>OY728128.1:757305856-767305856 GCA_963277665.1 Viscum album | reverse complement strand
AGCCTCACAACTGGGTCACAAGGCCTAACCTCCTTGCCCAAAAGATCCAAACCAACTCAGAAGATGGTAAAAATCACAACGACCCAAGAAGGTAAAAAACCAAAACACAACCTACAAGGGCCCCGATCCTCTCTGAGCATCCTTAGAAGGAACGACTCCTTGGAGGTCACAAACAAAACAGAAGAGACAAGATGAGCTAACACCCATTTGGAATCTGTATACAACAATTCCACAAGGAGGTCCAGTTCATAATAAAAGCCTTGGTATGTATCAACATCGTTCTCAATGATCTGACTAGATAACCATAGACCCAAGAAACAACACCCAATAAGGGGTTAAACAAAAAGGAATCACATGCCACATATACTAACTAGGGTCACCGCACCACCTGTGAAATAGGACTGAGTCATCATCCCCAACAAAAACTCCTTAACTTAGATCCACGTAACCTTCCAATAGAGTAAAAAAGTATGTGTAAGAAGACCCAAGGGTCTAAGTCATCAGTAAAAACACACACTAGAAGGCCTATATGGTGTGAATCCTACGTGCCTAGTATGATGCATGAGACACCTCTTGCCTTTACCAACCAAGAGTCAAAATCTATCCCTGACATCTTACCAATGGCAAAGATCTAGAGATCCATAATAAATAAAAACACCACACAACATGTGAGTCACTCAAGGAGAAAATCATATAAAATCATAACATCACAAAATCAGAACAACAATCCCAAACCCTGGCAACCCGAACTTCTTACCGGAACAAGTGTTCGCGACGCACCAGCCCGATTACCATCACTGGTTCCGACACATTCCTAATAATCTTGTCTAACATATCCCAAATAGTAAATACCAAGAAGGAAAACCTGCCTCTGATACCAATTTGTAACGTCCCGACCCGGAAGCCACTAAACTGGTGCTCCGAGCCGGTTCACCACAAGGCCTCAAGCATGCCTCCCCGTACGCCAGAGGCTGCCGACTAACAGCGAGGTCATAGGGTGTGATACTGGGGAGACAATTCCCTCATACCCGAGTAAGAAAACAATGGAAATAACTAAGTATCATACACAGTGGAAAGTAAACAGAGTGCGGAAGCAGTAAACAACTGATACAAAATAAGGTGTAATAGTAAAATGCTGTAAAAGCCCAAATAATTATGCAATACAATACAACAATGGTCACCCACTAGGCCGACCATATAGATACAAGTACAAGGAAACTAAAAGTAAAAGTACAGGTCTCTACTACTAACTCCAAGCCAATCCACGTACCCGATGTCTAGACAATATCGAACTGCAGTAGCCCGATCAGTAGAACCACTCGAGCAGCTCCGCTCGATCATGTAACACTAGGCCTCAGCCTTATCCACCATGAAACTCATGCTCAACCTGAAAATCAGACATAAGGGCTACACGTACACCGAGGTGCATGTATAGGGGTGAGAAATAATCTCAGTAAGTCACCCAACAAGCAACCTATAACTGTGCTGCTAAAAGTGTATGTAACAAAAATGTGCTCAGCCTAGCTAGAACACAACAAAAGAAAGTAAACCAAACGTGCAACCATAGTTGAACTCAAGGTGTGTAATCCCTGTCAACTAGGCAAGTTCCACCATGGATGTCCATATCTATATACGTACACATGTATAGTCCCATACCTATACACCTATACATAAATATGAATATTCATGAAGAAGTGGTTCAAATAACAAGAAACAACATCAACAGTCGATCCTTGGGACCATAAGCCTGATCTTTGGACATCCGGTGATGGGGCATTGAGCTGGACATCATGCCACTCAAGCCGTGTATCATTATGTCGATCTCTAGGTCCATAATCCCATCGACATGTACCTTCTTTGGACAATGCCAGAAAATATGTCTTTGAACAAGATAAACAAAAACAAGTAACCCTATGGGAATTACTCATAGCCTATCCCCTCTGGTTCAACCTAACAAACACAAGCAAGCAGATAACACAACAGGTAACCCTCTGGGAAGTACTCACAACCTATCCCCTCTGGTCCTACCTAGAAACACAATAAACCCTCTGGGCAGCACACACAGTATCACCCCTATGGTTTATCTAAAGCATAGACTCTCTGGGTGGCTCAAACTAGAAGGCCCCTATAGTCAAGTAAACATACAAAGGCACAGAAACTCTGGGAAGATCTCACTGTCAACTCCCATGTGGTCTTGCAACGATAGCTATAGACTCTCTGAGGAAGAACTTATGTCTAATTCCCCCTTTAGTCTGAATACCTAACTAAGGACACTCTGAGGAAGCACAAAGTCCATTTCCAGTAGGTCCTGCGAATGATACTAGATTATAAAAGACTCTCTAGGGAAGCCCTTAATCATCAATTCTCTCTTTAGTCTACTGCACCAGGTTCACATAGCCCTGAGCAGTCCAGTAGTGCATAATCGACTGTCAGCTAACCTAAGTAAGTTCAACAAAATAATTGGCTAATATCTACAATGCTTCAAAATCATATAAACAGCAAGAAATACATGCAATCAACTATATCAAGGCAAGCAAGCAATGCAACAAGGTCTGCCTCAAAGGCAACCTAAGACAACCGATGATAAACAACCAAAACAAGGGAAACACCCATGGAGTGATCCTCAAACATGATAACAAGAAATAATTATTCATCTAACATGCACAAGAATACAATCAGTCTAAGGAAGATAATAAAGCAGGATCAAAACTCTAACCCGAGATACCCGATGCATGGGTATCCGACACTTCTTCACAAAAACTCAAAGACATTCAACGTAAAGAAACAAACCACCTACTCAGGAACATAAGGAAAAGTAGGAATCCAAACAAACAAGAAAGATGCATCGTGTCAGGATCAGCAGCCACCAAATAGGAAGCACCTCTGGTAAACACTACAACATCAGCAACCAAGTCAGATATAAACAGACTATGCGGGTGGCCCGAACGCCCAACCCAACAATACGTCCAAAGCCCAAAGGGATTACCAGTTTGGAACTGGTTCTAGGTGACTCCCGATAACCATCTCTACCCAAAACCGACATAACAACTTATGGTCAGTCAAACAATGGGCACCCACTAGGTCCCTCAGGTCAAACATAGAGGAGGCATCATACTCGGGATCCTCCAGGTAAAAACGAGTGAAGGCATCCTACGCGGGATCTGTAACAAAGAGTAATGGAGGAATCCTATGTGGGATCCTCAAAGGAAGGACAACATAGGCATCCCGTAACATGGTTCCTGTCAAAGGAAGAATAAGAGATAGATCCTACAAGGGACTCCCTAGGTCAACACACAAGCAAAGGCATCCCTCAGGGGATCCTTAGAAGTACCTGGTCTCAAAGCCTCAAAGGACAGAAGGTAACGTCTCAAAAGGGAAACGTCCTCTAAATAATGGGTTATGGGAGATATCTCATAGATAATCTCCTATTAAAGGTCTCAACTAAGTTGGTCCGAACACCCAACCTATCATCCACCCCAAGTCTCACTCTCTGGTGACAACTGAACTCAATAAGTGGAGGAAGAACCCCTCCATTTATATGGAAGCCCCAAAAACGCCCTTTATAATACATCTAAATTTAAAAAGGATTCCACCATTGCGATCTACACGGAACAACGCTCAGAATCGACTACTCACACACCCAATTCTGACTTCCAGGGCATAAGATATCTCAAAATTACTAAACTGAAGCAATACATGGACATAGTACATGACCAGAGCACAATGGGCCTGCCTGTGTATTAGTACACAACATGTACTTTACTATAATCGGTGTGTACTGTTCAAAAAGAGTTACGCCATGTCCATTTTTACCAAAACACATGCCCATGTACCACTACACGACGTGTACATAAAGTACATGACATGTACTCCTTAAAAACCACTATTTCATGTTTTATTTCACACGACCAACCACATGGCTACCCACTACACGACGTGTACTTAAAGTAAACAGTGTTTACTTAAGAAAAATTTTCATCTTCCCTGAACGGGAAGAACACATCGCATGTACCCCTCGAATACACGTCGTGTATTCTGGGTTTTCTAAAGGGAAAACCCTTAAAACACCCGAAACACCCGTTTTCGCCCATGAAACATTAGATCCGACCTTAAGAGGCCAAAAGAAAGAAATATAATGATTAAAAGACATAAAAAACATTTTTAAAGGGGATATATGGAGGAAACATAAACAGACCTACCTTCGGGAAGAAACCGCCGAAGCTTTGGTTGATCCCACAGCTCCCAGTTGCCGCACACAGACTTAGCGCGTTGAGAGCTTTGAATCGGTACCCTTTTTGGCTTCCAACTCTCCCTATTTCTCAAACTCCATATCTCCCATAGGTCACGGCCAAAGGGGAGGTGTAGGAGACGTGCTCAAGGAGGAGTAGGATAGAAGAGATAATAAAAGAAAAGGAAAGAAGAAAGGAAAAGGAAGAAAAAGGGGCCTGACCCAGCCTCGACGCCCGACATGAGTTTATGCCTTACCTAGGCTAAAAACCCCATTCCAGACTCAAAGGCATAGACATAATCTTAATCTAACACTAAATTTAATAGTTACTTCCAAAAAAACCTACACGAATAATTTAATATTTAATTTTAATAATATTAAATATTAAATATTCCACCAAAATTCAAACAGCTCAGATTTCCTCCAAACTCTTGTCCTAGGGTAAAATCTATATTCTGGGACCAACGGAGCTGTCAGAAAAATTATCCGAGATCAGATGGTCAGGGAAAATGACTGTTTTTCCTATCATGAGCATCCAACAACAAAAATTCAAATTTCTTCTCAAAACAACCGTTTTAAAAAACATGGGTTATTACAATTTTGGTGGAGTGGTGTAGATATATCATGCTATTAATAAATTCCATCATCCCCCATAATAAAATAATGTGAAGAAGATTCGATGAAATATTCTATATGGGATAATGAAATGATTTTGTTCTTGTTTGAACGGGAACTAAGCTAGTTAATCATGATGGGGCAAACACACTAATTTAATGAAATTATGAAAAGTTCTGGTCAACTATTTTCTTATTGTATAATGTTTCAAAAAAATAGAAAAAGGACACTATGTGGACCAATTTAATAATATAAGGGTGGTTAAAGATAAATTATGACAAAAATAAGTAGATAGGAAGGGTGACCATATTTCATCGAAACTACTATGGTGGATGATGAAAATGATGAATTTATAGGTAAAATAGTAATTCATTAAATAATAGTGGTTAAACAATTTTATGTTAATTATATTGATTCCTTTGTATCAAGATAGATTAGTTGGACTATTCAAAAACCAACTAAAAAATAAGGAAGTTCACTTATTTTTGAAAATGGAAAATGGGGAAATTATTCAATACAATGTACATGACATTATCCCTACTAATATTTTCGAGTTGAATTTCCAAATGAACCTTGTGATACTCCATTTAGATGAACTTAATGCTATTCAGAGTATCAATGTTCTTTTCATTTGTAGTACCAACATAATTTATAGGGAAAATGAAATCACCATATATTATGAAAATATCCCTTTTTATTCTATACATGTGTATGGAAGAGGATGTATATCTAATGGAATAATCATCAATACATGGATATTATTGCCTTTTAAGAGAGTATATCAAGCTCAAATGATAGAGAATAAGGAAAATATTATACTTGATGACATTCCCATTGTAATTAAATATGTCATTGTGTTCCCTAAGGAACAACACAACATTCCTCCTAACATATAGGTTTAGTATTTAATTAAACATATAGATAAAGGATTAAAAATATCTAATATACCATATAGATGATCTATTATATGAATTAAAAGATAAGGAACATACAACAAGAGAATTTTGGTTAAGGGGTTATACACCCATGTGCTATATCAAGGAGTCAATCAGTCATTTTCATTATGAAAAATGATATTTCAATGAACCTCTACATTGATTATCATGGGGTTGACGATATCATGATAGAGAACAAATATCATCTACTACATATTGATGAGTAGTTCAATCAACTACATTGATCATAGTACTTCCTTATTGAGAATCTCTATATGGGAAATTTCATGTAAAATTGGAGAATAAGGATACATCCAATACCATTTTTCATTCAAGGTATATGCACTACAACTTCATTGGGATCCTATTTGGACTCACTTCTAATCCACCTATCTCAATGAACTTAATCTTTATAGTCAATATGAGTTACATTGAAAAATTTGTGGTAGAATTTATATGTGACATTCATATATACTCCCAATTCAAGGACGAACATGAGAATCATTTTAATGATATACTGATGTCATTGTGACAAAAAAATGTTATATGTTATGTAAGATAAATTATAGTTTTTGATAGAGAATGTTACATTACTAGGGAATATAATCACTAAAAAATGGATATTTTTGGCTCCTTAAAAGGTATAGGAAACTAAAGGATTCCCTAAACCAACATATCTGATTGATATCCATAGGTTCATTAGATTATCTTGGTACAGTCATTGATTTGTGTGAAACTAATCATGACTTTCAAACCGAGTAACCAAACTAACTTGGATGAGAGTGATGTTACTTTGACCAATGAATGTGTGAAGATATTTTAAGTGTTAATTAATATTCTAACCACTACACCTATTATCAATTTTTCCACAAGTGGGGAGGGATTTATGAGCTATTGTGATGCATCTAAAGTAGTCATCAGTTGCGTACTCATGGAGAATGTTAATTTTATAGCCTATGTATCCTTCTACTTAATGATCCACAAGAATAAATTCCCAATTAATGATCTCTAATTTCCTAGAGAAATATTTCCATTTACTATTTGAGACATTATCTTTATGTGGAAATTTTTTCCACATATAAAAATTACAAAATAATCATGTATTTATTAACTCAAAAGGTGATAAATACGTGATAATGAAGTACGTTATATATGATCAAGGATTATAAATGTTGAATACATTACCATCATGATATCATGAACAATGTATAAGGTTATCAATGTAAAAATGAACATGAAACCCTATCCATGATTAGGATTTAATTTAATATAATACTCTTGTATATAAAAAATAAATACATAAAAATTATAATATTTACATTATCCAACCTTTCTCAAATAACTTCTCAACCAACTATTCTTGAGTGTATGATGGAGACCCAAAAATTTAAGGAAGAGTTATATTGAGATGCAGTGAATATCTTGGAGTTCATATTTAATAAAGATAATGGTAGATGGTTTGGAACATGGATATGTATCCCATAAAAACCATTGTTGAAGTGGGAACTTGTAAATTATGTGAATATCTCATCCTTCTCCAGTCATCCTAGAATTACTATGATTTATATATACCTGAAGGAAATTTTTTTTTGGGATAATATGAAAAGAGAAATTGTATAATTTGTATCTTGATGCTTGGTATTCCAATAAGTGATGGATAAATGATAAATGTCTAATTATATAATGAAACCATTTCCCTACTTTTATAGAAATTAGAATAAATTACCATGTATTTCATCACAGGACTACCAAGGAAATCTTAAGGTAATAATGATATTTAGATGGTAGTCAATCACCATAAAAATTTATCACATTAAATTTTATTTGAGGATGATTTATATCATTAATAAATTAATATGATTTACATAATATAATTTGTAAGGTTGTTTGGAGTATATCCCTCCATTATATCTGATAAATATTTGAGGTTTACCTCCATATTCTAGAGAATCCTTCAATACATTTTGGATATACAGATGGCATTAAACACTACATATCATCCTTGGATGTATGGTTAGTATGATTGAATCATTTAAACTCTATAAGATATGATAATATGTTATTTAATGGATTTCAAAAATTCCAGGGATCAACACCTTCCCATAGTGGATTTATGAAACAAAAATAGTTTTCGTTCAATAATTTAAATGGAACCATGGGGTGATTTATATGGGAATAGACCATATGTTATAGAATTATGGGATGAAGTTTGATTTTATAAGATCCTGGGACATGATTTTATCTATTAGATGATATAAAATGTTTAAACTATTCGATGTCATATGAAACCCATTAATAGATGACTGAAAACCAATGTAGATAATAAACGATGATACGTGGAGTTTGTTTTCAGAGATATGGTGTTCCTTAGAATACCACTATGGTAGAAGGTCATGAATTTTTTGGATGAAGGGAAATCTTAGTCCTAGATACATCATCAACTTTGAGATTTTGGATCACATTATATATATGGAATATTGACTACAACTCCTAGAATACCAATCTCAAGTATATGATTTGTTCTACATATACCCTTTATAGAAGTACATTACAAAACCCTAAAATTCACTAAATCCAGTTGTGATACATTTAGAGAATAATCACGCATATGATGAGTAGCAAGTGAAGACCATAGATCATAGAGATAATTTTCTGGGAAAGAAGATAACTAATATAGAGAAAGTTCTCTAGATTGGATATATGTTTGAAGTTGAAACATAAGAATTGGAATAAGTGATGAAACATAAGTTCACTTATCTAATTAGTGAATGGAATAAAATTTCAAGTGATATAATTACAGATGGGGGAATAATGTAACATCCAAAAAATTTATAAATTAAATTCCACTCGGTATGAATACATTCCTTATTATGTAATGTATTTATAGAAATAATATTCACTATTTTTTCTTATTGTTTTGGGGAATTAAAAAATATATCCATAATTATTTAACGATTTTATATGTTTTCTAAGAATCAATCAATTGATAATAGATCCATTATACATTGACCATCATAGTAAATATATATATTAATGGTTAAAATAAAATCTATTTAACATTGAATTAATAAGTGATGGAATCAAATAGTAGGATTATACACTATTAAGACCATTGTTCTGAGCTTTTTAGGGAGATGTAATCATTGGGATTTTCCGTTGACTTTGAATAATAGTAAATTCAACAATTGTAACATTAGTGAAACTTTTTATGTCATATGTTCAATCTCTTAGTGTTCAATACGAAAGCCATGTTTAACAAACCACCCCATAAAAGTACCACTATTGGACACCTTACACTTATTTAATATGTTGGTGTAATAAGGGGATAAGTATTTAGAACATAGTAGTATAAATTTCAAAAAAATATTGATAATGAAAAAATTATTATATTTCAATTTTTATATTATATATAATCATGATTATATATTTATGTTGATAAAAAAAATAGATATGAGGAAATGAAATTTTAATTTTTGGAAAATATGTAGTTTCATTAAAACAAAAATATTTGATAAACTCTATAATTTTTAAAATAAATGTTATTTGATTAAAATTTAATTATTTAATAGTATTTATTTAAATTAAAATGATAACATAAGTCAATAAAGTCACATGTAAATTGTATACGTTTTAATTAGTTTTTTTGGTCATGAAAACTAGAATTTTATAAAATATATAAATTTTAATTTCAATGTGGAATTCAAATAATTAGAAATAAATTTGGTAAAATAAATTTTATTTTTGGAATTAGAATAGAAATATTATCCATTAGTGACTGGATCAAATTTGTTTTAGATAATTGAATGTTTGGGTAAAATTTATTATGGTATAACTATATGGTATATATTTTGATATAATAATAGTCCAAAAGTGATAAAATAAATACTATAAAGGTAATTAATTACCAAAAACCTATTTTCACCATAAAATGATTTGTTTTATATTATTTTAGTGAATTTCAGAAAACCTATAATAAATCCTCCATAACCTATAATATATTTTAAGTATAAAAACCCAATGAATTATAAATATGAACCTCTTCCAAATCACGGTTTTCATAATTTTAATTAGATATATTCATAAATTATTAAATTATTTAAAATCAATCCACTTTGAAAAAATACATAGGCCAAAACCATGTGATGGTTTTTTGTTTGGATTATTTTTTCTCTTATAGTTAAAAAAATGTTTATATATTAATAAAAAATTCCCCATATTTTTATAAAAATAACCACCCTACATCCAATTCCACTTTACATAAATAAAATTTATAAATAAGATCATGTAAATATCCCTCTCTAAATCCCTCCCATGAAATTCCCAAACTCATAAGAATCTCCTCACATTATTTTAGATGCACCCTTTGAAGTTAGGTGATTTTCTCCTCCTCCTCTTTATCCATATACTTTCCTTGTATTTTTCCTTTTATTATCTACTTTTTTGCAATGGAGTATGTTTTTAATCATCCATTCACTATAGTTATGATTCTAATGTAATGTCATAATACCATTCACTATTATTAATACCTTATATGAACCTTTAAATACACCATCTATGTTACCAAAATTATTTTATATAAATCATTTGTGTTGTATATACCCATCACTATTTCCATTCTAAGGTATTGTCCTAGTTGGACCTATCCATTGGTTGAAAAAAATATGTAAACCGTACTGCAGAATAGTGGGGATAAATGTAATTAAATATGTAATGATGTTCTATTATCTATTTGGGACAAAAACTCATATACATGATGTGAATGTGACTAGTGGTTCCAGAAATATATATCCCTCTAATGCACTGTGTAATATTTTTATCTAATGATATACAATTATTCCCTTGTGTTGTGATACTAAGAAAATTATGCTTTAATTTCTCAGTTATTAGCCTTGACTTATGCTTAGGATTTCATCTTTTATATTTCTGAAACATTCCTATATTTCATTCTTATGTTAAGATCATATTATGCTTCGCTATTCATAAATTGGATTCTCACCTGCACATGTCAGCATGTTAAGCCTGTTGAATCACATGTAATGATTTAGCTCATTTTATTCTTTGATTAGTCCCCTTTTGGGATTTCTACAACACCCATTTCATTATTACATCCCCACGTTATCCTGTGTAGTATTAAAATACTAATTTAATTTTATGGTATTTTATGGGGTTTTTATATAATTTTGTTATATCACAGTTTCATATTATTATGATATGTATCTAATTACCCAAACACACTGGGCCTCTTGATATTTTTAGATTGTATTGTTTGTATCTTCATACAATAAATCATGAACTAATGTTTGTAGAATCTATCGGTCTCAATATGTTCATCATAAGGAGCTATAAAAAATTATGTAGATGATGTTTTACTACTCTTAAAATGCAAGAAAATAACATCAAATAAAGACAAAAAGATATTCTAGATAAACTAGTTAGATTTTATGTAGGTTAATAGAACTGTTGATATCATTATGGTAGATAATAATTCTTATCTATATATTATCCAAAAGATATAGAAACATTAGTGTGGAGATTTAGTTGATATAATGTGAATAATGAATTAATATTTTTTTTCAACAATAATACGATATATTCACATTATAACTATTTGGTTTATTAAAGGATATAGAAATGTAATAGGATTAGAAGAAATATATTCACATGAATTAGGACTATAAGATGTACATTCACACCAATATGAAATGTGATTTCCCATAAAGATTATCGAGTCATGCTTATTTATATTATGGTGAGATTTACATTCAATGTACCAATTTTTATATTAGAATGTTAATATTTAAATATCTTATCATTATAGGAGTTTAGGATTGTATATGTTGAGTCTTTTTGAGAATATGAAAAAAATAAATACTATGATATCATGGGATAATATTTTATATTAATGAATGAATGATTGAAGTGATGATGATTTTAAATTAAAATATCATTAAATCCCTATGTTTATTGAGGAAATTTATAGTTATATTAATGATGAACAATGTTTGAGGAAAAAAATAAACATGTTTCTATTGTTTACATGGAGTTTCTTGAGTGATGTTATTTTTAAAATGAGTCCAAACTAAATTAAGTAGATGATACATTTATTCAAATATGTAGTTGTCAAATTTGATTTTAATATAAGTCGATGTACTAGAAGTATGAATTGACATTTTTAGAATTTATAGATGTCAAGACTTAAAAGAAGAAACTACATTTCTATTACAGAGGATTGGAGAATATACCAAACACCATAGATAGTGGGAATTATTATAATCTTAATTTTTTGAATCACTTTTTTATAAAGACTAATTTCATCCCATAACACTTTACATATTGATTGATCATAATGAAATTTATGTGAAATGAACATTCCATGTTCATCAATTAGTAGGTTCTATCATTGGGGCTGACTATTGTGAAAATATATGTGTATTATTTTAAATATTTCCATACTACATGCAGTGGTAGTGTTTCTTTATATAAGTGGATCATAAGAATAAAAATTTTAATAAGTAAACATAAATTTTGAGAATTATGTAAAAATAGAACTAATTCTTCCCCCCAATATTTGGTATTCAAGCAATACATATGGCTTACAAATTATATAAAATAGTATTCACTTTGATGGATTAATTTTTTTAAAAAATATAACATAAATTCCCATAACATCAATGGTATTATGAACTTTGAGAGAAAACAATTCATGGATAGAAAAATAAATTAATATCATATATCATATCTCTTGGATTGAAGGTGATAGATGTGGTACAGAAGGTTTTACACCTATGTAATAAATTTCACCTCATACATTTGTGGAAAAAAGGAAAATATAAATTTATGGAAATGATATAAATTCAAATCACTTATCCTTATTATCCAATGATTACAAAGAGGAAATTGGTTATTAATCATTTATGGAAATATGGGATATGATAAAAAGTTTCACTGATTATAATTTTAAATTAATGTAATTTAAATATGTAGTCTGGGGAAGTCATTTTGGGAAGATGTATATAGAAAATAATGATACCATTGATGAATTCATTAAAAGGGTAAACACAATTTTCAGAAACATCAATTTTTTTGGAAAACGTTTGATCAATATTACCAATGTGAATAAATTAATGAGGAAAATAATAGACATATTTGATCAAATAACCTCATTGTCAAAATATTGGGATGATTTCAATCTTGATAAAAAATATATTACTCTTCTTGTGTATTAAATGAGGTGGATCGTTCATTCATATAAAGAATGAAGGATAAAATATATTTTAATTCCATGAGGAAATTGGAAGTCAATGTTTTAGAATATAATCTATTCAATGAATCAGAAGAGGAAAAATAAAAGTAAAATAATTATAAGATTTCAATATATCATATAACTAAAAATTTTATGAATGGAAACCAAAAGTATAATGGAAATCTACATTTTGATTGTTTTGATATAGGGGAGTTTGAAAAATATTGATTTATTTACATCTAAAAATAGAAATTAATGGAAGAGATAATAAGTTTGATGAAAATAATTGAAAAAATGGAAAATAAATATAAAAATCGAGGTGAAAAAATTGTTGAATGAAAAATGAGTTTAACTATAATAAGAAAAATACTTTTTAATAAATAAATAAATGACACAAAATCCTTATATATTGTATTTTATGATGGGGAAATTTTAAATAAATCATGAATTTTAGGGATAATGTGAAATAAAAGGAAAAATATGGTGAAGAAGAAGAATAAATATAGGTAATTTACTTGGAGGATATGCTAAAATCTGGACATTAATTATTTCCATCAAAAAATAATAATCTCCAAATAGAGCATCGCCCAATTAAAATAAATGCATAGAAAATGATTGATTTTGAAAATTATTTTCTCAAAAAGGAGAATGTAAAATTTGTGGGAACAACTAACTTCAACATAATGGTGGGGATATAGTATAAAAATTTGAATAAAATAATGAGAATCTAACTACAATAGAAGACAAACTCTGCAAGTAACAACCGGAATACCATTTTTTTAAATATCTTTGTTGAATATCTAATATAAAATCATAAATTAAAGTAATGTTAAAGATTAATCTTCTAAATATATTTTAATGAACAACCTATAAAAATTGGAAAAAAATATTCTAGTAAAAAATGATGATATATCAATTTCTACCAGCAATGCATGATTCTCAAATAAAATTGGGAAATTATACATCAATAAGATTAATGGTAGTTTTTTTGTAAAAAAAATAGAATTTGGGAATATATTCATAATGATCTATCAATAACATTAGAAGAAAAAAAGATATTTTATCTATTAACAAACCCCTAAAACAGTTCTACAACTGGAACATCTTAGAATTTAAATGATTTAGGATCGATAGATATTGTTTTTATTTTTTAATATATAGATAATATAAAAAAAATTGGTAGAATATGTGTTTTCAGGGGGGGAGGTATGTGTTTAGGGGTTGAAACTAAGATTCAAGTGAAAATTAAAATAAGAATATGAGAGGAGATATCTCAAGGAGGGAAGAATTGTATATTTATAAATATTTAGAAAAGATTCATTTTGAATTTAGAGAAGAATCTTGTATAAGAAGTGATTATACTAGTAATTAAGTGAAATAATTCATAGAAACTCTTCCTAGATTGGATAATTAGATATAAAAATAAAAGTATAATGGAAAACTATAGATAAATTTAAAATACCAATTATTTGAATTCTCTAGGAAATTTTTCTTAAATGTAAAAAATAATATTCATGATAATATATCCTCTTAAAATGTACATGGATAGGTTAAATCCATGAAAAAATTGAATATTATAGTAGAAGAGTTATGAACTTCGTAAATGTTTTTTTCTCAAAACTAAATAGAAATAGAACAACCATAAATGATTTTAAGAAGATAAAATTCATGGAAGAAATTTTTGGTAATGATGTTATCTATAATTTAATATGTGTATGTTTTTTGGGGGATAATTAGAATAGAGTGTTCTTTTAGTGAAATTGTTTCATCATAAGATTCATTAAGTGTTAGTGAACAATTTTCGAGAGAGTAATAATCAAATGAATTTTTTTTTTCAAATTATAGATTTGGGAAATTCTTGTCTTCTATATGGGAATTATGAAAAATAGATGTGGTACTAAATTCATGTTCATATGGTTTAAGAGAAAATGGGAATAAAATGAAAGAAAATATCTATATGATATTTACCTCTATAGGAAAATTAAACTTCCATTGGTTGTGGTGCTTTTGAGATTGAGATAATAACTGATGGAAAACATGGAAGGGTTGTAAATCAATCCACCAAATTTCGTGAAATTATACATTTTTATGCATGTAAATAAATGAACAATCAATAAATAAATGATGATGTATAATTTATCATATTTTTTATTTACTTCACCAGAATAACTAGATTTATGTTCTTGAATGATAAATATGCTTTCATGGAATGTTTTATATAGTATAAGAGAGAAGTTGAAAAAACCATGTTGGATAAATCTAAATGATAAAAAATTATGATTTAATATAATTTACATGAATCTCATTCAAATCATATTTTTTAAATCATTAAATAATTAAACATAATAGTACTCTCTACTGTACTAATAAAAATGGAGTTTTGATGAAGGAAAATATTAGTCTTGTTTAAATTGGATAGACTATGGATTCATAGTATAAAATCCATAAATTATATTATATATATTACAAATTTATGACAATACCTGAAAATAATATATAATTAATGACAATGGAAGAGAATATTACCCACTTTGAGATGTGTTGTGGAAATAATTGAAGGATAATTTTTTTAAGGGTTCGGAAGTCCCTGAATATTGAAAATAAAAATTTCAATCATTGTCATGTTTGATGAAGAAGTTGAGAAGGAACTTTTGAGGCATAATAAAAAATATTCCCTATATTTATTGGAATTAGTTAATACAAATAGTTATTGAAACATGTGATATTAATTTGATTGAAAGGGAGTCCAACACAACAGAACAAGAAGAAGATGAATTTGATGAAGCACCATAATATTTAAGAGAATCATCTATAAGAACTGGGGATTAGTAAGGAAATACAGATATAAATATCAAATAATTTTTTTAGATTAATCTTGTGATGAAAAATATTCTATAGAAATAAAAAACATAAAAGCTTGTACAATAAGTAAATGGGATGAATCGAGTAATGTAATTAAAACTTATGATTCTCTAGGTGAAAAATGGAAAGAAAATCTAATAAATTAGAGTCAAATGATACTTATCTCTCTATATAAACTATATATAATATCTTAATATGTTGAGATCATGGATTGGATTGAATATTGGAATGGTAATTTAGATAAAATTTAGAATAACCACACCTTCGAACATATCTCAAGACTAGAATGAAATATTTCCACAAAAAATAAATTGTTTTTTTAGAATAATCTAAACGATAATGGATATGTTTCATCAAATAATAAATCGTTATTATTTAATGGAAATTAATATGTTAAAGGTGCTAATCTTTTAGAAATATTTTCTTAGATATAATATTTGATACCATAAAAAATGGTTTCATGGATTAATAATGACGAAAACTATAAGGTTTATTATGTAGATTAGAAGAAAATATTAATGAATGAAAAAGATAAGGAAGAATTTCACATTTAATAACCTAAGGGATTCATAATTTATAATGTTTTATGTATGGTTTTTTAAACTTAATAAATCATTCTTATTTTTAATTACGAACCTTCTTTATGGTATTTTAAAAATAATTAATGTTTAATATAATAAATTATTTCTAATTTTTTTTATATAATTATAAGAGACTGAGGCATGTTCCAAAACTCTTATGTTCACTATTCACATGGATTAAATAAATATTTTGGATGACCACAATCATGCATGTATAGAGTTATGAAATAAAATAAAAGATCATGTTTTAATGCGTTTTCATAGGATAATTATTATTTCATAGGATATATGTTTTTTGAAACTAAAATAAAATTATCCTATCATAAGATAAGTTTTACAAATATTAGTTAAATAATTTCTACATTGAATATTTTATGGAATTATCTTCTCTTATCTATATGAGATTACATTTGAGAAAATAAAAATAATGTAAATGTTCCAATCGGAAAAACATATAAATATTATTCATTAGTTCAGTCTATCTAATTTAACTAGTAAGAGACATTTTTTATTTCATAAATATGTTTTATAAAAATAAAAAGTTTCTCGAGGAGCCACAATTAATGGTTGCTAAAATATTTTTGGGGTATGTTAAAGGAAAATGAAGAATTAAATTTCAACAACAACGAATTGATATGTTTATATTAATTGGGATTATGGATAATGAATTTCTAGGTGATTCTAATGGCTAGAAAGAAATTTATATAAGAAAATTATCTTAGAGATATTTTTTACTTTTTTAATCAAAAAAATTATAACTCAGTGACAGTAATTATAAAATAATCCAAATAAACTTATTTCACCAATTATTTCACTCAAATTATGTTGATGAAATTTTTTCAAGAATATAAGGAAGTTAATGTTGAAAATTAATTAAATTTTTTATTATAGTCAATTTTATATTTTAATATCTATAAAACAACCTAAATTTTATAGATCAAAACATATTAATCTTAGGTTCCATTTCATAAATGAGAAATTTACTTCAAAATATGGTGGGAAATATATTACAGAAAATAATCAAATTTTTAATACATTCACTAAATCTTTTTCCTAGAATTGGTTTTAGGAACTAATGATGACACTTTATGTTTAGAATTCTCTTTATTCTTAACATTTGTTATGGAAAAAACATTGAATATAAATTCAATTATGTTTATAGAATATAAGATATGTAAATTAATTTTTATATCAGATGATATACAAAGATTTTAATCATTTCTTACTATGAGAAAAGAGTTCTTGCAAAACTAGGAGAAAATAAAAAATGTAATATTTTGTGGGGAGTACATCTAAAACACTATGCCAAAAATTTATTATCCCCCAAAGATGTAAATCCATCAAATACCATAAATTCTTAAGTTGTATGGTGTTTGAATTTTTATCCTTAAAATACAATATGATTTCATGGATAATAAAATTACTTTTTTTAATACAAGTTTTCCAAAAAATAAAATATGGGATTTAGAAGTTTACCAAAGAGTATTGAGGAATTATATTTGGTTTCATCAACAATTTGAAGAATATTTTTGAGTTGAGTTGTAATAGATGTTAATTAAGAGAACCAATTCATAACGTTTTAAAAAAATTATGGGATTTTCGTGGAGGTATAAAAAAGTTAGTGGTTTATTGGTTGGTGTTTAAAAAGATTGTTCATATGGTGATATAATATTCATTCAATAGAATAAGATTGATATAGAGAATTCACAATAAGGATTGAAATTTAGAGGGTTAGATTTTTTTATATAGCAGTGTTGTAATATCCTAGACCCTTATCTATAGTTAAATTGGACGTTTCAGGTGATGTGTGCCATGATATGAGTTTGAGGAAGGGAGATGAGGAACAAAAGTCAAATATTAAACTACATGTGGCGATTCATTCATTTATTCACTAGTTAATGATGTGTACTATTTCACAATGTGGATTCAAGAATTATTTTTTGATATATTCTTAGTATAATTAATGTTTTCAAATGTTTTCTAGTTCATGACTATTTATGGTGGCTTTTTATAGGTTCTATATTTGATGGTTTTATAAAATGTATGGATATACCCATCACGTGAAACCACACTATGTTTATTGGATCGAGTGACATGTTTATAAATAGATATGAGTTTCTCTTGTCTTACCTCATAATATAGCCATTAATTCCATTCATATGAAAATTCCTAGGTTTCCAATAAATTCTAGACTATATACAATATTCCACATTCTCCTATTATTTTTCTCATACATCAGTTTTTTCATAGGAAATATTAGGAGCTATATAATACTCTGATATTTAATATTCATTAATTGTTTCTATAGATTCGATATTAGTTATTCTAGGTGAGTTAATATTAACATTATATCCATGTTTTCCTTATTTCCCCATTTTTTCATAGATGTTATGTTTTTTGGAGTTTGGGATTTTTTGGGTTCTAATATTGATGAGATATCATTACGTTTTTTATTCACTTGATGTTCCACTATGTTTTTTTGGCCCTGTGATTCATCTTCTCTTATTGTGTATTTGTATAGTGAATCAAAATGATTCTTTTGAGGTAATGGATTCGACATCACTCTCCTTTGTGTGAAACTATGACATTTTAATTCTTTTTATTTTTGTTGGGTGATTTGTATGAATATTAGTAACAAATATAAAAATATAGAGTTTTGAAATTGAAAGGAAGTAGTGTTATTCTTATATGGTTACTACTTTTCTTGATATAACCCATGATATTTCATTCTTTATGTATGTTATGGGATTATAATGTATCGTGATAACTTGATTTTAGAATAAAATTTAGAATTTTTAAAACATAATTCAAGTAAATTGAATGACTAAATTGATATTAAAATTTTATTATTTACTTGTACTAGTAGATAATTTCCTTAGATGTTTACAAATTGGTGGCCTTGGTGGTGTTTGAATTTGCGTCATTGGTTTTATTTGGCATATTAGCCTTGATTATGATGTGTTTTTTCAATATGGTGGCTCCTTGATAGTGGTTTGAAATAAATGGAATAATTTTAGAATTAATAATATGTCTATGGATATAGATTTTTTTGTGTGAATTTATAATAATAAAATAAATTAATAAATCTTTGTGGTTGATTTGTTAAATTAAATAATGGTAAATCGAACAGATATTGTAGATCTGGATTTTCTTATTGTGGTTAGTTGTAAGACATAAGAATTATATATTGGTGTTACAATATTAGTAGTGACCTCATGGGGTTTGTGGTAGTGTTTCTCATGTAACATAACTGATACCCATAGAAGATGGGGTGACTTTTCACAAACATCTAGGATTGGGAAGATACATATGCATGAATATCCCATTACCTCACTACCCCTTTAAAAGTATATTTGGGTGATACGAGTGGTGGATGATTAGATATGTGGTTGGGGTTTTGAATGGTATGTAGAATACACTAGGTTGATGTAACATGCATTCATGATACCCTAATTCCTTGATTTCAAGATATGATATATGTAGTTTGTTTCATGAAACTTAATGTGTAGTTTGAGAGGCATGAATTGATTTTCTATTAGTGTCAAGATACTATATTTATGTTTGGTTCCATTATTGGTGGGTATGGATGGCACATGAAAAAATGAAATCTTTTCATTGGGTTAGATAATAAAATTAATGTCGAAGTGGTTTTAAAGAACCTATGATTTTTTTATTTAATTGTGTTTGGTTGTGTCCTTTTTTTGAGTGATCCTTTGTAAGGCATGGTGACTAGATGAACTATATAGGTACATTTATGACTTATTGTCTTCTCATATTAGAATTAGTATTCTATTTTCACATTTTCAAGATATATCATTATTACATTCCTATTATGCATACATGTTATGCTCACTGTATATATAAAAAAACATCTTATTTAGAGGAGGGCTTAGGTTGTTGACATATATATTATAAGCTTGGATCTTATGTTATTACATTTACATTCAAGGGGTTTTGAAATATTTTGTATTATTTTATATTTTGTTGTTTTTTTCTATATTATTATTATGTGTATGAGATATTTTTAAAAGGGTATTTTTTGTTTTTTAATTTATAGTGCGGAATATTTTTTGGTTTTTCTATTTTTATTAATGGATATTAATGGTAATGCTTCCCATTTGAGTTTCAAATACCTGTGATTCTAGTAACCAACGAAGGGCCCATATGATGTAGTAATTAGGGGTTACATTTTTTTCATCACTACCATCTGAAGAGGGGGTGCTTGTGGATTGTGGGGACGGGTCATGAAATAGTGATATTAGAGGTGTTTTTTAAAATAATAGGGTGGAGTATTCAGTTAGGAACACGTGAGGACAACATGATATTATAATGAAATATTTTTAGCAGAACATAGAATGATATTACACCAATATAGACAATCTTGGACATAGGATTTTAGGCCCCCCTGTTATCCAATGTAAGAACCATAAGATATGTAAATACACTAGGTAAATTAATAATGCTTATGCATGTGATGCCTAGGATAGGTACTTGAAACAAAGTTGTTTGAGTGTTGTTTTTACAAGGTATTTCTGGTAAATAATAAATAATATAAATAAGTTATCTAATTATGTCTATTTCAACTAAATATTGGTGTTTCCCCTTTAATTTTTTGGATTCAAGTTGGACTCCACTATTAGGTGTTCTGAGTTATGTAGGCTTACCCGGGAGACCATATTGACCATTAATTGGTCAATCTAGATCAGTAGGATAGAAATGGTAGTGGATGTTATGTGATAGTAAATTTATAAGAGTTTCATATTTAATTTTGAGATTAATAACCCAATAGAGGAGTTGGAGATCACCTCTGACTTGATATAATCTAGATTTAAATATTGGTTTCCCCTAGTAGTCATCTGGTAGAGGGGATCAATGCACCAATGTTACATATGGTATTATAGAGATAAGAAGTAGACTGATGTGTCATTGGTCATTTTCTAATAGTATTATCAATGATATCATAGGAAACAAAAAGGAAGGAGTTTCTAACCCTTTAGCATAAGGGTATGATTTTTTGGAGCTATGACTTATGTTTAAGGGCCTTTTGTTATATTAACTTGACTTATTTTAGTAATTTTATTCCTTATCATGGTGTTGGGAGGAGGTGATACACCCTACCCTTTATCCCATATTCACACAATTTTTTTAAACATATTTAGAGGTGCAGGTGATATAGAGGAATAATGGGTAGGATAAATCTCCCATATTCATGAGTAAATAAGTACCATTGTGGAGGACATTAGATAGTGGGTCATAGTAGATGGCCTAGTTAAGGTTCTGATAAGAACAGAAATGGCCCCATGTGTTAGAATCCTATATCTAAAGGGTTGGATGTTTATAGGAATCTATAATGAGAAATCCAATTTTAGGATTTGGATATTAAGGATCTGATTATTTCTAGATGTAGTACTCTTCATCCCTAGATAGTTAGTATAGATTGGGTGGATATAACCCCTTAAAACAGTAGTGTAACATACCTTTGAGATGGTTTTAGTAAGATAGACCTTTAGTATATGTTTGGAAGACTTTTTAGTTAGATTATGTTCAACCAATAGGAAGTTTCAGTGTAACTTGGAAACAATGATATGTTCATTTACATCTGATACCTGGACTAGAGAGTGTGTATTGAGGCCTACTATAGTGAGGTATAGTATCTAGATGGGGACAAATATAAGTGATAAAGGAACGATTACCAAGCCGTTAAGAGGTTGTTCGTGGAAATATTAGATTATTTTCTATACAAGTTTATAAATTGTTGGATTATTTATATTTACACTCCATTATTGAAATAACATTAGGATGCATTCTGGGACTATATTTATGGTGGAATTTTTGGAACCTCGAATTAACCACACCATTCGGGGGCCATTATTGTTAGCTTAAAATGTGCTGGGCATATAGAATGAATATAGGAAAACATCATTCATTAAGAGTGTTCTGGTGTTATAGATATGACCATATAATTTCATACTCAATATGGATTTATTTTTTATATTCTAATTAATGATGACTATTTTAAAGTATTTTTATGTTTTCCAATGGTAAAGTTTATCATGTGGTTTTTGTTGGAGATAATGACTTCTAGAAGTGTAGTAGAAGAGTGGATCCCCATTATTCTTTGATGTTTGTTATATCAAAAGAGCAAGTGAGTGATCTGTAGATGGATAGCCCCTTAATTATTAATGGTTTCCTGGGGTTTTCCATGAGGAGGTTATCACACTACCACCTTGATGAGATGTCATGTTCATATATAGAAACCTATTATATTAGTGAGGAATCACTATTGGTGGGGGGGGGGGTGAATCAGAGATTGTAATTCTTTTATGTTTCATTACTCTAACAATACAAATCACACATTAAAAAGAGTATTGATAAATTTTCAATTCACACATACAAAATAATGGAAAAATATATTTTGTAGTTTCACCTCTCAAAATGAGAATGCTAGTCATTGGAATGATTTTGATTCCTCCAAAATCATATAAACCACTAGTTTCAATATGTTGGTACACCGGTAATGGTTTATCCTTGAACAAATATTACATAATATCAGACAACAGTTATATTTCATCCCACACTAGAATTATGGGAACCCAAAAGTTTAAATCAACAAAAATAAACCCTTCTATCCAAAACCTTCAAATACTAAGTTAGTTATCTTATTCTTTGTCTTATTTATTTTGTAGAAACATATGTGTGAACTCTACAAAATTTACTAATATGGAAAACCCTTGTTCTTCTCTTTATCCTATTCTAATTCCTTATTTTCTCTCTCTATTTCTCTATTCAATTGTTCTCACCATTTTTTTAAACATTTTATTACAACATTTCTAGTTTTTTTTTCTTGTATGAATTTGAAATTAAAATTCAGGCCAAAAATTTGGTTCTAAATTTCAATATAACATATCCTTTGGATCATTGATATAAAATACTCATCATCCAATTAGAAATTTTTAGATATTATACAATGAAATAACAAAAAATGTGTTTAGATGAATACAAGTCAGTCAAACCCCTCAAATAGTCCCAAAATGAACCCTATATGATTTATCCTAAATGTTTTCAAAAGATTTCATATAATAACCAAGAGTCACAATGGTTATGTTAAGGGGATGTGATGTGAAGGTTTTTAAATTTATTGATCCCCCAAAATCCACCCAAATCAACTATGTGGAATTTTCATCTCAATTAATTGTAGTTTGACATCTAAAATATTGACTAAAACTTAGTATAAGGGTTTTAGCATGGATATATTCAAACATTTATAACCAGTAAAACCTAGTCAAACATCCTCTACATTGTGTCTATTCACTGCTGTATGGATATAAAAAAATTACTAGAACCACTAAAATCTTTTTGACAATGTTTAGTAGCATTTACATTATTTTACGACGTAGGCTGGTCTACTGAGACATGGTCCAATGCATCTTCCATAGGATAGAATCTTCACATCTCATCCCATACATCCTTCTTCATGAACTTTATTCATGTTTTATAGGTTTTAAAAACAAGTCACATTGAATCTAAGAATTTTCCCATAATATGATTTATGTATTTATAATAAAATATAACATACTTATTCATATCATCAACATCAAATCATTAACATCAAAAATCATAACTAACAAAAAATAACATCTTAGTCTCAATAATATACTCCTTTGGATTTTATTAGAAACCTAAAAACATAAATCAATAAAAAAATGAAATATTAACAATGTATAATTATCCAATAACTCTAAGAAAACATGATCGACCTCAATAAAGGAAATAAGAACATTGAATAAATAGTCCCATGTTATCCATTATACAATGATCTTTCTACAACATGCTAAACTCAAGCTTCAAAAACATCAAGAAAAACTTCATCATCATGAAGAAAATTCATTAAACCCTTAATGATCCTTCAACAACATACATTAAAAAATTATTAAATTACATTCATATTGAAATAAAAACTTACTCATTATAAAAAGACTATATAAATTGTTTATTATTCCAATTGTTACATGTATTAATTGAAAGTCTCTAAAAATTGTATAATCCATCCTTGAAAATATTAATAAGAGTAACATAATGGAAATATTTATTAGATCCATTTTCTCAACCTTTTATAATAATATAAAAAGAGAATATGGATAGGGGAATACAAATTATACATTTTCCTTGTAAATAATGAGGTTGAACAACTAAATTTCACCTTATATTCTATTATTATTCCTCGTAAAGTGTATTTTTTAATATATCCACAATTTTCCATTTTTTGGAAACAAATTAAAACATTATATAATTATTATTCACTAGATCATTGATAATGTGATATTATTTATCAGTGTTACTAGGAATTTAATTATGAGAAGTATTTTTCCAAATTTTAACTGTACTTTTATTTTCACATACCAAAAATAATATAAATTCACTTCAAATAGATCATATATTTGAGTCGTCATCCACATAATTTTTGTGGATTCCCAATTGGTAGCCACATGTTTATCCTTAGCAGTGTTCAAGGTTACGTAATGTTAGTTTCTTGAATGCCAAAAAACACATCTTATTCCTAGAAATATATCCCTATTAGATATAGTCCTCCTTTCATCAACACTTCCTTAACAATACACATCGAAGTACATAAACAAATAAATATATATTTTGATTTCATATTTCTACCAAAAATTTAGAGTGTATATGAAAGGTTTATGTGTTCTATTTCTACCCGAAAAATAAGACTCTATAGGTTCAATTTGATACCTATAACAACTTGTTACAACTTATCCTATATTTGGTATTGAATCTATCAGGGAATGTAATCCTCAGATCATCTCCCAGAATTCTCTTGGATCAACATCATTCCCTTATTCATATTTTGATAACAGTTTTTTTAAAAAAATTGTTTATAAATAGGCTTCTAATCCTATATTCAAACCCCTTAAAAACTTCCCTTGTAAAAATTTCACGAGATATGAAAATATAATATTTTTATTGAGAAAATTTTATCCTAATAAAGCATTTAATCTCACTAAGAATATACATTTAAATGATAATATACATTTTTATTGAAAATTATTTAGAAAAAATAAATTATTTCCCTAAAATATAATTTAATATACATAAATAATGGAAATTATAAATACCTTGTTATCATCTTTAATGTAGAGATTTAGGGCAATTCTCCCTTTTTGAAATTAAAATTCTTTAAGAAGAATCCAAAAATAGAACATCAATCTCTTGGTGTTTTTTGATCACATATAATTTATTATTTATCTATGAAACATAATTCTCATTTTCACTAAGAATTAAACCACATGGTTGTTCAATATATACACCTTCTTCCAATTCACCCTTCATGAAGGCTGACATGTCATCAATTTGAAAGGTCCTATAGTGCCTATGAGCTGTAATGGAAGGAGAAATAATCACGGTTTCAAGCATTTAACCTAGTAAAAAGGTTTTATAATTTTCAACTCCTTCAAAATATGAATATCCTTTACAAAAAAATATTTCTTTATTTCCCACCACATCAACTTTTGAATTTATCTTGTTTAAAAACATCCAATTTCAACCAAAAATGTTTTTTTCATTGGGATAGGGTACCAACTCCCAAGATTCAATATTTTCAATTAAATCCAACTATTCATATATAGTATTAATCCTATATTGATATTTAATTTATTCTTCTACATATTATCTGTCAACATCAAACAAAAACTAGATGTGATATTTATACCTCAATGTCCATCTAGTATGAATCTATTCACCATAGTCTGAATTGATATTTTGATCTTGAACATTCATTCTCAACCATGTATTATGTGAAATTTATTCCAATTTAACCCTTGAATTTTATGAATTATCTTATTCAAATGACACATCTTCAATATTATGACTATTTTTTGAAGCTTCACCTTAGGGGTTTACAAAAAATTTATTCATCATTATGACTTCTAGAACATGGTTCTTCATGTGAGTAATATATATTTATGTGTCTGATTATTTTCAACTAAATAAAAACAATAATATTTGTCATATCTTTTTTATAACAATGATATCATCATATTTTTTGTAGATAACCAATGATTATTCCATAAACAAGTTTAATGTCAATTTTTTTCACAGATTTCCACCTTGATCACTGATAATGAAAGGGATTACAAACACTCTCAAACACTTAAGTCAATGCAATTTATTATAATAGATCTCATAAAATGAAATAAACTATATTGGGTTATAATGAATTTTGTTGGATATAAAAAAATTATCCTTACTCCCTATCCTCTTATCTTGATAGTTTCTTATTTTAAACTCATTAAAAGAAACCCATCATTCTGAAAGATCACTTCATTTATTTATCACTTTACAATTACATTCTTTGAAGATTCTATTTTAGTCCTTCGACATTCAATTTGATATTAGATTTCAATTGATCCTTATGAATAAATTATGATCCAACACCATTGATTTTTGTTGATCCATAATTTTTATAGTTCACTGAACCTTTATTACATTTTTTAAAATCCTTGAGTAGATTAAATCCGAAGTCATATGAGAGGAACATCCTCTATCCAAAATCCATGGGAATTATTCTTTATATTCTTTGTTAGAAACATCACAAACAAGATCCTTTTAATCACATTTTTTCTTATTATTCTTAGTATTCTCATCACTTTATATTGAGATAATTTGATCTAATAGCATAAAAATAGACCCCATGTAAAGATAACTAGGTTGATCGCATCATTCAAAAAAAAATCCAATTAAAACAAATCTATTTTATGTTTCCAATTAAAATCTCACTAGCTGTATCCAGACATTTCTGTTTTGAGAGATATGACTCCCCCTCAATTTCTATCTTCCAAACACTTTAAACTCATCAAGTTATTATTAATTGAAAAAACAGATCATTTCTATGTCCTTGAAACCTCCAAAGTTGTGGTAATAAATTTAAAAAATAATATTTTCCATTATAAATATCAAGATTTATAGAATAGTTATCTTGACTCTCAGAAAACTTCAAACCATTAATTTTGGATAAATTTTGTAATATGTAATTTTTGTCTCCCTTTTACCTTTCATGATCATATCCAACTTATTATTAGCTCTTTTTATTTTACCATTTATTTTAGTTTAATAAATCATGTATATTAACTCTAAATTTATATAATATGAATAATTACTTTATTTTGATATAAATATGGTATTATTGATTTGACTCTTATTCATAGATATAACATAAGTTATATCAGTTTTTTTCTCTTCATTTTCTTCTAGTATTTGATAATGTCAATGATACCCTACATTAAATGAGTTTACCACAACATCACGGATATAGATCTAAAATTTAACATGAAAATTTAAATCCCTTTTTCCATACCAACCTTTTTTTGTTTTAAGAGATTGGAATCCTTATCTATTTTTTTCACTCCTTATTTTATCTTATCTATTTAATTATTCAATTCATCAACAAGATTAATCATTTCATCAACATCATTATAAAAAATTACCATCTCATTAATATTAACTTATTAATTGGTCTATATATAATAACTTTATTTTGTTATATTTTATTACTATTTTTTTCAACATAGATATGTTTATGGACACTCCTTGATTTATATTTACATTAAGGATTACATATTATTGTATTAATTTTATTATCTTTACTACACCATTTACTAGGGAATTTTTCTATATTCAAATTTTCTATAATAATTTTTTTCTTCAAAATTTCATAACATAGACATTTATTTTCCTCAATAATTAATATAAATTAATTAAAAATTGTATAATAATCTACAATTTTAGAATTTTGGGAAACATTTACTCTTACATTTAAAAGAAACTTATTCTTTTTCTAAGATTATTGATATATTACCAAAAACTCTCCTTAGATCTACATCTTCATTGACACTGACTCTATCTTCATTTAGCTTATAATAATTTGTTTAAAAATATCCAACTGATCCTCACCTAATGTATATAATAGGGTGTTTTTCATTAAAACCTATTTTTCCACATCTCAAATTTCTTAATATTTGATAAATAATCTTAAAAAAATTCTATATCAAATCATATTATAAATCCTAATAATGAACTTTTTATTCATCAAATTTCTTCATAGGGATTTAATTCCTTGAGTCCTCAGAACGAAGTTATAATTGGTCAGTAGAGTAGTTTATATAAATTTTTATCAGGTCAAAACTTCAAGGATGTGTGATTTGATAATCCAAATTGATGATATGATGAAAAAAATTATTATTCCTAGTGTGTCATGATAGTGAGCTCTGGTTTTTTCATTATGAAGGAAGATGGTAGGATGAGGTTATATAGATACCACAATTGGTTGAATAAGGTGATTAACAAGAATAATCACCCTCCTATGATAATTAATGACATATTTGATCATTGGAGATGAGATAAAAATGTTTTTTATTGTCTATTATTGGTCTTGATATCATCTATTAAGGGTGATGGAGGAAAATATTCTGATGACTTTGTTTTGATGTCAGTATTGGGATGTAGAGTTCATAGCCATATTTTTCGTTATCATGAACATACCATTTTTATAGGGATCATGTACTCAGTATTTGGTGATTCTATGGACCAATTAAAATTCATGTTCATCAATGTGATACTTATATACTCAAGATTAGAGGATTCATAGTACCTGTGGGTTGTTGTGAAAGCTCTACAACTCTATGAGTATTTTTTGAAATTGTCTAAGTGAATGATCTGGAGATGAGAGGTGTATTTATATTGACATTTCCTGTACCTAATGGGAGTACCAGTGGATCCAAAAAATATCAACATAGTTTTTTCTTTATATATAACCAATAACATGTTCGAGGTTCGTATCATAGTATGGGTCACATGTTACTAATATAGGTTTTTGTTCAACATCTCATGGGTTTCATCCCAATTGACCACCCTGACCAAGAATTCATAGTATTTCATTTAAAATGATATTATACATGCTTCATATGAATACATTAAGGATTTGACAGTCAAAACCCCATTTATTTGGTTCCCTAAGGAGAGTGTGATGTGCACGGTGGGTTTTAATGTAGCATTGAGTAGTGACCTCCCATGAGATTTGGAAGTTACAACCCCATGAGATTACCTATTCAACCCGTGATTTATAAATGGTATAGATTCTCTCATACCTAATGCTATAGATACATTACCTCATTGGGGAATTATTAAAGGTCTTCATGGATCATAGAATCGTGTGGTATGTCTTCCTCTAGCATGAAAAAAATATACAATAGTTGATTTTGAGGTATTATATCAAGGAATAATTTCCTGATATATCATACACCTAATAAATTGAAAATTCTTTGAAAGATGAATTGAGAAGGAAGTTGTAGGAATTTTTTCAAGAATCAAATGATGCCTGGAAGGTGATGGGGGGGGGGGGGTTTCCTCCTAGGTGGTGCATTTCAGGTGATGATGGAAATGTTCTGACAAGAATTATCACTCGTCTCTTTCTCCAGAGGTAGTTTCTTGTTAAAATCACCATTAATTTTTTTGGACCTATTCTACGTCACGATATATTAAAAGAGGCTTATATTAACCTTGAGGGGATTGGGTAATTCACCCATTTAGTATGGATAAAGTTATTCCATAGTCATATGGTCTTATAGGGTGATTACACAGGGTCACGTACTTGTGAAATTGGTCCTCCTTATATATAACTTCCTTGGGTGGTCTCCAATGGGTTTATTCGTGGACATAGAAACACCAAACGACCCTGGTATCCAAGATTCATGGGCCTGATTTCCAAATATAGGATCTCTTTGATTTATGATTTAGCCTATGACACTTAAGGACTCCATTGGTCGAGAGGATGAGATGTTAGTATCACCACACACTTTTGGGGAGGATTATTGCCAATTCTTGGACTCTCATTTAGATTTAAGTCATGCTCATATCATTATGAATCCTTGGTTAACTCCTAAAGAGTGTATCCACAGGCTACCCCTGGTTTGCAGGATCATTATATGTACATATGGATTTGATGCTACAGAGGAGATGCTGACATTATCCATACAATAAGGCACTATGGAGTTTATCATCATCTTGGGGGGACAGAAGGTAACTTGATGTTGGAATCAGACCTATAAGATGTGTTTCCTACGAATCCCCAAGTGAGGAATCCGAACCCACATTGTTCATAATTATGTGGGGCTTACACATGGAAGCTACCCATTTGGCGGGACATGGTTGGGTGAACCCTTTTGGATGGTCACCCTTTTGAGCTCACACCATTAGGTAGGCAACCTATGTATCCTAGTTTCATTAGGAATCAGAGTTCCCATAGTTCTAATGCTGTGGATGTTGTAATCATTACAAACCTCTAAGACCATGTGATTCATGATTGGTGTGAGAAACAAGAGGATGTGAGAGATCCAACCAACCCCATGCTTCCTCTCCTATTAGTGGGAGGGGGAAAGCCTGTGGTGGAAAAGGTCAGGGCGATGATGGGCGGGGGAGAAGAGTGATGAACCTATCAATGTGAAATGAAATTAAAGTTTATGTCAATCAGCCTCAGAATATTGGGGACTTAAATTAGTGGTAGGGCCCCGGAACTTGTTCTGGGAATGGGATGTGTTGTATCCTCATCCAAGGGGGGAACGAACATAACCCCTTCGACTGATCACCTTTCCTCATTGGAAGAAAAAGCAGGTGATCACCCTTAATCCCTAGAATGGGGAGGTTCACGTCAGCATCCCAAGGTTGTACTTTGGGTTACCATGGGAATGTAGACACATAGGCATTCATTAAGCCCTTAATATTTCCTAGAGGGCCTTCGTGACTCTGTTTACCATGGGCATATAGACTCAAAGGGGTGTGCAGATGCACCTGATGGTCTGATCATATAGGTCTGATGGCCTTGAAGGAGGCTTTGGTTGGATGACATAGGATTGGTTCGGGGAGGTATTATGGAGGACTGGATGGTAATGAAGGGGTTAGATTGGAACTAGATAAAATAATTCTTGAGAATACCCCATTCAACGTACTTTTTTCTTATGCGAGATGTGGGAAGATCCTCATACCATAGTGGTATGCAGGAAGAGGGATTGTCCACATACCGATGTGGTACGCAAGCATGGGTATATACCACCATGAACCACAATGGTACACGGTCTTGAATATGGTATGTCAGATTGATTTGGGTTCCACCCATATACTTGTGCAGTACATGACACTGGGCTATGTCTACATTGCAATACACTATGCGTAACACCATTTGGGAGGAGGGTTCTGGGGATTATCATTCATGGGAAGTTCATCTGTGAGAAGTATATGGTTTGCAGTTTCACCATTTAGGTTTTCGGTTATTTTTTTATTATTATGTTCCCCCATTTTATGGTTTGTGACCGGCTGTAAATACGGAGAACGTGATTCATGATTCAGGCTTCACCAATGATTCAAGAGTAAAGCCGTAATCATTTTCGGGATCTACCAACCTATGGGTCACCATCAAAATTTCTTCATCCATCCTCTCTCAATTCCTTCTATTTTCCTTTTATAGAGCATTAGGGGAATCATATCTATGGGCATGTGACACCATTTTTGGGGGCCCATGATGAGATATCTTGACCCAAAGATTACTCGATCAACCAGGGTTTGTGGAGGACATGGTTCACGATCATAGTTTACAAAACCCTATTGGTTTTCTTCACTTGTGAACTGCTGAGTTCGCGAGATGGTATGTGGATGACCTTAACACCCACGATTCCTTTGGTGATGTGGTTCATGGTGCACCTTTTTCTCTGAACATTGTTTTATAGGCCAGTGGTCCATTAATTGTTTTGTGTACTAGTGGTTTGAGATCGAGGTGGTCTACAGACCCTTCCCGAGGATGGTACATAGGCCACTTGAAATTCATTGAAACAATATTTCCGTCAATTTAATTATCAAATTATCAACTCAATTTGAGTCCTTTCAACTTTCTAGTCTCGTAGGAGTACTTGATTCCTTATAAAAAGTGATTTTGTGATAATTTTATTCCATAGAGATTTTTTTAGATCCCTACAAATTTCCCCATCGGAATGTGGTTTGTTAGGAATGAAAAAGGGACTATTGCGATGTAGAAGTAGTCCTGAACTGAAATGGTTCACGATAAAATAGATAGGCCTGGTAGGAGGGTACCACACCTATATATAGGGGCATGTGTAATTTTTCTTTTATTGTTTCTCATAGCAAAAAATAGAAATCAACTCCCACGGCTTCCTTTGAATTTTCATACCATGCTTCTTGTGAAAATTCATTTCGCAAACCGCTTTGTACATTACGCAAACCTATATTTTCTCAATTTACTTATCCGCATACCGAATTTTAGGTTTTTCATACGAAATTGTTGAATTTTTTAAATCAAAATCTATATTCCAGATAGGAGAACTCTGTACTTCTTGTGTGTACACTTACGAAGCTTAGATCGGCGAACCGACCATTAAGAACTAATAACCCGAACATAAAATTTTAACCCATAATCTTGGAATATGAACTTAATGAGGCATAGGTTCATGTTATCCACCTTCCGTGGACCTTTATCTTCACCAGACAATGATCCAAGGGCCAACGACTCGCAGATGGTTCATGTACTACGGTTGTATAGAGTGAAATGCATCTGCGTACCATAGCCATATGAAGGGTTTTTTCTACACATTATGTAGTATACAGAACATGCCTACCACATAAAATTTCTCGAAATAGTATGTTGATCCCCATGTGGACATATTTTAACTCCTTTAGACATTCTTTTATAGCACTTATCCAACAATTTTTATTGGACTAATGTTTTATCAGATTCTGGATCTTCCTATGCAGGCTACAATGGCTGCTTTATAGGATGTGATAAAATCTATAAAGACAAGGGAGACCGTAGTGGGGAATAGTGAGGATCATCTTTGAGCCTAAATTATTCCTCATGATAGCTTCTTAAATGATTTATTGACGCTAGAAATCCTAGCTTACCTGCTATCGGTACCGTTTCCACTTTACAACTTTGGTCTCCCGGACGAAGTTCCTCTACCGTTGGCTGACCAAGATGCCACTTGCATCCTCTTATAAGCACTGTGCGGACATGATTTTGACAAAATTTCCTCAGTAATATAAATCATTGATAGTCCAATTTAGGATAATGTATTCATATTCAGAGGTTCAGTGTGGACTCAGGTCAATTGCGGGTGTTGCGATAGTGTCCCGAGACTAGGCGCCCAAGAGTACCCATCAATTATCAACATCTCCCAAGAAAATCCTAATAATGGGTGGAGAAAAAAGAGGGATATAAGGTCCATAGGATGTTTCTCCAATTAATGGGCCTGGGAATTCAAGGTACATCAGACCTGTTTGGAGTCCCTTGACCAGTTGGAGGCGGTGGTCTTGTATCAGGCAGCCTGGGTTTCTCAGTTTTCAGTTTTCTCCCCAGGAAAAATCCTTACTGAGTTGATGAGATGCTAGTGTTTGAGAACAAAAACCTTCAACTTATTTCATGGGGAGGTGGGAATAAGCTTATGGGACATCCACCAGCTTAGAGGACTCCTCTTCCTTACAGAGATGTATGACAAGTTTCTCCTAGAAACCGCTACATGGAATGACACTAACCATCTGTCCCCTTTGAAAAGTAGTTTACTGGTTATGGTAGATTGATTACTTGATCTCCCTCCCCAAGCTCTCCCTCTTATCCCATTCTAGGAACAAAAAATATTATTCTTATAGGAGAACATATGTAAGATGATGGCTCGCAACAATTAAACTCATCCATCTCGTCAGTCCTGCCAAAGTCTAGGGTCATATTGTGATACCTTGGAAGTGGGATGATATACCACGTGGGGACATGAGATTCAACTAGAAATTTCCCATACACTTAGATTAACAGTTTTCTTTTCCATGTTTTTGAGTGGATGGATTTTCCCATCCTGCGACATATATACCGGGGTTTGGGCCTGTACATTGAAGATGGAAGCCTTTCTAGAAGAGGGTCTACCTCTTAATTTTTCCCTTAATACTCTTGTCCGGCTTTATGAGTTGTTCGAAAAAATATATGAAGGTAGGCCCCCACACTGTCTCATTGGACCATTTCAATTTTTATATGGGTAGATAGTATAACACTTTCCCTGTTATGAATATCATCATACTCCTAAGGTTTTTTATTCTGACTTTCATCATGCCCTTCTCAACATTTACTCTATTCATACTAATACTATAAGTGTTATTAATATAGTTGGTATTTTGAGTGATGCTTCCTGTTTCTCATTTTCATTGCATCCTTCCCCTGATGGGTCATTAATAGGTGACAGGGTTGGTTCTTCAGAGGAATGATCGTACCTCATCACACTTCGAGACGGGATGCTCACTGCTCATATGGATTGAGTAGTCATTTTTGATCCATACCTCCCTTACCAATTTTCTTAGAAATTTGGATTCCCTCATCAAGATTCACTTCTTCCTGCTGCTCAGTAAAGTGGAGAGGATCATCTTGTAATTATTTGAAAGTAATGGTTTATGATGATGAATGAAGGTTAATCTATGGAAGTTATCATCCCCAATACGATAGAATCCACATTTATATCATTGGAATATTCCCTACTATGGGCCGATTGTTACCCCAACAGGATGCTGAGAGAACCAGTTTGGCAGGTACATAAACCTTTAACCATTTCCTACCATGTCCTTGCCGCAACCACAATTCCACACATTCATTGTTCATTTAAGAGTGTGATAGATGCATCTTCTAATACTGTCCCTACAACAACCATGATGGATACACCACCTGTTTATGCCCCTGTGGTAGGAAGACTCTCGGTTTGCTATCAGAAGTGCCTCAGAGGGGCTTTATTGGTAAAAACTATTTTAGTTGGGAGTGATTCAGATTTCTCCCCTCCTGTGGATACTACCAAAGATATTAATGAGGCTGGCACTAGAAGAGTATCAACGATCACTCCAAAAGATGTGGCTAGTCCTCCGCATCCGGCTCCAGTGGTTGAGCCATATAATGGAAAAGAGAGTCCCCCCATCTTGGGTGGCCTATCTTAGGTCCCTCCCCACTAATGTGATGACACATTCTACTTATAGACACATGATAGTGGGGGAGGATTAAGGTACTAGTTCATAGGGTGGCACTAGGTACTGCGAAAGCTCGCATGGTTCTAGTTATGTTCTATTTCTTCAGAGACACCTATATCCAATTTTGCTAATGAGGCTGACAATTTTCAGAAATTATTCACCGATCTAGGTTTTGGAAGGTTCAATTATCAGCACTTATACCTCCTCATCTACCAAATCACTATATCCTGAGAAGACCTTTCCTCCTATGAGGACAAGCTTTCCATGTTCAATTCTTCCCATCACCATGTGGGGACCTTCCAAGATGTTTTGGAATAATTTGATCATATAACAGACAAGGAGGTGCAAGCTCGTGATTTGGTAGACACCCAAGAGGAAGAGATGCAGGAGTGAGAAGCCCATGCAGTAATTTGGAGAGATCAACTAGATTCTTTGCATGCCAAATATAAATCTATACAAAAGAAAGGAGGTACCTTGATGTCGTTCCAAAGTGGGTGCATCTGATGGTCAAGGATGAAATGGAGGAGAGAGCCTTTTTGGAGAAAACTATTGACAACCTGCAAAAATCAATTTCCATCCTTCTAGAAATGGCTAACTGAGCCTTGTTATAGCTCTATTCCATGTCACGATGTGTACTCCTCCCTCCCCCTTTTTTATACATTGAAGAGACTCCGAATTTGAGATGTTCATCCATTTTTATTGAATCCAATGAAACTTATTTTCCTTTAAATACTTCTTCTTTATCATTTCCTATCATATCAGTTGATCAAAATCAATCATATAAACATCATTTCAATCAAGTATAATTTTAAAAAATTATAATTGAACTAAAATAATCAACCTAGGATCTAATTTTTTCCCGATCCACATGACTCAGCTAGCATAGTTTGACTATTGATGATATTTTATGGAAAACTTCATGAAATTTTATGTATTTTTTATTATTACCCTATTTTTCCTAAGCTTATTTAACATGGGCATAGAGGGAATAACATGACTTTTTCTTAGTCCACCCTTCATGGGGTTTTGACCTAACAATATTTACGTCCATTTTTATGGCTCAACATTTTTAATGAAGTGATACATAAATATTACCCATAGGTTCCTTCGATGGATATTCCATCCAAAAAGTATAGTGACCTTATCATTCTATATTAGTTCTTTGTTATTCCAATCAAACATAATACTGATGTTTTAGGTCAAACAGATTTGACCAAACTTAACGGGGAAGGGCCCTAATTTAGAATCATTGGCTGAGAATGTTCTAATATCCTTCAAAAAAGGATTAGGGATTTTCTTGACACAAAACTTGTGAATTTTGGATATGCATGAGGCTCAAGATCTGTTTTAGGAATCAAAAGTAGGAAATGACTCTCCTTGGGAAATTTTTTCCATTGATTTATTTCCATTTTTGTTGGAAACATATACAGAGCCACCAAGAAATGATGTGCATAGTCAGTCAAAGGTGTCTATAGGAAACTGGCCTTCCATCTCTGATGAACTTGTAGGGTTATGCAATACTTTGAATTTATTTTTATTTCGGGAGCCACAATGGGTGGCTATCTTGAGTATTGGTGTCTAAAAACATTTGGGACATTCATATCAGCATTGAGAGGGAAACTGTCTCTGCATGCTTCTTACTTGCATGAGGAAGAGATGGTGAATGGTTAGTTCAGTTGGAAATATTTTTTAGGTCTAGGGAATTTGGAAAGAGGAAGGTATGTAAGCCATTACCCAAGGATTTCCAAATCCGAGGGTGTGACAAGACATGAATTTCATTTGAGCATATGGATACGAGGAAGGACACTCATGGGGATGAAGTTTCCTTTAATTGACTTATATTTTATAGGAAACATATGCAGATCTATTGGGTAATGATGTGCATAGTCAATAAACGGTGTTTGTAGAAAATTTTCCTTCCATCTACGATGAATATTTGGAACCTTACAGATACAGTATGTGAACTTCGACAAGGGGTGCACCTGAACATGAAAATGGAAATTTTATCTGATCTTCTTCTGGAAATGATTGGGGAACTCTTCTTTTGTATGTGGATAAACTTCATGCATATGCATGGGGTATCTTTAGGAACTGTAAAAGTGATTAGAGATGAATCTGGCCTGATTGTTCTGATATATCCATGATGTGTGTAGGGAGGATAATTTAAACCATGAATTTGGGGGCCCTTGAATTAGGAGGACTGTGATGAGGCTTTTAATCCTTTGGACGTACTGATATTGGAGAGGTCTCTCATGGGGAAAAATTTTCCTTGGATTAACAGCTATTTTTGTGGGAAACATATGCATAGACATTGGGGAATGATGTACATAATCAAACAAAGGTGTCCACAGGACATGGGCCTTATATATTAGATGTCCATGGAGCGTTATGGGGATTCCAGATTGGTCAATGCATGGAGTTTGAGTTACGGAAGTAGTGTATCCGAATATATTGGAAAGATTTGGGCTGTGATTTACTCATGGAATTAGGTATCCCTTATGTAGATCTGGACCACATGTAGAGTGAAGCATTTGCCTAATATTATGGGGTACACTATCATTTAATGTTCTATGGCTAGGATGTGGGGTTCTTCACATGAATAAAACCATGACATTCTTTTTTGGGTCGTTCTTCTAGGACCAAATTCCTAGATTGTTTTTCCATAATGTCACAGTGGATCTCTCACTAAGATCCCTAATCTCATGTGAGTAATACTCGGTGTGATAAAGAAGGGATTTCAAAGATTTAGGTTCAATACCTAAGAGAAGAAAAATCAGTATTAGTGTAGAGACCCAAAGCTTGATGTACATGGACATTAAATTACTTTTGCTGAATAATTAATACATGACAAAACAGATGCCCAAAGACCGTATTAGTTTACTGTCTCTGGAATATCAGAACGTAATCTTCTAATCATGGTGAAAGCTCTTCAACATCTCCCATAAAGATCTTCCCCTTTGGGTTTCTTACCTAAAACCATTCTTTATATCATGGAGAAAAGAAAACATAAAAATGGTGAGCTCAAATTCTTAGTAAGGGAAATCATAGAGAACATAAAATAATCCCTAAATATTTGAAAGCAAAAACTTGAACATAAAATCTAAACATCAAAATATTGAGAAAAGACATAAATCTTGGAAGTACATAAGGAATATATCATAAAGGAACATCAATCATGATAAAATAACATGGGAATAAAACATGTAATTATGGAAAACCATTAATCACATGATATGATTTCCATAGTAGCCAAGGCTTTGCTACCAAGACCATCTTAGTGGACAAAGTCCCTTTCTGAATCGAGTTCATTCCTCATTCCTGTCCTATATCACTAAACCAGATTAACTTACCATTACAACCATATCTATCTCATGAGATATAAATCTTTACCCAATGCATTGGAGGGAGATATAGGTCCCACCCATCTCATAATGAAATCATTCTTACGTGTGCCACAACATAAACATAAATCATTCATCATAACCCAAAGAATAAAATGGGTTTCATAAACATCATCCCATCATAACATAATCCATATAGAACAAATGGATATCATTTCATCATAAGAAAAGTGAAACCATGTAAATCATAGATATATTATACTCGAAACATACACATATGAAATAATGTCATCTTAGATGGAAAATGGTTTTGATAAAACAGTTGAAATGAATTCTTGAGGAAAATATCATTTCTTTTTCAAAATCATTTTCTTTTCACAAAATACCATGAAAATTTAAAAAAAGGATTTTGTTGAAAATATTCATGAATCCTTTTAGAGTAGGATTCATGAAAATAAAGAGTTATGAAACTGTAAAAATCCATTCATGCATTATAATTTAAAAAAAACATTCTTCTCGTACTTTTTTCGGAAAAGTAAAAAAGTACCTTGTATGGTAAACAAAATAAAGATTCCTTCTATATGATCTGGTAAAAGTAAAAAAGGTTAAAATAAATTTAAAAATACATGGAAGAAAAGTAAACATTTTATGAAAAACATTTTGAGAACATATGGACATGGATGATAAACATAACCCCGGTAAATACTTATGAATAAACAATCTCGGATAAGAATGAGATTGGAAAAGTTATCCCTTACCTTAGGTCTGATATGCATTGTAAATATCTGAAACTCCTGTATAATGATTTATATAATGTCATTTAGTTATTACAGAATCATATTCATTGTTATGATATCACATGTGGTTCACTTATGACTTTATATTACTCGTTCTTTTATAAGTTCCATGTTAAAGAAGTGTTTTGGGTAAAATCATTTTATTTATCGTACGTGTTTGGACTTGTTGTTATTTATATTATTATTACTTATATCTTGATTTAATTACTTCAAGAATGTAAATAATGATTTATATATCATATATATATATTCAATATATATATATATAATAGATATATAAATGAAATGAAATACATTGTTCATGGAGACGGTAGGCCATATGTACGCATGAACGCTATTTTCGTTTCATTATTGAATTAAATGGAATTAAGTAAAGGAAACATATATGTACATAAATAGATTATCATTATAATGTAATATATTTCATGATTATTTATTATATATAATTTATAATCATACTTTAATGGTTAATCATGGAAAATGAATCTCATCACGTTCGTGGAGACGGTAGTCTATACGTACGCACGAGGGATGATATCATTCCTATGATCATGGAATTGTATTGAAGTGTATGTATAATATTTCAGAATCAATATAACTTTACAATAATCATATATAGTTATTTATTTACACCATTATACACATCAAAGTAAGGTGGTGGTGGAAAACAGATTACACCATGGCGTGGATACGGTATTCCGTACGTACGCACGCGCGGTGATTTCGTTTTCGTAGGATGGATAAAAGATGAAATTGGGTTGCTTAATATTTATAATAACATATATGTATATGATTGATACTGATGTTTTTAATTTATGATGAAACAAATAAATAAGAATAAGTATAAGAAGAACAAAATTGGAAAGAATCGGTAAAGGATATTACCTCTTCTTTGACGCGTCTCTTCTTAACCTCCTCTTAAGGCATTGGGGTTGGTCTTTTGAGGAGACCAGAACCTCTATAATGTTTCTAGGGAAGATGAAAAGGTAAATGGTCAGGGTTTTCCCGTGAATAATGGCTCAAAAGGGTGTGAAGATAAGAGGGAAGGGGTGCCCGCTTTATAAGGGAGGAGAGGGGCAATTTAGAAAAAACTTAAAATATTATTTTATAATAAAGTCATATTCGGTTAGTAATAGCTCCAAATTGATTTATTCCGAAGCTAAAGTTGGTATGGGTAGAAATACTCTCAACCAATAGGTTTTAGACAATTTTAGGTTACTATTATAACCTTATCATTTAGATTTAACTCTAAGTTAAATAATTTAACTTTTACCGTGTCTTCTTGTTTTATTACACTATATAGTTAATAAACTTACTATAACCAGCCAAAAAAACACCAAGTGGTTCATTATTAATATATATAACCTTATCTAAGTAATTTGGCCTAAAATTAGATATTTATGAATATCATAAAAATTAATAATATAATATTTATTTTAAAAACTATTTTATGTCAATTTTGACACTATTTGGTAATTGATTTTTTTGAAAATCATAACAGCATTATTAGTTCGAAAACATTAATTATATAAATAATAACATGTCATATTAACCTATAAAATTATTTTAATTCATAAAAAGTTTCAAATTAAATTTATTTGGGTATTTATAATATCAATTATTTTAATATTTCATTATTTAGGTAATTACCACATCACCATTGTGTCATAAATAACTTAAATTATTTAATGTCTAAAAATTATAAATAAAATAAAATTAGGTAGGAAATATTTTTATATTTCTAATGAATATTTATAGTCGAATTTATCTTATGTATAACCCTATATTAAAAATGTTTTAGTTATTAAACTTTTATTTTTATTATTTCAACTCGTTTTTAAATAAAATAACAATAAATGTTCTAATCTATTCTAAGTGGACCTAAAGGGTAATAATTTATTAATAAGGTTGTTTTTTTTCGAATTAAACCTCTACAAAATAATTAGGACATGTGTTAAGGTAATAATAATATCATTTTTACCCTTAATTACCCTATTTACTTTTAACTGTGGTCAATAAAAGTAAAAAGTTACTATTCACCAAAAATTATTTTTATCTTATTGAACCACATTTTATTCCTTTATATTAACCGTGTCTCTTGAATTTTCTAAATTCCACTAACAAAAGTGGTAAAATTAAGTTTTATGTAATTTTTCAAACACTCCTAGGAGGTGGGTAAAAGACGGTGAAAAGTTCAATAAACTTTTTATATATCTAAAATTATTATAAAATGACTCCAATGAATTAAATTGAACTTATATTGGTATTATGTATAAATTTTGACCTAAAATAAATTTAAATAAAATAAATAATTATTTAAATAAAAAGTCGCTTTTTAAATAGTAACCCAGTGTTTTCACTATTTATCAAAAATTGAAAGTATTCAGAAAAATACAAAAAATTCACCCTAGGCTAATTTTGATATTCCGAATCCAAAAATGAAGTCTATTTCAAAAGAGAAAATTTATAAAATTTCAAAAAGTGGGTATTACTATTCATAACGGCTAGTTTATATAACATATCGTTGTTTAGCGAATCCCGGTATTGCGTACAACACACACAATCATGGAAGGTCGCGATCGCGTGTAATGCAAGACATGTCAGGGATTCATGTAGTGCAAGATTATTTTGGTGTAGCATACAACACAAGAAATAAATGAAATTAAAAATAATATGTTTCATAAAATCTCGGGGTGTTACATTTTACCCCCTTAAAAATGAATTTTTCCCTCGAAATTCGTCAAGGTTATAAATGGTTTACTACTCAAAAGTTTCTTTAATAGAAACCCAAATCGTAAAAAGGAATACCAAAACTTATCTTTAAAAACTAAAGTATGAAACGCAACAGTTACCCAAATTAACTAATCACTAGGTTTCCACAAAGGAGAACATAGGTGAAAATATGGATATGGAAGAGAAATCTAACCATCATGTTCTGATGGTGAGTGGTAGAGAACATGGCTTTGAAAAATCCAACGATCATAAAGCCATAAATTTGTGATGATCTAAGGTACCATCTGATTTATCGGATATAGGGGCACTAGGACAACATTTTTGGTTTTCAAGACCATTTTCCTAAAGTTGAAGAATTTGAATTAGAAGAAATACTTACTTTATTTCGGTATAATCTCACAGTTGTTCGTGCCTTGAACAATTTACACTTTATCTCTTAAATAAATGAAGTCGAATTTTTCATTCGTGAGGTGTTAGCTGATCATGTGATAGAATTATGGGTCATTCCATATATCTCAAACAAAAGGATAACAAAAGTTATCAAATATACATAAGTACATATATGGTGAGGTTAATCGTATATGATTCCAAAAACGGACTTATACTTCATCTATCATACTTCTTAATATAAGAAAAGTAGTTTCTACTAACCAGGGACTTCATATAGGCCAGTGGTAGGCGATAAAGGCATGTTGCACTTCAGTTGTGGGTTCGATTCCCACAACCTTGTCCGACGCGATGGGTTGTCGCTCGTCCTATGGGTTGTCCTTTTTCTAAAAATACACTATTATAACATTCCAGAAATAGTATCGAAAAAAGTGCTATCCTTAAACAATTCTATATGATGTCCAACTTAATCCATTCCAACCTTTAAGCTTATCGAAAATACTTCTGTCCAATATTATTGTATAATGAAAATCATTACTATAAATGTCATCAACCAAGCATGTGAATACCATCATTTATCCACCATATAAGATATATCTTATTGGTCACATTCCAAACATGTGAATACCTTATTCATGTATTATATTGAAAAATGAATACCCATTGAACCTTAGTGAAAACATGAATGCTATCAAAAGTTAACTCTTTCCACATACCAAAATCCCAAAATTTCTATATACTCAAACCATGATATCACATTGTCCTTATATCAGCCATGAGATCATCAATACTATAAAACATCTCCTTATCTCCTTATCCCTTCATTATGCTCATATCATCTACTTTCCAAAAATATATGAATTAACCTTTCAGGGTTACCAGTACCATTCAATATATACTTTCAAATACTTTAGGAAAAACAGTAGTGTAACAATCATTAGATGTGTCTTTATTCCATAGTACCATTACCTATACAATATAACTCTTGATAAACATAAATCATTCCACTACCTTCTTAAACCACTGACTGCGATTCATCATTTCTTTCATCTCATATATCATTTTTAGTCTCTTAATCATCATCCAGATAAATACTACTCATATAACCCTGCTGATTCTCTTCAAAAGATTTTCCCTTAGGGCATTGGTTTGCATAATGCCCATACATTCCACATTTAAAACATTTAATCATTGTTTATGTCGCAGCAATGCCATTATCCTTCTCCATGGTGTTAACTGAACCTTTTCCTTTTCAATTAATGGCTTTGTGTCCTTCTTTTCCACACCCAAAGAATCTTACAGTTACTTTGAAAAATTCTCCTTGATGCCTCTTCCCACTTGATTTACATGAGAGAAATTGAACTTTCTTTCCTCTATGACCATCATGAAACTCCACCTTTCTCTTATTAGCTGAGCCGAGAAACTTACCAAAGTTGAGATTATTGATCATATTATGAGATTGTTGATTAGGAATAATAACAATTTTTGGACTTCCAAATCCCATTTCATTTGGTTGCTCATGAAGAATATCATTCCATTGTCCATCATATCCTCCATTATCGTGAATCTTCTTGTTTCCAGCCATTTTCTAAAACCCAAAAAGAATAGTGTGAGAGGCAAAAATCATGCTAGGGAAAAAACATAATAAAGGGGGAGTACTAACAATATCTAACATCTTAGGTTAAATTCTAAGATCGTTATCGTAATTCTAGGACTATAACCTATACATATACTTATCCTTAGGGACATCCCTATACATACCATAGAAATATCTCTACAGATTTCACTAAAGTTTTCACATCCCAGTTTCCAAAGGTTAACTAATCCTTTGCTCTGATAACAACTATAGAGAAAAAAAGCATGCCGTACATGGAAATTACATTACTTTTGCGGAATACTTTATACATGACAAAACAGATGCCCAAATACTGTATTAGTTTAGTGTCATTGGAAACTCAGAACGTAATATTCTAATCATGGTGAAAGATCTTCAACATCTCCCATAAAGATCTTCACATTGGTTTTCTTACCTAAAACCTTTCTTTATATCCTAGGGAAAGGAAAGCATAAAAAGGGTGAGCTCAAATTCTCAGTAAGGGAAATCATAGAGAACATAAAACAATCCATAAACATTTTAATGCAAAAACTTGAACATAAAATCTAAAAATCAAAATCTTGAGCAAAGTCATAAATCATGGAAGTACGTAAGGAATATATCATAAAGGAACATCAATCATGATAAAATAGCATGGGAATAAAACATGTAATTGTGGAAAACCCTTAACCACATGATATTATTTCCATAGTAGCCATGACATTGCTACCAAGACCATCTTAGTGGACAAAGTCCCTATCTGAATCGAGTTCACTCCTCGTTCCAGTCCTGTGTCACTGAACCAGATTAACTTACCATTCTAGCCATGTCTATATCATGAGATATAAATATTTACCCAATGAATTGGTGGGAGATATAGGCCCCACCCATCTCATAATTAAATCATTATTATGTGTGCACAACATAAACATTAATCATTCATCATAACCCAAAGAATAAAATGGGTTTCATAAACATCATCCCATCATAACATAATCCACATAAAACAAATGGATATCATTTCATCATAAGAAAAGTGAAACCATGTAAATCATAGATATATTATACTCGAAACATACACATATGAAATAATGTCATCTTAGATGGAAAATGGTTTTGATAAAACACTTGAAATGAATTCTTGAGGAAAATATCCTTTCATTTTCAAAATCATTTTCTTTTCACAAAATGCCATGAAAATTTGAAAAAAGGATATTGTTAAAAATAGTAATGAAATACTTTAGAGTAATATTCATTAAAATAAGGAGTTATGAAACCATAAAAATCCATTCATTCTGTATAAGTTTAAAAATACATTCTTCTCATACTTTTGTCAGAAAAGTCAAAAAGTACCTTGTATGGTAAACAAAATAAAGATTCCTTCCATATGATGTGGTAAAAGTAAAAAGGGTAAAATTGAATTTAAACATACATGGATGAAAAGTAAACATTTTATGAAAATTTCTTGAGAACATATGGACATAGATGATAAACATAACCCCAGTAAATACTTACGAATAAACAATCTCGGATAAGAACGAGATTGGAAAAGTTATCTCTTACCTTAGGTCTGATATGCTTAGTACGTATCCGATCCTCCTGTATAACAATTTAAATAATGTCATTGAGCTATTACAAAATCTTATTCATTGTTATGATATCATATATGGTTCACTTATGACTTTATATTACCCGTAGTTTTGTAAGTTCCATGTTAAAGCATCGTTCTGGGTAAAATCGTTTTATTTATCGTACGTGTTTGGACTTGTTGTTTTTGATATTATTATTACTTATATATTGAATTAATTACTTCAATAATGTAAATCATTATTTATATATCATATATATATTCATTATATATATATAATAGATATACAAATGATATGAAATACACCGTTCATGGAGACGGTAGGCCGTACGTACGCATGAACGCTGTTTTCGTTTCCTTATTGAATTAAATGGAATTAAGTAAATGAAACATATATGTACATAAATCCAGTATAATTATTATTTAATATATTTCATGATTATTTATTATATATACTTTATAATCATACTTTAATGGTTAATCATGGAAAATGAATATCATCGCGTTCGTGGAGATGGTAGTCCGTACGTACGTACGAGCGATGATATCATTCCCATGATCGTGGAATTGTATTGAAGTGTATGTATAATATTTCAGAATTAATATAACTTTACAATAATCATATATAGTTTTTTATTTACACCATTATACCCATCCAAGTAAGGTGGTGGTGGAAAATAGATTACACCACGTCGTGGAGACGATATTCCGTACGTACGCACGCGCAATGATTTCGTTTCCATAGGATGGATAGAATATGAAATTGGGTTGTTTCATATTTATAATAACATATCAGTATATGATTGATACTGATGTTATTAATTTATGATCAAACAAACAAATAAGAATAAGTAGAAGAAGAAATAAATTAGAAAGAATCGGTAAAGGATATTACCTCTTCTTTGACGTGCCTCTTCTTGACCTCCACTTAAGGCACTAGGGTTGGTATTTTGAGGAGACCAGAACCTCTATAATGTTTCTTGGGAAGATTAGAAGGGAAAATATCAGGGTTTGGCCGAGTTTAAAGGCTCAAAAGGGTGTGAAGAGAAGAGGGAAGGGGTGCCCTTTTTATAAGGGAGGAGAGAGGTACTTTAGGAAAAACTTAAAATATTATTTTATAATAAAGTCATATTCTGTTTATAATAGCTCCAAATTGATTAATTTCTAAGATAAAGTTTGTATGGGTCTAAATACTCTCAACCAATAGGTTTTAGACAAGTTTAGGTTACTATTTTAACCTTATCATTTAGATTTAACTCTAAGTTAAATAATTTAACTTTTACCGTGTCTTCTTGTTTTATTACACTATATGGTTTACAAACTTACTATAACCAGCAAAAAGAACCCCAAGTGGTTAATTATTAATATATATAACCATATATAAGTAATTTTTCTGAACCATATATTTTTATGAATATAATAATAATTAATAATATAATATTTGTTTTAAAAACTATTTTATGTCAATTTTGACACTATTTGGTAATTGATTTTTTTGAAACTCATAACAGCATGATTAGTTCGAAAAAAGTTAATTAAATAAATAAAAACATGTCACATTAACTAATAAAATTAGTGGAATTCATAAAAAGTCTCAAATTACATTTATTTTGGTATTTATAATATCAATTATTTTAATATTTCATTATTTAGGTAATTACCGCATCACCATTGTGTCATAAATAAATTAAATTATTTAATGTCTAAAAATTATAAATAAAATACCATTAGGTAGGAAATCGTTTTATCTTTATAATTAATATTTATAGTCTAATTTATCTTATATATAACCCTATATTAAAAATGTTTTAGTTATTAAACTTTGATTTTAACTATTTCAACTATTTTTTAAATAAAATAATAATAAATGTCCTAATCTAATCCAAGTGGATATAATGGGTAATATTTTATTCCTAAGGTTGTTTTTGGTCTAATTACACTTATCCAATAGAATTATGACATGTGTTAAGGTAATAATAATATCATTTTTACCCTTAATTACCCTATTTACTTTTAACCGTGGTAAATAAAAGTACAAAGTTACTATTCACCAAAAATTATTTTTGTCTTATTGAACCACATTTTAATCCTTGATATTAACCTTGTCTCTTGGATTTTCAAAATTCCACTCATAAAATCGGTAAAATTATGTTTTATGTAAATTTTCAAACTCTCCTAGGAGGTGGGTAAAAGACGGTGAAAAGTTCAATACTATTTTTATATATCTAAAATTATTTTAAAATGACTCCAATGAATTAAATTGAACTTATATAGGTATTATGTATCAATTTTGACTGATAATAAATTTAAATAAAATAAATAATTATTCAAATAAAAAGTCGGTTTTTAAATAGTAACCTAGTGTTTTCACTATTCATCAAAAATTGAAAGTTTTCTGAAAAATACCAAAAATTCACCCTAGGCTAATTTTGATATTCCGAATCCAAAAATTAAGTCCATTTAGGAAGATAAAATATATAAAATTTCAAAAAGTGGGTATTACTATTCATAACGGCTAGTTTATATAACATATCATTGTTTAGCGAAACTCGGTATTGCGTATAACACATGCTATCATGGAAGGTCGCGATTGCATGTAATGAAATCCAAGTCAGGGATGCATGTAGTGAAAGCTCCTTTTGGTGTAGCATACGACACAAGACATCAATGAAATTAAAAAGAATATTTTTCATAAAATCTCTTGGTGTTACAATTAGAGGACACTTCAGGCTAAACCAATGCTATAGAGTTTGAAGTCATACAGGAAGGATGATTTTGGACTTGCAGTTTAATGTCATTTGTTGAGGAAATGATGTTGTGCAGTTTAGAGTCATGTAGTGAGGAAAATTATACTGTCATAAATATCTTTAATAGTTTTGAGTTGATCGCAATCAGGATGTTCTAGCATTTCGTAGACGTGAGTGACGATAGAAGGTGTAAACCATAGTCTCAAGGGAAACTTGAGTCAGGAGGAATGACATGGGCCTGGGAATCCATTAAGCATATTAAGATGGGAGAGGACTCTCATGGGGAATAATTTTCCTTTTATTGATGACCGTGTTTGTGGGAAACATATGCAGATCCATCAGGGCAAGATGTTTATAGTCAAACAAAGGTTTCTACTGGACATGGGCCTTCCATCTCCAATGGCCTTGAATGATTATGTGGATCCATGTTTTCAAGGAATAAATAGTTTGAAAAATGAGAATGATGTGCCATGGAATGTAAAGAAATTTCAGGCCATGACAAACCGGGAAGTAATAGAGCTTCCACATAGATCTGACTCATATGTATTAGTGGAATTAGGATCTTCTGATGTCTCAAGAGTGTGGTGCATGTGTGGGATCTCATAACACTGAAAACTAGGCCACACATAACTCTTGAATTATTTCAAAATTTATTGTCATGTGATTAAGACCTTTCATGGACTCCCCATAAAAGTCTAACCTATGCACAGGGAAAGGGGCATTTTTTATTATGGCAGCTGGGCCAGGATTCCAAATCTGAGAGTCACTATATATCCTGCAATAACGGGAATCAATCCGTACGTAGTTATGGACATTCCCTATACCTATATGGCTCAGCCCATGTGTGAGGACATGTTAAGGCATTTTTTTTCATTCTCTATGGGTGTCATTTCTAACATACTTGTCAATAACTTGTTTACGTAAGAGAATCCTTATCCCTGATTCTAATCTCAAGTGAGTTAAACTTGATGTGAGATACAAGGAGTGGACACAGGGTTTCCTTCAAAAGTTTCGGAAGGTATAGGATATGATGGAGGCATTTTTTTGGTGGTGGTGTTGGGGGGGGGGAGGCTGAGCCACGATCAATGATCGAGGAAACACTACCTATCCTGTGAGGGAATTAATCAAGCCATATGAAGATCTATGTGAGATCATGCAGTTTATTTTCATGCGATTAAGACTCTTTTTCCATGAAGTTTAATGTCTTACAGTGAGAACATGATTCGTTTCTTGATGTCATGTTTTAGGGATAAGTTCCATACAGTTTAACGTCATGTGAAATGGAAAATGACTCATAGTTTAGGTTATTAGAGTTTGGAACATGGATAATACCATACATTTTATTATCATGTTTGTCAGGACAAATACTCATAGTTTAGGGTCATAGAGTTTATACCATGAATTCACTTTATTTATACTCATATTTTAAGGTTTAATGGTATTAAACTTGTCTTGGGGGTAATATAACTCATAATTTATGGTCATAGAGCGTGGACCATGACTTTGGGGTTTCCATTACATGATGTACCTCTTCAGGAACTTTTCATCTGTGGGAGTCATGATGAGCTATAAGTTCATCGATATCAGGGTGTATTCTCCATTAGAATAGAACATATGACTGACATATGGTCCTTACCACTTTGTATCAATCTTTCTGGGCTTCTTTTGGAGTATCATCAGAGATCTAAGGACTAACACCATTTCACCTTCAAGGAAAGATCGAAGGCGAACCTTTTTTTTGAATGATCATACAATCTGGTTCTGGTAGATTTTCAAATGGTGTAAAGTGTTCATCCATTTTTGTCTAGCTTCTCTAACTCATCTAACCATCTATAGGATTTCTCATCCATGGAAAGTTCACCATTAATGGCCACACAAAGTGATTTCACTTGAATTTTGATAGTCAAAACCGCCTCTACCCTATATACTAGTTAGTACGGGGTTGCCTGGGTGGAAAGCCGGGTCGTGGTTTGGTAATCCCACAAAGCATGAAGAAGATTGTATACCCATGAATTCATATCCTTACCAACCATATTTTGGAGAATGTTGGACATGGTTTTGTTGAAATCCTTTATCTGTCCATTGGCCACTTTGTTGTAGAGGCATGAAGGATCGAATTTGATTCCATACTCTTGGTATAACTTGTCCAACTATGCAGATCATAAGTTGGTGTTTTTTTCCATCATTATTGTATTAGGGACACCAAATCTAGTAATGATGTTGTCCCTCATAGGTCTAATTTTATTTCAACTCTAATTCTTTAATTGGTATGGCTTTGGCCCATTTGGAAAAGAAGTCGGTCGTTGGGAGTATAAACATGAACTGTCTGGATGTAATGGGAGGTTAGGGTACCCAAACATCCATCACCCCGGTGGAGAATGGATAGGCGTACATATCTATTTGAAGTAACTCTAGGGGTTAGTGTATAAAATTTTCATTAAATTGACATGAATTGCACTTTTTGGTGAATACGGCACCATCCTATATCATAGTGGCCCAGTAATACCCAAGCCTTCATATTTGGTGAGAGAGTTTGGTTTTGATTGGTGCGCTCCACAAGCTCTAGTGTGCACTTAATTCATGATGGTTGCAGTCTATTCTCCATCAATACACCTGAAAAGGACTCCATCGAGGCCTCATTTGTAGAGAACATTTTCTTGGTTTACCCCTTAATACATGAAAAAGGTAACAAACCATCTTTGGAATTGTTCCCTTCTAGCCCAATTTGGGGGGAGTTCCCCATTCCAAAGGTAATTTTAAAAGGGTGTCATCCAGACGATGGTGTGACCATAAGGATTATAAATGGGGATAGTTTCCAAAATTTTCTATGAACTACTCTTGATGAAAAGAAAGCCCATCTGGCGGTGGGCAATGCTAGTGATTGTTTCATGTTAGTTTGGATTGGACAAGGTTGTGGATGTATTTTCCAAAACATCATATTAGGCATTTTATGACTGGGGGACATAAGTAAACATTGGTTTGGATGGTAATTCTTCCATCAGTTCTTGAACATGGTTCATCAAGGGGGAAAATACTTCATTCATAATGGAATAGTCACCACTAACCTATTTGATGACAAGATCTGAATAACCACGTATTTTTTGGTGTTTGGATTGCACATGAAGGGCCAGTTCCAGGACAACAATGAGGGCCTGATATTCTACTTCACTATTTTTACACCTTTCTGAAAGAATGAAAGAGTGAGGAATGACGACCCTTTCAAGAGATATGAGTATAATTACCATCCCAACTTTGTAAAGCTTTGGATCCTCCATCCTTTTCCCTGTCGGGCTTCTGAAATCACCATTGAAGTACATTTCCCATGTCTAGGGTCCTCTTGGATGGAGAACACTTCTTCATCCGAATGTTTAATATCCAATGGTGTTTGTTATTATGAGGGATGCTCAGCCAGGAAGTATTCCAATTCCTGGCCCTTTACAGCCTTCTGAGGTAGGTACCGTATGTCAAAATGTAGTTGGATGATTTCCCATCATGATAGGAATCGATTTAACATGGGACAATTGATTATATATTTGAGAGGGTTCCAGTAGGAGAACAGGTGGACCTCCTGGTTCTGAAGATAATTTCTGAGTTTCTGAACAATTAATATTAGTGCTAGGTAGTTATTTTCAATTTCTAAATATCGAGTTTCAGCATAAGTCATTATTCAGCTGAGGTAATAGAGGCTGTTCTCGCTGCCGACATCATTCTTCTACAAGAGGAAGGAACCTACGGACCATTCCAGGGCGATTACGTACAAAATGATCGGTCCGTATCAACTTGTGGCATCAGAACTAGCAGGAATAAAAGATATCTTTTGAGATTGTTGAACGATTCTTGGAAATCATTATCCCACTAATATGTAACTCCTTTCATCATGATCATAGTGAAAGGTAAGAATTTACTTTCTAGGTTGTCTATGAATCACCGAATATAGGTGAGGAGCCTGTGGAGACCTCTCAACTTAGTTAGGGTGTGAGGTAGAGAGATTCCAAGGATGGATTTTTTCTTCTCACGGTCGAATTCAATTCCATGATGGTGTACAATTAAGCTGAGGAATTTTCCAAAGGTAATGCCAAAGGTTCACTTTATGGGATTCATCTTCAATCATTTCTTCCGTAATTTGTTGAAGACAATTTCATGATCGGATTTGTGGTTTGAGTGTTGCTGCAATTTAACCACTTGATCATTGATATAACACTCGATGGACTTTACTAAGAAGGGCTTTAATATGTGATGCATGTCGCGTTGATATGTGGAGTCAACATTTTTTTAGACTGAAGGGAGTCACCTTATAACAGAACACGCCCAAAGGGGCCCAAAAAGGGGAAAATTATTCATCTCCTTTGTCCATTCAGATCTGGTTGTATACAGGATAGTCTTCCATGAAGGATAGAGCCGCATATCTGACTGTTGCATCGATAAAAAATTATATGATCGGGACCGGGAATTCGTCTCTTGGGAAATGCTGACTGAGGTCCCTAATGTCAACAAAAATCCTAATCAATCCATTATTTTTTTGACATGGACTATGTCTATCAACCAGATCGGGTATTGGACTTCCCGTATGAAGTTGGATTTGATCATCTTATCAACTTCAACCTCTATTTTGGTAGCTTGTGTCAAGTGGGTCCTTCTGGCTACCTATTTATAGCCCCGATGATCTTCTGGTAAGCCTAGATGATGAGTGGAAACCTCAGGACCAAGGCCAAGAATGTTGGTGTAGTTTCAGGAAAACACATCTCAATTCTTCTTTAGGAAGGTGGTATATGCCTCCTGTTCCTCTACAGGCATATACACACTGATCAGTGTGGGACTCAGGTTGTCTTTAGTGCCCAGGATTATCTTCTTATGTTCATCAATTATGGTGGATACACCTTCTTCAAATGTTGGAGGGGGCATCTTTGAGGTATTATTATTATTATTCTTTTTTTCATCCACATCATGTTCATATTCATCCCCTTATGACGGTGAAAGGATTCTTGAGAAAAACCATCCAATGTTGGGAGAGAAATCGTCTTTTTCCTTAGTGAGTGAGGTAGGGGCAATTTGAGGTCCCGTGGATGGGTCGGGAGATTTTTTGGTAGGGATTTTCGTTTCACCATAGAATCCATCATGTTCTTCCATATATTTGGACTTGGAGGCCATAATAGGGACCATGAAGACAATTGAGTCTATATCTAAACATGAGATTATACATTCAACTTGGTTGATGTGTAATACATACTCTTCCCCAAGAAGCTGGAAGGGGTCGGAAGGAGACATTTCCAATCCATTCGAGGTAGTAATCCAATCAATGTCATTGGATAAAAGAGGTTTTTCTTATGATTCATAAAACCATGTGTCAATATAATTCGAATCACGTGAATAAAATGGGGATTTATCCATGTGAAATGTCTCATTTTTACCATTAGTGAAATATTTGATGCATTGATGGTATGATGATAGAATTGCAGCATGTTGATATAGCCATGGACTCCCTAACAGGATGTTGAAGGCCGTACATTTACATACTACAAGGAACTCAAAATACGAGATGAGGTATCCCTGTCAAGTTTTCAGCTTGATTCATCCCAATAGTTACTGCATGATTTTTTCATATCCTAGCAGAGTTGTACGGTAGGGTGTCAAGATGTTTTAATCATATCCCACCTGAAAAAGCGTTCTCAGTGGGAGGAGTTTAACTCCAGAGCCGCTGACGATGAAAATCCCAAGGACCATCAATTCCATTTATCTTTTTAGACACATACAATGGTTTGATGTGCCCTTTCATGATTGTGTATTCATCCCTCTCTGTAAAGGTGAAGACGACATGGCATTCTTCAGGACTAGTCTCTGTCCGATAGACTTTGGCTATCACTACTTCACCCTTGAATTTATAGGGACTTAGTAAGGATTCAATGAGTGCCTCCCTACGATCTACAGAAAGGCTAAAGGCATCTAGTATTTACAGATTTGCTAGTACTGGAGAGAACTACTTTAGAATATCATATTTCTGCTCTAAAGGTTGGTGCTTCCCGGCTTCAGGCTGTTCATTCACATATACATTAGGGGTTTGGGATTTCGACGTAGATGGTTCAGCTTATTTCACCAGGGCTGGTGGGGCTGCGGTCATTTTCATGTTTGGAAGAACTGGCCCACCTTCATTCCTTGAGAGGTTTGATATTTGTTCTTCCCCTAATAGATATTCCATGATAATTAGGCTTGGATTTATTCCGATGGGGGTGGAGAAGCATTCTGGTTCTTGTTGGCTCTACCATAGGGTCCTTCTATGAGTTTCAATGATGTTAATGGTTTAACATATGGAATGGCTAGGAATCTGACTCCATCCATGATCATGCATTCTAGTAATGCTCCGACCTCTGCGCCCTCCTCCTATGGCTCTCCATTTGGGCACAGGGAATGAATGATCGTGGCCATAGTATCTATTCAAGAAGGGGTCCATCTAGTGAATGAAATTAATAGAGTCTAAGATCAGTTATTGATCTAAAAATGTTTCTACCTGACTGACTTTTTCTGATGGTACCATTTGGTGGCTGGTTTCCATTTTACCATTTGGTGGGGTGGTGCCCGTTGTACCGTTTGGCGGGGTGGTGCTAGTTGTACCAAAACTGTTTCCATGAAGTCCGAATGTGTCAAAACTAATGTCAGCTTTAGTGTGAGCCCATCTTCTTTCTCCAGCTCTCTGCCCTTTTGGCCTTTAGAGGATTGTAGGGCTGAGGAGGTCGGTTGTGTTGTATTGGGGGATTTTGTGGTCACGGTTGGTTGTTTCAACTATACCTATAGGATTCCATGAACTCAATTGACTTTATTCTAGGTCATCAAATTTTCAACAAAATTTTCCTTCTTACAAGTTAATTTTTTCCATTTTTTTCCTCTCTTGAGTATGAGGAGGAAACGTACACCACTGGTGCTGGTGGTGGGCCCAAATTGACTTTCCCAGAATCCACCATCTTTTCTAGGTGATCCTTGAAAAAAAATAATTCCTGGATGGTGTTTCCCAATATAAGATTATAGGGACAATAATTTGGATGGTCATCAAGACCCACTTCATCAGCTCTTTTTGGTGCTGGTAGCCGGAGAAAATTGCAATTCATAGTGGCTATAAAATAGCCAATGACCAAGTCATCTCGAAACAAGTAAAATTTCTTTCTTCGTTCTTCTAACTGATTTTTTAGAACCCTATCACTCATCTTGCTAAGGTGGGGGTGGCCGTTGGCATCCAGGGGGACTTTCATGGTTCGGTAGGGGCTCGCAATTCGAGCTGGTGTCGGGGTGGCTTAAGCATGAAAAGAAGCCGCTTCATCTTTTCCCATTATTTTCTCAGGGGCTCATTGGGCCACATGAGACTTATGTTTGGTCCGTCGCAATGATTTTTTTATTATTTGGGAAATTGTAGATAAATCTATAAACCCACTTATGTACTTTACCGGGATGAGTGGTGTTCACAATTCATCGCAAATGTTATCAATGCACATGGAAATCATTTCATCCTTGGGAAGCGGCCGATTTAGAGAATAAGACATACCTTTTCTATCTGGAAATGATGTTTGAGAATCTTCTATTATCTCGCTGCTTATAGTTCATGAGATCACTGACTATTATATTAGGCATCGTTGAACTGAACTAGAAGATAAAATGTCATCAGAGTTCCTCCCGGTCGGTGATTGAGTTAGCTGGCAAGCTATTATACCATAACAAAGTAAAGCCCTATAAGGTTCATATGATGAACCCAAGTTTTACTGCTTCTTTTTTCTCTAGATTTCCCATCATGGGGTCACAATAAGAGGTGTAGTGCATTAATTGTTGTTCTAGGTCCCTTGAGCCATTGGATACTAGGAATATGGGGTTTCCGATGTTTGGTGGGGGTAGAAAATTGCTTACCCAATCTGGGTAGGGTTTCCCTCTAGATGTTTTGAAGTGCATCACCCCTCCATGGATTCTAGTTGAGATGTTAATTTATTGATGGTGTTAAATATCTAATGATTCATATCATGTCAGTCTTGAGCATGAGCTGGTGCGGCAGTGGAAAAAACTGGGCGTGCTGGTGCTACTGGAATTTGGTCTTGAAACCTAGCCGAAGGTATCATTTGTGGGTTTACCTAAATATATTATGACAACCTTCCTTATAGGGGGATGTCTTTATGTCCTTCCAAGGTTGGTTTTCCATAGGTTTACTTAGAGATGCAATCTTGACATATGTGGAAATTACATTACTTTTTCTAAATACCAAATACATAACAAAAACAAACACCCAAGGACCATAACAGTTTAGTGTCTTTGGAAACTCAGAACATAATATTCTAATCATGGTGAATGATCTTCAACATCTCCGATAAAGATCTTCCCATTTTTTTCTTACCTAATTTTTTTTTTATATCCTGGGGAAAATAAAACATAAAAAGGATGAGCTCAAATGCTCAGTAAGGGTAATCATGGAGAACATAAAACAATCCATAAACATTTGAACGTAATAACATGAACATAAAACATCAAAATCAGGAGTAAGGACATAAATATTGATAGTACATAAGGAATAGATCATAAAGGAACATTAATCATGATAAAATAGCATGGGAATAAAACATGTAATTGTGGAAACCATTAAGAACATGATATGATTTCCATAGTATCCAAGGCATTGCTGCCAAGACCATCATAGTGGACAAAGTCCATTACTGAATCGGGTTTACCTGCCATTCCAACCCTGTATTACTGTACCAGATTTACTTGCCATTATAGCCATGTCTATCTCATGAGATATAAATCTTTACCCAATGCATTGGAGGGTGATATAGGTCCCACCCATCTCATAATGAAATAATTCTTACGTGTGCCACAACATAAACATAAATCATTCATCATAACCCAAAGAATAAAATGGGTTTCATAAACATCATCCCATTATAAAATAACCCATATAAAACAAATGGATATCATTTCATCATAAGAAAAGTGAAACCATGTAAATTATAGTGATATTATACTTCAAACATACACATATGAAATAATAACATCTTAGATGGAAAATGGTTTTGATAAAACACTTGAAATTAATTCTTGAGGAAAATATCCTTTATTCTTCAAAATCATTTTCTTTTCACAAAATGCCATGAAATTTTAAATGAAAATTATTTTGTTGAAAATAGTAATGAAATCTTGTACAGGAAGCTTCATGAAAATAAGGCATTATGAAACTGTAAAAATCCATTCACACCGTATAAGTTAAAAAAGCATTCTTCTCATACTTTTGTCGGAAAAGTCAAAAAGTACCTTATATGGTAAACAAAGTAAAGATTCCTTCAATACAATGTTTTAAAAGTCAAAAAAGGGTAAAAATGACTTTAAACATACATGGAAGAATAGTAAACATTTTATGAAAACATTTTTAGAAATCATGGACATGGATGATAAACATTACCCCAGTAAATACTTACAAATAAACAATCTCGGATAAGAACGAGATTGGAATAATTATCCCTTACCTTATGTCCAATTTCTTCCGTATGTGTCCAAGACACCTGTATAGTGGGTATAAACATATTATTGACTTGTAACATAACCATAATAATATTTATGATATCATATATGATTCACATATGACTTTATATTACACGTTCTTTTGTAAATTCAATGTTAAAGCAACGTTTTGGGTAAAATCATTTCATTTATCGTACGTGTTTTAAATTGTTGTTCTTGATATTAATACTTATATCCTGATTTAATTAATTCTATAATGTAAAATATAATTTATATATAATATATATTCATCATATAAATATATATTATAGATCGATAATCGGAATGAAATACACCGTTCATGGAGACAGTAGGCCGTACGTACGCATGAACGCTGTTTTTGTTTCCATATTGAATTGAATTGAATTAAGTAAATAAAACAAATATGTACATAAATATAGTATCATTATTTTTTAATATATTTCATGATTATTTATTATATATACTTTCTAATCATATTTTAATGGTTAATCATGGAAAATGAATCTCATCGCGTTCGTGGAGATGGTAGTCCGTACATACGTACGAGCGATGATATCATTATTTTCATATTAAAATCCTATATAATTGGATGGTATATCATATATAAATAATCATAATAATTTTTTATTTATTATTTATATCATTTATACTCATTATTATACCCATCCAAATGATGAAATATTTGAATAACAAACTACACCACGACGTGGAGACGGTAAGTCGTACGTACGCACGTGTGGTGAATTTTTCATTCATAGAATGGATAAAATAACTAATATGGTTGTACCATTTATAATAACATCACATTATATAGAATATAATGGAGTAATTATTTTAAAATGGGAACACCAAATAAGGAGGAAGTGGAAGAAGAAAGGAACATGAAATAGGTGGTGAGATATTTACCTCTTATTTAGATTCTTCCTTTTTATTTGATCAAAAGGGCTCCTTAGGTTGGATTTATAACTAAAGTAAGGACACTAAGATTAAGGGAGGATAGTTGAGAGGGTATTAGGGCAGGTTTTGGCCTAGTTAAATGGCTTTTGAGGTGTGAATTAGAGAGAAAGGGGAGTGCCCTTTTATAAGAGGGGTGAGGGGCACCTTAGAAAAAACTTAAAATATTATTTTATAATAAATTCCCATTAGGTTTATAATGTCTCCAAAGTGATTTATTTAGAGGATAGGGTGGGTATGGGTCGAAATACTCTCAACCAATAGGTTTTAGACAAGTTTAGGTTAACTTTTTAACCATATCATTTAGATTTAACTCTAAGTTAAATAATTTTACTTTTACCGTGTCTTCTTGTATTCTTACAATATATTGTTAATAAACATACTATAAACTGCCAACCAAAACCCATTTGGTTCATTAATGTCATATATATTATAATATAATTATTTCTGCAGAATCATAGATTTCTAGGACCATTATATCAATTAATAATATTATATTTGTTTTAAAAACTCTTTTATGTCAATTTTGACACTATTTGGTATTGTATTTTCTCTAAATTTATAAAAACATTATTACTTCGAAAAAAATTAATCTAACCCACCCTAATATGTTATATGAACCTATAAAATTATTTTAATTCATAAAAAGTCTAAAATTACATTTATTTGGGTATTTATAATATCAATTATGATAATATTTCATTAATAAGGTAATTACTGCATCATCATTGTGTCATAAATAATTTAAATTATATAATGTCTAAAAAATATTAATAAAATACCATTATTTAGGAAATAGTTTTATATTTATAATTTATATTTATAGTCAAATTTCTCTTATTTATAACTCTATATTAAAAAGTTGTTAGTTATTAAGCTTTGATTTTAACTATTTTAACTTTTCTTTAAATATAATAATAATAAGAGTCCTAATCTATTCCAAGTGGACCAAAGAGGTTCATATTTTATTCATAAGGTTTATTTTGGTCTAATTATACTTATCCAATAGAATTAGGATATGTGTTAGGGTAATAAAAATATCATTTTTACCCTTAATTACCCTATTTACTTTTAACCGTGGTAAATAAAAATTAAAACGTTACTATTCACCAAAAATTATTTTTATCTTATTGAACCACATTTTACTATTTTATATTAACCATGTCTCTTGGATTTTAAAAATTCAACTCACAAAATTGGGAAATTATTTTTAATTTACATTTGTAAATTCTCCTAGGAGGTGGGTAAAAAAAGGTGAAAAGTTCTATAAAATTTTTATATATCTAAAATTATTATAAATTGACTCCAATTAACTACATTGAACTTCTATAAGTATTATGTGTCTGTTTTGACCTAAAATAAATTTAAATAAAATAAATAATTATTTACATAAAAATTACGATTTTAAACTATAACTCAATGTTTTTCACTATTCATCAAAAATTGAATGTTTTCAGAAAAATACCAAAAATTCACTCTAAGCTAATTTTGATATTCTGAATCCAAAAATGAAGTCCATTTTCAAAGATAGAATTTATAAAATTTCAAAAAGTGGGTATTACAATTCATAACAGCTAGTTTATATAATATTTCAATAACATATCGTTGTTTATTGAAACTCTGCATTGAGTACAACGCAAGAAATTGCGGAAGGTTTCTCTTAAGTGTAATGCAAGGAAATTCAGGGTTGCATGTAGGGAAAGATTCCTTTATTGTTGCATATATCATACTCAAAATATAGTTCAGTTCTACATTGATCAAAATCTATACTTGGTGTTGTGTAAAATGAATGTTATTCGAAAGAACATGAATTTGTGTGCATAACAAGCGAAGAATAGTGTTGCGTATACTACAAGATAATATGGTGTTGTGTATAGCGCAAGATAATATTGGTTTAGCATACAACAAAAGACATAAAAGGAATTAAAAAAGAATAATTCACATAAAATCTCGGGGTGTTACATTGACGGTCCCGGTGCCAGATTGAACATGTCTCCAAGCATAGATTCACTCACCTAGATGAGTGACTGCGGTAAGGGCACCTCTCCTAGGAGAACCTGCTGATGTTATGTGGGGGGAACATATCTAGTGAGGTATCTCCCTTTTCATAGTTTAGAATTAATTCTCTTGAGCTCTTTCATTTCTTTCTCCTGCTTAGATAACCTTTCCTCGAGAGTGAGGGACACACTTCTAGGGGTTGGAGAAGGTGGTTCATAGAAGACCCAGGATTTATTCTTCTCCTTTTGGGGTTTTTCATGGGACGAAATGCTAGATTATCTTTGGGGGTGCTCATATTTAGGACCGGTCTATGGTTCTGGGTTTTCACACCATCAGGCTCGGTGTTGGTTGCCTCTATGCAGAGACCATCTTTCTTCACGTCCTTTCCCTCTGCATCATTTCCTATGAGATCTGTGGGGTTGACATTTACCAAGTTCACTGAGTAATACCACATTGGGGGTAGTGTATCCAGTAATTAATGGTAGGAAGGATTAATGCCTCTTTTTTTGGACTTTCTCCTTCCATTCTGTGGTATAATTCGGGTTTATTGGTGAAGATTAACCTAAAGAGATCCCTAGTCTGTCCTTGTAGCACACCTTTTTCTCAAAGGGTGAAAACCACAAGAAGGGGAGGAATGAGTGACTTATCTGTCCATTATTCTTCTTAGATGGTAGAATATATATGTCTACTGTGTAGGGATTTTAGGTAAGAATGCCCCTAGCCTTACGGGTTAGGGTTGTTTCCATTTTTCCTTTGATGCGCTACGACCTGGACTTGTTGGTCTTATGAGGGAATTTTGATTTAAAAATTCTTCCATCCCTGTGGGCTGGGGTTGTTCCCATATTGTGTTGGTAGCTAAATCTATCACCAAAATTTCAATTTCATGTACTCCCATGCGGGTGTGATTCGAGTATGGCATTGATCCTCTATGGTGTCTATGGTATTTTGAAGACATGATCACTTCTTTATGGTTGGAATCACTTAGGTGGGAAGCCTTCTAGATGTTCTTGGTTTCTTGACTCAGAATATTTTCAATGGATTGATCTCTTCGGTCTTGACGACTTTGAGACTTACTCTGGGATAGTTTTTTTGAGTATTCCATCTTTCTTGAGCAGGGGTCTCACTTGATTGCTACCTTTGGGTGATAAAGTTTCAAGAAGTCATTTCCATTGGGGATTGCTGGATGGTATGAGGGGTTAAGTGTAGATATCCATGTTTACCCATCCCCAAAAGTGAACTCTAGTTGAGGAGTCGCCAATGAGGTGACGTAAATTATGCAGTGCATGGTGGCAAGCTAGTTCAAGGTTTTTCTTTTTCCTTTCTGATTCTGGATATCATGCAGATTAGAGGGTTTCCAGGTCTATTAGATGAAGAATCTCCCATATCATGTTGACTTGGTCCATATACCCTTCGCAGGGTAGAAATTTCTCTTTCATCTGGTGAAGAGTTGTCCATATATTGAGGTGAATGTCTTGTATACATTCCTTAGACAACTCTCCCTATATGTCAAAGTGATAATTTGTCATAGGCCAATACATCATCGATAAATTATCCTTTGCTAGTTGTCTTTTCATAAGCAACATATCATGTTGTTGTTCTTTAGAAGTCTCCTCTACATGATATGCCCAAATCGACTACTTCTTAATAATTTCATTCCAGGAAACTAGGATGATGGGAGCCTTATAGATTTGCGGACGACGTGGGGGTGGCTCAAAAGATGAGCGTAGCCCCGAGCCATCCTATGGTTGAGAAGGAATATCACCCGTTATAGATAGAATTACCGATGTAACTAAATCCTTTCCGAGCACCTCATCGTAGGAGGGATTTCTCATATTTGTTACAACAAGGGGAGGGCCTTCTTACTAGTATGAATTTTTGTTGTGTGGATGACTTTCGCAATTGGTGATGCAATAGAAAGAAATAATATTTCAACTTGATGCCCGACCACGGGAAATATCCATACTACGTATACCCTAGGGAGGACCATCCGGGAGGGCTACAACAATGGGAGAAAATTCTTAATACTTGACTTCACAGAGGGTAGGACCTTCATAGAAACTGTCAATACAGAGAGGGCCTTTGCAATGACTGTCATCATGGTGATGAATATCATCATGACTTGATACCTTGATGTAGGGAGAATTTATGTAGTGCACATCTTGGGGAGGGCCTTTAGGATATACTACAATGGGCAGAGAACCTTCTCATTGCTTGACGTTACTATCAAGAGCACCTTCATAGAAAATACCATTACTGGGAGGGACTTCTCAATGAATATCATCATTGAGAGGACTTCCATCATGAATTGATGTATGACTATAGGGAGAACCATATCAGTAGTGTATACCCTAGGGAGGACCAGCAGGGTGGACGACTTCAAGGGGACGAACTTCTTACTGTCTAATCTTCTGGACTTGAGGAGGGCTACCCTAACACGCATCTAGAGATAGGATCTTGTGATCAATCATTCCTGGACCATAGAGTGATCCCCCATGGGTGATCTAAAGAGGACCTTTAGAGCAGCTGATAGTGATATTAGGGGGAGGAAATTCTCAAATGATACTCCCACTTCCATAAAGTGGTGATGGACTGACAGGGTCTTGAGCCTTTATTGATATATGTCTGAGGGTGTTAAGAACCACATCTTTCAGTAGTGAAGGATCATGCATGTGCTCTTCATTTTCAAGTTTCCTTTGGTGAATTCAATATTTTAGCGATTTATTATGGGTAAATGGGGCCATATATTGTCGGTAATGACCTTCATATACAAGTCCCTCTATTTTTTGTTTCCGTAATGTTTTCGGGATATGCTGACGGGCATCTTGGGTTTTGGAAGGAAAATATGCCTGCCCTGGAGCAGCCACCACATTTGACAGATGTCCCCTAGTTAGAATGGGTATTTGATTCCGATCAATTAGTCTGTGTGTCGAAGGATATTGTTGTCGACCCTCATGGACTAGATCAGGGATGTATAACTACTATGGAGTGACTAACTCATTTTGAAAGCGAGTTATTCCATTTGAGGAAACCAGGTCATGGGCCAAGTTTCTCTCCTTTTCTATCGATGCAATAATGTATTGGTATGTTTGGATGATATGGGATGGGACCGATGTCTGATCTTCCATGATTTTTAGGATGTGATACGATACATCTTTGGATGGAATGGGTATGAAGGCCCATTATGATATCGGAGCAGGTGTTTGTGCTTTCACCAATCCTCTATGAGTTTCCAGTAGATACTGGTTGTTCTCCTGTACTTGGACAAAGGAATGAGTCTGTTACTAGTTGTCTTATCTAGTTTCCACCATATTTTTTTGGTGGTATTTATATTCATGAGAAGGAATTTTCATTTGTTTTCTTTCCAATGTTTTTGTCACAATGGATTTATATGCATCCACATGAATTTGACTCTTCTCATATTTTCTTGCCGCCCTATTTGGATGGAGGGCTTGAAATGCATTAGTAGGTATTTGTGCCTATGTGGAGATAGTTTCTTCCCTATTTGGTTGATAGGATTGTTTCCACCGGTAGATATCTGCATATGCATGTAGTTTCCCACTCCGACTGCACGACAGGATCGACGAGCACTAGCCAGAACATGCATGTGCTCGTATTGTGCAACCAAATTTCTATGGGGGGAGGATTGAGTGGAGGGGGTAGATTCATATGTCTACCCATTGAATTACACCGCATTAGTAGAGCAAAGTTGATCATCAGGAACCATTGTGATAACATGTTCCTAATTTTATGTTCTCCCCCCTTGGCGGGTAGTCCGAGGGGTCAGGGTCTCTTGAACTTTTGCAGGTGTCATCGACATAGTGTCCTCAGTAGAGGGAGGAGGTCTGCTCATCTGGTGTTGATAGAAACACTCTTTGGTAAGGGACTATGAGTAGAACCCTATGAATTTGAGATGAAGTTATCATCATTGACTTCATATGCCTCCCTAATGTGAGGGAGTTACTCATTGTCACGTTCCATAGACATGTTCCCAAAATAGTATTTGACAACCACCGGGGCCACATTGTGATGGAGTGCCAATCACAGTTCAAGAGGCGTCTAGTGATTATTTGTAGAATTGAGGTCCATTCTTGTGGCCTCCACTATGGGGAGAGTACCATTTCAGTGTTACTCCCTGATCATCATGTTGGATACCCAGTATTAAAGATGTTGGGTAGGCGAGGGGGTCCTATTATTTGTTGGGGCCCTGACTGCCTGTGGGATCACAGATATGTGTGTCTTCATCAGTCTTCAGGATATCATTTGGATCGAAGGTTTCTCTTCAAGAACATGTGATAAACATATATGAAATAAAGACCACAAAATCATGTCAAAGTATCACTCCTTTAAACATATACATATTTGGCGATTCAGCTTGGCCCCCTTCCCCCATTCTTTTTTTGTGGGGTGTAGGGGCTTGAGAGGGGTAAGTCCACCACCTAGGTTAAGGATTCATGTTGGGTTCACCATTTTTGTTTCACCTACGAGGTGGTGTGTTTCTGGTGATGATGGAAATAGTCTGATGAGAATTTTCACCCATATCTTTCTACAGAGACAGGTTATTGTCAAATTCACAATTTCTTTTGTTTTGACCTGTTTTGTGTCATTATCCTTTAAAATAGGGTTGTATAAACCCTTTTAGGACTAGTTAATTCACCCCTTTCATATTTATAAGATGATTCCATAGTTGGATGATCTTAGTGGGAGATTTCATGGGGTCATGTACTTGTGCAATCGGTCCTCCTTGGATATACCTTCCTCAGATGGTCTCTAATGGGTTTATTCGTGGAGCTAGAAACACCCAACGACTCTAGTATCCATGATTCATGGACAATATTTTCATAGGCAGGTGTTCATTGATTGATGATTCAAAGAACGACACTTAACGACTCCTTTCGTTGAGAGGATGTGAATTCGGTCTCACCACACCCTTTGGGGGAGGATTATTTCTTATTATGGGACTCTCTTATAGATTTAAGTCATGTTGATATGTTCATGAATACTTGGATCATCTCAAATAGTGTGTCCATGGGCTACCCCTAGTTTGCTAGATCTTCATATGCACATATGGATTTGATGCTACGGAGGTGATGCTAACTTGAGCCATACAATAAGGTGCTCGAAAGTTTATCATCATCCAGGGGGGACATAAGGTGATGTGATGTTGGGATAAGACCCATAAGATGGGTTTCTTATGTATTCTCAAGAGAGGAATTAGAACCCATGTATTTTGGAATTATATCGGGATTACGCATGGAAGCTACCCATTTGGGGGGACATGGTTGGGTGAACCCTTTTGGATGGGCACCCTTTTGATCTCAAGCCTTCATGTATGCATCCAACATATCCTAGTTTGATCTAGAATCATAGTTCTTATAGTTCATATGGTGAGGATGTTGTAATCCTCACAAACCTCTAAGACCATGTGAGTCATGCTTGGTGTGAGAAATAAGAGAATGTGAGAGATCCAACCAACCACATGCTTCCTCTCCTATTGGTGGGATATGGAGAGCCTATAGTGGAAAAGGATGGGGAAACAGTGGTTGAGGGAACGAATGGATAATCCTTTCAATGTAAAACGACATTAAATGTCATGTGGATCGGCCTTAGAAGATTGGATACTTACCTCAGTGGGAGGGCCCTCGAACACATTTTGGGAAGGGGAGGAGTTATGTTCTCATCAAGGGGGGGGGGGAACACAACACCTTCGACTGATCACCATGCCTCATTGAATGGAAAAGTAGGTGATCACCCTTAATCCCTATATTGGGGAGCTTAACATCAGCATCCAAGGGTTGGACTCCGGGTTACCATGGGAATGTAGACACATTGGCTTACCGCAACCCGAACAGTTATGGGGAGAGCCATCATGACTTCACATACCTTGGCTATATAGACTCAAAGGGGCGCACTGACAGACCTGATGGTCTAATCATATGCGTATGGTGGATTTTGAAGTGGCATTGGCCTAATGACATAGGGATGGTACATGAAGGGATTATGGAGGACTGGACAGTAATGAAAGGGTGATATTGGAACCGGTGGAAACAATACCCGAAAATACCCCATTATGCGTACTATTTTCTTATGCAGGATGGGGGAAGCACTGCATACTGTAGTGGTATACGAGAAGACGGGCCGTCTGCGCACTGATGCGATATGAAAACATGTGTATGGACCACCACACATGACATTGGTATGCATTCCTAAATGTGGTCCATCACACCGCTTTGGGTTGCACACGCATACTGGTGCAGTATGCTACGCCGAGCTATGTCCATGTAGAGATACACTATGCAGAACACCATTTTGGAGGAGGTTTCGTGGGATCATCACTCACAGTATGTTCGTCTATGAGAATTATATGGTTTTCGGTTTCACCATTTAGGCTTTCACATCTCTTTTTATTATTACATTCCCCTGTTTTATGGTTCGCGAGAAGCTATACCTATAGAGAACATGATTCGTGATTCATGCTTCACCAATGATTCCAGACTGAGGATGGAATCTTTTCTATGTTCTCCCAACCTTTGGGTCCCCTACAAGATTTCATCATCTATCCTATATCAATTCCATCTATGTTCCTTTTATATAGGATCAGGGAAATCATATCTATGGTCATGAGACACCATTTGCGGAGGCCCATGAATAGATATCTTGACCAGTAGAAGACCCATTCAACCAGTGATTGTGGAGGCCACAATTCATGATCAAGGTTCGCCAAACCCTGCCGGTTTGCTTCACCCACAAACTAATGAGATCACGAGATGTTACATAGATAACCTACGCACACACGATTTCATCAGTGATGCATTTCACGGTGCACCTTGTTCACTAGAAATTGTTCTACATACCAGTAATTCATGAATCATTCTATGTACTGATGGTTCGTGATCCAAGATGTCCACAAACCCTTCCTGGTGATGGTACACAGTCCACTTGAATTTTTTTAAAACATGAATTCCTTCAAGTTTCTTCTGAAATTTTCAACTTAATTTGAATCCATTCATATTTCTAGTCATGTAGGAGTACTTGCTTCTTTCTGCAAAGTGATTGTGGGAGTATTTTCTTCCCGTAGAGGATTTTTTAGGACCCTATAGGGGGTTAGATACCTTTCATCATGGGGTTGATAAAATTGAATGAAATTGATTACTATTATAGATGAAAATATATACCACTGTATTATAGTCGGTGGGGAAATCATAGTGGGAAGACATAGAGATATATGTGATACATGACTGGATCATTCATGGTGATTCTTTTGAGGGATAGTTAGAGTAACTCTAAACACTGGTTACATTCTAATTCATAATGTTCATCCTGATGGTGATTCATGAGGAAGTAATCCAAATATTTCATTACTACATATTTTTATTTCACTTTGACATATTAATGATATATATTAGAATGAGGAGGCTTCTTTGGTGGCCAAGAATAATGGAATCAGATAAGGAGTTCATAACATGAGGTCTCATATTTTAATATTTAAAAGAATAATATCACGTTCTTAGTGGTTTTTTGTGGACATTCTATGTACCAAAGTGGGAGTGGGAGGATATCATGATGGATATAATCATATGTTTACCCATGGATTAAGGTTTATAAGAGGCTATCCAAGGAATCATGGATTGACTGATGATTTATTCTTAAATTTTGGTGATCCAAGTATTAATTACCTTGCAAAAACTAGTGAGATAGTAAATGAATGAAGTGGGGAAGATTTCTGGAGCTCCAAGGACCATAGTTTCTGAAAATGAAAATTTGCGTACATCATCAATTTTGAGGGGATTGAAGTATGACCATGTCTCTTCATTTATGACTTAACACTACATTCAACCCTCAGATAGATGGGTAGATAGAGAAGATCATTCAGAAGATGGAGGATAGGTTGTAGGAATAGTTCTTGTATATTGGTGGATCCATGTTATGAAACATACCTTTGGTTGAGTTTTCAAACAATAACATCGGAAACTCATCCATTGGTATGTCCCACTTTGAGTAGATTTAATAGAGAACATACAGATCCCTATTGATATAGAAAAAGATTAGAGAGGTAAAAAAATAATGGTCCTTACTTGTTTCAAAGAATAATAGAGATGATCTAGGTTGTTTGTGAATGGGTAAAGGCATCGTAAAGCTTCTATAAGTCTTGATTCAATCGATGATGGATACAATTGGAGGTTGAAGTTAAATACCATGTTTTTCAAATGGTTAACCCACAACACAAACTGTAGTGGTTTGGTTATAAAAGAAATATATCATCAAATTTTTTTAGAATCTTCAAGGTCTTATATGCATTAGTGTGGAATATTATTAGTTGATGGTACCCCTATAACTAGACTAAGAAAAATATGTCTTTGACATATCCCAACTCCACCAATTCCGTTATAACAATTTAGAAATTATCAACTATGGTGAGTAAGATATCAAGGATGATGTGACATTAATGGAATTATTTAACATGACTCATGACCATCATGAGAAGGAATATCAATGGCCTTTTATCCCCTAGGTTTTTTCTCTATAGATTAATGGTGGTACTGAGGGGGGTACATGATATCAAGTGTTATAAATGTGTTCCCAATTCTCATAGATATTTTTCTTTAATGATTTATAATTTTTTGTTAGACTATTATGTTGGTTTTTTAATATTGTTTCAATGATTTCATATATATAATTCATCCATGCTTAAGAGTTTCCTCATGATTATTTTTTCTTGGTTTCTATGGGTTGTTGATTCCTTTTGTTTAATGTGATATTTGATTATTAAATATGTGAATAATTTTAATGTTATCTAATGTAATAGAAAAAACCAATCCTGCTATTTATATTTTTATTTCAAGGTATTTGATTCCTTGATATGGGATCAATGAAGATATAGGATAAACCATAGTCAAATATGTAACTAGAGGGGGAAATTATTTCATAGAATAACCAATTTCCATTTTTTACTGTTTAATGGGTAGATTCATGGATGAATTTTGGATTTGTGTTTTGTGTGAATAGAAATGTGAAATGATAATCCTGACATGAATTTTCCTGGTAAATTTTATGAGGTTTCTATCTTAAAAGGTTTCATGATGTTAATGGATATACTCAAAATTGTAATTAAAAATGTGTTTTTGGGATCGATAAACTTTTCTTCCTATGGATGGGAACCATTTAATATTCCTGGCATCCAATAGGAATTCACAATGTGAATTATTCTTATTGAAGTAGTGTTCAAAAATTCATGTCAACCTCTATTATTTCCTATTATCCAATCCCTTACTTCAGAGATGAGATGATTTTATTTATATTTTTGGATCCATAATGTCTTTTTATCTTTATCATATTTCATGTGATTCTAGGGATTTGAGATCAATTATTTCATTTGATTTTTTCTACAATTTCTCCAAAATATTTTCCTTATATTGTGATAGTTTTCACAATTTCATGGTTGTATGGACTTGTGGGATTGTTGGGATGTATTTTTAATGATATGTATCTTGGTTTAAAATTAACTCAATGATAATTATTTTTTTCACTTCCATCAGTTTTTCCCATCATTCCTTATATTTCAACATAGAATTGAAAGCCATTATTTGACATAAGGTACTTGAGATCACTCACCATGATTTGTATATGTGATATAGTAATGTATTTTAATTATTTTTTGTTTGTATAATTAATTATACTAATAATGATTATGAACTAGACTATTCAAATTGAATGGGAATATTGTGATGAACATGTGGTTATTGATTTCCATTTTTTTTATGTTTTTTAATGATATATTATTCTCATGGGATTATTAATTTTAGTGATAGATTGAGTCTATAATACCCTTAAATTATTAAAAAATTAATTTTTGAAAAGGAAAAGAATAAATTAATATGCATTTTTTATATATGGATTATTGTGTGTGGAAGATTTCTTTAGTCGTGTGTATCATGGAAGCATTGTTAATGATGTAGTAATTTGATGTGTTGGTTGCTTGATAGTGGTTATGTAGAAATTTAAATATTTTAAAATATATAAATTTTGATCTAGATGAATAATTTCTCAGTGAAAATTAAAAAAATTAATTAAATTTGTAAATAATATTGGTTGACTGTTTAAATAAAATATTGGGAAATTTATCATGGGATGTGGATATTTTTTGTTACTTATGAATAGTTTTTTTTGAAATGGATATAACATATAGTGTCATTATATTATTAGTTACCTAAAAATTGTTGATGTAGTGTTTCATGTGTGATCCCATATGTGTTATCTCGTGTTAGACTTATTTGTACTTGTATTGCTTAATGATTTTTTACAGAACCCAATAATTTAACAAATACTATGAGAAATATAGAGACTCTGGTGTGTGTTTTCCCAAACATGATATATGGGGAATATATAGATGGTTGAATACCCCCTCTCCCCCAACTCACCCTTAACATGTAGCTTCTGGGGATACTGGTTGTGGATGATGGGATGTGTGGTGGGGTTCGTTTATAGTAGGATACATACAAGAGGTTGATTTATTACAGGTTCATGTTCCCCTACTACTGTTTTTTCCTAATATGAGAAAAGTGGATGGTTCCATGAAAATTGAATTGTGGTTATTTCCATGACATGTTATATTTGGTTGATTTAACGAGATGTGATTTACTAATGATAACTTCATTGGTGGATATGGATGGTTTGGGTGTAAAGGATGTCTTATCATTGGGATAGAGTAAGAAACATCGGTGAAGCATTTATAGTGATACTATGGTAAAATTTTTATGATAATTATTATATTATTCATGGACTCATTGTCTATTGAGTGATCCTTGGGGATTCATGGGGAAAAGTTTACTTATACATGGGCTAGTTAGTTCAACTTTTTGTTTGTCAGATAATTGTTAATATCTAATCACATTTTCATAAGATATATTGTGTATGATATTGTTGAGTATACATTATATGATTACTCTATGAATATATAATCTATTTTCAAGTTTCTAAAGTGATATAGTTATCAAAATGTATGGTACTAGCTCATAGATTAGGTTTTTTTGGTTGATGCCTCATGGTTTTAGTTACTTTTTTTTCTATTATTTTTATATTTGATATATTTGTATCTATTTTAAAATTATTCATGTGCGATATTTCATTTTTGGGATCATGTTTTATTTATTTTATAACAAATATGATTGGTTGGTTGGATTATGTTACGATCATGGTATATTAAAGGTAATGACAACAATTTTAGTGTTATATAGCATTAGTGTTAGTCATTATTCAATGAACTACTATAGGAGATACTTGAGGGGGGGGGGGAACTCCAACACCTCACTACCATCTGAATTTGTGTAATAGTGGATTGGTCTGTGTAAGAGTGGTATAAAAGTTTTTGGTTACTTTTTTTTATGGATTTTCTAGGTAGGTAATTTTTAGGACTTCATGGGTTGGTATGGGAAAAGTATTAGTTGAAAATAACAGTTTAAAATAACTAGAGTAACTGTCTATTGTGTATAACTTTAGGCCCCCTATGATCCAACACAATGACCATGTGTTCATAAAATGTTATAGGTAAATCAATTCTTCTTTCATGGTAGACCTTGGAGAAGTATGGGTATCATACTTGGATTAATTTTTTTTCAACATGATATTTATGGAAATGAATAAATGAACAAATAAAATGAACTAAATAATTAAAATTATAATTTTAGTAGGTGATTCTCCTTTAATTGTTGACATGATTTTTTTTCACCCATGAGTGGTTCTAGTTAGGGATGTTTAATAGGTTAATCTTGTAGAGTGTTTGATGGTCAATTTTGGTCAAGAGAATGAATAGTGACATTAGATATTTCACAACTTTTGCTGTTAGAGCCTGGAAAATTATAAGCTCAAAATATATGATTTAGTGTTTAAATGCTAGAAAGTTGAGTTAGACATCACATTCAACTTAACTCATTTCCAATTTTAGTACTTTCTTCCCCTAGCTGTTATCCAGATGAGGTGACCAACACATTATTGGTGGATGTTAAATCTATGAGAGTAGAATCAGACCGATATTTTATGGACCTATATCCAAAAAATGACTAGAGTTTATATCCTAACAATTATAAAAAAGGATATGAGGTGGCTTGATATTGTAACCCATTATTAGGAGGTCTCAATTGTGAAATTACTAGGTAATACTTTTAAGGACCCTCTATAATATCTTATAACATATTTCCAGATGACAAGCCCTGTGAATGGGTTTAGGAGGATGTGTTTTCCCCACCCCTAATATATAAATAACCCAATTTATGATTCAAATGTATTTGGAGGCTCATGATTTATGATAGGTAATGGATAGGGTTCATTAGTGGGATAAAGAACCCCTTGTTTAGTGTCAGATTGTACCTCTGAGAAGAAAATTATTAGATGGAGGGTTAAATATGAGATTCCAGTCGAGGATCTGATAAACATTGAATCTAAACTAGTAGTCAATAAGAAAATTTTAATGTGTAGGAAGTTCCCATGGATCTACCAAGAGATCTTAAGTTTTTAAATCTAGTAGTATGGGTCATTTTCATTACCATTGGATCATTACTACAACCATGGATAGTCATCATGGGTTGGGTGTTCATTACCAAATCCAACATCAATGATAATTTCCCTGAAGTAAAATTCATAATAAAATCCCACCATTTTATATTATTAAAAAAACCAGTAGGCTTATACTCATCCAGGAGGAGATTTAGTTCAAATTGTTAAACCCTAGAATGATCCCCACTATGAAGGACACAGAAATGGTAATGGGTATGGAGTCCATCTATAGTTTGGAAGAGGAGCCAGTATATGTTAGATTCACAAGATAGAGGATTCAATTAATGAAGGTCAAGATGTTATATGCGGTAAATTAATTTTATTTTCTAACCCAATTTATGATTTATTTTATTCCATAGTTGTACAATCCTTTATGACACAAACCTTGGTTCATATTATGGGATTAGAATTATAGAGGATTTGGCTTCCTTATTGTTATCAATTCCCATCAGAGGTTATATGATCTTGATTTATTTGATTTATAAATATAGGACGATGGGGATGAAACATTAGTATTTTGGATATTTAATTGTGTAAATTATTTGACAATATGATTTCATTCTCATAATGGATTTGTTATATTACATTCACATGGATGTTTAATTTTTTCATCAGAGAGTTTAGTTTTCTGATGTGGAGAGGAAAAATGCGGTGTTTATGGGTGAGAATGGTTTCTGAATGGGTAGTAGGAATGTAGGGACCCTTCATTATTTTATGAATAATTAATTTATTGATCCAATTATAGCACAATTAGTGGAGACCTCTTGAGTTGTTGTAGATGTTCAGGATGTCTTCCATGAAGATACATTGAAACTCCCCCCCCCCATGATGAGTCGAGTTTAGAAAATTGTTACTGTGGATTTATACAACGATTCTAATATATCCTTATTAGATGTAACCCTTAGATTTATTTTAGTTGAGATATAAAATTTATTAATTATTTACCAAAATTATTTATTTTACATTGTTTTTCCCGAGGGGGATATAATTTATTTCTTTAAAATGGAAGACGAGAGTATGATTTTTCCATATACTATCACTAACTGAATCATGGGATGATCTAGAATCAGTAACCAATTTTATGAATTTATGATCTTAATGACCAGTTTAAAGAGCTACATTATTTTATAAATTAAATATTTTTTTATATCATTTGTAAATGGTGAAGGAGTTATATATTGTGAAGGCATATTTTCGATATCGTTATAGACATGTCTAGTTCATATTCATGCCATTTTGTGTTAACAATGCTCCATAAATGTTCATGGGGCTCATAAATAAATATTTCATATGTTCTTTCTATAGTTTATAGAAATATTTAAAGAAGAAATATTTATATACATAAGATCATGGGAGGATAAATATTAACACTTGGTGATCACATTATAGACTCATTGATACCATTTTGTGCATGGGATATTTTCCTGGTGAATAATTTATGTTTGAGAACTTCTTTTCCATTGATATGCAGTGTCCCAAAGAGTTGTAACAGTGGATCTAGAAAATTTAGGTAGTTGTTACTTTGGAAGTACACAACAACATAACCAATGTCTATAGCTTCCTTGGTCTCACAAGTTATTATCAAAGGTATGTATCTTAATCACCTTTAGTTTAAACTCCATTGTATTTCCCAACTAGGAAGGATAAGGTATTCATTTAGACTATTCATATCTAGATAGATTTCAACTATAAAACATAGTAGCTATTAAGATCCACTTATATTCAATTTTGTATAGAGTGAATGATGGTTGAGGAGTTTTGTGACACTCAGCTATTGGGTTTGGGGTATTTCTTGATGTAACACTAGGAATTGATCTCATGTGGTTCCATGAATTTATACCCCCATAAGTATAACTAATCCAACCCAGATCTGAAGATATACGAGGGTGGTGTTTTACCTAATTTTGTGGAAGTATTACCTTATAAAATAATATTTTTTTTGCCATCATGGATCATAGAAGAAGAAATTATGTTTTATCTCTATACAGACTTCATTAAAGATAGTTGAAGGGGAAAATGATTCTATAGAACATAGATATCGAGATATCATACACCCCATGAAAGTAGAATTTTATAGATTTCTAATAGAATAAGAAGTCTCGTGAGGTTTTATTAGAATCTAAGGATTCCATGAGGGAGATTGAAGAGTTAGTATCGTTTCATCATAGGGTTGTGGTGGTTTATGAAAAATGATACATATTTAGGATATCAATGGACAATTCATTATTTCATCAGGTGGAAGATTCTTATGTAATATACCTAGAGGTATATGTGATTCGTGGAAAAAATTTTCAATATGATTCCCCTGAGGGATGGTCCATGGACAGAAAAATTGGGTTACAGTCTACAAGAATATTTTTGTCCAAATAGAGATGAACTATGATGTCCTATCTGAGTTTCAGAGATTATTGGGAATTTCACCCATAAAATGTAAGATGTATCATGGTTTCATGAGACAATTGTTGTGTCCAATAATGATGCGGCCAGTCATGAAGTTCATGGCATGATGTATACTCTATCAGTAGTTAAAGGTATAATATTGTGTCACATGTGGGTTTTTAGGTCCATTGGATGTCCTAAATGGGTTTTTGGAGGAATTATCATATGATCTATGCACCAATTTATCTCATTATAATGTTTTATATAACAATATGTGGGTGATTATGGACAAACTGGTGACATTTTCTAAATTTCTGCAAAGCTAAGAATTGATCCCCATTAACCTACTGGTGATATAGTATGTGAATTATGTGGTTAGGATTCATATACATCCGAGGGAAATCATTAATGATCAAGACCATTAATTTACAACTAAATTCTCAAGGGTATTTTAATACACACATGGATATCAGTAATGTATTAATACTACTCTCAATCTGATGAATGGATGCAAGATGGAGTATACCATCCGTATAAAAACCCTTTGCTTTATTAAACACATAAACATGATTTATTTTATAAACATGCACGTATGAAAACTATGAGGATCTAGAGGTCTATTGTATTGGGAATTTAGGAACATTACATTAAAACTAAGTACATAAAACACAACATCTTTATTGAAACCTTGTTTTACATGACCAAAACATTCCTTCATACTTTGCATTACATGGGATTACCTAAGGACATGCATAAGAAAAGGGTGAGCTAAAAATCTTTGTATGAGAGTAAAGAAGGAATAATCTAAAGAATACAGTACCTTTTAGGAAATAGGAATATCAATGGAGAACAGGAGAAACATGAACATAAAGGCATGATATAACATGGTTATTATTACATGGAAATGTTGCGACAACATTAAACCTGATATTATCATGAGGAAATTCTCATTGCACATAGAGAATGAGTAAACCCTCATTTCACCTGAAGTAGCATGCATAAAACCTCATTGCACTTGAATTAGAACTTGTAAACCCTCATTTCACTTGATGTATCATGATACTAATCTTAACCCAATTCATTTGAGTCCTATCAGCGCACACCCTTTATAAACATTTCATTTCATGCATAAGTGGGCCACATGTATCATATAACATATAATCACTCAATAGAATCATTTATTACATGATAAAGTAATCTGGAATACGTACATGAAACTCTTTAGTCAATATGTATATGTTCATAAACAAGAATACCCTTGACAGAGAAATGGGCATGATATTCCCTTACATGATGATTTTTGGCATTGGAAATTTTGGCAGCATAACGACATCAAATAGAAATTGTAAAATGGGTTGATGAGAGAGAAAATGGTATCTCATCATTTATACATGAAATCTAAAGTAAGGGGTTTATGGAACATAATATCCCAACATATGTAATGGAATTTATTTTCATAAAATAAAAGAATTTCTTGAATGTAAATGAGAAGAGAGAAAATCCTTACGGAATTTCGGCATGGTAACAGGTATTCATTAGAGGAATTTATGAAATAGAAATAGGTCTATCATTCTTAAATAATAAAGTTGTAAGTATGGGGGAGGTAAAAAATCACACCCCAACATTTTTAATTGAAAAAGGTTATAACAACATAATGAAATTTGGACAAAAAATGAGAAAGGAAGAAATCCATTTCTTGGATGTGTGATCCAAAAGGCTTAAGAGAGGCCTGCAAGAGGATTACAAAGAGATTGGAGTGCCTTGGGAGGATTATAGAGAAATTAGGGTAGATTTTTTTGAGCTCCAACGGTTTTTAGTGAAGATGAATGATACATTGAGTGGGGTTATATAGGAAAGGGGGGTGGAATTCTTTATTATTTATGTTTTGGACACTACATTATAAACTTATCAAAACCACAAACCACCCCAGGGGGTTTTTCCCATGGGTTTTGAAAAAGTGGAGTGGAAAAGACTATTTTATATGTCCAATAAAAGAGCATCTTAGAATATTAGGCTTTCTTATGTGAAGGTGAGTCACACTCATACGGAAATAATTTTAAAAAGATAAAATATTTTATAAGTCTTGGAGGGTCCACTAAGGCACCATAAAATTAATCAAAAAAATATATAAAATCACATTAATTTTAAATATAAAACATATATTGTACTAAAATTAATTTAATAGTATTTTATTACATCACTATTAGGTCACTATGTTGTTATAAGAATCATTATATATTTAAACGGTATTTAATTTTTAACCAAAAATTCGACCTTCCAAAAAAATTATGAAAAATTAACCATTAGATAATTTCGACATCCTGATTCCAAATATAATATTGATTTTATATAATTTTTTTTTCTAAATATGGGAATTTTCAATTTTAAAATAAAAACTGACATTCATTGAAAATTCAAGGGTTTTGGCAAATATAGTTTTCAAAAACTAATTAAAATTTCAATTGTATTCATAAAAAATTATATAATCATTTATATTTAATAAAAATTTATTTTGTAATAATATTTTATTAAAAATATATTTAATTCAAAAATCCATTAATTCATCAAAATAGATTTCTTAATTGAGTATTAACTATAAATATTATTTGTGTTTTAAAAACCATTTACAAAGTAACAATAATAAAATGAATTTATATTCATTATAAAAAATAATGCACATAATCATAGTTCTAGGGTATTGTTACATAATCCCTTTTAACACCCACATAATACCTAAGGTAATGGTGGGCAATGATGATGGACTCTTGGGACGACTCAGATAACATCACCTGAGAGGTAATCTCTATTAACTTCAACTTCTATTGTAGGGGGTTCCGTTCAAGCTTAACGTGTTGAAGCTCAGCTTGAGCTTGGTCAAGAGTGAAGTTTAGTGATGCTACCTCCTTTACAAGATCTGACAAATGGACTTTGTATGGGGAAATTATACTGGATGAGTCCATCACTTCCTTTGTCTGAGTAAATTGGAATTTTTAAATCCCTATATTTATACTAATCATGTGATCACTGTTCAATGGCTATTTTAGAAATGGTAAAAAATATTAACTATTTTATAAAATTCAAAAATATAAAAACATTGATGTGCATATGTTTTATATAACCATTTTACATAATAAGATATTTAATTAGATCAAGAAAAATTTTCATTAATAAAAGTTTGGGAAATTACAGTCTTCCCTCCTTAAAAAATCCCACCCTCAAAATTTCCTTTTCCCACACTAAAACAGATGAGGGTGACTCTTATTTATCACTTCCTCTGATTACCAAGTTTCTTCTTCAAACTTTTGGTTTCACCACAACACCTTGATGAGGGGAATTATCTTATTTTGCAGAACTTTTTCTCTACGATCTAAGATCTTCAACATATTCATTTCATAGAAGAGGTCATCCTCTAGTGGTACCACCTATGGATTGAGTACATGCGATGGATCATGTATATACTTCCTCAAGAGTGATACATGGAATACATCATGCACTTGAGACAATTTTGTTAGGAGGGAAAGTTGATAGGCCAATGCTACAATGTGATTGAGGATCTCAAAAGGGATGATATGCCTCAGACTAAGATTTACCTTTATCCCAAATCTCATAACACTCTTCCATGGTGATATTAATAGGAATACCATGTCCCCATCATCAAACTCTAGGTCTCGTTGATGATTATCTGCAAAGATCTTTTGTTGACTCTGAGCAGCTTTAATGTGTTGTTAGATGATCCTAACCTGATCCACCATTTCTTCGACCATTTTTTGACCAAAGAGTTTTTTATCCCCAACTTAATCACAACATGCTAGTGTTCTGCACCTCTTACCATAAAGGTCTTCATAAGGAGCCATTTTTATGCTTGAGTAGAAACTGTAATTGTAAGGGAACTCAGTCATGAGAAGATGTTGATCCCATCTTCCTTTGAAGTCCATTTAGAATGCTATCAAAATTTTCTCATGTGTTTGGATACTCCGATCATATTGGCCATCATTTTGAGGATGATATTCTGTACTGAAGTTTAGCTCAGTATTCAACGAGTGTTGGAGACTCTTCCAGAACATAAAGGTGAATCTTGGATCTCAATAAGAAAAAATCAATAGTGGTACTCCATACAACGTTACCATTTCTTTGATGTATATCCATGCCAGTTGATCCAATGAGAAATCCTCTCAAATTTCAATGAAGTGTTCAATATTTGTATGATGATCCAAAACAACCCTAATAAAATTAATTCCATTGGATGTATTTGGATGTCCGGTGACAAAGTCCATGGAGATGTTATCCCATTTCCAGGCTGGTATGGGTAATGGTCACATCATCCCATTAGACTTCTACCTTTCATCCTTCACTTACTAACATACCAAGCACTTTGTTGTATACCCATAAATCTCTTTATTCATGTTATCCCACCAATAATGCTCTCGAAGATCTCGATACATCTATGTGTTTCTTGGGTGAATAGAGAAATTATAACTATGTGCATCATCCAAAAGTTATTTCATTAACTCTATATTGGATGGAACACATAGTCTTTTTCCAAATCTCAAAATTCTTTCTTCATTTTCATTGAACTCCTATGATTTATCTTTTTTGATGGTTTCCACTTTCTTCTGAATTCCCAAATAATCTTTTTGATAATCCTTTAACCTTTCCAAAAGATATGGTTGAACAATAATTTGTGAAAGAATTGATGATTTCCCTTCATTATGATTCCCATGCCCCTCTTCATCAATTCTAAGAACATTGGATCCTTTCCAATTATCATCAATGAAAGAGTTTCTGGATCCTTTCCACAAAGTGAATCTGCCACCTTTTATGCTTTCCTAGGGTGGTAAAGGGTTGAGTAGTCATAGTATTTGATCAACTCTTACTATATTTTTTGGAGCCTGTTCAACTATTTCTGTGTGAATATATACATGAGCCTTTTGCGATCCTGGTATATTTCACACTTCTCCCCAAATCGGTAATGTCACCAAATTTTTAAATCTAAGATTATAGAATCCAAATACAGATCATATGTTGGATAGTTTTCCTCATGAACTTCTAATTGCCTTGAATCATAGGAATTTAATTTTTCATTTTTCACCAACACACAGCCCATCCCATTCTTCAAAGTATCACTGAATTCCACAAAATGTTCTGCACTTGTGGGTAGTGTAAGAACAAATTCATTGATAAGCCTCCATTTTAAATCCTTTAAGAAATCTTCACATTCATCACTCAAAGAAAACATGACTCCCTTCTGAGTTATCTTGGTAATAGGGTTTAACAACCATGATAAATTTCTCAAAAATCAGAAATAATATCCAGCTAAACCCAGGAATCTGTAGATATCCATCACCGTTCTTGGCCTCAACAATCCCTCAATTGCAGCTATCTTGGAGGTATCCATTGATATCCCGTTGGTTGTGATGATATGTCCCTAGAATGAGGCTTCCTTAAACCATAACTCACACTTGATGCACTTTTTATAGAGATTCTCCTTTCACAAGGTCTATAGTAGAGTGCTTAGACTATCCTCATGCTCCTCCATGGTTTTGGAGTATATTTTAATATCATCTTTAAATACTACCACATATTAGTAGAGGTAATCTATAAATACTATATCCATAAAGTCCATTAATACTACTGGAGCATTAGTGAGTCCGAAAGGAATTATGATGAATTCATGGTGCCCATACATTGTTTGAAATGCAGTCTTGGGGATATCCTCCTTCTTCAGCCTTACATGGTAATATCTTGATGGAATATCCACCATGGAGAAGTATTTTGAAAGACACAGCTGATCTAAAAAGTCAAAAATTTGTGGAATAGGACACTTTTTCTTTATTGTGATTTTTTGAGCTCAAGATAATCAATGAAAAGGTGCATTGATCCACCCTTATTCTAAATAAAGAGGACTGGTGCACCCCATGGTGAAGCACTTGGGCATATAAATACATTATCCATATTCACATGTAGTTGGTTCTTTATCTCCTTAAGTTTCAAAATACCATTTTATATGGAGTATTGGATATTGGCAATTCCCCTTGTATACAATCAATCTAGTATTAAACATCTCTTATAGGAGGAAGAACATACAATTCCTCGGGAAACACTTCAGTGAATTCCACCATAATAGGTATGTATTCAAGGATGGTTTCTTCTTAAACTCAATCATCTGGGAAAGATACACATGCTCATATGGAAGTAATATCCATGCTTGAGGTGATGGTGCTAAAGAAGATTCATCCTCATCCTTCCACTTGTACCGAATCAGGGGTCAATTCGACATATGGAGAGTTATTTCCCTCTCACGGAAATTTATGTTGGCTCTATATAAATAAATCCAATCCATGCCAATAATTACATGAAATTACCCCAAAGGGAGTATGATGAGGTTCACTGGGAAGTTAAATCAACAAGTTATGACATGGGAAGGATTATATTAATGGGATGCAAGGATTTCCTCATTTTACATTCTCATTGAAATATTTACTTCTATGATTTATGGTGTTATTGGGATTGTTTTATTAAACATTAAGGATGTAAAATAATGGGTAGAACTAGAATAAAAAAGTAAATTCACCATTCTTGAATGAATAACTAGCATACCTATCACCACTTCATTGTAAGGGTTCAATTTGGTGGTAGGGATGGAATCATATCTCCCTTGTTGCCTTAGAGGTTGTTGGTTTCTCCTTAAAACCCTTGTATTAGGGCATTGGTTTTCAAAGAAACCAGGTTATTTGATGTTGAAGAAATGAAAAATGAATTGAGGGTTGAACGGAGCGTTCTGCTCCTCTGTCGCAAAAATGGGTTTTTCTTGTCGGTAGTTAATGGACATGTTCCCTTCTCTTACAAACCTAAATCATTTCCTCGCCCCTTCATGAAATTTATAGGGGGCTTCTTTTCTACACCTTTTTCAAGTGGGGTTATGGAATTTCATTGCATTGTTGGATTTATCCATCAGACTTCCAGAATTAATGTCCACTTTTCACTACTTATCCCCATGATAACCCTGAGATTATATGATCTCCATTTCGACGTTGAGGGCACATCAGACAATTTAATCATAGTTATCAAAGTAAAAAATCTCTAGGGATTTCCTTAGGCTAGGTTTTATCCCACTAAAGAAGCGGTCAAACTTGCATTCGGGGGTAACGAAAAAATAGGAGGAATATCGTGCAAGCCTTGTGATGTTTTCCTTGTACACTCTGATGGATTCATCATCTTTTTACTTGAGGGAAATGAAGACCCTTTCCATCTTAGGTTGGTGGGTGCGAGGAAAATATTTATCAAAAAACATTTTCTGGAAATCTTTCAATACCAACACCTCGATCTCTTCCTCAAGATTTGTTCTTTTGACCAATGTCCACCATTGATCAACTTCACCCAATATATGATAAGAATCCAAAAGAACATTCTCTTGTTCAGAATATTGAGGGATAGAGAAGATATTTTCAACGGATTTGATCCATTATTCTGCGATTAAGGGATCAGATGATCCATTAAATGTAAGAGGCCTTTATCTCATGAAGCTCTCAATGGTGTCTTGTTCTTTATTGGGAGGGGGGGGGGGTGGACGTTCCACTTTACCCATGTTTCTATTCAAAATTTGAGTTAACTAAGAGAGTATTGTGACAATGTTTGTGATTCCCGCTCCCATCGGATTGGGCATCTCATTAGAAGACTCATCACATCACATTGATATTCACATCGGTTGTTAGACCGAGTCCTCATATTATCAGCCATTGGCTGGAATAAAAGGAATGTTAGGGGTAACACATAAATGGGAATCCTAAGACAAAAAGAGATAACATATAAATTACATTTATTTCCTTAACTTATGAATTTATAGGCTTCAATATATGTTAACCATGATATAATTCCCAACATATATTCTTAGGGGAATTTTTTTATTCCCTTAATAATGGATAATACTAAGCTTATGAATTTTTCCAAGCATATCTCCTGGGAGTGTCATAACCAAGAGTGTATCAAGCCCTGTTGTCGTGCACCAGTTCCCATAAAATTCAAGTTCAAAGTAGTGTTTTTAGGTTTTACCCATATATACATCTGTCCTAGAGCTGCCTCTACTTGTTCGTATCCAGAATGTGATGTATTTTATTTATAAAACACTTAATATATACTCACCAAAATTTAGGGTTGTTTTTATCATAATTAGTGTTTTCACTATGGTTTTTAATAGGTTTTTCTAATCCTAATCCCAAAAATAACTAAACCTATCCTCTGATACCAACTATAAGAACCTTACTCATTATTACACACTTAAAAAATTATTTTTTACATAAACTTGATCTTAAGACAACTATGTGGATCGAGAGGTCTAGTTTCTCTGGAAATTAGGAACATTACATAACAAAAAAGAATATAAATCACAACATTCTTATTGAAAACTTCTTTTACATGACCACAACATTCCTTTGTACTTAGAATTACATGGGATAACTAGAGGAATGTATAAGAAAATAGTGAGATATAAAGCCCATTAAGGGAGTAAATAATGTATAACATGAATAATACCAAACATGTTAGGAAATAAGCATATAAATAGAGCACAAGATAAACATGGACATAAAGGAATGATATAGAATGGTTATCATAACGTAGAAATGAAACAACAAAATTTAACATGATATTTGGATGAACCATGACTTATTGTACAAGGAGTATGATTAAACCCTAATTGCACTTTAATTAGCATGTGTAAACCCCCATTTCACCTAACTTATCATGATACTAGTCATTACCCAATTCATTGGAGTGCTATCAGGGCACACCCTTTATAAACATTTCATTCCATGAATAAGTGTACCATAAGGATCATATAACATAGAATCATTCCAAATCATCATTTATTACAATAAAATGGAATGTGGAGTACATAAATGAAACTATATAGTCAATAATTATATGCACATAAAGTCAAATACCTGTGATAGTGAAATGAGTATGTTATTCACTTACACGATGATTTTGGCATGGCATAATTTGGCAGCATAAGAACGTCAAATAGAAATCGTAAAATGGGTTGATGAGAGATAAAGAGGCCTATCATCATTTATACAAGAAATGGGTAGTATGGGGGGTAATGGAACATAATATACCAACACAATTAATGGAATTTAGATGCATAATATAATATAATTTTTTGAATTTAAATGAGATGAGAGAAATTCTTTATGGAATTTCGGTATGGTAACAGGTGTACATGGGAGGAATTAATTAGAGAACAATAGGTCAATCATCATTCAAATATAAGGAGGGAAGTGTGGAGGAGGTGGAAAATCATACCCTAACATTATTAATTGAAAATAAAAGGTTATATCATCATAAATAAATTTAGACAAAAATGAGAAAGGAAGAAATTCCTTACCTGGAAGTGTGAACCCAATGGCTTGGGAGTGACTTGATAGAGGTATATAGGGAGATTGGGGAACATTTTAGGATTATATAAAGAGGTGGTAATAGTTTGGTTGAGCTACAAAGGTTTTGTGTGAACAGGAATGGGAGATTGAGTTGGTTTATATTGGGAAGGAGAGGGAATTCATTATTATTTAGGTTTTGGACACTAATTATTAAACTAATCAAAACCACAAACCACCCCATGATTTTTACCAATGTTTATTGAAAAAATATTTTTTAAGTCCAATGGAGTAACTTATTAATATATTAGGATTGCTTATGTGGAGGTGACTCACACTCTTAAGGAAATCATTTTAAAAAGTTAAAATATTTTATAATTCTTGGTGGGTCTACTAAGTCACTATAAAATTATTCAAAAAAATAAAAAATAACATAATTTTTAAAAATAAAATATATATTGGCCGAAGATACATTTTATAGTATTTTATTACATCACTATTAGGTTATTTGTATGTCATAAAACACATTATATATTTAAATAGTATTTAATTTTTACCCTAAAAATGCAACTGTCTGAGAAAATTATGAAAAATTCACTGTTAGATAATTTCAACATCCTGATTCAAAAAATATTTGTCATTTTATCTAAACAAATTTCTTAATATGTGAGTTTTTTATTTTAAAATAAAATACAACATTTATTTAAAATTCATGGGTTTTGACAAAAATAGTTTTCATACCTTAATAAAAATTTCAATTGTATTCATAAAAAATTATACGATCATTTACATTTAATAAAAATTAATTTAGTAATAATATTTTATTAAAATGTAATTTAATTAAAAAATACATTAATTCATCAAATATATTTCTTTGTTGAATATCAACTAAAAATAAAATATGTAGTTTAGAAACAATTTACAATGTAACAATAATTAAATGAATGTATATTTTTTATAAAAAAATAATGCACATAATCATAGTGCCAGATTTATCTTACATAACCCCTTATAACACCCACATAAGACCTAAGGGTAAGTTTTTTGATGGTGAAAGACTCTTGGGGAAGCTTAAATAACATCGATCGAGTGATAATACCTATTAAATCCCAATTATCCTATAAGTAGTTTCGTTCAAGCTTATTGTGTTGAAGATCATCTTGGTCTTGGTCAAGAGAGAATACCAATGTTGCTTCCTCCTTTCGGATCTCAGAAAAATGGGCTTCATATGGAGAAATTCTACTGGATGAGGCCATCTTTTCCTTTGTTTGAGTAAATTGGATTTGTTAAAGGCATATATTTTTACTAATCATGTGATTACTGTAAAATGGCTATATTAGAAATAGTAAAACATTTAACGGCATTTTAAAATCCAAAAACATAAAACCAAGGAGGTGAAGATGTTTTATAAAACCATTTAACATTATAATAAATTTCATTAGATCAAGAGGAATGTTCAAAAATAAATTTTTGGGTCATTACAATCCATACAGTAGATGATATATTTTGTGCGTACGTATTGGATTTCAGTGTATCCTAGGTATGAAAAATAAAATTTCATGTGATTTATTACAATAATAGCTTCCAATAATCCATTGTTATGTACCCCTTTTATTTATTGTATGGGAGTCTGTGTTGTAACCATTTGAGTCGGACTAAGACTATAGAGGTTGTAGTTGTTGGTCCCAACATGGTACAGAGAATGAAAGAGAAGATCCAGGTGGTTTCTAAAATGATGAAGGCATTTTTGGACTACAATAAGGATTATTTTGATTGATGGAAGAGTCCTTACAATATTTTTGTTAGAGACCAAATATTCCGTACAATTTTCCCTCATCATGGATTGTTGTGGTTTAGATGGGGTAGAAAGATCTTAAGCTAGTGTTTTGGACCCCTTGATATATGGGAGTGCAATGAAAAGGACGTGTATTGGTGGGCGACACCCTCTCTATGTCATGGATAATATGATGTCTTTTAATATTTCCGATATCATCTACTACCATCACATTGATTCCCACATTATCAATTAAGAGGAGATGGATATCGATCATGAAAAAGATTCATATAAAAACCGATCATGTTTTTGGATTTTTAGGTGATGGTGCTGGGAGGTAATTACATCTCCTTTGATTGATTTCAACAACGGAATAATGTTTTGAAATACAGTACATGGGAGATAGAATCATATATGTGTGACTAGTACTCATAGTTATTTGTTTCATGAAGTGTTTTCTATTTTAGTGAGAAATTTTCAGGTCAGTTGATTGAATTTTTTTAGATATATCTTCATCCTTGTTTGGTAGGTCACTACGACATAGTGTTTTGGTAATTTTTCGATAATTGTATTGAAATTAATTTTATTTTTGGTTTTTATTACCATGGAAGAAAATTATCTAATTGGTATCTAATGATATTTCATAAAACCTTCTTGAATATTACATTGTGTGTTGTGGGTGATGGGATCACTAAGATGGTTTTGAGGAAGGAATAGATTAATGAGAGTCAAACATGCCACTATAAGTTTTGATTAATTCCAAAAATTTCCAATTCTAGACATGTTCTATTTCATATGGAAGATTCAAGGAATATTTTTTTATTTCTTTAGTGTATGAATCATATTATGAAATGTTGTTCACAACCTGAATGATTGTTTTTATTTTTTTGAAGGTTCAATTGTTGAATGTTTTTAATCATGAATGTATTGATAAATTGCACGAAACATAACTAGGTTTGTTGGATCAAGAAACTAGTTTTGTAGTGGGTGTGTGCTATGTTTGTTCATGGTGTGAACCTTCCATTTAAGATATAAATTGCTAAATTTCCATTGTGTCTATAAATTAAATATTCACTCAATTATCTCCCATTATCAAATTTAAATATCCCAAAATATAGGTGAATCCCAAATAATTTTAGTATCCCAAATTTCCTCTTATCTATGGTGTTCTTCCATGGGAATATAGTATTCTAAATCAATGATTCTAGGTGACTTCTTCTTCTCTTTTTCAAAAATGTGTTCCTTGATTCCATTTATTTTTCGTTAATGATGGGTTGTTAGGAATTTTTTTTATTTGTTTGTTAGTTTGATATGATATCATTGTTTTTTGTTGATTCGATTATCCCCTATGTGGTTGTGTCCCAATGGTTCATCCAGTATTACATTAGCTTTGTCTGTAAGGTCAATAATGTTTGTCATAAGGTAATAGATTTTAGTTCTCTCTTCATTAAGTGAAAATGTGATATTATGATGCCTTTTATTTCCATTGGGGGTAGTATTAATTATCCTAATATATATAATAAATTGGACATAAGAAATTGAATGGAAATAGTATGATGAATTTGTGATTATAATTTTTCATGATGTTTTTAATGGTGTTACCTCTTATATTCATGTTATGTGATTATTATTTCTATTGATGGATTCATTTTAAAATACTATTAAATTGGATAAATACATAGTTCTAGTAGAGGAAAATACTAAATTGATATACATATTTTATACTTAAATTTTTGTGTGTGGATTATGGCATTGGTAGGGTGTGGATTTTTGGCCTTATTGGTGTGATATTTGGTGGACTTAGTTGTATTTTTAATAGTGTATTTGGATGTACAAATTGGATCAATGAGGTTGTTTTATGATTGTTTTTTGGTTTAAATAGAATAATATTTGTTTATTAAAATATTATTATTTATAATATATTCATTGGGGTGAATTTAAACTAATAATTAAATGAATAATTCATGGTGTAAGATTCATTAAATAAAATAATTGGAAATAGATCCTAAGTTGTGGAACTTTGGCCGATGCTTATGGTAAGGAATTTTAAATCATCGAAAGATCTTTTTAGCACAATATCCACAATGACCAAAAAATGGCCATGGTATTTTTTCTTGTGTAAACCCATATTTGTGGGGTCATGTGAGAATACTACATACTTTATTATTTTATGACATATCTAATCTCTCCACACAATTAAGGTTACCTAACTGAAACCTAGAGACTAAGAGGAATTTTCAATAACATTCAAGATGGGGAAGATATATATTACTATCCACCCCTCTCGCCTACTCTCCCTTCATCATAAACTTCATGTGATGCTGGTAGTGGATGAGGAGATATGTATTGGTCTCATGTGTGGAAGGATTAGTGAACAAGGTTGTTGTCATGTTCATTAATGATACCCAACATAATTAGTTACCTAATTCAAGATGTGTTTTTGATGATATTAGACTTGGTTATAGGATGGAACATTGATAATTTACATGTGGTTGGTAACATGACACTTGATATATAATTTTTGTTTCTTGGGATCATTTCGAATGGATGGTATAAAAATTATAAATCCCCATTGCGTGAGAGTGGAAAATCACGAGAAATGTTTTTTAGGGCTCATATGATTTCTTTTTCAAAATATTTTTTTTCTTGGATTAATTATTTGGTAAGTGTGACTTATTACGGATAATGGACAAGATGACCAATTTAGGCATTGGTTAGTTTTTTCCCATTAACTAGGTAATTAATATGATCCTTTCACATTTTTAGGAAATATCTTAATTTTGATCCTATAGAGCAGACATTATACAATAACAACACTTATATATAAATTGAATTCAGTTTTCAAGGAGCACTTAAATGATCAATCATGATAGTACTATCTCAGATATTGTGTATTTGTGGTTTCTTGAATTCGATTTTACATTCTTTTGTCATTATTTTATCATTTAGAAATTTTTACCATTTTTATATTCATGAAATGAGATACTACATTTAGGGGATTTTAGTTTCATTCATTTATGTAATGGAATATTTGGTGGGGTTTTTTTAGTATCAAGGGATATTATGGGTAATGAATCTTATTTGAGTGTACTATGACATTATAGCTAGTCACCAACCTTGAACCTACTAGAGGTGGGAATTGGGGGTTTACTCATTTTTTTTCACTTCTATCCCATGAGGGGTACCAATGGTAGGGGTCTTGACATGTAGAAAATTTAATGTCAAATAAGACAAGATTTAAATAGATATATAATTTTAATTGATAAAAGAGAAATGAAATTCTAGATAATTATTTATTCTATACAGAATGATTCTAGCTTATGTTTGAATGATCATTTTTGTGAGAAGGGTGTAATCACCATTTGAAAAACATCTTGATATATATTTTCAAAGTGTTTGAGTCTTTGAAAAGGGAAATGAGTTGAAACTACAAGTTCAAAGGAATTACATTATCCATAAGAAAATTCACCAGAAGATGTTTAGTTACTACACATAGACATTGTAATGTCACGTTCATTATGATGATAATGTGATATATATTAAATGTTTGAATTTTAATAAATAAATGTTCATGTTTCATTCTAAGAATTATTAAGGAGTTTTGTATTGATGTCATCGATCCATATAGAGAAATTCATGATGTAATAAAATTGATATATTTATAAATTTTTCTGGAATTTTGATCAAATCCTTGAGGGGATAATGGATTTCAAATCAAATATTATATGTTCTGAAATTAAAAATGGGGAATTTTCTAGTTATATATAGTGGGAAGAACATATTATTAATAGTTGACATTATTTTATCTGATTAGAGTACAATTATTTAATGAATATTATTATCAAAATGATGAGATACATTCATTAGATGATACTCTAATACGAAGATATATATCACATAGTTTATTTTATAGTAATATGATGTACTAGAAGAACGTTTTTAAAGATAGTGATATTCAAGAGGTTAATTTATATGAGGAGAATCTATTTTCCTATTTAGGGGACTTCTATGGAATTTAAAAAAATTAACTTATTAGAAATAGTATAATAACTTAGGTAGGATCTATTTATAAGGAATTAACTATTTGGTAAAAGTTGATCCCTTCTCCCCCATAACATTTTTTATTAAAAGTTTAATAAAATTTGTTACTTGGTACTACTAAATGAAATTAAGAGGAGGTTCCTATCACAACCCCCTACTCTAAGAGGAATCCCAATTAAGATAGGAATGAAGTAAGAGAAATAATTACAATGAGAAACAGGTTAAGTAGGCCTTTGGTTTTAGACTATAACTGAGGATATAAAAATGCACTCATGAATGAAATTACAGTAAATAATTAATATAGGACTGTGAGTTATAATGAACAACTTACAAGAAAATCCACCACATAATTTAAAATAAATGTAAAAAAATAATCCCCAAAATATATCAATAATATCTAAAAATATAATAAAATTCACTTTTGTGAACACAAAAAATTAAAAGCCTATGAAAATTGAAAAACTCTAGGATTCATGATTGATTTATTCAGTTAGGTACCCAACTCCCTATTCTCAACTAATTTTTTTTTTATAAATACTTATTTTGATTATAACCTATATATTGAGTAATATGATAACAAAGTTAATTTTTACACATGTGAAAAGATAATAAAAAATGAATCATTGAAAAAATTGCAGAACCATATTATATGAAAGTAGTTCAAATAGCCAATCCCAACAACAACAAGGAAAACTTATGAATTATTGTGTCCACATATATTATTATAATAAGAATAATTTTGCTAAAAGGTCACAAAAACCCACTTACCCACTGATTTTACTCTCTCATGCCCCAAAATCATATATCATAGTTCTCTCATCCACTAAATATTAATTATCCATATCATAAATCCTAATCCCCAACTATCATACCATACTGACCATTGCATTAAATCTTTTTCACAGTGGGCATACTCAAACTCTCAACCCAAGAAAAAATAATCACATCCCCTTCATAATATTAGAAATTCCATAAAATCTAATGGTATGGTTTCATGAACTTGAAGGATAAAATATTTTTTCCCTCATGATACCATGCATCACCACCACCATGAACAACCTAACCCTCTAATTAAACTTCACCACAAGTATACTATTTCTATAAGACATCATATCAAATTTATAATAACTTCTCATAAAAGTGAGTGTGGGAATGAGTGGGAATCTAGTCAACCACCCATGATAACCTATATTTTTATGAAAAAAACTAGAAACCCAAACCCTTTAGGAATATTTTTAAGCACACGAATCAGGTAGGAAGTGTGTCAAAAAAAAACAAGAAAAATAAAATATAATTTTTTTAAACATAAGCCCAACATCTGGGTATATAAGAAGGAAATCAGAATATCTCTTGATGGTACCACAACTTTTCAAACCTCCAATTTTATCCACTAATAACTCTAATACATCACACTAAATCACCATCACACACAAGGAACACAATTCTAAATTTCCAATACAAGCTCCACTATTTCTAGAGTTATTTAGTCTCCACTAAATCTTATTTACTAAGATTTTTTATTTTACATTTTATCACACTGTTATTTTATCTTAAAATTATTTTAATACATTTGTAATATCTCTATTTTAAATCATTATATTTATACTTTTATATGCCAAATTTATACCATGGTTAACTATATAACCAAAAAAACTACACCACACTACAACCCATCTACCCCACATCATCTAATGTCACAAAAAAACATACAACAATCCATCACCACAAAAAATAAAAATGAAATCCCATGCACATAATCCCACATCATATACCATGAAACCGAACCATAGATTAACCAATAAAAACATTCTAACTCAAAACTAGTCCCTGCTATCACTTTTAAAGGCCCCAAAAGTTCCTCGCACATCATACATGGAGACATATTACGTTAGAAACACATATCATCATAATTTAGCTTCTGTGTTTACTATAATTTCAATGTAAGATATTTTATAACATAATATATTCATTATTTTCTATATTATAAAAAATTTAATGATATCCATGGGTAAGATATTTATTAACCAAATATAAGTGATTAAAGTTGTCATGTTTTTGGAGCTAAATAAATAAATTATAACACTAGGCTCATAATACACGACAATAACAATGTTGGAATGTTTCCAAAAAAATTATTTTCCTAAATTGAATCATGAAACCCACATTTTATAATAAATATCAATAAATTTGTTGTCACAAGAGAATAATAAAAATCAGTTTCAATTTCTATTTATGCTAATTATTTTTCTTATAATAATGAGTCATAATATTCACATAGTGGATAATAAAATTACAAAATTACCACATAATGACATGTAATTGAAAAAATGGGGATTCCCTTCCTTCATTATCTAAGATTTAAAATAATAAAATAACCAATCCCATTTACCATCAAATCCATAAGAAACTACCTCTATACAAAAAAATAGTTTTGATCATCAAGACATTATTATTGGTCTATAAGAACTATAACCCATGGATAATGCCTCCATATAGAGATAAATATTAATTAATATAAAGATAAAATATGATAATAATTAACTAAAACTGAATGTGGAACCATAACCCATAGTTTAATAGAATGATATTCAAAAAATAAGTGAAAAAATACATAGATGGTTTCTTTAATATAAGTTAATGGTTTTGGGGATATAATCCAAGTTAAATAAGAATGATAGGTATACCCCCTTCTCATAGATTAAATAAATAGATACTCTTCATAGACATAGAGTGATTAAAAATGATTATAATTCCCTAGTCTAACTAGATTTGAATTTACCTCGTTCAAATTGCAAAAAATAGTATCAACTAACATGTTTTGAAATATCATTGAAAATTACTTGGATGACCACTACATGAACAACCATGGTGTGCTGAAAAATTCTTCATTATGTTATACCATCACACCCAATACTATGTAGAGTTATCAGTAGATCAACGTTTCATAGAAAAACTCATCCATCATTCAAAACATCCCCATATTCTCACAAACACAGCTTATCCAATGAAATTAGGAAGTTCTTGTTTCATATCGGTCACCTCCATAGATTAAAATCCCATAAAAAAGTACAAATTAGTCATATTACTACAATATTTTTCTCTTAGGGAAAAATTGAGACCTACATTCCCTCCACTACAAGAAATTATCTAACCATCACTCACTAAACTCCCTATAGTGGCCCAAATAAATGAACCATAGTCATGTATCTAATTAAAATCCACTATGGTCACCAACACACCGTTATGTATTGTATGGTGGACCTTAGGTTGCCTAGGACAACTAAAAATCCACCATAGACACATCCAAACTTCTTCCAAGGCCTTTTTACCCCATAACACTCATTGAAATGTGCTATAATGCCCTATGAAATATATCAGATACATTATAAGCGTTTATCATCATATAGAATAGGAAAAAACAAAATGTGAATGTTCCATACTCCAAAATAGACTCTCAAGAGACACCTATAAAAAAATTTCAATTTATTACCCACATCCTTAGAATAATATAGATTGTGATACTCCTAAAAAACATCACCTAGAAACAATCATGATAATTAGAGATACCCATAAAATGGAAATAACTCTCCTATAACTCCCTATTCACAAGTTGATGCATAACTCCTCCTATACGATCAAAAATGAATAAATTCTCAACTATAGTAGATAACTCATAAAAAAGAATACCATGAAAAAAAATGATTCAATGAGGGGATCCCAATCTTTACTCATAACCAACTCTCTCTAAGTAACATCTTCTCCTTAACTTATTGTCATGAAATCTATATTATCATAAATAATTTCTCTAGTTGTATTAAAAGCATATTTTCATTTTAATATGTATGATTTAGATATTTTAATGAATGTATTCATAGTAAAATTTCTCAAAACTATTCAACATAGCTTCAAAAATAATTAAAAATTCACAATAAGGATTTATCAAAGGGAGTGTAACTCAATGAAGACACACCAACTCTACTAAATCTATACACAATATTTGGAAACATTTTGTTTATTATGATATTCAAAATGATGGTTCCCCATAGAATCATTGTACAAACAAATAATCTTACTATTTAAAGGAACCCTCGAATCATAGAACTTCAGGGTTATATGTAGTTTTATATCCTTATAATACTACCTAACTCTCTTCCACAATGAGGATGAAGACTTGTAACCAAGATAATTTAACTACACCACCCCATTAACTTGGGATTGATCTATACTAAATCCATCCTTAAAAAAATCACACATAAATACAATATAGTGAATTTTTTTTATAATAATCATGATTTTTTTCACAATAAATCTCTCCTCAATTGTTTCGCTTTCACCCCCACCACCATTGATATGCCTTTTAAAACAAGCTAGTGATAAAATAAACACATAATTCATATATAGAATTTATCATACCAAAACCAATCGCATCCTCCCATAACAAATCCTTGATATTGAGGCTAGAGGAACTATTGATTATCTTCGACACTTCTTCCCTTGGAAATTTCAACAAATCTCAATTGTATGATTTATATTTATAATTCCCACAACATATAAATTGTTTATTTTTTATGGAATAACATTATAAATTGAGAAAATAATGTTAGTAGAATTCGTATAATCACATAAATCTACACATAAGTAATACAATCACATCATAAGAATCATATTTAGAAATGATCAACCTCACTATTCCACTATTCTACCCCACAACCAATATGAACACTTTAATATTTTCCATCAGACACAACAACACACCATTTCAAATAACCCACAATATTCCTATCTTATATATAACTATTCATACCACCATTTCTATATATATTGATCCCATTAAAATAACCACAATAATAACCAGAAAATACCTTATCATCCAATAAAAATAAAAAAACCATCACTATGATATACCCACGAATCATGTGGATTCGGTTTTGATATCAGGATTTTGTCTTCTTTGGTTAGACATGAATCTCCCAGATAATTATATAATGTTTCATAAAAATAAAATTTATTGATGAGGAAGGGTATTTGGAAGGTTCAGACACTTTAAAAGATAAAACAATCTTATGGTTTAATTTCAATCGCAATCAATAATATATTTTTTAACCAATCCCTTATTTAAAACAATTCAGGTGTAACCAAAAAGTTATTCATAAATAATTTTAATATTTTTAAAAAATATTTATTATTATATAAATTAAGTAATTATTATTTTTAGGGGTGGTGGGTTACTCAACCAATATAAAAATAAATCAACCCATAATCACAGTAGAGAGTACATAAACACAACTATAGGAAACATATTTACCATTATCACATAGATTACCAACATATAATATATAACAGTTCAATAGATAAATATTTATAATGAAAAAATATCATCATAAAAATCTATTGAAACAACATTTTATAATTTTTGAAATTTGTTTTTAATATAGAATATCAACACCATAATTCATTAATCAATAAAAAAAAGAAATAACAAATTACAATCAACATGTCCATGTCATTTAAATTAAAATCATAATGCATTTCATTTAAGTAACTATAATATATATATCCAGGATAAATATAAAAAATAAACATATTGAGACACTAATTTTCTCTTACTATTCTCGGTTGTCTTGATTTTTCCTATTGTTTTATTTTCTATGGGTGATGTAACACTCGCTTTCAGGATTTTTTTATAAAATAATCCCTTTTCCTTTTGTGGTTGTAACGTTAATTGTTGTTGTCTTTAGAGATTAATATGATTCTTGTGATGTATCATATATCATGGTTGTTTGGAATATTCCCTTATTTATCTCTTTATATACTTTTTATTCATGTGGTTGAGAATTTTTTTAGAGGTATATAATGTGATGGCCCAATTTATAAAAAAACCTAAATTTTAGGTTTTTCATGGATCGATGGTTTCGATAAAGTGTTTGGAGGTTCTTTGGAGTATGGGGATGTGTTTATACATTTCATAGGGTTACTAATTTATGGTTCTAGTTGTGATGTGAATAATAAATCCATGAATTTTGTGTAACATTATAGTTTTTCATTGTGGTAGATGTTAGAGAAGACACCATAGAATTGAATGAACCATGTTTGAGGCCATGGTGATAGTTAAATCAGTTATTAAAAACATGATAAAATGGATAATGATCATAAGATATTCAAATATACTTTTATCAAGGGATACCATGGTTACAAGCACTATCACAATATCGTGGCAAGGACATTAAAGATTACACTTTAAATAGATGGATTGACCACAACTGTTTTGATCTCATTTTGTGTCCTTACTGATTTTGATAACTCCTAACACTATGGTATCTATTTTATATTAACTTTTTAGGGTTCCGACCACATGGATTGTGGAGGAATGAATACACTTGGTACATGAGAACTTCTTCTCAACTTCCACTCATTTGTTCTCCATTTTTTAGACTGGGTGTTTTTTGTGAAAATAAAATCCATTTTGGGATATAGTCATCACATGTTCAGGTTATGGAATTGTATATATATATTCTAGTGTGTTTCCCAGGGATCATAGTGAAATTTTATACATTTATTATTTGGTTCTGATATTGGATCTATTTTATGTGATGATCAATATAGGGGAATCAGTTCTTTAATTATCTTTTTAAAAATGTCACATTATAATGATTTTTTTCCTTTAAGAAGAATGGTAATAGTATGAATAATGAATATAATTAATTGCACCTAATTAAATAGAAGTTTAATACAAATATCTAGAATGTTATTTACATGTTTTAATATTTTTCTTCTCTATGTATGTGTGGTATGGTGATGATGTGTGATGAAATTGTGTGGTGACTGGGGTTGTGGTAATTTTGTTTAATATAAAATCATTAGGTTGATGTGGGAATGGTTGATTTATTTTTTTGGTTTGATTTTTTTCCAGTAATTGAATTCATTAAATTTAATATTCTAGAGAATAAAATTTTTCAAAATTAAATTAGAGGGACAAGAAATAAATGAAAAATTCATGGTTCTTAAATTGAATGGGATTGTGTGAGAATAAATATAGTCATTGGGAAGAGAATAAATTACCATTAGATATGTAAATATGATAAATAAATATGTAAATGGTTGGAAACTTATGTGGTTAAATGAGAACAGTGAAAAGTGTAATGGTGTGTTTGGTAAGTGGGATTGGATGGTTGGTTGATATTATAGTATCAATATTAATGGGTGATAGTACTGATTTAGTTATTGAGGTATTTGGGTATTTGGGAATTTTTAGATTTATAATCATATAAGTTAGGATTTTGTGTAACTATATTATATTGTATTTTCATTGTTATTTATACAAATATCCCAATTGATTCATGTGTTTACACTGATGCTCAATGTTTTTCGGTTAAAAGTATTTTCCCCAAATAGTTATGTTCTAATGGAGGATTGTATGGATACCCCCTATCCATCAAAATATCTTTCAGGAGAGGTTTTTATAAATGTTATATTATTTCTTACATATATAGTGCACCAACAATGGTGATTGGAGAGAGCACGATGAAGTTCCCAGTGGGGGACATGTATGAATGTAGGAGGGAATGATATTGTTGTCCTTTATGATTATGATACCCAACTATCATGATTACATGGATGTGGCTATAACATTATCAGAATGTGATGTTGTGTAATTGTTTAAGTTTTTTGGTTGTCCCATTATGATGATCCCTATGGTGATATGAGGTTGGTGGATACAGAAGGGATTGTGGTGTTAGGATGTACAAAGTTGGGGCGTAAGATAATTGAATTAGTGGTGAAGTGGTTTGAGGAATTATTTTTAATATTATTATTCAAATATATTTATACATTGGTGTGATATTTAACGACTAAGCCCCGATGAGGTTGAAAAAATGTTTACCCGATAGGCTGTAGTTGGCTATATTGTTTGTTCACTTGGGATTTGGTAAGCTATTCTCAAATCTACATGAGAGTAATTGGGCATGATGCTGATAAGTATACATATAAATGTCACCTATATATATATACACTATAATTATGTTACCATGTGGGATATGGTGACAGAGATGGAATTTTCTACCATTTATCATGGAGTTGTTATGTTGGTTGCCAATCATTTTATTTTTTGACATCAATTAGAGGATTTTATTTTAATTCTTGTGAAATTAAATTAATTTATGTATATTTTTTGGGTTTTAATTTTTCCTTATTTAGTTTTCTACTGCTGAATACCAATATATCAATTCTATATTTATATTTAGGTTAATGTCTTCTCTATATGAAACTTTCTTTATACCATCTATGATAGTTTCCAATCAAGGGCCTATAAGAGATGGGACTCAGGGTCCTCATATTTCATCCTTAATTATTATATATATAGGGATACCTTTGGATGGAGGTGGTTGGATGTGGTGAGACTACACATTTACATGTGTTGACTATATCCTCAATAGGTTGCTGACATTATCATAAAACTGATGAAATTTGTAAAAAGTGGACTACTGCTGCCCATACCCTTCTCAATGGTACAACCCATTTCTAGGTTTCCCATTATTAAATTTATAATATAAATATTTTATTTATTTTAATTAAATTTTTTATATTTATGTTAGTTTCTATACAATTGGATAGTATTTTCTCTTAAAAAATAGTTTTCAAGGAAAAATATAACTATAGAATTTTCTTTTTTGAATCACTAATTTTCAAGTTTGTTTTTAGATAACAATGATTACTATAGATATTATCTTCTTTAATTTCAGTATGATATAATAATTTGTTTGAGTGTTTTAAAATGTTAATGGGATTTAAAATTTTGGTTAAATTTTATTATTAAATAGTATTCTAATTGAGTTTTAAAATTTTAAAAATGTATACATTGAAATGTTTTTAATGATGTAAATTATTTTATATGTATTTATATATTTATATATTTTAATTTTTTTATTTTTTTTAAAAAAATATTTAGGGGTTTTAATTGATTAAATAATTTAATTTAGTTTACACTTTTAGGGAAAGATAATAGAATTTTGAAATAAAATTTTATTTACTATTTTTATAAAAGCGATATAAAATTGAATTTTTGGTAATTTATATCGTTTTAAATTTATACATGAATTTTAAAATAAAAATTTAGTAGTTATTATATGAACGATTATTTTTTTGGTATTTAGTACTTAGATATTATATTTTAATGCAATTTTTGAGAGTTGGGTTTGGTTAGAAATTGTGACATAAGTGTTATATTTTATACATAAATAGATCATATAATAAATTATAGAGTGTGGAATTAGTTTTAGTTATGACGGTTTGGAGATAAGTTATATTTTTTTCTATAGTTATATAGAGTATATGTTTTATATTTTATGAGTGATTACTTATGATTTTTATTTACCATGTGATACATGAATTATTCCTCATGAATTTTCTGATGTAATTATGTAAATAAAGTGTTATAACTGTATTTTTCCTAGTTTCATGGGTAAAATAAGATATAAAATAATTCCCCTAAAAAAAATAATTATAAATAAAAGTAATGTAGAAGATATATTATGGTTTGGTATTTTTTTGTTTATTAATTCTTGTAAATATTGAAAATTCTAATTCATGTGTTTTAGTTCAAGCTTTTCCTGACCAATTATAGAGAGATAAAACTAATAAAAAGTTTATTAGATGGTTAATAAAAATGAATGGGAACCCAATGTTATTATAAAAATATAATGGATTGTGTTATTATTGTTACATATCATTTCACATTTTTTATTTATTCCTTATCATGATGAATTATTATTTAAAATGGTGGAATTTCCCTTATTATAAATATAATATAAATATGTTATTGTCAAATGATAAGGTTATTTATATATCCCATGGATTAGGGATAGGTGGAAAAACATTATGATGAAATTGGAAAATATATAGTATTAACGGGATTTAATTTTCAGGTTTTCTTATTAAGATATCCTAAGTGATAAATTAAAATTATTGGCCTGTCATGGGTAAATTAATTAAAAGGATAGTTAATTAAATAATGTTATGTGTGAATTACATACCATATCCGTGGTCTAGTTACAGGGGCGATATAATTCTTCCAATTATTTTAGAGGACTAAAGTTTTTTTCATATCAATAGAAATGTATAAAATATCATTATTTTATTGGAGAAATTATATATTAATACGATTTATGTGTTACCTATTTCAAATGAAAAGTTAATTTCATGTGGAAGTAGTTGTAAGATATAATTGATCATTAGTTTCTATAGTATTTTTAAAAAACATATATAGTGATTTATGATTTATCAACATATAATGGGGATTATTACGTCTAAAACAATGAAAATTTTCAAATATTATTAGGTTTTATGAGTTTTTATGTTTGGAGTATATAAATTCTTAGATTATATTTAGTATCTAGTAGAGATTATCTTATTGATGGAATGATGTCTTCCATCTCACAATTTTGTTTTTCATGTTATGATAAAACAAATGTGATGTAAAAATTATCACTAGTTTCAAGTTCAATAATACAGTAGCTGATGAAATTAATTACTTCATCAACCCATATAACAATTTTTTGTCCATTGTTTCAAAAATAATACTAAGATATAATATAATTATTTTTTATTTGAGTTATTGTAAATAACTATTTTTATGAAACTCATAGGTATATATTTTAGAAATAAATGGTTTGTTCATTTTCAATGGTTTTCTTTTACACATTTGTTGACCCAATATGGTAGTTTTATTTTTTATGGCTTAAATTTATATATGGTTATTTTATTTTAAAATTATGTACTAATGATTTGTGTTATAGATTTATTTGGGTTTCTAAACAACTAGAGTAATATTACCTAAATCTACTACTATATGTCACTCAAAACATTGAGTACAGGAGAAAAACCCTCTAGGCTGATAGGATCACCCATATTATTTTTCATGATATAAATTAAATTAAATAGGGATAAATATTTTTGTTTTTAAAATTTTAAGAACAAATCTTGGATAATGTGGTTAGATCCCAAATAATTGTGCCACTAAGGTCCATGATTTGATTGGTGGTTGTTTTGGGTGTTTTGATGAATTCTTTTATTAGTTTATTTTAATGGAAAATGATATTGGTAAAAATTTTAGTCCTATATATCGTTGTATATAGATTATAATTATATTATTTTAAATATATATATGAATTATATGTTAATTTATATAATATTTATGGATTTATATTTTAATACAATAGATTTAATGATGAAAATAGTGTCTCTATGATATTTTATTTTAGGTTATATTCATTTATATGAATATAGTTCATAAAGGATCATGAAATATATGATTTTGAAATATGCTTATTCACCTAATATAAAATCATTACCTAAAGATAATATTATGCATTTTATTGATTTCTAGAACAAAAACAATTGGGAACATGATGAGGAGTGTGGAAGTTTTGTAAATTTTGATGGAAAATATTAACGAGTATTAAAATTGTATCTAATATTTATTTATTTTTTGATATTTTTTATTTGTATAGATTTTATGTGTGGAATTAGTGGGTAATATTTCCTAATATCAAGAAAAATTGGATATATTTTAACACTGAATCAATATATATGTGGAGTAGTTTGACATAATAGACTCATGTAGTGAGTAATGTTTTGGTGTTTTTATTCCTGGTATATAGAGAGAATAAATCTAGATTAGTCATATGGTTTCTATGTGGCCTTTTTTTTCCTTCATCATGTATAATTGATACATAATCTATAAATTTTCAGAGAACTCCATTATTTCTTATCAATGGTATTAAATGACTTTAATTTATTTGAGTCTATGTCATTAATTAAAATCCATCATGAAACTGTTAATTTTTTTTATGTAACATATATTAAAGGGATTAAATATAAGGAATCGATTTCTATTTAATTAATTATTTAATTTTTTTATACCCATATATTATATTGAAATTAATTTTTAATTTTGTTTTTAATAAATATAATATTTATTTCAAAAAAGAAAAATTTATTGGATTAAAGATTTCAATTTTATAAAAATTTAATATATGAATACATGATAATGTTTATATTTCTTGAGATTTTAAATTTTTTTAATTTTATTAAAAAAATTATATATAAGAAAAAAAATGAAATGATAACATTGTATTGAAATTTAATTATGAAATGAATAATTTTTAGTATAAATGCTTTTAGATAAATATTTTTATGAAATAAGTTGTCTTGGATTTGAGTAAGTGCTATAAATCAATATAGAAAACTGATTTCAATATATAATCACAAAAATAAAAAAGGTTTGGAAAAAAAGATTCTATAATAGTTTTGTGTATAAAATGAGATCAAATGGATTTCATTTTTGTGAATATTGAATGTGGAATTTATTTTTATGATTTATATTATTAGTAAAATGGTGAACTAATACTTTAAATTGTGATGTTTTTAATTATTCATTATAAGGAATTATTTATATCGTTATCGCATGTCAGAAAAAATTGTTTTCCTATTTCATCAGTTTGATTTCTCTATGAATTATTGGATTAGTTGTAAAATGAATTCTTAATATGGGGATCATCAAAAATATTTATGTTCATAAAAATATAAATTATCTATATATTGGAGTGTGATAGAGGGTATATTTGGTGGGGTGCATCATATTTCCAAAAAAAAATTTATAGCATTTATAAATTAGGTTCATTTTATCATGGAAAAAATTACTAGGGTATCAGAAGATTATTTATCGTGAAATGAAATACCTTTAATCAGATTAAAATATGTGTTTCTTTGGGATATACTAATGTCTAGTCATTTTTTGGCGGATTTTCATTAATGGGAATGTTTTAGATGATAATTATCACTCTGAGGAGTTCTTCAAACCACACAATTATATTATAATAATTTAGAAATATAAAGAAATTATATTGAGGAAATTTATTTTAGGTTTTTTTAGAATCATGATGTAACACCCCGACCCAAGTACGACACACTGGTGCCCGGATCCAGTCGCTCACATGACCTCAGCTGCGCCTCCTCATACACCTGAGGATTCTAACTAGTATAGAGTGTGTACTGCCAATCCTGCATAGATTATATCCTCGTTATAAAAGTAGAAAAACATTAGATGTAAATAAGAAACAACCAAATTGTATAACTAATGACCAAAATAAAACAATAACTAAAACAACCCGTACTACATGATGATGAATAACCAGAAAAAATTCCTATAAATAACTATAGATATGTATTCTTAAATAAGTTACAACTATAAAAATGAAAAACCAAAATAAAGACACTAAAAACTCCCCCAAGAGGGTCCTGACAACAAATCTAGTCCCCTTATCCATGCTTCATCCAAAATTATCCATCTAACAAAGGTATATTACCCAAATCATGTCCTATAAATATGAAGTCTATTCGGGTACCAATCAGGTATCCTGAGTAGGGAGTGACTATCACTCAGTAGACCACCACCACCAATCTCTAAAACCATATCCAGTAAATAACAGTGAGTGTGGAAATATAAATATTAATGTAAAATTCATAAAGTAAACAGTTATCACAGTTCATTATTCATTAATTAATTACATAGACCCCATGGTTCTTTCAAATACATGAACCTTCAATACATGCTTCAGCCCATGTGGAGGTCTGAACCATATCATATAGGGAATTCAAAATTCATAATAACACATGAAATTTTATTATCCATTTCATTCAATTTCACAAAATTATCATTTTGTACCATAGTCCAATTCCAATATCATGGGAATAAAATGTTGTGTCTAACAACTTGTGGGTATTTGGATCCTCTATTACAGTTCCACACATCTATATCACATGGGTAACTAGAGTCTCTGTCCCAGACTCACACTCACTTTCTCATATGGGTATTTGGATCCTCAGCCCATGTACCACACTTATTGAAACTTATGAAAATTTAGAGCAATACTCTTGATCCCACACTCATATATTAATCAATCACACATATATCACAAATATAACATCAATAAAGGTTAATCATCATTAAACATCTTATCACATTTAAAATCAATCGATATAGAATTTCAACTATCAATCACATGATGGTTAAATACTTTATCACATGGATTAATATTATCAATTCAACATTAAAAAATGTTAAAATATTCAACTCATATTACCCATTAACCCATTAACATTAATTTGACCATATCATAATCCCTACTATCATTAATTCATAATCACACCAATCGAACAATTACACAATCCCAATCTACCAACTATTCCACAGTTACAACATTCCATTATACAAGAAAAAAATTAATTTATCTAATCCCATGATTCAATAAATTAACTAATCAATTAATTTATTCAACTTAATATTAAATTTTCAAACAAAAAAAGGGATATTCTCCAATATATACTAACATAAAATTAAATTTTTATTGACATGAGGAGAAAGTCATTCAAGAGGATTGAACAAGAAGAAAACCAAAAAAATCATGGTGTCCTAAAATGTTGGACACCAAGGGTATATCCCTGTATAATGCATCTACAAGACATAGTAAAATAACCGTTGGTGTTGTAGATAATGATATCCTATTATGCTCTACCTGCATGAGCTAAACCATCAGTAGAAAATTTCCTTTCTCTCCAAACGAGGTCAATAGAAGTTCCCTTAGTGAAAAAAAATATACACACTCTAATATAAGGAACAAACTCTCAGGGAGGTTCCCCATCCCATTGAATAATTCTCACTATGGATTTTCAATCAGAGTCGATTTCTTCAATCCCCATGTTGAACCTTTCACACAGAGAGATACCTATCGACACAGATCTAATCTCTACACCCAAAGAGCTATCTGATCTATACAAAGAACTGAAACAAAAAATAGCCGAACCTATCATATAATGAACAAGGTCTCATCCCATCATCTATCTATCAAGGAAAGCACCATCAATAGTAATATTTAGACCGCTTTTTTAGGGATCCAGCTTACCCATCAACCTTTACTGCTGAGGAGTGGATCTGAGATCGATGAGGACCTCAGAAGGTACCAACATAGGGAAGTAGACTTCCATCATCCTTGAATAGATGACATAATCTCTACAATGAGAGTCTATGTGAACACTTGGAGTGATATGAGCAGTCATCTCAACCCATTTCTCACTATTTTTCTATCTTCCAAAATATTTCTACAAACAACCTTGAAAATAAGACCACATACCTTCTTCTCTAATTCTTGTGATCCGAAACCCTGGAACCATTCACTGAGGAGATAAACCCTGGAGTAAACATCACCATTGGTATCAATTATGGGACCCATCAATTCCCATATTCTAATTCCTAGACAAATTGAATGAATAGGTGTTATGTAGATTACATATTAGGTCTATCATAGAAAACAAAACGTGAAACAATGTTCACACCCTTACGCTTGAAATTCTCATCTTTCAAGATTGCTTAATTTTGGATCCTCCAAACAAGTAATTTCATTTTAGTATGAATTTATTTGAACTAAAGATTAATGGACCACACATCCATCTCAACCTATTCATGAAAAATGGATCTATTATCACCACTATTTTATTTTTCAGAAGTCAAACCTGTAAAATAGTAGCGATCATGAAAGTCAACAAAACAGTAAAATTAAAAAATTACTATTTTTTACATCATTACAGATAGAATTCACTAATCTTGGATTTTCTCTAACCTCATTAAAAGATATTTTTGGAGTTTTAAACTGATGGAAGAATAGGCTCTCTCAATCCTCGTTATCCTTCAAGAGATTAATTTCACCTCTACCAACCATCCATCGAGTACGATCCTGAAGCCCCTTAAGATGTTTTAGTATTCACATGGATAAATTGGATAACATTCTGTTGTTGTGATTCCTATATTACTACAACATTCCATATCTCACCCATATAAATCTACCCCATATATTTGTTCCGTCAACATCATCCCACATGAGCTGAGCCTGCATGGATTTTGTAGTTTTAGAAATATTACGAATGCTTAAACCCCCTCCCTAAATAGTTTAGAAATTACTTTCCATGAATCCCAGTTACACTATTCCATATGATTGGAATCCCAAAGGAAGTCCAAAATATTATTTTCTATATCACTTATAGTTCCATTTTTAATTTTGATGATAGATAAGACATGTTGGGGATTGTAGTAAACACATTATTGATTAAATTTACCCCCCCCCCCAAAGAAAGGAATTTTTTCTTCTAGATAAAAATTATACCCATGATCTTGTTGATAAGTTAATCAAAGAGGAAGTTTTTAATACAAAAATTCATGATAGGGGAAAAAAGATAATTTATTTGATGTTTCCTTCCCTATATACCCAAAATATCCTAAATTATGCCACTGTGATTTTTAGAACACTTGTTGAAAAAGAATACATTACCTTTCCTTATGTTGATGATTTGACAGGTAAGATAATCATAATCCAACCTGATCCTCATAAAGTTAAGCATTGATCTTCTTCTACCATCAGATAACACCGACACATCATCAGTGAACATTCAGTGTGATATAATATTACTTATATGCCTATTGAATAAAGGAATCATTCCCCCTTCTTCTAATCATTTCTGAATATTCTTGGAAAGATCCTCTTAAGACAAAAGGAAGGGAAAAAGGTGGAAAATGATCCCCATAGAGAACACCACGCACCTTTTTGAAATAGAAAAATAACATTCACATGACGGAGGTAGATATCCATATAGGAGAGTAACATATAACGAAAATACCAAAGAACTACTCCTGGAAGCTGAGTCTTCTCATGAAATGAATTATACAGTCCTATTCAATTATATCATATGATTTGTTAATATCTAACCGAATGGTAACATTAGATCTAATGACACTCTTATTCATTTCTCCCAACATTTATTTGTAAATACTAATTTCCTCTGAATACAATTTCCATTAACAAAACCATGTTATTCCTTAGAGAAAATCCATGGGAGGATTCCATCAACCTCATATGGATAATACATGAAATAAATTTATAACAAAAATTACATAGGATGACTGGTCTAAACTTGGAGATCATAGTAGGGTCTTTGACTTTAGAAACTAAGATCATTACTGAAGCCGACACCCCTATCGTGATAGGACCACCTCTAAAAAAATCATGAATCACTTAAACCACCTGGGCCTTACCATTGTCCCATGATTCCACATAAAATTCACCTTGAAACACATCATGTCCAAGAGCACTAACTGAATTCAAATTACAGATGGTCTCCATGATTTTTTTCAACCATAGAGAATTCCACTAGACAGTCATTATCAGAGAGCCCAATCCACCCCTGGATGTACCCTAATAAATCAACATCCTCATTATCTATGACCTCCCAATCCCTCCAAGAAGAAGCATCACCAGCCAGAAGATCTTCAAAGTAACCAATAGTCATTTTTCCATCCATCTCAAAATCTAAGGTAAAAGTTCCATCTTCAAGAATCATATTAATTTTTATATTTCTATTTCATTCCTTTAAAAAATAATTGAAGTAAGAATATTTATTGTCTCTTACATTGAGCCACAAGACTCTTTTTTCTAAGTTTAAAACCTTGACACCTCAATAATTTATTATCCCATAAATTACATTTTTCAAAAAGAATAGAGAAGATGTCATCATCCCAATGATATTGAAGACCCTCATATGAATTCTTGATTTCATCCTTGAGACCATCCATGTTAGAATCATCTATTGGTTTAGCTATTATCCAATCCTAGAAGTTCTTCTTGAGACATATAAGGATATTATACAGGCCAAAACAAGTATTCTTGGGCTATGGACTCCCCCAAGATGGCTTCATCATTAGCATGAGGCCAACCCTTTTATGCCATCAAGAAGAGTAAAAGAGTTCATGGTGACTATATTCACCCTTCTTCAATACAGACAGTAGGGGATTATGATCAGATAATGACTTTGTAAGGTGCTAAACTGATGATAAACCAAAATAATCAATCCCATGTAAGTTGGTAGGACAATTTTCATGTATGCTCTAGATTCAGTTGAGACCTATATGATTATTTTAGAAGTAATTTTTTTCCAATGAAACCCAAATATATATGAGACCATTAAAGGCCGTGATGTTCTTGAAGCCTTTCATTGCACCACTAAACCCTTTAACCCCTACTTTATTTTCTAACACCTCCACAACAATATTCAAATCCCCCAAACTAGGGAATATTTCAATGATGGTATAGTTCATTATGATTACAATGATTCCTTCTCTCCACTACCTCATAGGAATCATAGAAAATAGAAAAATATAATTTCACTACTATCTTAGATAATATTAGTGGTGATACACTACAAAAAAGAATCAACCAAAGAAGTATTAGCACCAAAATTCTAGAAAACACAAATGTGGGAGTTACAGGGAGAGGAATGAAAATGATGATGGACGCCCATTATCTTGTATATGATAGGAAATATGACCAAATCCTATTTAGGTTCAAGAATTAAAAAACAAAAGAATAATTTTTCTTGGCATTATAGGTGATGGAGGTACACATCACATGTAACCTCATGCCCCTTGCAGTCCAGATAAGAACAAAGACCATAATTATAAAATAGGATCGACCAATTTGGTCCAATGTATATTATGTTAGGGAATGAAATTATATATTTGGAGTAGAAGATAAGGCTATAAGAAGATGCAGAGGGCCAAGGGATATGAGTGGGAGAAACATTATTTGGGATATAGAATTCAAGACTATCTGACATAGAAGGAACTACTAACAATGAGAATCTATGGAGAGAACTAAGAGGGAGAGGTAGAGATCATGGCACCAAGATCTAAGAGAAGAAAGAAGCAAGGATCACCCTCTCTAGAGAGTAGATAGAGACATAAATCTCTTTTATAACACCTTCTAAAAATGATCCCCAAAGGGTAATGTCCATTAATATGGAGGATAAAACCAAATATTTCATTAGAACAACTAGAAGACTCCTCAGAGAGTGACGCTGCAATCACAACTTCACCTGAAGATGAGGAGGAGATCTAGCACCAGAAAGAGGGTCAAATAACTCCGTTTAAATCCCAGAATCCTAGACAGTAGATCCTTGGGATGAATAAGGAGAAGATGAACTCCTTTGGTATGATAAGGGAATTGGTTTATACTATCCAATATCATGAACCAAAGGGGAAAATCCATTCTATTCTAGAAATGTGTATGGGGATGTAAAGGATACCAATACCTGCAGAAAGATTCTTGCCACATGGGGTTCACAATTTTAATTCGAAGGGCCAACTAAAAATTTGTTTCTTCCTTCTAGAGATGAGATTGGATTCTCTGGAGCCTTCCCCTAGTAAACAAGACCTGAATAATCCTCTGTAGGAAACATATTTCCACTTACTAGATAATTCTAAGGAACTCCAAGATTCATCTAGGAAAGACTGTTTCTCACATCCAAATTTGTTGGACCTTGTAATTTTCTAGCTTCCATGGTAGCCGATTGGATCACAAACAATAACACCCATGGAAGAATTCAATGGTAGGTGGATTACCATTAGGTAAGTCCAATGGTCGGTGGAGGGATTGGTGGGGAGCTGTGTCAAACTTGACACCCCCACCATGGCTATTTAAGTAGGGCCATGGTAGCTTCAATAATAATAACCAAGAGAGATCACTACATCAAATAGTAGAGTCAAGAGAGAATCTGGTTAGAGAGAGAGATATGTGTAGAGAATGAGTTTTGTAAATAATTTTTCATGTTGAAATAATGGTTGGATAATCCCAACATTTTTCTCTATTCATGATATAGAAAACACTACAAGAAATATCAGAGGGATTTTTGTTACAACAACAATGAGTAGTAGATATTTTCTGGTGATCAGAAAAAGAATGTTTCTCAGAATCCTATTTTGAATAGAGATTCAGAAATCTAGTAAAGATATGATTCCAATGGTGTAAATTACACTGAAAACAGAGCTAGGGAAAGCTCTCTAGACTTGATCAAAGTTCAGTCAAACCTCGGGTGCTACAGAACCCCCTATCTAGAGAATAATGTGCTGTTCTGGTGCGGTGAGTTTCCAGTAGCTGGTTCGATGTGCCACATCCGCACCACATCATCACCACATCGTCAGTTGATCTTATTTGTAGATACTATTTTTATCATATCTTGACTAATAGAAGTTCAGTTATGACGATCTAGGAGTTTATTTCAAAATTGATGACAATTCCAAATGCAACGGTGTGGTCCATTTTTACGAATTCTACAACAAGGTATTCAAAATCACAATTTAATGGAGGGATCATCCATTGGAGGGATGATCATTTTGACTTCTTCAAACTACTCCATTTGGATGTATCGAATGGAATATATATTCGATACTAAGGATATTTTTTATGACATTGAGAATGTCGGAGTCAACCCTTATTCCACCAATGTAGATGAGTGAAAAAACATGATGAAGAAGATAATCAGTCAAATCCTCCAATGGATCTATCAGAGAGCTTACCACTATGTTTCTCAAGAGACTAGTGCATATGAACTTTGGAAAAGATTTGAAAATACATACAAGTAAAAGACCACTTAAAACAAGATCCTATTATTGAGGTAGTTGATGAATCATCAACTATAGAGTTTATGCTCTATAGCCAAACACACTATTGAGTTGAAAATCCTAGTGAACCAATTTGTGGATACTGATAAGACTCTAAATGATGATGATCAAGAAACCCACTTACTAAAAAAACATCCTAATAGCTGGGATTCGCTGTTCATATCACTCAATAAATCAACGCTCGGAAGAAAAATTACCAAGGCGATGGTAAAAGCTGTACTGTTCAACAAAGAGGTCCAAAGGAAGGATGATAACCGGATGCAAGAACTCATTCGGGAGAAGTGAGGGAGACAAAAAGTAGGAGGTCATGGGGCAAGAACTAGAGGCTGAAGAAAAAATATAATAAGGTCCATAGATGGTTGGAGTTCAATATACCAATGATACCATTATGAAATGGAAGGACATATGAATAAGAATTGCTGAAATATAAAACTAGAAATGGGTCAAAGTTGCAACCAGAAAAGAACAAATGGAGGCACACATGTGATCATCACTGGAGAAGTAATTCTTTAATCCAAAGATGAAAAATAAAAATGATTTTATACATCAGGCCATGATAAAGAATGGGTGGTCGATATTGCAGTACCATACCATGTCACTCCACATCTTGAGTATCTCATGACTTATGAAGACGATGACTTTGGTGCAGTCAAGATGGAGAATTACAGTTCAGCAGAGATTGTTTTCATTGGTGATATCCACATCAAGAATAATGTTAGATACACAATCACCCTGAAAGATGTTTGACATGTTCCAACTCTTCAACCCAACCTATTATCAGGTATAACCTTTGATCAACAAGGCTATGAAAGCATCTTCAAAAATTGAGCATGAGAGATGAAAAATGGAATTGTCATCATAACCTAAGGACACATATGCGGTTTGCTGTACCAAACTCATGTGAAGATATGTGAATACATCCTCAACATAGTGGAAAGAGATAAGTTTTCCAATATGTTTAACAGGAGACTCATCCACATGATTGAAAGAGGGTTGTCTACCCTAATGAAGATGAATTACATCATCATTGATAATGATTAATCACTTGATCCTTGTAAAAAACTTCTTGCATTAAATAATTCTTCATCATTAAGATCAGAGTTGCTGGATCTGGTGCACTCTGATGTATGTGTTCCCATAGAGGTGGATTAACTCAGAGGTAACAAATATTTCCTATCATTTATTGACGATGAATCTCAAAGGGCATGCATGTTCTTCTTGTGGATGATGGACCAAGTACTAGACTACTTCATGATGTTCCATTCCATGGTGGAGCATGAAACTAGAAGGAAGCTAAAGTTTATTCACTCAAACAATGGAGGAGAGTACACATCCCGGGAATTTGTTGCCTATTGGTGGAGGTAGGGAATCTGACTTGAGAGGATTCTCCAACACACCCCAAAACACAATAGAGTTATAGAATGACTGAATAAACCCATCATGGAGAATTTCAGAAGCATGATGTGTTTGGATAAGCTCCCTAAGACATTCTGAGGAGAATTTGTTCAGGATTCTTGATACCTCATCAAAAGATCACCATTGGTCCCACTGAATTTTGATATTCAATAGAAGAGATTGTCTGATAAATAGCCCTCTTACTCTCATTTATGATTATTTGGAAGTTTGGTATTTTAACATGTATCCAAGGAGCTCAGGAAGAATCTATACATGATATCTACTGTGTGCATCTTCATTGGTTGTGAAGATGAGAAGTTTGGATACAAGATTTGGGACCTAAAGGAGAATAAGGTGAACATAAGTAGAGATGTCATGTTCCATGAGAACCCGATGAACGAGGACATTAATAATACTAGATTGTATCAAAAGGAAAGTGTCAAGGACTCTATTCATGATCAAACATCTGTAAAAGTACCACCAATCAATGAAGTGGAGGAGGTGCATAATGACTCATCAGTAGTGGACTAGGAGGAAGTGGAGGAGGATATTGAGTAGGGGAGACTCAATCCTCTCCACAAGAAGTTGTAGAACCATCACACGATCTAGTTGATTTTGTAAATCCCAAAACTAATATTAATAGGTTCGAAGATCTTCATAGGGATGGATTCTGTCAAAAAAATATTTGGAGTTGGAGTACCTATTGCTGACTATTGAGGGGGTGCCTAAAGCATATCAACATTCTCTATCAATTGATACATGAAGTGATGGATCGACAAATGCTATGACTTATGAAAATCCACACGAAGGATAACCTTGCATAAATGCAGAAAAAGGTAGTTTTCCAAGTGAAGATGGACCTTTATAGATGCTCCAATAGATTGCAACTAGAGGGGGATAATTTTTGGACCCTGTGTTTTTTATCTACCATGGTACTTGTTTGCTGCACCAACCATAGAAACCATGGAGGAATTAAATGGTTTCTATATTCCCATTGTGGAATTATAATGGTTGGTGAAGGTATTGGTGGGGGATTTGTGTCAAACATGACACCCCTACTGTGGCTATTTAAGTAGGGACAAGGGAGATTCAACTATAATCACCGATCCGTGCGAAGAGTTGTAACTGCATCCAATAGAAGGATCCAATAGAGCTTCATGTTAGAAAGAGAGAGGTGTGGAGAAGGATTTTTTTAAATATTTTTTCATTTTTAAATAAAGTATGGTTTCTCCCTCCATTTTTTATATTCATGATCAGAGAATTGAAACAAAATTCATGCAACACAACCTACTAAAAGGCCCTAGATGCCATAAGCCGAAAAAAGTGGGGATGATATTTGAACACTAGACACTGCCACCACTTGAAGCGACATCTTGATCTAGAAATAATACATTGATAGAACATCTCTACAGAATTACTTTGAATTCAAATCCTTAGGATGGAGGTCAATCGAAGACACCTTGTATTCACATCGATCTAAAGAATGGACCCTACACTATTTACAACAGGTTAATGAATAGATGCATTTTTGAGGGGTAAGGAATTTCCATGTAAATAGATCCACACTACATTAATACACGAATCTCATATATAGTGAACATCATATGACTAGAAACAAAGTTAAAACCACCATATTATATAATTTATATCCTCTCCGGACTAGGCTTGTACAAAATCACCCCTACTAGAAAAATGAATACAGAATGCTAAAATAGAAAGCATAACCATTGCTTCCTGGTGTTGAAGACCCTAATAATCAATGAATTATGAGAACAAATTGTGAGTGGTTTTTTCCCTACCAATGTGTGTGACCAAGATGAGATCATAGAATTCAGCTACCTCAGAAAGATCTCCCTCTAATAACTTGACCACCAGAAAGGCCATGCGTCGGTCAAAAATCCTGGTAGATAGAGAAAAAGTCGGATGCTATGAAGGAAGGGGGAAGAGGATACCATAGGCCTACAAGCTAGATCTTCCATAAATTATTTAGTAATATAAAAAAAGGTATCATCATGTGAGGACACCCATGATGGTGGAAAAATCCTCACCGAAGAAGTAAGATCACCACTCTTCATGAGAGAATCCATTTTTTCATAATGTCTTCCATAATAAATACACATAATTAAAATTTAATACTTTGGGAATTGAATTTAGATAACCAACCTCAAAATTGATTATGAACACTCACCAATGGATATATCCAAATGGATCGAATCAACCAAGATACTAACAGAGAATGAGATCTTGATAAAAAACCATGATCCACGATCAAATAGATTAAATAGATGGAAACCTATAATTAGATCCACTGCCAATGTATGTAAAATATCCCTTCAACTGATCAGTGAATGTTTTGAGAGGGAGGGTAAACTAATCAGGATGGGAATGTATTACCACAAGAGATGAAGATCTTAAACCTGGGATTCTATTTCTCATGTAAAGATGTTCTAATTCCTTTAAATCCATCCAGGATCCTTAAAAAATGAGAGAAATAAGCTTAGGGTAATGTAGGGTTAACATATCATGAATTCAGAGGGTTTGGGAAATTTTAATCAATTTTTTGGGTTAAAATTTCATGAAACAAGTTTCCAAATAGGAAGCATGGTTTCCCATAAAAATGTGTCACCCACACGATTACTATAGGAAGGGATAAAATTTTGACAATCTTGGTTCCAACCATGGGAATCTTCTCTATTTTGGTTCACATGGTTTTATGACCTGGGTGCATGGTGTGGTAAAATTATTCCACAACGTTTCACTTCCCATATTCCTTCCAAAACATTCAAATTTCGCCCATACTCACTCAAGATGAACCCCAAAAATTATATACTCAAAAAAGCATACATATAAACAACCTCAAAAAATCCCTAGAAAGGTAGGGAATATTAAAATCGTCCCACATTATGATAGTTTATCCTTGAACTGTACTCCCTATCTTCTATAAGATTTCGATGTAAAAAGATCAGTCCACTGAGCCCGTATATTGGCTTCTCTCTCCCATTTTTCCTCTTGATCACATCCCAGATTCCACAATACATGAAATAATGGTATTTTATTTACCCACAATATTTTATTACAATGATACAAAAAAACATATCAAACTCTCCTAAATTGACTCACAAGTCTCAGTATTAACATCATTCACATAGATCACATGAGAAGGTTCAGGGTGATACCATTGAAGGTGTGACACTTAAAAAACATCATGCAAAACACAATACCTCTATAGAATTGCCGATTTGAATAAATCCATCCCAATTCAATCCACAACCTCAAATGACCAAAAAAGCATGGGTGGAAACTTTACCTCTCTCCAAATCATACGACGACCCTGTATAATCTACACATGATGGAACACATGATCACCCACTGCAGACTAAAGGGGCTGTCATCATCTATCAACATATGAATTATGTATAGTCTGAAAATACCAATACACTTTCAAATTTACTAAACATTCTGCTACATTTCCTATACGAGACTTGGTCCCAAAATTTTTGACTCGCCTACATCCATCCAAGATAGAGGTGATCTTTAAGGCCTAATATAAATACCCTCAAAAGGTTCCATCACAATATTATTCATGTAACCATTGAAATAGTTGAACTCCACCAAATATATGAGTTTCTCCAAAGACCCACAAAAGTATAGGACCAATGCTAAATGTATACCATCAACCACCTATATTGTATATTCAAACATCCCATCTATTTGTGGGTGGAATACCATACTCAGTAAAACATGTATACCAAACACTTTGTGTATTCCCTCCTAGAAGAACAGTGTAATGTGTGAGTCAAGGATTGAAACTATACTGAGTGGAAACATGTATAGATGGATTATATCAAAAACATAAAAATATATCAATTAGTATACTGTGAAATTATTTCATGTATAGATGAAATACATGTGAATGATATTTTATGGATTATATAGTGAAAAGAGTGAAGATATTTTACTGTTCATGGTGATCATATTTTTGAACTCTGCTTTGTAGTGGAGTTACACGTTATGATACATGATTATTTATTTATTTTTTCTAGATACGAATATTGGTAAAGGGAAAATTTTTAATCTATTTTCATTCCTCCATCAAATTTATTTTTCATATATATTTTCAATTATATATTTTAAAATAATTAAGAGACTTTTAATTTTATCTTAGATGATCTGTAGTTTTTTATCCTTATATGATATTTATTTAAGTGAGATTACTTCATCTCCTCATTGACTCAATCCTCATTCACTCACTTTATTGTGGATTCCTATATTTTGTGATTCAAATACAAACATTTCTTCATAAAATAGGAAATCACAAAGAATCTATTTTACTTTTATTATCTAAATGATCTATTTAGTTTAATAACTCAATTAATACATATTGTATTGAACATTATTACCAATATCAAAGAGTGTATGATTAATTTTATATACTTTTTGAGATTAAACATATATACATTTTGGAATTTGTGGATTTTGTTTATGGGAGTATTTTTTTAGATTTTATGATTATTATATTGAGTATATATTTTTTTGGAGGAATTATGACTTATGTGGACATAATCATGTCTACTCTTTTAGTTAATATTTATTATAGAGTGTGGGAATACAAATTTTTTCCAATAGTTTTTTATTATTCATATTAATATTATTTTTTTATATCACAATTATTTATATTGGGAAATAGATGCTGATTTTAGAAACTATAACATTATTTGTGCATTACACTAACATATGTTTCACTAAAGGTCATTATAAATATTATTAAACAGTTTGATTATTAATGGGTTAAATTTTGGAGTTTCCTCAATCAACATTTCATGTTTATATCATGTTTATTATAGTGTGATTTCATTTGGATTATGAAATGAATTTACTTTTATAAAATGTTTCAATCAATTGTTAAATATTTAAATGTATTTTACTTTAAAGTATTGGTTTAAATGAGTACTAATCATTTAAATGTAATGTCATTTGAAATAATTGTTTTATATATAGATTTTTATTACCATATTTCCATTAATATGAATAGAGAGAGTATGTTAAAATTTACCAATACCTGATTTATTTTTGAAAAAAAATGAGAATTTCATTTTCTCTGAAATTCATTACAAATGTGACTATTTTATGGGAAACTTTTATTTTTCAAAAAAATTAATTATTCAATTTATGTTATGTTATTAAATTAAATTTAAATTAATTTCTATGTGAGTTTATAGTGGTGAAACCTGAACATTAATTTGTATAGTTTTATAATGTGTTTTAATAAATTTGAGTGGGATTGGTTTAAATATTTTATATCTTTGGTAGTTAGACTTACCAGGAGTTATTAGTTGTGAATAATTATAATTCTAATAGATTAATTTTTTTATATTTTAAAATAACTAAATTTTATGAATGAAAAAATTACGTGTTTCAGTTTAATATAATATATTATGGTTAATGTATGATTATTTCCTAATGTTATTTTCCCACTATAATGTATGTGATTACATGAAAATAGGTTTTAAGGGGTAATTTTAGTTTTTTGGGTTTTTTGGATGATTATATGAAAATAAATCAATAATACGAGTGGTAAAATAACTGATGATGTTAAACATAAATTGTATTAAATTAGATTTGGTGGATAATTCATTGTCTACAATATAGTTATTTCACAAATCATGAAAATTAGTTTTCCTTCTCTTATTATTTTTTTACACCTATATTCTAGGAAACTGAAACAAACTACAATATAAATTTCATTAGGGTCATAATATGTAGTTATATGGTAGAGTAGTGCATGTAAATATTGATTTTATATTTTTAGAGAGGTGTCTCTTTTAAAAGTGCTCAGTTATATATTGTCATGATGAAAATGTTTATACCTTATTTTTATGGATGCATTATCCATGTCATGATTTAAAAATGAGAACTCAATATTCTTAGGTTAAAATTCCATTTTTATTCCATTGATATTTTTTTATTGATTGTATGAGCTTTAGATAAGACTGGGATATCTCTGGTAAGAAATGGGTGGGATTTTGTTATGATATGTGTTAGGTAGATCATATAATGAAATAAAATATGTTTTAGTGGTGATTCAATTATCAATAGTAATAATAGTCCATTATTTTTTAGTATGAGATATGTGTTATATATAGAAAATGTTTAGGATTTGTTAGGAAGCATTCAATTTGATGTTTAAATTATATCTATGGAATAATGTTATATTATATCTCTGTTACCAGTATTTTCACTCATGGAAAAATTATACATGACCTCAAAAATGTACCACTATAGGAGAGAGTATAAAATATTACATTTAGGTACTACAAAAATCATGTAATTTCAATAAAAAATGTTACCATTGAGGTAAATAGTAGAAAAATACAATGTTATATAAAAAACTTATCATATTAGACATCAATTGATATAGTGAAACTGTCTAAAATTATAAATCACAGTGTATAAAAATGTAACTATACAATGTATTTTTATGTCCAATTAAAAGGTTTTGTAATATGGAAAAAACTATAAAATAGTCTGCAAAAAATAAACTCTACAACTTCTTTCAAAATCATACACCTCTATGAAGCTTATTCTTCTGATTCATCAGTCCGTGTTAATGTAGGTAATTAAATGTGTGATATAATATAAATTTCATCCCACAATCATCATAAAACATTCCATTTATACATATAGGGGTGATTTTAATGAACCCTTATGATTTTTAGTAAACATAAACATATTATGTGATATTTTTTAAGTAAATTAAAGTGATTTCAAGGGTGATATTGAATCAACTCACCCAGAACATTACACATACATCTTCATGTTTTATAATCAAATATCACAACCATTATGACTATAATACACACCCTCTAATGATAAAAAATTTAAATCAACAACCCCATGAAAGGATTAACTACCATAAAATTGATGAAATTTACCTTCATATACCACATAGTCGAACGTTATGTCCACTCTAATCACACATTTTACTATCAATTATAGGTATATCATTACATCCTCAATAAATATCTCTCTTTAGAGTAACTCATTAAACATCATTTATCTCACTGTGATTGTATAATTAGAAAAAATATCCAATAGAATAATAAAGATTAAATGAAATAAAAAAATATCATTAAATAGTTCCCACATTTAAATAAAATAATTAATGATAAAGAGAAATGGTAGTCAATTATAATTCAATGTAAAAAATTGTGATATAGAATCAATCCCATGAAAACCCAATTAGGTAAATAAAAATTGTTTCCTGATATATACATGTGTTATATTCATGACTACTGATAAAGTAGATTATACAATATCAGTTGTATCATAAGTCATCAAAAGTTAGATCTCTCACTATATGATAATATAGTAGAATAGGATGTCACCAATCTATTTAATTTCACATAAATTATAACTATCAACATCATCACCTCATGTTCTATGGCTATGGGATTAATATTGTACATGATCATTTGTGAAAATTATATTGATAATTAAAATATTATTCTCATTTAGTGGTTTGAAGATTTTTTATTTGGAATTTTTTACTTTATTGCATCCAATAAAAATTTTATGTGAGGAAAACCATGGGTGGAAGGATAACTTAAATTTAATACCATCATCCATTCCTGATAACAAAAAAAATAATACAATACCAATTATACTCAATTGCGATCTCAGTCAATTTTGTCAAATCCCATTTCACTTCCTTATTTGGTCTATATCATGATCAAATGGGTCCTTCTTTATTTCATATCAATATATTTTGGCGACGTGAAATTATTTCCTATGTATTAAATATAATATTTATTAAAACGAGAATATGATCTAGTAGGACTAACTGATGTCGATCTCAATGAGTCACTGGTCGACTCTTCACTAATCAAAATAAAATTTTCTATTTTGTATTCATATATTTTTAATGAATGTTAGAAATGATGTGTGATTCTTTATATGGATTTTTAATTTTTAGGAAATGGAAATAGAATGATTAAAATAGATTCACAATGAAAGGGTTAATGTTAATGGTCTTGGGTTTGACTAATAGTCATATTTACCAAAAAATTAACTCTATTAAATTTGTATATAACCAATTTAAAATTTATTCTCTCTATATAAATTTTGAGATAATTAATGAATGGGTTACCTCACTATGGGTGTCAAACTCACATCCTCTATAGGTATTAAAAGATAAATAAAACACAACCATATATAATCCACCATCTTTATCCCAATTCAAATTATATGTTAGTTACTAATCAATCCACACAACTACACTAGTATTATTTATAGACTATGATATGGGAGTTATATATGATATGATAAATAGGAGAAAACAATATTGAATGAAAATTATATAATATGATCATCGATTAATGTCCCTTCCGTTTCCTAATTTATTTTTGATGAAAATTATAAATTTTCAATTGAAAAGTTATAATTTTGAATCACTGTGTATTCTAACTTGAGGGAAAATACCCAAGTTAGTCTTCAATAATCATTTTATTAAGTGATCATTGTCATATAATGATGGTAGAAAACAAAAAAATTGAAAGATAAAATAAAATTTCTCTAAATAGAGTGTCAAATACATATAAATTTATTAAAGATGTTTAGAACAAGAATAGTATTCATAAAAATGGAATATAGAACACTCACATATCTCTAAAAAAATTATATAAGTTTCTATAATTTTATTTTATATTGTAATTATAAAATAATTTTACCCAATCCATCAACCATTTTAGATATTTTTATTTATTTAGGATGAAACACAATGGAATCATTTTTTTACATTCTGCAATCATCAAAAAATGAGGGTTATGAGTTACTTTTGAAAACTTCATATAATGAAGATAGTGGAAATGGAAGTTGGATTGTGTTGGTCTTCGATATATGTGGATCAGTTTATTTTTAAATAGGGTATCCAAATTGGGAATGGTCTATTCTGTGGTTCATTTTTTTTGATATTATGAATAAACCATTTTTTGAAGAAGAAAAATGAGAGTCTTCGTGAAAATTTGGTTGAACCCCTTAAGCATAGAATATATTAAAGTCGTAATTTCATTGATTTATATTTTATAGATGTCAAAACACTAATATAAAAATATCTAAGAAATATATATTTATCTAGGTATGATGCCTATGATTTTTCAAACTCTGCTTCCAATTGATCTAGTGGAATCTAAATGATTAAAAAATTGAATACACTGGGACTTACGAGGTTAATTCCATTGATAAAGAAGATTTTTCAAAGGGATGATTCGATCATGATTAATTTTATAAATGGATATCAACTAGCTTCTTCAAAGAAGATCTAGAGTCTTGTGGAGAGGATGATAAGAGGTGAATCAGTCTACCGTAGTTTTTTATAGATCATGTGAATTTGGTTTTGAAGTATGGTTGACATATACTACTGTAATGATTCTTGGATCATCCTTGAGGGGCCACTAGTTGGTGTGGGATTTCGGTATAACATATAGTGTTCATCATAATTATAATTTATAGTTGTTAGATTTTAAACATAAAGGTACCTTGAATTCACTGACCAATATAGGGGGAAACTTTTGATATACATCTCAAAAATACATAAATCTAAAGACATGGACTTAAATATTTTATGTGAACACAACTAATTCGTCAACCCAATTGAATTCATATATTGAAATTGAGAAACTGTATGAGATTGTTTGATGCTGGAACTTTAACATGGGAAATGTCATGCAATCGGGATAACGAAACATGTTTTTTGATGGTATAATGTTTCTCCATTATTGAAATAATATATATAAGGTCATCACAATATCCCTACATAGATTTTAATGATTTATTGGTCTTGGTTGACACATTTAGAATGTGGAGGCTTCCAACTAATAAATGTAATGAAGTAAACTCATTTGAAAAATGAATTCATGATCAGTCATGGATCACATTTGGTTGGTCAAGGTGTTTTCATGTTGTCATATGGAATCTTCTATTTCAGGTAGGTTGAATATTAATTTGAGGATGTGTGAGATTTTCCATTGAGTAGTTGATAGATTCTTTTCACCTATACATGGAGGTCTTCTAATGGTCTATGGATTTATTATGTTGATCTGTGAAGGCATAATGGTTTGATAACTTCCACATAAATTCAGTTAGGATTTATAATATTTTTCAGCTTTATGCCTTTTTGTTATAAGTAGTATAATAGAAGGTAGGTTGAGTTTTTTTCTTGTGATAATATAAGGAATTATTAATTTATTTACACATGGTATCGTTATCTATAACTTCTTTAAAACACATCATATTGATAGATATCTCCATTTTGAATTTTTCAACACAGATGATTAGTGTATGGAAGGTAGATATATATAAAGACGAGATATCTATATAGTTTATCTCTAATAAAAAAAATGAAAAAATGATGAAAAAATATTAATAATTCAAACCATTTAAATTTTCATTATGTTAATTTCAAATAAATATTTTTTTTAGTTCCATCAGATTAAAATAAAAATTATTTTTACGATTAAAATCCATAAATTATCAAGATTTATCACCTTAAAAAATTATTATGAAAAAGATAAAATGAAATAAATCCCATGTATTTGATATGATTTCAGTGAATTAATTTGTAAATTACAAAAAAATCTACTATTATCGGTCCCCCAAACAAAGACTATTTGAATCAATGGAAATTATTTAATCATTGAATTTATTTATTCCAATTTATATATCCTTAACATGTTTAAATATTAATTATTTAAAATTGAAAGATCACCAATCTATTTTTTATTTGAAATTTCATATCTGGTTTATGAAATTAATTCATTTTTTTACCTCAATTAAGGGAGAAGTTATAGTTCATTGTTATAAATTGAAAATATCAAAGTGGAATCAAGATATTATTAAGTGTAACTTCACATGCACCTCTTTCCCCTAATATTTCATACCTGTAATTCATTTTCACACTACCTTGATACTTTTTAAAATACATATATATATATATCATCTACTCATTTTTCATCAATGTTTTATATTACCAAAAATCATTTCCCCCCTTCATCAAATAATTGTTATTGAATTCATTCTCAGTCATACTTGTGAAAATCACTTGTTAAATGGGTATAGTTAATTCCAAAACAAACCCATGAAGTTCCATCTATAATTGTATTGAATCAAACATTTATAAATGTCTGTACATTTTAAAATGAGTAAATTCCTTATAGAGAAATAAAATTATATAAAACCCATGAAAAAATTTGATTATTTTGGACCATTATATGTTATATCCTATGGGATTAAAAATACTGTTATGAATCATAAATTTTTATAGTATATCCATTATATAGTGATCATATTATTTGTGTATGCATAGGGTTATGATAAATCTAACTGATACTAAAAAATGTAGTGATGACCTCAACTAGTGTGATCATACCCTGTAAAGCCCATTTATTTGTGCTTCCAATGGAGTTAAAATCATTGGGATTTTCTTTTATCAAATCCCAATTCAAGCTTAAACAACTAAATGATGATAAAATATAGTTATTGGAGATGTTCAATCTCATCGTGATCAGAACCCAAACCATGTTCGTCCAACTAGCCCAATAAAATATAACCCTTTCACACCATATCCTAATTGAAATTGATGGTGTAATAAATGGATTTGTATTTAGAACCAATATGTTTGAATATGTATATTTTTTGGTAAATTAATGATTATATTTATCTTTTATTATTAAATTATAATTATTAAATAATAGGTTTGATAAAATTTTATTTATTATAATGAAAAAAACAAATTTTTGAGAAATATATACATCAATTATGGATAATGTTATTAATTAATTATATATTTTTTTGAAATAAATTATACTTTAATAAAATATTTTAAATAATAAATATTTATAAAATAATAAATGTAATATATTTTTTTTAATTATAATGATATTTTTATAAGGTTCATAAATCATTTATTTCCGAAAAACTAATGTTTTTATGTAAATGGATATTTTTAAATTAAATGTTTAAAATATAATATTTAGATAATTATTTTGATTTAGATTATATTTTTTCAAATAATCAGGTTGAAATTATAATGTGCTGAAATATTCATAGTTTTCTGAGATAATTGAATTCTCTTGTAAAGATTTAATATAGTACAATTATACAGTATGTATTATGAATTCATAAATTATGAATGTTATGTTTTTAATTTTATAATGATTATCCATGAATAATATTATGTTTCCCTTTTGAATTTATATTTTAAAGTTATCTGATTTATTTTATAAACCCTAAATGAATCATCCAAAATCAATATTATATTTTATGGTTCAAAAATACATTCTTTATAAACATGACTGTCTTCCACATAAAAATGGGAACCATTTGAAGGATATAATTTATAAAAACTATGTAATAATTAAATAAAATTCAATTTAGTAGATAAAATGGTAAAACACCAGGATGGTTTTCGGTTTATATTAATTTATACGATAGGGATCAAAATAGTGGTTTATAAATTAATAATGAATTTCACTATTAGTTAATTTAAGAACTCACCCACCCTCCAATTACACTTCATTATAAGCCCCTATATTATGGTTTTAATCTATTATTCCCTTGTTATATCCATCCCACACTTCCCCAATTGTCATAAGTAGAACATCCAACACTTTTATATGCACACTGTCGTGATAAGGGATCATCTCCCTCTCCTTTTTATTCAATGTCATTATTTATTTTATTCCCTTTAATTCCCAATTGTTCAAGTTGGGATATGTTTTTTAGTCATACACTAAAGAGTATTTATGGAACCCAAGTGATAATATACCCCTTTCACTCTCACTAAACCCTTCCATGAATCATTAGGTACCTCTTTTATGATGCTAAAAATATCTTATGATTCATTCATAAGAAAAAGTTGTGTATTGAATACCATTATTTATTTCCAATAAAGGTTATTCACTTATATTTACCAATCAATCATTGATTGGGAACTTACATGTATGAATCCAACAATCAATGAAGGTGGGATTAAAACTGATGAGTGAAATCCATATGTTGTATGATCTTTGTGGAACACTTTTTCATGTACATGTTATGATTATGATAGGTGAGATCAAGTTATATTCACATCCAATGAATTATGTAATATGTTTATCTCATGATATTCAATTAATGGTTCATGGGAGATTATCCTATGCACATTATGTTATTATTTCTCAATGTTAATCCTTGATATATTCTTATGGTGCTGTGTTTTATGTTCTTTCGACATTCCCATATTTCATATATGTTCTAATCTTATATTATGATTTGATTTTCCTGTTTATGATTCACATAGACCTTATGATACCCTAATATTCCTATTGAATTGTATTTATTAAAATTTTCAAGATATTATATTATTATACCCTTTCCAGGCTTTATAGGTCCCCCTTTCTTGTAAGTCCCCTGGTTATCCGGCTCATTTTTAGAAGATCAAGGTAATTTGAGGACACATTATGTGGTTTTAGTTTATGTGTTTTTATTTATTTTTTATTCAAATTGTTATTATATACACCTAATTATCCAAATACATTATTCTTCATTATATTCTACTATTTTATTATGTATATCATTTTACAAAAAAATCCAGAAATAAATTGTATGAAAGACATGAGTTTTCATAGTTGGTATCAGAGTAATGTCTAATTATTTTTAGGATTACAATTAGAAAAATCCTATGAAAAATATAGAGATTTATACTACCATTAGAAAACTTCCCTAATTTTTTGTAAATTTTATATTATGTGGTTTCTAAGAAAATAAATATTTTTATGGATTCTAGAAGAGGGTGTGACTCAAGAATAGTTTTACCTAGGGGTAATTTCCCTAAAAAGGTAATACTGATCTGGACTTGATCGACACCTATTGAATGAGAATTTTTCCTTTTGTATAATGGGTTTGAAATTCAAGGGGATATGAGTTGGTAAATTTTCCATCTCGTTATCAGAATGTATTCAGGTGAAAATATTTTAATAAAACAGTTTTTTAGGAAATAAATCTTTGATAACTAGGATTTATACATAGAAACACATAGGTTAATGAATATATGTCATTTACGAGTTATCTATTTATAATTAAAAATTTCTATTTTATTAGTTTAACCATTTAAAAATATTCAACCTTAATGATCCCTACATTTTAGTGAAGGAATAGAAATAGGAGAAATCATGTTAACAAAAAATTTGATGATAAATATTTTGACTACATAAAAGAGATTCAAAACACAATGGGGTAAAGTGTTGGGAACATAATTACTATAATTTTTCAATTAACTAATGTTTTTAATAGTGAAATTAACCAGGAAAAAGATATGCATAGCCTTAGAGAGAAGAAAGGTTCCATTGATACCTTTATGAGAAATAGACCTCCAATAGTAATTATATCATATAATCCATTAATCATGGAATAATATACCCAATCCATTGGAATGATAATATTCTTCCATCACAACTCCATGTAAGAGAAGTTCATTCTGGTAGTTTACCATATAATGTGATAATATGTTTAGTGGTGGAAATTGATAAAAAATACATTTCCTGAGGAAGATATATATGTGATGGACTAAAAATTATTCTATAAAATGTTTTTTATAAATATTTGCATCCCACTATATACCTCATAATGAAGAGGTATCATTTTAGCCACATAAAAATAATTAAAAATACATATTGGAATTTGATGTAAACTTCACAGGTCTGGCATGATATGCCAATGACATAGACATTTCTCCTAAATTTAAAATTTAATACTTATTTGGTGGGATAAAGCCAAGAATATTGAAATAATTAGTGATTGATGAATTTTTTAGTTGTGATAAAATATTCCAATGTGCCCTCAATATCAATATGTAGATCATATAATCTTATGGTTCTCACATGTTTATAGATAAGAAGTTGAAATGGATTTAAATTATTTTCATGTGATGTAAAAGTATAATTGGTGAATGAAATTCCACAATCCCACTTCTTAAATGCGTGGGAAGAAGCATCAAATAAATTTCATTGTAGAGGAAAAATAAATGATGTTGGTGTAGGAAATAAGGGATCCTACCTTGGGATTGTCAATGAGAGAATGAAACAATTATTATAAATGCTATTAATAATCTATCTAACCCATATCCCTGTTTTAATTGTTTCAAATAAAATAGAAAAGGAAAATATAAAAATAAATGAACTAATATAGTGGTTTTGTTTATTAAAACCGATGACAACAACCTACAAGGACTAAAAATAATGGGAGAAATTATCAAATTTATACTTCTAAGGTGGATACCAAAAATTAAGTAGATTTAGGAACAATAGTTATTAATTCACAAATAGATAACATAATATTTTATTCTCATTATATGCACTCATACTTATTACTCTTTTTCTTATAGAACAATTTAGACACCACCATAAAACATAGAAGTAAAGAAATCAATAAAAATGGAAAATAGAGTAATTATATTATCTCAATTATATAACATATCCCCTACCAAATTATTTTGGGTCATTTTCCCTGAAAACTTTGTGATACACGATTTAAAATATTTTTCTCTATTCTAGGCCAGAATTGGAATCACTTTCATAAAGGAAACAATTTTTTTTTGGAGAATGAAATAACCCATAGTATTGAAAATCTCCCACATATTTCAAATATTATCAAGGCGGAGTATGAAATTATTTTGGAATATTAATCTCAATCGTGGATAATATTCCCTTATGAGTAAGAGTATCTAGCTCAAATGATTGATACTATGGAAAATATCACTCTTTATGACATAACCATTGTAAGGGAATTCACTTATCTATTTCCGGAATAATTTCTTGGTCTTCCTCCTTATTGAGAAGTTGATTTATTAATTGAACTATTACCTATATATTTTACAATATCAAATACTCTATTAAAAATATATGTTTTTTAACCTGAGGAGATAATGAATAATCTATATGAGAATTAGGATAAAGTGTTTATGTTCCCTTGTGCATTACGATAGGGTGAACCAGTTCCCTATTTTCGAGAAGGATGAAGGGTCAATTCACCTCTATATTGATTATCCTGGACTCATCAATATCATAATAAAGGTTAGGTATCCTATAGAATATATTTATGTCTTGTAAGATCATCTCCATGTATCCCTATAATTATCTAAGTTAGATCATGGGGTAGGATATTATAATGTAAATGAGAAGGATGATATCCCCATGATTGCTTTTCATAAATGGTACTGAAACTAAAATAACATAGTGATTCCATTTGAAATAAATAATTCTCCATGAATATTCATGGAATTAATTAATAATGTCTTCCGGGATTAGTATGATTTTTTTTGTATACATAACAGATATTCTTATCTACACCAAAATCAAGGAGGGAATGTGGAGAATTTGGATGCATTACTATAGATATTTTGAAGGAAAAGTTATATTAAATGTATAGTAAATTAGTGTCTTGGATGGAAAAAGTAACATTACATGGGTATGTGGCTATTAGAAATTGGTATTTATGGATCCATTAAAAAAAGCAATTTATGGACAACATATACCATCACCTATGATAGAAATATGTTGTTTCCCTAGATTACCTGGGTACTATCATAAATTTGAAAGAAAATTATCATGAATTTAAATCCCACTAAAAATGATAAATTTAAATAGCGTCATGTTTTTATATAATAATAAATAAGAATAATGAATTAAATATCTAATTAAGAGGTCAATCAATTCACATGTAATCACGCTACCCACCATTTGGAAATGAATTTTGATCTACAGTGATGGATCTAAAAAAGGATTCGGTTGTGTAATAATGAATGGTGAAAAAGTCATAGCCTATTATGCAAGATAATTAATCTTAAACGGAATGAAATACCCAACACATGATCTAGGATTGGTGGTAGTGATATTTATATTTAAGATTTTGATTTATTATCTCAATGGGGAGAAGTGTGAAATATATATGAATCCTATATGCCTTAAATATTGATCCCTCAAATGGTGCTCAATATCCACCAATGAAAAAGGTTAGAGTAGATCCTAGATTTTGATTGTTAAATATAATACCATCATGTGAAGGTGTAGAAATTTTCAAAAGATATGTGGAGAAAGGATCCTATAACTTTATCAATAGTGAGCATTTTAGGGGATCGAATATTATTGGATATACATAGGGTAAATGTAGGAATAATAAAAGTACCATTATCCTACCTTTCTCAAATCACTTTAAAGTAATCTATTCATGAGTGTATCAATGATGATCACAAGGATGATGAGGTGGTATAACAAAAGTTATTAAATGTAACAGAGAACAACTTTGATAAAGGACATGTTCTATGTTTTTGAACCCGAATATGGATGGTATGTCTAAAAAACCCAGTCAAAAACTGGAATATATGAAGTGATATTTTTTAATAGATTTGAAAGGATGTTGTATAACAACCCTAATCAGTATTTCATATTTAAACATGATTTATTACATTAAAATGTAATTAAGACAACCAAAATAGTCTAGAGGTTAAGTGGAATTGGGTATTAGGAAAATTACATGACAACATAAAACATTAAATTCACATCTTTATTGAAAACTTCTTTAATTGACCACTACTTTCCTTCATACTTAGTATTATATTGGATAACCTGAGGAAATACATAAGAAAAGGGTGAGATATAAATCCCAAAAAGGGAATGAACAAGACATAACATGAGTTAGGCAATAAATGTTAGTCAATAGGAATATCAAAGAAGCGAAAAAAAACATGAACATAAAGGAATTTTATAACATGATATTCATAACATGGAAATGTGGAAACAATAGAAAACATGATATCAGCATGAGCCAAGGCACATTTCACATGGATTAGCATTAGTAAACCATCATTGAAAATTAATTAGTATGACTAAACCATCATTGAACATGAATTATCATGTGTAATAACTCATTACACATGGATTATCATGATACCAAACATTACCAAATGCATTGGAGCACTATTAGGGCACACCCTTCATAGTCATTTCGTTTTCATGTATAAGTGTTCCACACAACAATAAAAAATGGATTCATTAAAAACCATAAACTTATTCAAAAAATAATTCAAGTGTAATAAATAAATGTGAGTCCCCAATCAATAAGTACATGAGCAAAAAGGTGAATACTCTTTATAGAGAAATTGGTATTGTATTCACTACACAATGATTTTGGCATGGAAAATCGTGGTGTAACTTTGGCAACATAATGACGTCAAATAGAAATTCCTCAAATCAGATGATGATAGATAAAGGGATGTCTCATAATTTACACATGAAATTGACAACAAGGGGATCTTGGACCATTACACCACACTATATTAAATGTAATTTAGATTCATAATATAAAATAAATTCTTGAATGAAAATGAGAAGTGAGAAATCCCTTAGATAATTTCGGCTAGTAAAAACTAATGTAAGGGTAAAAATATGGGAGGATGAATGATTAATCATTGAAATAACATCAATTGGAAAGTATGGTAATGATAAAAACGAATTTAAATGAATTAAATTGAAATTAAAATAACTACACTCAAAGAAGGTGCTTGAATTGAAAGAGGATGAGAGGAAACCTTTACATAGATGTGTGATACTAAAGGCTTGGGGAGGCTTAATGGGAGCATGCATGTGACTTGGGAGGAATCGTGGGAGTCGTGTGGTTAGTGGTTTGTCATGATTCAAAGAGCATGAATGAAGAGAAATGGGATTTTGGGTGGGTTTACATAGGAAAGGTGGATGAATTCTTAATTTGGTTGGTTTTGGAAACTACACACTAAAATATTCAAAATGACAAACCATACAATGTGTTTTTACCATGTTTTATAGAAAAGGAGTTGTATAAATTATTTTATAGGTCGAGGGGATGAATATATTAGAATATTTACCTTGCTTATGTGGAGGTGAGTCACCCTTTCAAGGAAATGATTTTAAAATTTTAAAATATTTTATATGTCTTGGAGGATTCATTAAGGCTTTATAACATAAATAAAATAATTACTAAATTAAATTATTTTAATTTAAGAATTTTTTTGTCCAAATATACCTTTTATAGTATTTAATTACATAACTATTGAGTCATTACACTGTTATAAAACAGATTATATATTTATATGGTATTTAATTTTTATCAAAAAATATGAATATAATAGAAAATTATGGAAAATTCACTGTTGGATAATTTCAACAACATGTTTCCAAAAATAATATTCATTTTTATTTGAATAATTTTCAGAATATTTGAATTTTTAATTTAATATTAAAATTTACATTTATTGATAATTGACGTTTTTTGACAAAAACAATTTTCAAACAATAATAAAAATTACATTTGACTTCATAAAAATTATATGATCATTTATATTTAATAAATTTAATTTAATAATAAAATTTTATTGATAAATTATTTAATTTAGAAATCCATTAATTCATTAAAATATGTTTCTTAATTGAATTTGAATATTAGTCAAAAAAACTATTGTTTCTTTAAAAATAATTTACAAAGTAACAATAATAAAATAAACTTATATAAATTATACAATAAAAAAATAATTAACATAATCCAAATGCCAGGGCCTTGTTACATATCCCTTTATTACACCAGACTTCTCCCTAAGAGTAAGGTGTGTGATGGTGGTCCTTTCATGGAGTTGTTCGATGAACATGGTTCGAGTTGTTATCATGATGAGATTGAACTTCTCTCATAAATGGTTTCACTCATGATAAAGATGTTGGATATTGTCTTGGGATTAGTTTATGGAAAAGTCCAAAAAATGCTATCTCCCTCAGAAGCTCCGATAAATGGACTTCATAGGGTATGATCACAATAGTTATGGTCAACACATGCTTTTTCTGGGCAAAAAGGATTTGGTAAAACCCTATATTTATACTAGTCATGTGATCACTATTCAATGGATATATTATCAATTGTATGGATACATACAAATCCTTTAAATCAAATTGGATATCATAAAACAAAAGGAGTGTATGTGTGTTCTATATCCATAAGACATCTAATTAAAATAAAGGTAAAATTATTCTGAAATGATTGGGTCATTACAACCTCCCCCCATTACAAAAATTTGGCAATGAAATTTCCTTTTCCCACACTAAAATAGATGAGGGTAACTCTGCCTCATCGTTTCCTCGGGTTCCCACATTTCCTCTTCAAACTTATTTTTTCTCCACAATACAATGTAGAGGGTTCTTGTCTATTTTCATAGAACATTTTCTCGATGATCTAAGATTATCACCAAATTCTCCTCACAGGAGATGTCATTATCCAATGTTACCAAATCTGGATTGAGTACATTTAATTGGTCTGGTATGTACATCCTCAATAGTGATACATGGAACACATCATGTTCTTGAGATAAATTTGGTCTGAGTGCTAGTCGATATTCTTCTTCCCCAATGTGATCAAACATTTTAAAAGGGCCGGTGTAACATTAACTAAGGTTTCCCTTTATAAAAAATATCATAAATATATTCTATGGAGATATGTAGAGAAATTCATGTCTTCAACATCAAACTTTAGGTCACATTGAAAATTGTAATCATAGCTCTTTTGTCGACTCTGAGTATCTTGGACGTGCTGGTGGATGGTCGTAACCTTCTCCACCATTTCTTATACCATTTCTCGACATAGAAGTTTTCATTCCCCAAATTCATCCCAATATGCTGGTGTTCTACACCTCTTACCATAAATGAATTCATAAGAATATTTTAGTATGTTTGAGTGGAAACTTTTCTAAGATAAATCCACTAAAGGAATATGTTGGTCCCATCCAAATTTGAAGTACATGGAGAATGCTTTCGACATTTCCTCAAGTGTTTGGATAGTCATCTCAGATTGAACCTCAGTTTGAGGGTGATTGGCCTCGAGAAAGATTAACTCAGTGTTCAGAGCATATTGGAGACTCTTTTAGAAAATAAAGGTGATTCTTGGATCTCGATCGGACACAATCGATATGGGTACTCCATGAATCCTTTCCAATTATTTGATTTATATCTGTGTCATTTGATCCAATGAGATATCCTCTCAAATTGAAATGAATTGTGTAGTATTTATAAGTCGATCCATAACAGCCCAGATAGAATTACATCCTTTGTATGTATTTGAAAGTCGGATGAAAGATTCCATGGTGATGCTTTCCAATTTAAATATTGGTATGGGTTATGGCTACATCGTCCCCTTAGACTTCTGCCTCTCAGCCTTCACTATCTGACATATCATGCACTTTGATGTATAGTTAGTGATCTCCTTATTCATTTTATCCCACCAATAGTGATCACAAAAATCTTGATTCATCTTCATGTTTCATGGGTGAATGTTGAAATTATAACTAGGTGCATCATCAAAAGGTTCTTTCTTTAACTATGAGGATTTCCCTTTTTGTAAAGCTTCCACTTTTTTCTCAATTCCCACATCATCTTTTTGAGAATCCATTAACATTTTTAAAAGAGACGGCTGAGCCATAATTTGTGTAAGGATTGATGATATTCCCTTCTTTATGATTCTCATCTCCATATTGATCAAATCTAATAATATTTCATCCTTTAAAATTCCCATCAATGGTATAATTGCCAGGTCCTTTCTAGATAGAGCACATGCCACTTTTTTTGATTTTCCATGGTGGTAATGGATTTATAAGTCATAATACATGATGAGATAATACCATATTTTTTGGTGTATATTCATCTCTTTATCTGTGAATATATATTTGAGACTTTTGTGATCCATATATATTTCATGATTTTTTAACAAAAGATAATTCTACTAGATTTTCAATGCAAATATCACAACAGCCAACTCTAGATCATTTGTTGTATTTTTTTGCTCATGAATATTCAACCTCCTTGAGTAATAGGTAATGAATTTTTCATTTATAATAAAATTCCACCAAAGGGAGACTTATAATATTTTCTTGAATAAAATTCCCAAAAACATCAACATTCGATATGCAATGAACCGCGTTTTTTGAACCGGGAAAAGAAGTGGGGGAAATTGAAAATTTACAATTACTGAACTGGTCATTTCTAGAAATGGGCTTCAGAACGAGGTTCTGAAGGTTTGAACCCTTTTTTTTTAATGTTTTTGGACATGGGTGAATGCCCGTTAAGTGTATTGAGTGGGTCGAGCTGTTTCGGGTGCGTCGTACCCAAAGGAGGATGGTTTTTAAAGAACAACCGAAGGAGCATGGTTGGCGCATGGTTTCCCAAACCATGTGGCCCAAACCGTGCAGCCTAATATTGGGATGCAGAGGAGACTGCACGGCCTGCACATGGTTTCCCCAAACCGTGCGGCCAACTCGTGTGTGGTGCCCTGGGTGTCCAGTGGGGTGCCACACAATTTGCATGTGGTTTGGAAAACTGTGTAGGATAAACCGTGCACCGTGCCTAGTTTAGGATTTTTAAGATATTGAAAATGAAATTAAAAAAAATAAAAACCTAAAATCTATTAAACACTCATCTCCCCTCTCTTCTTGGCCATACCAGCACGAACCCCCCTCCTACCAAGGCGCCTCATCCTTGCGCAAGCCCTCCCTCAGCCGAACCTCCTCTCCTCCATTCTTGGCGTTTTTCTGCTTCAAATCTCCTTGGTAGGTCACTCCCCTCCTTACCTCTCCTTCCATGGCCGATTTTAGTCTTTTCCCTCACCCTAATCCCATTCAGTCGAACCCTAGGTTGGGGATTGGATTTTGATTTCATGTTCTTCCCTGTTTCTCTTATTCTAGGTTGATGGGAAGGGTCCCTTTGGACTCCTTTGGGTGTGATTGGTTGTCCTCTGCTGAAGGAGAGGCGGTTTGTGGTGGTTTCAGTCTACCGGGTTGTTTCTGAGGTAAGGGTTTTCTACGGTTGGTTGTTTTGTAGCTTCCAATTACTGTCTTAAGTTATTTTAGAGGTTCCTGGTTTGTTTTTCATAGTGCGTTAGACCTTTGGAATTGGATTCCATTCTCCAGAGCATAGGCCGCTCACCTACGTAGGCACATATACATATTTATATGAATGTGGGTTCCCCCGATATGCATATATTCATTCATGGCAGCGAATATACACGTATGAGGATAGTTGTTCCCATTGCATATATAAAAGTGCCTGCACAGGTGAGTGGAGACAGTCTTATGTGTACAAGAATGTGTGTAAGGATCCTCTTGAGCACGCTCATGGCCATGCGGAGCGTGTGCATAGAGGATAGGTGTCCTTATACGTATGTGAAATCACATATTCCTCGTGGGGGAGCAGCATCGACAACGTTAGTTAGAAATCTCTAAGAGTCGGAGTGGACGAATGGATCCACCTTGAGGTGGGGTCCCTATCATGACTTTTTATTTAATGTGAAATTTAAATGAGTTAATTCATGCACTGCCTTAGTACTTTAATTCTTCAAGTTAGTCTTGAGTAAATTCTTCTGCGAAAACCGTGTGAATTGTAGGAACAAGATAAAAGAGGTTGTTGGTCACTAAAATAATGATTTAATAATAAAACCCCTCGATCAGAGGTGCGCTGTCTTCAAGATAAAAATTAGGAAGTAGAAATTTATGCCTTCCTTCTTTTCCTTGACTTTATGAAAATTACTGAATGGTATGTTTGGCTACTTGTTTCTTCTTTGTTGAATTTTACCAAGTGAGAAAATTCTATGTTTCCATAACGCCTCACTTTTCCCTCAAACCTTTGGACTGTAATTTCCCTTGAGATAAGGGGTTAAAATGAATTTGATTAGAATGGATTAAATGAGATGGTGGAAATTAGGTGCAATGACTATGATATTTTCATTATTAATCATCCTGCCAGGTTTAGGAAACTAGATGGAATGACCCTCATGGGGAACCCTTTCCCAATTTTCCATGATTAGGAAAATTGGATAAAATGACCTTGAACAGGGAAAGTGCGCTGAATGACATAGTAAATGGGTTGGGTTGTGAATTTGATATGGTTAATTGGAGTGCATAAGAGGTAATGTGTTATGTGTTGTTTGATGAGTATGAATGATGGTTTAACTGAATAGCACAGAAGAGAGGGTAAAAGAATGACCCTACTGTTTATTATTATGATTGTGAATGAGTACCATAATTGTTTATGGGTATTTGTGAATGTGGAATATCTGTTTGAAATGGATAAGAGGTACTGCCTTATGCATTCTAATATAATGCTAATAATGAATGTGTGTGGTTATGGATGGGAGGAATTCATACCTCATGCCATCTACTTTGAACAGTTATGGATGGGAGGCATGTATACCCCATGCCAGCTTACTTGAGTATGGGTGGGAGGAATGTCTACCCCATGCTAGATTCGACCACTAAATGTGTATAGAAGGGAAGAATTTATACCCCTTTCCTATTGACTTATAGGAATGAGAGGCATTCTTACCTCATGCCTGCTGTTCTCTATACGTTTATGGAAGGGAGGAATTCATACCCCTTTCCAGTTGACCAATAAAGACGTGAGGCATTCTTACCTCGTGCCCACTAATCACGAATGATGGAAGGGAGGAATTCATACCCCTTACTAGTTGACCTATAAGGATGAGAGGCATTCATACCTCGTGCTCGATATCTTCAACTGATGGGTGGGAGGAATGCTTACCCCGCACCATCTTTTATAAATATTTACATGTGTAACTGTAGTGGTATGATCAGACTGATATCCCGGCTACGAGCCGAAGCTGGTATAGTCGTCAGTTTTCTTTGGAAAACCTGGACGGGTGTTGTTATTCCATTTTGTTCTGCATATTGAATCTTGCTACACTTACTTACTGCTCTAATTAATATTACACTGTCTGGTCTGGGTTAGACACCAGTGGTGCCGGCCTAATGAGATTTATATCTCACACCCTACTCGGGCCACCATTACACTGGGGTACCCGAGTAGACCTTTATTGTTTGTAGGACCTAGGTCAGTTTCTAGGATTCTTGTACATGGGGATAGGAGCAAATGACTGAGTGGGAGCCCGGGATGCTCAGGAGAATGCTCGTCAGGCCTTTTTGTCTTTTCTTTATTCTTTTACATTGTATTTTAAGAATGTTGTACTGTTTCTTGTTTTCACATTGTATCATTCATAATCCCTGTATCGTGTAAACTGGCTTTGGACACCTTTTATAAAAATGATCACTATTTGTCTTCCGCTATTGTTTGTTCATTGTTTAGTTAATACTGTTTCCACTATTTAATGTTATCTACTATGAGATACTGCTGCTCAACTCCGATAAAGGGGTATAGTCTCCCCACTATCACCTCCCGAGACCCCCACTGCTAGTCGGTAGCCTTTGGAATATGGGGAGATTCTCTTGAGGCCATGTGGTGACCATTCTGGCCACTGGTTTGATGGTGAGCCGGGCAGGGATGTTACAAAGTGGTATCATAGGAGTTTTCTCTTCTGATTTGTTTTACTGTTTGGCGACATTAGATAGGGATATGAAGGAATTGGAATTTGGTTATGAGCTATGTCCATGATTGGACACCTCATGCATTGAGAAAATCCCAATTGCCTCGAATGCAATTATTATTTTAATGATTTTGATTGTTACGGTTGATTTGATTTCACCGTTGGGTGACGCACATGTTTTCTGTTGATATTGTTGATGCAATTTTGGGTTCTATTTCTGTTTCAAACTGATGATACGATGGTATTCCATCTCATGCATTGTATAGGGACATTGTTAGAAATCACATTCCATTCCATCTAGGATGTATTAGTAATGTCTGATGTTGTGATAGGTATTGTGGTAGTTATTCTATGATTTTGTGATATAGCATGATCTGTGTTACAACATACGATATCATGCTATTTTGGATCAAAAATGAAATTGGTTGCTTTTTCTAACTAAGTGATTATGGTTACAACAGGAGTCAATTTTCAGTTGTAAGGTGTATGGGCGCCTTATAGCTGGGAAAGGGTAACCTGTGTAATCAGATTTCTGAAAAAGGGGTACAAAAGTTTTAATTGTAAAGTAGAATTGGTTTTGATTAAAGGGAGCCAAATGCCAAACTGTAAGGTGTATGGGTGCTTTGCAGATTGGTAGGTGTCCAGCCTTATGATTGGATCACTATATTTGAGCACTTCAATTTCTGAAACATGATCTATTTTATTTAATGGGAGCCAATTTTTCAATTTATGGATTGTATGGGTGCTTCATGGGTTGGGAAACGACAACCCATAAGGAATGTAATGGCATGATGCTTTGTGTGATGTTTATATGTGTAAAATCTGTTTGATTTTGATATGAAATGTTTTGGCTTGTTGGGACCCTCTTAGGTCGCCTAGTGGTTAAAAGGAAGTTGGTTGAAACATGTCTGTTATGCTTTGAGCTATTTGATAAAATGATCAAGTGCCTAGTGAATTTTTGTTTGTAAAAGGTTACTTGATGTGTTGAATTTAATCTTTTAAAGTGATTAAATGATAAATTCCAATAAATATAAAGGGCTTGGAAAAAAGGAACATGTAGTGGTGTCCTCTGTTGAGACCCCGTGTGTGGGTAGGTTATGTATTTCTTGTGATTGCCTTGGAACAGAACCTTATGCGTTTTCCGTAGGCTATTTTATTTTAGCAATGACGTTAAATGTAAGGATTTGATCCTGATGACTTTTGTTGGGCGTGACCATGTTCTTGGGTCGACGCTTGTTTTTCGTGAGGGGATAGCCCGTGGTAGGTAGCGCCCTAAGAGATTATGTGCTTGACTTGATTGGTGAACATTCTGAAGTTTGGTACTGTTCGAGTACTGTTGTCCCGTGTAGGACTTCTAGTTCTAATGACACCCTTGTTCGGACGGGTTGTCATGCTTCTTTTGATCTTGTTAAGGGTTTGAGCATCGGGTAATGCTCTATATCAGTTGGTTAGACATGCCCCGGGCATGGTCGGTCACCTTGTTTGTCAGTTGACCCTTTCTTTTTGCACAGTAATGGATGACTTGACATGTCATCGTCCAAGAGAATGTTAGTATGGGGCAATACGATGTTTGGTTGTATCTCTTGTACTGCTATGTACGGTCTCGGGTCATCTCCGTGGTAGAGTGACCTGAGCGTTTGAGATTCAAGTCGTCCCAATGCTCGAAATGATTTTCAAAAGACATGGGTGGTTGACACACCGGTCTTGTTTCCTTTGATCCCTTGTACGTTTGACATGGTGATTGTGGCTCGGAGGAGCGACGCATGCCCGTTCAGTTAATTATGAACAAGTCTGCTTATGGGAAGCTTGTCTTTCTCCTTTTGATGACGTTGACCCCTTCTAAGTTGGGAAGCATCATTCCAGTTTAGTAAAGCATGTCCTTCTAGGTATAAGGAACACTCTAAGAAGAACCATATTTGAAAATGGTTGAGTTTTGCATGAATGAATTTGGGTTTTGGTGGTAAGGTTGATCGATGAATGCCTCATGTGAGAAGAGGCATCGTGATCGGTTGAAATCTTGATGCGTCAGCAGGTGAAGCTGAGGTTCATCTTTAGAGTCGACCAGGGGTTGTTCGACTGATATCCTTTACAGTTTTCGGGTATAAATAACTAGAATCCATTTTCAATCCTCTTTGTGTACTCTGCTATGCGACGAGATTGTCCCCTATCTCTCTTTCGTCCTGGATGCGCTAAGAGAGCGTCGACCTTATGCCACTCTAAAGTTTTAAAAGGCTATTGATCTTGGTTGGTTGTTCCATTTCGGTGTTGCACGCTGCAAGCGTGGTTTCATTCGTGGTTTGATCTTTGATACGTCAATGAGAGTTGGGTATGAGATCTTTGGTGAATGTCCTCATGGTGAATACAAGATTCCTTGAATGAAGGCATCATTGTTCAGCTTGTAAAGCACCGACCGCCAAATCCGGGCATCTTCTTGAATAGTCAGCCATAGTGTCTTGACTCTTTTTGACTTGGGTTTAGAGGTCGACAGGGAAATCGACCATTTGATCATTTCAAAATACGCTAGGTGCGTCGTTGGAACGCTTAGAGAGTGCTTTTGAAAGACAGTTGAAAAGTTGGGGGAGTGTAGTTTGAGTCTTGGACTTTTAATGTGGAAAATATAAGGTGGGAAGTACCTTTGTTTGGTTGTGTGATGAGTTGAATATGTGATCATGTCTCTTGTGGAATGGGCTCGGGTAAGAGATTTCATGTTGGTTCGGTGGGAAAATGATTGTTGGATCAGGTGTTGATGACTTAAGTGTCGTGCGCTTAAGTTGATTATCGTTGAGCGTTGAACGTTTGGAAAAGTAACGCGATCGTTGAATGAAACATCATGACCCTTATAGGTCGAAGGAAGTGTGCATTTTTCCCGAGGGATTATTAGGGATGAGAAGTTCTAAGGTAGGAAGGTTGTAATGACCCGCATTTTGAACCAGGTTAAGAAGTGGGGGAAATTTAACTTTTTCAACTACTAAACCAGTCGTTTTTAGAACCGGGCTTCGGAACGAGGTTCCGAAGGTTTGAACCCTTCTTTATAATGTTTTTGGATATGGGAGAATGACCGTTAAGTGTCCCGAGTAGCTCTAGGTGTTTCAGGTGCGTCATACCCGAAGGAGGCTGGGTTTTCAAGAACAACAGAAGGTGCACGGTTGGCGCACGGTTTCCCAAATCGTGCAACCCAAACCGTGCGGCCTAAAATAGGGAGGCAGAGGAGTTCGCACAGCCAATGCACAGTTTCCCTAAACTGTGAAGCCATCCCATGCATGGTGCTCTGGGTGTCCAGTGGGGGTGCCGCACGGTTTGCGCACGGTTTGGAAAACCATGTGGGATAAACCGTGCACCACGCCCAGTTAAAAGTTTTTATGATATTTAAAATGAAATTTAAAAATAAATACCTAAAATCTATTAAACACTCTTCTCCCCTCTCCTCTCGGCCAGACCCGCATGAACCACCCTCCTCCCATGGCGCCTTGGCCTCGCGTGAGCCCTCCCTCGACCGAACCACCTCTCCTCCGTTCTTGGAATTTTTCTTCTTCAAATCTCTATGGAAGGTCACTCCCCTCTTTCCCTCTCCTTCCTTGGCCGATTTTATGCTTCTCCCTCTCCCTAATCCCATTCGGCCAAACCCTAGGTTGGGGATTTGCTTTTGATTTTGTGTGCTTCCTTGTTTCTCTTATTCTATGTTGATGCGAAGGGTCTGTTATTGGGACTCCTTTCGGTGAGATTCGGTGTCCACCACCGAAGGCGAGGTGCTTTGTGGCGGTTTCAGTCCCCCGGGTTGTTTCTGAGGTAAGGGTTTTCTACCGTTTGTTGTTTCGTAGCATCCAATTAATGTATTTAGTTGTCTTAGAGGTTCCTGGTTTGTTTTCCGTAGTGCGTTGGACCTTTATAATTGGTTTTGCTTTGCTGGAGATTTGGCGGCTTGCCTACGTAGGCATAGGTACATATTTATATTTATGTGGGTTCCCCTGATATGCATATATTCAGGAATGGTAGCAAATATACACGTACGAGGCTAGTTGTCCCCATTTCATATATAAAGTGCCTGCGCATGTGAGCAGAGACTGGATTATGTGTATAGGAATATGTGTTAAGATCCTCTTGCGCACACTCATGGACATGAAGAGCATGTTCATGGAGGCTAGGTGTCCTTATACATATGTGAAAACACATATTCCTCGTCGGGGAGTAGTAGCAGCAACTTTAGTTAGAAGGAGCCAAGACCCGGAGTGGACGGATGGATCCACCTTGAGGTAGGGTCCCTCTACTGCCTTTTTATTTAAAGTGACGTTTAAATGAGTTAATTTATGCACCACCTCGGTACTTTAATTCTGAAAGTTAGTCTTGAGTAAATGCTTCTGCGAAAACTGTGTGAATTGTAGGAACAAGATAAAATAGGTTGTTGGTCGCTAAACTAACGATTTAATAATAAAACCCCTCAATCAGAGGTGCGCTTTCCTCAAGATAAAAAGTAGGAAGTAGAAATTTATGCTTGCCTACTTTGCCTTGACTTTGTGATAATTACTGAATGGTATGTTTGTCTGGTTGTTTCTTCTTTTTTGAATTTTACCAAGTGGGAAAATTCTATGTTGCCATAACCCCTCCCTTTGCACTTGAACCCTTGGACTCTAATTTACCATGAGATAAGAGGGTTAAATGAATTTTATTAGAATGGATTAAATGAGATGGTGGAAACTAGGTGCAATGACTATGACGCTTGCATTATTAATCATCCTCCTAGGTTTAGGAAACTAGAAGGAATGACCATCATGGGGAAACCTTTCCCAATTTTCCATGTTTAGGAAAATTGGATAAAATGACATTGAATAGGGAAAGTGTGATGAATGACATAGTTAATGGGTTGGGTTGTGAATTTGATATGGTTAATTGGAGCACATAAGAGGTAATGACTTATGTGTTGTTTTAAGATAATGAATGATGGTTTAATTGAATAGCACACTAGAGAGGGTTAGAGCATGACCCTAGTGTTTATTGTTATGATTGTGAATGAGTACCATAATTGATTATGGGTGTTTTTGAATGTGGAAGTTCTGTTTGAAATGCATAATAGGTACTGCCTTAGGCATTGTAATATACTGCTGATAACGAATGTGTGTGGTTATAGATGGGAGGAATTCATACCCCATGCCATCTACTTAAAACGGTTATGGATGGGAGGCATGCATACCCCATGCCAGATTACTTGAGTAAGGGTGGGAGGCATGTCTACCCCACGCCTGATGTGACCTCTATACATGTATGGAAGGGAGGATTTTATACCCCTTTCCAGTTGACTTATAGGGACGAGAGGCATTCTAACCTCGCGCCTACTGTTCTCTATACGTTTATGGAAGGGATGCATTCATACCCCTTTCCAGTTGACCGATAAGGATGAGATGCATTCTTACCTCGTTCCCACTAATCACGAATGATGGAAGGGAGGAATTCATACCCCTTTCTAGTTGACCTATAGGGACAAGAAGCATTTATACCTCGTGCCCAATATCTTCAGTTTATGGGTGGGAGGCATGCTTACCCCACGCCATCTTTTATAAATATTTACATGTGTAACTGTAGTGGTATGATCAGACTGATATCCCGGCTATGAGCCGAAGCTAGTATAGTCGTTAGTTGTCCTTGGGAAACCTGGATGGGTGTTGTTATTCCATTTTTTTCTACTTATTGAATCCACCTAAACCAACTTACTACTTCAATTAATATTACACTATCTGGTCTGGGTTAGACACCAGTGGTGCCGGCCTACTCAGATTTATATCTCACACCCTACTCGGGCCGCCATTGCACTGAGGTACCTGAGTAGATATTTCTTGTTTTCAAGACCTAGGTTGGTTTTTGTGTTGCTTGTACCTGGATATAAGAGCAAAGGACCGAGCAGGAGCTCAGGATTCTCAGGAGAACGCCCGTCGGGACTTACTGTCTTTTCTTTATTCTTTTATGTTGTATTGTAAGCATGTTGTACTGTTTCCTGTTTTCACATGGTATCATTCATCATCCATGTATCATGTAAACTGGATTTGGAAACCTTTTATAAAAATGATCAATATTTTTCTTCCTCTACTATTTGTTCATTGTTTATTTATTACTGCTTCCGCTATTGAATGTTATCTACTCTGAGATACCGCTTCTCAACTCTGATAAGAGGGTATAGTCTCCCCACTATCACCTCCCAAGACCCTCGCTGGTATTCGGTAGCCTCTGATGTACGGGGAGACACGCTTGAGGCCATGTGGCGACCGGTCTGGCCACCGGTTTGATGGTGAGCCGGGACGGGACGTTACAGAATAATATACTTATAGAAGTTTTTCCCTAATGATTTCATATCAATTATGGTGGGGACTCAATGTTCGTATAAATACATTAAATATATTCTAATAAGGCATTAATTAAAATAAATTATCCTTTAAACTAATTTGAAGTAGTGGTTACATTTAATTCATTCATAATTATCTATTTTAGAATAAGATTCTTAGTGCCCCCTCGATCATGGAGATTTTTATTCTCTTCATGCTTCTCAGTACTTGAATAAATTTTTTCCCTAGAAAATTCTTGACTTCTCTACATTTATGACATAACACTGTGAATGATGCATTAAATGTGACTTATTTTCCATTCACCACATTATCCATTTTTTTGTTGTAATTGGATACTTTGTGCCCTACCTTTCCACACTCAAAACATCACCTAGTCCTTTGGTGATGCTTCCCTTAATGCCTCTTTACACACATGTTTCACAACGAAAATTGGGTATTTTTTCCATTAACACCATTATCAAGTAGACTTTAATGAGAGGTTATAATACTATTAATTGAATCATATAGGCATTCAAAAATTACCATTTTTTAACCATGATTTTTGATAGATGGTTTGGTAAAATAAAAATATGTTCTACTTGAGATCCTATGTAATTAGGCATATCATTATGGAAGTAATCACATTTAACTTTTCTTTGGATATTAGACTGATTCCTCCTATTACCAGCCATTGGATGGAATAAAAAGAAAATTAGGGGAAAATATTTTAAATTGTTAAACACATAAAGGGGAATCCAATGAAAAATTGGGATAACTTATAAATTAAATTCACCCCCCTAACATATGAATTTATATGCTTCGATATATGTTATCCACGATCTACTTCCTAACATATATTCTTAGGGGAATTTATTTCCTTTAATAATAGTTTATAGTAAGATTACGAATTAAATAAATAATATGCTATGGGAGTGTTAAAACAAGAGTTAATCAAGGCCTATTTCCATGCACTAGTTCTTGTTCGAGTCTTGCTCAAATCGGGGTATTCGGGTTTTACCCCTAGAAACATCTTTGAAGGTGCAACCTTTACTTGTTCATATCTAGATAGGGTTGTGTTTTTTTATAAATAAATCACTGTATCCTCAACAAAAATTAGGGATTATTTTTTATAATTAGTATTATACCAACGAATTTTACAAGATTTTTCTAATCTGAATAAAAAAAAAGTAAACCATCCACCTGATACCAACTAAAACATCCATTTTATTTATTTTATATTTAAACATGATTTATTACATTAAATTTAATTTAATACAAACTAGAAGATAAAGAGGTTTAGTAAATTTTGGTCTAGGAAACAGTACATAACAACTTAAAACATTAAATACACTTCATTATTGAAAACCTCTTTTACATGACCTCAATATTCCTTCATACATAGAATTGCATTGCAAAACATGAGGACATACATAAGAAGAGGGTGAGATATAATGCCCAGTAAGGGAATAGACTGGAAATAACATGAGGAAGACAATACATATATGCATATCAGTGGATAAAAAAAGATACATGAACATAAAGGAATGATATAGCATGATATTCATAACATAGAAGTGTGGCAACAACATTCAACATGATATTAGCATTATCTAAGGCTCATTGCACATGGATTATCATGAGTAAACCCTTATTTCACCTGAATTAGAATGAATAAACCCTTGTTTCACATTAATTAGCATGAGTATTCCCACTTTACACATGGTGTATCATGATACTAAGAATTACCCAATTCATTGGAATTCTATAAGGGTGGACCCATCATAATCATTTTTTTTCATGTATAAATGTGCCACATAGTTCATAGAAAATGGATTCATTAAACATCATAAATTTATTCCATGAATAAGAAATGTGTAATACATATATTTAAGTCCCAAATATATAATTAAGTGAGAATAAATATGAATACTCTTGATAGAGAAATATGTACGGTATTCACTACATGATGATTTTGGCATGGAACATCATGGAGCAATTTAGGCAGCATAACAACAACAAATAGAAATTCATAAATTTGGTTGATATGATTGAAAGGGTTATATCATCATTTATACTTAAAATATATATTAAAGGGATCATGTACCATAACATCCCATCATATGAAATGGAATTTAGATTCAGAATATAAAAGAAATTCTTGAATGGAAATGAGAAGAGAGAAATACAATATGAAATTTCAGTATAGTAACAGATTAGTTAACGGTCCAAATGGGGGAGGATAAATTTCAACTCATTGAAATAAAATAAATTTTATAGTAATTTAAAAATTAAAAACAATTATCAAAGCATGAAATTGAAATTAAAAGAACTACTCTCGTAGATGGTGCTTGAGTTCAAAGTTGAGGAGAGGAATCCATTACATGGATGTGTGATCCCCAAGGCTTGGGGGAGGATACATAAGTGATTGGGGGCGACTTGGTAGGACTATAGAGAGTATAATGGAAGTGGTTGGTTAAAATTAAAAGATATTTAGTGAAGAGAAATTTTAGCATGAGTGGGTTTATATAGAAAAGGTGGGAGAATTCTTTATTATTTTGGTTTTGGACACTACACAATAAAATATTAAAGAACACAAACAATACCATGGTTTTCTACCATTTTATCGATAAAATGGGATTGGTGAGAATTATTTTATTGGGATGAGTGATGAGGATACTAAAATATTTCCTTTTCTTATCGGGAGGTGAGTCACACATTCAAGGAAATAATTTTAAAATCCTAATATATTATATATGTCTTTGAGGATTCCCTAAGGATTTATAAAATAAAAAAATAAACCTAAAAAGAAATTATTTTATAGGAAACAAATATATTTATTTGAAGATACATTTTATAGTATTTTATTACATCACTATTGGGACACTCTGATGTTAAAAAATGCATTATATATTTATACGGTATTTAATTTCTACCCAAAAAATCAATTGTCTCATAAAATTATGAAAAATTCACCGTTGCATAATTTTGATATCGTGATTCCAAAAATAATATTCATTTTATCTATATAATTTAATAAATATGTGAATTTAAACTTAAAAAAAATAAATTTATTCATTATTGAGGGTATTGATAAAAAAATTCAAACATTAATAAAAATTACAATTGACTTCATAAAAATTATATTATTAAAAAAATTTAATAAAAGTAATTTAATAATAATATTTTCTTAAAATATTAATTAATTAAAACATACATTAATTCATTGAAATATATTTCTTAATTGAATTTTAATATTAACCAAAACCACTATTTGTGCTTCAAAATCATTTACAATGCAATAATAATAAAATGAATGTATATTCATTATTCTATAGAAAAATAATGCACATAATCATAATCCGAGGGTCTTGTTACATATCCCTTCATTACACCAACATACTCCCTAAGAGTAAGGTGTGTGATGGTGGGGCTATCATGGGGTCGTTCGGTGAACATGGTTTGGGATGTGATCTCGATATACTAGAATTACTCCAGTAAATGGTTTCACTCTTGCTTAAGTTGTTGGATCTCGGCTTAGAAACCGTATAGGGAAAATCCCAAATATTATATAACTCTCATAATCATTGATAAAGGGGATTCATGGGGTATGATCCTAATGGTTTAATCCATTACTTCCTTTGTTTCTTCCAAAAGGATTTGTTAAAACCCTATATTTTTTCTAGTCATGTAATCACTAACTACATTATCAAAGGTAAGGATATGTAACGGTAATTTAAGTCCAATTGGATATAATAAAACAAAATGAGTTCATGTGTTTCATATATCCATAATACATTTAATTAAAATAAAGATAATTTTATTCATAAAAGTTAGTTAGTTACATGTTGGGATCATCGCCTTACCCTAGAAGGATTATAATTTAAAAACATTTTCAATTATATAATTTAAATGACACCCTATATAATTCTATAATGTTATAGGGTTTAGACTCCAAAATTATTGGATGATGACGGATATTAAAAGCTTATAGTAACTAATATTATACATAAAATTACCAAGAAGGTTCAAATCATTTAATGTTAAATTAAATCCATTAAAATATGATTAAAAACCTAACATAAAATCATCAATGTGACCCATAGTTTGAAATTGTAGTTAAATTGTTCCATTATATATCACTATGGAATAAAGACATGTGTCTTGGGAAGAATTTAATCCTTACTAAATGTTAAATAAAACCCTTCAAGATCCATGATTGTGTCAAAGCGGAAGACAATTGACTAAAAAACCCACCTAAACTATAACAATTACATGATGCATTCCATATATCCCTCTTGAGGATGTACATACCAGACCAAAAACATGTACTGAATCATGTGGTGGTACCTTTTGAAAATTATTTATCATATTATGAGAAGTTTTTTATGATCTCAAATTATAGATATAATGTTATATGAAATAAGACAAATCACTTTGTCAATGTATTCCGAAAAAACCACATGTTTCTATATGAATCAGGGGAAATAGAAGAGTTGATGAAATATATGTACCCTAATCTATTTTAGACTGCGAAGAAAAGTTTGAGGGTGAAAATTATGAAGGTTTAATAATTTTGAAAAATTAAAATTTATAAATAAAAATTCATTTTTAAAGCGGTATTTTCCATATTATAAAAAGAAATTATAGAAAAAAATTTAATGTATTTGTCATTTTAGAATGTTATACATTATATATTTCCAAATTTTAAAGAAAAATAATAATCATTACCAATAATAGTGTATCTATTTTAATTTCATCATATTATTAGTATATTCATTGGCTTATGATAAATTCAATAAAAAATAAAAAAAGAAGCGATGACCTTGGAAAGTAGGACCATAACCTATGAATCCATTTAATTAGATTGTAGGAGGGATATAACATCACTGAGAGTTCCCCATGACCAATCCCAATCTGAGACTCAACAAATAAATCCAGATTGAATGTTTTAATGGGATATTTTCAAGTTCATCAAGATCAATGGACAAACCATGTTTAATAAACCACCCAATGAAAATCTCACCATCACACCCAATAGCCTTTTGGAATTCACTTGTGTGATAACTTATTTTGTATCTTAACCCTTGATTTATGAATTTCAGTATTTTATATATAAAATATTTATTATATTTATGGTTCATTATAACTTTATAAATATTGAATAATAATTTTAATAAAAAATTAATTTTAATGCATTGAAAGACAAATTATTATCTTTTGAAAATATATAGTTTCAATCAAGACACTATTTTGGTGAATTTAGAAATGGATGATTATACTCATCCATTATCATTTTAAAAAAAATGGATGATTATTCAAACCACAAAACAATTTCATAAGATAGGGGTGTCGATTCATGTTATCATGTTGTATTGGGGATCTAACTTGACCAAGACACAATAATTATGATTATTTTCCATCATATTACATGTTATAATGATGGTCCTTGATAGAGATTCTATTTGGAATATTTTCCCTCAATAACCTCTATTCATTTATATGAGGATAAGGTCATCATTGCAGAAGATGGAAGGTGTAGGTGTGTGGTCAATCAAAGGATAGAATACTTGTTGGTTAAAAAAGAGATTCATATTTTGTTGGGAAACTCCTAATATAGTTTTAGGATCAATCTTGTGGTAGGTTTGAAATTTAAATTTTTGGTAGATTTAATTTACCTTTTTAGAAGCATGATCATTTGAATTAAGAGGATGAGATTATTCGGGTTCTTGTATAGGGCGTCATTCATGGTGTTATTGTGGATACCATGACTAATATATAAAGGCATGGAATCATAATATTTTCAATTTTTTACACATTGATCATTTTCAATATGTGTTAGCTTGATGCCTCAATTCTGGAGATAGAATACTGAAATGTATGCTAATATTTGGTTGTAAATCATTTTAGGTGCTTTGATTTTTTTTAAATTGACAGCTTGATTGATTATACTATTAAAACATGGAAAATAAGGTTCTTCCCCTTAGACAATGGGTTCACATAAGATGGGATAATAGATGGTGTATATATTATAAGACTCACTATGGTGTGGTGGTGGATACCTTTAGCGTGGTGAAATAGTGGTTTCTCAATGGCAAACATGGAATGATGAAATGATCATGTAATTGGGAATGATGGATCATTGTCATGTTGAGGTCAGGATTTTCACAGTTTTCTTTCATAATGGATAGGTAAGTTACCCCACACCATGTTATATTTTGTGGTTCTCTAAAAATAGCATCCAGAATATCTATTTTTCATGGTAGAAGTTATTGTGTTAGTTGTACCATTTTATTAATGGGGTCCTAATTACCATGAGAAATAAGTGTGATAAAACATTTTAAACATATATATTCACATATGGATTTTATTAAAGTTAATTTTAATGTGGTTGGAGTTATTTTACAATAAGGATGTTCTCTTGAGTTTCATCAGCAAAAATATAGTTGGGATTATAGGATTTTTATTTTCTTATTTTCCATTAAACAATAGTTGGTCAATGAATTTACATTTGGAATATTTGAAAATTTATCAATTTACTTTGATCCTTATCTCGTGGGCCAATAATAATTCATATATAAATTTATTTAATCTCCCAATTAGTAGTTCTCTCTCCATTATAAAATTAATCTTCTTAATGGAAGTTTTTTTGATAGTAGTGTAACTTCATTTTCCATAATATTGGATCATTATTTAGTGGATGATTGACTGGGAATAAGTTTTATTTTTTTCATTTAGAGTTCATAGTTCATAAATTTTCTTCCTCATAATGACCTTATAATGTTATTTAAATTATTTATCTATGGAATTATATACAGGACTATGACTCATTTATTTATGTTTATATTTTTAAATAATATGCTCTTGAATTGATGGGTGGATAGTTTGGATTTTTTAAATTATAATAAAGTAGTAGAAAAATTAAAAAACTAAAGAGGGGTTATTCACATGTGTTTATATATATTCATGATATTATTCATATTAATGGTGTTTAATTATTAATTTTTGGTATTCTTTAAAAAAATTGTGAATTATGTTATCTTTATAGGTTTTATGTATCGAAATCACATTTTATAAATGTCAGATTCTATAGTAATTTTGATGCAACGTTTCTTTGAGAAACATTAAAAATTTTAATATTGTTTTTGTGTCCACACTTGATAGTAATTAATTTATGATAAAAATTTAATTTTATAGTGACTTGATACAATCTTGTGGTGTTCATTGTTTCACATTACGTTGAAAATTTATTTTAATAAGATGCGTTGTCAAGATTATTTCAGGGAACTTTGTTGATATTCTTATCACACTCAAAGTCGATCAAATCAAATAAATTATTCAATAAATTTATTATGGGGAATGTTGGTATTTATGTGGATATAATTTTGATATGGAAAACTATTTCTATAAAATGAATTATATGATATATATCTTACTGCTGTTATTATTATTATAAGATGATAATGTCTATTGTGATTTTAGTGTTATATGTGTTATAGCTGTGAGGTAATTTTTTTGTGTTGTAGATCCAAGAAAGAGTTGATATAAATTTTGATAATTACAATCATAATAGTGTATAATTTAATATTTGGTGGGATAAAAATTACATTTCATATATTGGAATGGAACAAAATTAGGGGTTGGGAGTGAATGAAACTGACCATTAATGATGTGTTAGAAAGGATTGTGTTCTTGAACATAATGATTAATTGTGGATAAAAAATGATTTTTTTGAGAAATAGACCATTAATTGAATTAATTTATGGGATTATAAAATTATAATAAATGATATTAATTTAGATAATTTTTTATTGAAAATAATTGTATTTAATATGGATTGTGTATGGCATAATTAATGTAACATGACTTCTAAATTTTTAATTCATGAGTTAGGGTAATAATTCACCTTATATGTGAAATTTTGGATAATGATATGCATGCTTTTTATGAATGAAGGTAGTGGTTACTAGTTTATATATGGGTTTAGTGGCCATAGAATTATTGAAATGTTATGAATATTGTGGTGGGTGTGGCCGTGTTTTCATGGTAAAAACCTTATCTAGGTGGAGTTTTTTAGTCAATCCATGATTGTATTTTCCTTGATCTCATACCCAATTAACCAATATCAGATACCTTTCTACCTCAAAAATTAGTTGGGTCATGTATATTCCCCCTCATCTAGGTTAGTGAGAGACTGAATGCATAGATACACCCACTATTTATCTTATTATTTATTGAATAATAAATTTTGGAAAGGGTGCCTGTGGGTGGTCTAGTATGGAAGGTGAATTATACCAAAATGATTTATTTTATGTCCTTGATAACATAAAATAGTTTATATGGTTATGTATTTTTGGATGTGAACTGATTCCAAAATGAGATGTTAGACCCTGATAAAAGTTTAATGTTGGTAGGGTTGTGGTTTGATTCCCAACAACATTAGAATTAGTGTTTTGAATAATGAAAACATGAGATGATGAAAAATATGGGTGGTTGGGATTTAATGTGATTATTTTCCAACCAATATCAGATGTATCATGTTTTTTTAATTTTTATGTGATGGAAATATATAGTTGTGATGTATAAACCAAATATTTTTCAATGATTTGTGATAGTGAAAAATATTTTAGGAGGTGATGTGGGGTTTATTATTTATATATTATTTTGGTAAAATTTTAGCATCTATGGATACAATATATAGTGAGTCAGACATGGTGAGGCTGAGTGATAATAAACCTAATATATGTTCGATAGTTCTAGGTTTTTATCAATTCAATCCATACTTTTATTTTCCCACATTTCTATAAGAGTAATTACCATTGATACTATTATATTTACATGTATCATCATATCTATTTTAAAAATTTAATTCCTAGGTTTCTTTGAGGGATTCAATGAATATAATATAAATCACTAGCTTTGATCTTATAGTTATTGTTAATGTGTGTACCAACAATAATATATATACCTATGTTCTAATATTGAATGTGATATTAGTTAAGGAATAGTCTTTTACAATAGATGGTGATCCAATATAAATACCTTATGCTCACTAGACAACCTATCCAGTGAAATTATTATTATGAAATAGAGACATAAGAAGGGTACGTGGATAAAAAATTATTGTACATGTGACTTGACTAGTGAGATTATAGTGGATAAATTAAAATTAATCTAATCAGATTATATGAAATGCATTCATCCCCAATGTGATTTTGTAATTATTTTTGACCTAGTAACCTATAATTTAGTTTTAAATAATTGAAGGGGTGATTATTTTTGTATGAAAGGTACATATTTTATTCCATTGAATTATCACTAGTGTATGATCCAACAAAATACTTGGAATGGATATATTTCCTTTAGTATGATTAGTTATTTCATTTAACTTATTACGATCTAAAAGATTCAAAATAAAATTGTTATCTAAATGCCCTTGATGTAGATAAATGTTTTTTACATTGATTCACGTAAAAAATATTACATTATCTATTAAACTATATTTTCATATCTTTATTTAAAAAGGTTAGAAATTTAATTCATTAACCGATTATCTATAAATATCTTGTGATTCATGATGAAATAAATTAGAAAATACATTTGGTTCTTGAAATTGTTTAATCAAACATACAAAATTTCTACTATACTGGGTAAACAAATTTTTAGAACTTTTTAAAAACTGTTTAATAATATATGATTTTTTTATAACAATGTTTATCTAACATTCATAAACTATTGTATTCCTGATTTTAATTTAATTATCTAAAATATAGGCCAGAATTTAATTTTCAAAAATATATTTGTTTCACCTTTTAAAATATTTTTCTATTATGACCAGACACACATGGGCCTATATAGTAAGTAGTAAGAGAAATATGGAATACTATTACCGAATCCAATAAGCGTGTGGAATGTGACTAAATAAATGAGGCATATCAAAAAATGTGAGGACATAACCAAAAGTACATGTACACATGTACCCATCTCCATGGAACATTATAATTTATATAACATAAGCAAATAATACTCAAAATTCATAGATAAAATCTAATTTCACATCAACATATGAAAATGTGTATAGAAAATAAAAGGTCAAAATAAAAGCCCACCCTAAATATAAAAAGTTTAATAGTTGATAAATTAATTATGGAAATTCTCAAGATGAAACTCCTTCAACTATATGTGGTCTATCAAGATCATTTATAATCCAACTTATTCTTGACATCCTAAGACTCTTTTAATGGGTTGTTCACTATATAAGACATGAAACATGTTGGAATATCTAATGCTAGGGTGATTATAAATATACTTATAGGGACATTCATAAATCACCAAATAATGAATCAATGATATTCATATCAAAATCACAAAAGGGTGATACACCATTAAATAAAGATAAAAACCCAGATATCCTCATTTAAGGACACCAAGTATCAATATAAGTTCACAACCTCACTACCATCCAATAATGATTCATAATCCTCAAAGGGAACATTAATTTTAGAGAACTCACTTCTTGTGCCTCAATAATAGTATTGAAACACATCTAATCGGTCACACTCATTGGACCATTCTATATAGATGTACACACTAGAAATGATTGGAATATAATTTATAGGTAGGTAATCATGCCTATGACCTTTGGGGGGCTACATATCCTTATCACAAATACACCAAAATGAAGAGGAACAAACATCATGGATGTTAACAATGGGATAAATTATTCAAATTAGGGATGAATGATAACAAATCACACCTCATGAAACACAGAGGGATACATTGATCTACCCATAACTACCACATATTGGGGACCAGTCATCCTATTCACATGATGGGATACCACACTATAACCTCTTATTGAAGGGCCTAGTAAATGCACCCACACTAATACTGAAACTTAACTGAGGTGATTAAGGGATCCAACCCTCCATAGAGAGAGTACATGACATGTACACGGGACACATGATGAGTCAATATATTTATGGTATTTTGAGTGTCATTTTATTTATACACATGCTAGTTTATGTGCACTCTAGTTGTTCCAATGTACAATAGTTGGGTCCATGCCTATATACCATATGGTATATGCATAGTTTTTGGCTTCTAAACCATATGGTGTTTGACTAAGTCACATGATTGTGTGATATTTATCTCCACATGTAAATCATATCAATAATTAAAGGGTGTATATACAATGTTTATTATACCAAACAAAATATATTATAGATTAATATTTTACTAAAATATAAGATATCAAAATATATCCACCCACATCACCTCCCCCTTTGCACAAATGAAAACTCCAGAACATTATGACTGGATCTGTGTTGATCAAGCTAGCATCATCCCAAGTCAAAAAATTCTAGCCACCCTAATATCATAAAACACATGAAATTATTATCTCAATTAATCTTCATTTGTACCACTGTCATGTCCCTGTTGTAATATCCAAAACATATAGAGATAACAAAAATCACATTTTTTTATAATTTATATCTGTTTTATGGGAAATATGATTTCCCATAAAAATTACTCAATAAATGTTTTAATCGAATTTTATGTCTGTAAAAACCTAATTAATACATTATAATTTTTGATAAAATACTTTTTTAGATTTAGAGGGAGTGTCTAGGGCTGGAAAATCCTCAACATAGAAGAAATAAAAATATTAAATATATTATATTTGGAGCAAGTGATTTGGTAAGAATAGTTTAATATCACCAAAATAGTATGTCATAATAGAAATCTAGGACCACTGTTAGGTTAATGACATGCTGTATACCCTAGGTTGGATATATCATTTGTGAGAAACATAGGTTTGGTTATTCCACTCATGAGGATAATTTATTTAACATTTTACCATATTATTTTATCAAAAAAAATTCTTACCTCCAAAATTGTGTGTTGTATGAGAAATCTAAGACCACATTTATGTCTAAAAAGAACATTTTACCTGAGGTGTGGTATAAATTCTATGTGTGTAATGTGTTTGGAAACATCACTAAAAATAATACACATTTTAAATTCATTTATTTAAATATTCCATTTTAAAAAATAACAAATTAATATCTCTCAAACGGAGTATCATGTGATAAATTTCGTTCCTTCATGAACTCTAAAACATGGTGTTTAACTTAAGCAGGGAAATTTTTTTGCATGTCTCATATTTTTTTTTCAAATCTAAATCAATTTTTGGTTTTTAATAATTATTTATATTATAATTTTAATATTATTAATTAGGAATTCATTTATTTGAGTGTGCATCTTCTTCAACGAAAATTACATCCATGGAAGCACATAGATTCAATATAATTCTTGAAAAATCAATCATTTTAACATGTTTTAAATATCAATTCCCTAATGAGATGAATTAAAACCCTGTGTAATCAATTTCCATTAGAAAAAAATGTTATTTTTGGGTATTGAGGTTTCCAGTTTGAAATGTTGTGTGTATGCAGTATGGGATTATATCAGCAAATTTCCTACCTAGTTTTGGAAGATTCAGTAAAGCATGGACTATCTTGAAATTTATTTTCACGTAATGGATAAAACACCAAAGAATGTTGAGGCTATAAAGGAGCATCCTCCATTCTAGGTACCATGTTTATGGATTCGGGGTATGTTTAATTTAATTTTATTTTATTAATCAAATCTTCTCTTATCAAAATGTTCTTAGATATTGATATGAATTATACGCTGTCAGTGTCATTGGATTCTTCTTGGTGAGCAGAAGATACATCATTTTTTTGAAGGAATTTGGGTATTATTTAATCCATTTCTTCAAATTTTAAATGGATAATGTAAACTAAATTATCAGAGCATTTTCTTTTAAAAATATTATTTTGAAGAAAAATATTGTGCAATTTATCAATAGATAATTATTATAATTATCAAATTATAATTTTTTCAAACTGTGAATGATAAATATTACAAAATATCAATTGAAAATAGTAAATAATATAATGAAAGAATTAATTATAATAATTTTTAATAGATAATTACAAGGATTTTTCAAAAGATAATTATAAAGAATTATCAAGTGATAATTACAAGTAAACACCAAATAACAAGTGAATTAATTTATCAAAGATAATATTATTGAATTTATTAACAGATAATTATAAAGAAATTATCACATGAAAAAATTATTGAATTTATCAAATGATGCTTGTTTTATTATCAATGGATAATTTATGGAATAAAAATTATCGAAGGATAATCATATGGATTTATTAATGAATAATTTAATAGAAATTTTAAAAATATAATTATAAAATCATAATTTATGAAAAATTATCCACAGAGAGATATAAATGGATAATTTAAAAAAACATTCAACACAAAATTCTAAAAGTACAATTTATGATAAATTAACAAAAACAAATTATAAATGTAAAAGTTAATAGAAATTATCAAAATAGAATTTTAAAAGTGTAATTTTTGATTAATTATAAAATTAAAATTATAAATGGATAATTTAAGTGAAAATATGAAAATATTATTCTAAAATGATAATTTATAATAAATTATAAAAATATAATTATAAAATGATAATTTAGGAAAAATTATGAATGTATAATTATAAATTGATTTTTGAAGAGAAATTATCAAAGGATAATTATAAAATGATAGTTTGGTAATTATCATGGAGTGAATGTATCATTACATGTGATACTTTATTTTTTTTAGAAATAAAATAAATTTTTTAAGTTCTAATAACCCTTGATGAACATTGAGCATTTAGGTGTCTAAGATTCCTATAATAAAGCTGTGAGGAGCAATATGAAACCACATAGTGTAGTTTATCCATGTCGTAGATGATGACGACTTTGAGGTAGGATGTTACTTACATTTTTTAGATATTTTCTACATTTTTAATTAATATGATTATGTGTAGATATATTTTAATTAAAGTGATAGATATGATCACATGTGGGTATGTGTGTATCCCTAGGAACCTTATGTTACACCAGTTTCTTGGATTACGTTATACCTTATTATTAATGTTCTATGATGAAAACTTGTATTTTGTGGGACCATACTTATGATGATATTCTATGATTACTTTGGTATCCTACTATGTTATTTATGCCATTATGGTAATTTTCATAGAGCCCCATACAGTTTGACCATTGAGAAATTTTATCCCAAAGAAGGAAAGTTCTCATGACTCGAAACAATGATGGAGAGGGACCTTTTCACATGGGAGAGATATAAAAATTCCTCAAGGATGTCGTGTGATGGACTTGGTGACTCGTGGATACCATGTGGCATGTTATTCGATGACTAGGGGATGTTAAGAGTCCCTCGATGCCGATGAGATGTCAAGAAAATGAAATTATTAATGAAAAATTCTATAGAGTTTCAAAATCACATGTTTCCATGAATAATGATTCATTAGTATCATGTTTAACCCTTGATTCTTCTAAGACCATTATTACCATTCTTTCATGGAGCCGAATCAAGTACAGTTGGGGGATGGGGTCATCCTGTTTAGAAAATGGAACCTTGGTTTTTTATTATATGTTAATATTCATCTTATGAATTTTTTATTAATATGGAATACACATTTATACCTGATCACATCATGTTAAGGATGCATTGGTGGTTTCTAACTAAGTCAGGTACTCTCACCTTAATTGAGCATAACGATGTAATTGTATATTTCACGAGGGATCCAGTGAAGGGAAAGGGGCCTATGATGGATGGCTATGAATGTGTATCACAATGCTATAGGAGACCTATATAGGCAATGTAGGACCATGCATTTTCTTTTTTAATGTAATATTTTCATTACTCAAGAAATAATTATACTTTGGATATACCATGTCTTTCATTTTTCAAATTCCATATGTATTAATATGATGATTTATTATGATATGTATTGTTTTTTACTAATCTTCACTAGTGCGAAAACGTTATTTACATCACCATTTTTTACGTTGGTTATATATTACCAACGTGATAATCTGTGAAACGTGGTTTTTTACATCGGTTATTTTATAACCGACGTAACAAATGCAGTGAGTAGATTTTTAACGTCAGTTATTTTAAAAACCGACATTACAAATTGCTCGTGTTCGGTTTTTATGTCGGTTATGTTATAACCGATGTAAAATACCAAAGCGCGGGGGTTTTTTACGTCGGTTATTTGATAACCGACATAAAAAACGAGATATCTACGGGTTTTTTACATCCGTTATAAGATAACCGACGTAAAAAACTAGATATCTACGCGTTTTTATGCCAGTTATCAAATAACCGACGTAAAAAACCGCACGCGCTGAGGTTTTTTACGTCAGTTATAAAATAACTAACGTAAAAATCTGTGATTTTTGATGTCTTTTTTACATCGGTTATAGAATAACCGACGTAAAAAAATCCGTATCTGATACATTTATAACGTCAGTTATTAAATAACCGCTGTTATAAAAACATTTAAAAAATTAACAATCCCCGAGGATTTTAATTTACAATTTTTCGTTCGACAGTCCGGTGACTCGTCTCTCTCGCGCGATAAACCCTAATCGGCTCGTCGATCTCGCTGTTAAACTCGTTTTTCCTACAACATTTATCATCATTACTCTCCTCAGATCTATCATCTCATCTCGCAACACTCAAGTAAGCCTTCAATGAATTTATTTCATTTGTTTGTTTCTCGGATAGTCTATATTTTTGTTTTGCAATTTTTGTGTTCTTTTTTTTGTTTGTTTTGTGTGCTTTCAACTCATTCAATTTTTGTGTGTTTTTTTTCCCGGATCTATCATCTCAACTCGTTTTGTGTGCTTTCAACTCACAACACAAAAGGCATTCCAAAACCCCCATTTCATGTAAGCATTCAACTCACAACACTATAGTTTTGTATTCTTTTTTTCATTCGTTTTGCCTACATCGTATATTTTTTGTGGTCCCAAATTTTTTTTGATGGATTTGGATATGTCTTTAATTTTATATATTCATTTTATCTTGAAATTGGGTGCTTTTAATGTGTGACACTTAGGTTAATATTTTGGTGTATTTTATAACCTATGAAAGTGATTAATTAAATTTGAAAGGGGAATCCAATTATGGTTTTTTAATTCTTTGTTGTCATGTGGGCCTCAAAAGGGCCGTTTTGAATGGGTGTTATGTGTAATACCTTGTCACACTTCTTGAAGGTGTTTTATGAAAAAGTTTGTTTTTCATGTGTATTGTTTGTGACATTATTTGAGGTAAATTATTAAAATATGGGGGTGGTTTAATAAATGTGTATTGAGCTGAAATTTATATTTTGGATTTGTATTGGTATGATTTTTTTCTTGAATGGGGGTTTGGAATGTCTTTTGTGTGCAAAACATGGTTGTTCCTCTTGGGATTGTTTTATCAAAATTGAAAATGATTTAGTGAGTTAAAAAAAGTGATGAAATGGTGTAAATGCAATATTTTGGTGATGTTATTAACCTAATAAGGATTTTTGAAAGTTAAAGAGGTTATTTAATATTTCAAACATTTTCAGAAGGTTTTATAAATTGAGGAATTGTTTTATTAAATTGTGATGTTGGTGCGAAACATGTTTGTGGACTATTTTGTGTGACTTTTTTGATAAAATAAATTATGATATTAGTTATCGAGAAACTTGTGATCATTTGACTAGTTGAATATCAATGATTATTTTTAATTATCATACGATCATTTAAGTATCCATATTAAATGCATGTGTTTTTCATTGTTCACCATCCCTAGTTTTATATGTAAACCATTGTTTGGGGGGGTTTTCAGGGGGTAGGGGGCTTTCCAGAGGGTTGGGGGGTGTTCAGGGGGGTGTCTAAGGGGGTGGGTGGGTTTGGGGGGCTGTACAAGGGGGTGGAGGCCTGTCCAGAGGGTTTTGGGGGTTGTCCGGGGGGTGGGGGTCTGTCCAGAGTGTTGGGGGTGTCCAGGGGGGTGTCCAAGGGGGTCGGGGGTGGGGGTGGTGTCCAGGAGGGGTGGGGGTGCTGTCTGGAGGGGTGGGGTGCTGTCCAGGGGGTGGGGTGCTGTTCAGGGGGTGGGGGGGGGGCTGTCCAAAGGGTTGGGGGGGTGTCCAGTGGGGTGTCCAAGGGGGTAGGGTGTGGGGGTGGTGTCCATGAGGGGTGGGGGTCTTGTCTAGAGGGGTGGGGGTTGTCCAGGGGGTTGGGGGCTGTCCATAGGGGCGGGGGGTGTCCAGGGGGGTGGGTGGGGGGCTGTCCAGGGGGTGGGTGGGGGGGGGGGGGGGGGGGCTGTCCAAAGGGTTTTGGGGGTTGTCCGGGGGGTGTCCAGGGGTTTTTGGATTTACATTGTGATTTTCTCCATCTGAATTTTTATTTTAAATATGATTTGATTCTTAGGTTTACTCCATTCTCTCCAATTTTCTCAGGTTTTCTATCAACCATATAGGCGCCATGGTTTTCTGTTATTCAATGGAATTTAAAACTGTTATATCTATCCATATTTTGTTTTAATAATAATATTCAAGCATATTTTTTTAAAATACGCATAGATTTGATTTATATTTCAAAATTGTTTTACATTCAAATTATGATTTTTTTCATATAAACTTATATTTTTCTTATCTTGAAAATATATATATTTTTGATATTTGTTATAGGTAATAGTGAGTCGAAGTTGGATTACGGCACATCGAATGAGAAATGAATATGAGGAAGGTGTTGATTCCTTTTTGGAATTTGCTAAACGAAATGTTCCAAGTAGTGAAATTTTTTTCTGTCTACACCTGAAATGTTTGAATATGAAGAAGTTGAAAATTAGAGAGATGAAAGATCATCTGATATGTCATGGTTTTAATCCAAGTTACAGCCCTTGGATTTTTCATGGTGAAACTGGACGAAATTTCGCTGATGATGATGATGCACAAGATGGTAACTCCGATGGAATTGAAGAAATGTTTCGCGATATTGTAGCAGAACAAATTGAGATAGAACCGACAGTTGCACGTCTATATGGTGATTCTGAAAAACCATTATATCCTGGTTGTACAGATTTTACGGTTTTTTCGGCGGTGTTAAGATTGATTACCCTGAAGGCGAAACATGGATGGAGTGACAGAAGTTTTACAGAGATTCTACAATTGATGAAAGACATTCTTCCAAAAGATAACGATCTTCCAGATTCACATTACAAGGCCAAGAAAATATTATGCCCGATGGGAATGGGATACAAGAAAATACATGCATGTCTGAATGACTGCATTATATATAGGAAGGAATACGAATTTCTGCCAGAGTGTCCTAAATGTGGGACATCATAGTATATGGTGGAATAAAAATCACAGGCTGATGTAGAGATTACAAAGCTCCCTTAAAAGGTATTTTGGTATCTTCATATATTTCATCGTTTCAAATGTTTATTCGCTAGTTCACATGATGAAAAAAGGTTAAGATGGCATGATGATGAGAGGGTATGTGATGGAAAAATACGTCATCCAGCTGATTTCCCACAATGGATGAAAATTGATGCACAATATTCTACATTTGAAAATGAAATTAGAAATCTCAGACTAGGGTTGTGCACAGATGGAATGAATCCATACCGAACCCTCAGTAGCACACATAGTTCATGGACTGTTTTATTCGTAATTTACAACCTCTCTCATGAAGTTTGTATGAAGCGCAAATATGTCATGTTGAGTATAATGATCTCTGGTCCAAAGCAACCCGACAATGATATCGATGTTTACTTGTCACCATTGATTGATGATTTGAAACTATTATGGGCTGATGGTATTAGGGTGTATGATTCTTATAAAATGGAATAATTTCAACTCCATGCAGTGCTTCTGTTCACTATAAATGACTTCCCAACATATGGAAATTTGTCTGGATACAGTGTTAAAGGGCATAAAGCATGTCCAATTTGCGAAAAACAAACGTCATATTGTCAATTGCATCATGGGAGGAAAACAGTGTACATGGGTCATCGAAAGTTTTTGCCTATGGATCACCCTTATAGAAGACTAAAAAAGGCATTCAATGGCTCACAAGAATTTGATACTACTCCAAAACCATTATCCCATGATCTTTATTTTGAGAGGGTGAAAAACATTGATGTGACATTGGGAAAGAAAGAGAAATCTAGTAATGATAGATATATTTGGAAGAAAAGATCAATATTTTTTGAGCTACCATATTGGAGGTATCATGAAGTTAAACATAATATTGATGTCATGCATGTGGAGAAGAATATCTATGATTTTTTGATTGGAACATTGTTAGATATTAAAGGAAATACAAAAGATGGGTTGAATGCAACATTAGACTTACTATCAATGGGAATACGTTTGGATTTAGCTCCCACTCTTAAAGGAAGACGAACATATCTTCCCCTAGCTTGTCATACATTATCGAAGAGGGAAAAAATTAGCTTCTGGAAATGTCTTCATGATATCAAAGTGCCTCAAGGTTATTCTTCTAATGTAAAATTTTTTGTCTCATTGAAGGACTTGAAGTTGATAGGTATGAAATTACATGATTATCACGTCATGATGCAACAAATTCTACCAGTTTCATTGCGTGGAATATTTTCCATTCGTGTCAGAAAGACTATAATGAAGTTGTGTTATTTTTTCAACTCAATTTGTAACAAGGAGATTGATGTGAATGCATTGAACATTTTGGAAAAGGATGCAATTATTATACTTTGTCAATTGGAAATTTATTTTCCTCCAACTTTTTTTGATATAATGGTGCATTTAATGATTCATCTGGTTTGAGAAATAAAGCTTTGTGGGCTTGTATATCTTCGTTAGATGTATCCTTTTGAAAGGTATATGAAAATATTAAAGGGGTATGTCAAAAATCCATATCGACCTGAAGCCTCCATTATTGAAAAGTATATTTCTGAGGAGGTAGTAGAGTTTTGTACGAGATACTTGGCTGCAGCGCAACACATAGGTTTGCCTCCATCTCGCCATGAACGAGTTAATAATGAGGGAAAGAGGATTCGTGGCTTGAAAGTCAAATCATTGTCAGCTGAACAGATGAGGAAGTTAGAATCATACATCTTGAATAACATAGCTGATGCTCAACCGTATATCACATTGCATATTAATGAGTTGAAACAATGTCATCCAAGGAAGAAATAAATGTGGATTTTGAATGAGCACAACAAAACTTTTTTGTCATGGACTAAAAAGACTTTTCTTGGTAGATCAGATGTATCAGAGATATTAAAATGGATAGTGGGTGGTCTATGTTTAAATGTGATAACATGGCCCGGTTATGACATTAATGGTTATAAATTTCATATGAAAGCTCAGGACAACATAAGTGCAGTTCAGAATAGTGGTGTATTGGTGTTTGCCAAAGTGATGCATTTTTCAAGTGATAAGGACAAAAACCCAATTTCTGCATCAAGTGCATATTATGGAGTGATTTAAGTCATATGGGAGGTTGATTAATTTAAAATTAAAGTTCATGTTTTTAACTGTAAATGGTTTATCGGTAACAACAGTGTCAGACACGATGAATTTGGAATGACACTTTTTAATATGAATAGATTGGAAGACACAACTGATTCTTTTATAATGGAAACACATGCAAAACAAATTTTCTATGTATTAGATCAATCAGATATGCACTGGGCTGTTGTTTTACAAGGGAAAAACAATATGTTGGTGAGGATGAACTTGATGAAGATGCTGATTTATGTGAGATCCCTACTTCAATGGAAAGATTAACAGAACATAATGATGAGCATATTGAAGACATTGTTTTTGCCATAAGGAATGATCACGATGAAGGAATTTGGGAAAAGAATCCATTTGTACATTCCTATTATTATAGGTAACATATGTTTATTTCCTGTTTACATTTAATTTTTTCATAAATGTTAGATATTGTAGGTTCTTTAGTTATTAAAACATGTTTTAAAACAAAATAAGTATAAGTTTTTGTTTGTTTTAAGTTAGTTTAGTTTACTTTATCATGTTTATAACCATTACATGAATTATATATCTATTCTTTTTGTTCAGTGACAATTACATTACCATGTTTACCATGTTTACTAGGTTTACCATGTTTACCATCTTGACCATCTTGACCATTTTGACCATCTTTACCAATGTTTAACATTTTTACCATATTACCAATGTTTACTATTACATAACTTAGTACACTTTTCTATTTTCTAATTACAGTGGTATTAAAATATTTGAATTTGTATATTTGTAAGTTCATTATTTATTAAAACATGTTTTAAAACAAAATAAGTATAAGTTTTTGTTTGTTTTAAGTTTGTTTAGTTTACTTTATCATGTTTATAACCATTACATGAATTATATATATATATTTTTTTGTTCAGTGACAATTACTTTACCATGTTTACCAAGTTTACCATGTTTACCATCTTGACTATCTTGACCATCTTGACCATCTTTACCATTGTTTAACATGCTTACCATATTACCAATGTTTACTATTACATAACTTAGTAAACTTTTATATTTTATAATTACAGTAGTATTAAAATATTTGAATTTGTATATTTGTGAACTGACGTTTGTTTTGTTGATTTGAAGGATAATGACAGATCATTCAGTTGATCAACCACATGATTCTGGAGATGAGAATATTGTTGGTCATACCTCTGGGGATGAACATTCACATTCTCCTATTAAGACAAAGAGTTCAAAGGTTGGTAAACGTGGGTGCACATGTTTACCAAAATTATCACATGCCCGTACTCTGGATCAGAGGATAGTCGTTGAGTTTGATGATGATGATATTACTAGAGGTCCAAATGCAAAAGATTTTAAGAGTTTTGTAGGAACTCAGGCTAAGAGAAAAGTAAGCATTCTGTATGATGATTGGAGAAGTGTGGATAAATTGATAATCTCTCAGTTATGGGAGACGATTTTGGTAAGATCTTTTGTCATTGTTTGACTATTATTTTAATGTTTCTAGTATATATAATATGTTTAACCTCTTCTTTATCAGATGAAATTTTATATTCATGACACTGGATGAGTCAGGAAGAAATGCTTATCGTTGGCTGCCAGGAGATGGAGGGATTTCAAATCAACCCTCTCATCTGATTTCATTTATGGTCATAGGAGTCATGACAATCCATGTTGTATATATCCTTTTATATATGAAGACACAAGGAGATAGTTTTTTGAAAGTAGAATAAAAGAGTCATTTCTGGTAAGGGCAATGTAAAATTTTATAAAATTTCTTATATAAATGATTTTATTAATGTTTTTTTAATGATTTCTTATTCTTAAATTACAGCAAACGAGGAAATCTCATCAGGAGATCCAATCTAAAAATGTATACCCTCATAGTTTATCTCGGGGAGGGTTGCTTTATTGGAAGAAAAAATGATGGCGGAAACATTTCAACAACTAAGAGCCGAGTCATCAAGCTCTAGAGAGGTGGCCCCTCCATCCCCTCCATCTAGACATGAAAAATGGAAGAGAGCACGTAAGGGAAAAAGGGAAATATCTTTCAGAAGAATCAAGAATCGTAGTTGAGAGGATTGTAAGATATCTATTTTATTTATTTAAGTTAACTATTTTCTTCATATAATTTCAATCATTATAGAAATGTTCAATTAATTAATATAGGACTCTCTTGAGGAGAAGAGTTCATAGGGGACATTTACAGCTAGTGGGAGGGAAGATATTTTATCTGCAGCATTGGGAAGGCCCGAACATCCTGGTCGTGTAAGAGGATATCCGGCAGGTGTATCAGTAAGAAAAGTGTTGACACGTTCTTCAACTTCTAACGTTGAGGGGTTCATAAAAAAAATATTATCCTTGGAGGCTGAAGTTAAAAATATTAATGCGATGATGGAGGACAAGATTAGAGCATCAGTGCAGTCTATGTTTGCAGAAATGCAAAGACAATTTCAGACTCTAGCTCCCACTCCGCCACCTCCCCCTGCAGACCCCATTATTTATCCTCCACCTCCGCCAGTAGCTTCCTCTCCCCCACCTCAGCCTGTGGACCCCATTTTGTTATCCTACTCCTCCACCGGAGCTTCCTACATAATTCGAGTTGTTTGTTGATGATTCTCAACATCATATAGTAGCATATGGGTTGGTATACTGTATAAAAGATACAGTTCATCATAAAAAATTAGAGGTAGAGAATCAGAGGGTCATTGTACAGGATATTATAGATAGATCAGCTAGGGTACCAATACCTACAGATGAGGTGGCGACAGTTGGATAGAGCATCAGCCATTTTTTAATTTGGCCATCCAGACTTCTTCGACTCATTACCATAGATGTTTGAATGTTATATCTTTTATTTTGTTTTTTATTAATGTTGTTTTATCATTTTAAAACTAATATATTTTTCAATTTATTTTTACAGGAATACTTTAAAGGTAAAGAAATATTGTATAGACAACAACAAAGACAAATGGCTATGACATCAGATACAAATTCTAGTAGTCTTGAAAGATTGTCAAGATATTCAAATTTGTTGGCAGGTTATTATGAGTTTCCAATGGAAGCTCATATTTGTGGACATGAAATAAGTGTGGGGATTACGAACACTGATATCTTGGAGCTTGTTACTGGAGATAAGTTGGGCATCAACGTGGTGCAATTTTTTTGCATGTAAGTCTTAACACCTTTTCCCTGTGTTATATTTATTACAAATGTATACTTATGTATGTTTTTTATTAGGTATCTTTATAAAATTTGTGAGAGGAATGAGCTGACAGATGTATTTGGATTCATGGACCAGTAATTGATTTCCCCTGAAGCATGTGCATTGAATGAGGAACAAAGAATGGTTTATATTTCTGAAAGACTTGAAAAGAATATAGTCACATAGTGTTGGATGATGCCTTTTGTGAGAGGTATGAAACACATTTATCTCATAGAATTAATTATCTTTTAACATAAAAAACCACTAATGTTTAATTTCCTTTTATCAGTGATCATTGGATGTTAGGGGTTTTTTTCCCAAGGGAGAAATCACTTTATTGGATATGCTCTGTCCATGGTGATGTGCAGGAAAGTTTTAAGAATATATTGGAAAAGTAAGTTTCATTTTCTCAATAGTTTTATATATTATAATGAATTTTAAATTTACAGCATTCGTATTATTTTCTAACAGTGCATGGGCCTACTTTCAAAAAAACACAAAGAAAAGGAATGCAAAGATAAAATATGTAAATGCGATGGTAAATATCCATTTATAATTTGTACTTTTTGATTTGTTACATAAAAATAATATATTGAATTTACACTCATTCAAATAGAATTGTCATGAACAAAAAGGCCTCATCGAATGTGGATATTATATGTTACGATTTATGTATGAAATAATAACAACTGGGACAGTTGTGAATTTTGACCTGGTACGATTTCCTCTTAAACTTTGCCATAATATTTCAATTTGATTTATTAATTATACACGTTAACTACTTTCCTTTTCATTTGTAGCTTTTTGATGAACCTCAACCATATACTGCTGAAGACATCAAACACTTACAACTGGAGTGGTCAAATCATTTTACAGGTTTGATTGAATTTTAGTTGTTTGTAATGTAAAATGTAATTTTGAATATTGTCTTTGTAATTGAGTATTTGGTAGTTTTTTAGGTTGGATTTAGTTTTTTTGAAGTTGACAGTGTATGTTTTGAATGTTGTATATGTGAATGTTTAATTTTTCTCTACTTCTTGTTTTGGTCTACTTATGATGATTTTTTGGTATGGATTTTGGTCTATGGGGGAGGGGTTCCAAGGGTATGGGGGTGTGTTCAGTGGGGTTGGGGGTGTCCAGGGGTCTGGGAGGGCTGTCCGGTGGGGTGGGGGGGGGGGGGGTAGTCCAGGGGGTGGGAGGGATGTCCAGGGGTGTGGGAGGGCGGTCTAAAGGTGTGGGAGTGCTGTCCAGGGGGGGGGGGGGTTGTCCAGGGGTGTGGTGGGGGCTGTCAAGTGGGGCGAGGGGGTGCTGTTCAGGAGGGTGGGTGGGGGGGGGGGGGGGGTTGTCCAGGGGTGTTTGGGGATGTCCAGGGGTGTGGTAGGGGCTGTCAAGTGGGGTGAGGGGGTGCTGTTCAGGAGGGTGGGGGGGGGGTGTTGAGGGGTGTTTGGGGCTGTCCAGGGCGTTGGGGGGCAGTCTAGGGGTGTGGTGGGGGATCCAATGGGGTGGGGGGAGGGTTATCTAGGGGGTATACATGAGGGTGGGGGGAGGGCTATCTAGGGGGTATACATGAGGGTGGGGGATCCAATGGGGTGGGGGAGGGCTGTCCATGGGGTATAGATGTGGGTGGGGGTTGTCTAGTGGGGCAAGTTTTATATGTTATCAATGTAAATGCTTAAATTTGATCTCCTTCTGTTTTTGTGGTACGATCTCTTGATTTGTTTTCTGGTTGATTCTGGGGGAGAGCAGATGACTGCATTTAATTTTTTTTAAAAAATTAGCTTCCACATCGGTTATTTTATAACCGACATGATAAAGAAAATAGGAAGGGTTTATCACGTCGGTGATTTCATAACCGACATAATAAAAAGCCTGGGAAATGATTTATCACATCGGTTATTTAATAACCGATGTGATAAAGAAAACGAGAAGGGTTTATAACGTCAGTTATTTAATAACCGACGTGATAGAAAGCCTGGGAAAGGGTTTATAACGTCGGTTATTTAATAACTGATGTGATATAAGGCCTGGGAAATGGTTTATCACGTCGGTTATTAAATAACCGACGTCAAACATGGGGGGCTGGGTTTATAACGTCGGTTATTATATAACTGTCATGATAAACCCCCCTCCCCTCGGTTTATCATGTTGGTTATTCAATAACCGACGTGAAACACGGGGGGGGGGGGGGGGCTGGGTTTATAACGTCGGTTATATAATAACCGACATGAGAAACCCCCCGGACTGGTTTTTCACGTCGGTTATTCAATAACCGACATGAAACACGGGGGGGGGGGGGGGGGGGGTTATAACGTCGGTTATTTAATAACCGAAGTGATAAACCCCCCGCCCCCGGTTTATCATGGCGGTTATATAATAAATGACGTGATAAACGATTTCCCAGGCCTTTTATCACATCGGTTATTTAATAACTGACTTGATAAACAATTTACCATGCCTTTTATCACGTCGGTTATTAAATAACTGACGTGATAAATGATTTCCCAGGCCTTTTATCATGTCAGTTATTAAATAACCGATGTTATAAACCCTTCCCGTTTTCTTTATCACGTCGGTTAATAAATTACCGACGTGATAAACATCCTGATTTTTGTTTTTGACGTCGGTTTTTAAATAACCGACGTAAAAAAGGTTATTTATAACGTCGCCCGTATTAACGTTGGCTAGAAACCGACGTAAGAAATTAAAAATAACCGACATAAAAAACGTTTTCTGCACTAGTGCTTATGATGCAACTGAGGTCATAGTCTCCCCATTTTCATACTCAATCCATTGATTCTAGTCAGAAGCCTCTTTGAAATAGGGAGGAACACAAGAGTTCACAATTCATTATGGATTAGACCCATTAGTTTGGGTTGGTATGTTACAAAATGGTATGAGAGGATCTTGTTACGAAATAAATTGTTATTCTCTTTCTTTGGGTTGGGCTACATTAGATAGGATATAAGGGGGATGGGACTTAGGAAGGGGAACTATGTTAGGGATTGGATGACTATAAGGCCCCGACCTTAAACATTACTCAATCATGAATTAAATGAATAATTCATATAGAGGGTCTTTTTAGGTTTAGATTTTTAGAGAATTAGGTCATAACTATTACATCTCAAAAGATTACGTAGTAGACACTTCTACTATGTTTCCATAAAATAATAAAATAAATACACTTAAAAATGAACTTGTCTAGTTCCATGTTTTAGATAGAATGTATTTTCTTGATCCCATCCTTGAACCTATTCATCTTTAAGTCCTATGGAAAACATTTCAAAAATGTGGGATGAGCATAAAAAGCCCAGTAAAGGATACACAAAGAAGGAAAGCAGTTAGTTTTTCAAAACAACAAGTAAACCACGAGTACTTTACCAAAGTAATAATTTTCACCTTTATGAATTAGTAAAAACTCTTCACTGAAGAAAAGACCATTACTTACCCTTTTGTAACCAAAATATTACCATAAACCCCATATAAGGAACACATAACATATAAAGGTATCTTTGGACATAAACATACTTAAATGGAATAACCATACGGTCGACATCCACAGATACTTAATGGAATAGCCATACGACCGACTTCCATACCCAATGCATTGGTGGTTATAACGTAACCACCCATCCTGGTATTCACAGCACCACCCTTCATATGGTTTATCACGTAACCACCCGTCAAATGTCCAAGTACCATTATAAAATCATAAGACATAAAAACAAATATAATGGAAAGAAAAAATTTCCAAAATTTGATCACAATATACCACTTAAATATATTTACATAACAAATCCATTATAAAAACCATTTTCAATACCAAAACACATAAAATAGTATATGGTATTTATTTCATTTTAAAAACATTACAGCTTGTTGAGGAAGCCAAAGACCAAATAATACTCATGGCGGCGGAAAAGGTCATTGTCACCGCATACGTTAAAAGAAACATTCATTTTTGTTGTTTATAAAATGATTCATAGAAAAAGATTCCTTTTGTATAAAATTAAAAGTCAAAGGGGTTTATACACCGTATTAAACAAAGTCTTGTATTAGAACAATATATGCCTCAATGAAAGGAGATTGACACGAAGTCCCTTACAAAGACGATATCCTTGGATTAAGTATAAATCAATTACATAATTATGTGTGACAAACTAATAAACCAAATATAAGTGGATATTAAGTTTAAAAAAATCAGAGGTCATTCACACATATTCATAGAACGACATATTAAAGGAGTACAAGTTTACCCCAAAGAATCAAAATTGGATTAAGAAGTTCCCTTGCAAAAATTCGACAGCCTAACGGCGTCACTTCAAAATTCAGATAAAGAGTTGATGAGATAGAAAATGGTATCTCATCACTTGGAAATAAAATTTACATCAATAATTATATATAATAACATATCCCAACATAACAATATGTAAATTAAAATACCCAAAAAAATAATTCTTTTAAAAATAGGAGGGTGAAAGGTTCCCTTACCGACTTGGGTATCTTACGAAACATACACCCCATGACAGAAGGAAAATACAACATTGATGTAAATACTAATAAACAAAAGTATATTACAGAAAGAGTAGAATAATGGGCAGTACATATACCACTCAAATAAAATTGTGGCAAATGTAGCATAAATCTCACGGGAATGAAATTGAGATGAGAAATCCCTTACGAAAACTCGGCAGCCTAATGACGCCACTTAAAACATCCAAAAAAGGATTGATGAGATCAAATAGGGTCTCTCATAATATTAACATAAAATGTACAGAAATAGGAATATAAAATAACACCCCCCAACATAACAAATAGGGGCTTAAAAGAAGTGATATAAAGTAGAGTACTTAAAAAGAGAGAGATAGGATCTCTTACGAGAATTCGGCAGCCTAATGGCACCACTCAAGACTTCCAAAAATAGATTGATGAGTGAAAATAGGGTCTCTAATAATATGAACAAAAAAATTATAGTAAGAGTAATATAAAATAACCTTCCAATCATAATAAATATGAGCTTAAAAGGAATTACATAAAAGAGTGTACTTAAAAAGAAAGAGAGGGGTTGGATCCCTTACCTCAAGTCTGACTTGTCTTGTTCGTTTGTTTATATCCATAATAATAAACATTGGTCAATTTATAATTTCTTAAGGACATTTTTAAAAGATTATTATTCAGGTCATATCACATATTATAATTTTATAATAATTGGTTAATAATGTTTGTTCATATGAAACGTTTTCGTCGATGTTTGGTACAAGAGTCAAAAATGAACTTGTTTGAAAATGATTGTCCATGTAGTTATAATTGAATCATCTCCAGAATAGTATTAATGATTTAAATATCATATATTTCCATTAAATATTCATTTTATACTACTCCATAACATTTTGAGATAAAAAGAATTGAAATTCACTGTTCATGGAGACGGTAGGCCGTACGTACGCATGTACACTACTTTTATTTCTTTGTCATATTAATGGAATTAAAAATAATTGAGATATATATATATTATAATTACAGTATAATATATATGTTATATAGGTCACATATGATCATTAATTTAATTCTTTATACATTCCATGTATTGCATGAACGAGTCACATCACTTGAGGGGACGGTAGTCCATACTTCCTCGTATGAAATTATCTAATTTCCACAACATGAAAAGCATAAAGTAATGTTTTAAACATAAAATTCAGAAGAATATAGAAAACATAAATACCATATATATCATATATAAAATATATTGAAATCATAATGGACACCATGAAAGCTGTTAAGAGAAGATTGAACAGTCATCGTTTCGTGAGGCAGAAATTCGCCATCCACAAAAACAGTATGTTCTTTAACCATTAGAAAAAGGTGTGTGTAAGTGTAGCTCGAATAATTCACATTAAACATCCTAGTATATTTCATATACTAGTTTTGTTACAAAATAAATGAATAAAAAGATTTTAGGGGGTTGGAGAAGCAAAATAATACCAAATAACATTAAAGAAGACTTTACCTTTAAATTGGGTAACTCCCTTTTGTTTAAACCAAAAGGGTTTCTTGAAGAGCTTTCTGGCCAATGTGATGCTTCAATGATGAATAGAGGGATGTGGAGAGATGAAATGGGAAGGGTTTGGCCGAGCCAAAGGCTTGAGAGGTGTGGGTAAGGAGGTAGAGGTGGGGGCCTTTTATAAGAGGAGAAGAGGGGCACTCTTGGAAAGTCAAAAAAAGGTTACATTATTTTCAAATGAATTTTGGATTTTAAAGGTACCAAATTGATATAATTAGAGTATAAGGTGATAAGGGTTCGAAATACACCCATAAAATAGGTTTTTGACATGTTTAGGTCTTATATTTTACATTATCTTTTCATTTTATTTAAATCGTTAAATAATGAGGTAATCTCTACATCATCATGATGTCATAAATAATTTAATTTATTTAATGTATAAAAATTATAAAAAAATACTATGATGTCGGAAATATTTTTATCTTTCCAGTGACTATTTATAGTCAAAAATATGACTTGTATAACCCCATTTAAAAATTGTTTTAGTAAAATAATACATGTTTGTGTCATTTTTACTTTTACTTTAAATAAAAGGCATTAATGTCATTATCTTACACAAGTGGCTCCATGGGGTCCCAAAAATAGACCCATGGGTTGTATTGGTCGGAAATGACTCATAAAATAGGGTTAGGACAAGTTTCAAGGTCATTTCATATTATTAAAACATTATTTTTACCTTAAATTACACTAATTACCTTTAATCGCGATTAATAAAACTTAAAAGTTACTATTCACCAAAAATTATTTTAATCTCAATGAAAAATATTTTACTTCCTAATGAAAACCATGTATGTAGGATTTTTGAAAATCAAATCATTGAAGTGGTAAAGTTTCATTTTAACAAAAAATCAGTTTCTTTAACTACCACTTAGTGGTTTCACTATTCATCAAAATTGAAGTTTTTCAGAAAAATACCAAAAATTCACTCGAAGCTATATTTGATATTCCGAATTCAAAAATGATGTCTATTTTAAAAAATTCAAAACATATAAGTTGCATTAATTAATTTAATAATTAATTCCCGCTGTCAAAACAAATAGCGTGTTTTTAAGAAACAATATCTATTAAAAGATTAACACTAGTTTAAGTCCAATTTCAAAGTGAAATTAATTCCAATGACCACCATTGTATTAAATGGTAAAAATATATTATAAATACACTTTAATCTCAATTAAAAATATAATATATCCATATAAATAAATCAGATTAAAAGGAGGTTTTGAATTAAAATGCAACATTTTCACTAAAAATGATGTTTATCGGAAAAATAACAAAAATTTACACAATGAAAATTTTAATGTCTAGATTCTAAAGAAGGATTTTATTTTGTCCAATAAAACATATAAAATTTTCAAAAGTGTATATAAAAAGGGTTCTCCATCAAAAGGAGGTTAATCGACCTTTTAAAGAATATTAGAAAATTTATGCTTAAAATAGGATTCATTTGCATTTTAAGCCTCTAAAATTTATCGGATAAAAGTAAAAATATTTGAAAAACATATATAATAATTTTTTAGTTATTTCCATTCTTTACCACCATTATAATGGTTAGGCGTTAACTGACATTTAAAATAATAATATTTTATTATTAGAGTGCAACGTAAGGTTTCAAAGGAACTCGTTTTCACGTATTGGGTTCGCCACCGAGCATAGCGTTCCCTTTAAAGTAATATTAACATTTCATTCAAAAATATTGATAATAATTAGAATGTAAAATTATTTATTTACCTGGGATGTTACATCCTTCCCCGCTTTTGAGAATTGCATCCTCACAATTTCAAAATTGGGCTTGGAATCTCCATTGAATGTCCCACATCGGAACAAGAGTCAGTAAAACTATCACTTAAAAAGAATGGGAGAGAAGTACAAAGGTCACCCGAGTTAACCCATACTAGGATTACAATTATGAAAATATTGATATGGAGGAAAAAACAATGGGGCATGTTCTGATGGAGAGTGATAGTAAACATGTCTAGGAGAAAGTTAACCATAAGAAAATCACAAGCTTGTGATGTGTTAAACGGTATTCGATTCCCCAGTAGGAAAAGATAAAAGAAAAAAATTTTGTTTTAAGTTACTCTTAATTGAGGAATTTATTTTTGAGCTTAACTAAATCAAAATGAAACATACTTACTTGTCACGTATACTTTCAACTTTTACTAGATTCCTTAATCAAACTCATATTTTCTCGAAAAGACGAGTATTTAGGAAGGCTTTTTCGCATTAAGAGTACTATAATCAACTTCTTTAGAATCACCTAATCCAAAAAAGAGAACTATATATTTCCCATGTCTTTAGATATCAACCAAAACCAAACCAAAAAGTTTAGTACGAGATCAGATAATACCCAAAAGGATATTTTTATCACAAAAAGAAAAACTACTCCTAATCTCCAAAATTTGTCCAACAATACCTAAAGTTCAAAAAAGACCATTAAATAAAAGAATATCCATAAAATTCTTCAAAGTAATACAAACTAAGATTGAAACCCAAATCTCTGAAGGATTTAATCACATTGTCTTCCAAAGTAAATCTTAACATTTATCTCCAAATAACACCAGTAACTCTTAAAGTCTCACATTGAAAAGTAATTAGCCTAATCACATATTCTCCATGATAGGATAATCATTTCCATAGATAACCCAAAATAAAATTATTCTTGATTCAAAAAATCATCTAACTATAAAGAATTATTCAAACTAACTAGGGACTTCACGTATTCCAGTGGTAGGCGATAAATACCAGTTGCACTTTAGTTGTGGGTTCGATTCCCGTAACTTAGTCCGACGTGATGGGTTGTCACACGGTCTGCATGTTGTGCTTTTTCCAAAACTATATAATTTTATAACATTCCTAAAAAAAGAGATAAATTCATCAAAAATAACTATAACATGTTTTAACCTCAAGTTTATCTCATGCCTTTCGTATTCCATCATACCATGTAGTAACCAATAATTACCTCAAAGTAAGGATCATAAAAACCCTAATGGTTACCTTTATAATTATAACCTAAACTTCCACATAGAGTTGGTTCTCTCGTACATGATGTATTAGAGAACTCACCAAAGTTCAAGTGGTTAATCATGACTCCTTGATAGTTGGTTGGGAATAACCACCAGATTCCTCATTGAATCCCCTATTTCATCCAGTCTCTTAATTAGAGAACCACCATAGTTTCCTTCATACCCATCTTCAATTTGGTTCCTCCTAGATCCATCCATTTACAAAAACAAAAAAATTCAGTGTGAGTATATCAACAAAATAATCATGTACTAAAGAGGAAGATAAACACTAAGATATACTTATCCAAGTTATCTCAAAATCATTCCAACCTTAAAAAAACAACAATGAATCTATCTAATATACTAACCATTGTGGTTAAACACAACTTGTCACTTATGCTTTAAGAATACCCTAACCTCTAAAGTTATCTAAACCGAACTTCGATACCAACTATAAGGCCCCGACCTTAAACATTACTTAATCATGAATTAAATGATTAATTCACATAGAGGATCTTCTCAGGTTTAGTGTTTTAGAGAATTAGGTCATAACTATTACATCTCAAAAGATTACATAGTAGACACTTCTACCAAATTTCCATAAAATAATAAAAAACGCTTAAAAAGGAACATTTCTAGTTCCATGTTTTAGATAGAACGTCTTTCCTTGATCCCATCCTTGAAACTATTCGTCCTTAAGTCCTGTGGAAAATATTTCAAAAACATGGGATAAGCATAAAAATCCTAGTAAAGGATACACAAAGAAGGAAAACTATTAGTTTTCCAAAACAACAAGTAAACGATGAGTACTTTACCAAAGTAATACTTTTCACCTTTATGAAGTAGTAAAAACTCTTCAATGAATAAAAGAACATTACTTACCCTTTTGTAACCAAAATATTACCATAAAATGCATATAAAGAACACATAAAATATAAAGGTATCTTGGGACATAAACATACTTAAATGGAATAACCATACGGTCGACTTCCACACATACTTGATAGACTAGACATACGGTCGACTTCCATACCCAATGCATTGGAGGTTATAACGTAACCACTAATCCTAGTATTCACGGCACCACCCATCATATGGTTTATCACGTAACCACCCGACAAATGTCCAAGTACCATTATAAAATCAGAAGACATAAAAAAACATAATGGAAAGAAAACATTTCCACACTTTGATCACAATATACCACTTAAATATATTGACAAAACAAATCCATTATAAAAACCATTTTCAATACCAAAATACATAAAAGAGTATATGGTATTTATTTCATTTTAAAAACATTATGGCTTGTTGAGGAAGCCAAAGACCAAATAATACTCGCAGCGGTAGAAAAGGTCGTTGTCACCGCGTACGTTAAAAGAAACATTCCTTTTTGTCGTTTGTAAAATGATTTATAGAAAAATATTCCTTTTGTATAAAATTAAAAGTCAAAGGGGTTTATACTCCGTATAAAGGAAAGTATTATATTAGAACAATATATGCCTTAATGAAAGGAGATTGAGACAAAGTCCCTTACAAAGACGATATCCTTGGATTAAGGATAAATCAATTACATAATTATGTGTGACAAACGAATACACCAAATATAAGTGGATATTAAGTGTAAAAAAATCATAGGTCATTAACACATATTCATAGAACGGCATATTCAAGGATTACAAGTTTATCTCAAAGAATCAAAATTGGGTTAAGAAGTTCCCTTGCAAAAATTCGACAGCCTAACGACGTCACTTCAAAATTCAGAAAAAGTGTTGATGAGGGATAAAATGGTATCTCATCACTTGGACATAAAATTTACATCAATAAGGATATAGAATAACATATCCCAACATAGCAATTTGTAAATTAAAAGACCCAACAAAAGAAGTCTTTTAAAAAGAGGAGGGTGAAAGGATCCCTTACCGATATGGGTATCTTACGAAACATACACCCCATGAAAGAAGGAAAATACAAAATTGATGTAAATACTCATAAACAGAAGTATATTACACAAATAGTAGAATAATGGGCATTACATATACCACTAAAAGAAAATTTTGGGAAATGTAGCATAAATCTCACGGGAATAAATGTGAGATGAAAAATCCCTTACGAAAACTCGACAACCTAACGACGCCACTTAAAACATCCAAAATGGATTAATGAGATCCAATAGGGTCTCTCATCATATTAACATAAAATTTACAGAAATAGGAATATAAAAGAACATCCCCCAACATAACAAAGAGGAGCATAAAAGAAGTGACATAAAGGAGAGTACTTAAAAAGAGAGAGATATGATCTCTTACGAAAATTCGACAGCCTAACGGCGCCACTCAAAACATCCAAAAAAGGATTGATTAGAGAAAATAGGGTCTCTTATAATATGAAAATAGAAATTACAGAAAGATTAATATAAAATTACATCCCAATCATAATAAATATGAGCTTAAAAGGATTGACATAAAACAGTGTACTTAAAAAGAAAGAGAGGGGTGGGATCCCTTACCTCAAGTCTGACTTGTCTTATTCGTTTCTTTATATGCCTATATAATAAACATTGGACAATTTATAATTGCTTAAGGAAATATTTTAAAGATTATTATTCAGTTCATATCACATATTATAATGTTATAATAATTGGATAATAATGTGAGTTCATATCAGACGTTTTCGTCGATGTTTGGTACATGAGTCAAAAATGAACTTGTCTGAAAATGATTGTCCATGTAGTTATAAGTAAATCATCTATAGAATAGTATTAATGATTTAAATATCATATATATCCAGTAAATATTCATTTTATACAACTCCATATCATTTGGAGATAAAAATAAATTAAATTCACCGTTCATGGAGACAGTAGGCCGTACGTACGCATGAATGCTACTTTCATTTCCTTGTCATATTAATGGAATTAAAAATCATTGAGAGAGATATATATTATAATTAAAGTATAATATATATGTTATATTGGTCACATATTTTCATATATTTCATTATTTATACATTCCATGTATTTCATGAACGAGTCACATCACTTGAGGGGGCAGTAGTCCACACTTTCTCGTATGAAATTATCACATTTGCACAACATGAAAAGCATAAAGGAATGTTTTAAATATAAAATTAAGAAGCATATAGAAAACAAATATATCATATATATCATATATAAAATATAGTTACATCATAATGTCCACCATGAAAGGTGTTAAGAGAATATTGAACAATCATCGTTTCGTGAGGCAGAAATTCGCCATCCACAGAAATAGTATGTTCTTTAACCATTAGACGAAGGTGTGTGTAAGTGTAGCTTGAATCCTTCACATAAAAACATCCTAGTATATTGAAGATACTGGTGTTGTTACAAAATAAATGAATAAAAATATTTTAAGAGGTTAGAGAAGAAAAATAAAACAAAAGAACATTAAAGAAGACTTTACCTTTAAATCGGGTAACTCCCTTTGGTTTGAACCAAAAGGGTTTCTTGAAGAGCTTTCTACCCAAGGTGAGGCTTCAATGATGAATAGAGGGATGCAGAGAGATTAAATGGGAAGGGGTTGGCCGAGCCAAAGGCTTGAGAGGTGTGGGTAAGGAGGTAGAGGTGGGGGCCTTCTATAAGAGGAGAGGAGGGGCACTCTTGGAATGTAAAAAAAAGGTTACATTATTTTCAAATGAGTTTCAGATTTTAAAGTTCCCACATTGATATATTTCGAGGATAAGGTGATAAGGGTTATAAATCCACCCATACAATAGGTGTCTTACATGTGTATGTCTTATATTTTACATTATCTTTTCATTTTATTTAAATCGTTAAATAATGAGGTAATCACTGCATCATCATGATGTCATAAATAAATTAATTTATTTAATGTCTAAAAATTATAAAAAAATACTATGATGTAGGAAATCTATTTATATTTACAATTACAATTTATATTAAAAAATATGACTTGTACGACCCCATGTAAAAATTGTTTTAGTAAAACAAAACATGTTTGTGTCATTTTTACTTTTACTTTAAATAAAAGGCATTAGTGTCATTATCTTACCCAAGTGGCTCCATGGGGTCCAAAAATCGATCCCTGGGTTGTCGTGGTCGGCCATGACTCATCCAATAGGGTTAGGAAAAGTTTCAAGGTCATTTCATATTAGTAAAACATTATTTTTACCTTAAATTACACTAATTACCTTTAATCGCGATTAATAAAACCTAAAAGTTACTAATCACCAAAAATTATTTTAATCTCATTGAACCACATTTTACTTCCTAATTACAACCACGTATGTAGGATTTTTTAAAATCATATCTCAGAAGTGGTAAATTTTCATTTAAACGAAAAATCAGTTTCTTTAACTACCACTTAGTGGTTTCACTATTCATCAAAAATTGAAATTTTTCAGGAAAATACCAAAAATTCACCCTAAGCTATATTTGATATTCTGAATTAAAAATCGATGTCTATTTTACAAAATTAAAAACATATAAGTTTCATTAATTAATTTAATAATTAATTCCCGCTGTCAAAACAAATAGCGTGTTTTTAAGAAACAATATCTATTAAAAGATTAACACTAGTTTAAGTCCAATTTCAAATTGAAATTAATTCCAATGACCACCATTAGATTAAATGGTAAAAATATATTCTAAATACGCTTTTATCTCAAATAAAAATATAGTCTATCCATATAAATAAATCATATTAAAAGGAGGTTTTTAATTAAAATGCAGCATTTTCACTAAAAATGATCTTTATCGGAAAAATAACAAAAATTTACACAAAGTAAATTTTGATGTCAAGATTATAAAGAAGGATTTTATATTTTCAAATAAAACATATATAATTTTCAAAAGTATATTTAAAAACGGTTCTCCATCAAAAGGCGGTTAATCGACCTTTTAAAGAATATTAGAAGATTTATGCTTAAAATTGGATTCATTTGCATTTTACGCCTCTAACATTTATTAGATAAAAGTAAAAATATTTGACAAACATATATAATAATTTTTTAGTTACTTCCGTTCTTTCCCTCCATTACAATGGCTAGGCGTTAACCACCATTTAAAATAATATTATTTTTTTATTAGAGTGCAACGTAAGATTTCAAAGGAACTCGTTGTCGCGTATTGGGTTCGCCATCGAGCATAGCGTTCCCTTTAAAGTAATATTTACATTTTACTCACAAATATTGATAAAAATTAGAATGTAATATTATTTATTTACCTGGGATGTTACAATGACACTATGTAGTGGACCACTATGTTGTTATAAATGGTTAATTTTGTTTTGTTTTAACCATTTGTTAAGTTAACCTTCTTGGTGGTGCATGTTACGTTGATATGTGATTTATGGGATTTTGGTTGAATTCATTCATCATGGATAGGAATGTATGTTCACGTTCCACACACAGACACACACACACACACACATATACATATGTGTGTGTGTGTTTATGTATTTATATATACATATGTATATAGTTTTTGGTGTGCTTCATAGGTGTTCATTAATTAAGTGCCTTATTTTGTTCTATCTACTCATGATAGTTTCTCCTTGTGTGATATATTTGTTCAATGTTGTTGTGATATATACTTATTGGTATTGATTAGTTTATGGGATACTATCATTGTGTTTGTATATATATGATTACTGTGACTAAAATACAGGGGCAGAAACAAGGGTTAGTGCTAGGAGGGGTATACCTTGGGTTAAGGTAGACTCCTTGGAATTTTTTTGACACCACATACAAGTTAATAGAAATATTGTGTGATCCTATAGATTCATTAGGGTTTATCATAATGAATTTGTTTCTTTTCTTATTTAGTTTCCTTCACATTAAATATCATGTAACCTTGACTTAGTTTTATGGAACTACTTGTGAACTAAGCTGAAATACTTCTATAAGGAAAGAGGATCCAGTAAAACAACATGATGTGTAGGTGAATGATGTTGATAATTCTATGACACCTTCTCTGTGGTATAGGTAGTAGTGTCACTTCAACTAGAAGTAATTCACATTATGTCTATACAATGCATAGCGGTTATAGAATATGGTAAAATATTCCCTTACACTCCATAATTCATCATCCATCCATGGAGATGGAGGCCCTCAGGATGTTGATTAATGGGTTGAAAGTTTTGTAGATATTTTACCTATTATAATATCTAAGGGATCGGTGGGTTAGGTTTAAATGAACTATTGTTGGGTTCTTAGACATATAAATATATTGTATCGTATGGAACCAACATAGATGATGGAGATCATGGTTCTACTAGATACAATTAACATGTTGGGATTAATAATGGTATGTAATTTACCATGGGGTTCACCTATGTTGTCTTCCAATAAGTTGGATATAAGTCTTCATCTATGCATTGATTACAGCACTCTGAACCAGGTGATAGTTAGAAACCAATACCAAATTTCTATAGATCAATGACCTTTTCGATCTGCTATGGAGAGCCCAGTGGTTCCCCCTGATTGATCTTCAGTCATTTTATCATCAATTAAATTTTATAGATGAGGTTATTATGAAGACAATGTTTTTGATAAAGTATTGATTATACGAGTAAATGGTAATGATGTTCGGGCTAAAAAAAACACAAAAAATGTTTGTGGACCTCATAAACCGGATCATCCATCTATAAATGGACTAGTTTTTTATGGTATTCCTCTAATGAAACCTTTGTTTACTCCTCAACACTAGAGTAAAATTCTACGATCCTAGATAATATCATGTGTATGCTTCGAGCACACATGATTTACACCAACTTATCAAAGTATTACTTTCAAATTCAATAGGAGAAGTTCCTAGGACATATTGTGTTTGAGGATAGTAAATATATAAACCCAGATAAAAATTAGGTTTTCTTGTCTTGGAAATTCCCTCGGAATGTGTTTCAGACTACAATCTTTATGGGATTAAGAGGACATTACTGATGGTTTATCCTAGAATTACCCCAACTATCAATTTCTATGACAATGATGATAACGTTTTGTGTGTGTTTTTGTGATGTTCAAGAAAGTGTGAGGAGGATTTACTATAGCTAAAGATAATATTGATGACTGGTCCAGTACTGACACTCCCTGAGCGTTGGATTGGTTATGGAGTGTACTTTGAAGACTCTATCATTATTAAAGGGGTGGTGATGATGCAAAAAATATTAGGTAGTATCCTATGAGCCACATCATCTATGAAATAATGGGATAAACTACTATATACATGCTGTGAAGATAGAATATGTGGTCCATACTTTGAGGGTCCATTACACTTTCTCTTTTTTTAGAGATATGTTGATTATAAGTACCTTAAGAGTTAATACTCATCAAACACTAGACTAGATTCGATGCCTTTCCTCATTAAATTTGTATATTAAATAAGGATGTTTCATCCTAAAGGACCAAATAGTTATTAAGTATTGGAAAATTGATACCTACATATTTACTTATTTAAAACATGAAATGGTATACTATATACAATCCCTATTGGAAGCACCCGTACACTCCGGGATTATCCTTCCATGTCATTCATAATATACATCTTCATACCATTGGGGGAAATAAAAAATAAAAATGTGTGATATAAGATTATCAATCTAGGAATAAATATAGAGGAACTTATCTTAAATAAACATAAACAATGATTTATAGTGAATGAATAAAAACTCCATCCATTAGAACATATTCTTGAGCATAGAATATAAGGAATAATTATTGAATAATAATTCAATATAAATAAGCACATGTGAATGAAACGTTACCATTGATATTATAATATACAAAGAATCACATATATTATCAATTACTAATATAAAAATGATTGAATTAATAATTCTATACATAATAAACATACATTAAAATCCTCTTCCAAGAAGACTACTTAAATGGGAATGGCCTCTTCCAAAACCTGGCCTATTTTTCTCATGATACCTACTGATGCATAGAGTAGAAATACCATACCCTATCCATCACATACTATGTCCAATGAATTCTTAATATGTAAATAATATATCTCTGAAACATATTTTTCCACACTAATTTGAAATAATTGAATAATAATAAGATATTAATGTACTCAAATAAAATCATTGAGAAGTACTTGAGAGTAATACCCTTTTTCTTTGAAAAGAAATTTCCTTTTGGATAATCATTTGTATTTTTCATAAAAAAAAAGATTTTAAAAATGTATATCCAAAAAAATTAAAGGGTAGGACAACAAAATTATGTTTGAGTATTAAATTTTTTTCAAGTTAAGTGAAAACATGTAAAAAGAGTGTTTAAAAAACTTTAAAAATAAAACAGTTTTGTGAAGTTGAATATTATTTAAAAGACAGATGGTGTAGTTGTATATATAAAAATAGAAATGAAAAAAATATTTTTCATTATAAAATGACTTATTTTATAGAGAATTTTTTATTAATATAGATTATGGAGTGTACATGAAAATGGGTGAGAAAGCAGAAAGTTCTCTTAAATCATGCTTTCTTATCAGGAGAAATTGAAAAATGAACCTTATAAAATCATGTATTTCCCATAAATTAAGGATAAAATGATCTACATAAAAAAATATGTAACATATACAAATTATTTATAGGAATTATATAAAATAAAATAATAATTACATTGCGGTAAAGATAGAGAATGTGTATCCTGAATGAAAATAGAGGTTTGGGAAAAATCCCTTACCACATTATATTCAATAGAGTCATGTGTCCAAAAAATTAATAATAATAAAATGAAACTCTAATACTATTATTATAAATTTATTAATGATATTATATATCAAATGGATGTATAAATACTCACAGACCAAGATTTATGTTCAGAATAATAAAAATCTCACCAAAATAAAAGTGAGAAGAGAACCCACATACCTTTTGTCTGAATGTGTTCTATACATGATATTAAATTCTTGTATAATGAGATTAAATTTATTAATTATTTAATTAAGGAAATTTTATAAATATATTTTATTTATCATATTTTTAATAAGTTCGATTATGTCCTTTTTTATGAGTTATAAAGTACAATTTTATCATTCTCGAGCATTCGTTTCCATGGTTTTAATGATCGGTTTACTATTATAATCATACAGAATATCATCTAAATAAAGAAATAGTGGTTTTAAAATTAAATTATGTGTTATTATTGAACTTAATAAATATGAAGTGGTTATATAATTTATTTGGTTTTTTGGGGTGAGGATGAATCATTAGATATGATGTTAGTGATAATCGTTTATATTATTTTGGTATTTTTTCGACCATGAGGTGATGGTATTATGATATAAATTAATATTAAGTATATATAATGGTTCCGGAACATAAAATAATTTTAATTAACTTTATTCTATTGTTTTTTACAATAAATTTATTTTTATAATCAGCATCAAAGGATGAATTGAAAACCGAAAACACGTTGTCCACAAGGGCTATAAATTGGAACCTCACAGATAATGTTTTCATCATTAAAATAAAAGAAAAAAGAGAAGAGACATTATAGTGTATTTAACATTAACATAATAAAATTATAGTATATATAAGATACTGGTGATATCATGTAGGTTTGGACATAGGATATGGTGGAAGGAGAAAAAATAAAAATTAATATTATGGAAAGTAAAAGGGATGGATTAAGGGGTTTTCCTCTTGAATTCTTCTCCTAGAGAACTTTCGTATAGAACATTGAAATTATCTTTTGGGTGATACTATAAGGACCATAATGTGGGGTAATGGTTTGGGAGACGTATTGGGTAGATATTGGGAAAGCTTCATGGCTTTTGTGGTGTGAGGAGAAGAGGTGGTGATGGGAGGTATTTATAGTAGAGAAGATGAGTGATTTATAATTATTATATTAATTAGTTAATTATTTTAGATCAATAATTTTTATAGTTTCTGTGTCATCAGTAAATATAAAATAATAAGGAATGATAGTTTGAAATTATTATCTTACATCAGTGATAAACCATTTATATCTCAATAATTCATTTATCTATTAAATACAGTGAATTATTTTGTTTCACTATTCATAAACAAATCAACTATTTTAGAAAAATCCCAAAAACTCAACCTAACCATTTTCATATGTGTAGAAATAAAAAATGTTCTCCACTTTAATAAAATAATTTTCTAAATATAATAAATATAATTTTTAAATAAAATCCTCATTTATTCATAAAATACTAATTTTAAAATGATAACTAATTTGGTAACACTTTGAAGAATTAATTAATTTCTCAAAAAATTATCTTATAATAATAAGAAAAAAATATAATAGTTTATTGATATTTATTATAAAAATATTTTTTCATTTAAATAATTATTTTATTTATAAAATTGTGAATAAACAATTATGATTATAAAAAATATCAATACTTAATTTATCATTTTCAAATCATTTATTCACTTATTCCATGATATAAATATACTATAGTTTAATTCATAAGAATACCAAAATTAATCTATAAATAGTTTATTTTATTATTCAAATCATAAATAGGCTATTAATATAACAAAAATGATAGTTTTATTGATATCCGGATTTTTCACTTCTCACAGGAAAATAAATATTATTTGAAAAATGCCAAAATTTTACCATAACCTAATTTTGACATTAATCTATTAAAAATAATACTCATTTTGTTCAAAATAATTTATAAAAGATCCAAAATATAGTTTTAAAACAATTGTTCCATTAAAATGTGATAAGAATACATTTAGAATGATATAGCCTTTTATAGCATAAAATATGATTCATTATTATATTTTTTCTATAAAATAATTTGGATTAAAGTAAAATATTTGATTAAATATTTAATATATTTTTATTAATTTGGTTAATACTATTCATTCCTTCTTATTTAAAATCTATTTTATAATTGTTGATTTAAAAAATTTATATTTAAATTTATAACATTGTTCGTTTATGCTTTGTGTTGTGTGAAACCGATGCGGATGAAGAAATTGAATTAAAAGAATTTACATACCATAAAATCCTTCAGTGTAAAATTATACACTCCTTCAATAAATTTGATCATCTTAATTTGATATTTTACTTCAAAAATAAAAGGTTGACACTTCAAAATTTCTTTCTCAGAACCCCACATGAGAAATAGGGATAATAAAATATCCTCAAAATAATAGGGAGGGGAAAATACAAAGGACACCACAAAACTATGAATTTGAATAGGATAAAACAAGTTTGATGGGAAAATATAGACATTTAAGAATAATCTAACCATCTTGTATTTATGGAGACTAATAGAAAACATAGTCATTAAATAGTAAACCATTAAAAAGATCAAAATTTGTGATTGGTTAAACGGAATTTGATTTTTTATAAAGAAAAGTAAATTGATACTATTTTTGTTCAAAAAATATTTCATAATGTTTAATGAATTTTTAATTATACTAAAATAACCTAATAAAATAAATTTACATGATTAAATTACATGTGATATGAATAATCTCAGATTTTGTTTGTGCTTTAATATATTTTCACTTTATCTCATCCACCTAGAAATGAATTTTCAAGGTGAACTTTTCTCACCTGAAGAAATTTTAATGAATCATATTGTCATTGTTTCATTCCTTCAACCTTTAAATTTTTACTAAAATCAATAATATTATCATATTTTATTAATAAAAAATAATTTACAGTATTTAACATGATCAATTACACAAATATCAAATCTTATAATCATATAAAACATGTCCTTCCACATTCAACAACCTATCAATTAGGAGGAAGTTCACTAAATTTTCAAAATCAACATAACATAAGATTCTAAAAATAGTGTAGCTTTTATTTTAACATACCAAATATTTGAATACCTCAATTTCCTTTAAACTTTAATGAAATATAAATTATTACAATAGTAAAATATATTGTGGTTTAATATATTCCTTAAATAAAAACATATAGTAATTATAGCATAACTTAAACCATCAGATCACTAACTACCTTAATGGTTAAAGACGGTATCACATAACCATATATTTATTATTTTCTCAGAATTAATAACATATCTAGGTTTATCTTTCCCAATCACATGTTTTGAAAAAGATCATCTTACAATAGAATCACTTCTCATGATTAGTAATTTTATTCATCACATGCTTCAAATTAATTAAAGTAGAATTACTCTATTATAATGTTTATATATCTCATGATTCTTATAACCAAAATATTATTAATAAAAATACTTAAATAACATTATTATTTAATTTAAACACAAATATATTAATCATTTCTCTTCATCTATGGAAGTATCATCCATTATCCTCTTTTTGTGTATATTCCTTGGATGCTTGAGACATTGATTTTCGTAGTGTCCCATCTCTTTTCAATTGAAGCAGTAATCATAAGAAAATTATTTTCATTACCTAAAAAAATTAGTATGATTATATTTTACTACAAATATAAAGCAACCCCATTTTACTCTTTCACAAGTACCAAGGTGTTTCCTTCTACAATTATCACATGTGGGAAATACTTATTTACCTTCTTCAAATTATCCACCATTTTACAAGATTTCCTCTTATTTTATTACATTCAATTGAATCCACAATAAATGGATAATTATTTCTTTATCCTTTTATTGAAATATATTATTTCCTTATATGATGATTTTATTTTACAGACTACTTCCCTTCAAAAGGATTGATTAAACTATTTTAATAAATGACCATTATTTCTTCTTGGATTATTTTCATTGATGTGGTTCACGTTAATAACCCTTGGTTCCATTTATAGGAAATGAAATACATCATATTAATTCCTAAAATTATGAAACATACTACTAAATCACAAAAGTAGTGAAACAGATAACATAAATTGGTAAATTTATACCTAGATAATCTCATAATCATTGACATGGTTTATTTTGATATAAATTTACTATTAAATCAATTATAATGGTTTGTAAATAAAAAATTGATTATTATTATCATATCATCTGGGAGTGTCAAACTAGGTGTGCAGAAAGGCCCATTGTAATATATCAAGTTATATCGAGTTAGACATGATGCACCTTGTTTGATTTATTACCCCAAGGTACATCGATGGTCGAACCATGTCCACTTTTTTTTATTGAAATAGTGATGTATTTCTAGGAAGACCCACATACTCTCCACTATAAAAAATTCTATAATGTTCTTGTATTCTTATCATAAAATTATATCATAGGGTTATGTTCCATAATATATAGTTTTCATGACTAGTTCTAAGGTTTCTACTATATTTAATTGTATACCAACTATAACGACCCTGACTCCATTAGCCCAGATCTGATTCCATACTTCATTAAATTTTTATAATAACCAAGGAAGTTATATCCAAAATGAAAAAATGGTTTAGTATCATTGTAAATATAGATAAAACCTAATAATTACATTGAAAATTGATGGAACAAACAGAGAAACACCATTTGAGACACCCATAAATTCCTAGATTATCCCAACATGTCATTCATAATATACATCTTCAAATCCTATAGAAAAATTAATCATTTGGAATGGTGATATCAGATCCTCATAAAGGGAAACAAATAAAGAGGAATATATTAAGAATAAAACTAAATAATAAGGCATGTGTAAAGACCCATAAATTTCAAGGACATTTTTTTTCTTATTTTCTTTGGGATTTTACGAGTACGCAGTTTCTGACTGAACCTGATTTCGAGTCCCGGAGTGCCTGGAATCAATTTCTGAAGTTTATCTTGGGTACGTTCAGTGAACAAATGAGCCGGTTTTTCTATCTTTTGAACCGGTGCTTGGAATTGAAATCCTAGGGTGCCGATAAAACCACAACGGCGATAATTTCTTAAGAGGACCATTCCCGAAGGTGCGTTTTCTCGGGAGGGGTTGTCAAAAAATGTGAATTAAATGTAATACAAAATAAAATTGTGTTACAATTTTATTTTCTTATTCTAAGAGGTTTAATCCTATGTGTGGATGTTGGGGTGGGACCCACTGGTTCTAACTACCCTTGAGAGGTTAAAGGTGATGTGGGGCCCACACGGGCCCCAAACTCTTCACATTTACCTAACTCCCCCTTTAAGTGAGTAACCCTTCTCTCTCTCTCTCCCTTATTAAAGCTTTCCAACATAACACCCCATTTAATTTGACAACTCAAGATTAATTATTTAGGTGAATTCAATTTTGAATTTTTGTGTTTTTGAAAAGCATGGAAAAAGAATAAAATAAGGGGAGGCCTTATTTTATTAGGATGGATTTCTATGTGAGGAGATTGGGAGAGAGAGCTCTAAACTATTGAAGAACTTCATCTTCTTTGTTGAAGAACACGACGAACGCCGACACCAACCTCGACTTCTTTCTTCTCGATGTTGACGAAGTGGCGTCATCATTCCGTGGCAACGTCCACAGAACAACAAAAGAATATCCTTCCTTCATCAAGCGATCAACCTTCTTTAATTGAGGTAGGGGTAAAATTAATTTTGGTGAATTAAGTTTGTGCTTTGAATTAACGTTGACGTATGTCGTTTAATTTTGCCAATTGTTACCAACGTAACGGGAGGAAATCAGACCGCACAAACACGACCGATTATCCTCCACGTCTCTTGTTTATTAACAATGGTGTTTGAGTTGAAGAAGGTGTGGTGTCGTTGCACCACGCGCGAATGATGAAGAACGCGGCTGAAGTGGGCCGCGGCGGTGGAGCACAACGCCATCGCGCCGCGCCAAAGAGGCTGAAGGAGGCCGCAGCCAAGAGCAGGCCGCAGCGGAGGGGCGCGACACCGTCGCGCCTCGCCGGAGCACCGAGGGGACGCGACCAGAGCGGGCCGTAGAGGTTCGTCAGGAGGCGGCCGAGCTAGGCCGGCCGTCGGCACAGTAGGAGGTGGGACCCGTGGGGGGTCCCGCGGCAGCTCACCGGCCGGCCATAACGACCAGATATTTTCAGGAAGACCAGGGGTTACAACCCTTGGCCAGCAGGCAAGGGTAGGCCCCACCGAGAGGGGGCCTCTGTTTCAAAAAAATGGGGTCCGCCCCCCCCCCCCCCTCGCATCCCACTCGGCCACGAGATGAGCAGCTCCCGCGCTGGGCTGCACCGCCCACGTCGGGCCGGGCCACCCGGGCCGGGTCGGGCCGCCAGTGCTGGGTCGGGCCACGCTGGTTGGGCCGAGCCGTGCCTGCTGGGCTGGGCCATGCCCAATTCGGCCGGACCCGGGCCCAGGTTGGGTCCACCCGGTTCAGGCCGACCCAGGGGTATTGGGCCAGGTCGGACCGGGCCCAAACCCCTATTTTCGGGCGGTTTCATTCAAATGCCCATATTATGGGATACAGACCTCCGATCAATGCACCGTCAGTTGCGTTGGGATTCTAGGAACAAGATGGTAATTTTGGTATATTACACTCAAGTTTTCAGAGAACTGTGGATATGGCTAGGTTGGCTCGAAAATGAAACCAACCGGGCCCTCTGATCAGAAACGCTTATAACATGAGCTCCAGACGTACGATTGGAATGCCATCGACTTCATTAGATTCTTCTTAGTGAGACGGTTCTTTTGGACTATTACACTTGAGGTTTATATATAGCTGGAGTATGGTCGGGTTGGTTTTAGCATAAAAACCAAACGGGCCCCTCGGACAAAAAAGCCAATAACTCTCAGACCGGGCGTCCAATGGACGCGCCGTCTGTCACGTTGAGTTCCTATTGACGAGACAGAACTTTGTGATACATAAAATCTGGACTTCGTGATAGTTGATGTATCAACCCCTTGGCTCGTGGAGCGGAACCTTCCATAATCATGCATGTTGTGTGCGGGAACCCTAGAGCTGGCTGCGACTGCGATGACGAAGGCGACTGTACTTGGATCCTATATGGGTTCGGAAGCGAGGAAGACTGTACTTGGATCCTACGTGGTTTTAGAAGTGATGACAACTGTACTTGGATCCTACGTGGGTTTGGCTGTGATGATGACTGTACTTGGATCCTACGTGGGCTCGGCAGAGGAGAGGATTCATAGGCTACATCTAATCATATCCAACCATATTCGGAAGTAGTATACATGTGTGAGATGAGTCTTGACTTCCAATCATTATCAACAATATGATTGTCATGCTTTCCTGTGTGGATTGGGTTGTGCTTTCCTATGTGGATTGGGTTGTGTTTTCTTATGTGGATTGGGATATGCTTTCCTATGTGGATTGGTAGTACATAGGCTCGTGTTTTGGAGCCGAGTTGGAATCGATGACTTAGGTATTGTATGGGCATATACCTAAGTAGAGTTGGTTGATACTTTGGGATTATATCTTTCCTTTGTGGTTTATCCTTTGTGGATTATGGGAGACCTACGGGAGTCTCGGGGTCCCTACTGAGTATCGTATACTCACCCCTACACGGGCTATGCCCGCACTACGTTGTGTTGGATGCAGACGACATACAACGCTAATCGAGGTGGAGGCTTGTGGAGCTGGATGGTACCTGGATGAGGATCACTGGACGAGATGTACACGGAGCGGACGGCCGGACCCGAGGAGCTGAGGAGACTATCTGTACCCACCCTTCAGGTGGGAATTCCAGTGGATGGCTCAGTGTTGCTGCTTTACTTTTCTACTGCTGTACTTTCTTTTAAGTTTTACTTTACTTTCAGTGGGTTTTGTATTCTGGCCCATTTTTTTTCTAGTACTTACTTTTGTACTTAGTTTACTTGGTGTTTACTTTAGCTTGCTTACTCCGTGGTGTTTGTTTTCTTTATAAAGGAAATGCCTTCCCATTTATCGGGATTTAAGCCTTTGGTGCTAGTCGCCATCCCCTGTCCTATAGAAGGCGGCCTTGGGGTAGTCATGGCATGGGCCCCGAGGACGGGTCGTGACAAATTGGTATCAGAGGAGTCGGTTCTACCGCAGAACTCAGGACTCTGATAATTTTTTCTATGTGATGCAATAGTGTTTAGGTTATTGAGTGTGGTTATCAGTTGAGGGAGTCCAGTGTTGGTGCGGCGGCTGATGTATTCATACACCAGGACCCTGACTTCTGATTTCTGACTCAGTGCACGAAAACATTGATTGCATGTGTGTTTCAAAGTTTTCTTTGTGATCACTTTGTGTCAGCTCACCAGGTATACTGTATTAACCATGCCACACTTGTTTCTTTTTAGGATGGCCCCACGATGTTAGCTAGCTAGGGTTCCGAACATTATACATGATGAAATCCCACCGAGTGACGAGGCCTTGGTGCAAGGCCCCATTACAGCGGAGGCACCGGTGGTACCTCTACCCACCGAGCCACTGATGCCACCAGCCCCAGCAGTTGAGAGTGCACGTCGCCTGAGTTCACTAAACGAGTTTCAACATTATAGACCGCCCAGGTTCCATGGGGAGACGAACCCTCAGGCAGCCGAGGATTGAATGGAGGCTATTGTTTGAGTTTTCAGATTATTAGGGACACCAGCTGACCTCATGGTGATCCTTGCAGCTATTCTCTTGCATGCGGCTACAGGTAGATGGTGGAGCATAATTCTCTAGGTGCATGATGAGGTATCTCTCCTTTGGTCAGACTTTAAGAGCCTTTTTAGCTCGAAGTTCATTCCAGCCACCCTCCGTGCGGTGCGCATCCAGGAGTTACTACAGCTGCGACAAGGCAGCATGTTAGTAGCCCATTACTCGGTGAGATTTACTAATCTCTTGCGCTACTCCACTGACACGGTATGAGGCCCATTCTTTCAGGCCTGGACTTTCGAGCAGGGACTGAGGCATGAGATTAGGGATTCGATGATCTCCCTCAGTATTCTGACACAAGCAGGAGTACTGGAGTGAGCCCTTCTTGTAGAGATCTTTCTTGCTGAGCCTACACTAGCAGGGAGACCTACCGCAGGGCGGCACGTAGTGGAGTATTCTGCAGCTGGCAGTTAACGGATGTCAGAGGGGTATAAACAGACTAGACCATCCGGTGGAAGACCTCAGGATACTAGTTTGGAGGTGTGGGGAACATGCAGCAGAGCCAGTCAAATGAGTGGCAAACAGTGCTATGTATGCGGCGGGCAGGGCCACATAGCTCATGACTGCCCGACCCGCCGTGAATAGGAGAAGCAGATGGTTGAGGGACCACCCAGGAAGAGGCAGAGGTTCGACCGTGGAGGTCCGCAGGGAGCAGGTGGATGAGACAGAGGAGATCTCCAGGCAGCAGGTGGTGGATGACGCTTCGGAGCTCTACCACCACCACCACTAGGAGGTCCACCCTGACCATAGAGAGCTGGTGGGCAGAGGTAGGCTTAGCTTCAGGCAGTAGAGGCCTACGATCACGGTGCACCTGAGATGATTCGAGGTACTATCTATGTCTAATACACCCTTTCTGCAGTTCTTATAGTCACATGAGAGAGTCATTATTTTATTTCTGCTACCCTTGTTCGTAGCTCGGAGATTCTGACGGAGCTGTTGTCTCTATCCTTACAGATAGAGACTCCTACGGTAGTAGACTCGATGATTATGAATTGGTGTCAGTAGTGTGAGCTTACTCTTGGAGGTGAGAGCTTATGTTGTGATCTTCTTTTTGTGGTGTCTAGGCCTTACGACGTCATCTTGGGCATGAATTTGTTATCTACGGTCCATGATCAGATCGAATGTATTAGGCGCAAGGTGAGATGTGTTTACACCGATGGGAGCAGGTTCATCTTCAGCGACGAGAAGGGAGCCTTTGAAGCACATGATGGACTCACACGGAGGAGAGGACAACCGATCAATCTCCAGTCAGCTAGTCTCATCCTAGGAGCAGTTGATGTGCAGAGTCCAATTTTTCCTGTTGTGGTGGATCAGTATGCAGACATTTTCCCTGATGACGTTCCAGGACTACCTCCTCACAGAGAGGCAGACTTCTATATTGTCTTGTACCGCTGAACAACCCCGATATCTACTCCAGCATATCGAATGGCTCCCGATGAGCTTCGAGAGCTATGGGTACAGCTCAAGGACTTGCAGGGCAAGGGATTCATTCGACCTAGTGTCTCACCATGGGCTTCCCCGAGTTTGTTTTCCAAAAAGGAGGACGGGAGCTTGCGACTGTGTGTCGATTACCGTCGCCTGAAATAGGAGACCTTAAAGAACAAGTATCCATTTCTGAGGATGGATGACCTCTTCGATCATCTCAAGGGAGCATGGTGGTTCTCAAAGATAGACCTCAGGTCAGGCTATCATCAGCTCAGTGCTTGAAACGAGGATGTGCAGAAGACAACATTCAGGTGTCGGTATGGCCACTATGAGGTATTGGTTATGTCTTTCGGCGTAACCAACAGTACTGAAGTGTTCATGAGTCTCATGAAAATGATCTTTAATCCTTAACTCGATCAATTTTTCATAGTATTCATCGATGACATATTGATTTACTCGACTACTGAGGAGGAGCATGCCTACCACTTGCGGGTTGTACTGGATACACTCTGAGAGCACCAGATTTATGGTAAGCTCTCAAAGTGTCAGTTCTATATTCAAGAGGTCCACTTCTTGGGACACACCATCTCTAAGGGGGGAGTTGCGGTGGATCCTGTGAACATCGAGGTAGTGCTAGCTTGGGAGCCACCCAGGAGCGTGACAGAGGTGTGGAGTTTCCTGGGTCTGGCTTGGTACTATCGGAGGTTTGTGGCATAATTCTCCAGAGTTGCAGCACCACTTTCATCTTTAAAAATGAATGGGAAATCCTTCGTGTGGTCGGATAGATGTCAGCATAGCTTCTAGGAGCTTAGGTAGAGATTGACCAGTGTACCCATATTGAGGCTACCAGAGGAGGGAATTGGGTACGTAGTTTTCTACGACGCATCAAGGACCCGAATCGGGTGTGTCCTGATGCAGGAGTGGGGAGGGATCACTTACGGATCACGATAGTTGAGGCAACAGGAGCAGAACTACGCTACCCATGACCTTAAGTTAGCAGTAGTGGTCTTCGTCTTGAAGATGTGGCGACACTGTCTGATGGGTGAGCGCTTTACAGTCTACTCTGACCACCAGAGTCTCAGGTACATCTTCTCATAGAAGGACCTGAACTTGAGACAGAGGATATGGCTTTAGTTCCTCCAGGACTATGACTTTGAGATAGTCTGTACTCCTGGGAAGGGGAACGTTGTAGCTGATGCTCTCAACAAGAGGTCGGGCATTTAGATACTTGGAGAGGCGACATAGCAGCTAGCCGCATTGCAGATATCCATCATGGATAGGGATGGGGAAACATTTCTACAATCTCTCATAGTCACTGCACCACTTTTTCAGTGTTTGAGAGAGGCATATCGTGGGGACGTTGACTATGAGATGCGATGTGCACAGGTATCCTCAAGACAGGCACCTGATGGATTATCTATAGGAGGAGAGTATGTCGTTCTTTTCATAGGACATACCATGGTACCAGATACTTTACAGGAGGAGGTTCTGAGAGAGTTTCACACTTCGTCTTTAACAGTACATCCAGAAGTGGTGAAGATGTACCGGGATCTCAGATGACAACACTGTTGGCCGTGTATGAAGAAGGCTGTGGAAGAGTTTGTTTCACGATGCCTCACCTGCCAGTAGGTGAAGGCAGAGCACTAGGTACCAGGAGGCTTGGTACAACCCTTGGATGTCCCGTAGTGGAAGTGGGATGGGATATCTATGGATTTCGTGATAGGGATTCCACGTACTTCCAGAGGTCATGACTCCATTTGGGTGATTGTCGACCGACTCACCAACTCGGCCCACTTTCTACCTATCAGAGAGTAGGGCTCAGTGGAGTGATTTAGATGCCTCTATGTTAAGGAGATCGTACGGCTTCATGGTGTACCATCATCTATCATCTCTGATCGATATGCTCGATTTACTTCCCGGCTCTCGAATGGGTTACATGAGGCATTTGGGACGCAGATACGCCTGAGCACTGCCTTTCACCCTCAAACGGATGGTCAGACAGAGAGGACCATTCAGACTCTCAAGGACATGAGTCATGAATGTGTCCTTGAATTTGGTCGTAGCTGGGAGGATCACCTACCCTTGGTGGAGATTGTGTACAACAACATCTACCAATCCACCATCGGGATGGCACCATACGAGGCATTATATGACTGACCTTGCAGATCACCTTTGTGTTGGACAGACCCTGGGGAGTCAGCACTTGTAGGACCAAAGATGGTCCAGGCCACGACAGAGAAGGTACAGATCATCCAGGAGTGGATGAGGACTGCTCAGTGCCAACAGAATTCTTATGCTGATAGGAGGCGGAGACCACTAGAGTTCGAGGATGGCGACCACATTTTCTTATGGTTCTCACCTCGGCGTGGATTACATAGATTTGGCAGGGGGGAAAGTTAACTCTGTGATTCATCGGACCATTCCAGTTTCTCAGCAGGACAGGTGAGGTGGCTTATCGCCTGGCTCTTCCACCTAAATTGCACCAGGTTCACGACGTCTTCCCCGTATCTCAACTGAGAAGATACGTGCACGACCTGATGCATATCATTGATCACGGGGAGATGGATATCGATGACGATGCTACTTTTGCAGAGGTCTCAATGGAGATTGATAATCTACAAGAGAGGGTCCTACATGGATAGTTGATTCCTCTAGTGCACATCAGGTGGCAACACGGGAACCTCCAGGAGAGTACATGGGAGCGGGTGGCTCAGATGCGTACTCCGTACCCTCATTTGTTTCCCTAGTTTTGTGATGTATCTTTACGGGGACGTAAATCCCTGAGGTTTGAGTAATGTAAATACTCGTAAATTTCATGTAATTTTTTTATTAATTTATTTGGGATTTTATGAGTATGCAGTTTCAGACGACACCTGATTCCGAGGCCCAAAGTGCCCAGAATCAATTACCAAAGTTTAGCTCAGGTAAGTTCAGTGAACGAACGAGCGGGTTTTTCTATCTTTTGAACCGATGCTCAGAATTGAAATCTGAGGGCACCGATGAAACTGCAACGGTAGTAATTTCTTAAGAGGTCCTTTCCCGAAGGTGTGTTTTATTGGGAGGGGTTGTTAAAAAATGTGAATTAAATGTAATGTAAAATAAAATTGTGTTACAATTTTATTTTCTTATTCTAAGTGGTTTAATCCTATGTGTGGATGTTGGGGTGGGACCCCCTGGTTCTAACTACCCTTTAGAGGTTAAAGGTGAGGTGGGGCCCACAAAAGACCCAAACTCTTCACTTTCCCAAACTCTCCCTTTATTTGAGCAACTCTTCTCTCTCTCTCTCTTCCTCATTAAATCTTGCCTACATAACACCCCATTTAATTTGACAACTCCAGTTTATTAATTAAGTGAATTCAATTTTGAATTTTTGAGTTTTTGAAAAGCATGGAAAAAGAATAAAATAAGGGGAGGCCTTATTTTATTAGGTTGGCTTGCTGTGTGAGGAGATTGGGAGAGATAGCTCTAAACTCATGAAGAACTTTATCTTCTTTGTTTAAGAACGTGAAGAACGCTGATGCCAACCTCAGATTATTTCTTCTCGACGTTGAAGAAGCGACTCCGTCATTCCGCGACAACGTCAATGGATCAAAGAAAGAATCTCCTTCCTTAGTCAGGTGATCAACCTTCTCAAATTGAGGTAGGTGTTAAATTCATTTTGGTGAATTAAATTTGTGCTTTGAATTAACATTGACATATCTCGTTTAATTTTTCCAATTGTTACCAACGTAACAGGAGGAAATTGGACCTCACAAACATTGCCGATTTTCCTCCCCGTATCTTGTTTATTAACGATGGCGTTTGAGGAGAAGATAGAACAGTGTCGTTGCACTGTACAGGAACGATGAAGACCGTGGCTGGAGTAGGCCGCAGTGGTGGAGCGCGGCGCCATCGCGCCGTGCCGGAGAGGCTGAAGGAGGCCGCAGCCAAAAGCGGGCCTCAGTGGAGGGGCGCAGTGCCGTCACGACGCACCGGACGGATGGAAGCTGTGGCCTTTAGCTGTGGCAGTTCTGCAGGAGGCGGCCAGGCTTGGCCGGCCGCAGGAACACCAGGAGGCGGGAAATGCGGGGGGTCCCACAGCAGCTCACAGGTCGGCCATTATGGGCATGCATTTTTAAGAAGACCGGGGGTTACAACCCCCAGACAGCAGTCAAGGTCGGGCCCCACCGAGAGGGGGCCACCGTTTTGAAACAAAGGGGCCGCACCCCCCCCCCCCCTTCACGTCCTGCTCCGCCACGAACCGAGCAGTGCCCGCGCTGGGGCGGACCGCCCATGCCGGGCCGCCAGCACTGGGCCGGGCCGCGCTGACTGGATCAGGCCGCACCGTCTGGGCCGAGCCATGCCCAATTGGGCTGGACTTGGACCTGGGTCGGGTCGCCCCAGTTTGGGCCGACCCAGGCGGTATTGGTCCGGGTCGGACCGGGCCCAAACCCCCTATTTTCGGGTGGTTTGATTCAAATGCCCATATCATGGGCTACAGGCCTCCGATTGATGCACCGTCAGTTGCATTGGAATACTTGGAATGAGACGGTCATTTTGTTATATTACACTTAAGGTTTCAGAGAACTTTTGGTATGTCAGGGTTGGTTCAAACACGAAACCAACCGGGCCCTCTGAGCGGAAACTCTTATAACTTGTGCTCCAGAAGTCCGATTGACGTTAGGTCGACATCATTGGATTCCTATTAGCGAGGCGGTTATTTTGGTTTACTCCGCTCAAGGTTTGGATGTAGCTGGAGTACGGTCCGGTTGGTTTTAGCTTAAAAACCATCCCGACCCCTAGGATGAAAAAGCCAATAACTCTCAGACCGGGCGTTATATTGACGCGCCGTCTGTTGCGTTGAGATCCTATTGACGTGACATAACATTGTGATACATCAACTCTAGACTTCGTGATAGTTGATGTATCAAACCCTTGAAATGTGGAGCAGACCCTCCCGAAATCGAGCGTGCTGTGTGCGAGAACCCTGGAGTTGGCTGTGACTGCGATGACGAAGGCGACTGTACTCGATCCTACGGGGGTTCGGCAGCGAGGACGACTGTACTTGGATCCTACATGGGTATGACATCGATGATGACTATACTTGGATCCTATGTGGGTCCATAAGAAATGACGACTGTACTTGGATCCTACGTGGGTTCGGCAACGATGGTTACTATACTTGGATCCTAAATGGGTCTAGTAGAGATGACTTCTGTACTTGGATCCTATGTGGGTTCAGTAGAGGAGATGATTCAGAGGCTACATGTAATCATCTCCACCCCTCTTCGAAAGTAGTATACCCGTGTGAGTTGAGTCTTGACTTTCAGTCATTATCATCGATATGATTGTCATGCTTTCCTGTGTGGATTGGGTTGTGATTTCCTGTGTGGATTGGGTTGTGTTTTCCTATGTGGTTTGGGTTATTCTTTCCTATGTGGACTGGTAGTAAATTGGCTCATGTGTTGGAGCCGAGCTGGAATCGATGACTTAGGTATATGTATGGGCATATACCTAAGTAGAGTTGGTTGATACTTCAGGATTGTATCTTTCCTTTGTGGTTTATCCTTTGTGGAGTCTGGGAGACCTTCTGGAGTCTCGATGTCCCTACTGAGTATCGTATACTCACCCTTGCACGGGCTATGCCCACACTACATTGTGTTGGATGCATATGAAAGATAGCGCTGATCGAGGTGGAGGCTTGTGGAGCTGGATGGTACCTGGAGGAGGATCATTGGACGAGACATCCATGGAGGGTACATCCGGACCCGAGGAGCTGAGGAGACTATTTGTACCTACCCTTCATGTGGGAATTCCAGTGGGCGGCTCGGTGTTGCTGCTTTACTTTTCTGCTACTGTACCTTCTTTTGAGCTGTACTTTACTTTCAGTTGGGTTTGTATTCTAGCCCACTTTCTTTCCGTTACTTACTTTTGTACTCAGTTTACTTAGTGTTTATTTCAGCTTGCGTACTCTATGGTGTTTGTTTAATTTATAAAGACAATGTATTCCCTTTTATCAGGATTTACGCCTTTGGTGCTAGTCGTCAGCCCATGGCCTATGGAAGGCGGGCTTAGGGTAGTCACGGCATGGGCCCCGAGGACGGGTTGTGACAGCATGGTAAAGGAATAAAAATTCTATCTATTAGAAGATAATCTTGAGTATAATATTACAGGAATAAAAACATAATAACTAATTGGATATAATTAATCACATGCAAATGAAAATTAACCACATATATTATAATAGTAAAATAATCACCTGGATTATCAATTACTAATATCATAATGATTTAATTTAAAAATATGGACATCATAAAAATAGTATCAAGTCTTCATCTAGTAATTCTATATAATTGGGTAAGCCCTCATCCAAAACCCGATCAATTTTGTCTCCATAGACCTACCGATGCATCAAGGGGCTTTAGCAGGCCGTTACCATCACTAACATTGTCCAATGAATACCTCAAATTCCAAAAATATATATTTAAATAATTTTTCCCCATGAAAATTTAAATATTTGAATCATAATCGTATGTTAATGTAATCTAACATAATCATTAAGTAATGTTTTATAGAAGTAACCTTTTTATTTGAAAAGAATAGTTATTTTGGATAATCATATTCATTTTTCATAAAAATAATAATTTAAACGAGTATATCCCAAAAATAAAAAAATGTAAAATGAAATTATGTTTGGGGAATAAATTATTTCCAATATAAGTGAAACCATGTAAAAAGTGTGTTTATGAAAGTTTAGAAATAAAAAATGTTAGTGCGGTTCAAAATTATTTAAAAAATAAAAGGTATAATTTTTTATATAAAACCAAAAATGAATCAAGATATTTTTTCATGATAAAATGAGTGATTTTTGAAAATAATGGTGTCTTAAAAAATATTATGGTGTGAACTTGAAAATGGGTGAGAAATTAGAAAATTCCATTAAATCATTCATTCTTGTCGAGAAGAACAGAGAAGTGAACCTTATTAAATCATCTATTTACCATAAAAGAAGGATAAAATAATTAATACACATGAGTTTTTATCCGATAAAAATAATTTATAAGAAATATATAACAGTAAAGTTTAATTACATTTGGGTAAAGAGAGAGAGAGAAAGTGTAACCTGAATGGATAAAGGAGGTTCAGGAAGAAACCATTACCAATTTGTAATCAATTGGATTGTATGCCCCAAAAATTAAGAATAATCAGATTAGTCCATGAATATAAAAAATATGCATAAATTAATGATATTATATATATCAAATGTATGTATACATACATCAAAATTAGGAAATAAGTGGCGAACAATGAAGATATCACAGAAATAAAAGTGATATGAGAAACCTATCACTGTATTCCCGAATGTGTCCTTCACATGAATTTAATGTCATAGATAATTATATTAAATCCATTAAATAATTAACTCATGACCTTATATATATGTATTTTATTTATTATAATTTTATTATGTTCATTTATGGTCATTTGAGGAGTTATAAATTAACATTTTACCGTTTAGGAGCATTTATTTCCTTGGTTTTTGTGATCGGTTTACATTTACATGCATATGGAAGATCATGTAAAATGAAAATATTATTCTAGAATTAAAATTATATTTTGTTAATGATATTAATAATATTCCATGTTTATCTATGTCATTTGGTTATTTGGGGTGACGATGAATCATTAAAGAAGACGTTACAGATAATCTTTTAGATAATTGTTGGTTTTTTATCATCACATTCCGGTATTGTGTTATTAATTAATATTATGTATATATAATGATTATAGAACACAAATATTTTTTATAATATATATTATGGTCTTATTTGACCATAAAAATGGTTTTATGAGTAGCCTTGAATAAATAATTGGAAAATGAAAACTCATAACCTCTGAAGGTGGTAAATAGACACCTCATAGATGATGTTTACGTCATTAAAATAAAAAGAAATGGATAAGAGACTTGATTGGGTATTTTAAACTTGAATAATATAAATCTAGTTTATATTATATAATTTAGTTTTCCTTTATTATTGGGAATATATTAAGAGAAGGATAATAAAAGTATATAAAAATAAAAGAAATAAAATGGAAGGATTAAGGGTTTTACCTCTTGAATTCTTCTCCCAGGGAACCTATATATGCAACTTTGAAATGGCATTTTTGGTGAGAACATAATAAATAGAAGGTGGGATAATTTTGTGGGAGATGTATTTGGTATAAATTGGTCAAGATTCAAGTATTTCATTGTGTGAGGAGAAGAGGGGGTGAGGGTGGAATTTATAGTGGAGGAGAGTTATGATTTACCATTATTTTATTCATTAGTTTATTATTATTTCCTAATACTATTAATATATTGATAATAATAAATAAATATATTAAAATAATTAATTATTGTTTTATATTATGGGGACACAAAATTCCTAATTAATCTATGACTGAATAATTCATGTATTTATTAAATATGGTAAATTACTATATTTCACTATTCAAAAAAATTCAACTATTTTAGAAAAATCCCCATAACTAACCCTAACCATTTTTTATATTAAAATTAAAAAATGACCTATATTTTATGATTTTTTTATTTATTAGAAATTAAAATTTAAAAGACATCATTTATTCAAAAAATACAGATTTTAAAATTATAACTGATTTTATAACAATTACAAAAAATAACTAAGGTCTTATAAAATTTTCTTCCAATAATATGAAAACAAAATATATTAATTTATCAATCAATTTTATTAAAATAAAATTTCTTTTGAACAATTATTTGTGTTATCAAATTGTGATAATACATTTATGTTTCACAAAATACCAATACTTACTTTATTATTTTCAAAACATTTATCTTATTATTCCATGATCAAAATATATTATATTTTCATTTGGAAGATACATATATTTTATGTAAAATTTCATAGGATTACTTACTATTCAAATCATTAATAGGATATTAATATTATGATAAATGATAGTTTTATTGAAATTGGAATTTTCATATTCTTTGAAAAATAAATATATTTAGGAAAATTAAAAAATTTCACAATAAACTAATTTTGATATTCTAATTTAAAAAATTAATTTTTATTTTGTTAAATATAATTTATAAAAGGTTATGAATATGGTTTAAAGAAAATTTCACCATTAAAAGACGGTACAACTTCCTTTAGAAAAATATTGTCTTTTAATGAGTAAAATTGGATTCCTTTATATCATATTCCTATAAAATAATTTTGATGAATATAATTTTTTATTAGATATATAATATATAATTTTCACAATTTGGTTAACACTAATCATTCTATTGATTTAACATCTAGGTTATAATAGTTATTTTAAAATAATGAAATGTAATTTTATATCATTGTTCGTTTAAGCATGGTGCTGTGTGAGTCGTTTTTTTTCCAATAAATAAAAATTTGAAATGTAAAAACCCTAAAAAATAGTTTTTTAAAAAAGATCATTCTCTATGTCATTTAAAAAGGGGACCTAAACTATAGATATATGTGTTTGGTTAAGTATCTACAAATACTTGACCTTGGGATAATATATTCTCCTACAAAAGCTATGGTTATTTTAGATACTATTATCCATAAGACACAAGCAGAGAATGAGATTGGTGATAATCAATAAGAGGATTTGCGATGCATTGTTATCTTGTTGTCCAACTAATGGAAGGATTCTTATGAGTATCAGGGATAAATGAAAATTTTCCCATTAGTGATCAAATCCTTACTTCGGGACTGGGAGAAGATTGACCATGAGACAGACCCAGAGTGTCTTATGGTGAGGACACGAATAACTATTGATGAATCATTTCCTGGATGGTCAACAGTCAAAGATGGTGGGATATTGGCACATAAATGAGTAATAGTTCTTTATTCCATCATAGAGAATCTAATTTGGGATTACCATACCACTAGAAAGTATGTAAATTCTGGTGTGACCAAGATGTATCATCATATCATGTAGATGTTATGATGGATTGGGAAGAAGAAAGACATTTATGGTTTTTTATCTCAATGCCTCGCCTATCAAAGGGTGACAACCAAGCACCAACATCCTATTGGGTTGTTGTCATGACTCTCAATACCTTTTTGTAAGTGAGAGGATGTTATGATGGACATTTTTGTGGGGTTACCCTGGACCCTATAGAGTAATGAAACAGTCTGGGTGATTGTTGATTGTTTAATTAAGTCGTCTCACTTCATACCGATCAGATAGACACAATCAGCAAGGTGATATTAATGCTCTATATCCAAGATATATTGTTACTTTAGGGAGTCCCATTGGGAATCGTTTCAAATAGAGATACACTTTTTATATCTCTATTCTTGCAGGGCCTTCAATAAATCCATAGGGAATCAGCTGAGATATAGTATGAAATAAAATCCTTAAACTAATGGAAATTCCAAGAGGACTGTAAGAATATTATTGGATTTCATAAAACTTGTGTACTATAATTTTTTAGGGAATGAGATAATAACCCAGTATTGATAGATTTCCCATAAAATAAAATTTATTAGGATTCATTTCTGATGTAATCTTTTGAGGGTCTTTGTTAGAGGCTGTGTCACTCACTACAATGTTGGAATAAGGTAGGCGAGGTAGTAGTTTTTGTCCTATGTATGTTCAATGATACTTTAGAGGGCGTTCAATTATTGTGGAAGAGATTAATCACCACTTAAGGAAAACATAGATCATCTACTGATCTAAGGAGGAAACCCTTATGTTTTTTATATTGGAGGCTAGGTTTTCATAATAGTGACTCCTTGGTTTGGGAGAAGATAACTATAGATGGTTGTCAAGGTAGAACTATTTTTCGCTAGACACTATGAGATAACTTAGCAGATAGGGGAATTGGCATATCGTATGGACCTCATTTCTCACTATTGAAATTTGCAGGATGTGTTCCATGTGTTATATCTTAATTGGTACATACCTAATCCTATGAAAGTTATTGATTATAAATACATTTATATATTAAAAAAACATATTATGAGGACCATCTAGTGGATATCATAGATCAAAGTGAGAAGGTGTTGTGAGGATAGATGTTACCACAATTATGGATTCAATGGTAAAATGGAAGGGTCCTAGAAGAGACCTGGGATCATGATTTTTATGTGGGATCTTAGTGTCCTGAGTTTTTTTATAAAGACCACTGGGGACACTTCTCAAGGGATGAGAAGTTCATAGATGGGTGTTACTGTAAAATCTAAAATCCGAAATATAATAAAAAACCACTTTATTGATAAATAATAAGTGTTTTATGTCTAAATATAATTTTTTTAAATGGATTTAATTAAGTGTAACAACCTATAAATTAATTTTAATGTTCTATAAAATATTTTTGGGAGTTGGCCACTGAGTTAGTATGATATTATGAGGCCCATAAAGTCTTTACATAGATGAAATATAAATATATTATATATTATATTGTGTAAATGTGATTTATATAAAGTAATTTAATATCTCCCAAACATTGTGTCATATGAGAAATCTAATACAACAATTAGGTCTAGGATGATATGTTTACCTTTGGGAGGGATATAAATTTTTTTAGGGTCGGATGTTTGGTCAGGTCACCCATGAGGATATGTTATTTAATATTTTAATTATATATTTTTCAAACATAAATTAATACATCCCAAATGTATGTCTTATGAGAAATCCAAGATCACCATTAGGTCCCAAATATAGGTTTTACCCTAGTCATGGTATAACTATTATGTTCATAAGGTGTTTGGAAACATTTCATGTGATGATAAATTTTTTATATTTAATTATTTATCTATTTTTTTTTATTAAATTATAAATAAATAATATCCACAAATGGTGTGTCATATAATAAATACAAGACCATCATTAGGTATAGAATATGGGGTTTACTAAGAATAGAATATTTTTTCTTCCCAAAGGTTATTTTTTCAGATGAAAATTAATGTTTACAATTTAATAATATTTTAAATTATTATATTTAAATATTTATTTGAATTAAATTTATTTGGGGGTTCGTCTACTTAAATGGATGTCACGACCTTGGAAGCACGTGCCTTCAATAAGATTCTAGAAAATTATACAATTTTGACCAGTTTTAAATTGAATATCCCTAATGATATGATTTAAAAACCTATGTAGTCAATGTTCATTAGGATTGATACATAATTTAGAGTTTTGAGTTGCGACATTCGAATTTTGGGTGTACATAGTATGTGAGTATATCATCTAATAAGATTCAAAATTTTTATGGATTTAATCAAGGTAGGAATATCCTGAAACTCCATTACACATGATAGAATGACCTCCAAAGAACAAATTTAGTTCATATTGAGGGAACTAGGAGGTCTCATCCATTCCAAGCGCTATGCCTACAGATTATACGTATGTTAAATTTTTTAAATTTTTTTTTATCATCCAATCTTATCTCATCAATAATTTTTACATATTGATTGGAATTGCATAATATTATTTTCTTTGGAATCATCTCCACGAGTAGACGCTATATCCTTTTTATGGAAGTAAGGTATTCTTCAATAGGTTTTCTATGAATTTTTCATTGATTATTTAATAAAACCTATCAAAATATTTTATTTAAAAAATTATTATTATTATTGTAGACAATATTACTAAATTTAGGAAATGATGAATATTATAATTATCGAATAATAATTTTTTCGAATTATGAATGATAATTACATAAGAATATCAAATTATTATTATAAATAAAACTTTCAAAGGATGTCTTATTATAATTATTAAATTATAATTATGAAGAATTATGAAATTATAGTTACAATGAATTATTAGAAGATAAATAAAAAATATATCAAAGAATAATTTCATGATTTAATCGAAGAAGATATTATTAAATGATAATTATATGATAACTATCATGTGATAAAATTATTGAATTTATCAAATGATAAGTACTAGATTATCAAATAATAATTTATGGAATAAAAATTATCCAAAGATACATGCATTGATTTATCAATGGATAATTTACTAGAAATTATCTAAATATAATTATAAAATGATAATTTATGAGAAATTATCATTTGATAATTTTAAATTGGTAATTATAGTGAAATTATTAAAATATAGAAATAAGAGGATAAATTATGAGAAATTATCAAAATAAAATTATAAAAGGATAACTAATGATAAATTATAAAAATATAACTATAAAATGTTAATTTAATAGAAAATTTCAAAATACAACTGTAGCAGGATAATTTATGATCAATTATAAATATAGAATTATAAAATGATAATTTAAGAACAAGTATCATAATATAATTATAATATGATAGTTTTTGAGAAATTAAAAATAGATAATTATAAAATTATAAATTATAAATTATCTATCAGAGAGAATGTATCATCACATGTTATATTATTAGCCCCGAGCCTTAAAAATTACATAATCTTGAATTAAGTTAATGATTCACATTCATGATATTTTCAGGTTTAGAGTTTTAATGATTAGGCCATATCTATTACATTACATCTCAAATACTACAATATTTTCATTTATACTTAGTATACATTTTTTTCATAAAATTAAAACTATTAAAAGAAATTTTTTTATAGATAAAAATCTTATTGAATTCTTACATTATCACACCCTGCCTTATATCCTATGAAATTTTTTCCAAAAACATGGGATGAGCATGAAAAACTCAGTAAGGATTATAAAATAAAGAAAGAAAACATTAGTATATAATTACAAACAAAACGTAAGTTCTTTAAAAAACCTCATGAAATCAAAAGATTTATGAATAATATATAGTTATCAAAAATCATATAGGTAACTTGTGGAATCCATAACGAACATACATTTTAGCTTTCCCAGCTACGTTGGGAGTTACATTTGGAATACCCCTCGCTGTATATTATCTAAATCTCTTAGGAGAAACTTTAACGTTTACCTATGTCATGTTACCCAATGCATTGGAGAGATATATCAGGATCACCCACCCTAGGTTTGATCACGGATCCACCCATTTAAATAAACAATGCCCAAGAATCATAACATATTAATAACACATAAAACAAACATAACATAATGATAACATTTCAAAATTTCAATCACAATATATCATTTAAATATATCGAAATAACCAATCCATTATCAAAACCATTTTCAATATCAAATTACATAAAAAAGTATATAGTATTTATATTCCTTTTAAAAATAGTATGAGCTGTTAAAAAAATACAAATATCAAATAATGCTCACGGCGGCGGACGGGTCATTGTCACCAAATACGTTAAAAAGAAGCATTACCTTTTTTTAGTAAAACGCTACATTGGTAATGATTCCCTTACAATGAAATGAAATGAAAAAGGAGTTTATAAATCATATAAATGAATATCGTGTATAAATCAAAATATGCCAAAATGATAGGAGATTGAGATGAAGTCCCTTACCTTGTGTTTGACAAGACTTGTTCATCCATTAATCTCCTGAATTATAAAATAATGATAATTATACTTGATTAAGAATTTTTTTCCAGTATATATTCCCTTTTATATTACTTACTATGATTTTATAAACATTACATAATCTTTTATGTTAATAATGGTCGTTTTGTCGATATTTGGTACTTGAGTCCAAAATGGTCTTCTTATAATTACAAGTTGTCCATGTGGTCAAAAGTCCATTATCTATAGAATAATATTAATGATTTAGATATCATCTATTTAATATATATATATATATTCTATATATGTATTTATAATAGTACAAAACATTTAGAGAAACGAAAAGAAATGAATTGTTCATAGAGACGGTAAATCGTACGTACACATGAATGATACTTTCATGTCTATTTCATATTTAATGGAATTAAAACATAATTATACATAGATATATTATATTTAAATTATAATATCATATATAATATTAGTAATTCAATTTTTTATACATTCCACATATGACATGAACGGGTCATATCACTTTGAGGGGGCGGTAGTGCACACATCCTCCAATGAAATTATCATATTTACCCATTATGGAAACCATAAATGCATGAAATAAACACTACTGGAAAAATAGCCTATACCCATGGTTTCAAACCGTGGGTATATCCCACAAAACCGTGGGTATAGCCTATACCCACTGTTTTGGGAACCATGGGCTGGAACGACGTCGGTATAGCTTCCCAGCCAATACCCACAGTTTTCCAAAACCGTGGGTATAGGTGTTATGCCACCGTGTCAACGAAACATATTCAATTTCCATGGTGTCAGAGGCCTTTTCCCACGGTTTCAAAACCGTGGGTATCGGTCCTAAAATAATGCGGCCGGCGAATTTTGAACTGCAACCTCTCCGGTGGAGACGAACCACCTAACCACTACAGTAACACTAATTTTATGTATATATATTTATATTTAGTTAAATATAGATATATAAGCCATGGGTATAGAAGGAATAACCGTGGGTATAGGACTCCCGCCAAAAAAAAATTCCTTCCCGTGAAATTTTTTTTTCCCGCGCACACATGGGAAACCTATACCCACAGTTTTTCATAACCGTGGGTATAGATATTTTAACCCAAACCTATCCCCAAGTTTTTCACCAAAACTGTGGGGATAGGTACCCCTATACCCATGGTTTTGGAAAATCGTCGGTATAGGTGAATTTTCAGGACCTATCCCCATGGTTTTGGAAAACCGTGGGGATAGACCCCCCTATACCCACGGTTTTGGAAAAAACTATGGGGATAGGTCCATTTTCCAGTAGTGAAATTAAAAATAAATAAGCATAGAGAAAATATAAATACAATATATATTACATATAAATACAGTGCCATATTAATTGCCACCATAATATGTGGTAGGAGATAATTGAACAATCATCGTTTCGTAAGGTAGTAGTTCACCTCCACAGAAACAGTATGTTTGTATCCATTAGATGGAGGTGCGTGTAAGTGTAGTTATAATACTACTCATACAAATATCATAGTATATTTATGATACTTATGTTTTTATAAAAGAATGGAATAAAGGGAGTTTATGGGGTTGGAGAAGGAAACTGAAAGAAATGAACTTGAGAGAAGGCATTACCTTTAAATTGGGTAACTCCTTTTGGTATGAAACAAAAGGACTTTTTGAAGTGACTTATGCCTATGTTAATGATTCTAAGTGGAAGATAGGGAAGCTAGGAGCTTATTTTGGCTGAGTTTGGATGAGCCAAGGGGGCTTTAGAGGTGTGATTAAGGGTTAGAGGTGATTTCTTTTTATAAGGGGGAGGATGGGATCTTTAGGAATGTTTGAAAATATTATTTTATTCTAAACTGAGTTTCAATTTTAAAAGGTCCCAACCTCATTTAATTTGGACATAATGTGAGTAATATTAGAAATACCCTAATCTAATGGGTTTTACACAAGTTAAGGGAATAAAAGTAACCTTATCTTTTTACTTTATCCTTTAGTTATCTAATTTAACGTTTATCATGTCATCTTGTATATTAATACTATATGGTTAATATATTTAGTATCAAATTCCTAGAGATGAAAAAATGGATCATTAATGGATATAGTAAGATCATATATGGCAGTTTGAAAAATATTATATATTTTTGATTATTTTATAATTTAATAAAATTGTATTCATTTTAAAAACTCATTTATGTCAACTTATATACTATTCACATCAAGACTTTTAAAAAATCTATAACAGCTTGATTATTTCAAAAAACAAAGATTAATTCAAATATAACAAGTTCTAATCATTCATAAATTTTTTAAATGGCATAAAAAGTTTCAAAATAAATTTATTTTAAAATTAATAATCTCATTTATTTAAAACATTCAATAATGAGGCAATCATTTAATCATCATTGTGTCATAAATAAATTTATTTTTCTAATGTCTAACAATTATAAATAAAATTATATGATATAGTAAATATTTTTAGATTTATAATTACTATTTATAGTTTATCATATCATTTATATAAACAATTATTAATATATCTTTACTAAGAGATATATGTTTATGTAATATTTTCTTTAACTTTAAATTAATTTTTCTAAAGTTTTATTTTCACTTACAAGAAGCTCCATGGGGTTGAAAAGTTGACCTAAGGATTCCAATTATTGGATATGTATTATCTAATCAGATTAGGACATTTTCTATGGTAATTTAATGTTATTATAATAATATTTTTACCCTTATTTACTAGATTTACCTTATAACCATGGTAAATAAAGTATTTACCGAAGTTACTATTAATAAAGTCTAAAAAAAAAGATACTTATTTAACAAATTTGGGCCTCCTAATTTCGAATATGGAATCCATTTTTTCAAATTAAAAATAAAAATGTTGCAGAAATGTATTGAAAATTAATTTCCGTTGTTAAAACCAAAAATATTGTTTTTAAGAAATAATAACTGTCAAAAGATTGAGACTAGTTATGTTCAATTTTAAAGTGAAATTACTTCCAATAACCAAATTTAAATTAAATTTTAATAATATAATATAATTAAAATTTAAAACCAATTATTTAGATAATTTATCCATATTAACAAATTAGATTAAAATGTAGTTTTTAATTAAAATGCAGTATTTTTACTATTCATTAAAAATAAACATTACCAGAAAAATAGCAAAATTTCACCCGAAGTTAATTTTGATGTACCAATTCTAAAGAATAAGTTTTTTTTATAATGGAACATATAAATGTGAAAAATACTATATCTAAAAAGGGTTCACCATCAAAAGGCAGTAAGTTTACCTTTTAAAGAATATTAGAGTATTTAGGCATAAAATTGGATTCATTCACATTTACAGCCTCAATTATTATTGTATAAAGGTGTAGAAATTTAAAAAACCTGTATAATCATATTTTAGTAAGTTATATTCATTCCTGAAAATACAATGACTAAGTGTTAACTCCCATTTTAAATGAAATTAAAATATCATATTTTTTCAGTATAACTCAACATTGTGTGGAACATGAGATTTCAGAGAAACTGATTCTTGCGTGTCGAGTACACCAATGAACATAGAATCCACTTTATTCTAAAATTAAATTTTAATTCAGAAAAACTAACATATATGAAATGAACATATTCTTTATTTACATGGGATGTTACATCCTTCCCCCCTTTTGGGAATTGTGTCCTTGTAATTTAATTTACTTATCAAATAAATGGGTGTATTTACCCTTCATATCATTTCTATATTCCCATGTTTCATCTTCAACCATATTGTTTTTCCACAAACCTTTTACTTGAAATATTACCTTATTCAATAACACTATCTCTCTATGGTCAAGAATGTTGACTGGTTTTTCCCCATAAGAAATATTCTATTCCAACTGAACTACCTCTGGACTCAAAGCTTGACATGGAACTGGAATATACTTTCTCAACATTGAAAATAAAAAATATTTTGTACCTGGGATAAACTTGGAGGTAAATCCACTCTCTAGGAAACTGATCCAACTTTCTCCATGATTTTATAGGGTCCAATGACCCTTGGACTGAAATTTCCCTTCTTACCAAAACACATAACACTTTTCTAGGGAGAATCATTGAGAAAGACAAGATCACTTACCTCAAAAGAAATATCCTTACTCCAGTTATCTGCATAACTTTTTTACCCGCTCTGGGCTATTCTCATGTTATTCTGAATCAATTGAACTTTTTCTTCCATCTCTTATACCAATTTGGGTCCCATCAATTTCCTTTAACCTACTTTATCCCTAAAAGATTGAGTTTGAAACTTCGTTCCATATAATTCTTCAAATAGAGACATCTGTATACTAGAATGAAAACTGTTATTATAAGAAAATTAGACCAATGAATTTTTTTGGTCCCAACATCTCTTGTAATTCACTGAGAAAGCATGTAAAATATATTCCAATATATGAATTGTTCATTAAAACTTCCCATCTGATTGTGGATGAAAAGATGTACTAAAATTTAATTCAGTACCCAAAAACTTTGGAAGACCTTTCCAAAAGTTAAAAGTAAACCTGGGATAACGATTAGATACAATGGAAAGGGGAACTCCATAAAACATGACTATCTCATAAATATAAAACCGATAAAGTTTTTATAGAGGAAAATTATCTTGAATAGGTAGTAAAGCATCATATTTAGTCAATCAGTAAATAATAACCCAGATTGCATTGTTACCTTGAGAATTCTTTTGTAATCCCACAAAACATCCATGGACACATTTTCCCATTTCCAATATGGAACCTATAAATGCGGAAAAATCTCTTTTGGTAACTGATACTATGCTTTAACCTATTGAGAAATTAATCACTTCATATTATTTCAGCAATATCACTTTTCATTACATCCCACAAGCAATACTCTCAACGATATCTGTACATCTTAGTAATACTGTGATGAACTGAAAATGGAGAACTATGAGCTTCCCAAAACAACTCATTCTTCAACTATGAATCAAAAGTCACACATAATCTCTTCCAAAATCTCAAAACACAATCTTTATAAATTTTAAATTCAGGTAGCATACCTTTTTGAACCAACTCTACCTTTTTATTCAACACCCGATCTTATTTTTGTCCTTTCATTATTCTGTTTGCTTGGGATGATTTCACTAACACCTAAAACAAAATAGAGGAATTTCCCAAAAAAAAATTCTATGGAAAAGTTCCTGAAATAATTAATCAAGGGATCTTGTTCTAAATGTGACATAGTTAATGTTGAATTATACTTTCGACTCAAAACATCAGTCACATTATTTTCCTTTCCAAGATGGAAAGGAATCGTGCAATCATAATCCATGTTTAATTCTAGCCATATCCTCTGTTTGATGTTCAATTATTTATTAGTGAAAATATATATCAAGATTTTGTGGTTAGTATATATTTCAAATTTTACTCCATACAGATGATGCCTCCAAATTTTTAGAGAAAAAAGAACATGATCTAATTCCAAATCATGTGAAGGGTAATTTAACTCATGAGGGTTCAACTGACGTGAAACATTAGCAATTACGTGATCATTCTGCATAAGGACACAACCATGTCCTTTCAACAAAGCATCATTATAGATAACAAAATCACCATTTCTGGAAGGCAATGGAAAAACTGGAGAATTCACCAATCTTCTTTTCAATTCTAGAAAAACAATCATCACATTCTATTATCCAAATGAACTTAACACCTTTTCATGTTAACTTAGTTAGTGGGCCAGATAACCATGGGAAATTCTCAACAAACCTTCTGTAATAATCTGCTAAACCCAGAAAACTATAGATATAGGTTATATTTGTGGGTATTGGCTATTCTTTATTAACTTTTGTATTAGAAGGATCAAAATTTATTCCGTTTTTTGAAACAATGTGACAAAGGAGTAAATTTTTTTGTAACCAAAACTCACACATGCTAAATTTTGAGAACATTTTCATTTATTTTAGTGTTTGTAAGATAAACCTTAAATGAATTTAATTTTCCTATTTAATTTTAAAATAAACCAAAATATCTTTAATAAACACAACCACAAACTTATCTTGGAACTCACAGAAAATTCTATTCATAAGATCCATGAATACCACAGGTGCATTGGATAACCCAAAATGGCATAATAACAAATTCAAAATGGCCATATCCAGTATGAAACACAGTCTTCGTAATGTCTACTTATTTTATATTCAACTGATTGTATCCCAAAATCATGGCAATATTCGAAAAATTCTGATCTCCCTAGATCTGATCAAACAAATCATCGATATAAGGAAAAAGATACTTGTTATTAATAGTGATGTTATTCAATGCTCTATGATCAGTACATAGTCTCATTGGACCATATTTAATTTTAACAGACAAGATAGGTGCACCCTATGGGGATGTGCTAGGTCAAATGAAACCTTTATCTAATAACTCATGTAATTGCTTCTTTAACTCTAAATATTAAATTTGATCCATTATATAATGGGGTTTTGAAATTAGATTAGAATTAGGAACTATGTCAACAATAAATTCAACTTCTTGATCATGTATTATAACAGGAAAATCATTAGGGAAAACATCAAGGTACTCATTTACTACTGGCACATCATTAATTTTAACAACATATTTGTTTTCAACAATATGTGCAAGGTTATATTCATTTCCACCTTTTAATAGTTTCTCAACATCTTGATATGTTATCAAAAGTAGTGGTTCAGTTTGTACACAAAATGAAATTATTTCTGAAAAGAAACCTCTTTAGCTCTGCAGTAAATCTTATCTTGATAAACGAAAAGCCAATCCATACCCAAAATAACATCAAACACTACTAGAGGAAAAAAATAAGGTTTCTAGGTATATTTTTTCCTCACACAAGTACAAGATGTTCTTATAATTTCTCTTTTTCTAAATATTTCCTATCAGTGTTTTTATCATAAGCTTATGATTCATATCTTGAGATGGAATTCACAAATTAGTAGAAACTTTCTCAAAAATGAAAGAATGTGTAGGCCCATAATCAAACAACATATTGGCATAATCTTAATAAAAAAAATGTACCTGATAATACTTCATTCGATGGCCCAACATCTACTGAAGTAGTTGCAAAGGATTTCACCAAACCTTTCAACTTTTAGTCCTGCTGATTTCGCTCAGTTTAGTTCTTCGTTGGACACTCAGTTTCATAAGGACTAATTTAATTTCACTTTAATTTTTTTTTTGACTTTAAATAAGAATTTTTTTACCATTACCCTGATCCTTTTCAGTGTAATTTGAAGCCTTATGTCCCATTTTAACACATCGAAAGAAGTTACCATAATTCAAAAGACATTCCCCAGCATGATTTTTACCACAATTTTCATAAACTATAAACTTAATTTTATTACCATTCGTATTTTTTGAAGAGTTCTTCCCTTTCATCTACCACACCAACCTATTATTCTGTGTTTTTTCAATGAAAACCTGATCACCATCAAACTGAATTTCCACCTTCTCCACACATTGAACAAGTTTTTCATAAATTTTGAATTCACTAACCTTCAATAAAATGGATTTAATAATTTGTAAACATTGTTTATTTTACTATAAATATCTTGTATGAAATTCGGAGTATACCTTTCTAGTCATTTGAATTTTGTTTCATAAGAACCCACTAATTCATCCCCCTTACTCAATTCTATATTGGGTTTTCCATCCTAAGACGAGCCAACTTAGGAATATATTTTTCAAGAAACATACATTTTAATTTGTCCCAATTCAAGAACATAAACCTCCTCACCATCCATGATATTTTTAACCATCAACCACTAATGATCATCATCACCTTCTAAATGGTAAACAAAAAAACTTACTTTTTGATGTTCTGAACACCCGATAACATCAAAAATCATCTCTAGTGATCTAATCGTCCCTTCAGCTAGCAAAGGGAAATATGATCCCTTGAATTAAGGGGGATGATGCCTCATTAAAAGATCCACTACTCACATTTTCCACTATGTTTGATCCGGATGATCTTGTGTATGGAAACCACCACCATTTATTTACTGAGTCAAATGTGTCATTACTACAACAAACTGCTCCATTCTGATTCCCACCATCTCATGTAGCTAATTTGGAAGGTTGTTTTCATCTTGATGGCATCCCAACATAGCTGCCTTGTTTCCTCTATGGAAAACCATTCTGAACACAGAAATATCTTAGGTGAAGCAACATGGTAATATGTAAATTTAACATCATTTCAATCTTAACATAAATTTATTTTTGTATATTAATTTAACAATACCCTTACTCTTAAAGTTTTCTAAACCGAACTCTGATGGAAACTATAAGACCCCAACCTTAAACATTACATAATCCTGAATTAAGTTACTAATTTACACTAAGAATAATTTCAGGTTTTGAGTTTTGGAGAATTGGGCCATAACTATTACATTACTTATTAAATATTACAAAGTAGATATTTCTACTCAATATCCTTTTTTACAAAAAATAAAAACTCTTAAAGGAAAATAATAATTCTTTTCTTGATATAAATCTTCTTCAATTATTCCTTTCTCTTAACCTACATTATATCCTATGAAAAAACATTTAAAAAACATATGATGAGCACAAAAATCTCAGTAAGGGGTATATAATAATGAAACAAAACATTAGTACATCAGTATATACAAAACATAATCTATTTAACATACCTCATGAAATCATATGATTTATGAATAATACATTGTAATAAAAAATCAAAAAGGTAACTTGGGGAATCAATAACATACTTAAGTTGTAGCCTTTATAGCTACGTAGGGAGTTACATTTGCAATACCCATCACAGTATATTCCCTAAATCTCTTAAGAGAAATATTAACATTTACCTTTGTCACAATACCCAAAGAATTGGACTACTATCTTGGTCTCACTCACCCAATGATTATCATGTAACCACCCGTTTACATAAACAATGGCCATGAACCATAAAATATTGACAACACATAAAACAAACATAATGGAAAGATAATATTTCCACATTTAAATCATAATATATCATTTAAATATATGGAAATAACCAATCCATTACCAGAACCATTTTCAATACCAAAATTCATAAAAGAGTATGTGGTATTTATTTTCCTTTTAAAAACATTATGGCTTGTTAAATAATCTAAATATCAAATAATGCTCGCGGTGTAGATAGGTCATTATCACTGTGTATGTTAAAAAGAAACATTACCTTTTTTCCTCTAGTAAAATGCTACACAGAAAAATATTCCATAAGAATGAAATGAAAATTCAAAGGAGTTTATATACCATATAATGTTAATTTATACCTTCTTATGAGAACTTTTCATGTTTATTATCCCTTTTTATTACTTATTACCAAGTTAAAGAAATTATATAATCATTTATGTTAATAGTGGTCATTTTGTCAATATTTGGCACTAGAGTAAAAAATGAACATCTTGTAATTACATGTTGTCCATGTGGTCAAAATTCCATTATATATATAATTATATTCATGATTTATATATCATATATATCAATTATATATATGTATTTATAATAGTACATAACATTTGGAGATAAAAAATGAAATGCACCACCCATGGAGATGATAATCTGTACGTACACATGAACTCTGCATTCATTTCTATTATTTCATATTTAATGGAGTGAAAAATTAATGATACATAATTATATCATAATTCCAATATAATATCATATATAATTTTAGTAACTCCATCCTTTATACATTCCACATATAGCACGAATGATTATTATCACTTTGAGAGGGTGGTAGTCAACACTTTTTAAAACGAAATTATCAAATTTACTCATTATGGAAACCATAAAGGTAAGATATAAATGAAAAATATAGAAGCATAGATACAATAAAACTATTATATATATAACATATAAATATAGTTCCATATCCATGTCCACCGTTAGAGGTAGTATGAGAAAATTGAACAATCATCATTTCGTGAGGCAGTAATTTGTCGTCCAGAGAAACAATATGTTCGTATCCATTAGATAGTGGTGTGTGGAATTTTAGTTCAACTACTCATCATAACTACATCCTAGTATATTTTAGAAACTGGTGTTATTATAAAATAATTGAATAAATAGAGTTTAGGGGTTTTTATAAGGAAAATAAAATAAAATAACTTGAGAGAAGATGTTACCTTTAAATTGGGAAAATCCATTTGGTTTGAACCAAAAGGATTTCTTGAAGTTCCTTCTTCCTATCTTAAGTCTTCTAGGTGAAATAGAGGGATGTTGGGAGATTATTTGGGTAGAGGTTGGATGATCCAAGGAGGCTTTAGAGGTGTGAGTAAGGGTTAGAGGTGATGTCTTTTTATAGGGGGAGGGGCTCTTTAGGAAAGTTTGAAAATATTATTTTATTAAAAATTGAATATCTATTACAAAAGGTCAAAAAGTCATTTAATTCAAAGATAAGGTGATTATTGTTTTAAAGACACTCATATAATGGGTTTTAGACAAGTTTAGGACAAAAAATTAATATTATCTTTTAGCTTTAACCTTTAGTTAACTAATTTAACTTTTACCATATCCTCATGTATATTCATAGTATATGGTTAATATATTTAATATAAAATGACAGGAGACCAAAAAATGGATCATTAAGGACATTAGTAACATCATTTATTTCAGTTGGCCTAATAATATATTTTTAAGATTATTTTATCTTTTAAAAATATTGTATTCATTTTAAACACCCATTTATGTCAATTTATAAACTATTCATATTGAGACTTTTAAAAAAATATATAACAACATGATTATTTCTATATAACAACATTAATTCATATATAAAAAGTTATAATCATCCATAAAATTTGTGTGTGGAATAAAAAGTTTCAAAAAGTTTATTTTATTATTTATAATCTCATTTATTTAAAACATTCATTAATGAGGTCATTATTACATCATCATTGTGTCATGAATAAATTTATTTATTTGAATGCTACAATTTATAAATAAAATCCCATGATATAGAATTTTTTTAGATTTCAAATTCCTATTTATAGTAGAAAACACTACTTACATAACCCATTATAAATATTGTTTTACTAAGAGATATATGTTTATGTTATATTTTCCTTAACATTAAATTAATTTTTATAAAGTGTCATTATCCCTTAAAAGTGGCTCCATGTGGTCCCAAAATCAAACCAATTATTTCCATGGTTGGAAATGTATTAGAAAATCGGATTAGGACACATGTTATGTAATTTAATATAATAATAATAATATTTTTAAACCCTTATTTACCATATTTACCTTTTAACAAAGGTAAATAAAATTTTTACTGATGTTACTATTCATAATGTCTAAAAATAAAAGTGGCATATTTACACAATTTGGTCATCATGATTCCAAATATGGAATCCATTTTTCTGAATTCAAAATACAGAAGATGTAATGCCCTGCCCCCAGAAGCCCAGAGTCAGGGCATTATTACATAACATTGGCATGATCACAATGGATCGAATCCCGAAAGACTGATCATTTTAGCAGTATTGGAAAATAGATAACATAAATTAATGTTACATTACACATTAGAAAATAAACACAATACAAATGATCCTTTTATAATGCCATTAATCCCCTCTCTTAACCCTTCTTATCATTCATAATTCAATTAATGGAATCCTGGGAAAATAAAACATAATAAAGGGGTGAGATCATATGCTTAGTAAGGATAAAAATATAGCGAAAACTTTCATAAATAAGCCTAAACATTTAAGGCGATGAATAAAAATAAAACAAAATCCTTTTAAACTTAAACATAAGCATAATATGTCCAAGATAAATCAAATAATACCATTTAATTATTCACATGGATGTTCTACTATTCTAATAATCATATGAAATATCCATAGCCAATTTCATAATGATGGAATGAAAAATTCGAGACATCATAACCACATACTCAAGGCCTTGTTACAAGACTATAAAAAAGATTTTGTTTAACCATTGTTCTAAGGCACTAGTTTGTTCCATGAGACCTACTGATGCATCAAAGAGCTATAGCGGGATCTACTCATCACATAGTAAGTCCAATCCATTCCTCATATGAAATTTTTTAAACATAACATTAACATTCGTATTAAAACAAACATACGAAATGTCAATACTTTATACATAATCAATGAATGGTATAAAAATAACACATCCATAGTCAATCATATAAAAAAACCTTCAATAAAATATATTAGATTTTTATCATAATAAATTGACCTCGATCAAGAATAATATCTTGAAAAGGATGTTGACATAGTTGAAAATGATCAGTAAAAATCTTTGAGAGGAATATACCTTTTTTTCATGAAATAATTTGAAAAGTCCCACAATTTATAAAGGAAGTAATTTAAAAGATATTTTTTAATCAAAGTGTCCCATAACACTTTTAAACATTTGAATGTAATTAACATTTTAAAACATTCATGTTCATATAATTTAATCCTTAAAATCATTTTGGAAACATGGACATTAATGAGAATTGTTTAGAAGATTAAATCATTAAAACATTTAAAATGATTTTTTTGTTAAAGAGTCACTTAAGAAAAATCTTTTTGAAAACTATTTTAAGAAACATGGACATGGATAATAAATATGTCCCAGTAAAAACTTACACATAAACAATCTCATATAATAATGAGATTGAGGAACTAACCCTTACCATTCACTTTCCATTGGTCGAGGGTACGATTAACCTCTTATATAATGACCATATCATTTTATTAAATTATACTAGAATCATATTAATATTTATTATATCATACATTATTAATTTATGACTTTATACTACCAATTTAATAATGATTTCCATGTAAAATTAACATTTCAGGTAATAATCTCTTTCTTTATCGTACGTGTTCAAACTTGTTATTATTGATCGTATAATTTAGATCATGATTTAACTAATTCCAGAATATGAAACATTCTTTATATATAATATATATTTTGAATATAAATATTTATAGTATATAGATATATGAAATGGAAAACACAGTTTATGGAGACGGTAGGCTGTACGTACACATAAACGCTATTTTCATTTTTGTATCGTATTGAATGGAAGTAAGTGAATAAGATATATATAAGTACATATATATATATATTCAGTAGAATTATTATTTAATATACTAAATAATTATTAATAATATATATTTTATAATTATCATTGAATGGTGAATGTGGAAATGAATCTCATCGCGTCGTGGAGACGGTAATCCGTAAGTATGAACAAGGGAGAATATCAATAAATTCATGGGGAAATTATATATAATTAAATGGAATATCATATATAAAGAATAATTAATACATTATATTTATTATTTACATTGGTTATACTCATTATTATAACAATCCAAATAATGATGTCTTTGAATAACTAACTACACCACGACGTGGAGACGGTAAGCCGTACATACGCACGTATGGTGACTTGGTCATTTATAGAATGAATAGAATAAATAATATGAATGTACCATATTTGTAATAAAAAAATTTTATATAGAATATAATATAGTTATTATTTTAGAATGGAAAAAACAATGAAAGAAGAAGTGGAAGGAGAAAAGTACTTGAAAGAGGGTGGTGAAATTATTACCTCTTCTTCTGGTGTTTCCTTTTGAGTAGATCAAAAGGGAACCTTAGGTTGGATTTATGATCTAAGTAATAACTATATGTTAATTTGAGGGAATTTTGGAGGATATTTGGGCTGGGTTTGGCCGAGACAAATGGATTTTGAGGTCTAATTTTTAGAAAAGGGGAAGTTCCCTTTTATAAGAGGGGTGAGGGTTACTTTAGGAATAGATTAATATATTAATTTTTTATACATTCATATTCGGTTTAAAATGGATCCAAATGAATTTATTTCGAGAAATAGTTGGTTATGGGTCGATATACTCTCAACCAATAGGTTTTAGACAAGATTTGGTTACCATTTTAACTTTATCTTTTAGATTTAACTCTTTGTTATATCGTTTAACTATTACTGTGTCTTCTTGTATTCTTACACAATATGGTTAATAAACATACTCTAAACATCTCAAAGAACCTCAAGTGGTTCATTAATGACATATATAATATTATTTAATCCCTTTTGATGAAAAATAGATTTTTAGGAATATTATATCAACGAATAATACAGTATTTGTTTTAAAAACTAATTTATGTCAATTTTGACACTATTTGGTATATTGTTTTTGTGAAATCCATAAAAACCTTATCACTCTAAAAAAATTTATCTATTCTACCCTAAACTGTATTATTAACCTATAAAATTAGTGTAATTCATCAAAAGTCTCAAGTTACATTTATTTTTTTATTTATAATATCAATTATTTTAATATTTAATTAATAAGGTAATTACTGCATCATCATTGTGTCACAAATAAATTAAATTATTTAATGTCTAAAAATTACAAATAAAATACCATTATGTAGGAAATATTTTTATATTTCTAATTAATATTTATAGTCCAATTTATATTGTGCGTAACCCAATATAAAAAATGGTTTAATTATTAAACTTTGAATTTAAATCTTTTATCTCTTCTTTAAATAAAATAATAATAAATGTCTTAATATATTCCATGTGGACCAATGGGGGCCATATTTTATTTCTAAGGTTTTTTATTGTCGAATTACACTTATCCAAAAGAATTAGGACATGTGTTAGGGTAATTATGATATCATTTTTACCTTAATTACCCAATTCACTTTTAACCGTGGTATATAAATGTCAAAAGTTACTATTCACCAAAAAATATTTTCTTATTGAACCAAAATTGACTTATTGATATCAACCGTTTCTCTCGTAGTTTTGAAATTCAACTCACACAAGTGGTAAAATTATATTTTTTTGCAAATATTCAAATGCTTCAAGAAAGTGGGTAAAAAGAGTTTAAAAAGATCAATAAGATTTTATACATCTAATTTTATTATAAAATGACTACAATGAATTACATTGAACTTATATAGGTATTATATATCTATTTTTACTTAAAATAAATTTAAATAAAATAAATAATTATTTAAATAAATGTCGGTTTTAAATAATAACACAGTGTTTTTCTATATTTATAAAAAATTGAATGTTTTTCGAAAAATACCAAAAATTTACCAGAAGATAATTTTGATATTCCAAATTAAAAAATGTATTCTGTTTTAACAAATTAAAAAAATATATGTTTCATTTATTAATTTAAAATTAATTTTTGTTGTCATAACCAAAAATCGGGTTTTTAAAAAAGTAAAAACTTTCTAGAAGATTTCCATGTGTTTTTGTCATATTTAAATGTGAAATTGCACATGATGAACGACATAGTATTAAATGATAAAAATATAATCTAACTATAATTAAAAACCATTCATATGAATAATGTAACACTGCAAATTATTTCGATTAAAAAAAGTTGTTTTCGATTATAACATAGTATTTTTCACTATTCATCAATATATGAAAGTTATCAGAAAAGTACCAAATAATTTTCCAAACTCAATTTTTATGTACCTCTTCTAAATGAGAAGTTTATTTTTTCAAATTCAATATAAATGGGTCAGATATTACATTTAAAAAAATTCACCATTTTTAGGCGGTAAAATTGCATTTGTGAATAATACCTCATTTATCTGGAAAATTGAATTTGTTCTTATATTATGTTTATGAAACACATTATATGGGTCTTAAAATTATATAGAGTATATTAGATTCAAAATTTAGTTAATACTATTCATAGCCTCTTTTTAATAGCTAGTTTTGTAAGTCGTGGTGCGCTAGAACTCAGTGTTGCGTGTACCGCATGTTATGGAATTATTTTGAAGAAATAACGTACTATGAAATTATGTGTTTTTACATTATCCCCTACTTCAATAAATTGGTTCCTCAAAATATGAAATTTTTCTTTGAAAATAAAAGGTAAATAATAGAAAAATACCATTGTGAAAACCCCACATCAAAAATTGGGTTAACAAAATTTAGTCTTAATAAGAGGGAAAGGGAAATGAAAAAGTCACCACCAAATTATGATCTCGATTAGGAGAGCATTGGTTGAAATTAGAGACACATAATTGAAGGAAAAATGTAAATATTTTTAGGGATTTATTGAGGTCATAAATCACAGGTAAGTGTAAAATTGAGGGCCTCAAATCCATCAATCTTTGATGATTTAAAATATTGTCAGTTCAAAAAAACATAAGATATTAGGATAACACATTTTTGGTTTTAAGAGCCCTTACATAATTTTTAAGAAATAATTTATACATAGAATAAGAGGAAAAATATACTTGATAAGTAGAGTTTCATCCCTCAACTAATTCCTACCACAAACTCATCATTCAATCCAAAATATAATAGAATTCAAAAATAATTTTATTTAACCTAATCATAAAGGGTTCCAAAAAAATGAATTTATAATTTATCTGTCAGACCATTTAAAAAAACTACATCATACAAACCAGGACATGACATAGGCCAGTGGTATGTGATGAACCATTGTCGCTCTTCATTTGCGGGTTCAAGTCTTGCACCCTTGCCAGACATGATGGGTTGTCCCCCAACCTCCAGGTTGTCCTTTTTATAACAATCCAAAAACAGTCTTAAGAAATGCCTTAACAGTAACAATAGTATCCAACGTCTAACATAATCCATTCCAACCTTTAGACGTATCCAAAATACTTCAGTCCAAACTCACAGTCCAAAATTTATAAGGAAGGTAAACAAAATGAAGATCTCTTTTTCCACATAATAACATATGAATACCTTTATTATGTATTCTTTTAAAACATGGTAACACTCTGAATTACCATAAAACCTTATTGATTACATTCATGCTCCCTTATTCCTTATTGAATACTGGATATACATGTTATATCCAAAAATGTTGTAAAATCCTACAATGAGGGAATATACAAATCATTAATCAGTTACAAGGTTGTCAAGAATATCCAATATAATATATCCAAAGTAATCATATATTATTCCAAAATCAATACCTCAGTATCAGAACAATATTACATTTATCTTTCTCTCAACTATATATTTTTCAAAAAAATTTAACCTGATATTGAGTCACTTTTATTGGGTCAACAAAATCACCTGTCCTTAATGAAATAGTACTAGAATACAATCCTTACACACTCTACAATTCTTATAACAGGTACATCATTAATACAATACTCAAGTGACACAATACTTTAATAACAACATAAGAACTCTAAGCATTCCACTTCATCTTCGGTAGTATCATTACTTGATTATTATCTAATAGCAGCATTTGGGGTATAATCTAATGATTTTGAGGTTGATTCTCATAGGGTCCCAACTCCTTGCAGATGAAGCATTGTACATTTGAAACATTTTCCTTACCCTTGCGATTGTATACTCAGTGTCCTTTTTCTCCACACTTATAACAAAATACCATTCCCTTCAAGGATTTTACAATGTGATTGTCTTCCATAGGTATCACATATGGGAAAATTATTCCTTCCCTTATTCCCATTATCCATCTTTCTCTCTACCAAATTTTTCTTCTATTACTTACCTTCAAAGCTATATGACTTAGAAAATTATTTACATATCTTATTAATATAAGATACTATTTTTGTACGTGATGATAATATGTGGTAGACTATTTCCCTTTTAAATGTTGGCTTAATACCATGAAATATATGATCCCTCTTAATATTTTGATCATGGGTATTACTGGAATCCTCATTCCTTCTACTTGGCGCATTTCTAAACAATGGAATACACTAGGTTAGTTTATGAATCAGAATTCATAATTACAAAATTGTAAAATAACTAACATAAATTGAAAAGATTAGGCATATAATCTATAATCAATTTTTTTCTTTGAGGAAGTATTTTCTCCTAAAACCTTTATAATGAATTGTAATGAAATTGTGAATTATCCTAAGAATATCCCCCAGCAGTGCATTAACTAAGAGTGCAGCAAGGCCCATTGGCATTCACTTGTTTCCATTCAAGTATAGCTCAAATTGGTGTTTTCAGGTTTTACCCCAACGTACATCTGTGCCATAGCTACCTCTACCTGATTGTATACAGACTGGGATGTATTGCATGGAATACTCACAAAATCTCTAAAGTACCAATATTATAAGAAGTTCTTTATGCTAATCCTCAATGTCCATCTTAGGGTAATGTTCTCTAATCAGAGTTTTTCTAAATCTTGTTTCCAAGGTTATTGAAAAACATCCTCTGATACCAACTATAATTCCCTGAACCCAGAAGCCCAGAGTCAGTGCATTATTACATAACATTGGCATGATCACAAAGGATCAAATCCGAAAATACAGATCAGTTTAGCAATCGTGAAAAATAGATTACATACATGAACATTACATTACATTCCATTAATCCCCTAGATTAATCCTCCTTATCATTCATAATTAACTTCTTGGAATCCTAGGAAAATAATACATAAGAAAGGGGTGAGCTCAGATGCTTAGTAAAGATGACAATATAGCTGAAAATTTCATAAATAAGCATAAACATTTAAGCCGATGTATAAAACTAAACGAAAAGACTTTTAAACACAAATTTCAGCATAATATGGAAATGATAAATGAAATTATTCCATTTACTTTTTCACATTTATATTCTACTAGTCGAATAATCACATAAAATATCCAGTAAAGAATGTTGGCATAGTTGAAAAAGATCAATGAAATTCTTTGAGGGAAACATCCCTTTTTTCATGAAATCATTTTAAAAGTCATACAATTTATAATGGAAGTAATTTAGAAGATATTTTTAAATCTATGTGTCCCATACCAGTTTGATACTTTTGAAAGGGAATAACATTTTAAAACAATCATGTACATATAAATAAATCCATAAAATCATTTTTAAAACATGGACATTAATGAGAATGGTTTAGAAGAATAAATCTTTAAAAAAATTTAAAATGATTTTTTTAAAATTGTCTCTTAAAAAAAATCCTTTACAAAACTCTTTTTTGAAACATGGACATGAAAAATATATATGTCCCTATAAAAACATACACATAAACAATATCAGATAATAATGAAATTGAGGAATTAACCCTTACCTTGCACTTTCCTTTTGTCGAGGGTACATTTAACCACATATATAATGACCATAGTATGTTATTAAATTATTCCAGAACCATATTCATATTTATTATATCTTACTTGAATCATTTATGAATTTATACGAACCATTTAATAATGATTTCCATGTTAAATTAACATTTCAGTTAATAATCAATTTCATTATCGTACATGTTTTAACTTGTTACTTTTGATTGTATCATTTAGATCATGATTTAAATACATAGAGAATATTAAAAAATATTTACATATCATATATATTTATAATATAAAAATGTATTGTAGATAGATATATGAAATGTAAAACACCGTTTATAGAGATGGTAGGCCGTAAGTACACTTAAAAGCTGTTTACATTTTCAAATCGTTTTGAATGGAAGTAAGTGAATAAGATATATGTAAGTAAATATATATATATATATATATATTTATTCGGTAGCATTTTTATGTCATATATTACATACTTATTAATAATATATATTTTATAATCATCTTTGAATGTTGAAGGCAGAAATGAATGTCATCACGTCGTGGAGACAATAATACGTACGTATGCACGAGTGACAATATCATTATATTGATGGTGAAATATTATGTAATTGGATGGTATATCATATATACCGAATAATTAATATGTTATAATTATTAATTACATAAGTTACACCCATTATTATACCCATCCAAATAATTATGTGTTTGAATAACAAACTACACCATGACCTGGAGATGGTAAGGCGTACGTACACACGTTTGGTGACTTTTTCATTTATAGGATGGAAATAATTACAAAAATGGTTTTACCATATTTATAATAACATCATAGTATATATAAGATACTGGAGTTATTATTTTAGAATATAAACAACAAAGAAATAAGATGTGGAAGAAGAATAGAACTTGAAAGAGGGTGGTGAAATTATTACATCTTCTTCAGGTGTTTCCATTTGACTTGATCAAAAGGGATCATTAGGTTGGAGTTATGATCAACTTAAGGACTCTAGGATGATTTTAGGGATGTTGGGAGGATATTTGGGCAGGGTTTTGCGAGCCAAATGGCTTTGGAGGTGTGATTTTGAGAGAAGGGTAGGTTCCCTTTTATAAGAGGAATGAGCGTCACATTAGAAAAAGATTAAAATATTAATTTATTATACAATAAGATTCAGTTTTTAATGGAAAAAATGAATTTATTTCGAGCTTTAGGTGGTTATGGGTCACAATCCTCTCAACCAATAGGTTTTAGACATGTTTAGGTTACCATTTTAACCTTATATTTTAGATTTCACTCTTAGTTAAATAATTTAACTTTTACCTTATCTTCTAATATTCTTACACTATATGGTTAATAAACTTACCCTAACATACAATAGAACCTAAAGTGGTTCATTAATGACATATATACTATTATTTAATCCCTTTTTCTGAACATTATATTTTTAGGAATATTATATCAACCAATATTATAGTATTTGTTTAAAACTAATTTATGTCAATTTTGACTTTATTTGGTATTTTGTTTTTGTGAAAGTCATAAAAACCTTATAACATTGAAAACAAATTATCTAATCAATTCTAACATTTCAAATTTTCCTATAAAATTAGTGTAATTCATCAAAAGTTTCAACATACAATTATTTGGAAATTTATAATATAAATTATTTCAATATTTAATTAATAAGGTAATTACTGCATCATCACTATATCATTGATAAATTAAATTATTTAATGTCTAAAAATTATAAATAAAATACCATTATGTAGGAAATATTTTTATTTTTCTAATTAATATTTATTGTTGAATTTATATTGTGTGTAACCCTATATAAAAATTGTTTTAGTTATTAAACTTTGAATTTAACTCTTTTAACGCTTCTTTAAATAAAATATTAATAAATGTCCTAATCTAATAAAATTTGACCAAACAAGGTAATATTTTATTCCTAAGGTTTTTTTGGTCGAATTACACTCAATAGAATTAGAACATGTGTTAGGGTAATTATGATATCAATTTTACCCTTAATTACCCTATTTACGTTTAACCGTGGTAAATAAAATTCAAAAGTTACTATTCTCCAAAAATTATTTTCTTCTTATTGAACACCATTTTACTTACTAATTTCTATATTGTGTCTCAGAATTTTTAAATTCAACTCATAAAAGTGGTAAAATTATTTTTTATGCAAATTTTGAAATGCACTTAGAAGGTGGGTAAAAAGAGGTTAAAAAGATCAATAAAATTTTATACATCTAATTTTATTATAAAATGACTCAATGAATCACATTTAACTTATATAGGTATTATATATATTTTGACTTAAAATAAATTTAAATAAAATAAATAATTATTTAAATAAAAATTTGGTTTTAATTAATAACGCACTATTTTTCACTATATATAAGAACTTGATAGTTTTCAAAAAAAATACAAAAACTTTAGCCAAAGCTAATTTAGATATTCCAAATTCATAAATGAAGTCCATTTTGCCAAATTCAAAACATATAAGTTTCTTTTATTAATTTAAAATTAATTCCCCTTATCAAAACCTAAAAGCGGGATTTTTAAAATATAAAAACTATCAAAAGATTGACATGTGTTTATGTCAAATTAAAATGTGAAATTACTTATAATGTCCTAAATTGTATTAAATTATTAAAATATAATCTAATTATACTTCAAAACCATTCATGTTCATAATTTAACACTGTAAATTATTTTGAATAAAAAATGTTGTTTTCAATTAAAACATAGAATTTTTCACTATTCATAAAAATAGGAAAGTTATCAGAAAATTACCACAAATTTTTCCAAACTAAATTTTTATGTCCTGCTTCTAAATAAGATGTTTAATTTGTCAAATTTAATATAAAATTTTCAGATATTGCATTTAAAAAATCCACCATTAGTAGGTGGTAAAAATGCATTTGTGAAAAATATTTCCTTTATCTGAAAAATTTAATTTGTTCTTAAATTATGTCTAAGAAACATTATATATGGGTTTTTAAATTATATATAGTATATAAAATCTAAAATACATTTAATACTATTCATAACATCTTTTGAACATATAATTTGGTTAGTCATGGTGCGCTCGAACTCAAGGTTGCGTGTAGCTCAAATTATTGAATTATTTAGAAGAAATAATGTACTATGAAATCTTGGTGTGTTACAGAAGATGAAGAAATTAATTAAAAATTAGTTCCCGTTGTCGAAACCAAACAACATGTTTTTATGAAATAATAACTATCAAAAGATTGACACTTGTTTATGTTCAATTTCATAGTGAAATTACTTAAAATGACCAAAATTGGATTAAATGGTAAGAATATAATCTAATTACACTTTAAAAACAATTAAATAGATAATGTAACCATATAAATAGATTTTATTAAAATGATGTTTTGAATTAAAATGCAGTATTTCTCACTATTCTTTAAAAAATGAACATTATTAGAAAAATACAAAAATTTCATCCAAAGTAAATTTTGATATCCCGCTTCTAAAGAAGTTTATTTAGTCAAATAGAACATATAAATGTGAAAAAAATTAGATTAAAAAAGGATTCACTATCCAAAGGTGGTAAATCGACCTTTTAATGAATATTAGATTTTTTATGCTTAAAATTGGGTTCATTCACATTTTACGCCTCTAACCTTTATTGGATAAATATAAAGTCATTTAACAAACACTATAATCATATTGTAGTAATTTTTCTTCATTCATACTAATAAAACATATAGGCTTTAACTACCATTTGAAATAATATTATATTATTATATATTTTTTTTCCAGTATAACTCAACATTGTGTGCAACATGAGATTTTGGAGAAACCCATTATTGCGTGTTGGGTACACCATCAAACATAGAATCCCATTTATAGTAAAATTAATATATAATTCAAAAATATTAACAAATATGAAAATATCATATTATTTATTTACCATGGATGTTATATATATTCTATTTCTTTTTAAAATAAAACAAATGGTTTTGGTTCCAGGATGCATTGACAATTTTTGAGAACTATGTTGTCGATGATTATAATAATCAAGTTGTTATGAGGTGTATCAAACAAAACATTATAGTTTATATATACCACTAATGATGAAAACATTGAGTTGGAAAATTTCTTACATGTTTGGGATCGTTTTCACATGTTTCCAAAATATGATTATGCGTAGACATATTTTGGTGATTGGGCTATATTATGATCACATGTGGGTGCATGTGTATCTGTAAAAACATTATGTTACACTTGTAGTAATGAGTACATTATAGCATATAAATTATGTCAGATTTTTTTTTCATGTACAATGTGTGAGACATTAATTATAATGATATTTAATGCTTTATCATGCATGCATCCATGCTATGTATTCTTTTGTGGTATTGTTCTTATATCCCAATCCAGGTGGACATTTATGACATGTAATACCATAAAAGGGGAGTGCACATGAGTTACAACAATGATGAATAGGGAACTATGCACAGGGTAGATATATGAAGATTCGTAGGGGAAGTCATGTGATGCACTCAGTGTCTATAATATTCCAAATGGAATGTTAGTCAATGGCTTGGGGATGATGAGTAGCCCTTGATGCATATCTGATGAGAAGAACCTGAATTTCTTGATGAGAAGTGATAATAATATTCATGATAAAATGATGTTGGATGGAATGATTCATTATCATCATAGATAATATTTTATTCTTTTGATAACTTGAATATCCTTCCGACATGGAGCCGAATCAGGCACAACATGGGGCATGACTGCTCAGTTTTTTATTATGTGTTACTATTTATTTTACACATTTTTTATTTTTATTAAATACACTTGTATAGTTGAGTATATTAGGTTAAATAAAAATTGGTGGTGTCCTACTATGTATTTTACTCACACGCTACTAGGGAATTTCAATGGGCTTGTATATGTCACAAGGGATCCAACAAAGAGAAAGGCCCCTATTGGGGATGGATGAGTAGTTGGAGTAGGGAGCTGGAGTAGAACTGAATAGATAATGGAGGACCTTGTGGTTCCTTTTTTATCATTTTTTGTTACTATGGATAACTATCTACTACAGAAGCTCTAATTTATATACCATGTATGTCATCTTTCATTTTATACATGTTTTAATCTAATGATTTATTATGCTATCTATTGTTTGTTACTAATCCTATAACAATATACTATAGTTATAATATACCCACTATTGGACTCAGACCCTCATTGTTAGTCAGCCTCCACTTGCAAATGGGGAGGCACACATGAAGTCTGGTGACGTTCTGACACAGTCCTGGTGGTTCTGGTCTGGATGTTACATCTGTCATCAGCATCATGCCTCCATTAACTGTTCAATATTAAAACAAAACATTTTGAAATAAGTTTCTTCTTCAAGGAGAAATTTCACAATTTTTAGTTCCATGTCTTTATTGAATCATTGGATAATTGAAAAACTAATAATGAATTTTTTAAGAATAGTGGGAGAAAATTATGAAACCAAAAAGTGAAAAATGAACATTTTACATGGTTCAGACTTTTATTCCATCATGGATAGATAATTCAAAGATAATAAAAGAGATAAAGAATCCATAATTCACAAATCATTCAATTAAAATTAGTCAAACATAATTCAATAAAATCATCCATGGTTTAATTTTAAAGAGAATTAATTTCCATTTCTCATAGATAAATCAATAACAAGGATTTAGAAAAAAAAATTAAATATCCCTACCTCAATATCATATATATTTGTAATGAAAAATGATTATGCTTCATTATCAATGGTGAGATCCAAGAGCTAAATTTTTTAGTACAATCCCTGTGGTATACTATTCATTAATCCATTATCACATCATCTTCCACAAATTACCTCCTTCATGAGCATCTCCCTTAATATCACAAAATGAACAAACACATGATTTAGAATAAATTTCAGTATTAATTTTTATCTCTAAGACACTCTTCATGAGATATTCCCTTATTTTAAAAAGTTATACTCACTAATTATATATTATATTTAATATTTTTTCTATATAATCAGTGAGGCACCAAGGGCCTCAAAATCCCATGAATATAGTACACACTACTCTGAAAATATTCATTAAAATATTTCATATTGTTACATGGTATAAATAGAGTCATCACATTTTCCCCACCTTCTGTGATTTTCATCTAAATGTGAAATTATTTTCTAAAAAAAATGGGGGATCTAAGATTGTATCTAGTTCCTTTTATCCTATAGGCTCTCCAAAATATTCTCATGATTCTAATGAAAGATTCCCAATAAAACCAGTCACACATAAAAGATATTCTCATATAGATCTTTGATGTCCATTGGGTAGTATGAAAAGAGAGTTACATATTCAATGTCAATCTCACCCTAGACGATAATTTGTGACATTTAATGAACATATCTACTCAACTATAATAGATGAAAAGTATTATGAAACCAATATAATTTTAGTGGTAAGGAAAATTGGTACTCTACCTTGCAAAACATATAAATTTTCTTAAAAGTGACAATGAATCTTAGTGATATATTTATTCCATAGATAAATATATGAAATACTTATTAAGTTGAGACATTCTAGAACACATGATCTCCATTTTAGAACACCATACTACTATATCTTCAGTCCAAATTTGACTTATGATGGTGCTACATTGTCCACATCTACTCTACAAGGATCTACAACGTCTCTATCATCTCTTACACCATTTCTGGACCCATAAGTACAATATCCCATGGCTCTATATATCACATCAACAACATGATGGGTATACCTTATACAACATGATTTGTAACAAACCATGAAATTTTATAAAAAATCATTTCAATATCCCATTAATACAGATATTTTATATTTTATATAGATATATTTCCTATAATAAAATTAGTTAATTTTCAAAAAAAATTGACTTAGGTTAATTCTAGCTAGATTTGTTTACATATATTAAATTGGTCTAATTAATGGCCCGATTTCCAAATTTATGAATTTTAATTCGAAAAAACTAATTTTATTACAAATATCAAAAATTTGTATTTATCATAGGGTGAATATGGGAATTTTTGGGAATTTTTTTATTTATCAAAGAAAAAAATACTATTTTTCTTGATTATTTTCCATTCATGTAATAACAATTTCATGTTATATTTCATAATATTATTATTATTTCATTATATTTTATTGAATAAATTTAATTTATTTATAGTATTTTGAATAAATTTTAAACATTAAATTGGTTTAAAAAGGTAAGATCCTATGATTTTAAAAGGAAAGTATATGTTTGATAGGATAAAAGAGACATAACAACAATCTTAAATGATTAATAAAATATTATTATTGAAATTTGACGATTAGAACCATGTTGTTAAAAAGGAAGAAATGAAGAGTATTATGTTCATAATAAAATATATAATTGACATAATGATTTCTAATGTATTAATTTTTTCTTCATAAATATGAACTCGAATATTTTGTAAAGTAATTTTATTTTTCAAAAATATGTTTTCATAGAAAAAGTTTTTCTTTCATTTTTTTGAGTGATAATTGAAAATGATTTTTTAAAATTTTAAAAAATATATTTTTTAAAATAAATTTCAATTTTTTTAATTCCGCACTTAAATAAAATATTAGGAAAAGTTATTCATAATTTTTTAAGGATATATATTTTTCAATGAGTAGTGAAAATAGTGATTTTTTTGATAACTGTATTTAATTTTAAGGAATTTACAAGGTAAAATTATATTCTGGATTAATTTTAAAATTTTAATTTATTTATTTTTATTTAAAATAAAAAAAAATTCTTATTTAAAATTTTAATTTAATATTTAGTATAAAAAAATTTATCTTTTAAAATGGCATTTTTTTCGAAAAAAACATATTTTGTTACAATTTCTCATGTTTAAATATATTATAACTCATTTTTTATTTGAATTTAAAACAATTTATCTATATTTGTAATTTTGAGTTCAAAAAAAATACAATTAGTCTCTTTTATTATTCAACAATATTAATAGTAAACATTATAATTTTTTGTACAACCATAAAACAAAAATCAGGTAATTAAAGGCTAAAAATCGAATTATAAAAACTATTAAATGACCAAAACACATACATATATCATATTCTATGATTTAAATTGTAAATAATCATAAAAGGGTATAATTTATGATCTTTTTTTGGCCACATGAATGAGAATATTACAATTATAGTATTTTATTAAAGAAATGTAAAACATTCCCTACTCTAGTTTTTATTAAGTGTGATATTTTTAATTTGGTGTTCTCAAGAAGATATGTTAGATTATAAATATTATATGTAATTATAAAATAATTCACGTAAACATGGAAATTATTTTTTAATTTTTATCAATGAAATAATTACCTTAAATTCTGGCACAATGTTGATGTAATAATTACTCAATGAATGAAAAGAATAAACGAAATGATTTTAAAAATACTAAAATAAATGTAATTGATATAAATAATATGGTAAATTATTCTTTTAGAGTAATAATAATTATTTGGGATATAATAAAATATTTTATTCTAATTTTTTTATTGATTTTTTCAAAGTTAATGTAATAATTACTTCTAAAAATTGACTTTCTTCATATTTTATAGGGAATACTAATTTATTAAACAATAAAAATCCACCAAAATCATAAATTTGTCCAATAAATTGGGGTAATTTTTAAAATATCATCACTGTTCCATTTATAAAACATTTTTTCATTTTATTTTAACTATATTGACCCTCAATTAATAAAAATAAATTTATAATAGTAATAGTTAAAGTTATTAAATATGGATTAAAACTAAAAAATATGTCTGTAAATATAGTAAAAAAATTTAAAATATTTATTAGATTAGAAGATATATATTCATATTCATACTTTTTATAAATAAATAACTTTTTATCCATTTATAATTTAAAATTAATTAAAATTAGTTTAAATTAATTTAATTTTTTTCGAAAATTCAAAGAGCACCCCTGCCCTCACTTTTAAAAGGGAACCTGTTATTTACAATACAGAAAACATAAAAACCAATTGTTTACTCAAATATATTCCCAAATACCTTCCAAGATAATATGATATAATCAAATATATATTTTTAGATATAATTCCAATTTTAGTGGCCTTAAGGTGTTAAGAAAAGGTGGATTTCGGAAAAAGATGTATATTATTTCTGTCTTCATGAAAGAGTTTTGTTTCACATTACACATCCAAAAAACCATATTAAACCATTATAAATTAATAAATAAATGATATGACTTGTAAATTTATATAAATTTATTTGTTTAATGGCCTATATCAATCTTCTCTTCTATCAAATGGGAATAAAAACCATCATTATTGTGTACAACCAATGACAACCTCACAGACTGATGTAATTTTTTTTAATAACCATATCTCAAGAAGGGTTTTAAATAATTAATTAATTAAATAACTAAAATTAATTAAATATTTATAATTATTTAAATATAATATATCATTTACCATCTTAACTATCAGTGCGCGGAAAATTAATAAAATCCTTAGTGTGTATGGGTGGACTACCACCTTCACGAAGAGATGTGATTCATTTTTCATCACCGCATCTCATGGATGATATATATAATAGTATATTTGAAGAATTTTTATGACATATATGATATCATTATTATTTTATAATTATAAAATAATACATACGGTATATATATAATGATCCTTGAAAAATGAAAATGTTACTCATGCATATGTATGGCCTACCGTCTCCTTGATTTTAATGTCATTTATTTTTATTAACCATATGTAATTTAAGAATTTTAAAATATAATTTTTTTATTGAAATTATAAATATTTCATTAATATTACATTATTAATGGAGGATTAAGGAACACTTTTTCTATAGTTAACCTACCAAAGTCATTTCGGACATATGAGGAAAATATCAAACAAATATCCAACATTAACATAAAAGATTAATTAATTGTTATAAGTTGGTAATAAATAATAAAAAAAGAAATATTAAACATTAAAAATATTATGAAAATGGTAAATAATTATCCTACATATATTATTCTGAAAGATGACAAATTTAGGTGATGATTTGCACTCAAGACAAGATATTTTCATCTAACATTTATTTCTTTGAGACACATGTCTTATATACTCATTATTTCTTTTAAAGTGTATATAAAACCCATGAATTCCTTTTATAGTAGATATAATAATCATTATTGTTATTTACATATCCATATATTTTTATTACTTTCATGAGTCTTAGGATTCATAAGTTACCAAATATGTAAGTGTATATCTCACAATCTCATCATTATTTAAAATTGTATATATTTAAGTCTATATTGGGGAATATTTATCTTCCATTTCTGTATTTTATAAAAAAAATAATTTTTTCCTACTCTCCAACAACTATTTAAAATATTTTTTATTAATTTACACTTTTTTTAAAATGGTCTGAAATGAATATTTTTATTGTTTCCTAAATGAGGTTCTTTGTGACTTTTCTGAAAAAAAGGAATGATTTTATTAACTTATACATAATGAGAAGATTTTCTCACCATCATGAATCCTCAATGATTTTATTATTTCCTTACCAGTTTGAATGTTTATAATTTTACCTTCAATTTATTTTAAAGTGAATATTTTTTAAAAGGGATGTTCCTCTAAAATGAAATTTTTTTCCTTAATAATTTTTCTAAGTTATCCATAAAAATAATTTTCCTTATAATATGACATCATTTGATGTCACCTATACTTTTCAAGTTATATAAATCAATGATACCATTCAGAATCATTCTCTAGAGGGTTTATTTTTATGATGAAAAGAATAATGTTTTATGAAATCCATTTCTTTTCTATTAGTTATGATATAATTACATATTTATGAAACCAATTTCATTTCTTGGATTCTAATATGATGAATGATTTATGATACAATAGAGAACATATATATGGTTATCATTATGTGATAGTTGTGACTAATATCTCCCTCAAATTTATTGGGTAAAATATTTTATATCACGAGATATTTAAGGGAAGCATGTTGTTGTTCATGATTCATTACGGGAAAAAAGCCATTGTTCTTGATCTATTATAGGATCCAAGTCGGCAGGATTCACTTGTTATGGAAAATAGGTGTTTATGCATCATCTAATTTTCCTACTAGTTTAACTTGAAATATTGATTGGTTTCTATAATTATGATTATGCCACACAGATTTATGACAAGAACTTATGGTTCATTATATAGTAATGATTAATTCTCCGTGATTATAATTCATTTCTCTTAAAATTTAAATGTTTTATTTTATATTTCATTTTTTAATATTTGAGTAATTGGGTTTGAAAATATTGTGTTATGGTCTTTCACTCATCCCTTTATTAATATCTTATTGTTTCATGTGATCCTCAATTGATATCTCCCATGTTTATCCATACTTGGAATTTGATCTCACCATTTTAATATATTACATTTTCTCAGATATTTATGAATGGTTTTATGTAGGGAATGTTTTATAAGGGTGTAATAAGTGAAGAAGTTTTTACATACGGTATAAATTTGGATCTGTCAGTTGTTTATTTTTCTAAATATAAAATTTATTTTCCTATATCATTGTTTCATTAGGATTCAATGAAGATATGGGATATGCTCCCCTTATTATTTGAATTAGGGATATTTTAAGTCCTTGATCAGTTTCACACATCGAGTCTACAATATGATTTGTCTTCCCTAGAAACTCCCAATGATTCCCTAATCTATATCTTGGTATGGAATTTCTTTCCAATGGTTGATGGTCATCTGGGTTTTCAGGCCTATCGACTCTAGGGGACACATATTGGTTGAAAGGATGGGGGGTTAGGCTCATTACACCATTTTGGTGGGAATTATTTCCCACTGACTCTATAATAGATCTACGACATGTTCGATAATCTCTTACTAATATCGATACGGGACCAATTACCCTAAAAACATGGATATAGGTTAATTATATTTCATATGAAAAATACTTGGATCTTCATGTTTTATCCATATGTATGTATCCGAGTTTCTTCATAATTTTCTGGTAATGAGTAGTTACTTACATACTAATGTTGTATAACCAAGTGCTTCAGATCATGCTTCCTTGTAAAGAGACATTTAATATTATGAGGGGGGATTAAGTCATTATGAGTCATCCGACATATCCTAATTATTTAAAGAACCAAAACCCACAATTTTCATTCATAACAAGTAGTTTAACGTAGGCAGTGAGGATATATGTTTTGGTACAAAGACACTAAATATTTGAGAACAAACACTATGGGGGTGTCCTATGCATCCTGAGTATAGTGGGAATCAGAGTTGTCATAGTTAATTCTGGTAGGATCTATGTATCGGTGTTTCCCATTTCATTATAGAGACTCATCGGGCTAAGGATATGATTACTTCAACTCCCTAAGCTCACGTGAGCTATACTCAGTGGGAGAAACAAGGGATGATGAATGATCATTTCATTTCACGTGATGTAGGACTTATGCACTGGGACTGCCTTAAAATGATATATTATGGGACTCAAGTCACATAGATATGTCTTATGTATCATATTTATGGTAGTAATTGTATCTTGGGGGGATTCACATTTTTCTGATGGATGAGATAGGATAATCATCTCTTAGGACTAATTGTGCCCCACTGGATGAGATGTTAGAGTCATAAAAATATAAACACAGAAATGAATGTTAATTTGAGATCTGATAAAACTCAATTTAATTGAATATCATATAGATAATATATAATATAATTTCATCACATTGTGATAAATAGTTTTTCATATAATATTTGGTATTAGTTCATTCAATTGAAAATATAAAAAAAATTCCAGTGTTACCCATTTAAATTCACTGTATTATTTCAAACATAGACATTTTTGGTTGAATTATTTGAACACAAAATTTTGTAAATGTGTTTCTAACTTAATTGGATAATATATTCATTCAGAACATATTATCTAAATCAATAATTTTATTAAACTAAATGGTCCCTGATGTTAGATATGGACTTGACATACCAGATTGGACACCACTTCTATATTTAAGCCATAACATCTTAAATTGAAGCTTTAATTGAGAACAAATTTGGAAAGAAGCTCTATAAAAAAATTATCAAAACTATTCCATCTGGAAAGATAGCTGATACATGTATTTTTGTGTTCAGGAAGGAAGTAAAATTTGGAAAGAAATATTTGGCCAAATTTCCCCATTCACACTTGAAACCAATTGAAACCAAGCCTCCCCTCCATTGTATAAATATCTATTTTTCTAATTTGGAGGATTTGGGATGCACATTGGAAAATTAAAGGTATATTTTAATAGGCTTCACTCCATTTATGAAGAAATTTCAGGAGGGAGAGCTCTTGAATATAGGATCCCTTCATCAAAGCATTCTTATTCTTCTTCAATTTTTAATGTTTTTTCCATAAATAAAATTCTTATTTCATGTTTTTTAATTTTTTTTCATAAATTTTATTCTTCTTTAGTCTAAATATTTGTGCTAGAATTCATGAGTATAAATGGTATTTGGTTATACCAATTCTAATCGTTTGCAAATGCAATACATTTCTACAATGACTACAACTCCCCTAAAATAATGGTTTTCTTAGTAATCGATCCACCTATAACATTACTCATTTATTAATTTTGACTCAATGAGATTCTATAATTAAAATTATATTATCCAGGAATTTATTTTTTAAATTATTATAATCTAAGGGAGAAATTAAAAATTAATAAAAAAAACTTTTGGTCGAGATTTGTGTAAATTGTAAGAGGAAAAACATAATCGGTAAAATAAAACCACAAAGGATAAATTTATAGGGTTTAAATATAATATATAAAATAAATTCATCTTTATTTAAAGAATGAAATTATTTCCTAATTTACCACTGACAATAAGATATACATAGAAAAACAAAAAAAAATCATGGTGTTGCGATTACATGTTTCGACGCTAGCCTAGGGTTTAACTCTTTTCATCTTTTGTGGTAAAGAAAATTATCATAGGGTTTGAGGGTTAACATTAGGGGATAATTATTAAGTGGATGTAAATTTAAATGATAATTAATATTAATTAATTTAATAGGTAGTGTTATATTGATTACCCATTCTTAATTTTTTTCTAAAAATCATCTTCTCATTGTGTCTTATTAATCGAATATCATTTCAAAAATAAAAACAAAAAAATGCAACATTCTTCTAGAATAGTTCTTATTATTTTATAAATGATAAATAACCCCCAAACTTTTACATTTTCTATTTCATCCATTTTATTTTATTTTCATATAAATTCGATATGTTGTTACATTTATTTCTTCATTTGAGATATGACATTAGTCAGCTACTATACTGCACCCAAATAACCCAAAAATGAGAAACATTTGAGAGCACCCATGACACATCATTTCAAATTGGAATTTTTGTGGATGAGGTAAGTTTTTTTTCATCCAATTAGAGGGAATTATTTTATTTTTCCTTTTATTCTTTTATTCACCCCTTTATTTAATTTTCCCCTTCTCAAGTTATCATTTTTTGTTTTATATTATCTTATTTTTTCTTGAAAAATAAAATCAAACTAGTTTTGTCTTTTTATGGTTCAGTTTTCTTCATTTCTTTTTTATTTGATTAATCAAATGAAAAAAATACTAAATATCATTTAGATCTTGATACTAAGATTGATCATAGACATATGGCTTGAATATAACACTCTTAGTCTATAAGATGTTTCAACATTCAAAAAGATAGTGAATTACTTCATTATGGTATCATTGAAATTGGACGAAAATAAAATTCAAACCTCAAAATGAAATGATGGATGAAAACAATAATAATGAACTTAATATAAGAATTCAATAAATAGTGGCACCAAATATTATCTACCAACCTTTTTTTGCTTACCCTAACTTTGAATATATCTTTGAATTGAAATCTCAGTCAATTCACCCTCTTCCAAATTTTCATGGATTATATGGTGAGGATCTAAATTTTTTTTAATGAATTTAATGTTGTTTTCTCAAAACTAAAATAGAGAAATGTATCTGAAAATCAAATAAAACTAATAGCATTCCCATTCTCACAAGATGGAGCTATGAAAGACTAGATGTATTATTTACCAACTCATGATGTAACATGATGGAATGATTGGAAAAATATATTCTCAGAAATATTTTTCCATCATTGAGGACCATTTCCTTTCATAAGAAGGTCTTAGGGAACTAGAATGAATAAGGGGGTTCTGTGTATTATTACTAGGAGAGATTTAAGAAGTTGTGAGTAAGCAGTCCACATCACCAAATCAGTGAGCAACTCATCATCCAATACTTCTATGAAGTACTCGCAACTATGGAGTGAAACATGGTTGATGCAAGAACTATAATACCATTGGGGAAAAATAAACTAGTAGATTCAAATGTATTGATCAATAATATGGAACAAAAATTCCAACAATTTGTTGATCGATGTACACCACATTTTAGGGGAGTACATTAGGTTTGTCCAACTTTTGTTTAAATTCAATTAATTATTACCAATTTGGATGAATTGGCCTCTATTTTGAGGCTTATTTATTCTTTTAAAAAGACATCCCAACATATACCTACAAGGATTTTTGAAATTTTATCTGAAACAAAACAACCAACTGATTTTTCCCCCTAACTATAAGAAACAGAGGAATGACCCTCAGTATTCCCTAGGAGACCATATAATCAAATACCAAAACCACATCCCCAGAATAAGTATGTTTCCTTTTCTAAAACATGAAACCATGGTTGGAAGGATCAATCATATATGAGTTATAGCTATATACCACAATAGAGGCCCCCCTTTCAACAAAATTTCTAGGATCCTCCTCCTTACCAATAAGGTTTCAAAAAACCCCAAAGGCGATCTGAAGCCCAATCATAAACAAGTTAATAATAAGGGAATCCCTAACCAAAGGTTGATTATAATACTGAATTTATTTTAAAACTAACTATTATTATTCAATAGTACGATTTGATGGGTATAAGATCCGTGTTGAGTGAATTGAAGACAAAAATGATCCAAATTGCCACAAACCTCCATGAACTGGTAAGTAAGAACTCTAGAAATAAACCTTCCCAACATCCTCCTAAATCCCAAGGGGAATGTCACTGCCATCACTTTGAGAGGTGTGAATTAAATGACAGATACTTATAAACTTATCATTCCATTGAGATTCACCTCCACTCTAGAGAAACCCCATTCAAGAACAACTTATGAGAATCCCTAGGATATAGACAAAGGTATGAAAAATATTTATGATGTTGTTCTTAAAACCCTTACATTTCCAAATAGTGTTGTAAAAAACAATAATATCGATTAATAGGATATGAAAAAAGAGTTTTTGGAAAGATTTAATCTTTTTGAGATCAACATCCCCCATCATGAAGAAATTAGGAAAACCACATGTTATTCCAAATTCTTAAAAGTTATTTGTACCAATAGAAGAAGGACTAAGGGAAATGAGATGATAAATCATGGAAGGAATGTTTCAGCACTAATTATACCACCTATATTAATTCCATCAAATTTTAATGATTTGGGGACACTCACCATCTCATGAACCATAAGGTAGTTTCACTTTTCCAAGGCATTATGTGATTTTGGAGCTTCCATAAATTGGATTACTCTCTATTTATTCACTTATTTACATGTAGGTTATTTGAATCCTATGAGAGTAGTGTTTTAGTTGGAAAATATATCTACATCATATCCAGTTGGAGTCCTTGAGGATGTAATTGTTCAGGTAATATACCGATTCTTTCCAGCATATTTCAACAAATGTGACATGGAGGATGATTAGGTAATCTCTCATTCACCCATTATCTTATGTAGGCCCTTCCACAAATCATAATAAACTATCATGAATGTTAATTAGGGTACACATTCCATGGAGTTTGGAGATGAAGTTGTGATATTTAATGATATGGACTCCATGAAGTACCTCTTATAAGAACATTATGCATTTTCTATCTCCCATTTTGAACCACCACGTAAAAAGAAAAATGTATTTTGATTGTCCTATTTATAGAGATATTATGAGAATTAGTTCTAGTATAATGTCTAAGATAACTTAAAACCCTATTTATAATTCACAAACCTCTCTTTGATTTTATTTTTAAATGGATTCATATACTGATTTTGATCAGGTTTACTATGATTATGACAAGTTTTTTGGGAATGCGGATGGTTTTGATGCATTATTGTATGATTCTGATGATTTTTATTCAGGTAATGATTTTCATTGTGCACATATTTCAGTTAATTCAATGTCTCCACACATACTACACCCCTTTCATTGGAACTCAAGACATTTCCACTAAATCTCAAATACTCAATCTTATTGAGTGGTGATAGATTACCTATTATAATTGAATGAATTATCGCTTTTGAACATGAGGAAAAACATTTGAATCTTTTGAGGGAGATCATTAGGGAAATTGGGTGGACCTTGACCGACATATCAAGTATTATCCCCCCCCCCCATTTTCTTGTAAATGATTCTTTTGGGGTATAGGGATAAATCAATTAGGCAGCCACAAAGGAGACTGAAACCAACTCTTTTAGAAGTTGTTTCAAAAATATTTAAAAATTGATTGAGGTAGGTAAAATATGTCCCATTTTATATTCCAAATGGGTGATTCCTATTCTAGTTGTTCCTAAGAACATTGGTGTTACAATTGTTCAAAATGAGATAGAGGAGTTAGTTCCACTGAGGTGAAAAACAGTTGGTGTTTGTGTATTGATTTTAGGAATCTAAATCAATCCACTCACAAGTCCCATTTATCCCTCCTATTTAATGATCAAATTATTGAGTTAATATCTAGGAAGACAAACCATTGTTTCGTACATTGATTTTATAGATATTTTCAGGTTTCTATATCTCTAGATGATTATGAGATGAAATCATTCACTTTTCCATTCCATACATTTTCCAACTAAAGGATTCCATTTGGACTTTTCAATTCCCCAAGTATCTTCTAAAGATGCATGGTGACTACTTTTTCATATTTCACTAAGACCTTCATAGAGGTATTTATAGTTGATTTTGATGTGCATGGTTCTTCATTTGATGATTTCATATTTTGTTCGGTAAAGGTGTTGAATTGTTGTATTGAGAATAATCTAGTCATGAACATTGAAAAGTGTCATTTCATGGTAGAGCATTTAATTGTATTAGGGAATATATTGTCAAAACAAGGGAGAGAGGTTGATATCTCTATAGAAAATATTATTTCATCCTTACCCTATCCTTAATGTGTGTGTGATGTTAGATCCTTCCAAGGGAATGTTGGATTTCATCGTCACTTCATCATTGATTTTATTAATATTTGTCTTACTATGTCATGATTACTTATAAAGGATTATGATTTTGGGTTTGATGATTCATATAGGTATTCCAATGATGAGATAAGGATGTGTATGACCACTCCAGCATTTATATATCCCCCATGGTGGGACATTTAATTTTGGATTATGTGTGATGCTTCAAACTTCTCATTTGGAGCTATCATATCCTAGTGGGTGGATGGATGTTAACATGTGATTGCATATACTTCGAGAACATTGGATTCAACCCAATAAATCTACACAACCATAGAAAAGGAACTTCCTACCAACAAATTTTCTTTAGCTAAATTAGGTTCATATTTATTGGGCTTTAAAGTAGTTGTTGGTTTAACCATGCAACTCTGAGGTACCTCTTGAAGAAGCCTGATGAAAACCCAGACTTATCTGATTGATTCTCATTCTTCAATAATTTTATATTGAGATAAAGGATATGAAGGGGTCATAAAACCTAGTGGTTGACCACATGAGTAGGATTACAAACACACTATAGAATGACACCTTGAATCATGAACCACATAGGAACACCTTCCCTGATGATCATCTTTGTACTCTTTCATGTACACATCCTTGGTATACTAATTTACAAAACTACCTTGTTCCATATAAAATCCATATAAATTTAAAGAAACATATTTTACAAAAATTAAAGATAAATTCTTGGTTTTATATGTGGGATGATCCCAACCTATGGCGCATGTGTATTGACCATGTTATTTGGAGGCGTGTTCCTAATCATGAGTTTGATTATATTTTACATTTTTTTTCATAATCCTACATTTGGTGGGCACTTTGGACTCAAACGGATAGCTGTAAATGTCTTAGACTCTAGATTATATATTTTTAGCTTATTCAAAAACCCTCATGTGTTTTGTATGTTGTGCTCACATTTCCAACATGCTGGGAACATTTCCAGGAGACACGCTATTCCCCAATAACCCAAAAATTTATGTGAATTTTTTTTATGTTTGGGGAAATTATTTTATGTGTCCTTTTCTAAGATCATTTGGTTTCTAGTACATTTTGGTCATTTTTATTATGTGAGAAAATGGGTGGAGCCTCAGGAATCCAAGAATAAAGATTCTAAAGATGTAATGGACATTGTTATGGAACCGTTTTTTGTAGGTTTGTAGTACCAAAGGATATCATTAGTAATCAGGAGACACCCTTTCATAATTAGAACTTCTATTTCCTCTATAATAATTATGGGCTGACACAAAAAACATCAACACCGTACCACAATCCAAAAAATGGTGAGGCTAAAGTTTCAAATCATGAGACGAATCAAATTTTGGAGAAAACTGTTTAGCTGAATTGGATGGATTGGAGAAAGTGCTTGGATGATGTATTGTGGGGTTATAAGATGGCATAAAAGACCCCCATTGTTTTTCCCCATTTATAATTATTTTTGGGAAAGCCAGTCATCTCAAAGTGGAATTCAAGGATCCGGATTATTGGGCTATTAATAAATAAAACATGGATTTGTGCCAAGATATATTTTTAAAGAAGCTGCAAATTCAAGAGCTTGAGGATATTTTAATGTCATCATATGAGAACTCAAGGCTCTACAAGGATTGATCAAAATCATCTCATGGAATAATGATCGAAAAAATGAGTTTCATGTTGGATAGAAAGTTGTTCTCTATAGTTCATTACTGAAGGTGATGCCTGGTAAGTTGTGTTCTAGTCATTTTGGCCCCTATGATGTGTGTAATTGTTTTCCATATGGTTCAGTGGAGAACACACAAGTTGAAACATGGAGGAACATTATAGTCAATTTGAAACGTTTGATGAAATAATTTTAGGGACTTTTTATCGATGTAGTTTATTTCATCACACTATATGACCCCATCATCACTTGATAATATCAGGCTGTTACAAACCAATTCACTTTTATATTAGTTTTCCTATATAGAATTCTACATTTCATATGAACATATAATCTCATAGGGTAAGTTAAGAAAATTTCAATATGTTATGTGTGGGGGATGGGAAAACTTTTAGGGGTATTTATTTTGGATTTTCAATTGTGTGTTTTGTTTTTGTCTTCAATTATATTTTTGGATAAAATTCTAAAAAAGGAAACAACAAAAAATCAAAAGAGAAAAAAATCATATCATGTAACATGTTCATATAGATATGGAATATATAGAAAATGCATATTTTCAAAATTAATTGGTGGTATGATAATAGTGAAATATTTCATCTTCAAAGGGTCGATTTATATAAAAACTGATGTCATTGATGTTATTATTAGTTGTAAAAATATAAAACCTTTTAAATTTATACATTGTTCACTATGATATTTTTTCATGGTAAATTGTGTCATTGATTTCCCCACAACAATTTTCACTTAACCATGACTTTTAAAATTTTTCTTACTCAGTTGAAAGTATATTAATGTTAGGTTAAAAATTAATCCAATATTAATGTTCGATCAATTCGTTCATTTCTCATCTGATCAGTTTCATTACTGTACCGAATTGACCTCTATGTGGGTACCTATTATCTGACTATTGTACACCACTAAAAAATAAAAATAAAAACACGAAAATATGGGTTTTTAATTGGAAAGTTCAAAACCCACTAATCCTTGACCTATGATTTTATTATAACTATTAAAATTGTTCACATTAGGAGATAAAACAAGGGTTGATATATGAGTGTGGTATTTTTTCCAAGTCAATATTTTTAAAAACACACAACAAAAATAATAAATGAGGGGATTGATGAAATGTAAAACACATGTGGATATCCTGGTCAAGAGCTTAAGGTTTGACATTCGGGAATTCTTATGGTAGTGGGTCATTAAATATTATTTCAAAGGAATGAAGAAAAATTTTAGTGAATTAAATTAGGTAAGAATAATTGTTTTACATGATAGGAATATAATAAATAAATGGTGGAGATATGAGCTTGAAATGTTTGGAACACACAAACATGGGGGAATTAATGGCATGGTGGAACCCCAACATGCTTCACTAAGATTAGGGACATTAATCTCACTGGATTCTATTTTGATACAATTTTTGAGACAATTAATTTTAAATTTATTGATATTGACCCTTGATGGAATTATTAATTGTCCTATATCACCACTGTGGATTAAATAATATGAACATGCATATCTTGTCCCAATTTTTGGGAATACAAGATTTGAGGTTTTTCCTAGGAGTTTAGAAGGGTAAGTGTGGGGGAGTTTATAAAACAAAATTTTATTGAATATTTTATTGACAATAAATTATATAATTTCTTCACATTTTTATAAATATGTTTATTTATAGAATATTTGGGATTAGATCATTCATTTGAAAATTTTATGAAAATTTCAGTTTACCATTTAAAACTTACTGTAATATTTCAAACATAAATATTTTTATTTGAAATATTAGATATATGATGTTTGTATAAATGTTCCTGACATAATGATATATAACTTCCATCTATGACATATCAGCTAAATCATGAATATAATTGAGCTAAATGGTCCATGAAGTCAAATATGGAATGGACACACCACATTTGACACCACTTCAATATTTAGAACATAAAATCATTATACCTACATCGATTGGGAAAAAATATGGATAGAATATCTATAAAAATATTTAGAACAAGAAATAATTAAATAGAGTTAGATGATTCATGTGTTTTAATGGTCAAGAAGTCAGTGCAATTTAGATTAAAATATTTTTCTGAATTTCCCCCTTCACACTTGACACCATTGGTAACCTTAACTCTCCTACAATATATAAATATGTAATTTTAACATTTTTAGGGGTTGGGACGTGAATATGAAAAATGAAGGCAGAGAATAATTGGTTTCACTATATTTATCTATGAATTTAAATAGCGGAGATCTTGAGGCTAGGATCCCCTCATCAAATCCTTCTTCTTCTTCTTCGCTTATTAATGTTTTTGTTCTAGAAATAATTTTTTTTATTTCCTTTTATATTTCATATATTTTATTTATTTTTATCTTATTATTTTTTCTGTAATCCATGAGTTGAAATGGGATTAGGTTATACCATTTATAAACCTTTGAAAATGAAATACGTTTTATAATGACTACCCCACCAATGAAACAATAGTTTTATTAGTAATCATGTTACCTCATACCTTATTAATTTATTTATTTCAAATCAATGAGATACTATAAATAAAATAATATGATCCATGAATTGAGTTTTTATATTATAATATACTAAGTAAGAAATTAAAAAATTAACACAAAAACACACGAGGTTGAGATTTGGGTTACTTTTGAGAGCACAAACTTAATTGTGAAAATAAAACCACATGGGATAAATTTGAAGAGTTTTAAATATAATCTTTATACTAAATTAATCTTTACTTCTAGAATATATTTTTTCCATAATTTATCACTGGCCAAAATCTAGCCTTAGAATGAAAATCAATGTAGGGTATTGCTATTGCATGTTCTGAAGATGGCCCAAGGTTTGACTCTTTCCATCTTTGTGGTAAAGTTAATTCTCATATTTGTTAGGATTAAATAATTATAGGGTCATTATTAAGAGGATATTGATTTAAATAATAATTTTTAATATTTAATTAAAGAGTTATAGTTAGATCGATTATTCATATAAAAAATGTTTTCTAAAAAAAGATCTTATTGCTTTGTCTTATTAATCGAATTTCATTTCAAGAATAAAAACAAAAAAATACAATCTTCTTCTAAAATACATTATCTTATTTTATAAAGGATAAAAATACCCTCATCTTTTTAAGTAGTGCGTTTCTTCCAATTAATTTTATTTTCAAATACCGTTGATATGTTGTTTAACTTACTTCTTCATTTGTGAGATGAGCTTGGTTATCCACTCTACTACAACTAAATTATGCAAAAAATGAACTTAATTTTAGGGCTCCCACAGTAGAAACTTTCAAGATTGTCCCATAAGAAGGAATCCTAAATATCATGGTTATGCTAGTAATGATAATCATCTTAGTTTAGTTTATGTAGGGTATTACACACTAAGGTTTTCTTGTCCCATTATAGATGTTCATATTTCCTAATGGGTTGTTCGACGTGTCCCCCTGATCCCACATGAGCTATGCTCATGGAGAGAAACAAGGGGACAAAATTATCATTCCCATGGAACCTAGATATGATACTTGTGTATTAGAATACCCTTTCTGGTGTTTGGTATGGATCTTGGCCCTTAAAATGGCTTCCTACATGTCTCTGTTACATTTGGAATTAGAGTTATCATTGTTCATTTTATGTTAGAGATTTCATGTTGATATTTCCTTATTAACATAGATTTATTTTCCAAAGGGTGTTGTATGACCGTTTTGGAATGTCCTAAGAGCCATCACATGACCTTTCTTGAAACATACAGAGGGTGTCATAAGAGGCATTGTAAAGTAGTCTAAAAGATGTTTCATGAATAGGAAAACACCTTTTTAAAGACCTTTCAAGACCAGAACAACATGTTTGGTGGGAATCCTGAGTCCTTGATGGCCTGACAAGGGTGTGGGTGTCTCAAGATCATGGTTTTCTTGACTAGGGGTTTCATGAATGCATGGTTATTCAATAAGAAATATTTTACAGGACTCTTCTATCATGAGTAGGTGTCATTACATGAGTCACAAGATGTGTTTAAAGGGTGTCCCATGACTTTGGTGACAGGGCCATAGGGTTTTACGAGATCAAATTGGTGTCTATGGGGGGAACCATGTGAATCGATCTGATATGCATGGATTATTTTGAATGTCTGATTTGGAATGCTGGAGGACTATTGGGAGATCTAGGTGACATGTATTGGTAATGTCGTGTGTCTTTGGGTTACTCATATGGAACAAACGAGGGCTAGTGAGCATGTCTATCACTAAACTCTTCCACATTTTAACGTCAATTCTAAACCTTGTGCTACAAATGTTTTAGGGTAATTCAATATTAGTTTTTTTGTGTCTGACATGATCTAGCGGTATCTTGGTACATTCTTCTAAAGTCATTATTGAATTAACTCACATGTTATATGAATGACCATGCGATGAACTATCTGTGTGACACTTGAATGGGATGATTATCGCATAATGTATTACCTTATGGAATTTTTCTAGCTGTGTGATCGGTTTCATTGAGAAATATGCAAAGTATGAGAGCCAAATCATCCAAATTCCATGTGTTTAGAGTCTTAGAGTCCATCCATTTATTTTTGTGGGTGTGGTGGAATTTATTTTCTTCTCCACCCCTTTTTCTAGTTATTTGTACGAAATATCTAGCTCATTTCTAGGACAGAGTCACCGAAGGGGTTTGGCACCCATGGCCTCTTGAGTATCTATTATGGACCACTCCAAATGTGTTTCCTGATTTTCAGTGATCACGAGTCTCTTATTTCAATTCTTCCATTATTAGATTATAGACAATTAAAATAGACTTTTTTCCCATGTATATGCCTATAGGTACTTTCTCACTTTCATGATTAAATGGCCCATGGTGTTTGCGTGATTCAAATGCATGTTTATTGGTATCCACGAGATATCGGGTGACATGTCTTAGAGTCTCACGAGAAATGGATGGTTTATCTAGGGGACATGAGAGACTATGTCGTAGGTGCATTAGGCGTGTTGTATGAATTTTAGTGACCGAGAACACCTCTCACCTCCACACCATTGATCCCCTTTTTTATATGTGATAATGGAGGGTAGGAATGAAAAAATTCATGTGTAATGTTATGGAAATTTTCTATATTTTTTAGTGATGTCTCACATGAAAAATAATTTTCATATGGGGGTGCATGTGATTACAGTGGATATGTCTATCCATCTATCCATAGAGTTCCAAAGGGGATTCCTAGACATAATCGAGGACTTCCATGTGGCAGTGCTAACAATCCAAGGGGATTTATCCAAATGAGGCAAACATGACACTGAGGACTTGTACTGTCATGCAGGTCACCAAAAGAGCACGTTGGGTGTCCCTCTATGACAATGAACACCTCTCACCTCCCCGATTTTATCTCCCTTGTTTCATCCTATAATAGTTTAGAGTTTATATGAGTTTTACTTGATGTCATAAGAGGATTTTATTCTCCCCATTGATGATATATAAAGTGATATTCATGACCACTGGGGGTCTCTACCTTTGAATATCACCCATCTTTATTTTTGAAGGATTACAGGAGGTTTTTAAGACACTTTAAAATGAAAAAACACATAGGCTTAGGGTGATTATTTAGTGTTCTAGGGATCCTTCATTATAGAATGGAGGTTTGTCAAATGGGGATTTGCGGGACTTACCATGGGATATGCACCATGCGGGGAGTCTTCACATGACCATTAAATGGTCATAGGTTCTTGGTTCCTTCATAAGATCATGCGATCTGTAGGTCTCAACCATCCTCTCATTCCATTGATTTTATGAGGAAAATAATACCCATATTTAGGTTTTTCATTTTTTGTTAATTTTTTAATGTATATCTACTGGGCGTCAAAAAATCCCCCCCCCCCCCAAGGACTAATGTATAAGACGATGATGAATCAGTTTTAAGGAAAACAAATGCCCACCAGAGTCTTTTTTAGTGTTGTGAACCAGAGAAATAGGTGATGTACGGTTTATCGGACATCATTTTGTATTATTCAGAACATCCTTTCTATATGGGTGTGGTGAAAAATTCATTCCACCATATTCCTCCTTCCAAATTGATCGTGCTTTAGCTTCTGTCATAAGACCCTGCCTCGAACCCTAATCTTGTGACCTATCTATTATACTTCATCACTAGTCCGTTGCACTAGATCACTTATGCATGCATATTTCATGCCCAGGAACTCATCCACAGTAGTCTTGGAAAGTTATTCAGTAATTTCTTAGATTTCCTCTTTGGGGGATATGGTTTCCTAGATTGCTTCACAAGATCCGTCCACTTTATCATTTTAACTCTTGTGACTCATATGACCATGTTTAGGTACTGTGATCAAAAGTCTTTAGGAGGGTCATATAATTCATGTGAATTCCAACAGAGGTTATGCACCCTCTAGTATTTTTGAGATTAGTATATCTGTAAACCCTTTATGCAGACTGTAAATCTATTGCAAAATCATGCGATGCACATGATACCATTGGATATTTAATTCCTTATTTTTTTTAAAAAAAAAATTATGTTATATTTTTCTGACATGTTCCAGATACTTATATTGAGATGGCTTCTAGTTTCCATCGATGTCTCTCTGATGAGTCCAACCAAAGATCAATAATCACTGGGAATCACAACATTGATCCACCATACTGTGTACATACTAATAATGAGGATCTGATGTGGTTCCACCCATTTGACATTTAGGATTATTGTCTACCTCATCAACTTCTCCTATATAGTTTTAGTCATGTAGATGATGCTTCCATACCACCTACATATATTAATCATACATCTCACTAGATGTGTGTTTCTCTTGACTATGTTCATCTGATGATTACCGAGTACGATTGGCTAGTTACAACCTAGTATCATGGTTTGAATTATGTGTTGGCCAACCCCCTATAGGTCCGAATGTTCATTGACATTTTAAAAAACCTATTGTTCATATCTATTCATTTATTTTTACCACTTATATAGACACTTTGGGTGGCTGATGGTATTCGAAGTGGGATCTTTATCCTAGTGGGAATTTTATTAATGGGTGGGTGTGTCCTTTCTAGGCCTCAAAAAGCTATTTAGAGTTTACTGACAACCTATATATGGTTCTCCTTTATGAATCCATATGAATATCTCAATTTATCATCTACTTCCAGCCTAAAATGCTTTATTAAATGATTATCCATTGGATTCCTAGGACAACCATGTTCCATCGTCCCCACAGTGAGGTGGGTATCCGTTTATGGGATATTCATCATCTGGGTGGTTCTCCACCTCTTGGGGAGATTTACAATGAATTCATACCTTGTTTTGATGTCAGGGATGATACTTTAGAAGCATTAATTTTTTGTGAGGGGTATTCTTGTTATTGTGAATAATAAATGCGAGAGGGAGCTAACTGTGAACTCAATTATTTATTTCACGGATCATATCAATATTTTTTGAATGGCGACCAGGTTAGAAAAAATGTTATTCTCCCCCTTTGATGCCCTTCAAAATAGGTCTATGATGGCATTGGATCATAATGTACCATTCTATAAGTTGGTTACTACACCACATTGGGATATTGGGTAAACACATTTGTTTCATTATAACTTAGGTTGGCAAGATTTATTGCTTTTTTTTTAATGGGTGGCTTTTCCCTGCTGGGGATGTGCACTTATGAATCAGTGATAGAGATTTGGTAATGGTTGTGTGACTTACGAAAGGTAGATGCCTTAAATTGGTAGTTCTAGTAATCAAACTCCTCTATCAACGGTTGGGAAACATTCAAAAAATGAAACACCCCTTACCAGATCATAGATCCCCTCTAGTTCCTATTTTTCTGGATAGGGGACCACTTCCATTGTTATGAGTAATAAAATGGTTCTATGATCATAGAATCTACTTATTGTCATATATTTCTTAATATCTCATGGATTGGGGATATTTACCTTAACCCTATAGAGATCATTGTTGTTTTATTCCCACATGATAGATTTGACTTTACTACCTTTCGTGCACCGAGTATATGGATTATATATGATGGGTGGAGTTCCCTTCACAAAATATGTTATATGATATCCCTTTGGGATGGGTTACCATAGTCAGGGTGGATGAGATGATTATCTGTGAGCCATACACACTATATTGATTCACTCAGAGGTTTGGTTGTAGGAAATGGGTTTATCCCATTATTGTGGTAAGCATCCACGGGGAATGAAATCCTGGGATTATCCATCAATTCAAGAAGATGTTTTCATGTGAAAACACTAGGGATAATAATTTTCACCTGCCCCCTTATGCTTCTGCTTCCCTTACCAAAGGATTTATGCCCAGTCTTGGGTGATGAAAAATCCAAATGGTGTGTCAGGACAACTGATCTATCATGTGGACAAGCCTCTTGCGATGCCAACCCCTTTATCTATGGTGTCGAGGAGATAGATTAGTGATTCAGACGAGGTGTCATGGAAGAAAACCCTATATGATGATAGATGTTTCAATAGTATTATGGATTCTATTTGGGAGATTAGTCCACCTTCACTAGATATGGGTAATATGTTTGTTGAGAGTGAGGCATATGGGGATTCCAATCTCATTTCGGCATTAATTCAACACATTATCCATCCTTCTACCACATCCATCTCATCAGTGGCCGATGTTCAATCACATCACAAGTTAATGTGGGAATTCATTCTCTTTCGGATTACTGATACCCCCATGGAAATATTCTGAACCCAAGGGGAGGCCTTCGCTAAATATTTCATCACATAGGGGCATACAGATTCAATCGTATGAAGTTATGTAGTAGATAATATTAATCTGAAAAGAATTTTCCATGAATAAAAGGGAAGCACATCAGTTTTTGAATTAGGATTCCCTTGTTAGGGAAATAAGGGTGATTATCGAGGCACTATAGTAGGGCCATCAACTGTTGTCTAAACTACATACTCATATGGATGCTTGGATGACTAAGATGTGGAGATATGAGGAGATGATTTCTCATTTGAGGTGAATCATTTCAACCCCATCAACCTTATTGGACACTACTCAGAGGAACATTGAAGAGATTACTACTATGTTTAAAGCTCTCCATCCTAAGGAAAATGTAAAAGAATCAGGGAGAGTGGAACTCCAACACTCAATCGATGCCTCTTGCTAGACCCTCTCCAATCAAACCAGTGCTACTAATCATATTTTGTCATGCATCATCTTTTTTAATGAAATCTATTTATTATGAGACTTAAAATAGATTCCAGAATCTAGACATTCCACCCTATTTTTTATACTATGAATGTATGAGTTTTTTGAACCGTTTACAAAATAATTATGTTATCTTCCTTTTCATTATATTGAATGAACATGAAATCCTCGAATTGAACATTGAAATTCTAAAAAAATTATTTTTTGAGATGTTCAGGAGTTCCCACTCACATGAGATACTATATTGGTTGTTTGTTCCAAATATCCTGATATTACCAAATTTACAATGGGATGAATGGGTATAATATACACCTTAGAGGGGCACAAATCTATCTTTTTGAAAAAGTTTATAGGATTGGTTAGAATATCTTAGTGTCCTTAAGGATATATAGAGAGGAATATAAGCTAATGTAGACTAAAATTCAATTGTTATTTAGTTTAGTCTGTTTTAGCTCGAACTTAATAATGATATATATTATGGTATTTTAGCTCAATCCTAATATTTAATTTGAATAGGGTCTTTTAGCTGAGACCAATAATTAATTTAGTTTAGGGTCTTTTATCTTTGACCTAATGTTTCTATAGTTTAGTTTCTTTTTTCTTGGTAAAAATATTAGTTTAGCTTTGTGTCTTTTATCTCGGACCTCATATTTCTTTATTTTATGGTCTTTCATCTCAAACCTCAGATTGTGTTAGTTTGGGGTATTCTATCTCAGACATAATATTTCATTAGTTTAGGGTGTTCTATCATGGACCTAATATTAATTTATCTTGGTTTTTCTTCACATACCTTTTATTTATCTACTTTAGGGACTTTTATCATGGACCTTACATTGATTTAGTTCAGGGACATTTTTCTTGGACCTAATATTGATTTAGTTTAGGGTCTTTTAGCTTATTCATAATATTTATTTATTTTAGGGACTACTAGCTCGAACATAATATTTCCCCTGTTAATGTTCTGTTTGCTCAAACTAAATACTACTTTAGTTTAGGTTCATTCAACTCGGACCTAACATTGCTTTAGTTTAGTGTCTTTTATCTTGCATATAACATTTATTAATTTAGGTTCTTTTAGCTCAGACAATCTGTGTGATCATGGGATATGGTGCAGACATACAATGAATGACCTAATGCACCAAGATGTTCTAGGTTATTATATGGTGTTACAAAGGCTCGCAAGGATTGGAATTCCCTTTTGTAGAGTGACACAATTAGTTGAAGGACATTGGCATATGTGTAGGAGCACTGGACCTGTATCCATACTGATGCAAATGTCCCATGATGCCGATTATCCTTTCCATGGTATATGAAGGATTCATTGAGATAGTATTTTTGCGGTTGTATACTAGGTATATTAGGGATCCCTAGATAGTTTGAGTATGGATGGTTTAAATCATCACCCAAAATATTGGGTCCATAAATATGAGATCATGCAGACATACCGGGTATGTCCAATTTCATTTTGGAATGATAGGTTCCTCCATGGTGTTGTTAAGGCCTATAAGAATTAAAACTCATTTTTGGGAAGAATAATATGCATGTATTTTGTGGATCTTGTTCCTTATGCATCGGTATCATGCGAAGGTAGATGAAATTTTACACACCTTTCTAAGGGCTATGAATGTTTTTAGAAGAATCAGATGTATAGGGGATAAAGTTCGGTATTGGATAAAAGTTATCAAGGAAGCATTCTGGCATAATTGGGCAGTTTATCTCTTTATGAGAAGCTCAAGCCCAATGAACTATGGTTTCAAATCATGATGTGTGTGGAATCAATGTTTAGGAAATTAAGTGTCATATATCATCCTTATGAAGGGGTACGAAACATAGAGATGTAACGAAATGGATATTGAATTCAATTGGATAGTTTAGTATGGGTATTGTAAGTCATGATATGAAGCACTCGAGTCATGGTAAAGATATGGGATAGTCATACCAGGAGCGATGTAGACACACTAAGGTGTTGATTGTGGAAGTGGTGGCTTCAGGGATCATACGAATTGGAATTTTCTTTTTAAGAGTGACACATTTTGTTGACACCCATTGGAACATACAGAGGAAAAATAGGAATGTATGCATAGTCATGAGATGTGTCCTTGAATCCAGATATACTTTCCAAGGGACATGGAAGGTAATGGTGATTCGAGATCCCCCAACTCATGAATAGTGATATATGGATAGTGTAAATTATAAGGAGATTCTGAGTACCCCAAAGTTGTTTCACTACCCAGTGAATATATTCACATATGGAGGAGTTATGACAAATATTTATCTACCTTTTTCATATAATAATGGGTCTAGAAAGAATAGCATTGATTTTACTTTGACTATAAGGAATTCCCCAGGAAATTAATTCCATTTCTTTTATAACCATAATTTCTTCCTAAACATTTATGATGAAGAGTTTAACAGGAAGATAATTGAATTTTTCTTAGTTGCCCCATTATAGATTTGTGACCTAACATATTTTCTTCTATTTCATTAGTAGTTTATAGACTTGAGATTTCTACTGTTATGAGTGACAGTTTAAGGTCATACTACTTTGACAAAAATGAATGCAGTTTATGTTCATGACCGACATGGACCTAATATATTGGATTCTAGACCATATTTTAATCAAGAAATACAAGTTCAAGAGTACTTAAACATCTTCCTGATCATGGGATGGAAATATTTTAAATCGTGGATCGAGTTCTGAAGTCATGAGTAATGACAAGAGACAATCACACATGGAGTAATTCAGCCATGTTGGGGTGTTGGGTGTTGTCACAGTGGTGTCGGGGATCATGAGGAATGGAATATCCTTTTATATAGTGACTCATTTCGATGACAGAAATATGCACATATGAAGGATCCATTTGAATGTATGAATTTTTAGGAAAAAGTTCCTTGAAGTTGGATAACCTTTCCAAGTTCAATGGAAGATTTTTGAGATATAAGAAACATGGTACATGAATTCTTGTATATGGATTTTTGGTTCTCTTGAATGATATTGGAAGAACCCCGTACTCTTTTTGACCAGGGTTAGTCTCCCATGGCCCTTTGATGATGATTGAAAAATGTGAGATTGGAATTAATAGTTCATGTAGTGGATACGTTTTCCCATGTAGTTTAACATCATTTAGTAAGGAAATTTACAATTTAGTTTATCTCCGTGCGGTAAGGACGTACATCCACGTACTCAAACATCATGTGGTAAAGACATACTTATATGAAGTTTTACATTATATGGTAAAGATGTTCTTCCATGAAGTTTAATGTCTTGTAGTAAGGAAGTACTTCCCTAAAGATTAACGTCATGTGGTAAGGATGTAGGAATTGACATGTATGGGTGGGGATGTTATGGATGGGACCAAAGATGGAATCTTGGGAATACCGATGTATCTCAGGAGGATGAGGATAAAGACACGTATAGATTTGGGAATCAATGTAATATAGAATCTTGTAGTGGGGAATTTTATAGACTGACATTAAAAGTGGTAATGTTGTGAATAGGCCCAAGGATGGAGACATGGGTTTCAAAATGTATCATATGAGTATGAGAATCAATCCATCCATTATTAATAAATGATAAATACTCTATGTATGTATGACCCATACGTAGAGGTGGGAATTATTTCTATTGTTTGTTGAATCTTGGCCTTAGATTGATGATCCATGGGTCACTAAAAATCCTATAATGATAGAAATCAAGATAAATGTAGTTCTTAAACTTCAATTATGTTAAACATCATTCAGTGAGGATGAAGTAAAGCCATCGTGAAATGATAGGAACATTGGGGATGTGACCAATGGTGGATTTCTGGGAATCCCTGTGTATCTTATTGGAATGATTATCAAACCACACATAGTTATGAAAATTGAATGCATTTTAATGTCATCTTGTGAGGATGAAGGTGAACATACATGAATAAATGTCGTTGTTATGGTTGGTCCTAAAGAAGGATATTGGGAATCACAATGTATATCCAGGAAGTGAGAATCAAACCACACATAGTTCTGGATAGCCATGTAGTTTAGAATCATGTAGTGAGGAATAGATCATATTGATGCCAAAAAACCTTTTTCATTTGGGTATGTATATTTTGTAATTACTAAGCCCACATGATCCATGATTTGTGTGAGAAACAACGATTTAAAATGGCCCCATCTAGGACATGTGTATTCTGCATCATGTGATGGTTAAGCTGAGATACAAGATTGAGGAGCCCCTACGTATCCCATTTGAAAATTATAATCAATCCATACTTATTTCTAGAAGATCCATGATGTTTAAAATTGTGAATAAATGACTGTAATGACTTGGGATTTGGACCTGTCAGACATTGGAATATTTCTACAAATAATTCTAGAGCTAGGCACGAAGACGGCATGCGATTCTAAGGCCCGGTGTGCCCGGAATTAATTTAATAAAAATATTAAGTATTTTTATACTCTGCACATGGAAGGGGTGTGATATCTTATAAAAGATGGCCCATAACGGGATTATGAGGGCTCCGTTGCATCCATAACGTGCCATTTAATCTAGGCGGAGTGTAAACTTTGCGGGCACGAGCCTGTGGTGGAAACCGCCACCAGAGGCATTTTCATAAATAAGTGGAAAGTTTATTTATGAGCGTCAGCTCGAATAACTTCTAAACGGAGTCTCAGATCACAAATCCAAGTCCACTGTTGCGTTCAGAATGGCACGTTTACCCTAGGGGCAACCTATGTTTTGTCGGCGTCGGGCGCCGGGTCGGAGGCGCATTGGCGAGGAGTAGAGATTTTAATTAGAAAAAAGAAGTGAAATTTCATTCCCATCTCCTCCTCCCCCTCCGCAAGCGGCGACGACAACTCCTCCTCCCCAGTGACGGATCGACGAAAATCGACAAATGAGGCGACGTCGGTCATCGATCATGACACTGATCACTCCAGTGATGTACAACGGCAGGTTTAGAGCGTAGATCTGACCCCAATGCTTCAGCATTTCGCCCCAAGGTAGGTGGTTTGGGTTTTAATCGCTGATCCCATTTATGATCCGTTTTTCTTAATTTTATCACTGTATCACGGTAGATCGAGACTTGGGGATCGTGAGGATACTCTCAGATAAAAATTTGGAGCTCTAGGGAGTTCCCGTTTGTCCGCTGGAAAACATGGTGTTTTCTGGCAGGTTTTCCAGCACCCGTAGAGGCGGAGCGGGCCGACACAGCGGCGGCTGGTGGACCCGGCAGAGGGCGGCAGCCCAACAGTGGCACGGGCGCCGAATCATGGTGGCGCGCGGAAGGCCGGCCGGCCAGCGGCTGACGCCGACGGTGTGTGCTGGTGGCAGACGGCGTGAGGCGGGCTCCTCCTGCGGGTGGCACGGCTTTGCCAGGTAGATCAAACAAAAAAAGAGAAAAAAAATTAAAAAAAGAAAAAGTTAAAAGAAAAGAAAATAAAATAATAATCATAATAATTATTAATAATAATATAATAATTATTATTATTTATGGGTTAAATCCCCCGTAAATCCCGAACCGGGGTTCAATTTTGAGAGCCGTCTGCGGCCACGGGTTCGTATCGACGAAAAGAACCACATGAGTATGTGTCAGGAATTTTAAAAGTTGGGTACGTGGTCCAAGGTCACGTAATTCTTAATAATAATAACATTTTATTATTATTCAACCTTCGACCCATCAGAACTCCTGCCCCGGGTGTCTGATTGACATGCCATCAGTGGAGTTGAGACCTTGATGATACGGCAGACTTTTGTTGAGGGTTTACAAGTGTTGGGACTGATTTTGGGGTGCGGGCCCCAGGAGGTCGGGTTTTGGCGTTTGCGGAGAAACGCAACTCTCCCACTGGGTGTCCGTTTGGGACGTTTGAGCAGTCGAACCTGCATTTTTTTCGAGTGGATCACAACTGTGTGATCCGCTCGACGCGTCTCAGGATTGTGGCGTGTGCCCCACCCGGGCTGGCTTAGGTGAATAATTCCTTTTTCATCGAGTGTTCATTTAAGATGAATTATTAGTCGATTCCATGTGTTTTTCCGAGGGGATCATCGTGGAATGATCTTCTTGATGAGTTTTAGGATCATTGTGTGGGCCCTTCACATGCAAGCTATGGTGAATAGTTCCTTTTTCACCGGTTGTCTATTTCGAGCTAGTAAATTGCCTATCATGCGTGTTTTCCCACATGGATCATGATGGTGGCCTCGGAATTGGCCTTGGAGATGCGCGGTGTGGCGTTGTGGCAGGTTGCTCGGGTTAGCGACGTTTGGACCAGCAGTGGTTGAGGGTTATCCCATAGTTCATTCCTACGAGGGTTCGCATGGCATCACAACCCTAGTATAGGCTTGTGATCCTCTCAATGAGATGTTTAATCTGTTAGAGTTGTGGAATCCCTCTGGTGGGCCCGAAGCGGGATCCTCTAGCATCGTTTCCCTAGATCGGGTTCTTGGTATTGCTGTGACCGCTTATCCACAAGCGGCAATCCCCTATCTAGCTGGTTAACTTTATAGGGTTTGTGTCATCATTGGGAATATGATACCCTACGCAGTGGGTCGTGTTTAGTTGGGTTGTGGCATCGTCAGGTATACAATCCCCTACTCAGCATGAGGATTATAGAAGGATTTTAGCATCATTGGTTATACGATCCCCTATATAGCGTGTGGTTTCGGTAGGGTTGTGGCATTGTCAGCTCGATCCCCTACAGCACGAGATGTACCAGATAGGGTTCTGGTATCATCGTGACCACCTTTACGTGGGCGACGATCCTCTATCTGATTGATTTGTTTCTGTCGAGTGTCATATCGGGTTGTGGTATCCCCCAACAGATCCTGTGAGTGATCCCCTATCTGTGAGTTTTACAAATACCAGATTGGGTTATGGAATCACCCAGTGGACCCTAGGAGTGATCCCCTATCTATGAGATCTTCGTATATCGGTGTGGGTTCTGGTATCCCATAGTGGACCCTAGGAGCGATCCCCTTTCTGAGGAGTTTTTTGTTCTTACTGTTTCAGCGAGGTTTCCTTAGTGACGCAATCTGACGAGCGTGATATCTCGGGTGAGCGTCTGAGATGTTTGGTTGAAACCCGATGGAGTGTATCTCTCGAACGGGTGTTATATGGGATGACAGTGATCATGGAGCATGTACTCTTGGTTGTGAATCGTTGTTGTTGATGAGGTCAGTACCTCATGTGGACTGTTGCGTGAGATCAGTATATCTATATTGTTGATGGTGTATGTATGGGAATACACAAGAGTTGAGTTGACTTGTTGTTTTTACCCGAGGATGGTCACGAGATGGAGTTTCTCTCTCATCTGGGTTCCCTCTGGCTGGGATGAATAGACTATTGCCTTTCAGTTGCTCTGTTTCATTTTGTGTTTTGGGGTGCCTACTGAGTATTGTTATACACACCCCTGCACGGGCTTTTCCTGGACATGTTTGTGTCTTGTGCAGACCACATGCCTTTCAACGGAGTCCCAGGAGGACCCGGAGCAGGCGCATCTTAGTGATTGGGTTTGACATGGGTGTTTACCAGAGCTGTGTCGAGTAGCTTATCGGCGGGTGTTTTGGAAGTGTTTACCCTCTTTCTGAGCAGGTTGGACACTTTTGTAGTTTTCTTTTGATGGGCCCTGTTTTTCCCTTATGTTCTTCTGCTGAACTTTGGTTGTGGGATAGTTGTATGCATGAATTTACCTTTCAGTTTTATATATCTCTTCACATTTTCATGGAGGTTTATGTGGGTGTGTGTGTACATGTACCTTGGGCTAATGCCTCCCATGTGTGTGATAGCCTACTCGGCGCTAGATGCCATCCCCTGGCCTATTAAAGGCGGGATTGGGGTGTCGCGGCTCAAGTCCCATTGGGTCAGGTCGTGACAATGACATAGGTTAATTGACATGAATGGTTATGAATATCATAGATAAGTGTTGTTTTATGTCATATGGTGAGTACATTGACCCACCCATCGTGTAGGGGTAAGTTTGGGCTATGTGTTGTTTAATGTCATGTGGCTAGGACACTAAATCACCAGACATGAAAGGAAAATAATTATACAACTGGACCCAAAAATATACATTCAGGTATCACTACATATTCTTTTATTATAGAAGTCAAGGAACACATAGTTCTTATGAAATCGTGCAGTTTAAAGTCTTATGGAAAGGATATACTCCATAAAGTTTAATGTCCTATGGTTAGGATGAACTTGTACAGTTTAACATATTTAATTTAGGAAAAATTATGGGATAAACACTGATGTGGATTCCCTTATGGTTATATCTATGCAAATAATCTGTTGATAAATCATACATGGGTGGGTGGGGTGACACACTCTCCATCCATTGTGTACAATGACAAGGCTCCATTATGATATACCTTATACATGACGAAATGTCCTTCCGACCTGGGCTCTTGTTTTGGGGGATTCATTCCAAATATCATTGGGGTTCTAAGAGCCAACACCAGTTATTATTTATGGAATGGACATAAGGGAACCTTTTTATTCAAGTCTCATGAAACCTGGTTCTAATTAATTTATATATTGTGCAATGTGCACTACCATTTATCATATAGTAATTCCAACTCATATAGCCACTTTTTATATTGTTCATCATCTAAGAGTTCTATACCAATGGCTATTCAGAGTAGAGGAAGTGTGATCTCTGTGGGTAACACTTCCTTAGTCCCATACACTAATGAGTATGATGTTACTTGTGTAGCAGTACTTTTGGTGGTAATCTAGGCCCATAAACCATTAAAGAGTTATTTTGGACTAGAATTCTTATCCTTGTTCACCATATTCTAGAATATATTTGAGATAGTCATATTGAAGGCCTCTATATTTTTATTTTCAACTACATAATAGTGAGATGAGTTATTAGACTCTAGGTTGTACTCCTGGTATAGCTTCATCAAATCTGTGGAAAAAAATTTAGTGTTTTTTCCATCAATATTGTGTGAGTGACTGTGAACCTTGTGATTATATGCTACATAATGATGTTGATGATATTCTTCATCCCCACATCCCTGATGGGTATTTCCTCAGCCCACATGGAAAATAATTCAGTAGAAATGAGGATGTACTTGAACATCTTAGATGTGGATGGGGGATATAGCCCCACATCATCCATCCGTAAAAATTAAAGTGTCCAAGAATATTTAGCTCTATTTTGAAATTATAAATGATGATGAATGAAGTTATCAAGAATCTACCATGAATGAAATTTCTTAGTGAATTCAAAATAGTTTTGTAACTAGGTTTTCTAGTAGGTTTCAAGCCTAATGATAGGGTGGTAGATCCTTCTTCTAGATTGATGGGAACTACATGAACTTGAATGGAATTCTTCCATGATAGTGAGAAATTCTTCCTCTCTTGCAAAGAACTGTTTTCTCAATTGGAACATCATGAAGAGTGATATTGTCCACGTGGAACTAAATCAATTAGCTTCTAGATCAATCTATCAGAAGTGTCTCGTATATAAGATAACTGATTATAGGATCCATCAATCTTGGGGTGGTCATTGGTTCATCACACTAGATAGAGTTATTGACCAAATTGATTTCTTTTATATCGCATATGATGATCGATGAGATATGTATTCTTTGTGTTATGCAGAAGTTTTCTCCTTCTTGATATGGGTCAGTGAGTATGGTGACAACATCAGCTAGTGGATCGACATAATCATTCAGTGATTTGGGAACATAATAAAAGGTGGGATCAAAGGGTAATTTTATCATCATTCCCCTGATGTAACTCTTGTGGGGGGATATCTCTCCATTTTTAATTTAATGTTCATCATTGACTAGATTTATTAGTAGTTCAGAGTCCCATTTGATATTCAGGTAGGCTATGTGCAGTTGTAGAGCAACTTCCAATCCATAAATGAGGGCTTGGTACTAGGCCTCATTATTTTTGTGTCCTTTAGATAGTGATAATGTGTTGGGAAAAACTTATTTTTCTATCGAGTCAAACAAAATCCCAAGACCAACCTAATTGAGATTAGGGTTTTTCTATCTTGTGCCAACATGACTCTTGGAGTTTCCATCATTGTACACCTCCCATGTATGGGGAATTCCATGGGAATAGAATCCCTCTACATATGGGAGCTCGGTGTCATCTGATGTATTTTCCGTGGCAGGATGTGATGTGAGGAAATAAGCGAGAACTTGTCCTTTCAATATATTCTGATATATGAACTGAATGTCATATTGGTGCAAAATGACCACCCATCGAGCTAAGGGTTAATTCAACATAGGGATCCAAGGATGTACATGAGTGGGTCAATAAAAGAGAACGAGTGGAATTCTTGGTGCTTGTAGTAATGCATCATCTTTTGTACTACATAAATGTGTTCAAGGCAGTTCTTTTCGACCTCATAATATTATTTATCAATACCTATCATGGTCTGGATAGGGTTGTAGAGACTATTAACACATCCCACATCATTTTACGGTGTGAGGAGGGATGTATTGTCTCCAAAATTCAATGTTATTTGTTTATATGGAATTTTTTTGAGACCAGGAACTGAGATGGTAAGCCATTTTGAGGCCCAGAGTGCCAAACATGATCCTTCAAAAAATGATAACCTTTAAATAGCACGTGTGAGTAGTTTTTATGAAAAATAGAATAACTCATAAAATTTTTCATGGATCAAAAATCTGAGGGCATTGTTTGGTTTAGGGTGAAGGGTTTACCCTAGTCCCAACTAACGTTTAGCCGGCACATTCCTCCTGTGAGAAAACCCAAAAATGGCATAACCGTAAATAAAATAAATAAAATAAATAAAACAAAATATTTTATTTTTCAAATGCTTTTAACTCATGAGTGGTTACTCAGATTGAAAATCCAATACCACCGTTGAGCTTATGATTGTATGATTTGTTTAGGCAGATCCTAACATTGGTCGGCACGAGACAACAGTTGATGTTAGTTTTTTTAATTAAATAAAATAATTAAGTAACATGTACATAATTTTAAAATCCTTATAAACCATAAACGGTAACTCATATTGGAAATTTGGGAGTATCGCTGAGCTTGTGACGGTGTTTTCCCCTTAGGTAGAGGCTAACCTCATCCGACATAGTTTTAGGGTGAAATTTAATTTTTAGAATATTATTTTTAAGGTTCATTTAAATTAATGTGCAACTTGTTTTTCCTAACTTTTAAACCAGTGCTCGGATAAAAAATCCAAGGGAACCGTTGAACCTAGAAAGGTGGGATTCTCATAGAATGGACCTAACCATGACCAGCATGGGTCGAGGGAAAGAGTTAATTTTCAGAGTTTTTAAAGAAAAAGTTAAAACTAAAATAAAATTTTTTTATTTTATTTTAATAAATTTTAAAATTGTTGTAGCTCAACAGTTTTACAACCAAGAAAAATAGAATATGTTGTTTCATTAAATGACACAGCGTAATGACACTGTAATAGGAAACATTACAGAAACGTTGATTCACATTTTATCCTTCAATGGCTAAGAAGACAATGCAGGATTGTTTTCACAATCTTGGTTCTACATCAATTCTCTGTTGGGTGATGCTGATGAATTCCAACCCCATTTAAAAAGGATCTTCCCCAATGAAAATTGACTAATGACAGTAAATAGAGGATATAAGAATGATGACCGATGATGAACGCTAACAGATCGAAGATCGACGACGGATAGAAAGCTTCTCCCCTCATCAGTGACAGCTTGTTAATCCAATTTGGGGTTTAATTGTTTTATCTTTTACTCATTGTTATTCTAATATAATGAACATGGATCAACCCACAAACAGGTTGATCCGCAGATCGTGTGTTCTTGTGAAAGCGTGTTTACCTTGGGTTTTTTTTCACCAGGGCTGATGAATATCTGATTAAACTATGTACCAATCCACCCATGTTCATAAACTACTTATGAGGAGGGAATGAACCAAAAAACAAGGCATGAGACCATTTTCTTTTGAGTTTTTCATGGAAGCCTCCTTGAAATGATAGCAAGGTGAATCTACAGATGTGGTAGTGATGGTGGTGACCCGAGAGGCCCAAGGGCACTAGTTGAATTGAAAACGGAGCACCGAAGCGGACCTGGTGGCCCGCGGATGGTGCCACCGGTGCGGAACCATGTTCACGGTGGTTCTGGTAGTTGGCAGAGGAAGTTGTAGGTGGTAGGTGGCACCAATAGGCACAACATACAGGAAGAAGTAGCCGACTCTCACCAGTTGCGTCGGCGGAGGTAGAGTGTTTGGCGCGCGCTGCGGGGGAGGAGCATCGCGACACGTCAGCTAGTTGGACGTGATGCCAGCATGGCACCACATAAGAGGAGGGGGATGAACCAAGTGCACCGTGTGATGACCACGTGGGGAGGATGGCTGTGTGTGCCCCAACCGGAATGGCTGAGCTGATCTGGGCTAAATCAGACTAGCCAAACTGGCTGGCCAAAACCCGCTGCCCATCGAGCCGGGCTAGGAAAACGGACCGGGTCCCTTGAGAGGACTGACTAAATGTTTGGAATAGTCTAATTTAGCAAACCAGGCCAATGGGATAATGTCGGGCCATGCGGCGACTTGAAGTAGGAAGAAAGACTACCCCCCAGTGCGGGCCATGCCAGATAAATTCGGACCACTGGGTGACCAAGATGACTGGACCCGCGAACAACCTCGGCCAGGCCTAGTGGGTCCCAATGGGCCATGTTAATGGGCCATATGAACAGGTTCGCGTCATGTAGGACCCCAAGTTGGCTTGGTCGAGTCGGTTTGAACCACTCGCACCGGGGCCGGACGTAACATGCCCCAATTTACTAAAAGGGACATATCTCCTAAACTATGTGTTTGATGGATGCGCCGTCTGCAGAGATGGGACACACGTGATGAGTAAGTCCATATAAAAACCTCTATGTAAGATTTAATGAAATTGGACCCAGTGAAGCATCATGACTCAGCTACCCAAAGAGACTCTCTAACTCAGCTATTTGGAAGACAATGTGACTCAGGTACCCAATGAGACTCCATGACTCATCTACCTAGCTGGGGTGTGTGAATCAACTTCCCAGAGAGACTCCATGACTCTGCTACCCAATGAGACTCTGTAACTCAGCTAATTGTGAGAATCTAAAACTTTGTTACTAGTTAGACTCTTTGACTGAGCTACCCAATGAGGATTCATGACTCATCTATCAGTGAGGCTTCATGAATCAGCTACCCAATAAGTCTAGGCGACCTAGATAGCATAAAGGACTCATCAGGGATGAGTTACTTTGCATGGATTCATGTTCAGTGTTTACAATTGATTGTTTTGATATCAACACTTTATGTTATTCATATGTTGAATTCACAATAGTGACTCTAATATTTTTGAACTCTTTTGTGATTTCCTTTGTGGATTTTTGAGAGACCCGAGTTGGTTTCGGGGTCCCTACTGAGTATTTCATTACTCTCCCCTGGACGGGCTTCATGAGAACATGTTGTATCTGGTGTAGATGACAGAAGAATTGGCAGAGGATGTAGTGGTCTAGGACTGGGTGGTTCCCAGTGAGGTTAGGCAAGCTGGATGTGCTTCTACGACTTCCAGAAACTACTCTATACATACCCATTTGGTTGGATTTTCAACAGATGACTATCATAGTTCCTATTATTTTCCTGTTTTTATTTCATCATTTTTTCGGTTTTTATTCTTGAAAATTTGACCTACATTTATTACTTTTACTTAGTCATTTTTTAGTGGCATGCATGTATAATTTTCCAGCTTTCATGGCGTGGTTGTGTCTGCCTACGTATAGGTACCCAAGAAAACTTCTTACCATTTGTAGGTTGATGCCTTCGGTGCTAGTCGCCAACCCCTGTCCTTTGAAAGGTGGGCTTGGGGTATGTCCTGAGATGGGCCCCCGAGGATGAGTTGGGACAAAGTTTTATCAAATTTGGTTGCTTCTATAGGATGAAATAACTGTCTGTAAATTTGGATAGGGAAACAATGTGAAGTGTTTTGAGTTCAGCCTTTAGCCTAGAGAGTCCAGCATTGGTGTGACGGTCGACGCTTCCATACACCAGGACCCTGAATTCTGTTTTCAAACCCGGTAAATGAAAAAACCAGTTTAATGCATCTTTGAGGGATTTCCCAGTATCTTTTTGAGTTTGGGTCAGATCACCAGGTATAATAAATTGACCATTGTTCATCTTCATTCACATTCAAGATGCTTCCATGCAGCCATCCAACCATGACTGTAGTGTGTGACCATGAGGTTAGTCCATCGAGTGATGATGCTTCCGTATAGGGAAAATTTCTTGACATGGTACCTTCGGGTGGTGTCCTTCTAATACCACTACCCATTGGTCAGTAGTTACTACCGGTGCTACCGTTAGAGGACACATGTAGGCTCAGTGCCTTATACGAGTTTCTGCGATAGATACCCATCAGGTTCTGAGGTGCGAACAACTCACAGTAGGATAAGGACTGGCTTGAGGTGGTGACCAATTTTCTATCTACCTATGGCACAATTAGATCATTTGGAATTCCTAGTAGCGAGCCTTCTACGTGGATCATCAGGGAAATGTCAGGGGTTAGATTACCCAATCTTACAATGAGGTGACTTTTCTATGGACATAGCTTGAGAACCTTTCTCAGATAAAGGGAACATTCCTTAAAATATAATTGGTATATGTGCACCATAGCTTCTATAGGATGACATGTTAGTAGCTAATTATTCATCGTGGCATGCAAAAATTTCAATGTACATGATGAATAAAATATTGCAGTGTTTCTGGACTCAGACCTCTGATAAAGGTGTGTTTAGTGACATCCAAGAAAACACTATTCTTATGTGCATTCCTACACATTCTAGGGTTCTAGAGATATCTTTTGTGGTTGGATGTCCTTTGTATGAGAAGATAATTACAATGAATGTTAGTAGTTGGAAAGAAAGAAGCTGACTTTAGTCTCCCATACATGGACATGTGATACATTTTGAGAAGAGGTCCCAAGGAATGGGGTCTATAGATCTGGGCTCATAGGATGACTCTAGTCAGTATAGGAAGATGTAATGATTTTCAAAAGACGGTAGAGAACATATCTATAGAGATTATCCATCCTTTTGTTCTAATAGTGAAATGGTGGATGGTTCACCGACGTAGAGGATGTGACATGAACAAATGAATTTAGAGGGTGGTAGATGTGGCATTGGAGCTATGAGAGCTGCAGGAGGTGGTATACATTTCAACATGTTACAAACCCACCCCAACATGGTCCACACCAGGCTCAGGGAGCTGAAGGATAGGGGAAGGGAGTAGCTGCAGGAGGTCAAGGAGTATGACACAAAATCCCCAAGAATGATTTAAGGTAAGGTCTGTATCCTCTACTAGATACCATATTAATATACGTAGGTGTTAATCATTACTTCATATCAAGAATTTTTTTTCACGAAGTAGTGTTTCTGGTTAAACCATTGACTTGATCCGTAATTTTGGTGGTACCTATGGGTGGAGACTAAATTATCACACTTATGATGATAGTCTGATCTGTCCCTTGAGATGATAGTTTTGGATGGAAACTCTTGGTGGCAGCGTCAAGGACTTACAACGTTAGTTTGGGTATGGACTAGTCATCAACAATTAATGATCAAATTTATTATTTTAGGAAAAAAGGATGTGGTATATCCCTAACAATGGAATTGGGTTTTCTTTAGTTGAAAAAAAGGAAACCCAAGCAGCATGGGATCAACTCATGCATAGAAGGGTGCAGTCTGTCACTATTGAGTCAGCCAACCATACCCTTGTGGTTGTGGATGTGTTGAGTTTTTAGTTCCCAACAATAGTGTTGAAGTGCAGGAATGTCATTTCAAATGATGTTTCTAGGATTACCTCCCTACATGGAGAGGGACTTATGCATCATTCTACCTTCCCCCCTGAGATGGCACCGATATCAACATCATTATATCAGAGTTCTTTCATAGATCTTCACGAGTAGGGACATAGGTGGGGGACATGTAGATGAATGGATTAGTAAGATCCAATGTTTGAGGTTATGTGTGGATTACCAGAACATTAACCATGTGGCCGTGGGGAATGAGTACCCACTACCAAAGGGTCGATGGGCACATTAGTCAGTTAAAAAGGGGTATCCTTTCATGTGGATGGAATGGTGCACATAGGATTTTCAACAGTTGAGATAGGGATGATGGATAATGTTCCTCCAGGACTATGAATTCAATGTTTTCTACACTCTCTGAAAGGGAAACATGAAAAAGGATGCTCTCAGTAAGGATACCCAGTTCACAACACCTGGATGTGGCCACATAGTAGTTTTCCAGGATTCAAATATCTTTTATCGATCGAGAGGAGACAAATTTTCTTCATTAGTTGGTTGTTTCTTCTCCATTCTTACAGTGATTCAGGGAAGTGAAACTTAGAGGTTCTATCTATTAGGGATGATGTGATCAGTTATCCTTAGGAAAGGCACCTAAGGGGTTTTTTATAGGTGGAGAGAATTTAATACTTTTCAAAGGTAACAAAATAGTAACTGTGGCATTGCAAGATGGTATTTTTATGTAGTTCTATACCTCCCCCTTGGTTATAAACCCTAGAGTGGTGAATATATACCCGCAGCTCTGACGTTAGTACTGGTGGCTGGGGATGAACAAAGCAGTGGCTAAGTCTATTTTAAAATACCATCTCGGGGATCAATGGTCAACTCACTAACTCGGACCACTTACTACCCATTCAAGAGAAAAGTTCAATAGTGGGATTGAGATGTCTCCATGTGCAGGGGATAGTTTGACTCCATGGAGTCCCAACTATGATAGTCTCATCTCTTGATTCACGCCTTACATCCCGTTGGTGCAAGGGATTGTTGGTGGCGTTTTGGATGCAATAATTCTTGAGCACATCCTTTCACCCATAGACTGATGGCCAGACCGAGAAGACCATACATACCATGTAGTACATGCTTCATTCTTGGGTCTTTGATTTTGGTTGTACATGGGAGGAGCAGTGGCTTCTGATGGAGTTTTCATTCAACAAAAACTATCACTCCGCACTTGGAAATGCACCATTCAAGGATTTGTGCAGGAATCATTGAATACTACAACTATGTTGGTCATAAAAAGGGTAGTCAACACTTAGGTTTCTTGGGATTGTATGATCTATAGCTGTGATGGTTCCTATCATACAAGAGAAGATGAGGACAGCGCAAGAGCGACAGAAATCTTATGCAGATAGGAGATGCAGGCCCTTGGAGTTTGAGGAGGGAGACCATGTTTTCCTTTTGGTCTCACCACAATGGGGTTTTTAGAGATTTTTCTTTGGTGACAATTTATCTTCAAGGTTCATTCAACCTTTTATGATTTGAGCAAAGTTGGTGTGGTGGCGTAATGACTAGCTATCCCCCCACAGATTCCCCAGGTACACAATTTTTTTTTCAAATGTCTTAGATTAGGAGGTACATTCATGATCCATCACCAGTCATCGACTAGGGAGAGCTAGATATTGACGATGGGGCGATGTTAGCAGAATTCACAGTGGAGATAGGGGATTGAAAGGAGCAGGTCCTTCATGGATGGTCGTTTCCTCTAGTGTTCATTTGATGGTAGCCCGGGAATCTCCAGGAGAGCACATGCGAGTAGGGGGCTCAGATTCTTGCTCAGTACCCCGATTGGTTTATTTAGCATTGTTTTGGATTTAGAGGACATGAAGCCTGAAAATGTGGGGAGTAATGTAATGTATTGTAAATTCCATGTAATATTATATATGGAATTATTTAGAGACCATGTGCTGAGGAGATGAGCGATTTTGCAGCTCGGAGTTCCCGGAATGATCCTTTTAAAAATATTAATCTTTAAATAGAGGATGTGAGAAATTTTCTTAAAAAAGTTAAATAACTATGAAATGGATGCCTAGATCCAAAATATAAGGGAACCAATGCATTTATGATAGTCAATTTACACTAGGAATTACTTATATTTATCCATTATAGGTCTGAAGTGAGAAAACACAAAAATGTAATAACCATAAATAAAATAATTAAATAAATGTATTTTATTTTTGAAATTCTTATAACTCACGAACAGTGACTCAGATTGAAAATCTGTGACAACCATTGAGCTTGTGAGGGTATTCTATTTTTAGGGAGATCATAACATTGGCTAGTGTGGGACAATAGTGGAAGTTAGTTTTTGGCCATAAATTAAATAATTATGTTACAATTATTTTATTTTCAAATCCTTATAACTCTTATATGGTATGTCAGATTAGAAATATGAGAGTAATATTGAGCTCGTGATGGCATTTTCCCTTCAGGAAGAGCCTAACCTAGACCGTCATGAGTAAATGTTGAATGTTAATTTTTGAACTATTTTTAAGGTTCATTTAAATAAATGTGCGATTGGGTTTTATAACATTTAAACTGGTCATCAGATACAAAATACAAGGGTACCGTGGAAAACAGAACGAAGAGATTCTCCAAGAATGGACCTAACCTCTACTAGCCCGGTCAAAGGAATGAATTATTTTTCAAAAATTTTAAATAAAAATTGATATATAAAATAAAATTTGTTTATTTTTTATTCTGAATTTTCAAATAGTTGTACCTCAAGCATTTTCCAACCCAGAGAAATGGAATATGTTGTTTTATTAAATGAAATTCCATAATGACATCATAATAGAAATGTAACTGAAATGATGATTCACATTTCTTCATTTAATGGCCAAGCAGACAACACAAGATTTTTGACACAATCCTGGTTCTACTCTGAAGCTTTGGTGGGCTACGACGATGAACACCAACCACCCTTTCAAACGAATCATCACCAACAATGATCAAGAAATTATCATAAATATATAATATCATAATGAAAAATGATGATGAACACTAATGTATTGATTATTGATGATGTCTCATAAGTTTGTTCCTCATCACCAATAGATCCTCAATCAAAGTAGGGGTTTAATTGCCATATGTTTTCTCAATTCTTATTCTAAAACAACGAACCTGAATCAACCCACGAACATGTTGATATACGGATCATGTGTTCCTATGGGAGGGTGTTTACATTTGTGTTTTTTCACCATGATTGATGAAAATCAGATAGAACTATGTTATCAAGCCTCCCCTATTATTAAACTTCTAACACGAAGGGTGGATGCCGACACACACATGAAATGAGCTCCTCTGCTTGTGCATTCATCCTGGCCCCAACCTTAAAATGGAGAAAAGGTGAATCTGAGGTCATGTTAGTTACAATAATGACCCAAGAGTCCCAAGGGTGTAGGAAGACTTGAAATCAGACCACAAGAGCAGATTGGATGGCCTGCAGAATGTACCGCCAGTGCAGCACCACTGGAACAATGACACCGACTACCAGCGGCATCCACCGGTGGAGCCGGCCACACGAGGGAGGCAGCCCCAACCAAAACTATATGTAGGAAGAAGCAACCAACCCTCTACTATCACTCCAGCATAGGTGGCAGGTGTTGTGGTAGAGGAGGGCCATTTCCTGTCGGTAGCGACATCTAGATGGATGCAGTGCCAGCGTGGCACTACGTAGGATGAGCGGCCCACTCCATGCAGGTTTCATGATAACCATGGGGGGAAACTGGATGACCTTCCATGCATGCCCCAACTAGATTGGATAGCCCATCAGGTCAGTCCAACCTCGTGAACAAGGCTGACGAGATAAAGCCAGACCGCGCAGCGGCCCGAGCTAGGTTAAGGGACCTGCCTGCTAGTGCTGGTTGGGCCTACTAAAATTAGTTCACTAGGTGACCAAGAAAACTGGACCCATGCCCAACCTCGGGTGGGTCCATTGGTGCCCAATGGAAAAGGACAATGGTTCATACGAATAGGGTCTGGTAATTTGGGACCCTGGGTCGGGTTGGTTGGGTCGGTCCGAACTAGTCTGACTGGGGCTGGATGCAACCGTCCCCTGTTTACAAAAAAGTAGGTATATCCCAAATTGTGCATTCGATTGACACACCATCTATGTCATTAGTACCCATTTTATGGGGAAGTCCTTATGAAATCCTCTAAGTAAGATTTTCTGAAAGTTGATCTGGTGAGGCTTTGTGACTCAGCTCCATAGAGAGACTCCATGATCCAGCTATCAGTGAGACTTCATGACTCAGCCACCCAACGAGACTATGTGACTCAACTAAACATCTAGGATTCATGAGTTTGATACACAATGAAAGTGCATGACTCAGCTATCAGTGAGACTTGAGGGATTTGCTACCCAGTGAGACTCTGTGACTCAACTATTAGTGAGCACGCATGACTTAGTTACCCAGGGAGACTGTGTGACTCAGCTTATAGCGAGACACCGTGACTCAACAATTAGTGAGACATCATGACTCAGCTACCTAGAAAGGATTCATGACTCAGCTATCAGAGAGGCTTCATGACTCCACTACTAAATAGGTCTATGAGACCTATCTAGTCTAAATGACTCATTAGAGCTGAGTTATTTTATAGCGATTGAAGTTTAGTGTTTTAAATTGTTGGTTTTATCTCTCAACACATTATGTTATACATGAGTCGTGTTTAATCTAGTGACTCTAATATTTTTGAATTCTTTTGTGATTTCTTTTGTGGATTTCTGTAAGACCTAATTTGGTTCCGATATCCCTACTGAGTATTTCATTACTTACACCTGCAAAGTATTTGACCATACATGTTGTGTCTCGTACAGACAACTGAAAATTTAGAGAAGGACATGGGGGACCAGGATAGGGTGGGCCCTAGTGAGGTCTGGTAGGCTGGACATGATTCTACAGCTTCTAGAAATTACTATATACTTAAAAATATGGTGGGGTTTTCAGTGGAAAGATATCAGAGTTTCCAAGTATTTTCCTATTTTTAGTTAATCCTTTTTTTGTTGGTGTTCTGGCCATTTTGACCTATAGTTTATACTTTTAATCAATGATCATTTAGTAGAACACATGATTTCTTTTCTAGATTTGGGGCATGGTTGTGTGTGCATGCATATAGGTACCCAGTTAAATGCCTCCTATTTCTCGGTTGACACCTTCGGCTCTTGTTTCCAACCCCTATCCTTTGGGATGCAGGCTTTGTGCATGTCATGGCACAAGAACTGGGGGATGGGTCATTAAAAATTGGTATAAATGGTGGTCAGTTATACTGGAATAATTAAGAGTGAGACAATTTGGATGTGGAAACAATGTTATGTGTTTTGAGTTTAGATTTCATGATAGGGAGTACAATGTTGGTGTGGTGGCCGAAAAATCCATACACCAAAATCTTTAATTCTATCTTCCAACCTGGTACATGAAAACAATAGTTACATACATCTTTTAGATTTTTTCCATTATCTTTTTTCAGTCAGTGTCACCTCACTAGGTATCATAAATTGAACATGGATCAACTTGATTCTCTTTCAAGATGCCTCAACGCTTCTTGAAAGCCATGATTCAAGTGCATGACCCTAAGGATGGTCCACAGAGTGATGAGGATTTGGTACATGCATCGTTTCCTGAGATAGTGCCTTCAGGTGGTGTCATAGTAATACCACTACCCATTGGTCAGCAGCTACTACCAGTTCCACTAGTAGAGGACACATATAGTCTTAGTGCCATACATAGGTTTCAGGGATAGATAAACCTCAAGTTTTGAGGTAATATGAACTCACATGTGTCTAAGGACTATCATGAGGTGGTGACCGAGTTTTCATCTAGAAATAGCAGCATTAGATTAGATGGTGGTCCTGCCAGTGAGCTCTCTACATGGATCATCAGGGAGATGGAAGGGTTTAGATTACCTGATCAAATGATGATGTAAATTTCCTATAGATAGTGGTAGAAAACCATTCTCAGAGAAATGGATATTTCCATCAAATCTATGGGGTATGTGTTCCTAAGAGCATCTACAAGACAACATGTCGGTAGATGAGTATTCATTGAGGCATAGTGACTTTTCCAGGTACTCTATGAATATAATTAGACCAGTGCTTCTGGCCTCGGACCTCAGAGCATGGTCTGTTTAGGGAAATCAAAGTGAATGATATTCCTATGTGATTTATTACTTATGATATGGTTATATAGAGAACCTTTTTGGTTTAAAGTCCTCTGGCTGAGAAGATACAACCAATGGGTGTCAGTAGTGGGAAAGTAAGTAACCAACGCTTGTCTCAGATACATGGATGTGTGAGACTTTACAATAAAAGGTCCCAAGGCAGGGTTTCTATAGCTCAGAGATCATTGGATGATCCATGTCAGCCTAAGAAGAGGTAATTATTTTCAAAAGATGGTAGGGGAAACCTCTATAGAGATTTTCTAGCCCTTCATAATGATATTGAAAGAATGTATGGTCCACCGAGGTAGAAAAAGTGACAAGAAAAAATGAATCTTCATGCCAGAAAATGTGAAAGAGGACCAAAGAGAGTAGTAGGAGATGGTATACATTTTTACATGTTACAACCACAAACCTAATGTGGTCCATACCAGGATCAGGGATTTGGAGGACATGGGAAGGGAGTAGCTGCATGCGGTCAAGGAGTATAACCCAAGGGCTCCAGTAATGATTCGATGTATAATATGTGTCTACTACTAAATTCTATATTAATAAATATAGGTGATAATAATTCCTTTTTTCACGAATCTTGTTTAAAACCTAGAGTTTTTGGTTAAACTTTTGACTTTATCTTTACATCTAGAGGTACCTATAGGAGGAGACTCAATAGTCACACTTTTGCAGACAATCTGATTAAAACATTGCGGTGAGAGTTTCGTTTGGAACCTCTTGGTGGTAAAATCGAGGCCTTATGATGTTAGTTTGGGTATGGACTAGTAATCCATAGTTGATGCCCAGATTTAATATTTTATGCAAAAAATATGCTGTATATACGTAGTGTTGGAATGGGATTTTATTTGGTTGGTGAAAAAGGAAACCCAAGAAACATGGGATAAACTCATGCATTGGAGGCTGAAGCCGATCACTCTTTAGTCGTCCATCCTTATACTCAAGGCAGTGGATGTTTTGAGTTTTCAGTTCCCAATAGTAGTGGTGGAGTGTGGTAATGTCCATTCAAATGATCCTTCCAAGATTACCTCCCCATAGGGAGAGGGACTTCTACATCATTTTGCACCCTTATATGGCACATATATCAGTATCACTATATCAGAGGTATTTTGTAGAGCTTCACGAGAAGGGGTAATAGGTGGGGGACTTTCATATGAAGGTCTTGATAAGACCCAGTGTTTGAGGATATGTTTGGATTATCGAACGCATTACCATGTGTTCTTCAGAAACGATTTCCCACTACCATTCTTTTGATGGGAATATCAATTATTTAAAAAGGGGTATCCTTTCGCATGGATGGAATGGTTCCCATACAATTTTCTGCACTTGACACATAGACGATGGTTGAAGTTCCTCCAAGACTATGAATTCAATGTAGTCTATACACTTGGAATGGGAAATGCGGTAGAGGGTTCTCTCAAAAGGAGACCCAGTTCATATCTTCTGGATGAGGCCTTAGAGAAGTTGGAAAAGATTCAAATATTCTTTGTGGTTAGAGAGGATATTCCTTTCCTTCAATCAATGGTTTCTTCCCCTCCACTATTTTAGCGAGTTAGGGAAGTGAAACTCAGAGGTTCCAGCTGTGAGGCCAGACATGCTCAGTTATCCTTCAGACATGAACCTAGTGGGGTTTTGGTAGGTGGAGAGCACATTACCCTTTTCAAAGGGAACACAGTATTACTAGTGTCATTGTGAGAGGATATTTTTATGGAGTTCCATACCTCCCCCTTGGCGATACCCCCTCGAGTGGTGAAGATGTACCTGGATCTTTGATATCAGTACTAGTGAAATGGGATGAAGAAAGTAGTGGTTGTGTTCGTTTCATGATACCATCTAGGTGATCATATATCGACTCACCATGTCGGCCCACATCATACCCATTCGAGAGAAGAGTTCAGTGTAGGGCTTGGGATGCCTCTATGTGAATGATATTTTTTGAATCCATGGAGTCCCATTTATGACAGTCTTAGATCATGATGCATGCCTTACATCCATGTTTTTGACAAGATTTTAGGGGGAATTTGGGACTAAGATATTCTTGAGCACAACCTTTAATTAACAAAATGATGGTCAAATGGAGTAGAACTTATATACCATGTCGGATATGATTCGTGCTTGCGTATATGATATTGGTAACATTTTGGAGGACCACCTACCACTGGTGGAGTCTGCATACAATAACAGTTATCACTCCACCATTGGCATGGCACCTTTCGAGGATTTGTACATGCAGCCTTTTAGACAACCTCTGTGTAGGATAAACCCATGGGAGTAAGAAATCATGGTCCCAAAGTTCGTATGGGCTACCACTGAGAAGGTACAGATCATCCAGGAGTGGATGAGGACTACACAACATTAGACATAAATCCTATGCATATAAGAGATGAAGTCCCTTGGAGTTTGAGAAGGGGGACAATGTTTTCCTTAGGGCATCACCTCAACAAGGATTACTGAGATTTGTATGGGGTGGCATTTTATCTTCGAGGTTCATCAGACCATTATAGATTCTGAGCAGAGTTGGTGGGATGGAATACTGCCTAGCTCCCTCCCCACAGATGCAGTACGTGCACTATGTTTTTCAACTTTATCAGCTGAGGAGGTACGTGCATGATCTATCACACATCATCAATTGGGGTGAGATGGAAATTGATGATGTGGAGAAGTTTTCCAAATTCCTAGCATAGATAGAGGATCAAAAGAATCAGGTCTTTCTTTGATGGTCAATTCCTCTGGTGCCTAATCAGTGGAAGCGTGAGAATCTCCAGAAGAGAACATGGGAGATGGAGGGTAAATTTAGTGCATAGTTCCCCCAATTGATTGTTTCTAATTATTTTGGCATACGAGGATGTGAATCTTAAAAGGGGGGAGTAATATAATGTCTTAGAAATTCCATTTAATTTTTTATATGGAATCATTTCGGGGCTAGGTGCTGAGATGGAAACCTATTTTGAGGCCCGGAGTGCCCAGAATGATGCTTCTAAAAATTCTAAGAATTAAATAGCTTGTGCAAGATGTTTTCCTAAAAAAGTAGAATAAATCTTAAATGGTAACCTGGATAAAAAATTTGAGGGCACCGTTGCATTTAGGATGGCGGGTTTACCCCTGGAGAGACTTAAGTATAGGTAGTGCATGCCTCTAGTGAGAAAACCTTAAAATGGCATAACTATAAATAAATTAATTAAATAAAATAATTAAATTTTTAAAATGATTATAACTCATGAACGGTGACTCAGATTGAAAATTCGAGTCGAACTTTGAGCTTGTGAGGGTATTTATTCTTTAGGAATATCGTTACATTTTCCAGTGCATGACAACAGTGGATGTACGTTTTTGGCCTTAAATAAAATAATTAAGTAACATTTATATTATTGTTAAATCCTTGTAACTCCTAAACAGTTACATGGATTGGTAATCCAAGAGTACCATTAAGCTCCTGAGGGTGTGTTGCCCACCCATCCTTGATCAGCTCGGTTTGAGATTGAATTTTAATTTTTGAACTATTTTTAAAGTTCATTTAAATGACTGTGCGAGTGGGTTTTTATAACATTTAAAATGGTGCTCGGATAAAAAATATGTAGGCACCATTGAACATAGAATGGTAGGATTTTCCAATAATGAACCTAACCTCGACCGACGCGGGTGGAGGGAAAGAGTTCTTTTTAGGAATTTTTAAAGAAAAAGTTAAAAGTAAAGTAAAATTTTTTATTTTATTTTTATGAATTTTCAAATAGTTGCAGCTCAACCGTTTTCCAACCAATTGAAACGAGTTATGGTGTTTCATTAAATGAAACAAAAATAACTAATTGATAAAAAATGTAACTGAAATGACGAATCATGTTTTTTATTTTAATGGACCTGCAGACAACATAGGATTGTTGGCACAATCATGGTTCTGCTCTAAAGCTGTGGTAGGTGACAATGAAAAATGCAATCCCCCCATTGAAAGAATCCTCACCAATGACGATTGACCAATGATCGTAAATAGAGAATCGCAGAACGACGAAGAATAAAAATGGATCAAGGATGAACGACATCTCAGAGCTTCATCCCTCATCAGTGATAGATCAGAAATTCAAGTAGGGGTTTAATTATTTTACGTTTTCCCCGTTCTTATTATAAAACAATGAACGCAGATCAACCCAAGGATAGTTTATCCATGAATTCTGTGTTCTTAAGGGAGGGTTTTACCTTAGGGATTTTTTACAATAGGATTCATGAATATCCGATAGAACTATGATCCCTAGCCTCCCATATTTTCAAACTACTCACATGAAGGGAGAGTGCCGACACGAACAAGGCCAGAACACCACTACTTTTGCATCCCTCATGGCTATATACTAAAAATAGTGGAAAGGTCAAATTGAGGTTGTTTTAGTGATGACGACAACCCAAGAGGCCAGATGGAATAGGGATATTGGAAATCAGACCACTAGAGTGGTGGCAGCTGCAGGTGGGAGGCAACACCAACTGGCATCGGGTGCAGGACGAAGGGGCCGACCCTTGAGGGCCACACTGGTAGAGGCGGCATTCCTGGTGCGCAAAAAGTGCATCATGGGGTGGAGGAGAACTGCAGCCCACTCCATGCGGGCCGCGTGCTGACCACGGGAGGGGGTGGGGGGATGACCGGCTGTGAGTGCCCCAACCAGACTGGCTGGCCCATTGGACTGGGCAAAGCCAGTATACCGAGACACTCAAGAGGCCCATCTGAATTTTCGAGCCAGTCCGATTTAGTAGACCGGGCCGATAGGAAAACGTCAGGTCGCGTGTTGGCCCTGGTTAAGAAATGAGAGTGGCCAGCTAGTGCGGGTCAGGCCATATATGTTTGGGTCATAGGGTGACTAAGTAGACTGGACCCACAACCATCCTTGGCTTAGTCCAGTGGGGAAAAATGGGCCAGGACAATGGGCCAGATGGATAGGGATGGGTCATGAAGGACCCCAGGACAGGTTGGTCGGTCCGGTCTGAACTAGTTGGATTGGGGCCGGATGCAACCAACCATTGTTTACAAAAAGAGATGCATCTATTAGACCATGAATCCGATTAATTTGCCCTCTATGGCATTGGGACCCACATGACTGGTAGTCCTTATGAAATCATCTATGTAAGATTTGAAGAAATTTGACCCAATGAGGATTCGTGACTCAACTACACAATGAGACTCTATGACATAGCTATCTACGAGACATCGTGACTTATATACCCAACGAGAAACTATGAATCAACTATCCTGGGAGGCATTGTAACTCAGCTACCTTGAGAGACTCCATGACTATGCTATCATCGAGACTTCAAGACTCATCTACCCAACGAGACTCCATGAATCATCTATCAGCAAGACTATATGGAATTACTACCCAAAGAGACTCTGTGACTTATCTATCAGTGAGACTTCGTGACTCAGCTAGCAGTGAGACTCCATGACTCAGCTACTAGCAAGTATTTGTGACTCATCTATCAGTGCAACATTTTTAATCAGCTATAGAATAGGTGTAAGTGATCTAGCTATCATAAAAGACTCATTAGGGATGAGTTTCTTTGTAGTGATTGATGTTCAGTGTTTGTAACCAATTATTTTATTATCAACAGTTTAAGTTATACCTATGTCAAGATGACTATAGTGACTCTAATCATTTTGAATAATTTTTTGATTTCCATTGTGGATTTTGGTGAGTCCTAAATTGGTTTTTGGGAACCTACTGGGTATTTTGTTACTCAACCCTGTACAGGCTTCACCCGAGCATGTTGTTTCTGGTGCAGAAAACTAGAGACTTTGTAGAGGACATGGTGGCCCAAGACCGGGTGGTTCCAGTGAGTTCTGAAAGGTAGGACATGTTTCTATGTATTCTAGAAGCTTCTCTATATTTACCCATCAAGTGGTTTTTCCAGTGGAAGACTATCAATGTTTCATAGTATTTTCCTATTTTCAGTTCATCCTTTGTTGGGATTGTATTCTGGATCATTTGACCAACAATTTTTACTTTTACTCAGTGGTTGTTTAGTGGAATGCATGTTTACTTTTCCAGTATTGGGGTGTGGTTGTTTTTGTGTGCGCATAGGTACTCCATCAAATTAATCACGTTTGCAGGTTGAATCCTTCGACACTAGTTACCAAACCCTGTCCTTCAAGAGGTAGTCTTGGGGTATGTTATGACATAGGCCCCAGAGGATGGTTCATGACAAGGGAGCCCAATGAGCATTCAATGGTGGTCACATATAAGATGAGTGGACTCCCTTCCACTAGTGGAATAATAACTGGTGGGTGTAGCAAGTATCATTTGAGACATTCTAAGGATTTCTGGTAATCATCTTCCCATTTGTAGGTGTATCCCTTCTTCATTATCATAGTGATGAGGGTGAACTTTACCGGCTAGTTTGGCTATAAATCACTGGATGTAGGTGTGGTTCCTTTAGGTTCCACTGGGTTTTTTGAGATTTTGGGGGTTTCATTTCTAAATTAGCACTCATCATCTCTAGGTCCACCTCAATGTCATTGTGGAGTAAGAAAAAGAAATGGAACTTTCGTAATGTTACCCAAAATAAATACATCACCAGATTTTCTTGAAGGGATCGATCTATCTAGGAATCAACATAACCTTATTTCTAATACTCGTAACCTTATTTCAATGATATATTTATAATTATACCTTATCTCCAACAAAAACTATATATCTCACTGATTATTATTAGTATACCTATTCTGTTGACTCTGAGATACCTTGATGTGCTACTTAATATGTCTAACATTCACTAAATTTTCTTATGACATCTCAGTTTTCAATATATTTAGTTCACCAATTTCATCCAATTATTTTAGATTTCTACACTCCCTACCATAAAATTTTACTTAAGGATCCATCTAAATGCTCATGTAAAATCTATAATTGTATCAAAATTAAACTAGAGAAAGGCATTGCTGTTAAATAAATTTGAAATACATATATCAAGATCCCAATATATATTCCAGGGATTGAATGGTTCCCTAAAACTAACTATCTATCTATAGAAGATATACAATGATAATGTTTTACTCTATATTCAATTATTACAAAATACTTCTCCAGAATATCGAGTTAAAACATACATCACAATCAGATACAATAGAACTTGGTACTCCATGCAATGTTCCCACTTCTTTAATTTTTATATTGGAATCCTAATATATAGAGAAATATTCTATTATTTAAATAAAATGAACTAATATTATGATGTTATCTAATATAACCGAAATGGAGTAATAAGAGTATAGTTTTCTCTTAGAGTGAATCATTATCAATAAAATAAATTATTATATTTATTATTTATAAATGATTTTGTGTGTATCTAATATCCTTTGAAAACTAGAACTCAAGATTTTTATTCTTTTTTTATATGGGTTTGATATTAAAATTTATAATGTTTTATGTAAGATATTTGGGTCATTATATGTATCCTATTAGAGGATGATAAAAATAGATTGTTGAAATTAGTTCATTGCCATCAACAGAGAATAAATCAACCTATAAGGTACAAAACAAAATTTTATGTGAACAAATTTATAAGATACATAGGGAATATCACTCAAGTATTACATGATAGTAAATTCACCAAAAATAGTATAAAACATAGAAAAATGTGAGAGTATGATGTACTTTATTTAATTCACCTAGATGTGTGTCATCCTTTGAGGCTGAAGGGATAAAAGGTAAAATGTATTGACATTATTTTTTGGATGAATACTATTGAATGAGTTATATTATTACCACAAAAAAAAATAAATTATCCCATTGATAAATAAAGTGTCATATAAAATTTGTGTAAATATATTTAATAAGGAGGATAGATGTTTTTCGATCTTATAATAAATTTTATTTCATAATTAATTGGATAAGTATCTAGTGAAGCATCACATTTTCCATTTGATTGTTATAGTCAAGATACCTCAATATAAAGGGGTGGTTGAAAAGTAAAATAGAATAATAAATAATATTAAAGGATCTATGATGATTCTAATTGTGTTATAGGATATTAAATGATATTGGAAGTTCAAACTAATTTATGTATTTAAAAGTAACATTTTCTCTATCTTGATGAAAAATTAACAGAAAATGAGTTGTGAATCAATATATTTGATACAATAAGTTATTTTGTATACATAAGTATTATTTTTTCATACTAGAGAAGGAATATAATACTGGAAATTATTAAAATACAGCATATAAATGCATAATTATTGGATACTCTTACAATAAGATAATATAAAGGAGTTATTCAAAGGGAAATAATAAGATACTAAAAATTAAACATGTTATAGTCATTGAAGGTTAAAAAACGTGTATAGTTTGAGGGATAAAGGTACTAAAGAGAAAATTAGGTTTGTGAAGGGTCCTAATATGAATTACAATGACAAGGAAGAATTTGTATTGGGTACTAACGATGAAAATAGAAAAAGAAAATACCTAAAACATTTTTTTTATAAATGTTATTCCAAAAGGAATCAAATTGAAGATGCAAATATTGAGTCATATATATATTCATCAACACAAACCATTATGATAAAACACTGATATATTAATATTATTAATATAATTATAGAAAATCCATTTTATAAATAAATCAAGGATATGAATGTTTAGAATACCTAAAAATCATTAACCATATTGAGGTTATTCACCAAAAGACCAATAATATAGGAAGCACGTCACCAGAAGGAACTCCCAAAATATAAGTGTATATAAATTTAGATGAATCACTTTAACCAAATAGTTGCACAATGTTTTACTAGCTGTAGTCTATTTACTCAAACCACACTCAAATATTATCACGAAAAAAGTAAGTAAATGAAATAAATAAAAGAACTAATGAGGTTTTTCATGGTTTATTCATTCTTCTTATATTTTTAGGATATAAATTACACACTTTAATTTTATCTCAAATAAAAATATTATAATCCCTTTTAAACTCTCAGCCACATAGATTACTAAAATCCAATAATCTTGTTACATATCTGAATTAATTCACCCTCTTTATATAAAGGGTAATAACTGGTCAACCGGTTTCACCAAACTCCAACATTCAAGGGGTTCCACCAGTCCGATTAAGCTAACTACTGATCTCCTATAACACTCCTAATTCTAACCACCAATCACTAGTAGATGAAAAATGATTCATAATCCTTAAACTATTCACATGAATTCAATTTTAAAAATTATTCAAATTTAAACACAACCTTCCATCCTATGATCTTTACAACCTCTAAAATTTTAGTGATGTGATCATAGAAAAATTATAATGATATGATCACCATTATTTTCATCCATTAGAAGACGGTACATTACGACTAACTCATTTTAGACTATTAAATCACTGCTTTCACTTATCATAAAATACTTCAAGTTTCTCTGTAGTTTCTAAATTTTGAAAAAAAACTATATCACTTGAAGAATCTTCCCAATCCAAATATCTCTCAATTGAATACTAATTTAAGGATCCCCATGGTATCCTCCAATAATTTAGGAAAAAACATCTATTCCCTTTTCATTCAATTATCCTCCATTAAAAAATATTCTACTGGGTCATACTAAGAAAAATTGATTCCATAGACTATAATGTACTAAAAACATGGTGAACATATAATATGCATTATAAACTCCATCTCTCTTCAACAAACCAATCATTTTTTCATTTAGAAGTTTCTAGATGTAATGGTACTTATAGATGATGTGGTTCATCTTTGTATGAAACGCCAAATTGTTTTCCATGTGTGTTAAACTACGAATATAACAATTAATAAATGAACATTCCCTACCACTTTATAGATACTCAATTAGACATATCAGCAATACAATTTCTTTTCTATATTTATTTTCAATCACAAACTTTTCATTCGTTATGAAAAGAATAATCCCCAATTATAGCCTTGAAATATAATTGAATGTAATTATATTGATGTTAATAATATATATAGTTATGATCACTCCTGAATTTGTGTTTCTCCCAATTTTCTCATCAACATACTGAACCAACAGATCATACTCTATGAATAAAATGTCAGTATCTTCCATTCCATTTTGTTATCTGTTAATCCAATTCAATTCATCACAATGTTATACCCCATATTTTTCATGGATTGATTGATACCCCCCACTATATGGGTAATTTAGAGTCAAGTGAACACTACAGAATACATGATACTTCTGAATACTAATTCATATGTATTCTCACCATGTAGATTGCCACTTTTTCTATTCATAATACTTATTCCATCATGATTTTGAATTTTATGAAATAGGATTTGAAATTGATTTACATTCAAACATCATAAATTTTTTCATGATCTTCCATGTATAATTTTTATGAGTAAGAACTAAAATACTCTTTTTTTAACTCACTCGATCCTCATGACTAGTATGTTTTATTCATCAGTAATATCATTCATTTTAAATCATCATGAAAAATATTTTTTTCTACTGAATCCAGCTATTTTTTTAACCCAACTAATGAATTTATCAACATAAAAAGGTAAAATGATGAAATTTTCATCTTTATAGGCCTTCCAACAACAAAAAGTTTATGATTATGAAATAACTCTACCCTATTATAGGGTAAATATTCTTGTTCCATTTCCTTGAATTATATTTCAGACCATAGAGTTTTATCATTAGTTTCACTAGTAAACCACTAATTTATTTTAATATAAAACCGAGCTGTTTCCCTATATATATTTTTTCCTTTAGATCCCCAAAAATAAAATTCACCTTCATTACCATGTTTTCTAGTTAAAACCCATGGGAAGATACCTAACTAATTAGATTTTGAATATTAGAATTTTTTACTATTAAGGAAAATATTTCAAATAACTCAATTCCCTCTTTATAATGAACCCCATTGACCAATAGCCTTTCCTTATACATATTAATTTAATCATATTCCTATTTTAACTAGAAAATTAATTTTTGAAATATATTTTATGTTCTAAATCAGTTATTTCCCAAATTAAATTCACATGAAGAAAATAAAACACCTCCTTTATCGCTAACTCCCACTAACCAGAATTACTATGGATAATTGGTTCTTCTGGGATTTACGGTTATCCACAATTGATTAAAAGTAATATTTTTTAGTGAGGTTTATACCTTTATATTTATTTTATGGATATTTTAGACTTTATAAATATAGTATATGATTCAAATCTCTCTTGACATAAACTATCTATAATATCATTATATAGAACTACAGATTGAGCCTAAATAAATCTTGATGTTTTATGTGTATCTTACACTAGTTATAACCTTGATCCTTTTGGGGTTCCCAATAATATTTCCTATAAAATTTGTAGACTCTTGAAAGACATGGAGAAAAATAATTTCATCAAAGTGTGAGAAATTCTAATGTGTCCATTAAAATAAACATGGATTATTATTTATTTTTTTCCTTCAACTTTTTATACCTATAAATTTCCATCCTTCCAAAATACCTAATAAATAATGAGATCATTTTGACTTCTGATGACAAGCCTCTTATAATAATAACAATGTATAAGACTAAAATTATTATCACCATTTCCCAAAAATAAATTTACACAAGACATTGTTCAAATATTTTTAATATCTTAAGCTTCCCAAAGTGCATATGATAAACATATGAAAACATTAAGGTTAGATAAATTTTCTGTTTTTCACATCCAAAAATATTCCAATAGCTCTTTTCCATTTAAAACTATATGGATTTTAGTGATTAGATACATGATTATTGTAATATTTTATTTTTTCATTTCATGTACTCCTCAACCATCCACTTTTATCAATCTTTTATTGGGATTTTCTTGACATGATTCAAGTGAAAAGTTGATTTTTTTTGAAATTTCAGAGCATTTCATAATTCATAAACTATTTACCCAAACCATGTGACCATCCCGTGAAAATTGTTCAACCATGGGATGTGGAGGTTTTTAGAGTTGGCATAATGTTTGAAAAAACATTTTCCCACCTATTTGGAACCATGCACCCTAGTGGAGGGGTGCATGGTTAGGGCGCTTGTTCTACCTAACTGTGCGGCCATGCACATCTAACAAAAAATATGAGACTTTTTACTTTTTAAAATTATTTTAATATTCCCTGAATCCCCCGTTTAAATACCTGATTGACACTAAATTGAAATTTCATGAATTATTAGGTCATAGAGGCCATCGAGAACCATTTTTAGCCCATCCAAACTCCATACATGATGAATTGAATCAATATTGAAACATTGGATCCCTCTATAGTAAGTGAATATCCTCCCATTATTTCAATCCTTATTTATCTTTCTTCTATCCATAGAGGTTTATAGATCATCAGATTTTTATGGATCAAAACTATGTTGTTTTGGATATTTAATCTAGGTTTGATTTCATTATCTCCATTATGATCATTCTTCATTAGAAAATACCACTGCATTTGTTGATTTTTGATTCCATGATTATAGTTTGGTGGATCCTTTTGAGATTTACCATTGGATTAAACTCATATTTTCTTGATTTGATTTAAATTGGTTTTAAGTTTTTTATGAAAACCCAATTTTATGAAAATTGGAACTAAAATGGATTTGTTATAAATTTTTGGGAAAGCCCCCAATTTCAATGGAATTGGAATTTTGGGTGTGAATTAAAAAAGATAAAATATAGGAAATTATCTAAGAATTTATTTTTGGTAATGGATTAAATTGAGTGGATTAAAATCTATGATTGTAATTGTTTTTTTAAAAAACATTAATTGATGAAAAATCTATGTTTTGGTTTTGAATGTTAATTGAAACCTTGAAAAGGAAAAGTGGTCTATTGATTTGTGAATGATGATTTATTTGAAATGAAATATTTTCCCCTTTTAACATTGATTGATTGTTCACATACAAGGTTCTGTAGATAATGGGTTAATTGGGAAAATCTTTCTTGGACGGTAATTCCCTACCAAAAAATCGATGATGAAAACAGTAACCAAAATATAGATAGGTAAATATTTTATCCAATGGGATGTTGATGAGTCATATCTGACTTGGTCCTAATGGGCATGTGAACTCAAATTTCCATGATCACTGATATGAGAGGGTGATAATAACATTTATTGAGATTATCGTACTATACGGATAATGAACATGGTTCTTATTATGTCTGTTCTGGTTATAAATTCCATTGATAAGGAACTGTTTTACTAATTACAATTGATTTATATAAACTATAATATAATGAGTTTATTTAATCTATTTTGGGAATGTTTTACATCATTGGAATAGAAGAATGTATTTCCTTAAACATTAAAATGATATATTTTTATACACCATGTTTTATGTTAATTAAAATAATTAGTTAGTTTATTATTATAGAATCCTATTATAGAACACTTTCTGAGACCCTACTGTTCTTTTTAGATCACACCCTACATTTTATTTTGAGTGTTTTCAGATTTTATTCTTCTAGTTCTAGGAAAAGGAAAACCACCTCATAGAGGAGGTTGATGTTCTTGGTCTTTCATCCTTGAAGTGACACGTCCTTTAGAAAATTGTGTTTATATAATTTACTTATGAGTAATTTGAGGATGTAATTTTTTAGGTTTTGGATATGCCTTTTTTCATTCTAGTATTTTATCCCAATATATTTTTTATCATACTTATATGTATCTTTATCTTTTTCTATTTTATTTGGAGAATTCATTACCTATTTTATATTTAACGATTCCAGATGCTATTATCTCACATGTGGGGATTGATAATTCTCTTCGGGCCATATTAACATTTTCTCGGGTATAAGGGTACCATTGTATTAGGGTTTTTGATGAAAAAGTAGTATCAAAGTTAAAAGATAATAATTTTACCATGCGTGAGTATGGAGTTAAGGATAATTTTTCAAGACTTAGGTGGTAGTTTTAAATGAGTTACGAGATAGATCTCCTCATAATGAGATTTAAGTCACTATGGGTTTTCTAGGAAGATATCTTGAAGAATAATTATATTTTTTTTACCTCCTTTTGATTTGGATAGGTTGAAATCCAAATCATGTTTTCATATCTTATGTGATTAATTTTCACATTTCCCTTATTTGAGTTGTTGATTTGAGTAAGATTCTAATGTTTTAAATATTGTTTTCTAATGTTGTGTAGCATAATTTTTATGAAAATTTGTGTGAATATATCCTACGAGGAAGTTTTTGGTGAAACATTACAGGAGAATCCTACCATAGACCAAAATATGGTTGAGGTTATTGTGCATGATGTCCATGCTCTGTGATAGACAACTGCACCCATTCCCATTTAGGCTCCAGTGTAGAGTCTCAGAGGGTTGAATCATGGAATCATGATCAAGATTTACTTTAAATGAAACCACATACTTCCAAGGTATCTAATAACCCTAAAGAGGATGAGGATTGGTTGAGAAAGTATTAGTTTTTATATGAGCTCTTGTAAATTCCTTATTCTATTAAATTAAAACGAACACCTTCATGCTTGACGGACAAAGTAGGAGATGGAGGGACTTGATAGTGTCAAGGAGGAATCACATGGGTTTAGTGTTGATGGAAATAAAATTTCTTTTCATTGACCAATTTAATCTACAGTCTAAGGTGCTATATATGGATATTGAGTTCATCAATGTGGTTGATAGGACTATGATGGAATATGAAAATCACATTGCCATGTTTATGTAGTTTTCACCACAGATTTTATCGAATCAGAAGATGAATACTCGAACATTTGAGATGGGACTTGGATATCATTTTCTATATAAGGTTATTCTACTAAGTATTACTTCTCATGTTGATGTACTAGATAAGGATTTGATGGTTAAACTTTTCTTGTATGTTATGTCGGGGTTGATAGGAGTTCTTTTTAATCCCAATAGATGTTCTATGGGTGGCCATAAAGGGAAGAGAAAGCGTGAGGAGTCCTATGGTTGATCCTGACTACAGGGTTCTTCCAGAACTCTTTTTGTTCCGAGTGGAGGACATTTTACTTGCTTATAGTTTAGAAATACTTGGTATTCAAAATAGGTTTTCATTGAGGAACCCAAGATATATAGTTCTTGTGGCGTGTTGGGAAACATTCAAGAAATTTATTCTTTCTTCGACACTCCACATAGTGTCTAGAGATAATCAGCACTAAAGACTACTAAGGTGAAACCAGTTTCTTTAATATCTAATTGTCTCAATCCACATGCATTTTGAAAAATTCATTTTCCTGCAATATAAGAGTCTCCCAATGAAGCTGATATAGGTCCAATGACTTTGATAGGTACTATCACAATATCATCATATTTTGTGAATACTTTATTTGATACTAGTTCTTCTCATTAATTCATTCAAAATAATATTTTGAACATTATAAATCTTTATATAGATTATGTATCTAATATGATGGATATTACTACACTCCTTAGAACAAAGATACAACATCATATATGTTGTCCTACCTGAGTTTTTTATTAATTAGAAATTAAGATTACATGGTTTTTTATGGTTCTTGACATGAAACCAATTGAATTTATTTCAAGGATGGATTGAATCATTGATTATATTTCCCAAATTTATTGTTAACTTTCATGAGTTTCCTTTACCATGCCTGATGTGGTGTGCCATGTATTTAAGGGAGAATGGGTAATGAGGTTGAGCAGGGCCAAATCTTTTTATCATGATTTGGAAAAAGTATTATAATTTTTCACTTTTGGTCTAGAGTAGGAATATTTGTGCGATGATCATCCTAATAAAAAAATCAAGTTTATTGATGTTTTTCCATCCGATTTCTCTAATTTTTCACTAATAAGTGAGTTGGAGTTTCTATTGATTTAGTTCTGAGTACCTATTTACTATCCATACTATATTACCATATGAATCTATTTTAAATGCTAGAGTTGAAGATTCAATTGGTTGATCTATTAAAGAATGTCATTATATTCCCGAGTGTTTCACCTTGGGTGGTGCCTATTCTCTTCACATATAAAGATGATGGAATACATTACCTATGTGTTGATTACAAAAAAATCAACTGAGTTAATTTATATAACATGTATCAATTGCTACATATTAATAAATCATTTTACTTGTTGAAAGGTGAAAATTAGTTTTCGAAGATTGATCTTTGATATGGTTATCACCACCTAAGACTAAAATAATATGATATTTATAAAACTACATTTTAGAAAAGGTATGGCCATTATGAGTATCTTTTCATTCTATTTGGTATATGAAATTATCCTAAAGTATTTATGAATTTTATGATCTATATCTTCAATGAGTATTATGATATTTTTGTGGTGATCCTTGTGGATTACATCCTTGTTTTTTCAAAATCCTTGGTGGATTATTTGTGTTATATGAGATAAGTTTTGGAATTATTTATAAATCAAAGAATTTATGCCAAGATATCAAAATGTGATTTCTTGATTTTTGAAGTGATGTTCTTGGGACATGTAGTCTTGAAACATGGTCTCTCAGTTGACCATAGAAAGTATAAATTTTTTATTAACTGGGAGAAACCACATTCTGTTTGTGAGATTTGGATATTATTTGGTTTACTGGGGTGTTATCACGACCTAAAAAAATATTACTCACAGTGGGATTCTCTGATGAATACTAAAATTTGAAAGGGGGTGAAGCTCTCTTGGGATGATAAATTTCAGGGTTTGTTTTTTTGAGATGAAATTACTTTTTACTTCTGCACTGATGTTAATGATTTCAGAGTTTGGGTAGGGCTATATGGTCTTTTTTGATTATTTAGGTTTTTTTGGAACTTTTCTAATGCCGAGTGATCATAGGGTATCATATGGATCTCTGAATCTAAGGCCACATGAGTTGAATTAACCAACCCTTGACATTGAACTCGTAGCTTTGACACATGAACATAAGAGTTGGTGGAATTATCTATTTAGATAATGGTTTACTAAGTATTCTGACCACAATAGATTGAAGTGTATCTTCTCAAAAAATATATTTTAATATCTACTAGGGGGTTTTGTGGAGTACCTAAAATCCTTTTATTTCCCCATCAATTATACATTGGGGAAAGGGAATATCATTGCTGATGCTTTCAGTAGGAATATTCTAACCAATACCCTTATAGAATCATCAAAAGAGAATAATTTGAAGGATATTTTTACACATTTATATTTACGAGTTCGGGAAACAGAGGCCAAAGTTGTCTTGGTTACTATTCAGTTGACCTCTTCTCTTGTTGAGATGACTGTACTGAAACAATATATTGATGATAAATTATATAGCATTATAGGTTCTATTTACTGTGGGAAGACCATTACAGAGTGTTCATTCTACATGGAAGTTGTTCAATGTATTTATAATCAATTGGTTATGCCATTTTCTATGAGGAAATTTGTGATGTGGGATTTCCATAATTCTAAGTTGTCACTATACCATAGAACCGAAAAGATGATTTAGGATATGCAATGATAGATTTGGATTCTAGGTATTGGATGGGGAATTTGAAATTCTTTCCTCATTTTTATGTTATCCAAAAGGTTATGAAAGAGAACTAGATAACATTAGGGTTTTCTTCAGCCCCTCCCAATGATGAATTGGAAGTGGGATGAGATATTTATTGGCATTGTCTTTGGGTTTCTGCATACCCATAGAAAGAAGAATTTGATATGGGATGTGATCTATATCCTAAATAAATCATCTCACTTTATACCTATTCATGATAAAACCATTGTTAAGGAATTGTGAAATATCTATGTGAGAGATATTGTTAATTTTCATGGAGTTCTATCATTTATTCTCTCTAGGACAGATACCCATTTTACTTCCTACTTTTAGAAAATCCTCCATGTGGCATTGGGATCTCAGTTTTTTTTATTATGTCATACAATCCATACATGGATCTCATGATATAGAGGGATATAAAGATTATTAGGGATATGATTTGTGATTGAATCCTTTATTTTAGTGGTTTTTGGGATGTCTATTTATTAGATTTTGAGTATTACTATAAAAATAGTTATTGTTCTAGGATCCGAGTGGCTCTTATTGAGGCCTTGTATGGCCATCCTTATAAATATTTATTGTGTTGGTCGGCAATTAGTGAATGTTCCTTGGTTGGAAAAATCTAGTTCTAGGAGACAACATGAAATATTCAGTGAATTTTTCTGATAATTGTGATATAATATAACTAGTATAAATATTATTCTAATCATATTTGTAGACTTTTGGAGTAGTAGGTTTGTGACCTGGTGTTCTTGAATGTCTCACCCTATTTGGGTAATCGATGACTTGGGAGGAAAGGGAGGATTGATCATAATTTTATGAGTCCTTTTGATATTTTATACTTGGTGGGTAATATAGAATACAATTTATCCTTTCTTCCATAGTTGACGTCAATAAATAATATGTTCCTTGTATCTCAGCTATGAAAGTATCTTTTTTATTCATCTCATGTTTTAAGATGTATGGATCATGAGGTTAAGAAATATTTATCCATGGTTGAGAATCCGGTTAGGATATTTATTACTAAGACCATGTTTCATTATGTGAGGATGATACATTTGGTATGTGTTCCATGGTTGTATGATTTTGATTCCAATTCTAATTGGGGCATTGTTTCACTTAAGGGAGAAATGTGGCTACATATTTTTGGAATGGAATCATTATGACAAGATTTATGGGGATAGAATGTTTCTATGTTGAGGCATTTGTAACATAATATTAGTGATTTTAAGGAAATCCCAACCCCTCATTTCTATCTTTTTTGTGTGTTTGTCTTGGTTTTTTTAATTTTTAATTTTGGGATGTTTCTTGGTTATTCATGGTTCATGCATGATTTTCCCAAATCACGCACCCACCTAGTGAAAACTGTGCAAACCTAGATAGTGGGGGTTTTCATGGTTGGCACATGGTTTGAAAAACAATGTGGCCACCTATTATTAACCATGAACCATAGTGAAGAAGAAAACTATTAGGGATCATAATTGGACAAACCCTAAAGCCCTTCCAAGATAACCATGCACGTGAGAAATTCTTATTTTGAAAATTATATTAAAATTTTAAAACCACCATTTAAGCCCCTTTTCAACCCTAACTCATCGTATATAGAATTCCTAGGTCTTTAAGGCTCTCAAGAACACTTTTTGGACACTCCAAACCCCATTGTGGATGAATTTAAACATAAGTGAAATACCTAATGCCTCTCTGGTATGTGGATATTCTCATGTTCGTTCTCTCCAATTCTCTCTTTATTTAAAACATAGTGTTTTTTAGATCATCATTTGTTAAATGGATCTAATATCTATTATGTTCAATCATGAATCAAGGTTTGATATCTTGAACCTTATTTCATAGTTCATGATTGGAAAACCGCAGTAAAGATTTTGGATTTTGATTATGTGATTAAAGGTAGGTGGTTCTGTTGAGTTTTTTTCATTTTATTAGACAATGATTTTCTTGATTTTATTAAAAAAAAATTCAACTAATTTATGGAAACCCAACTTGATTGGAATTGGAAGTTAAATTGATATTTTATGGTTTTTTAAGAAAACCCCAATTTCAATGTAATTGGGATTTGTGGTGTGAATTGAAATTTATGGAATTTATGAAATGATTTTGAAATTGATTTTTGAAAATGGCATAAATTGATTTGATTAAAACCTATTATTTGTTTTTTTTGAAAAATTCAGATGTTGATGAAAAACCCATTTTTTATTTTGAAAGTGAAATATCATTTTTAAAAGGAATAATTGGAAATTTAATTGTTTATGTTGATTAATTTGACATGAAATTATTTTCACTTTTTCAATTTATTGATTGAAAACATGAAATCCTATATTGTTAGAGGGAAATTTTGGATAATAATGTTATGATGGCAATTCAATAAAATTTTATTCATGATTATAACTCTAAAAAAATATTTAATGTAATATCTTATCTTGTATTGGTTGTTAAGAAGTCCAATTAAAAAAATCCCGAGGGATATGTGTACACATATTCCCATGATCACTGATATGAGTTCATGAGGATACAACAAAAACAATATGAAATATGACCACAGTTCTTGCTTTTATTATTTTTGTTATATATTCCATTAGTATAGAACTATCTTACTCATCCCATGATATTTAAAAAAAACCATTTTACATAACGTTTTTATTTAATTCATATTTGATATGATTTCTATATTTTGAAAAGAATCATGTTTTGTAAATATGAAAATGATGTATTATGCCAAGCCTTGTTTAATATAAATTGAAATCATGATTTGATTTATTATCAAAACATATTATAATGGACCACTTGATGGGACCCTATATGGTTTTTTGTTAGACAACCTACCTTTTCCTTTGAGGGTTTATAGATTTTATTCTTCTCGGTATGAAAAAATGGAAAGTTCCTATTAATGTAGGTGGATGTTACTGATCCTTTAAGAATATAGTGATGTGTCCTTTGGGACATCCATTTTATCTTTTTGTATTTTGAGTACTTTGATGGTGAACTATTTTGGGTTTTTGATATGCCTGTTTGGATTCGGGCACTATATCTCTTCGGTGTTTTGAGCATACTGATATACATATTTATCTTCTTCTATTTTTCAAGAAAAATCTTTCCATGTTATATATTTTATGATTCTAGGTTCTAGTATCGAGTCCATGGGGATCATGAATTCCCTCCCAGCCATGTAATTTCTTGTTTGAGTATCAGGGTACCGAGGTATCCAGTCTAGTTCATGAAATATCTCTTCAATGCATCAATTCAATAATCATTTGGAATTTCTGATTGAAACTTTATACTAAACATCCTTTCCATCAATTGTTGAATCATTCATCGAGTAATACCATTTTTTATAGGTATCCTTTGTATATCATTTTCTTGTTTAAAGGAAATGCTTCTAGATGTAATGGGAAGGTATTATGATGTAATCCCATCTATTGTCTAACCTCAAACTTTTAAATTTACATCCCATCAAACTTTTAATCCAATTTTTCCATAGCGTAGGGACTTCAAAAAATTCATATTTAAGTTTCTAGAATTACACCCACAATTTATTCATGAATCCATTAATGGATATCCTAAAATATTGTGACCCTCCTCATGATCGAACTATTTCATTGCACTAGAAATATTTTCACACAAGTTAAATATTTAGAAATTTCATTATTCTTCCAGTCAAGATAATTCTCACCTCTAAATTATATATATAAAACTATCACAACTTCTAAATTATAAATTATCCATATTCAATATTCCTTAATTAAAATAAAACATTTATACCTTTATCATTAAGGAACCCAAGCTACAAATTCTACAAATCTGAATTTAAAAAATATGATGTTCTAGAAAATGTAGAAACCATTGTCCTTCCAGTCAGATAAACAATCCCATTACATAAACATCTATAAATTACAAAAGAACCCCAAGTGATTTTTCAAAGAATTTTAAAATCATCTTCCTCACCCTATCTGGTAATGTTTTCCAATTGAAATCAGGTTATTACAAAGACCTATAACATGTGGGAATTTATTCAACACAAGGGAAACCCCATTATTTATTTGCATTATCACTTCTCATTTCCCCAAAATTTTTAAATATGTATCATCTTATAAATTAAATCTTCCAAATATTTGAGGTACCTAATTTTTCTTATTCCACTTTTTGTAAATGCAGATAAAAGATTATGTAAAATCAATTATACAAGATTCTACCATAGTGTTGACACTCAAGAGTATATTAAAAAAATATCTATAGTTGAACAAATGGAATATATAATTACTGAATTTTAAATTCTATAATTTAATAAATGATCACAACAATATTATTTTAGGTTCCCCTTTTACCATAGTGTAAAAAATCTATCTCGTCCATGGGAGATTTACCTCTACATTTCTCTATTCACTTATCTTGTGATCACCTGTAAATTATTTTTATGAGAATAGATACCTCTTTATTCATCATTAAAATTATTTTAATAATGTTATTATATATCCTTACATTATAGTTATTCATTTGGAATGAAGTTGTAGACATCATCAAATATAAAGTCACCCTTTTCAAAGGAGTTACTTTCCACTATTATTATCACATCCACAGATTCTAGAAATAATGAAAATACTAGTATATCCAAAATATAATTTTTGAATTTTACCTTCATAGACACATGAGAGATTTGAATCACATTGAAATAATTCAAATGATCCATTACAAAACATCTTTCTGATAGCATCATACAAAAAATTAGTCACATCCAATATAAATTGATAATCATAGTAGGATTCTATTAAATATCATATTGGGTTTATATTTACTATTTTTAGTCTTATTATCCTAGATTTTAAATGATAAATTCTTTAAATGTAGAATCCTCACCCATGTCAAATAATTTTGGTCTATTTTTCGATTATCCTTTCTCTATTAACATAAATTTGATACCATTTAAGGGAAGTTCTATCTCTTTCAATATGAGATAACCCTCTTCCTATATCCTATATAATCTGAAATATATTCTACAAAATATATTTATATATTGAATTATATTATTCAATTCTATAACCATTTGATATAATGACTCCAATTGATTTAAAAACGCTTAAAAAAATATGAAGGATACTTGACATATTATTGGGTAAGTTTCTTAAGCCTATCAAAACCTCTAATTTGATATCAAATACAGACACTCATAAAAAATCATTAAAAACCAAAAGTAAATTCACTAAAATAATAGTAATATATAAACTATTTCACTGGAAGCAACTCTCTAATCATTAGATTCCATGAACTTGGAGGAAAAATTTCACCCAAATCATTGCACTGAGTTTAATTTAATCTAGTATGTTTACTCCAAACTAACAAAAACAATTACATGAAAAAATGTAATTAAATAAAATAAATAATATAACACCCTTGGTTTTGTGTTTTTCATAATTTCATCCCATGTTATTAGAAGAAACATTGAACTCATTTATTTCATTAGAAGTATAAATTTTACAATTACTTATGACTTGCTTGCCACATAGATCGCAAAACTATATTGATTTCATTATGTATCAGCATGTGGACCCACAAAGTTTATATATAGATTCCTACATAGTCAATAGGTTATAATAAAATCCTTTATTTATTGGGTTCTAACCATTAGATTAGAGTAATAGATGATCACTTGTCGCACTCATCATCCAATCGATAAATAATTAATAGGTGCAAAATACGTCCTTTCCACCATAGTTTTCAGATAATTCCTTTTTGAGACTTGTTAAAATGTTGTAAAAACATTCCTATTTATGATATCAATATTTTATAAACATATGAAAAATTTATTACCAAAATTTAAGATTACCTGATTATGATGATTTTCATACATTGGGTGATGGTACCTTATGAAAAAACAATCTTTTACCACCAAAGTAATGTAGTATTTTATCTTGCAAGGATACAAGGGTTCCTTGGAGTTTCTCCTTCATAAAAAGAAAAACCCATACTTAAATATTCTTCCAACACATAATATAAAATTGGATTAAATATATTAATGAGAAGCTATACTATATTTAGAAGAAAATTACATGATATTTGTCTTAAGAATAATTGATTTAAAAAATTGTAAAAATGAAATTGTAGTAAATGCATAATACTAATTGGTTGGGAGAAATGATTAAAATAAAAAAAATACTTCCAGATGATGGATATGTATAGATTGATTTTATGGGTAAGAAAAAAATTATTCTTCTGGTATGTTTAATGGAAATTATTTATTTTTATTTTTATTTTAGTACAATGTAAGTGAAAAATATATTAAATTTATTTAATGTATGCCCTTAGTGATATATTATTTTTGGAGGAAGTGTGTATTTATTAACCAAATAAATTTAAAATAATTGATAATGGTAGTATGGAGTGGATGTTAAATAATTATTTATATAGATTAATAAAATCACTAAAAGAATAATTCTAAAAGATATATGCATATTTGAGATAATTGAAATACATTGGGAGATGGAATAATCATACATTTATGTTCACAGAAATTTTGATAGTCAAATGATTTTGATAGTGTATATAGAAGATACAATCATAAACAGATCAAGAAGAGATGATTGTAAATTTTATTAACACACTTATATGAAGGAAATTATAGATGTCCCTTATTTCTCAATTAAACCTCCTCTTGAGTTTATAGATTCTTTATAATCCATAAATTGCAATTATATCAAATAAAATGTTTAAATAATGTTGTATAAAAAACTTTGATATGGAAGTATATTAACCAATGATTAATTATGTTAATAATTGAATCAGGGAAGTTAATGATAAATATTTGTAAAATATATATACTAATGATTATATGAGGATAATTAGGATCTTACTATATTTAATTACTTCTAATACAATTATTTTTTAGACATGCCTTACTATAATATTCCACAATGAACCTAAACAGTGTCACACATATAATGTAAATAAATTACATAAATTTATAATGTTTAACATTGATTATGGACTATACTATGCTCTAAATAATAGATATTAGATAGAGAAAATTTCCACTTTAGGGGATATTTATTTTAAGTAAAGAATGATTTTCTTGGATATATAATAAACATGATATTATTTATTTAATCCCAATTAAATCATAATACATTGTTACTATACCTGCCCTTCCATAATTGATATGATGAATACAATAATATACTGATTTATATGGGAAATTGGATCTACATATATCGATACATTAAAAGAATAACAGTTCCATACAATTGAAAAAAATATAGTTAAATATTACCTGATAAAGTATATAAATATCAATTATTATTTCTTTTTGGGCATGATTAAGGAGAATTTACGAATTCTTGAGGAAGTATCCATTAGAGATCACACTAATGATTTTATAAATAAATATCTTCCAAAAAAATATAACAAAATAATGTGGATAAATCATATAGTTCATCCCCGTTATAATACATTATTAGTTTTAGGTAATCCTTCTCTCCCACTTGTGTCATCTTGACTGTATATTAACATACCATTTTTAGATTATACATTACATAGATAGATTATAGCGGGGAGTATATGTTTTTGAATATTTTATTAAACTGTAAATTATCAAGTCAAATTAATTTTTTATACATTGATAATTTAACACATAGGCTTAGTTATTATTGGTTTAGATCATATTGAAGAATTTTTTGACTTTACTGTTAAAGGGTAAAATTTAAATAGAGTTAATTTATAGTATTTTATTATATTATGGATGATTAATTTTATTATTAATTAATAATAAATGTTTTTACAAAAATAAAAAATAAAGAGAATGTTGGATCCCCTTTATTGTAGGAGTATATTGGTTAGAAGTTTATGGTTTTTTGATAACTCACTAGTTTAAAATATATCTATTTAAATATTCACTGAAAATATAAAAAATTTTAGTCCACAAAAAAATTATGTGTTCTAGACTTCAATAGGTAGGAACATGTAAAAAAATATCTAATGTATAAGTTGTGATGGATTAACCCTTAAAGAAAAACAATGAAGAATTAGAGGTTTTCAATGAAACAATTCACATGATAGAGGTATATATTTAGATTTCCATTCATCATGTATATTTAAACTCAAATTAGAACATAACAATACTTGTCATATACAATAAAAGAAACACACAAAATTTTAAATGAAACCATCCAAATATCTTGATATGACATAATTCCTCAATATTTATATTTATATATATATAATAATATGATTATGTGGAATATATATATCCTATAATGTAACAAGATGAAATGAAATACTATCCCTTCATAACATGTGGTAATATCCATATACATACATCTCAATAGTACTTTATATATGATTATGGTACACTCCTACTAAATAGAGAATATGGTCATATGAATTAATGATAAATATTGTGTTGAAATCTACATGCATAATAATGGTGTACATTAAAAATTGTTTATAAATACAATATGATGCCTATAAATATTATATACAGTTAGTTTCTTATTTCAGACCAAATATTGTATTTCATTAATATATATTAAAGTATATTTTTATTTTTATTTTTGAATAAGGAAGACAAATTTTTTTTTCATGCTTAAAAAATTAATAATAAACTACTATTAAGTAACTAAATCAATAAATTAATTATAAATAAAAATATAAGGGTACAAATCCTCAATTATATTATGTTAAACATTGATAAATCATAGTTTAGGTCTAAAAAATAAAATTAACACATAAAAATATTTTAATAATAACAAACACTTCATTAAATTGGCTATTATGATCTATTTATGATGTGGTAACTACCCAGAAATAATAGATCTAGTCTATATGTTTCTTTGTAAAGAGCTAACCTAAATTTCATGATCGATCCCTAATCAAGTGATATCACTATTTATTTAAGAATCACATCTTGGTATACTCATTAATAAAATAGAAATAATAATTAATGGTTCTAGTCATAGTAAAATCCTTTTTAAAAAGTATTATCATTAGAATATCATAATTTTTATACTTATAATCTACATAAGGTATCAAATTACATCCAATAAAAGAATTATAATAAAAAGTAACCATAACTCATCTGGACCATGTATAAAATTTATAGAAATAACCCCATTTATATCCATGTTAAATTAAACTATACCATGTACGATAAAAATATTCTAAAAAACTAACTAGGGATATAACCATAACATATGAGAAAATAACACTACCTTAATTTCCTAGCCAAACATGTTATAAACAAAAAAACAATATTTAAACTATAAAAACGTTTTAAAATTTTATAATAAATCATATACAGAATTTTGAAATCAAATTATAAAATAATAAACTAGAATTATCCTTAATTAAATCCATCAAAAATTTAATATTTTTTAAAGCATAAATTGGAAATATTCCCTAAAAAATATTTTCACATAACATTATTTTCTCCAAAAACTGTCTAAATCCTATAAAAATACAACACAAATAATTCAAATGAAATTATATTGATGATAAATCAATTTAAAATTCTTAATCTCGCATGGTTATGCAAATGAAACAATAATATTTGTTATTAAAAATCATATATCTCTGTAAACAAGACACCATTACTAAATATGTGTAGATACTTGCTATAAAAGGATTATATGAACCAGAAACCATAAAATACATGATTTTAATAAACCCTTAATGGTGTAATAAACCTAATATATTATATTTAGAGAGTGTAATATAATAAAAACAAAAATAAATTAGAGATAATGGATAATTATTCCCTAACCATGAGTTATCAAGAGATATTTTCCATGAATCCGTGAAGAATAATCTATGAAGAAAAATGGAGTTATAGGTTGATGGATTGGAACTCTCTAGGGTGAGATTTATCATAGAGTGATAAAATAGCATATGATGTTCATATAAGAATAAGGGACTAAAAAAATAATTCCACCTTTATAAAAGTGCATGGCCTAAATTAATTGTCTCATGTTCTGTGTGTTTGATCATGGAAAATCTATTGCCTAGATTTTCCACCCTCAAATGGTACCCTTGAATGGTCCCTCCATCTATGTGTCTTGATTATGCATTCTAAAACAATTTGTAAAATTTTATAATTCCACAAATGGACTTTATAAAACTAAAATAAATGATGACTATTAACCAAAAGAAATGCATATTAGTGGTTTATTGGGTGCCAAAATTTTACCCACCATTTAAATTTCTATTCTCATAAGGTCTCCTAATATTTACACCCTAATAACATAAATTTATATATAACAAACTTCGCATAATCCAAAAAACTTAAGTATAGGAATAAAAAATTTAGATCACCTTGGTTTATTCAATTTTTTGATTAAAATAGAAATTTAGAATATAACATTCTAAAAAATTATTCACACCAAGCTCTACCACTATAATAGCATTCTCATATACTTAAGAAGACAAATTTTTTTCACAATATTGATTCTTTATTATATTGTTGAATTATCATTTTTAAAACATATTTGAATTTAAGAAATATTAAATTCCATCAAATAAATATAATATTTTGAAATACATAATATAAATGGTATGAAACTCAGTTAATTATCTGAAAATATAATGAAACATTTACATAAAAACACAGTTGAATTTATAAAATAAATAAATATTATCAATAAATGAATTATAGTAAAAAATTACAAAATGATTAAATAATAACTAAGGTATTTTAGAAAAAATAATTATATCCCTTAAATTTTCTTTATACAGATATTCAATGTCACAAGTCGGCCGGGGTCAACCCATCCCATCACCCATTTAGGCCCACAATAAGGCATCAAGAACACCTACCAGTAACTTAGAGGTTTCCAAAAGGAAGAATGGGAAAACAAGATATAGTGGAATGGCTACAGAAATATATTATACTGACAAAAAAGAAGAGTTAAAATAAATCTATACACATCCATAAACATATGAAAATGCTTAATAAACACCAAAAAATCATTCTAAAATTAATGAAATGAAACATAATGAGATTGAATCTATTACGTTTACAATAAAAATGGTCATTCACTAGGGTAACTACACAAATAAAAAATAAAAACAATTAAATTATAATAAATAATTAGCTATATTACCAAAATTTAGAAGAACCACATGCCCAATATCCATGGATTTCTATGCTCTCTAACTCAATATAGAGAATCCATAGAAGATATTACACTAAATAGTGAAACAACGGGACTCCACAAAAATCCATTATGCATTCATGATTAACTTGAAAGAATTTATAATATTTTCATACACATAGAGGTGCACATATTGGTAGTTTGAAATAAATCATAGTTTTCCATACAAATGGTTTTCATAACATATATTACAATAAAAAATCAATTTATGATGTTATATACCCAACCTTGGCATGAAATGAATACCAAATTAAAAAAAATAAGAGAGGGATGAACAACATAAATTAACAAAACAACCAACCCTGGTTTCTAGCCTAACACAGAACGTAAATATACCCTCACTCCGACTCCCACAATAGGTCTTATAGCATATTACTCACCAAGCTACACATTTTCTTATGTGTACACCATATAAAAATGAGCTCCATACATATAACATGTTAATATGAAGGAAAAAAGCATACGATCATATCCTAGGAATACATAACCACAACATTTATTTTCTATGAATTATAACTATAATAGCACAATCTTATATGGAATAAATAAGTCTCTGATTAACCTTGGATAAACTATCCTAGCCCAAAATGTCCTAAAATACTAGTTAGGGAATATTTTAGGTATTGAATGTGTGCACTTCCCAAGGGGTCCCCTCTCCATTTTCTCGATACTGTATACATTCTACCCCTCATCTCCTATTAATATAACCATAGTGAACTCATTATTTTTCACCTTATCTACTTAGACCTACCTAGAAACAACCAACAAGTGGAGGATAGAACTAGATGAAACTCAAGGACAATTAATGTTATATATCTTTCCCAAAGATATCCTCTCACATTCTGTTCAGAGAAAAAATAATATCGAGAATTATCGAAATTATAAATCAAGCATGGGAATGAAAAATACCTAATTTATATTCAACACCGCAAAAACAATGACACACAAAACAATATATTGGTTATAATGTTTCACTCAAAGTCACGAGTCATGAAGCCATAATTGACTATATCACAAGTCAACCAAGATTAGGGAAACCCTCAATGGTCCCTTGGATCAATCTATATCAAACCATGGGGTAGTACAAACACATGAAACCTTACCTTGATAAATTGGCACCCAACCCATCCATGATCAACACCATTATTACATGTGCATCCTAAACATCAACCTGTGACCCTAACTAATCATTAATCAAAATCCCCACCACCATGGAAACCATAAGCGTCTATCAGACAATTCTTAACCTTATTTCAGTAGTACATGTCCATACTCACCATCCCACATATTTAACCCTATCCAATGACTCCAAATGATCATAATCTCAGGTGAGTGGTCTAAAACCTCAAATATCCATACCATGAGAAACTAGTCCTGATATCCAAGGACAATCCTATGATTATATACAAGAAACCATTCATGCCTCCCTTTTTGAACTATCTAGAGAACCTCATACAAAATGCACAGTGTTTTAAATCCTTAGAAATAGACCATATAACGACCCTTAGCTATGCCTCAGATCATACATCCCAAACCACATGAGTATTTTGAATCCAAATATTAACATAATTACCTATACAAAGATCACGTAATCTAAAACAAAATCCAGGAGTCCTCTCCATGCTGAAAAGATTACACCATCTTGATCTACATGGAAAATCACTTGGAATGGGATACCCACTTGTTTAATTCATTATCTAGGGAAAAACATGTGATGAACCTACATTGAGAAATAATATAGCACGTACCATAGGTATAAACCATTTGACAACAATTATACTCAATTTTAAAGTTCCACCACCAACCTAGCATGTACTATTCCAATGTAAACAGTGTTTACTCATCCAATATGGGTTATCAATCACACAAGGTGGCTGTCCATGTACTTAGATGTGTACCCTACAGGGGTGTAGGGCATACCTTCCACATGGCCTTTGGTCGTGTTCAACACCTAGGCCTTTACTGTGTAACTTATATGACATTGTACCCCATACATGAATTATTAAACAGAGTGGGGTCACACACCTTGAGTTTTCCCTCAATGATATATCCCAAAAATATATGTCGCGTGACACCCTTCTTCAACTTTTCACCTCATAATATTAACACACAACACGTTTTCTTGAACTCTATGTAGTGTGATCAGGTTATCCCAAAAATAAAACAACTCTAAACTTCCCAAAACTCCCATTTCTCCTAAAACCCCCAAGATCATCTCTTTAAGGGTCTTCAATAACACAATAATAAAGAATAAAATTAAAAAAGGTTATAAAATGGGGGAATAAAAAAACTATAAATTATCTTATTTGAGGGTATAAAATGTTAATACTTTTCTCTAGGATCTGTTATATGCCCCCAATGAAACATGATATACATCTGAACGATCTAACCGGCAAGAGATCCTATCTCTTTCCCCATTTTTTCTCTTCGTAAAAGGATATATAAGTGTGAGACTCCATTAGAATGTGTGTGAAGACATAGGGTAAAACTAGAAAATGAAAAGGGAAAAATAAAAATTAAATGAAAAGGACAAATGAAAATAAAAAAATGGGCTCGGTCCAAGAATTGGATATCAACGTGAGTTTTGGGATCACATAAGAAGAAACCCTCATTTTAGAATCAATCTAGGAGTCATAATATCAATCATAACTTCAATTCAAAAGACATCACTGAATGATATTCCTCAACATCATCAATCCAAGTCCATTGAAAAAAATTAATCCAATATCTGCACTAACCCATAATTGTATCCTTACATCTTTAACAAAAGGGACTATATTTCTACCACTAAAAAATATTTCACCATGAGAACTTCATGAACTATCATTAGAGAAAATTATTATTTTTATATTGGGTGGAACTACACTGAGGAGTTATAAGAAATAGAGCCTTATAGTTTTTTGCATATATTGTAAAAGAATGAACCTCCATCAGTAGTAAAATCACACACATTTAGGCACATTTAATAAGGACCTCAAGTTCCTATAATGATGAATGAACATATGCCTCTTTCCATTGGGAAAAGACCAAAACCCATAAATAATAATTCAATAAATTTAAAAATCTAATATCCTTACACATGGTGAAAATCACACAACTGTAAAATCAAAAACTAAAAACATAAATCCTAAACAATAGTAATATCTACATCGTAATTGAAAAGTTTTCATGAATAACCATCCCAATATCCAACATAGGATTCGACAAATTACTAAAACACCTTTCTACCAACTCCCAAAATCATAAAAAAATTATCTGATACCACTTTACTATGAAACAAACCATCATGACCCGACCAATAACTTGATTTGACTCATAATAAGGCCTCATGAATTTCTACCTATATGTGAGATATTTCTGACTTGTGGTGAGAGACAAAAAGGAAAAAATGGGAGGGGGAATACAAAATCAAATTGAAAAAATAATAAATAAACTAAAGTTATACGTATCCATGAACATCAATTTTAAAATTATAAACAACTAAAATTGAATCATATAATAAAAAAAGAAATGTAGCATACCGATAAACAGAATATTAAGCCTATAATTAAGACATGTCACCCATTGTGCTGAGGGGACAAATAAAAAATAAAAAAAATGAAAATAGAATATATGAAATACTCTACATCCCACATTGAGCATATCCATATTCCAAATATCCATGATTTTAATCATATTTGGCTCAATCAGGAGACTCCACATGAGTCTCTCCACTCGATAATAAACATAATAGATCACCTAATGTCCAATATACATCCATGATCAATATTAAAAGACATATACTTTTCAAAAACTCTTAGGTGAACACATAGGGGTGAAGAATAAATATATTTAGGCCACACCCAATGGGGGTCCTAACATATGTGGTCATAACATGATCATAAAATACATGAAATTTCCAACAAAGCTGAAAAATAACATGGGAAAAAATAAATAAAAAGTGGTGCCATAAAATTAATTTAAAATGAAATCCTACCTTGAGATAATTCTTGATAATTTAGATAAATATACCTTCACTCCGACCCGCACTAGAAGACTTATTATATGTGTCTACCCAATACACCTGACATCAAATTAATCTTCAATATTAAAAGAAGATATTGAAATCATGAAAGTCAACATGCATGAATGAAAAATTGTAGTATCTCATCATAGGAATACACAAAAATAATATGCATTTATCAAGATCTAGTACTATTTAATCATGATATGAAATTGTGAAAAATAATCTATGCTAGAACCTAAATAACCATTCTATTTATTGATAGTCAAAGAAAACAATTATGGTTCAATTGAGGGATCAATTATGTGTACTTCCCTAGGGGTCCATACGTCCATGTTCCTGGATGTGTTTCCATTCTACCTAGGGGAACCCGTCTAACTAACCAGGATGTACTCATCCAGGTCACCAATTATCTCCATAGATCTTCCTAACACCATCCAACCAATACATAAGAGATTCGTATAAAACATTAGGACAATTCCTAGTTAATATCTATCTAATAGGTATCCTCTAAAATTACATAATGATCAATAAAAACCTTATGAACTCCAATAAAATCTAAAAAACCTAGATCCAACAATTTTTCAAACCCATGTTCAACACCACAACCATTATGGCCCATACAAGGATCTCTAGGTCCTAATGTGTCACCCAATGTTACCAAGACTGAAACTAACAATGACCGTCTCACAATTTAACCAATAATGGGGGAACCCTGCATTATAACATAGATCATACAAACCTCAAAACATAGGCTATATAAAATAAAATAAACCTAATTTTTAATCTTAGTCACCCAAATCATCCTTGATCACCTCTTCTCCTACAAGTGAATCCTCGAGAGACAACTATGAAACCTAACTAACCATTGATCATAAACCTCTCTATAATTGAATATTCCTGAGTCCCTCAAACCCTTCAAAACCTTATCTCACCATTACCCATACATAATATCAGTCCCATGAAATAAATATTTCCCAAAGGCTCTAACAGATTAAAACAAATAAATAGTCGTATAAACCCAAATTTCATACACCATGAGCATTTGTTCTCAATATGAATAGATTACCCTATGATCTCATCCAAGAAACAAATTGATCCCATCATATAGGAACTATATAAAAAACCTCAAACAACATTATTTTAGTCCCCTATCTTGGGAAACATACATGACAATTACCCTCATTCAGGACTCACATCAGAAATCCCAAAACACATGAGGATTGTGAATTTAAACCTCTAAGAAATCCTTCTTCCAATGATCCCCTAATATATAACACCTTTCTAAAAGAATCCCCATACTAAAATGATTACACCATTATTGTATATGTTGAAAAGTTATTATAATTTACTACTCACAAGTCTAATTTTATCCCCTTGGTGAAAACTAGTGAAACACCTATGAGGATTGAGTACACAATATATACCTTAGTCACATGAAGTGTAACACCAAAGACACTCCCTATACATGTACCACCGACTAAAAATGATTAAATTTCCCATATACCTGATATAAACTCTCCCTACATCTCATGTCACCCACATAGGGTACCTGGAAATGTACTTGACCATGTATCAAACCCAGGGTCAGACCATACCTTCAACAAGACATATAGTTGTGTGATTCTGTTAGGCCCTATCCCTATATATTATTTAGTCTTATTCCCCTAACATGGGGGTGTCTAGATGAGTGCCTTAACCATACCCTAATATTCCCCTATATGGAATGTCTCAAACACCCCCTTGTATCTATATTCACCATCCATTCAACCCAAAATAAGAACACATGGTGTGTATTATTGAACACCATGATGTGTGATCAATATTTCTCGAAGATAAAAACCCTACAAACTACTCAAAACACTTATTACTCCCGAAAACCCACTAGATCAAAAATCTCAGTGTCCCTATAAACCCAAATACATGAATAATTCTTAAAATATATATATCGAAAATTTTAAAGTGTGTAAAACTAAAAAATGACCTTCCTTATGGTGTATAACATGATTCTTCACTCTAAGATCTATAAGAATCACCCAATGATGATCGATATACATCTGAAAGGGAACCCTAATATGTTACCCCCTCTCCATCTCTTAGTTTTCTCTTAACCAAAGGTAATATAAGGTGGAGAACCTTCATTGGTAGGTGAGTTGAAGAAGGGGTAAAGATAAAAAAAAGTTAATAAAAATCAAAATGAATGTAAAAGGGAAAATAAAATAAAAAAGGGCTTGAGAATAGACTCTATTATCAACATGAATATGTTTATTTTCAAAAGAAAACCCCTTTTAGGACTCAATTAAGGAATCATAATCTCAATATTATGCTCCAATCATAATATATCACTCAACAAACATGCACAATTAATTAGTATTAACACCATATTTATAAACATTTAAGTGGTCATAAAAACTATCAATCATCTTCTTATAAGATAAAATTCTATTTTCTGCTAAAAAAATCACTCAAGAACAAATATTCAAATTTCCCTTAATTTTCTCAACCTATAATGATATAGGTCATTACATTAAATTTCCAAGATTAAAAAATTCATTTATTTGTTCCAATTTGGTTGGTGAATATATAATTAGATTAAGAAAATCTAATATTCTAAAAAATTTAATCTTCAATATGACTTGACAATTAGTAAGTCATTATCTATGTGTCTTATTTAATCATAAATATTGAAAAAAAATCCTCTTAAAAAAATTATGTTATTGAACCCAAATATTATCTATAAAAAATATATAAACATGTGTTACTAATTTATAATGAAATGAAAAATGAGAAATGTGAATAAAAAAATTATAGATAAAAAGAAGCAATGTAATATTTTTAGATTCAGATAGAATGTGATAAACTATTGTTATCAAACTCTATAATATGATTATATTTACAGGAAATTGGAATAAAAATATTGTGGAAAATTCTTGACTAATCCTGGATGAGATCTATCTTTTTTTGAGGTTGTGTTTACTTGATCTCTCCCCTAGTAGTGGAATATGATAACAAGAATAAATTATATTTTGGTTTGTGATTACTTGAGCTCTTCATGGGTGGAAGAATGAAATGTCAAGAATACTCCAGGAGGAGGTCTATGATAGTTATTAATACTCCATATTAAGGATTGTGAAATGGTTTTGGAACCCACCGTAGGGGTGGTTGAAGAGTTTATAGTTGGAATGATTTCATGATGTTGGTAGAGACACCCACAAACTGGCTAATGTAGGTAGGGTAGATAGGGGTGTTGGATATAAGAATCATCACTGGTACGATTTCCATTAAATTTTAAAATGAACCTATGGTTTTATAGATTTTTACCATTTTTTTAAAATTATAATATTTTTAAACTGTAGTGATGTTTACTTATTTCACCTATGCATACACAACTTATCATACTGGTTATGTTTAGGGATGCATTTGGGAGTAATCTATTGATTTTTAATAAAACCATGCTTAAGGTTCCATGAAACAATGGTACCTAAGAAAAATATACATGATTGGAGGTTAAATGTTTCATGGCAGGGAACAATGATTGTTTCTTTTTTCCATAGGTTTGAGATGGGCAATGTGATTGAGAAGGACATGAGACATATTGGGAATGAGATCTTATCTCTATTTGTATTTTATTTTATTTATATTTTTTGATTATGATCCACCAATATAGGATCTAGTATATATGGAATACACATTTATTATTTTAGAAACGGGTAGTATTTATTTTTATACACTTTTTTTTATCATTTGTGATGATTTTTGAAAGTCATATCTATTTCATTTATTCATTATTATATTGCTACTCTAATGTAATTTCATAGTCTCCCCATAGTAATCATAACAACCCTCTCCTCTATTCATAAGTATCTATCATATATAGAAGAAATCCCAAGGTTTGTATTGATTACTAGTCTATCATAAATCAGTGGTTCGAGGTGATGGGATATTATATAGTTGCATCATAGCTATTTTATTTTTCATAATATTTGGGAATTATAGAAATGAGATTTTGTTGATTTTAAGTCTTGGTAGGGAGAATTTTAATGGGTTCTGTAACATCCCAAGTAATTAATGAATAATAGATATTTTTATCTATGTCTATTAATGATTAAGATAGTGTTATATAGGCTTAAAATGAAAATAAATACAATCTTATGCATGGAATACACTAATATTCTTAAAAGATTGTTTTAGTGCCTTTTGATGGCAAACCATTTTTTAATATATCTTTTGACAATTTTATAAACTATGTTTGTCAAAATAAACTTATTCTTTATGATTGGGACATCAAAATTTACCTTGTGTGAATTTTTGGTATTTTTCTGACAATGTTCATTTTTAAATGAATAGTGAAAAATACTGCATTTTACATCAAAACTACTTTTTAATCTAATTTATTTATATGATTAGATTATGTTTTGAATTGTTTTTGAAGTGAAATTAGAATATATTTTTACCATTTTGCCCAATGGTGGTCATTGGAATCAATTTCACTTTGAAATTAGACTTAAACTGGTGTCAATCTTTTGATACTTATTGTTTTGTAAAAACACGCTATTTGCTCTGGCAGGGGGAATTAATTATTAAATTAATTAATGTGACTTATATGATTTGAATTTTGTAAAATAGACTTCATTTTTGAATTCTTAATATCAAATATAGCTTACTGTGAATTTTTGGTAATTTTCTGAAAAACTTCAATTTTTGATGAATAGTGAAACCACTAAGTGGTAATCAAGAAAACTGATTTTTTAGTTAAATGAAAGTTTACCACTAATGTGTATTGAATTTTGAAAATCTGACATACATGGTTGTCATTAAGAAGTAAAATGTGGTTCAATGAGATTAAAATAATTTTTTGGTGAATAGTAACTTATTAAGTTTTTAATCGCAATTAGTGGTAATTAGTGTAGTTTAACGTATAAATAATGCTTTAATAATATGAAATGACCTATAAACATGTCCCAACCTTATTTTTTGTGTCATGGCCGACCAAGACAAGCCATGGGTTAACTTGGGGACCCCATGGAGACATTTTGGTTGGGAAATGACATAAATAACTTTTTATTTAATGTAAATGTAAAAATGACACAAACATAATATGTTTTACGAAAACAATTTTTACATGGTGTTATAAGTATCAGATATTTGATTATAAATATTAATTGGAAAGATAAAAAGATATCCTACATCATAGTAGTTTTTTTATGATTTTTAAACATTAAATAAATTAAATTATTTGCGACATAATAATGATGCAGCGATGACATCATTATTTGACAATTTAAATAAAATGGAAAGACAATGTAAAATCTATGAACTACACATGGACAAAACCAATTGGATGAGTGGATTTAGAACCCTTATCACCTTATCCACGAATTATATTAATGTGGGACCTTTTGAAACCGAAACACATTTTCAAATAATGTAACATTTCTTTACATTCCAAAAGTGCCTCTCCTCTCCTCTTATAAAAGGCCCCCAACTATACCTCATTTCACACACTCCTCAAGCCTTTGGCTCGGCCAACCCCTGCCCATTTACTCTCTCCACATCCCTCTACTAATCCTAAAGGATTTCCTTTGGGAATAATCCTTTAAAAGGAATCCTTTAGGCTCAAATCAAAAGGAGTTACACTTTTTAAGGTAATTCATTCTCTCATGTTCATTTGTTTTATTTTGCTTCTCCAACCCCCTAAACTCTTTTTATTTACGTATTTTGTAACAACACCAGTATCTTCAATATACAAGGATGTTTTTATAATATTTATTTGAGCTACACTCTCACACAACTACATCAAATGGTTAAAGAACATACGGTTTCCGTGGATGGCGAAATTCTGCCTCCCGAAACGATGATTGTTCAATACTCATTTAAAACCTTAAAAGGTGGCCATTATGATGTCACTATTTTTATATATGATATATAATATGTTTATGTTTTCCTTAAGCTTCTGTTTTTTTTCATTTTGGGCATACCTTTATGGTTTCCATTATGGGTAAACACGATATCTTCATTTTAGGAAGTGCGAACTACCGCCCCCTGAAAGTGATTTGATTCGTTAATACCATATGTGGGATGTGTAAAGGATAATGTTAATGATATTATATATGTTACTATACTGGAATTATAATATACTCTTATATCATTATGATTCCATTCCATAAAATATGAAATAGAAATGGAAGTAGCATTCATGCGTACGTACGGCTTACCGTCTCCATGAACGGTGCATTTCATTTCTTACCTCTAAATGTGATGTAATATTATAAATACATGTATATGATGAATATATATGATATATATGTTATCCAAATCATTAATATCATTCTGGATATAACGAACCTATGACCAAATTAACAACATGTAAGTGTAAGAAGTCTATTTTTGACTTAAGAACCAAATACCGGCAAAATGAACATTATTAACTTAACTGATTACATGATGTTCATAACATGGTATAAAAGGAATAATTAACTTGAAAAAGATTCATAAGCAAGTAGAGATTAACTCATGTTTATTATTCAGGAGATTAAAGAACCGTCGGGTCACGTCAGATACGAGGTATGGGACTTCGTCTCAATCTCCTTTCATTGAGGCATATTTTATTTTATACACAACTTTCTTTTATACGGTGTATAAACCCCTTTGACTTTTACGTTTATTCAAAAGGAATATTTTTTATACGAAGCGTTTACTAAACGAAAAAAGGGAATGTTTTTGTCGTACGTATGCGGTGACAATGACTTCTCCGCCGTCGTGACCTTTATTTGAGTTTCGGCTTCCTCTACAAGCCATACCTTTTTTTTAAAACAAAAAATAAATACCATGTTTTACTTTGGTATTGAAAATGGTTTTCATAATGTTTTTATTATATCAATGTGTTGTATTGATATTTCGTGATTGAAATGTGGAAATGTTATGTTTCCTTTATGCATGTTTTATGTGATATGATTATGTTATGGTTCTTGGGAATTATTATGATGACGGGTAGTTCCGTGATAAACTAAGGGCGGGTGAGCCCGTTATAGCTCTCCAATGCATTGGGTAACGCGAAGGAGTGAAATGTTAAGGTTTCTCTGAAGATATTTTAGGGAATATACTGTGATGGGTATTCCAAACGTAACCAAGAGAGTTACTCCCTACATAAGAATGTTATGAATGCCTCAAGTTACCTTTATGTCTTATGATTTCTATGATTTATTCATGATTTTATGAGGTATGTTAAAGTTCCTATGTTTTATGGGTAAAGTATGATTTCATTCTTATGTATATATGAACTCATGTTTCCTTTCCATGTTTTTTTTATAACCCATACTGAGTTTTTATGCTCATCCCATGTTTTTGAAATGTTTTTCACGGGTCAAGGGAAAGGTAGATGATAAGATGATAGAGTCAAGGATTTGTCAAGAAATGATCCATGTTTTATTTTAAATGTGTTTCCATTGATGGGAATGAAGAATACTATCTTTATGTAACCACTTTGTTTATATGTGGAATGTAATGCAAGTTTTATGATCTAATTCTCTAAAACTCTAAACCCGAAAAGATCCTCAATGTGTAATCTTGTAATAACTTAAGATTAAGTAAGGTTTAAGGCTGGGGCCTTATAGTTGGTATCAGAGGTCGGTTTAGATAACTTTAGGAGTAAGAATTCTATTAAATGATTATCCAAAAAATATTTTTTTAAATGATATAGAATTTAAAGATTACCATGTTGCTTCATCTAAGACGTGTTTGTTCAGAATGGTTTTCCGCAGAGGAAACCGGGAAGAAGTGCTAGGAAGGCATACATAAGGAAATAACCTTCCAAATCAGTATCCAGAAATGGTCGGAATTGGAACTAAATAGTTTGTTGCAGTAATGGCGCAGTTGACTCAAGCGATACATGGCGGTGGTATCCATACACGAGATCAGCCAGACCAACCGCAGAGGAACTTGTCAGTGGTGGAACATTTCATGAGGCAACATCCACCATCATTCAGAGGATCATCTGACCCTACGATAGCTGAAGGGTGGATTAAAGCACTGGAGAAGATTTTTGATGTCATGGGGTGTTCAGACAATCAAAAGGTTAGTCTTGCTATTTACAATTTGGAGGGTGAAGCAGATCAGTGGTGGTCTATGGTTAAAAATATCAGGGACGCTGATGAGATTGATGCTCTTGACTGGGATGAATTCAAAGGTATGTTTCTTGATAAGTATTTTCCTAAGGCTGTTCGACTTAGGATGGAAAAGAAATTCTTGGAATTGAGGCAAGAGGAAGACTCATTGGCTGCCTATGAAGAAAAGTTCACTCGATTGGCAAGGTATGCTCCAAATTTTATCCGAGACCTTGATAGTAAAATCAATCGTTTTTACTCAGGATTAAAGCCAATGTATCGAAGGGCATTAGCTTCTCGTGAGTTTAAAAGTTATGAAAAGCTTGTTCGATGTGCTGAGAAGGTGGAAATGGAGTTTGCCGATGACCAAGTTTTCTATAACAACCAGCAGAATAAGAGACCGAGGTGGCAGGAGAAAGGTAAGAATTCTTCAAAAAAGTCTGATGGTAAGAGAACTAAGTTTCCAGTTTGTGATAAATGTGGCAAAAGGCATGCTGGGGATTGTCTTCTGAATTCTGGGAAGTGCTACCGATGTGTTAAGATGGGACATAAGGCTCGTGATTGCAGTGAAAAGGATCAAGGTGAAGGTAAGAACAAAATTGATTTATAGTTAGTGAAATGTTATAAGTGCAATGAGATGGGTCACTATGCAAACGAGTGTCCGACAAGGAGCTTGAGTGATGGGAAGCAGTTAGACTACAAGCAGAAAGGGGTGGTGAAATCCTTTGCAACTACTTCAGCAGATGTCGGGCCATCAAATGAAGTGGTATCAGGTACTTTGTTTGTTTTTTCAGATTATGCCAGTGTGTTGTTTGATTCGGGGTCTACACATTCTTTCATCTCTGAAACCTTTTCTAGTAAAATGGGAATACCATCTCATGAATGACTCCTGAAATTTTGGTAAAAACACGTGGGGGAAATGTCGAGGCAAAAATAATTTTTAAGAATCTTCCTATCCTTATCTGTGGAAAGAACCTACTTGCAATCCTTTTTGTTCTACCTCTGGTAGAGTTTGATGTTATCCTGGGTATGGATTGGCTCTCTATTTACCATGCTAAGATTGACTGTAGAGCTAAAGAAGTTTCTTTTCAGAAAGACTTTCGGTTTGTTTACAAGAATGAACCCTTACTTTTGATAACATATCAAGAGGCCGAGAAACTTGTAAAAGATGGAAATGAATGTTACCTTGCACACATCGTTGAAAATAAGGGAACTGTTCAGATTAATGATGTGCCAGTGGTAAATGAGTATCCTGATGTTTTTCCTGATGAGTTGCCTGGAATAATACCAGATCTGGAAGTTGAGTTTACTGTTGACTTAGTTCCTGATGCTAAGCCAATTTCAAAACCCCCTTATCGAATGACACAAATTAAACTTTTAGAGTTGAAGGAGCAATTGCAAGATTTATTAGAGAAAGGTTTCATTAGACCTAACACATCACCATGGGGTGCTCATGTTTTATTTGTTAAAAAGAAAGATGGTTCTATGAGACTTTGCATTATTATAGAGCCTTGAATAATATCACTGTTAAGAACAAATATCCTTTGCCTCATATCGATGATTTGTTTGATCAGCTCCTGGGAGCTCAGTTTTTTTCAAAGATTGACTTGAGATCGGGGTACCATCAGCTGAAGGTAAAGGAGGCAGATATTCCGAAGACCGCATTCCGTACGAGATATGGCCATTATGAATTTTTAGTATTGCCTTTTGGGCTAACCAATGCACCTGCTGTATTCATGGACTTAATGAATAGAATTTTCCATGAGTTCTTGGATAAGTTTGTGGTGGTTTTCATTGATGATATTTTGGTGTTTTCTAAAATTAAAGAGGAGCATGAAAAACATTTAAGGGTTATCTTGAAAACCTTAAAAGAAAAGAAATTGTATGGGAAATTCAGCAAGTGTGAGTTTTGGTTGCAACAAATTTCTTTCCTTGGTCACATTGTTTCTAAAGATGGAATAATTGTTGATCCTGAAAAAACAAAAGTTGTGGAAGAATGGCCAAGACCCACAAATGTAACCGAGATTCGTAGCTTCCTTGGTTTGGCGGGCTATTACCAAAGGTTTGTTAGAAATTTTTCACGGTTATCTAGTCCAATGACTAAGCTAAATCGGAAGGGTGTTAAGTTTATCTGGACAAAAGAATGTGATGATTGTTTTCAGGAATTGAAAAGAAGATTGGTGAATGCTCTAGTTTTGGGACTACCTTCCAGGAATGGTGAGTTTGTTATATACAGTGATGCTTCATTGAAAGGACTTGGTTGCGTCCTAATGCAGAATGATCAGGTAATTGCTTATGCTCCACGACAGTTGAAAACTCATGAGGTAAATTTCCCTACAAATGATTTGGAACTAGCTGCTGTTGTTTTTGCTTTAAAAATTTGGAGGCATCATTTGTATGGAGTAAAGTGTGAAATATATACCGATCACAAAAGTTTAAAGTATATATTCACTCAGAAAGAGTTAAACATGAGACAAAGGAGATGGCTGGAATTAATCAAGGATTATGATTGTACAATTCATTACCATCCGGGAAAAGCAAATAAAGTGGCTGATGCTTTGAGTCGAAAAAGTAATGCTTCATTTACAATGTTGCGGTTGGAACATGATCCTTTGGTTAACGATTTGATGAACTTTGGCATAGAAGTTGTTTGTGCAGGAAGTCCTTCTGTTTTGTTTCAGGTATCAGTGAGATCATCTCTATCAGATAGAATCAAGCAAGCACAGAAGCAAGACAGTGAGTTGCAGAAAAGGGTAGAGCTGGTTCAGAAAGGTAAGTTGCCTGAATTCAACATTGATAATGATTGTGTTTTGAGATTTGGGAAGAGATTGTGTGTGCCTTGTGATTCATAGTTGAAGAGAGAGTTGTTATGTGAAGCTCATAGTTCTCCGTTTTCAGTTCATCCGGGCAGTACTAAGATGTATAGAGATCTGCGGGAGTATTACTGGTGGGATGGAATGAAAAGAGATATTGCTGATTTTACTGTGAAGTATTTGACTTGTCAGCAGGTTAAAGCAGAGCGACAGTTACCGAAAGGGATGCTTCAGCCTTTACCAGTGCCAGAGTGGAAATGGGAGAATATATCCATGGACTTTGTTGTTGGATTACCGAAGACATCTCGAGGTAATAATGCAATCTGGGTTATTGTTGATCGCTTGACAAAATCTGCTCATTTCCTTGCTATACGAGATACTTTCTCTCTTGATCAACTTTCCCGTTTGTATCTTAAAGAGATAGTCAGGTTACATGGAGTTCCTCTCTCCATTGTATCAGATCGTGATCCCAGGTTTACTTCTAACTTTTTGAAAGGCCTTCAGAAGTCGTTGGGTACTGAATTAAATTTTAGTACAGCTTTTCATCCTCAATCAGATGGGCAGTCAGAATGAACAATTCAGACATTGGAGGATATGCTACGAGCTTGTTCTATGGATTATCGGGGAAGTTGGGACCAACATCTTTCTTTGGTTGAGTTTTCATATAATAACAGTTTTCATTCAAGTATACAGATGGCACCATTTCAGGAATTATATGGGAAGCGGTGTCGAACTCCAGCTTTCTGGGATGAAGTGGGTGAAAGGAAGTTGATGGGACCAGAATTGGTAGAAGAGATGGCAGAAAAAGTTCAGCTGATTCAGAAACACATGAGAACAACTCAGAGCAGGCAGAAGAGTTATGCGGATAACCGGAGGAAGGATCAATCTTCCGAGGTAGGTGATCATGTTTTTCTCAAGGTTTCTCCTTGGAAAAGTGTGATGAGATTTGGTAAGAAAGGAAAGTTGAGTCCAAGGTTCATTGGACCATACGAAATTCTGGAGAGAGTTGGATCAGTTGCATACCGAGTGGCTTTACCTCCGAGTTTATCTCAGGTACACAATGTTTTTCACGTTTCGATGTTGAGAAAGTATATGCCAGATCCATCTCATGTTTTTAGTCCAGAGGTAGTTCAGCTGGAAGAGAACCTATCTTATGAGGAACAACCGGTCCAGATTCTTGACCACAGGGAGCAAGTGTTTAGGAATAAGGTGATTAAGCAGGTAAAGGTTTTGTGGAAAAACCACATGATTGAAGAGGCAACATGTGAATCTGAAAATGCAATGAGGGATAAGTACCCCCATTTATTCGATAAGTAAATAAATTACGGGGACACAATTTTCTAAAGGGGGGAAGGATGTAACATCCCAAGTAAGTAATGAATAATAGATATTTTTATCTATGTCTATTAATGATTAAGATAGTGTTATAGAGGCTTAAAATTAAAATAAATACAATCTTATGCATGGAATACACTAATATTCTTAAAAGATTGTTTTGCTTCCTTTTGATGGAAAACCATTTTTGAATCTATCTTTTGACAATTTTATAAACTATGTTTGTCAAAATAAACTTATTCTTTATGATTGGGACATCAAAATTTACCTTGTGTGAATTTTTGGTATTTTTCTGACAATGTTCATTTTTAAATGAATAGTGAAAAATACTGCATTTTACATCAAAACTAATTTTTAATCTAATTTATTTATATGATTAGATTATGTTTTGAATTGGTTTTGAAGTGAAATTAGAATATATTTTTACCATTTTATCCAATGGTGGTCATTGGAATCAATTTCACTTTGAAATTAGACTTAAAATGGTGTCAATCTTTTGATACTTATTGTTTTGTAAAAACACGCTATTTGCTCTGGCAGTGGGAATTAATTATTAAATTAATTAATGTGACTTATATGATTTGAATTTTTTAAAATAGACTTAATTTTTGAATTTTTAATATAAAATATAGATTACGGTGAATTTTTGGTAATTTTCTGAAAAACTTCAATTTTTGATGAATAGTGAAACCACTAAGTGGTAATCAAGCAAACTGATTTTTTAGTTAAATGAAAGTTTTCCACTAATGTGTATTGAATTTTGAAAATCCGACATACATGGTTGTCATTAAGAAGTATAATTTGGTTCAATGAGATTAAAATAATTTTTTGGTGAATAGTAACTTATTAAGTTTTTAATCGCGATTAGTGGTAATTAGTGTAGTTTAAGGTATAAATAATGCTTTAATAATTTGAAATGACCTAGACACATGTCCCAACCTTGGTGGTTGTGTCATGGACGACCAATACAAGCCATGGGTCAACTTGGGGACCCCATGGAGACATTTTGTTTGGGAAATGACATAAATAACTTTTTATTTAATGTAAAAGTAAAAATGACACAAACATAATATGTTTTACGAAAACAATTTTTACATGGGGTTATAAAGATCAGATATTTGATTATAAATAATAATTGGAAAGCTAAATAGATTTACTACATAATAGTATTTTTTTTATGATTTTTAGACATTAAATAAATTAAATTATTTATGACATAATAATGATGTAGAGATGACATCATTATTTGACAATTTAAATAAAATGGAAAGACAATGTAAAATCTATGAACTACACATGTCCAAAACCAATTGGATGAGTGTATTTCGAACCCTTATCACCTTATCCACGAATTATATCAATGTGGGACTTTTTGAAACCGAAACAAATTTTCAAATAAAGTAATATTTCTTTACTTTCCAAAAGTGCCCCTCCTCTCCTCTTATAAAAGGCCCCCACCTCTACCTCATTTCACACACTCCTCAAGCCTTTGGCTCAGACAACCCCTGCCAATTTACTCTCTACACATCCATCTCCTCATCCTAGAGGATTCCATTTGGGCAGAATCATTTCAAAGGAAGCCTTTAGGCTCAAATCAAAAGGAGTTACACTTTTTAAGGTAATTCATTCTCTCATGTTCATTTGTTTTATTTTGCTTCTCCAACCCCCTAAACTCTTTTTATTTACTTATTTTGTAACAACACCAGTATCTTAAATATACAAGGATGTTGTTATAATATTTATTTGAGCTACACTCTCACACAACCACATCAAATGGTTAAAGAACATACAGTTTCCGTGGATGGCGAAATTCTGCCTCCCGAAACGATGATTGTTCAATACTCATTTAACACCTTCAAAGGTGGACATTATGATGTCACTATTTTCATATATGATATATAATATGTCTATGTTTTCCTTAAGCTTCTTTTTTTTTCATTTTGTGCATACCTTTATGGTTTCCATTATGGGTAAACACGATATCTTCATTTTAGGAAGTGCGGACTACCGCCCCCTGAAAGTGATTTGATTCGTTAATACCATATGTGGGATGTGTAAAGGATAAAGTTAATGATACTATATATGTTATTATACTGGAATTATAATATACTCTTATATCATTTTGATTCCATTCCAGAAAATATGAAATAGAAATGGAAGTAGCGTTCATGCGTACGTACGGCTTACAGTCTCCATGAACGGTGCATTTCATTTCTTACCTCTAAATGTGATGTAATATTATAAATACATGTATATGATGAATATATATGATATATATGTTATCCAAATCATTAATATCATTCTGTATATAACGAACCTATGACCAAATTAACAACATGTAAGTGTAAGAAGTCTATTTTTGACTTAAGAACCAAATACCGACAAAATGAACATTATTAACTTAACTGATTACATGATGTTCATAACATGGTATAAAAGGAATAATGAACTTGAAAAATATTCATAAGAAAGTAGAGATTAACTCAAGTTTATTATTCAGGAGATTAAAGAACCGTCGGGTCAAGTCGGATACGAGGTATGGGACTTCGTCTCAATCTCCTTTCATTGAGGCATATTTAATTTTATACACAACTTTCTTTTATACGGTGTATAAACCCCTTTGACTTTTACGTTTATTCAAAAGGAATATTTTTTATACGAATCATTTACTAAACGACAAAAGGGAATGTTTTTGTCGTACGTATGCGGCGACAACGACTTCTCCGCCATCGTGACCGTTATTTGAGTTTCGGCTTCCTCTACAAGCCATACCTTTTTTTTAAAACGAAAAATAAATACCATGTTTTACTTTGGTATTGAAAATGGTTTTCATAATGTTTTTATTATATCAATATGTTTTATTGATATCTCGTGATTGAAATGTGGAAATGTTATGTTTCCTTTATGCATGTTTTATGTGATATGATTATGTTATGGTTCTTGGGCATTATTATGAAGACGGGTGGTTCCGTGATAAACTAAGGGCGGGTGAGCCCGTTATTGCTCTCCAATTCATTGGGTAACGCGAAGGAGTGAAACGTTAAGGTTTCACCGAAGATATTTTAGGGAATATACTGTGATGGGTATTCCAAACGTAACCAATAGGGTTACTCCCTACGTAAGAATGTTATGAATTCCTCAAGTTACCTTTATGTCTTATGATTTCTATGATTTATTCATGATTTTATGAGGTATGTTAAAGTGCCTATGTTTTATGTGTAAAGTATGATTTCATTATTATGTATATATGAACTCATGTTTCCTTTCCATGTTTTTTTTATAACCCATACTGAGTTTTTATACTCATCCCAAGTTTTTGAAATGTTTTTCACAGTTCAATGGAAAGTTACATGATAAGATGATAGAGTCAAGGATTTGTCAAGAAATAATCCATGTTTTATTTTAAATGTGTTTCCATTGATGGGAATGAAGAATACTATCTTTATGTAACCACTTTGTTTATTTGTGGATTGTAATTCAAGTTTTATGATCTAATTCTCTAAAACTCTAAACCCGAAAAGATCCTCAATGTGTAATCTTGTAATAACTCAAGATTAAGTAAGGTTTAAGGCTGGGGCCTTATAGGTTCCCACATCCCTATGTATGAGGAAAGATCCATGTTTCTAGGGGTGGGAATTTTTATTTATTTATTATTCATTTTATAGTTACTTGATTTAGACCATGAGTGACACATATGGATTTTTTGGTAATGATTTATTGTATTTCTATCTCTTGGTCAGGCATGGATAGAGATGGTTTGTGAATTCAATCATCATGCTTGAAACATAGGATTGATATGTCATTAGTATTCATCATGTTGTTAATAGCTTCATAGTGTTCACATATGGGGATGTTTTATTTTTTATATGTGGATTTTTTCAGCATATAATTTCAATATTCCAAGGGATCTATTTTTTTTATAGTGTTTTCATTTAACTTTTTTTCAACCATTTATATGTTTTGTGTGTATATATATGTTGGTATTATATTTGATCAACTCATTATGGGAATTTTGGTTTATAAGAAGGTATACACAAGTTATAAGTGATGGTACTAGTCAATAAATTGCTGGTAAGTGACTTATAATTTTTTTCCTATATAACATGTGAATGAAATTATATTTTTCCAAACCATGTAATGTGAAGTTTAATAGTTGAATATAATTTTAAAATTATGTGTAATGTAAACAGTTTGTAATTTGAATCCTACATTTTTTAAAATTTCAATGTTTATGTAAGGTTAAATGAGAATATTGATACCTTTTTTGATCTCAGTGATGAGTACCCCTTATAACACTGTCCTGACACTATGTATTGTTTGTTTGGGCTATGAGAGTGCCCAATTTTTGAGACCCTTAGAAATGTGATACCATGAAGGTTTTGGACATGATGGATAATGGGTTGTTTCATGTTGGGACATCAGTTGGTAGGCGACCTTAAAGATGTGAGATATCCCCACATACCAACATTCCTTATGAAATTTGTTGTTTGTGACTTCATGGTAAGGGTTGGACCCCAAGGTGGGTTTCATATATTATAGTGGAGATATTTTTAGGTGGGTAACCAAATGTGTATGAAACCCTAGAATAAGAGGATGGATTTTTGTATTGGATGTTATGTGTTTTGGAATAGGGATTATATTTCCCCTCATGAGTAGTGGATAATGAGGGATCCTAATGAATATTGGTAATAAATATCATGTTGTGGCCTTGTATCAACCAGTTTTGGTTATTTATGGTGAACATTAGAGTGGTTACCCCAGTTCCTGTAGAAATGTTGGATATATTATGAAATTAAAGAAGCTATGAGGTGTGTAATCAATGTATGAAATGTATTATCATGTTATTATAAGAAATAGTAATTCCTTTTTCTTTCTAAAGAAGTAAATTTGAGTGATTGTACCTATAAGATAGTGAGGCATTGTTGGATTATTGATTGGGTTCTTAAGCCCAATTTTTTTAATGTAAAAGTCTTGAATTTTGGGTCTAATTTATTGAGTAGTCATAGTGGACTATGCAACAAATGTTTATGATGTTACTGAGATAGATGGAATGTCATGGTGGTTCACAATATTATTTAGGTTATGAAATCAGATTTCTTTAGAGTGTTCACCCATTACATTTATTAGAGGTTGTGAAGATGTGTGTAGGATATACATGGGTCTATTTGGACATGGATGATAATACATGATAGTATCCTTTTTAGAAGTTTTTATTTACCTTATGATCTATACTGGTTTAGTAGTGGTAGTGCTTCCATGAATGTTTACTCAAGATAGCTTGGTAGAGAGTCATTGAACTATGGAGAGCCATATTTGATAGGCCCATATTGGATCACAATGACTATTAATTGAATAAATTCCTATAGGTATAATGGAATGTGGTTTTTGTTTTTTGTTTTTGAGGTATCCTTGATGTGGGATGTGATATTGTGTGGGTGTTTAGATTGTGGTAGAGTTGATACTAATTTTTAACCCAGATTAAGGCATCGATCATCCATGATGTGTTCAGTGTGGATTAGGAGAGTTTCATGCATTGTACCCATCTATAGTGTTGGAGGGTTTTCATATGAATCTATGTAATTAAATAGATATGGTGGGTGGGGGTGCAAAAATGAAAATCAAAATATTAGCCATTTTTGTGGACTAGATATTAGTGAATAACACACACATCATTCTTGGAATCTCATAATGATCAGTTATTGATGTTATATTTTCACTCAGGAGAGAGAGAGGTGGAATCATATACTTGTTTCATTCAACGATGAATTGAGTGTGGTACATGAACCTTGGTATTAGGGAAATCATGGTGGCACTAGGACTCTTAGTGATAAACTGATGTGGTGTGTTCTCAGAATTCAATAAGGGATGGAAAAATGAAATCAGATGCTGTGGTAGATAGGGGATGAACATCATAAATGACCCTAAGGTGATTTTAAAGAATTACATTGGTTATTTTATAGGAGGGTTTTTATGTATGTAAGAGCATAATAAGGTTTTTGTATAGTTGAGGCTTTTACTATGGGCCCTCACTAAAGGTTTTTATGAACTCTGAAAAATATGTTCATTGGCTAATAAGATATGATAATGTACGAGGAAATTTTAAATAGGTATGTTGGGGATACACCATCTGGTGGGGAAATTCAATTCTGATAAAAGACAAGAATATGAGGTTAAACCATAATTTTTTAATGAAAATGGTTAAGGTGTGTATTTAGCTCATCTCGCATATCATTTTTGAAATTTCTAATGTGTTTTGAAATTCAAGACAAGAATTCAAGGTAATGATGATATGTCTCTCTATTGGAAATTGATTATTATTATGAATCCATCCTCAATTGGTTTTTGTAACAAATATGGGAACCAATGTTAACCAGATTTGTCATGGTTTTTTAGGTATGGTGAGTTAGAATCTAGGGCAGGCATGTCATATGAGCAATAATGAAGTGTCTTGATAAGTTATCTAGATAGAGAAAATTACCAGGATCCAATGTTAGTGATTGAGAGATAAATATTATTCTGGGGATAACCATAGGAATATCAGGTGTTTTGGAGATGATAACATCAGTTCTTTGGGATGGATTCAATTGAGTAACCGTCAAATTGGAGTTTTAGTTTTATATATTGGATTTGGCTCAGGTTTTTGGATATTTTATTTCCTTGGGATGAGTTCTATAAATTGGATGTGTTTTGGGAATTTAGAATGGCATGAAGTCCTATCTATGAAAATTGGTGACTAACATAGCTTTTTAGGTATGCTTAATTGACCAAATATAACACTTATGGATGAGAACAACTATGGTTGGGATGTTGTAAGATCTCTTGTTTGTATGGGTGATCACAAATTAATGAATGTTTGAATTTTTAAAACAGTGGATGGGATGATTTTTGAAACGTGCATTAGAGTTCATTTTTAATGGATGAAAGACATCAAATTATCAAATTTTTTTATTTAATAACTTTTCTTAAAGCATTGGATAGTTTTATGAGTGTGCGGGGGGATCGAGGATAAGAGTATGAGTTTTTAGAGTAGAATCAAAGTTCAAATGGATAGCACATTGATTATCCACTGAATGATGATAATATTCACTATCAATATCTTAATAATAATGTGTTCCAAATTCCATAAACATCATTTTCAGTGTCTTATAGAAATTGAACTTCATTTCTCATCTTAAGTGCAATTCAAGTTTAAATTGAAAATTTGGGCCCAATCAATCATTTATTTGTGGAGAACGTTATATTCATTTTTTCAATTTAATATTTTGGGATATAATTGATAACTTTGTTTGGAATATTTTATCATTTAGGATCGATGGATGAATCCCAAGAGAATATGGTGATTTTTCTGCAATAATGAAGTAATTTTCTTGAGAAATCAAAATGGGCCTAAGGCCCATCAAACAAAATTTGGTCCTGCAATCCACTCCCAATGAAGATAATATTATTAATCAAGAAAGATAAAAATATGAGGATCATTTCATTCAATTGTGGTCAGAGCTAATTTAGAAGTTTTCATGATGATAAAGGGATATGAAGTTGAGATTTAAATGGTGAGCCTGATATGAATGCACAAAAAGTCATCCAACCATTTCGATCATAACAACCAAGTGGCTGCACCAAATGAACCAATATTTTTATAGATAATAGAGTATATATGGAAGATAAAATACTTCTTCAATGACCCCTATTGATTTGGCATCCTGCAGCTACAAATTTACACATCCAAATGGGGGAAGAATCTGAATGAAATTTAATGGCAACTTTGAAATGTTGAAATTTTCTTCATTTTCTCACACTCTTATGACACTCCCAATTTACAGGGATATAATTTATTGTTGGGGGTGTATCTAAGGCTCAAAATATTATTATATAATGAGGTGGTGGTGAAGGGAATTAGCATCAAATATTTTTATTTTGGATCCATGTTTTTCATTCATCGATTGTGTTTCTTTCAATTGTAATTTCCTGCTTTCATTTTATAATCGCATCTTCAATTTCCCTAATGTATGTTTTTATTTCACATTAAATATCTTAATAAATGTTTTTCTTATTCTCCACTTTTTATTTTTCTATTCTTCCCACGTTGATATCATTGAATCATGGTGTGAATTTATTCACACTAACACTTGTGAATTTCGCACACAATGGTGGAGTGTTCATTTTTGTTAATGTTTTTCTTATTCAATCCCACTTCATTATGTTGACTTCTAACATCCATTGATATAATAGCATTGGTGGTGGGCTAAATATTTATCACAATATGAGTTATATTGGGTGCAAATATTTTTTAGTGAACTCCATTTATCCATCAGAGAGAATCCAATTTTCTATTGACAATCATTGTTATTTATCACAATATGAGTTATATTGGGATTTTGAATATTCAAAAGATATTGTTTTTTTTTGAAAAAAGAGAAAATATAATATGAGTCCTCAATTTTGGTGGAATTGAATTATATCTATCATAAATAATAATCCATAAAATATATTATAGAGGAGTATATAATTGATATTGGAAAGAGTAAAATAATATATACCCCCACACCATATATATTTTAGAAAAATTCCTCAATATTTGAGATATTCATTTTATATTTTATATACTTCCAGTAAATTGGTATCACACGATTTTCCCCAATACTCATAAGAATCCTTAAACAATGATGGGAATTATATTTGAAATTCTATGACTATTGTGGAATTTCATTAACTATCCAACTGTTATAAAAATTTTCATGTGTGGAAAAACTATAGTACAAAATTTACTTCACTTAATATAAATCAAATCATAATCATTTGATTGTTATATATTTTATAATCATATGGATCATCCCAAAAATGAAATATATATTTATATCAGAGTCTAATAACATGTCTTATATGTGATATAACATGATAAATTAAAAATAAATTTTCTATATTAGCATACTTTTGTACCTCGACATTAATGAAATAATATTTTTTCCCTTGAATAAATTTATTAAGTGGTTCTTTATCCAGAACATATACCTCAGACATCTGAGTTCAACAACTCATGAAAGCTGCTACTTAATTTTATGAACCTATTTTGACCTTCATGACCATATCAAACTCATAATGTAATAAAATATATCAATTTTTTTCATCCACAAACATCATTTATAGGTACTTAAGGTATAAAAAATCAAGGGAAAATTCAATTTTATCCTAAGAAGATAGGATCTGAATGTATCAAACATATACATGATTGCTAAGAACTCTTTTTCAGTAGTGGCATAGTGGTTTGGGTCCATATCCAGTGTTTTTAATGTAATTGGAATAACACTGTTTATTTCATCAATATTATAAGTAAAAACTAATCTAATATCATGGTATGTATAATCACATAATAGTAACGTCCCGGACCCGGATTCCACCCAATGGTGCCCCAAACCCGGTTGGCCACATGGCCTCAAGAGCATATCCCCAAATGCCAGAGGCTACCAAATACAAGTGAGGGCCTAGGTGAGTATGTGGGGAGACTATTACCTCATTACCATAGTATCAAAATGGAATGCAAAAATATAATAAATTTCATAAGTGAAACAAACAATAGACAACTGAAAGTAAGATAAGATAAGAATACAAATCAATAACTAGAAGTGTCTTCTATAAAAAATGGCATTGATGTTACATGTATCTTGAAAAAAACCAGAATAGTACAACAAAATACAATAAAAAACAAGTATACCAATAGAATAAAAACCTAAAAGGTATCCTAGCATCACAGGACATAGCTTGTCCATATGCTCCCTTGCTCCAAATCCAAGATCAAAAACCAATACTAAGGATCTCTCCCCTGTCATTACATTAAACCATATAATCTGTTTGGGTTCCCAAGGTGTCCCAAAAAGGGTGTGAGATAATCATCTCAGTAGGAAACCACCCATGTCTATATAGTTCTAACAACAATTCTATAAAAGTTCTAGCAGGTGTAATTAACCAGTAAAGTAATTTGAATGACCATAGAATATTTCGTCTTTAATAAGAAAAACCAAATAGTCATGATAGCTACTTGAAAAAGAGTGTCAACATCTAAAAAGGTAGTATGAACAATTAAACGAGATAGCCACATAGCCACACCATGCATCCATCAATATCAAGCAATCCACAACCATGCTATATTGAGAAGTCAAGTTTCCAATGACCACACTATATAGTTATGTCAAACATCCCACTACCTCGTTGTATAGTGAAGTGTAGACTAGAAGGTCTAGATCAAGGGTTTCAAGTATCAAGGAATCCATATAATAAATCTAGACCACAGGGGGGGATTTAAGGAGGTTTTCTATGTGATCCCATAAAGTATCATGGGAATCCTTGGTGGAAACTCATTTCAACATTTGTTGGTGTCCTAGGAGCATGGAAATAAAAAGTCCTACATGAGCCCAAGCAAGCCAGATCTACAGGGTAGAAAGGCTTGATCCATCCCATGGAATCAAGACCCAAGGGGCAGAATCAAACCAAGGCATCAACTACCACATTCTAGATCCATTGAGTGTAGTCCAAGTCATCTATAAAACCATTCAATCAATCATATAACCATTCAAATTAAACATTTATTCCATGTTACTATACCCACTAAAATGAACTTGCACATTCCATGTGTATTCCCAATCATGCATACCCATTATCAACTACAATAATATGGTCCTACCACCCGTATAAACCACTTAACAGGACATTAGGCAATTCATGTAGGTATACACACCTATATCATCTATTTAACATGCCATTCTATAAAAACAAATAAGAAATAACATTATATTCATTAATAAAGGAGGAAATACTTCTCATAATAATGATACTCAAGCTATCAAGGCATCTGAGGACTTCCTCTAATAATTCATGTACAAGAAAATACCCATTGGGTGGTTTAAACATGCATAAACATGTAAAATACAAAATCCAGAACCCATGGGTGACCTGGAAATGAGAAATGAGTGCCAACACACCTAAACTGAACCTATGGTCAACCGCACTAGGTTCAACTGCATCTACTAAATAAAACATGGTAAAAATGAGACCTCACCAGAAAGTCTAATAGATGGAATAATGGCCAAACTATCGAAAAACATTATGAAAAGATGAAGGAAAGTGTAGATCACCTACCTTGCCTCGGTAGGAGACAACTAATACAACATTAGGTATTGATTCATCCTAGTTTCGAAGAAATAAGAATAATAGATGAAGAACCAGATATTAGGGCATATGAGACTAATTCCAAATAGATCAACCATCATTCCAGTGAATCAAGAAAGGATAAAAAGTAATTGAGGACATACCATTGGAAATTTGATGAGATGATCAACGATTGAAATGGTGGTTGTAAGGAAGAAATGGCTTAATGAATATGTTAGTCACATCAAGGGAGAAACACATGAGTCAATTTTCAATAGGAGGAGTAAGATTTAATGGGTTTTAAAATGAAATATGGTATTTAATTAAAATTAAAAAACACACAGTAGGGTCGCAAGGTATACCCAAACGGTTTCCCAAACAATGCAGAAATTGTGTGCAACTAATTACCTAGGAGGGGTTCTTTTCATGGTTACCCCACATGGTTTTTCTATCTGTCTGGTAACCATGTGGAAACAATCTTCCCAAATTCCAACACTTTTTAGACCTCTCGCATGGTTTAGACTAACCGTGCACATGCCATCAAAAAACCGTGCACATTGCCATATTTAGCCCAAAACTTGGTTCCGTGCTCCAAGAAATCCCCGAACAACTCCAAAACACACATGATCAAGCTAAGAATTTACATTATCCCATAACAAATAATTTAAGCTGAAATTAAAAAGGAAAATACCTCATATGAAAACCTGGGTTCTTATAATCTTCCCCCATTATAGCAATTCATCATCGAATTTCTCTCAAAAGGGTAGTCAAGATTCGGCTGAGAACAACTCCCGCCACTGAACACGTATGTCCGCATCCCTCTCACAAGTCTCATCACATAAATAATCGTGGCACCATTTCACCCATAATAGAGGAATAGGCCAGCCTCAGAGAAGCTTCATGCTCCTATCAACTAAACAAATCAGATGCTACTCAATGGATTCATCAGCCAAAATCTCAACCCAAGCGGGCTGAAAAATGTGAGATGGGTATGAGTGATAGTAGCACAACTGAGATACATGAATGCTATTGTGTGTGGATTAGTACCTTTTATGTAACTGAAACTAAGAGGAAACTGACCCAACTCTCTCTAGAATATAAAATGGCCTGACATATCTCTGTGAAAGCTTTCCATGTCTCCTAATCAGTTTGTGTACCAACATCAGTGGTACATGTAAGAAAACCCAATCCCCGAATTCAAACTCTATAGGTCATCTACAACGATCGACATATGATTTATGATGTGATAGTGTAGTAGAAATTTAGTTCTAAATCAACTCGACCTACTCATAAGTCACATGCATGAGGCACAATCCTATTAATGATGCCTCTTCTACCTCTAACCAGCAAAGGGGAGAATTACCTGGTCTATCATATAAGTTTTCATAAGGTTCCATCTGTATTGTAACATCCAAGGTAAATAAATAATATTAAATTCTAATTTTTATCAATATTTTAAATAAAATGCTAATATTACATTAAAGGGAACTCTATGCTCGATGGAGAACCCAATACGTGACAATGAGTTCCTTTGAAATCTTACACTGCACTCTACTAATAAAATAATATTATTTTAAATGGTAGTTAACGCCTAGCCATTGTAATGGCGGAAAAGAATGGAACTAACTACAAAATGATTATATATGTTTGTCAATTATTTTTACTTTTATCCAATAAATGTTAGAGGCGTAAAATGCAAATGAATCCAATTTTAAGCATAAATCTTCAAATATTCTTTAAAAAGTCGATTAACCGCCTTTTGATGGAGAACCATTTTTAAATATACTTTTTACAATTTTATATGTTTTATTTGACAAAATAAAATCTTTATTTAGAGTTTGGACATCAAAATTTACTTTGTGTAAATTTTTGTTATTTTTCCGATAAAGATCATTTTTAGTGAAAATGTTGCATTTTAATTCAAAACCTCCTTTTAATATGATTTATTTATATGGATATATTATATTTTTAATTTAGAATAATGTGTATTTATAATATATTTTTACCATTTAATCCAATGGTGGTCATTGGAATTAATTTCACTTTGAAATTGGACTTAAACTAGTGTTAATCTTTTAATAGATATTGTATCTTAAAAACACGCTCTTTGTTTTGACAACAGGTATTAATTATTAAATTAAATAATGAAAATTATATTTTTTTAATTTTTTACTATAGGCATCATTTTTGAATTCATAATATCAAATATATCTTAGGTCGAATTTTTGGTATTTTTCTGAAAAACATCAATTTTTGATGAATAGTGAAACCACTAAGTTGTAGTTAAAGAAACTGATTTTTCGTTTAAATGGAACTTTACCACTTATGTGATTTTATTTTCAAAAATAAAACATACATGGTTGTAATTAGGAAGTAAAATGTGGTTCAATGAGATTAAATTAATTTTTAGTGAATAGGATCTTTTAAGTTTTATTAATCGCGATTAAAGGTGATTAGTGTAATTTAAGGTAAAAATAACGTTTTAATAATATGAAATGACCTTGACACTTGTCATAACCATATTGGATGAGTCATGGCCGACCAATACAAACCTTGGGTCGATTTCTAGGACTCCATGGAGCCACTTGGGTAAGATAATGACATTAATGCCTTTTATTTAAAGTAAAAGTAAAAATGACACAAACATGTATTTTTTTACAAAAACAATTTTTACATGGGGTTATACAAGTATGAGTTTTGACTATTAATAATAATTGTAAAGATAAAAATATTTCCTACATCATAGTATTTTTTTTATAATTTTAGACATTAAATAAATTATATTATTTATGACATCATGATGATGCAATGATTACCTCATTATTTAACGATTTAAATAAAATGAAACGATAATGTAAAATATAAGACCTACACATGTCAAAAACATATTGGATGTGTCTATTTTGAAACCGTATCACCTTATACTCAATATATATCAATTTGGGACCTTTTAAATCCGAAACTCATTTGAAAATAATCTATCCTTTTTTTGACTTTCCAAGAGTGCCCCTCCTCTCCTCTTATAAAAGGCCCCCACCTCTACCTCCTTAACCACACCTCTCATGCCTTTGGCTCAGAAAAACCCTGCCCATTTCATCTCTCCAAATCACTCTATTCATCATTGAAGCCTCACCTTGGGCAGAAAGCTCTTCAAGAAACCCTTTTGGTTCAAACCAAAGGGAGTTACCCGATTTAAAGGTAAAGTCTTCTTTAATGTTCTTTTGTTTTATTTTGCTTCTCCAACCCCCTAAAATCTTTTTATTAATTTCTTTTGTAACAGAAACAGTATCTTAAATATACTAGGATGTTGTTATGTGAAGTATTAGAGCTACACTTACACACACCTTCGTCTAATGGTTAATGAACATACTGTTTCTTTGGATGGCGAATTTCTGCCTCACGAAACGATGATTGTTCAATATTCTCTTAACACATTTCATGGTGGCAATTATGATGTAACTATATTCTATATATGATATATATGTTATTTATGTTTTCTATATGATTCTAAATTTTATATTTAAAACATTCCTTTATGCTTTTTATGTTGTGCAAATGCGATTATTTCATATCAGGAAGTGTGGACTACAGCCCCCTCAAGTGATGTGACTCGTTCATGAAATACATGGAATGTATAAAGAATGAAATTAATGAACATATGTCACCTATATAAAATATATATTCTACTGTACTTATAATATATATATCTCTCAATTATTTTTAAATCCATTAATATGACAAAGAAATGAAAGTAGCGTTCATGCGTACGTACGGCCTACCGTCTCCATGAACGGTGCATTTCATTTATTTTTATCTCCAAATGTTATGGAGTAGTATAAAATGAATATGTACTGGATATATATTATATTTAAATCATTAATACTATTCTGGAGATGATTTACTTATGACTACATGGACAATCATTTTCAAACAAGTTCATTTTTGACTCATGTACCAAACATCAATGAAAACGTCTGACACAAACTCACATTATTGACAAATTATTATAACATTATAATATGTGATATGAAATGAATAATAATCTTTAAAATATTTCATTAAGAAATTATAAATTGACCAAAGTTTATTATTCAGGAATATAATGAAATGAACAAGACAAGTCAGACTTGAGGTAAGGGATCCTACCCATCTCTTTCTTTTTAAGTACACCCTTTTATGTCATTCCTTTTAAGATTTTCATTATTATGATTGGGATGTTATTTTATATTACTCTTACTGTAATTTTTATTTTAATATGATTAGATACCCTATTATCTCTCATCAATCCATTTTTGGATGTTTTGAGTGGTGCCGTTAGGCTGCCGAATTTTCATAAGAGATCCTATCTCTCTATTTTTAAGTACTATCCTTTATGTCACTTATTTTAAGCTCATATTTGTTATATGAGGATATTATTTTATATTAATATTTATGTAAATTTTATTTTAATATAATGAGAGACCCTATTTGATCTCATCAATCCATTTTTGGAATATTTATGTGGCGCCGTTAGGCTGCCGAGTTTTCGTAAGGGATTTTTCATCTCACTTTTATTCCCGTGAGATTTATGCTACATTTTCCACAATTTTCATTGATTGGTATATGTACCTCCCATTATTCTACTCTTTGTGTAATATACTTTTTCTTATGAGTATTTACGTCAATGTTGTATTTTCCTTCTTTCTTGGGGTGTATGTTTCATAAGATACCCAAGTCAGTAAGGGAACCTTTCACCCTCCTCTTTTTAAAAGACTTCTTTTGTTGGGTCTTTTAATTTACAATTTTTTATGTTTGGATATGTTATTCTATATCTTATTGATGTAAATTTTATGTCCAAGTGATGAGATACCATTTTATCCCTCATCAAATCTTTTTTTGAATTTTGAAGTGACGCCTTTAGGATGTCAAATTTTTGCAAGGGAACTTCTTAAACCAATTTTGATTCTTTGGGATAAACCTGTACTCCTTGAATATGTCATTATATGAATATGTGTGAATGACCTCTGATTGTTTTACACTTAATATCCACTTATATTTTGTGTATTCTTTTTTCACACATAATTATGTAATTGATTTATCCTTAATCGAAGGATATCGTCTTTGTAAGGGACTTCGTCTCAATCTCCTTTCATTGAGGCATATATTGTTCTAATACAAGACTTTCTTTTATACGGTGTATAAACCCCTTTGAATTTTAATTTTATACAAAAGTAATCTTTTTCTATGAAGCATTTTACAAATGAAAAAAAGGAATGTTTCTTCTAACGTACGCGGTGACAACAACCTTTTCCACTGCCGCGAGTATTATTTGGTCTTTGGATTCCTCAACAAGCGTAATGTTTTAAAAATGAAATAAATACCATATACTCTTTTATGTATTTTGGTATTGAAAATGGTTTTTATAATGTATTTTTTATGTCAATATATTTAGGTGGTGTATCGTGATCAATGTGTGGAAATGTTTTCTTTCCATTATATTTGTTTTATGTCTTATGATTTTATAATGGTACATGGACATTTTATGGGTGGTTACGTGATAAACCATATGACGAGTGGTAACGTGAATACTAGGATGGGTGGTTACGTTATAACCTCCAATGCATCGGGTATGGAAGTCGGCCGTATGGCTATTCCATTAAGTATGTGTGGAATTCGACCGTATGGTTATTCCTTTTAAGTATGTTTATGTTCAAAGTTACCTTTAGATTTTATTGGTTATTTATATTGGTTTTATGGTAATATTTTGGTTAAAAAGGGTAAGTAATTTTGTTTTATTCATTGAAGTGTTTTTACTACTTCATAAAGGTGAAAAGTATTACTTTGGTAAAGTACTCATGGTTTACTTGTTGTTTTGAAAAACTAACAGTTTTCCTTCTTTGTGTATCCTTTACTGGGCTTTTTATGCTCATCCCAAGTTTTTGAAATGTTTTTCACCAGACATAAAGATGAATAGGGTCATGTATGGGATCAAGGAAAGATATTCTATCTAGAACATGGAACTAGACATGTTCCTTTTTAAGTGTTTTTTTATTATTTTATGGAAACTTAGTAGAAGTGTCTACTATGTAATCTTTTCAGATGTAATAGTTATGACATAATTCTCTAAAACTCTAAACCTGAAAAGATCCTCTATGTGAATTATTAATTTAATTCATGATTAAGTAATGTTTAAGGCCGGGGCCTTATAGTTGGTATCAATGGTCGGTTTAGATAACTTTAGAGGTTAGGGTATTCTTTAAGCATAAGTGACAAGTTTTGTTTAACCACAATGGTTAGTATATTAGATGGAGTAATTGCTGTTTTTTTGAAGGTTGTAATGAGTTTGAGATAACTTGGATAAGTTTATCTTAGTGTTTATCTTCCTCTTTAGTACATGATGATTTTGTTGATATACTCACACTGAATTTTTTTATTGTTTTAGTAAATGGATGGATCTAGCAGGAACCAAAGTGACAATGGGTATGAAGGAAACTATGGTGGTTCTCTGATTAAGAGACTGGATGAAATAGGGGATTCAATGAGGAATCTCATGGTTATTCCAAACCAACTATCAAGGAGTCATGATTAACAACTTTCTCATTGGTGAGTTCTATAATACATCGTGTATGAGAGAACCAACTCGATGTGGAAGTTCAAGTAATAATTATAAAGGTAACCATTAAGGTTTATATGATACTTAATTTGAGGTAATTATGGGTTACTACATGATATGATGGAATACGAAAGGCATGAGATAAACTTGAGGTTAAAATATGTTATGGTTATTTTTGATGAATTTATCTCTTTTTGAGGAATGTTATAAAATTATATAGTTTTGGAAAAAGGGAAACATGCAGACCGTGTGACAACCCGTCGCGTCGGACGAAGCTTTGGGAATCGAACCCACAACTAAAGTGCAACTGGTATTTATCACCTACCACTGGACTACGTGATGTCCTTGTTTAGTTTGAATAATTATTTATAGTTAGATGATTTTATGAATCACGAATAAATTTATTTTGGGTTATCTATGGAAATGATTATCCTATCATGGAGAATATGTGATTAGGCTAATTACTTTTCAATGAGAGACTTTAAGAGTAACTGGTGTTATTTGTTGATAAATGTTAAGATTTACATTGTAAGACAATGTGATTAAATCCTCCAGAGATTTGGGTTTCAATCTTAGTTTGGATTACTTTGAAGAATTTTATAGATAGTTGTTTATTGAATGGTCTTTGTTGAACTTTGGGTATTGTTGGACAATTTTTGGAGATTAGGAGTAGTTTTTCTTTTTGTAAAAAAAAATATAATTTTTGGGTATTATCTGATCTCGTACTAAACTTTTTGGTTTAGTTTTGGTTGATATCTAAAGGCATGGGAAATATATCGTTCTCTTTTGTAGATTAGCTGATTCTCAAGAATTTGATTATAATACTCTTAATGCGAACAAGCCTTCCTAAATAATCGTCTTTTGGAGAAAATAAGAGTTTGATTAAGGAATCTAGTAAAAGTTGAAAGTCTACGTGAAAAGTAAGTATGTTTCATTATGATTTAGTTAAGATCAAAAATAAATTCCTCAATTAAGAGTAACTTAAAACAAAAATGTTGACTATTAACTTTTCCTACTGGGGAATCGAATACCGTTTAACCCATCACAAGCTCATGATTTTCTTATGGTTAAATTTCTCCTAGACATGTTTACTATCACTCTCCATCAGAACATGAACCTTTGTTTTTTCCTCCATATCCATATTTTCATACATGGAATCCTAGTATGGTTTAACTCGGGTGACCTTTTGTAATTCTCTCCCATTCTTTTTAAGTGATAGTTTTACTGACTCTTGTTCCGAAGTGGGACATTCAATGGAGTTTCCAAGCCCAATTTTGAAATTGCGAGGATGAAATTCCGAAAAGGGGGGAAGGATGTAACATCCCAGGTAAATAAATAATATTATATTCTAATGTTTATCAATATATGTGAATAAAATGATAATATTACTTTAAAGGGAACACTATGCTCGATGGAGAACCCAATACGTGACAACGAGTTCCTTTGAAATCTTACGTTGCACTCTAATAATAAAATAATATTATTTTAAATGGTAGTTAATGCCTATCCATTTTAATGGTGGGAAATAACGGAACTAAATAAAAAATGATTTTATATTTTTGTCAAATATTTTTACTTTTATCCAATAAATATTAGAGGCGTAAAATGAAAATGAATCCAATTTTAAGCATATATATTCTAATATTCTTTAAAAGGTCGATTAACCGCCTTTTGATGGAGAAACATTTTTCAATATACTTTTGAAAATTTTATATGTTTTATTTGGAAAAATAAAATCCTTCTTTAGAATCTGGATATCAAAACTTACTTTGTGTAAAATTTTTTTATTTTTCCGATAAAGATCATTTTTAGTGAAAATGTTGCATTTTAATTCAAAACTTCATTTTAATATGATTTATTTATATGGACAGATTATATTTTTAATTTATATTAAAGTGTATTTAGAATATATTTTTACCATTTAATACAATGGTGGTCATTGGAATTAGTTTCACTTTGAAATTGGACTTAAACTAGTGTTAATATTTTAATAGATATTGTTTCTTAAAAACACGCTATTTGTTTTGACAGCGGGAATTAATTATTAAATTAATTAATGAAAATTATATGTTTTGAATTTTTTAAAATAGAAATCATTTTTGAATTCATAATATCAAATATATCTTAGGGTTAATTTTTGGTATTTTTTTGAAAAACATCAATTTTTGATGAATAGTGAAACCACTAAGTGGTAGTTAAAGAAACTGATTTTTCTTTTAAATGAAACTTTACCACTTCTACGATTTGATTTACAAAAATATGACATATATGGTTTTTATTAGGAAGTAAAATGTGGTTCAATGAGATTAAAATAATTTTTTTCTGAATAGTAACTTTTAAGTTTTATTAATCGCGATTAAAGGTAATTAGTGTAATTTAAGGTAAAAATAATGTTTTAATAATATGAAATGACCATAAAACTGGTCCTAACCCTATTTAATGAGTCATGTCCGACCAAGAAAACCCATGGTTCTATTTAAGGTACCCCATGGAGCCACATGGGTAAGATAATGACATTAATGCCTTTTATTTAAAGTAAAAGTAAAAATGACACAAACATGTATTATTTTACTAAAACAATTTTTTACATGGGGTTATACATGTCATATTTTTGACTATAAATAGTCATTGGAAATATAAAACTATTTCCTACATCATAGTAGTTTTTTTATAATTTTTTGATATTAAATAAATGAAATTATTTATGACATCATGATGACACAGCGATTACCTCATTATTAAACGATTTAAATAAAATGAAAAGATAATGTAAAATCTAAGACCAACACATGTCAGAAACCGATTGGATGGGTGTATTTCGAACCCTTATCTCCTTATCCTTGAAATATATCAATTTGGGACCTTTAAAATATGAAACTCATTTGAATATAATGTAACCTTTTTTTGACTTTCCAAGAGTGCCCCTCCTCTCCTCTTATAAAAGGCCCCCACCTCTACCTCCTTACCCACACCTCTCAAGACTTTGGCTCGGCCAAAAACATACCATTTCATCTCTACACATCCCTATATTCATCATTGAAGCCTCACCTTGGGTAGAAAGCTTTTCAAGAAACCCTTTTGGTTCCAACCAAAGGGAGTTACCCGATTTAAAGGTAAAGTCTTCTTTAATGTTCTTTTGTTTTATTTTGCTTCTCCAACCCCATAAAATATATTTATTCATTTATTTTGTAACAAAACCAGTATATTAAATATAATAGGATTTTGTTATGTGGAGGATTCGAGCTACACTTATACACACCTTCGTCTAATGGTTAAAGAACATACTGTTTCTGTGGATGGCGAATTTCTGCCTCACGAAACGACGATTGTTCAATATTATCTTAACACCTTTCATGGTGGCCATTATGATGTCACTATATTTTATATATGATATATATGGTATTTATGTTTTCTATATGCTTCTGAATTTTATATTTAAAACTTTCCTTTATTCTTTTCATGTTGAGCAAATACGATAATTTCATATGAGGAAGTGTGGACTACCGCCCCCTCAAGTGATGTGACTCGTTCATGCAATACATGGAATGTATAAAGAATTAAATTAATGAACATATGTGACATAAATAACATATATATTATACTGTAATTATAATATATATATATCTCTCAACTATTTTTAATTCCATTAATATGATAATGAAATGAAAGTAGCGATCATGCGTACGCACGATCTACCATCTCCATGAACAGTGAATTTCATTTCTTTTTTTCTCCAAATGTTACGGATTAGTATAAAATGAATATTTACTGGATATATATGATATTTAAATCATTAATACTATTCTTGAAATGATTTACTTATAACTACGTGGACAATCATTTTCAAACAAGTTCATTTTTGACTCTTGTACCAAACATCGACAAAAACGTCTGATATGAACTCACATTATTAACCAATTATTATAACATTATAATATGTGATATGAACTGAATAATAAAATTTAAAAGAGATCCTTAATCAATTATAAATTTACCAAAGTTTATTATTCAGGAATATAAATAAACTAACAAGATAAGTTAGACTTGAGGTAAGAGATCCTACCCCTCTCTTTCTTTTTTAAGTACACTCTTTTATGTCATTCCTTTTAAGCTAATATTTCTTATGTTTGGGATGTTATTTTATATTAATATTACTATTACTTTTATGTTCATATGATGAGAGACCCTATTTTCTCTCATCAATCCATTTTTGGAAGTTTTGATTGGCGTCGTTAGGCTCCAGAATTTTCGTAAGAGATTCTATCACTCTCTTTTTATGTACTCACTTTTATGTCACTTATTTTAAGCTCCTCTTTGTTATGTTGGGGGATGTTATTTTATATTCCTCTTTCTGTAAATTTTATGTTAATATTTTTAGAGCCCATATTTGATCTCATCAATCCATTTTTGGAAGTTTTAAGTGGCACCGTTAGGTTGCCGAGTTTTCGTAAGGGATTTTTCATCTCACTTATATTCCCGTGTGATTTATGCTACATTTTCCACAATTTTCTTTGAGTGGTATATGTACGGCCCATTATTATACTCTTTGTGTAATATAATTTTGTTTATGAGTATTTATATCAATGTTGTATTGTCCTTCTTTCATGGGGTGTATGTTTCGTAAGATACCAAAGTCGGTAAGGGAATCTTTCACCCTCCAATTTTTAAAAGACTTCTTTTGTTGGGTCTTTTAATTTACATATTGTTATGTTGAGATATGTTCTTCTATATCCTTATTGATGTAAATTTTATTTCCAAGTGATGAGATACCATTTTCTCTCTCGTCAACTCTTTTTCATAATTTTGAAGTGACGCCGTTAGGCTGTCGAATTTTTGCAAGGGAAATTCTTAACCCAATTTTGATTCTTTGGAAAAAACTTGTACTCCTTTAATATGTCATTCTATGAATATGATTGAATTACCTCTGATTTTTTTACACTTAATATCCCCTTATATTTGGTGTATTCTTTTTTCACACATAATTATGTAATTGATTTATCCATAATCCAAGGATATCGTCTTTGTAAGGGACTTCGTCTCAATCTCCTTTCATTAAGGCATATATTGTTATAATACAAGACTTTCTTTTATATGGTGTATAAAACCCTTTGAATTTTAATTTTATAAAAAAGGAATATTTTTCTATGAACCATTTTACAAATGACAAAAAGGAATGTTTCTTTTAACGTACCCGGTGACAACAACCTTTTTCACAGTTGCGAGTATTATTTTGTCTTTGGCTTCCTCAACAACCTGTAATGTTTTTAAAATGAAATAAATACCATATAATCTTTTTTGTATTTTGGTATTGAAAATGGTTTAAATAATGGATTTTTTATGTCAATATATTTAAGTGGTATATTGTGATCAAAGTGTGGAAATGTTTTCTTTCCATTATATTTGTTTGATGTCTTATGATTTTATAATTGTACTTGGACATTTGACGGGTGTCTACTTGATAAACCATACGACAGGTGGTGTCGTGAATACCAGGACGGGTGGTTACGTTATAACCTCCAATGCATTGGGTATGGAAGTCGGCCGTATGGCTATTCCATTAAGTATGTGTGGAAGTTGACCGTATGGTTATTCCATTTAAGTATGTTTATGTCCCAAGTTACCTTTATATGTTATGTGTTCTTTATATGGGTTTTATGGTAATATTTTGGTTACAAAAGGGTAAGTAATGGTCTTTTATTCAGTGAAGAGTTTTTACTACTTCATAAAGGTGTAAAGTATTACTTTGGTAAAGTACTCATGGTTTACTTGTTGTTTTGAAAAACTAACAGTTTTCCTTCTTTGTGTATCCTTTACTGGGCTTTTTATGCTCATCCTATGTTTTTGAAATGTTTTCCACATGACATAAAGATGAATAGGGTCAAGGATGGGATCAAGGAAAGACATTCTATCTAAAACATGGAACAATACATGTTCCTTTTTAAGTGTTTTTTTAATTATTTTATGGAAACTTAGTAGAAGTGTCTACTATGTAATCTTTTGAGATGTAATAGTTATGACCTAATTCTCTAAAACTATAAACCTGAAAAGATCCTCCATGTGAATTATTCATGTAATTCATGATTAAGTAATGTTTAAGGCCGGGGCCTTATACGTATCGTCTCCTGATAACTATTATTTTAGGTGAACTCAACCAGGGTAATGTGCCTCTCCCAAAAGCCCCCAAAATCAAGGATGCATGCTTGTAGCATGTCCTATATCACCTGTATTGTATGCTCTGAAAAGATATCAGTCAGAGTGTGGTATGCTGTTCCTAGAAGCATTTTTGTTCCCAACAGCCTCTAAAAATTCTACTAGAAATGAGACATAAAATAGGCATCCCTATATAAAATGATAGTGGACAGGACCCTATGTAGTCGTACCACCTCCCAGATATATAGCTTTCTATGATCATCACCACTAATGGTCTCCTTAATCTGAATGAAATGTACGATCTTCATAATCCTATCAACAACAACCCCCCCAACATAATTACATTGAGGCGATCTCATAAAACTAGTCACGAAATCCATCGTGACATCATCCCATTTCCACTCCAGGATAGGTAACTGTTGTAAAATCCCGTCCTCTCCCTGATGTTCCGCCTTCACCTATTGATAGGTGGAAAACCTATTAACAAAACCCCATAATTCATGCTTCATTAGTATCCACTTATACTATCATCACATGTCATAGTACATCATGGAAACACTGGGATGCACTACCTAAGATGATGTTTGAAACTCCCACATCAACTCCTCATGTATACACATTGGAACCTAAAAACATTCATAGATACACAGGATCCCATCATCACCTACCATCTAGCCAAGAAGAGTGTCCACACCTTCCATACCTTATCATCGAACTAGGAATTCTAAATTCAATAGCTATAATATCTTAAATCTATCAAGTATGGTATAGGTAAAAACTATGGATGGTACAACACTTTTCCCATGTCTATCATGAACCTCGAGATGGATCTAAAAAAACAACGCCATATGATTCCACTCGCTACTGGCCTAATGCATATCTAATATCTGAGTCCTCCTACTCAATGTATCAGCTACAACATTAAATTTAACAAGCATGTAGTAAATCTTGAAGTCAAAGGACTATAGGTACAACACACACCTTCATTGCCTCAAATTCATATCACGCTGCGTAAAGATATAATTGAGGAATTTTTGGTCCATGTACACCAAAAAACACTCTCCCAATAAATAGTTCCTCCAAAAATGCAATTCACTAATTGCCGTAGCTAACTCGAGATCATGTGTAGGGTAATTATTCTCATGAGGCCTCAACTTCTGAGACTCGTACACCACAACTCCACCTCCTTGATTTCTCAATACCCCCAACCCAATACCTAATGTTCCAAAATAAACCGTGTAACTCTTGCCTTGCTCTAGAAGTATCTGGACTGATGCTGATGTCAACCTCCCTTTAATATCCTAAAAATATGTCTCAAAATATTCTGACCACAAAAACCTCACACCATTTTTAGTTAATCCCATCAATGGTGCTTCTAAGAGAGATAAGTACTGTATAAAATTCTTCTAGTAACTAGATAGCCACAAGAAACTCTGTATTTCAAAGAAGTTATTGGGATATTCCCAGAAAAATACAACTCTCACCTTTTATGGTTCCACTCAAACACCTGTCTATGAGATGATGTGACCAAAGAAGTGAATCAGATCCATCCAATAGTGAACCATTGTGAGTATAGCATATAAATGATGCTCCCTCAGTTAAAATGATATTAATATTGTTGGTATGGTCATGTCAACAGTTAGAATACACTAATATATCATTCACAAAAACCACCATGAAAGATTCCATGTAAGGATGGAACACTAGGTTAATCAGTGCCATGAAAAATTATAGTGCATTTGTGAGACTGAACAACACAACAAGATACTTATATAACCCACAACTGCTACAAAAGGATATACAAGGTGTTTAAGTATGTCAAACATGCAACTAGTGATATTCTGACCTGAAGACTATTTTCCTGAAAACAAGAGTTCCACAATTATGTTAAACCCTATTCCCCTCCAAATCCTCTATCTACCTTTTATGCTCTTTCAAATCTATCGTAGCCATCCTGTAGGAGGAATGGATACTGTTGAATATCTTGGAACTACCTCGATGGAGAACTCAACATATCTCTTATGAGGTAAATTAGAAAATTCATTGGGAAAGACATCCCCGAAGTGCTCAACCAATCAAGGAAATTCCACCTAACCCACACCTTGATCATCTAAAAACTGACAAGAAATATGGGCTATCACCCCACTGTTCCCACGGTGCTTGGGTACAGCTCTCCCCACTTGGACATCCTAATCACCCCTGTAAAATAAAAAATGCACCCTCTGGTGATGTTAAAGTCACCCTACGATTATAGTAGTCAATGTACACATAATTTGCCATGATTCAGTCCATTCAGGGTGAATTCAAACCCTACCACCTTGAGGAAATAAAGATCCAAGATGAATTGGTACCCACGAACCACAATGGGACACTCTATTCACTAGCATACATCACCTGTTCTAACTCCCAATAGTGTGTCTTGTATCAAAACACCCTTGGAAAGTAAAACCACATGACCAAGGTTTTTTGACACTCATGTAGAGATAACACTGTGAGAGGCACCGATATCAAAAATAGCAGATACAATAGTACAAGCTAATAATATTGTACCTCTCACTGTATATGATTCATGATCCCGATCAAGTTGGGTTTTTTCACTGCATAAGTCCGGCATGTACCACGACCTTGTGACCCTACTTGGATACCCCGAGCTGATCCTCCCTGACGTCTCTGTGAACCTGATGTCTGGCTACCATAGACATTACCACAACTTCCCAGGCTGGATTAGCCTATACTGCTCCAGCTCAAATCCAAACGTGGATATGAAAAACATTCTACTAAACCAGATATCAATGCAAACCCCTACAACTCACATCATGGAGGGAAGGTCCTATAAAATCGCTACATGTGCCCCATATTGACACAATTTCATCACTCGACCATGTCATGGTTGCACTGATTTTTCAAGTGGCCTCTCCTACCACACTATTGGAAATAAACCAAGCAGCCTCCACCCCTAGCCTGACTAGCACTCACATTGCTAGAAATCTCTCAATGACATTTCTTTCATAAAGATGAAGATCAAAATGTGTGAGAAACAACACTCCCCTGTTCTGTTCCCAGATCATTTGTCAGGTTCCTCTTTGTAATCGGCGTATAGTTCACAATATCCATGATAAAAGGAAACCTAGACATGTTGACCCATAATCTGATAGCATTTCTGAGACATTCCTTGAAACATCTCTCTCTTGACATCATTCTATTAAGATACATCGGTGAAAAATGTTGCAACTCTGTAAAGAATTCCAATTATTCCATAACCATCATCACACACTACTCTAGATGCATGAAATCACTATCCCGCTCCGTCCACAGAGTCACAAGGTAAAATTTTTCATAGAAGTGGGTTTGGAATTCAGCGCAACCCAATTATTTAGCCCATCAGCCTAGTTCAAAATGATGTACCAGTGCTTTCCTACTCCACGTAGCATGTATGTCGCACGATTGACCCTATGATCCCGAGACATCTCTAGAAACTCAATGATCACTAATGGTGTCTTCAAACATAGATCTATAGCCTGTGGTTTCCCATTCCATTCAAACGTAGGAGGATACAACTACTGGAACACCCATTTCATCTCATCCATAGTCATGGATGGCTGTGTTGATCCCCAGATTGTCTGTATAGAGTGAAATAAACCCTCATAGAACTGTTCCTCAAAACCTATGTCCGGAATAGAATCAGGTTCCACAACTAACACTACATGAAAATAAAGAGGTAGCTTGTGGCCCACCGCCTCTAAAGTATAGGCACTGACTCCATCACGACATACCATTGGAGGTATTCTTCGTGGAATGCCTCTATAATTCCAAACACGTGCCTCATGAAGGAACACCATCAAAGCCTAAATATCAAATCATAGGACAAGTCCAAAACCTCATTGAAAACAATTAAAACCCACAACCTACTCCCAAAGCTAGATATATATAATGAATAGCCATCGAACCACTAGAAACTATGACTATTTCCCACTGAAAAGACCGGTCTAGGTAAAGAATCTACTCACCATTCTAGCTTATATTTATATTTCAAAATCAGTTATTCAGTAAATTCCTTCATGGTTTTACCAATTTCCGAATCCAGGAGGGTCCATAACACCCCATGAACCCAAAACTAGGTTCCCATTCTAACCATACATGTAAAAAGTTCATTCAAAATTTACATTCCATCGGTGTGTCATTTCAGAATTCCTAAGGGCCCATACTCTCTAGGGATTGAAAGATTACATTACACCTTTATATACTGCACCTAACTAACACAAAATCAGGAACAATTATCTCATAAACTATCAGAACAACATGAAATATCTAATGAATCCTAGATGGCATGGTATATTACATGGCATGTAATTTTAACAAGTGTCTATATGATGAATGAGATGGAACACCCTCATCACATGAGGTTGAATCTAAAATAGAACCCAAAATTGCATCAATAGTAATAGAAGTAATCATGTACGTCACCCATCTGTGAAATAAAATTGATTGTAATAGTCAAAATACAAATGTCAAAACTCTATTTTAGGTAAATTGGATTTTCCTTGTACGTGGGTTAGCTACTCCCAGGAATAGTCTATTACTAAACACTATTTCCTCCCTATCCCTATCTAATGTTACCAAACCATAAGTCATATTAGGAAAAGCCTCTGATACCACTTTGTAACATCCTAGACCTGGATGCCACCCGATGGTCCCCTAAGCCAGGTTGAACACATTGACTCAAGCACATATCCCCAAACACCAGAGGTTGCCAATGAGCAGCGAGGGCCAAGGTGAGTTAGTGGAGAGAAAATTCCCTCATTACCAGTGTATCACAGTAGAAGTCAAACATATAATAAATAGATAAAGTGAAACAAACAACATACAACTAGAAGTAAGACAAGACATGAATACATATCAATAACTAAAGTGTCTCACATACAAAATGATGAATATGGTATAAGTATCCAGAAAAAAACTAGAATAGTACATGGAAATACAATACAACAAGAGTATCACGAAATTAAAAAAGACCAAAAGGTATCCCAGCATCACAAGCGTCAGCTAGGTCATATGATTCACTTCTCTAATGAAACAATCAACAACTTGTACTAGGGATCTTTCCCCTATCATCACCTACAACCATATAATCAGTCTGGGTCCCCAAGGTGGCCCAAAGAGGGTGTGAGATAAACATCCTAGTAGGAAACCACCCAAGTCTATACTATTCTAGAAGCAATTACATAAAAGTGATTTCAAGTGTAAACAACTAGTAATGTGATGTGAATGCACATGGAATATCTATATTGTAATTATTAAAACCAAACAACCCTCAAGGGTACGTGTAAAAGAGAGTCTTCTCTTAATAAGGAAGCTATAACCATGTTAACAAGAAAGTCACACCTCCATGCCATGAATCCATCTGTATCAAGAAATCCACATACATGCTCTATAGATAAATAATGTATCCCATTACCACAATGTATATTGAAGTCAAATATCCCACAACCTTTACTTATAGTGAAGTGTAGACTGTAAGGTCCATATCCAAATTTTCGTGTACTAAGGTATACTTATAATAAATATAGACCATTGGGGGATGAATCCATGGAGCATGTCCATGGAATCCCATCGAGTCCCATGGGAATATTTGGTGGAATATCAGCTAGTAATTGGTTGGGGTCCTAGGAGCATGGTAATAGAAAGTCCTACATGGGCCCAAGAAAGTCAGATCCACGGGGTAGCAAGGCCTGAGGCATCCCATGGAATCAAGACCCAAGGGGTAGAGTCAACCCAAGGCATCCACTACCATGTTTCAGATCCATGGAGAGTAGTCCAAGGCATCTATCAAACCATTCAACCAAGCATTCATGCATTCAAATTAAGCATTCATTCAATGTGAGTATACCCACTCACATCAACCTGCACAAGCCATGAGTATACCAACACATGAAAACCAATTATTATGTACAATAATATGGTCATACCCTCCCATATATACCATTTAACATTCCATTAGTCATTTAATATAGGTATACCCACCCATATCATCCATTTAACATACAAAACTAAAAAAACGATGTGGCATAACATGATATTCATTAGTAATGGAGGCAGTACTTCTCTGAAGAAATCTAATCAAGATATTAAGGAATCTTATGTCTTACTCTAACTTGGAATGAACAAGAAAACACCCCTTGGGTGGTTTAAACCGTCATAAATAGTGAAAATTCAAAAGGCACACACCATGGGTGACATCGAAACGAGAAATGGGTGCCAACACACCTCAACAGAACCTATGGTAAACCTCACTATCTCTAACTGCAGATACTAAAAGTAACTCACTCAAAAAAAAGACCTCTTAAGAATGTCCGACTAATGGCGTAATGGAAAAAACCCAAAAAAAACCTAGAAAATCCTAATGAAAGTGTACACCACCTACCTTGCCTCGGTAATAGATAACTCATCTAGTATCAAGTCTCGATTCATCCTAGATTGGATGAAATATATAGAAACTATGAAGAATGGGATATTATAGCATATGATCATAATTCTAAATTGCATAACCATTATTATAGGGAATCAAGAATGACTAAAATGTAATTGTGGACTAACGGTTGCAGATCTGATGCGACGATCAGTGATTGAAACTACGGTCAGACGGAAGAATTATCACAAATCATCTGATAGGTGCCTCAAGGGAGAGCAAAGATAGGATGTTGTCCATTGGAGGAGTAAAAACCAATGGGTTTTTAAAAGAAATTTGGTTTTAAAAAAAATACACTATAGGGTCACACAGTTTACCTGCACGGTTTCCCAAACCATGTAAAAGCATTACACACCTCAATGCATAGGAGGGGCACTTCGCACGATTACCCAGAACAGTTTGACTATCCATGTGGTAACCATGTATAAACACTCTTCAAAAAAACCTTCACTTTTCATACCACTTGAACGGTTTAGACTAGTCTTGTGTAGGCCGTGTGAAAATTGTGCACATGGTCTTATTCAACCCAAAACATGGTTCAAGGCTCTGAACAAGCTCCAGACACATCAAAAACACCCATGATCAAGCTAATAATTTTTATAAGGCCATAAGAAAGAATTTAATAAAAAAAGATAGGGACTAATACCATGTAAAAAACCCACATTCTTATAATAATATCTCGAATGGATGGTCCCAGTTATGTTGTTGTTTTATAGGTGATGTTGTATGTTTAAAATTTATCTCATCAAACTATTTCCTATAAGTTCACCAAAAAATAATTGATTTTTTTAATTGTAAAATATAATTGTGAATATAAATCTTACTAAATATTTTTGTTAATAAAACAGAGTATTATAATTCCCAAAAATGGTTATAGGGTGATTTTCATTATTTTGGAAAGGAAAAAATAATGATTTTTTCCTATATCAATCAGTTGTTTTGAGATCATATTCCATATAATAATTCCAATTTTAACCATGTAATATACTTTATCAATTTTTAATACAAGATTAATTTCTATTAATTTTGTAATCCTTTATCCATATTCTCCAAAGAGTATTCAATGGAAATCCCAAAAAACGTTAAAAAATTAATAATGACTTCCATATAATCCTTAATTAAATTAATAGAAATGATTACCATGAATATTTGGAATGTTCCTGAAGCATTGTACAGTACTAATGAAATCCTTTTATATGCAAATGTTATATAATAATAGGTGAAATTTTCTTTTTCTTTTTTAGGTAAAACAGGCACATAGAAGTATCATAAGAATCCATATAAAATGCAATAATTTTATTTTAATGGAAATTTATCCATCAGTTGGTCAGTGAATGTTATAATAAAATGAACATTCAATGAAAACTGTTTCAATTTTTTAATCATTGGAAATTCTATAGATATTTTTGATTCTCACAAGGATTGACTAATTTTATTCATTCATTACATTTGTCATTCTAGATTTATTGGGAACTATTTGAATTGGGCTTACCCATTAGGAATATGAAATGTGGTAGATGAATTTTTCCTACAAAAACTTTTTATTTTACCTTTTTACCACTTATATAATCATTTGGTTACGTCAAATATAAAAATTCTGAACATTGTATTTTCATTTTATTCAAAAAAATTCTATACATCTATATTTGAAAAACATGGCTAAAAATATATTCTATACACTATCCTAAATAATTCCCATTTTCTTTTTTATATTTTAATGTTTATAATCTTGATTAGAAGGGAATTATATAAAAATATTTACTAGAATATTGTTTTTATCCACTAAAATTACATACATCACATTTGGGGGATGTGGATTAAGTACTAGATTTGGGGGCCTAATTAATTATGATCCTATATTTGGTTGACCAAAATCTATAGACTAATATTCCTAAATAAAATATGAAGTATCAATTTAATATTTTATATATATATAATTAAATCCATCAAATACATCAGATTTTACATAAAGAACCAATGGATATATGGTGGGAATATTTTATTCATTTATATTTTTCACTGGATTTTTCAATTCAATTTATTGAACAATTTGAAAATTTCTCTCAATAGACCATTTTCCTCATTTATAATGGCTCATCAGATTGTGTTATTTTGAAAAGTTGGTATTACCCTTGAGGAAATTTCATGGACTAAAATATATTAAATTGAACTATTTTCCATAAAATTCTAGTATCAATTCAATTTATTATTTATTTATTAGTGTGTTTAATGTTTTTTAAGGAATGGACATCCCTAGAAAATCACTGTATGAAAATTTTTCTATCATACACTTTTTAATAAGATAAAATCATTAAGTAATATCAAATTATTCAATATAATCCTCTTGGTTTTAATGGTATTTTGCAATACGTGTCAGAAGTTAAAGAAAATATCCTAATACACAAACCAATATATCTATTATAAAGAATTTAAATTATAAATATTGTTAATAAAAAATGAAAATACCAGTATATATTTCAACATCATTATCATTACCCATTATATGTCCTTAGATGTATGGATTTGATCAAGATCACCCAGAGTGGTAGCCGAAAGACATTGTAGCACCCCGAGATTTTATGAGAATTATTAATTATAATTTCTTTTATGTATTCTGTTGTATGATTCATCAAGATTAGCTTGCGCTATATGCAACACCATATTAGCTTGTAGTATACGCAACACTATTCTTGACTTGTGATGCACACAATTTCAAATTCTTTCGAATAAAATTAATTTTACACAACACCAAGTATAGATTTTGATCAATGTAGAACTGAACTATATTTTGAGTATGTTATATGCAACATCAAAAAAATCTTTCTCTACAGGCAACCCTGACTTGGCGTGCATTACACACAAGAGCGTCCTTCCTCAATAGCGTGTGTTATACGCAATACCGAGTTTAACTAAACAATGATATATTGTTATAATATTATTATGAACTACCCATTATGAATAGTATTAAATAAATTTTTAATTTTATAACATTATTATTCATCTTACATATTTTCTAGAACATGGTATGAGAACAAAATAAATTTTTCGGGTAAAATATGTTTTTTTTTTAAAAAAAATGCATTTTTTCCGGCTTTTGATGGAGCAACCGTGTTAAATATAGTTTTTGACATGTTTATCAGTTCAATTTGGAAAAATAAAATTCTTTTTTGGAATCAGGATAAAAAAATTTACTTCGGATAAATTTTTCATATTATTCTGATAACTTTCATATTTTAATGAATAGTAAAAACACGCTATATTTTAATTAAAAACATCTTTTTTCATCTTAATAATTTATATGAATAAATTATAATATTGAATGGTTTTAAAGTATAAATAGAATATTTTTTTACAATTTAATATAATTTATGTCATTAGCATTGATTTTACATTGAATTCATTTGTAAAATCATTTCAATCTTTTGCAATGTTTTAACATTTAAAACTTGTTTTCCTAACGATGGGATTAATTTTAAATTAATTTCTGAAACTTCTGTGATTTGAATTTGAAAATATGTATTCCATATTTGGAATCAGTAGGTCCAAATTATGTTAATAGGATACTTTTTATTTTTGGGCACCATGAATAGTAACTACACTAAATTTTATTTACCATAGTTAAAGGTAAATTGGGCAATTAAGGGTAAATATATTATTATAAAATTATCCTAACACTTGTATCTAAATAATTGGATGATTATATTTCGTCCTAAAACATACTTGGGTCGAAATGGAATCTATTTTAACCCACTTGGATTTGATTAAGACCCTTAATTTATTTTATTTAAAGGAAAGTAAAATATGTCTCAATCAAAACAAAATAATTAATGTATTTTTAATATAAGGTTATATAGAATATAAATTAGATTATAAATACTCATTTTAAATATATTTTTTATTTATTTATTATGGTAATTGATTTGTAATTTTTAAGAAATATTTAATTACTTTAATAGCTTATACATTAATGATGCAGATATTATTTACATAGTGAAAAATCAATAATATTGTTTTTATTAAAGTAATAATACCTATAAAAAGGCCCATAAACATGAAAAAAACTTATTTTTCGAGTATATCTATACCATACTCATCCAAGAGTCGTATTGGGGACCATTTGGAGCCATATAAAAGTGAATAGGAAATTTATATTATTTTATTGTAAATGATGTCAAAGTTGTCACCTTCATAATTTAATAAATATAACAATTTATATTTTCTTATTTTAAGATGATAAATTCTATTAAAAGTATTATTATGAATGATATTATATTTATCTTCATCATAGTATTTTTGTTTAATTTTTATGCAACAAATAAGTATATTAAATAATTATACAAAAATGTTTTAGTAATTATTTCATTAAGAGAAATATCAATGAAATGGTTTTAAAAATATTAAAATAAATAATACATGAATTAATTAATGTTGTCGACAAATTTTATAGATTAATATTACATATTATAAATCCAGTAAACATTTTTGTTCGAATATATCCTTAGTGTGGATTTTATTTAAATTCAAATAAATAAATAGTTTCAAAAATTACACTGTTGTTATTTTATAAAAATAACATATTATTAAGTTGTTTAAAAATCACATAAATATTTAAAAAATATAAATTGAAATTTATATCATCGAAAATGTCATAAGGTATACAATTATGGACAATTCACAACTCCAAAGTAATTAATTATAACAATTTAAAATTTGGAATATTATTACCACAAATAAAATTAAATTGATTAAATAAGGATAAATCAAGTTGATAAGGTTTAAAATAATTTCCCAACATGTATAAATTTTATTTTTTTATGATATTACAAACCTATATCATCTATGATTTTGATTGGAGTCATTTTTGGTGGTTTTTAAGTTTCTTTTAGATTAATTATAAATTAATATTTCTTAGGTTTCCAAAGATGCCCCTCTCCTCCCTTATAAAAGGGCACCTCCTCCCTCCCCTCCTCACACCATCTTGAGCCTCCAAGAATGGCCAAACCCTGAAAATTTACCTTCTAAACTTCCCTATAAACATACTAGAGGTCATGTTATTCTTCAATGACCAACTTTATTGCCCTAAGAGGAGGTTTGGAAGAGGCACATCAAAGAAGAGGTAATATCCTTTACTGATTCTTTCAAATTCATTTCTTTTCTACTTCATATTATTTTGTTGTATCATAATAAATTAATAACATAATTATCACTAATATATGAATATTTTATTGTAAATATGAAACAACCCTATTTCACCTTCTATCCATCCTACGGAAAATGAAATCATCATGCATGCGTACGTACGGAATACCGTCTCCACGCCGTGGTGTAATCTATTTTTCCACCACCACCTTATATAGATGGGTATAATGTGGTAAAGAAAAACTATATATGGTTTTTATAACATGATACTAATTCTTAGATATTATATCATCCACTCCAATTCCATTTAATAATTATGGGATTGATATCATCGCTCATGCGTACATTCGGATTACCGTCTGCACGATGCGATTGGATTAATTCTCCACGTTAACCATTCAAGAATGATTATAAAGTATATATAATGAATAATAATGAAATATATTACATAATAAATCTAATGGATTTATGAATATATATATAAAAATATATATGTCATCTACATACTTCCATTCAAGTCAAAAAGGAAAGGAAAACAACATTCATGCGTACGTTCAGCTTACTGTCTCCAGGAACGGTGTATTTCATTTAATTTATATATATTATATATATATATACTGAATATATATGATAAATAAAACATTATTTACATTCTAGAAGTATGTAAATCATGATATAAGAAATAATAATTTCAAGAACGACAAGTACAAACACGTACGATCAAGGAAACGATTTTACCCAAAACACTGCTTTAACAAGGAATTGACAAATGAACGGTTAATATAAAGTCATTAGTGAATAATATATGATATCATAAATATTATTATAATTTTTTACAAGATAATATTATGTTTAAAAACAATATACATGAGTCTTCGACACGTATAGAAGAAATTGGACATAAGGTAAGGGATAATTTTTCAATCTCATTTTTATCCGAGATTTCTTATATGTAAGTATTTACTAGGGATATATTTTTCATCTATGTCCATAAAAATGTTTTTCATAAAGTGTTTAATATTATTATATGTATGTTTAAAAGTCATGTTCACCCCTATTTGACTTTTACATTGTGTTATGGAAGAAATATTTCTTTTGTTTACCATACGAGGAATTTTTTGACTTTTCTGGAAAATATACGAGGAGAATGTTATTCTAAATTCTACGGCATGAACAGATTTTTTCGGTTTCATAACACCTAATTTTCAGGAATCTTCCTCTACAATATTTAATGATTATTTTCAACAAAATCCCTTTGTTTTAAAATTTCATGGCATTTTGTGAAAAGAAAATGATTTTGAAGAAGAAATGATATTTTCCTCAAGAATTCATTTCAAGTGATTTGTCAAAACTATTTTCCATATAAGATGACATTATTTAGTATGATTATGTTTCAAGTATAATTTATCTATTATTTACGTGGTTTGATTTTTATTATGATCAAATGATATCCTTTTGTTTTATATGGATTATGTCACGATGGGATGATGTTTATGAAACCCATTTTATTCGTTGGGTTATGATGAATTATTTATGTTTATTTTGTGGCACACATACGAATGATTTAATTATGAGATGTGTGGGACCTATATCTCCATCTAATTCATTGGGTAAAGATTTATATCCCATGAGATATACATGGATAGAATGATAAGTAAAATCTAGTTCAGTAATATAGGGCTGGAACAGCAAGTAAACCCGGTTCAGTAATGGACCTTGCCCACTATGATGGTCTTGGCAGCAATGCCTTGTCTAATACATAAATAATATCATGTGATTTATGGTTTTCCATAATTCCATGTTTTATTCCCATGCTATTTTATCTTTATTAATGTTCCTTCATGATCAATGCTTTAATCTACCGCAATGAATTATGTCATTACTCCTGATTTTAATGTTTTGTGTTCATGTTTTTACGTTCAAATTTAAATGGATTATTTTATGTTCTCCATGTTAGCCATTACTGTGCATTTTAGGTCACAATATTTTTGTTTTCTTTTCCCCATTATATAAGGAAAGGTTTTAGGTAAGAAAACAAAATGGGAAGATCTTTTTGGGAGATGTTGAAGATATTTCAACATGATTAGAAGTCTCTGTTCCAAGTTTGCAAAGACACTAAACATATACAGTTAGTGGTTGTCTGTTTGTGTCATGTATTAAGTTTTCCACAAAAGTAATGTAATGTCCATGTACATCATGCTTTGGGTCTCTACAGTTGGTATCAGAGTGAAGGTTTGGTCAACCATTGGAAGGAAAGATGCTTAATATTTAGTGAGATCCCTAGAGATATTTCTAAGGTATGTCTAGGGATGTAACTAAGGATTAGTATAACTATAGGTTAAAGCCCTAGAATATTGTTGATGATAATAAATAACCCAGGGTGAACCTAAGGTGTCAAGGATTAAAGAATTCATGATAAGCTAGACATCCCATAAGTGAATTTTTCTGATTATGTGGTTCCTCGTTATTTTAACTGTCTCTTACACCATGGTTTTTGGTTTTAGTCAATGGAGGGAAGTAGAAGAAATTGGGTCAACATTGAATCTAATGTAAAAATTGGTGACTATGAGCAATGAAATTGCGTAATGCCTAGAAAGAAAGATATTGTGATCATGCTGAATCATTCATCGCAATATATGATTAACAAGATGAACTTTAGTTGTATTCCTAATTCATAAAATAAGATGAAGATGGACTTTTATGCCGGTTTTCATGGTGAGGATCATAGAGAAAGGAAGATTGAGATTTCTAAAGAAGGGAAGGACAAACTTAATGAATACATCAAATGGAGGGGAAGATGTTATCTGTGTGGGGAGAAGGGTCATAGAGTGAAAGACTGTTATCGAGTTCAATATCTTATCTGTGGAGAACATGTGCATTACCCAAATCAATGCCCTAACCTAAGAGATTAATTCTAAATCAAGGGATGACGTATTCCATGAAAATCATTGAAGAGGTTGGATTGAATTGTTTATGTATTGGTATTCAAGAATAATGTTGTTGAGGTACTTTTATGGTATATTGGCATATCTATGTATTGGTCCATTATGGTTTTCCATAAGAATACGGTACCGGTAACCATGAAAATTGATTGAAATATTTTAGGAAAGAAGATGATATGCACATAATGAAGGGATAATGAGAAAATAATATGTTTAATATTATTAATGATATCATGACTAGTATAAAGACAAAGTGACTTCATGGTTTGAGTATAATGAATTTTTGGGATTTTGGTATGTGTAAAGAGTTAAATTTTGACAGAATTTATGTTTTCAATAAAGTTCTATAGAAATTAATGTTGCTAGAGAATACCAGATTAAGGTATTCACATGTTTGGAATGTGATAAACAAGATATATCTTATGATATATGGGGGATAAATGATGTTATTCAAATGCTTGGTTGATGACATTTCTAGTAATCATTTTCTTTATACTATGGGCTTGGATAGAAGTATTTTGGATAAGCCTAAATATTTGAAATGGATTATGTTGGGCATAAGATAATATTGTTTAAGGATAGAACTTTTTTTCGATATTATTTCTGGAATGTTATAATAGTGTAGTTTTAGAAAAAGGAAAACCTGAAGGACGAGACACAACCCATCACGCCAGACAAGGTTGTGGGAATCGAACCCACAACCAAAGTTCGACATGACTTTATCGCCTGCCACTAGCCTACAGGAAGTCCCTGGTTAGTAGAAACTAGTTTTATTTTATTAAGAGGTATGATAGATGAAGTATAAGTCCATTTTTGGAACTATATACGATTAATCTCAACATAGATGGACCTCTGTATATAAATTTTGTTAACCTTATGTTTGAGACAGATGGAATTAACTATCATTCTATCACATGATCTACTAACATTTCATGAAAGACAACTTCAACTTTATTTCTTTAAGAGATGAAGTGGAAATTGTTTAAGGCACGAGAAATTGTGAGATTGTACCAAAATCTAGCAAGTGTTTCTTTTTAAAAAATTATACATAATTTGGGAAATGATCTTGAAAACCAAAAATGTTGTCCTAGTTACCTCATATATGATGAATTAGATGGTACCTTAGATCATCACAAATTTATGGCTTTGTGATTGTTGGATTTTTCAAAGCCATGTTCTCTACCACTCTTTATCCCAACATGATGGTTAGATTTCTCTTCCATATCCATATTTTTCACCTATGTTCTCTTATGTGGAAAAGAAGTGATGAGATACTTTGGGTATTGATTATGTTTCTAACATTATTTTTGAAAATGATGTTTTATTATTCCTTTTAATGATGTGGGTCTCTATGAAATAATCTTTCAAGTAGAAAACTATTTATAACCCCGATGAATTTGGAGGGTTAAATTAATTTTAAGGGGGGGAGAATGTAACACCCCGAGATTTTATGAGAATTATTATTTTTAATTTTTTGATGTCCTTTGTTTTACGCTTCACCAATATTAGCTCACACTATACGCAACACAGTATTAGCTTGTAGTATACGCAACCTATTCTTGGCTTGTGATGTACTCAATTTCAAGTTCATTCAAATAAAATTAATTTTATAGAAACACCAAGTATAGATTTTGATCAATGTATAACTGAACTACATTATGAATATGTTATACGTACCATCAAAAGAATCTTTCCCTACATGCAATCCTAACTTAGCTTGCATTACACGCAAGAACGACCTTCCTCAATAGTGTGTGTTGTACGCAATACCGAGTTTCACTAAACAATGATATATTGTTATAATATTATTATGAACTAGTCGTTATGAATAGGATTAACTTCAATTTTAATTTTATAATATTATTATTCAAATTACACATTTTTAGAACATGGTATGAGAACAAAATAAATTGTTTGAGTAAAATAAGTATTGTCCAAAAAATGCAATTTTTCCGCCTTTTGATGGTGCACCCACATTAATTATAGTTTTTGACATGATTATAAGTTAAATATGACAAAATAAAATACTTCTGTGGAATCAGGAATAAAAATTTACTTTGGATACATTTTTCATATTATTCGGATAACTTTCATGTTTTAATGAATAGTAAAAACACGCAATATTTTAATTTATAAAACATTTTTCATAGTAATAAAATATATGGTTAAATTATAATATTTAATTGATTTAAAGTACAAATAGAATATATTTTACCATTTAATATAATTTATGTCATTAGAATTTATTATCCATTGAATTCATAGGTAAAATAATTTTTAATCTTTTGTAATGTTTTAACTTTTAAAACTCATTTTCAAAACAATGGGATTATTTTTAAATTAATTTCTGAAACTTATGTAATTTTAATTTGGAAAAATGGATTCCATATTTGGAATCATTAGGTCCATATTATGTTAATAGGCTACTTTTAATTTTTGGGCACTATGAATAGTAACTACGGTAAATTTTATTTTCTATAGTTAAAGGTAAATCGGGTAATTTAGGGGAAATATATTATTATAAAATTACCTTAACACTTGTCTTAAAATAATTGGATGATTATATTTTGTCCTAACACATACTTGGGTCGAAATGGAATCTATTTGAACCCACTTGGATTTGATTAAGACCTTAAATTAAATTTATTTAAAGGAAAGTGAAATATGTCTCACTCAAACCTTAATAATTAAAGTATTTATAATATAAGGTTATACAGAATATAAATTCGATTATAAATACTCATATGAAATCTAAAATGTTTTTCTTTGTTATGGTAATTTATTTGTAATTTTTATGAAATATTTAATGACCTTAATTTCTTATACATTAATGATGTAGAAATTATTTACTTAGTGAAAAATCAATAATATAGTTTTTATTAAAGTAATAATACCCATAAAAGACCCAAAAACATGACCAAAACTTATCGGCCATTTATATATGTACCATAAGAATCCAAGAGTATACTTGGGGACCATTTGGAGCTGTATGAAATATATTAGGACATTTATATTATTTTATTGTAAATGATGTCAAATTTGTCACCTTCATAATTTAATAAATATAACAATTTATATGATGTTATTTTAAGTCGATAAATTCATTTAAAAGTATTATTATGAAATCTATTATATTTATCTTCATCATAGTTTTTAATTTTTAATTTTTATGGAATAGATATGTATATTAAATAAATATTCAAAAATGATTTAGTAATTATTTCATTAAGAGAAATATAAAAAAAATGGTTTTAAAAATATTAAATTAAATATTATATGAACTAATTAATGTTCTCAAAAAAATTTATAGATGAATATGACATGTTAGGAATCTATTAAACATTTTTTTCGAATATATCCTCTATGTGGATTTTAATTAAATACAAATTATTAAATAGTTTCAAAATTAACACTATTGTTATTTTATAAAAATAACATATTATTAAATTGTTTAAAAATCACAAAAATATTTAAAAATTAAAAATTTATATTTATATGCTCGATAATGTAAAAACGTATAAAATTATGGACAATTCACAACACCGAAGTAATTATTTATTACAATTTAAATTTTACAATATTATTACCACAAATAAAATTAAACAGATTAAATAAGGATAAATCAAGTTGATAAGGTTTAAAATAATTTCCCAACATGTATAAATTTTATTGTTTTATGAGATTAAAACACTATCTCATCTAATCTTCGGATTTGTGTCATTTTTGGTGGTTTTTATATGGGGTTTAAATTTATTATAAATTGATATTTCTTATGATTCCAAAGGTGCCCCTCTCCTCCCTTGTAAAAGGGCACCTCCTCCCTCTCATCCTCACACCATAATGAGCCTCCAAAATCGTCCAAAACCTACCAATATCTCTTCTCCACATCCCTATAAACATATTAGAGGTCATGTTCTTCTTCGAAGACCAACGTTAGTTCCCTAAGAGGAGGTTAAGAAGAGGCACGTCGAAGAAGAGGTAATATCCTTTACCGATTCTTTCAAATTCATTTCTTCTTCTACTTGATATTATTTTGTTGTTTCATAATAAAGTAATAACAAAATTATCAATAATATACTGATATTTTATTATAAATATGAAACAACCCTATTTCACCTTCTATCCATCCTACGGAAAATGAAATCACCGTGCGTGCATACATGTGGAATACCATCTCCACGCTGTGGTGTAATCTATTTTTCCACCACCACATTAATTGGATGGGTATAATTGTGAAATTAATAACTATATAAGGTTATTATAACATGATAGTAATTCTTCAATATCATATCATCCACTCAAATTCCATTAAATAATTATGGGAACGATATCATCGCTCGTGCGTACGTACGGAATACCGTCTCCACGACGTGATGAGATTCATTCTTCATGTTTTCCATTAATGAATGATTATAAAGTATATATAATGAATAATAATGAAATATATGAAATAATAAAGCTACTAGATTTATATATATATATATAGTTCATCTACTTGCTTCCATTCAAGTAAATAAGGAAAGGAAAACAATGTTCATGAGTACGAACGACCTACCGTCTCAATGAATGGTGTATTTCATTTCATTTGTCTATCTATTATATATATATACTGAATATATATTATATATAAATCATGATCTAAATTCCGGAAGAAAGTAAATCATGATATAAGTAATAATAATATCAAGAACAACAAGTCCAAACATGTACGATAAATGAAACGATTTTACCCAAAACACTACTTTAAAAAGGAATTGACAAATGAACGGTTAATATAAAGTAATAAGTGAATCATATATGATATCATAAATATTATTATGATTATGTTACAAGATAATAATATGTTTAAACCCACTATACAAGAGTCTTGGAAACATATGTAAGAAATTGGACATAAGGTAAGAGATAATTTTGCAATCTCATTTTTATCCGAGATTGCTTATATGTAAGTATTTAATAAGGTTATATTTTTCATCCATTTTCATAAAAATGTTTGTCATAAAGTGTTTAATATTATTATATTTATTTTTAAAAGTAATGTTTACCCCTCTTTAAAATTTTAGTTTTGTTATGGAAGGAATCTTTCTTTTATTTACCATACGAGGAACGTTTTGACTTTTCTGGAAAAACTACGAGGAGAATGTTTTTTTAAATTCTATGGCATGAACATATTTTTACGCTTTCATAACACCTAATTTTCAGGAATATTACTCTACAATATTTAGTGATTATTTTCAACAAAATCACTTTGTTTTAAGATTTCCTGGAATTTTGTGAAAAGAAAATGATTTTGAAGAAGAAAGGATATTTTCCTCAAGAATTCATTTCAAGTGTTTTGTCAAAACTATTTTCCATATAAGATGAAATAATTTAGTATGATTATGTTTCAAGTATAATGTATCTATTATTTACATGATTTGATTTTTTTTATGATGAAATGACATCTATTTGTTTTATATGGATTATGTCACTATGGGATGATGTTTATGAAACCCATTTTATCCATTGGGGTATGATGAATGATTTATGTTTATTTTGTGAAACACATAAGAATGATTTCATTATGAGATGGGTGGGACCTATATCTCACTCCAATGCATTGGGTAAATATTTATATCTCATGAGATAGACATGTCTTGAATGGAAAGTAAAATTCGGTTCAGTAATATAGGGCCGGAATGACAAGTATACCCGGTTCAGTAATGGACTGTGTACACCATGATGGACTTGGCAGTAATGACTTGGAAACTATGGAAATCATATCATGTGATTTATGGTTTGAAAAAATTCCATGTTTTATTCCCATTCTATTTTATCATGATTAATATTTTTTTATGATAAATTATTTATGTACCACAATGAATTATGTCATTACTCTTGATTTTGATGTCTTATGTTCATGTTTTTTCGTTGAATTGTTTATGGATTGTTTTATGTTCTCCATTTTTTCCCTTACTGAGCATTTGAGCTCACCTTTTTTATGTTTTCCTTTCCCCCAAATATAATGAAAGGTTTTAGGTAAGAAAACAAAAGGGAAAATCTTTATGAGAGATGATGAAGTTATTTCAACATGATTAGAAGTCTATGTTCCATGTTCCATAGAAACTAAACTAATACGGTTAGTGGGTGTTAGTTTGTGTCATGTATTAAGTTTTCTGCAAAATTAATTTTATGTCCATGTACATCAAGCATTGGGTCTCTACAGACACCCCACCCCTTTATTTATCCATGTAATGATAAATCACAAGATACTTTAGTGGAATCTACCACCCACCCTAACAAATTATTATATGATGTAGGAAAGGTTGTAGAAGAATAAAGACATATATTGGAGTGTTTTAACTGACAATGGAAAGACTATCATGAACACACTATTTAATTATAGTATCCCATTATAAGGCTCTTGATGATTATCTTGTGTGACAATTTTTAACTCATAAATTATATGTTAATTCAATCATTATATATAACTCTTTGATGATACATGTAACAATTGGTTGAATACATCTTAAATCCATTTTATATTACGAAAAAATTAATGATACCTAATCATGTACAATATTTTGGTGATAAACTCTTTATCACACCATTATCTTAGACAAATAAATGTTGTTTCAAAATAAATATTTCAATATGATTCATTTCCATTAGGACTACATCAATCATAAAATATGACTAGCCTAGGTAGTTCATATATGATGGATTCATAATTTTTGATGTGGTTTCAATAAAATACATATAATAATCCTTATGTTATGTGCATTTCATACCCTAGACCAACCATAATGTACCATATGATATCACTTGGATTTAAAGAATATCCCCTTCAATCATTCACTTGAAATATAAACTCATCGACTTAGTACCATTTCACATTATATTTTATAATATACCATAAATTGTAAATTCATACACATATATGAATAAATAAATAAATAAATATATGTTACAAAACATTTGGAATTCTATAAGAAACTTCATAAAGTATGATATCATAAGAAATATCTTGTGAAATCACCATCCAAAACTATTTTGGGTTTACCGTAAAGCACATTTACAGAAACCCTCTAAGTAAAACTAAATCCCCATTCATCAATAAAAAAAACTATAACCTGATGGGACTTTGTAGTGTTGGTAATAAATATGAATCACTTGATCCATAAATATAAGGAAACTGCATCCTCTAAAAAATAATATGTTCTACAAAAGTTATAAGGGGATCTCACGGGATCTTCGTCACACACATATATTTATAATATTATGTTACATAGTTTCACCATATAAAATTATACATTATCATATGTATCCTTTTTCCAATTCACATTATTCCTATGGGATATAGAATACATCAATACCATATAGGTAAGTCAAAAATTGATTATTATTAATGTATATAATTTCCAAATCATTGAATACATCACATGTTATTCATCTTTATGGATGAGTATATCACATAACCACTATACGAATAGATAATCACATCACATGCACTATCTTGGTGTGACTGCACACTACCGAGTATATACCAATCATGGACCAAGATTTCATAATAAACCAACGAGAGGAAAAATCTCATATTGTATGAGCTCAAACCACTTACATGATCAACCACATAACCAACCACCCCTAATTAGATAATCATCATGGATTGTGCAATAAAGGTATTAAAGTATGAAGGCTGTAATTCTTGTCTTCTCAACAAACCAAGGAATAAAAACGCAAATGCAATTCATTCATTGTTGTACTCCAATGATTTAGTATATGAATCTCTGTGATGTATACATAGTGGGTTCTCTAGAATAGATTAATACTTTAGTACCTAATGATAATATTTTGTATCTATAAACATTAATATCACTATCACTAACCTTAACATTTTATCATATATTTTAATACTCCATGACATTATTCAGTTAGGGATGACTCAAAATCATACTTTGAGTTGTCAATAGGCATTACACATTATTAATTGTAAGTAAATAAATAAATATATTTAACTAATACAAAATAATGATAAAGTTAATTTTTATTTTAATATTATTCATTTTATATTCTTAAGAAGACTATAAGAGTAAATAAAAAATTCAATATATGAACCAAATTAACATATCATATATGATAAAATTATAGATTATAATTATCTTGGCTACACCTTTAAGGGTTTTAAACTCATTTTATTCCATATCTATTTTTATTCACTAGATAAAAACCACCATTTAACTATTTAGTGAGTAACATCTATGAGGAAATAATGTTTTGATAAAGGGGAGATTTTGGAATTCATATTCCTAAAGATAAACTCCTTGAACAAATTCAAACTATTTTAATATATAAAAACATCTGTTTCAATGTTAATAACTTCTATTCTCCACTTTTACCTTTTTTATATTTAATATCATCATCATCTTTTGAAACCTTTCAATAAAACATTTCCTTGAAATATTTTCGAAAATAATCTAACTATTTATATTACTACATGTCATCACATACTAAAGTCGTTTATTATAAATAAGAACCACCTTTTTTTATTGAGAATAAAGACAACTCTTTACATTTTTTTAACCTCCATAACCTAAATATATTTAAGGATATAGTGTGAAATGCACTTACTATTTTCACTATAATAATCCTCTAAGAAAAAGCGATATTCACCTTGTCAAGGAAACAATATTTAACAATTAATGTTTTTACCTTCATATATTTTAAATCTATTAGTATATTAATTGGAAAACACAATAATTTTATAATTATGTAGTACTTTATTAAATGTTTTTGAGATTATCCATGTTCAGAACTACTCACAATAGCCTCGTAGTCACAATATTCTTATCAGAATGCAATTATAAGACACAATAATTATTTTGTATTAATCAATAAATGTTAAATAAATTTAATAGAAATATTTAATAAATAAACTATCATTTCCAAATCATATAAGTTAATTATTGTGTTTAGATAATTTAATGAAAATATCATTATTCATTAAATACACAACTAATGGGTGGTAGGAACACCATCCCTATTATTTTAAATTACCAATTAGATTAAACCCTTTATCCAATAAAAAATATTTTTATCCTTATCTTCTTCTCATATAATTTTATAGAATCTAATAAATCATGAACCATGTGTATCATCTTATATTTTTCATAAAAAATATTTGTTGGGAAAATAATTATGTTATCACATAAGATAAATTAGAGGAATATATAAATACATTTTTTGTATTTATTAGAGTTTTATATATTTCATAACATTCAAATTTTTGATAAAGAACACTTTTCTTCACTATTTGAATAAAATCAACATGCTTGATCAGTTCTTACATTGATTTGGAGGAATTAAATATTTACACCGTTTATAATTTATACATTTGGTTTTATATATGATTAAAAACAAAAGAATGAATATATATAATAGTGATACTAGAATATACATTTCAAGGAGTTTCATAAACCATTTGGGAAACCAAAAAAATCCATATTATGGAATCATTACTCTTTCTTTATTAAAATTTAATGTTTCAGTAACCTAGTTTAGATACTTAAAGAAACATTGTTGGAATCTCAAACAAACGTTTGTTCTTCCAAATTGAACTTTTTCGATATAACATCCTCACTAGGGTTTCACATAGCAGTTCCTTGAGTTGGTCGGTTACATGACCTCAGGCATGCCTCCCCATTTGAAAAAGGGCGCAGACTAGTAGAGAGGGTCTAATAAATGAAACGGGGAGACTATATAGTATTTATTAAAGTTCACAACAATATAAATATACAAGAAATAAAAAATTGACAATAACCATGAACCAAAATAATACCATAACAAAATATAGACCATTATAACCTGATGAACCAAATTAGGAAAACAATATCCTAAACTAAATCATTAGAAATATCATTCTATATACACATAAATATTAAAATGAAAAAAAATAATGAAACATTGACATTCCCAAGAGGGTCCTCCCATCCTGTCTAGTTCCCTCAACAATGATCCATCCCGACTCAACCATCTAATATAGGGATTTTCCATTATCCAACCTAGAAAACAAGATGTCTATTCAGGTTCTAATATTGCATCATGAGTAGAGAATGGGTACAACTCCATTGGCCACCATCGATGTTTTCTAAATCAATATCGACTCTATATTTTTGTATGTAGTTGTATCAAGAAAAAATCAAATGTTTATAAATAATTATCATATTTCATTACTGTTTAATTAACCACATAATTTTCTTGTGTTCACGATGAAACTTGAACCATCAATACCTACTTCGACCCATACCAGAGTCATAAACACATAAAAAATTAAAATATCACAATTATTTAAAACATGGAATTATACTATACATTTAATTTCAATTTCATATCATGGATACTTAAAAACATTTTCCAATTCCATCATTTTGGACCTCTAACATCATGTACATCACCCATGGGATTTTAAAGCATTAGTACCCCTCCCATACCTCCTTATTATGACATATGGTCTTATAAAGCATAATTCCATGTCACACCCATGGAGTTAAAACATATTGAATTTTAAAGTATCAGTCCATGTCCCACACACATTGTTATCCCATATAGGATTTTGAAGCATTAGTCTATGTCCCACACATGTTTACCAATCAATCAAATTTATCACTATATCACATATTTCATACATGTTGAATTAATTATGTGTAATCATCACTATCCTTATTTTCACACATTCTCATCTTGGTATAGCATTTCAAGTAATCGAACAATCATGGGTCACCCCATTAATTTTAGTATGAAGAATGATATAGAAAACCAATTTTAGTATGAAGAACAATATAGAAAAAAAACCTATATTATGATCAAATGTATTATGATCTTTCAAATCGTAGATCTCAATCCGTAAACTATAGAGGAAATTATCCATACAAAATATAATAGAAATATGAAATAGAGAAATAATCCAATCAATAATAGATTATAATACCAGGAGAGGTGAATTTCCGTTAATTGGATCTTCGATTCGTCAAGAAAAGAGTTTATGGAGCCTTGTAATCTTATCAAGGATATAAAAAATGATTGATAAATTATTTTTTCGAGTAGGTTCAAATATGTGTTAAATCTAGGGTGTTTATCAATTTTAATTAATATTTTCGAGATAATAAATTCATCGTGCATAGTTTCCATTATATAGGAACATGATCTCTCTAACCCTGCACCATAACCTTGTGTGTCATCATAGTGGTACACAATTTATAATAATTTGGAACATGATATTCCAAACCATGATCCATTTGAGAAATCCTCGTCCATCTTGAATGGCATAGTTTTCTGCCCATGATTTGGGAAAACTATGCGGCAATCACGAAACTTCCATTTTCCTTTCATAATTTCCAAATTTCACCTGAAACAACAAAAAATAAAAACCCACCAATATATAAAAAAACAGGGGTAAATGATTAATTATAAGAAATAACGAGACATTTCTAGGAAATGTGGAGATATTATAGTTTCCCCGTATTTTAATAACTCATCCAAAATATATACTCTCAATCATCTCTAAGATTATGAGGTAAAAATATCAAGCAACTGAACCTACATATACACCTATCTCCCCCATTTTCTTCTTAAACACGTCCATATTTCCAAAATACATGAACTGTCTGTATAATCATTCCCCCAAAACACTTTCTCAATATGATCCTCAAAAAGTATTAGGGTTTCCTTAAAGGATGAATTAGTCTTCGGCTCAACATCCACCACATCTATCTCACGAGAAGAGTCTGGGTGATATCGTTGATGTAGGGACACATGAAAAACATTGTGTATAGAATTACACCTCCATGGAATATAAAATCATTATGCCACCATACCAATTCTCTATACAACCTCATATGTCCCAAAAAACCCAGGAACCAACATTCCCTATCTCCAAATCCTATGGAGACCCTATCTAGGTGACACCATAAAGACCCCATGATCAACCACTATAAACTCAAGGGGCCATCAATGTCCTTATAAATATAACTTCTCTCAACTCCAATCCACAACCATATGCTTCTAAATTGGTTGAACATTCTCTAAAATCTCCATCACGAGACACTGTCCCAAAAACTTCGACTCAACTATCTCCATCCAACAAAGATGTGATCTTCATGACCTACCATAAAAGCCTCATATGGTTCCATATGCATATTTTACTAACAACTATTGTTAAAGGTGAACTTCAAAAGTTCTCGATTCTTCTACCAAGACACAAAAAATTTTATGACACAAAACCATAGTATATACTCAAACACCTTTAAGTATATTTCACCTTTCCATCAGTCTGTTGGTGGAAATCCATATTCAAAAATACCAGCATACTGAGTGATTTCAATAAGAAATTCTAGATACATGATGTAAAACATGATTCGTGGTATGAAACTATACATCACAGTACCCCATTTATATGAACTATATACCAAAAAAACATTTATCCAAACCGATCCACTTAAAAATTCTCCCAGATTGGCAAGAAATTTGGAACATTCATCAGGTGATCATCAAGATCCCAAATAGAATCATTATCTCAAATAATCCCAGGGATAACCATCATGTATTCCATGGTAACAACATCCCACTTCTATTTCATAATGGTAAGAAACTATATTAAACCCCCAATTCATTGATTGTCATCCTTCACTAATTAATATGCGTATCATCATGTCATGATCAATGCAATATTCTTTTTCCTGCTCAGCCACCAATATAGTTGACATAGGTCACAATATATATTGGTCCAACCTAGATGCACCACCCACTTTGAGGATTGAAATTCAAAAAACATTTCCTCCAACATATTCATAGTTACTACTATATAATTATTGACATAGATGATCTCATCCTCATCTATGGTCCAATCAAACTATGACTCTCCACCATCTAGGTGTTCCTTTTATTGAAAAAAACTCTATATCCTCATTCTGCCTCTCCCTAATTTTCCTTATAAGTGAATAATCTATTGATACTAATACGAGGTTTATCCGATCCTATCCCTCCTAAAACACAACATGCATCTCATCCTAAAAACATATCATCTTCATCTTATATCTAGATTACCAAACTACTTATGTCTATTTTCCCCTCTCAAAAAATTTGAAATATTTTTTCCCCTTCCAGGCATATATTCTAGAATAATGTCGAATGTCCACATATACTCAACCTATATCTACTACGAGAGATTAAAATATAATTATGAAAAGATATTAATAAATATCTTGTGATTGGTATTTCTATTAAACTATACACCCAATAGATTATTCCACCAACACTTTAAAGGATATACCACTATAGATCAATCACTATCATATATAGGGTAATTTCTATCATGTGGCCTCAACTACCAGGACCCATTTTCCAAAACTAGATCTTTCTACACTAACAATGTTCCAAATCCTATCCTATATGCATCACACAAAAATGTATAATCCTCATCCAGTTTTGGTAGGCTTATTATTGGAGGAGTAGTCAAATGCTACTTTTACTCCTGGAATAAATTATCACATTATCCAAACCATTCATTCTTAACTACATTCATGGTCAATCCTAAAAGTGGTGCTTCTAAATATGTCAGGTATAAGGTGAACCTCTTATAAGAAACTAATAAGCCTAGAAATATATGTACATTGAAAACATTTTTGGTTTTCTCCCAAGAAACCACTACCTTCATCTTCTCTGGGTCTAATTAAATTCCTTCCTCTAAGATTATGTGACCATGAAATGTACCAGATCAATCCATACATGGAATATAAATAGATTATCATATAGCCAATTCTCTATCAGCATACTCAGAATGATGTCAAGATGTTATAAATGATCATCTTGAGTTGTGGAGTATGCCAAGATGTCCCCCAAAAAACAAACACATTTATATATTGGTATGGTGGAAGATTCAGTTCCTCAAGACCATAAAAATTTTCAGAGATTTTTTCATCTTTAATGACACCATGATGATCTCATAAAGGTCAAACCTTCTTCTAAATAATTCTACAGTACATCAGATGGTCGAAATCTCATGTTATGATACCATAATCTCAATCCAATCTGCGAGAACACTCAAGTTCCTCAAAACTAGTAAAAGAGATAATTGATATGTAGAAGAGGATATTAGTTCCTCACAGTCATCATATTCAAATTTTATTATGAACACATTAGGATAAATCCCATCAGACTTTGTTGCATACAAAACTAGAGATGCCCAATGTGACATACGTAGAAGGATAAATCCCTTATCCATAAACTCTTCTAGTTGATTCTTATGACTGTGAAGTTATCTTGGTTCCAATATATATGTTTGAAATGACACAGGCTCCACTCCAGGAATGAGCTAAATTATAAACTCCATATCTATTTCTTGCAGCAGTCTAGAGAAGTACTTGGGAAACAAAACTTATAACTGGACTACTACAGGGGGAAGGAAATCCTGATTAACTCCCAATAATTTAAAAAATACTTTCATCCTTGGAAGTGAACTCCCACATTTTAGATGAACATTCCTTATACGACCTTATTAGAAATCCCACTATCCATGATTAACATAATTAGTCCCTTCAAGATATTTAAAGGTCAACCACTTACTGTAATAATCTATGTGGGATCTGTGAGACACCAAGAAGTCTATTCCCAAAATCAAATCCATGCATGATATTTCAAGGAATTAAAGATCCCGTGGAAAATGATACAACCCAAACATGATAGAACAAACCTTGTACAATAAGATATATCTTGACCATACCTCAAAAGCTATATGAATCATCATAACCCAATAAGAAAAACTCTACTTCTAGCATCAAATCATTCAAAGTTTGTATAGATATAAAATAATTAGAGGCAATGGTATACCAAAAGTCAGTTTCAATTATAGAATCTACATGTATATTAATTCGAATTGATTATGGTCTAGGGTCACTATCCACATGTGTTAGTAGAACTGCATGTAACTCTCTTGACCCTCTTCAATGTGATGCAATCTAAGTCCCATGATATGCACAACTTTATTAATACATGAACTCTCCCCTTTAAGTACCGCGTCCACTACCTCTACTTCCATGACATGCATACTATAACTTGGAGATTTATATGGGGTAGAAGATCCCCTTCCAACACTATAGTAATGCGCATCACCTCTATAATTACCCATATGTCATGGGATAATGCAAAATCATTAATGATTCAACATCCTTTTATATGATGGGAACTCTACCAGTGGTTGAGGAAATTTTCTTTGAATGTGACCACATCTACCATAATGGTGGAAGATCACAAAAGTAATATCTTGGATAACTAGCCATTACACCTATCCACTGTGATTTTCACTTATTTGGTTTACATTTTGAACGCATCAATCCATACACTCAAGAGATGGACCTTCTATTCATCTAGGAGAAATCAAATGTGTCTCATTAGAAGCCTCCTTTAGGTTCGCCTCAAATGTAAGATCCTACTTTACCACCTCTGTAATCCTATTTAACCTTAAGATTTTAACTTGGTTCTCAATATCAAAGTTAAACCCATCCTAGAAATGTTTTTTTCCACATAACACTCTTCCCCTTCCAAATCTAGAAAAAGCGCAAAAAATCAGAAAAGCATCATTCATTTTCCATCAAAGTCATTCTCCTAAGATCATCCTCATAAAATCATATTCCCTATTTTCCTTAAGAATATTAGGGTAAAATCGATTCAATAAATTCCCATGAAAGTACATCTATGTCATATTATCCAACATTCCATTCTGATTAAGGATGTCCCACTAATTCGTTTCCTAACCATATGAAATATTAGAATCCAATTCAACTCATTTCTCTATAGGAGTATCTAAATATTCAAAAATCATCTAGATATACTGAATCCAATACTCAGATGCCTAAGGTCCACCCTCTGTAGTGAAATTCATCGGGTGATGTAACTAAAACTCCCATGATAGGGCAGATATACTCTTCATAATCTGACCTGGGTCTCTTTCCATAAATTTAACAAATCAAGAATTGTTCTTATAGAACTATTCCTTGGATTTCCCACCCTTAACTATCGAATAATCTAGTTCCACTACAATAGGATCATTTCATGCCTAGTCCTCCTGAAATTTTATCAATAAGTGTCTTTGTGGAGGCATATATATAAAATTACAAACCCTTGTGTTAGGACACATACCACAAAATTCTCACATTTATATAAGACTGAATAAAATAAATCCATAATAAGTTATCTCCCATAACCCACCACACTATCAAAACTAAGCTGTTATCACTACCCTCAACCATACCTCATATTGGTCATGGATAACAAGAGGTGAGTTTTTTTCACAATTCATGTTAATCATTAAAACACATTTATTGTAATGCCTCGACCCCATTTACCCAGAGTCAGTGCATTATTAGATAACGTTGGAATTATACAATGAATCGTGTCCCGAAAGAGTGACCAGTTTAGTATCCTTGGAAATACTAGATACATTCATAAGTTTTACATTACATCATGAAATAAAAAAATCAACATCATTTTCCCCCTTTTGAACACAAATATATTCTTATCCTATCCTGGCAGTTCAACAATAAAATACTTCTTCACATCCTAGGAAAAATAAAACACAGAAAGGGGTGAGCTCAGATGCTCAGTAAGGATAACAATATAGCGTTATCTTTCATAAATATGAATAAACATTTAAGGAAATGTATAAGACTAAACCAAAAGCGTTTTAAATTTAAACATAAGAATTACATGGAAAAGAGAAAATCAAATAATGCCATTTACATATTCACATAGATATTCTACTAGTCGAATAATCACATTCAATATCAATAGAAACTTTCAAATTGATAGAATGCATAATGCGAGACTTAATAACCACATAGTCAAGGCCTTGTGCCAAGACTATAAATAATATATGGTCAAATACTTGTGCAAAGACACTATTTTATCTCATGATACATACAGATGCATCGAGGAGCTATAGTGGGCTCCACCTGTCCCTTAGAAAGTCCAATGCATTCCTCATATGAAAACTTTTAAACATAACATAAACATTAATATTTAAACTAGCATATGAAATGTCAATACTTAAATCCATAAACCATGAATGGTATAAAAATAACACATCCATAGTCAAACATATCACAAAAATATTGAATACAATAGGGAATATTTGTATAATAATAAATCAACCTTGATCAAGAATAATATCCCGTAACGGTTGTTGACATAGTTGAAAATGATCAGTAAATATATTTGAGAAAAATATCCCTTTTTCATGAAATCATTTAAATGTCACATAATTTATAAAGGAATTAATTGAAAAGATACTTTCAAATCAAAGTGTACCAAACCACTTTGAATCCTTTTAAAGGAATTATCATTTTAAAACATTCATGTCCATATAAAAAATCCTTAAAAACTTTTTGAATACATGGTCATTAATGAAAAAGCTTTGGAAGAATAAATATATAAAAAATTTAACATTATGTTTTAGTAAAATATTCCCTTATAAATAATCTCTTTGAAAATTCTTTAATGAAACATCTACATGTATAATAAATATGTCCCAGAAGATACCTACAAAAAAAACCTCGGATAAGTAAAGAGAATGTAGAATTAACCCTTACCTTGCACTTTCCTTTGGTCAAGGGTACATTTAACCTCCTATATAATGACCCTAGTATGTTATCAAATTATACCAGAACCATATTAATATTTTTTATATCATACATGATTCATTTATGTCTTTATAATCCCCATTTAATAATGATTTCCCTATTAAATTAACATTTTTGGTAATAATTGCTTTCTTTATCATACGTGTTTTAACTTGTATCATATAGAACATGAATTAAATAATTATATAATATAATACTTGATTTATATATCATAATAAATAGATATATGAAATGGAAGGCACTGTTTATGGAGATGGTAGGTCATATGTATGCATAAACGATGTTTCTGTTTTCATATCGCAATGAATGGAAGTAAGTGAATAAGATATTTGTAAGTACATACATGAAAATATATATATGTACATTATAATTATTATGTCATATATTACATACTTATTAATAACATATATTTTTATAATCATCGTTGAATGGTGAACGTGGGAATTAATCTCATCGCGTTGTGGAGACGGTAATCCGTACATACACATGAGCGAAAATATCATTATATTGATAGTGACATCATATGTAATTGGATGGTATATCATATATAATGAATAAATAACAAGTTTTATTTATTATTTACATCATTTATACACATTATTATACCCATCCATATAATTAAGTGTTTGAATAACAAACAAGAACACGACATGGAGACAATAAGCCGTACGTACGCCCGTGTGGTGACTTTATCATTTATAGGATGGATAGAATAACGAATAGGGTTGTAAAATATTTATAATAACATAATATAATGTAGGAGTTATTGGAGTTATTATTTTTGTATAGAAACAACAAAGAAAGAGGAAGTGGGAGAAGAAAAGAACTTGGAAGCGGGTTGTGAAATTATTACCTCTACTTCAGGTGTTTACTTTTGATTTGATCCAAATGGGCTCTATAAGTTGGCTTTATGATCAAAATATGGCATATAGGTTGAATTCAGGGATGTTGGGAGGATATTTGGGTCAGGTTTGGCCAAGACAAAAGGATTTGGAGGTGTGAAATTAATAGAAGGGGAAGTGCGATTTTATAAGAGAGGTGAAGGTCACATTTGGAAAAGTTTGAAATATTATTTTATAATAAAATACTTTTCAGATTATAATGGCTCCAAAATGAATTATTTCGAGGATAAGTTAGTTATGGGTAAAAGAAATCTCAACCAATATGTTTTATATAGGTTTAGCTCATAATATTTACCTTTTCATTAAGATTTAACTCTTAGTTAAATAGTTTGACATTTACCACGTCTCTTTGTATTTTTATATTATATGGTTAATAGACAAATTATAACAAAACAAGTTAAAACCATGTGGTTCATTATTAATATATATAACCTTATATAAATCTTTTGTCCAATCATTAGATTTTTAGTAATATTATATCTATTAATAATATAGTATTCTTTTTAAAAACTCCATTATGTCAAATTTGACAGTATTTAATATTTGATTTTCTTGAAAGCCATAAAAACATTATCACTTCAAATAAAATTTATATAAACAATTATAAAATGTCATATTATCCAATAAAATTAGTTTAATTCATCATAAGTCTAAATTTAAATCTATTTGGATATTTATAATATAAATTATTTTAATATTTCATTAATAAGGTAATTACTGCATCATCATTCTGTCATAAATAAATTTAATTATATAAAATCGAAAAATTATAAATAAAATTACATTATGTATTAATTCCTTTTATATTTCAAATAAATATTTATAGTCTACATTATATTGTTTTTAACACTATATTAAAAATAGTTTAGTTATTAAACATTGAATTTAACTCTTTTAACTCTTCTTTAAATAAAATAATAATAAATCTCTTCATCTAATCCAAAAGGACCTGAAGGATCATAATTTATTACTAAGGTTGTTTTTGGTCGAATTAAACTTATAAAATATAATTAGGAAATCTTTTAGGGTAATTATAATATCATATTTACCTTTAATTACCCTATTTACTTTTACCGTGGTAAATAAAAGTCAAAAGTTACTATTCAACAAAAATTATTTTCATCTTATTGAATGAAATTTTACTTCATGATTTCAACTATGTCTCTCAAATTTTTTAAATTCAACTCATTTAAATGGTAAAATTATGTTTTATACAAATTTTCTAACATGCCTAGAAGGTGGGTAAAAACGTTAAAAAATTCAATAAAATTTTATTCATCTAATTTTTCTTATAAAATTACTCCAATGAATTACATTGAAATTTTATAGGATTTATATATCTATATTGACTTAAAATAAATTTAAATAAAATAAATAATTATTTAAATAAAAATTTGGTTTAAAATAATAATGCAGTGTTTTTCACTATTAATAAAAAAATTGAATGTTTTCAGAAAAATACCAAAAATGCACCCTATGATAAATTTGATAATATGAATTCAAAAATGAATTCTATTTTACCATATTAAAAACATTGAGGTTGCATTAATTAATATAAAATTAACTCTTGTCGTCAAAACCAAACAACAGGTTTTTAAAAAGAAAAAAACTATCAAAAGATTGACATGTGTTTATGTCAAATTTAATTGTGAAATTACTTATAAGGACCAAAATTCTATTAAATGATGAAAATATAATCTAATTATACTTCTAAACCATTCAAATGAATAATTTAACAATATAAATTATTTCGATTAGAAAAGTCATTTTCAATTAAAATTTAGTATTTTTCATTATTCATCAAAATATGAAATTTTTCATAAAATTACCAAAACGTTATCCAAACTAAATTTTTATGTATGTATTCTAAATAAAAATTTAATTTAATTAATTTGAATATATAAACGTGTCAAATATTGGTTTATAAAAGGTTTCCCATTAAAAGGTGGTCAAATTGTATTTTTTGGAAAATACTACGTTTATCTGAAAAAATGAATTTGTTCTTATATTATGTATAAGAAACACATTATATGGATTCTAAAATTATATGGAGTTTAATAAATTCAAAATTCAGGTAATACTATTTATAACTATTTTTTGAACGGCTAGTTTGATAAGTCATGGTGCGCTCGAACTCAGTGTGGCGTGTAGTGCAAGTTATCGAATTACATTGAAGAGATAAAATACTATGAAATCAGGGGGTGTTACATTTATCTATTAAAATATATCACATAATTAATGATGTATAATTTCTCTATTTCATATTTGGCAGCATTTTCATTTAAATTACACAAGTAATGAAAATAATAATCATTTTAACAACTTACCAAAAACATGATTTTTTCATGAATTCCAAAAATGAATCATTTCACACACTAAATTAATTCTAGGTTGGATAAAATTATAAATTGTTACTCAATAAATGTTCCATTATGGTATATGATTCAAATATATTAGAAAAAATAACATTACAAAATAAGTCTCTGCCCAAGGAAAAATAACATTAAACTATAAAATAAATAATCTTTAATATCAATCCCTCCCTCGATACTTGGGTTTTCCCCCATACCTTGGTAAGATACTCCCCTACACAAGATCATAACCAAGGAATGAATCCTATTACTCTTCAATATACATTTCCAAAATTTTACAACTGAGTAAAATAAACTAAAACTTCATCCAATACCACATTATAATGTCCTGACCTAGGTTCCACATACTAGTGCGCTATGTCAGTCAGTTACATGACCTTAGGAACACCTCCTTGAACAACAGAGGCTACCAACTAGTAGGGAGGGTCTAACATATAACAAGGGAAGACTATATCATTCCTATACAAGCATCACGATATTCAAAATAAACAATCAATAACCAAATGGTAATAAACAATAACTACAATAATACTATAACAAAATATATACTAGTATAGCATGATGAACCAAGGTTGGAAAACAATATCCAAAATTAAAGTAGTAGATATGTCATTCAATATATGGTTCAAGTGTCAAATTCAAAACCAAATGAAAGACATAATGACATTCCGAAGTGGGAACCAACATCATGTTTGGTTCCCTCATACTAGCATCATCTCGACTTATCAATATTACAAAGGTACATTTCCCTTGTCCTATATTGAAAACATGAATTATATTTTGGTACCGATAAATAATCCCGAGTAGGGTCTTATTACTACTTAGTAGGACACCACCAATAGAGTATAAGTCAATATGAATTCAATAAAAGTGTATGCAGTTTTATAAATAATAGATCAAAAATTAGTAAATAATTATCACATTTCATTATTATTTAATTAAACACAAATATTACTCGAGTTCACAATTACACCAGAACTAACAACACCTAATTTTGCCAATGCTAGAGTTTAAAACATATCAAAAAGGAAAAAAAATCCAAATTTAGAATAGAATGAGATTCCATTATCAATTTAATTTCAATTTTATATAATAGATACTTGGAATCATTTTACAATTCCATCATTTTGAGACTAAAAAATCATTTTTATCACCCTATGGATTTTTAAGTATCAATTTATGGCCCACTCATAGTTGTTATCTCATAAAGTATTTTGAAGCATCATTCCAATTACGCAACATGTATTTATCACATATGGGCTTTTTAAGAATCAATATGTGTCCCACACACTTAGTTATCACATATTGGATTTTGAAGCATCACTCCATGTCCCATACACGTTTATTAAAAAATAAATATATCAAAATATCACATATATCACACATGTATCATTCATTATGGTTAATCATAATTATCTTTCTTTCCACACATTCTTATGACAGTATAATATTTAAATTAATTAAAACCTCAAGGTTCATCAGTTTAATTTATAAGGAATAAAATGAATAATTTATTATTAAAAAATTTATCAATATTTAATCAAATAATAAATTAAACCATCAAGGATAGCCCAAACTACTCTTAATATTCATTCTAAACCAATTAGTAATCCAATTAATCATCCAATTTTACAATCCAATTAATTGACCAATTTCATGATCCCTTTAATTGACCAATTTCAAAATACAATTAATTAATTAAAAAATTAATTAATACAAATAAAGATATTTTTTTTCCAAATATAGTAATTTAATTCCACAATAATTACATGAAATTAAACTTCTAGAATATGGTAATTGTAATTTATAACACCTAACTCAGGATCATTTATGTAAATTCACCAAATTAAAAATCCCAAAATTGAAATAGAACGATCAATTTCACAACAAAGAACATGATATAGAACCAAAACCTAGGTCCAGATCAAATGAATTAATATCAATAAAAACCTAGATCTAAATCCATCTCCAGTGGATGAAGTTGTCCATAAAAAAGAGATAAATATGGAAGAGTGAAAGGAAACCAATCATTAAGGGATTACAAACTAGGATAGGTACACATCCTTCTATAAAATATTGGTTTCATTAATAATGGAGTTTGAGGGGTCTTAAAATTATCTTTAGCAAAATAAAAAATGGGAAATTTTATAAGTCGAGTAGGGGAGATAGATTGTTAATGATATTGGGTATGTAAATTTTGATAAAAATTTTTAATAATAGAAACTACGTGCATGGTTTCTTGGGAAGTGGTTCATAGTTTACCAAACCTTGCACTCTATCCATAAACCACATATTAGGGTAACATTGCTTCTACTATGAGGGTACCCCATTTTCCAAATGGTTCACCAACTATGAAATCCCCCTATATATGCGTTTCATGGTTTTTTGGGCTTAGGCTCTTGCTTTTGAAAAATTGTTTGCCAACTGTACGCTATGAATTTTTATTCCAAAATTCCAAAATTCCACCTAAAACACCTCGAAAGAAACCCACAAATGATATAAAAAATTAAGGGTAGAAGTGTACATATAAGAAAGAACAAATCTTCTCTAGAAATGTTGGGGATCATATATACCCCCTTGTAAAAGTATCTATAGCACCATAAATTTTACATCAAAGTCTCTAATTTTATATTTCTAAAAACATTAATAATCTCAGGTAAATATTTCTTGAATGTATTAAAATTGAAAGAAAATTTATATCAATAATATCATTTTTAATTCCTTATTGAAAACAAGCCTCAAAAAACCCAGTAGTCTTACAATGTTATTGAAATAACCAATCATATTGAGTATATGCGTGAATTATAATAATCATTAGGTAATTCTTAACCTAATTAATTTAAAACCCCTATTGATTTAATGAATTATACTTATAGAAATATATATGTACCTGTTAAATAATTTCATCAATTAATTACATAGAATGTTTTATCTCTATTACATTTATTTTTTTCTTGATTTAATAAATATTATTATGTTACAAAAAAACAGAATTTCTCAAATAATGCCTCTTATTTGAAGGATTTATTTGAAAGTTCTATATATTAATTATAATATTATTTATTAACAACTGAATCTTTTATTATTTGAGTATCTTTCTTTAAAAAATTATTAGGACATTTATTAAATGGTAACCCACTATGATGATGTCCCCTTTTAAACTAATCATATCAATTAGTGGTCCTTGGACAATATTACACTAGAAAATGAGTCAGATTTATCATTCCTCTGTCCAAATATATTTTGGATAGAAGAATATAAGAAATAAAATAAGAGAGGGAGGGAAGCTAAATTGTAGTTCATAAAATAAAACATAAATTTTTTAAAAAACCTCATACTGTTGGTAAAATGAATAGAAAAGTTATTTATTCCTTCATGATTTCTTATAAGAAAACGTTTTTTGAGACTTAACACTTTGAAAATTTTATATATTGATCAAAATAAAATATCTTTAAAACATGATAAATAATAATATTAATTTTATAAATAAGTAAAAAAACAAATATATAAAAATAACATAAATAAAAAATCACCAATCTTATATTATATGTTTCACATTAACCTAATGTGATAAGAAAGCCTATATCCTAGAATTTATGTATCCTTTGTTTTCACTAAAAAATAAATTTATTTATTCTATAATAGGAATCCCTCAATAATAATAATTGTTGAACTCCTTTTTTTGTATCTTTTGGAACCACTGATCTGTAAGATTAGATATATCTGTCTTCAAATCCCTAAAATGCCTAGATCACAGAATATTACATGAGAAAAATAAAAAAACCCTAAACATAAAGAATTTAAAAATATCCTCACACATGGAATCCTTTAGCGAGAACTCAATAAATATAAAATTAATAGTTTTATCATAATAATATATTACAAACTCATCATAGAAACATAATATTTCATCGATAATATAACCTTCTTCCCCTTATATATGGATTGTAATTATACGGGAAAGTACAATATTTATATTCTGCTTTATTCGAACTAGTTGCAATGTCCTCAGTTAAGAATTAACTAGAGTTTGATGGTTCTTCATTATTTCTTCATCCGATGACAGCTATAATAGATTTCATTTAATAAATGTTTTCATCAAGAAAAGTAAAAGTTCTTTATATAGTATATTTTTTGAAGTTAATTTAGAGAAATTTTTTTAGTCTATTCAAATAAGTTCATCCAATGGACTTTTTACAATATTTTCCTATGAAATTATTTTTAGAGCATTATGAATTACAATATTGATGAAATTTATCATCATCTCTACAATATATTTTTAAGTTTGATAAAATGTCTGTTCGATGAAGTCGTTATTTGGAAAAACTAAGTTTCTACATAAAAATTTACAAATAAAGTAAAATATAAATGATTAGAAAAATATAAAATCTTAATTTTGTTGATTATAATTTCCAAAATATTGAAATTAAATGTTGAAATAATATTTCAACTAAACAATCTCATCCTTTTCTATAACCATGTCACGACCTGTCCCCCGGGGCTCGTGCCGTGACTACCCCATGCCCGCCTTCTATAGATAGGGGATCACGACTAAAACCAATGGCGCAATTCCTATGAATTGGGAAGACATTGCCTTTATAATCTGTAAACTCACTCAACCAAGCACACAAAAAGAAACGAATGACACCAAACTGTATAACCAACAGTCTGCTGAAAGTAAAAAGGGGGTCAGAATACAAGACCAACAGTAAAGGTACAAGTACAACTGAAAACAATACAACTGAAAAAAGAGAAAGGTCATCTACTATATTGTCCTCCAAAGTTCCTACCTGAAGGGTAGGTAATGATTTCCTCCTCATCACTCCATGTCCAACCATCTCTTCTGCGTACCGACATGTCGTATGGTCCACCACCGAGTACCGTCCAGTCCTAGTACTCCCATCCTCAGTCAGCGTTGTCCATCGTCTGCATCCAACCCAACAAATTGTAGTCATAGCCCGTGTAGGGTTGAGTATAATGATACTCAGTAGGGACCCCAAGAACCTCATTGTCTCACAAAAGAAATCCACCAAGGATAAACCATAATGTATGAAATAAACGGATAACCCTACTTAGGTTTATGCCCATACAAATACCAAAGTTATCAAGTAATCCATCTCAATAATGAAGAAAAACACATAATAACTAACTCAGCTCAAACTATGATTTTATTCTAGGGGTAGTATCAAGTAACATCCCCAGAAAAATTTTCAAAACCTTAGCTGCTGGAGGACTCCTCCTCTATCGAGTACATTGGGCCTGTTGCGACACCATGGCGCTTCCCACTAACATTGGACTACTGAGGTACTCATCTTGTTGAGTACCGTGGGTCTGCCGCGTCACCAAGGCACTCCCCATTGTGGGTCGACCACGTCCCCAAGGCGCTCCCTCTCATATCCTACTAAGGTAATCCTCCTATCGAGTATCGTGGGTCTACCACGTCACCAAGGTTCTCCCCATTGTGGGTCTACCGTGCCACCAAGGCGCTCCCCACTAGGCTAGTCGAGTCACTCCGAGTCGAATCTATCAGCAGTCATCCTGTCTCAGCCAGCTAATAGGTATCTGCTCTATGCTCGATCATATTTGAGAGGATCTGATCCACAAGCTACTGGTCAATACTCCAACTATCCTAAAGTCCCTTGATGAAGTATCTGAACTGTCTTTTACGTCATAGGGGTCTCAATGCAACTGACGACGCATCAATCAGACGCCCGGTTTGTGAGTTATTAGCCTTTTAGTCCTCATGGCCCGGTTGTATTTGTGCTCAATCCAACCTGGCCATTTCCCATCTCAAACCAAAAATCTAGTGGAGTATACTCCAAGGAACCATCTTGCTCCAAGATTTCCAGCACCATTGGTGGTTTGTCAAATGGACGACTGGTGCCAATGTTTTGGCCAAAAGAATGTAAACGATCGTAGTGGGCCCAGGTCCGATCCGACCTGGTCGGACCATCCCGGCCCAACCTGGCCTGACATTTTTGGTTTCGCCAAGCCTGAAATGTGGCCTGAACTGTTAGGTCTGGCCCGGCCCGTGAGGGTCGTGAGGGTACAGTGGGGGAGGCTCAGTAGAGGGGTTCCACGAGGGCGGTGGACCCAAATTCAAGGGTGCGGACTGGCTGCGAGGGTGCGGACCGGTCGCGAGGGGCATGAACCGGCCGCAAGGGGTGTGGACTGGCTGCGGGTCAGCAAACCATCCGCGAGGAGCACATACCAACAACGAGGGTCACATACCGACCGTGTTTCGGTCAAGGGGGTGGAGCGGCTCTGATCGGCGGCACGAATCAGCTCGGATGGCGGCACGGCTCGGCTCGGTGGCACGACTCATCTCAGACGGTGGTACGACTTCCCTCGAAAGGCGGTGTAGCTCGGCGGACGGTGGCGTGGCTCGGCAGACAGTGGCATGGCTCGGCTGATGGTGACGCGGCTCGTTGAGGCCGTAGGTCGGCCGGGGGGGGGGGGGGGGGGGGCACGACGAGGCCACAGGTGGTGGAATTTTTTTCTCCGTCGTCTTTGTCGCCTTCCTTGATTTTGAAGATTACACCAATGAAGAACGATGGAGGGGTCGTGCTGTGTCAGTTTGGCCCACACCCTCTGCGTTTAGAGTGGCAGCATGTGGTTCACAAGGAACAAAGCATGAACATGAAACCATAATCTTCCATAATGTTTTTTCCCAATCCACACAAGAAAAGATGGGAGTACATGGAAAGTGATAACATTTTGGAACGAACCCCTACCTTGTATTCTTGATGAGTTGGCACAAAAAGGAAGTACGGTCTTCTATTCTCCATATATGAGGACGTTCGACATCAGAAGATGTCCCAATTAAGAAGCTCGAACTCAAGGCCAGCGTTCTTCGTCGGTGAAGCGTTCTTTGTGGATGAATGTGTTCTTCATTGGAGATTTTTATCCCACCGAGATCTCTCTTTCCATTACCAATGGATGTTCTCAAAATAAGAATCCAACAAAATAAAATAGATATCCAATATAATAAAAAGTGTTTCCCCAAATTAATCGTTGGCCCAATTCAATATGGATTAAGTAAATTGGATCAATTAAGTGGTGTGTTGGCCTAATTAAGAGGAGGAGGGTTGGAACAATTAATGTGGAGGAATTTCAAAAGGCTCTTCCACATTAATGAGGGAGTTGAGGTTTTCTCCCAATTAAAGGGGGGTTTAAAGGGGGGTTTATCCCGGGTGGTCCCCACCACTATAACCTCTCATGGGAGGTTAGGCTCAGTTGGTACCCACTACTATAACCTCTCATGGGAGGTTATGGTCTTGTGGTCCCCTCAACCAACATCCACAAGGAGGTTGGTTACAAAAAAATTGAATAAAACGTGTGTTTATTTTATTTTATTAATTCCACAAAAAACCCAAAAACTAACTTCAACCCTCAAACAACTAGTGTCGAGGTGAAAGTCTCCTTATGTGAATACCAGTGCTATGAGTTCCACGGTGTCCTCATATTTCAATTCCGAGCAATGATTCAAAAGTTAGAAAAACCCACTTGCACATTTACTGAATGTATCCGAACAAAAGATCAGAAATTCATTCCGGGAACTCTGGGCCTCAGAATAATGTTCCGTTAATTTTCTCGAACTCATAAAATGCCCATATATTTAAAAAAAAAATCATGGAAATTCCAAGTATTTACATTCTTCCCACCTTTGGAATTTACGTCCTCGTAAGATATAACTCAAACTCAGGGAACAAGTGGGGGTACTGAGCAGACATCTCATCCACCCGCTCCCATGTGCTCTCCAGGAGGTTCTTGTGCTGCAGTAAATGCACACTAAATGTATCAACAATCCACGAAGGACTCGCTCCCATCAATCCTCAATATATACTAGAACTTCCATAAATTTTTCCCCATCATTGACCTCATGCTCTTCATGGTCGATGATGTGAGAAGGGTTGTTCACATATCTCCTCAACTGCGATACGTGGAAGACACCGTTCACCTAGTGCAACTGAGGTGGAAGAGCTAAACATTAATCCCCCTCGACAACTCTATTGAGGACCTCAAAAGGACCAATGAACCTCAGAGATAATTTCCTACCTTGGCCAAATCTCCATAAATCTTGTCAAGGTGAGACCCATAAAAAGACGTGGTCACCATCCTCGAACTCCAGAGGTCTCCATCTCCTATCAGCATACGACTTCTGCCTGCTCTCTGCAGTGTACATCCCCTCTTGGATGTTCTTCTCTTTCTATGTGGTAGCCCGTACCATCTCTGCTCCCACTAGTTCTGACTCCCATGGGATAGTCTATCACAAAGGTGATCTGCATAGTCGCCCGTATAACACCATGAAAGGTACCATCCCTATGGTGGAGTGATAGCTATTGTTTTATGAAAACTTCTCCAAATGAAAGTGATCCTCCCAGTGGCAAATGATATTGAGGACACACACACGTTGCATTTCCTTGAGGGTCTGAATGATCCTCTTAGTCTGGCCATCTGTCTGAGGATGGAAGGCAGTGCTCAAACAAAGATACATCTCAAAACCTCCTGCAACCCCTTCCACAACCGGAAATTAAAACATGCATCATGATAAGAGAAAATCGTTGAAGGTAATCCATGTAGCCGCACAATCTCCTACACATAGAGGAATTCCAAGATCTCTAGTGAACCATACTCTCTGATCTGTTGGAAGTGGGACAACTTGGTGAGTCGGTCGACGATCACCCAGAGAGAGTCACACCCCTTAGATGTACATGGAAGTCCACTCACAAATTCTATGGACATCTCATCCCACATTCACTCTAGGACCTCTAAAGGCTGAACCAAGACTAATGGTACCTAATTATCTACCTTCACTTCACAACAAGTGAGGAATCAAGAGACAAACTCTGCTACTGCCTTCTTCATTCCTGGCCACCAGTACTATCCTTGGAGATCCTGGTACATCTTCACCACTACTGGATGTACTGCTAGATGTGATGCGTTGAACTCCCTCAAAACATCCTCTTTAAGTGACACTAGTACCATGGTATGTCCCCTAAAGGGAATGACGTGATACCAACCATCAGAAAATCCATAAGGTGTATGTCCTGTGGATATATGATCACATCGTGTCTCCTAGCCAGCATCCCAACGTTGCACCTCCCCGACTCACCGAAGAAGTTGGGGAGAGACTGTAAGAGAATGATGAAATTCTTCTTCATCTCTATCCATGAATGATATTTGCAAAGTTCCCAGTTGTTCTACCGCATTGACTAGAAGCTGTATATTAGATCTCATACTGAGTGCATCTGCAACAACATTCCCCTTCCTAGGAGTATAGACTATCTCGAAGTCATATTCCTAGAGGAATTCAATCCAAATTCACTGTCACAGGTTTAGGTATTTATGGGAGAAGATATAACTTAGACTATTATGATTAGATTACAAAGTAAAATTCTCACCCATCAGATAGTTTCACCACATCTTCATAGTGAATACCACTCTTGCTAACTCTAGGTCATGGGTTGCGCATTTATGCTCATGTTGTCTCAGTTTTCGAGATCCATATGCTATCACTGCTCACTCATGCATCAGGACACATCCAAATCTGTCCCTTTATGCGTTGTAGTAGACTACGTACCATATGCCCTCCTTTGGAAGCCTCAAGATGGGGGCACTAGTCATCCTCTACCATAGATCCTGAGAGCTCCACTGGCATCTCTCCAACCACAAAAAGGGTTGACACTTCTTTGTCAAGGCTGATAGTGTTTCTGAAACTTTGGAGAAATCTGGAACAACCCTCTGGTAATATCCAACCAAACCTAGGAGACTCCATACCTCTGTCTCACTCCTTGGTGGCTCCCAAGCAAGTAACACATTAATCTTTTCTGGATCCACTGCAACTCCATCCTCCTAGATGACATTTCCTAGAAATTGAACATCTCAATTCTAGAACTCACATTTCGAGAGCTTACCATAACGTCTGTGCTCTCAGAGTGTGTCCAGTACTACCCGCAAATTGTAGGCATGCTCCTCCTTAGTAACCGAGTAGATCAAGAATGTTGTCGATGAAGACTACTATGAAGCGATCAAGGTACAGCCGAATGATCCTGTTCATGAGTCATATGAACACTACTGGAGCGTTGGTTATGCCGAATGGAATTAACATAAACTTGTAGTGGCCATACCGACAACTGAAGGCTATCTTCTGCACATCCTCGTCTCATACTCTAAACTGGTGATAGCCTAACCGATGTCCATATTTTAGAACCACCATGCTCCCTTCATCTGATCGAAGAGGTCTTCAATCTGCGAGAGTGGGTACTTGTTTTTCACGATCACCTGATTCTGGCGCTGAAAGTCAGCACAAAGTCTCAATCTCCCATCTGCCTTCTTGGTGAAAAGAATTGAGGCTGCCCAAGGTGAAACATAGGTCTAGATGAATCACTTCTTCTGAAAGTCATCCAGTTGTACCCCCAGCTCTCGAAGCTCCGTAGGAGCCATTCGATATGCTGGTGTAGATATAGATGGAATAACAGGGTACATGTCAATGTAAAAGTCTACCTCTTTGTGATGAGGTAGACCCGTAACATCATCAGGGAGGACATCCGTGTAGTGGTCCACCACTATAGGATATCTCAGACTCTCCACAACAACAGCTCTGAGGGTAAGGCTATCCAACTGATGAGAAATCGGCTGCACTCTGCTTTGGGTAAGTCTATCTTGTGCAGCAAAGGCTCCCATCCCGCTAGTGAATGTAAACTTGGTCCCATCCTTCCAGACACACCACACCTTGTGGATAATATAGTCTATTAATGAATGGTATGTAGATAGGCACTCCATACCCAAGATGATGCTGTAAGGCCTCAATGCTGCTACTAGGATATCACAGCTGAAGCTATCACCTCCTAGATTAAGCTCTCACTGCCGGAACCTGTGCGTAATCATCGAATATCATTCTACATGAGTCTCTAGCTGTAAGGATTGAGCCAACGACTCCATCATAATGTACAAGCTCTGAACTAAGGTGTTGGAAATGAAATAATTACTGGTATCTGTGTCTATAAGTATTGTAGATAAGGTGGAGTAGACAGAGATGGTACCTCGTATCATCTCCGGAGTGCCTTGATCGTAGGCCTTATATGACTAGCGCTGATCTCTCCCCTATCCAACTTCTCCCTATGGTAGGGGTGGGCCTTCTGGTGATGGTGGATGTAACATCTCCAATCTTTTACCACTTCCATCATCACGACCAGATCCTCTTCCACATCCTCCTGATTCCTTCAGACCTCCTCGGTCGAACCTATGTCTATGCCTGGGTGGTCCTTTGACCATTTTCTGATCATCCGTACTGCGGTTCGGACTGTCACGAGCCATGTGATCATGCCTACCGCATGTGAAACACTTCATGCTCCTGGAATATCTATCTCTGCCTTGGGTTCCCCGCCCTACCGACTCTGAATCATGAAGTTGTCCACCTATAGGTCTGGTCCTCTGGGACCTCTATGATGTCTCTCTCCTGCCAGCTGTAGAAGACTCTTCTAAGTGATGACTGGTGGTGGGTCTCACTGCTGGTGACTGCTCAGCAAGAAAAATCTCCACCAATAGGGATCTCTCTAACACTCCTACATGCGTTGAGATGCTGAGTGAGATCATCAAAGACCTGATCTCTCGTCTGAGCCCCTGCTCAAAGGTCTGGGCCCTGATGAATGGGTCTCGCACCATATACGTGGAGTAGAGTTAGAGGTCAATGAACCTCGCTGAATACTGAGCCACAATCATGCTTCCCTATTGTAGATGAAGAATCTCATGTATGCGCACTGTGTGAAGAGTCACTGGGACAAAATGTTCCTGAAACAGGCTCTAGAAGTCTTAAAAGAGAAGCATCACCTCGTCGTGAACTGAGAGCATCATGCTATAAAATCTTTTTACTGCTTCCTGTAGAAGGCTTGATGCAAGGATCTCCATGAGATTGACTGGTTTCTCTATGAGTTGGAAGACTCTCACCACATCCTCTAGCCAATCCTCAGCCACCTGTAGGTCTATCTCTCCCCTGAACCTGAGTGTCCTCTAACACTAGAACTCATGCCATGCGCTCAAGAGGCATGCACTCTCTACTTCAAGAGAGGGTGGAATCGGTGGCCCAATGGGTAATGGTACCTCTGGTGCTTCCGCTGGAAAATGGATCTGTACCGAGGCCTCATCACTCGGTGGTCTATCGGTGAGTACAAATCATGGAACCTAGGGTGGATATCTTCGTGGAGGCATCATGACAAGAAACATGTGTAGCACGGTAAAAAAGTTATACTTGGTGAGATGACCTGGAGAGATGATGCAAAAAGTTTACAAGGAAGACTATTTAAAACACACACGCAATCAGTTTTTTCATGCACTGAGTCAGATATCATAAGTCAGGGTCCTGGTGTATGGATATGTCGGCCGCTGCACCAACACTAGACTCATTGAATTGAAAACCGCACTCACTACACTTAACACAGTTGCTGTGAGAAAGATAAATCAGAGTATTAAGTTATGTGGTAGGACCGACTCCTTTGATACCAATTTGTCACGACCCGTCCCTCAAGGCCCATTCCATGACTACCCCACGCCCGCCTTCCTTAGGCAGGGACTGGCGACTAACACCAAAGGTGTAATTCATTAGAACTGGGAAGGAATTTCCTTTATAACCTGTAAACTCAGGAAACCTGTCACACAACAAGAAACGAATGTAAGAAAAATGTATAACCAAAAGAGTGTTGAAAGTAAAAAAGGGGTTGGAATACAAGCCCAAAAGTAATGGTACAAGTACAACTATAAAACAATACAACTGAAGAAATGGAAAATTTAGCTACTGGATTGTCCTCTAAGGTTCCTACCTGAAGGGTAGTAACAGATCGCCCCCTCAGAACTCCATGTCCATCCATATCCTCTGCGTACCAACACTCCGTATGGTCCACCTCCAGGTACTATCCAGTCCTGGTACACCCAGCCTCAATCAGCACTGTCTGTCGTCTGCATCCAATACAACAAGGTGCAGTCATAGCCAGTGCAGGTGTGAGTATAATGATACACAGTAGGGACCCTGAGACCCTCATGGTCTCACAAAAAAAATCCACCTATGATAAACCACAAAGTATAAAATCAACAGATAACACTACTTAGAAATATGCCCACACATATACCAAAGTTATCAAGTAATCCATCTCAATCATGAGGAAAAACACAAAATAAATAACTCATGTCAAACCATGATTTTATTCTAGGGGTAATATCAATTAACATCCACAGTCACATTGTCGACACCTAGACTGCTAGAGAACTCCTCATCTATTGAGTACAGTGGGCCTGTCGTGACACCAAGGCACTACCCACTAACCTTGGACTGCTATGGTACTCTTCTAGTCTAGTACTGTGGGTCTGCCACGTCACCAAGGCGCTCCCCCTCATATCCTATTGAGGTACTCCTCCTATCGAGTATCGTGGGTCTACCATGTCACCAAGGCTCTCCCCACTATGGGTCTACCACAACACCAAGGATATACCCACTAGTCTAGTCGAGTTACTCAATGTAGAATCAGTCAGCAGTCGTTAGGTCTCATCCAGCTACTAGGTCTCTACACTATACTCACTCGTCTCTAGGAGGATCTCCTTCATGAGCTGTTGTTCAATACTAAAACTATCATGAATTCCTATGAAGAGGTATCTAAAAGGTCCGCCACATCAGAGGGGTCTCAACGCAACTGACGACACGTCAATCAGATTCCAGGTCTGTGAGTTATTATTCTTTTAGTCCTATGGGCCCGGTTGGATTCGTTCTCGAACCAACATGACCATTTACCATCTTAAACCAAAACTCCAGTGGAGTATACACAAAGGGACCATCTCGCTCAATGAATTCTAGCGTCGCTAACAGTTCGTCAAACAGATGACCGGTGCCAATGTTATGGCCAAAAGAATGTAAAGGGTCATAGTGGGACGATGTCCAGTCCGACCCGGTCGGACCAACCCGGTTCGGGTTGACCAGACATAACCCTTTGGGTCTGACCCAGACTGCATTTGGGCATGATCAGTTGGGTCCAGCCCAGCCCGCGAGGGCAGTGAGGGTACGGTGGGGGCGTCTCGGCCGAGCGGTACTGCGAGGGTGGCGGACCCGGCCTCGAGGGCGCGAACTAGCCGCTAGGTCATGAACTATCTGTGAGGGGTGTGGACTAGCAGATAGGGGAACATACCAGCCATGGGTCGGAGGACCGACCGTGAGGGGTGCAGACCGGCCGCGAGGGGCGCAGACTGGCCACCAAGGGTGCGGTCCGGCCGCGGGTCGGTGGACCGACCGCTGTTCTGTCAGGAAGGAGGAGCGGCTCGGCTCGTCAACACGGCTCACCTCAGAAAGTGGCGTGGCACGACTCAACGACGCGGCTCGGCATGGAAAACATCACGACTCAACTCAGATGGTGGCGCGACTCGGCGGACTGCGGCCCGGCTCGGCGAGGCCACGATGAGGCCGGGTTGGCGCGGCAAGGCTGTAGGCAGCAACACTGTTTCCTCCATCATCTTTGTCGCCTTCCTCAATTTCAATGAATACAACAAAGAAGAACGGCGGATGGGTCGGGCCGTGTTTCTTTGTCCCACACCCTCCCCGTTTAGAGTGGTATCAAGTGGTTCACTAGGAACGAAGCATGAACGTGAATCCATAATCTTCTGCAATGTTTGTTCCCAATATAAAAAATAAAATAATGAAGTACATGGAAGGAGAAAACATTTAGGAATGAACCCCTACGTTGTTTTCTTGATGAGTTGGTGTAATAAGATAGTATGGTTGTCGATTCTCCGTAGATGAGGACGTCCCACGTTAGAAGAAGTCCTGAGGAAAAATCTTGAAGTCAAGGTTGACGTTCTTCATCAGCGGAGCATTCTTTGTGGAAGAATGCACTCTTCGTTGGAGAGTTTTCTCCCACCAAGTGCTCTCTCTCATTTTCCAACAAATGTCCTCAAAAGAAGAATCCACCAAAATAAAAGAGACAGCCAATATAATAAAAAGAGTTTCCACAATTTAATTATTGGCACGATACAAATTGGATTAATAAAATTGGATCAATTAAGTTGTGCGTTCCCATAATTAAGAGGAGGAGGGTTGGAATAATTAATGGAGAGGAAGCACAAGAGGATCCTCCACATTAATCGGAGAGTTGATGTTTTCTCCCAATTAATGGGGGGTTTCAAGGGGGTTTAATCCCGGGTGGTCCCCACCACCATAACCTCCCATTGGAGGTTAGGCTTGTGTGGTCCCCACCACCACAACCTCTCATGGGAGGTTAAGGTCTGGTGGTCCCCACCACCAACTTCCACAAAGAGGATGGTTACAACAAAATAAAATAAAACTTGTGTTTAATTTATTTTATCAATTCCACAAAAACCCCAAAAATTAACTTCCCCCATCAACCAACTATTGTTGAGGTGAAGGTCTCTTTAAGCGAATACCGGTGCTGTGAGTTCAACGGTATCCTTAGATATCAATTCCGAGAACCGGTTCAAAATTTAGAAAAATACGTTTGCAAGTGTACTTAACGTACATGAACCAAAGTTCAGAAATTCATTCCGGGCACTCCGAGCCCTGAATCACGTGTCGTCAATTGTCACAGACTCGTAAAATACTCATATATTTTAAAAAAAATCATGGAAATTCAGGGTTATTTCAAATCATAAATAAAAACTATTATACGAAAAAATGATGTTAAAAAACATTTAAATATATACTCTCCTATACATAATAGTATCCCATTTTAGGTTATAAAATTTATATCATTTACTTGTAAATCCCCGACACTAGTTACCCATAGTCGGTGCATTATTACATAACATTGGCATGATCACAAGGGATCAAATACTGAAAAAAATGGTTAGGTTTGTAGCTTTGGAGGTACTAGATAAATATGTAAGCTCAAAATTATATTTTTAAATGAAAAAAACAACATAGTGTCTCCTTTGAACACATTAATATCCCTTAGACTATCCCTGTAGGTCAGTCATAAAATGATTCTTCGCATCCTATGAAAAGTAAAACATAGAAAGTGGTGAGCTCATAGGCTCTGTAAGGATAGAAATATAGAATAATATTTCATAAGTAATAATAAACATTTAAGGAAATGTATAAGACTAAAACATAGGTCTTTTAAACAAAAACTTCAGCATAACATGGATATATAAATCAAATAATTACATTTACTTATTCACATGGATATTCTACTAGTCTAATAATCACATGTAATATCAATAGCCCATTTCATAATGATGGAATGCATAATGCCAGACATCATAACCACATAGTCGAGGCCTCATGCGAAGAATAAATATAATATTTATTCAAGGCCTTATTTTACGAAACTATCACGACCTGTACTCAGGGCCTGTGCCATGACTACCCCAAGCCCGCCTTCCATAGGCCAGGGGCTAGCGACTAGCACCAAAGTCGTAAATCCCGATAACTGGGAAGGCATTGCCTTTATAAAGTAATCAAAACACCATAGAGTACAAGCGAAAGTAAAACACTAAGTACAAAGAGAAGTGCTGAAATGTAAATGGGCTAGAATACAAACCCAACTGAAAGTACAACTACAACTGAACAAAAGTACAACAGAAAATGAAAACAGCTGGAAGAACGGAAGCGGCTCCTAGGACGTCCTCCTCGGATGCTACCTGAAGGGTAGGTACAGATGGCGCAGCTCCTGGATCATCCACCACGGATCCTACCTGAAGGGTAGGTACAGATAGCACATCTCCTCAATGATCTCACTCTTTAACCCCCTCTGAGTGTCGTCTCTCTGTGAAGTCCACCTCCGGATACTGACTCGTCGGGTGGTCCACCTCTGGGTACCGTCCAGTCCTCGAACACTCGGCCTCCGTCGAAACTACCCATCATCTACAACCAACACAACGAGGAGCGGGCATAGCCCATGCAGGGGTGAGTATAACGATACTCAGTAGGGACCTGAGACCCTCAAGGTCTCACTAAAACCAAAAAGGATAACCACAAAGAAGATCTCAACAGATAACCTCTACTTAGGTATATGCCCAAACATATACCTATGTTATCAAGTAACCCATCTCAATCATGATGAAACACAAGATTTTGAAATCATCAGATAACCACTACCCAGGTATATGCCCATAAATATACCTAAGTTATCAGGTGGCCCTTCTCAATCATGAGGTAAACACAAAGGTCAAAGATTCATCTCAAACCAGGATTTTCATTATCGAAACCGTAAATGCTGAAGAGCCCCGTCTCTGGAGTGTATAGTGGTCCTATCACGACTCTGAGGTACTGCTCACTAACCTAAGACTACTGAGGTACTCCTCTTGTCGAGTAATGTGGGCCTGCTACTATAACCAAGCTCTTCCCACCATGGGTCTTCCGCTACAACCAAGCGCTCCCCCTCATTGCCTCTAGAGGTACCCCTTCTGTTGAGTACCGCGGGTCTGCATCTATAACCAAGCGCTCCTACGCCATGGGTATACCACTACAACCAAGCACTCCCCCTCATAGCATCCAAAGGTACTCCTTCTGTTGAGTACCGCGGGTCTGCCGCTACAACCAAGCGCTCCTCCGCTATGGGTCTGCCGCTACAACCAAGCGCTCCCCACTGGGCTATCCGAAACACACCTAGTCGATCAGTCAAGCAGTCGTCAGGTCTCAGCTGGCTACACGGTCTCCGTACTCCGCACACTCATCTCCTGGAGGGTCCGCTCCACGAGCTACTAGTCAATACTCCTAGTATCACAAGTCCCATGAAGAGGTATCTCAAAGGACCACCTCGTTATAGGGGTCTCAACACAATAGAAGACGCGTCAATCGGATGCATGGTCTGTGAGTTATTAGCCTTTTCGTCCTAGGGGCCCGATTGGTTTCGTGTGCGAACCAACCCGGACGTATCTCAACTGTACCCCAAACATTCATAGGGTATACATATAGGTAACGTTTCTCAATGTGATCACCAACGCCGCTGATGGTTCGTCAAACGGACGTCCGGTCTGAAAGATATCAGCTTTTCCGTTCCAGGGGCCCGGTAGGATTTCTGGTACAATCCAACCTGGCCATACTCCAACTACATCCAAAACTCAGGAGAAGTATTCCAAAATTTCTGTCTCATCAAGAGGAATTCAATGAGACAAACGACGAGTCAATCGGACACCCGGTCTGTGAGTTATTGGCTTTTTCGTTCCAGGGGCCCGGTTGGTTTCGTGTGAGAACCAACCCGACCACACTCCGATGGCATCCAAACCTCGAGCAGAGTAAGACAAATGTTCCATCTCATCAAGAGGAAACCAAAAAAGTTGACGACACTTCAATCGGACGTCCAGAACTCAAGATATAAGTGTTTCCGTTCCGAGGGCCCGATTGGTTTCGTATCCGAACCAACCCGGCCGAACCCAATGTTCTCAGAAACCTTGATTGTAACATATCGAAAAGACCGTCTCGATCCAAGGATCACCTAACAACAGACAGTGAATCGATCGGAGGTCCGTAGCCCATGTTATGGGCGAAAGACTGAAGAGGTCCGAAAACAGGGGTCTGGGCCCGGCCCGGCCCGGCCCAACCCCCCCTGGGTCGGCCGAACTGGGTCGACCCGAACCTGGTCCAGGTCAGGCCTAGCTGGGCACGGCCTGGCCTGGCCTGGGCAGCCGGCTGGCCTCGCGCTGTCGCGGCGCGACATGTGCGGGGGGTTACAAACCCCCCCGGTTGTCAACCGGGCACGGCTTAAAGCCGCACCGCCTCAATCCTGGAACGGCCCGGCCGTTCCGGTTCACATCCCACCGCTGAGGCTCAGCCACGGTGGTTTGCTCTGGCGGCGCGCCGCCGCCTTCTACGGACCACCGGACGCGCTCCGGTGGTCCGTTTCGCCTACCGCCTTCGCCAACAGTCCTCCCGGGACCCGATCTTTACTACAAAGGAATTCAAACGCCATTTCTGCCCAATTTTCCATCGCCCTTCGATCCGCACTCAACATTCAAAACATGCTGTCTTCATGGTTTTTCGGCACGGCGCGACGGCGCCGTGCCCCTTCGCCACGACCCGACTTTGACCACGGATTCGTTCGACCTCAAAGGCGTGGTGCGACGACGCCGCACTTCTTCGTCGTGATTCTCTAAATTCCCGCACGATGCGATGACACTGCGTCGCTTCCATTTCAAGCCACGTAGATAACCAAAAAAATAAAAGGAGAGGAGGTTCGGCCATGTTTTTGTGGTCCGACCTCCTCCGTTATTTTGATAATAGTTGGCCATTGATATCGAAGAACGTCTAAAATTATTCACGATTTGAGAACCAAACCCCTACCTTGCAAAGACGTCACAGGTCGTCGAGCCGCGAAAGATGCAAGCGTTGCGGTGATCGGACACCACAGAAGATCGGTGCCAATTCCGTTGACGTCGGAGGGTGAGTCTTCGTCAATGGCGACGTTCCCCGCGGTGGTGTCTCCTCCCTTGACGCAGAGGAAGAAGAGGAGAAGGCGCGTCGTCGGTGATCGCCTGATGAAGAATGCGGCATCTCGATTCCTTCTACGTGGAGAGAAGGTGCAATATGAGACGACGTTCTTTGTCGAAGCTTCGGTTTTCTTCACGTTCTTCAACAAAGGAGATGAAGTGTTCTTCTTCGGAGGAGGAAGTTCTTCAAAACTCAAATGCTCTCTTCCCTTTCTCTTAACACAACATTTCTAACCAAAATAAAATAAGGCTCCACCTTATTTTATTTACCCATGCCATGAATTCAAAATTACAAAATTCAAACCCAACACACTTAATTAATTTATCTTGAGTTTTCAAATTAATTAATGTTTAGGTGGCATGAATTAATGTGGGAGGTGAGGAGGAGAGGTGTCACTTAAGTTAAAGTGGAGATACAATATTAAAGTGGGAGGTGAGTTATGGGAGGTCAAGGGGGTTATGGGAAGATCAAGGGGGGTTAGGGTATCCTGTGGGCCCCACCACCCTCTTAACCTCTCATGGGTAGTTCCCTAACATCCACTCAAAGAATATAACTACTTTAAAGAAATAAAAATTGTAAATCAATTTTTATTTTATCTTCCACAAATTTTTAATAAATCCTCCCGTGAAAATGCAACTCTGAAAAAGATCTTCTTAAGAAATTACTGTCGCTGTGAATCCATCGGTGCCCTCAGAATTTGATTTCGAGCACCGGTTCAAAAGTTATAAAAACCTGCTCGTTCGTTCACTGAACGTACCCAAGCTAAACTTCAGAAATTGATTCCGGGCACACCGGGCCTTGGAATCAGGCGTCGTCAGAAACTGCGTTCTTTTAAAATTCCAAAGAAAATAAAGAAAAAAATTTCATTGAAATTTCCGGGTCTTTACATTACTCCCACCTCAGGGCTTTACATCCTCGTAAATCTTTAACACAAACAAGGGTTACAAAAGTGGTACTGAGCACGCATCTGAGCCATCCGCTCCCATGTGCTTACCTGGAGGTTCCCGTACTGCTAGTGAAAGTGCTCCCGAGGAATCCACCTTCCTCGTAGGACCCGCTCCTAGCGATCCTTGATCCCCACTGGAACCTCCGTGAAATACACCCCATCGTCAAAGTCCAGCTCCTCATGGTCGATGAAAAGCGAAGGGTCAAGCTTGTATCTCCTTAGTTGAGATACCTAGAAGTTGTCGTGAACTTGGTGCTACTGAGGTGGGTGGGTCAAGCGGTAAACCACCTATCCTACACTGCTGAGGACCTATAAAGGTCCGTTGAACCTTGTAGATAACTTGTCGCCTTGGCCACATCTCTGTAACTCACGTCGATTTGAGACCCGTAGGGAAACGTGGTCACCAACCTCGAACTCTAGTGGTCTCCGCCCCATGTCAGCAGAAGACTTTTGCCGGCTCTGAGCTGTCCTCATCTGCTCATGGATGACTTGGACCTTTCTGGTCCTAGAAGAGCTGCTGAGATTTCTTCTTTTCCAATAAGAGAAATCCGGTCTCATCCCCTAGATGAACCACATTCTCCACCTAATACAATCAATCCCGACATGGATGATACTAATCCATACCAAGGATGACGTTGTAAGGCCTCGATGCTACTACCAAGATATCCAACCGTTACACACGCCTCCAAGGGTTGAGTCACATTGTCGGCATCAGTGTGTGGTCACTGGGTCTCCTCCAGTAGATATCTCGAAGAGAGGGTCAAGTTAACGGTTTTTAAACTAGAACCTCTTAGTAACAACTAAAAGAGAGGACATGAAGGTAAACGCCACAAGAAAATGCTTCCTTTTATTACTACAACTTAAACTACAAAGACACAATGCAACAACAAACAAACATCAATAGAACTAGTAGCAACATGAACAAAAGTCTCCAGGTCTGGAGCTAGTCCCGCTCCTGTCCATCTACTCCCAGAGCTCTTTGATTGTAGGCCTCAGCTGCCTACAGCTGAGCTCTCCCACATCCACCTATTCCCTATGGTCGGGGTGGACCTCCTGGTGGTGGTGGTGGCAACACCTTGAAGCGTTGTCCACCTCCACCTGCAGGGCCAGCTCCCCTGCCACGGTCTCCAGCTCCATGCGGTCCGCCTCGATCGAACCTATGACTCTTCCTGAGAGGTCCTTCGTTCATCTTCTGGTCATCTGTATGGTGGTTCGGGCAGTCACGAGCCATGTGACCAACCCCGCCATAGGAGTAACATTGCTCGTGCATGGTAAGTCGTTCTCCACCCCGAGTGCCTCGCACAAATGATCCCGTGTCATGCGGTCGACCACTTGTAGGTCTAGTCCTCTTGGACCTCTGCATCATCTGTCTACTGCCTGCTGCAGAAGACTCTACCGCATGCCGGCTAGTGGTGGGTCTTGCTACTCGAGACTGCTCAGCAAAGAAACTCTCCACTAAGAGGGCTCGCTCCAACACCCCTGTCTGCGTTGGAAAGCTGTGAGAAACAACAGAAGCTCTAATCTCTCGTCTGAGCCCATGCTCGAAGGTTCGGGCCCTGAAGAACGGGTCCCGTACCATATCTGTGGAGTAGCGCGAGAGGTCTGTGAACCTCGCTGAATACTGTGCCACTGTCATGCTTCCATGTCGTAGCTGAAGTAGCTCCTTTATATGCACCGCTCGAAGGGTGGCTGGTACAAACTCTGCTCGGAACCGGCTCTCGAAGTTTTCCCATAGAAGTGTTGCCTTGTCGTGCATCTGGAGCATCATGCTCCACAATATTCCTGCTTCTACCTAAAGAAGGATGGATGCAAGGATCACCATGAAGTCTGTGGGCATCCCCACTAGCCTGAGGACTCTCACCACAACCTCCAGCCAATCCTCAGCCGCCTGTGGGTCCGTCTCTCCCCTGAACCTGTGTGGCCCCTGGCACTGGAACTCGTGCAGTGTGCTCAAGCGACTTGCACCCTATGCTGCTGGGGCTGGTGACATCGGTGGCCCAACGGATAGTAGTACCACTGGTTCCTCCGCTGGTGTCTCAACTTGGATAGGGCCCTGTACTGATGCCAGGTCGCTCGGCGGGCTGTCAGTACGAACAACTCGCGGGGCTCTAGCTGGTCGTCCGCGGGGAGGCATCCTGAAAGAAACAAACATGACACAATCAAACGATTTATACCTGGTGAGCTGACATGGTTTGAGATGACTTTTAAAAAAACTTCAGGAAGCACACACACAATCAGTGTTTTCGTGCACAAAGTCGGAAATCAGTTGTCAGGGTCCTGGTCTATGGATACATTGGCTGCCCACACCAACACTGGACTCCCTGAACTAAAAACCACACTCAGTACCCTTAACACTATTGCTTCACAGAAAGAAAAATATCAGAGTTATAAGTTCTGCGGTAGAAACGACTCCTTTGATACCAATTTGTCACGACCCGTCCTTGGGGCCCGTGCCGTGACTACCCCAAGCCCGCCTTCCGTAGGCCAGGGGCTGGCGACTAGCACTAAATGCGTAAATCCCGATAAATGGGAAGGCATTGCCTTTATAAAGTAATCAAAACACCATAGAGTACAAGCGGAAGTAAAACACTAAGTACAAATAGAAGTGCTGAAAAGTAACTGGGCCAGAATAAAAACCCAACTGAAAGTACAACTACAACTGAACAAAAGTCCAATAGAAAAAGGCAATAGCTGGAAGAACGGAGGCGGCTCCTGGGACGTCCTCCTCAGATCCTACCTGAAGGGTATGTATAGATGGCGCAACTCCTGGATCGTCCACCATGGATCCTACCTGAAGGGTAGGTAACGATAGCGCAACTCCTCAATGCTCTCTCTCATCAACCCCCTCCAAGTGTCGTCTCGCCGTGAAGTCCATATCCAGATACTGACTCGTCGGGTGGTCCACCTTCGAGTACCGTCCAGTCCTCGAACACTCGGTCTCCGTCAGCACTGCCCGTCATCTACAACCAACACAATGAGGCACGGGCATAGCCCGTGCAGGGGTGAGTATAACGATACTCAGTAGGGACCCCGAGACCCTCAGGGTCCCACTAAAACCAACAAGTATAACCACAAATACGATCTCAACAGATAACCACTACTTAGGTATATGCCCACACGTATACCTAAGTCATCAAGTAACCGATCTAAATCTTGAGGAAACACAAAATTATGAAATCATCGGATAACCACTACCCAGGTATATGCCCATACATATACCTAAGTTATCAAGTGACCCTTCTCTATCATGAGGTAAACACAAAGGTCAAATATTCATCTCAAACCAGGATTTTCATTATTGAAACCGTAACTAATGAAGAGCCCCGTCTCTGGAGTGTACAGTGGTCCTGTCACGACTTCGAGATACTGCTCACTAACCTAAGACTGCTGAGGTACTGCTCCTATCGAGTACTGTGGGCCTGCTGCTAAAACCAAGCGCTTCCCCCCATGGGTCTACCTCTACAACCAAGCGCTCCCCGTCATAGCCTCTTGAGGTACCACTTCTGTTGAGTACCACAGGTCTGTCACTACAACCAAGCGCTCCTCCACCTTGGGTCTGCCGCTACAACCAAGCACTCCCCCTCATAGCCTCTAGAGGTACTCCTTCTATTGAGTACCGCGGGTCTGCCGCTACAACCAAGCGCTCCTCCGCCGTGGGTCTGTCACTACAACCATGCGCTCCCCCACAGGGCTATCCGAAACACAGAAAGTCGATCAGTCAAGCAGTCGTCGGGTCTCAGCCGGCTACATGGTCTATGTACTCCGCACACTCTTCTTCGTGAGGGTCCACTCCACGAGCTACTGGTCGATACTCCATGTATCACAAGACCCATGAAGAGGTATCTCAAAGGACCGCCTCATCATAGGGGTCTCAATGCTACAGAAGGCACATCAATCGGACGCCCGGTCTGTGAGTTATTAACCTTTTCATCCTAGGGGCCCAGTTGGTTTCATGTGCGAACCAACCCGGCCGTATCTCAACTGTACCCCGAAATTTCATAGGTTATACCTATAGGGATCATTTATCAATGTGATCACCAACGCCACTGACGGTTCGTCAAACGAACGTTCGGTCTGAAAGATATCAGCTTTTCCGTTTCAGGGGCCTGGTTGGATTTCGGGTACAATCCAACCTGGCTATACTCCAACTGCATTCAAAACTCATGTGAAGGATGCCAAAAGTTATGTCTCAACAAGAGGAATTCAACGAGACAGATGGCACGTCAATCGGAAGCCCGATCTGTGAGTTATTGGCCTTTTCGTTCTAGGGGCCCGGTTAGTTTCGTGGGAGAACCAACACGACCACACTCTAACAGTGTCCAAACCTCGAGCGGAGTAATCCAATAGTTCCATCTCATCAAGACGGAATAAACAAAGTCGACGGAACGTCAATTGGACGTCCGGAACTGAAGATATGACCGTTTCCGCTCCGAGGGCCCGGTTGGTTTCGTATCCGAACCAACCCGGCCGAACCCAATGTTTTCCAAAACCTTGAGTGTAACATACCGAAACGACCGCCTTGATCCAAGGATCGCATTGCAACTGACAATGCATCGATCGGAGGTCCATATCCCACGTTATGGGCGAAAAACCGAAGAGGTCCGAAAACGTGGGTCTGGGCCCGGCCCGGCCCGGCCCAACCCCCCCGGGTCGGCTGAACCGGGTCGACCTGAACCGGGTCCGAGTCAGGCCCAGCAGAGTGCGGCCCAGCCTGGCTGCATGGCCTGGCCCGGCCTGCGCGGCCCGGCCCGGCCTGGGCAGCTGGCTGGCCTCGCGCTGGCGCGGCGCGACAGGTGCAGGGGGTTACAAACCCCCCGGTTGTCAACCTGGTGTGGCTTAAAGCCGCACCGCCTTAAACTCGGAACGGTCCGGCCATTCCGGTTCACGTCCCACCGCCGTAGCTCAACCGCATCAGTTTGCTCCAGCGGCGCGCCGCCGCCACCGCACCGGCGTGGCGTGCCGCCGCCGCCTTCTGCGGACCACCGGACGTGCTCCGGTGGTCCGTTTCGCCTGCCGCCTTCGCCAACAGTCCTCCCGGGACCTGATCTTTACTATGAAGTAATTCAAATGCCATTTAGGCCTGATTCATCATCGCCCATTGATCCGCACTCAACATTCAAAACGTGTCATCTTCGTGGTTTTCCGGCACGGCGCGATGGCGCCGCGCCCCTTCGCTGCGGCCCGACTTCGACTGCGGATTCGTTCGACCTCAAAGGCACGGTACGATGGCGCTGCGCTTCTTCATCGTGATTCTCTCACGGTGCAACGACACTGTGTCGCATCCATTTCAAGCCGCGTAGATAACCAACAAAATAAAAGGGTAGGAGGTTCGGTCGTGTTTGTACGGTCCGACCTCCTCCGTTATTTTGATAACAGTTGGCCATTGATATCGAAGAACGTCTAAAATTATTCACGACATGAAAACCAAACCCCTACCTTGAAAAGACGTCACACGTCGTCGATCTGCAGAAGAGGCAAGCATCGCGGTGATCGGACTTCACGGAAGATCGGTGCCGATTCCTTTGATGTCGGAGGGTGAGTCATCATCAATGGTGACGTTCCCCGCGGTGGTGTCCCCTCCCTTGACGCGGAGGAAGAAGAGGAGAAGGCACGTCGTCAGTGATCGCCTGATGAAGAATGCGGCATCTCGCTTCCTTCTACATGGAGAGAAGGTGAAAGATGAGATGACTTTCTTCGTCGAAGCTTCGGCGTTCTTCACGTTCTTCAACAAAGGAGATGAAGTGTTCTTCTTCAGAGGAGGAAGTTCTTCAAAACTCAAATGCTCTCTTCCCTTTCTCATAACACAGCATTTCTAACCAAAATAAAATAAGGATCCTCCTTATTTTATTTACCCATGCCCGGAATTCAAAATTACAAAATTCAAAACCAACACACTTAATTAATTGATCTTGAGTTGTCAACTTAATTAATGTTTAGGTGTCATTAATTAATGTGGTAGTTGAGGTGGAGAGGTGTCACTTAAGTTAAAGTGGAGTTACAATATTAAAGTGGGAGGTGAGTTGTGGGAGGTCAAGGGGGTTATGGGAAGATCAAGGGGGGTTAGGGTCTCATGTGGGCCCCACCACCCTCTTAACCTCTAATGGGTAGTTTAATAACTTCCACTCAAAGGAAATAACTACTTTAAAGAAATAAAAATTGTAACTCAATTTTTATTTTATCTTCCACAAATTTTTAACAACTCCTCCTGTGAAAACACAACTCCGAAAAAGATATTCTTAAGAAATTACCGGCGTTGTGAATCCATCGGTGCCCTCATAATTCGATTTCGAGAACCGGTTCAAATGCTAGAAAAAACCGGTCATTCGTTCACTGAACGTACCCGAGCTAAACTTCGGAAATTGATTCCGGGCACACCGGGCCTCAGAATCAGGCGCTGTCAGAAACTGCGTTCTTGTAAAATTCCAAAAACAATTAAGAAAAAATTTTCCTTGAAATTTCGGAGTATTTACAAAAACTATTTTTTCTGATGAGACCTATTGATGCATTGAGGAGCTATAGTGGGTTCCATCCACCACTTACTAAGTCCAATGAATTCCTCATACGAAAAGGTTGAAACATAACATAAAAATTCATATTAAAACTAGCATAAAAAATCTTAATACATTAACCACAAAAAATGAATGTTATAAATATAAAATATCCATATACACAAATATTAGAAAAACATCAATACAATATAAAAGATTGTATCTTAATAAATCATCAACAAATAAGTTTAAAATCCTTCAAAGGATGTTGACATAGATGAAATCAAAACTATTTGAGAGAAATATCTCTTTCTATTTTGAAATCATTTAAAAGTGACATATTTATAAAAGAAATAAATAATTTTGAAACTATTATTATATTCTTGTACGGGAAGATTAGAAGATGTTATGACAGATGAAAATAGCCATACATTCCATACAAGTTAAAAAAATATTCTTTCATTAATTTTTTTCAAAAAGGACATAAAAGTCCTTGTTTAGAAAATGATGAAATGATTACTTTATAAACATTCTATAAAAAATAAAACAAGGGTATAAATGAATTTAACCCATAGTCTAGGAAACAATATTTTTTTTAAATATATTTTTAAGAAACACTAATGTGGATGATAAATATGTCCCAGTAGATACTCACATATAAAAACCTTGAATAATGAAGATATAGTAAAATTAACCCTTAACCTGAACTTTTCCATGATCGAGGGTACTTTAACCTCTTGTATAATAGTTAAATAATTTATATTAAATTTTAAAAGAACTACATACATAAATATGATGTCATATATGATCATCTAATATTTCTTTGTTAATAAATTTTCAATAGTATCATTGTTTCGGGTGTTAACTAATTCAATTTCCTTTATACAATTTTTTACCTAAGCACTGTTTGTTATGGATTGGATGTATTTGATTCATATCTAGAATGATATTATGTTATTAAACTTTAGTTTTAATCAATAAATGAAAATCATTTTTAAATGGTTATGATTCGGATTGAATCACATCACATTCGTGTAGATAGTAATCCATACAAACGCTAAGGGACAATACCAATCTATTGATGGTTAAATAATATGTAATTGGATGGTATATCATATATAAATAATAAATATAATATTAAATTTATTATTTTCATCATTTATAATCATTCTTATTCTCATCCAAATAATGATGTGTTGAATAACAAACTACACCACGATGTGGAGACGGTAAGCCGTACACACGCACGTATGATGACTTATTCATTCATAGGATGGATAGAATAATGAATATTGTTGTAACATACATATAATAACATCACTATATGTAGAAGTTACTGGATTTAATATTTTTTTATGGAAATAACATTGAAAGAGGAAGTGGAAGAAGAGAATAACTTTGAAAGTGGTGATGAAATTTTTACCTCTTCTTCGAGTGCTTCTTTTTGATGTGATCAAAAGGGCTCTATAAGAAGGATTTAAGATCAATGTAAGGCCTCTAGGATTATGTGAGGGTTATTGGGAGGATGTTTGAGCAGGTTTTGGATGAGCTAAATGGATTTGGAGGTGTGATATTAAGATAAGGGGAAGTACCATTTTATAAAAGATTTGACAGTTACTCTATGAAAAGCTTTAAATTTTATTTTATTATACAATAATATTCTGTTTATAATGACTCCAAGAGGATTTATTTTGAGGATAAGGTGGTTCTGGGTAGAAAAACTCTCATCTAGTAGGTTTTAGATATGTTCTGGACACCATATTAACCTTATCTTTTAGATTTATCTCCAAGATAAATAGTTTAAATTTACAATATCTTCTTGTATTTTTATGTTACATGGTTAATAAGCATACTATAAAATGCCAAGAGAGATAAAATATATTAATTAATGAAATATATATTATTATATAAGTTATTTTTCAGAACCTAATATTTTTTGAATATTATATCAATTAATAATATAGTATTTGTTTCAAAAACTCATTTATGTCAATTTTGACACTATTTAGTATTTGGTTTTTGTGAAAGTCATAAATACTTTATCACTTCAAAAGATTTATTTAATTAAATATATAGTTTCATATTAACCATGAAAATTCTTTGAATACCAAAAATTCTCAATTTAGAATTATATTAATATTTATAATATCAATTATTTTAATCTTTCTATAATAAGGTAATTACTCCATCATCATTCTGTCATACATAAATTTAATTATTTATTGTCTAAAAATTACAAATAAAATACCATTATTTATGAAATCCTTTTAACTTTATAATTATTATTTATAGTATAATTTATCTTAGGTATATCCCTATATTAAATAGGTTTTTGTTATTAAACTTTTATTTTAACACTTTTAACTCGTCATTAAATAAAATAATAACAAATGTCCTATTGTAATCCATGTTGACCAAAAGGATAAAATTTTATTCTTAAGGTTGATTATTGTCGAAAAAAACTTCTCTAATAGAATTAGGACATGTGTTAGGGTAATTATAATATCATTTTTCCTTTAATTACCATATTTACTTTTAACTGTGGTAAATAAAATTCTAAAGTTACAATTCACAAAAAAATTATTTTCATCATATTGAACCACATTTTACTTAATGATTTCAACCGCGACTTTCATATTTTTGAAATTCTGTTCACAAGAGAATTAAGATTACATTTTATGCAAATTTTCAAATGTGCCAAGAAGGTGTGTAAAAGATGTTAATAAATTCAATAAAATTTTATACATCTAATTTTATTATAAAACGACTTTGATGAATTGAATTGAAATAATACAGAAATTTTGTATCTATTTTGATATAAAATAAATTGGAATAAACTAAATAAGTATTTAAAAAAACTATATTTTAAACAATAATGCAATTCTTTTCACTATTCAAAAAAAAATTGAACTTTTTAAGAAAAATTCCAAAAATTTACGCTTTGGTAATTTTGATAATTTGAATTCAAAAATTAAGTCCATTTAGATAAATAAAATTTATAAAATTTCAAAAATAATGTATTAGTATTCATAATGGCTAGTTTGGTTGGTCGTGTTGTGTTAGAACTTGAAGTTGTGTACAACACGATCTTTCGTATTATTCAACAAGAAGAATATCATGGAATCTTAAGGTGTTAAATTACACCCTTTGATGTAAAGGATAAAACATTTTCTTCTTATCATTTCTTCATGTAGTTCTCAAATTTTTCTTTAAAATTTATAAACCTTATCCCCATATTTGATTTTCAAATAAAATAGATTTGAGGTGTAATGACATAACTAAAATGTTAGGGAAGAAAACAAGAAACCATATGTATAAAAAATGATAAAAATTTTAAAAATCATTTCATCATGAATTTAATATAAATATATTCATCCTTGTATAATAGAAATACACCCATAAAAAAAATTTCATAACAAATACATCAATAAAATAAATTAATTCACCATAAAATGGGTATGTTATTACAAAATATCTTTGAATACTTATATTGGTAGAAATATGTAATTAATCCCTTGAAGCACATGGTATTGAATTCCTCTATATCCTTGTGGGATAATGTTCTACCTGTTTGGATGTTTTAATTTCCCTAAAATTTTTATAACATAAACATTTTGATCATCCTAATTATCATTATAATCATTTTATTATTATTATTTTAATTGATGTTTGTCTTTTTTTTGTACTATAGACTACTAATCTTCATCTTCTTTGTTTTCATCAATATCTTATTTTATGGATTTATGTTCCTTTAAATTTTCTAATGATACACATTTCATATTATTTTTAGTCAGATAATTGTAATAAGCTTTTAATATATCATCCATGTAAATATCATAATTTAAATATTTAACTATCTCAGACATCATTAATATTCATCATTTTATTAATACATTTTTCAGTTCATATAGATTACAAGATTATGGAACCCATTATTTATATTTTTTTCAAACTATTTTTGAATAAATATAATAATATCAATATAGATTGATTTTTTATACTATCTATTTTTGTATTTATCTAATAACTTCTAGTGTTTCAATAAAAGAAGATGGAGATTTTACATGTGGATCATAAAAAAAATATTGTTTTGATATAAATACATATAAACTATTAATTTTGTGAAGAATTCCCCATTGAATTGATATTTTTTAATTCATCTTATGAAATCTATTGAAAAAATATCTTAACATTATTTCTCAGTTAATTTCTTCTTCTCCACCTCCTCTTATAAATATTGATATGTGTTTTATATGAAGCAATAGAATGAACCTTAAATATTCCAAATATTGAGTCATCTGGTTTATATGCCTATTTATTTTCCATGTAATCTATGAATGATTCATTAGACATATTCATTGTACTTTTCTTTAGTATGGGAGGATATCATTCAATATCATTCACTTTTTGAACCATTTATTTCATCATCTCTATTTATTTCCCTATCAAATATATTCCATGATTCACAAAACACATTATAATTTTTATGGCCAAAAATAATTATTATACTTTTTTGAGTATCCTCATTGATATATGAAATATTCTGATGAAAAGAAACTAATTCATTCTTCAAAATTTTAACAACTTTGAAATTCACAAATAACATCTCAATAAAACTCACATAGAGATGAATTTTCAATTTAATAGTTCCATTCTTCACAACCTCAACAACATTGATCATGTAATTAAAAATTTTCAACGTTCTTATGATGAATAAGATGAATAAAAAATATATATCTTTAACTTTTAATGTATATCTATAACCTTTGGTTTGAATATGAATATTCAGGAAAATATTAAAAAGTATTATTACTTTAGGTTTGATATGGTGAACATTTATAATTTTTTCATAGGAAGAAAAAAATGTGGTTTTAACATTTGATTCTTCACGGCTCCCAAAATTTTATAGAATATTTTGAGTAACTATATTTCTTAATATATTTTGAGGAATTGTAAGTAAATCACCATTTTGTTTAATATAAATCTTATAGATTTCACCAAAAGGGTAAAGATTACAACTTTAAAATTGTCAACCATTTTGAACTTACCTGATGAATATCATTCTCTCACAATTTTAAAATAGTATAAATCAATATAGTATTTTTATACTTCCAATAATTTCAATAATTGGAAACCATTATAAATTTTAACAACTTATCAAACGTTTCATACCATCCTATTTCAACCGGTCATTCCTTGACAACCAATTTATTCAAAAAATGGAAGAACACATTTTTGAAATTAGTCAAACTAAAAAAATAAACTATCCTTAAATTATCAAATAGAAGAGAATAAAAAAAGTAAGTGATCTGTAATTGTTACTCAATTGTGAAAAAAGAGGTAGACTATAGCCCTTTATATTGGAATTTATATAGAGATAGTTGGGTTTCTTAACATCCAAATGTTGAGATTGAAATCATAATTACAGATCAATGTCCCACCATGATTCTAAAAATATATGATAAAATAATATTAAAATATAGTTTTTATATAATAATTTTTATGGTTTTTATTATTCAAATATTTAGTCAGACGAAAACATAAGTGTTTTTATAGAGAATATAATATATATAAAATATAAAATAATATAACAAAATATTAAAATATAAAATGATTTATAATTTTACTCTCATGGTAGTCATTTATGTAATTTTTGTTAATATATTTAAATGAACTTCTTGAAATTATTAAAAATAGAAAATAAATGAAACGAATTATGTTCAAAATTTATATATATAAATACTATTCATAATTTTTCAAAAAAATACTTCCAATATATTTTCATAAAAAATCAAGTCCAAACAAATTCCTTCAATTTATTTTCTTAAGAAACATTTGTTTCAGGAAAATGAATCGTCAATTTTTTAAAAACTATTATCATATAATTATATTACTCCCATTTTATTATGGATTGTATTATTGTCTGGATATTTTATGAAGAAGATGTTTATTAAAATAATATTTTATACTAAACATTCCAAAATTCTATTTTATATATTCTAATCTATCAAAATACAGTGGTTTTAATTCCTAGAGGTTTCCTAGACTCATCTAGATTTAATATTTTTTATGTCACGATTAGCGTAAAAATAGGATTTTTATTTTCATATCCAATATTCATATTTTATACTTTTATATAATATTGTTGAGATACAAAATTTCCATCTACTTTTAGTGAAATTCGAAAACCAATGAGAAATGATAGTTCAAACATAATTCTCATTTAAAACATAGATCTCATAAGATCTAAAAAGAAATTAGAAATATATTTTTTAGTTGAGAAAAATATAATTTCATTAACATAATTTTTAACAATGATGGTTTCTTTTAAAAGAATTAATTAAAAAAGAAAGATAAATATCACCCTTATTAAATTTTTTAAAAATAAAAATCTAGTTAATCTATCATACAAGAATCTTAGAGATTATTTAAGTCCATAGAAGGCCTCTTAATGTCTAAAAACAAAATCAATTTTTTTATTTTTATAACTAGGTGTTTTTATAGATAGAAATCCTCTTATATATATCCTTTATGAAAATAATACCAGAAATCTATTTGGAAAATTTTCATGTTTAGAAATGATGCATACGATAAATGTATATGTATAACTTCATGTATATTTAATGTATTATATGTTTCTTCTTAGTTCATTCCTTATAATTGATTATAAACATTATAAAATATATATTTTTATTTTTGACTATTAATCTATTTTTATCACATTTATTTCAAATTACCTTTTTACAATAATTATAGGACAATATTTGGAATGTTTAACAGAGGTACAAACACTATTTCTCTCAAATTCATTGATTTCAATTTTCATTGCTATTATAAAATCCTCATCACCAAAATACTCATCAAGATTTTTACACTTAGATTTCATTAAATATTCACATTTTTCACATTTATTTATTAAGGAACATCTAATTATGACTCCATAGTCTACATGAATAATTTTATTATCACTAGGAAGAATCAATATGAATTTCAAATTTATTTGGTTTGTATAAAAAAGATTTCTTCAAAAATATGTTGAGTTTTTTCAAGAGGTAAAACGTCAGAAAAAAATTTATTTAGTTAATTCTACTTGTGAATAATTTCCTGAAAAAGGTTAGTAATTCGTTTTATTAAAAACATTTGAAGATATGGGTTTATGTTTTTTGAAAATATGAGGACCAGTTTAATCAAATATATCATGCCCAATTTCCTCTAAAATAATTGTGTGTTTTATTAAAAATATATAAAATACATACTAGTTGTATAATATCGAATAAACATTTCATTATCATATTTTGGATCTTGTTTATTTATGTTATATTTGGTATATAGAATGAATACCTTACATCTGGAAACTATAATGTATGATTTTTTTGATGTTATTTGAGTCAAAAATATTTTGGAGTTCTATTACAAAATAAACTCACTTTAAATTATAATAAGTAGTATTAACCGAATCAACCAAAAAATGTATAACGATTGAGTATTTTGTCAACATGGTTCCTATATTCATCTGAAGAAGTCTATATTTTCATTCAAATAATCCATTTGTATTGTGGAGTTCTATGTTCTGAAAAGATATATAAAATAACTATTTTACAAAAAAAATAAAAATAAAATTTTATAATTTTACCACCATGATCACTATGAATAATTATCCATCATATATTTTTCTCTTTTTTATCTTGGCATACATGTTTTATAAAATAGGAAAAGGCTTTTGACATTTTTTCAAGAATATAGACCCAAGTATATATGGGGTAGTCATAAACCAAAACATATACATTGTATTTTCCACAGTACATCTAGTCTATATAGGAATAAATAAATCAATGTTCACTAACAATAAAGAATCAAAAGTCATAACTTCACTAATATATTTTAATCTTGACTTATGTCGCTTTCCAAATTGAAAGGACCATAAATTTTAGAAGAATTAAACCTTATTTACATAATATATCTAACTATTAATGTCTAAGTGATTTGGCACTATTTATAACATTACAATGTTACAACATTTTTCTCAAAAAAAAAAATTGATTGTACATTACTCTATGTAGTGGTAGATCTTTTTTCTTAAGAACTTCTATTTTTAATTAGTATACATTCTCATGCATATTAGCAGAGATAAAAAAATTACATTCAGAACATTGAAATATTAATTTTCATTCCTAAATATCACCATGTATCCCTCATCCCATAATTTAATTATCCAAATAAATAATCTATTAATGACTACAATATATACATCATTTTAAATTAAATATTTTACAAGAATAAAAATATTACTTATAACATAAATGTATCCATGTTCATAATAACAAAATGTTTCTTCTCCACAATTAAAACTTATAATATTCTTATATAATTGATTTCCTCTAGTGATGTGATTTGAAAAACCACTATCCATGTACAATAAATTATTAATATTGTTCGTGTTCTTATTTTCTATAAATAAAGAAGTTAGGATTTTGGAACCAAAATATGCTTGGTCAAGCTATTTTAGAAAATTTTATTTTTTGAATCGACATTAGTATAATTTATTTTTGTTGTAAATTTATTAATTCTTTAAAAATATTAAATTTACGAAAACCAAAATATTGACATCTATTTATAGACACTTAGTTTTTAAAATGTCCACTACTTTTACGCCTAGTATAAAAGGGTTCACTTTTTGGATCGAATAAATTTTTGTTGAAAATGAGGTTTTTAATTAAAAAAAGTACTGAAACAATTCCATGAGGTCTAATTTATATATATATATATTATAAAAATTTACTATTCTAAAATTTAATTTTGATAATTTTTTTTGAGACTTAACATTTCAAAATTTAGTTTTACCACTAAATAAATTTTATCAATTAAAGGAATAGAAATAGATTATATATCAAATTATCTAGTAATATTTTTTATCACTTTTGAATATTTTGAATTTTTTAATTTTCTTTATAAAGTTGTGAATCATCGTTTTTAGACCTTGTTAGAAACAATACAACATTAATTTTTAATAATTTTGTAAAATCATTAATCATCTTAAAAACATGGTAAATTTTCCTCTTTATTATATGAACTTGAACTTTCTTATTCATTATATGTATAAAAATATTCATCTTCAGAATTCAGATGATTTTAAATTTAATGTAATTTTTTTAATAATTCATAATATTCTTTTGCTATGAAACATCATTATTTTTTGGAATTCTAGTATATAATGACTAAATTTTATGAATATCGCTTTCTTTAGAATAATTTTCAAATGAAGAACCTACACCACTCTCACTCGAAGTGTTATTTGTTTTTATAATATTATTTTATTTTTATTTTTAGAGATCCTTATATTTTTTATCTCTTTTATCTTTCTTCTTAGACATAAGATATGTTGGCCCAATGTGACCATGTTTTTAACATTTCTGAAAAATCACATTTGAAGAATATTTATTCTCATTTAGTTGTTTATTTTTTTTCTAGAACATATAATGAAAATATTTTTTATAATATTAGTAATCATATTAGTATGATTGGATCAATCATTTAAACCTTCATTACATGAGCAACTTTTTATCTCAATTTTTTACTTTCATATTCTTTGTTGTTTTGGAGAATTTTTTAGTGGATCTATTTTTCACATGAACTATTCACATATAAACAATAACCTTTACATTATTTATCTCCTATTTTGAAGAATCCATATTCAATATTTTATCACACTAATAATATTTAAAACATATAATCAATTGTTAACTTCTTTATATAATCGCGAGATATCCTCTTAGACTCTGAGTTATTCCTATAATATCAATGATCTTTTCCACAAGATAATCATCAATCAAATCCTTATCCCCATGAGATTTAAGTATATTTAATATTTACCTAAATATATGACATATATTTAATATTGATTCTATCTTATGAAAATTAATAGTTCTATAGTCAACCCTTAGCATATATCTTATTGTCTCAAAATAATTTCTTCCCCAAATTTTGTGACTAATAATTTCTTCGCAATAATTTTCACACCATCAGAAGAAGAAATCTAACTATAAATAATCATATTTATCAAACACAAAAAATTAAATATTAATTTTTAACTTAATTAATTTTAATTTATTTCCTTCTAAAATAAATTAAGTCGATTTATTATTTGGTATAACATAGTTACTAATGAATATAAAAAAATATAAAATGTAGTATTTATCAAAAAACTGTTCATTTTGTATCGTTAATAATCAATGCTTGAAGAATAAAAAATCCATTGCCTGCATGGATTGAATTTATCAAAAGTTAAAAAATATAATGTATCCATTGTATATAGATATACTCTTTTAAACAAAAAAATGTTATGGAAAATATTTTATAACAAAAAATTAAGAGAAAATTTTATAAGACAATTTATACATTATAGGAACCAGATCTGATACAAATGGTAATTTAAAGAGAGTAAATTAATTTCTACAATAGGTGGGGGGTACTTTTTAGTTTATACAATAAAATATAAAATCTTCGTAAGCATCTTAAATTAGATTAATACTCTATATAGTTCTTATGATCATTTGGATTTTCTTATGAGATATTAAATTCATCCCCTAAGAGTTTGTAAATGTTTATAGATTGATCAAAATTAAACATCCATAAAACATATATTGTGTAAATGGAATGTTTTTGTTTTTAACTTTTAATTATTTTATAGACTGTTTCTTTTATTTTTTCTCAATATTTTTATTTTTGATTTTTTATTCCTCAATTGTTTAATTGGGTTGTTTGGACTTATGAATTTAGGTTATGTGTATTTCTTTACCACTCCTTGTTTTCAGTATACTCACATTGATTTTTGGATTTTAAATTCATTGTGCTTGTTGATTCCATAAATTTTGGGAAATAATTTATAAAAGGAATAATAATTAAAATTACAATTCCTTTACCTCATATCATAATAAATCAATTATCAAAATTATTTTATTTAATATTTTTGTTTGGGTACTTTTTGATGGATATACATAAAATTTATTTTACAGAATGGATGGTGGTTAGAATGTTTGGTCTCAGGGTTTCTTGAAATTTATTTAAAGGGTACAGGATGATTTAATTATAATATAAATGGATTTATAACTTTATTTTTATACAATAATACCCACTTTAGTTGATAATTATCTATCCACCCTTGGCTTCCTAGGGGATATTGAAATTAACTTTTATGATAAGAAATCACAAATTTTTCTAGGTCCAATATTTCAATACAATGGTTTGTAAAATGATAGAGTTGAGAATAAATCTATATACCATCAATTGTGTGAGTTGGTCATTTTATTTATTAATATCTATTTTTATTACCAATGTGGTCAGTTATTGATATTTATATTAATTTAAGGGTGATTCAAAAGATCCTACCTCACCTAGACCTCTTATCATAGCACCTTTTGAACCAAATTGTTGATATTTTTGATATGTATTATTAATCTGTGCTCTGACATCAGCTGGTGACTTTTTGATCAAATCTCATCCAAATGGAGAATCCAAAAAATTATAATCAATAATTCATTGTCCTTAACAAAAAATACTATAAAGTTATGATCCTCTATTACTTGAGGTGATAATCTTCCACATAACATCATAAATCTTTCCCTATACTGAATGAAGTTCTATTCTCGTGTTTTAATTATGGGATATATATAATTTATTTGATATTTTCTATTTGAAGATAAAAGGAAACATTAGAGAAAAATCCTCTGAAGTTCATCCCAATGTTTTATTTCTCAAGGTTTTAGGTTTTATACTATTATTTTTCAATTTTTGGAGAGATATGGGAAATAATTTCAACTTTAATTGTTCCTCAACCACTTCTATTAACTATAATGTCGAATAAAACATGATGAAATCAATATTTTTCTAATTTTAATATTCTCTAATTAGGCTATGAAACATGGGAAAAGGTATTATATATCTAGTTTTATGTGCATAATATTCTTGGATTATATGAAAAAAATATGATTGTTTTTAATTATAAAATGATATACAAAAATCTATCTAAGTGTTTTTTCGATTTCTATACATGATTTTATATTCATATTGAACACTTTATGTTTCACTTGAGTTTATAAATTTAATTTATTCAAAATATATTTTCATTTTATCAATTTACACATTTTTCTCACTCTAGACAACAAAATCTGTTAATCTCATGATCAATAGTGAAAATCAGGTCAATATACGATATAGTTATGTAATTTATTTGGTCAAGTGTTATGGAGTTTTGATAATCTCATAAAAAATAGGGCCATATTTTTTACACAACAAAAATGGGGTGTGAAAAAAGTAACTAATAACTTAATGTTAGATGATATTATAATAGACACTTAAGGATGTCTCTAAATAAAATCAAGAAATATTTTTTCTCAATTATTTATCAAGTGGGTTATTTTTCTTCGATTTAAGATAACTAGATATAATTTAAAATAGATTTTATTTTCCTGAATTGTATTTAATGAGTAGTTCAATGGTTGGATTAGAAATTTCTTTTTGAAATTACCATAAAATTTATAAATTATTATTCTATTTACTTGATCAATGAGTAGATACATTATTACTTCTCTATCAAAACAGATTAATAGCGAATGTGGGTTTCATATAAGCAATTATTAGTACTAAATAAACATTCCTCCTTTGTGTTTGGGAATATATTATTAAAATTTACTAATATCTCATCAAATATGTGTCCTCAAAATACTGAAATAAATCAAAAAAAAATAAATATAAGGAGATCCAGTACTTTCTATTCATGTATTATAATTCTCTAGATACATCACTAAAAAATATGAACATTCCGTTGAATATAGAAAATAGAATAGAGGGAGAAAGAAATTACCAAACCAAGGGAAAATAACGGATATAAAATAATACAAAATAAAACTACATCAATTTAATATTCACATCAATGAAAAACCAAGATGAAATAACTAAGGAAGAATCAATTATTGATATTTATATTATATAGTGAATAATATATTCTCCTCCTTGTTATCCTAATCATAAAAATTGTTATACCCTTACATGAAATGTGTAAAATAACATAATATTGAAGTACTTGGTATAATAATATAGCAAAAATAATCCAGAGGTCCCACATCATAAAAATTGATATTTTTAAATATCATATTCCAAACCTCATTAAGAATAGTGATGATTATTCATGTATTAATATATGTGAGGTCTCTATAATTTTTATTTGTAATATTTACTCTAATATATCTTATTCCGTTCAAATATATAGTTTAAGGGTCTCTTTTATAGATTGGAAAACATCTGGTTTTTGTGATTGAATCTTTATTGATTTAGTAAATAATTCCTGAACAAAAAATTGAACCTATTCGGTTAGTATTAATGGACAATATAGAGCATTGAGATGATCTCTATAGTCAAATTTCTCCATGGGTATTTAATCACACTTGATACGCCATTCCCCAGGTCTAGTAAGGTATATGATCGGACATGTGTTAAGTTTTCTATATATGCAGTGCGGATAAATTTATTCATTACAAAATAATACATGGTAACCATTAAATATTTTTTATAAAACTACAGTTTCGAGTTCTTATTATGTATTAATAGTAGAATATTATGTATTAATAGATAATTCTTATGTTCCAGAAAACAATTGGAATATTTTATGGAATTAATCTCTTTTTATCTTAGTGGGAAAGGAAAGGGCATATTGTATCAGGACACATTCCTTACAGACAAAGGTGTGTTTATAACATATGATTTGGAAAGGCATAAATATCCCTTTTTAGATCATATGTATCACTAAGTTGATTTTAAATATAATAATGTTATTTTGGTAGTACTTTTCCAATATTACATGATGTGATCAACACTTCAACCAAAAAAGCACGTCACCTTAAACAAATTTATCAATTGATTTTTTATATGTACATTCATTTTTTTTAAAATATTATTGAAATAAATTAATCTCATAATCTATTCCACTATAATAAATTTTGAAAAAAATATCAGTTAATATTAAAACTCTCTAAAAGTCAACTAATTAATAAATGTGAGGGAATAAAATGACATGATTAGTAGTAAAATATATTTAATTAATTGCCTCCATCAATTCACCCATATGTAAACCATTGAATACAAAACAAGTATAAATAAATAATGTTACCCACATAACAATTTTATATATTATACAATGTATGTTCCCTTTCTAAAAACAATAATATTCAAGATATTTATGAAACCTATATATTCTATGTTCCATTTAATCAATAATCTATATTAAATTCATTTTCACCTTTTCTATCATACCTTTGGCATTGGTAAGTACATTCACTGAAATATTTCTATCATCATATAAGTTAAAAATTCCAAAAAAATGTTTTATTAATCTAATCCCTCTCAAGGGTCATATAGGATTGGTATATTTCTAAATATACACCAAATGTGTCAAGTGCATTTACTTATCAGGATATATTTATTGGATTTATCTATTACAACGGGTCGGTTGGTGATGATGTTAAATGTTTGGATTAATAATGAAGAGGTTTCACTATGAATGATGAAAATTCAATATTTATAATAAACACTCATGAATGATATCCTAAACCACTCTCATTTATAGTGAATCATCTCACAAAATAATTAGATTATAATCAAATGTCTAAACATTAATCAATTTAGCAGAAAAAATATTCATTTCTCTACTCCCTTTAATAAGATTTCATATTGATATTAATTATATAAATATTTTTTTATATTAAATATATATTAATCATGGAAAAGAAAATAGTTTTTTGAATATCCTTTTTAAATGTTAAATGATTTTTTCATTACATCCTATTAATAATTTTTTTAGAAAGATATGTTTGATAAATATCTTTCCCCCATGCTTGATTCCATATTTTACAATATATTTACTTCTAGATATGGGTAGTTATGAATTTTTGTATTGTAATGTGACATCTAAACTATGTTGTTTGTAATAGTTTAGGAATTTTTCCATGGTTATTTGTCAATTATGGTTTGCAAATAATTTCAATACAAAATAAGGTTTTAAAACAAAATATTTCCTCCAATTTATTTACACAAGTTCCTCTATTCGCTAGGATTTTAACTAGAATTTATAGAAAATTATATTCATTAAATCATTGATGGGTTCTCTCATGAAACGATGGAATTTTAAATAATATATATAAATGATTTATAATATTATAAGGTAAGTGATTTTAAAAGTGGGAAGTATTTATGGAATGGGAGGAAAAAATGTGATTTTCATGAATTTATATAATATTGATTTTGAAAATAAATTTATTCATTTTCTGTTTATTTAGAATTAACTTGATTTGAAATATTTCCTACTAATTTTCACATTTTCCAATATTATATAGAGAATCAATTTTAACTCGACATATTTAAAAAACAAATAAAAACACACAAAAACAAAATAAGAAAAACTATAAAATTATTTGAAATATATAAGATTTACCTCCCCTGAAAATGTATCATATAGAGTCTTCAATGTTTTCTTGAAATTATTAACAAATTAAATATATTTTAAAAAAATTATAGTAAAAGAACAACATGATGGTTTTATTGGTAGAATGGTTAGTGGAGTGTGACTTCATTCAATACATTGTATAGAATATGTCTAAAATATTTATTCAACCATTGTATAATGATAGTGAAATCTTTAATGTCTCATTATTTATTTATCTTCATAGAAAATGTATAAAAATATGTTATAGTAAATGTCCATCTCCATATTGAATTTTTTTACCTATTATTTATTCACGTATGGAGGTATATGTTAACAATTGAATTTATTGATGGAAATATAATTCTCAAATCATCTTGTGATGTTCAATATTAATTATTTCCATAAAAATTATATAATTTTAATATCCTTGACTCATAAGAATTTTTCATTTCATTTGACTTTTTACATCATTTTTATATGAATTCATTTATATTTCAAATTAATTGAATCATTTTTATATGAATCCTTAAAACACCATTTCTGTATGACTTCTAGATGGTCGATGAGAATTCAGTCACACATTTAAATATCTTCACAAGCTGATCCATTTTCAAAGAAGATGGTTTTCTTTTAGAGAGTTGAAGTAAATAGAGTTCTGATTGTCAATGTTTAGCAAGAATCTATAACATCTAAATGGAAAAGAAAAATGTTCTAGGGATATATATATAAAGAAGTAAATAATTTTGGATAAATAAAATCTTTTAATAGAATGAAAACTAATCAATGATGATTCCAATGTATATGGAATCCAAGATTATGATTTGAATTAACCGTACATGTTTCACATTCATTTCCTATTAATTTTTTAGGTTTTGATTCGATGAAAGATGATTGGGGCCTCTAGTTCCCTAATGAAATTTCACTAGTGTGAGAGATGAATTAACCCAAAAATTATATATAGATTGAATATATAAATCTATGTAATCTATTTTAATTTATATCCTTTATAAAATCATAATGAATTAGACATAAAAATAGGTGTAATTCTAACAGGGGATAGCTTGAGTAAGGATGAATGAATTTATTTGTGTGATTAAAGGATTCATGCTCTCATAAATTTCATATTATACATGAGAATACCCACATATTGGTTATTGTGACCTATAGAGAGATTTTTGAAGGTAATATTGATGTTTTGTAGGTGGTATCGAGATGATATGACCCTCACATCAGGTTCATGCTTCATTTCTAAAGCTTCCTAAAGGAGGGGGCCTACATGTGTATAAATACCATCTAAAAAATTATTGAATGGATATAAAAGTAATAAGATCAAAATTGTCTATAAATGTTTAAATCAAAGGAATTATTGAGCTATGATCAAGAAAACTATATTGTTAGGATCCTAAAGCTTACTGAAGAATAAACATGGTGAATCAAGAACTCATGCGAGGAAACAAAATTCATGGGGAAATGCTAGTTGAGCTATAACAAAGGATATAATATCTGATTATGGGAATGTTGGAATATTGATAATTTTAATTCATGAAAACATGTTGTAGTGTTTTATTGTATTGAATTTTTTATTGAATTGATTAGTATTTTCAGGTTTTGAGTGATTTATCTTGTATTCTATTTTTTGGAAGGAAATGAATAATCATTAGGGAAGGAATGAAAAGAGGAGGAAATTTGAGCTAAAATACACTTTGCACTATAAGAAAAGAGATGAGGAATTCCACAAAATATTTTAGAGAGAAGGATCCTTGAAATTATAGAGCAGAACCAGTATATATTGTGTGATTAGAGTACATGATGTGTTGTTTCAGTTTGTGACATGTTTCAGACCGTGTAGAACAAGTCATGATGAAAGAATACACTGTTAACTTCATGTACACTTCATAAAACACTATTACATGTCATATACCACTAGTAAACGGCATGAACAAAGTCAAAACAATGCATTAAGTTTTTTAGGATTCAACGCGGTGGAGGAAAAGTCAGAACTGTTGTTCATGATGAAATGTATTCTAGGTATACATACTAACAACGAAGAAATGTGAAAATAATTATGATGATTATGGGACAAGGGTTTCGATAATTATGGCCTATAAATACTGGCCTTACACATCATTCTAAGATGCTCTAGGAGTAATGGAGGCCAAGAAACACAAAGCAACATCCTATAGACAATAGGGTGATGATCTGAAGACATTATTCACCACAATTCTTCTTCAGGTAACCATGTCTATTGATCTCATCATGAGAGAGTAGTTTATTAGTGCTGTGTGATGTGATTATAGAGGGATGTGTACTATGGGATAATTTTCTATTTTATGTTTATGTTTTTGATTGTTGTAAACCATTTATTAAATTCCAATTCTCATTATTTTTTATATTTCTTTATCATTGGTATATTTTTAAGGATATTTTTCATTGAATATATTAATTGGACCAATTTCTATTTGACAATTCTGAAACCAAGGTCTGTTATGTTTATAAAATGTTTTGGGTCTTCTATTTTTTTGTTTTCATTAAGAAGATGGCCATTGAAAATGTTAAAACACATGATTTCGGTGGGGTACCCAGACTGTGGATCCCTGATGACCCAATTCTAACACCAAAACCAAATAAAATCACATTCAATTGAATCCATGGCACATAAATGTGAAAATAAAAAATCTTGTAATGTATTTCATCTTGATTCAAACCCCAATAAATCCTATTATTATTTATCTTTTCATGAAAACAACCAATCAATTTCAATTTCAATTTCCTAATTAATTTATAACATATGATCCATCCCTAGGGGTTTGACACTCTGGCTTACCAAGTACATGGTTTTTAAATTGTCTTCCTAACTTTATTAAATTATTAAATATGTTTTTCCTTATAGGAATTTAATGACGTATTGTTAGATTTTAAATTTTTTTGTTATTTATTTAGGGATGGATTCCACTATGTTAAAATTATTTAGGAACATAAATTAATTTTTTATATATTTATCCATTTTTTTACAGTTGTTCTTGTCATGTTGTTGTTTCAAGTAAAAACTCATTGCATGGATACTCCAAATGAGGTAAAGAAAAATTTCAAGACCTAGCATATGACCATGAGCAATAGAAGATAATAAGAAATCAAGGAAAATAAATGGATGAATCCAACTAGGAACAGAGCACCATTCCTATAAAAGACCAATTTCAAGGATCTGAGCATGAGATGGGCTAGAGAGTCAAACAAAAAATTCAAGGAATAAATCAAGGAGGGAAAGTTCTAATCATATACAGAAGGCCCTAAAATGTTGGTGTCTATATGATAATTCTCATACCACTAGTGGTTGATCAAAATTTTGTGATAATGAGGGCAGTAATTAAAATGATCACGCATTCACTTCAATTCATCGGGATACCTCATGATGACCCCAACTCATGCATATGAAGTTTTCTATAGATTTATGACATGTTACAATTCTAGAATGTCACAAACCATGTTTTTTGATTACTCATGTTCAAAAAATTGATAAAAGAAAAAGAATGATATTGGATCAAATGGCTACCTTAGAACTCAATAACCACCTGTCAGGATCTAGAAAGGGTATTTTTTACAAAGGTTTTCCACCATCAATGTATATTGATTTGTTGGAATATATTTTAAATTTCAAGATATTAAAGGAAGAATATTTATATTTTTCATGGGAATGATTCAACGGTTTGACTTAACTATATTAACAACATTAAATCAAAATGTGGATTCCTATTCAAACATTTTATAATGGTTTATCATAGGGGAATCAATTAACAATTGAAAATGCTATAGGTGGCTCACTGATGAGGTAGTAACAGGAAGATATCTATGAACTACTAGATGAAATGTCCAAAAAAAATTTCTAATGGAATATAGATGATGGGAGAGTACAAGTGGCACACATAGTGAAGAATATATTGATGGTTACTCAAATAGAGGCTATGAAAAAAAATGATTCCGGTGATGGAAAAGAAAAATACCAAGGTATGTATTTTGAATATGCAAATGATTTTTATTATAATTTTCAAAATTATGCCCAGGGATAGAGGCCACATAAACAAGAACAAAATTAGAATCAAGGACTAGTGTTTCAGCAAGAGAGAAAAAGGTTTCCAACCTTAATCGCAAGGGCACTCACTGACCAGTAATGTTCATTCACTAGAGGAGACCCATGCATGTTTTATGACCACCACATGAGATACACATAAATAGTTGACTTCTAATTCAAGTGGTCATATTACTACAATTAGAGAACTAAGAAATAACAGATGAAACCAACAGGAATCCTTAAATAACATGGAAGTACAGGTCGATAAAATTTTCGAGACACTTAGAAAAAGGGCATGATGAGATCTTCCAAGATATCCAAAAAAATGTCCACATCATGATTTTAAATCCATATTACTGATAAGTGGCAGGAATAGACAAGGGAGTGGCATAATATTATAGAAAATCATGTACAACAAGTAGTTGAGGCAAGTTAGGAAATGAACAAAGATGGTAAGTAAAACATTGAAGAAGAAACACCACCACCACACCAACCAACACAACCATTTCCTTATCAAGAGAAGAAGTTAAATATTCATGATAAAAAGGAAAGGTTTATATAGATATTCAAGAAAATAAATAGAAATATCTGATTTATTGAGTCAATATTAAACATGATTTTTTATGCAAAGTTTATGAAGGAGTTGATGATGAATAGGAAAAAACATGATAATGGGGCCACCATTTCAGTGGAAGGAGAAGCCTTGGAAGTAGTTTCAAGAATATTAGAAAATAAGTACAGGGATCCAATTATTTTTTACATTCCAATTACAATCAGTACTAATGAGTTTTGAAGAGCTTTATATTATTTTGGTGTCAGTGTGAACATCATTTCATATGAAACATTCATGATCATGGGATTGAAGGAGATGCCAAAAACTTTATTTATGCATTATCTAGCTGATACTAGAGTGATATTTCAATGAATAATAATTAAAGATGTCATAATAAAAGTACATGAGTTCGATTTTCAGGAATATATTCTGGTGAAAGACCTATATGAAGAGAAGTACCCAATAATATTGGGAAGACCGTTCCTAGCTATAGGAAGGGCACTGATTGATGTTCAAAATAGAGAGTCGAGTTTAAAATTAGAAGGATCAGAGGTGAAATTAAATCTACACCAGGTGATAAAAATGTCAGAAGAAGGGGTTAATGAATTTCAAGATATGAATTGATGAAAGTAGATGATATTTTTATCCAAGGAAAGAGAGCTGAAGTAGCTATTGTTGGTGGTAAGGAAGAAAAGTATGAACAAATTGATGAAAGATAAGAATGTGTTTTAAAACTATGAAGATAGTGGAGGAACATTCATTCATGTTGAAATCAATGAAAGAAAAACAGTTTATGAAGTCATTTAAGTGCTAAATAACTATTTAGTAAGGTCTAAGAATGACTGGATTTGTCTTATGGAGATAGAAAATGTTTTCAATAATAGAATATTGAAGTCAGTTTCATATAAAGGGAGAGGACCAATATACATAGAGGAATCAAAGTTCTGACAATTTTTAGATCCATATCAGGTAACCTCTTTCTTACCATAAATCAGTTGATAAGAATAAGGTATGGTCCATCAAATGAAGGTAAACAAATGCACTTCTGGGGGGAAACCCAAGGTTTTTTTTTAATTTATCATTATTTATATAATGTTTTTCAGAAAAACATCACATCCCCAAAATATTTTGAGAATAACATTAGTATGGACTATGAATTAACTTATTTATTTTAGTTTTTTAGGAAAATCATGGCTAGGGGCATGAAGAAGCATGAAACATGAATTTTTTTTCCAAATAAAAACACATCATGAAAGGGTTCAAGAAGAACCTCTACAATATATTTTTGATGCTTCAATGCAAGGGGAGTAATCATTTTAATTGTTTAATTTTCGATTGTATTCACCCCATTATAAATGTTTTATAATATTTAATAAGAAATTTCAAGCACCCCATTTGATTCATACATTAATAATATGAACATGCAAATATAAACTGCTTATGTCAATTACATATCCATGAATGTATATTTATTTTTCAAAAAATTTGAATGAGAAAAATGGAATCAACTTTGTAGATATATTTATATGGATTATTATTTTATAAATAATTATTTAAGGAGCATTTTTAGCAATGTAAATATATAAATTAACCCTATGAAAAAATTTCTAACACAAAATATATAAAAAATTTATATAATCTTTTTTGATAGCATTGGGATAGATTGGAAATGTTGTTATTTTTAGATAGTGTGGTTATTCACCTGGGATAATTATAGGTACTAGTAATTAACATTATTATACATATCCAAATTTGACTATATAGTTATTTTTTATCATTTTTCTTCATCCATGTTGACCAAAATTACTTTTGAACACTAAACTTTTATATAAGAAAAAACTATCATTAATAGAAAAGTATGAAATAAGGGTTTCTTTTTTCAATTTGCTTGAAGAATATTTATTTTATATATTATCAATCTTATCATTGAAATTGAATGAGTCTTTTAAATAAGTAAGACACTTTTTAAAAGTATAGTTGACATGATTTATGATCTCAAAATTTTGTAATGATCCATCTTTGTAGTTATACAGTTTTCAAAACATGACCTCCATATCTAGGTATTTCAGTTTTAGAGATATCTTCTGGACATCAAGTGATTTCTTCATATCTTCACATTCATTAAGGGAATTTTTTAATTGTGATTATATTAACATTTTCAAATTGAATTCCATTTCAATACACATAATTTTGAGAATGTTTCTCTCATCTTAATGAGATTTCAGTTTGTCTTCCCATGTACTCTTCAACTTTTGAACTTGATCATCATCCATTTGACTTTCGATCAATATAGATTTATCAAACTCTTTAATTCTCTTTCCTTATCCTCTAACTAGGGTTATTTAACAACCATAAATGTTTTATTAGTTTCTCCAATACACGGATCACTTCTACAAAAAATATCATAGTCACATCCATTTTGTAAATAGACTTTTATAATTCATCTTTAATCAAAGTGAATCTTTCATTTCAATGGAATGCATACTGTTATTTTTATTTCAAAAGAGTGTACATTATAATTATTGTAGCTTTATAAATATTTGGAATTTTGGGTATCATCTCAGTTACTTCTTTCTCAGACACATTTCTTTGTAATTATTCTTCAACATAGGAGAAATTTTCATTGTAACATGATACAATTTCTTATTTTTCATTAATAATTTGTGAGAGATGTTAACATATTTGATACATTATTTATAGAGAATGATTGATATCTACATCTTCATTTTCATGATCTAAATTTTTATCATATAATTCACTTATAAAAGAAAATATGTAATTGAAAACCTCATTATCAAAAGTGTTTAGATAATCTTTGTCTTATAAATAAAAATGACTGAGTGATTCCGTAAATTCCAATGCATCACCACTTGAACCAATATCCTCAAAAGGATGGTTATCAACTAATTTAACATATACTAATTATAGAAAACCATTACAACTATATTCTAAATTTTCTAAACCTGTTATCTTCTTTGAATTATTTCTCATCCTTCATGACTATTTCCAATGTCTATTTTTCACAGTTTTTATTAAAACCTCCATGTTGGAACTCATAGTGATAGGAACAACACTTTCCATCCATGAAAACACTATTACATACCCAAATTAAAATCATCACTCCATTTAAATCTAATAAAATTATTTCGGGAAATAAGATAAATCTAATCGCATGTCTTAGCTATGATCTTATACCATTCGAAGTGTGCAGTGGATGATGCATGTTTAATGAGAGGGCATGGGGTGGGTGAATCAGGGTACACAATATTTTACAAATGTTATTTTATTTATTATTATACCTTTTATATTCAAACATCTACATTTATTTGAGTGAATGGTACATTATCATTGTCAATCACAACTATAAAACATAATGAACATAAAATAAAAAATTAACAACATAAAGTATTTTTTCATGGTTCACTCATGTTATAGATGACTACATCCTTTTTTTTCTATGGGTGATTCAAGAAAAAAGTTATCTACTATGAATGAATCACCATATAAAAATAGTTCAGTCAGTTATCACTCTATTACCATGTGTGGAATGTATAAACCCTTTCCAAAATTATGTTGGTATCCCACTAGTGTTCATTATAATAGTATCTTTCTAGTGTTTCAACAAAATAACAATAAAAAATGATAGAGATCACAAGAACATCAAGTATAAAATACAACACCAAACTAATCATCCTCTTTGATCAACTTGAATAATTTTTTTTGACATTCCCATATTAGATTAAACTCTTTGACTACCACTGAATATAATCAACAAATATTGCATGAAAATCATTTAATTATAACCTTGTGAATGTGTGAAATATATTACTTCCACTTCATCTCACAAATACATCAGTATGAAAAATTATATATTTATCAACAAGTTGAATGTTTAATTCTTTGATGGTTAACTAAAAATATTATTTCATATTAGACAAATACTACATATAGTATTATCAAAAATTAAATACACGTAAATTGTTTTTCAATCATGCTTGTATGTTTTTAATTATGTTTTCTTTCATGGAATTCTCATCCCTCTACCTCAAGAATAAACATCACATGAATGATTCTCATTTCACACTATTATTCATCTTTAAATATTACCACGGATCCAATATAATCATAACACTCTTACCATGTTTTAAAATATGTGGTGTTACTTATTCATTGAGACATAAAATATAATATTCTCTGTATAAAAATTTAAAATGTTCAACATTAAAGAAATGATTCTCAAATTTTCATCCAATAATGTGTTCTTGGATATATATATATATATATCTGAACATATTGTTCACAATGGGCTTCACTCAAAAACATTGATTCATTAACTAAAATCATTCATATAAAAAGTGTTCAACCACTAATAATTTTTGCAAGAATATCACACATAGTAAAGAAATAGTATGGATAGTCACTGTGTAATTCTTATTCATAAACAACACTGCAACTCTTTGCATGATCTTATTGTGGAATCATAAAACATATGAATTTAGATGATACATTTCATCTTCATATCATACAAAAGTTGCTATTTTTATTTTTATAATCTACGTATCATATAAACTGTATATGTGACATCTCATTCTTTCCACACATAACACTATTCAATATGCTTCATGGAAAATATCATCATGATAGAAATGCTTTGTGGTAACTTTGAACTTCATAAAATACTATGATTGTATGCACATGTTCATGGTTCCTTGATGTTTTTTCCCAAACTAGATAATCATGGGTAAGTGTATTGTGATTTCAAAAAGGATTTATAGAACCATTTTATTCACGAAGCAAATGAGTGTGAAATGAACAAATCATCTTCCTACCACCAACCTTGTGAAAGAAAAATCCTCTCACATCCTTCTCCTCGTGAAACTATTCTATTGTCATCCTCTAATTCTTCGTCATTCTATTGATGATTCTCTAAGAATGTCGATAAAACAAATACATCAAAGCTGTCCATCACATATAATTATAGGGAACATTCATCATCTCATAAACATCTAAAATCATATAATTGCATTAATTTTTTTTTCATGAAATCATGTTGGGATTGTGAACCATTTCCATCACCAGATAAATAAAATTTCATTTCACTTTGTCTCATCAATTTGATATTCATAAAATTATTTAATGATATTATAGTTTTATTTCGATTAGATTCAAATCATTATAAGATTCAAACAAAGATAAATGATAACTGCTCGTGAAAAAGATGAAGTCATAGCCTATAGATCATAATGTCCAATAATCCCCATGTGAGTTTTAGGTAGTAGAAGATCTCGAATGAATGGGATGACATAAAACTCTATTTGAATGACTGAAAAAATGTATCAAATATATATGAAAATCAGTGTTCTTTTGGAGAAATAGTAACCAACTTTAAAGTATTACCATATCGAAGTGAAAAATGATTTTTTTTCTTTTATAATACACATTATGAATGGAATACATTAGGAAATGGTTACATAAGATCTCTTAATATTTCCCACCACCTCCACATTCCATTTTTCACCTTTAGAACTATGTCACCCTACATGGTGGCTTGCCACCCACTATTATCATCCCATTGGGGCACCTTAAATGATCCTTTCCGTAGTGTGCTAGCTCATCCAAGATATTGGATAGTACCACTAGATATTGGTAATATGGATCTGATCAGAAAAAATAACAACATACATATTCCAATAAAAAATGAAATATATGAAATCAACATTTATCAAAAACTATACCACAAAAAATCAAATCATCTATAGACAAAATAACTCATTTTATTTTTTTGGAATATTATTAAATTGTTTTAACCAATGTAAATTAAATTTTATAGTACATGTAACTTAATATTTACTCTCTAATTATAAAATTTAATGTTACATAATCTATAAAAACATATTTAATCAAAACCATCATTATCACCATATAAATATTTATCAAATACAATTACATGGAAGAACATAAGAAACCATAAATTCCTATCCATTTTACTTCTTATCAAAAAAGTGTATTGATAAAAATTACCAAAAAATAATACATTTAATCAATTTCACTTTAGCAATAGTAAGGGGAACATTACATTAAAAAATTATAAATTGTTTTAAAGGATAATTATGTAATTATTTTCCATTAAATTACAAAGTATTAAATACAATTTATTGATATATATATTTATACATGATTGAAGTATAATTTATATTTTATATCACTTTTTTATTTCATTAATTTTTTTACAAAATGAATCATGATATAGATTTTATAAGGAATGTTTTGAAAAAAAGTAAAATTGATTGTTTTATTTTTATATATATAAAATATATGGGTTTTTAAACCGTTATTTATATTTTTCATGTTTTTATTCTAATAAAATATTTCATGTTTTTTAAATATAAAAACCCTCTCCCATTTTTCAAATTATTTTTATTATGGATTTTAAATGGAATGGATATTAGAAATCCATAAATTTTTTTCTTATAGTTTAAAAGAAATCATTTATATAAAATTTACTATGTTATGAATATGTTCTGTTCCAAGAATATTATTTATAATGAATGGTGTTTATTTTATTGACAATTTATGTTTAGTTCCATTATTAGTCAATTATAAGGGGTTTTGTTATTAACCGATAAAGGGTCAGTACGATGTAGCACTATAATGAGTTTTGGTAAATGGATGGTGTTAACCTATATGGTTTCACCTAAGAGAATATAGGAATTTATTAGGTGGGATATGTACAAATATAGTTAATGGTTGATTAATCATTTTTATTTTTTTAATATGCATTATATTCTAATATTCCTTATAAAAAAAATTATGGTATTTTTAAATGAAAAAGAAATAGTTTTAACTAAACTATGTTCTTATAAGTTTTTAATTTAAAAGAAAAATTTATAAATAATAAAATTTAAATTTTGATAAATGAATTTAATTTTTAAATTTATAATATAAAAATTCACTAATAGTTAATTTTTTTTTGGAAAATATTTAATTTTTAGTGAATAGTAAAAAATACAATTTTTTTATAAAACTATAATTTATTTTCAAACAATTAGGTAATATAAAAGTAAAATTTGGATTTTAATTTTATTTAATAGAAAATTTCATTATTTTTTTCTATTTTATATAATTAATTAAAAATTAATCATCTTTTTAATTTATTTTTCTATTTTTGTATTTTTGGTTTCGAAAAAATCGTTTCTGAAAACTATTTTAAAATGCATAATATTTATAGAGTTTAATTAATGAAAAAAATACCTAATAATGAATGTTTTAAATTAATTTTATAGATTATTTTTCAATAAATTTTAATACAAATACATATAATTAAGATTAATAGTCATTTATTTATTATCGAATCATTTTATGCTTGAAAAGTATATTCATTAACAAAACTAGTTTTTCATAATGTATGTGGGTTTAATTTTGAATTAATTTCAACTAATTATGTGAGTTGGATTTAGAAAAAGTCATTATATATTTTTAATGTGCATTATTTATAGTTTATAATAAGTTCAAAAGAAAATTTGGTCATGATTAATAGTGAAAATAGTTAAATTCTTTTACCCCAACTAATGTAAAATGGATTTATCGTGGCATTAAACTATTATAATAAGTGTTAAAACGACATAAAACTAATATAAATTATTTTTTATGTACATATTATGACATTATATCATATTAATATTAATAATGGTCCACTGTTTTTCCTTTTTTCATGTGACAAATGTCTATATCACTTTTTATTTTCAAAAATTCCACCTTTCTCCTCTCCCCTGCTTATAAAATGACTCCACGTATCCTATCCTCACCAGACATCCAAATAAATTTATTTCTACAAATAATTACAGAAACATATTATTTTAATCCAAATAAATATCTTATGGGCCTTATTTTTATCAAAAAAATAATAATATATGAAATCATTCAATGTAAATCTTAATAGGATGTCTAATAGAGAGGTATCTCTCCTTGGTGAGAATTTTTATTTTATTTATTTTTCAACATACCTAAAATAAACATAAACCATGATTAAATAATAACAAAATCAACTACCTTATATAGAGATATTATTATGTTAATTTAATGACCTATATCCCACCCCTCTTTCATCTAGTGGGAAATGAAATTGTACTTCGTGTGTTCAAAAGACTATCGCACTGCCAAATAATGTAATTAATTTTCCATATCCTACTCTTACAAATAGCTATAATGATAGATTTAAAGTATATATATATATATATTATAATAAAATTGAACTTACCTAATTATTATATCACATATACATTTATATTTTTCATCCTGTTGGGGATATAATAATTTCGGTCATGTGTACAACGGACTACCACCTCACGATGTGATGTCATTCATTTTTTCACTAACACATTAAATGGAAGATAATAAGGATAAATTTGATAAGGATATATGATATTTATTACTTTATTATGCTATTAATTACAAATATATCTTTTCAAAAAGGTAATATATCATTTTCATTCTTATATTTTAATTCTCTGAAAAAAGATAATGTTATTTTTTTTATTTGTGGACTATAGCCACCATGAATCAATGAAATTATTTTTTCATCATCTCCTACCATAGTAGATATATATAGGTATAATTTAATAAATTTTATATTTATTATTATATTATTTTATATTTTAATGATGAAAAATGCATACCGTCTTTAAAAAATTATTTTTGGAAAAGGGAAACTTTACTAGTATGTACGTGCGGTCTATCGTCAACATGGTTATAATGTAGCTAATTTTTATTTTCTTTCATAGTTATAATTTATGTTATAAATTTTAATATTTTCTTCATTTTTAGGATGTATAATATTGAATAATGACCTCATTGTCCATTATAAACCCACCATGGTCATTTTTGACACATATGTTGAATACCATCAAAACATCCAACGTGAAATTAAATGAATAAATAATTATTTATAGCATGATAAGAAATAAAATAAATGTAATTATAAAAAAGGTTATTAATAAAGTTAGTAATTAACATATATTAATTTTTTAGGAAGATAATGAACACATATGATGGGTTGGAGTCAATGTAAATGAATTTTTTAAATAATCCCCTATTACATTTTATGTTATAAATATTTTTCTACAATTTTTTTTTTAAATTATTATATTAATTTCATTATATGAAAATTAATTTCTTATTGAATAATTTTGAGTATTTAATTCAACAGTTCTAAAAAATGAATTTTTTTTATGATGTTTGACTTTCTTTACAAAAGAATAAAATAATATTCCACATTAACATATTCAGAATCAATGACTTTTCCCAAAGTATCATTATTTTATTTTTAGATTGTTTTAAATGATTTCATGTTTTATTCATTGAAAAAATCCGCCAAAAATATTTTTTATTTTTTATTATTGTAAATGGATTTTTAATTTTCTGGATATATCATCTTTCCGAAATGATTTTTTATTGGTTCAAAAAAATTTTGTGGGTACAATTTTGAAAAATTAAATATTTTATTTGTGATGAATATGATATGGTTTTTGGATATTGTTTATGATTATTGGTTTTTGGGTTATAAACCATGAATAAATATTTCATTGATAAACCTATAATGGGTGGTTATGTTATAAACCATTGTAGGTGGACATGTCATAAAACCAGAAAATGTGGGTTTGTGATATCCCTTTAATGCATTGAATACGTAATTCAACCATATAGTTATTCCATTTTTATAAAAGATTTGAATAATAATATCCCAAGAAATATTTATATTTTTTCTATTATTTCCACCAATATTATGGTATTATAATTATTTATTAAAAGATAAAAGATGATATTATTTTCCAAATAATGTATTTTCTATATTATAATGGTGAAATATATACCATTATGAAAATGGATTCTAGAGTTAATTTGTTTTCAAAGTAATATTTACATGATTTATTTTTGTTCACCTAGTTTTCTTATGATTTATTTTGTGCAAATATTTAGGATTGAAAGTGATTTATAGGGTTATTAAATTTTTTGAGGCTAAAAGGTATGCTAAAAATTAAATTTTTTATATATAATCATGAAATAATGAGTCACTTTATTTTATTTTATATCCATTTTTATGTTTTTATAATGATATAATGTTTTAATTTCTTTTATCAGTTTTTAAGAATGTCAAAGAAAAAAATAAGAATTTAAGTTCATTGCATGGAATATTTGTCATCATAATAAAATGTTTTTGTTTTAAATGTTTTACATTACAGAAAAAATGGGTACTGAATTAAATTTTATTCTTTTTAATATGTGGTTTTATAAAGTAATATTTATGTCCACATTCTCTGAAACTATAAAACTAAAATATATTTTTTTGGAAAAAATGATATTTTTTTGTATAAAGACACAATATGACACCAATATTAGGGACATGTCCTCACATTTTGTATTAGAGAAACGATTTTGATAATTTTGGAGGTTGGGATAATGTTAATAATATTACCTTAAAATACATCACTTTATGGTTATATTTAAATTATATTGAACATAAATATTATAATGTTGGTTTATAAAACATTTTTTCTATTCAAAAATATTTTCACAGTGGAAACAATGAGTATTAAGTATGAAGGAATAAAGGGGAAGATATCATTTTATATCAATATTATTGGATTGTTGGAATTGATACCGAGAAAATTTTTGTGGTGATTGGTCTATTAAAACATGATATAAATGGTGGTGGTATCCATAATAGACCAAAAAAACACAAAATATAGAGGAACAAGTTGATAATAGAGGAATTTGTGACAAAACATCCTCTGGTAATCATTGTATCATCTAAAGGTGAAGATGAATATAGGTGGTTATTGGTCAATAATATCAAGGAATGAGAAAAAACTGATTCCTTGTAATGCAATAAATTTATCTATAATTTCAATGATAAATATCATCCTAAGGTTTTTTGACATAATATAGAAAAATATTTTGAGATTTGAATAAAATGGATGCTGATTTGGTGGCTTAATATGATGAAAACATCTTCTTATTGGAAAGATATGAGCTAAATTTTATCTAGAATCACGATTGTAAAATTAAATGGTTTTAATAAGGATTGAATCCAATATATATTAGGGTATTGTCTTCTAATGAATTAAAAATCTATGATTATCTATTTTTAGATGATGATATTGTAGAAATGGATTTGGATAATGATCAAGTATTCTACACCGACAACCTGAAAAAGAGATATTGGTGGCAGAAAAATGAGATTAATGGGTCTACTAAATGTCTTAGTAACAAAATCATATTCTAATATTCTGATAAGTGTTGTGGAAATCATCCCAGGGAATGCAATTTTATGTATGTGATGTTATTATAAAATGGATTGTCTTTCCATACGACTCATTACTATAAGAAAAATGATCACATATGCTTTGAAATTATTATAGAAATATATTTTGATGGCATTCAGTAGGGAAATTATGAAAATATTTATCCAGACATGGTTGACAAGGGTAAAAATCAACAATATAAAAAGAAAAAGGGAGTGGAAAATAATTTTATAATTCTATAGATGTTATTGTTCCATCAAATAAAGTGGTGACATATATGGTAATATAAGTTTTTTAATATTTTAAAATATGATTCATGACATTGTATATTCACATTCTATAACTTTTTAGACATTTTTAAGAATAATGGATATACCATCTCATGACTGGAAAATATAACTTTTTGTGAAATTTTTGGGAGAAAATATTAATGGAAAAAATATTTAGAGGAAACTGTTTACAAATTTTGGAAGAATTATATTTCCATAATATCTCATTGATCTACCCTTTATATATTTTTAGTTTATTCTTTTTATTCAATGGATTTCAGTATATCATAATAAGAATGACAGTAGACCTAATAAAGTTTTATTCAATGATTTCTTAGCTTTGATGACCAACTAAGAAGCTGTAAATTTGATTATAGAATTTAGTGAATGAAACCTATATGATGTTTATAAAAAGAAATAAATTGTTTGAATTAGTGATGTAATAATTTGTAATGAATTCATGAATTTTTTGGATGATAATTATCATGTTCATATTCATAATCATGAGGTTGAGTTTCCTTTTGAATTAGTTTCTAATACTATGTCTATTTCTAAGTCCCTTCTTCACATAGATAATGCAGAAATTGTGACATTAAAAAATTAGTTGGATAATTGTCTTGATAAATGATTCATTCATCAAATATCTTCACCATGGGCTTCCCTAATTTTGATAATTAAAAATAAATACGATCCAATGATAATCTTCATTTGTTATAGAACATTTAATAACATAACTATTACAAATTAGCATGATCTATAGAATGTTAGTGATTTATTTTATCAGCACATGAGAGGTTATAATTTTTCTAAAGATGATTTGAGGTCTCATTACCATCAGGTTAAGGAGAAAGAGGACACACTTATCTAAATAGTGTTTCTGAATAGGTATAATTATAATGAAGTTTATGTTATTCCCTTTGGGTTTTCTACTTTAATAAAAAAATTTATGGATCTAAAGAATAGATTCATCCATAAAAATGTAGATATGTTTTTTATTTTATTATATTGATGATATATTGGTATATATAAAACAATCATGGGGACTATTAAATAACCTTATGATTGTTTTCAAAACCTTTAAATAAATTAAAACATATCAGACATTTAGTATGTGTGAATTTTGGTTGCATAAAATTCCATTCCATGGAATAATTATTTCCCCTGGATAAACTATAGTTGATGAATAATGTATAAGACATTAAAATTTAAAAAAATCATTGTTTTCCTAGAGTATTAGACTGCTCCAACCAGATTCTTGAAAACATTTAACTCTTATTTCTCTCACTGAGTGAGCTAAGTTTAAAAGGATGTAAATTAATTCTGTTGAATCAATATGATGTTTAATTTATGGAATAGAAAATAATATTGATGAGTTATTTATTTATTCACTTCCTTATAGAAAATTTTAAATTTTAATCAATTGTGACACTTCTTTGAAGGTTCTTCATTTATTTTTATTACAAAATGATTCTATAATCAATTATACATCATAGAAAATGAAACCTCGTGGGATAAATTACACTACACATGTTCAATAATTAACAATTATACCATTTAACTATAAATTTATATGAATCATCATAATTGAGTAATTTGTGAAATATATTCTGATCAAAAATATTTTTGTACATATTAACACAAAAATAATTTATCATGAGATAGAGAAGATATATGGAATATATCAAGGATTATTATTTCATGATTCATTACTATCCTATAAAATCAAACCAAGTGATGTATGATTATTTTTGGAAAAATAATGTTACATTGAAAATGTTCTGTTTGGAATAGGACCAATTTTTTAATGTTTTGTTGAATTTTGCAATAGAAGTTATTTATTCCAGGATATCCTCAATTATTTTTTAGTTATTAGTGTAAATAACATGTTTTGAATGATTTAAGAAAGCTCAAGAAAAGAATCATGTTTCATAGGAAAAGGTAGAATGTGTTAAGAAGGGAAAAATCACTTCGTTTAATTTCGATGAAGAATGCGTAATCAGTATAGGAAAAAATAATATTTTTTATTTTTTATTTCATATTGAAGAGAGAGTTGTTGAGTAAAGATCATAATTCATTATTTTCTATTCATCCTTATTTCACTAAGATATATTGAGTCCTTCTGTAGTAATATTTCTGGGATGGCATGAGAATTGATATTTACAAATTTACTAGGAAATGAAGGGATTTTTTTCCTATTAATATAGAATGAAAATTACTAAGGGAAATAAAAAAACCATTTCTGTTGTTAGAATGTAAATAAAAAAAATATATCAGTGGATTTTGAGGTTTCATGGATAATGAAATCTCATGGTAATGATGTGATTTGGGTTATTTTTCATCAATTAGATAAATCTATACATTTCCATTCAATTTTACATACTATGACATTAGATTATATTTCTCATCTATATATCAATGATATAGTTAGGTTACATGGATTTCATCTCTCTGTTGTCTCTTACTATAATCCCAAGTGTATATTAAATTTATGTTTGGGACTTGAAATGTTTTTGGGTACTAAATTAAATTTATGTATAGATTTTCATATTAATAAAAATGGTCATTTTGAACTAATGATTGAAACCATGAATTATTTTATCAATTAATCATCAATGTATTACCAGGGATGTTGGGATTAATATCATTCCTTGGTTGAGATTTTTTATAATAATAGATTTATTTCTAGTATATGTTTGACATAATTTGAGGGATTATTTATAAAATTGCATTATACTCGATATTTCATTTGATGATGTTTGAGGAAGAATGTTGATGACACTGGGATTGGAAGAGAAAATGATTATAAAGATATTGTTGATTTAGAAATATGTGGGGATGAACCAAAATAGGCATATAATTTTTATGGATAATTGGAGGAAATATATTTCTTTTGATGTAAGTGATCATGTTTTTTGTAAGTTATCTTAAAAGAAATGTGCGGTTAATTTTGAAAACAGGGAATTTAACTCAATGGTTTAATTAACCATATGAAAATTTACAAAATTTTGGAGTAGTTTCATGGCGAGTGACATTTCATCCATTCTTATCCCAGGCATGAAATGTAATTTGGGTTTCAATTTTATAGGAAAGTGTTCTATATTAATGTTATTATTTGATCGCTAAAGTATTTTAGTTAGAAGATAATAATTCTTATTAAGAAAAAAATTTAATAATTTTGTATCATAGATATAAATTGTTTTGTAATATGTTTCTTCACTATGTTATGGTTTTACTGAAAAGGCAAATGGTTGTGGCAACAACATGAGAATCTGAAAGTGCTATTTCAAAAAGATATCCCCAATTGTTTAATAAGCGAATAAAATTGTGAGGAAAAAATTTCAAAAACAAATGATTAATTTAAAAACACTTTTAATGATATAAAAAATATATTGACATTTATTAATATGAATTATATAGTTATATCCATTAAAAATACATTATTTAAGTTTTATGTCAAAAAAATAAAAGTATTTAACTAAACTCTTTTCTTATAATGATTTTATTAAAATATTTAATTTATATATTATATAATTTTATTTATAAAAATTAATTTAAATTTCTAAATCATTATATCACAACTAATATTTAGTGAAATTTATTAATATTTCACAAAATATTTATTTTTATTGACTAGTTAAATATAATGATTTTTGTAAAACTAGGATTTATTTTCAATTAATTACATAATTTAAAAGTGAAATTATGATTTAAATTTTACTTTATGTAACATTAATATTATTTAATTATTTTTACTGAAATTAATTATATTTTAATCAACTCTATAAAGGTTTTTTGAATAATTTTCTATTGGGGATTTTAAAAAAAGTTAAAAGTATTTGAATGTGCATAATGTTTCTACATTTTAATTAAATAATTAAAATTAAAATGAGAAATATTATAAATTATTTTTATAAATTATTTTTATGTAAATATAAATTTAAATTAATATAATTTCTATTTATATTTTAATGATTGATATAAAATCAACTTTTGCTTTAAAAATATATTTCATGAAAATGGATTTTTCATCTTGTCTGTAGGTTTAATTTGGTCTTAAATACTTTTTATATATTGAATTGAATATAGAAAAATATATTTAATATTTGGAATAATAATAATTTATATTATATAATAATTTCCATATAATTTTATATTATAATGAATTGACAAGAATATAAAATCTCTTATCGTGATTAAAGAAAAAACAGGTTTATAGGGGATGGACGTGTAGTGGGGGGGGGGGAACTAAGTTAAAATGAAATAAAATTTATATAAAATAGATTTTATGTAAATATTTAGACCCTATATCTCATAATTCAAGATAATTTTCAACTCTAGAAACATTTAACATGTGAAAAATGTGTGTATCACATTTTCTTTTCAAAAATTCATAGAGTGTCCTCTCCACCACTTATAAATATAAAACCCATATCCTCTCCTATTCACACATTGAAATTATTTTTTATTTCAATACATGCCCAAAAAAATTAGTTAATTACCTCACCACTTCTTAGAGTCCTTGATTTGATCATAAATTCAATATTTTAAGGATTTTTCTATAAATCTTTTGAAGTTGTTCAATGTAGATGTTTCATTCTTAACTATTCATTTTTTTATTACTTATTCTTCCACCTCCATCAATACACATTTAAACATGATGAAATAATAAAATTATAATATACCATATACTAATATTTTATTATTATAATGTAATTATCTAGAATTATCTTTTCTTCCATCAAGTGGGAAATGAAACCATTATTCATGTGTACGGTGAAATACTGCTATATGATCTGATTTAATTAATTTTTCATCGCCTCATATTATTAATATTTATAATTATAGATTAAAATTATATAAATAATATTTTTACAAATATTTTACTTTTAAAATTACTATTTCACACATTATTTTTATCTTTCCAATCATTTGGGGATACACTAATGTTTATTGTGGGTACGGCGGACTACCACCACATGAAAGGATGTGATTATTTTTCAATAATACATAATATGGAAGAAATTGTGGATAATGTTAATGATTATATATGATATATAGGATAAAATTATGATATTAAGTCTATATTTAAAATATAATAAAGATAATATATCTTTTTTCATTTACACAAATTGAAAAATGATAATGATGTTTACACTTATGTGTGTACTACCACGTCAGTAATGAAATGTGTTTATTTTATCACCATCAAAAAATTGATGATACTTGTAAGTATATTTAATGAATTTATATGGCATTTTTGATTTTATTATAATTCATTATTGATAATATAATACTTACATCATTCTATATTGAACATTTAAAAATGGAAACTTTACTCATGCATATATACAACCTACCATCACCATAATTATATCAAACCATAGTTTATAAATGACATCTTTCTCCTGAAATAACTGTGTTTTATAATGTACTACATAGTATTATACACATAATGAAATGGGAATTAATTATTTTATTACTAACTAATGTGACATTAATCTGAAATAAATTCAAATAACATTCCAAGTACTACTACTAGGCCAAAAATTTAAAATTTAAAATCTAAAATAAGAAAATATTGATCCGCCCAAACTACTCGAATGTTGGACCCTACTAGAAATACTATAAAAATAACAATTAATTACTTTTGCAAACATTATTATTGAAAATGAATATATATAACCATGAGAGGAATTCAATTGAATATTTGTTGAAATAATGGAGTTGTATATAAAATAAGTAATTTGACTATTAGAATATATGTATGAATGTTGGAATAGTAACTTGATTGTTGGGAATAGTAAACAGATTGTGGGAAGATTAATTTGACCAAAAAATAAAATATTATTTTATAGATAACATTTAGCAGGAATCATTTAAATAAATATTACAATATTAATACAAAAAAATGATGAAAAATAAATTCAAAGATTATATAACGACATTTTTCATTAAATGAATTATAAAGTATTATGAAAAAAATTTATTTTAATATTAAAAATTATATCTACATATATTGGAAGTTTAGTTTTATAGTATGAATACCATTTTTCTAATAATCACATCAAAATTTTCCATGGGTTATTTTTTGGTAATTTTATCAAACACGTCAATTTTCTTTTTAATAATATAAATACAATGTTTTACATAACTAACATGTCTTAATTATAATAATTAGTGGTGAAATAATTACCTAATTATTTCTATAACATGAGGTTCATCCATAAAATATTTCATTTCACAAAATATTCATTGAAATAAATAAAACACAATTTCTAAACCTAAAAGGGAACATTCCATAACCTAAAGTCAAAACTGATTCCTTAAAATAATAACTTCTCTATTTTACAATTTCATTTCAATAAACCAATAAATTAGAATTTAGATGGATATTTAAAGTATTAAAACTATTATATTATATTTATATATTATTTATATTTTAAAAAATTCACTATTACATGTTTTACCTTTAATATAATATTTTATTCTAAAAATACCACAGTCCTCATCTATAAATAACCCATCTCCCTTCCCTTGGAAAACAACTCCTCCCACTAATTCCCAATCATAGTATATTTCAAAATCCTCCTTCTTAATCCACTTATAATACATAGGGAAATTCACGATAAATACAAATACAACCACTAAGAACGTTATAGTGTCATACAATAGAAGCTACACCAAGGAGAGACTATGTCTCTATTAACACTTCCTTTATTCTTCTTCTCATTCTTCATTTCCAAAAGTCATTTTAAAAAAATATTATAAATTTAAATACGATTGTATTTAAGATGATATTAATGTTTTTAACATACTGTAATTATAACATTTATGAAAAATATAAACATCATACTTCCCATTCCCTCTCTTTTGATAATGTCCCATTAAAGGTCAGTTAACCACTAATAGAGACGTTGCAACAAAAAATATTATAGCCACCTTCATGGATTTATATTATTAATTATATATTATTTATAAATAAATAACTAAATTAATTTTATTCTTTTTTAGTTAATAATACATTTGTATAAATTAAATTGAATGAAAATAAAGACATCCCTGATAAATGGGAACTTTTTAAGAAAAACATGATATCAAAATTGTTAAATTTCATCAACAGTAATTAAGTATTAAAATCCGAGGATTATAATTTAAAAATAGGTTTACAAATGACTTTTGGATTAAAGTTTTAATAACTATTAGTTTTTTATTAAGGATATCTAGTAGTTATGAAATAATGCGGGAATTATTTTAACCGAATTCTGAACTGAAATCTTTTTCATTGGGCTATCCATCTTTCATGACATCTACGGTATGAATATAAATATAAAGTTCCATAAAAATCACTTCAATATTAATTCCTTTTATTTTTAGGTGATATACTTTTTATAATATATTTTATGATAAATATAATCATTTTTCAAAAGAAATATATTTTCAATATCAAAACATTGACACCTATTAAGTTCTTTCTTCTTCGTTCAAGAATGATGATTAATCTACCAAGTATATTTTTACCCTTCTCATTTGTGATAAAAAGTTTATTCAAGAAAATAGAATTTATGAAATCCTTTGGAAATCTATTATGTTCATTAAGATATTTCATTATGATAAATATTATATGTCCTATGTGGCCTACACGATATTGTATATATTATGATGCGATAGGAGGCCCCAAAATTATACGCCCCCAATGAATTGTTTTATGTCATGTATCACATGATATGATGTGTTTTATGCATGTAAATGATGATATATATATTCAAAATGATTATGTCTTGATTATTCACTTATTTTATGTGTGAATACTATGATATCTTTGTTTAAAACTCTGTTTGGTATTTGACCACTATGGCATGAAATTTAGTTTTTAGGCATTTACATATTCCATGACATTATCACATGTTACATTTATTATGTTAATGTTGATACTATTATTAATATATTATGATGTGATTATACTCAAACATGTTATATTGATTCATATTCCTTATTCATCCTCTTACATGGCTTTTAGGTCACCCCTTTGATTGGCATAGATCGTCAATTGATTAATAATAATAAGGAGAATGTTAGGGACCCAATGAAGATATATAATAAGTAATTAAACAATAATTAATTTTTTTTTGAAAAAGTTATTTATAAGTCAATTTTCCAAGACGCAACCTTTTTATATAGGATTTGTATCTATGTTATGATTTTATCTTAAAAATTAGGTAAAAATTATTAATGAAAAAGTATGGTCCTAATAATTATTGAAACAAAATACACTGATCATTGATTTTAAAATAATAATTTATTTATAAAAATTATAATTATTTTATGATTAATATTATTGATATGATGGAATAATGGACTCATTGACCATAGTCAACTTACCAAATTTATTTTTGACACGTGATATGAATGCCATCCAAACATCTAATGTGATCATTAATGGTTAAAAAATAGTTTTATATCATGATAATAAGAAAAAAGGAATAATGAAAATGAATATATTTCTCAATAAAGTAAATAATTAACATAATTTTGTAGTTCATGATGATAAAAACATATGTAACTATTTAGACTCATCGTAAGGGACTTTAATTTAAAACTCTTATTTTAATTATTTCCGTACAAAGAAATTTCATCCATTTCCATGATTTAAAAATTAATTTTTAATAATAATTATATGTAACCTAATATTTTATCAATGAAATGTGATTCTTTCTATAAAATGTTTTCAAAAAAGATTAATTTTTTATAATTTTTTACCTTCTTTAAAAAATAAAAAGAAAAGTTCTATTTAAAATTATATGATGAAAATGAATTATCCATTCATTGAAAATATTATTTGACTATTTAATTACATTACAATATTTCAGGTGTTATTCACATAAACCCATATTTGACTTTTATGAGAATTTTAGTATTGAAAACTATTTTTTTAAATGGATTGGATATTTTAATGTCGGTAAATGTTTTCTTATTATCGCATAAAATATTTGGGGGGGGGGGGGGTAATGTCGAAAATTATAGGATCTTGTGTGTGATTATTATGTAATGGTGATTGGAAACTATTTATGAGGACATGTGGTTACATTATTAACTATGGGTGGGTGGTTCTGTGATAACCCAATGAAGGCTGGTTACGTTATGAGCTAAGGATGTGTAGTTACATTATAGTTGAGTCTGTGATTTATGCCCAATTAATAGGGTATAGTTTTCAATTTAATCATTATTAAATTTGTAGGAACAACATGGATAATGATGTCTCAATATATATATATATACTATTTATTATTTCTATGAGTGTCTATAGTAAACATATTATTTCTAAAAAAGTATAAAGTTAATTTATTTTTAGAAGAAATTATTTTCTATATCATATGATTGAAATAAACACCATTGTGAAAACATTTTCATGAGATGATCATGTTCTCACCAAAATATTTATCAGTTTTATTTTTCCATTATGTTTTTATGAATTATTTTATAAAAATATTTTGAGAGGGAAATTGATTTCATTTGTATGAAAATGTTTATTTTGTTCCCAACATTAATATTGAAAAGGAAAATTTTGATATGTAATCATAGAGTAACAAATTTAATTATTTTTATTTATTTACCTTACAAAGCTTTCTATGCTCATGTCACATTTTAACATATTTTCCAAAGGATTTATGGATAGCTAATAATTTAGATTTTTATTATAATGTCATGATGGTTTATCATGAGAAGAAAAATGTTTTATTTTTATAGTTATTTGTTATTGAAAAAATTGATACTAATAACATGTTTCCCTTTTAAATATATGTTTTTTATGTATTAGTTATTCCCAAATTCTCTAAAACTATATTACAAAAGGTTCTTTGTGAAAATAAATATTATTATAGTATAAACTCAATAAAATATATAATATTTAAGGTCAGGACCTTACACGTTTTTCTATTTTGAGGAGTGATTTTCAAAATATTATACCAATTACCTATATTATTTAATAATGATCTCATTATGTTATTATGAAAATAATATTATTTTACAAAGTTATTTATTAAGATTAGGTTTAATGTAAATAATATTATACTTATAAATGGTGAAATTAATACTTTTTTATAAAAACTTATGTGTTTTCAGGATTGAAAATAAATCATTCTTGATAATATTTATCAGTTATGGTTTCTTTTGAAATGTTTTTTAAAAATATTTTCAAAGAGATGTTTATTTAATGTGTAAGAAAATGATTATTCCTATATCAATGTTTATTTTTATTAACGAATAAATGAATATATATTCATGGAGTATTGTGTTTATTTAGTTCTTTATATATGTTTATATGCCCATTATTAGGATTTTTTTATCATCCCACATTTTTTTGATGTTTTGTCCAATGGATTTGAAAATGATTATGGATACAAATATAGAAAATGTAAAATTCATTAATATATTCCATTAATAGGAAAATTTATATATATTAGTATTTTATTATAGTAAAAATGGATACAAAGTGGAATTATTAAATTTATGATGTGAACTTTATTTAAGTATGTTTGATGAAATAATTATATAAAACTATAAACCTAAATTACTTTTAGTAATGAAAGAAAATGATAAATTTCTAATGATAAAATTGACATAGTGTTTATGGTTATGTCTTTATAGTTTGTATTCGAGTGATAATTTAGATAATTTTATAAGATATTATAATATATGCAAATAACATTATGTGGTTAAAATTTATAGATATAATGAAAAATAAATTCAGTATTACCATGATTCATCATCTAAACTATTTTAGTTCAGAATTCTCTTTGATAGATGAAGTAGGGAAGATGAATTACGATGTAACCAAAAGGATAATATCATTATAAATAAGAAAAAATGGAATGTTAGAGATTGAGGCTGATCAATTTTTTGTGATGTATCAATTCCAAAATGATTTCAAAGGTGGAGGCATCCATGCAAGAGAGAATCTAGACCCGCCACAGAGGTCCACGTGGACAGTTGAACTTTTTACCAGAGAACTCCCTCCAACATTTAGTTGATATTATTACATGGTGATTGATGGTAGATGGATTAAATACCTCAAAAATATATTTTATGTCATGAGTTCTTTAGATCATCAAACTAAACCTGATACTATTTACTATTTTGATGATCAAGCCAACCCATGGTGTAAATGTTTTGGAATTATAGGTAAATATAATATATTGATTCCATTTAATGAGACATAATTAATAATATATTTCTTGACAAATTATTCCATATGTTTATAAATTTCAGGTGGAAAAGAAATTATTAGAACTGATGTAGTAGGGATGAATATTCAATGATGATATATAAAGAAAACAATTCTCGATAGTCAAATTATACTCCAAATTTTATACTTAATCATGATAGTAATATTAAGAAGTCTCACATTGGCCTGAATCCATGATATCAAATGATATTGGATTCCTATGAAATATAAATTTATTAGAAACATTTTTAATGTTCTTAGAATGTAGAAATGATGTTTTTCAATGATCATGTTTCCTATAAAATCAAGTAGAAAAATGGTACAGGTTGAAGAAAATATGATTGAATCCATTAAAGAAATATAATGGTTAGAATATCAATTTTCTAGTTTACGAGAGGTTTTGTGAAAATAACCTTGTTAACTCTATTATGAAATATGAGATCTGATTTTGATGTGGTATGTTTTTCCATATGTCTCATTATTGTAATGATACAAAATCTCAATATTGAAAAAATAGGAAGAAATATTTTCAAATGTAATGAGATGTTTCATTATGAAGTTCAATATTTCGATAAAATCATGAATGGTGATAATATTCTAGACTATAAGTAGAAAGGTGTGGTAAAATATTTGAAGAAAAAAATTATTTTTCTCTAGTCCAATGTTCCATAACGTCAATCATTGATGGGTCTACTAAAATACACATGCATGGTATTATATGACCTAAAAATGGAAATTTTTATATAAAAAACTCATAGTTGGTAATTTTTTAATATATAATATTCTTCCATAGTTTCTTCTATACAATTCCTATGTTATTATCATGTTATTGTTTTCTCTTATAATATATAATAATATCATTTATAGGACTACTGAAAACTGATCAAAGTAATACCTATTTATTTTATTCATTAAATACATGAATATATTAGAGAATTTTTTACGATGAAATAGAATCACAGTAAATTCAAAGGATTTACACATAATACTAAAGGCTTTCATGGGTCTATTTTAACTTTTTACCCCCAATTGATAATATATTGATAAAATTATAAACCTTATAAGATACAATTATCAACACAATTGATTACAAAAAAAAATTACTTTTATTTGGTTTCAATTCATCATGGTTTAAAAAATTGATAAGCGAATGAATTTATATTCTAAAATGCGTTCTAGTTTGTATAAAATAAAAAATTTATACCTTCTAAAACATATAATGATGTTAAAAACTCTTATAATATTGAAATAAAAGGAACCATGATCATGTTTTAAAAAACATGTAAATTATTTGGATTAATTATGTGCCTATGTAAAAAATACCTCAATGTTTTTCTGCATTTGTTATATATTATTATACCCAACAAAGAAGTTGAATTTACAATTTAATTAATTTATAATTCTATTTCAATTTCAAAAACTCCTTATTGAATGGATCATTTTTAACTTCTGGAATTGAAAAATTAGTTAATTGAGATTTCTGATAAAGGTTTCATTCTTCCTAACACATCACCAAGGGATGCCCCAATATAGTTTTTTCAGTAATAATTTTGATCTTGTGATTATTCTCAATCATTATGGAAATTTTTATAATAATAATATCGGGAATAAGTATATTTTTCCTTAAATAAAAGTTTTTCTTAATCAGCTCCATGTTGCTCAGCATTTTTCGAAGGTTGATATATGGTTCTAGTAATATTAGATGAAGTCAAGGGGTGATGAAATTTTAAAAACAATATTTTGTAATAGGTGTGGGAATTATGAATTTTTGGTTGTACCCTTTGGGTTGAAACATTCCATAGGTGTATTTATTGATCACATGAATAATGTATTACATGAATATTTGAAAAAGTTCATGGTTGTGGTTATTGATGCTGTTTTGATTTATTTAAAATGTTTTTAGGATAATTAAAAATATATTAATTATTTGTGAATCCATTTGAAAAATAATTTATTTGAGAATTTTATCAACTATTAATTTGGGTTAAAAAATATTTCATTCATGATATATCGTAAATAAATATAGGATAAATATTTATACATTTCAAACTCTAGTGGTTAATGAATGGATGATAAATACCAATATTACTATGATTTATAGTTTTCATGGGTTGGAATGATATTATCATAGGTTAATTGAGAAAATATCACATATATCATTCCGCGTACAATATTAACAGTAAAATGAGTTTGGTTCATTTAATAAAGGAATTATGATGAATGTTTCCACAAAATGAAAATAAGATTACTGATTATTCCAATTATCTCCACACCCAACAAAAATAGAGACTTAATTATTGGAATCTATTCTTAAATAAGGGATTATGTTTTTATTTAATGAAAAATAATTTGGTAATTTCATATTCTTCACATAAATTAATAAATCATGAATAAATTTAATGAACAAATGAATATTAATAATATGTGGTAGTGGTTGTTTTAATAAATTTAAAATAGAATTTATATGGGGTAATATGTAAAATATATACCGATATTCAAATATTGACGTATATATAAAATCAGAAAGATTTGAATATGATTCAATTAAGAAGTCTTTAATTGGTTGAGGATTATTATAATAAAATTCATTACAATCCAGGTAAATCAAATTGAGTACCTGATGCTTTGATTCAGAAATATAATTAATTATTTAGTATGATATATCTAGAACATGATCCTTTGGTTGATAACTTGATGAATTGTTGATTATAATTTATTAATGACATAGATATCTTAGTATTTTTAATGTCATTACAATATTTTTTATTATAAAAAATAAAAAATCTCTTAAGGATTAGAATGTTTTACAAGGAATGGGTGAATTGTTTAATATGGGTATGTTTTTTGAATTTTAGATTAACAAATATGGTGTTTTTAGATTGATAAAAAGGTTATGTGTTTCATGTAACCCCTAGTTAGAGAATAAACTATTTATTGAGGCTTATATCTCTCCAGTTTTGATTCATCCAAGTAGAATAAAAATGTATAGGTACATTTATAAACATTTCTGGTGGGAACTATTAAGAAATATATTGTAGATATTACTATGAAATGTGTTAATTGTCTATAGGTTAATGAATAATAAAAACTATGAAGTTATTTGTCATAATTTTCAATATGAAGAACGGGAATAGATGAATATATCCATATATTTCATGATGGGATTACTAAATACATCTTGAGGAAATAATTAAATTTTGGTAATTATAGTTCAATTAAATTAATCTTATCATTTTTTCCCATTCAAGATAACATTTATTTGGATTAACATAAAAATATTATTTCAATGGGATAATTATATTATTTTTATTCAAACTTTACATTTTGATTTATTTTGATCCCAAAATCAACTCTAATTTACAAAAAGGACATTAGAAAATTAAATTTAAGTATAGCCTATGATTTTATTCTATGGGTCCATCTAATAACAATATCTGTGTATTTGTTCGATATTATTTGAGAATTTGCATAGAAATATCTAGGATTTTTGGGTCAATATCTATCTTTGGTTTAGTTATCATGAAATAACACATTTCATTCTAGTATATAAGTCATAGCTTTTGATGAATTTCACAGAAAGAAATGTTAGATTCCAGCTTGTTGGGATCAATTCCGGGAATGTGAGTTTTTGATACTATAATTTCTTGACAAAATGTTGTATATATTAAATAAAATTCATGATAACATGAGGATTACTCTGAGTAGGAAAATATCTATAAAAAAACTGATAAAAATATCATTCACTAAATGTGTAGGGATATGTTTTCATGATAGTGTTCTCCATGAAAGTACGTTATGTGTTTTAGTAAACATGGAAAATTAGGTTTTTAGTTCATAATAAAATATTAAATCCTAGGGGTTTTTTATTATTTTATTATCTAGAATCCTTTCCTGCAATTTTATCTAAGGTACATAGTGCATTTCATGTTTCGTTGTTAAGAAAATAAGTCATTGATGCATATTTTGTTGAGATCAATGAAGGAATTAAGTTGGATGAAAAACATTATTCTAATGGAAAACCATTTTATCCTCTTGAACATAGTGATAATGTGCTTTAGTATATAGTAATTTATAATGTTATGGTTTTTTGGGAAAAACCATATGATTGGAGAAGCATATTGGTAATCGAAAACATATATGAATGAAAAATATTCCATCTTGGTTAAGAAATAAAATAAAGATGAATATATTTCCAAATGGGGAATTGAATGTAAAAAACCCAATTAATTTTTGAATAAATCATTTTCAAATTTTATTTTTGATCAAGTATTATATTATATAGATATATATTCACTATATGAATATTAAATATCATTCTAGATAGAAAATAAGTAGTTTTTTTATTATATTTGTTTACATATATTATATGGTTTTATTTAGAGGAATTACTTATGGATTATATAAATTGAATTTGGAAAAATTAATTTCATTTTTCAATTAGAATATCAATGTTATCATATTGTTTTTTTAGAATACTTAAAATTAATTTTTTTCTGAAAAAACGTTTTCATCACAATTTGCGGGTCTAATTTTAAATTAAATTATTCAAGTTCTATAAATTGATTCGTTATTTACTTTATAAAGGGAATTAATAATTCAATACATGGTATATATTAATATTTTACTTTTTTCACTTAAATATTGATATAATTGTTTTTTCTACAGTAAATGTAAAATTGATTAATTAAGGTAAAATTATTTATAACGAGTCTTAAATATCATTAAAAACATTAATTTATTTAATTTTCTAACAATATATCTACCATCCTAAACAATTATTTTAATATGTACTTTTTATAATAGGATTTAATTTTTAACATTATATGATTAAAGTAATGGTTAATGATAAAAGTTTCACTTTTTTAATTTTAATATCTTAAATATTTTTTTGAAATGATAAAAAATATTTTCATTTATAAATTTACATTTTATGTGTTTACTAAATTTTTTAACATGTTAATTTATTTTAAATTTATAGTGATAAAATAATCACCTTCAGGACTTATATAATTCTAAATTTGTTTTGGTTCAAGGAGTAGAAAAATCATATATATGATTTTAAAAAATATAAATTAGTATTTTATTTTTGGGTTATTGATCATATTTAATTATAAAGTTAAAAATTACATTTTTTATAAATTTCATTACATTATAATTCAATTTTATGTTATTTTCAAACTCAAATTAACTGAATAGTTCTAAAAGTGACATAAATGATACAATAAAATGAAAAATATTTTATTAAATGATTAAAAGAACCTAAAAATACTATATTTATAAATTAAAAATATATATGGTTTAAAATAACAACCATGGTCCATTTTTTGGTAAATATTCATTTTAAAGTATCTTTATTGGCCCCTAAAATATGAAAAACATGATATCATAGTAATTGTTAAAAGGGTTAACATGGGATTATAATGGGAAATCAATCAAAACATACCAAATGTTTTCAAACTTTTATAGTATAATATTATTTAAAAGAATTTTTTTATATATTTTTAATATAATAACATGGATTCTTTTTTCCATTAAAAACATTTTATATTATTTTAATATTTTACAAAATTTCAAGACTGTCCTGCCCCTCACATAAAAGGTATTCCCTTGTACTATCTTACCCACATATTTTTATCACCATATATATTTAATAAACTAAAAAATATATATTCATTAAATCCCTTGCCATGTCATATGGTCTCTTAATTCATGAGAAAACGAACATTATAAGGCTTTATTCCTAAATCTAAAAAGGTTTTTTGAGAAGATTTATTATTATTAATAAGGTGTTTTCATTTTATATATTACCCATATCACTTCAAATATTACATAACCAAAATAAAAAAGAAAATAAGTATCTTAAATATAATTAGATGTTATTATGTAAAAAGAATAATATGTATGTATCTATTTTCCATCAAATGGGATAAAACCCAATCATTTTTGTATAGGCGGATTGACACCACATGAACTGTTGTAGTTAATTTTCCATAAACACATTTTTTTGCATGGTTGTAATGATTAATTTAATTTATATATATATGATATTCAAGAAATATTATTCAGTTTTTAATTATAATATTTCATCTAATTTATCACCTGTCAATCCACGGGAAAATAACAATTTCATAAATGCGTACATGTGGAGTACAGTCTCCACGAACTGAAGTGATATGTTTTTCATAACCACATCACATGGATAAATCATATAGGTATATTTTAATAAGTAACATAATATTTATGATTTTTCCTAATTATTTAACGATAAAAATATACTTACTTTCTTTCCGCCATCATTTTTTAAAAATTGAAGGGTAACTCATACATATATATTATGGAATCTAATGGATTTATCTATAAAAAATATTAGGCTAAATAATGGTAATCTTAAATCTTGGTTGTTCCATATTCCACCTAGGTTCATGGCTTCAAAGGAATTAAAAATGAAATTTATAGGATGGAGATCATTCTGGAAAAAACATGGGATAAATTCAACTTTGATGAGATTCGGTCTAAGAAATAGTTCAAGGAATATATGCCCCTAAGGCATGAATGGTTGGCTCGAGAAGCTTCTAGGAAAAATGGCTTCACTAAGGTGTCCAAAACACCGAGTTATTTCATAAATAAATAAAGGAGAAATGACAGTTTCAGTGTTCTAACATCATCTCGAAGGATGGATCCTATTCCCAAGACCCGAATGTGGTAGGCACCCATGTGGATGAGCTGTTAAAATACTTACATGTAGGTCCAAACCCTCACATGACTAGAGGCTACCTGGGTGGTATTGTGGAATTATTTGATAACATTATGCTCATGGTTAATTGGGAGGAAAATGAATTCCTAAGGAAAACCCCAAATAAGGAGGAAGTTCATGAGGTAATTTGGATATTAAATCCAGATAGCACTCCAGTGTCTGATGGTCTCCCAGGTTCATTTCATAAGATCTCATGGGACATCATCAAGAGGGATTTAGTGCTGGAAGAATTGAACTTCTTCCACAAGGGTAACCTCCCACATATTTCTTATGCTATAAAGATTTTGTTGGTCACTAAGAGGACCAACCCCCAATCATTAATTACTATCAGACAATTTGTATGTGAAATATACCATAAAAGGTTTTTGCAAGCATCCTCAAAAAATGCCTCCATCCTTCATGCCCATATAGATAGCCAATGAACAACCAAATTTAATTATGTATCGAACCATATAGGGTCCATGGGAGTGGTGGAGGAGGTGTTATGTGACATTAATCATAAAACATTCTGGAAGAACCATGTAATCAAACTAGACATGAGAAAACCATATGATATTGTGGAATGTAACAATATCCTAACGATTCATTCTAGTATGGGATTCTCTTCATGCATTGTTGACCTCCTATTTTGTTGTTTCAGATCAGCTTGGTTTACCACAACCTTCATTGGTATTTTTTATTCAATTTAGTAAGGGGTCTCAGACTAGGGGACCCCCTATCCCCCATGCTCTTTATCATAGAATAGGATGTACGAAGTCAGAACATCCATAAGGAAATAATCTTGGGTCAAATTCTAGCCTTTCACAATAGGAATGAAACTAGGGGTATATCCTATATAGTGCTTTACGATGAAACCATCATATTTCTTAATTCTATAAATATTTCAATTCAAGGTATAAACATTTATTTGTAGGATTACTACATATTGAGCGTCCAAATGATCAACCAGGAAAAAATTAATTTCTTCACAGTAAGAAATGTAACTGATAGAAGGGTACATGCCTTGGAAGACGGGCTGGTCATGAAGATATGGTAATTAATGGTTGAATACATGGGTTCTCCAGTTAGTCCAAACACTCTTTTATTATATAACATTGATATTCTCATTAATAGAATGTTCGAGAACATCCAAAACATAAACAATATGGTTCTATCATTCATAATGAGAATTTGTCTTGTTAATAGTGTGCTAGGTTCCATCTCAATGTATGTTCTTTCCTCTTTGAATGTGCCAAATAATTTTCATTTATTACCTGGAGAAGTTGATGATTTATTTTATATTGTATGTTCATTAAAAAAATACAGGGCTTCATAGAAGAGGACGTACATGCCCACATTGGAGGGAGAGATCATTTTAAAAGGCATATATAGAACCCAACATGGGCTTCATGCCATGATATCTTGGGAGGTCATGGACAAAATCCTCTTTGGGGACATTTTTTTATATATTTACAAGTTGAGGGTGAAAATTCCATCAAATAGATTTTCTTACCTATGGAAAACTGTCTAGCCATTCCTCATGCCCCTACAACCATCCACTAGTTGGATTCTCAGTAAGGGGAACTCCATCATTTGGAATCAATAATGGAGGGTGGTATACTATGGTTCCAAGATTCCCAATACCTGACATTTCCTTTAGTGAGGCCCAAAACTATCCCATATTTATTCAGGTTATTTTGAATGAGTCCCAGCATGATGCATTTGACAATTTAGTTGTAAATAACGACCCAAACAGGTGCATTTTTATAGGCTTAATATCTGGTGCTTTTCCTTTCAGTGCATTTCTCAAGTTAAGGATGAATAAAGAGAGTAGGGATGAGTGTGGGGATACCCTATTGTGTAATTATGTCCCTTCTATGTTTAATTTTTCCCATATAGGGAATTATGAAGAATGATTTTCCTACTAAATATCTTATCCCGCAAATGGGAATTTATCTCGCTTCTCATTGTTGTTGTTGTAGGGAACCTCAAATAGAAGTAATAAATCCCTTATTCTACATATATGAATGGGCCTATTGGGTATGGATATTATTTTAGGATTTCATAGGCTGGTATTTATATGTAAAATCCAGTAGGTCTACCTCAATAAGTGGTTTTAAGGGGAATGAAATTGTGGCCTTGAATGTAATGATTTCTCCATAATTTTTATTGTGGGATGCTAGAGTCTTTGGAGAGAATTGAATGATTCCATCCACCAAAATAAATATGGGTCCATAATAGCTATTTACTTCAAAACATAAAAACTCATTTTCGACCTAATCATGTTATGTATAGAATGTGACTCTTAACCTTCCATTAGCTTTATTCTTTTTCCATGAACCCCCGCCCTCTAGAACGATCATATTAGGATGAGAATGGTGGGTCCTTTAGAACCCACTCCCATTCATTACCTCAAACTCAACACATATGGGTCATTCCTCATAGGAAACTAGTGAGGGAGGACTGATCATTGACAAGAGGGGATCAATCATTGTAGGTTTTGTGACATCCTATGTTTTGGGTTGCAATCTTCAAGATGAGGTACATATAGTAGTCACGGGTCTATGGCTATGAAACCAACCGAATATCATTATTAGCGGAGTTGAGAATAATTCTAAGATCCTATATAATGATCTTACAAGAAATGGAATCATCCCATGGTCAATCACATAGCATATTAGGAGGTGAAAAGGGCTCATAACGAATCAAATGGCGACCTCACACACATGGAAGAAATGGAACATGTTTGCGGAATACCTTTCCTCTAAGGTGTTTCATAGAGAGATACTTATCCACTAATACATCTTCATATCCTGTTTTTCATAGGGGTTCAAGTTAATAAGAGATGATGTTATGGGTATATATTTTTTCAGACCTCATTGATGGGGGTTCTCTAGCCTCAATGCTCTAGGTTCTTTGTTTTCGTTATGTTTTTCTTCCATTTGTGTTCATTATATACACCCTTTTTCAATGAAAATAAAAAATGGGTGGTTGGTATATACAATATATGACCAGAATATCATCAAAACATCTTATGTGAATTAATTGGTCTCATAATGGGATATAACATGAAAATAAACAAAATAAAATAAAACATAAACTTTAAGATGGTTCTTATGATATTAAATGATAAAAAAATTATTAATTAGGATAATTTGGAATGTACAATTTATGTTAGACTCAATGTAAGGGAGAAATTAATTAAGAGACCTCATTTCAAATGTTTTAATGGACTTTTTTTATAAAAATTTTCTTCAATGTCAATATTCATAAAATTATTTTATTTGTATATTTATATGTAAGTGAATGAATCATAAAATTATTTTTATTTCACATTTTACATTTATTTTTGGGTTTTTAAATGGAATATATTTACTTAATTTATATGGATCTTTTTAAAAAAAATGGTAAAATGAATTTTTATTTTAAATGTATATGATGTCAACGGATTTTCCCACTATCATATTAATTATATGATTTTCACTACCATTATGAGATTAAATTTTTTTCATTAAGGACGAAAACACTATCAATTTGTTATGAATATATTAAAAAGGGTTTATAAATATAATTTACATTTATATATCTTAAATTTATTTTTCGTATTGATAAAATAAAATTTATATGCCATATTTCATGTGTTATAATATATAATTCATGAATTCAAGGTCTTTTTTTACATTCATGCTTATATAATTCATTAATTTAATGGATATTTTGTAATACACGATGGATTTTTATTTCTTACCACAATAATTAAATTCTTTAATTATAGAAATATCATATTATCATACAATTATGGAATTCGTAGTTTCACAATTCTCTACATTCTTCAATGGTTCCTACCCGAGTAAATACTTCTCTATACTTTTTCATCTGATTCCTTTTATGTTTTTCAATTATATATATATATATAATATATTTTTATTGCATATAACACCATTGTACACAAAATTTACCACTATTATTTATACAGTCATTGAAATCATCAAGACATTTATATCTATTTTTTACTAGTATATTTCTACCACTATATGAAAAATAATATTTTATTAAAGATTTATTTCAGAAATCATATTTACAACCTATTAGATTTATCCTTTCCCATACATCAACTCCCATTAATGTTATTCTAGATATATTTGACCATATTGCCAAACATATAGTTTCTCTAAAATTTACTAATGAATTACTCTGTTTTTTTATCAATTTACCCATATTTCTTATCATTATAATTTTAAAAAAAAAACAAGTCATTTTGTGATACATTTTATGAGATACGTTATCTTGATATTCCTACATTCACCAATGATTATTTTATTAATTTCATGGAAATAATATATATCCATATTAGTATACTATATGAATATTTTCATCGATAAATATATAAAATAAAAATAATTCAAATATATTTTAACAAAAATTAGGATAATTTTCACTATGATCTTACCAAATATTGTTCATAATAAGATTGATTTATATTCATTCCATCTTTTATATTCATACATGGTACATGAAAAAAATCATGATTTTGTTGGTCAACACATATTTTCATTGTTTGTTGGGTTGTTTTTGATTTTCCTCTATCCATATTTCTCAATTTTACTTCAATATAAATATAATTCACTTTGATTTAGTACTTCTCATTTTCAAATGATCATTTACTCTATTAATATTTAATTTTCAACATTGTTATTTGATCCTTATGCATATTAAATTTCTCTTTTTGTGAACTATCATGTTCAATTATCCAATTTTTCTTTTCCTTTATCCTATGATAGTTAGATATTTTAAAACACATTAGGTAATTTTTCCTATTCATGTTCCACTTAATCAATGAAGTTGTCTAAAAAATCGATATTTCAAAAAAAACTATTTAAATAATTTATCAACTAGATAATATTATTCATTATAATGTATTGAACATTTCTCCATTTCATTAACTGGAATTGTAAGGGTGTTGAATAAAACCACCTTTTTATCTTATGTTTCTTCCCATTCATTAGTATTAATCAAAAATAGTGATGTTTAATCTTATATCCCTATAAAAAATAAAACAAATAAGTTAGATATTAAATGTGTCATTGACCATGTAATCCTTTATATTTTAATAAACCTCACTATATGAATAATTAATACCATATTCTTCACATATATTTCTTCTAACTTCAAATGAATATTTATAAATATATTTATTCAGATATTTATAACTTTTAAACCATTATCTAGTAGTTTAAACTCTAATATAATTTATATATATCAATGAAACATTTAAAATTTTTCTCATTTTTTTCAATGACATAGAAAAAACGTTTATTTTCCTAAATAGGGATAGAATCTAATTATTTGATATATATTTAATCACGAAACACAATATATTTTAAAATAAAAAAATACTGATAAAAAAAAATTATGAATAAAAATTATATCCAATAATTTTTTACTTCACTTAGACAAAAATAGTAAGTCCTTATGGACCGATGCCAAGTGACCTTACTATAGTTATTCTAATTTATTAATCTTTTCACAAAATTCGGAATCATATTAGTACCATTATACAACTTCATGTTTTAACCAAAATTTCCTTTTATAAAGATGTAGACAACTTGTATAACATTGAGTACACGTATTTGTAGTGAAAGTAAAGAAAAATGTTTAAAATAATATTTATTCCAAGGATAAACACTAAAAATAATATTCTTCCACTCATTTGTATCGATGTTCGAGTCACAAATTCTCTACTTTATTTCTTATTATAAAATTTGATTGTATTGGCCATGTATCATACTATAACATGGATCACCGTATTATATTGGCGATATAACCATATTTCAAAGGGGAAAACTCACAATATTATGCATTTGAACTATTATGTGGCTTGTTTGTGAGTTATATTTGATTTCACCCAGTTATTTAACACATCATGCTCTTGATATCGGTCACAAAAACAATTGTGGGATGTTAATTCACAATATATATTGTTATACACATTACCTCATAGACTATTATACTTCCCAAAAATATTCAATAGCGTAACATGAAACTCTTCCCCAGAAATTCTTTTTAAAACAATCAATTATTTTACAGTAATGTTATATTTAAGGTAATCAACTCTAGATTATATGAACTCTAAAACAAAATTAAATTTTGTATGTCATCAACTAGTTTTCTAGTCCTTGTTTTTTCGATTATTATTTTCTAATCCTTCTCACCAATGTATATTATAGGGTCTAGTGTGTGAACCATGATTCTAGTTCTTCTTATTATACTACTCATTAATACACAAAAAATTTATTTCATCATTAAAGGTTCACCAATTCTTTATTATCATGAGGATGTCTTATTCTACTTTTGTAAAAATTTATTTAAAACAATTGATTTATTTCGTGAGAGTGGTATTTTATTCATGATGGATCATTTTCTTTCTTATAGATACAAATGATCCTTAACTATAAAAGAATTGTTTCCACATTGATGGATATATTTTCATGTTTTGATACATAAAAATATTTTATTTATATCATGGAATGAAATATACTAATACATACAATAATTTTCATTTCCCAATTACCCCAATGTATTTTCTCATAGGTAGCATATTAGTGTGTTCCAATATTTTCTATTTTTTTAAACTTCTTTCTCAAGGAGAAATAGAAAAGAATTATTTTATTCATTCATTGTCATTTTATGGATTGGAAAAATATATCTCATGATATTTCTCCCAAGAGTATTTACATTTAATCTTTTTAATAATCTTAAAAAAATGATTCAAAATAAATAAATATTCTAAAGTTCTATACAAATATTCAATAGTCGGTCTGGTTTAGGCCTGTGGAAATATCATTTATTATTAATGTTTTCCATGGGACTAGAACAACATTTTTCTTAGAAAAATATACATACGGTTGAATCCCTATTTATATTCCTCTTTCTACAACCTGAATCACATTTCATTTTGTGATGTTCAATTCCATTGAGGTCTATCATGAGCAATGTCTCATTTACATCTACAGTATTATTGAATTAAAATTATATTTAATTTTTTAATATCTACAATATCAAAAAAACATTTTTACTCAAAATCATTGTTGTATAACAGATAATAATTGAAAATGTATTTTTTAACATGATACAAAAACATAAATATCATTACAAAGTATTGCTTCATTATAAAATCAAATTCAAAAAATATCTATTTTTCATCAAGTGCATATAGAAAATCTAATTTTTGGATGTACATTTTTTATTATTTTACATCATTCTTTATTTAGTGGAATATGTACCATTACATTGGACTCAACCATTATGTGGATATACATTCATTGATTTATCCACTTTATTGTATTGGATCCCACTATGTTGTTACAATAATGTTTATCTCCATGTCAAGACTTCTTCTATATGGAATGAAATTGTACATGATTAATTAGAATTAAGATCTATTTTCCAATACCAAAATATAGTCACAAATATATTGTATGGGAATTCACATAGGTGGATATCTAAATTGATATCCCCTAATAAGGGGTATTTTAAATTTTCATGACGTCATTAATAATTAAATAATTCTTCATATTACGTAATGATATCATAGTGATTTCTCATAGTTATATCACCCTATTTAAAAAAACTCAAAATACCTTTTATAACATTTGAATGAAACCCCACCTTATTCATATCCATTTTAACAATATTTTAGTATTTTTAAATTGGAGATATATTAATTAAAGTAGTTCTCTTCCGTTTTAAAATTCCATTTATTTATTCATCCATTACACATATTTTTATAGGAATCCAAAATAATGATAATTAATTTGATACTTACTCACTCACCCTTCCATGAGTTATCCAAAAGTAATGAAATATTCTGCTCTAGGATCCCCCAGATGGGTTTCTATTCAAAGGGAATGCATCCACTATTTATAATATTAATTGTGGTATTTAGCATGACTATCATTTATTATAATATAAAAATGATACCTTTTGTATCATAATGTGGTACTTGTGAGTTAATAAAATCTCACATGACCAATTAGGACACTAAATATGCACTTTAAATGATAACATTATGGTAAAACGTGATAACCAATGGTATTAGAAAAACCCATTAAACATTACTTGGGGGTGTTTGAACATATTCCCCAACATTTATAACAACTATATAAGTGTTATCTTGACAAGAAATGATAACAAGTTTATGAGTTTGTAATCTTTAGGAATCATACCCACACAAGATCCAGTAAAAGGGAATCGCCTCTTATTCTAGAAAAGGTATTATGATATGGAGAGGTCGTTAATCATGTTATCAAGAACATGTTACCCTCCCCATGCCTCAATGTTTGTCATGTGACATGATAATGGAAAACAACCTCATGAATGATCCTCATAAAGGCCATGTTACAAGCACATTAGGGGAGCCTGAGATAGCCCTTGGAACAAAATTAATAATATAGCAATATAATAGTATATTATTTACATTGTATACATTCCACATGATTCTAATATAATAAATAAAAATGAAAAAATCAATGACCATTTGATGTTGATGTAACTTTTTGTATTTTCATAAAAGTACATTTTTTTGTAGAATTTTTAAGTAAAATAGACAATATCCTTTTGGATGATTTATTATTTAGAATTTAATAATAGTGTATTTTGATAAATATTTGAATGTGTTGGATTAATAATAAGTATAATATTATTACTAAGAACATAAAATAATAAAATATATTTAAATACAATACAATTAATAGAAAAAAATTTTCCAATAAAAAAAAATCTATTATCTCTTAGTTGTCATGAAAATTTATCGTTCCGCCATTATTATTTTCTATATAGTAATACTAAATATAGTCACTAAAAAATACCATGACAAATAGTATTTCATGCACCACACACATATAGATAAATTTATTTTCATAATTTTATTTAAAATAAATCGTGTTACTAAAGATTATTATACCTGAAATGAATTAGAGACAGTTAAATTTATATATATATAATTTTGGAACCAATGTTCTCTTTATGTTTGGATATTTCCAAGAAAATTCATTAGATTATTTATCCCTTTGTGATATACCATAATAATTATTATGCAATTAAATTTGTAAATGATATAATAATTTTTTACTATATTAATTTATATTAATTGATATTTTTATAAAATAAATTTTTTATTCATTAGAATATACGTATATTAATAAAAAAAATCCAATGTATTTTTCCTAGGAAATTATATATATATAATTATATCTAAATTTTCTTTCATATGTATTATTTTATAGATAGAATCTTTAATACCTAAAATTGTCGAAATCAATTGATGTATATTTGTTTAATGTAAATTTTTCTAGATCAAATCTTTATTTTGTATTGAGGGTTTTCTATTTACTTAACAAACAAAATTTTACTAAATTTTAGGTTCCTTATTTTTTTTGTGGGTTCAATAAAAGTTCTCATCTAATTAGTCTTATGCATTTTTATTGTGATAATTTTTCAAAAAAATTGGTAATTTAAAATTTTTTAAGTATTTTATCTCATCACTTACCTATAATTAATCCATGAGACATTTGGAATTGTCACCGCCTAATTCAGATGATAGGTGAGACTAATTTTTTACACTTTAAGTTGAGACATCAATAGATTATTTTACATCAGATTTAATTTTCCTAATTTATTTATAAAAATGGAAATTATTTTTAATTTTCAACTTTATTTTTTATTAATATTTTATAACCTAATCATTTAAACATAAATCGTCATTTTGGCTCATCTAAATGATGTATTTTTTTCTCAAGTGTTTTCATTATTCTTTTAAATGTGGAAATGTATCTATTAATCTGGGAATATAGATTCTAAATTCATTTAAATGTAGTAATATTATTTTATATACCCACTTTAGGTTCATTCTACATAGTTATTTCACTATGATATTATATGTCATGGATGACTATGTTAGTTCATCCACTTGAATTTTATTAACATATTCTATATTAATGGACCACATTTTTATAAATTATTTTTAACAAACTTACCAGAATAAATATAATATAAATAACTTTAATGGACTATTTTAGGTTTAGTTTATCCAAAATTCGATACATAATTAATGTTATAAATGGTATTGAAAATAACTTATAATCTATTTATAAAATTTTTTAATATGATTACTTAAAATACCAACATATATCATCTCACTAAATATTATTTTCTAAGAAAATTTATCAAATTAAAAGGGTGAGAAAAAAATCCAAGTAAGGGATATACAATGTAAGATGACATAATAAGAGGAAAATGATGCACAACATAACAAAATCTATAAAATAATATGTGTAACAATTTAATTGCATACTTTTAATAACACGTATCATACAATTTAAATGAGGATACAATATAAAACCTATTCATTCATAAACATATAACAAAATATCATCACTAATGTTCCAAAAAATATATTTACATGGTTGTTTATTGAGTAATTATTAAACATTACACATGTATGCTTCTAAAGAATCCTAAAAAAGATGACCATAGAGATGAATTCTTTACCCAATTAGTTAGAGTTATAATTTATAAAACCCATCATAAATCTCTCTTTATGCATTACACATTAAATAAATGTCTTATTATGATAACCCTATTCTTTATTACTCACATAAACATGATTTATTACGCAAACAAGTACTTAAGACAAATCTGAGGACCGAGAGGTCTAGTGTCTTGGGAAATTAAGAACATTACATTATAACTTAAAACATAAAACAAAAAATCATTATTTAAAACTTCTTTTACATGACCACAATATTCCTTTCTACTTAGCAATGCATCAGATAATCTGAAGACATGAATAAGAAAAAGGTGAGCTATACAGACAAGTAAGGGAGTAAACCAGGAATAAGATGAAGAATATAGTACATGATAGTCAATAGTCATATGAATATATCATAATAGAGACATGAAAATAAATACATGATATAGAATGATTATCATAACGTGATAATGTGGCAATAACATTTAACATGATATTAGCATGAGCCGAGGATCATTGCACATGGAGCATGAGTAAACCCTAATTATACAAGAATTATCATGATTATACCCTCATTGAATATAAATTAGCATGACTAAACCCTCATTTATGTTGTCTTATCATGATACTAATATTTATCTAAAGCATTGGAGCACTATGTGGGCACACCCTTTATAACATTTAATTTCATTCATAAGTGTGCCACATGGATCATACTACATTGTTCATTAAACATCACAATTTATTCCAAAAATAAGATAGATTGAATATATAAATGTATGTATTTAATGAAAAAGTATATGTGAATAAATTTGAATATTTTTTTATATAGAAATGGTTGTGGTATTCCCTTATACGATGATTTTGGGATAAAAATGTTTTGTGTAAGATCGACAGAATAACGACATCAAATAGAATTCCTAAAATGGTTTTATGAGAGTTAAAGTGTTCTATCATAATTTAAACATTATGTAGAATGTAATGGGGTCATGGAATATAATATCGAAACATATGAAATGTAATTTATATGAATAATAATAAATAATTTCTTGAATGTAAATGAGAAGAGAAAAATTCCCTACGAAACTTCTGCATGATAACATGCATACATGGGTGTCATTAATGAGAGAGAAAGAGGTGTATCATCATTAAAACATAAGTAGGGAAATATGGGGGTGGTGAAAAATCATACCCTAACATTCTTAATTAACAAAATGGGTATAAAAACATAAATAAATTTAGATATAAATGAGAAACGAAGAAATCCCTTACTATGTAGTGTGATCCCAAAAACTTGGGAGAGGCTGAAGAGATGCTTCTTTGGAGATTGGTGAACATTGGGAGGATTATGGAGATATGTTGGAATGAGTATTTATATATATAAATGGTTTTAATTAAGAGTAATGAGAGATCAAATGGGTTTATATAGGTAAGTAGAAATAATTCTTTATTAATTTGGTTTTGGACTCCACACATTAATCAAATCAAAACCACAAACCAACCCATGGTTTCTACCCATGGTTTTTGCCAAAGGGGAGTGGAAAAAATTATTTTATCAGGTAAATGGAATAACATTTTAATATAATAGGATTTATTATGTGGAGGTGAATCACACTCCCAAGGAAATCCATTTAAAAAGTTAAAACAATTATAAGTCTTGGAATGCCCACTAAAGAACCAAAAAATTAATCAAACAAATATAAATCACATTATTTTTAAGGTAAAACATATATTGGAAGAAAATACATTTTATATTTTTTAATTACATCCTTATTGGGTAATTATGAGTCCATAAAACACATTATATATTTAAATGGTATTTAATTTTTACCCAAAAATTCAGTTATCTTATTAAATAAGGAAAAAAATTATTAGATAATTTTGATTTCCTAAATTCAAAAATAACATTCATTTTTTCTAAATAATTTTCTAAATAATTGAATATTTAATTTTAAAATAAAAACATACGTTTGACAAAAATTCCTGGGTTTTGACAAAAAACAGCTTTCAAAACATAATAAAAACTACAATTGTATTCATAAAAATTTTAAAATCATTTATATTTAAAAAAAGTAATTTAGTAATAATATTTTATTAAAATATTATTTAATTCAAAAATCCATTAATTCATCACAATATATTTCTAAAAATACTCTTTTTACATAAAAAACCATTTATGAAGTAACAAAAATAAAATGAATGTATATAATTTATACAAAAGAATGAACATAATCATAGTGATAGGGTCTTTTATCATAACCCCTTATAACACCTGCATAAAACCTAAGGGTAAGGTTTGCAATGGTGAAAGTCTCTTGGGGAAGCTAGGATAACTTTGCTCGAGTGGAAATATCTATTAACTTCCACTTCTCCCATAGGCGGTTCCATTCATGGTTAACATGTTGAATCTTGGTTTGGTATTGGACAAGAACGAAGACCAATGACACTACCTCCTTTTCGAGCTTGGACAAATGCACATCATATGGGGTAATTCAACAAGATGTGGTCATCACATCATTTTACTAAGTAAATTGTATTTGTTAAAGCCATGTATTTAGAGTAATCATGTGATCATTGTTCAATGGCTATATTAGTAACAATAACTAATTTTCTGAGTAATTTAAAATCCAAAAACATAAAAACATTGATGTTCATATATTTTACATAATCCTTTTAAAAAACAAGACATTTACGTAGATCAATAGAAATATTTATGAATAATATTTCGAATCATTACACCTATATATTTACCATTTTTTACTCGTTATTATTGAATTTTGGATTCATCAAAAAAATTTCTAGTCAATTGTGGAATAATAAATCAAATATAATACCCTTGAATAAAAAATGTGTCAGGTTTAAATGATATGAAAATATAACCAGGAAAATCAAGGGATAATTTATATATCTTAAGGGGTATATAAAAGGGATCATGGAATGGGTATAATGAAATATAAAATAAGTATCTCATTAATTATATATCATATCTATATTATTATATGGGTTTATAAATATTTTTGTAATAAATAATTGATAAATAAAAGTCATGTAAAAACTATGTACATAAATTGAAAAGTGGAGGATAACCCTTACCTTTAGATAATACTTCATTAATCATTAGAGTAACCCATTATAAGGCTAGGAACACCATTATGGGGATTTCAAGTATGAGAGGGAGATGAAATTATTAATGTACATGTTTTTAGTTGAGTGGAAAGGGAAAAATGATAATTATTTATTCTTGTGTAGGGATGGGTTTAAGAGTTAAAATATTTTATATTTCAAAATATAACCCAACCACCAGTGGGTAAAATAAATTCCAACTAATTTTCAATATTATTAAATATTTAATGAGATTTATTTTTAATAAAATGTATTCACATGTGAAATTAAACTTCCAACCATCCCATTTAATTAGCATAGTCCATAAATAAATTTTACATAAAATATATAATACTCGATTTCAAAATGTGAAAAATCTAATTATAATTTCAAAAAAATGAATAATTTCTCTATATCATAAAATATATTTTTTAAATATTTGAATCAATACCACAAAATAATGCTGTAATCAAATTGCGTTACTCATAAAAAGATAATTTTCACATTCCCAACAACAAATTATATTGGTAAAAAAAATTCAAAATATTCACCCTATGATAAATTTGTTGTTATAATTTTAAAAATGATATTAATTTTATAAATATAATTATATTAATATTATAATTTTAATGTTTAAAAAATTACAATTTATTTATTATTAATAGATTTTATGACATAATAAACATTCTAACAAATTTAAAAATTACTTAGGACTTCATTAAATTATATTATCGTTTAAAAAATGTTTTACATGATAATATAATGAAAATATGTTTTATTTAAAATATAAATATTAATTATAAAATATATATTTAATGAAATTTATTTATTTTTATTATATGAAAAAATAGTATTATTTTTATTATATCCTAAAATAATAAAATAATTAAATTAAATTCAACTAAATAAAAAATAATAATAATTTCCAACTATCTTAATGACCAAAAGATAAAATACCAATCTGAAATATTTGACAATGTTCATAATTCCTGATGATAAAATCAACTAGTTGTGATGGTAGTATTATGTGGTGTTTATATCATTATAACATTTATAGTTGAAGTGGTGATTATTTTTAAATAATTTGTAAATATATTTAATTAATATTTTATTCTATTCTATGATATAACAATTTTTTCATAAGTAATGGAATTTTTTTAATAGAATAATATATTTAGGTAGTTAAATTATACCTCTTAAGAAATTCCTTCCTCAAAATTTATGTCAAACCTCCACATAAATGGGTAAATATCTATTTACTCACAATATATGGATCCCATGTCACATATTTAAAATTATGATACCTACAAAAGTAATTAAAAAGATAGGATTCCATGTTTCTTAAAAAAATTCTTCTTTTATCAATAATATGGATTAGTTATTATTCATATGAAAATCTAAATTCCAAATTTTCAACATATATATAATTCTCTATATTTTTTTAGGTTTTATTTTTACTATATAGAAACATGGTGATGAAATCAAGGACATTGGAATGATTTGAATGTTGATCTAGTCAATATGAAAGAACTACAACATGATTTAGAATATCAAATGACCCAATATACCAGTTACTAAATATACCCTTCATTAAAAGCCTAATTAAATATTTACATGGATATACTTTTAGGAAAATATGATCCCCAATAAGAAATTATAAAACCTTCAATAAATTATATTTATAACTATTCTATCAACTCAAATAAGCCATTATATTCCTCTAAATTGGTTTAACCAACTTCATAGTCTCTTACACAATGTCAAGCCACAAAAGTTATTGTTGTGTATAATTTTTTTATCTAACCATTATATTGATTTTTCATTTACTTTTCTGATCAAAATCATCCCTATTTATTACCAATTATGTCACACTAATTTAAGTTCATGAATTTATTAATTTGAATATAAATTTTATTAACATTGTAATTATAGAATTAATATATAATATGTTTTAATTTAAATGTTATCTATATGTTTAAAATAATTATCGAAGGTCAATTTATATAACACTATTTAAGGATAACATTAGGTATTAGAACCTAACATTTGATTAGGAAGACTACAATGCTACTTTATATTTTGAATAAACATTAGAATTGTGAACCTTTTTTTTAGAAGAAACCAACATTTGTTAATATATTATATGGATATTAGAAAAAATTGGTAACAATGTTATATTGTGAATCATACTTTTAAAATTTCATTACATAGAGAAATGACTCTATTGAAGCTATCATCTTCATAATTTTAATTCTATATATTATTTCATGATTTCATCAATGGATTCACTAGAGTAAATATATCATTAAATTATATTCAAATGAATAATAAAAATCTCTTAAATAATGGATTAATTTTATCCTATTTTAAGGTATGTAATTATTTATAGTGGGAATTTAAATTCATATTTCATGTACATTGATAATTTTCAATATCATGATTTTTTGGGTTATATTTTTAGATATTCTCGACCAAAATAATATAAGATTTTTTATATATTATCAATGATGACATGTCGTTCAAAGAGATTGATACCATGCTATAAGTCTAAACATTCAAAACAAATCCCAATTTGTCTGACCCTTCAAAATAAAATCATTTATATTCTATAAAGACTCTCTGATATTGTTTATGTAATTACTGGTGTTTCTATGTTTAGTAAGTAATATTTATTTATTCAAATATATTCTCAAGAATACCCTTTTTAGAAAAAAATGTTTCAAAATACAAATATATATCCAAAATATAATGGATAATTAAATTTAATGTGAGGCTAATTTGTAGTTATTTTTTATAGAAACCTAGATTACCAAAAAAAATAATGTTCTATAAAGTATTTCTTTTATTCATGTGATGATATGTTATTCTGTTAGTGACTGTGGAAATTGTGAGCTAAATTTTTTCTCAAAAATCATAATCTCTATTCATTTTGAGGTTCATCTTCTCACACTAAGTTCTATTTTTATAGCTCCTCATAAAATACCTATAAAGACCTATAAAAGCCTAGTTGAAAGATAAAAATACCTTACCTCATTTTTAGTGATCCTCCATAAAAATACATATTTACTGAAAATAACCAATCTTGTAAAGTGAATTTATATAGAGTATAATATGTTATATTTCATCCCTGAATAACTATAATTTTTTATGATTTATTTATTTATTAGTCGTGTTTTTAATTTGTTAATTGTAATGAATATTTTTTTAATTCTAATAGTAAGATGAATTTTAAAATATCTACTTGTTTTTAAAATTACATAGACGCCAATATATTGTGTCTTTAAGGTTATTCCAAAAATAAATTTATATCTTATGATTTTTTTTTCAAGAATACAATTAATCCATAGAAATCTTGAATTTAATATAACTGTGATGAAAATATGTATATAGATAATATCAAATAAAGAATTTAAATTATCAGATCAACATACATTAATGGAGAGATTTATGGATACTGGATATCCCAAATAATAACATATTTGACTAATATTGGTTTAAAAATTTATAGAAATGTTTTTATTCCCTATTAAATACCAACTGAGAAACCCAAATAATATTATTCTACAAAGGAGTCTACAAATGATGTAAATTCATAATCCATGAATACAATCATCTATACACTTGTCCTCCTTGAATTAAATAATTTTTTCAATTCACTATTTCTTATTAGATGGTGTAGGCTATTATGGTTGCTTATGAATGGAATAAAAATATATGACAATTGAGGTACAAGACTACAAAAATAAAATTTAATACTTTCAAGATAAATAAATGATAAAATATAACTCAATTTAAGGTTAGAATAATCATAATACTCAGAAGTGTTTCTTACATGGGAAATCTAATTATATAAGTAGATTAATTAATGAATGTTCAAAGTTTCTATACTCTTATTTTAATAAAATAATTTTTCCTATCAAAAAACCCACACACTTATTTTATTTTTGTAAAAATAATTAAATTAAATGTTTCTATAACAATATATTATTCATAAATTAAAAATAAATAATATGATCAATGAATTATTTAGAGGGTGGATACCACTATCAATGTTTCTAATAAAAATGTGACAAGAAGATTATTGATGATGTTATATCATCAAATGATTATACATGATAAAAACTAGAGAGGAACATACTCACCAAGTGAAAAGATTAAATATTTTAAATAATGGGAAAAATGGATTCAATGATTCATTCAATGATATCAAAATGAATGGTTGTTTACTTAGTTATAAATGGTTATATGAATGAATAAAAATAGGAAATATCAAACCAGATTACACATGCCTAAAAAATAACAATTCAAGAATAGAAAATAAAATATAAGATAATTATAAGGGCAAAGAAATAAATCTATAAAGGAAAAATGGATTATTTTTGAAGTCTATATAATTTATTCATGTTATAATTAAAAAACGAGGTAATAAAATCCAAATTCAAAAATGTTTATTATGTAAAAATATCAGTGGAATAATAGTACAAACCTTCCACTTCTGATTCTAAATGTTACTCGAATGATTAATAAACTAAATAATTTTCAATGCTTGGAGAAAAATAAAAATACACATAATAAAATCGTAAATCTCTAATCAATATTCATAATATTATATAATCTAAAAAATATTTCATGATAAAAAAACCTTTAAATAAAATAAAAATGCAGTAAAATTACTTCAAGCTACACTATGCCTGAAACCTAAATTATGTAATTATAGGAAGAATTGGAATCATTTCAGAGCAATTATAAAAAATTTACTAAAGGATAATAATATGTTAGTTCAATATATGGAAATAATCATCATAAAATGAATTATATGGAATTCTTAGTAATATTGAGAAACCTACATTGTAAAATAATGTTTTATGCTGAGCTCAAAGAAACACAAAATTTTATAGTTAATCAATGTTTTCTATGGAATTAATTTATAATATTATATCATATATTATTTTTGGAATCCACATATTATTAGTAGAATTAATTTTCTATTTATATTATATTTTTTGAAAATAATTATGGAAACTATAGAATAATTATATTAATCATGTTTCCAATATCATTACTGGATGACACTATTGAACCCATGATAATTTTGGTACCAAATAAATATTTTATTTTCTAAATTTTAGGTGAAATAAAATGGAAACAAAGTTCTATATGATACATGGATATAGGAATTTTAAGACACATGAGTTCAGAATTTTCAAATTTTTATAAACTATAAAAAGTGCTTGGTGGATGTATATCCTTTGGAGAAAATTCTAAAAGAATTTTCATTGGGGTTTCAGTAGTGAGAGATCTAAAAAAATTATGTCATTTATTTTTCTCTATATTTAATGGTAGATGCATAATCTGATAATAATTTATCAAAACTATGATGATATATTTTCAGTTGTTTTTTTAATAATGATTTCTCATTTTTAATGATAAAATTGTTATGTTTATTGTACCCATAACTAAAAATGTTTAAATATTAAATCTTATTTTTTTATATTAATATAAATTGAATTGATTAAATAATGGAATAAATAAATATAGGATATTGAATAATATAATGCTATATTATAATATATTTCCCATCTCTATATTATCTAATAATCATTTAATTTTTTATTTTCCCAATCATATGTTAGATCAAAATACTCATTTTGAATATTTCTAAATATTATATAATAATAAGTCATATATGAAATCTATTAACAAGGTTTCTACTTATAATCCTTTAGATCTCATTCACTTAGATATTTTGGACCATCTAGAGTAGAAATATTTTATAAAAGATTTATTTATTTTACTTTAGTTGATGATTTCTCATATTTAATTATGTTTACTTATTTTATTTTATATTATTTTTTATCTAATTTTTGTGTTTTTGAAATTTTATTCAAAATTAAAAATTATTTCAAAATGATTTCATTATTATGTGGCGATTTAAGAGAGTTTCAGAATCCTAAATTCAATATTTCTTCAAAATCATTGGTATTAAATATACCTTTTCTTCTATAAGAACAACTCAAAATAATGGAATTGTAAAAATCTAAAATATGATAATTCATATAATATTAAGATAAATTTTGAATCTTTCCATATTATTATGATAGTTTTATACCTTCCTTTTATCAAATAGACAACATATGAGTGATGGAATAAAAAACATAAATATAGATACATTAATGTTTTTGGATTTGTATTATATATCTGAAAAAATAAGGAAAACTTTGGTATAATCAATCCATAGGATGATGAAGGAATATTTCAGGGATATCTATCTACCTTTAAGCCTAATAGATTGTTTCTTAAGAAATGAAGGATAAATAAAGAATCTATTCATATGATGTTTTTGAATGTTGTAAATTTAATCAAAAAAAGAAATATGATTATGTCTTAGATTCATTGAATAGAATTATACAAGACACATTTAAATATATTTTGGTAATAAGTTATTATATAATCATAATTATCCATGTTTCTAAGAACATGAAATATTTTAACTTTAATGTGTCTGACCATGATAGCCTAAAAATACACAAGACTCTATATTGGTGACTGTTATACTTGTATAACTAGAAATGGTTAGGACTAGAAAGAATATAGAAAAAATTATTGAAATTCCTATATTCCAATCCTAGTTCTAACATAAGACTTTAGAAGAAGTATTAGAAGATGAGAGTTGGGTGTCAAAATATAGGAAGAACTAGTCAAGTTCAGGAGAAATACAGATTGGGAATGAGATAAGAGATAATTAAGCCATCAAATAATAGTAAATATATTGTTATTTAGAAATAATTAGGCTGGTCAATGTATAATATTTTAGAATAAGGATAATATTGTTGTCATATTTTACAACAAGTGAGAAGGAATATATTATAAGGAATAATTTTCTACCATGTCTTTTCTATAGTCCATTATAATATTTTTGGTCTATGAATCTCTTCTAAATTTGAAAATATTGTAGATAAATGTGAAATCTATATTTTTATAAGGTTACATAGCCTTTTATTTTAATGCTTAATAACATAAATTTTTTTTAAACCATCATATAATACATTATATATCTAAAATTAATATTTTTATTTATGGCCCTAAAATGGGACCAAGATTTCAGTATGAAATATAATGTTCTTTTATTTTGAAAATTTATTTTCATTGGGGTTTGAAGATCCAACTATTTTAATGAAAAAGTACTGTTCTAAATTTTTGTAACTTCAAATCAATATATATGATATTAATTTTGGGTAAAAAATCAAATTATTTTTAATAATTTTTTAAATTGTTTGAAAAAATTATTTAAAATGCATATGATGTGGGAATTAAATTTCATTCATAGTTTTATAATATTTCCAACATATGTTGGAAAAATATTCCATTGAATAAAATATATTAACGATTTATTAAAAGGGATTTTATTTAAAAATATTATGTTATATGAAACTTTACTATATAATAATGTTTAGAATGACTTTGATGAAGCTATAAAACAAGTGGACAACAAGTTGGATAGTGTTATGATTGGTAATATGATATGTAATACTTCTAGAAGACCCAAAGTCCTATTTTATTTCATTTTGGGAATATTTCAAAAATATAAAACACAATCATATATTTCATATATTAAATGTATTTTCATATATTTATAAGGAATTTTTTTCTATCATTTTCTTCTAAAATATTATGGTTTTTATTTAATTTCATATTCAAATACATATTTTATATGGTTTATATTAGATAAGAAAGCATCTCATGCACTATTTTGATTTTTAGAAATTCCCTGGTTTCAAACTATAGAAAAAATAACTTTGTATTTCATTATAAAAAGATAAAACATAATGTAGTATTTTAGGAGGTTTTTGTGCATACATGTTGTGGAAGAAACACACTATTATAGGCTTTGGACATAAATTCAAATATCATAAATGTTATGTTATAATACTGGTTATATTAATATTTTTAAAAATGGAGGGAGTTACACAATAAATAATAATATTAATATTTTACATCAATTTCATAAAGATCATGCCCAGAAAGGGGATATATCATTAGAATTTATAAATACTGAGTATCAACATACATATATTTTCACAAATCCAATTCAATCTATAGGTTTTTAATTTATTAAGGGATAATTTATTTTCTGTAGTTTTAATTATGTCCTACAATTTTCATATTAATGTTTTAAAAAATTTATTAATTTATTTAATAATTTTTATATTAATGGATAATTTATTTATTGTTATAATTGTTTTTAGAATAAAGTTGTTTCAAATTATTAGTTTTTATTAATTATAAATTAAATTTTCATTTTGATGTTAAATAGGCCAGATGATAAAACAAAATATTATTCATGATAAAATTAATCATTTATTGAAACCATCAATGTAATAACCTTCTCTCTGTAACATCACGTTACATTTTTAGTTACTTTTGATGTTTCTAAGTACCTCTGTTTTAGAGTAGTGACTTGGGGAGCGTTTTCCTGAACTTTTAAGGAAAACTAAAGGGCAGTTAGTTGTGCACAATTTGCGCACGGTTTGACAAACCATGCGACTAAACCATGCCAACAATGCAGAACTGGGAAAAGAGTTCCGCACGGTTTGTGAACAGTTTGAAAGACAGTGCAACCAAACCGTTCCAACCTTTATAACATGGGACGTAGCTTCTACACAGGCGGTGTAGGGTTTGTCTAACTATGCAGCCAAACCGTGTGAGAAGGGTGGCCGAGGTAGTAGCTAATTCACGGTTAGCGCATGGTTTGTCAAACCAAGCGAACTAACCTTGCTTCCACTTAAATGAGATCCTATAAAAGTGGATCTCATGCATTTTTCCTCTAAGTGGCTTTTTTTTTTCTCCTAAGAGACCCCAACTTTGGATTTTCCATCTCTTAAGGTCAAGGAGGTTTCTACCATCATTTCGAAGGTGATCTGAAGGCCTCTATTGGAGAATCGAAGCTTGGTTCTTGTGGTATGTGATCGTTCTTGTTTATTTTCTTAGATCTACTTAGATATGCTTCTCCTCTTCTCTTAGTTTCTTAGATCTATACCCATTATGGGTAGATCTAAGTGTGTTGATTCCAAATTTAATGAGATTTGGTCTCGATCTTTTTAGGAGAAGAGATCTAAGGAGGGTGTTTAGAGAATCGACCCAGGTTTCTTGATCATTCTTCGACCGCTGTAGTTTTCTTCAAAACCATTGAGGTAGGTGGTTCCTTCCCGACATTCCAAATTGATTATCATTTTATTATCATGATTTATTTCAATTTTTGTTTTAAATTCAATAGCCCAAATTTTCTTTCAATTAAATTGATAAAAACTCTATTCCAGTGAATTGAGATATTTGAAATGGTTTTGGCATAGAAATTTTGGGAAAACCCCAATTCCATTTAATTTGGCATGTTTATAGAAATTGGCCAATTTAAATTGTTCAATTTAAATTGTGTATTTGATTGATATGATTTCAATTAAATTGTTGAATTTAATTGTGAAAATAAATTTTTTAAAGATGGAATTGGTTTTGAATGGATTTAAAACTCATGATAATGGCTTAAAATGATTTGATAGAAACCCATTGGGTTTATCATGTGTAAAGGAATGTTTTGAATAAAACATGTTTTGGTTTTAAATGGAATGAAATTGTCACCTTTGAAATGGAAGAATGCGATTGATCATATTTTAAGCATTCTTAAAATAGTCCGTCCATCATTTAAGAGTGCATTAAAGCCTTAGGTAGTTAGTGAGGTATTTGGATACACTCTACGCTATGAGAACATTCTAAAACATACTTTCAGTGGGTCACATCTCTGATGGGTTGGTGATGAGTCTCCTTCGGACAGTGTCATAGGGACGTGTGTATACAAATTTTGCTGAGTTCACATAGAGAGTCTGGAATCCTATAACTGGTTAACACTATCGTACCTTTTGGAAGATGACCAGGTAGCTCACTTGTTTATTTATATTTGAGATATAAATGTATTCCAATGATTTTAAACTACTTTAAATACCTACTGAATTTATATTATCTATTTTATATAAATTTTTTATTTAATCCATTGTTTTTTGAAATATTACATCATTGTAAATCCTTTCTTAAAATATTTATTTCCATTATTTGAAAATGTATAGCATGTTTTGTTAAAATATGCTTTTGAATTTCCAAACCTGTTTATTTGAAAATTGAAAACATTTATTTGGATAATCTATATTTGGCATCTATTACAGAATCTTTGGTGGTATCCTATTGGGATTAGGCTCACACCTAACTTTTTCCTTCGGGTGTTTTTGGACTTTCTTCTTCTAGGATCGAGAAAAAGGAAGGGACCTCTTGGAGGTGGATCCAGTTGTTGATATTTGGTCATGGTGAGTGGTTTCCTTAGAGACCTTGGGGCTTTTTTTTTATTTTTTAGTACCTGGGTTATAGTACTTTGGGATTTTTATGCCTCTTTGTTTTTAGGTACATTACTCCCAGTGGAGTTTATTTTTGTTGTTCATACTATTTTTTTTCTTTTTCTTCCGCATTCTTGTGGAAAAAATCGTTCCCACTTGTATGTTATACGATTCCTGGGGCTAGTCGCCAACCCGTGGGGATCGAGAAAGCCCTTCAGGCTATGTCAGGGCCAGTTCGGTTATCGGGTTACCAGGGTACCCCAGCTGGTTCGTGACAAAATGGTATCAGAGGGAGGTTAAGCATCATTCCTTAATGACAGTATGCATTTAAGTATTTTTGTCGAGACTTAGGAGGTAGTTGTGATTGAGTGCCTTGATAGCTCTCTCTACAATGAACCTTATGTCACCAGGGTTGGTTAGGGAAATACTACTTGAGGATTAGTTCTAGTATTTTCCCTATTTTGATTTGGATAGAGTGGAATCCAAATCTTTTTATTCGCTTCTATTAAGAATGGTTTCCCTTGTTACGTTGTTTGAGTATTAACCAAATTTCTTTTTATGTTGTATAGAAATAATCCCCTGAGAAGACATGAGAATACGATCCAAAAAGAGGCTACAACTGAATCTTAGCAAGCGAGTCCTATTGTGGATCTGAGTCTGGTTAAGGTGATTGTTCGCACTGTCCAAGCTCTAGGACATGCTCCACCTCCAGTTCCTGTTCAGACTCTATCTATAGACCCTCATAGTGATATTCTCCCATGTCATTATCAAGAGTTCCTATTCCAGAAGCCATCAGCTTTCAAAGGCTCCACTGACCCTCAATATGCTGAGGAATGGTTGAGTATGATTGAACGTCTGTTTGGGTTCTTGTAGACACCTGATGTGATCAAGGTGATGTGTGACACGTCTGTGCTACAGGGACCAAGTAGGAGATGGTGGGAAAAGATGGTGATGGCTAGGAAACACTATGGTCTAGAGTGGAAATAATTTAGGCTTATTCACTAACCAGTTATATCCATAATCAATGGTGTTGGCCAAAGATGTGGAGTTTTTCCAGCTTGAGAAGGACAACAAAACCATGACTGAGTACTCAAATCTCTTTTTAGAGTTGGTACAGTTTGCTCCTTATATTGTATATAATGAGAAGATGAAGGATCAATGATTTGAGTTGGGACTTAGAACAGATATCTGTTCTTAGGTTTCCTTACAGAAACTATCCACTTATGCTAATGTGCTGGATAGGGCCCTGATGGTTGAGATGGACATAGTAGGAAAGTCGGGGTTGAAGGAGGTTCTTTTCCCTCTTAGTGGAAGTGTTGGTTCTTTTAAAGGAAAATGGACCATGACGTTTCTCATGGAAAGTTTCGACAAGAGCGTCATTCCAGACCTCCTGTAGCAATGAGAGTGGCTTCTTTGACTTGCTATCAGTTTGGAAAGCTAGGACATTCTAAGAGGTCTTACACTAAGTCACCCAAGAACTGTAGATCCTGCGGTCATTTAGGGAACTTACAGAGATTATGCCATTACTTCTCTACTCCACATAGTAGAATGGGATCATCAGCACCTCTCGAAACTGTGGGGCAAGCAAATGCTTTACGTACAAAAGGGTTCATTCCACGGGAATCTGGGATGAAGCTTCTTCACGCAGTGGAAGAGTCACCATAGGTAGCTGATATAGTTCCTACAACAGTGAGAGGTAGAATTACTATAGATTCATCTTTAGTGAGAGCTCTTTTTGATACCGGTGCATCTCACTCTTTTATTTCAACCCATATTATTAATCTTCTTAATCTACCTATGGATATTTTATCTTCTGTGATGGATATTACTACACCCCTTGGTACAATGAGAGAGAAGGGTCTCTGTAGTCATACTTGCGTCTTCTCTCCATCATATGTTGATCATGCTTGGAGTTTCTTTATTCTCAACATGAAATATTTTGACATCATATTTGGGATGGATTATCTCATCTCCAATAAATCCCAGATCGATTGTTATCTTCGACGAGTCTACCTTAATACATCTAGTGGTGTGCCTCTTGCTTTTCAAGGAGAATGGGACCCATGGTCAAGCAGATATGGACCCTCTTATCCATGGTTGGGGAAAATTATATCATTGTTTGATTTTGATCTGGATTAAGATTCAATGTGTGGTGATCTCCCTCAAGTCTTCGGTGAGTTTCCCGATGTGATTCCTTCTGACTTCTCTGGTTTGCCACTAGTAAGAGAAGTTGATTTTTAAATTGACTTAATGCCTGGTACTCAACAAATTTCTATTCACTCAGACCGAATGGATCCAGATTAACTAAAAGAACTGAAGATTCAGTTAGACAATCTTCTTGAGAAAGGTTTTACACGCCTAAGTTTGTCACCTTGGGTAGCACCAATTCACTTCACCAAGAAGGCTGAAGGTTCTAGTCGCTTATGTGTTGATTATCGAAAGCTCAATCGAGTAATGATAAAGAGAAAATATTTGTTACCAAGAATTGATGATTTGTTTGATCAATTGAAATGGGAAAAGTTGTTTTCAAAAATTGATCGTCGATATGGTTACCAACGGTTTCAGATAAAAGAATATGACATTCAAAAGACCCCTTTTCGGAGTACGTATGGCCATTATGAGTACCTTATTATGCACTTCGGCCTAATAAATGCTCCTACAGTTTTCATGGATTTGATGAACAAGGTTTTCCATGAATATCTATATACATTTGTGGTAGTCTTTGTGGAGGAAATTGTTGTCTACTACAAGTCTGAGGAGGATCATCTAAATCATCTGAGAACAGGTCTTAGTCTTCTAAGGAATCACCGACTTTATGACAAGACTTCAATGTGAGATTTCTAGATTCTGGAACTGAAATTCTTGGGACATGTGGTGTCAGAACCAGGAATATCATTTGATCCTGATATGGTGACGACTTTTATGATTTGGGAACAACAACAAAATGTTTTCAAGATTCGGAGATTCCATGGATTAACAGGATATTATTTTCGGTTTGTTAAAGACTTCTCAAAGTTAGCTTCTCCAATGACTGATCTGACTCGAAAGGGGGTGAATTATTCCTGGAATGATAAATGTTAGAGTTTTTTTGTTCTTCTAAAGAATATTTTTACTACTGCGCTGGTGTTAACTCTTCCTGTGGCTGGGATAGGTTATGTGGTCTTCTGTGATGCATCGGGTTTAGGTTTTGGATGTTTCCTCATGCAGGGTAATATTGTTGTTTCCTATGGGTCTTGTCAGCTTATTCCTCATGAGAAGAACTATCCTACCATTGAACTTGAACTTGCAGTTGTAATTCTCACACTTATGTGTTGGAGGCATTACCATTATGGAGAAAGGTTTACTATGTATTCAGACAACAAGATCTTGAGTTATATCTTGTCCCAAAAAGAATTGAATCTCTACCAAAGGCATTGGGCGGAGTACCTGAAATCTTTCGACATTGACATTTCCTATACCCTGGGGAAAGGGAATTTATTTCCAGATGCGTTAAGTAGGAATCTTCCATCACTGGCTGTGAAAGAATCTTCATAAGAGTGGGGTTTGATGGCTCTTTTTTCTCAGTTGCATATTGAAATTCAGTGGAAGGGGAATGATGTTTATTTATCCAGTGTCTTGTTTACATCTACTCGTCTAGAGTTAATTCTTCAAGAATAGCAACTGGATGATGAATTCCCTAGCATTAGGGACTCTCTTTATGGTAGGGAGACTGACACTTAGTGGTCGTTCTCCAAAAAGGGTGTTCTATGTTATCGAAATCGTTATGTTGTTCCATTATCGGCAAAGAAGGATGTGATGGGGGATTTCCATAACTCTCAGTGGACTGTGCACCTAGGAACCACAAAAATGTTCTATGAAATGTGGCAGCAGTTCTGGTGGCCATGTATGAGACGATAAATTTCTGAGTTTGTATCTCATTTCTATACATGCCCGCAGGTGAAATCCGAGCACCAGAAACCATCGAGTTTTCTTCAACCACTTCCAGTCCCTATATGGAAGTGGGATGAAATCTCTATCGACATTATGGTTGGGTTACCTCAACCCCATAGGAAGAAGAACGTGATATGGGTTGTGATCGACAGGCTGACCAAGTCATCTCACTTTATACCTATTCGGGATACAAACCAAGATGAGGAGTTGGTAAATATCTATGTGAAAGAAATTATTCATTTTCATGGAGTTATGTCTGCTATAGTCTCTGATAGGGATCCTCGGTTCACATCTTGATTTTAAAGAGGCCTTCAAGAGGCACTGGGATCTCAGGTCCGTTTAATCATGACTTACCATCCACAGTCAGATGGCCAGATAGATAGAGATATTTAGATCATTGAGGATATGCTCCGCGCATGTGTTCTCAACTTTGGTGGGTTTTGGGATGATCAACTAGGGCTATTTGAGTTTCCTTATACCAACAGTTACCAGGTTGCGATCAAAATGGCTCTTTTTGAGGCATTTTATGGTCGTCCTTGTAAATCTATTAAATGTTGGTCGAAGATTGGTGAAGGTTCCTTGTTAGGACTCGGTTTGGTCCAAGAGACGACAGGTAAGATCCAGTTGATTCGTCAGAGAATGTTGACAGCACAGAGTCAGTATATGTATTATGCTGATTGTCACCGTAAAAAATTATTGTTCTCAGTTGGTGACCAGGTGTTCTGGAATGTTTCACACCCCAATTAGGTCATCGACAGCTTGGGAGGCAAGAGAAGCTTAATCCTTGTTTTGTGGGACCTTTTGTGGTTGTTGTTATTGTAGGGAAATTTTCTTACCATCTAGATCTACCACCATTGCAGACACTGATACATAATGTGTTCCATGTATCACAACTATGAAAGTATCTCTCTGATCTATCACATGTTTTGAGCTGGAGTGATCTTGAAGTTGAACAATATTTATCTGTGACTGAACGACCAGTCAGGTTCATTGATTCTGAGACCAAGGTACGTCGTGGGAGAACGATACCTCTGGTCTGCATACTATAGAAGAATGGTTCTAATTATCATGAGATGTGGGAAAGGGAGGCACTAATGAGAGAACAGTGGCCTCATCTATTTGACGTGGAGGTTTGCTTCATAGGCTTTCTGGGGAAAAAAATATCTTATGGTGGGGAGGTTGTTACATCACGTTACATTTTTAGGTACTTTTGATGTCTCTATGTACCTATGTTTTGGAGTAGTGAATTTGGGAGCATTTGGGTGAACATTTAAGGAAAAATGAAGGGCATTGAGTTGTGCATGGTTTGCGCACGGTTTGAAAAACCGTGATGCCAAACCCTGCCAACCATATAGAACTGGGTAGAGAGGTCCGCATGGGTTGCGAACGGTTTGATAGACCATGTGACCAAACCGTTCCAACCATGAAAACATGGGCAGTAGATTCCACATAGGCGGCACACAGATTGTCTAACCGTGCAACCAAACCAAGTGAGAAGGGTGTCTGAAGTGGTAGCTAACACACAGTTAGCCCATGGTTTGTCAAACCGTGCGAGCTAACCATGCAACCACTTAAATGAGATCCTATAAAAGTGGTTCTCATGTGTTTTGCCTCTAAGTGGCTCGTTTTCCATGTATGCAACCCTAACTCGGGATTTTGTCTCTTCTATGGTCAAGGAGGTTTCTCCCATCATTCCAGAGGTGATCTGAAGGCCTCTCTTGGAGAATCAAAGCCAGATTCTAGAGGTATGTGATCGTTCTTTTTCGGTTTCATAGATCTACTTAGATCTGCTTCTCTTATTCTCTCAGTTTCTTATATATGTTCCCGTTATTGGTAGATCTAAGGATTTTGATGCCAAGTTTGATGATATTTGGTCTTGATCTTTCTAGGAGAAGATATTTAAGGTGGGTTTTTGGAGAATCGACCCTGATTTCTTGAGCTTTCTTCGACCGTTTGGTTTTCATCAAAACCTTTGAGGTAGGTGGTTCCGTCCCGACATGCCAAATTGATTATCATTGTATTTACTTGATTTATTTAAATAGTTGATTTAAATTCAATTGCTCAAATTTTCATTCAATTAATGTGATAAAAACATGATTCGAGTGAATTGAGATATTTGAAATGGTTTTGGCATAGAAATTTGAGAAAAACCACAATTCCATTGAATTGAGAGTGTTTATAGAAATTGGATGATTTAAATTGATCAATTTAAATTGTGGATTCGATTGAAATGATTTAAATTAAATTTTTTGTATTTATTGTGAAAAAAATTGCGTAATGATGGAATTTTTTTGAATGGATTTCAAACTCATGAAAATGGATTTAAATGATTTGATAGAAACCCATTGGGTTTATCTTATAGAAAGGATTCTTTTGAATAAAACCCGTTTTGGTTTTAAATGGAATGAAATTGGCACTTTTGGAATGGAAGAATGGGATTGAATGTATTTTAAGAATTCTTAAAATTGTTCCCCCATCATGTAAGAGAGAATGAAATCCTTAGGCAGTTAGTGAGTTATTTGGATACACTCTATGCTATAACAAAGTTACAAAACATACTTGCGGCGGGTCACATCCCTGACGGGTTCGTGATGAGTCTCCTTTGGCCAATGTTATAGGGATGTGTGTGTACACATTTTCTTGAGTTGACATAGAGAGTGCGGAATCCTATAACTGTTTAATACTATCATACCTTTTGAAAGACGACCATGTTGCTCGTTTGTTTATTTATATTTGGGATATAAATGTATTCCAATGATTTTGATCTACTTTACATACCTTCTGAATTTATATAAACTGTTTTATATAAATGTTTTATTAAAGCCATTATTTTAGAAATATTCCATCATTGTAAAGCCTTTCTTAAAATATTTATTTCCATCAATTGAAAATGTTTATCATGTTTTGTTAAAATATCATTTTGAATTTGAAAACATGTTTATTTGAAAATTGAAAGCTTTTCTTTGGATAATCTATATTTGGCATCTATTACGGAATATTTGGTGGTATCATACTGGGCTTAGTCTCACACACTACTTTTTCCTTCGGGTGTTTGTAGACTTTCTTCTTCCAGGATCAAGCAAAGGGAAGGGACCTCTGTGAGGTGGATCTAGTTATTGATCTTTGATCATGGTGAGTTATGTCTTTATGGACCTTGGGGATATTTTCCCATTTTTAGTACTTGGGATGTAGTACATTGGGCTTTTAATGCCTTGTTTTTTTCTTGTACATTACTCCCAGTGGAGTTTCTTTTTATTATGCATACAGTCTTGTTTCTTTTACCTCTGCATTCTTGTGGCAAAAATCGTTCCCACTTGTATGTTGTATGATGCTAGGTACTAGTCGCCGACCCATGGGGAACGACAATGACCTTTAGACTATGTTAGGGTCGGCTCAGTTATCAGGTTAACAGGGTACCAGGGCGGGTTTATGACACTCTCTCTCTTACCATTGATCTTTAACTCTTTTAAATTTATGATATCTTTATCTCAACCAGTCCCTAATTTCTAAAGCCTCAAACTATAAGATTCCAAAAATATTAAAGACATAGAACCGATGAAGCTTGTCCAAGGGGATTGAAGAGGCTGACATCTTCTAGTTTTGAAAGAAAAGTACAATAATATAATGTAATATAATTTCAATGGTTTTTCCAAATGAATCTATAATTAGAAAAGGTTACAAGTTTGAAATGTGTGGAGTATATATTTGTAGGAGGAAATATAGAGTATATTTTTGAAATGGATTAAAAATAATTTAATGAGAATGAATAATATAGTTTTTGGGATATGGATTATAGGGTCCATAAATGGTTAATAATAATTAATTTTCCATCTCTATGCTATATATAACTTGTATTTCCAGATTCCCCCACAAAGGAGTGTTTGAAATTAGTTTAAGATCGAATGGGGAGAACATTAATATGTCTAAATATATTATTTATTTTATTTTCATAACCAATAAAATTAATAATATATTAGTGATGGATATGTAGGTAGAGAAAATTGTTTTGGACCAATTTATTTGATCTTATATATATCATAGAATTGAAGATTTAGATAAGTCCCCATCCAAATATGTATGTAATGTTTTAGATGACGAGGGAAATTAATTTGTTTTTGGTAGGTATATAATGAGTTATATGTATTTTGATTTTTAGATGGTTATGAAAATTTTCTTCTACCATTACAGATTATTGGTTTCTCTTATTCCCGAAAAGAGATGTATGATTGGTGAAAATCAGAATGGACTAAATTGGAATAAAAACAATGTTACGTATGCTATAATTATTAAAAAACAAGGATTTTTCTCGAGTATAACTAATGTTGTGTTGATACCCATTAGGGATATGGAGTAATAGTATTCTAAAGATATATCTCAGTGGTAACACAAAATCTAGATGTCAGATGGTTCCGTGATTCATGTTGAGGATCATGTAGAGGAATCTCAATTGGAAATATTTATCAAATAGATGGTTCCTACTCATGTTGTCCAAGAAATATTTACCAAATAGATTTGTATAAATTTTCTGACCCCATGATTCATAGAGAGTGAAGAGATATGTTCATCATTGCTAGGTCCACATGCTCAAATACCCTGAGCAGGGGGTATGAATCAGGGTATAGATGTTGGAAACTAATGCACCGGTAGATCATTTTTATTCATTTAACAGAACAAACTTCTCTCTTTTTCCCATATAAATATATTAACATATATGAAATCATGAAAATGTCATAGCGATTTTACTTGGTTCACCCTCACTGGGATAAATACATGGAGTATACAACAATGATGCACCTATGTACAAAATCCACTAAAGAACACTGCAAATTAAAAGGTTTGGGATAGATCACTTTTATGCCCAGGATTACTTCTTTTATAAGATATAGGTTCTACTAACTTCATTACCAAGGGATACTCTTAATGTATATTCCTCTAGCTCACTATCGGTGGGATGGATCCTCATCTTCTTATCCCTTCAGTCACTACGTTTTAAAGGGATCCACACACTGTTCATTGACATGTAGTTCCCTTCATTTTCATGCATAGATGGATCCTTGATTATAGATATATGATCTATGGAAGTAACTTTTTCATCCGTAGATGAAATCCAATTTTCCAAATACTGTTAGCTTAGGAGAAATTTCTTTCACAAACGGTTCTAGTTTTTTTGAATGCTTCCTCAGGATCTCTGTAAAAAACCTTTAGTTATTCATTATCATTTTAGAGGATATTCTTCATAGATCACTTGTTTATCAGACTACCTATGATTTCAATGTTAAGTACCATCTCTACAAACTGTATTCGTGTATCACCTTTATGTACCGTCTCTACTTCTGTGGAATGATTCTTATGGAAGAACGCTTCTTCCTTATGAGGATATAGTACCCCAAAAAATAAAATTTCTCATATCGTTCCCTTAAACCATCTAACCCTTTGTGTAATCCACCTCAGGAACTACATTACCCTTCACAAAATTCTCTCTGACGAACCACTTTTGGACTATACCGAATTCCACGAGCAAAGATGTTTTCTTTAGAAAATTTGTCTCTCTAATGATCGGATTAGCGCTCCATATATAAGAAAATAAATCTTCAAAATCCATAAATCCTAGATTTACTGAATCTTCAATGTTTTATATCTTTCACCACATACCCTACTCCTTCAATGTACTATTACTCTATAAACAGTTGGTGTACCATGTCACTTCCTTCACGGTGCCCAAAATCCTCATCACATTTTTGAAAATAACTCCCTTCAAAGATTCTCAAATCACAACATCATTTTCTCCAACAAAAATCCATCCTATATAAAAAAAACTTATTGTGTACCAAATTATATAATGTGAACTATTTCCATGAATTGGATTCCCTCATCGGACCACAAGCCTCCTCACAAACCATTTTTATTATGTGTACCATTCCGATTCCAGAAAACTGTTCTTCATGGTCCATGAATGGTTCAATATTATACGGAAAACATCATTTTCCAAAAACTAAACTCTTAATTTTGATGCCAAAAATTTTAGAAAATATTGGGAAACTACACCACCTTAAACACCAACTTCAAGAAACACCATGTATACTCATTTGCAGTTATATGGATTTATCGATAAACACAATCTCACTAAACGAATACCAAGAGGTCACCTTGAGGGATTTTGACCAACAATGCCCCTATAGATTTGTTGGAAATACTTTGATAATTGGATATATCAATAATGATTCTTCTAACTTCTTATAGTATTCATTCATGTGATTAACATAGATATCAAGTATTTAATCAAAACATAATCTATGCCCACATGATCCATGCCCTGTGTGAGAAATAAGATTATAATGAAAATTTCATCAATGAGTCACCTCATTCCATTCTAAAAACACTCTTCAACTTTAATAATGAACTACATCTATCGTGATATATATCCTTTGATATATCATGTCTAGTATAACATGATTTAATACTCCCCCTTTGTCACTGCTCCCCCTAATAGCATCAATACCCCTATATTTCTGCTTCACCTAAAAAACATATTTCAATGTCTTGACTATTCCATTTTCTCCCTATTAATAGCACAATTTCTATCTTTTTTGTTAAATAACTCAAAGGCCATTCTTTGGGGACTACAACAGGGTATATAACAAAAATTAGCACATTAGGAAAAACCATATCATACCTTGGAGTGAGGGGGGAGCCACATCAACACTTTTTCAATTTAGGGGACTCTACTAAATTCCTAGAGTGATTTGATGCCTTTGAAATGGTTCTTTGGCTAAGAGATTTGATAGAATTTCTGTAACCTCTTATTCTCAAGGTGCATACTCAAACATCACAAGCCCTTACCCCATCATCTCCTTGATAAAATAGTATTTGATTTCAATGTAATTTTTACTTTAGTGATATATTGTAATTTTACAATGATTATATAACTTGAATTATCATAATGGATTCTAATCAGAGACTTCACTTCAACCCCCAAATCCTCATGGTAATATTTCATCCACAATAACTGTGTGCATGATAGATTGATGGCAATATACTCAACTTCTGTGGTGCTCAATGTAATAAAATCACGTTTCTTTCTTATGAGATAAATAAAAAATCAAAAAAGATAGAAAGCACCTCATGACATTGAATTCCATTCAACTGATGAACCAGACAAATCAGCATCTCTATATCCTAATAGCTTAGGCTGAGAATTTCCAGTATACATCAAATAGAAATCCACAATACCCTTAATATATTGAAATATACTTTTTAATTCAAGCATGTGTATTTACATGTGATTAATTTGATAATTTTCTACTTGACACATGGGAAAACCCATATCTAGTCATGTCGCTATTATGTACAACATACTTATAATTATATTTATATATTCTATGAAATGACAACTTATCCATCATCATCTCGAGATATTTTAATACATGTATCCACCAAAGTCTTCATCAAAATGGAATTATCCATCTAAAACATTCTCAAAATCTCCTTGTAAAATTTTTATTGAGAAATAAATGTTCCGTACTCTCATTATGTTACCTAAAAACTAAAGAAAAATGTCACTTCACCAATCATTGACATTTTGAACTCAGATTTCATGAATTCCGAAAATTGTCTCCATTATTCGTCATCTGATTCTCTAAAAATTATATCATAGACATATAATAGCACCATCATCCATTGAATTTTAATCATGGTTGACATATAGAATATAGTGAAAGAAAACCACAGAAAAACTGAGCATTTTTAGAAACTGATCTAGTCTTTAATAAATTTATCTAGGTGCTTACTTCAAACCATATAAATCCATATTATGTTGAAAAACTATTTTATCATCTTCATGAATGAGAAAACCATCTATCTTCTAAATAGAAACATTTTTTTCTAGATCCCTTTTCATAAATGGGGATTTACAATCATATAGAAAAACTTGAACTATCATTGCACTGCTAGGTCAAAGAATAATAGAATTATTTGTATCTAAGAATCAGGTCTAAATGATACATCAACATCGATACCCTCAATTTGGGAGTATCGTTTTCAAAATAGTTGTTCTATATTTTGAATCACAATACCATTTTAATTAATTTTGTAGAAAAATACCCATTTCCCAATGAGATTCTTATCTTTGGTCCTTGAAAAACTATCTCATGTATGATTCTTGTAAATTTTGTCAAGAACTTCATTGATATCCTGAATCCAAATCTCATCACCACTAACTTCATCACGAAATTAGTCTCTACCTAGGATATGTATGATGACTGCTATAGATTTTTGATCTTTCTGGTCTACACTAGTGTTATATAACCACCAAATGATTTCTATCTATCAATTTTTTCTCCCCTCTTTTGTCATTGTGAAGATACTGAATTGTTCTCATCCTTTTATTCATCTGAATATTTTTCTGTACCAGCATTCAAAACTTGAAAATCATCTGATCTACTTATTTCATCATCACTATCCTCTTGACAAAAGTCATGTATTTAGTTAATATTTTTCTCATTCACATTAATGGTAATTTAATAAAATTCAACTACCATTTCTATATACATGTTAATGAATTAGTATGCCTAGATATTCATTGAATAACCAATAAATATACCATCATCTCCCTGAGATTCAAACTTCCTCTATTTCTCCTTATTAATAATGAAACACATACTTCTTAAGAATTTAATGTACTTCAACAATGATTTATTTCAATACCATAGCTCATATTAAGTCTTCTCTTATTTAGGAAATTGAAACGCATTATTTTAAGTGCCAACTACTTTCATCACTAATTCTTTCCAAAATTTCACTAGATGGTCTTTCTCAATGGGCATTGTCCTGGCCATATTTTTTACAATCAGATTTATTCACTAAACTACTCTATTATTCCATGGAGTTAGAACTACTAAAACATGATGTATTGTCCCATGGTTTCTGAGATAATCTTCTAATTGTGTATTTTTGAAATTTTTTCTAATTTATATTCAAATCTTTTGGATTTTCTGACCTAGCATCTTTTCAACATCCCATCTATATCTTTTCTTTAAACTGAACACCATAGAATTATGGGTAATGATTGATACCCATTCAATATGATATATTCATAGATTAGTAGTACATAATATCACCTCCTATCAAGAGATCTTGGTGAGATTGGTTGGCAGACATCAATATGAACCTACCCAAGAAATCTTGTTGACCTTCACTCTATTTCTTTATATGTACATTGAATGATCATCATTTATTAGAAGGAATCACACTTGTGGGTATGATCAAATGATAATCTACGTAGATATCAAGAAACATATTATTTCAACCAATATTCCAAGTATGTTTGGATCAAGTGACCAAGATATTTATGCCCCAACATATTTTCTTCTTCCTTAGATTGAAAGCATGCATCTTCTTTTCCACTCATGAGGTAGAGATTCCATTTTGTATACTTTACATACAATACATCAACAATATATATTTTCTTGATGATAGATAATATCTTTTAAGAGATTATGGAATGTCCTAAGTCAAAAAATTGACTTACACTTAATAAGTAATGACTAAGCCCATCAACAACCTATGAATATTCATGTATCATGAATTTTTCCCCAAAAATTTATTTCCTTGAGCCAACATTTTCAATGCATTTTCATGGCCAAATATTATGATACCTTATTTATGATACATAATTCCCATCACCCGATCCTTGTGTCATGTCATATGGTAGGTGAATCCTCTATCAATTACCCATATCCTACTGTGATATAATTCCTTGACCGTAATTCTAGCAAGCACTGTATGCTTAGAACTTTTCTGGTTGACCCATGTTTTTAATGTAATACCCTGTATGGATTGATACTATGGCCATTCTTTGGAATATGATGGACTAGCATCATATTATGGATATGAAAATCAATTTCCCATTTTCATCATGTTTGATGATATATTTTTCATCTACTTATAACCAACCAATTTTTTTTGGCATATTCCTCAGTGTTGAGGAGAAATATATTTCCATGTGTCTAAATCCTTCACACCAGAAATAGTTACCATAAAATAATTTCATGATAAAACGAGCTCTTTGTGATTGATTTTTTTGTCCGGTTACCTTTGGTACCTCTTGGTTATGGAAAAAACTATTTTCTCATGTCCCATCATTCCACCACAATAGAATATTATACATGTTACATTATAATGTGAGAGTACTGAACCATTGTTTATTCCTTAGGTACTCATAATCTTCTAATTCTGCTTCATACCAAAATCAATCTTCAATATCAGAGTAGGTGTTTATGGTATGACTTCAACCATTTCTACTTTCTATTTTTGATCAATCCCAACAGCATCCTTGTCATTTTAATTTGACTATTGCTTCTGCTCTATGGGATAGTTACACTACACATTCATCACTTCTACTTCCTGTGTTATATTTCTTACCAATTCCATTCTATGAGTCAACAATTTTTCTTGTCCCTTAACACATCATCGCAGACCGAAAACATCCTCTTCATGTTATATGATAAGTCTGATTTGATCTTTTCTTGTTTCACTCAATGTATTGATCTAAATTTTTTGTTTTTCTAATTTTTGTTTGTAGTAAACAACCTTTTATGAAATTTCTGATGTTGGAGACTTCAATTTTTCAATTTCTTCATCCAGCTCAAGATTCTCTTCTTTTTATTGCTACACATATAGTTGGGAATCATGAACAAATTTGTTGTCTTTCATTTTTTGGATATCCAATCATCTATCTTTTCATGATATTATTCTAATTCAACATGATGGTCCACTTTTCTTTCAATATATCTTTCTTCATTGTCACTTCCTTCTTTTGTTAAGGTTTTTTAACAACCACCACCAAAGCATCTACCTAATGATCCTTGCAGTCCTCCATCTCTTCTTCCTCAAATTCTTCTAAAAATTCATATTTTATTGAAAAAAGATTCTTCATTTTTAATAACATTATCTTAGTACATATCCTTCCATTAAAATTAGATGAATAATTATTTCGGGGAATTTCATCATTGTCTTCATCATCAGCATCATACTTATTTGGACACTTTATTAAAAAGTGTCCAATATTTACAAATTGAATGTATGAAAGTAGATGTTTAACTTTTAACATTCCACTTCCTATTTTCATATTTGAATAGATAAATTACAGTACATCATCTAAATTATCTTCTTCTTGACTGTCTTCGAGACAGAGATTCCTCATGGCCTTTAATTACACTTAACTGGACTTCCCCTTTTCCATAGCATTGTCATCAACATTTATCACTTTATATGAAATAAGGGTACTATGAATGTTATCTAATTTAATCTCCATTAGATCTTCATCTTCCATTACTAAAATATTCAGATTAAACCGAAGTTGTAGTTTCTGCACGATATAATTCACAATATTCTTATTATCAATGACTTCAGTAAGACCATGCTTGTCTTCAACAACAACATTCACCCTTTCAAAGAATACATCAACATATCTATTTGGGTTCATTTTCATATCTTCATACCCGATCCAAAAAACCTACATCTGTGTCACTTTGACCATTTAACATCCTTCATAGATATTCAATAAAGTTTCCCACATAACACGCAATGTTTTAAATGAAATCACCTTCATATAAGTTTATTTTTTTAGGGATCCCCAAAAGCATTGATTCCATTAGCATCAAAATCAAATTATCTTCGTCCAACTTCTGATAAATGATCATTATTGATATCTTCTAATATTCCATGAATTATTTTAGTGAATACATCCATTCTTAATGATCAAAAGTACTGATGCATCTAACTCTTCCATTGTTGAAAATTTCTTCGGTCGAATATCAGAATTCCTTTTTGATATACAACCCCAATTTCTTCTAGAGACAGAGAACCACATAATTTTACCATTTCCCTCTGATACCAATTGTTAGCTCTACAAGGTCAAATACCTTGAGTGGGGTTAATTAGGGTATAAAAGATTATAACTACTACCCCTTCAGATATTGTTTCATCATCAAACAAAACACACTTATCCATTTATCCTATAGAAATATATGAATAGAAATGAGATCATGAACATGAAACACTAATTTTACTTGGTTCACCCTCAACTGTCTACGTCCAACGATAATAAAAGGGTGATGTGCTAAAGTACCAAATCCACTAAAACTCACTATCGACTAAAATATTCAGGATAGGTCACTACTATGGCCTGGCTCACTACCATTACCAAATTTAGGGGACTTCTCACTACATTACTAAGGATCACATCCTATGACTCTTCCTCTAACTTACTATTGGTGGGAAGGATCATGGTCTTCCTATTCCTTCACACAATGATCTCGGAAGGGATATAAAAATAGTTTATCAACTTGCAGGCCCCTTAATTTTCAAGAATTCATGTATTCTAAACTATAGATAGATGCTCTATTGAAGTTCCCTTTTCACTCGTAGATGAAATCTACTATTCAACGTACTCTTTGGTTATCAAAAGTTATTTTCATGAAATTTTCTAGTTCATTTGTAGGCTTCCTTGAGTCTTCCATAAAACACCTTGCTTTCCCCATGAACTATTTATTAGGTATGTTTTGTGTATCAATTCTTCTAAAAAATGTATCCACTTTAACTTCCTCATACCACATCTACATTACGTCTCTACAATCCGTCTTCAGGTATCAATTCGGTGTACAACCTCTAATTCCACAAACCACTTCTTCCTATAGATCGCTTCTTCCTTTTGGGTCTACAGTTCTTTGAAATAGACCTTTTCAAATTGATCCAACGAACAAACTAGTCCTTTATGGAATACTCCTTGTGAACTACTTCACCCTTCATGGAATTCTACCTCATGAACCACTCTCATAATTCACTAAATTCCCTGAGCAAATATGTTTTCTTATGAAAAATTATCTTCTTAATAATGTGATTATCCCTCCATATATAGTAAAATAGATCCACAAGGCCTTAATTTTTGATATTTACCAAATCCTCAATGTGGAACAACTTTCACCATGCACCGTGCTCATGCCACGAAACCTTTTTCCCTGCACGGTCTGCATATCATCTCTCTTCCATCGTGGTGACCAAAATCACCATCAAATTTTTCAAAATAATTCCCTTCATGGATTATAAAAAAACAACCCCGTATTAACCAATTAAAAGCCATCCCACATACTGCAATCCATCCCAGAAAAATAAGTCATCCCATACACCTTTTCCAGAAATGGTTTGCCTTCTCGGAAACGTGAGCCTCCCCGTGAACCATTTTCCTTCCACTTAACATTATTTAATTCATGAACCATTCATCATGGTCTACATGTTGTTCACTCTTCTGTGGAGAAACATCATTTTCAAAAAACCAAACTCATGATTTTGAGGCCTCAAAATTTGGAAACGCTTGGAAACTACACCACCTTAAACACCTAAATTATATAACAATAACCATACTCATTAGCAGTCATTTGGATTTGTCATCAAAGATAATCACACCCAATGTATACTGAGAGGACATATTGGGGGGCTTTTCCCATCAAATTTCCAATAGTTTTCTGTAGAACTATGAAATTTATTGGATACATTGATTTGTTCTAAACCCCACTAGTCCATCTAGATCAAGAGAGAAGTTGGGAAACATCACATTTTCATCTCTTATATCGTCTTCTATATCATAGGATCATAATAATGTGATATCTTGATCCTCTACAATAATTATTCTTTGTAAATAATTTTATATATAACTTTAGATTCCATTTATCTTATGAATTCTTTGACCATATTTAAAAAATACTTAATTTAAGTATCTTTGAAAATCCCCATTATTGAAAGAATTCTAATTTTCTTCGTAATTATATAATATGAGATATTAATATATTTTTTAGGATGATATTTAATAGAATAATCTTAGTCCTTTTAATTCTCTATCCATACCATCAATATTAGGGAAAATTATTTTTTTGTTAATATGTAATAAAGATTTTGGTTTTTTATATATCCCATTTATACCTATATAATTGGATCCTCCAAATAATAAATGAATAGAATTCCACATCACTCCCAATATAATGGTTTGGATAATTATTCTCAGTAATCTATAATAATTGATTTTCATAATTAATCATTATATCAATCTGCATGATTACACAACCAATTCATTATTAGGATGCATTAGAATAAATTTAAAATTCATATCTCTTATTGGGTAATGTTAGGATTTTTTCACTAACCAACCTTTAATTTACATCTTTAAAAAAATCATTACTTGTCGATTTCAAGGTATACTTATGTCACACCAGTGTTAACATGGATAGTGTATTTAAAATAGGTCATTTTTTTCAAAATCCTTCTATATTACCCCACTAAACCATGGAAACAATGAATCATTGACAAAATTTTTAGATAAGGAAACTTCAATACATAATCAGTATTATATTGATCTATTAATGATCCAATGAAAGATACAATGTGTCTCAATAATTGCAATTGTTTATTTCAAAGCATATATTTACTAAATCTAGTAAAAATCCTCTCATTCCATAGATTTTGAAATATGTGTCATAGGTTTTCCTCTTGTTCTTCACATCTTTAATAATATACCAAAATATTATCTATAAATACTACTATAAATATATCATGGTAGGACCAAAATTTTATTCCATAAAATTTATATATATCTCCGGATAATTAGATGCTCTAATGGGAATAACAATGAATTCATAATGACCATACCATATTTGATGGGTAGAAGATGGGATATCTTCATTACCCACACTTAGTTTATGATACCTAAATTAGAGTTCAATCATATATATTTTTTGATCCCCACAATTTTATTTGAATAAGTCATCAATTCTTGGATGAATGTATTTTCTCTTTACTTTATCACCATTTGGTACCCTATAGTCAATCCACAAACACATTGTTCCATCAACCATCTTTAAAATTAGAATAAATGCACCCCAAAGAGCCACACATGTATAAATAAATCCTTTCTACAATATATCATATAGTTTCTTTATAAATTATTCTAGATCTATGAAATCCATTATATATGGGGTCTTTGATATAAACATTGACCCATTTATTACATTAATGGAGAATTATATGACCATTTCTATGGATGGTTCAGATAATTCATTAGAAAATGTATCTTGGTATTCTTCAAAAATCGGTACAATTGTTATTTTTTTATATTCACATTATGTACCTTCATCTCTAATAATTAACATGAATAATCTATTGGTAGGATATTCTTATAAAAACATGGGTTATGATTACTCTTATTAAAAAGAGGTTCATTTCCCCCCCCCCCCAAAGATAGATAAAATATCATTCTTTTTAAACCATTTCTCTGAACTATACATTGATAAAAAATCTATCCCTGATATTATATTTAGATCTATCATTAGAATGAAAACTACATTTTCTATGATATTTTTATCACTAAAGATAATTAGGGAATACCTATATACTCTTTTGGATCAAATGGACAATATATGATTTTAAACTAATAACTCTAATTTTAATAGATCTAAGAATGTATCAACTTTCACTAAAAAATCACAGAAATAAGTGAAATTATTGGAGAAAAATAAAACAATATACCATCATATATTGACTAAACAAGTTGTGTACCTTTTTCCATGTCATTTGGAGCTTCAACATACACCATCAAGATAAGAAAATTATTTTTCTGACCCCTTGTCCCATTTAATGGGTTGACTTCATTTTATACCCACAATTACCATATTTGGGAACTATTTGTTGAAGTTCAATGATCTCCACACTTGATGCCTTTTACTATAGGGTTTATTGGAACCATGTTTTCTTTTTCATTATCATTTATATGTAAAATATTTACATATCCCATATAGGTTTCTAGAATATACCTATCTTTTCCAAATTTGAAGCCCTTCACACATCCTTGATGAAAATTTCAGGAGTTACTTTATCATAGGTGTTACATAAGGGAGTATTTATTTTCTAAAACTCCTTTTCATGGTTCAGATTCTTGCAAAAAAACGTCCAAACATATTCTTTTATCATTCTATTAATGAGACTATTGTGCATCTCAGAATCTCGTATCCTCAATGATATCCTATTAAACTATTTCAACATAGATTCAAATTTAGCATACATCAAAGAATATTTTTAGGTGATTCCTAATCCAAAAAATAACCAAAAAGTATTCTAATTAGAATAAATGAAAAATATTGGTTTTTAATTTAGAAGCAATGTATTATTCATATCATATCATTGCATAGAATCAAAATCCATTTTCATGAACTCAAGGAATCCATATTACTATTCTAGTTTTTTTATTTGAGATATATAAGTATCAGAAAATACCTTTAGATATCTTCCCAAATAAAAACATCAATATCATCATCAGGCTTTATATTTTTTATTAACACCCAATATTAAAATGTCTCAATCCAAGTGATATACTTATCAGGAAATAATATCTTATATGGAACTATTAATAACATGAAATATAATTTTTATAAAATTGATCAATTTTTCTTTGAACATCATGTTTGGGGGTGTACTAAAATTTGTATAATTATAGAAAATAAATGATTTAGTAACTTTTTGTTCACTATGAGGTGATTCTGGATACACTACTTCTTTCATGTTTTTTTAATAAAATTGTATATCTTATTTAACATCATCATGATAAAATTTATCCGACTACCAATATATTTAAATGTAAATATTCACATTTCCAATTGATTCCATTAGGGACATGGACACATCTATTTCCCAATATTTAGAAACACTTAATTTATAAAACAAAATCTATTTATAATAATTTCTATTTTATTTTAATTTTTAATTTCAATATTATATTTTTCTGTTAATTTCAAATAAACATAATCTATATTATTTACATAAATAATAATAAATTATATCACCTTAGAATATATTCATTATGATTTGTAAGAATTATATAATAACCAAATCATATCTATATGAATATTCTTGACCGGTGGGTAGTATTACAGATCCTTTCATGACTATGTACGGATTGATTTAACACCTAATCCATCATTTTTATTCTTAATACGCTAGGAATATTTGATCTATATCTACACCGACATTCAATTATCGAGGGAGGGGTTTATTTTCATAGAATACCATAATAGATATACCTTATAAAAAATATGGGTAGGTTTTCATAAATTCATTCTTAACTACAGGGTTATTAATAATTCAATCATATACAAATATATAAAAATGATTATTCTTTTCCTTTGATAGAAAAAATAAAAAACCCACATTTTTATGTAATATTTTTAACATGACATAATTGTACAAAAATAAATTCAAACGACATTTTAAGGATTAGTGTATATGAAACTAAATACATAATATAATAAATACATTCTGTGTAGTGGAAAACATAAACTAATATTGAACTCTCTTGAAGAGATTATATACTATCCAATCCAAGATCATCTAACTTCACAATATTTCTAAATATCGTTAATAAAATTAATGGGGTGAGCATAAAGTCCTATAAGGGAAAAAAATAGATGATAAAATCTTATGTGATAAATAAATTACAATATAATATCACATTTAATATAATGTGATGAATATTGTTTGTACATGAACATAAGAGCATGAAGCATAACATGGAATCATGACTACAAAATAAACAAAAGGCATTCATTAAAATATCCACAATGATCATCATAAATGTGTTATAAAACATATTTCCAGGGATTGTTTCCATGGGATGATAAAACATGACGAAGTCATGAAATTGAGGTTTTATGAAATTTTTTTCTCTGGAAATTAACTGTATATCTAGTGCATTGGGGTGTTACAAGGGAACCGTCTTTGTATGTCTAACATTATGTGTCCAAAATACATCAGTGGTCATTAGTAAATTCCATTTTTTTTCAAAATTTGGGAAAAATTGTTTCAAACATTGATAACCCCAATCAATATATAATAATACATAAAAATTAATACCCTTGAATGAAAATTGGGTTTTGTGTTCATGACATGATAATATAACATGAGACATCGTGGAATGGTTTTGGAAGAATAACTAGTATAAATAAGGGTTCATGAAATGGGATTAATGAGAGAGGATGCACCTATCACATTATGAATACCTCAAAAATATAGAAAAGTGGACTTTGGAAAATTGAATAAAAAATAATTCATTGATAATCAAAAAGAATGTAAAAAACTGTAACTTGAATTTAAAAGTGGAGGATGAGAACTCTATCCTTTAGAGGATGCTTTTGAATCCAGATTGAGGTAAATTAGAATATTAGGAACACATTGGGATTAATATAGAGATGGTTAGGGTGAGAAATTATTTCTAAATTAGTTATTTAGTAGAGAGGAATGTGAGAATGTGAAGAAATTTCTAATTGTGGATTTGGGTATTAAAAGGATAAATTATAGGTTATTTTATTATATATACCATGAATTTTTTTTTGAAATTAATTATAATTAATTTTCATTATTAATAACAATTTAATTAGATATATCTTATTTTAAATGTAATAAAATGTTGAAATAAAACTTTCAAGCTACTCATTTAACCCACTGAATCCATAATATTTATTTTAAAAATACTTTTTTTCATTCCAAAATGAGTTTTTATAAATTTATAATTTCAAAATAAAATTAATTTAATCATGTTTATAGTTTATAAGTTAAATATTTATTTTCTAGAATGTTTCAAAAAATTTCAATCAGTCTTACATCAATATGATTTTATAATTTCATGATACTCGTCATATGGTAATTTTCACATTTAAAACCAAAATAACAACTTTTTAAAAAAATTATTGAAAATTAAATATAATTTTTTTTAATTAATAAATAAATATTAATTATAAATAAAATTCATTTTTCTAAAATTGATAATTTTATATATTAAATAAAATATATTATTTGCTGAAATTGTTTTTTTCAAATATTAAACATTATGACCATTATTGAAATTAAATAGTAATATTTTAAATTTTTTAATCACTATAATAGTGTTTTATAAGATTATTTTAGAAAAATATAATTTATTTAAAAAATAAAAATTTGTCATAAAAATGTTTTTAAGGGAATTAAAAAATATTTTTTGAATCTAAAAACCATTTTAGTTATATGAAGAAATAATAACAATAAAAGCATAATAATGTCTATATAATAAATAAAACCAATGATCAACTATATTATTGGCAAATGGTCATAATTCCCATTGAATAAATTGACCAACAATCATATTTATCCATAGTCATGTCAACTAGTGGATATAATTTTGAATGACCAGATTACCTTTTAATTACACCATCATTACCACATCAACATTTTATAATTCATTAAAAAATTTGATACACGTCATTTGACATTTTCTATCATTTTAATAATTTTTCCAATTATATTAATGGTTAGTATGGATGGAATGATCTTCATGGGGGTACTTTAGGCATATTGAATTCTCTATAGTGATGTTATTATTATTTGGTTTTTATATCCCTACATTAATCATAGTTATAGTGATGAGTATTATTACATTACGTGTAAATATAAATGACATCACTTCTATGTTATTATATAGTGAAATATTACAAAAAATATGTTGTCAAACATGTTTTAATTTAAAAATAAAATATTTTTTTGGTCTGACACATTTTTAGTGAGTCAACAGTCCATGAGGTGATGAAGATCGGGGAAATACATAATTTATTTTATTCAAGATACTATATAATGAGAATTCATCTCAAAAGTATTTTATACAACTAAAATGTTAATTAAAAAATAAATATATGTCTTATACTGTTCGTGAAACATGGATAAAACATAATAACTTTAGATAATCCATTTAAATTAAATTTTCATTAAATTTATTTATTTTATAATTTCAGAATTTATAATGTTTAAATAAGAAAATAGATGTTTTACATGTATAAATATATTTGAATTCATTCATATATAAACCAAACTAAATAAAATTCCTTGATTTCCCACTATGTTAAAATGAAGATATTTCCTCTTGAATCTAATTCTCACTTATTTACATGGTATTTTTATAACAATGCATTCAAATTTTCTATAAAATATTTTAAATGATTCGTAAAAATGATGAAATGTGTGTTATCTAATAAAATAATTTATTTATAAAACCATTTTATTTTTGTTTTCAATGGAATAGTGGTGTTAAGGGGTGTTTTGGAGTCCTATTGATCTATGATTTTCTATCTTTATTATCATGATCACTTTTTTTTCAATTTTTCCAGCTGGTTGATAATGTGTTAGGATGTTTGGTCATGAAATCCAATGGAATGATCACTTGTTTCCACCATGAATTCGATTTTTTATTCATTTGGTTGAATGGTTGTCCATATAATCTATTTTCGTGGTCACTTGAATACATCATGAGTTGGGTTTGTTGATAGTGTAAATATTTTTCATTATAGTTTATTTTCTTCACATTTTTAGTTGATTGTTCATGTAGTTGGTCAGTTGGTCTTGTCGTTAGATGGCATGATGACATGATTCCTTCATGTGGTATATTGTTTGTTCATGTGGTATGTTGGATGGTGTGGTAATTTCCAAACATTGTAAATTTTCCAAAAGTTTCAATTTTCTATAAAATATCCAAAAATACATATATAAGTATTTTTAATTTTTATGTTTTTTTAAATCTTTAATTATTGTTATTTAATGGCCAGTTTTGGGTGATAATTATGTTTTTCGATTAACTTGAGGATAATGTATTTCATGAACTTATTCTATTATTAATTTAATTATATCCACATTATGGTTTATTATATTTTGATATCAAATATGAAATATTTATTATTTTAATTCCAAGATTTTTAAAAAAATATTTCAATTATTGTTTCGTATTTGATTTATCTCAATACTAGTTGTTTTATAACATTACTGTTATCGTTACTAAACTTTTCTTATATTGGTGTATGTTCTTCCTATAGATATTCCATAATATCAATGTAAATCCAATTTCCATGCAGTAAATTAGGTGAATCATGTTTATTCTTGGTAGGGGATCCTCCTTCATTGGCTATTTAAGTGAATCTGAGGGGCTTAGAAGATTTCTACATCTATTTGTAGAATAGTGAGGGTTTGATTAGTATATGTATTGTTTCTTCACATATAAAAACTTATGGTAATGAGGATACAACTAGTTATTTACTTAATTGATGATATTGTTGATGAAATTATGAATTATTTTTACTATTACTGAAAATCATTACTATTAGAATACTTTATTTTCATTAGTTGTCTCATTTATGAGACACTTTAATTTCTTATTATTTGATCTCTCCCTGAATAAATGGTTAATAAAATATATATAGTCAATGATATGTATTCGTATCGAAATTATGAATTTTTTTTCGAATACCCATGCTAAATAATGAAATATTGTAATGTAATCCCATGGACCTATTTTTTTGTAAATGTGGAATAACATATATGACTCTAAATGAGGTTCCTATTTTTTTATATTAATGTATAATGTAGGATATTGTTATGTGACTAGGGTGACTAGCTAGGTTTTGAAATAAGTGGGGTAGTGAAGTTATGGTAAGCCTCCATAGGATGTGATATACAGTTTATTGTGATATGTTTTGGTTATGATGTGGAATTTTAGCTGTGAGTTGATTGATTTTTGGCGATATTTCATTGAATATGTTGTGTTGTGGCATTGTTGGATGTTATATGGGGGATTTTTTATGTGTGGTGTGGTTTTTTTAGTTTCCCAGTTAGCCATCAGTTAAATTATAACATCAAAATGAAATGAAAGGGGTGGTAAGTGAATAATAATGGGATGAGATAAATTTATGGTAAATGGATTAAACGAATTAAATGATAAATGAATGGGTTTTGTTATTGAGAAATAGGCTTTTTTTAGTGAATGGGAGATAGTGAAAGCACACAATGAATGGAAATTTATAGTGGAACTATCTGGTGGTTGTGTTGTGTGATGCATTTAGTGGTGGATGTGGTTGTGATAGATATTGTATAATGTGGTTGTGGATATGTGGTGTATTTTAGTGTAGTTGATGGGATCCCATGGTTTGGGAATTGTGTGATACCATTCAATCATGTATTACATGTTATTAAAATACAAATCCCATATGAGTTTGATAAACATAAAAATGTCCAATTTTTTGGCTTCATGGTGGGTGCCTCAACATCCAGGTTAATGATTATAGAGATGAATAACAACCCCTGCTTCCTCAAACATACTTTACAAGTAGTGATGATATTAGTTGGTGTTTTATATTACCTAGTGGTGATGTAAATGTGATATATGGTGTAATTTATTTATTATAGGAGAAGGGAATATTGTTTATGTACATCTCATTGATGATACCCTACTTCCCAGGTTGTGTGATGTGGTTTTGATGTGATGTGATGAGGATTAGATTTTAGCATGAATGATGAAAAAAATAGTTACAAGGACATGTATGGATGATGTAGGTAGTGATACATCCAAATCCACATTAGAGAAGAATATGATATTTATGGAATGGAGGAGACGACAAAACATTTGACATTGGGGTGTGAGAGAGTTAAATCAACGAGGAATTGGCTATATGAAGACTTTTATTTTTTTAATCATACTATATTGATACTATATAGGATTCAATATTAATTAGTGAGGCATGTTGAGGATTGGGTTTGATAGTATACCTATTTATAAACATTATTTTCAATTGTTTCTCACTCATAAATTAGTAATTTATTTTAATATTTTCACTTGAGACCTTCTGTAATATAGTATTGAGAATTCATGTTTTTCTCACCCTACATATATAAACCATTGATTATTTTCATTATCAAATAAATTTAGTGTCTCATAGGGATATTGAGCACTTTTTTAGTGTATTCATTAACTTGAATCTATATAAAATGTCTTTTGGTTTTCCCTTAGAGGCATTTATTTTTCTTTATTGACCCATTTTATATATTATGGGATGATTTAGATTTATCTTTATATAATTTGATGAAGTTTCTTTGTCTTTTAATTTTCACATATCATGATTGTATATTATATATTGTAAAATTCATCCATTGAAAGAAATTTTTATACCTTCATTGTTATTCGATAACTCAAGGCCAACTAAAGGAAGGGTTTGAGTGTCATTGTCTATATACATTCATTGTCGATGAATGATGCATACCATTTTTGGGAAAGGGTAATGAGAGAGTGTTATTTTATATTTTAGATGATATATTTTATGGATTTTGGAGATCATAACAATAAGGATTCCATTGGTTGGTAAAAAACATTTCTTTTTGATCTTGTTGTGTATCATATTCAAGGGGGACAAGAAAATAAAAAGGATTTTCCGGAGCATAAGATATGATGCAATGAATCTAAGAAAGTTGAAATACTCTATGATGTGCATCTATTTTCATTTTAGATAACTATGATAGGAATATAACACCTTCTTTATTTAACTGGTGTCTAAATTTGGTGATTTTTGGGAAATTATTGTGAATGATTTAAATAAAACATGATGACAATTCTATTTTATTAGGATTAGGGTTTCTTTTTCATTTTTAGGAATGGAAAATAGTTTTTTTATTTGTGTACCCAGGTAGTATAGGTCTTTTAATATATTATTATTGGTCATTATTCTATCTACTAATCAAATGATTATGTGTCAGGTATTATAGATTTATGATCCTTTTTGTATATTATTGTGTTAATGTATTATTGGAGTGTCTTAGATTTATAAATAGGGTACTGGTGGATTAATCTGGAGATATTATTCAGTTTGATTCAAGTGTAGTCTGATTGTTGGGTTCCTTTGGTAGTTTGTAATATGTAATGATCTAAAATAAATGGTGGATGTTTTATATTGGTTTCCAAAAAAGAAGAAAATGTCTTTTCAATTACATTTATAAGGAGTCCCTTTTAATATTCTTATCATTATTGATTAAGGGGGAAATTTTGTAGGAGTTTCTCTCTCATTACCAGTGTACGTGAGTGTGTGAGAACACAATATCAAATTCATGGATATTTTTTTCTTTAACCCTAATGTATTTTAGATTTGTTTCCCAGAGTGTGGCATTTAGAGGATTCATTGTATAGACCTGAATTTTCCATGTAATTTTTTCTAAATTAAATGGAATTTTTATGAGTCTTTGAAAATTGACGACGCGTGATTCCGAGGCCCGGGGTGCCAAGAATAAAGTTTTGAACTTTTTTGGGTATATTTGATAATCACATGAGCAACATTTTATATCATTTGAACTGTTACTCAGATTAAATATCTGAGGGAACCGTTTAATCTGTATCGTTGTGATTCACTTAAGGGAGGATTTACTTTGACCAGAGTAGGTCCGGAGAAAAATTTATGTTCTACAAATTTTATTAAATGAAATGAAAAAAATATATTTATTTTATTTCATAAAACTCCAACAGACCAATTAAATGGTGGGGTTGGCAGTGTGTCAAGGAATTTAATGGCTTGGCCTGCCAAACTTATGTAATGACGATGTTGGGGAGATTAGGAAGCTTCATAATTTATGAGCCCCTTTAACTCCCTATGTCGGTACTTAATCTCACCCTCTATGATAAATATTGAACTAGGGGGAGGGGTATTAGACAAGGTTCACTAAGAAATTATGTTCTGTTGGAGTTCCATAACGCCGTACCCTTAGAGGATAGTGCCGACCCCAGCAGGAGGTGACATGCGACATCAACACATTCAAACAGAGATTGTCGTTCGAGCAGTGACGAGGAAAACTTGTTGCTGGGATAAAAAAAATGAGACTCCCTCAACTGTGAGAGCCCTCCAATGTTACAAGGTAGGTGGTTATTTTCATTTGGGAGTTTTTGATTCCCTCTTCCCCATTAATGAAATTATACTAGGAACACGGGTCAACCGACTAATTAGTTGATTCATGATTCTTTTATCTCTACTGTAGGTTATTACAGGGAATCTCTTGGGGTTAATCATGTTGTTTTATTCAAATGTTATTAAACCCTTAACCCCCTCATGTTTATGATCTAATGCAGAGCGTGCGGTCTTAACGAACCCAACCATAACCCTTCACTATCTTGTTATCCTTGTGGCACCTTGGAAGACCACGAGCACGTCGATGCTCACCTCAAGAAGGAGGTCGTGGCTCATCAGCCTTGGCGAACGAAGGAGGTAGCTGACATGAAGGCCGGCCATGGGAAGGATGTCGGTGCAACCCTCATGCTTCCAGTGACCAGAAGCCATGTTTGAAGCTGTGGTGGAGGTTGAACCCGCCTCTGGCGGGTTCTGCGGTGACCAAGTGGTGCCCATGCGGAGCCACCGACTCTCCAACTGAATAGCCTTCAGTCAATTCTTAAATCAGGGAGACCAAGGGGTTACACCCCCCCCCCCGTGTGTTGGACCAAACCGGGCCACCACCCTCGAGTCGGGCCGCCTCCCTCAAATCGGGCCGCTGCCCTCGAACCGGGCTGCCGCCCTCGATCCGGGACGCCGCCCTCGGACTGGGCCGCCACCCTTAGGTCAGCCCACTACCCTAGGATCGGGCCGCCACCCTCAGACTCACACCGCCGCCCTCGGCACTGGGCCACCGCCCATAGAGCCGGGTCGCCACCCTCAGAGTAGGGCTGCCACACTCGAAGCGAACCGCTGACCACAGAGTGGGGTGCCTCCCTCGAGGTGGGACACCACCCTCGGAGCCGTGTTGTAGCCCTCGAAGCAGGCCGCAACCCTCGGAGCAGGCCACCGCCCTCGATTAGGGCAACCGCCCTCAGAGCTGGGTCACCGCCCTCAGAGCAGGACCCCACCTTTAGAGTGGGACGCCGCCATAGTGTGTTGCTGCATCATCGGGCCTCTGCCACGGTGGGCTACCCCCCAAGCAGGCCCCCACCCCTCGACAGGGCCCCTGCCCTAGCAGGCCACCCCCCCACGTGGGTCGGGCTTCCCCTTTGCAGAACCCCTATTCGGGTCGGGCCGCCCTTGCAGGTCGTCCCATTATGGGTTAGAGAATACATCAGCCTAGCGGGCCGAGTACAACTCGACCCCACCTAGATCGGGTTGGGCGGGGTCAGTCCGACAGGGTCAGACCAGACATGTGCCCAATTGGGCCTAGAAAAACTCAATGGGGATTATCATGAAGACTAGATGACCATTTGATTAACCGTATGTGACATTGGGACCCTTGGAGAAAGATAGCCCTTTTTTCCTTACTCCATTAGTGTTTCAGAGAAACTTGGAGTTCAGTAGGGTTGGATTGCACCCGAATCCAGTCGGGCACTCTGCATTGAAATTCCAATAATGCACAGATCGGGTGTCCAACTGAAACACCATCTATTGCATTGGAACCCTTATGACATGACATATCACCAGGTTACTTATTTGTGAGACTTCATGCTAGTTGAGATATTACTGATGGTTTGGGGAGCAGTTCTCCCAAGCGCACTACGTACGAAAGCCTACGAATGGCAGAGAATTGACGACTGCTGACTTTTCAACTTAGAGTGACTCGACAGCCACAATACCTGATGGGGAGGAGTACCTTTGAAGACCATGATGGTGGTGGGTGGTTATGGGTGACATGGAAGGCCATAGTGGGATGCAGCTATGGTATGCGATGGGGAATAGTACATTAGCAGACTGCATTGGGAGGGATGGATCTATGTGACCAGAAAGAACCACGGTACACGATGGGGAGTATTACATCAGTAGTTCAATGTTTGTGGGAAGAATATCTGTCAAAATTAGTAGGCCCACTGTACTCGATAGAGGATGATTTCTCCAGCAGCCGAGGTATTCAACATTCTGACAAGGGATGTTACTTGTTACTACCCTAGAATAAATCATGGTGTGATTTTTCTTTACTTTGTGCTTGTGATTGAGGTTATGCTATGTGGTACTTTACCTTTGTGGTACTTTAACATAATTGTGTTACCCTGTGATTTTTCTTTATGGAATTCAAGGAGAACATTGGGATCTTAGTGACCCTACTGAGTATCATTATACTCACCCCGACATGGGATTCACCCACACCTTGTTGTGTCCGGTGCAGACAATGTACAACATTGATCAAGGGTGAGGGAGCCAGGACTGGACAATGCTTAGGGGTGGACATTCGGCATGATGTGATAGGGAGGAGATGGGCGGATCTGGAGTACTGTGGAAGTGATCTGTACCTACCCTTAAGGTAGGATCCGCTGTGGGTGATCCAGGAGCTACTTTTCACCTTTCAGATATTTTGTACTTTTTAGTTGTACTTGTACATTTCTAGTTGTGCTTGTATTCGTATGCCTTTACATTTAGTACACTTTTACTAAATCAGTTTACTTCACAGTTACTTCCTGTGTTGTTCTCAGACTATGTGATTATAGAGGTTTAAAGGAAATTCCTTCCCATTTTATGGAATATTTCTTTCATTTCTAGTCAACTACCCCTTACCTATGGAAGGAGGGATTGGGTTACTCACGACACAGTCCCCGGGGGACAGTTCATGATAAGGTGGAATCAGAGGAGTTTAGTTCTTCCAAAGAACAAGGACTCTGATCTTTTCAATGTAGAAATAGTTTTATGTGTTTTGAGTGTGGTTTTTAGTTCAGGGATTCCATTTTTGGTGCGGAGGCCGTTGTATCCATACACATGGACCTTGAATTATAATTTCCAACTCAGCGTATGAAAACCATGATTTCTTGTGTTTTGAAAAATATTTCTTGTTTTTTATTAAGTCACACCACTAGGTATATCTTTAAATGGCAGAAAAATTGTTTCTTTTTAGGATACCACCATGAAGACAGCCAACCAAGTTCCCATAGATAGTACGTGATGATATCCCACTGAGCGATGGGGCCTCAGTGGAGGGCCCCCTAATGGATTTGGCACCTTCGGGTGGTGTTCCAGAGCACAACTTCCCATTGGACAGTCCTTACTACTTGTCCCAATAGTAGAGGATACATGCCGACTAAGCGCATTTCTAGAGTTCCAGCATTAGCGGCCTCTGAGTTTCTGAGGCGAGAGAGACCTGCAGGCGGCTGAGTACTAGCTGGAGGCTATGGCCAAAGTTTTTTACTTAGTTGGGACACCAGCTAATTTTATGGTGATCCTGGTATCTAGCCTTTTTCAGGCATTAGATGGGAGATGGTGGAACCTGATGCTCCAGATACACGATGAGGTGACCCTAATGTGGCCAGACATCGAGGTCGTTTTTAGGAAATTGTTTGTCCCATCGACCTTATGCTCTATGCATATATAGGAGTTGTTGCACTTACAACAGCGCAACATATCAGTGACCCAGTACTTATAGAGGGTCACTAATCTCTCCCGCTACTCCACCGACATGGTACAAGACCCTTTCTACAGGGCCTGGACCTTTGAGCAGTGTCTCCGACATTAGATCAGAGCATCGATGGTATCCCTCAGCATTTCGACTCAGGCGGGGGTTCTTGACCATGCACTTTTGGTGGAGAGCTTCCTAGCTGAGAAGACACCGACAACGAGAGCTACCATTGGATGATAGGTAGCTGAGTCATATGCAGGTGGATGTAGGTAGATAACACAGAGGTCCAAGCAGACTAGACCCTCTGGTAGATGGCCTCAGGATGTATGGTCAGAGGTGGGGGGAACACAAGGCAGAGTGAGATAGACTAGGGGAAAGTAGTGTTACTTGTGCGGGGGGGGGGGGGGGGGGGTCGTATGGCTCAAAACTACCGAACCTTCCATATCGACAGTCAGAATACAGTCAAGGGAATACTAAGGTAGAGGCAGAGGTTCGATAGAGGAGGTCCATAGGGTATCAGACATGGCAGAGGATTTGGTCATGCAGCAGGCAGTGGATGGCGTTTCGAGATTCTACCGCCACCTCCACCAGGTTTTCCACCCCAACCACATGGAGTAGGAGGACAAGGACGTGCACCGCTCCTAGTAGCTGAGGCATACAACCACGACACTCCATATATGATGAATGGTATGATCTCTATCTACTCACCCTAGCTGCAGTCCTTATAGACACAGGTACCAGTCACTCTTTTATTTCCACGACCCTCGTTCGGAGCTCGGAGATTCTAGTGGAGATGTTGACTCTATCCTTACGTCTAGAGACACATACTAGAGAGGATTTGATGATTACGCATACGTTTCAATAGTGCAAGCTTACTCTATGAGGATAGAGATTCAGATGGGATCTCATAGTAGCGACGTCGAGGCCTTACGAAGCCATCTTGGTTATGGACTTGTTATCCACAGTCCATGCTCATATTGACAGTATTAGGTGCAATGTATAGTGTGTCTTCATGGATGGGACTGGGCTTTCCATCACCAGCTAGAAGGTAACCTTGGAAGCACATGATGGACTTACCCAGAGGAGGGTGCATCCAATTACTCATCAGTTTTCTATCTTTACCCTCAGAGTAGTTTATGTTGAGAGTCCATTCTATCTTATAGTGGCAGACATGTATGTCGATGTATTCCCTGATGATGTCCCATGAATACCTCCATGTAGAGTGGTAGCCTCTTACATCGACTTGTACCCTAGGATGACAATGATATCTACACAAGCATATTGGATGGCTCCCGCTGAGCTTCGTGAGTGACGTGTATAGTTGGAGGACTTGCAGGGAAAGGGGTTCATATGACCCAGTGTTTCTCCATGGGAAGCCCCAATTTTGTTTTCCAAGAAGGAATATAGGAGTTTGAGACTCTATGTGGACTATCTGAACCTGAACCTGGTGAATGTTTAGAACAAGTATCCACTCTTGAGGATTGATGATCTTTTTAATCAGCTGAAGGGGGCTCGCTAGTTTTTAGAGGTAGACCTCTGATCAGGAAATCATCAGCTCAGGATACAAGATGAGGATGTGCAGAAGATGACCTTCAGATATCGGTATGGCCATTATGAGTTCTTTGGTTATGCCATTTTGTGTGACCAACACCCTGGTAGTGTTCATGGGACTCATGAATAGGATCGTTCAGCCATACCTCGATCACTTCATGGTGGTGTTCATTGCTGAAATCATGATTTACTCAGCGATGGAGGAGGATCATTCCTATCATCTATAGATGGTTATGGATACACTCCGAGAGCGCTATATTTATGAAAAACTCTTGAAGTTCCACTTATGGATACGAGAAGTCCACATTTGGGGACACGTTATCCCATAAGATGGAGTTGTAGTGGATCTTGAAAAGATAGAGGCTGTTCAAGCTTTGGATAATCCTTAGAGCATGAAAGAGGTGATAAGTTTCCTAATGTTTGATGGATACTACTCGAGATTCATGTTTGAAATTTCGAGGGTTGCAGCACCCTTGTCAGCATTGAAAAATAAGGGGAATCCTTTCTTCTGGGTGGAGAGATAACAATAGAGTTTCTAGGAGCTGAGGTAGATACTGATGAGTTCCCCGATCTTGAGGCTACTAGAAGAGGATGTTGGGTATGTATTCTACTGTGACACATTAGGGATTGGGCATGGATGTGTTTTCATGCAGGAGTGAGAAGTGATCACTTATGGTTCATGACAACTACTACAGAATGAGCAGAAATATGCAACCCATGACCTGGAGTTAGCAGTAGCAGTCATTGCCTTGAAGATGTGTCCGCATTACTTGATGAAAGAACATTTTACAGTCCACTCTGATCACAAGAGTCTCAGGTGTATATTCTATAAGGAAAACAAAACATATGATAGTGGTGATGGTTAGAGTTCCTCCAGGACTATGTCTTTTAGATATTATGTACTCATAGGAACGGGACGTGGTAGCAGATGCACTCAGTATGAGATACGGTCTATAGTTGCTGACTAAGGCGATAGAGCAGGTAGTCGAATTGCAGATATTCTTCGTGGATAGAGATAGAGAAGCATACTTATAATCTATGACAGTCACACCCCTACTCGTTTAGTGAGTTAGGGTGGCGCAGCTTGGGGACACTGACTGCAAGGATCAAAGTGCTAAGATATTTTCAAGGAAGGCACCTAATGGATTTTCTAAAGGTGGGGAGAACATAATCCTCTTCATAGGATGTACCATGGTACTAGTGGAATAATGGGAGTAGGTGTTGAGGGAGTTACATACATCCCCTCTAGAGGTACATCCTGGTGTGGTGAAGAAGTAGCAGGACCTTTGGCATCAACACTGGTGGCAAGGAATGAAGAAGGAAGTGGAAAATTTTATTTCACGATGACATATTTGTCAGCAAGTGATGGTTGAGCACCAGGTTCCATCATGCTTAGTTCATCCACTAGAGGTGCCAAAGTAGAAGTGGGATGATATCTCCATGGACTTTGTGACAGTGAATCCATGTACGTCTAGGGGACATTATTTCATATGGGTGATCGTTGACCGACTCACAATGTCGGCCCACGTCATTCCTTTCCAAGAGTAGGGATCAGTAGAGGGCTTGAGAAACCTCTATGTAAAAGTGATCATGAGGCTTCCTGGGGGGAAATCCACAATTGTCTCTGGACATGACATAAGTTTTACATCCCAGTTATGGAAGGAATGGCATGATACTTTCAGGAATCAATTGCATTTGAGCACCGCCTTCCATCCTCAGATGGATGGTCAGATGGAGAAGACCATTCAGACGCTTGAAGACATGCTTTGTGCATGTGTCTAAGATTTTGGCCATAGTTAAGATGATCAATTGTGATTGGTGGAGTTTTATTACAACAAAAATTATCACTCCACCATCGATATGGCATAATTAGAGGCCTTTTACGGCTAACCTTGCAGATCACCTCTATGCTCGACAGACCCATGGGAGTTATCATTTATGGATTTAGAGTTGGTATGGGCTACCACTGAGATGGTGCAGATCATCGAGGAGGGGATGAAGACTGCACAGAGCAGAAAAAAGTAATATTCTCACAGAATATGGAGACCATTGGTGTTCTAGGAGGGGGACCATGTTTTCTTGTGATTCTCTCCTTGATGGGGGCAACAGAGATTTGGCCAAGGTGGTAAGTTATCACCGAGGTTTATGGAACCATTTCTAATATATCAGAGGATAGGTGAGGTGGAATATAGCTTGGCACATCCTCCGTTGTTGGAGAAGGTGTACGACGTATGTATCCCAACTGAGGAGATACATGCATGAACCATCTCATGTCATTGACCATAGCAAGCTGCACTTAAATGATGGGGCAGCATTTAAGAATGTATCATTAGAGATTGAGGATAGACAAGATCAGGTCCATCATAGACAGTCGATAACCCTAGTGCATATTTTCTGGTAACATGAGAACCTCCATGAGAGCATATGGGAGTGGGGGGCTCAAATTCGTTCTTAGTACCCCCACTTATTCCTAAGTCTATATTGTAGCTTTCGGGGACATAAATCCCTAATGTAGGGATAATTTAAAGACCATTATTTTTTCATTTAATTTTTTTAATTATATGGAATTTTTATTAATCTGGAAAAATTGATAGCACATGATTCTGAGGCCTGATGTTCCCGGAATGAATTTCTAAACTTTTTTTCATGTACGTTCAGTAAACACATGAGCAATATTTTCGAAATATTGAACCATTACTCAAATTGAAAATATGAAGGAACCGTTGAATCCACATCACCAATATTATCATAAGGGATTCATTACTTTGACAACACTAGGTCTGTAGAAAATGAAATGTTTTGTAACTTTTTTGAAATTAAAATGAAATAAAATAATTTTTTGTTATTTTATTTCACAAAACTCCAACGGAACAATTAAAGGGTGGGTCTAGTGGTGTTTCATTCCATTTAATGGCTTCACCTGCCAACCATAGGTAAGAATGATGTTGGGGTAATTAAGAATCATCCTAATTTATGATCCCCTTTAACTCCCTGTATCATTACTCACTCTCCCCCTCTCCTATAAATATTGATCTTGGGGAAGGGGTATCATACAAGATTTACCAAGCAATGAAGTATTGTTGGAGTGTTGTAACACTGAGCCCCTAGAGGACGAAGCCGACCCCAGTAGGAGGTGATGTGGGACGCTAAAACCCCGAACTAGATTTTGACGTTCAAGAAGCAGTGAGGACTACTTGTTGTGGGGATGATGAACAATGAGACTCCCTGAACCGCGACCACTATCCAATGTTACAAGGTAAGGGGTTATTTTCATTTGTGCATTTTTGACTCCCTCTTCCCCATTCATGAAATTATACGAAGAACACGAGTCAACTAACTAATGGGTTGACCCACGATTCATTCTTCTTTGTGTGAGGTTATTGTGGGGGAATCTTGTGGGTTCAATCGTTTTGTTTAATTGAACTGTTATTCGACCATTGTCCCCCTCATGTTTATGAGCTAACGCAAAGGGCGCAGGCCCAACGAACCCGACCCAAACCCTCTACTATCTTGCTATCCATGCACCAACTTAGAATATGGAGAGCACGTCGACACACGCCATAAGAGGAATGTCACGTCTCATCAGACGTGGTGAACGGAGGAGGAAGCTGGCATGACGGGTGGCCGCAAGAAGGATGTTGGCGTGACCGCCACACCGTAGGTGAATAATTGTCGGGGTTGAAGCTGCGGAAGAGGTAATTCCCACCTCAATCGAGTATCGTGATGACTGAGCAGTTCCCACGTGGCACCACCACCTCACCGGCTGAATGGACATTAGGCCATTCGGGTATCTGGTAGTCCAGGCGGTTACACCCCGTTGTGTCGAACCAAATCGGGCAGCCACCCTGGAGCCTGTTTTCTGCCCTCGAGCCGGGCCACCGCCCTCGAAGCTGGCTACCACCCTCAGACTGGGTCACTTCCTGCGAGCCGAGCATCCACCATTGCGCCGGGCCACCGCCCTCGCAGCCAGGTTGTCTCCCTCGGACTGGGTCACCGCCATTGAGCCTGTCCACCGCGCTCGGTGCTGGCTACCACCCTTGAATCCGGGCCCCCACCCTCAGAGCGGGCCGCGACCCTCGGACGAGCTTCCTCCCTCAGACCAGGCCGTCACTATCGAGACGGGCCGCCGCCCTCGAGCTCGGCAGCCCCCCTCAGAGTTGGCCCTCTGCCCTTAGAACGGGATGGTGCCCTCAGAGCAGGCCACCGTCCCCAGACTGGGCCACCCCCCTTGGAGCCGGGTGGCCTCCCTCAAGCCCGGTCGCCGCTCTCGAGTTAGGCCACCGCCCTCAGTGCCAGGCTGCTGCCCTCAGAGTGGGTCGCTGCCTTCGGAGCGGGCCACTTTCCTCGAGGTGGGATGCCGCCCTCGGACCGTGCCACCACCCCTAGACCGGGCCGCTGCCCAAGATCCTCACCGACCGAGTGGGTCGCCACCCTAGTTGGCCGCTGCCCCCAGACCAGGCTACCACCCCAGCAGGCCGCCCCGAGACGCGGGTCAGACCGCCCCTTTGCGGGCCACCCTATTCGATCCAGTCTTCCCTTGAAGGACACCGCTCTTGTGGGCCAGAGTAGACTTTGGCCCAGCGGGCCGAGTCAACCTCGGCCCTGCCCAGATAGGGTCAGGCCAGGTCAGTCCAATCGGGTCAGACCAGAGCCGGGCCCTACTGGACCCAAAAACACTCAAAGGGGATTATCTTGAGGACCGGATTCCCGTTTGAAAAACCGCCTATGGTGTTGGGACCTTTGTAGAAAGAAGATAATTTTTCCTTACTCCATTATAGTTTTAGAAAAATTGGTGTTTGGATAGATTGGATCACACACAAATCCAACCGGGCCCTTGGTAATGAAATACTAATAACACACTGACCGAGTGTCCGAATGAAGCACCATCTATTGCGTTGGAACCCTTATGACATAGAGGATCATCAGGTTAATTGTTTTTGAGACTTTGTGATGGTTGAGTTACGAATGATGGCTTGGGGAGCTGTTCTCCCAAGCACACTACGTACAGAAACCTACGACGGGATGAGACCTGACGACTATTGACTTTTTGACTCGGTGTGACTCGATGGCTGTGGTAAGTGATAGGGAGGAGTACCTTAACAGAACACGATGGTGGAGGGTGGTTCTATGTGACTTGGTAGGCCATGGTGGGGAGCAGTCGCGGTATGTAATGGGGTGGAGTACGTTAGAAGACCACGTTGGGGGGGTGACACCGTGTGACCCGGCAGACCCACAATACACGATGGGGAGCAGTACTTCAGTAGTTCCAGGTTAGCGGAAAGAAACTCTGTGTGATTCTGTAGGGACACTATACATAATATAGGATTATTTCACTAATATCCGAGGTGTTCGACGTTGTGACTGGGGATGTTACTTGTTACTACCCCTAGAATAATTCCTTGTTTGAGTTATCTTTACTTTATGCTTATGATTGAGGTTATGAATTGTGGTACTTTAATTGTTTGGTACTTTACCATCATGGTGTTACCCCTATGGTTTTTCTTTGTGGAATTCTAGGAGACATTCGGTTTCTTGGGATCCCTACCGAGTATCTTTATACCCAACCCTGCACGGGCTTCGCCGGCACCTTGTTGTGTATTGTGCAGACGACGTACAACATTGATCGAGGATGAGGGAGCCATGTATGAATGGTTCTCGAAGGTGGACATTGGTTGTGACATGTCACTAAGGAGATGGGAGGATGTGTAGTACTGTGGAGGTGATCTGTACCTAACCTTTAGGTTTGATCCACGGTGGATGATCTGTGAGCTCCTTTTAACTTTTCAGCTATTTTGTACTTTTCAGTTGTACTTATAATTTTATAGTTGGGATTTTATTCCAAGACCTTTACATTTATTACACTTTTACTAAAAGAGTTTACTTTACAGTATCTCCTTGTTTTATTCTAAGACCATGTGATTGTACAGGTTTAAAGGCAATTCCCTCCTGTATTAGTGAATATGTCTTTCGGTGCTAGTCGCCTGCCCCTAGCCTATGGAAAGAGGTCTTGGGGTAGTCACATCACGGGCCTTAGGGGATAGGTCATGTTATTCACTACCTCCAGCGATCAAGAAATTTTTGACCCCATTTATGAATTATAAATATATAATTTTATTATAATGGGCAGAGTATATCAAGTAAATAATTTTATCTTTGGTGTAATACATCTTAATGTGTCCATTATGTAATATTTATGAGATAATCTTCATGTACTTGGTATTCTTTTTTTAGACTGTTGGGGTTCTTCCTTGTAGAGAATCGATCATGGTAGATCCCTTCATTATTTTATATGGTGTGAGGCTTATAGGAACATATAATGGGCTTCTCGCATTTTTTATTTGTATATGGGGGACATGGAAACACCAAATATCCTTTTCAAAAACTCTATGGGGACAATTTTAGATAATATTAGAGGACCCTTGTGGCAGAAACATTAGTTTCCTCTAAGGAAATTATTGTAATAGGTACCACCAACACTTATTAAGATCCTAAAGGTAGATGGTGTTGGTATGACAAATCCTCCTGATGGTCCCCATCCATAAGGAAATTTCCAAAGTGAGTTAATGGATTCTGGAAGCATATATGAATGGGAGATGCACATTTCTAGATGCATGTGATAAATGTGGAGACACCAATAGGTCCATAGGTTGTCTGAGGTACAATTAGTTTATCATATACCCTTTTTGTCCATTTTTTTATTTAGGACCCTAAAAAACATTTTGGATACTAATTTTTTATGTATGTTTGGACTATAAGTGTGGATGATTTTAGTTCCCCTGATGTATTCTATACTATTTAGAGTTCAAACTACATTTTCTGATGTGTGACGGGTATATAGATTGGGAATTTGACAATACCAATCAGTTGAAGATTAATAATTACTATATATTCTTCCATAAGATGTTATCCCTATAATGGATTTTTTGTATTCCTTGTGTTAATAAATTAACTAATTCTATAAGAGTATTTATTTTATTTTTTATGGATATTGATCTGATTTTATTAGAGAGTGGGGTTACAAGAAGAGTTAAAGGATATTGGAGATTCTCTTATCTCTATTTGTAAGGATATTTGTGGAATCTCAGGTAGAGGATGTTCCCTGGGTCATAGAGATGTTTCTAGAGGTTTTTAAAAATGATATTATGAATCTACCCCCAAAATGATAAATTTAGTTAGTGATATAGTTTCAACTAGGTGAATCGTTGATTTTGATGGATCCATATACAATGAAACCTATAGTGTTGTGAGAGTGGATGATATATGTGGATGATCTAATGTAGTGGGGTTTTATTAAACCAATGTTCTCTTTTTTAGGATGCTCTGGTTTTTCTCACTAAGAAGTTAGACTGTATTATATGGTTGCTTGTGGACTTCTGAAAGTTGAATTAGGTTTTAGTCAAGAGTTTCTAATGTCTTAAAATTATAAATTTTCTATTTGACCATTTTAATGGATCAATTATGTTTTGGAAGAAAAATTTATTGTTTTTTATATCACTAGATATTGTTGAAAGATAATTTTATCCTAAATACTAAATTGAGATGCATATATTGGAACTTTAATTTCATAGATATTCCATTCAGTGTCATGAATGAATCAATGATGTTCATGGGTATAACAAAAACCATATTCCTTTATTTAATAGAAAAATTAATTTTCATGTTCATCTATAAAATCTTAAACTACTCAAGGTCATAGGATGAGAATGTTGAACAACTCTATTAAATTGTAATGATCCTTTGTCACCATATTCATTATAGAGATATTTCAAAGTGAAAATTCTTGATTCGAGATGTGAAATTACATAGAAAAATTATGTCTCATCATGGGGAATCAATGAAACTATATAAAATAAATAAATTTATTCATGAGTAATGGATACGAAAAAGGAAGTGGTGTGCAATTTCCTTATTCTTGATGGATAATATAAGTGTATTTTGTCATATTTATCCTAGATTGTAAACATGATGATAAAGATAACAAAGATTGACTATGGTTTTTCTGGAATGTGATTTTCCATGAAATTTTCAGTTACCTAAAGTTGATGTAGACTAGTTATACAGTTATTTAGTATCCTAAAGATGGTTTTATTTTTCTTGTTTTTTGTGATGTTTCCCATCTATATTTAGGAATACTCATGAAACCACATACTATGGTGATATCTTACATTTCTATCCAGTAAAATCCCCATTCTAATAACTTTAAAACAAATGAACAATATTTGTATGTAGTACTATTTGTGCAGATTTTTTGGCATCATACCTCATTGGTCAGTGCATTGTTGTTTTCACAGATCATAGATACCTATAATATGTCATCTCTCCCTAGGAATTGAAGAAACCCAATTGTTGGTGGATGGAGTTTCTCAAGAATTATGATTTTGAAATCTCATCAACATTATAGAAGGAGAATTTTTTATCTAGTGTTCAAAGTATAGTTTCTATATGTGATGTGATTGTAGAGTCTATTGATATTAATAAATCGATAGAGGATCTTGTAATGATAATTGTTGATGAGGAAGAAAGTAGTGGTTATAGGTTTCATTATCAAATTACCATGGATTCATCCATGATTCTTAAGGTGGATGAGTCGTAGGGTGTTATTCATAGGTACATGTGATGTGGGACAATGTAGGCCTTGGTGATGATTCAACATGATAGTCAGAGTATTATCACAACATGATGTTGTTTGAAGGAAGGTTTTGTGTTCCATAGGAAACATATGGGGAAGTTACCCATTGGTTTCATACCACACCTTTATATGAATATAATAGTGTTACAAATATTCATCACATCTTGAGGTTACAATATTGTTGTCTAGGGATGAAGCAATCAATGGAAGTGTTTGGGTAAATGAGTTATTTTTTAGGAATTGAACAAATAAAATTGTGTAGTTATAGGTTTGTTATAGCATAGGGATCCACCCGAGTAAAAATTGGTGAAAAAATAAACGTTTTTTTCCAAATTATTAAATGAGGATAATGGAGGATGTGATGTAGATTTAGTGATTATAAACTAGATAGTTAATTTATCATTCATTTTAGATATTTGTGAATTGATTTCCATCGATCTATTTTAATAGTGTTATTTCACTAATTTTGATATGGTGTAAGATGTTGAAATTAACATATTTTCTAATAGTAATCCTCATTTTTCTCCATGATTTAACTGTGGATTGTAGCTTGGTTCAAGCTCTCTGTTGCACCTTTTCCATACATTTCACATTCAAACTGATGGGTAGATAAAAAAGACCATAAAAAACTTGAGGATAGGTTTTGATATTTCATAATTTACTTTAGTGCGTAATAGTGAATTCACCTTCCTCTAATTTAATTTTCTTAAAAAAACTACGAATCCATTTTCATGACCCTATTTAAGGTGTTGTACCAGGGTACTGACTTTCTTTGTTGTGTGATATAGTGGCTGGGGAATATTTGGATCTTATTCCTAATGTGGTGTAAATAATAATGGATAATATAATTTTTTCCTAAGAGATGATGAGGATAGATAGAGGCGATCTAAAGGCCTATATAGATCATTGGAATATTCCACTATATATTTTGGTTTGTAAACATTTTTTAAATAATGTTACTACTATTAAGTGGTACGAAATTTTTTGTAGTGGGATTATGAATTCTTCCCACATTGTCATTGCATTTGAAGAGATAGAAAACTTTGGTGAGGTGGCTTATTATTCAAAACATTTACTAGAGATGGATTAGATTCAAAATGTTATCCCTATATACCAACATCATAAATATATTCACAATAAATCAAATGTCATTAACTGGGGAATGTTGGATAAGGATTATGGTGTGATGTTTTATGAGTGACATATAGAGATCCAAGAATCATTAGATAATGTTTTTTGGATGAACTATTCAATGAGTTTATATCTTGTGGAAGAATTGAGGATTATATAGGTGTACATAAGAGCATGTGTTGCATATGCATTCCATGTACCTAGAGTTTCTTTCAGTTTTTAATTTTTTATTATTTGGTAATGATATGATGTTTGAACCTATAAAATTTTATGATTCATATTTATTATCATCTTATTGTGAATTTGTGTTATAGATTCATGAATAATAAGTGGTGAAAACCCCTTACTTGTAAAAATATATTTTTTACACTATGACTTAATATTTGAAAGTTATTAAATACATTCTAAATAGGAAAATGTATTGATATAGGATGTAGGATTCCCCAGATGGTGTTCTTGAGGCAGTGTTAGGTCATGATTTCTATTGATGTTATAAATTGTCTAGTGGTCAAAAAGGCAGTGAAAAGTTTTTATATAGAAGAGATGAGGCTTTTTTCTGTTATAACATGGTGTGGTTCCATTCTTGGTAAGACTGTGGACTGGTTGAGTTTTGTATATAATTATGATCTTGAGGGGCTTATCATATATTGATTTCTAAGATACATCCCTTTATTTTCATGTTCAGTTTAATATTCTCAATGATGAAAAAAAATTTAGATGTATTTCATATATGGTTCCAAACATATTTCATCTTTTATATTATGTTCTACAAGACTATGTGGAGTCACTAGGTGTTTTTATTCTTTTACCACTGGTCTGGTTATTCTCATAGCCAATTTTTTTTATCATGATGTTTATTTTTTATTCATGAAATAAATTTTTTGGTCATGATATTATGTGTAATGGGAACTTAATTCAATAATGTTCTTTATTGTATGTTTGTGAAGTAGTTTGGTTGGTCGTGTGGTCAGTAGGAATGATCAATTGTTTTCATAATTTAATTAGTGGATTGTTTGTTTGGTGGATTACTGGGTTATACAGTCGATTATAATGGATGCCTTTTTCCTTCATGAGGCCAATATTTTTGGATTGGATAGTAAGTTTGATGGACATGTGTTCAGTTGTCATGGTTATTTGTTTCTTTCACGTGTTCAGTTTGTTTTTAGGTTAGTTCGGGGCTTATAAAATGTCTTCAAACATGATTGTTTTGTCAGAGTACCTTTAAAAGTCATCAGTATATGTTTTTTTTGTAAAGGTGGATTTAATTATTTAATTAAGTGTATTTAATGGCCATTTTTAGTTGGATACTTATATCCTTGGATTTCTATGATGAACAAGGATATAAATAAGTCATTAATCATAAAATATAACAAGATATACTTTAGGGGTTAATTAATGATTGTCCTACAATCTAAATTTTTGATGGTTTCATATCATTAATTCTAAAATGAATTTATTTACTTCATTATGATATTATTTCTTTCACTAAATACATGATGTTTCATAGCCTTCCCCATAGATTCCTAGAACCCTGAGGTTGTTTTTATCTTATCCCTATGGTAATTTCATCTAACGTTTGTAGAACATAATTTGGTGTAGTCAATTGTGTGAAGAATCATTGTTCAAATTATAGAATCGTCATTCTTTCTATATTAATGTTAATGTGTGGGTATTTTATTCATTTTTCATTTATATTTTATTGATACTAAGGTTTTTCATAGTATAGATAATGTTTTGGATGAATCTGAATATTTAAGTGGATATGTAGAAATATTATGTTTTATTTCATGGAGGATATTGTAGATGATGTTGTTCATGCATGTTTCCATTAATAAAAATCCTTTTTGTTGTCCCTTTATAATGTGGTGGTTATTTTTTATATGAGACCATTTCTCTGTTGATTTTTTTCATTCTTTAAAAAAATGGGTAATAATACATACATTACTGTTGAATTGGTTTCCTATAGAAATATTTATGTTTTTTAATAATATCAATGCTAAATAATAACGTAACATAATATATTACATTGACCAAAATTTATCTTAAATAGGGTTTTCATTACAAGATTATACATGTTGCGGTTGTTTTACCTCATGTGATGCGGGATGTGGTGCAGTTATGGAGGGGACCATATTTTTTGTGAAATAAGTGGGGAGGTGATGTGAAGGATGGTTTCAATGGGATGAGATATCTGGTGGTTGTGATGTATGATATTTGTGATGTGGGATTATAGTATTGATATTTATGGGTTTTGTTGGGAAGTATTAGAATATGTTGTGTTGTGGAGAGGAAGGATATGAGATGGGTTAGATTTTTTGTGTTGTGTGGTAGTGTTAGTTTGTAACACCCCAAGATTTTATGAAAAATATTCTTTTTAATTTCCTGCCTTGTGTTTTACGCTACACCAAAAGGAGCTTGCACAACTCGCATCCTTGGCTTGCCTTGCATTACACGCAATCACGACTTTCCTCGATAGTGTGTGTAGTACGCAATACGGAGTTTCACTAAAAACGATATGATATTAAAATATTATTAAAACTAGCAGTTATAAATAATAATAAACACTTTTTGAAATTTTTTAAATTTTATTTTTCAAAATGGACTTCATTTTTGGATTCGGAACGTTAAAATTAGCTTAGGGTGAAATTTTGGTACTTTTCAGATAACTTTCATATTCTTATGAATAGTGAAAATTACTAAATTTTAATTAAAAACAACTTTTTTAATAGAAATAATTAATAGTGATGCATTATTAATTTGAGTGGTTTTAAAGTATATCTAGAATATATTTTTACAATTTAATACAATTTTGGTCATTGGATGTAATTTCACATTTAAACCAGACATAAACAAGTGTCAATATTTTGATAGTTATTATCTCTCAAAAACACGCTATTTGTTTTGACGACGAGAATTAATTTTTAAATTAATTAATGTAACTGATATGTTTTGAATTTGGTAAAATAGAAGTCATTTTTCAATTCATAATATCAAATATATCTTAGGCCGAATTTTTTGTATTTTTCTGAAAACATTCATTTTTTTGATGAATAGTGAAACCACTAAGTGGTAGTTAAAAAAAATGAATTTTTCATAAAACATAATTTTACGACTTCTGTGAGTGGAATTTCGAAAATCCGAGAGACACGGTTAATATCAAGGACTAAAATGTGGTTCAATGAGATGAAAATAATTTTTTGGTGAATAGTAACTTTTTACTTTTATTTACCACGGTTAAAAGTAAATAGGGTAATTAAGGGTAAAAATGATATTATTATTACCATAACACATGTACAAATTCTATTGGATAAGTGTAATTCGACCAAAAACAAGCTTAGGAATAAAATATGACCATTTAGGCCCACTTGGATTAGATTAAGACATTTATTATTATTTAATTCAAAGAAGAGTTAAAAGAGTTAAAATCAATGTTTATTTACTAAAACATTTTTAATATAGGGTTATACATAAGATAAATTCGATTTTAAATATTCCTCAAAAAGATAAAAAGATTTCCTACATAATGGTATTTTATTTGTAATTTTTGTACATTAAATAATTTAATTTATCTATGACACAACGATGATGTAGTAATTATCTTATTAATGAAATATTGACATAATTGATGTTATAAATACCCAAATAAATATAATTTGAGACTTTTTATGAATTCCACTAATTTATTAGGTTAATATGACATGTTGTTATTGATTTAATTAACTTGGTTCGAACTAATAATTCTGTTTTGATTTTCAAAAAAATCAATTACTAAATAGTGTCTAAATTGACATAAAATAGTTTTTAAAACAAATATTATATTAGTAATTGTTATTTTATTCCTAAAAATCTAAGGTTAGGCAAAATGAATTATATAAGGATATATATTAATAATAAACAAATTGGGGTTCTTTTGGCTGCTTATAGTAAGTTTATTAACTTTATTGTATGAGAACACAAGAAGACACGGTAAAAGTAAACTTATTTAACTTAATGTTAAATCTAAATGATAAGGTTTAAATAGGAAACTAAACTTGTCTAAATTATATTGGATGAGAGGATTTAGACCCATCCCCACCTTAGACTAGAAATAAATCAATTTTGAGCTATTTAAAACCAAACTTGTCTCTATAATAAAATAATATTTTTAGTTTTTCCAAAGCAGCCCCTCTCCTCCCTTATAAAAGGGCACCTCCTCCCTCTCTTCCTCACACAACTTTGAGCCTTCAAGCTCGGCCAACCCCTGCCAAATTCTCTTCTCCACTTCCCTAGAAACATCCTAGAGGTCCTGGTCTTCTTAAAATACCATCCTTAGATATTTAAGTGGAGGTTAAGAAAAGGCGCGTCAAAAAGAGGTAATATCCATTACCGATCTTTTTCAATTTATTTCTTCTTCAACATCTTCTTATTTACTTTTTTCATGATAAAGTAATAACATCAGTATTTCTTATATACTGATATGTTATTAGAAATATGAAACAACTCTAATTAACCTTCTATCCATCCTACAGAAAAAGGAAATCACCGCGCGTGCGTACGTACAGAATACCGTCTCCACGCCGTGGTGTAATCTATTTTCCACCACCACCTTACATGGATGGGAATAATGGTGTAAATAATAACTATATATTTTTATTTTAAAGTGATATTGATTCTGAAATCGTATACATACAGTCCAATACAATCCCACGATCATGAGAACGATATCATCACTCGTGCGTACGTACGGACTACCGTCTCCACAACGCGATGAGATTCATTCTCCACTTTAACCATTCATGAATGATTATAAAGTATATATAATAAGTAATCATGAAATATATGAAATAATAATGATACTTGATTTATGTGTATATATATGTATTTCAACCACTTAATTCCGCTCAACTCAATAAGGAAACGAAAACAGCGTTCATGCGTACGTACGGCCTACCGTCTCCACGAACTGTGTATTTCTTTCCATTTACTGATTTATTATATATATGTGTATTCTGAATATATATATATATAAGTCATGTTTTATATTCTGGAATTAAGTAATCATGATCTAAGTAATCATATGAATAATTACAAGTCAAAACACGGACGACAAATGAAACAATTTTACCAAAAACGCTCTTTAACATGGAATTTACAAAAGAACGGGTAATATAAAGTCATAAGTGAACCATATATGATATCATAACAATGAATATGATTCTGTAATAATTCAATGACATTATTTAAATCATTATACAGGAGGTTCAGACACTTACGAAGTAAATCAGACCTAAGGTAAGGGAAAATATCACAATCTCATTTTTATCCGAGATTTTTTATACTTTGGTTTTTACTGGGGTGTATTTTATCATCAAAATCCATGTTTCCTCAATATGTAATATTATTTACATCCACCTAAAATTGTTTAAATCCAATTTTACCCTTCGGTGTGTATTTAGTAAAAGATATGAAAGGAATTTTTTTTTGTTTTTCGTACGAGGTACTTTTTGACTTTTCCGACAAAAGTATGAGAAGATTGTTTTTTTAACTTATACGGAATGAATGGATTTTTAAAACATTATTTCCAAGAATATTACTTTACAAGTTTTCATGTTTATTTTTAATCAACTTCTTTTAGTTTAAAATTGTCTGACATGTTATGAAAGGAAAATATTTTTGATGTAGAAAGGATATTTTCCTCAAGAATGGAGTTCAAGTGTTTTATCAAAATTATTTTCCTTCTAAGATAATAAAGGGTTATGTTTTTATCCCTATTATTACATTGATTTGATTATGTTATGATGGCTTTTTTTTATGAATTCCTTTATCTTATATGAATTATTTTATGATGTCACGGTGTTTATGAATCCCATTTTTATTACATGGGTTATGCTATGATGTATGGTTTATGATTTTGTGGCACACATAAGAATGGTATCATTATGAGATGGGTGGGAACTATATCTCCCTCCAATGCATTGGGTAAATATTTTATATCTCATGAGATTGACATGGCTAGAATGGTAGGTTATACCGGTTCAGTGAAACAGGACTAAAACGAGGGTAACTCAGTTCAGAAAGGGACTTTGTCCACTAAGATAGTCTTGGAAATGAGTCTTGACTAATAAGAAATGATTTTCTATGATTATGTGTGTATGCCACAAATTTCATGTTCTAAGTTATGATTATTGGGATTTCATTTCACTACTATGATTTATTCCATGTTATGAAATTATGCTCTCTTTTGCAGGTTAAGATTTCCAAAATGTTATGTTCTTATGAATATGATGTGATTGATATTTCTTTTGTTTACCCTTACTGAGAATTTGAGCTCACCCCTTTATGTTTTCTTTTCCCCAGGATATAAAGAAAGATTTTAGTTAAAAAAAGATATTTATGGGAGATGTTGAAGATCTTTCACCAGGATTAGATGATTATATTCCGAGTTTCCAAAGACACTAAACTATTACGATCCTTGTGTGTGTATTTTTGTTATGTAATAAGTATTCCACAAATGTAATGTAATGTCAATGTATGTCAAGCTTCGGGTCGCTACAGTTAGTATCAGAGGAAAGGTTTAGTCAACCTTTGGAAACTAGGATGCGAAAACGTTAGTGAGATCCCTAGAGATATTTCTAAGGTATGTCTAGGGATGTCCCTACGGATCAATATACGTATAGGATACAGTCCTAGAACTATGGTAACGATCATATAATTTAACCTAAGATGTTAGATATTGAGGATACTCCCCCTTGATTATGTTATTTTCCTTGTATGATTTTTGCCTCTCACAGAATTCTTTTTGTGTTTTAGTCAATGGAGGGAACCAGAAAGAATTCGGTTAGCATTGAATCCAATGGACAAATTGGTGACTATGAGCAACAAAATTGTGTAATGTCTAGAGAGAAAGATATTGTTATTATGCCAAATCAGTCATCGTGATATATGATTAACAAGGAGAAATTTAGTGGTATGGCTAATTCATCAAATAAGAGGAAGATAGACTTTTATGCATGTTCGCATGTTGAGAAGCATAAAGAAAGAAAGATTGAGATTTCTAAAGAAGGGAAGAAGAACCTTGAGGAATACCTCAAATGGAGGGACAGATGTTATCTGTGTGGAGAAAAGGGTCATAGAGTGACAGACTGTTATGGAGTTCAATGTCTTATTCGTGGAGAACATGGGCATTACCCAACTCAATGCCCTGACCAAAAAATTTACATCTAATTAAGGAAGGACTTATTCCAGGACAATCATTGAAGATGATGGTTTAAAGTGTTTATGTATTGGTATTCAAGAATAATGTTATTGAGGTACTTTTATGGTATATTGGAATATCTATGTATTAGTCCATTGTGGTTTTCGATAAGAATATGACATCAGTAACCATGAAAAGTGATTGAAATATTTTTGGAAAGTAGATGATATGCGCATACTAAAGGGATAAGGAGAAAATTAAATGTTTTATAGTATTCATGAGATCATGACTGATATAAGGAAATAGTTATATCATGGTTTGAGTATATAGAATTTTGAGGATTTTGGTATGTGGAAAGAGTTATCTTTTGACAGCAGTCATGTTTTCACTAAGATTCAATGGGTATTCATTTTTCAAGAGATTACACGATTATGGTATTCACATGACTGGAATGTGACAAACAAGATATATGAGGGATATATGATGGCATTCACGTGACCATTTTCTCTACACTGTGAGCTTGGACCGAAGTATTTTAGATAAGCCTAAAGATTGGAATGGATTATGTTGGACAGAAGTTAGTATTGTTTAAGGATAAAACTTTTTTGATATTGTTGGTGGGATATTATAGTAATATAAAAAGGACAACCTGCAGGACGGGCGACAGCCCATCGCGTCGGACAAGGCTGTGGGAATCGAACCCACAACCGAAGTGCGACAGGCCTTTATCACCTACCACTGGCCTACAGGAAGTCCCTGGTTAGTAGAAACTAGTTTTATTATATTAAGCAGTATGATATATGAAGTATAAGTCCATTTTAGGAACCATATATGACTAATCTCACTATAGATGGACTTATTTATTTTTTGATAACTTATCTAACCTTTTGTTTGAGACAGATGGAATGACCCATCATTCTATCACATGATCTACTAACACATCACGAATGACAAATTCAACTTCATTTATTTAAGAGATGAAGTGGAAATTTTCCAAAGAACTAAAAACGGTGAGACTATACCAAAATCATGAATCTATTTCTTCTAATTCCAATTTCATCAACTTTAGGGAAATGATCTTGAAAACCAAAAATGTTATCCTAGTGATCTTATATCTGATGAATCAGATGGTACCTTAGATCGTCACAAATTTCTGGCTTTGTGATTGCAAGCTTTTCCATGTCCATGTTCTCTACCACTCTCCATCAGAACATCATGGTTTGTTTTCTATTCCATATCCATATTTTCACCTATGTGGAAACCCAATGATTAGTTTATTTGGGTTACCGTTACATTTCATACTTTTGTTTTTAAAGATTTGTTTTGGTATTCCTTTTTACGATGTGGGTTTATATTAATGAAACTTTCGAATAGTAAACCATTTATAACCCCGACGAATTTTGAGGGCGAAATTCATTTTTAAGGGGAGTAGAATGTAACACCCCAAGATTTTATGAAAAATATTCTTTTTAATTTCATGTCTTGTGTTATACGCTACCCCAAAAGGAGCTTTCACAACACACATCTTTGACTTTCCTTGCATTACAAGCAATCACGACCTTCCTCGATAGTGTGTGTAGTACGCAATACCGAGTTTCACTAAACAACGATATGCTATTAAAATATTATTAAAACTAGCAGTTATGAATAGTAATAAACACTTTTTGAAATTTTGTAAATTTTATTTTTCAAAATGGACTTCATTTTTGGATTCGGAATGTTAAAATTAGCTTAGGGTGAAATTTTGGTACTTTTCAGATAACTTTCATATTCTGATGAATAGTTAAAATTACTAAATTTTAATTAAAAACAACTTTTTTAATAGAAATAATTAATAGTGATAAATTATTAATTTGGGTGGTTTTAAAGTATATCTAGAATATATTTTTACAATTTAATACAATGTTGGTCATTGGATGTAATTTCACATTTAATCCAGACATAAATAAGTGTCAATCATTTGATAGTTATTATCTCTCAAAAACACGCTATTTGTTTTGACGACGGGAATTAATTTTTAAATTAATTAATGTAACTGAAATGTTTTGAATTTGGTAAAATAGACATCATTTTTGAATTCATAATATCAAATATAGCTTAGGCATAATTTTTTGTATTTTTCTGGAAACGTTCATTTTTTGATGAATAGTGAAACCACTAAGTGGTAGTTAAAAAAAACTGAATTTTTCATAAAACTTAATTTTACCGCTTCTGTGAGTGGAATTTCGAAAATCTGAGAGACACGGTTAATATCAAGGAATAAAATGTGGTCCAATGAGATGAAAATAATTTTTGGTGAATATTAACTTTTTACTTTTATTTTCCACGGTTAAAAGTAAATAGGGTAATTAAGGGTAAAAATGATATTATTATTACCCTAACACATGTCCAAATTCTATTGGATAAGTGTAATTCAACCAAAAACAAGCTTAGTAATAAAATATGACCATTTAGGCCCACTTGGATTAGATTATGACATTTATTATTATTTAATTTAAAGAAGAGTTAAACGAGTTAAAATCAAAGTTTATTTACTAAAACATTTTTAATATAGGGTAATAAAGAAGATATATTTGATTGTAAATATTAATTAGAAAGCTCAAAATATTTCCTACATAATGGTATTTTATTTGTAATTTTTATACATTAAATAATTTAATTTATTTATGACACAACGATGATGCAGTAATTATCTTATTAATGAAATATTGACATAATTGATGTTATAAATACCCAAATAAATATAATTTGAGACTTTTTATGAATTCCACTAATTTTTTAGGTTAATATGACATGTTAGTATTTATTTAATTAAATTGGTTCGAACTAATAATTCTGTTATGATTTTCACAAAAATCAATTACTAAATAGTGTCAAAATTGACATAAAATAGTTTTTAAAAAAATAATATATTAGTAATTGTTATTTTATTCCTAAAAATCTATGGTTCGTCCAAATGACATAGATACAGTTATATATATTAATAATAAACAAATTGGGGTTCGTTTGGCTGCTTATAGTAAGTTTATTAACCTTATAGTATGAGAACACAAGAAGACACGAGAAAAGTAAACTTATTTAACTTAATGTTAAATCTAAATGATAAGGATAAAATAGGAACCTAAACTTGTCTAAATTCTATTGGATGAGAGGATTTCGACACATCCGATCCTTAGCCTCGAAATAAATCAATTTGGAGCTATTTAAAACCGAACATGACTTTATAATAAAATAATATTTTTAGTTTTTCCAAAGGAGCCCCTCTCCTCCCTTATAAAAGGGAACCTCCTTCCTCTCTTCCTCACACAAATTTGTGCCTTCAAGCTCGGCCAACCCCTGAAAAATTCTCTTCTCCACTTCCCTAGAGACATCCTAGAGGTTCTGGTGTTCTTAAAAGACCATCCTTAGTTCTTTAAGTGGAGGTTAAGAAAAGGCGCATCAAAAAGAGGTAATATCCATTACCGATCTTTTTCAATTTCTTTCTTCTTCAACTTCTTCTTCTTTATTTGTTTCATGATAATGTAATAACATCATTATTTCTTATATACTGATATGTTTTTATAAATATGAAACAACTCTAATTAACCTTCTATCCATCCTACGGAAAAAGGAAATCACCACGCGTGAGTACGTACGGAATACCGTCTCCACGCCGTGGTGTAATATATTTCCCACCACCACCTTACTTGGATGGGAATAATGGTGTAAATAATAACTATATATTATTATTTTAAAGTGATATTGATTCTGAAATAGTATACATACACTCCAATACAGTCCCATGATCATGAGAACGATATCATCGCTCGTGCGTACGTACGGACTACCGTCTCCACGACGCGATGAGATTCATTATCCACTTTAACCATTCATGAATGATTATAAAGTATATATAAAAAGTAATCATGAAATATATGAAATAATAATGATACTGGATTTATGTGTATAAATATGTATTTCATCCACTTAATTCCGCTCAACTCAATAAGGAAACGAAAACAGCATTCATGCGTACGTACGGCCTACCGTCTCCATGAACGGTGTATTTATTTCCATTCACTGATTTATTATATATATGTATATTCTGAATATATATATATAAAGCTTGTTTTATATTCTGGAATTAAGTAATCATGATTTAAGTAATCATGTGAATAATTACAAGTCAAAACACGGACGACAAATGAAACAATTTTACCCAAAATGCTATTTAACATGGAATTTACAAAAGAACGGGTAATATAAAATCATAAGTGAACCATATATGAAATCATAACAATGAATATGATTCTGTAATAAGTCAATGACATTATTTAAATCATTATACAGGAGGTTCGGACACTTATGAAGAAAATCAGACCAAAGGTAAGGGAGAATATCACAATCTCATTTTTATCCGAGATTGTTTATACTTTGGTATTTAATGGGGTGTATTTTGTCATCCACATCCATGTTTCCTCAATATGTAATATTATTTCCATCCACCTACAATTGTTTAAATCCAATTTTACCCTTCGGCGTGTTTTTAGTAAAATATATGAAAGGAATCTTTTTTCGTTTTTTGTACGAGGTACTTTTTGACTTTTCTGACAAAAGTATGAGAAGAATGTTTTTTTCAACTTATACGGCATGAATGGATTTTTAAAACATTATTTACAAGAATCTTACTTTAAAAGTTTTCATGTTTATTTTTAATCAATTCTTTTAGTTTAAAATTGTATGACATGTTATGAAAGGAAAATGTTTTTAGAGTAGAAAGGATATTTTCCTCAAGAATGGAGCTCAAGTGTTTTATCAAAATTATTTTCCATCTAAGATAATAAAGGGTTCTGTTTTTATCCCTATTATTGCATTGATTTGATTATGTTATGATGGAATTATTTTTATGAATTCCTTTATATTATATGAATTGTTTTACGATGTCACGATGTTTACGAATCCCATTTTTATTACATGTGTTATGCTATGATGTATGGTTTATGATATTGTGGCACACATAAGAATGGTATCATTATGAGATGGATGGGACCTATATCTCCCTCCAATTCATTGTGTAAAGATTTTATATCTCATGAGATAAACATGGCTGGAATGGTAGGTTATACCGGTTCAGTGAAATAGGACTGAAATGAGGGTGACTCGGTTCAGAAAGGGACTCTGTCCATTAAGATAGTCTTGGCAATGAGTCTTGACTAATAAGATATGATTCTCTATGATTATGTGTGTATGCCACAAATTTCATGTTTTAAGTTATGATTATTGGGATTTCATTTCACTACTATTATTTATTCCATGTTATGAAATTATGCTCTCTTTTGCAGGATAAGATTTCCAAAATCTTATATTCTTATTAATATGATGTGATTGATATTTCTTTTTTTACCCTTACTAAGAATTTTAGCTCACCCTTTTATGTTTTCTTTTCCCCATGATATAAAGAATGATTTTAGGTTAAAAAAATATCTTTATGGGAGATGTTGAAGATCTTTCACCAGTATTAAAAGATTACATTCCGAGTTTCCAAAGACACTAAACTATTACGATCCTTGTGTGTATGTTTTTGTTATGTACTAAGTATTCCGCAAATTTAATGTAATTCCAATGTACGTCAAGCTTCGGGTCTCTACATAGTTCCCTAGTTATCAATGGTATAAAGTGAAAAGATTAAATTAAATGAAAAGTGTTAGTAATTGATTATGAAATTAGAGGGATCAATTTTTTAAAATGGTTTAAATAAAATAAATGATTAATTAGTGGGACATGTTAATGATAAAAAAATTTCTTTTAAATTTGGTGTTACAATAAACACATATAATCTAAAAAATGATGGAACAAATAATTAATGTGGAACTGTGTGGTGGCTAGTTAGTGTCATTAATTTTGTGGTCACCAGGTTTTTGACAGATGTTTTATGGTACAACAGATGTAATGTGGTTTATGCTAGTGTAGTTGATGTGAACCCATAAGTATAATGTTTTGTGATATCTATGTACTATATACTTTATATAATTTATATATATGCCTCACCCGAGATGGATTATCTTACCAAATCCATAATGTTTTTGGTTATTAGGTTTTCTCCCCAAATTCATGGTAGGCGGTGATATAGATGATGAGATACTCCCACTTCCCATATTTTAAATATAAAAAATGATTATATGGGTTGTTGTGAGATTATTCAGTTGTGATAAATATGTGAAATTTTTTGGGGGTCATGAACAATGTGAGTAGAGAATTAGTTTGATGCCCTTTATGACCATGATATCGTACTTCCATAGTTATGTGATGTGGTTTTAATGTAATTCAGAAAAGATGTGACGTGATGATGACTGATGATGTTAATTGAAACAAAACATTTTTAGGTTGGGGTAGGTGTTTATGTGTCCGAAATTTTTTTAAAGATGACTAGACTATGTAATGTGATTTTTATGCAAGGGATGGGAGCACATGACATTTGATAATGGAGAGTGAGAGCTGAAAAAAATTGGGGAAGTGGTTATAGGGGGAATATTATTTATGTTTTCAATGTAATGTTATTGTATTGGATATTTAATTTTGTTACCATTCCATGATGGGGATGGGGTTGGATAGTTGACTAGTTTTGGTGCATGTGGATTCTATTGTTTATTCAATTAATCCTTACTATTTATCACATTTTCACTTGATACCTTGGGTATTATCCTAATTAGTTTAATTTTTTTCTCACCCAAAAAATATAACATTTATTTTTCAGGATTCTATGTGAACTTTAGGGACCAATATATTTATTACCAACTTTGTTTTTGGATCTGTTGTTTAGTTGTTTCTCTAGGAGAAGTATTTTGAATTTTTGTTGAATATTTTTTCTTTATTTGTTGACGTTGCTCATCCATTGAGGGGTGGTTTTGGGTTGAATTTTTTTATGTGTTTTCCATGTGATTGATTTATCTTATCTCTATGTTATATAATATATATAGGGTAATTCCTCCCATATGTGCTATTTTTATCCACTTGGTTCTAGTCAGCATCCCAGGGCCAACTATAGGCGAGTATCAAGAATTATTATATATCTTCCTTCAATTAAGCACCCAGAGGGGTATAAATTAACATATGGGGACATGATATTTTTAATATATATATATTATACTCCATAGAATAAGGGTGAGTGAGCCATTATGTATCCATTGGGAGAACCATATGTGTTAATGTTCGAAGGCATCCATAAGATGCATTCCATGAATCCAATATATGTTTAAAAATTAAGATAGTATCTAATAAAAATAATTTTCTATAAAAATGAATGAGTTTAGGGTTTATTGGTGGTTAATATCCATTATAATATTTATATCAAATAATTTTAAATATATTATCTATATAAATGAAAAATAAATTTTAATATAAAAATATTAATTTTTTTTATTTGTTATAGTTGATCGAGAAAAACAAATTTTCTGATTGTCTATGTATATTATATATAATATATTCAAAGTTATGGAAATATATTTTATTTATTTATATGTATTCAACCAAATATAGTTAATTACACATTAATTATACTGATTCTATCAAGAAACCCATTGTACAAAATTAATAATGGTGAGAACCCATGAAAAATACATTATAGACTAGGTGGATTGTTTTAGTCCAACCCCATTAATTCCAATTCTATATTATATATCTATGATGTGAATTCGACTAGAAATGTAAAATAATATATATATATATATATATATATATTATTTTAAAATAAAAATCCCTCAAATGTGAGTAATAAATTATTATAATTTCATCAAAAAATTAGAAGTACAATAAAAAATGTTTCAAAATTATGAAATACTAATGGTGGTTTAATTATATATTTTCATCATTTTTATGTCATTAGTTATAGTTAAATATATATAATAGTATTTTTATTGTCTCACCCCAAATCAAATAAATGACTGTAATCCATAATTCCATGTCTCACTACTAGAAAAATTGGTTTTTGCGCCTCAGGTAATGGGAAACCGCCTTCGGCGGCCGAAATTGATTGTATTAGCAATCGCCAAAAGTGGTCTATAATGCTGAAATAAATGGGTGGTATTTTTTCCACACCATCTTTCTTGTTTTCCTTAAAAGAACCGCTACAACTCAGGTGATGCCTGCTGTCACCCCCCACCGTCGCCCTAACACCCTCAGTCACACCAATTGCCATCTCTCGTTGCCTCTCGTCACCCCTCCCTCACTCACTGTTGAACCCATCGGTCGGTGAATATTCAAAGGCCTGCCTAAATCCTCTACATTTCACCCGCCCTCCCAGCAGTCTTCATAGATCTTCAATGGCCGATGGGTAGAGCTTCAGGTCCCTCCTTGCACCCACTGGTTAACCCCATGTGTCTAACGGCGCACCCACCTAGTGTCCCGCACACGTGAAACCTAGTATTTTTAACAGGAATTTTATAGAAAGACAATGTCAATCGCCGTTTGTTTTTACCAATGGAGAAAATGCACCTACCAGAAGCGGTCGACTGGTGGTAACTAAATACCTTTAGCGGCCGCTTTTGGTTGTCTCTATAGGGCTTTATTGTAGTAGTGTGTCTTGAAGTGTGCCTCCGTATATACCAGGGGACCCTACTAGCAGCGAGGGTCTATGTGGAGTCATGGAGAGATAATTTACTCCATTATAGTGCACAATAATATATAAATATGGAAAAATATTTCATTATAAAACAAAGAACATGGAATAATACAAACTCAGATATATATAATATGATTGATTATATAGAATCCACAGTCATACAAAAATAATATCCAATCGAGCACTTGGTCGACCACAAGTATAATATTATAAGAAAAAAGTGCAAGGAAGATATAAGACTCTATCCCTATCACAATACCAATCACAAGACTCCTATAATGAAAACCTACGCAACAATCCACCCATTTTCCATCCCAACATGTACTTTCAAAAGTTGATGACTACTTGGTATCTGAAGTTCCATAGCGGCCTGGGCCAAAAGAGATTATAAAACATTAGGAAAATTCCAATGTGGTTCTGTACTAGACAAGTTCATTCATTAGATGTGTATGTTATAAGCATATATAACTATAAATTAATCAGAAAATCCATAACATAATTTTTTTAATAAAATTACATAATCATAGGTGGGAAATAACATGCATGTGTCTATCAATCATGTACTCAACATGCCTCTAAAAACCCAAAATGTACATGATTTAGCTCTTTTTTGAAAAAACACAATTCTATAGCTTTAAACATCCCTTTTAGATAGCTAAAACCAAATAATACTTCCACATTATTCTTAAAGGTGTAGTCTAATGCATGCTAAAATAAATCATAATACATCCATCCTAGGGGATGTCTACCATTGTTATTCTATAGAATTCATTAGAAAAATTCACATTATAAGAGATTGATCAAATGAATTAGATCCGCATCAGTAATCCAAATAACTCACCACCTTGATAAATGTATAATACCAAAAATGGATTGAAATACCTTAATTATGGGTTATCCAAGGAAATAACGGCCTCACAACTAACACATCCCTCCATTTGGTAGTCTAACGTGATGAACTTGCACCATCACATGTGGCGCACAGATAATTATTTATGAAAACTAATGTTCAAAAATTACTTCATTTCAATATGTTTCATATTCATAATGTTACACATTGAGGAAACATAAGTAATAGTTAAATAGGTGTAACACATCTATATCGTGTGACTAAACATTAATCATAGGTCCAATAAAAAAATATTATAGTCAATACAAATCCAGTCAAACCTCAAACATTGATTGTATAGAAACAGTCCTACACACAAGGAATAATATATCCATTATAACCATGTACATTAATTAAACATAATTAATCAGACAAGTTAGGCTTTTTTGTTAACTAATTATTCCATGATCTATGTCTCTGATTTTAATTTTTTAGGTTATCCAATTAAAATATCTTATTAGGGTCACATTTTTTATAGGTGTTACATGAGTCTAAAGTTAAACATCCAAACTGAAGAATGAATTCATTTTAGATTCGATTAGAATAAATATAATAACCATGGTTCATGTACCCAAAACAACCATTCAAAAAATGGAGAAATCTCCTAAACAAGTAGGCCCAACTATGTAATCAATATTTCCCAAGTCTATTGAGACTCAAAAAATAACATGAGATTGTATTCACATCATAGAGTCAAAAATTAATTAATGCTATTAATAATTTAATTAAATTAAGGAATTAAATTCTATTTATAATTAAATAGGAAGGAATACATTGTATAATGACTTAACAGATATCATTGTGTAGTCTAATCTAGGAAATACCACCCAATATTATTCGATGACATTTAACCCATGCCAAAGTGGGTGAAATCCATGTCATGCATGAACATAAAAAACATATATAATATAATTAAATTGTAAACTTTTTAAGAATTTTAATATGTTATGTACAATTATAGATACATTTTCCTACATTGTTTGAGACCCATAAAACATTCCCATTTCAAAGTAGAGAGAAATACCCAAATCAATTCAATAATTCAATAGAAAATTCAACATATTTGGAAAAAAACACAAAATGAATTTTGAATTTATATAACACTATAAAAATACTAATAAATTATATTTTTTTATTAGTATGATATATCCTCTCACATAGTCAATCTCTGGTCTCTTCATCTTCAAAAAACTCATTCACTATCTTGGGTAATTACTTTCTGATTTCCAAAAAAAATTTAGAAAATAATAAATATGCGAGAAATTTTGATGATTTAATGGTTATTATGGTATTAAAATAGATATATTATAAAAATATATTTCCACCACAACTAATGGATCTTCAATCGGTGAAGGAATGATGTTTATGGAGCTCCAAGAGGCCAAAACCATCCATTCCCATAAAAACATCACTTTTAATTTAGGGAAAATGGAATGAAGTTTCTAATAAAGTCTTGTATGATTAAAGAACCCGTAAAATCTCCCTAGAGATGTTCCTGATGTTAAAAAATGATTCAAATCATTTTAATTTTTGTTGAAAATTAAAATGATGTTGGCTATGTGGGTTCATGTTGTGACACATAGTGTCATGCTATGAATCAATTTTACAGCTCCTAGGTATAGTTGAAACTCATATAGATTCACCTAATGTGTCCCCCCAATTACCTATCAACTGAATCATTTTATTAAGAAAATATAGTAATTAAAACCATTATATATCATACCCATCATATTTTTCTCAAAATAACCATCCACTAAAAATAACTGTTCACTTTTCATAGAATATTCCTAACCTATTAAAACATGGGTCCTTTAGATATTCACAATATAGATATTCTCATCCTTATGAAGTTTTGGTAAAATGTTATACACCTTACTTGATCTCCCTCAATCATAAAAAACAAGGATTTATATTTGTTCCACTACGATCTGATAAATTCAAAACTCAATGACCGATCTCAAACCCAAACATCTCTCGCACTGTTTATGTATTAATATTTTATGAATAAATTAACTGAATCTAAGAAATTTTAATTAGTTCATGAAAATTATGGTAGTTATATCTACAACCACATCTCACTGTAATGAATAGTTTCAACAAACAAACTTTTATAAAACACGTGGTTTCACCACTATAAGAATCATCCTCCCATGGATGATTCAATAAACCATGTTTCTCTCTATTATAAGAAACACTAAACAAAAACAAAAAAATGGTTCTCAAACAACCTATTAAACATTCCCCACACATCCTTAAATACATTGTTCCCTTCTAAACATGTCTATCCACTAGAATAAATTTTAGGTGGAAATAACTTTGATAAATTTTCTATAAATGGTCAATAACACAACTAAAATTTCATTTAGATAAATTTATAAGTCCGCTAAGAAAATTTAAAGAACAACCAGAGACACATAATATCAGTCAATTGATGCTTCAATACTCTATAATACCATGATTTTGTTCCTAAAAACCCACAGTCATAAAATATTATCAAATAGTTTTTCCCTTTGAAAAATGAAACAAAATGGGTTTAAAACCCTAAACATGTGAAAAACAATTTAATTACAGGACTCTCCCCCTAAAACATGTGATTAATCTTAGTTTCACTCTCTTTAATATGTCAATTGAATCGTGAGTTTAAAATTAATTCCAAAACATCATTTATAATATCAAATAGAACAAATGAGTCTTTATTTACTAGATAAACCATTAACAAGATTTATTATCTAAATTTTTTTGTCTTATTCCCAACAACCACCACCAAACATAATAAAAAGATCTTGATATGGAGCTAATCCACCATATTCATATTTGTGTGGGTACTTATGAAAATACATTTCCATTTGACTATCTTCAAAGGCACATGACCAATACCACTGATTCTTTATGTATATTTAATAGGATAAATTAATAATATAAGGCATAATTAATGTGGTATTACAGTCCATAACCGTGTTTAATATTAATTCGAAGGATTATTCCCTAGTTAGTTCCCCGAACCACTTAGACCATCCACAAGGCTCTCAATTGTGTGTCAAATGACCAATGATCCGACTCTCTCTCAAAAGTTAATGATTCACTATTGAGTTAAAGACCACATATGGTCTTTTTCTATCCCTATATATGAATAGAAAATAATATATTAAATCAAGAAAAATACTATTTGGTTCACTACACATCGATCCCTGGAGTCACCAATATCGTTCGATAGTTAGTCATGAATAATCCATGAGTCTTTTCATAAGAGATTTCATTACACATGCGACAAATCCAATAGCCCAGACAATTATAATATCTTTATTGTTCATTTAAATGTTAACTTATTCCTACCCGAACCTAACTACTCTATAATATAATAGAAATACTAAACCTGACCATCTATTAAAATTGGATTGTACATAAATAACCAATCACATATAAAACATGGATTACTCCAAACACATTCAACTAGGATAAATGATCCATTACTAATGTGCATAAATATCTATATGATAGAAGGAATATTTTATGACTCCTAACCAAGATGGAATTTTATGATTATAAAAGTTTTTGTTTAAAGAAAAACCGTCTTTATCAATGAAAACATTTTTTATATGCAAAACTATTTCCTTATGAATTGAAATTTATTCTTCCACCATATAGACAGTAGAAGGACCCCAAAATAGCTTGAGAGGGGAGGAGGAAATGAGGGTGTGTATTTTTCATTTAAATTGACTAATCTTTTTCCCATTTTGGTAGGAACATTTAAAACATGTTTTATGGAATCATACAGTTATTAAACATTCACATGGAAAGAAAAAATACAAAAATTTTACTTGGATCACCACTAAGGGCTAGTCCATGGAGAATATGAATAAAGTCTATCATTCATACCTAAATCCACTAATATTAACTAGTTATTATGGATTATAGAAGATCAGACATAGTCTCTCTATGTTCGGAGCAATTCGATTTCTAGAATTATAGAGATAGCATGTCCCCTAACCTAGAGAAATTCTGTTGAATCCCCTTCGCTCACTACATTGGTTCAGGCCTTTCATAGTTTAAAAATTTTATGGCCATATCAGTATATTGGACATTGAAAACTTTTTCTATGATTATCAAAAGACTCTCATACATTGTAGTCCTGATTTAGTGTACCTTAATTCATTGTTCAATGAAATAATATATTCAACACTAATGTTCACAAAGCTACTGGCCTTAGAAAAACAAGACATATTATTCAATGAAAAACCATCATTCATGAAACCATACTCTTTCATCAGGCCCCAAACATTCTCAATGCTCTTAATCATTATGAATCCAACTCCCTTCATGAATATTATAACATTCATGGAACACTTCTTCATTTTCAAGCTCCCATTATTAATGAAACTCCCTTTTCGGGAAATCATTGGCGTCATTCAATAATAAAATAGTATTTTCGTGATCCTCAGGCTCACAATGAATTCCATATACATAATTATCCTAGAAATCAGGAGTTCTAAAATATTCACCGTTTTCTAATATTCAATTCATAATAAATTATGTTGGTGTGACCACCTATTATAGGATAATACCTATAGATGATCCCATGCTCCCTACAACATTTTCACGAACCTCTTCCATTATTCTCATGAAGATCCATTATTCAATAACAAGAATTGAAATTTTCCCATTCACTAATCTTCTTGTATTCATATTGATTATATTCCAACCATCGAGAAATGAAAATGATGAACACCTTCACAATACTAGAAGAATTTATGATGATCCATAACATCAAGAAACTCCAATTTTAATGTAACTTGTGCCTTCACAAATCATATGAAGATTCATTCAAGAAAAAGACATTTCAGAAGCATGATCCTTCCTCTAGATTTTGAGAAAAAAATTCAAAAACCATTCGAAAAGGATGCCATCTTCATCCCTAAGGAAATATAAATCATATGATCACTTTCCTTACAAACTCTCTTATTAAAAATAGTTTGGAATGAAAATAAGTAAAAAAATCTCATTCTAGATGTTAAAATCCTTAGTTCCAAAAAACAACTCGATATGTTTTAACCACATGGTTTGAATGTAATCCATTATATATACAAAAAATAATAATTAATATATGTATGAGTGATAGCTAAATGGATTACTTTGTGGAATACTACCACTTCCATAATTTATTTCTTCCGAATAACCATGATTATTCATAAGGGTCATGTCAAAAACATGTTCCACCAATTCTATAACTTCATATGTGTCTATAGGAATGAAAACTTAGGCATTAATTATATCCAACAAGGAATGATGACATAAAAAATTACTCAAAAAATATTGATTGAATCTGGAGTAAAAAAATATCATTCCATATAGAATCACCTTTCCATCATCTTACACACATGAAATTTCTAAAAAAATATAATCCAACAAATTTTAGACATGCTTTTTAGAAAACAATCACTTGATATTGAGATTCACTACACACGACCCATCACATTGTTTTCCGAACAAGACACTGAACATCCACCAATGATCTGACCCTCCCAATCCAAAATACCTAGGACACTCACATGGCATTCAAGAAGAGTTACATTCAAAACCTATGGATAATACAATACACACCCCCATCATATATTCTACAAGAATACAAGCACATCAAAACCAAACTATGAATCTCCTATTCTGAAACTAAATATTCTCTATATTCTCAGGTTAAAACGAAACATTCATGAAATTATTTTAATTTTTTCAAAGTTCATTACAATGCATATGAAATTTTGTGAAAAAAATAACCTTACCAATATAACCATTAAACCCCCTTCATACTGATAAATTACTCAGTTACCTCCAAGTAGCATGACACATCATCTCACTAGTAACGAGAGTTCTATTAAAATGATAAAAGGTATTAAAAAAACAAAAAAAATTGATTAACTATTGGTAAATAATCAATGAAAGAAATCTGGTTACATACCTAAGGACATTCCCTCACAGATTTAATTACATAACATCCACTTTATGAGGTGTAGATTCTAGGTTCAGTTAAATAGAATTAAAAACGTTAAATATGAAAAATCATTCATAGACTATAGTTTTAAGGTTAAAAGGAATACCATATCCATTAACATGTCGCAAAAGAATCTTAATAAGTTATTTCTTTCATAAAAAAGGTCCTAATAGTGAATTTTTCAATGCCTGTGTAATGATGTATTTCATCCCCACTACTATATTTATCAACACCATCATCATTGTTATCATCACTTTCTTCACCCAGAATTACCACACCATTTTCATACATAAAATTTTATTAGAAGTACATATGAATTAGATTCAATGTAATTAAAGTTCACCAATAGTTAAAATGTTCATGAATAATATAATTTGTTTACACAGAGTAGTGTTAAACACCACCATCAGTACAATCACACAAATGTATCATATATGTCATGTAAAAAATATCATTCTAATACAATTCACGTGAGGCCTCCTACAAATATGGTCATGTTTTAAATCTATATGTGTGACATGAGATGAAATAATATACAATCATAAAAATATAAAAGAATAAAAGTAGTATAATTATTTTATAACATGAAATATCATTGGAAATGTGGTTCGTGTTGGAAAATTATGACTTAATCAAAATATCTAATAATTCATATGTTTCCTACCTACTAACTCACAAAATAAGAAAACCCGGATAATCTCTTTTGATACCATTTTGTAACACCCTAAAAAAATGTTGGGTCAGATCCAGTGTGCCAAATGATCTCTATCTTCCCTCCCCATATTTTAGAGGCTACTAACTACTAGTGAAGGACTGTATATATTTTTGGAGAAACTATACCCTCCATAATAGTTCATAATAAAATATAAATAAAAAACATGTTAAAACATTAAATACATTATGGGAAATAATAATAATAAGCATTTTAAAATTGGATTAAACAATAAGAAACCTAGCATTAATATAATGAAATTTCCTAAACATCCACAAGGTTGATCACATTTGTAAGCAAAGACAAGAATATATGTATATGGAGGGTATAAAAATCAAAGAGTCTCCTCATACCAGTCTCTATACTCTTATCAAGCTATCCTTCTCAAGGATGAAACCAATCCAATGCCTAAAATATACATAAAATAAGTGGTGTATTCTTGAGTAACCATGTTCCAAGGATTCTTTTAATTGGACACAATACTATTATTTTGGACACCACCAACACGATTCCATCAATGAAAACAATTTTTTTCATAAATATGATAATATTAAATTGGAAAATGATAAAAAATATTTATCAACACAAACATGGACTATAATCACCATTTCACTAGTATGTAATAACATCTATGTCCTGAGCAGTCATGAACTCAATAAGACACAATGAAACCTAACCATAATCGCATCATCACTAAGCTATAATAAAGTCAAATTACCTAAAAACCCCCCATAGAGAAATTTTCTTTAAATTTATTACATGTTCCTCTTGAAGGGGTTGTGCAGTGCATTTCAACATCACACCTTACACATCCCTCTATAGAGATGTCTATAGGGAAAATATGTAGAATAATGAATAAAATTACATATGATAAGAGATAGATAATACAAATTTAATCCACATAAGTCATCTACAAAACGCATCCCTCTCGAGAGAGGTATATTCACAAACATGGCTAACACATTCATATTTGAAGGGCTAGTATAATGCATACTGACATGTTTATTAACAAATTCCTCTAAGGAGATGTCTACAAGGATCGAACTACATACAAAACTATAAAGAACATTCACTATAAGAAGAAAATGATTGATAAAACAACATTTGATGTCATGTAGTATCATGATAAAAATAATCCATGTGCATGAAACATAAAAAATTTGTGAAAATTTATACAATGAACACCTTATGATAAAACATAAAATACACATCCATTAGTATAAAAAGATTGTCAATATATATCTTATAAATACCCAACCATCAGTGACCAATCATCAATACAATACATATGGTCTAATGTGTATATTATCAACCTTTCAGTCTATTATCCATATTAACAATATTTGTTAACATAGATAATTCATTTAATAGTTAATCATGTGATTATATCTCTCATATTATTTGATAAACTAATAAATTAAAATGCGATTCTAGGGTCCCATTTCGGGTTTTAGTGTCACATACTTCTCAAGGTTAATAAAACAAGGGTTATGTGAACTCATAACATGTTATAATAACCAGAACAGAATTCTATAGGGTCATGTATGCCGAACCACCCACCTCATTATGAGATAATCCCAATCCATTAATGCCTCACTACTTTTTCTGATTCAGCCATGACAATTTAGTCTCCCAAAAAATTATGATGTACTAATAACAATAAATAATCCAAAATTTAAAAATTATAAATAAATTATAATAAATTATAATTGGAAAATAATCATTATTACCAATGATGTTTGAATATTTTATCAAACAACTTACTAGATAACATCGCCTTTCGGAACCTTGACTAACCACCTATTGAATTTATGTCGCATTCGTGTGACATAGAAATGGGTGAAAAAAAATTGTGGTTAAAAAAATAATAATTGAATTACAAAAATGTAAACACATTAATAATTATAAAAACATGATATAAATTTTCTGAACAGTTTTCCGATGAACAAATATCCACTCCTACCACACTCTTACTACTAATGCATGAAAAATCCAAAATTAATACCATAGTTCAATGGAAAATTCATTTTAATTGAAGAAATCCATAAAATAAATTATAATATGATATACCATTACTGAAATTCTAGTCAATGATAATCCTTTATCAACATGGGACATCTTCTCACTATACCATTCAAAACTCTTGTCATTATGAAAAAGAAATTAATCAATATCAAGTGGAATATTCATAAAATTTATCAAATAAGAATAAATCCATGATCAAGATGACGAATATTTCAAATAGAAAAAGGATATAATGGAATTTCAATTTATACAGAATGCCAATATGGATCCAATGCAATAAATGGATCTTCAACTGGGGAAGGAATGTGGTTGGAGGTGTGACCGCACTATCATGACACATCAAATTGATTATAAATTACAGATGGATTTATAGTCTAAGGAAGACCATAGGTTGTCTCTTGTTGATAGTTTATAGGTCTTGAGCATGTATTTTTAATAAGAATTACTAAAAAGGGTGGGGGATTTGAAAACAGATTTTAGTAAATTAATTAATTAAAGAGTCAAATAGTTGATAAATAAAGGTGGTGTATTAATAATTATGAGAGAATAAGATCATTTCAAGTTCACTACACATCTTGGATAGTTCATTGTTCCGAACATTTAACATGGTTTTGTTTAATTCTTAGGTTGAATGCTGTCAAGATCTTAACTCCCCTCTTGCCTCTTCAGATGATGCTTAAAGAACCACCCATTGGCACATCAATCGTGTTGCCAAGATTTGGTTATCAATCATAGAATAATAGGTATAACAAAGCATACTTAAATATTATGTATGATGGATATAAATTTGATTATTGTGTTGTCCAATCGGAACAACTCATGATTCCCACTTGAAATCTCAACCCATCAGTGTTGAAATAAAAAGAGTTCCACTTAATTATATCAAATGAAATTTAATTAGGGGAAGCTATTCAAGAAACAAAATAAGAGAAATATTCAAAACAAAAATTATAAAAAACTAGTAGAAGAACATGTGCCGGAACTCCCTTCCAAGTTTGTGTAGCTCCCTTGAAAAGATCATCCACTATTTAGCTCACCTTCGAGAGGAGGAGGAGGATTAGGTGGAACTCCATCTTCAACCATGATTCCCTTATGAGGATAGGGGACTCCAGAACTACTTGGATGATGAGAGTACTTATTTGGGTCTCCAAAATACCAGCGATTTTTTTCCTAGTAGAACCTACAAAAGGGGATCCCAAGGTGCCATTTTATAGGTAAATGGGAAGGTAGTTTTGAGCACACATATTTCTTAAAACCAATTGTCACATGAGTTTCAACCTCCAGAAAACCATATTTAGATTTTTAGAACATAACAAAGTTGTAACCCCACCTATTAGTTTTCTCCACTAAATATTTGGCACAATTTGGACACATGTAGCCTAAGATATGGATAGATAACAACACACCACTTTTGACTTCATGCAGTTGCGGTGTGTTGGACAGATCATGTCAGTTGGGCGACTAGATGGCCGAATGAGTCTTGGTTTATTTTATATGAAATCTATCCCAAAAAATTTTGGACCAGACCACAAAGTTTAATCACATTTCAATGCGCTGTTCATGAGAAGTGCGCAGATGTGTCCACTGGTGTGCATGGATTGTGCGCAGTTTGGCCCATTTTCCTTGGACATCATTATGGGCCATCCTAATCACCTACTCATGTAATGGAATCATCAAAAACAAGGAAAATTTCCCACTTTAAAAGTGATAAAAATAAAATAAATAATTTAAACATGGAATGAAACGTGTCATTAATTTCATAATTTCTAATATAAAACACGTTTAGCACAATGGTGTAAAGGTGAAAATTACACAGTGAATCGTGGTACGATCACACCTCCACACCAAAACATTTTCACTCCAGGGAAAATTCACATATCCAAATAAAATGATGCATATATATATATTCCCAACCTCATGAAGAATTATCATTTGAAGAAATTTTAATTCATTAAATTAATGTGATCAATGCACGAACCAGAAGAAGGAGTTTTTCCTAGTGAAAATTGAAAAAGATTTCTCTAAATCATATCACAATGAAATTCAAAGTGATTCATGAAACCAACATGAGAAAGGAATTAAAAAGTAAACCATTCCACTAAATCTCCATAGTGTGTGTGTAAAAACCATTCCATGCTATTCTCTCCACTTCTATCCAACAAATATATGTTTTTTTAACATTATTCAGCTTTAAATATTTTTTTAATGAACTTGTCCTTCATCCTTTGCAATCGTATTTCAAGACCCACTCACTTAGGAATTCCTAGAAGTCAAACCATAATCTCCCGACCAATATATCCTCATATGCTGCACATTTCATCACTCCCCTCATTTATTTATTTTTTGTTATTATTATTATTTTGGAAGTTGCATTTGGAACAAATGTCACACTCATCTCTCAATCCTTGTTTGATCTCCTCACGCCACTAATTTCAATAGTTAGAACTAGATCAAAGGTTGACGAGGAGTTGTTTTTGACCTTTCCAAGACACAACTATTTTTTAGGGTGTACAATAGTTGGACATTAGGTACACATGCATAAGTCAATCTATTACAGCAAAGAAATAGACCGGATAAGAAATGAACATATGGAAATATCATTTAAAGCTGAAAAATGTTAACCTAACTTATATTTACCTTATATTAAGTAATAAATATTCCCACATTGTGGTTTGGTGCAAAAAATGTGTGGAGATATTAGTGAAACTATTTTCCCAAAAACTACTCACACAAGGGGCATCAATCATCTCAAATGTTTCACATTGTTACAACCATTTATATCATTCCCAGAAAAACAATTCTATAAAAATCAATCCCTGATGTCAACTTCATATAAAAAATATTTTTTTCTATTCTTTATGGTATTTTTACATTCCCACCTTATGGTCACCAAATCATGGATCATTGAAATTTTTGATGGGGGATAAAATGAAAATACCATAAAGAAGGTGAACAAGTGATGAAATAAGAAAGACAATGGAAATCCTAATGAACTCAAAAAGATGGGGAAAAGTGATAATACTATAAAGAATTAAAAAAAGAGTGGAAAGAAAGAAAAAACCGATGAAAACTCCTATCTAGCCCATGAATGTACCCATCACCCCACACCTAGAATGTGTAGTGTCCTCACTTTAATAATTTAGAAGGTGATAAGGAAGGATAAAACCTGGTGTATTTTACAGGTATGTTGCTTATTGAACATGGAGTTCCTCCATCGGGAACTCCAAAAGGGCTTCGTGGAAGTTCTTCAACCATTTCCCATTTATAGTGAAGGTTTTCTTGGTTTCTACATTTTGAACCTGAACAACACTGAATAGAGTTACATTAATAACAATGTATGAGCGAAACTAGTGGGAACAAAGATTACAGGGATGCATCTTCAACCTTGAATTAAAAATGAGGTCCTTCTACCGAATGTGGAATTGAAGATGAAGTATAAGATGGTCATGGGTAGCCTTGGTTCACTCCTTATAAATCCTGGAGTTTTCATATGAATCTCTCCTCATTTCTCCCAACTCTTGAATCTGCAACATCCATTACGAACCTACCCCAAAAAGGATTATAATTACATTGTTTGATGGCCTAGTATGCCCGATTCTCAATCTCAAAAAGAAGGTGAAAACTCTTTCCAAACACTAGAAGATATGGAGACATTCCAATGGGAGTTTTGAAAGCAGAACGGTAGGACAATAATGAGTCACCAAGTCAAAGAATCCAATCTTTTCTATTGAGTTGAACCATTTTTTCAAGAATCTATTTTACCTCTCTATTTGAAACCATGGCTTGACCATTGGTATGTGGGTGATATGCAGTAGACACTTTATAAATGACCCCATACCGATGCAAAAGTGATGGCATTGTTCAGATGTAGAAATGAGAACCCTGGTCACAAATGATGAACCCAGGTAATCCAAATCAAAAAAATATCTGAGTTCCCAAAATTTCCACAACTATTTTGGAATAATCTACCCATGTGGCTCGAGCCTCTACCAATTTTGATACATAATTGGCTTCCCAAAGAATGTACAAGTATCCAAAGGATTTGGGAAAGGTACCCATAAATTCAATCCCCGAAATATAAAAAATGTTATTAAAGATCAATGGTTGTGGTGGAATTTTATTTATTTTAGAGACATCCCCCATTCTTTGAAAATGTATACAAGATTTGAAAAAATCATGGGCATCCCAAAAAAGTGTTGGCCAAAAGAGACCATAATTAAGGACCTTAAAAGTAGTCTGTTGGGGACCAAAGTGGCCCCCACAAGAAAGAGTGTGACAGAACCTAAGGACAAAATGAAACTCACTATCATGAACACAATTCCAATGGGCTTGATCACTACATGTGTGCTAGTGGTTAGGGCCATCCCAAATGTACCAACGAGACTCATGCTTTAGATTTCTGGCATGGATTTTATTGAAATTAGTAGGAATTTAGGATGCAACTAAATAATTTACAATTACAACATACCAAGTAATAACATCTTACACTCGGTAAAATTGCTTATTGGGAAACATATAATTTATTGGAATACAGGGGGATGAGTAAATGTACGAGGATGTGGGTATCCTACTGATATGATCTTCCACCACATTCTCTATTAAATGTTTCCTCTAATTTGTAGATTAAATTTTTTATGGAGGATCATCCAGTGAATGAGACATGGTTTTGCTTCCGGTTTCTTAAGGAGATACCAGAGGGCTATATTGTCTTAGAACACAATGACATTGGACCCCAAATGGTATGACCAGAATTTTTCCAAGGAAAACACAATGCCAAGGAATAATTTTTCAGTTGTCGTGTTGTTTTCATGGGAAGGGTACAATGTATGTGAGGCATGAGCAATGACATGTGAAGCTCGATTGACCCTTTGTGACATGACTACCCCAACTGTGTAGTCAGAGGCACCACACATGAGCTGAAATGGTAAATCCCATGAAGGTGGTTGGATTAACGGGGGTGACGTGAGACTCCATTTTAAAATATTAAAACATTCTTCATATTCTTTATCAACAATAAATTATTTTTCTTTTTAGAGTAACCGGTAGAGGGGGAGTGCAATTTTACTAATGTCATGAATGAAACAACAATAAAATTTAGCATGACCTAGGAAAGACCGCACACACCATACATTTTTGGGGAATGGTAAGGAAGAAATGACATCCACTTTTCATTTATCCACTTCGATTGCATCCCCAGAAATGAAATTCCCCAAAATTATACCTTGTCACACCATGAAATTTCATTTCTCATTATTTAATACAAGAATATTTTTAATACAACGATGTAGTACAGAACCAAGACTAATTAAACATTCATAAAAAGATGATCCATAAATAGTGAAATCATCCATGAATACTACCATGAAATTCTCTAGGAAATCCAAAAAAATATTAGTCATGCAATTTTGGAAAGTACCTAGAGCATTGCATAGACCAAAAGGCATCCTTCTATAGGAAAATGTGTCAAAGGGGCAAGTGAAGTTTCTCTTTTCCTAATCATTAGGGGAAATATGGATCAGGAGGTATCCAGAATACCCATTATGAAAACATTAGTGGGATTTACCCGATAGCCTCTCTAGCATTTGTCCAATGAATGGAAAAGGGGAATGGTCTTTCCTAGTCTGTTTGTTCAGTCAGAAAAAATCAATATAGACACACCAACTATTTTTCACCTGAGTTGGAAGCAATTCCTTGTTTTCATTTTATATTAATTTTAGGCCGGTCTTTTTATGAACTACTTATATGGGACTAACCCATTGGCTGTCATAGATGGGGTAAATGATTCCACCAACCAATAATTTTGTTACTTCATTTTTCAAAACATTCAGGAGGTTTGGGTTCAATCAATGTAGTCAGTGCCTCACTCGTTTAGCCTCATCATTTAATAAAATATGATGCGTAAAAATTAATGGTCTAATACAAGAAATTTCAGCAAGTGTCTATCCCAATGCTTTTTTGTACTCCCTCAATAGTTCAAGCAGTCACAATTCATGCTCAGGAGGAAGTGAACTAGCAATGATGGTGGGAAACTTGTTTCCATTCCCAAGATATGAAAATTTTAAATCTTGAGGCAGTTGTTTGAGTTCTAATTCTGGTGGATTTTAGATTGTTTGGAGTGTGAGTGAAAGTGAGAGGTCACTGATCTCGTCTAACTACTCAATGTTATAATCCTCAATAGAGGAATGAGCTTTTAGAATCTTAGCAGTATCATCGATGGTCCGTGGATCCTCAGTGTTCATGAAATCATCAATTAATAAACATTATTCACATTTTCCTAATCCACTAAAACAATAATTGCATGAATAATTTCCTAGAATTTCAATTAATGAAGAAAAATAAGAAATGTAATCGGGGGGAAAGATACGTTTTTTTCATGGGTAGGGAGTACATCAATTGAATTAACAGAGAGAGGAATTTTCTTCTGAGGGGTTCTTTATGGAATCAAGAATGTTTAAATGGACTATTTCACCACCAAATTCCATATAAAATGTACCATTATTGAAATTAATTATGGTTTTTGTGGTTTTAATGATGGGACTCTGTAATATAATCGGGGCATGTCCATTCACCCTATTATCCTCCATTTTAAGCACATAATTTTCAGCAGGAAAAATTTAATTTTTAACTCTCATAAGAACATACTCTAACACACCAGAGGGGTGTGAAGTACTATAATTAGACTGTTTAAAAATAATTACAGTGGGATTCTGTTTCTCGACTTACAATGTAGAGTAAATAGAGTGAGGCATCCCATTTATAGAAGCATCTAAATCAAGCATAACATTAGAAAAATAATACTCCCCAGTGGTGCACATAATTGAAAATGTTCTTGGATAATGGAACATTGTGGGAAGTGGTGGATGTATCAATTCTAAAATATTCCTCCCATAGTTCACTTTCTCATCACCTCAAAGTCACCTTCGGTGTGTACACTTCTTCTTTAAAAAAATGGTGTACCGTGTAATTTTCTTCACAACAACAATCAATGGGATGCTAACCTGTAATTTCTTAAAAATATCCAATATTTTCTTATCAAGTTCAATTTCCTATTTTTTCATGGTTGGGTAGCCCTTTTATGAAATGGAAGTTGAGTGGTTGGGCTTGGTGACTCATCAATGTACACACTCTTTCCTTTGGAAGGGATTCTCTCAGGAAAAGGTTCTTCAACATTTGGAACATTTTTAATGGTTTGGATGGAGGTTTCCTCAAGAGGGGATGACTCTAATGGGGGATAATTTTACTATCTAGTTGTTTTCCACTCTTATGGGTGATGAAACTGACATTTCATTTATCCCTAGGGTCAACTACTTGTTGAGAGGGATGTTTACCTGTCCATGAAATTGAATCTCACCCACTGAGTTATCTAGTTGGCCTAATTGGGTTTTGAGGTCTTGTATAGATACCTGAGTGGTTTTTTCTAATTGAATAATGTTGGAAGACATTTCTTTCATCATATATTCTAGTCTAGGCTCAGGTTTTGGAGGGGTTTGTTTGAAAGGCCTTTGGAGTGGTTGAGAATTTTTGGGTGGTGGTGGTGGATGACTACTCTGCCCCTGTTGGTTCCATTGTTTTTGAGGTTGGTTTGAATACCCCCTATCCAATAGGCATGGCTCTCCTTCCACCCAGGGTTGGATGGATATTAAGTTTCTTGCCTAAAGGGTTGGTAATAGGGGAAACCTGGAAATATTTCCTCACAACTCTCAAATGTTTACTTCAATTGTGGAAATTGGTCAGAGTACTGGGTGTCAGAAGAACATATTCAAAAAATGGATAGGAGGAGGAGATTGGGATTTACTTTGTGAAAGAGCATGATGTCGAAGAATGTTACTTTCCTCTTCAATAATTTTGTCCACCTTCTTCTTGAATTCAGCACTTTTCTCCTCATGGACACCTCCAATCGGTACATTGGACCTTCAACCAAATTATTGTGTGTTTTTTTCCATGTTCTCAATCAGGTTTCTTGCAACAATTGGGGTCTTCTAAACTAGTGCACCACATGTAGCAACATCAATCATATTTTGATCATCATCAATTAATCCTTCAGAAAAATATTGAATTAAAAGTTGATCACTTATTTTGCTGGGAACACAACTTGAACGTAGCCTTTTAAAGCATTCCAAATATTCATGTAATTATTCCCCTTGATATAATATTATCCCCCAAATATCTTTACATATTGTTGTAGTTCTAGAGGCAAGGAAATATTTTTCAAGAAAAATTTGTTTCATGTCCACCCAGCCTTTTATTGGGGAATTAACAAAATATAACCAATATTTTGTTCTTTCTTCTAATGAAAAAGGGAATGCACTTAGGTTTACTTGTTCTTCATTGAAATTTAAATGTTTTAATATAGAACACATATTGTGAAATTATATTAAATTATTGTTTGGATCCTCTCAAGGAAGTCCATGGAATCCTGATAATAGATGAATTAAACAAGATTTTAGTTCAAAATTGGGTGCCTCACCTAGTAATTGAATATAGGTGGGTTGGAAATCAACATCAGGCAGGGTTAGTTAATTCAGTGTTCGATTTTTTCAGCCATGTTATTCACATTAATTTCAGATTTAATATGGGTTACAGAAGAAGAAGAAGAAGGATCCTGATGATTGTTGTTGTTTTGTGCATCCTCCTTCACAGGTTCCTATTGTCTATCTCAGGGTCGATGATGTTGTATCCTCTCCAGTTTGGGTTTGAAAGGTTGTTAGTCTCCGGGAGTAGAACACATCATACACAAAAACTACACTAGAAATAAATTAGAACACAAAATAAATGTAAAGGTAGAAGATAAAACAAACAATCATTCAGAAAATTTACAAAGAAAATTATCAAAAACACGCATTAAAACCACACTGCTCCCTAGCAACGGTGCCAAAATTTGACTGTGCTATCATGAAAAATCAAATTTATTATGATTTCAAGATTGATTTATATTCTAGGGAATACCCTAGGCTATCTCTTGAGGAGCACTGTTAGGTCTTCAGTATAAATTTTTAATAATAATTACAAAAAGAGGGGGGAGGTTTTGAAAACAGATTTAAGTAAATTACATTTTTAAAGTGTTAAATAGTTGATATATAAAGGGGGTGTATTTATAATTATGAGAGATGAATATAATTTCAAGTTCAGTACACATAACAGATAGTTCATTGTTCTGAAAATTTAACATGGTTTTGTTTAATTCTTTGATTGAAGGTGGTCATGATCTTGAATCCCCTCTTGCATCTTCAGATGATGCTTAAAGAACCACCCCTTGGAACAACAATCAGGTTTCTAGGATTTGGTTATCAAGCATTGAATAAGAGTTCAAAAAAAGTATAATTAAATCTTATGTATGTGTGAAATAAATAGGATTATTTTTTTCAATCCGAACAACCCAAGATTACCACATGAAATCTCAACCCAATTGGTGTTGAAATTAAAATCTTTCACTTAATTATATCAAATGAAATTTAATCAGGGGGAAGCATGTCAAGAAACAAAATAATTGAAATATTAAACACACAATGTACACAAAACTTGTAGAAGAACATGTGCTGTAACTCCCTTCCAAGTTTTTATATCTCCCTCGAAATGATCCTCCACCGTTTAGCTCGCCATCTAGAGGAGGAGGAGGATTTGGTGGAACTCCCTCTTCATCCTTGATTCCCCTATGAGGATAGGGGACTCCATAACATTTTAGATAATGAAAGGAATTTTTGGGTCTCCCAAATTCCAGAGATTTGCCTCTTGGCTGAATATACAAATGGGGATCCCAATGTGCCTATTCATAGGAAAATGGGAAGGTGGTTTTGCGCACACAGATTTCTGAAAACCACATGTCACATGAGTTTCAACCTCTAGACATACTTATCAAGATTTGGAGAAAATAACAATAATGTATCCCCACATTTTGGCTGTCTCCACCAAATGTTTGAAAATTTTTAACACCTATCGACTAAGATATGGACATTTCATATCACACCACCTTTGACTTCATGGAAATGCGATGTGCTGGATTGAATAAGTCATTTGGGAAAACATATGGCATAATGTGTCTTGGATTTCTACATATGTCATGTATCCCAATTAATTTTGGACCATACTAAAAAATATCATCCCATTTGGATGTACGGTTTAAGAGAAGTGCATGGATTAGTCCACTGGTGTTCATGGATCTTGCACAATTTTTCCCATTTTTCATAGACATCATCATGGGCCCTCCAAATCACCTTCTCCTATAATGGATTCCACAAAACATGTAACGTTTCCCTTTTTAATATTGAGAAAAACAAAATAAATTATTCAATCATGGAATGAAACGTTTCAGTTTTCTATAATTTTCAATATAAAACATGTTCGGCACAGTGGTGTAAAGGTTAAAATTATAAAGTGAATCGTGGTACAATCAAGGAGGTCTCGAAGTCCAAAACTAATTATTCACATATTAACCCTAATGGGGAATTTATTGGAATGAAAAACAAGGATTCCAGGAAAATCCAATATCATAAAAACTGTAATAATACCATATAGTAGTTAATGATGTGAAAACATTCTTCAAATGATGATATTTCAGGAAAAATTTCAATAGATACTGGCCACAATGGTTCATATTGTAAAACATAGAGTTAGGAAATAACTCATTCAAGAATTGAATAATTACAACATTATCCCCACAATATTAAACTGAAGTCACTACATACCCTCCCAATATATCAATAATTATTTAGAAAATTACATAAAGATATTATGACCCTAATATTAGATATTTGATCTATGATTCTCAAAAATAACTACAAATTAAAGGGTAATGTTCAATTTTTCGAGGGAATTTCCAACCCATAAAGACATAAATTAATATATTAACTCAGTTATACATATTCTGGAAAAATAAACTCAGTTATTTGAATATTCATGGGATATTTATTTTAATATAGTTACAATTCCCCCTAGTTTTTGTTGAATCACATGGGAATGAAAGAAAATATTATACTCTAGTAGAGTTAAACAGTTCAATAGAAGAGATTTGATTGTGAAGTCAGTAGACACTATATAATAATATTTATTTTAAATGGTGTATTAATTTTCCCTTTTTTATATGATAGAAAAAAACTAATAATTTTTATCCTTCAATTTAATTCTATAATGATCATGTTCCTCAATGATACCACTTATATTATATACATATATATGCACACATGCCCAAATTATACATATTGAAAAACATATAAATATTTTTGTTATTTAGGAAGTCATTTTTTATCCCAAAATACAACTAATGGCTTGAGGTATATGAATAAAATTCTCACAATATATTAGTATGAAAAAGGAACCTCACACTATCATAATGGTGTCCTCATATCCCAATAAATACACATAGGTAATCCTCCTTGATGTATCCCTGATATCACATGGATCTTATCCATGTAGTTGAGGGCCTTATGTTTCTTATACATATTCTTAATCCAACTGGTACTTCCTAAGGTAACTTTAATAACAAATCTACATGAAATTTCATTAATCACCATATAATATTAAGTTTTATTGATTAAATATTAAAATACATTTTCTATAAATCAAAAATGTTTTCAACATAGGGAAATTCCCACTTATTGTCAATAAGTTTAAAAAATTGTTAAATGAATCCCATTAAATTGTTAAAAACCCTTATCCATGAGAAAAGATCCTTAAAAAACCTATTATAATAAAAAAAAATATTTCATTAGAAAACTATTAATGATGAAGAAAATGTTTTGTTTTATTAAAATAAAATTTCAATATAACTAATTTTCATTATATTATATTTTTAATTGATGATAATTTAGCCTATGAAAAAATATTTCATTCATCAATTAATTCCACCATTTAAAACCCTCAGATAAGTGATTAGTTACCATTACAATATGTGATTAATAAATAAATCATTTTTTCCTATCATTCATTCATTTAATATTTATTGAACTGACAAGAATCTATTCAATTTTATGGAATCATGTAGTGTTATAAATCAATGTTTTCAAAACTAATATTATCAAAATTTATAAAATCATAACCCAATAAAATATTGTATAGTGAACTATATAAAAATGATTATGTATTAAAGGAAACATGAATCAAAAGAAATACCATTTTAAAACTCTAATCTTGTATTATCCATCATTAATTCATATGATCAATTATATAATATATAATTCAAAAAATAATTTCTCTATGTGTTACCCATAAAAAGAATATAGTATGAAAACCCAAAGGAAACAACTACCCACTACATTATAACCCCCAGATTCCTTTCGATGAGGTATATATGAATGATGAAATACTCCATGTCCACTTAATAATAAAAACACAATTTATAAAACCTGGATGATTATAAATTTCAAAAAATATTTTTATTTAAAAAAATTATAAAAAATTATATGAAATTATATTAATATAAAATAAGGGAAAATGAACCATTTTAATCATTTTGAATTATTACAAAGATTCTACACATTGATAACCCATTGAATAGGGTTTCATGACCTTACATTAGTGAAATAAAAAAAATGAAAAACCAAATATAGTCTTCATTGATTATTATGGGAAGCAATTATTAGTCTGAAGGGATGTAAAGAAAAAAAATAAACATTTAATAAATTATCCAAAAATGTTACATTCCTGGCCCGATTGACACTATACGGCTACCCCGATTTGATTCATAACATGAAATCAAGTTCACATCCCCATACACCAATGTTTTATGACTATAAGAAAGGTAACAAGTCTCACATGTGGAAATTATACCCCTTTTATCAATGAAAACCACATAGAAAAATATATACAATAGTGAAAAAATTAAACAATCTTGTGAACATGCATAAATAACCATCGCCCAATTTGGGTAAAAACACACCCAATAGTAAATATTTTATGTCATTTTAGAGTACCAAGTGGACGAAACCCAAAATAATGATAAACAATGGAATCCCCAAAAGAGTCCTAACTCCATGTCTGAAACCCAATCGATGCAAATCCCCAATCTAACTCAACTATAAAGCACCATACCTTTTTGCTATTACCTAGATTGAAACTAGGAAATCTGTTTGGGTACTAAATGGTGGAGCAAGTACGGTGTGATAAATCATTGTAGGCCACCCCAAATGGTGGCTACAAAGTATCTTTCTAGATAGATAATTCATCCAAGTGGTATATAACAACAAGTAAATAAAAGAAAATTTATGTAACCAAAAGTAATGATGTTTTCTCCTATGTTATTCAATCAAAAAATAAATATTTGATACATTTAACATCTATGTTATTAATTCACATTTAGAATGTGTCTAATGTATTAGTAATGTTAAATAATTGAAAGGAATATAGGAAGAAATCATGTTTTAACTAATTGGGGAAACCCATCACAATAACCACATTATCATAAACTTGAAGCATCAGTTAGTGTGGTATGTAACTAATATGGGAATAGAACCACATCCCATTCCCTAAACATTTCATTGAGGGTGGTGTTTGGTGCCTCGAACAAGATCAAATAGGGGGCGTAGAACCTCATGTTTATACCCAACTCAACTAAGCCATGTGTACATGATTATTTATTCTATTACTAGAAATAACCATATTACTACTATAAATAGCCAATATGATAGTAAAATATCATCAATAAAAACTAAAATAGGACTATATTGTATTACATAATCCATTAACACACTTATAATTTATATCACATAGCCATTTAGCACAATTCCCATTCCACATGCCTAAATAACTAAGAATATTCAAGTACAATCATGCTTTATTGACAGATTCCCTTTAACCAAATTTATCCCATTTACATGCCATACCAAAAAACTCCTTAGACATTATCCAAAACTACACACATTTAACTATAATTAATTATTAAACATTATATAAACCAATTACACATTCATTAATTTCTCTACATCATCATAAGTAAATTTCTCTCTATAATTCTGTTAACCATGTATGGGAGTGTCAGTACACATCATGGGTGGACCTAAATTTGTCAAACCATCCTACATGAATCCCACAAGGATCATGAGGGGGTTCAATTGATTTATTCGACACTCATTAAGTAAAACATTTAAAATCACACCAAGAGAACATTAATAAAATAACCAAAACATAACCTCACAAAGAAAATATATAGGTATCTACCAAGAGATATAACTTGCAGACCACTTACCATAAATTAGTAGATGAAATCACTCCTAATTGAATTATAAAATCCTAATTCAACCACCCATTAATGCCTTAACCGAGATCTCAATGGAAAAGAGGGGTTTTTGAGCTTTAGATGGAGATAATAGAAGGATGCAAACCCTAAACCAATCTGAGAAGGAATATAGGGATTGGACATACCCTGATCTTTGATCTAAAACCAACGGCACTCCAAATAGCATTGGATAGAAATCTAATCACCCCAATGAAGTTTTTGTCATCTACACATTCTTTTAGGTTTGAATAAGGAGGAGTGGATGAAAATCATTATTTACACATAAAAAACCTAAGGTGTTAATTTTTTAAATTTTCCCAACAAAACTGGGACGCACGGTTTACCCGCATGGTTTTCAAAACCCTAAAAATTCCATTTGCAAGAAACAATCCAAGGATGTTTATTTTCACCATTACCTAGGCAAGAAGATGGTTTGATAGAACATGCATTGAAAATATGTTATGTTTTTGTCCAAGGATGGATGGTTATATAAGGATTATAAATGGTTTTTTTAATACTGCACCTTTCATAGATTTTCCCAATTCATACCTTTATCATGTCTGAAGCATTTAGAACACCCCAAGACCCAACATACTCCTCCTAAACATTTAATTATCCAAAATGAGAGATTGAAAAAAAATTAAAAAAGGGACATACCTCCTTGAAGTCGGAGATCGTACAACCTACCCACCTTTTGACATCTCATCCTCATGCAACTATTAGTAAGAATTACTGTGTTTCTATAGAAAAGAGATTGGGATAATGGGAACACATATCTGAATCTTTCTCCAAAGATTATTTCTAAATATTTCCATGTTTCGATAATTCTAAAACTAAGGGAAAGGTATTTCCCCGTAAGACATTCTCACTATGGTCCACAATACTAATCATGCACTCCTTAAAAGATGCATCAGCCTCCATCTATACATTTTCAATGTTTGACATTTAATATGGGTCAGGGTGATACTATCTAACATTTGAGACAAGAAAAACATCATTCAGGAGAATAACCCACTATGGAAGATCCATTCAAAAAGAGACTATTCTAATCCTCTCCACGATCTTGAACAGTCCAAAATTCTTGAGTTCCAACATTCCCTTCCTCTGAATTCAATGATGAATCAACCATGTTGAAACCAAAATAATAACACTTTTACCCACCATAAACTTAACCGGTCTATGATCCTGATTTTCAAATGACATTCTACAACTCTTGGTCATTTTCATATGCTTATGAATCAATACAACCTTCTCTGACATCTCCTACACATGAATTATTCCCAGTACTTCAGATTTACCATATTATATCTAGCACAGCAAAGATCTACACGGTATTCCATATTGTACTTAAAACTGGTCCATATAAATTGTTTACTAAAAACTATAGTTAGAGGAATACTCAATAAGAATATTGTGTTCCTCCCACAAACCACTGGAATCACGAACACAAGCTCTTAATAAATCTTCTGACACCTGAATAATACTCTCTGACTACATATCCATCTATGGGTGATAATCCATAACAAGAAACACTTAGGAAATTGGAAGCTTCTGTAATCCTTTCTAGAAGAGTTGCGTCAAATGTGGGTCAAGATCTGGAACTATGGTCTTCAACACACCATGCTACTACACTATCTCTCAAACATATAAATCACCCAACTGGTCAAATGTGTAGGTATCCTAAATTGTTATGAAATGGGTTAATGGAGTGAATCAATCAGCAACTTCGCAAACTACATCCTCTTTTCAAGGAGTCCATAGAAGCCTCACTACAAAGTGCATCATTATATCATTCCACTTCCAATACTGAATGGGAAATGACTGCAACAAACCAAAAGAGAATTGATGATTGTTCTTTACGTGTTGGATGGTAAGGAATATTGCCCCAAAATTACCAACCTCATCATTTATTCCCACATATTCATCCAATTAATATCAAGATAAATCTTAGTGAGACCCGAATGAACAAACCACTTTAATGTATTGATCTCAGTCATCAACTCTCCCCACATACACACCAGTAAACCTCACATGAACTTGAATATTTAAAATCCTATAATCACCCACATCACAAAAAGATTTTTACCCCCACCTTAAAGAAATTATTTTATTTCTAGACACTTTAAATCCACTAGATGGATTTCCTTGACCTAGATGAAAAGCATGGAATCAATTTCAATAGATATAAGGGTCATTTAACCATTCCCTTCCTACACTTTTATGTGCATCTCACCAAATAATTCCATCATTTTCAACTCATATTTCGATTCCTAGGCAACTTGATTTGAGACTTTCAGATCAGAGCATCTTCCACATTATTCCCTTATCCAAGTATGTAAACTATCTCAAAATTGATGGATTTAAGCTGCTCAACACACCTCCAAAACCAAATATTCAAATCACACTGAGAGAAAATGTAGATAATAATTATATGGTCTGTAAACACCATAAATTGAACTCCCAACATGCAATTCCTTCAACACATTATGTCACAAAGAATAACAACTGAATATAGACCATTAATAGGGTAATTCAATTCATTACACATCATCTTTTTTATCTCATATTCCATAACCCGATCATCAGGAATCAACAAAACTAGAATTCCAATACTAGATACATACAAAAAACAAGGTTCACCTTTTACATGATTTGGGTAAGAACTAAATCAGTGAATTAGTCAACCATGTATTCATTAATTGTAAATAATTATCACATTCCCCTAAACACGTAAACATTAATCCCTTCTTGGATAATCATGAGATTGACACTACCAAATGGGAGAAACCCACCAATGAACCTTTGATAATAACCGGCCAAACCGAAGAAACTCCGAATATCAAAAAAATTCATGGGATGCTCCCAAACCAGCATAGACAACACTTTCAGAAGATCTACCGACATGCCTGACTTATAAATGATGTTCCTTAAGAAATTAAATATATCAATCCAGAGATAACATTTTGATGTCTTAACATAATGCCTATTCTCACATAGTGTACTCAAGGAAATGTCAATTTGTTTGGAATAATCATTAAGAGTTTTTGAGTAAACCATAATTTTATCGATGAGTAAGAATATGAAATAATATAGATATGGGTGATATATATAGTTCATCATAGCCCTAAAAAAATTCTGTGCATTGGTAAACCTGAAAGACATCACCGCACACTCATATAATGCGTACCTACTCTGGAAAGATGTTTGCAGTACAATAGAAGATATCACCCTCAGCTAATATTATCCAAATTTCAAATAAATATTAGGGAACAGTGAGGATCCCCTCAGTTGATCAAACAAGTCATTGATTCCTAGAAACATGTATATGTTATTAATCATCATATGATTAAAATATCATTAATCAACACATTCCCTTTACAATATATTGTCATTCTTAGAAAAAAAGTATGAGAGATCCATAAGGAGATGATCTAGGACAGATAAACCCTTTATAATCCATCTCTTTTAACTGAACATCAATTTCCATATGTTCTACGTGCGACATTTATATTTCTAATGGAAACAGGCTCTGCCGCAAACAACAATTCAATAATAATATCAAAATCTATCTTGGATTGTATCCCCAAGAAGTCCCATGAGAACACATCCTAAAATCGATCCACAATGGGAGAAAATACTAGTTGTTACCTTCCTCCTTGTACTAGTACAAGGAGAGCAACATGAGTTTTGAATTCACTAAACCATCACAAAATTGGTCCAATATGGAATATTCAAGCATCCATCTCACCAAAAATGACATAAGTGTCTCTATTGAGAGCTGTGAACATCACCCGATGTTGGTAATCGATGACATAGGATTGATACAACACCAACTAATTCATACCCAAAATCTAGTCAAAATGAGATATTACTAGGAAAAACATATTCCATTGGAACCAATATCCACCAAGATCTTAGAAAAAACCCTTACACGATATTATATCCTCAACCCATAACAAAAATGAAGTATCAAGTCACATAACTCCACATGAACTTATCGTGGTTAAGAATAACATAAGAATGTACTATGTAGAAATAAAATAATTTAGCGAACCTATATAAAATAAATCACTATAGGGCGTGGAAGATACAATAATATCACCATGAACCAAAAATGGACCTACCATTCTAGCTTAAGGTGTAGTATGAACTTCTTGGAGATGACCTTACCCCTACCCTGGGCTCCACCCTAAGTACCATGAACTCCACAACCCTACTAGTTGGGATGATCTTGACCTGAAGTTCCATGTCCACCACCCCTACCGGTATGATCCATGGAACTCAAACTGCCATCTTGACATGGAGTCACCAACCCTTGGCCTATACTCAGCATCTATCTCTGACCTCTGTCATTTTTCAACTGCCGCTGGTTCATACAGAACCTCTACACATGGCCTAGCCTATCAAATGATTGATACTCATTTGAGGGTTATGGACACTAGTTGTGCATCTTCCAATACATTCCAAACTGATAACAGAACACCTATTCACCTCATTGAGAGGTTGTACCCCTATTCCGACTACTATGTGAACATCCACCCTGATGGAGATTCCCAAAATAGTGGTTCATTCTTTATGATGTTGCACCAGTTGTCTAACTTTCCAGAACCACAAGTCCATCACCAAAATCCCCCTTCAGGTTCCCTTATTGGATAAGGGATAGATACACTAACTTTTATATTCTTTACATATTGAAGTGTTCACCTAGGACAAAATCTTGTGTCTCATCCCATCCTGAATGTTATTCACTATAGCTTCCTCGTCTCCTACAGGCATCTGAAAAAAGTGGTGAAGATCAGTGAAATGACTATAATAATCCATTACTGACATCCCCCTTGGGTAAATCTCATAATATTTGAAATGATTTATTTCCTCATGTTTTATTGATAGATGTATTCGAGAAACATCTCCTCAAAATAGTTCCACATCATTCCCTCTAATTGCTCTGTTTTAACCATGATGTCCCACCAATGCTCTTCTTAGACATTCAACATATTATCCACTTACTTGAAAAAATTATCAAGAGGATTCTCCATATGAATAACAATATTTTGGATAGAATGTATCATGAAATATGTTTCTTATATCCCAACCTCTCCAGTAATGGTCGAAGGGGGCTTCTAATGGAACTCTTTGGTAAACAAGATCATACTGGTTGCAACACACCCTGGCTCCCATTCCATCATCTACATGAAATGAAAAATGATCTCATAGAACAGATATTCTCTATTTTAATGGATCACCACATTCTCCTTATCCAATATAAGAGTACTGTTCTCAGCTGTATCCTCATCTTTCTTGACATTCACACGGCATTGTGGTGGTATTTCTCTACAATTCCAAACACAAGGCTTAGAACAAAGGTTGTAATGATTTCAAAGCATATAAGGAAAGGTTTGTCACTATGCATAAAAAACCATTTTGTATTCATTACTTGAAAATGAAAGAACATACCCAAAACACTACGCTCGACCATCAACACCAAGGTTTCAACTAAGACAAGATAACCATCTAGCACTGTTACAAGCCTTATATTCTACTCATTTCAAAAATTGTCCATTTCACAACCACCTCCAATAGTAGTTTGATTCCCTTACTCCCCCTTATCATGAAAAGTTCATTAATTATTATTTAACATTTTAATTCCACTTTTTAACTTAATTTTATCACCTAATTAGTTTCAATTTTCATTTCATTAATGAAAATAAAATGCCTCCCACCATTTATGATCCAAACAACCATCATTTTGTGCCAACAATGATGCGTTTTTTTATATACATAGGAGGATATTTTGATGAATGAATTCGCAATAGAGTTTCATTGCATCCATGAAAAAAATATCATCAAATAGTCACATCACACAATATGTGCATCAAATTTTACAACACATATGAATATTCCAAATTCTCACCCTCTGTGACTTGGGTTTTATATAGTACATGGGTAAGATATTCTAAAGAATGAGCTTATTTCCAGGGCATGGAACTTTTCTATCCTCATGACTTCACTCTAAATAGTAAGTAACAACAAATATATCTTTTGATACAACTTTGTAACATCACATGACTGAGATCCACTAAACGGGTTCCCCAACCTGGGTGACCAAAAGACCTTAGGTACGCCTCCCTATACGAAAGAGGTATATAACTAAAAGCAAGGGTATAAGAGTAATTTTGGGAGAATATACCACCTTTAGCCTACTAATCCCATGAAAAAATATATAAAATAATCAACATAACATAAACTAACCACAAAACAATTATGAATAACCATCACCAAAACTATGTACAAACCAAAACCAAGAGTAAATATTTAATTTCATACTACAACACCAAGTGGAATAGACCCAAAATAAGAAAAATCAATAAAATCCCAAAAACGTTCTTAAATCCAAGTCTATAACCTCATCTACACAAATCCCAATTCTCACTCAACTTTCGATCACCAGACCTTTTCCCCTTACATGACCTAAAACCATGAAATCTAATTTGGTACCCAATGGAAGATCGAGTAGGGTGTGAGTTCAAATCAGTAGGACACATCCAATAGTGTATACAAAATATCTATTCTAAACATAACGTGCATTTAATTTCTAGATAACAGCATGTAAATAAAAGGAAATACATGTAACCATAAGCAATAATGAATTACCCTATGTTATTCCATCATCAATGAAAGATTTGATACTTATAAAATCTATGTGATTAATTCAAATTTTCAATGTGTCTAGTAGATTAGGTATGTTCAAAAATTTCAATGCGTATGGGAATAAATCATGTCATATCTCACTTGGTAGATACATCACAACAACCGGACTAACCTCACCTTAAAGCCTCAGTCTAGATGTAATCCAACCTTTAGTTGAACAAAATTTTGTCCCCTTCCCTAACCCATGCATTGATGGTGGAGTTTAAATCCCCAATACAACAACACCTTTGGGTGAAGAAACTCATTTATATACACTACTCTACCAATAAATATGCACATACTTATTTATTCATTCATTACACATAACCACATTACAACCAACCATATTCAATATCATAAAAAAATCAAAAAAATAAAAACTAAATTAAGAATATATAGTATTCAAAAATGAATTAACACATTAATTATTTATATCACATAACTATTTAGCCCAATTACCCTTCTTCAAGACTATCATACTATGAATATTCAATTAATGAACATGGTTCATGGGCATATTCCATTTTCCCCCCTGAACGTGTTTATATTCCAAACAAAACCACCCCTTTGACATAATCCACAAAAGACACATTTGGCCACACTCCTTTAATAATCTTTATATTTACTAATTTATACATTAATTAAGATCTCTACTTAATCACATTTCAATTTCACACATTATAATTATGTTTACCACTGACGGGAGGGTTGGAACACACCTTGGGTGAACCATAATTGGTCATGTAATCCTTCATGCATCCCATGGGTATCATTGGGGGGGGGGGTAAATTATTAATTAGACAGTCATTTTATAAAATATTTAAAAAGAAAAAAATAAAACATTAAGGAATAAACAAGAACATAACCCTGAATTCACATATCTATGCTTAAACCAAGGGATATAACTTGTAGACCACAAACCTCAAATCCGTTGATAACCAATCTTCTAATTAAATCCATAGATATTGATTCAGCCACCCTATACATCCTCAATGTAGATATATCCAAAAAATAAGGCCTTTAAATATTTGTATGGAGATAAGATAAGGATGAAAACCCCATACCAAAAATAGAATCAAGAGAGGGATTTTAATTACTTGGATGTTTGATCCGCAACCGATGATACTCCAAATGACCTAGGATCCAGGAGAATCACCCATGTGATTTTTTTTCTTCAAATCTCACATATAGAGTTTCAGAGGGAGGATATGAGGAAAATGAAATAGACAGACATAAAATTCCCAAGGTGGGAATTTTGTAATTTTTCCAAACATTACTGGGCCATACAGTTTACCAACAAGGATTGCCAAATCATATGCAAACCATTTGAAATCTACTGTATAAGGAAGTTGGGTCACATGGTTTCTTGTGTAGGATGCACGATTTAAAAGACTGGGTGCCTAATGTCTCTTAAGTCTCTATCCAAGGCTATAAGGTTACAAGGATATTCCATACAGTTTTCTTGATCCTGCACCAACCATGTGCCATTAACTAAATAGCCCAGTTATTCCAATTTTCATCCCCCAAACCCTTGGAACACCCCCAATACCCAAAATAATCCCTAGAACCATTTGATTAACCAAAAACAAAAAATTTAAACACAAATACAAAAATAGACATACCCTAACGGAGTTCGAGATCACACAAAAACCACTAAATTCTCCGTATACAAATGGGGGAAATATTTTTTGAATAGATATTAAAGAGTACCTGTCCAACTATGGGGGAGTAATTTTATCACCAAAAATAATAATAAATTATAAAATAACCCCCTATAAATAAATAATGATCCATAATAAAGTAAGTTATAACATCACCATGAGAATCCTGAATGAACCCCATAGTGGGTCTAATTTTCCATTGTGTTAATTTGAGTGGGGGAAAAATGAAGACTAATCCCTATCAGACCTTGATCCCAATGGGGTACCTCCATTTTTCATATATAAATACTTTTATTATCCATAATTTAACTCCATTAAAATTCTAGTTTTTTCAAAATTCCTCTAACAATAAATATTATGGACCATTGAAAAATCCTCACCACTAAGTTATTCCTAATAAAAAAAAGACAAAACTATATTTATCCTACAAATATAAATTAATTTAAATTATTAATCCATTAATGGAATACTATATCCCATCCATAAATGTCATCATTCCTTTAATGCCAAAATCTAATGAAAATATCCCATAACTCCCTTTCCAGAACCAAAGGGAATTATAGTGAGTAAATTGACGCACTATTAAATAAATAATAATTATTAATAATCACAATCTTAGTGGTATTCCAACCATCTACTTCTAAAATGAAAAAAAAAACATCCACATAAAGTTAATCTAAACCATATTAATAAAATAAATAAAATCACATATAGTTCAAACTATGAAACTATCAACTTCCGACCAAACAACTAAAACATTACTCAAATAACATGATAGTTGAGGGTATATCCCATGGAACCCTCAATATTTTCAAAAATACCTACAAAAACCTCATTTTAATGCCACCATAAAATATAAACATCCCCATCCAAAAAATAAAATAAAAAATGATTTGATTCAATACATTTTTTAACATTTTCAAAAGAGGGGAAAATATTTTAACAAATTGATATAAAATAAAAATTGGTTCATTAAAACCAAATTCATGTTTTATATTCAGGGTTTTTTCTTCCGAAATATGAAATCAAAATAATCTATAAATGGTATTTATTTTTATCCATAAACCTGTTCAACTTATAAATTATATTTTTAAAATAATTTGTAATACATTTTAGATATAATTTTTATTTATTCTCTTTAACCTAGAATAAAATCAAAATTCTTCTTATACCACTAGTTATATTGAAGAAAAACTATTTTTATGGAATCGTTGAATCATTACATTCAAAAATGTTCAACTAAAATGAAAACATATAGCTACAATGATATTTTATGTTAAATGAAATTTTAAAATACATATATAAACTCCTTGTCACCAAATAAAATATTTATTCATCAAAAATATTTTTTTAAAATACAAAAATAATTTCACTATGGAGTTCATATAGATCCCAATTAAATATAAATCACATCAACCTAAAACAAAATTAATTGAAATTAACCAATATTTCTGTTCTAATAACAATGAAAATATATATAATAGATTAATCAAGATATTTAATAAACAAAAAATTATTTTCAGATGGTAGGTCATTCTCTATAGGCCAATTTATGCATATAAAATTAAAAATAAATTCCACAATAATGATGATTACATATTACAAAAATTAGAAAAAAACATGAATCACTTATGTCTTCAAACCTAGATCTATATCCCAAATAATTAATCATAATGATAATACACACTCATATTATATACAACTAACATACATACACTTTATGTTTTTAATTGTTTTATATATGATATTTGTTCCATATCCTATATTATAGATTTAATTAACATACATACACTTTATGTCTGAATGAATTACCAATGTAAAATTTATTCCCCAATTTATAAAATTTATTTTCATGTCAAATTAATCATATGAAAAGAGATGGATATTTCTTATTATTTTCCAATCTAGTTGTTCGAATTTCTAGAAAAAGAGGTTTTCATATTTCAAAAAATCCATTAATTCAACTTATACCTCAGAGGTAAAATAAATTTATGATTTAATTAAATTTAATTCCCTATATCACTTATAGTCACGTGTCATGGATATTTCCCTAGAAGGCTTCTATTTCCCTCGAGTTTTTCAAAAAGTGGATTTGTTCAATCCAAATGGGAAAACATTGTATAGGATATAATTATTTAATTTTTTTTATTGTATCCCTCCAATGAATTTGGTAATGCTTTATGTTCCTTGAGAAATTAATTTTCATAATAAACCAAATTGATATGTTCAAAATTTAATGTGTGGACCATATTGATATGTTCACAATGTTTAACATATACCTTAATGATATATTGAAAAATGTAAGAATTTAACATATTGAAATATTAAAAATATTATTTTATAGAAGATATATATATATATATATGATCACCATGTTTTGTAATGAAATTATTTATAGTTTCAACCTGTTATATATAGACCCTATTGGTATGTTCTCAATGTTATGTGTAGACCACATTGATACGCTCACCATATTATGTGATAAATTTAATGATGTTTTGAAAATGATTACATAGACCTTATTTCTATGTTCAAAATTGGATGTTTCAACTTTTTTATGATTGAAACCCTTCCCTATGTTATTCCCCATAGAAAATTGTTATTTACCCATGTCACTACATATTTTTTTATGAATATGTTTTTCTATTCATGGAAATACCTTCATGGAAATATATTCCATTTTAATGATTATATTAATTAAATATTTCTCCAATACTCACGTTCTTCGATAATGATTATGTTTTAATGTTTTCACACATCTATGAGTCAATTATTTTGTTTTGATTAATTCCATATAACATAAATCATTATTTTTATTATGGTATTATTAGGTTGGATTTATTTATGTTTTGATCATGTTCCATGATAATGTTCTCAGACCCATATGATGAAATAATTCTAAATTATAGTATTCAATTAATATCTATTATATTTCTAATTATAAATAATCTATTCATTTAATAGGTTTCTATTACATATAAAATGAATAAGTGTATTTTATATTAAATTTCCAAAAGGATAACACATCAGAAATATTATGGGAAATGATGAAGACATATTATAAAAAGGTCCTATTTTTTAATCATCATATAAACCAGAACTTTGGGTTTTGGGATCATGTGATTTTGTGCTAAATCATTTTTAAATTATGTAAAAAAATTAATTTATATTCTTATTATTCTAAAGTAATCTGACATAGTATCAAATCATATGTTTGATGTTTTTTACTAAATTCGAGAGTATAGGTATGAGTCATCTCAATTAGTATGTGTGCGGGGTTTACTTATTCTAGTTGATCTGTTCAGGAATAATTTTTTATAGAAAGGAAAAAATGTTCAACCCAAAGTGATATATGAATAACCCAAAATTATATTATCCGAGATGAAGGTTTTATAATTTAAGACATCTTATGGATGATTTTCCCCATCATTTGATCACTTTGATTATATTTACACAATACAATAAAAATCCATTTATGTTATATTTAATAGTGAGAAAAATGTGGAATTGAGTTAAAATATAATGTTACGGTGTAACAACCAATGAATTTATGATATATTTATATTTAAATAAATTTTATTTCTTCGAAATGTTATGATACATAAAAAACCAAGCCTAAATGAACTATAATATAGTTTACTGTTTTGACCATTCCATTAAATTTTTTGAGTTAATGTAAATAACAAAAATTATATATTTATGTATTATAGTTTTACATAAATAAAATATTTTGATAAATAAGTACTGAAATTTTATTAATTATTTTATATTCTTAAAAAATAGATTTTCCCTAAAAATGGGATTTTAATTATTTCTGTGAGAAAATGAAAAAATTATTTTCCCCAACTTTTGAAAAAATATATCTAATTTTGAAATTTATTTCAAAAATATTAATTTCAAAATCATCATTGTGTTAAATATTGATAATTTTCTAAATTGAAAAAAGTTTCAAAGAATATTGAAAAATGCTGTTATTTTTTTCAACTATTAAATCATTATATGAATTTAAATTTATAAATACCTTTATAAAATTATTTTAAATGTTTAATTATTTCATCTATAATATAAATAATCCAAATTAGTTCATTTGAACATAATTTTATATTTTATTTTGGTATGAAAATCTTTTTTAAAAAAATAAATCATTTTTAATCTGGAAAAATTATTCTCAATGTATTTTTTATATTTAATTTCAGAATATATTCTTCCAATTATATTAATTTAATTTGAAAAGATTTCATCCATATTTTTAATATCAATAACTAATATTACTATTAAAATGTAACATAAATTGTTTCCATTATTAAAAAAAATTGTTTCCTCATTTAATGTTAAAAATGTTTTATCAGATCGTTAAACCAAGAGATAAAGGTGAGTTTCCCTAATACTACCATTTAAAACATATACTATCCAATAATTAAAAAATCATAGTATCCCAAAATAAAATGTCTATTCATGTTCCATCGTTTTACTAGATTGTTACATCATTAAATATTAATCGTTAATGAAAATTCATTTGTGTCCTCTCCACCACTTTTAAAATTAAAACCATCCATTATTTCACATACAAAACAGTAATAAATATATAATGACCCAAAACTACTGAATTCAATTTTAAATTACACTAGATATTATGTAGGTGTTATGGTTTTCTTAATATACGATTCAAATCTCCATTCAGAAATGATCTAAAGGAATCCAACTAAAGATTAGGTAATCATACTACCCCACCTCCTGCAATTTATTTATTCTTATAACTCATAAAAATCCATTTTATTTGGAATAAAATAATAAATTTAATATAATAAATACAAATAATTTTATTATAATTATATAAACATTCTTATTCACACTTTTTCCACCAAATAGTATTTTAAAGTATCGCTCGAGCATATGTGTGGACTAGAACATCAACAAAGAAATATAATTAATTTTCCCTTACCATCATATATAGATGGTTATTATGGTGGTTTTAATGTTTAAATGAGATATTTATGAAATAATTAACCTTATAAAATTATAATATCAAATCTACCATCTTAACATCTCATTCATATGAATATGAAAACATCGCTCATATGTACATGTAGACTACCACCTCCACGTGGCTATGAGATTTGTTATATTTTTTATAATTTAATAATTTGGTAATAAGGATTGATTAAATAAATATTTATTATATATATAACATAATAATTATTATAAAAGGTTAATTGATATTTAAATTCGATTTTCCCATCATCCTAAAAGTGAGAACAACATTTATGTGTACATATGACCTACACTCTATTTTAACAATGTAATGCATTTTTTAATATAATTTTTTTTGGATGAATATGAATATGAAAATATAATTAATTTGTATGATATTTATGTAATGATCAGTATTATTTGGATTATGTATCCCCGATTAGAGTATATGAACTTGCAATGAGAAAAACATTCTCAGGAAAATAGATAAATTTAACACCACAAAATTATGTTTTTAATATGTAATTATTAATAAAATGTGTGTTAATATGTTATCAGTGGAACATAAATTATATTATTATTATTTAAATGAAACTAAAATATAATTATTAAATCTATAAATTTATTATAGAATATAATTGGAAATTTTAGAAGAAATTGAAGCTTCAAGAAATGAGTTTATGTTACATTCTCAATATTTAGAGGGATTGATTATGATTATGTTTCTAGTGATGAAATTTATTGAAATATTACTTATGAAACATATGAATTTTAATATATAATTCTTATTTATTTATATTGCATCTATTGTTATTTGAATCCTATCTTTGGAAACTCGTGGGACTAAAATAATATTTCATTGAAAACCCATTTATTTCGATCATTGTCAATAATTTCTTTTTCCATATCCAGGTTAAAAAATATTTGTTTCTAATATTCTTTGATATTTTAATTTAAATTTAAAAAATTATGGAATATTTAAAAAAAAGTTCATAAGGAATCTTTTATTTATTTTCTGAATAATATAATTTTGTAATTAAACCAAAAATTTGAAAGGAATCATTGATTTAACGTGCCTGATAAGAAAACAATCTCCACCATCAAGAACTTATAATTACATCATGTATCTGTTAAAAATTTATAAGGGGACATTAAAATAAAATTATTTCCTTCTTAGTAAGGATCGATAAAGATTTTAAATAACTAATATCAAAATTAAATGGGTATTTCCTTAATAAATATTACCTAAATCATTCAATAAAATTTTCATGTATGATAAAAAACTTTGATGTTAATTGTGATTTAATGGGGATATAATCCAAGGATACAATCCTTAATCACTATAGGGGTTGTTTCTAAATAGTATTATCAGATTATGTTATGATGAAATCAAAGGATGTTTTTGAAGCCCATTTACATTTCATGTTTTTTGATAAATGGTGAATTATTTATGATCATATAGAACAAATTTGAATGGATTATAATTATGTGACATGTGGGACATGTATTATTTTCCCCTCTTATTGATTTTAAAAAATTGATATCTCATTGTATAATAAATACTAGAATCTGTTTTGAACATGGTTCAGAATGTTTATTTGTCTAATATGATAGTATTGGGAGTGATCCATGACTAAGGAATTTATTAAATGGGAAGTGAAACCAATCCCTCATTATTGTCTTGAAAATGATCTTTTATTATGGAAATGATCTTATATGCTTATGTATATGCCAAAAACATATGTCATCAACCAATTGTTTGATCGCATGACTCTCGTTCCCCGATTCCATTATGATTAATGTCTTATTAAACATAATTTTTTTCCATGATTCATGTTATGGTCATTTATTTGAAGGGTACAAAATATAAAATGAAGAGATCTAGTTCTCATACCCTTATGATCATGTTATACTTAACTAATCATTAATATCTCTCTTATTTTCCCTTACTGGGAATCATTGAACATTAACTTTTATGTTTCATCACTCATGTTCTGATGAATGTTTTTAGGTATGGAATGTCTAAGATGTATGTAACACCCCAGGTAAATAAAGAATATGAATTTTTTATATTTATCCCTATTTGTGAATAAAATGACAATATTAATTTAAAGGGAACACTATGCTCGATTTCTTACCCAATACACAACAACGAGTTCCTTTGAAATCTTATGTTGCACTCTAATAATAAAATAATATTATTTTAAATGGTAGTTAACGCCTAGCTGTTGTGATGGCGGGAATGAATAGAACTAACTACAAAATTATTATATATGTTTGTCAAATATTATTACTTTTTACAATAAATGTTAGAGGATTAAAAATGCGAATGAATCCAATTTTATGCGTAAACATTCTAATATTCTTTAAAAGGTTGATTAACCACCTTTTGAGGGAGAACCTCTTTTTAATCCACTTTTTGACAATTTTATGTGTTATATTTGACAAAATAAAATTCTTCTTTATAACCGGGACATCAAAATTTACTTTGTGTAAATTTTTGGTATTTTTCCGAAAAAGTTCAATTTTTAATGAATAGTAAAAAATGTTGTATTTTAATTCAAAACTTCTTTTTAATATAATTTATTTATATGATTAGATTATCTTTTGAATTAGTTTTAAAGTGAAATTATAATATGTTTTTAGCATTTAATCCAATAGTGGTCATTGAAATTAATATCACTTTGAAATCGGACTAAAACTAGTGTCAATCTTTTGATACATTTTGTTTCATAAAAACACGCTGTTTGTTTTGACAGCGGGAATTAATTATTAAATTAATTAATTAAACTTATATGTTTTGAATTTTTTAAAATAGATATCATTTTTGAATTCGGAATATCAAATATAGCTTAGGGTGAATTTTTGGTAATTTTATGAAAAACTTTAATTATTGATGAATAGTGAAACCACTAAGTGCTACTTATAAAAACTGATTTTCCGTTTAAATGAAATTTTTCCATCTTTGTGTTCTGAATATAAAAAATCTGACATAAATGGTTGTAATTAAGAAGTAAAATGTGGTTCAATGGGATTAAAATAATTTTTTGGTGAATAGTAACTTATTAAGTTTTTAATCGCGATTAGAGGTAATTAGTGTAGTTTAAGGTAAGAATAATGTTTTAATAAAATGAAATGACCTAGAAACATGTCCTACCCTCATTGGATGAGTCATGGCCGACCATTAAAATCCATGGGTCAACTTGGGGACCCCATGGAGTCACTTTGGTTGGAAAATGACATAAATACCTTTTTATTTAATGTTAAAGTAAAAATGACACAAACATGAGTTGTTTTACTAAAACAATTTTTACATGGGGTAATACAAGTCATATTTTTGACTATAAATAGTCATTGGAAATCTAAACAGATTTAATACATCATAGTATTTTTTTTATAATTTTTAGACATTAAATAAATTAAATTATTTATGACATCATGATGATGCAGCGATGGCCTCATTATTTAACGATATAAATAAAATGGAAAAATAATGTAAAATATAAGACCTACACATGTCAAAAACCTATTTTATGGGTGTATTTCGAACCCTTATCACCTTATCCTAGAAACACATCAATGTGGGACCATTAATATCCGAAACTCATTCTAAAATAATGTAACATTTCCTTACATTCCAAGAGTGACCCTCCTCTCCTTTTATAAAAGGCCCCCACCTCTACCTCCTTACCCACACTTACAAAGCTTTTGGCTCGGCCAAACCCTGCCCATTTTCTCTATCCACATCCCTCTCTAACTCCTGGAAGCCTCACATTGGGTAGAAGTCTTACCAATGAAGCCTTTGATCTCAAACCAAAGGGATTTACCCGATTTTAAGGTAATGTCTTCACTTGAGTCCTTTTGTTTTATTTTGCTTCTCCAACCCCCGAAACTCTTATTATTAATTTATTTTGTAACAAATACAGTATCTTAAATATACTATGATGTTTTTATAATAAGGATTTGAGCTACACTGACACACACCTACATCTAATGGTTAAAGAACTTACTGTTTCTGTGGATGGCGAATTTCTGCCTCACGAAACGATGATTGTTCAACATTCTTCTAACACCTTAAAAGGTGGCCATTAATATGAAACTATATGATATATAATATGTTTATGTTTTTCTTAAGCTTCTGTATTTTTCATTTATGGTATACCTTTATGGTTTCCATTATGGGTAAACGCGATATCTTCATTTAAGGAAGTGCAGACTACTGCCCCCTCAAAGTGATTTGATTCGTTAATACCATATGTGGTACATATAAAGGATATATTTAATGATATTATATATGATACCATACTGGAACTAAAATACTATTATTTATCATTATGTTTTAATTCTATTAAATATGAAATATAAATTGAAGTGGCGTTCATGCGTACGTATAGCTTACCGTCTCCATGAATGATACATTTAATTTCTTATCTCAAAATGTTATGTACTATTATAAGTACATATATATAATGGATATATATTTAATATATTACATCTAAGTTATGGATATAATTTTGGAATTATAACATATATATATATATCTCATTTTGTTTTTATTCCATTAATATGACAAAAAATGATAGTAGAGTTGATGCGTACGTACGACCTACCGTCTCCATGAACGGTGCTTTTAATTTTTATCTCCAAATGCTATAGAATAGTATAAAATGAATATATACTGAATATATATGATATTTAAAACATAAATACTATTCTGGATATGATGTACCTATAACTACATGGAAAATTATTTTCCAACAAGTTCAATTTTTGACTCATGTGCCAAACATCGACAAAAATGTCTGATATGAACTCATATTATTAACCAATTATTATAACATTAAAATATGTGATATGAACTGAATAATAATCTTTATAGGAGGTATTTAAGAAATTATAAATTGACCAAAGTTTATTATTCAATAATATAAAGAAACGAACAAGACAAGTTGGACTTTAGGTAAGGGATCCTACCCTTCTCTTTCTTTTTAAGTACACTCTTTTATGTCATTCCTTTTAAGTTCATCATTATTATGATTAGGATGTTCTTTTCTATTATTCCTACTGTAAGTTTTATGTTCATATTATTAGAGACCCTATTTTCTCTCTTCAATCCATTTTGGATGTTTTGAGTGGCGCCGTTAGGCTGCCGAATTTTCATAAGAGATCTAACCTCTCTCTTTCTTTTTAAGTACTATCCTTTATGTCACTTCTTTTAAGCTCCTCTTTGTTATTATGGGGGATGTTATTTTATATTCCACTTTCTGTACCTTTTATTTTAATGTGATGAGATACACTATTTGATCTCATCAATCCATTTTTTGGATGTTTCAAGTGGCGTCGTTAGGCTGCCGAGTTTCCATAAGAGATTTTTCATCTCACTTTTAGTCCCATGATATTTATGATACATTTTCCACCATTTACTTTTAGTGGTGTATTTACATCGCATTATTATACTCTTTGTGTAACATAATTTCATTTATGGGTATTTACATATTCATTGTATGACCCTTCTTCAATGTGGTGTACGTTTCGAAAGTTACCCAAGTCGGTAAGGGAACCTTTCACCCTCCTCTTTTTAAAATACTTCTTTTGTTATGTCTTTTAATTCACATACTATTATGTTGGGATATGTTATTATATATCTTTATTGATGTAAATTTTATTTCCATGTGATGAGATACCCTCTTTATCTCTCATCAACTATTTTTCTGAATTTTGAAGTGAGGCCGTTAGGCTGTCGAATTTTTGCAAGGGATCTTCTTAACCCAATTTTGATTCTTTGGGATAAACTTGTACTCCTGGAATATGTAATTATATGAATATGTGTGAATTTCCTCTGATTGTTTTACACTTAATATCCACTTATATTTGGTGTATTAGTTTGTCACACATAATTATGTAATTGATTTATCCTTAATCCAAGAATATAGTCTTTGTAAGGGACTTCATCTCAATCTCCATTCATTGAGGCATATTTTGTTTTATACACAACCTGCTTTTATACGGTGTATAAACCCCTTTGAATTTTTTGTTTATCCAAAAGGAATTTTTTTATACGAAGTGTTTTACTAAACGACAAAAGGGAATGTTTTTGTCGTACGTATGCAGCGACAACGGCTTCTCCGCTGTCGTGACCATTATTTGAGTTTAGGCTTCCACTACAAGCCATACCTTTTTTTTAAGAAAAATAAATACCATGTTTTACTTTTCTTTTATTTTGGTATCAAAAATGGTTTTCATAATGTTTTTATATCAATGTGTTGTATTTATATCTTGGGATTGAAAATTGGAAATGTTTGGTTTCCTTTATGCATGTTTTATGTGATACAATTATGTTATGGTTTTGGGAATTAATATGAAGATGGGTGGTTCCGTGAAAAACTAAGGGCGGGTGAGCCCGATATAGCTCTCCAATGCATTGGGTAACGTGAAGGGGTTAAACATTAAGGTTTCTCCGAATAGATTTAGGGAATATACTGTGCTGGGTATTCCAAACGTAAAGGAAGAGGGTTACTCCCTAGGTAAGAATGTTATGAAAGCCTCAAGATACTTATATGTCTTATGATTTCTATGATTTATTCATGATTTGATGAGGTATGTTAAAGTGCATGTGTTTTGTGGGTAATGTATAATTTCATACTTAAGTATATATGAACTCATGTTTCAGTTCCATATTTTTTATAACCCTTTCTGAGCTTTTTATGCTCATACCATGATTTTTTTTTAAATTTTTTTCACAGGTCAAGGGAAAGGTACATGATATGATGATAGTGACAAGGAAGTGTCAAGAAAGAATCCATGTTTTATTTTAAATATGTTTCCGTTGATGGGATAAATGAATACTATCTTTATGTAACCACTTTGCTTAAGTGTGGAATGTAATGAACGTTTTATGATCTAATTCTCTAAACCTCTAATCCTGAAAAGATCCTCAATGTGTAATCTTGTAATAACTCACGATTAAGTAAGGTTTAAGGCTGGGGCCTTATAGTTGGTATCAAAGGTCGTTTTAGAAAACTTTAGAGGTTAGGGTATTCTTTAAGCATAAGTGGCAGTACCATAATGTATAGGATTTCAGAAAGGGTCCTAGTTTTAGATAAAGTGAATGAGTAAGTATATCTTAGTGTTTACATTCCTCTTTAGTACATGATGGTTTTTTTGATATACTCACACTGAATTTTATGTTTTTAGTGAATGGATGGATCAAGAAGGCACCAAAGAGACAACAGGTTTTAAGGAAACAGTGGTGGTTCTCTAATTAGAATACTAGATAAAATGGGGGATTCAATGAGGAAAATAATAGTTTTTCTAAACCAACTATCAAGGAGTCATGATCAGCCACTTGTACCTTGGTATGTTCTGTAATGCATCATGTATGAGATCGCCAACTCGATGTGGATGTTCAGGTAATAATTATTAAGGTAACCATTAGGGTTTATATGATCCTTACTTTTTAGGTAATTATGGGTTACTCTATGATATGATAGAAAATGAAAGGAATGAGGTAAACGTGAGGTTAAAATATGTTATGATCATTTTTGAATATTTTATCTCGTTTTGGGGAATGTTTTAAGAATTATGTAGTTTTGGAAAAAGGACAACACACCGACCACGTGACAACCCGTCGCGTCGAACAAATCTGCGGGAATCGAACCCACAACCAAAGTGCGACTGGTATTTATCGCCTACCACTGGACTACGTGAAGTACCTAGTTAGTTTGATTGATTCTTTTTTAGTTAGATGATTTTATTAATTAAGAGTAAGTTTATTTTGGGTTATCTATGGAAATTTATTATCCTATCATGGAGGATATGTGATTAGGTTAATTACATTTCAATAAGAGACATTAAGATCAACTGATGTTGTTTGGAGATAAATGTTATGATTTAACTTGGAATACTATGTGACTAAATCCTTCAAATATTTGGGTTTCAATCTTAGTTTGGTTTAATTTGAAGAATTATATGGGCAAATTTTTTATCAAAGGGTCCTCGTTGAACTTTGGGTTTTGTTGGACAACTTTTGGAGATTAAAAATAGATTTCCTTTTTATAAAGGGTTGTCCTTTTCTGGATTATCTGATCTTGTACTAACCTTTTTTGTTTTGGTTTTGGTAAAGTCTATAGAAATGGGAAGTATATAGTTCACTTTTGTGGATTAGGTGATTCTCTAGAAGTTGATTATAGTACTCTTAATGTGGACATGTCTTCCTAAATACTCATCTTTTGGAGAAAATATGAGTTTGTGTAAGAAATCTAATAAAAGTTGAAAGTAAACATGATAAGTAATTATGTTTCCTTATCAATAAATTCCTCAAATAAAAGTAACTTAAAACAAAAATGTTGTCTGTTAACTTTTCTTACTGGGGAATCGAATACCGTTTAACCCATCACAAGTTTGTGATTTTCTTATGGTTAAATTTCTTCTAGAAATGTTTACTATCACTCTCCATCAGAACATGACCCTTTGTTTTTTTTTCTCCATGTCCATATTTTCATAATTTGAATCTTAGTATGGGTTAACTTGGGTGACCTTTGTACTTATCAATCATTATTTTAATGTTTTTGTTTTACTGACTCTTGTTCCGATGTGGGATTTTCAATGAAGTTTCCAAGCCCAATTTTAAACAATTGCGTAGATGCAATTCCCAAAAGGGGGGAACGATGTAACAACCCAAGTAAATAAAGAATATGACATTTTTATATTTATCCCCCTTTGTGAATAAAATGTCAATATTAATTTTAAGGGAACGCTATGCTCGATGGCTTACCCAATACACAACAACGAGTTCTTTTGAAATCTTATGTTGCACTCTAATAACAAAATAATATTATTTTAAATGGTAGTTAACGCCTAGCTGTTGTGATGGAGGGAATGAATATAACTAACTACAAAATTATTATATATGTTTTTCAAATATTTTTACTTTTTACAATAAATGTTATAGGATTAAAATTGCGAATGAATCCAATTTTAAGTGTAAACGTTCTAATATTCTTTAAAAGGTCGATTAACCACCTTTTTATGGAAAACCTCTTTTAAATCCACTTTTTGAAAATTGTATGTGTTATATTTAATAAAATAAAATTCTTCTTTAGAATCGGGACATCAAAATTTACTTTGTGTAAATTTTTGGTATTTTTCTGAAATAGTTCAATTTTTAATTAATAGTGAAAATGTTGTATTTTAATTCAAAACCTCTTTTTAATATAATTTATTTATATGATTATATTATCTTTTGAATTTGTTTTAAAGTTAAATTAGAATATATTTTTACCATTTAATCCAATAGTGGTCGTTGGAATTAATTTCACTTTGAAATCAGACTAAAACTAGTGTCAATCTTTTGATACTTTTTGTTTCATAAAAACACGCTATTTGTTTTGACAACAAGAATTAATTATTAAATTAACTAATGAAACTTATATGTTTTGAATTTTGTAAAATATACATCATTTTTGAATTCGGAGTATCAAATATAGCTTAGGGTGATTTTTTGGTATTTTTCTGAAAAACTTCAATTTTTGATGAATAGTGAAACCACTAAGTGGTACTTATAAAAACGGATTTTCCATTTAAATGAAATTTTTCCATCTTTGTGTTTTGAATTTCAAAAATCAGACATACATGGTTGTCATTAAGAAGTAAAATGTGGTTCAATGGGATTAAAATAATTTTTTGGTGAATAGTAACTTATTAAGTTTTTAATCGTGATTAGAGGTAATTAGTGTAGTTTAAGGTAAGAATAATATTTTAATAAACTTAAATGACCTAAACACATGTATTATCATCATTGTTTGAGTCATGGCCGACCAAGAAAATCCATGGGTCAACTTTGGGACCCCATGGAGCCACATTGGTTGGAAAATGACATAAATACCTTTTTATTTAATGTTAAAGTAAAAATGACACAAACATGAGTTATTTTACTAATACAATTTTTACATGGGGTTATACAAGTCCGATTTTTAACTATAAATAGTAATTGGAAAGCTAAAAAGATTTCCTACATCATAGTATTTGTTCTATAATTTTTAAACATTAAATAAAGTAAATTATTTATGACATCATGATGATGCAGCGGTGACCTCATTATTTAACAATTTAAATAAAATGGAATGATAATGTAAAATATAAGACCTACACATGTCCAAAACCTATTTAATGGGTTGATTTAGAACCCTTATCACCTTATAATCGAAAAAATAAATTTGGGACCATTAATATCCGAATTTCATTCTAAAATAATGTAACATTTCCTTACTTTCCAATAGTGCCCCTCCTCTCCTCTTATAAAAGGCCCCCACCTCTACCTCCATACCCACACTTCCAAAGCCTTTGGATCGGCCAACCCCTACCCATTTTCTCTCTACACATCCGTCTCTAACTCCTTGAAGCCTCAATTTGGGCAGAAGTATTCCTAAGGAAGCCTTGGAGCTCAAACCAAAGGGAGTTACCCGATTTTAAGGTAATGTCTTCACTTGAGTCCTTTTGTTTTATTTTGCTTCTCCAACCCCCTAAACTCTTTTTATTCTTTTATTTTTTAACAAATAAAGTATATTAAATATACTAGGATGTTTTTATAACAAGGATTAGAGCTACACTTACACACACCTACATCTAATGGTTAAAGAACATACAGTTTCTGTGGATGGCGAATTTCTGCCTCACGAAACGATTATTGTTCAACATTCTTCTAACACATTAAAAGGTGGACATTAATATGAAAATATATTTATATATGATATATAACATGTTTATGTTTTACTTGATCTTATGTATTTTTAATTTATGTAATACCTTTATGGTTTCCATTATGGGTAAACGTGATATCTTCATTTAAGGAAGTGGGGACTACCGCCCCCTCAAAGTGATTTGATTCATTAATACCATATGTGGTACCTATAAAGGATATATTTAATGATATTATATATGATAACATACTGTAATTAAAATACTATTATGTATCATTATGTTTTAATTCCATTAAATATGAAATAGAAATGGAAGTAGCGTTCATGCGTACGTACGGCTTACCGTCTCCATGAACGGTACATTTCATTTATTATCTCAAAATGTTGTGTACTATTATATGCACATATATATAATGGATATATATGTAATATATTACATCTAAATTATGGATATAATTCTGTAATTATAACATATATATATATATATATATATATCATTTTGTTTTAATTCCATTAATATGACAAAAAATGAAAGTAGCGTTCATGCGTACGTACAGCCTACATTCACCATGAACGGTGCTTTTAATTTTTATCTCCAAATGCTATGGAATAGTATAAAATGAATACATACTTGATATATATGATATTTAAAACATGAATACTATTCTGGATATGATGTACCTATAACTACATGGAATATTATTTTCCAAGAAGTTCAATTTTTGACTCATGTACCAAACATCGACAAAAATGTCTGATATGAACTAATAATATTAACCAATTTTTATAACATTAAAATATGTGATATGAACTGAATAATAATTTTTATAGGAGGTTTTTAAGCAATTATAAATTGACCAACGTTTTTTATTCCGGAATATAAAGAAACGAAGAAGACAAGTTGGACTTGAGGTAAGGGATCCTACCCCTCTCTTTCTTTTTAAGTACACTCTTTTATGTCATTCCTTTTATGCTCATCATTATTATTGGGATTTTATTTTATATTATTACTAATGTAAGTTTTATGTTCATATGATGAGAGACCCTATTTTCTCTCATCAATCCATTTTGGATGTTTTGAGTAGCGCCGTTAGGCTGCTGAATTTTCATAAGAGATCTAACCTCTCTCTTTCTTTTTAAGTTTTCTCCTTTATGTCACTTCATTTAAGATCCTCTATGTTATGATGGGGGATGATATTTTATATTACTCATTCTGTAAATTTTATTGTAATATGATGAGAGACCCTATTTCATCTCATCAATCCATTTTTTGGAAGTTTTAAGTGGCGCCATTAGGCTGCCGAGTTTCCGTAAGGGATTTTTCATCTCACTTTTAGTCCCGTGATATTTATGATACATTTTCCACCATTTACCTTGAGTGGTTTATGTACATCCCATTATTATACTCTTTGTGTAATATAATTTCATTTATGGGTATTTACATATTCATTGTATGACACTTCTTCAATGTGGTGTACGTTTCGAAAGTTACCCAAGTCGGTAAGGGAACCTTTCACCCTCCACTTTTTGAAAGACTTATTTTGTTATGTCATTTAATTCACATATTATTATGTTGGGATATGTTATTCTATATCCTTATTGATTTAAATTTTATGTCCAAGTGATGAGATACCCTCTTTATCTCTCATCAACTCTTTTTCTGAATTTTGAAGTGATTCCTTTAGGCTGTTGAATTTTTGCAAGGGAACTTCTTAACCCAATTTTGATTCCTTGGGATAAACTTGTACTCCTTGAATATGTCATTCTATGAATATGTGTGAATGTCCTATGATTTTTTTACAATTAATATCCACTTATATTTGGTTTATTAGTTTGTCGCACATAATAGTGTAATTGATTTATCCTTAATCCAAGGATACCGTCTTTGTAAGGGACTTGGTCTTAATCTCCATTCGATGAGGCATATTTTGTTTTATACACAACCTTCTTTTATAGGGTGTATAAACCCCTTTTACTTTTACGTTTATCCAAAAGGATTTTTTTTATATGAAGCATTTTACTAAATGACAAAAGGGAATGTTTTTGTCATACGTATGCGGCGACAACGACTTCTCCGCCGCCGTGACAATTATTTGAGTTTCGGCTTCCTCTACAAGCCATACCTTTTTTTAAAGAAAAATAAATACCATGTTTTACTTTTATTTTATTTTGGTATTGAAAATGGTTTTCATAATGTTTTTATATCAATGTGTTGTAATGATATCTTGGGATTGAAAAGTGGGAATGTTATGTTTCCTTTATGCATGTTTTATGTGATACAATTATGTTATGGTTCTTGGGTATTATTATGAAGACGAGTGGTTCTGTGAAAAACTAAGGGAGGGTGAGCCCGATATAGCTCTCCAATGCATTGGGTAACGCGAAGGGGTTAAACTTTAAGGTTTCTCTGAAGAGATTTAGGGAATATACTGTGATGAGTATTCCAAACATAACCAAGAGGGTTACTCCCTACGTAATAATGTTATGAATGCCTCAAGTTACTTATATGTCTTCTGATTTCTTTGATTTATTCATGATTTGATGAGTTATGTTAAAGTGCCTATGTTTTATGGGTAAAGTATGATTTCATTCTTAAGTATATATGAACTCATGTTTCCTTTCCATATTTTTTACAACCCTTATTGAGCTTTTTATGCTCATAACAAGTTTTTTTTGAAATGTTTTTCACAGGTCAAGGGAAAGGTACATGATATGATGATAGTGATAAGGAAGTGTCAAGAAAGAATCCATGTTTTATTTTAAATATGTTTCTGTTGATAGGATAAATGAATACTATCTTTATGTAACCACTTTGTTTAAATGTGGAATGTAATGCAAGTTTTATGATCTAATTCTCTAAAACTCAAAACCTGAAAAGATCCTCAATGTGTAATCTTGTAATAACTCATGATTAAGTAAGGTTTAATGCTGGGGCCTTATAATGTATGATATTTTGAGGAATATAGTGAGAGATTATATAGATCTATTTGGAACAATATGTTTTTGTATCGATATTTCTGAAGACACAAAAACTATAATATTCTTGAATGGTTCATTATGTTATTTATTTAATACTAATCAAATAAGATGTAATATTAATATATTATATGAATGGGTAATTATTATTGGTATTAGAGAATAGTTTAGTAGCATTTGGAAAACATGATGTGAAAAAAATTTGAGAACCCCTACCATAGTCTTATATATAACAGAAGATGCTTTTCTATGGTAAATAAATCATGCATGTTTTCCTATAAAATACACTCCAATATTTATAATTCATGTGGAATTGGTTTTAGAACATATGAATTTAAGAATAATATCCCCAAAAAGAGTCAGTTCGGTATATCTATTCCATAATTCTAGTACACAGTTAGTGTATCCTTACTCGGAACATAATTTGTCACTACTCATAGATATTCTTGGGATTACTCATTTTTTTAGAACCATTATAATGGATTTAAATATATGATGACCTTGAATGAAATATGGTTAACTATAGGTTTCATAGAATAAAAATAATGTTTAATGTTTTATAAATAAAATAATTTTTTTTCATTATTATGTTGTTTCCCCACTATTTTTATTATTTCTAACACTATTATTTTTTGTTTTAGTAAATTTTTAGAACCCGATGTATCCATGTTAATGATTAATGTGATAGAAAAGAATGTGATACTCCTCTAATTAATCTAATGTTATTAATGATTGAATGAAAAATATTATTTATATGATTATGTTAAATTAAAAAAATTTAAATCACGATGATGTTCCAAATGAGTATAAGAGGAAATAAAATTCTATTCATCCCTTCAAGAGGAAACATCGTCCATATTTTATTATGTACTTCAATCCACAATTAGATATTAAATAAATCGGTACCTCTAAAAATATTATTTTTATTATATAGTTTTCAATATATGAAAATTATATTTTAAATTTTAATCATTTTGTATTGAATAAAATACATTGTACAATCATATAAAGAAAAAACATAAATTTGGAAGAAATTGACTCCAAGGGGTGGGATGAGTTTGGATTAATATTTTTCATTGTGTACATTCCTCATATTATTTATAATAAAATGGATAAGGCCTTCGTTGTGCTAAAATAAATGGATGATGAATTTATTAGTACTTATGAGGAAAACATTACAACACTTATGATGTGCATTTATTGTTTTATACTTGAATAGAGATATTATATTGATAAAATTTTCATTACTATAAAAATAGGCCACTTTTGGGAATTATAAATTAAAGGAATATTATTTTTGAATAAATAATTTTATATGATTTCATTTTTACACCCCAAGAATTCATAGTAATTAATTTTCTTTAATGTAATTCAATAGCTTGTGCTACACGCAACACCAAGTTCGAGCGCAACACGACTTACCAAACTAGCCATTCAAAAAAGCACTTATGAATAGTATTAATAGAATTTTCAATACTATAAACTCCATATAATTTTAGAATCCATATTATGTGTTTCTTAGACATAATGTAAGAACAAATTCATTTTTTCAGATAAAATAAGTACTTTTCAAAAAATGAAAATTTCCCACCTTTTAATGGAAAACCCTTTTTAAAATAAATATTTGAAACTTTTATATATTAAATTTAATGAAATTAAATTCTTATTTATAATTGGGACATAAAAATATATTTTTGATATATTTTTGGTTCTTTTTCGATAACTTTCATATTTTGATGAATATTGAAAATTACTAAATTTTAATTGAAAACATCTTTTTTTATTGAAATAATTTATAGTGATAAATTATGAATTTTAATGGTTTGGTAGTTCAATTATATTATATTTTTATCATTTAATATGATCTATGTCATTATATGTAATTTCACTTTTAAATTTTAATATAAACACATGTCAATATTTTGATAGTTTTTACTTTTTAAAAACATGCTTCTTAGTTTTGAGAATAGAAATTAATTTTAAATTAATTAATGCAAATTCTATATTTTTAGTTTGCTAAAATAGAAATAATTTTTGAATTTATAATATCAAAATTATATTAGGGTGAATTTTTGGATTTTTTCTAAAAACATTCAATTTTTTAAGAAAAGTGAAAAACATTGTGTTATTGTTTAAAACAAACATTTTTATTTAAATAATTATTTATTTTATTTATTTTAAGTAAAAATATATATAAATAATTCATATATATTTTTAATTTAATTCATTGGAGTCATTTTATAATAATATTAGATACATAAAATTTTATTGCACTTTTTACCGTCTTTTACCCACCTTCTAGGAGCATTAAAAAATTTGCATCAAACTAAATTTTACTACTTTTGGGAGTTGATATTTCAAAATCCAAGACACACAGTTAACATCAGTATGAAAAATTTGGTTTAATAAGTTGAAAATATTTTTTTGAATAGTAACTTTAGGCATTTATGTAACACCATTAAAAGTAAATAAAGTAATTAAAGGTAAAAATGATATTATACTTACCTTAAAAAATGTCATAATTCAATTGGATGAGTGTAATTAGACCAAAGAAACCTTAGGAATAAAATATTATCCTATTTTGTCCTCTTGGATTAGATTATGGTATTTATTATTATTTTATTTAAAAAATAGTTAAAAGTGTTAAATTCAAAGTTGAATAACTAAAAAGTTTTTGAAATAGGGTTACACATAAGATAAATTATACTATAAATATTCATCAGTAAACTAAAAATATTTCTTACATAATGGTATTTTATTTAATCCTTTCATACATTAAATAATTGAATTTATATGTGACACAATGATGAGGCAGTAGTTATCTTATTAAGGAAATTTTAAATTAATTGAAATGTTAAATATTCAAATAATGTAAATTGAGACATTTGATGAACTCCACTAATTTTCATAGTTAATATGACATGTTAGGGTTTATTAAATAAATTTTATTCTAATTTATAATGTTTATATGGCTTTCAAACTAATAAAATACTAAATTGTGTCAAAATTGACATAATTGAGTTTTTAAAACAAATACTATTTTATAAATTGTAATAATATTCCTAAAATTCTACAGTTTTCCCAATTGAATTAGGTGAGGTTATATATGATGAACCTCTTTGAGTTCAATTGGCTTGTTATAGTAAGATTATTAACCATATAATATAAAAATAAAAAGGGACTTGGTAAATGACAAACTAGTTAACAAAGAGTTAAATCTAAAATATAAGGATAATATGTTGACCTAAACCTGTCTAAAACCATTTCTTTGAGAGGTTTGGGAACCATACACACATTATCTATAAAATAATTCAATTTTTAGCCAATAGAAACCGAAAATTATTTTTATATAAATTAATATTTCAATCTTTTCCTAAAGTGGCCGGCACCTCTCTTATAAATGGTACTTCCCCTTCTTATAATTTCACACCACCAAAGCCATTTTTCTTAGCCAAACCATACCCAAATATAATCCCAAATTTCCTCCTGTCATCATATAGGCCTTACTTTGGTCAGCAAGCCAACCTATGGAGCCCATTTTATCAAATCAAAAGGAAGAACCCAAAGAAGAGGTAAATATTTCATCACGACTTTGAAGTTATTTTCTTCTTCCTCTTCCTCATTCTTTGTTGTTTCCATTATAAAATAATAAATCTAGTATATTCTATCTACTGTGATGTAATTATAAATTTGGTACAACCATGTTCGTTATTATATCCATCCAATAAATGACAAAGTCACCATACATGCGTACGTACGACTTACCGTGTCCATGTCGTGGTGTAGTTTGTTCTTAAAACACTTCAATATTTTCGATGAATATAATAATGAATATAATTTATGTAAATAATAAATATAACATGTTAATTATTCTGTATTTATGATATACCATTCAATTATATACTAGTTCACCATCAATATAATGATATTATCTCACGTGCGTACGTACGGATTACCGTCTCCACAAACGCATTGAGATTCATTCCCCATCTTAATTATTCAAGAATAATTTCCATTTAATGACTAAAAATAATGTTTATTGACATAGTATCATTGTGTATATTAGTCAATTACAGCACATCCATAATAAAAATGGCTTACGTAACCAAGTGTATAAAGGAAAACGAATCAGTTAACACCCGAAACGATGATACTACTGAAATATTATTAACAAAGAAATATAAGAGGGTCATATATGAGATCATATTTATGTAAATAGTATTTCTATAATCTAATAACTATGATTTAACTACTATACAGGAGGTTAACGTACCCTTGACGAAGGAAAATTTCATGGTAGGGGGTTTTCATATCAATTTTATTCCTGTGAGATTCATGGTATTTTTTCCACAATTACTAATTTTGTGTCATATTTACTGCCTTTGATTTTATTGTTTTCATAATATACTTTAATTTATCTGTTTTTTACATCACAATTTTATTATCCTTATTTTATGGGATGTATGTTTTGTATGTTACCAAATCGGTAATGGAATTTCAAATTACAATTTGCACTCATTCGATTGTACGCAAACATCATTGATTAGTTTACTCTAAGATTATGTGTGAAATCACTATTTATTTACATATTTAGTAATTTACATGCCCCTTTTTGTGGATATATTTTTGATACACATAATAACTCTATTGATAAAATCTCAATTCGTCGATATAAACTTGATACGAGTAATTTTAACTATATTTCTTTTCATTGATTTAAACATCCAAGTCAATGGTGCAGTTTTTACCAGAATATGTGTGAATTTCCTCTGATTAATTTACCTGGAACATACAATCATATTGAGTGTATTTATATTTGTCACAAAAAATTATGTCATTTATTTATCCTTAACCAAAGGATACTGTCATTATAATGGAATTCATCTCACCATACATTCCATTGAGACTTCTTGGTTGTTATGCACCAATTCACTTTTATTTGGTGAATATAATGAAATTTTACATAGTATTTCATGAATCCATTTATTTTCATGACATAATAAAGTTTTTATTACCTCAATTATTTTTAATCAAGAAACCCTCATTTGTTAAGGAACTCTAAATAAAATATCATTTTAAATGTTTTAAAAATTTATTCTTCTAAATCATTCTAATTAATTTCCATGTTTTAAAAATTATTCTAAGGATTTATTTATATAGAAATTAGTGTTTAAAAATTGAAATTACTTTTAAAAAATTTCAATGTTGTATGGGAGACTTTGATTCAAAAATCTATTTTAATTAACTTTTGGATATATAGTGAGACTTTTAAATGTTTTCATAAAAAAGGGACATTTCTCTCAAAGATTATTACTAATAATATTCAACTATGTTATCATAATTTATGGGATATTATTCTTGATCGAGGATGATTTATTATGATTCAAATAATTCATGTTGTTTTGAAGTTTTTGTGATATGTTTGACTGTGGATGGTTATTTTTATACCATTCATTGCTTATGGATAAAATATTGACATTTTGTATGTTCGTTATAATAGGAATATTTATGTTATGTTTAAACCATTTAATATGAGGAATGTATTGGGCTTAGTAAGTGATGGGTGGAGCATGGTATACCTCATCTATTCATCAGTAGGTCTCATGAGACAAACTATATTCTTGGTGCAAGGCCTTGAAAAATAATATTTGTAGTATTGGAATAAGGCTTTGACTATGTGGTTATGATGTCTAGAATTATTTAATGCATCATTATGAAAGTGGCTATTGATATTACATGTAACTTTTTGACTATTATAATATCCATGTGAATAATTAAATGGAAATATTATATATAATCATGGAAATATTTTGGTTAATTTTATGTTTAAAAGGCTTTTTTAGTCTTATACATTGCCTTAAATGTTTATTCTTATTTGTGAAAGTTTCTGCTATATTGTTATCCATACTGATCATCTAAGCTCAACCCTTTCTATGTTTTCTTTTTCCCAAGATGTGAAGAAGTATTTTACGGTCGACCTTCACGGATAATCTAAGTATATTAGTGTGTTCAAAAGGGGACAAAATGTTGTTGATGTTTTTATTTCATGATGTAATGTAAAACATATGAATGTATCTTATACTTACAAGGTTACTAAACTGATCAGACATTCGGGACATGATTCCCTATATCATGCCAATGTTATATAATAACGTACAAACTCTAGGTAACTAGGGTCTGGGCATTACAGTTGGTATCAGATGAAGTTTAGTACAACCCTTAGAAACTAGATCTATAAAAACTATGATTAGAGAACAATAACCTAAGATATACTTTGAATATTAGAATAAAAGAACATCCTAAAATTTTGGTATTGTAGAGATTCTGTGAGTTTTCCAAGAAATACATTCCTGTCTGGATACTAGAAGGTAGAGGCAGCTCTGGCACAGATGTACCTGTGGGTAAAACCCAAAAAAACTACTTTGATCTAGACTCGAATGAGAACTGGTGCACGACAACGGGCCTTGCTGCACTTTTTGTTATGACACTCTCAGGGGATATGCTTAAGATAAATCACATATTCATTAAAACTTGATTTAAAGGATTTTAAAACTAGATGAGAATAAATAATATTGGTTAATCATAAGGTGTTTTTTTTATAATAAGGTGTTAGGATATTCTATAAATTAATTTATGGCTCACACAATGCATTCTTGTGTTAGTCAATGGATGGATTCCAATGAATTCATAGTAACAATAATCATTATGTACAAGGTGGTAACAATGGTGGAAATGAGAAAAAAATGGATTTTTGATAGGTTTAAAAGTTATCATGTTCATCCCAAATCAGTTTTCCAAAAATATGATCAATAACATATATGTTAACCAACTCCCAGATTCAACAAAGAAGAGAAAGTCAGTAAATGATAAGAGCTCCAACAGTAGAGCCCATGAATAAAAAATCTCAATTTCCATTTACAAGATATGTGGAAGGACAAACATAGGAAAGTGTATCAATGGAAAAGAGAAATGATTCATGTGTGGGAAGGAAATACATAAAGTAAATAATTGTTGAGGAAAAATGAAGAGTACTATGGATGAAAATGATAATGTTCCCAAGAATACATTTATAGTCATTTTCCATAAATGTAGGGGACCTAGACATTGCACTAGTGAATTCCCTATTCTATTGGATAACCACTTGGTAATGGAAGAACCTCTGTGGGAATAAATGGATGGTGAAGTTTTTAAATGTATTAGTTGTCTTTTTTGATTTGATTACTTTGGAAGAATTTTATCTTGTATGTGTAACCCAGTTGTTTGTTATGTGAAGATGCTATTTAGGAATAATTATCCTTTCTATTGTTGATATAGTTATAAATAACCATTAGGGATTATATAATTCTTGAATTTGAGGCATTTACTAGTTATTAAATATTGGGATAAAAATGTGAGGTATGAGATAAAATTTGTGGTGAAATTATTTTACGGTTATATTGAAGAATTTATCTCATTTTGGGAATGTTATAAAATATAGTTTTTTAAAAATGAAAACACACAGACCGTGTGACAACCCATCACGTCAGACAAAGCTGTGGGAATCGAACCCTCAACCAGAGTGTGATTCAGATTTATCACCTACCACTGGACTACGTGAAGTCCCTGATCAGTGTGAGTAATTATTTTTAGTTAGATGATTTTATTGATCAATAATAAGTTGATTTGGGATCTTATGTACTATCAAGTGGATATCCATAGTATATGAAAATGATTTTATGATTAATTGATAAATGTTATTTTGGAAGATGTTCACTCTGTTGGGAAAACTATATGCCTAAAAAAATAGAATAATATGGGATTTAATTCGAGGAGTAATGGTGGATTTTTATTAATGTTTTTATGGTGGATTAGAGATATTTATTTTATTTATAGAAATGATTAACCTATCATAGAGAATATGGGATTCAATTAATTACATTTAAGTATGTAACTTTAAGGGAAGTCGATATTATTAGGAGATACAATTTAACGTGGAAGACTACGTAATCAAATTATTGTATGTTTTGGTTTTCAATATTAGTTTGGATTATATTTAAGAATTTTAAGGACAATTGTTTATTTATTGGTATTTATTGAACATTGGGTGTTTTTGGTTTAATTTTAGAAATTAAGATTAGTATTTATTTCTCTAATGGATTATCCTTTTTGGGGATCATCAGATCTTGTACTAACCATTTTGGTTCTGGTTAATCTCTAAAGACAGGGTATATGTATAGTTTATCCTTCGTGGATTACGTGATTCTCTAGACGTTGATTCTAGTGATTCAGGTGTGAACAATTCATCTTGAATAGTCATCGTTTGAAAAAAAAATATGAGTTAGTGGATGAAATTTTTTAAAGGATGAAACTCCACTTAAAAATAAGTATATCTCTTTTTGTTCATATTCAATCTCGTAAATAAATTCCCAAACTTTATGAAATGGAACATAAAAAAACGTTGTCTGTTTACTTTTCCTATTGGGAAACTAATGACTGATTATCCAATCACAAGTTTGTGGTTTTATTTTTGTTATATTTCTATGGATCATGTTTTCTATCACTCTACATCAGAACTTGATAGTTGGTTTATCTTCCATATCCATGTTTTCCTAAATGGAATCCTAGTATGGGTCATCTCAGGTGACCTTTTTACTTCTCATTCATTCTTTCAAAGTGGTTGTTTTATTAACTATTTTTCTGATGGTGGACATTAAATGATGTTCCTAAGCCCAATTTTAAAATTATTTGGACATAATTTCCAAAAATGGGGAAGAATTTAACACCCCAAGATTTCATAGTAAGTTATTTTCTTTAAAATTATTCAATAGCTTGCACTACATGCAATACCGAGTTCGAGCGCATCACGACATACCAAACAAGCCGTTCAAAATGAAGTTATGAATTGTATTAACTAAATTTTGAATTTTATATACTCTATATAATTTTACAATCCATTTTATGTTTTTCCTAGATGTAATATAAGAGAAAATTTATTTTTTCAGATAAAAGAATTATTTTTTAAAAAATTCAATTTTACCACCTTTTAATGGAAAAACCTTTTTAAAACCAATATTTTACAGTTGTATATATTTTACCTAGTTAAATTAAATTATTATTTATAATCATAACATAAAAAAAAATTGGATACATTTTTTATACTTTTCTGAAAACTTTCATATTTTGATGAATACAGAAAAATAAAAAAATGTATTGAAAACAAAATTTTTAATCAAAATAACTTAAAGTGTTAAATTATGAATTTGAATGGTTTGGATGTATAATTATATTATATTTTAATCATTTAATACAATGTAGTTCATTATAACTAATTTCACATTTAAATTTGACATAAACAAATGTCAATCTTTTGATAGTTTTTTCTGTTTAAAACCCTGCTTTTCGGTTTTGACAACTGGAATTATTTTTAAATTAATTTATTCAACTTTTATATTTTAATTTGTTAAAATAGAATTAATTTTTGTATTCGAAATATGGAAATTAGCTTCGGGTGAATTTTTGGTAATTTTCTGAAAACATTCACTTTTTATGATTAGTGAAAAACACTGCATTATTGTTTAAAACAGTCATTTTATTTAAATAATTATTTATTGTATTTATTTAAAGTCAAAATATATAAATAATTTTTATATATTTTCAATGTAATTCATTGGAGTCATTTTATAATAAGTTTAGTTATATAAATTTTTATTGAACATTTTACCCTCTTTTACCCACCTTCTATGAGCTTTTGAAAATTTTCATTAAAAATAATTTTACCAATTCTGTGAGCTAAATTTCTAATATCTGAGTGACACTGTTAATATAAGTATGTAATATGTGATTAAATTAGATGAATATAATTTTGGGTGAATGGTGTCTTTATGATTTTATTTACCACGGTTAATAGTAAATAAGGTAATTAAGGGTAAAAATGATATTATAATTACCCTAACACATGTCCAAATTCTTTTAGGAAAGTGTAATTAAAAAAAACCTTAGAAATAAAATATTATCCTCTTTGGTCCACTTGGATTAGATTAGGACATTTACTATTATTTTATTTAAAGAAGAGTTAAAACTGTTAAATTCAATTTTTAGTAACTAGACCTTTTTTAATATAGGGTTACACATAAGAAAAATTTTACTATAAATATTAATTTTAAATTTAAAGAGATTTCCTACATAATGGTATTTTATTTATAATTTTTATACATTAGATAATTTAATTTATATATGACACAATGATGATGCGGTATTTATCTTAGTAATGAAATCTTAAAATAATTGATATCATAAATATCCAAATTATGTAAATTGAGATTTATGATGAATTATAATAATTTTATAAGTTAATATGACATTTTAGGGTTGAATAAATAAATTTTATTCGAAGTGATAAAGTTTTTATGGCTTTCAAAAAAATAAAATACTAAATAGTGTCAAAATTGACATAATAGTGTTTTTAAAACAAATACTATATTATTAATTAATATAATATTCCTAAAAACAAAGGTTTTGAAAAAGGAGTAAGATAAAGTTACATATAATTAACCCCTTGGGGTTATCTGGGTATTTTATTGTATGTTTATTAACCATATAATATAAAAACACAAAGAGACATGGTAAATGACAAACTATTTTACTGAGAGTTAAATATAAATGATAAGTTTAATATGGTGACCTAAACCTATCTAAAACCTATTGGTTGAGTGGTTTGTGACCCGACCCAACATTATCCTCTAAATAAATCATTTTGGAGCCATTAGAAACCGAAAATTATTTTGTTATAAAATAATATTTCAAGCTTTTCCAAAAGTGACCCTCACCTCTCTTATAAAAGGGTACATCCCATTCTCTTAATTGGACATCTCCATTGCCATTTTTCTTGGCCAAAACCTGCCCAAATATCCTCCCAAAATTCATCCCTTTACCCTAAGGGGACTTAAATTACTCATAAATCCAACATAAGGATCTCTTTGGATCAAATCAAAAGGAAGTACCCAAAAAAGAGGTAAATATTTCATGACATCTTTCTTGTTCTTTTCTTCTTACTCTTAATATTTCTTTGTTTTTTCCATTATAAAATAATAACTTCAGTATCTTATATATATTTTTATGTAATTTTAAATATTTTACAAACATAATCATTATTCTATCCATCCAATAAATGACATTGTCACCATATGTGCATACGTACGGATTACCGTCTCCACATCGTGGTGTTGTTTATTATTCAAACACTTAATTATTTGGATTGTTATAGTAATGAATATAACTTATGTAAATAAAAAATATTACATGTTAATGATTCTGTATATATGATATACCATCAATTAATACTATTTAACAATCAATATAATTATATTGTTGTTCGTTCGTACGTACAGATTACCGTCTCCATAAACGTGATGAGATTCATTCCCCATCATAATCATTCAAGAATAATTTTCAATTAATGATTAAAAATAATGTTTACTAATATAATATCATTATTTATATGAATCAAATACATCATATCCATAAAAAACATGGCGTATGTAACCAATCATATAAAGGAAAACGAATCAGTTAACACACGAAACGACGATACTACTGAAATATTATTAACAAATCATTATTAGAGGGTCATATATGATATCATATTTACATGTATAATTATTTTATAATTTAATAACAATTATTTATCTATTATAAATGAGGTTAATGTACCCTTAACCAAGGAAAAGTACAAGGTAAGGGGTTTTCATCTCACTTTTATTCATGTGAGAATCATACTATATTTTCAATTGTAACCTTTTTGTGATGTATGTACTATCCATGATTATAATATTTGAATAATTTAATTTAATTTATGGGTTTTTACATCATCATTGGATGATCCTACTGTCATGGCGTGTATGATTCCAATGTTACCAAATCAGTAATGGAATTTCAAATTTCAATTTCAACTCATTTGGTTTTACGCAAACTTCATTGATTAATTTACTCCAATATGATGTGTAAAATATCTATTTATTAACATATGTAGTAATTTACACTACCCTTTGTGTGGATATACATTTGATACATATAATAACCCTATAGATAAATTCTCAAGTCAACTATGAAAACTTGATAAGAGTAATTTTAAATCAATTTCTATTCACTGAGTTAAACATCCAAGTCATTGGTGTTGTTTTTACAAGAATATGTGTGAATTTCGTCTGATTGATTTACACAAAATATCCAATCATATTTAGTGTATTTATATTTATTACACATAATTATTTCATTTCTTTATCCTTAACCTAAGGATAAGGTCATTATAAATAATTTCATCTCAACATACATTCCATTGAGACTTCTTATTTTTTATGCACCTGTTTACTTTTATTTGGATTATAAAATGTACATTGACATAGTATATCATGAATCCCTTTATTCTCATTATATTATAATTTTTTTATTTCTTAAATTATTTTTATTCATGTGTTTCTCATTTGGTTAGGAACTCTGACTAAAATTTCATTTTAAATGTTTTAAAAATTTATTTATCTAAATCATTCTCCTTAATGTCCATGTTTTTAAAATGGTTGGAAGGTTTTATTTATATCAACATTAGTGTTTTAAAAATGAAATTCCTTTTTAAAAGTTTCAAAGTGATATGGGAAACTTTTATTCAAACATCTATTTTAAACAGCTTCTTGATAAATAGTGATTCTTTTAAATGTTTTCATTAAAATGGATATTTCTCTCAATGATTTTTCTGATCATTTTCAACTATGTCAATGTCCTTTATGGGATATTTTTCTTGGTCGAGGTTGATTTATTATGATACAAATATTTCATTCTTTATTGATGGTTTTGTGATATGTTTGATTGTGGATGGATTATTTTTATACCATTCATGATTTATTGATAATGTATTGACATTTTGCATGCTAGTTTTAATACAACTGGTTATGTTATTTTTAAACATTTTCATATGAAGAATGCATTGGACATATAAGTGATGTGTGGAGCCCACTACATCTACTCAATGCATCGATAGGTCTCATGAGAAAAAAAGTGTCTTGGCATAAGTTCATGAAAAAAATTTATTTGTAGTCTTGGCCCAAGGCCCTGACTATATGGTTATGATGTCTGGCATTATGCATTCCATCATTATGAAAGTGGCTGTTGGTATTACATGTGATTATTCGAAAAGTAGATTATCCAAGTGAATAGGTAAATGGAATTATTTTATTTTATCTTTTCCATATAATTCTGATTTTTATGTTTATAAGGCTTTTGTTTTAGTATTATACATTTCCTTAAACGTTTATGCCTATTTATGAAAGTTTCCGCTATATTGTTATCCTTACTGAGCATCTGAGCTCACCCCTTTCTATGATTTATTATTTCTAGGATGTGAAGAAGTATTTTATAGTTGAAAATCTAGGATAGGATATGGATATTAGTGTGATCAAAAGGGGAAAAATGTTGTTGATGTTTTTATTTCATGGTGTAATGTAAAACTTATGAATGTTATCCAGTACATCCAAGGGTACGAAACTGATTGGTAATTTGGGACCTGATTTCTTATATCTTGCAAATGGTATGTTATAATACACCGAATATAGCGAACTAGGGTTGGGGAGTTACATTATGGTATAAATAGATATCAAACATTTCTATAAATAACATGATTTTGATGAAAAATTAATCCTTGAATTTATTGGAAATTTTAATAATAAAAAATATCAATAGATTGTTTATTCTAAATGTGTCGAAGAAAACATGATGAAAATTTCCTCAAGGGTAATACTGAAATTTTATATATAAAATAGAATGCCATCAAGAAATAAAAAAAATGAAATTATTAGAAGAATATGTTCCCTATATAAAGAGATAAAGTAAAAAATAATACACCACACAAACTATAGTGTTTCAAATGAATGGAGTTTGATAATTATGCAAAATATTTCTCAACTACTAAGAAAAATGATGAAAATAAATGTCCAAATACACTAATGCCCAGATAAAATGGAAAATATCTCCTGGTCACTATTTATAATGGGACTATGATAATAATGTGGTTAAATTGAATCTTAACATATACTATAGAGACACTGATGACTTATTTGGATCTGAATCAACAAATATTTTTCTTATGAATATTTTTATATGGATATAAAAAGTAGACCACATTGAATAGATATTTCATTAGTTGTGGAAATACTTATGGTAGAATTATCACACCTCATGTATATGATTCCATACAAATTAAACATTTTGGGGATGTTCTTTCATTAAATATTATTATTCTCCCTATTGTTGAATTTGGCATTATCATTGTAATGGATTAAAATTCCTTACATAAATCCAATATCAAATTCCGTGGAAGGGAAGTCGTGTTTGATATTCTAAAACAAAAATGTTCTTATATCAATTTGATGATAAATATTATCATCTTATTGAAATTACATCCATAATAGGGTACTTGATTCGTATTATAAATTAGTTTTTATATCTGGTGGTTGTTGAGAAACTCAACATCAATGATATTACTATCATATGAGAGTTATTTAATGTTTTTTATAATAGTTTTCTAGTATTCTTCTAAATTGAGTTTTATATTTTTTGATAGTACTTATATCAAGTTTAATATTTATTTCAATAAATCCATTTATAAAATTCCACTTTGTGATCTATAAATTAAAAAAGAAACACCTGGAGAGTTATTATAAGGAATTTCTTCATCCAAGAATGTCACTATGGGGAGAAACTAATATTTTTCATAATAGAAATATGAATCAATGTTAGTCTTCATTGATTTTAAAAAACATAAAATGATCACAAGAAAGAGTAAGTGTCATACTCCCTATATTGATGGTTTATTAAATCAATTATGAGGAGATAAAAATTCTTTGAAAATTGATATCTATTATGATACTATGATTTGAGGGTAAAAAGTGAGTACATAGCCCTGATAGCCGTCTGTATGAGGTGTAGACACTATGAATTTAAAATGATTACTTGTGGTTATACCAATTACTCTATTATTCTTGGATTTAATGAATATATTTTCAAGAGATAAAATATATCATTTTTCGTTACTCATTATAAATGATATCATTATATATAATATATATATATGGAAGAGCACAAAGATAACTTGATGATTGTACTAAAGACTATTTAGATGGAGAATCTATTTAAAAAATTTTCAATTTTGGATTTTGGATTTAAAATGATTCATTTTTTTGTCATATAATCTCAAAATATAGTATATGAATTGATCTATAAAAAAATATGTTATTGAATGTTGGGCCAATCCAACAACTATTACTGAGATCTATATCTTGACTAGTTTGGTTTTATAATATTGTTGTTTTTCAATTATATTACACAGATATATAATATGATCACCATGTTAATTTGAAATGGAGACATGTCCCTATACGTAGATTAATGTGATGAAAGTTTGAGGGAAATAAATATAATGTTATTAATTGCACTTATTCTTCCACTACCCTTTAATTTTTAAGAGTTTGTGATCAATTGTGATGCATAAGAAAATGGATCAATATGTTTCCTTATGAAATATGTTATAGAGATAGCATACAAATCATGATATTTGAATGTTGATGAGAAAAATTTAAAAAATATTGATTTGGAGTTTTTTTGAGTTAAAAATTTCATTAAACATATGAAGGAATTATATTTATAGAAAATGATGTATTGTGTATACTTATTATAAAATTTTAATGACTATATCCCATAAAAAATAGTTGAATATGTTAGAGAGAGGATGATTGTTGTTGATTAGTGGTGTCAAATGGTCCATACATTTGTACCATGGGAAAGAGAATAAGGTGACTAATTCTTTGGGTCTAAAGGATGAATCATGCTTATCTGAAATGGTGATCAAGAAATACCAACTATTTATATATTTATATAATATGTAAATTGAAATCATGATGGAATGGTAGAAATGTTATGTTTCTCTAATAAATAGCCAAATGTCTATCCAACGGGTGAATAAAGAGGAATATAAAGAAAATATAAAGATAAAAATAATGTTATGAAATTATCCTGACATCAAACATTATATTAATGAAATGATAAAGTTTAGGAACTATGTATGATTCCCATCCAGACTAGATTTAAATAATTATATTTGGATAAAGCTCATAGTAAAACATACTCTATTAATGATGGATGTGTGGAGATGTATTTATATTTGAAATATTATAGTGATAAAACATTTGGGGTGATAATTTAGTGTGTGTATTTTATTTCAAGTATGTAAGAAACATAGGATTGAGAGAAATAACTCTACGAGGATGTTACAACCATTACCCATACCAAAATTAAAATTATAAAACATCACCAATGATTTTTCATCAGAAACCACAAAACATCTAACAGTAGTAATGATATTTGGGTTATATAAAATCACAGAATAATCATAGAATACATTATTTATATCATATATTGTTACTCTATTAACTATAGTTTTAGATTTTATGTTAAGGATGTTTTTCGATTTCATGGTTTTCCAAATTCTCTAAAATCTATTCAGGATCTGTTGTTTACCTATATGTTTATTTGAAGTCCTTATACATTTCTCAATTCAGAGTTTTGATTCAATAATATATATCATCATAAGATATATAGTCCATCATATAGAACCATTCCAACCATAGAAAATATTTTTAGGACTTTTTTATGGATTTTAAAGGTGGTTGGGATCAACACCATCCTGTAGTTGAATTTTCATATAAAAGTATCATTCAATGGAGAATTAAGATAGGTCCTTATGAAGACCTATATGGATATAATTGTATATATCTATTTTTAAAGGTTTATATTGGAGAATTAAATATATTTATACCATATTTAGTCATGGAAATGAAAGAAAAAGTCAGATTTATTCGGTAGTATATACGAGAAGCAAGTGTTGAAAATATGTTTTGCTAAAAATATTTGAAAAAATATGGAATTAATTTTTTTTTGTAAAAGTATTCCTAAATTTATTACATATAATATAGTTAATATATTATGAAATAGCAGAAATATAATAAATAATTATAGTGGGCCAATTGATTTTATTAATTATATAGGGATGGTAGCTTATAGTTGAATGCCAACAACAAACCACTCTCTAGTCTTAATGTGTTCCATGTATTTATTATGAGTAAGTACATAACCTCCCAATTTCAGGTGGTAAAAAAGTGTTTTTACCACTACATAATGATCATTCTTATGTAAAAAACTATAATAAATCTAGGACTATAAATTTATTATTCTACAAAACAAAACTACTCATCTGGTTAATGTTATATAGGGTAGTCATAAATTTGAAGAAACTACATGGGAACTTAAGGATGTAACGAAAAAGATAAATCCTTATTATTTTGTAGTGTAGTTACATAACTTTTAGGGATAAATTCATTTTAATGGAATTAGAATATTGAACTCGATATTTTATGATATATTTCTCATAAAATAAATTTCATTTCGTTAAATTCTTTTGATGGACGTAGAAGCAAGTAAAAAAGTAACCTAAAATTTTATAACATTATAACCATTAAATTAAATTGATAGATTTAATAGTAATTTCCAAAAAATAAAGATTGTATAATTTTTTAAATAAATAAAATATATTGATAAATATGTACCCAATTTTTATTAATGTCATTATATGCATCCAAAATTCAACTTTTATAAAAATTATATCTATTTATTTTTTTTGAGAAAGCTATATCATTAATTTCATTAGCATTGAATTTTTTTTTTGAAAAAATTAACATTATTTTTTTATTTATGTTTTAAAAATTACCTTATAGTGAAATTTTGATAATTTCCAAAAAGATTTACTAGTCAATTAAAGGATAAAAATAATTTCTATTGACTACTGTCATTTCGTTTCAACCATTAAAAAGATAAAAATATTTTAAAATTGATTTAAATTTATAAAATAGTTCATTTATATTATTAATAATAAAATTTAAGAAGTTTTATTAAATTTTATGTTTTTTTCCTAGAAATTAAATTCGTAGTTACAAAAATAATATTTTTTGGAAAACTGATTTGTGTCACGTTTTGTGGGATTCATTTAATATTTAATTCATCCACATAAGTGAGTTGAAATTGATAAAATAGATAAAATATTCTTAAAAATAAATATTAAAATTATTTAACAAGGGAAATGTAAATTATTTTCATAATTAATTATAAAAATAGAATATATTGGTTACTACAATTATGGTTACAACTACTATACAGGTTGGTTGCACCAAGGGATAAGTGTGATTTTTCTTATTTAACAAGTATAAACCATAAATTTTGGTAAAATTACGAAATAATAATCTCTAAAATTAGAATATATATCTATTTGAAAACATTTTTTAGTATGGATTTATTATATTTTCCTCTTTTAGGAAAATCTATGTGTGTCCTCCCCCCAACATATAAAAAGACACCCATAAATTCTATAATTTACACTACTTGGAGACCTCTAGATCTACAAAACAAAAATAAAATCACTTCTAAGAATCCATATCCTTGATTTAGGGGTTATGGAAATTTTAAATTTATATTCAAGGGGTCCTTAATAAATGTTCAAAATGAGCCAAGTTGAATAAGTTGTAATCATCATACCCGATGTCTTTCACATTATTGCATTTCTCAACCCATTAAAATCAGAAGAATTATTAATAAAATAATTAAATAGGTACCATAATTATAGTTACATTTTATAAATATTATGTAACGACATTTATTCGCTATATTTTCCATCAAATGGGAAGTGAATGTATTGGTGGTGAGTACTTGTGGACTACCACTCCCACATAGCGATACAATCCATTTTCATAACCATCATTATGGGATTGTAATTTTGAAGGGATTTGTGTTATATATATAACATAAGATAAAATTGTATTTATTTAATTATAATATACTATCTACCTTCTTAATATATCAACTTTTGGAAGACTATACCATTGCTCCTGTATTTGGGTTGACTACCGCCTCATGAAAGTGACATGGTTAATTATTTCAATTTCTCTTTACATTGTTAGTAAAAAATATATATTAAATGAATATATATGATATTATTGATATTATATTGATAATTAATTGGGTAATACTTTATTACGTTTATTTAATTCCAATATTTGTAATGTGAAAACAATGCTCATTCATAAGTACGATCTACCATCTCCATGAACGGTGTAATACATTTTTTCAATCTATAACTATTAGGGTAGACTACCAATATATATATATATAATATAAATAATATTTAAATCATGTATTATATTATTATTTTTTTTAGACCAATGATCAATTTAGAAGGGAGAAAAATACCAAACTGAAATAATAATTTAAAATAAAAAAGATAACCTGTGGAAACATTTATTTTATAAGAAAATATTAATATATGGTTATTAAAAAATAATAAAAATAATAAATATGATATTATAAATATTAAAATTAAAATTTATGGTAAATTTAGTAAATTTAAATCTCTTTTATATTAGGATAGACCATTTTTTACGTAATTCAAACTTTTGGTAAGTGATTTTTGTTATAAACTCAATTTTTATCCTCATTGTTGATGATTAATATTTTGATGATAAAATTAGATTACCTATATTTCAATAATAAAATGAATTTTCATATGCTTTGGTTATTAATAGTAGTAAAAATTTTTACATTCAGTTTACTCAATTGTTTAACTAAATATATTGAAATAATGTTATTATGGAAAATAACATTATTTATCTATTAGGTCACAAATCATTTTTTTCCAAATACTTGTTTACTAAGAAAATTAATTTTTTATATATATTAAATTTATTTCAAATATCATTTTAACCCTTGATTTAATTTTCAACTTAAAATTTAGATGAATCTTCATATAATTTTCTTAAAGAGGCTATTTTGATTTTTTTTCCAAAAAATGAGTAAGGAATATTTGATCTATTGTACAGGACATGAATGAATGTTTCAACCATCATGAACACTCAATTATTTTTATCATTCTTTACATGATTCAAATATTATTTTCATTTAAACTTATGTTATTCAAATTTGTAAAATATCATTATTTTAAATTAGTTTTTTAATAAATTGAATCTATATTTTCCACATTAAATATTCCATAAATATTTTAATAAAATTTTACATTATGATAAAATCATTATATGTTAATTAAGAAATATTTGTGATATTAGAAAATTATAACATCCTTATTTTTTCTCATAATGGTTTATGTTTATGATGATGTTTTATTTTTTAAATCGTATTATTTTTTATGTGTTATGTTATGATGAAATGATAAAATGTTTATAAAACACATTTCTTCTGAATAAGTTATGATATATGATGAATGATTTGTGATATTGTGAAACACATAGTAATGGGTTATGATTATGTAAAATATTTCCCCAAAATTATATATCCCACCATGGAATTTGGTAATGATGGAAATTTTATGAGATAAGAAGTTTTGGAGTGAAGAGTTATCCCAGTTCACTAAGGGACACCTTCCACTATGATAGTCTTCAGATTTAATCATGAGTAAAGACACAATAGAATATGGAGTGAACCCAATCCACTAAAATTTTGTTAACAATGATCCCTGGCTAAGTAAATTATATTTTTGGATTATGTATTTACCAAAAAACATATGTCTTATGCTAATATTAGGATCTCATGGCTCATATTCCTTGATTCCATTATGATTCAATTCTTTTGAACTATTATGATTTCTTCCATGTTTATATGAAAAGATATATTATATACTATATATGGATTTACAAATGTTACGATCATACTATCATAAATAATTTCTCATGGTATTATTAAGTCATCATTTACATATCCCTTTTTAACTATCACTGAGAATATAAGACAACCCTATAATATTTTTTCACTTGTAAATGTTAAGGAAGAAGGTTTTAAGTATAATTTTTCTACTAATGATTCTTGTTTTGATGAAAATAGTGGGAGAGGATGCAGATCTACTATGAACATGTTTCTTATGTGTTAATGTTTCTAATGACAGTAATTGTATATGATATTGGGTTGTATCATTATGTTATGTATTTGATATTCATTTAATTATAAGGACCCAACCTTAAAACATTACATTATATTTAAATAAATGAATATTTATCATTGATAATCTTTTCAGGATTAGAGTTTTAGATAATTAGGCCATAATTATTACATATCAACTTGAAAATTACATGTTAACACTACTACTCAGTATCCTTTTTAAAAATAAAAACTCTTAAAAATAAACATGTCCAGTTCCATGTTTTTCATATCTTAACTTTTTCTTTGATCACATCCATGGCCCTATTCCCCTTTTTGTCCTGTGAAAAATATTTCCAAAAATGGGGATGGGAAAAAAAGCTATGTAAGGGTTATAAAATAAAGGAAACATTATCCCATCAATAAATACAATCCAATGAAACCATATTTTTAATCATAACATACCTCATAAAATCATAAGATTTATGAGTAACACATAGAAATCATAAATAATAAATGTAACTTGTTGTATACCAAACAAACTTATATTGTAGTAATCACAACAATATAGGGAGTTACATTGGAATACCCATCATAGTATATTCCCTAAATATCTTAATAGATTCATTAACTTTTACCTCTGTCACATTACCCAATGCATTGGAGAGCTATCTCGAGCTCACCTACCCTAGGTTTATCAAAAAACCACACGTATGAATAAACAATGCCCAATAACCATAACATATTCATAACAGAAATAAAATCATAAAGGAAAGATAAAATTTCCATATTGAAATCATAATATATCATTTCAAGATATTGACATAATCAATGCATTATCGAATAATTTTTCAAAACCATTTAAATCATTTAATAAATATATTGTTGAATAAAAGTTTCCCATACCGAATTGATGCTTTTAATTTCAATAAATTCTTTTCTATATAAATGAATCCTTCAAAAAATTGTAAATACATGAACATTAATGATAAATATTTATTATAATAAATCTATAATACATTTAAAATAATATTTTAGTTAAAGAGTTCCTAACCAAAAGAGAGATGCTTAAATACAATTAATTGAGAAATAACATTAATCAAAGCATATAATATCATTATAATACTATTCATGATATAATTTGTCAAAGGGCAGTATATACACCATATAAAAGTTATTTTGGGCATCACAATAATGAAGTCTCAATGGAATGTAAATTGAGATGAAATCCCTTATTAAAACTGTATCTTTAGATTAAGGATAAATAAATTACATTATAATGCATGACAAATAAAAATACACTCAATGTGAATGGATATTTAGTGTAAATAAATCAGAGTAAATCAACATAATTGTTTGTAAAAAAAACAATGATTTGGATGTATAACTCAATGAATGGAAATTGAGTTAAAATTACCATTACTAAGTTTATATTGATGACTTGAGAATTTATCAATGGAAGGATTAAGTGTACCAAAATTATATCAAGACAAAGGGGATTGGAAATTTCAACATACATAAATTTATTGTGATTCCACACATAATTATGGCAAGACATAATTAATAATTAGAAGATTAACCAAGGAATGGAAATTGGGTTAAAACGCTCCCCTAATGATTTGGTAACATATGAAACATACACCATGTGAAAGAGTGATCACACAATGAAAATTTAAATACAAATAAATTATATTATATTAAACAATGAATACAATCATGGGCAGTACATAAACCATACAATAGTAAAGTGGAAAATATAGAATCAATCTCACATGAATAAAAAGTGAGATTAAAACCTATAACCATGTTGTAATCAATAGAGTCGTATGAAAAAAAATTAATAAACACCAAATGAATCAAAAAATACCATGAATCTAAGGAGAATAATGATAATATATTACAAATTATTGTAAACAATACACCAAATTCATCAAATAAGTGGAAAACAATTGAAATATCATGAAATTAAAAGGGAGATAAGAAACCCCTTAAAACGTTGTAATCACCCGAGTTCTAAGAAGAAAAGTTTATAACCACAAAATGAATCACATAATACTATTAAAATAATGTGAATCATGATAATATATATCAAATGGATGTACTCAATACGCCATATGCAATAAATAAGTGTTGAACAATGGAAATCTCACAGAATTAAAATTGAGATAAGAAATCCCTTACCTCGTGTTCGACATGACTCGATCATTATTTAATATCATAAATAATAAACTAAAGTAAATTTCTACATGATTAAGAAAATTTTTCAAGTTTATTTTTCCTTTTGTATCAATTATTACCTTGATATAACCACTAGTTAATAATTTGAGTTCATATTAGGCATTTTGTCAATGTTCGGGACTTGAGTATAAAATGAACATGTTATAATTATAAATTTTCCATGTAGTCAAAATTATATTATCTCCAGAATAATATTCAAGATTTATATATCATATATATCTTATATATCCAATATATATATTTATTTTAATAGTACATTTCATTTGTATATAAGAAATGAAATGCACCATTCATGGAGACAGTATGCTGTATATACGCATGAACGTTACTTTCATTTCTATTTTCATATTTAGTGGAATGAAAACATAATGATAAATAGTTATATTATGATTACATTATAATATCATATATAATTTAATAATATATATCCCTTATACGTTCCATGTATGGTATGAACGAGTCATATCACTTCGAGGGGGCGAAAATCCGCACTTCCTCAAATGAAATTATTACATTTACCCATTATGGAAACCATAAAGTTATGCTATAAATGGAAAATACAGAAGCATATAAACAATATAAATATAATATATATCACATATAAATATAGTTCCATCATAATGTCCACTATGATAGGCGGTAGGAGATAATTGAACAATCATCGTTTCGTGAGGCAATAGTTCGCAGTCCACAGAAATAGTACGTTCTTCAACCGTTAGATGGAGGTGTGTGTAAGTGAAGTTATAATAAATAACATAACAATGACATATTATATTATGGATATTGGTTTTGTTATAAAATTAAGGAATAAAAAGAGTATAGGCGGATGGAGAAGTTAAATAAAAGAAACAAACTTAAGAGAAGATGTTAACTTTAAAGCAGGTATCTCCCTTTGGTTTGAACCAAAATGATTAATTGAATTTCCTTATGACTTGTAGAATGTTTCTAGGTTGAGTATCTAGATTTAGGGAGCTTAATTTGGTAGATTTTGGACGAACCAAGGTTCTTTATAAGTGTATGGAATGTGTTCGAAGTGAGAGGTTTTTATAAGGGGGGAGGGGCTGTTTAGGAATGTATTAAAATATTATTTAATTATATAAGGATTTTTGGTTTATAAATATCAAAAACTTATTAATTTCTAAAATAACATGAAAAATTTACGAAATAAAATCATCCAATAAGAATTTGACATGTTTTAGATATTTATTTAATCTTTATAATCTTATTTATTTAAATCATTCAGTAATGAGGTAAACACTCCATCATTATTGTGTCATAAATAATTTTATTTATTTGATGTCTAAAAATTAACTTAAAAAATCATGATGTAGGAATAAAATTTATATTTAAAATTATCAATTATAGTTTGAGATAAAACTTAAATAACCCCATATAAGTGTTGATTGACTAAATGAAATATGTTTAAGTCATTTTTGTCTTTACTTTAAATTAATTAATTTAAAGTGTCATTATCACTCCAAAGAGGATCCAAGGGGTCCCAAAAATATTCCCATGTAGGTCCATGGTTAAAAATGTATCAATAAATATGATTAGGACACATGTTACGGTAATTTAATATTATTATAAAAATATTTTTTAACCCTTATTTACCAGATTTACCCTTTAACCATGGTAAATAAAAATTTTTCTAAAGTAAATATTTGTAATGTATCAATATAAAAGTTTACTATTTACACAATTTGTACAATCTCATTCAAAATATGGAATACATTTTTCCCAATTCAAAACACAGAAGTGGCAGAAATTAATTTAAAATTATTTATTTTTGTCCATACAAAAGCATGTTTTTATGAAATAATAACTATCAAAAGATTGACACTTATTTATGTCCAATTTCAATGTAAAATTACTTACAATGAAAAAAATTGGATTAAATAGTAAAAAAATAATATAATTACACTTTAAAACCAATTAAAAAGATAATCTATCCTTATAAAAATATATTATATAGGGTTTGCCCTCAAAATGCGGTAAATCTCCCATTTTATCAAATAGCACATATAAAAGTGACCAAAATTATATTTATAGAGGGTTTTCCCTCAAAATGCGGTAAATATCCCATTTTATGAATATTAGAGTATTTATGCTTTAAATTGGTTTCACTCACATTCTAAGCCTCTAACATTAATTGGATAAATGTAAAAAACATTTAACAATCATGTATATTCATATTGTAGTTAGTTTTGTCCATTCCAGCCATCACAATGGCAAGGCATTAACTACCATTTAAAATAATATTATATTATTCTTTTTCTATATGAATCAACATTGTGTGGATCATAATATTTCAAAGAAACTCATTATTGTGTATCAGGTACGCCATCAATCATAGCATCCCCTATAAAGTAAAATTAATATTTATTTCGAAAAATTTAATAAATTTTGAAATGTTATATTCTTTATTTACATGGGATGTTACATCCTTCCCCAATTTTGGGAAATGAATCATCACAATTCAAAAATTGGGCATGGAAACATCATATAAAGTCCCACATTGAAAAAAGTGTCAATAAAAATATATCATTAAAAGAAATAAAGATAAATACAATGGTCACCTGAGATAGCCCATACTAGGATTCCCTGTAGGAAAATATGGATATGGAAGAGAAACTAACGATCATGGTTTGATGGAGAGTGGTAGAAAACATGATTAGGAGAAAGATAACCACCATAATATCACAAAAAAGTGTTGGGTTAAATGGTATTTGATTCCCCAGTAGGTAAAGTTAACGGAAAATGTTTTTGTTTTAAGTTAATTTTCATAAAGTTGAGAAATTTATTTAAGAGCTTGAATAAGAACATAAGGAAACATGATAACTTTTCATGTATTCTTTCATCCTTTACCAGATTTCTACCACAAACTCATCTTTTCTCCAAATGATGAGTATTCAAGATGACCTGTTCACATTGAAAGCACTATAATCAACTTTTAGAGAATCACATAATCCAAAAAAGATAAACTATATTTTTCCAGTATCTTTATACATTATCCAAAAAAAATTGGTTTGTACAAGATCCAACACTACCCAAAAGGATAATCCATTATAAAAAGAAAAACTACTGTTAACCTCCAAAATTTTGTCAAACAATACCCATAGTTCAACGAAGTCCATTCAATAAACAATTGTCCATAAAAATATTCAATGTAATCCAAACTAATATTGAAACCCAAATCTCATATGGATTTAATAACCCAGTCTTCCAAGATAAATCATTACATTTATCTCCAAATAACATCATTTAGTCTTAAAGTCTCAAACTTAAACGTAATTAACCTAATCACATATTCTGCATAATAGGATAATCATTTCCATTAACAAACCAAATTGTCATATGTCTACAAAAAAACATAGATTCTTCGAAATTAAAATTTCCACCATTACTCAAAAAATGAGATCACATATAATTCTATTTCCCTTCAGCATGTAATGTTTCCAAAAGAGAAAACCTCTTCCAAAATAACCTTTAACTGTTAATAAAAAAAATCTTTTTCTTATATAAAGGATATATGTTTGATAAAACATAAGTTCCCAAAATCAACTTATCCTTGATGGAAAAAATCATTCATCTTAAAAGAATAATTCATACTAACCAGCGACTTCACGTAGGACAATGTTAGGCGATGCACCCTTGTCACCCCTTCGGCTGTGGGTTTGATTCTTGTGGCCTTCCCTGACGCGACAGGTCATTTCCCATCTTACGGGTTTTCATTTTAATAAAACTAAAAAATATCCCTAAGGTTTATTAACCTCAAAGGCTTTCCTATACCTTTAATTTTTATCCCAATACATTAAGACCTCAAAGTCTTATATATTTTCATTTTTTCACCTCTATATGATAAAATAAATATATTCCCAATAGAAATAACATCGTACATTGATCATGGTGTCTATATGGTTTCTTCATTATCTAGTTCACATTGGTAGAAGGTAAATTCATTGAAATAATGATTTAGAGGACCTTCCAAATAATTTTCCTCCTTCATCCAAATACACCTTGTACAACTTGGGTCATATGGGTGTTCACAAAAAAATAGTTCTAGAAAATAATCTTGTATGGCATATAATTTCAAAACATATGATAAAACATGATTTTTATAAAATAGTCTGACGAAATTTGAGTTGAAACTTTCAATCAATGGTCCTTTTAAAATACTAGATGTATTTTCTGGAGGAAATATTTTAAAAGAAAATATAAATAGGTTGCGTAAGGGTCTCCTTCTTTAGAACATTTTCAAAATAATAATATGATTCGAATTTTTGTGATAAGGTAAAATATTTGAAAATGGGTTGATAATATTTATCTTTCTTGAAAATATGAGAATATTGAGAAAATATTATTTGATTAAATACAACCCATGATCCACGATGATATCAAGGTATAGTGGAGGTGTTTGATATCTCAAATAATTTCTTGAAAGTGAGTTGTATGCTTGAAAATGTTTCACCATCATATGAACATGACTTTGTAATAATTATTTCAAGGAAGTCATCTGGAAGAGATATGTATGTTGTTTGATATCCTCTTCCTTCCATTTGTAACTATCTTTCATTGATCTAAAAAATTTATAAAACAAGGATTTAATTGAAATAATAAACATGGAGACTAACTATGTGTTTAATGAAAACACTGAATCCCTAATGTTGACTAAACCAACCTATGATACCAACTATAATAAATTAAACATAAAACATTAAAAAATCTTGAATTAAATTAATAATTCACATTGATGGTCTTTTAAGGTCTATATTTTTAGAGAATTAGGCCATAACAATTACATATAAACATGAAAATTACATGTAGACACTACTTCTCAGTTTATATTTTTTAAAAATAAGAACTATTTTGAAGAAACATGTATAGTTCCATGTTTTAGACAACATGAATTTTCCATGATCCCATATATTACACTATTCCACATTTTGTCATGTGAAATTTTTTATAAAAACATGGGATGACAATACAAGTTTAGTAATGGTTATAAATAAAAGAAATAAAAAATTTTCCCATAAATAAATACAATTAAGTGAAACCATAGTTTTCAATCATAACATACCTCATGAAATCATAAGATTTATGAATAACACATAGAAACCATTAATCATAAAGGTAAATTATGACATAAAAAACATAATTACATTTTAGATATTACAACTACATAGGGATTAACGTTGTAATACCCATCATAGTATATTACCTAAATCACTTAGGATATAAATTATCATTTACCTCTGTCACGTTACCTAGTTCATTAGAGAGCTATCTCGGGCTCACCAACCCTTGGTTTATCACAAAACCACCAATATTTGTAAAAAATTCTTAATAAACCTAACATATTCTTAACACATAAAAAAATCTTAAGAAACCGATAACATTTTCATATTCCAATCAAAATATATCATTTTAAGATATTGACATAATCAATGCATTATCAAAACATTTTTCAAAACCATTTAAAACATTTAATAAAGATGTATTTTAATGAAAGTTTCCCATACCAATTTTAAGCATTTAATTTCAATATATTCGTGTATATATAAATAAATCCTTAATACTATTTTTAAAACATGGACAATAATGAAAAATATTTACAATAATAAATCATTAAAACATTTAAAACGATATTTTTGTTAAAGTGTTCCTAAACAAAAGGGAGACACATGAATACATATAATTGATGAATAACATTAATCAAAGCATATAATATCATGAGAATAAAAAGATTCATGATATAATATGTCAAATGGTAGTATATAAAGCATATAAAAGTGAATTGGTGCATAACAACTGTGAAGTCTCAATGGAATGTAAATTGAGATGAAATCCCTTATAAAAACTGTATCCGTAGATTAATGATAAATAAATTGAATTATAATGTGTGAAAAAAATAAATACCCTCAATATGATTTTATATTCAGGTTAAATAAATCAGATAACATTCTCCCATAATTTTTTGTAAAAACAATACCAATGATATGGATATTTAACTCAATGAATGGAAATTGAGTTGAAATTACTCTTATCAAGTTAATATCGAGGACTTTAGAATTTATCAATAAAGTTATTCTATGTACCAAAAGTATAACAACCCAAAGGGAAGTGGAAATTACAACATAAATAAATAAACAGTGACTCCACACATTATCATAGCATGACCTAATTAAGAATTATAAGATTAACCTAAGGAATGGAAATTCTGTTAAAAAGTTCCCTTACCGATTTGGTAACTTAAGAAATATACACCGTATGATATAAGGATAATAAAATGAAGATGTAAATACTCATAAATTATAATATATTACATGATTAATACAATCATGGTCAGTACATACTCCAAACAAAATGAAACAGTGCATAATATAGCATGAATTTCATTGGAATAAAAAGTGAGATGAAAACCCCTTACCACATCATAATTAATCGAGTCTTATGAGAAAAATTTAATATAAGTCCCTGAACTTAAACCTTACTTATTATTGAATTAAACGAATAATTCACATTGAGGATCTTTTCAGGTTTAGAGTTTTAGAGAATTAGGACATAACTATTACATCTCAGAAGATTACAACGTAGACACATCAACTATGTTTCCATAAAATAAAAAAAACTCTTAAAAAGATACATGTCTAGTTCCATGTTTTATATAGCTTGACTTTCCCTTGATCCCGTCCTTGACCCTATTCCACATTAAGTCCTGTGAAAAACATTTCAAAAAAACATGGGGTGAGCATAAAAAGCTCAGTAAGGGATACCCAAAGAATGAAAACTGTTAGTTTATCAAAACAACAAGTAAACCATGTATACTATATCAAAGTAATACTTTTCACCTTTATGAAGTAGTAAAAACTCTTCACAGAATAAAAGATCATTACTTACCCTTTTGTAACAAAAAGATTACCATAAAACCCATAAATAGATCACATAACATAAAGAGGTAACTTGGGACATAAACATACTTAAGTGGAATAACCATAAGGTCGACTTTCACACATATCACTTAATGGAATAGCCATTCGGCCAACTTCCATACATACTTAATGGAATAGCCATATGACCGACTTCCATACCCAATGCATTGGAGGTTATAACGTAACCACCCATCCTAGTATTCACGACACAACCCATCATATGGTTTATCACGTAACCACCAGTAAAATTTCCAAGTACCATAATTACAAATAAAATAGTGAATATATAAACATTTTAATAACAACATTTCATTTGAAATAAAAATAAGTAATTCCCATATATTGAATTAATCAATCCATTTTCAAAAACCATTTAAAAGAGATTTTTGAATCAAAGTGTCCCATACCACATTGAAGCTTTTAATGGAATTATAATTTTAAAACATTAATTTCCATATAAATAAATACAGAATACCATTTTGATAACATGGACATTAAAGATAAAGATTTAGAATAATAAATCTTTAAAACATTTAAAACGATATTTTTGTTAAAGAGTTTTTAACAAAATGAGAGACTCTTGAATACAAATAATTGAGGAATAAAATTTAATCAGAACTTTATAATATCATGAGAATAAATGGATTCATAATATAATATTTCAAAGGACAGTATACACACCATATAAGAGTGAATTGGTTCATAACAACAATGAAGTCTCAAAAGAAATGTAAAATGAGATGAAATCCATTATAAAGAAGGTATCCTTAAATTATGGATAAATCAATCTCATAATTATGTGTGACCAATATAAATGCACCCAATATAAGTGGATATTAAGTGTAAAACAATAAAAGTTCATTCACACATATTCAACGGATGACATGTTCAATAACTACATGTTGAACCCAAAGAAATCGAAATTGGGTTAAGAAGTTCCCTTGGTAAAATTCGACAGCCTAACGGTGTCACATAAAATTTTACAAAAAGTGTTGATGAGAGAGATAAAGGGGATCTCATCACTTGAACATAAAATTTACATAAATAATGATATATTAGAACATATCCCAACATAATAGTATGTGAATTAAAAGACATAACAAAATGAGTCTTTTAAAAAAAGGAGGGTGAAAGGTTCCCTTGTCGACATGGGTATCTTTCGAAACATACACTCCGTGAAAGAAGGACAATACAACATTGATGTAAATACTCATAAATGAATGTATATTACAAAATTAGTAAAATAATGGGCAGTACATACACCACTCAAAGGAAATTGTGGCAAATGTAGCATAAATCTCACGGGAATAAAAGTGAGATGAAAAATCCCTTATGAAAACTCGGCAGCCTAACGGCGCCACATAAAACATACAAAAATGGATTGATGAGATAAAATAGGGTATCACATCATATTAACATAATGTTTATAGAAATAGTAATATAAAATAACATCCCCCAACATAACAAAGAAGATCTTAAAAGAAGTGACACAAAGGAGAGTACTTAAAAAGAAAGAGAGAGGTTAGATCTCTTACGAAAATTCGGCAGCCTAACGACACCACTCAAAACTTCCAACATGGATTGATGAGAGATAATATGGTCTCTCATAAATTTAACATAAAAATTACCGTAAGAGTAATATAAAATAACATTCCAATAACAAGAAAGATGATCTTTAAAAGGAATGACATAAAAGAGCGTACTTAAAAAGAAAGAGAGGAGTAGGATCCCTTACCTCGGGTCCGACTTCACTCGATCGTTCTTTAACGTCCTGAATAATAAACTTGAGTTAATTTCTATTTGCTTAAAAAAATTTCAAGTTCATTATTCCTTTTATATCACTTATTTCCATGTTATAAACATTATGTAATCATTTAAGTTAATAATGTTTGTTTTGTCGACATTTGGTTCTTAAGTCGAAAGTGGACTTCTTACAATTACATGTTGTTCGTGTGGTCAAAGGTTCTTTATATCCAGAATGACATTAATTATTTGGATATCATATATATCATATATATCTAGAATATACATGTCTTTATAATATCACATAATCATTTACAAGTATGAAATTAAATCCACCGTTCATGGAGACGATAAGCCGTACGTACGCATGAACGCTACTTTTATTTCTTTGTCATATTAATGGAATTAAAACTAAATGAGAGGTAAGTATATATTAATTACATAATTATATTCATAATTTAGATGTATCATTCATCATATATATCCATTATATACATGTACTTATAATAGTACATTACATTTGGGGATAAGAAATTAAATGCATCGTTCATGGAGATGGTAAGCCGTACGTACGCATGAACGCTACTTTCATTTCTATCTCATATTTTAATAGAAAGAAATAATAATGATATAGAGGTATATTATAATTCCAGAATAACATCATATATAATAACAATAAATCCATCCTTTATACGTCCCACGTATGACATTAAAGAATCACATCACTTTGAGGGTGCGGTAGTACGCACTTCGTAAAATGAAGATATCACGTATATCCATAATGGAAGCCATAAAGGTAAGACACAAATGAAAAATACATAAGCTTAATTAAAACATAAAAATATTATATATCATATATAAATATAGTGAAATCTTAATGGCCACATTTTAAGGTGTTATATGAGTGTTGAACAATCATCGTTTCGTGAGGCAGAATTTCACCATCCACAGAAACAGTATGTTCTTTAACCATTAGATGTAGGTGTGTGTAATTGTAGAGTGAATCCTTCTTATAAAAACATCCTAGTATATTGAATATACTGTAGTTGTTACAAAATAAATGAATAAAAATATTTTAGGGGGATGGAGAGACAAAATAAAACAAAAGGACTCAAGTGAAGACATTACCTTAAAATCGGGTAACTTCCTTTGGTTTGATCTCAATGGCTTCCTTGGGATGACTTATGCCCAAAGTGAGGCTTCAAGGAGTAATATAGGGAAGTGGAGAGACAAAATGGGCAGGTTTTGGCCGAGCCAAAGGCTTTTGTAGAGTGGGTTAGGAGGTATGGGTGGGGGCCTTTTATAAGAGGAGAGGAGGGGCACTCTTGTAATGTTACAAAATGTTACTTTATTTTCAAAAGATTTTCAGATTTTAAAGTTCCCACATTGTTGTATTTCTAGGATAAGGTGATGAGGGTTCGAAATCCACTCATAAAATAGGTTTTGGACATGTGTAGATCATAGATATTACATTATCTTTCCATTTTATTTAAATCGTTAAATAATGAGGTCATCGCTGCATCATCGTGATGTCATAAATAATTTAATTTATTTAACATCTAAAAATTATTAAAAAAAATACTATGATGTAGTAAATATTTTTAGATTTACAATGACTATTTATAGTAAAAAAAATTACTTGTATAACCCCATGTAAAAATAGTTTTAGTAAAACATCTCATGTTTGTGTCATTTTTACTTTAATATTAAATAAAAAGGTATTTATGTCATTTTCCAACCAAAGTGGCTCCATGGGGTCCCCAAGTTGACCCATGGATTGTCTTGGTCGGCCATGACACATACAATCAGGTTAGGACATGTTACTAGGTCATTTAATTTTATTAAAACATTATTCTTACCTTAAACTACACTAATTACTTCTAATTGTGATTAAAAACTTAAAAGTTACTATTCACCAAAAAATTATTTTAATCACATTGAACCACATTTTACGTCTTAATGACAGCCATGTATGTCGGATTTTTGAAATTAAAAACACAGAAGTGGTAAAATTTCATTTAAATGAAAAATCAATTTTTATAAGTACCACTTAGTGGTTTCACTATTCATCAAAAATTGAAGTTTTTCAGAAAAATCCCAAAAAATCACCCTATGCTATATTTGATATTACGAATTCAAAAATGAAGTTTATTTTACAAAATTCAAAACATATAAGTCACATTAATTAATTTAATAATTAATTCTCGCTGTCATAACAAATAGCGTGTTTTTATGAAACAATAAGCATCAAAAGATTGACACTAGTTTATGTCCGATTTCAAAGTGAAATTAATTTCAACGACCACTATTGGATTTAATGGTAAAAATATTTTATAATTTCACTTTAAAACCAATTCAAATGATCATCTAATCATATAAAAAAATCGATTAAAAGAGGTTTTGAATTAAAATACAACATTTTACACTATTCATTAAAAAAATGAACTTTATCGGAAAGATACCAAAAATTTACAAAAAGTAAATTTTGATGTCCCGATTCTAAAGAAGAGTTATATTTGGTCCAATATAATTTATAAGATTGATCAAAACTATATTTAATGACGGTTCGCCATCAAAAGGTGATAAGTGAACCTTTAGTGAAAATTAGGGTATAAATGCCTAAAATTGAATTCATTCCATATTTTAAGCCTTTATCTTTTATTGGATAAATGTAAAAACATTTAAAAAACATATATAATCATATTTTATTTATTTCTATCCATTCCCGCCAATACAACGACTACATGTTAACTACCATTTAAAATAATATTATTATATTACTAGTGTGCAACGTAAGTTTTCAAAGGAACTCATCATTGCGTATCGGGTACGCTATCGAACATAGAAACCCCTTTAAAGTAAAATTAATATTTAATTCATAAATATTAATAAATATGAAAATGTATTATTCTATATTTACCTAGGATGTTACATCCTTCCCCCCTTTGGGAATTGCATCCTCACAATATTTAAATTGGGCTCGGAAACTTCATTGAAAGCCCCACATTGGAAAAGGAGTAAATAAAACTATCACTTTAAAAGAAATAAAGGGGTGTATAGAGGTCACCCGAGTTAACCAAAACTATGATTCCATGTAGGAAAACATGGATATGGAAGAAAAATCAAAGGGTCATGTTCTTGAGGGAGAGTTATAGTAAACATGTCTAGGAGAAAGGTAACCAAAAGAAAATCACAAACTTGTGATGGGTTAAATGGTATTCGATTCCCCGGTAGGAAAAGTTAATAGAAAATTTTTTTGTTTTCAGTTACTTTTTATTGAGGAATTTATTCAAAAGGAAACATAATCACATATCATGTTGACTTTCAACTTTTATTAGATTCCTTACACAAACTCATATTTTCTCCAAAAGACGAGTATTTAGGAAGACTTGTTCATATTAAGAGTACTATAATCAACTTCTAGAGAATCACCTAATCCACCAAAGTGAACTATATACATCCCATGTATTTAGGCTTTAACCAAAACCAAAACCAAAATGGTTAGTACAAGATCGGATAATCCAGAAAAGGATAACCCTTTAAAAAGAAAATCTATGCTTAATCTCTAAAATTTGTCCAACAAAACCCAAAGTTCAACGAGGACCATCCGATAAACAATTTGTCCATAAAATTATTCAAAGTAAACCAAACTAAGATTGAAATCCAAATATTTTAAGTATTTAATCACATAGTCTTCTAAGGTACAAATTAACTATTATCTCTAAATAACATCAATTGCTCTTAAATTCTCATATTGAAAAGTAATTAAACTAATCACATATCATCCATGATAGGTTAATCATTTCCATAGATAACCCAAAATAAACTTACTCTTGATTCTAAAATCATCTAACTAAAAAGAATCAGTCAAACTAACCAGGGACTTCATGTAGTCCAGTGGTAGGCGATAAATACCAGTTGCACTTTGGTTGTGGGTTCGATTCCCATAGCTTTGTCTGACGCGACGGGTTATCACACGGTCTGCGTGTTGTCCTTTTTCCAAAACTATATAACTCTTAAAATATTCCCCAAAATGAGATAAAATCTTTAAAAAAAATCATAACATATTTTAACCTCAAGTTTATCTCATGCCTTTCATTTTCCATTATATCATAGAGTAACCCATAATTACATCAAAAGTAAGGATCATATAAACTCTAACGGTTACCTTTATAATTATTACCTGAACTTCCACATCGATTGGTCATCTCGTACATGATGCATTACAGAATGTAACAAGGTTCAAGTGGTTGATCATGACTCCTTGATAGTTTGTTTAGAACAACCACAAGTTTCCTCATTGAATCCCCCATTTTATCTAGTATCCTAATCAGAGATCCACCATAGTTCCCTTCAAACCTGTTGTCTCTTTGGTGCCTTCTAGATCCATCCATTCACTAAAAACAGAAATGTCACTGTGAGTATATCAATAGAACCATCATGTACTAATGAGGAAGATATACTTACACATTAACTTTATCTAAAAACTATGACTCTTTCTGAAATCCTAACCATTATGGTAATGTCACTTATTCTTAAAAAATACCCTAACCTCTAAAGTTATCTAAACCGACCTTTGATACCAACTATAAGGCCCCAGCCTTAAACCTTAGTTAATATTGAATTAAATGAATAATTCACATTGAGGATCTTTTCAGGTTTAGAGTTTTAGATAATTAGGACATAACTATTACATCTCAAAAGATTACAAAGTATACACTTCTACTATGTTTCCATAAAATAAAAAAACACTTAAAAAGAGACATGTCTAGTTCCATGTTTTATATAGCATGACTTTCCCATGGTCCCATCCTTGACCCTATTCCACATTAAGTCTTGTGAAAAACATTTCAAAAAAACTTGGGGTGAGCATAAAAATCTTAGTAAGGGATACACAAAGAATGAAAACTGTTAGTTTATTAAAACAACAAGTAAACCATGTATACTTTATCAAAGTAATACTTTTCACCTTTATGAAGTAGTAAAAACTCTTCACTGAATAAAAGATCATTACTTACCCTTTTGTAACCAAAAGATTACCATAAAACCCATAAATAGATCACATAACATAAAAAGGTAACATGGGACATAAACATACTTAAGTGGAATAACCATAAGGTCATCTTCCACACATATCACTTAATGGAATAGCCAGTCGTCCAACTTCCATACATACTTAATGGAATATCCATACGGCCGACTTCCATACCCAATGCATTGGAGTTTATAACGTAACCACCCATCCTGGTATTCACGGCACCACCCGTCATATGGTTTATCACGTAACCACTCGTAAAATGTCCAAGTACCATCATTAAACATAAAATATTGAAAATATAAGCATTTTAATAACAACATTTCATTTGAAATAACAATAAGTAATTCCCAGATATTGAATTAATCAATCCATTTTCAAAAACCTTTTAAAGGAGATTTTTGAATCAAAGTGTCCCATACCACTTTGAAGCTTTTAATGGAATTATAATTTTAAAACATTAATGTACATATAAATAAATACTGAAAACCATTTTGATAACATGGACATTAAATATAATGATTTAGAATAATAAATCTTTAAAACATTTAAAACGATATTTTTGTTAAAGATTTTTTAACAAAATGAGAGACTCTTGAATACAAATAATTGCGGAATAACATTTAATACAAACTTTATAATATCATGAGAATAAAGGGATTCATGATATAATATGTCAAAGGACAGTATACACACCATATAATAGTGAATTGGTTCATAACAACAATGATGTCTCCAAAGAAATGTAAAATGAGATGAAATCCATTATAAAGAAGGTATCCTTAAATTATGGATAAATCAATCTCATAATTATGTGTGACAAATATAAATACACCCAATATATGTGGATATTAAGTGTAAAACAATGAAAGTTTATTCACACATATTCAACGGATGAAATGTTCAATAACTACATGTTGAACCCAAAGAAATCGAAATTGGGTTAAGAAGTTCCCTTGGTAAAATTCGATAGCCTAACGGCGTCACATAATATTTTACAAAAAGGGTTGATGAGAGAGATAAAGGGGATATCATCACTTGGACATAAAATTTACATAAATAAGGATATATAAGAACATATCCCAACATAATATTATGTGAATTAAAAGACATAACAAAAGAAGTCTTTTAAAAAAAGGAGGGTGAAAGGTTCCCTTACCGACATGGGTATCTTTCGAAACATACACCCCGTGAAAGAAGGACAATACAACATTGATGTAAATACTCATAAATGAATTTATATTACACAATGATTAAAATAATGGGCAGTACATACACCACTCAAAGGAAATTGTGGCAAATGTAGCATAAATCTCACGGGAATAAATGTGAGATGAAAAATCCCTTACGAAAACTCGGCAGCCTAACGACGCCACATAAAACATACAAAAATGGATTGATGAGATAAAATAGGGTATCTCATCATATTAACATAATGTTTATAGAAATAGGAATATAAAATAACATCCCCCAACATAACAAATAGGATCTTAAAAGAAGTGACAAAAAGGAGAGTACTTAAAAAGAAAGAGAGAGGTTAGATCTCTTACGAAAATTCGGCAGCCTAACGACGCCACTCAAAACTTCCAAAATGGATTGATGAGAGAGAATAGGGTTTCTCATAATTTGAACATAAAAATTACAGTATGATTAATATAAAATAACATCCCAATAAAAGAAATATGATCTTTAAAAGGAATGACATAAAAGAGCGTACTTAAAAAGAAAGAGACGAGTAGGATCCCTTACCTTGGGTCTGACTTGACTCGATCGTTCTTTAATGTCCTGAATAATAAACATGAGTTAAATTCTATTTTCTTAAGATCCTTTTTCAATTTCATTATTCCTTTTATATCACTTATTTCCATTTTATAAACATTATGTAATCATTTAAGTTAAAAATGTTTGTTTTGTCGATATTTGGTTCTTAAGTCGAAAGTGGACATCTTACAATTACATGTTGTTCATGTGGTCAAACGTTCTTTATATCCAGAATGAAATTCCTGATTTGGATATCATATATATCATATATATCTAGAATATACATGTATTTATAATATCACATAATCATTTAGAAGTAAGAAATGAAATGCACCGTTCATGGAGACGGTAAGCCGTACGTACACATGAACGCTATTTTATTTCGTTTTCATATTAATGGAATTAAAACTAAATGAGAGGTAAGTATATTTTAATTCCAGAATTATATTAATCATTTAGATGTATCATTCATCATATATATCCATTATATACATGTTCTTATAATAGTACATTACATTTGGGGATAAGAAATGAAATGCACCGTTCATGGAGACGGTAAGCCGTACGTATGCATGAACGCTACATTCATTTCTATATCATTCTTTAATGGAATGAAATAATAATGATATAGAGGTATATTATAATTCCTGTATAACATCATATATAAAAACATTAAATCCATCCTTTATACGTCCCACATATGGCATTAACGAATCGCATCACTTTGAGGGGGTGGTAGTCTGCACTTCCTAAAATGAAGATATCTCGTATACCCATAATGGAAGCCACAAATGAAAAATACAGAAGCTTAATTAAAACATAAACATATTATATATCATATATAAATATAGTGACATCTTAATGGCCACCTTTGAAGGTGTTATATGAGTGTTGAACAATCATCGTTTCGTGAGGCAGAAATTCACCATCCACAGAAATAGTATGTTCATTAACCATTAGATTGAGGTGTGTGTAAGTGTAGCTAGAATACATCTTATAAAAACATCCTAGTATATTGAAGATACTTTATTTGTTACAAAAGAAATGAATAAAAATATTTTAGGGGGTTGGAGAGACAAAATAAAACAAAAGGACTCAAGTGAAGACATTACCATAAAATCGGGTAACTCCCTTTGGTTTGAGCTCAAAGGAATCATTGGGAAGACTTCTACCCAAAGTGAGGCTTCAAGGAGTAATAGAGGGAAGTGGTGAGACAAAATGGTCTGGGGTTGTCTGAGCCAAAGGCTTTGGGAGTGTGGGTAAGGAGGTAGAGGTGGGGGCCTTTTATAAGAGGAGAGGAGGGGCACTCTTGTAAAGTTACAAAATGTTACTTTATTTTCAAAAGTGTTTAGGATTTTAAAGGTCCCACGTTGATTTATTTATAGGATAAGGTGATGAGGGTTCGAAATCCTCTCATCCAATAGGTTTTGGACATGTTTAGGTCTTATATATTACATTATCATTCCATTTTATTTAAATCGTTAAATAATGAGGTCATCACTGCATCATCATGATGTCATAAATAATTTAATTTATTTAACATCTAAAAATTATAAAAAAATTACTATGATGTATTAAAGCTTTTTATCTTTCCAATATTATTTATAGTCAAAAATATGACTTGTATAACCCCATGTAAAAATAGTTTTTGAAAAAAATTTCATGTTTGTGTCATTTTTACTTTAACATTAAATAAAAAGGTATTTATGTCATTTTCCAAACAAAGTGGCTCCATGGGGTCCCCAAGTTGACCCATGGATTGTCTTGGTCGGCCTTGACACATCCAATTATGGTAGGACATGTGTCTAGGTGATTTCATTTTATTAAAACATTATTCTTACCTTAAACTACACTAATTACTTCTAATCGCGATTAAGAACTTAAAAGTTACTATTCACCAAAAAATTATTTTAATATCATTGAACCAAATTTTACTTCATAATGACAAACATGTATGTCAGATTTTTTAAATTAAAAACACAGAAGTGGTAGAATTTCATTTAAATGAAAAATCAGTGTTTATAAGTACCACTTAGTGGTTTCACTATTCATCAAAAGTTGAAGTTTTTCATAAAAATCCCAAAAATTCACCCTAAGCTATATTTGATATTCTGAATTCAAAAATGAAGTCTATTTTACAAAATTCAAAACATATAAGTCACATTAATTAATTTAATAATTAATTCTCGTTGTCATGACAAATAGCGTGTTTTTATGAAACAATAAGTATCAAACGATTGGCAGTAGTTTAAGTCCGATTTCAAAGTGAAATTAATTCCAACGACCACTATTGGATATAATGGTAAAAATATTTTCTAATTTCAATTTAAATCCAATTAAAATGATAATCTAATCATATAAATAAATTAGATTAAAAATAGGTTTTGAATTAAAATACAACATTTTACACTATTCATTAAAAAATGAACTTTATCGGAAAGATACCAAAAATTTACACAAAGTAATTTTTCATGTCCCGATTCTAAAGAAGAGTTATATTTGGTCCAATAGAATTTATAAGATTTATCAAAACTATATTTAATGACGGTTCGCCATCAAAAGGTGATAAGTGGACCTTAAGTGAAAATTAGGGTATAAATGCCTAAAATTGAATTCTTTCCGTATTTTAAGCCTTTATCTTTTATTGGATAAATGTAAAAACATTTAAAAAACATATATAATCATATTTTAGTTATTTCTATCCATTCCCGCCAATACAACGACTACATGTTAACTACCATTTAAAATAATATTATTATATTACTAGTGTGCAACGTAAGTTTTCAAAGGAACTCATCGTTGCGTATCGGGTACGCTATCGAACATAGAAACCCCTTTAAAGTAAAATTAAAATCTAATTCGTAAATATTAATAAATATGAAAATTTATTATTCTTTATTTACCTGGGATGTTACATTTAATAACCCCAAAATCAGTCACAAAATACAAAAAATATAAAGATATTAATGAAAATATTTATCAATTTATAGTACCCAATACACCACATGTTAGAAATAAGTTGTGAAAAATAGAAATCTCACAGAGTTTATAGTGAGATAAGAAACCCCTTACCACGTTGTAATCAATCGAGTCATATGACCATAATTTTACAACCACCAAATGAATCACATAATACCTTGAATATAATGTTAATAATGATGAAATATATCAAATGGATATACTCAATACACAACATGAAATAAATAAGTTGTGAATAATGGAAATATCATGGAATTAAAAATGAGATAAGAAATCCCTTACCTCGTGTCTAACATGACTCAATTGTTATTTAATCTCATGAATAATAATATAAGGTTAAATTATAAATTCATAAGAACATTATCTATGTTTATCAGTTCTTTTATAACAATTATTACCTTGATATAACAATTAGTTAATTATTTGAGTTCTAATCGGACATTTTATAGATGTTTAGAACATGAGATAAAAATGAACTTGTTATAATTATAAATGTGCCATGTGGTCTAAATTCAATTATATATAGAATTATATTCATGATCTAGATATCATATATATCATATATATTCATTATACATATTTTTATAATAGTACATAACATTTGGAGATATGAAATGAAATGCACTGTTCATGGAGACGGTAAACCGAACATACACATGAACACTACAATCATTTCTATTTCATATTTAATGGAATGTAAACATAATGATAAATAGTTATATTATAAATAATTAATATTATCATATATAACTTAATTATCTCCATCCTTTATACGTTCCACGTGTGGTATGAATGAGTCATATCACTTTGAGGGGGCGGTAGTTTGTACTTCCGCAAATGAAACTATCACATTTACCCATTAAGGAAACCATAATGGTTTTATATAAATTGAAAATACATAAGAATATATAAAATATAAATATAATATATATCTCATATAAATACAGTACTATCAACATGGCCACCATGAGAGGAGGTAGGATATAATTGAACAATCATTGTTTTGTGGTGTAGTAATTCGCCGTCCACAGAAACAACATGTTCTTTAACCATCAGATAGAGGTGTGATTAAGTGTAGTTTGAATACTTCACATAAAAAAAACTAGTATATTAAATATACTGGTTTTTTTATAAAATAAATGGAAAAAAGTGTTTAGGGTGTTGGAGAGTTAAAAAACCTCATAGAAGACGTTACCTTTAAATCGGGTATCTCCCTTTAGTTTGAACCAAATGATTTAATTGAATTGCCTTAGGCCTAGGGGAAGGCTTCTAGTAGGAAGATATGGATATAGGTAGCTTAATTGGTTAGAGTTTTTAAGACCCATGGGGCTTGAGAAGTGTGAGTAATGAGATAAAAGTGAGGGCTTTTTATAGGGGGGGCGATGGGCTCTTTAAGAATACTTTAAAATATTATTTTATTATATAATTATATTCAGTTTCTAAAGGTCCAAAACGTATTAAAGACAAATATAAGAAGAATTATTTTCGAAATAAATTCATCCAATAAGAATTGGATTGGTTTTTCATATTGTTTTAATCTTTATAATCTTATTTATCTAAATCAATCATTAGTGAGGTAAACACTGCATGATTATTTTGTCCTAAATTATTCTATTGTTTTGATGTCTAAAAATTATAAAAAACATATACTGATGTAGGAAATATAATTATAATTAAAATTAATATTTATAGTGTAATATAAAACATATATAACCCTATGTTAAAATTTATTTACAAAAATATATATGTTTAAGTCATTTTTGTTATCACTTAAAATTAATTAATATATAGTGTCATCATCACTCCCATGTGGCTCCCTCGGGTCCCAAAATTGATCCAAAGATTCCAATGGTCGAAAATGTATTAATAAATATGTTTAGAACACATGTTATGGTAATTTAATATTATTATAATAATATTTTGTTACCCTTATTTAACAGATTTACCCTTTAACCATGTTAAATAAATTTTTTACTGAAGTAAATATTCAATATGTAAAAAAATAAAAGTTATATATTTACAAAACATCGACATCATAATTACAAATATGAATCCATTTTTTTTAAATTCAAAACACAAAAGTGGTATAAATTAATTTTAAAATAATTCCTACCTTCAAAATAGAAAAGAGTATTTTTAAGAAATAATAACTATCAAAAGATTCACAATTATTTATGTCCAATTTAAAATGAAATTACTTCCAATGAACAATATTGGATTATATAGTAAAACCATAATATAATTACACATTAAAAACAATAAAAAAGATAATCTATCCTTATAAATAAATTATATTAAAAGGTAGTTTTTAATTAAAATGCATTATTTTTCCCAATCAATTAAAAAATGGATTTGATCAGAAAAATAAAAAAATTTACCCTAAGTAAATTTTGATGTCCAGATTTTAAAGAATAATTTTATTTTGTTATGTTTAACATATAAAAGTGACCAAAACTATATTTAAAGAGGGTTCTCCATCAAAATGTGTTAAATCGACCATTTAAGAAATACTAGAGTATTTTTTCATAAAATTGGATTCATTCACATTTTATGCCTCTAAATTTTATTTGATAAATGTAAAAACATTTACCAATCATGTATATTCATATTTTTGTTAGTTTTGTCTATAAAATTCAATAAAAAGTCTGGTTTTTAAAAACAATTTAAAATAAAATTATATTATTATTTTCAGTATGACTCAACATTGTGTGCAACATAAAATTTCAATGAAACCCATTGTTGCATATCGGGTATGCCATCGAACATAACATCCCTTTTAAAGTAAAATAAATATTCAATTCAAAAAATTTAAAAAATATGAAAATGTTATATTATTTATTTACCTAGGATGTTACATTAATAATATATAATATTTTTGTATGAAATTTATTTGTTGCTATAGGTGGACATTGCAATGAATATCCCATTGAGAAACTAAATGAAATGGAAGTTTGAGTGAATTTTATAAATGTTATTCTCACCCAACACTCACAAAATAAGAATAATAACAAGAATCCATCCAATATTCTTCAAAAAAATTAATAAGGATATATATAGAAATTGATTAATTAATACAATGTCCATTAGTGTGTATTTAGAATAAATAATTTCTATTAAATATATAATCAGAAGTGAAAATATATGTCCTAATCAAATTCTCTCAAATAAGAAATGTTTTTAGATTATTATCATTTGGACCATAATGTTTAACCTTATTAGAAACCCTTTTAATATTTGATTCAATATGATGAAATATATTCCACCAAACATTATGGAGTTATATTGCATTTTTAAAATGCAATTTTCCATTAAATTTTCAAACTAAAATAGGGTTATATTTCTTTAACGTAAAACCAATCATATCTGAATTTTTTGGTACCAATGTTGAAAAAATCCAATGGTATTAATGGTACACATAATATTTTATCATTGACCCTAAATGATAGATATAAATATTATTTGGGGAAATAAAACATATTATAAATAAATATTTAGTAATAATGGTATGTTTAATCAAATAAAAGAATGTTAGATGTTTTTTACTAATGTAAATTCAATTCACATACAAAAATTATTCCGGTGTTATTTGAGAATAGAAAAAGAAATCTTCATATTAATGTAAATTCATTTGAAACATCACAATGAATAAAAAAAATCATTTTCATTTAGGTTTAAAATTTGGGACGTATATTTTAAGGAACTAATAATGACAAATAAGAAAATTTATCATGTGTGGGAGCGAAGGTAATAAATCATATGAATGTTGATGAGATATGAGGAATTAAAATAATGAAACCAATAATTCACCACCACACTCTAATTCTATTATTATAATGAGTTCGGACTTTAAAATATTCATTACCCAATTCCAACGGACAATGGAGACAATCAATTTTCAAAATCATATATAAAGAAGAAAATGATAATTTGTATGTAATAACATCTACTAAAGAGGGTCGTGAAAATTAAGTGGTGTTATAGATACTCATAATCTATATAAGAACCTCAATTTTTTTATCTATTACATTTTTTATAAATTACATCATAAATACAAAGTTTTATATTGGAATTGAATCACCACCCTAATAATTGGATTTAAGATTATTGGTGAAAACCCCGAAGGGTACTATTATTTTCTCCAAATTATATAAAATATATGATATTAATAATTATATTAACGTTCATTGAAACCCCATATTATCATCCCATTTGTAGAATTTGAATAGATTATGTGTAAGAATTTAATATCTCCTCAGAGGGACCACATTATATTCAGTGATATGGAAATCACATTTCATATGCTATATAATCCCCATATCATCTATGAGTACATGTATAAATATGATTTAAAAATGTAATTTACATCTATTATAGGGGTTTTAAAACCAAATCACGTGGTATACATGGCTCAAAAGGTTTGGGAGAAACTCCTTACTGGACCTACGCCTATAATTTAAAAAAATTAGTTTACATGTTATATAATTTATAGGGGAGGTAATATATCATTAGAAATTATAACATTAGTAATTTATATCATATGAACACCTTTAGTTGTTTTCATTAGTTAATGATAATTAAAATTATGAAGACACAGTTTATTTAATAGGGAGAATTCCAAACCCAATTTTTAGAAAACACTTTCTTTTACTACAATATATATCTTTCATTCATTTGTATTCCCACTGTATTATTATTTTGGATCTTTAATTGGATTTATGTCCTCAAATAATCATAAAAAAACATTTTATTCCCTCATAATACAGTATTACAAAAAATGTGCATGAAATGATTTATTGTATAACATAAAAGATTATATCCCACAAAACATTAAAAAATAAAATCAGATAATAAATTAAAACATAAGTATCATATTAACTGTGATATCTATTGGATCATCTTTACCATTGATACTACACATTACTAGAAGAAAACGAAAAATGAAATAAAAACTACATAAAAGTATAATTAATTTGGAAATTTACTTAATGAAAATTAATATAATCAGTAAGGATACTTGAGATGATAAAATGGAATGAAATAATACTATATAATAAAAGTGATATAGCCATTATGTGACCATATCTTAAAGATAAAATATTATTAGGTGTTATACCAATAACATTCTTGTCATTTTATAATTGTTATTATGTTATTCACCTATATAATATTTTGTTTGATGTTAATATATATTTATATATATTATAATAAAATTGACCATAGTAGATTAGAGTCGGTGCCCACTTTATTAGTTTAAGAAAACATAAAAGGAACTGCATACCTAGTGATAAAATATTTTAATATTCATAGGAAACTGGGGGCATACATTAGTATTAAATAACCTTTTATTCAAATAATTTCAACATAATTTTTTTTTGAATGTCATTATTCCCTCTAGTATATTCTTGTTAATCATTAATAGTACAATACATAGATTCTTGTTAAAGAAAATAAAGTAATAGTTACATCAAATGTTTTGTATGATTTATATATAGTATAAGATATCATGAAATAATAAAAATGATCAAAATGTAAAGATAAATAACTGAACAAACATGATATTTTAATAACAGGGTAATGCATAAATAATATGGAAAGGTAAAAATGCTTTCTATTTTATCAATAAGCTTAGATTTAAATTCATCCATAGAAAAGGAAATTATTAAAAAATCATACAGAATAATAATGAAATTATTAATTTTGTAAATATTTAATTATTAGAATCCATGATCTTATGCATCAGGATACTATTACAGTCAAAACTGATCACAATATGGCTTAAAACTATAGTAAAAAACTATTTAATATGAACATAATTATTTATCTCATTAGAACATCCAATGAATCTAAGATATATAAAATATTGGGCCCATCACATCATGGTTAGTCCAAACCATTACTCAAATATAAAATAATCGATTTAATTCATGAACAATGTACCTTTCCTTCATATTTCTATGTTGATTAGAGAATATAAATTAATCCATATTTACTATGATAAAAAATAACATTCAATTTAAAAAACCATTTGTGAAAATTATATATGGTTTAGGTAATTAACATATCTTTGATAAATAATATGGATAATTAGGTGAAATTTATTGTCCAAATATTAAAAGAAAGAGAATATTTCATGGGTAAGATAATGTGTACAGAATAAATTAAGAAATTTAATGTCAATACATTAATTGGTAAAATTGAACATACAACATCAATTAAATGAATATGTATGATATCAATAAAACATATAAAAATTGGAGTAATAATAATTGGGGGTTGTTGTTGATGAATCGAAATATCATAGAATGTTTTTTAAACACATAGATGTCACGACCCATCCTCGGGGCCCATGCCATGTCTACCCGAAGCCCGCCTTCCATAGGCCAGGGGCTGGCGACTAACACCAAAGGCGTAATCCCTATAAAAGGGAAGACATTTCCTTTTTTACCTGTAACACACAAAAAGTGTGAACACAAGCGGTAGAGGAAACCACTAAAAATAAACACTAAGTAAAACTGAATACAAGATAAAGTGCTGAAAGGAAAGGGGCCATAAATACAACCCCAATAGTAAAGTACAACTGCAGAAAAGTAAACTGCAACTACTCAGTCATACACCAGGAATGCCACCTGAAGGGTGGGTACAAATGGCCTCTTTAGAACCTTAGGTCCCTCCATCCGCTCCATGTACATCTCGCCAAGTGGTCCCCCCTTGGTACCTTCTATCTCCACAACACTCTGCCATAATCAGTGTTGTCCATCATTTGAAACCAACACAACGAAGTGCGACCATATCCTATGCATGGGTGAGTATAACAATACTCAGTAGGGACCCCGAGAACCCCGAAGGTATCCTAGAATCCACAGAGGATAAACCACAGAAGAGAGATACAATCAAGAAGTATCAACCAACCCTACAGAGGTATATACCCATACATATACCTAAGTTATCAACCATAGTTTATCTCCAACTCTCGAGCCCAAACCCAACCCAATCCACACAGGAATAATAGTCAATCACATCAATGGTAATGATTTAATGTCAAGACTCAACTCATAACTGTAAACAAATCATGTAGAGGGGTAGAGATGATTAGATGTAGCCTTTGAATCATCTCCTTTGCTGAACCCACTTATGATCCTAGAAAAAAAGCCATCATTGTCAAACCCACTGAGGATACCAGTACATAAGTCATCACTGTTTAACCCACAGAGTATCCTAGTATAGATGTCATCGCTATCAAACCCACAGAGATTTCAAGTATAGAAGTAATCGCTTCCAAACCCATAGAGGATCCCAGTACAGTAGTCATCGCAGTCGCTGCCAGCTCTAGGGTTCCGCACAAAGCACGCTCGATTCAGAGAGGGTCCTCTCATCGATCCAAGAACTGATTCATCATCAACGTCCTATGTTTATGTATCTCGATGTTCCGTCTCATCAAAAGAAACCAAACATGACAGACGACACATCAATCGGATGCCCAGTCTAAGAGTTATTAGCATTTTCCGTTCCGGGGCCCGATTGGAATTACGCTCGTTCAGAACCAGGACATTTCCCAAAGTTGTCCAAAACTCACTTTGAATATCAAAAAAGTTCTGTCTCATCGCGAGGATCCTAGCGGTGCAGACGGTGTGTCCATCGGACGCGCGGTCTAAACGATATTCGCGTTTAAGAGAAACTAGATCGGCCTGTCAAGCCTAGTGGGCTTGCTGGTCGGCCCGAACCGGTTTGGCAGGTCCGACCCAGATGGGGGTCGGCCTAGCCCATTAGTGCACAGCCCACCCAGAGAGCCAGCCCGACAGGTCCGACACAGTTGGGGGTTGGCCCGGCCCGGTGGGGTGAGACCCACCCACGGACCCGGCCCGGGTCGCTGGCCGGTTCGGCTCGCCCAGCGGCGCCGAGCAGTGTCGCCCCTCCTTACGGCCCGGCAGGCTGAAGCCAGAAAGTTTTCTCCAGCGCGAGCCGCATTCTCTTGCAGGCCGTGGTTCCTCCTCACATGGCACCTGTGGGTGACGCGGTTTCCTTCAGCCCGGCCGGCAGTCAGTCGACGAGTTCCCTCACCGAAGCGGCCCGACCAACGTGGGTCGTGGTCTTCTCTGCAGCGCGGCGCCACTTGGTGTCATGGTCTTCTACCCAGTCGGTTCGTCTAGCATGAATCCCGCGGATGTGGGCCCTACCTATTCTGTGCAGCACCTGCGGGTGTCGCGGTTCACCAGCTCGGCCGACAGTAGACGGCCCATTCGTATGCCTAAGCGGCCCGTGGTTGCGGGCCCTGGTTCTCCTCCACGCGGCTGGTGCACAGCTTCCACCTCTAGTCGCCGCCACCTCCAGTCGACTTTTCCAATATAATCACGAACCAATGGAGGGTCTTCGGTTCATGTTCATTCGGCTTGCACCCCTACATTAGGAGATACAAAAAGGCCAAAGACAATCCAATGAATTCATCAAGAATGAGGTATAATTTTATTCACATAAAAATTATACAAAAACCCCCAACCTCGATTCAAGAACGTTGTTAACTTGTCGGTGTTGGAGAATGAATAATCAAGGACGACGTCATATGTTGTGCCTGTCACATGCCGCCGATTCAGGGATCAAGCGTTCTTCCATGTTCTTCATCGGAAAGTACGTTGTTCTTCGTCAAAGATGTTCTTCATCCTTTCAAGGAGATTTACTTCGTGGAATGAACTCTTTTCTTCTAATCCTCTCAAAGTCCCCCAAAAAAATATTTCCCAAGGAATATATAATAAAAAGGATCCCCAACATTAATATTACTATGCATTCAAAACAATTCAAATGAATTATTGACACCAACAATTAATTAAAGAAGACTTTAATTAATTATGTTGGCACAATTAATGATGGGTGTTGGAGAGGCTCCACCATTACGTGGATGTTCAAAAGTTAAAAAGGGGGTTCATGGGAGTTAAAGGGGGAGTTGAGGGTTTATGTTCTTGTGTGGGCCCCACAACACATTATCCTCTCATGGGAGGTTATGTGGGGTGTGGTCCCCACCTACAACTTCCCTTTGGAGGAAATAACCACCACTTAAAAAAATAAAATTCTGTAACACAACAATTTTATTTAATTTATTATGAATCCCCAAAATATAACATCTACTCTCGACCAAAATCAACTGCAGTAAACGTCCCCTTAAGCGAATACTGGTGCTGAGAGTTTATCGGTGTCCTCAGATTTCAATTCCGAGCACCGGTTCAAAATATAGAAAAACCCGCACATACGTTTAGTGAATGTACCTGAACCAAACATCAGAAAATGATTATGGGAACACATGGCCTCGGAATCAGGCATCATCAGAATCTACGTACTCGTAAAATTCCAAAGAATTTAAGAAAATATTTTCCTTCAAATTTCCAGGTCTTTACATTACCCCCACCTCAGAGCTTTACGTCCCAATAATGTTACAACACACACTAGGGAAAGAAATGGGGGGTACTGAGCATGAATATGAGCCACCTTCTCCCATGTACTCTCCTAGAGGTTTCTGTGCTACTAGTGAATGTGCACTAGAGGAATCAACTATCCTCCAAGGACCCACTCTGGTCGATCCTCGTTCTCAACTAGTACCTCCGTGAAAGTCTCCCAATTATCGACGTACATCTCCCTGTGGTCGATGATGTTGGATGGGTCATGCACGTATCTCCTCAACTGATATACATTGAAGACATCGTGCACCTGGTGCAACTGAGGTGGAAGGGCCAGGTGGTAAGCGAACTCGCCTCCTCTACTAGGGACTTGGAACGGCTAGATGAAACGCGGATATAACTTTCTACCTCGGCCAAATCTCTAGAGACCACGTCGAGGCGAGACCCGTAGAAATACGTGGTTTCCATCCCCAAACTCCAGTGGTCTCTGTCTCTTATCAACATAGGAATTCTGTCTGCTCTGTGCAGTCATCGTCTACCCCTAGATGATTTGAGACTTTTTTGTCGTAGCCTAAACCATCTCTGGTCCTACAACTGCTGACTCCCTAGGGTCAGTCCAGCACATAGGTGATCTGCAAGGTCGACCATACAGTGCCTCGTATGGGACCATACTGATGGAGGAGTGGTAGTTGTTATTTTATGAAAACTCCACCAAGAGTAAATGATCCTCCCAGCTGCGACCAAAGTCGAGGAAAATGTATAGAGCATGTCCTTGAGAGTCTGAATAGTCCTCTTAGTCTGAACATCCGTCTGAGGTTGGAAGGCAGTGCTCAAGCAATGCTTCATCCCAATATCCTCATGTAACCCCTTCCATAGTTGGGATGTGAAACGAGCATCTCGACCGGAGACGATAGTCGATGGCACACTATGAAGTCTTATGATCTCCTGAACGTAGAGTCATCCCCATCTCTCCACTGATCCGTTATCACTGATTGGTAGGAAGTGGGCCGACTTGGTGAGTTGGTCCATGATCACCCAGATAGAGTCATGTCCTCTGGATGTACGTGGAAGTCCTATCACGAAATCCATGGATATCCCGTCCCACTTCCACTCTGGGACCTCTAAGGGCTCTACCACGCCTGCTGGTACCTGGTTCTCTGCCTTCACTTTCTGACAAGTGAGGCATCACAAGACAAAATCTACTACTACATTCAACATACTTGGCCACCAGTGATGCTGTCTGAGGTCCTGATACATCTTCTCAACTCCTAGATGTACCGCTAGAGGGGAAGAGTGAAACTCACTCAACACCTCCTCCTTTAGTGAAACTAGTACCATGGTACATCCTCTGAAGAGGATGATGTGCTCCCCGCATTCAGAAAACCCATCAGGTTCCTGCCCTATGGATATATGAGGAAGTCGCATCTTATAGTCAACATCTCCACACTGTGTCTCCCTGAATCGTTGAAGGAGTGGAGAAGTGACTATGAGAGACTACAAAAAGGATACTCCATCTCTATCCATAAAGGATATCTGCAACATGGCCAGTTGCTCTGTCGCTTATCCTAGTAGCTGAATGCCCGATCTCTTGCTGAGAGCATTTTCTACAACGTTCCCCTTACCATGAGTATATACTCTCTCTAAGTTATAGTCCTGGAGGAACTTGAGCCATCGATGTGGTCTCAGGTTCAGGTCCTTCTACTAGAAGATGTACCCAAGACTCTGGTGGTCAGAGTAGACTGTAAATCCCTCGCCCATCAGGTAGTGCCACCACATCTTCAAATTGAAGAATACTGCTTCGAAATCCAAGTAATGGTATAGGTAGTTTTCCTCGTGTTGTCTCAACAGCCGTGAACCATACGTGATCACTGCTCGCTCCTGCATCAGGACACACCTGAGTCCGGTACCTGATGTGTCGTCGTAGACTATGTACCCTACGCCCTCCTCTGGTATCCTCATGATGGGTGCACTGGTCAACCTCTTCTTCAACTCCTAAAATATGTTCTGTCATCTCTCTGACCACACGAAGGGTTTCCCCTTCTTCGTCAATGATGAATGTGGTGTTACAAATATGGAGAAGTCTGGAACAAATCTCGGATAGTATCAAGCTAGGCCCATGAAACTCCATACATCCGTCACACTCCTGGGTGGCCCCCAAGCAAGTATGGCCTTGATCTTCACTGGGTCCAATGCAACTCCGTCCTTAAAGATGATGTGTCCCAAGATGTGAACCTCTCAATTCCAGAACAGGAACTTCAAAGGATTACCATAAAGATGGTGCTCTCAGAGTGTGGAAAGTACTACCCACAAATGGTAGGGGTGCTCCTCCTTAGTAGTCGAGTAAATCAGTATGTCTTCGATGGAGACTTTGAAAAAGTGATTGAGGTAAGGCTGGAAAATCTTGTTCATGAGACTCTTGAACACTGCTGGAGCATTAGTTACACTGACGGGCATAACCAAGAACACGTAGTTTCTATACTGACACCTGAATTCCTTCTTCTACACATCCTCATCTTGAACTCTGAGCTGGTGATAACCTGACCTGAGATGTAACTTCGAGAAACATCGTCCTCCCTTAAGCTGATCAAAGTTGTCGTGAATCCTTGGAAGTGGGTACTTTTTTTTCACGGTCACCTGATTCAGGCGACGTTTTTCGACACACATCCACAAAATCCCATCCACCTTTTGGGCCATCAAAATTGGAGATGCCCATGGTTAACCAATGGGTCGGATAAATCCCATTCCCTGCAAGTCATCTAGCTATACCTGCAGCTCACGACGCTCGGCGGGAGCCATCCGATATGCATGAGTAGATATCGGTGTTGTCCCGGGGTACAGTTCAATATAGCAGTCTACTTCTCTATGAGAAGGTAGTCCTAGAACGTCATCAGGGAAAACATCCGCATACATATCCACCACAATAGGAAAACTCAGACTCCTTACATCAACCGATCCTAGGATGAGAGTATCCAAATGATGTGTGATAGGCTTCCCCCTCCTCTATGTATGTCCATCCTGCGCTGCAAAAGCTCCCTTCTCACCGGTGAAGGGGAACCTGGTCCCATCCCTGCGGACACACCACACTTTGCACCTAATAAAGTTGATCTGAGCATAGACTGTAGATAACTAGTCTATACCCATGATGATGTCATAAGGCCTCGATGCCGCTACAAGAAGATCCCAGCCGAATCTCTCACCTCCTAGAGTAAGCTCACATTGCCGGAACCAATGCGTAATCATCATGTCTGCTCCTGTAGGAGTCTCTAGCCGTAAGGATCGAGCCGAAGGCTCCATCAAGAATCTCTGAGCTCCAAAAAAGGGCCGAGGAAAAAAAAAATAATGACTTGGACATGTGTCTATAAGTACTATAGCAAGGGTGGAGTAAAAAAATATATAACCTAGAATCTACTCAGGTGTTCCGTGGTCGTAGGCCTTGACTGCCTGGAGCTGAGCCCTCCTCTGTCCACTGGCTCACTGTGGTTGAGGTGGACCTCCTAGTGGTGGTGGTGGTAGAGCCTCGAAATGTCATCCACCATTTGCTGCTCGTCCAACTCCTCTACCACATCTGCCTGCTCCCGACGGACCACCACGTTCGAACCTCTGCCTCTGACTAGGAGGTACCTCTACTGTCTACTTCTCTTCCGCATGGCGGTTCGGGCTGTCTCGAGCCATGTGACCATGCCCTCCGCATACATAGCACTGCATGCTCCTCATATGGATGGCTCTGTTTCATTTTCCCCGCACATCCGAACCATTATCCTAAGGTTTCCCACCTGATGGCCTGGTCCACGTGGACCTCTACATCAACTGTCTACTGCCTGCAGTAGAAGACTCCGCTACGTGTCGTCCTGCGGTATGTCTCACCACGGGTGACTACTCAGCGAGAAAACTATCCACTAGATGGGCCTGCTCCAGAACCCCTGACTGCATCAGGATAATGAGGGGAATCGTCGAAGCCCTAATCTCATGCCTGAGTCCCTGCTCAAAGGTCCATCCCCTAAAGAACGGGTCTCGTACCATATCCCTGGAGTAGCGTGAGAGGTTAGTGAACCTCACTTAGTACTGAGCTACTGTCATGATGCCCTTCTGCAGATGATGTAACTCTTGTATTTGCACCACACGAAGGGTGGCTGGAACAAACTTCGAGTGAAAGAGACTCTCAAAGTCTGTCGAAAGTAATGATTCCTTGTCATGCACCTAGAGCACCAGGCTCCACTATCTGCCAACTGCCACAAGCAGGAGATTCGTAGTAAGGATCATCATGAGGTCGGCTGGTGTCCCTACCAATCTGAAAACACACACGACTGCCTCCTGCCAATCATAACTGCCTGTGGATCCGTCTCTCCTTGAAACATGGGCGACCACAATTGCAAGAACTCGTGAAACGCACTCAGGTGGCATGCACTCTCTACTGTTGGGACTGGTGGTATTGGTGGCCCAACCGGTAGAGGTACCTCTAGTGACTCCATTGTGATGGGGCCCTACACCGAGGCCTCGTTGCTCGGGGGGATATCATCTCGTACGTAGCTCAGAACCCTACCAGGCTGCCTTCGTGGGGCCATCCTGAAAAAAGGTGCACCACAGTTAAATAGAATACCTGGTGAGCTGACACAAAGTAATCAAAAATAAAACATTTCAATGAAAACACACACGAAAATAAGTGTTTTCGTGCACTGAGCCAAAAATCAGAAATCAGGGTCCTGGTGTATGGATACGTCGGCCACCGCACCAACACTGGAATCCCTGGACTGAAAACCACACTCACTACTCTTAACACTATTGCTTCACATAAAATAATGATAATAGTCCTGAGTTCTGCGGTAGAACCAACATCCTTTGATACAACTTTTTCACAACCAGTCCACATGGTATGTGCCGTGACTAACCCAAGCCCTCCTTTCATAGGCTATGGGCTGGAGACTAGCATCAAAGGCATAATCCCAATAAAAGGGATGGAATTTCCTTTTTATCCTATAACACAAACACACACACACAGTCTGAAAAAAAAACGGTAGAGGAAACAACTGAAAATAAATACTAATTAAAACTGAATACAAGAGAAAGTGATGAAAGGAAAGGGGCCAGAAATACAAGCCCAACACTAAAGTACAAATACAGAAAATTAAACAGCAACTAATGAGTCGTACTCCGGGAGTCCCACCTGAAGGGTAGGTACAGATGACCTCCTCAGCACCTCAGCTTCGTCCTTCATCTCCGTGTACATCTCTCCATGTGGTCCACCTCCGTGTACCATCTAGCTCCACAACACTCTGCCTCAAATAATGTTGTCTATCATCTGCAACCAACACAATGATGTGCGGGTATAGCCCGAGCATATGTGAGTATAACGATACTCAGTTAGGACCCCGTGACCCCTGAAGGTCTCCCAGAATCAACGAAGGATAAACCAGAGAAGGGAGATACAAATCACGAAGTATCAACCATCCCTACTTAGGTATATGACCATACATATACCTAAGTTATAAACCACAGTTCGACTCCAAATCTCGAGTCCAAGCACAACCCAGTCCACATAGGAAGTATAGTCAATAATATCGATGATAATATTTTAATCATCTCACACAGGTATAAAACTCACAAAGAGGGTTAGATATGATTAGATGTAGCCACTGTGTCATCTCCTCTGTCTAACCAACGTAGGATCCTGGAACAAAAGTCATCGCGGTCGAACCCATGGAGGATCCCAGTACAGAAGTCATCGTTGTTGAACCCACAGAGGATCCCAGTACAGAATTCATCATTGTCGAACCCACGGAGGATCCTAGTACAGATGTCATCGATGCCGAACCCACGGAGAATCCCAGTACAGTAGTCATCGTAGTCGCTTCCAGCTCTTGGGTTGCCGCACATAACACGATCGATTCTCGGAGGGTCCGCTCCTCGACCAAAGAATCAATACATCAACAAAGTCCTAATTGATGTATCTTAAAGTTTCGTCTCATAAAAAGAAACCCAACGCGATAGACATCGCGTCAATTGGATGCCCGGTCTGAGAGTTATTAACATTTCCGTTCCTGGGGCATAGTTGGAATTATGCACGTTCCAAACCTGGCCATTTCCCAAAGCTGTCCAAAACGCAGTAGAGTATCGCAAAAGGACCTCCTCGTCGTGAGGATCCCAGTTCCATAAACGGCGTGTCAATCGGACATTCGGTCTAGAAGATATTCACGTTAAAGCGAAATGGGCCCCGCCCGTCATGCCCCGTGGGATTGCAGGTCGGCCCGACCCGGTTTGGCGGGTCTGACCCAGCTGGGGGTCGGCCCGGCCGGTGGAGTGCATCCCGCTCAGGGACTCAGACCAGCAGGTTTGACCTAGTTGGGGGGTCGGCCTGGCCCAGTGGGGCGGGGTCCACCCATGGACACGGCCATGGTCGTGGGCCGGTTCATCTCTCCCGGTATTATTGAGCGGTGCTGCCACTCCTTGCTGCCTGGCAGGCTGAAGCTGGACAGTTTTCTCTGGAACGAGTGGCCTGCGGTTGCGGGCTGCTGTTCCTCCGCACGTGGCACCTGCGGGTGCCGAGGCTTCCTTCAGCCCGGCCAGCTGGAGACCGACCGGTTTGCTCGCCGAAGCGGCCCACCCAGCACGGGCTGCAGTCTTCTTCACAGCACGGCGCTGCGGTCTTCTTCCCGGTCAGCCTTTGCAGGCTGGTTCGTCCGGCATGCGGCCCATGAATGTGGGCTGCACCTCCTCCGTACGGCACCTGTGGGTGCCGTGGTTCCCCAGCCCGACCAGCAGTAGTCGACCTGTTCTTGAGCCTGAGCGGCCAGTGGTTGCGGGCTGCAGTTCTCCTCCATGCCGCTGGTGTGCGGCCGCCTGCTCCGGTCGTCGTTTCCAAAATAACCACCGAACAACAGAGTGTCATTGGGCCATGTTCATTCGGCCCGTTCCCTCTGCATTAAGTGATAAAAAAAGGCCGAAGACAATCCAATGCATTCATCAAGAATGAGGTGTAATTTTATTCACTTATAAATTATACAAAAACCCACTACCACGATTCAAGAACGTTGTTTGCTTGTCGGTGTTGCGGAAAGAGTAATCGAGGAAGACATCGTACGTTGCGCCTGTCACACGCTGCCAATTCCATGCTCAAGCGTTCTTCCTCATTTTTTTTGGAAATGACGTCTTTCTTCGTCGAAGATGTTCTTCTTCCTTTGTTGGAGATTTTCTGCGTGGAATGAACTCTTTTCTTCTAATCCTCCCAAAGTCCCCCATAAAAATAATTTCCAATTCAAATATAATAAAAAGGTTCCCCAATATTAATATTACCATGCATTCAAAACAATTCAAATGAATTGTTAACACCACACATTAACTAATGAAGACTTTAATTAATTGTGTTTGCACAATTAATGGAGGGAGGTGGAGAGGCTCCACCATTATGTGGATGTTCAAAAGTTAAAAAGGGGTTCATGGGTGTTAAAGGGGGAGTTGAGGGGTTAAGTGCATATGTGGGCCCCACCACACATTATCTTCTCATGGGAGGTTATGTGGGGTGTAAGCTCCACCTCAAACTTCCCTTTGGAGTAAATAAGCCCCACTTAAAAAAATAAAACTGTCTAACACAAAAATCTTATTTAATTTATTATGAATCCCCAAAATATAACTTCTACTCTCGACCAAACACAACTGCGGTATGGGTCCCCTTAAGAAAATACCGGTGTTGTGAGTTCATTGGTGTCCTTGGAATTCAATTTCGAGCACCGGTTCAAAATATAGAAAAACCAGCATGTATGTTTACTGAATGTACCCAAACCAAAATTCAGAAAATGATTCCAGGCACACCGGGCCTCAGAATCAGGTGCCGTCAGAAAATGCTGACTCATAAAATTCCAAATAATTAATGAAGAAAATTACATTTAAATTTCCAGGTCTTTATAATAGATGAGTAAAATATCACGTTCATTTAAAATACAACATATTAAAAAATAATAATTTTCCGGAATATTTGGAAAATAATATTAAATAAAATTAAACTAATAGAAATCAAATACAAGATTCTAATAATTGAAATTCATGTTATTGTGTAGTTCGGTAGAGGCTGTATAATTTTAAAAGGAATTTTATTTTCCAATTTAAAAATGATAGAAAATTTCCTTGTTTCTGATTTGATAAGAAGATTTCTAAGAAAAAAATTCAAAAAGAAAAAATTGATAAAAATGTACCCAATAAATCATTTTGTAATAATTTTAAAAAATAAAGAATTTTTAAAAAACATTATTTTTGAATACACTAGATTTCTGAGCAAAGAAAGAAAGGAAGTTAGATATTATAAAAACAATATCAATTATTTTAAGTATCAAAAGGTGAGAAAATTATAATATTACATGAAAATATAATAAATAAATAGAGGATAAGTATATAAAATGGGGTTTTTATAAAATGATCAAATAGTTACCTTCAAGTAAAATTATATAATAATAGTTCATGATTAATATGATATTGTTAAATATACCCTGAAAATTATCATAACATTGAAGTGAGAATTAATCAATGAATTAATTTTGTGTATAAACATTAATTACATATAAAATAATTTAAAATACCACAAATGAAAATAAAAATGAATTAAACACATAATAATTCAATAGAAAAGATGATGAAGAAGTAATATAACCCAATGAAAAGAGATTGGTTTATACAAAACTTTAACACATGGTAATTATCTAGTGAAATCCCCTTGGAAGAAAAATTTCAAATTAAAATTTTAACTAACATACATTATTAATAAATAATGATATTAAATATCTAAGGACTAGTATATTTACCATAGAAAATAAATTAGGTTCATAACATTACAATAAACATTAAAGAATGTAAATTGAGACGAAGTCACTTACCCGAGGCTTATATTTAGTTTAGCATGGTTTAACAATATATATATATATATATTGGTTCTAAACAAGTTATTATCTTATTAAAACCCCATAATAATAGTAATAATATAATATATTATCATTTTATAACGTCTTATCATCAATTAATTATTAATATTTAATTTTTTCATTATTCCAGGTGTTAATTACCTTGTTTTCTCATGTGCATTTCATCTTGAATGATCTAGTTCTTGCATATATTTTATAGTTATAACATCTCTAAAATAACAATAATCATATAATAATCATCTTTTCTCATAATTATAATTTTAAAACCAATCATGAACTATTTTTAAGAATGATAAAGTTCATTATGATCATAAAGACGAAAGATCAAACATATGCAGGAGTAGTGCTTCCATTATTTCAATGATTATTATGGAAGTTTGGTAAGTAATAATCCAACTTTATATAATTATTTTACAATAAAAAATTTCATTTTTTTCAATATATATATAAACATATCATCAATGTGTTATTAGGATTAAAATATAGTCACGTCGCTCCGTGAAGATGATTTTCCACATGTATAAGAATAATGTTATTATATTTAATTGAAATGATTATATATTATGTTTAATAAATTATAAAAATTACATGAATAACATAATTATTCCAATAATCACTTATATTTATTAACATTATCGTTATTAACTTCCATATATGACTTTACTGTATGACGAATCACATTGATTCATAAGGCAGTACACACACGTAACATTATTGTATCCCATATAGAATAAAAAATAAATTGGTATATGTATGTTATAATGAACCCAAATGTATAATTATTTTATATTAATCATATATATAATTAATAGACATCACTATAACGAACCACTAATGATAGTAATAGAAATATAATTACATTGGTTTGTGTGGAACTACTGCACCATACACACAAATGAATTCCTAAAATATTTGATGGATGTGGAGGTTGTTATAGGAATTAAATTTTCAAAAAAAATCTCAATATATTGAATAAACCGTGATTATTATATCAGTATGTTTAATAATTATTTACGTAGTTGGAGGAATGATAAAATAAAAAGGCTCATCGAATAACATTGCCTCTTCTTTGGGTATCCTCATTAGGTTTGATCAAAATATTTCCAAGGATTTACTTATAAATAAGGGAAGTTTTCATGGATTAGGGGTGGGGATTTGAGAAGTGATTTGGGTAGGTATTGGCTGAATGAAATTTTATTTGTGTTTTCAATAAGAGAGGGGAGTTGTGTTCTTTTACAAGTGAGGTGAGTGGAGCACCTGTAATTTTTTGAAAAGATTTAATCATACCCACGTTTGTATCATGAAACATGTCTAAAAAATGTTTCTTTATAGAATATAGACAATACAATGATGAAATATGGACTTTTAATGGTTTTTTTGAGGTTTTTTTTTCAATTATAATTATTATATTCTTAGTTTAACCATAGTATATCTATTAGTTCATTAACCACATTATTAATTTTTTATGTTCTCACTATTATTTTTTAACATAACATAAAATTAAAAAAAATCTTATTCCAAATATGAAACAATTTTTTCAAATTCCATTCATAGGTGAGGAAATTTTCATTTTAAAATTGGTCCCAAAAACACGATGAGAATGATGATTTCTTATGAGATAATATTTAAAAGTTTTTAACATTTTTCTTAAAAAAATACATATAAAAATAGTTAAAATGAATTAATTTGGATTAATTGATAAAAATTTGATATAATATAACTTTTAAAAAAGTAAAGTTATATTATATAATTCTAAATAAATTAAACTAAAGGATAGTTTTCATATAATATTCATTATATTTCCCTATTCAAAAAAAAGAAATATTTCAAAAAAAACCAAACGATCACCCTAAGTTAATTATTATATTATTATTTAAAAATTAATTTTACTTTTTCAAATAATTATTATTTTAAAAAAATGAATTTTAACTTATGTGCTTAATGATTGATAATCTGCCTTGTAGAAATATACTATTTTTTAGAAATAATTTCTTTATCTTTTAAATAATTATTATATTATTTCTATTAAATAGAAGAAAATAATTTTGGTTTTTAATGTTGAAATACCAATTACTTAAAAATTAATTTCTATGAAATAGTGGAATAGTTGTTTATTATTTATTTTTATTCTGGGTTTTGGGTTACATAATTTGTTGAAGAGATTAAATTTAAATAATTATAATTTATTGGTTATTTAATCTCTTTGTTACATGTCTCAAATGATATAGAATACGATGTTCATATTTTTTAAAAATTTTGGGGGATATATATATTCTATAAAAAGAAATTATTTTAATAACATAATCCCTTTGATTGTATAAATATACTATCATAATTCCATTTTTAATACACTACATATTATATATAAAATATTTTTATGAATTTCATATTTTTATTTAGTTTATAATTTTTATTGAATAATATAAATAAAATACATTGAATAATTTCAAGGAATTCTTTATAAAATAAAATAAAAAATCTTAGAAATAATAAATTAATTAACTGGGATAGTAATTTAAAAGTTCATCTAAAAAAATACTTGGGTTGAGAACATTATTTTTGAAATATATCATACACTTCTATATATTATCAAAACATATCATATTTTTAGTATGAAATTTTATTAAATTCAATTATTATATATGTTGAAAATAATCATTCATATATATATAATATAAATTTATCATAAAATAATATTGAATCAATCATTAATAAAATGAGATATTTTTCTATGAATTGATTTACTATGTGCTCTAGTATTTTATAATCCAAAAAAATTGATCAATAATGATTATTAATTTTAATAAAATTCATTATTTATATATTTAATTATAAATAATATATTTCACTTAATTATTATTATATGAAACTGGATAATTCAAATATTGTTTTGTTCCTGAAAATATTTTTTCTTTGAAAAATCATTTTTATTTGGAAGGGGTCATTATATCAAAATAATATCTTTAAATAATTTATAAATTTAATATAATAGTATTTATTTTATATTTAGAATACTAATTTAAAATTTAAGAAATATTTGAAATTTATTATTTCCCAAAAATATGTTATCGTGCAAAATTTTTACTTACCACACCAAAGGTAGAATATCCAAATAAGGTTTTACAAAAGGGGTTAATGTTATCAAATAAAATAAAATTTTATATAAAAATTTTTTGATGTGGGAAATATTATCCTCAACCTTTTTATTTTCCATTATTTCCAACATTGGTTCAACATTATTCATATATGTGATTCATTTCTTTTTAAAGAATGAATATTTAAAAATATATGGCACTTATCATGTATAAAATTACACATCCTCTAACCCTTTCATACCAAACTAAAAAAATACAATTTAACCTCATATAATTAAATATATTAATTCCTATTATGTCTCTATATTTTTTGGTAGTCTCTCGCTCTGTGTGAATTCCTAATGTCCAAGAAATCCACAATGTTGTCAAAGGGGATATTAAATTTTTTTCCTTTTATGAAATGCCTCATTTGCTTTATTTTTCTTTTAACATATTCAAATAATTCTTATAAATTAAATTTTATAATAATAATGATAGAATAAAAATGAGGTAACTATAATTCTTTAATAAATATATTATAACAAAATCACTAAATAATAATTCTCATCCATTGATTAGTATAAGATTTTATTTAGGTAGTGTTAACCACCAACATCAATGAGGATATAAATGTTACACATTTATGACTATATGAAAACATATAAATATAAATAATTATATTATTTAATAATTATTGTTCTATAGTGGTTATATAAATATAAAAAAACATAGTAATTCACCACTAAATATTTTAATAAAAAAACAAAACCAGCACCTTTTGGATTTCATCTTATAGAACTATATCTTCAAAGAATATTGAATTATCACTGGATATACTAATTCAATATGGAAAAATATTAGGTATTTTTTATAATATTTTGATAAATAACTCAATAAAAAGAAAATATCATTGAAATCAGTATACCAAAACAAACAAATAATGTTTAGAACTAAAAATAACCAATGAGAGATATTACCTAAAAATAAGTAATAACTATAAAATATATAAGTATAAAAGTGTAATATAAATTTAAATTAATATAAAATTTTTGTGACATATATTACTAATGTGTATTATTTTATTTTATAGGATCAGATAAAATTTCAAACCAGAAGGGAATTCTTGGTAATAGATGTTAATATCAACTACCATTCCATGATACATATTATTATTTATAAACATATATTAATTTATATGGTGTTAACATTGGATAATGGAATTATTTGATATTATGAATCATTATTCATGTATTTAAATTTATAATTCGTGTTCTATATTTAATTACTTTTTCATTTAAATGATACTAAAACATTAATGGTGTCTATCTCAATTTCCCATCATTATGGAATGGTTCCAAGTTATGAACATATTACAATGTGAATATTTGTATTTAATTTTCTCATTGATTTCATTTATAATAAACCATTTTTTAGTCGTTAGACTTATAATTCCATTTTATAATTTCCATTTTATGAATTTTTTATATATATACTATCAATGTTTTAAGGATTTTCTCATCTAAGTTAAATTTTCTTCTATAAGAGATTCAAATTAAAAAGCATCATCTTTTAGAAGGATTAAATGTGGTAAAATTAATGTATTTTTTCCAAATTTTAATTAAATTCAATATTTTTCCAAATACATCTGTGGTTTTTACATTGAAGGTTGTTTTATTCAGAATTTTAGTATTTCAGAAGAGTATATTTTACAATCTCAAATTGTTATAACTATTTTTTATGTGTAATAATATATTCACAAAAATTATATGTTTTTTTCACTATAAAAGCCCATAAAATGTGTTATTATATAGTTTTTAATGTAATATTTCCAATTTAACTTTCATTGGTTCACAAATAAACTCATATGAGATTTTTAGTGGATTTGTTTTAATCAATTCTTTTTTGTTGAGAATAATTATCCTCCATGTACAAATATGTAATCTATGTACTTATGTATAATTAAATTATTAGTTAATATCATTTCTCATTTTTCATAACATTCTTTAATAAATAAAAGATGGTTTATTTTTTAAATTGATTTTCATCGGTAAATTTTTATTATATTTGATCTTTTTATAAATATATTTTTGTAATTGCATTTTTATAAAATTTATACATGAATATGTTTTATATCCATCTATATCATAGTTTATTAATATACATACTCTCAATGTTTTACGTTTATGAAGGTAATTTATATATGCCTAATTTTATAAAATGATATATTTTCAAATTTGGGTTATTGAATGTATAATATATATCATCTTATTCTTCATTGAAATTTTCTATTACTATTAATAAAATATTTTTCTCATTACCATCATACATTAATGTATCTTATTATTCAGTATTTATATTATCTACTTATATCATTCACTATTTTTCTATAGTTTCCTTATTATAATGTAATTTGAAAATATTCATGAAACTTATATATTTATGATGAGATATCACGACCCCCTCCCTCCAAAGATAACCCTCGTCATATGTCAATAAAGGAAGGGATATAATGACCCCTAAGACTCTCCTCTAGTAGGCCCTGATATAAAGACAAGAACCGTTTTTATTAAACTATATCAGGAGATATATTGGATCATCCACAAAAAAACTCCAGGACATAATATATAAAAAACCAATATACATCCCACATTCATGTGTAAAATATAAATCATACAATTTAAAATTATCTTATGTAATGTACCTAAAATAAAGAAATAGAATCAAATAAGAAACTATCCCAAATCCTTAGCTATTAATGTCCGACATGACCCACAAAGTTCCCCCAAAAACGAGATAATAGTTTTATATACATATGGGGAGAATACAGGTATACACCATAGAATACACAGACACTCACATGAACATGTGGTAGAAAAATATTTATTCTCCTATGAGAAAACATTAGAACAAACTTGCACTTAATAGGTATAATAAACAACTCATCCATACCCAGGTACACTCACCAAATAAAAAAAGTCATGTAATGCAATATAACCCAAATTGATTATAGTATAATCCACTCCACATACCACAAATTTTCCACTCTTTCCTTACAAAAAAAATCATCATTCTCCCACCCCTTACAAAATAAGCACATCCAACCCGCCCCGCACACACATTGTTCCCACACACCACATATCGCCTCGTCACATAGGACACGAGACACATCTCTTCCTACACACAAACAACTTGGTAGTAATTCATATCTCATCTTGTCACCTACACCATGAGCTACATCCCATCCCATACTAAAGACACTTGGGAAAACCCAACTTACCCACCCACACTTAGGCCCCCACACCACAACTACCCCCGTCACCTAGGCCACGGGCCACATCTCATCATTCAAACAGACACCTAGGCCACAGACCACATCTCGTCCCATCACCTGGACCATGAGCCACACCCCATCTCATCAGGAAGACATCTAAGAAAATTTAATAAATATAATTTCAATTACACCTAGTAAAACAAAAAACATCACATCCTTAAGAAAATTGTGAAAAAGACATTCCCACACACACATGGTCCCAAACACTACATCTCACCCCCTTCACCCAGGCCATGAGCCACATCTCCTCCTGTTAGAAGAAATCTAGGCAATGAACCACATCTCATTACACTACATGGAAATTATCAACATCTAGTATCATTTGGAAGACACCTGCGAAGACATAAATCATCTCATCTTTAAGACACAAGGGAAAACACAACTCACCCGCACACACCTAGGCCTCAAAAACCACATTCTACCTTAAGAATCTTGGGATACCGCCACTTGGAATATATATCATGGAATAGAAGGTGGCATCCATCCATCCTCACATTGGGATGTTTGGGAAAGACACATGCCCCTGTGGTGATGGGGGTGTTCAGCCCATAGTATTCAACAAGGTTGGGGTGGGTATAAAAAATAAAAAGGGAAATACTTGAATATAAGTAAATATAATACCAACAATAATGACCAACCTATGAGTTATAAAATAGAAAACCATATCTCAACACTTCCAACTTTACTTCTACCTATAAATGAATAGTAAAAGACAGGAATACAAAACCAAATTCTTATTTACAAAAAAGTTATTTAAAAATTTCCATTCTTCATTCAAAATTCAATTCATCATTAATTTAACAAAAACAAACAATTATTGTTCTAAACTATAGTAACATATTACCCCTTCATTCATTCTATTACTATCTTGGAAACTAAAAAGCACATCACATAAAAATCATCCTAAAAAAGTAAAATTTAGAGAAACAAAGGGTGAATTAACTATACATACCAAATGAAGTACCCAACTCTCAAACACATCTAAAAAAAACCTACAAAAACATGATCGTAGACCAACTATTGAAAACTACTCATATATTCTAGAATCAATCAATCTATCAACATGAGATTCCATATCTCATTCCAAACCATCCCACTATACAGAACCAAACAACCCACAGACAACACACCACCACAAGTGTTGTGGGAAAACAAGATTCCAGATTCAACAAGAATACCTTATTAAATTCAACATGTTAATTCAAGGGTTATCAGATAAGCACTATGATCCTTGGGAATTGATTCATTAGTAAAATATATGTTATTAACTATTTTCATTTTTTGGTGATACCATAATAAACACAACCCATGATACAACACAACAGCAATAAACAGCGCAAAAAAATCCACCAACAACCACCATATTCATTAGGGGTGATTATCCCATAATAATTACAATATCAAATCAATATCAATGTTATAAAAATAATTCTAAAAAACCCCTCTATAACATTTTTAAAATTTTGTTAAACTTTTTCTTATCTTTGATTAATTTGGTACAACAAAAATCTATATTTAGTTCATAGAAAACCTCTAATGCATGTTTAATAATTAAGATATATGAAGGAATCCTACCTTGAAAGAGATTTTAAACTCTTATGTGCACCATAAAAAAATAATTCCCACAAGAGATAGTCATACCTGCTAAAAGCATGGATCAACTGATTCCATACTAGAAGATTATAAAAACTATTCTGAATCATCCATCTCAACCCAACCCATACCATGATAGTAAATATGAAGGGAATAACAAAATTAAATACACTAGAAATAGGAAAAAACACACCACGTATCAATCATGGATTGCCAATGAAGAACCAATGGGATTGATATATCAATGATGGAGGAGTGGGGCTCAACAGAATCCTCATGCTAAATATAGTTAATCAGAAAGGATTGGAAAAAAATTAAGAATGTCCAAAAAAATGAGTGTTTGAATGATATTTTTTAAACAATGAACATTTTCGGGGTATTACACGACGTGTAATCCCCTTTCACTGCATGTAGTACCTGGGGTTCGGTTTTCACCATTAAATGCACCGTGACTTCAATTTATTTTATTATTATAACTAAAAAATACTAAACACTCTGACAATTTTCTTCACAATGTGTAAAATATTTGAACACTATAAAACATTCTAGACATGCAGTGAATCTATCTTTCACATCATGTAATTAGGTTACATGACCTGTATTCCCCCTTGTTCCTACCATTATTAACTGAACTTCTCTAAAATCCTTTTGAGCCGCCTTCAATTTCCCCAATAATGAAAAACTCAAAAAAAGTAGAATGGAAATGAATGGGACATTACATTAAATAACTATGAAATTATTCTCTCCCCTGAGAATCTAAAATCAAACCCTGAATAAAGTGGAGTTTGAACCACCACCCCACGAAATTCCTCCCAAGTACCATGCTACTCATGAAACCCTGCTAACAACTAAACACATTATCATTCAATGATAAACTACAATGTGTTGTTTGTAAGCTAGAGTGTAAGCCTCCACATCCCAGAACACCACCTCCGATATAATGAAAAAGATCTTATCATTTCAACCCAAAAGAAAACAAAAAAAAACACTCATGCACAATAACCACATCATCAAAACATCCGAATTACTGAATTCTATCTTCAATATCAACATACTGTCCACTTTGGGAGGTGTTGACTCACTCGAAAAGTGTAAATCACATCGAAATTAATGTGTATTTATTATGAATTAGGTAATCCACTTTTGACAGTCAAAGAAACTATCAGACATCACACTTTAATAACTTTATCATTGGAAAACAACTCATCTCCTATAAAATAGGTTTCAAATATTATAATAAAAAACAGAACAATGAAATGATCAAAAAAAATATATGTACTGGGTATAAAACTACATTCCTCACTCCCAAGTATTGTACTCTAAGACACCAGGACTCCACACCACATAAACCAAAGAAAGGTTTCATATATTCATCACCTTCTCTTGTTATCCTAAATATCCACTGGATGCTCCACAAATGTTGTCTCATCCTCAATATCGGACTCTCCCTAGTTAATGTCGTGGGAGTCATTGTGTAAATATCGACAGATCATTGGTTCTAGGATGATGTCATGGATCATTTCCAATTGTGATGGTAATGCTAACTATTATTACTCCTTAATATAAAGGGTTGTTTTTTCTAAGAAAACCACACAATACATAATTTTAAAAAAATATCTGGATGTTATAATAGACTTATACAAAGGGGCTTCAATAATATCCTCACATCTAAATGGGAAAAATAAATAAAAATTTCGTTGATACAAAATATTAAATAAGAATTCATAAACAAGATTTATTTCAAAAAAACACATATTTTTTCAATCATTTTAAGGATATGTTTAAAGAGGTATATATTATTTGGATGACTAGATACATAAATACATTATTTTAAACACTAAAGTATCTTTTTTTAAATCCTCTAATATTTATAGTAATAAAAATAAATATTATTAAACTAAATAAGATTCCCTTTGGAAAATAGATATTGAAAAGGGTGAGCATGAAATCGTTGTAAGGAAATAAACATAGAAATAAAATGTAACAAAAGAGTCCAGATAAATAATATGATATCATAAATTGGATGATTAAAAGAATGGTAACATGGAATATATTTATAAGTACATGTTATCATGGATTTATGGAATATGTTGTAGTAATATAAGACATGAATTTATAAACATATGACATGGGTTTCTCCCAAGACCATCATCAAAATGTGAAGAATGTTTCATGGTACACTAGTTTCCCTCCATAATTAATTAAATAATATCTTATATAATATAATTCATTCTGAAATGCATCATAAGACTATATAATTTCCATCCAACCAATCACATAACTGAAAATTATATATATGTATTCTAAATTATGAAAATAAACCATTAATAAATCCCAATCAATATAAAACTAGTGACGATTAAAGTGGGTTTCAAAATTATGTATTAAGGCATATGAAAAAGATAAAAACTAATTATTCTCATGAAAATAATTAATAAAATCCTTTTTATCATTCATAATTTAAACAAATGTCATAGGAATGGAACATGAAGTTCCAAATTATAAATTTTTTTCACATGGATCTAGGAGATTAAATAATAAAAAAGAACCACATTTGTGATGACTTTAAAATATGTAATGGGTTTTTTACAAATAAAATATTGTATTATATTCTATAAAACTAAAATTGGGCATAAAAGGTTATAAATAAATTATTTTTTAGCATAAATTCAGGATACAAAAGCATTTTACTATCGAAACTCTTGAAATTATTCATGAAATGGTAGAGTTATATTAAATCTGTTTTTCGTAAAAGTGAAAATTTTAAAGTGAACTGAAATCATGTATAACCCCATAAATGAAAAACATATTTAAATAGGATTAATTGATGAAAATATGTAAAAAGCAATGAAATTTTTTGATGAATATTTTATAAAATTAGAGAAAAACGATGAAATAATATCAATAAAATATAATGACTTTTTTATGGAAGATCCCTTGCCTCGTGTCTAAAAATAACATTAACATTCACATAAATACCTAAATTACAAAATATTATTTTTTAATTGGTTAAACAATAAAAATATTAAATTATATTATATATTTAATTTTCCTTTATCACTCACATGTAATTTAATTTTAATTTAGTTTTTTTATGTTGGTAATGTGTGATTTTTTAGTAAATATTTTAATAACTCTTTATAGATGTTGATCAATGATAATTTTTTTGTAAAATTGTTTTACAATATCCATAATATTTATATAATTATGGAAATATATTTTAAATATTAAATTTAATTTTAATCCATCCATGGTGGTTGGTGATGAAAAATGATAAGTATTACTTATAGAAGTGGTAGTCCATACGTCACATGTTTTATGATTGAATTTATGTATAAATAATTGTTTATTAGGGTAAATAATAATTTTTTGATTTTATAATAATAGTAATATTAATGAAATTATTTATTTTCATCCATTAATTTTTTTTACCAAACATCAATTGTGGTGATGATAAATAGAAGAGATTGATTTGTAGTAGCGGTAGTCTACACATTGAATTAATAATGATTTTTTTTCATAGAGAATGGAGAGCAATAAATAAATTTTATTAAAATAATATAAGAATATATAATTATAATAATAATATTAATCATTTTTTATTTTTATTTGTAGAAGATTTTAGTAAGAGGGTTATTAAGGGGGGGAGATTTCAAAGAAGGTAATACATACATTGGAGACTTGTTCTTCTTTGGGAGACATATTTGGAAGTTAAGGACATAAGTTAACATCTTGAGATTAAGGGATTGATAATGAGAAAAAATACTCTAGGAAAGGATCATCAGGTTTATTTTTAAGGGAAAATTTTATGGTAACTTTAACCATGGAGGGGTGGACCTGATCCCCTTTTTCTATTGAAAAAAGGAACTTTCAGGATTACCATTTACACTTCAATGATATCATTAAACTATTGCTTGGCCAATTAATCCAAAATATCTTAATAATAAATTTTATTGTGGTATTGGGTCACTAAATATTCCAAAAATACATTAGACAACATATTTAAACATTATTCAAGTATATTACCATTGGTTTTTATATTTTAACATTTTAATTTTTATCTTCATAACTTCTTTTTATAAATGTAATATGAAAATAATTTAAAAATATATGCTAACCCCTAATAAATAATTATGAAAATTTTAAACTATATTTAATATTTATATACTCTAATTTAATTTCTGATTATGATAAATTAATATTTTAAATTTAAATATATTATATAAAAAATTATTTTCTTGAAAAATTAATTTTCCCCGTTATATTTTGTTATTCTTATATAGTTTTGATTAATAAATTAATTATATGTAATATAAAAGTAAATATCCTTAGATACAATATTAGGGAAAATAATTTAGTAAGAATTTTTTGACAATGTAAAAATTACATGATATTAAAAATATTATTTAATAAAACTATTTTAACATTATCATATTAATTAACATTAGCCAGGCCAATATCATATTTATGAATTTGAATTAAATTGATATTTTCCAAAAATAGTGAAAATTTTAAGATAGTTATTAAATAAATTTTGTTATATTTAATTTTTAAATTGATAATGTTTTATTTTTAATTTAGGAGGGTAATAACAGTATTTAGAGTCTAGTATTACTTGAGTTTCAATAGTGTCAAAAATTGTTATTATAAATTAATATAAATATTTTTAAATTATATATATTAAATATTAAATATATATTTTTGTATAAAATGTATTCTTAATAATATAATTCATAATTTTATTATTGGATTATAGTTTTTTGAAAAATAGGTAATTTTATTATTCACTAAAAAATTATTTATTTTTGGAGAATCCCTAAAATTCATCATAATATTTTATTTTTATAAAAAATAATACTATTAATTTGGTAAAGATAAAAATCAATTTTTTTATAATTTTATGAATTCAAAACGTAGTTAAAACTACATATTATGACTTGTTTGAGGCGTATTTTAGTCACCTTGATTAATTTAGTTAATGTAATGTTTCATTGTTTTTGGATCACCTTATTATTGAATGTAAAAAAAGATTCCAGACAGAATTCATATTAGGGGTGAATAATCACAAATATCACAGATTATTACAAACTAAGCTAAATCCTGATATCAAGGGGTTTTTAGGTTTCTAGTTTTCATGGATTATGCGTGACTATATAGTTCTTCGAAGATATCATGTAAATATCACGAATCTTTTATTATTTTATCAATTCCCATCAATCTATATACAAAACCTACATATCTAAAATTGGTGAATGAAAATCCCAATATATAGGAATCTTACTCCACACTTATTTCGAGATATGTTCCAAAAATTTTGTTGAAAAAGTCATATACAATTTTATTTACATTCTTTTAACATCAACTGTCACAAAACAGGTTGTGAAATTATATATTAATATGTTTCCTTCAAGGTTAATTTTTATCATCCTCAACATATCTCATTCTGTGGCATCATATCTCATTCAACCTCATGGGTTTTCATATAACCTATTTGTCCCATGTTTATGATTACCTATAATGGAACATGGGGATCTATACAATCTATTCACTATATTTGGGGATTCAAAGAGCTATATAGATTATCTCAAAATAATCTAATTCATCCTTGGTTTTTGAAAAAAAACATTTATCATATATTTTGTAATGTAATATGATTAATGTGGGGACCTATAAATTAAAAATATTATATTCAGGGTGTATAAATCAACACATTATTTTTAAATAATATTATATATCCTAAATTTTTATAAAAAAGTGAAATTGGAAATGAAATATATTTTAAATATTACACACTAAAATCCATTGTCCGTAGTCTAGAAAAATTATTAAACAAGTATTAGTCTCATTAAAAAAATTTAAATAGAAGACATTAATGAACTATATATTAACAATAACATATTATAAAATTTAATTAAAAATAGTTTTTTTGATATTTTATGTAATTTAGTTTAATCCCTTTCCGTATATAAATTGACACTTCACATTAAATGACTAGAATTTGTAAGTAGAACCCATTTAACATTGATTCCACAAAAATATTATTTGTCCACAATTTGAGATCAAAATATGGTTACTATTATAAAATTAATTAATAATATTATATATTTCTAAAATGTTCAAAACTATTGTATGTCATAATAATAGTCCTCAAAATGAGTATAAAAATTCAATTGGTAATAAAACACATTCCATTACCAATGAATTAATACTTACTAAATAAAAAAATACATCAAATGAAATTATATTATTCTTGAAAATATTTAATCACCCATTAATGATGTTAATGATCCCCTATAAAATATATATTACGTAAAATATATAATTTCAGTTAAAAATATTAACATAATTGGAATGATACATGAAAAACTGAAAATGCATAATCATAAATCAACAATTTATATAAATTTGGTTTAAAAGTTCACAAAAATAATTACCATTATTTAATTTAAATAATTCCAATTTTATAAATCATAATAAACAATAAATATCATTAAAGATATATTAAATAACAAGGATAACTCATAGATAATTATCCCTCATTGAAATATAAAGTGATGATACTTGTTATCCCTTTTCCATATTCCTCTTGAAGTCCCACATGAATCTGTCATCGATAAGTTTTTTACCGATTATTTTGGGGAAATAAAATAATCAAAACCCTCTTGTATTCATCAAAAAATATATATGAAAATAATAAAATTAATAGCTAATAATAATTTGGGGAATCCACCACCCATGATATAAAAATTACCCAAAAATTATGAGGGATCAAAAGAGAATATGTTACTGTGTTTAGAAAGAATGGTTAATAGATCCACATCCATACCAACATATTCAATCATGAAAAATACATTTGATTAAAAATAACCCCCAATGAACAAAAATAAAGAAAAATAATTTTTGGTTGGACCCCATAATTAGATTCATTATGGAACCCTATTGGGCCTCTTGATGTCAATTTTTTTGAGGAAATGTCGTAGTATTGAAAAACTATAAACTACAAAAAAGATATTATGTTTGGATGATATATATGTTATAATGGGTTTTATAATAGGCCATAGATACTAGTTAACTTATACTAGAATGATGAATATATTTGTGAATTTTTTATACATTTTTCAAATATCAAAACCAATAATTAAAATATCAATATACTCCCAAATAACCTTTTTATAAAATCTAATGAAAAACATTGAAGTAAATGGAATTTAAAAATGATGATATCATTGATTTTTTATATCTTAATAAAATAAATGATAACACGTGTTTGTATAGAAAAAAATATGTTATATTACGGAATGAGTAATAAGTGATTTACTATACGGGGTTGTTATATTGAAGCTGAAAATGGGTGGGAATTTTCTATTTGGGACATCAGTATAAAATTAAGAGTTGAAGTAATATAAAAATTACATTTGAGTGGTATGTGATGATTTTAATGAAAAGAAGTTATTTTATATGATGGATCTAATGGGATATGTGAATTATTACATTGTTCTAGATAATATTTTTATTAATCTCGCATGATGTTTGATTTATATAAATGTTCAATTGGATCATATAAAATTCATTGAATTATATAAAAATTATATCATGTTACCATTGTATTTTAGAAATGAATCAATTTTTTATATGGAATATATGATTGTGGTTAACTGTTTTATATTAACATCATCATTTATAAGAGTGTTTAAAAACATATTTCATTTTTAATATAGGTATATTCATTGGCATATAATATATTAACCTAGATAATGATTACCCTCTCTCCACCAAGATCACCATATACCACCAACTAATCTCATCAAATAATCGGAGGATGTTTTCTAAAATTGATGTAGGAATTAATTCCATTGACATAATCCATTCCTATTAAAATTAATAAACATTTCTAAAATAATAAAATAATAAATTTATAATGTATTTCCACTAAATGGGATGCATATAAATATAAAAAATTATAGTATATGTTAATATTATTAAAATTTTACTTATAATTTCAGACCATGATTAAAAATCAATTATGATGACAATATTGAAAAAAAGGTTCAAATGAATATTGATGAAAATATGATATTTCCACCAATATCTTTACTAATGATTAATACCATTACTAGGATTTTATTTAAATCCCTTAACTAATGCAATGTGGAACCTGAAAACTAATGCAAAAAACAAATACATGTGCACCAAGGTATATATAGTGTATAATAAAGTCTTCTTTGTGAAATTTACCAAAATAATTCAAATTTTAATTTATGTGTTTGTGAGAAATTAAATTGTACAATAATTATAAATATTTTTAATTAGAAATATTATATCCATTCATGAAAATAAAATTAAAAAAGTTTACATTTTTTTTAAAATATTTTAATCTATTTTTTTACAATTTAAAATATATGTCAGATTACTAAACCCACATAGAGAAATAAAAAAGAAAAATTAATGTATACTATATAGGTATTCATGAAAACTCAATGAAAATTAAGGAATCCACGTTAAGACGTATACCCTTGTGATATTAAAAGTACAATTCAGACTCCTCACATGGGTTTTCCACTAATACGAACATATATTAAAAATATAAAATGTTCTATATCATCTGAGAAATGAATATATATATATATATGTGTGTGTGTGTGTGTGTGTGTGTGTGTGTCAACTATATCATCCCTGAGGCTGCTCAATAACTATAAAACAACTTTAATAACTCAGTGTGATATAATTTTTTCTGAAAATAAATGTTAGTCCACCAATATATATTTCTTATTAAGGAATATTTTTTTATTGTTTCATAGTAGAGGTTATAACATAATCATAAACAACACAAGAAAACAAGGACATTATTGCTTCAAACATCAAACACTATTCAATGTTTACCTACCCTCAAATAGTATATATCAAAGATCTCTTTTTCTGAAGAATCACATTAAGGAATATCATGTTAAACCACAATTTTAAAATCATTTTTTAAAATATAGGTCATTTATTGTCAATTCACATAGCCAATTACCAAATATTGAAATGAAATACCTTGGCCATGTTATATCTTATATAACAACCTAGTCTAAATGATGGATGAAGCAACATACACAGTCTGACAACATCCCTCTTCCCAATATCAAAGTAGTTTCTAAAATAGGTTTTCACCTGTCCAATGATATCCTTTGTTGTGTGATCTAAAAATAGAAATAATAGGGAAATTTTAAAATATAAATGGATAGATCCTCTCTCTGATATAATGCTTGTCAACCAACTAAACCACATTCGTATTTGTAATTCCGAACACATTATTCACAATTTTTTAGTTCTTATCATTAATAAAATTTTACTGTAATACATTTTCAATCTCTTAGAACCCATGTAATCATTGGGATGACAAAAAATTATCCATTTCATTTTAGGAAATTCTAAAAAATTCTATTATATTTAACTGTTAAATGAATTATAATTAAATAATTTGTATTATAAAATCCCCATTATGTTAATAAATGTAAATTTCATTAAAAAACAAATAAAAAATTATTATCAATTCCAAAAATATGCATAAGAATTATCAAAAATTATTTTTGATTTTTTTATCCATGTTGATGGTTTAATAATGTGACTGAAAAGGTTTTATAGGAAAACAATTCTAGTTTCTATCACAAAATTTATTGTAATTTAATTTATATAAGTCATCGATCTACCAAATATTTTTCCACATTCCTCCATTATATAGAAAAATATACAAACATTAATGAAATAATATATATACAACTTTAATGATTGATTATTGTATATAAAGTATTTTTATATATATTATCTCCAAGAAAATACTCACTATAAGCCATATGATGGCCATAACTATCCAATTATATATGCTTAACATTCCAAAATGTATCCATTTTTTTAGAATTATGATTATTACATATGAATAAGTTTACATTAAACTGGTGAAGTGGATTTAGACTATTTAAATTAAGTGAATTATTTTTCTATTATACTTAAATAAAATATTTTAATAAATGTTACCCAATGTGTTTTTAAGTTGATATAAACACTATTGGATTTAAAAATTTCATAATTTTTAACATTAAACATTATAAACATTATTATTTGGAAAACCAAATTTTCTGTTCAATCTAAAATGATTAGTTTATTATTGTTAAAATACATATATCATTATCCAATTATAATTTTTATATCTCTAAAAAAAATTTAAAAACTAAATTATAATAATAAATTAATAATTTACTATATTTTTTATAAATTCTTATTTTTTGTGACTCTATTTACGTAAATACAATAATAAATTTGTCTCAATATAGAGGAAACCTCTAAGTGAAGGGGTACTACCATAGAATGTGAATCAATGAATTATGATACAATAAATTAAATATTAAATATTTTTTCTAAATATTTAATATCTTTTACTATATCAATTTCATCAACTTGTATAGTTTTAAATATTTCATGAATAACAAATATATTTAATTTTAATTAGTGAATAATATAATGAAATTATAATGAAATTAATCAAATACCTGGGGATAGATTATTCTATTATATTAACTGCATGATTATGTAATTCATTATACTATTTGAAGTATTAAATTGATGATTTTCAATGACTTGGATTCAGATGTTGATTTTCTATATTGATTAAATTCTAACAATTAAATATTTTAATATTAAAAATTATTCCTTTGATGTATTTGAGGGATATTTTTTTAGAAAACATATTAATAATATTTATATAAAAATATCACTATTGATATATATTGAATATAATATATCAAAATTTAGATAATAAACTAATGAATCTAGTATGTCTAAAAGATAAATGATTTAAAATCTCATTTCAGTGTTATAGAAGGTACTATTTTAATTTAATCTATATTTTCCAAATAATTTCATGTCTTGAATGATTTATTCATTCTAAAATTACATATTAGTGTTATCCACATGATGATATAAAATGAAATTAAAATGGTTGATGAGATTGAAAATATTAATACCCTTGAAAATACCATATACATGAATGATACTAATTATAATGGTGTATTTTTTGACAATCTATTCTATGCTATAATGTATAATGAAGGACAGCATGGAAATGCCATTAATTTGAGGGAATGTATTTTCATGGATTCCCCTTGATTATCCTATTTATAGATTAAATAAATATAAAATATTCATACAAACAATATATTGGAATTGGTATTATTGTGGGTCTCATGATTGATTGATTATTAAATGATATATAAGAATATTTATAGTAAGGGGTGATAGATGAATGAGATCATGTCATAGAAAATTGGGGAACAATAAATTACTTATAGAATAACTGAGACAGTGGTGCATCTCACAACACATGTATGTTGATTATAGAGAATAAAATGGGAATAATTTATTATAATAGATACTAAAGTATGTTGGGGGATATATAAATCCAAAATTTAGTTTTCAAGACACTGTATTACTTCTTTTCCAACATATACCTACTGTTGTACTACATTCAAAATTTTAGAGAAATTTGAATCCACAATATATAAATAAATTCTTCAATTATTTTTTCCTATGTGGATTGATTAAATGTTAATAAATAATTAAATTGTTAAGTTGGTTATATGGAATGGTTGTGATGTTTACTTTTTTACTTCCTTCATTTATTAATGATTATATTTTTCATAATGTAATTGGATAATGAAGAAAATAAAAAATTTATAATTGTAATAATTATAGGGATCTCTAGTGGGTGTTTTATATAAAATTGATTAATATTGTAGAATTTTATAGAATGGTTTCTTTTGATAGAAAGAAACAATTGGAATTTTAAATATGATGTGAGAGCCCATGTTTAAGAAACACAATTATTTATCACTATATAGGATGATTAAATGTAAAATTTTGTGATTTTATAATGAATCACATTTTATATAAGTATGATTCCCCGAAATGATTATTATATATTTTTAGTATGTATATTAAAGGTTTTTGGTTATAGTTATTACAAAAAAATGGGTTATTCAAAATTAATTATACATTCAATAATCTAATAAATTAACCTAAATGACTAATAAAATTTAGTATGTAACAAATATATTTATATTTATTCATTCAATCCAATTATTTTTATCTTGGGTATTTAAATGATAATCATGGAAAATACATATATCCGCTATATATTAACGGAAAAGGCTGAGAGAAATAGGTGAGTCTCATTGAATTCATAATATGGTATGACTTTATGTGTTTTGTTTAGAATTGGGTATATAATGGGGTGAAATAAATGTTATTCAATTTTATATATAAATTGGATTATTAATCATGATTTATGATTTGGTCACCAATATTTGTAGTATATGTGTTCCAATATCCATCAAGGGATGAATTATCTAGATATTAATTTAATAGAATGCAATTTTTGATAGGTACCCCAGTCATTTTATTTGTGAAAGAAATTAAGGCATGGTGAAAAGTGATATATTTTATGTGTCCTCAAGCAGGATATATTTCATGGGATTCCTTATTAATGAGATATATGAATTCATTCTTTAAATAGGGATTCTCCCCACAAACTCAATTATATAATCCATGTAAATATAAATAAAATAGTGATCACAATTATTTATAATTATTTTAAAATCCAATAATATATTTATATCAAATGTGAAAAAATAATATATAATGATGATTAAAATGATACTTTCAATATAAATTTATCCCTTCTAAAAAAAATAAAACTAAATAACATGTAAATACCTTTACACAATCTATTAGAAAACTTTATCACTAGAAGATAACACAAATGTGTGTTCCCTTCTAAACACATATAGAGTTCACTACAATATAATAAATTGGATCTCTATAAAATAATCTAATCACACTCTACTAATGTCTAAAAAAGTAATCCAAGTGTAAAATTATTAAAAATATGAATTAAAAAAGTACAGTATATACATAAGTAATAATAAGATTATTTATATAATTGTGTTATTATCTTATAGAAATATATGATTTCACATTTATAAAATATGTTACCTAATTTAATTGTAACTTGATCAAATGAAAAAAATAAATTGGAATCACTATATGTTTTATTTTGACCATTGATATATATTAGATTTAATGTTCGACCTATGATTTTCATATAAAAAATTCCTTTATCACTTCAAAATTAAGTGGACACCTAATAAGGGGAAATGTATATCAACAATGTAGGCCTTGATCACTTAGGAAATTTAAACTCTATATATCAATGATAGACCACACCCAATGTATTGAAGCAAATCTACCACCCAATCTAAAATATATATGTGAAAATAATTTATTTATTAAAAGTATTATTTTTGAACTTGTATCTATTTATTGACATTGAATATTTTTTAAGACTCTTAATTGATAAAAAATTCCACATAAACATTTTTTTCGAATTATATAACTAATTTTATATTTCTAGTGATAGTGAAAATTACACTAAATTTGAAGAATGAAGAAACATAATTTCATACTGTTTAATGTGGTAAACCATGATTGAATAAATTAATTTCATTAAAATAAAAATACATCATGATAATATATACTATAGGGATACCTAAATATGAAAATAAATTGATTATCAACCTCCATATAAAACATAATATTAATTATAATTGTTTTTGAATGAAATATAATAATTTGATAATAGTTTTTTAATGTTAAACAAAATAAAAATAAGTTTGAGACCAAATAATGGTTAAAATTGGAGATCACACCAAATTATTTGAATATTAATATATTATAAAAAATAATTTTTCAATATCTATGATTTTTTTTAAAATTTAAATAAATCATTCAATACGTTTGTATTAATATTATAACTGATAAAACACACTTGTGGTTGAATAATGACATTGAATTTTACCATTATATTTTTCTCACCATTCACTAATTTCCATTACCAAATATTATTTTATATTTCATGTAGATTTTTTACATAAAAATATAATTTTCATTAATACTCCAATTATGTTAATTCCTATCATATCATACTATTTTATTAATATTTATAAATTATGAATAGTTAGAATTATAAAATTAATATATAGAACATTAGATTCATAAATTTAAAATTATAAATAGTTTATCATTATCATAATATTATATTATAATATAAGTTTTACCACTGAGTCAAAATGGTTTATATATCTATTGGTGATAATTTTGAAACTTTATAATAACACAATTTGATGAAAATTTAAATTACTTTTATATAATGTGTTTAAAAAATAATTAATATGTTTTTATTATATATAATAATCCTTAGAAATAATTTATTTTTAGAAACCCAAAATTAAATTTATTTTCTCCAAAAATAGCAAACCAATGCGAGACAGAGATCCACTATAGTGTAAAACATAATATTATTAATGTATGATACATTAAATCCTATTCATTATATTATAAAATTATTCATATTAAAATGTTTTATATTTTCATTATTAATTCACTCTGAATTATTTAATGAATACCTTTGGTTATAATTTTTTAATTCTGAATATGGTAATAACATTGGAATTGACTCAATCAAATACATAGTGAGATGTTATGAATTAAAAATTTTAAATGAGATGAAATTTTAATCCCTGATACACGATGTAGATATAAATATTCAGAGTGATTGGGTTAAGTATACTAATTCTATTACTTGAGTATATTAGTAAGATTAAATTGTTATGAATTTATGGATTATAATTTTTTATATATTTTTTATTGAATGATTTACAAATTTTTAATGTGTTTATAACACTAATACATATTTCTTCATATTGAAAATTAAATATTATAGTTTAGATACTGATAAATCAAACATTATAATGATTAAAACCCATTATCTAAAATATTAATTAAATGATAAAGAAGATATTATTTTTCTAAAAATTCATTCCCTCTTCCATTTCATGAGAATAAAAATTTTTATTTCACTAAAATTTACAATTATATTATTGTGATGATGAGATAACCACGATATAAAAATATGGAATAAACCTGAGTCACTTTCCCTCTAGAAAATACAAAAAATTTGGCAAATCATTTCAATTTATGGTATTACACATCAAATCCATGGATGAATGAGGAGAGTTCCAATGTTTATATAATAATAATGGATTTTCAATAGAGCCAATCTCTTTATGTGAGGGCATTAGGTACCATCAAAATTTTCCATAAAATGACATATTTATTGTAATTATACCTCTTTAAAACATAGGAATTCACTTTTCATTGGTATGATTTTGGTTAACATGATTGATAAGTATCTGATACATATATTAGAGAGTACCGTCATGTGGGATGGAAAATGAATTAGGGAGTGGTATAGGCTTATCAGTGTAATTCTATCATTTATTGAATTACTGAGATGGGGGTGTTACCAAAAAGGAATATAACATAATATTTAAAAATGAATCATTAGGTTTATTAAGTTGAATGTGATGGCTAAAATGAGCACCAAAGAATTGGTTTCAATAAGTTTAACTACACAATCAATTTTCCCTTCAACATGGATTGTTTTTCTGATGATAGATAATAAAATTTCAATAAAACATAATTATAAAAATTGGATATTATTTAAATATTGTCACTTTAATAATTGATTATGTTCACTGATAAGTAACATGGATATGTTTTATTATTATTTTTGACATTCTATACTTATGAAACATACTCATTATAATAATAAGATAATTCTTTGGGTATAATAAGATAATTTACCATTGAAATAAGTACCATTTTCCCTAACATATTTGTTATGAATATATATTTTTACAACATTGATATAATTATCATGAATTTTACAGATTTTTAATGAATATTATAAATGATATATATTTCTTTAAGGCTAAAAATGATAGTTTTATGACTAATGGATAAATTACATTGTGCAAAAACTTGTATATTATGTTCGAAATAACACAATAATTGTTAAATATTGATATAAATTGTAAACCATAGTATATATTATAAGAATCAATCTAAAATGTCAGATAAATTAAGAAAATGATGTATAATTGAATAAAAATTATTCTCACCAATTTCCTAGATTTGAAGTAAAAAAATACACCATTTTTCTCTTACACATTCAGTATAGTCGTGTTGGGATTTATTTTGTTGATTTAGTACATAGTATTTAATAAATTTCACATCCATATTTCTGGTAGAAGTTAATATATATATGATTTTATTCCACTTGAGTGTATGAGGTGTCTTGTGTGTTTCATTAATAATCTGATTCATGTGGGAATGAGAAATAATTTTAATTTATTGATACAAAATTAAGTGTTATTGCTAATAATATGTTTGATTACTATCTACATATTTGATTTATCTATGAACACATTCTTTAATGGTGTTTTTATGTATTGTATTCTATAAATAAAAACTAATTATTATATATATCCCTCTCATGTTAATAGAGGATAAAATTAAGGATTTGGGGATAGGGAAGGGTTTCAATTGTCTTTATAATGAATATTGTTACCATTGTAATATTTTTATGTGAAAATTTATATTTAGATATATATTTATATGTGTAAATTTATATTTTATCTGTGTGTGAATTTGTAATACTTTTATTTATAATTTAATGTTTAAATCTCACACTCTATGAGTTTTATATTGTTTTGGTAACAAATGTATACGATATTTTGGGAATATCAATTTCTAAAGAAAGTTAATTCTTAAGAGTTTAATCCCATAATAAGTAATATTACTAAATCCCACTTAATAACAATGATATTTATTCCTACATTACATTTAGAAAAATATTTCAATATAGGATGAACATTAATTTTTTCTAGTAGGATGATTGTCTATATTTAGGCATTTTTTTGTTTGTTAATGTGAAACCATATTAGAATTATATATTTTACAATTGGACTAACATTTGAAAAAAATCCATAATTTCATAATGAATTAATATTTTTTCATATATAATATTTTTTTTTATTTTATAATTATAATTTGATACGACGTATCATTAAAATTACCACATCTATTTGTGAATAAATCATTACTAGTATGAAATCATCATCTTAGTGGACCAGGATAGGTGAGATCACTTATTGAAAAGTTATGATTTCCTATAGTTTTTTATCCTTGTTTAGATATTGGAATGTCAATATTGTGAGGTTTAGTTTCAATGTTCTATTTCAATTAATACTTAATAGATTTATATCATATAGGAAGAGTAGTAAAAAACTAAATAAATTATGTTGACTAATGATATCCTATATCCTTGTTAAATTAAAAAATAATAACCATAGAAACATTATAAAATACTCATTTTCATTGATGGTGGTGTGTGTGTATATTATTTCTATGAATAATTATTTCATATTATTCCCTTTTTAAAAAAAACTATCTTTGTAGGATGTGAATAAAATTATATCTCAATAAAAATCTAAATCACATATAATAAAATTTAAAAAATGCAGTTTACTCAAAAATTAAGTATTTTTAATTTTCTTATTACACTATAGTGAAATATTTATATTCCTTATAATTATTATTCATTAAAATGGGAATAATTTATAATATATATGTGTGAGGATTTCATGATTCAGTAGGTAGAGTTAGAAATGCTAATGATAATATAAATTTTGATTTTGAAGCTCTAATCACAACAGTAAAAGGTAAAATATATTTAATTCCCAAATACTATTGTTATAATAACTAATTGGATGTTATTATGATAAATTAGCCAACTAATTTGGATATAAGGATTAAAGTTTTTAAAAATTTAATATCTAATGTTATTCTTTGGTAGAGACATATAAAATGAAACAATGAACTATTTTTAAGAGGTATATTTCATATTTTATTTACAATGATTCCTATAAGATAGTCATATTATCTCTATGGAATTAAATTTTTCGAAAAAAAAATTACTTGCTTTACTTATTATCAAATAACCTATATAGCCATCCAAAGTATAGATTGAGTTTTTCAAATTCATTTCATTGTTTCAATATATTCAATACCATGTGATTATATGACTAATTAGTTATTCATGGGAAAACATAATGGTGGAAGAGTTCACCTCCAAATTTAATAATTTGGAGACATACTAAAATAGTATTATTATGGATTTTGAGTTGAGAGTTTGGTGGTTCAATATAGTATTATAGATTAATATTCAATGATAGGTATGGGTTATTTTACTTTATGCACACTCATATGTTACTTTTGGTTTAGCATTGTTTGATAATAGACTATTTACAATTATATATCATGAGGGAAGTGGTCTGATGACCCTTTGTTGAAAATCATGAAAAGGGTCCTCCTTGGAAAATAATAGAGGATATCTCTTATAATGAATGATAAAATGTTGGGATTAATAAATTTCAGAGTCTCATTCCCATCGGTAAAATTAATTATCTTAAGATAAATTAGAGAGTATTATTTCCCAAATAAGGGGATGTTAAAGTTTAACATCCATGTTCATTTCATGTGTCTATAGATCCCATATGATATTTGATTACTCAATAATTAATTTTGTCAATCAAAAAGGTGAAATGAACATGAAAGTTTATTTTCTTCTTCAATGCGATAAAAGTATAGAAAGTAGTATAAAACCATAAGAATAAGTGGGGGTTATAGTGATTAGAAGAATAGAATATTATAATCTAGAAACCATATGGTAACTCCATGGGTTACATTCCATCTGTGAGGATAAAAAAATGGAATATATTTTTTTACTATAGTTAGAATAGTGTAGAAATGTAATTATAGATTATGAAAATTAATGTTATAAAAAAGTAAATATAAAGGATACATATATATCTTGATATATTTATTTGAGGTAATATTTTTAAATTCATGAATTTTTTTAAAAAATATTATATTATGTAGATTAAAATTTATTTTTTACCGAATTACTAATTTTGGAAAATAATCATTTTATAAAGTGGTTAGATAGTCCGCTTAAATAAATAAAATCATTAAGGAGAGGAATATTTTTGTTTTAAATTTTCTAAGATAATAATTTATTTCATGGTAATTATATTATGTTTCTTGAAATGTTCTTATCAGATATATGGCTCATCTTGATAATCAAATCATCACAATAATCTCAAACATGTTTTAACATAATTGTATATAGTGTTTTATATAATACTTTTTTTAAAGAGAAGAACATGTTTAATAAAGATATGGAACATCCCTTTGAGAGGATTCATCATGGTATAAACACTATATCCATTATTTATGTAACATACCGTTATTTTAATGCTTTTAAATTTCCAAAGGAATTCGAGTTTTTCATTTGGAGGATGTTTCATATTAAAAACCATATTTTATGATGTAATTGTATGTGTTGTGTTTTGATGAGGTATATGTCCTAGAATGATTTTCTTGAGTTCGGATGAGTTTTAGAAACTTTGGGGAATGGAAAATCAATTTATGGTGAGGTAGGTAGGGGTGTATGGTTGGCACATGGTTAGTAATTACCATGCAGCCCAAATTTTATAAAATCTTTTATATTTGTGAATTATCTTTTGAAATTGTGTGACCCTCAAGGGGAAATTTTTTACTTCATTATGGGTGATTATGGTTACCCACCTAATTAGAAGGAAATTTTTATAAATATACACTACATTATGTGATGGGAATTTCACATAAGATAGTGGCACCTCATTGTTGGCACAAATTTATCCATGTTATGTGGAATGAATATTTAACTCTTGAAATGGGTAGAAAATTTCCCTTTTAACCATCATTTATCTTCAAAAAAATATCATCCTTCCCCTCCTTTAAATTCAGAGAAGGGCCTAATGGGGGATCTCTTATCTCTTCTCTTTAGTATTCCATGGTTCCCCTTTATTAAAAATCATAAAATATCGTCATTGGATTCATTGGATACCCCTTATTTAGTCTATTTCATCTATTCCTTTATCTATTTTCTTTTTCTTAAAGGATTCTATTTTCATGTGAGATTCTATACATTTTTCTAATGTTTTTTTCTATTTCATCAATTTCTCTCATTTTAGGTCAAATCGAAGCCCAGTATTATATGAGTGAAGCATATTTGGTATAGGGTAGGTGGTCTACATGATTTTCCCTTAATGTTTCACCATTCATAATTTTTGTTAGTCCATGTGCTAGGCATTCCATATATCACCCAATAAATTTCACATTACGTTTAAATGAAATTTTCCAAGATTTGGATAGCTCTCACGCACCTAGTTGCATCATATGTGGTAGGATACCTCAACACAAAACACTCTCTTAGGGTGTGTTTCTTATATTCTCTTGACCCCTATTATATAAATTTGAAATTAAACTTCCTTTAGGTGTCTCGAGTTGGTCACCGTTTAGTGGAAGTTAAAATTTATTGAGATGAATTACTAAATAGTTTTATACCATCACATGACCCATTATGTCTTAAAAACGTTTAATAGAAAAAAATAGTTAAATTTGGTTTTGAGTAATCAAATGAATCAGTATGAGTTGTATTTCTTCCATGGATTCCAACTTGTCCCATTTTTTATTATAGGGATGATGATAAATGAAAATTATAATGTTATAACTTTTTTTAATACTCCACATGTCTTCTCCCTTTATGGGAATTTTGAAATGATTAAATGTTTTTCAATAGTAAGACCCTATCCGATGGAACTTATTTAATTATGGAGTACTCTTGTCAATATATATGTTATGAATGTTTTATCAATGATTACATATGACTTGTTAAATGCATGGGATCCATATACATAATATCTTTGACAAAATAAAATTTCAAATAATATATATAACATTATTGATACATGGCTTCGATTCATGGAATATATTGTATAGGATAATAGGATAACAAAAATAACATATACCTTGATCAATAAATGGGTAATTTATTTGGACTTCCTAATACGATGTCATTAGATTAATAAAATTATTTATATTGTGAGTGATACATGGGTTTCAAATATCAAATTCCAGGAAAAAGATCATTAAATAATTGGAATCATATAAAACTTGAGAGATACTTGGATTCCTAACACAAGATCCATAAATGAACTCTTAGGTTTGTGATATTATATTATGCTACATATCTAATTGGTATACCCTTGATTTGAAAATTATTATTGTCATGAAACATGTTTAACCATTTTTTATCATTGTTATATATGGTTTATAGGGTTACACCCTGTGTCCTAAAATACTATTTTTACACATTGTCTTATGTATTTATAACCATGGGTCTTATTTTACACATGATTGTTCTTATGTTTAGATATAGTATGGATTACACTATAGTATGTAGAGTCAAATAGGTGTCCCACTAGGAACCCAGTATGAAAAGTTTATCATTCATTTCAATACCTTAATTATTATTACATGAACACTATTCATTTCATACTCACATATGGGATATGCTTCAGAAGATATTTTTTTTGGATTATTAATTTCACTCACACACTACTCAAGCCATCAAGTGGTACCCAGATAGATATATCGACAACATGTTAGGACATAGATACTTATTCATTGTTAAAGTAACTTCTTATGATTATTTGAGGCATAGAAATGTAATGAGGTATGTAGGGTGAGAAAACACTCATGTTTCAATTGGATTTGTATCATTTATTTACATTTTTATTTTACATCATTATTCATGTGTTATGTATTACTTTTTTGTTCTATGATGCCTTATATATATAACAACATATGTTCATTTGTGGTTGGTTTTTTGGCACACCCCTATATATCAATTTTATTTGTTATTAGTTATCATTACATTATATTTATAGTCCATTTAATTTAATTCATATATTATATTTAATTCTAATATAGAGTTTATATTATCTTCACTGTACCATCATTATACGCGCACTCTTAGTCTGTAGTCTCTAGCATACAAGGAGTCACACTTGATGATAAGTGGCCAACTATAATGGGGGTCTATTTTTGTAGCTCCTAGGTCAGGATACTGCATGTTCTATCAAAGATTATTTATTCCATTTTCAAGATGCTTTGTGTTGGATAATAGGATACTAAGAACATGGAGGAAGTTGGTAAATAGATCAATTTTGGGTTTAGACAACTAATGCATGAGGGAGATATCATGTTTACATTGATGGGATTGTTGTTCATATTATTCACTATTATAGTTCCATAATATTTCATCATGATTTATTGATTTATTTCCATTACATACTGATTTTTGAGAGATACCACTTTTCCTTGTATAAAAAGGGATATTGTTTGTTCACAGTTCATTCGAGTCATAAAACATTCATAAGTCATTAGTATGATTACTTATATACCATGCTTGTTTTTCCTTCTTAAATCCTTGTACTCTTTTTTACATGATATCATTCTTTGTTATAGTCATGATATATGACCTATGATTAATTCCTTTTCATTAACATAAATGGTTTTTTATATAACTTGATAGTGGAACCTTAAAAATCAAATTATGACTTGTTTGAGCTATGGACTATTTGTTGCATGAGATGAAAGGGGTGTGTTTCTGATTAAATGGGTTCTAATGGAAATTTATAAAGTTTAGGGGTGATTTTATATTTGGAATGATATCTTGTATAACTAGACCAACTTTATTGGTTATTTAATACTCTAAGTCAATGTATAAAAATATGTTTTAGTTAAATGAATTTTTATTTTAATTTATAAAATAAATTACATTAATAAATTGGCGATGATAAATCATATAATTGTTGAATTTTGTATACAATAATATTATATTAATGTTGATTTATAGTGTAAAATTATTTATTTGGTGAATGAGTTAATGTGAATGATATCTTCATATTTCAAGAAATTATATTTTGTCACAAATTAAAATAAATTCTTCTGAATATAGATTAAATTAATTTTTAATTGAAACATGTCATGGATTATACCTATATAATTCTGGAAAGGTGACTGATATTACTGAATCCTTATATACATCTATGGACCCTTATTTGTGATCTTTTTGATCGTATGCTTATGGGATGATCCTAGTGATGATTTTTATGAATTAACTATAGTGGGTTACATTTAAAAGGGATGGAAATTTTAATTCATAGGGCATTGAATCCATAAATTAGGAATGTATTCCCATATTACTAAAGGCAATTTTATATTAATGGAACCTATGTAGGTTACCATTGACACATAATAAATTAGTACTAAAACCGTTGCGGGTATTTTTGAGAAAAATAGGGATTGTTATTTAATGTGTTAGTATCCATTTATATAGTTTACATATAAATTTATGGTGGAATCTTTCTGAATCAATTCATTATAAATGATAATGGCCTACTGTATAGTTTCATGATTTAAGGATATGGGGATTTAGATAATTTAATATTAATTATAATCTAATGTTTTATTTTATCTATATCATGAAATTGAAATTCAAATTAACTACAATAGTAGTGAAAACATATGAGTAAATGATATATAAACTGAAATAGTGAGAAAATTTTCTGATAATGATTTATGGTTTTGTGAAGATAAAGTAATAGGTATTGTTTTTAATTTATTCATTATAGTTGGAACATGATTATTAAAATATTTTATACTCCTAAAAGGTTATGATAAAATATATGTAATAAAATTTCTTAAAAAACATTATTTTTTTGATAAAAAACTACTATTTTTTGGTCAGATTTAAACTATTCTTGAGGGGTTCTAGAATTTGTGACATGACCATTTCAGGTAGGCTTTTTTGCATTCTTCTCTTATTTTCATACACCTAAATGTTATGTAGCAGTTCCTAGGGATCATTTAGTCATGACTCTTGTATTATAAATCATTAATTAATGGAAAGGGAGGTGTTATCATCATGCTGTAAAAATTGGAGTTAGAAAATTGGTAGACATTTGAGTATTGTTTCAATAAATGGAAACTTGTATGTTTTTAATAATATGATTTTGGTAGGAATTATTATTACATAAATGGCATAACTGGGTAGACTTTTTGTTTTTTTTATGTTTAACATCGAGGGGGTATTAATGTATATTGATTCATAATGAGGGTTTAATAAATAACATTTTAAATTGAAATTGTGACCATAAATGGAGAACGAACCTATAAGGTTTATTTGTGGGAATCTGGTCCTGGTAGACTGGTACTTGGTAAATGATTCATTTGCAGATATGTTGATAGGTTTTAGCCCTTGTAGGCTGATGATTTCATTGACTCCATCTATTTTACCTTCAATGGAGTGGGGTTACAATCATGGTATATGTCATGTAATAGAATTAATTAAATTGGGTTTGAATATCATGTGATAGATCATATAGATAGATGGTTGGACTTAGTGTGTCTATTTTGATGATTTATCTTTTGGGATAGGTTAGAGAACTAGAAACCCTTAGTTCCGGCTCAAAACATTGTAGGTTAACAAAATTAAATTTATCTGGGGAAATCGACATGTTCTGTTGGAATGAGGTTTATTAATTCCTTATAGTTGGTGAGATTGGATTGATTATCATTTTGAGAAATATGTATTGAATGTTATATTTTTTTTACAATGTGGGAATTATGATTCTATGGGATTTTTTAGAATCCCACAAGGTTGTTATGTGTCGAGGATGGATTCAATGGGTTGGAATTTCCAGGTGTGTAGTCCTATTGATTAGTGGGTATGCTTCTAAAAATTATATTTCTTAGGTGACATTGTGAGGTGGAATGTCATTCGATTAACAGTGGCCAAGGTGGAATCTCCATATTGTTGATGAGTTCTAATGAAGCATTTTGTGTGTTCGAAACAGACATTTCTTGTAGCAGAATTCGATTGATATTGTTGATGGATGTCTCATGGAATCATGAGTCAACCATTGAACTTGGTGTTACAAGATGTTAAAAAAGTCCATTTAAAATTTTGGCTTATGTCTGTTGCATATTGTAATTTTTTGATATGGAATTTTACTTGGATTCTTGGTGTAACATGATAATCAATGGTTACAATATTTATTCCTGTGGGCATAGAGACCCAATCCATTGGGCAAATTAAGTAATGTTCCCATTGATGAGGGCTATCAGAATGTTAAATTTGGCGCCTTCGGATATTCCATCAAGGTTTGAAGCATCAAAGGCGTTATCATACGACTTGGTGTCTGGTGTTAGATAATGAAATTTACTTCACCATTGGGAGTGAGCGTGGCTTGGGTGGTGGGCAATAGTCTTACATATGGAATCATAGTGTACTCCTGGTAAGATATGACTATTATTTATATCAGGAAATGGTATTGAGTACAATACATTGTTATTTTCAATTTGACGAGCTAAGTAAATATATTTTTGTTATGATGGATACTCATTGAGCATTGTTCTGGATGATAAGTTTAAAATAAAAATGATTGTACGTAGTATACCATTGGAAATTTTAGGATTGGGAACCTCAAGACATTAAATTAATTAAATTCCATGGAAACTATTTTTGGGAAGTGGAAATGAGACATGAGTCAAGATTGGGTTAGTTCTTGGGAGTGAGTGGGTTCTTATCCATGTCATTCATATGTTCTATGAGTGGATGGAGCATTGATTGTGATAATTGGAAACATTTTTTAGTTTTATTAGGATGATAAGGATACTGATAAGTTGGATGGTGGGATTTCAGTTTATAGAAGGTGAACATTCTATGGGATGGGTCAGTGACCAAGAGACTAGTTGTGTGATGGTCATTATAGATCTTGTATTCTATTGAATAAATATAGAATATATTACTAGATTTACTGTTAAATTCCATGTAAATGTTAAAATGTTTACTTCTATAAGTTAGATTTTATTTTTTAGGTAGGACATAGCTTGTGATTATCTAACATATAGATCAGGTATCTATAATGATAGGGTTTGACTATGAGATGTCACTAATGTATGGTACATGATTTGATGAGTGTTCGTGGAATGTATTAGGGTTTCAATGAGATTTAGAATTTTGAAATTTGGTTTTGGTAATGTGTCAACTATTAAAATTGTTATTTTTGAATTTATTCGATCAGAGGTGGTTCGACCAGATTTTAATCAAATATAATGATGTGTCTAGTGAGAAAACACATCATTTATGCTCCAAGTATGATAAATGTGCATTTTTTTTTTGTATATTATGGCTCTTAAATGAGCACCCATCATGACTTGTGTAATCATGGTCTATTTCAGTCAAACTATAACAAAAAACAACTATGAGTATTGTACTTGCATGTGATTGGATACTAGTAAAGGGAGTGTCATGAGGACACTAAGTACATGATTCATTAAGAAATTATAACTGTGGGAGTGTCGTGATTTTAAATTCTCCATTAAAATATATGAATGATGTTTCAGAGTACCATAACCTAGATGATGATAATGATGAAAACATAATCATGAATTAAGTTTTCTAGGATTTGAATTAATTTTCATGTGGTAGCTTCAATAGTTTTTAATTTTGGCTTTAATTTTTGTTGGTCAAATTCCATAGGATTAAAATGACTCTTGGAGGAGCATTGAGAATTTGTAAATTCAAAAAAATCTAGTACGCGTTTATATCCTTAGTCGGTCAGTTGATATTTTTATTGTTTACCAATTCTTTCTGTGGATGAGAAGTTATATGGTGCGGATGTTGGGAAAACCATTATTTTGGATGGGTTAAAATTTATATTGGAATATGTGTTTTTCTGTTATTTTAATTAATAAATTGTAAATTGGGAATGAGAATATAATATTAAGTGTTATAACACATAAATTTTTTATTTATAGATGGGTCTTACATCCAAAGAGGAGTCTTAGGCGTTCATTTGCTTTTCTTATGCGTCAGGATCAAAAAACCCAATTTAGGGAGAGGTAGAGAAGGTTTCAGTATTGGAACATGAATAATACTAACCATGAATCCAAAAATGTGTGTATTTTGTTAATAGGTGATAGGTTTCTTGAACCTTTACATCCCACAAGGGGAAACAATGTTCCATTTTCATGTTCACAGGTTTTCCTTCATCGTTTGCACATGGTTTTTCTAACATTATAAAATGATCATTTGAGGGGGGGAGTCACTTTTTATAGTGTCACATCATGCCTGGTAGGTAGTTATCCAAATAGTGTCGCCAAACCATGAAGCTATCAAAAGGGACTGAAATTTTACATTTTTCACCTCCTTCCTCACAATACAAATTTCCTCCTTCCACTCTGTCTAATTCACAATAGGCCCATGTGATAGCTCTATGCTTCTACCACTCAAAAATTCAATTTTTATATTTCATTCAGACATAGAATCAATCACCAATAGATTTTATGGAAGTCCCAGGGAATGTCTATGATTCCATTTCTTTCATTTACCTCTTTTCCATACCGTATTGGATGTTATTTCCATGTGAGATAATATTCCCTATTTTCATGATATTTGTCAATTTTATTGGTTGATCTCATTCCTAATCAAATCAGAGACCAATATTTATACGATTGAAGATTTCATGTTACAAGGATTGTGGTAAATAATCTTTTACAATAAAGTGGTGTCTTTTATATAATTTTTCACTATGTCATACACTGGACTTTTCATGTATCGCCCCATAAATTTGAGAATAATTTAATAAATTGTTATTCTGTTATTCGAATTAACCACGTGCCCATAGTTGAGTCACTATATCTTATCAGCCTCACTATGAACCACACCATTGGTATGTATTGCTTATATTTTCTTTACCCATATTCCTTGATTATGAAATTAAAACACCCTTTAATTTTTTCTAGGTTTTCCACGAGTTAGTAGATATGGAAAATTAAGGTGATGAATTAAATAATAGTTGTATTCCATTATTGAGACCTTTTGTCTTCACCAAAGGGTAGGTTTTTAAATTTAATGGAGTAGAATGGGGGTTTGATTAATCAAATAACCAGGATGAGTTTTATTTGTTGATGGATTCCTTCTATGAACTTTTTCCAATATATGAGAAATGTAAAACGAGACATATAATGTTGTAAAATGATTTTGAATATTCAAATTGGATTTCCTATGAAAGGAAAGTCTTAAATGATTAAATTTTTTTGAGTCGTAAGAAAATTTAATTTTGAAAATTTTAGTTATGGATTATTCTTGTTAATAATAATATTATGAATTCTATCTTTATTTACATATATAAATTTGTAAAAACGTGGGTTCCTTACACATAATATGTTGGATGGCCCCGTAGGTCAAATGTAATATATAATCCTTGAGTGATACTTTGGTTTCTTACACATAACAGTTTGTAATGGATCATGGGTTCAATTATATTTCATATACCTTGATAGATACTTGGGATTAATATGAATACTTCTTTGGGAGGGGTCATATGTTACTTGATATTATATATATATATATATATATATATATTGAGAGATACATCATTTTATTAAATGGAATGGCATGGAAATGCTCATTTGTTGAGTGAAATCATATACACCTTGAGTGATATATGGATTCATAATAAAAAAGGCCTAAATTCGATCATAGGTTAAATGATGTTATATTATTCTTGTTCTCTATTTAGAATAAAATTGATTTTAAAATCCATATCATCATGAAAGATGTAAAATACTATATGATCATTATTACAAATGGATTCAATGATAAACACATGGGTCCTACATAATTATTGTTTCACATGGAATCATTGTAAAAAATCATGGTTCCTTTCTCAACAGTAGGATTCTTATATTTAGAGATATCCCAGATTAGGATGAAGTAGGTATAGTTGACTAGGTATCTAACAAGGAACCTAAATTCATAGGTTTATCCTTTATTTCACAACCTAATTTAGTATTACCTATTTTAGGTTCATTATATGTTCCCGGAATTGATATGAATTATATGACATTAGTAGTGGCCTACTGAATTTTTCTCACACCAAATTCGATTCATGGTGTGGATCCTAGACATAACTACAAACTGATGTCTAGGACTTTCCAAGTAATTTTTTATAGTTGTATCTGTTATTTCTTAATTGAGATTTAGAAATTTTAAATGGGTTGTTATCCGAGAACAAACTCAAGATACCACTAGAATTGGATCATTTACATAGTTGTTTCTTTTAGTCTTATATTCATTATGTATGTATTACTTATTGTTGTTTTTTTAGGACTTGTATATATAGAACATTATGTACATGAATGGTTGGTTTCATTGTCACTTTTAGAGATATTTATCTATGTTGGTTATCATTTATCAATAACCCCCCTTTTATTCTGTTTTGTAAGTTTTCTAAACCATATTTTTTTACCAATCCAAAGGGTATAGTCTCCATGACATAATATCAATTTTCCCTCACTAAAAAACAATATCCTCTTGAGTATGTGGATGTGGTCCTGAGGTAATCAGGACAACTAGTTCAGGACACCATTTTAGTGACTCCCTATCATGATGATTCACATTAGGGTAATTATGCATTTCTTTTACCATTCATATTATTTTTTGTGATAATTTAGTAATTTATTTGTTTTACATTTAAAAATTCATTTATGAGGTTTTCATATTTACCCTTTAGTGAGAGGTTGTGAATAACATTGAAGAAATTTTGGGAGTAATTCCTATTTTAATTAAACATTCCTTAGTGTAAATGAAAAATATCAATGTTGTGAGAGTTTAGGTGGATTATTTACTATAGTGTGGATTCATTCTTTCATTTTTTAATTATTTTGTGGTCATTTATTATTTGAGAAATTCATTATGATATTTTATTACAAAATATATTTTTCATTAGTTGAATCTGGATATAGTGAATAAAAATTATGAAATAAATTCTTGTTAAAGAATAATGAATAGGTATTCATTCTCAACATTTATATATATGTAATTTTTATCAAAAATGTTTTATATATTGTCATTTTAAGGAGGTATTTTCAAAATGAAATCATTTTATATACAAATAATCATTATGAGTTCACATTGATGACTTTCTATTTGAAGAATAAAATACTAGTATTCAATATTTTCATAAACTAATTAACCCATTCATGTTTGTCTATTTATTACATGGAGATAAAAATTTATTTTATATTCCTCATTTTTCATGGAAGAGGAAAAAATAACTCCAAATTATGCTTGGAGACATTGATAAAAATTCGTTTTGATGATGATACTGATTTTTGTATGTGAACTTCATAGATAAAGTTATTGTATATAATGAGGAATGGATTTATCTCTAATAACATTTCAATTAAAATTATGGGAAGAAACCTAGAAAATATTCTAATTAATATGATTATTTAGGTTAGTGGGGTTATTTTATAAAATTATCAATGAATTTTCTATGATAAATAGTAAATTTTAACACTTTAAAGAGAGGATAAATTATTAATATAGATTAGTTAACTGGAAAAATAATTTGAATGTGTTGTAGGATTATTTATGAAGATAAATTAATCATGTATTTGATAATTAGGGGGAAAAATATTTATTTAATTAATTATACACATTTATTCCCAAAGTATAATTCAAACTATATAGTCTGTAAACACATACAATGGGTTAAGGAAGATGAAAACATAGGTAACAAATTATTATAACCACATGATAGGGTTTTATTATTTAATATTTACCTTGATTTTATAGACACATTATATTTATATAAAATCATTTGTAACCTACAATTATAAAAATATATATTGATGTAAATTTATTCAGATAGAATGAGGCTTGTGATTCATTTTATTCATTGTGATTACCCACTATAGTGATTTTGGAATATCTAATACCCAAATCAGGGTAGTATTATTGTAAAAAAATTAAATAACTACTATTATTAGGAGATTAATTTTGTAGTAAAAGAGTTATGGAAATCCACAAATCTATAAGTTTTGTTATATCCTGTTTTTGGAGAGAATAGTTTACTAGTATATTTATTAGTTTTAGTAATGAATTCTTAAAAAATTTATTTGGTCTCTAATGTTGAAATAGTACATTTTTAGTTGTAATTTTAATATATAATTTTAATTATAAGGGTTTTAATAGGTTATTTATTAAATTATAAGCGGAATTTGATTTATTTTTAGTGAAATATGTTTAATCACAACTCTTTGAGAATTAAATTTGTACAATTATTTCATCACTAACCATTATAAAGAATAGTAGGGTAGAAAATATGTATACAAAAATGAATATGTAGTATAGGTTTTTAGGTATGATATGTGATACTAAGGAATTCATGGTTGATAACTCATATGTTTTTTGAAAGACATAAAATATTTTCATCAAGTCAGTTTAGAACAACCTGTGAGCATTCAACCATGGTATGGAAAGATATATCAATAATTTATAGGAATTTTCATCCCCAAATGAGCTATGGTTACAATTATATAAGAGATAATTCTAATATTTAGATGGTGTGTTAAAATTTCATATATATGTGTTATTATATTCATGTGGAAGAATAATTTTTATTGGATGTCATAGTGAAGTATTATAGTACACTATTAATGAATATTTAAGGTCATGATAGTCGATATACCATGTTATTGTGGATAATTTTTTTGAAACAACAAACATCTTTTTTTTCTTACTTAATTAAATAAATAAAATAACTAATAGATATAGATGAAAATATATAAATTATAAAATAAGTTGAGGATATTTTTCTGATTTTATGAGATGTTTGGATGAAGCCTTTACCTTTTTAGGTGATCTCCTACAATAGTTTTATGTCACAATTACTTTTATAAAACCATTGAAGGAAATATTTTGGTGATATTTTACAAATCCATCATATTAGTATTATGGTAATGTGCCAATAATTTCGTTCTATTTAATTTTTTATCATGGAATTTTTTGTTCAATAAATTATAAGTCATATTTGTATAGGATATGGAATATATTTTTTATGTACAATAATTAAAGGACTTAATTAGATGTTGTAGTTTCTTATATAGTCATTATATGTGGTTCTCCATGGAGGATACAAATGAGTATCTATAATGGTGATATTATATCATTAAGGGCCACGAGACCATTATAAATTTTAGTGAGGGTTTCGTAGTTGGATTACCTCTTAGTAATTCTTCCCAAAAAACGATGAAAATGTAATGTATAATTTTTTACTGAATTTATTAACAGATTATACCAATATATCACATTGTAATACCTTGAGATATTAAGATTAAGTTAAAAATGTTTTAAATTTTATACTCTTATAACGATATATAATCCTCGTGAGTATGACATGATTGGGTAAATTATCTCCATTGTTAGAGTTCTATAAATCAATGGATTAGTATATGAGAAGGTGAAATATAAAAATTCATAATGTTTTTACTGTAGGTAAGTATATGAATTTATTTATGTTTACATTTTAATAATTCATTTTAATCGAGAAAATCAATTAATTACGGAAAAGTGGTATTTTTAATATAAAATATTAATTATTTAAATTGAAATAATTTTTTTTGATATTGATCCAATTATTTTCACTTGTTTCCTATTATAAAAAAATTATCAATGGTAATATTTATACATGAATTTTTTAGAATACAAATGACACACTAAACATTAGATCCTAAGATTTATAGTTGGAAAAATGGTAATTTATTTACATAGTATTTTATCAATTTTTATAATAATGTTTTACATACATTCATCATTGGGGAGTTATTATTAGTGAAAATTTATAAAATTTATTCAACATATTTTAAATATTTTATTATTATTTTTCATTTTACTAAATTTATTTTTTCCATTACATAATAGTTATCATTTGTTTCATCAAATAATGATTTTAGTCACTCTATTGAAAAGGAATTCTTCACTTTATCTCTAAATATAGTTATCCACTATTGGTGGGATAATCATCTGATAACATGAAATCAGATGATGAAGGTACACCTATTTGGATCTGATTTTATACATTACATAAATATTGTCTCCAAAATATAATTTTTTTTCTTCTTTAAAAAAAATAATTCATAATGATTTATTATATTTAAAATGAAATATCTATTAATATATTGAAATTGAAATAGAATCAGTAAAACCCTTTTATTTTTATTATTCTAATAGGAACGTCACAGTCTCATAAATATTTATCTAACATTTTAAGGATTTTATATGATATTAATGATCAATTTTTTTTTATACTGATTACCAGTATTGGGAAAATGTTAATTTAAAAAAATATGTTAAAATAGATATTTTATAGTGTGTTTATAATTTTTATCATTAATTTGATAATGTATTAAATATGTAATAATTCATTTACAAATTAAATTTCAATTATTAAATAAATAGAAATTAAATCAAATGGGATTATAAAGGTAATGATCTAACAAACCAATTTTAATTCATACATTATATATTATTAAAGTAATTCTATATTATAAAAAAAAATAAGTGATATTTATCATGTGATTAACATTATTTAAAAATTTGGATGAAATTGGAAACATTGAATTACTAGAAAACAATCATCCATGGTGGTGAATGATGATGATGGAACTGGATCTGTAATGACATTGTAAAGGAATTTATGACATCCTATTTGGGACCAAAAAAATATGGGTATTCCTTTTGTCCCTTACCATAAATTTATAACATATTATGGAATGTAAATTACATGGATGGTTGATATATAAATCAAATATATACCGTTTGACAACATTCTAATTATTTTTGTTGCGGTGCATGTGGGGGACCCATGATTTATGACTTCTTCATTATTGGAGAAATTTTAATTCTAGTAAATGAGATGTTTGTTTGTAATATAAATATATTCCTTTGTCTCTAATTTCAATAATAAATAGATAATAAAAAATCATTGTATTTTTTATGACACATTATTGAACACACTAACAATTTATATGAATTCCCATTAAATATATAATGTGTTTAATTATTTGATTGAATCACACCACAGAACTAACACAAACCATGGTATATTTTATTAAAATAAAAAATTACATGAAAATTACCTGAGACATTGTATTACATACCATGGTCTATTAAATTAATTATGAAATAATTTAATTAAAATGTTCATATAATAGAAATTATTAATATCATTAAATCTATGAGATCACATGGATCATCATAACCCTTCAGAATTACAATTAGTAGACCTAAACCTATAATGAAACAAAAAATAACAAAATGGGAAATCATAATGTAAAATGAGGAATGTGAATAATGACATTGAATATTAGAATATGCGTTATTTTTGCAATTCAATATATCATAATGAAATCAATCAATTGTAAATATATTCAAAAGAAATATTGATATTTTAAATATTTTCATTGAATATATGATCATTGGATATAGATGTATTTAGTAGGTATGAATAATATTTTTTATGTAGTTAAATATTTAGATTTTATATTTTAGAAATTGTAAATAAGGAATCAAAAATGTTATATTTAATTAAAATATTCCATTTTAAAATTATTTATATGAGTTTGTAATATTATTTTTAATGACTAAAATTTTAAAATTTAAGGAGATCTTTTAATATTATATATATATAAATTAAATGAGTATAATATAAATAATTAAACTTAATTTTGTAGGGGATAAGAAGATTCACTATAGAATTATATATTTTTCACAAAACATTTTTTTAATTTTTTTGTTTATTCTAGTCATAAAAAGATTATTCACTACTAAATTATGATTATAATGAAATATTTCTTAACATATTGATGGAAAAAAATGATAGTAATAAAATTAATAAGGGAAAAAAATTAATAACAATATATTCATTTAATGTATAAAAAATATTTAAATAAAAATTTCATTTTCGTGCACTATGATTTTTTTTCTCATAAAACTATTTGAATATTGTTTTAATTATTATATAATTTTTTATTTATAAATTTACCTATTATTTTTTTCATAAAAAATAAATACTAAATATTAATTATCACCATAAATTCAAAATTGTAAAATAGTTAAATCTAATAGACAAATCACTAATATATGGTAAAAATAAATTAAAAATATATGGTCAAATCTAGATTAAATTTTAAGTAAAAATAATATTATAAAATGATAAAAAGAAATTAAAATTTAATTTTCTTCACTTATGAATGGATTCAACCGTTATCCATTCAAATCTATAAAAATATTTAAACTTATCACCTAAAATATGGCTAATTTCTTGACCAAATAAGACTCCCAGATGATCAAACTTGTGGCCCCTATATATTTTCCATATATCAGTTAAATCATGAATGTTTTCAAGATGAAGTTAAATTCTACTATTTATTTTATACTCAATAAATAGTTGTTCATTTAAAATTTTTATACATAATAATAGATTTATATTTCCTGTTATTATATAGTGCATTAAATAATTTTTTTTTATAAATTGTTGTTTTACAGATTTGTAAACCATTATTTAAAATTATAATTTTATGTAGAAAAATAAAATTATCACATTTGTTAGATAGGGGATACTCTATCCATGAAAGATGTGTTTTATTTTCAACATTTCCACACACCATATCGAATTAACCAATAATATGGAACCCAAACAATGCTTACGATTTCCAAAATGAAATTATAGTTCCCTATGGATGTTGAAAATAATATAACAATCCATGGATTACTATTTGGAATGATTTTACCTCATAAGAACAGAATATAATATAACTAGAAAAAAATTGGATTTTGAAAAAAAGTTCAATGTGAGGTGACATAAAAAATCATAGAAAACATGTGAAGAAACCATAAAACCAATAGAAAATAAAATTACCTCAAAAACCTTATATATGTGACATAAATTTACCATTAATATCTCACACCCATCAAATGAAATAACCCACCACAACCTTGGTACACCTTGACGTTACCTGAATAAGTCCAAAAAACTACATACACCAAAAGGAGAATGAAGGGTGTGAGTTAAACCAGCCCAGTATTATATATATAAGTTATTTCAAAATAGTATTTATAAAATAAAGAAAATATTATTAGGATTACAATATTAATTATTAAAACAAAATTTTACATAGTTTAATATATATAATAGAAAACCAGAAAATTTATGATTTATAAAGAATTCCAATAAAATGGATTGCAATGAATTTCTCTAAGTAATCCTAAAAAAAATTCGATTATAATAATCCAAAAAATTAACCTTGAATCACATTAGATCTAAGGTAGTGTGGATCCCTAATAAATCATGTGATTGATAAGATTAATGGTGTGCCCAATACACTATAATAATATTTCTAGGTGTAATAGTCCACTCATGAGAGTGGATCCCTTCCATAAATTCATCTACCTAGTTCTAAAAACAACATAGAATATGTATACTATGTGTAAGATTTCATCATTATGTATGGGTCTTAGTCATATTTGTATCACAATTTTTTTAACTTATCAATAATAATCTATGTTCATTTCATCTTTAAAATAATATAAATAATTCTTCAAAAAATCATAAATAATTATAATTGTATATGTCAATTTTAAAAATAATTTCCAAAACCACCATATTTCACAATTAATTCCATTAAAATTATCATAAATGAATTTTCTATATAACTCTATAAACCATTAATTTTACCCTGTTAGAATCTATATTCTTCCTCTGAGGAAATAATGTTTCTAGAATAATGATAGATCATAAAACCATTTACCTTGATACACATGGTATATCAACAATTACACTATATATAAAATTTAAGAATATATAAGGGAACTAAGGGTTGATGAAAGAACCTAAATTAGGATTTTAAATTTAAAAAACTATAAATATTCACTTTTTATAACCATAGAATCAAATTTAATCACTCACAACCATGATTCTCAATAATGATACAATGGGGATTACAGATCCTATAAAAATTAGTCAAATCCATGATAGATCAAAATTAAATTAAAATTGAAACTTGTATCTCACTTTTGATTGATTTATGGTGATAAACATGAGAGATAAAATAAGAAATATATTCTTAAATAAAATTCGGATAAAATTAGTATGATGGTGAAATTCGATAGACTTGAAATTCATTCATCCAATGAATAGATTTAGTATAGAAAACTATTTCCATATATAGCAACTATGTATGGTTGGGATGATTAATTATTTATGGAGGATGATTATGAAATTAAATGGGGCTTCTAGTTACATTAAAATCCACTTTTTTCTAACGTTCTCACCCTATATAAACTCCCATATGTTGAAGGTAGAAACCCATTGATGTAAGGTATCAGATATAGAAAAATAGTTTCCATAGTAAATTTTGTTGAAGGGTTATTGGAGTTAAACTTTCTAGTTAGTGGATTTTTATTCATTATGTAGCCATAACAATGCAAATGGGTTTATTGATATACCTCACTAATAAGTATAGAGTCTGTGTTTAGCTTCATAAGCTATATTTTTAGTTCCAAACCTCATCACATCATAAAAAATGACTCTAACATCTCAAACAATACTAAAAAAAGATTTGAAAGTTGATATCAATATAGAAAATAAGTAAATGAAACAAAAGGTTTGTAATACCAGAAAAAATAAATGGGTATTAGAATTCGACCCACTATATTTCTATCTAACCCCATAAATCTATTTTGATGAATGATAATATAGAAATATTTGACTTCATTTCTCCCTCTTAGAAGACTCATACTCCAACATAACTTGTATTTATAATCCATTAATTCACAAAACTAGACCCAATGATTCATAAATTCCATGAAAATACCTTATTGGAAAATAAACAACAATATTTGTTTGATCAATCCAAGAAAAATATTTTCATATATTATGGTTTCTCAAATTTAGAACATGTGACAGGTCATGTATATACATCTTGAGTTGGGACACATCAAAGATACTGTGGAGAATAAATAACGAAGGTGTTAATTCAATGAAAAGGGAAACAAATTCATGATGTTAAATGATCAAAAATTGTCCCAAATATCTACAAGTTAGATTCCAATGTATTCCAAGATTTATGTCACCCAAACGAGGTGATATATTCAAGAAATCATGGTTTCAAAATCATAATCTAGAAAAGAAACTGATATTGATCCCTTATAGACTTGTACTAGCTTTGATCTTTGTCCAAACACTTTTGAATCAACTATAACTTCTTAGTAATTTCCATAAACAACCTTATTAATATATTGGATACATCATACCAATCTCAGATCAATAGATAAGAGTGTCAAAGTGGTGGGAAAATAATTCTTCTAAAGGTACCATAATAATTGATGATTCATAATTGTCAACATAAAAAAACTCAATCTACTTTAACTGAACATCGAAAGTACCTATGAAATCCAAGTCACAATAATGATACCTATATTATTTAATATTATTATTCCTCTATGTCTTCCATTATATATGGGGATGATATACCATGTGAAAAAACACCTGATTTTACATTACCTCATAGAGGGCCTCCAAAATATCTGAGTTAAAACATGCATCTTTCTATGAGTTAATAGTTGTACGAACCCATTACATTCACTATTGGAAATATGATCATTCCCAATACTTCTATACCAACGGTTTTTAAAAACCATTGGTATAGCTACAATTTCCCAACGGTTCACCAAAATCGTTGGGAAACCCATAGATTTCCCCACCTTTCCCAACGGTTTGGCAAACCATTGGGAAAGGGTGTGTTTTGAGCCTCTTTCCCAATGAATCACCAAAACCGTTGGGAAAAAACCCCAAAAAATCAACCTTCTCCTACAAAAATCTCAACCCACCCCTAACCTATCCCAGCGGTTTTCAAAACTGTTGGGATAGGGCTGTCCCAACAGTTTTGAAAACCGTTGGGATAGGTTCTTTAATTTTTTTCCAGATCTACTAACCGAGAACATTATATAAATCAAAGATTTAAATAATTATGATAATATATATATATATTTATGAAATTATGTTTACAAAAGTGATGTTATCTTAGTGGTTAATTCGTTTGATTATAAACGAGGGGTCCTGGGATCAAATCCCAGCGGATGTTTTATTTTTGGAATTTATATACCAACGGTTCCATTACCGTTGGTGTAGATTACATATTACCTATACCAAGGGTTTCCAAAACCATTGGTATAGGTCTATACCAACGGTATTTGGAAAACTGTTGGTATAGACCTATCCCAATGGCTTACTTGGCTACAGTTCTCCAAACTATTGGTATAGGATATACAAACGGTTTGGAGGCCTATACCAACGGTTCCAAACCGTTGGTAAAGGTTAGTTTTCCCGTAGTGATTCGTAAAATATATAATATTTAAAAATTTCTTAGGTATTGTAATTTTTTGTGACATATATAATTATGAAATATGTGAACATGTTCAATCAATTGATCACCACACATATTTAATTCCCACCCCATGAGGTTTGAGGTAAGAAAATAATGAAATTCATTGATACCACATTCCATTTTTATGTTGGCACATGAAGAGGATAAATCATGCCAATGGAATATTAATGATGAGACTTAATCTATTTAAACCTATAGCATTGATTCACATTGTTGGATATGTCTTATTTCACACCCGGACACAATTACTGACAATGAATTTCATAAGATAACATTTTAATACAATGACAAACAAAAAAATGATAGATGAAAATCCACAAACTAACCATTCTCATATTTTATTGAAAAAAAATGATTCGAGATAAAACACAACTTGCATGGATAGAGACCCCCAACGAATGTTATCCCCACCATATAAATAGTGCAATATATTATAGAATTAATTATCTTGATACTTCTCTATAAAAATCATTTGGAGAGATAATTTCAAAGGAAAACTATCCAGAACATTACATGTCCCATTTTTTGTAAATCCAAATTCAATTAAATCAAAGGAACACATCATATTCCCTTCATCTATTTCTATATTCATATCCTAATTTGGAAATATTTATTTAATACAACCATAAACCTCATTACCATTACTCAAATTACATGCATTATCATTGTTGTATGAATTCATGTATTATAACCATCACATTTGTTAGAGGGAAAAATATTTTTAAGTAATGTTATAATCCAAAATCATATCATTAGATTAAATAATAAATCTATTTGTGGAAATATTATGAGCCCACAATTTAGGTTAGTTTCTATTATTGTGATTTCTTTGTATTTTTTTTGATAATTCCTCCCATGAGGACTAAGATCACATTGGCCAAAGGACACCACATATTCTTATTATATATGGATGTACCCCAAACATACACATTATGTATCATAATAAACCATATAGACCTATACTACCTTGGGTAGTGTCATACTCATTTTTGTAGTCTACCCCAATTAAGATTACCTAGGGATTCATGGATCAATATATCCCACCACCCATTCACCCTATTCAAGGTGATAGATGATGAAGGTGACACCAATTTAAATTATTATTTATGAATTACTGATTATATCCTGTTAAACCCTAGGTTCTATGAATCTCAATGAGAATCATTATTTCATCCCAAGAAATGACAACAAAAACCATTTCCTGATTTACTAAGATAACCTGATATGATATCAGTTGTCCCAAAAACATATATTCTCATATCAACAATTAATATTCTATAATATATCTTGAATTTAGTGATCCCTTGAGATCCCCAAAACATATCTCAAGTGATTCATATAGTCTTTCACAGTCCATGAGTATAGTATAATGTCATAAACGTACCCCATGAAAATATATTCATGATACTGGTGAAAAATCATATTCATAAGTCTCATGAAGACTATATTGGAATTATTTATGCTGAAAAAGAATAATAAGGAACTAAAATTTATCTACCAATTAACAAAGGTGGTCTTCTGAATATAAATCACCATGATTCAGATCTAATGGAAACTAGACCAATGTTTAATCAAAGAAAACTGATTTCCCCTTCCAACTATTGAAAATAATCTTCAATGTAGGGATATGATTTTCCCCTTCCATTATATTATTAATGAATAAGTATGTTTTTCAATTATACTTGTGCCGATGAGGATGTGGGTGGACCATGGTGACACAATAGAGTACATGAATCCATTGATTTGAAAATTATCTAACTAAATTTGTAGGTATTTCAACTAAAGAGGATCCAATCTGTATGACAAAAATGATAGTACATGAGTAACTTATAATATTTAAATCATGAAATTCACTTCCCTTTCTAATGTAAAACATGAGAAATCATTACGAAACACTTTATCAAACTCAATGACTGTGATAGGAAGCAAACCACTAGAAGAATCATGTCCCAATTTAGCTAGAAAAAATATCTTCATCTTACCATGCTTTGGATTAGGAATCCCATTGACTAGACATTTGGTCCCACTCACATTGACACAAAAAATAGTTCCCACAATGGAAATAAAGGTTATTAACTAATGATAACAATTGACCTAACCATTGCATTAAATTAGTGAATTCCACTTAATAATAACATCTATCAGTTCTATGTTGAGAACCCAAAAATAGCTATCCACCTAAATTCCACATGTAAATAAAAATCATTGCAGAAAGAAAAAATATTTCCACATCTTTATCTTTAGATAAATATCCAATTCTATAATAAATTGAATGATATTAATTTGATGTTCTGAATAAACCACTCTATGTGTTTATATAATGCAGTGAGAGGCCCCTATATCAAATAAAGAAGTCAACAATGCACTAAAAAAATATAAACTATCATATTCATAGGACCTATATCAACTACCATTTCTATCTCTTAAAATGGGTGTAAAAACTTCATTTCATAGGCCTTTGTCATGATCCATTTTATATGTGAATAATATGATAAAACATTATATCCTCTAGATTTTTAAAATCATAAGATAGAGTGAACAAAATAAATATCCACAAAGAACATATACAAGATACTTCATAGTGAATAAGTTCTTTCGCCCTTTTAGGAATGGAAGAAGATAATTGTTTTATACCATATGGCCTTATTTTTAACAAGTTAGGCCACTAACTATATAGTTTGTTTTCGTAAAAGGTTTATGTTATGTACCCCCACTATTTACACTATAAAATTACATTTTCATTCTCATCCCAATATGAATACAACATAATCTACCCTTAATGTTTAGAAGAACTCTAATATTCCATCAATAACACAGAATGTAAATCTCTACCATAAACATGTTATCCATCTTTCAACATAGGTTTTAATCACTATCATAAAGATGTTAGACTGGATAATAGATAAATGACGCATTCGAAATCACTTAACCTTCATCTTCTCATTAAACACAAACTCATGATAAAATTGGAAGGTCTTATTGGAATGTTTAGTGTACTCCATCACTATATAATTTATTTACTGAAGGATGATTAATTCTATTGATATTGATAGGGCCATTTAATGAAGTTAGAATTAATGGATGTATAAAGCCTTACTATATTTCCACTAAAATCACTCTTGTTTATGTAATAAAGAAACAGATCCTGATTATCTTCTACACTTATATTCTATCTTGAATAAGTCAGTGCTCACCTTGAAAGAATCAGGTGACTATTTCAAGTAAAAGAGTATTTCAAACACCCTCTACTACTCTTTTACCTCCATAAATTATTTTTTACATTGGAAAAATGGTTTTTTATGGTTAAGGATCTCATAGGATGGATTATTATCCTTATCCCTATGATTTTATTCCCTTATAGAGTTAATAGGTGAAGGGTCAATATCTTGGTCCAAATGTTGGACCATGGCCAAAAATTTAAATAATGAGATTTTGATCAAGTGTAGGGTTTCTATACCAAGGTTAATTTTTAGAACATTCTTAACTAATAAATGAATTTCTTATAAGAGTCTCATTTCTAAATATTAGTAGTAAAGAAGATAGGAGAACACAATATCTAAGAATAAATTATAATAGAAATTGATAATTTTCTCCCATAATTATAAAAAGACATTGATGATAAAAACTAGGATCAAAACAATATATTTCACAAAAGATACAATTTCTAACCACTTATGGTAACATATGTCTTATAACTTGTAGTGTTGGACAATTACTTATTCACAACCCACCCCTTAGTTCTATTAATTCCTATCTATTGTCTACCCTGAAATCCCAAATTTCATACCAACTACCAAAATAGAAAACCACATTTTGATATCAATGTCTCATTAACCAACCTAAATTACCCATCTATGTATTACCAATGTAGGTATTTACATGACAAAAAGTGAATTCCTAATCCATATGGGATACTAATATGTGATTTGGAATCCAATAAATAACTATGGGAATTAATCTTGAACAAAATAACACAATAACAAATAATTAACATAAACAGAATGGTAGTATTCCTATGCAACTCTAAAAAATTTGTGAAACCGAATAATGGAAAAAAATGTTTGAAAACCACAAAACTAAAATAATGTGTACTTAAGAAAACCATCTGTTTTTGATATAAAATCACCACTAGACTCTCCCACCCTTATAAATAACCTTACCACCACTACCATGTGGTTCATCTCTGTTAATTTCATTAGTTAATACAAAATCTAAATACACACCAATCTATATGAAGGGTGTGAAAAAAACAAGTGGAGCATAATCCCACCAATAGTTTTATAATAATAAATTATAAATAAGAGCAAAAATAAATAGTGAAAAAAAATATATCACATGAGATACAATTTACAAAATTGTTTACAGAATATAGAAAAACACCCCTTTGATGGGTTCTAAAACATACCAATAACACAATTGAAAATGGATTTGTATGAAAAATCAAAAAATGCATTTCAAATATATTAATTAGGGAAAAACTACCCTTATTTCACATTATTACCCATTTATTTGGGATCCATGTAAAATAACGCGATTTTAGGCTACCTATTATGATCATTAACCAAATAGAGTTTTTCTAGAGGGTATGAGTTCATTCTTGGGAGTGCATGACCACCATAAACTAGGCCAAATAGTGAAAATACTAACACATTATAATAGATCAAGATTGTAAGATATTATTTTCTAGGAAAACACCCTACCTCATCATCAAAAAAAATCATGACAACCATTTATAAAACCTTCAATTGGAATTTAATATCTGTAATCATATAATTCACGTTTCATAACCATTTTATTTACAATACCACATGGAAAAATCAATTATCATGTTATTTAACAAAACCATCATGTTTTACAAATCATGAATCAAAAACCCTTTGAAATACATTTTTATTATAAAACCATATGCCATATTTTTCATCTATTTAGAAACCAAAATCATTGAGTGAGAAAACAAGGTTTCTAAAACAAAGTAAAATCACAAAATAACCTACATTAAAACACATGGGATTTCAAAACTAGAATGGGGTACATATTAAAAGAAGAAACGATAACACTGTGTTTTTAATAATCACTATAATCTATGAATAAAATTAAAGAAACCACAAATTTCCACATTTTTATCCATGGAAACAAATGGAATCACTCAACACCACAATTCCCAAACAATGAACCAATATGATTTGAGAATAGAATAAATCACTTAATTCCATGCTGGATCTAAAAAATGAATTTTTGTTTCTAGATTCATTATGAGACACCCCAATAATTATGAATATATTTCTTCCTACAAATAACAGAAATGTTTTCAATAACATGGTTTACATACACCCCCATGTTGAAATGAATCGTGATATAATATCTAATTATAACATGACCATTGAGTTTAATAAAATTAATAGTAATAGAAACATTATTATAAATATTATTAATATTTTTAAATATTTAAAACTTATTTATTAAAAAAATAATAAATAGGTATTTAATTTCAATTAATGTCATTTTATTATTGAAAAATATATTTTATTCAAAAATAGTCTATCAAATTTGGTGGTTGAAAATTAGAACTAAATTTTACCATTCATAGTAATTTTATTTGAATTAATGAATATAGATTTTCAAATCATAATTTCAATACCAGTTCAGGGTAAATTTGTAGGATTTTTCAAAAAAGATTTACTTTTGATTGAATAGTGATAAATACCATTTTTTATAAATATTTTCACCTTATTTCAAGTAAAATTTAAATTATGAATTGAATTTAATATTAATATAATAAATTATTATTTAATTATTAAAATAAAATTAATTTAATATGAATAATCCTTACACTATATTTTGGTATAAGTTTTTTTGGTTTAAAACCAATTTTTTTCAAAACAATGGGCTTTTTTTGCGTAATGGGTTTTTTATTTATAAATTTAATTTATATCTAATTACTAATGTACATAATAGAATTTATATGTTATAAATTTAATCATATATTTTAAAAATAATTTAATGTGTTTTAAAATGACTAAAAGGTAAGTAAATTATGTTTTATAAATAATGATTCATTTTTTACAAAAACCAATATTCATTACTCTATGTAAGAATTTTTCAAAAAAATCAAACAATTAGAGAAATATAATAAAAAGAAATTGATTATATATATCGAATATAAAAATTTAATATTATTTAATTTGTTAAACTTAATTGTTTTTATAATTTTTATTAAAAATAATTAAAAATATTACCCTAGTTAATACTGAAATGGGTTTACAAATGGATAAAAAAATGATTTGGTTATTATATACACCACTAAATAAAAAATAGTTTTGGATGGTGTGACTAAAACATCATATTTTGATATATATTTATCCTTTTCAATCTAGCTAGAAATTCCAATGAAAATTACTTTATATCATTGAAATATTTTAAGAAATTCCATGTGTGTCCCTTTTTCACATATAAAAGGGATCCAAATATACTTCATTATTAACACTATTTGAGCCTTACATGTAATAACCTAAACCATTATAAACAAAATTCATTGTTTATTTATATTAAATACAATATTATATAATTTGGATATAGAAAAAAATGCACATATTTTGTTTTATTGTATCTTAACATATTTAAAATTCCATTAAGCATCACGACCCGTGATATTATAGTCATGGAATAATGATCATTTGATTTATATAAATATCAGGTTTTATCAAATCAAATGACAAAAAAATGATGTGACGACCTTAAATTGTTGTATCGTACCCTATGAAGCTCATTTATTGGAGCATCCGAGGGGCATAATATCACATGGATTTCCTATTGACCAAGAACAAGCTGATATCCAACACCTTAAGCATATGGGAAACTATTTATGGGATATGTTCAAGCTCATCATGATCACAACCCAAACCATGTATGGAAAACCACCCCATGAAATTATTACCATCACACACCTTACCATAAATAATTTGATGTTGTATTAAAGGGATATGTATCAATTCCCTAATAACACGAATTGCTATTATGTATTTCTAATAGAATAATGTGCATACTTACATCTAATCGATAAATAATAAATGATTTTTATTTTTATAAAATAAAATTCATGTTGATTTTTTAATTGGTATTCCATTCCAATTAAGAAAATTATTTTAATGAATTATTTTTATTTGAAAAAAAAATATTTTTAAAAAAATATTATTATTAAATAGTTTTTTAAATATAATAAATCATATAATTTTTATGATGTGAAATTTAATTTTTATAAGTGTTCGAGAACTGTTATTATAAAAAAATTAAAAATACATGTCAACTCTTATTTTAAATGTAAAATAAAAAATAGTTAGAAATGTTTTTTTATTATAATTAATATTATATTTGGAATCAGAAATTTTAAACTATCCAAAACTGATTTTTCATAAATTTTAGAGTGTTTCAAATTTTTTGGTAAAATTTTATAATGTTATAATTATACAATTTGTATTATGACATCATAATGTCCAAAAAGTGATGTAAAAAAAAAATAAAGTGTACCCATAACCAAATAGTTGCTTTCACTTTAATTTTTTTTTTCTTAATTTTAAAATAAATTTAAGAATACGTCAAATCCTATAATATATTTTACGATTTAAAAATCAATTTTTAAGATTATGACTTACATCCACATCACTATGGGTAATATTTTAATATATTAGGTCTCTGGTCTTATTAATTAATTAAGAACACTCCCCTTTGGTTTATACCATTCGATAAAACAGTGTTTTGGTTTTTGGTTTTGTTATTTTATTATATAGAGTCCCAAACTAATGTTTGAGAAATGATAAATAATTCCCCAATCATTTCCATCATAAACCCATCCAAGCTCCCATTTCATTTCATTAGGAATTATTATATCATTTCATTACTCTTCCATCCTCATTATAGAGTCTCCGAAGGTTCAATAAAGTTCTCAATATGCTCCTCACAAGAATTTGAAGACACACATTCAAGGTAAGTGTTATTTTTTCTTTCTCATCATTATTCATGTATCTTCATTATATTATTGAATTTTTTTCTGTAATTCATAATGTTATGATATGTTTATACACACCCCCCTCATTTCATACATGATTCCTAAATTATTATATAATTCTTTCAGTCTCATCAAACAATTTTATGAATCATTGTGTGGCAGCGTAATGCGGTTGAAATTTCACCATGATTTTATATGCCAAAACAATTGGGTCGTGAATACCATATCCATTTCATATAAAGTGTGTTCTTTTTTTTACACTTATAATATTTTTATTTTGGTATTACATTTATATATTCCTTAATACTACATCATGGAATATAATTTAATGGGAAATGATTCATTTTCTTATGATCTATTTATCACACTTAATCATGAGAATTAAATGAAAGTGACAGGTGCGCAAAAATTATATTACGGTCCAATGCATTGGGAAATGTTTTAGTGTCATGACATATAATTATAAGGATTAGGGGGGGGGGGGTGGAAATCCACTACATGCATTTTTAAATCATGACTTCTTGTTAGTTAGTGTTTACATCAATTTTTGATGCAATTTTTTAAGTTATTTCCACATTTATCCTGTTCCCTTTATGTTAACATGCTATATAATGCCTCATTTTTTATGTGTATGATCATCACCCATTTTATGTCCCATTGATATTCCTATTTTATAAAATGTATTACATTATTCATGTATTTCTAGGTTTATTCCCATAATTATATTTATAGATCTCCCATTTCTTATATATGTCCCCACTTTATACCTTGTAGTTTTATGTATGATTATGTTAATGATGTTCTCAACACGAATAATGTATTCTTTATTTGAAGATGTTATGTAATGTTCCTAATTCTAAAATAAAACTGATATCTTCATCATTTGGGTTGTATTATGTTTAATCTCATGTAATATATACGGTATTAATGTGTAATAAAGTCAAGATTCTCCGTAGTTGGTATTAGAGGAAAAGTTTAGTTATCTTTAGGATTGTGATTAGAAAACTATTAAAAAAGATATCAAAGTAAGTCTAAGTATAAGAAAACATATATAAATTTTTTTAAGTACAATGTATGGGATTTATCAATAAAATACAACTACGTCAAGATACTATAGGTTTATGTGGATCTAGCACATATGTATATAGGGTTCAATCCCTAAAACACCGCGTTTAGTGAGACTTGACCAAGAATGGGTGCATGACAATGGGCATTCTTACACATCCATTTTGACAATAATGGGGTATATGATATGGTAAATTCATAACCTCATTAAAAAAAATTATTAATTGGGAAAAAACTCCCATATGTATATATGTTTGCAAATATATCATTTATATCATATATTTATGCCTAGATATTCCTAAGATTACAAGTAAATGTCATTAAAAAGTTATACCTTTAATTTCATTATAATCATGTTTATGTTTTTAATAGTATATAAATAATTATCCATAATTATTTAATTTATTAAATCCAAGGACCCATTATTTGAGGAATCCATTATTCAACCAATGTGATGGGAAATGTGGTGATTTCCCCAACAAGATGCCAAACCCAATGAAAGGTATAATAAATTTTTTTAATGATACTCTCTCAGCTGACTTGGGTTCTGAATAGAAACCTATATCAGGATGTTCTACTGAGTCCACCTAATAAATAACAAGTTTCAATTGAAACCTTTATGTAAAAAATTCATTTGCCATTTAATGGATCATCTGGTCCCTTATTTGGTGAACAATGGATCAACTCCAATTAGAAGTTCTTCTCCAACCATCAATGTTTAGATCAAGAGGTTGTTCTACTGTCTATTTATCATATGGAAGGATAATATTTTCACTGGTTAACATTGACCATGAATATTATGTCTAGGGAAGATATTAATGTGATGGGGTGGATGGAATTCTGTAAAATGTTTTCTAGTAAATATTTTCCTTACACTCTACAACAATGTATCGAAAAGGATTTTTTTTATCATGAAAAAGTATGACGACTATATTAGGGATTATGAGTCAAACATTAAAATACATTCATGATAGGCCACTATCTTTTTTTACCTGAGTATTAATTATTGAACACTTATTTGGGGGAAAAAATCCCAATCTACAAAAACCCCTAGTAATCTAATATTGTGATAGCTATGTGTAAATTTTTTGATGTGCCTAGAAAGATGAAATGGAGACTCTTGAATCTCAGTGTTATAATAGAAATAATTAGTGGAAATTTGAGATTAATTATGGTTGTCTGATAGAAAATTATAATGGATATATAAATTGTCAACATCCAGCTTTCCAAAATTATGGAAAGAATCACATAGAAATTTCCTAAGGGGAATGATGAAACGTTTTAGGAGCGTGAATGAAGGGAACCTATATAGATATTACAGATGGGACAACCACATTAATAAAATAGAGGAAAGTAATTCTATGTTAAAACCTCTACTCATTATTTATTAATTTAATTACAAGGATGTTGGGAACTTTTTCAATCCAAATAACTAATAGAAGGGTTTTTGAAGATAACCAATAACTTCGGAGTTAGTAGTGGTGAGATTTTTCTATCACGTCCACTGAGGTGGATCCTAAAACGGATTTAGTGAAATGTATTCTAGAAATTAATTATAGAATATAAAATTTATTATTTGAATCTAGTTATACATATTCTTTAATATAAATCATGTTTACTATAACTATTAAAACACCACCACCAAGTATGGAAGTAGAGATGTGAGTGAAAAAAAAGGCTAAAATTATTGCATCCTGATTAAATAACTAGTCCCATGTCAAAACTATTTTGGTTGAACTTATAGAGGAACATTGTAATACTCACATTTTTGGGATTTTATTCAATTATGGGTATGGATTGGATTTCCCTATATATATCCAAAATGAATTTCTAGTAGAAAGAAAGCACTATCAATATCACAAATCATTCTCTAATTCTGCACAAATGAGAGGATATGGACGATTGTTCTTTATCAACAAACTCTCAATCATGTATATTTTTTCCCATTGAGAAATAATATATTTCTAAAATGATTTAGTCTATGGAAATTATTATCCTTCAATAGATTCATACTGTGAGGGAATAAACTTATGTGATTTCTAATAATTCCTTGGTCTTCCTCTTATTCTATAGGATCAATTTTCTATCAAGCATCTACCTAGGGAAATACCATTATCTATATATCCATATAGAAATAATGTTATTGAACTGCATGAGATGAAGAAAATATTATAAGAGAATATGGTGTAAGGGTTCATACTTCCATGTGCATCACCATGGGTTGCATCATTCCTCTTTGTCCGGAAGAAGGATTGGTCAATGTGCATATACATTGATTATCATGAGCTCAAAAATATATAATAATGAAATGGTATCATATATCATGGGTTGATGACCTTTTTTTCTATCTACATGGATAAATATACTTATCTATGTGGAATCTATATTCAGGGTAATACGATGTTATTATGGAGAAGGATGATATCCCCCGAACAGTATTCTATATAAGGTACATGGACTATGAGTTCTTTGTAATTACATTATGAGTCAGTAATTATCCATAAATATTCATGTACATGATGAAAAATGTATTTATGCATTACCTTGAAATAATATTGTGTGTATTTATATACGATATTTTAATAAGCTCATAAATAAGGTGGTGCATGAGGAGTATCTGAGAGTTGATCTAAACGCCATATAAAAGGATAACCTTTAAGCTAAGTACAACAAATGTGACTCCTAATTGAAGTATGCATATTCATCAGGAATATTATCGTAAGACATGTGATATTATTGGGCCTTCAAATATATAATCAATTTAATGATTTTCATGGACAACACCTGTGATAGATATCAATATATTCCATGGAATATCTAGCTAATATCATTGATTAGTGAAACATTTCCAACAAATTTTGAACCCTATATCCAAGGTAACATGTAAGGGATTAAAGTATTCATATAATTATGAATGTAATGTGATCATTTTGGAGTTGAAAAAGAGGATTATCACTACAACTATACTCATATTACCCAAAAGAGGAGAACTTTGTGTGATATTCCGTGATCCTTCAAAGAAGAAATTAGTCTATTTGTTAATGCATAATGATGTAGTGATAGCCTATGCCTCACAAAAATTCAAATTTCATGATTTTTTTAAAACTCATGGATCATAGTTACCTATAGATAATATTCAATTGAAAATATAGAAGCATTATATCCTTTTAAAGAACTATGAAATATATACAAATCATAGAAGACTCAATTATTTATTCATACATAAATAAATGAATATGTTCTAAATAAGATTGTTATAGTTGATCAAGGACTATAAATACTCATTCCAATACCATTCCAAAAAAATAAATTGGATGATGTTCAATGTAGAAAATACCAAACAATATTTACTTGAAGATAATTGAGAATGATTTTATATTATTATATTTTCATTGGATGTACATGATAATCTCAAAGGAATAAACAACATCAATCATTCCAAAAATGATGTGTGAACCACCCCATTTGTTGATGATATAGAATAATCAATGTTTTGATGTCGGAATTCAGAAGAAATTGGAAGCTATAAGAAAAATCAATTCCTCAGTGTTCAATGTAATTGAATTAGGAGTTATGAGATTTGGGTCATGAATATCTTTACTGATAAATCCGGAGTTAAATAAGTATATGTTGGTAGATGTTCATAGTTCAACCTTTGACATCCACCTAGGAATCAAAAATATATATCGTGATCTCCACTAGAACTGTTTGTGGTTCAATATAAATAAGTAGATCATGAAATATAAATCAAGATTTCTTTTATTTCCACATGTGTAGGTGGAAAGGAAAAAATCCAAGGGGATGATGCAACAATTACCCACACCTAAATGGAAATCAGAAAGCATCTCCAAGTAATTTTTCACTGGTATTATAAATACATCAAGACAAAATAATTTTTTCTATTTTTTGGTGGACTAACTTAAAAACAATATAAAGTGTATCATGATTCAAGAGGACTTCACACTCGATCAAGTTGAAAGGATATACAGTAAAGAACTGGTGAGGCTGGAGGGAACACCACCCTCGATTGTATCACATTGAGATTCACAATTTACCAATAAGATATGGAAGATCTTTAAACACTGTTTAAATATTTTTTTGAAATTTATCTTGGGTTATCACCCTCAATTTGATAGCCAATATTAGTGAACTCTCTATTCATGTGAGGAAATGTTGATAGATTCTGAATTGACTTAAATGGAGGATGAGACCGACATGTTCCACAGTTAAATTTCATATAAAATAATTGTTTCTAATCATCCATCCAAATGGATCCCTATGAAATCATTTTTTGGAAGAGGTGAAGAAAACATGCATGTTGGGATGACGTTTGGGAATGCAAACCACTAGGTCATAAAATGGTAGGGGAAATGATGTAAATTATAGAGACCATTTCTAAATACATAATGGGTACTATGAGACATCCATGGAGCTATACTAAAAATAATAATCAACACCTATAATTTAATGTTGAAATCATTAAATTACTCTATATATTTCCATTGAATGAATTCATGATTTTTGGGTAGAGATTAAATCTTGGCCCATAATATATCAGTCCCTTTGAATTCCTTAATCACATAAAATAGGTGGACTATCGACTAGGACTCACACCTAATAAAAATATAATAAATGAATTACTATAAATATCCTACTTTCATATGTACAACATAGACCCCTCATAGGTACTTATTCCATAGGTGGTACTATTGTAGAATGACAATTATAATGAGGACTTGCTGATTAAGATCATATATTGCAGATACAATGTTCATTTAGATAAGGCAATGAAACTATTAAACATCGATTGGAGAAACTACAAGTCTGAAGAATCAATATGGGAAGATAAGGAAGTGATGAAACAGAATTACACTCATTGTTTTTTTTGTTGAAAAAAATCTTTTGTGGGTGAAATTCCAGGAGGGAAAATTTTAATGACCAAAACATTTATAAATAAAATCCCATATACATTTAAATTAAATGATTTATTATATTTTATGGATACATAAAACACACAAACTTAATTATTTTTATTTTTAACATATTATATTTAAAATAATGTTATGAATCATAACTATTGATTTTATATCCATTGAACAATGATAATTTTATTTTTATAAATATATGGTTTTAATAAATCAATTGAAACAGATAAAGATTATGATGGCATCAAATAAAAGGATAGTACCCTATGAAACCCATTTATTTATGATTTAGAGGGAGATATCATCAATGGGATTGCAATTGACAATGCATGAACTGATATCCAATAACTTAAACATTATTGATATTGTTTATAGGAGAATATCAATCTCATTGAGATCACAAAGAAATCCATGTCCACCATACCACCTCATGAAAGACTCGCCATCACAACCCTTTCCTTTATGGAATTTTATGTTGTATTAAAAGGATATGTATCAATACCACAATAATATAAATATTTATGTCATATTTTCAATAGAATAATGTTGATATTTTAGTCTTATCGTCATATTATAAATGATTTTTATTTTCAAAAAATAATGCAGAAATTGTATTTTTAATTAGTATTCAATTTAAACTATGGCATTTATTTTGAGTAATTATTGAATTATTAAAACAAATAATATTTAAATAAAATATAATTGTTTAATAATTTTTCACTAATATAAATTATCATGTAATTTTTATGAATTAAAATGTAATTTTTATTAGGGTTTATGAACTATTATTTTAAAAAACCAAGAATTTCTTAATAAATTTCTATTATTATTTTAAAAGATAAAATTAAAATATTTAGCAAACAATATATATAAAATGAATATTATATTTGAAATCATACTATTTAAATTATCTGATAGAAAAATTTTCATAAATTTCTGAGACAGTTGAATACTCCCGTAAAAATTAAATACAGTATAGACATACAATGTGTATTATGACATCCTAATAACCAAAAATTGATAAAATAAATACTAAAAATGGTATATTAGAAAAAATATATTTCTTCCATTTAAAATAATTATATTTTATGTTTATTTTATTACTTTTATAAAGCTATTATGAATCCTCCAAATACAATAATATATTTTAATGTTTTAAAATCATTTCTTTAAGAGTTTGACTCACCTACACATAACCAATTGTAATATTTTAATATTTTAACCCCTTCTCCTTATAAAATAATTAAATACAATCCCCTTTGGTAGAAACAATTAAAAAACCCATTGGACGGTTCGTGGTTTGGGTTATTTTACTATATAGATTCTAAAAGATATTATTGAGAAATGATAAACACTTATCAAACTATTTCCTTTATAATCTGACCCAAAACCCCATTTATATTCAATAAAATTCCTTTTATCATGTCCTTAATATTATATACCTCACATAGATTCCTCCCATGGTAGTCCCATGTACTAAAAAAGATCATCCCAAGCATTTGGGATCACACTCTCAATCCAGTGGTTCTTTTCATTATCCTCTTCATTTAAGTATCTTAATTATGTTATACACATTTTCCAAAATTCCTAATGTTGAGAAATGTTTTCTATAGATCCCTTATTTCCCCTATGATTCATATATTATTAGAGAACCCTTTCTATATAATCAAGTAATTTTATGAATCTTTATGTGATGTTGTTATGCTATCAAAATTTCACCAAAATTTTCCTTGCCATAATATTGGTGTAGTGAATTGAATTACCTTTTTATATCAATGGTATAAAGATATATACACAAATAATTACTTTATCATGGACATAAATGTATTTTTTCCGAACTTCTAGATCATGGAATAAAATTTAATGATAAATGATTCCATTTTTAATGATATATATGGAACACTCAATCCTGAGAATGAAATTAATGTGAAAACTGCACTCAAAATTATATAGCACTCCAATGAATTATATACTATTTTAGTCTCATGAAACATCATTATACAAATCAGAGAGTGAACCTAATCTACCACATAACTATCAAAATCATGATATCTTGGATTTTAGCCATGACATATGTTTATGATGTTTTTTCAGTTATTTCCACATCTCCCTTGTCCAATTATGTTATTATGCTATATCATGACTCATTATTAATTTTTATGATTCTCATCCATTTTATTTTCCATTTATATGACTATTGACAATAATGTTTTCTGTGCTTCATGATATTATGTATTTATTCACATACTAATATTTATATCTCACCCTTTTATTATGTATTTCTTCAGGTTTTCCCAAGAATTTTTTGTATGATAATATTAAGGATGTTTTAGAAAAATGACATATTCCTTATTGTATGTTTTAAGGTAACATAGGTAATTTTAAAATACACGATACTACTCGATCTTCAGGGTTGTATTATGTGTAATATCATCTAATAAATTATATAAAAAAATTTTATAAAGAAAAGGTTTGTTATAATATTTGTTATTCAATAGATACAAAATCCTTACTCGAATACTTCTCTTAATCCTAGGTATTCTTTTATTCCCATAATAAAAATATTTCAAGTATTATAGTGTAATCCAAATTGGGACTCTCTAAAAAAATTATAAATCCTAACCATGTTCTTACACATTTATTAAATCATAAATCTAATAAAAATTATTTATATCTCTAAAAAACGATTATTAATTTATTATAATTATCATTATGTTTTATTATTATGGTTTAACAACCATTATCCCCCTTTTCCATCAAATTTTTAGTAAAATCGTTCCCCTTTCCCACATGTGGACTACAACATCCACTTATAGTCATGGGTCATTTCCCATCGCCATAATTTATGGGTTGGAATAATGATGGATTTTGATGTTCATATATTATATTCATGATACAATAATTATTATATAAATTTATTATCTTATCTACCTATTTATTTTATAATCCATTGGCCATAGACAATGTTGACAGTGCGTACTAGTAAACCACCAACTTAACAAGGTGATGTAATTTTTTTTAACATTTCTACATTAAATGGACAATCAAATGGAAGGTTTTAATAAAAATATATACTATTTAGAATATTATAATAATATTATAATTTTTAATTATAATCTGAATTTCTTTTTATCATTTCATCAAAATGTCTAAATAGCCCTCATGTGTAGTACATATCACCATATCTATGAAGTGATGTAAATAATTCTTACTCACCACTTAATGAGAATACAGAAAAATATTTAATTAATGAATATATATAATATTTGTTTCATTTTTAATATTATTTATATGGAAGAACCAAGGTAAATACTTATTTACCATATCCAATGATGTAATACATAAAAGAGAAATGATTTTGTTAACACAAAAAATGAATACATTAACTTAATATTGTTAATAAATTGGTGTTTAAAATTTATATGATTATAATATATGATTATATATATAATATAATTATTATATAAATTTATAATAAATAAAAATTTATTATACATGAGGTTATATTTCATTCTAATAAATTCAAATATAAGGTAATGATTCTTCATCTAAATTTTGATTCATTCAAACATGTACATTGTATTGAACCTAATTGTATGTATGAGGTCTATATACTATTTCATTTACATAATATACCATTCTCTATTAATGATATTTAAGGATTAAATTTAAATTATTCCATTTATGGGTATTTGTTTTGAATTTCACTATTGTGGTAAGGGTTTTGGGTTACTATATATTGTTTTACCACGATTATTTATAATGAAGTTTCAAATGATGAAATTTTATGATATATCCCTCCAAATATTATATATTCTTTTTAAATTATTTATTTTTTGGGGTTATATTTTTTCCTCTTTGTTTTCTCTTGTAATGTATTAATCATACAAGAAATATTTATAATTGTAAATAGACCTTGTTTTTCTCTTAAATCAAAAATAATTTCTTTAATCACTATATTTGGATTAAAATATTATCCACATTTTTTTAATATTTTTTAAATATTTTTTAAATTTAAATTTAAATATATTTTGTTTTTTCAACCATTTTTTAAAAATAATATTCATTTCATTTTCCAAAATCATTACCTTTTTACTTTTAACTGAAAATGTGATGGGATTTTTTGGACGTACACTACATTAATGAAATTTCATGAAAACATTAATAAATTTTTTATTGAATCATAATTTATAATTTTCAATGTTTTTTTAAAATAATAATATTTTCCATAATATTTATGAAATGTGTAGTCATTAAATATTTAATTTAAAAAGGAAATATATCATTTCCTATATATATATTATATAGATACATATTAAATGTATTTTTATATCTAACAATATAATTTTTTCTTTCTTGGGACATAATGGTGATACGATTAAATAATAAAATCAATATTATTCATATAGTTGATTCATGATTACAATGATAAAAAATTATGAAAGTTGTATCCTCTCTGTGGGTTATGTTATAGTTACATGATGAATGTCTTATGATCTTGTGAAAAACAAATGTCTAGTTTTTTATTATATATCCCGTTGTCCTAGAAATATATATACATTAAATAAATTGAATAAATATCGATATATCATGAGATAATAAGAAGTTATATTTACATTGAACCATGTTGAGTAAGTGAATTTTTCCAATAAGATTGTTTTTAGAGTGATACTTGAAAATGGAAATTATGTAATGGGGAGTGACCCCAATCCACTATGAAATTATTTGATGTGAGACATAACAATGTAATTGTTTTCCTTTTATTATTTTCATGAAACATCATGATACTTATTTTTATGTTATGATCCCATGGATCGTGATTAATTTTTTATTACTATTAAATCTTAGGTTTTATTTATTTTTCTTTGACAAAACCATATTCCATGTTTAATGATTAATGATTTTTTAAAAATTAGAATTGATTATTTTCAGTGATGAACATTTTATCACAGCCTTATTCTTAATTTATTATCACTCATGATCATTGATTTATATATATATTTCCCTTATTGACCACATGATCCACTCAATAGTATGTTTCCTTTACCTAGATTATGAACATTGGTTTTATTTATGGTATGTGACACACACCATCCTTTGAAATTCATTTATTTTATTCATTTATTGATCTTGGATCCTTTGGTAGAGGTTCGGGTTGGGTACCGATTAGAATTTTTTTCCTTCATCGGAAAAAAATTTGGATTTGGATGTAATGGGTGCTTAGGTAGCACATGGTTAAATTAAATATTGAGTCTTATCCCATGTAACAATGCAACTTGTGTTGGATGTCCAGTTATGAGGCACACATGTTGTGTACCATTGGGGAAATTGTGCAGTCTAGTATTTTCACTTGGTAGAATAGTTCATCACAATTGCCACATGGTTTGGTAACCTTGGATCTAGATCTGGAAGATATGTCCTATTTTATTGTAGATGTAACATGATTGGATTATTTCGTATCATTCCATGTATCCAACCCATGTGATCTTCCAATATTTTTTAAATCATAAAATGTTAATATTTCCCTTCCCGCTTATTACCCCCGTTTAGGATTTCCATTCTGTTGAAAATTTTGGGAATATTAAGGGAACCCCCTACTCCTCTCACATTGGTTATCCTTCCTCCATAGATGCATCTCCAAGGTTCCACGGAGTGTTTCATAGTGTTTTTCTAGTTTTACTCTCTTTCCCTCATCCTATCTTGAAATATTATACCCTCTTTGTGGGGTTTCATGTATGGTTGAACCTTAGATTTTAGAGTTCATGTGTGGAGTTGTTTTTATTTGAATATAGTGTGTGAGGATAGTTCATTGGCCTCAGTTCAACTTTTCCATGATTTTTAGTCTAATCTGCACACCTTTTAGGTAGGTTTTTTCATCCTTTTCCTTGCTGATGCATTCCATTTGATGCGTTGGTATTTTAAAAAAGTATATAAATGTGTTTTTCTTTATTTTATGGTGACTTAGTAGATTATATTTGTATTTGTGTGTTAAAAAATATTGTTAGAAGATTTTTTATAATGGTTTTTCATTAAACATGTTATATAATTATTAATATAAGGTGTTTAAAAAAATGTCTAATAGTTTTTTAATATTAAATTGATCAGTTATAGCAATGTTTATCGTTCATTACATATTTTTCATGGGATGAATTAAAATTTGTGTATTTTTTGGGATGTGATATCCTCTTTAATGATGAAAAAATGGTGGAAAATGATAGAGAAATGATCGCTCTGTTCTTAAATGTTCATTAGGGATTTTTTCACTATGTGATTTGATTTGTAGATTTAAGGAAAACTATTTTTCTATTAAAATTTTTTTTGGATGATTATAAGGAAACTCAATGTGTTTCATTGGATATTGGAACATTCATGGGGGCATGGGGTGCACACATGTATGGAAATAGAACTGATGATGACACTAAAGAGTGATCCCCTTTTTACTTAAAATTTCTTGACGGTTTAGAAATGGGTTGTTGGATCCCATTCTAATTTTAATAGTTACTTCAAATAATTTATTCAAATATTGGGATATTTTTAAATTGGGTCATGTTTTGCTGAATGGTTGGCATAAATACCAGTGTTTCACATTTCATAGGGTTACATGTTTTAATCTAGTTTGGAAATTGTTTTGTAAATGTTTTTGGAATGGAAATTGTGAAGGTCAGATTGGATTTGTAAACATGAATGTGGTTTTTTGAATTGTTTGGGAAATATTTTGGAACATTTTTTAAATATATTTTCTTTGATAATTTTAATGGTCTAGTTGTCACTATAAAATTATAGGGAATGAATTGTGGTTTTGGAAGTACAAAGGTCTGGTTTTCATATTTTAATGTTTTGAGAAATGGGATGAGATATACTGTGATGTGACTACCATGTTGGAAAATGTGATAATATTTTTACATGATGGGATCCCCTATTTAGGATTTTCGGTTGTGGGTTATCACATTGGATATCTCAGGGTTTGGGGTTGGCAAGTGTTGTGGTGGTATGTAAGGTGAGTCACATGTGCGAGGGCCTTCACCATTCACTGTATACTATTACCATGGGTTTTTTGGGTATTTTTTAGTGGTTCTAGTTACTTATTTATCGATCCTGATTAGACGGTTCGGTACTCCCTCCTCAAAATTAGAGTGATTTTTGGGATGTTCCACTAGATTGTTAATTACAAAGACTAGATAGATTTTGACTTTCAAGATGCACTATATGCTAGCAAGTGAGTCGATTATGAGTTCATCTAGGTATCACTCTATATATGGTTCGGAAATGCCGATAGTTACTATCTTCATGTGATTGTTTATATATTGTGTTTCACATGGTTTCTTGTAAACATAATTGGTTTATCTTCAGTATATATCGGTATTTATTTTCATTGATTATTTATTGGGATTTGTTTTTAATGTGGAATTCTATTTCGGAAATGGGGATATGATGTGTATTTTTTCTAAAATAAATAAAAAAATTTATTTTTTAATAAAATTGGTAATAAAAATATTTATATATATTTTAAATGACTATTTTTGTAGGGTTTTGGGAAAGAAATTATATGTATTTTGTGGTAATTTCTTACCGACATGTGAAGTTCACCACCTACATATTCCATTCAGTGTTAGTATACCCATTCTGTTTTGCAGGTTAATGACTCTAGTTTATCTCATTTGGGATAGTATCCCAACTTATTTTGTAAAAAAATGGTGTCAAAGGATTCTTTTTAAAATTAGCTATTCGGGAGTTGGATATTACGACTATCGGTCCTCAAAAGGTAGGTATAAGATAGATTTCATGGACCCTTTCTCATTCTGATCCTCAAGTTATTAGAGATGTCTTGGTTTGAGTCTTTTTCCAGTATATTTGGGTTAATGGATGACAGTGGATGTGATCCAATTTCGTGTCATAAGATCACAAGGATTAGTGACAAATATTGATTCTGAGTGCTTAGTTTAACATCCTCTTAGTTTTTAATGCTTTATTAAGGCACAGCCTACTAACCATGTCATTAGGTTATGCGTGACCATTATTTCCTCATTCCATTCTTTTGTTTTGATTTTTTCATTTGGGTTTCTTTATTTTGGTATTAGTGGATTCTAAAAGGGTAATTGTTTTCATAAAAATGATTTTTTCGAAGAAATTTTTTTTTCAGAAAATGATGTTTTCTGAATGGAAATTATTTTTTTCATGGGGTTGAATGTTCAAGAAAAATTATTTATTTTAGTGGAATTGATGTTTAGGAAGATTTAGGGAAATGTGGGGCAAAGAATTAATTTAATGTGTGATATGCGTTTGCTTTTGATGTGTAAAAGGTATTTGTGACCCTTGGTACTCCATATGAATATTAAAATATGTGGGATTGTGGGTGGAAGGTGTGTGTGGGAACTTGTACAGGGATGATGTAAGTGGATGTGAAGGGAATCATATGTGGTGTCTTATATGATCCCATAGGTGAGTTTTCTCAAAAAATAAAAATGATTCATAATTTTTTTTCATTTGAAATATGGGTTCTTGTTTTGAGGAAAATGGGATCTGGTATTCTAATAAGAGCCTAAGAATAAGGCGTTTTTGAAGATATGAAATAGAAATTGTGGTTTTTAAAAAAAATATTTTTAAGTTATATAGTTTTGGAGCGTGAAACATTCAGTTCAGTTCGAGATGGTATTGGTTTTTTAATATTTATGTCTTCCAGGGTTTTCAACCTAGAAATGCCCCCAAAGATTCTACATATTCATGCCCAGTTTTTGGTTCTTCTCGGTTTTTTCATATATATAATATTTATTAATGTATATTAGAGGTATTGGAGTGGAATGAAGATATTGGCAGGGTGAACCATGTTTCGGGAATAATTGAGGTATTGAGAGTGCTTGTGGTTATTAGATTGTTTAAGGGTCCAATTTTGGAGCAGTGGAAGGTTATTACTCCATCATCGATTCAATATGTGATTACATGGGAAGTTTTCATGAAGGTTTTTGATTTATTTTTTATAGATAAAGATGCAATTACATGAAAGTTAGAATATCTACATGAATTTAATTAGGGATAAAAGATAGTAAAATCTTATATTGACCACTTTCAAGAGTTTTTTTCTTCTCTTGGGAGGTAATGTTAGAGGATTAGTTTAAATAGCCTATTTTCAATTGGGGTCTTCAACCAAAGGTTATAAAAAACTTCCTATCATCTAGTGATTTCTGTTTTTAGATGTTGGTGGATGAAGCGTTTTATGTGAGTTTGTTCTAAATTTGAATTCAATGATAGTTTGATATCATGAAGGTTCCCCAATTGGATAGGGGAATGTGCAAGTGGAATGTATTCCCAAGGAGCCATCCATTTTGATTTTGAATTCCTGTTCATCAATCCAATCAAATATTTCTATTCAGTGTGGATGGGTTGGTTATTTGATGTCATCTTATTATAGTCCTCCAAAGAGTTTTCATTATTGTGTTCATTTAGAATATATGTAAATATTTTTATGTAGTGTCGCCTAATGATTTTTTAATTGGAGGATTTCATCTTCTATATGTGATGTAGTAGATACTCAATGTCATCATGGATCTAGAAATAGGCCATAGAGTAAAGGTTACACCAAATCCGTAATCATCAGGGGTGTGAGGAGACCATGGTCTAGTTTTTGTCTCCAATGTTTTTGGTGGGGAAATTTGGAGTTTTGTTTATAATTACTCATTATTGTTGGAAGCATCCATCTATTACTAAATTGTGATGGATTAATTCTTTGCAATCTCAAGTGGCTATATCAAATGTATTTGGTTCTTAGAATCTATTTTTCTTCTTTGAGTGTGCTTAACCATTTTGTGGTAAGGTCACAATATTAGTTGTTCTCATTTGGAGATACATGTTGTTATAAAAATTGATGTCTGTAGATTTTTATCAGGTTCACTATTTGAATTGAGTTACTCTCATGTTTTTTCCCTTTAATTGGGGGTTTGGTTTATGTGTGAGGATTCACATTTTATTTTCATTGTTATATAGATCATATTGATATGTGTGTGATATTTATTGTTGGGTGATACCTTGTTCTCATGTTTGGCCTCTCCCTAGGTGGTTTTATAGGGAATTATTATGTTGGTCATGTTACCTATTCTCTTGTAGTGTGGGGAACCCTATAACATTATACCATTTCTCTTCGTGATGTTTTTTCCTCTATATAATTCAGGTGTAACTTTTTGAGAGAATTTTCACATTTTGGTTAATAGTTTTATAACCTAGTTCTACCTTTTGATAGAGTTTTATTTTTCATTTGGCTGGGAGAATTTTTGGGGGAAAATGTTTTTGGTGGGGTGGATTTTCACACCTATATTTTTTGAAATTCCTTTATCTTAATCTTTTTTTTATATTGGATCCTTTGGTCAATGTTTTGGTTGAGTCTTATTTTGAATTTTTGAGTTTTTGTTGATGAAATTATTGTACAAGGGTTTGGCAGCAAAGGATTCATGGTTAGTGCACGGTAAAGGGAAATTGTGTGTCTTGGCCTAGGTAAAAGTTCATCTTTTGTTAGGTTTCCCATGGTGAAGCGCACTAGTTTCCCACATTTTTGGAAAACAATGTGACCACTATGCAATTTGTTTCTATAACTGGGAACAGGAATTCACCATGGTTTTTGCAGGGTTTCATAATAATTTGGTTATCCCATGTATAGTTACCCTCTTTTCTAGTAGGGGGCACACAATTGGTTTATGTTATCTCAAACTGTACAGCCAAACCGTGTGATCTGCCCAGATTTTTGAAATCAGGATATTCCAATCATTCTCTCCCCTATTTTTAGACCCTTTCTGGATTTCATCACTCTTGCCCGTTTTTGGTGAATGAAGGGAACCCCAAATCCTTTTCCCTTGGTTATCCTCCCTCTATGGATGAATATCCATGGATAAATTTTATTTTCTTATGGTTTTGGCCAATATCCCTCTATTTCATCTTCTTCTCTGGAAATCTCATCCTCTCATTGTTGGTTTTCTTATTTTTATAAACCGTAGATATTTGGGTTTATGTGGGGTGTTATTTCTCATTAAATCTATGGTGTGTATATTTTATTTTGGGATCAGTACACCATTCCCTTGATGTTCTATCGCATACACAAAATATTTAGGTAGGTGTTTTAATAAGTTTTCCTTCTGATACATCCAATTTGATTCTTGGTTATTTTTAGGTAATATAAAGTTTTTTATTGGTTGTGGTGTGATTTCATGGCATGGTATAATGATTTTTTGTTGGAATGAATTGGCGGAAATAGTTTTAAAAGGGGTTTTATTTAAACATGTTACCCAATTATACGCATTACGTGTTTGACTAAATGTCTAATAGTTTATTAAAATTAAATTAAACACTTTAAGAGATCTTTAGTCATAGTTACATTTTTTTCATGGGGTGAATTACAATTTTAGTATAGTGAGTGGTTTTGGAGCGTATTTATGCCTTGGGAAATGTTGGTAAAATTATATTGAAAGGTTCTATAAATTATCAATGCAAATTTGTTATCTTGGAACTTTATGACATGTTGTGTTGATTTAAAGGAAGTTAGTGTTTCTTAAAAATGGATTTTGGATGATTTTATGGACTCTATATGTGTTTCATTGGATGTTGGAACATCCCTGTGATCTCATGGTAGACACATGTATGTACACAATAATGATGTTGAAAATTAAAAGTTAGCCCATTTTTCCTAAAAATTACTCATTGTTTTCGAAATTGGTGTATTGTTTCCCATTTTGATTTTAAAATATCCATAAAATGTGTTCTTCAAATCTTGGCCTATTTCAAAATAGTGACATATTTTGGTGAATATTTTTTCATAATGATCCATTTGGAACATTTTATAAGGGTTCATTTTTTACACTAGTTGGGAAATCATTTTTTAAATGTATTGGGAATAGAAATCTTAAAGGCCTCAGTGAAATTTTCAACATGACAGTAGTATTATATATTTTGTTGGAAATAGTATTGAAAATTACTGTACAATTTTTAATTTTATTGAGTTAATGTCCTGTTTTCAAGTACAAAATCATTGGAATTGAATTGTGGTTTTGGATGTACAAATTCATAGATGGAATATTAGAATGTTTTGAGAAATTTTTTAAATGATCAAGTGTTGTGATGACTTAGTTTTCTCCTTTTAAAGGATTGTTTTAAGTTTAGTACCCCAATGGTTGACTTCCTCACATGGGTAATCACAAGGGTGGTGTCGGTGTTTTTGGTCGGAAAGTGTGGTGGTGAAAGGGATGGGGAGTCACACATGCGAGGGCCTCCTCCATTCACCATATACTATTACCATGGGTTTCATTGGTGTCTTATTGAAGGTAAAATGACTTTTAATATTGACCAATATTAGATGGGTTGGTACCACCCTATAAATTATAGGTATTGGTTGGGCATTCCACTAGATTGGTAGTCAGAATGGCCTGTTGGTTATTAACTATTGAGTTGCACCATTTGTCGACAGGTAAGTCTAGACTTAGTTTGTCTAGAGATTTATCTAGGAATATTATTGAAATTCCTAGAGTTACTATCTATATATTCTTTTTTATATATTATTAATCACATGGTTTACTATCTACAGTAATTTTTTATCTTCTTTATATCGTAGTATTGAATTGATTTATTTTATTACGGGTTTTGGTTTCAATGTGGTAACCTATTTTAGAAATGGGGAAATGATGTGTATTGTTTATTTTAAAAAATAAAAATGTGTTTTCTTATTATTATGATAAAAAATATTTTTTGTATATGTACTTCAATGTAGTTTTTGTCATATTTTTCAAGAAAATAATATTTGAATTATTTGATGATTGTCAAGAGATCTATAATGATCACAAACTACTGGTATTATTCAGTTTTGGTAGATATAATTTTTTTATCTAGTTTATATTTCTTGTTTTTGTAATCTCATTTAGAGTATCTTGTTCATGAGGTTGGTATTGATTAAGAGTTCATGTTGAGATCATGTATCATGGTTTAGTCATAGTTTCTAGTTTTGTTTTGTATTCTCCAGCTATTGTATTTGGATCATTTTTTATATATTTTGAGTCCCATTTATTTTTTGTCCTTCCATATCTTCAATTTATTTTATTTAATCTTAGTTTATTGAGAAAAATTGTTCCACTACTGATTACATTGTTGTTCATCACTAGTTTCACGCTCATGGAGATTGGGAGTGTCATTTGTGACCTATCTCAAACCGTATAGAATATTGGGTTGGATGGAATCCTAGATTAGTTTATTATAGTATGTTTATGACGGGTGCTAGTTGTGATCAAACAAATATTAAATAATATTGTTCCATTTATTTACCATTTTTTATGTATCAAGATTTTCTGATGAATGTAATGATTTATTGTTCAAGAATGATTCCTTTATATGTATAATGAATGTTTTTCTATGTATATATAATAGTTAGGTTTAAAAATATTGGGACACTATATTTTATATCAGAGTAGAGTTTAGTTATTTTATAAAAAATGGATGAGAATACATTAGTGAGAACCGTTATTTTAATACTACATACAATAGAACATAATAAATCTTGTTAATGATTGAAGAGTGTTTTTCTAATCAATACATACCTATATAGATACTATAAGCGGACATTTTTTGTAAGAAATTCATCTATGGGTTATAAATCAGACAAGAGTTGGTCAGGTAAATCTTGACAATCATATCTATTGATGGGGAATGGGTCCTTACAATGCAACTTGTATGATAGTCATGGGCGTTATGCTTTGGAAAATTGATATCTTAATTATGATCTATTATGATGGATTCACCTATATGACAACCAAGGATGAAATTGGTTAATACTAAGGATCTATACATAGAAAACATGGTGTCATGATTTAACATCCAACAATTAACTTTTCATGATTACATGATCACTCACTGTGATTATTATTTCCCATGGTTTTATTTTGGGTTTTATTCAATGAATGGAACCAATATTCATTAGGTAAATGATGAATGTGATGTAAAATGTAATGATTTCACTCAATAGAATAAAAATGAAATAGGAACTGGAATCCCAGATCTTGTGTCTATGAATAAACTACTATCTCATTATTTGATTAACGACATGAAATTCGGTGAGTTTTCTTACTCAACATGTTAGGTAAAAATATATTTTCATGTTATTTATGTAGACCAAACCATGCGGCATGATGGTTCAACATATTAAATGTATTGTATACGACAAGAAGCATAGATATATATGCTTGGAAAGTAACAAAAATTTGTTTTATGTGTGAAATATAAAGGCATAGAGGATAAAATTGATGAAGAAAAATGGTGTGTTCAATGGATTAAAAAGAAATTAATAACAAAGTACAATTTATATTTCAATTTATTCTATTTTGGGAAATTGGGAATTATCGATGTCAATACCCTAATCCAACGAATCACTCATGTATCAAGGAATGTCCTATGTTATGTCAAATAATGATGTATATTGACTTAAATGATTATGTATTTGGATTTTAAAATTATGTTATTGAATTTTTTTTTCAATGTTATTTGGGATATTATATTATTGAATAATTTATGTATTATTCTACATTAGGTTTACATTATGTATTTTAAATAATATATTAAATGTTACTCTTAACTAGGGGATGTGAATTAGAGATATGGTGGTAATTTTGAAAACAAAAAATTGAGGGATGTAAAACCATTAATAAATTCATGTTTTTGATATAATAATTCTTACTTAGAATAAATTGTTGAATAATATTGATTATGTTTATTTAATAGATTTAGTGAGAATAAATTATTTTATTGGTTTTATGGTGTAGTGTTTTTTTGTTATAAATGATAAATTTATTATATTATATAATATATAGAATATATCGGATCATATATGATTTTATTTGATGAAAAACTATATAGTTATATTTTGGAAGAATATATCATTTAATTAAGGATTTTTAGTGATTTGTTTCATTAATATGTTTGAGGATATTATAAGATATTGGTATTCCTATATTTTAACATTATACTATAATCAATATTATGTTGTTTGGGGACGAATTGTAAGTTGATCATAGAGATATTAATGACTTTGTAACAATTTAATGTTTTTAAAATTGGTTAAGCATGATTTTAATTGTTTTTTAATTTAATTATTAATGGAAGGAATTAATGTGATCATTGGGTCATTGAATCGTTAATATAGTTATTAAAAAAGAAGGTTTACACATTTTTTTCTAAGAATATAATTGTTATTTCTGTAATAACTTAATAGAGAAAGGTGGAATATGATTTCAATAATTTTTTAATCTCAAAATAAATTTGAATGATTAATTTTGTACCACGGAGATGATAAATTATTATTGTTCATTGATCATTAATATATGAAATGAAAAGTGGTGGAAATAATTTTACACATAAAAATAATGGATGAAATTATTTTTTAGTTTTGAAAAAATAATTTATGTATATTTTATTAAATAAAATGATTACTTAAATCCTATAAACTATAGAAATATTCAGTGAAAATAAATATGTTTTCGTTTTTATATATTTTTTTGAAGTGATATTCATTTTCACCCATCACTGAATTATGGTTTTTAGGTAATTAATGTTCAAATAAAAATTATCAATATCACTCTCTATTATTCTATAAATAATATATCTCTCTTTAATGAACATATTTTCACAACCCACTAGGGTTCTCATTATTTGGATAACTAATTATGTGTTATTCCAGATAAACATTATAGTTTCCACTTCCCATTTCAATAGATGTTTTACTAATAATTTTTATGATGTGTGTAATAAAAAATGGTATTTTAGAGTATCACAAAATATATTAATAATATATAAATTACTATGAAAAAATGTATTTATGGGGGATATGGGACATCTGGATTTTTTTTAGTATATATTTTTCATCAAATAAATTTCATGTTTTTTATATCGTTGATTAAAAAAACACTATATATAAATGAATCGTGATTTATTAACCACTTATAACATAACCAATGAATTTGAAAGAATTAATTGTATAAACATCAATTGGAATGGTTTTTATGATTTTTTAAATAATTAAATTTTATTTGTTAATTCATTATAATTAGGTACTAAATTTTCATTAAATTTAATTTTTTCTTCAAAAATATGATTTCATCAAAAATAGGTTTTTGATGAATTTTTTTCAATGAAAAAAATTATTAATTTCATTTGTTTTTAGAAATTTCATTCGAATAAATTAATATAATTTGTGAAATAATCATGTTAATATTAGTTTATGGTGAATTTCCTAAATTCACCTAAAATTTTATTTTTTATTGAATAAATAAAAATGAATTTTTTATAAAAAAAGATATATTTATATTAATTATAAGTACCATTATGTTTATCATTTTATATTTATATTTAATAATTACCATTTCCTTATAAATAATAAAATTATTAACATTGGAATCATTATTATGTTGTATTTTTTTAAGATAATTCTTTGCCTTTAAAAAATTTTCTAAAACTATTTTTGTCTGCACAATGTGTTTATATCATTATAAATTGAATTAATATAATATTTTTAATGGATAAAATGAAATTTATATATTATATATCTAATAATATATTCTAAAATTCATTTTCTTATTTTTAAAATGAAAGGAGTGGAAAAAAGTTTATTTTAATCCCAAAAATGAATTTATATTAAATTGTTATTCATTATAGTATAAGGGTTATTTATAATTAAAACCTAAAATTGTTATAAATATAATTAGTATAATAGATTCCATTTTTTGAGTCGCAATAATTAATATATATTAAATGAATCATCATACTTGTTGGTCACACAGAATATTTAAAATAGTAAAAATTTTATATCACGTCTAACGTTAACCCGTATATACACATGGCTTAATCCAATATATAATTTCATTATTTCTACCCAAACATGAATATTTAAGGTTTTTATGATATTTAAACCAAATAATATTCTAGAATTTAATGTATGGCTATTTGGGGACAATTTCCCCTTAAATTGATTGAATATCATTGAAATATTTTAAGATATTCCAAGTATGTCCCTCTACTAACATATTAAATTGGGTCATATTCTCCTCCCTTATTCACATCATTTATATCCTATATATAAACCAATACCTACAATAAATACTTTATAAAATCATTTCCTTCATCCTAATGTTTTTTTATTCTCATATGACTATTATTTCATGGATTCTGTTGTTATAGAAATATGGTCTCTCAAATAAGAGGTATAAAAATTATCCAAGTTTATTCAGTTTTATTTCAACTTACACATAATATTAAAATATTTTATAAATAAAAATATTTAATCTACTCTCTTTATCATAATTATATTTTATATTCATTATGTAATAATAATTTCCCAAATATATTTCATCGAATGGGAAATAAAAGTATTGATCATGCATACATGTGGGCTACTGCCTCCATGTCGTGATAGGATTTAATTCCCTTCACTATCATCCACTTATGGTTATAATAAAAGATTGAATGATAATATATTATATTTATAAAAATTAGTCTTCAATAATTATATTATCTTATCAGCATTCTTACAATAAAATTAATAATTAAATGATAAGGTCGCTCATGAGTAACTAAGGACTACCCCATCCATGACATGATGCATATATTTAACAATTATTATTTACATTGATGGTAAAAGGATATATTTAAAGAAAATTTATTTTATTGTGAATTATCATTTACCTTTCTTATTTTCCATACATCGAAAAGTGGAAACATCGCTCATGTCTACACACATAGTATTTTCTCAATAATGTGATGTAATTCATTTTTTATCACAAATTAATTTCATTGGTAATACAAATTTATATAATAAATATATATAGTATTTACGTCATTATTAAAATTATGTATATTGAGTAACCATAATATATTTAAAAGGACTATATCTTTTGAACTAAAATATATATGGAAAAGAAAGTTGTTAACACCCAAAATAGTTCCATTAAAATAGATTTGTTAAAACAGATGGTAGAAATTATATATGTGGATTAAATATTATATTATATATTTGAATATTATTGTTTTATATAATTAAAATTCATTTATATTTTTTATTCCATAGTGTAGTGAGATTTCAAATCAAGTCAAATATGAGGTATGTGTTATTTGTCTCAATTTTATTTCATTGAGTCAAACATGTTCTTATACACCAATTTCTGTATATGGGTTGAACATAATTATAATTTGACATGTTATATAATTGATAGCTGTCAATTAATTATATTTAAATCTAAAATTAAATTTATTTATTCTTAGATAATTTGACTCAAATTCAACCGATGTGAAAAGGGTTTTATGTTGTAATCTCTTTTTTCTAGGAATGTTTACACATTAATTTAAAATGACTAAATTTTATGATGTATCTATGCAAAATATTATAAATTTTAAATTAATTTTTTTATAGGTAGGTTTGTTTCCATATTATTTTCCTCAATTAATGTTTTTAGGAGAGTTAGTGAATCAATTAATGGAAAACACAACTTGTTTTTATCTTTTGTTTGGAATCAATTTTTTTGTGTGTATACATTCTCTAAACAATTATTATAATGATTATTATATTTTAATACAATTATTTAAATTTAGTTTTAACTATATTTTTCATTATTTTTCTTGTATTATAATTAATCATCTTATAGTTTACAAACATGGTCCTATTAACTTTTTTTCATAATATGTAATAGGATTTTCTATTTTAGCATACACTATATTAACGAATTTAACCACCATAATGAATAAAATTTTAATTTAATTTTCCATTATATTTTTCCTTAGATTGAATCAAAGATAATTTTTCATATATATTTTTGATTCATTGTATTTTATATAAGTTATTCCATAATGAAATGTTTAATGCCCTCAATAAATGAGTGTGTAACCTTTTAAATGTATTTTCATCTATAAGAACATCATTAAATGTTTTATAATAATTTATTGGGATATGATATAATGTTGAAATATTTTTCCCCATAAATGGTTTCAGGTTTTGATGATGAGATGTTTATGATACTTTTTTTGTTTACATTGGTAATGATTTAAAATTTTGATACATTTTTTATGATCAAAAAGAACACTAATGTTTTGTTTCAATTATGATTTGGGTGGAACAGAAATTATATATCCCTATAATGAGTTATGAAAATATTATTTTATCAAACAAAAATATGAATCAAATTATGGGTTAATGTAGTTTAAAAATTTACATTGTAAACTAACATTGTCATGGTTGAGTGCCATATCTACAAAAATTGTGTAATAGGTAGTGAAACCAATCCACTTCGGTAATCCTATATGTCATCCTTGACAATGGAAATGATTTTCTCTACTTATGTGTATGATGAAATATTTCCCCTCAATTTTATTTTATCCTCTCTTGGATCATGATTAATTATATGTCATGATAATTTTCTCATACATATATCATTTTGTAATTATCACTCATGATAATGTATTTTAATCTATTATATTTAGCCATATTGAGAACCTAATCTCACCCTACTTTGTTTTTCCCTTACCTAGGTTATAAAGAATTTTTTTATATATAGTATGTCAAATAAGGGTTATTATTATGTAGAAAATAATTTGAAATCATACTGATATTTAATGCACCTCTAATTTATGAATATTTTTTCAAAACATTCTAAACCATTCCAGTTATGGAAATCATAACATTGATATGAAATTAATATTCCAAATATAATATATACTATTAAACTATGAAAACATTGAACCCCTATAAAATAAATTCCCCTTATTTTCATGAATGATATATGGTGAGAAATAGGTGGGAAAAAATAATCATAGAATCAATAAAAATGGTGAAAAACATACAAATATAAGACCATAAATTTTATTTTCACATCAATCCAAAAATTAATTTATATAGCAGTGACACAAATGTCCAAAGAGAGCCACTATGATTGAGTGGGTCGATTTAGGATTGAGGGGGGTGATTATGAAATATAATTTTGGTTTTATTAGAATAATAATATAATAGCTCGCTTACCTAAATGGTTCATATTGGTTCTAATAGAAACAATGGGGATCTTCAATGGATGGCTAGTGTCTATAACTAAAATATAGTTGTGACAAGACAACAGATTAGTTCTTAGGTTTCTATAAGAGAATTGTGAAGACAATACAAAGAACACAGATTGGTTGGTGTCCCTCATCAGATATCCAGTGGAGAAAAAATAACTTCATTATCGTATAGTTTAGTTACCAGTGTCCCCATCTACATGAAAAACACTAATAAACCCTCTAATAAGACTAAAAACAAAAAATAACATGGTGATATTGGTATGAAAAATTGAAAAACCAAAAAATGTATTATTGTACCTAATAAAATTGAGGGATATTAGAATAAAAACATCATATTTATTTTTAAAAAGTTTATTTAATGAATTTAATTTTTGTTTATATGATAATTAATATATTTAATATATAAACCATTCTCTTATTTTTTTTTTGGTTTTATGAAAAATAAATGCATAACTTATGTTCTAGGGTAGACTTCCACCTCTATAGAATGAGGTATTTAATTTTTCATCATGATCATAAATGGATTACTATAAAAATATAAATAATAAATTAAAATAATTTTATTATATTAATACATTTATAGAATTTTTATATTAATATATAACTTTTTATAAATATTATAAATTTTAATCAATATAAATTTTCGAAACAATATCATAAATGATTCTATTAATATAATTAGTGAATAAAACAATCATTGGATAAAATGAAAACTATATATCATTATAGAAATATATATATATTTCCATACGATTGATTTTCTCATATTGATTACCATGTTATAAATGAACCGGGTTTGGTATCATTTTTTTTTCTATGTGGTAACCAATCTAAATCAATAATTATCAGACGATTAAAAAAAATATTAGCAATAAATAAAAATACAATAAATTAATATAATATTAAATTATATTGGGTAATATATATGAATAATCTTCATCAATATATTATTATTAATTTTAAATAAATTATATAGTATATTAAAAATATATAATGGCTTTATGGTGAAAATGGTATGTGGATTTTTTTACTCATAATATCTTATTCAATCATCATGTAACACCACTTCATTATATTAATAAATTTTCTTTTATAATATAATTCAAATTTCACATCAAAAAAATATTAAAATAAAAAGTCATGATAATTTATTAAAAAACTGTTAATTTTGACTATTATAAAATATCTATTTAATTATTGGGTATAAATGAAAGAGAAAAATAAGAAAATAATATAGTCTGAAGATGGAATGACATCAAGTAGTATAAGTTATAATTAATAATATTTCATGTTAGTATCTGTAAAAGGGGTAAAAACACTTTGGTAGATCAAGACCTATTTAAAATCCAACAATTTGAGTATGATCAAAATATTATGTGAGATAAGATCAATAGTGCATAAATTTCCATTAGATCTATACTAGAAGAGTAGTTATGAACATGCATGAGATACCTCCCACTCTATAGTGTGGGTAGGGTCCTCCTAATGGTCTACATTTAGCTCACCCTATTCTCGTTACTACTTTTAATATTCCTATACCCTTTCAATCACTATATAATTATCACTTTTCTATATGATACATTATCTCTGTAAGGGGATCTCAAAGGTTATTTTGTACCTTTACTAATATGTAAATCATAATATCTCCACCATTATTCTTTGGTTGCTTATTTTTGGTAGGGTCTACCATAAACCACGATAGAGTTCAATCTATCTCACACCCTACTCAGTCTATGGCATGGCATCAAGGGCATTCCCAATCCCCACGGGCTAGAAACCAGTGTATGAGTTACAAACTTTTTTTTGAATGATTTCACCCATCTATATAATCATTAACAATTCATAATAATAATAATAATAATATCATGGATGAATAAACATTATCAAATTTGTTATATTAATTTTCAGATTTATGGTTTACTTTTTATTGAAAATATAAAAGTATTACAACAAAATAGGAAAACCACCGAACGCCCCAAAAATATCCATGCAACATGAGGGGAATCACCCACAACCCACCAGCGCCAACCCCTATAATAAGTGGAACACCAGTAACTATATCTATCATCCTCGCCAAGATATATGTTTCCTTTACAAGTTCTATAGATAAAAATTTTTACAAACACCAAAATGTGTTTGTAGGGTGTGAGCCAGATCCCAATAAGATACCACCCAAAAGAAAGTATTTAATTTTATAACATTAGATGAAAAATTAACACTTCATATTTTAAAGATATAGAAACCTATTTATAGTAGTAATTTTATTAGAAAACTTTTCAAATGAACACATCCAAATAATTAAATTTCCTTTGAGGAATTTTTTTAGAAAAACACTTTTAAATGTAACATTTAAAAAGAAATCTTTTACTAATATATACTTTCTTTAAATTAAATGAAACATATTCAGGGTTCTCCATATGTCGATGGACGGAAGCACGTATCAGATGTCTCGGGTCATAATAAAGAACCACGGGTAAATTCCTAGGGGCGATCTAGCTCAAGTGAGACACTAAAACATCATACCTAAGAGAAACAAAATATAATAACCACAACCGACATCATCCTTTTTCCTAACCCACTAAAGATTAGAAACATCCAATGTTCTTGTGGGATCCAATCATCATCATGTTTTAGTTAATTTATTAATGATCAATCATGTCATGTGAATATGGGCCTTTCTACTTCTGAATCACTAGTGTACTAGTTCTATCATGCCCACCATGATACCTCAGATTCCCATTGTTCCTAGTTCATGATCACATGTCGCAAAAATAAACTCTTTCACATACATATTCCATGAATTATAAATACACTATGAAATCAATATTTTTCATAAACCACGGCCAATTACATTTTTCACACACCAAAACCATTTTAAAGTACATTTTCCACCAATTGGGTAATTACTGAAACCACATTGAAAATGCAACAATAAATTAACATTATCAATTAAAACAATTTTATAGAACGGGTCCTTTTAAAATCTGAAAAACGCAAATTCACAAAAAAAATATGGTTCCCTTTACTTATACAATGTAGAATTCATATCAAAAGTGCACCAATACGAAGCAAACATTCAAAAAAACTCATTTCATTTTGAAAACACATTTTCACATTTAAATCACATTGAAATCCCATTTTTCACATTCTATACAAGGAATAAACCCCCTTAAATTAATAATTATATGGAAAAATAGAAAAAACATAACCATTATCCTTTAGAAAATCTAGTTTCTTAATATATGCATGTCAAAACAATTGAAACTTTATTCTCTCTCCACAAAATTAAAAAATAGACCACATATAAAAAACCAAGATAACATGTTACAATCATACAATAATGTTAGGGGTGATACCACCTACCTTAAACATAGAAACTTTTGGAAAGTAGTGGGAAACCACCACCACACAATCAAAATACCCTAAAAAGAATGATTTAGCATTAAACATCAAGATCTCAATAAACAAAAAATTATCCATCCATCCCAAGGCCAAACACCCCTCAAGAAATTGATAACCCAAGAAAGATGGATGAAAACCCTAGAAAGTGGGATGAAAATAAGATATTAACCACTTCTATGAAGTTTCCTTCTAGAATCTGTGTCCAAACGTCAAAAATATTGCACCCAAGATGTCCATGTAAGATTTGAGGGAGCTCTAATTGATGTAAATCATGTATTGGGAATATTGGAGGGGTTATTTGTTAAATCCTGAGTGGGAACAATGGGATTTTTTATATTTTCATGACCTGGAAAAGTCACATGGTTGTTCTACGTTGTTTAAAAAACATTTGGAAAGAGTACTCCCCTCACTACCCAAGGCAAATCGATTGCATCGTTAGCCCACACAGTTTATAAACTGTGTTCTATGTGTATTATAAAACACAATCCAAATACACCACTTGGCCAAATGGTTACCTGGGAAAGGGCGCACAGTTTTTCAAAATGTTAGACAACCATGCGCAACCTTTTGATATCCCAAAAACTCAAAAGAACCCCAATGGGAAAAAATTAGAACAAAAATAAATTTAAAATTCCCTAAAAAATTATGACCAATAAAATCTGGGATTGGAGAGAGAAAAATTGAGACTCATTAATGAACTAGACCCAAAGATGAAATCAAAACCACGGTGTGACAATTCTCTACACCATAACACTTTCTTCTCCAAGAAATACAAAATAATGCTTGATCTGAAAAAAACTGATACTCCTCTCAATCTCATAGATATTCCCAATAATGATCAAATTATTTTGAATCATGAACACCAAAAATAGAAAAAATATTTTTACAAGATTGAGAATCAGTGACCTTAATAGACTCCCCACAATACACCTTCTTCCCCTCTGAAAGCTACAACACCTGTAGTTGATTGATCAAAAGAAAAGGAATTCTCACAACTGCATAAGATGACCCCTAAATATAATAACACCTTCTATATTTCAAAACAAAACTAATACCGCTTACTTAAAATAAAAAAACTATCCCAAACCATTTCTCAAAGAATTTCGAAAAACGCGAACCACAATTTTTCAGGTCATGATTATGATAAGGTTGTTTGGGAAATTTTTAAATCACTATGTTTACACTGAAGTAAAAAATAAGAGCCACCACCACTAAAAAAATAATTTCAATTCCTTTCTACACAATATAGAGAACCATATTTTCGAAATCGGATTCCGAAATTGACTTCCAACCATTAGAAATAAACCTGAACTGATTTACCGCATAAAGAATTTTCTGTGAGAAGCATGGAGATTCTCCCCACCATAAGAACCAACCTATATAACAAACTAGTACCAAAAAACACAAGAACATGACATGGACCAACATAAGAACTTATCATATTTACCAACAAACATGAGACCCCCCCACTAGTGGAATTAAATTGGCCAAGGGAAACACCCAACCAATAGAGTAACCATAACCAAGACCAATTACCAAAGGCCAACTGCATAGGGATAACCAACCAAGGATCCACAACTAGAAAACTCATCAATTATATTTTCAATGAGGTGATACCAACCTTTCTCCACACAATCACATATTATCTTTCAAACCATGTGGGTCGTCATGAGAAAACAATTCCTCAATATCTCCTCCAAAAAAATGGTATAGTTAATTATGAAACAACTACACAAGAATTTTAAGATAACTCCATTTCTCATGATGAAGAAAAAAAGATAGACTATGGTCCCCAACATAGCTGGGGTTCCTGACTATGTGAAAGATTCACTCTTGGGCCTATGGGTAGAGCCCCAATTTTTGTTGAATCTTTTTCCTCACTGGAAAAAAATGAAAATAATTGATCGAGACACTTTATTTATGTTTTTATGGGTGTCCACATATTATTATAAGTAGAAAAAATGAATGAAACTCCCCACGAGTGACACCCTAGTCCAGTCCCTCAGTCAAAACATACAAAAAAACTCTGAACACGCAAAGTAAACAGACTCAAAGTCTTAAAAATGATTTTTTTTTCAAAATAACACACCAACTATTATCTATAAACAAATTTATCAACATAAACTAAAAATTGAAATTCCATATAAAAAATGGCATTCAAATACTCAAAACTCCTTGCAAGCGGCATTCCCAAATCAGAAGAAGACACCCCACACAACTAAAGGTTATCAAAATAAAATATTTTATCTAAAAATAACTTCTGAAATGAAAAGAGGCTTTTTGGGTTGCACACTCACCAATGGTATTCCATGGAGCCTCACACATGCATATTATCATGCCAAATGGGGTACTCATCCACTTTTATACCCACAACTATTCATTTTTTCACTCAAAAAAATACCTATAGAAATTTTTTTCCACTATATAAAAATAGAATTCAACTGAGATATTCTACATCTATATCCAATATCAATATCAAAAACACAAAATAATTTACTAAAAATAACTACGCCCAATAAAAATCCATTTTTAAAACTCCATGGATCAATTTGATTGATATTACATAAAATTAAACCCCATGGATTCCATAAAATAATTCCAACTCATCCAATTGAAAACATTTTTGACATCCTAAAAAATACATTTTAAAATATATTTCCAACACCACATTATAATATTTCATGTTTTCGTAACAAAAAAAATTCAACAAACCAAATTTTTTGATTAGGAAAAACAAAATTTTCAATAAATTCAATCCCACTTTTCTAAAAAAAATACTAAGAAAACACATTTTCACAATGTCCCATTGATAATGATTCTAAAAATCAATGTTCTACCTTCCAGAAACCAAATCATTACCCCTTTAAAATCCCGTTTTCAACATTTTTAAAACAAGGGTTCTCAAAATATTATATTTCAAAACCATGAACGACCCAAGACAACATCCAAGTGCATACTAGTGTTGATGGGTGACTTGGCCACATGATTGGAAGACTCGTTCCAATCACACCACCATCACGAACAATCATATTTGACCATGGCTTTGACTCTACATAGATTTCCAGGACCTGTGATCTTAGAGATAACATTGAAACAACACTCATTTAATCTCTTAAACATATAACAAACCACAATAACTATGTAACCCACATAAAAATTAATTCCCATGGAATATCAAGTCCTTTTATGTGGTGTGCTTGGAAGGAACACAACCCGCAACCAAAACCTCTTGGCCTGATAGTCCATAGATTGGTCTATCATTAATTATCACTAAATAATGAGACCCAAAATCACTATAATATGCATTGATACATTTTTTTTGAACCATTCTGATGTTCTGTGTAACTAACACCCGACTCAGATCGTGGTATGGTCCGGATGGTGTTCTCGATCCCCATAGCCTAGAAACTAGTTCTTGCGTATCAAGAAAAACATGGGAAGGATTTTAACCATTTATACAAGCATAAAAACACACAATACTAATAATAATTGAAAGATAAATAAGGTTAACCAAACAAGGTACAACCATTTTTCAGATTCAGGGTTTACATCATTAATCAATACTTAAACATTGTACCAAAAAAGGGAAACCACAAGATTCCAAAAAAACTCCATGAAATCGAAGGGTAATCACCCTCAATCCACCACCACCAACACCTAAAACAAGAGTAACACTTGAATCCAGATCTATCATCCTCACCATGAAACTTATTTTCTTTACATGAGTCATACATAATAATTTCTACATACACAAAAATGTGAATATAGAGTGTGAGCCAATGCCCTGTAGGATTCCATCCAAATGAAAGGATTCCATTCTAATAAATTAGAGGAAAAATTAACATGCATGTTCTATAAAGGTCTAGAAATATAATTGTAGTAATAATTTTAATGAAAAATTTTCAAAGGAACTCTTTTAAGGAAAACCATTTCTTCAAGGAATAATATATAGAACAACACATATAAAGGTAACATTTCAAAATTAAAAATTTACTATGATAAAAATTCTTTAAATTTAATGTAATATTTATAGTTTACACTATATATTGGATGATAAAATCACATCAAATAGGTGTTGTGTCACAATATAGAACCATAGGTAAATCCCTATAGGTAATACAGCTCGATTGAGACACTATAACCTTGAGCATCAATAAAATATGGTGTAGTAACTAGAACCATTACCATCCTCACCCCTGAGCCTCAAGTGGGGAGAATCATTCCATGTTCTAGTGGTATCTAATCATCATCTTTGTTTTTTTGTCATATTATTTTATCATTTCAAGTGAATCATATAACGACCCAGACCCGAGCAGCCACCCGAACAGTGCCAAACGGGTCAGGTGTTACTACCTTAGGAGCACCTCCCCGAACGCCAAAGGCTGTTGACTAGAAGAGAGGGTCTCATAGGTATAGTGAGGAGGATATACCCTCTCAGGGGATAATAACGGTACAGGTCGAAGTTTAATAATAAGGATGCAGTGGAATAAAGACTCAGCAGACTCGAACCAGACTCGCAAAGCAGCAGCACATTGAATATCGATAAACAGCTGAAGCAATAAATATAACAGTAGTAGTGGAAAGTAAACACAATAGCATGATGAAAAACACCTGTAACTACTAAAAAAAACAAAATATGCATCCAAAGTAGGTCATACATATCCATATATATGTAAAGGTCACCACTTGCTAACCAACTGTAGCAACATAACAAGCATGCTGATACAGGAAAGAAAACAGAACAAAGTAAACTCTATCTAGGAAAAACCTCAAGGTCCAGACTATCTCCATGAAACAACTAATGCAGCCAAGCTCATGAAGCTGGAATCTTTCCCGCACGTAAATCTATAAAGTCTGAACGCATCCCGAATGTCCCATGCAGGTTGTGAGACAAATCTCAGTAGGATTCCACCCAACGGTGCATACCTAATATAAGTTTTTACGAAGACATACCTTTATATAGAAAACAGTAAACAATACAATTCACCAATAAACACTAACTCCACTGGTCCTCAGCAGCCACCATGGAGTGTCACCTGCTTCGGACAATGCTGGAATCTCTTTCATGTAGCCTGGAACCATGTGCCCCCTGACAACATGTGTCTCAAGTACCGACCTCCTGAAGGCACGACCAAGAATAGTAACCCGGCGTATTATTCCTCATGACACCTCGTGCCTCATGTATCAACATCCTGAAGGCACGCCCAAGAAGTAACCTGAAAGATTAGTGATGCATGTCCTCAAATAAGTAACTGGAGGGGCAGTGATGTCTGCCCTCAAACAAAGTAACCAGAGGGACAACGATATCTGCCCTCAAATCATGACGAGCCTCATCCCCCAACCTAACAGCCACAAATCTATCCCCTGGAGGTTCCTCACCTCCCACATGGATTTATACGGAAAGCACCCACAAAAAAAACCTAAACCGCATCTATGGGGACCTCTACCCACAGGATTTATCAAAACAACCTCATCATGAGTATATTTGTGTTCACACTACTCATGTTCAGGGTGAGCGGTAATCACCAAAATAGTTCCCAAGACACCACACATCTGACGCATCATGTCCCTGTGACCATGCCGCTCAAGTTTGATGGCCTCTCCATCCTAGTAACTCGGGCCATGCCCAACCTTATAGTCATCCTGCCTCAATATGACGTCAATGATGCCCAATCCCATGGACAAAACCACCCAAAGTAACCCTAGGCCATGCCCAACCGGACAATAGTACTTCCTCAAGCCGACATCTATAACACCCAATCTCGTGGTCGAAACCACCCAGTAACACCGGCCAAGCCCAACCTATGATCAACATCACTCAACAATATCGGGGCCATGCCCAACACCACCCAAGGGGTCCATAAGATGAAATTCAGCAATTACATATAAAACACATTTAAACAGAACACATAAAAGGAAAAACTATCTAAATAGATGAATTTCACTAAGCAAGTGTTTTCCCATACCAGCACTGAAATTTATAAGGTCTCCAAGAATTCATATCAAGGTTTAAATAAATAAAACTAACAGTGTAAACCAATACAATTCAAGTGTTATCATTTTGGAAACCCCGACCAAAATTCCCTATGTGACCAATGGCCTCTCGCCTGGCCCTGCTCAATCAAGACAGGTCAAAGGGCATACCAATGTTATCCCATAGGTCTAATAAAAAAATTAAAATACAGTAGCAGATAATTAAGGGTCTCTCTCAAAATACCCAAATACATGCCATAGGCCTCACTACCCAAATGACCACGAAAAAACAAAAGATGATATGCACCACCTACCTCATACTAGTATGATGTTAATCCTTCGATATCAGCCTCCAATTTGGCCTAAAACACATCATATCTACAAAAGAATCAAAACCGCTCAAAGAACAACAACATGTTCGAGATTAGAAATCAAGAAAAATGGCTCAAGGGGAATCAAGGCCTCACCAAGGGGGGTCTAACGCATCAAACGATGTTCGAAATGGATTTCGAACGAAGATTCGGGAGGGATTTGGATGTCCGACCGGCTCTCCCCATGCGTGACCTGAGTAGATGGATGAAAAAGTGGAGAATGGGAATTCCTGGGTGTCCCAGAAAATAAAAACCCTAATTTTAAGTGGCCACATGGTTAACCCGCACGGTTTAGAAAACCGTCCGTCAACCGTGCGGTTGCCACTGCCTCACTCAGAAACATCGCACGACCCACCCGAACTGTTTCTCAAATCGTGCGCTGCCCATGTGGAGCCCACTGTCTCACCCAGAGACTTCGCATGGTTTGTCCACATGGTTTATTCACACCGTGCACCAAACGTGCACACCTACATAACCTACCCAACTTCCAATGTTTAACCCATAATTTTCAAATTTCTCTAGTTTTCTCGGATGAAATTCAAAATTCAAATAGGGTCAGGATTTTTACCCATTCTAAAAACCAGGGTTCTTACAATCTCCCCACCATAACATAGATCATCCCTGATATATCAAAAAAAACACAGGGATGACACCGAACATTCCACCCTGATCAAAGACACTTGGACTTCCTCAGTCACAAGGTTCTGGCTAAATTACTCAAGGGGATCCCCACCCTAGGAATTTCCTAACTCGGTCTCAACCCAACAAAACTATGAACAAGCAAAACTTCGCAAACCTGTGTTCCATAATCAAGGACCTCATGTGACGCATCATCACCCCTGCCCCTCTTTGGAGCTCATGTATCGTTTCTGACACCCAAACGTATCCCGCACTGCATTTGTCACGACCCGTCCTTGGGGCTCGTGCTGTGACTACTCCAAGCCCACCTTCCATAGGCCAGGGGCTGGCGACTAGCACCAAGGTGTAATTCCCGATTAAAAGGGAAGGCATTGACTTTGTAAGGTAAACAAACACCACAGAGAAAGCAAGAAGTAGAAGTAAACACTATGTAAAAACTGGGTACAACAGTAAGTGCGGAAAAGTAAGTGGGACAGTATACAAACCCAAACTGAAAGTAAAGTACAACTGGAAAGGGAAAACAACATCTACAAAGTAGATCCACAGTGTCGAGCCATCCACTGGAAGTCCCACCTAAAGGGTGGGTACAGATAGCCTCCACTACTCCTTAGGGTCCAGCCGACCACTCCGAGTACACCCCGCCCAGTGGTCCACCTCCAGGTACTATCCTGATCCACAATCTTCAACCACGATCAGCGTTGTCCGTCGTCTGCAACCAACAAAACGTAGTGTGGGCATAGCCCGTGCAGGGGTGAGTATAAGCTACTTAGTAGGGACCCCGAGACCCCTGAAGGTCTCCCCGAATCCACAAATGATAAACCAAAAAAGGAAGGATACAATCACGATGTAACATTTGACACCGCTTAGGTATATTTCCATACATATACCTAAGTCATCAATCCTCGTTCGGCTCCAACATTCGAGCCCAAGTACAACCCAGTCCACACAGGAAAGAAAAACGTAAATCCACATAGGATAGCACAACACAATCCACATAGGAAAGCAAAACAGGGTTCAACTCACACAGGTATACTTCTTCGTAAGACGATTGAGATGATCAGATATTTCCACTAATTCATCTAAGACGTCGGACCCACAAAGGATCGATAGGTACTAACCCCCGCAATGACCCACAAATGATCTGACCCACAAAGGATCGATGGGTAACTAACCCCTGCAATGACCCACAATTGATCTGACCCACAAATGATCGATAGGTAACTAACCCCCGCAATGACCCACAAAGGATCTGACCCACAAAGGATCGATAGGTAACTAACCCCCGCAAAGACCCACACAGGATCAGACCCACACAGGATCTGTAGGCGCTGACCCACACAGGACCGCTGAGCGCTGACCCACACAGGATCGGACCCACACATGATCTGTAGCACTGATCCACGTAGGAACATTGAGTGTTTTAGTCGTCGCCATCGAATCCACTAAGGATCTCTGTACATTCGTCCTTGTAGTCGTAGTCGCAGCCAGCTCTAGGGTTCCCGCACACAACAAGCTCGTTCGATACGGTCCGCTCCATGAGCTGAGAGGCTGATACATCAACCGACACAACGTCTGGAGTTGATGTATCCAAATGTTCCATATCGTCAATAATAACCCAACGTTGCATACGTCGCGTCAATCAGATGCTCGGTCTGAGAGTTATTTTCTTTTTCGTCCCAGGGGCCCGATTGTTTTTTTAGTCAAAACCAACCCAACTGTACTCCACCTGCATCCAAACCTCGGGCGGAGTAAGCCAAAAGATCCGTCTCACTTAGAGGAAATCATCAAAGTCAACGGCACGTCAATCAGATGTCCGGAGCTCAAGATATAAGCCTTTCCGCTCTGAGGGCCCGGTTGGTTTCGTGTGCGAACCAACCCGGCCGAACTCAAAGTTGTCTGAAACCTTGAGGGCGATATACCGAAACGACTGTCTCGATCCAAAGATCTCATCGAAACTAATGGTGCATCGATCGGAGGCTCGTAGCTCATGTTATGGGAAATAGACCGAATAAGGATCGGTATTATCAGGTTCGGGGCCGGTCCGACCCGGCCCGATATCCCCAGGGTCGGCCAGAACCTGGTCGACCTGTCTCGGGTCTAGGTCCGGCTCGCTTGGGCACGGCCCGGCCCGGCCGCCGCGGACTGGTCCAGCCGGCGCAGCCCGACCCGGTGCGCTGCGCGCTGGCCAGGGGTTCGGCCGAACAACCAAACCGTTCGAGGCGGGGGGCGCTTCCCCTGCGTGATGTAAACCGCGGCCCCTTAATGGGACCGCTTCGTCCGGACGGCCAGGGGTTTCGAACCCCAGGTTCCTCCATGGTCTGGCCGGCCCGCTTCGGCAGACCGACTTCTGCCGCCACAGGATAGGCAAGGCCGGTCCCCTTGCTCTGACGTCGGCGGCCTGGTACTGGCCACTGGTTCTGTTGTTCCACTGCGGCCCAGAACCGGCCTCGACCGTCGCGCCGCGCCCTTCCGCCGTAGCCCCGCTCCGGCGGCGATGCTTCTGAGGTCCTCCGGTGCAGCGCAAAGGTGCTGCGTCCTTTGTTCATCTTCTACAGCGCGGTGCGATGGCGCCGTGGATTTGTTGCTTCCAACGGCGCGGTGTGGCGGCGCCGCGTTTCTCCGCTCTCCCTTTTACAATTTCCACACGGTGCTTCGGCACCGCTTTTCCTTGTTCGCCGCATCAAAAATTCCACAACCAAAAGGGTAGGAGTGTCGGCCATGTTCGTGCGGTCCGACCTCCTCCCGTTAATGTGATAACAGGCGGTTCAATAAAAAGGGGGAAAACGATGGAAGTAATTACAAAAAGAGAAACACATAAAACCCCTACCTCAACGTTGTCATCGCACGAGCGTTCGTCGCGAAAGAAGCGTCACAGGAGGAGGATCGTCAGCGTTGCGATACACGGCGTCGCGTCTTCAATCCTTGATGGTTAAGAGTTCTTCGTCACCCTTCTTTGGAGGCCGGCGTTCTTCATCGGCGGTGGTGCGTTCTTCGCATTCTTCGTCGAAGAACGGAGAATCTTCTCTTTTTTCCCAAAGGTTTTTTACAACACAACCCCAACCATCCTAAAATAAGTCCAACACTTATTTTATTATCAACCTAAGATTTTGAAATTCAAAAGATAAGAAACGAATTATTAATTCGAATAATTAATTGTAAAAATTTTACTGCCCAATTTAATGGGGCATTTCATAACCATAAAAACGCACGGTTGACTTTCATTAAAGAGGGGGGTTTGCGTGTGCATTACTTAGGAGGGAAGAAATGGTGGAGATCATGTGGGACCCACCTCACAAATATCCTACCAAGTGGGTAGGATATTTTGGGTTCCACCTTATCCACTTAACTTAGCTTATGTGGCTTTAAGTGGCTTTAAGTGAAATAAAATAAAGTGTTGCACCACTTTTATTTTATTTCTTAACTTAACCCCAAAAACTAAAAACCACACCTGAGCAAATGCAACTCCGGAAGAGGCATTTCTAAGAGAATACTGGCGCTGCGATTCCATCGGTGTCCTCAGAATTCGATTCCATGCACCGGTTCAAAAGTTAGAAAAACCTGCTAGTTCGTTCACTGAACGTACCCGAGCTAAACTTCGGAAAATGATTCCGGGTACACCGGGCCTCGGAATTAGGTACCGTCAGAAACAACGTTCATGTAAAATTCCAAATAAAATTAAGAAAAAAAATTCCTTGAATTTTATAGGTCTTTACATCACTCCCACCTCAGGGCTTTACGTCCCCATAAAGATACATCATAAACTAGGGAAACAAATGTGGGTAATGAGCATGCATCTGACCCTCCCGCTCCCATGTGATCTCCTGGAGGTTCCCGTGCTTCCATCTGATGCGCACTAGAGTAATCGACCGTCCAAGTAGGACCCGCTCCTGTCGATCCTCGATCTCCACCGGGACCTCCACAAATGTAGCCTCATCATCTACGTCCAGCTCCCCATGGTCAATGACATGCATCGGGTCGTGAACATATCTCATTAGCTAAGATACGTGGAAGATGTCGTGCACCCGGTGCAACTGAGGTGGTAGAGCTAGGCGATAAACCACCTCGCCAATCCTACTGAGGACCTGGAATGGTCCGATGAAGTGTCAAGACAACTTGTTGCCTCGTCCAAATCTCTGTAATCCACGTCGAGGTGTGACCCGCAAGAAGACGTGGTCTCCATCCTCGAACTCTAGTGGCCTCATCCTCATGTCATCATAAGACTTCTGCCGGCTCTGAGCTGTCCTCATCCACTCTTGGATGACCTGGACCTTCTCTATCGTGTCCTGGACCATCTCCAGTCCCACAAGTGCTGACTCCCCAGGGTCTGTCCAGCACAAAGGAGATCTACAAGGTCGGTCGTACAACGCCCCGTATGGTGCCATCCCAATGGTGGAGTGGTAACTGTTGTTGTACGCGAACTCCAGCAAGGGTAATTGGTCCTCCTAGCTGCGACCAAAGTCCAGGACACATTCACGGAGCATGTCCTCAAGAGTCTGAAAGGTCCTCTCTGTCTGACCATCCGTCTAAGGGTGAAAGGCGGTGCTCAGACGTAGATGCGTCCCGAATGCCTCCTGCAACCCCTTCCAATGTTGGGAATTAAAGCGAGAATCTAGATCGGAGACGATAGATTATGGCACACCGTGAAGTCGTATAATCTCCTGAATGTAGAGACTTCCCAAGCTCTCCACTGATCCCTGCTCTCTGATGGCTATGAAGTGAGCCGACTTGGTGAGTCGGTCGACAATCACCCAAATGGAGTCGTGACCTCTGAATGTACGTGGAAGTCCAGTCACGAAGTCCATAGATATGACATCCCACTTCCACTCTGGGACCTCCAAGGGTTGTACCAAGCCTACTAGTACCTGATGCTCTGCCTTCACCTGCTAGCAGGTGAGGCATCGACAAATGAACTCTACCACAACCATCTTCATGCCCGGCCACCAATGCTGTCGTCTGAGGTCCCCGTACATCTTCGCCACACCAGGATGTACCTCCAAGGGAGAAGTGTGAAACTCTCTCAGCACCTTCTCCTGTAAATCAACTGGTTTCAAGGTACGTCCTCTGAAAAGGATGTCGTGCTCTGCTCCAATGTAGAAACCATCAGGTGCCTATCCTGATGATATCTGTGCACGCTACGTCTCACAGTCAGCGTCCCCACACTGTGCCTCTCTCACCCGCAGCAGTAGAGGAGGGGTGACTGTGAGAGACTGAAGGAAGGCTACTCCATCTCTATCCATGAAGGATACCTGCAAAGAGGCTAGCTGCTCTGTTTCCTCCTCAAGTAGCTGAATTCCAGTCCTCCTGCTGAGAGCATCGACTACTACGTTCCCCTTCCAAGGAGTATAAACTATCTCAAAGTCATAGTCTTGGAGGAACTCGAGCCATCCCCGTTGTCTCAGGTTCAGGTCCTTCTGAGTGAAGATGTACCTGAGTCTCTAATGTTCAGAAAAGACTGTAAAGCGCTCACCCATCAGGTAGTGTTGCCATGTCTTTAGAGCGAAGACCACTACTGCTAACTCCATGTCATGGGTAGCGTAGTTCTGCTCACGAAGCCTCAACTGACGTGATCCATAGGCGATCACCGCCTGATATTGCATTAGGAAACATCCAAGTATGGTCCTTGATGCATCGCAGTAGACTACGTACCGTACTCCCTCCTCCGGAAGCCTCAAGACAGGGGCGCTGGTCAATCTCTATCTCAGCTCCTGGAAGCTCTGCTGACATCTGTGTGAGCACACAATGGGTTTCCACTTCTTCATCAAAGCTGAGAGTGGTGCCGCAACTCTGGAGAAGTCTGGCACGAGTCTCTGGTAGTATCTAGCTAGTCCCAAGAAACTCCGCACCTCCGTCATGCTCCTGGGTGGCTCCCAAGCTAGAACTGCCTCGATCTTCGCAGGATCCACTGCAACTCCCACCTCAGAGATGACGTGTCCCAAGAAGTGGACCTCACGTATCCAGAACTGACACATCAAGAGCTTTCCATAAAGCTAGTGCTCTCGGAGTTTGTCTAGTACAACCCAGAAATGGTAGGCGTGCTCCTCCTCAGTGGTTGAGTAAATCAAAATGTCGTCAATGAAGACCACGAAAAATCGATCGAGGAATGGATGAAAGATCCTATTCATGAGGCCCATGAACACTGTCGGAGAATTGGTCACGCCGAAAGGCATAACCAAGAACTCATAGTGGCCATACCGACAACTTAAGGCTGTCTTCTGCACGTCCTCGTCCCGAACTCTGAGATGATGATAGACTGACCTGAGGTCTACCTTTGAGAACCATCGTGCTCCCTTGATCTGGTCGAAGAGGCCATCAATCCTTGGTATTGGATACTTGTTCCTCACTGTCACCTAGTTCAGGCGACGATAGTCGACACAAAGTCGCAAGCTCCCGTCCGCCTTCTTGGCGAACAATATCGGGGAAGCCCAGGGTGAAACACTGGGTCGGATGAATCCCTTGCCCTGCAAGTCCCCCAACTAGAACCGTAGCTCTTGAAGCTCGTCGGGAGACATCCGATATGCTGGGGTGGAAATCGGGGCCGTCTCAGGGTACATATCAATATAAAAGTCTACCTCTCTGTGAGGAGGTAGTCCTGGAACGTCATCGGGAATGACGTCTGCATACTGATCCACCACTGCAGGAAAACTAGGCCACCGCACATCAACAGCTCCTAGGATGAGGCTAGCCAACTGATGAGTAATGGGTTGTCCTCTCCTCTGCGGAAGTCTATCCTGTGCTACGAAGGCTCCCTTCTCAGCTATGAAGGTGAACCTGCTCCCGTCGGTGCGTACACATCGCACCTCACGACAAATACAGTAAATCTGTGTATGGACTCTAGATAACCAATCCATGCCCAAGATGCCGTTGTAAGGCCTCAACGCTGCTACAAGAAGATCCCATTCGAAGCTCTCTCCTACTAGAGTAAGATCACAATTCCGGCACCTGTGTGTAATCGTCGAGTATGCTCCTATAGGAGTCTCTAGCCGTAAGGATAGAGGCAACGACTCTGTCGGAATCTCTGAGCTCCGAACAAGGGTAGCGGCTATGAAAGAGTGACTCGCTTCTGTGTCTATAAGAACTGAAGCAAGGGTGGAATAGACACAGATAGTACCTCAAATCATCTCGGGTGTGCCGTGGTTGTAGGCCTCCGCTGCCTGGGTGGCCCCCCAACCGTCTACTGCTCCTCGGCATGGCGGGTCAGGCAGTCACGAGCCATGTGGCTCTGCCCACCGCATGTGCAGCACTGCCTGCCTCTCGAAAGACTGGCTCCGCGCTGTGTGCCCCACACTACTGAGCCAGTGTCTTGAGTTCGCCTGCTTGAGGGTCTGGTCTGCCTGAACCCATGAGTCATCCGTCGGCTGCCTGCTATAGAAGACTCTGCTACGTGGCACCCCGCAGTAGGTCTCGCTGCTGAAAAAGGCTCAGCATGAAAGCTCTCGATCAAAAGGTCTTACTGCAGTACTCCTACTTTAGTCGGAATGCTGAGGGAGATCAGCGATTCCCTGATCTCATGCCCCAATCCATAATCAAAGGTCTGGGCCCGGAAGAATGGGTCTCGTACCATATCTGTCGAGTAGCGTGAGAGATTGGTAAATCTCGCCGAGTACTGGGCGACAGTCAAGCTGCCCTGCTGCAGCTGAAGAAGCTCCTAGATGCACACCGCACGGAGGGTGTCTGGGATGAACTCTGAGCAAAAGAGGATCTCAAAGTCCATCCAGAGAAGAGATGCCTCATCATGCACCTGGAGCATCAAGCTCCACCATCGGCCCACTGCCGCGTGCAGTAGGCTCACTGTGAGGATCACCATGAGTTCTGCTGGTGTCCTCACTAACCTGAAAACTCGTACCACTGCCTCTAGCCAATCCTCGGCAGCAAGGGGGTCCGTCTCCCCTTGGATCCTGGGTGGTCGCTGGCGCTGGAACTCGTGCAGTGCACTAAGGCGATGTGCGTCGTCAACAGCTGGGGCTGGAAGCATCGGTGACTTGGCGGGTAAAGGTACCGCCGGTTCCTCAGCTGTCAAAGGGCCCTGTACCGAGGCCTCGTCGCTCGGTGGGCTATCGTCATGTTCAACTCTCGGAACCCTAGCTGGCTACCGTCGTGGGGCCATCCTAAAAAGAAACAGGTGCGCTGTAACACCCCGAGATTTTATTAAAAAAAATCTTTTAATTTCATTAATGTCTTGTGTTGTATGCTACACCAAGATTACCTTGCGCTATACGCAACACCGTATTAGCTTGTAGTATACGCAACACTATTCTTGAATTGTGTTACACAAAATTTTGATAATAGCTATTTTACGGATCATTGAGTATATATATATATATATATATATTAAATTTATAAATGAAATATGGGTGGACTATGTTATACGAAAAAATGAAGGATTTTTGCACAACATGCAACCCTGACTTGGCTTGCATTACACGCAATCGTGACCTTCCTAGATAGCGTGTGTTGTACGCAATACTGGGTTTTACTATACAATGATATATTATTATTATGAACTAGCCATTATGAATAGTATTAACTAAATTTTTAATTTTATAACATTATTATTCATCTTACACATTTTCTAGAACATGGTATAAGAACAAAATAAATTTTTCGAGTAAAATAAGTATCTTTCAAAAAATGCAGTTTTTCCGCCCTTTGATGGCGCACCAACTTTAAATCTAGTTTTTGACATGTTTATAAGTTCAATTTGACAAAATAAAATTCTTCTTTGAAATCAAGAAATAAGAATTTACTTTGGATAAATTTTTCATATTATTCTGGTAACTTTCATATTTTGATGAATAGTAAAAACACACTATATTTTAATTAAAAACAACTTTTTCATCGCAATAATGTATATGGTTAAATTATAATATTTAATGGTTTTAAAGTATAAATAGAATATATTTTTACCATTTAATATAATTTATGTCATTTTCATTGATTTTACATTAAATTCGTTGGTTAAATCAATTCAATCTTTTGTAATGTTTTGAAGAAAAACCTGTTTTCCTTCGACAACAGGATTAATTTTAATTTAATTTCTGAAACTTTTGTGTATTTAATTTGGAAAAATGGATTCCATATTTGGAATAAGTGGGTCCAAATTATGTTAATAAGCTACTTTTTATTTTTTGGGAATTATGAATAGTAACTAAGGTAAATTTTATTTACCATAGTTAAAGAAAAATCGAGTAATTAAGGGTAAATATATTATTATAAAATTACCCTAACACATGCCAAAATTATATTTGTTGGCCAAAAGTAGACCCATATAACCTAAGGTTCTGATTATACTCATTTTATTGACTTTTGACCATGAAAATAATTTAATTATTATTAAAACCAAAGAAAGAGACAACATGTCACTCTCTTAAATCTTATAAGTATAATAATTTTACTTTAGTGATAATAATCATGAAACTTCGAACATGAATAGTCTCCAGAAATCTAATAAATTTATCTACATCATGATAATTTATTTAGAATTTTTAGGGATTAAATAATTGTCTTTAATGGTGATTCATTAATGATGCATAAATTATTTATTAAGTGAAAAATCAGTAATATAGTTTTTCTTGAAATAATAATACCCATTAAAAGGCCCACAAACCATACCAAAACATATTGGAAGTGTATATATACACCTTAATCATCCAATGACCTAATATATAACCATTTGGATCCTTATAAAAGTGATTATGACACTTATATTATTTTATTTTAAATGATTCCAAAGTTGTCACCTTCATAATTTAATAAATATAAAAATTTAAATATTTTGATTTTAAGTAGATAAATTAGAGTAAAAGTATTATTGTAAAAGGTAATAGATATATATCATCATAGGATCTTATTTTTAATTTTTATGAAAAAAATAAGTATATTAAATAATTATACAAAAATGTTGTAGTATTTATTTTATTAAGAGATAAACCAAATAAATGGTTTTAAAAATAATAAAATAAATATTCTATGAACTATTTAATGTTCTACACTACTTTTATAGATACATATGACATTTTATGAATCTATTAAATATTTTAGTTCGAATATATCCTCTGTTTAGATTTTATTTAAATTCAAATAAATGAATAGTGTCAAAATTGACATTATTGTTATTTTATAAAAATAACATATTATAAAATTGTTTAAAAATCAAAAAAATATTTAAAAATTATAAATTGAAATTTATATAGTCTAAAATGTCATAAAGTATACAATTATGTAAAATTAACAACACATAAGAGATTATTTATAACCATTTAAAATTTAGAATTCTATTACCACAAATAAACTTAAATAGATTAAATAAGGATAAATCAAAATGATAAGGTTTAAAATAATATCCAAACATGTCTAAATTTGATTGGTTGATGATATTACAACCCTATATCATCTAATATTCTAATATTAGTCATTTTTTGAGGGTTTTAAGTGTGGTTAGATTTATTATAAATTAATATTTTTAAGAATTTGAAAGGTGCCCCTCTCCTCCCTTATAAAAGGGCACCTCCTCCCTCTCTTCCACACACCACTTTGAGCCTTCATGATCGGCCAAACCCTGACCAATTATCTTCTACACTTCCCTAGAAACATCCTAGAGGTACTGTTCTTCTTCAAATACCAATTTTAGTGCCCTAAGAGGAGGTCTCAAAGAGGCGCTTCAAAGAAGAGGTAATGTCCGTTACCAATTCCTTCAACTTTATTTCTTCTTGTACTTCTTATTCTTTAGTTGTTTCATTATGAAGTAATAACATAATTATCACTAATATACTGATATGTTATTATGTATGAAACAATTCTATTTCACCATCTATCCATCCTACGTAAAACGAAATCATCGTGCGTGCGTACGTACGGAATACCGTCTCCATGCCGTGGTGTAATCTATTTTCCACCATAACCTTACATGGATGGGTATAATGGTGTAAATAATGACTATATTTGATTATTTTATAGTGATATTGATTCTGGAATAGTATACATACACTCCAATACAATTCCACGATCACAGGAATGATATCATCGCTCGTGCGTATGTACGGACTACCGTCTCCACGAATGCGATGAGATTCATTTTCCATGATTAACCATTCAAGAATGATTATAAAGTAGATATAATTAATAATAATGAAATATATGGGATAAAAATTCTACTGTATTTATGTATATATATATGTATGTAATCTATTTAATTTCATTCAACTCAATAAGGAAAAGAAAACAGCGTTCATGCGTACGTACGGCCTACCGTCTCCATGAACGGTGTATTTCTTTCCATTTGTCGAACTATTATATATATTTATATTCTGAATATGTATATTAAATATAAATCATGTTTTATATTCTGGAATTAAGTAATCATGATCTAAGTAATCATATGAATAATTACAAGTCAAAACACCGACGACAAATGAAACGATTTTAACCAAAACACTCTTTAACATAGAATTTACAAAAGAACAGGTAATATAAAGTCATAAGTGAACCATATGTGATATAATTACAATGGAAATGATTATGTAATAAGTCAATAACATTATTTAAATCATTATACAGGAGGTTCGGACACTTACGAAGCAAATCAGACCTAATGTAAGGGATAATTTTGCAAATCTCATTTTTATATGAGATTGCTTATTTGTAAGTATTTACTGGGGTTATTTATATCATCCATGTCCATGTTTTATAAAAGTTATTTCATGTATGTTTAAAGTCCTTTTTACCCATTTTTTACTTTTACTACATGGTATGTAAGGAATCTCTCTTTTGTTTACATTACGAGGTATTTTTTTGACTTTTCCGACAAAAGTACGATGAGAATGTTATTTTAAACTTATACGGCGTAAACGGATTTTTACGGTTTCATAACGCCTCATTTTCATGAATCTTACTCTACATTATTACGTGACTATTTTCAACAAAATATATTTCTTTTAAAATTTCATGACATTTTGTGAAAAGAAATTGATTTTGAAGAAGAAAGGATATTTTCCTCAAAAAATCATTTCAAGTGTTTTATCAAAACCATTTTTCATCTAAGATGACACTTTTTTCATATGTGTATGTTTCAAGTATAATGTCTCTATGATTTAAATGGTTTCACTTTTCATATTATGAAATGATATCCATTTTTTTTCTATGTATTATGTGATGATGGGATGATGTTTATGAACCCCATTTTATTTATTGGGTTTTTATGAATGATGTATGTTTATTTTGTGGCACAAGTATGAATAATTTCATTACGAGATGGGTGGGGCCTATATCTCCCTCCAATGCATTGGATAAATATTTATATCTAATTAGATAGACATGGCTAGAACGGCAAGTTAAACCGGTTCAGTAATACAGGACTGGAACGAGGAATGAACTCGATTCAGAAAGGCACTTTGTCCACTATGATGGTCTTGGCAGCAATGCCTTAGCTAATATGTAAATCATATCATGTGTTTCATGGATGACACAATTACATGTTTTATTCCCATGCTATTTTATCATTCTTAATGTTTCTTTATGATCTATGCCTTACGTAATTCCATGTTTTATGTCATTGCTCAAGCTTTCGATGTTTAAACATTTTGTTAATGTTTTTAAGTTCAAATGTATATGGTATGCTTTATTTAATCCATGATTACCCTTACTGAGCATCTGAGCTCACCCTTTTTATTTTTTCTTTTCCCCAGGATATAAATAAAGGTTTTAGGTAAAAAAATGGGAAGATCATTATGGGAGATGTTGAAGATCTTTCACCACGATTAGAAGATTACGTTCCATGTTTCAAAAGACACTAAACTATTACGGTCCTTGTGTGTCTGTTTCTGTTATGTATTAAGTATTCTGTTAAAGTAATGTAATGTCCATGTACGTCAACCTTTGGGTCTCTACAATTGGTATCAGAGGAAAGGTTTAGTCAACCTTTGGAAACTAGTAAGCGAAAACATTTGTGAGATCCCTAGAGATATTTATAAGGTATGTCTAGAGATGTCCCTAAGGATAAGTATACGTAAAGGATATAGTCCTAGAACTATGATAATGGTCATAGAATTTAACATAATATGTTAGATATTGAGGATACTCCCCCTTTACATTGTTTTTTTTCCCTAGAATGATTTTTCCTCTCACACTAATCTTTTTGTGTTTTAGAAAATGGCTGGAAAAATGAAGATTCACGATAATGGAGGATATTATAGACAATAGAATGATTTTCTTCATGAGAAACCAAATGAAATGGGATCTGGAAGTCCAAACATCGTTATTATGCTTAATCAGCAATCTCATAATATGACCAATAATCTCAACTTTGGTAAGTTTTCCGACTCAGATAATAAGAGAAAGATGGAGTTTCATGATTATCATAGAGGAAAAAAATTTCAATTTCCCTCATGTAAATCATGTGGGAAGAGGCATCCGGGAGATTGTTTCAAAGGAACTGGAAGATGCTTTGGGTTTGGAAAAGAAGGACAGAAAGCAAGTAAGTGCAAAGGAAAAGGTTCAGTTAACACCATGGACAAGGAAAATGGTATTGCTACGACATCAACAATGATTAGATGTTTTAAATGTGGAATGTACGGTCCTTATGAAAACCAATGCCCTAATGGAAAATCTCATGAAGAGAATCAGCATGGTCATATGGGTATTAGATATGTGGATGATGATGAGGAGTCTACAAATTATATATGAGATGAAAGAAGTGTTGAAGCTCAGTCAGTTGTTTTAGAAGGTAGTGGAATTATTGTATGTTTATCGAGATTTATGTTGTATAGTTAATGATACTATGGAATAAAGAATCATATAAAGATTTTTACCCTACTTTTTTTCCTAAAAGTATTTGAAATTATATTTTGTATGGTACCAGTAACCATGGAAGGTTATTCAGATATTTTTGTAAATTAGATGACATGCGCATAATGAAGGAATAAGATGATAATGAGATGTTTGATTGTATTCATGAGCTCGTGATTGATATAAGGACTAAGTGATATCATGGTTTGAGTATATGGAATTTTGAGGATTTTGGTATGTGGAAAGTGTTAACTTTTAACTGCATTCATGTTTTCACTAAGGTTCAATGGGTATTCATTTTTCTAGAGAATACATGATTAAGGCCTTCGAATGTTTGGAATGTGACCAACAAGACATATCTTATGATATATGGGGATCAACGATGGTATTAAATCTCTGGTAATCATTTCCACTATATTATGAGAGTGGACTGCAGTATTATGGATAAGCCTAAAGATTGGAATGGATTATGTTGGACATAAGTTAGTATTGTTTAAAGATAGAAGTTTTTTTCTATATTATTGATGGGATGTTATAGTAATATAGTTTTAGAAAAAGGACAACCTGCAGGACGGGCGACAGCTTATCGCGTCGGACAAGGCTGTGGGAATTGAACCCACAATCGAAGTGTGACTGGCCTTTATTGCCTACCACTGGCCTACAGGAAGTCCCTGGTTAGTAGAAACTAGTTTTATTTTATTAAGAGGTATGATATATGAAGTATAAGTTCATTTTTCGAACCATATATGATTAATCTAACGAAAAGATGGACTTATAACTTTTGTTAACCTTTTTTTTGAAAGAGATGGAATGACCCATCATTTTATCACATGATCAGCTAACAGATCATGAATTACAAATTCAACTTCATTTCTTTAAGGGATGAAGTGGAAATTGTTCAATTCACGAACAATAGTGAGATTTTACCAAAATCATGTAATTATTTCTTTTAGTTCATCAACTTTAGGGAAATGATCTTGAAAACCAAATTTTTTTTCGTAGTTCCCTTATATCCGATGAATCAGATGGTACCTTAGATCATCACAAATCTATAGCTTTGTGATTGTTGGATTTTTCATAGCCATGTTCTCTACCACTCTCCATCAGAACATGATGGTTAGATTTTTCTTCCATATCCAAATTTTCACCTATAATCTCCTACGTGGAAACCAAGTGATGAGTTAATTTGGGTAACCATTACATTTCATACTTTAGTTTTCAAATCCATTTTTTGGTATTCCTTTTTACGATGTGTGTTTCTATTAAACAAAATTTCGAGTAGTAAACCATTTATAACCCTGACGAATTTCGAGGGAGAAATTCATTCTAAGTGGGGTAGAATGTTACACCCCGAGATTTTATGAAAAATATATTTTTTATTTCATTAATGTCTTGTGTTTTATGCTACACCAATATTACGTTGCGCTATATGCAACACCTTATTAGCTTGCAGTATATGCAACACTATTCTTGGATCGTGTTACACATAATTTTGATAATAGTTATTCTACGCAACATTGAGTACATATATATATATATATATTCAATGTATAAATGAAATATGGTCGGATTATATTATACGAAACAACGAAGGATTGTTGTGCAACACGCAACCCTGACTTGGCTTGCATTACACGTAATCGCGACCTTCCTCGATAGCGTGTGTTGTACGCAATACCGGGTTTTACAAAACAACGATATATTATTATTATGAACTAGCCATTTTGAATAGTATTAAATAAATTTTGAATTTTATAACATTATTATTCATCTTACACATTTTCTAGAACATGGTATAAGAACAAAATAAAATTTTCGGGTAAAATAATTATTTTTAAAAAAATGCAGTTTTGCCGCCTTTTGATGGCACACCCACTTTAAATCTATTTTTTGATATGTTTATAAGTTAAATTTGACAATATAAAATTATTCGTTGGAATCAAGAAACAAAAATTTACTTTGGATAAAATTTTCATATTATTCTAGTAACTTTCATATTTTGATGAATAGAAAAAACACGCTATATTTTAATTAAAAAAAACTTTTTTCATCGTAATAATTTATATGGTTAAATTATAATAATTAATGGTTTTAAATTATAAATAGAATATATTTTTACCATTTAATATAATTTATTTCATTAGCAATGAATTTACATTAAATTCGTAGGTGAAATCAATTCAATCTTTTGCAATGTTTTAAAGAAAAACATGTTTTCTTTCGAAAATAGGATTAATTTTAATTTAATTTCTGCAACATTTCTGTATTGAATTTAGAAAAATAGATTGCATATTTGAAGTCAGTGGGGAAAATTATTTTAATAAGCTACTTTTTATTTTTGGGAATTATGAATAGTAACTACGGTAAATTTTATTTACCATAGTTAAAGGTAAATCGGGTAATTAAGGGTAAATATAATATTATAAAATTACCCTAACACATGCCAAAATTCTATTGGATGGCTAAAGTTAGACCCATATAACCTAAGGGTTGGATTAAATTCATTTTATGGACTTTTAACCATGAAAAGAATTTAATTATTATTAAAACCAAAGAAGGTGACAACATGTCACTCTCTTAAATCTTATAAGTATAATAATTTCAATTTAGTGATAGACATCATGAAAATTCGAACACGAATAGTCTCCAGAAATATAATAAAAGTATATACATTATGATAATTTATTTATAATTTTGAGGGATTAAATAATTGTCATTAATGGTGATACATTAATGATGCAGATATTATTTATTAAGTGAAAAATCAGTAATATAGTTTTTATTGAAATAATAATACCCATTAAAAGGCCCAAAAACCTGACCAACATTTATTGGTAGTGTATATCTACACCTTAATCATCAAATTACCTAATATATAACCGTTTGGAGCCTTAAAAAGTGATTATTACACTTATATTATTTTATTTTAAATGATTCCAAAGTTGTCACCTTCATAATTTAATAAATATAATAATTTAAATATTGTTATTTTAATATGATAAATTCGAGTAAAAGTATTATTGTGAAAGGTAATATATCTATCTTCATCATAGGATTTTATTTTTAATTTTTATGCAACAAATAAGTATATTACATAATTATACAAAAATGTTGTAGTATTTATTTTATTAAGAGATAAAAAAATAAATGGTTTTAAAAATAATAAAATAAATATTATATGAACTATTTAAGGTGATACACTAATTTTATAGATACATATGACCTTTTATGAATCTATTAAATATTTTTTTTCGAATATATCCTCTGATTAGATTTTATTTAAATTCAAATAAATGAATAGTGTCAAAATTGACACTATTGTTATTTTATAAAAATAACATATTATTAAATTGTTTAAAAATCACAAAAATATTTAAAAATTATAAATTGAAATTTATATATTCTAAAATGTCATAAAGTATCCAATTATGTAAAATTAACAACACATAAGTGATTATTTATTACTATTTAAAATTGAGAATTTTATTACCACAAATAAACTTAAATAGATTAAATAAGGATAAATCAAAATGATAAGGTTTAAAATAAGATCCAAACATGTCTAAATTTGGTTGGTTGATGATATTACAACCCTATATCATCTAATATTCTAATATGAGTCATTTTTGGAGGTTTTTAAGTGGGGTTAGATTTATTATAAATTAATATTTTTAAGAATTCCAAAGGTGCCCCTCTCCTCCCTTATAAAAGGGCACCTCCTCCCTCTCTTCCACACACCACTTTGAGCCTTCAACCTCGTCCAACCCCTGCCCAATTCTCTTCTACTATTACCTAGAAATATCCTAGAGGTCCTGGTCTTCTTCAAAGACCAATTTTAGTGCCCTAAGAGGAGGTCTCAAAGAAGCGCTTCAAAGAAGAGGTAATGTCCGTTTCCGATTCTTTCAACTTTATTTCTTCATCTACTTATTCTTATTTAGTTGTTTCATTATGAAGTAATAAAATCAGTATCACTCATATACTGATATGTTATTATAATTATGAAACAACCCAATTTCACCATCTATCCATGTCCATGTTTTATAAAAATTATTTCATGTATGTTTAAAGTCCTTTTTACCCATTTTTGACTTTTACTACACGGTATGTCAGTAATCTTTATTTTGTTTACATAACGAGGTACTTTTTTGACTTTTCCGACAAAAGTATGATGAGAATGTTATTTTTAACTTATACGGCATGAACGGATTTTTACGATTTCATAACGCCTCATTTTCATGAAGCTTACTCTACATGATTTCATGACTATTTTCAACAAAATATATTTCTTTTAAAATTTCATGACGTTTTGTGAAAAGAAATTGATTTTGAAGAAGAAAGGATATTTTCCTCAAGAAATCATTTCATGTGTTTTATCAAAACCGTTTTTCATCTAAGATGACACTTTTTTCATATGTGTATGTTTCATGTATAATGTATCTATGATTTACATGGTTTCACTTTTCTTATTATGAAATGATATCCATTTCTTTTATATGGATTATGCGATGATGGGATGATGTTTATGAAACCCATTTTATTTATTGGGTTTTTATGAATGATGTATGTTTATTTTTGGCACAAGTACGAATGATTTCATTACGAGATGGGTGGGACCTATATCTCCCTCAAATGAATTGTGTAAAGATTTATATCTAATGAGATAGACATGGATGGAACGGCACGTTAAACCGGTTCAATAATACAGGACTGGAACGGGGAATGAACTCGATTCAGAAAGGGTCTTTTTCCACTAAGATGGTCTTGGCAGCAAGGCCTTGGCTATTATGGAAATCATATCATGTACTTCATGGATGTCACAATTACATGTTTTATTCCCATTCTATTTTATCATTCTTAATGTTTCATTATGATCTATGCCTTACGTACTTCCATGTTTTATGTCATTTCTCAAGCTTTCGATGTTTAAACACTATGTTAATGTTTTTAAGTTCGAATGTATATGGTATGTTTTATTTTATCCATGCTTACCATTACTGAGCATTTGAGCTCACCCTTTTTATGTTTTCTTTTACCCCGGATATAAAGAAAGGTTTTAGGTAAGAAAAAAATGGGAAGATCTTTATGGGAGATGTTGAGGATCATTCACCATGATTAGAAGATTATGTTCCAAGTTTCCAAAGACACTAAACTATTATGGTCCTCGTATGTCTGTTTTTGTTATGTATTAAGTATTCTGCTAAATTAATGTAATTTCCATGTACGTCAAGCTTTGGGTCTCTACATGCGCCACGGTCAAACAGTATACCTAGTGAGCTGACATAATGTAATCACAAAGAAAACATAAAACACACATGCAATCAATGTTTTCACGCATTAAGTCGGAAATCAGAAGTCAGGGTCCTGGTGTACGGATACGTCGTCCGCCGCACCAACACTGGACTCCCTGGACTGATAACCACACCCAATACGCTTAACACTATTGCTTCACATAGAAAAAGACCAGAGTCCAAAGTTTTGTGGTAGAAACGAACTCCTCTGATACCAATTTGTCACGACCCGTCCTTGGGGCTCGTGCCGTGACTACCCCAAGCCCGCCTTCCATAGGCCAGGTGCTGGCGACTAGCACCAAGGCGTAATTCCCGTTAAAATGGGAAGGCGTTTCTTTTGTAAAGTAAACGAACACCACATATAAAGCAAGCAGTAGAAGTAAACACTAAGTAAAAACTGGGTACAACAGCAAGTACGGAAAAGTAAGTGGGCCAGTATACAAACCCAAACTGAAAGTAATGTAAAACTGGAAAGGGAAAACAACAACTGTAAAGTAGAGCCGCAGTGTTGAGCCATCCACTGGAAGTCCCACCTGATGGGTGGGTACAGATATCCTCCACTACTCCTCCGGTCCAGCCGACCGCTCTGAGTACGTCCCGCCCAGTGGTCCACCTCCAGGTACCGTCCTGCTCTGCAAGACTCAACCACGATCAGCGCTGACCGTCGTCTGCAACCAACATAACGTAGTGCGGGCATAGCCCATGCATGGGTGAGTATAAGCTACTCAGTAGGGACCACGAGACCCCATAAGGTCTCCCAGAATCCACAAAGGATAAACCACAAAGGAAAGATACAATCACGAAGTAACATTCGACACTACTTAGGTATTTTCCCATACATATACCTAAGTAATCAATCCTCATTCGGCACCAACATCCGAGCCCAAGTACAACCCAGTCTACACAGGAAAGAAAAACGTAAATCCATACAGGATAGCACAACACAATCCACATAGGAAAGAAAAACAGGATTCAGCTCACACAGGTATACTTCTTCGTAAGACGATAGAGATGATCATATATTCCCACTGATACATTTAAGCCGTCGGACCCACAAAGGATCGATAGGTACTAACCCCCGAAATGACCCACAATGGATCTGACCCACAAAGGATCGATAGGTAACTAACCCCTGCAATGACCCACAAAGGATCTGACCCAAAAATGATCGAGAGGTAACTAACCCCCGCAATGACCCACAAAGGATCTGACCCACAAAGGATCGATAGGTAACTAACCCCCACAAAGACCCACATAGGATCGGACCCACATAGGATCTTTAGGCGCTGGACCACACAAGACTACTGAGCGTTGGCCCACACAGGATCGGACCCACACAGGATATGTAGCTCTGATCCACGTATGATCACTGAGTTCTGTAGTAGTCGCCATCGAATCCACTGAGTATCTCTGTACAATCGTCATCGTAGTCGCAGTCGCAGCCAGCTCTAGGGTTCCCGCGCAAATCAAGCTCATTCGGGAGGGTCCTCTCCACGAGCCGAGAGGCTGATACATCAACTGACACAAAGACCAGAGTTGATGTATCCAAAAGTTCTGTATCGTTAACCAGAACTCAAAGTCACAGACGAAGCGTCAATCGGACGCTGGTCTGAGAGTTTTTGGCTTTTTCGTCGTAGGGGCCCGGTTGGTTTTTTTAGTCAAAACCAACCCGACTGTACTCCACCTACATCCAAACCTCGGGCAGAGTAAGCCAAAAGATCTGTCTCACTTAGAGGAATCCATCAAATTCGACGGCACGTCAATCAGACGTCCAGAGCTCAAGATATAAGTGTTTCCGCTCTGAGGGCCTGGTTGGTTTCGTGTACAAACCAACCCAGCCGAACTCAAAATTCTCTGAAACCTTGAGTGCGATATACTGAAACATCTTCCTCAATCCAAGGATCACATCGCAATTGACGGTGTGTCGATCGGAGTCCTATAGCTCATGTTATGGGCAATAGACCTAATAAGGTTCTGTATTCGGGGGTTCGGGCCCTGTCCGACCCGGCCCGATACCCCCAGGGTCGGCCCGAACTGGGTCGACCCATCCCGGGTCCGGGTCCGGCTTTCTTGGGTGCTTCCCGGCCCGGTCGGCGTGGCCCAGCCCGGCCGGCGCTGCCCGCTCTGGCGGACCGGCCATGCAGCCTGCCCGGCGCGCTGGCGAGGGGTTCGACCGAACGACCGAACCGTTCGGGGCGGGGAGCGCTGTCCCCGCATGAAATAAACCGCGGCCCCTTAATGGGGCCACTTTGTCCGGCCAGCCAAGGGTTTCGAACCCCCGGTTCCTCCATGGTCTGGCCGGCCCGCTCCGGTTGGCCGGCTTCTGCCGCCACGGGACCGGCATGGCCGGTCCCCTTGCTCTGATGTCGGCGGCCTGGTACCGTCCGCCGGTTCCACTGTTCCGCTGTGGCCCGGAACCGGCCACGGCCATGGTTCGTCTGGCGCCGCGCGACGGCGCCGCGCCCTTCTGCCGCGGCCCCGCTCCGGCCGCAGTTCTTCTGAGTTCTTCCGGCACGGCGTGACGACGCCACGTCCTTTGTTCATCTTCTACGGTGTGGCGCGACGGCGCCGTGGATTTGTTGCTTCCAACGGCGCGGTGTGACGGTGCCGCCTTTCTCCACTCTCCATTTTACAATTTCCTCGCGGTGCTTCGGCACCGTGTTTCCTTGTTCTCCGCATCAAAAATTCCACGACCAAAATGGGAGGAGTGTCGGCCATGTTCGTGCGGTCCGACCTCCTCCCATTAATGCGATAACAGGAAGTCCAATAAAAAGGGGGAAAACGGCGGAAGTAATCACAAAAAGAGAAACACATAAAACCCCTACATAAACGTTGTTGTCGCACGAGCGTTTGTCGTGGAAGAAGCGTCGCTGGAGGAGGATCGTCGGTGTCGCGGTACACGGAGTTGCATCGTCGATCTCCTAGGGTTTGGCATTCTTTGTCTCCCTTCATCAGAGTCCAGCGTTCTTCGTCGGCGGTGGTGCATTTTTTGCGTTCTTCGTCGAAGAACGGAGAATCTTCTCTTTTTCTCCCAAAGGTTTATCACAACACAACCCCAACCATCATAAAATAAGTCCAACACTTATTTTATTATCAACCTAAGCTTTTGAAATTCAAAAGATAAGAAATGAACAATTAATTCGAAGAATTAATTGTAACAATTTAACAGCCCAATTTAATGGTGTGTTTCTTAACCAGAAAAACACACGGTTGACTTTCATTAAAGAGGGGGGGTTTGCGGGTGCGTTACATAGTAGGGAAGAAACAGTGGGGCTCGTGTGGGCCTGACCTCACAAATATCCTACCAAGTGGGTAGGATATTGTGGGTTCCACCTTATCCGCTTAACTTGGCTTATGTGGATTTAAGTGTCTTTAAGTGAAATAAAATAAAGTGTTGCACCACTTTTATTTTATTTCTTAACTTATCCCCAAAAACTAAAAACCACACCCGAGCAAACGCAACTCCGAAAAAGGGGTTTCTAAGCAAATACCGGCGCTGTGATTCCATCGGTGTCCTCGGAATTTGATTCCGAGCACCATTTCAAAATTTAGAAAAACCCGCTCGTTCGTTCACTGAACGTACCCGAGCTAAATTTCAGAAAATGATTCCGGGCACATCGGGCGTCGGAATCAGGAGCCGTCAGAAACTGCGTTCTTGTAAAATTGCAAACAAAATTATGAAAAAAAATTTCTTGAATTTTACGGGTCTTTACAACATCATTGTCCACCTACACAAGGTCATGCATCCCATGGATGCTCAAAACGAACCTGGTGCCTAGAACCTCAAGTAACCCACATCCTTGATGCCCCTATGCCAATGGAACCTCAAGTAACCCGCATACTCAATGACCCTGATGCTACGCATATCATACATATACATATATAAAAAATATCATGCACATGATATGGTCTCAATCCCACTGACCATCATCTAGTCAATCCACATAGATCATGTGCATCACGTGCACTCAAAACAGACATATCTCTACCAGTCATGCCAAAAGAGAACAAGGGAATCACGGCCACACCCCTAGTGTACCTATAATTGTCATCGACTCACCAGCATGCTCAGCCTCTGGCAGCTCCACGGCATGCACCTGGCCTGATGTACCGCTGCTTGATGTCTGAACTCCCTACGGTGCTGCTCAAGCCCCCGGCCACTGACCCCTTAGCTAGATCACGCTGTCTCTGTCACGTCCGCAACGTGGAGTTGAAACTAGGCTACCCTCTCCTTGTACCGAACCTGAACCAACTCCATATTCTATAGTCTGTCCTGGTCCCATCATTTTCTGTTTGAGAAGGCTGCTTGTAGAACCTCTCAAGATTCCTGACCTGGCCACATGCCAGTCAATCCTTTGGAGGCCTATCACATTGAGTCTTAACAAGTCCCGACTGTCCACACTGAAATAAAATCACTGAAGAACTTCTACGAGGTGGTCTAGATAATTCCCTAGCCTTACCGCCCGGCTAGAACTCATCCCATCCCCACTTCCTACTATTTGAACCCTCACTATATGCTGTCGTCCGGTCAAACCGCGGCATATCCCGCTGGTTTCCCTCTGCTATGAGCACCTGATTCACTGCCTACAAAAATGATCTCAGCCTGAAAATATACACATGGACCCGAATGGAGTGTCGTAATCCATCCTTGTAGTGCATCCCCATTGCTACATCATCGCTTACCATACCATGTGTAATGCGATCCAACTCAGTGAATTTAGATACATAGTCTATGACGGATATGTCTCCCTGCCGAAGACTCAATAACTCCAGAGTTCTCTCTGCTCTTAGTGTCTCTGGTTAAAAGTGCTCGAAGAACCTTTCCTCGAAGTACATCCATGCTAGTCCCTCAAGCCTTCGATCCTGAACCGACACATCCCACCAACACTTTTCCGGTTCTCACAGAATGTACATGTCCAAGATGACCCTCCACCCTGGAGGCATCCCGAGCTGCTTGAAGATCTTGTGCATAACCTCTATCCAGTTCTCAGCCACCTACGGACAACCCTCACCCTGAAAAATCGGCAGGTATTGTGACTGAAACTCTCATGTCAGGTATGCCATCTATGGATCTACACCCTGCACGCCACTGTCGATCCCCTACAAGACATGTACCAGGTTAGCTTGGAGCTGCTCGTCGAGACATGCCCCGAATGCTGCCAAACCCGACTATTGTCCTGCCTACACTGGATCCTGAACATGATTTTGCCCCTGAGACTATACCTATGGCTCATGCTCTGTCTATACCGAATCTTGAACCTGATCCTGCACCTATGAAACTGTATCCTCACTTTCCTTATGCTCCATCGAGATGTGTTGGAGGAACCCGCTCGGGCCATGCCAGTCCTGACAACTAACGTTGCCTCAAACCGATGACCGAGTCGCCCAATCCTGGTGATCAAAATCACCTCAACTGACAGTACCTACCTGCTCATACAAGAGCCAGACCCAAATGCCATGCCACATGAAATTCTACAAATATAAAAAGCATGGAATAACACATCGCAATAAACAAGAAATTGTATCTACAATTTCACCAATTTACATTTCAGAGTATAAAAATTATGGATATTGATTTTTATTCACATGGAATTATCACTTCACAAAGCATACATGCAATTATGAAATTGAAATACCCGAAAATGTTCCTATAAAAATCCAAGAAAACAAGCCTCACCATACCGGGACAAGGTCTAATTCTCCCTTACCGCACCGGGTCAAGTGTTAAAAATCACAATCAATAACATCACACACCAAGTGAGCCACCAAGGAATAAATCATATAAATTGTAATCTAAGAAAAAGCAAACAGAAATTCCCACCCATGGAAACTTGGTCCAACCCTCGTACATGGGGCTTCAGGCACCCAAGCACAAGCTAGAAACCCAGTCCCAGTAACAACCTATCTCTATTCTAACATATCCAAAATATTTAAACCATCAGAAATAAAAAGAGAAGTATCAAACTCATTAGTAGTAAATATGGCACTGCTACTAAATTCTCTATCATGAACTCCTCTGATACCACTTTGTAACGACCTAGACCCGTGCAGCCACCCAAACAGTGCCAAACGGGTTGGGTGTTACTACCTTAGGTGCACCTCCCCGAATGCCAAATGCTGCTGACAAGAAGCGGGGGTCTAATATGTATAGTGGGGAGGCTATACCCTCTCATAGGATAATAATGGTACTGGTTCGAGTATAATAATAAAGAAGTAGCAGAATAACAACTCAGCAAACTCGAGCCAGACTTGCAGATCAGAAGCACAATCAATATCGATAGAAAGCGGAAGCAATAAATATCACAGCAGTAGTGGAATGTAAACATAATAGCATGCTGAAAACCACTTGTAACTACTAAACAAACAACAAAACATGCATCCAGAGCAGGTCATACGTATCCATATATATGTAAAGGGTGCAACTGGCTAACCAGGTATTGTTACATAACAATCATGTAGATACTTGAAAGAAAACAGAACAAAGTCAACTCCAGATAGGCAAGACCTCAAGGTCCATACCATCTTCATTCAACGGCTAATGCAACCCATCTCCTGAAGTTGGCCTCTTTATTGCATGTAAATCCACAAAGTCTGCAAGCGTCCCAAAGGGCCCATGCAGGGTTTGAGACAAATCTCAGTAGGATACCTCCCAACGGTGCATACCTAATATAAGTTTTTAACCAGGAATGCCATTATAAGGAAAACAATAGACAATAAAATGCACCAATAAACACTAACTCCACTAGTGCTTAGTAGCCACCATGGAGTGTCACCTTCTTCAGCCAACCCCAGAATCTCTATCATGTATCCCGGCACCATGTACCCCCTGACACCACATGTATCAATTACAATCATCATGAAGGCTTTTCCAAGAATAGTAACCAAAACCTTTTACCTCCTGATACCTCGTGCATAAAGTACAGACTTCCTGAAGGCACGCCGCAGAAGTAACCCAGAGGAACAATGATGCTTGTCCTCAAATAAATAACCGGAGGGACATCGATGTTTTCCCTCAATTAAAGTAACCCGAGGGACATTGATACCTGCCCTCACATCACAGCGAGCCTCAGCCCCCAACTCGATAGCCTCAAAGCTATCCCTTGGAGGCTCTTCACCTCCCATGTGGCTTTCTACAGCAAGCACCCCCAACCAAAATACCAAAAACACATCTATGGGGGCCTTTACCCACATGAGTTTTCAAAACCACCTCATCATAAAGTATCTCTATGTGCACACTACTCAAGTTCGGTGTGAGTGGTAATCACTAAAATAGTTCCTAATACCCCACACATCTGACACATCGTGTCCCTGCGACCATGACAATCTAGTCTGATGGACTCACTATCCAAGTAACATGGGTCATGCCCAACCTGACAGTCATCCTGCCTCAAGTCGATGTCCATCATGCCTGATCCCATGGTCAAAACCACCAAAAGTAACCTCGCACCATGGCCAACCTAACATTCGTACTTCCTCAAGCCGATGTCCATGATGCCCAATCCTATGGTCAAAACCACCTAATGTAAACTGGGCCAATCCCAACCCGTGATTATCATCACTCAACAATATCTGGGTCATGCCCAACACCACCCAAGGGGTCCAGAAGATGCAATTCATCAATTACATATAAAACACATTTAAACTGAACACATAACATGAAAAACCATCTAATCAGATGAATTTCACTAAGAAAGTGATGTCCCAAACTAGCACTGAAATTTATAAGGTATACAAAAATTCATATCATGGTTTAAATAACTAAACCTAATAGTTTAAGCCAATATAATTGAAGTGTTATAATTTTGGCTACCCCGGCCAAAATGCGCCATGTGAGAAACGACCTCTCGCCCGACCCTTCTCAATAAAGACAAGACAAAGGGAATACCCATGGTATCCCATTACTCTAATAAGTAATTTAAAATGCAATAGATGATAATTTAGGGTCTCTCTAAAAGTACCCAAATACGCGCTATAGGCTGCGCTACCCAAATGACCCTGAAAACAAAAAAAATGATATGCACCACCTACCTCATACTAGTATGATGTTACTCCTTCGATATAAGCCTCCAATTTGTCCTAAAACCTAGTGGAACTAAAAAATAACCAAAACCTCTCAAACCCCAACAACTCGTTCTAGAAAAAAATCATGAAAAACGGATCAAGGTGAATCAATACCTTACCAAGGGGGTTCTAACACATCAAATGATGTTAGAAACAGAGTTCGGACGAAGATCCAGGAGGGATTTGAAGGTCCAGCTGGCTCTCCCCGGGCGAGCCCCGAGTTGAAGGAAGAAAAAGAAGACAATAGGAATTATAGGGGGGATCGGAACATAAAAACCATAATTTTAATTGGCTGCATGGTTAACCCACACGATTTAGAAAACTCTGTGCCAACTGTGTTGTTTCCACTGTGTCACCCGGGAACATCACACAAGCAAACCGCACGGTTTGGAAAACCTTGGGCTGCCCGTGCGGAGCCCACTGTCTCACCTAGAGACTTAGCACGGTTTTTCCACATGGTTTTTTCAGACCGTGCGCTAGCCGTCCACACCATCACGACGTCCCCAACTTCAAAATATTAACCCATAATTTTCCAATTGCACTTGTTTTCTCAGAAGCGAGTCAAAATTCAAACACAGTAAGGATTTTGACCCAATCCAAAAACCATGGATCTTCCAAATCAAGACCTTGACACTTCTGAGTCACTGGAAAACTAGTTTGAGCCTACCCACCTAGGTACCTAGGATTCCCATTGTTCTCAATTCATGTTCAGAAATCACACATTTCACGAATTTCACATTATAATTACAATAATTATAGATACACTAGGAAATCTAAATTTTCAAATAACCAAACCACCTTTCATTTTACATACACCATATCCATAAACATTTACATTTTCTACCAGGTGACAAATTCATGAATCCCCTTTGAAATTAGCACATGAAATACACATAATCAATTGAACCATTTTTATAGGCCAATCCATTTTTATATTCACACACATATCAATTTCATATTAAAACTTGGGTCTCTTCATTTATACAATTCCCAATTCATATAATAGGTGAACTATTACGAAGCCGACATGCAACAAAAAATCATTTCATTGAAATAACTCATTTTCACACTTAAAACCTTTTGAAATCCCATTTGAAACCTTCCACAAAAGGCATAAAACCACTTTCAAGAAACATTATTGTGTAAATTACACAAAAACTAACCATTTACATTTATAAAATCCATTTTAATTATATATTCATTCCAATGAACTTAAAAAATGAATCTCAAACCAAGAAATTATTCCATATAACACATATAAATAACCATGAAATCATATTAAAATCATTTTATAATTTTTTACATGGAAAAAACTCCCTCAAGCTTGGAAAATTCCATAAATTGGAGCAAAACAACAACTGCACCACCACATGACCCTAACAAGGAAATATATAAAAACAATCATCATGATGTCACTAAATAATAATTGATCATACCCTCCCTAGGTCAATAACCCCACTAGAAATTTAGAACCCATGAAAGGGTATGAAAACCTTATCAAGAGGGACAAAACTAAGAGAGAATCCACTTATATTTTGTTTCCTTGAAGAATATGGGGTCAAAACCACCCAATTATTGAATCCCCGGATGTCCATGGAAGCTTTAAGGGATATCCAATGGATGAAAATCACATATGGGGTGGATTTAAGCGGTTTATGGTTAAATCCCAAGAGGACACAAAGGAAAGTTACATATTTTTAATGACATGGAAAAGTAACACAGTTTTTCCACACATCTTACCAAAAATGTGGAAATAGTTCACCCCTCACTGTCTAAGAGGAATAAGACACACAATTAGATCGCATGGTTTAAATACCATGAGCTAACTATGTGGTTAACCATTGACCAAAAACAACACTTGATCACATAGTTACCTAAGAACGGGTGTAGGTTTTTCTAAACTATGTACCAACTATGTTCGACATGCAATTAACCAAAAACACTTGAATTTTTTAAAAAAAATTAATGGAATTCCAAAGGGAGAATACTAGACCCAAAATAATTAAGAAATTACATAAAAAATTCATACCATTCTAATATAATTTCTTAGTGAAAAAGATATACCCATAATTGAACTAGAACTAAAGATGAAAATTGAACCAGGGTGAGATATGGATAGCCATTGGAGTATTTTTTTGATAAAATATTTGATGTCTCCTAGGAATTGAAAATGATTTCATCCATATGGTTATTGGATTTGTAGCTCATTCTTATTATTTTTTTGATGAAGATGACTCTACCCTCATATGGTCCCAAGATCAGTTGTTTTTCAAAAGATTTCACTTATCCTATTTAAATAGTCCTATGATTTATGTGTGAACATGGCCCTTTGACTTTGCACATTTGGGTTAGTGTCCTTATTTTTTTCTCCATACTGACAATATATCTACTCATTATAAAATTTTCGATCTATTTGGAATCTTTTTGAGTGTTCATTGTATATTAAAGACCCTAATTCACTCTTTTGAACTGAATATTTTTATTGAATTTAATATTGAAACAGCTCCGATTGAATCAATTTTTAGTGAGTTTTTTAATATTTTTAATGCATTAATGTAGTTAACTTCTGTTTTGGGATCAATTTATATACTTTTTTCATCATATTTTCCCACCATCATTAGGGTTGTTAGCATAGACATGTAAAAATGGGGCCTTTTCTTATGGTTGATCCCTATCATGTTCCTAGATTTTATCAACAATGTTTTAGGTAGGGTGTCACTCCAAACAATCCTTGTAAATATATCATTATATTTTCCAATGAGACTTCATCTTATATGATTAAATTATAATTTTTTGAGATATCACACACTTCCAGATAACATACACATACTATATGTCCGTTTGCCCCATTTTCATATACTTTTTTCCCTAAATGATAATTAGGGACAAAGGGTTGAAAGTAATCATGTCCTTGGAACATAGTTAAATTCATGTCAAGTTGCACTTGAAGATTATGAGAAAGTTATCTCTTGGAAGTAAATCAAGTATGATAATATGGAGATGCATGTTCTATTCAATATGATCACTCCATCCATGTCGGTTGAGTCATCAATGTAGGAAAACTATGAAGAGGTTAATAGGAAGAATAATTTCAAGACCGAAAGTGAAGATTCTTTAGGTAGAGAATAATCTAAGGGAGATAAAATGGTTAATTCTTTGTGGATGAATAAATAACATGTGGTATATATTAGGCACTATGGACTGAGGAACAATGTCAAGAATCTAATACTGATAATCCTACTACTCTAGGGTCATATTCCTCACTACCATTTGACTATAAACTAGATATATTGTCTTATTATTTCTTTAATATCAGTTTGATGAAACTGAAAAAGTGTGTTTTTGATGCCATAGATATTACTATTCAATAATGGATGAAGATGATACTCATAAATATTTCTCCAATATACCAAAATGAATGACTATAATATTGTTTGGTAATGTAATTGTTTTTAAGGAGAAATTTTGAGGAAAATATTTAGTCATGTAATCCATAAGCCAATAGAAACCTAAAAATGAAGGTATAATATAACGGAGGGATAAATCATGTAACGAATTATAGGAATTGGGGGAGGTGGGTAGATGACTGGAAGTCAAGCATCGAGTTAATGTTGGAAGGTTATTATGGAGGGAGTAATAATACGATGATCAAGAAACTTATATCATGGAAATTCTTTTTCATTACATTATGGAGACTATAATAGAAAATTTTTATATTAGTTTTGTTTTGATGGACATGAAAAGAACGTATTATTGGGAGATTAAATGAATAATATAAGGCCCCAACCTTAAATATTACATAATCACGAATTACGTAAATAATTCACATTGAGGATCATTTTCAGGATTAGATCTTTAGTGAATTGAATCAAAAATAAGCATAAAACTTGAATATTACTTGGAGATAGTTCTATTTAATATCTATTTATTAATAAAATAAAAACTCTGGGAAAATAAGATTCAGGTATAGTTCCATGTTTTAGAAATCATGACTTTTCCTTGATCACATCCTTGACCCAATTCCACTTTATATCCTATGAAAAACATTTCAAAATCATTGGATATGCATAAAAATCTCATTATGGGATACAAAAATAAGGAAAACTACTAATTTTTCAAAACTAAAAGTAATCCATGAATACCATATCATAAGTAATACATTTCTCCTTTATGAATTAGTAAATACTCTTCACTAAATAAATGCTTATGTCCTACCATTTTGTAATGAAAAGACTTCCATAAAACCCAGAGAAAGAACACATAACATATATAGGTAACTTGGATCATTATCATACATAAATTGGCTAACCATATGGCCAACTTCCACATATATCACTAAACGGAATATACATACAACCTTATTTCATTAATAATTAATTGTAGGTTATAACATTTCCACCTTTCCTTGTTTATCACGGCACCACCTATAATTTGGTTTATCATGTAACCACCTGTCAAATGTCCAAGTACAATTATAAAATCATAGAAAATAAAATATTTCAAATATAAATATTTCACTAATAACATTTTATTTTCAATCGAAATAAATCATTTCAAGATATTGAAATAAAAAGTCGATTTCAAAAACTACTCTCAAAACTAAAAAACCCAAAAAACAAAATAAGGGGTTTCTTTTTCATTTTAAAAACATTAAGGCTTATAAAGGAAGCCAATTAACGATTACGGTGGCGGAGAGGTCATTGTCGCCACAAATTTTAAAAAAATTCCTTTTGACATTTAGTAAAACACTTCATTCAAATATTAATCCCTATGAATGAAATGAAATGTCAAATGTGTTTATACATGGTATAAAATAATATCTAGTATAAAGAAAAATATGCCTCATTGAAAGAAGATTTAGATGAAGTCCCTTACAAAAATTATTTTGTAAATAAAATGGATCGATAATGTGTATTCACTATAATTAAACATATGTAATGTATAAACAAAAGATAGGATATCAAAATTTATATCTCACATAATCATAGTATGGCATAATAAAAAAGTACATGTTTAACCAAGTAAATGGAAATTGGGTTAGGAAGTTCCCTTAACTCGTGTCTGACTTGACCCATTCATTCTTTAATTTCCTGAATAATAAAATTATTTTAATTTCTTCATGATTAAGAAAAATTTTCAAGTTTATTATTCCTTTTATATTACTTATTACCATGTTATGAACATTATGTAATCATTTATGTTAATAATGGTCATTTTGTCGATATTTGGTACTTACGTCAAAAATGATCTTCTTACAATTACATGTTGTCCATGTGGTAAACACCATTATCTCTAGAATGATAATAATGATTTAGATATGATATAAATCATAAAAATCCAGTATATATATATATATGTATTTCTAACAGTACATAACATTTGCATATAAGAAATGAAATGCACTATTCATGCAGACGGTAAGCCATACGTACACATGAACGCTACTTTTATTTCTATATCATATTTTAATTGAATAAAAACATAATGATACATAGGTATATTATATTTACAGTATAATATCATATTTTATATATGTGCTATAAGTTTATTAACAAAATCCTTTATATGTACCGAGTATTGTATGAACGAGTCATAACACTTTGATGGGTGGTTGTCCGCACATACTAAAATTAAATTATCGCATTTACCTATAATGGAAACCATAACGGTATGATATAAATGAAAAATACAGAAGCATAATGACAATATAAATATAATATATATCATATAAAAATAATTTTCCATCATAATGGTGATCATGAAAGGCGGTTGGAGATAATTAAAGATTAATCATTTCGTGAGACAGTAGTTCATCGTCCATAGAAATAGTATGTTCTTTACCAATTACATAGAGGTGTGTGTAAGTGTAATTATAATACTAATAATAAAAACAAACTAGTATACTGATTATAGTTGTTTTTTATGAATTAATGGAATAAAAAGAGTTTAGGGGGTTGGAGAAGTAAAAAAACAAAAGAACTTAAGAGAATGCGTTATCTTTAAATCGGGTAACTCCTGTTGGTTTGAAACAAAAGGATTTCTTGAAGTGCCTTCTACCAAAGGAATGGAATCTAACAAAAATAGAGGGATGTAGAGAACTTAATTGGAAGTGGTTGTATGAGCCAAGGGACTTGAGAGGTGTGAGTAATGGGTTAGAGGTGAGGTATTTTATAAGGGGGAGGAGGTTCTCCTTAGGAATGTTTGAAAATATTATTTTATTATATAGTGATTTTCGGGATCTAAATTTCCAGAACTAATGAACGTTAAATATAAGATGGCTCATGTTCAAAATAAAATCATACAATAATAATTGGACATATTTTGGATTTTTTTTAATCTTTATAATCTTATTTATTTATATCATTCTTTAATTAGGTAAACGCTGCATCATTATTCTGTCATAAATAATTTTATTGATTTGATGTCTAAAAACTATAAAAAAATGACGATTTATGAAATCCTTTTATATTTCTAATTAATATTTATATTCAGAGAGATAGCTTATATATCCCCGTGTGAAAAGTGTTTTACTAAAAGATATATTTTTAAGTCATTTTTGTCTTTACATTAAATTAATTAATATAATGTGTCATTATCACTCGTAAGTGGCTCCATGGGGTCCCAAAATTGATCCAATGATTCCTATGGTCGGCCATGAATCATCCAATCAGAATAAGACAGGTTTTAAGGTAATTTTTTATTATTAAAAAATTATTTTTACCTTGAATTACCCTATTTATCTTTAACCACCACAAATATAAGTCAAAAGTTATTATTCACCCAGAAAATATTTTCATCTTATTGAACCAAATTTTATATACAAATAACAACCATTTTTGTCATATTTTTAAAATTAAATTCACATAATGTTTAAATTTCATTGAAATGAAAATGTCAGTTTTTGAACTGCTACTCAATGTGTTCACTATTCATCAAAAATTGAAGGTTTTTAGAAAAATACCATAAATTAATCCTAAGCTATATTTGATATTCTGAATTAAAAAATAATATCTATTTTACCAAATTAAAAACATTGAATTTTCATCACATAATTTAATATTAATTATCTTTGTCGAAACAATATAGCGTGTTTTTTAGAAATAATAACTATCAAAAGATTGACACTTGTTTATATCCAATTTCAAAGTAAAATTACTTCCAGTAACCATAATTGGATTAAATGATTAAAATATAATCTAATGAAACTTTAAACCTAACGAAAAAGATAATATAACCATATAAATAAACTAGATTAAAAGTCATTTTTTAATTATAATATAGTATTTTTCACTATTCATTTAAAATAATTTTTTCATAAAAATACCAAAAATTTACCCAAAAAAAATTTCGATTTTAAAGAAATATTTTATTTTGTAAAATAGAACATATATAAGTGGCCAAAAATAGAATTAAAGTGGTTTTTACCATTATAAGGTTGTAAATCGACCTTTTAAATAATATTAGATTATTTATGCATAAAATTATATTCTTTCTTATTTTACGCCTCTAAAATGTATTGAGTAAATGTAAAATCATTTAACAAACATGTATAATCATATAATAGTTATTTATATTCATTACCACTAATAAAATAGCTATGCATTGACTACCATTTATTATAATATTATTTTATAATTTTAATTTTTGGTATACCTCCATGATTTGTGCAATGTAAGATTTCAAAGAAAGCCATTGTTATGTATCAGGTAAGACATCAATCATTGCATCCCATTTAAAGTAAAATTAACATTTAATTCATAAATATTAATAAATATGAAAATTTATTATTCTTTATTTACTTGGGATGTTACAAATACAAAAGAGGAACAAGGGAAATAGATCAACATAGAAGATATTATTTTGGGTGGTGTTTTCAAGGAATAAATGGAAAATTTGGTGGAATATATCTTTTTTTTGGTCGAACGATGTATTAATTTGAAGAACTCATTAAATAATAAAAAGAGTTAAGAAAATTCATCATTGACTGTATCTTAAAAGGTTACATGGCACTAAAATATGAAACTTCTTTTTTGGAATGGATAAATGTCATCCTTTTTTATTTAAAATTAGTTTTGATCATTTTTCATTTCCAAAAAATACCTTTAATTTTTTTTTTCAAAACAAAAAAATGGAATTGGCAAGCCATGAGTTTATTTCTAGCTATACAACCACGAGAAACAACCACCAAAGAATATATTATAATTTGGTCTTATACATAGATATTTAAATGTTATATAAGTAAAAATTAATGTGGTATCAAAATTTAATTGTTAATGTAATAATTTACTTCTAATTTTTTTAATGAAATAGATTGATCATTTTTATTAAAAATTCAATGATAATATAAACAATATGTCGAAAAATAATAACAAAACCTCTTGATGATAAAAACATTTTGGGTGATACTAATTTTTTATATTGTTTATATTAAAAAAACAATTCATATTTGATAAAAAAATCTTTGTTTAATGATAATTATATATTTACTACCAACCAATTACTATTTAACTAGAAATATGTTTTTGAAAAGATAAAATGTTATAAAAATTATTTTTTATGAAAATAATATAAATTATGTGTTATTCAAATGTTTAAATATAAAATTTTAGAATTTAAAAGTTCTCAATTTACACATTTTTATTAAATATAAAATAATTAACATAGGATAATTTTTTTAAAAAAAATTTGATTTTAGGTGAATAATAAATAATTTTCATATTAATTATACCATAGCATTTATGAAAATTTCTTCAGGATTATTTTAATATAAAACATCTAAAATTATATTCATAGTAAAAAAATTAATGGGTATGGTAATATATTTAAAAATAACCCAATTAATTTATAATACTCGTGTTTTACAATTTGAAAAATTAAATACTATTTTATCCAAATTGACGTTTTATTCTTGTTTCATTTAGTCTAGGATTTATCAATCTGTAATATAGTTATCGATTTATTTTGAAGAGTTACAACTCTTATTTGTGAAATTAAAAACCACTAAATGATAAGGGAAAATAGTGTTGATAAATATACAGTAAACAAAAAAATTTAGACTTAAAAGGAAACATGTAGGAAATTTTATTTACACAATATGTATTATAACATTATAATGAATATTTTCCCAACATAGAAATTTAATTTTTTTAAATTGATTATATATTTTGAATTATAATGTAAAAAATATTTTATAAGGTGAATTATTTTTAGGAATTAAATGCTAATTAATTATGTATAAATTAATTACCATGGTAAGAATAAATAAACAGTAAAACTAATAAATCTATGAGTAGGAGACATAAAAACATGTTAGAAACATGTGTAAAATGTTTTTACTTATTTATTTAAAATCCTAAACACTTAACAAAATCCATTATGATCACCTATTTGTTCAACTTTGCTGCTGAATAATGACATTATGTTTCATTTAATTACAAAAATGCAACTCGACTCCATTAAAAAAGGTCTAATCACCACCTCACATTTCCTCACACCCCATTTCCTCTGTATTAGAAAAACAATTATACAAATAACTAAAATAGACTAAAAAAATTATAATTTTTTATATCATTGTCATAAGACATCATCTCAATCATATAATCTGAATTTCAATGGCTATATTATATGTTATAAGGTAGAATTATCTATGATAACTTTTTATTCATTTTTCATTATTTTTTATTCCTATTCAATATAATATAATATATGTTTTTTGAATTTTAATCATCAATAACAATTGTATACTAAAATATTCATATATTTATTAGATTTTTTTTGAAACATCCTAATATGAATTTGAAAAATGAAAATATTGGTTGCAATATGCATGGACTACTAAAACCATAATATTCAGGAACAAATTGTCATGACCATATTATATATAACATCACATTAGATTATTTTATGAATAAATATAATAGTTAAAACATTATTAAGATTTTTTAAATATAAACCAATTCTATCTTTCATTATGTTTAATAGAAAATGGGAACAACACACGTCCATGCTTGCAGACTACCTCCACCACAAAAATGACCAATTTATTTTTTTAATCTAAGAATGTTTCATTATAAATAAGTCCAAATTTATATTTATCATCAATAGAAACATATAGATGTTATTTTTATGTTTCTTGAAGTATTTTATTATTCCTAAATAATCACTTCTTTAATAATAGTCACACATAGATTAATGTTTTTTATTTTTTGGTTTGGTTTAATCGCCAAGAAAAAAAATGCTATAAATTTTTTTCATGATATCCAACGTAGACATAAATAATTGTGATATTAGTCATTTATGAGAAAATAATGTTTTTAATGGTCATTTAAAATTATATAAACAATATCACTAGCAACTTCGTCATCACATGTCATGACAAAGATACTAATGGATTGAAACTATAATATTATAAATCCTTATAAGACATCTATCCCTATACCACAAATGAAATTGTAATGACGATATTTGAAACTATAAAAATAAATCAAAGCAATCATTTGAAAAATATTATTAAAAATTATTCCTAACTATTAAAAAAATTCTAAAATAAAAATAAAACTAACTAAAATATTTTAAATAAATAATTTTAAATTATTTTTGAAAAATTATTTATTTTTTAATAAATATTATTTAAATATGTGATTAAGATAGTTATTTCTATTATAAAGGATGATAGAGCACATTTTCTTTTATGGTATTTATGCTATTGTTTTTTTAGAATTAATTATTTTTATTAATGCATAATTTTTCAACATTTAGTAATGTTTTTTAATATTGTTTTCTTCTATTCATTAATGATTTTATAATTCAGTTCATCATTCATTGTTGTGGAATAAAATTAATGTATTCCTTTTGATTTAAAATTTAATTATATTATGAATTATTCCCATTATTAAAAATGAGTTCTTCTTCTTCCATATCCATATTCAATTTTTATAGAATGTTATTATTTCATATATTTAAATAAAAAAATGTTACACATCCAATAATCATCAAATTTAATATTAACTATTGTAAAACAAATATTTAACACCTCCTTTAGGATTTGGTTTCCAATGATAGTTTTTTTTAACTAGTAAAATTCATTTTTCTTTAGTGTATATATTTATATTATACATTAGAAATTTTCTTATATAAACATTCAATACATTTTTAACAACCCAATATTTGGAATTCAATTGAATTATTGTTCGAAATAGATTTTATGTTTCCATAATAAATGATATTTATAGTGATATTTATAATTTATTTTCATTATAACAACCTTTTTAAATGTTTCATTAAATCTACAATTCATGGTTTCATTTCCTCATTAAATAATCTTACTTTTAGAGATTTATTTTTGATGAATCTGTTTATTAATTATTCTATGAAATTAACATTTGTGTTTTTGAATGTTTATGCTAATTGATGCAATCCATGATATCATATTATATGATAAATTTATGGAATTAAATGGAACCAATTATATTTCACTGTGTTCATTATGATATGATGACTAATTGATATCAAAGGGAAAATAATATGTAAGAATTTTTGTGTGTGGGGTTATATATCTCCTTATATTTCATTATTTAAGGTTCTCTATAAAATTTGAATATTTATAATGGGCAATCATAGATATTCCCAAAAAATTATGTTTTTTAATTCATGTATAATATCACATACAAAGGTTCGGGACTTCTTTGATATCCTAAAAATATGACAATACATGTTCTTATGTTTGTTCCATTGTTACATGTTATGCTTTGTTTCAATGTAAAAATACATTTTTATGCCCAATGACTATGGTTTTTAACCACGGTTCATGTTCATTATTATTTCATGATTATACATTTTTTTGGAGGGGTTTGTGTTTTTTAATTTTAGATTTCATGTCTATCTACCAATAGATAGAGAAAATTTTATTTTTTATATCTTATTAAAAATTAAATCATCCCCCTTGCCATGTTTTATTATATTTTAATAATAAAACCATTGATAAATTTTTTATAAGTTTTTGATTATTGAATTTTTGATATCACACATTTATTATGTTTTCGTTATTCATGTTATAAACATGACTATAACTGATTTGAAGTCTATGATAGATTAAATTGAGGATCAATTATGGGGAAATGTTCAATTTTTTGTAAAATATATTTAATATGAAATTAACAATTGATTATTCTAAACCATAAATCCATGGGATTGTGTGATTATATTAAGATTTAATTATAACCACATGGTTACTATTTAAAATAATGATATCTATGTTACAACCCAAGGTTATTTAAAAAAATATATGAAATAAACGAATCTTTTTTAAGTAGGTATTTATAACTAGCCTTTAAACATAAATTTTCAGCTTATATGTCTTGAATTTCTAAAAACAGTCATATAAAATAATGTTCAGTAAGTTATTTGGAGTCTGATGGAACCAACATGTTTCATTGGTGAATAGTATCATAACATTATGATTAGTAATATGAATAGTAATATGGAACTAATGAATAGTAAATTATATTGTTATTTTATTTTCGTAAGGATTTAAGATAATGACTTCTTGTTTAATTTTTCAATTTGATATAAAAGTAGTTAATGAATTCAAATTGTTTATTTTCGAATTAAGTATGATTTTTTTAAAATTAAATTAATAATATTTAGAAAATAATTTTCAAAAATGGATTTCATTTTTTAATTATACACATAGAAAAATGGTAACGATAAATTTTTGGGATTTTTCTGAAACAATTGATTTTTCGGTGAATATTAAAAATACAGTTTTGAGTTTTGGTGTGTTAATGTCATCTTTAATGATGCAATAATGATGTAACAATTATGGTCGACTTTTTTATAATAAAATAAGTTATGAGGTGTCCCAAATTGCTAATCCCATGGGAAAATACCTTGTGAAATCCCATGGTGTTTCAAATACCACAAATGAGGTGTCCCTTGGAAATTATTAAAATATTCCATCACTTTTGCTCTAAATACAACCCATTACTTCATTAAATTCATTCTGAAGGACTCATCAACGATGATTTGGCCTCCTAACCAACCTATTATCCCTACAAAGGTTTATTCAATCCCCCAAGGTCCCAACATTCATGTTCTAGGAATTACTCTACAAGGTAAAAAAATTCTCAACTTCTTTATTTCCATTCAAGTTCTCTTTAATGTGGTATTGAATTCATGAATCCATACCATTTTCATCATTTCATCTTATTATTTCTCTGTTATTTATTATGATTCATTTATTGATTATTTAACCTTGTCCTCTCTCTTTAAAATGTTTTATAAAACCATGTTGCGTAGCTGTTTGGCTGCCGAATTGTTATAAGAGATTTCTCAACTATTCATTTATTTTGAGTTCCTTTATTTTCTTATTTTTCCCCACATCCTCTTATCCAAGAGGCATGAAATCTCCCTAAATCATGTATATTCTGTATTTACTCATGTTCATGTAAAATTCATCATCATTCTTCTTCCCCTCTTCCACTTATTTATGGAATAAATATGTTGTCCGTGAAATGTTGAATTACCAACATCACGGACAATGTGATTTCTTTTTTACATTAATTATTTCATGTCTGGAATTAAAACCATTATTATGGTTTAACCATGTTATAATATATTAATTATGTCTCATAAATGGTTCTATAATTTTTTTTCACACATGGTTTTAATTTATAAAACAAATGAGGTCGTTATTATCAAAGAACCACTAAAATTATCTAAACAAACATCATTAATGTTTTAACTTACAAATCATCCTCATATAAAACATCAAAATTATAAAAGGAATAATTATTGTAATGGAAATATTTAAATACCTTTCTATTCAAATTTTTTATTTTCACTTCCAATATATAAGGATATCCATCATGAAGCAGTCATAGAAGTCATGTAAAGAAATGCACCCAAAACAATGCAAGAAAAAAAATACTAACAACTAAAGGGTGAAATTATGTTTTGAAGTGATAATATAATAGGTTATAAAGATGAATATGTTTCTTTAAGATAATAATATAACTCTTTTAACAATTATAAATGAGTTTTAAACAATTTTATGTAAGACAAACTCAAGGTAATGGAATTATTAACTGAATTTTCATTCTTTGGGTTAACCATCATCTTTATTCATTATTGGTTATTAATATTATTTATGTGATGATTTATTTGTTTATATTATGTTTAACTATGTGTATTTTCATTGTATATACATATATTTTCTATTATATTAATTCTCATACCAATTATTTTCTATAGGACATTCCTTTTAAAATCCTGTAAAAAATTATTTCATAAATTAAAAAAGAATAGTTTTTTATTTATATGGAATGAGTAGTTTCTCCTGATTTGAATATACTTTATAAAAATGACATGTTCCTTGGACATTATTTATGTTGGGTTTCTCCCATTACATCTCAATATATGTTGGGTTGTTACCATTATAGCTCAATATTTGTTGGGTTCGACACAACATAGATCAAGATATGCGGTGTTAGCCCATTATAGCTCAAGATATGTTTTTTGAGCCCATTATAGCTCAAGATATGATGGGTGAGCCCCATTATATCTCTTCAATGCATTGGGTACTCTAGATATGGATTTTTATCAAATGTATATACCATGTGTAAGGGTGAATGTAAGATTGATGTGGTAAATATGTCCCAAGGAAACAACATGAGTATTCAACGCATTCGAGTTATTATGATTATGGGTTTTGTTGGTTTTTATTTTTTGACTTGACTAATGCTTTCTATCATAATATCCCTTACTATGTTTTATACTCATCCCATGTTTTATAAAAAATCACTTTATATAAGGATGGGTAATAAAATGAAGCGATTAATGATGTTTGAAATGTAGGGTTGTCAAAGAAATAATGCTTCATGTTTTGGAGTTTTATATTTTGAAAAAAAATTGAAATATTTTTTAGTAGTATCCTCTTATATGATTGAGGAAGTTTATGCACGTAAGTTATCCTAATTCTCAAAAAATATAATCTCAAAAAGATCCTCAATGTGTAATAATGTATATTCTTGACTAAAATTCAATTTTAAGTAACGTTTTACCGTCAGGTCCTTATAGTTGGTATTAAAGGATGGTTTAGATAACATTAGGCATTGGGATGATATTTAAAGAATATCATAACTTATTTTTACACTATGGTAAATTGAAATGTTATATAATTTATGGGATTCCATGTTGCTACATCTTTGTAATGTTATTATAGAATGGTTTTCTTCAAAAGAAACAGAGAAGCTAAAGTAGAAAGGCACTAAGAGGCAGATGCCTGCCTTAATCGGTAGTCTAAAATTGTGGGAATCAGAACTAAGAAGTTTGTGAAAGAAATGGCTCATTTGGATCAATAAATAAAAGGGTGTGATATCCATGATAGAGATAAATATGATCAAGCATGAAAAAACATGTCTTTTATGGAGAATTTTATTTGGAAACATCCTCTATCATTCAGCAGAACCACAGATCTAGTGTTAGCTGAAGGATAAGTCAATGCTCTAGAAAAAATATTTGAAGTTATGGAATGATTGAAATGTCAAAAGTCAATACAATCCATTTATCATTGGGAAGGTGATGTCGATCAGTGGTGGTATTTGGTTATGAATACGACATAAAGAGATGATCTTGATAGTCTAGAATGGGATGATTTTATGTGTATTTTTCTTGAAAAATACATTCCCAAAACTATTCAACTCATAATGGAGAAACAATTATTGGAACTGAAGAATAATTCTGATGATTCTATGGAAGTATATGAGTCCAATTTTAAAAGTCTTTCCAGGTATGTACCAGATTTTACATGGAATTTAGAATGTAAAATTAATAGATTTTACTCTGGATTGAAACTATTTTTGGGAAGAGAATTAGCTTCATTAAAGTTAAATAGCTATGTGAAGTTTGTTCTTTGTGATTAAAAATATGATATTGGGTTTTCTAACACATATATAGTTCTTTGGATTTCAAGAATAAGAAGTGGTCAGGTTGGAAAGAAATGGGAAAGAACTCATCAAAGAATTCCAGAGGTAAGAAAATGAATTTCCCTTCTTGTGATAAGTAATGTAAAAGGAATCCTGGTTAATGGCATGTAAATTTTGAAAAATTATACTAATGTGAGATTTTTGGAAACATGTCTCATGAGTGAAAGGAAAATCATCCTAAAATTAATTAGAAGCTGATGGTTATATTCTTTAACAGAATGAAATTCGGTCATTTTTCTAATGGTTATCAGAATCTAGTTACACAGGAAGTGAATAAAAAATATAGTAAACAAGAGGGATTGAAATTTTACACCACTTCATCATATTTTGAGACATCAAATGAGGTGGTCTCATGTTCATTACTAGTTTTTTCAGATTTCTCAAAGTGTTTTTTGATTTAGAGACTACACATTCCTTTATTTCTATGAAATTTTCATAATAATTGGGAATTCGACCTCATGAAATGAAACCGGATCTCATAGTAAAAATAGCTGGAGGTAATATTGGGTTAAAAAGAAATTGAAATAATATTCTGGTCTTTGTCTGTAGAATAATTTTACATGCGAACCTTGTTGTTTTTTCCATCGTAGAGTATGATATTATTCGGGCTATGGACTTGATTTCATTTTATCATGCTAATATAGATTGTAGAGTAAAAGAATTTGTCTTTAGAAGGAATTTCCATTTTTTTACAAGAATTAATCCTTAACATTAATAACATATTTGGAAGCTAAGAAACAACTAAAGGATAGAAATGAAATTTATCTTGCTCATATTTTCGAAGATAAGAGAACAATTTAATTTAATGAAGTACCGGTGGTAAATAAATACATAGATGAGTTTCCCGATTATTTTTTTGGTGTTATACCTAATCTAAAAATTGAGTTTACTATTGACTTAGTTCCTGATGCTAAGCCAATTTTTAAACATCTATATCAAATGGCCCAAATATAATTTCTGGAATTAAAAAAGTAGTTTCATGAAATATTAGATAAAGGCTTAATTTGACCTAGCACTTCACCATGGAGAGCTCATGTATTGTTTGTTAAGAAAACAAGATGGTGCAATGAGACATTTCATCGATTATAGATCCTTGAATAACATTAATATTAAAAACATGTATCATTTTTCCTCGTATCTATGATTTGTTTGATAAGCTCTAGGGAGCATAGTATTTTTTGAAGGTTGACCTAGTGTCGGTGTACCATCAATTGAAAGTAAAGGATGAAGACATCCCGAATACTCTATTCTGAACTAGATATGGTCATTATGAAATTGTAGTTATGCCATTTGGGTTAACTAATACACCTTCAATATTCATTGATCTTATAAATAGAAAATGTTTTTAGTTCTAGGATAATTTTTTGGTTGTATTTATTGATGACACTAAGGTATATTATATATGTAATGAGAAGCATGAAAAATATCTATGGGTTGTTTTGAAAACCTTAAAATAATGGAATATGTAAGGAAAATTCAAAAAGTGTGAATTTTGGTTACACTATATTTTGTTTCATGGAAACATTGTAAATAAAGGAAGAATAACATTTGATCCTACCAAAACGAAAGTGTTTGATGAATGACCAAGACCTACAAATTTTATAGAGATTCATAGTTTTTTAATTAACATGTTATTAGTGATGGTTTGTTAAAAATATTGTATGGTTATCTAGCCCACTAATTAAGTTAACACGAAATGGGGTTAAATTATTTTTGAAATAATAATGTGATGATTATTTTTAGGAAGTGAAGATGAGATTGGTGAATGCTCCAATTTGGTTCTTGCCTTCTTGAAATGGTGATTTCATTATCTATAGTGATGCTTCATTAAAGGGACTTGGTTATATTCGGATGTAGAGTGATCAGGTAATTGATTATGCTTCAAGAAAACTAAATCCTCACGAGTTAAATTATCCCACACATGATTGGGAATTGGAAAAAGTGTTTTCTTCTTTGAAAATTAGGAAGCACCATTTATACGAAGCGAAATGTCAAATATATACAGACCATAAAAGTCTGAAGTATATATTCACTCAGAAGGAATTAGGCATGAGGCTAATAAAATGGATTAAACTGATGAAGGATTATTATTGTACCATCAATTTTCATCCATGAAAATAAAACAATGTGGAGGATGTATTGAGTCCAAAACATCTTGCATCATTTACCAAGTTACATTTGGAACATGATCCTTTGATTAATTATTTGATGAATTTTGGCTTAGAAGTTTTTTTTCAAAGAATACATCTTTTTTACTTCATATTTCAGTACATACATCATTATCAAACAGAATTAAGAATTCACAGAAGAAATAATGTTAGCTATATAAAAATCTATAATTGGTTAAAATAAGTAACCTTCCAAAATATAACCTTGTTTAAAATTATGTTTTATGATTTGGAAAAAGGTTGTGTGTTCCTTTTGATTCCCAGTTCAAAAATTATTTTTTGGGTGAAGCACATATTTCTCTCTTTTTAGTTCATTGTGGAAGTATTATGATGTGTAGAGACTTTCCTGAGTATTACTGGTGGGATGGAATGAAAAGTGATAATGTAGTATTTACTATGAAATGTTTTACATGACAATAGGTTAATGTAGAGTGGTAGTTACCAAAGGGAATTCTTCAGAGTTTTACATTTCTAGAGTGGATATAAAATAATATATCCATGGAATTCATGGTGGGAAAACCTAATACTTCTTGACGTAACAATGTTTTTTGCGTTTTTATTTATCGGGGGACAAAATGTCCTTATTTTTGTCTATTTGAGATACTATGTCATTGGATTAGATTTATTGATTGTACCTCAAAGATAATTTTAGGTTATATGGTGTTCTTCTCCCCATTGTATCTAATCGGGATCCCAGGGTTACTTTTAACTTTTGGAAGGGGCTTCAATAGTCCTTGGGTACATAATTAAATTTCAGTATAAATTTTCATCATCAGTCAGATGGGAAGTAGGAACAAATGATTCGGACATTAGAGGATATGTTTTGATCTTGTTCAATGGAATACGAGGGATGTTGGGATAAACATCTTTCTTTAGTTGAATTTTCTTATAATAAAAGTTTTCAATCTAGTATACAGATGGAACCATTTGAGACATTGTATGGGAGGTAGTGTTGAACTCCATCTTTTTGGGATGATGTCGGGGAATTTATGTTGATGGGACTAGAATTAGTAGAGGAAGTGGCTATTAAAGTGAAGATTCTCATGCAAAACATGACGATAGCTCAGAGCAGGCAGAAATACTATGCAGATAACAAAAGGAAAGACTTCTCCTTTAAGGTAGGTGACCATGTTTTCCCTTAAAATATCTCTTTGGAAAAGCATGATCCATTTTGTTAAGAAAGGGAAGCTAATAATATGGTTCATCGGTCATTTTTAAATACTAAATAATGTTAAACCATTTGAATACTGATTATATTTGCCTCCAAGTTTTTCTCAGGTATATAATGTTTTTCAGTTTTGATATTGAGTAGGTATGTGCTAGATTCATCACATGTCTTGAGTCCAGAAGCAGTTCAGCTGGAAGAGATCCATTTTTATGAATAGAAAGCAATTCAGATTCTTGATCGAAGGGAACAAGAATATAATAATCTATGAGGTAATGGTTTTGTGAAGGAACCACATGTTTGAAAAAGCATCATGGGAATTAGAAAATTCTATGTGGGAAAGGTACCATCACATGTTTAATGTGTAAATAAAATTGTAAGGACACAATTTCTAGAAGGTGGGGATAATGTAACACCCCAAGGTTGTTAAAAATGGAATGGAATGAATTATTATTTTATGTATATATTTATAACTAGCCTTTAAAAAAAAATTTGCTGCTTCTATGTTTGGAATTTCAAAAAACAGTGATATACAATTGTGTTTAGTAAGTTATTTGGAGTCGGATGGAGCCAACTGATTTTTGTAGTGCATAGTATCATACCCTTATTAATAGTAATATGAATTTTAATATGATATTAATGATTAATAAATTTAATTATTATTTTATTTTCTTAAGGAATTAAGATAATGATTTCTTGGTTAATTTTTCAAAGTTATATAAAAACAGTTATATAATTTTTACTGTTAATTTTTGAATTAACTATAATTTTTTTAAAAAATTAAATTAATAACCTTTATAAATTTATCTCAAAAAATGGAGTTCATTTTTTAATTCTACCCTTGGAAAATTTGTAGGGGTAAATTTTTGGGAATTTTTTTGAAACAGTTGATTTTTTGGTGAATAGGAAAAATACTATTTTGAGTTTCGTTGTGTTAATGACATCATTAACAATGTAATAATGATTTAATAAATCTAGTTTACTTGTGTACATTAAAATAAGTTATTAGGTGTCCCAAGTGGAAAATAACATTGGAAAATACCATGGGAAAACCCATGGTTTTTCAAATACCCCTAATGAGATATCCCTTGAATATTATTAAAATATTTCCTCACTTTTTCTATAAATACTAATATATTCCCTCATAAAATTCATTCCAAATTCATCATAAAAGAAAATATTGACTCCTTTCATCCCTAGTTGTCCTACCAAGGTTTTCTCAATCCCCTGTGGTCCCAACCATCATGTTCAAGGAGTTACTCTACAAGGTAAGAAAATTATCTTATTCATTCATTTTTCATTCACATTCTCTTTTATGTGGTATAGAATTCAAGAATCCAAACCATGTTTTTATTTTCATTTTATTATTTCAATATTATGTATTATGATTCATTTCTGGTTGGGTACCCATGTCCCTTATCTTTTTAATGTTTTCTAAAACCATGTTTCATAGTTGTTAGGTTGTCGAATTTTTATAAGGGATTTCTCAACTATTCTTTTATTTTGAGTTCCATTATTTTTTATTCATTCCTCATATCCTATTATCCAAGAGGCATGAATTCTAAAAAAATAATGTATATTTTGGATGTTCTCATGTTCACAGAAATGTTTTCATCATTCGTCTTCCCCTCTTCCACTTATTCAAGGAATAAAAACATTATCAGTGATGTGTCGAATTACTGACATCTTGGACGATGTGATTTATTTTTTACATTAATTCCTTTATATATGGATATGAAACGATTTTTCTGGATGAACCAGGTTATAATATATGAATAATTTTTCATCCATGGTTCTGGAATTATATTGTACAAATGGTTTTAATTTATAAAATAAATGAGGTCGTTAATATCGAAGAACCAGTAAAATGATGTAAACGAACATCATTAATGTTTTAAGTTATGAATCATCCTCATATCAAACATCAAAATGATAAATGGTATATTTTATGGTACTGACCATATGTAAATACATTTCCGTTACAATTCAGGATTTTCACTTCCAATCGACAAGAATATCCATCATGAACTAATCATTGAAATCATGTAAAGAAACGTACCCAAAAATATGCATGGAACAAAATACTAACAATTAATGGGTGAAATAATGTTAAAAAATGATCATATAAGATGTTATAAAGATGAATATTTTTCGTTATGATAATAATAACACTCTTTTAACCATTATATAGGATGATTAAACAATTTGATGTAAGAAAAACCTGAGGTAATGTAATTCTTAACCAAATTTCCATTTTTTGGGATAACCTTTTTCTTTATTCATTATGTGGTATTGAGATTATTGACATGATGATTTTTTTTATTATGTTACACTATGGGTATTTACAATGTATACACATATCTTTTACATTCTATTAATTGTCACACCAATTATATTTTATGGGACTTTCCTTTTAATTTTTTTTAAAACTCTAATAAATTTCAAAAGGATTGTTTTTTATGTGTATGGAATGAGTAGTTTCTCTTGATTTCATGATACTTTACTACCATTATATGTTCCTTGGACATTATTCATGTTGGTTTGAGAACACTAGCTCATGATATGTTGGGTTGAGACAATTTTAGCTTATCATATGTTGGGTTGATCCCATTATAGCTCAAGATATGTTGGGTTGAGCCCATTATAGCTCAAGATATGTTGGGATGAGCCCATTATAGCTCAATATATGATGGTAGAGCACCGTTATAGCTCTCTAATGAATTGGGTACTCTAGAGATTTATTTTTAGCAAAATGTTATTCCATGCATATGGGTGAATGTAAGATTCACATAGTAAATATATCCCAAGGAATCAAAATGAGTATTCTATGCATTCGAGTTTTTATGATTACAGGTTTTATTGGTTTTTCTGTTATCACATGACTAATTCTTTATATCATTATACACATTACTATGTTTTATACTCATCCCATTTTTTTAAAATTGTTTTAACATGATATAAGGATGGGTGAGGGAATGAAGGGATTCATTATGTTTGATATGGAGTGTTGTCCAAGAAATCATGCATTATTTTTTAATGTATTATATTTTGAAAAAAATGGAAATTTTTTTTTAGTAGTATAATCTTGTATGATTATGGTATGTTATGTATGTAAGGTATCCAAATTATCTAAAAATCTACACTCAAAAATATCCTCAATGTGTAATAATTTATATTCTTTACTAAAATTCAAGATTATGTAACATTTTAAGGTCATGTACATATATCTATAAATATGATCATCTCACATGAAATCAAATCTTTTGATTAATGTAATAGTTTATAGAACCAGAACCGAGAGTGTGGGTCCATGGAATCTCAAATAATTATTCCTCTTTGACTTTCCTACAATAGTTAATTTTTCATATATCCATTCATGATATTATAGTTCTATTGATCCTTATTTTATAGAATATTACATTTTCACATAAAATAAATCTCCATTAATAGTTTTCATTCCTCATTAAATATGATAAATTTAAAAATAATTCCTATTATATACAAAAGATATATTTATGTTCCATTCCCATAATTTCCCTTTACAACAATGTCCCACTTTATTATTTTAATATAAAAATATTTTTTATTTTTTTTATTCTTTAATTATATCCACACCAATTATAAAATTGATTATTTTTAGTTATTTTATAATTTGGGTTTCAATAATGATATTTTAAATATTGAGAATTTTCTTTTTATTTTTTTCAGAATTATTTATTTGTCATCCACAACAAGTGTGTTTCTATAAATACTATATCCCTATAGGGTTATGTTTTTTGTATTTCTTTGAATTTTTTTTTCAAATAGTCTTCATGTAAATTTCTTTATTATAAATTTTTATCATGACTCATATAATTTAATTTTACCGTTATGTTGAGAATTGTTTTGAAATTTGTTTTCTTGGATTCTATTTATTAATTTATTTATTAAAGATTGACATTTTATGGATTTCAGTTTTTGAAATAATACTATATATTTATTTAATAATTAATAATTATTGGTTATTGGATTTTTCATATTACCCAATGTAGATATTGAAATTATATCATGTGAATCCAATTGTAATAATTTTGAGAATGATTTTTATTCCATGATATTCATATGATATTTTGAATGAATGATTCTATATGGAAAACAGACGAGTGGATTTTGATGGGTGGGACTTATATATCACTACAGTTCATTAGTTAAGGTTTTAAATCTCATGAGGAAATGAATAATGAAAATACAAGGATTTATTCTCACTATAAAGTGTGAGACCTGTTGGATATGCTCACAACATAAAAGATTCCCTTGGAAATTATAAAAAATTCATAGTTACTAATTTGTATTAATTTTTCATATAAACTTTTTTTATATTATTACTATGTTTTTCAATATTTCATAATTATATAATTTTTATAATTAATATATCATTCTTATTATTTATTGAGATTCATATTTTTCAAGTGATTTATGAAGTAATTTTTGCCAATATTCATAATTTTTTGAACTATGAATTTCATGGTCAATTTTTGGGGGGTGATGGTTGGGTTAGGAGAGTTACTATGGTATTTAAGGGTAAATTATTGGAGAATGATTTTCTAAAACTATACATATTCTCATAGAATCACTATGTTAATTTATAAATGAAATTTTCATAGATGAATGTTATGATGAATGGTTTGTTGAACCCAAATAACCTCTTATTAAAATTCATGATCTCATTATTGATTAAATAGAATGGTTGGTGTATAGTTTCAAATACTTTGCTAGTTTCCTAAGAATTTAATAATCCTTTCATGATTGGAATTAATTTTTATATCCATGTGACCAAATTTTGTGTGTTTGAATTAATTATCCAAAAATCACCATTAAGTACCATAAACCTACCAATTTTACACATTATTCATCCACAATATATCACATTGAAATATATATACTCCATTGGATTCCATTAGGGAGTTCCTACTCTTTCATGATCGATTATAGAGGATTAAATTGTGTTTGTTATATGGGAATCAGGGTATGTGATCCACAAAACATTGTTCTTCTATATCTACCCATATTAACTTAACATGAATCATATATCCAAAAAACCATGGGTAGATCGATGGATCTTGATGCCATCAAAAAATAGTGTTTTGGATTTTTTTCTATAATACTGATGAGTCAATAACATTAGTGGAATCCCTTTCCTATCTAAGATATATGAATGTTTTTGGATCTCTTGAGGTATGTTAGTGCAGACCCATATATCTATAGTTTTAAATAATTATTTACATCAATTTAGAAATTATTTTCTTATGATTTGGGATCAGTAATATGACTTCCATCCATGTTGGTTATATTCAGTTGGTGAGATACCAAGTGGGTGACATGATTAAATAATTAATCTTGAATTTGAAGATCAATAAGATTGAGGTATGATGTTATGAAAAATTTACAGTATTGTATAACATTGTTTCACTAATATGATAATTATGTTAGAAAATTTTAATTCTCATTTCTTTATAGTGATTGCATGTGTGTGAATGTGTAACCCATGATACACATGTATGACACTTGATTCAATTAGTATTCCAATTTAACTTGTAAAACCAATATTTATGTGGATCAAATATACATTTATGTTGTTAGAAATTATCATAATGAAATTTTATGTTCCGCCTATATATGATCATTGATATTATGTGTTGTTATCCTACAATTTGAGAAATTTCTTCTTGTATTTGGAAACAATGGATGTTCATGATTTGGTTATCCCTTTGATGAGAGAGAAAACTATATGAGAAAATGATGGCATTTTTTTTATACATAGGATAGGGGCATAAAGACTTTAAGGCCAGACTAGATATAAGGTTAGTAAGGGTATGACAGCTTTGTGTCCTGATCCCAGTCATCGGCAGGATATGACCACCCGATGTCCTAAATATTGACTAAGCTTGGGTTTCATATTATTCTGTTCTAACCCATTGTAGATTCATGATATGAAGGCCATGTGTTGTAATCCTACTCAATACATTGTCATTGAAAATAGATATGTTATCCTACCTTTTAGAATGCTCTTGATCTAACCTCGCATCTTTTTTGACTATACTTATGATATAGAGATAGAGATGGTACATCCAAGGGTTGTGATAGCTTGGTTAGAACATGAATGATCAATATAAAATTTTTAGAACATTAATATTATCTTTTATCTTCTAATAAATGTTTCTTAAATATTAAATCATGTTAAGCATTCATTTTTATTGTCCAAAATGGGTTTTATTAGTCACACCGTACATGCATCTCAATGCGCCTACAAAATTAATCATCATGGATCTTCATAAGAAAAAGTGGTCCACCACTTAGACATATGTAGAGGTGTATAAAAATTTTGGTCATAACAATAAGTCCTCTAAAGGATTTAAATATCATTTTATTTATTATCTTATTACACATTATATGTTGTGGTTTCTCTTCTCACATTGGGAGCCAGATTAATTTTAAATGTATGAATGTGCTGGTTTTATTATTTCACTACATTTTCATATTTTTTTTATTTTTTTATTTAATATGGTGTCATATTGTATTATTTTAATGGTGTATGGATTTGATTATTGTGGGTATAGCCTCAAAAAAACACCCTTAGACCCTCAGTACTACTCAAAAACCTATTGCATACAGGGAGGTGTTCATGAGGCAATGTTACTCTCCTTCCTAAACTGGATGATCAAGGACAGGGTGTAAATAATGATATCAATGTCCATAGTTTTAACATTGAATTCATTTCACGAAATAGTCGGAATGCGATAGGCTATATGGAACATGAGTAGAAGATTTTTCATATGCCATAATAATTCATTTTTAATTGACCTTTGTGTTATCGATGATAGGTTTCTACAATAGAATTATGGGTTTTCGTGGATTGCATTCATAATGAGACGTATTGTGGGATCACATGTCAGATACATACATGTAGATGGATGAAAAATAATTATTCAATTATCTACAATTTTTTTATACTTTGTGATTTATATATCATTAGTCACTATATTTGTGATAAATTTATATTGGGATAGATTAGGTAAAATTGTGTATACTGATATTATATATATATATATATATATATATATTATTGTGACTAATGTATTTGTATAAATGACATTGAGTATAATTAAGTGGGATATACCATGTGTATTGGTATCTCCTAGTATATTTCCTCTTATAGAAATATGTGTGTGTTCCCTATAAATTCAAAGTTACATATTTTAAATAAGTGGATAAAGGCGTTTTAAAACATCATTTGGAATTAGAGAAAATGGAACCTGAGAGATGAAAAAAAATTACAACATGGGATGATCCTCTCTTTTCACTATAGGATATACATGAGCATGGACATGATCATTCTCCCATAACAACTCTAATAATTTTTCCACTAAACCCACCTAATCATGGAATCATAAAAATTACACCTTCTCTAGGAAGAGGGGAATAGAGAATGAAAAATGTTAATTCTTAAGACTTTCTGCTCCAAAATCCACTACATTTATATTGACCTGGTGGTCTATTGGATCAGGTGTATCAGATTTATCTCATTGAAATAATTTTGGATTAATTTTCGAATCATGTTGATTGGATGGTGAATATTGAAGCCATTATACTTTATGAATATGGCTTGAGTTCAAGAGGAATCATGTGACTGGAAAATATGATTTTTGTTCTTATATGGGAGGACTTCAAGGATAGATTTTATATTGATTTATTTCTATACATACTAATTTTGAACCTAGATCATGAATTTATAGACCATTAGTAGGGGATGTTGTCTGTTTATCATACAAATCTTTCTTTTTGAGTATTCTATGATCTGCTCCATTTATTGTTGGGGATGATAAAAAACACAAGGACATATTTGATTGTATTTCTATTAATTTTTAGACATCATTTTATGTGATTTATATAAGGACATATATATATAGGATATATTCAAGACCCTGACTTTTTATAAGGAGCTAGAGGAGGCCCAACTAACATGTTTTCTTCTATATTATAATGCCCTAAGGAATAAACCTCCTAGTGATCAAATAAGTCACTCATCTAGTAGTAAGAATATGAAGGATAAGGGAGTAAAATATGGTGGTGGATAGGTGGAGTATAGTAGGGTATACAGAATTGAGTTAATCAAAATATATAAACAAGAATAGTTGTTATAGGAGCTTCCCAATCACTAATATCTAATCATGATATTATTATCTTACATTTTACAACTATGTTATATTAATATTTTCACACACCTAACAAGCCTTTTGGAAGGTTTGTACACAATCTCTTGAAATATCTTGATTGTCTAATTAATATTTATGGATATATATATATATTTGTCTGTATTAATGATAATTTAGATTAAAAATTATAATGTGATATTAGAAATGAACTAGTGGAGAATTTATCATACATATATTGATTATTACTAGAGATAAGTATATTCCACCAAACATAAAAGATCTTGGTTCTTATTTACAGGAGAGTAGAATATTAATGCTGGAAATATGTGAGTAGACTATAGTTATATTGGAGCTACCATGATTCAAGTAGTAGTATTATCTGTTGTACTATAATCAATAGTAGACCCCCATATCTTTTATCAATTAGTATATTCTCACTAGTGCAGAAAACGTTATTTACGTCACCATTTTTTACGTCGGTTATACATAACTGACGTGATAATCTGTGAAGCGTGGTTTTTTATGTTGGTTATTTCATAACCGACGTAACAAATGCAGTGAGTAGATTTTTAACGTCGGTTATTTTAATAACCGACGTTACAAATCGCACGTGTTTGGTTTTTACGCCGGTTATAAACTAACCAACGTTAAACCTCAAAGAACGGGGTTTTTTTACGTCGGTTATTTTATAACCGACGTAAAATAACAATGCGCTAGGGGTTTTTTACGTCGGTTATAAAATAACCGACGTAAAAAACGATTTATCTACGGGTTTTTTTATGTCATTTATTTTATAACTGACGTATAAAACCAAGGCACTGGGGGTTTTTTACGTCAGTTATAAAATAACCGATGTAAAAATGCGTAGATATCTCATTTTTTACGTCGGTTATCAAATAACCGATGTAAAAAACCCCCCGCGGTTTGGTTTTTTACATTGGTTATAAAATAACCAACGTAAAAAACAAGATATCTAGGAGTTTGTTACGTCGGTTATGTTATAACCGACGTAAAAAAACAAAGCACAGGGGTTTTTTTTACGTCGGTTATTTGATAACCGACGTACAAAATGACATATCTACGCGTTTTTTACGTCGGTTATAAAATAACCGATGTAAAAAACCCCAGCGCTTTGGTTTTTTGTGTTGGTTTTAAAATGACCGACGTTATAAATTTAAAAAATAGTTTATAACGTCGGTTATATAATAACCGACATTATAAAACATTTAAAAAATTAAGGCCCCGTGGACTGTCATTTACGATTTTTCGATTGACAGTCTACATGCTCGTCTCTCTCGCGCGGTAAACCCTAATCGGCTCGTCAATCGACCTGAGTTAAAATCATTTTGGCTTCATCATTTATCTTATTTACTCCTCTCAGATCTATCATCTCAACTCACAACACTCAAGTAAGCCTTCCACGAATTTATTTCGTTAGTTTTTTTCATGGATAGTCTACAATTATGTTTTGTGATTTTTTTGTTTAAACTAGGATAGATTCTTCCATTTCGAACCCTATTACATCTTTTTGAATATCATTGGATTTTTATTTCCTAACCATCCACTATGAATACCAAGATTTCTATTCCTTTGATTGAAGGGTGTTCAACAAGATATCATAGATAAAATGATTGTGAAAATTATTGACTAAACAATATACTCATTATTTATATGGTTTCAATACCATATAATCTTTGAATGGTATCTACCAAGAAATTTATTTAGTATCATTTGGAACCCATTTATATTACATGGGATTATCATGTTTATTGGTTGAATTATAAATTTTTTATTTATATGATTCCATTTTAAATAGATATTAAACCCATTTTTTCCACGTATTCTTTGTGATATAATGATTATTGATTTTATATCTCACACATACGTATGGATGATGATGGGTGGGGTCATATATCATCATCCACTTCATTGATTTTGTTTTATATCTCATAAGATATTAAGGTGTGGATATATGTATTTTTTTCAAAATGGTATGGGAATAATATTTTTTCACACATGTTAATGTGTGGACATAATTAGTTTATTTGATGTAGGTTTTTCTTTTTCATGGTTTACTTCATAAAGTGGTCTCGGTTCATTTGATTTTGTGTTTCCTTTGACACCATCCCCCCTTAATGACTATGATCTCTCATTGCCAATTTCTTCTCTAATTTTTCTCTCATACACCTTTTGGATATGATGGTTGATTACAAACATATTTATTCAAATATTTAAGCTGGATTATATGCATTTTTTAGGATTATATTGTTGTTTTATGCCACTTTATTTACTATTCTATCCAATACTATGACCCTTTCTAGTAAGAAAAATTTCATAAAAAATACGATTGGACACTTCATCATATTTCATGAAACGTTTTTAAAAAAAATATGTTATATCAAAGATGTGGAAACGGGTGGTGTCTGGGGGGTTTCCAAGGGGTTGGGTGGGTGTGAGTGGTTATCCACGTGGGTGGGGCCTGTCCATAGGGTTTTGGGGGTTGTCCGGTGGGGTGGGGGCTGTCCAGAGGGTTGGGGGTGTCCAGGGGGTGTTCAAGGGGTAGGGTGGGGTGGTGTCCAGGAGGGGTGGGGGTGCTGTCTAGAGGGGTGGGGGCTTTCTGGAGGGTTGGGGGGGGTGTCCAGGGGTGGTCCAAGGTGGTGGGTGGGTGTGGGGGGCTTTCCAAGGGGGTGGGGACTTGTCCAGAGGGTTTTGGGGGTTGTCCGAGGGGTGGGGTGATTCTCAGGTTTACTCCATTTTATCCAATTTTCTGTCAACTATGTAGGCGTCATGGATTTCATTGATTCAATGAAATTTAAAACTCTTATATCTTACTATATTTTTTAAAAAAAATAATATTCAAGCATATGTTTTTTAAAATACCCACAGATTTGTTTTATATTTTAAATTGTTTTACATTCAAATTACGATTTTTTTCATATAAACATATATTTGTCTTATCTTAAAAATATATATTTTTTGTTGATATTTGTTTTAGGTAATAATGAGATGAAGTTGGATTATGACACATCTAATGAGCAATGAATTTGAGGAAGGTGTTGATGCCTTTTTGGAATATGCAAAACGAAATGTTCCAAGTAGTGACATTTTTTTCTGTCCATGCCTGAAATGTTTGAATATGAAGAAGTTGAAAAGTAGAGAGATAAAAGATCATCTGATTTGTTATGGTTTTAATCCGTGTTACAGCCCTTGGAATTGGCATGGTGAAACTAGACGGAATGTCACTGATGATGATTATTCGCAAGTTGGTAACTCCGATGGAATTGAAGAAATGATTCACGATATTGTAGCAGAACAAATTGAGATAGAACCGACAGTTGCGCGTCTATATGGTGATGCTGAAAAACCATTATATCCTGGTTGTACAGATTTTACGGTTTTGTCAGCGGTTTTAAGATTGATTAACCTGAAGGCGAAACATGGATGGAGTGACAGAAGTTTTACAGAGCTGCTACAATTGATGAAATACATTCTTCCAGAAGATAACAATCTTCCAGATTCACATTACAAAGATAAGAAAATATTATGCCCGATGGCATTGGGATACAAGAAAATACATGCCTATCTGAATGACTGCATTATATATAGGAAGGAATATGAATTTCTGTCAGAGTGTCCTAAATGTGGGACATCACGGTATAAGGTGAAAGAAAAATCACAGGCTGGTGTAGAGATTACAAAGCTCCCTTAAAAGGTATTTTGGTATCTTCTTATAATTAATCATTTCAAATGTTTATTTGCTAATTCACATGATGAAAAAAGGTTAAGATGGCATGCTGAAGAGCGGGTATGTGATGGAAAAATATGTCATCCAGCTGATTGTCCACAATGGAAGAAAATTGATGCACAGTATTCTAGATTTGTAAATGAAATTAGAAATCTCAGACTAGGGTTGTGCACAGATGGAATGAATCCATACCGAACACTCAGTAGCACACATAGTTCATGGCCTGTTTTATTGGTAATTTAAAACCTCTCTATTAATGTTTTTATGAAGAGCAAATATGTCATGTTGTGTACAATGATCTCCGGTCCAAAGAAACCCAGTAATGATATTGTTGTTTACCTGTCACCGTTGATTGATGATTTGAAACTGTTATGGGCTGATGGTATTAGGGTGTATGATTCTTATAAAATGGAATATTTTCAACGGAATGCAGTGCTTCTATTCACTATAAATGACTTCCCAGCGTATGGAAATTTGTCTGGATACAGTGTTAAAGGGCATAAAGAATGTCCAATTTGTGAACAACAGACGTCATATTCTCAATTGCATCATGGGAGGAAAACAGTGTACATGGGTCATCGAAAGTTTTTGCCTATGGAACACCCTTATAGAAGACTAAAAAAGGAATTCAATGGCTCACAAGAATTTGATACTGCTCCAAAACCTTTATCCCCTGATTTGTATTTTGAGAGGGTGAAAAACCTTGACGTGACATTGGGAAAGACACAGAAATCTGGTAATGATAGACATATTTGGAAGAAAATGTCAATTTTTTTTGAGTTACTATATTGGAGGTATCATGAAGTTAAACATATTATTGATGTCATGTACGTGGAGAAGAATATATGTGATTCTTTGATTTGAACATTGTTAGATATTAAAGGAAGGACTACAGATGGGTTGAATGCAAGATTAGACTTACTATCAATGGGAATACGTTTGGAGTTAGCTCCCACTCATAAAGGAAGACAAACATTTCTTCCCCTGGCTTGTCATTCATTATCGAAGAGGGAGAAAATTAGCTTCTGTCAGTGTCTTCATGATACCAAAGTGCCGCAAGGTTATTCTTCTAATGTAAAAAATTTTGTCTCATTAAAGGACTTGAAGTTGATAGGTATGAAATCACATGATTGTCACGTCATGATGCAACAAATTCTACTAGTTGCATTGCGTGGAATATTGCCCATTCGTGTTAGAAAGACTATAATGAGGTTGTTTTATTTTTCAATTTAATTTGTAACAAGGAGATTGATGTGAATGCTTTGAAAATTTTGGAAAAGGATCCAATTTTTATACTTTGTCAATTGGAAATGTATTTTCCTCCAACTTTTTTTGATATAATGGTGCATTTAATGATTCATCTGGTTCGAGAAATAATGCTTTGTGGACCTGTATATCTTCGTTGGATGTATCCTTTTGAAAGGTATATGAAAATATTAAAGGGGTATGTTAAAAATCTATATCGACCTAAATCCTCCATCATTGAAAAGTATATTTCTAAGGAGGTAGTAGAGTTTTGTACGAGCTACTTGGCTGCGGCGCAACACATAGGTTTGCCTCCATCTCGCCATGAACAAGTTAATAATGAGGGAAAGGGGATTCACGGCTTGAAAGTCAAATCATTGACAGCTGAACAAATAATGAAGTTAGAATCACACATCTTGAATAACATAGCTGATGCTCAACCGTATATCACATTTCATATTAATTAGTTGAAACAATGTCATCCAAATAAGAAGGAAATGTGGATTCTGAATGAGCACAACAAAAAAAAATTTCATGGATTAAAAATCCTTTGCTTAGTAGACCAGATGTATCAGAGACATTAAAATGGATAGTGGGTGGTCCATGTTTAGATGTGATAACATGGTCCGGTTATGACATTAATGGTTATACATTTCATACAAATGCTCAGGGAAACAGAAGTGCATTTCAGAATAGTGGTGTATCGGTGTTTGCAGAAGCAATGCATTTTTCGAGTGCTAAGGACAAAAACCCAATTTCTGCTTCAAGTGCATATTATGGAGTGATTGAAGACATATGGGAGGTTGATTACTTTAAAATTAAAGTTCCCGTTTTTAACTGTAAATGGTTTAATGGTAACAACAGTGTCAGACACGATGAATTTGGAATGACACTTGTTAATCTGAATAGTTTGGAAGACACAGCTGATTCTTTTATAATGGAAACACATGCAAAACAAATTTTCTATGTAGTAGATCAATCAGATATGCAGTGGGCTGTTATTTTACAAGGGAAAAAATAATATGTTGGTGAGGATGAACTTGATGAATATGCTGATTTATGTGAGATCTCTACTTCCATGGAACGATTAACAGAACAAAATGATGATCATTTTGAAGACATAGTTTGTGCCATAAGGAACCATCACGACGAAGGAATTTGGGAAAACAATCCATTTGTACATTCCTAAAATTACTGGTAACGTATGTTTATTTCTTGTTTACATTTATTTTTTCCATAAATGTTAGATATTGTATGTTTTTTATTTGTTAAAACATGTTTTAAAACAAAATAAGTATATGTTTTTGTTTGTTTTAAGTTTTATTATTTTACTTTATCATGTTTATAACCATTATGTGAATTATATATCTATTTTTTTGTTCACTGACAATTACTTTACCATGTTTACCATGTTTACCAGGTTTACAATTTTTACCATTTTTAATATCTTGTCCATCTTTACCATCTTTACCATCTTTACCATTGTTTAACATGCTTACCATATTACCAATGTTTACTATTATGTAACATAGTACACTATTCTATTTTTTGATTAAAGTAGTATTAAAATATTTGAATTTGTATATTTGTGAACTGACATTTGTTTTTTTGATTTGAAGGATAATGACAGATCATTCAGATGATCAACCACATGATTCTGGAGAGGAGCATACTACTGGTCATACCTCTGGGGATGAACATTCACATGCTCCTATTATGACAAAGAGTTCAAAGGATGGTAAACGTGGGTGCACCCATTTACCAAAATTATCACTTCCCTATAAGCAAGATCAGAGGATAGACGTTGAGTTTGATGATGATGATATTCCTAGAGGTCTGAAAGCAAAAGATTTTATGAGTTTTGTAGCAATTCAGGAAAAGAGCAATGTAAGCATTCTGTATGATTATTGGAGAAGTGTGGATAAAGCGATTATCTCTCAGTTGTGGGAGAGGATTTTGGTACGATCTTTTGTCATTTTTTGACCATTATTTTAATGTTTCTAGTATATATAATATGTTTAACCACTTCTTTATCAGATGACATTTTATATTCCTGACACTGGAGGTGTCAGGAAGAAATTCTTATCATTGGCTGCCAGGAGATGGAGGGATTTCAAATCAACCCTCTCATCTGATTTCATTTATGGTCATAGGAGTCATGACAATTCATGTCGTATATATCCTTTTATAGATGAACACACATGGAGATAGTTTTTTGAAATTAGAAGAAAAGAGTCATTTCTGGTAAGGGTAATGTGAACTTTTATAAACATTCTTATATAAATTATTTTATTAATGTTTTGTTAATGATTTGTTATTCTTAAATTACAGAAAACAAGGAAAGCTCATCAGGAGATCCAATCTAAAAATGTATACCCTCATTGTTTATCTCGGGGAGTGTATGCATTATTGGAAGAACAAATGATGGTGGAAAAATTTCAACAACTAAGAGCTGAGTCTTCAAGCTCTGGAGAGGTGGCCCGTCCATCCCCTCCATCTAGACATGAAAAATGGAAGAGAGATCGGAAGGGAAAAAAGGGCAATATCTTTTGGAATAATCGAGAATCCTAGCTGAGAGGATTATAAGATATCTATTTAATTTATTTAACTTAACTATTTTCTTCATATAATTTCAATCATTACAGAAATGTTCAATTAATTAATACAGGACTCTCTTGAGGATCAGAGTTCAGAGGGGACATTTACATCTACTGGGAGGGAAGATATTTTATTTGCATCATTGGGAAGGCCCGAACATCCTGGTCGTGTAAGAGGATATTCGGCAGGTGTATCGGTAAGAAAAGTGTTTCCACGTTCTTCAACTTCTAATATTGAGGGGGTTTATAAAAAATAGAATCTTTGGATGCTGAAGTTCATAATACAAATGCGACGATGGAGGACAAGATTAGTGAGTTGGTGCAGTCTATGTTTGCAGAAATGAAATGAAAATTTCAGACTGCAGCTCCCACTCCTCCACCTCCCCCTGCAGACCCCATTATTTATCCTCCACCTCTGCCAGTAGCTCCCACTCCACCACCTCAGCCTGCGGACCCCATTTTTTATCCTATGCCTCCGCCGCAGCTTCCTACATATTGCGAGTTGTATGTTGATGATTATAAAGATCATATAGTAGAATATGGGTTGTTATATTGTATAGGAGATACATTTCATCATCAATAATTAGAGGTCGAGAATCAGAGGGTCACTGTATAGGATATTATAGATAGATCAGTTAGGGTACCAATACCTACAGATGAGGTGGCGACAGTTGGACAGAGTATCAGCCATTTTTTATTTTGGCCATCCAGACTTCTTCGACTCATTACCATAGAGGTATGAATGTTATATCTTTTATTTTATTTTATTATTAAAGTTGTTTTATCATTTGAAAACTAATATATTTTTCAATTTTTTTACAGGAATAATTCAAAGGTAAAGAAATATTGTATAGAAAACAACAAAGACAAATGGCTATGACATCAGATACAGATTCAAATGGTCTTGACAGATTGTGAAGATATTCACATTTGTTGTTGGGTTATTATGAGTTTCCAATGGAATCTCATGTTTGTGGATGTGAAATAATTATGAGGATTATAAAAACTGATATCATGGAGCTTGTTGCTGGGGATAAGTTGGGCATCAACGTGGTGAAATTTTTTTCCATGTAAGTCTTATCACCTTTTCCATGCGTCATATTTATTAAAAATGTATACTTATGTATGTTTTGTATTAGGTATCTTTATAAAATTTGTGAGAGGAATGAGCTGACAGAAGTATATAGATTCATGGACCCGCAATTGATTTCCCATGAAGCATGTGCATTGAATGAGGAATAAAGAATGGTTTATATTTCTGAAAGATTTGAAAAGAATATAATCACAAAATGTTGGATGATGCCTTTTTGTGAGAGGTATGAAACACATTTCTCTCAAAAAGTTAATTATATTTTAACATAAAAAACCACTACCATTAAATTTCCTTTTATTAGTGATCATTGGATGTTAGGGGTTTTTTTGCCCAAGGGAGAAAGCTCTTTATTGGATATGCTCTATCCATGGTGATGTGCGGGAATGTTTTAAGAATATATTGGAATGGTAAGTTTCAATTTATCAATATTTTTATATATTATAATGAATTTTAAATTTACCCCATTCGTAATATTTTCTAACAGTGCATGGGCCTACTTTCAAAAAAACACAATGAAAAGAAATTCAAAGATCAAATATGTAAATGCGAAGGTAACTTTCCATTTATAATTTGTACTTTTTTATTTATTACATAAAAATAATATATTTAATTTACACTCATTCAAACATAATTGTAATGAACAACAAGGCCTCATCGAATGCAGATATTATATGTTAAGATTTATGTATGGAATAATAACAACTGGGACAGTTGCAAATTTTGACCTGGTACGATTTCCTCTTAAACTTTTCCATAATATTTCAATTTGATTTATTCATTATACACGTTAACTACCTTCTTTTTCATTTTTAGCTTTTTGATGACCCTAAAACCTATACTGCTGAAGAAATCAAACACTTACAAGTCAAGTGGTCAAATTATTTTACATGTTTGATTGAATTTTAGTTGTTTTAATGTAAAATGTAATTTTGAATATTGTCGTTGTAATTGTGTATTTGGTAGTTGTTTAGGTTGGATTTAGTTTTTTTAAGTTGACAGTTTATGTTTTGAATGCTATATAAGTGAATGTTTAATTTTTCTCTACTTCTTGTTTTGGTTTACTATTGATGGTTTTTCTGGTATGGATTTGGGTATGTGGGGGAGGGGTTCCAAGGGTGTGGGGGTGTGTTTATTGGGGTTGGGGGTGTCCAGCGGTCTGGGAGGGCTGTCCGGTGTGGTGGGAGGACAGTCCTGGGGGGTGGCAGGGTTGTCCTGGGGTGTGGGAAGGTGGTCCAGGGGTGTGGGAGTGTTGTCCAGGGGTGGGGGGGTGTACATGAGGGTGGGGGGGGGGTTATCTAGGGGTGTTTGGGGATGTCCAGGGGTGTGGTGGGGGCTGTCAGGTGGGGTGAGGGGGTGTTGTTCAGGCGGGTGGGGGGTTTTCGAGGGGTGTTTGGGGCTGTCCGGGGGTCGGGGGCAGTCCATGAGTGTAGTGGGGTCTCCAATGGGGTGGGGGCGGGTTTTCCAAGGGGTATACATGAGGGTCAGAGCTCCAACGGGGTGGGGGAGGGCTGTCCAGGGGGTATACATGAGGGTGGGGGCTCCAACGGGGTGGTGGGAGGGCTGTCCATGGGGTATACATGAGGGTGGGGGCTATCTAGGGGGTATGTTTTATATGTTATCAATGTACATGCTTAATTTTGATCTACTTCTGTTTTTGTGGTATGATTTCTTGATTTATATTCTGGTTGATTCTAGTGGAGAGAGGACTGACTGCATTCAATTTTAAAAAAAAATTGGGTTTATCACGTCGGTTAGTTACTAACCGACATGATAAAAGGCCTGGAAAATGGTTTATCACGTCGGTTATTTAATAATTGATGTGATAAAAGGCCAGGAAAATTGTTTATCACATTGGTTATTTAATAACCGACGTGATAAACCCCCCCTCCCCTGGGTTTATCACGTCGTTTATTTAATAACCGATGTTATAAACCCCCTCTCGCGGTTTATCACGGCAGTTATTATATAACCGACGTGATAAACCCCACTCCCCCGGTTTTTCACATCGGTTATATAATAACCGACGTGATAAACACCCCTAACCCCGGTTTATCATGTCGGTTATATAATAACTGACGTGATAAACACCCCTCACCCCGGTTTATCACGTTGGTTATATAATAACCGACGTGATAAACACCCCTCACCCCGGTTTATCACGTCGGTTATATCATAACCGACGTGATAACCCCCCTCCCCCGGTTTATCACGTCGGTTATAAATAAACTGTCATGATAAACCCCCTCCCCCCCGGTTTATCACGTCGGTTTTTTAATAACTGACGTTATAGACCATTTCCCCATCCTTTTATCACGTCGTTTTTTAATAACCGATGTGGTAAACCATTTTCCAGGCCTTTTATCACGTCGGTTGTTAAATAACCGACGTGATAAAACCTTCCCATATTCTTTATGACGTCGGTTCTAAAATAACCGACGTCATAAACATCGTGATTGTATGTTTTTGACGTCAGTTTTTAAATAACAGACGTCAAAAACGTTGTTCATAACATCGCCTGTATTAACGTCGGCTAGAAACTAACGTAAAAAATGAAAAATAACCGACATAAAAAATGTTTTTTGTACTAGTGTCTTATCAATATATTTTATTTTATCATATTTCTTTATAGTTCTTTCTCTAGAAAGAGTAATTGAGTCTGATATTCATCAGGTTTCTCATGTATAACCAATATTGATTTATTTCTTACTCTATGAAACTAACTATCATTATAATTTTAAAGGATCGTATAAAGGTATTTTAGGTGAATGGATTTATTTGACTGGGAAATCTCCATTGTGTACTCAAATGGGGGTTTCCATGAAGTCAAATTGTTTTCTAGGACAATATATTGATTTTTGTAAACTTAATTTGTTATCCATTATGAATAGATAACCAGGAACCATGATTTATGAACTACTATTTTCTTATCAGGATCACAATATTGTTTTATGATTGATCTTAGTTTAGAATACCATCAAATATGATTCATAGATGAGTATATTTCAAAGTCAGAATTTGGTAATAGATATAGATTACATGAGTACCTTAACATGGCATTTTTTTAATAAATTCTAAAATTGTGTACATGGATCTCATTTATATGATTTCACATCCCTTTCATGACACATTAATACTTGAATACATGGAAAATATTCTAGAATATACCATGAAATAACATATTTAATCTATACAAAAATAAATTTTATTTAGTACATAATGAGTGCATCATATCTATACCAACATGTAAATGATAAACTTTAGGATTCTAAATTGAGACTCAATAGGCATTTGATTTATGGGGATGAAATTTTAGCAGGACAAGATAAGGTGAATGATGTTATTTCATAGGAAAAAAAAATATTTTAGATAACTCTATCATCCATAATCTTTCAGGATTTTATCAACACTTATTCTAGAAATTATTCTATTTTATTGAACGTATGATAGATTTTACTTAAATGGGAGTTAAGTTTGAGATGAATGATCTCTGTGATGATGAATTCCTTGTCATTATTATAATATCAATTTCAGACATATTTTTATTCTTTGAGATATTTTTAATAGTTATATAGTATATTTATATTCCCTTAATGTTGGTTTGGGAGTTATGTTGATATAGAGAAATCAGGTAGTCGCGTATGGGTTACGTCATTTATGACCATATGAGAAGATCTAACTGATGCATGAATCACAGATTGTATTCATCATCTATGAAATGATGTTTTAGTGATATTATATCTGCTGTGAAATTTATATCTTATACATGGACCAAAATGGGTTTCTTTTATCTTCTCTAATCTAGATCTCAATATGAGGCAGATACTAGGGGTGGTTTTTCAGAAGAAATTGATTATTGAGTGGGTCTATACACTAGGAAATGGTAATTTAATTATAGATTCATTTATAATTAAAACACATTATATCTAGGAACTTAGATATTTTCATTTAAATGATGAATGGATGCTGATGAGTGTGATGTTTCAGTAGATAGTTAATAAATTTGAGGATCATAGAGCCTTGTAATGTGTACCCTTTTGGATATATCATACATGGTGCATTGGGTGAATGTGATCCTAGAGTCTAATCTTGGGTGTGTAGTGATGTAGGTATTCTTGGTGGAAGGTGATTCTGTTCCAAGTATGCTCTTAGATAAAAAATAAATTATTTAAGTTTATGGGTTATTAGTTGTTTCCACTTCTTTGATAGAAGAGATAATGAAAGAGTCTGATTCTGTAAAATGGGATGTCCATCTAGGGTTGATGATGATGCTCCAATATATACAACAATTATTATGGTTTAAAATTTTTAATATAGTTTTTATGTGTCATTTATCATGATGTCTTATATGTGTTAGAATAAATATGGCAGTGTTAAACCCTCACTTCTAGATCTGGTCCAAAATTCATAATCACATTATCAATGGATTTGATACTAATAATGGTGATCCAGTATCCACCATATAAAAAATATAATATCAAAATAAAATATATTATTACTTATATATTTAATAACCATTTATGGTTAGATTTATAAATAATTATTTAAAACTCTTTCATAAATAAAAGAAATTTATTTGAAATAGTAAGTCTCCCACTTAAAAAATGTTTTCATATTTCACATTAAGTCATCATAATCATAGAAAAAAATTATTTCTATTTATAATTCATTCAAAATAAATTATGATAACATAGGGAAAAATAATCAAAAGAATGGTGAGGTTAAATTATCAATAAGGGTAAACATAAGAATTAACAATTAAATTTCATCAGTATGAATAATATGGGAATAACAGTATGATGAAAAAGGAATTGTGCATGAGCATAATATAAGGGAAATCATACTAAAATATACCCGGATCAACAACCAATAAATCATGTCATAAGGAATAAAAAATATAAATAGTGTTAAAAATAAATATGTACAATCCATTCCATTCCAAACATGATTGATGTTATCATTAAAAAATAATAACATTTGTAAATAAAATTTGTTTGTATATTGGAACATCATCTTCCAAACCCATTTTAAAATAATGTCTCAAATACTTGGATCCTATTAAAATCCATTATAGATACGCACAGGTATCTACCACATTTTTCCTTATGGAAGATGAATATTACCCAATGCATTGGAGTAATATTTAGGTCCACTTAATGTGTACACTTTATAGTGTTTAACTGGTGTTTTCCGGGTTGACCCATCATATATGATATATTAAAATCACCTAATTTAATATTGTTACAACTATCATATAATAATATCCATAATCTATAAATGATTTTCATAGAGATTTCATTTCAAAATAACTCATAAAAACAATAATTATTCCTTTCATAACATAATCCAACAATACAAAAGAAATGGGATTCATGGAAATATCTTTGGAACATTACTGACATAAAGAAAAGAAACATGTTCCATAAAAATATATTTGAAACATTAATAACCCATGCAAAATAATAAACTTCTATTACATTATCCTAGAAACATTACTAGCCAATGTTAATGGAATGAGTTCCATAACAATCTCAGTGAACCATGATTAACTCATGGAGAACAAATAGGTCACATTCTCGAGTCAATGGGTTTCGTGGCCTCAAGTGTAACCCTCCATATTCCAATGGATTCAAACTAGCAGTGATGATGTAATGGTTGTACTATAGGGAGACTATATCCTCATATCATGGTGGCAAGACTGATATTGTAAACAAAAGATAATTGGGGAAGATAAATATATACAGACACTGATGACTGGACCAATAACCCGCCATAACAGAAAGTAGAATATAATAGATATAGTAATGAACTATGGAAGTGTACGTAATTTAAAAACTGTATAATATTATCAACATCCACAAGGAAGAGTCATATACATAAATTCAAGTCCCGGTGATATATATAAAGGGATATAGGGACATCCTTACACAACATGATATATAATTACTACATAAAATGGATTCTCCACTAGAATATCGAGCATATTCTCAGTCCAATGATCCTATGAACCATCTCTATGTATTGAATATCAAATAAATGTAACGGGGCCATTTCCCTTATACATATCTGTAAAGAAGTAATCTACATGGGTACAAAAAGAATCCCGAGTAGAGATTGAGATTAATCATAGCTGGTCAACACCAACTTTTTCTAGATGCAATCTAGGATTCATACATAGAAAAAAAGTTTACAGCTATTAAAAGAATAAAAAAATTACTTATAAATAACATGACATATCTTCTTCTTCATGGAAACATAGAAACTCAACCTGCTTCAGTTCATGGATCGAATGATGATACGAATAGTAACATTATATAGTGGTAGTGTGTATATATATATATTATAGTTATATATTACATCTACCTATATAGACTAAGTATGTAATTATGTATGTATCCTTTGCTGATGCCTACCAAATGAGCATTGGGAAAATCAAGAAGTAATAAATCCAGAATATGGTTATTATTTACCCCACCAAATAAATGGAAGGAGAAAAGGGAACAGACCTTCATATCACAAGATTGTGTGATAAACTTGTGATTTCATGAGCATTTCAAGGCCAGGATATAGATCCATGCACGAAGCATACCCCATTTGAAAACCCATGGATCCCCCTTTGAAAAACCTTCATACTCTAATGAAGTCTGCATATAAAATAGAATGAGACACCTCTAGCCGTAAGGTTTTTCACTGGAAGGTGCCTTAAAAACAACATGAAATTCTTAAAAAGGATAAATTATATTTGAAGTTATATGCACCTACTGGACATTACTCCCATGCTCTATATTAACATTATAATGAATAAAATACCTTGGAAGTATCCAAGAAAACTAACAACACTTCTGAACCATTGTATAATGAGGAAAATGTGATAAAATGGGAGAAGTGAGAGGTGTTTATGATCATATAATTTCATCTGAAATGTGCCCTAGGGATCTGTGAGACAACGTATGATCTCGAGGTCATGTTGAATGTGCCACAAAAAAATCCCTCTATCTTGTCCATCTTCGCCACATGAATGTATTTGGGTGTGTCCAGAAAAATCCTTAGTTCTCTAAGGGAATATGGATATACATGTCCACTATATTCTTTCACACTCTCCAAATGATCCATATGTGTTAGGTTACACATCACTAAAAAATCAATCAAACATCGCAAAAAATTCCTGTGAAAATTCATATAATCTCATAAATTTGTAAAATAAAAAAAGGATATAGAGAGGTAAGAGGAAAGAGGAGTTCTCAGTCACAAAAGGACATGATAGGCGCCCTTGGTGATCTAAAAAGTAGCCATGCGTCCTATGTGAAACGTCTGCCTCGCCTCATGAGATCTGTTTGGCTTGACATCCTTGCCAGGAAATGTTCCCGTGGAGACTCCACGATGCTCTAAGGATAATAAAATATATTTTCCATGGGATACTCATGCACCCCCATGCGACCCATACAAGTCATACGATGCTCCACCAAAAAAATAGAGGAAGTGTTATTAACATAACACATGAAATCTTGCATGCCACCCAAACATTGTCACATAAAACAATGGGTATCAAAAGTGATGAGGTGAGATATTTTCTCAGTCACTAAATTGAATGAGATACACCCAGCAAAAATGTGGTCCGGTCTTAGGAAACCCCTTGACAGACCATCCATTTCTCATGATACTCTAAGAAAGGTCACCTGAAGTATCATGGATGCCTTTTAACATGAATTGAATCTTTTGAAGTACCTTGGTCATGTCCACATGACAGCTAGGAAGTCCCTTGACACATATTCATATCAAAACAAGTCCCCATTAATTGGATATAATCTAATATTGGATGCATTGGACGATGAGGCTCGTGATCAATTAATATCATGTGACACCCTAGGAGCTATCCTTGATAGAGACTCACAAAGCCGTATGGATCCTGACCCCTTTCCCAACTCAATCCTAGACAAACGCTACTATATAATCCACCAGACAACTAGCGTGGTAATGCATATAAATTCACCAATCCAACACGAAGAAAAGGTTGGACTCTGAGACTATGGATGATTTGACTCTTAATGATTATACACTCAACCTATGTGAATTTCTCATAGAAATTTATCCTACAACCAAGAACATTACATTAACTAATACAGTGGTGGACAGTCGAGGTAATAAAGTGTCACACATATGTTTCTTCATGTGATTATTCATAGATCACGTGAAGGATATATATCAAGGAATTCAAAGATCAAACCTAAAGCCCACTATATTACATTAGATTTAGTAGAATATAATACTGAAATAAACTAAGGCCTTTGAAACACAATAGTTAGAACTAATATTAATAGGTGGAAGGCTTAAGTGAAATACATGCTCGTTGTCCCTCATGTTCTCTATGTGAGTCACCCAAAGACATGTGACAGTACCAGGACATGTCACCTTGATCTCATGACACCCCTCCAGCATTCCATATGGAATATGTGGAATAATACAAACATTTAAATCCAAGTCACTCCTTAGAACTGGATGTGATCTCGTGGTTCCCTCTTGGCATGTCACCCACCACATCAGACATCCTTTAGATACATCGACTGACTCAAATAACTATGCTTGCTTATGATAGCTGAATCTTGTGAAAGAATATAGATATGAAAGACGAGATCTCATGAAACCCCCAGTGCATGACAATCAGAATCTTGAAAAACCCCCTAGGCATGCTAGTTGGGACTTGTGTTGCTATACAGACATGTATCCTAGGACCCACGATGTCTCCCAAAATGTGTCATCTTAGATATGTGACATCTATCTGACTGTGTCACACTAAATCTTGCAACATCCTCTATATGTGTCAACTTAGGTCACGTGATATCTTCCATTACATGCCTACTATGTCTAAAAAATCATCCCAACAATAAGGCCATGCAAAAGAAACCTCAACATGTATGCTCGTACTAAAATTGAACTAGTATAACACTAAATCCCACCGTAAGTAGAATATATAAGATGCCTTTTTAATGTCTAATATCCACATGAAACACCCCAAGGTGTGTTATAATATAAATTTACAAAATCTATTTTCCACAAGGCATATCATTTGACCGCCTTGTTTCTCACCTCGTGAATAGCTCACATGGGATTAGGGGTATGTGGTGAACACCTCATTAGGAAAAAAGAAGCACTATAATGGTACATCAAAAACCTATGTCTGTAAACCCCGACATAAATAAAATAATGATGGATATGATTCTTACCATTACTAGGATGTGTAAGATTACTTTCCAATGTCTTCGCAGAAATAAAGAACCCTTTTCGGTATAATTACTTCCATGATTCTGATGTCTCAACCAACAAGACACAGTTAGTCCCAGGTGATGATCACCATATCTCATCCATCAGTAGACTATGAAACCAACCAAAATACAATGAATTTTATTCTTATCATTACCAGGGTATATAGGATTCCTTATTAAGGCCCGATCTCAAATAAAAACACTTTTGAGATTAAGACATTTCACGACTCCAAAATCTTAACTAGTTGGGATCAATTATTCCTCGGTTATTATCACCCTATCCAATCCATCAGCGGAATGGGATTCCAACAAATCTATGATTCCTTTCATTACCATGATACATAAGAAATCTCTTTGAGACCCACTTCCCATGAAAAATAATCTCAAGGATTTCCCATAGCATAAGTCATGCATCATTGGAAATGAAACAATCCTTCATAATACATTGTTTCTCACACTGATCATAAATTAAATTTTCATAGGGAGTTGTGGTAATCATATTATATGCATTATGAGTCTCTAGAATGTCATGGGAAACCCCAATGCATAAACCCTACAGAAATGAAATATGGTTACTATAATTCATTCTATACTTAAGATAATTAAGGAACCTATTAGGGTTTGAGCTCAAATATTTGGTGTCTCAACACCAGAAATTGTGTCCTCACTGAATGAAATTACATTGCATGGGACGAATGAACTATGTGGGTTTTGAGTCCTAAAATAATCAGGATTTGTATGAAGCCCCATAATGGATCAATTCCCTCATCAAAACTTTATTTTTTCCTTTACGTGGAATCATGCTCTGAAGCACTTGGTTATATAGCTTTAGTATATAAGAAACTCACCGTTACTGGAAAATGTTGAAGAACCTCAGACAAATTAGTACAGATTCACTAAAATGATCCAACTCATTTTTATTTGAATAAGAATTAACCTATAGTCATTTCATTGGGGTACCCAATCCCATATTAGGATTTGGGAGAGATTCACGAATGTATATTAAATAAAAAAAGTGAGTCCCATAATATGAAATAATTCCCACAAAATGGTGTGATGAGTCTAACCTCACTTCCTCTTGACCAATGAGAGTCCCCAAGAGTCGATTGGCCTAAATACCTAGATGACCATAGAGCTTTGGAATGAACTTCCATAGCATGATATAGATGAGGGAATAGTTCAGAGTTTCTAGGTCTGATGGAATAGATGTTAAACCTCATCCATGTGATTGAGTGAGGTCTTAAAATATCCCCAAATCAAGCTATCTAGGGGATCTCATCCCACATCCATGTCAAATCCCGATGAAAAAAAATGTTGAACCCAATGTGAATATTTGATAATAAAAAAATATTGGGTTAAAATCCATAAAACTTATTTTCTTTACACCTTCATGGAAAAAGCACTGACAGGCCTAACATGTATCTATCAGACCACTTTCTTCACAATACATATATAAAAACACAATAGTAAGACTAGAATAATCCATAATTCATATAATTCTACCATTATGATTACTTTCCAATAAGGGTAGAATCACTAGAGTTGGAATAAAGGACAATTGTGTTAGCCTTGAATATCAGATTGATCATTTCCCTGCCTATGATATAACATTGATTGTTACCCTTGTTACTTGTTGTCTTCGTGATAACAGATACTGCACTAATAGACAGCCTCTGAACCTATGAATATGTCTTAATAATCTAGAATTTGCTTGGGAAACTCATCTGCTGTTGTGACCCCGACATTTTATAAAGTAATATTGGCTTCTCAAAATATCTAGTGACAATTGTTAGATAAGATTGTTCAGGAATACCAATGACATGGTACAATCTTGTACATTGAAACTACCACTAACATTATATAAGAATGGCATCCAGAGAATCTATATCACCTAGAAATGGCTACTGCTAAGAAAAAATCCCTCAACCTTACAATAATCTGATTTAGGAGAATATCCCCAGAGTGGGAAAACTACCACCTTCAATATCTGATGATGGTAGACCAGGAGTCTGAATATGGATTCGTTTCGATTTAGTTGCCACTAAGGAGGTCACATTCCAACCATCATCACCAAAAATTCATTGCTGGTACCCATCATTTTCCATATAAGGGTTTCATCTAAGACACAACTAACTCAGACACCCATACATGGTATATAAGGAGGACTCCTCAGAGGAGGAATACATTGGATACTCAGGATATGGGTCATATCCCCACTCTTAGTGATGATGCCTTCCAGCATATTATAGTAGGAATCATCAAGAAAACTCACATCCCTGTTAGAACCGGATACATCTGTGAGAATATAATCACATAAAGCATGGGGGAGGCTCATATCCCTATCCACTCACTTGAATCCCATTGGCATATTCGGATGGAATAAGGTGGATAGCAGTGGGTTCATATCCCCCCTTCAATCTAAGAGATATTTCAGTAGATAATAGAGATATAGAATATGTAGGATTATATCCCTTCTCAAACATTGCTAAAATTATACTATATTTTACCAACAACTGAATAACTATGCTGGAATATATTAGAACTATTGCAGATAATGGGAAAGGAACTTACTTTAATTCCTACAGCCAGGGGAACTCAACAATCTAGTCATTGTAAAAAATTGTTTTCACTGGAGAAAGCACACATCCATGATCTTTACCAGAAGTATTATCATCATATTATTATAAAGGGAGTGGAATTAGGTTGAGCTTGTACTCTCATTCCAACTGAGGATCCCTATGTTAAGGTGGAACATTCCTTAGGACATGGGAACATGCATGTTGAAAAAGTCTGGTGGCATATTTCAATATTCCAAGAGCAGGAACATACAACCATTCTAACCATGGATCACCCCATTATAGGGGAATAATCTTCAATACTTGATCATATTCCAATAATAAAATTATATTTGAATGCTATAAAGGGACATGATCAGGCTCATACACCTATTTTAGATGAGGCTGACCATGTTAGAATTGAAAAATCCTCAGGATAGGCTCATATTTCAATTAGTGAATCTTGCTGGAAAATTCTAGCCAATCACATATAGAAGGAACATATCCCTACTTCTGATGATGAACTATCTCACCATCATTATTCCAAGTAAATATAAATGGATTCTTATATTATTTCTCCCATTATAGAGATACATTAGAATATTCTGATGAGAATTCATATTTAGACTAGGCTAACACTCTCATAAAAACCAGGGCTCACCAGGTGAGAGTGGCCCATGCCTTGGGGCTAGCTCATACCCCTTCTATGAAAGGCCAGTGGCATATCCAAACAACTCAGGATCGGGCTAAAAATCCAATCTTGATTGATGCTCTCTAAGCGAGAATCAAACATGCCTCATTATAGGATCATACTCTTATCGATAATAAGAAATATTATTTAAATATTCCAACATATTCACATCATAAGGCTCATACTCTTATAACACCCACTTATTATATACAAGTTCAAGAAATCGTCACACATTAGGCTCATATCCCTGTCCAATCACAAAAGTACGGTTGGCATATTCGGCCCATGATGTAGAACATGGCCCATACTCAAATTCTGTGACATGCTAGTGTCATCAGGGTTGTTTGAGAAACATTCATAACTAATTAAGGGTATATATACTCTTCCATCAAAGTTGAAGTAAAAGATAGTGATTACCATGATATTCCTCCTTGTGTTAGTGTGGAGATGGATGACTTGGACTCTACTCCAGAAATCCACCATTTTTAGTGTCATTCGGCAATATCTCTCATGGGAATGGAAACAATACATTTTCCCCAACACCTTTGTATAGTGAGGTGAACCAAACAACTATACCATAGCACATAGATGTCCTCGAAACATCTGGGACAACTGTATATGCTTCCCCAACAACTTCCAGCCACAGTACACTCTCTTCCACAGGCCAATATCAAAGCCATCATCAATTGTCTGACCAGATGGAGGTGTGTATGTATAATGAGGAGTAAGCCAAAAAAGACATATAGATAGTGTTATCTAGAAACAAAATCCCCCTCATGTTATGGACCCTCTCTACTTCAATATATGAGACCCTATATGATCTAGAAAAAGAGTGAATTCTTTACCTATGGCAAAATATGCATGCTACTCATCAGTGAATGAACGATCGATACCTTCATTATTAAAGATATGAGTGTCACATTCAGATGATCAAGATACATTATTTCAAGCTTGACCAAGCTCTTATATCCATGGGTTGGGATCCAAAATCAGAACAGAACAACACAAACCTAAAAAATTGTTTCCATCATTTCATCATAATGATTCAGCCTATAATATATGAAGGCTCTTAAAGAAATATATAATTGATTATGTGAAATGTATTGAACATTACATGTCTTATATCCCTTGGAATAGTAGATCCCATCATATATACATCCTTTGATGTAATTTCCTCAAGTAGAATTATGAGACCAGGTAATTCTCAGGCTAGTTGGTCACTGCAACTGAATTCCACCACATAAACGGAGCCCAGATTCCATGGAAATGGAGAGAGGATAGTAAAAAGGATTTCAAAATATGGCACTCAAGATAATAAGAGGAAATTATGAATAAGGAAATCATTGTTTTGATCACTATGACAATATCCTATAAGGAATAATTCCCACCATGGGCTTCCATCACATCCAGTTAACACGTGAGCACAACTATTCTACATCACCCACACTATAATAGCCTCTTCCATAGTGTTGTATAGGATGGGACTAAACCCCATGGTCTAGGTGATAATCTACCACTACCTCCATGACTCAGGTCATCAATCTCTGAAAGGATACAATAAATACCCACTACAGTCATTGATGAACCGCAACCCACTGAGTTGAAGGAATTTATATCTCAATCACCACCACTGGGTTCATTTTCCCCTACGTATACCCAATATACATAATCAGTTATTCCATATCACCACTACCTCTCTGGGATAGGTGTATTAATATCATTAGGTCGAACCATGAAATCATCATGTCCCCGACTAGAGCCATTTGATGCTAAAAATGGACCAATCAGTTCTAGTGGCAGCCCCAAGTGACCCCAACCCCACAAGTCTGGGGAAAATTTTATCATCATCATCACCATAAATTCAATTATTCTTCTCTAGGATAGGAGGAAGAAACCAGTGGTCAGAATCCCACCAATTCATCCCACCGTAAGATAATTCTCTATTGGTCATGGATTTCATAGAAATAATGACAATTAACTCCCTCAAGGTCACTATTCATAGGCTAGGATGGGAGGAGCATATAGAAAAATAAATCATACCCTACTGGCATCTCAAGAAAAAATAGCTCAACAAGTCCATGAGTTTGAATAATGACCCATTGGAGGCTTTACAGAATCAAGTTGATGTTTAGTATGAAATGGCACAACCTATATTACCCAATATGCCTATGTGAATTTAATCACAATCACCAAAATAGACATTGATCAAGAAGAAAATGTAGAGGGACACAACATGAAACATGTTTCCCATGAGGGGTGATATTGAAATACCGAATAAAATTGCGATCTCCTGGAACTATAGAGGGATTCAAAATTTGGTATTGTTTTAGATTGAGTATCCAAATTCTCATTGGAATACAAGCATGAAAATTGTAATAATGTTACTACATCTCAATTACCATCCATAAAGGAACAATTTTCAATGTATGAGAGTGAAATACAAGCTCTCAGGTAACTAAATGAGGAGATACTCATGGGAAATATTCCCACTGCGTATCGTATCCACCCAGAGAAAAAAATTCTCCTCCCAAAGATGATCAACCATGAATAGTGGTGTATGAGCATTACATTTCCTCTACATCTAGACAAAAAGTCTACATAAATGAGGAATATGAAAATGATCGGAACTACCCTCCATTCTGGTCAAAACCACCCCCTCACCAAGGTAAAAATTTAGTCATAGGATGGATTAAGGATCATTATGATATGAATGTTAGACCACCCTTCTGGCACCACCCACTCTGTGTAGCTGGGAGGTGTCTCATAAACCAGTTCCCTAGAGTTACTTATAACTATTTAATCATTGGATACTTGAATGGAAGCGATGGAAGAAATGTGTGCTCCTGTGCAATATAAAACGAAAGCATATCCCAAATGGGTGGATGATAATCTACCTCCACCCATCTCTTGTAACCCCACCGTATCTATATTTTACGGTGAAGTAAATCCCAAAAAACATCTCACACACTTCATATCCTAATGTTGGCTGATGATGGGGCATTGCGATCAACGTGAGGCATCAAAACTAAGGTGATTCATATAGAATCTTATAGGCCCAACCTTTTTTTGGTACAACAGTCTGCCCACGATATCTGTTGTAAGATGGAGAGATATTCTACATCAGTTCCAATATGAGTTCAGTTCAAAAATATGGAAAATGATGAGATCCATCTTGAAGAACCAAAGGAAATGTGGTGACAAGACATTGTCTGATTTCATAGAAAGGTTGAATGGTTTAACCTATTCTCTCACCATCCCCCTCTCACAGGAGAAAATGTTGGAACTATGTGTTGAAAATAATATTGATGAATTTGAGACACCCCTAATCACTATTAAATATTGTGGGGGTTCAGAACGTTTTATGAAACCACAAAACACCTTGAAGAGGCCATTCAGAGAACCTGATCCAAGTCTCGACACTGCCCACAATAGAGAGGGACAAGCCAAGTAGAGTAGTAGCCACAGTTTTTTCTCTCATGCCTATAACGGTTACAATACAAGAACATATTCAATCCATGACCTACCAATCAAATCCTTTCGAGTGGAATACACCACATAATCTCCCACCCCTATATATATAGAGAAATTAGGGTCACCCAGGATTTGAGGAATTGAAGAAAAAATATACTCATTTGGAAATGAAAATCCATGAATTATTTCTTAGTAGCTACAGAGAATAACCTTCCCACACATCCTCAACCCATGAGGCCTAATGAATTCAACCTAATTTACCTTATGGATGACTTCCCTTTCTTTAGATACTGGGTTCATAATATCCAATATATCATCATCCTCAAATACATACATTAAGGCATGGTAGACTCTGAAAATTGACACTAGACAATATTCTCGATTAGAATTATTACATAACCATCACCTGATCATTAGAAGGAAATGGTTGAACTGATGTTCCTACTATGTAAGAGAAAATGTTTGAAAAATGGATGACTTGAAAAATTGTTATTCAAGATCATAATGCTTTAAAATTACAATTCTCTAAACTAACAACAACTCCACCAGCCAAGAATGATGAATTATATGTTCTTCCAATGGGTTCTCATTGCCACCAGATGTTGGAAGAGACGATGGTGGAATGGATATATTTTAATCCAATGAAAGCAGTAACTCTCATAGACTTCTTCCCAAGAATTTCTATAGTGTGGGCACTACTCCACCAAACATAATCCTCATCATTCAAAAAACTCATCTTCAGTTATGTCAATGTGATATAGATGTCTTACCCATTCATGGAAGAATAGTATTCTCCCAAATATTGTATTCCATCATATAACCATTGATTGGAAGGATTCATGTGCTGTAGAAGCGGATACAGTGGAAAACATGAATGTGTTCGGTCATAAAATTCTGAAAATATCCCAATGGATGATATATATGCTGCTGAGACTCTTGGGAAAGTGGTATAAATGTCTGAATTGAAGGATGTATGTGACTCAAAACCCTCTAGAAGTATCTCGCACCCATTTTTATGGAATGCCTGCCTAGAGGGGGTTCAGTCTGATTAACCCAAGAAATGAGGAAGGTCAGCATGACCTACAACACTAGTAGAAGATACTCCCTCAACCTCCTTAAAAGCACCGATACCACCTCCCTTAGACATTCCATCTCATGAGATTGATGCCCTGGGTCATCCCCATATCGTGAATTTTTGACCACTATAAGAACATTACAATTTTATGAACAACTAGTTTTAGTCCCATATATTTTCTCAATCAATGATGTGATTTTTATTTCAAAAGAACATAGAGAGGAACTTTTTGAATCCCTCCAAAGAACCCAAAACTTTGAGATAGAATTTGTAGTCGTTGAGGTATATTGAGTGGATAATATTTCATTAGGATGTCATTTCAATGTCTCGTTCCTTGGTCATGATTAGGAAGCTTCCATAAAAGGGAACATCTGGCTCTTTTATGTTTTAGGTAGACTCAAAAATTTAAATGTATAATGGGTATTTATTGATAATTAATATGGGATCAGTATCAACTTAGTTTGAACCTTCTAGGGCTTGCGGTATAGAAAAATGGGACATATCACCTAAAATGATGACCATTCCGGTATATGATAACTTTGACAAAAGACCCCTTGGGAAAATAATATATGAAGCCCTGTTTTTGGGACTCACATATGATGTAAAATTCATGATTATAGATTAAGACACCATATACAATGACCTGATTGAAAGGCACATACTCTATATCCACAGGGAAATACCTTCAACATTCCACCAGGGTATAAATTATCCCATCATTGGAATTTTTTGAATACTACATTGTGACAGTTTCCCCTTAGAGACATTCAGAGCCACATATTCTAAAGAAGATTTCTACAAGAGGGGAGGAAGGTAACCAATTGCAGATGATTATATACAAGTTTCAAATCCCAATTGAATAGGTATATCCCATGAGAATCCTTTTAGAATGATTTATGTTGATTATGTTCCCAATATAAACATAATAGAAGTAAAAGATATAATCTAAGAGGCCCAAGCATCACCTTTACTCAGCGACAATAACCTGCTCCGAAGTCTTTCTACAGTGACTCATATTGAGAGGGATGAATACTTCTCTTAGAATATCCTCCCTCACCCTAATATTTATGGATAGGACCCCATATTGATTTCCTTACCTAATTACATATCTACGGACTCAAAAATATATGAGGATGATCTCATAAATTCACCTCCATCATTCGAGGAAGGTGACTCCACCACTATATATGATAATAGGCACCTAAATATGGGAATAGAAGAAGACACATGGATTATTCTAGTTATAAACTCTATTCCCTTTGAAAAGAAAGGGATGAACATTTTATTTTTAAATCACCAATGATATTTTTTCACCATGAACTATAATTAAATTCTAGGACAGAATAAATATGTGGAGACACCCCATTTCAGACTACCCAAAGAACATTGAGGATTTAAACAGGTATCCTGAACAATACAACCCTCTCATTATACCAATGTAGTGGCAGAAGTTAAAAAATTGTTCAAAGAAAATTTTTTCCATGAAGATAAGTAACCAAGGTTTCTTTCCGACATCATCCACTTTAAGAAGATTAATTGGAAGATTACTGCCTCCATTGACTTCACTAACCTTAATCAGTATTTCCTGAAAGACGATTTCCCATTTACGATCTTATAAATCATGATCACTTCATCCATATTATTATAATCACATTCCTTCATGGATGGGTACATAGGGTAAAAACAAACTATAATGGCCCCCAAGGATATGGAATTCACTTCCTTTAGTGTGCCTCAATAGATCTTCTGCTACCAGGTAATTACCTTTGGATTAAAAAATGATGACCCCAAAATCAGTTCACCATGCATCACATATTTTAGCCATTCACATGATGGATGGTCAAGAGTTTCATCAACGAAATAGTCATTAAATCCAGACATCGATTGATTCACTTCACAAATCCCAAATAAATATTGGAGAAGTTGTTACAACACAGGATAATAATGAATCCACTGAAGTCTGATTTTGGGGTAATAGTTAGGAATTTCCTTTCCTTTGTGGTATACCACCATGGAATTGAGATGGAACCAGGTATAACAAGTGCTATTTTAGAAATTTTACCCCCAAAATATTCAAATAACTTAGGGGACACCATGGGAACCTCACCAACATCCATAGATTCATATATAACCCAACTTGAAAATATCTCCCCTCCACCATGATAATGACGAAGGGAATCTCATACCAATGGGAAAAGTATTTCTGGTGATCCTTTGAAAGTATGAAATAATACATTCTACACCACCCAGTTCATATTCCTCCACTTGATGGGAGTCCACTAAACTTATATGTGGCCACTATGGAATTCTCATTATGCTCCCTCCTCATATTGAAAAATAATTTGGGAAGCGAGAATAGTCTATACTACCTTAGCTAGACCATAGTAGGTACTAATAAATGGTATTAAAATTTAAAAATGAAATTCCTTGTACTCATTTTTAAATTATCAACTTTGTTGAATTACATAGAGAAAACAATTCCACTTGGTCTCTTGTGTTGGCATGCTCTTGTACATTCTTGGTCACCCCATATTGACTAGACTCATGGCCTGATGGGTGGTAATTATATAGTAATGAGGCATTCATTTAATTTCTTAGAAGCCGATCAATGGAAAATCCCAGGATGATTTCCTTGAAACACATCATGCCACAAAAAATACACTGAAAGACACCAAACAACTAGATGAAGAGGACTTCAATGCCCATGTCACTCCCCAAAAATGGGAGATGTACATTGATGTTTCCTCTAATAGTCCTATCGGAATAATAATAGAAAACCAAAATATCAATAAAGTTGTTATAGGGAATTTATTATCTCTCAAGAAAATTATTTTTTCCCTACCCTTTCTCACTATCCGAATCCTGCACAAATAATGAGTCAGAGTACGAATCCAACATCGTTGGAATGAAACTAGCTCTACAACTACGAAATGCCTACCTGATATCAATGGGCACTAAAAACTAGTGATAAATTAGATTAATGGTGAACATTCTATTAAAAAAGAAGAGATGGTCCCAACTCATTGGATATGTCAGAGGAGTGATGGAAGAATTCCACTTTGAGGTAACCTTCCATTATGTTTCCTGGTCATAGAATTATTGTGTCGATGCACTGGCTAACACAACATCAATTCCTGACGAACCTATCCATAGAATGAACCATATATATCCCACATAAAATAATGTTATCATTGATCATCTTAGGTGATATGGTTGAAATCAATCAGTTCAATACTATCTCGTAGCATGATGAAACAGTGAACACTGCTAGATGGATGGATCCTATAATCGTTTGTGTTTGAGATGAGACACTCTCGAAAAATTGAGATTGAATAGTATAGATTTTGTGTCAAGCCACTAATATCACTCTACCAGATGGTCAAAAAGAAAAAAATTCTATATATCATAAGGAGAAGTTTTTACCATCATGGAAGAAGTCCATGCAGGTTCCTTTAGTTCCCATCAATCTAGAACCAGGATTTACAACCAGATTTGGATGTTGGGACACTACAGAATAAACATGATTCATTACAAAATGGAATTCTCTAGGAAATTTCATGTGTTTTAGATTCATGTGAACCTTTTATATCATCCCTCATAATTGATACATATAGAAAATTATTATTGGCTTGTTTTTGTTAGGGGGATGGACATTGTGGGGAAATATCCCCCAACAATAGTTAAGAAGTTGAATTATTTAATTAATACTACAAACATATTTTTCATGTTGTATGAGAAAATGCCCCTTGTGAATGTTGGTTCAAATAATATATGCATCCTCATAAAGTCCCATATCATCACGAGGTTCAGATTCCCTAAACAAAATTGATGGAAATGGCACTAACTTCTGTTCCACTATGATGAAGAATAAACACAAGGAGTAAAACACATAATCTAATCACTCATATCATTGTCATTCTACATAAAATGTATATATAGTGGCCTTTAATAGAACTCTATAAAATATAATACAGAATATGCTGAACAAGGAATAAATGTCTTGGCTTGATGAACTCTTGCATGTTTTATAGTCTTACCACACCACCATACTTACCACTACCTAAGAAACACCATAATCATTGGTGTGTGGGACCATTTAAGTGTTTCCCATCGACGTCTAGATTCCCTCAACAGGATTATCCATTTGTGGAAAACTATTAGATAATGAACATTCTCCAAATTGGCTAGATGAGTTGGAAATACTAGATGACAAGAGATTGTGCCCATTGCACTATCTATAAATTCATCTGAATCGGATTGCACGAGTCATAAAAAAGGATAAAATACCTTAATTATTTCATGGATAAAAAATTTTATCTATTAAAACACCAATTTTACAATGATAGAATCCCCCAAAACTAGGACTCTAATTACAAGGACCACACAATATACATAGGGTCTATTATATTGGAGCCCGGTCATTGGCCACAATGGATGGGGAGCATGTCACACCACCCAACAATTCATGATTTATCAAGAAATACTTTTTATAGATATAAACATGATGAAATCCACATTAGTGTAAGTCCCATCATTCTTACTAAGTCGATAATGTTAAACTGTACGTGTTTTTCATAACCACATGATGTTAAACTGTATTGAGTCTTTCCTTGTCGCAACATGTAAAACTTAATGATTTCCTAAGAACTGTGTGCCTATTGATTCATTTCGTGTTGTGATTTTTAGTGATGAATGAATATAGATTTTTTTGTCTAGTTTTAGGATTATATTCTATTCATGTCAGGTAATCTAGTGTCTTTACCAATAAAAATTAATCTGCATGGATGAAAAACTTACCCCTTTATTACGGGTGGCCCATGTCCTTACCACATGACATAAAATAGAATAGATCCATGATATTCATCCACATTCACAATGATTCACCAACAAAATTTCAAAATTATGTTAAAATACATGGCTTTTCTAGAACTACATATGGCATGATTCTCAATTTTCAAATGGGATATGCAGGGGCTCCTCGATCTAGTGTCTTGTCCCAACCATTAGATGATGCATGATACCACTCTCTTGAATAGGTACCTTGTCACTCCTTGTTTATCACCCCCAGGAAGGATCACATTGTCTTAGTAATTACGATAATAGAATCTATGTACAGACAAGGCATATTGGCATCTACATTCTCTTGTTCTCACTGAAATATGAAAAAGTGAATGTTAATCCAGAGTTATATGTGGTGTGATTCTCTTTTCTCTAGAGATACATAGTTACACCAAATATTAATCATTCTACCCAAAAAAACATATCCATTTATTCCGATTAGTTCACCTTTTTCATCACCGCATGATGGTAAACTGTTATTAATTTTCATAGCTACATGTGCTTTGATTTTCATTCCCATTAGATATGTTGTAATGCCCAGACTTCCACCCTAGGGTACAATGATAATTTTCTCATCCATTGAAAATGACTCACCTTTATCCACACCAAACGATATTAAATCGGATGCATGTTTTAGACCAATGTGTTTCTTGATTACTTATATTATATTATATTTTGTAATGCATGGATCTTCAATCCTCATCCCAACTACAACCAACAATGGAAATAATACCCACCTCTATTTATTGGTCATACCAGCGTAGATTATTTCACTTCCATGATCTATGAGTGGATTTATTATCATCCCCATAATAAATTCAGTGATTTTCATGTCTCCATCCTTTGACCCAGTTGAATAATTACCACTTTTCACTTTGGTCTGCAATTGTCCTCACCACATGATGATAAACTGCATGGCTTCCCAGAACAACATGTTTCTTGATATTCATCCTCAAGAGATACGTAGTGATTCCCAAGCCTTCATTTATGGTTCTATCCATACCATCCCCACACATTCACATAAATTCTTGCATAATTATCACATGAAGTTAAACCTCATGGAAGTACGTCCTTGCAATATGAAATTAAAATACAGAGAAGTACATCCTTACTACATGATGTTGAACATCACGGATGTACATCCTTACCACATGTGATAAAAATGAATGCAAGTACATGTTTACTACATGACATTAAGATACATTTATGTATGTAATTTCTATATTATGTTAAACTAATGGAATTAAATCCTTACTAACTGATGATAAACTACATGAAAAAATCGTTTACTACATGATGTTAAAGTGTATGAAGAAATGTACCCACTACCTGACCATAAACAATATAAACCATCCTGGATTTTTCATACTTCATTAATGGGACATGAGAGACCTACTTTAGTCATCCATATTATGGTGTTATTCCACTGTCATTCAAGTGAACCATGAATCCATATACCCAACATCATGTCCCATGCATCTCAGGTCTCCATAATCTTATATGGCCCTTGGAAGGGATCTCCAACTTCAAGGACCCTTTTCATAACTTTGAATACATGCCTATGGATCTTGAATATAATCTTATGGATGTCAACCCAATGTTTAACCCTAGAAAAGGAAATTCCAATCCTCTTTATCCCTGAAACCACTATGGTAGCACACAACACCCCAACGTGTCTGAACTACTCCATTTATGATTTTCCCATGTAATTACTCAAGTCTTGAGATCTCATGACATAATTTATAATATTTCCATTGTATTCTCATGAATATGATGGAGTACACTTGACCGGGTATATCATGATTAATCTCTAGTGTATCATCCTCCATATTAGATCCATTTTTCTCATTACCTTAATCATCCCGTATTTTGGTTGAACATGTGTGACCATAAACTCTCGCACATAATGGTCCAAATCACATAACCTTAAACTAATAACGAATGTGAAAACAAACATGTCAGTTAAAAATCCCAAAAAGGTTGAACTAATAAAAATTTAGGTCTTCGCCCACTAAAATCTTCATCCTCAGTGTTTAAATAGGAATTTGGGTGGAAATATCATAGGAAAAATCTCATTCGGTCTACCATATAGCCCATGTAAAATCCACTCAATGATCGATTGAACCACTGGTTTGGGAAAACATTAGAGAATCAATTTTCACATATATTCACCACTAGATTATGGTCACTATCTGGTGATAAAAATTTTGGGTTACTCGAACCGCCCATGAATTTTACACTCTCCACAAACCACACATCATGAGTTGGGATATCTCGAATCACCATGACCTTCAATGGCCCTTTGAAAGGATATATGGATTCAATGATCATTCCATTTAATTTGAAGGTATTAAATGGATCCATTATATGTTCCCATGGACATCAACTAAATGTGTCACTCTGATAAAGGACATTCCAATTCTCATGAGACATGACACCACCATGGGTGCACTCAACATCCCAGGGTTCCTGAACTACTCCCGGTATGACTGCCCAATGCCGTCCTCCTAACTCGAGAAATTTGGATCATGATATAAAATAGTCATAACATGATATCATTGAATATTTTATATCCTCATTGTTATATTATAGTTTCTTACCCATTCTCAAGGATGGACTGTGACACTTTGTTTCATAACCACTGATGGCCCACACTTCACGATTCGAATCCAGAGGTCATAGGGCTTGAGTTTCACATTATGAGATAAAATATCCTAGGATGAAAAAAATACTTCTTAGATATATTTCATCCCATACCCTAAATCATCATATAGACATTTGGGTCTTCAAAAGTCATTAATATCCCTCTAAAATATGTGGATATCAACTTTCTCCTAGAATGCTACTAACACATAAGGGACCTAGCCCACCAACTAAAGGTGTCTTCTACTTAATATAAAAGAGATTCAGTCCTTCTATGGCTTGGAAACACCATATAATAACATATAATTTTATAATTTAATAGTTCATATGCGGCATGTCTACATCATCTCATAGTCGTGGAAACAAACATTTGGGTGATGATTTGGGCCATCCATACTCTAACTATCTAGGAAGACCTAGTATCCCTAGTATTCCAAAACCACCAATGTTGTCTCCCTGAATCTTTTAGAGCACTTGGAATGGTTAAAAAGCTTCAAGTGACATTTTATTGATATTGAAAAGAAGCCCATGGATTCTCTATATGAGCATATGTTCATCAACCCGATGCATCACTTAGAAAAATAAAAATATAATCCTCAAGATACATTGAAACACCATGACATAAATAAACACCTCATAGTGATTTAGGTCATTCATGTTATGTCTTATCAATATCCCATTATCTTATAGATGTTCTGAAATAAAAGAACCTAAATTAAAAAAATGTTAGGTCTATGCTAAAATACCCTAAAAATGCCAATTATGTCCAAGTTAAAAGACATTAACTAATGAAATATTTGGTCCGAGAAAAAAGACCCTAAACTAAAGATACATAATGTCCGAGATAGAAGAACGTAATCTAATGAAACATAATGTATGAGAAAAAGGAACATAAACTAAATCAATATAATGTCCGGGCTAAAAGAATCTAAACTAAAGTGACATTAGGTTTGAGCTAAAAGACCCCAAAATAAAGAGATATATGGTCTGAGATAATATAACATATACTAAATCTACATAAGGTCCATGTTAAAGGACCATAATATAAAGAGAATGAAGGTATGAGATTAAAAAATCTAATCTAATGAGACCGAAGGCCCGAGAAAAAAGAATTTAAAATAAAGAGAAAAAATGAAGTACCTCCGACTTCTGTTACGTAACTGTTATTTGATTATTTTTATTTTTATATAGTGTATTGGTGATATTTGGGAGATTATGGATAACATTGGATGTAGTTTTGAGGAAAATTAGAAGTCTCATGGGCGGATCACAATTTGTCTAACTGTGAGGAAAAAACGTGCATAATTGGTCCTCTTGAGGCAGTGCCAACAGCATGGTCGGAATATAGTTAGGGACACCATGAAAGGAATCAATGAGAGGGTCTACCTAGGTAGTAGATAACACAAAGTTATCCTACGGGTTGTCTAACAATTTGATCTAACTAGGCGCATGGTTTATGTGAGTTATTGAAAAAATGGATCTCACATGTTGTTTCCAATAAGTGGATCATTATTGCACCTAAACAGACCCAACACTGTATTTTTCTTTTCCTAATTCCAAATAAGGTTCTCCCATCATTTTGAAGGTGATCTAAAGGCTTCCCTAGTGGAATAGAAACTGGATACTTGATGTATGAGATCATTATTCATCGTTCTTGATCGATTTCTTAGATCTATTAGATCTACATATCCTCGTTACTCGGGTTCTTATATATATTCCCATTATAATTAGTTCTAGGTGTTTCTATTCTAAATATGATACAATTTGGTCTTGATATTTCTAATAGAAGTTATCTAAGGTCGGTTCTTGCAGAATTGACCCGGTTTCCTTTTGTGTTCTTCGTTCGTAGGGGTTTTCGGGAAAACCTTTGACGCTTGAGGATTCATTGTTTACTCCACTATGTATAACTAGTTGGAATGATTTCAGAAAGATGTTGTGGTGTTTAATTGATTGTGATTTATTGTTTAAAACCTGTTGTAAACCTTCATGAGCGACAGTTTTTGAAATATAGAAAATTGGGGATTTTTAATGAGTGTTTCGGTTCTTGGTTTTATAAAAGTGTATTTTTTTTGGATTGCTGGAACATAAATGGGATTTGACGTTTTCAATAAAATGGAAGGTTTTATAGAAATTAAATGTTTTTTGAAATTGATTGTGCTTGGGTTTTCCATATTAGTTCATTTTTATTGATGTTGGTAATGGAAATATTTGGCATAAATGGTGTTAGTGTGAGTTAATGGTTAACATCACCTTATTAAGGGAAAATTACTATTGGGGTACAAGGGATGTGACTCTGGATCAGGGTTGTGTGTCATTGGGACATAATGAAATTGGACGAGTGACTGCTCATGAGTATGGAACTGTTAAATGAAGCATACATGGGTGGGTGTGCTGTAAACTATTTAATGGTTGTTCCAAATGGAATGATGAACTGATTTTAAGCATATATTAGTAAATTTTATAGAAAAAATAATTTATTGAATAATGGTTTAATTTAGTTTTGTTTTGAATAGCTTGTAAACTATTTTTGGAACTTGTTTATATTTGGTTATAAACTGTTTTGGAAAATTGTTTTATATAAACTATTTTATATAATAAGTCTAACTGATTTATCCTAGTGGTGTGCATGTGGAATTCATTGGCGAAAACCTACTATGTTTTATACTTATCCATTCTTTGTAACATTTGGTTCTTTTGCTGATGTTATCTTCTGGGATAGGGAAAATGGTAACATTTCCCACATTTTAAACATTACATCGTGATTTTTAGGTTGTTCGGTGATTATGGATCTTTGAGCTTTTGGAGCATAGGTTGTTGTGGCCTTTTTAGTGTCTTGTGTTTTTTTCCTTTATATACTTTTACATATGTTTGGTCATCCACTATTTCTCCCCAGGATGTGGTTTTGATATACATGAATTTGTTTAGTAGTATTTCCTCGGTTCATGCATCATTTAGTAAATGGTTTGGTTTGGGTTTGTTTGTACTCTAGTTTATTTCATAAAGGTTAAATTATCCCCCACTTGTATGTGAAACCCTTCAGAACTTATTAATAGCCTTTGGCATCTAAGGGATGTCTCTTAGGGCTAATTAATTACTCATTCTGCTCCCAGGACAATGAGAACGAGCAGGTCATTTCAAATGGTATCAGTCTTCTCATTTCAGTGAGGTAAAAGTTTTACCAGCATGTTCGGCCCTTTCCCAACAAGTGGTCATCATGGAACTTAGTCTTGGAGTTCAAATTACTTCTGGTTTATCTTTGGGCTTAAATATTAGACATGAGTAGGATTATCGGAGCTTGAAATATATAGCATAAAAGGATGTATCTAACCCTTTTACGATGAACTTTATGTTACATGGGAGTTGGGTAAATAAGTGTTTGGAGACACTTAAATGATTTAGTTATTTCATTATCACGTGTTTATCCCATGATATGAGAATGAAATACATTTTAGAAGAATGAATTACCACTAGGCGTGCAAGCTTCATTTCGATGAATTATTAATGTTGTAGAAAATAGATGATTTTTGAAGAAGTAAGAATTTTTTTCAAATGAAATATTTTGAAAAGGGGAATGCATATGGTGTTTTGAAAATGATTTAATTTTAAAAAATCTTGAATGAATGTTTTGAAAATTGGTTAAACATGTAAAGAGGTTGTTTGTGGAAAACAATTTTGTGATAGTTGATCTGATAGAATGTGAAATGAAAAAGCCATCAGTTGAAAAATAGTGAGATTAACAGAGTTTGTAGTTTGGATAGAAAATGGCACTTGGTATGCATCAACGAAACTAACTCAAAGAAGATACAGAGAAAGTGGTTTCACCTGAACCACTAGTGAACCAAGAGCTTGTTTTGAGTATTGTCCAATATTTTCAAGATATGGATATGTGGAACTGTAGGAATTATCCATGGAATATTATACCAGTCAGTTTATGATATAGAATCCACATAATGTCTTGGGAGATTCTAAACCCGGGAAGGTAGAGGTGTGACTTAGTATGATGAATTGTATCTTCTACTTCATCAGCACACTGGTAGAGCTAATGGTCAAGAAGGAGACGTATATGCTCGATGATCCTACACGCCAGTGGTGGGATTTGGCGGTGTAGGATAAATTGGATGAAGGCCTCAAATGGTAGGATTTTGAGGAATTTTTCATCAAAAAATTCTATCCTCACACATTGAAGATCCAAAAAATATGTACTTCTTCATCCTGAAAAAAGAGTGTCTCTCTATCACAGAGTATGTGGATAAATTCATCAATTTAGTACATTTTTTCACCAGTGTTTGGGGTAAGTGAAAAATTGAAAGAACACATCTTTGAATCAATGCTAAGGAAGTATATTAAATTGAGGATTACAGTGCTTTGTGCAATGGATTATATATAGATGGTGAACAGTGAAACTGTGGATAAACGTCACACCTCCGAATCTATGGGAGGAGGAAAATGATACCTACAGGAACATGTGGGAACTCAACTATAGCTAAAAAGGAGAAAAGGGAAACCTATTTCTAGGGTGGAAGAGGAAATCAGAATCAGACAGCTGGATCAGAGAACCTTCCACCAATACCTAAGAGAAATTAATGTTTGTTTGAATGTGGTTCACTTAACCATATAATTCAAGAGTTTATGAAACAACCTAGAGCATGTAATAATTTCGACAAGATGTGACATCTTCTGCTCTATTATCACAGTGCTCCAAGGTGAGCTGATCGAGACACTTCTCAGGCCTCACAAGCATCATATGCTTCGACATGGAGAGGACTTCAGAACCAGTCTCGTCAGTAGAGCAGAGCCAGCTATGGTGATTCATGAAATACCATGACTCCTCAATCAAGGAAATACCCACAAGGAAATAATGAGAACATTGAAGAAAAAGATATTTTATGGAGTTGAGTAGATGATTTTTGATGATCAAGTGGGACAATCTAAGGTTAGAGGTACAATTATTTTAAATTCTACCCTTCTTCAAGTGTGGTTTGATACTGGTGCATCACATTCTTTCATTGCATCTCATGATATTTATTTTCTATGTTTAAAGTTATAAATTATTACTTGAATTTTAAAACTCCAAACTCCTCTCATGGAAAGAGAATGTCAAACTTTTGTGTGTAGATCATGAACTACAACACTTGATGGAGGTGAGATGAAATGGGACTTCTCGATGTTGGACATAGATGATTATGATATAATCCTGGCTATGTATTGGATGACAATGTTCAAGGTTCAAATCGATTTTTATACGTGAATAGTTAGTTTCATGACTGAGGACGACATCGAACATCACTTCAGAGGAGAGAGGATGGTAACGAAAGAATAATAGATCATGTTCGCACCAATGGTCGGAATGATCTCTTACTAGTTTACAATGTTGACTTTGCAATAAATGGAAGAGATAGAGGGAAATAATTTTCTAGCTATTTAGGATCAATTTCAAAATGTTTTTCCCATGAAATTATTAGGGTTACCACCAATAAGTGGAGTGGATTTTACAATTCATCTCCATCAAGGGACTAGTCATATTTCCCTTCCATCTTATAGGATGACACTAAAAAAGTTACTGGAATTGAATGTCCTGTTAGAGGAGCTGGAAAGAAATGGTTTCATTATACCAATTACATCCATGTGGGATGCACCAGTTTTGGATGGTAACAAAGGTGGATGAAAATCTTCGATAGTGCGTTGAATATCATAAGCTAAACTAAGTTATGATAAATAATATATATCCAATTCCATGCATTAATGATTTTTTTGATCAATTAGGAGAAGATCATTGGTTCTCCAAGATTGACTTGTGATCAGGATATAACCCATTGCATGTTTGGAAGGAAGATATCCTAAAAGAAACTTTGAGAAGAAGACATGGCCCCTATGAATATATAGTCATCCCTTTAGGTCTAACTAATTTTCCAGCAGTCTTCATGGTTTTGATAAATCATATATATCAGTGATATCTACATTCTTTTTCTGTGGTATTATTGAATGACATCTTGGTGCATTCGAAGATAGGGGCTGACCATGTGGATCTCCTGAGAATAGTGTTAAAAACCAGACAGATAAATATTTGTATTCAAAATTATCAATTTGTGATTTTTGGATACAAGAGGTACACTTTCATGTCCATTTGGTTTCTAAAAAAGGAATTTCAGTTGATCATGAAAAGACAGAAACTGTTATCTCGTGGAAACCACTAAAGAATGACTTTGAGATATGATGTTTTCTTGGTGTTTCTTCTTACTACTGACGCTTTGTGTCTGATTTCTTGTGACTAGATTCACTAATGACAACTCTGACAATGAGTAATACTGCATTACAACGGATATTGGAATTGCATAAGCCTTTCTAGGAACAAAAAGTTTGTTTTGCCTTAGCACCAATGATGAATTTTCCAGAATCAGGATAGGGGTTTGTGGTGTAATATAATGCTTCAGGATTAGAGTAGGGTGGTGTTCTCAAGAAAGGAGACCACGTGGTTAGTTATGGTTCATTGTAGTTGACGGTTCTAGATAAGAATTACCCAACACATGATTTAGATTTAGCTGTATTCGCAAATGCCTTGAAAACATAGAGACACTATCTCTTTGGTGATAAATTCACTGTGTTCATGGACCAAAAAATCATGAAACACATTTTATCATAGTGAGATTTCAATATGAGTCCAAGGAGATGGATGGAGTATCTTCGTAATTTTATCATTGACTTAATTTATACACCATGAAAAGGGAATTTTGTGGCAGATGCATTGAGAAGAAATTAATTTGTGCAGTTGGTGAAACAAGCTTCAGATGAATGGAAGATGATGTTGGTCCTATCCAAAATTCATCTGTAATGTGAACACCCAGGGGATGTTGTGGTTTTCATTTCATCTACGCTTGTTCTTTATTTGTTAAATTTTTTTATAGAGAGGCAATCATCTGATGCATAATTTCTAGTTATGGGTTCAAAACACAATGGTGGGGAGACCATTGATAGTTGAATGGTCATACCTAGGGCCTATTAGAAACAAATCCTTTGGGATTAACACCATTCAAGATGGGTTGTACATCCAGGTACACCGGTGATGTATAAGGTGTTGAAGGCACAATTTTAGTGGAGAGGCAAGAAAAGGAAGGTGGTCGATTTTTCCATATGATGCTTAACTTGTCAGAAGGTTAAATAGAAAATCAATTAAATACAAGTATTTGGCAGTCCTTACATATCCTAGTGTGTAAATGGGAGTAGATAAAGATGGATTGTGTACAGTTCATCCATGAATGGTTCGGAGACATGATTCCTTTTGGGCGAGAGTGGATCGACTTGCCATGTCCGCCCATTTCTTCCATATTAATGAAACTAATAAGGTAGTGTATCTATCCAAAATATATATCTGGGATGTGGTAAAGAGGCATGGCATACCAGTTTGAATATTCTCAGACAGAAATTTGAGGATCACATCTTGTTTCTAGAAATCCATACCGCAAACCCTTGGGAATCAGTTGACTATGAGCACAGAGTATCATCCTCAGATAGACGACTAGTCTTAGAGGATGATATAGACATTGTGATACTTTTTGTGGGCTTGTGTAATGGATTTTAGTGGCTTATGGGAGGAGAATATACACTTGGTGAAGTTATCATAAGATAACAATTATCATGCCTTGATAGATATGGCTCTGTTTTAATCATTGTATGGGCATCTTTGTCGTTATCCACTCTATTGGGTGGAAACAGGTGAAACTTCACTAATTATTACATGTCTTTTCCAATAAACAATGGAAATGATCCAATTAATTGGAAAGAGTTTGGAGATAGATCAGAGTTGTGAGAAATCATATGCATATTACCATCGAAGACTTTTGTTGTTCACTGTGGGTGATCATGCCTTCATGAGGAAATCTCCAAGGCATGGAAATCATAATTTTAGGAAGTTGTGTAAGTTATATCCTGGATAAAATGGTCTTTTAGAAATACTGGAATAGGTCATATAGTTTTCATATGGGTTTTCCTTACCACAATAGTTCGGTTTAGTGAAAAATTCCTTCCATGTATCTCAGTTTAAAAAGTAACATCCTAATCCAAACCATGTAATCAAATGGGACCACATTGGGCTAGAGATGAATTATTTATTGATACATATCCCTATACAGATTTTGTATAGGTAATAGAATGTATTTCATTGAAATAGAATCATTTTAGTGTGGGTTTTATGACTACATGGTTGGATTCAGAACGAGACGTGGGAACATGAGAATGAGATGAAAGAGCAATGGCCGAAAATATTTTAGATTAGTGAGGGTTTTCTACATTCTAAGGATAGAAATACCAATAGTATGGATAATTTAGTACCCCCAATTTTTGGTACATAACCCTTACATGATGGATTTTATGGTTATAATGTATAAGGGTGATAGTTGAGAGAGTTGGGATAACATTGAATGTAGTTTTGAGGTAAAAAGGAAGTCGTACGGGTGCAGCACAGTTTGTCTAACCATGCGGCCAAACCATGCGTAATTATTCCTCTTGAGGTTGTGGATCTAGCATGGATGGATCATGGTTAGGGAGACCCTAGGAGGAAATTGTGAGATGGTCTGCCCAGGAAGTGTCTAATGCACAATTAGAGCATGGTCTGTCTAACCGTGCAAACTAATCATGCAAATGGTTTATGACAGATCCTAAAAAAGCATATCTCAAATATTTCTTCCTTGATGTGGCTCCTTTTTTCTTCTAACCAGACCTAACTCGGTTTTTTTCTTCTCCTAAGGCCCAATAATTTTCACTCGTCAGTTCGAAGGTGATCCAAAGGCATACCTTGGGGAATCGAAGCCGGACACCTAAGGTATGTGATCGTTCTTCATCATTCGTGATTAGTTTCCTAGATCTACTTAGATCTAATTCTCATCTACTTTTGGTTTCTTAGATATATTCCCATTATGGATACTTCTATCTGTGTGGATTCCATGTATGGTGATATTTGTTCTTGATCATTCTTGGATAAGATATCTAAGGTGGGTTCTTGGATAATACACCCGATTTTCTTGTGTGTTTTTCGTTTGTTGGGTTTTCTATCAAAACCATGGATGTAGAAGGCTTATTTCTCGACTCCACATAATATTACTGATTGTAATTATTTCAAATTCAATGTGTGGGGATGAATGGATTTTTATTGGTTGTTAAAAACTTGTTGGAATTCTTCATGAGTGATGGATTGTAAAATTTAGAAAATTGGGGATTTGGAATGAGTGCATTTTTTATTGGTTTTAAAATGTGAATATTATAAAATGGAATTTTTCAAGATTTCTGGAATATAAATGGGATTTTTTGTTTTTAAAAAAAAATTTATTTTTTATTGAAATGAACTGTCTATTGAAATTGGTTGTGCTTTGGTTTTCAATAAAAGTTTAGTTTTATTAAAGTGTGTTATTTTGGTAATGGAAATATTTTTCAGAAATGGTGTTGGTTTGATTTCATGCTTAATAGGAACTTAATAAAGAAGAGTACCATTTGGGTACAAGGGATGTGACCCTAGATATAGGACATGTGTAATTCTAACACAAGGTAACCGGACGAGAGACCCCTCATTAGTATAGAATTGTCCAACAAAGCATGCATTTGAGGGTGGGTTGTTAACAATGGAATGGGTGTGAAAATGATAAAATGAATTTATTTTATTCTTTTATTGGTTATTTTATTGAAAAATATGTTGCTGAAAATAGGTGTAATTTAGTTTTTTTCACTTGTTAGCAAACTGTTTTTGGAACTTGTTGACATTTGGTTATAAATTGTTTTGGTAAATTGTTTATATAAACTATTTTATATAATGTGGTTAAATTTAATATCCTATTGGTGTGAGTAGGGAATTCATTGGGGGAAACCTAATGACTTTTATACTCACACCTTATTTAACACATTGGTGGTTTTTTAGAAGCTATCGTCCGAGACAGGGGAAAAGGTAGTGTTTCCCATGTTTTTAGCACTACCTTGTGATGTTTGGGATGTTCAGTGATTATGGAACATGGAGCATGTGGATCATGGAGTCTTGTGGTCTTTTTAGAGTCTTTATTATTTTATCCTCAATAATCATTGATACTTGGTTGGTCTTCCATTGTTGCACACTTTGATGTGGTTTTGAGATACTTGATGTTTTTTAGTTGTATTTCCAAGGTTCATGCATCATTTAGTAAATGATTTGGTTATGGTTTTTTGGTTCTATAGTTTATATCATAAAGGGTAAATCATCCCCCACTTGTATGTGAAATGCTTCAGAATTTGTCTCCATCCATTGGTATCCTGTAGATGTCGTTTAAGGACAAGTAATAACTCGTTGTGCTCCCAATCCAATGAGAATGAGCAGGTCATTACACAAAAGTTCCAAACTAAAATACTCAAATTTAAATTCATGATATCAATTCCATTTCATGAACATGTAATTCGCACCAAAAGGTCTCAACCAAATAAATCTATTATTACCAATCTAGTTGTCTTTGGAAAAAAATAGATCAGTCTCCCTTTGATATATATTCTACCCAATGAAATCCTTCAGCAAATCAGGTCATCATGGGATATATGGTGGGAATTTTCTTTTCTTAAAATTGATTCCTCATCCCCTTAGACATTACTATTGGGTGCGGGGTGGGAGTTTTTTATGGATTCTAAATAAGAATTTGAAAAATCCCAAAGCAATTAACCCTTAATATGGGTATTATTTTCCCCCATAAAGAAAATGGTAAGATAGAATGTATGAGAAATGTTCATCGCATGATGCTCTTTAGTACTCATGATAGAGAGACCATTTCAATGTCAAAATAAGGATATTCACTTGGTGGAAAACCCATAAGAAGTCTAGAGAATCCCAATTTGACAAAACTTCCTACTCTTTCGAAGGCTCCCCATACAACCGAATGAGGGACCTCAGTCCATGTAGTTTGTTATTGACATGTTCCTAAAAACCTTCCAAAAATAGTTCTAAAATAAGGAGGCATGATATTCAAAGTTAGATACCCCTAGTGTGCATGAAGCTCATGTGACATATCATCATTGAGAAAAATCAAAACCATTGGTGACATCCAAAAAACACGAAGGTCCTTGGAACCCTTGTAGGATGAAACACATGAGATAAAAGGGGGGACACAAGAGGTGTCCAAAGTTTCTAAAATACAAACCAAATGCACCCATGGGATCTGTGAGACAAAATGAAATTGGTGTCATGTGAGAATCAATGCAAATAACCCCTCTTATTTTTCATCATTTCCATATATAAGTACATCTGTTTTCCCAAACCTCTCCACATCGCTCCAAGGGTTGACATATAGACATGTCCACTGCATGGTTTCATATTCTCTATATGACCCATATTGGTCAGGTTATACATCACTAAAAAATCTAGAAAATATAAAATACATTGCTCATGTGAAATAACATAATCCCTAAATGTGGTAAAATAAAACAATGGAGAAAGAAAGGTAGGTGGTGAATGGTGTTTGTGGTCACTGAAGGATGTGTGTCGTGCCCCTGGCGACCCTCCAGAATCCATGAGTCCTCTGTGATATTTACACCTCACCTCGGGATATCCTTTTGGTATGTCATCCAATTTATGCATGGGACCTTGAGAAAATCCATGGTTCTCTAAGAAAAAAGGAATAGATTTGACCATGTGATGCTCGTTCACCCCCATATGAACCATATCAGTCATACGAAAAATCACCAAAAAATAATGAAAAATTACTTGACATTACACATGAACTATGTCATGTCTCCCAACCATTTTCACATAATAATGGGATTCAAAATATTTGAGGTGAGAGGTGATCGTGGTCACTAAAAGGCAGGTGATGTTCCTATATCACCCATGGCATGGTCGACAAGTCCCATGGACAAACCATCCATGTCTCAGGAGACTCAGAGACAAGTCACCCAATGTATTGTAGAGGTCATTCAATAGGAATTTGGGTCTTACTAAGGACATTGGGAATTCCAACATGACACTGAAGAAGTCCTGAGACACATTTGCATGGTCAGACAAGCCCCCATTAATTATTTCTAATCCAATAAAGGAAAAATAAATGGTGGTGACTCGTGATCGATGAAAATCTGGTGACACTCTCAGAGTAGTCCTCAATAGAGACTCGTGAAGCAATGTGGTGCTAGACCCCTTCACAGAATCTTGCCTAGGCTCATGATAGTTATGAAGAATAAAGAATCACACAACCAGGGTGTATATGACATAAATTCCCCAGCCTAACAAAATGAAAGGGTGGGAATCTAATATTCTAGACACTTGGACCCTAGATGATTTGACTCCCAGCCTCTACAGATTTCATGATGAAACAGATCATGCGATATGAAACTTTTATTCCAGTAATATGCAGGCAGACATTTGGAGCAATCATGTTTCATAAATAAGGTGATGTGTGTGATCCTTCATTGATCACACAAAGGACTTATGAAAAGACTTGTGAAGAACATATCATAATATTACTAGATCTCTTGAGACTTAAAAGAAACTGACTCTAAATTAAACTTTGTTCTTTGCAACAAAAGGGTTAGATAAGAGATTAAAAAGTTCAATAATTAAGAGAAATATATGGTCTTGGATTTCATGTGCTCCACATGAGTCACCGAAATACACGTGAAAACACAAGGAAATTTCTCTTAGATCATGTGACACTCCGGCATTATTCCATCTAGGACACAAGGAATAATCCATACATTTTCGAGCAAGTCACCCCCACCCCCGTGGATGTGGACACAAATTTGGTCTCACAAAACACTCTAGTCCATTCAACACGGACGTAGAACATCCTTCAGATACACTGCCTGACTCATATAATATTTCCTTCTCTTGATATCCGAGCCTTGGAAATTAATATGGACATAATAACCAAGATCTCATTATGCCCCTTGGAATTAAAACAAGGATCTCATGACACCACCTAAGTATGCCATCTGAAAGACAAGATGACCAACATACATGCCATCTAAGACTCCTGAGGTCTCCTAAAAAGAATCATCCAAAATATGTGACATCTTTTCGACTCCATCACACTGATTCATGCGACAACCTCTATATGTTTCAAGTTAGTTCATGTGATGGATCTCTATAAATTCCAAATAGGTATTGTGACACCCTATAAAAAATAAGGTTGTCCCATTAGGGGAACTGTAGCATGTATTCCCCAGCCTAAAATGAACAATGAGTACTGTGATTTACACCACATCCGAGATATATAGGATGCATTTTTAATTCCCTTTCTCCATTAATAACACACCATGGGTTGTTCCAAAATTCAAGTAACATATCATTTTTCCATGGGGTTGATTATTTTCTCCAAATTTTTTCTCACCCTAACCATAGCCCATGTGGGCTTAGGGTTACACGAGGAACACCTCATTCGGAAATATGGACCTCCATAATGGGATAGGAAAACTCCATTATTTATGCCCTAACGTAAAGAACTAGGTTATTCAAATTTAGTATATAACAACAAATAGTTACTAGGAAATGATGAATAACCTCAGATAAATACATATGGATTCACTAAAGTGACCTGGTATTTTTTCATAGGAATGAGAATTAACTTATAATAATTTTCCTGGGTAACCTATATAATACTAGGATACGGAAGATATTAACTATAATATATTAAATCTATAAGAGTATCTAAGGGTAGGAAATAATTCCCCCAAAAATTGTGCGATGAGATCGAACTCCCAACCTCTTGACCAATGCAATTACCCCTGAGTCGATGGTCTTGAACACCCAAATTACCGATGGCCTTTAGAATGAAGGATGATAAACAACTAAGAATGGGGGAACCATTAGGAGATTCTAGAGAAGATGAAAAATATCATAAACACATTGCATGTGACTGAGTAATGTATTAAAATATCCATCATTCAAACCACCATGAGAACCCCATACCACATCAATATTGAATCTTGACGAAACATCCAATCATCTGGAATATGAAGGTTCCAGGCGCAGCGGAAGTGCGTGAGTGGATGTGCCTGCTTTGATTTTTTTCATTAACAATGATCAATCCGGGATCAATACGAAGATAAACACCAGTCTCCATGGATTGAATCACAAAAATGGACAAAGAAAAGAAAAGTCATGGAACCACAATGTAGGATCGTTACAGGTTGATTATAATTAATTTAATCAATTGAAAACAAATTCCTTTTTGGTGTTCTTTTTTGTTGATTTTTATGATCATGTTCTGATGTGATTCATCGTTGTGTCTTAGAATCCAAGTGTAGACTTATACTAGCGGTGATCTACACATGTACCTCGTATCTCAGGACGTCTCCAAAGGAGTCTCCGGGTGCTAGCGTGGAGAAACCATTTCATGCATTGTCCGCCTTAGATTGTCTTGATCCGATGGAAGAGAATCTCTCTCGGTCTTGAGAGCATTCTTAGAGGAAAAGGTTCTTTCGGCCTTGAACGAATTCTCCATAGTTGTTGTGCACAACGATTCTATTATGTGTTGGAAAAGAGTTGGGGTTGTGAGGATATTTATAATCAGGATTGAGGTTGTAGATTTATGAAAATAAAAAAATGTGTTATGCGTTTTATTTTTTTCATTGACTCTTTTTTAAGACCCCCATGTCGAATAATTAATTCCTTGACATGAGCCCATGCTGATTATAATAAATATCATTTGAAACAATATTATATCCTCAAAATCCTGGCTTGAAAAACTACATGGAATGTATTAATAATTACACAGCATGTACTTGTTTTTCATTGAAAACTACACGGCGTGTATATTCAATTTACACGGCGTGTATATCTTGTTTTAATTTATTCATTTACATTCTATAAATAAAACTACATGGCATGTAATAATTAATGCACGGTGTGTAATTGTTTTCCATTGAAAAACTACACGGCGTGTAATCTTTAATACACGGCGTGTATATATTGTTTTTCATTTCCTTCTACCTCCATCATTAAAATAATTTAGGCTTTCTTGAATAATTATTAAACCACGTACGGGAATAATCTTTATTATACTTGAGATACTTGAATAAAATTAGTGTGTGACCCTCTAGGCCTCTTTCTCGTTAGCATAAGGTGAGCTAGCATAAAGTCCAAGATTACTGTCTAGAAATGGGACAAGGCACCCAAGAGAAAGAAGTTGATGCCGCATTGACGTATCACCTCATACGAATGCTTATTGTGTAATTTAATCCCTTTGTCTTAATATTTCATCAAGAAGGTTTCATAGCAGTGTCATAAACCTATATGCTCGATCCGTCATTCATTGTCTTCATGAAATAAACTCATCGTTTACACCATGGCCATGGATGTTATTCTGACAGTTCTATTTCAATAAAAGGGCTGATATATCGACTTCCATAAATGGAAGGGACAAATCCTTCCTCAACTTATCCATTAACAACATGTCACTCGTGACGCACCCAACCTACCCTCTACCTGCCAACTGTCTGCGTGACGTTTTTCGTCAGTAAATCTAAGTGTGCGAGTCATGACATGAGTTAATGATAATCTTCTAGTCTAAGGACCATTACACACGCTCGAAGATAGAAATGTCGGATGACATGAAGACATGCGGAATTGCTACTGGTGGGTCTGTTCTCATAATCTCCCATCATAGAGATTACCAAGTGCAAACTCCATGAGAGAGAGTCTCATCTTCTTACAAGTACTCATACATGATGGTTTGTATTCTATGTGTCCTATCATATTATGTCATCCAACCATAGAACATTATTTAAAAATATTGTTATAGCATTTCAAGGTTGTCATCAGAGCGGGGATCTTCCATGCCCTTATCAATGCCACAAATTAAGGACATTATTATATTATAGTTATGCAGAACAATGAAAAATATATAATAAGTGAAAATTCATTTAATCAAAGTACAAAACAGTTGGTTCGAAGGACACCAACCCTTACAAACTCCCACTTGTTCTAGAGCCAACTGCCTATGACTTTTAGTCTGCTATACCTCACATGGTGATCAGGATTCTGCTAAGTCAAGGATTTAGTCAAGGGGTCTGCCACATTGTCTTCCTTGGAAATTCTACTCACTGCAACTTCACCTCTCTCAGAAAAATACCTCAAGAGATGATACTTACGAAGTATGTGCTTTGTCCGCTGATGTGACCTTGGCTCTTTTTCAAGTACCACCACTGCAGTATTATCACAATAGGGTGTGATAAGATCTCTACTGCTCGGTTCTACATCCAACTCTTGGACGAAGCTTCGCATCCATTCTTCTTATTTAGCTACCTCAGAAGCTGCAATATACTCGGACTCCGCTATATAATCTTCCACCACACTTTTCTTTGAGCTCTTCTAGCTCACTACACCTCCATTCAAACTAAAGATGTATCCAGTCTATGACTTCATGTAATCTTGATCTGTCCGGAAACTAGCATCTACATGTCCTATGATGACTAGTTCCTCATCTCCTACATAAACCAGGAACATATCCTTAGTACGCCTTAGATACTTAAGGATAGTCTTGACTTCCATCCAATGGAGGTCTTCTGTATCAGCTTGATATCTGCCTACCGCACTTAATGTGTAAGCAACATCTAGCCTCATACATAGCATAACATACATGACTGACCCAATCGCGGATGCATAAGGGATCCATTCCATTCTATTTCTTTCCTCATGTGTCGGAGGACATATTTTCTTGGAAAGATGAATGTCATGTGACACTGGAAACAATCCCCTCATGGAATGCTCCATAGTGAATCTCTTCAGTATCTTGTAAATGTATGTACTTTGACTCAGGCCCATCTTTCTCTTGGATCTATCACGATGGATCCTGATCCCAAGAATATATGCTTCCGTTCCCATGTCTTTCATGGAGAATCATTTATGAACCATGCATTAACTGAATGTAATACATGTAATTCGTTTCCAATTAGTAATATGTCATCAACATGTAATATTAAGAAAATGACTGCACTTCCACTAAACCTATTGTAGGCACAAGGCTCACATTTATTCTTAACAAAGCCAAATTCTGTTACAGCTTCATCAAAAAGAATGTTCCATGACCTTGATGCTTTATTTAATCCAAAAATATATTTCTACAACTTGCATACCTTGTTGTCATCCTTTGGAGTCACAAACCGTTCAGGTTGTGTCATGTAGACTTCTTCCCAGAGGTTCCTATTAAGGAGTGCTATTTTGACATCCATTTTACAAATTTCAATGTCATGGTATGTGGAAATGTCCAATAGGATTCTGATGGATTTCATCATCGCAACCAGTAGAAAAGTTTCATCATAGTCAATTCCTTGACGATGTCTAAAACCTTTTGCAACCAGTCATGCCTTATATGTGCAGACTTTCCCCTCCATGTACAGTTTCTTCGTTAATACCCATTTATTACCAATAGGCTTTACATCAACTGGAGGATCTACCAAAATCCATACTTGGTATTGGTACACGGAATCCATTTCAGAATTCATGTCTTCTTGCTACTTGGCAATGTCTATGCCTTCAACTGCTTCCTTGTAGGTAAGAGGATCATCATTGCCAACCAATAATGAGTCACCATCCTCAGTGACAAGAAAACCATATCATTCTGGTTATCTCACCTCTCTCGTGCTCCTACACAGTTCTGGTATCTCTGGAACAGATTGTTCTTCCATGGGGATTTGTGGAATCTATTTTGTACCAAATATTGTGTATCTTGAGCCTCGACTTCATCAGAGTCTATCTCGCTCCCACTATCTCATTTGGAGATGTGCTCCCTCTCAAGTAATATGGAATGTCTTGCCACTATAACCTTTTTGTCTGAGGGGTTGTATAGGTAATATCCCCTTGTTTCCATGGGATATCATATAAAGATACACTTTGTGCCTCGGGGTGCATGTTTGTTACCTGAAGAGGCCTTAACAAATTCTTCACTACCCCACATATGTAAATTCGATAACATGGATTTTCATCCACTCCATAACTCGTATGGAATACCATTTATCGATTTAGTTGGTACATGGTTTAGTATGTGTGCTACTATTTTTAATGCATATCCCCAAAAGGATAATATAAGACTTGCATGACTCGTCATTGATCTCACCATGTCCAATAGGGTGTGGTTCCTCCTTTCACTATCACCATTCCACTAAGGTGTATATGGAGGGGTGAGTTGAGATAGAATCCCAAACTGCCGTAAGAAATCAATGAAGTCCTGGTTAAGATATTCTCCACCTCTATCTGAGCAGAGTTTCTTAATATTCTTACCAAGCTGGTTCTCAAATTCATTCTTGTATACTTTGAACCGATCAAAAGAATATAACTTATACCTCAATAAGTTAATATATACATATATTCTAAAATCATCAGTAAAAGTTATGAAGTACAAGAACCCACCCCTTTCTTCAACTGAAAATGGTCCACACTAATCTGTGTGAACTAATTATAAAATCTCTTTAGCCCTTTCACCTTTCCCACTAAATGGGGCTTTGGTCATTTTGCCTTGTAGACACGCATTCCATACAATAAGTGGTTTTAGTTTGAAAGAATCTAAATACCCATCTTGATGTAATTTTGTCAAACGTATCTCATTGACATGACCTAGCCAGTGATGCCAATGTTGGGTGTGGTATGAGTCATGTGAATTGAAATTGTCATCGATTGACATTACATGGTTTGTGTAGTCTAACACATAAAGGCCATTATATAAATGTTCCCTACAAAATCAAATGATATCTTTATTAAAGTTACAACATTAATTTCCAATCATGAACATGAATCCATCAGTATCTAATATGGATATTGAAATAATGTTTTTGGTAACAGAAGGAACATAATAACAACCATTTAACACCAAGATCATTCTAGTTGGCAATGTGAGGTGGTATTCCCTGACAGCTACAGTAGTAAGTCTGGCTCCGTTGGCTTCTCATAGATCAACCTCCCCTCGATCAATCTTCCTGAATCTACATGGTTCCTATATTTGGAGACAGATGTGAGCACCACAAGTAGTATATAATACAAAATTAGTAGAAACAAATAGATTGCATTTGATAACAAACGTATCTAAAGCTTCCCCTTTCTTTCTTGGATGGGTGTAGTTTTTCATTCAATGGCCCTTCTTTCCACATGTGAAACAGACATCATCTTGTTCCCTTGCCTCCCCTTTGATCTTCCTTTTCTTGGATTGCCTTGAAGAAGCTTTGTCCTTAAGGTTCTTCAACTTCCCTATCCTTTTATTCACAATGGGGAATGAATTATTTTCACGCTTCATGTCATTGTCCACTTGGCGAATAGGGATAAGAAGATCAGACAGAGACTTCTCAATGTTGTTCATGTTGAATTTCACAACAATGTTTCAGAATCTCTTGGGGAGTGATGCGAGAATGAAATTGGTACCCAGTTATTCGGGGAGTTTAAACCCTAGAACCTCCAAGCGCTCAATGTTGCCAATGAGCTTAACTACATGAGGCCCAGCCGGGGCACCCTCTCCATGCTTTCTCTGGAATAGAGCCTTGGAGATCTCAAACCTTTCATGTCTTTCTATCTCCTAGTATAAACCACAGAGGTGATCGAGCATGCTGTAGGAATCCATGTCATCATGATACTTCATGAGCTCACTAGACATTGATTACAACATCAATCATTGAACGTCGAGAGCATCACTCAAATTTTGATCATAGACCAGGAAATCTTAAGCACTCGCCCCTTGGGTAGGAGGATCAGGAAGTGAGGACTCAAGCACGTAAAACCTTTGTTCATGGAATAGGATAACCTGAAGGTGCCTAAACCATTCCTGAAAGTTACTACCGGTGATGATGTTGTCTTTATCCAGAATTGAACGCAGAGAAAATTTAGTTTACGAGTTTTTCATTTCGATTCTACAAATTAAAAGAGCCGATTTATCAGTACTTTCTTGATTAAATTTAATGAGAAATAATAAAAATTTTATTAAGTCTTCCACTATTTTATCATGTCCCGATGGCCCTCACCATTGAACTAGGAATGTCCATTATCTTTGATATTGTAGTGGCAAGGATCAATATTCCCTTTTACATAACCATAACAAGGGTTGGTCAAGCTATTTGAAGGTATTTAGGTAGGCAGGTCTTTTCCAACTGTGAGCTTACAGTTCCTTGATCTGTTGAGTGGACTCCCCAATCCTGAAATCCAGAATTTGATTTCCTCAAATCTTGCCTCCAATATTACATCAATTCTAGAAAGGGATACACATCTTGATGTAATATGGTTAAGTCAACCCAAAACCTTTCATAAGGGATTCCGTTATAAAAGTAAGTGTCCCAACAGGGGTTGGTTAAACACATAGTTTTGTTGAGTCTTTCCCTTAATCAAGTAACAGAAGTCTTGGTCTGAATTAATATGGTATTAAGGGATTTTAATATTTTATGAGTAGTTTTACATTATCACATGCTTGTTAATATTAATTTGTTCTAGATTAAGTGATTAAATATGTTCTAATAATGTTTACACATAGTCTAGTTTTTATTTTATTCCATCTTTGCATGTTTTTTTATTTCATTAATTATGTGACCACGACAACACATACATAATAAATAAAACATGCAATCAGAGTGTAATAAAATAAGATGGCATGATCATGATCTTAAATTAGATAGCATATCCCGTGGTTTGATAAGCTAACCCTGACCTAGGTAAAAACACCTTGAACCAATGGTTCGTGTTTTTCATCTCCAACCTGTCCACCTATGTATCTTCTTGTATTGGTTTCACCTCAGCTTGAAATTTCAAACTGTCTCCTCTGGCTTGGGAGATCCTCCATTACATGGGTTTTACATTAAATAAACCATGGGCACGTAGGCCCTACATTTTATTGTAAGAAGGCTCGCAGGCCAATAAATTTAAATTAAATAAATTTAAATTAAACCATACACACATACAAAGGGTCTTTGCTCAAGCTCATGATCATCCACAGCATGCAAGGACATTTAAACATATTTAGTATTCAAATTAATTTAATCGTTCTTTCATTTAAGATAATTCATGCTCAAATTAAATTAATTATTATCTTATAAATAATCAATTCATTATCATAAATTACTTTTTGAAATTACTTGAGATTATTCTAATCCATATTCCTTGTACATGTGTTTTTACTTTTGGAGGAAACCTGGTGAAATTTTTGTAAATTACACAGCATGTATTTCTTTTCACACTTTATCCAAAGTACACGATGGGGCCTTTGGCCTGTTTTCTGTAATTTCGAAATTTTGGAGTAAAGGGCATGTAGATAAATCATACACAGCATGTACTTCCTTGTTACGCGGTAACAGGACTAGCGATCCCGTGTACGTGGTACACAGCTCCTCCTTTGTAAACGATTTCAGTTGGGCCTGATCAAACTACACAGCTTGTTCCTCCTACAAACAAGCCATGCATTCCAATTTCCACATGCCATTTAATTCTAGTCAACACAGGGTGTTAAATACTTAGGTGTAGTCAATTCACACGACGTGGTTTGGTGGACCATTACCGGTTCGTTGAACCTAAGTACACGACGTGTAGTTTTAATTAAATGTTTTGTATTCCTGTGTTTTACAGGCAGAAAGAGCGGTTCCTCCGGATGAGATCCTTGTTTTTATTTTATTAAAAATTAAAATTAAAATTCCTTTTCTATGATATGAATTTAGAAATGAAGGAGGGAGAACATATCTCATTTATTCAGATTTATAGAAAAAATTATTTCAAATTGAATCAAATATAAATGTGTAAATTATCAATGAAAATTAAATAAGTATAATAAACATTGTATCTTCCCTCTGATACCATTTTAAGGTTCCAGGTGCAGCGGAAGCGCATGGGTGGATGTGCCCACTTGGATTTTCCTCATTAACAATGATCAATACATGATCAATACAATGATAAACGCCAGTCTCAGAAGATTGAATCACAGAAATGGACAAAGAAAAGAATAGTCCTGGAACCACAATGTAGGATCGTTACAAGTTGATTAAAATTAATTTAATCAATTGAAAAGAAATAAATTTTTGGTGTTCTTTCTTTATTGATTTTCTTGATCATGTTTCTATGTGATTCATTGTTGCGTTGTAGAAGACATGTGTAGACTTCTTCTAGCGGTGATCCACATGTGTACCTCATATCTCGTGAGGTCGCCAAAGGAGTCTTGGGGTGCTAGTGTAGAGAAAACTTTTCTTGCGTTGTCCGACTTAGATCTTCTTGATCCGATAGAAGAGGATCTCTCTCTGTCTTGAGAGCGTTCTTAGAGGAAGATGTTCTTTCGGCCTTGAAAGAATTCTCCAGTGATGTAGTGCACAATGATTCTCTTGTGTGTTGGAAAAGAGTTGGGGTTGTGAGGATATTTATAATCAAGTTTGAGGTTGTAGAGTTATGACAATAAATAAATGTGTTACACATTTTATTTATTTCATTGACTCTTATTTAAAAACCCCATGTCAAATTATTAATTCCTTGACATGCACCCATGCTGATTATAATAAATATCATTTAAAAAAGATATTATATCCTCAAAATCCTGTCTGGAAAAACTACATGGTGAGTATTAATAAATACACAGCGTGTACTTATTTTTCATTGAAAACTACACAGCATGTACATTCAATGTACACGGTGTGTATATCTTGTTTTCATTTATTAATTTCCTTTCCAAAAATAAAACTACACGGCGTGTAATTATTAATACATGGCATGTACTTGTTTTCCATTAAAAACTTAACAGTGTGTAATCTTTAATACACAACATGTATATCTTGTTTTTCATTTCCTTCTTCCTCCATCATTATAACAATTTAGGGTTCCTTGAATAATTATTAAACCACGTACGGGAATAATGTTTATTCTACTTGAGATACATGAATACACTTAGTGTGTGACCCTTTAGGACTCTTTCTCGTTGGCATTTGGTGAGCTTGCCTAAAGTCCATGATTAATGTCTAGCAACGGGTCAAGGCACCAAAGAGAAAGAATTGGACGGCATATGGACGTATCACCTCATACGAACACTTACTGTGTAATTTAATCCCTTTGTCTCGATATCTCCTCAAGAAGGTTTCATGGCAGTATCAAAACCCTATATGCTTGATTCATCATTCTTCAACATCCTGAAATAAACTCTTCGTTTACACCATGGCCATGGAATTTAATGTGACAATTCTATTTCAATCAAAGGGCTGAGATATCAACTTCCATAAATAGAATGGACAAATCCTTCCATGACTTATCCATTAACAACATGTCACTCGGGATGCACCCAACGTACCCTACTTCCTGCCAACTATCTGCGTGACAGTTTTCATTAGGAAATATAAGTGTGTGAGTCATGACATGAGTTAATGATAATCTTCCAGTCTAAGGACCATTAAACACACACGTAGATATCAATGACCGATGACACCAAGGCATGCAGAATTGCTACTGGCGGGTCTGTTCTCATAATCTCCCATCTTTGAGATTACCAAGTGCGAACTCCATGGGAGAGAGTATCATCTTCTTACAAGTACTCACACATGACGGTCTTTATACTATGTATCTTATCATAGTATTCCTTCTAACCATAGAACATTATTTAATAATATTGTTATAGAATTTCAAGGTTCTCATCATAGAGGGGATCTTCCATTACCTTTTCAATGAAACAAATATTCCAGGACATTATTATATTATTTTCATGCAGAACAATGAACAATATATAATAAGCGAACATTCATGTAATCAAAGTATAAAATAGTTGGTTCTCAGGACACCAACACTTATAGAATAGTAGGTGATATTATGATCGAGGTATATCTTAGACTTATTTTAACAGTCTGAATGAGACTATAATCTCAAGAAAAAGCTAACTTTCCCAATATCACATAATGAATGAGATATGTCACACACATAACATGAGATATTGAGTGAGCCATCATGAAAACACCTGAAACACGGGTCAGGGTGTTTCATTCCCATCTTCTTAATAGAGTCAATGGTTTGAGATATCTCAATCCATACCCTATATAAGGTATCATGAATATTCCAGCCCAACATAAACCTTACATTCATTCTAAAACCTATATGAAAGGATTTATCATATTTATAAGAATATTCATGAGTAATTACCTCTTATTCTTCTTATTAGTCCATTCCAAATAAAAAAATGCATTAAAATCCGAAATAATCATTCCATAGAGTCTGAAATTACTAGTGTGGACTTGCCAGTAATTATATTTAAGTTTAATTGACATTTTAATTCATTTAAGGAAGGAATATCATCATTAACAATCCATTCACTTTAATACATTCTATTTACTCTATCAAAACATGCAAATTCATTTTACAACGCTCGATGAGGAACTTTGATGGTTACATTATCAATTAGGAAACTACCTATAAGGTCAATTTCTTTTATATGTCGAGACATGCACATAAGCGGTGACTTGGGATTAATAAAAAACTATATAAAAGATTATAATTCCAATTATAACCCATGTTGGACACATACATGGTGTCCTGGTCATTCAATTAATTAATATTGAAGGGGAAACTCAGGCCCCCACATGCATGGGGCATCCATGGTTCAAGTAAACAACCTCTAAATACAAAAAAATTATCCATATAATTACATCAACATGCATATCAATTTAAAATGATGAAATACATTTTAAGGAATCATTTAGAAAATTATGGGTTGTGTCACAATACAGAGGCTATGAAGAAAATCTATTTTAAATTAATATAACCTCAATCTAATATTAGGGGTGAAGACCTCTCCTCATCTAAATGTGGCCTCAAATTATATGTATATTGGATGAAATTAATTATATATATCAATGCCATAAAAACATAAAAAATGATATTGCACATAAATAATAAAACAATTTGAAAGATAAACATGGATACGAAGAAATAAATATATAGTTATTATTGAGATAGATCAGCTGCATCTGATTGTGATTGATTTGGAGCTCGAATCTAAGAGATATCGGAGAACCTATGAGGAGAGTCTTGGGAAATCATAGGAGAAGGTAAACCAGGAATTCCACTGGAAAAGGGAGAGGAGAAAAGAAAATAGTTTTATAAGATTAATTAAGGTAAAATATGTAAATTCACATTCGAAATAAGGGGATCATGGTTTGGATACATGTTTTGGCCAAACCATGCAAAAACTGTTATTAGCACACTTCTAAGGGAGAGAGACCACATTGATAAGGAACAATGTTTCCCTAACCACATTCGAACTATGAAAAAAGTACTTTGTTCAACCTCTACATTTTTTCTTAGGGGTGTGTCCCTAAGGGTTCAGATTTGAAAAAAAAACCCATGCAACCCCTACTACTCATAAGGAACCCCACACTATTACTCCCTTTTGTTACAACTAGCCATATAGTAGTTGTGGGGAATAACATTTTGTCCCATTTCATAGAGAACCAGGCTCCAAACAATCCATGAGAGCTCCTAAATCAATCCTCAGGATATAGAACAACTTTACAAAGGATAATATAAATATAAAAAAACAATAATCCATACCTTCATGAAAAGATAATTAATAAATACCTTCCCTCCATAATAAAACACATCCACGAGTTGGCCTTCAGAGGGTAATGTTGTATCATTTGAGAATAGATCCATCCACTAGGCACATAAACCAGATTTCCATTCACTGCTCCCATACTCTACTCAGAAGATATTTCATAACACTGATACCAAAGGAACTAACCTACCTTAATGTGTCTTCATTATCTGATAAAAAATATAAATGGGATAATTTTTTTATTAAATATCAACTTCTAACTCAACATCATTTTTCAAAATGACATGTGATGGGTCTGGATGATATCAGTGAAGCTGAGATATAATGAAGTAAATCTATAATATAATGTTCTCTATAAGGAAGTTCCAAATATTGATACACTATCCTACTCTATTTCACAACCAAGAAAGGTCCAACTAACCTAGGTGAGAGCTTACCCTACTTCTGAATATGACTATAGACCAAAATTTGTGCGCCTCACAAGAAAACACAGTAAATAACCTAAAAATAAATAGATCATTTGTGTATGTTTTCTTATGAATGTTGTCTAGATTGATCTTTCATCATGAACTTTTTAATTAATTGGACATGATATCTAGTCTCCTAAACCAAATGTGATCAATGAAAATCCACCTCCCTTACCTCTACCCATCATAGAGGAAAATATAAAATCCCACTATATAATGCATCAAAAGGATCCAACTCAATTTTTGAATAAGAAAAATATTATAAATGAACTCAACAAGGGGATTGATTTTATACCATGGTCCCTAGACATGAAGGAAACATTCATGGACCTTTTCTTCTAGAACCTTAATCATACACTATGTTTTTTTATCACTATGAAGATGATTGGCTATTATCAGAAGAACCCATGTGCCCAATGAATTCTAAAAATCCGACTAGAACTATGAAATAAATGGGGAATCTCAATAATAAATGATAGAATGTGGAGCCCCAGGAAGATGTACGGCCTCCCTAATGTATAGAATCTCTGGCTCATCTATAATGAAGGTCTCTCACCTATGTAATAAATGTGTGATATTCAACAAACTTTCTACAACTACCTTTAATATATCACTTCCATGAGTTGATCATAGTAAATGAGATATGAAATACATTAAAAATAAATTCAATTTCCACTCAATAATTGATAAAGATTAAAAAAACCCCATTTGATGATGATGCTTCAACATCACCTACCAGTAGGTATAACACCAATTGATAAAGTGGGAAATCTCATGTTTTATACCATGTTGCAAATAAGGGTGTTATAAATCTTGATATATCACGGTGACATTAGGATTAACTACCAAGGATGAGGCATGATATACCAACATCAACTCCTCTATAATTTTTTTGGTGATAGATACACATCAATGGAATAATAGAGTATCATCCCCATTCATGGTCCAAAATGATGAAGTATCATCATTCGAGATGCTTTCTCATAGGAAAAGTCTCTTTGGATTAGACAGTTTCCTCATTGTTACATGTTCATAAGGTTATATGTCACGAACCAACCCGGGTCGACACTGAACCGGTCACCCGAGCCGGTCCGCGACATGGCCCGAGAGGCGTTTCCGATCCTCCTGGGCTGGCGACAAGCGCCAGAGCATCAATAGAGGCTATGGGAATGATTTCACCCAATATAAATAAATAAGACAGTGAAAATAATGCAGAGCAGCGCAGAAAAGATAAACCAGATAAAGTGACTAAACAGGAACAAACAGGAATCAAACTAACCAAACACGACGTCCGAACAAACTCCTTGTGACCTCGTGGGTCGCTCTCCGACTCAACGGTCAAGCATCGCCCTAGGCGAGCATACTCAAGCTATAGCCTGCACAAACACTAAAAATAGATAGAACTATAGGCGTGAGTATTAAAACTCAGTAGGCTAGCCTGATATCTATTCCCAATGTACTACCTTTAAAATAACAGAAACATCATTTCAAGTTTGAACTGCAGTTTATAAAAGTACGTTTTTCTAAGAATTTTACTTAAAAAAAATGTACGAACCATTGACATTTACCATTTCCAAATTCGGGTTTATTTCATTAGTGTCAATGACATTCCAGGAAAAGGGAAAGTGATGTTTACTTTTTTTTCAAATTTGTACAAAGGTGATTAAACACATTCATTTGAAAACAATTTTTAGAAACCAAATCAAAAACAATTTATCACTTTCCTAGGAAAAAAATACACCACAATGCACAAAGTAAAACACACAGCAAGGGAAATGTGGGTATACATGTGAGCATCATAATCATTACTGCAAGATACAAAAGCTGAATAGATATGGGTGAACCTTGGAGATCGAGAATAAACCAGAAGATACCAATACATGAGAAATAATACTTATCGACATGCCACGATGAAATCAAAACGCACAAAACGCTCGATCATCCACTCACGGGCAGGTCGAGGGAAAATCCCATAGTAATAAACCCAATATATCCACCAACTACGGGCCACTGGTCACTACCATAACCTACCAGTGTTGTAATCATTCTTAGAATATTCTCTCAATACGCCAGATTCCCATGTCTCAAGTGTTTGGAAGAAGGGGTGAGCCAACTGATGCCAACCGAGCATCCAATCATATACACATATATATAAAGCACAACAAGCATCACCCCGAGCCACTTCGTGGAACAACCTCATGCCTTTAAACTATTCATGTACCTGGGAAATACTAAGCGCGGCCTCCCAAACAATCAATTGGGACCAAGGTATGAGAGTCATCCTAAGAGGGTTTTTATCAAAACATTTTCATCTCTTTCCATAAAGTGCCAAACGGGCATTTAATACATTTCACAGTCACTACTCAAAAAAAAGTACAACATCTTTATAAGACCAACCCCAGTTTAAAACAATTTAAAGAATGCACAAAACACTACTTCACAGGCTACCAATATTTTTATAAACCAAACCAAACCATTTTCTTTTTCCAAATAATCATTAAGAGCCAACCGGGCAATTTCTCAAACGAACCAAAGTACTTGTTCACGCTTCAAAAGAAATCATTTCTCATTAAACCAGAACTCTATTTTATATTCCGTGAATTATGTTTTAAAAAAACGGGAATTCTTTCATTATTGGGTGTCCGCTCGTCAAAAGGATGTTTCATGTGTCGTGTATAAAATAAACGGCTCCATTTGACATTAAATAACCATTTAAAAATTAACCCTCTTATATTAAAAATTAATTATCGTATATTATCTAATATTTATTACAATTAATAAAATGTTGATTTTGAACAATTAGGGTGCGCAAACAGCATGAAATAATATAACATAAATTTTAAAAGCAGTACAAATGGAACCTACCTCAAGATCAAGCGCGACGACAAAACAACCTCAGAACCAAGGCGCGATGACACAACGTGTGTCCGAAACCATGCGATAAAGTCTGACACTCTACATAGTCAATACCAAGGACTCAGACACATACAAAAACTAACTAGAGCACGCGAAACCAAGCGGCGATAAGAAACACTCACCTCGGAACTGAAGCGCGACAACAACGGAACCTCGGAAACAAGGTGCGGCGATGGCGCTCACTCGGAAACGCCCTACGCGGATCCTAAAAGTGCTAAGCCAACAAATGAAAACCCACCATCCACAAGAGTACGATGATGAAGATAATAATAATAATAATAATAGTAATAATAATAATAATAATAACGTAAAAAAATATTAATAATAATAATGATAATAACATAATAATAAAAATAATAACATAATAATATTATCGTGATAATAATAATAATAATAATAACATTGATATAGTAATAAAAATAACATAATAATAATGTAACAATAGTAACAATAATAATATAATAATAAAATTGTTATTGACATAATAATAATAACATAATAATGATTATAGTAATGATATAATAATAATATTAACATATTAACAATAATAATGCCATAAAAATAATAATGATCACATAAATCATAATTTTATAATAAAATGTTAATAAAATATTAAATAAAATGAAATAGCAGAATAAATTAAAATAAATAAATAAAACTGACCTACGCGGCGGAGCGGAGGAAGGAGAAAGAAAAAGAAGAAGAAGAAGAGAAGAAGAAGAGGAAGAAGAAGAAGAGAAGAAGAAGAGGAAGGAGAAGAAGAGAAGAAGAAGAGAAGAAGAAGGGGGGAGCGGGTCTGGCGTGGGTGCAGCAGGGGAGAAGCGGGGTCGGCCCGAGGCGGAGGGATGCGAGCCGGCTAGACCAGGGTGTTCGTGCAGAGGGAGGTCGGCGTGAGCAGTTCAGCCGGAAGGGTGGCTGCATGGGAGTGCGGCTAGGGGGAAGGCAGGCCGGAGCGGTTGAAGAGGGGGCAGGGGAGGTGAGGCGGACAGGGTGCGCGACTACTCGAAGGGAGGCCGAGCGGGTGAGGCGATGGCGTCGGCTCGCTGTAAGGAGCAGGGGCGAGGGGGATACGGTGTTGGTGTTGGCTCGCTGCAAAGAGCAGGGGCGAGGGGCTGCTGCGCATGGCGATGGGTTGAGCGGGGTGGAGGCGCCGACTGTTTGCTGTTGTGCGGCAAGGAGGAGATGAGGGTGTGGAGGCAGTGCAGGTGGGGCGCAGGTGGCGCGAGAGGTCCGGGGGCTACTCCGGCGGGCTAGGTGCTGCAACGAGGGAGGGGCGTCAGGTGCTGCGAGTGCTGCTGCGGACAGGGGAGGTGAAGAGGGATGCAACGGGGGAGAAGAAGAAGGGCGGCGGCTCCCGCGGGGAGAAAGAAAAAACAGATATAAAGGGGGTGGCCCGCTAGGGTTAGAAGAAAACATAAAATAAAAGATAAAAGAAAAATAAAATTAAATAAAACAAATCATAATCATAATAATAATAAATTACAATAATAATAATAACAATAATAATGATTAATAACAAATCATATTTTATAACGATTATACTATTATCCGCAACATTAACAATTTCATTAATTATTTATTTATGACATAATGATAAAAATAATAATATTAATGATAATCATAGTGATAAAAATACAAATGATAAAAATAATCATGTTGTCTTAAATAATAAAAATAATTATTAACTTTTAAAAATAGATGTGTGCGCTAAATATAAAGATTCTCTATTTGAAATTTTTCAAAGACAACGGGATTCGCAAATACACCGGGCAGGGACGCGTGGGGCTTCCAGAACAGGCTCCGCTCACGCGCCCAACGACGTCGCGTCAAGAAGCGCACTTTTTAACAAAAACTCAAGAACCCAGTCCGATACTGAACACGAACCGCAGCAAAATAATATAAAACCAAAGAAATTATAAAATAAAATAAACACATCTGTCGGGGTGTGACAATTCTCCCCACCATAACGCTTTCCGCCCCCGAAAAGCCACCACACTATCCAGCCGATCGATCAACACCTAAGGATTTCACAGAACACGATCCAACATCTTATCTCAAGGATGTCACAATGACTACCAGCGGGACTGAACCTCATTGCCCAAAGTAAATCACCAACAGAGGGAAGGCCTGAACGGGCTCCCCACCATAAGAACTCAACTACCATTCGATAATGACTTAAGAGAAAACCCGAAGAGACTCATGGTGGGTCTCCCCACCATAAATAACTAACCTACTAGCGACCAACCAGAAATCCAACTTAGGCCAGATCGGGGCCTTTCCCAAGCTATATATAAAAATCACAGCAAACCATTTAAACCACCCACTCCCGTCTGAATGGGATAAGAAATGAATCAAAACTCCATACGAACTGTAAACCCTAACCCCATGGGTGGGGAGGGTGGGCCCAAGGATCAGATCACTGAATCTACGACGTACAACTATTCCCGACCCATCACTTCAGTATGGACACAAACCAGGGCCGCAACTGATTTACATCAGTGACCCATGCAAAGTCACTGATCAGTAACTTACATCCAAGAGGCACAATTCCCGACACTACGCGAGGGATAAGTCCATCGCGTGCTTTGCGACAAGAGGAAAACTACAAAGATAGAGAAACTAGAGCAGCAACACCAGAATCATCTCACCACACGGTAGATGCACAACTTTAACTAGACTCCTTAAAATTCCCCCCGGGGGGTTCCTGACTACGTGCCGACTTCACTCCGAGACCTTTTGGCTAGAGCTCTGATGGATGAAGCATCTCCTGCCTCGCAGTCAGGTTCTGATAATCCCAACAGGAAACATACATCTTTTGATCTGACAGATTGAAGGAGAATATTTTAAACTTAAAAACACACCAGCATTGAAAGCCGAGGTTCGTCAAAAGACCCATGAAGTTCCCATACATTTCAAACCCAAAACAACACCCATACATAGGCCACGATAATATATCACTTACACTGGAAGGAAACTTACACTGGAAACTTTGAACAAAGACCCTTCAACACATTACTTCTGAGAACTTCCTCTACGACACTTCCTTGCAACGCCCCGACAAAATCGTCGCAAGTGACCCAGGCGTCCACATGCCTGGCAGGGATTTGGAGTGCTTGGGCACGATGACTTCTTGTGACCCCACTTTCCAAACTGATAACACACAATAATCTCTCGCTCCGAAGAGGTTGATGAAAGATCCTGAGGCCTCTTGATTCCACGACCTGATCCATCCACTTCAGTTTGCTTACTCATCTCCTTTCCAAAATCGTCACCAGTGCTCATAGGGATCGAAGGAGGGAGAACTACTTTGAGCACTCCTACCATCACAGCTTCGACATGAAAATCTTGTCTTGCCACATCGACAAAAGAAGTTAGGTTGGACTCTGACACCTTCGACTGCAGATCAGGGCGGAGACCCGCCTCGAAGCATCGAGCCTTCATGGGGTCATTTGTGGCATACTCTAAATCATAAGGTACTAGATCTACAAAGCACTGGAAATATTCCAACACAGATCCGTCACCCTACTGCAGACAACACATTTTCATCCCCTTTCTCACCCTTTCTTCCTCAGAGAAGTACTGACGAATGAACAAATCCTTGAATAACTCCCAAGTAATCTCTTGACGGGGCTTGTTTCGAGACACTGACTTCCACAACATCCACGGTGAACCTTCAAGCATGAAGGTCGCAAAATTGACCTTCAACAACTCGGGCAACTCATTGAGGATAAAGTCCCTTTCAATCTTCCGCATCCACTCCTCTGCCACAGAAGTTTCTGCTTGACCATAGAAGAGAGGTGGATCCAACTTCCGAAACTCAAGAATAAAATCCTTAGGTTGATCAACCGCACTACGATCACCCATCGAAGATTCAAAAGGATAACCACTGGACAAGGAAAGGTCAAAAACCCAATCAAGGCCAACTCAACGAATGAATAAAAACCTCAAAATCAAACACTGCATTGGTGACAAGATTGAAATCCGTGAAAACAAGTTGTCATAACATCGAAACTTTTCCCTTTGAAAACATCTTTAATTTAGAACAAGATTAGTGGGTTAAACCTTTGCCATTGGTATTCATTAGAGCCTCACTCACATGCATGTATCCGTGCCACCCAGGGCATCCATCCACCATACCATAGATCCATCCACATTTCCAACATACCAAAATGCATGTGAGTACTCATCGGGACACCAAGGCCAAAACAAAGCAACTTCATTTTCCAAAAACAATTTATTCATACCACTTCTTTTAAAACAATATACAAATCAAAAATCTTATTTCAAACAACCATTTTTTTTCAAAACCAACTTTTTTTTTGATTCAAACCACTTTCAAAAATCAAGGGAAACCCAAAACAAATCAAACAGGGGACTAGTGTCAGTGGGTGACTTGACCATATGGTTGGCGGCCATATGCCAAAAACGTCACTGACACAAGGATCCTTCTTGGACCATTCCCCTAGATTTGCATGGCTTGCTAGGCCATGCGGGTTAGGAGGACTAATGGACCAAACTCCCTTTATCGTTTCCCAATCGCAAATCATTTCCATAAAAACCCAAACAAACAAATTAAACTAGACTTCCCCTGGAAACCTGAGGATCGATACGGGCAAGAGTTCGCGACGCTCTTCTCACACCTACCCCTCAAGTCCCGACAATCCTACTCCATCTACCTTGACATCCCCAAATAACAATGGGCGCTTTGAATAGTGAGGGATGCTAAGAGAAAACCTCCTCTGATACCATTTTGTCACGAACCAACCCGGGTCGACCCTGAACCGGTCACCCGAGCCGGTCCGCGACATGGCCCGAGAGGCGTTCCTGATCCTCCCGGGCTGGCGACAAGCGCTAGGGAATCAACAGAGGCTATGGGAACGATTTTTCCCAATATAAATAAATAAGACAGTGAAAATAATAAAGAGCAGCGCAGAAAAGATAAACCAAATAAAGTGACTAAACAGGAACAAACAGGAATCAAACTAACCAAACACGATGTCCAAACAAACTCCGTGCGACCTCGCGGGTCGCTCTCCGACTCAACGGTCAAGCGTCGCCCTAGGCGAGCGTACTCAAGCTATAGCCTGCACAAACACTAAAAATAGAAAGAACTATATGCGTGAGTATTAAAACTCAGTAGGCTAGCCCGATATCTATTCCCAATGCACTACCTTTAAAATAAAAGAAACATCATTTCAAGTTTGAACTACAGTTTATAAAAGTATGCTTTTCTAAGAATTTTACATAAAAACAAAGTACGAACCATTGCCTTTTACCATTTCCAAATTCGGGTTTATTTCATTAGTGTCAATGACATTTCAGGAAAAGGGAAAGTGATGTTTACTTTTTTTTCTAATTTGTACAAAGGGGATTAAACACATTCATTTGAAAACAATTTTTAGAAACCTAATCAAAAACAATTTATCACTTTCCAAGGAAAACAATACACCAGAATGCACAAAGTAAAACACACAGCAAGGGAAATGTGGGTATACATGTGAGCATCATAATCATTACTACAAGCTACAAAAGCTGAATAGATATGGGTGAACCTAAGAGATCGAGAATAAACTAGAAGACACCAATACATGAGAAATCATCCTTATCGATATGTCACGATGAAATCAAAACGCACAATACGGTCGACCATCCACTCACGGGTAGGTCGAGGGAAAATCCCATAGTAATAAACCCAATATATCCACCTACTATGGGCCACTGGTCTGTACCATAACCTACCAGTGCGGTAATCATTCTTAGAATATTCCCTCAATATGCCAGATTTCCATGTCTCAAGTGTTTGGAAAAAGGGGTGAGCCAACTGATGCCAACCGAGCATCCAATCATATACACATATATATAAAGCACAACAAGCATCACCCCGAGCCACTCTGTGGAACAACCTCATGCCTTTAAACTATTCTCGTATCTGGGAGATACTAAGTGTGGCCTCCCAAACAATCAATTGGGACTAAGGCATGAGAGTCATCCTAAGAGGGTTTTTGTCAAAACATTTTCATCTCTTTCCATAAAGTTCCAAACGAGCATTTAATACATTTCACAGTCACTACTCAAGAAAAAGTACAACATCTTTATAAGACCAAACCCAGTTTAAAACAATTTAACGAACCCACAAAACACTACTTCACAGGCTGCAAATATTTTTATAAACCAAACCAATCCATTTTCTTTTTCCATATAATCTTTAAGAGCCAACCGGGCAATTTCTCAAACGAACCAAAGTATTTGTTCACGCTTCAAAAGAAATCATTTCTCATTAAACCAGAACTTTATTTTGTATTCCGTGAATTATCTTTAAAATCCAAACAAGCATTCTTTCATTATTGGGTGTCTGCTCGTCAAAAGGATGTTTCAGGTGTCGTGTATAAAATAAACGGCTCCTTTTGACATTAAATAACCATTTAAAAATTAACCCTCTTATATTAAAAATTAATTATCATATATTAGCTCATATTTATTACAATTAATAAAAAGTTGATTTTGAACAATTTGGGTGCGCAAACAGCATGAAATAATATAACATAAATTTTAAAAGCAGTGCAAAGGGAACCTACCTCAAGATCAAGCGCGACGACAAAACAACCTCGGAACCAAGGCGCGATGACACAACGTGTGTCCGAAACCATAGGATAAAGTCCGACACTCTACATAGTCAATACCAAGGACTCAGACACATACAAAAACTCACTAGAGCACGTGAAACCAAGCGGCGAGAAGAAACACTCACCTCGGAACTGAAGCGCGACAACAACGGAACCTTGGAAACAAGGCGCGGCGATGCCGCTCACTCGGAAACACCCTGCGCGGGTCCTAAAAGTCCTAAGCCAACAAATAAAAACCAACCATCAACAAGAGTACGATGATGAAGATAATAATAATAATAATAGTAATAATAATAATAATAATTACGTAAAAAAATATTAATAATAATAATGATAATAACATAATAATAAAAATAATAACATAATAATATTATCATGATAATAATAATAATAATAATAATAACATTGATACAGTATTAAAAATAACATAATAATAATGTAATAATAGTAACAATGATTATATAATAATAAAATTGTTATTGACATAATAATAATAACATAATAATGAGTATAGTAATGATATAATAATAATATTAACATATTAATAATAACAATGCCATAATAATAATAATGATCACATAAATCCTAAATTTATAATAAAATGTTAATAACATATTAAATAAAATGAAATAGCAGAATAAATTAAAATAAATAAAAAAACTGACCTGCGCGGCGGATCGGAGGAAGGAGAAAGAAAAAGAAGAAGAAGGAGACAAGAAGAAGAGGAAGAAGAAGAAGAGAAGAAGAAGATGAAGGAGACGAAGAGAAGAAGAAGAGGAAGAAGAAGAAGAAGAGGGGGGGGCGGGTCTGGCGTGGGTGCAGTAAGGGAGCTGCCGGGTCGGCCCGAGGCGGAGGGACGCGAGCCGGCTGGACCAGGGGGTTCGTGTGGAGGGAGGCTAGCGTGAGCAGTTCGGCCGGAAGGGTGGCTGCATGGGAGTGCAGCTAGGGGGAAGGCAGGCCGGAGCGGCTGAAGAGGGGGAAGGGGAGGCGAGGCGGACATGGTGCACGACTGCTCGAAGGGAGGCCGAGTATGTGAGGGGATGGCATCAGCTCATTGTAAGGAGCAGGGGCGAGGGGGCAACGGTGTTGTTGTTGCCTCGCTGCAAGGAGCAGGGGCGAGGGGATGCTGCGCAGGGCAATTGGTTGAGCGGGGTGGAGGCGCCGGCTGTTGGCTGTTGTGCGGCAAGGAGGAGAGGAGGGTGTGGAGGCGGTGCAGGTGGGGCGCAGGTGGCGCGAGAGGTCCGGGGGCTACTCTGGCGGGCTGGGTGCTGCAACGAGGGAGGGGCGCCGGGTGCTGCGAGTGCTGCTGCGGACAGGGGAGGTGAAGAGGGATGCAACGGGGGAGAAGAAGAAGGGAGGCATCTCCCGCGGGGAGAAAGAAAAAAAAGATATAAAGGGGGTGGCCCGCTAGGGTTAGAAGAAAAAGAAAATAAAAGATAAAAGAAAAATAAAATTAAATAAAAAAAATCATAATCATAATAATAATAAATTATTATAATAATAATAACAATAATAAAGATTAATAACAAATCATATTTAATAACGATTATATTATTATCCGCAACATTAACAATTTCATTAATTATTTATTTATGACATAATGATAAAAATAATAATGTTAATGATACTCATAGTGATAAAAATACAAATGATAAAAATACTCATTTCGTTTTAAATAATAAAAATAATTATTAACTTATAATAATAGATGTGCGCGCTAAATATAAAGATTCTCTATTTGAAATTTTTCAAAGACAACGGGATGCGCAAATACACCGGGCAGGGATGCGCGGGGCTTCTAGAACAGGCTCCGCTCACGCGCCCAATGACGTCACGTCAAGAAGCGCACTTTTTAACAAAAACTCAAGAACCCAGTCCGATACTAAACATGAACCGCAGAAAAATAATATAAAAAAAATAAATTATAAAATAAAATAAACGCACATGTCGGGGTGTGACAATTCTCCCCACCATAACGCTTTCCGCCCCTGGAAAACCACCACACTATCCAGCCGATCGATCAACCCCTAAGGATTTCACAGAACATGATCCAACCTCTTATCTCAAGGATGTCACGACGACTACCCGCGGGACTGATCCTCATTGCCCAAAGTAAATCACCAACAGAAGGAAGGCCTGAACGGGCTCCCCACCATAAGAACTCAACTAGAATTCGATAACGACTTAAGAGAAAACCCAAAGAGACTCATGGTGGGTCTCCCCACCATCATGAACTAACCTACTAGTGACCAACCAAAAATCCAACTTAGGCCAGATCGGGGCCTTTCCCAAGCTATATATAAAAAGCACAACAAACCATTTAAACCACACACTCCCATCTGAATGGGATAAGAAATGAATCAAAACTCTATACGGACTGCAAACCCTAACCCCATGGGTGGGGAGGGTGGGCCCAAGGATCAGATCACTGAAACTACGACGTACAACTATTCACGACCCATCACTTCAGGATGGACACAATCCAGGGCCGCAACTGATTTACATCAGTGGCCCGTGCAATGTCACTGATCAGCAACTTACATCCAAGAGGCACGATTCCCGACACTAAGTGAGGGATAAGTCCATCGCGTGCTTTGCGACAAGAGGAAAACTACAAAGATAGAGAACCAGAGCAGCAACACCAGAATCATCTCACCACACGGTAGAGGCACAACTTTAACCAGAATCCTTAAAATTCCCCCCAGGGGTTCCTGACGACGCATCGGCTTCCCTTCGAGACCTTTTGGCTGGAGCTCTGATGGATGAAGCATCTCCTGCCTCGCAGTCAGGTTCTGATAATCCCAACATGAAACATACATATTTTGATCTGACAGATTGAAGGACAAGATTTAAAAATTAAAAACACACCAGCATTGAAAGTCGAGGTTCATCAAAAGACCCATGAAGTTCCCATACATTTCAAACCCAAAACAACACCCATACATAGGCCACGATAATAGATCACTTACACTGAAAGGAAACTTACACTGGAAACTTTGAACAAAGACCCTTCAACACATTACTTCTGAGAACTTCCTTTGCGACGCTTCCTTGCAGCGCCCTGACAAAATCGTCGCAAGTGACCCAGGCGTCCACATGCCTGGAAGGGCTTTGGAGTGCTTGGGCACGATGACTTCTTGTGACCCTGCTTGCCACATAGATAACACACAATAATCTCTCACTCTGAAGAGGTTGGTGAAAGATCCTGAGGCCTCTTGATTCCACGACCTAATCCATCCACTTCCATTTGCTTACTCATCTCCTTTCCAGAATCTTAAGCAGTGCTCATAGAAATCGAAGGAGGGAGAACTAATTCGAGCACTCCTACCATCACAGCTTCGACATGAAAATCTTGTCTTGCCACATCGACAAAAGAATTTAGGTTGGACTCTGACACCTTCGACTGCAGATCAGGGCGGAGACCCGCCTCGAAGCGTCGAGCCTTCATGGGGTCATTTGTGGCATACTCTAAATCATAAGGTACTAGATCTATAAAGCGCTGGAAATATTCCAACACAGATCCGTCACCCTACTGCAGACAACAAATTTTCATCCCCTTTCTCACCCTTTCTTCCTCAGAGAAGTACTGACGAATGAACAAAGACTTGAAGAACTCCCAAGTAATCTCTTGACGGGGCTTGTTTCGAGACACTGACATCCACCACATCCACAGTGAACCTTCAAGCATGAAGGTCGCAAACTTGACCTTCAACAACTCGGGCACCTCAATGAGGTTAAAGTCCCTTTCAATCTTCCACATCCACTCCTCTTCCACAGAAGTTTCTTCTTGACCATAGAAGAGAGGTGGATCCAACTTCCGAAACTCAAGCATAAAATCCTTAGGTTGATCAACCGCACTACGATCACCCATCGAAGATTCAAAAGGATAACCTCTGGACAAGGAAAGGTAAAAAACCCAATCAAGGACAACTCAACGAATGAATAAAAACCTAAAAATCAAACACTTCATAGGTGACAAGCTCTAAATCTAAGAAAACAAGTTGTCATAACATCGAAACTTTTCACTTTGAAAACATCTTTAATTTAGAACTAGCTTAGTGGGTTAAACCTTCGCCATTGGTATTATTTAGAGCCTCACTCACATGCATGTATCCGTGCCACCCAGGGCATCCATCCACCATTCCAGAGATCCATCCACATTTCCAACATACCAAAATGCATGTGAGTACTCATCGGAACACCAAGTCCAAAACAAAGCAACTTCATTTTCCAAAAACAATTTATTCATACCACTTATTTTGAAACAATCTACAAATCAAACATGTTATTTCAAACAACCATTTTTTTTTCAACACCCACTTTTTTTTTGATTCAAACCACTTTCAAAAATCAAGGGAAACCCAAAAAAAATCAAACAGGGGACTAGTGTCAGTGGGTGACTTGACTATATGGTTGGAGGCCATATGCAAAACCCGTCACTGACACAGAGAGCCTTCTTGGACCATGCCCCTAGCTTTGCATGGCTTGCCAGGCTGTGCGGGTTAGGAGGACTAATGGAACAAACTCCCATTATCGTATCCCAATCGCAAAAAATTTCCATAAAAACCTAAACAAACAAATTAAACCGGACTTCCCCTGGAAACCTGAGGATCGGTACGGGCAAGTGTTCGTAACGCTCTTCTCGCACCTACCCCTCAATTCCCGACAATCCTACTCCATTTACCTTGACATCCCCAAATAACAAAGGGATCTCTGAATAGTGAGTGCTGCTAAGAGCAAACCTCCTCTGATACCATTTTGTCACAAACCAACCCGGGTCGACCCTAAACCGGTCACCCGAGCCGGTCCGCGACATGGCCCGAGAGGAGTTCCCGATCCTCCCTGGGCTGGCGACAAGCGCCAGGGCATCAACAGAGGCTATGGGAACAATTTCTCCCAATATAAATAAATAAGACAGTGAAAATAATATAGAGCAGTGCAGAAAAGATAAACCAAATAAAGTGACTAAACAGGAACAAACAGGAATCAAACTAACCAAACACGACGTCCGAACAAACTCCGTTCGACCTCGCGGGTCGCTCTCCGAATTAACGGTCAAGCGTCACCCTAGGCGAGCGTACTCGAGCTATAGCCTTCAAAAACACTAAAAATAGAAAGAACAATAGGCGTGAGTATTAAAACTCAGTAGGCTAGCCCGATATCTATTCCCAATGCACTACCTTTAAAATAAAAGAAACATCATTTCAAGTTTGAACTACAATTTATAAAAGTATGTTTTTCTAAGAATTTTACTTAAAAACAAAGTACGAACCATTTCCCTTTACCATTTCCAAATTCGGGTTTATTTCATTAGTGTTAATGAAATTTCAGGAAAAGGGAAAGTGATGTTTACTTTTTTTTTCAAATTTGTACAAAGGGGATTAAACACATTCATTTGAAAACAATTTTTAGAAACCTAATCAAAAACAATTTATCACTTTCCAAGGAAAACAATACACTAGAATGCACAAAGTAAAACACAAAGCAAGGGAAATGTGGGTATACATGTGAGCATCATAATCATTACTGCAATCTACAAAAGCTGAATAGATATGGGTGAACCTAGGAGATTGAGATTAAACTAGAATACACCAATCCATGAGAAATCATCCTTATCTACATGTCATAATGAAATCAAAATGCACAATACGCTTGACCATCCACTCACGGGAAGGTCGAGGGCAAATCCCATAGTAATAAACCCAATATATCCACCTACTATGGGCCACTGGTCAGTACCATAACCTACCAATGCAGCAATCATTCTTAGAATATTATCTTAATATGCCAGATTCCCATGTCTCAAGTGTTTGGAAAAGGGGGGTGAGCCAACTGATGCCAACCGAGCATCCAATCATATACACATATATATAAAGCACAACAAGCATCACCCCGAGCCACTCCGTGGAACAACCTCATGCCTTTAAACTATTCACGTACCTAGGAGATACTAAGAGCGGCCTCCCAAACAATCAATTGGGACCAAGGCATGAGAGTCTTCCTAAGAGGGTTTTTATCAAAACATTTTCATCACTTTCCATAAAGTGCCAAACGGGCATTTAATACATTTCACAGTCACTACTCAAAAAAAAGTACAACATCTTTAAAAGACCAAACCCAGTTTAAAACAATTTAATGAACCCACAAAACACTACTTCATAGGCTGCCAATATTTTTATAAACCAAACCAAACCATTTTCTTTTTCCAAATAATCTTTAAGAGCCAACCGGGAAATTTCTCAAACGAACCAAAGTATTTGTTCACGCTTCAAAAGAAATCATTTCTCATTAAACCAGAACTCTATTTTATATTCCGTGAATTATGTTTAAAATCCAAACAAGCATTCTTTCATTATTGGGTGTCCGCTCGTCAAAAGGATGTTTCATGTGTCGTGTATAAAATAAACGGCTCCTTTTGACATTAAGTAACCATTTAAAAATTAACCCTCTTATATTAAAAATTTATTATCGTATATCATGTCATATTTATTAAAATTAATAAAATGTTGATTTTGAACAATTAGGGTGCGCAAACAACATGAAATAATATATCTTAAATTTTAAAAGCAGTGCAAAGGGAACCTACCTCAAGATCAAGCGTGACGACAAAACAACCTCGGAACCAAGGCGCGATGACACAACGTGTGTCCGAAACCATGCGATAAAGTCCGACACTCTACATAGTCAATACCAAGGACTCAGACACATACAAAAACTCAATAGAGCACGTGAAACCAATCGGCGAGAAGAATCACTCACCTCGGAACTGAAGCGCGACAACAACGGAACCTCGGAAACAAGGCGCGGTGATGGCGGTCACTCGGAAACGCCCTGCGCGGGTCCTAAAAGTCTTAAGCCAACAAATAAAAACCCATCATCAACAAGAGTACGATGATGAAGATAATAATAATAATAATAATAATAATAATAACGTATAAAAAATATTAATAATAATAATGATAATAACATAATAATAAAAACAATAACATAATAATATTATCATGATAATAATAATAATAATAATAATAATAACATTGATATAGTAATAAAAATAACATAAGAATAATGTAATAATAGTAAAAATACTAATATAATAATAAAATTTTTATTGACATAATAATAATAACATAATAATGATTATAGTAATGATATAATAATAATATTAACATATTAATAATAACAATTCCATAATAATAATAATGATAAAATAAATCATAATTTTATTATAAAATGTTAATAAGATATTAAATAAAATGAAATAGCAGAATAAATAAAAATAAATCAAAAAAACTGACCTGCGCAGCGAAGCGGAGGAAGGAGAAAGAAAAAGAAGAAGAAGAAGAGAAGATGAAGAGGAAGAAGAAGAAGAGAAGAAGAAGAGGAAGGAGAAGAATAGAATAAGAAGAGGAAGAAGAAGAAGAGAAGAAGAAGGGGGGGCGCGGGTCTGGCGTGGGAGCAGTAGGGGAGCAGTGGGGTCGGCCCGAGGCGGAGGGACGCGAGCTGGCTGGACCAGGTGGTTCGTGCGGAGGGAGGCCGGTGTGAGCAGTTGGTCCGGAAGGGTGGCTGCATGGGAGTGCGGCTAGGGGGAAGGCAGGGCGGAGCGACTGAAGAGGGGGAAGGGGAGGCAAGGCGAACAGGGTGCACGACTGCTGGAAGGGAGGCCGGGCAGGTGAGGCGATGGCGTCAGCTCGCTGTAAGGAGCAGGGGCGAGGGGGCTACGGTGTTGGTGTTGGCTCACTGCAAGGAGCAGGGACGAGGGGCTGCTGTGCAGGGCGATGGGTTGAGCGGGGTGGAGGCGCCGGCTGTTGGCTGTTGTGCGGCAAGGAAGAGAGGAGGGTGTGGAGGCGGTGTAGGCGGGGGCGCAGGTGGCGTGAGAGGTCCGGGGGCTACTCCGGCGGGCTGGGTGCTGCAACGAGGGAGGGGCGCCGGGTGCTGCGAGTGCTGTTGCGGATAGGGGAGGTGAAGAGGGATGCAATGGGGGAGAAGAAGAAGGGAGGCGGCTCCCGCGGGGAGAAAGAAAAAAAAGATATAAAGGGGGTGGCCCGCTAGGGTTAGAAGAAAAAGAAAATAAAAGATAAAATAAAAATAAAATAAATTAAAACAAATCAAAATCATAATAATAATAAATTACTATAATAATAATAACAATAATAAAGATTAATAACAAATCATATTTAATAACGATTATACTATTATCCGCAACATTAACAATTTCATTAATTATTTATTTATGACATAATGATAAAAATAATAATGTTAATGATAATCATAGTGATAAAAATACAAATGATAAAAATACTCATTTCTTCTTAAATAATAAAAATAATTATTAACTTATAATAATAGATGTGCGCGCTAAATATAAAGATTCTCTATTTGAAATTTTTCAAAGAACACGGGATGCGCAAATACCCCGGGCAGGGACGCGCGAGGCTTCCAGAACAGGCTCCCCTCACGCGCCCAACGACGTCGCGTCAAGAAGCGCACTTTTTAACAAAAACTCAAGAACCCAGTCCGATACTGAACACGAACCGCAGAAAAATAATATAAAACCAAAGAAATTATAAAATAAAATAAACGCACGTGTCGGGGTGTGACATTATAGGTAAGAAAATAAGTCTATGAGCTTAGTCTATCCATGATCCTTCTGAACCACATTGTGAATATTTGTGAACAAAGCCATGATATTACTTTTTCAACTACCTGCTAAACCACATATGTCTAAATATTTCAACATGGATAATTAGAAACTTATTTTCATTTACCAGGATAGTAAGAAATCATGAAATTAAATATCATTAAATACTCAAGTGACTTGTAAAGTATGAGATTATGATTATCCTTAAAAAAGATGTACTTGAGTATTTTTTGATTATACGATACCATAAAATTCACCCCATGTATATAGTGTCTCCAACAATGTTGATCATGAACTAAGACCACTAGATTTATGGCGGGCATCATTTAATTCCATTCGTGATGACACAACTGATGAGATCCATACATGATGACTCAATCATCCTACATTAGAAAAGATCCAATCCCTATACCTGATCCGCCACAATATATTTTATAGCTCTTTCCTTTCCCCATTATAATCAATAGTCGTGCTAAGGTAAAATTTCCCTTAAACCCTTAAAAGGATGCTTCAACAAAATTTGAAATATCGAATTTCACACCATTATTGTAACAACTCGGGTAAAAAATATATATGAAGTTTTCATAATTATTAATGTTTTTGAAATAAATATTAATTTAACATTAAAGGAGATGATATGTTCAATGACGTACCTGATACACTACAACGGGTTTCATTGAAATCTTACGTTGCACACAACGTTGGTTCATACTGAAAAATAATAATATAATATTATATTAAATGATTATTAATGCCTAGCTGTTGTAATGGTGGGATTGAATAGAACTAACTAAAAAACGATTATACATGTTTCTTAACTGTTTTTACCTTTATCCAATATATTTTCGAGGCCTAAAAATTAATGAATTTGATTTTAAGAATAAATACTCAAATATTCTTTAAAAGGTATATTTACTGCGTTTTAACAGAGAACCCTCTATAAATATAGTTTTGGTCACTTTTATATGATCTATTTGAAAAAATAACTTTTTTTCATAATTGGTACATCAAAATATATTTTTGGTAAAGTTTTTGTTTTTTTCTGATAAAATTTATTTTTTAAATGAATAGTTAAAAAAATACTGTATTTTACTTCAAAATAGCCATTTAATATTACATATTTATATTGTTAGATTATATTTTTAAATGGTTTTAAAGTATAATTAGATTATATTTTTACCATTTAATCCAATTCTGGTCATTGGAAGAAATTTCACTTTGAAATTGAGAATAAAAAAGTGTCAATATTTGGATAAATATGGTTTCTTAAAAACATGCTATTTGTTTTGAGAATGGGAAATAATTTTAAATTAATTAATGAAACTTCTATGTTTAGAATTTTTTAAAATATACATCTTTTTTGAATTTCGAATATCAAATATAGCATCGGCTGAATTTTGCGTATTTTTCCGAAAAACATCAATTTTTGATGAATAGTGAAACTACTAAGTAGTAGTTAAAAAATGACCTTTTCATTTAAATGAAAATTTACCAATTTTATGAATTTAATTTCAAAAATAAAACATACATGATTTTTATTAGTAAGTATAATGTTTTTCAATAAGATGCAAATAATTTTTTGGTGAATAGAAACTTTTGACTTTTATTTACCACAGTACAAGTTAAATAGAGTAATTCACGGTAAAAAGAATATTATAAAAATACAAAATCACCTTAACACTTATTTTAACCATATTGTATGAGTCTTGACCAACCATTACCATCATTGGGTCTATTTTGGGACTCCGTGGGGCCACGTGGGAGTGATAACGACACTTTAGATTAATTAATTTAATGTAATGACAAAAATGACACAAATAAATATATTTTAGTAAATTAATTTTCACATGGGGTAATATAAGTTATCCATTAGACTATATATATTCTTTGTAAAGATAAAACTATTTCCTAAATTGTGGTATTTTTTTATAATTTTGAGACATCAAAAAAATAAAATTATATACGACACAATATTTACATCATTAATAAATGATTTAACTAAATTAGATTATAAATATTAAAATAACATCCAAAACATTTCCAATTCTTATTGGATGAATTTATTCCGACCATGAGTCATCCTAAATTCTACTTTAATTATTTTTAAAATTTTAGAAACCAAAAAGCATTATATAATAAAATAATATTTTCACACTTTCCTAAAGAGCTCCTCCTCTCCCTTATAAAAGGACAACACTTCTAACCCATTCCTCACACCTCAAAAGCCCCTTGGATTGTCCAAAATCTACTGAATTATGCTCCCTAAAACCCTCTCCCCATCTTAGAATCCTTAACTTAGGTATACGGCATTTCAGGAAACCCTTTTGGTTCCAACGAAATGGAGTTACCCGATTTAAAGGTAATGTCTTCTCTTAAGTTCTTTTGTGTTATTTTACTTCTCCATCACCTTATACTCCTTTTATTACCTTATCTTATATAAACACCAGTATCCGAAATATACTAGGACTTTTTTAGGATAAGGATTCTAACTACACATACACACACCTCAATCTAATGGGTAAAGAACATACTATTTCTGTGGGTGGCAAACTAACACCATGGGAAACGATGATTGTTCTATTATCTCATACCGCCTCTTATGTTGGCCATTATGATGGAACTGTATTTATATATGATATATATTATGTTTATGTTTTATTTATTCTTTTGTATTTTTAAATTATATAATACCATTATGGTTTCCATTAAGAGTAAACGCAATAATTTCATTTGAGGAAGTGCGGACTATCGCCCCCTCAAAGTCGTATGACTCGTTAATGCCATACGTGGGAGATATAAAGGATGTAGTTAATGGTATTATATATTATATTAAACTTTAATTATTATATAACTATGTATAATTAGTTTTCCATTAAATTAAAAAACAAAATAGAAATGAAAGTATTGTTCATGCGTACGTACAACTTACCGTCTCCAAGAACGGCGCAATTCATTTATTGTCTCCAAATGTTATGTACTGTTATAATTAAATATATATATAATAAATATATATGATATATATGAAATATAAATCATGAATATGATTCTGTAGATAATGTAATCTTTGACACATGGACAACTTGTAATTATATGGTGTTCTTTTATTATCATGTACCAAATATCGACAAAACGACCATTATTAAATTAAATGATTACAGGATGTTTATTACATGGTAATAAGTGAAATAAAAGGAATAATAAACTTGAAAAATAGATATTAATCAAGTATAAATTAATGTATGATTATTATTCTGGAAGAAGAAGGAACAAACAAGCAATGTCAGACACGAGGTAAGGTGTTTCTTAGCTCACTTTTAATTCTGTGAGATTTCCATTGTTCGCCACTAATTTATATCATGTGGTGTATTTTGTACTGACATTTGAGATAGGTTATCATGAAAATATTTATATTCATGTTATCCTGTGAATCATTTTTTGGTTGTTAAATTTTGGTCATACGACTCGATTGATTACAACGTGGTTAGGGATTTTCATCTCAGTTTTTATTCTCGTGATATTCATGCTATGTTTGACACTATTTCCTTTTGTGTGGTGTATGTAATGGCCATGAGTTCATTAGTTGTGTAATATAATTAAATTAATGGGTATTTAAATCTTCATTTAATGATCCTAATTTTAGTGGTTGTATGTTTCATAAGTTACCAAATCGGTAAGGGAACCTTTTAACCCAATTTCCATTCCGTGGGTTAATCTTCTTAATTCTTAATTATGTCATGCTATTATTATGTGTGGAATCCCTATATATTTATTTTTGTTGTATTTTACACTCCCCTTCATGTTGATATAATTTTGATACACATAATAACTCGATTGATAAATTCTCAGTCATCGATATGAACGTGATAAGAGTAATTTGAACTCATGTTCCATTTATTGAGTTAAACATCCATGTCATTGGTTTTGTCTTAAAGAGAAATTGCGTGAATTTCTTATGATTTATTTACACTGAATATCAAATCATATTGAGTGTATTTATATTTTTCACACATTATTATGTAATTAATTTATCCTCAATCTAAGGAATCAATATTTATAAGGGATTTTGTCTCGATTTACAATTCATTGAGACATCATGGTCATTATGCTCCAATTCACATTTATATAGTGTAAATACTACCCTTTGGCGTATTAAATCATGAATCCCTTTATTATAATGATATTATTAAGTTTTTTTTACATGTTATTCCCCAATTATTTTTATTCAAGAATCTCTCATTTTGTTAAAAACTCTTTAACTAAAATATCATTTTAAATGTTTAAAATAAATATTCTTCAAAATAGTTCTCATTAATGTCAATGTTTTTAAAATGGTTTTTAGAATTTATTTAAATTGAAATTAATTTTTTAAAATGATAATTTATTTATGAGTTTTAATGTGGTATGGGACACTTTTATTCCCAAAATCTCTCTATCAAATGTCTTAAATGGTTTTGAATTTTTCTTATAAAGCATTTTTTATTTCAATGTCTTTATTTTAATTATTGGAATGTGGAAATGTTATCTTTAAATTAATGTTGTTTTAAGTGTTATGATTCTATGATGGTTATTGGGAGTTGTTTACATATACTGGTGGTTCAATGATAAACCTATGGTGGGTGAGCCCGAGATAGGTCTCCAATGAATTGGGTAACGTGATAGAGGTAAACGTTAATGTTTCTCCTAAATGATTTAGGGAATATAATGTGATGGGTATTCCAAATGTGACTTCCTATGTAGTTCTGATAGCTACAACATAGGTATGTTATGAATTCCATAAGTTACCTTTATGATTTATGATTTTTTGTGTTATTCATTAATCTTATGATTTTGTAGGGTATGTCATGATTGAAAAGTATGGTATCATTGATTTGTATTTATTGATGGGATAATGTTTCTTTTAATTATTTTATTACCCTTACTGAGATTTTTATGCTCATACCATGTTTTGAAATGTTTTTCATAGGACATAAAGGTGAATAGGGTTAAGGATGAGATCAAGGAAAAGTAATGTTGTCTAAAACATGGAACTAGACACATCTATTTTTTAAGAGTTTTTTATTTTATGAAAAATGGATACTGGGTAGTGGTGTATACATGTAAAATTCAAGTTTTTATGTAATAGTTATGTCCTAATTCTCCAAAACTCTAAACCCGAAAACATCCTCATTGTGAATTCTTGACATTATTCATGATTATGTAATGTTTAAGGATGGGTCCTTATAGATGGTATCAGAGGTCAGTTTAGACAACATTATGGATTAAGAGATTTTGTTAGACACACGGTTAGCCCCTATGTCTATTATTTCCATTAAATCTTTGTTTTATTTCTTTTTCAGATCAAGGAAACATAGTTACCAATGGAAGGAGGAGGATATCAGACAACATTCCTATCTCTTCCTGATCACTTGCTTGCAATAATTATTGCAAAGTCATGGTCGGATGATTGTGAAACATTTACTAGCATGAAACTCACTTAAAAGTAGTTGTTTTAGATATGAGACACCTCCACTATACAAAGTTATCATCGTGGATATTGGGTTGAATTTATGAAAATCCCATTTTCACAATATTCTCATATTTTTACGAAATGAAATTTTTTTTAAAGAATTTTTAAATATTTTTCTTTATCACAAGATTTTGAAGCATATTATGATTATGAAAAAGGGGTTGAAGAAGGATACCCTTGAACAAACAATTTATATTAGCGTTTAGAATATAGTCTCTCAGCACATACCTATGGGTTTATTTAAAAGGGTTATTAATTGAAATTTTCAACTCAAATTCGGTGCTACTGTTTTCAGAAAACATGTATTAAGAGATGTTTTGAAATTATATGTCATACATGATTATTTTCAAAAACTGTTTTTCTGTGAACACTCATATGAACCATGTTGTACAAGGTGTATTTGGATGAAGGAAGTAAATGATTTTGAAGGATCTTTAAATCATTGTAATAATGCATGGACCTTCTACCTACATGAACAAGATGACGATAAAACCAAGAGGACACCATGATCAAGGTATGATGTTATTTATTTTTGGGATCGTTTTATTTTATCATATGGTGGTGAAATAAAAAATTCCAATATATATAAGATTTCAAGAATTAAGATGTTGAGATCATAATGAATTGGGATTAAAATGAGAGGTATAAGGAAACTATTGAGGTTAAAATATGTTAGGGTTATTTTTGAGTTTTATAAAAAGGACAACACACAGACCTTGTGACAACCTGTCACATCAGACAAAGGTGTAGGAATTGAACCCCCAACCCATGTGCAATTGGGATTTATCTCCTACCACTAGAATACCTAAATTCTATGGTTATTACGACTTATTATTTCTAGTTAAATGATTTTATTCATCAATAATAAGTTGATTTGGGATCTCATGTTTTATCAAATGTTTATCCTTAGTATAAAAAATGATTTAGTGATTAAGTGATAAAAGTTATTTTGGAAGACATTCTCTCTTTTGGGAACACTGCATGATTAAGAAAAATAAAAAACTATGGGATTAGATTTGTGATGTAATGATTGAAATTTTATTTTAGAAGAATATCTAGTTTTATTTTGGACATATAGTTATATGGGTAGTTTATGGAAATGATTAAAATATCATGGAGAATATGTGAATTAGTTAATTATGTTTTAGTATGAGACATTAAGAGTAGTCTATGTTTTTGGAGCTAAATGTTATGATTTACAGTGGAAGGAAACATGATTAAATCCTTCTGAGTTTTGGGCTTCAATATTAGATTGGATTATTTTGAATAATTTTAATGAAAATTGTGTATTGAATGTTATTTCTTGATCCTTGTGTACTTTTTTATGAATTTTGGAGATTAATAGTAGTATTTCCTTTTATAAATGATTTTCCTTTTGGGGATTATATGATCTCGTACGAACCATTTTGGTATTAGTTGATATCTAATGATAGGGGAAATACGTAGTTCATATATTGTGGATTATGTGATTCTCTAGAAGATTATTCTTGTACTTTTGATGTGACCAAGTCTTTTTTAATGCTCATTGTTTGGAGAAAAGACTAGTTCTTGGAAGAAACTTATTAAAGGATTAAACTCTACTAGAAGGTATGTAAATTTCCTTATGTTCTTATTCTATGTAGTAAATGAATTCCTCCAAATTATTAAAAGAAACATAAAACAAAAAAGTTGTTGGTATTCATTTCTTATTGGGTAATCAAAGTCCATTTAACACATCATAAGACTATGATTTTATGGTTGTTAACATTCTCTTAATCATTTTTTCTATCTCTCTCCATCAAAACATGATGATTTGTTTTCCCTTCCATATATATGGTTTGAAACATGGAATCCTAGTATGGGTTATCTAGTGTGAATGTTGTACTTCTATTTATTTATTTTAATGTGATATTTTTATTGAATCTTTTTTCGATGTGGGACATTCAATGAAGTTTTCAAGACCAATTTTAAAATTTTGAAGACGCAATTCCCAAAATGGGGGAAGGATGTAACATACTAGGTAAAAAAAGAATATTTGAGTTTTCATATTTATTAATATTTGTGAATTAAATATTAATTTAACTTTAAATGGGTTTCTATGTTCGATGGTGTACCCGATACACAACAATGGGTTTCTTTGAAATCTTATATTTCACCCAACACTGGGTCTTACTGAAAAATAAAAATATAACATTATTTAAAATGGTTATTAATGCCTACCCATTGTAATGGCATGAATGAAAAGAACTAACTAAAAAAATGATTATACAGGTTTGTTAAATGTTTTTACATTAATCCAATAAATTTTAGTGGCTTAAAATAAGAAAGAATATGATTTTAACAAAAAATACTCTAATATTATTTCAAAGGTTGATTTACTGCCTTTTGATGGTGAACCCTCTATAATTATAATTTTTATCAGTTTTATATGTTATGTTTGATAAAATAAAATTATTCTTTATAATCAGAATTAAAAAATTTATTTTGGGCAATTTTTTGGTATTTTTCTGATAAAATTTATTTTTTTAAATGAATAGTGAAAAAATACTGTATTTTATTTCAAAACTAATTTTTAATCTAACTTATTTATATGTTTAGAATATATTTTTAAATGGTTTTAAAGTATAATTAGATTATATTTTTACCATTTAATCCAAAGTTGGTAATTGTAAGTAATTTCACTTTAAAATATGGCGTAAATAAGTGTCCATCTTTTGTAGATATTGTTTCTTAAAAACAAGCTATTTGTTTTGACAACATGAATTAATATTAAATTAATTCTTTAAACTTCTATGTTTTGAATTTTGTAAAATAGAAATCATTTTTGAATTTGTAATATCGAATATATCTTAGCCTTAATTTTTTTTATTTTTTGAAAAACAACAATTTTTGAGGAACAGTGGAACCACTAAGTATTAGTTATAAACTGACGTTTTCATTAAAATAAAATTTTACCACTTCTGTGAATTGAATTTTGGAAATATGAAAAATATGTTTTTTATTAGTAAGTAAAATTTGGTTCAATAAGTTAAATATAATTTTTGGTGAATAGTAACTTTTGACTTTTATTTACTACGGTTAAAGGTAAATAAGGTAATTCATGGTAAAATGAATATTATAATAATAACAAATTACCCTAACCCTTGTCCAAACCTTACTAGATGAGTCATGACCAGCCATGAAAATCATTGGGTCATTTTTGGGACCCCATTGAGCCACATAGGAGTGATAATGAGAGTTTAGATTAATTAATTTAAAGAAATGACAAAAATGACATAAACAAATATATTTTACTAAATTAATTTTTAAATAGGGTTATATAATATATCCTTTAAACAATAAATATTCAAAGGAAATCTAAAACTATTTCCAACATCATTATATTTTTTTATAATTTTTAGACATCAAATAAATAAAATTATATATGACACAAAATTGTTGTAGTATTTACCTCATTAATAAATGATTTAAATAAATAAGATTATAAATATTAAAATAACATAAAAAACTAGTTCAATTCTTATTGGATGAATTTATTTAGAGAATTACCCGTCTTATCTAGACTTTAATTATTTTCTGAATTTTAGAAATCAGAAATCATTATATAATAAAGTAATATTTTCACACTTTCCTAAAGAGCCCCTCTTCTCCCTTATAAAAGAAAAAAACATATGACCCATTCCTCACACATCTAAAGCATGTTAGCTCATCCAACCTCTTCCAAAAAAAGATCCATACATCTCTATCCTCCTTCCAGAAGCCTTAACATAGGCATAACGAACTCCAAGAAACCCTTTTGGTTCAAACCAAAGAGAGTTACCCGATTTAAAGGTAATGTCTTCTCTTAAGTTCTTTTATTTTTTTTACTTCTCCAGCCCCCTAAACTCTTTTTATTATTTTATTTTATTAATTAAGTATTATCCTCAATATACTAGGATTCTATTATGATAAGTATTATAACTACACAAACACACACCTAGAATATACTATTTCTGTGGGTGAAAAACTAACACCTCCCAAAATGATGACTATTCAATTATATACTACAACCTCTTATGGTCTCCATTATGATGGAAATGTATTTATATATGATATATATTATGTTTATTATTTCTTTATTCTTTTGTATTTTTAATTTATAGCCTACCATTATGGTTTCCATAATGCGTAAATGCGATAATTTCATTTGAGGAAGTGTGGACTCCCACCCCCTCAAAGTGGTATGACTCAATAATGCCATATGTGGGATATATATGAAGTTAATGATATTATATATGATATTATATGGTAATTATAATATAAATATGTATCATTAAGTTTTCATTGAATTAAAATTCAAATTTGAAATGAAATTAGCGTCTATGCGTATGTACGATTTACCATCATCATGAATGGTGCATTTCATTTCTTATCTCCAAATGTTATGTACTATTATAAATACATATATATACTGGATATATTTCATATATATGATATCTAAATCATGAATATTATTCTATAGATAGTGGACTCTTGACAACATGGAGAACTTGTAATTATAAGGTTTTCATTTTTGACTCAAGTGACAAATGTCGGCACAACGACCATTATTAAATTAAATGATTACATGATGTTTATAACATGGTAATAAATGATATAAAAGGAATAATAAACATGAAAAAGGTTTCTTAATCATGTATAAATTAACATAAGTTTATTATTCAGGAAGAACAATGAACAAACATGTCAATTCATACACAAGGTAAGGGGGTTTCTTATCTCACTTTTAATTATGTGAGACTTCCATTGTTCACCACTAATTTGTTGCATGTGGTGTATTTTGTACTTCCATTTGATATATATTATCATTATAATATTTATATTGATGTTATTCTGTGAATCATTTGTTGGTTATTATATTTTTGTCATACGACTTAATTGATTACAACGTTGTAAGGGATTTTCATCTCACTTTTTATTCACATGATATTCATGCTATATTTTCCACTATTTGCTTTTGTGCGGTGTATGCACTTACCATGACTGTATATATTGAATAATATTATAAAATGTATGGGTATTTATATCTTCATTTTATGATCCTCCTTTCATGGGTTGTATGTTTCGTAAGTTTCCAAATCGGAATGGGAACCTTTTAACACAATTTCCATTCCTTGGGTTAATGTTCTAATTCTTAAATATGCCATGCTATGATTATGTGTGGAATCACTATTTTTTTTTTTTTTTAATTTCCAATCCCATTTTTTTGTATATACTTTTGATATACAAAATAATTCCATTGATAAATTCTCATTTCAACGATATGAACATGATAAGAGTAATTTTAACACAATTTCCATTTATCGAGTTAAACATCCAAGTCATTGGATTTATATTAAAAAGAACATGTGTGAATTTCCAATTATTGATTTATGCATAATATCCTATCAAATTGAGTGTATTTATATTTTTCTCACATTATTATGTAATTGATTTATCCTCAATCTAAGGATACAATATTTCTCAGGGATTTCATCTCAATTTACATGTAATTGAGACATCATTGTCGTTATGCACCAATTAACTTTTATACTCTGTATATACAGTCTTTTGGAATATTATATCATGAATCCCTTTATTACAATGATATTATTATGTTCTGATTAAATTTTATTCCTCAATTATTTTTATTCAAGCATCTCTTGTTTTGTTAAAAACTCTTTAACTAAAATATCGTTTTAAATGTTTAAAAGATTTATTCATCTAAATATTTATCATTAATGTCCATGTTTTAAAAATGGTATTTACGATTTCTTTATAGGTACATTAATTTTTTCGAATGATAATTCATTTAATGGTTTCAAATGGGTGTGGGAAAGTGTGATTCCAAAAATATCTTTATTAAATGTTTTAAATGGTTTTGAAAATGGTTTGATAAAGCATTGTTTATTTCAATGTCTTGATTTTAATTATTGGAATGTGGAAATGATACATTTACTTTATACTTGTTTTGTGTGTAATGATTATTTTATTATTATTTGGTATAGATTACGTATACGGGTGGTTGCGTGATAATCCTAGTGTGGGTGAGCCCGAGATAGCTCTCCAATGCATATGGGTTTACATGATGGAGGTAAATGTTAATGTTTCTCCTAAGATATTTTGGGAATATACTGTGAAGGGTATTCCAAATGTGACTCCCTATGAAGTTGTCATAGCAACAATGTAAGTATGTTATTAAGTCCATAAGTTAACTTTATGATTTATTATTTTTGTGTGTAATTCATAAATATTATGATTTCATAAGGTATGTTATGATTGAAAAGAATAGTATCATTGATTTGTATTTAATGATGGGATAATGTTTCTTTTCATTATTTTTCAACCCTTACTAAGATTTTTATAATCATCCCATGTTTTGAAATGTTATTGGCAGGGCATAAATATGAATAGGGTCAAGGATGAGATCAAGGAAAAGTCATGCTATCTAAAACATGGATCTAGACATGTCAATTTTTTTAAGAGTTTTTTATATTATGAAAAATTTATTCTAGGTAGTAATTTCTACATGTAATATTCTAGTCCTTATATAATACTAGTGGCTTAATTCCCTAAAACTCTAAACCTTAAAAGCTACTCAACGTGAATTTTTTACCTAATTCAAGATTATGTAATGTTTAAGGTCTTGTCCTTGTATTTATGTTTAAATCCCATAAGAGGCTCTGCATGAAAGGAAACTTTTATATGGAGAATTTGAAATAACTTTCCATCCCTAAGTGTAGAGACCCGTATCTTGACGTACATGGACATTACATTACTTTTGCGGAATACTTAGTACATAGAAAAAACACACACTAAAGGATCGTAATAGTTTAGTGTCTTTGGAAACTCGGAACGTAATCTTCTAATCGTGGTGAAAGTTCTTCAATATCTCCCATAAAGGTCATCCCTTTTTTCTACGTAAAACCTTTCTTTATATCCTGGGGAAAAGAAAACATAAAAGGGTGAGCTCAAATGCTCAGTAAGGGTAAACAAAAGAAAAATCAATCACATCATATACATAGCTTTTGGAAATCTTTACCTGCAAAAGAGCTCATAATATCATAACATGGGATATATCATAGAAGTGAAATGTAATCCCAATAATCATAACTTAAAACATGAAACTTTGTGGCATACACACATAATCATAGAAAATCATTTCTTGTTAGTCAATACTCATTGCCAAGACTATCTTAGTGGACAAAGTCCCTTTCTGAATCGAGTAACCCTCTTTTCAGTCCTGTTTCACTGAACCGGTATAACCTACCATTTCAGCCATGTCTATATCATGAGATATAAAATCTTTACCCAATGCATTGGAGGGAGATATAGGTCCCACCCATCTCATAATGATACCATTCTTATGTGTGCCACAAAATCATAAATCATACCTCATTTCATAACCCATGTAATAAAAATGGGATTCTTAAAACAACATGACATCATAAAACCATTCATATAAGATAAAGGAATTCATAAACATAATTCCATCACAACATAGTCAAATCAATGTAAAAATATGGATAGAAACAGAACCCTTTATTATCTTAGATGGAAAATAATTTTGATAAAACACTTGAAATGAATTCTTGAAGAAAATATCCTTTCTTCTTCAAAATCAATTTCTTTTCACAAAACATCATGCAATTTTAAAAGAAAAAGATTTTATTAAAAATAGTCATGAAATATTTTGGAGGAAGCTTCATGAAAATAAGGCTTTATAAAATCGTAAAAATCCGTTCATGTCGTTTAAGTTAAAAAAAAACTTCTTCGTACTTTTGTCGGAAAAGTCAAAAAGTACCTCGTATAAAAAAGCGACAAAAGATTCCTTTCATATTCTTTACTAAAAACTCACCGAAGGGTAAAATTGGATTTAAACTATTGTAAGTGGATGGAAACAATATTAAATATTTAGGGAACATGGATGTGGATGATAAAATACACCCCAGTAAATACTTACGAATAAACAATCTCGGATAAAAATGAGATTGTGATATTTCCCTTACCCTAGGTCCAATTTGCTTCGTATGTGTCCGAACCTCCTGTATAATGATTTAAATAATGTCATTTACTTATTACAGAATCATATTCATTGTTATGATATCATATATGGTTCACTTATGACATTATATTACCCGTTCTTTTGTAAATTCCATGTTAAAGAAGCGTTTTGGGTAAAATCGTTTCATTTATCGTAGGTGTTTTGACTTGTTGTTCATGACATAATTATTACTTATATCATGATTTACTTACTTCCAGAATATAAAATATTATTTATATATCATATATATTCAATATATATATATATATAATAGATAGGTAAATAAAATGAAAAACACCGTTCATGGAGACGGTAGTCCGTACGTACGCATGAACGCTGTTTTTCTTTCCTTATTGTCTTGAAATGGAAGTAAGTAGATGACATAAATATGTATATATATACATAAATCAAGTAGCTTTATAATGTCATATATTTCATTATTATTTCTTATATATACATTATAATCATTCTTAAATGGTTAACATGGAGAATGAATCTCATCGCGTCGTGGAGACGGTAGTCCGTACGTAGGCACGAGCGATGATATCATTTCTATAAATATTGAATTGAATTGGAGTGGATTATACAATATATCATAATCAATATGATGTTTTAATAACTATGTATAGTTATTCTTTACACCATTATACCCATCCATGTAAGGTGGTGGTGGAAAATAGATTACACCACGACGTGGAGACGGTATTCCGTACGTACGCACGCGCGGTGATTTCTTTTTCCATAGGATGGATAGATGGTGAAATAGGGTTGTTTCATACTTATAATAACATATCAGTATATGAGTTATACTGATGTTATTACTTCATAATGAAACAACCTAAGAAGAAGAAGTGGAAGAAGAAATAAAGATGAAAGAATTGGTAACGGTAATTACCTCTTCTTTGAAGTGCCTCTTTGAGACCTCCTCTTAGGGCACTAGAATTGGTCTTTGAGGAAGACCAGAACCTCTAGGATGTTTCTAGGGAAGTGTAGAAGGGATTTTTTCAGGGTTTGGCCGAGCTTGAGTGCTCAAATTGGTGTGAGGAGGAGGGGGAGGAGGTGTCCTTTTATAAGGGAGGAGAGGTGCACCTTAGGAATATCTCAAAATATTATTTTATATTAAAGTCAAAATCGGTTTATAATGGTTACAAAGGGTCTTATTTCGAAGATAAGGTGGGGAGGGGTCGAAATCCTATCAACCAATAGAATTTAGACAAGTTTAGGATATTATTTTAACCATATCAATTAAATTTAACTCTAAGTTAAATAATTTAACTTTTACCATGTCTTTTTGTTTTCTTTCACTATATGGTTAATAAACTTACTATAACATGCCAAAAGAACCCCAAATTGTTTATTATTAATATATATATCCTTATATAAGTCATTTGTCGAACCTTAGATTTTTAGGAATACAATAACAATTAATAAAATAATATTTGATTTAAAAACTATTTTGTGTCAATTTTGACACTATTTGATATATGATTTTTGTGAAAGTCATAAAAAAATTAAATGTTCGAACCAAGTTGATTAAATCAATATTAATATATCATAGTAACCTAGAAAATTAGTGTAATTCATAAAAAACTCAAATTACATTTATTTTGGTGTTTATAACATCAATTATGTCAATATTTCATTAATAAGATAATTACTGCATCATCGTTGTGTCATAAATAAATTAAATTATTTTATGTCTAAAATTTACAAATAAAATACCATCATGTAGCAAATCTTTTTATCTTTCTAATGAATATTTACAATCGAATTTATCTTATGTATAACCCCATATTAAAAATGATTTACTTATTAAACTTTGATTTTAACTATTTTAACCTTTCTTTAAATAAATTAATAATAAATGTCCTAATCTAATCCAAGTGGGCCTAAATGGTCATATTTTATTCCTAAGCTTGTTTTTGGTCGAATTAAACTTGTCCAATAGGATTAGGACATGTGTTAGGGTAATATTAATATCATTTTTACCCTTAATTACCCTATTTACCTTTAACCGTGGTAAAAAAAAGTAAAAAGTTACTATTCACCAAAAATTATTTTCATCTCATTGAACCACATTTTAGTCCTTGATATTAACCGTGTCTCTCGGATTTTCGAAATTCCATTCACAGAAGCGGTAAAATTATGTTTTATGCAAAATTCAGTTTTTAACCTACCACTTAGTGGTTTCACTATTCATCAAAAATTGAAAGTTTTTAGAAGAATACCAAAAATTAGGCCTAAGCTATATTTGATATTATGAACTCAAAAATGATGTCTATTTTTCCAAATTCAAAACATATCAGTTGCATTAACTAATTTAAAAATTAATTCCCGTCATCAAAACAAATAGCGTGTTTTTAAGAGATAAAAACTATCAAAAGATTGATACTTGTTTATAAATGGTTTAAATGTGAAATTACATCCAATGACCATCATTGTATTAAATTGTAAAAATATATTCTAAATATACTTTAAAACTACTAAAATTAATAATTTATCACTATTAATTATTTCGATTAAAAAAGTTGTTTTTAATTAAAATTTAGTAATTTTCATTATTCATTAGAATATGAAAGTTATCCGAAAAGTACCAAAATTTCACCTTAGGCTAAATTCGATACTCCGAATCCAAAAATGAAGTCCATTTTGAGAATTAAAATTTCTAAAATTTAAAAAGTGGTTATTACTATTCATAACGGCTAGTTTTAATAATATTTTAATAGCACATCGTTGTTTAGTGAAACTCGGTATTGCGTATTACACACGCTATCGAGGAAGGTCACGATTGCGTGTAATGCAAGGCAAGACAAGGATGCGTGTTGTGCAAGCTCCTTTTGGTGTAGCGTACAACACAAGACATTAATAAAATTAAAAAGAATATTTCTTTATAAAATCTTGGGCTGTTACATTCTACCCCCCTTAAAATGAATTTCGCCCTCGAAATTCGTCGGGGTTATAAATGGTTTACTATTCGAAAGTTTCTTTAATAGAAACCCACATCGTAAAAAGGAATATGAAAACCAATATTTAAAAACAAAAGTATGAAACGTAACGGTTACCCAAATAAACTAATCATTGGGTTTCCACATAGGTGAAAATATGGATATGGAAGAGAAATCTAACCATCATGTTCTGATGTAGAGTGGTAGAGAACATGGCTATGGAAAAGCCAGTAATCACAAATCCATAGATTTGTGATGATATAAGGTACCATCTGATTCATCAGGTATAAGATCACTAAGACAACATTTTTGGTTTTCAAGATCATTTCCCCTAAAGTTGAAAATTTGAATTAGAATAAATACTTACTTTATTTTGGTACAATCTCACTGTTGTTCGTGCTTTGAACAATTTCCACTTCATCTCTTAAATAAATGAAGTTTAATTTGTTATTCGTGAAGTGTTAGCAGATCATGTGATAGAATGACAGGTCATTCCATCTGTCTCAAACAAAAGGTTAGCAAAACTTATATACATAAGTCGATCTATAGTGAGATTAATCATATATGGTTCCTAAAATGGACTTATACTTCATATATCATACTGCTTAATATAATAAAACTAGTTTCTACTAAACAGGGACTTCCTGTAGGTCAGTGGTAGGCGATAAAGGCCAATCGCACTTCGGTTGTGGGTTCGATTCCCACAGCCTTGTCCGAAGCGATGGGCTGTCGCCCGTCCTGCAGGTTGTCCTTTTTCCAAAACTATATTACTATAACATCCCATCAATAATATCAAAAAAAAATTTCTATCCTTAAACAATACTAACTTACGTCCAACACAATCCATTCCAATCTTTAGGCTTATCCATAATACTGCAGTCCACTCTCATAACATAGTGAAAACAATTACCAGAGATTTAATATCATCGTTGATCCCCATATATCATAAGATATGTTTTGTTGGTCACATTCCAAACATTCAAAGTCCTTAATCATGTATACTCTTGAATACCCATTGAACCTTAGTGAAAACTTGAATGCAGTTAAAAGTTAACACTTTACACATACCAAAATCCTCAAAATTATTTATACTCAAACCATGATATCACTTAGTCCTTATATCAATCATGAGCTCATGAATACAATCAAACATCTCATTATCTTCTTATCCTTTCATTATGCACTTATCATCTACTTTCCAAAATATTTGAATCACTTTTCATAGTTATTGGTACCTTAAAATTATTGAAAACCACAATAGACCAATACTTAAATATTTCAATACACCATAAAGTACCTCAACAACATTATTCTTGAATACAAAAACACTTCAGTCCATCCACATCAATGATTATCCTGGAATAAGTAATTCCTTGATTTAGAAGTAACTTTTTAGGTCAGGGCATTGAGTTGGGTAATTCCCATGTTCTCCACAAATAAGACATTGAACTCCATAACAGTCTGTCACTCTATGACCCTTTTCTCCACACAGATAACATCGGTCCCTCCATTTGAGGTATTCCTCAAGGTTTTTCTTCCCTTCTTTAGAAATCTCAATCTTCCTTTCTTTATGCTCCTCAACATGCGAACATGCATAATAGTCTATCTTCCTCTTCTTTGAAGAATTAGGCATACCACTAAATTTCACCTTGTTAGTCATATATCGCGATGATTGATTCGGCATAATCCCAACATCTTTCTCTCTAGGCATTACACAATTTTGTTGCTCATAGTCACCAATTTGTCCATTGGATTCAATGTTAACTGAATTCCTTTTGGTTCCCTCCATTAACTAAAACACAAAAATAATTTTGTGAGAATCAAAAATCATGCTAGAGAAAACAACATAGTAAAGGGAAAGTATCCTCAATACCTAACTTCTTAGGTTTAATCTAATATCATTACCATAGTTCTAGGAATATATCATATACGTATACTTATCCTTAGGGACATCCCTAGACATACCTTAGAAATATCTCTAGGAATCTCACTAACGTTTTCACATCCTAGTTTCCAAAGGTTGACTAAACCTTTCCTATGATACCAACTGTAGAGACCCGTATCTTGACGTACATGGACATTACATTAATTTTGCGGAATACTTAGTACATAGCAAAAACACACACAAAAGGATCGTAATAGTTTAGTGTCTTTGGAAACTCGGAACGTAATCTTCTAATCGTGGTGAAAGTTCTTCAATATCTCCCATAAAGGTCATACCTTTTTTCTACCTAAAACCTTTCTTTATATCCTGGGGAAAAGAAAACATAAAAGGGTGAGCTCAAATGCTCAGTAAGGGTAAATAAAAGAAAAATCAATCACATCATATACATAGCTTTTGGAAATCTTAACCTGCAAAAGAGCTCATAATATCATAACATGGGATATATCATAGAAGTGAAATGTAATCCCAATAATCATAACTTAAAACATGAAACTTTGTGGAATAAACACATAATCATAGAAAATCATTTCTTGTTAGTCAAGACTCATTGCCAAGACTATCTTAGTGGACAAAGTCCCTTTCTGAATCGAGTAACCCTCTTTTCAGTCCTGTTTCACTGAACCGGTATAACCTACCATTTCAGCCATGTCAATCTCATGAGATATAAAATCTTTACCCAATGCATTGGAGGGAGATATAGGTCCCACCCATCTCATAATGATACCATTCTTATGTGTGCCACAAAATCATAAATCATACATCATTTCATAACCCATGTAATAAAAATGGGATTCTTAAAACAACATGACATCATAAAACCATTCATATAAGATAAAGGAATTCATAAACATAATTCCATCACAACATAGTCAAATCAATGTAAAAATATGGATAGAAACAGAACCCTTTATTATCTTAGATGGAAAATAATTTTGATAAAACACTTGAAATGAATTCTTGAGGAAAATATCCTTTCTTCTTCAAAATCAATTTCTTTTCACAAAACATCATGCAATTTTAAAAGAAAGAGATTTTATTAAAAATAGTCATGAAATCTTTTGGAGGAAGCTTCATGAAAATAAGGCTTTATAAAACCGTAAAAATCCGTTCATGCCGTTTAAGTTAAAAAAAACATTCTTCGTACTTTTGTCGGAAAAGTCAAAAATTACCTCGTATGAAAAAGCGACAAAAGATTCCTTTCATATTCTTTACTAAAAACTCACAGAAGGGTAAAATTGGATTTAAACTATTGTAAGTGGATGGAAACAATATTACATATTGAGGGAACATGGATGCGGATGATAAAATACACCCCAGTAAATACTTACGAATAAACAATCTCGGATAAAAATGAGATTGTGATATTTCCCTTACCTTAGGTCCAATTTGCTTCGTATGTGTCCAAACCTCCTGTATAATGATTTAAATAATGTCATTGACTTATTACAGAATCATATTCATTGTTATGATATCATATATGGTTCACTTATGACATTATATTTCCCGTTCTTTTGTAAATTCCATGTTAAAGAAGCGTTTTGGGTAAAATCGTTTCATTTATCGTAGGTGTTTTGACTTGTTGTTCTTGACATCATTATTACTTATATCATGATTTACTTACTTCCAGAATATAAAATATGATTTATATATCATATATATTCAGTATATATATATATATATAATAGATAGATAAATAAAATGAAAAACACCGTTCATGGAGACAGTAGTCCGTACGTATGCATGAACGCTGTTTTTCTTTCCTTATTGTCTTGAAATGGAAGTAAGTAGATGACATAAATATGTATATATATACATAAATCCAGTAGCTTTATAATGTCATATATTTCATTATTATTTCTTATATATACATTATAATCATTCTTAAATGGTTAACATGGAGAATGAATCTCATCGCGTCGTGGAGACGGTAGTCCGTACGTACGCACGAGCGATGATATCATTTCTATAAATATTGAATTGAATTGGAGTGGATTATACAATATATCAGAATCAATATTATGTTGTAATAACTATGTATAGTTATTCTTTACACCATTATACCCATCCATGTAAGGTGGTGGTGGAAAATAGATTACACCACGGCGTGGAGACGGTATTCCGTACGTACGCACGCGTGGTGATTTCTTTTTCCGTAGGATGGATATATGGTGAAATAGGGTTGTTTCATACTTATAATAACATATCAGTATATGAGTGATACTGATGTTATTACTTCATAATGAAACAACCTAAGAAGAAGAAGTGGAAGAAGAAATAAAGATGAAAGAATTGGTAACGGTAATTACCTCTTCTTTGAAGTGCCTCTTTGAGACCTCCTCTTAGGGCACTAGAATTGGTCATTGAGGAAGACCAGAACCTCTAGGATGTTGCTAGGGAAGTGGAGAAGGGATTTTTTCAGGGGTTGGCCGAGCTTGAGTGCTCAAATTGGTGCGAGGAGGAGGGGGAGGAGGTGTCCTTTTATAAGGGAGGAGAGGGGCACCTTAGGAATATCTCAAAATATTATTTTATATTAAAGTCAAAATCGGTTTATAATGGTTCCAAAGGGTCTTATTTCGAAGATAAGGTGGGGAGGGGTCGAAATCCTATCAACCAATAGAATTTAGACAAGTTTAGGATATTATTTTAACCATATCAATTAAATTTAACTCTAAGTTCAATAATTTAACTTTTACCATGTCTTTTTGTTTTCTTTCACTATATGGTTAATAAACATACTATAACATGCCAAACGAACCCCAAATTGTTTATTATTAATATATATATCCTTATATAAGTCATTTGTGGAACCTTAGATTTTTAGGAATACAATAACAATTAATAATATAATATTTGATTTAAAAACTATTTTGTGTCAATTTTGACACTATTTGATATATGATTTTTGTGAAAGTCATAAAAAATTAAATGTTCGAAACAAGTTGATTAAATCAATATTAATATATCATAGTAACCTAGAAAATTAGTGGAATTCATAAAAAATCTCAAATTACATTTATTTTGGTGTTTATAACATCAATTATGTCAATATTTCATTAATAAGATAATTACTGCATCATCGTTGTGTCATAAATAAATTAAATTATTTTATGTCTAAAAATTACAAATAAAATACCATCATGTAGGAAATCTTTTTAGCTTTCTAATGAATATTTACAATCGAATTTATCTTATGTATAACCCCATATTAAAAATGATTTACTTATTAAACTTTGATTTTAACTATTTTAACCTTTCTTTAAATAAATTAATAATAAATGTCCTAATCTAATCCAAGTGGGCCTAAATGGTCATATTTTATTCCTAAGCATGTTTTTGGTCGAATTACACTTGTCCAATAGGATTAGGACATGTGCTAGGGTAATATTAATATCATTTTTACCCTTAATTACCCTATTTACCTTTAACCGTGGTAAAAAAAAGTAAAAAGTTACTATTCACCAAAAATTATTTTCATCTCATTGAACCACATTTTAGTCCTTGATATTAACCATGTCTCTCGGATTTTCGAAATTCCATTCACAGAAGCGGTAAAATTAAGTTTTATGCAAAATTCAGTTTTTAACCTACCACTTAGTGGTTTCACTATTCATAAAAAGTTGAAAGTTTTCAGAAGAATACCAAAAATTAGGCCTAAGCTATATTTGATATTATGAACTCAAAAATGATGTCTATTTTACCAAATTCAAAACATATCAGTTGCATTAACTAATTTAAAAATTAATTCCCGTCATCAAAACAAATAGCGTGTTTTTAAGAGATAAAAACTATCAAAAGATTGATACTTGTTTATAAATGGTTTAAATGTGAAATTACATCCAATGACCATCATTGTATTAAATTGTAAAAATATATTCTAAATATACTTTAAAACTACTAAAATTAATAATTTATCACTATTAATTATTTCGATTAAAAAAGTTGTTTTTAATTAAAATTTAGTAATTTTCACTATTCATTAGAATATGAAAGTTATCCGAAAAGTACCAAAATTTCACCTTAGGCTAAATTCAATACTCCGAATCCAAAAATGAAGTCCATTTTGAGAGTTAAAATTTCTAAAATTTAAAAAGTTGTTATTACTATTCATAACGGCTAGTTTTAATAATATTTTAATAGCACATCGTTGTTTAGTGAAACTCGGTATTGCGTATTACACACGCTATCGAGGAAGGTCACGATTGTGTGTAATGAAAGGCAAGACAAGGATGCGTGTTGTGCAAGCTCCTTTTGGTGTAGCGTACAACAGAAGACATTAATAAAATTAAAAAGAATATTTCTTTATAAAATCTTGGGCTGTTACACTAAGAAACTACAGATTTCAAATACATTCTTCTACTATATCCTAGAAAATAAAACTATCACATTTTCAGGGTCTACTGAATCATTTTACTGTGAGGTGATATGGCCCATAAAGTGGACCTTATCAATCTTGAAGTGGAATTTGATAATATATTAATAAACATGGTAATGTCTTATTGTATTAAGCATGATCTCATGGTTATTGGCATGGTCAAGTATGAATCATGAATAAACTTTGATTTCATCAATCAATACTACAAAAAATGAATCAAAATAATAGTTGAGGACCCAATTTTTTAAATCTATAAAAACATCATATGAGTTTGTGATATAGAAAAACATGAATTGATACTCATAAAAACTATACATTCTAGAAAAAATCTGTTTGAGGTATGTATAAAGACTTGAAATTCACATGGTGATAGCCTGACATAAAATCTATCATTAAAAAAATCTCTAAATTTATATATGATTAAATATGTTGTCTATTTTAGTTAGGGGATACCAATTATTTATCATAATATAGTTCAATTGATGGTATTCCATGAAGATTATGACGGTACAATCCACCTTCGGGGAAAAGGGACTGGTTAATTGTAATGAGAAGTGTTGGGGGATAAAAATACTTTATCCTCCAGATCCTCTAACAACACCATGACACCCATAGGCTCTATATGTTTCATCTTATATTGAGGAATATAAATTCATACTACTCTTGAAACTAGTTAAATGGTCAAATATACCTATGGTAAAGGTTTTATAATAGGGAATTATGCATAAAATATTTCCTTTAAATTCCCCACAATAGGAGAAAAATAGTATCTTGTAACCCTTGACTCTCCGGAAAAGACAATCGGTCTGCAGTTTGGTACTATTCACCTATAATTCTTGGCTCCAGATCGAGTTTCATGAAATTATTATTCTACCATATACACATTCCTGCCACCCTTTGCTAATGTAAATGTCACCCTCACAAGATAGTACTCTTTATGGAATAGATAGGTAACTATCCAGCCAATGCAAAATATTAAATCAAATCCCATATTTCAAGGATTAAAATCTTCCAAATGAATAGGGTTCTTGATATCTCAAGGTTATAATCCTTAAAATAGAGAAATCCATCTGATCAGATACGTAAGTGGTGTCAAGTTTCATAACTCTATAATAGTTTTGGATCTGGAGGATGAGACTCTCCTTGATTTCCTCATATATAATTGATTGGAACATGCCTATATCAAATAATGTATACGCAGAAGTAGAGTTTAAAAGGATAGAACCACACACTATAGAAGCTATGGTTCTCCACTCCTCTAACATAGGTTTGACTGTGTGTAACTAACATTTACCAAGGCCATGAGTCACTACCTAAGTACCCTGAGAAAACCAACTCTGTTGCTGCTGTGAATCAGGATTCTAAATACCTATTCAAAGATCACCACATCATCCGGAGCGATCTATAGTATTCTAGATACCTACACAGTATGATATAATTGGCCCTGCTAATGATCATGTGGTAGGAGAAGATCCCCAATATAGATGTAATCATAGAAATTTCCTGAAGAAGTTATATATTTTCCCCATCATCCATGTGAAACCTCTAAGTGACACATGAACCATCATGAAGTACCCCTGATAGGTTTAGGTGTTGAACCACCATTTATTGCACCAACATTTTCCCACAAAAATCCTTTCATTAATAAGGTATTGGTAATCCATATCAGATATGTTCTTCATCCAAAAGATACTATCATGTGACATGATAGTGTATATCAGTCCATCCTCAAATTTCTGGGAGGATATAATGTTTTCACGCATAAGAGTAGAAGTGAACCACTGTAACTTTTTAAAATAAGTAGTGTATTCTATGACAGAAAAACCTCCCTACTATAGGCTCATCGATCCTGTAGCTCTTTCATCCCAAAGAGACTTTCTAAATGCATTAGATTTAGAAGATAGTTTGGAAATCTATAAAAAAATATCAATATGATGATCTTTCTAGGTAATAGCATCCCTCCATCACGTAGAGGAATCACATTTCATATACGAAGACATATTGACCCTATGGTTCAGAGGTATCTTCATATTATTGAATGTGTAATGATTATCCATGATCCATGACTCAGCAGCATATCATCCACTATACCTATAGAAAGGTGGTGGAATGATGCTTCTAGAAATCCCAAGTCATATATATCATAATCAAGGTATGATGAAAATGTAAATTTTATATTCTAAAACCAAAATATAAAGACCTCTTGAAACTAGGCATTAGTTACCATATCAAGAATTGTAATGTGTCTTATAGGTGGAAATGATGAAGGGATCACTTGCGGCTTGGGGCCCGCCACCTATAGTGCATGGTTATCACAACCATTAGAATGTATGACTGTAGGATGTCAGTGTAGAATAATGTTACAATGCCAAATGTATAACATAAAATAGTTCTTACCAATTTAAAATAATGTACATATAAAACCAGTAATATTGTATATCCTTTCTATAAACTTCTCATACACCTCTATCTACTCCTTTTTCTATTACTATAATATAGAAAATCCAAAGTAGGCCTTGAGAAAATATCAGTCCAACCAACTACCAAATACTGATACACATATATGATCTTGGTCGTTTTACATATATATGATAGAAATTTTCTTTATATGTTGTATTAATTTAATATTAGAACCCATTTTTGTGTTAAATTATAATTTTATGGTTGAATAATATGGATCCACACTTTCATTGAATAAGGTCTTATAATACTCATGAAGAAAATAGGTAATCCACCTAATCCATCCCATAACACATTCCAACCCTTCAAAAAAATGGTTCATAGATCATTATTCAATAATTGATTTCATACAATGTATAGTATTAAGTATGTAAGATAACACTTTTATGTTACAGAACACATTTTAACATTCAATTATCTTTTCCAATTCTATGCAATAAATTCTGTCAACATTCAATACAATAATCAAGGAACAAATAATTTGAAACAAGAAAATGCATGTTGAATGTATATGTGACATTGAAAAATGCATAACATATTATCCATAGTGTGCCGATAATGATTCCTGTAATGCAATTACCTAATTTACTCTGTCAATGGAAAAAGGTGTCATCATTTCAATATTACAAATATCAGTAAAATCATAAAAATTTTGTTCCTCGAATGGTTACATTTTATTATATATTAATGTTATAATAAATAACTATAATTATCCACTATATGTAATTTCTGTGTCCCATGAACATGGGTTATCTAGGTCGAGGAACAGGGTCAATTACATATCCAATTAAATCCTAATATCCTTTAAAATACAAAAACAATAAAACAAATGAGGAATTGGTGATCTTATATAACTTTGTAACATCCTGACCTAGGATACAAAAAACTCACCCCTTATGAATTTGGGTCACATGGCCTGAAGAATGCCTCCCTATATGAAAGAGTTTGCTTAAGATATGTTAGAGTGTAAAGGTGGTATAGTGGGGATACTATACCCTCATATTAGAGTGAAACAACTAATATATTCACCAACAAACAATAGTGGAAGCAAAACATAATAACACACTAAAGACAAGACCAATAACTCACCATAGAGGAATGAAAAATATTCCATATATAGTAAAAAAGTGTGGAAGAATAAATAATTTAGAAACAATTTAATAATATCAAAATCAACAATCCATCTTCATATATACGAATTCATTTCATGTTGATGTACATCTAGGGAATATGTGACATGTTTATTGATAATGATGTACAAAAACTTCCAAAGAAAGGCTATTACACTAGAATCTTGATCATATTCACTATTCTATGCTTCTATGCTCCTTATATAATTAAATAATTTCTAATATCTATTGTAGGGAAATTGTCTATATCTATACCTACATAAAATTAATCTACTCGGGTATCAAAGGTGGTTCGAGTATGGTGTGGGACAAAATCATAGTTGGCCACCACCGGTAGTATCTAGATATAATACATTCATTGTACATAGAAACAATAGTGTATAATTAAAAAAAGGAAAACAATGCTGAATAAATAACCAGCATGCTCAGGTTCCTCAGGGAAAGGGGCATCTCTTCATACATTGGATCATGGCTAGAATGATGATCTGAATAGTAACAATATATTATAATAGTATATAAATAGTATAATTATATATTACATCCACATATGTGGACAAAGTGTGTGAAAACGTAAGTATCCATATACCTAGAATACGATGTGTTGGATAGACAATGGATTAACATATTCATCCATAACTACAATAAATTAGCCTATAAAATCAAGAAAAAGGGTAAATTCCATACATCTCAGATGGAATGATAAACTGAATTCTCATCACAAGATAGGTAATGTGAGATGTTCAACCATCATTAGAAATAGGGGATGCAGTGTGTCATTCCTACCATCCAAATAGAGTAAATGGTGTTATATGATATTCTAAACACATTATGAAATGGAGAATGAATCGCCATTCCAAAAAAACCCTTACCATCATTCCAAAACCTATGTCAATGGTGTAATCATATTTATAATAATATACATAATGAATTACCTCTCATTCAATTCATTATTCCAAATAAAATAAAATAAGGGCATTAAAATTAAATATACGCATTTGATAAAGAATGAAACAATCACACATGCATTACTACCCTTAATAAATAATGTCAATTAAACCATTTAGTTAATTTAATAAATAAACACTTCAATGAAAAATACATTCATTCTAATACATTCCATTTAATCAATCAAAACATGTAAATTCATTTTTCAAGGTGTGATGAGGCGATTTGAAGGATCCATTATTAATTAAGTATCTAACTACACGAGAAAATACAATTATATGTTTGTTCAAGAACTCAGTAGGATCCTTGGGTTCAATCAATATCTATATAAAAGAGGAAATTATAATTACTACCCAATGAGACCACTTTGGAGGTGTAACAGGAATTTAATAAATTAATATTGATGGTTAAATTCAAGCTGTCACACTAATGGGGGTTTTATGATCAATGTAATCATCCTCTATTTACTAAAAAATGATCCCATAAATTATATAAAGACATTATTTTTAAATTTAGAATTTATAAATCCATTTTATTTCATCGAATGAAAAATTATGGATTAAAAAAAAGGACTAGGCCATGAGAACAACATTATTTTTACATAAAACAACATAACCACCTACCATATGGCCATAAGTGACTCATGGCCTAATTGAGGCCTCAAGTTTGAAGTATATTGGGTGTTATAAAATAAACATATCAATGGTCTAAAAATAAGGAAGATTATAATTCCCCTAAATAGCACAAGAGATCGAAAGATAAACCTAGATAGAAATAAATAGGAATATATATTTTACTAAGGCAGATCCAATTCTTCTAATGACACCTGATTTGGTGATTGAATATATAAAATATCGAATAACATAGGAGGAGATGAATTGGAGTTCATAAGAGAAGGAGAACCAAGACATATACTATAAATCTGATATGATAAAATACAAATGGTTCAAAATATTCATTAAGGAAATAAATTTATCCTCACCCTCAAAACCGAGGGTGAATAGTTTGGCATGCCCATGTTCAGCCCGCACCCAAGGGAGATATCCTTCATTATTAAAGAGAATGGTTTCCATATTTAGAAAAAAAATATTTGAAATTTATCTTTATATCCTAAATAATTTGTCACAAAGGAATCTATATTGTGTGAACATTTTCATAAAAGTAGTGATTACCCTACTTCTCGCAAGGAGAAACTTACAGTTACCCTATACAGTTACTACTAACTGTGCGGTAATTGTTTAACCTAGCCTATAGCCCACATATCGGAGCTCTAGGATACAAAAAATAGGTATGCACTCTCAAATAAATCCTTAGATGGTAGCATATCATTATAAATATTAAATTAATAAATTTACTTAAAAACAAATATCTAAACCTTAATGAAAGGATGGGTCCTTAAACATATTATATTCTATATCAGCCTCTCCTTATATCATCTCAGTACACCGATCGCATAAAAATATATATGAACTATAAATGGATTACTTTTCGAATTAATTTCATCATATAAATAAAATTAAAACCCATTATTCATATCATTATGTGATTATTTCAAAGAATAGGAAAGGGTTTCATGGAAATATATTGGGACAATAATTTACATGTTTCATAGAAATAGTTTCCATTAAAATATTAGAGAAATTTTATTAACCCAAGGAAAATAAAAATAATACATTATAATATCCTTGAAACATGAATAAAATGTGATGAATAATTAGTTCCATAACAATATATTTGATTCATGATTAACTCACAGAAAACAAATTGGCTTCATAACATTATATTTGAAACATGATTGACCAATGGAAAAGAATATTGTTTTGTGTCTATCACATTGAAAATTAATAATCAATCTTTAGAAATTACGAGTATTATATCATAACAAAATATCCCCCATTGAATCATTGGTAACAATAATGGTTCCTAAATATGGTGAATAGAAATACCATTAAAATATAATTCAAATAATATTTTTAAGAAAATAAGCTTTTCATTTTAAAAATTACATTTAAAAACAAAAAATTCATAATTTATTTAAATATTTTTTCATTAAAATGGACATTGGTAATATATAACATAATATTTTTCAAAATTAACTGACATGATTTATGGATAAATACATTCATTTCATAATTTTAAAAATAAGCATTCTTTTTAAAAAAAAGAATGAAAAAGGGAGCCAAAAGTGAACAAATTTGGAAGGATTAAAAAAATAACTTTTAAAAAAATTTAAAAGATGAGAAAAGAAATTTTAAATTTTATTTATGTAATTATTTGTTTTTATAAAAGAACATTTTGGATATAATTTTGAAAAATAAGGACATTAAAGAGAAATATACACAATCGAAATTAATATACAATATTAGTATAATTAACTAATTAATTAATTGAAATTTATTCAATCAATAATAGATGAAATGGAAATAAAAAATGTAAAACACATTCATAAACATTATAGAAAAAAGATATTTTTCATGAAATTATTATAATAAAATTACCTCCAATGAGACCTCAAACAAGAACAGTCACAAAAAGAATAAAGACTATAACATACCAGCTTTTGCACTCCGTAACTATTAAGTTTTAATCCCCATGAATGAATAAAATCATTTGATCCATTAAATATAATTAAAATAAATAATTTAATGATATAAAATTTCAAATTTTATGTATAAAAACCACATAAATGAATATTCTGGTATAACATAAAATATATCCCAAAAAAAGTGATTATGAGTTGAGAATCGCTTACACTGATCATAAAATTGATGTGATAAATAATAAATGAATTTATTATATGTATAAAATTTAAATCCACATTAAAATTCATAAAACACATAATCATATAATGAAAATGACAATAAATAAGTAATATATATTAATGAAAAAAAATGAGTTATGAAATTAGTTACCACTTGGTAACTATCCAGTAAAATACAATTGGATGAAATAATTCATGTCAAAAATTACATAATCATTATGTATGAAATATTAATTATTTTTCATGTAAAAATGTAAATTATATATACCATATTATAAAAACATTAACACACCAACACATTACAACTCCAATAATGGAAATTCATACGAAGTCCCTTATTGCTATAGTATGATATTGATCACAACCTCATGAAATAAATTATTTAATATTGATTTATATATCCCCATAATTTTAAATCAAATATTAATAATATAATATTCTCAGAACTATATATACCATAGAATAAAAAAAGTGGTCAATATGACATCTGTCTCTCATATGTTAATGTGAGATGAGAAACCCTAACCTCAAGTCCAAACATTCATTATATATATTTTAACTCCAGAGTAATAATATTAAATCAATTAATTTATTTGTTATGAAATATTTCTAGGAATAATACATTTCAAATAATTATTTTATTTTATTTCTTCATCTATTAAATCTTTAAATTCCCAATCAATTATGTCCACATCAAGTGTTTTCAGAACGTTCAATCCATTGTTTCAAAAGAGCTGCATTGTGTTCACTGTGGTAAAATATTACAATATTTAAACATATTAAGGATATTACTCATGAAATATTTATCACATTTTACATCAATTATATTTTTGAAATTGTTAATATAATATGTTTATGAAAAATTAAATAGTAATGATCATGAAGATGATAGTCTATAGTTACACATGATATCAATTTCTATTATTCGATGTTTATTATAGAAAGATGATATGTATTATCATATCAATAAATAATGATAAAAGTATTATAAAGTGCATATAATTTCTTTAAATATTCTTTAATATATTATACATTTCATTTAGTGATGAAAAAAAGAGTCACTTTGCTTTGTTGAGGCAACAGTCCATGCGTACGCACAAATGATGTTATCATTTTTTGTTGATAAAAAAATGATATATTATCTTTAAATATTGCTAAATATTCTACTAATATGATAAATATTTAAATAATATCAAATAATTTATTTAAATTTTTCCTTATTACATTAGGTATAATTATTTAGTAAAAATGAATCCAATCAATTCTTGATGAGGTAACCCTCCGTACTCTCAAATGAAATTATTCTATACCCAATTGAACATAAATTTATAAGTTATATTTTAACTAAAATATCAGGAAGGATAAATATGTTATAAATATCCTATATACATACATTCAATTTATCATTATATCATTCTGTTAGAGATAATGAAAGAAAATGAGTAAAATCTGTTCACGGGTTGGTAGTCAACCTTACACTAGAATGATGATTTTGTAACCAATTTTATGGAAGAGGGGATAGATTTATTTATTAAATTAACAAAATAAAATATATCTATATATTATATATTTATGTTATTATATTATAATAATTGAAATTTATTTGAATGAGGTGGAATGAGAAATAAAAAACACAATGTTTGGCCCAAAACTGCTTCTTTGGACAACCTCCTTAGGTAATACATAAAATTATTCTTAGGAAAAACTTACGATAAAATTATTCATGTTGATGGAATTTTTGAAGTAAAATTCTTATTTATTGGATATGATAATTTTGTTTTAATCAGTTAAGAGGAGAAGGGAGGGGTGGAAATTTATAAGTAAGGTGACTGGAACACTTGTAATATTTGAATACCAAAAGGTGTACCCCTGTTGTTCACTTCAGAAAATTCCCCAAAATGGAAACTTACCAAGACATAGAAATTTTAAATCTAAATTTGGAAATAAAATATATTTTATACATGTTATTATTTTATTTTTATGCTTTTTTAGTTTAAGCAGTGATAAATATGTTTTCAGCTTAACTATTGTAATTAATTTTTACCTTTTCCTTATTCATGATGGGGAAAAATATTTTACCATATTATATAATATAAATTATTTTAATTCCAAATTAATAAATAATGTTAAAATTTTAAAAATTAATATTAAAAATTAAATCCCCATTCATGATGAAAAAATAGGTTCTCAAGAAGTGTATTTTGTAAGAAGAGTATTATTTTATAAAAATGGTAAGACTAATAATAATAATTTTATGAATATAAATTAATAATTATTTATTTATAATAATTAAATTCTTCTAAATAATTATTCTTTAGTGGTTTCTTTAATTAATGATAATGCAAAATCCTTATTCAACTAAAACAGTTTTCACAAAAATACCATTTTTAAACCCAAAAATAAAATTATACTAAAATAAAATATAATGTGGATTTAAATGTAAATAAGTGTATTGAATATAAATATACATTTTTTATCATTTATTCATATTAAAAATTAAATTTGATTTCAAATTACATAATTTATTTAATATAAGATGCAGCTATAAAAAATTTGACATTTTTCTCCATTCACTGAAGAATCCACATTTTATGAAAAAATCCAAAAATTTCGTCCAAAGTAAATTTCCATTTTCCGATTTAAAAATTTTACATCGTTTTCTCAAATATAATTCGTTACATTTCTAAAAATTAATTATAATATTTGTTCATTAAATGTATTAAAAATAATTTTTTATGAAAACATATTTTTGAAGAATAATATTACCTTATTAAAATTGATTGATTATATAAAAAAATTTACATTGTGGAATATATAATTATATAAATATATATATTTATTTACATCTAATTTTTTTTAAATATTATTCATATCTAGAAATATATATTTATATTTATAATAGTTAGCTATATTTCAAGTTATTTATTCTCTGTGTTTCATAACTGATATGATATTGATCATAGTTTTTCATTTCTAAAATCTTAGGGTGTTACCATAAATTCCATGCACCAACCTCTAAGTATATTGATTCATCCATATCTCATACGTATGTAGAAGTTGGAAGGCATGATAATAAACTTCATCAAGGGTTTACCTCGGACCCAAAAGATTTTTTATGATGTTTGGTTCATAATCGAATATCTGTTTAAATTATCTCATGTCATGCCGATTTATATCAAACTTTTAGTTGAAGAATTTTGTATGTTGTATATATGGGTGATTGGATGATTACATGTAGTTATCGTGGTAATTTTATTAGACATCGTCACATGAATCACAACATGATTTTTTAGGACTTCTAGAAGGCTTTGAGTAGTCATCTAAAAGACACTATAGTGTATCACATGTAGTCTTATGGAAAATCTATGAGGATGATCCATATATTATGTGATATGTTTTGAGAATGCATTCAGAATTTTGGGGGGTCATGGGATGGCCACCTTTACTTGGTTGATTTCTTTTTCAAAATAAACTTCTAGATTTCAATTAATATGGAACCTTTTATGAATTTCAATTTTTGTCCTTCTCATTCACCACCACTCGGTATTGGATGTGATTGTATATTAGCTGAAGGAGGTGGATTTGGGAGTTAATTATTGGGGAAAATGTTTTCTTGTGGGTGGATACTTGGTTATATATTCTATGGTTTTGGAAACAATAAAATATGGAACAAAGATTATTTATACTGATCAATATTTATGATTATATCCAAAAAAATTGAATATCATTTAGATATTATTCAATATTACTAAGGAATTTGTTATGTGTTTGTTGTCTCTCACCTCCATAGTTATATACATATTTTTATATATTGGATACTATTAGAGGATATTGAGTTGGAACCTGATGCATTATTTGTGGAATTCCTCGTTAATATTTGAAATGAGTTAGAAAATTATTTACAAGGAAATATAGTCCATTTTTTTGTAGATTCTATTTTAACATTGAAATATCCAAGATTAATCATGGGAGAAAAATTTGAATATTCAGGATTAGTGTCTCAATATTTTGGAGCAAGAATCATACATTCACTTATTGGTTTTTAGAATTCGTTATTGTGTAGAATGACACATAATAAATTTTTTAGGTTTGATAATTTAATTTCATTATGTGATCAATTTTTTTTTATCTATGAATTTATTGGACTTATATTCTTGGTTATCTTGTTTGTTTTGGACTTTTCCAGGGTCATTTTACCATGTTCATGGTGAGAGTATGGTTTTACCAAATCTTAAATATTCTATGAAAAATTATACTGATTTTTTAGAGGAACTTTTAGTGGATCATAGTTAGGCATCATGGTTGGATAATATAATACAGTTTTTTCCCATTAAATCATACAAAAAATTCTAGATGAAGAATAACAGTTGGATAAAATTTTGAAAAACCTTGAAATGAATCCCTATCTATGTGAATAAAAGATAAAGAATCCTCTATAATTTCAATCCATCTACTAATTTGACCCACTATTTCCTTTAATTACAACCCTATTTAATGTATAGATCCTATTGGATTCCCTCATGGATTTAATCCCTATCTGAACATGATTCAAGTGGATCCTATAATATTGATGATTGGGGAATTAAGGTATGGGATCCAAGAACCATAACCTTTTGGGGTTATTATAAATATAACTTTATTCCATAGATAGGTATCATAAATCCACCATATGTTTCCTATATCAATGGAAACCGATGAGACCAGAAGATGAGTTCTTTGATAATTACAAGAATAATGACACATCATTCATTTTAGTGGAATCCCCCTAATGAATCTAAGATATAACAATGATATGTGAAATTTTTAGGTACATTGGTTGAAACCCTAATCCTATTTTTATAAAATCTTAATGGATAACTGTTTAGAATATATTTTTTTATGATTTCATATTGATAATAGGAATTCATATTGTGTGATTTAGATATGGATGATATGATACATGGTGTGTGTTCTTATTCCATATTAAATTTGGTATTTCAATTTCAATGTGAATTGTGTAGGATTTTACTTATGATTTATAGATATTTATGACCATATTTCCTTCACATGATTCAAGTATTGGCCTAACATGATTGACCATAAATGATAACGATCAGGTCACGAACCGACCCACCACGGTCTGAGTAGCGACTACCGAAAGCCCACCGCTAATATTTCATGGGATAGAAACCAATTTTTATTAATCATATCACACACTTGGGAGGCCTTATCGTACGGTACCTATATCCACACACCCAAATACATCTCCATGATATAGTGTAAGGATTAAAAAAATTGAATTAGAAATTCATCTATTCAGCTATCGCATAACATTAATAAAAAAGAAGTACTAGAAGTGTAAAAGGGAAACAATTCACACCCAAAAAACACTGTAATAGTGTGAAACATACACATATGAGGTGGAAAACTATCAAATGAAACCACGAGAACACATCTTGTTTGAGCACTAAAAAACAGCTAGGTTTGTTTATCTCTTTATGCTATGCCAGCTTCGGGTCCTCCTAAGACTCTATCTAAGGGATTTCCATATAACCAAGTCATGACATGTATGGTAAAATCCCATTCAAGGTTCATTATAATAATACATGGTAGTAACTAATAAACCCCAAAATATAAGGGAGAAACTAAAAGGTAACAGTTCGCACGACCCATCCAGAGAGAACCCACATGGGTGAGAAACTCAATATCAACCAATCCTCATCTATACATTACTAATCATATAAATAAACATTCTTTTTCTAAAAATATATTTCAAAAAACATTAATGACTCATAGAATCACCCAGATATACTCATCTTAGTCTCCATGTCTCATGAAGTCCCGACCTCATAGCTGGACACATGATTCTACTAAAGTATCATAGACATAACTTCTCCCAGAGATCCCACTCCACATACACTTCAATCAAGTCTGTAACTCATTTTAGAGATCTCTCCCAATGAGGAAAACATTCTATAACCAACTATAATTCCTTGAACCGTATGTCCTATCACCGCTATCTTTTACCATGGGGATGCCCATAAGTACACGAGTGGAGGGTCCTTCCCATCTCCACTGTACATGGTTGAGGGACTACTACTTCAGACCATGAACCACATACTTTTTACAAGAAGAGGGAAGGGAGGGACATGCACCTCACTGATACCCCACATCGTTGGGAGTACAAACTCCTATCCATCCTGTGAAACCTTTGATGTAGCCATATTGAGATGACTACACCTCACTGCGTTAAGAGAGTTATAACTCTTAACCAGGTGTCATGTTTAAAAAATAGAGGGCCCCACTCCTCATACTAAACTCAACTACTGAGGGGGATCCAACTCTTATAGAGGACCCACTCCCCACTGCTTATCAAGGATAGATAATTTCCACTTTGTAGATAGAGGTCCTTCACCCTGTGTATTGTAGGGTTACATCTCTACCTATATGATCGCAATAAGGGCCCTGCACCATAACATGAAGGAGGGGTACTTACCATAAAATATAGGATAGAAAACCCTGGTATAATAGGGGAGTACCAAATAAATCTTAAAATCATATATGGAGGACCCACACCCTGTTATTACATGGGAGTATCGAGTCCATAGAGAGAGGACCCCACAACTTGTTACAACAGGTGAGTACAAACACTACCAATAAAAACATGTATGGGGGACCCAAACCCTAGTATGTTAGGGGTGTACCAACTCAATGGATAGAGGACACACACCCTAGAACCTCAGGGTAACACTGACTCTATATTTACAACATTTATAAAGGACTCGACCCATTATATATTATGAGGTATCTATCTACAAATACACAAACAATAACGGAAACTCATTCCATAGTATAATTGTGTTGTACAACCCTCAAGGAAATAATATTCCAGTTGAGGAAATTTTCACACTATAGGGAAGCCCTATCTTTATTTATCCAAGAGGTACGGGAAACCCTCTCTCTAATAAAAAAGGGAGTTCTAGTCACACTATCTCACTAATAAACCAAAATGACATCCACCATTAGTAAAGCCTCATTGAGTATAATCATACACATTATTTCTCCAATTAAATAACTATCATGGGCTGGGGACCCACACCCAAATATAAGGGGAGCTTCGTCGTACCAGAACAAAAGTCTAAGGGGACCCACATCCTTTTATGATAGGAATGGTTACCAACACCATAATCTCTCTAGTAATCCCCCATGATCACTACCCATGATATAGAACTGATAATACAAAAATTTTCACATATCATTCAAAATTTTAACTCACAATACCCCACAAATTATACCTCCATAATATATATTCAGAACAGATCATGGTTTGTTACTAGTAGTCCTAAAACCGATTCTTGAATATGAAGACACACAATGTTGATGTTACAAAGAACATTACATGGATTCTACTAGGATACAAAATGGAATGTGACCCCACATTAACACATATCTATGTTTTCTAATGAATATATTTTATTTACATATTTTATTACGAGATGTTTCACACCTTACGTGGGACCATGCCCTTAACATTCCACACACCATTCGGTCATCAGTGCCTCCAACACAATCTGTACCCCTGAAAAATGGTCGATCCATGATAATCATAATGTTTTCCATTTTTTCGCATGTTTCCATACCCAATTTCAATATCCTCAGGTCATTTACTCCAACATAGAAATGTCCATTTACATGGAATCCTAGTCATATCCCTCTGTATGAGGATCTGGGATTACTATATAGTGTGTAACCCTATTACATGACATGTAGCACCCAAATGTGATCTTTACAAGACAAGAATAACACACCATGTGCTCTACAACTGTAAACATCATGTGATATGGAATTCCGAATATGAATTCCATGTAGCCTCTCAAAACAACTCAGTTACCCTATAAACCCATAGATTGTTTATTAGTGTATCACTAAAATCATAAAAGGGTTCTAAAATCCTCATGCAATGAATATAAAAGGATATAAGGACAAAAAGCTAAATTACACCTGCCTCATAGTGAAAAAACTATTTGGATTTAAAATGAAACCCATGAGCGGCCAACCCATGATGTATGAGAGATCACTATCATGATTGAAGATTAGTGTATTCTACTATCATTGGTTTCACCCCAGATCTTCTATAATGCATGGGGGTACCTCTCCCTTGTTTAGTTTATCTGATCAGGGGGTATATTAATTCTTATTAATTAATAAACCTCTATTTACCACCACAAAAAAATCCATCAACTGAGCACCTGGTGATAAAAAAATTATGTCATTCCTAGGGTAAATGAAATGTTCTAAACTGAACCATGATCTCATATTTCTAAATAAACATTCTACTCAAGGTTTATTCCACGTTTATAAGAATTTTTTTGGGTATAATATATTTAATTATTTTAATAACATCACACCAATTAACTTTAGGTCCATGAATACAACATATAATCAAAATATAGCTCTGATAATATTATTATAAATATTCCAAAATCACATAGGTAAAAATATGTGTTGTTAAAATCTCCCTAAACAATGGATTTTCATCCAAAAAATGCAATTTCCTAGGCCTAGGAATAATAAATGATTTGTCAATTTGTACTCTCACTCCAGTGATATGAGAAAAAAGGGTTCATGAGATTTCTATAAACACACACCCAACAGAACCTCTAAGGATAATACACCCCACATACATTTCAAGTAGGTTGGCATCATGAAACAAATTGGGCACATGTTCCCTTATTTATGGAAGATGGAAAACACCAAGCACAATAATCCATAAATTTTCATACGGTCCTAAAGTACAACACCTAACTAATGTAACATTAATTATGATGTAACATAGTAGTTTCCATCTCCCCCATTATGAACTACCAATTTCCAACCACAAGAATCCCACATGCAACTCTCTCATGAAAACAAGTAAACCTCGTATTTTACACACATGAAAAGGGACTCACCAACACAACATAACATTATAATCTTTATTAGGAACTAGCTCACCCACATGGTTTCATTTCACATCATGTGAAGGTGTCTCATTGGGGGAAACATTCCTCTTTCCCGTGTCTCTGAATCCTTTTCCAAAAACACCACCACATGGTTCTACAGACATCCTGCATCACTCTGGTTAATCCTTCAAAAATATTTTGAAATAATAGAGTTCCTCATGAAAATATATAACTAATGTAACTGAAATAATTAGAAAAGATAGGAAGCATACCTATAATCATTATAAAAGCCTCCAGGTCACAATACTCTATGGACTAAAATTGTACTCGCCCATATAATACAACTTCTTGAGACAATATTGGAGAACCGGTTGTGTAGGTGGAAACATCTCGAATAATCATCCAACACCTCCTTTTCTCCCTTCTCATCTTCCACATCCTCCGACATGGGGAACCCCATTACTTAAATGATGCTTCTTCTAGGGAATTACATAAACCATATCACTCTCTATATCACAGTGGGTAAAAAAATTCACAAGATTTCCAATACTATTACAAGCATAACACTACTTCTCCTATGGCTGAAAAAATCCCTAGAACAACTATGGGGATGTAGATCCATGTGTTAGATCATGGTAATGAGTATGAATCATGCATTGTGATACTATTTACTTTTGTCTGCAAGATTTTATAGACATCTCAAAATCTATGGCCACCACTCCCAGATACAACCTTCCAACCCTCCTATAGGAGGATATCTATCACTAGATTTTTATCTATCACACCTGCATATGATGGAAGAATCAATAATACCACACATAATCAGATGTCTCGACAGAGGCCCTTCTGAAAGGTCTATTTGTAGAAAAATGGATCAACAGCCATATCTCAGGAGTATCATGAAAGGTAGGTTAACCTCACAAAGTGAACTTCCATTTTCATTATTCCTTCTTAAATTGAGAGTATCTCTTAGATACGAACCATCCCCAAATTGATGGTATAAAAATCTTACCTGATGTGCATATCAATTTCCATCCATGGGAGTATCATCTTGTTGTGGGTATGTGTCACTAGAATCAACCATCGCTCTACCAATCCTCTTAGATTACTCACCTATTCGAACATAGTCTGATTGGGAGGAATAACTAAAAGGTAAAAAAATTGTGAATGTATCAATCTAGTAATATTCAAACTAGGGGTCTGGATAACCCTGATTCTTAAAAGGTTAATACCTCTATAACTCATGTAGTTAACTCAACCTAGACACATCCTCATCCTAAACCACAAGCAGAACCAACTACTCAACAATTGTTAGATCAACTACAAATCCACTTGTAGGTACTACTTAAGGCCCATTTCCCTATACTGACACATAATACCTTGAATAAATCCCTATATGGATCCCAATCTTGTTTTCATTATGGTGGAATCCAGAAATATAATCATGACGCACCATGGTGAAAGTGTATATCTAGGTAGCTAACTGAAGAGGTTTGTGGAACCCCATACCCAACCCTATTTGGTGAACAAAACAAAATTTCCATATGACTAGTACACTTATGTATTGAGTCAACATGTAGATTATCACTATCTTGGTTAATGGTTAAGTTAGTTTATGCACCAACACCAATGTCCCTCAACAAAAATACCATCTCAAAACACCTTAACACTATCACCATAAATCCCACAACAATATTAGATCTTTGTGAACTATAACTATAGTCCTAGGGAATTTCCTTCTCCATTGGCACTCTGTAATGATTTGAACCAATAGGGCCTTACAAAAGCTACCCCAAGCCCGCCTCTAATAGGATATGGGATAATGACTAGCATTCGGTAGTCATTCACACACATGTGAGGATTAATTCTATGGTATCTATATTCTTTCATCCACATACCTATACATGAAAAAATGATCATATAATGAAATTTGAATCAGAAATGCATGCACATTTCATACCCACAATCAGGGTACACAAAAAAGTAATGGAACCATAAAAGGGAAAAAAATACATGCCCAAAGAAAACTATAAAATCGTCCAACCTGCTCATATGGAGTAGACCATGGTCGAATGAAACCATTGGAAAAAACATTGGTCAACCAATATAAATAAAACTATATTTATATATTTTAATGATCCACCTTCTCTAGGATCTCTTGTGTCATCTTCAAACGGCCTATCATCTCCCCAGGAAATGATATGTCTGGAGAATGCAATGTGTGGGTGAGTATAAAAATACCCATTTGGAACCCCAAAACCCCAATATAAATAAGATAAACTAAAAAGAAAATTGTCCGCTCAACCAAACTCATGGGAGCCCATATGAGAGAGATACTCCATCTTGACCACTCCATAGCTATAAAAAAACTATTCATATCAACCCAGAATGTGTTTCAACTATGATACATGAAAAAAACATAGGGACTCCTAAAATAAAACAAATATAGTCTTCTAAACACCATGTACCATGAGGTCCTGACCTCATATCCATCCATAAGATTATAATCGATTTTCAATAGTATTTTTCATCAAAAATATCCCAATATGAGAATTGACATCCCATATATCCCACATATGATAGAACATTTTCAATTAAGAACGGTTCCCTAAGTCCATCTCTAGTGCCCATCGCCATAAGGTCTATCATTTCATTTGTTCACCCTACACAAGATCATAAGATCCCATGTGTAGAGGTATTCCCCTCACCAATTCCCATAATCAAGAGACCATCACTTTTGACCACAAACCACATTCATCCTCTATAAAGAGAGGAAGGTGGGACTTGCATCTCTCCCCTTCCCCACATCTGAAGGATTACTAACTCTTAACAATGTTGTGAGTCTTATTATGTGCATGAATTCAGGGGACCACATCTCACTGTGTTAAGGGAGTTATAAATCCAAGCTTAGAGTCACACATAAAATGTTGAGGGGGCCACTCCTCGTAAAACACTCTACAACCATGGGATCTCCAAATCATGTAGAGGAACCACTCCCAACTGATACTCAATGACTGAAAAACAATGACACCATAGATTTAGGACCTCTACCCTCTATATAGGGGAGTTCCATGTCCACTAGTATGATTGAAATAGGGGACCGAACCGCTAAAATGATATATGAGTACTGACCCTGGAATAGATTACTTATACAATGGATTGATTAGGATGTACCAAATCAATCTGAACATCTCATGTGGAGGAAATACAATGAATTAAAATAAGGGATTGTTTACTCCACAGATTTAAGGACCGCACCGTATTACATCATGGGAGTACCAACTCTACTGGTACCATGCATATAGATGACCCTCACCCTGGAATATCTTGTGGTTAATGAATCCATGGAATGAAGACCAATACAATATATCCTTAGGGAACTATTGACTCTATCAGCACAATGTGTATGTAGGGATAACAGCTTGATGTGTGATGGGAGATCCATCTCCAATTAAAGAAACTATATATATAACACATGACATGGATAGATAGGGGATTACCACCCTTAGAAGAACTTATATGTGGGCAGAGGACCCCCAGCAACTATAGGGGAGTTCTGACTCCACCAATTTTAGAGTTATGAGAATCCTACATCGTTATACAATAATTCAATAATAGGCCTAATGTATCTTTGATAAACTGATCCAACCACAACTATCTATCAAATGTTGATGTGGAGTGCCATTATCTTCAACCTCACATAACAAAATTTGAAGGGTTACATGAACCATTCACTAATATCTAGGGAGAACCACTGTGTTGTTCCATAGAATCTTGGGGACTCAAATCCTGAGATGATAGTGAAGGGTACTGACTTTGAAATATCTCTAGTGATCCTCCCAAATCACTATGAATGATCTACAACCACTAATACATAATCTTTCTTGAATCATTCCACGTAATATTTGAAAATCCACCGTGATTGATTACATCATGTTATATGAAGACATAATATTAGGATATAGAACTTAAAAGCCAAAATCTACGTCCTGATGAAGGATATATGCCCAAGAAAATGTCCCAAACAATAGTAAATATCGTGAAATATGGTCCACACAAGGTTTGAGCACACCAAAACACCTTTTATTATAATCTAATTCTTTTATTTTCTGTAAATGTTAACTTACATAGCGTGTACATAGTGTACATGACATGTCTCACCTCAGTCAGGCCCCTGACTGTATCTTTCCCTAAGGACCTTGACCATCCATGTCTCCAACACTAAACATACCCATATATCTATTGTGTCCTAAATACATATCCAAATGGATATTTCCTCATATCATTCCCATGTATGACCACCCATTCCATGTCTTATGGAGGTGTACTCCAATATGGCCAAGTCCCTCAACACAAAACCCCTATCCATGTCTTCCAGGAACACGATTGAGGCTCATTAAATGGAATTTAATCCCATTACACCAAATTTATTCCAAAAATTAATCATCCATGAAATATAATAAAACGTTGAATGTACCACTATTCTATATTCAATTCCATTGGGCATTTGGAATGATAATTCTCTATGAGCCACCGAAAACACCACAGTTTCCCCAGAATACCATTGTTAGACCATAAAATGATAATAAATAGTCTTAAACGGGATATAAAACCACATAAAACATATACATGGGAATGAATTCATAAAACTCAACTCCTCATACATCATTGAGAAACATCAAATATTCATTTTCAAGACAACACTCAAGAGATTCTACACCCTGATTCAAGAGTGATTTCCCTCAAAATTGATGATTGGTGGGGAATCCTCTCCTTTTCTTCTCCTCATTTCATCCATTTTGATGTGGGGGCATCTCATATCCCTTATTAAATGTGGGGGAATAAGTTATAATGGTTTATTAGTTTTTTTACTAAAAAATAATCCTCCATTTTAAAACCCACCAATACACCATCAACCGAGCACCCGACGTCGACAATGTTTATGTCACCCCTAGGGTAGACACCAGTTATAGACTCAACTGGTCCCTCATATTTTCGATCTAATACTACAATCAAGAGTAATAACATGTTTAAAAAGAATCTAAGAACAAGTGATAAAATATATTTAATAGTTTCAATATCACCACACTGAGTATTTCTGGGCCCTGAAATCCCACACCGAAGCAATGCCTATCTCTCTAAATATTCTTGGAAATATTTCAATGTCTTACAGGTGAAAATTCAAATATATAAAAAACAATATTTTTTTGTGTAACCTGTGAGAACCATATAAGATACGTGTTTCCATGAGTATTTTATGTATCTCATTAGACCATGTTTGGTGTTGATAAATTTTAATTCTATGTTTCTATATATTCTCATAATTATTTGATATATTCTCTATCTATATGTTATACGATATTATATTTTTTTATCATTTCATTTGATGTATTAGTATAGGTATTCATAAAAGGTGGAATGAAGTTTTAATTTAATTCCATTGAGGGGAATTGTGTGCGATATATAATGATGACCATGTTAATCCATGAATAGGGCAGGGGCATGTTATCTTTAAGGCTTTAATCATGTCAGTGGAAATAGGGGTATGATGAAGTTTTTGTCTAACCCATGGTATAGATATGATAAAATGAGCTTGAAGATGAACCAATGATTGGGATAAGTTTAGATAAAGTTCAGGCCTTAACGATGAAGGGAAAAGATACCATGACCTTATGGCTTGATTAGACTTGCTAACATGTGTCTATTGATATACATGTTCGCCATCATTTTGGTTATCTATTGATCAATCCTAAAATCCATGAAATCTATTCTTGTTATATGGGTATTAAGTAGGTATATTTTTGGAGTCATGGTTGATTATATAGAAAATTAATTCCTAGAATATATATATTATGACTTCTTTGAGGAATTATATTTCTAATTTCATACGTCAATTATATTTTCATACACGTGAAAAGGATTAAATTTTGGTTTCCTACTAGTTTTTTTAATAACACAATGAAAAGACATCTTGATACTTGTGAATACATCAGGATTATAGATCTACGTAAGGGAAATGGGGCCATGGAAGATAGCTGAGTTAAGGAATACGTAGTTTGTGGTTGGTTGAGGGTGAACTTTGGATTATTTTTATACCTTTTTCATTATCTAAAATGTTACAATTTATATTCTCTAGTTTATTTCACCCACATAGGGAGACATGTTCTTTTTATGGGTATTACATGGGTGATATTTTTAAATATACTATCTTTTCAATATATTCCAGTTTGATATTTTTGGTAACAATTTTTTCTTATATTTATGCTATTTGGATATGATTACTGAGGTTAAAATCTTTCCATTTCACCCTTTAAACATTTCCCATGGTTAAAATACTTTTGTCTAAAGGGAGGCATACAGTAGATTATTTGTCTCTCTATCCAGAACCAAATGATTTGGGTCTTGCAGTTATAATTTTATAATGATTACACATACTTTAGACGTGCTATATGGTGTGATTCATTTTTAATTACATGTGCTTCCATTATATTGATTGAAAAACATGTAACATTCAATAATTTTCTTTTAATGGGATAGTTATTCTATTTATTTATGTTCTCAAATATTTATTATCTATCACTTGATGACATGTTCATCTTTTTTATACATACAAATCATTTTAGTACACAATTTTTTATTTATCTATGCCCCTAGATAAAAAGTTGACATTAGTTAAGAGTAGTCAATTGATGGTTCTATATTGGTATGATTATTGAGCAATTATCACTTGTATTATAAAATAATTTTCCTATATAGATAATCCTTAGAGACACTAAAGTATTGGACATGGAACTCAATGATTTTTTTTGAGATTTCTTAAAAAAAATCAGAAAATGATGTAAAATAATGATAATTTTAGAATTATAATCCTTTGTTTTTATCCTAGTAAGGTGATTTTTTTGGGAAATAACATTGTTACATATCTTTATTTTTTTAAGAGAACATTTTTGAAGACTCAATGGTTAAATCTAGGAATATAAAATAATTATAAAAATTTTTTGTGTATATTTTTTTGTATTCTAGAAATGAAATCCCTCTCTAGATGAAAATAAGGGGATGTAGGATCTATAGAAAATTCACTTAGGGATAATAAATTTGAAATTTTTGGTTTGGTGTTATTTCAATACTCACTTGATACAGGACACGAGGAACTAACTGCACACATTTTTAACCATCCAAAAATTATTATCATGTGATTAAAACACTCATTATAGATTAGTATGATGGATATGAATATATCCTTGTTAGGTAACCTAACAGAAAAATTATAATGTATATGACAGGTTAAAATAACAGAGTAATATATTTGTAAAATTATATCATACTTTATCAAAATGTTTCATATGATGAATTGAAGGTTACATAGGAGAATATATATTAGTTTTGATAAATATTATTTATATAATGGTTTAATTTGAACTAATATTATCTTGTATATATTTTTTTTGTATATATATGGAAATAGGATAATGATATTTCAAATGTAAAATGTATTCCCTTATAATATAATATGTATTATAGTCAATAAAGTAGGCATATTTTAAAAAAATGGATTGTAATAAAAATATATTCCCAATATAAAGGAAAATATGAATTTATTACCTTACTGATGATAGTAATTTAGAAATTATATCTATAATTATACATATAATAATTTTATTTTAATGATGTAATTATAATTGTGACGCTATAATTTATTTAAGGAGAAGAAATATAGAACTTTAATGACTACCCCCTTCATAAATAACGCTATTATTACAATAAAAAGAGAAGTATTTTTCTATGAATATTTCCTATATTAGTATTAAGTTTGGTGGGGAGTACAATGTTTATAAATTATTAAAATATAAGGAATCACCTTCAAAATAATGAGAATGATAAAGAGGTATGATATAAAGAGGTTTAAAAATGTTAACAAATGATATTAATGAAGCATTATCACATAAATCATGTCAATAAATTAAAAAAGTTGTCGTAAAAATGAAACAATTACATGGTAATTCCTATTATATCTACCCCACCACAATACCATTCTCTAGGTTAGTAATGTATTGATCAGTATCAAAAACTATCCTAGGAAATGTGAAAATTTTTATATGTATATATATATATATATTTATTCCTAGGGGGATCATAACATTTATCCTCTATATGATCATTCAGAATGTCTCTTATAGAAATTATGAAAAGTGTATATTACTAAAATATTGAATAAATATTAGAAAAATCACAAACCATAATAGTTTAAGTCAATGTTTCAGCCACACTAATGCCTACTCACCAAATAACGCATCTTAGGTACAAAAAAATAACAAGTGAATCTACAAAATGGACCCAAACATAATCTTCACCACAGATTTAATGATCTATTGACCTAAAATCATTCATAATATGATCCCATCCCATCCATTCATAAAATTAACCTTGAATCATGAAAAATATATATTTTTTAGGTTATAACCTTTTATAACCAATCATTATATAGGGTCCAACATCCAATGACGGAATTGATCAACATCCCCATATAAGTCACTATTACCACATAATCTTTCATAAAAACATACATCCCATCACTTATCATAACAAATATTAATATATATGGAAGTAATATATCAAAAAAATGAAGGAAATTAACTTCCTTACCCTATTTAGGAAGCATGGCCAAAAATATATATCATATCCTCTAAACACTATGAAGGACTAAAAACCATGATTTTGTGGGATGATACTTTTCATAAACTGGGTACCTTCTCTATTTAACATTATCAATAGTGGAGTGAGGATGAGGGGGGGGGGATATTTCATCACCACCCTAGACCTAGTGGAAAATGCCCTTATAATGTGGTTGGTGTCAGTAAATTGTTTCTAACACCGTTGAGGTAAATGTAGATGTAATATAGAATATTTAAAATTATATAGTGTCTAACAATACATGTCCTAAGGGTCTAAATTAATAATATGAGAATGTCCATCAAAACCACTATGTCATTTAATGACATCGAACAAAAACTACTACCACCAATATATGAATATTAGCATACAAGATAATCCCAACTCATCACATAATCACTTCAATCAACTATAGATTTTGAAAATTATAAAAAATATAGAAAGGGTGACCATTTTTTATTTAATAATCATTCAATCTGATATTTAATTAATTTAAATTATCAATTTCAAATTATATTAAATTAATCCACTTCAAACTCCATTAGAGCTCACTAATTATCATCCAAGTCACTATTTGATAACCCTATAATTAATTTCATCCCACACTTTTTAACATCATCCATTTCCATTAATGATTCTTCTATAAAGGAGATAGACCAAGGCTATGGGGAAGCAACCAGACATAATTTATAGTGTAAAATCCCATCCATCTCACAACAATAACAAAACATTTCATGCATGAATGATCACAGGGGACCAAAAGTCTTACACTAAATCATATTAAGCAACCATCACATGTCCATGCTAAATATATTTTATTCCAATCTAGTGAACTCCATGACTTTATAAGGATCTATAAGGTTTCCACAACAAGAGAAATTAAATCATGAAAAACTAAAAACAAAACCATATATTTAATCTACTTATTTATTTTAAAGACGGCTTTCATAACATTTCATCTTAACATGAATGGATACCATCACATAGTTCTAGATTCATATAAAACAAGATAATTATACCTATATGAGTGCATAAAATATTAATAATTTTTATTGAAAATAATATGGAATTCATGAGATTCGTAATTCATTGTAAAACACAAAAGGTATAGAAAAAAATGACGTCTAAATTGTCATCAATTCAATAGGTGTAATTTAAAAAAATAAACATATAAAATTAGGAAAAATAACCCTTCATATAGAAATTTTATTCTCAATTAGGATTATTATCTTTTTAATATTGTATATTATATCCATCAAATCAAAAAGTTGTATACTAATCCTATATATGAAGAATTTTAAGAGTGAAGTCAAATACAAAACCTCAAACAAGTATTCTTAAATAGTTGGGAAAGAACCCAACAATAGTGGATGATCTTATAGCATGACTCACAAAAGGAAACAACCTGAATGAATCATTAAATAAGTAAACCATATTCTCCATCAATATCATGGAGGAAATTCCCCTAGACCAATGACATCACTAAATATAAAAATTTAATGGATAAAAAATAGACGAAAATACATGATGTATATAAATAGAACTCATCATATTTGAATTGAAAAAATACAAGGCCAAGGAACAATGTAAATGAAAAATGGAATGATGAAATCCAAAAACCACACATAGGTCACAAAAAAATATGATAGATACATTGGGTAAGGAATTGGATTTGACAGAGTTAGCTAATTTATATCCAATAGATTATTTATAATACCATAGAGAAAAACCTCTATTCATGATGATGTGTGAGGAATAAATTATGAACCCACAGTTCTTTTCCACATGCTATGCTTCAATAACACTAACCCAACTAGACTTTGACATCCATGAAGTTGATCACATTGGGATACATATATTCTAGTGTATGGCTACATCACAATCCACATACATTGTGAATGTTACCTACAATGTAACCTACCACATACACCACGTTGGATATCTCTTATACATTATTGACACCTCTCATGTGCTATGAAATAAGGGAATCCTGAACCTCATCTAAATATGGTGGAATGAAAAAAACATCATATATTTTGACACAAAAACCACTAGAGAATCCATAGAATGCAACCCATCATCTCCAATACCAAAATATCACCATGTAATGGGTTGTTAAGGTACATGTTATTCTAGTATATACGCCTAAAATGATACAGTTCCATGATTATTAATTCTTGAAAAGTTTCATCAACCATTCACTACCAATAATAGATATAATAGTCTTTCATAATGTAACAAAAATTAAAACTTTGATGTATGAAAGAAGTGAAAAAATACATGTATTTAAATAACTCAATGTATTGAGAACATATCAATGACTTATGATCACAGGTACTCTCCTCTATATAACCAGGCCTGGACGACACATGACCATAGGGAATATAATTAACATGATTCACATTCTATTTATTTTCCTTGATCTAATATTTTCATTCAGTGAATTTTTCGTCCCTAATTATACACAATTATATATAATCAATTTTATGGGAGTGAGTGATAAAATATCATTAAATATGAACCATGTGGATAATATTGTTGATCCTATCAAATAGTAATGGACATCTAAACTGATACACCACCACTCAAACCCACTCCATCAACTAAGATTGTCTAAAAACTAAAAATATATTTAACTCCCCCATCTAACCCTAAAATACACTATTTAAGGGAAACCCTATTGAATATGTCTTCTCAATAGTCAATGTATAATATTCTTCTCCTATAATCATCATTTTCCATTTGGAGGTCTCATACAACCTTCATCTTCCCCTAAACAACTTGTCTCATCACTATTGTATCACTCACCATATCTCGACCAAATACTACTAACTATCAAACTGTAGTCCAAAAAAATTGATACTGAAACTTACATCTATATAATGTATCAAATCCATCAATACAGATGGATGAGTAGTAAATATTACTATATGTAAACACAAACATAATTTAGTTCCTCACTCGTGAAACTCAAAAGTGAGTAATGTAATCCAATTACAATTTCTAAATTATCATGATTTTATGATCTATATTTCCATCTATTTGTGGATGTAATGTTTTGTTAAGGAATAACTGGAATAAAAAACCATTTTTCAATCCCCTCTAGATATATGTGGTGAATCAAGGACCTTGATCAAAGATGATGTCCATAGACACCAGGTAGAGCTCACCAATTCATAAAAGTACTTATTTTCTAGATCGTCCCTTGCACATGAATACCAAATTACTATCAATTTGGTGGAATTTATCATTTGATAAGAATATAGTATAAATTCATCATATCCTCACTGGAATTGGGTGAAACATTAATGAATTACATCTATATGTCCCCCAACATCCACTTAGGGGCATTAATATGCATCGATAACCTTATAATGAAAATTTACCCACTTTTAATAACTCTGCCACATATAACTCTCTTGTGTATAAATAATAAAACATATAGCCACCCTTGAAATAATATTTGATTCTTTCCATCATCTAACTACACCTCATGTGAAAAAATATAGCCAACATGATCTAATATGACTTCCAACTAAAAATCTCCCCATTGAGACTCATATACTAGGAACAAAAGGATGATTCCTCTATTTTCATTCTGAATTACCATTTTCCATTTTCTAACTATATACTATATTAAAAATATACAATCTTCTCTATGGACCTCTAAGGTTCATCAGACTCTCCAACAGCATCACCCCATGATATGTTTCACAATACTGTAGTTAAACCATTTCAATAAATATGGGTGTTACCATTTTCAAAACCATATTCCAAAAATTACTATCCACCTATTAGAAAATATATTTAGACCCCTCTGATTAGAAACACAACACCTACTCCATGTTTAGGTGTAGAGTAAAAAACATTCATTTATGTGAAAATGATTCCATAACATTAGTGAAAATCCCACTACATCTAACTCTAGATCATAGGTTTAATAATTACACTAATTTGGATGTATATAACTATTACCATATGAGATCACCACCCTAGAATACTTTAAAATCAATCACAAACCAAGAATCTATGAATCATAAATCATCAAATATCACCCCATCCATCTAGTATATAAACAGATAATGAATTAATCTACATAACCATTTCTTATCCACACACTTCCTAACCCCAATCATCCTAGAAGAATAAATGGTGTGTATATGTTAAGGCCATTAATAGGGTTGTGGTCCTAGATAGTTCAAAGAAAATCCACTAAAGATAACATAAAATTTCATTGAACAATAAACCTCTTCCATGTTCTTCTATGTTGTATATGATAAAACATTAGCCATCTTCGAAAAGTCAATTAAAATACACTATTGAGACACCCAATTCCTATGATGTTCACATATCATGTCTAAAAAAGTAACCTATAAAGAATCCCATAGACGTGTTGTTTACTATTAACATGATTTATATCTCTCATGTTATATCCAATATTCTCATCTAAAGTGGATTATATAAGGATTTCATCAATCAATAAGGCCTAGAACTGGCACAACAACTCACCAAATTTTGACATTATGAGTCTCAAAAACAATGATGGAAATTTCATGAAATAAAATTTTATGATTCTGAACCGAATTATTCAATACATGATCAAAATTATAATTTTAATGATATACTACCCTTTTACCCCCATTTGGGGATACACAGAACAAAAATAATTATTTAAAACCCAACTGGACCACTTAAGATTACTGATTAGATCATCTACCATAGGATGACGGTAATAATTCTTAACTTTATCAAGGTAAACACTCTAGTAGTCCATGAAAATAATTATATTTTTACCTGTACGCATAAAGAACATTACTAGGGTAGACCACAGTGAAAAATTGGTTTGTGAAATCATTTTTATAATAATCCATTAATCTCAATCCGGAACTCATGTAGCTCCATGGGTGGTATATAAAAAATATCCAATGAAATTGGGGATGTTATAAGTTGTAAATCTATCCCAATCTTGACATCCCGATTAAGATGTACATTCATGAACTCATTATTGAATACATCTAGAAACTCTTAAGTGACTCTTGGATCCCACACAACTATAAAATATAGTGATAACTCTAGAATATATAATAAGAAACACCTGGAAATCCTAATACATAATGGTAACCTCTCTCTCATAAGAACACCAAAAGAGAGGCATCCACATCATAATAAGTGTCACTCCTCCCTAATAAATTTATAATTTTGGGCTTAATAGAAAAAAATCCATTCCATTTATAATGTATAGTGACTTTAAATACAATAGGATGATGTCAGTTATCTACTATAGTTTCCACATATTTTGTCTACACCCCTAAAACACATCAAAGTACCAAGACAAACAATTATATGGTGTTGACAAGATCAGGGGTATGTGAAGTTTCTTCAACACATATACCATTGTACAATTTCATGTGGGTACAAAAAAGGAGTGATAATATCCATAATTAAACATTATACAAAATATTGTAGATGATAAAATAATCAAACTAGTAACAACCATTATCCCCTTCGATGTTGTAACCTATATAGAATTCATATTTCAGTTTTCATCTCCCTTACCTCATTACCGATTCACTCTATAGACTATCCTAGATTTGGGTTGTAATGACCCAAAATTCAGAATAAATCTTGTTTCCTAATTTTGTGTGTTGTTTTTTTATACTCAACAAAATTATTTCATTTGATAACATGGGTATAATTAAAATGAGACCATTGGGTTTTGACTGTTATATGACCATTGGTCAATACGACGGCTGGAAACTAAACGTTTCGATTATTTCCTCTAAATACAAGTGATCTTGGTTAATTAATATAGAAAGAAGATTCGATGGCCTCACCCAGTAGTCTTGGACCGATTAAAGCCCATCTAACAGAACTTGGGAAGGAGGTAGCATCATTGAGCTTTGCTCTGGACCAAACCCAAGCCGAACATCATCGTGTGAAGCTAGAACGGAATCGTCTTCACGAGAAGTTCAAACTGATAGAAATTACTACTCATGCGATGTTGGCCGATCCTCCCTCAGATTCTCTCACCATTGAACACCTTACACATAGTTCCTATGCTGGTTTGATAAAGGGCTATGTAAGGAGACCGTAACTACCTTTTTGTAATCCTTTGTTTTAGATAATTTTTTTTATTTCTTCTTATGATGAAGTTTATGAATTTTCAAATGTCTGGATAAATATAGTATGCATATTTTTGGTAAAATTTAGAGAAAGGATATTTTTAAAAATGTTTATGTAAACCTTAAAAAATTAAAAATATGTAATGATTTTCAAAAAATGGTCTTCTACAATTATTTTCAGTATGAAATTTAGAGTCTAATATGATCAACTTAATGTTTGATGAATAGTAAATTATGAATAGTGATTGTATGCTTAGGATTATTAATGTGACCAAATTGATTAGTAACCTCATTTAAAGAAAGTATTAATATAATCTAGGCACCATGATTAAGTAATGTGATTCAATAAAATGGTTAAATAACGGTTTCATAAATTATTAGTCAAATATTAGTTTTTTCAGTTGAATAGTGTTTTTAATTAAAAATTAAATTAAAATTTTTTAGAAAATTATTTTTATAAAATGGATTTCATTTTTGAACTCAGAGCATAGATATTATGTTAAGTTAATTTTTGGGGATTTTTCGGAAAAAAATAAATTTTCAGTGAATAGAGTATTTATTTAAAAATTAAATTAAAATTATTTAGAAAATTATTTTTATAAAATGGAGTGTATTTTTGAAATCAGAGCATCGATATTTGGTTAAGGTGAAATTCCGTGATTTTTCTGAGAAAGTTGAATTTTCGATGAATAGTGAAAATATAGTTTTTAAGTTACAGGTGTTTAATGACATAATTAAAAGATGTATTAAGTATGTAATCAATATGGTCGAATTATTAATAGTAATATAAGTTATGAGGTGTTCCAACTGGCCAAGACCATGGAAAAATACCATGTGAATGCCCATGGTTTTGCAAAAACCACCAATGAGGTGTCCCTTGGCCATTAATGTCTTGTCCCCTCACTTTCCCTATAAATACCAAGCCATCCTCTCATACACTAGACTCCCTACTCTCCCCCAACAAAACTCGGGTCTCATTACCTCCCAAGGAGGCCTCCCAAGGTGACCCCACGCCTTCAACGTCCCAACCTTTGAGTTTTAAGAGTTAAGTTTTAAGGTAAGGGATCCAAACTCTCTCTTTCTCTTCAAATACTCTCTTTTAAGTAATTTCTTTTATGATCCACGTTCTTATGCTGGAGGATGTTCTTTTATATTCCTCTTAATTCCATTTTCATATTCATATGATGATATATCCCCTATTACTCTTGTCATTTCGTTTTATGAATGTTTAAGTGCCGCCGTTAGGCTGCCGAATTTTTTTAATAGATTCTTTCACCTTTCTCATTTTCAAGTTCTATTTTCTTGTCAAGTCATTCATATTCCTTTTTTGTGGGTGTATGATATATGTATCTATAATACTGATATTTAATTTTCATATTATGAGAGACCCTATTTTATCTCTTCAGTTGATTTTTTTTATGTTTAAGTGACGCCGTTAGGCTGCCGAATTTTTAAGGTATTTGTTCACCCTTCACATTTTCAAGTTCTAGTTTCTGGTCAAGTCTTTCAGGAATCTATTTATTATGTTGGGGGCGTGATCTCTATATCTATCATACTTATCTTTTATTTTCATATGATGATATACCCTATTTGATCTCATCAATTCATTTTTTTTGAAATTTAGGTGACGCCGTTAGGACGCCAAATTTTTAAGGGATTCGTTCACCTTTCTCATTTTTCAAAGTTCTACTTTCATGTCAAGTATTTCATGTTCCTTTTTATTATGTTGGCGTATGATATCTATATCTATGATACTGATATTTTATGTTCATATTATGAGATACCCTATTTGATCTCGTTAATTCAATTTTTTGATGTTTAAGTGACGTCGTTAGGGTGCCGAATTTTCATAGGAGAAATCCTATTTTTGTCTTCCTTTCATGTTCTTCATTTCATATGGTATATCTTTCAAATTTCATTATGATGTTCTTAAATCCTTTATATTATGTCCCCATACTATTTTATGGATGATTTATGAGTGGGTGACCCATTTCCCCTCTCTTTTCAATGTTTTCTAAAACCTCATAACATAGCCGTTATGCTGCAGAATTTTCGTCTCAAAATGTCTCGATCTTATTCTCAAATTAATTAATTTTATTAAGTGAATACTCAATTATCTTTCATATAAAGGTGTATTCACATATCTACAAAAAAATTCTATTTTAAATTCTGGTATTTACATAAATGAGACCCGCTTTCCCTTTCTGTGGGTTTAAAGTGACATAAAGATCAAGTCTTTAAAGTAGTTTTTAAAACGCAATGATTATGAAATGAAACCCATTTATTTTATGATACAAGGGTTGTTTGTGAAATTATTGACGATGATATATGTGGATTAAATTATGATAAAGGAAAATTTAAGGGTGCGCCCTGATAGCGCTCCTATGCATTGGGTAAAGACATAATCTCTAGAGATGACCATTTTTAACGACGCCTTGGTGAATATCTTTGGTAATTTTTAATGACACATTGGGGATGGACATTGGTGAAATGGAAATGATTGTCAATATTAAATGTTGTATCCATGTCTTCAAGTTATGAAATATGTTATTTTTATTATGATATGACTCACGATTTCTTTCTCATACATTAAAGTTCTTTTTCATGACATTGTTGATGTATCTCAAGTTCACATGTTAAATGTTTCCCCTTGTTTCACTTACTGGGCCTTCTGATCACCCTTTATTTTGATGTATGTCCCCTGGTTATGAGATGCTATAATGAACCTCGGATGAACATAAGAAGAGGGATTTCAAGTGTTTAAGAAGAATGTTTTATGTTTTCATGTTTTAAGTTCCTGGTCTCCAAGACACTAAACTTTAAAGATCCTCGGTTTTGTAAAATCTATTGAATGTTTATGTGATAAAAAGGCAGGATTCTATAGTTGGTATCAAAGGATGATTTAGTTATTTGTTTGTGATTTTAACTTTGTTAACATTCTCCTAATCATGTTTTCTATCACTATCCCTCAGAACATGACCCTTTTTTTTCTCCTCCATGTCCATGTTTTTCTACATGGAATCCTAGTGTGGGTTAACTTGGGTGACCATTGTACTTCCCTTTCATTATTTTAAAGTAATAGTTTTACTGACTCCTTTTCTGATGTGGGACTTTCAGTGAAATTTCAAAACTCAATTTTAAAAATTGTGAGGACCGAATTTCTTAAGGGAGGAAGATTGTAACGACCTGAAATTTTGAATAAATCTCGTTTCCTAATTTTTTTTGTGATTTTATTTTTTATACTAAAAAAAACGGTTCCATTTGATAACATGAGTATAATTAAAATGTAACCGTTGGGTTTTGACTATTTATGACTATTGGTCAATATGACCGCTGGAAACTAAACATTTCAATTATTGTCTCTAAATACAAGTTATCTTGGTTAATTAATATAGAAATAAGATTTGATGGCCTCAACCAGTATTCTTGGACCGATCGAAGCCCATCTAACAGAACTTGGGAAGGAGGTAGCACCCTTGGGCTTTGCTCTGGACCAAACCCATGCCAGACTTTATCGTGTGAAGCTAGAAAGGAATCTCCTTCACGAGATGTTTAAACTAATAGAAATTACTACTCGTGCGATGTTGGCCAATCCTCCCTCAGATTCTCTCAACGTAGCACACCCTACACTTAGGTCCTATGCTGGTGTGATAAGGGGATATTTAAAAAGATCATTACTACCTTGTGTAATCCTTTGTTTTAAATAAATTTTTGATTTGTACTTATGATGAAGTTTATGAATTTTCAAATGTTCGGATAAATATAGTATGCATATTTTTTGTAAATTTTAGAGAAAGTATTTTTTTTAAATGTTTATTTAATCCTTAAACAATTAAAAATGTGTAATGATTTTCAAAGAATGGTCTTCTACAATTATGTTTAGTACGAAATTTAGAGTCTAATAAGATCAACATAATTTTTTATGAATAGTAAATTATGAATAGTGATTTTATGCTTAGGATTAGTAATGTGTCCAAATGTATTAGTAATATCACTTAAAAAAATCATTAACATAATCTAGGCACCTTGATTAAGTAATGTGATTCAATAAAATGGTTAAATAATGGTTTCATAAATTATTAGTCAATTATTAGTTTTTTCAGGTGAATAAAGTATTTTATTTTAAAATTAAATTCAAAATATTTAGAAAATTATTTTTATAAAATGGATTTTATTTTTGAACTCATAGCATTGATATTATGTTAAGGTAATTTTTGGGGATTTTTCTGAAAAAAAATGAATTTTCAATGAATAGTATATTTATTTAAAAATTAAATTAAAAATATTTAGAAAATCATTTTTTATAAAATGGAGTTTATTTTTGAAATTAGATCCTCGATATTTGGTTAAGGTGAAATTTTGGGATTTTTCTGAGAAAGTTGAATTTTCAATGACTAGTGAAAATAATGTTTTTAAGTTATGGGTGTTTAATGACATCATTAAATGATGTATTAAGTATGTAATCAATATGATAGACTTATTAATAGTAAGATAAGGTATGAGGTGTCCCAACTGGCCAATACTATGGGAAAATACCATGGGCAAGCCCATGGTTTTTCCAAAACCACCAATGAGGTGTCCCTTGGACATTAATGCCTTGTCCCCTCACTTTTCCTATAAATCCCAAGACATCCTCTCATCAATTCGACTCCCAACTCTCCCCCAATGAAGATCTGGTCTCATTACCTCCCAAGGAGTCCTCCCATGGTTCCCCCATTCCCTCAAGGTCCAAACCATTGAGTTTTACAAGTTATGTTTTAAGGTAAGGTATTCAAACCCTCTATTTCTTTTCAAATACTCTCTTTTAAGTCATTTATGTTATGATCCATGTTCTTATGTTGGAGGATGTTCTTTTATATTCCACTTAAAACCCTTTTCATGTTCATGTGATTATATATCCCCTATTACTTTCATCATTTCGTTTTATGAATGTTTAAGTGGCGTTGTTAGGCTGCCGAATTTTTTTAACAGATTCTTTCACCCTTCTCATTTTCAAGTTCTATTTTCTTGTTAGGTCTTTAAAGTTCCTTTTTATGTTGTGGTATGATATATATATCTATCATACTTATATTTTAGGTTCATATGATTATAGACCCTATTTTATCTCTTCAATTGATTTTTTTGATGTTTAAGTCACGTCGTTAGGCTGTGGAATTTTTAAGGGATTTTTTCACCTTTCTCATTTTCAAGTTCTATTTTCTGGTCAAGTCATTCAGTTTCCTTTTTATTATGTTTGGGTATGATATCTATATATATCATACTGATATTTTATGTTCATATGATGATAGAACCTATTTTATCTCGTCAATTCATTTTTTGATGATGTTTAGGTGACGCCATTAGGCTGCCAAATTTTTAAGGAAATCGTTCACCTTTCTCATTTTTCAAAGTTCTACTTTCATGTCAAGACTTTAAAATTCCTTTTTATTATGTTGGGGTATGATCTCTATATCTATCATACTGATATTTTATTTTCATATGTTGAGATACCCTATTTGATCTCATCAATTCTTTTTTTTTGAAGTTTAAGTGACACCGTTAGGCAGCCGAATTTTCATAAGAGAAATCCTATTTTTGTCTTCCTTTCATGTTCTTCATTTCATATGGTATATCATTCAAATTTAATTACCATGTTCTTAAATCGTTTATATTATATCCCCATACTATTTTATGTATCATCTATGAGTGGGTGACCCATGTCCCCTCTCTTTTCACTGTTTTCTAAAACCTCGTAACATAGCCGTTATGCTGCAGAATTTCCATATCAAAATGTCTCGCTCTTATTTTAAAATTCATTTATTTTATTAAGTTAATACTCAACACTATTTCTTATAAAGGGATATTCACATATCTACCAAAATGATCTATTTTAAATTCTTGGATTTACATATAGTAGACCGGCTTTCCCTTTTCGTGGGTTTAATGTGACATAAAGATCATATCTTTAAAGCAATTTTCAAAACATTATGATTATGAAATGAAACCCATTTATTTTATGCTAAATGGGTTGTTTATGAAATTATTGATGATGATATATGTGGATCACATGATTATAAAAGGGAAATTTAAGGGTGCACCCTGATAGCGCTCCAATGCACTGGGTAAAGACTTAATCTCTTGAGATGACCATTTTTAACGACGCCTTGGTGAATAACCTTGGTAATTTTTAATGACACCTTGGGGAAGGACCTTAGTGAAATGGAAATGATTGTCAATATTAAATTTTGTAGCCACATCTTCAAGTTATGAAATAAGTTTTTTTATTAGGATATGCCTCATGATTTCTTTCCCATGCCTTAATGTTTTTTTCATGACATTGTTGATGTATCTCAAGTTCACACGTTAAATGTTTCCCCTTGTTTCCCTTACTGGGCCTTCTGCTCACCCTTTCTTTTGATGTATGTCCCCAGGTTAAGAGATTTAGTAACGAACCTAGGATGAACATAAGGATAATCCTTTCAAGTGTTTAATAATAATGTTTTATGTTTTCATGTTTTAAGTTCCTGGTTTCCAATACACTAAACCATAAAGATCCTCAGTTTTGTAAAATTTAATGAAAGTTTATGTGATAAAAAGGCGGGATGCTATATGGGTCCCCGTGGATGGGGGATATCATGGTGATGATCTCCACCATATCCATCCCACTATGATGTATTATATCCCAATTCAATAAGTTGTTAAACAAACATTGGAAACCACTAATAATTAAATGATCTTATGGGAGTTCTTTTTATATTGTTTCTAAAAAGGATCACAGACATGTATTCCATATTAATCACCTTAAAAGATCGGGGTACAGATTAATGGGGATTTTAACCTCATTAATTATAAAAAATATAGGATATCTCCAAATAAACGATTACGAAATACTATCTGCAAAAAAAATATAATATAGACTTCTACTATAGGATCCCTACTGATCAAAACCCTGATGAACCTAACATCCATGATCCCCAACATGCAGTTATACTCCTTGAAATTATCAATTAACCACCATAATAGGTAACTACTTCTTAAAAGTACATCCGCGTGATCACTTCTTATTTCTTTTCACATTCATGTAAATTGGACGATTAAATTTGGGGACTACATGTCTAGGTATTTTATTCAACACCAATAAAAAATTTCACTCTCTTGAATCCTCATTTTGAATGAGATATATGGAGAAAAAAAAAGGTCCTTGAACCTAAATAGTGGTTCCCAAATTTACAGGATACCTTATTGAAGTGGGAGCATCTCGTACCTCTTTAATACATTAATCATCAATGATGATAACTATAAGAATAATCCTTCTAGATTTTTGAAAAATAGAAAACCAACACATTAATGTCTGTATGGTATAGTGTCCACCATGGACAAGCCTCCAGTCACATCTAAATTGTTCTCATCAAAAACTAGTACTCAATTTGAGTTTGACTCAAAATGAAGGATATCCTCTGATCCTCTTGGTAGGACTATGTTTTATATATGAAAATCCACCCCTAACACTATAAAAAACTCAGGTAGTAGAAATATTATTTCTTCTTCTATTACATATCATCATCCTCAATCAGATTGATCTTCTATTAATAATCTTAGTAATCCTAATGAACATCTACACCATATATATCATGGTAATTATGACCAAATTCCATTTACGAAAATTTTGATATTTAGAAATCCTAAACTCGTTACCTTGAAAAACAATATGATTAATAAATTTATTTAAATATCATTTCATTACATCATTCTACTCAATAATATATGAAATTCCGATTATGAAACTACCACATTGGTAGTGTCAACTCACAGGGAATATTTTTCAATCTTATAGACCTTGTATTAAAATACAAGGGGTCCTAAAATCATATTTTATTTCACATCTCCCTTACATACATCACTAGTTAAGATCAAATATTACAATTTCCAAAACAACCATGTATTCCTCATAGGTAACTAATCTCATGATATATTATATCCCATAAATATGTTTTCATCGACACAACTCATTCACAAACTCATCAGAAATGGTAACCCTCCTAATCCAAAAATGTATAGATGGAAACAACCCAAAACTTGAAATCCAGTAACCCTTCAATTAGAGACTATCAAAAGTGGTATATATTAGTTATATTAGACTTTTTACCCTTAATAAATTTAATAAAATAATGTGAAAGGATAAACCACTATAAAGTAAATTTATTGAATTATATAAATGAAAAACCTCACATAATTATTATCATATAATTAATATCAAATATTCATAAATGAAATAACAAAATAGAAATTATTAGAAAACATCCCTACAACATCAAGAAAATCTATGCTTGTATTGTCTAAAATGTGAACCAAATCTTTCATGTAAACCAACAGAATTGTTTTTAAATTTATATATATTGGATAATAACAATAAATATCTATAGTATTATAAATAATATATCTCGTGAAAATTTGAAAAGAAAACACTGATAAATCAGTGAATAAATAAAAGATCTAATATGATCCTAACAATGTAAATTAACCATCCAACACAAACCCAATATCTATAAAAAATAGAGCATCGAAGGTAAATAAACAATATCATGAGATTATCATGAAAGGTATTGTACATCAATATCCATATTGAATTACCACTCCCATTCCCCAATTTAAAAAATTTTATTATCCCATATCTTCAACTCGTACCCCTAATAACATATCATTCCATGTTTAATATGGGTTAGTCCACAATACTACCCATGAGAACCAAAATAAGTACTAATAATACCTTGTGAACATAATTTAATATCCACATATCACTCACAGTGGTCACACCATCATCTGTATAACCATACATAACATGTCTAAATAATTATTTACAACTATGTTACTATGGTATTGGGAATATGAAATACATCAACCATGTGACCCCATCAGTCATTTCATGTCCCCAACCACATATCTCATCCTATGACCACATGTAAATTCCAATAAATTTATTTATGTTAGATAATAAACTCCACCAATTAGATAATATTGTAAAATAATAAAACCCAAGGAAGATATTGGATGAGGATAAATCAATGATCATTTTCCCTACAATCCATGTTATTGGGAAGCCACTAACCAAAAAAATGGGACATAGTATGTAGTACATGAATTTTTAGAGGTGTGTATATATGTAACATATAATATACAAGAATATAAAGTCTCAAACAATACAATACAATAAAATTTAGAAAAAGGGTACCTGTGTAACCATCAATACTACCACATCACTGAATTACATCATCCTTAAATTATTTCCACAACTATATGTATTTCAACATAGAATACATCCAAAATTTTCCTATAATACACACCTTTCTATATAGATTCATATAAATCCATATTTTCTTAAATTGTATACCATATTCCATTGAATTACTATTCAATCGCATATTACTGACTACCCATTATCCAGAACGTCCATGTTAAATTCAACTATTTCTCAATCTATTCCATCGTCGTCATTCAATTCACTGTTAAATAAAAATATGGATAATTTCATGATATAATTATTAAAATCCAATACATTAAATTGATTTTTCATCAATAAATTCTACATCTTATTGATTCTTAGAAACTACCACACTTGAAAAACTACCTAGGAACCCATCCTTCTTATAAGAAAAATGGAATATCTCATTCCTGAAATGTAAAAGAAGCAAAAAAATCATAAACCAACATCTATTAATAAGAAAAAATAATTAAATACTCATTTTATCCTAGAACAAATCACCCTTAATTTTAAAAAATATTCTACACTGAATCAGGTCACCAATATTATCATATATGACCCGAAATATTCATACATTTATAAAAGAATTACTATAACTACACCAACAAAAATTATAGGGGATTTCATAAAAAAATTAATTATAAATATGGATTTATAAATATCACTTCCTCATTATCAATTATATTTTCATATATTTCTAGGTTCCAACAAAAATTGAACATTAACTATACATAAGTGTTTAACAATTCATAAAATGTTTGTTAAAAATATAAAACTTGACCATGGTTCATACATATAAGATAAATAATCATGGTATAGTAAAATTAAATGATTAACTCATCATAATTATGAATCAGGGATGAAAAATATGAAATATAAATCAAACTAACAAATATACAAAAACAACCCCCTTTATCTAAAATTTCAAACCATTTAGTTCATTATCTTGTAATTTATATCCCTAAAATCCACTAAAAAAATTATGTTCATCCAAAAAATTCAAAAAAGTAAGGAGAGAATATATATACCATACCTAAAAAAGGTATTTCTATTTAATTTTTAAATTAAAATGTAAGAATAAGATGATCACATAGAAGGAATCACTCAAGATAATAAAATGAATATATCTACAATCTAAGACAAAAATTTCTCAATCACCCCCTTGTGAAAAAATCACGAAAAACAATGATATATATCAAGAAAAATATTTTATAGATGAATAATAGATAACACTAAAATAAGGAGAGAGAGGGATCCCAACCAAGATGGATGGAAACTAGTCTCCCAAAAACTAGGTTCATATACGAACCAAATGGAAAGAGATACGTCCTTAAATCACACCTATGTCACCTAATAATCTATAAAAAGTCAGTAAAGTGATATGTTTCACATGGGTTCAATATTTTATACCCATAATATTAAATAAATCAATATATTTTTACACTAAAAACAAAATTGTGGTATTTATTATTTCCCTCAATACCATAGTACATGTCCATGTGTTATACATCAATCACCTAGACCCAAGTAACCTTTGAGATTAAAACTAAATATCCTATTGAGATCCTTCAAACCATTTTAATGTCTAAAAAATCACCCACTCCGTATGATTATGAAAACCCTAAAATAATAGAATAATTATAAGTAACATCCCAATTGCTCTACACCGTAACTCTCATCCACCTTAAATCCAACTCTATAGAGGTGGTGATTTGTGAAACATGACCCTAGATATTCAATGCTATAAGAACAAATCCATATAAAATTTCATCTCCAAATCTAATAGATACTCTTTAGACCACCTCATAGAATCTCTATCACCCTAATTTCATCATGTGATAGTCGGTGAAACATTGTTCCTTTATAATGATTCTATTATTTTGTATAATGTTTTCTATGAAGATTACAATTCTTAATAACTTACTTCAAATGAAACATTAATCTAAAATTAACTATGATATATTTTATTGATTTAATATATTAAAAATACAATAAATTAAACTATGTATTTCATACTTTGTTTGATTACATCCACTGAGTGTGAATAAGATAAAAGGAGACAATAAATGGATACAAAATAAAAAATTAAAAGCTAAGAGAACCCAGATATTCTCTTCCACATTTAGAATACCCATTGATAGAATTATAACTAAAGTGATATAAAACATAAAAATAGAATGAATTTAAAAAAAATTAAGGAACATGAAGTTTTACATAATAAATAAAAATGGAATTAATGATTTTCTAAATGTATATTTTAGAATGAGATCTAACCATTATAAATACTATAATTTGATATATTGTCTTTGGAAATAGGGGCATCAGATAAATAATCGTGTGACATATATGTATGAAATAGGTATTCAATGATTCTTTATTCATTTTAGTTGTTTTAAATATTTTGTTTTACAAATAATAAATAACAGAAAAATATATTACATAATTCAAAAAATTATTATTTCAATTTTTATATGAGTTAAAAAAGTTATTTTCAATATATAATATAATTAAAATAAAATAAATATTTTATCCACAAATTGAATAAAGAATTAAAATATTTTAATAAAAAAATAATTTTAATTATATTTGAGTTATGATCATTTAATATAAAATCCATATTTCTGAAGTACTACTTTGACACAATAATTTTTAATTTCTATAATTATAAAATTATTCACTACTATAAGATTATCATGATTAAATAAATTGATATATACACAATTAAATAAATTGAAAATCATTTAATAGTTATTAATATGAATTTTATTTGAACAAATTCATTTATGTTAAATAATGTATATTACTAAAAATTACCTTTATATATTACAATCATTTTAATTTCAACGAACTAATTATAATATAGTTAAATTATGAAAAAATATTTTTATATACTATAATAGACATAATTTAATTATAATTTCATAGGAACTATGAATAAGAAATATCAATAATGTTAAAAGTAATTTTCTTATAAAAATAATTTTCATTTCATATTATGTTTCGATTTTACCATTAAATTCTCGAATATTATAATTTCATTTTCTAATATGAATGTTATTATTCGATTTAGTGCAACAATGTTATATTATGATTAATTTTTTGAATTTTTAATAAATGGTTGATTCTACGTTTAATTGTGAAAAATATAGTTTTTACTAATATCATATAATTTATAACTTCATCTTGAAATAAGTAAGGCATAAAAATGAAAAACATTTATATCTCAAATAATGAATTATATTTCATGTACAATTATTATTTAAAATTTAAAATTTTAGATTCAGAATAGTTATGTTTAATGTTTTTCTACATAAATAATATTTCAATATAATATAAGATATTTTTAGTAAATAAATTTGTTAATATTTTAATAAGGGGGAAATCCATTTGGGCTTCAATTTAATTCCACATAATTATTAATTTTTAAATAATAAAAATATATATTCATTAAAATGGAAAACATTAATAATATTTGTCAAGTACACATTTTTATTATTAATAATAGGGTTTTCAAAAACAATATCAATGTATTGTTTTATAGTTAAAATTTATTGTTATTATAAATTTTATATAATAATTTTAATTTCATATTTCAAATCTAATACTCCAAAATAAGTAATAAAGTCTATTTTTTAGGAATAAAAAATAAAAAATGTTTTTATAAAGTAGTTACCAGAGTAAAATTCTACATGGTAATATTATTAAATAACTGGTTAAATTACCTATGTCTTGTTTAATGAATGTTTCCAAATGACCGATTGAGAGATTTTGTTTCCACACATTATCCTCTATTATATTATTTTCCATTTTAGATCCACATTACAAGGTTAAAAATACTAAATTTTATATTATAAAATTATATTTAAAAAACTATATACCTTTAACATATAAATTTATAATACTACCCTCAAGACACACACACTATTAGAATTAAGTCCTATAATATTTCTTATTTAGTTCCCAAATAATAATCCCTAATGGGCTACAGTTCCTCATCCATAGAGATTTTCATAACCGATTTAATAAAAAAAGATTCTAAATATGCAATCACATTTCTCAACATATATATTTTATCAACTAAATTAATTCATCCATTTGTTATTTTTCAATCACAATTATGGTTTATTATTGTAATTTAGAGATAATTAATTCAATATTATTCATGTAATGGGCATGATGTTTTATCCAGTTACATTATGGGAAATCAGAAGGTTGATGTTACTAGAGGAGGTCCAATGGAGTACTGAGGTGTTTAAAAGGAAAATTTTATGATTTATATGATAAATGTAGATCATGAAAGTTGATCCTAACGGTATATCCTGATAGTAGATCCGGATTGTAGATCATGATTTTTGATCATCATAGTAGATCTTACTAGTAGGTAGTGACTGTAAATCACGACATAGATTCGGATGGTATATCCTACTTATAGAAGATGTGTATAGGTGGTATATATTGATGGATGATTCTAGTGTTCACTTATATTGGCAACTTTTGATGTTAACTTATAATGATAGCTTTTGAATGTATCATCTGGTGGTAGGAAACATATTCTACTTATTGGGTCTTCCAGTCACTCCTGGTGGTAGCTTCTTATGATAGATTCTTGTGGTTGCTCAAATATATAGTAGTTAGCTTTTGGTGGTAGTAAATGATGGTTTCCTTTTATGGTAGATTTTGGAAGTGGCTTCTAACAGTAGTGTCTTGTGGTAGTCTACTTATTCTAGTGGAACATTCTGGTGGTACAACCAAACATTAGCTTCAAGTAATTAATCCTAATGGGATTGGAGATTTCAAAGAATTTCCTTAGATGTTGTGGAACCCTATTTATTCTTTGGATCAATTTCATCCTTTCAGTGATTCTATCCTATTTTTTTGACCTCTATTTTTTAGTGCACTAAATCGAACGAAGCTTCATTCTTTCATGAAGGAAATCCATCATCCCTATATATGTTTTATCATTATGGAAGTGTATGTTTTTTTATCATTGGGGAAATGGTTTTCATATATTTTAAAACATATAATTCATCAGTTTAACTAAAATTGTATGGTTTTCGAATGATTCTCTGGTTTTTTCAAATTAATAATATTGTGATATTGATAATAATTAGGGTTTTTATACCACTAAAAGATATTATTTTTTGATCCTCTATATAAATTATATTTTGTGGTGTTTAGGAGCCACTATTTTTTTTTTAATTTTTTGATATCACCCTAATAATAGTGGGTTAATCACTTATATATAGATAAATAAATGGTTTCTACTAGAAACATCTTTTTGTGTGATAATACCCATTAATGTGAAGGGTATTTGTTGAAAATCCATTTGAACAATATAAAAAATTAATGTGTAACATTCCATGGATTATGTTTGATTTTTTGATTTCATTCATATTGTGTGGTTGTGTTATTGGGTGCTTGTGATGAAAGGTGGTTGTGACGTTGTGGTTTTAATGGGGGGTTATTTGTGGCCATGATGGTGGCTATGTGGGTTAAGTGTAATGAGGATGATGAGATTCCTTTCACTGTGATGTGGTTTTTTATTCTATATTATTGAGTATAAATGGGGTTAAATAAAATAGACTATTGAATTGTAATGGTGTTAGATGGTTTTGATTGCATATTAAAAAGAACAATGAAGACTTTAATTGAATTTGATTGTGTAGTTAAATTGTTAATTTTCATAAATAATTTAATGGGATGAAAAATATTCAATATGTGGGCTGGAAATATGAAATAAATAATTTGTTTAAATTGAAATTTATTTGTAATATGAAATTATAAAATTGTATTTAATTGATAAAGAATATGGAATTTAGTTTCTCATTTTATGGGGGGGTGTTATACATTTAGTGTTGGTAGTGAAGGTGGTGGAGGTTGCGAGGAAATTTGGTGATGTTATTAGATGATATATTGTTATTATTATAAAAGATTAGGTTTGGATTGTGAGATATTATATTATATATATATATTTTTAAATTTTCTATAACCTCCCCACCCTTGTTGAGCACATAGTGTCTACATCCAACAGTTTTTGGGGTGATTTTTCCAAACATCCTGGTGATTAGGATGGATGGTTGGCCACCTATTCTTCCCCAATCGATCATCCATGTGAACATGACATGCACATTACATGGTATGACCTTGGAGTTTTCAGTTGGGATGATGAGATGGATTATGGTGGTGTATGTGCATTGTATTGTATGGAAATAAAGTTGATTTCCTAAAAGATCCTATATCCTATCATTATGGTAATGAATTTGATGTGATGTGCGGCCCAAGTGTCTATGCGTGGGATGAGATGTGATGTGATCTGATTAGATTTTTTACGGAAGTGGTGGGATCTCCATAACATAATTTGATGGGTTGTGTGAGAGGCTAATTAGTATGAATTCAATGATGTGTACCATTTATTGACCTAATTCCAATTATGGTATTATAATTAAACTCTCCTATTTGGTGAGCATTCTCTGGTGAGGTTGGGGATGGATATTTTTCCTTTTTATTTATTGTTGGTCTTGCTATTTTCCCACAGTTCAATTATTATGCTTCATTAAAAAGTGAATGATATAAATTTTTTCTTACTAAGTATAACTAAATGATCAAAAAACATATATAAATTGATTCATATGTTTCTTTGAGTATTAAAATAACATTTTTATATATTACTATCTCAAACCATTGAACTGTAGTTCAGTAGCATCTTTGTCTTTAACTTTTTGGTATTTAAATGTAGAGAATTTTATCTGTATCTGTTTTATTTATACAAACATTATGGGATTATTGGGGTTTTATTTTTATATTATTTCATTGAGTTTCTTATGTTTTATTATTTATATCTCTCAATCCTTTATTATAAGTAGTGGGTAATGACTCTAATAATTGATATGTCAATCCATTAATGGTAGTAAGAAATTTGGGGCCTACTGAAGATGGTACTCGAGGTGTAATTTTATCTTCCCCACATTGTGGGTATATTTCGAGAGGGGTGTTTATGTGAAAGTGGTATTAGAGCGTTATGGTTGATATACAGTATACACTTTAGAGTTATTCATTGGGAGGATTTCGTGGGTTGGTAAGAGAATAGTGCCAACTGACCATGGTTTGTGAAATAGGCAAGGTTGACCGACAAGGGCATGGGTTTTTTGGGCCACCAAATCTTCAATACATAGAAATGGATCTTATGGAGTGACCATGTTCATTAGAACTTTTTTTAGCGTTAAAATCTAGGAAAGATACATGCCCTATGATGAATTGGGTTTTACACTTAATTGGGTTGTTCTGTTTCTAGGATTGTTGAAATAAGAAAATTTAAATAAAATATATCTTAATAAAATTCCATGGTACATGGATTTGGAATCTTTTTTCACTTTTCATATATGGATCCTGGTTATTAACCATTTGTAACTCATGAAGTGGGGAAGCAGCACCAGAGGGGGCATAGATTGTTAAAGGTATTGTCAGAAAATGGTTTACACTTTATTAGTACTAGTTTAATTTAGGTGCATCACAATACTTTCCTTCACCCACTAGAGTGATTACTCTGGGATTAGACATATAGAGTCTTCTCATGCCCCGATGTTGACTACACCCATTGGAGGATGGATCCAAATTTTTGATGGGTGATGGGAGGGGGGGAGACTTATGATGGGACACATCAGTCATGTGAGGACCTATTCCTTCTTCGGATGCATCTGTAAAATTCCATCATTATCATTGAATAAATGTATTATCTATGTTATTCTATCTAATCCTTCCATATGAGAGTCATGTTATTTGATGTGGTTGTCCAATAAACTATTTTCATTAGTGATTGGGGTTTTCATGTGAGTAGTATGTGTGTAGACACTATTAATTTCTTTTTAGATGAGTTTTCTATTGAATCTTGGGATAAGGGTAGATGTGTCTCCTGGGGTTGTCATGAAATATTTGGATTCTTTATAAATAAACCCCCTTAACGTGTTGTTGAGTTTGAGGTTGTAATATAAAATGGTTCTTCATTAAATTTGGCGGATCCTTACCAGTTTAAACCCTTGAAATTATGGTTGATGATTGCACATATAAATGACAAAATTTTGAAGGGTTTCATACAACCTAATGTATCACAATGGGGTTCCGTAGTATTATTCCTTAAACAGAAAATGTTATTTTGAGGTTGTGTACTAATTACCAGTGGTTAAACTATTTGATCATCAAGAATCAATTCCATCTTCGGAGGATATATGATCTTTTCAACCAACTAATAGGAATGAGTTGGTTTTCTAAGATTGATATATGGTTTGGATATCACGAAATGATGGAAAAAGATGAGGATATCATAATAGATTCCTTTAAATGCAGGTATGGGAACATAATGTATCTGTACATTCCATTTGCATTCAATAAAAGAGTATATGGGTTCAAGGGGGTCATAACTCAATTTTCTATGAATTCTAAGATCATTTTATCATCATGTTCATTGATGATAAAATGATCTAATAAAGTCATAGGAAGAGTGTGCTGATCATAACCGAGCAAGTTTTATTGTTTTTCGACACCGTCAACTCTCCTGAAATATTTTCTTGTGTAACTTTTGAACATGAGAGATACATGCCCTTGGCCCTACGGGGTCTTAGAAGGGCCTGGTTTTATACATTTCAACGGCCGAGGGATTTTTTCATTTCATAGCATGAAAAATATGGTTAAGGACTGTAGATTCTATGGTAGAGTGAGCTACTATGAAAGTATTTTATCAGATATATTATGGATTGTATAACCATATATAGCCTTGACAAAGAATGGCCATTATTTAATCTATACTATTTACAATTTGGTAGGGATTGGAATTCTAATGGATTTGTTGGTTAGTTCTCTTAGGAACAAATTTTTAGGGGATGGTGTGTTTTCTTAGGTGTTTTGTGATGATTCTTGTTTGGTCATAGGAATTAATCTTCATGAATAAGAATTTAGTGATATATTATTTTTATAGAGAGTTATTCCACTTGAAGTGAAACTATGCCACCCATGATCTGGAGTTAGTATTGGTTCGGTTTTCAGTTCTACTCTATCGACATTACCACATTGGGGAGAACTTTTCAGTTTTCAAATACCCTTATATATTGAGGTATATATTTACATAATGTGGTTTAAATCTATAATAAATTATATGGATGAAGTTTCCAAAGTATTAAAATTTGGAGATCTCCCACACCTTTGGAAATGGGAATAATGTGGTTGATAATTTGAGTAGGAAATCACAAAATGACGTGGTTTGAGTGTATAGATATTTTTGGAAGTAGATGGAGGTGTTGGAATCCCATTACATAAATGTGAGGTTACATGATGGTGGAGTTTACTAGATTATTATGAAAGTATTATCATCTCTCAAGTGGTAAGGTGTGTAATCTCAGTGGGGTGACATAGAGGTAGAGGTAACGAATAATGGATACCGTCATTATTTTATGAAATTAGCGGTAAAATTGGGTGTCTCCATGATGTACCCTGACATTTGGAAACATTTTTGGTGGCTGGGGTGGAAACAATCATTTGTAGAGTTTTAGTCTCTATGATTGGGATTCTTGTAGGTAATGTCTAAGAATCATATAAATAGAATATTGTTGTAGTACATGGATGTTACAAATTGGGAATCAGATTAAATCATGAGGGACTTCATCATATATTAATGTCAATCTCAAGTAGGCTGTGTTTCAATCTAGGTAATTGTGGATCATCATAAAAAATCAACTGAGTTCATAGTTATCAAGGAGTATTAAATAGTGGGTGTTTTTTTAGGACGTATAAGGATGATTTGGTTTGGCATCCTAGAGTTATTAAGTCAATTCCATTGAAGAGGGACAAATTTTTTTCATCATGAGTCTCAAGGGGATTGGAACATGCTATTGGCACTCAGTTATTTCGCAGTTTTTCTTTCGAACATAACATAGACAGACATATGAAGCATATTATCTAGTGTCCAGCGGATATATTGTGGGAATAAGTCTTAGAATTTGGTGGATCTTGGGAAATAAAATTATCCTGGTTTTCTTTTCCTATAAAAACAACTATCACTCGACTATTTGAATGAACCAATTTAGTGTTTTTTATGGGAATGCATTTCTTCATCTATTAAGGTGGGACACAGTTGTGGTTTCATCACTTGTTATTAAAAATGTTGTTCATAGAATAAAAATATAGTTCATATATGTGTGGATGTACATAGAGAGGATTCATAATAATTCAAATATTGATCACTAGAGGAGGCCCTTGTATTTTTTGGATTGATACCATATGTTCCTAAAGTCCTCCCCTTAACATGGGAACTATAGGTTTTAATGGGAGTGTGAACTCTAAGCCTAGTTTTGGGACCTTTATAAGTATTTATGAAACTTTGTTGAGGTGGACTATTGAGTGAAACTATATTCCCTATTGGAGTATATTCATGATTCCCCTAATGACTCTCAACTATGTTATTTTGTTTAAGATTAATCCCACATATTTGACTAGGAAGAGTTGGATATTGTGGATAACACAATGTATGTGGTGAATCCATTGGATATATAGGATCATTAGGAGAAGGTTCTACGAATATGTACAATTCCTTTGGTTCATATTCTAGGGAGGAATGGAGTCTAGGATAAGATCTTTTAAGAGCCTGAGATGTAGATTTATTTTGAGAAAACATAGTTATTTTCATATTATCTTTTTTTGTAGATTATTTGATGATGTGAAGTTTGGAAGTTTTTTATAAGATTCATGATTATTTATTTATGATATGATGTACTATTAATGATTCAAAAAATAATAAAGAAGAAAAAATAGGTTATGTAATCGATATTCCTTATAACCAGATTTGATTGAAACTATGAGGGAGATTCAGTACATCCAAGAGAGGATAGTATGTTTATATGAGAGATGGAATTCCATGATTTTTGTATACAGTTCTCTGATATGTGTTAGTTGTTATGGTTGTTTTTGGGGGATGTTTGGGGGTTTAAAGGGGTTTTCAAGTTCCTATGTGGGAGAGAAGAGTATTATGGTTGGGTGGTATTTTTTTGATGTTTTTGTTTGTGTTGTGTTTTTTATAGTGGTCTCCCATACGTAATTAGATCTTTTAGTTGTTTCATAAGGGATGCTTATTTTAACTATTTCCCCTATTCCTTCAAGGATGGGTTTGATTCACATGTGAGTTAATAGTTAAAGTTGTATCAGATGTAATGATCTAGACCATTAAACCAATTACATTATTTAAATTCATGTGGTAGGGGTTCTCAGAGAATGTACAATTTAATTTGGAGTTTTTTTGTGGAAAATTTGTGGTTATATAGGATTTTGGTAGATCATAATGTTAGAACTTTGTGGTAAATATAGATGCTTTATCTTGATGGTAGATCCTAATAGTATATCTTGATTGTTGATCCTTGTGGTAGATATGGTAAGTCGTAGTCTTAGTCTTTTGGTAGTTGTTGGTTGTATCATCTGGTGGTAGATTCTAGTGGAATCTTCTGATTGTAGACTCTGGTTGTATCATATAAAAGTAGTTTCTATAAGTAACATACATTATCCTATAGTTTCTTTTGGTAGTATATTCTTGTAGTATATTTTGATGGTACATTCAAGCGGTATCTTCTGGAGGTATCTTATAGTAGTAGATTATTATGATATATTATGATGGTATATATTGTTGGTAGCTTTTAATAATGACCTATAATATTATATGAATTGGTCTAGCAATATCTTATTTTGGTATCATCAAGTAGTTTATCCTAGAAAAAACCTATAGTGGTATCGTATGACGACAAATCATTTGGGTAGCTCAAGGATGTATCACATAATGGTAGATCATAATAATAACACCTATATGTATCATTTATATGATTTTATTAAATTAAAATCTTATCCCATTTTATTAGGTTTTAACATAAAATCATTTTACTTTATAAATTATATGAGTTAAGAGTTTTCTCAAAAGTGTATATATTTATCATCCATTTCTTAAAAACACAATGCTCTTTAATTGATATACATCATTGAATATAATGGGATCTGCCTCAATGGTCTATTAAAATCATATTTACGATCTAAAATCCAAATGGGTTCATATCATTATGATTTTAAAATGAATATCAGTCCTTCATTAATTACTTAAATATTTATCTCAGGACTATATGGTCTAATTACATTGCCTTGGAATGGTGGAGCCTCGTTTCCCTAATTATATGATGTTCTTCTTGTGGGAAGTTTCATCTTGTGCATGCATCACCTGTTTATGGGTCATCGAATCACATGATACTTATTTATTCCATGTAATGGATCATTCATATCTCCTTATGATGTATCATGTTGAAAGGGTCCTATTTTTTTATCCTTTAGAAGATGTTTTCCAACCTTCTTAAGAAATATAAATAAACTATTAAATTGAAATTAAATGGGAGGGGAATGATTAACAAGTTTTTAATTATTTTTAATATTATGACATTTGGATAATCAAGGATATTTTCACCAACTGAAATCATGTTTTTTGGGAGACTTTGTTTTCACTATAGTTTTAGTGTTAGGGGGGACCTCCTTTTATTTTTGTTTCATGTCACCCTAAATGAAATTGGTTAATTAGATATATATTTTTAATTAAATGGCTACCCCTATAAATTTGAAATTGTGTGAGAATACCATTAAAATTGAATTTTAATTGATTAGAGAACCATATAAATATCTAAAAAAATGATAAATAACATTGTGTGGAAAGTGTTGTGAGGTTTAGATGTGTTTCATGTTGTTTTTAATGATTTGTTCCAAGGTTATGGGGTGGATTTAATTGGATTTTAAGGTTATAAGTTTGTTGTGACGAGGAAGTTGTCCAGGCCGTGGTAGTGGATGTGTGGGATTTTTAACATGTGTATAAGGGAATGTTTTTCATTTTGGTGTGAATTATTATACTATTTTCCCATGTATTAGTGGAATTAATTGAATTACTACATTGAATGTTGATGGTCTGGGATGGTCTTGAAATATTGGTTGAAAAAAACAAATAACACATGAATGGAAGTGTATTATGTAGATAAATGGTTATTTTTATACAAGTATTAATGGGATGGAATATGTATAATAAGTTGTATGGAAATATTAAATAAATGGTCAATTTAATTGAATAGTTCTAGTAATGTTAAATATAGAAAAAGATATTTAATTGAAAAAGATAATGATGTGTTTTTTGTGTTCTGAGGGGTAGTGTTGGGCATTTTGTTTTGGTGGTTAATATGGTTGTGTATGTATGGTGATGGGGTGATACCCAAAGTTGGGGAGATGTTGTAATTATGAACTAATATTTTGGGATTGTGTTATATGATATATATATATATATATATATATTATTTTAATTGCATTTTTGATATTTACCCCACCTAGGTGGAAAACCTAGTGACTATAACCTACAATGGGGGGTTCCAAATATCCTTGTTAAGAGTGTTTAGGGATTGAAACAAACTCTTCCATGCTCTATATTCCAAGAGAAGATGACATGTGTGGGTTTTGATTTCTAGAATTCAGAATTTCATTGTATACTTTTGATGTGGTGTGGTGTCCTAGGGGTCTTTAGATGAGTTATAATGTGATGACCATTAGTTTTTGGATTATATGATGAGATGAAACATTGTCAAAAACATGCATTGTAGAAGGTGGGTAAGATGATGATTTCCTTCATGTTCACAATACCATAATATCCTTGTTACAATTTTATTATGATGTGATGGAATATATGTCTATAGGAAGGATGTGATGTGATGTGTTTTGATGATATGTCATACTGAAGAGGTGTGAGTGATATGATGTACATCATTTGTTTTTTAGAGTGGATAATCAGTAGGAAATCTTTGTGGGGTAACCTTTATAAAAATGAATAAAATTATTTTATTATAATTTACAATCTTTATTTAGTGAGAATTTCTTCAGTGGGGTTTAGGTTCGATAGTTGACATGTTCATGTTCTGTTTTTATGCTTGTTTCTCATAGGGGCGCTTGTATTATTTTTTAAATGTGAGCAATATAATTATTTTCTACTTAAAATACTTGTATTCTCACATAATTTTGGTAAATATATTTTAGGTTTATTGGAGGATTACATGGACAATGATGGAAAATACTTGTTATGACCCTTGGACTGTTATTGTTTCACAACGTTAGCTTTTATAATAGAAACCATGTCCCTATTAACTTGGAGAAGGTGAATTATTTATTACATTGGAATTGAATAAAAGGTGTCACATCCTAAAGGATATAATATATTAGTATTCCTGGTAAACTAGAAACATACATGATTATAAAATTAAATTTTAGTATACAAAGTTTAAAATATTATTTTAAATAATATCATTATTCACTCTAGAATATCCATGGATATCATTTGTAGTACAATTCATGGATTGTATATAAAGAAAAAAATAAGTGTGAGATCAGATTCTAAAAATTCTATAATGATGAATTTTTCATGATAAAATAATTAATGATCAACTTTTCATAATCAATATAGAAAGTTAAAAATATTAACATACATTTCATTTTGTTGATAACTTGACTATCATGAATAAATATGTTATAATCAATATAAAAAGGAAAATAACATAAGAGGCATTCTATATAATCAATAAAATGATATTGAAAAGGAAAATAGAGATAATTTTCCATAAAAAAACCCATCATGGATAATAATAGCAAGCCACAAATGAAGTAAATACCAAATTATTGGATGTAATGAAGTAATGCATCATGATACCTCTAATGTGAATACCATTCATAAGACATTTTAAAACAGATGGGTAGTTATACACAAAAAACTCATTTAACATAGGTTATCTAACAAATTTGTCTCACGAGACTACTGATGCATTGATGGGATATCTATAACTAGGCCCCTCCAATATCATCAGGTCCAAATAATTCCTCATATATCGAATAATCAATTTAATTAATGACCAACATGTCTTATCATAAAATATTAATATTGATTAAAGGATATTCATTTATCAATATTTCCCCAAATTATCAAATAACATTTCATGTATAACAAAATATGATAAAATGGTATATTATTTTTGAAATAATCATACCAATTTTAAATAATATAGATATTTTATAAAAATTTATTATCCAATGGTCCTCGGAGAAATAATATTTCATGGAAATATAAATGAAAACAAAAATGAATCAAGAATTTGAATTTCAATTGATTACTTAGTAAAAATGAACATTAAATATCTATAGATGTAATAAAGATTGCTTCAATACAGACTATCCCATGTTCATTACAAGTAAAATAAAGATTTTTTCTCATTGATAAATTGAAATACCATAAAAATGTCTTAAAAAAATTTACTTAAAAAAACTTCTCACTCAAAAAAATCGATTTTAAAAATAAAAGTTTACATAAAATTTTGAAAATTATTTTCATTGAAAATTAAGTGTTTAAATTATAAAATAGTCTTTAAAACATTTAATGTTCATTATGGTGGGAATTTTTTTTCATAACATACATGTTAAGGCAATCATTCATTTAATATTTTTTATAAAAGACAAACGAGCTTTATTTTGAAAATGATATGAAGATTCATTTCAAAACATTTATTAATAGGTAAAAATTGGTAAAGATTTATTTCTTAAATAAATTGTATAAGGTTAAAAAAATTGATTACATTTTCATAAAACATATATTTTGATGAAATTATTTTTTTATCGAGAGATAAATATTGTCGTATTTTATTAAAATCAATTTCTCAATAATTTTATGTACAAAAGAATTTTAATATTACACCACATAATAAATAATTTTATGAGTAACCAATCTATAATAAAATATATTTATTTTATTATAAAAAAAATATAATAATTCCTCTAAGGGGTTATAAATAAAAAATATCCTAAATAATGATGATATTGAGAAATAAACCCTTACCACAATGCTTATTTTGAATCCTAATCCCCATAAACAAATAAATAAGAATGAAACTGTAGATACCATGAATAGGTAGAGATTCATAATGTAACATATCAAAAGGATAAGTATATACATCAAACAATAAAATATGCGGTGAATATGGAATATGTATTAGGAAAGTAAAAGTGAGACACGAAACCTCTACAAGGATCATAACATTGTGGTGAGAAATTATCAATGAGTTTAGTATTTTTATCAAATTTAAATACACATAAAATAAGAGTAAATGTTTCATAATATAGTACAAATTCCCCACCCACATAATCATATAATTTTAAATACATGGAACATATAATATAACCAAATGAAAAACAATTGAGTTATTAAATTCTATACCACAAGGTAAAATATTTGTAAAAAAAATTTGATTATTTAATTCCAATTGAAATAAAAAGTTACATGAATTATTAAGGAATCATGATATTGACTTTCAATGGGGAAGTATACATGGAATATAAAAAAAATTATGTGTGTAACATTGAAATATTCCTCAATGAAGGGAAATTAAGATGGAATGTGTTACCAGACGCTTTTTTCAGATGATCATTCTTAAACCTCATGTATTGTGGTTTTCAGTAGGTTTTTAATTTATAAACCAAGTTTATTAAAATTTAAAATATCTAATATTATTTTTCACAACATATTATCAACCATTAATTAATAATATTTCATTATTACAATTGTTTTGAGTGATAATTACCTTATTCTCTCACGCATGTTATAATGTGAGTGTTATGGTTCATGAAAATATTATAATATATCAACATCTCTAGAACTAATTAATTTAATATTTATTATTTATATTAATTATATAAATTTTTTGAATAATTTTGGAAAATTTATCATTGGGAATTGATCACATCTCTTTTGGGAGAAGGCAGGTCGTACGTATGCTCGAGAGATATTATCATTTTTTAATGGGAGAAATGTTAAAGAAGTATGTGATATATTATTTTTAAAGAATCAATATATTTTTATATATATACGATATGTTAATTAAATATATCCTTATTACTTTCCATGTAAATTTTATGTGAAAACCAAATCACATAGTTTCACGAGGGGTTAGACTGTCATACCCACGAGCGACATTTATATATTTTAAATGTCACCGAACGTAAGAAGATGATTTTGATATTAAAAATAAATAATTATAAAAATATTATAAATATCGCAAATAGGTTTTCAATTTGAAATTATACCAATCTTTTCAAGGTGGAGTCGGTAAATGAATTACACCAGTTTGCGAGGCGATAGATTGGAGAAGACATGATCACCGATTTTGTTTCCCATTGGATGGATGTTGATATAGATATCGATCAAGACCATAAAATAATAACATATATGTATATAGAGAATAATGAGGATATTATTTTAATATGGTTTAATAATATATTGAGTATATGGATTATGAAACAAAATAAGAATGGTCGTTTAATAACGTTATATCTTCTTTAGACAACATCAATATGTTTGAACAAAAATCCTTCTGATGTTGGTTCTCACATCAAAAATTGGCCTCTAGGATGTTTTAAGGGGAGGAAACTAGTTATTTTTGTGGGTATTGGCTGAGACAAATGGAATTTTATGTGTTAATGGGTTAGGATAATGTATTTCCAATTAAAAGTGATCGAGTGGACAAACATGGAATTATTGGAACGAATAAATTACACCCATGCTTTTATAAGGAAAAATTACTTCAAAAAGAAAAATTAACAATCTAGAGAGAATATAAGGTTTAAATAATGTCATATTTTTTTATACGTTTTTAGTTCATTTTAATTATTTCCCTTTTATTTTAACCCCATGTAAATCAATTTTTACGTTAATCGTAGTAATTAGTTTTTATATCTTTAAAACTCATAATGATAAATAATTATGTGAAATTAATAGATTATATATTTTATGATGACTGAAATTATGGAATATATTTTTTAAATTTAAATTTAAAAAATTGGATGAATCTGATTTATAATTATACCCACATATTAGATAAAAAAATCGGTTTTGAAGGAAAATAGTTTCATAAGAGCAGAGGGATTTATTATAAATATAAACATAAAATTGACACCAATGACCTATGATATTTATATTTTTATATAATTTATTAAATTGTTACTTAAAATCAATTTAAAATATTATTTAACTTTAAGAATAATTAAAATGAAAATCGATTTTTTGATAAAAAAATATTTTTACTATTGATCAAAAAATAAATTATTTTATAAAAATAAAAAAATAGCACAATTGGATAATTTATATATGATGTCTAAAACATATATTATAATTTTAGACAATAAATTTTCAAAAATTTTGAATAATTATTTAAAAATTATCGGTGAAATGAGTGACGATACCTCCTTTTATAAAAATACAGTTTTAGAATACATTTCATTTTATGTTAAATGATTTTAATTTTGTTTTCAATCAATTGATAAAAAAATAAAATTCATAATTTACTTACAATAATTCATAGCCCCCAATTTAATGTCTTTGTTATAATGGTATACTAAATTATGCTTCATTTATAAATGGGTTTCCATGTTCCTCAAGCTATCAATTATACTAATGTTATTTAAAAATAAATAACTTTTATGGTCTCACGGAGATAAATTATGATATAATGATGGTTTTGAATGTAATATACAAAATATTACATTAGGTTAATCTATTAAAATATTGGGTTTTCACATCCTATAAACCATCAATAAATGTTTTCCTTATAATTTAATCATTCACATTGAGGTCAGTGGATTTCTATTTGAAAATTATTTTTTATAAACCACAATCATCATAAGGGTTAACAAAAATTACTTTAAGAAAAGATATTGAGAAATATGAATGGTCCTAGAGAATAAAAAATAACTAGATTTACATGTAGAATAAAATATTTTATAAGTGAATATTTGTACATGGAAGAAAAGATTAATTCCTAAATAATGATATTGTGATAGAATCCATTGATCCAAAAATGTGAATGATCAATATAAATTCAACATCCAAAAAACCATAAACCATTATTAAGTCAAAATATAAATGATTAATATGATATGAAGGCAATCCGATAATTTAATTTTTTTGCAATATATTTTACATAATTATGAGTAGTTCTCTTACTGTATAAGAATATAAGGAAATATGTTTACTTTAATATTTTATGCATTCAGAAGTAACATTGACATCTAGTAAATCATAATTTCCATAAATGAATGGAATTTCCTTCCACTAATCTCTAAATATTTTCAAATACCAATATTTCTAGCACATGTTTTTAATCTCAAATCCATAATAATAACAAAACTACTTCACCGTTAATATTTATTCATCAAATCATTTAAAAAATAATGAATTATTAATCATAAAATCACATAGTCTATTTGTAAGTGGTAAATCCATATAGTCCTTCAGTTGAGGGTTATATACCTATTTCCTTTCCAAATTTTATGGTTTGTCACCCGAAATGAGGATTTCCCTTTTTCTAAAATCATATAATTATATTTCCTATATCATTCACAAATAGTGGTGCACCATAATTACTACGACATTAAAGAGGATATAAACATTAAAGGTTACCAATAAATTTAATATTGTGTGAAAAAATATTTAATTGAACTATTACTCAAATAATTTTTTATATACTAAACCAATAGGTTGTGTTCCGAAACATTTATTCTTAAAATATATTTACTTTTGTTATATTCCTACAAAAAAATTAAAAAGGGTGGTTTAATACATTAAAATTATGAAAAAATATTAACTCAAAAACCCCTAATGGTATCCATGAATCATATTTAAATAAAAAAATGTATGCATCTAATAGTTAACACAATCTTTCGATATTACATGGTTCCTATAACCTTAATACCATGGGAACAAAACAATTCTATATTTTAATTCTTGAAATTCAATATATATATAAACTTCATCCATATTTTTGCAGCATTATTATTTTCATGGTCATGGGGTTAATGAATAAATGATGGAATTCACAATGATAATAACTAGGTTCCCCATATTTAAGAAAAGTAAATATAAATGTATCACTACGGTGAAGTTTATTTCCTTCTATAAACTATTCATTTTTCACAGAGAATTCATTTTTTATTGCTCTCATTTACAAATATAAAACATTTTCCCTTACCACTAAGACACTTTATTTAGTGTCTTATTAAACATTTCAAACACGGAGGTAGTTGAACCTTCTTTCCTCCATGGTCTCCATCGCTCATGGCCTTAGGGAACTCCATCCTCTTAATATTTGGTGAGCCTAGGAGTTGATTAAGCTATATTTTTTAATAATATTTTGGGAAATATTATAATCCATAATGAAAATATATTTTAAGTATATAAATAATCACATTAAGCCTCTCATTTTCAACATATTTTCTATCATATTCAATTTTAACATTATCCATCCGGGTTTCATCAATTGAAAGAAACCAAAAGCGTGGGGTTAATAATAACAATCATAGTGGGAAAACACATAAAAATGAAGAATACTATATTGTATTAAAAAATATGACACATTACTTTCAATATAAGAAACATTTGTTTCACCATAGTTTATTCATTACGATCATCTATTCAAATATAGAATTATTAGTTGTGATAAAAATGTGAATTATAGAATAGATATCGCTTATGAGTTTCAATCTATGTGTATATATAGTCCCAATATTTAATTCCAGATAAAACAAGAATCAAATTGTATTCATTTTTTTGGTTTATTATCCCAGGTTTCATCATTTCAAGAACAACATCCACTTAGTGTATGTATATAGGGATGTGTTTCGTTAAAAAACTATGTAATATCTAAATTAAAAAAAAATTGTATATTATTTTATATATATCATCAATCATTATCAAAATGTTATTTTAACTAATATTTGTTTTCCAAAATATATTTCCCAAGGATTCTTATAAAATTAATGTGATACCAGCAATAATGACCCCATCCCTTGTAACTCAAATTTAATGTATGCATTATTACATTAGAATAAGATACAAGGAATCACACCTCGAAGGACCAAATAGTTTAGATGTATTGCAATACTAAATACACATATTATTACTATATTAAATTAGAACATACTAATTAAGATATATTATTTTCTAGAATATTATTATTCCTTCAAAAAAATATTGTAATACTATTCAAAGTACAATACATGGATACCCTGGAATGGAAAAAAAATAATGGTGATCTCAAATGCACAGTAAGAGTTATATTTAAAAGAATCTATATTGAGTAAATAAAGAATAATCAGTAAGGAATAATAAATATACAATGTTATATATATATATTTAAACACAGAATTCATAAAATCAATAACTTCAATATCATGATTACATAAGGAATAGTCAATGTTAAAACTTAAATAACTAAAAACACATTTCATTTAATCAATAAGATGAGAATAAAAATTCATAGAGAGATAATATAATTCTGTATATCTCATGGATAAGAAAAATTATATTATTAATGTATGAAATGATTAATTATTCGACATCAAGATCTCTAGATTCACAATATCTATTCTTTGAATACCTTTATTAAAAAATTAAAACTGATGGGTAGGTATAAAATAGAGACCCTTTTAAATAAGGCTAGAAAACTGGTTCAGTTCATGAGACTTGTGATTAATAGTGGGGATATCTATAAACAAACCCTACACATATCTTTATTTATAAATACATTCACATATATCGAATAATAAATTTAATTCATGAATAATATGACTTTTCATTAAATATTAGTAATGAGTAAAGGATATATATTTATCAATATTTTCCCAATAAATAAAATAAAAATGAATGAAAAACCAAAAAATAAAAAATTTTATAAAGTTCAAAGAATAATCATATCCTTGATAAATACTACATATGTTACATAGAAATTTAATTTATAATGATATTAGGAAACTGAATTTATTAAGAGAGTGTTATTAGCTGCAATAATCAATTAAGAAAGTAATTTTCAATAATTTCCTTTGTAAAAAATATCATAAGTAATATATAGAGGGAATAAATATGGCATTAATAAAACATATCCCATGTCGATTAAAATTAAAATACTAGTTGGTTGTTATTGATGAATACAAATAGTGTTTAATTTTTTTTAAAACATTCTTCTGGAAATTAATCTTTTAACATAAAAAATATCATGTTAATAATAAATGTTCGAAAAATATTCTGAAAATAATTTTATATGATAAATTTTTTAAAAAATATAAAATATTATTTAAAAAAAATGACTGATCAGGATGGCTGAAATTCCATTATTGTAGTGAATACTGAAAAATATATTTCTTATTAATTTTTGGTAAAATCCATATGTTAATTATTTTTAAAATGATGTGAATATTCCATTGACTTTTTTTCAAAATAACAAATTTGTAGAAATTTAATTAACAAATAAATTTTAAAAGGTTTAAATTTTTTTTTTAAATCATGGAATTTTTTGAAACAAATTTTTTGACAGGATAGAGAAATAAATTTTTCATTTCATGAAAATCTATTATCAATTGGTTAATGTAAAAAAATTAAAAAATGGTAATATTCCATGAAATAGGTAATTAATTACCCATGGAGAAAAATATATATATTATTTAAGTTATATATATATATATATATCATATAATTCCACTAAGGTAGGATTAAAAAAAATATTTCTGAAAAATGATGATACTGTGAAATAAAGCCTTACAAATATGTGTGACTTTTGAATCATAATACCCATGAAATAAATAACATCATATTTAACATAAAATAACTGGAGATGAATTATATTAAAGAAATATAAAATCATAAGGGCAATTATATAGACCACATAATGAAAAATGTGGTGAACATGGGGTTTGTCTCGTGAAATTAAAAGGTAGACAAGAAACCCTCACATATATGATAACATTGAAAAGAGAATTAATCAGTGTATAGATTATCTGTATTAACTGTTGGTACTGATAAAGTGATTTTCAATAATAAAATAACATATTAAAATTCCTCTAAACTCATAATCATATAATTTCAATACAATATATAAGTAATATAACTCAGTGGAATGAAATTGAGTAATCAAATCATTTACCTCTTAATACATATTAAGCCAAATATCCTAAGATAAAATAATTCAAATTTCAACTCAAAATAACTTTAATTACAAATGAATCAATATATTGAATATTAAGAGATTTGTATATGCACCATATAAATGAAATTAGGTATATAACATTACAATATACCTCACAGAAATTTGAGAAAAAGTCCATTACCTAACACTCGGTTTTGGTCAACCATTAATTGAACACTGGTATAGTGGTTCTAATCATGATATTTTTTTAACTAAGAGTATTCATATTTATAATATCATATATAATATTTTTATAACATATTATCAATCGTTCATTAATATTATTTTATTATTACAATTATGTCAAGTTATAACAAACATGTTTTCTCATGAATGTTCTCAATTGAATGTTATGGTCCATAGGAATGTTAAATTGTAACATCATATAGTGAATTAAAATAATTTCTTAAAAATTATTATATTTCTATTGAGAGAATTTTAGAATCATTATTTACATTTTAACATAGATAAGGTATCAAATTGCTTCATGGACACAGTTAGTTGTTGGTATCCACGAGTGATGTTATCAATTACTTAATGGGTAAAAGAGAAAATATTTTTTTGATATATTTAATTTGAATAATAATTATCATTTCATATATATCAAATATATCTTCAAATTTTACCCTAATAACATTCCATGAAAGGATAAATTAAAAATATAACAACATTGCATCATGAGGAGGTAATCCACCATACTCATCAGAAAAATTATTGTATTTTAATTGACATGGAATATTAAAATGTATATGTGATATTTAAAATAAATAACTAAAAATATAATATTTATCCTAAATTTTTTATAAATTCATCATTATATTCATCCTTGAAATGTGTTTATGTGACATAAATTACATTAATTTGGTAATCGGGTGACCGTTGTACACCTGATCAATGATTTCATTTCTCATTTTAAGGAACAAAGATATTGGTATAGGTCATTGAATAAAAATAAAAAATTATCAGTATATTTATGATACATATTTTATTATATATGTATGGTTTAATAATATTTAATGTATTCAGAAGAAGTAAAATATATAAAAATGATCTTTTGAAAATGTTATCTCTCCATGGAAAATTATCTTTATGATTATACTAAAACATTCCTATGTTTTCCTTAATATAAATAATATATCTCTAGGATATTTTTAAGGGTTTAAGTGAAATTGTTTCTAAGGAATTTTCATATAAAGTATTATTTTATCGGGTTAATAAGATAAAATAATCAGTGGCCTTTAATAACTAGGGTAGAGGACAAACATGGAATTTATAAAAAGAATCAATTAAACCATCATTTCTCTCATTCTAGAATCCTAAAAAAGGTAAATTATCAATTATTTGACATGATGAGATAGTAATATGAATATAAAATGTTGTATTTATATGTTTTAGGTCATATTAACCCTTACATATTTCCTACAATGCCAATGCAAATCAGTTTTTATATTAACCACGGTAATTACTTTTAATTATTTTACTATTCAGGAAGCTAAAATTTTAAATTGAACTTATTAGATTAAATAAATTACTATGATTATATATATGGAATCCATTTTTCTAAATTCAATTAATATAATTAAAAATATCTAATTCAAAATTATACTCTCAGAAACCATGAAAAAGGGTGTTTCAAATGAAAAAAACATTTAAGTGTAGAAGGTTTTAAGATCAATACTCAATATTAATTTTTTTTCAACTACCTAATTTAGAATAATTATAGAATAATTTATCTAATTGAACTTCATAAACACTATAAGAATGATTTATATGTTTATATAACTTCAAAAAAAATTAATATTTATGATAAAAATTAATAGTATTCACTATGCATCAAAAAATGAAACACTTTAGAAAAGAAAAAAATCATCCTAAGAAAATTTTTATATGATTGTTTAAATAAATATTATTCAATTTAATAAATTTTATAAAAGTAGTAAAAATAAATTCTAAATTATGTTCCCAAACCACAACTAAACCTTCTATAAGAGAAAAAAACACTTTTGTTCATAAAAATGTGTTTTTATTTGAAATGATTATTATTTTATTTATAATAAATATATTATTTTAATTTTAAAAATTTAGTAATTAGTATTCATAACCAATCATTTAAAAAATATGTTATAATTTTATATTATATTTTGGTTCCTTTACATTTTGGTTTGGGTTTTCCACAAGTTATCAGTGATGTTGAATTTATTTAAAAATATATATTTATTGAAAAGAATAATGGTGTTAAATTATCTTCTAAAATTGGTGTGATGTTTCATATATTCTATTGAAAAATACTATCCAATTTTAAAATATTGGTCTGTTACATTTACATTTGGGTATTTATATTTGAATACTTTTCAATGTATTTTTTTTATTTATTCATAATGGGATAGATTGGGTTCAATTTTATATTTTTTCAAGCAATTTCATTCATTTTATTTATCCTATATCCTAATATTATATTATTATTATAGTTTAATGACTCCAATATTTGATCTTTTACGCCCTCAGTGCTAGTCTCCATCCAAGGGCCTACTATAAGTGACAATTGGGAGTTATTATCCATCTCCCCTTATCATGGAATCTTTGGATAGAGTGGGTTATCAAAATTCATAAATTTAAATGTTATTATATTTATTTAATAAAAATTATACACTTTTAACATTTTCCATATAAAATGAAAAACATTGTTCTTGTAACCTACATACTACCACAATAATGAAGGATTCTCAATATATTTTATCACTAAATTGTTCAGTTTTTTCTAAAAATGTGTTTAATGAATGAATGTGGTATTTATTAATTTAATATTATTCTAAGAAGATATATAATTCTCTACATGCATTTTGATTAACAGGAAATGAAAGAGAAGTCTTAGTCTGTGACATTACTACAAACATCTATCGAATGATGTGTTTTCTTATTCCTTATGATCATAAATATATAATTCTTATAAATTATATAAATTAATAAAGAATATGATTTTTTCAATATTATATCTTTTAATTTTTATATTAATATTAAAATTATTATTGATTTATGAACTTTTATTATTATCAAAATTACTATAAGAAATCATTAATAATTACGTCTTCACGAATCATGACTGAAACTATAATGGAATGAAATTATTAATTCATAAATAATTATACAGATTATATTATAGTACCCTAAATATTAATGTATCGATGACCTTGGAATCAATAAATATGGAATTTCATTGATACATTTATTAATAAGTGAAAAAATTAAAACTACTGAAAACGTGATGATGAAAATAAACTACATATAACTAAAATATGAATATAATGATTTTAAATTTTATTATTAGAAATATTCATATACATTAATATGTTTAAAAATTATATTATTATAATTTTGAGGTTTATTATGGATGAGGTTATGTATATTTGATGGATTTCTATTGAAAAACGTAGGGGGTGTAATTGAATCCACATCACTTCTGGTATCCAAATTACACATCTTTGGCAGTGATCTTAAATGATTTATTTATTTTATCCAGTGATGATTTTATATTTCCATCATAAAATTTTTTAGAAATTAAATATAAATATCTTGTTATTATTTTTTGATGGATTTTGTTGTTCTGGAAATTTGATGATATTTGGAATAATTAATATCATCCCAATATGATATCTTTATCTTCCATATCCAAATTAACTCTTCCCACATTTTTTATCCATTATTATTTTGAAATGTAAATTAAAATTATAAATGGTAATATTTAAATTTTTCATTAGCCATTTTCAAATGGACAATATATTAATCCTCTTGTAAGGTGTGTTGTAAGTGATGTAATTTTAATATCTAAAAGGATAATTAATTTCATTTCATGGTTATATATAGTATTAATAACAATTCTTTTTATATCATGTAATTATATATCATCATGTTTACATTATTTATATTTCAATATAAATAATTTTTTAAAACACAATTTGTATTATCATCTCAAGAGAAGCATTTTAGTCATACCAATAACATTTTATTTTATGAATAGTTTATGAATTTTTTAACAGAAAATACCTTATAAATATTATAATCTAATTTTATATCTTATTTCAATAGGATATATATAATATGGAGGAAAATTTTATGAATAACCTTATAAATTATTTTAGAATTCATCCTTTTGGTAGATAGGTATTTTTTCTAACAAATCTTATTCCTAAGGTCATGTGATATGATTCCATTTTTGAAATGTTTCAAAAATATTAATTTCATTTTTTTCACATGGTATGATGACTAAATTATTCATAATGTAACATATATGTATATATTTTTAGGGGTTGGGTCATATACCACCCTAAAATTCATTAGTTATGGGTTTATAACCAAAAATACAATGAATAGTGGACATTCTAGGAATTATTTCACAACATAACGAGTATGACTATATACATAAGCTCAAATCGTAAAGGGAGTTTATTTTTAGATATTCTCACCATTTGGGGTTTACATGTACTTATTTATGTGATATATATCCATGTTATTCTAGTTTACCTATCCTTTTCGACATTTCTATGAATTATATAGCGGTTATGATATATGCATAATGATTGTAGTCTAATTTCTCTAATTTATTCTTCTATATTATATGTTAGATTCCTGTGGGATTATATATACTCAAATTAAACAATTTTTAACATTCTCATTATCCAATAAATTTCAATTAATCATACATCCCCCCCCCCCCCCCCCCGCGATCATTTTTCTCACATCCTTCCAATCATATAGTCAATGATATGTTGATAATATTTTAACGTATAGGATATCTCAAATCATATTTTCTATTGATTAAATTCCCCAGGTTATAAATATTTGCGTAACACATGTGAAGTATAAATGGCGGTCTAGTCTTATTTTATTATGAAGAAATATTATAAATCATTACAAAAATAATTTCCTAAAATAAATAATCCTCAAAATAATAGTCATATTGTTCTTTGGATTCTAATATTATTTTGGAGGATTAATGTACATTTATTAGGAAATTTTATTAAAGAGTGATTTTTTATCATGGGTTAGCTCACATATATGGTTTATATAGGATCCATGTTACACACCCATGTTAAGAAAAAAATAATAGAGAAAATGGTGAAACATATACATCCCAAATGAAAATGAATGAATATTTTCAGAGGTTTTAACCTCTAAGACCAAATAGAATACTATTTATATCATTTTAGTCATATTTTATTTTCTAATATTAATCAATTACAATTAAGGTGAATCATTACAAAATGTTTACAAAATCACAAGATTGTATTTTACAAAACTCTCTCATATGTGAAATCAATTTATCTTCATGATGATTTAAATATCATAATGATATTTATTACATTATTTATTAAAACTTAAATTCATTTTTTTGGAATACTAGAGAATTTATTCAATAAATGAATTTCAGTTTAAATTCCATATGTTTTAGTTTAAATGGATTATATGAAGTTAATATAGAATATATAAGTGTTTATTATTATTCTATAAGTATTGATAAATCATAGGAAGATATGAAAATAATTTTTTTATGTGGAACTAATTATAAATCAGATTTATTTTTATACGATAGGAGGAGTGAGTTTTGGATTCACATAGTCATGAATGGTTTCTTGGGTGCATGGTACCCTCTTTTCAGGGGGGGACTTAGTACTAATGGATAATGCTACATCTAGTTCATTTGATGAGGTGGTATGGGTTGTGATTGTAGGGGTCCATAGTCCTTATCATTTTGGTGAACACTGGTAATGGAATGTCCACATAGGATGAAATAATAACTATTTTAATAAGACTTTGTCTTTACAAACAAAGGAAAAATAGTCTGGTGACATTGGAAATGAATTCCAATATTCTTCACAATTCTGTATACGGTATAAGGAAAACCCTCTAGGCTATATCATATACCATTAGATAATAAAGGAAGACCATTAATAATCATATAGATTTCATGGACACCTAGTAAGAGGGAAACATTCATGAAAACCATCGAACATCCATGGTTATCAATGACGAAACCATTACATGCATCCATAGTGATGAATCATTTCATATTGAGAGAGAGAACTTGGTAAAATGGGATTCACTCATCCTTCACTATTTTAAATTTAGTGACTCGGGTTTGGCCCTATCGTACTTTGGAATGATTTTGCATACATTTATAGAGATAGGAACTGAGATGTTGTGTGATTCTGTGGAATAGTCATCATGGAATAAATTTTATTAAAAAATTGTGTATTCTTATACTATGCACGCATAAGAAATGTTTTATATATTTAATTGTAACTCGGATCAGAAAACCATTTCCACGATTGGGTATTGGGCATGTCATTTACCTTATGAGGGGCATAATTTTTTGTGGGAAAAATCTTTCAGTGGAAAAAATTATTGGGGGAATTTAGTTAAATAAATTAATCTATTTATTCTATATTTCTAATCAAATAACTTATGAAAAGAGTATTAGATCAAATTACTAGAACCGTGGTTGAGTTCGGAAATACGTGTTTAACCTAGCCACGACATACTTTTTTTCGGCACCGGGTGACTTGTCGGATGCGTAATTGGAGTTGGGCTATTTAAAGGAGAGGTTTTAATTATAAAAAATTAGATCCTACCCCTAATACCCTTTCCTCTACATATATGATAATTCTAGTAGCCCCCTCCACTTCTTCCTCACTGTCAAATGATCTGATCGGAGAAAAGAAGCATCGTCGATCTCCAATCGTGACGGTGATTGCTCCCAGATCGTACAATAAATTTTTTGAAGTATGTATTCAACACCAATGCATTTTATATTCACCCTAAAGGTAGGAAATGTGAGTTTTAATCCCATTTTCATGGTTTGTATTTGTTTTTGGTTTAAATCTCCTTTGGATATCTATGTAGAGGTCATGTCTATGTTGATTGGGTCACGATATTTCTAGATCTGGTCTGAGATTATTTTTTCACCCAGTAGAGCTTCACAGGTGGTCTGCGGAAGGTGTTGGCAGTGTGGGCCTATCATGTTGAGGGTCTAGAGGGATTCAGCGTAGTGGGATACTGGTGGCAGCGGTGCAACGATCTGCTGGTTGAGGCAGCACGATAGTGGATGACTCCTGAGTGTGGCGGAGGCTGTTGGGAGGCCGTGACGTGGAGCGCGGAGTGACTTGGGTGTCAAAAATATCACTGAAATAATGGGATGTGGAGAGGCATGTGGGATGTGCTACGGTGGCCTGGGATGGAAACTGATCTGCTGGGCAATGAGGCTAGTCCGTCCGGATAGAGTGGGTATGTCTAGCCAGATAAGACCCATGGTGTTTTAAACCCCTGTATCTCTCTAACCATTTGTATGATTTTAATGACATCTAGACCACATGTTCAATCTGAAAAGGGGTATATTTTCAGACTATATTGAGGAAATTATGTCAAAGGATCATGTTTCAAAGACACAAAACATCTAATTTTAATAAAAATAATAATATAATTATTATTTTCCCAATCTTGTATCAAACGTATCTTCTGCGTCAAATGTTAGATTGATATGCCATCAGTGCTGTTGATACCCTGAATTTAGTGTGAAATTTTCATTAATGGTTTTTGTTTCTCAACCCAAAATCAAGGTTTGGGCCCTAAGAGGCTCATTTTGGGAATTTGTGGTGAAATGTGAGCTTTTCATTGGGGACCGTTTTGGGAAATTCAATACCATATCCTGAGTTTTTTTAAACATAGAAGGTGATGGTGTCCTCCATTATGGATTTCTAGGATCCCTAGGGCATGGGAGAGGGACCATTACATTTTTGTAGTTTGTTCAAGTGTTGTTACTCCCTTGATTGATTATTTTGTGGGTTTCTAGATGATTTTCATGTATTTGGACTTCTTCACTGTCGTCTCAGGTCATGGGATCTCCAATATAATTGGATTTTAGGTATGGTAATCAACTACAATGCTAGGGAGTGTGTCCTATAATAATAAAGTAGTTCTCCCCTATAATGGGAATGTGCTCATGTTTCATAGAGGGGTTCTCCCAAATCGGGGGTACGAGCCCACATCTCTCGTAGTGATGCTCCAATACCATGCGTGTGGTCTCATATTTTCATGAATGGTGCTCCCCTACAATGTTAAAATGTTGGATCGGGTTTCTTAGGATGGTACTCCCCCATCATACAAGGGCATGGGTTCAAACGTATGGTGTTGTGCTCCCCTGTGTTTGAGATGGCAATAGAGAGCGGGCCCCACCACTTGTTACGTATGCCTCATGGGTTAGAGTGATCTCTCCCTCAATGGCCTCCATTGTGGAGACCTCCAAAAACGAGTGACTAAGTTTTAACATTATGGTTTAGGAGTAACTAATCCCTCAACATTGAGGCAGCGGTGTGGCACAGGACACTCCACTTGAGTAATTTCGACATTGCACTGGGTGCAGGCCTACATTGGTAGGACCTCTAGTGTTGGGCACTAGTGTTAGTCCTTGTGTGTTGTTATAGAAATGGTCTTGAATAGAACCTATCACCAATGATGAGGTTATACCGTCATGAGTATTGGAGCCTAAGATGAGTATATCTGGTTGATTTCTAGATTTTCCTTGCAGTGTTGTCAAATATTTGATGACACACCCTATGGTTTGAGCTGACTAGTCATGTTTATCCAAGGATGGTCTTGATATGGGGTTTCTCCACCTTATGGGTTCCCATAGGCTAGGATGATCAGACTACTACCTTTCAATTCCTCAATTTCTTTTGGGATTTTTGTTGAACATATTCATTATCATTATAGTTACCCAAACATGTTATTTTCCTGTAGATATTTTCTGTCTTGTGCATACCACATGCCTTTCAATGAAGTACCATGAGGAATCTTAATAGGAAGATCTTATTGAGAAAAAAAACTAGTGTGTTTATTGGTTCTTGGCTGAGTGGCATTCTAGAAGCTACATCTAATAGTGATCTACTCCATCTGAGCAGGTTTTATTACTTTCCGGTTTTCTTTCGATGGCCCTTGTATTATCTCTATTTTTACATCTATTGTACTCTACTTTTGTGTAGATGTTCTCATTCATTTATTTTGATTATATGTATATATATGTATATCTACACTGTTTCATGGAGGTTCTGTGGATGTGTACAGACATGCACCTTAGGCTAAGGCCTCCGGTGTGTGTGATAGCCAAATCGGTGCGAGTCACCCACACCAGACCTATTGAACGTAGTCTTGGGGAGTCATAGATCTAGGATGTTGGGATGAGTTTTTATAGAGTAGAATCAGTAGAGATTCTACCAATGGGACCCTAGAGAATATTTTTTCTATCTTTGTTCTTTGTTTTGGTTTCATAGTGGAAATGTTAGAGTGTTTCGAGTTCGACATTCATGCTACAGAATCCAGTTTTGGTGTAACGACTGATGTATCGATTCACCCAAAATATGAAAAACATCCTTTTGACTCAGTATATTATGGAACTAGTCAGAGGGACAATCAATGATACATTCATCAAATAGGACTCGGGTTTGGGTTTTACTTGTCATTCTTGAGTTGTCTCCATGTCAATACTCTTTGACCTCGGCGTGTCTTGTTGTTATTTCAGAATGCATCCTTGAAGGATGCAAGATAGGGTTTCATAGTAGGATTCTTGTGATGATCCAACCTGAGTAGAGGCTTCAAGGAATGACACTGGTTCTGAGGTAGGGTTTATATGTGGTCAGCCAATTCGGCCTCCCCCAGTCAAGTAGAAGGTTGTGCTAATAGTGCATGGTTAGGATTCACAATGGATGAGTGTTCTGCATGAGTTCCATAGGTAGTAACATCTAAGGTTCCACGGTGACCTAGAACCCCATGTCATTAATGAATGGATTACAAAATTTATACATGTTCTCTTCCTAGTGAAGACACCTCCTGATCAGATGGAGGTCCAAGTGGTGATCATTTTTTGGGTTCTGATGGAAATGGGTAGAGTATATTGACAAATACCCATGAAGAGGATACACACTCTTAATAATAGTTTGTGAGGCTCCTTAGGGAGGAATTTTATTCATCCATGTTATGTTCATTGAAGATCCAGGAGTTTCATCACCTTTGGTTTTGGTAGGATTCCCTTGGAGGAGTACTCGGAGAAGTTTAACGACATGGAACATTACTCTCGGGACATGTATGAGTCCCATTTTTTAGGGACGTAATATTTTAAAAGAACCTCCCAAGATATTTCTGATCTACTTTGATCCCCTTTTTCCTTCCCACCTATGCGAGGGTACGAGTGGGGGATGTATTGGTCGAGTGCTTCTTGGCAGAGGGACAAGCAGACAAGGACTATAGTGGGGGGTTTTAGGCGGAGACGTTATCCACATCTAGGAGACAACAAGCATTATGATCGAAACCCGATAGGAAAAACAATTATCATACACTGGAACTTGTGTATCAAGAGTAGGAGCCGGGATAGGGTTCTAATCAGTATTTGGATGGGTGGTGATATGATTGTGATGGCCAGTGGCATCTTTCTAGAGATTATTTGTCCTGCCATGCCACTGGGTGAGAGACGGTCAACAAAACACCTTGGTATAGGTATTTTTTCAAGTATAAAAGTCTGTAGGGTGGCATATTTGGCGGAAGGGATTTTTTAGTAGTGGGAGGTGGAAGATGGTATGAGTTTCCACAACCACAAAACCCATGTGGCCCACGATGGAATTATGGAGTTAGAGGATGGGGAGGGGAAAAATAAATTCCTTATAGTTCATTTTCCCAAATGATCCCCAGAGGGATAGAGGTATGCTTTTCTATTCACTATTTTCATGAGGATTTTTCGGAGTGACATGGGGTGTTATTTAGTCCCTATGCCATTGTTGTACGTCGTATATTCAAATACACAAGGAAGAGAGATCCATCCCCCAACTAAGACTGGTTTTTGTGATGTGGCTAAAACTATGTGGGTGAGTCAGTTCCATGCAAGGTGTTCAATGTTATGATGTGGTGGAAGAATCCCTCTGATGTGTGTGTTCGAGGTAGGGTTGTCTTTTGGGAGGTTTGCATGAAGGTCCTGGTAAGACCCATGGTCAGTTCCTGGATATATCTATTTTTTTGTTTATACCCTCATGTGTTTGGACACAACTATTTATGCGAGTCAGTAGAGGAGGTCGTGGTTCGGTTTGATGTGGCATCAGACTCACAAGATTGAGGGATGCTTTCCCCACTAAGAATAGTTCTTATGATGTGATAAAAAACTGTGCAGGAAAGTTAGTTCTACAAAAAGTGGATATTATCATGGAGTGGTGGATTATTCCCTTTGACATTAGTGTTTAGAGTTTTTTTTGCCTCTGTGTCAGATTACCAAGGTGGCATACCACAAAAACCTATGAATCTAAGAGACGAGACACACAATATTTACCACCAATCATAATTGAGGAGACATATGCCATGATTAACAATGTTTACTATATATGAGGTGAAAATGGGTTTGGTATACCTTGTGGTTCATCTGAGTGTATGTGTTTCTGCATCACAAGAACCCTTGATGTCTTTGTAGGGGTTTTGGGGAAATCATTGGTGTGGGAAACCCATGCGAGAGTTCAATTTCATTCCATCTTTCATAGACATTGGGTTTTCCAGGTTGTAATGTCTTAATGTTGGTTGGATGTAGAGACTTGTGATTTTCCCTATCATACTTGGGAATAATTATATATATTTTTCCAAAGCTCGGTGCTGAGATGATGTGCGATTCAGTGGCATATTGTGTCCAATTTTTTTAAAATATAATTTATTTTTATACTTTTCACAAGTATGGAACATGAAACCTCTTTAAAGGTAGTTGAGTAGCTCAGATCAGAAAGTGAAGGCCATGGTTGGGTCTAGAATATTCTATTTACCCAAGCCAAGTTATATGTTTTTTTAGCGCCAGTATTCTATAGAAAACTTCATCGAGGGAATCTATATAAATATATTTTTATTTTTGATTTTAGATCAAATAAATCTTGAATGGAGTCTCAGATCAAATTTTTAGGAAAACAGTTATGTCTAGAAGGGTATGTTTACCCTAGATATGACAGATATTTTCTGAGCACCTAGTATCTAATTAGAGGTATAATGACATCAGGGCTTTAAAATGGAGAGGATTTAATTTAGAAAAATTAATCCTCCCCCTTGTACCATTTTCTACACACACATCAGTAATCACTTCTGTCCCATCTACTTCTTATTCACCAACAAATGTCCATCTTTATGAAACAAAATGTCATTGATATCTGATATGGATAACGATCACTCCGGAATCATGATGTAATAGATCTCTAGAATAGATCTAAACCCAAATAAATAGAGTTTCACCCTTGAGGTAGGATGTTTTAGTTTTAATCGTATTTCCATCATTCTTTATTCATTTTTGGATTGAATCGTCGATAGATCTATAAGAGGAGCCATTTCATTATATATTAGGTCCCAAGCTTTTGGGATCAGGTCGCTGATTATTTTTCTGACAACTAGTGTATTACCGGTGTTCTGTGAATGGTGGGAATGATTTGGGTTTGGGGAAGTGTAGGACTGGAAGGAAGCAGTGTGGTGGGATTCTTGTTGTAGCTGCATGATAGTCTTCTGGTGGAGGAACCACGTCGACAGAAGCTATAAGTTGGTGGTAGAGCTGACTAGGTGATGACAGCACTGGGAAATGATTGATTCTGGAGCCGTTGGGTGCACAAAGAGAATAGGGAATATGGTGGTTGGACGACTATTTTGTGGGGGTCTAGGCTAGTGGCTGAGCCGTGGGCCAGTGAGGCAAGTTGTGAATTCGGTGTCTTAAACCCCCATATCTATCAAACCAGGTGTATGATTTAAATTTAACTTATGGCCACACATTCCAATCGTCATGAAAGATCTTTTGAGATCGGTTTGAGTTTTTTATGTCTCATCTTGAGGTTCGGTGACATGTAACATTAAATTTAAATAATAATAATAATAATATAAATATTATTATTTATTGAAACTTGAATCTGACGTATCTCATGCTTCTGATGTTCGATTCTTGTATTGTCAGCAGTGTAGATACCCAATATTCATTATCTAGGTTTCAAGAATTATTTCAGGTTCATATAATAGAATCGATTGAATCCCCACAAGGCATGGTTTTGGATTTATCACTGAAGTGTGACTCTTTCACCGGGTGTCCATTTTCAGTAAGCAAATATCCTCTCATGAGTTTTTTTTCCTCATAGAAAAAATTTATGGCCACTTTTTATGGCTTGAAAGACTATCAACATCATGGGAGTAAGGCCTTCAACTATGGGTAGTTTATATTTGGATTTTTACACCCCTTAGGGATTTGGGTGAAGGTTTCCCTATGATGTTCGTGCAGATGAACTGCTCCCCTTCCATGTTAGGGTGAAGGCCCTCCAATCTCATTGGAAGATAGGTTCAGTCCTCCTCTTCCATACCTAGGATAGTATCCTATATCCCTGTATGTTTCCTACCATACAATGGGTGCTCGAACACATTTCACAGAGTGGTGGTGGCCTATCATTCCTGGGAGCCAACATCTCTCGTGGTGGTGCTCCCCTAATAGGGGTGTAGGCTCACAATGTCTGGAATGGTGTTCCCCGAATGTGTTAGTGTGCATGCTAAAATTTCACATGGTGGGTACTCCCCTATAGTACAATGGATAAAGTTTAACACAGGGGAGTATTTCTCCCCCTTGTTCGAGTTGGTAGAAGGTATTATTCCCCTTTACTTGTTACATGTGATTCCTGGTTCAGATTTAGTGCTCCCTCAACGGTCGGTGGACCATGACCCTCTATATGGGAGATATTGAGTTTTCATTTCTTTGATTAGGATAAAGTATTTCCATCGATTGTGAGGATGTTGTTAGGTGGGAGACTCTCCCCTTGGGAACCTTCGACCTTACATAGGACACTGTTGTGCATTGGAAGGACCTAAGGTGTTGGGCCCTATTTCTCACCCTAGTGTATAGCTGTAGGAAGAGAATCAAATATAACCTATCACTAGCAGTGAGGTCAGACCATCATGTGGCTTGGTTCTTGAAAGATGTATATCTGCTTAATTTTTGGGATTAACCCAGGGTGTTATCACATCTTTGATGACATGCCCTATGGTTTGAGATAACTAGTTGTGTTTGAAGTGGATGGCCTTGAGATGGTGTTTCTCTCTCGTTAGTGTTGCTTCATGATTGGATGAGTATACCGATTCCTTTCAGTTTCTCTTTTTCTTTTGGAGGTTTTGGGTGACCTACTGTGTATCTTCATACACACCCGTACACGGGGTTTTCCCACACATGTTTTGTGTCTTGTGCAGACCACAAGCCTTTCAACGGAGTCCTAAGTATACATGGAGAAGGAGGATCATAGTGGGCAAGACTATCCAGGGTGTTTACCAGGGCATAGTTGAAGATATTTCTGGATGGTGAATCTGACAACAATCCCCTCCCGCTGATCTGGTTAGACTCTTTGGCAGTTTTTTCGATGGGATCTATATTTTCTGTATTTGTATATCTGTTGTAGTATGGTTTTGAATAGATTTATGAAGGCATATATTTTCTATAAATATATATATATTAATACATTTAAGTCAATGTGGGTGTGTGTATAATGTTAGAGTACCCTAAGTCCTCCCATGTGTGTGATATCCTACTAGGCAGTTGTCGAAATCCCCTAGTATAATGGAGGAGAGCTTGGGGAGTCGCGGCTCAAGCCCATTTTGTTGTGTCGTGAAATTAAACCTCCATGACTATTTTTTTGTAGCTATCTCTTCTATTTTATTATTCCTTAACAAAATTTAAAATGAAATAAATAATGTTTATGATGAAAATTTTGTGGCATTTTCTAATTTTGAATCAAATTGAAATTAATGATGAGAATATGGAATAGATTTATAATAAAAATTTATTTCATTGAATAAAAAAGGCATTCATATTGATTTTTATACACCCCATAAAAGAAAACATATATTATAAATGGAAAGTGAATAATATAAAGGGAATATAGCCAATAAATTTCATATCTTGAGTCCATATCTCCATATCAGTACCTTAGCTTCTAAAAAATATTTTTTTCTGAAATATTTAATTTCTTCAAAAACAAACTACTAATTTATTTTCATATAAATATTTATTTTACATCATTTATTTCCATGTTTAATATAGTAAATAAATCTATTGATATCATTTATGACACTTTGAGGATGTTTGGTTCAAAATCTATAAATTGATTTAGATGATTAGGGATGGTAACGGGGTTATTATTCCATAATCTATAAAATAATAATTTTTAAATTACAATTATTTCTATAAATTCTATTAAATTTATAATTATTTAGGTATTAATGAACAAAGAATGGATGACATTTGTAATGACCCGTAAATTTCAAGGAAATTTTTTTCTAAAATTCATTTGAGATTTTATGAGTATGCAGTTTCTGACGGCACATGATTCGGAGGCCCGGTGTGCCCGGAATCAATTTTTGAAGTTTAGCTCAGTTACGTTCAGTGAACGAATGAGTGGGTTTTTCTAACTTTTGAACCGGTGCTCGGAATCGAAATCCGAGGGCACTGATGGAACCATAGCGCTGTTAATTTCTTAAGAAGACCTTTACTGGAGTTGTGTTTTCTTGGGAATCGTTGTTTCAAAATGTGGTTTAAGTGTTAAGTGAATTAAATTTGTGTCACAACTTTATTTCTCTCATCTAAGTGGTTAACTCCCATGTATGGGAGTTGGAGTGGGACCCACTTAATCTTAACTCCTCTTGTCAGGATATTATTGAGGTGGGTCCCACACGAGCCCTAACCTTTTCAAATTCTCCATAACTCCCTAACTCATATAAAACCCCTCTTAAATTATGTGGCTCTCCCTTACTGTAATCTTACCAACCTAAACACTCCATTTAATTTTGACATCTCAAGATTAATTAAATGAATTGAATTCAATTTGGAATCATAGGTTTTTTGAGATGCATGGCTTGAGTAATAAAATAATAGAAGTCTTATTTTATTTGGTGGGAGCTTGTTGTGTTATGTTTTTGGAGAGAATACTCTAAGTCTTGGAGATCTCCATCTTTCTCGTTGAATATCATCAAGACCTCGACGAAGAATGTCATCACTGCAAGGATAGATTGATGTGCCATTCTTCTCCTCTCTGCAGTTGGTGTGAGACGTCATCCCGTCCTTGGACGCACGTCAATGCCGTCATCAAAATCATTCCTGCGACGCTAGCTTCTGCGAACTTTTTTCGAGGTACGGTTTGTTTCATTGTTCATGTTTTATATTGGAATTATTTATTTTTATTGGCTGCTTGTTATCAATATAACGGGAGGAGGTTGGACCGCACAAACCCGACCGACCCTCCTCTTTTGTTTTTGATCACCGTCGTGGTTTGGAACGGAGGTGGCCAGTGCAACGGCACCGCACGGGAAGGAGAGAACCTTGGCTGGAGCGGGCCGCAGCAAAGGAGCGAAGCACCCGTAAAACCGAAGGAAGCCGGGGCCGAGGGAAGGCTGCGGCAGAGGGTCGTGGTGCCGTCGCTTCGCGCCAGACGGGGAGGAGCTGCGGCCTATGGCCGCGATGGTTTGGGGAAGCGGTCGGCCACTGGCGCTAGCTGGAGGTGGTACCCCTTATGTCCCGTGGAATTAATTAAGGCCTGCCTTAATTGGCCGACTATTTTTCAATCAAAGGGGGCAGCACCCCCCGCATCCCGCTCGGCTGAAAGCTGATCCGCCGGCCTCGCTGGCCGGGCCAGCCGCGTCAGGCCGGGTTGCCCGCGCTCGGCCGGACCCCCACGATGGGCCGGGCCATGCCGGCTGGGCCAAGACGCCCCGGTGGGTCCAGGTCGCGACCAACTGAGCCGAACCCAGACACGGGTTGGGTCGCCCGGTTTGGGCCGACCCAGGGGGTATTGGGCTGGGTCGGACCGGGCCCAAATCCCCTGTTTTCGGACAGATCCGTTCAAACGCCCATAACATAGGTTACATGACTCCCATCGGTGCACCGTCAGTTGCGTTGGGATACTTGGATCGAGACGTTCGTTTTGGTATATTATACTCAAGGTTTAGGAGAACATTGGGTTTGGCCGTCTTGGTTCGAACACGAAACCAACCAGGCCCTCGGACCGGAAACACATATAACTTGAGCTTCGGACATCCGATTGATGTGTCGTCGACTTAGTTGGATTCCTATTAGTGAGACGGTTCATTTGGATTACTCCATTCGAGGTTTGGATGCAGCTGGAGTATGGACAGGTTGGTTTTAACTTAAAACCCAACTGGGCCCCTGGGATGAAAAGGCCAATAACTCTCAGACCGGGCATCTGATTGACGTGTCGTCTGTTGCATTGAGTTCCAATTGATGAGACGGAACAATTTGATACATCAACTCTAGACTTCATGGAAGTTGATGTATCGATCCCTTGGCTCGGGGAGCGAACCCTCCCGGAATCGAGTGTGTAGTGTGCGGGAACCCCAGAACTAGCTGCGATGAAGATAATGACTTCTATTTTGGAATCCTCCGTGGGTTCGACGAGGTTGACTACAGTACTAGGATCCTCAGTGGGTTCGAAATGGAAGACTACCATACTAGGGATCCTCAGTGGGTTCGACGAGGACGACTACCGTACTAGGATCCTTAGTGGGTTCGACATGGATGACTACCATACTAGGATCCTCCGTGGGTTCGACGAGGATGATTACATTACTGGGATCCTACGTGGGTTCGACGACGATGACTACCGTTATGGGATCCTCCATGGGTTCGAAGACGACATCTAACCTGCTGGGATCCACCGTGGGTTTGACGACGATGACTTCTATAATTGGATCCTCCATGGTTTCGGCAGTGACGAAATCTATACTTGGAACCTATGTGGGTTTGGTAGAGGAGATGATTCAGTGTCCACATCAATCATCTCCACCCCTCTTCGTGATGAGTATACCTATATGAGCTGAGTCTTGACTTTCAATCCTTATATTCGATATGATTGACTTTCTTTCCTGTGTGGATTGGGATGTACCTTCCTATGTGGATTGAGTTATACTTTCCTGTGTGGACTGGATTTTACTTGAGCTTGTGAGTTGGAGCAGAACTAGAATTGATGAATTAGGTATATGTTTGGGCATATATCTAAGTAGTGTTTGTTGATACTTATGTTCATATCTTTCCTTTGATTTTTATCCTTTGTGGATTCTGGGAGACCTTCGGGGGTCTCGGGGTCCATACTGAGTATCTTATACCCACCCCTCAACGGGCTTCTCCTGCAGTATGATTTGTTGGTTGGAGAAGACGGATATCGCTGATCGTGGTTGAGGCTTGAGGAGGAGACAGTACTCGTAGGTGGACTATCAGGTGGGACGTACACGGAGAGGACGGCTGGACTAGAGGAGCCGATGAGACTGACTGTATTCATCCTTCAGGTGGGAGTTCGTTGAGGATGTCCTGGAGGTTGCTACTAGTCTTTCTGTTGTTGTACTTTACTTTTCAATTATACCGCACTTTCAGTTGGGTTTGTATACTGGCCTATTTACATTCCAGCAATTACTTGTGTATACAGTTTACTTAGGTTTTACTTCATTTTGCATACTCTGTAGTGTTTTTTTCTTTTATAAAGGCAAAACCTTCTGTTTTTATCAGGATTCACGCCTTGGGTTCTAGTCTCCAGCCCCTCGCCTGTGGAAGGCGGGCTTGGGGTAGTCACGACAAGGGCCCCGAGGACAGGTCGTGAAAAATTGGTATCAGAGGAGTTCGGTTCTACAGTAGAACTCAGGACTCTGAAAACTCTTCTATGTGAAGCAATAGTGTTTAGGGTATTTAGTGTTGTTATCTGTCCAAGGAGTCCAGTGTTGGTGCGGTGACCGACGTATCCGTACAGTAGGACCATGACTTCTGATTTCTGACTCAGTGCACGAAAACATTGATCGCATGTTTTTTTCAATGTTTTCTTTGTGATTACTTGTGTCAGATCACCAAGTATACTGTATAGACCGTGGCACACTTGTTTCCTTTCAGGATGGACCCACGACGATAGCCAGCTAGGGTTTGAGCATAGTACGAGATGGCAGCCCACCGAGCGATGTGGCCTCGGTGCAGGGCCCCATTAAAGCGGATGCACTGGAGGTACCTCTACCGGCTGAGCCACCGATGCCACCAGCCCCATCAGTTGAGAGTGTATATCGCCTTAGTACACTGGACGAGTTTCAGCATCAGAGACCGCCCTGGTTCTGTGGGGAGATGAACCCTCATGTAGCCGAGGATTGGCTGGAGGCTGTTGTTCGAGTTTTCAGATTAGTAGGGACACCAACTGACCTCATGGTGATCCTTGCAGTGAGTCTCCTGCATGCAGCAGTAGGTAGATGGTGGAGCCTGATGCTCCAAGTGCATGATGAGGCATCTCTTCTTTGGACAGACTTCGAGATTCTCTTCCACTTGGAGTTCGTTGTAGCCACCCTCTGTGCGGTGCAGGTTCAAGAGTTACTACAGCTGCGGTAGGGCAACATGACAATAGACCAGTACTCGGTGAGATTTACCGACCTCTCGCGCTACTCCACTGATATGGTATGGGACCCGTTCTTTAGGGCCCAAACCTTCTAGCAGGGACTGAGACATGAGATCAGGGCTTCGATGATCTCCCTCAATATCCCGACATAGGCGGGGGTGATGGAGAGAGCCCTTCTAGTTTACATTTTTCTTGCTCAGTAGTCTCCACCGGCAAGAAAATCTGTAGGATGACCCGTAGAAGAGTCTTCTGTAGCTGGTAGTAGACAGATGATGTAGAGGAACAAGAGGGCCAGACCATCATATGAGTAGCAGGTGGTAGAGGGACCTCCCAGGTGGAGGTTTGACCGTCGCGGTACGCAGGGAACAAGCGGATGAGGCAGAGGAGCTGGCCGAACAGTGCGTGGAAGAAGATGCTTTAAGTCCCTACCACCACCACCACTAGGAAGACCACCCCGACTGCAAGGAATGAGTGGACATGGGAGATCTCAGCTTCAGGAAGCTGAGGCCTATGACAATGGATCTCCGGGAGAAGATGTACAGGAGCAGGACTAGCTCCAGACATAGAGACTTTTATTCATGATGATTCTATATTTTTTGATGTTTTGATTGTGGATGCTTTGTGTCTTTGTCCCTTGAGTGGCAGTAATAAAAGAAACTTGATCTTGTGACTTTTTCTTCCCTGTCCTTTTTATGTAGTTGATACTGAGAGGTTCCGGTTGAAACATTTGACTTGACCCTCACTTTCAAGATTCCTATTAGAGGAGACCTAGTGACCACACACTGCTTCCAATAGTGTGACTTGACCCCTACAGTTGAGAGTAGCAGTTGGATCTCTTGGTAGTAGCGTCAAGGCCTTACGACGTCATCCCTGGCATGAAATGTTACTGTTCATGTTAGAAATGACTGTATTAGGAAAAGTACGTGGTTCATCTGGGGGATGAGACCAAATTTCTTTTTTTGGAAGAGGAGGATTCCCAGCAGCTCTTGTAGATCGTAGACAAATAAGGGTGGAGTTGAGTTCTTACAAATGGCTAGTCTCACCCATTGTTCGTCGAGCGAACGGTTTACGGTTCTCACCAACTCAATAGTCTTAGGTGTATCTTTTCTTAGATGGACATGAAGCTGAGATAGCGGCGATGTCTTGAGTTCCTCTAGGACTTTGTCATCGAGACAGTTTATACTCTTGGGAAGGGAAACGTTGCAGTGTATGCTCTTAGTAAGAGATCAGGCATTCATCTGTTAGGATTGGAGAGACAACAGCTGGCCGCATTTTCAAATATTTTTTGTGGATAGAGTTGGAGTGAGTACGTGTAGAACCAGATATGGTTCAGGCTATGACGGAGAAGGTACAGATCATCCAGGAGCAGATAAGGACGGATCAGAGCCAATAAAAGTCATATGCTGTTAGGAGGTGAAGACCACTAGAGTTCGAGGATGGCGACCACATTTTCTTACGCGTCTCACCTCGGCGTGGATTACAGAGATTTGGCCAGGGCGGAAAGTTATCTCCGCACATCATCAGACCATTTCAGGTTCTCAGCAGGATAGGTGAAGGGGATTATCGCCTGACCCTTCCACCTCAACTGCACTGGGTGCACAACGTCTTTCACGTATCTTAGATGAGGAGATATGAGCACGACCCGATGTATATCATCGTCCACAGGGAGATGGACATCGATGACTATTAGAATTTTACAAAGGATACAGTGGAGAGCGAAGATCGACAAGATCAGGTCCTATGTGGACAGTCGATTCCTCTAGTGTGCATTAGGTGGCATCACGGGAACCTCCAGGAGAGCACTTGGGAGCGGGAGGCTCAGATGCGTGCTCAATACCCTTTTTTCCCTAGTTTATGTTGTATCTTTACTGGGATGTAAATCCCTGAGGTAGGAGTACTTTAAAGACTGATAAATTTCAATGAAATTTTTTTCTTAAATTCTTTGGGATATTATGAATATGAAGTTTCTGACGAAACCTGATTCCGAGGCCCGGTGTGCCTGGAATGAATTTCGGAAGTTTAGCTCGGGTACGTTCTGTGAACAAATGAGTGGGTTTTTCTAACATTTGAACCAGTGCTCGGAATCGAAATCCGAGGGCACCGATGGAACCACATTGCCAGTAATTGCTTAAGAATACCTTTACTGGAGTTACATTTACTCGAGACGAGTTGTTTAAAATGTGCTTTAAGTGTTAAGTGAAATAAAGTTGTGTCCCAGCTTTATTTCTCTCATCTAAGTGGTTTTATCTCCCATGTGTGGGAGTTGGGGTGGGACCCACTTAATCATAATATCTCATGTTAGTATATTATTAAGGTGGGGCCCACATGAGACCTCCCCTATTCAAATTCCCCATAACTCCCTAACTCTTATAAACCCCCCTCTTTAATTATGTGTCTCTCCCTTACATTAATCTTGCCATCCTAAACACTCCATTTAAATTTGAAAACACAAGATTAATTAAATGAATTGAATTCAATTTTGAATCTTACAGTTTTTTGAGATCGATGGCTTGGGTTATAAAATAATAGAAGTCATATTTTATTGGGTGGGATCTTGTTGTGTTATGTTTTTGGAGAGAATAATCTAAGTCTTGGAGATCTCCATCTTTCTCATTAAAGAACATCAGGACCTCGACGAAGAATTCCATCACCGTAAGAAGAGATTGATGTGTCGTTATTCTCCTCTCATCATTCAGTGTGAGATGTCATCCCCTCCTTGGACGCATGTCAACGCTGTCGTCGAAATCATTCCCACGACGCTAGCTTCCGTGAACTTCTTCGAGGTTGGGGTTTTTTCATCGTTCATGTTATATTTTCACATTATTCATTTTTATCGTCCGCTTGTTATCAATATAATAGGAAGAGGTCGGACTGCAAAAACCTGGCTGACCCTCCTCCCCTTTTTTTGTTGATCACCGTCGTGGTTTGGATCAGAGGAGGCGCGGTGCAACGACACCACACGGGAACGAGAGAACCATGGTCGGAGCGGGCCGCAGCGAAGGAGCGCGGCGCCGTCGCACCGCACCTATGAAACCAAAGGAAGCCGCAGTTGAGGGCAGGCCACAGTGGAGGGGCGTGGCCCCGCCACGCCACGCTGGACGGGAAGGAGCAGCGCCCTATAGCCACGACGGTTTGAGGAAGCGACCGGCTGAGCCGGCCGCATGTGCTAGATGGATGCGGGACCGCTCAGGTCCATATAATCAATTAAGGACATCCTTAATTGGCCAGTCATTTGTCAACCAAGGGGGGAAGTTCCCCTTGCATCCCGCTCGGCTGAAAGCCGAGCCAACGACCACGCGTGCCAGGCTGCCGGCGCTTGACAAGGCCAGCCGCACCGGGCCTGGCCGCCCACGCTGGGCTGGACCCCCACGACGGGCTGGACTATGCAGGCTGGGTCGAGCCACGCCAGTCGGGTCGAGCCACACCCAACTGGGCCAGACCCAGACCCGGGTCAGGTCGACCAGGTTCGGGTTGACCAATGGGGTATTGGGCCGGGTCGGACCGAGCCCAAACCCCATGTTTTCAGACAGATCTGTTCAAACACCCATAACATGGGATACGGATCTCCGGTCGGTGCACCGTCACTTGCGTTGGGATACTTGGATTGAGACAGTCGTTTTGGTATATTATACTCAGGGTTTTGAAGAACATTGTGTACGGCCAGATTGGTTCGAACACGAAACCAACCGGGCCCTTGGAGCAGAAATGCATATAACTTGAGCTCCGGACGTCCGATTGAAGTGTCCTCGACTTAGGTGGATTCCTCTTAGTGAGACGGTTCTTTTAGATTACTTTGATCGAGGTTTGGATGTAGCTGGAGTACGTCCAAGTTGGTTTTAGCTTAAAAACCAACTGTGCCCCTCAGACAAAAAAGTCAATAACTCTCAGACAGGGCGTCCGATTGACGCGCCCTCTGTTGCGTTGAGTTCCTTTGATGAGAGGGATCTTTGTGATACATCAACTCTAAAATTCGTGACAGTTGATGTATCGACCCCTTGGCTCATGGAGAGAACCCTCCCGGAATCAAGCGTGTTGTGTGCGGGAACCCTATAACTGGCTACGAAGAAAATGATGACTTCTATTTTAGAATCCTCCTTGGGTTCGACGAGGATGACTACCGTACTAGGATCCATAGTGGGTTCGACGTGGAAGACTACCGTACTAGGGATCCTCCGTGGGTTCGACGAGGACGACTACCGTACTAGGATCCTCATTGAGTTCGACGTGGACGACTACCGTACTGGGATCCTCCATGGGTTCGACGAGGACGACTACTATACTTGGATCCTCCATGGGTTCGACGTTGATGACTACCGTACAGAGATCCTCTGTGGGTTCGATGACGACGTATATCATGATGGGATCCTTCGTGGGTTCGACAACGATGGCTTCTATTCTTGCATCCTTCGTGGGTTTGACTGTGATGACATCTATACTTGGAATCTACGTATTTTTGGCAGAGGAGATGATTCAGAGGCAACATCAATAATCTCCACCATTCTTCGTGATAAGTATACCTGTATGAGCTGAGTCTTGACTTTCAATCAATATCTTCGATATGATTGACTTGATTTCCTGTGTGGATTGGGACGTACCTTCCTATGTGGATTGAGTTATACTTTCCTCTGTGAACTAGATTGTAATTGAGCTCGTGAGTTAGAGAAGAACTAGAATTGATGACATAGGTCTATGTATGGGAATATACGTAAGTAGTGTTGGTTGATACTTGTGTTAGAATCTGTCCTTTTTGGTTTATCCTTTTTGAATTTTGGAAGACCTTCCGAAGTCTCGAGGTCCCTACTGAGTATCATATACTTACCCCTGCATGGGCTTCGCCAGCAGTACGATGTGTTTGTTGCAGACGACGGACATCGCTGATTATGGTTGAGGCTTGAGGAGCGGACGGTACCCAGAGGTGGACTATCCGGTGGGACGTACACGGAGAGGACGATCAGACTCGAGGAGTCGAGGAGACTGACTATACTCATCCTTCAGGTGGGAGTTCCTAGTGGGCGTCCTGGTGGTTTCTGCTAGTCATTCAGTTGTTAAAATTTACATTTCAGTTGTACTGCTCTTTCAGTTGGGTTTGTATACTGGCCCACTAACTTTCCAGCACTTACTTGTGTATACAGTTTACTTAGTGTTTACTTTTGTTTGTATACTCTGTGGTGTTTGTTTTCTTTTATAAAGGCAATGCCTTCCCTTTTTATCGATATTTACACCTTGGGTGATAGTCTCCATCCCTTGTCCTATGGAAGGCGGGTTTGGGGTAGTCATGGCACGAGCCCCGAGGACGGGTCGTGACAACATCACTACGAAGAGGTGCTAGTACACACCTACACACAAATAAAGTTATCATTTTTTGAGGATGTAAGGGACATAAATTAAGTGTTATATTATCTTATATATACATAATTATATAATTAATATAATAAATTTTCATTAAATTAATTTAAATGCTCGTAATTTTCATTTAGTGATTAAAAACCAAACACCTCTTGCTATGGAGGTAGCAGTCCACATGTATGTGCGGGAACATTTCCAATCTCCAATGGATGAATATTGAGTTTTAAAATATTTTTTATATAAGATTAATGAACTTTTATAATATTTAATATACCTATGTAATTGTATCTATTTGGTTAAAAATATTTGAAAAAAGATCTCTGATGAAATAAACCTGGAAAAACTTCATTATGGGTAATATTATTTCTCTAAAAAACTCATTTTGGTCCCACCATAATTTTTTCTATATAGGTCCTATGTTGATAAAATTCCCTTGAGGAGGAGGTGATGGATGTTGATATTATATTCGGGTAGGTATTTGAAAATATGAATGGGTCAATTTCTGAAAGCAAAATAGGATATGGTTGACCATTTCTATTTTAGAAGCGTAATATTCTTGAAATTATAAAATGTTGTAAAATAATATTAAGAAATATTAAAGGGATTCTGGAACTTAAATAATTATTTATAAGATTATATGGGTAGAAATAAAAATATCTATTAAAAATTAATGTACTAATTTTTTATCTTAAAAATACTTTTAACCTAAAATAACATGTTTTATGCATTTATAATGTTGACACTATTTGATCAATGGTTACCATTCATAATTAAAAAAAAGAAAATTAAAAACCATAATAAATTTTAAATTAATAATTAAATATATGAAATTCATTTTTTAAAAAACTATTTAAGGATGATATATAGAATTATTTTAATGTAAAAACCACAAACACAAAAAAATACCCAGTTTAAAAATGGTTTTTTATTCCTAACAATAAACTTTTACAGAAATAATGTTAATTTTGATTCCTATTGGAAAAATTAGATTATATTAAAAAATTGATACAATATTACAAAAATTAAGCATTTAAGAAGGTATGAGACTTCTAAATTAATTTCTTAATATAATAATTAAGAATTTTCAGAGTTTTTTTTTAAATTTTCACACAAAAATGAACCGTTTGAGAAAAATTAAAAATATCTATACAGTAATTATTTCAAAAATATTTTTCCCATAGATTGTTATAATTTTACATAATTTTATTTCATTACGTTCTATAAATTACTTTTACTATCATTGAAAAAAATGAAACGAAATTATTTTTGATGATAGCGGATTTTTGAATCATAAAATAGAATTACCCTAAATAATTACATAATAATAAATATTTATATTAAGATTAATTCATTTAATTATATATTTTCAACAAATTAATTTAGTATCATTTATTAAATTTAATTAACATATAATATTTTTTTCGAAATACATTTTGGTATTATTTTCTTTTATAAGAAATATATCCTCTTATATGAATAGTGTTTCTCCTCATTTATAATATATTTATAATAAATATATAATTTATTTCTAAATTAATTATAGAAAAATTAAAAATATTTTCCATAATGTGATTACACGTGTTCATACCTTACCTTCTAATGAAGTTTTTATGACAGTCACATATTAATATTTATATTTCAAAAGTGCATAATTGTCTATTTAATCATGGTATTCCATTTGAAACACAAAATCAAACATTTTATTCAATCAATGGAAGATAATTAATAATCTTTGGTACTTAAATTTTTCTCCTTAATGAAATTCCATAATGTAAATTCTTTCCATGGACCAATAAATTGTATTGATATTTTTTTAATAGTAATTCTAATGTCTCAAAGAAAAAAGAAATTATAAAATGGAAAATTTATTTTAATATATAAAAATATATTAATTTATACCCACTATGACAACCCTGCTTTTTATTACAACTTAAACATGCTTTATTACATAAAACTTCACTTCATCCAACAAAGAAGATCAAGAGGTTTAGTGACTTTGGGGATTAGGATCATTACATAAAAACTTTAAACTTGAAATACAACATATTTATTGAAAACTTCCTTTACATGACCACTACATTCCTTCGTACTTAGCATTGCATGGGATAACCTGAGGACATGCATAAGAAAAGGGTGAGCTATAAAGCCCAGTAAGGGAGTAAACAATGAATAACATGAGGAGTGAAATACATTTTAGGAAATAGGCATATCAATAGATCATAATAGAAACATGAACATAAAGGCATGATAAATCATGATAATCATAACATGGAAATGTGGCAACAACACTTAACATTGAATTAGCATGAGCCAAGGCTCATTGCACATGGAGCATGAGTAAACCCTCATTGCACTTTAAGAACGAGTAAACCCTCATTGCACTTGAATTAGCATTAGTAAACACTCATTGCACATGACGTATCATGATACTATACTTTACCCAATGCATTGGAGCGCTATAAAGGGCGCACCCTTCTTAAACATTTCATTTCATGCATAAGTGTGCCACATGGATCATAAAACATGGATTCATAAAACATAATCATTTATTACATGATAAAGGAATGTGGAATTCATACATGAAACTTTATAATCAATATTTAAATGTGCATAAAGGTGAATACCCTTGATGGAGAAATGGGCATGGTATTCACTACACAACGACATTGGCTTAGAAAATCAGTGCGATTTCGGCAGCGTAACGGCGTGACATAAGAATTCATAAAAAAGGTTGATGAGAGAGAAAGGGGTTCCTCATCATATTTACATGTAATGGACAGTAAGGAGATCATATATATACATGTCCCAACAATAGAAATGGAATTTAGATTCATGATACAAAAGTATTGCTTGAATGTAAAAGAAGAGAGAGAAGTTCCTTTCAGAATTTCGGCATAGTAACGGGTGTACATGGGAGGCATTTAATGAGAGAGAAAGGGTTCTACCATCATTCAAACAATAAGATGGAAGTATGGGGGAGGTGCGAAACCATACCCCAACATTCATAATTGAAATAAAAAGGGAAATACAACATAAAGAAAATTTACAAAAAAATGAGAAAGGAAGAAAACCCCTTACTTGGAAGTGTGCTTCCAAAGGCTAGAGAGAGGCTTGTGAGAGGCTTCTTGGGAGCTTGGGGAACCTTGAGAGGATTCTAGAGAGAGAAGGGTAGAGGTTGGACGAACTTCAAGGGCTTTGAGTGAGGAGGAAGTGGGAGCTTGGGTGGGTTTATATAGGAAAGGTGAGAGAATTCTTTATTATTTAGGTTTGTGACCCCTTATATTAAAATAATCCAAACCACAAACCATCCCATGGTATTTGCCCATGGTTTCTGGAAAAGGAAAGATGAAAACAATATTTTACAATTCCAAGGTCCGAACTTATTAAAAAAATAGGGTTGGTTTTGTGGAGGTGAGTCACACTCCCATGGAAATTAATTTAAAAAGGCAAAGTGTTGAATAAGTCTTAAGGGATCCATTAATGCTTTGAAAAGTGAGTCAAACAAACCCAAAACCTCATTATTTTAATGATAAAACATATATTGGCCGAAAATAAGGATTATGGTATTTTATTACATCACCATTGGGTCATTATGATGTCATAAAACACATTATATATTTAAATGGTATTTAATTTTTAACCAAAAATTTGACTGTCTCAGAAAATTATGAAAAATTCACCATTGGATAATTTCGACGTCCTGATTCCAAAAATAATATTTATATTATCTAAATAATTTTCTAAATATGTGAATTTTCACTTTTAAAATAAAAACCGACATTTATAAAAAATTCACGGGTTTTGACAGAAATGGCTTTCAAACCTTAATAAAAATTTTAATTGCATTCATAAAATTATAAGATTATTTATATTTAATAAAAATTAATTTAATATTAATAATCATATTTTATTAAAATATTATTTTATTCAAAAATCCTTTAATTTAATAAAATATAATTCTTAATTAAATAATAACTAAAAACACCATTTGTACTTTAAAAACTAATTACAATGTATCAAAAATGACTAGAAATTATATTCATTATTATATAAAAAAAAATTTACATGAACATGGTGCTACTTATTTGTTACATAACCCCTTAAAATAGCCGCATAAGACCTAAGGGTAAGGTGTGCGATGGTGACAGACTCTTGGGGTTGCTCGGATAACATCGCTCGAGTGGTAATCTCTATCAACTTCAATTTTTCTCGTAGACAATCACGTTCGAGCTTGAATTGATGAAGCTCAGCTTGGGCTTGGTCAAGGGCAAAGACCAAAGACGCCACCTCTTTTCCGAGATCCGACAAATGGGCTTCGTAAGGGGTAATTCTACTGGATGAGGCCATCGCTTCCTTTTTCTGAGTAGAAGTGGTTTCGTTAAAGCCTTATATTTATACTACTCAGATGATCACTGTTCAACAGCTATAAAAGTAACGGTCACAAATCTTTACATAAAACTAAATAAGTTGACATCTTATAAAAACATTTTTTTCATAAAGAAACATTTAACTGGATCAAGAGAGATTTTCCATTAATGAAACTTTGGGTCGTTACAACATTCCCCCCTTAAGAAATTTCGCCCTCGAAATTTTCCTTTTCCCACACAAAAAAAATGTGGGTAACTTAGCTTCATCATATCCTCCGACTCCCAAGTTGCTTCTTCAAACGTGTGGTTTCTCCACAACACCTTGACGAGGGGCATTGTCTTATTTCGTAGAACTTTTTCTCTACGATCTAAGATCTTCACTGGTTGCTTCTCATAAGAAAGATCGTCTTCTAATTGTACCACCACGGAAGAGAGTACATGTGAAGGGTCCGGTATGTACTTCCTTAAGAGGGATACATGGAAGACATCATGCACCTTGGCCATAGTAGGTGGAAGTGCTAGTCGATAGGCCACAGCCCCAACACGATCAAGAATCTCGAATGGGCCGATGTACCTTGGACTTAACTTCCCTTTCTTTCCAAAACTCATGACCTTCTTCCACGGAGATATGCGTAAAATCACCATGTCTCCGACTTTAAACTCAATGTCTCGTCGACGATTATCTGCATAACGCTTCTGTCGACTTTGGGATGCCTTGATATGCTGCTGAATGGTTTTCACCTTCTCCACCATTTCTTCGACCATTTCTGGTCCAAGCAGCTTATGTTCACCGACCTCATCCCAACATGCCGGTGTTCTACACCTTTTCCCATACAGGGCTTCATATGGTGCCATTTGGATGCTCGAGTGGAAACTATTATTATAAGAGAACTCAACTAGAGGAAGATGTTGATCCCATCCTCCTTTAAAATCCCTTGAGCACGCTCTCAACATATCGTCAAGTGTTTGGATAGTCCGCTCGGATTGGCCATCAGTTTGAGGATGATAGGCCGTACTAAAGTTCAGTTCAGTAGTCAGAGCATGTTGAAGACTCTTCCAAAACTTACAGGTAAATCTTGGATCTCGGTCAGAAACAATAGATAGTGGTACTCCATGCAACCGTACCACTTCCCTGATATATATCTGTGCCAGTTGATCCAAATAGAAATCCTCTCGAATAGCAATGAAGTGTGCAGTCTTTGTAAGAAGATCCACAACAACCCAGATTGCATTGTTGCCTTTGGATGTCCTTGGAAGTCCAGTGACGAAGTCCATGGTGATGTTCTCCCATTTCCATTCTGGTATGGGCAATGGTTTCATCATCCCCTTAGACTTCTGCCTCTCTACCTTCACTTGCTGACACACCAGGCACTTTTATGTATATTCAGCGATGTCCTTCTTCATATTATCCCACCAAAAGTTTTCTCAGAGATCACGATACATCTTTGTGCTCCCTGGGTGAATAGAGAAATTTGAACTACGTGCATCATCCAAAAGTTCCTTCTTCAGCTCCGAACATGATGGAACACATAGTGTTTTCCCAAACCGAACAATTCCTTCTTCAGTAACATTAAACTCTGAGGATTTTCCCTTTTTGAAAGCTTCCACATTTTCTTGGATTCCCGCATCATCCTTTTGAGCATCCTTTAACCTTTCCAAAAAAGATGGTTGACAAATCATTTGTGAAAGGATTTATGATGTTCACTTCTTTATGATTCCCACGTCCATCTTCATCAAGTCTAAGAAGATTGGATCCTTCTCAATTCTCATCATTGATAGAATTGCTGGATCCTTTCTACTTAGGGCATCTGCCACCTTGTTCGCCTTCCCAGGGTGGTAATGTATTGAACAGTCATAATCCTTGATGAGCTCTATCCATCTTCTCTGGCGCATATTAAGCTCTTTCTGTGTGAATATATATTTAAGACTCTTGTGGTCAGTATATATCTCACATTTCTCTCCATAGAGATAATGCCGCCAGATTTTCAAGGCAAAGATCACCGCCGCCAACTCCAGATCATGCGTTGGATAGTTTCGATCAGGGATTTTCAACTACCTTGAGGCATAGGATATCACTTTATCATTCTGCATCAGCACACATCCTAAGCCCTTCTTCGAAGCATCACTGAATACCACAAAAATCTCCCCACTTTTGGGTAAAGTGAGCACGGGTGCAGTGATAAGCCTCCTTTTCAACTCCTTGAAGCTTTTTTTCACATTCATCACACTAAGCAAACTTTACTCCCTTTAGAGTTAGCTTGTTAAGAGGTTTGGACAATCGTGAGAAATTTCTCACAAATCGTCGATAATATCCAGCTAACCCCAAGAAACTAAGGATATCAGTTACCGATGTTGGCCTCGGCCATCCCTCAATTGCATCTGTTTTGGAGGGGTCCACAGATATTCCATTGCTTGTGATGATATGGCCCAAGAATGAGACTTCCTTCAACCAAAACTCACACTTGCTGTACTTTTCATAGAGTTTCTCCTTGCGCAAAGTCTCTAGTACAGTTTTTAAATGCTCCTCATGGTCCTCCTTGGTTTTAGAGTATATTAGAATATCATCTATAAAGACTACCACAAATTTGTCTAGGTAATCTCTAAAGACTCTATTCATCAAGTCTATGAATATTTCTGGAGCATTGGTGAGTCCGAAAGGCATTACTATGAATTCATAGTGCCCGTACCTTGTACGAAAAGCAGTCTTGGGGATATATTCCTTCTTCACCCTTACTTGATAATATCCCGACCGCAAGTCGACCTTGGGGAAGTATTGTTCTCCACGCAGCTGATCAAACAAGTCATCAATTCTTGGGAGAGGATACTTGTTCTTTATCGTGATTTTGTTAAGTTCACGATAATCGATGCAAATCCGCATTGACCCATCCTTCTTCTTGATGAAGAGGACTGGTGCACCCCATGGTGATGCACTTGGGCGTATAAACCCTTTATCCAGATTATCCTGTAGTTGTTTCTTCAGCTCTTCAAGCTCAAAAACAGCCATTCAATATGGAGTCTTGGATATTGGTAGCACCTCAGGTATATGTTCAATTGAGAACTCAACATCTCTTCTTGGAGGAAGACCAGGAAGTTCCTCGGGAAATACTTCAGCGAATTCCCTCACAATAGGCATTTCTTCAAGGGTGGTTTCTTCCTTGGACTTAATCATATGAGCCAGATATGCGTGCTCATAAGGCAGTAATATCCATGCTTGAGATGATGGAGCTAAAGGAGATTCATCTTCCTCCTGACACTTGTAAAGAATCGGGGGTCGATTCTCCATATGGAGTGTGATTTCCCTCTCCCGACAATTTATGTTAGCTCTATATAATGAAAGCCAATCCATGCCAAGAATTGCATCAAATTCCACCAAAGGGAGTATGATGAGGTTCGCTGGGAAATTCAATCCACATATTATAACAGGGGAGGACTTATACTCATGGGATGCAATGATTTCCCCATTTTCCATACTCACCGACATCTTTACTTCCATGATTTGTGGTGGTGCAGGGATTGTTGTACTAAACTTTTGAGATATAAAAGAATGCGTAGAACCTGAATCAAAAAGTACGTTCGCTATTCTTGAATGAATAACTAACGTACATGTCACCACTTTGCTGTCGGGGTTCACTTCGGCAGACGTGATGGAAAAAGCTCTTCCTTGCTGTCTTGGAGGTTGTTGATTGCCTCCGATAACTCTTGGATTAGGGCACTGATTCACAAAATGACCCGGTTATTTGCATTTGAAGCATTGAACAACGCATTGAGGTTCGAACGGAGCGTTCCTCTCCTCTGTCGCAGCCGCGGGTCCTTCTTGTTGACAGTTAACAGCTAGGTGCCCTTCTCTTCCACACTTGAAGCATTTTCTTGTCCCCCTAACGCAATTTCTAGGGTGCTTCTTTCCACACTTTTGGCAACTGGGGTGCTGGAATTTCTTAGCGCCATTGGATTTATCCATCGGACCACCAGCATTGAAGTCCACCTTACGCTTCTTGTCCCCATGATACCCCTGTGATTCTCCGATCTCCATTTCAACCTTGAGGGAACATCAGACAATTTATTCATAGCTGTCGAAGTCACGGATCGCTAATGCTTTCCGCAAGCTAGGCTTCAGCCCACCAAAGAAGTGGTAAACCTTGCATTCATGGGTAACGAAAAAACCGGAAGCGTATCATGCAAGCCTTGTGAATTTTTCCTCGTACGCTCCCACAGATTCCTCATCTTTCTGCTTGAGGGAAAGTAAGTCTCTTTCCATATTAAGACAGAGGGTGCGTGGAAAATATTTATCGAAAAACATCTTCCGAAATTCCTTCCATTCTAAAGCCTCGATCTCCTCCTCATGCTTCGTATTTTTGATCAACGTCCACCATTGATCAGCTTCACCCTCCATACGATAAGCATCCAGGAGAACCTTCTCTTTTTCAGAGCATTGGAGGATGGAGAATATCTTTTCAATGGAGTTGATCCATTGTTCAGCAATCGTGGGATCGGATGATCCACTAAAAGTAGGAGGCCTTTGTCTCATGAAGCTTTCAATAGAAACTTGTTCTTTCTTAGGGGGGGTTGAACGTTCCTCTTGACCAGTGTGTCTATTCAAAACTTGAGTTAGCTAAGAGAGAAGCGTGACAAAGTTCGCAATTCCCGCTCCCATTGGATTTGGCATCTCATAAGTACAATCATCACACTGATCTTCACAATGGTTGTTAGCCTGAGTTCTCCTATTACCGGCCATTGGCTGGAATAAAAGGAAAGTTAGGGGTAACACATAAAGGGTAATCCAAAGACAAAAGTTTATGACTTATAAATAAACTTTGATCTCTTTAACTCATGAGTCTATAGGATTCACTCCAGGATTTTCATGATCTTCCTTCTAACATATATTCTTAGGGGCATTTTTTCCCTTAATAAGGGTTCATACTAAGATTGTGAATTTATCAAAACATATCCCCCAGGAGTGTCGTAACCAATAGTGCAGCAAGGCCCGTTGTCGTGCACCAGTTCCCGTTCGAGTCTAGCTCAAAGCGGTGTTTTCGGGTTTTACCCCTAGGATACATCTGTGCCAGAGCCGCCTCTACCTGCTCGTATCCAGACAGGGATGTATTTGTTTGATAAACCACTTACTTAGTATTTACCAAAACTGAGGGATGTTTTTATTATGCTTAGTCTTGTATCTAAGGATTTACTAGGGTTTCCTAATCCCAAAAATAACTAAACCTATCCTCTGATACCAACTATGACAACCCTGCTTTTTATTACAACTTAAACATGCTTTATTACATAAAACTTCACTTGATCCAACAAAGAAGATCGAGAGGTTTAGTGTCTTTGGGGATTAGGATCATTACATAAAAACTTTAAACTTGAAATACAACATCTTTATTGAAAACTTCCTTTACATGACCACTACATTCCTTCATACTTAGCATTTCATGGGATAACCTGAGGACATGCATAAGAAAAGGGTGAGCTGTAAAGCCCAGTAAGGGAGTAAACAATGAATAACATGAGGAGTGAAATACATGTTAGGAAATAGGCATATCAATAGATCATAATAAAAACATGAACATAAAGTCATGATAAATCATGATAATCATAACATGGAAATGTGGAAACAACACTTAACATTGAATTAGCATGAGCCAAGGCTCATTGCACATGGAGCATGAGTAAACCCTCATTGCACTTGAAGCACGAGTAAACCCTCGTTGCAATTGAATTAGCATGAGTAAACACTCATTGCACATGACGTATCATGATACTATACTTTACCCAATGCATTGGAGCGCTATAAAGGGCGCACCCTTCTTAAACATTTCATTTCATGCATATGTGTGCCACATGGATCATAAAACATGGATTCATAAAACATAATCATTTATTCCACGATAAAGGAATGTGGAATTCATACATGAATCTTTATAATCAATATGTAAATGTGCATAAAGGTGAATACCCTTGATGGAGAAATGGACATGGTATTCACTACACAAAGACATTGGCTTAGAAAATCGGTGCGATTTCGGCAGCGTAACAGCGTGACATAAAAATTCATAAAAAAGGTTGATGAGAGAGAAAGGGGTTCCTCATAATATTTACATGTAATGGACAGTAAGGAGATCATATATATACATGTACCAACAAGTGAAATGGAATTTAGATTCATGATACAAAAGTATTGCTTGAATGTAAAAGAAGAGAGAGAAGTTCCTTTCGGAATTTCAGCATAGTAACGAGTGTACATGGGAGGCATTTAATGAGAGAGAAAGGGTTATACCATCATTCAAACAATAAGAGGGCAGTATGGGGGAGGTTCTAAACCATACCCCAACATTCATAATTTTAATAAAAAGGGAAATACAACTTAAAGAAAATTGACAAAAAACTGAGAATGGAAGAAAACCCCTTACTTGGAAGTGTGCTTCCAAAGGCTAGAGAGAGGCTTGTGAGAGGCTTCTTGGGAGCTTGGGTCACCTTGAGAGGATTCTAGAGAGAGTAGGGCAGAGGTTGGACGAACTTCAAGGGCTTTGAGTGAGGAGGAAGTGGGATCTTGGGTGGGTTTATATCGGAAAGGTGAGAGAATTCTTTATTATTTAGGTTTGTGACCCCTTATATTAAAATAATCCAAACCACAAACCATCCAATGGTATTTGCCCATGGTTTCTGGAAAACGAAAGAGTAAAACAATATTTTACAAGTCCAAGGTCCGAACGTATTAAAAAAGTAGGGTTGCTTATGTGGAGGTGAGTCACACTCCCATGGAAATTAATTTAAAAAGGCAAAGTGTTGAATATGTCTTGAGGGCTCCATTAATGCTTTGAAAAGTGAGTCAAACAAACCCAAATCCTCATTATTTAAATGATAAAACAAATATTGTCCGAACATAAGGATTATGGTATTATATTACATCACCATTGGGTCATTATGATGTCATAAAACACATTATATATTTAAATGGTATTTAATTTTTACCCAAAAATTTGACTGTCTCAGAAAATTATGAAAAATTAACCGTTGGATTATTTCGACATCCTGATTCAAAAAATAATATTTATTCTATCTAAATAATTTTCTAAATATGTGAATTTTCATTTTTAAAATAAAAACCGACATTTATAAAAAATTCACGGGTTTTGACAGAAATGGATTTCAAACCATAATAAAAATTTTAATTGCATTAATAAAATTATAAGATCATTTATATTTAATAAAATTTAATTTAATATTAATAATCATATTTTATTAAAATATTATTTTATTCAAAAATCCTTTAATTTAATAAAATATAATTCTTAATTAAATAAGAACTAAAAACACTATTTGTACTTTAAAAACTAATTACAATGTATCAAAAATGACTAGAAATTATATTCATTATTATATAAAAAAACAAAATAATGTACATGAACATTGTGCTACTTATTTGTTACATAACCCCTTAAAATAGTCGCATAAGACCTAAGGGTAAGGTGTGCGATGGTGACAGACTCTTGGGGTTGCTCGGATAACATCGCTTGAGTGGTAATCTCTATCAACTTCCATTTTTCTCGTAGACGATCACGTTCGAGCTTGACTTGATGAAGCTCACCTTGGGCTTGGTCAAGGGAAAAGCCCAAAGACGCCACCTCTTTTCCGAGCTCCGAAAAATGGGCTTCGTAAGGGGCAATTCTACTGGATGAGGCCATCACTTCCTTTGTCTGAGTAGAAATGGTTTCGTTAAAGCCTTATATTTATACTACTCAGATGATCACTGTTCAACATCTATAAAAGTAACGGTCACAAATCTTAACATAAAACTAAAGAAGTTGACATCTTATAAAAACATTTTTTTCATAAAGAAACATTTAACTGGATCAAGGGGGATTTTCCATTAATGAAACTTTGGGTCGTTACACCCACTATTAAAAAGTGATAAAAAAGAATTTTAAAAATAGGAAGAGGGAATAATTTTGGTTAAATGTAATGATGAATAATTCGGTTCCTAAATACTGAATGCATTCGCATGAATGAGAATATTGATAAGGAATAGAAATTGAACCAAAAGTGGATCAGAATTATTCTCAAAAATGTTATACAGTTCAACAAAATATGTTCATCAAAAAACTGTACATGAATAAAAATATAATTTCCCACAATGTTCGAAGAGACAGTAAATTAAGAAAAAATGGTTTCTAAAGGAAAAAATATTAATTTCAAGAACATTTTTTTTTTGAAATTTAGGGATTAATTAATATCAAGGCAGGGTACATGATAAAATATAATTAACTTATTTCTTAAATATTTAATGAATGTTATGTACATTGATTTGTTTTCCACCACTTCTTCGTACTATATTCTTAAATGATAAATGGTTAATTTTTCTTTCTTTGAGTATAAAGAATAGTTGTCGAGTGACTGAAATATTCACAAAAGGATGATGTGTTATTATTTACATTATTATCTTATGATGAATAATAAATTAGTCATTAAAAGATAAAAATTTATCCAATTTGATTAAAAAAGAATATATTTAAAAATTAAAATAATCAAAAAATCAGAAAAAAGAACATCTAAATTGAATTGTAAAATAGTTTACAAAAACTAAATGTACTATTAATAAAATCTTGACTATAAGTTTTTGAAAAATATAATAAATACTTAATCACATATTCTTCCTATATATTTTTTAAATTTATTTATAAACAATATAAATCATATATAATGTCACATACAAAAAATATACAAGATATTATCATATAATCTCCAAAATATTTTAATATTTTCCAAAATAAAATCATCTAGGCTCCCATAATGAAACCCAAAACATATTCAAGAAAATCCTTTAAACATAATGATTAATTATTCCATAAATAATTATTATCTGAAAAATACCATGAATCACTTAGTCAACAGGTCACCTTTCATACGCATGGTTAGCAATAATATAATATGTCTTGTCCAAAAAAGAAAAAACCATTATACAAATTTAACATAATTACCTGAAAAATAAATATCATTTTAACCCAAATAGATATAAAAAATTCTAATTATATCTAGAAAAATAAATACATTCCCCTTTAAATAATATTTTTAAGACTAATACTAGTCATAGAGGTCAAATTCCATTAAAATTCACCCAAAATTTCATCAATTATCTTACACTCCCACTATATATAAAACATCAAGGAAAATTTATGAATTAAAACATATGATAACCCATAGAATTATTAAATTGTTATTGTGTCGAAAACTCTTAAAATATACACATTTATATTATCCAGACCTCTTAAATCATCTAATCCCCTCCTCCAATACAATCTATAACAACTTCGACATATAATAATCGAAAATTTTGAGTTTCATAACAAACATTTATTTTTCTTATATTCCCATGATCATTAAGGTTTATAGTTTTACATAATTAATAGACATTCATAGGTAACAAACCATAAAAAAAACACACACTTTAATTCCACTTAATATTGGTTTTTTACAAGAATATTATTTTTATTTTTAATCCAATTTTTAATTATATTCTATTTTCTTCAATTAGTATGCATCACTATTGAAATTTTTATAATCATTGCTCAAATTTACAATTAATGAAATTCATTAGAAATATTGGCATTTAAAATGGCCAACAAGTTATATAATATATAAACAAATCACAGTAGTCAATTTTAGAAATAATGAAATCCATACAATATTTTCACTATTAATAATAAACTATGTTCTTTAATATTTATTTATGTACTCATGAAATCATCATTATTGCAAAATTATTTTCATAAAACATCTCATAAGAATAAATTAACAAAAACTAATATAGTTTATAGTTTCAAAGAAAACATGAGAACCCATAAAACACATATTCTTGAATATCGTTCCTTTAAAATGTAAAATGGATCATAAATATTATTCAATCCTAAAATTTTTTCCAACCTTCTAAAATAAATTTTTTCCCATAAGAATAATTTTCAATTAATTAAATTTCAAATATTAACAATTAGGCATCTCCCTTCAATCCAACCAAACATTAACCCCTATCATGGAATAATATACCTGGATAATACTCAAATATCAAAGGAATATCGTATCATTAAAAAATTCTATCACATTAAACTATGAATTGTGAAGAAAAACTGAGCACACCCATCATCAATGCTATATGAATCTCAAATTTAATTTATATAAAATAATAAAGAAAATTATAATATATAAAAAACAAATTTTAAAATTTCATGTATATTATACTATTAAATATTATATTGAACCCATATATCGAAACATTTTTGGCCTTCACGCAAAAAATATTGATTAATATTATTTTTCTACAAAAAACCATTCAATGATATTTTAATTGAGAAATAGTATGTTATAGTTTTCTTGAAAAATGATAAAACCCTATAGTATAATATACTAAAAAAATAATATTCACTATGTTTAAAAATTAATTGATGAAATACATGTTAAGATAAATATTCCATTCACACTATTTTAAAAATGTAAAAAACAAATCATTTATGAAGTGTTCAGATGTAAAAATTTAATACTATTGTATTGAAAATAGATGTTGGTTTAAAATATATTCAAACACAATTTTCTATTTATTAATAATCATAATTAATTCTTTTTAGGAACATGAATTTATAAATAATATGGAATTAAAATATCAAAGCATTTAAAATATGTTTTTGAATAGAAGTTCCCTATGAATTTCTTATGTTTTCAAAATAGAAGGATTTTATTAAGAGATCATGAAATGGATGTTTACAAAAATATAAAAAGTTATATTAATGGTCAAGTATATTTCTATGGATAAATATACAACACAAAAAGTAAAAAAAATTTGGAAATTTTGTTTAACATAATAAAAGGGAACTGAAATAAGAAATATATTAATTAGAGTCTATACCACCGCCTACATACTTTAAATCCAAGATAATATAATTAGAATAAAATTAAAAATTCTTAAGGAATAATTTTAGTTTTATTCCATTTTTTTCATTTTAAATATTTCATTTATTAATATATCTTATAGTGTCCCCAAACTATAATCATCATATTAGACATTTTGTGGACGTTTAGTTCATAATCCCATAACAACGTTGGTAAGATGACTATGATCGAAGGGGAAAAAGATTAATGACTTCTATATTATTAAAAATTGAAAAGACATATTTTTTAAACCATAAATAATATTTTAGAAAAAAACATGTATAAAATACATGAAAACAAATCAATTAACTTCATGTAGGTGGTTCTCTACTCATACGCATGGGTAACATTATCATTTTATAAAGGAAGAAATTATTAGATAGTAAGTAATATCATATCATTATATAATTATAATTATTTCATAATTATCATATATTATCAATAAATACATATAAATAACTTTACATATGAAGGGGTCATTTAAAATGTAACCTAACACTTCATGGAGGTGTTAATACACACGAGATATATTTTCATTTTCCATATGACGAAATAAGCTAAGAAAAAGTGTAGTTACATCGAAATAAAAATAATTTACTCTATATCAGATATATATTTCATTATCTCACTAGGAATATAAATGTTTTAAAGGAGTTATTATAAGATATAAACATTGATAAATTTTTTTAAGAGTTATACATGTTCATTGAAAACATCATTCATTTTACACCATATGCCTTTAAGGATTGGTCCATTTGTGAGCCCATGAAATATAAGACATGAACAAGTGTGTTAGAAAAATATTTTTGTAGTAGATGATGTAGTAAAAGGACAATGTGGGGTGTACAATATTGGGCATGGTTTGACCTTTAATATATGATATGAGTGTCACTCTTATAATTATTCAAATTGTTAAATTAATATAATGGATACCAAATAAAAAATAAAAAAATAAAAAAATAAATCAACTCTACATTGATGTGTGTGAGAATCATCAATTAAAATTTTAATATTGTTAATACTTTATATTTTTATCATTTATATTTATCCATAAGTAACATATTTTACCCCTTTTTCATGGTTACAATTTTGTTTCCTTACTTACTATACATAATGTAAAAAATTAAAATTGACCAGATTACTAAATTTTAAAATATGAATTCCAAATAGGATTTTAATTGGCATGTGATATACCCTATTTTTTATTCACATTCAACCCAATAGATTACGTATTGAGTTATATAATCATATACAATATATTTCCACCATATTTCAGTAAACACTATATGTTTCAGGAATACAAGTCACAAAGGTGTCACTCTAAAAAGAACATATTCTGAAATAATAAATTTTTATTTGAAAATAAAAATTGTGATGGAGATGATGTAACAGTTTAACATATTTCATGTTTTAAAAGATAATTTATCATCTATTATTCTCAAATCCATTCTATGTGTTTCAGATAAGTTTTTACATATATTAATGGGTGTGTGATTTCATTTATTATCTACATATCATGAGTGTTGTGAAGGTTATTCATTTATGGGTAATTGTGGTTTTGATTGAGTGATGGTATAATCGTTGAGCATATTTATGTAACGAAAGAGGACATAGATAGCGAGGGATTATAAACATAAGATAAATGAAAATAAATAAGAATACATATATATGTGTGTGTGTGTGTGTGTGGATTGAAAAGTTTGAATATGGAAGTATTTATTATATTTTTGGAATATTTGAATTATATTTCACATACTAAATGAGTTTAAAATTATTATAACATCATACATGTTATCAATATAAATGTAATGTTTTCTTATTTACATGGGTCATTCATAAGATAGAACGATAAAACAATGATTTATAACTCAAATAGTTTTTGTACCACTCCATTATTCATTTCACTAAGGCTAAAAAGTTTTTAAAGCTTCTAGGTGTTATGGGATGAATGTAGATTAATACTAATAGGATTTAAACTACCCGTTACAAGGGAATTTTTATTATTTGAGTTAATTTTTTGATGATGAGATATGATTATTTTGGGTCTCATATGGGGTTGTGACATTTATTATCATTTCATATTGTATATTGAAAGATAATTCCTATAGAAACATTATTTTTATAGTTTTTCATGACAATTAAATTAAATCCACTAATCGAGGTAATATTTCCCATTTAGGATTGGAATCTATAGTTTTGGTTACATCCATAAAGCATGTAGAGGATTTAATTTGGATATCGCTATAAAATATGTTTTGATAAGCTAAAGCCTATGATGTTAAAATAGTTCCCGATATAAGGTGGTTCTACATGACTCAGTGTCACAAAAGTATACATCCCCATGGATTTAAAAAAGTAACTCAATTTTAAATAGAGAAAAAATTGTGTAATTAAAATTAAATATATTAATATTTCATGACATCCTGGTGGAATCCCCCAGTCTTTTGGATGAAGAATATTATAGAGGAATAAAATGAGTGAGGGGTTCTATCAATTAATTAACACTATCCATAAAAACTATAATGAAAAAAAATTCATTCAGTCCACTTAAAATTTTTTTTTAATGTCCTCCAATTTCCTGAAGTCCTTAAATTTTTATTATTTTAAATGAGTCCCATTATAATCGAAGAAGGGCGAAACAAACTGACTTCATGAAATAAACCATTAATCGACTTGAAGATCATTGAAAAGAAAATCCAGACTAAGAACATAGAAATTTCCCTCCACAATAATTGATTTTTGATGAAGCTTCACTGAATGCACAACCGTACAAAGAACATGTGTCATGAGATAAAGCATAGCCCTGATCCGATGGATGTCGATAAAACCTCTCAAACTTACAAATCTGTAAAGCATGCATAAGTGAAATGCCTACTCTGACACCTCCTAGGGTCTGATCCTTGGGGTCGAGTCTGGCTGTATCTTCTAATATTCATTCCCAAAATCATTCGAGACAACGAAACATATACAACCACGAGAATGAGAAATGAAATGTCGGAATCTAAATCATAGAAGCCCTGTTACATTCTCAAGGAACCGCCTCCCCCAAAACTGTAGAAAAAAAATAGTACGACGAGTCAAGGTGTGTGAAGCTATGTCATTTTCATCGAGGACTGGAAGACCAAAAATAAAATTGATGGAGAGTTCCTGCTAAGGGTATCAGAATCTTTCTGAAAAAACAACACCACCTTGGGCTTGAAGTTGATAAAGTCAAGGCTGTAGAAGAACACCCCCTGGTGTTTCCCAATGGACATACAATTGGATGCGAAGGGCCTACAAGGAGGGAAGCCTCGGTGAAAAATAAATCACTAGAATGCCATCACACATCAAAGCAAACCAGAAAAACACCAAAAATAAGAAAAAAGAATATACTAAGAACCAAGAAGCCAGTTCCTCATCCCTCAATGTATCTCAAAATCTGATACCGCACCACCATTGGAAGACAGGCCTCACTAGAACAGACACTGGTCGACACCAACACCAATAAAAAAAAGACAACGTCAAGCCCCAAAAGGAAAACCGAACCAAATCCATTGAAGGAACTAGAAATTGGCATCCATAGCTATTGCCCGGAAACTGAAGCATGTCAGATTAGATGTCAAGCCATGAACATAGGGACCCACTGAGCCAAATACATGCAAGATCTGGCGTCGATCTATGGATTACACACCCAATGCAAAAACGGGATCCACGCCATGATTTTATCAAGCATAGGATGAGGCTCCCATGATAGAGACGTTAAAATCACGACAAATGAGCCTAGATGAATGAGGGAAGATAAAGAAACCATAGGGAAACACTAATCACGAGAGAGGGGGTGATGCCGGAACTCAGATTCACAATTTTATCACAATAATACTTATGAAATGTAAAAGTGTTTTACAATCTATAGAAGAAAAATACACCATAACCATAATTTTTTTTCATAACAGAATCCAATATGTTAATCGTTGTAACAATATACAAGATAATATATTATAATAATTTTAACATACCATATATTGTAATACATTGAGTTTTATAAATATAAGTATACCATTAAAAAAAGATCCAATACTAGGTTATACCATCAACTCCAAAATCCTTTAAAAAAATCACGATTTAGGTTGGACACAAAGTTATTAAACCATCCCCAAAAGTGAGGTACCAAAGCCAATCATCCAACCTCTGACATTGCAGTTTGAACCCTAATCTATCCTAATGTCTTCCAATATATTTGGTTTGTCCATATAACTTTAATAACTAAACATTTCACCCCATTTAATATTCATAATACCAAAAGTGTTCCAATGAAAATGGTATATATTAATACATCATGAAACTGTCATCCCTACCCCATGGTTACATTGGGAAGGCTAAAAATATTATAAGAAGATAATTTTACCAATAAATCATTATAATCCATCATATCAACCTAAAACAACATGTAAAACATTAATACAATAATATACATTGATTAAAATAAATATTTTATATAAATAATCACACAATCCAAATTCCAATGCTTATTTATTAAATAGTATGAAACTCACTATTTGAATTATTCATATTCATGATCTCCTTATAGATGGATAATTTTCCAGTAAAAGTAGTTTGAAAAACACCCTACAGTATTATTATTTTATCCAAATATTTGTAGAAAATATAAATTTTTTCTTATACTACATTCTGAGTATTAAAAATAACCTAACCATTAATATTTTCATCATATCAAATCATATGTCAATTTATCCAGGAGAATAACTCAAGATATATTAAATAATAATTAATTCCTTTCTACAAAATTATCTTTATATGTTACCAAATACTCACTAAAAATAAAAATAAAAACAAATAACTCCCAATAATTGTGTAATCCTGATTTATTGATTTCACCCCCTCACATTTATTATAACTATAATAAATGTTTTTCAATAATAATTATTTACTCATATCTCTTAAATATAACTATTCAATAAAAATAAATTATAAGTCACGATATAATTAAAATATCATGGAAATATAGAAAAAGTATTTTTAAATCTAAAAGAATTATATTTATATAAATTTTATTGAAAATGTATCTTTCACAATATATTCATCGAAATAAATTATTCTCAATTTTAGATATGAGTTAATGAATTACATTAAATTAAATTGAAAACAAAAAAATTAAAATATATGTTAAAAAATGTATTCCCTATTTTAACTCATTTAGGAAATTTATATTTTCTATTATTCATTCAGTAATAGGGGTCAAAATGTGGAATTATCCAATATATAAAAATTTATGGGGTACAAAATTAACATAAAGATCCCTAAAATTTTATTTTTGATCGAACATAGATTCATAATCCACTCACCACAATCCTTAAACTAATCAATAGGTATGTATTATAGTAATATAATATTTTTCATTATTTGGGAAGCATGACCATTTTTCACCCTCCATTTTAGGGTTGACAGACAACTAGACATGATATTTTTTATAATGACGATGAAATAATATAAATAGGTACCATTAATTGTGGTAAAAAAATAATTTACATTTATGGGCATATTAATAATCCAAGTAGTAGTAAAATTTATTATTAAAATGATTATTATATAAATAAAAATTATGTTATTTCTCTAAAATATAGTAGAGAATCTCAAATGAATATAATAGTTGGACAACTATGGTAACCATGTTTTGTAACAGTTTAAAAATAGTATAAATTCAACGTATTATATTTGTCATTATTATGTATCAATAAATCATCAAAAGGTGTAATTCATTCAACTTTTAATAATAATAATAATAAATTATTGGTACCATAATATTTGAAAGTATGTGGTTTACAATAGTTTGAAATGTTATAGACCATAGATTTCCAGATATGTTAATCTCTTATTTTTGTATCAATATGATTGTTATTCCCATTTTTTCAAAAGAAATTCATTATAAGTATTGATATTGATATATGAGGAAAATATAATATTTTTTTTACATAATTTGGTTTAATTATACTACCTAATATAATGTTCATGAGTTAATAAGGTCAAAATCTATATGTTATAATGAATTCCCATTATATCACAATTTTCATTAGTTTTAGATAAGAACATAAAAATAAAATTATATCTATCATGATAAAAATAAAAAGATTAATTTAACATTTTCATCAATTATTTGTACAGAATGAAGTGTTTGAGAAGTGATACTATGTTGAGTAAATACATTGAAGGGACTCGATATATGATCATAGCATATTTGAATTTATTTTGTAATGATATAAATCTGAATTACTATATTATATTTTTATAATATATTATTTTTTCAATTAAATATTTATATAAATAAAAATAATAAAAAATCATTTTCTAAATATTAAAATACATTGTGACGACATTAAATACTAGGTTTTATTTGAAACATAGGTATATCAGGTATGTCCATATTTTCATACTATTTTAGATGATAAATATTAGTTAAATTGTTAGATAGTTATTAAAAATTTTTACACGTGTAAATTCATTAATAATCATGGATATTAGAATTAGATATAATGTAGATTAAAAAAATGAAAATGAAATTTAATATAAGGTCTATAATAATATCATATAATTTCAATGGATAATAATAAAATTGTATGATTCAATTATTTCTATATAAAATATCTATTTGGATTGAAATTATATTAATATTTATGAAGTATAATTTTCACCTCCCATACCAATGACAACAAAGTACAATAATCTTTATCATTTTGTAACAAAACAAATAACTTAATTTTACAAGCCATAAAAATAAATATCTATTTATTTATAAAAATAATGGATCTATTATATAATTAAACCATCAACGACCCCAATTTTATAAGTAAAAACTTTTAAAAAATGATGATAAAAAAAGAATCACTGAAAATATTGGAAAAATAAATAAAAAATAATTTTATGAAATCTTATATAAGATAAATCATTCAAATTCTGAAATTGAATACAAAAACTCAAATCATTAAAATAGAAAATATTATATCCCACTTTAGAATTCTCAAATCTAAGCATACATTAAATTTTTTATAATTAGAATATATTTTGAATTTTTATTTTTTGAATTGAAGAAAATAAAATTATATTATGGAAAATGTTCAATGTAAGTAAAAAAATTCTACTTTTATATTTATATGTTGATACATCCTTATGGAAAAAATATGTATATTTATTTTTAATAAATTATAATATTTTCCAAAAAATATATATTTTTGATTCGTTATACATTTTTCTCCATTGATTATTTCACTTTACCTTCTAAAATTCCTTTTCTACTCTTCAACAGTAAACATAGTTTATTTAATCAGTTTTATATAAAAAACACATTTATCTGGAGAGTTATTATTTTATTTATATTTAATAATTTGAAAAGTAATTTCTATACTTTAAAAAGGGTATAAGATAGTATCCTCGATATGCATGGAATTAGAGATGTCATAGGTAGATGGAGGTAGTATTGTAAATAATTCATTAGATAAAAGAAACACAATATATAAAGCTCTTTATTTGTTGAATATTGTCAAAAACATAATTTTTTCTGTACATTGATTCCCATAATCGATATCATACACTATAATAGAAAAAAATTCGTATTCTGAATGAATTATTTCAAGATAGATCATGACAATTTTTTCCCTACATTTTATATAAATGAGATCATTTTTAATATAATTTTTAACAAATTTTAATTTTACTATGACTCATCCATTTCTTCTAATGACCTTATACAGTAACTTATATTTTATAATTATTTGAACCAATATAAATGTTTTTAATTAATAGGGTTATTTTATTTTTTTCTATCAATTATCACCTTCATGTATTAATGATTCTTCATTTTTTGAGATTTTTTAGATTAGTCCTTATTAAATTATTATGTTCTTTTAAATATCTTGATTAAAAAAATTGTATTTCACTCTATACTGATATCAGAGGTTTTTTTAGATGACTATCTTATAATATTCTATGAATATATAATATTCCAATATCAATAACAACAAAATCTATTAAGGGAAATTATTTTGTCTTTTCCTATTCATCATTTCAAACCATTTTCCTAGATATGTAAATTTTATCCTCTAATTTATGTAAAAAAATATTTTGTCTTGTAAAATATTTATATATTTGATACATAAAAGAACAAAATTCATATTTAATTTCTTTTAATTATGTCAAAATATTCCTATTATTTTAAAATATCTTCAATTGTCATCTTCTATATTTTTTTATTATATTTCTCCATTTTGAGTGGTTGATGAATCTAAAAATACCATTTCTACACGAACAAAAAAAATATCATTATTCACCTTGTGGTGTAGTGTGATAATCCAAAGAATTATATTCAGTGAATAATCATAGCTGATAACTAATTTCATTTTGATTCCTGATGTCTAGTGAATTATGTATCATGTTGAATTCTGATAATCCTACTCAATTTTATTATTTAATAATTTTAACGTTCTTATTAACCACTATAATATCTCATCACTATTTATTTTTGAAAATAAATCATCTATTAATAAATTAAAAATTAAATATTCCATTTAATAAGGGAACTAAAACTTTCACCTACAACATCATCACAATTATGATAAGAATGATCTAAAAAAATATATTATGTTTATTGATATCTTAATTTTTTTTATAATTTCATATTCTCTAGGTCATTATGAATCTAATAATAGGATAAAATATAAATGAATCTATATTTTCTATGTGGTTAAAAAATTTAAAATCAATAAATTCTATGTGAGAAGCTGAAAAAATTATATTTTTTTAAACAAAATTTTTCAAAAAATTTATAGTCATTGTAGTAATTTAAAAAGTAATTTTAGGTAGAATAAAAAATATATTATAAATTTTGATGGATATAAATTAATTATCATTAATATTAACTGTTTATGAGATAATATATTGTTCATTATTTTCATAAATCTTGATGATTAATTTTTCCCCTTACCTCTTTTTCAAATACAAGATAATTTTCTATGCAACTACTTATCTCAAACATGTTATTGTATTTTATAATTTACTTCAAAAAATTTCACAAATATCACAAATATTAAAATATGGGAATTATTTTCAAGATAACAATTCTATTATATTTGTTTCGATCAAATTTATTATTTATAATTTACAAAGAACCATGAAATTTATAAGGAGTGGGATATTTAAATATTTCTCTAAATTTCTTCTTAGAAATGATGAACAATGATTTTTTTCTCTCCTAATAAATTTATTGATAATGTATCTTCCAACTAATACAATTCCTCAAAATCTCAAATGATTATCTGGATTTTCTGTTATCAAGGACATAAATATTAAATAAAAAATTATTCCTGATAAATGATTAAAAAACTGATAACATTAAAAATATAAGATCCATAAATTATGATATGGGGAGAATAAGGGAGGAACCCAAATTTGATCGTAAATTATTACTATACAATGATAATGAACATAGAAAGAAATGTATAAAATTAAAAATATATTATTAAAATTCATAACTTCACATTAATGAAGTAGATATTATTCAAAACACTTTAAATATTTATTAATCCACACATTGGGTTAAGATAATTTTTCCATCCTTTGTGTTTTTAGTATGTTAATATTAACTAGTTGTCAAAAATAATTAATTCTTGTTGAAGTATTTCATATTTTATATTTGTAATTTTGAACAAAGATTCAAACATAATTTTTTTCTTATATTATCTAATGATAAGATGGAATCCATGATCTTCTATCACACATAATCAATATACATAAATTGTAATTAAACATACCACAAGTTACACTAAGAAGCTAATATCTATTTGAGATAAATTCACATATTCCTACACACAATGTTGAGTATTATTACATTTATTGTTGTTGATGTAGGTAGTGTTATCAAAGAAATAATACACTCAAGATACATTACAATACACATTTACATATTTTCCTTCTATCACTAACTAATACACATAATTTACAAAATTTATTCTAATGGAAGAAGGTGAAACCTCCAGTAATGATATATATCTCAACCTTTATCTAAAAATTATATAGTTTTATAATAATTACACATTCCTCAGATCCAATGAATTCAACATTTTAAGTATTATACTATAAACTATTGGAAACTCAAAATTAAAATACATGTTGAAATAATTTAATTTTTCAAATTATCCATGAATTTACATTATATATATATCATTCCACGGTTATAACTAATATGATCAATTTATGTTTCATATAGTGTTTTTGTAATTATTTATTTTTATAGATACTTAGTTTTAATAAGCCTTAATATCATTTTCAATTTATATAAATAGTATTTAAAAATTTATTTTCTGAATTAAATTTATTTTTTATTTTATTATGAACATTATATTAAAATTTATATTATAACATTTGTTTCTCAATTTATGTTTTTTAATTCAAAATATAGTTTTTGTTTTTGTTGTGAAAATGTTAATGTACATCAACGTATTATAGTTATAGATTTATCATCTACGAAATGTAATATAAATTTATATCTCTAATTGAAATTGTATGATACCAATGTGTTCCAAAGTATATGATAAAGCATTCTTGTGTTATATATATAAAATTTAAAACCTCTATACCCTGATTCATAGAATCTCATTTCAAAAATAGACTCTTCAAAATATATAAAAAACAATATTTATAGTGACTTTAATATAAAAATAAACTAATTAATATATATAATATTTTATTAATTTAGTTCTTCATAGTTTATTTTAAACTTTCAAAAACTAAATATAAATTCGAGAATTCCATTAATATAAAATAAGAGACCCATGATCATTGCTATATTTGAAATTTGGTCAATATCATTGTCCGAAGTATCATATCCAATCATGTGTTAGATTCTTAAAAATGTTCAAGTTCTCTTACATGAATCCAATATAGAAAATTTAAATAACTATTAATAATATGGACTTTTAATTAAAATAATATTATAATCCCCTTTGTAAATCCAAAATAATTGATATAACAGTACTTATCTGATATGGTTTATCTCAAAATCATTATCCAATAAACTATAATAACTTAATAAAAGGGACTTCATATGTTCAAAAAACAATAATTAGAATAAAATAATTTTAAATGTATAATATCATATATATATATATATATAACTATACTAATATAATGACTATTGAATACATATTAATAAAAAGTATGGGATCCACTTGACCATTCTAAATGATTATCTACAAGAGAAAACTTGATACCAATCAAATTATATCTCTTGGTATTTTATATGTTGATGAAATGATATTATACTATGTAATATATATTAAGTATTTTTCATGTACTCTATTACTAGATGTTTTATAAAATATAAATTTTCCTATAGTTATCTAGGAATCAGTAAACTTTTACAATCTATCTCACACTACATAAATATTTTAGGAGAAATCTGTCCTTGTTATAATATTTCAGATTATAATATTAAAAATGGTGAAAATATTACATCATTGTCCTTTATGTCTTCTTAAAAATATCATGTGAAACAAACAATTACATTTACCTTGAAAATATATGTATATTAATCTAACATATTACTAAGGATAAACTTATTTTTAATAAATTTTTAACAAATTATAGGATTCAATGATGTTATACTTTATTCATGAATAATGGAATCAACAACTCATATGTTTCATGAACCCATATAGGGTTCTTCAAATCTTCTATCGTGTTCCAAGAAATTCTCTATGATATGAAACTATAATGTTCAAAATGATTAGATAAGAAATTTTTAGTTTTTATACAATAATATATATTTTTAATATAAATCCTTATGGGTTAATTAATATGTGTCGTCCACACTATTGGTTCAGAAGTTTCAAAATCTCCCCAAATAATTTGATCTATATTATAAATCATCCACTATAATACATTAATTGATTACAAATTTGTGTATATAAATTATTCATCAAAATATTCCCCGATGATAGTATACTAAATCAGATAATTCTCTCCAATCCAATCATATATATATTCCTAAACTACTATAGTCCAATTGTATTATAATATTTAGTGTTCATCTTGAATATACTGAACTAAAAATATTCTAAAATATATTATTTATTGGGAATTAAATAATTTATTTATATTATTCTCCCTCCTTGGAGAACAAATATTTTGTCTAATTTAGTCCACTATTCTATGATTTGTGTTTTTCTTAATTCCCGGATTCTAATATTTTCTGAATGGATTTTGATTTTTCAAAATTACAACTTTTAGAGTAAAAATTGTTTTACTCATCCTCATTTTTTTTAATTTATAGTTATTTATTATATATATATTTACAATATTTCCAACAACATTTTTATATTTATCACAAAAAGAATTTAATTAATAATGTATTGGTTTATCCTAATACAAAAAAAAAATAATGAAAATGTCCAACCTTATCAATTCTATCCACTTAGCATAATTTTTCTGATTCCTTCTCATTTTATGAATCATTTTTTATAAGATGTTATCACTAAAACCCAATGATTTATTCATAAACCATTTTCCCATTACATTAAAGATTTTGTGATTTATATCATTTTAATGATTTGAATTATTTATATTAATGTTTATTTCTTCCTATATTCATAACATGTAACATTAATTTAATTTAAATATAAATAAAAGTAACATTTAGTTGATGTAATCTATTATAATACCTTTCCCCAACCATTTTATTTTCTAGTATGATTCTCACTTATTAAAAATTAATTTCATGATTTTCTATAATATAACTAAACTCAATATATCTATCTAAATTACCAAAAGGAAAGTATTTAATACATTTAAATGATATAGTATTCATTTTGTTGGTTTCCAATTTTTCATGATTCTGGAATTCTTTCTCATACTAAAATATGTATATATTAAACATATATTTTTTGTACTCTATTATATTCATTATTTATATGAGAGAAACCATATTAACTTACCAATTTAGTGTATGGTCCAATGAATCCAATTTATCCATACTTGAGTATTTTGAAGTTAATTAAAAATAATTAATTTGAATAATAATATTTTTGATTCTATGAATCATATTTGGTTACGTTATTTATTCATATTCATAATTATATCATCATTTTAAACCATATCCGTCCAAATGCTTTCCCTCTAATGTTTTTAGTTTTTTATCTATAACATAATTAATTAAAAATATATAATAACTTATGTAATAAATATTTAAATATATGATGACATTTATAAATATATAAAAATAAAGAATATTTATTACATTATAATTTAATAAAAATTTAATAGTTTCATCACTGATTAGTGTATCTTAATAAACTATAACGAGTTAGTATGGCTTTATAATTTTTATAAAATAAATAATAAATCCATAAAATATGATTCAATTTCTGTTTTCAAATAACCAAAATCCACACTATGAATTATAGTTGTCTCATTAGAACCCAAAAAAATAACCTTTTATATTAATGAAAAATTGAAATATCCCTTATATAGTTTAATATATCAGAAAAAATTATAAATAATATAAAAATATCTAATAAATAAATGTTTCCTATAACATGTTTCATTCATAGAAAAATTTACGATTAAAGTACTTAAATTGGTAAATTCTATTTTAAACTTATTTAAATGACAAAACATGGTCATAAAGAATATATTTTTATTATATTGGTTAAAACATAGTACACTAATCCAATCTCCATAACCCTTCAATTGGATAATATGTATATATAAAAAAATGAGTATAAAAAACATTTTTTGGGGAGTTATACCAATTTTATATCCTCCCTTATCTATTTCGTGAATAATAAGACCACTCCATAATGTTAGATAATAAAACTAGTAAAAACCCACATATTTTATAGGGCCATAAGAAAAAAATATTAACCAATATTTTGTTGGAAATCATATACCAAATCATATTTAAAATGAAAAATGGAAGTAATATCAAGGAATTACCTATTAAAACATATATTAAAAAAACAATACACTTAGATCAATATGAAAGGAGTATCAGAATCATAGAAAATATAAATACCAGTTCAAATAAAAAATTGAACATTAATTTAGAATTTTCACCTATAAAAATATATACTTTTTTGTCCTCTACACAAACCATTTTTAAATAAAATGAAAACAATTTAAAATTATATTTTTCTCTATAATATAAATATTTTTTACAATTAAAATAGTAAATAAATGATATTTAAATAACATAAATTATAATATTTTTTAATCAATATGATTTTACATCATATTTGAACATATGTTTTAGAGTTATTGTATCAAAATTGATCTATAAAAAACAGAAAATATATTTATATAAAATTATAATCCACATTAGTACTAGATATATTATTGTTCTCTAAACACAATCTTAGTTAAGGTGATATAGAATATTATCCTTCTATCCCAAATTATTTATTTAGACAGAAATATATATGTAAAATTTTCTTTATTTTAATAAAATTTACTAACATTAAATTATAAATATTTTTACACATATGTTCTATATTAATTGTAGGGGTAGTGAAAATTTGAAAAGATAACATATTCAATTAAATTTCAATAAGTTAATTGTGATCATTGTCATGTTGGAACATTTTTAGTGATTCCATTATCATCTTCATTATTTATATTCATTTATTTCTCAAAAATTATATTTCATTATCCAATACTTGTTTTTATGCATGAAATATATGGATGACTTCATCTTATAGAACATCATAATCCATCATTAGTGATAACATAGTCTCTTAGTGAAGTATTTTCAACATATCAGGTGACTAATGATAATTAATATTATTATACATCGTAGATCATACTTATTTCAATAAAAAATCATATAAAAATATTTAATTAAATATATAATCATTTGAAATAATTTATATTAAAAAAATAAATTGAACATCAAACCTAGGTTAAAAATCAATAAACCATAGTATTGAAATACGATAGACCTTTATTTATAAACCAACATTGAAACCATAGGGATTATTTCTATATTAGGTTTTAATCCATTGATTTTTAGCCTCCGTCGTGGTATATTACAAACATATCAGAGTTTATAATTTTTTAGAAACTAAAAATAAATAATAAATTTATTACATATATATATATTTATAAGTTTAGATCATTAAAACTATACAAAAATGTACTAATCGTGCAACATCCCAGGTAAATAAAGAATAAATAATTTTCATGTTTACTAATATTATCAAATTAAATATTAATTTTACTTCAAAGGGGTTTCTATGTTCGACAGGGTACCCGATACAGAACAATGATTTTCTTTGAAATCATAGGTTGCACACTAGTAATATAATAATATTTTTTTAAATGGCAGTAAACAGGTAGCTGTTTTATTGGCGGGAATGAATATAAATAACTAAAATATTATTATATATGTTTTCTAAATGTTTTTAAATCTATCCAATAAAAGATAAAGGCTTAAAATAAGAAAAGAATTCAATTTTAGGCGTAGATACTCTAATATTGACTAAAAGGTCAAACTATCACCTTTTGATGGAGAACCCGCATTAAATATAGTTTTGGTCACTCTTACACATTATATTGGACCAAATAAAACTGTTCTTTATAATCGGGACATCAAAATTTACTTTGTGTAAAATTTTCATATTTTTCCGATAAAGTTCATTTTTAATGAATAGTGAAAAATGTTGTATTTTAATTCAAAACCCTTTTTCATATAATATATTTATATGATTAGATTATATTTTGAATTGGTTTTAAAGTTCAATTAGAATATATTTTTACCATTTAATCCAATTGTGGTCATTGGAATTAATTTCACATTGAAATTGGACTTAAACTATTGTCAATCTTATGATACATTTTGTTTCATGAAAACACACTATTTGTTTTGACAATGGGAATTAATTATTAAATTAATAAATGACACTTATATGTTTTAAATTTTTTAAAATAGACATCATTTTGGAATTCAGAATATCAAATATATATTAGGGTGAATTTTTGGTATTTTTCTGAAAAGCTTCAATTTTTGATGAATAGTGAAACCACTAAGTGTTACTTAAAAAACTGATTTTTCGTTTAACTGAAATTTTACCACCTATATGTTTTGAATTTCAAAAATCCGACATACATGGTTTTCATTAAGAACTAAAATGTTTTTCAATGGGATTAAAATAATTTTTTTTGGTAAATAGTAACTTTTAAGTTTTTAATCACGATTAGAGGTAACTAGTGTAATTTAAGGTAAAAATAATGTTTTAATAATATGAAATGACCTTGAAACATGTCCTACCATTATTGGATGTGTCATGGATGACCAAGACAATCCATGGGTCAACTTGGGGACCCCATGGAGCCACTTTGGTTGGAAAATGACATTAATAACTTTTTTATTTAAAGTTAGAATAAAAATGCCAGAAACATGTATTGTTTTGCTAAAAAAATTACATGAGGTTATACAAGTCATTATTTTGACTATAAATATTAATTGGAAAGCTAAAACGATTTCCAACATCATGATATTTTTTATAATTTTTAGACATTAAATAAATTAAATTATTTATAAACCATGATGATGTAGTGATTACCTCATTATTTATCGATTTAAATAAAATGAAAAGATAATGTAAAATATAAGACCTATACATGTCAAAAACCTATTGTATGGGTGTATTTAGAAATATTATCACCTTATCCTCGAAATATATAATTTTGTGACCGTTAAAATCTGAAAAGAATTTTATAATAAAGTAACCTTTTATAACATTCCAAGAGTGCCCCTCCTCTTCTCTTATAAAAGGCCCCCACCTCTACCACCTTACCCACACCACTCAAGCCTTTGTCTCGGCCACCCCATGCCCATTTTGTCTCTCCAAATACCTCTATTATTCCTAGAATCCTCCCTTTGTGAATAAGTCTATCCAATGAATCCTTTGAGCTCAAATCAAAAAGAGTTGCCCGTTTTAAAGGTAGTGTCCTGTCTTCTGTTCTTATGTTTTTTTTTTGCTTCTCCAACCCCTAAACTCTTTTTATTCCTTTATTTTGTAACAACACCAGTATATTTAATATACTAGGATTTTTTATTTCAAGTATTATAGCTACATTTACACACACCTTCATATAATGGTTAAAGAGCATACTGTTTCCGTGGATGGCGAATTTCTGCCTAACGAAATGATGATTGTTCAATATTCTTCTCACACATTCAAAGGTGGCCATTAAGATGAAAATATATTTATATATGATATATAATATGTTTTTGTTTTCCTTATGCTTCTGCATTTTTAATTTATTTCATCCCTTTATGGATTCCATTATTGGTATACGTGATATCTTCATTTTTGGAAGTGCGGACTAACGCCCCCTCAAAGTGATTTGATTCATTAATGCCATACATGGGATGTATAAAGGATGGAGTTAATGATATTATATATGAAATTATACTACAATTATAATATACCTTTATTTCGTTATGATTCCATTCCATAAAATATTAAATAGAAATGAAAGTAGTGTTCATTCGTACGTACAGCTTACTGTCTCCAGGAACTGTGCATTTCATTTCATACCTCTAAATGTTATGTAATATTATAAATACATGTATATGCTGGATATATATGATATATATGATATACAAATAATGAATATAATTATGTATATAATGAACCTTTGACCACATGGACAACATGTAATTGTAAGAAGTCCACTTTCGACATAAGAACCAAGTATCGACAAAACAAACATTTTTAACTTAAATGATTACATGATGTTTATAACATAGAAATATGTGATATAAAATGAATAATAAGCTTGAAAAATCTTCTTAAGAAAGTATAAATTAACTTTAGTTTATTATTCAGGAGATTAAATGTAACAGCCCGAGATTTTATTCTTTTTAATTTCATTAATGTCTTGTGTTGTACGCTACACCAAAAGGAGCTTGCACAACACACATCCTTGACTTGCCTTGCATTACACGCAATCGCGACCTTCCTCGATAGCGTGTGTAGTATGCAATAACGAGTTTCACTAAACAACAATATGCTATTAAAATATTATTAAAATTAGCCGTTATGAATAGTAATAACCACTTTTTGAAATTTTGTAAATTTTATTTTTAAAAATAGAATTCATTTTTGGATTCAGAATATCAATATTAGCTTAGGGTGAAATTTTGGTACTTTTCGGATAACTTTCATTTTCTGATGAATAGTGAAAATTACAAAATTTTAATTAAAAACAACCCTTTTAATCAAAATAATTAATAGTGATAAATTATTAATTTGAGTGGTTTTAAATTATATTTAGAATATATTTTTACAATTTAATACAATGTTGTTCATTGGATGTAATTTCACATTTAAACCCAACATAAACAAGTGTCAATCTTTTGATAGTTATTATCTTTTAAGAACACGCTATTTGTTTTGACGACGGGAATTATTTTTTAAATTAATTATTGCAACTGATATGTTTTGAATTTGGCAAAATAGACATCATTTTTTAGTTCATAATATTCAATATATCTTAGGCCTAATTTTTGGTATTTTTCTGGAAACTTTCATTTTTTGATGAATAGTGAAACCACTAAGTGGTAGTTAAGAAAAATGAATTTTTCATAAAACATAATTTTACCACTTCTGTGAGTGGAATTTCGAAAATCCTAGAGAAACGGTTGATGTCAGTAAGTAAAATATGGTTCAATGAGATGAAAATAATTTTTCGGTGAATAGTAACTTTTTACTTTTTTTTACCACGGTTAAAAGTAAATAGGGTAATTAAGGGAAAAATGATATTATTATTACCCTAACACATGTCATAATTCTATTGGACAAGTGTAATTCGACCAAAAACAACCTTAGGAATAAAATATGACCATTTAGGCCCACTTGGATTAGATTAGGACATTTATTATTAATTTATTTAAAGAAGGGATAAAATAGGTAAAATCAAGGTTTAATAAGTAAATAATTTTTAATATGGGGTTAAACATAAGATATATTCGACTATAAATATTCATTAGAAGGATAAAAATATTTCCTACATAATGGTATTTTATTTGTAATTTTTAGACATTAAATAATTTAATTTATTTATGAAACAAATATGATGCAATAATTATCTTATTAATGAAATATTGACATAATTGATGTTATAAATGCCCAAATAAATGTAATTTGAGACTTTTTATGACCTAAATTAATTTTATAGGTTAATATGACATCTTATTGTTGATATAAGTAACTTGGTTCGAACATATAATTCTGTTATGAATTTCATAAAAATCATGTACCAAATAGTGTCAAAATTGACATAAATTAGTTTTTAAAACAAGTATTATATTATTAATTTTTATTTAATTCCTAAAAATCTAAGGTTCGGCCAAGTGACTTATATAAGGATATATATATTAATAATAAACAACTTTGAGATCGTTTGGCTTGTTATGGTAAGTTTATTAACCATATAGTGTAAGAAAACATAAAGACACGGTAAAAGTTAAATTATTTAACTTAGAGTTAAATCTAATTGATAAGGTGAAAATAATAACCTAAAATTGTCTAAATAATATTGGATGAGAGGATTTAGACCCATCCCCACATTATCTTCGAAATAAGACCCTTTGGAACCATTATAATCCGAATTTGACCTTAATATAAAATAATATTTTGAGAATTTCCTAAGGTGCCCCTCTCCTCCCTTATAAAAGGGCACCTCCTCCCTCTCCTCCTCACACCAATTTGAGCATTAATGCTCGGCCAAAACCTGCCAAAATATCTTCTCCACTCCCCTAGTATCATCCTAAAGGTCCTGGTCTTCTTCAAAGACCATCCTTAGTTCTTTAATTGGAGGTTAAGAAAATGCGTGTCAAAAAGAGATAATATCCATTACCGATCTTTTTCAATTTCTTTCATCTTCAACTTATTCTTCTTTAGATGTTTCAGGATAAAGTAATAAAATCAGTATTTCTTATATACTGATATATTATTATAAATATGAAACAACTCTAATTAACCTTCTATCCATCCTACGGAAAAAGGAAATCATTGTGCGTGCGTACGTACGGAATATCGTCTCCACGCCGTGTTGTAATCTATTTTCCGCCACCCCCTTAATTGGATGGTTATAATGGTGTAATGAGTAACTATATATGATTATTATAAATTGATATTGATACTGAAATAGTAAACATACACTTCAACACAATTCCACGACCATGGGAACAATATCATCGCTCGTGCGTACGTACGGACTACCGTCTCCACGACGCGATGAGATTCATTATCCATGTTAACCATTCCAGAATGATTATAAAGTATATATAATAAATAATAATGAAATATATGACATGTTAAATCTACTGGATTTATCTATATATATATGTCATCTACTTACTACCATTCAATACAATAAGGAAAGGAAAACAACTTTCATGCGTACGTACGGACTACCGTCTCCATGAACGGTGTGTTTCATTTCATTTATCTATATATTATATATATATATATATATATACTGAATATATATGATATATAAATCATGTTTTATATTCTGGAAGTAAGTAAATCATGATATAAGTAATAATAATTTCAAGAACAACATGTCCAAACACCTACGATAAATGAAACGATTTTACCCAAAACGCTTCTTTAACATTGAATTTACAAAAGAACGGGTAATATAAAGTCATAAGCGAACCATATATGATATCATAACAATGAATATGATTCTGTAATATGTAAATGACATTATTTAAATCATTGTACAGGAGGTTCAGATACGTACAAAGCATATCGAACATAAGGTAAGGGAAAATATCACAATCTCATTTTTTTCCCAGATTGTTTATACTTTGAAATTTACTGGGGTGTATTTTATCATCCACATCCATGTTTCCTCAATATGTATTATTTATATCCTTATACAATAGTTTATATCCAATTTTACCATTCGGTGAGTTTTTAGTAAAATATATGAAATGAATCGTTTTTCGTTTTTCGTACGAGGTACTTTTTGACTTTTCCGACAAATGTATGAAGAATATTTTTTTTAACTTATACGGAATGAATCGATTTTTAAAACATTATTTCCCAAAAGATTACTTTACAAGTTTTAAAGTTTATTTTTAATCAACTTCTTTTAGTTTAAAATTGTATGACATGTTAAGAAAGTAAAAGTGTTTTTGAAGTAGAAAGGATATTTTCCTCAAGAATGAAGTTCAAGTGTTTTATCAAAATTATTTTCCATCTAAGATAATAAAGGGTTCTGTTTTTATCCCTATTATTACATTTATTTGATTATGTTGTGATAAAAATATTTTTATAAATTCCTTTATCTTATATGAATTGTTTTATGATGTCACGATGTTTAAGATTCCCATTTTTATTACACGGGTTATGCAATGATGTATGGTTTATGATTTTGCAGCACACATAAGAATGGTATCATTATGAGATGGGTGGACCTATATCTCCCTCCAATGCATTGGGTAATGATTTTATATCTCATGATATAGACATGGATGGAGTGGTAGGTTATACCGGTTTAGTGAAACAGGACTGAAACGAGGGTGACTCGGTTCAGAAATGGACTTTGTCCACTAAGATAGTCTTGTCAATGAGTCTTGACTAATAAGATATGATTCTCTATGATTATGTGTGTATGCCACAATGTTTCATGTTTTATGTTATGATTATTGTGATTTCATTTCACTACTATGATTTATCCCATGTTATGAAATTATGCTCTCTTTTGCAGGTTAAGATTTCCAGAATGTTAGGTTCTTATGAAAATGATGTGATTGATATTTCTTTTGTTTACCCTTACTGATCATTTAAGATCACCCTTTTATGTTTTTTTCCCCAGGATATAAAGAAAGGTTTTAGGTAAAAAAAAGAAAGGAAGATCTTTATGGGAGATGTTGAAGATATTTCACCACGATTAGAAGATTATATTCCGAGTTTCCAAAGACACTAAACTATTATGATCCTTGTGTGTGTGTTTTTGTTATATACTAAGTATTCTAAAAAAGTAATGTAATGTCCATGTATGTCAGGCTTCAGGTCTCTACAGTTGGTATCAGAGGAAATGTTTAGTCAACCTTTGGAAACTAGGATGCGTGAACGTTAGTGAGATCCCTAGAGATATTTCTAAGGTATGTCTAGTGATGTCCCTAAGGATAAGTATACGTATAGGATATAGTCTTAAAACTATGGTAATGATATTAGATTAAACCAAAGATGTTAGATATTGAAGTTACTCCCCCTTTATTATGATTTTTTCCTCTCACACTATTCTTTTTGGGTTTTAGAAAATGGCTGGAAACAAGATGATTCACGATAATGGAGGATATGATGGACAATGGAATGATATTCTTCACGAGCAACCAAATGAAATGGGATTTGGAAGTCCAAACATCATTATTATGCTGAATCAGCAATCTCATAATATGATCAATAAAGTAAAATTTGGTAAGTTTCTTGACTCGGCTAATAAGAGAAAGATGGAGTTTCATGATGATAATAGAGGAAAGAAAGTTCAATTTCCCCTATGTAAATCATGTGGGAAGAGGAATCAAGGAGAATGTTTCAAAGGAACTGGAAGATGCTTTGGGTGTGGAAAAGAAGGACACAAAGCCAGTAAGTGAAAAGGAAAAGGTTCAGTTAACACCAGGGATGAGGATAATGGTATTGCTATGACATCAACAATGGTTAAATATTTTAAATGTGGAATGTACGGGCATTATGCAAACCAATGCCCTAAGGGAATGTCTCATGAAGAGAATCAGTATGGTCGTATGGGTAGTATTTATGTTGATGATGATGAAGAGACTATAAATGATATGTGAGATGAAAGAATTGTTGAAGCTCAGTCAATGGTTTATGAATGTAGTGGAATGATTACATGTTTATCATGTGTAATGTTGTATAGGTAATCTCATGGTACTATGGAATAAAGAGACATCTAAGGATTGTTACACTGTTGTCTTTCCTTGAGTTTTGAAAGTGTATGATTAATGGTACCAGTATCCATGAAAGGTTATTCAGATATTTTTGGAATGTAGATGATATGCGCATAATGAAGGGATAAGGAGAAAATTAAATGTTTGATAGTATTCATGAGCTCATGACTGATATAAGGTGAAGGTTATATCATGGTTTGAGTATATAGAATTTTGGGATTTTGGTATGTGGAAAGAGTTATGTTTTGACTGCATTCATGTTTTCACTAAGGTTCAATGGGTATTCATTCTTCAAGAGAATACATGATTAAGGTATTCACATGTTTGTAATTTGGCCAACAAGATATATCTTATGATATATGGGGGATAAATGATGGCATTCACGTGATTGTTTCTGTGACATTTCAAGTAATCATTTTCTTTATACTATGAGCTTGAACCAAAGTATTTTAGATAAGCCTAAATATTCGAATGGATTATGTTAACCATAATTTAATATTGTTTAAGGATAGAACATTTTTTGATATTATAGAAATGTAGTTTTAGAAAAAGGACAACCTGCAGGACGGGTGACAGCCCATCGCGTCGGACAAGGCTGTGGGAATCGAACCCACAACCGAAGTGCGACTGGCCTTTATCGCCTACCACTGGCCTACAGGAAGTCCCTGTTTAGTAGAAACTAGTTTTATTATATTAAGTAGTATGATATATTATGTATAAGTCCATTTTAGAAACCATATACGATTAATCCCACTATATATGGACTTATGTAAGTATTGATAACTTTTCTAACCTTTTTGTTTCAGACAGATGGAATGACCCATCATTCTATCACATGATCTGTTAACACTTCACGAATAACAAATTCATCTTCATTTCTTTAAGAGATGAATTGGAAATTGTTCAAAGCACGAACAACAGTGAGATTGTACCAAAATCAAATAAGTATTTCTTCTAATTCAAAATTTTCAGATTTAGTGAAATGATCTTGAAAACCAAAAATGTTGTCCTAGTGCTCTTATATCTGATGAATCAGATGGTACCTTAGATCATCACAAATTTATTGCTTTGTGATTGATGGATTTTCCATATCCATGTTCTCTACCACTCTCCATCAGAACATGATGGTTAGATTTCTCTTCCATATCCATATTTTCACCTATGTGGAAACCCAGTGATTAGTTTATTTCGGTAACAATTGTGTTTCATACTTTTGTTTTTAAACATTGGTTTCAGTATTCATTTTTACGATTTGGGTTTCTATTAAAGAAACCTTCGAATAGTAAGCCATTTATTACCCCGACGAATTTCGAGGACGAAATTCATTTTAAGTGGGGTAGAATGTAACAGCTCGAGATTTTATTCTTTTTAATTTCATTAATGACTTGTTTTGTACGCTACACCAAAAGGATCTTTCACAACACTCATCCTTGACTTGCCTTTCATTACATGAAATCGCGACCTTCCTCGATAGTGTGTGTAGTATGCAATAACGAGTTTCACTAAACAACAATATTCTATTAAAATATTATTAAAACTAGTTGTTATGAATAGTAATAACCACTTTTTGAAATTTTTTAAATTTTATTTTTCAAAACGGAATACATTTTTGGATTCAGAATATCAAAATTAGATTAGGGTGAAATTTTGGTACTTTCCGGATAACTTTCATTTTCTGATTAACAGTGAAAATTACTAAATTTTAATTAAAAACAACCTTTTTAATCGAAATAATTAATAGTGATAAATTAATAATTTGAGTGGTTTTAATGTATATTTAGAATATATTTTTACAATTTAATACAATGTTGTTCATTGGATGTCATTTCACATTTAAACCAGACATAAACAAGTGTCAATCTTTTGATAGTTATTATCTCTTAAGAGCACGCTATTTGTTTTGACGACGGTAATTAATTTTTAAATTAATTATTGCAACTGATATGTTTTGAATTTGGTAAAATAGAAATCATTTTTTAGTTCATAAAATCAAATATATCTTAGGCCTAATTTTTGGTATTTTTCTGGAAACTTTCATTTTTTAATGAATTGTGAAACCACTAAGTGGTAGTTAAGAAAAATGAATTTTTCATAAAACATAATTTTACCGCTTCTGTGAGTGGAATTTCAAAAATCTGAGAGACACGGTTGATTTCAGTAAGTAAAATGTGGTTTAATGAGTTGAAAATAATTTTTTGGTGAATAGTAACTTTTTACTTTTTTTACCACGGTTAAAAGTAAATAGGGTAATTAAGGGTAAAAATGATATTATTATTACCCTAACACATGTCCTAATTCTATTGGACAAGTGTAATTCGACCAAAAACAACCTTAGGAATAAAATATGACCATTTAGGCCCACTTGGATTAGATTAAGACATTTATTATTAATTTATTTAAAGAAGGGTTAAAATAGTTAAAATTAAAGTTTAATAAGTAAATAATTTTTAATATGGGGTTATAAATAAGATAAATTCGACTATAAGTATTCATTAGAAATATAGAAAGATTCCCTACATAATGGTATTTTATTTTTAATTTTTAGACATTAAATACTTTAATTTATTTATGACACAAATATGATGCAGTAATTATATTATTAATGAAATATTGACATAATTGATGTTATAAATGCCCAAATAAATGTAATTTGAGACTTTTTATGACCTAAATTAATTTTATAGGTTAATATTACATCTTATTGTTGATATAAGTAACTTGGTTTGAACTTATATTTCTTTTATGAGTTTCATTAAAATCATGTACCAAATAGTGTCAAAATTGACATAAATTAGTTTTTAAAACAAATATTATATTATTAATTGTTATTTAATTCAAAAAAATCTAAGGTTCGGCCAAGTGACTTATATAAGGATAGATATATTAATAATAAACAACTTGGGGTTCTTTTGTACTGTTATGGTATGTTTATTAACCATATAGTTTAAGAAAACATAAAGACACAGAAAAAGTTAAATTATTTAACTTAGAGTTAAATCTAATTGATAAGGTTAAAATAATAACCTATACTTGTCTAAATCATATTGGATGAGGGGATTTAGACCCATCCCCAATTTAGCTTCTAAATAAGACCCTTTGGAACCATTATAAACCGAATTTGACCTTAATATAAAATAATATTTTGAGATTTTCCTAAGGTTCCCCTCTCCTCCCTTATAAAAGGGCACCTCCTCCCTCTCCTCCTCACACCAATTTGAGCATTAAATCTCGGCCAACCCATGCCCAAATCTCTTATCCACTCCCCTAGTATCATCCTAGAGGTCCTGGTATTTTTCAAATACCATCCTTAGTTCTTTAAGTGGAGGTTAAGAAAAGGCGCGTCAAAAAGAGGTAATATCCATTACCGATCTTTTTCATTTTCTTTCTTCTTCAACTTCTTCTTATTTAGTTTTTTCAGGATAAAGTAATAACATATGTATTTCTTATATACTTCTATGTTATTATAAATATGAAACAACTCTAATTAACCTTCTATACATCCAACAGAAAAAGTAAATCAACGCGCGTGCGTACGTACAGAATACCGTCTCCACGCCGTGGTGTAATCTATTTTCCGCCACCACCATAATTGGATTGGTATAATGGTGTAATGAGTAACTATATATGATTATTATAAAGTGATATTGATACTGAAATAGTATACATACACTTCAACACAATTCCACGACCATGGGAACGATATCATCGCTCGTGCGTACGTACGGACTACCGTCTCCACGATGTGATGACATTCATTATCCATGTTAACCATTCCAAAATGATTATAAAGTATATATAATGAATAATAATGAAATATATGACATGTTAAATCTACTGGATTTATGTATATATATAAGTCATCTACTTACTACCATTCAAGACAATAAGGAAAGGAAAACAACGTTCATGCGTACGTACGGACTACCGTCTCCATGAACGGTGTGTTTCATTTCATTTATCTATCTATTATATATATATATATATACTGAATATATATGATATATAAATCATGTTTTATATTCTGGAAGTAAGTAAATCATGATATAAGTAATAATAATGTCAAGAAAAACATGTCCAAACACCTACGATAAATGAAACGATTTTACCCAAAATGCTTCTTTAACATGGAATTTACAAAAGAACGGGTAATATAAAGTCATAAGAGAACCATATCTGATATCATAACAATTAATATGATTCTTTAATAAGTTAATGACATTATTTAAATCATTATATAGGAGTTTCGGATACGTACAAAGCATATCAGACAAAAGGTAAGGGAAAATATCACAATCTCATTTTTCCCCAGATTGTTTATACTTTGAAATTTACTGGGGTGTATTTTATCATCCACCTCCATGTTTCCTAAATATGTATTATTTATATCCTTATACAATAGTTTATATCCAATATTACCCTTTTGTGAGTTTTTAGTAAAAGATATGAAAGGAATCTGTTTTCATTTTTTGTACGAGGTACTTTTTGACTTTTCCGACAAAAGTATGAAGAATGTTTTTTTAACTTATACGGAATGAATGGATTTTTAAAACATTATTTTAAAAAAGATTCCTTTACAAGTTTTAAATTTTATTTTTAATCAAATTCTTTTAGTCTAAAATTTTATTACATGTTAAGAAAGGAAAAGTATTTTTGAAGTAGAAATTATATTTTCCTCAAGAATGAAGTTCAAGTGTTTTATCAAAATTATTTTCCATCTAAGAAAATAAAGGGTTATGTTTTTATCCCTATTATTACATTGATTTGATTATGTTGTGATGGAAATATTTTTATGAATTCCTTTATCTTATATGAATTTTTTTATGATGTCATGCTGTTTAAGATACCCATTTTTATTACATGGGTTATGCAATGATGTATGGTTTATGATTTTGTGGCACACATAAGAATGATATCATTATGAGGTGGGTGGGACCTATATCTCCCTCCAATGAATTGGGTAAAGATTTTATATCTCATGAGATAGACATGGCTGGAATGGTAGGTTATACCGGTTCAGTGAAACAGGACTAAAACGAGGGTGACTTGGTTCAGAAATGGACTTTGTCCACTAAGATAGTCTTGGAAATGAGTCTTGACTAATAAGATATGATTCTCTATGATTATGTGTGTATTCCACAAAGTTTCATGTTTTATGTTATGATTATTGGGATTTCATTTCACTACTATGATTTATCCCATGTTATGAAATTATTATCTCTTTTGCAGCTTAAGATTTCCAAAATGTTAGGTTCTTATGAAAATGATGTGATTGCTATTTCTTTTGTTTACCCTTACTGAGCAATTGAGCTCACCCTTTTATGTTTTCTTTTCCCCAGGATATAATGAAAGGTTTTAGGTAAAAAAAGAAAGGAAGATCTTTATGGGAGATGTTGAAGATCTTTCACCACGATTATAAGATTATATTCCGAGCTTTCAAAGACACTAAACTATTACGATCCTTGTGTGTGTGTTTTTGTTATATAATAAGTATTCCGAAAAAGTAATGTAATGTCCATGCACATCAGGCTTCAGGTCTATACATTAAAGAGAAATCGAGTCACCTCATACATGATGTAAGGGACTTCGTCTCAATCTCCATTCATTGAGGCATGTTTTGTTCTAATACAAGATTTTATTTTATACGCTATATAAAACACCTTTGACATTTCATTCAAAGGGAATATTTTTCAACGAAGCATTTTAATAAACGACAAAAAGGAATGTTTATTTTAACGTACGCAGTGACAATGACCTTTTCCACCGCCGCAATTATTATTTTGTCTTTGGCTTCCTCAACAGGCCGTAATGTTTTTAAAATGAAATAAATACCATATATTCTTTTATGTAGTTTTGTATTGAAAATAATTTTTATGATGAAAATGTTATGTCAATATATTTAAGTGACATATTGTGATCAAAATGTGGAAATGTTTTCTTTCCGTTATATTTGTTTTATGACTTATGATTTTATAATGGTACTTAGACATTTGACGAGTGGTTACGTGATAAACCATATGATGGGTGTTGCCGTAAATACCAGGATGGGTGGTTACGTTATAACCTCCAATGAATTGGTTATGAAAGTCGGCCATATGGCTATTCCATTAAGTGACATGTGTGGAAGTCGACCGTATGGTTATTCCATTTAAGGATGTTTATGTCCCAAGTTACCTTTATATTTTATATTTTCTTTATATGGGTTTTATGGAAATCTTTTGGTTACAAAAGGGTAATTAATGATATTTTATTCAGTGAAGAGTATTTACTACTCCATAAAGTTGAAAAGTATTACGTTGATAAAGTATTCATGGTTTACTTATTGTTTTTAAAAACTTAAAGTTTTCCTTCTTTGTGTATCCCTTACTGAGCTTTTTATGCTCACCCCATGTTTTTTTGAAATTTTTTTCACAAGACTGAATGTGGAATAGGGTCAAGGATGTGATCAAGGAAAAGTCATGCTATCTAAAACATGGAACTAGACATGTTTCTTTTTAATAGTTTTTATTTTATGGAAACTTGGTAGAAGTGTCTACATTGAAATCTTTTGAGATGTAACAGTTATGTCCTAATTCTCTAAAACTCTAAACCAGAAAAGATCCTCAATGTGAATTATTCATTTAATTCAATATTAAGTATGTTTTAATGCTGAGGCCTTATAAATTTATCTTGAATTTTGAACAATACATTATCCTTTATAATGAAAACATTGTTAAATATATTAAATAAACATCAAATGAGTAAACTAATATCATATAAAATATTCGACTCTAAAATTATATAACATTAGTGAAAATTTCAACTCTTTAGAGACTTTTATTTTGAATCTAATTATAAAAACATTGATAAATCAGAAAATAATGTTAAATACAACATTAACTAATTATAAAATTTGAGGGTATCTATTATAATTAGGTATTAAAAACCTTAAATGAATATTAATTTTTATATGATCAATAATCCATAATGATAACCATATGCATAAATATCCCATATCTACAGGAATTCAAAACTCATTTAACAATAAATTGATATTTTTTTTAATAAATCAATAACTAGAAAATAAATAATAGAATTAGAACTTTATTTAAAATAATTTTAACTTATTAATAAGTTTCTATTTCATCTAGTGTCCTAACCATTATAATAATATTTTTTCTAGTTAATTAGAGGGATTTTATAATTGTAATTATTAGTGGATTTAATTTATATTATTCTACAAGCCATGAATAATACAATTAACCAAAAAGTATCAATAATGGTTATTGTTATTTATTATCTATTGTTGATCTTAATCTTGTATCAAACTCTATATATTTGAGAATAATATAAAAATGTATATTTAAAAATTATTCGAAATAAAATTCCCATGATAAAAATGATTTATTCACATCGATGTTTTATTATTAGACAAAAAATTCAATCTATAGGATCTAAAACAAATGTATTTGTTGATGATAATAGATACACTAATTATGAAAAAATTTATATGGGAATTCAATTAATTGCCTTAAAATTCATCATTCCCCTATATAGTCAACACTAATTCCAAACAACACCAGTACTCATAAATATAAAATTCACCAAATTTAAATAATTAATCATTTATATAATTAAATTTAGAAATTTTTTTATTTTAAATTCCTATTTAGAAAAATATCCTAAAATACATTTATTTATTGAAAATTTAATTTTATAACTATATCCAAATCAAATATATATAAATCATAATATTAATTTTAAAAAATATTGTTCTTGAATAAATATTATTATACTTTAAAAAACACCATTTCATTTCCATCACTATTTATAATAATAACACTGATTATCTTAATGCAATTGAAAAAACATTGAGAAAAAATTATTTTAGAAAAAACCTATTTTAAATATTATCTTGTTATGTTAATTAAATTTAAATACTATCCATATAAGATTTAAATATCAATATAAAATTCATTATATTAAAAAATTAAAATAATTTTTAATCATGAACCTCATTTCTCACTCATTATATTCCCATATATTAAAACAATAATGTTGAAACAAATCAAAGCGATAAAAATAATTACCTTTTCATTATGTAAAAAACATATATCTAAGTAGAAATTTATTACTAAATAATTTATTTTAATTTTGAATTTTAAAAAAAAATTCCACCACATTAATTAAAAATAAATTAAAAGATAACAGTGATAATTAAAAACATAGTTAAATAAAAATGGTCCCAAAGAAAAAAAATCAATTATTATTCATTAATAGAATATATGAAAAAAATTGATTAATCTCATACAATAAGAAATTTGTAATCAATAAAGTATGAAGAAAATAAAAAATCACAAAAAGATGAAATAATAATCACTATGACTAATTAATGAGTGAAAAATTATTCATTTATATTTTTTTCAGTTATGAAGTGAAGTTAAAATTATAATATACATCCAAAATTATGATATTGGCATTATCTGTTATTTTTTTCTATTGTAAAAAAAAATAATTACATTTTACTTTCATCAAGATATCATCCATTACTAAATTTTTTATAGAGTTACATATATTTTAAAGACATTTCATTTTTAATTGGAAACCCATATCAATAATATGATTAAAATATTTTAATGTATGTATTTAAAAAATATTATTTGAACAAAAACTTTTTGATAAATATTATTTTATCTGAAATAATACTTTATAAAAAAAATTTATATATTTTAAAAAACATTATTCAATTTTTGTACAACATAAAAATATAATATATGGCTTTAAAATAGTTTAAATTAATTCAAAATAATTTTAAAAAATAAAATACCAATAAATAAGATATATTAGTTAAAGAATTTCTAAATAACACATTATGGGGTTCCATAAAATTTTAAATATATATATATATATTAAAATCTAACCTATTTAGTATAATAAAGATCATTATTGTCGAAAAATTAAGTTATACATATATTATTGTAAACTAAGACATTTAAATATTGTATTCTATATAAATAACCTAATAATGTTGTCTTAATACCATATAATAAATTATAACATTTAGTTGAAATATATAAATTTTAAAAACCCCACAATTGTTTAAATCATATTACTATTTTTATAATTACACCACCCTAATGACATGGATCTGTTATTTGGGGTGCATGTTTCAAAATGAGAGGAGAATATGTATACACATATAATGAGAGAAAATAATCTCTTTTCTGCGATGTCTTTTATATTTACAAAACATATTAAACTTATTATATAAAATATTATCATTTTTAAACAAAATTCAAAAATAGAATGTATAATTCCTAAATATTATTGGTCTCAGAGTTTCAATTTCATGTTAAAATTAATGTCATTTTGTTAAAATAAACATGTTTTAGAAATATGGTTTTCCTATAACATCAATCTCTCTAGACCTATGGTGTATTATTATTTATGTTCATATGGTGAGAAACATAATCTAATAAATCCATATAAATGGACTAGTGTCATATATATGTACATGTGACCAATAGGTAATTTCCACTAGTGAACAAGGAAATATGAAATGGAAGGAATGACTACTCTTGATAGGGATTTGAAATGATTGAGTGATATTTGGATAATATAAAATTAAAAACCAATTTGAAATGGCCTCCAGGACTAATAAACTATTTTTTTTTTGAGTATAATTAATTAATGGTTCCCAAAAATTAATAACATTGAATATTGTGACCATGTAAGAGTAGAGTGGATGTGTGGGGAATACAATTTATGTTTATCCCAAAAAAGATGGCATCTTAGATATTTATGTTATGACATAGGACAGTGAGGTGTCCCATGGATCCTTCAGAAAAACAATCCTTGTTATCAATGGGTTATGATATTTTCTATACATTAATATCCGTTATGAGGGAAAATATTTCATATATGCAAAATTTTAAATGATTTGAGGTATTTTCTATAATGTTATCATGATATCATTTTTTCCATTCATGGGCTTTAAGAAGAACTTGTGAATAGGGAATATAACAAATTTATGATAGATTATGTAGATAATCCAATAATTCATCATTGTCATTGTAAATGGAAAATGTATGTGTTTTAATTTTTGGATTTGTATCAATTAAGGTACATAATATTTATTTTTTCTCTAAATTTGCTTGTTGTTGAGCATACGATTGTATAAAGGGTTCTGTATGGATACATATTCAAAACTCGAAATGAAATATCATAATATAACACTTAAAAAATATTTACTGATATAGAGTCATGGATATATAACTTTACGATGTTTAGTTGTGAATGTAAGCACATAGGGAAACATGATTGGATATATTATATATTTAGGGTGGCTAATAATGGAAAGAGTCATTATAATGTGAATTCCTTAAAAAAACATTTCAAATCAAAAAGTGATTCACAAATTCATACATCATATATATTGATCTTTGGATTATTTTTTATAAATGGCCTTGGAATAATGTCAATTCGATTAAATCACTTTTAAAAAATATTTTTGATGATGAAAATTGAATGTGAATAGTAAAAATACCTTATTTCTTCTCCCGTGTATTTTTTTAAGAAATAATAAAAATATAAATAAGCGATGTGAATAAAGTACATTTGATGTCACTATAAATTCATTTTATAATTTTTGAATCCTATAAATAACTGAATAATTTTGGAATTTATAAGAAATGTAAACCAAATAAATTCATGAAGGTGTTTTCAATTATACAACCTATATAAGGAGAATTTGTGGTTTATTTGTACACCAATGGAGTTTTCTTATCATGAAATATGATTTAGGTTGTACAAATTGGGTATGCTGATAGTTGATTAAAAATTAATGTTTTTCTACATGGATTCGACCATCTATCAAAATTCACGTCATTGTAAAATGAATGTTTCTTCAATGTATGTATAGAAAAATTAGGTCATCGATGTGAATTATGGGATTATCATACTCACATAACCTGATGAATATAGTTTCAAGCACATAAAATCAATATATGTGTGGCCTATATACCATCATATTGACTTTGAAAAATAAAATTATTTTCTTAAAATATTATTAAAATATAAAGCATAAATTTTCATCATGTACATCATATCTACACCTATAATTAAAAATAATCTTTTTTAAATTAAATAATAATTTGAAAATATTAATTTCCCATATAAATGGTGTTTTTATTGAATATTTTGTTCTTAGTGTATCTCACATCCATCTATTTATTTCTACTAACAGTCCATTGGTGATAAAAATAATCCAAAAAATCCTCCAAAGAAAAATATTTCCTCAAGATATCATTAAATAAGAAAATGTATTTGAATGTTATAAATCATTCAGTGATTGAGAAATCATGATGCCTAGGTGGAACCCATTAATATATTCATCATATAATGATGTACTCCTTCTTTCGGAGGACAAATAATTGATTATTATTTTCTGTTTATCATGTAAAAGTGCACATAATAGTTTATAATGATATTAGACACCCCTATAAAATTTTATTTTTTCATATAGATAATTTTGTTGATCAATGGGATCCAGAATCACATTGAAGTTCAATTTGTATATGAGTTAAATTCATTGAGAAAAATCTAAATCTGGAACCTCTATAATGGGAGGATCATAAAACTATGAATTATTATCAATTGTTGAATCCAATTTAATTAAATTATTATCAATACCTAAATTTTTTCTGATGGAATTAATTACCAATGTTAAGAACTAAACACAATATAATTGTATATATGATAATGAATATCTTAAATTAGATGACATTATAGTGATTTATAAAAATAGTAATGATGTAATGAGGCATCATCCATTCAGTTTCATTAGAAACCTAGGAAGTAAGGGTTTAATAGATGGGTTCACATTGGTGGATCAAAATATGTACGTTTAATATATCCAAAAATGTATGTAAACCCCATATCATCATTAAAGGGAAATGGATTTGTAAATCATGTTAGAATATAGTCAATGAAGAAAAAAAATATGTGATGATTATATTTTGGTTTTATGCAACTGATTTGTTATTAGAAGTAAATATATGGTTGTATTTTTTCCTACGTCATTAAATAATGTTAGACTATTTGATAAAGGATGAGAAATAATTTTCATTATTAATGTGGGATCATAGAAACATATAGGAATAACATATATTAGGAACATGTTTTATCTCCATTAGCTAAAGACAACATTCCTTGATATGAGAAGATATGATTTCTTTAGTGATATCTAAAGAGAGACAAAATTGAAATCTCAGCTGCACATCCCCTCTTTTTTTAGCGAATCTTGATTTATGACTGGTCACCATAATGGTATATGTTCTACATGTGGGAAATATTATTTTTAATAGTTTGTTTATTATTTATTTTTCATTTAGATATGATTTTCATATATTTCAATATTTATAATCATATTTTTTTATGTAATTGTTGAAAATATTTAATCGCATTCAACATTAAAAAAATATATATGAAATATTAGTTAATTCCACTTTTATAAGACATACACAAAATTTTATATCATACATCATTAATGAATAGATATTTAATGTTGTAGTTTCATTAAAGTCTATTATAGATAGATTAAAACTATCTAGACAATAAAAAACCATCATGACAGGAATGTAAAACCAAAAATTACCATAAGAACCCTCAGGGGTTAACATACTAACATATTATGTTCATCCATCCTCAGAATTTGAATGTGGTTTATGTTAAATGTCATATATATTTTACCATAGAAGGCTATTTGTCGAACCATTTTGATTATAGTTTAAATTTTGTTATTTGAAAATTATTTCATACATAATTAACTAATTTTTGTTGAATGTTTTACAATATTCATCACTAAATAAAATATATAACTAGATTATTGTCATAGATAATGTTCTAAAATATGAGTTTCCTTGCCTTATGTGGTCTTGATTAAAATGACCTGAATAATGGATCAAAATTATATGAATGAAATTTTATGAATCCAATGGATCTTCATTATAATTCTATATTATAATATTATGAAAAATGGATTGTTTTTTTGTACAAATCAAAAAATAATGAACACTAATTTACAAATCTGGTGTAATATAACTACCATTAAAAGTATGATGACTTGAATACTAATTTCAATTTCTAAGAAATGGGTTGTATTTATTTATTGAAGAAATCATAAATGAAATCGATTATAAAATTATTTAATTACAAAAACAATGGTATTTTAAATTTAATATTTGTTCATTTTCATAGAATAAATTCTCAATGAATGAATTAAAATTAGAAACATTTCAGTTCCAAAGACATAATTATATTGGATGTTGTAAATAATTTCTATAAATATCTGAATTGGGTATAAAAAATGATAATTTGAAACCGGGATTAACTATTAACTAAGTTTCATTGTTTGTTTTATTATATTAACATTATATTGATCCACTAATGATGATTACTAAACATATTAAAATGATATTTTCTAATATATATTTTTATAAATTCTATGTATTAAAGATTATGTAATTCTAATATGGTCATATTAATTTGTATTAATGGAATATATAAGTGGATAATGTGGAATCACTATAAAAGGGGGTATGTATAATCAGATATTCTCATTTCCAATGAATATACGAGGTTTATTGAATCATTAATATAAATTATAGAGTTCATTTGATTTGGTATCAAAGTATTAAATATTATTTTTATGAGTTTTTTAAATATAATCCTGAAATACATACCTACAATTTCAAGTTGGAGGTCAAAATTAAAAGGATATTGTGGATGGTTTTCAGATTAGAGACAATATATTTACAATATATCTTCTTATAATCATAATGGGGGGACACATTGTTCATGATGTGGGGATATATTTTATTATCAATGTGTCATTGGGGGATCAAATTAAAATAAAAGGAATTTACAACTATGATTATTTTGAATTGGATGAAAAATTAAACATGTCCATTGTTAATGATTTGGGAATAAAAAAGTTTCCTTTTCTAACATGTATCGTGTTAGAAATAATTATAGAAAGGATTAAATTTATGATGGGTTAAGTACTATTTTATATTATTATATTTAATAAATAAATAGTTCCATTGGGTTTCCCATGAAAATTGTGTCTCCTAAAAAATATGGCATTGACTTACGAAAGGATTCATAGTTAAGGATCATGTATATAAAACCAATTTTTATGTAGTTTATGTTAATGGGGTTATTACCATGTACTGTAAAGTTTGTGATTGTGTCGAATGCATTAAAATCATTATTATAATGATTTTAAGGGAATTTTATCCTACTCATTAAGTTCATCTGGTATGGACCTTCTAGAAATGAAATAAATTTATATTCTGAATATTTTTATCATCCTAATCTTGTTAGGATTAAATATATTATGTCTATACATGGTGATAATTGTATATTCTCTATTATAGTATACTATATAAATAATTTCACAACCTTCCATGTAAGGGTATGATTTTATAGTCTTCCACCCATGTCTCATATCCTTCTTTTGGGTTAAAAATAGTCATCCTAAAATATAAAAAAGTTGGATATCCTTATTATTCAATTCCAATTGAAAAAATGATACAACTCTATATTTTACAGTGAATGGGAAATCATATCATTCAAAATATATAACTCATTTGTTCTGAATGGTGACTGATAATATTCAATCAACTATTAACAAAAATTTAATCATAATGGAGTAGGTAATTTTATAATTTAAAATAACATATTAATTCCTTATATGAGGAAATATTATCTTTCCCGGGTTCATGGTAGATCATTTATATGATAAACCAAAATTATATTTATTTGATTTCCGAGTCACATAAATTTTAACTTATGAAACATCATTTGTAAAATGTTTTATAGTGTTTTTATGAGGTCATCTACCTATATATTTTTTGATTCCTGTTAATGTGAAAAGTGATTATACGTAATCTCATATTCATATAATAATTGGACACAATTTAGTTTAAATATTTTCAGGTCATTATCTATAATGATAGTATCAAGAACCCAAAATCTATATATTACACTGGTATTTATTATGGTGATTAATTTTTTATGAATTCATCGTGGGGGATTAAATCATCCCATTTGAAAGTGAAATCATTGGTAGTTTGAATTATTTTTATCCTTCATTGTATCATCAGTGGGAATGGTCCAATGACATATATCCCCCAACATGAAAATATTAATTTCTTTCCATAAAAAAATATAAAATTATATTTATTGGATAATTTTAAAACATCAATAATTTAATGAGTACATTTATCAACCATTAATAATGAAATGAATATCATCAATAGAGATAATATTTTCTATTGTTAAATGTTTTGTGGTGTGGAAATTATATTTAATTCATTTTCATACTAAAAGGGGTAACATATACATGGTTGTAATTAATAAATAATATCATGAATTAGTAATATATTGAATCATTTTATAGGTTTATTTCAATATTCTACTTCTTAAGGAATATATACCTCATATGGTATGAATCATGTTGGAATAATAATTACTTATGAAAATACATATTGTTGATGAATCAATTGTGACATATGATTGTTATGTTGTAGTTGGGGTTTGGCTTAGTGGTAAGCACCCCTTAATTATACAAGGAAAATGGGGGTTCAAATTCCATTGGGCGTAGGGTAATGTAGCAGTACTATAGTGCACTATAGAAGTGGCTAACTATAGCAACGACAGACACTGTAGCGGTGGAAGGCCTGTTTAGCGGTAGCAAGGTACTGTAGCAGCGGCTGGTATTGTGATGTACTGTAGCAGCGCAGGTACTATTGTAGTACTATTCACAGAATGTGCCTTGGGCCAAAAAAATGGGCCTACATGCCATGTAATGGGATTAATGCACACTGGGCCTTCAGGCTATGTAATGGGTCTCCCACTACCAAGTTAACGAGGTCTTTGCTTTGCTTTAATAATAAAGGAGATTTCAGACCCAACCTTTAAAAAAACATATGATTGTTACGTTCAGTGCTTGGTGATGAATGCTTTAAAAATATTAATATACTCAAAATGAATCATTAATAGATTTTATAGCAGAACAAATATATTTCACCTTAAATATTAGGAAATTTTAGATTTTCAATGTTATGGGGAAAATGAAAATTATAATGAAAATGGGGAAATAGAGCTCTCAAAACCCAAGGATCTAATGGATTATTTTATATGAAGATAAAATAAAGGAATTGTTTTGGGAGCTCATTTAATATTAATATAGAAAAAATATTGTTCAATATTCTGAGTAAAATAAATTTATTAATTATAACACAAGTTATTTCAAAACATATATTATTCTTTTCATATTTAAAGTGTGTAAATTAATCCCATTAATATATACCTACATTTAATCTTGGTAAAATAGGTGGTCCTAGTGGGTCAAAGGAAAAAATGGATGTTTTCTATAATCCTAAACCATTATTTTGATGCTTATGTTTTATAAATATGTGAAAATGTTCTAGTAATTTTCCAAAGTAAAGATAAAATTATAGGAATCAACATCTTCATCCACTAATGAACCATTCTCATTTTTATATATGTTTATCCAAACAATGAAGCTAAAAAAACGGAATAAGGTTTTTATTGGTACTTTATTAATTTTATTTTTTGATTATTTTTTAATATTTTAATATAGATCAGTAAATAGAATTATTTCATGAAAATTATAAGTTTATACAAATTCATTAGCTCAAACACTACTGCTCAACTTAGTTCTGGTAAATAAAATAGTTTATCTATTTCTACAAAAATATTATTAGGTGACATCATATTATTTGGCTAGATTTAATAACATTTAATATAGTACTTAATAAATTATTATTTTTATATATAATTCATTATATATATTTGATTTAATATTTTTGGGATCATATAAAGTATAGGGATAATGTTCTCACAATAAATACTTAAAAGTAAACTACATCATCATTAAATTGTAATAAAGGAAATTTAACATATTATCTAACCATTTATTGGGGAATGTAATGAAAACTAGAGTGATATGGTCATATATATCATTCCAAAATTATACATTAGAATAATTTTATTACAACATAAACTTTTAGTTTTATAAATGAATTTTTATATGTATTCGAAGGAAAATATCCCAGGCCAATCTAACACTGAGAAATATCATTTACTATTAATATATCCAATATATAATACTGTATAAAAAACCTTATATATATATAATACATATACGTGAGCCCAAGAATTCAATGAAACATCCGTGAAATATATTAATAAATTTATTTGTTAATAAAATTAATATCTCATTTAGGTGACCAATTTTATTTTTTTGGAATATGGAAGGATATATGAGATTATTTATTGAATACAATGAACTCAATAGTAGTATATTAATGAATAAATATATCATCTAAATAATATTGGATCTATTTTATTTACATTGGTTTAAATAATACTAATATATGATGGAATTCATATGTAGATATCATAAACATAATGGAAAATAATTAACTTGTTAGATAGACCTCACTTAGAGAAAGGTAAAGTATCAATCAATTTGTTTTTTATAAAAACACAATAGTTGTTTTAATGGATTTAATACACAGATTATGTGATGAAAATTCCATAATGTTTACATTGTTCATAATTAATGAAAATATTTTTTCTTTCAAAATTTGAGAGGGTCATGACCACTATTTGACCGTTATTCTAAAAAAATACTGGTGAAATAAGTTATATTCCATGTTCAGCATGTGTGAATTATATTTTTATCAATAAATATTTCTATTTCTTGTGGTCATAAATGGTGGTATTATAGTTTAAAATTTGAATTTAATGTCCTATTGGAATAGTTTATTACTTATTCTCAAATAGATGTATGTTTCCTTTTTATTATAGCTTGGTACTGTTAAAGATTTGTGAATAATTTTTCATGATTAACAAATGGACTGACCTAGTAAATATTGATGGTTGTTGTGTTAAATTACATTTTTATGATAAAATAAATATATTATGAGCTCATGGTAAGGTATTATTGCATACCTATATTAACCTTCTAGAATGGAGGTGAATTATTATTTATCTATAGCGATATTTTAATTAATGTATTTTTAGGATACATACATCGAAAGATTCAATTATATTATTAAATTATTGACAATTGAAGAGTTATAAGAAAATTTTCAATTCTCATGATTTCGAATTGGAAATAGAAATATCTTATCTTATGATTTAGCATCTTTATATCTATGGTGGAAATTTTCATATATATAAGGATATTAAAATTCATAGATATATATTCATGTTTAATGAGTTGAACATTACACTAAGAAGATAACTATAGTTAATGAAGAATTATTATTTCACTATAAAATATAATCACAGGAAGGAAAAATTTTCATCTAATTCATTGATTCATAATTATTATAGAAATATATATACACTAATGTTAGTAAAATGATAAATGATAAATGATATATTAATGTTATTTTTTAGAGTCATAATAGTGGTAATCATCACATACCATTCCATATTTTTTAAAAATATTATTCTTAGATAATATCATGATAATTTTTCAATATGATTTTATGTTCCTACAACTAATAATAATCTATAATATTTGTTTTATCAATAAAAAATAATATTTTCATGCATTTAGAAAACTGTGATGTGTTTCATTAATTAATTGGTTATATAACGAATTTGAAAATAATTCACACAACACTATTTTTTAAATATTCCATAAGAGCACAATGTAGTGTTGGAATGTTATGATAACTATTAGTGGGATAATATGATGTGATAAATTAAAAAATATACGTTGACATTTATTTTTTAAAGTATTTAAAATATCATTTGACATTACCCAATGTAATTTTTTTCTGTTTCTTATTCAAATAATAATGTTGAATAATATAATAATGTATTTTATTATTGACCATTTATGGATACCAATAAATACTAATGAAACTGGGGTTCTTCTCTATAATTTTTCAAAGTAATAAAATTTTCAATTAATAAGAGAAAATAATTATTTGCACCACTGGTTTTGATATATATAAGGGGTGTATTATGGATTAATGGTGGAGCACTCTCAACTGTCTATGATCAGGATCCAAGTATAAACTTAAACTATCTTGGAGTCTTAAATGAATGAAAATAATAGTGATTCATATTACAGATCTATATCACCAAAAAAATTATGGAAAATATGAAATTAATATTAATATGATTGAACTCGTTCATAGTTAATGCTCAAATGATATCAATAAAAAATACTCATTACCTTTCCGGGGTTGAACTCTTATAATATATTAGCCAAATTGTTTTAATGAATGTGAGATATTATGAGGATATATATGGGATGAAATGATAAACTTCCTCCCACATGAAAGAAACTTAATAGAGAAATTTTAATTTCTAGATTTATTCATAGATACCATAGATATTTTGAAGTCCATCCAATAACAGTTCAAAGAACAAAAAAGATGGAAATATAAATATTCTCACAAAAAAATCATAATTTTTGGATTCATTTTTAGGATTGATTATTCCATAATAAGAACCCTTGGAACACTATTATGAGATTTTGAAGAAAGTAAAAACTATGCCCAATGAATATTTCTCCCTTCGTAGTACTAGAGTGACTTATACACAAATATTAGTGATTTTATTTAACTAAAAACATTTTCAAGATTAATTATTCTTTTTGTATATTTACTAAGTATTTATATGCAAGAAAGATCACATATATATCATATTAATGGATTAAAATTGGAACCTAATATATCATACTAATTGAAACATTTTATTTTACTTATAAGGACCCAGCCTTTAACAATACATAATATTGAGTTTTAAAACAATAAATAATTATTTTAAATTATAGGTCTATTTTAGGATTATAGTATTTTAAAAATAGTCCTTAACACATTAATAACATAACCATATAATATAATGTGATCAATTTTTATCAGTAAGCATTTTCCACCATGTAAAACATTTGAAACCAAACAAATAGTAGAATGAAAACCTAAAAACTCATATAACTTTTACCTTTATTATCCATGTACATTGATATTATGAAATAAAAAATTTCACTTGAAACACACACACATTCATTTTTTTAACAAATAATTTTTTTTAAATCTATATAAAGAAATAAAAAAACCTTTTCATTACCATAGAGAATCGTAATCCTAAAACTTATTTAGAAATTTTTTTAATAGGAATACCCCTATATACAACTTATGAAATAGTTTTTAACAAATTAATTATAGAGATACAATGGGGATCATCCTTCCTAAAAGATATATTGGTCTCACACATATTTCATGAACTATAATGGGGATCAAAAAAACATACAATATATATCTGGCCCATCCATGAGCTATAATGGGTCTCAACATTTCATATAAGATGTTTCAGTATCAAATGATTGATATGATGATCACATATCATATAATTAATAAAAAACATTATTATTTCACTTGTTCGTCAAAAAAAATTCGAAACACTTTTCATGTCAAATGAAAATCAATTTCGGATAAAATTGCACTTTCCATTAAAAACCCCATTTATAAAAACTAAATACCCATCCAATGATATATAGGGTTTCTCATTGAATAAAACATTAAATATTAAAATGGATGCAACAAATTAATTAATTCCAATTGAGGTGATAAATTCGTTTTTTCCTTGTACATTGGAAATATAACATTTAATTTTCCATTTTTCAAAAAATTCTATATAAAAGACGTAAAATTTGTTTTCAAAAAAAAATTTGATAAAAGTTATAATTGAAATTATATAATAACTCTCTTGTTATTTAACTATAAAACCTGATTTATTACATAAGAATTCACTTAATAAAACCCATAGTATTTCTATGTATATATTATTTGTAAATTAATTACATTGAATGAAATCAAAAAATATTGAATAAAACAAAATTATTAAAAACATATTAAATATTCTCAAAATCCTTATTCGAACATAAAACTGCATGGGATAACCGGGGGATATACATAAGAAATGGGTAGGATATAGAGTCTTGTAAGGAAATAAACAAGGAATAATTATTCCATTTTTTACAATAGGTATATCAATGTTTAATAAATGGATAATCAATAATAAGGCTTGATATTTCATGATAATCATAACATGTGGAAATATGGAAACCACATAAAAACAGAATTATAAACAAAGATAAAAAATAAAACTCCCAAAAAATAATAGTGGAAAAATTCCCATAATGGAATGCGGTTGAAAAACTATCCCAACAAGATATATCAAGATACGAAACTTTACCTAATGATATAGAGCGGTACCTGGGAACACCCATCATATTCATTCCATTCTCACGATTAAGTGTTCCATATAAATCATACAACATGGATTCGTTCATCATCATAATTTATTCCAAGATCATGGAATGTGGAATACATATATTTAAATCCTCAATATATATATATACATAAATGTGAATAACCTTGATCGTGAAATAAGTATGGTATTAACTATATTTTTGTTCTAGTATTGAAAATCTCGGTGACATTTGGCAGCATAACGATGTTACATAAATATTCATAAAGGGGATTGATGATAGTGACAGGCGGTGTGTAATGATTTTTACATTAATTGAAATGTGATGGGGATATTTAATAATATATCCAATTTATGTAAATGATGATAAAAGACATATATTAAATAAGATACCTAAATAAAGTAGCGAAAGGAAAAGATCCCTTATGAAATTTAAACATGGTAATAGTGGTACATAAAGGATCATGGGAGGCTTGTTGAGATTTAAAATGGTATATAATAATTTTTAAATTAAATATAAATTATTTGTAATAATAAATAACATATTCTAACCAATTCAGAAGAATTTAATAGACATAACAAAAATGGAGTGCTTCGATGGAAATGTGAAGAGACAAACACTTCTAGAATTTTGGCACAATAATAGATTATGAAAATTTCAAAATGAGAAATAATACATGATAAGTCACTAAAATAACATCCATTTTAGATTATGAGATGTTTATAAATAAATTAAATCATAAAAATTTTAAATTTTTAAGACATTTTTTCAAAAATGCGCTTGAATTGAAATAAGGATATGAAGGTGATGATCACTTATTATAGTGCATCACTCCAAAATCATGTTAGAGGATTATTGAGAGATTTTGAGAGTCTTAGGAGGACTCTAATGAGTGTTGTGTACAGTATGTTAATTCTATAAGGATTTATAGGTAGGTGAAATTGGTTCTTGGGTGGGATCCCATAGGAAAATTGGGGGACTTATTTATTATTTAGGTTTTAGATTCAATATAATAAGATATCCAAAAACTAAAAAACCATCATTTGATTTTTTAAAATGATTTTCATCCAATGGTAGTGGGTTTTTATTTTTTATAACTCCATGGTATGAAAATATTAAGAAATTTATCGTGCTTATGTAGAGGTGAGTCACACTCATAAAGAATGGATTTTAAAACATTAAAATATATTATAGGTTTTGGAGGATTAATAATTGGTTTAAAAAATAAAAAAATAACATTAACATAATATTTTATTATAGTTAAAACATATATTTTATCATCTATTCCATTTATATTAATTATTAAATCACTTTTGGGTCCTTATCAGGTCATAAAACAAAAAATATATTTATACGTTAATTTATTTTTTCCAAACAATTCGACTGTCTCAAACAATTATGAAAAAATACCTGATGGATACTTTATAATTTCTACATTAGAAATAATATTAAATTCATCTAAATAATTATATAGATATTATAATTTTCACTTTTAAAATAAAATTTCCATTTATTAATTAATGATGGGGTGTTTTTATAATAATAGTTTTTGAACCATTATAAACATTACCTTTGAATTCATAAAAAAACCATAAAATAATATATATTTTATACACATAATTTAGCAATATAAAAATATTATTTACTTAAAATGTACAATATTTTACAAATTCGTTAATTGAATATGAATATTAACCTAAAAAATTTCATTATTTTATGAAAATAATAATAATTTGTATTTTAAAAATAATTGGTAAATATATTCATTATTCTATAAAAACATTTCATATTAATATTTATATGGTCTTGATAAAAATCCCTTAAATAGACTCAAAAATACCTAAGAGTAATGTCTGTGATGGTGGGACATTAATTGGGTGGTTCAGTGAACATGTTTTATGTTTTGATCTCAATGAACATGACTTTCATTAATAAATCGTTTAACGCATTCTAATGTTTTTAGATATAATCATGGTCATGGTAAAGGTTAAATCCCAAAAATGATATATCTCTTGGAAAATCCAATAAATCTAATTCATAGGGAATGATCCTACTCATTGATGGAATCACTTCCTTTTCCCATGTTAATTGGATTTTTAAAACCCTATATTTATACTAATCATACAATCAATGTTCAATGGCTATAATATAAATAGTAATGATACATAATGGACTTTTATACCCAATATAATATAATCAAACCTAATAATATCTTCTGTTTCTTCAAACCATGTTTTATGATGATACATTACTCGAAATCAAAAAATTGATTGTTATTTATAACATTTCACATCGTTAAAATATTCCAATTATGAAATTAAACACTGAAATTTTTCATTTACCATAATATAAATGATGAGGGTAAACCTTATTCATTATTTCCTATAGTTCCCAAATTTCATCAATTATTATTTTTTGTTTCCCCAAATCACTTTAACAAGGTGTGTTGTCTTGTTTCTTATAAATTTTTCTCTACGATATAAGATCCTTAGTAGCTACTCCTCATTGAAAATTTCATTCTAAAATGATACCACCGATGGATTGAGTACATGTGAGGGTTATGGTATGTTCTTCATGAAGAAGGATACTTGAAAATAATCATGTAATTGAGATAGGTTTTGAGGGAGTTCAAGTCGATTGGAAAACACTCCCTTCTGATACGGGGTCTCAAAAGAGGAAATATATCTTGGACTAAGTATTCACTTATCCCAAAGCCCCACCAATTCAATCCATGTATATATAGTATAATACTATGTCTATAAAATATAACTCTTAATCTCTATAAATATTATCTATATAGGTATTCACTTGACTCTGAGAAACCTTGATGTTCTAGTGAATGGTCTAAACCTTTTCCCTCATTTCATCAACAATTTTATATCCTTTTAGGTTTTTGTTCCCCAACCTCATCCCAACATGGTGTATTTCTTCACCTCTTCCATTAAAGGGATTCATATTGAGCCAGTTGGATGATTTAGTGGAAATGATTATTGTATGAGAACTCAACCAGAGGAAGATGTTAATCCCATCCTCCATTGAAATTAATCAAACATGCTTCCAACATATATTTTATTTTATGAATATCACACTCATATTAGACATGATTTTCTAGATGATAGGTCATACTAAAAATTTTCTTAATTTTTAGAGAATGTTGGGTACTTTTCCCAAACATATATATGATCCTCATATCTCGAATGGATATAATAGATAGTGGTACGTCGTGCATCCTAAGCACTTATTTGATGTATATATATTATAATTAACCCAATGAGAAGTACTATTAAATTTTAATATAATGAGATGACATTAAGAGATGATCCAAAATAACCCATTAAGCATTATTTATCTTTTTGTCTCTAGTATACTGTTTTGAAATGTCCAGGGTGATGTTCTACAATTTCCAAGATGGAATGGGTAATGGATACGTCATCCCCTTAGACTTATTAATTTAATATTTAACTTGATGGAATACTGGGAAAATTGTTGCATATTCAGTGACCTTCTTTTCATATTGTCCCACCAATAGTCCTCAAAGAGATATTGTAACATCATTGTTAATACTAGGTGAATGTAGAATATTGAACTATGTGAATCATTCAACATTTCCTTCCTTAACTAAAGATTTTATGGAACAAATAATCTAGTCCAAAATATTAAAATACATTGTTCATTGATTTTAATCTCTTGGGACACCTCCTTTCTCATGGATTCCATATTATTATAAATTTCCATATCACTTCATTGATCATCCTTTTACTTTTTCAAAAGCAACCATTGAGAAATAATTTATGAATGGATTGATGATGTTTTTTTATTTATGATTCACATGTTCATCCTTTGTAGATAAATGAATATTATATCCTTATCAATTATCATCATTTATTAATAAGAAGGAATGTTTTTACATTGTGTACCATCCACATTATTCGCTTTACCAAGATGGTAGTGAATTGAGTAGTCATTTTCCATGATCATCTCCATCCATCTTCATTGGATCATATTCAGTTATTTCTATGTGAATATATAAATGAGGATTTTAAGATATGTATATATCTCACACTTTTTCCCATATTGACAATTCTAATATATATTAAATGTATAGATCACAACTTCCAACTACAGCTCATGCATTTGATTGTTTTCTCATTAACTTCCAAATTTTGTGTGGCATAGGCTATAAATCTAAACTTCCACATTAACACAAATACCAATCCTTTTTTAAATGAATAACTAAATACTACAAAGGGATCTCCACTTGTTTTTATTTTAAGTATGGGGCACGTTGAGGAATCTCCTTCCTATCTCCATGAATTTATCTCTATGTTCATCAATCAAATAAAACATTAATCCATTTTGAGTGTTCTTGGTCAGAGTGTTTTAAAATAGTGAGAAATTTCTTAGAAATATGTGATAATACATAGTACTACCAATGAAAAATACATATATTAGTCTCATATTCTGGTCTTTTCCATTCATAAATTCATTTAGTCACTGAAGTGTCTAAATATATACTAATATATATGAAGATATACCCCAATAAAAATGAATTCTTCCACCAAAGAACACATTTTATGTACATGACGTAAGGCATCCACAATTATAATATCTTTAAAACATTGCTCAGATACTCCTCATGATCCTCCTTCCTTTAGGAATATATTAAAATATCATCTATAAAGACTACCAAATATATTTTGAAGTAATATATGAAACATATATTCATCATGTCAATTAATATTTCTAGAGAATTAGTGAATCTAAATGGACTCACCATGAACTCATAGATCACATACCTTGTACCGAAAGATGCTTTCTTGATATCTCCATTCTTTACCATTACACAATAATATCCCAATGGAGAATCCAAATTAAGAATGTATTCTTCTCCATGTAGATAATCAAACAATCATAAATATTAAGTAAATGGTACTTGTTAATTATCATGAGATTTTTGAGCTCACGATAGTCAATGCAATGGAGTATTTATCCATCCTTTTTCATGATAAATATGACTATTGTATCCCATGGGGAAGCACATGGTCATATTAACCCTTAATGTGTAATATCCTTTAATTTATTCATTATTGCATCATGTTCTACAAAATACATTATATATGGAATATAGGATAATTAAAATTCCATAGGTATAATATCAATTGTAAATTCAACATCTTGGCTAAGAGGAAGACTAATAAATTCCATAGGAAATACATAAGGTACTCCCTCACAATAGGCATGTATTCAAGGTTGAATCTTTCCATAGAATCTATAATCTGAGCTAAATACTCTTTCTCATATGAAACTAATATCCATTATTGAGATGATGGTGATAAATAAGATTCACCCCCTTCTTTTACTTGTACAAAATGTGGGGTCGATTCTCTACACCTATAGTGATTTACTTCCCTTAAAAATTTTTGATTGTTCTTTATAGGTAAATACAATAAATATGAATAATTAAAAAAAATCCACAAAAGGAAGTATAGTAATATTCTCTCATATTTTCAGACAACGAAATTTTATAAGAAATGTGTTATATACATGGGATTCAATAATTTCCCTATTTTCCATTTTTACTGACAGATCCACATCAATGATTTGTATTTGTGTTTGAATAGTTCTAATAATGTTTCCTTATATGATGGAATTCATAGAACTAGAATAAAAAATTATGTTCACTATTATTTAATGGCTAATTATCATACCTTTCACCACTTAGTTGTCAAGATCCTCCTCAGTGGTTATGATTGAAAAATCTCACCCTTTCTCTGTAAATTGTTATAGTTTTATTTGAAAAAACATTGTTTTGAGAAGTTGATTGATAAGTGACATGGTTCCTTGTAGTTGAAATAATTAATGAAGAATTTATGGTTGATTAGACCATTACATTAGTCAATCCTATTAGTGACTTTCTCCTATCCTAAATAACAAGATAGGTGTCTTTTCCTACACCGAAATCATTTCTTCGTTCACCTTAGAAAATTTTTGGGGTTCTTCTACCAAAACCTTTGACAAGTGGGATGTTGAAATTTAATTTTTCCATTTTATTTATCTATTGGAACGCTAAATATAAATTTTAATTTACACGTTTTATCTCCATGATACCCTCGAGATTCGGGAATCTCAATTTCTATATTGGGGGCACATCGAACAATATCCTCACAGCAGTCAATGTCATATATCACTATGGGTTTTTTATAGCTGATGTTTTAGCCCCAGAAAGAAGTGTTTAACATTAAATTTGTGGTTAATGATAATTAAGATCCATATCATGAATTTACTCTGATGTTTTGCTCACACATCATGATAGATTTTTAATGATTTTTTCTTGAGGGAATGAAAAAACATTTTCCATTTATGATGGATTGTGTGAGGAAAATATTTATCAAAAAAAATCCTCTAATATTCTATTCACTTCATTTCAATGATCTCTTCCTTGGGGTATGTATTCATGATAAATGTCTACCTATTCTATGCTTCTCCCACAATACAATAATTAATAAGAAAAACTATCACTTGTATAGAACATTTAAGGATTGTGAAGATCTATTAAATGGTTTTGATCAATTTTTTTGATTAACAGTTCAAATGATCCATTAAAGTTTGTAGGCATTCATCCTGTAAATTACTATGTAGAATTTTCTCCTCTCCTGGGGGGTGGTTTGGGAACTCCTCTTGATCAAGGATTATATTCAATACATGATTCAATTAATTGATTATACTCACAATTGTTATGATTCCTAATCCATTTGTTTTGGGTATATTGTATTAGAAGTCATCAAATTTCCCTCCACAACAATGGTTTACATGATTATTCCAATTTCAAGACATTTTTTAGAGTAAATAAAAAATTAGGTATGATTTTTTATAACTATTAATCATATAAAGGGGAATCCAAATACATTAAAGGTATATCTAATACATTAAATTTATTTAATTAACTTTGGAATATATAGGGTCCAACCAATGTTATCCATGATCTATTTACAAACATATATTCTTATGTGAATATTTCTGTTCCCATAATAATGGTTTTTAATGAGCTTATAAATTTACCAAATCATATCCCCCAATAGTGTCAAACATGGATAGTAGTAAGACATTATGTCATGTACAACATTATCCTAAGTAAGGATCGAGAAACCTTGTCATTTTTTTACTCCAAGGTAAACCTGTCTGAGAACCATGTCCAGTTGTAGTATCCAGATAGATATTTATTTTATGGATGAACCACTAATTCCATATTAACCAAAATTTAGGGGTTTTTCATATACTAATTATTATCCCAAGGATATTCTATAGAGTCTTATAATCATAATCCCAAAAATAACTAAACTTTTCCTCTTATATGAATTATATCTACCATTATTGTTATTTGAAATTAATAAATTATTTATTACATAAGACCAAAAATAATACTAACCTGATTATCATTATGTGTAGTGTAATAGCGAATTAGTTATATTACATAGTAAAATAAAATATGGAATACACTATCATAATTAATGACTTCTTGAACATGCTCAAATACACCATTTAATGTAAAATAATATGCGATAACCAGGGAAAATATATAAGAAGGGATGATATATAAAGGATATTAAGGGAATAAAAATGGAATAATAGATACAAGTTATATAGTTGGCATATCAATGAGTAATAAACTTAACATTTATAATAAGGCATGATATAGGATGATAATCATAACATGGAAAATGTTGCAACAATATAAAACACTAAATTACAAATATAGGTCAAGGATAAGCCCAACAATAAACCATAGTTAGCAAAATCACATAGTGGAATCAGGTTTACTCCCTATACAAATTTACATATCATGATATTATACATTACCAAATTAATTATAGAATAATCTATGCACACCCACAATATTAATATCATTCTCATCCTTAAGTGTGCCAAAAAGATCAAACAACATTGATTCATTCAACATAATAATTTATTTTGAGGCATTTTAATGTTGACTAAATTTATGTATGTCCATAATCAATATGTATATGAACATAAAGTTGAATTTCATTTATAAATAAATGGGTATTTTATTCAATTCACTATAGTTTTATCATGGAACATTTGAGTGAAATTTGGAACCATAATGGCCATAAATAAAAATTCATAAATGGGATTGATGAGAGAGAAATCAGTCTCTCATTATTTGGAAATAATTATTAAATCGTGGGGGATATTTATTAACATATCCTTCCATAATAAAATAATGATAAAAAATTTATGTTAAGGAGGATAAATAAATTTTGAGGAGAAATGAATAGATACCTCAAAAAATCAATAGGATAATGAGTGTAAATAAAAAATCAGTGGAGGTTTGATGATTATTAAAATGGAATCTATAATATATTTACTAAATGTAAATTAATTGGAATATTTAGGAAAATATCCCAAAAAATTAATGGAATATTTTTGACATAACCTAAAGCAGTGCTTGAATGGAAATGATATGAGAGAAATCCACTATGGAATTATGGCATTAAAAGGAATTAAGTGAAAATCCCAATGAGAGATAATAAGTTACCACATATTAAATTAAAATTGATTTGGATATAGAGAATTCTTATAAATAAAATACATCATAAAAATAGCTATTTATATGGAAAATACCAAAGAAGGTTCTTGAATTTAATGGAGTGTAATGTGATGATCCCTTACTTGAGTTTGTGACTTCAACGGCTTGGGAGGGGATTCAGGAGAGCTTGGGGTTACTATGGTGGAATATATTGAGTGGAGGTCAGAATATAATCACTATAAATTGAGATTTTGTTATGAATAATGTGATCTTGGGTTGGTTTATGTAGTAAAATAGAGGGATTTATTTATTATTTAGGTTTGGGACTCTACAAAATAATATATCCAAACCCAAAAAACATCATATAGTTTTCTCCAACGATTTATAAGAAATGCAAATTAATTTATATTATATTATAACTCCATGGTCTAACATTATTGAAACTATTCCCTTGTATATCTAGAGGTGAGTCACCCTCTTAATGAAGGGATTTTAATACATTAAAATATATATTGTGTTTTGGAGGATTCAGAGTGGCATTGAAAAATAAATAAAATAAATTTATAATCATTATAAATTAAATTTAAAACATATATTTGGTATTGGATCCAATTTATTGTAATTATTACATTAATTTGGGGACATTATGATGTAATAAAATACAATGTATATTTATATGATATGTAATTTTTACCCAAAAATTCGACTCAGAAAATTATGAAATATTAACCATTGGATAATTTCAACATTTTAATTCCAAAAAAATTATTGAAATTATAAAAATAAGTTTATATATATTTTAATTTTTACTTTTAAAAGTAAAATGATATTTATTTAGAAATGGTGGGGTTTTTATAATAATAGTTTTGGAACCCTTATGAAAATTACATTTGACTACATACAAATTATATGATAATTTATATATGATAAAAATTATTTAATAATATTAAAATATTCTTTATCTAATAAAATCTATTATTTAATTTATTTATTTATTTTCAATATTAAACAAAAATAGAATTGGTAATTTGTTGGATCAAAATAAATAACACCTAAAAATTCACCATAATTAGAAAATAAATTCATTATTATATACAAAAATCTATAGGTTAATCTTTCAATGGTCTTGAATAAAATGTATGTAATATGCCAAAAAATGATCTAAGATCATGTGCGACGATAGTACATTAATGGAGAGGTTTGGTGAACATGGGTTGCATTATGATCTCAACGGGATTGAAATTATCCTATAAATGGTTTCACCGATGATTAAGATGTGGGATATAAGCATTATTTTGGTAAATGTAAAATCCCCAACGTGATATCTCCCTTAGGACCTCTGATAAATGGGCTTCAAAGGGTATTATCCTACTGGGTGAGGCTATCACTTCCTTTGTTTGTGTCTATAGAATTTGTTAAAACAATATATTTATAATGATCACATTATAAATTCTCAATATATAAAATATCAATTGTAATGATACTTAATAGACTTTTAAATACAAGTGAATATAAGAAAACCATAGAAGTGAAACTGTTTTCTATAGCCATATTTCATGAAGAGACATTCCAATAAATAAAAACCAGGAAATTTAATTATAACAGTTATAGTCATTAGACATTAAACATACATTATATATTTTTTAATCAATATAAAAACATAAATAAAATAATTTCAAAATAATTTACATGGAGAAGATATAGTATTATGGAAATCATTTAATGATAATTTCTTTAATTAAAAGTCATTTACCAGTATGGAAATATTAGAATCATTAGCACCATGAAAAAATAAAATTTTGAAAAAAATAAATAGAATGATAATATAGATATAAATTATATGACAATTAAAATAGACTGTATATACACCTCATTAAAATATAGGTACATAAAATCAAAATATACATTAATGAATGGAAATTGAGATGATGTCACTTACCTATAGTCCAACATTTCATGCATGACTTTATATTCATAAAAAATTAACATATATCAATTATTTATGTTCTTGAGAACTTTTTTCAATTTTATTATTAATTTTATTTCATATATTTTCATGTTTTATACAATTAACTAATCAATTTATCTTCTGTCAAATGTTTTTCCAAAATTACGGTTATATGTCAAAAATGACTTTTCCTTGCTCATTACGGTAAAATTCGAATTTTTCTAACAAATTTAGAATAATAACAATAATAATACTTACTATATGTATAAAAAATCAATATTTTAGGGCCATTCATGTAATATTTTTTTATAAATGAATTGTGTTACAATCATAGAGACGAAAGGTCGTACGTATGCGTGAGTAATGATTCCCTTTTTTAAAGATCATTTAAAAATTGAGGTATGTAATATTTTAACCTTACATAATTATAATAATATAAAACATATCATATTATTTATTTTAAATATACTTATATATACCTCACTTGTTTTGGGGTGAATAAATGAGAGTTGCGTCTCTTCGTGATGGTGGTAGTGGACTGTTACATGATCGATGTTATCAACATTCAGTGTGAGAAATAAAATGTTATATTATCATTTAAAAATGATAAATATGACATATATATCCGAAATATATAATTTATATCAAATATAATAATGAATATTATCCTTATTTCCATCCATGTAATGTGTTAGTGAAAAACGAATAAAATCATTTCATAAGGTGGTAGTCTATCATATACATGAGTGACGTTATAATATTCTCTATAGAATAGAGGTTAAAAATTTTATATTTGATATAATGAATATAGATGTATAATTATTTTATAAATATAATATATATACTTTATATCTATCATCATACCAATCCATAAGAGGTGGTAATAGAAAAACAAATTATATCAGTTTATGGGGTTGTAGTCTACCATACACACATTTGATGATTTCATAAAGAATTTATTAGAAGAGGTTAATGATTTAGTTTTTTAAATTTAAATAATAAAATCTATGAATATTTAATATATTTATATTATTATATATACTTTTTTAAGAATAATTGATGTTAGTGGGGGATTAAATAATATTATTACACTTACCGATGAATAATAACTCGAAAATAGGTATCCTCTTTTGGATTGCACAAAAAACATCCTATGTTGGATTTTTTTCCAAAATGAGGATTTTAAAGTTTGATTAGGGTAATTGGGAAGTGATTTTTCATCATTTTAGTTGATTCAAATGGTTTGAGAGGCGTGGAAAAGTGTAGGGAGTGAATATGCTTTTATAATTTAAGAGGGGTGGAATTTTTGTAAATACCAACTAGTAATAAATAATGGGAAGTCACAGTAACCTCATCTTGCTCAAAAATTGGTAACTAATGGAGGAGAGGTTTTATTTGGTCTATAAAACCCGTAAACATTAAAAATAAATTCATTTTTATCATATTATTCATTATTCATTATGTATACAAAATTTTAACCTTTTCATTCACAATAACATGTATCGTTTAATTTACATATGTAAGTTATCCTTTAAAAAATAAATTAAAATGATCCATGGTAGTTAATTTAAACACAATTTTCATAAATATTAAATTCATTTTAAAAAATAAAAATTCCATGTGTGTGGAAAATTAATTTTAACACAAGTTAATGTTCTCTGAAAAACCCCATCAAAACCTTAATCGTTGTTATTAATATTGGACTATTTTAACAAATCACTATGGTAAAAAAGTATATTGATACTAGTATATAAAAAATTTATTATTTTTCTGAATAGTGGATCTATTATTCAAAATTAAATTCAGATAAGTGGATAATGATAAATAAATTTTTTTCCACACACGCGATGAGAACGAGGGTTTTAAAAGGGAAAATGATAAAACCAATACAATATTTTGATATAAAATTAAATATTTAAATGATTAAAATTGCCTAAATTTGATACATATATATATATATTAGAATTTTTTAGTTCAAAATTAATTAATAATATAATTTAAAAATATAATTAATTTAATAAAAAATGATGTTTTTATTACATTTGAATAATTTTCACTATTCAATAAAAGTTAAAAATATTTATGAAAAATCCTAAAATTCATCCTTCGGTAATATTAATATTATTATATAAAATAGTGATATTTTTGAAATTAAATTTTAGAAATGTGGTAAAAATTAATTTAAAACTATTTGTGAAAATCATGAAAAAACTATTTAAAAAAAATTAAATGGTATTTCTTTTTATTTTAAATGGTTTTAATTTCATCTCTAATCAATATATATATATATATATATTTATATATATTATTTATGTTTGAACAAAATATTTATAATAATTTATTTTTTAATATTCATACCCACTAATTTAATGGCCAGGTTATATAGGTAATATATTATCTATGTCATTTAAGCTCAGTGTTGCATGTCTTTCATGCTATCGAGAAAAAAAACTCTTAGTTACATATATCACATCATATTTACAAAATTAAATTTTAGAAAAAAATTATATATTTTCTTGTATTTGGTGTTAAATTCTCTTATCATATATGTTATCTATGTCATAAATGCTGTCGAAAATATTTTTCTTCTTTTAAAAAATATCTGGCTATTGCATGCTCCCCCATTTAATAAATTAAGCCCTCACAATTTTATCATTATATTGATAATCAATGGATGAAAATTTTAAAATTGTTTTTTCTTTAGAACCCACATCATTACGAAATTATTAAAACACTATATTATTAATAATGAATGGGTAGTGAAATATTTATGATGAATAACACCATACTATTTTTCTAAGTAGGTGAAAATTGGTTCCACGTAAGGATATGTACATGGGATAAATCATAAATAATTATACCGATTGATTGAGGCCATTGGTGAAAAAATTGAATGATTAATTGTGATTTAAGGGTCTCAAAAACATTAAAGTTTAATGATTTAAAATACAATATAATTAAACATATATAAATGTAATAAGATAAAAATTATGTTTCAATGTCATTTTACTAATGTTGATAAATTATTTTACTATAAAATAATATTAGTAAATACACTTACTTGATATGATTCTATTTCAGAAGAATAATTTCATTCATTGGTATTTCATTTAGATATTTCCAATTCATTCCTTACTCTTGGAAATAATTTTCAAAAATGAATTTTTCATTCTTGAAGCACTAAAATTCATTTTTAATTGATCATAAAATCCAAATAAGAGTGACTCGTCTTTCAATCTATCTATAATTATTTTTTCAAAACTAATATGGTTATAAAAAATAATCTAATATAGTTAATTAATCTATAAACATAAAAATAAACATTATTGGCTCATCTTTAATATTTATTTTTTTTCAATCGTTTAACTAAACAAATGTCAAATAAATAAGGACATCATGTAGGCCAGTTTTAGGAACTAAACCCTTGTTAACTCTTGGTCATGGGTCCATGCCATATGGCCTTATATGATATGATGGGGTATTACCAAGGATATGTGTAACATCATATAACTTTTGGACATATATTCATTCAAATAAATTCAAATTATTTAATAAATTTTGTTAATTTATGTAAATTGATTATATTGAATTGCATGAAACAACATGTTTGAATTTTATTTTAGACAAAATTTAGATCCTTTGATGATATATATTACACACTGGGTCAACTCTTTCTGGACTACAATATACTATTAATATTATTTATTTAAAATAATAATTATTATCTATCTTCTGGAATGAAATAAATTATTTTTATTATATAAATAATTATATAATAAGGTACACATTTGTATAAAATTAATTCATTGGTTATCAATTAATTATAAAAGAAAATAAAGACAGATTGAATATAAAGGATGTGTTTTTTTGAAAACACATTTTATGAACTAAAAGGAATACTAGCTTAATAAATGAAATTAATCACTATTATTGAAGGAGCTTATTTATATTTAAAATTTACATAATTAATTAATTGTTTATACATTTATCAATTAATTTTAATTCTGTAATGATAATAATAGTTCTTATTTTAAGCCTAAAAATCATGTATTTTATAAGGGAAGTTTTAATTACCTTAAATGGTGAACCTATTTTAAATGAATTTTTTTATATTTTTTTAATTTTTATTTGAAAATAGAACATCATTTTTGAAATTTCAATATCAAATATTTATATTGGGTAAATTTGTTCTAATAATATTCATAATTTGATAAATAGTTTATGTCAAATAATTCTAATAGAAAACTGATTATTCACCTGATTAGTTTTTGAAGTTAAAGAATATTTTTAATTGGTTTTAAAGTATAATTAGTTCAATTTTTATATGTTTTAATAAATTTTGGGAAAATGGAATCATTTTCGTATTCATTATGTATATAAAACCTATATTTATTTGACTAATTTCACTTTAAAAATAGCATTATCATCCCATCAGGAAAATTAATTTAATTTAATTTTTTCCCATTATGTTAATGGAATAGGAAAAAATTATTAAATATTTGGAATAAAAATAATTTATAATTTAAAATTATTTAAAAATTACTTTTTACAAATAATATTAGGGAAATTAATTAAAATTAATAACATCGATTGAGATAAAAATGAGTTTACTTAGTTGTCAAACTCTAATATTAGTGGGAAATGACTCTTAAAATTTTCCAAACCCATTTTATGGAAATAATTTGACCATATAACCTATTGTATAGAATTGGTATCATTATTTGGGGAACATTATTGATGGTATATATTTAAATAGTTTTTTCCTTTTTATATTTCTAAGAATTCCATTCCCCTTCCATTATAAAAATGCACTCAAACTCCCCCATTAATTCACAAGTAGAAACACTTTTGGATCATAAAATCCATACCCAAATAAAATAAAAATATCCCTCTCCTTACTCAGGATTCAACATTTTTGGAATAAATCCCAAAATGTGATACCTTTTGTGCTAACAAAAAGGATTTATCAGAAAAATATGTAACATTTCTCAATGTTTAATAATGTTTTATTTTTCTTTCGACCTATTAAATTATTATTATATTATAATATATTAAAATAATTGTAATAAATATTTTTATATGTTTTTATTTTATTGTTTCTATGAAAAACAACACACACTTACATCAAATATGTAACTAAATTATCTTTCATGTGTACGGAAGACTATCGCCTCATGGAACGATGTCGTTCGTGTGTCCTTTATCATATCTCATGGATTGGGATTTTGATTGAAAAAATGTTTTCATTAGATATTTATGATAATAATGAAGTATAAATATTTATTTAATTGTTATATCACCCATACCATCATGATTTCCAATTTTTGTAAATATGATAATACAACTTATGGATGTGTTGACTACCTCCTCCTCAATGCGAAGTAATAAATTCAAACATTAAATGTAATATAAAAAGGATGGTTTCAATAAAAATGTGTTATATAAAGGAAATAAATATGATATTGATGTCATAATTACCTTTATATATGTATAATATATCATTTTCTTTATTACCTTTCCACACACTAAAATATTTATTACATTGAATGTGGATGTGTGGATTACCGCCTCCTCAATATGATGTGATTATTTTTACATGATCAGAATTATATATATAATAATATATTTTTAAATAAAATGGTATTTATTATATAATTATAAACCTATAAATGTAAATTTTATATACCTTATTTCCAAAAAGATCTTTTAAAAATAGGAACATCACACATGTGTACGAACAACCTACCATCTCCAGGACTGTAACATTGTTTCATTTTTCATAAAAATAATTTAATTATTTTTTAATTATAATTTATATATAAATATGATAACTACTTCATTATTAATATTCTGGATATTTTTAAATGATGACCAATTTGACCATTGTTTACATACCAAAGTCGTTTTTGACATATTAGTCGAATATGGATAGAAAATCCAACATAAAAAATAATGATTAAGTAATTGAATAAAACTAGTTTATAAGTGAAATTTAATTAATTTTAAACATATAATGTGTTTTGAAGAATTTATATAATTGATATATGTTTATCATTTATGTAGATATAATATAATCATGAATCATTGGGTTCAAAATTAGGTGTTACATCTCAACATTCATTCCATTGAGGAATAATTTTTATTATTATCCTAGTCACTTTTATATAGAGAATATACATTCCTATGCATTGTTATATTAGGAGTTACATATAATTTTTGGTATTCAATTTGTCTGTTAATGTTGTTATTTCATAGATCTAATGATTTAAATGTTTCTCAATTAATAGGTACATTGTCACAATCTCCTTTCATTAAGGTATATACTAATGTCATACACCTTTATTATTTTATAAGGTGCTTTTACGGAACCATTAAAATTTTATATCATGAAATTCCTCATTATTTAAGATATTTTATGTTTAATTTAGAAATTATTCTTTTATGGGGTTTACAGTTTCTATGTTACCAAAGTAGTAATATATTGTTATCACAATTTTCCTCCTCTAGGATGTTTTTTATGTTATAAAATAAAAACATTTTTTAGGTTTATATAGAACATAATTGACATGTTATATAATTAATTTCTTTATTATAATGATATTATAATATTCATTTAATATTATTATATTCATGGGGATTGTAATTAAACTTTTTCAATGTTGTATGTGACGCTTTGGATTGATTAATGATCATTTTCCACAATGATTTTTAATGATATATTAAGGCTATTTACATTCATCATCATCAATAAAATTCATTGTTAGATATCCATACCACGGGATATTTTTTATTGATTCCATCCACAATCACTCTTTTAAGGGATTATGATTGATTCAAATATAATGCTATGAAAACCATTTTCTTACTATAGGTTAATTATGTTATAAAGGAACTGTAATGGATCCCATTTATTTTAAATGGTTTAGATTGGTTTCAAAGAAATTTTAATTTAACCCCTTCCTTTTACATGTGTTACTCATGTTTCAATGAGATTGTTTCTTAACCAATTTGTTTTCCAAGGGATAATCGTGTTTCAAAGTGGATTCTATAAAACTGGTTTATTTTTCTTTGGTTAATCATGTTTTAATGAGATTGTATTAAACCCATTTCTTTTTCACAAGTAAATTTTTTTTAAAATTCATTCTTAAAAAACCAATTTCATTTTATTGGGTTAACAATGATTCAAATTAATTATTTTCGAATCCTTTTCCTTCCCAAGGGTTAATCATGTTCTGAAATTAATAAAGGTTTTTTAAATTTGATTTTGATAAATTTTCTTTGTATTTGGTTCTTGGATATTATAAATGATGTGTGGACCCATATAGAATATTGTTTTTCTAGTGAAGTATATATGATGGGTGCAGCTACATAACACTCCAATAAATTGGTTAATGATTTTTTTCACTAGTGATTTATTTTAGAAGTCAATTTTATGGTTATTCTAATCACAAGGGTTCCTTAAGGGAACTAAATGGCATCAATTATATTATATTCTAAGATAAAAATATGTTTTAATTATGCTTTATATAGGTATTTAATGATTCTAATGAAAAATATTGAAATCACATGGCTCATGATTACCGATTCCGATGATAGTTTCCTTGGTCATGCTTTAATATTTGATGATCCAGGTTTTGATGAGTATGAGTTAATTTATGTTTTCTCATGAACGATGATTATTTCATCATAACCTTATGGAATCTTATGCTCATTGATGAATTTTTATTATTAATTCATATGTTAAACCTTACTAGGAATGTGATCTCAGCCTTATTATGTTAAATTTTCCCCTTGTTTTAACAAAAGATGTTGAATGATTTATGTTTACAATGGATATAAAATGGAATACGTTGATGACCTATTGTGAAATGGGAAAATATGAGTGTAATGGTAGATGATGTTGAACTTCATGAACCATATGTTTATGAGTCCATGTTTTTATGAATTTCTAGGTATGAGTGTGTCCAAATTATCTAAAACAGTAAAAATAAAATTTTCTTCTTGAATATAAGTGATCCATGCTTTATATTTGATGTTTTACTATTTTTATGGGAAAAAACTTCATTCACAATTATCTGCAGCATATATAGAAATTTAAATTTATGGATTTCAACACAGGATCTGGGTGTGTGAGTTTTAGTATCTTATAGTTGGTAAAAAAATACCGGTTTAAATATATATGAGATTGTGATGTTTTAATGTTGTAATTTCTTATGAGTTATGTATACCATCATAGTTAAATAATAATAATGACGATCATAAGTTCAAAGTAATACAAACCAATTTGTGGTTTTAATTAGTGAGATATTAATTTAATTTTTAGAGACATTTTATTGGGATGATGTATTTATAACCACTTTGATGAAAATGATGTAGTTTAAGGGAGGAATTATTTTTCATGTTTAAAGAAAAATAATGTAAAACATCTATTCTCGGTGACAAACTCAAGCATCATGTAAGGTAGTTGGAATTGAATCCATGAGAAAAGGACGATAAGGGTTTCAGATTCTAATTATGGCCTTCCTAATGTCCCAATTAGAATAATTGTTTTACAATAATTGATTATGTTTATTAGAGAGAGATATATGTGATTTTATTTGAGTTAGAATTTTAGATTTCTCTCAGAGGAATATATGATCAAATCTATTTAATTGTTGCATTTTGAACATTGTTTTGGAATGTTAAATGTATTTTAAAGATAATTATTTATGGAATAACCAAATTATAACATTGGTTATTAATGATTAATATTAATGTATCATAAGGTGTTTTACTCATTTTATGAATTTTCATACTATATTCTAAAATTTTTTGTTTGGGTTAAGGAAAAAAACATGGGTGGAATATCATGAATAACTTTTTTATGGGTATGGGGTCCATAAAAGTTTATTTTAGTTCTTCGTAAATTCAAAATTCATCTTTAATACTCATAGTTTGGTGAAAATTGTGATATTGTGGTTGAAATTTGTTGAAGTATGAAATTACACTCATAAGTTATGCGTATTTCATTTTATTTAATTCCTTAGATCGTAATTGAAATAGTAATATTAGTATAATGATCATGAAACAAAAATTATAATATGATTTCCATTAATTATCTTGAATGTATGGTATTTTCAATCATCAAATATTTATTTTTTTTGAGTCCCTTAACATTACATTGATCCTTTACAAGTTTCTTATCAATGAACTCAATCACACTCTATAATTATTTATTCTTTTCATCCATTCCCACATATGTTCTACATAGGTAGTTTCCTAATAATGCATAACTTTATGTGACATATATGATTTCCACATTCACTTTTTCAAATGATTTTTTGTTAACACTTTTTAGAATGTGGGTTACAATAAAGGAATTATATGTTCTAATACTTTTATAACCATGAATAATTTCAATTTTTCAGGGGGTAGGATATAAAATCCTAAAATTTATGAAATATATTAATTCATATAAATTTATATTTATAAAGAGATTTCATTCCAAAAAAATACATTGTCTATTTTGAGTTTCATAGAACACCATTTTCATCTTTCATAAACCACATCATCAAATCCCACTGATGACTTATGTTACACGCAAGTCTAAGTCTTAGTGGGAAATTTTTTAAAATTACTATATTTATTTAACATAATATTTATCACTTAGACGATGGAAAAAATGAAATTAATATTAGTAGATATATTATGATATAATATCTTATAAATTTTTATTAAATTAAATAATTGGTTACAATTTAATTAATAGTGAAAATAATGACCCATAGAATATAAATGATATGTTTTTATGTCTCACATTTTTATGATCAGAATAGAATTTTATTTTAATAAATCTAATTATTAACAATTAGTGAATGATATTAATGAAATATATTTATTATATATTTACATTTTTTTTGTAATTAATCCAATAATATTGATAGTGTTAATATAATAATTAATCCAATTTTAATAATAAAAGATATATATTTTTAAACTGCGGTTTTCCAACCATTTAATAGAGCCCTTATGAGAACCCTATGTTTTATAAGTCTAATTCCCTTATTATAATTGTTTATTATTGTATAATTACACAATATTACATATATAACACCATAAAAATTTAATAAATGAGGAATGAGGGAAAAAGGTATCTCTATAAGTTAAGGAACACATACCAATGAAATATTAACTCGACCTTTGAAAAAATAATGTGACCTTCATAAATAGTAAACTGGCCAATTTAATATTATCCTCACCATCTAAAGTATATATAAAATTTATCAAACTTATAAGGGCCAATATATTATAATTATCACATTATTAGTAAATTAATATTTTAAAAAGTTATTAATTATGTGTTGGTATTTTTAAGTCATCTACATTTAATTATAATTTTATGACTATATTTATACATTAAAATAAAATTTATTTTTATAAAATGTATTCATAAAATAATATTTTTATTTCTTCAAATTATAAGATAATTTTATGACTACTCAGTTATGTTTTCAAAGTGTTAGAAAAGTAGTTTTAGTTGTAAAATTCCTATTTTTTGATTAAATTTTGATTTTAATTAACAATTAAATTCTCATATTTAGAAACTTTTTTTTTAAATAAAAATTTAATTTTTTAATTCCTCATGTCAAAAAATCGTTTCGGTGAATTTTTTGGATTTTTTTAAAATACACAAATTTGCAGTAAATAGTAAAATATGCTAGTTTACAGTATGTATACATTACAACATGAATAAACTACTCATTGTTTCATGGTAGATGTAATCACAATTGTATTGACCTAAAATGACATAATTACTATATTTAGTATCAGTAATCCAATCTATTTCTTGTATTTAGGAAAAAAACTAAAGAATTAAATAATGAGAAAACACGCCTCTCCTCCACTATAAATACCACCCCTCACCACCTCTTTTCCTTATAAATCTCAATCACTTATCATTTCCAAAATTATATCCAATAAATATCCCTAGTCCTTACCCCATGTCAAGGAGCTATTTTTCTCATCAAAATACCAAAAACTTTTTCCCTAAAGAGGTTCTTAAGGGGGAAAAATTCAAGAGGTAAACCATCTTTCTTTTTTCTTTTAATTTCCACTAAATTTAATTTTTTCCCTTATTCTATCATCAAATCATTTGATACGAATGCCAAGATAACTCCAAAAAAATTATTCAATGTAATTTTATTAGTTTAATGATAGATTCATCATTAAACTCCACCCTCTCACTTTTGTATTATAAAAATTGAAACAATTTCCCTTGATGGGTCAATTTATAGATATCGTGGGCGATGTAGTTTCATTTTACATAAATTCCTTCAAGAGAGTTAATAAAACCATTAAATATATTAAAAAGATTTTTATTTTTATTATACATCCCTATTTATCTTTGGTGACACTAATTTATACATAATACAAAATGAAAAAACAAAAGGAGTTCATTGTGATCGAAAAATATCCAAAATTAATCTAATACAACCATCATTAATGTATACAAGTGAACCCCTCATGAAACCCTTGAAAATAAAGGTTCCAGAATATTGAAATAAAACATAATAACTCATCCAAATCCCATAATAGATCTTAATAAAACCATAATGAATCATCATCATGTATAAAAGGTACATTAATTGTTAATTAATGAATCTAATGTGATTACATAGTATATTAAATTCAAAGAAGCACTCAGACTCAAGGTAACGAGAATTCTCTATCCCAACTCTCTTCCATTGGGTTTTCTATATATCACTATATTTTCTTTAAGGGTATTTTTTAAATATAATTTCCTCACCATTATCTTACCTTTTCTATTTTAAAATTTTTTTTCTTCTTGATTTAATGATAAACAAGTTTTCCAAAAGAACAATAATTTCGAAAAACATACCTTTTACTTATCACTAAGGGTTGATGATTATTTTTATCAATTATGTTATTCCCATTTTCATTTGGGAATAAAATATTTTAGAATGTATTATTATGGAAAAAACACAATTACTCTCAATGGGATTTTTTATGTCCAGGGTTAATATATGTTGTATGTGGCGAGCATGATAATGAAAATGTTATGATGTGACGGGTTTACCAGAATTATATAGTGCTCCAATGAATTGGGTAATGCGATGTATCTCCTGAGTAAGGTGAAATATGCATGAACATGATGATATATTTGTTCACAACTATTTGTGTTTTTTAACCACAAATACATTATGATTCATTTTTATGTAAGGCCGCATTTCAAGCCTTTACATAATTCTTCCTCTCATTATTATGATCTTTTTCCTATGTTATGATGATAATGATTTTTCTCACACATGAAATATTGATTCTTGTTATTATCCATTCTCTTACTATGATTTTATATTACCACTTATTAATATGTATCCTCAGGTGATTATGTGTACTAATAATAATTAAAGGGCCAATTAGAAGCTAAAGAAGAAGGAATTATATAATTGTTTATGATTTATTTTCTTAATGTCACATATGGTCCTAATTTCCCGAATACATTAAACTCGTTGATCCTTATTGTGTAATGATTTTATGTTGTATATCTCTAAAATGATGTAATAAAATATGTAATAGAAAAAGGGTAACTATAGTTTGTATCATAGGATGGTTCAGTTTTTTTGAGAATTAGGATTAGTGGACCTTAGTGAAAACCCATAGTATGATACTAAGTAGAAGTGATCACCCAAGAATCCTTGTTTTAGAAAATGACAAACATATGGATCCCATAACATATTCCTTTAGACTTAAATTTGAAATGGAATAAATTATTTATTCTTGTCATGTTGAATTATGTTTTGGTCTACCATTTTCAAATTTGAAAATGGTGGTAACCATGAGAAATCAGGCCAACAACCCATGTGATGGACAATTTAGTGGTTGCCAGAATGACATATGCAATGCTTTAGGAGGTAGAGTTCAAAAATTCAGGGTGATTCTTATACATATGTATCATTTTATTTAGAATAATATGAATAATGTGGATCATTCTCTTTCACCTAACAGGGAAGAACTATCTATTGAGTGTTTTCAGAAGTAATGACCACCGACTATTAGTGGATATTTTTATCCACTAGTTGCGGAACAGTTGGTCTACTCAATGGATATGTCCTTTTTTTGCATCATTGTTCTATGATGGAGAAGGTGACTTTGGTTGTTTATGATTTTGATAATGAGGTAGATCAATGGTTGGATTTTATTAAGAACACTAATTTGATTGATGAAATTAAATTGATGGAGAGGGAAGCCTTTGAGAGAATATTTCTAGATTAGTATTTCTATCAGACTCTCCAAAAAGGTAGAGAGAGAATTCATAACGATAAAGAAAAAGGATGGAGAATTTTTCATAGCCTATGAGGAATATTTGACTAGGCTTGTACGGTACGCTTCCAGTTTGGTTACCAATAATGATAATTATATCAACAGATTAGTTTTTGGATTAAAGCTCAAAATTCAAAAGGCACTTGAAATTAGAAAATGTGGGAGTTCTAAAGAAGTTGTTCAATGTGATCTCAAAGTGAATATGGATTATGGAGAATGTTCCCATGGGAATGGGGATAAGAAATGAAATGTGGAGTTTCAAATCAGATGATCTAATGAGAAACATATAATGAATAATCAATGACCCACATGGAAAAAATTTGGGAAGAAGCATCATGGGAACTGAATAAATGGGATGGGGATATTTTATATGTGTTGGAGAGAAGGCCACCAAGATCATGAATTTTTAAAATACATGATAAATCAGGATAATGTGGTGGAGAAATATATAGAACCACCAATAGTCCAATGCTATAACTATAGGATGAAATGGCTCTATGAAATCTAGTGCACTAAAACTATACTCCATGAAATTAATCAGTTTTAGAAAAAAGAAAAAAAGGAAAAATGAAATGATTATGCCATCACTATTAAATATGTGGAGTAAGAGAATGAATTTGTACATGGTAGTCTTCTAATTCACCCAAGAATGTCAAAAATCTTATTCAATTATGATTTTAGCCATTGATTTATATATATCTTGTATTCTAGAACTATTGAATCGAAGCCCCAAAAAAATAAAGTATATATATCCCTAAAATCCCAACTGGTGCAATCATTGCAAATTTGTATTGGAATATTATCAAATGGGTGTATGTGGGTAGATTCTCTCAGAAAAACATGTAATATAACCCATGGGGGAATTAAAATCTATAATAAGGATAGATTGGATCTCATTATAAAGAGAAGATATCAAATATCTGAAAAATGAATTATCTTTTAATATTTTTAACCATCTAATGATCCTCTACAAATGAAAGGAGGATTCTAAATCTCCTTTTTAAAATCCATCACCAGTTTGGATGTTGATTTCCTATAAAGAATCAAACCATTCGTAAATATTTGAGTCAAATGAAATATTGAACCTATTGAAAATTATTATTGTGAGAGAATACATTGATGTATTTCCTAGAGAGATACATAGACAACCCCCATATCGTGATGTGGAGTTCAAAAAAGAACTTGTATCGAGAGCTACTCCTATCGCAATGTGTATTTATTGGATGGCTCCTTTCGGAATGTAGGAGTTAATAAATTAGTTACAACTCAATTTTGAAAAATGGTTCGTACGCAATATTGCATCTCCTTGTGGTGAAACTATTCCCTTTTTCAAGATGAATGGTGGATCAATATGGTTGTTCATCTAGTATCGGTAACTCAAAAAGATCACCATAGAGAATAGATATCCACTTCTAAGGATTGATGACGTGTTCAATCAATTGTGAGGAGCTAAATCTTCATCAAAAGTGGATCATCATTCAGGATATCATCTGCAAAAGGTGAAGAAGTATGATATTCAGAAGACTTCCTTTCATACAACTAATGAAAACTATGAGTTTTTGGTGATTCCATTAAAACCTTCTAATACCACTGTAATCTTCATGGATTTTATGAATAGATTTCTTAAACACTATCTCATGCAATTTTTGGTTGTATTTATTGATGATTTTATCATCTAATCCAATATCAAGGAGTAACATGAATAACATATAAGGCATGTGTTGGAGATATTGAGGAAAGAGAAATTGTATTCCATGTTCAGTAAGAGTAACTTTTGGATATAAAAAGTCACATTATTAGAAGATGTGATCCAAAATGAGGGAATTTCTCTAGATCCTTCAAAAACAATAGTAATCGAGAAATAGAATATTCACTCTAATTTCATATAAATCCATAGTTTTCATACCTCAATAGGGTAGAATCAATGTTTTGAGAGAAAATTCTCCTGATAGTCAAGTCCACTGAATTCGTTAACAAGTAAATGGGTAAATCATTTCTTGATTATAGAATGTGAGGAAATAATCATGGATATAAAGAAGAGGATGGTCACTACACATGTATTCACATTACCAAAAAGTGGAGAATGTTTTATGATATACAATGATGCTTAAAATAATTTTTTGGGTTGTGCACTCATGAAAAATAATAATGTGATAGCAAGTGCCTCATTGTAGTTGAAGATCCATGATGAAAATTATCCTACGCATGATCTGAAGTTGGTAGCTAGGATTGTTACATTGATGAACAGGTTGCATTTTCTCTATAGAGAGAAGTTTTTGATATATATGTATTAAAATAGTCTCAAATATATATTTACGTAGATGTATATTAATTAGTGTAGTTTTTCATGGTTAGAGCTCATCAAGGATTATGGATTCTCATTCCCCTACCATCCTGGTAAGGAAAAAATGGAAGCATATACTCTATGTGTAAAGGATCATGTATCTTTATCATTATTGAGAATTGAGAAAGATCCAATCTTATTATATTTTTTGAGGATGTACATAGGAATCATTAAGGTAGTAACATTATCAATACTTTCTCAAAATATTACTCAACCACCCCTCATAATGAAAATAAAGGATGGTAAAAAATTATGCGAAAGTTAGGAAAAAGGAAGAAGCTATTTGAAATTGAAAATCCTATAAGTTCAACATTGATGTGGATGGAGTTGTAATATTTGGTTCATGATTTTGTATACCATCTGATCCAGACATAACGATGGAGATTATGAATGATTCCAATTTCTCAACCTTCTCTTTTAACATTGGGAGCAAAAATATGTATCATGATCTCCATGTGAACTATTGGTTGGACAATATGATGATGAAGATTTCTGAATATACATCAATGAGACGTTTATGTCAACAAATGAAGGATGAAAGACAGAAGTATATGGGATTATGAAACCCCAAACCACACCAACATGGAAGTGGTAGAACATTATCTTGGTCTTTATCACTGGAAATCTATGTAAATCTAGAGGAAACATTATTATATGGGTCATTATGGATCTTCTTTCAAAGATAGCTCACTTTATCTCAATTCGATTAAACTTATCATTGGATAAAATTTTCTGGATATATATAAAAGATGTGGTATGGATTTAAGAAGTACCATTATTGATTATATCTGATTGAGATCCAAGATTCAACTCGATGTTATAGAAAAGTATCCAGCATGCACTAAGAACTAATATGAACTTCATTTTGGCCTATCATCCTCAAAGTGATGGAAAATATGATCAAACTATTTTGAAAATATAAGACATGTTGATATCATTTTCCATGGACATAAAAGGGGGATATGACCAATATTTACCTTTGGTTATGTTATCATACGATAATATTATTCACTCCAACATAATAATGGATCCATACAATGCCCTTTCTTCGAAATGGTGCAAAACAATGGCATGCTACGATGAATTAAATGAACATAAGTTTCTATGACATAAAATGGTTGAATAAATGGTGAAAAAAGTTTTAATGTTTTATCTCACATCAAATATGTTTAATTTCAATAGAAGAGTTATGCATACGATCATCGATGAGACCTTGAGTTAAAAGATGGATACATGGTATTCCTACTCATATAACCATAGATGAAGATCTTGAGATTTGGGAAGAATGGAAATCTCACCCCTAGGTATATCAACCCTTTCGAGATTCATGATGACATAAAAGTTGTGGCTTATCGACTAGCTCTTCCACCACCCTTGTCAAATGTACACAATGTTTTATATGTATCACTATTAATTATGTACATACTAGATACTTCAAATGTACAGTCCCTAATGGTGGTATAGTTGGATAATGATAATTCATTTTCGGACCAACCAATGAAAATCTTGGATCATAGAGATAATGTTTAAAATAGCATGACAACTAAAATGGTTAAAGTATTATGGTAGAACCATAAGTATGAAGAGACAATAGGTGATCCAGAGGAACTGATGAAGGATAAGTAACCACATCTATTTCCATTTTAGAATGTAAAATGAAATTTTGAGGGAGAAATTTTATAAGGGGGAGGAATGTACCAACCTAATGTTTTTTCAATGAAATTATATTATTATAAGTATTCATTATATTATGACCACATAATATTACATATAAGACCAAATAAAATTTTTTTAGAATAATAATGAGTTAAGTTAAAGGTATCTGTAGAAGTCAAAGAACACATACTGATGAAATAGTAACTTGACCTTTGGAATAGTAATTGACCCCTATGAATAGAAAATAATCCAATGTAATATTAACCTCATCGAGGAAAATATAAATAAAATTTATCAATCTTGAAAGGTTCAATATAATAAAATTATATCATAGTATATGTAAATAATTATTTTTAAAAAATATTAAGTAATAGTTGGTATTTTAAAGTCATGTATATTTAATTACAATTTTATGATTAATTTAATAAATTAAAAGAAAACTTATTTTCGTAAAATTTATTCATAAAATAATTCTTTTATGTCTTATGATTATAGATAATTTTATGATCTATTAATTAATTTCTCAAAGTGTTAGATAAGTAGTATTAATTTTAAAATTAGTATTTTTCTAGTAAATTATGTTATTAATTTGCAATTAATTTTCTAATATTTAGAATTTTTTTTAATAATTGGACTTTATTTTGGAAATCTATATGTCCTAATATGGTTTTATAATTTTTTTTGGGATTTTTCATGATGTATATGAATTATTGGTGAATAGTGACATACAATAATTCAAGGTATATATACATAATATGTTAAAAATAAACTATTTATTAGGTCATGGCTAATGTAAGCACAATTGGTTAGAACTCAAATGATTTAATTATTTTATGTAGTCCCATGAATCAACACTATTTGTTGCCTTGAGTGAAATAATAATGTTATGAATTAAATAATGAAAAACTGCCCCTCTCCTCCACTATAAATACCACCCGTCACCCCTCTTCCCATCAAACCTATTAAGATTTGAGCCTTGCCTAAATTCTACCCAATATTCTTCACTAGTACCTCCCCCATATCTATGAGATCTTGGTCTCATCAAAATTCCAAAAAGCATTCCCTATTTTGGTAATCAATGAGGATAAATTCAAGAGGAAAATCCTTTCTCTTTTTCCTTAAATTTCCTTTCAATTTTATTTTATTTTTATTATTCAATCCTCACCTACCATCATAAAAACGGATGTATAACAAAATAATGATTGATATAATATAATTATATCATGCTAATGGAATATTCATCTATAAATTCCACCCACACACTCATGTATTGTAAAAATGAAATTATCGCCTCTGATGTGTCAATTTAATGACACAATGGGAGACACACATTCATTTTCCTTAAATTTCTTCAAGGATGTAATAAAACCATTAATTTGATTAAAATAGATTGTATTGAATATGATACAACCCTATTTATCTTATCGAAATAAAATTTTTGTGTAATACTATATCATAATACCAAACCAGTTCATCGTGATCAGAAAACTACAAAAATTAACCTAAATTGGTCATCAGTAACAATTATCTAATGATTCAACCTCATACCATAAAAACAAATTATTTATAATATCATTTAAACTTATGTAATTTCAATAATAATAATATACAATAAAATTTTGTTAATTTATCCGCATTTTACAAGAACATCCATTAATGTATACAAGTGAATCGATCATAAAACCGTGGAAAATAAATAATCATGGACGATGACATTAAACTCTATAACTCATCCAAAAGCCCATAAATGAACTTTAAAAACCCATAATTAGTCATATTCATGAATATAAGGATATTTATTTTTTAGTGAATGTATATAATGATATTAAATAAGATATTAAACTAAATGAAGCATTCAGACTCATGGTAAGGGGAATTTTAGAGCCCAAATATCTTCCTTTAGGTTTCCATATATCACCCCATTTTAAGTATGTATTTTCTATACATATAATTTTCTATTCATTATCATACCATATCTGGTATATAAATGTTTTCTAAATGAATTTATGAAAAAAATATCTAAAAGAAATATTTATTGAATAAACACATCACTTACCTCTCACTCTAGGTTGATGATTATTATATCAATAATGTAACTCCCTTTTTTCAATTTGGAACCCAATGTTTGTAAATGTGTAATTTATAAAAGAAACCAATTCCTTTCCATGTTTTATTTTATGTCCAATATTGATATATGTTCTACGTGGAATGAACTATAATGAAATTCCTATGATGTCATCGGTGTTCCTAGAATTATATATCACTCCAATGCACTTGGTAATGTGATGTATCTCATTCGTAAAGTGGAATATGCATGAACATAAGTACAGCCTTATTAACAACAATGTGTGGTAGTTAACCACTAGACAAGATGTCTCATTTTTATGCATGGCCACATTTTAAGCCTCTTCATAATGATTCCTATCATGATTTTGTTTTTATGTCTATGTTATGATAATAATGATTATTCTCACCCATTTTATATTGTTTTAGGTTCTTATCTATACACTGACTAGGGTTTTAGATCACACCTTTTTATTGTATGTCTTCAGATGATTACTTATACAAAGAAGAATTCATGGTACAATAAAAATATATAGCATATGGAATTAAATAAATGTTTATGTTTTAATTTTTAAATTTTATGTATGGTCTGAATTTTCTCAATATAACATACCTTTTTATCCTTGTTTTGTAATTAATTTTTTTTCTGTCTTTAAAACGTTGTAATATGATTTTTAAGAAAAATTAATTTCACTATAGCCGTATTTTAAATATAATTGTTTTCAATTTTGAACTTTTTTTTGAAAAAATAAAATTATCTTTTTAAATTGGAATATCAAAATTTACATTGTGTGAGTTTTTGGTATTTTTCTATCAAATTAGATATTTTTATGAATAGTGAATGGCATAAATTTTTTACTGAAAACATGTTTTTTGTTTTGAATAATTTATAGTGTTATGTTATATTATTTTTTTGTAAGTTTTATTACATCCATTTTATATAATTTCATAAAATTTATTTAATTTTAATAATTTTAATTGTGATTTTAGATAAAAACATAGAAAACATTTGAAAATTTTTACCTTAAAACCATGCTCTTCCATCCCATTTGTAGGATTAATTTAAAATTAATTTTTGCCTCTTATGTGATTTGAATTTAAAAAAAAAGTATTCCACAATTTTAATGACAATTATCTATAATTTAAAACAAGTTAAAAATCATTTTTTCAAAAAATATATTATGGAAATTAGTTAAAATTTATTCTCATTATTAACATAAAAAAGAGTTTACTTAGATGTTAGGCATTAATAATAAGCGGCCAAATGAACTAGAAACTCTTAAAAACAGATTTTAATAACATTATTAGACCATATATTCCATTTTTATATAATTGGGATCTTTATTAGTGGAACATGATATAAGGGAGTCCTCTCAATAGTCTTTACATTTTAATGTTTAATATAAAGTCACCCCCTTCACTATAAAAAGGCACTCACCCTCCCGCTTTTATTGAATCTTATACACACGATTGGATTGCTAGAAACTAGCAAAAATTAGCTCCCATAATACTTACTCTAACCCTATATTCCTCAATTTGGGTCGAAATCCCACCATAGATTCCTATTGGTTAAATCCTAAATAAGTTACTCGAAAGAGAGAAAACAATATTCAATGTGTTTTTAGGTTTTATTTATTTATTTATTCACCCATTAAATTATTCTTATTCAATGATCATATAATAAAATAGGTATCCTAAATATAATTATTTTTTAATGACCTTCTGTATACCTAATCATACACATACTACAATCATATGGGTAAAACAATTACAGTTCGTGTGGACAAAAGATTACCACCTCACCAGAAAATATATTTTTTCCTTTTACCACATCTCATGGATTGGAATTATGAAGAAAAAATTGTGTTTGTATGATATATAATATATTTATGTCTTATTTAGAATTATTAAATTTTAATATAACACATACGTTCATGCATTTGATTTTTTATAAATAAGAACAATTCAATTGTGGACACCTAGACAACCACCTTCTCAAAGCACTATGATACATTCAGACATTACATAGAATCTATTATGGATGGGTTTAACAAAAAATTAGGATATAAATTAAATATTTAATATATTAATGAATTTATTTTATATTATTAATAAATATATATTCATTTATTCATTTTCCTTTTCACGCACTAAAAATGTTGTATCATTGTTTGGGGATGTGTGGCCGACCACCAATTCATGGTGATGTGATTCCTTTTAGATCACAAGAATATTATATATAATTATAAATGATTAATAAAATATTTATAATTTAATTATAATTTTGGAAATATCTATGTTACTTATGTTATTTACATATTGATCATTGAAAAATGATAATGTTACTCATGCATATATATGGTATGTCGTCTTCATGATTATAACATTTGTTCATTTTTCATAACGATAATTCCTGATTGGAATTATAAGTATATATTATTTAAAAATATGATAATTATTTAATTTTTATTATTCTATATTTGTTTTAATAACTACCCCTTTGAATATAGTTTACCTAACAAATTTGATTTTAACACATATACTGAATATGGTTAAAACATCTGATAAAAACATTATAGATTGAGTAACTGTATATAAATTTTTTTATAAATGAATTAAAATTAATAATAAAAATTGAAAAGGTTAATAATCAGGAATATAATTTGCATATGGTTGTTATTCTACAATATAGTGGAATATAATGTCACATCAGACTCATGGTGCTATGTTTTTTATATAACTTATTTACTTTATTTAATGAAATTAAATGGTTCAATTGACTTTATTCATTCATGCATCTGATGATTAAAAAGTTACTCATATAATAAGGGACTTTTTCTCAATCTACTTTTTGGGGGGAATATCTTAATGTTTTGCACATTTATTTTTATTAAGGTGTATATACAGACCCTTTGAAATTATATATCAAAAATATAATTATTTATAATTATATTCTACATAAAATTTAATGAATATTAATTCATGAGATTTATGTTTTCAAATATACCGATGAGATAATGGATTGATGTCCCAATTTTCTTTCATTGTGATATTTGTTATGTTATATATTTGTATTATTTAATAATGCGTATATACTTCCCAGTTGACTTGTTATTTCATGAATCTAATAACTTTCATGATAATGTACATTTCATTTAATTTTATTCCATTCATGGGGTGTTTCATTGAAATGTTTCATTATGTTCTGGGATACTTTTTATGGTTTAAGGATTATTTTCCTAAAGAATATTTTTAATAATATTTTATGGTCATTTCCATTAATCTACATCTAAAACCCTGTTTTTTATTATCCTCCACTAGGGATATTTTTTATTGACATCATCCTCATTTTTTATAAGTATGGATTCTGGCTGTTTTATAAAGATTTTAGTGAAACTCGTTTCTTTTCCACTGGCTGATTATGTCACATAGATCTTTTTAAAGAACCCATTTCTTTTCCATGTGATAATCATGTATCAAGGATATTGTTATTTAAAAAAATTAATTTACATGGGTTACTCATGTATAAATGTTATTTTTTTATCATTTTTTTCCATGGGTTATTCAATTTTCAAAGATATTTTTGGGGAACCAATTTTTATTCAATGTGTTTATCAGGTTTCAATGATATTTTGTTGAACCCATTTCTTTTTCATGGGTTAATAATATTCTAATGATATTGTTCTGGAATCCCTTTAATTTACCAGGGTTATCCATGATTCCAATATATTTAATGGAACCTATTTATTTTCCATGGGTAAATCATATTTTGGAAAGCATAATGGTTTTTTCAATGAGTTTTGATGAATTCCCTACGTATTCTGTTCCTGGAAATTTTTTATTATTGCTACACCAAAATAGCATGAGGTGATACCAATATTTCTTAGGTGATTAGTTCACAAATATTGAACTTTGATGCATTGGGTAATTATTATTTTCTCTATATAATTATATTTTATGTTGGTAATATGGTTATTCAGATTAGAAAGGGTTCTCTAAGGGATATGTAAGTGTTCTAACAGTTGATGTTCCTAGATTCAAATATGTTTCCCTTTGATTCCAATTGATTAAAAATGTTTCTAATGACCTATATTGATATTAAAATATTTGTGATGATTGATTCTAATAACTATTTACTTTTCAATGTTTTTAGATTTTATGAGATAGGTTTTTATGGGTATGAGTTCCTTTATGTTTCTCTCATGGACATTTATTTTTTCATAATACCCTAATTCACTCTTATACTCATTGATTACAAGTAATTGTTAACTCTTTTGTTTACCCTTACTTAGTATCTCAGCTCAACCTTCATACATTTCCTTTTCTACATATTTTAAATAATGATATATAATATTTATGTCTATAATGGAATTATAAAGGATGATGTTGGTTATATTTTATGAAATAAGAAAATATGGATATAATGAGAAATTATGTTAATCATAGTCTTCTGGTTTTTTATGAGACCAATTTAATGTGAATTTTTAGGTAACAGTTTTTCCTAATTCTCTAAAAATATAATCAGAAATGTTCTTCATTAATGTTGTCATGAACCGTCCTTGGGGCCCGTGTCGTGACTACCCCAGCCTGCCTTCCATAGGCCAGGGGATGGTGACTAGCACCAAAGGCATAAATCCTGATAAATAGGGAATGAATTTCCTTTATAATGTAATAAAACACCATAGAGTACAAGAGAAAACAAACACTATGTAAACAAGAAAGTTATTAAAATTAAATGGGTCAGAATACAAACACAACTGAAAAGTACAGCTACAACTGAATGAAAGTACAACAGAAAAGACAAACAGCCAGAAAATTGGTAGCAGCTCCTGGGTCGTCCACCACGAATCCTACCTGAAGGGTAGGTACAGATATCCTTCTCAATGCTCTCATATGTCAACCTACTTCGAGTGTCGTCTCATCATGAAGTCCACCTCTGGGTATCGACTCGTCGTGAGGTCCACCTCCAGGTGTCATCCAGTCCTCGAACACTCGGCCTCCGTCAACATTGTCTGTCGTCTGCATCCAAAACAATGAGGTGTAGGCATATCCCGTGCATGGGTGAGTATAACAATACTCAGTAGGGACCCCAAGACCCTCATGGTCTCACCAAATCCAACAAGGATAACCACAAAGAAGGATCTCACCAGGTAACCCTTACTTAGGTATAAGCCCATACTTATACATAAGTTATCAAGTAACCCATCTCAATCATGAGGAAACACAAAGGTTATGAAATCAAAGAATAACCACTACTTAGATGCATGCCCATACATATACCTATGTTATCAAGTAACCAATCTCAATCATGAGGTAAAAACAAAGGTCATTGACTGAGCTCAAACCAGGATTTTATTCTTGATGTTGAAACCATGGCTTTTAGAGAACTCCTCCTTTGTCGAGTACAGTGGTCTTGTCACCACTCCGAGGTGCTACTCACTAACCATAGACTACTGAGGTACTACTCCTATCGAGTACCGCAGGTCAGCCACCCAATCATAGTAGTTCTCCCTGCCATGGGTCTGCCGCCCAAACACAGTAGTGGTTCCCCTAATAGCCTACATATTTACTCCTCCTGCCGAGTAACATGGGTCTGTTTCCAACTACCAGATGCTCCGTCCGCCGTGGTTCTACACCCCAACACAATATTGCTCCATGCACTGGGGTATTCAACTCACTCCAAGTCGAATCGGTCAAGAAGTCGTTTGTTCTGCGGCTACTCGATCTCCACACATTATACGCTCGTCTCCGGGAGGGTCCGCTCCATGAGCTACTGGTCGATACTCCATGTATCAAAAAGTTTCACGAAGAAGTATCCAAAAAGTCCGCCACATCATTGGGATCTTAACAAAACAGACGACGCAACAAACGGAAGCCCAATCTATGTGTTTTTAGCATTTTCATCCCAGGGGCCCGGTTGGTTTCGTGTATGAACCAACCTGACCATATCACAACTGTGCCCCGAACTCCCATGGTGTCTAATCAAATGAACCATTTCTCAATGATATTACCAATGCCACTGATGGTTCATCAAATGGACATTCGGTCTGAATGTTATCGGCTTTTCCGTTCCAGGGGCCCGGTTGGGTTATAAGCCAAACCAACCAGACCGTACGCCAACTACACCCAAACGTCAAGTGAATTATTCCAAAATAACCATATGACCAAGAGGAATCCAACATAGTTGACAACATTTCAATTATATGTCTGGTCCTTATGTTATAAGTGTTTCCGATCCAAGGGCTCGGTTGGAATTACGCTCATTTCAAACCCAACCATTTTCCAATGTCGTCCAAAACTCTCTTAGAGTATCGCAAAAGTACCGCCTCATATAAATGATTTTAGAACCGTAGACGGTTTGTCATTTTGACACTGTATGAGGGAGGTATTTTGGATACAAGATTCCATAATAATAATATTAATAATATTATTGGGTGTTTTGTGGACCCGAGCCACGAACCAGAATTTAGTATCCAACATTATACATGAATCGACCATATTAATAAAAGGATTATATCTCCACTGATGGAAAGTCAATCGGACGTCGCACGCATGAGTTTTTTCGGGTTGAAGATTTAATAATAATAATATATTATTATTATTTGAGCATTTTGGGTCCCCAAGCCAAAAAATCAAAAAAATCCATCCAATATTGGGCTCGTAATGTCCATCTCGGAATCAGGGTCGCACCATCGTAGACGTTTTGTATAAACGAGGTCGTACATGGAAGTTGCAGACAAAAATGTGTTTTATTGTAACGCCCCTATCCTAGTTACCCAGAGTCGGTGCATTATTACGTAACATTGGAATGATCACAAAAGATCAAGTCTCAAAAGACCAATTAGTTTAGTAGCCATGGAATCACTAGATACATTCATAAATGTTACATTACATCATAAAGTGAAAAATCACAATAACGTAGTCCCCATAGTCCAAACTCATTTCCCCTTCAGACTATCCATGTAGGTCAGTCATAAAATTTTTCTTCACATCCAAGGAAAATAAAACATAGAAAGGGGTGAGCTCAGATGCTGAGTAAGGATAACAATATAGCGGAAACTTTCATAAATAAACATAAACATTTAAGGCAATGTATAACTAAAATGAAATCCATTTAAACTTGAAATTAAGCATAATATGGAAAAAGTAAAATGAAATAATGCCATTAACTTATTCACATGGATATTCAACTAGTCTAATAATCAAATGCAATATCAATAACCACTTTCATAATGATGGAATGCATAATGCCAGACTATCATAACCACGTAGCTAAGGCCTCGTGCCAAGACTACAAATAAGATTTTGTCAAGGCCTTGTGCCAAGACACTAGTTTCCCTCATGAGACATACCGATGCATCGAGGAGCTATATCAGGCTCCACACATCACTTATTAAGTCCAATGCATTCCTCATATGAACATGTTTAAAAATATCATAAACTATAACATAATTATATCACATAAAACATGCATAAAGGAAACATAACATTTCCACATTTTAATCACAAGATATCAATGAAACACGTTGATATAATAAAACCATTTTCAATACCAAAATAAAATAAAATTAAAACATGATATTTATTTTTCATTAAAAATAGGTGTGGCTTGTAGAGAAAGCCGGAACTCAAATAATGGTAACGGCGGCGGAGAAGTCATTGTCACCGCATACGTACGACAAAAAAAAAATTCCATTTTGTCATTTAGTAAAATGCTTCTTATAAAAACATTCATTTTGAATAAACGTAAAATTCAAAGGGTTTTATTCACTATATAAAAGAATTTTGTGTATAAAACAAAATATGCCTCAATGAAAGGAGATTGAGATGAAGTCCCTTACAAAGATCATTTTGTAAATAAATTAGATCACTCATGTGTATTCACAATAAGCTCACATAAATAAAGTATGCATACATGATAAGATATAAAAATTCATTTCTCACATAATCAAGGAACAACATAAATATGAAAGATAAGTTCAACCCAATGAATGGGAATTAGGTTAAGAAGTTCCCTTACCTCATGTCCAACTTGACTTGACCGTTCTTAAACCTCTTGAATAATAAACTAGAGTTAATTTATAATTTCATAAGAACCATTTTGAAGTTTATTATTCCTTTTATATCACTTATTACCTTGTTATGAACATTATTTAATTATTTATGTTAATAACGGTCATTTTGTTGATCATTGGTACTTGAGTCAAAATTAAACTTCTTATAATTACAAGTTGTTCATGTGGTAAAATATCCATTATATCCAGAATTATATTCATGATTTAGATATCATATATATCATATATATATATATATATCCAGTATATACATTCATTCATAATATTACATAACATTTAGAGGTAAAAAATGAAATGCACCGTTCATGGAGACGGTAAGTCGTACGTGCGCATGAACGCTACTTTCATTTATATTTCATATTTAATGGGATGAAATCATAATGATATATAGTTTTATTATAATTCCAGTATAATATCATATATATTATCATTTACTCCATCCTTTATACATCCCACATATGGCATTAACGATTCAAATCACATTGAGGGGGCGGTAGTCCGCACATCCTAAAATGAAGTTATCGCATTTACCTATAATGGAAATCATAAAGGTATTCCATAAATGAGAAATAAATAAGAATAAGTAAAACATAAACATAATATTTATATCATATATGAAAATAGTGTCATCATTATGGCCACCATGAGAGGTGTTAAAAGAATATTGAACAATCATCGTTTCGTGAGGCAGTAATTCTCCACCCACATAAATAGTATGTTCTTTAAAAATTAGATGAAGGTATGTGTAAGTGTAAATAAAATCATTATCATGAAAACATCCTTGTATAGTTTAGATACTGGTGTTGTTACAAAAGAAAGGAATAAAAAGAGATTAAGGGGTTGGAGAAGCAAAATAAAACAAAAGAACATAAGAGAAGACATTACCTTAAAATCGGGTAACTCTTTTTGATTTGAGCCAAAGGCTTCCTTGGGAAGACTTATGACCAAAGTGAGGATTATAGGAGTAAGAGAGGGAATTTTATAGAGGATTTGTGCAGAAGTTGTCTGATCCAAATAGCTTTGAAGGTGTGAATAAGGTGGTATAAGTGGGGGCCTTTATAAGAGGAGAGGAGGGGCACTCTTGGAAAGTCATGAAATGTTACATTATTATGAAATGATTTTCGTATTTCAAAGGACCCACAATTCTATTTTTCAAAGATAAGGTGATAAGGTTTCTAAATCGACTCATCCAATAGGTTTTTAACAAGTGTAATTCCTAGATTTTACATTATAGTTTCATTTTATTTAAATCGTTAATTAATGAGGTAATCGCTGCATCATCATGGTGTGATACATAAATTTATTTATTTAATGTCTAAAAATTATAAAAAATTTCCCTGATTTAGTAAATCTTTTTAGATTTCCAATAAATATTTATAGTCGAAATGTTAACTTATATAACCCCATGTAATAATTGTTTTAGTAAAACAACACATGTTTGTGATAATTTTATTTTAACTTTAAATAAAAAGAAATTAATGTCATTTTCTTACCCAAGTGGCTCCATGGGGTCCCCAAGTTGTCCCATGGATTTTATTGGTCGGCCATGACTCATCCAATAAGGGTAGGACAAGTGTAAAGGTAATTTCATATTATTATAACATTATATTTACCTTAAATTACACTAATTACCTTTAATCGCGATTAATAAAACTAAAAAGTTACTATTCACAAAAAATTATTTTCATCTCATTGAACCAAATTTTACTAACTAATGACAACCATGTATGTTATATTTTGGAAATTCAATTCACAGAAGTGGTAATGATTCATTTAAACGAAAAATTACCTTTTTAAATACCACTTTGTGGTTTCACTATTCATAAAAAATTGATGTTTTTCAGAAAAATACAAAAAATTCACCCTAATCTACAGATGATATTCTAAATTCAAAAATGGTTTATATTTTACAAAATTCCAAACATATAAGTTGCATTAATTAATTTTATAATTAATTCCCATTATCAAAACAAATAGCGTTATTTTAAGAAACAAAATCAACCAAAAGATTGACAGTTGTTTATGTCCAATTTCAAAGTAAAATTAATTCTAATGACCACCATTGGATAAAATGATAAAATTATATTCTAATTATACTTTAAAACCACTCAATATTATTATTTATCACTATTAATTTTTTTATTAAAAAAGTAGTTTTTAATTAAAATTTAGTAATTTTCACTATTCATCAAAATATAAAAGTTATCTGAAAAGTTCCAAAATTTCACCCTAGGATAAATTCGATATTACGAATCCAAAAATGAAGTCCATTTTGAAAGATAATTTTTTTAAAATTTCAGAAAGTAGGTATTAATATTCATAACGGCTACATTGATTGGTTGTGGTGTGTGTTAGAACTCGAAGTTGCGTACAACACACGCTACTGTATTATTCAAAGGGAAGCATACTATGGAAGCATGGGGTGTTACATTCTACCCTCTGTCAAATAATTTCATCCTCAAAATTTCTTATAATATCACTGTAAAAAAATACATGGGTGATTCTCCATCATAAGTTCCTCAGGTTCCCACATTTCCTACTCCATCTTATGGTTTCTCCATAGAACTTTTACCAAAAGAGTCGTCCGGTTTCTCTGCACTTGTTCTCTTGTATCAAGAATCCTGACTGGCTATTCGCAATAAGGCAGATCAGGTTCCTCTTCTAATTCCTCATAGGTGAGTACATTCATTGGGCCAGGCATGTATTTTCTCAACAGTGATATGTGGAATACATCATGAACTTTGGAGAGACTTGGCAGCATTTCCAAAAGGTAAGATACAGCTCCAATTCGTTCTAGAATTTTGAAGGGTCCGATATACCTGGGACTCAATTTACCCTTCTTAATGAAATGTATAACTCCCTTCCATAGAGATTCCTTCTTGAAAACATGATATCCTACCTGAAATTCCAAATCATTCCTTCAGTTTTCAGCATAGATCTTCTGCCTACTTTGAGCTTCTTTGATGTGGTTTTAGATTACTTTCACCTTTTCCATCATTTCCTCCACTAGTTCTGGGACTACAAGTTTTGTTTCACCAACGTCATCCCAACAGGTTGGTGTGAAACATCTCTTTCCGTATAATGCTTCATATGGTGACATCTGAATACTTGAATGGAAGCTATTGTTATATAAAAATTGTAGAATAGGTAAATATTGATCCCACATACCCTGAAAGCCAAGTGAGAATGATCTCAACATGTCTTATAAGGTTTGAATAGTTTGTTCTGATTGTCCATCTGTTTGAGGGTGATAAGAAATGCTCAAACGAATTCAGTATCCAAGGCCTTCTAAAGACTTTTCCAGAATCTTGATGTAAAATGGGGATCACGATCTGAGACAATCGACAGAGGTACTCCATGAAGTATCACAACTTCATTAATATATAGTCTTGCTAGACATTCAAGTGGTATATCTTCTCTTATATCATGAAAATGTGCTGACATCGTGAGACGATCAACAATGACCCATACCGCGTCATCCCTTCTAGAAAACTTTGGTAGTCCCATGACAAAGTCCATTGTAATATTATCCCATTTCCACTCAGGAATGCAAAGAGGTTGCAATACTCCACCAGGATGATGCCTTCCAGCTTTCACTTGTTGAAAAACCATTCATCTTGACATAGAATTAGAAATATCCCTCTTCATGTTGTCCCACCAAAAATTTCCCTTTAAATCTATATACATTATGGTGCTCCCATGGTGTATAGAGAAATTGGAACTATAAGAATCATCCAACAATTCCCTCTTTAAATTAGGTATATCGGGAACACAAAGTCTCCTCCAAAATTTCAAAATTCCATCTTCATACACAAATTCAATCAATCTCCCATCATTCATAGCTTTAATCTTCTTTTTCAACTCTCCATCATCGGCCTGAGAAGACATTATCTTTTTTAGTAAATATGGTTTGGAATCCATTTGAAATAGTTTTGATGTTTCACCCTCCATGGTGATTCCCATATCCATCTTTACTTGATCCATGAAAATAGGATCCCTTTCCACTCTCATCATGTTCAAAACTCCATGATCTTTTCTACTCAAAGAATCTGCAACCTTATTTTCCTTACCCGGGTGGTAGTGTATCGTGCAATCATAATCCTTGAGTAGTTCAAGCCATCGCCTTTGCATCATTTTGAGTTCTTTTTGTGATAAAATATATTTAAAACTCTTGTGATTGGTATATATCTCACATGTTTCAACATAGAGATAATGTCTCAATATCTTCAAGGTAAACATTATAGTAGTTAACTCGAGATCATGAGTAGGATAGTTCTAATCATGAATTTTTAGCTATCAGGATGCATAGGCAATAACCTTATCATTCTCTATAAGGACACAACCAAGTCCTTACATTGATGCATCACTATAAATAATGAACCTGTCATTCCTCGATGGTAGAGACAATATAATAGCATTGACTAATATTCTATTTAGTTCTTCAAAACATACTTCACACTCTTTTGTCCAGACAAATTTAACCCCTTTACGTGTGAGCTTCGTTAATGGGTTAGCCATTTGGGAAATATTCTAGACAAAACGTCGATAATAAACTGCCAAACCAATAAAACTACGTACCTCAGTTATACACATCGGTGTTGGGAATTCTTGGATTTCCTTGGTCTTAGAAGGATCAGTGGAAATTCAATCCTTAGAGACAATATGGCCACGAAAAGAAATCTCTGGAAGCCAGAATTCACACTTGCTTAATTTCCCGTATAATTCAAGCCTTCTAAGAGTCTTCAGGATAATGCGCATGTGATTTTCATGATCTTTGTAGCTTTTGGAGTATAGAAAGATATAATAAATAAATACCACCACAAAATCATCAATATATTCCTTGAAAACTCTATTAATTAAATCCATGAATACAGAGGGTGCATTAGTCAATCCAAAAGGAATTACTGTAAACTCGAAATGCTCATACCTTGTTTGAAATGCCGTCTTCGGAATGTCTTCCTTCTTCACACACAACTGATGGTATCCAGATCGAAGTTCAATCTTTGAACAGTATTGATCTCCATGAAGATGGTCAAATAAATCATCAATGCGAGGTAGGGGATACTTGTTCTTTATTTTATAGCATTGATCTCCCTGTAGTCAACGCACAACCTCATAGATCCATCTTTCTTCTTAACAAAAAGGACAGGGTCTCCCCATGGAGAAACACTAGGGCGAATAAATCCTTTATTACACAATTCCTCTATTTGTTTCTTTAGTTCAACTAATTCCACGGTGGCCATTCTATAAGGGGTCTTCAATATAGGCCTTGACTCAGGAATTAAATAAATGGAAAACTCAACTTCTCAATCTAGAGGATGTCTAGGTAAATATTCCGGAAACAGATCTATATATTCTTTTACAATAGGTACATCCTCTATTTGAACATTCCTTTCATCGCCCTCAGTCATTTCACTCTCTTCCTCCCCAATAATTGAATTTTGTTGAGCTACTGGGGGTGGATCTAAATAAGAATTATGTGGTGACGATTCTGCTCTAAAGATAAGGTGTTTCTTATCATTATCATCAAAAATCGTAACCTCATTCTTCTTAAAATAAATCTCTGCATCATAGTCTGAAAGCCAATCCATACCGAGGATTATATAAAACTCAATCATAGGTATGACAATGAGATCAGCGGATAAAGAACATTTATGTGCTCAAATGGGGACTGATTCACAAAACATTGTTGCAATGATACTTCCCTTAGGATTTTCGACAGAAAATTCTCTTGTAAAATCAAATTGGAAATATCTATTTTTCTTAGAAAACTGGGAAGATATGAAATAATGCGATGATCTAGAATCATATAATGCATTTTATAAACATGAGGAAACCATTTAATTACCTGCCACCACGTTTTCGGAGCTTCAACCTCAGCAGTAGTGATAGCATAAGCTGGGCCTTGATCCCTTGGCCTCTTCTGAGGTAAGTTCTCCTGATGCTTACGACATTCATTTGCATAATGTCCCATCTCTCTACAGTTATAGCGTACCACATTAACAACGACTCTCTTTCCCTTGAAATCATGAGTTTGGTGGCCTTTTTCACAACACTTGTAACAGACTCTCATTCCCTTCAAGAAAGTACCAGGGTGTTTCTTCCCACATTTACTACAGGACTGATCTTCAACTTTTCCGTTCTTCCCCTTATTTCTATTTCCTCATTGATTAGAAGAACTCTTCTTCTCTTGCTTTGCTTTAACGTCATAAGACTTAGAGAATTCCTTTTCTATCTTGATAGCTCACGAGACAATATCTTCGTACGATGAGAAGGTTTGTGAGACTAATGCTCTATGGAGAAATGGTTTTAACCCATCAAAGAAACTATCAATATTACTTCTTGGGTTACGTATATAATCTAGAGCATTCCTCGCTAACCTTGTAATGTTATCCTCATATTTTACAACGTTCTCATCCTCCTTCTGCCTCAGACTCAGAAATTACCTTTCCATATCTGCTCGATGGTCATGTGGAAGGTATTTTTCTAAGAAAATTTCCTTAAACTCCCTCCATTACAAACTTGATAATTCATCATCTTCCTTTGTTTTTTGAATCCGCGACCACCATTTATTGGAATCTCCAGTGAGGTGGTAAAATACCATGACAAACTTCTCCCTTTCGCTACTCCCCAAGTCATGGAATATTTTCTCTAAGGAGTTTATCCATTGATTAGCTACTAATGTATTTATACCCCAAATAAATGTTGGAGGTTGTTTCCTCATGAAGCTGTCCAACATTGATCCTTCGCATTGTGGATCAGGGTGCTCCATACGAGTAAAGTTATTATTCATAACCTGGGTGAGTTGTCCCAGTATGGTGATAAGTTGATTAGCACCAGTTGTATCTGCAGCTCCAATATAATTATCTTGAGCATGAGGGGAATCCCTACATGGAGTGCGTGAATTGATACGGTTTCCATTCCTCCCACTAGGCACCATTTCTAAACAATGGAATAAACTAGATTATTTTATGAATCAAAATACATAATTCCATACTTGTAAAACACTTAACATAAATTGAACTATAATCAAAAAAAAAATTTCTTTGAGGAAGTATATACTCATAAACCCTTTATAATGGTTTGTAAAGAAAATGAGAATTATCCTAAGCATATCCCCCGGGAGTGTCGTAACCAAGAGTGCAGAAAGGCCCATTGTTGTGCACCAGTTCTCATTCGAGTCTTGCTCAAAGTGGTGTTTTCGGTTTTTACCTCTAGGTACATCTGTTCCAGAGCCACCTCTACATGCTCGTATCCAGACAGGGATGTATTGCTCGGAAAACTCATAAAATCTCTATAATACCAATATTCTAGGAAGTTCTTCTATACTAATCATCAACTTATATATTTGGGCTATGTGCTCTAATCAGAGTTTATCTAAATCTAGCTTCCAAGGTTAGTACTAAACTTCCTCTGATACCAATTGTAATGCCCGACCCTAGTTATCCAGAGTCAGTGCATTATTACGTAACATTGGCATGATCAAAAAAGATCGAGTCTCGAAAGACCGATTAGTTTAGTAGCCTTGGAAACACTAGATAAATTCGTAAATGTTACATTACATCATAAAGTGAAAAATCACAATAACATAGTCTCCATAATCCAAACTCATATCCCCTTTAGACTATCCCTGTAGGTCAATCATAAAATATTTCATCACATCGTGGGAAAATAAAACATAGAAATGGGTGAGCTCAGATGCTCAGTAAGGATAACAATATTGTGGAAACATTCATAAATAAACATAAACATTTAAGGCAATGTATAATTAAAAGAATCCTTTTAAACTTGAACGTCAGCATAATATGGAAAAAGTAAAATGAAATAATTCCATTTAATTATTCACATTGATATTCTACTATTCGAATAATCACATGCAATATCAATAACCACTTTCATAATGATGGAATGCATAATGCCAGACTATCATAACCATGTAGCCAAGGTCTCGTGCCAAAACTACAAATAAGATTTTGTCAAGGCCTTATGCCAAGACACTATTTTGTCTCATGAGACCTACCGATGCATCGAGAAGCTATAGCGGGCTCCACCCGTCACTTATTATGTCCAATTCATTCCTCATATAAACAAGTTCAAAAATATCATAATCCATAACATAATCGTATCACATAAAACATATATAAAGGAAACATAGCATTTCCACATTTCAATCACAAGATATCAATGCTGCAAGTTGATATAATAAAACCATTTTCAATACCAAAATGAATGAAAATTAAAACATGGTATTTGTTTTTCAATAAAAATAGGTTTGGCTTATAGAGGAAGCCGGAACTCAAATAATGGTCACGACGGAGGAGAAGTCATTGTCGCCGCATACATACGACAAAAAAACATTCCCTTTTTTCGTTTAGTAAAATTCTTAATATAAAAATATTCCTTTATAATAAATGAAAAATTCAAAGGGGTTTATACACCATATAAAGGAAAGTTGTGTATAAAACAAAATATTCCTCAATGAAAGGAGATTGAGACGAAGTCCCGTACAAAGATCATTTTGTAAATAAAATAGATCGCTCATGTGTATTCACTATAAGATCACATAAATAAAGTATACATAAATGATAAGATATAAAAATTCATTTCTCACATAATCAAAGAACAACATAAATAAGAAAGATATGTTCAACCCAAAGAATGGGAATTGGGTTAAGAAGTTCCCTTACCTCGTGTCTGACATGACTTGACCGTTCTTTAACCTCCTAAATAATAAACTAGAGTTAATTTATAATTTATTAAGAAAAATTTTCATGTTTAATATTCATTTTATATCACTTATTACTATGTTATGAATATTATGTAATTATTTATGTTAATAACAATCATTTTTTCGATCATTGGTACTTGAGTGAAAAATAAACTTCTTATAATTACATGTTATTCATGTGGTAAAATATCCATTATATCCATAATTATATTCATGATGTAGATATCATATATATCATATATATCCAGTATATACATTCATTCATAATATTACGTAACATTTAGAGGTAAGAAATGAAATGCACCGTCCATGGAGATGGTAAGTCGTACGTACGAATGAACGCTAATTTCATTTCTATTTCGTATTTAATGGAATGAAATCATAATGATATAATGGTGTATTATAATTCCAGTATAATATCATATATAATATCATTTACTCCATCCTTTATACTTCCCACATATGGAATTAACGATTCAAATCACTTTGTGGGGGCGATAGTCCGCACTTCCTAAAATGAAATTATCGCGTTTACCCATAATGGAAATCATAAAGGTATTACATAAATGAGAAATACAGAAGAATAAGGAAAACATAAACATAATATATATATCATATATGAAATTACGGTCATCAAAATGGCCACCATGAGAGGGGTTAAAAGAATATTGAACAATCATCGTTTCGTTAGGCGGTAATTCGCCACCCACAAAAACAGTTTGTTATTTAACAATTAGATGAAGTTATGTGTAAGTGTAAATAAAATACTTCTCATGAAAACAAAATAGTATATTTTATATATTGGTTTTGTTATAGAATAATGTAATTAAAAGAGTTTAAGTTTTTTGAGAAGCAAAATAAAACAAAAGAACTTAAGAGAAGACATTACCTTAATATCAGGTAACTCTTTTTGATTTGAGCCAAAGGATTCCTTGGGAAGACTTCTTCCCAGAGTGAGGATTCTAGGAGTAAGATAGGGAAGTTGAGAGAGTATTTGGGCAGAGTTTGGCTGAGTCAAATGGCTTTTATGGTGTGAATAAGGTGGTAGAGGTGGGGGCCTTTTATAAGAGGAGAGGAGGGGCACTATTTGAACGTCATGAAATGTTACATTTTTATGGAATGATTTTCGGATTTCAAAGGTCCCAAAATTATATATTTAGAAGATAAGGTTATAAGGGTTCGAAATATACTCATAAAATAGTTTTTTGACAAGTGTATGTTTTATATTTTACATTATTATTTCATTTTATTTAAATCGTTAATTAATGAGGTAATCGCTGCATCATCATGGTGTGATAAATAAATTTATTTATTTAATGTCTAATAATTATATAAAAAATTACCATGATGTAGTAAATCTTATTATATTTTCAATAAATATTTATAGTCGAAATGGTAACTTATATAACCCCATGTAATAATTCTTTTAGTAAAACAACACATGTTTGTGACAATTTTATTTTTACTTTAAATAAAAAGTTATTAATGTCATTTTCATACCCAAGTGGATCCATGGGGTCCCCAAGTTGACCCATTCATTTTCCTGGTCGACCATGACTAATACAATAACGGTAGTACAAGTGTAAAAATAATTTCTTATTATTATAACATTATATTTACCTTAAATTACAATAATTACCTTTAATCGCGATAAATAAAACTTAAAAGTTACTATTCATCAAAAATTATTTTCATCTCATTGAACCACATTTTACTTAATAATGACAACCATGTATGTTGGATTTTGTCAATTCAATTCACAGAAGTGGTAAATATTCATTTGAATGAAAAATTAGCTTTTCAACTACCACTTTGTGGTTTCACTATTCATAAAAATTTGATGTTTTTCACAAAAATACCAAAAATTCACCGTAAGCTAAAATTGATGTTCTGAATTCAAAAATGGTGCATATTTTAAAAAATTCCAAACATATAAGTTTCATTAATTAATTTTATTATTAATTCATTTTGTCAAAACAAATAGCATGTTTCTAAGAAACAATATCAATCAAAGGATTGACAATTTTTTTTGTCCAATTTCATGGTGAAATTAATTCTAATTACCACCATTGGATAAAATGGTAAAATTATATTATTGTTATACTTTAAAACCACTCAATAGTATAATTTATCACTATTAATTATTTTCATTAAAAAAGTTTTTTTTTTAATTAAAATTTAGTAATTTTCACTATTCATCAAAATATAAATTTATCCGAAAATTTTGAAAATTTCACCCTAGACTAAATTCGATATTCCGAATCCAAAAATGAAGACCATTTTGAATGATAAAATTTATAAAATTTCAAAAAAAGGTATTACTATTCATAACGTCTACTTTGATGGGTTGTGGTGTGTGTTAGAACTCGAAGTTGCGTACAACACACGCTACTGTATTATTAAAAGAGATGTGTACCATGGAAGATTGGGGTGTTACATTTATCAAAAATAGTAATAACAACAATATTTTATTATTATTATTAATTACATATTTATTTACTATTCATATCTCCAAATCAATCCACATTTTATTGAAGCCCTTATTGCGCACTGCAATCATACATCATCAATTAATTCCTTTCTTTTTAATATTATATAACAAACATAAACTTTCTCTCTCCAATCTATCAATTCCTTCAAATTTTATCGCCTCCAACTGAAACCTCCAAACCCTATCAGCCTGCCCTTCACGTGGTGTCCTCTTCCGCCCGATCTGCTGCCTCCTTCCCTCCTTTCCTGCCACATGCCGACCACCCTTGCAACATGGTCCTCCCTCGACAGTCACGTACCCCACGACCTGGTCACCAACTGCACACCCGGACTACTGGCCGAAGTGGCCTCAGACTCACCGCACACCACCAGACCACCTTTTCCGTGCTTCTATGCTTGCCTGGAGCCACACTGAGCACCGCAGTAGTCACACCGCCTAACTTGCCTGAAGTCGTGCCTTGAACACACATCGAAATCACACCTCCGCGTCGCCCCTTCCGTGGGTCACTGTATCTTCATTAAAAACCCTAAAATTGTGACAATCGTAGATTCAAGACCCTCGGGTCAAGATATCTGCATCCATATGCCACACTCAATATAACATTGAGTTTTTAGCACACATAATTACTTGGCGTTGAAGAATGTGCGAGGAACGAAACATAAAGGTTCATGGTCTATGTGCGGATCGATGACCATGTTTGTTTGGTCACCGTCGTTGAGATTCAAGAATGAGAGGAATTAACACAAAGATATTTATCATACGTAAAAATTAAACCCCTACCTTAAATCAAGAAGGTTGATCGCTTGATGAAGGAAGGAGATGCTGTCGTTGTTCCATTGACGTCGTCGCGGGATGACGACATCGCTTCGTCAACGTCGAGAAGGAAGAAGCCGAGGTTGGCGCTGACGTTCTTCATGTTCTTCGATGAGGGAATGTAGTCCTCTCAATCCTCCCAAATACCCTCTCTCAAGTCTCTCCACACTAGAGATTATTCCAACACCCATAATAATAAAGTATAACACTTTGTTAAAGAGTTGGAATAAATATTTCAAGAGAATTTGAAAACATGCCAAATAATTAAAAGATTTTTAGTTCATTAATGAAGAGAGTTTGAACATTAAATGGAATCTCATTGGTTCAAGGGGGGTTAAGGGAGTTTAAGACCCATGTGGGTCCCATCCCATAAAATCCTGTCAAGGGAGGTTAAGTGTGGGTGGGCCCCACCACCAACCTTCCCCTAGTAGGATATAACCAACTCAAAATAAAAATTTTGCGCAACACAATTTTTGTTCAATTTATGATTAAACTCCAAAATAATGTCAACCTACATAAAAAGAAACTATAGTAAAGGTCCCCTTAAGAAATTACTGGCACTTCGGTTTCATCGGTTCCCTTTGATTTCAATTCTGAGCACCGGTTCAAAATATAGAAAAACCCGCTCGTTCATTCACTAAATGTACCCGAGATAAAATTCATAAAATTATTCTAGGCACACCGGGCCTCGGAATCAGGTGCCGTCAGAAACTGTGTACTTGTAAAATTCCAAAATTTTAAGAAGAAAGTTTTCCTAGAAATTTCCGGGTCTTTACATTACCCCCACCTCATGGCTTTATGTCCCCATAAAGCTACAACATAAACCAGGGTATTAAATGAGGATATTGAGCACGAATCTGAGCCTTCCGCTCCCATGTGCTCTATTGGAGGTTATCGTGCTTCCAATGAATGCGAACCATAGGAATCAAACATCCACGTAGGACCCGCTCCTGTCGATCCTCGATCTCCACGGCGACCTCTGAAAATGTTTCCACATCATCGATGTCTAGTTCATCATGGTCGATGATATGCGTCGGGTCGTGAATGTATCTCCACAACTATGATACATGGAAGACGTCATGCACCTAGTGCAACTGAGGTGGAAGGTCCAGTCAGTAAGCCCCCTTGCCTACACTACTGAGAACCTAGAAAGGTCCGATTAATCCCGGATATAACTTGACACCCCGACCAAATATTCTAAGACCTCGTCAAGGTGAGACCCGTAAGAATACATGGTCGCCATCCTCGAACTCATGTGGTCTCCGTCTCTTATCAACATAGGACTTATGTCTGCTCTACGTAGTCTCAACTACCATGAACCATCTTTGCCTCAGCTCCAGAAAGCTCTGCTGGCATCTAACTAACCACACGAAGGGTTCCCCTTTCTTTGTCATTTCTAGAAGTGGTGCTGTAACTTTGGAGAATTATGGCACAAAGGTAAGTCCGGCTGACTCCCGAGTGATCGACTACACCATCTTATGTATGAGTCCATCCTGTGTTTCCTAGGTTTTCCTTTCTGCTGACCAAGTAAAACCAAATCTCAGCATTGTTGAAAAACCAAAACCTTTATGCCTAATACCGTCAATCCGTGTATGACCAATGGTTGTCCAGTCCATACCCAAACTAACGTCGTAAGGCCTCGATGCTTCCACCAGGAGGTTCCAACCGAAACACTCACCTCAAGGGTCAGTTCACACATGTCAGCGTAAGTGTGTTTTTCGAGTCTCATCTCAAATGTTTCTCCAGACGTGAGGGTCAATTCAACGGTTTTAACTAGAAACTCTAGGTCTGGGACAAGATTCATGGAAGGAAGGAATGATTGGTACTTATGGCTATTAATATGGAAGCTCATAGTAAACACAGATCGTACATCAAATCATTCTTAGAGCCCATGGGAAAAACTCTATGACCGCATGCAGCTATTCTCTTCCCCTGCCCTCCAGCTCCCTGAGCCTGGTGAGGACTAAAAAAGCGGGTGGTTGTAACATGTCGAAATGTACACCACCTCATGCTGCTCTCCAAGCTCTGCTTCCACGTTTGATGCACTGTAGATTCATCTATCCTTCACACTTCCTTTTCTTGAAACATTTTACACGCCCACGTCTCTGCGACTGGAACCAGTTTGCATCTTCCCACTGCTAACATTCAATTGCTATAACCGATCAGCCAATGAACATTCAACCACAAAGGTTCTCTCTATCACCCTAACATAAGTAGGAATGAATATAGGAAAGAGTGCTTACTCTGATATCCTTAAACACACCTTGCTCATAGGTCCGATCTATAAATCATTGATCGTATCGTAGTCATCACATAACCGGAATGATGTGTATGCCTCGTTGAGTACTCAGCTTCCGACATGTCATCCTGATGAAGCTGTGTATGCTCTAGAAAACACTCATCCACCTCCTCAAGCCAGTCCTCAGCCTCCTATGAGTCAGGATAGCCTCAGAACTTGAGGTATATCTGGGGATGAAACACATGTAAGGCACTAATCCTACAAGTGTCATCTACTAGTACCGCCGGTTGTAACTACTAACCAATAGGTAGTGATATAGCTGGAACACTACCCGAATGTACTATCTCAGGCATCAGTCCACATACCGAAGCCTCATAACTATACAGACCAAATTCATGGTCACTCAATGGAAAACACTATTGGCTAAGTCCACGATCCACTCTACTAGTGTCTCAACTAGGCGGAAAACACTAGCAATCACTTCCAACAAGTCCGCTGCTTCCTTGGAATCTACCTCGCCTCGTAACCTCGGAGGCCTCTGCTACTGGAACTCGTGAAACTCGCTCTATCGGCGTGCACCGTTCGCTAGTATGGCTGGTGGCATCTGCTTCCCAATGGGTGGTGGTGCTACTGGTACACCACCAGAAGGTTCCAACATAGAAAAAGGGCCCTACACTGGAGCCTTTTCGCTCGGTGGGCCGTCATCATGTACCCTCTCTCGGGATTCCAACTGACTGTCAGCATGGATACATCATGAACAGATGTGACACGGTCAAACAATTTATACCTGGTGAGCTGACCTGGTTGAGATGACTTAAGGAAAACTTTCAAAAACACAAATGCAATCAGTGTTTTCGTGCATTGAGTCAGAAATAAAATTTCAGGGTCCTGGTGTATGGATACGTCGGCCGCTGCACCAACACTGGACTACCTGAATTGAAGACCACACTCGGTACCCTTAACACTATTACTTCATAGAAAAGAATGATCAGAGTTCTGTGTTATGTGGTAGAACTAACTCAATTGATACAAAATTTTCACGACTCGTACTCGGGGCTCATGCCGTGACTACCCCGAGCCCGCCTTCCATAGGTCAGGGGCTAGATACTAGCACCAAAGGCATAAATCCCAATCAATAGGGAAGGCATTGCATTTGTAATGTAATAAAACACCAAAAACGTCCAAGAAGAATCAAATACTAAGTATAAAAGAATGTGCTGAAAAGTAAATGGTCCAGAATACAAACCAAACTGAAAAGTACATCTACAACTGAACGAATATACAACAGAAAAGACAAACAACCGGAAAATGGTAGCAGCTCTTGAGTCATCCACCAAGAATCCTACCTGATGGGTAGGTAAATATAGCCTCCTCAACGCTATCATCCGTCAACCTCCTCCATGTACCTCCTCATCGTGAAGTCCACCTCTGGGCACCGAATTATCGTGAGGTCCACCTCCAGGTTCCGTCCAGTCCTCGAACACTCCGCCTCTATCAGCACTGTCCATCGTCTACATCCAACACAACGAGGTGTGGGAATAGCCCGTGAACGGGTGAGTATAACGATACTTAGTAGGGACCTCGATACCCTTAAGGTATCACTAAATACAACAATGATAACCACAAAGAAGGATCTCATCAGATAACACTTACTTAGGTATAAGACCTTACTTATACATAAGTTATCAAGTAACCCATCTCAATCATGAGAAAACACAAAGGTTATGAAATCAACGGATAAAAAATACTTCTGTATATGCCCATACATATAACTAAGTTATCAATTATCCCATCTCAATCATGAGGTAAACACAAAGGTCATTGACTCAGCTCAATCCAGGATTTTATTCCTGATGTCGAAACCATGGTTGCTGGAGAAGTCCTCCTCTGTCGAGTACAGTTGTCTTGTAATGACTCTGAGGTTCTACTCACTAACCCTAGAGTGCTGAGGTACTCCTCCTGTTTAGTACCACGGGTATCACACCCAAACACAGTAGTTCTCCCCTCCTTGGGTATGCCGCCCAAACACAGTAGCGGTTCCCCTAATAGCATACAGAGGTAATCCACCTTTTGATTACTGCGGGTCTGCTACCAACTACCAGGCGCTCCGTCCATCGTGGGTCTATACCCCAACACAATAGTGCTCTATCCACTGGGCTAGTCAACTCACTCCATGTTGAATCGGTCAAGAAATCATCAGGTCTACAGCTAATAGGTCTCCACACTCCATACTCACATCTCCATGAGGGTCCGCTCCATGAGCTACTGGTCGATACTCAATGTATCACAATGTCCCATGAAGAAGTATCCAAAAAGTCTGCCACGACATAGGGATCTCAACACAATAGATGGCGCACCAAACAGATGCCCGACCTGTGTGTTATTAGCCTTTTCATCCTGGGGGCCCAGTTGGTTTCATGTACGAACCAACCCGACCGTATCTCATTTGTGCCCCAAACCCCCATGGGGTCTACTCAAAGGAACCATTTATCAATGAGATTACCAACGCCGATGACGGTTCGTCAAATGGACGTTCGGTCTGAAAGATATCAACTTTTTTGTTCCCGAGGCCCGATTGGCTTATAATCTAAACCAACACAACTATACAACAAATGCATCCAATCCTCAAATGAAGTATGAAAAAAGAGACATATCACCAAGAGGAATCCAACGTAGTTGACGGCACGTCAATCGGACGTCCGAGCATTATGTTATAAGTGTTTCTGCTACAAGGGCCCAGTTGGAATTTCGTTCGTTTCAATCCTGACCATTTTCCAATGTCGTCCAAAACTCTCTTAGAGTATCGCAAAATTACCGCCTCGTCTCGAGGATTTTAGCACCGCAAACGGTTTGTTATTTCGACACCGTATGAGGGAGGTATGTCCGATACAAGATCCCGTAATAATAATATTAAAAATATTATTTGGTGTTTCATGGACCCGAGCCACGAACCAGAATTTTGTATCCAACATTAGCCATGAATCGAAAGTATTAATGATAGGATTATATCTCCACTGACGGCAATTCAATTGGACATCGCACGCAAGAGTTGTGGCGGGTTGAAGATTTAAAAATAATAATATATTATTATTATTTGAGAATTTTGGGTAACCGATCCAAAAACTTGAATAAAATATATCCAATATTGGACTCGGAATGTACTTCTCAGAATCAGGGTCCCACCACCGTAGACGGTTCGTAAAACCAAGGTCGTACGGGGAAGTTGAAAACAAAAATGTGTTTTATCATCAAAAGTAATAACAACAATATTTTATTATTATTATTAATTACTTATTTATTTACTATTCCTAACTCTAAATCAATCAACGTTTTTTTGGATCCCTTGTTGCGCGCTAGAAACATACAAAATCAATTAATTCCTTTCTTTTTATTATTATATCATCAACATAAACTTTATCTCTCCAATCTATCAATTCCTTCATGTTTTAGAACCTCAAACCCAATCCTCCAAACCCTATCGACCAACCCTTCACGCGGTGTGCTCTTCCGCCCGATCTGCTGCCTCCTGACTCACCGCACACCCGGACTGCCGGCTGAAGCCGCCTCAGACTCACCGCACACCGCCACACCACCTTTGTCATGCTGCCTTTCATGCCTGGAGCCATACTGAGCACCACAGAAGTCGCACCTCCTAACTCGCCTGATGTAGTGCCTTGAACACACCCCGAAATCACACCGCAGCATCGCCCCTTTCGTGGGTCGTTGTATCTTCGTTCAATACCCGAAAATTGTGAAAATCGCAGATTCATGATCCTCGGCTCGAGATCTCCGCATCTGTATGTCGCGCTCAATATAACATTGAGTTATTAGCATGCTTATCTATTTGGTGATGAATAATGTACGAGGAATGAAACAGAAAGGTTCACGGTCTATCTGTGGTTCGATGACCATGATTGTTTCGCCACCATCATTGAGATTCAACAACAAGAGGAATTAACACAGAGATATTTATCATAATTCAAAATTAAATCCCTACATCAAATCAGAAATATTGATCACTTGACGAAGGAAGGATATTCTATCTTTGTTCCATTGACGTTGCCACGGGATGACAGTTTCGCTTCATCAACATCGAGAATGAAGAAGCCGAGGTTGGCGCCGACATTCGTTGCATTCTATGATAAGGGAAAGAAGTCCTCTCAATCCTCCCAAATCCCCTCTCTCAAGACTCTCCCCACTAGAGATTATGCCAACACCCATAATAATATTTCATAACAATTTATTATAGAGTTGGCATAAAGATTTATATATAATTCAAAAATGTTCCAAATAATTAAAGGATGTTTATTTCATTAATGAAGAGGGTTGGCCCATTAAATGGAATCTCATAGGTTCAAGGGGGGGGGGGGGGGTTAAAGGAGTTTAAGACTCGTGTGAGTCACATCCCTTAATATCCTCTCAAAAGAGGTTAAGTGTGGGTGGAACCCACCACCAACCTCCCCCTTGTAGGATATAACCATCTCAAAATACAAATTGTGTGCAACACAATTTTTGTTCAATTTAATATTAACCTCTAAAATAAAGTCAACCTACATAAAACGCAACTGCGGTAAAGGTCCCCTTAAGCCATTACCGACGCTGTGATTTCATCGGTGCCCTCATATTTTAATTCTGAGCACCGGTTCAAAAGATAGAGAAACACACTCATTTGTTCATTGAACGTAACCGTGCTAAACTTAAGAAAATTATTTCGGGCACACCAGGCCACGGAATAAGGTGTCGTCAGAAAATGTGTACTCGTAAAATTCCAAAGAATTTATGAAAAAAAAATTCCATGAAATTTCCAGGTCATTAAAAATGTATTTGATCCATGATTTTCATTTTATTTTTGATTTTTTTATGTAAAATAAATTGGGTCATAATTATATGCATCATACATGAAAATGTAATGTTATGGATTTCTACATAGTATACAACACTGTGAGTTCTTGGTTATTATAATTTGGGGTTTCTTTTTTCTATAATTTGATAACCTAAATCCTTTAACCTTCCATTTTTTTTAAAAAAAAATTGAAATAAAGTTAAAAATTTAACAACCATTTTACTATGGATTTAAATCGAATTATTTTTTTGATTAGTTTAATAATTTTATTTAACTACGATTGAAATATATTTAATGATCATATTAACCCTAATGGTTTCAAATTCCATTAAACTTATGTTTATAAAAATTAAATGAATTGTTCTTCAATAAAATTTCTACAAAAACATATACATTAGATATATATAATAACTTGATAAAAGTCCCCAATAGTATCTAAATTAATTGAAATATTAAAATAGATGTTCCTAGGACATTGATCTGATGATAGTGATTTAAAGCGTAATGGGCTCGTTGTAGAATTCTCCACTTTACTGGAAGACCCAACATCAATAGTAGAGGTAATATATGATTTTCCACCCTTTTTTTCTAATCATGCTGATTTACACCTTTAGTAATTAACACCAGACTCATATTAGCATAATTTTCAATCCCATTGGTTAAAAAACTTCATTGTGGATTAGATATCTATCATCCCATTATCATATTATTAATGGAACATTCCATTGTAGTCATTGAACATGTGACCACACACACCATAATAGTAACACTTTCTATATCCTTACATATATTCACCAAAATGTATTTCACCAAAATATTTACAAGTTTTAGTCCCACCAATAGAATTACTAGTTGGTAGATTTTCCATTTCATAACACCATTTTTGAACCATACTGTTGAAATATCATAGAACATATGTTTCCAAACACCATCTCAATTTTCTCAGCAAAAGGAACCAATTTCTCCAAAATGTTAAAGCTATATGAGGCTAAATTTTTTCTTATAATTAGTATCAATCCTGAGTGAAACAATTTAATTTTACAACCAGTGTCCAAATAAAATCTAGAATCAACGTGAAAAATAATATTATATTTTGGTTTTTATACAGACACATGATATTCATCATCCTTCTTCCATTACAAGATATTTCTAAACATCTTATGATGATCAAACTGTAAAAAAATATTTCTCACCGAAGTGTTTCATAATTGTTTCTCATTATATGTCATCAAGATCATATTTTATTATAGTTTCCTCAACAAAATCCCACCACCAATCATCTTTACCTTCAAAAAAATAAATGGAAATGGTTTTATTTTAATGTTCCAAACATCCCATGACATCATATATTGTATAGGGAATTGATCCATCCATAAGAAACTACATGGTCATATGATCAACTAAATTATGGAAGGTGTTTCTTGATAAAATTATCAACTATAGACAAGATCCTTTATGGATGATTGGGTTCCAAAATACCATGGATACCACCAGTATTTAAAGATTCTGTCGACTAATACACCTCTACAACAAACTACTCTTTTCAAATTCCAATAGTCGTGGGATGCTGATTTGAAAGGATATTTTCTTCTTGTTACCTTCCAGGTATATCTTACTTATTTCATCTATGGAAAACTAACCCAAACCAAGACAGAGTTCTTCCCAACTCGACACCCCTCCAATTCATGGCATGGCCCAAATGGCATTCTCAATCCCCAGAACATGGAAAGTAGTTAGTGTGTATCAAAATATACATTGGAAAAAGATTCACCAATTTAAATAAGAATAAATAACCAATAAAAAACTGAATAATAAAAATAAAAAACAAAACATGGCATTAATTTTTTATTATTCATGGTGTTATAACTTTATACACATAACAAAAGCACTTCAACAAAATGAGAAAAAAACTATAATAATCCAAATCACAAGATGGATAAATCCCTCAATCCACCACCTCCAGCAATGCCTACATGAGGATTACCACTAAAAAACATTCCCACTATTTCCTTACAAATTAACATTACTTGAGTCAGACATAACACAATCTACATACATGAAAATGTGTACGTATGTTATGAGACAAATCGAATAAGGATTCAACCCAGTAGAATATATTCAAAGATAGTAACATTTTTAGAAATTTTAAATGTTTTTTTATAAAATTAAAGTTCATAACAAATTATTTAGAAAACACATTATTTTAAAACATCCTTTTCTTTTGAAATCACTAAAAAATATCAATATAGGATGATGGAAAGTATGATAATACTAAGGTGAAATAAGTCATGGGAAAACCTTATAGAAAATAGATAAAACTGGACACTATGAACAATATATCTTGGTGAAATGTGTCATAGAAACCACTACCAAAAGAATTATAATGCATGATCCACTATGAGGGAATATCACCAGGGCCTAGTTGTATAAAATCATCACCATAATATAGTTATTATTGTAAAAATGAATCTTTAAAAGTGAATCTCGGCTTTTTCACTTCCTAGGAAACTAGAATCAACCTACTAGATGAATATATGCTTCTTATGTAAAAATAACTATTCTATTGTTTCTAGTCCACCCATTTTAATACCTAAGATTAGCCTTTGTACTCAATTATCATTTCTCATTCCATCTATATATCACACCATCAATATAGACACATAAGAAATGTGAATACCTAAATAAAACCACCATTTATCAAAAAACCCCCAATTTAAAATTAATAAAAACACAATTCCCAAATGAAAAAATGCTTCACACCACATTCACAATTTATGAAACCACTTTCACAATTTATGAAACACTATTGAGAAGTACAAGAAAGGAACATAATTGAAAACAACAAATTTATCTTAGATGAAACACTTTCAAACTATATGCACCATAATACCATTTAAAATACAATTAACACCCCAAACACACTACATAGATAATAACCATGAAGCAGTGAAAGCATATCAGAATCACCAAATTATATTTAAACGTGGAACCAAAAACCTCAAGTGCATAATCTTCCACAAATCAGAACAAAAAACTACCCCACTATTAAACCTTATAAAGGAATTATTAACCCAAAAGACTCAATATTTTACCATAATAATCAAAATGTAATCTGATTTCGGTCAACCAAACCATTGTTCATGTGAACCCCCAAGAAAGTATTAGTGAATCCCTATAAAAGTGGAATAAATCACGAAATAAGAAACATACATTGAGTGTTTTTGAGATTAACCGCCAAATACACCACAAAAATGGATGTGCAATGGAGAACGAAGGTGGGTTGGAGGAACTGAGCATTATAAATCCTAATTGTGGAACAACATAAGAGATTTTGTGTTAAATCATTATAGGACGTAACCATCCTTTTAATATTTTTAATGACATGGAAATTCTTTATGGTTTCCCCTCATGTTTTTCCAAATTATGTGACAACCGTGAACTCCTCACTTGATAAGAGGGACAATCTGAAGGGTTTGACCAAAATAAATACAATCCATATTCAAATATTGTGGTTTTCCTATGTCAGAAAATGACACATGGCCACATTGTTTATTGGGAAAGGGAGAATGGTGTTAGAAATCTTGTTCCAACCGTGAGAAAACTAATGTTAACCCAAAAACTCCCACTTTTCTACCAAAACTCACTATAAAACACATTGATAAATATAGTATCAATAATAAAAAAACAATACATCAAAATAAAATAATTTTTGGGAAAATTTTCCCCACCAAGGAAAATTTATTCTCAATGAAAGTCAATTAGACACTTGATTAGAGAATAATAATGTATACTCTTAATCAATCATCAACTTCTATGTTCATAATTCCAATTCTTCTACAGAACTTAGACTAACTAAATGGGCTTCCCAAAAATAACAATCTCTTAAGAATCTACAATCCTAAATGACCTCTCTAACACAGACAAATCATGCTCTAACTCCAACTCCTCCTAATTTAGAACAAGATCCTGATATGGGTTGTACTTCTTCGACTAAGAAATATCTCCCATTTCATTAATTGATTCCAACTGAGATGGAAAATATAACATTTAATTTACCATTCCAATCTTATCAGTAATATCAAAAATCACGATATAATTTAGTGGCATCATCATTTTCTTACCCAAAATGAAGATAAAACATGTGAGGTGCCACTTCAAGTAACACACGGTCATCTATGGAAAACATGAAATCTCAACACATATGATCATTATAAAACATAAAGTGACATTAATCTGTTAAAAAAAATTATTTAATCATCTTGACTATCACGGATGTCCCCTATACAATGGTTGGTCCCAGTAGTAAGATATCACCCACCTTATCCCAATACACGGGTAATCAACAAGAATGGCCATAAATCACATCAATAAGAACCATTTTATTCAAGTATTGGAAACTATTGTTATATGAAAACTGAACCATTCCCAAATGGATATCCTAAGAACCACCGAAATCCAAAACATACACCTAGATCATGTATTCAAAAATCTAATTTTCCATATCCGTCTAACCATTCCTTTGAGGACAGAATTACATACATAACTTAAACTATTCTCCCATTATAATTTTAAGTCCATACAGGAACTGGGTGGTAAAATGGGGTTCCCCATCAAAAAAAATTACCGATGGAACACCATGAAGCCTCAAAACCACCTGAAAATATCTCCATCACAACTCATCCACGTTCTCTTAATCTCTAATTGGAATGAAATCGGATGATTATGTTCTATGATTAATCACTACCTAAATGAAATTATTTCACTAGGGTGAATGAGGAATGAAAACATTAAAGTCCATGGAGACTCCATCCCACATTTAGGTAGGAATAGGTAGCTCATAATGAAAAATATAGGGTCTTCGGTTGTATATTTTTACATGCTGACATGTATAACTCTACAATATAAAGTCAACTATATCTAGGCTCATACCTAGCCAAATGAACTCCTTATTCCAATCATAATTCATCTTGGATCACCGAGATGAATACACCATGAAGATTGTTGGTTATCCGACATCACCAAATTTCTCATTAACAAAAACACCATAAAGAAAATATTAAAGTGTATAACTCCCTCACTAGACAATAACAACTAATATGGTGTCCCCCCACTATTAATAAAATTTATATAATTATTGAACAACTCATTATTAGGATACTCATACTTAATCAATTCCAAAATAGAGATCTCAACGGAACACTAGAAAAAATGCATCTCTACTTTCCTCCTCAGTGTACATGTGAATCAATGAAAATAACCCCAGAAACATCCACTCATCACATGATGAAGAAATTTTGAGAAAATCTCAAAAAACAACATAAAATACTCTAGTTTTCCTACAATTCATTTCATCTCAAATAAAATGTTCGGCCTCTCCCACGACATTTCAACACTAAAATTATCATGGTCCATTGAAACCCCATGTTCAAGATCACATGACCTTGAAGCAGTACCTCTTTAATCCATACGATTCATGTATAGAACTTATTAATGAGGAAATGTTATCAAAGGGTTCCCAATATGAACAGAAAATCTTTCTTAGGATCCTACTAAAATTTTAAATAAACCATGATGTTTTCATTAATACCCGAAATAATGAATTTAGATACTAGTGTAAATCCCTATTTATATGTTCTATAAAACCATTGTAGATTTTTTCAAACTAAAAGGAATTTCTAAACACTCAATATGGACATATCTTCTATGTAACAATGTTTCCATGACATCCACCACTCTTACTCTAACATGGTTATAACTTGAATTAATTTAAATCTTACAAACCCACTTTTCCACCATTAACTGATCAAAAAATTCATCAATGACATGCCAAATATAATTGTTCTGAATCATCACCTTATTCAACTATTAGTAATAGTTGAACTGCCAGAGAGATGCATGAGCCTTGATTACAAAAAAACTATGGAAGCCTAAGGGGATATTCTTAGGTTAATGAATCATTTTGATTAATAATCATCCTTCTATACCATTAATTACCTTAAATTTATGAGGGCCACACACTCAAAAGGAATAGATATCAAATGTGTTCCAATTAAAAAATAAATAACAAACTCAACATCCCTCTCCACTGGTAATCCTGATAATATGATTAGAAAAACCCCTGGAATCTCATCCACCACTAGAGGAAATCCAACCTAAGGGGAACTACCATCATCCTCCAATGTTATCAATGATAACTAGAGTGGAGGTCTAGCATAACGTGACTGATGATCCCATTCACTATTGAAAATTAGGGTACCACCGTCAGTTTCCAAAAAAGACACCCACCACATATAATAATCAATGTGTTATAGAAATTGCACCATCAAATCCATATTTATGATTACATGTAGAGGGTTTACCAATAATATAAGAAAATTTCATTCTAGATTGAACCCATTCATGTTGAGTTGTTAAGATGGACACCTAATACCCTTATCATCCTTCTTATCAAGAGATGTTACCAACTCTATCACATACAATATACATTCTATTATTAAGTTTAAAACCTCCAAAAAATGGGAAAAAATAAATGATACAGACACACTAGTGACAAACAAAATGATAACCAGTGATAATGTAATAAAAAACATACCTCGAACTATCATAGTTCCCACGTTTGATCGTGTTGGTTCTTGGTCTACAACGTTGATTTTATTCATCATAGAATTAACCTATGAATGACCACCAGCCTATGGTTAAATCCTTAACTGACTCTTCTCATATGATAATCTGGCCTTAAAACATTGACCACCAAACTGAAATCCCACAGACAGGGATGGGTCTGACTAGGATGACATCCTCTTACAATCCACTAATCTTACCCCACTCTAATATTGCACAACACATGATATAAACACTTCTAGTGACTCATATATCTACATCAGTGGAAATTTTAATGAGGAGATGTGAACAAATGTCATATGTTCCCTACCTTACCACACTGATGGAACACGACTATGCCAATATCAGAAGCCACATATGATGAATGATGAGGAGGATAGCTTGAACTACAACCAACCATTTTCCCATGCTCATTCTACTCCCTCTTATTTTATGATGAACACCCACTTACCATAGATAACACTGGTCCGTAGATGTTTTGATGGTTCCTAGGATTGATCTCTACCCTTAGGGAATACTCATCCACCACATCATATGTATTTTTCATGAAGAAGAAAACATGATATCAGATATCTGGATTCAACCAAATTTTAAAACATTGAGCCTTCATGTACATATTATAAATGAGGTCAAAGGAATATAAAACAAACATAATAATGAAATTATTAGATTTCATCACATACTGAACTCCTTGGATGAGATCTATGAACTACTAAGATCTAGTGTAGTCCAAGAGATCATAAAAATACTACTTGATGAAAATGACCATGATTTCTTTCCAACAAATCTACTAATACTTTCCAACACGCACCACTGATCCCACCACCTCAAACTGTGACCTCCCTACAAGAACAAAGATCATTTCACCATGAAATCCCCATGAGTTTCAAGGAACTCAAATATTCTCTATATCATCTCATGTAATTGTTTTAATTCCTGGGGTTCCACGCTAACTCCAAAATAATGTGGTTTTTCTTAAAAAAAATATTGAGCCTTGTACATTACTGGACTTGGTTCGTCTTCTCTATCCTAAAAAGTTCAGGGGATCGCTCCATTCCCCAAAGATTATACACCCCATACCACAATGTAAACAAATATATAATCAGTTTTTGAGGTAAAACTCTCTCTAAACTCTTCCCATTATTGCACATGAAATATCTGGGGAGGAATATTTTCCAACAAGAATCAATGCCTATAAAGAAGATCCACAATATGACTATATTGAAAATTTTCAAGAAAAAATAATACCAACATTTTATAAATTAAAAAAAAATTAAATACTTCACAATAACATGAAAACATAACCACTCTACCGTTTCCTATTTTCAATATACAATACACACCATGTACCTCTAAACTGGAGTGGAATTCAAACGAAATCTAAATATCCAATGGTGATTCGATTCATGTCACGATGTGTGTTGCCCAGGAACCCTACTCATAACAAGAACCTCATGCCCTGATAGTCCTAACTCTGGTCTATCCATACTCTTCCACAAAACAAATTTACTCAAAATAGTGTTACAAACTATAATACCATTTTTTCATGAACCATGATGGTGTTCCATCTAACCCCTCACCCGAATCGATTAAAGGAATTTCTGGAAGGGTGTTCCTGATCCCTATGGGAAAGAAACAACAACCCATGTATCTTAATATTATCTTGTAATATTTTAAAACTTCTAAATAATCATAAATAAATAGAAAAACAGATTAATGAATTACCAAAAACAAATAAGTCATAATAATTTATAGATTCATGGTATTTCAATAGTAGACAAAATCAAACATAGCTAAAATATGGGAACAACAAACAATAACAAAATATCCAAATGATAAGAGGGATTTACCCCTCAATCCACTACCACCACCAAAAATTATATGAGTAAGACCATAAGAATCATGGACTACCGTATCCATACAAATATCTTTTAGGTGTGTCAAGCATAACTAGATCTACATACACTCCACGGTGTATGTAGTGTGTGAGAAAAATCCTAGAAGGATTCTGCCCAATACAATAGATCCCATTCCTGAAAACATATAATACAATTTACTTACATGTTTTAGAAAATGAAAGGCTATAATTGTTTTTATAAAAATAAAATTAAGGAAAAACATGATTTTATTTGGAAATAACCATCATATTTAACCATATGTAAATGGTATGTTAGATATTTCCAAATTCCATTAATTAATAGGAAAACCCAATAAGAATTATATGAAATAGTATACTATTAACCTCATAACTCAATGAATCACGTCATATCCCCCAAAACCAACAACATTCTCATGAAAGAAACATTAGCAGGGAATATCCTGAGGGACTAGTGGTCTCTGATCATTACTATAATTTAGTTAGTGTTGCAATCATGAATCCTGAAAAGTGAATCTTGGAATTTCATCTTTCAAGTCAAATAGCACCATCCTTCTAGAATAATCTAGCCATTACACATCCAAATCACTAGGGTACTAGTTCTACTCGACCCACCTAGATACCTATGATTACCCTTTTTGTAATTCTCATTTTTCAGGAGATTGATTTATGACCACATTTATAAGAACACACACGAAAGGTGAACACCCAAATAAATCCACCATTTATAATAAGAAAAAACACATTCAAATTCACATCACACCAATCACACTATAAAAAAATTCTCACTAGTTTCACATTTTATTAATAAAATTTTATAATTTATAAAATTCTTTCAAGATGAATAACAATTGAACTCACATGAAAAAAAATTTCATATAAAAACTAATTTCAAATGTGATATATATTAAAAATATTCAAAAACACATTTTTTACCTCATTCAAAATGCAATGAACACATCCAATAAGAAAAAAATGAATATAAAAATCCCCAAATATTGTTTATGAATGGAACCACCACCCTCATCTGTATAATCATTGGGAAATCAGAAATAAACCACAGCCTCGGTACCAAGGAACCCTATAAAATAAAAATTCAACCATGAAAATAAATATTTAACACTAAAAATCATGATAGATCCCTCAAATAGCTCACCAAACTGGGTAAGATGTGATACACCGCGAAATAAGAAGAGAAACTCTAGAAATGTGATGAAATCACTAAAATGAATGATTTTCTTAAAGGGTATTTGATATTTCCCTTCAAATCCACAAAAAAAAGAATTAAAAGGGAGTGAGAAGGTTAGTTGGAGGATTTGGGTGCTGGAAATCCTAAGTGGGGAAGAAAATTGGAGACTTGGGTTTAAATATCAAGGCGACACAATGCCAAAAAACATTAATTACAAAGACATGATGCATGGTTTTCCTGCTTGATATTTCCAACTATACTCCCCTAACTGTACAAGAAGGATAGGATTACCAATTTTATGACATGGCCAAAAATCAACAGGCCAACCATAAGGATCACCACAGTCATAAAATGAGCCTTGGATATATAGTTTACTAGTTAAGGGCCCACTGTTTTCATAACAGTGTGCCAAAAATGTTCCACCTACTGTTACCCCAAATACTATAATTTTTTCACAAAAAATCCTTTTAAAAATGATTTATTGTCATATTATCAATAATAAAAATAATGATACACCAAAATAAAAACATTTTTGTGGAAAAATAATTTTTAAATTTAACAGTTTAGAAAATGAAACGTGGTAATATTTAAAATCGATATAATTTCAAAATTAACATAAATAAAATCATATAAGGGGATGATATTAACATTATACAAACATATAATATTATCTAAACCATAATTTTCTACAACATATAAAGACCTAGCCTTAAACATTTAATAATAGTGAGTTTTATGTTAGAAATTAATTCTCTTACATTCGACCATCTTTTCAGATTTAGATATTTATAGAATTCCGAAATTGATAGATAAAACAACCCCATAATACATAGTGTACAATTTAAATTAATATCCATTTCCCACCATATAAAATTATTGAGACAAAAGTTGATTTCATTGGATGAAAAATATTTAAAAAATTCAATATGACCTCTTCTTATGTATTAACCATCCTTAAATCCTATGAATTGCTTTTGTAAAATGTAGGATGATCACAAAAATCATAGTGAGGGATATAAAATTATATATAAATTGTATTCTAGTGAAAGAATTAAAACTTATATAACATTTACTATCATATTAATCCAACATTTAGTGTTATAAATAAAACATCATCACATCAAACCCATACAAATTTTTTTATCAATTAAAACCATTAAAACCCATAGTAAGAAATTTAAGATACTTTTTTGTAAACTAGAGAATCATAGTCATAAAACCTATTCAAAACCCTTTAAAATGGAATAATCCAAATGCATAATTTCAACATAATCATTATTAATTTCAATATATAACAATAATAGAGATCACACCTTGTATAATCAATATCAGTATCACATATTTTTCATGGGAAAATGGGGCTCTGCCCATCATATAAGTTATATCAGGCTCACCCATGAGTTATGGTGGGGCTCACCCATTTTTATTATCTATATTGGGCCCAACCATTTAATATAATTATAAAATACATATCAATAATATAACACTTTATTCATTCACATTTTCCTTATAAAACCCTTTGATGAAATATTTTTAACCCATGGGGAAAAAGAGGATAATATAATCATTTATTTTGAAACCCCGTTTTAAATACCGTAATTCCAAAAAAAAATAGATGTAGGGGTTTTCTATGAATAATTCATGAAATATTTCAAATAAAGACACAAATGAAATAACTTCCATTATAGTGGAAGAGTTATTGTTGTGGTTTTCATTAATAATAGAATATCTTTTTTATCGTTTTTCACAATGTTTTACATAAAATATGAAAAAGATTCATTTGGAAAACCATTTTAAATAATATAAAAAATATAACCTAAATATATATTATAAATATTTTATTTCTATATAAATTTTTGCATAAAATCATTCTAAAAAATGGACATGGTATAGAATCAGTTAGAAGGAAAAAAATTAAATATATTATTTATAAAGAAAAATACTTTATCCCTTTTGAAATTATTAAATAATAATCCCCATTAATGAATATATTTATTGTAAAAAAATTCTTTAAAGATAATGAAAATAGAATAATTCATGATATACAATGCCTAATGGTCTTCATATATAACTCGTAAAACAACATACATGAATAACATAAAAAGATTCCTTAACGAAAGAAAAATTGTGATGACGTTCCTTACCATGAGTCCAATATGTCATGTGTATCATTATATTACTTAAAAATAAACCTATTTTAGATATTTATATTTTTTATTGTAATCTTCATGTTTATTATTTATTTATTTCACTTATATTCATTTTATATACAATTACTTATTCAATTAAATTTAATGAGAATATTTGACCAAATTCCACTTCTGTATTAAAAATGACTTTTTCATGTTGACTATGACACAAGTGGTCATTATTGAAACATATAAATAATAATAATAATCACATATTTATCATATTTATTCATCAATGATATTTTAAATACCAGTCAAAAAATATAGTTTTGAGAAATGAAGTGTGTCAAAAACACGGAGACCGTAGGTCGTGCATACGTATGAGTAACAATTCCATTTTTTACAATCATTTTGGAAATGCGTTATTTAATATTTTGCATTTTTAGAATGATAATAATTTAATATATACATTATAATTTATTTATATATACTTATTTGTATCATCCATTTGTTTTGATGATGAAATGAGTGTCACATCGCTTCGTGAAGGCGGTAGTTCACACATACATGAACGATGTTATCAACTTTCATTTTAAGGATGAAAATGTTATTAACATTTAATAAAGATAAATATGTCATTAATATCACAAATATTTCATTTATTTAACATATATTCAATTAAATAACCCTTATTACCTTATTTATAATGCATTAGTGAAAACTGAATCACATCGATTCGTGAGGTGATAGCATATCGTACACACGAGTGAATTTTTGATGTACGCTATGACATGGATAGTAAAAATATATATATATTATATAATTAATTTATAGGAATAATAATTTTATTTATAACAAATATATACTGTATATACATTGTAATGACCCAAAGATTCATTAATGGAAATCCATCTTGATCTAATTAAATGTCTCTTTATGTTTATATAAAATTTCAACTTCTTTGGTTTTATGTTAAAATTTTTGACCATTTCTAATATATCCATTGAACAGTGATCACATGATTATTATAAATATAGGACTTTAACAAATCCAATTTACTCAGATAAAGGTAGCGATGGCCCCATCTAGTAGAATTGCCCTATACGAAGCCCATTTGACGGAGTATGGAAAAGAGGTGGCATCTTTGGTCTTCGCCCTTGTACAAGCCCAAGCTGAGCTTCATCATGTCAAGCTCAAACGTGGCCGTCTTCGGGAAAATTGGAAGTTGATTGAAATTACCACTCGAGCGATGTTATCCGAGCCACCCCAAGAGTATGTCACCATCGCACACCTTACCCTTATGTCTTATGTGTCTGTTTTAAGGGGTTATGTAACAAATATGTAGTACTATGTTCATGTAAATTATTTTTTTATATAATAAAAAATATAATTTCTAGTCATTTTTGATACATTGTAAATAGTTTTTAATGTACAAATGGTGTTTTTAGTTATTATTTAATTAAGAAATAAATTTTTTTAAATTAAGGTATTTTTGAATTAAATAATATTTAAATAAAATAAGAATATTATTATTAAATTATTTTTTATTAAATATAAATGATCTTATAATTTTATGAATGCAATTAAAATTTTTATTAATGTTTGAAAGCCATTTCTATCAAAACCCGTGAATTTTCGATAAATGTCGGTTTTTATTTTAAAAGTGAAAATTAACATATATAGAAAATTATTTAGATAAAATAATTTTTATTTATGGAATCAGGACATCGAAATTATCCAACAGTGAATTTTTCATAATTTTATGAAACAGTCAAATTTTTGGGTAAAAATTAAATACCGTTTAAATATATAATGTGTTTTATGACTTCATAATGACCCAATAGTGATGTAATAAAATACTATAATCATTATGTTCGGAAAATATATGTTTTACCCTTTAAATAATGTTATTTTTGTTTTGTTTGACTTACTTTTAAAATCATTAATGGACCCCTCAAGACATATTCAACACTTTTCCTTTTTATATTAATTTCCATGGGACTGTGACTCACCTCCACATAAGCAACATTATTATTTTAAGAAGTTCGGACATTGGCCTTATAAAATATTTTTTTCCTCTTCCCATTTCCAAAAACCATGGGCAAAAACCATGGGATTGTTTGTGGTTTGGATTAATTTAATATAAGGGGTCCCAAACCTAAATAATAAAGAATTCCCTCACCTTTCCTATATAAACCCACCAAAGCTCCCACTTCCTCCTCACACAAAGCCATTGGAGTTGGTCCAACATCTGACCTACTCTCTCTATAATCCTTCTAAGGTGCCTCAAGCTCCCAAGAAGCCTCTCACAAGCCTCTCCCACTTCCTCCTCACTCAAAGCCATTAAGTTGTTTTTCCCATTTAATTTCTATTATAAATTTTGGGGTATGGTTTAACACCTCCCTCATACTTCCATATTTATTTTCTAATGATGGGAGACCCTTTCTCTCTCATTAAAAGCCTCCCATGTACACCTGTTACTTTGCCGAAATTCTGAAAGGAACATCTCTCTCCTCTTTTACATTGAAGAAATACTTTTGTATCAGGAATCTAAATTCCACTAGGATTGTTCGGACATGTATCTATATGACCTCCTTACTGTCCATTACATGTAAATATGATGAGGAACCCCTGTCTCTCTCATCAACCATTTTTATGAATTCTTATGTCATGCTGTTACGCTGCCGAAATCACACCGATTTTCTATGCCAATGTTATTGTGTAGTGAATACAATGCCCATTTCTCCATCAAGGGTGTTCACCTTTATGAACATTTACTTATTGATTTTAATGTTTCATGTATGAATTCCACATTCGTTTATCATGTAATAAATGATTATGTTTTATGAATCCATGTTTTATGATCCATGTGGCACACTTATGCATGAAATGAAATTTTTAAGAAGGGCACACCCTTATAGAGCTCCAATGCATTGGGTAAAGTATAGTATCATGATACGCCATGTGAAATGAGTTTTGACTCAAGATAATTTAAGTGAAATTAGTTTTTACTCGTGATTTATGCGCAATGAGGATTTACTCATTCTCCATGTTCAATGGGCCTTGGCTCATGCTAATTCCATGTTAAGTGTTGTTGCCACATTTCCATGTTATGATTAGAATTCTTTATCATGCCTTTATGTTCATGTTTCTCTTATGCTCTATGGATATGCCTATTTCCTAATATGTATTGTACTCCTCATGTTATTCCATGTGTATTCCCTTACTGTGCTTTATAGTTGACCCTTTTCTTATGCATGTACTCCGGTTATCCCATGTAATGGTAAGTATGAAGGAATGTAGTGGTCATGTAAAGGAAGTTTTCAATAAAGATGTTGTATTTCATGTTTTAAGGTTTTATGTAATGATCCTATGTCCCAAAGACACTAAACCTCTCGATATTCTTATTGTATCAAGTGAATTTTTATGTAATAAATCATGTTTAAGTTTGTAATAAGTGCAGGGTTGTCATATACATCATCATGGAAAACCATGATAAGTGGTAATGGAAAATTAACGACAGTGGTTCGTGAGGCTGTAGTCCACAACACACATGATTTGTGATTTTAAAACCCATTTGATGGAAGAGAAGAATGAAAAATTTTATGAAATAAAAATATTATCAACTATTTATTTTTAATAAATTTATATTATCAAATAATAAGGTTTAAAAATTAATTGAAGTGAGTGAGGGAAGAAACAAAACAAAAATTCACATTGAATAACATTGCCTCTTCTTGGGGTAGCAACCTTATGTTTTCACAAAAAGCCTTTCTAGGTAGTCCTTATTAACAAAATAATTATTTATGGTGATATTATGTTATTTTTTATGTTTCTCAGTTAGTAATTAGGGGATCCAATTTTCATGATAGTTGTGCTGATGTGTGGGGAGTGAGGTCCCTTTTATAATTGAGGACGTGTGGAATATTTGTTAATACCCAAATGTATTACATAATTGGAGGTCACTATCAACTCAAGTGGCTCCAAAATTTATAAATAATGTAGTGGAAGTTAAATACATTATTGAAACAATTCCACCACATAAAATAAAAATATTTTTGGTTTCATGTCATTCCATAGTCAGTATGTTTTTTAAATATTACCTTTTTAATTTTTACTGTTGTAACAATTATCTTTTTATTTACCTAGTTAATTTATTATATAATAATAAAATAAAAATGACAAATATTAGATAATTCTTACCTACTAATACAAATTATAATTTCCAATTCATAAAATAATTATCATAGGGTTGTGGAAAAATAATGTTAACACATGCCCAAATAACATTTAAAAACATGTTTGAACCATAATCATAGAAATTAATTTTTAACTTTTTTACAAAATAATATGGATAGAATATAAGATACAATTGTTATATAATACAAATTATAGTTATTTAAAATATTGGATCAATATTTATAAAATATATTCACTTAAATTTATGAATTTAATTTAAATTTATTCCCACTTACATGATGTGGAAGCAGGTTTTCTAAGAGTAAATGTTTAAATCTTTTAATTATTTTTATATAAAAAATAAATATTAAAATGAATAAAATGGACTAAATTGAATTAATAGATTTATATATGAACTAAATTTACATTCAATGTAATAATAAATTTAATTTAACATTATTAATAATGTAAATGAAAAAAATGAAAACATCGATTAAAAATAAGTATTTATCATTATTCATAAAATATGGAAAGTATTTAGAAAAATAAAAAAAATCATCCTCGTATAATGTTTAAATTTTCATTTCAGAAATTATTTCATGTTTTTCAAATATATTTTCTAATATTGGAAAAAAATTATTTTTAAATTACATGATTAAATAACGAATAAACTATATTATAGAAAAGATACAGTTTTCCGAAAACTTTTCTTTTTTAAAATGGATCTAATTTAAACTATATTCAATAAATATCAAGTTTATTTATGTGTAAACCATAAAAATTTCTTAATTTATTTATTACTATTCAAAACTACCAATTTAATGGATAGGTTATAATGGATATATATTTCATGTTTCTTTTAAGCTCTATGTTATATGTCCTGCACGTTATCGAGAATAGAAATATCAAGGTTTAGTATACCACAGGATATTTATGTGATTAAATTTAATTAAAACAATATATATCTTAATGTATCTAGGTGTTAGATTCTCTTCTAAGGTGTTTTTTCCATATATACTATCTAGTGTAATTTTCTTATTTTAAAAAATCACAAGGTATTACATTCCTAAATAAATGATGAATTTCATGAAAAATCTATAAAATATATCTGTGAAAGTGTATTATTCAAACAAATAGATTCTAGAGGCATCATGTGATACTACTAGAGAAATTAATAATCATTACAATGAGTTGTTTTTTAATATTAAATGACAAAATAAACTGTCAATCAGATTTATATAAGGGGGTGAGATAATTTAACACAAAATAAATCATTTGAAATAAATATTTCATTATTATTACATAAAAAATAATCAACTAAAATTTATCTATACTTAATATATTAAAATGGATATTTCATTTATAATTTGTGTATATTGTAAATTTCCCTATGAATAAATTCTCCACTAAGCATCACTATAATAAATAACACATTAGAATTCAAACTTAATACTACCCATATATTATTCAGTATTGTGTTATAAAATATTTGTAGATGATTTGTTAAAAAAGAGAATTATATTTCTAGAAGATTCTATAAGAATTGATAGTTATAACTATTAATGTATTATAACTATTAGGTTTCATAAACATTTCTAATAGTTTAAATATAATTTTATATTTACTATTAAAAAATAATATATAATTAAGGGATGAATTTAATTCATAAAAAATGGGCATCCATCTATTCAACTAGTAGATACATACCATATGAGTAACATTTGACAAACCATAAGAATGAGGTAGAAGAATTTGGGTATTTCTTTTAGTAAGATAAATTAAAACATCAATAAATATTTTTTCAGTACAATTGAATTCATGAGAAATTCAAGTTAGTGAAAATTAAAATTATATAAATTCTTTCTAAAGAACCCCATTAATAAACAACTATTTATCATGAAACCCTTAAATATTATTCAATTGTAATAAGGGGTAATTTATGCTTATTCTAAAGAGGTATAATTAAGTAAATTTTTTTGTATTAAAATATATTTTATCCAAGTATTACTTTTTTATTAAATAATCCATTCTTATTTGAAAATAAATTTCACATAGTTAGAATATATATTCAATATAAAATTTTACATATATTTAAATAAATTTTATACTATTTTTAAGGGGTGATATTTTTAAATTTAGGGAAAAAATAGTTAAACAAGGTTCATATAGATGAAAACATATAAAATATAGTAAATGTGATATCATGTATTTTTAATTATGACCATGGATGAAAATATTATTTATTTTATACTAATATTAGGACTAAATAATATAATGGGGAACCTGTGGAGATTTTGAGGCACTATGGGATTAGTGAAACACATGAACCAATGTAATAATGAAATTTCAAATAATTAATTCCATGAAATTTTACTAACCATACATATAAACACCAACCCCAATTATCATTTAATATAAAACAATTATTGTCTTATTATTTATCTAATTCACTCTTTACAATTTTTATATCATCAATATTAAAGTATATTGGTGGTATGAAGGGCTAGTTATTATAAAATTATTTAGGTTAGTTAACTAATAATATTCCACTCATGTTCTATTAGAAATTATTTAATTATAAAGTCATTTTGAATTAATTTCATATGATAATATTATGCTATAGAGAAAATATTAAAAAATATATGTTTATTATTAGGTATTTACTTATTTAATCTATTTTTTTCATTTTCAATACAATATAATACCAATGTATGAACTTTTTTATCCTCTTATTTTCATTCCAAATTATAAACTATTTTTTAAATCATTTATTAAATCTATTTTAATTAGCATCATACATAATTATTCTCGGTTATAATATTGTATTTAATATTTTAGTCATGAAAAAACACTCATCCCTCTATACTATTTTAAAAATTTAAACAAATTAAAATTGAAATGTTGATATTAAGATATCTTTTACTTTATATAGTGAATATATATTATATAAATTTTTATAAAAAAATTACATAATTATATAATTTTATATGTGGTGACCAAACCCATTCAACTACATCTACTGCAAGAAACAATTCCATTAAATATTAACTTAGATATAAACCAATGTGACCACTCTAAAACTATAATTATTTTAAATCATTACCATAATATAAAAATTATTTCAAAATATAAAAACAATCCAAATACGGGAATATTTAAAATATATAAGGTTCAACACAAAAAAAGTTATTTAATGATTCTTGTGATCATTTCCCAATAATTCAAACACATTATAATCCATTCCAGAATTTTCATAAGTTGTGTTCATCATCATAAACTACAGAATGGAAAATGTAAGAAAATGATGAACCTAGTCACATAATTAGGATAAATGGGTCAATGATTCATTTCAAGTAGGATGAAAATAGTATTAAAAACATTATCATGGGTGAACCATATTATTAAAAATAAAAATAATTATAAATAGTTTTCCATTATTAATAATATTAGGATATAATATCAACAATAAAAATTCAGGCACTATAGTTTAAGAGTTTCAGTTAATATAATTGTGAGACATACAATAATAATAGTAAAATAACGTTATAATGCCATGTTTATTATAATAATAGAATAATAATTATTAATCATAAAATCATAATAATATAATATTTATAATTTTTTTTGAAAATTCAATCAAACCTACATATTGTCTTTCACATGTATGCATTTCCTTCTGGCAGTTGAACCTTTACACTTTTTTTAATAAATTTGTGGAGTCATGGGTTTCTGAACCCATAGATGAAACGCTTTTATTATAATTTACCATAAATGAATTGGAGATCATATTTTTTTCCTAATATTCATATTATTAATATAAAAATTTTCCACTATTAATATTATGATCAACGAAAATTTTAATGCATTGTGTTTTGAACACCAAATTCAAAAATTATGTTTTGAAAAAAAAATCAAATCCTTCTTATTTTGAATTAAAAAAAAATCCACACTTCATGATGTGAGAAAATAATTACATGCCTAATGCTAAAAATAAAAAAATTCTCATTCTTATCCTAATTATCTCATGCTATATAAATCCCTGACCAATTCATTTTAGAGATATATAATAACCAACCCATAAATATTACCACATATGTGTTCCATATGATAGAAATAATTAATTACATAATAAATAAAAATAGGAATACAATGGGTTTCATATAATTTGAAACTGGTTTCAAAAACATGATATCAAAAATAGATTGGTTGATAACAAAAGTTAAATCACACTGAAATCGTTATTTCAAAAACATATTTAAAAGGATAATCAGAGGATATAAATATATACATATTAAATTTTATAAATTTAAAAATCAAAAGGAATAAAATTATTAAATGATCTATAGAAAAAATTTCATAACATTTTCAAAAAAAAAATAAAACGCTACAAATCACTTTAAAAAATATCACATTAGAGAAATTTAAATGAAGTCGATATCAAAATAATTTTTGCAAAAAATTTCTTATTATAAATCCTTCCAAAGGATAAAATGGTTACATATTTTGACATGATTTATTATTAAAAACCATTAGTCATAAAAATAATAATCCAAAAAAATACATAAAAGAGATTTACAGGTTTAATTATTAATATGTGAATTTATTTCTAAAAAATGACATTTAAATTTCATTTTCAATATTGAAGCCCTAAAAAAATATAAGGATTCAAAAGATATAGTGATTTTTTAAGGAAATAGATATATATTGAAATGAATATTTATTGATGAATAATTGAAAATGATATGTATTATATATTAAGGAAATATGGAGTGGAAGATAAAACATAAGACCATGAATGGAAAATAATTTTAATATTTTAAAAATATCAATCTTGAAAACCCCCATTATAAATTCGATGATAAGATTTATCTCCAAAAATAGGAAAATGAAAATTTGAACGCCAAATTAGATAACTCCAAATAATTATTTTGGAGAAGGATAACACTATTAATAAGGTAAATAAGGTATATATAGATGAAATACTTATTATAATTGGTAAATTATTAAAATAATTTCATTGTACTAATTGGAATAATTAATACATGAGGATGATTTGATTAAAATATCGGAATTAACATATATTAAAATATATAACCAAATATATTATATTATTGTTCAATAAAATATGCATATAACATTAAAATCAATGGAAGAGGGTTGGAGTAATAAAATCATATATAAAATCTTTTTCATTCAAATCACAAACAATTAAAATTAAGAACATGGGATAAATTTATAAGTACCATTAAATATTATAATTAATTTGATACTATTAAATTTATGGGATGTATATTAATCACTCTTTTGTAAATATGTGGAAAATTAGGAATAAGACACAATGAATGAAAATTGAGATTATAATAACCCTTACAACTAAATAAACATTTGAATAAAAAATATTAAAAAATCGATTTTTTATTTAAGGTCAAATAAGATGAATAAAATGTATTTAATTTATTATATTTACAAAAGTTATTTTACATGTAACACATGAGCTTTAATTATTGTAAGTTTTTCTATCCACATTAACAATATAAGAATGAACATTCCATTATTCAAGAATATTTTTTTTTTAAAATTTATATAAACTGAATTTATGAAATAAATTTATGTTTTTAATTCAATAGGTAAAAATTATATTTGGTTGATTTTATTTATTTTAGATAAATAGTTTTTTCGGTGAATAGTAAAAATTATAGATTTTCCCATTAAACTATCACTTTTATATAAGTATAATGATAAAAAAATTAAATTTAAGATCATGGATTTGTTTTATATATAATGTAACTATGTATAATGTAATTTAATTCATACAAAATTAAAATGGTGAAATAAGAAATATATGCATAAAATTTTCAAATTATAAGTTATGTTTTGGGGAGAATATAAACTATTTTTCATTATTTCTAGTGAATATATTTTTTAAATCTATAAATTTAATATTATATTTATTTTAAATATAAATAATCCTCCATTTAACTTCTATAATTCATTTTCCCCCATTTTAATCAACATTATACATTAAATTTTATAGAAATCATTTTAAAAAAAATTAATTTTCTAAAAACCATTTTTATTGGGTATTGATATCATTTATTAATATTTATTACTACCACTATATAAATTTATATCATTTTAAATTAATCCCACAAATTGATTCAATATAATTAAAATTTATAATATGGTAAAATAATTTTTTTAATAAATATTACTCTTGGTAAATTTTTATCACACCGATTAATGAAAAAATGGGTTAAAAGGGTTAAAAATAACGGGATATGATACATGATCATTAAAAAAATGACTTAAAACTATTATTTTTGTTTTATTTCTATATTAATTTTATTATAATTTAATCTTTTTAGATTTAGATACACTTTTATTAGAATAATACATTATATCTGTAAGACCCTGATTTTATAATGTAATAACCTTATATTCGATAGCATGCATGACACCCAATTCCTAACATGTAATGCAACAAACTATCATGATACATTAAAATATAATTACTATTCTAAATTGATTTGATAAATTTTATATTTTTCAATTCACACAACACTATGTTACCGTAAGTCACACTCAAGAGAGACCTTTTTCGAGGGCTTTTGTTAAATGCAAGACCATGTTTTACCACATAATAATATATTATTAAAATATAATTATATAACAAAATAATATATAAACTAGAAATTTTAAATATTATTAAATAACTTATAAATACATATCGTTTATATACATATAAAACTAATTCATGGGTTACCAATTAATGAGGAATGAATTTAACAATAAATTGGATATAAAAGGAAATATTAATATTTATATGCTTCCAATGGAGTTTTACTTAAATAAACATAATTTACTACTATTAACTAAATATTTTAATGAAATATAAACTTTTTATATAGAATTAAATGTTATTTATATTCTTACATTATATTTGATATGCATAAGATAATAGGAAACCCTATTTAATTAAAAACCTATATTTTCATAAACACAGTTTTACAGCCTTTTAAAGGATAAGAAATTTAAATATTAATTTTGAAACATTAATTGATTTAATATATAAAAATAAAAATCATATTTAAAGGTGAAATAGAATAATTAGGTTAGTTTCAATTTTTTATATTTTTATGAATCATTTCATTCTTAATGAATAGTTAAAAATGCTGTATTTTAGTTCAAAAATAATTTTCATCAAAAAAATTTACACGGTAAAATTATGTTTCAGATTGGTTTTAATGTATAATTATGTAATATATTTGAAAATTAAAAAAATATAGGCCATTTTAATGAATTTCAATTTTAAATTAACTATAAAAATACATTAAAACGTTTGAAGTTTTTACTTTAAAAATATGTGTTGTCGCCAAGCATGAGGGAGGAATTTTAAAATAATTTCTGCCAATTATATGATTTTAATTTTGATACATGGATTGAATATTTGGAATCATCATAATTTATAATATCTAATTATATAAAATACTGTTTTTGACTAATGCAATTTTTGATTGTGATTAAAATTAATTACAATGATTAAGGTTAAATTAATATTACTAAGGCTCTAAACATTAAATTTGAGGCCCAAAACATCATATAAACTTGTTAAAGAGACATTATATGTCCGTTCATAGAACCTATAATTCCTTTATCTAATTTGGTAGATTATAGGATCCAATTTCAATGGGAAAAACATAGGTTGAATTCCCTATCGAAAATTTAACAAGAGTGCCACTCCTCATCCACTATAAAATGGCCCCATCACCTCCCACTTCATAAAACCTATCAAGAAACATCATAATGTCCATTATCTATCAATATATCTCCTAATAATTATTATCCTTACCCTAGAAGACATTCTGTGGGTAGATATCATTTAAAGGACGTGTTTTAGTATAAACTATAAGATGTCTCACAATTAAGAGATAACTTATTCTCTCATGATTTTTAGTTACATTTCCATTATCCACTTCCTAAACTATTAATATTCTATGATAGAATAAAACCTAGTATCTACAATATTCTTGAATTCAGTTTTCTATGAGTTCAATGTAAAATCACACACACCTCCTTCTTATGGGAATCAAATTTATTGTTTTTGTGTACAGAGAACTACTGCCTCACAAAATGATGATTATTCCTTTTTCCTATACCACCTATCATGGTGGAAATTATGTTGGAAACCCCTATTATATACAATATATATATATGAGATTTCTTATATTTTTATGATTATTTAATTGATATATAACACATACATCTATACATTACATTTTTTGTAAATACGATAACATCGCTTGTGGAAGTGTGGACTAACGCCCCATCAATGTGTTATGATTCGTACACGTTATACAAGGAATGTATTCAGGATGTTATTAATAAAAATATATTTGATATATGTGATATATATGATATTTTAATTATAACATACATATGTATCATTTCTTTTTCCTAATTTTAAAATGACAAATAAATGGACGTAGCGTTCGTGCGTACGCATGACCTACCTTGTCTACGATCGAGGAATTTCATTTCTTATCTCCAAAATTTATTGATTACTATAAATAAATATGTAATGAACATATATTATAATTAAATCATGGTCTATGTTATTGAGACATTGGGGACCATGATACAAAAAATAAGAACAAAATAAAATAAGTCCAAACATGCTTTAGAAAACCAAGAAATTAACAGCAATAAGTGAAAGAAAATGATTTATTTTGAACAAACGTGTAATAAGAATATATAAGAAGTTAATATATGATATTATGAACATGAATATAGTTTTGTTATTTTTTATTAACATATATTAAACCAGTATAAGGGAGGATAAATACCACATGATAAAATGTTGTTTTATGTAAGGGATTTAATATCAATTTAGATTCCATTGATACTTATTTTTTATTATATAGAAATTCACCTTTATTTAGTGTATTTACATAAATTTAACATTTTATATAATTAATCTCCTTAAACTCATGGTATTATAAGTTTCATTTAATATTATTCATGTCACGACCCATTCCCCAGGGCCCGTGCTGTGACTACCCCAAGACCGCCTTCCATAGACTAGGGGCTGGTGACTTGCACCAAAGACTTAATTGCCTAAAACTGGAAAGGAATTGCCTTTATAATCTATAAACACAGATTGCAGATATGATCTTGAGTAAACTGAATAACCGATATGTGAGTACAGTAAGTAAAAAGGGGCCATAATACAAGCCCAACTAGAAAGTATAAGAAATTGAAAGTACAAGTACAACTGAAGAAATATGAAAAATGGGCATTGGGTCATCCTCTAAGGTTCCTACCTGAAAGGTAGGTACAGATCACCTCCACATCACTCTAGGTCCTTCCATATCCTTTGTGTATCGTCATGTTGTATGGTCCACCAGAAGGTACCGTCTGGTCCTAGTTCTCTTAGACATAGTCAGCGATGTCCTTCGTCTACATTCAAGACAACGAGGTGCGGGTGTAGCCCATGTGGTGGAGAGTATAACGATAATCAGTAGGGACCTGGAGACCCTCAAGGTCTCACAAAATATAACAAGGATAAACCTCAATGAATGAAAATAACAGATAACCCCACATAGGTATACTCCCATACATATACCTAAGTTATCAAGTAATCCGTCTCAATCGTGAGGTAAACACAAAATCTACTGACTCAGCTCAACCAGGATTTTATTCACATTATCGAAACCTCGGCTGCTGGAAAACTCCTCCTCTATCAAGTACAGTGGGCCTTCCGCGACACCAAGGTGCTTCCCACTAACCTTGGACTACCTAAGTACTCCTCATTTCAAGTATAGTGAGTCTGCTACATCACCAAGGTGCTCCCCACTATTGGTTTGCCCCAACAACCAGATGATCCCCCTAATATCCTACATAGGTACTCCCCCTATTGAGTACTGCGGGTCCACCTCCACAACTAGGCACTTCTCTTCTATGGGTCTCCCACGACACCAAGGCACCCCCCACTGGGTAAGTCAAGTCACTCAGAGTCAATCGGTCAGTAGTCGTCAAGTCCTAGCTAGCTACAGGGTCTCCGCAGTCTGCTCGCTCGTCACCAGAATGATTAACTCCATGAGCTACTGGTCGATACTCAAACTATCAAGAATTCTCACAATGATTTATTATAAAGGTCTTCCATGTCATAGAGGTCTCAACGCAATATATGGCACATCAATCAGACGCCTGGTCTGTGAGTTATTATCCTTTTAGTCATGGGGGCCCTGTTGGATTCGTGCGCAATCCAACCTGTCTATATCTCAACTCTATCTCAAAATCTAGTGGGTTATACTCAAAAGGACCCTCATCTTACAAGATTACCAGGGCCGCTGATGGTTTGTCAAACAGACGCCCGGTGCCAATGATATGGCCAGAGAAGGTAAAGGGTTGTAGTGGGCCCGGGTCCAGTCCGACCCGAGTCTTGGTCGACCCAGATGACCCTCTGGGTTTGGCTCGTACCATTAGTTGGTCCATCCCGTTTGGTTCATCCCGACCCGCTGGGCCGCGCCCACCAGGCCGTGAGGGATCGCAGAGGGCCACGAGAGCACGGACGGACATGAGGGCATAGAACGGTCGTGGGTCGGCGCGAGGGCGGTATATCAAGGAGGGCACCACGAGGGCATGGCTTAGCCTAGAAGGCACTGCGAGGGGTCATATCAGGGTGTCTCAGTCCACAGATTGGTTGGTGCGGCCAGAACCGGGAGGCCGGCACGGCCAGGGCATCGCGTGGCGGGCGTGCGACAGAGCTAATGCGTAGGAGGGGCGCGCGGAGGCCGGCATGCCGGTTTGGCCAGTGGCAGCGTGGAGAGTCTAGGGGGCGTGGGGTGCACGGAGGTCGTGGGGAGCATGGATGTTTCCTTTGTCAACTTTTTCACCTTTGACGTTACTTTCCTCCGTTCAAAGAACACCACACTGGAAATCGGCGGAGGGATCAATCACGTTGGTTAGGTCCACACTCTCTACATTTAGGGTGATAGCAATTGGCTCACAAGAATAATGCACAAAAATGAGCATGGAAAATAATTTAAAAACATCAATTCCCATAAACCCTCATTAACAAAAATATTCCCATCCCCCATGGAAAAACATCCGCAGTTCAACTTGATAAAAAGTGGTTCTGCATTCTTTGTTTTGGAAGAAAAGTAACAAGGTAAAAGTTTCATACTTAAATAAAATTAAACCCTTTACCTTTTTTTGTTGCTCGTTGATGATGTTGCGGGGAGGAATATGGAATTTCCATCATTCGTCGCATCTATCGTGCACTTCAAATCCCAACCTCGTGCATCGGTTCATTGAAAAAAATGAGGTGGGATGTGCAGTCGTCAAAGTCACCCACGTCTGTTGCATCGGCAGTCTGCTTCCGATGAAAAACCCGAAGACGCACCATGATGATGTTCTTCATTGGAAGAACACGTTCTTTTTTGGGAGCCTTCTCCTAATATATCTCTCACGTTCCTACTTTCCCCAAACTCTACCCAAATGAAATGGTAGCCAAAATAATATATTATGATCTATTATGTTCATTGTCGTAAATTCAAATTGGGAGAATTAGTCAAGTTGGATCCACATATTTAATTCATGAGGATGGATTAATTAAAACAGAGGAAGGGTTGACACTATTATTGGAGGGGGTGGAGAGACTCTCCTAGATTAACAAGGGTAGTTGAGAGGTTTTCCTCTCCCACCATTGTTAGGGGGTTTAGTCCTCGGTGGTCCCAACAACATAATCTCTCATGGGAGATTATGTTCTGGTGGGCTCCACCACTATAACCTCTCATGGGAGGATATGGTGTGGTGTTCCCCACACTTCAACTCCCAGAATGAGTTTTAGTTCTGGTGGACACCACCTCCAACTTCCACATGAAGGTTTTAACAAACAAATAATAATAATTTTACACAAATTGTTTTATTTCATTCATTCACAAAAAACAAAAAACTATCCTTCAGTCTCGACCCACAATCGTCGAGGTGTTAGTCTCCTTAAGCGAATATTGGAATTGTGAGTTCAATGGTGCCCTCAGATTTTAGTTCTGAGCACCAGTTCAAAAGTTATAAAATCACTCTCGAACATTCACTAAACGTACCTGAAGAAAACTTTAGAAATTTATTCTGGGAACTCCAGGCATTGGAATCATTCTCCGAAATGTTTCGCGGACTCGTAAAATTTCCATTTAATTAAAAAAATTACATGGAAAATCCGGGCCTTTACATTCTCCAAAAATTAGACCTTTACATCCCCATAAGCCACAAATCGTAATAAGGGAACAAGTGGGGGGAACTGAGCATGCATCTGAGCCTCCCGCTCCCATGTGCTCTCCTGGACATTCTCTTTCTACCAGTGAACTCGTACCAGATGTATCAACCGTTCATGAAGGACCCGATGCTGTTGATACTCAATCAATACTAGAACCACCGTAAAAGTATCCCCATCATTTTTTTCTACCATTCTATGTTCAATGATTTGGGAAGGGTCGTGCATGTATATTATTAGCTGGGATGTGTGGAAGACATCATTCAACCAATGCAACTACAGTGGAAGTTCTAAGTGGTAATCCACCTTGCCAACTCTACTGAGGACCTGAAAAGGTACGATGAATCTCGGGGCTATCTTTTCACCATGACCAAATCTCCATAGACCTCGTCGAGGTGAGAACCGTAGAAAGACATGGTCGCTATCCTAGAACTTTAGAGGTCTCTGTCTCATATCAACATACAACTTCTGCCTACTTTGTGAAGTCTTCATCCATAGTTGGATGATCTTCACCTTCTCCGTGGTAGCACATACCATCTCTGGTCCCACTAGTGCTGAATCCCCTGAGTCAGTCCAGCAGAAAGACGATCTTCAAGGTTTCCTATCCAATACATCAAAAGGTGTCATCCCAATGGTGGAGTGATAGATATTATTTTATGAAAACTCCACCAAAGGAAAGTGATACTCCTAGATATGACCGTAGTCGAGTCCACAAGAATGCAGCATGTCCTCAAGGGTCTGAATGGTCCGCTCGGTCTGGCCATCCATCTGAGGAAGGAAGGTAGTGCTCAAACGAAGCTACGGCTTGAAAGATTTCTGAAACCCCTTCCATATCTAGGAAGTAAAACATGGATCATGATTGGAGACAATCCTCTAATTCACTCCATGTAACTACATAATCTTCTACTCATAGAGGTGTCCCATGTTCTCTATTGAACCCTTCTCTCTGATTGGTATAAAGTGGGCCGATTTGGTGTGTCAGTCAACATTCACCCAAATTGAGTCGTGACCCCTGGATATACATGGAAGTCCTGTCACAAAATCCATGGATATCCCATCCCACTGCCACTCTGGGACCTCTAAAGGCTGATCCAATCCTTCTGGTACCTCTTTCTCCACCTTCACTTGCTGATAAGTGAGGCACCGAGGGACAAACCCTGTAACTGCCTTCTTCATTCCCAACCACTAGTGCTATCATTAGCAGAACTGGTACATCTTCACCACTCCTAGATGTACCACTAGAGGGGATGTGTGGAACACCTTTAGAACTTCCTCCTGAATTGGTACTAGTTCCATGGTACGTCCTATGAAATCATGACGTGCTCCCCACCTTTAAATAATCCATATGGTGACTGCCCTATGAATATCTGATCACTTAGTGTATCATAATCAACGTCCCCACATTGCACCTCCCTGACTCTCTATAGAAGTGGGGGAGTGACTATAAGAGACTGAAGGAAGGCTTAACCATCTCTATCCACAAAGGATATCATTAATTCAGCCTACTACACTATCGCCACACCTAGCAGCTGGATACCATTTCTCATGCAGAGTGAATCTGCAACAACGTTCTCCTTCCCAGGAGTATATAATATCTCGGGGTCATAGTCCTAGAGGAACCCAAGCCAACGTCACTGTCTTAAGTTAATGTCCTTATAAGAGAAGATATACCTGAGACTATTGTGATCAATGTACATGATAAAACATTCATTCATCAGATAGTGTCATCACATCTTCATGATGAAGACCACTAATGCTAATTTCAGGTCATCGGTATCGTAGTGTTTCTCATGCTATCTCAGCTGATGACATCCATATCTGATCACTACTCTCTCTTGCATAAAGACACATATGATTCTGGTCTGTGATGTGTCGTAGTAGACTATGTACCCTACGCCTCCCTCTAGAAGCCTCATGATGGGGGGCCCTAGTCAACCTCTTCCGCATCTCCTAAAAGATCTGCTCGTATCTCTCTGACCAAAAAAAGTGTTTCCACTTCTTCTTGAAGGCCGATAGTGGTGCTGTAGATCTGGGAAAGTTTGGAACAAACCTCTAGTAATATCCATCCAAACCCAGGAAACTCAGTACCTCTGTCACACTCCTAGGTCACTCCCAAGAATTTACCACCTCAATCTTCACTGGATCTAGTGAAACTCCAACCTTCGAGATGACATGTCCCAGTAAGTGAACCTATCGAATATAGAACTGTCACTTCGAGAGCCTACCATAAAGATGGTTCTCTCATATTGTGTCCATTACTACTTAAAAATGATAGGCATGCTTCTCTTTAGTAGTCGACTAGATCAGAATGTCATCAATGAAGACTATGAAAAAGCAATTGAGGTATGTCTGAAAGATCATATTCATGAGTCCCATGAACACTATTGGAGTGTTGGTTATTCCAAATGGCATATCCAAGAACTCGTAGTGGCCATACTGACATCTTAGGGCCATCTTTTGGACATCCTTGTCTCGAACTCTGAGCTGGTGATAGCCTGATCTGAGGTCTATCTTCGAGAACCACCATGTTCCTATCAGCTGATCAAAGAGGTCGTCAATCCTCAGAGTGGGTACTTGTTCTTCAAGGTCACCTGGTTCAGGCACCGATATTCTACAAAAAGCCTCAATCTTTCATCCTCCATATTGGAAAACAAAATTGGGTCTTCCCAGGGAGAAACACTGGGACAGATGAATCAATTCCCCTATAAGTCCTCAAGCTGTACCCGTAGCTCGTGAAGCTCCGCGGGAGCCATATGATATGCTAGAGTAGATATCAGTGTCATCCCGAGGTACAAGTAAATGTAAAATTCCACCTCTCTATGAAGAGGTAGTCCCGAAACATCATCAGGTAAGACATTTTCATAATGGTCCACCACTATAGGATAGCTTGGACTCTCCACATCAACTACTCTGAGGGTAGGGCAAGACAACTGTTGACTGATCGGCTGCACCCTCCTCCATGTAAGTTTGTCATGTGCTACAAAGGCTACCTTCTAATAGGTGAAGGTAAGAATGTTCTCATCTTTGCGGAAACACTACACATTTCTCCTAATATAGTCAATCTGAGCCTGGACTATAGATAACCAGTCCATACCCAAGATGTGGTCGTAAGGCCTCGATGCCACTACTAGGAGATCCTAGCCGAAGCTCTCTCATCCTTGAGTAAGCTCACACTCCTGGAACCAGTGCGTAATTGTCGAGTATGCTCATGTTGGAGTCTCTAGTTGTAAGGATATAGACAATGACTCCGTCAAAATCTCCGAGCACCAAACGAGGGCAGTGGAAATGAAAGAGTTACTGGAACGTGTGTTTATAAGAACTGTAGATATGGTGGAATAGAAACAGATTATACCTCATATCATCTCTAGAGCATCGTGATTGTATTCCCCACCTTCCTTGAGTTGAGATCTCCCCTATCCACCTGCTCCCTACGGTCGGGGTGGACCTCCTGGTGGTGGTGGCAGTAACACATCAAAACACCGTCCACCACCAACTACACGAACAGCTCCTCTACCACGTCTTCCTGCTCCCTATGAACCACCTCGATCGAATCTCTGTCTCTACCTGGGTGGTCCTTTGACCGTTTTCTGATCATCTGGACAGCTTTTGTGATAGTCACGAGCCACGTGACCCTACCCGCCGCATGTGAGAGACTTCATGCTCCTAGAATGCACATCTCTGCTCCGGGTTCCCTGCACAACCGATCCTGAGTCATGCGGTCGTCTCCTAGTAGGTCTAGTCCTCTTGGACCTCTGTGACATCATTCTACTGCCAGCTATATAAGACTCAGCTATGTGTTGACTGGCAGTGGACCTCACTACTGGAGACTGCTCATCAGGGGAACTCTCCACTCAGAGGGCTCTCTCTAACACCACTGCCTGCTTCAGGATGCTAAGTGAGATCACCAAAGCTCTGATCTCTCACCCGAGTCACTGCTTGAAGGTACAAGCCTTGAAGAAAGGGTCATGTAACATATCGATGGAGTAGCGTGAGAGATCTGTGAACCTTGCTGAGTTATGAACTACAGTCATGCTTCCCTACTACAGTTCAAGTAGCTGCTGTATGCACACTTCACGGAGAGTCATTGTGACAAACTATGCCCAAAACATGCTCTCGAAGTCTACTCAGAGAAGCATGGTCTTGTCAAGAACCAGGATCATCAAGATCCACCATCTGTCTGCTGCTTCCTGTAGAAGGATGGCAGCAAGAATTGTCTTGAGGTCGGCTAGTGTCCCTACACATCAGAAAACTCTCACCACAGCCTCTAGACAATCCTCAGCCACGTGTGGGTCCATATCTCCTCTCGAACCTGGGTGTCCTCTAGTGCTAGAACATGTGCAACGTGATCAAGAAACGTGCATCATCTACTATTGGATATGGTGGCATTGGTGACCCAACAGGTAGTGGCACCCCTGGTTCCTCCGCTAGAATAGGGCCCTGCACCGAGGCCTCGTCGCTCAGTGGGATATGTGTGCTTACAACTCTTGGGACTCTCGTTGGTCGTCCTTGGGGAGGCATCCTGAAATAAAATATGCAACATGTTCAAAAAATTATACCTGGTGACTTTTCCTGGTTGAGCTGACCTAAAGAGTCCTTTTGAAAACACACACGCAATTATTGTTTTCATGCACTAAGTCGAATATCAGAAGTTAGGGTCCTGGTGTATGGATACATAGACCGCCCCACCAACACTGGAATCCCTGAACTGAGAACCACACTCACTACTCTTAACACTATTGCTTCATAAAACAGAAAGATTAGAGTCCTATGATCTGTGGTAGAACCGACTCCTCTGCTACCAATTTGTCACGACCCGTCCCCCGGGGCTGGTGTCGTGACTACCCCAAGATGGACTTCCTTAGGCCAGGTGCTGGAAACTTGCAACAAAGGCATAATTCCCTGAAACTGGGAAGGCATTGCCTTTATAACCATTAAACACACACAACACATATGATCACGAGTAAACTGAATAACCAAAAAGTGAGTACAGTAAGTAATAAAGGGGTCAGAATACAAGCTCAACTGGAAATTACAAGAAACTGAGAGTACAAGTACAACTGATGAAATAGGAAAAACAGCCACTAGGCCATCCTCTGAGGATCCTACTAGATGTGTAGGTACATATCGCCTCTACAACACTCCAAGTTCGTTCTTCTCCTCCGTGTACCATCACGTAGTATGGTCCTCCTCTGGGTACCGTCCGATCCTGGTGCTCTCAGCCTCGGTCAGCGTTGTCTGTTGTCTGCATCCAACACAACGAGGTGCGAGCATAGCCCGTGCGGGGATGAGTGTAACGATACTCTGTAGGGTCCCCTAGACACTCAAGGTCTCACAAAATCAAACAAGGATAAACCACAAGGAATGAAAACAACATATAATCCCACATAAGTATATGACCATACATATACCTATGTTATCATGCAATCCATTTCCATCATGAGGTAAACAAAAAAGTTACTGACTCAGCTCAACCAAGATTTTATTCACATTATCGAAACAACTGTTGCTGGATAACTCCTCCTCTATCGAGTACAGTGGGAGTGCCATGACACCAAGGCACTTCCCAATAATCTTGGACTACTGAGGTACTCCTCCCGTCGAGTACCGTGGGTCTTTTGTATCAGCAAGGCGCTCCCAACCATGGGTCTGCCGCCACAACCAGGTGCTCCTCCTAATAGTTTGCAGTGGTACTTCACATTTCGAGTACCGCAGGTCTGCCACCACAACCTGGTGATCCTCAACCATGGGTCTACCGCAACACCAAGGTAATCCACACTGGGATAGTTGAGTCACTCCGAGTCCATCGGTCTGCAGTCATCATGTCTCATCCAATTACAAGGTCTCCACACTCTTCTCACTCGTAACATGAAGGATCTGCTCCACAAGATACTAGTCAATACTCCAACTATCATGAAGACCCATTAATTATTATCTAAAATTTCTTCCATGTACTATAGATCTCAACAAAACTGATGTCACGTCAATAGGACACTCGATCTGTGAGTTATTAACCTATTAGTCCTTGGTGCATTGTTGGATTCGTGCACAATCCAACCTAACCATATATCAAGAAGACCCCAACCTCTAGTGGGGTATACTCAAAGGGACCTTCATGCTCCAAAATTACCAGGGCCACTGACAGTTCGTCAAACGGATGCACGATGCCAAAGATATGGCCAAAAAAGGTAAAGGGTCGTAGTGGGCCTGGGTCCGGTCTGACCCGGTCAGACCGACCCAGCCCGTTAGGTTCATCCCGACCCGCTGGGCCTAGACCAATAGGTCATGAGGAGTTTTGGAGGGCTGCAAGAGCACGTACCTGTAACGAGGGTGCAAACCGGCCGCGGGTCGGCGCCAGAGAGATTTGGCCCGGAGGGCACCGCGAGGGTGTGACTCGGCCTTGAGGGCACCACGAGGGGCTGGCTTGGGGCGGCTCGGCCTAGGGATGGGGTGGCATGGCTTGATCCGGGAGGACGACCCAACTAGGGCGGCAAGGGGCACACAGATGCCGGTAGGTGGGGACTGCCAACGGTAGCGCGAGGTTCGCGGGGTGCGCGGACGGTGGAGCCATGGGGCTCGAGGAGGACGGATCGGCCAGTTTGGCCAGTGGCAGTGCCGCCGGGGCTCAGGGGGCGCAGCCTGCGAGTGCGGCATGACCAGTTAGGGCAGTGTGGCAGGCAAGGGTGGCACAACCGGCGAGGGGGGCGTGCATCGCGGAGGTCGTTGGTAGTGCTGTCGTTGGCTTCGTCGCCTTCATCACCTTTGATGTTTCATTCCTCCATTTTGAAGAACACCTCAAAATAAATCAGCAGAGGGGTTGGAAAAAGTTGGATTGGTCTGCACCCTCCGCCTTAAGGGTGATAGAAATTGGTTCACATTAATGAAGTACAACAACGAGCATGGAAGATATCTTAAAAACATAAATTCCCATAAACCCACATTAAAAAAATTATTCCCAACACACAAGGAAAAACATCAGCGGATCCACATGATAATTGTAATGACCCGTAAAATTCAAAGGAAATTTTTTCTTAATTTTATTTGGGATTTTACAAGAACGAAGTTTCTGACGGCGCCTAATTCCGAGGCTCGGTGTGCCAGGAATCAATTTCCGAAGATAGGCTCGGGTACTTTCAATGAACGAATGAGCGGGTTTTTCTAACTTATGAACCGGTGCTCAGAATTGAAATCCGAGGGCATCGATGAACTCGCAGCACCGGTAATTGCTTAAGGGGAACTTAAGTGTAGATGCGTTTTGTCTCATGATGTAGCTAATTTGGGGGATTCGATAAGTCTTAACTAAATTGTAGTGTTACAATTTATTTTTAGTGGAAGTTAATTTCTCCATAGAGAAGATGGAGGTGGGGCCACACCCCACCTAAATTCCCAAGAGAGGGTATGACCAAGGGTGGTGGGGTCCTCACAAAACCCCAACCCTTCTCCTTCCCTTTAACTCCCACGATATTTTCCCCATTTAACAGCCCTTGTGTTTATTTGTATAACTCTCTAACTCATCCATTATTTGGGTAACTCCTTCTCTCCCTATCTCCCCCATAACTCATGCCAACTCACACTTTAATTAAGTTATTGAAACTCTTAATCAATGATGTTTTTGAATTTTGAACTTTTTATGCATGGAATGGTTATAATAAAATAAGGGTGAAACCTTATTTTATTTTTGGTTGGGTTGTGTGGAGATTTTGGGGGAAAAAGCTCTTGAGTTGTGAAGAGCACTTCATTTCCTTCGTTGAAGAACTTATTTCTCCAGCGAAGAACTCAAAGAATGTCGTCGACGCTTCGTCCCCGACCTTTTTCGACCTTCTTCCTCGGAGCCCCCCTTTCTGACACGGTGCTTCTCCGATGACCCTCCTTCCTCTCTCCTCGTCGTCAACGCACCGACGCATGAACTCGGAAGTGGAAGCGTACGGTGAGCGACGTCATCATCTTCCCCCACGACGAATGCGTGCCCCAATGAATCAAAGGTAGGGGTTTAATCTTCGTTCAAGTTTTATTTAACGAATTTCGTTGATAATTTTTGGAATCTTGCTATCATTATAACAGGAGGAGGTCGGACCGCACAAACACGGCTGACCCTCCTCCCCCCTTGTTGTCATACTCGTTGTGGCTCGAACGAAGGTGACGCGGTTCCATCGCACCATGTGGAATCAAGAAGAATGCGGGGAAGAAGCGCGAAGCCGTCGCGCCGTGCCGTTGAGGTTGAACGATGTAGTGCCGCCGTCGCGTCGCTCCAGAAAACCATGAAGAGGCCGTAGTTTGTTTATTTGACATGCGGATCGACAGCCGATGATGGAATGGGCCATAGAGGCGTTTTGAAGTCTTCGGTGTGAAGAGTCGATCTAGGGAGGACCACTGGCGAAGACAGCAGACAAAACAGACAACTGGAGTGCGTCCGGTGGTCCGCGGAAGAGCCTGCTGGCACCGGCGGCCGGAGGCGGTGCCCAACTCGCCGCCAGGAGGGTCCACCGCAACTGAAGCCGTGGCGGATGGTGGTGGTCCCGCGACCGCGCGGGACCAGATGGGAGACCGGGGATCGTAACCCCCAATGGTCAAAGGGAGTAGCCCCCACGTGGGGTGGGGGCGGCATCAATTAGGGGGGAAGTGCCCCACCCCCCCTTTCCGTGACAGCTCGACCGAGCGGAGCTGTCAGGCCACGCGGGCCGCGCCCGCCTAGGCCGGTTCGGGCCTCCCAGGCCAGGCCGGGCCGCACCCTAGTGGGCCGGACATGGGCCCGGGTTGGGTATCCCCGGTTCGGTCCGACCCAGGAGGTCTCGGGCTGGGTCAGACCGGGCCCGAACCCCGTATTTTCGGGCAGTTTTCGTTCAAACGCCCATATCATGGGTACAGACCTCTGATCGTCGCAACTTCAGTTGCGATGTGATCCTTGGATCGAGACGGTCATTTCAGTATATTACACTCAATTTTTTGGAGAACTTTTGGTACGGCCGGGTTGGTTCAAACCCGAAACCAACCGGGCCCTCAGAGCGGAAACACTTATAACATGTGTTCCGGACGTCTGATTGACATGGCATCGACTTTGTTGGATTCCTCTTAGTGAGACTGAATTTTTTTCTTACTCCGCTCGAGGATTGGATGCAGTCGGAGTGCGGTCAGGTTGGTTTTGACTTAAAAACCAACCGGGCCCCTGGAACGAAAAAGCCAATACCTCTCAGGTCGGGCATCCGATTGACACGTCGTCCATCATGTTGTGTTCCTCTTGTTGGGATGGAACTTTTGTCATACATCTCCTGAGATTTGGACATAGTTGGATAGTGGTCAGGTTGGATTGAACCCAAAATCCAACCGGGCCCTTAGATCGGAAAAGCTGATAACTTACAGACCGAACGTCCGTTTGACAAACCGTTAGCTGCGTTGGTGATCACATTGAGAAATGGTCCCTATGAGTATACCCTATGAGAGTTCGGGGTACAGTTGAGATACGGTCGGGTTGGTTCGTACAAGAAACCAACCGGGCCCCTAAGATGAAAAAGGCTAATAACTCACAGACTGGGAGCCCGATTGACGCGCCGTCTATTGCATTGAGACCCCTATGGAGAGGCAGTCCTTTGATATACTTCTTCGTGGGACTTTGAGATAATTGTAGTATCGACCTGTAGCTCGTGGATCAGACCCTCCCAGAGATGAGCATATAGAGTACGTAGACCATGTAGCTAGCTGAGACCTGTCGACTGCTTGACCAACTCGACATGGAGTGACTCATCTAGACAAGTGGACGGAGCACTACTATGTTTGGGTGTAGACCCATGGCGGATGTAGCACTACTGTGTTTGGGTGCAGACCTGCGGTACTCAACAGAAGGAGTACCTCTGCAGGCTATTGGGGGGGTGCACTACTGTGTTTGGGTGGCAGACCACGGTGGGAAGCACTACTGTGTTTGGGTGGCTGACCCACGGTACTCGACAGGAGGAGTACCTCAGCAGTCATTGGTTAGTGAGCAATACCTCGGAGTCGTGACAAGATCACTATACTCATCAGAGACGGCACTCTTCAGCAGTTACGGTTTCGATAATGAAAATCCTGGTTTGAGTTGAGTCTTTGACCCTTGTGTTTACCTCATGATTGAGATGGGTCACTTGATAACTTAGGTATATGTATGAGCGTATATCCAGGTAGTGGTTATCCATTGATTTCATAACCTTTGTGTTTTTTCATGATTGAGATGGGTTACTTGATAACATAGGTATAAGTATGCGTTTATACCTAAGTGAGGGTTATCTATTGAGATCCTTCTTTGTGGTTACCCTTGTTGGATTTAGTGACACCTTGAGGGTCTTGGGGTCCCTACTGAGTATCGTATACTCACCCCTGCACGGGCTATGCCCGCACCTCGTTGTGTTGGTTGCAGATGACGGGCAGCGCTGACAGAGGCCAAGTGTTCGAGGACTGGATGGTACCCGGAGGTGGACCTCACGATGATTCAGTATCCGGAGGTGGACTTCATGATGAGATGATACTCGGAAGAGGTCGATGGGCGAGAGCGTTGTTGAGGCTATCTGTACCTACCCTTCAGGTAGGATCCGTGGTGGATGATCCTAGAGCTGCGCTATCTGTACCTACCCTTCAGGTAGGATCCGAGGTGGACGACCCATTAGCTGCTTCTATTCTTCCAGCTGTTTGTCTTTTCTGTTGTACTTCCGTTCAATTGTATCTGTACTTATAGTTGGGTTTGTATTCTGTCTCACTTACTTTTCTGCACTTACTTTTGTACTTAGTGTATTACTTCCACTTTTACTCTATGGTGTTTAGTTTACTATTATAAAGTCAATTCCTTCCGAGTTATCAGGATTTATGCCTTTGGTGCTAGTCACCAGCCCCTAGCCTATGGAAGGCGGGCATGGGGTTATCACGACACCGACATCGAGGACGGGTCGTGACAAATTGGTATCAATGGAGTTGGTTCTATCCCATAACTTATAACTCTGATATTTTCATTCTGTGAAGCAATAGTGTTAAGGGTACCAAGTGTGGTTTTTAGTTCAGGGAGTCCAGTGTTGGTGCGGGCGGCCGACGTATCCATACACCATGACCCTGACAACTGATTTCTGACTTTGTGCATGAAAACACTAATTGTGTGTGCGTTTCCAAAAGTTTTTTAAAAAAAAATCAGCTCAAACCAGGTCAGCTCTCCAGGTATAATCGTTTGACCGTGTTACGTCTTTTTCTTTCAGGATGACTTTCCACGGATGACTAGCTGGAGCCCAGAGGGATGTACGTACTGACAGCCTGCCAAGCGACGAGGCTTCGGTACAGGGCCCTCTTACAGTTGAGACACAAGCGTAGGCACCAGCGGTACTACCATACGTTGAGCCGCTGATGCCACCAGCCCCAGCAGCAGGAGATTCATGCCACTTGAGAGTGCTGCATGATTTCCAGCGCCATAGGCCACCTTGGTTCTGGGGAGATACGGACCCACAAGCAGCTGAGAATTGGTTGGAGGCTGTGGTGAGATTTTTCAAGATAGTGGGTACTGCAGGAGACTTCATGGTGATCTTTGCTTCCAGCCTCCTTCAGGAAGCAGCTGAGAGATGGTGGAGCCACTTGTTCCAGTTTTTCAATGAGATGAACTTCACATGGAGAGACTTCAAGACCTTATTCAGGGTGGAGTTTATACCAGTGGCTCTACACCCCGAGCGTGTTCAGGAGCTGCTGCCTTTGCCGTAGGATTTTCGATTAGTAGCTGAGTCATCTGTGGGAAGTAGATAGATGTTGCTGATGTCCAAGAGGACCAGATCCAGCCGTACGAGGATCAGGAAGTGTTATGAAGGTGGAAGGAATGGTCACCTAGCATGTGACTGTCCGACTCCCCGCACAGTTGATCCACAGGCATTGGATGAGACACCGAGACAGAAGCAACGATGGGTGCTTGAGAAACAGCCGAGCAGTGGACAAGGTAGTAGATCTGCGGGAGTTGGTGGACAAGAGCAGAACTAGTGTATTCCATTTGTTCTTGGTACTTCTAGTTCCATGTTTATGTTGTATTTGTGTCTTTTTACTATGAGCTTCAATAATAAAAGACAATTATCCTAGTGACACTTGTATTCCTGTCCTTTTGTTTGGTTGATACTGAAAGGTCCCGATTTTAACTGTTGACTTGACCCTCAATTTCGAGATTTCTACTGGAGGAGACCAAGTGACCTCACACTGATGGAAATAGTGTGACTCGACCTTTGGAGGCGATAGTGATGGTTGGATATCTTGGTAGTAACGTCGAGGCCTTACGACGTCATCCATGGCATGAATGCATCATTCATGTTAGGATTTCCTGTATTAGGAAATGGGCATAGTTCAACCAGGGGATGAGACCGAGTTTCTCTTTTCGGCAAATGAGAAATCTTAGAAACTCTTACACATCATAGGAAAAGAAGGTGCAGATCATCCAGGAACGGATGAAGACTGCACAGTGGAGTAAGAAATAGGAAACTGGCGCCAGTCTTATTGACTCGGGCGTGTTAAATGTTTCAAGAATAGGAAGATTTAAGGATAGATGAGTCTACGAAGCATCATATGTGGAGACAGAGCTAGGAGAGCAGTATGAGGTGGTGTACATTTTAACATGCTACAACCACCCGCCTTAGTTTTCCCCGCCAGGATCAGGGAGATGGAGGGAAGAGGAAGAGTTCGGCTACATGCGGTCAAGGAGTGTGACCCAATGGATCTAGAAATGATTCAAGGGACATTCTGTGTCCACTACTAGCTGTCGTAGTAACAGACGTTGATATGAATCAATTCATCCTTCCACGGATCTTGTTCGAGACCTAGAGTTTCCGGTAAGCTGTAGACTTGACCCTCACGTCTGAAGATACCTTGGGAGGAGACTAGATAATCACACTTATTTCGAAAGTGTGGTATTACCCTCGAGGCGAGAGTTTCGGTTGGAATCTCTTGGTGGCAGCATTGAGGCTTTACGACGTTGGTGTCAATATGGATTGGATTCACAGTTCATGCTCAGATTCAATGTACTAGGAAAAAAGGTTGTGGTCTAACTACAACGTCGGGATGGGTTTTACTTGGTCGGCGAAAAGGAATCCCCAGGAAGCACATGATAATTACATGAAAAGGAGGGTCTGGTCGATCACTATTTAGTCGGTCAACATTACCCTCATGGTAGCTGGATTTTTGAGTTTCACTTCTAAATAGGAATTGGAGATTTTTGGAATTCGAGGATGGTGACCACGTTTTCTTACGGGTCTCACCTCAACGATGTCTTTGGATATGTGGCCGAGGCGGAAATTAATCGCCGAGGATCAGCGGACCTTTTCATGTCCTCATCAGGGTAGGCGAGGTGGCTTACCTCTTGACCCATCCACTTCAGTTGCACTAGGCGCACGACGACATCCACGTATCTCAACTGGGAAAATACGTTCTTCACCCGATGCATATCATTGACAATGGGGAGCTGGACATTGGTGATGGGGTGACATTTGCGGGGTTCCAGTAGGATTTGAGGATCGACAGGAGAGGGTCATATGAGGACGGTTGATTCCTCATGTGAACTTTCGTTGCCAGCACGAGAATCTCTAGGTGAGCACATGGGAGAGGAAGACTCATATGCGTGCTCAGTACCGCTTTTGTTTCCCTAGTTTGTGTTAAAGCTTTATGGGGACGTAAAGCTCTATAGTGGGAGTAATGTAAAGACCCGTAAAATTCAAGGGAATTTTTTTTTTCTTTGGGATTTTACAAGAATGCAGTTTCTGATGGCGCCAGATTCCGAGTCCCGGTGTGCCCGAAATCAATTTCCAACGTTAGGCTCGGGTTTATTCAGTGATTGAACGAGCTAGTTTTTCTAACTTTTGAACCAGTGCTCTGAATTGAATTCTGAGGGCATCGATGAACTCGCAACGCCGATAATTACTTAAGGGGACGTTAAGCACAGATGTGTTTTGTCGCATACGGTAGTTAATTTTGGGGATTCGATAAGTCTTAACCAAATTGTAGTGTTATAATTTATTTTTAGTGGAAGATAATTTCTCCATAGAGAAGTTGGAGGTGGGGCCACACCACACCTAACTTCCCAATAGTGGGTATGACCAAGGGTGGTGGGGACTGCATGAAACCCCAACCCTTCACCTTCACTTTAACTCCCACGAGCTTTTCCCCATTTAACACCCCTTGTGTTTATTTGTATAACTCCCTAACTCCCCCATTAATTGGGTAACTCCTTCTCTCCCTCTATCCCTCATAACTCATGCCAACTCACACTTTAATTAAGTTATTGAAACTCTTAATCAATGAAGTGTTTGAATTTTGAACTTTTTATGCATGGAATGGTTAAAATAAAATAAGGGAGGAGCCTTATTTTATTTTTGGTTGGGTTGTGTGGAGATTTTGGGGGAAAAGCTCTTGAGTTGTGAAGATCACTTCATCTCCTTCGTTGAAGAACTTCTTTCTCCAGCGAAGAACACGAAGAACACCGATGATGCTTATTCCCCGACCTTCTTCGGCCTTCTTCCTCGGATCCCCCCTTTCTGACGTGGTGCTTCTCCGACGACCCTACTTCCTCCCTCGTCATCGTCAATGCACCGACGCACGAACTCCGAAGTGGAAGCAAGCGGTGAGCGACGTCATCATCTTCCCCCGCGATTAATGCACACCCTAATGAATCAAAGGTAGGGGTTTAATCTTCATTCATGTTTTATTTAACGAACATCATTGATAATTGTTGGCCTCTTTCTATCATTATAACTGGAGGAGGTCGGATTGCACAAACACGACCGAACCTCCTCCCCCCTTGCTGTCATACTCATTGCGGCTCGAACAATGGTGATGCGGTGCCATCTCACCGCGGGGAAACAAGAAGAATGCAGTGAGGAAGTGTGGAACCGTTGTGCCGCACCGTTGAGGCCGAACAAAGGAACGACGCGATGGCACCGCGCTAGAAAACCCCAAAGAGGCTGTGGTTTGTTTATTTGACGTGAAGATCGACATGCAATGATGGAAGGAGACACAGAGGAGTTTTGATGTCTTCGCAGTGAAGAGCCGGTCCCGGGAGGACCGATGGAGAAGACTGCAAGTAAAAGGGACCACCAGAGCGCGTCCAGTGGTCCGCGGAAGAGCCTGCTGGCGCCGGCCGGCCGCCAGGAGGCGGCGGCACCTGGCGCGCAGCAAGAAGGGTCTGTCGCGGCCGCAGGCGGCAGTCCCGCGACAGCGCGGGACTAAAGGGGAGACCGGGGGTCGTAACCCCTGGCGGTCAAAGAGAGTGGCCCTCGCTTGGGCGGGGCAGCAGCTTAAATCAGGGGGGGCAGCGCCCCCCCCCCCCCCTTCCGCGACAGCTCGGCCGAGCAGAGCTGTCTGGCCACGCGGGCCCCGCCCGCCTCGGACGGGCCGCGGCAGCTGGGCCGGGCCACGCCCTAGTAGGCCGGACCCGAACCCAGGTTGGGTCGACCCAGTTCAAGCCGACCCAGGAGGTCTCGGGCCGAGTCGGACCGGGCCCGAACCCCCTATTTTCGGGAAGTTTTCGTTCAAATGCTCATATCATGGGATAAGGACCTCCAATCAATGCACCGTCTGTTGTGATGCGATGCTTGGATCGAGACGGTCGTTTCGGTATATTACACTCAAGGTTTCAGAGAACATTGTGTACGGACGGGTTGGTTCGAACCCGAAACCAAACGGGCCCTTGGAGCGGAAATGCTTATAACATGAGCTCCGGACGTCTGATTGACGTGTCGTCGACTTTTTTGGATTCCTCTTAGTGAGACGGACTTTTTGGCTTACTCAGCTCGAGGTTTGGATGCAGTCGGAGTGCGGTCGGGTTGGTTTTGACTTAAAACCCAACCGGGCCCCTAGAACGAAAAAGCCAATAACTCTCAGACCGGGCGTCCAATTGACGCGCCATCTGTCACATTGAGTTTCTCTTGTCAAGAAGGAACATTTGGCATACTTTGCCTAAGATTTGGACGCAGCTGGATAGTGGCCGGGTTGGATTGAACCTGAAATCCAACCGGGCCCTTGGATCAGAAAAGTTGATAACTTACAGACCGGATGTCCGTTTGACGAACTGTCAGCAGCCTTGGTGATCACATTGAGAAACGGTCCCTAGGAGTATACCCTATGAGATTTCAGGGTACAATTGAGATACGGTCGGGTTGGTTCCTACACGAAACCAACCGGGCCCCTCGGACGAAAAAGGCTAATAACTCACAGACAGGGCGCTCGATTGACACGTCGTCTATTGCGTTGAGACCCCTATGGAAAGGCGGTCCTTTGAGATACTTCTTTTTGGGAATTTGAGATACTTGGAGTATCGACCTGTAGCTCATGGATAAGACCCTCCCAGAGAAGAGCGTACGGAGTACAGAGACCGTGTAGCTGGCTGAGACCTGACAACTACTTGACCGACTCGACTTGTATTGAGTTGAATAGCCCAGTGGATGGAGAACTACTATGTTTGGGTGAAGAACCATGGAGGATGAAGCACTAATGTGTTTGGGTGCATACCTGTGGTACTCAATAGAAGGAGTACCTCTGCAGGCTATTTGGGGGGGTGCACAACTGTGTTTGGGTGGCAGACCCCGGCGGGAGGCACTACTGTGTTTGGGTGGCTGACCCGCGGTACTCGATAGGAGGAGTACCTAAACATTCTTAGGTTAGTGAGCAGTTCCTCGGAGTCGTGACAAGATCACTATACTCGTCAGAGACGGAGCTCTTCAGTAGTTTCGATTTCGATAATGAAAATTCGGGTTTGTGCTGAGTCTATGACCTTTGTGTTTACCTCATGATTGAGATGGGTCATTTGATAACTTAGGTATATGTATGGGCATATACCCAGGTAGTGTTTATCCGTTGATTTCATAACCTTTGTGTTTCCTCATGATTGAGATGGGTTACTTGATAACTTAGGTATAAGTATGGGCTTATGCCTAAGTAAGGGTTATCTGTTGAGATCCTTCTTTGTGGTTACCTTTGTTGGATTTTGTGAGACCTTGAGGGTCTTGGGGTCCCTACTGAGTATCGTATACTCACCCCTGCACGGGCTATGCCCACACCTCATTGTGTACGTTGTAGATGATAGGCAGCACTGATAGAGGCCGAGTGTTCGAGGATTGGACGGTACCCGGAGGTGGACCTCATGACGAGTCAGTATCCGGAGGTGGACTTCAAGATGATATGATACAAGGAGGAGGTCGACAGGTGAGAGCGTTGTGGGGGCAGTCTGTACCTACCCTTCAGGTAGGATCCATGGTGGACGATCCAGGAGCTTCTCTATCTGTACCTACCCTTCAGGTAGTATCCGAGGTGGACGACCCAGGAGCTGCTTCTATTCTTCCACCTGTTTGTCTTTTCTGTTGTACTTTCGTTCAGTTGTAGTTGTACTTCCAGTTGGGTTTGTATTCTGGCCCACTTACTTTTCAGAACTTACTTTTTTACTATGTGTATTACATCCGCTTATACTCTATGGCGTTTAGTTTTCTATTATAAAGGAAATGCCTTCCCAGTTATCGTGATTTAGGCCTTTGGTGCTAGTCTCCAGCCCCTGACCTATGGATGGCGGGCTTGGGGAAGTCATGGCACGGGCCCCGAGGATGGGTCATGATAATAATAATTTGGTCCACTTTATTTTTTTTTTTGAAAGAAAATAAACAAGGAAAAGGTATCATACTTAAATAAAATTAAATCCCTACCATAGTTCATTTCTCTTTGACGAAATCGCAGGGAAGAAGACAGAGTCGTCATCGTTCATCACGTCCGCTGGACACATCAAATCCCAAGATTCTGTGTCTATTCATAGAAGACTATGAGGGGGGGCGGGGGTCGGTCGTCGAAGACGTCCCACATCGGTTACTTCTATAAGGTGCTTCCGAGGATGAAGTTAATGATGCTCCTTTCCAGAGTTCTTCATTGGATGAATGTGTTCTTCGTTGGGAGCCCTTCCCAATATACCTCTAAAGTTACTCCTTTCCCCAAACACCACCAAAAGGAAATGGTTTCCAAAATAATAGACTATGATCTATTATTTTCATTGGTGGAAATTCAAATTGGGTGAATTAATTAAGTTGGCTCCACATAATTAATTCATGAGGTTGGCATAATTAAAAGAGTGGAAGGTTTTTCACCATTAAAGGAGGGGGTGGAGAGACTCTCCATCATTAATGAGGGGAGTTGAGAGGTTTTCCTCTCCAATCATTATTAGGGGTTTTATTTTCGGGAGGTCCCCACATCGTAACCTATCGTGGGAGGTTAGGTTCGGGTGGGCCACAGCACCATAACCTCTCATGGGAGGTTAAGGTGTGGTGGTCCCCACACTTCAACTCCCACAAGGGGGAATAGTTCTGGTGGACCCCTCCTCCAACATCCACATGGTGGTTTTAACCAACAAATAAAAATAATTCTATTAAACTTTATTTTTATTTTATTCATTCACAAAAAACCTAAAAACTATCTTTCTCTATTGACCTACTACCATCGATGTGTAATTCTCCTTAAGCAAATATTGGTGTTGTGAGTTCAATAGTGACCTCAACTTTCAGTTCCGAGAACCAGTTCAAAAGATATAAAAACCTTCTTGAACATTCACTGAATGTACCCAAAAAAACTTTAGAAATTCATTATGGGAACTCCGGGCCTCAGAATCCTGCACCATAATGTTTCACGGACTCGTAAAATTCCAATTTAATTTAAAAAATTACATGGGAATTCAGGTTCAGTACAATTCCTTCTGAGGATTTATGATTTAAATGTTACAATGAGTTAAGGGACCAAATGGAATATTTAAAATTTAATTTCTTTCAGGATTTTTTTAATAATAATTCAATTATATTTATATTCATTAATTTAGAAAATCCTTGTTCTTATTTAACATCCGTTACAGTACTGTTGATAAATATTTATCTGTTTTTCAATTTGGATATATTCATAAGGAACATTTTTAATGAAAATGAGAAATTCTTTGCAATAGTGTTACAGTGGTGGGGCCCGGTTATATATAGCCCCTTGATAAATTTGTACTCTCATTAGATAAAATTGTTTTCCAAAATAAATGGGGTTTAAATAAATATTTAAATTGTCTTGTGAATAATCATGATGGTGTTGATTCCATGTACCTTGGAAATGTGGAGTCCAATAATTATGTATTTCCCTTATTTAGATTTATTTATTATTCATCCCTATGATTTTATGTTATCATTTCTATGGATACATTTCTTTAACAGTTTATTGATTTATATGGAATGAAGTTCATTTTCTTACCATTCCATACTGATTTTTCCTTGTCTAGTTATTTTAATGTCATGTGTTATCATTTATTCCCCTTTCCTTATTAATTTATTCATATTGATTCATTATTAATTCATCTTACATACCCTTATTGATAATTTGAGCTCAAACTTATTATTTTTCTATCTAAATGTTATGAAGAAGAAATATTTGAATAAGATTTCATTGAAATAATATATTTAAATTTACTTTTTATCCTTTTTTATTATTCTCCCCAATGTAATTTGAGAATTATATATGTAATATAGCTTCCCAAGACTTCTGAACTGATCAGTCCTTTGGGATTTGATTCCATATAATAATTCCAATGTTATAAAATAATGCACTGGCTTTTAGAATCATGGGTCAGGGCATTAGAGTTGGTATCATAGAATGTTTTTAATCCACCTTGGAATCATTATTTAGAAAATATATATTAAGGATCACAACCCTATGATATATTTTTAGGATGATTATAGAAAAACATCCATGAATTTTTTATATGGAATGTATTATATGGGTATTCCTAAAATTAAATCAATGTTTGGACACTACAAGTGGATGTGTTTTTTGGCACACGTGCACCTAGGAGTAATATCTACAACAATGTATTCTAGGGATAACTCATGGTAACCTGGTACATGACTGCATCCCTTATTGTGCACCTAGTTTGACACTCTTAGGGGATATAATTATCAAATATAATATTTTCTATACAGACCATTACTAAGAATCTATAATTAATGATATCCCAAAAGAATCCATGTTTATGGTTATGAGAATAGCTATACATATATTTCTTAATTATTCTTTCCCAATATGTAGAGTTATTCTAAGTTCATAATTTCAGGAGTTAATGTAGTATAATCCATTTTTTTGAAATGGAACCTGGAAGGAAAAATCGTTTCAATAGTAATGGAAGCTGTAGAAATTGACTTATTGAGAAAACCAATATTTCATGTATTTGAACAGAGAATGTTATTGAAAAATTAGGGTCGATTAATCAACTTTCGAAATGTACACTTTCTTAGATGGAGGAACCAGTTCCTCAATGAGAATATCCAATGTTGGATCACTTTATATGTAATTGGTCACCATCATTCAGTGGGGATACTAGTCTAATGGTATCTAAGAAATGGACTATGTCTTTGGAGAATATATTCATAGAATTAAGAAGTGGTGAAAAGGAGAAGGATAGACTAACAATATATATTTTGGATGATGATGCTGACCCATGGTGGTCATTTGTAACACCCCTAGCTTCCATGGCACACTTCTCTTTGAATAATAATGTAGCGTGTGTTGTATGCAACTTCGAGATCTAAGACAAACCAAAACCAATCAAACAAGTTGTTATGAATAGTAATACCCACTTTTTGAGATTTTATAAATTGTATCTTTTAAAATGGACTTCATTTTTGGATTTGGAATATCAAAATTATCTTCGGGTGAATTTTTGGTATTTTTCTGACAACATTCAATTTTTAATGAATAGTGAAAAAAACACTGAGTTATAGTTTAAAATTGAATTTTTATTTAAATAATTATTTATATTAATTAAATTTAATTAAAGTCAAAATAGATATATAATACTTATATAAGTTCAATGTAATTAATTAGAGTTAGTTTAGAATAATTTCAGATATATAAAAATTTTATTAATCTTTTTACCGTCTTTTACCCACCCGATATGATAATTTCGAAATTCACAGAAAACATAATTTTACCACTTTTGTGAGTGGAATTTCGAAAATCCGAGAGACACGGTTAATATCAATAGGTGAAATGTGGTTCAATAAGATAAAAATATTTTATTTGGTGAATAGTTACTTTTTTCTTTTATTTCCCACGATTAAAAGTAAATAGGGAAATTAAGGGTGAAAATGATATTAATATTAACCATAAACATGTCCTAATTCTATTTAACAATTGAATCTTGACCAAAAACAACTTTAGGAAAAAAAATGATATCACTTAGTACCACTTTGATTATATTATGACATTTATTATTATTTAATTCAAAGAATAGTTAAAAGAGTTAAAGTCAATGTTTAATAACTAATACATTTTTAATATAGGGTAATACATAAGATAAATTCGATTATAAATATTAATTGGAAATCTAAAAAGATTTAATACATAATGGTATTTTATTTATTATTTTTTGACAATATATAATTTAATTTATTTACGACACAATGGTGATGCAGAAATTACCTAATTAATGAAATATTAAAATTATTTATATTATAAATATCAAAATAATTGTAATTTGAGACTTTTTCTGAATTACACTAATTTTCTAGGTTAATATTACATATTAGGATTATTTATATAAATTTTTTTCGAAGTAATAATGCTGTTATGAATTTGTCAAAAACAAAATACCCAAATAGTGTCAAAATTGACATAAGAGAGTTTTTAAAACAAATATTATATTATTCATTGATATTCTATTCCTAAAAATATAAGGATTGGAAAACAGACATATATAATGATATTTGTATTATTAATGGACCACTTGGGGGTCTCTTTGAAGTATATAGTATGTTTATTACCTATATAATATAAAAATACAAAGAGACATGGTAAGTGTCAAACTAATTAACTAAGAGTTAAAACAAAAAAATATGGTTAATATAGTGAACCAAACCTATATAAAACCTATTGGTTGAATTTTTTTAGACCAGTACCCACCTTAAAATTTAAATAATCAACTCTGGAACCATTAGAAACCGAATATGAATTTATTATAAAATAATATTTCTAGCCTTTTCTAAGGTGCCCCTCACACCTCTTATAAAAGGTCACTCCCCATTCTCTCAAATTCGTACCATAAATGCCTTTTGGATCGGCCAAACTCTCCCCAAATACCCTCTCAAATATCCTTCCTTCATCTTAGAGGCCTTACTTTAGTCATAAATCAATCCTAAGGAGCCCTTTTGATCAAATCAAAAGGAAGAACCTGAAGAAGAGGTAATGTTTTCACCACCCACTTTCGAGTTCCTTTCTTCTACAACTTCTTCTTTATTTTTTATTACCATTCTAAAATAATAAATCCAGTATCTTCTATATAATGTGATGTTATTATAAATATGGTACAACCATATTCATTATTCAATCCATCCTTGGAATGACATGTCACCATACATGCGTACGTATGGCTTACCGTCTCCATGTCGTGGTGTAATTGTTATTCAATAAATTATTATTTGGATGTTTATAATAATAATGTGTAATTCATGTAAATAATAAATATAACATGATAATTATTTTTTATATATGATATATCATCCAATTATATATTATTTTAATATCAAACGAATGATATTGTCGCTCATGCGAATGTACGGACTACCGTCTCCACGAACGCGTTGAGATTCATTCCCAATCGTATCCATTAAAGACTAATTCTAATTTAATGATTAAAAATAATGTTTAGGGACTTGATATCATTCTGGATATGAATAATATAAAACCTATCCATAACAAACATGTCTTATGTAACAAAACATATAAAAGAAAACAAGTAATTTAACACCCGAAACAACAATAATACTAAGATATTATTATCAAAGCAATGTTAAAAGATAATATATGATATCATATTAATTTAAATGATTCATGAATAATTTAATAACAATTATTTCACCATTATAAAGGAGGTTAACCTACCATCGACAAAGGAAATGTACAAGGTAAGGTTTTATTTCACAATCTCTTCACTATCCGAGGTTTTTTATGTGTAATTACCTACTGGGACATTTTTATCATCCACATCCATGTTTCATAAAAATTTATTTCAAATAATTTGTACTATTTTACAGACTATGTGTTAAATTCATTGATACCCTTGTTGAATTTTAATAAGATGTTTATAAAGTAATCTTTCTATCGTTTTCCAAACAATGTTCTTTTTAACTTATTCAACAGAATTAAGGTAAGAATGTATTTTTTAACTTACACGGAAGGTGCACCTATTTTACGCCATCAAAAAATTGTTGAAGCTTCCCTTATTAGCTTATATGTATATTTTAAAACTAAATGTTTTATTTCATTATTATGTGAGTTTTAAATTATTTATAAAAATGAGATATTTCTCTCAAATAGTTATTATATAATCTATGTCAACATCCATTGATGGATTTTAATCTTATTTGAATGTGATATATAATGAAAAAAAATCATCCATATTGTATTGAAGGTTTTGTGATATGTTTTACTATGGATGTGTTATTTTTATACCATTCATGGTTTATGGATAATGTTGTGAAATTATATATTCTTGTTTTAATACGAATGATTATTTTTTTGTTTAAACTTTTTCATATGAGGAATGCATTTGACTTAGAAAGTGACGGGTGGAGCCCGCTATAGCTCCTTGATGCATCAGTAGGTCTCATGAAACAAACTATTATCTTGGCACAAGGCCTTGACAAAATCGTATGTGTAGTCTTTGCACAAAGCCTTGACTATGTGGTTATGATAGTCTGGCATTATGCATTACACCATTATAAAAGTGGTTATTGATATTGCATGTGATTATTTGACTAGTAGAATATCCATTTAAACATGTAAATGGAATTATTTCATTTTATTTATGCCATATTATGCTGATGTTCATGTTTAAAAGGCTTTTGTTTTAGTTATACATTTCCTTAAATGTTTATTCTTATTTATGAATGTTTCCGCTATAATGTTATCCTTACTGGGAATCTGTGCTCACCCCTTTCTATGTTTTATTTTTCCTATACTGTTATCCTTACTTGATCTTTTGTAATCATGCAAATGTTATGTAATAATGCACCGACTCCGGGTAATTGGGGTCAGGGCATTACAATTGGTATCAGAGTAAGTTTAGTAAAAACCTTGGAAGCTAGATTTAGATAAACTCTGATTAGAGAACATAGCCGTAAGATAGACTTTGACGATTAGTATAGAAGAACTTCTCAGAATTTTGGAATTGTAGTGATTTTGTGAGTTTTCTGAGCAATACATTCCTGTCTAGATATGATCAGGTAGAGGAGGCTCTGACATAGATGTACCTATTGGTAAAACCCAAAAACACCGCTTTGAGCTAGACTCGAACGAAAACTAGTGCATGACAACGGGCCTTGTTGCACTCTTTGTTACGACACTCCTAGGGGAAATTCTTAGGATAATTCTCATTTTATTTACAAACCATTATAAAAGGTTTATGAATATATACTTCATCAAAGAAATGTTTTTATGATTATGGATTATATCCATAAATAGTTCAATTTATGTTAAGTGTTTAACAAGTACAGAATTATGTATTTTGATTCATAAACTGATCTAGTTTACACCATTTTTGAGAAATGGCGCCTAGTGCAAGAAATGGAAACTGTATCAATACACTCACTCCAAGTAGGGATTTCCCTCCTGCACAAGATAATTATAGTGGAGCTGGTGATGAAACTAGTGCTGATCAGCTAATCACCATACTATGACAACTCACTAGGTTTATGAATAATAACCTTACCCATATAGAGCACATTGATCTGCTGTGTGGAGGATCAATGTTAGATCATTTCATGAGGAAAAAACCACCACCGTTCAATGGGGGTACAAATACCTTAGTAGCTGAGCAATGTATAAATTCCATAGAGAAAATATTTCAGGCATTGGGGAGTAGTCAAAGGAAAAAAGTCATCATGGTAGTTTATCACCTCACTAGAGATGCTGATCAACGGTGGTCATTGATACAAAACCCAAAGGAAGATGATGAAGTATCAAATATGGAATGGAGGGAGTTCAAAGTGCTTTTCTTAGAAAAATAATTTCCTATTGACCATCGAGCAGATATGGAAAGGAAATTTCTGAGTCTGAGGCAAAAGGAGGATGAGAATGTCACAAAGTGTGAGGCTAAATTTACATGGATAGCGAGGTATGCTACAGATTATATACGTAACCCAAGAAGTAAGATTGATAATTTCTTTGATGGGTTAAAACTGTTTCTTCGTCGATCATTAGTCTCACAAAACTTCTAGTTGTACGAAGATATTGTCTCATGTGCTATCAAGACAGAAAACGAATTCTCTAAGTCTCATGACTTTAAAGAAATGAAGGAGAAGAATAGATCTGCTGATCACTTTGGGAATGGAAATAAGGGGAAGAAGGGAAATGTTGAATATCCATCCTGCAGTAAATGAGGGAAGAAACCCCCCGATACTTTCTTAAAAGGAATGTGAGTCTGTTTCAAGTGTGGTGGAAAAGGACAACAAGCTCATGATTGCAAGGGGAAGAAGGATGCTTCTGATGTCCAATGCTACAATTGTAGGGAGATGGGACATTAGGAAAATTAATTTCCTAAGATTTAGGGGAACTTATCTCAGAAAAGGAAAAGGGATCAAGGCCAATATTATGCTATAACTACTACTGAGGTAGAATTTCCTAAAGATATGGTGGTAGGTAATTTAATGGTTTCCTCAAGTTTAGAAAATTCATTATTTTATTCTGGATCATCCCATTGTTTCATATCTTTCTTGTTTTCTAAGAAAATTAGATAATTACAATTTGATTTAATAAGGGAGTTGTCTGTTAATACTCTTAAGGGAATTATCATTGCAATAAAGTTTTGTGAATCAGTCCCCATTAGAGCACATAAAGGTTCTTTTTCTGCAGATCTATCATCATACCTATGATTGAATTTGATATATTCCTCGGTATGGATTGGCTTTCGGACCATGATACAAAAATTTATTATAAGAAGAATGAGGTTACTATTTTTGATGATGAAGATAAGGAACACCTTATCTGTAGAGCGGAATCATCACCACCTAATTCTTACCTAAATCCACCCCCAGTAGCTCAACTAAATTCAATTATTAGGGAGTAAGAGAATGAAATAACTATGGGTATGGAAAGGAATGTTCAAATAGAGGATGTGCCTATTGTGAAATAATATGTAGATGTGTTTCTAGAAGATTTACCTAGACATCCTCAAGAAAGAGAAATTGAGTTTTCCATTGATTTAATTCCTGGATCAAGGCCAATATCGAAGACCCCATATAGAATGGCCACTATGGAATTAGTGGAACTAAATAAAAAACTAGAGGAATTGAGTAATAAGGGATTTATTCACCCTAGTGTTTCTCCATGGAGATCCCCTGTCCTTTTTGTTAAGAATGAAGATGGATCTAAGAGGTTATGTGTTGACTATAGGGAGATCAATGATATAGCAATAAAGAACAAGTATCCCCTACCTCACATTGATGACTTATTTTACCAACTGCATGGAGATAAATACTTTTCCAAGATTGAACTTCGATCTGGATACCATCAGTTTTGTGTGAAGAAGGAAGACATTCCGAAGATAGCATTTCGAACTAGGTACAGGCATTACGAGTTTACCGTAATGCGTTTTGGGCTAACTAATGCACCATCTGTATTCATGGATCTAATGAATAGAGTTTTCAAGGAATATCTTGATGATTTTATGGTGGTATTTATTGATTATATCTTGGTATAATCCAAAATCAAATAAGATCATGAAAATAACATTCACATTATCCTAAAGATTCTGAGAATACCTAAATTATATGGGAAGTTTAGCATGTATGAATTCTGGCTTCAAGAGATTTCTTTTCTTGGCCATATTGTCTCTAAAGATGTAATATCTGTTGATCCTTCTAAGAATAAGGCAACCCAAGAATGGCCTGTACCGATCAGTATAACCGAGGTATATAGTTTTGTTGGTTTAGAAGGTTATTATCAACGTTTTGTCCAGAATTTTGTCTCGTTGGCTATCCCATTAACAAAGCTCACACGTAAAGGGGTTAAATTTGTTTGGACAAAAGAGTGTGAAGAATGTTCCGAAGAAATGAATATATGATTAGTCAATGCTCCTATATTGACACAACCATTAGAGAATGATGGGTTCGTTATTTATAGTACTGCATCAAAGAAAGGACTTGGTTGTATCCTTATGCAGAATGATAGAGTTATTGCCTATGCATCACGACAGTTGAAAATTCATGAGAAAAACTATCATACTCATGATCTCGAGTTAGTAGTTGTGATCATTTCTTTAAAGATATGAAGAAACTACCCCTATGGTGAAAAATTTGAGATTTATGCTGATCACAAGAGTTTGAAGTATATTTTCTCACAAAAAGAACACAACATGAGTAAAATGAGATGACTTGAATTACTAAAGTATTATGATTGAACGATACAATACCACCCGGGGATGGAAAATAAGGTTGCAGATGATTTGAGCAGAAATGATCATGAAGTTTTGAACAATATGAGAATTTAAAGGGATCCAATTTTCATGGATCTAGTGAATATGGACATGAGAATATCCATGGATGGTGAAACATCAAGGCTTTTTCAAATGGATGCCAAACCATCTTTACTAGAATGGATTTAGTATTCTCAGACCAATGATGAATAATTTCAAAAGAATATTAAAGCTGTGAATGATGGGAGATTGAGTGACTTTGTGTATGAAGATGGAATTTTGAAATTCAGGAAGAGACTTTGTGTTCCCGATATTCCTGATCTAAAAAGGGAATTTTTGGATGATGATCATAGTTCCAATTTCTCTATACACCATGGGAGAACCAAAATGTATAGATATTTGAAGGAACATTTTTTTGGGACAAAATGAAGAGGAAGATTACTGATTTTGTGTCAATATGTATGGTTTGTCAACAAGTGAAAGATGGAAGGAAATAGCCTAGAGGAGTCATGCAACCACTTCCCATACCTAAGTGGAAATGGGATAATATCACGATGTACTTTGTCATGGGACTACCAAAGACTCCTACAAGGAATGATTCAATATGGGTTATTGTTGATAGTCTTACCAAGTCAACACATTTTCTTTCTATAAGAGAAGATCTACCATAGGAACGTCTAGAAAGACTATAAATTAATTAAGTTGTGAGACTTCATGTAGTACCCATATTAATTGTTTCTGATCGTGATCCCCATTTTACTTCAAGATTCTGGAAAAGTCTTCAGAAAGCCCTAGATACTAAACTTCGTTTGAGCATTGCCTACTAGCCCCAAACTGATGGATAATCAGAATGAACTATTCAAACCTTAGAAGACATGTTATGATCATGCTCACATGACTTTCAGGGTATGTGGGATCAATATTTACCTATGGTGGAATTTTCCTATAACAATAGCTTCCATTCAAGTATTCGGATGGAACCATATGAAGCGTTATACGGAAAGAGATGTCGCAAACCAACCAGTTTGGATGACGTTGGTGAAAGAAAACTTGTAGGCCCAGAACTAGTGGAGGAAACAATGGAAATGGTAAAGGTAATCCAAAACCACATCAATGCATCTCAAAATAGGCAGACGGACTATGCTGATAATTGATGGAAGGATTTGGAATTTCATGTTTGAGATAAGGTTTTATTTGAGGTATCTCTATGGAAGGGAGTTATACATTTCGGTTAAAAGGGTAAATTGAGTCCCAGGTACATTAGTCCTTTCAAAATTATAGAATGAATTCGGGTTTTAGATTATCATTTGGCAATCCCGCCAAGTCTCTCTAAAGTTCACGATGTGTTCCATGTATCACTATTTAGAAAATACATGACTAACCCAACGCATGTACTCACTTACAAGGAATTAGAACTGGAACTCGATCTGTCTTATTGTGAATATCCCATTATAATTCTTGATACAAGAGAACAAGTGTTGAGAAACCAGACGACTCGTCTAGTAAAAGTTCTATGGAGAAACCATAAGATGAAAGATGAAACATGGGAAACCAAGGAACATATGATGAAGAACCACCCAAGTATATTCATGCGGTAGTATTCTAGAAATTTTGAGGTTGAAATTATTTCAAGGAGGGGAGAATTTAACACCCCAAGTTTCCACAGTATGCTTCTCTTTGAATAATACAGTAGCATGTGTTGTACGCAAATTCAAGTTCTAACACACAACATAACCAATCAAACTAGCCATTATGAATAGTAATACCCACTTTTTGAAATTTTATATATTTTATCATTCAAAATGAACCTCATTTTTAGATTTGGAATATCTAAATTTGCTTAGGGTAAATATTTCGTATTTTTCTGAAAACATTCAATTTTTGATGAATAGTGAAAAAACATTGAGTTATAGTTTAAAACCAAATTTTTATTTAAATAATTATTTATTTTATTTAAATTTATTTAAGTTAAAAATAGATACATAATACCTATATATGATCAATTTAATTCATTAGAGTTAGTTTAGAATAATTTTATGTATATAAAAATTTTATTGAACTTTTCATCGCCTTTTACCCACCTCCTAGGAGAATTTGGAAATTCAAATAAAACATAATTTTACCACTTATTTGAGTGGAATTTAGAAAATCTAAGAGACAAGGATAATATAAAGGAGTAAAATGTGGTTCAATAAGATACAAATAATTTTTTGTGAATAGTAATTTTTTACATTTATTTACCACGGTTAAAAGTAAATAGGGTAATTAAGGTTAATAATGATATTAATATTACCCTAAAACAAGTACTAATTCTACTAGACAAGTTTATCTCGACCAAAAACAACCTTAGGAATAAAATATTATCATTTAGGCCCCTTTTGATTAGATTAGGACATTTATTATTATTTAATTCAAAGAAGAGTTGAAAGAGTTAAAATCAAAGTTTAATAACTAAATTTTTTTTAATATAGGGTTATACATAAGATAAATTCGATTATAAATATTATTTAGAAAGATAAAAACATATCCTACAAAATATTAATTTATTTATAATTTTTAGATGTTAAAGAATTTAATTTATCTATGACACAATGGTGATACGGTAATTACATAATTAATGAAATATTATAATAATTGATATTATAAATATCAAAATAAATTTAATTTGAGACTTTTAATGGATTTAACTAATTTTATAAGTTAATGTGACATATTAGTATTGATTATATAAATTTTTTTAGAAGTAATAATGCTGTTATGAATTTATCAAAAACCAAATACCCAAATAGTGTCAAAATTGACATAAGAGAGTTTTTAAAAGAAATATTATACTACTAATTGATATTATATTTATAAAAATCTAAAGATCGGCCAAAGGACTTGTATAATTATAGGTCTATCATTAATGGACCACGTGGTGGTATATTAGAAGTATATTTTATGTTTATTAACTATATAATATAAAAATACAAAGAGACATGGTAAATGTCAAACTACTTAACTAAGAGTTAAAACTAAGAGATAAGGTTAATATAGTGACCCAGACCTGTATAAAACCTATTGGTTGAATGATTATAGGCTTATACCAACCTAAAAATTTAAATAATACACTTTTTAAGCATTATAAACCTAATATGAATTTATTATAAAATAATATTTATAGCTTTTCCTAAGGTTCCCTCACCCCTCTTATAAAATGACAGTCTCCCTTCTCTCAAATTCATACCTTCAAAACATTTGGTCTCGGCCAAACTCTGCCCAAATACCCTCTAAAATATCCAATATTTAACCTAGAGGCCTTCCATTAGTCATAAAGCCAACCTAAGGAGCCCTTTTGATCAAATCAAAAGGAAGAACCCGAAGAAGAGGTAATATTTTCACAAACCTCTTTCAAGTTCCTTTCTTCCTCAACTTCTTCTTTCTTTGTTATTACCATTCTAAAATAAAAACTCCAGTTTATTCTATATACTGTGATGTTATTATAAATATGGTACAACCGTATTCAGTATTCAATCCATCCCTTGAATGATATGTCACCATACGTGTGTACGTACGACTTACCGTCTCCACCTCGTGGTGTAATTGTTATTCAATAAATTATTATTTGGATGGGTATAATAATGATGTGTAATTCTATTAAATAATAAATATAACATGATAATGATTCTGTATATATTATATTCCATCCAATTCAATATTATTTTAATATCAAAAGAATGATATTGTCGCTCGTACGTACGTACAGACTACCGTCTCCATGAACGCGATGAGATTCATTCCCCATCGTATCCATTCAAGAATAATTCTAATTTAATGATTAAAAATAATTTTTATGGACTTGATATCATTACGGATATGAATAATATACAACCTATCCATAACAAACACGGATTATGTAACAAAACATATAAAATAAAACGAGTAAGTTAACACCCGAAACAACGATAATACTAAGATATTATTAACAAAGCAATGTTAAAAGATCATATATGATATCATATTAATTTAAATGGTTCTTGTATAATTTAATAACAAATATTTCATCATTAAACAAGAGGTTAACCTGCCCTCGACCACGGAAAAGTACAAGTTAAGGGTTTATTTCACAATCTCTTCGTTATCTGAGGTTTCTTATACGTAATTATCTATTGGGACCTCTATATCATCCACATAAATGTTTCTTAAAAATTTATTTCAAATCATTCTTACTATTTTATAAACTATGGGTTAAAGTCATTTATACCCTTGTTGACTTTTTATAAAATGTTTGTAAAGGAATATTTCTGTTGTTTTCTAAACAAGGTCCTTTTTAACCTTTTTGACAGAATTAAGGTAAAATGTCTTTTTTAACATACACGGCAGGTGCAGCTATTTTACGCCATTATAAAATCATTTAAGATTCCCTTAAAAGCTTATAAGAATATTTTAAAAGTAAATGTTTTATTTTATAATTATGTGACTTCTAAATGATTTAAGAAAAGAGATATTTCTCTCAAATAGTTTTGATTTCATCTATGTCAACATCCTTTAATGGATTTTAAGCTTATTTGAATGTGATTTATTATGATAAAAAACATCCATATTGTATTGAAGGTTTTATGATATGTTTGACTGTGGATTTGTTATTTTTATATAATTCATGGTTTATTGATATTGTATTGAAATTTCATATGATATTTTTAATACAAATGATTATGTTATGTTTAAACCTGTTCATATGAGGAATGCATTGGATTTAGTAAGTGATGTGTGGAGCCCTCTATAGCTCCTCGAAGCATTGGTAGGTCTCATGAGACAAACTAGTGTCTTGGAACAAGACCTTGACAAAGTCTTTTTTGTAGTCTTGGCACCAGGCCTTGACTATGTGTTTATGATAGTCTGGAATTATGCATTCCATCATTATGAAAGTGGTTATTGATATTGATTGTGATTATTCGAATAGTAGAATATCCATGTGAACAAGTAAATGGCATTATTTCATTTTATTTCTGCCATATTATGATGAAGTTCATGTTTAATAGAATTTTGTTTTAGTTATACATTTCCTTAAATGCTTATGCTTATTTATGACAGTTTCTGCTATATTGTTATCCTTACTGGGCATCTGAGCTCACCCCTTTCTCTGTTTTATTTTTCCCAGGATGTGAAGAAGTATTTTATGAATGACCTACAGGGATAGTATGAGGGGATATGAGTGTGTAATATGGAGACTATGTTGTTGTAGTTTTTATTTTATAATGTAATGTAAACTTTATGAATGTATATAGTGATTCCAAGGATACTAAACTAATTGGTCTTTCGAGATGTGACGTTTCGTGATCATGCCAATGTTATGTAATAATGCACCAACTCTGGGTAACATGGTTCAGGGAGTTACATCATTGATGTAGAATAAAAGGTTGGCAGATTAAATATAACTCATAGATGGTGGGAAATTTTAGGAAACATTATTCACAAAATACATACCTCATGATTATAAAATTGAGATGAAGATATAGTTTTATACCTTAAATAAAAATTAAAAGGAGAGTTTTTTAGATTGTGAATATACCTTTACATGGTCTTCTAAGTATGCTATATATTATATACGCAATATACAATGCTATATCAAACAATTCTTTTGAGGACATAAGGAAAATATCTAAAGGTCCCTTGTTTGTTAGATTTTTTCATCATATGATAGGACAATATTATCTTCCCTCAAGATGGATAAGGGATTCTCAAATTCATATACATTAAAAATAAACCACGATAACATCTTTTCTTCTAGGAAATAATAAAAAGGGCCATCTTCAAAAAATTAGAAGAAGTTATGGAAATTTATTTTGTGTGGGAATTGTAAAAAGAATCACACTATGAAATTCATGAATGGAATGTGAGTTTTTCTTAAGTCTAGAGAAAAGGGTAACCAAGAAAAATAATGATAATGTATGAATAAAAAAATAAACTAATCAATGTTAAAAATGAAAATTTATATGTAACTATATAAATGAATACCCCAAAATTTAGTAGACTATACCTATGAAGATGCTAAGGTATCAGGTCAATCATATGTTATTGACACAACCAAAGTGGAATGATATATGTACATCTATTTTTGAATAATTTAATTTTTTTGTAAAAGTATTATGTGTATAATTTTCTCAACATATGATTTATGAATAGGGTGAGGATTATAATCCAGTACTTTTTCATTAAATATTTAATATCATATATTAAATGGTACCAATAAAATTTATTCAGTAAAAAGTTAATTATTTGGGTTAAAATGTGATTTTGGAAAAGAAAACCCTTAATATGTTCCTTTTTCGAGACAATTAGGAAGAAATTATTGATATGGATCTGTTATGAATGCTTCAGACCTAAATATTTATTTTTTGAAAAGTTGTTTATTCTATCACTAAAAGAGTTTACAACACAATGGGATTTACAAAATATTTCCAATAACATGGGTCTTACTTATGGAATAAGGAATAATTCACGTTTCCAAATATGTTTTTTGGTAATTTGAGTTATTAACATATATATAGTGGATATATGACGAAGATATTCACATGTTTGGAATGTGAAGATTTTGATTTACATAATGTTGATATAAATTATAATGATAATTTCATTTTGGAAATTTTGTGACTCTCCTTTAGAAGTGCTTGAAACATAATCTATTTTAAAAGTTAACCATTTATAAAATGATTTAAGTTTATCATTAGATTATATTTTAGATGTTAATGTATTACATCACTATATGATGCATCATGAAATAAGAGATGATGTTCAAATATTTTGAGTTGCAATGAAAGGGAAATATTATTTTTATTGAATCTTATATTTATATATATTTTTATATAGTGAAATAATTCCTTATCAATAGGAAAAAATGGTTTTGAAACAAAAATTTTGTCTTATTATCATCATTTTTTATTATATAAATGACCTTTATTCAAACCTATGGTTTATGGTTTTGTGGTCAACAAAATTTATTTAATATTTTTTCTACCCCTCTACATCCAAACATTATTTTTGAACTTTTTATCCATATCCATTTCTCTATTTCCCAACTATGATCCGATATTAGGGAACCCAGTTACGTGGATGTTTTACCTTCCTTTCTATCTTATTAAGAGTATGAGATATTTACCATTTTTTCAATGGGGGTCTTCAAAAATAGTTCATTTTAATCCATATATCATCAATATTATGATTAAATTCCAAGGATGCAATTTAATTATGGTATGGAGAATGTAAACCCCAAAATTCAAAATTAAGAAGATTATATTGGGTAGTGTGCCTGACAAGAGACACTAAGTACATAAAGGGATATAATACCATTATAAATTAAAATATAATAACTATTCTTTATAGATATGACATATTTTATATTTTTTAATACAAGAAACATCAGGTTATCATATGTTAAAATCAAGATAGACCTTTTTCAATGTAGTAAATTATAATTAGGACTGTGATTTACTAAAAAATAATATATAATCAAAATAATAATATTTAATATAATAATATACAAACTATCCATTAAAAATATTATAAAATAATATATGAAAATATATGGTTTATATTAATATATAATGAATTATTGGGTTACCAATTTATGAGTATCTAAAATAAGAACCAATTGGATATAAAAAGAAATATTATATTTTATTACGCTTCTAAAATAGTTCTTTCTAAAAAAAAGAAATATTTATAAGAAATTAATGATTTTGATGAAATATATATGTTATATATTTGATCAAATAAGTTTTCATATTCAACCATTATGTTTGATATGCATAAGATAAGAACAAACCCTATTTTATAAAAAAACTATATTTTTATAAAGGCAAATTTAACGACTTTTAATGAGGAACCCATTTTAAATATGAATTCTCACACATTAATTGATTTAATATGTAAGAAGAAACTCCATATTTTAAATAGAAACACAATAATATGTTAGTTTTATTCTTTCATATTTTTCTGAAACATTTTATTTTTTAGTGAATAGGTAAATTAATGATTTTTTATTCCAAAATGATTTTTCATCTAATTTTTTAAGGTTAAATTATGTTTTAGATTGGTTTTAAGGATTAATTATGTCATATTTTACCAATTAATTTAATATAGGGCATTGGAAATTATTTCACTACGAAATTGACTACAAAAACATAACAATCTTTTTGATGTTTTCCCTTTAAAACCGTGTGTTGCCATCCCACTTGTGTGCTGAATTTTAAATTAATTCCATCCACATATATGTTTAGAATTTCGAAAAAATGATTCAATATTTTTAATCAGAATACTTTTTAAAATATAATAATACCAAATTTTTTTTTTGGACAAAAAATATTAGTGAAAGTGATTAAAATTAATTACAATAATTATGGTTAACTAAAGATTAATAAGAGACTAAACCATAACTTTAGGGCCCAAACCAACCTATAAATTTTCCAGGAGACATTGGATAGAAATATTTCTACAAAATCTTATATTGGTTTTACTTTGTTATAGTATGGGATCCACTTACATGGAAATAATATCAGTGGTATTACCTTTCCCAAAATTTACAAGAGTGGCACTCCTCATCCACTATTAAATGGCCTTATCTCCTCCCACATTCTTACACCTCTCAAGAAAAATTGGACCGACCAAGATATAGAAACGAAGTTCAGAAAAATACCTCCCCTATTTCTAGAATCATTCACTTGGGAGTAAATCCTTTTATGTAAGCCTTTTTCGATAAACCCAAAGACGTTACTCGATTAAGATCTAAAATATTCTCTCATGATTTTTAGTTTCATATCATTATCCACTCACTATACTCTTATTATTATATTATTGTATAATGAAGCTTGTATAATCACTATACTAGGATTCTTTTATGTTATGTTTTCAACCTACACTTATACACACATCCTACTATTGTGCAACAAATATATTGTTTATGTTTATGATGAAATACTGTAACACAAAATGAGGGTTGTTAATTTTTACCTTAACACCTAAATTGGTGGAAATTATGATGTAAAATATTCTTATATATGATTAATATGATATTTATTATATATTTATTCTTCTTTATACCAATACAAATTCAACTTTCCCAAAAATATGATACATCATTGGGGAAAATGTGGACTACCACCACCTCAATGTCGTGTGATTCATTAACATTATATATGGAATGTATAATGGGTGATATAGATAATCATATGTGACATATGTGACACATATATTATATTAAAATTATAATATAAATATTTATCATTTATGTTTCATATTTTTAATTTGACAATGAAATGAAAGTGGTGTCCATGAATACGTACGACCAACCATCTACCTAAACGGTGCATTTCATCTATTATCTTGAAAAAATATAGAGTATTATAAATAAAAATGTTCTAAATATATATTAAAATTATATAATAGTATAAATTTGGGATATGATGAAAATGTGATAAAAATAATAAGAAAAAACCATCAATAAGCCCAAACATACATGAGAGAACTAGGAAATTAACATGTGAAATAGTCGATATTATGAAATAATTTTAACAAAAAGGTAATATGATATTAAAAGAAGTTAATATATGATATTGTGAATATTATTATGGTTTGGGTATATGTTAGTGACATATTTTAAAGAAATATACAAGAGCATAAATAACACATGATAAAATAAATGTTAAGGAAAGGGATTTTGCCTCAATATACATTCCATTGAGACTCATTTGTTATTATGCTCCAATTCAAATTTATTTTTTTATTTACTAAATATTAAAATTTCATACCATGAATATAATTATGCTAAAAGATTTATATGTTTCATTTAATATTATTCCTTTATAGAGCATATGATTTTAATATTTTAATATGATATGAGACATATTGGAATGATTAAAAGTTCACTTCCCTAAATATTGTTTTTATGATCTTTAAATGGGGTTTCAATTAACTAATTTCAAGAAACCTTTTTGATAAATAGCCTCTATTAGGGTATTCTTCATAAATCCACATCTTTTATTCAATGAAGATTTTCTGATAAGGCACATTATTCATGACTATGATGACTTCTCTGGACTAGTATATCAATGGTGGGGCTTGGTTATAAATAGAACATCAATGCATTAGTAGTCTCATGAGATGATATAGTTATCCAAATTATATGCATTTTTACCTGATAGATAAACCATCTTGTGAATTATTTTATTGTACTGGTTGCATGTACCTAGGAAACAAGGTGTCTAATAATTATATATTTCCTTCATTTCAATTCAGTTATTATTCATCCATGAGATTCTACGTTGAAATATTTATGGATGCATTTAGTTTACATTTTATTGATTTATATGGCATAAGTTTTAGTTTCTTGGGTTTCTATTTTAAATTATTCTTATCTAGTTATTATAATTACATGTTTTATCACTTATTCACCTTAGAATGTTAATTTGTTCATATTGATCCTTGGTTACTTATTCAAACATTCCCATACCAAGAAATGGATCTCACCCTTATTTAGTTTCTTTTCCTATGATGAAGATATAATTTTTTTTACAATTTTTCTTGGATGAAGTTTATTTCAGTTTACTATGTATCAATTGTTATTTTGTTTTCATAATGTATTATGGGTATCATGTGTGTAATATAAATTTCCAAGACATGAAAACTGATTGGTCGATCAAGATTTATTTATATGCTATAATTAAAATTAAATAAAATAATGTTCTATCTCTTAGAATATAGGGTAAGGGAATTAAATTATTATTAAAATTATGTGATACTTAGTGTGTCCCTTTCCTCACTTATGAAAGGGAATCAGTTCTAATTTATTATTCAGAACTCATGAATAATGTGTATGAATAATGGGGTTTTCCAAATACATGTATAACTATTAACTGAGTTTTTTCATATTATTACATCTTTTAGATTCTTAAAAAATTTTGTAACCATTACTGTAAAATATAAAAAATATTTTTCATATAATTAAATTTTAGTATTCATGTATAAAACCCCATAATAATATTTTTTCCAACCTTGGGGAAATGGAAACATTACTCATGCATATGTACAATGAACAATCTCCATGTAGTGATATATTTCAGTTTTCATCCCCACTCTACGTGGATCTTTATTGAGTTAAAAATAATGACTAAATATTATATATATGACCTAATTATGATTATTTAAATATAATATATCATTTATATTCTTAATTTTTATATAGTTAAAAAAGTATTACATCACTCAAGTGTTTGTGCGAGCTACCACCTGTAAAAAGTGATATGATTAATTTTCCATGAAAACCATAGAAATATGATTCCAAAAAATATATATAACTAATAAATGTGGTATTAAAATAACTATTAAAATTCATTACATGATTAATCCATCAACAATATGTATGCACAAACTCTACCAAAACGAATCATATATAAAGAATGAAATAATTAACACTTATAAACCACCATATAAATAATGAATTATTAATAAATTGGTATTGAAACGTTTTAAGTGGATATTATATTATATTATAAATCTATATATTATTATGGTATATAAGTATTATAAATATAAGTTTATTATAAAGTATGGAAAAATCACTTAAGACACATGTTATGCCATTGGAAAGTATTTATTTCAGAATATCATCCTTATCTAGGATATGTAATATTTATTTTCATATTAGGATAAATATAAGATATTTATGTTTTCAACACTATATATTTCCCTATCCACTTTTTACTCATGGGAATTACATTTTTTTCATTTTTTAAAATCCATATATATAAAAATTCTAACAAGAATAATTTTACGGAAAATAGACATTGTTTTTTAACTTAGATGGGAATTTTTTCTAGAATATCCATCTTTATATAAAATGATTATTTAATGAATGATTTTACTATTATCCATTTATTTTTTAAATTCATCCTTAACCATGATTTAATTTCTATTACAAAATGTATAATTAATTTTCTCTACGTTTTTGGATCTCAACACTATCCACCAAAGGTGTGAAGAGAATGTTTTAATTAACACTTATCATATGAATGAACTTTCCCAAAATCAAAATATTTCATTTCCTAGAAGTATACATTAAAGGATTCCAAGGTTCTTATCAAAGAAATATTTTTCTTAATAAAAATGAATGCTTTATATTTAAAATAATTTTTTCCAATAAAATATGTATTTTGTTAATAATAAATGAAAGAGGTATTTTGGAATTATTTCAATATATATCGACAAATTATGATGGTTATAATGAATTTTTGGTGATTAACGTTAATAATATTATCTATAATGTCTTAATGTGGGGGCCAATAGAATTTTCCCTCTTGGTGGTTGGCAAGATGACATCAAGCATGCCTTCCTGTACTCCAGATGATACTAATAAGTATCGAGGGTCTAAATGTACTAGAATAGAGAGACTACACCCTCTAGATCTGTAATAAAAAATAGAAGAATAAAATAATAATATAAAATTTGCAAGATACAAATATTTAAAAAAGTTATTAATGAACAGATAACCCAAAATGTCCTAATAAAATAACCATGCATGAAAAAAATGCCCAAAAGTATATTGGAGTCATAATATAGTTGGTAATACATACATATTCTCTAGATTGATGAATAAATGAATGAATAAATAAATCTTAATCCTTTACATTTATTGAGTTCAGGCTCAACCCTAATATCCCATTTTATATCCTATACTATAACGAGGAATAGAAAATACTCACAAGCCATGTACTAACTTATAGTTAAGATATATTAATGTGTTCCAATCAACAACTAAAAAGGTACTGAAATAAAATAAAAATGATAACACCAATGATGTTAAATTTAATCTAGCATATGTGATTCAAATATGTAATTGTGTAGGTGTAACATGAGAGAATGAAAATAATAAATGTAATCAAGTTGGGTTTAGGATCCTAAAATGTCACACGACCAACCCTAATTTCATCATCCTAAGACATGATGTCTCTAATAGCATATAATTTGTAAATTAATATTTATAAGGTAAGTAATCTAGGTGTAAAACCATGTAATACATGAATTATTATAGTTTTGTATGTACAATAATTCCATGTCATTTATGTATCATAAAATGGGTGGAGTCCATAGGGGAATACCTTTCGTAGTTATCCGTAATTGGAAGGTGTTATATGATCTATAGGATTAGGTTATATGTATCATTGGAGCTAAAATTTATAGGATACCGAGATATTAACAAAGGAGATCTATAATATCAAGTATAATACAAGGAGAATCACCCTTGTAATTCAATTTATTTAATATGTGAAAATATTGGTGATCCCTTAGTGGTGAGATGGCGTATTAACTACTATAAGACAATGAATAAATCCTTGTTTTGTCATTCACATGATAGATAAATCAAAGAATATGTTTAGGTACCACTATTCCACCCAATGATAACATCAAATATAGTCTAAGTATCACTCTGGTCATTCTGCAATGATATATAATTTCAATAATGATAAGGAACTCCATTAATAATAAAAAGTAATTTCTTGTCCAATAATTACCTTTCAATTCAAATTTAATTAGGATACCAACCCATATATTACATACTATTATCCATGTACCACACATTCATAGGATAATATTATGACACTCTATAGATTAAAATTAAAAATTGGCCCTGAAAAATTCATTCATTCAATACTTAAAACCATCAAGATCCAGTTCACCAATCTTTATAAAATTTCACTCAATTGAACACATCACTTACATTTTATTAGTCAGACCATGTACATATACATGAATGTTACAGTTAATTATAGTTTAATTCAATTTTCAATTCAACTTCAAGAGGTATGAATAGCCATGTAAATGTGCATAACATTTAGAAATTCACCTGAATAGTTCTACCAACCATTTCATTCATAAATATAGATGTCCAAATTAATGTGTTTAATAGTTAAACAATTATTTATCGTAATTTTAACCACACCAACAAGGATACATGAGAAAATCACTTAAAATATACATTGGTGACATTATTATTTATATTTTTTCATGAAATTTTATTAATCACACCTAGAGGGGTGGTAATAGTTATGTTAGATGACCGTATTCAACGTCAATGGTATGAGGAAGTACATCATATAAGTGTTATACAATTTAACCAATGGAATTTTAATTTTATGATAAAAATATATAATTACTACTATACAATACAAAAACAAATTTTATATTGAAAAAAATTCAATGGAATGGAATATAGAGAACCTAACTTATTCCAATAAAGCTTCAATTATCCATTATCTGGTAGGCTTCCAACAATGGTGATTGAGGGAGAATAAAGATAGAGGAGAAGATGAAGTAGGAAAATGAAAATAATCCTTACTATCCCTTTTAATGAGATTAATGGTTTTAGCACATGGTTTGGATACCCATAAACTAAATATGATGAACCATTGTCCAAAGGGACGCACCCCTCACAAGGTTGTAGCGCATGGTTCATCAAACTATATCCCAAAGATGTAAATACCTACATTCCACTAGATATTTTCACATTATATACTGGGAACTCCAAATGTTTAAAACAAATTATGTTCTTATATAAAATTTCAATATTGGTTGGGTAACACTGTTAGCATATACTATGCACCAATATTGAACCCCAAGATGTTCCTCTCAAAATTGAGTTCTCAAATCATTTCACTACTAAAACACATCCAAACTCCCATGGAACTTCCAAATACATAATGATCATACACAAATAGATACTATTTGGTCTTCTATATCATGAAAAAACATTATGAACACCTGTTTACAATTTTTTTCTATCAATCAAATAGACAAATCATTTTCCATTGAAAATTACTACCATTCTAAAACATGGGACATTATTACCTCCCCACCTTATAAATTATCAATACTATGATGTGTTTTCAAAAAAACATCCCCCGACCTACCTAGTCTATGAATTCCCGCTCAAATGGCTACATTGAATTTCAAAATTCCCAATGCACATCTAATAGTCATTTAAAGAATGTGGTGTCTGAATAGAAAAACATTATAGCTATTATTTACAACCATTCAAGAACCATCCTGATTATAATTATCCAAGTCCATCTAAATTGAGATATGATCACATCATTCCATATTCCATAAATAGGCCTATGGTGCTCCCCATAATTGGATAATGATTTCATCTTCCAATACCATGTTATGGTACTTTCATCAGCAGAACTACCTATATAATCCCACAACTGGCATTCGAACTATTCTATTAGAATTATTGTAAAATTTTCACATGATAATGCATGAGGAAACTATTTCTCCTCCTAGATTCGAAATATAAATCTGAACTCTAATATACCAAAATAATATTTGTTGTGGACACCCTTCTTTAAATTAAATGTTTGGCCCTTTACACTATACCCATATAAGTACAATGACATGATAATCTTGGTTCATCACTAACGATGTCCATCTAGATAAGGTAACAAAGGTAGAACATCCACTAACTAAATTTTTCTGAACATACTAGTGTTCAATATCTCACACATCCCCAAATTATATTCTATGTTTTTATCTGAAGGGGTAATGAGATCATTCCAAGAACACTCACTGAATCCCACAACCAACATCTCATGATTGACATTGGATGAACCATCTCTTAAAAGATACCTAATCTATACCATGTACCATCATATGCTGTATCGGGCTTTATTCCTACCCTTAGACATCCCCAAGTCAGTATTCAAACAGGTACATATAATTTATTAAGAAAATTTTAGTACATTATCTATTTATTAAAACAAATACAAGAAGAAAAATGAATATCACACCACATATGTGAGGGTCCCACAATATAACAACACTTATTTTTATTACACACTTAAACCTGATTTATTACATAAAATCACTTGATAAAACATTGAAGATTGAGGTGTCTAGTGTATTTGGGGATTAAGAACATTACACAATAACATAGAACATAAAACACACAACATCTTTATTGAAAAATTAATTTTCATGACCACTACATTCCATCATACTTAGCATTGCATGGGATAACCTAGGGACATGCATAATAAAAGGGTGAGCTGTAAATTATAGTAGAGGAGTAAATAATGAATAAAATGAATAATAAAATACATGTTAGGTGATAGTAATATCAATGGAGTATAAAATAACAAGAACAAAAAAGGAATGATATGGCATGATTATCATAACAAGTCAATGTGTCAATAACACTTTACATGGAATTAGCATGATCCAAGGATCATTGCACATGGGGCATTATTAAAACCTCATTGCACCTAAAGAAAAAGTAAACCCTCATTGAATTTTAATTATCATGAATCAACACTCATTTTACATGACGTATCATGATATTATACTTTACCTAATTTATTGGAGCGCTATCAAGAAACACCCTTCTTAATCATTTCATTTCATGCATAAGTGTGACACATGGTTGATAAAACATGGTTTCATTAATCCTCATAATTTATATAATGAAAAGGAGTGAGTAATTAATACATGAAACTACTTAAACAATATTTCAATGTGCATAATGGTGAATACCCTTGATAGATTAATGGGCATAGTATTCACTACCCAATGAATTTGGCTCAGAAAATCATGGTGCAATTTTTCTGTGTAACGACGTGACATAAGAACTTATAAAAATGGTTGATGAGAGAGAAAGGGGTGTTTAATAATATGTACATGAAATATAATTTAAGGGGGTTATATAGATAGATGTACTGAAATTTTGAATGGAATTTATATTCATGATACAAAATAATTTCATGAATGAATATTAAGAGAGAGAAATTCTATATATATTTTTGGAATGGTAACAGGTATACATGGAAGGAATATATGAATGAGAAAGGGGTCTATAAATATTCAAAAAATAAATAGGAATGTATAAGGGAGGTTATATATCATAGCCCAACATTTATAATTTAATATAAAAGGGTATAACAATTTTAAGAAACATGGATAAAAAGAGAAAGGACTGAATCCCTTACTTGGAAGTGTGATACCAAAGGCTTTAGAGAGGCTTGAGAGAGGCTTATTGGGAGATATGGGTGCCTTGGGAGGATTATATAGAGAGGAGGGAAGAGGTTGGATGAACTAAAAAGGCTTTGAGTGAAGTGGAATTGGGATCTTGGATGGCATTTTATAGGAAAATGGAGGGGATTTTTTATTATTTAGGTCTGGGACATCACACATTAAACTAATCAAAACCAAAAAACAGCCCATGGTTTTTTCTGTGGTTTCTACCAAAGGGGAGTGGAAAAAAAATATTATATAAGGCCAATGGAAGAACATCTTAAAATAATTGGTTTTCTTACATGGAGGTGAGTCACACTCTCAAAGAAATCAATTTAAAATGATAAAATGTTTTATAAGTCTTGGAGGGTCCACTATGGCATTGTAAAATAAATAAAACAAACATAAAATCACATTATTTTAATATAAAAACATATATTGTCCGAAAATATGATTTTAATATTTTATTACTAAAATATTTCTTCATTATGATGTCATAAAACACATTATATAATTAAACGGTATTTAATTTTTACCCAAAAATTTGACTCTCATAAAATTATAAAAAACACACCATTGGATAATTTTTACATAGTGATTTAAAAATTAATATTCATTGTATCTAAATAATTTTCTAAATAAGTGAATTTCCACTTTTAAAATAAAAACCAAAATTTATCGAAAAAACATGGGTTTTGAGAGAAAAATCATTTAAACTATAATATAAATTAAAATTCCCTTCATAAAATTCTACTATCATTTATATTTAATAAAAGTTTATTTAATAATAATAATAATATTTTATTAAAATGTTATATAGTTCAATATTCCATTAATTCATCAAAATATATTTCATAGTAGAATATTAACTAAAAATATTATTTCCACTTTGAAAACTATTTACAATATAGTAGTAATTAAATGAAAATATATTCTTTATATAGAAATAGTGTACATAATCACAGTACTAGGGTCTCATTATAAAACCTCTTATACCACCCGCATAAGACTGAACGGTACGGTGTGCGAGGGTGACCGACTCTTGGTTTGGCTCAGATAACATCGCTCGACTAGTAATGTCTATCAACTTCCACTTATCCCGTAGGCATTTACACTCAAACATAATTTATTCAAGCTTGACATGGACTTGGCCAAGAAAAAATCCCAATGACACCACCTCCTTTCTGTGCTTCGAAAAATGGGTTTCGTTAGGGGAAAGTCTACTAGATGACGCTATCACTTCCTTTGTCTTTGGAAATTGGATTTGTTAAAGCACTATATTTATAATAATCAAATGATAATTGTTCAACTACTATATTATCATAGTTCAAAATTCTTAATGGTATTTTAAAAAAACAAAATTATAAAACCAAATAATTAAATATATTATATAACCATTTCACATAATAATACATTAAATTAGATCAAGATGAATTTTCCATTGATATAAGTTTTTGTCCTTACAATCTTCCCCACATAATAAATTTTTCCCTTGAAATTTCCTTTTCTCACACTAAAACAGATGCGGGTAACTATGCTTCATCACTTCCTCAGATTCCCATGTTTCTTCTTCAGACTTGTTGTTTTTCCACAACAACTTGATGAGGGGTATTGTCTTATTTCGTAGAAAATTTTCTCTACGATCTATGATCTTCACTGGTTTCTCCTCATTAGAAATATCATTCTCTAATTGTACAACCTTTGAAAAGAGTACATGTGATGGGTCTTGTATGTACTTCTTTAAGAGGGATACATGAAAGAAATCATGTACATTGGCCACGGTGGGTGGAAGTTCTAGCTGATAGGCTACAGACCTGACACGATCAAGAATCTCGAAGAGGATAATATACCTATGACATAACAACCCTTTCTTTCCAAAAATCGTGACCTTCATTCGTAGGGAGATGAGTAGATATTCCATGTCTCTAACAATGATGTCAAGGCATCTTCAATAGATATCCTCATAACTCTTTTGTTGACTTTGGGCTTCCTTCGAATGCTGCGGAATGGTTTTCACCTTCTACAACATTTTTCGGCCATTTCTGGTCCCAACAGCTTATGATCAACGAATTCATCCCAACATGTTGGTGTAATAAACCTTTTCGCATAAAGGTCTTAAAATGGTTCCATTTGGATTCTAAAGAGGAGACTTTTATTTTAGGATAATTCAACCAGTGGATTATGTTGGTCCTATCCCCCTTTAATGTCTATAGAACATGCTCTTAACATATCATCCAGTTTCTAAATAGTTCGCTCATATTGGCAATGAATTTGAGGATGATAGGCCATAATGAGGTTCAGTTCAGTGCTTATAGCTTGTTGGATACATTTCTAAAAACTTCGAGGTGAACCACAAATCATGATATGATATAATAGATAGTGGTACTCCAAGCATACTTACCACTTCTTTGATGTAAATCCGTGCAAGTTTATCCAATAAGATATCCTCTCGAATCGCGATATAGTGAGTTGTCTTTGTATGATGATCCACAATGACCCATATATCATTGTTTCCATTGGATTTCCCTGGAAGTCCAGTAAGAAAGTCCATGGTAATGTTTTCCCACTTCCATTTTGGAATTGTTAGGGGTTGTATCATCCGCTTATTCTTTTTCCCCTTAGCCTTCACATGCTATCATACGAGGCAATTTGATGTATATTCAGCAATCTCCCTTTTCATATTGTCCCACAAAATGTTTTCTCAGAGATCCCGATACATCTTTGTGCTCCCTTGGTGAATATAAAAGGTTGAGCTATGGGATTCATTCAAAAGCTAATTCTTTACCTCTGGATTGGATGGAACACATAATCATGAAAAAATCACACAATTTCATCCTTGTCAACCCCAAACAACGAGGATTTCCCTTTTCTTATAGATTTCACCCTTTTTAGAATTTCCACATCCTTTCATTGAGCATACTTTATTTTCTCGATGAGGGAAAGTTGATAAATCCTTTGAGAAAGGATGGACGATGTTCCTCCCTTAATGATTCCAATGTCCGTCCTCTTAGAATCCATGAATACTGGATCCTTTTCAATTCTCGTCATTGATAAAGATGCATGATCCTTTCTACATAGAGCATCTTCCACCTTGATTTCCTTATCGGGATGGTAGTGTATTGAGAAGTCATAATCCTTGATGAGTTATATCGATCTTCATTGGTGCATATTAAACACATTTGTGTTAATATATATTTGAGTATCTTGTGATCAATATATATCTCACACTTCTCCCCATAGAGCTAATGCTGCCAGATTGTCAATGCAATGATCATAGCTGCCAAATCCAGATCATGCATGTGATAGTTTTTATAATGTATTTTAGCTGCCTTAAGGTGTATTCTATCACTTTATCATTATGCATCAACACACAATCGAAGCCCTTCTTCGAAGAATCACTAAATACCACAAACGTTTCTCCACTCGTGGTTAATGTGGGCACGAGCACTATGATAAGCCTAATTTTCAGCTCCATGAAGCATTCTTCTGATTCATCATTATAATAAAACATGACTCCCTTCCAATTTATCATGGTTAGAGGGTTTGGAAATAGTGGGAAATTTCTCAAAAATTGGCAATAATATCCAGGTAACCCCATGAAGCTATGAATATCTATCACCAATGTTGGGCTCAGCTATCCCTCAATTGCAGTTGTCTTTGACGGATCAACAAATATCTCCTTGCTTGTGATGATATAACCCATGAATGAGACCTTATTCAACCAAAACTCACACGTGATGTATATTTCATAGAGATTATCCTTCCCCAAGGTCTCTAGTACTATTCTTAGATACTCCTCAAGATCCTCCTTGGTTTGGAAGTATATTTTAATTGCATCTATAAAGACTACACCAAATTTTTTGAGTTAATCTCAAAAGACTCTATTCATCAAGTCAATGTATATTGATTAATAATTAGGGAGTTCGAAAGGCATTACAATGAATTTATAGTGCCTGTATATTGTACGAAAAGTAGTTTTTTTGATATCATCCTTCTTCACCATTACTTGATAAAATCTCAATCGAAAATCCACCTAGGGAAAGTATTGTGATCCACCAATTTGGTCGAAAAAGTCATCAATTCGTGGAAGAGGATACTTATTCTTTATCGTGATTTTGTTAAGATCACGATAATCGATGCCAAGAGTTTCGACACATCCTTCTTCTTAACAAAGAGGACCGGTGCATACCTTGGTAAAGTAATTGGGCATATATACCCTTTATCCAGATTCTCCTATAGTTGTTTCTTTAGCTCCTCATGCTCCAAAATATCCATTATATACAAATAAATTGATACTAGAAACACCATAGGTACAAAATCCTTTTTTAATTAAATATCTCCTCTAGGAGGAAGACCAGGAAATTCCCCGGGAAACACATTTGCAGATTCCCTCACAATAGGCATGTCATCAAGGATGGTTTCCTCATTAGACGCAATAATCTAAGCTAGATACACATGATCATATGGCAGTAATATCAATGTTAGAGATGATGGAGAGAAAGAAGATTCATATTACTCCTTGCACATGTGTAGAATTGGGGTACGGTTCTTCGCATGGAGAGTGATTTCCCTCTCACGGAAATTTATGTTGTCTCCATATAGGGAATGAAAATCCATGACGATAATTACCTCAAATTTCATAAGAGGGAGTATGACGGGGTTTTCCAGGAAGCTGAATTCACCAATTATGAATGGGGAGGAGTTAAATTCATGGGTTTCAATGATTTTTCCATTTTCCATACTCATTGAAATTTTCCCTTCCATGATTTTTGTTGGAGTTTGGATTGTTTTACTAAACATTCAGGATATAAAATAATGCATAGAACATGAATCAAAAGGTATGTTAACTTTTTTTGAATGAATAACTATCATACCTATCACCACTCTTTGTTGGGGTTCACTTCGGTAGTAGTGTGGGAGAAATTTATCCATTACAACCTTAGAGGTTGTTGGTTTTCTCTGAAAACCCTTGGAATTGGGAAATGATTTTCATGATTCCCTGGTTCATTGTAGTGGAAGCAATGAACAACGCATTGTGAGTAGAATGGAGTGTTCCCCTCCTCTGTCACAATCACAAGTTATTCGTGTTGGCAGTAAACTGCTAGGTTCCCTTCTCTTCTAATCCTAAATCATTTCTCGTCCCCTTCAGACAATTTCTAGGATTCTTCTATCTACACCATTGGCTAGTGGGGTGCTGGTTGCTCTTAGCACTGTTGGATTTCTCCATTGGACTTCCTAAATTGAATTCCACCATATTCTTCTTATCCCCAAGGAACCCCTAATATTATCCGATATCCATTTCGACCTTGGGGACACATCAGACAATTTCTTCATAGCAGTCAAAGTAACAAATGTCCAGGGCTTTCTGTAGTCTAGGTTTTAGCACACCTAATATGCTATCTACCTTGAATTTGGGGGTAATGACAATGTGACATGCATATCATGATTGCCTTGTGATGTTTTCCTCGTGCACTCCAATTGATTCATCATCTTTTTGTTTGAGGGTAAGTAATAACCCTACCATATTATATCGGATGGTGCCCATAACATATTTATCTAAAAACATATTCCATAAATCCTTCCATTCCATCTCTTCAATCTCCTCATCAGGCATGGTATTTTTTATCAATGACCACCAATTATTGGCTATACCCTCCTTGTGATAAGCAGAAAGAATAAAATTATCTTGATCAGAACATTGAAGTATGGAGAAGATAATTTCAATGGAGATGATCCATTTTTTGACGATAGAGGTATACGATGATCCATTAAAAGTATGAGGACTTTTTCAATAGAAGCTCTCGATAGTGACTTGTTCATTCATAGGGGGGTTGAACGTTCTTCTTGACCCATGTTTCTATTAAAATCTTGATTTAGCTGAGAGAGTATCATGACAATGTTAGAGATTCCTACTCCCATCAGATTGGGAATCTCATTAGTAAAATCATCAAATTGTTCTTTTCCATAGTTGTTAGCATCTGTTCTCCTATATCCATCTAGTGGCTGGAATAAAAGGAATGTTATGGGTAACACAAAAAGGGAAATCCAAGGACAAACAGATGACTTATAAATAATTTTTATTTCCTTAACATATAAATCTATAGGCTTTAATCTATGTTATCCATGATCTACTCGCAAACATATAATCTTAGCACCTTTTTTTAATTCCCTTAATAATGGTTCCTTCTACGATTCTGAATTTACCAAATCATATCCCCGGATGTGTCATAACAAATAGTGCAGAAATTCCCCTTTCCTTGTACCATAATACCCTATTTCAAGACCGAAACTCCTTGTCATAGTTTTCACACCTAGCTATATCTATGCCAAAGCCACCTCTAACAGCTCATATCCAGATAGGGCTGTATTATCATGATAAAACTCATACAAAATACTCCAGAAAATTTAGGAATTTTATTATTATACTTAGTCTTATCTCGAAGGATTTCACTTGGGTTACATAATCCTAATCCCAAAAATAACTAAACCTATCCTCTAATACCAACTATAGCAACCCTGATTTTTATTACACACCTAAACCTGATTTATTACATAAAATTAACTTGATACAAAATAGAAGATCGATAGGTATAGTGTGTATAAGGATTAGGAACATTACATAACAACATAGAACATAAATCAAGAAACATATTTTTTGAAAACATCCTTTACATGACCACCACATTTCCTTATACATATCATTACATGGGATAACGTGAGGACATTAATAAGAAAAGGATGAGCTATAAAGCATAATAATGGAGTAAAGAAGGAATAAAATGAATAATACATTACATGTTAGGAAATAGGAATATCAATGGAGGATAAAATAACATTAACAAAAATGCATGATATAGCATGATTATCATAACATGGGAATGTGGAAACAACACTTAACATAGAATTTGCATGATCCAAGACTCATTGAACATTCATCATGATTAAAACCATATTTAATATGAAGAATGAGTAAAGCAACGTTTCCCTTGAATTATCATGAGACAAAACACATTGCACATGATGTACCATGATACTGTACATTACCCAATGCATTGGAGCGTTTTCAGGGCACACCCTTCTTAATCATTTCATTTCATGCATATGTGTGCCACATGGATCACAAAACAAGGATTCATTAAACATAATCATTAATTCCATGATAAATGAGTGTGGAATTCATACATGAATCTTTTTAAACAATACGTAAATGTGCATAAAGGTGAATTCCCTTGATAGAGAAATGATCATGGTATTTTTTACACAATGACTTTGGCTTGGCAAATCGCGGTGTAATTTCGGAAACATAACATCGTGACATGAGAACTCAAAAAAATGGTTGTTGAGAGGGAAATGGGTGTCTCATAATATGTAAATGAAATGTATAGTAATGAGATCATATAGATTCATGTCTAAATTTTTTTAATGGAATTTAGATTCATGATACAATAAAATTACTAGAATGTAAATGAGGAGAGAGAAATTCCTTAAGGAATTTTGGCATGGTAACGGGTATACATGGAAGGAATAAATGGGAGAGAAAGGGGTCTCTCATCATTAAAAAATAAAGAGGAATTTATAGGGGAGGTGATAAATCATACCCCCAAATTAATAATTGAAAATAAAAGTGCATAACAATATTATGGAAGTTGGATAAAAAGAGAAATGAAAGAATCTCTTTCTTGGTAATGGGATCCCAATGGATTGGGAGAGGCTTGAGGGAGGATTCTTGGGAGGATTATAGAGATAGTAGAGAATATTATGGTTGAACTTCAAGGCTCTGGGTGAAGAGGAATGGGGAGCTTGTGTGGGTTTATATAGGAAAGGGGAGGTAATTCTTTAATATATAGGTTTTGAACACCACCCATTAAACTAATCAAAACCACAAACCATCCCACGGTTATTACCAATGGTTTTTTCCAAAAGGGGGTGGAATACAATGTTATATAAGTCCAATGGCCTAATTTCATAAAATAAAATGGTTGCTTATGTGGAGGTGGGTAACACTCTCAAAGAAATCAATTTAAAAAGCTAAAATGGATTATAAGTCTTGGATTGTCTACGAAGGCTTTGTAAAATAAAACAATCAAACCTATAATAAGATTATGTTACTGGTAAAACATATATTTTCCGAACATAATGTTTATAGTATTTTATTATATCAGTAATGGGTCATTATGATTTCATAAAAAACATTATATATTTAAATGGTAATTAATTTTTTCCCAAAAATTCGATTCTCTCATATTTTTATTAAAAATTAACCATTGGATAATTTTGACGTCCTAATTCCAAAAATTATATTTATTTTTCCTAAATAATTTTATAAATATGTGAATTATCAATTTTAAAATAAAATCCAAACTGTTTTGAAAAAACATGGGTTTTGACCAAAACATCTTTCAAACCTAAATAAAAATTAAAATTGCATTCATAAAATTATACGATCATTTATATTTAAAAATATAATTTAATAATAATAATATTATATTAAAACATTTTTTTAATTAAAAAATCCATTAATTCCTCAAAATTGATTTCTTAATTGAATATTAACTAAAAATATTATTTGGGATTTGAAAACTGTTTAAAAACAGTAATAAAATGAATGTATATTCCTTATACAAAAATAGTGTACATAATCACAGTAAAAGGGTCTAGTTACATAACCCCTTATCACAAATGCGTAAGACCGAAGGGTAAGGTGTGCGATGGTGACAAACTCTTGGGGTGGCTTGAATAAAATCGCTCGGGTGGTAATCTCTATCAACTTCCACTTCTCTTGTAAGAGGTTTTTCTCAAACATAACGTATTCAAGCTCAGCTAGGTCTTGGTCAAGAGAAAATCCCAATGAATCCACCTCCTTTCCAAGCTCCAACAAATTGGCTTCATAAGGTCCAAGTCTACTGGATGTGGCTATCACTTCCTTTGTTTGAGAAATCGGATTTGTTAAATCCATATATTTATACTAATCATGTGATCACTGTTCAATAACTATATTAGCAACGGTCAAAATTCATAGTGGTATTTCAGAAATCCAAAATCATAAAACCAAATAATTGCATATGTTATATAACCATTTCTCATAATAATACAGTTAATAAGATCAAGATGAATTTTTCATTGATAGAAATTTGGATCTTTACAAATAACCCTTATCACGTGTGGGTCACCTACCTTCGACTTCTGTATGACTTATCAACTTATATGAATCTAGGATGTTACATCATAATTAAATTATTTAATTATTATCACATCACATATACCATCAACTCCAACACATACCATTTTAATGGTGATGAACCCACTCTCTCCCGAGAAATAAAAAAAATATCCAAATAAAATTTTTCATCTTTCCAAGAATGGATTCCATGGTTTTGTTTTCTGAATTTAAGATACTAGGTTTACCACCCACTAATTAAAAATGGTTTATTATAAACCATCACAATTTTTTAAAACATCTGAATGATGGAATCTCTCATTGAGTCTCTCAATCAAACTAAAAAATATATGTTCTTTGGTTGAAATAAAATTAAAAATTCTCACCATAAATAGGATTATGTAATTATATATGACATGATAATATATAAATAGATGTAAATTATGATTCAATAAATATCGTGCATTGATCCCCTCGAGACACACTCTCACCCTTCAAGGTTGTAATTTCCTTTATCTAAACCTAGAAACTGTGTCTCTAAGTAAGGCAAGTTAAGGCTGAATCATGGGTTGACCATATCTTGGAACACTAACTATTTCCATGAAACCCCTCATCACTAGTCACTTCCACCAATTTATCCTTATATCATTTCTACATGTGTGTATGCATCAAATTTGGAGATAAGCATGCTCATCTCATACCTATTCATTCACCCACATTCCATAGAAAACATCTCCCATAAACAATAAGAAAAAACTAAAATTACCTTTCAAAGTATGTGTAAATAATGTAAAACACTCTTAAATACATGAGTCATACTATGATGATTTATCCATAAAGTTCCAATTGAGCACTCTGTATGTCTCATTAGTTTTTGAACACACCCGTTTCTCCATTGAAACTCCTCTCCAAAACAAGGAACTAAATGTGCCATGATTTATCGAACGATTGTATAACTCATGTAATGACATTTTAAATGTATATTTTACAACATAAAACCTATGTTAAATAGTGAATGGGACCATAATTGTTTTCCCCATTCTATAAAGTCTTAATACTAAATCACTCAGTAGGATTCCCAAAAAAAATCATGAAATTATAATATTAAAAAACCCGAGCACCAACCAGGAATCACCTTAAAATGTGAATAAAATAAATATCATTTCCTTTAATAAACCTATTAACCTCATAAAACCTTGTCTCATTTGGTTCCCAAAATGAAACCTATATTATGACCCACTATGTTTTGAGTAGAAATTACTAATCTAATATGCAGATATGTAGTCTACAAATATCCAATAATCATATCTCAATACAGGACCACCATGTCCATCCACCAAGCCCAATGGAGTCTTGAAAGAGAACAATATACCATGTTGGGTAATTTATTACACATCACTAATCACACCAATGAAATCTCTATAAATAAGTTAAACTGAATGTAGATTATGAATCATCAACCAAAAAGTATCAAAACCTATCAACATAGGTGTAACAAAATCTCTTATCAAACATCATCCTACCACGATCTTATCATCTCTAGTAATCCTGATAAGAGAGTGTTCCCTAGTGGATCATAATGGTAATTGAAAGGATAATGTGATATTACTCACTGGGTCTTTGTATAAAATTATACCCCATCATGGTCTAACTTACCAGACTTCCACCTGGCCACTTAGGGTGTCCTTTCCTAAAATAAGAGTCTTACACAACTCACATGCATCAAGAAAACATCACATACCTTTATTATATTCTTGGTTAAAAATTATTCTTTTTTTCTAACTCTATGGATTCTACCCCAATGACCAAACCAATATTTTATGTTAAGAATAAACATATAACTATAGTCAAGATAAAATGGTCATTATGCTCTACCACATGTCCCATAACTATAAATTTTAGAATAAAACGAAGTGGAATATGATCAATAGAAATTATCATGATGTAGTCTCGATAATATCTGTAGACAACTAAATATGAAACTTAAATGAGGATTAATGAAAGAAACACATCTAAAGGGATATGATGTACCATTTATAATGGAATACTAAACTATGAACATTATTTAGGTGGATCCATGCACCCTTAATGAAATTATCTCGTAATTCCCACTTTGACTTTTATTTAGGCAAATCTTTCTCACTATAGGGATTGGATAAATAAAATATCAATTCCAATGTATAGAGGGAAAACCATTTGGGATTTAGTTGTGATATTATTTAGCTACATTGTAAACATCATAAATCCCAAAATTAAATATAATTTCATTAATCATGTTAAGGGCTCCGGTTTAGAATGATTCTACAATACATTCATATGTGAAAATTTAGTTGGTTTCCAGAACATTTAATAAACGTCCCATGTTTATCACTAGCATTCAACCCAAGGAGAAAATTACCATTGTATAATAAGTTACAATTGAAATACATAGGGTATTTTCATCTCAACCTAGATTCAGATATATGGGAGATCGTTCCCAATTTATGGAGTCAATTCTCTCGAAATTAAAATTGGCATACCAATTAAATTAATCCAATAATATATAAATTAAATACACAATTAGTTGGTTTCTCTCCTAATAATATGTTGCAAAAAACACACCTACATTGGTCGAGTGAATCATAAAAGGATTTAGAAATGTGGGTCAACATTCTTAGTTTATACATACACTTTCCCTTAGAAGTAACAATTTTCAAACCATTTAATAAAAATCCCTATTCAATGATATGAATTTTTCAAAAAATATATCTCCCTAAAATTAAAATGATTTCAGACACACTAACTCTTTCACTAAATCATTCAATTTCATTAATAAATCAAAATTTAAAAAATATTTTCTTATTAAAATGGTCTATCTAGATGAATTGTGATTTACATGTCATAAAGTTACATTTCATTATATATATGTATTTTCATACATGTATGTACAACCTAGTATTTACTTTTTATCCAAAAATATATTAAGTATATAGAATTTGGTTCGATTATATTGGTCACCATGCCCAATTTATAAACACAAAAAAAACCAAACTTCAATTGTAATCCATTTAACAAAACAAGTATGGTTTAATCCCATGAAACAATGGTTCCATTACCCAAAAAACTAAAAATTAGTTAATTATTGATCCACAATAAAAATATATAGTGAAACACCATTTAGGTTGATAGAAAAATCTTAATAAACAATAATATATAACAGATAAAATAAATAATTCTATCATAGATAAATGATTAGAATAATCATTTAAAGATACTATGTTAGAAAAAAAACACTATCGTACAATGTAGAAAAACACTCATGCATGGTATAAAAAGAAACATGCTAATGACATTTGGATAATATCCACCTAAAATTATGCATGAAGTCACATCATATCTTTTCATACCAAGTGTGTAGATATATCAAATAAATCTAGAAAATCAATGAACATTATTCTATATTTTTCAAATAAGGGAATCTAGTGGCATAAGAATCTCCTGGATCCTCTCTCCCCTATCGTCTTCCCTCATAGGGTTTCTAAAAAACTCCATAGTGGAAATGCACCCCTTCATATATCTTCATTTATAGTGAATTTATTCTCTCGGGTCTTCTCCTCCTCCGTGGGGGTTTCTTCTTTTCATGCATTTCTCCGTCTCTACTTTGGTGCTCGATGCTATGGATTTTGTTATGCATTTATTTTGGTCTTAACATCGAAAGATGCTTCATGTGGAAGAACATGGCCTCTAAATCCTCACTATGGCCTCATGTTCCTCTAAGAAATTTTTAGTCAGAGTAGGAGAATTGGAAATTTTGTGGCTTTGGGTTATGAGGATCAGCGACTAATGAGTTTCCTAGAGCTACCAGATTCGGATTGTTTTTGTTCAATCAGCTACTAGTTTTTTCTTCTTTGTTGATGATAGTGATTAAAAGTCCACTATCACTCAAAGATGTGCTATGGCCTCAAATTTCCCTTTAACATTCCCTATCAGACCTAGAGAGGCAGTTCATTGAGGATTTGGGATGTGAGTCTTCACAATTGTTGGTGCTCTAGGAACGACTTAAATTTGTGTTTGATGCTAGTTCAGTGATGTTTTTTTGGTTTTGATGTTCTGTGTTTCTAGTAGTGTGATGTTTGGAAAATGATGACAAAGGTTTAAGGTGGTTCTATGGTCTTCGATAATCTTTGTTGGTTCCAGTCATTTCCTCTTCTTTATTTTCCTGCTCTGTTCTCTACTCAGGATCTAGATCCCAACATTTTTTCTAAGGTAGAGATGGGCAGTGGCCTTCTTGGGGTTTTTGGGTTCTTACTCTGAATGGGAAACATCAGGGGGAGGGATGTGACGCTGTTTCAATAGTTGATGGCATGGTTGTGTTCGGATCTAGTGAGATGGTGATAGTATTGGCATTAATGCAATTGAAGCTGGTGAGGCGATGATGGTGATGATGATTTCAATGGCGGTGAGTTGTTTGAGGGTTGTTTCCTCGAGTGAAGGCCAGTGGTTGATGGGTAATGGATATTGGGGGTATGCGACTCAAGGGTTGAGGTGATGGGTGGTGGTTATTATGGATTTTGAATTTTGAATTCTGAAGAGTGGACTTTTAATCTTCATGTAAGGTTCTCCATGTGGGTGTGGAATATGTGGGATCATGTGGTTGTATTTTTGTCCACACTGTCCCTTCAAAGTTTCATTTGAAAATAACAAAAATATGGATTGTGTGAAATAATCATTAGAAGTACAATAATCAATGAAGTTGATATAATATTAAACTATAATGATGAACATTATGAACAATGGTTACATACATGGTGAAATGATATTTCCTCAATAGATAGCATATAAAAACAAAAAGAACAATAAATTTATCAACTTACAACACATTCTTAGTGTTTAATATATAATCCCAAAAGGGTAACATCATGGAAAATATGATGTAATACATCCAGTCACATCCAATCATGGGATCCACAAAAATGGATCCCAGATAGTGTTGACCACATGGACTCAAGGGAAACCCTCCACGTTCTATATGATTCTAACTTCCCGTGAGGGTCTAAATGTAGTACCGTGGGGATAATATACCCACTAAATTGGTGATAAAACAATATATTGGGAAATGAATAATATATTCACTTGAAGATAATTTTTTTATAGATAATAATGAACATATAATCTAGATGGTTACAATAAAACATCCAAGAATAAATATGATGTGCCTAGAAATATAAGGCAGTAATCATACAGAAATAAATATATAAATCGTGGTTATACATATAATAGAAAAAAATATAATAACCCAAATCCAATAGGTGGACCAAGTACACACTCGACCTCTATCTCTTAGGTCATGTCCTAGTCTATAAAGTGAAATAACAACAATTCATTAGCCATTATCTAACCTATATTTATGATATATATTTTTATTCCAATAATCATCTAATATTGGGCATGAGACAAACTCAGTAGGTGACCACAAAGTAAATCTAATTACAATTTTTATATAATTATAAAAAAACATTTGTGATGTTAAAACAACCGTCACAATAAATAATAAATTTTACTAGGTCCGGATAATGTTCCTTAAAGAAAACATGGTTGAATATATATTCTTTATCCTAGGTTAGGATTTCTATGGGTTCTTGATATTTTTAAATATATAATTATATGGTTCATACCTAACTTAAAAATCTAATACATCAATGATTAAATATATCCAGGTAAGTCACTTTACTCCTTGTAAGTCATATTTCAAAAATGATCTAAAGTCCATATGTGTGTATGCTTTTTAATAAACCATTTGTGGAATGAATTTCTCAAGCCCTAGGATTAAATCCTAGGTATCCATGATTCTAGGATTTAAAGGAGACCGATGTAGAAACAATAGTGATCTATAATATCATGTGGAATCCACAGGGAATCATCCAAGGAAATAAACTTATTTAATTTATTGGAATGTTGGTTATCCATCTCTTCTATGGTCAAGTATTCACATATATATAGAAAATAATGAGTCCATGTTTTTTGTTCGCTATATATATTGATCATTGAATTGGATGGATTCATAAGAGTACATCAATGGAAAATGAAATTGGGAGACTAAGTATCACTATAAAAACCCGAATCTATTAAACGTTAGTTGGTGTCTTATAGTATAAAATTGGAATAAGATACAATGAATCACATCCCAATAGATGGAATAACATAGTATTTTTTTAAAAGTAGAGATAAATTATTCCCATATTATATTTGAAAATAAAAATTTTAACATTATTTTTTTCAGTAAAAACATTTTTCCCTGAAACATATCATTTCATATCAATTATAGTACACATCATGTTTTTTTGTGAAAGGAAAAAATGTGATATGAAATGGTCAATATGGTGTAGTTACAATGGAAGGTATCATAAATAAATATTAATAATCTACATTGAACGGTATATAACTAAACATACATTCTATTTAATCTAATTGACTATTAGGAATATATAATTCATAATCAATATGTAATGGTAAATACCCAAAAAATTTCATTTAATCAATGAGTAGTGAAGGAAATTATTTCATAAATAATATCACTATAATAATATCATGCAAAATAATAAAATTCATAATCAATATAAAATGTAAATAAGAAATACACATGTTATTCAATCATCAAATTGAGAATGAAATGAATCCATATAAAATATCATGGAAAATAATAATTGAATTCTCAATGATAGGAATAAAATTTTATAGTATTTCATTATAAGAGGTATCAAGATAACTTATTCCATAAATATATTTCATAATTTAGTTTAAGAGTATATATAAAATCTTGTTTGATGATAGCTTACTGATTTTTCTCATAATACTACCGAAAAATTGTGGGTCAATATATAATAAGGCCCCAAAAATTCCAGCATGTCCAAAAAATTCCTCATATACCATAGAATCAATTTAATTTGTGAAAAGTGTTTATTCATAAAATATCCACTTTGAGTATAGAATATGGTTTTACCAAAAAAAATTTGATAAAAAATAACTCTCAATGTAGACAATGGTCGGATGAAATGATATATTTCTTAACAAATAAAGGGGCCCACGATATATAATAGGAATATTTAGCGTAAATGTTATTTCTACATGAATTTTTATAATTTGAGGGAAATATATTAAGTACAAAAATGAATCAGGTATGTGAAGGTCAATACTATCCATGGTGAAAATAATCATAATCCCTCTAGAAGAAGAAGACTGATGATATCAATTCTATATATCCCCATTTGAGAATATCCCATATAAAAGGATTTTGTTGTTGACGAATACAAAAATCATAAAAGATCATTGAAACATTATTGAGGAAAATATCCCATCAATTTTCAAAGAAAACTATTATTACTAAAATATTACTAAACATTTTTAAAATATTTTCCATTAAAAATTATTTTTAAAATTTAAAAAATAATATTTAATACAAAGGATTTTTCATGAAATCTATAAGTTCCATTCATGTCTTCCATGTTTCAAAACATTCCTTTAACTTTTCTAGAAAAAAGAATAACATTCATTGTATTGAAAATAAAATGATGATTCCATTTAAAAAATGTGTTTTATCATAAAAATTTGTAAAAAAATAATTAATAAAACATTTTGAATATGTAAAAAACAATTTTTATTTTTTTTAAAATCATTTTTTTTGAAGAATAGTTATTTATTTCTAAAGAGATAGATGATTTCATATTTTCATAAAAACTTTCCTCAAAAATTTAAAATACCAATGAGTGAAAAAAATGGTACTATTATATGATGATTTCATTAATAACCTGAGGTTACGAAAATTATTGAGGTTTATTAGCCAATTATAAATAAATTATACTCTAGAAACCGTACCATAAATAATTTATATTATCATGAGATTGTGAAATAACCTATTATAATGATCATAAGACTAAATGGATAATTAAATAATTATTATATTATGTGTATCAAATTTATTTCCACATAAATCATGATTTTATACATCATAATGTATTAAAAATTAATTAGACAAAAAATCATTGTATATCAAATACTACGAAGAAGTAATATATCCTAATGAAATAATTGAGTTATGATATTATTTACTGCTCGGTAACATATATATCAAATACACTTTAGATGAAAAAATTATAATTGAATCATAAAATAACATGATGTATGAATGATTGCTGATATTTCTCATAAATGGATTAGAATATACATAATGTGAAATTAATTATGTCTATAACAATAAAATATGCCTAAATGAAGTTAAATTGAGACAATGTCCCTTACAAATATCATATCATTGAAGCGGGTATTAGTTAATGAATTTATTATGTTAATCAATATTAAATTCACATAAAATAATTCTAATTAAAAAAATATTGAATAATAAAATATCATTACTCACATAATCTTATCATGACATAATCAATGAAGTAGTAGTTTAACCCAAGGTATTTAATTGAGGTAATAAATCTCATACCACAAGATTTAGTTGGGATGAACATCACATAACCTCAGGTATAATGGTTTTAAATAAGTTTTTAACTTATAAAATAAAAATATTTATTTTAATAAAATCATATATTCATGATTTAATAACACATTATAAATTTTTTATTAATAATAAATCATTATTTTTATTTCATTGTAATATTAATTGTTGTCATTTCTCATTCATGACAATTTTAAATGTTCCTCTTATTATGCATACTATAATGTTCCATACTCATTAGAATAAAAAAAATAAAATATTTATCATATTTATACATCAATTAAACATTTAATTCAATTCATTATTGATGTTTTGGAGAAACGATGTAAATTACGATCATGGAGACAGTAGGTTATATGTACACATGGGTCACATTTCAATTTTTCAACATCCATTATGGATGAGAGGAAATTAATGTTTTATACTTAAACAATTATCAAAATATTATAAAAAATATTATTTCTTTAAATATACTAATATATATCATCCTTGTGGTGGGGTGATAAAATGATAGTCAAATTACATTATGAAGGTTGTTTTCCACACATACAAAAACTATATAATTATATTTATATAAGTAAAAATGTTAGAAGTAAAATGTTATGCTATAATTTTAGAATAATATAAATGTCACAAATATCATAATTATTTAATTTATGTCACATATATTTATTAACTTTATACTGATTACCTTCCATGTAAAGTGTTAGTTAAAAACAAATCACATTACTTTTTCAGGCGGTAGTTCACCTTACAAAAGAGTAACATTATCATTTCCCCTAAGGTATAAAATTTTGAAACGTATATATTATATGAGAACAACATATGAATAATTATTTTAAAAATATTATATATATATATATTATATCTATAATTATACCTATACACTAGAGGTGTTTGTTCAGAACGATTCACATCATTTTTGAGGTGGTAGTCCATCATACAGAAAAGAGACTTTACCATTTTTAATTTGAGGGAATATGCGATGGATATATTTCATTAACGTTTTATAATAATTTATTATTGTATGGTAGAAATTTTGTTGTTATATATATATAATTTAATAAGTTGTTACAGATCTTAATGAAGAAATAAAACAAAAACTCATTGCAAGGAATGTAACCTCTAGTCGGACCACCACTTTAGAATAATACATGAACTATTCCTAGAATTGCATTCTGAAAAAAAAAATATTTTTGATGATGACTGGATATATGTTTAGAAGTTATTATTGTTGGAATTTTCTATTCCAAAAAAGTTTTATGGATTGAATAATAGTGGAGATTAGGTGGACTTTTATAAGTGAGGTGAGTGGCACAATTTTAATATTTTTAAAGAAAAAGGTGCACCCCTTTTTTCACCAGGGGAAAGGTTATAAAATGATTTATGATAGTTACAATAATATTTTAAAGTATAGATATGTCTGTAAAATATATTTTAGATAGGTTTGTAGGAAAATTTATCCCTTCCCATTTTATTATAAACACATAGAAAAAAAATTGTTACCTTCACATCGGTAAATAATTTTTAATATGTTTACTATTAATTATATTGTAAAATAAATATGAAGATATTAGATATTATAAATTATGATGAATAAAAATATGGGATGAATTTATCAAAATTACATTTACATATGTGGAATAATATAGTTTAAAATTTTCCCACATACACAATGATAAAAAAGGTTTTCAACGCGAAAAATTTCTAAATTTTAATTATTTTTTAAAAAAAATTAAAAATAATAATTATTCTAATGGCCAATATAGGATTAATTGATGAAAAATTGTTCTAGTATTACTTAATATCTAATTTAAAATATAATTTAACTTTATAAATAACTTAAATGAAAATGTTTATTTCAATTAAAATTCTGCATTAATCACTATCCATCAATGAATGATTTTTTTGGAAAAATAAAAAAATTCCCTAATATAATTTTTTATGATGATTTAAGAAATGAAAATTTTTTTCTTAATTTTTTTTGTAAAATTATTAAAAATAACGTTTTAATTATGATATCACTGCACAACATAAATCAATTTTTTTGAACAAATAATGTTCTCTAGAACACATTCTTTTTTCTTTTAAATGACTCTTATTTTATTTCTAATAATTAGTTAACAATTATTTTCAGAATTTATATAGTAATTTTAGTACCCGAAATTTAATATCTAGCTTATATGGAATATTATGAATAATTTTGACTAAAGGTTTCCTATTCCATAAGCTATCAAATAGAATAAATTTACAAAAAAAAATTTTATGGTTGGTTATGATTGGTTTTTCATGTCACAAACACTATCGAATACAATATAATTGTTTTCAAATTTGGTGGTTTTACAATCACTCAGGGAATACCACACATTTAAATTGTTTCTACGTTGTTAATGAATCCCATAACTAATAATAAGGAATTTCAGGCCTAATAATAACATTTCAATTCAATGTTCTTTACATGCCAATCCAAGTCATTCCCTGTTATAAATAAATTTGATCCCAAATATAAGATTAAAATAATATTCTCTATATTTAATAATTAAACACAATACATGATAATAAAATTCAAGCCAATTTTCAATAATAATGATTTTGTTCACCACTCTTTCAACAATTTCATTCCATTATCCAATTCTGTTGAATGTGATAATAAGGTCCATGATAGTATACATCCCATTAGTATTTCATCATATTTAAATTCATTATTAAATCCCCTTTAATGTTGTAAGAATGCTCAGTTAAACGTCAATACCATTTATAAATTCACCCAGTTGGTTCATCCAACCATTTCATTCATAGATTGCAAGGTCCAAATTAATTTAAATCAATAATTAATTAATTTACGTCATTTAAAACAACTTCTACTAGGAAGAAATCCAGTACTAATAAAAAGACATTTGGTCACTAAGGAATTTTAAAAAATTTAGGTATTTTTATTAAATAAATAAAAATTTGTGGAACTTGTCAATGTTATTGATCATCAAAAATATAAATGGTCTTGGGAAGAACATCTAAAAATGGATACCCAATGTAAATAATGGATTTTAAATTTTATAAGAAATATAAGTATTTTTCTATAATGCATCACAAAGACGCATATTATGATTTTGAAATATTCACATATTTCTATATCGACCAAATAACATATACCAAGGATGCATCTACCATCTATTAGTAGGAAATAATTGGATCTGAAATAATATAATTTTAAATAATAGAAAATCACACAAAAAATAGGTATATGATATCACATGAAATGTGAATCCATTGAGGATAATTTAAATGAGTTAAGAAGCAATATATTCGATAGGCTTACTATTTGTTATCCACTGTGAACATGGACATTCAATTCTTACACAAGATGAAATAGATATCTTAAAATATTAGTGAGAGGGATGAGTATCTTCCGAGTGGTTTTTGTGATTGGTAATAGATGGTGAATAAATTAGGAGGAGAAGAAAAAATTTGAAAGTGAATAAAATCCATTTCTTGTCCATATTAATGATCCACATGGATTTTATAAATGATTTCACTAAATATGTATTGATTGTGTTGTACCACTACCTAATGGTAAATCTTATTGCACATTTTAGTTCACAATTCAAAAATCCATGTTCCATCTATCAAACTCCATCAGTGCCTCTAAAAAATTTCACATTTTTAATGGGACTGCAAAATTTTTATAGTTAATTGTGTCTATTTATAAAAGTTCCCCATGATTATCACTAGTTATACATGAACTATGTACCCTCTGATATACCTATCAAAATAGATTTATCGAATTGTGACACTCATAAAACTCATCGGAACTCTTGGTAAATCTCTCAAGACTTAAATATCATCTAAAAAATTATTTATTTTCTCCAACTCTCATAATTACATGCTAAATCACAGTTTACAATTCTTCCCCTCCACCAAAACATGAAACTAATATTCATTATAAAATTTCATACCATCAAATACACAAGACCATACATCCTAAAATATATTTATTTTTATGTCTTATGATAAAATTTAAAGAAAAAAATATTTAAATTCTATATGATTTTCTTATAATATTTATTTTTATATATTATTATGTCATATTGATTTTGTTTAATTGGCTAGTCATATTGTGAATGCATTGGGCTTGTTACGGGATATGTGTGGATCATAACTATATATCCTATAGATTCATCGATGGGTATCATTAGGTAAAACCATTTATGTATTTTTAAAATTCCGTAGCATTTAAAATTTGATATTCGTGGAATGATGCCTCAAAGTCATGTTTATAATGTCCAACATTATGCATTATGTCACATTGAAAAAAGATACTATTGTCCAAATGAACATTTGAATATATATTCTATAAAAAAATTATGTTTTATTTCCATGTTATTATTCATATAGAAAAATTTACTAATTATTTATTCTTTATATATTATTCAGAATGTATATTTTCCATGATACATTCCATTGTATGAATTCCCTTGTTGAGCATCTATGATCATCCTTATGTTTTGTTTTAGTTTTCAAGAATATATGGTAGTATACTATTATTTACATTTAAGGATATTCTATAGGTAATGATAATGCTCCCAAAGACATGTTTTATTTTACGTTTTCAAATGTGAAATGATATTCAATAATGTATTATGTATTTTTATGAATACTAAAAAATTCAATCAGTTGAGATGTAGTCACTTATATCGAGTGAAAATTAAATATTGTTGTCGCTATATATCAAATACTAGGATAAGGTTTTTAATATTTGGTATATCTGAAATATTATTACAAACATGGAGGATAATATTTAGGGAAACATACCTTAGGTAATATGACACAATAGAAGATTCTATGTATAAGTTTATGTTTCAGATAATATCATGATACTTTATTAATGAGGTGAATTTTTTTTCATGATAAATACAACCATTTCTATATTTTAGAATGTGGACAACACAATGGGATAATTTCAATTATGAGTTATAATTCTAAAAGAGATTTGTTAGGTATTAACTCAATAGTCACTATATCATGATTAGTGGGACCAATAAAACCCACCTCTTAATAAGCTATTGGGGGACATGCCCTAGTTGATTCACATGATCTTTGATATCCATTGTCAAATTTTTGAAAATATTTTTATGAATTTATGATATTTACATTGATAATTTTAATATGATTATGAGATTATCTATATAAATTTTTTTAGTTTTTGTTATGTACTAAACAAATATCATAGGAATACATTGTGATTTTAAATTTATAAATTTATGATTATATCATATGTAATACATTATTAGAAATGAAAATATTGGAACGAATTCAAATAGTTTCAATGGATGTAATCTATTTAGGAATTTCCCATGTGTTGATGGTAATGATGTAGGATATAGAGCTATATCTAGACCTAAAAACATTATTTGTACAATAGAGAACCAGACTTAGGTTCTGAACAATAAAATTGCATGTAGAGATCATCTAGTTAATCAATAATGCTGTGTAATAATACTATACCATTTCATGTGAAAAAATGTTCCATAATTTAATGTAACCAAAAATTCATTATTTGATAAACAATAGATAATTTCCATTGAAAATATATATCTATCATGGGTATATAATGAATTGGAGAAGTTTTTAATTGTATTTTATCATCCCATGGGGGATGTAGGTCTATAGTGGTAATTTATTCAAAACACTGAGAATGTATATTAAATATTGATCATGGATTGGTATGATTATAATTTTATTTTATAAGAATAATATTTCCCTCCTGAGTAATGATCTGATATAGAGAGAAAATTATTATGTCTAAAACAAAAGGATGAGTATAATTTTTATATGTATTAGGTCCAAATTAAATTTTCTAACAGATATGATTATAGTATTCACATAATCCACAACATAATATTGACTTCTTCTCTGATGGTACATGTAACACCCCGAGATTTTATGAGAAGTATTATTTTTTATTTATTTGATGTCTTGTGTTGTATGCTACACTAAGATTATCTTGCGCTATAGACAACACCGTATTTGCTTGCAGTATATGCATCACTATTCATGGATTACGTTATACAAAATTTCATGTTCGTTTGATAGAAGTTATTCTAAGAAACATTGAGTATATATATATATATATTCAATGTATAAATGAAATATGGCTTGATTCTATTATATACATCAACAAAGGAATCTTTCACTACATGCAACCCTGACATGGCTTGCTTTACATGCAATCATGACCTTCCATGATAGCGTGTGTTGTACGCAATACCAAGTTTCATTAAACAATGATATGTTATTAAAATTTTTTATAAACTAGCCATTATGAATAGTAATACCCACCTTTTGAAAATTTTATAAATTTTATCTTTCAAAATGAACTTCATTTGTGGATTCGGAATATCTAAATTTTCCTAAGGTGAATTATTGGTGTTTTTCTGAAAACATTCAATTTTTGATGAATAGTTAGAACACTGAGTAATTTGTTAAAATCAAATTTTTATCTAAATAATAATTTACTTTATTTATATTTATTTTCGGTCAAAATAGATACAAAATACTTATATAAGTTCAATGTAAATCATTGGAGTCAATTTATAAATTTTTTTTGATTTATAAAAAATTTATTAAACTTTTCACCGTCTTTTACCCACCTCTTAAGAGCATTTACAATTGTACATAAAACATAATTTTACCACTTCTGTGAGTTGAATTTCAAAAACCCGAGAGACACGGTTAATATCAAGGAGTAAAATGTGGTTCAATAAGGAAAAAATAATTTTTGGTGAATAGTAACTTTTTTCTTTTATTTACCACGGTTAAAAGTAAATATGGTAATTAAGGGTAACAATGATATTATTATCACCCTAAAACATGTCCTAATTCTATTAGATAAGTTTAATTTGTCAAAAAATAACCATATGAATAAAATATGACCATTTAGGTCCACTTGGATAGGATTAGGACATTTATTATTATTTTATTTAAAGAAGAGTTAATAGAGTTAAAATCAACATTTAATAACTAAAACATTTTTAATATAGGGTTATACATAAGATAAATTCGACTATAAATATTCATTAGAATTATAAAAATATTTAATACATAATGGTATTTTATTTATAATTTTTAGACATTAAATATTTTGTTTTATTTATGACACATTGATGATGTAATAATTACCTTATTAATGAAATATTAAAATAATTTGAGTTATAAATACCCAAATAAATGTAATTTGAGACTTTTTATGAATTAAAATAATTTTCTAGGATAATATGACAAGTTATTAGTTATTTAATTAACATTTTTCGAACAAATCATGCTATTATGATTTTTACAAAAATCAATTACCAAATAGTGTCAAAATTGACATAAAATATTGTTTTAATGAATATTATATTATTAATTGTTATTATATTCATAAAAAACTAAGGTTCAGAGAAGATACTTATATCATGATAGGTGTGTCATTAATGGACCACTTGGGGGTCTCTTGCATGTATATGGTACATTTATTAACAATATAATATAAAAATACAAAGTGACATGGTAAATGTCAATCTAATTAACTAAGAGTTAAAACTAAAAGATAATGTTAATATAATGAACCAACCCTATCTAAAATCTATTGTTTGAGATTTTTTCGATCCATTTCCACTTTAGATTATAATGAAATCAAATTGGAGCTATTATATACTGAATATGACTTTATTATAAAATAATATTTTCAGTTTTTCCTAAAGTTCCCGTCTCCACCCATTCCCTCTTCCCTTCACACCGTTTTGAGCCTTGAAACACGGCCAAACCTGGCCCATTTCACTTCTCCAATTACCTAGAAACATTATGGAGGTTATGGTCTTCTCAAAAGACCATCTCTACTTCCATAAGAGAAATCTTAAAGGAGGTGCGTTGAAGAAGAGGTAGTCTCTTCTTCTGATTCTCTCAAGTTTCTTTCTTCTTATACTTGTTATTATTTAGTTGTATCATTATAAAGTAATAACATCAGTATTAATTATATACTGATATGTTATTATAAATATTAAAAAACCTTATTTCACCTTCTATCCATCATATGGAAAATGAAATCATCGCGAGTTCGTACGTACTCAATACCGTCTCCACGCCGTGGTGTAATCTGTTTTCGATCACCACCTTACATGGATGGGTATAATGGTGTAAATAAATAATTATATATGTTTATTATAAATTGATATTGATTCTGAAATATTATAAAAACGCTTCAATACAATTCCATGATCATGGGAATGATATCACTACTTGTGCGTATGTACGGACTACCGTCTCCACGACGCGATGAGATTCATTCTCCATGTTAACCATTCATGAATGATTATATAGTATATATAATGAATAATAATGAGATATATGAAATAATAATGATTATTTATTTATGTATATATATATATATATATGTATGTCATCTACTTAATTCCATTCAATTTAAAAAGGAATCCAAAACACCGTTCATCCGTACATACGACCTACCGTCTCCATGAATGGTGTATTTCATTCCATTTATCGATCTATCATATATATATTTATTTGCTAAATATATATTATATAAAAGTCATTTTATGTATTCTTGAATTAATTAAATCAGGATAAAAGTAATAATATCAAGAACAACAAGTCGAAACACGTACAATAAATGAAATGATTTTACCCAAATCACTGCTTTTACATTGAATTTACTAAAGAACGGGTAATATAACGTCATAAGTAAACTATATATTATATCATAACAATTAATATGATTCTTTAATAAGTAAATGACATTATTAAAATCATTATACAGGAGTTTTGGATACAAACAAAGCATATTTGACATAAGGTAAGGGATAACTATTCCAATCTCGTTCTTATCCGAGATTGTTTATTTGTAAGTATTTACTGGGGTTATTGTTATCATCCATGCCAATGTTTTCTAAATAAATATTCATGTATTTCTAAATTAATTTTTAACCATTTTTTAAATTTACCACATGTTATGAAAGTAATCTTACTTTTTTTACCACATGAGGAACTTTTTGACTTTTCTGACAAAAGTACAAGAAGTATGTTATTTTTAACTTATACAGCGTGAACGGATTTCTACAGTTTCATAACGACTTATTTTCATAAAGATTACTATACGATATTTTATTACTATTTAAAAAAAATACATTTCTTTTAAAATTTCATGGTATTTTATGAAAAGAAAATGATTTTGAAGAAGAGAGGATATTTTCCTCAAGAATTCATTTCAAGTGTTTTATCAAAACCATTTTCCATCTATGATGAAATTATTTCACATGTGTATCGTTCAAGTATAATGTCTCTATTATTTAAATTTTTTCACTTATTTTATGATTAAATGATATCCATTTGTTTTATATGGATTATGTTATGATGGGAGGATATTTAGGAAACTCATTTGATTCTTTGGGTTATGATAAATGATTTATGTATATTTTGAAGCACAAGTAAAAATTATTCAAATATGAGATATGTGGGACATATATCTCCCTATAATGAATTGGGTAAAGATTTATATATCATGATATATAAATGGATTAAATGGAAAGTAAATCTGATTCAGTAATACAGGGCTAGAACAGCAAGTAAACCTAGTTCAGTAAGGGACGTTGTCCACTAAGATGGTCTTGGCAGCAATGCCTTGGATACTATGGAATTCATATCACATGGTTAATGGTTTTCCACAATTACATGTTTTATTCCCATGGTATTTTATCATTATTGATGTTCCATTATGATCTATTCCTTACGTACTGCCAGGTTTTATGTCATTGCTCAATATTTTGATGTTTAAATATTGCGTTCAGGTTTTTAAGTTCAAATGTATATGGTTTGTTTTATTTTCTCCATACATACCCTTACTAAGCATTTGAGATCACCCTTTATATGTTTTCTTTTACATAAGATATAAAGAATGGTTTTTGGTAAAAAAAGGATGAACATTATGGGAGATGTTGAAGATCTTTCACCGTGATTAGAAGATTATGTTCCGAGTTTCCAAAGACACTAAACTATTACGATCCTTTGGTGTCTGTTTTTGTTATGTATTAAGTATTTCGCAAAATTAATGTAATGTCCATGTACATCAAGCTTTGGGTCTCTAAAGTTGGTATTAGAGGAAAGGTTTATTTAACCTTTGGAAACTAGAATATGAAAATTTTAGTGAGATCCCTAGAGATATTTCTATGGTATGTCTATGAATGTCACTAAGGTTTAGTATAACTATAGGTTACAGTCCTAGAGTTATATTTCTGATCATGAATAACCTATAGTGAACCTAAGGTATCATGATTTAATTTTTTTTTGATAAGTTAGACATCCCATAAGTGACTTTTAATGATTATGTGGTTCCTCATTATTTTAAGTGTTTCTTACACTATGGTTTCTGGTTTTAGTCAATGGAGGAAATGAGAAGGAATTTAGTTACGGTTGATTCTGATTGAAAAATTGGTGACTTTCACCAACAAAATCATGTAATTCCTAGAGAGAAGGATATTGTGTTTCTGCCGAATCATTCATCACGATATATGATTAACAAGGTGAACTTTGGTAGTTTTCCTAAGTCATCAAATAATAGGAAGATGAACTTTTATACATGTTCTCATGAAGTGGAATATAGAGGAAGGAAGATGAAGCTTTCTACGTATCAAGAAATATGGAAGAAGAACCTTGAGGAATACCTAAAATAGAGGGGAATATGTTATCTATGTAGAGAAAATTGTCATAGAGTGACAGACTGTTATGGATTTCAATGTATTATTTGTGGAGAACATGTGAATTACCCAAATCAATGCCCTAACGAAAGAGGTTACTTCTAAATCAAGGAAGGACTTCTTCCATGACAACCATTAAAGAAGATGTATTGACATGTTTATGTATTGGTATTCAAGAATAATGTTGTTGAGATAATTTTATTGTATATTAGAATATTTTTGTATTTGTTTATTGTGGTTTTCAATAATTTTAGGGTACCGGTAACCATGAAAAGTGATTTAAATATTTTTGGAACGTAGATGATATGCACATAAAGAAGGGATAAGGAGAAAATGAAATTTTTCAAAGTATTCATGAGATCATGAATGATATAAAGACAAAGTGATATCATGGTTTGAGTATATAGAAATTTTGGGATTTCGGTATGTGGAAAGAGTTAACTTTTGACAGCATTCATGTTTTCACTAAGGTGCAGTGGGTATTCATTTTTCAAGAGAATACATGATTAAGGTATTCATATGTTTTGAATGTGACCAACAAGATATATCGTATGATATATGGGGGATAAATGATGGTATTCACATGCTTGTTATATGACCTTTCTGATAATTTTTTTCTTTTTTACTATGATATCGGAGAGAAGTATTTTGGATAAGCCTAAATATTGGAATGGATTATGTTGGACATAAGTTAGTATTGTTTAAGGCTAGAACATTTTTATATTATTTTTGGAATGTTATAATAATGTAGTTTTAGAAAAATGGACAACATGTATGAAGGGAGACAACCCATCACATCAGAGACGGCTGTGGGAATCGAACCCACAACCGAAGTGTGATGGGCCTTTATCACCTACCACTAGCCTACCAGAAGTCCCTGGTTAGTAGAAACTAGTTTTAATTTATTAAGCGGTATGATAGAAGAAGTATAAGTCCGTTTTTGGAATCATATACGATTAACCTCACCATAGATGGACTTATGTATATTTGATAACTTTTTCTAACCTTTTGTTTGAGATAGATGGAACGACCCATCATTCTGTCACATGATCTGCTGACACTTAACAAAAGACAAATTCAACTTAATTTCTTTCAGAGATGAAGTAGAAATTTTTAAAGGCATAAACAATTGTGAGATTGTACCAAAATCAAGTATGTATTTCTTAAAATTCAAAATTTTCAAATTTAGGGAAAGGATATTGAAAACCAAAAATGTTTTTCTAGTGCTATTATATCGGATGAATCAAATGTTACCTTATATTATCACAAATTTATGGCTTTATGATTGATTGGAATTTTCACAGCCATGTTTTCTACCACTCTCCATCAGAACATGATGGTTAGATTTCTCTTCCATACCCATATTTTCACCTATGTTCTCATATGAGGAAAACCAGTGATTAGTTAATTTGGGTAACCATTATGTTTCATAATTTAGTTTTCAAAGTTATGTTTTGGCTGTCCTTTTTACGACGTGGGTTTCTATTAAAGAAACTTTCAAGAAGTAAACCATTTATAACCCTGACGAATTTCGAGGGTGAAATTAATTTTAAGGGGGGTAGAATGTAACACCCTGAGATTTTATGAGAAGTATTATTTTTAATTTGTATGATATACCAAGATTATCTTGCACTATACACAACACTATATTAGCTTGTAGTATACGCAACACTATTCTTGGATCATGTTACACAAAATTTCAAGTTCGTTTGATAGAAGTTATTCTACACAACATTGAGTGTATATATATTTATATTCAATTTATAAATGAACTGTGGCTGGATTCTATTATATACAACAACAAAGGAATCATTCACTACACGCAACCCTGACTTGGCATTCTTTACACTCAATCACTACCTTCCATGATAGCGTGTGTTGTACGCAATACCGAGTTTTACTAAGCAACGATATGTTATTAAAATATTATATAAACTAGCCGTTAGGAATATTAATAACCACCTTTTGAAATTTTATATATTTTATCATTCAAAATGGACTTCATTTTTAAATTTAGAATATCAAAATTAGCCTAGGGTGAATTTTTGTTATTTTTCTGAATTTTTTTTAATTTTTGATGAATAGTGAAAACACTGAGTTATTGGTTAAAACCGAATTTTTATTTAAATAATCATTTATTTTATTTAAATTTATTTTAGGTCAAAATAGATACATAATACTTATATAAGTTCATTGTAATTCATTAGAGTCATTTTTTAAAAAATTTTGATTTATAAAAATTTTATTGAACTTTTCACCGTCCTTTACCCACCTCCTAGGAGCATTTGCAATTGTACATAAAGCATAATTTTACCACTTCTATGAGTTGAATTTTCAAAATTCAAGAGACACAGTTAATATCAAGGAGTAATATTTGGTTCAATAAGATAAAAATAATTTTTGGTGAATAGTAACTTTTCACTTTTATTTACCACAGTTAAAAGTAGATAGGGTAATTAAAGGTAAAAATGATATTATTATCACCCTAACACATGTACTAATTCTATTTGATAAGTTTAATTCCACCAAAAATAACCTTATGAATAAAAAATGACCATTTAGGTCCACGTGGATTAGTTTAGGACATTTATTATTGTTTTATTTAAAGAAGAGTTAAAAGAGTTAAAATCAAAGTTTAATAACTAATTTTTTTTAATATAGGGTTATACATAATATCAATTCAACTATAAAAATTAATTAGAAAGATAAATATATTTAATACTTAATGATATTTTATTTATAATTTTTAGATATTAAATAATTTAATTTATTTATGACACATTGATGATACAATAATTTCCTTATTAATGAAATATTAATATAATTGATGTTATAAATACACAAATAAATGTAATTTGAGACGTTTTATGAATTACAATAATTTTATAGTTTAATATGACGTGTTATTATTTATTTAATTAACTTTTTTAGAACTAATCATGCTGTTATGAGTTTTACAAAAATCAATTACCAAATAGTGTCAAAATTGACATAAAATAGTTTTTAAAACAAATATTATATTATTAATTGTTATTATATTCTTAAAAATATATGGTTTCGGAAACATACTTATATAATGATAGTTGTATCATTAATGGATTACTTTGGGGTCTTTGGGATGTATATGATATGTTTAGTAACTATATAATATAAAAATACAAAGTGACATGGTAAATGACAATCTAATTAACTAAGAGTTAAAACTAAAAGATAAGGATAATATAATGACCCAAACCTGTCTAAAATATATTCGTTGAGAGGATTTCTAACCATACCCACTTTAACTTCTAAATAAGTCATTTTGGAGCTATTATAAACCAAATATTACTTTATTATAAAATAATATTTTATGTTTTTCCTAAAGTTCCCCTCTCCTCTCTTATAAATAGGGAAACCCTTACATCTTCTCTTCACACCCTTTTGAGCCTTGAATCTCGGGAAAAACCTGAATATTTATCTTCTGCACTTCCCTAGAAACATTCTTGAGGTTCTGGTCTCCTCAAAAGACCATCTCTACTTCCTTAAGATGAAGTTAAAGGAGGTGCGTCGAAGAAGTGGTAATCTCTTCTTCCGATTCTATCAAGTTTCTTTCTTCCTCTACTTTTTCTTCTTCAGTTGTCTCATTAAAAAGTATTAAAATCAGTATTACATATATACTTATATGTTATTATAAATATTAAACAACCCTACTTCACATTCAATCCATCCTATGGAAAAAGAAATCACCGCGTGTGCGTACTTACGAAATATCGTCTCCACGCCGTGGTGTAATCTGTTTTCGACAACCACCATACTTGGATGGGTATAATGGTGTAAGTAAATAACTATATATGATTATTGTAAAGTGATATTTATTCTTAAATATTATACATATGCTTCAATACAATTCCACGAACATGGGAATGATACCATCACTCGTGCATACGTACGGACTACCGTCTCCACGACGCGATGATATTCATTCTCCATGTTAACCATTCATGAATGATAATAAAGTATATATAATGAATAATAATGAGATATATGAAATAATAATGATATTGGATTTATGTATATATATATGTATGTCTTCTACTTAATTACATTCAATTCAATAAGGAAATGAAAACAACGTTCATGCGTACGTAAGGCATACCGTCTCCATGAACGGTGTATTTCATTCCATTTATCGATCTATAATATATATATATATGATGAATATATATTATATATAAAACATGTATTACATTCTTGAATTATGTAAATTAGGATATAAGTAATAATATCAAGAACTAGAAGTTGAAACATGTACAATAAATGAAACGATTTTACCCAAATCGCTGATTTTACATCGAATTTACAAAAGAACAGGTAATATAATGTCATAAGTAAACTATATATGACATGAAAACAATGAATATTATTCTGTAATAAGTCAATAACATTATATAAATCATTATACAGGAGGTTCAGATACATATGAATCATATCGGACATAAGGTAAGGCATAACTATTCTAATCTCGTTCTTATCTGAGATTGTTTATTCGTAAATATTAACTAGGGTTATTGTTATCATTCATTCCCAAGTTTTCTAAAAAAAATTCATATATTTTTAAAGTCCTTTTTACCCATTTTTGAAATTTACCACATGTTATAAAAGGAATCTTACTTTTTTTACCACACGAGGAACTTTTTTACTTTTCCGACAAAAGTATGAGAAGAATGTTATTTTTAACTTATACGGCGTGATGAATTTTTACGGTTTCATAACACCACATTTTCATGAATCTTACTCTACAATAATTTATGACTATTTTTAACTAAATAATTTTCTTTTAAAATTTCATGGTATTTTGTGAAAAGAAAATGATTTTGAAGAAGAGAGGATATTTTCCTCAAGAATTCATTTCAAGTGTTTTATCAAAACCATTTTCCATCTAAGATGACATTATTTCATAAGTGCATCTTTCAAGTATAATGTCTCTATGATTTACATGGTTTCACTTCTCTTATGATGAAATGATATCCATTTGTTTTATATTGATTATGTTATGATGGGATGATGTTTATGAAACCCATTTGATTCTTTGGGTTATGATAAATGATTTATGTTTATTTTGTGGCACAAGTAAGAATGATTTAAATAAGAGATCGGTGGGACATATATATATCCCTCCAATGAATTGGATAAAGATTTATATCTCATGAGATAGACATGGATGAAAAGACAAGTAAATCATGTTCAGTAATACAAGGATGTAACAAAAAGTAAACCCGGTTCAGTAAGGGACTTTGTCCACTAAGATGGTCTTGGCAGCAATGCCTTGGCTACTACGGAAATCATACCATGTGATTAATGGTTTTACACAATTACATGTTTTACTCCCATTCTATTTTATCATGATTGATGTTCCATTATGATCTATGCATTACGTACTACCATGTTTTATGTCATTGCTCAAGATTTTAATGTTTAAATATTGTGTTCATGATTTTAAGTTCAAATGTATGTGGTTTGTTTTATTTTCTCCATACATACCCTTACTGAGCATTTGAGATCACCCTTTATATGTTTAATTTTCCACAGGATATAAAGAAATGTTTTATGTAAGAAAAAAGGGAATGATTTTTATGGGAGATTATGAAGATCTTTCACCATGATTAGAAGATTTTGTTCCAAGTTTCCAAAGACACTAAACTATTACGATCCATTGGAGTCTGTTTTTGTTATGTATTTAGTATTCCACAAAAGTAATGTAATGTCCATGTACGTCATGCTTTGAGTCTTTACAGTACAAATCCAATCCTTTTAAGGAAAAAAGTCTCCATAAAAGTCCAATAATATTTTAATATAGTGTCATGTTCAATATGTGTTGAGGAAACCCCCCTATCTATTTTGAATTTGAAGGAAACCAAGAAAATACGATGAGAACTAAGGACCTACTAAAGTAAAAATGGATAAGGTTATAAGGTAATGTGGAAACATCCATGACATGGTACTTCTGGAATGAAACATCATAGTATCAGAATAAATTGATCAATACTTTCATTCATGTGTGGAGATAAAGGGAATCATGATCAAGAAATAAATGGTATGAGATAATACATCAAAGAGTTATTCATAAACTATAATGATATGGGGAACTATGTAAACCTATTCCTACCAAAAGAACATACCATATTAGAGTCCAGGGATCATAACCATGATTTCCCAACTATTTCACATGATGATGATGTTAGTAGTGATTCTATGGCATTTAAATTGATTATAACATCAAAGTTCGGTCATAATCCTTATTTTTCATGTTATAGATAATATATTTCTTATGTTTATTCCCTCTAAAAACAAACCAAATTTGATAAAACCCAAAAGAAGGATCACCAAATAAAATTATAAAATCAATATATAATTTAAAATAAAAATAATATTAAATATTCCCATCTCATCCTGCTATTACACCATCACCAAAACAGTGATCTCATTCCCTATATAACAATTGGACCCAATCTATGAACATGTTAAATTCAAAATTTTATAATGATATTAGGGAATTCATCAATCCTAGTTGAATCTTCCTTGTGCCATGGGATCCTATCTTATCTACCATCATTCAAGACCCTACTCATTGAGAACCCCATAAATATATCCCAACTGAATGTTTGATCACTAAAAACACCATATAATTTCAATAAATACTTTACAAAATCCATGAGAGAAAAAAAAGAAACACAATCAACAATTTAACAAAAATTCTAACATCCCGGGTAAATAAAGAATAAGACATTTCCTATAATTATTCTTATTTATGAATTAAATATTAGCTTTACTTTAAATGGGTTTCTATGTTCTATGTCATATCCAATAACCAACAATGGGTTTCATTGAAATCTTATGTTGCACACTAATAATAGAATATTATTATTTTAAATTGTAGTTAACAGCTAGCCGTTGTATTGCTGGGAAAAAATATAACTAACTACAATATAATTATACATGTTTTTAAACGTTTTTACATTTATTCAATAAAAGTTAGAGGCTTAAAATGTGAATGAATCTAATTTTTAGCATAAATACTCTAGTATTTTTTAAAAGGCTGATTTTAATTCTTTTAATGGTGAACCCTATTTAAATATAGTTTTGGTCACTTTTATATGTTCTATTTAACAAAATAAAAATATTCTTTATAATCGGGACATCAAAATTCACTTTGGGTATTATTTTTGTATTGTTCTGATAAAAATAATTTTTTAATGAATATGGAAAAATATCATATTTTAATTCAAAAGTGCCATTTAATCGAATTTATTTATATTGTTATATTATCTTTTTAATTGGTTTTAAAGTGTAATTAGATTTTGTTTTTACCATTTAATCCAATATTGGTCATTGGAATTTATTTCACTTTGAAATTGGACATAAACATGTATCAATCTTTTGATAGTTATTATTTTTTAAAAACAGACTATTTGTTTTGACAATGAGAATTAATTTTAAATAAATTAATGAAACATATATGTTTTTAATTTGGTTAAATAGACTTAATATTGAATTCAAAATATAAAATATAGCTTAGACTGAATATTTGGTATTTTTTTTCTGAAAAACATCAACTTTTGATGAAAAGTGAAACAACTAAGTAGTAGTTAAAAACCGATGGTTTCATTTAAAATAAATTTTACCAATTTTTTGAATTGAATAAAAAAAATCCTACATACAAGGTTGTCATTAGTAAGTAAAATGTGGTTGAATAAGATGAAAATAATTTTTGGTGAATAGTAACTTTAGAAGTTTATTTACTGCGGTTAAAGGTAAATAGGGTAATTCAAGGTAAAAAAATATTATATTAACCCCAAATTACCATAACACTTGTCTAAACCTTATTTTTTGAGTCATTTACGACCATTAAAATATTTGGGTCTATTTTAGGACCCCATGGAGCCACTTGAGATTGAAATGACACTTTAATTTAATTAACTTAAAATAAAGGCCAAAATCGCATTAAAACATATCTTCTAGTAAATTAAATTTTACATAGGGTTATATAAGTTATCCTTTCAAATATAAATATTAATTGGAATGATAAAAAGATTTCATACATTATGGAATTTATTTTATAATTTTTAGGCATTAAATAAAATAAATTATTTATGACACAATAATTATTCAATATTTACCTCATTAATAAATGATTTAAACAAATAAGATTATAAATAAAAAAACATTGCCCAAAACATGTCCAAAATTTATTGGATGACTTTATTTATAACATGATCCATTCTATCATAAACTTTAATGAGTTTTGGATCATTAGAAACCTAGGATATGTATATAATAAAATAATATATGAAAACATTCAAAAAGAGCCCCTCCTCCCCCTTATAAAAAGCTCTTACATCTAACCCATTCCGCACACCTCTCAAGCCCCTTGCCTTGTCCCAACAATACCCAAATTTTCTCTCAATATGCCTTTATTCCACCTATAATACATACCTTAGGCATAAGTCACTTCAAGAATTTTTTTTGGTTCAAACCAAAGGGAGTTACACGAATTAAAGGTAACAATTTCTCTAGACATCTTTTCTTTTATTTTACTTATAAAAACCATAAACTAATTTTATTACATTATTTTATAACAAAAAAATATCCTAAATATACTAGAAAGTTTTTATGTAATGTATTGGATCTACACTTACACACAACTCCATCAAATGGGTGAAAAAATATTGTTTCTGTTAATGGAAAACTAATGCCTCATGAAACGATGGTTGTTCGATTATCTCATACCATATATCATGGTGGTCATTAAGATGATAGTATATTTATATATGATATATAATATGTTTATTTTTCTTTATTATTCTGTTTTTTTATTTTATAGAATACCATTATGGTTTTCGCTATGGGTAAATGTGATAATTTCATTTGAGGAAGTGCAGACTATCACCCCTTCAAAGTGATATGAATCGTTAATGCCATATGTTGGATGTATAAAGGATGTATTTAATGATATTATATATTATAATATACTGGAATTAAAATATAACAATGTATTATTATGTTTTAATTCCATTAAAATAATAAATAGATATGAAAGTTGCATTCATGCGTACTTACAGCTTACCATCTCAATGAAAGGTGCAATTCATTTCTTACCTCAAAATGTTATGTACTATTATAAATACATGTATATACTAGATATATATTATATATATTATATATAAATCATTAATATCATTTTGGATATAATGAATCTTGAACCATGTGAACAACTTTTAATTATAAGAAGTCCATTTTTTACTCTAGTACCAAATATCGACAAAACAAATGTTATTATCTTAAATGATTAAATAATGTTTATAACATGGTATTAAGTGATATAAAAGGAATAATAAACTTGAAAAATGTTCTTAAGAAATTATAAATTAACTTTATCTTATTATTTAGGAGATTTAAGAACAAACGAGTCAAGTCGAACATGAGTATGGGACTTCGTCTCTATCTCCATTCATTGAGGCATATTTTGGTTTATTCATTACTTTATTTTATACGGGGTATAAACCCCTTTGTATTTTTATTCCATTCAAAAGGAATATTTTTCCACAAGGCTTTTTACTAAATGACATGAAAAAAGAATGTTTCTTTCAAACGTAAGTGGTGACAAATACATTTTCCACCACCACGAGTATTATTTGATCTTTGGATTCCATAAAAAGTCATAACGTGTTAAGAGGAAAATAAGAACCATATACTATTTTTATATATTTATTTATTGAAAGTGGTTTTGATAATGTATTTTTTATTTTAATATATTTAAATGATATATTTTTATTGAAATGTGGAAATGTTATCTTTCCTTTATGTTTGTTTTATGTGTTATGAATATGTTATGGTTCTTGGGAATTGTTTACTTATACAGGTGGTTCTATAATAAACCTAAGTTAGGTGAACCTGATATTTCTCTCCAATGCATTGAGTAATGTGATAGAGGAAAATATGAATGTCTCTCTTAAAATTTTTATAAAATATATTGTGATGGGTATTCCTACATAACTCCCCATGTAGTTGTGATAGCTACAATGTAAGTTTGATATGAATGCCACAAGTTATCATTATGATTTATGTTTTCTATGTGTTATTCATAAATCTTATGATTTCAGGAGGTATGTTAAAGAGCATATGTTATATATGCAATGATGAACTAATGTTTTCATTATATGTTTTGCAACCCTTACTGAGATTTTTATGCTCATCCCATGTATTGAAATGTTTTTTCACAAGACCTAAAGATGAATAGGGTCATGGATGGGATCATGGAAAAGTCATGATATCTAAAACATGGGAGTATACATGACTCTTTTTTCAAGAGTTTTTATTTTAGGGATAAAATAGAAACTGAGTAGAAGTGACTAACATGTAATTTTAGAGATGTAATGTAATATTTATGGACTAATTCTCTAAAACACTAAACCTAAAAGGACCCTCAATGTGAACTATTCATTTAATTCAATATTATGTAATGTTTACGTCCGAGTCCTTATAGTTGGTATCAGAGGTTGGTTAGACAACTTTAAGAGTTAGGGTATTGTTAAATTAATATACATAAATTAATTTACATTAATATTGAAATGATATAGCATTTACAGATTACCATGCTGCTTCGCCTAAGATATTTCTGTGTTCAAAATGGTTTTCTGCCGAGGATATAGAGCAGCTATGCTGGGAAGACATCAGAAGGAGGACAACCTTCCAAATATTAAACATGAGATGGTTGGAATCAGAACCGAATAGTTTGTTGTAGTGATGGAATAATTTAATCAGGCTATAAATGGTGGTGGTATCCATGCATGAGATCAGCCAGATCAAGCATAGAGGAACATGTCAGTAGGGGATCATTTCATGAGACAACATCCCCCATCATTCCGTGGATCATCTGACCCTATGATAACAAATGTGTGGATTAAAGTACTGGAGAAAATTTTTTATGTCATGGGGTGTTCTGAACATCAAAAATTTAGTCTTTCTATTTTCCGTTTTGTAGGTAAAGCTGATCAGTGGTGGTCGATGGTTAAAAAAATTAGCGATAATGAGGAAATTTATTCACTATATTGGGATGATTTCAAAGGTATGTTACTTGAGAAATATTTTACTACAGTGGTTCATCTTAGGATAGAAAAAAGGTTATTGGAATTGAGGATGGAGGATGACTCAGTGGATGCTTATGAAGAAAAAATCACTCAACTATCTAGGTATGCTTCAAATTTCATATGATATCTTGATAGTAAAATATACTATTTTTATTTAGGATTCATGAAAAATTATCAAAGTTCATTAACATCTCATGTGTTCAATGTTATGAAAAACTAGTTTTTTGTGTAGAGAAGTTGGGAATGGAGTTTTCCAATGATCAAGTGTTCTTTTACAAATAATAGAATAAGAGATTGAGGTGGCTGGTGAAAGGGAATAACTCTTCAAAAAAGTCGGAAGGTAAGAAACATAAGTTTTCAGTTTTTGAAAATATTGGTAAAAATCATTTTAAGGAATGTCTTTTGAATTCTGGTAAGTGATACAAACATGGAAAAATTGGACATAAGGCTCGTAATTTCACTAAAAAAGATCAGGTTAATGGTAAGAAAAAAATCTAATTTACAGCCAGTAAATGTTTAAAGTTCAATTAAATGGGTCATTATGCAAGTGAGTTTCCAAAAATGAAATCAACTGAGGGAATGCAGCCGGACTATAAGAAGAAATGGTTGGTGAAATACTTTTCATCTACTTCAACAGATGTTGGGCCATCAAATGAAGTGGTATCAGGTAGACTGTTTGTTTGTTTAGATTATGCCAACGTGTTGTTGATTCAAGTTCTACACATTCAATTATTTCTATGATGTTTTCAAGTAAATTGGGAATTCAATATCAAGATATGAATCTTGAAATTATGGTAAAAAGATCAAGAAGAAATTTTGAAACAAAAAAAAGTAATATGAACAATCCTGTCCTTGTGTGCGGGAAGAATATACCTACAAACATTATTATTTTTCATCTAGTACAGTTTGTTGTTTTTTTGGGTATGGATTGGCATTCTATTTTTCATGCTAAGATTAAATACAGATACAAAGAGGTTTCTTTTCAAAAAACTTTTAGTTTGTGTACAAAAACAAACCCTTGATTTTGATAACATATCCGGAATCTGAGATACTAGTAAAATATAGAAATTAATGTTACCACAAACATATTTGTTGAAAACAAAGGAACTGTTCAGATTATGGATGTGCAAGTGGTAAATGTTTAACTTGATGTTTTTCCTGATGAGTTTTCAGGTATTATATATGATAGGGAATTTGAATTTACTGTTTACTTAGATCGTGAAGCTGATACAATTTCAAAACCCCCTTATCGAATGGCTCAAATTGAAATTTTAGAGTTAAAGAAGCAATTGCAGGAGTTATTAGATAAAGGTTTCATTCGTCCCAGAACATCACCATGGGGTTCCCATGCCTTTTTTGTTAAAAAGATATATGGTTTTATAATACTTTTCAATGATTATAGATAATTTAATAACATTACTATTAATAACAAGTATCATTTTCCTTATATAAATGATTTTTTTGATCAGCTCCAAGGAGATCTGTATTTTTCGATGATTGATTTGAGGTAGGGAAACCATTAGTTGAAAGTAAAGGAATCAGAACTTCTAAAGACCTCATTTCGTACTAGATATGGTCATTATGAATATGTAGTTATTCATTGTTTTAAACCAATGCATATGTTGTATTCAGGGATCTTATGAATAGAATTTTCCATGAGTTCTTGGATATGTTTGTGGTTGTGTTCATTGATGATATTTTCATTTATTCTAAAAATAAAGTGGAGCATGAAAGTCATTTAAGGGTTTTCATTCAAACCATAAAATAAAAGAATCTATTTGAGAAGTTCAGAAAGAGTTAATTATGGTTACAGAAAATTTATTTCCATGGTCACATTGTTTCAAAAAATGGCATAACTGTTGATCCTACTAAAACAAAAGTTGTTGAAAAATGTGAAAGTCCCACAAATATAACCAAGATTCATTTTTTTCATAGTTTAGAAGGTTATTATCAGAGGTTTGTTGAAACCTTTTCATGGTTATCCCGCCCACTGAATATTTTAACTCCAAAAGGTGTTAAGATTTTTTTGGACAAAATAATGTGATGATTTTTTTCAGGAATTGAAAATAATATTGGTGAATGATCCAGTTTTGGAACTACCTTCATGAAATGGTGAGTTTGTTATTTACAGTCAGGATTAGTTGAATAGACTTGGTAGTGTCCTTATACAGAACGGTCAAGTAATTTCTTATGTTTCACATCTGTTGAAACATCATGAGTAAAATTACCCTACACATGATTTGGAATTAGCTGCTATTGGTTTTTATTTTAAAATTTGGAGACATCATTTTTTGGAGTAAAATATGAAATATATACTGAGAAAAAAATTTGAGGTATATATTCACTCAAGAAGAATTGAACATGATATAGAGGAGATGGTTGGAATTAATCAAGGATTATGATTGCACGATCCTTTACCATCTGGGAAAAGAAAATAAAGTGGCTAATGATTTGAGTCAAAAATGTAATTCCTCATTAACCCTGCTACATTTGGAATGAGATACTTTGGTTTTTTATTAGATGTCCTTTGGCATAGAAGTTATTGGTGTAAAAAATTCTTCTGTTTTGTTTCAGGTGTCAGTGAAATCATATCTATCAGATAGATTAAACCAAGCGTAGAAGAGAGACATTGAGTTGTAGAAAAAGGTAGAGTTTTTTCATAAGGGTATTTTTATTGAATTTAACATTGATAATGATTGTGTTTTGAGGTTTGGGAAGAGGTTGTGTGTTCTTTGTGATACACTATTGAAGAATAAGTTATTATGTGAAGCTCATAGTTCTCTGTTCTCAGTTCACCATGTCAGTACTAAGATGTGTAGAGATCTTTGGAAGTATTATTGGTGGGATGGAATTAAAGGAGATATTGTTGATTTTACTGTGAAGTGTTTTTCTTATCAGCAGGTTGAAGCAGAGATGATGTTTCCAAAAAGGATGCTTCCATCATTACCTGTGCTAGAGTGGAAATCAGAAAATATATTCATAGACTTCATTGTGGGATTACCAAATACATCTTGAGGTAATAATGCAATATAGGTTATTATTGATAGGTTGACTAAATCTTCTCATTTGCTTCCTATTTTTGATACTTTATATCTGTATCACCTTTATCGATTGTATGTTAAAGTGATAATTAGGTGGCATGTTGTCCCCATATCCATTGTATCTTATCGTCATCCAAATTTTATTTCAAAATTTTGAAAAGGCCTTCAGAAGTAGTTGGGTACTAAATTAAATTTTAATATAGCTTTTCATCCCCAATTAGATAAGCAGTAAGAATGAATAATTAAGACCTTGGAGGATATAAAACATCCCTATTCACTAGATTACCAGAGATGTTGGGACCAACATATTTCTTTTGTTGAATTTTCTTATAATAATAGTTTTAATTCCCATATACAGATGGATCCATTTGAGGCATTATATGGAAAGCGGTGTCGAACTCCAAATTTTTTGGATGATATAGGTGAAAAGAAGTTGATGGGACTAGAATTGGGAGAAGAGATGGTAGAAAAGGTTTAGTTGATTCAGAAGCACATGAGAACAACTCAGAGCAGGTAGAAAAATTATGCAGATAATCAAAGGAAGGATTATTCATTTTCGGTAAGTGATCATGACTTTCTAAAAGTTTCTCCATGGAAAAGTGTGATGCATTTTGGTAAGAAGTGAAAGATGAGTATGAGTTTTATTGGACCTTCTGAAATCCTGGAGAAAGATGTATCAGTGGCGTATAGAGTGGCTTTACCTCCATGATTATCCCAGGTACACAATTTTTATCATGTTTCAATGATGAGAAAGTATATGCTAGATCCATCTCATGTTTTTTCCCAGAGGTTGTTCAATTGGAATAGAATCTCTCTTATGAGGAACAACCAGTCCAAATTATTGACCATAGAGAGAAAGTGTTGTAGAATAAGAAAATTCAATAGGTAAAGATTTTTTGGCAAAACCATATTGTTGAAGAGGCTAAATGGAAATCTGAAAATGCTATGAGGGATAAATACAACAATTTATTGGATAAGTGAATAAAATTATGAGGACGCAATTTCCAAAAGGGCGGAAGGATGTAATATCCAAAGTAAATAAAGAATAAGGAATTTTCCATAATTATTCATATTTTTGAATTAAATATTATATTTACTTTAAAGGGGTTTCTATGTTCGATGGCATACCCAATACACAATAACGAGTTTCTTTGAAATCTTACGTTGCACACTAATAATATAATATTATTTTTATAAATTGTACTTAACACTCGGACATTGTATTGGTGGGAATGAATTGAACTAACTACAATATGATTATACATGTTTTTAAATGTTTTTACATTTCTCCACTAAAAGTTAGAGGCTTAAAATGCGAATGAATCAAATTTTAAGTATAAATACTGTAATATTCTTTAAAAGGTTGATTTACCGCCTTTTGATGGAGAACCCTGTTTAAATATACTTTTGTTCACTTTTATATGTTCTATTTGACCAAAAAATTTACTTTATAATTTGGACATAAGAATTAACATTGGGTAAAAGTTTGGTATTTTTCTGATAAAATTAATTTTTTTAATGAATAGTGGAAATACTGTATTTTAATTCAAAAGTGCCTTTTAATATAATTTATTTATATGGATAGATTATCTTTTTAATTGGTTTTAATGTTTAATTATATTATGTTATTACAATTTAATCCAATATTGGCCATTGGAATTAATTTCACTTTGAAATTGGACATAAACAAATATCAATATTTTGATAGTTATTATTTCTTAAAAATGTGTTATTTGTTTTAACAACGAGAATTAATTTTAAATAAATTATTGCAACTTCCAAGTTTTGAATTTGGTAAAATGGACATAATTTTTAAATTTGAAATATCAAATATATCTTAGGATAAATTTTTGCTATTTTTCTGAAAAACATCAATTTTTGATTAATAGTGAAACCACTAAGTAGTAGTAAAAAAGAGTCATTTTCATTTAAATGAAATTTTACCACTTTTGTGGATTGAATTTAAAAAAAATTTCATATATGGTTGTTCATAGTAATTAATATGTGGTTTAATAAGATTAAAATAATTTTTGTTGAATAATAACTTTTGACTTTTATTTACCATAGTTAAAGATAAATAGGGTAATTTGAGGTAAAAATAATATTATAATAAAACAAAATTAACTTAACACATATCCAAATATTATTGGTTGAGTAATTTAAGACCCTAGAAATCTTTGGGTCGATTTTCGGACCCCATGGAGCCACATGAGAGTGATAATGACAATTTATTTTGATTAACATAAAGTAAAGGCAAAAATGGAACAAACAAATATCTTTTAGTAAATTAATTTTTACATTGAGTTATATAAGTTATCATTTTGACTATAAATATTAATTAGAAAAATAAATATATTTCATACATTATGTTATTTATTTTATTATTTTTAGTCATCAAATAAATAATATTATTTGTGACACAATAATGATGCAATATTTACCTCATTAATAAATGATTTAAAAAAATAAGATTATAAATAAAACAAATATCTAGAACACGTCCAATACTTATTTAATAATTTTATTTCAAACTAGATCCATCTTATCTGTAAATTTAATGAGTTTTGGATCTTTATAAACTGATGATAAGTCTATAAAAAAAATAATTTCAAATATTCTTAAAGAGTCCCTCCTCCCTTTATAAAAAGCCCTCACTTCTAACCCATTCCTCACATATTTAAAGCGCCTTTCCTTGTCCAAACCCTACCCAAATAATCTATCAAGATACCTATATTCCACCTAGATGACTTAAATTGTGCAGAAGTCACTTCCAGAAGTCCTTTTGGTTCAAACCAAAGGGAGTTACTCGAATTAAAGGTATCAATTTCTCTTAACATCTTTTATTTTATCATACTTCTCCAACCCTTAAAAACTTTTTATTCAATTATTTTATAACAAAAACTATATCTTCAATATAATATGATGTTTTTATGATAAGGATTATAACTACACTTACACACACATCCATCTAATAGGTGAAGAACACACTGTTACTATGAATGGAAATCTAACACCTCATGAAACGATTATTGTTCAATTATCTCATACCGCCTCTCATGGAGGCTATTAAGATGAAAATATATTTATATATTATATATATAATGTTTATTTTTTCTTTATTCTTCTGTATTTTTCTTTTATAGAATACCTTTATGGCTTCTATTATGGGTAAATGCGATAATTTCATTTGAGGAAGTGCAGACTACCGTCCCCTCAGAGTGATATGACTCATTAATGCCATATGTGGGAAGTATAAATGATGGTTTCAATGATATTATATATGATATTATATTGGAATTATAATATACCTTTGTATCATAATGTTTTCATTCCATAAAAATAAGAAATATAAATGAAAGTAGCGTTCATGTGTACATACGACTTACTATCTCCATGAACGATGCATTTAATTTCTTACCTCAAAATGTTATGTACTATTATAATTACATATATATATATACGGGATATATATGATATATATGATATCCAAATCATGATTATCATTCTAGATATAATTAACTTTTGACCATGGGAACAACTTGTAATTATAAGAAGTCCATTTTTTGACTCAAGTACCAAAATTGACAAAACAAATGTTCTTAAGTTAAATGATTATATGATGTTTATAAAATGGTAATAAGGGATATAAAAAGAATAATAAACTTGAACATTTATTTTAGAAAATAAAAATTAATTTTAGTTTAATATTCATGAGATTAAAAAACAAACGGGTCATGTCGAACATGAGGTAAGGGAATTCGTCTCTATCTCCTTTTGTTGTGGAATATTTTTTTTATACACGAAATTATATTATATGTTGTATAAACACCTTTGAACATTCATTTCATTCAAAACGAAACTTTTTCTAGGAGTTTTTTTACAAAACGTCTAGAAAAAATATTGTCTCTTTTTGACGTAAAAGGTAACAACGTCCTTTTCCACCACTGCGAGTATTATTTGATCATTGGCTTCCTTAAAAACCCATAATGTTTATAAAAGTAAAATAAATACCCTATACTCTTTTTATTTATTTTGGTATTGAATTTTTTTTATAAGGGAGTTTTTTATGTCAATATATTTATATGATAAATTGTAATTGAAATATGGAAATTTTATCTTTCCTTTATGTTTGTTTTATGTGTTATCAATATGTTACGGTTCATAGGAATTGTTTATGTATAAGGGTGGTTCCATAATAAACCTAGGGTGGGTGATCCCAATATAGCTCTCCAATTCATTGGGTAACCTGATGGATGTAAACATGAATGTTTCTCCTAAGAGATTTAGGGAATATATTGAGATGGGTATTCCAACATAACTCCCTATGTAGATATGATAGCTACAATGTAAGTATTATATGAATGACACAAGTTAACTTTATGATTTATGTTTTCTATGTTCTATTCATAAATCATACAATTTTATGTGTTATGTTAAAGAGCTTATGTTATGTTTTCTATGATGAACTAACGTTTTCCTTCATTGTTTTATAACCCTTACTGAGATTTTTATGCTCATCACATGTTTTGAAATGTTTTTCATAGGACCTAATGATGAATAGGGTCTAGGATGGGATCAAGGAAAAGACATGATATCTCTATCATGGGACTATACATGACACTTTTTTTCAAGAGTTCTTATTTTATGAAAAGTTGGAAACTGAGTAGAAGTTTCTACCTTGTAATTTTTGAGATGTAATGTAACAGTTATGGCCTAATTCTCTAAAACTCTAAACCAGAAAATATCCTCTATATGAATTATTCATTCAATTCATGATTATGTAGCATTTAAGGCCTGGTCCTTATAAAAATAACAATTAACCACTACAAAACAACACATAACAGACCATCATTTTCAATTATAGAATGCTTTATTTGATTTTGGATCCTCACACTCTTTTAAATATTTAATTTTTCTCAAGAAACATAATTATTTACAACACATTAAATGAAGATATCTATTTATAAAGACAGATAGTATAAATTTTATTGAATCAATGTTATGTAATTCAATACCCATTATGACCCATAGAGATAACCTATTTACAAATTTTATTATTTTACATATAATATACCATTATATAATCCTTCTTAATGATTGTATATCAATATATTATTCAAAATATTTTTTCCAAGAGAAGGATTTATTTATTTTTGATGATGATGTAAAATTTATTATATTTAAACTAGATACTTCATCTTCCACATCATTATTTCATCCACCACTAGTAGCTTCCATGACCCATCCCAGTGGGGCCTCTACTGCAAATCCCCAATCCCACCTCCAATAGTCCAGGTGATTGAGACTAGTGATGAGTAGGCATATAACTATCATGGGAGGCCTTAGCCTGTGTACCTATGCACGTGCACACATATCCAAGACTAAACAATTCTGAAGGGTTAAAACAACTAAACAACCATTCATGAAAACATGAAAATATAATAACAAGAGTACAAAAATATATAAATGAATGTAAAGCATTCCAAATAAATTCCCCCCACAAATAGTCTGAAAAAAAGTCTAACATAGAAATAAATATATAGACCGTTGTCAAGATGTCATATGAGACACCTTGGTCTATCTGATTTCACTATGAACTATCTAGTCCTAGTTTAACTAGGACCCTATCAAAAGATTAGTTTTCTCCACAATAAATGACATGTCCAACGAAATATCATGTAGGGGTGCGTATAAAAACACACAGTAGGACACCATGATTCCAGAAATCATACAACACAAGAATACAGTCAATAATACTAAGGTATATGTATATATTAAATATAACAATTGTATCTATATATATTAAACCAAGACACATTGTCTATTGGTATGTTTCAAATATATTATGTCATTATATAATTACATATTCATGAATCCACAATGAACTCATCTGGGAGAACACAGTCTTGAGTATGATAACATTGATGATGTTTACCCAAGAGGTAGTTGTCTTCGGGTGTTGGAAATCAAAGTATATGATAAATGTAATGACTCGTAGCTTGACGTACATGGAAATTACATTACTTTTGCGGAATAATTAATACATAACAAAAACAGACACACAAGGACCGTAATAGTTTAGTGTCTTTGGAAACATGGAACATAATCTTCTAATCATGGTGAAAGATCTTCAACATCTCCCATAAGATCTTCCCCTTTTTGTTTTCTTACCTAAAACCCTTCTTTAAATCCTGGGGGAAAAACATATAAAGGGTGAGCTCAAATTCTCAGTAAGGGTAAACAAAATAAATACCAATCACATCATATACATAAGAACATAACTTTCGGAAATCTTAACCTGCAAAAGAGATCATAATTTCATAACATGTGATAAATCATAGTAGTGAAATGAAATCCCAATAATCATAACATAAAACATGAAACCTTGTGGCATACACACATAATCATATAGAATCATTTATTATTAGTCAAGACATATTTTCAAGACTATCTTAGTGGACAAAGTCCATTTCTGAACTGAGTTTACTCCTCGTTTCAGTCCTGTTTCACTGAACCATTTTAACCTGCCGTTCTAGCCATGTTTATCTCATGAGATATAAAATCTTTACCTAATTCATTTGATGGAGATATAGGTCCCACCCATCTCATAATGATACCATTCATATGTGTGCCACAAAATCATAAATCATACACCACTGCATAACCCATGTAATAAAAATGGGATTCTTAAACAACATGACATCATAAAAAAATTAATATAAGATAAAGGAATTCATAAAACTAATTCCATAACAACATAATCAAATCAATGAAATAATAGGGATATAAATAGAACCCTATATTATCTTAAATGGAAAATAATTTTGATAAAACACTTGAACTCCATTTTTGAGGAAAATATCCTTTCTACTTTAAAAACATTTTCCTTTCTTAACATGTCATACAATTTTAAACTAAAAGAAGTTGATTAAAAATAAACTTAAAAACTTGTAAAGTAATCTTGTTGGAAATAATGTTTTAAAAATCCATTCATGTCGTATAAGATTAAAAAAACATTCTTCCCGTACTTTTGTCGGAAAAGTCAAAAAGTATATCGTAAGAAAAACGACAAAAGATTCCTTTTGTATTTTTTACTAAAAACTCACCGAAGGGTAAAATTGGATTTAAACAGTTGTAGGTGGATTGAAACAATATTACATATTGAGGAAACATGGATGTGGATGATAAAATACCCCCTAGTAAATACCAAAGTATAAACAATCTCGGATAAAATGAGATTGTGATATTTTCCCTTACATAGGTCCGATTTGCTTCGTAAGTGTCTGAACCTCATGTATAATGATTTAAATAATGTTATTGACTTATTCTAGAATCATAATTATTTTTATTATATCATATATGGTCATATTCTCGGCTTATTATTAGTAATATTTCATGAGTACTTCTTATTCGGGTGTTTATTACTTTTTGTTCTTATGCGTGTTTTGTCAAATAAATTCTTAGTATTCTTTCTAGGTTATATATACCTCATTTATAGAATGTTATTAGTGTAATATATATCATATTCATTCATTCAATTCATTTATATAATCATTATTCAATGAAGATCATGTAGAACGAGTCGCATCATATCGTGGAGACGGTATTCCGTACGTACGCACGAGCGATGATATCGTTCCCATGATCGTGGAATTGTATTGGAGTGTATGTATACTATTTCAGAATAAATATCACATTACAATAATAATATATAGTTATTATTTACACCATTATACCCATCCAAGTAAGGTGGTGGTGGAAAATAGATTAAACCACGGCGTGGAGAAGGTATTCCATACGGACGCACGCGTGGTGATTTCGTTTTCCGTAGGATGGATAGATGGTGAAATAGGGTTGTTTAATACTTATAATAACATATCTGTATATTATTGATACTTATTATATTACTTCATAATGAAACAACTAAAGTAGAAGAAGTGGAAGAAGAAATAAAGATGAAAGAATCGGTAACGGGCATTCCCTCTTCTTGGAAGCGCCTATTTGAGACCTCCTCTTAGGGCACTAAAATTGGTCTTTGAAGAAGACCAGGCCCTCTACGATGTTTCTAGGGAATTGGAGAAGAGAATTTGGCAGGGGTTGGCCGATCTTAAAGGCTCAAATTGGTGTGAGGAGAAGAGGGAGGATGTGCCCTTTTTAAGGGAGGAGAGGGGCACCTTTGGTATAACTAAAAATATTATTTTATTATAAGGTTAAATTAGGGATTTAATAGCTCCAAATAGATATATTTAGAATCTAATGTGTGGATGGGTTAAAATAATCTCATCCAATAGAATTTAGACAAGTTTAGGTATCCATTTTAACCTTATCATTTAGATTTAACTTTAAGTTAGATAATTTAACTTTTACCGTGTCTTCTTGTTTTCTTACACTATAAGGTTAATAAACTTACTATATCAAGCCAAACTAACCCCAAGTTGTTTATTATTAATATATATAACCTTATATATTTCATTTGGACGAGCCTTAGATTATTAAGAATAAAATAACAATTAATAATATAATATTTCTTTTAAAAACATTTTTATGTCAATTTTAGCACTATTTAGTAATTGATTTTTGTGATAATCATAACAGAATTATTAGTTAAAAATAAGTTAATTAAATCAATACTAACATGTCATATTAACCAATAAAATTGGTGGAATTCATAAAAAGTCTCAAATTACATTTATTTGGGTATTAATAACATCAATTATGTCAATATTTCATTAATAAGATAATTACTGCATCATCTTTGTGTCATAAATAAATTAAATTATATAATGTCTAAAAATTTAAAATAAAATAACATTATTTTAGAAATAGTTTTATCTTACTAATGAATATTTATAGTCGAATTTATCTTATGTATAAACCTATATTATAAATTATTTAGTTATTAAACATTGATTTTAACTATTTTAACCCTTCTTTAAATAAATTAATAATAAATGTCCTATTCTAATCCATGTGGGCCTAAATGGTGATATTTTATTCATAAGGTTGTTTTTGGTCGAATTAAACTTATGAAATATAATTAGGACATGTGTTAGGGTAATAATAATATCATTTTTACCCTTAATTACCCTATTTACTTTTAACCGTGGTAAAAAAAAGTAAAAAGTTACTATTCACCAAAAATTATTTTCATCTCATTGAACCAAATTTTAGTCCTTGATATTAATCGAATCTCTCTAATTTTCAAAATTCCACTCATAGAAGCGGTAAAATTACATTTTATGAAACATTCAGTTTTTTTACTACCACTTACTGGTTTCACTATTCATCAAAAAATGAAAGTTTCCAGAAAAATACCAAAAATTAGGCCTAAGCTATATTTGATATTATGAATTCAAAAATGATATCTATTTTACCAAATTCAGAACACATCAGTTTCATTAATTTATTTAAAAAAAATTACTACTCGTCGTCAAAACAAATAGCGTGTTTTTAAGAGATAATAACTATCAAAAGATTGACAGTTGTTTATGTTTAGATTAAATGTGAAATTACATCCAATGACCAAAATTTTATTAAATTGTAAAAATATATTCTAAATATACTTTAAACCCACTCAAATTAATAAATTTTCACTATTTATTAAAAAAGTTTTTTTTAATTCAAATTTAGTAATTTTCACTATTCATCAGAATATGAAAGTTATTCAAAAAGTACCAAAATTTCACCCTAAGCTAATTTCGATATTCCGAATCCAAAAATGAAGTCTATTTTGAATGATAAAATTTATAAAATTTTAAAAAGTGGGTATTACTATTCATAACGGCTAGTTCATAATAATATTATAATAATATCTCGTTTAGTTAAACTCGGTATTGTGTACTACACACGCTATCGGGGAAGGTTGCGACTGCGTGTAATGAAAGGAAAGTCATGCATGCATGTTGTGAAAGATCATTTTGGTGTAGCGTACAACACAAAACATTAATGAAATTAAAAATAATATATTTTTTCATAAAATCGTGGGGTGTTACATTCTACCGCCCTTAAAATGAATTTCGCCCTCGAGATTCATCAGGGTTATAAATGGTTTACTACTCGAAAGTTTATTTAATAGAAACCCACATCGTAAAAAGTAATACCAAAACATGGCTTTCAAAATTAATGTCTGAAACATAATGGTTACCCAAATTAACTCATCCTTGGGATTCCACATAGAAGAACATAGGTGAAAATATGGATATGGAAGAAAAATCTAACCATCATGTTCTGATGGAGAGTGGTAGAGAACATGGCTATAAAAAAGCCAACAATCACAAAGCCATAAATTTGTGACGATCTAAGGTACCATCTGATACATCAGATATAAGGGCACTAGGACAGCATTTTTGGTTTTCAAGATCATTTCCCTAAAGTTGAAGAATTTGAATTAGAATAAATACTTACATTATTTTGGTACAATCTCACTATTGTTTGTGAATTGAACAATTCCCACTTCATCCCTTAAAGAAATGAAGTTGAATTTGTTATTCGTGATGTGTTAGCAGATCATGTGATAGAACAATGGGTCATTCCATCTGTTTCAAACAAAAGGTTAGCAAAAGTTATAAGTCCATCTTATGGTTAGATTAATCGAATATGCTTCCAAAAATTAACTTATAATTCATATATCATACCGCTTAATAAAATAAAACTAGTTTCTACTAACCAGGGACTTCCTGTAGGCCAGTGGAAGGAGATAAAGGCCAGTTACACTTCTGTTGTGGGTTTGATTCCCACATCCTTGTCCGATGCGATGGGCTGTCGCTCGTCCTTCAGGTTGTCCTTTTTCTAAAACTACATTACTATAACATCCCATCAATAATATCGAAAAAATTTATATCCTTAAACAATACTAACTTATGTCCAACATAATCCTTTCCAATCTTTAGGCTTATCCAAAATACTGCTGTCCAATCTCATATTATAGTGAAACCGATTACCAAAGAGTTCATATAACAAGCATATTAATACCATCATTGATCCCCGTATATCATGAGATATGTCTTGTTGGTCACATTCCAAACATTCAAAGGCCTTAATAATGTATTATCTTGAAAAATGAATACCCATTTAATCTTAGAAAAAACATGAGTGCTGTCAAAAGTTAACTCTTTTCACATACCAAAACCTCAAATCATGATATCACTTAGTCCTTATATCAATCATGGACTCATGAATACAATAAATCATCTCATTATCATCTTATTCCTTCATTATGCGCATATCATCTACTATACAAAAATATCTGAATAAACTTCCATGGTTATTGGTAACATTCAACATATACATTCAAATACTTTTAGGAAAAACAATAGTGTAACAATCCTTAGATGATTCTTTATTCCATAGTACCATTAACTACACAACATAACTCTCGATAAACATCAAATCATTCCACTGCCTTCTAAAACAACTGAATGAGCTTCAACACTTCTTTTAGATCATATATCATTTGTAGTCTCCTCATCATCATCCACATAAATACTACCCATATGACCATGCAGATTCTCTACATGAGATTTTCCATTAGGGAATTGGTTTGCATAATGCCTATAAATTCCACATTTAAAACATCTAATCATTGTTGATGTCATCTCAATACCATTATCCTTGTCCATGGTGTTAACTGAAACTTTTTCTTTGCACTTACTAGCTTTGTGTCCTTCTTTTCCACACCCAAAGCATCTTCCAGTTCCTTTGAAACAATCTCAATGTTGCCTCTTCCCGCATGATTTACATGAGGGAAATTGAACTTTCTTTCCTCTGTGATCATCATGGAACTCCATCATTCTCTTATTATCTGAGTCATGAAACTTACCAAAGTTGATATTATTGATCATATTATGAGATTGATGATTGGGAATAATAACGATGTATGGACTTCCAAATCCCGTTTCATTTGGTTGCTCATGAATAATATCATTTCGTTGTCTGTCATATCCTCCATTACCATGAATCTTCCTTTTTCCAGCCACTTTCTAAAACCCAAAAAGAATAGTGTGAGAGGAAAAAATCATAATAAAGGGGGAGTAACTTAAATATCTAACATCTTAGGTTAAATTCTAAGATCGTTACCATAGTTCTAGGACTATATCATATACGTATTCTTATCCTTAGGGACATCCCTAGACATACCTTAGAAATATCTCTAGGGATCTCACTCATGTTTTCGCATCCTAGTTTCCAAAGGTTGACTAAACCTCCCTCTGATACCAACTGTATTGACCTGTATCTTGACGTACATGGAAATTACATTACTTTTGTGGAATACTTAATACATAACAAAAACAGACGCACAAGGACCGTAATAGTTTAGTGTATTTGGAATCTTTGAACGTAATCTTCTAATCATGGTGAATGATCTTCAACATCTCCCATAAGATATTCCTCTTTTTGTTTTCTTACCTAAAACCATTCTTTAAATCCTGGTGAAAAACATATAAAGGGTGAGATAAAATGCTCAGTAAGGGTAAACAAAGAAAATATCAATCACATCATATACATAAGAACATAACTTTCAGAAATCTTAACCTGCAAAAGAGATCATAATTTCATAACATGGGATAAATCACAGTAGTGAATTGTAATCCCAATAATCATAACATAAAACATGAAACTTTGTGGCATACACACATAATCATATAGAATCATTTCTTATTAGTCAAGACACATTTTCAAGACTAGCATAGTGGACAAAGACTATTTCTGAACCAAGTTTACTCCTCGTTTCAGTCCTGTTTCACTGAACCAGTTTAACCTGCCGTTCCAGCCATGTTTATCTCATGAGATATAAAATCTTTACCCAATTCATTTGAGGGAGATATAGGTCCCACCCATCTCATAATGATACCATTCATATGTGTTCCACAAAATCATAAATCATACATCACTGCATAACCCATGTAATAAAAATGGGATTCTTAAACAACATGACATCATAAAACAATTCATATAAGATAAAGGAATTCATAAAAATAATTCCATCACAACATAATAAAATAAATGTAACAATAGGGATAGAAACATAACCCTATTTTATCTTATATGGAAAATAATTTTGATAAAACACTTGAACTCCATTCTTGAGGAAAATATCCTTTCTACTTCAAAAACATTTTCCTTTCTTAACATGTCATAAAATTTTAAACTAAAAGAAGTTGATTCAAAATAAACTTGAAAACTTGTAAATTAAGCTTGTTGTAAATAATGTTTTAAAAATCCATTCATTCCGTATAAGTTCAAAAAAACATTCTTCCCGTACTTTTGTCAGAAATGTCAAAAAGTACCTCGTACGAAAAATGACAATAGATTCCTTTTATATCTTTTACTAAAAACTCACCGAAGGGTAAAATTGGATTTCAAAAATTGTAGGTGGATGGAAACAATATTACATACTGAGGAAACAAGGATGTGGATGATAAAATACACACCAGTAAATACCAAAGTATAAACAATCTCGGATAAAATGAGATTGTGATATTTTCCCTTACCATAGGTCCAATTTTCTTCGTAAGTGTCTGAACCTCCTATATAATGATTTAAATAATGTTACTGACTTATTATATATTCATAATTATTTTTATGATATCATATATGGTCATATTCTCAGTTTATTATTAGTAATATTTCATTACTACTTGTTATTCGGGTGTTTATTACTTTTTGTTCTTATGCGTGTTTTGTTGAATAAATTATCAGTTTTCTTTTTAGGTTATAGATAACTCATTTATAGAATGGTATTAGTGTAATATATATCATATTAATTCATTAAATTCATTTATATAATAATTATGTAGTGAAGATCATGTAGAACGAGTCGCATCACATCGTGGAGACGGTATTCCGTACGTACGCACGAGCGATGATATCGTTCCCATGATCGTGGAATTGTATTGGAGTGTATGTATACTATTTCAGAATAAATATAACTTTACAATAATCATATAATTTTATTATTTACACCATTATACCCATCCAAGTAAGGTGGTGGTGGAAAATAGAATACACCATGGCGTGGAGACGGTATTCTGTACGTACGCACGCGTGGTGATTTCGTTTTCCGTATGATGGATAGATGGTGAAATAGGGTTGTTTCATAATTATGATAACATATCAGTATATGAGTGATATTGATGTTATTACTTTATAATGAAACAACTGAATAAGAAGTGGAAGAAGAAATAAAGATGAAAGAATCGGTAACGGGCATCACCTCTTCTTTGAAGCACCTCTTTGAGACCTCCTCTTGGGGCACTAAAATTGGTCTTTGAAGAAGACCAGGACCTATAGGATATTTGTAGGGAAGTGGAGAAGAGAATTTGGAAGGGTTTTTCTGAGCTTGAAGGCTCAAATTTGTGTGAGGAGGAGAGGGAGGAGGTGCCCTTTTATCATGGAGGAGAGGGGCACCTTTGGGATAACTAAAAATATTACTATATTATAAAGTCAAATTCGGTTTTTAATAGCTCCAAATTGATATATTTAGAAGATAAGGTGGGGATGGGTCGAAATCCACTCATCCAATAGAATTTAGACAATTTTAGGTATCAATTTTAACCTTATAATTTAGATTTAACTTTAAGTTTGATAATTTAACCTTTACCGTGTCTTCCTGTTTTCTTAAACTATAAGGTTAATAAACATACTATATAAAGCCAAAATAACCACAAGTTGTTTATTATTAATATATATAACCTTATCAAAGTCATTTGGCCGAACGTTAGATACTTAGGAATAAAATAACAATTAAAAATATAATATTTCTTTTAAAAACAATTTTATGTCAATTTTAGCAATATTTAGTAATTGATTTTTGTGAAAATAATAACAGAATGATTAGTTCTAAAAAAGTTAATTAAATCAATAATAACATGTCATATTAACCTAAAAATTTAGTTTAATTCATAAAAAGTCTCAAATTACATTTATTTGGGTATTTATAACATCAATTATGTCAATATTTCATTAATAAGAAAATTACTGCATCTTCTTTGTGTCATAAATAAATTAAATTATTTAATGTCTAAAAATTAGAAATAAAATACCATTATGTAGGAAATCTTTTTAGATATCTAATTAATATTTATAGTCTAATTTATCTTCTGTATAAACCAATATTAAAAATTATTTAGTTATTAAACATTGATTTTAACTATTTGAACCCTTCTTTAAAAAAATTAATAATAAATGTCCTAATCTAATCCATGTGGACCTCAATGGTCATATTTTATTCATAAGGTTGTTTTTGGTCGAATTACACTTATCCAATAGAATTAGTACATGTGTTAGGGTAATAATAATATCATTTTTACCCTTAATTACCCTATTTAATTTTAACCGTGGTAAAAAAAAGTAAAAAGTTACTATTCACCAAAAATTATTTTCTTCTCATTGAACCACATTTTAGTCCTTGATATTAACCGTGTCTCTCGGATTTTCGAAATTCCACTCACAGAAGCGGTAAAATTAAGTTTTATGAAAAATTCAGTTTTTTTGACTACCACTTAGTGGTTTCACTATTCATCAAAAAATGAAAGTTTCCAGAAAATTACCAAAAATTAGGCCTAATCTATATATGATATTATGAATTTAAAAATGATGTATATTTTTCCAAATTCAAAACACATCAGTTGGATTAATTTATTTAAAAAAATTACTTCTCGTCGTCAAAACAAATAGCGTGTTTTTAAGAGATAATAACTATCAAAAGATTGACACTTGTTTATGTTTGGTTTAAATGTGAAATTACATCCAATGACCAACATTATATAAAATTGTAAAAATATATTATAAATATACTTTAAAACCACTCAAATTAATAATTTATCACTATTGATTAAAAAAGTTGTTTTTAATTAAAATTTTGTAATTTTCACTATTCATCAGAATATGAAAGTTATCCGAAAAGTACAAAAATTTCACCCTAAGCTAATTTTGATATTCTGAATCCAAAAAGAAGTCTATTTTGAATTATAAACTTTATAAAATTTCAAAAAGTGGGTATTACTATTCATAATGGCTAGTTCAAAATAATATTATAACAATATCTCATTTAGTGAAACTCGGTATTGCGTACTACACACGCTATCGAGGAAGGTCATGATTGCGTGTAATGCAAGGAAAGTCAGGGATGTGTGTTGTTAAAACCTCCTTTTGGTGTAGTGTACAACACAAGACATTAATGAAATTAAAAAGAATATATATTTTTCATAAAATCTCGGGGTGTTACAATAATGGACTGAAGAGATAGGATAGATAGATTAGTATCACACCCAAGGCCATGGGGTATACCAATAACCCAATCTATATTAACCCACATTGTAGTTGGTCGGATCCAAAATAGTGTTGGATAGGACGATACCAAGAACCCACCCAAGGTTATGGAGATGATTAGCGGATCTCACTCTTGGCCTCTGGAAAGGAAAAAAATAAATCTATCCAAGAATTCCTACTAAAGGGGTCACTGTCATAGAAGTAAGATATGAATCCACAATAATACTTAGGTAAAAGGATAATGGGAACTCTCCCTGACTAATATATTCCAAGATACATAGGATGGGGGATCAAAGCCATGTTTTAAAATGTACGCATCATGTTGTAGGGTTACTCATGATGGACCTTGACCTAGAGTCCTTCTCCTGTAAATAGATAGGGTCGCCTGCCTTTTCCTTGTAGTATTACATAGTGTGTGGTTTTCACATATACTCTTATAGGGTACTGTTGTATGACATAACTTTTCTAACTTTCTATATCATGTCTGTGTAGGGGTGTACATTGCATTCTGCTACCCATGTTCCCTAACCAATGTTGGAATTCCCTCTGAGGTACAATTCGAGTCTTCAGGGTGAGACCACACACCATGATATAGGTTCACAAACCATGTGATATATAACATTCTAGGAAACAATGGTTGAAAAAAGGAGAGGGCCACATGGAATGATGCTCTACATTATATATTGTGTAGTGTTGAATTTTTCATTCTTTTAGATGTACTTCCATGCATCTTGGTTTTTCCTCCATCCTTCGATCTGGTGATCATTTTAATTCAAAATTGTTAATCAATCCTCATCATGTAATTCCTTCAAAAAAATATGGACCATTGATTCGTTCGGAGAATGGGAGTATTCATCGTTCTTCATTGCACACTAAAGAAGACGAAATCAGGTACCCGAATACATCTGACTCATTGTGACTGTAAGAACCCGGATCTTCATTTAAGATATGTCTTTCCTTTTATGGAGTTATTGAGAGAAGAGGAGATTCTAGAAAATTTTTATGTACACTCCATGTACTTTATAAGTACATGCCGTGTACAACCCCTGTGGCTCCAGGCCGTGTGCTGGCCGTGTCTGGGCCACACACACTGTGTGTAGGGATGAAGTGGAAGCCACTTATTGCGGAGTACAGAAAATTATAGTACACACCATGTACTCAAGAAGTACACACCGTGTATTTTCTTTTTTTCCATTAAACAGATTAGTGTCACACCTAATCGACAGAATCGTCTTCTTTTATGTCCCTTTCGACTGAGAGATGTCATACGACAGTGGAACTTCTTCTAATCCCAGAGCCTCCATCCGTTCTCCGAATCGATTGTTGTCTATTGTGTTGGAACCGCAGCTGTAATCTCTTCTTTTCCCTAGAGCCTCATTTTACAATTCCTCCTCTTTATTAAGTAATCGTGGGTTGAATGTTTTGTGTTTTTTTGTAGATCTACACCATTTTGAGGAGAATCAAGCCTCGCGGTTCAAGTGTATCGATCTCCTAGGATCGAGGTAGGTGGTTTGTGCCTTACCTATCGATGTCTTTGAGTTTTATGTGAAAATTCCACCAATAACCATGAACGGGGTATTGAGTGTTAACCTTTATGACCTTGTGGTTATTCTTTCCTTTCTTTCATGCTTTTTAGAGGTAAATTGATCATGCTTGTGGATAATTGTTGTGCTTGGATGTTTTTCCCATGCTTTGTTCTTGTTACGACCTTTGGGTCTTGTTAGCCTTTGGCTGTTGTACCTATTTCCTTTCCTTGTGATCGTAGGACGGAATGATGTTGTTGAAATGCTTATTTACCATTAGAATGATTAGCCAAGTAGCTCTATAGGTGTACTTTGGATAGCCAAGTATCTCTATAGGTGTACTCTGACCTTATAACATTATTATGCACTAACTGGAACAGGACCGTGAGAACTCGGTGCTATAGACTACAAGGGATAGACTGAGTGAGCTTCCTAGAGAGTCGTAGATATTATAGACTATACAGGGATAGACCGACTGCTCTTCTTAGATATTCTTGCACATTATAGACTATATGGGATAGACCGAGTGATCTTCCCAGAGAGTCTTAGTTATTATAGACTACAACAGGGTAGACCGAGTGAGCTTCCTCAGAGAGTATTTACCTTGTTTGAATGTTTTTAAATCCTTCCCGGGATAGAGGAGGAATTGAACGAGTGTGATTCCACAGAGAGACTATGGTATACCTGAGGCTATAGGATGATTGACCGAGTGAGATTCCTTAAAGAGTCTATAGACCTTGGGCCAAGAGGGTAAGACCACGTGATCTCCATCCGAGAGTCACTGACTACCCTAGACTATATGGGGAATTGACCGAGTGGACTTCCTCAAAGATTCTTATAATTTTGTATGACCAAACCAGAGGGGTTAGGCAGAATGCACTGCCCAGATGGTTGTGATACTTTTTGGACAGACCAGAGGGGATGGCTGTGAGTACTCCCCAGAGGGTTTCCTGTTCGTGTTAGCTGTTGCTTCACTATTTCTTGTTGTTCTGTGGATTGATCACTATGGTATATCATCTTGTTTACTGCTTACGGATTACTTCCTGCTGTTGGTTCTACTGTTTACTGTTTACTGCATTATTACCTGCCATATACTCATTGACTGTCAGGAACATATCTTCGGGTGGTTGCCTTCTGGGATTTTGTCTCACACCCTGTTTGGGTAATTCTTTTGGGTCCAAAAAAATTATGTGTTTGCAGGTATAGACAAGGGAAAGCCCCTTTAGACTTCTGGTACTTGATTGAATGGAGAAGGAGAGAATGGGACCCATCTTTGGCTTGCGATGCTGAGGAGTTTTTACTTTCTTTTGTACTTGTTTTGGTACTATTGTATTTTTCAGCATTGTGACTTGTTTGGCTTCTTTACTAGATATATATCATGCATCATTTCATATATATATACATATGTGCTCCAGTTGTTTGTTGATCTAGTCTTCCTCTACTTATTATTGTTGGTTAATTACTGCTTCTGCTCTTGCATGTTTATTTAATTACATTCTGTACTCTCCCAATGAAGGCATAGTTTCCACACTATCACAACCAAGGCCCTCACTGCTAGTCGTCAGCATCTGGAATTTGGGGAAATGAACTTGAGGCCATATGAACAACCGGGCACGTGGTTCCTCTTGGTGGCATTCGGAACTGGGATGTTACAAAGTGCTATCAGAGGAATTATTTTCTCTTGATTTTTGGTTTGGATCCTTTAGCTAGGGATAGGATATATTCGGTACTTAGTAATAAGTTGTGCCCAGGAGTAGCTAACATGTGTACAGGGAAAATCCATACTACCTCGTTTATTGCAGTTTTCTTGTTTTGAGATTTTATAGTTGATATGATTTTACCTAGAGTGATTCACATGACTTGTGTTGCTATTGTTGTTGCTATTATGGTTCTATTTCTGTCACAACCCGATGAGATGAGGGTATTCTATCTCATGCATCATATAGGAACTTATTAGAGATCACATTCCATGCATTCTTTCCATGCCATCTACGGTTTATTAGCGATTGCATGTTGTTGTGATAGAATTTGTGTGGATTATGCATGCAGTTGTGATAGGTGATTTGATAGAATCCTTGTGGTTTGATATCATACTGTTTGTATTGTAATTTTCTTAAATGAACACCAAATTTTGGTTATTGAGGTGTTATGGTCCCCCTTGAATGGGAATATTGGTGAATCATTGACCTGATTTTTCGTTATATATGACTGTATTGGATTTCAAGCTTTAATTCATTGGGAGTATGGGCCCTCACGGATCCGAATTTGGCACCTTCCTGCCTTGTTTTCTGTGTTCTCTGGGCTTTGGTGCAGTTTCTGAGCTACTGCCCGGAAAAACCCAGAATACACGGCGGGTACATTATGACTTCACGCCGTGTAGTTTCAGACACTGTCACTGAATGTGTGAGCAGGAACACGGTGTTGAGGAAATGTCTTAGTAACACTCCTTCTACTGTAGGTTCACGCTATGTAGAATAGAGCCAGGTACCCCACCGTGTCACTAACACGGGCCGGGGAAGCTCTAATAGAACACATCGTGTTGGTAAACAACATGCTGTGTAGTCTTGTACCAGGTACCCGGCCGTGTCACAAACAACACGGGTCGGTGTTACCTTCTATTATACACGCTGTGTTTGTTCGGAACATGCCGTGTAAGGGTCAGCCATGTAGTCGACCAAGTAACTAGAAACATGGGTCGTGGAAGCCTTATCTACTACACACCGTGTCCACAGGAAACATGCCGTGTAGTCTTAGTTTAAGAATAACATGTGGGTTAGCCATGTAAAGAGAATCAGGAAGGGGAATGGAGTTCAAGTACATGCCGTGTGTGGGAACAACATGCTTTGATGTTTTTCGTGTTACACGACCAGAGGTGGCAGGCGTACATGACCATTTATTTGGTAACTATGCCTTCGAGACATCCTCTGGTTGTACGTCAGCTGCCATATGATGATCAGACACAAGATACGGTCGATCAAGGACCTCATGTAGATCCTCCTGCTATTCCATCCTTATCACCAACATTCATACCTATCACAGGTGCCAATGCACAGTACAGGGAGGATTTATCGAGGATGGTGCAGACTTTTTAGGGAGCGCTGCCTCCGGCCCCGTCGATGGCAGAATTGATGTGGTTATTTCAGCAGCATCCTCCTCCTACTTTATCAGGGGATGGAGGAACCTAGGCTATAGAGTCATGGTTATAGTCCACACTGACTATCTTTGAACATTTTTAGATACCCCCAGAGAAAAGGGTAAAGCTGGAAACTTATATACTCTGAGACACTGCCAAGAAGTGCTGGGAGGTGATCTCGCAGTCATGGCGCCAGCAGAGTATGTCTTGGGATGAGTTTTTCCACACCTTTTATGACTAAATTTATCTAAATACCTTGACGGCTGACCGAGATCATAATTTTATGAGTCTAAAACAGGGTACTCTTTCTATTATGGAGTACTCGTCTCGCTTTACTGAGCTGCAGAGCTTCACGCCGATCCCAGAAGGTGATGAGTTGTTCTTTGCTAGGAAGTTCGAGGATGGTCTCAGGTAGGAGAACTATTCCTAGGTGAATATCTTTTGGTTTATTTCGATATCCTCTATCGTTAAACAGGTGCGGATCATTGAGTACAACCAGAGGGATTATGGAGTAGTGAGCCAGGGAGGTTTGACATCCAGAGCAGGTGTTCCTCCTACGGATAGTAGGAAGCGCCACATAGAGGCTTTTTGAGGAGATCAGAGTAGGAGGGATGTATCTTATGGAATCCAGGTCTTATGCTACCAATGCGGTAAGAGTGGGCATACTATGCCTCAGTGTCAGATAGATCTTATGGAGTTCCGATCTTGTGGAAAGATGGGCCATCTTCAGCGCTTTTGTCAGATATTCTCACATTCAGCTGGTGGTAGGGGTTCTTCTATGACCCCACATTCATGAGATGCTTTTCCAATTTCTCACATGTCTAGGAACTGGAATTCTTCCTGCCATTCGGGCCGAGGTGGAGTTCACAGCCATGGTGGTCAGTCACCAGGTTACCAGCAACAGCAGAGTGGGTCAGCTCAGAGTGGTTAGCCAAGGCCGCAGGGCTGCGATGCAGGCCAGACATTCTCCATGGAGCAGACCTATTAGGAGCAGGATCATGGCCCTTCTACAGTTCGAGGTATGATCTTAGAAGCCTTAGTTTTATCTTCATCCCTTTTCGATACTAGTTCTTGCTTAGTTTTATCTCTGTTGCTGTTGTGGAGATCCCTGAGCTCTATACCTTTTCGTCTGCCGAATTGTTATCTCTTAACATGTCATTGTGAAAAAGGACATATAGCGTACGTCAGTGTAGAGAGTGTCCTCTTGAGGATTAAGGGTTTCAATTCTTATGGGGCCTCTATGTCCTAGAGATGACAGGCTATGACTTCATTCTAGGGATGGACTGGTTGGTTCTCTTCTAAGAATTCATCGATTGTTATCGCCGTAGGGTGAGTTTCGTATCACCAGAGGGAAGATCATTCCTTCATAGAGGTGAGTGGGATGTCCAGGCAGGTACAGCTGGACCAGAGCATCATGGGCTAGGAGGAGTTACGACCAAGATTTCTAGTCTTTATCTGGATGACTAGGGTACATTACAATTAGAATTTCTTCTAGTGGTGGATTCTTTCAGGGATATCATTCAAGAGGACTTTTCAGGTTTGCCTCTGGAGCATGAGGTAGACTTCTCTATTGAGATCATTCCAGGAGAGGCACTGGTGTCCATCCCTCCTTATAGGATGGCTACACCTGAGTTGTAGGTGCTCAAGAAGATGTTGGAGGATTTGAAGACAAAGGGTTTCATCCGACCCAGTACTTCTCCTTGGTTTTCACCTGTCCTGTTTGTGAAGAAGGAAGACGACACCCTTGAGCTTTGTGTAGATTATCAGAAGCTGAAATAGTTGACGGTCAAGAACTGATATCCCTTGCCGAGTATCAGTGACCTCGTTGATTAGCTTTGTGGAGCCTGGGTGTTCTCGAAGATCGATTTGAAGTCTGGTTATCATAAGTTTCACGTTAAAACATCATATATACCTCTTACAGCCTTCAGGAGTAGGTATGGTCTATACGAGTATAAAGTCATGTCGTTCGGTCTCACGAACACGCCAGAAGATTGTATGGTTCTAATGAACCGAGTGTTCCATCCGTACATAGACTCCTTTGTAGTAGTTTTCATGGACGACATCTTGGTGTACTCTCACACTCGACATGACCATGCTATCCATAATGAGATCATTCTGGGTACACTGAGAGATCATCAGTTATATGCTAATCTATTGAAATTCCACTTTTGGATGGTTCAGAATCACTTCTTATGTCAGGTCATCTTAGAGAGAGGAGTATCAGTTGACCTAGAGAAAGTGAGAGATTTAGTTTCCTAGGAGCAGCCGAAGAATGTCTTTGAGGTGTAGAGTTTTCTGGGGCTGGCTGGATACTACAGGTGTTTCATACAGGAGTTTTCACGCATAGAATCACCGCTGATAGTTCTAACCAAGAAGGGGGAGAATTTTTTGTGGTCAGATTCTTGTGATTCAACCTTTCAGGAGCTCAATGGGAGGTTGAAGTCAGCACCAATAATAGTCTTTCCATAGCTGGAAAGGGCTATACTGTGTACAATGATGCTTCAGGTATCGGGATGGGAGCTATGCATATGCAGGGAGATGGAGTCATGGCTTATGGGTCTCGGTAGTTGAGGCCACACGAGAGGAACTACCTGACGCACGATCTGGAGTTGGCATCTGTTGTTCATGCCTTACGTTGTTGGAGGCACTAACTTCTAGGAGATAACATTGTGGTTTTCACAGACCACAAGAGTCTCAAGTATATCTCCAATCAGTGTGATCCGAATCTGAGATAGCACAGGTGGTCGAGTATCTTTATTCTTTCGACTTCGAGCTCGCATGTATGTCGGGGGAGGGAAATGCAATGGCTGATTCTTTGAGAAGGAGAACTCATATTTAGGTAGTTCAGGAAGCCAATAGTGAGTGGAAGCTTATGGAACTATTCTCCGAGATTCACTTGGAGGTGCACAACAGATAGGGGCAGACTTTCGTATCATCTGTAGTTGTTACCTCTTCTCTTCTTGACTGGGTACGAATGAGGCAGCTATCAGACTCAGAAGGCTTAGTCTTGTCGGAGAGTGTGTTAGGAGATGAGCCTCTTCCTGTATGGAAAGTGGGTGAGGATGATATCTTGCGATTCCAGGGATGTGTATGGGTGCCAATAGACATACGCAAGGAGATGATGTGGGATTTTCATTCCTCAGTGTGGGAATTTCATCCTTGCATCACCAAGATGTATCGTGATCTACACCGCCAGTACTGGTGGCCAGGAATGAAGAGAGATGTTGCTGGTTTTGTCATGAGGTGTTCTACTTCTAAGCAGGTGAAAATAGAGCATCAAAAACCACAAGGGCTTTTACAGCAGTTACCCATTATAGAGTGGAAGTTGAATGATGTCATGATAAAAATCATGACCAGGTTGTCGAGGTCACCTCGAGGGACTGATACTGTTTGGGTTATTGTCGACATGATTACGAAGGTTTCTCAATTCTTTCTGATCAAGGAGACCTCCAGAGTTGATGAGCTAGGATGGTTGTACATCTGATATATAGTACATCTACATGGAGTTCCACACTCCATTGTTTCAAACAGGGATGTACGCTTCACTTCTCGGTTCTGGAAGGGACTTCAGAAGGCTTTGTGTACACATGTACTTTTGAGTATAGCATATCACCCCCAGAATAATGGAAAGTCCGAGCGTAAGATCCAAGTGCATGAGGATATGCTCCGAGCATGCATTCTAGACTTTGGCGGTTCTTAGGGGAAGCATATTACTCTGGTGGAGTTTTCCTATATAAATAGTTTCCAGGCGATTATTCAGAATGCACCTTATGAGGCTTCGTACGGTAGGTCATGCTGATCACCCTTATGATGGATGGAGACAGGAGAGGTAGCTTTAATGGGACCTCATCTTATTCAGGAGACCTCAGATAAGATAGAGTTGATTCGGAAGAGGATGACAACAGCACAGTCTCAGAAATATTCTTATGATGATCAGCGGAGATGAACTCTAGAGTTTGAGGTCCGCGATCAGGTTTTCTTGCGTGTCGCACCGAGGATGGGACACAAGAGGATTCAGAGATAGGTTAAGCTTTCACGATGGTACGTCGGGCCATTTGAGGTGTTTTCGAGTGTTGGGCCAGTTGTGTATCGGTTGTGGTTACCTCAGAGGTACCGGGCTATGCACGACGTCTTCCACGTTTCTCAGCTCCAATGTTACTTTCCAGACTCGTCCCGTGTCTTTTAACCCTAGGAGGATGAGATTGAAGCAGATACATCATTTGAGTAGCATCAAATCCCAAATTGTCAATCATTGTACGAATATTCTCTATGGTCGGTCTGTTCCTCTAGTACGGGTGCTATGACAGCACGAGCGAGTGTAGGACGAGACTTTGGAGAGGGAGGCCGATGTACGATCGCAGTGGCCGGAGCTGTTCAGGGTGTCCTCTTCTACGTCTTTCTAGGGAAATTTGGGGACAAATTTCATTAAGGGGGGGGGGAGTTTTTAAGAACCCGGATCTTCAATTCAGGTTTGTCTTTCCTTTTTCAAGTGTTTTTGAGAGATGAGGAGTTTCTGGAAAATGTTGAAGTACACGTTGTGTACTCCCTTGCCGTGCCAGGCCGTGTGCTGGACATGTTTGGGCCACACACATGGTGTGTAGGGGTGAAGTGGAGGCTTCTTAAAGCAGAGTATGGAAAAGTATAGTACATGCCTTGTCCTCAAGATGTACACACCATGTATTTTATTTTTTTCATTAAACAGGCCGGGGTCGCGCCTAATCGAATGAATTGTCTTCTTCTAGGTCCCATTCTACCGAGAGACACTGTACGACCGCCGATCTTCATAGAATCCCCGAGCCTCCACCCGTTCTCTGAATCGACCGCTTTCGATTGCGTTGGAACCGCAGCGGAAAGCTATTCCTTTCCCAAGAGCCTCATTTTCCAATTCCTCCTCTTTCTTATGTTATCATGGGTGGAATATTTTGTGTTTTTTCATAGATCTACACCGTTCTAAAGAGAATCAAGCCTCGTGGTTCAAGTATATTGATCTCCTAGAATCGAGGTAGGTGGTTTGTGCCTCACCTTTCGATGTCTTTGAGTTTTATGTCAAAATTCCACCAATACCCATGAACGGGGTATTGCATGTTTACCTTTTTTCCCTTGTGGTTATTACTGCCTTTCTTGCATGCTTGTGTAGAGGTAAATTGATAATGATTGTGTATAATTGTTGTTCTTGGATGTTTTTCACATTCCTTTTTCTTGTTACGACCTTTGGGTCTTGTTAGCCACTGGTCGTTGTACCTATTTCCATGACTTCTGATCGTAAGACAGAGTGATGTTGTTGACATGATTATTACTCAGTAGATTGATTAGTAATGTTTCTTTATAGGTGTACTTTGGTTAGCCAAGTAGCTCTATAGGTGTACTCTAGCCTTATAGCATTATTATGCACTGACTGGAATAGGACCGTGAGAACCCGGTGATATAGACTACAAGGGATTGAACGAGTGAGATTACAAGAGAGTCTTAGATATTTTAGACTATACGGGGATAGACTGAGTGAGCTTCCTCAGAGAGTCATGGAAATTATATACTACAGGGGATAGACTGAGTGAGTTTCCCAGACAGTCTTAGTTATTATAGACTACAGGAGGGTAAACTGAGTGAGCTTCCTTATAGAGTCTTTACCTTGTTTGAATGTTTCTAAAACCTTCCCAGGCTAGAGGAGGAATTGACCGAGTGAGCTTCCTCAGAGAGTCTATGGTTTACCTAAGGATATAGGAGTATTGACCAATTGAGCGTCCTTATATAGTCTCTAGACCTTGGGAAAGAGGGTTATACCATGTGATCTTCCTCTGAGAGTCCCTGACTACCCTAGAATATAAGGGGAATTGACCGAGTGAGCTTCCCTAGAGAGTCTTATAATTTCGTATCACCAAACCGGAGGGGTTAAGCGGAGTTCACTACCTAGAGGGTTGTGGTACTTTTTGGACAGACCAGAGGGGATGACTGCGAGTAATCCCTAGAGGGTTTCCTTTTTGTATTAGTTGTTGCTTCACTACTGCTTGTTGTTCTGTGGATTGATAACCGTTTTATATCATCCAGTTTAGTGCTTACTGATTATTGCCTTTTGTTGGTTCTACTATTTACTGTTTACTACACTATTACCTTCCATATACTCACTGACTGTTGGGAACAAATCTTCGGGTGGTTGCCTACTATGATTTAGTCACGCACCCTGTTTGGGTCATGCTTTTGGGCCCAAATAGATTATGTTGTTGCAGGTATAGACAAGGGAAATCACCCTTCGACTTCTGGTACTTGATTACTTGGAGCAGGAGAACATGGGACCAAGCTTTGGCTTGCAATGCAGAGGAGCTGTTTACTTGTTTTGTACGTGTTTTGGTACTATTGTATTTTTCATCATTGTGACTTGTTTGGATACTTTCCTAGATATGTATCATGCACCAGTTCATATATATTCATATCTGCTCGAGTTTTTTTCTCATTTAGACTTCCACTGCTTATTATTATTGGTAAATTACTGCATCTTCTCTTGCATCTTTATTTACTTCTGTTGTGTACTCTGCCAATGAAGGAATATTTTCCCAACTATCACATCCAAGGCCCTCACTGCTAGTCGGTAGCCTCTCGTGTTTGAGGAAATGTGCTTGAGTCTATGTGACCAACCAGGTACGGGGCGCCTCTAGGTGTCTTCCAGAACCGGGATGTTACAATGGCATACATCATCACCCCACTATTTATCATCCCAGATCTTTGATATCTAATAATTTCACAATGAAATTTTATCTTAACAATTGATTCATTAATATTTGTCGAACTGGGGGATAAATATAGAATTCCCACGATAAATGAACAATTGATGTAGAAAATCAGAATAATAATAAGATGAATAAACCTTGATTAATGTTCATGTAGACCCTGATCTATTTCCATGAGAATAAAAATGATGAATCAATAATCAAAAATTAATTCTCCCAATAAAATCCCATTAAATAAACTCATCCTACAATAGTCATGATCGTAAATTTAGTCTACTCTTAAATTGATTTTTGTTCAAAATAAAAATTAATAATAGGAATATTAACAAAATTGAATAAAATATCTACCTAGATTCAGATAGATTTCTGATGAACAAATATGTTGTGATATGGTTGTTGGAGAGATCCTTTGATTCTGTTGAATGTCGATTGTCGTTCTATGTCCTTTTTGTCATTTGTCTGAGAGAGATCCACTGATACTCTACATAAAGGATCTCAAACTACTATAAGGTTATGAAGCTAAACATGGAAATTTTTTATAACAATACAATTAATGAATCATCAATCAATGCTTCACCAAAAAAAAATTTATTTAATTTTTATTCCTTCCTCACCCACGATGACTTTTCCAAAAAATCTAGATGCCAACCATGTAAGGTCACAGTAAGGGTAAAACTCGCATTCTGAACTCATTGATTCCCTATAATTTCTCATTCGGCCCCATGTTTAGTAGTTATAAATTTTTTTATTGGAATATTGTTTTTTCATTCTATTTAATAAATTTAATATATTTCAAACATTTATTATAGGAACACAATGTCTTTGAATAATAAGTCATCTCAGTGCCAAGTCTCCAAAAAAATACATACAATATGAAAAAATAATAAAAGTAAAAAATGATTCAATATTATATCTCTTCATAATGAAATTGATTTAGAATAATATCAAACAAAACCTATGTATTTGAAATGTATCCCAAGGATAAATTATATTCTTATTGTTGAAAAATTCATTAATTTGATTCCCAAATAACTAATAGAGAATCCACCACCCTATGAATATATGTTTTCTGTTGAACTCATCTGAAGTGTTTATACTTGTAGAGATCATATTCTATATTTTTAATAATATGGATGAGACTATGAAAGAGTTCCTTTATTATAGGTAAATAAATGCAATTACATTGATGAAAAGGTGTTATTTAACGCATATTTGTGACATGATTACTTATCTTTAGTTGAATAAATTTTTTCACTGATTGATCTCCATTATGGATATAATAAACTTTTCATATGGAACAAATATATTACAATGAATACATTTAAAAAGAGGTTTGAATTTTAGGTGCTTATAGTGTTTTCTATTGGACTGAATAATTCACCCAATGTTTCATTGGATGTAATGAACAAAATTTTCATGTAATATCTTCATAACATCATGGTGGTGTTTATTAGTGATATCATGGTATACTCTAAATGTTTTAAATATATTTACATCAATTTATAAATTATTCTTAAGACTCCGAAGGAAAATGATTTATATAGTAAATTTTAAAAGTGTGAATTCTTTCATTAAGTGGTTCCATTTTAGGTCCATATAATCATTACAGATGTAATATCAATTTTTTTATTTAATGATAAAATAATGGAAATGTATAGTCTATTCCTAAAAGATAACCAATGTAAATAGTTTTTTAGAATTAATATGTCAGTATTTATGATTCATTAAAAAAGTTTCATTATTATAAAACAAGGTGACCAAGATGACTTGTAAAAATGTTTTTTATTATAGAAAGAGGAATGTGGAATTGTTAGAGAGGAGGATGATCAACAGAACTATATTGACATGAAAATATAAAGGGGGTATATTTATGATATATAGGGCCATGTAAATTTTTTTTCACAAGTCATCATATACAATGGAACTTTTATTGACTATGACTAAATATAGTTAATGTACCATGAATATAACTATTCAACTCATGATCCAATGTTGATTACTATAATTATTTCCATTAGGATATGAATGATTAATTTTTACTATGATTTTTTTGTATTATATATGTATTATAAAATCTGGAAATATATAATTTTAAAAAATTGAACAACATGAGGGAAATTAGATAGTTATACATAGTCAAGGATTATGAATGCATGATAAACTAGCACCCTTAAAAGGGTAACAAGGAGAATGATGCAATAAGAAGTAATGATAATGGAATTTTAACAAGGATGGGTATTGAGAAGGATTTCCTATTACATGACATTGTATTTTAAAATTTTGGAATTAGTAGGGTTAGAGAAACATTAATCCTTTCCATAATATTTCCAGTCTAAACATATTATAAAATATTGATTGATTCTAGATCAATGATAAGAGTTACTAACAATAAAATATGTTTTTGATAAGAAAATACAGGTTTTTCAAAGAATATGAATTGTTGAAATTTTGAATGAGTTAATGTGTTGTATCAATTCCTATGTGGAAGATAAAATTATTATAGAAAGACCATAACATGAATATCATTATACACCTTGGAATCCCTAAGAAGTATCATTGTTTTGTGGAAATTCTATTTATGATAATATGAAATGGGAAATTGAATACTATGTATCATGATTCTTTATTATTTAAATGGTAAAATATGAGAGAAAAAATATCAATGGAATTCTTCAACATTTACATATTCATTTGTAGAAATGGTGTAATATTACTATAGATAATGTAACTTAATTTTTATAGACTCATTTAGCGAATGATTTTATATTTGTTATTTTTCATCTCTTTAAGAAGTCCAAACATTTCCTTGATAAAAGGGAATGACTGCCTGTTATGTTTAATACGTGAATCATTATTAATGATTTTGTGATACATCTGGTGAAATTCATTCAATTTCATCTGATCATTATATATGGTTTACATTAATATTGAGGAACAATCGTCAGAATACTCTTACCACCGAGTCACATTTGAGCACCACCAACCATAATAAAATGGGTGTGTTATCTAAATGGAATATTTAGATATTAGAATATATGTTATGGAAATTCTCAATTGATATTAAATGAATTATGGATAGTCATTTACCTATGGAGAATTTTCATAAAAAAATATCTTCCATTAATGAATTCAAATAGATCCATATTATGTATTTCATATGAAGTAGTGTCATCCTCTAATTTTAGGGGATGATGTCTGTGAATGGAATACAATAAGACTATATCTTGTTGACAATACCATAGACAAAGTGAAATCCATTTAGAATCATAATAAGGAAGATCATAGAATAGAAAAACGTTTTATTGATAAAAATTAATGATTTTGAAGGAAAAGTGGGATATTAGGTTCCCTTTTATGATTACTCCATGCAATGATATTATAATATTCAACTTGAATGGGAATATATGTCATATGTCCATTGGAATTTTTGATATTTCGGTAGGAATTAGTGTTTTTTCATGCCGTATTGAAGTTCTTCCAAGACTCTCCAGTTTTTATGACGTGTTCATAATATATTTTTTAAGAAAGTAAAATCATGAGCCCATTAATGTTCCTGTCTTTTAGAAAATATAATTTTAATGTTATTTAAAAAACAACCAAATAATTTTAATGATTATTGACACTAGAGTGTTGAACAATCGAATGACTTGGACAGGAGTAGAACATTAGATAAATTATATGATAAAAGTGGATATGTGTGAACACAAATTTTTTTGATGAAGAACTACAAAATTAACATTATAAGCTTAGTTTTTTGAACTTTAAAGATGAAATTTTTAATGTCTTGATGAATGTAACACTCATGTTCAATTATAGAAATCCTCTCTCCTTGAATAAAAATATATATATACACATATATCTATTAATGAACATGATTAAATCCCAAATTATCAGTTTTTATAAATTGAATTTGACAAAATGAATTTGATTTTTATCCCACAAATAAAAAACAATCTTGTGTTCCTTATATTTGTTTTTTTAAAAATAATAGATTTATTGGTGAAGAGTGAAAAGTCATTATTTTGAAAAGACATTTTCTTCCATGAAATTACAATTATGTACTAATAAAATGAAATATCATGATAAATTTTTTATAAGAAAAAATTATACACAATAAGAAATATAATTCATATAAATATAAATTATATATCTTAAAAATATATTAATATCATTTTAAAAATCATAGTATGGTTATTTTAAACATAAAATAAATGTTTCATTATTTACTCCTAATAATTTATTTACATAGTACCATTCCATTTGGGTTTGTGTTGAAAAAAAATTCCCCTTCAGTGATTTAATAATATCTAATTTATCACATTGAGCTAAAAATTATACATTATTTTTTTATATAATAATTATTATTATAAAACAATAATTTTTCATCAAATGGTTTTTTTAATTTTTTGAACATATAATAATAGTAATCAGTTCAAATTTTGTGAGTTGAATAATTTCAAAATGATTTTCTAATTGAAATAAAAATAAATAATATTTGGAAACAATTTAAACATAATTTTTTATCTTAATAAAGAGCATCTATGGTAAATAATTTCCACATTATTTATGTTTAAAATAGGATAAGATGTTTAAAAGTAAAAGTATTAGGATGAAATATTACAAAAAAAACATAATAAATATATATATGATGTGTTTATTTATTCTTTACCCTAATAATAATTGAATCATTGAATATTTGGAACTATATTCATAATAAAGGTATTTCATATTATTAAAATCTTTTAAGTAATTCAATGTGTTTTCTTCCTCACATGTGAAATGGAACCACTTTTAATATAATTTTTAACTTTTATGGTGATAATTATGTAAAAATTACCAACCAATAAACATTAAAAAAATTTCCTGACATAACCTAGAGTCTTTCGTCTCTTAATGAAACATCCAAGAATGCAAAATTTGTGAGACTATTGTTGTTTTTGGGAAAAGCGTTTTAAGTAATAACCAACTATTTTAATTTTATATCCTATTATACCACCATAAAATATTCTATACCCTTAAAATACGACAATATATGTTTTTTAAATATACAATATTTTATTATTAATGTTGAATAACCCATTTTAATATCTATTCAATCCAATGGAAAATGAAAACATTTCTTGTACATGTGTATAGAATTCTATCATCATAGTGTAGTGAAATTCATTTTTCATCACGAATATAAATATAGACTCATAAGAATATGAATTGAGATATATAATATATTTAGGAATTATTATTAATATTTATATTTCTGATATCATTTATCTTCTTACCCTACCAGTCCTTAATAATTTATAATGTCACTTGTACATACTTGTAGAGTACAACCTCGATAAGGATGCCCCAAATTTTTTATTAATATTAACGTAATGATTATAAATATGTATGTTATGAATGTATTTTGTATTTATATAATGACTAATATTTTGGATATAATGAAACCATGAGATAGGTGAAGGTACCAAAAATACCAAACTGAAACCTACATGAATAATGTAAAAGGTAACATTCAGGTATAATGAATTTTACATATCATTTTTAAAAGTGTATTTTGAAATGTAATTAGATGATAATATATGATATCATTAATATATTTATGGTTGAATAATATATTTATAATTAAATTAAATTTATTATATAATAGGTAAATGTCATTTATGAAGAATTTCATCTGAGTGGAAATTGTGTATTTGAAAATCCCAATATTATATTGAATTATTTATATTAAAGTTTCTATTTGAAGATTGATATGATCATTTGATCTTGAAAAAATTATTTTAATATATTTATGTTATTTCTATAAACTAACAATTTTCTTTTTCATATTAATCTCTCTCTATGTACTAAAAACTCTGAAAGACTATTTTATGGATAGTTAGATTTATTTTTCTATTTGGACATGAATTTTTTCCTCTATTTCCATATATTTATTAAAATAATATCCAGAATTATTTTAAAAATTTAAAATTATGTATTTAAATAATTTTCAAATAAAATATAATTTTTTATATAATGGTTTAAAAATAATTTTCATATAATTTTCTAAATGAGGCCTTTTTTGCAGAAGGTGTGAATATAATATTTGTTTCAATATCTACTATATGAAAAACTTTTCCCACTACCATAACTATTATTTTCCATTAATAATCTATTTTAGGTATCCATGATTTTTTTCAAATAATATTTTTTTACAAATATTCTGTACATTTTTAGATATGTTATTGTGATTTTGAGAAAAAAAAATTTCACATCCTCAACAAATATTATAGGGATATTTTAAATTAATTTAAATATATATCAATATACTATTATTAATCATATTTTATACTGGGGTTATAATATAAGGATAATATCCAACATATTTCTTTATATGTCTTATGATCATTATAAATATTGAATTTAGTCACAGGTCATATGCTTTTTTCCTCCAATATGGGTAGTTACTTATGTCTTAACTCATGTTTATGAAGTTTTATTACTGATTCACATGGTGAATTAATTTAAATTATTATGTGAATGTTGGGGCATAGATTTAATTTCCCCTAGATCAATCGATAACTATCATATTGATGTCATAAAATTGGGAACAATTCAATCATTACCACAAATTATGTTCAGAACAAACCAAATTTCCATGCCTCATGTTGTGAAGTAACAAAATATACATGTATCATTTTCAGAATAATTTTTTTTCACTCATCATGTTTGGACCAAAATATTGCATGATTCATGTTTTGATAAAAAATTATTCACATTTTTTATTAGTACAAAAAAATGTACACCCTTCCTTTTATGAAAAAATAAAATTTACCAGATTCATGTTTTTTAATAAAATTCCACTCTACATTTTGTGTACAATCAAAATGTCCAGGATTCATTATTTAAATAAAAAAATATCCAGAATCCATGTTATTAACAAAATAAATAGTCATTATTTATGTTTTATGAAATAAAAAGACCATGCTACATAATATGAAGAAAAATTCTTTCCATGGTTCATGTTGTGAACAAAAATAATATTTATTCTTTAATTTCACCTTTTATCATTATTATCACATAAAATGTATATCATAACGCAATGAATTTGAGGTATATATAAGACCCAACCACTAAAAATTCATAAATTTGTGTGCCATACTATATCAATAAATCATAACATAATAAAAACCCATTGAATGGAAATGGTATATACATAATTTATAATTTTTATATCATAAAATTATAACAAAAGTAGGATAAATGTTAACAAATGTAAAATCATATTAAACGGTGTATTTTAAAAAGGAATTTAGAAGATTATTCATAAAATATAATCATATACAATATAATTAGTATATATTTAATGGTAAAAATAAATTTAAATAATGTAACAATCCGTAAAAAAATTTCATAACAATATCATTGAAATAAAATATATAAATCACAATAAAAATATAATATTTGAGAAATTAACAAAAATAATATTCAAAATAATTTGTTTAAAATAAATATAAATAATGTTTCCCAAACATTTATATAATTGTTTCTAACAAATGATGTGTAATAATTTGAAGAATATTTATTTTTAAATTAATATTAAACAATATCTCATCCAATCGGATTTCAAGGACATCAAAATTTTAATGTTATTTAAAAAAAATAGTTTCTTAAACTAATTTAAAATAACATATCAATGGATGATAAATAAATTTTTTAGAATGGAGAAGAAAATTAATTTTGGAAAATTTGATATTGAAAAATAATATTATGTAATGGAAGCTAAAAAATGATATATATTTTTGATCAGAAAATGTGTAGTGTAAGATAAAACATACCATCTTGAATGAAAAACTCTTTAAATATTTGAGAATAATTTTTTTGAAAACCCACATCATAAAAATGGATAATAAAGGATTCTTTTGATAAGATAAAAATATGAATATTAATATAAAAGAAATAATTTAAAATTAGGTTTCTTTTTATGGAGATCACTATCTATAAAATACAATATTTATAATAAAGGGAAATAAAAATACAGAAGAATGAGAATTATACTTATCAATGAAAAATCTTTAATGTGTTGAAATTCATCAATGTCATTGATTTTAACCAAATATATAATTTCCTTCATAGGGAAAAATAATTCTTAAATCTATTCTTACTGTGGGTAGATCCTAGAAGATAATAATATAACAAAATTAAAGGGGAAGTTAATTACTAAAATATCAAAAATATTAATTCCTTTTGAATAAATAACTGTAAAATTTTAGAACAAGAAAATAACTTTAGTATCACATTAATTTTGTTACACCATGGAGAATTCATGGGTTTTGGAAATCATTCCACAGGAACACATGTGAATCAACCCAAAGTATTATGATTAGAATATGTGTTTTACATTAGGATTTGGAAAGACTATGCATTCAAAAATAATTTTCATTCACTAGAATCAAAACATGTTATAAAAAACCATCCCAAAACTATAGATCCTAAATTAAATGAATATCCTTGTGTGAAAATAAATGGAATCATCTACATGAAATATAAACTAATAGGCTTTTTATGTATTAGGGTAATCAATTAATGATATCTTAATTAAATAAAATAAAAACTATTCAATGATGGAATAGAATTTATCACAAATATTCTTCATTTCACCATAATCCATGAACACATGTCCCGAAAATAGACCATTTTCATTAACTACATCCATAATATTGAATTCTACATGTGAATTGAGATTCATGTAAAAGGTGTGGGTATAAACTTGGTATAATTCCACCAATGAATCCTTAACATTGTTTTCATATATATATAAAGGGGTATTCCATAAAGTAATGTAAATACCCTATAATGTAACTAAATATATATCATGCACTCATATGTAAATTAAATTTCTTATATCCCCATACATACTTAATTAATATCTATAATAGAATGTATTTATCACATATCATCACATATCATTTTAGGAAACATATAGAAGACATATCTCAAATCTATTCCCATATCCAATCAACCCTATTCTAAGGATATAATAATATCGTGCTCCTAGATTAGCCTTCTGCTCGACCACAGATCCAACATACACATTCATCTACTAGGTTAGACCCAAAAGTCAAATTACCCCATGATCAATCATGGGTCCGACCCCCAGGCCTTCTTTCCAAATTCTCTATCTCAGTATAGAAAGAAACCACCATACCCCATCCTTGGATTTAGGTATGACCAAATATCTCTCATACCCCTTCCCAATCTAAACGATGTGACATCATCATCATCATCATAATCACCTGTTTCACATTAAAATTATCTCCTATAGTGCTGAAAACAATTCATGGTGATGCCAGTTGTAACTTTTGAACGAGATAAAAATCTAAACATTCCAACAATTCACACACATTGGGGCAGAGGATAGAATGTACCAATATGTCACAAAATTCATAAATTTTATAGAATAATCATATTGAAAATATAAAAATAAAAATAAATTCTTATCATTTAATGGTTCTTATAGTTATGTATTGAACACATACCAATTATACTAGACAAAATTATAAAAATTACTTCTACGATTTGGACATCCAACCTTATCTGCACTGATGAAAATTTCCAAGAGTCTTCATTGAAAAATTCATTCATACCATGGATACCTATAGTGAATCCTTGATAAACATAAATGTTATTTTATAAACATGATTTAAACTAGGAAATTTTACATTGTATTATATATAGTTCCACTTATCCAACAATATCTACTACCAATGGTTAATCAAGATCAATCGAGGAGAATATGAAAATTTTAAGATCTTCCCACCAATCCAATACTAAATTTATAATTCATTAATAAATCACAATAGACCATGTTTATCTATCCATAATCGATTATATATATGATTTAATTCTACAATATGAGATTAGATGTATGATATTTGTGATCATCGTGGAAATAATGACCTTTTTCATTTAATTTTCATGGGAAATGTATTATATATCCATTATAGTGGGAGTTTATTGGGGGAGTAACCACCAAAAAATGGTAATGGAGTAAATTAATTTGATATCCTCTAAATTATGAAGAATTATTGAATTTCATAGAGTTTTTTTCAATTAAAATTATTATTTTACGATTAATTAAAATTTCACATATGATTATCAAAACCCTTTTCTAAATATTCAGTGATAAATGGTTCATTTGGGAATGATAACGGTATGGAAACATGGTCTTGAAAACCATGTTCTAACTATGCTTATACCTCTATTCCGAGATTCATGGTTTAATAAGGTATTTCATCGGCCTATATTTGACAATGTTGTGTCGATTTCCCCTCTCCAATAAGTTTTTTTAATTTATGGGGTGGATCAGAAGGTTTTCCCAAACTTTCCTCAAACCATATAAATTTTTTTAATATTCAATGTACCTCCAAACCCTCTAATATTTTTTTAAAAATATCCAAATATAGGTATATCTCAAATACACTTATACATGGAAAATATGAATTGAATAATACACGTAATACATGACGTTTATTACAATCTCCACCTATAAATATATCTCATTCTCAAGAAGTTTCAATAGATTATGTGATCAACACAGATGCTACAATGAGTTAGTACATCTGAATCTCATTCAAAAAAATCCTCGTAGATGTGGCCATGACACAATATAACACTATCAAGGGGAATCTTATTCCCTCACACCACCTTATTTGAAAATTCCACTATTTGAACATTATATTACATGAATAATACATCATGATATAACTAAAATTAATTGTTTTTTAAAATATAAAGAATCAAAATCGTTTCTCCTAATATAAGTCACATGGAATGTTTTGTTAATTTAATGATAATTTGGAGAATGATCATACCATTACCAAATTTTTTTGTTATTCCCTATGATTTAAAATGGTCCTATAAACCCTGGGGCCAACTACCCATACATTTGCAATCAATGTTTCCCCAACAGAGGTATCACGAGTTAAAAAACCTTGTTTCCCTCAATGAAATGTAATGTGAAACTCCTATGGTTAGTATATGATCACTTCCTACATTGAGTGGTAACCAAAAATTTAACAATCTATTGGGAACTATTTTTTTCTCATATATCTTACTAATCAGCACTATAGATTCCTTACCTTCCTCATTCCAATACATCATTGAACAATCACACTAATAATTATGATTCTCAAGCTATTCCATATGAATCAATGACTTATAAATATTATTATATGAAAAATATTCTAATACCATATGATGATCCCATGATCCTCCAAAATCCTAGATGAATACCCTATTAATATCCATAAAAAAATTATGTCATCATCTCAAACTGCCTGTCAGTCTAGGGAAAATATACAACACTCAAATTTATCTGATTCCCCAATACGTTTTACAAGACATTCCAAAACACAAAATTTTGTATTTATTGATCTATATGAAATAATATATGATGTAAAGCCATATAGGCATTAAATATGTCCATAATATAGATCTCCTAACTCAATAATATAACGATTCTCTTATATTGACATAAAGGTTTCTACCATCATTATCCAATAAGGTAAAACTAAAAAAATATCTTGAACTCTCAGGGTCCTGGATTACCACATCACATTTTCCATCATAATTTCATCACACATAATAATATGAATGAAAAAAGACTAATGCAATCCACCTAGTCATTGATGGTTTGGTAGAATTTTTTTAGAAGGTAATATAATATAGGACACAAAGGTAGATACCATTATTCATTCATGTCCACTATAAATCTCTATTAATATCATTGTTCATCATTGTTGACCAAGGTTTCACTACACACTATAGGCCTTGAAATTCCATCATAAGACCTTATATCATAGAATTTGGAACTAAAAAACTCACATGAACATACATCACATTATCTCAATTTAAATACCTTCATAGAATTGTTTTTTCCATCACTAACCATATATGAATCAACCTTAACTCCTAATTTTTCTGTTGGATTTATTTCCTTTGGTTCACTATGGATTTCATGATTATTAAGAAACCACATGTCAAGACTCACTGATACACACATGCACACATCAAACATTAAGTCAACAATATCATAAATCTGCATTCTTTATTTGATTTATGCTCGCCAAACTCTATTAAAATAATACTAAAATAATCAATGAAAACATTACCCTTCCCAGAGCATAATATATCTCAATTTCAAAAAATTGCAGATACACAATCTAATACATATGTATGAGATTCATGTATTATTGTGGGATGATATAATATATACTTTTTTTTGTTTATATAAATAAAAAATCTCTAATTTAAAATATATTATCTATATTATTTCAATTAATAAAACCAAACAACTATATCTAGATCATATATTTGGAAAATATACTATGGGGTTCATTAGTGAAGAGAGGCACATGAAACTACCTAATCCCTCTACATAAAAAATGTTCTCAAACCAATATCTGAAACATCATAGTGAACTCCAAATAAAATTCTTCCTTTATGTTTGAAAAAATAGATATGATTTTATTCTACTCTTTAACTCTAGGAAAAAATTCACAATTATTTTTTCAACTAATGATTACCAATTTATTCATAAGAACATCATATGTGTTTTCAAATTGGAGCATTACTGAATGAACTATAAGTAGTACCCAACAAAACCATGGAAGCTCTTGATCATCTATAAATTACTTGGGTGGAACCAAGTGATAACTGCGTCGACCTTATCTTTTTGATCGAATATTCCCACCACAAAAAAACACAGCCAATGATGAACTACTATTGGATCTTAATGTGATATATTGAAATCATGGAAGAGGTCAATAGACAAAATATGTAATCAACATAATGTCATGTTTTCATGAATACCTCATCATGATGTATGAGTATATACAGGTATCATCAATGAATAAAAATGAGAATGTTTCATGATATTGGTGGAATAGTCTATTCATGAGAGACATAAACACCACTATAGTATTTGAAAAACTAATAGAAATGATTATAATATCATGTGGTTCATAATTACTCCTAAAATATATCTTAGGTATATCATATTCTCTAGCCAAATGCTGGTGGTATCCTAATGGAATTTCAATCATGTAGATACACAAGGAAACTCCCAAATAATCAAAAAAATCAATGATTTATGTACATAGGTATATATTCTATATTATAATATGATTTAGATTATAGTATTCTGTGCACAGTTGAAGGCACCTGTTCACCTTATTAGAAAAAAATCGTTCACCCTTAGGGGGTGTTTTGTATCTAATATTTAACATCTATTTTAAATCAAAATGATTGAACAAAAGACCAGTTAACATAAAAAGTGTCATTTGATATAGAGGGATATATATATGCTTTAATCCTAGAGTACAATTAGTATGGAATTTACTACTTACATTAAAATTATGTCCTATGAAATAATATCGAATGAAATCTTAGTATTGGTATACCACTAGGGGAAAACTAAAAGAATCTACATTACAATCTACAATGAGATCCTTTCTAACTACCTTTTTTATAGTATAAAACTGAATTATAAATGATCAAATTCTTCTAGATAGAACATTCTATTAATTTTCCAATAAATATCTCTCACTTTTCCTTTGTAAAGGATTCACATATATTATAGTATTCAATGATTACATGAAAAAAAGATAACTAGTAAAGGAAAATTCACATAAAATATAGTAATTTCTATGTTCCGATGTTCAAATAAATTTTTATAATTAGAAATAACCATATGAAAATATGGAAATATCGGTAGATAATCTATCTTCTTCCCTACGGGTGTATCAGGAGAAATCAGTTTAGATGATTATATAACCAGTAAGTCTATGAAAGTAACTACTTGGGATGATATAAAGTTTTGTGAAACAACTATGTGAATCAAATAAGTAGAATGTATGAAGGTAACAATAATTGTACCTATAACATTAGGAGTTCCATCCTCACCATTAATCGACACCTAGTCTATGATATATACGCTACCTAATTTAGTCCAAAAATGTTATCCATGAGACCCCATGTTCTACTGAGTCACTAAACCCTACTGAATGATAGTCTATTGCATTGATCCCTTACCAGTCCCATGACTCATAGCTCGTGTCTACCCAAAACCCCAACTGTAACACATATATCTCATAAAAAAATAATATAGATTTTCCATATTTTACCATCAATGAAACATATTTTACTATATATTGTAAAAATTTTAATAGTCTATATATTTGTAAATAATAAATCGACAAGGAAAAACCTTTTTCCCAAAAATGATTTTAAAGAAAGCATGTACCATTGTGACTATCCAAGGACTCACTATAACACCTTTTATCCTTCCACATATGAGTGTAAGAAATTTTATCACTACATCACAAGTATTTTATCTCACCAATATAAGAAGGGAAAAATAAGATATGCCTCTTATAGTACCCCCGGTTTCTGGTATGTAAACCTTTCTTGATGTTTTTCATGGTTTTAAAGTTAAGGGTGTTGAATGGGAGAGTCTAGAGAACATGGAATGATGTTTTCAGGCAAAGGGGAAGTCTCACGGTCGACACACAGTTTGTCTAACCGTACGGCCAAACCGTGTACAGTGGGTCTTGGAGGAAGTGGCTTCCACAGGTTTGGACCACAGTTTGTCTAACCGTGTAGCCAAACCATGTGAGAATGGTCATCGAGGCAGTATCCAACGCACAGTTAGCCCACCGATTGTAAAACCGAGTGGTCACTTAAAATTAAATCCTTAAATTATAGATCTTACTATTTTTGCCTCTAATTGCCTTGTTGAAACCTTATAAGCTTCCCTACCTCAGGATTACACTCCCTTAAAGGTTGGAAGACTTTTCCCAAGCATTCCAGAGGTGATCTAAAAGATTCTCTTTTCGAATCAAAGGTGGATTCTTAAGGTATGAGATCATTCTTGATCAGTTTCATAGATCTACATAGATCTTCTTCTCCTCTTCTCTCGTTTTCCAAGATCTACACCCGTTATGGGTAGATCTAAGGGGTTGGATGAAAAATAAGACATGATTTGGTATTGTTTGTGTTTGGAGAAGAGATCTATGGAGTTTTTTTGGAGTTTTGACCCGGTGTTCTTGAGCGTTCTTTGTCTGTGGTTTGGTTTCGCCCAATTTGTTGAGGTATGTGGCTTCACTCTCAATTCCTCTTTATTAAAATTTTATGTCTTAGTTCAAATTGACTTATTTTCTTGGTATTGATTGTGAAATTGTGGTGGAAAACATGTTATAAATCTTCTTTGGTGATGATTTATGGGTTTTGATGAAATTGTAGAAATTGAAAGAATGGGTGTGCAAAGTGTTTTGGTTTCTTGATTTTAAAATGGTTATTTTAAAAATACGGATTTGATGGATTTGGAAAATGTTTTGCGGGAAAAAGGGGTTTTCAATAAAAGGGTGAAGCTTTATTGAATGGGTTTGAACACATTTGGTTCTGGGCATGGATTACATGGGTTGTGGTGTGTTTTCATATGAATTGGTATGGATAAGGGCAAGAAGTACCCCCATAAAAAGGTTGGGATGGATAAGGGAGAGATTCCCCCTCTTCAATAGGTTGGGATGGATAAGGTTGTGAAGTACCCCTGTCAAGGTAGTTCACTAAGTGACGACATAGTGGAAGGATAACTCACCACTCGCGAGTATAGGGAGGTCCAGGTTGCATGCATGGTTGGTTCTATGGATTTGTGGAATGAAATGAATGTGACAAAATGAAAAAGTGAAATTGATTGGAATCCTTACATGTTTTCTTTTCTTGAGAAAAATGTTTTTGTTGGAAAAAATTCTTGGACATGGAACTTGTTATATTGTGAACTGTTTTTGGAATTGTTTTATATAAATTGTTTTAAATAAATGTGGTAACATGTTTTATCCTAGAGACATGGGTTGGGAAGTCATCTGGGAAAACCTACTGAGTTTCATTACTCACCCCCTGCTTTGGAATGTTGGTGCTTTTGCAGTTGTCATATACCGGGACGTTGGAAAAGGGAAAGTGTCACATGTTTAGAGAACTGCTTCGTGACACTTGGGCTGGTTTGTGATGTTGGATCTTGGAGCTTGTAGATCATAGAGTTGGGTTGTTGTCTTATAGTCGTTGAGTTGTCTTTATTCTATTTTATTGGTTGTTTAGCGTCAGTTTTCCCTATGGTACTTCTGGTTGGTTTTTGATAAAATTAATGGTTGTGTTGTTTTGGTTTGAAATCATACATCATATAGTGGTTACTTGGAGATGTTTTTCTAGTTTCTCTGTTTGTTGGTTGTTTTCAGTTAAAGGTTAAATCGTCCCCCAAGTATTTTGAAACCCTTCCACATTTATTTCCAGCCTTTCGTGCCTTCAGGATGTTTCTTAAGGCCTAGAAATGATTCATTGATCTCTCAAGACAATGATAATTGGTGGTCCATTACAAATGGTATCAGCTTGTTCGGTCCTTGCCTAACAAGTGGTCATCGATGTTCTTGGTCCTGGAGTTGAAATTCCTTCTTGTATATTCCTTGAGTTATCATCCTAGATAGTAATAGGATTGTCAGAAATTGAAATCCATAGCATGAAAGGATGTAGCTAACCAGTTTGTGCTGAAATTCAAGTTACCAGGGTGTTGGGTACATAAGTGTTTTGGATACACTTCTAGAATGTTGAAAATCTCATTGTCATGGGCTTATCCAATGAGATGATCATGACATGAATTAGAGGAATTAATTCCCACTATGATGGAATATCTCATTGTGAAGAATGATTTATGATTTTGGGAAAGGTGCAAATTTTTGAAAAATTCAGAAATTGATTTTCAAATGAATGATTTTAGAAAGTGGATATTTATTATATTTTTAAAACAGGTGGATTTTCAAAAAGTATTTGGGATGTTTTCAAAAATTATTGAACATGTAGATAATCTTGGTGGATGGAAAATAATGATGTGATAGTTGATGTGATAGAAATTGAAATGCTAAGCCTTCAGCTGCTAGGAAGTGAGACTAACGGTCTGGGTTGTTTGCATAGAAAATGGCACCCGTTAGACGGCTTAGAAACCAACCCGATGAAGCTGTGGAGAATGAGGTTGCACCTGAACCACGTGTGAACCAAGAGCTAGTTCATATTATCGTTCAAGCTTTCCAGGCTGTGGACACAGGGAATCAGAGGGATGAGTCAAGGCATGTAGACCATTCTGTCCAGTTCCAGAAGCAGAATCCAACCATCTTTCAGGGTGATTCTGAATGAGAACTGTCAGAGGTGTGGCTAAGTAGGATGAATTGTATATTTTATTTCATCGGCACACCAATAGAACTGAATTTAAATTTGAAGTCGTATATGTTGGGGGATTTTGCACGACAATGGTGGGAGCTAGTGGTAGAGGCTAATGTGAATCAAGACTCGGACTGGGAGGAATTTGAGGACTTGTTCAATAAACAATTCTATCCTCACACGTTCAAGATCCAGAGGAAAACAGACGTTTTCAGCCTAAAGAAGGAGAATCTCTCTGTCACAGAATATGCATCTAAATTTATGAATTTAGTGCGCTCTGCACTAGAAGTTGGTGCAAGTGTGTCGTTGAAGGCACGCATCTCTGGATCAGGGTTGCAACATGATATTCGCTTATAGATAGATGTGCTCTGTATTACAGATTATACAGAGATGTTGAATAGAGAAACGGTTGATGAACGTGATATCTCAGGATCAATATGAGGAGGCACGATGATACCCAAGGGAACTTGTGGGAACTCCAATGCTGGGAACAAGAAGAAGAGGGACACATACTTCCAAGGTGTGAGTGCGAATCAGAACTAGATGGTGTTATCAGTCAACCTTCCTCCATGACCCCAGAGTAAAGTAGGTTTCTTTCAATGTGGTTTGACTGATCACACGAAATGATAATGTACAACACCAACAAGAGCATGCCACAATTTCCTGAAGATGGGGCATCTTCAGAGATATTGTCACAGTGCTCAACGGTCAGGTGTTCAGGACACTTCTCAAGTGTCGCAAACATCATATACTTCGACAAGGCAAGGACCTAAAAACCAGTCTTGCCAACAGAAAATAGATAGTTATGGTGATTCCAGGTATAAGGCCCCAGCCTTAAACCTTACTTAATCTTGAGTTATTACAAGATTACACATTGAGGATCTTTTCGGGTTTAGAGTTTTAGAGAATTAGATCATAAAACATTCATTACATTCCACATATAAACAAAGTTGTTACATAAAGATAGTATTCTTCATTACCATCAATGGAAACACATTTAAAAAAAACATGGATTATTTCTTGACACTTCCCTGACACTATCATCATATCATGTACCTTTCCCTTGACCTGTGAAAAACATTTCAAAAAAAATTGGGATGAGCATAAAAACTCAGTATGGGTTATAAAAAAACATGGAAAGGAAACATGAGTTCATATATACATAAGAATGAAATCATACTTTACCTATAAAACATAGGCACTTTAACATACCTCATAAAATCATGAATAAATCATAGAAATCATAAGACATAAAGGTAACTTGAGGCATTCATAACATTCTTACGTAGGGAGAAACCCTCTTGGTAACGTTTGGAATACCCATCACAGTATATTCCCTAAAATCTCTTCGGAGAAACCTTAACGTTTCACTCATTCGCGTTACCCAATGCATTGGAGAGCTATAACGGGCTCACCTGCCCTTAGTTTATCACGGAACCACCCGTCTTCATAATAATGCCCAAGAACCATAACATAATCATATCACATAAAACATGCATAAAGGAAACATAACATTTCCACATTTCAATCACGAGATATCAATACAACACATTGATATAATAAAAACATTATGAAAACCATTTTCAATACCAATGTAAAACATGGTATTTATTTTTCGTTTTTAAAAAAAGGTATGGCTTGTAGAGGAAGCTGAAACTCAAATAACGGTCACGACGGCGGAGAAGTCATTGTCGCCGCATACGTACGACAAAAACATTCCCTTTTGTCGTTTAGTAAACGCTTCGTATAAAAAAGATTCCTTTTGAATAAATGTAAAAGTCAAAGGGGTTTATACACCGTATAAAAGAAAGTTGTGTATAAAATAAAATATGCCTCAATGAAAGGAGATTGAGACGAAGTCCCATACCTCGTATCCGACTTGACCCGACGGTTCTTTAATCTCCTGAATAATAAACATGAGTTAATCTCTACTTGCTTATGAATCTTTTTCAAGTTCATTATTCCTTTTATACCATGTTATGAACATCATGTAATCAGTTAAGTTAATAATGTTCATTTTGTCGGTATTTGGTTCTTAAGTCAAAAATAGACTTCTTACACTTACATGTTGTTAATTTGGTAATAGGTTCAGTATATCCAGAATTATATTAATGATTTGGATAACATATATATCATATATATTCATCATATACATGTATTTATAATATTACATCACATTTAGAGGTAAGAAATGAAATGCACCGTTCATGGAGACGGTAAGCCGTACGTACGCATGAACGCTACTTCTATTTATATTTCATATTTTCTGGAATGGAATCATAATGATATAAGAGTATATTATAATTACAGTATAATAACATATATAATATCATTAACTTTATCCTTTACACATCCCACATATGGTATTAACGAATCAAATCACTTTCAGGGGGCGGTAGTCCACACTTCCTAAAATGAAGATATCGTGTTTACCCATAATGGAAACCATAAAGGTGTGCCCAAAATAAAAAAAACATAATATTAAGGAAAACATAAACATATTATATATCATATATAAATATATTGACATCATAATGGCCACCTTTGAAGGTGTTAAATGAGTATTGAACAATCATCGTTTCGGGAGGCAGAATTTCGCCATCCACGGAAACCGTCTGTTCTTTAACCATTTGATGTAGTTGTGTGAGAGTGTAGATCAAATAAATATTATAACAACATCCTTGTATATTGAAGATACTGGTTTTGTTACAAAATAAGCAAATAAAAAGAGTTTAGGGGGTTGGAGAAGAAAAATAAAACAAATGAACATGAGAGAATGAATTACCTTAAAAAGTGTAACTCCTTTTGATTTGAGTTTAAAGGCTTCATTTGAAAGGATTCTTCCCAAAGGGAATCCTCTAGGATTAGGAGAGGTATTTGGAGAGAGTAAATGGGCAGGGGTTGGCCGAGTCAAAGGCTTGAGTAGTGTGTGAAATGAGGTAGAGGTGGGGTCCTTTTATAAGAGGAGAGGAGGGGCACTTTTGGAAAGTAAAGAAATATTAATTTATTTGAAATTTTGTTTCGGTTTCAAAAGGTCCCACATTGATATAATTCGTGGATAAGGCGATAAGGGTTCTAAATCCACTTATCCAATTGGTTTTGGCCATGTGTAGTTCATAGATTTTACATTATCTTTCCATTTTATTTAAATCGTCAAATAATGATGTCATCACAGCATCATTATTATGTCATAAATAATTTAATTTATTTAATATCTAAAAGTCATAAAAAAATACTATGATGTAGGAAATCGTTTTATCTTTCCAATGAATATTAATAATCAAATATATGATCTTTATAACCCCATGTAAAAATTGTTTTCGTAAAACATATTATGTTTGTGTCATTTTTACTTTTACATTAAATAAAAAGTTATTTATGTCATTTCCCAACCAAAATGTCTCCATGGGTTCCCCAAGTTGACCGATGGCTTTTCTTGGTCGTCCATGACACAACCAATAAGGTTGGGACATGTGTCTACGTCATTTCATATTATTAAAGCATTATTTAAACCTTAAACTACACTAATTACCACTAATCGCGATTAAAAACTTAATAAGTTACTATTCACCAAAAAATTATTTTCATCTCATTGAACCACATTTTACTTCATAATGACAACCATGTATGTCAGATTTTCAAAATTCAATACACATTAATGGTAAACTTTCTTTTAACTGAAAAATCAGTTTGCTTGATTACCACTTAGTGGTTTCACTATTCATCAAAAATTGATGTTTTTCAGAAAATTACCAAAAATTCACCCTAAGATATATTTGATATTCCGATTTCAAAAATGAAGTCCATTTTACAAAATTCATATCATGTAAGTCACATTAATTAATTTAATAATTAATTCCCGCTGCCAGAGCAAAAAGCGTGTTTTTACAAAACAATAAGTATCAAAAGATTGACACCAGTTTAAGTCTAATTTCAAAGTGAAATTGATTCCAATGACCACCATTGGATAAAATGGTAAAAATATATTCTAATTTAAATTCAAAACCAATTCAAAACATAATCTAATCATATAAATAAATTAGGTTAAAAATCATCTTTGATGTAAAATGCAGTATTTTTCACTATTCATTAAAAAAATGAACATTGTCAGAAAAATACCAAAAATTCACACAAGGTAAATTTTGATGTCGCAATCATAAAGGATAATTTTATTTTGACAATCATAGTTTATAAATTTGTCAAAATATTGATTCAAAAATGGTTTTCCATCAAAATGCACTAAAACAATCTTTTAAGAATATTAGTGTATTCCATGCATAAGATTGTATTTATTTTCATTTTAAGCCTCTATAACACTATCTTAATCATTAATAGACATAGATAAAAATATCTATTATTCATTACTTACTTGGGATGTTACATCCTTCCCCCCTTTAGAAAATTTCGTCCCCGCAATTTATTTACTTATCGAATAAATGGGGGTACTTATCCCTCATTGCATTTTAAGATTCCCATGTTGCCTCTTCAATCATGTGGTTTTTCCACAAAACCATTACCTGGTGAATCCCTTATTCCGTAACACTTTCTCCCTGTGGTCAAGAATCTGGACCGGTTGTTCCTCATAAGATAGGTTCTCTTCCAGCTGAACTACCTCTGGACTCAAAACATGAGATGGATCTGGCATATACATTCTCAACATTGAAACGTGAAAAACATTGTGTACCTGAGATAAACTCGGAGGTAAAGCCACTCGGTATGGAACTGATCCAACTCTCTCCAGAATTTCTTATGGTCCAATGAACCTTGGACTCAACTTTCCTTTCTTACCAAATCTCATCACACTTTTCCAAGGAGAAACCTTGAGAAAAACATGATCACCTACCTCGAAAGATAGATCCTTCCTCCGGTTATCCGCATAACTCTTATGCCTTCTCTGAGTTGTTCTCATGTGTTTCTGAATCACCTGAACTTTTTTTGCCATCTCTTCTACCAATTCTGGTCCCATCAACTTCCTTTCACCCACTTCATCCCAGAAAGCTGGAGTTCGACACCGCTTCCCATATAATTCCTGAAATGGTGCCATCTGTATACTGGAATGAAAACTGTTATTATATGAAAACTCAACCAAAGAAATATGTTGGTCCCAACTTCCCTGATAATCCATAGAACAAGATCGTAGCATATCCCCCAATGTCTGAATTGTTCGTTCTGACTGCCCATCTGATTGAGGATTAAAAGCTGTACTAAAATTTAATTCAGTACCCAACGACTTCTGAAGGCCTTTCCAAAAGTTAGAAGTAAACCTGGGATCATGATCCGATATAATGGAGAGAGGAACTCCATGTAACCTGACTATCTCTTTAAGATACAAACGGGAAAGTTGATCAAGAGAGAAGGTATCTCGTATAGCAAGGAAATGTGCAGATTTTGTCAAGCGATCAACAATAACCCAGATTGCATTATTACCTCGAGGTGTCTTCGGTAATCCAACAACAAAGTCCATGGATATATTCTCCCATTTCCACTCTGGCACTGGTAAAGGCTGAAGCATCCCTTTCGGTAACTGCCGCTCTGCTTTAACCTACTGACAAGTCAAACACTTCAAAGTAAAATCAGCAATGTCTCTTTTCATTCCATCCCACCAGTAATACTCCCGCAGATCTCTATACATCTTAGTACTGCCCGGATGAACTGAAAACGGAGAACTATGAGCTTCACATAACAAATCCCTCTTCAACTGTGAATCACAAGGCACACACAATCTCTTCCCAAATCTCAAAATGCAATCATTATCAATGTTGAATTCAGGCAACTTACCTTTCTGAACCAGCTCTACCCTTTTCTGCAACTCACTGTCTTGCTTCTGTGCTTGCTTGATTCTATCTGATAGAGATGGTCTCACTAATACCTGAAACAAAACAGAAGGACTTCCTGCACAAACAACTTCTATGCCAAAGTTCATCAAATCGTTAACCAAAGGATCACGTTCCAACCGCAACATTGTTAATGAAGCATTACTTTTTCGACTCAAAGCATCAGCCACTTTATTTTCTTTTCCCGGATGGTAATGAATTGTACAATCACAATCCTTGATTAATTCCAGCCATCTCCTTTGTCTCATGTTTAACTCTTTCTGAGTGAATATATACTTTAAACTTTTGTGATCTGTATATATTTCACACTTTACTCCATACAAATGATGCCTCTAAATTTTTAAAGCAAAAACAACAGTAGCTAGTTTCAAATCATGTGTAGGGTAATTTAACTCATGAGTTTTCAACTGTCGTGAAGAATAAGCAATTACCCGATCATTCTGCATTAGGACGCAACCAAGTCCTTTCAATGAAGCATCACTGTATATAACAAACTCACCATTCCTGGAAGGTAGTGCCAAAACTGGAGCATTCACCAATCTTCTTTTCAATTCCTAAAAACAATCATCACATTCTTTTGTCCAGATAAACTTAACACCCTTCCGAGTTATCTTAGTCATTAGACTAGATAACCGTGAAAAATTTCTAACAAACCTTCGGTAATAGCCCATCAAACCAAGGAAGCTACGAATCTCGGTTAAATTTGTGGGTCTTGGCCATTCTTCCACAACTTTTGTTTTTGCAGGATCAACAATTATTCCATCTTTAGAAACAACGTGACCATGGAAAGAAATTTGTTGCAACCAAAACTCACACTTGCTGAATTTCCCATAAAAATTTTTTTCTTTTAAGGTTTGCAAGATAACCCTTAAATTTTTTTCATGCTCCTCTTGACTTTTAGAAAACACCAAAATATCATCAATGAAAACCACCACAAACTTATCCAAGAACTCATGGAAAATTCTATTCATTAAGTCCATGAATACAACAGGTGCATTGGTTAGCCCAAAAGGCATTACTTATAAGGACCCAGCCTTAAACCTTACTTAATCTTGAGTTATTACAAGATTACACATTGAGGATCTTTTTAGGTTTAGAGTTTTAGAGAATTAGTTCATGAAACTTGCATTACATTCCACATTTAAAAAAAGTGGTTACAAAAAGATAGTATTCATTCTTCCCATCAACAGAAACATATTGAAAATAAAACATGGAATCTTTCTTGACACATCCTTGACACTATCATCACATCATGTACCTTTCCCTTGACCTGTGAAAAACATTTCAAAAATGTGGGATGAGCATAAAAAGCTCAGTAAGGGTTATAAAAATATGGAAAGGAAACATGAGTTCATATATACATAAGAATGAAATCATACTTTACCCATAAAACAAAGGCACTTTCATACCTCATCAAACCATGAATAAATCATAGAAATCATAAGACAAAAAGGTAACTTGAGGCATTCATAACATTCTTACGTAGGGAGTAACCCTCTTGGTTACGTTTGGAATACCCATCACAGTATATTCCCTAAATCTCTTCAGATAAACCTTAACGTTTCACTCCTTCGCGTCACCCAATGCATTGGAGAGCTATATCGGGCTCACCCGCCCTTAGTTTATCACGAACCCACCCGTTCTTCATAACAATGCCCAAGAACCATAACATAATCGTATCACATAAACATGAATAAAGGAAACATAGCATTTCCACATTTCAATCACAATATAACATTTTAGGATATTGAAATAATGAATCCATTCACAAAGAAACCATTTCCAAACCCATTTAAAACATTTAATAAAGAGATTTTTGAATCAAAGTGTCCCATACCACCCTGAATCTTTTAACATTTTAAACCATTAATATCCATATAAATAAATCCTTAAAACCATTTTGAAAACATGTATATTAATAAGAACAAATAATTAAAACATTTGAAACGATATTTTGGTTAAAGGGGTTTTACCAAAATTAGAGACACTTGAATGCAATAATCGAGGAATAACATTTAGTCAGAACTTTATAATATCATGAGAATAAAATGATTCATGATATAATACTCCAAAGGATAGTATATACACCATATAAGAGTGAATTGGTGCATAACAACAATGAACCCTCAATAGAAATGTCAAATGTGATGAAATCCCTTATAAAGAAGGTATCCTTAAATTAAAGACAAATAAATCTCAAAAATATGTGTGAAAAATATATATACACCCAATATAAGTATATATTAAGTGTAAAACAATAATAGGTCATTCACACATATTCAATGGATGACATATTCAATGACTACAAGTTGAACCCAAAGAAATCGAAATTGGGTTAAAAAGTTCCCTTGACAGTCTAACGGCATAACATCAAAATGAGTTGATGAGAGATAAAAAGTGTATCTCATCACTTGGACATAAAATTTACATCAATAAGGATGTATGATAACATATCCCAACATAAAAATATGTAAATTAAAAGACCCAATAAAAGAAGTCTTTTAAAAAAGAGGAGGGTGAAAGTTTCCCTTACCGACTTGGGTATCTTTCAAAACATACACCCCATGAAAGAAAGACAATAGGTCATTGATGTAAATACTCATAAACGAAATTATATTACACAAAGAGTATAATAATGGGAAGTACATACACCACTCAATCGAATTTGTGGCGAATGTAGCATAAATCTCACGGGAATAAAAGTGAGATGAAAAATCCCTTACGAAAACTCGGCAGCCTAACAGCGCCACATAAAACTTCCGAATATGGATTGATGAGATCAAATAGAGTATCCCATAATATAACAATAGAATTTACAGCAAGTGGAATATAAAATAAAATCCCCCAACATTGCAAGGAGGAGTTTAAAAGAAGAGACATAAAGGTGAGTACTTAAAAAGAAAGAGAGAGGTTAGATCTCTTATGAAAGTTCGGCAGCCTAACGGTGCCACTCAAAACTTCCAAAATGGATTGATGAGAGAGAATAGGTTCTCTCATCACATGAACATAAAAATAACAGTAAATGTAATATAAAAGAACATCCCAATCATAATAAATATTAGGTTAAAATAGATGACATAAAAGAGTGTACTTAAAAAGAAAGAGAGTTGTAGGATCCCTTACCTCGGGTCTGACTTGACTCGATCGTTCTTTAATCTCCTGAATAATAAACTTGAGTTAATTTCTAATTCCTTAAGAACCCTTTTTCAAGTTCATTATTACTTTTATACCACTTATTACCATGTCACAAACATTATGTAATCATTTAAGTTAATAATATTTGTTTTGCCGATATTTGGTTCTTAAGTCGAAAGTGGTCTTCTTACAATTACATGTTGTTTGTGTGGCCAAATGTTTATTATATCCAGAATTGTATTCATTATATAGATATCATATATGTAATATATATCCAGTACATGCATGCATTTATAACATTACATAATCATTTAGAGGTAAGAAATGAAATGCACCGTTCATGGAGACGGTAAGTCGTACGTACGCATGAACGCTACTTTCATTTCTATTTCGTATTTTATAGAATGGAATAATAATTATATAAAGATATATTATAATTACAGTATAATATCATATATAATATCATATTTCCATCCTTTATACATCCCACATATGGTATTTAACGAATCAAATCACTTTGAGGGGGCGGTAGTCCGCACTTCCTTAAATGAAGATATCGCGTATACCCATAATGGAAGCCATAAAGGTAAGACAAAAATGAAAAATACAGAAGCTTAAATAAAACATAATCATATTATATATCATATATAAAAATAGTGACATCATAATGGCCACCTTTGAAGGTGTTAAATGAGTATTGAACAATCATCATTTCGGGAGGCAGAATTTCACCATCCACGGAAAATGTATGTTCTTTAACCATTTGATGTAGTTGTGTGAGAGTGTAGCTCGAATAAATCTTATAACAACATCCTAGTATATTTAAGATACTGGTTTTGTTACAGAAGAAGTAAATAAAAAGAGTTTAGGGGGTTGGAGAAGCAAAATAAAACAAATGAACATGAGAGAAAGAATTACCTTTAAAAGTGTAACTCCTTTTGATTTGAGCCTAAAGGCTTCCATTGAAAGGCTTCTGAACAAAGGGAATCCTCTAGGATGAGGAGAGGGATGGAGATAGAGTAAATGGGTAGTGGTTGGCCGAGCCAAAGGCTTGATGAGTGTGTGAAAAGAGGTAGAGGTGGGGGCCTTTTATAAGAGGAGATGAGGGGCACTTTTGGAAAGTAAGGAAATATTACTTTATTTGAAAATGTGTTTCGGTTTTAAAAGGACCCACATTGATATAATTAGTGGATAAGGTTATAAAGGTTAGAAATACACCAATCCAATAAGTTTTGGACATGTTTAATTCATAGATTTTACATTATCTTTCCATTTTATTTAAATCGTCAAATAATGATGTCATCGCTGCATCATTATTATGTCATAAATAATTTATTTTATTTAATGTCTAAAAATTATAATAAAATTACTATGATGTAGGAAAGATTTTTATCTTTCCCATTACTATTTATAATCAAAATTTGGACTTGTGTAACCCCACTTAAAAACTGTTTTAGTAAAACAACTCAACTTTGTGTCAATTTAATTTTAACATTAAATAAAAATATATTATTGTCATTTTCCAACTAAAGTGGCTCCATGGGGTCCCCAAGTTGGCCCATGGCTTGTCTTGGTCGGCCATGACTCTCCCAATAGGTGTAGGATATGTGTCATGGTGTTTTCACATTCTTATAATATCATTATTACCTTAAACTACACTAATTACCACTAATCGCGATTAAAAACCTAATAAGTTACTATTCACCAAAAAATTATTTTTATCCCATTGAACCACATTTTACTTCTTAATGACAAACATGTATGTCGGATTTTTGAAATTCAAAACACAGAAGTGGTAAAATTTTATTTAAACGAAAAATCAGCTTTTATAAGTACCACTTAGTGGTTTCACTATTCATCAAAAATTGAAGTTTTTCAGAAAATTACCAAAAATTCACCCTAAGATATATTTGATATTACGAACTCAAAAATGAAGTCCGTTTTACAAAATTCAAAACATATTAGTCACATTAATTAATTTAATAATTAATTCCCACTGTTAGAGCAAATAGCGTGTTTTTATAAAACAATAAGTATCAAAAGATTGACACTAGTTTAAGTCTGATTTCAAAGTGAAATTAATTTCAACGACCACTATCGGATTTAATGGTAAAAATATTTTCTAATTTCACTTTAAAACCAATTCAAAATATAATCTAATCATATAAATAAATTAGATTAAAAAGTGGTTTTGAATTAAAATACAACATTTTACACTATTCATTAAAAAAAGAACTTTATCGGAAAGATACCAAAAATTTACACAAAGTAAATTTTGATGTCCGGATTCTTAATAAGAGTTTTATTTGGTCAAAAGAATGTTTAAGAGTGAACAAAACTATATTTAATGACGGTTCTCCATCAAAAGGTGATAAATGAACCTTTAGTGAAAACTAGGGCATATACGCCTAAAATTGAATTCTTTCCGTATTTTAAGCCTTTATATTTTATTGTACAAATGTAAAAATATTTAAGAACATATATAATCATATTTTAGTTATTTCTATCCATTCTCGCCATTACAATGGCTACATGTTAACTACCATTTAAAATAATATTATTTTATTATTAGAGTGCAACGTAAGATTCCCAAGAAACTCATTGTTGCGTGTTGGGTATGCCATCGATCATAGTGTCCCCTTTAAAGTCATATTAATATTTTATTCACAAATAGGGATAAATATGAAAATGTAATATTCTTTATTTACCTGGGGTGTTACATCCTTCCCCCCTTTTGGGAATTGCGTCCTCGCAATTTTAAAATTGCGCTTGGAAACATCCTTGAAAGTCCCACATCGGAACAAGAGTTGGTAATACAAACACTTTAAAATAAAGAGAGATAAGTATAAAGGTCACCCGAGTTAACCCATACTAGGATTCCAAGTATGAAAATATGGACATGGAGGAAAAAACAAAGGGTCATGTTCTGATGGAGAGTGATAGAAAACATGTTTAGGAGAAAGTTAACCACGAGAAAATCACAAACTTGTGATGGGTTAAACGGTATTCGATTCCCCAGTAGGAAAAGTTAATAGACAACATTTTCGTTTTAAGTTACTTTTTATTGAGGAATTTATTCATAAGGAAACATAATCAATTATCATATTGACTTTCAACTTTTATTAGATTACTTACACAAACTCATATTTTCTCCAAAAGACGAGTATTTAGGAAGACTTGTTCACATTAAGAGTACTATAATAAACTTCTAGAGAATCACCTAATCCACAAAAGAGAACTATATACTTCCCATATCTTTAGACCTTAACCATAACCAAAACCAAAAAGGTTAGTACAAGGTCAGATAATCCAGAAAAGGATAACCCTTTATAAAAAGAAAATCTATTCTTAATCTCCAAAATTTGTCCAACAGAATCCAAAGTTCAACGAGGACCATCCGATAAACAAATTTGTCCATAAAAATTCCTTAAAGTAAACCAATCTAAGATTGGAACCCAAACATTTTAAGGATTTAGTCACATATTCTTCCAAGATAAATCGTAACATTTATCTCCAAACAATATCAGTTGCTCCTAAAGTCCCGTATTGAAAAGTAATTAACCTAATCACATATCCTCCATGATAGGTTAATCATTTTCATAAATAACCTAAAATCATCTTACTCCTAATTCATAAAATCATATGACCATAAAGAATCATTCAAACTAACCAGGGACTTCACGTAGTCCAGTGGTAGGCGATAAATACCAGTCGCACTTTGGTTGTGGGTTCGATTCCCGCAGCTTTGTCCGATGCGACGGGATGTCACACGGTCTGTGTGTTGTCCTTTTTCCAAAACTATATAATTCTTAAAAAATTCCCCAAAATGAGATAAAATCTTCAAGAATAATCATAACATATTTTAACCTCAAGTTTATCTCCTTCCTTTCATTTTCCATCATATCATAGAGTAACCCACAATTACCTAAAAAGTAAGGATCATATAAACCCTAATGGTTACCTTAATAATTATTACCTGAATTTCCACATCAAGTTTTCCATCTCGTACATGATGCATTAGAGAACTCACCAAGGTTGAAGTGGTTGATAATGAATCCTTGATAGTTGGTTTAGAACAGCCATGATATTCCACATTGAGTCCTCCATCTCATCCAGTATCTTAATCAGAGAACCACCACAGTTTCCTTGAAACCCATTGTCACTTTGGTGCCTGCTAGATCCATCCATTTACTAAAACCAAAAAGGTCAGTGTGAGTATATCAACAAAACCATCATGTACTAATGAGTAAGGTAAACACTAAGATACACTTACTCATTCAGTTTATCTAAAACTAGGACTCTTTCTGAAATCCTAACCATTATGGTAATGTCACTTATGCTTAAAGAATACCCTAACCTCTAAAGTTATCTAAACCGGCCTTTGATACCAACTATAAGGCCCCAGCCTTAAACCTTACTTAATCTTGAGTTATTACAAGATTACACATTGAGGATCTTTTCTGGTTTAGAGTTTTAGAGAATTAGATCATGAAACGTGCATTACATTCCACATTTAAACAAAGTGGTTACAAAAAGACAATATTCATTCTTCCCATCAACGGAAACATATTGAAAATAAAACATGGATTCTTTCTTGACACATCCTTGACACTATCATCACATCATGTACATTTCCCTTGACCTGTGAAAAACATTTCAAAAACATGGGATGAGCATAAAAATCTCAGTAAGGGTTATAAAAATATGGAAAGGAATCCTGAGTTCATATATACATAAGAATGAAATCATACATTACCCATAAAACAAAGTCACTTTCATACCTCATCAAACCATGAATAAATCATAGAAATCATAAGACAAAAAGGTAACTTGAGGCATTCATATCATTCTTACGTAGGGAGTAACCCTCTTGGTTACGTTTGGAATACCCATCACAGTATATTCCCTAAATCTCTTCGGAGAAACCTTAACGTTTCACTCCTTCGCGTTACCCAATGCATTGGAGAGCTATATCGGGCTCACCCGCCCTTAGTTTATCACGGAACCACCCATTCTTCATAACAATGCCCAAGAACCATAACATAATCGTATCACATAAACATGAATAAAGGAAACATAGCATTTCCACATTTCAATCACAATATAACATTTTAGGATTTTGAAATAATGAATCCATTCAAAAAGAAACCATTTCCAAAACCATTTAAAACATTTAATAAAGAGATTTTTGAATCAAAGTGTCCCATACCACCCTGAAGCTTTTAACATTTTAAACCATTAATATCCATATAAATAAATCCTTAAAACCATTTTGAAAACATGGATATTAATAAGAACAAATAATTAAAACATTTGAAACGATATTTTGGTTAAAGGGGTTTTACCAAAATTAGAGACACTTGAATACAATAATCGAGGAATAACATTTAGTCAGAACTTTATAATATCATGAGAATAAAAGGATTCATGATATAATACTCCAAAGGACAGTATATACACCATATAAGAGTGAATTGGTGCATAAAAACAATGAACCCTCAATAGAAATGTCAAATGTGATGAAATCCCTTATAAAGAAGGTATCCTTAAATTAAAGACAAATAAATCTCAAAAATATGTGTGACAAATATATATAAACCCAATATAAGTAGATATTAAGTGTAAAACAATAAGAGGTCATTCACACATATTCAATGGATGACATATTCAATGACTACAAGTTGAACCCAAAGAAATCGAAATTGGGTTAAAAAGTTCCCTTGACAGCCTAACGACATCACATCAAAATGAGTTGATGAGAGATAAAAAGTGTATCTCATCACTTGGACATAAAATTTACATCAATAAGGATGTATGAGAACATATCCCAACATAAAAATATGTAAATTAAAAGACCCAATAAAAGAAGTCTTTTAAAAAAGATGAGGGTGAATGTTTCCCTTACCGACTTGGGTATCTTTCAAAACATACACCCCATGAAAGAAAGACAATAGGTCATTGATGTAAATACTCATAAACGAAAGTATATTACACAAAGAGTAGAATAATGGGAAGTACATACACCACTCAATCGAATTTGTGGCGAATGTAGCATAAATCTCACGGGAATAAAAGTGAGATGAAAAATCCCTTACGAAAAATCGGCAGCCTAACGGCGCCACATAAAACTTCCGAATATGGATTGATGAGATCAAATAGAGTATCCCATCATATTACAATAGAATTTACAGAAAGTGTAATATAATATAAAATCCCCCAACATTGCAAGGAGGAGTTTAAAAGAAGTGACATAAAGGTGAGTACTTAAAAAGAAAGAGATAGGTTAGATCTCTTATGAATGTTCGGCAGCCTAACGGTGCCACTCAAAACTTCCAAAATGGATTGATGAGAGAGAATAGGGCCTCTCATCACATGAACATAAAAATTACAGTAAATGTAATATAAAAGAACATCCCAATCATAAGAAAGATGAGCTTAAAATAGATGACATAAAAGAGTGTACTTAAAAAGAAAGAGAGTTGTAGGATCCCTTACCTCAGGTCCGACTTGACTCGATCGTTCTTTAATCTCCTGAATAATAAACTTGAGTTAATTTCTAATTCCTTAAGAACCCTTTTTCAAGTTCATTATTACTTTTATACCACTTATTCCCATGTCACAAACATTATGTAATCATTTAAGATAATAATATTTGTTTTGCCAATATTTGGTTCTTAAGTCGAAAGTGGTCTTCTTACAATTACATGTTGTTCGTGTGGCCAAATGTTTATTATATCCAGAATTTTATTCATTATGAAGATATCATATATGTCATATATATCCAGTACATGCATGCATTTATAACATTACATAATCATTTAGAGGTAAGAAATGAAATGCACCGTTCATGGAGATGGTAAGCCGTACGTACGCATGAACGCTACTTTCATTTCTATTTCATATTTTATAGAATGGAATAATAATGATATAAAGGTATAATATAATTCCAGTATAATATCATATATAATATCATATTTTCATCCTTTATACATCCCACATATGGTATTTAACGAATCAAATCACTTTGAGGGGGCGGTAGTCCGCACTTCCTTAAATGAAGATATCGCGTATACCCATAATGGAAGCCATAAAGGTAAGACAAAAATGAAAAATACAGAAGCATAAATAAAACATAAACATATTATCTATCATATATAAAAATAGTGACATCATAATGGCCACCATTGAAGGTGTTAAATGAGTATTGAACAATCATCGTTTCGGGAGGCAGAATTTCACCATCCACGGAAACCGTATGTTCTTTAACCATTTGATGTAGTTGTGTGAGAGTGTAGCTATAATAAATCTTATAAAAATATCCTAGTATATTTAAGATACTGGTGTTGTTACAAAAGAAGTAAATAAAAAGAGTTTAGGGGGTTGGAGAAGCAAAATAAAACAAATGAACATGAGAGAAAGAATTATCTTTAAAAGTGTAACTCCTTTTGATTTGAGCCTAAAGGCTTCCTTTGAAAGGATTCTGCCCAAATAGAATCCTCTAGGATGAGGAGAGGGATGGAGAGAGAGTAAATGGGCAGGGTTTGGCCGAGCCAAAGGCTTGATGAGTGTGTGAAAAGAGGTAGAGGTGGGGGCCTTTTATAAGAGGAGAGGAGGGGCACTTTTGGAAAGTAAGGAAATATTACTTTATTTGAAAATGTGTTTCGGTTTTAAAAGGTCCCACATTGATATAATTCGTGGATATGGTTATAAAGGTTCTAAATCCACCAATCCAATAAGTTTTGGACATGTGTAGTTCATAGATTTTACATTATCTTTCCATTTTATTTAAATCGTCAAATAATGATGTCATCGCTGCATCATTATTATGTCATAAATAATTTATTTTATTTAATGTCTAAAAATTATAAAAAAATTACTATGATGTAGGAAATATTTTTATCTTTCCAATTACTATTTATAATCAAAATTTGGACTTGTGTAACCCCACTTAAAAACTGTTTTAGTAAAACAACTCAACTTTGTGTCAATTTAATTTTAACATTAAATAAAAATATATTATTGTCATTTTCCAACTAAAGTGGCTCCATGGGGTCCCCAAGTTGGCCCATGGCTTGTCTTGGTCGGCCATGACTCTCCCAATAGGTGTAGGATAAGTGTCAGGGTGTTTTCACATTCTTATAATATCATTATTACCTTAAACTACACTAATTACCACTAATCGCGATTAAAAACCTAATAAGTTACTATTCACCAAAAAATTATTTTTATCCCATTGAACCACATTTTTCTTCTTAATGACAACCATATATGTCGGATTTTTGAAATTCAAAACACAGAAGTGGTAAAATTTCATTTAAACGAAAAATCAGCTTTTATAAGTACCACTTAGTGGTTTCACTATTCATCAAAAATTGAAGTTTTTCAGAAAATTACCAAAAATTCACCCTAAGCTATATTTGATATTACGAACTCAAAAATGAAGTCTGTTTTACAGAATTCAAAACATATTAGTCACATTAATTAATTTAATAATTAATTCCCGCTGTCAGAGCAAATAGCGTGTTTTTATAAAACAATAAGTATCAAAAGATTAACACTAGTTTAAGTCTGATTTCAAAGTGAAATTAATTCCAACGACCACTATCGGATTTAATGGTAAAAATATTTTCTAATTTCACTTTAAAACCAATTCAAAATATAATCTAATCATATAAATAAATTAGATTAAAAAGTGGTTTTGAATTAAAATACAACATTTTACACTATTCATTAAAAAAAGAACTTTATCGGAAAGATACCAAAAATTTACACAAAGTAAATTTTGATGTCCCGATTCTTAATAAGAGTTTTATTTGGTCCAAAAGAATGTTTAAGAGTTAACAAAACTATATTTAATGACGGTTCTCCATCAAAAGGTGATAAGTGAACCTTTAGTGAAAACTAGGGCATATACGCCTAAAATTGAATTCTTTCTGTATTTTAAGCCTTTATCTTTTATTGTACAAATGTAAAAATATTTAAGAACATATATAATCATATTTTAGTTATTTCTATCCATTCCCGCCATTACAACGGCTACATGTTTACTACCATTTAAAATAATATTATTTTATTATTAGAGTGCACCATAAGATTTCAAGAAACTCGTTGTTGCGTGTTGGGTATGCCATCGAGCATAGCGTCCCCTTTAAAGTCATATTAATATTTTATTCACAAATAGGGATAAATATGAAAATGTAATATTCTTTATTTTCCTGGGGTGTTACATTACTACAAATTCATAATGGCCATATCTCGTACGGAACGTGGTCTTTGGAATATCTTCCTTCTTTACCTTCAGCTGACGGTACCCCGATCTCAAGTCAATCTTTGAAAAAAACTGAGCTCCCTAGAGCTGATCAAACAAATAATCGATATGAGATGAAGGATATTTGTTCTTAACAGTGATATTATTCAAGGATCTATAATCAATGCAAAGTCTCATAGAACCATCTTTCTTTTTAACAAATAAAACAGCAGCACCCCATGGTGATGTGCTATGTCAAATGAAACCTTTCTCTAATAAATGTTGTAATTGCTCCTTCAACTCTAAAAGATCAATTTGTGCCATTCGATAAGGGGGTTTTGAAATTGGCTTAGCATCAGGAACTAAGTCAACAGTAAACTCAACTTGTAACACCCCAAGCTTCTACGGTATGCTTCTCTTTGAATAATGTGATAGCGTGTGTAGTACGCAACACCGAGTTCTAACACACCATAACTAATCAAACTAGCTGTTATGAATAGTAACACCTACTTTTTGAAATTATATATATTTTATATTTTAAAATGGACTTCATTTTTGGATTCGGAATATCGAATTTAGCCTAAGGTGAAATTTTGGTACTTTTCGGATAACTTTAATATTTTGATGAATAGTGAAAATTACTAAATTTTAATTAAAAACAACTTTTTTAATCAAAATAATTAATAGTGATAAATTGTGAATTTGAGTGGTTTTAAAGTATATTTAGAAAAATATTTTTACCATTTAATATAATGTTGGTCATTGGACATAATTTTACAATTAAACTGAACATAAACAAGTGTCAATCTTTTGATAGTTATTACCTCTTAAAAACACGCTTTTTGTTTTGACAGCGGGAATTAATTTTAAATTAATTTCTGCCACTTCTGTGTTTTGAATTTAGAAAAATGGATTCCATATTTGGAATCAGGATTTCCAAATTGTGTAAATAGGTAACTTTTATTTTTAGACATCTTGAATAATTACTGTGGTAAATATTTTATTTACCATGGTTAAGGGTAAATCCGGTAAATAAGGGTTAAAAAATAATATTATAATAATACAAAATTACCCTAAAACGTGTCCTAACCTTATTGGAGGACACATACCCGACCATGATCATCCTTGGGTCAATTTGGGGACCCCTTGGAGCCACTTGTATGTGGTAGGGACACTTTATATTAATAAAGTTAAAATAAAAATAAAAATGGCATAAGCTTACATCTTTTAAAAGAACAACATTTACATAGGGTTATACATGTTGGATTTTAGATTATAAATATTCATTAGAAAGATAAAAAGATTTCCTACATAATGATATTTTATTTATAATTTTTAGACAATATATAATTTATTTTATTTATGACACAATGTTGATGCAGTAATTACTATAATAGAGAAAAATTAAAATAATTGATATTATAAATACCAAAATAAATATAATATGAAACTTTTAATGAATTAAACTAATTTTATAGGATAATATGATATATTAGGATTTATTGGATTGACTTTGTTCGAAGTAATCAATCTGTTATGAGTTTCAAAAAAATCAACTATTGAATAGTGTCAAAATTGACATAAAAGAGTTCTTAAAACAAATATTATATTATTAATTGATATTAAATTCCTAAAAATCTAAGGTTCGGCCAAGAGACTTATATCATGGTAGGTTAATCATTAATGTACCACTTGGGGGTCGCTTGGATGTATATAGTAAGTTTATTAACCATATTATATAAAAATACAAAGAGACATTGTAAAAGTGAAACTAATTAACTTAGAGTTAATACTTAAAGATAAGGTTAATATAAGTACCCAAACCTGTCTAAATTCTATTGGTTGAGTGGTTTTCGACCTATCCCCACCTTAACCTTTGAATAATCAACTTTGGAGCCTTTAGAAACCGAATATGAATTTATTATAAATTAATATTTCTAGCTTTTCCAAAGGTTCCCCTCACCCCTCTTATAAAAGGGCACTCCTCCTTCTCATTTATTCACACCTTGAAAGCCTTTTGGTTCGGAAAAACTCTACCCAAATACTCTACCAACATCCCTCACTACAACCTAGAGGCCTTAGTTTGATCAGAAAGCCAACCTAAGAAGCCCTTTTGATCAAATCAAAAGGAAGAACCCGAAGAAGAGGTAATGATTTCACCACCCTTTTCTAAGTTCATTTCTTCTTCCACTTCTTCTTCCTTTGTTCTTACCATTCTAAAATAATAACTCCAGTATCTCACATATACTGTGATGTTATTATAAATATGGTACAACCATATTCATTATTCTATCCACCCTTTGAATAACATGTCACCATACGTGCGTACGTACGGACTACCGTCTCCACGTCGTGGTGTAATTGTTATTCAATATAATATTATTTGGATGGGTATAATAATGATGTGTAACTCATGTAAATAATAAATATAACATGTTAATGATTCTGTATATATGATATACCATCCATTTATATATTATTTTAATATCAAAATAATGATATTGTCGCTCGTGCGTACGTACGGACTACCGTCTCCACGAACGCGATGAGATTCATTCTCCATCGTATCCATTCAAGTATAATTATCATTTGATGATTTAAAAATGATGTTTAAGGACTGGATATCATTCTGGATATGAATAAGATACAACAACCATGGCTTATGTAACAAAACATATAAAAGAAAATGAGTAAGTTAACTCCCGAAACGACGATAATACTAAGATATTATTAATAAAGCAATGTTAAAAGATCATATATGATATCATATTAATGTATATGATTCTTGTATAATTTAATAACAATTATTTCACCATTATACAGGAGTTTAACCGACCCCAACAAAGGAAAAGTACAGGGTAAGGGTTATTTCACAATCTCTTTATTATCCGAGGTTGTTTATACGTAATAATCTACTGGGATCTCTTTATCATCCACATCCATGTTTCTTAAAAATGCATTTCAAAACATTTTTACTATTTACTAGAATATGAGTTAAAGTCATTTATACCCTTTTTGACTTTTATAAGTGGTTTATAAAGGAATCTTTCAGTCGTTTTCAAAACAAGGTCCTTTTTAACCTTTTCGACAGAATTAAGGTAGGAATGTTTTTTTAACTTATACGGAGGGTACGGCTATTTTCTGCCGTTATAAAATCTTCAAAGTTTTCTTTACAAGTTTATAAGGATATTTTCAAATTAAATGTTTTCTTTTATAATAATGTGACTTTTAAATGATTTCAAAAAAAGATATATTTCTTTCAAAAATATGAAAATCCAGTGCAAATGTATATGTATTTAACGCAAGCTTAAAAATGTTTTCAGAAAACCTGACTCTCGAGTGTGGTAGAAAGGAAGGGAATGGGAGTGGACCCATCATGGCCTATAACTAGTGGAGCAGTCTCATAATTAGTTATTTTGTTTTCAGAAGCTTGCATAATGTTTTCAGAAAAACACTGGAGTATATTTTAGCAATTTTAAACATAAGTATCTTCTAAAAAAATTGCATCGGTAGGTCTCATGAGACAAACTAGTGTCTTGGCACAAGGCCTTGACAAAATCTTATTTGTAGTCTTGGCACGAGGCCTTGGCTATGTGGTTATGATAGTCTGGCATTATGCATTCCAACATTATGAAAGTGGTTATTGATTTTTGCATGTGATTATTCGATTAGTATAATATCCATGTGAATAATTAAATGGCATTATTTCATTTTATTTATGCCATACCATGTTGAAAGTTCATGTTTAAAAGGCTTTTGTTTTAGTTATACATTGCCTTAAATGTTTATTCTTATTGATGAAAGTTTCCGCTTTATTGTTATCCTTACTGGGCATTTGAGCTCACCCCTTTTCTATGTTTTATTTTTCCCAGGAAGTGAAGAAGTAAATTATGAATAACCTGCAGGGATGTTATGAGAGAATTATAGTGTGGACTGTGGAAACATTATGTTCTTGTAGTAGTTTTTCATTTTATGATGTAATTTAAAACTTATGAATATATCTAGTGTTTCCAAGGCTACTAAACCAATCGGTATTTCAAGATTTGATCTTTCTTGTGATCATGCCAATGTTATGTAATAATGCACCGACTCTGGGTAACTGGGTTCGGGGCGTTACAGTTGGTATCAGAGGAAGTTTAGTACAAACCTTGGAAGCTAGATTTAGATAAACTCTGATTAGGGCACGTAGACCTAAGATGAACTTTGAGGATTAGTATAGAAGAACTTCCTAGAATTTTGGTATTGTAGAGATTTTGTGAGTTTTCCAAACAATACATCCCTGTCTGGATACGAGCAGGTAGAGGCGGCTCTAGCACAGATGTACCTAGGGGTAAAACCCGAAAACACCGCTTTGAGCTAGACTCGAACGGGAAATGGTGCACGACAACGGGCCTTGCTGCACTCTTGGTTACGACACTCCCGGGGGATATGCTTAGGATAACTCTCATTTTCTTTACAAATCATTTTGAAGGGATTATGAGTATATACATCCTCAAAGAAAAAAATTCTTATGATTATGGATTATATCCATAAATAGTTCAATTTATGTTAAGTGTTTTATAAGTATGGGATTATGTATTTTGATTCATAAACTGATCTAGTTTATGCCATTGTTTAGAAATGGTGCCTAGTGGAAGAAATGGAAACCGTATCAATGAACGCACTCCATGTAGGGATTGCCCTCCTGCTCAAGATAATTATAGTGGGGCTGGTGATGCAACTGGTTCCGATCAGCTAATCACCATACTGGGAAAACTTACTCAGGTTATGAATAATAACCTTACCCGTATAGAGCACCCTGATCCGCAGCGTGGAGGATCAATGTTAGATCGATTCATGAGGCAACAACCACCAACGTTCAATGGGAATACAAATCCCTTAGTAGCTGAGCAATGGATATTTTCCCTAGAGAAAATATTTCAGGCTATGGGGAGCAGTGAAAGGGAAAAAGTTATCATGGCAGTTTACCGCCTCACTGGAGATACTGATCAATGGTGGTCATTGATTCAGAACATGAAGGAAGATGATGAAGTATCAAATATGGAGTGGAGGGAGTTCAAATATCTGTTTTTAGAAAAATACTTCCCTCGCGACCATCGAGCACATATGGAAAGGCAATTTCTGAGTCTGAGACAAAAGGAGGATGAGAATTTCACAAAGTATGAGGCTAACTTTACAAGGTTAGCCAGGTACGCTGGTGATTATATTCGCAACCCAAGAAGTAATATTGATCGTTTCTTTGATGGGTTAAAACCATTTCTCCGTCGAGCATTAGTCTCACAATCCTTTTCATCGTACGAAGACATTGTCTCATGTGCTATCAAGACCGAAAAGGAATTCTCTAAGTCTTATGACTTTAAAGCAAAGCAAGAGAAGAAGAGACCTGCTGATCAATCTGGGAATGGAAATAAGGGGAAGAAAGAAAAGGTTGAATATCCATCTTGTGGTAAATGCGGGAAGAAACATCCTGGTACTTGCTTGAAGGGAATGGGAGTCTGTTACAAGTGTGGTGAAAAAGACCACCAAGCTCATGATTGCAAGGGGAAGAAGGAAGCTACCAACGTTCAGTGCATTAATTGCAGGGAGATGGGGCATTATGCAAATTCATGTCCTAAGCGTCAGGAGAACTTACCTCAGAAAAGGCCAAGGGATCACGGCCAGGCTTATGCTATCACTACTGCTGAGGTAGAAGCTCCGAAAGACGTGGTGGCAGGTAATTTAATGGTTTCCTCAAGTTTAGAAAATGCATTATTTGATTCTGGATCATCGCATTGTTTCATATCTTCCCAGTTTGCTAAGAAAATTAGATATTTCCAATTTGATTTAATAAGGGAGTTGTCAGTTAAAACTCCTAAGGGAAGTATCATTGCAACAAAGTTTTGTGAATTAGTCCCCATTAGAGCACATAAATTTTCTTTATCTGCTGATCTCATCGTCATACCTATGATTGAGTTTGATATAATCCTCGGTATGGACTGGCTTTCGGACTATGATGCGAAGATTTATTGTAAGAAGAAAGAGGTTACGATTCCTGATGATAATGATAAGGAACACCTTATTTTTAGAGCAGAATCGTCACCACCTAATTCTTATTTAGATCCACCCTCAATAGCTCAACTAAATTCAATTATTGGGGAGGAAGAGAATGAAATAACTGCGGGTGAGGAAAGGAATGTTCAAATAGAGGATGTACCTGTTGTGAAAGAATTTGTAGATGTAATTCCGGAAGATTTACCTGGACATCCTCCAGAACGAGAAGTTGAGTTTTCCATTGATTTGATTCCTGGATCAAGGCCTATATCGAAGACCCCTTATAGAATGGCCACTATAGAGTTAGTCGAACTAAAGAAACAACTAGAGGAATTGAGTAATAAGGGATTTATTCGCCCTAGTGTTTCTCCATGGGGAGCCCCTGTTCTTTTTGTTAAAAAGAAAGATGGATCTATGAGGTTATGTATCGACTACAGGGAGATCAATGCTATAACGATAAAGAACAAGTATCCCCTACCTCGTATTGATGATTTATTTGACCAACTGCATGGAGCTCAATACTTTTCAAAGATTGACCTTCGATATAGATACCATCAGTTGTGTGTGAAGAAGGAAGACATTCCGAAGACAGCATTTCGAACCAGGTACGGGCATTACGAGTTTACTGTAATGCCGTTTGGATTGACTACTGCACCCTCTGTATTCATGGAACTGATGAATAGAGTTTTCAAGGAGTATCTCGATGAATTTGTGGTGGTATTTATTGATGATATCTTGGTATACTCCAAAACCTACAAAGATCATGAAAATCACTTGCGCATTATCTTGAAGACTCTGAGGAGGAATGAATTATATGGGAAGTTTAGCAAGTGTGAATTCTGGCTTCAGGAGATTTCTTTTCTTGGCCATATTGTCTCTAAAGATGGAATCTCTGTTGATCCTTCTAAGACCAAGGCAATCCAAGAATGGCCAGCACCTACGAGTATAACTGAGGTACGTAGTTTTATTGGTTTGGCAGGTTATTATCGACGTTTCGTCCAGAATTTTGCCCGATTGGCTAACCCATTAACGAAGCTCACACGTAAAGGGGTTAAATTTGTTTGGACAAAAGAGTGTGAAGAATGTTTCGAAGAACTGAAGAGAAGACTAGTCAATGCTCCTATATTGACTCTACCATCGAGGAATGATGGGTTCGTTATTTATAGTGATGCATCGAAGAAAGGACTTGGTTGTGTCCTTATGCAGAATGATAGAGTTATTGCCTATGCATCACGATAGTTGAAAATTCATGAACAAAACTATCCTACTCATGATCTCGAGTTAGCAGCAGTGATCTTTGATTTGAAGATATGGAGGCACTACCTCTATGGTGAAAAATGTGAGATTTATACTGATCACAAGAGTTTGAAGTATATTTTCTCACAAAAAGAACTCAACATTAGGCAAAGGAGATGGCTTGAATTACTCAAGGATTATGATTGTATGATACACTACCACCCAGGGATGGAAAACAAGGTGGCAGATGCTTTGAGTAGAAAAGACCATGAAGTTTTGAACAATATGAGAATTGAAAGGGATCCAATTTTTATGGATCTAGTGAAGATGGACATGGGAATAACCAGGGAAGGTGAAACATCAATGCTTTTTCAAATGGTTGCCAAACCATCTTTACTAGAAAGGATTAAGAGTTCTCAGACCGATGATGAAGAATTCCAAAAGAAGATTAAAGCTGTGAATGATGGGAGATTGAGAGACTTTGTGTATGAAGATGGAATTTTGAAATTCGGGAAGACACTTTGTGTTCCCAATATACCTGATCTAAAAAGGGAATTGCTGGATGATGCTCATAGTTCCAATTTCTCTATACACCCTGGGAGCACCAAAATGTATAGAGATTTGAAGGAACATTTTTGGTGGGACAACATGAAGAGGGAGATTGCTGATTTTGTGTCAAGATGTATGGTTTGTCAACAAGTGAAAGCTGGAAGGCAACAGCCTGGAGGAGTCATGCAACCTCTTCCCATACCGGAGTGGAAATGGGACAATGTTACGATGGACTTTGTCATGGGGCTACCGAAGACTCCTAGAAGGAACGATGCAATATGGGTTATTGTTGATCGTCTTACCAAGTCAGCACATTTTCTTGCTATAAGAGAAGATCTACCCCTGGAACGTCTAGCAAGACTATACATTAATGAAGTTGTGAGACTTCATGGAGTACCCCTATCGATTGTTTCTGATCGTGATCCCCGTTTTACTTCAAGATTTTGGAAAAGTCTTCAGAAATCCCTGGATACTGAACTTCATTTGAGCACTGCTTACCACCCTCAGACAGATGGACAATCAGAACGGACTATTCAATCCTTAGAAGACATGTTGAGATCTTGCTCACTTGACTTTCAGGGTATGTGGGATCAATATTTACCACTGGTAGAATTTTCCTATAACAATAGCTTCCATTCGAGTATTCAGATGGCACCATATGAAGCGTTATATGGAAAGAGATGTCGTACACCAACCTGTTGGGATGACGTTGGTGAAAGAAAACTTGTAGGCCCAGAACTGGTGGAGGAAACGATGGAAAAGGTGAAAGTAATCCAAAATCACATCAAAGCAGCTCAAAGTAGGCAGAAGAGCTATGCCGATAATCGAAGGAAGGATTTGGAATTTCAAGTCGGTGATCATGTTTTCCTAAAGGTATCTCCATGGAAGGGAGTCATACGTTTTGGAAAGAAAGGTAAATTGAGTCCCAGGTACATCGGACCTTTCGAAATTCTAGAACGAATTGGGGCTGTAGCTTACCGATTGGCAATGCCGCCAAGTCTCTCCAAAGTTCACGATGTGTTCCACGTATCTCTGTTGAGAAAATACATGCCTGACTTAACGCATGTACTCACCTATGAGGAATTAGAACTGGAACCCGATCTGTCTTATTGTGAAGAGCCCGTCAAGATTCTTGATACAAGAGAACAAGTACTGAGAAACCGGACGACGCGTCTGGTAATAGTTTTGTGGAGAAACCATAAGATGGAAGAGGCAACGTGGGAACCCAAGGAACTTATGATGAAGAACCACCCAAGTCTTTTTATGCAGTAATACCATAGAAATTGCGAGGACGCAATTATTTGAAGGAGGGGAGAATGTAACACCCCAAGCTTCTATGGTACGCTTCTCTTTGAATAATGTGATAGCGTGTGTTGTACGCAACACCGAGTTCTAACACACCATAACTAATCAAACTAGCCGTTATGAATAGTAACACCTACTTTTTGAAATTATATATATTTTATATTTGAAAATGGACTTCATTTTTGGATTCGGAATATCGAATTTAGCCTAAGGTGAAATTTTGGTACTTTTCGGATAACTTTAATATTTTGATGAATAGTGAAAATTACTAAATTTTAATTAAAAACAACTTTTTTAATCAAAATAATTAATAGTGATAAATTGTGAATTTGAGTGGTTTTAAAGTATATTTAGAATATATTTTTACCATTTAATATAATGTTGGTCATTGTACATAATTTTACAATTAAACCGAACATAAACAAGTGTCAATCTTTTGATAGTTATTACCTCTTAAAAACACGCTTTTTGTTTTGACAGCGGGAATTAATTTTAAATTAATTTCTGCCACTTCTGTGTTTTGAATTTAGAAAAATGGATTCCATATTTGGAATCAGGATGTCCAAATTGTGTAAATAGGTAACTTTTATTTTTAGACATTTTGAATAATTACTGTGGTAAATATTTTATTTTCCATGGTTAAGGGTAAATCCGGTAAATAAGGGTTAAAAATAATATTATAATAATACAAAATTACCCTAAAACGTGTCCTAACCTTATTTGTGGACACATACCCGACCATGATCATCCTTGGGTGAATTTGGGGACCCCTTGGAGCCACTTGTATGTGGTAGGGACACTTTATATTAATAAAGTTAAAATAAAAATAAAAATGGCATAAGATTACATCTTTTAGAAGAACAACTTTTACATAGGGTTATACATGTTGGATTTTAGATTATAAATATTCATTAGAAAGATAAAACGATTTCCTACATAATGATAGTTTATTTATAATTTTTAGACATTATATAATTTATTTTATTTATGACACAATGATGATGCAGTAATTACTATAATAGTGAAAAATTAAAATAATTGATATTATAAATACCAAAATAAATATAATATGAAACTTTTAATGAATTAAACTAATTTTATAGGATAATATGATATATTAGGATTGATTTTATTGACTTTGTTCGAAGTAATAAATCTGTTATGAGTTTCAAAAAAATCAACTATTGAATAGTGTCAAAATTGACATAAAAGTGTTCTTAAAACAAATATTATATTATTAATTGATATTAAATTCCTAAAAATCTAAGGTTCGGCCAAAAGACTTATATCATGATAGGTTCATCATTAATGTACCACTTGGGGGTCGCTTGGATGTATATAGTAAGTTTATTAACCATATTATATAAAAATACAAAGAGACATTGTAAAAGTGAAACTAATTAACTTAGAGTTAATACTTAAAGATAAGGTTAATATAAGTACCCAAAACTGTCTAAATTCTATTGGTTGAGTGGTTTTCGACCTATCCCCACCATAACCTTTGAATAATCAACTTTGGAGCCTTTAGAAACCGAATATGAATTTATTATAAATTAATATTTCTAGATTTTCCAAAGGTGCCCCTCACCCCTCTTATAAAAGGGCACTCCTCCTTCTCATTTCTTCACACCTTCAAAGCCTTTTGGTTCGGCCAAACTCTGCCCAAATACTCTCCCAACATCCCTCACTAAAACCTAGAGGCCTTAGTTTGATCATAAAGCCAACCTAAGGAGCCCTTTTGATCAAATCAAAAGGAAGAACCCGAAGAAGAGGTAATGATTTCACCACCCTTTTCTAAGTTCATTTCTTCTTCCACTTCTTCTTCCTTTGTTCTTACCATTCTAAAATAATAACTCCAGTATCTCACATATACTGTGATGTTATTATAAATATGGTACAACCATATTAATTATTCTATCCACCCTTTGAATAACATGTCACCATACGTGCGTACGTACGAACTACCGTCTCCACGTCGTGGTGTAATTGTTATTCAATATAATATTATTTGGATGGGTATAATAATGATGTGTAACTCATGTAAATAATAAATATAACATGTTAATGATTCTGTATATATGATATACCATCCATTTATATATTATTTTAATAGCAAAAGAATGATATTGTCGCTCGTGCGTACGTACGGACTACCGTCTCCACGAACGCGATGAGATTCATTCTCCATCGTATCCATTCAAGTATAATTATCATTTGATGATTTAAAAATGATGTTTAAGGACTGGATATCATTCTGTATATGAATAAGATACAACAACCATGGCTTATGTAACAAAACATATAAAAGAAAATGAGTAAGTTAACTCCCGAAACGACGATAATACTAAGATATTATTAATAAAGCAATGTTAAAAGATCATATATGATATCATATTAATGTATATGATTCTTGTATAATTTAATAACAATTATTTCACCATTATACAGGAGTTTAACCGACCTCAACAAAGGAAATGTACAAGGTAAGGGTTATTTCACAATCTCTTCATTATTCGAGGTTGTTTATACGTAATAATCTACTGGGATCTCTTTATCATCCACATCCATGTTTCTTAAAAATGCATTTCAAAACATTTTTACTATTTACTAGAATATGAGTTAAAGTCATTTATACCCTTTTTGACTTTTATAAGTGGTTTATAAAGGAATCTTTCGGTCGTTTTCAAAACAAGGTCCTTTTTAACCTTTTCGACAGAATTAAGGTAGGAATGTTTTTTTAACTTATACGGCGGGTACGGCTATTTTCTGCCGTTATAAAATCTTCAAAGTTTTCTTTACAAGTTTATAAGGATATTTTCAAATTAAATGTTTTCTTTTATAATTATGTGACTTTTAAATGATTTCAAAAAAAGATATATTTCTTTCAAAAATATGAAAATCCAGTGCAAATGTATATGTATTTAACGCAAGCTTAAAAATGTTTTCAGAAAACCTGACTCTCGAGTGTGGTAGATAGGAAGGGATTGGGAGTGGACCCATCATGGCCTATAACTAGTCGAGCAGTCTCATAATTAGTTTTTTTGTTTTCAGAATCTTTCATAATGTTTTCAGAAAAACACTGGAGTATATTTTAGCAATTTTAAACATAAGTATCTTCTAAAAAAATTGCATCGGTAGGTCTCATGAGACAAACTAGTGTCTTGGCACAAGGCCTTGACAAAATCTTATTTGTAGTCTTGGCACGAGGCCTTGTCTATGTGGTTATGATAGTCTGGCATTATGCATTCCAACATTATGAAAGTGGTTATTGATTTTTTCATGTGATTATTCGATTAGTAGAATATCCATGTGAATAATTAAATGGCATTATTTCATTTTATTAATGCCATACCATGTTGAAAGTTCATGTTTAAAAGGATTTTGTTTTAGTTATACATTGCCTTAAATGTTTATTCTTATTGATGAAAGTTTCTGCTTTATTGTTATCCTTACTGGGCATTTGAGCTCACCCCTTTTCTATGTTTTATTTTTCCCAGGAAGTGAAGAAGTAAATTATGAATGACCTGCAGGGATGTTATGAGAGGATTATAGTGTGGACTGTGGAAACATTATGTTCTTGTAATAGTTTTTCATTTTATGATGTAATGTAAAACTTATGAATATATCTAGTGTTTCCAAGGCTACTAAACCAATCAGTCTTTCGAGATTTGATCTTTCTTGTGATCATGCCAATGTTATGTAATAATGCACCGACTCTGGGTAACTGGGGTCGGGGCGTTACACAACTTCCCGATCTGGTATTATTCCAGGCAACTCATCAGGAAAAACATCAGGATACTCATTTACCACTGACACATCATTAATCTGAACAGTTCCTTTATTTTCAACGATGTGTGCAAGGTAACATTCATTTCTGTCTTTTACAAGTTTCTCGGCCTCTTGATATGTTATCAAAAGTAAGGGTTCATTCTTGTAAACAAACTGAAAGTCTTTCTGAAAAGAAACTTCTTTAGATCTACAGTCAATCTTAGCATGGTAAATAGAGAGCCAATCCATACCCAGGATAACATCAAACTCTACTAGAGGTAAAACAATAAGGTTTGCAAGTAGGTTCTTTCCACAGATAAGGATAGGAAGATTCTTATAAATTCATTTTTCCTCGACACTACCCCCAGGTGTTTTTACCAAAAGTTCAGGAGTCATTTCTTGAGATGGTATTCCCATTTTACTAGAAAAGGTTTCAGAGATGAAAGAATGTGTAGACCCCGAATCAAACAACACACTGGCATAATATGAAAAAATAAACAAAGTACCCGATACAACATCATTTGATGGCCCGACATCTGCTGAAGTAGTTGCAAAGGATTTCACCACCCCTTTCTGCTTGTAGTCTAACTGCTTTGCATCACTCAAGCTCCGTGTCGGACACTCGTTTGAATAGTGACCCATCTCATTGCACTTATAACATTTCACTAACTGTAAATCAAATTTGTTCTTACCTTCACCTTGATCCTTTTCAGTGCAATCACGAGCCTTATGTCCCATCTTACCACATCGGTAGCACTTCCCATAATTCAGAAGACATTCCCCAGCATGCCTTTTTCCACATTTATCACAAACTGGAAACTTAGTTCTCTTACCATCAGACTTTTTTGAATAATTCTTACCTTTCTCCTGCCACCTCAGTCTCTTCTTCTGCTGGTTGTTATAGAAAACTTGGTCATCGGCAAACTCCATTTCCACCTTCTCAGCACATCGAACAAGATTTTCATAACTTTTAAACTCACGAGAAGCTAATTCCCTTCGATACATTGGCTTTAATCCTGAGTAGAAACGATTGATTTTACTATCAAGGTCCCGGATAAAATTTGTAGCATACCTTGCCAATCGAGTGAACCTTTCTTCATAGGCGGCCACTGAGTCTTCCTCTTGCCTGAATTCCAAGAATTGATTTTCTATCCTAAGTCGAACAGCCTTAGGAAAATACTTCTCAAGAAACATACCTTTGAATTCATCCCAGTCAAGAGCATCAATCTCATCGGCGTCCCTGATATTTTTAACCATAGACCACCACTGATCTGCTTCACCCTCCAAACGGTAAATAGCAAGACTAACCTTTTGATTGTCTGAACACCCAATGACGTCAAAAATCTTCTCCAGTGCATTAATCCACCCTTCAGCTAGCACAGGGTCAGATGATCCTCTGAATGATGGTGGATGTTGCCTCATGAAATGTTCCACCACTGACATGTTCCTCTGCGGTTGATCTGGCTGATCTCGTGCATGGATACCACCACCATTTATCGCTTGAGTCAACTGCGCCATTACTGCAACAAACTATTCAGTTCCAATTTTGACCATTTCTGGATGCTGATTCGGAAGGTTATTTCCTTCTGTATGCCTTCCTAGCACTGCTTCCCTGTTTCCTCTGCGGAAAACCATTCTGAACAAACATGTCTTAGATGAAGCAACATGGTAATCTTTAAATGCTATATCATTTCGAAAAAAAAATATTTTTGGATAATCATTTAATAGAATTCTAACTCCTAAAGTTATCTAAACCGACCTCTGATACCAACTATAAGGCCCCAGCCTTAAACCTTACTTAATCTTGAGTTATTACAAGATTACACATTGAGGATCTTTTCGGGTTTAGAGTTTTAGAGAATTAGATCATAAAACTTGCATTACATTCCACATATAAACAAAGTGGTTACATAAAGATAGTATTCTTCATTCCCATCAATGGAAACACATTTAAAATAAAACATGGATTATTTCTTGACACTTCCCTGACACTATCATCATATCACGTACCTTTCCCTTGACCTGTGAAAAACATTCCAAAAAAACTTGGGATGAGCATAAAAACTCAGTATGGGTTATAAAAAAAACATGGAAAGGAAACATGAGTTCATATATACATAAGAATGAAATCATACTTTACCCATAAAACATAGGCACTTTAACATACCTCATAAAATCATGAATAAATCATAGAAATCATAAGACATAAAGGTAACTTGAGGCATTCATAACATTCTTACGTAGGGAGTAACCCTCTTGGTTAGGTTTGGAATACCCATCACAGTATATTCCCTAAAATCTCTTCGGAGAAACCATAACGTTTCACTCCTTCGCATTACCCAATACATTGGAGAGCTATAACAGGCTCACCCGCCCTTAGTTTATCACGGAACCACCCGTCTTCATAATAATGCCCAAGAACCATAACATAATCATATCACATAAAACATGCATAAAGGAAACATAACATTTCCACATTTCAATCACGAGATATCAATACAACACATTGATATAATAAAAACATTATAAAAACCATTTTAAATACCAATGTAAATCATGGTATTTTTTTTTCGTTTTAAAAAAAAGGTATGGGTTGTAGAGGATGCCGAATCTCAAATAACGGTCACGACGGCGGAGAAGTCGTTGTCGCCGCATACATACGACAAAAACATTCCTTTTTTTCGTTTAGTAAACGCTTCGTATAAAAAATATTCCTTTTGAATAAACATAAAAGTCAAAGGGGTTTATACACCGTATAAAATAAAGTTGTGTATAAAATAAAATATGCCTCAATGAAAGGAGATTGAGACGAAGTCCCATACCTCGCATCCGACTTGACCCGACGGTTCTTTAATCTCCTGAATAATAAACTTGAGTTAATCTCTACATGCTTATGAATCTTTTTCAAGTTCATTATTCCTTTTATACCATGTTATAAACATCATGTAATCAGTTAAGTTAATAATGTTCATTTCGTCGGTATTTGGTTCTTAAGTCAAAAATAGACTTCTTACACTTACATGTTGTTAATTTGGTCATAGGTTCGTTATATCCAGAATGATATTAATGATTTGGATAACATATATATCATATATATTCATCATATACATGTATTTATAATATTACATCACATTTAGAGGTAAGAAATGAAATGCACCGTTCATGGAGACGGTAAGCCGTACGTACGCATGAACGCTACTTCCACTTCTATTTCATATTTTCTGGAATGGAATCATAATGATATAAGAGTATATTATAATTCTAGTATAATAACATATATAATATCATTAACTTTATCCTTTACACATCCCACATATGGTATTAACGAATCAAATCACTTTCAGGGGGCGGTAGTCCGCACTTCCTAAAATGAAGATATCGTGTTTACCCATAATGGAAGCCATAATGGTATGCCCAAAATGAAAAAGACAGAATCTTAAGGAAAACATAAACATATTATATATCATATATAAAAATAGTGACATCATAATTTCCACCTTTGAAGGTGTTAAATGAGTATTGAACAATCATCGTTTCGGGAGGCAGAATTTCGCCATCCACGGAAACCGTATGTTCTTTAACCATTTGATGTAGTTGTGTGAGAGTTTAGCTCAAATAAATATTATAACAACATCCATGTATATTGAAGATACTGGTGTTGTTACAAAATATGTAAATAAAAAGAGTTTAGGGGGTTGGAGAAGCAAAATAAAACAAATGAACACGAGAGAATGAATTACCTTAAAAAGTGTAACTCCTTTTGATTTGAGTCTAAAGGCTACCTTTGAAAGGATTATGCCCAAAGTGAATCCTCTAGGAGGAGGAGATGGATGTGGAGAGATTAAATGGGCAGGGTTTGGCCGAGCCAAAGGCTTGAGTAGTGTGTGAAATGAGGTAGAGGTGGGGGCCTTTTATAAGAGGAGAGGAGGGGTACTTTTGGAAAGTAAAGAAATATTACTTTATTTAAAAATGTTTTTCGGTTTAAAAAGGTCCCACATTGATATAATTCGTGTATAAGGTAATAAGGGTTCGAAATCCACTCATCCAATTGGTTTTGGCCATGTGTAGTTCATAGATTTTACATTATCGTTCCATTTTATTTAAATCGTCAAATAATGATGTCATTGCTGCATAATTATTATGTCATAAATAATTTAATTTATATAATGTCTAAAAGTCATAAAAAAAATACTATGATGTAGGAAATCTTTTTAGATTTCCAATTACTATTTATAATCAAATATCTGATCTCTATAACCCAATGTAAATATTTTTTTCGTAAAACATATTATGTTTGTGTCATTTTTACTTTTACATTAAATAAAAAGTTATTTATGTCATTTCCCAACCAAAATGTCTCCATGGGGTCCCCAAGTTTACCCATGGCTTGTCTTGGTCGGACATGACACAAACAATAAGGTTGGGACATGTGTCTAGGTCATTTCATATTACGAAAGCATTATTTATACCATAAACTACACTAATTACCACTAATCGCGATTAAAAACATAATAAGTTACTATTCAGAAAAAAATTATTTTAATCTCATTGAACTACATTTTACTTATTAATGAAAACCATGTATGTAGGATTTTCAAATTTCAATACACATTAGTGGTAAACTTTTATTTAACTGAAAAATCAGTTTGCTTGATTACCACTTAGTGGTTTCACTATTCATCAAAAATTGATGTTTTTCAGAAAATTACCAAAAATTCACCCTAAGCTATATTTGATATTCCGAATTCAAAAATGAAGTCTATTTTAAAAAATTCAAATCATATAAGTCAAATTAATTAATTTAATAATTAATTCCCGCTGCAAGAGCAAAAAGCGTGTTTTTACAAAACAATAAGTATCAAAAGATTGACACCAGTTTAAGTCTAATTTCAAAGTGAAATTGATTCCAATGACCACCATTGGATAAAATGGTAAAAATATATTCAAATTTCACTTCAAAACCAATTCAAAACATAATCTAATCATATAAATAAATTAGGTTAAAAAGCAGTTTTGATGTAAAATGCAGTATTTTTCACTATTCATTAAAAAAATGAACATTGTCAGAAAAATACCAAAAATTCACACAATGCAAATTTTGATGTCGCAATCATAAAGGATAAGTTTATTTTGAAAAACATAGTTTATAAAATTGTCAAAATATTGATTCAAAAATGGTTTTCCATCAAAAGGCACTAAAACAATCTTTTAAGAATATTAGTGTATTCCATACATAAGATTGTATTTATTTTCATTTCAAGCCCCTATAACACTATCTTAATCATTAATAGACAGAGATAAAAGTATCTATTATTCATTACTTACTTGGGATGTTACACTAGGAATACCATAACCCCTCAACCAGGGCAATTGAAGCGAGGCAACAAGGAAAGAAATGCAACGACGAAGAAATTCTATGGAGCTGAGCAGATGATGGTCAAGGATTAGGCTGGACCATCAATGGTGAGAGGTTTGATTCTTTTGAATTCTACACTCAGGCAAGTTTTGTTTGACACTGGAAATGATGCCTTCTGTGTGGAAACCGCAAACTCTTTTTGGTGAAAGATAATTTCAAGCCTGAGTGTGCTGAGCATGTGTTATAACTGTTGATGGAGCTAATCTGGAATGGAAATTATCCATGTTGGATATGGATTTCTATGATGTAATCCTAGGTTTGGATTGGTTGGAAAGGTTTAAGTCTCACATCGACTGTTATAGGAGAACAATTAGTTTCATGAATGAGGACGACATCAAACATCTATTTAGAGGATAAATGATAGTAAAGAAAGGTACAAAGAGAATGTTGGCACCAATGTTGGGAAAAATTTCTTACCAATTATCAGCATTAACTTTGGCATCATTGGAAGAGATCACGGAAAATAGTTTTCCAGCTGTGGTGGATCAATTTCCTATTGTTTTTCTTGAAATATTCCCAGGGTTACCACCTGTATGAGAAGTGGATTTTACGATTGATCTCTTTCCAAGGACCAGTCCTTTCTCTCTTCCATATTATTGGATGGCACCAACAAAGACACGAAAATTGAAAGAGAAATTAGAGGATCTAAAAATCAAGGGTTTCATTCAGCCAAACGTGTCTTTGTGGGCAGCACCAGTTCTGTTTGTAAAGAAAGTAGATACAACATTGAGGCTATGTGTTGATTATCGTAATCTAAACCAAGTAACAATAATGAATAGATATCCACTTACATGCATTGATGACCTAGTTGATCAATTGAGGGGAGCTTAGTGCTTCTCTTAAATTGAATTGCAGTCAGGATATCACCAGTTGTGAGTTCAGGAGGATATTCCGAAGACAGCCTTCAGAAGCAGATATGGCCAGTACGGATATGTAGTCATGCCTTTTGGTCTTATGAATGCACCAACAGTGTTAATGGCATTGATGAATCAGATATTTCAGTGATATCTGGATTCTGTTGTTATGGTTTTTGTTGATGATATATTATTGTATTCAAAAACAAGGATTGATCATGAGAAACACTTGAAAATAGTGTTTGAAATATTGAGAGACCATTAGTTGTATGCCAAAATATCAAAGTACGATTTTTGGATACAACGGGCATGTTTTCTGGGCCATGTTGTTTCTGAGAAAGGTGTTTCAGTGGATCCAGAATCGATAGAAGCTGTTCTTTCATGGAAACAGTAGAAGAATGGATTGGAAATATGATGTTTTCTTGGTCTAACTGGTTATTACCGATGCTTTTTCTGTTACTTCTCACGACTAGATTTGCCTATGACATAATTGACAAAGAAGAAGAATTCATATCAATGGACTAAAGAATTTCAATGATATTTTCAAGAGTTGAAAGTTCTCCTTACTTCAGCAACCATCATGATTTTTATGGAATCAGGACAGGGGTATGTGGTATATTGTGATGCTTCGAGAATAGGTTTGGGTTGTGTTCTCATGAATGGTGCCCATGTGGTTACTTATGGCTCAAGGAAGTTGAGAGTGCATGAGAAAAATTACCCAACACATGATTTGGAGTTAGCTGCAGTCGTCCATGCATTGAAAACATGAAGACATTATCTATTTGGTGAGAAATTTACTATGTTTATGGATCAAAAAAGCTTGAAACCCATTTTCTCATGGTGAATTTTGAATCCGAGGTAGAGGATACAGATGGAGTATCTTCAAATGTTCGACTTTGACTTAATGTATACACTGGGTAAGGGTAATTCGGTGGGCGACGCATTAAGCAGGAAGTCGTATTCACAGTTGGAAACAGAAGCTTCAGATGAGTGGCAGTTAATGTCAGTCCTATCCGACATGCATATGGAATGTGAATACCGAACCGATGTTGCAGTTTTCCTTCCATTTGGGCTTGTTCATGATTTGATGGAGATTGTAAAGGACACACCTGAATCCGATGTAGACTGTTTTGCAATGAGTTCAAAACTCAATGGTTGGGAGACCATTGAGGGATGGAAGCTAGATTGGAGTTTAGTTTTCCTATTTTGAGATTAGATGGTTGTGCCTTTAGCTGCTCAGGAACAACTACTTCATGCTTACCACTATTCAAGATGGGTTGTACATCCGGTTACAGAGAAGATGTATAAAGAGTTGAAGGCGCAGTTTTTGTTGAGCGGCATGAAGCGGAAGGTAGATGAATTTGTTTTAAGGTGTTTAACTTGTCACCAAGTTAAAGAAAAACATCAGCAGCCAACTGGTATGATACAATTGTTACCTATCCCAGTGTGGAAATGGGAGTAGATAGAAATGTATTGTGTTACACGTCCTCTAGGAACATTCCAGAAACACGATTCCATTTGGGTGATAGTGGATCGTCTAACCAAGTCGGTCCATTTCATCCCGATTAGTGAAACTCATTCGGTGGAAGATCATTCAAAATTATATATCTGGGAAGTGGTTAAGATACATGGTGAACCAGTGTCTATCATCTCTGATAGAGATCCGAGGTTCAGATACTATTTATGTAAATCCTTACAACATGCCCTTGGGACTCAGTTGACTATGAGCACGACGTATCATCCTCAGACGGATGGGAAATCCGAGAGGATGACACAAATGTTGGAAGACATGTTATGGTCTTGTGTAATGTACATTTTTTGATCATTAAAGGATCATATACCCTTAGTGGATATCTCATACAATTATAGTTATCAGTCCTCGATTTGCATGGCTCTATTTGAAGCATTGTATGGGCGTCCTTGTCGTTCTCCACCTTGTTGGGTGGAAACAGGTGAGACATCACTAGTTGGGCTGAGCCTTGTCCTAGAAACAAAAGATAAGATCTAGTTGATTAGAAAGAGGATAGAGACGACTTTCAGTCATCAGAAATCTTATGCGGATCATCGGTGAAGACCGTTGTCATTTGCGGTGAGTGATCATGTCTTTTTGAGAATCTCTCCAAGTCTTGGACAACGTCATTTTTGGAAGCAAGGAAAATTATCTCCTTGATATATATTCCCTTTTGAGATATTGGAATGGGTTGGCGAGGTGGCGTATCGGTTGGAATTACCACCATGGTTCAGTGTAGTGCACAATGTGTTCGATGTATCTCAATTAAAGAAGTATCAACCCGATCCTGACCATGTGATCAGTTGGGATCACGTTGACCTAGATTCATTTTCTTCATTGATACATATCCCAATACAGATAGTGGATAGACAAGAGAAAATCATTCACGGAAAAAACATTAGTCTTCTGTGGGTTTTGTGGTAGCATGGTCAGATTCAGGAAGAGACTTAGGAACATGAGAAAGAAATGTATGATAAGTGTCCAAAACTCTTCCAGGAAAGTGATGGTTTTCTACTTTCTGGGGACAGAAAGGCCAATGGTGGGGAGAATCTAGTACCCTCGGTTTCTGGAATGTAACCCTTTATTGATTCTTTTCATGGTTTTAATGTTAAGGGTGTTGAATGGGAGAGTCGAGAGAACTTGGAATGATGTTTTTAGGTAGAGGGAAAGTCACACGGTCGGCGCACAGTTTGTCTAACCGTGAGGTCAAACCGTGCACAGTGGGTCTTGGAGGTAGTGGCTTCCGCACGGTTGGCGCGTGGTTTTTCTAACCGTGCGGCTAAACCGTTCATGATGGGTGACCAAGGTAGTATCCAACGAATGGTTAGCGCACGGTTTGTCAATCAGTGCGGACTAACCATGTTGTCACTTAAAATGAGATCCTTAAATTGTGGATCTAAATTGCTTTGCCTCTAATTGCCTTGTTTAAACCTTCTAAGCTTCCCTAACTCGGGATTAATCTCCCTTGAAGGTTGTAAGACTTCTCCCAAGCGTTCTGGAGGCGATCCGAAGGCATATCTTGGCGAATCGAGGCAAAATTCTTAATGTTTGTGATCATTCTTGATCGATTTCTTAGATCTACTTAGATCTAATTCTCCACTTCTCTCGTTTTCCTAGATCTACACCTGTTATGGGTAGATATAAGGGTGTGGAATCCAAATATGACAAGATTGGTCTTGGTTGTGTTTGGAGAAGAGATCTGAGGAGAGTTTTTGGAGTTTTGACCTGGTGTTCTTGAGCGTTCTTCGTCCGTGGTTTGGTTTCGCCCAATTTGTTGAGGTAGGTGGCTTCACTATTGATTCCTCTTTCATAGAACATGATGTCTTAGTTCAAATTGATTTATTTTCTTGGTTTTTATTGTGAAATTGTGGTGCAAAAAATTTTATAAATCATATTTAGTGATGATTTATCGGTTTTGATGAAATTGTGGAAATTGAAAGCATGGTTGTGAAAAGTGTATTGGTTTCTTGATTTTAAAATGGTGATTTTAAAAATATGGATTTTTTGGATTTGGAAAATGGTTTGTTAGAAAAAGGGGTTTTCAATAAAAGGGTGATGCATTATTGAATGGTTTTGAACACACATTGTTCTGGGCATGGATTGCATGGGTTGTAGTGTGTGTTCATATGCATTAGGATGGATAAGGGAGAGATGTACCCCCATAAAAAGGTTGGGATGGATAAGGGTGAGAAGTCCCCCCATCAATAGGTTTGGACAGATAAGGTCGTGAAGTACCCCAGTCAAGGTAGTTCACTATGTGACGACTTAGTGGAAGGATAACTCACCACTCGCGAGTATAGGGAGGTATAGGTTGCATGGATGGTTGGTTGTGTGGATTTGTGGAATGGAATGAATGTGCCTAAATGGAAATGTGAATTTGATTGGAAACCTTTCTTGTTTTCTTTTCTTGATAAGTATGTTTTTGTTGGAAAAATGTCATGGACATGGAACTTGTTATATTGTGAACTGTTTTTGGAATTGTTTTATATAAATTGTTTTATATAAACGTGCTAACTTGTTTTATCCTGGAGGCATGGGTTGGGAAGTCATCCGGGAAAACCTACTGAGTTTCATCACTCACCCCCTACTTTGGAACATTGGTGCTTTTGCAGATTTTATATATCGGGACGTTGGAAAAGGTAAAGTGCCACATGATTAGAGCACTGCTTCGTGACACTTGGGATGGTTCTTGATGTTGGAGCATACATATTGTGGAGCATGGAGTTGGGTTTTTATCTTATAGTCGTTGAGTTTTCTTTCTGATGTCTACTCTAATGTTTAGTGTTGGTTTTCGCTATGGTACTTTTGGTTGGTTTTTGATAAAATTAATGGTTGAGTTGTTTCGGTTTTAAATCATGCATCATATAGTGGTTACTTAGAGAAGTTTGTCTAGTTGCTCTGTTTGTTGGTTGTTTTTAGTTAAAGGGTAAATCATCTCCCAAGTATTTTGAACCCCTTCAGCATTTATTTCCAGCCTTTGGCACCTTGGGGATGTCTCTAAGGCCTAAAAATGACTCGTTGAGCTCTCAAGCCAATGAGAATTGGCGGGTCATTACACTTCTATTTCCACTCTATACCCATCTCGCTCATTAGGGACTTCTGTAACGCATTAGGATAAGTCAATAAATTAACGTCCCAGACATGGGGAGACAATTCTAGTCAAAATCTCAATATTGGATATTCAAGCATTATGTGAATCATTCCCATAAAAAAGGGGAAAAAATTAATTTTATGAATATAAAATAATAGGAAGATATTGTTGTGCCTATACATGAAAACATTAGTGTAGTTCCTTAATTATTAAAATTACATGATAGATTCATTTCTAATTGTATAATATCAAGAATAATTATACTATTATAACATGAAATAATGAAAGTATTTAAATATATTCATTCCCATAAACATTTTGGTTTATATATTTCTAAAATTTGGACACATCTAAAATTAATAAAACAAATATCCTTCTCAACTAATGGTAATGTTTTCTTATTATATAATAATCTTATTTTAAAATAATAATTCATTAAAATTTGCTAAAAATATCCTCATTTGGTATACTTTTACTCATATAATTTTTAACATTTTTCTTCATAACAAGGTATAATTTATATCTTCTAAGGGGTGATCTAAAAGACTCTATGTGGGAAAAGTATTACTAAGTCATTCATGGCACTAACTGGTCATAAGTTTTATCGTAGTAGAATTTAACCATCATAACTAAATAATCAACTGAAACGTAGATATATATATAATTATGGATAAAAATAAAAATAAATATATCACACGGTTAAAATTAACAAAATTCACGGTTATTGAAATTCTAGTACAAGACATCACGATCATACCATAAAGGCCACAACCAAGAAATCAGTCATTCTATCAAGACTATACTCAATACATCATTCTTCAAATCAATACAATAGTTTAGACATCATTCTTAATTGAGAACATATACAACAACATACTAAAAAACATTTCTCAAGATTCCTACCAATGCATTGATGGAATATATAATTTACAGCACCCAACTATAACTTATTGATTTCGAAATCATTCATCACATGATTAATGTAATATAAATACATAATTACTTTTTCCCACAATAATGGGTTACGGAATAACAAATTTTTAACCCGATTTTTTTTCCCTAAATTAATAATGTGATAATATGATCAAACCCATCGACCGAAATTTGGTTTATGGACAAAAAATACATATTAAAATTGAATTTTTAATAAATAAACATCGGAAAAAGAATAAAATGTATTCTTATTTTCAAACATTTCCAACGAAATAAATTTATTATATTTCAATATAAGCATCCGTTATGATTATTTCCTATAGAGAAATTGGTTTACTGTTTTTTTAATAGTTTTCGAAATAAATTGATGTGTGGAATATTAGTGAAAACCTTTATATAAATTAAATCTTGAGTATGTTATTAATAAAATAAGGCATCGAATGAATGTTTTTTTTAATTTAAAAATGTATTGATTGATCATATTTTTCATATATAATTGTGTTAAATAGAAAAAATAAAGAAAGGAAGTCGATGGTTGCAATATAATATATCCTTAGTGAAACAATGGAAACTCAGAAGCATATTAAAATATATGAATGCATCATCACATAAGAATTATTCAAAGGATATCACACAAGAAGGGATCATGAAAGTAATTTTTTCATCCCTCCATTTCAATCCCAAAAATAAAATATATATATATTTATTATAGAATAATTTATACAACATAAATCTCATTAGCCTAATTATTTTTTAGTTTTAATTTGAAAATTGATTTGAAAACATAAAATATCATTTAGGAAAAATGATTAACATTCGCATAAAATAGAATCAATCTAGTCACATTTATAGGTAGCTTGAGGAAAGGTTATATATTTATATTTTCAAAACAATTATGTTTAAATTTGATATCTAGAAATACATCCATGAAAATTGAATAAATTTTTCTATAGGAAATTTGAATGCAATGATAACACATTTTATTATGAAGAAGATCCTAGCTAATAAATTGAATAAAATATTTTTACAAAAATGTGTAATGAAGAATTATTTGAATTAATACATAATTTTCAACAATTATATTATAATACATCATATAATAAAACATTATAGTGGGAGATCCCATGTATGCAGGATCAATGTTCATGACAAAACATTTTGAGTCGATAAAATGAGATTTGATCTATCAATATTCCTTATAAGAAACATACTCCACAATGTTTGAAATAATCATAATGTTTTAATGTTTTACGGATATAAATAAATATATAAATTTAAATTTGAATGTAATAAAATAAAGAGTTGAATGTAACTGATATGTATGAAAAAATAACATGGAAATAATAATAACTCAATGAATGAATATTGAGTTATGAAAAATACATACTACTGGGAAACCAACTTAATTCGTAGACCCATTAATAAGGGAACATGATTTTGATAGTAAATACCATGAAAATAATGATTTAAAAAAACCACCCATAGTTGTTTAATAAATAATAACATTGATACCTGGTGCACAACTTGTACTTTGTGTCAATGACTCAGAATTAAGACCAAGAAAACCCTTATGACATTATAAAAATTTGAATAAAACTACTTTAATGGATATGGTATAAAATAAAGCATAAAATTCAATAAATAATGAGATTATAAAGATAAAAAATATTAATTCTAATTTCTATAAAACACTTCAAAGATAACATCATGTAAAATGTGAGATGTGTCTAATGGGGTGACACTTTGAGTTAAGAAACCCTTACCACTAGTCCTAAAATAAATTAATATAATTTGTCATCTTGTATCAGAATAACAGACATCATAATCAAAAAAATACCTAGACATAATCATATCTATTTATATAGTTTATATATTATCATTATCTATATGAAATTTGGTTAATTTTTTAGTTTCCCACATTATGTGTTTATTGTTTAAACGTCAGAACTTGTTTGATATAAATGAGGTTGGTATTCATTTTTCAAAATTTTAATTCATTCCAATCGAATTAAATTAACAAGATTTTATTTTATATTTAATTGTAAATTTATAATTTTATACTTTGATATTTTTTGATACCAACTTGGAAGCTAAAATTGATGGTTTTGATGTTTTCTTATTCATAATAATCAAAAGAAGTTTTCTTAATTGTTGGTATTAATAATAATATTAACCATAAAAGGAAAAACATTATTTTAAAATTTATTTAATATTATTCATTTAAATATTGGTTCATAGTCATCAATGATTTAAATTCACAAAAAAGGTCAAGTTTGTTGTTAAACACACTAAAACATGATCATTTCCTTACAATATTAGATGATTTTGTTATGGTTTTGTTGTAATATCATTTTAATTGAATCATAATGATATAATTTTGAGTTTATTAGAGTCATATATAATAATTTATAGTACATGTAATGAGAAGTAATGTATATGAAAAAATTATAAAATATGAATAAAAAATATTCCTTTTAGTACACCTGTTCTAAATGGTTGAATTATTGATTATAATTTATTTGTCATTTCATTAATAAGATATCCAATGTTTCAATCAAAAAACATAATTATATCCTTAAAATTATTTTTTAACTTAATATAGTTATAAGTTAATGTTTTTATGGTATTTAATGAAAATTAATCATTATATTTTGCGGAGGCAACAATCTGCACACACAAAGGTGAATATTTCTTTTGTTTTCTTAACAGGGAAAAGGGAAAGTTTGTTAATGATTATTATATTTAAATAATATAATTCATTTTATAAAAAATACTAATGTTGTCATATACATATGAGAACACTATAATTTTAATGATAAGATATAATAGAAAAAAATTACAAAAAAAATGATTACTCACATTCGATATTATGAGATATCCTTGGAGGATCTTTTCGAAATGAAGGGATTAGCCTAAAATATGTTTACTAGAGGAAAATGAATATAATATTAGATTCATTGGAATATAATTTGGTTTTTTAGGATGGAAACAATTTATATGAGTGTTACTGAATTTGTGGTCATGTGCCCCTCTTATAAAAGAGATTGGATGACATCTCTTAGAGTTGAAAATAAAATCAATATAAAGAAACAAATATCACAGAATATTCATCAAAGAATGATAAATAATGATTTTTATGATATATGGATGATATAGACCTCGGTCAAAAAAATATTATAACTTTGATATCAAGATTCAATCCCATTAACCGCAGTGTTTTTTTCTACAATTTTGGTTTTTACCATGGTATTTTGTTTTTAACTATGAAAAATTAACATTATATAACAAAATAAAATAGTGTATTTTAAAAAATTGGAAAAAACAATTCCACATTAGAAATACATATTATAGAATTAAATTTCAAAAAATTTAGTGGTTAATATTACAATTACAGATGTATATTGTATTAAAACATTTTATTGAAAAATTTAACATATTTTCTAATATTTAAAAAATAATAATTTAAATTAAACATAATATATTAAAAAATACATGGATAAATATAAAACATATATTGTTTTTATTAAAAATGATTCACAAATTTGGATTTCAAACATATATAAAAAAAATTTCCTTTTATCATTTTATTTATAAAAACAAAATATTGTTTTATTCACCATTTTCATAAAATTATAAAAAAAATTAAAATTTCTTAAAAATATTTTATAATTAATCTATGTAAAAAAAATTTGATCATTTTTCTCAAATTGAAATTCAAAACGTTTCAAATTTAGTTTCTGAATAAAATCAAAAAATATAATTAAACCATGATTTTGTTAGAAAATCCAATTTGCATATAATAACTATTATTATTATTATTATTGCATATCATTTTCCAACTAAAATAGATCTATCAAATTATTAATATCATATATATTTTATAATCATTTATCATATGTATTATAAATTAGAAATGATAATTTAAACAAGAAAATTGTAAAAAAATATACTTTAAAAAATGATCTTAGTAGATATTTTAACTATAATAATCGAATTGAATATATAATAAAAGTCGTTTTTTCAATATTAATATAATTCTTAACTTATTTAGTATTATTCATTTCCCTCTAACTCCTTGTCTAGGTGTCAACAATCATGTTTAATTTTTTAATTTTTCCTAAATATATCACGGTTTTTTAGTTCGGATTTATGTGTGGTGATAGCTATCAAGAACATTTATCTCATATAAATGATGTCATATATTACAATCTTTCGGTGTTAATGATACTTATATCATCCCCTAATGAAGCCCCATCAACTCTTAATATCAATCCGGCCTCTGCATATCTGAAAAAAAAAATCATCAAACATGTGGTCTTTATAAGTTTCTCATGTTAAACATCACATATCCCTTCCAGGTTCATGAAGGACCACTATCTCATAAATGTTCCATGATATATGACATAATTTAGATTAACATATTTATACTTTTAAGTCTACAATTGATCAATGATTTCCGTGATTATGTCTATAATATTATAATAATCACATTTTTGTCTTGTACAGTTGATGGATGTGGGATACTGAAGCTATAAATATCATGGAAAATTGAAAATTTTCTATTGAGTATTTCTTGACTATGAAAGAACTGACAAAAAGGGTCCCAACTGGAGTAGCTCATCAGTCTAAAAAACTATACTGATTGTGGGAGCATGCTAAATTTTATCGTCTTTCTTGTCCAATAGTACAATGAGTGTTTTCCCTTACATAGTATTTTTAATCCCTTCCCAAGGTGGTCCCAAAAGATGATACCAAGGAATCCACAACTATAATTCCATAATAAATTCTGATAATGGTAAATAAAATCTTAATAGGTAAATTACTGATGCAGTTTAGAGGAAGACACGTGAGATTTCTACTATATATACATATCCATGAAGGTTACCACTAGTGATATTTCATATCACCGAAATAACTACCCATGGATTATTCAAAGACATCATCACATTTATGTTTCTAATGTACATATACACATATCATATTATTAAATTGTTATGTTCATGTAATTCAAATTTGCACATGAATATATTATATGGGCCCAAAAACAAAAATGGTAATTAATTAATTGGAATAATATATATGACTGGGAAAATGAATTGTACATTTTCACCTATGTGATTAGTCATGATATATAAGTGTACCCAAATACCATAAAATATAACAATAAAATCACATCCATGATCTTCCGTATGTATTAGAAGAAGAAATCAAAATAGAAATCATATTCGCTGGTAACATAGATCTCTATTACGCATGATATAGCCCAGAACATCCATGAATAATGTACTAGATTTCCACATTGCTATCCTATTTTTTTCATGTCCTAATATATGAAATAAAAGATAGGCAAACATCCTTTGATATTACATTATGATTCCCTGACAGGATCACTGGGTCCAAATAGTGTGCCACAAGACCCCATATGTGTCACCCCATTGGAATGAGTATTTAATCTAGCATCACGGTCTGGAATGATTTAACCAGATACTATATCCTTAAGAACAAAATTCATACACTAAAATGACTACAATTTATTAATAAACATCATAAAGTTGTATAGTGGAAGCTAAAATAATATATCCATTCTATAAAAAAAGAATCCATTTAATAAAATTTAATCCAAAATAGCCTTAATGTGGAATGTTTCCATAGCAGTACAATTGATGAGGAATAAACAATGAATACTACAACAATGTTATACTATTTGTTATTGAATTTCATCTTTCCTCTAAGATCAACATACTTAGCTCTATGATGATGGGTGATTTCCCTTTCCCAAATACATGTATATGAAATTTGTATATACATCTAGGTGCTCATGAAGGTAATGAGTATAAACCCAAATGGACCAAAACCAATGTGTCCATAATATATTGTAAAAATATATGTAATGGTTTATAACATCAATTATTGTAAATTCTCAAAAAGGAAACGAAACATATGTCATCTGATAAGGTGATAAGAATCCCTCCCCGAGCCCCAATCATAATTACTTTGACTCTATAAAAGATGTAATGTCTCAAATAACATCACTTCACTGATAATGTCACATAAAAAAAATTAACCCCTGTCTTGGAAAATATACTTTCTAGAACTAGATCAAGATAGAAGGTCATCACACCCAGGGATCGAAATTGGATTAAGAAACAAGGACATTTTTTCCACTACCGCAACGAAGTCCCTCAACAAGGAAATATATCCATATTATTTTTCCGGATTAAATCCATGTGGATGTATAACACCATCCAATGTCATTTTCTAAGATTCAATACCATTGTACACCATACTCTATATAATGATTGGACACATTGATGTCATATCCAATATTTTATCTTGGGTCACAGAAAGTGGTTGTCAAACCAAAACCCTATATCTAGGATACATCATCATCATTATCTCACGTCACACTAAAGTATTACCACCTATAAGGATAACCAATCCATAAGAATGCCACCAATAATTTTGATACCTGATATGAAACACCCCATGATAGTCCTTCACACACAATAGTGAATATCCCAAAAATAACCAATCATAAAAGATAATTCATAGCTATCACAATCCACTCAAACACACAATATGAAAAGTAAAATCATAATATATCAATAACTGGTTCTCATGTCTATACAAAAAAAGATGTTCCAATTTATCAGTCAAACATTATAAAAAGTCCCTAAAAGTAAATGAATAATCCCTTAAGAGTGCCAATAAAAATTACTAAATAATAGAGCGGGGGAAATTTTATTAATAAATTCTCAACCAAATATTTTCCCAAAAAAATTTAACAATTTTCTACGTATTTTACACATGGAATGTTCACTTTTATTATTTTTATATTTTACCATGGTAAACAATTTTTAATTAAATAATTTACTTTTAGTAACAAAAAATTAAATGTGACCTATTAAAAAATTTAACCCTCTTGAATCTAAATAAGAATTTCATTTTTCAAAAAACAGTTGAAGTTTGATAAAAATAAATTGTAGTATTACTTCACATAATGGGTAAAATTAATTTTTAGAAAATTTATTTTTATGGATAAAAAATTATATTAAGAGAAAATTATCAATTTTTTTATTTAAAATATACTTATAATTTTACGATAAACTATATAAATTTCACATTGATTTTGAAATAACCCAAAATAGAATTCCACCTTGTGGATAGTATATTAACTAAAATATGGAAAGGTAAAGTTTATTTAAATAACAATGAATTTTAATATAAATAATAAAATAAGGATTTCTAAAGAATTAAATGAATTTTTAAAATAATAATTTTACTTATAAAATTAATTTTTTCATTATGAATCATTAAATAATACAAAAATAATATTTTTTGATAATGTCAAAAAAAATATTACAGAAGTATAAAATATATTATTTGTAATCACCTTTCAAATTAACTCTTTCATAAACACATTATCCTTAAAATATTTTTCCCCATATAAGAAAAAAATTAATACATTTCAGGAAATTAAAAATTTAAATTTAAAATATAAATAATTTATATAAAAATACATAATATAAGGCAAACAATTTAAATGGAAAAATGATTTTTTGAAATAATAATTATTCTTATTCTTATTTCTTATTTGAAATAAATATAAAATATTTTCTGAATACTATTTAAATAATCCATATATTATAAAGGAAATTTATATTTTATTTTAACATATATTAAATTATATGAAAATTTTATAAAATATAATTTTTTAGTAATTAATATTTATATTAGTTATTTAACTACATTAATAGAATATTATCAACTGGTTTGTTTTAAAAATAATCATAATTAATATTTACAAATAAAATTATGAATTGTGTAAAATATATATCGTATATAAATAATTATTTGAATTCATAATTACATTATTATATCATTTTAATTTATACTTATCTAAGTCTCAATATTTTCACATATGTTATTAGAATATGACGTGATCATGTTGAATTTTTGTTTGGAGGATTTTGTTGCATGGATATCATGGAACTTTCCACAATCATTAACGTCTGTCACAAGAAGTTTAATTCAAAACATAATTTATTAATTTTTGGTAGGCTAAGTCCATGAAATACCCTAATAAATATACCTTAATTTCTAGGTTCAAAAAATAGTCTTTATAAGGATACATACTACTAATTGATGTCATTTATTCTACTCTATATATTGGTTTAAAAATATAATTACTTATATATATATAAAAAAAATAAATGTTTACCCCTCAAAAATGTTAAATGTTTAGAAAATTATGAATGTTACAACACATTTCAATAAGGTTAATATTTCACTTTAGTAGAATACCTAATTAGAAATCTAATTTTAAATTAGTTTTCTCTAGAGTAGTGAACCTGATTGGTGACATAATTAGAATTTTCCTAGGGTATTTGTGAGTGAGGATAATGAACACTAAAATAACCTATGTCTGATAGTTGGGAAAATTCATTAGTCTACTGACTTGTTTCAGAATGTGGGTGGGCCTCAAGGAAGGGAGACATCAATCTGTGTGGGAACTGGGGTGATAAGGGTAACTTGTTTTTATATTGGTATTAATGAAAGATATAAAATTGTAAGTTTGAATGATTTTTATATGTTGAGATTTAGGGTTATAATGGGGATGATATGATCTATTGGTGGTGGATTTATCACCCAAGGATGTGGAAGGGTTGAAATGGTTAAATGTATCTACTCATATAAACAAGGTTCACATTACTTTCCGGGGAAATCTTTAGTCGATTGAACATTTGGGGTTTGTGGGTATTCACTAGGGAGGGGAAAACACATGCCTACGGGAATATATGGATCTTATGGGGATGAGATATTTTAGTGATATCAATGGAAAACTACATCCATATGTGCAGTGGAAGTACCTGGTTTGATATGTGAGGTCTACAATGAATAGGACGGTCTCTACATTGTGTGGGGTGAATTTGACACCACAAAATTTTAAAGGGTTTGAAAATGAAAATTTTTAATACCCCTATCAATAACGATAAACATTTTTTGGGATCCCATATTATTCAAACTCAATAGTTAAGGATGACTTTCGTTGTGTTGTGGTCATAAAGGGTTTGTTTTTTGGTAGTTTACCATAGTTTTTTAGAGTGACAAAAAATAACATTGATCTTACATGGGTCGGTTTATGGGGGAATTTAGTTGTCAGATGACCTATTTAAGCATGTGGGTGGGCCCAATATAGGGGAAACATGTGTCTATGGGGAAAATGGGGTTCTTTTCGGTCAAAGTGGTTGCACAATGGAAATATTATGGTAGCTATATTGTATATTTATATTTTTATCTAAATAATTTAGATAAACCTTTTTAGGATTCATTGTAGTGTGTGAATAAAACAGTTAAACATTATATTTATTTAGAGGTAAATTTACACTAAAATATCATGGGGTTATATTTTTACTATGTTATCAGAGTTAGTTTCTATTAAAAATATTATATTACACATTTAATCTAATTTGTCCATTAAAATAATCTATTAATATCAAATTGTATCCAATGGATCATATTTCATTTCATATGTTCTTACACTTTTTTGATGTTGTGGAAATTGGATCTCATCACATAAATTGATCCACAACAAACTCTTTCTAGTTTATTAAGAATAAATTCAATGATATTTTATTTTCTATAGTATAAATCAAATTTTCTTCAATAAAAAAAATAATTGAAAAGAAATCATTCTTATATCCATATTGTGGTATATTATGAAAAATATATTGGATGGTCAATTTTGTGGAAGTGAGTGAAACAATAGTCATTTACAGAATTCAATAGAATATCCATCATAAAGTGCATCCTAATTTAGGTCCTTGATAAAATAATTTCCATATATCTGTCTTATATGTTGTTACACAAAAATGATACATTGATAGTACCTTCTTATGAACATTTTGTAACCCTTATGTATTTTTTACCTTCAGAATATAATATACAATATAAATAACCATTGCATATATATTCTTATTGATTGAACTCTAAAATGAAATAAATTTCACCATTTGAAAAATGAATTTTATATTGAATACCGAGTTCCCACATCATTAATTAATGTATATTTGGATATTCATTTTGATTGAATAATTATTAATATTCCATTAATGTACGTATGTAATGTAATGAAATATTTACCCGATATTTTAGTAGATAATTTGGGAAAGATAATAATCCCTCCAATAATTTTTTAATGACTCTCCTACAGTGTATTATTTTAAATTGAATAATTATGTTACACTAATTTGGAATGTATCCTCATAAAACATTCCATTAATATACCATGTGATAGGAAAATTTATTGCAAGCTTCTTTAGTAAATATATAATTTAAAATGAATTCAACATAATAATTTTTTTAATTTTTGTAGGATTATTATTTGAGATGATATTGGAATAAATTATTATAATTTAATTCTTAAAGAGTAATTAATATTTTTATAATATTTATTTTTTTGTGACTAAGGATGGTTTAATTTTATGATGAAATGAAATATTTGAAAAAATAATTAACTTTTTCATGAAAAAAAAATTATTTGGATTTATATGGGGAAAAATTCATCATTAGAATATGTATTATTATGTTGTAAGTAGTAATCCTTTCTGATGGAGAGGAATTTAAGAAAGGAAGAGGAAATTTTAGTTCCAAATTACAAAATGAAATCACTTATTATTTGATCCCCTAAGGAATTTTCCATAGTTTCATTTCAGGTAAAAATTTTCCACACTACGGTGTGATTTAAAAAAATAATATTTATTATGTCAGGGAAAATAAGAATTAAACCATGTATAATGTTTAAATAAACACATCATTCTAGAAGCATAATCCTTGCATCTTAATTAATGGTATTTACATTGATAATTAAGATGAAATTGTGTCCCATATTATGGAGGTTATTTAGATGGAACTAAATAAACCTATTTTATAATAGTATGGGTGATCACTACATGGTTTCCCATGTAAATAATGATATTGGGGTGAAAAAATAATGATTTTATTTATATAAATCCAAATATTTCTTAAATAGATAACACAAACTAATATATTAATGTTAATTACATAATATAATGATCCATTGTAGAGTCATAAATGTCTAGTTTCTTTAATTAATTTAATTCATTAACAAATAGATAATGAAATGTCTAAATCATATCCAACTAATTTATTCATAATTAATTCCTTCATCAGATATGTCAAAATTAATATATTTATTCATAATCTGTAAAAAAATGAAATCATATGAACATGTGAGCTCAGATGCTCATTAAGAGTAAAAGATGGATATATCAATGGTCACTTGAGCATAACATGAACATAATGGATTTATAACTTGACCATAATATTTAGAAATCATAACTTTAATAAAATATATCATAATCATCATTCATTGAATAAATAGGGGCCTATAGTAAGACACAGATAATAATGGAATCATATTACGTGATTCATGAGATCAAAACACTGGTATAATGCATAATTGATTAGGTTCACTAAAAACCCATCATGTTTTTCATGGTTCCCATCTAATAATATCTTAGTGGATTGTGGTCAACCTTAAAATAAACATAGTTTCCTAGGATAACTCACATAAAAATAATATTGGAAACATTCCCAAACTAAAATTGGACCTCCCAATTCTAGTCATTTTTAACTCATTATATACATATTTTTAAAAATTCATTTGTATTGATATATAAATCCAATCCAATCTATCCCTTAATTACAATAATACATAGGTGTGCCACATGATTATAAAGCATATATCACACCTAAACCCATGAAAAGAAATTAGACACATTAAAATTCCGTCATTATATAATAGTATTACCATATAAAATGAATGGGTTTCCTAAAAATCATTTCATCATAATAATAATCCATATAGATAATGAATAAGGATCGTATCATGGGATCATATGTATAGAAAATCATATGTAAAATCAAATGATATTATCGTTGTAGTGAAATTCTATAGAAGGATTAGTAAAAAAAATTGATGAGAAAAATATACATTTCACCTTAAAATAAAATTTTAAAAATGTCCCAAACATTAAGGGAAAATATTTACTAAAAAATAATTAATAAATGTTTAAAAGAATTATTTAAAACATTATTCAGTCATTATAGGGGAAAATTCTATTCATGATGTTTATGTTGAAATAAAATAATCCACTATAAATTTTATACCTAAAGAGAAAATTCAACTAATTCAATGAATGATATGAAGATTCTATTTAAATAGTCATATATATGTAAAAATTTCATTAAGAAATCAGTGAATAATATTAAAAAGGAGCTATATAACCTTTATAAAAATTTATAATATGGAAGGAAAAAAATTTAGCCGAAGAGAAAAATAAATTTTATTATAATAAAAATTTATTTTCAATATACTTATTATAGAAAGTGACTAAAATGAATGAAGAAAGTTTGTTGTCATGAAATAATTGGAAAATAATTTTCATAAATTCATATTTATATGATTATAATATGATTTAATAATTAAACAATTAATTATAAAAAATCCTAATTAACCTAAGATAATAACATCAAACCCTAACTGTATTGGTTATATTTGTATAGTAAGACACGTGAAAGAATAAATCAATATTAAACTAATAGAATAATAAAAATAATTATAATCATTATATATCTGGTAAAATGGAACTATATATACCAAATAAAATAAGATATGTGTATGACATAACATGTCCCAAAAATGACTGTTGGAGACAATAATCCCTTACGAAATGGCTATATTCCTTCTTGTTCAAAAACCATGTATAAAACTATAAATATCATATGATATATGATTTAATTATAACATTTTTTACCCATTTATTTGAAATTATTTCTTAAAATAATTATTCCGGTTGATATATGTGATGTTTTTCAGTTTATTTTGGTTCAGATGTTTGGGTACATGTTATTTCATTCTAGTTACATCCTTTCCGAAATATTAATCATGGAATAAATATAATTTATATTATTATATACATATTTAGAGTATTCCATAAATTGAAAGAAAAAAAATGAATTAAACCATTCATGTAGATGGTAGGTTAAACATATGGATGAACACTCTCCTCGTCAATCGATGTATGAGACAAAATTAAACTAAATAATAATAACACATCAAAATTTAATTTTTTTTAAACGGTATTTAATATGTTTTAATTAAATATATCCTTATTACCATCTATGTACAATATATAAATAAAGATAATTTAACTGCTTCATGGAAGTGGAAGTCTACAAATACAGATGAGTGATGTTGTAGTTTTCAAAAAAATTGGTGGCTATGAAGGTAGATGTTATATTATAAATCAAAAAGATTAATAACATCGTATAAATATTATATTAAATATAAAACCATAATATAAACCTTCCTTGGATTATGTTTATGAAAAAATGAATTGTATTACCCCTTGGAGATCAAAAGACATGTGTATGCTCAAGGGACAATTTCACTTCCCAATTGATGGGAATAAGGATGGGAAATAGTGGTTTCATAATCATAATATAATTATATTATATTTTTATACTACTTTTTAAACAATATATATTATTTAGAGACAAAAAGATTATAATTTAAATGAATGTTATCAGTTAATGGGATTACCTCTTCGATGAAACAACACAGTTAGAACATTCATGAAAAACTAAAGTTAGAATTTTTGGAATAAAAAAACCTATATGTAGTGTGTAATTAATTTTATATGATATTTTTTTAGAATATGACCTCTATATAATGAGAAATATTTTTATAGAAGTGAGTGGAGGTTCTCTTATATAATTCAGTTGAAAATAACTTTTAAAAATTCTTGAAAGAATTAATTATAAAAAATTAATTATCAATACCAATGCTTCCAAGACGCTGTGTATTTGAATCTATATTAGTACATATTTGAAATAATAGCAAACCCATAAAGTGTAAATATTTATAATGTTTCAAAACCTTTCTTTTGGTTAAACCCCACATTTATCAAATATTTACAGTTATTGTACTAACATCTTTTCCACTATTGAGTGGTTATAATTTTACATATAAGGTGAAAATCGGCTCATAAATGTAAAAATGATAAAATTTTAGAAAATATAATATACATATTTAAATATGTATTCTTTTTAATGGTTTATATAATTTAAAAATATATAATTTTGATAAAATATCACAAATCTCAATCTTGATAGTATTTCCATAATTTAGAAATAAGTACATAAATATAATGTATTAAAAAATTAAAATCCCTAAAAAACACTAACATATCATATTCGTATATAAAATCATCTTAACACTATAAATATTTCATGTTTTATTACTTATAATATTTTTTAAATAATTTATTTTATTAAATTATTTATTGAATTCATATTGTATTATTTTTGGGAAATAATTTTAGGTAATTAATTAATATCAAAAAACTATTATTAAATTATCATAATGAATATAATTTTTTACACACAAAATAAATATTTCTGTTTGTACTTGAGATGAAATTTTCCCTATATTATTACATTATAGTTATTTAAATTTAAGAGAGTGAATTTTTTTATTTTTCATTCTTATAAATATTATTTAGGAAATTTTCATGGACATGTGTCAATTAAAAAAATATAAATGATAAGGATAAAATTGTTCAAATAAAAATTAAGCTATAAATTTGGATGAAATATTTACCTATTATAACTTAATTTTAATGTATATTTCCCTGATTTACTCTTACAGAGGTGGTGAAATTTTCCATTATTACGATTCGTATTGACCGAAAAATGGGGGAAATTTAACAAATTATGTCCCCATAATTAAAAATATGGAATACTGTTATAAAATTAAATATAAATATATTGATAAAATTAATATTAAAATAAGTTTTCAAAGGATGAAAACAATGGCTTTTAGAAAACTATAGTTTTTAAGAATAAAAATCGATTTATTCTTATCCCATGCATATTTACAATATTTGATGAATTTTTTAAAAAAATTAATAAATATATATTATATAAATTTTATCGAAATCATTCACCAATTATTATAAATTTTATTTGTATAGAAAAAAATTATTTCCTGCATCAAAACACTTTTTAAAAAAAACGAATTTTTTGAAATGTTTTTTATATTAATTTATAATTAATTAATAATAAATTAATTCTTTCAATACATCTGTTTTAGTATATCTTATATAATTTATTTACTTATATTCATACTCTATGTTATAATGAATGGTAGAAAAAAACACATAATATTTTAATAGTATGTCCCCATTACATTAAACTCAGTCTTTCCTCTAATACCAGCTATTATTGAAATATGAATTATTTATAGTGAAATATTTCATAAAATCAAAACATGTTACATTAAACCCTCCACCCACATTAATGGAATTTTCCCTTTAAATTCATCAATCTGAGTATACAATGTGTATATTTATATTTCATTACATCCTCATCTTTCAAATAATCTTATTCAAATTTTTTATTTCATAAGAAAACATTAACCAGGTGAGTTGTATTGTTTTTTAGAACATTATCTTTACCATAAAAGATTTATAAAGGTATTTATTCATAATAAATATCATTCTAAAGTGATACATCTTATGATTTTATCACATTTTATGGATCATGTCTATAATAAATTAGAAGAGATACATGAAACAATTCATGGACTTGAGAGAGGATCAGTGGATGTTACAAGTGAAAAGAAACTACCCCTACTCAGTAAATATTCTAAATGGGGTCAATATACCAAGGGATCAACTTTCACTTCTTCTTGAATAGAATAATCATTTTCTATTGAGAAATTGTCTAATAAACCTTTTATTATTGTTTAAAAACTTTATTAGAGTATGGTGTTAATCCCAATAACCATTAAAATTCATAAAAAATTATATCATCATATCTGTTATTGTATCAGTGGTTATCCTAGATCTACCAAACTCTCTAAAGATGGGATATTGTGGTCAAAATCAACCCTTCACGAATTTTCTTATAAATAATTCATGATGTATGTCTAAAAATATAATAAATAGATTACAAAATATATTACACATTGTATGTACCATAGTCTTTTCAAAATATTTTAACCGTTGATGCTAGCTTCTCAACAGCCATCGACCATGGACCATAGAGTTTTCTAGAACCTGATTCTTCAAATGTTATGGTTGGTGATGATTCATTGTAGATAGTAAAACATTCACAATGTTTGAACCTAGATCCACGGTATTTTCTATCTATTATGAAGAACCTCTTCAAACCTCATCCACCACATGTTTTAGATGGATTATCATTACCTAACATACCTAATGTCTCTCAAACCTTTGGAAAATGTGGTTTTCTAGTTCTATCACTCTTAGATAATGATTTTTTTGAAGCATTATAGCATCTCATATAGAAGTTGGTTGCGTGATTTTGATTGAAGAAACTGCCAAATATGTTATTCAAATATAGTATTGAGTCTTCAGAGATGTATAAACTTGTTATATTTTTATTGATAAGCATTGGATCCTTATGTGTTGAAATAGATTCTAATTATTTTTTTAAAGGATTGGTGTTCCATCCCATGATCCTCTATTCAAAGAAATTTTTCACTTGTTCCCAAGGGAGTTAGTCTCCCATTTGGGTTGATATTTTTTATGGTACAAATTTTTATGTTCCTTCTAAGGTTTCCTATTCCGATATAGAACCATTTCATGTTTCATGGGATTGGGAACTCTCTTAGATCCTTTCTCTATGAAAATTATTTAACTCTCAAACATGATGAATCAATGATGTAAGGGATCTTGGTCGACCACGATCTCACTCGTCACCTCCCATTGAAGATCCTATTTTAGGAGAAGGGAATGGAAGAATGGAAAAATTATATGGTTTATTCATCAACCCAACACTTCTATATGGGATTACTTTTCTAAAGGATCTCATTGCTAAGGTTTTATTGATGTCATGAGAATTTCTAGAATTGTCGTTAGATGAATATTTCTCACCGTAATGAATAAATACCTTCATTGATTTCTGGTGATTCACCACCGATCAATTTTCTGAAGGAATATGGATTAAAATTCAAATTAGGGTGATGCATGTCTGTCATTGAGCTAGGAGCTTCAACTTCCATTATTCATATTCACTCTAGCAGAGTGGTCCGTGTTTCATTGACCTATTTCCATTCTGAAAAAATGACATTAAATTTGACTTTTGTGATCATGAAATACTGGTTTCATCTATCTTGTTACATCCTCTTTCCAATATGTGGAATAGTTCATTATAGTATAGGGAGAAGTCCCTATTTAACATGTATAGAAACATGCATAAACTAAAATTAGAGGAAGTTGTGTCTCTAATGAAGAACCACATTATATCATCAAAGTATGTTTTTTTATTTTCCTAGCAATAACTGTGTGTCTTCAATGTGATAATATTCATAAGTATGTTGAGGAAGCTCAATGAATATCAAGTACCAATAATATATGGTTTTTATAGATAACCCCAAAGGGTTCTTCAAATAAATACTGACGTGGAATATAAGATCTCTCACTTCAAGACCACGTCTTGCTGGATGACCCCTCTAATTCAACCTCATCATATTTTTTGATTTTGTTCAAATCCAATGGATTCATCGCATTACTGTATACTTCAGATTCCATATAGAATTAGTAATCTCATCTTTTCTTTTTAATGGTTTTTTAACCAAGTCTTGTGAAAACATAATTTTGACACTCTGTCTTCTATATGTGATGGCTCATCAATATTTGGGTCCAAATCAAGAGGTTCCCCATACAATGATCACCTGGATAATTTGGAATTCCCTTGAAATATGTGCCTATGTAAAATCTTAATTTTTTTTTGATGAATCTTTATTCAAAGAAATCTATAATGGATAATCTTAAAGCTAAACAAAAATCCTTTAATAGCAACAATTTTCCTGGAAAAATAGTCACTATGGGTTAGTGCATCGTGATTTGGTTGACTAGAATGTATGGATATTTTTTAATATAATTGTTTTCATGTAGATATTGGGTGATTCATGTCAACAACAATAAGTGAATATTAAACAAATCAATATAAGTCTCTTATTTTCATTTGAGTATACTAAATGTGAAGCTAGAGAATATATGGTTTTGTGGTATGATTTGTATAGATTTGAGAGAGTGGACACACCATGGTTTTTTAGGGGGGAATTATTTTTATTCTTGACCCATCATATAATAAAAGAGGTTGATTATATCAAATAATAGATCACCAATCATATTCTACCTTTTCCTCTAGGAATGGACTCTAGGACCTGGGTCTTTTAGGTAAAAAATTTACTTTCTATAGTAACCAGAAAGTTAATAGGCTCACTTAGTGAAGATTGGACCATTGTTCTGATAATTATCATACAGTATCAAGAATTTCATAGACATGTATTGAATATCTGGTGAAGGAAATTTTATACCACATCCCATATCTTTTCAATATTTGTCAATGATTTTGGGAAGCGATCACTTCTACTACCCCAATCGATGGACCTATGACCACTACTTTAATCTGGTAGTTCATGATTCTTCATTTAATCCCATGAATTAATTCCTATGGATATGACTTAATAATAAGTTATAGAGCCATAAAATGGAGTTATAAACACGGTATACCATCAGTGTTACACACAATACCAACCTCTAAGGTATGAAAATAGTTATTGAAAATGGTTAGATTGACCTAGAAGCTCACTGAGATGAGGAAATGTTCTACATATTGATGGCCAAGATGAGTCATTTAGTGGTTGTAATTTGGGAAAAGGTAATAATGATTTGTGAGATATCTATAGTTACTTGTCTTAGTAATTGTGTTAAAAAACATTCTTATTTGAGTTTTGTATCAAATATAAAAAAGAGTCACTATTCAAAATATCGAGTTTGAATATGGGACCTTTAATCAAGATGTGGTTGTTTTGGGAAGCATGAATAATTAATATTTCAGAGGGTTACTATATGCTCCCTATCCCATTATCCAATAGGGATATCATTGTGATAAAATTTATTCTTTTTATTAAATTCCCTGAGAAGTTTATAATGACACAAATATGATATTTGATATCATACCAGGTTATCCTCAAATATGGGACAAAGTTTATCCTTGAATCCCAAGAGGTCCCTGGGTTTGGATGGCTTCTCAGGGTCCTTTTACTTCAATTTATGGGAATTGTATAAAGAGTAGATGAGTGTGTCTATTCAATACTTCTTTAAAGAAGGGGGCATACCATGGGTTTTACGTTCATCTAACTTGGTCCTCATCCAAGAATTAACGGACCCTTCAACACATAACCAATATAGTCCTGTTAGTGTTTTTTACTTCCCATAAAAGGTTCTTGTGATTTTAATCAATAGAATACTCCCACATAATCTCTATTAATGGTTCATAGGGAACCAACATTATATTATTTGAGGATGAAAAATACTAACCGCAATAGCTTTGGTGCACGAGGTGGTTGAAGCTATCAATAAGGGAGCAATTGGATCCTATATTGTGGTTGAAGCTGGTATGAAAATACTATGATAACATGAAGTTATGTTACATTAATATTATTTTTACTAGTATTGGATTATCAAAGTGGGAAACTGGTTTATTTATCAAGTCTTTCAACACTCATTGGATTGCTATTTCATTCATGGGGAAGTGGTGTATGTTCTTTAAATGTAATTGTGGGATTAGGCGCGGAGAACCTCAATCACTGAGTCTCTTCAGTCCGGTTTATGACACTCTTAGAATATATATGTATAAAATAATCTCTAAAAAAATATACACCCATATAATGGTAGAGAAAATTCCAATCAAATTCCAATCATTTATTTATAGGTGGTATTCTATTTTTCATGAATGGAAACTGTAGGAACATCCAATAATTTAACAAAATCATGGATAAGTAACTTATATAGAGTGACTTGTCCCTCATTTGAGACAAAAGAAGAATATTATTTTCAAATTGGGGTGCAGAAAGATAGAGGAAGAATGTTTTGGAGGTCTTAAAGATTCAAAAGAAACACTTCCCCATGTATAACATTGGAGCACCAGTTTCTGTGGGTAATATTTTTTTCACCATTTCGATGAGATCATTAACGAAATTTCTCCCTATATTACAAATAAGAAAATATGATTTCTTTATTTGAGGGGATGCATCACACTTTAAAACCACATCCTCTCATCTATTCTCAGGCATTTACTATTAGTTTTAAATATCCCAAAGACAGTGTTGAAAAATATTGAAAAAATCTGGAATAACTTTATTAAGTATTACAATAATGAGGTAACATATCATTGGACTTCTCGGAGAAAATGGAAAATTGTGTGGGAACGAGTTGTATTAATACTAGTAGTGTCATAGAGGAAATTCCAAAGCATACTAGTAAAGATGAAAATGTATTTCTTGGGGGGTTAATTCTCTTTGGAAAAAATTTATTATTAATATGTATGTTCATCACTAAGAAAATATTAGATGTGGGATTTCATGGCTATGGAACTTGATCATTCGACATATCCCTTCTCTATTGATCCATTTTAAATGGATAGATTTTCATGGTCAAATTAGTGATTCGAATGAAAATTTTTTAGGTGAGATGCTCATTTTTTTTTTGGTTTCCAATCCCCATACATCACTTTCTTCTACGAAATCTGGTTTGAGCCAGTTTTCCATGATGTTCTGAATACCCATCAACTTGATATTTTCAACAGCATCAAACTAGTCTGGAGACCAGATAAATTGATTTTTATTGGATCAACATTAGGAATATTTTTGACGAAGGCACACCATTCGATCACTCAAATATGTAAAATGAAGAAGGAATTTAATGAGATTAAATGGTGTAATTAATGTCCCATTAAGATCAACTTCTTCTTCTAAAATCTAAAAAAATATTTTTATTATGGATGAACATGTGATAGAAAAGTGATCTTGATGGATTCGAAATGTTTGTTCTTCCAAATCCATAAGGAGGAATCATCTTCCATCATCTTTATTGAGAGTTACAGGTTGGAGGATTCCTAGAATTAATTAGTTGATTTAACCAATAATGATGTTTCTAGGACTAATTAAAAGCATTTTATTCATGCATGGTTTTGGGAGTATGGAGATTGTGTGCAGAAAAAATGCAAGAGTCCTCCTCCAGGTGATAGGTTATTCGATCATCAGTAATGTTATAAATTAAAATATTTATGAAGTTATCCAAATATATAAAATGGTATGGTAGTGAAATCCAAAATACTGTTATAAGAATTGATTCTACATTGTATTTGGTGGGAAGGAGCTTCACTAAATAGAATGATCATGGTCGGAACAGCCATTTAATTTTCTCTAGATAAAATATCCCAAATGGAATGATGGATGGGATAGAGACCATAAAAATGTGGTTATAAACTCAATGTTGATGTATCTTTTACCTCAAACATCATGGGGGGGGGGATTTGACCAACATCAATCGGTCATTGGTTCTTTTAGTGATTGATATGGATAGTGACTCTCTTTTAGTGGAGACAAGTATATTAGTGAAGGGAATTGAATTGTGTCTTTCGGAGAACATTACACTTGGTTTAGTGGATACTGAATAAATGGAATTCTGGTATTACTACAAGGGTATTAGAAAATTCCATGGACCATTACATAGCTCAATCACAAATATATAAGGATCCTCGATACTTGAGTGGTTTTTTATCAAACTTTCTACGAGGGAAATAATGTGGAACACTTACTAGATTCCCATGTGGCTACCATGAATCAATTCTATATATTTTTTAGCATGCGGTCTCTTCTATCTGAGTGTTGTTTTTTTTCTAGAATATTTTATTCGGATCCAGAACTTTATATCGTTGTGATTGTGTTTTATTTAGGTATTTTCCAATATTTAAATAGTAATTTAGTTCTAGGTAGATGGATAGATGAATAATTCACAGCAACATCACGATACACCTTATATCCCAATCAGATTGAATGGAATGTGGTACTCAATGAAACCTCATGACATTGTTAATATAAATTATTAAGTGGTGATAAATTAAGAAGTATTATCTAATAGAAATTAAGTGTTGTGAATTTTGAATGTAATCAACAAAACCCTATATATAATTATTGAATTTAGAGGATTTTGGGAGTGTGAAAATAAATTCTATGGTGATGTTATGACATTTCCATTAATGTGTTGGTATTGGTTATAAAATCCACTTAACTATATGCATCATATCCTTAACATAGAAAAATTTATTGGATCATCATATATATAAAAAATATCTTTCCTCATTTAGTGCCACCGGAAATAATATTTTTGATCCCTATAAATCATCAAACCTCACTGATGAATAAGGAATGATGAACTCTGAGATTCATCCATCATCTCATTAATTAATTCTAGTATGGAAGGAGCACACACATGTTTATGGATCATTAACATTCCATCGTAATCAAGGTTAAAATCAAGAAAATATCTCAACTTCTTCTATAGGTATAATTTGTACTTTTAAATATCTTTAATGTTCACATAGATTGATGGTTGAACATGCATCTAAGATAGATATGATTCATCCATGTGATTCTTGATTTCAAATTCAATCCATTTCAAATCCTGAATTATTGAATCTTTTGTGATACATAACATAGATAAGCAAGAATTATCCTTCCAAATCAAATCCCATTTTACCTTGTTTATTTTCCAAGCGTGAGAATGTATTGAGAAGTAATAATGTTTAATTACCTTCAATAATCTTATCTGGTGCATGTTCCTGTCTTTTAGAGTTCATATATACATAATTGTTTTATTAGTATATATATCACCCATTTTTCCATAAAGACAATACATATGTATCATTAATGAAAATTTTACCCAATCCAACTATATATCCAATTTTGTATAATTTTTCTCATGAACCATCAATCGTCATGAGACATAAGATATATCAATATTGTTCTACATGAGAATGAATCATAGTCTCTTCTTTGGTGAATCACTATAGATTAAAAACCCTTATCTAATAAGGGTTAAAGTAAGAAAATTTGAACTGACGAACATTCTCTTAAGTTCCTTGAAATTTTCTTCACATTCATATAAAAAAGGATTTTATCTCCCTTTTGATTTTTCTTTGGGTTTGGATTTGGTAGTCATAATAAATTCTCAAAAAGTTAAAATAATATCAAAAAATCAGAAAATCATGTATTTGAGTCATAGTAGTTAGTATTGGGTAACGTTCAATAACTTATGAGTCTTTTGCATCTATTTATATAACCTCACATGATAAAATATTACTCATGAATGATAAATTCTGAAGCTAAAATTTACATTTGGTCTATTTCTCAAAATGATTATCATAACTCAGGATCTTTCCCAAAATTTCCAAAAAATCATCCAAAACATTATTTCTTATTCAGTATATGTGAATATCATATATAATGAATACTAGACACAACTAAATGTACCATGTAAGGACTCTATTCATTACATGCATGAAGATAACCGTGGAATTAGTATGAAAAAATTTCAACATGGTAAGTTCATAATGTTTATACAATATATTGAATATTGTCTTGGGTATATAATCTTTTAGGACCCGCAATTTATTATATCCAAATTGATGATAAATATTGGAAATGTATTGAGCTCTATGTAGTTTATAAAATATGACATTAATACTGGTAATATGAGACTTGTTCTTTATATTAATTTTTTTTAATTTTGAATAATCAAAATAGGGTGGCATTGATCCATATTTATTCTTAAAAAAATATATTTTTGTCCCTATGGTGTTTCACTTGAATGAGGGAATACCATTCCATGATTCATATTGATATTTTGTTCAATTACTAAAACTTTATCTGGTGCATACTCTTTATAGTATTTTAATGTAGTGTAAAATAGGTATGGTTTATTTCTAAAACTCAATTTAGTTTTTTTTGGGATGTATAGGAAATTAAATTGGAAATACATAAAATAAAGTCTCACATAAAAGTAATAACATCGATGATTATTTTCTAGAAAACCATCTAAGATAAAAAAACCTTTTGAATATGAATCAAAATTCCTATAATATATTTAATTTTAATTGGAATTTAATATTTTTTATTTTACTAATATACACTCATTTGTTTATTAATACTATAAAATAGTAATTCTCTTATTCATAATTGATTTTGGATTTGTAAAACCCCTAGTTTCAGATATACTACAAATTATTCATTCATTTTATCAGGATTTAGAATTTTTTTTACAGTTTTTTGGAGGTTCATGGTTTGTCTATGTTTAGAACAAACAATGCTATATTTATTGGAAATCAAGAATGGTAAAACAATGGGAATAAGATAGGTACACAATTGGAACACTATTTGGCCAAACCATGGGATTTCCTAAGAGAAATAATGACAAATTTAATATTAATAAAATCATGTTTTGTTCATTGTTGGTATTGGTGTATGATCCAACCATGTGTGATTTGGACTTAAGATTAAAGCACCATATGGTTTTCAAAAAACCACAGCCTAACTATGTATCATACAATTTTACCTCCATAAAATGTTTATCTAATCATAATTATCACATTTAACTATAATTTTATCCCAAAAATATAAGATACTAAAATATTTTTTCTTCCTAGGATTTAGAGATGACCCCCACCTATCAGGTAGTGATTTCTAGGGAAATCAATGTTTGTTGGAGGACTATATGTGTCGATAAGTACCTTACTTCAAATTTAATCTGGGATCTATTCTTCTTGTATTCAATATATTTGAAAAATGTATCTAATACATAGGGTATAGAACCCAAATATATAATGGTAATCATGATATATTATTTTATTCATTTATGGTATGAATATCTAATTTTGGATCCAGAGAAGGGTTGTTTTGTTCTTCATTTTCAATAATTGTTGGAAGGTAGGTGGGTCCTCTCTCAAATAAAATATATTTAGAACAGAAAGGATTAGTTTTAATTAATATTTTTTAAAACTTTAATGAAATACTTATGGTATTCTTTTAGTAAATCCTGATAGTTATTTGTTTTGGAATGTTTTGTAAATTTTGTTTGTATTAGAGAAAACTCATTTCGTTTATGAATTAAAAATATTTATTTTAATATTATGGTTTTTGTTTTATTCATGGAATTGTTTTGTGGAAATGATTTAAATAATACGGGATTGTGGATTATTTTGAAATGGACAGGGAATTCATGGTTGGTGTGAGTCCAATTTCATTAGACATGACCCTATTGAAGGTGAGTCTTCCATTGGGAAACATTGAATTGGTTTCCTTGTGACAAGTTGTTTTATCGATGGGATACTTACCATGAGTATGGAACATTCACTTGGGAACACATGGTGTGTGTGGAGACATGGATATGGGATGAAATATTATTTTACAAAAAAATTATAATGATATTTTATTATATTACATGTATAATTTATTTATTTTTCTGATAAACTAATTTAATAGATAAAAATACTTTATAAATTTTATTAACATGTGTTATCCATATGGAATTATTTGGGATGTCATTGGTGAAAATCCTACATAATTTAGACTCAAAAATACTAGGGAACTATTGTGTGCCTCTAGATATCATCAATCAAGAACCATGTAATGGAAATCTGCTCATTTATTTAGTGATTCTTCATGACACATGGGTATGGTATGTGGAGTGAGATATTGGAGTGGGTTGGTGGTTTATGGTCATTTTCACTTTGTGGTTTTGAGTTTTATAGTCTATTGGTTCTCTTTCTTTATGTCCTCTAGTTTCATATTAAAATGATATTATTATTATTATTTTTGGTTTTATATTATACTCATGCATCATTTAGTTTTTCTTTTTGTTGTTGAATTTATAGTTTTCGTGTTTCCTCTTTCAAAGTGTAAAATTGAACCCACAAATGTTTCTGAGGCCCTTTCCACTTATTTCTAACTATTAGTGTCTGGATTAATTTATCTAAGGCCTAGTGGATCTCCCATTTCTCTGTATTCCAGTGAAGAGGGGGTGTTATAAATTGTATCATTCATGGATGGTTTGTCTTCAATTTAGGTACTAATAGTATGACATTGTTCGATCCTTGATATATGAAATTGTGTTAGTTTTGTTAGTTCCATTACATAGATATGATATCCATATATATAATGGGATGGTTTTAATTAGTATTATTGTCATAACATGAATTTTCTGTCATAAAAAGTCATATCTAACCTATTTTTGTTGGAATTGAAGATACTTGGGTGTTTGGGTACCTGAGTTTTGTAAGACTCATCTTGGGGAGTTAACACCTCATCATTATGGGTTTAACTGATAAGTGTTTTAATACATGCATTAAGAGTAATAATTACTCCTAGGATATCATTGTTTATTTTGGATTTATTGATTTATGATATTAATAAAAATTGTTTACTTTAGAAAATCGTGAAAATGATTGTTTTGAAAAGCATGGTTATAATATTTTCAAAAATTATTGAAATATTTATGATGGTTTAATTTTGAAAATATATGTTACAATATTTCCTTATGTGTTAATATTTGATTTCAAATCCATATGTTTCATACTAGTGGGAATAAAAGGCGTTTTTTTATTAGTTTAGTGAGTGAAAATATCTTTAACCCCTGAATAGTTTATTAGACAAATATTTTTTATATCCTATATGTGTAATGTATTTTTTTATTTCCATTGATTTGCAAGAGTTATATTGTGATTTACATTTTCATGATATGTATGTACATACATTGATTCTAGGAATTAATTGGTTAACATTACTTGATGATCACATTTAATCCTACTCCCAGTTAGTTGGTATAATGTCTCCATATAGTTTTGAGTGACCCTTCAGAGGGGATTAGAATGTATAGGGGTGTATTGTAGGGGTTTTTGAATCCATGTTTATAACAATATCTTATTATTTAAAAGTGATTACCTTGGAATCAAAAGATGAGATTTGGAATCAATATTTTCCAACTACAGTTGACCAGTTTCTAACATTTCCTAGATAAATTTATCATGATGTCCACCCAAAAGGGATGTGGATTGTATAAACAATATTTTACCAAGGACAATTACTATCTAAATGAAATATTATAGGATATAACTAATAGAATTCATGGAAGTGGATGTTCAGTTGGAAGACATGGAAAGTAAAGGGTTCATTCGAATATGATTATATCTATGGGAATCATTAGTTCCGTTTGTTATGAAGGTGTATAGAACTTTATGTAATTGTGTGGATTATCATTAGCGCAATCATGTTATGACTAAAAAACAATATCCACTTCCATGAATTAACAATTTATTTGACCAATTTATAGGATTATAGTGGTTCTCTAGAAATGATTTCTATTTATGTTATCAACAATTATAATTTATATAGAAGCATATTATGAACCCTTCATTCAAAATAAGATATATCCATTGCCAATATTTCATTATGAATTTTTGGTTAAAAATTCACCAACAATTTTTATGGAATTGATAAATTTAATCATTCACAGATTTTTAGATTCCATTATGGTTTCATTTTTTTATGATATACTAGTCTATTTGAAGATAATAGGGGATCTTTAGAAACACTCTGACAAATTGTTAAGTATAATATGAAGGAATAAGTTTTATACCAAGTTATCATTGTGTGATCTCTAGATACAAGAGGTGTTTTTTGTTGGAAATATCATTTCTATGAAAGGGAAGTTTGTGGATCCTGAAAATATAAATGAATCCCTATCATTGATAGAACCAAATATTATCTTTGAGATACATTGTATCCTCTTCTTAGTGGGATACTATTGATTCCTCATTCATGATTTTTCACATTTTTAACAACCAAGGAAATATTTGAAAACGAATTGTGTTTACTTTCAATTGAACAATCAATGTCATAAATATTTACAAGAACATAAGGTTTGACATGTATAAGAAACTAACACCATGTTTCCAGTTTCATGATATGGATATGTAGACTATTATGTTGAATTAAGATCTTTTTTATAATGTGTTCTTATCTAGGGATATCATGTTGTTTCATATATTCTACAATAGTTATTGTCTCATTTGATGAACTACCCAACACAAAATTTAGAATCAGCTTTGTGGTCCCTGAATTAAATACAAATATTAATTAACTATTTGGGGAGAAATTCATATTTTTTATAGAAAATAATAGTTTGAAATTTTTTTTATCAAAAAGATATGTTGATTTGAGGAAGTACAGATCGATGGAGTATCCATAGATGATTAACATTGACTTGATGTATACACCTGGTAATGGTAACTCTTTGGTGGATCCATTCCATAATAATTCATAATCTCAATTGTCTAAAGATGATTCAAACCCGTGGAAACTAATTTTATTGATTGTGGATATGTATCTATACTTTTCAAACTTGGGTTGTGTTGTATTTTTCATTCATGTGTGTCTTTTTCCCAATTTGGTTTAATATGTTATAATTGATTCAAAATAAGATAATCAATGTGTTCATTTTATTGCAAAACTCAACGGTGGGGATATCATTCTTGGTTGAAAACTATATGGGAATTTTGTGTTATTGTTTAGAGATCATATGGTCGGTACATTTTCTTATCAGGAACAACTTATTAGTTCCCACACCGATTCAAGATTATTTAATCACCCTAGGATTTAGAATATGTATAATTCATTAAAGGAACAATTTAGGTGGGTTGGAATGAAAGGATCTATATCAAAGTACATATCGATATGCCTCACATGGAAGGAATTTAATTCAAAAAATCAATGACTAGATGGTACATTATAATATTTACAAATTATTATGTGGAAATGAGACTATATAGTAATTTATATTGTACCATGTATACCATTTGTGGTTAAAAACATAATTTAATATGGGTGATTGGGGATCACCTCTAACATTTGTCTCACTTCATCATTATTCATGAATCTATTTAAAGAGAATACATATCAAAAATTGACATTGAACAAATTATAATGGTTAAAGTCATTATCTTCAATTTTGTATCATAAAGAGACATCAACTTTAGGTAAAATTTCTGGAAATCCCTATAGCAATCCCATGGAACTCATTTCACTATAAATATGACTTATCATTCTCAAATAGATGGATATCTGAATGGATCATAAAAAAAATTAGAGTACATGGTTAGGGAATGTGTAATAGATTTTGGTGGATCATATAGGGTCATTTACCTATAGTGTAGTATTTTTATAATTACAACTATTAGGACTCAATGAATATGTATCATTTTGATGAATTTTATGGGTTTCCTGGTATTTATATAATTTTTTTGGTGGAAACCAGTGAAAATTCACTAATTTGACCCAAACTTTTGAAAGAAACAACATACAAGATTTATTTGACATTATAGAGGACATGAAAGTATCAATGTATTTCGAAATAATATATAGTCCATTTTTTATGACAGTTTTTGTTACAAGGGAGTGATCATGGGTTTTTTTAATCACTCTAAGGCTTCAACATCGTCATTTTGGTACATGGGTAATTGTTTATATATTATACATATTCCATTTTTATATTATTGAATAAGTTGGTGTGGTGGTATATTGGTTAGATATTTTTCCAATGTTCAGTTCAGTGCAATGTGTATTTTAAGTATCTCAGTTGATGTTGTACCAACATGATCCAAACTATGTGATTCGATGAGATAATGTTGGGCTACAGTCAAATGAGACATTGACTCATATGATAGTACATATTGTGGATAAACAATAAAAGATCTTGTGAAGGAAAATAATTGTTATATTAAAGGTTTTATGTAATCATCGTCATATTTTGGATGAAATGTCGGAGCATGAGAAGGAAATAGTGGTGTAATTGTCCAAACTCTTATAGGGAGATGAGGATTTTCTAATTTCTAATTATGTAAAGGTCATTGATAGAGAGAATTTTCATCCAAGTTTCAGTCACATAATCCTTTATTCATTTTTTAGTCAATATATTTTCATTTTATGTTTTGGGAGGTTCCAAGAGGCTTTGGAATGTTTTTAAGGGTTTTCTAGAGGACCACATTTTTTTCACAGTTAGTAGAATCCATACAGAATCTACAAAAACCATGAATTGTAAAATTGTGGGCACAAGGGTGGAGCATAGTTGTCCCATGGTTTTATAAAACCATATTAATTCCCATGAAAAAGTAATAATATTGAAAAAAAGTAAAATCATAGTTTGAGAAAAAATTTTATAACCAAACAATCTAACCATTTGATGTGTATACACAAGATAGTATCACCACATTATTGTAGAATAATGTTTCAAACTATGTGGAGTAAAATTAGACCTCCATAAAATATGGATCTAATAAAAATTATAACCATTACCACTTATTTTTTCCAAATAACCAAATATTTGTAATTACTTTTTATTCCTAGTCTAGAAAGATTTCACCAAATCTATCCTAGAGATGTTCCTTGGAGAATTAAAAAGTGTTGGTGGACTGAATTCATTGGTTAGTACCCATTATTCACATTTATTTTTATATCTAGTATTATTCTCTCCCAACCCCATTAAAATTATAAGAAAAATATGTGGTGGATAGATCCATGTTCTATGAAGTGAATCATAATAGGTTATTATTATTTTCATATTTATGGAAAGAAGATCCAATATTGGATCTGGATATGTGTTGTTCCATCCATTGTTTTCACCCACAATTGTAATATATTTTCCTTATACTTCAACACATCTTGATTTATATACTAAATTCTTAGTTTTAATTAAATTATTTGATTTAAATTGTTGTTAAGTAATTGTGTGATTTGTTGTGAAAATCAAAATTACATTTGATTTTTGAAATCATGGGCAAATTGGGTTGATTTGGGAATAACACCTTTGGTTTAGGATTTAAAATTTTGGATTTTAAAATTAGGGTTTAATATGATCCATGAAATTGTTTTTTTTGAAATGGTTTAAATAAATATTGTTCAGGGAATGGTTTTATATGGTTATTGAATACATGGTTTGCATGATGTAATTTTCATTTAACATGGCCAAATGGAAGGGTCGTGTGACACTTTGGAACCTAGTATTGGATACCATGTGATGAATTGGAATATCAACGAGAGACCTCTCATGAGAATGAGATTATCACCAAGGCATGTATGGTGTGTGTGGATACATATCTATGGGTAAGCCGAATGATGGTAAAACGATAGTATTCTGAATTTATTTTTTACATGGAATATTGTTTATGGATTTCTTATAATCTAATTTATATCTTATAAATGACTTATAAATTGTTCTAACAAGTTTTTCCATAGTAATGTGACTTGTGGATTCATTAAGGAAATTCATCTGACTCTATAATCACCCCCTTCTTGGGATATATTTTTCATTTGCAGATACCATCTATCAAGACACATGTAACGAAGGTAATATATGTTCTATAGTGATTATTCATCGTACTGTATTCTTTCCATGTTGAGTTTCATCATTGATCATCTTTATTGTTTTTGAAAGATTTTACATTTTATTTTTTAGGTATTTTGGTCCTCTATGACTATATATTGTGTTTTTTACTTGTACATTGATATTTTTTACCATTTTTGTCATCATTTGGGTTGTATTTTGTACTCATTTTTCAAATAGTGTTTTGTTTTTTTGTTTCTATTGTTGTTTGAATGTTTTATCCTTCAAAAGGGAAAATATTCCTCCAATTGTCATTAATGACCATGTAATTTATTTCCATACTTTTTCTTCTTCATGATATCACATATTTCTTAGTTTTTCCCCTTCACTTCATAACAAAATGTGGATGGTCATGATGCGAATTGTTGTTTTGTAAGGAAATAAAATCCATGCATGAAATATAATCAAATTCAACTAGGGGAGAATTATAATATTTGAAGGAAGAAAATGCCCAAAAATATTAATAATAAATTAATCATATAATTATGATTTGATCATCATAAAATTGGGTTTTTTGACTGAAAATTCAATATATAGTCAATATAGAGCAATACTAATATCCTTGGAAAATTCTTCGAATATAAAGGACTCGGTAGATCCTAAATCCAATTATTCCTTTTTTTGTTTAGGAGTTTTTGATAATTATATATTTCAACACTTATTTATTATATTCATAATCATAAAAAAGTGATCATATGATAATTCCCATTGCCTCTAGGATTAAAACATTTCTAATATAAATCAACAACATTATCCTTTGTGTTTTTTCATTGGTTAGCATGATGACCATACTCCATTCATTGGAATAACTAGTGTTTGGGAAGTGCATTATGTAGTGATTTTTGTCTATTAATATCATTTTATAACTCCATCCCATTACTAGGGAATTTTATTTCTTTATGGACTTCCTTTCCACACATAAAAACATTGACGTTCCCCTTAATAAATTTCTATAATGTTTCATTCCAAAATTCAATAAAACATTAATAGTCGTCTTCTTCATTCGTTTATTTATATATTTTCATTTTAAATATATAATAATTTATTTTTCTATTATATGATATATATATGTAATTCCAATTTCCATTTCCACTGTGATATCTTGAAAATATATTTCTTCTAGTGGAATGAAGTTAGTTATGCAAAATAGAATTCAGATACATGTTTTTAAGCCACTGATGGATCGATCAACAATACCTTTCTATTGGACGGTAATACTAGATGTGTTCCACATAAGTCTCCCAAAATATTCCTCATAGGTACAAATATAATTATCATCCATGTGTTTTAGCTAAATTAATTCATTCTGCATTTTCATTCAATATATATGATAATTCAAATTTATGGATAATAAGATCATAATCCAATACTACATAATGGATTCAAATTATTCATGTTTCCCCTTATTAATGAAAATATTCCACCAATGATATACATGACAGTAAAAAATATTTATAGCTAAAATGAATTTTTTATCCTCAATGCATTGGATAATAGAAACTGTATTTTCAAGCGTACTCGTCAATTTCACATCAACTAGTAGAATAGAAATTCCACTAAAATAATATCAATTTCCTTCATGATAGACTCAATATAATTTTATCCCCAAATATTATTTTTTATAATCTCATAATGATTCATATCTTCGAAAAAAATAGCACAAGAATAATCTTTTTCATTCCAACACCAATAAAATTTAATTTTATAGAGGGAAATTGATTAATCCACAATTTTCACACATTTTATTCATTAACATAATGTTTTTAATACCACCATAATGTTATTTTATCGGAAACTATCACATTTTAAGGTTTTAGTAGTATTTTGAGCTTAATTACTAGAATAACCTTATTTTTTGATTTAAAATTGTATTAATTTATATCAATATTCCAAATATAATTTTTTATAAACAAATTTAAATTTTAAAATGACCTTTTTAAGACATTATACATCATGGGATTTGTTTCCTCAAAATGGATCCCAATATCACTACATCATTTAAATGTATAAAATCAACTCACAGTCTGGCCCTTGAGATATATGAATAAATACTGATAGTTTTAATGCTTTCAATATTTATAAAAAAGAACAACCCAAAATAGATGTAACTAGACACAGGTATAAGAAGATTCTATGTAACATGTTCATTAACTATGTAGATGTCTGATTTTTCTTCTAACAGGGTCATTAATTTTTATAATGTTGGATCACAACAATTTGAACAATCACCTATATAGAATAATTTTCTAATTTATATCATCCAAAACATTGCCATCATATCGATAATTAAGGTGAAATTTTGTGTTAACCCGCTTATGATATGTTAAACAATGTTCTAGAAGAATCATTTCTTAATTAATCTATTTAATGTGACCAAAAAATAATATTTTTTAGCATTAATTTGGAAGAAAAATATGTACACCCTTAACATTTTAAAAATATATTTCATCTCCATTTCAAGTGGTTAGAAACATTGGGTAATCCTTTTATGGATATTATCTATGGATTTATATTATTTTACATTATGTAATAATATATTACTTTTAATATATTTGTTCTTATTGATATATACATTCCTCCATTTGATTTGTCTTATTTATTATCCTACTTTGTTACATTCTGATCTCTAACAAAAATGGAGAAATGAAATTATTTTTTGTTTGAGGAATGAAATAGTTTTTTAATTATTGTTTTTAATGTTCTAAATTTACTTATCCTTATTTAATTATAGAAATTTCATCTTCAGTTAAATAGATTACAGTGATCCTTCACCCCATTTTATCTATCATGTGAATTCTTCTTCTCATTTATTATTTATCTTTCCCTCAACTATTTGGGTCATGAATAAGTATGATCATGAAATATATAGTGATGGTCAGAGAAGTTGTCTCTTAGTGGATGTTCAGAAGTGGATTTACCAATATTCAACGATATCAATGTTGAGTAATCACATTTCAAATTTTTTGTTGTAGTGTGGAGGTTCTTGATAAAAATAGTGAATATAATATTGAATTTACATTTCAAAAATTATATCAATCACTATGACCTCCCAAAAATAATTTACATCATTCATTATTCAAACTCACTGTATTGTGTAATGGATTTTTATTTACATTAAATTTATATCACATTTTTTTCAACCCCCCCCCCCTATATACTCATTTATTTTTTATATCTTAGTTAATTTATAATAGTAATAATATAAAGACAGTGTCTGTAAGAAACCTACTTGGGATCCACCCTAGATTGTGATAATATGGTAAATTATTAGTAAAATAATAATTTAATGGAATAGTGGTTTGTGAAAAACCACAACCCTTGAACAATAATTTCATTTTCTATCGCATTTACATATAACATGATTCTATCGTGTACAATAAATTTTGTAACACCCCGAGATTTTATGAAAAATATTCTTTTAATTTCATTAATGTCTTGTGTTGAATGCTACACCAAGATTACCTTGCGCTATATGCAACACCGTATTAGCTTGCAGTATACGCAACACTATTCTTGGATCATGTTACACACAATATTGATAATAGTTATTCTACGCATCATTGAGTATATATATATATATTCAATGTATAAATGAAATATGGTTGGATTCTGTTATATGAAACAACGAAGGATTCTTGCACAACACGCAACCCTGACGTGGCTTGCATTACACACAATCACGACCTTCCTCGATAGCGTGTGTTGTACGCAATATCAGGTTTTACTAAACAACGATATATTATTTTTATGAACTAGCCATTATGAATATTATTAACTAAATTTTGAATTTTATAACATTATAATTCATCTTACACATTTTCTAGAACATGGTATAAGAAAAAAAATAAATATTTCGGGTAAAATAAGTATTTTTAAAAAAATGCAGTTTTGCCGCCTTTTGAGGGCGCACCCACATTAAATCTAGTTTTTGACATGTTTATAATTTAAATTTGACAAAATAAAATTCTTATTTGTAATAAAGAAATAAAAATTTACTTTGGATAAATTTTTCATATTATTCTGGTAACTTTCATATTTTGATGAATAGTAAAAAGACGCTATATTTTAATTAAAAACAACTTTTTTAATCCCAATAATTTATATGGTTAAATTATAATATTTAATGGTTTTAATGTATAAATAGAATATATTTTTACCATTTAATATTATGTATGTCATTAGCATTTATTTTACATTAAATTCGTAGGTTAATTCAATTCAGTCTTTTGAAAGGTTTTAAAGAAAAACCTGTTTTCTTTCGACAAAGGGATTAATTTTAATTTAATTTCTGAAACTTTTTTGTATTGAATTTGGAAAAATGGATTCCGTATTTGGAATCAGTGGGTCCAAATTATGTTAATAAGCTACTTTTTATTTTTGGGAATTATGAATAGTAACTACGGTAAATTTTATTTACAATAGTTAAAGGTAAATCGTGTAATTAAGGGTAAATATAATTTTATAAAATTACCCTAACAAATGAAAAAATTATATTGGATGACTAAAAGTAGAACCATATAACCTAAGGGTCGGATTAGATTCATCTTATGGACTTTTGACCATGAAAATAATTTAATTATTATTAAAACCAAAGAAAGTGACAACATGTCACTCCCTAAAATCTTATAAGTATAATAATTTTAATTTAGTGATAAACATCATGAAACTTCGAACATGAATATTCTCCAGAAATCTAATAAAGTTATCTACATCATTATAATTTATTTAGAATTTTTAGGGATTAAATAATTGTCATTAATGGTGATACATTAATGATGCAGAAATTATTTATTAAGTGAAAAATCAGTAATATAGTTTTTATTGAAATAATAATACCCATTAAAAGGCCCACAAACCAGACCTAAACTTATTGGTAGTGTATATCTACACCTTAGTCATCCAGGTACCTAATATATAACCGTTTTGAGTCTTAAATAAGTTAGTATGACACTTATATTATTTTATTTTAAATGATGCCAAAGTTGTCACCTTCATAATTTGATAAATTTAACAATTTAAATATTGTAATTTTAAGATGATAAATTCTAGTAAAAGTATTATTGTGAAAGTTAATAGATTTATATTCATCATAGGATTTTATTTTTAATTTTTATGCAAAAAATAAGTATATTAAATAATTATACAAAAATGTTGTAGTATTTATTTTATTAAGAGATAAACCATATAAATGGTTTTAAAAATAATAAAATAAATATTATATGAACTATTTAATGTGCTACACTGCTTTTATAGATACATATTACCTTCTATTAATCTATTAAATATTTTATATCGAATATATCCTCTGTTATTATTTTATTTAAATTCAAATAAATGAATAGTGTCAAAATTGACACTATTGTTATTTTATAAAAATAACATATTATTAAATTGTTTAAAAATCACAAATATATTTAAAAATTATAAATTGAAATTTATATAGTCTAAAATTCCATAAATTATCCAATTATGTAAAATGAAAAACACATATGTGAATATTTATAACCATTTAAAATTTAGAATTTTATTACCACAAATAAAAATAAATAGATTAAATAAGGATAAATCAAAATGATAAGGTTTCAAATAAGATCCAAACATGTCTAAATTTGATTGTATGATGCGATTACAACCCTATATCATTTAATCTTCTAATATGATTAATTTTTGGAGGTATTTATCTGGGGTTAGATTTATTATAAATTAATATTTTTAAGAATTCAAATGGTGCCCCTCTCCTCCCTTATAAAAGGGCACCTCCTCCCTCTCTTCCACACACCACATTGAGCCTTAAAGCTCGGCCAAACCCTACCCAATTCTCTTCTAAACTTCCCTAGAAACATCCTAGAGGTCCTGGTATTCTCTAACAGCCAATTTTAGTTCCCTAAGAGGAGGTCTCAAAGAGGCTCTTCAAAGAAGAGGTAATGTGTGTTACCGATTCTTTCAACTTTATTTCTTCTTCTACTTCTTCTTCTTTAGTTGTTTCATTATGAAGTAATAACATCAGTATCACTAATATACTGATATATTATTATATGTATGAAACAACCCTATTTAACCATCTATACATCCTACGGAAAACAAAATCACCGCGCGTGCGTTTGTATGGAATACCATCTCTACACCATGGTGAAATCTATTTTCCACCATCACCTTACTTGGATGGGTATAATGGTGTAAATAATGACTATATATGATTATTTTAAAGTGATATTGATTCTGAAATAGTATACATATACTCCAATACAGTTCCATGATCACGGGAATGATATCATCGCTCGTGCATACGTACGGACTACTGTCTCCACGAACACGATGAGATTAATTTTCCATGATTAACCATTCAAGAATGATTATAATGTATATATAATTAATAATAATGAAATATATGGAATAATAATGCTACTGGATTTATGTATATATATATATATGTATGTCATCTATTTAAATTCATTCAACTCAATAAGGAAATGAAAACAACGTTCATGCGTACGTACGACCTACCGTCTCTATGAACGGTGTATTTCTTTCCATTTATCGATCTATTATATATATGTATATTCTGAATATATATATAATATATAAATCATGTTTTATATTCTGGAATTATGTAATCATGATCTAAGTAATCATATAAATAATTACAAGTCAAAACACGGACGACAAATGAAACGATTTAAACCAAAACACTCTTTAACATGGAATTTACAAAAGAACGGGTAATATAAAGTCAAAAGTGAACCATATATGATATCATGACAATTAATATGATTATTTAATAAGTCAATAATATTATTTAAATCATTATACAGGTGGTTCGGACACTTACGAAGAAAATCGGACCTAAGGTAATGGATAATTTTGCAAATCTCATTTTTATCCAAGATTTCTTATTCGTAAGTATTTACTGGGGTTATTTATATCATCCATGTCCATGTTTTATAAAAGATATTTCATGTATTTTTAATGTCCTTTTTACCTATTTTTGACTTTTACTACATGGTATGTAAGCAATCTTTCTTTTGTTTACATTACAAGGTACTTTTTTTACTTTTCCGACAAAAGTACGATGAGAATGTTATTTTTAACTTATACGGGATGAACGGATTTTTACGGATTCATAACACCTCATTTTAATGAATCTTACCCTACATGATTTCATGAATATTTTAAACAAAATATCTTTCGTTTAAATTTTCATGATGTTTTGTGAAAAGAAATTGATGTTGTAGAAGAAAGGATATTTTCCTCAAGAAATCATTTCAAGTGTTTTATCAAAACCATTTTTCATCTAAGATGACACTTTTTTCATATGTGTATGTTTCATGTATAATGTCTCTGTGATTTATATGGCTTCCCTTTTCTTATTATGAAATGATATCCATTTCTTTTATATGGATTATGTGATGATGGGATGATGTTTATGAAACCCATTTTATTTATTAGGTTTTAATGAATGTTGAAAATTTATTTTGTGGAACAAGTAAAAATGATTTCATTATGAGATGGGTGGGAACTATATCTCCCTCCAATTAATTGGGTAAAGATTTATATCTCATGGGATAGACATGGATAGAACAGCAAGTTAAACCGGTTCAGTAATACAGGACTGGAATGAGGAATGAACTCGATTCAGAAAGGGACTTTGTCCACTTAGATGGTCTTGGTAGAAATGCCTTGGCTAATATGGAAATCATATCATGTTCTTCATGGATGCCACAATTACATGTTTTATTCCCATGCTATTTTATCATTATTAGTGTTTCTTTATGATCTATGCCTTACATACTTCCATGTTTTATGTCATTGCTCAAGTTTTCGATGTTTAAACATTATGTTTATGTTTTTAAGTTCGAATGTATATGGTATGTTTTATTTTATCCATGATTACCCTTACTGAGCATTTGAGCTCACCCTTTTTATGTTTTCTTTTCCCCAGGATATAAATAAAGGTTTTAGGTAAGAAAAAAATGGGAAGATCTTTATGGGATATGTTAAAGATGTTTCACCACAATTAGAATATTGTGTTCCACGTTTCCAAAGACACTAAACTATTACAGTCCTTGTGTGTCTATTTTTGTTATGTAATAAGTATTCTGCTAAAGTAATGTAATGTCCATGTAAGTCAAGCTTTGGGTCTCTATAGTTGGTATCAGAGGAAAGGTTTAGTCAACCTTTGGAAACTAGGATGCGAAAATCATAGTGAGATCCCTAGAGATATTTATAAGGTATGTCTAGAGATGTCCCTAAGGATAAGTATACGTATAGGATATAGTCCTAGAACTATGGTAACGATCATAGAATTTAACCTATGATGTTAGATATTGAGGATACTCCCCCTTTACTATGTTTTTTTCCCTAGCATGATTTTTGCCTCTCACACAATTCTTTTTGGGTTTTAGAAAATGGCTAGAAACAGGAAGATTCATGAAAATTGAGGATATGATAGACAATGGAATGATTTTCTTCATGAGAAACCAAATGAAACATGATCTATAAGTCCAAAAGTCATTATTATGCCTAATCAGTAATCTCATAATATGATCAATAATTTCAACTTTGGTAAGTTTGCCGACTCAGATAACAAGAGAAAGATGGAGTTTCATGATGATCATAGAGGAAAAAATGTTCAATTTCCCTCATGTAAATCATGAGGGAAGAGGCATCAGGGAGATTGTTTCAAAGGAACTAGAAGATGTTTTGGGTGCGGAAAAGAAGAACACAAAGCCAGTAAGTGCAAAGGAAAAGGTTCAGTTAACACCATGGACAAGGATAATGGTATTTCTACGATATCAACAATGATTAGATGTTTTAAATGTGGAATGTACGGGCATTATTCAATCCAATGCCCTAATGGAAAATCTCATGAAGAGAATCAGCATGGTCATATAGGTAGTATTTATGTGGATGATGATGAGGAGACTACAAATGATATATGAGCTGAAAGAAGTGTTGAAGCTCAGTCAGTTGTTTTAGAAGGTAGTGGAATGATTGTATATTTATCGAGAGTTATGTTGTATAGTTAATGGTATTATGGAATAAATAATCTTATTAGGATTGTTACAATATTGTTTTTCCTAAAAGTATTTGAATGTACATGTTGAATGGTACCAGTAACCATGGAGGGTTATTCATGAAATTTTGTAAAGTAGATGATATGCGCATAATGAAGGAATAAGAAGATAATGAGATGTTTGATTATATTCATGAGCTCATGATTGATATAAGGACTAAGTGATATCATGGTTTGAGTATATAGAATTTTTAGGATTTTGGTATGTGGAAAGTGTTAACTTTTAACTGCATTCATGTTTTCACTAAGGTTCAATGGGTATTCATTCTTCAAGAGAATACATGATTAAGGCCTCTGAATGTTTGGAATGTGACCAACAAGACATATCTTATTATATATGGGGATCAAAGATGGTATTAAATCTCTGGTAATCGTTTTCACTATATTATGAGAGTGGACTGCAGTATTATGGATAAGCCTAATGATTGGAATGGATTATGTTGGACATAAGTTAGTATTGTTTAAGGATAGATGTTTTTTTCGATATTATTGATGGGATGTTATAGTAATATAGTTTTAGAAAAAGGACAACTTGCAGGATGGGCGACATCCCATCGCGTCGGACAAGGCTGTGGGAATCGAACCCACAACCGAAGTGCGACTAGCCTTTATCGCATACCACTGGCCTATAAGAAGTCCCTGGTTAGTAGAAAATAGTTTTATTTTATTAAGCGGTATGATATATGAAGTATAAGTTCATTTTTGGAACCATATACGATTAATCTAACCATAATATGGACTTATAAATTTTGCTAACATTTTATTTTAAAGAGATGGAATGACCCATCATTCTATCACATGATCTGCTAACACATCACGAATAACAAATTCAACTTCATTTCTTTAAGGGATGAAGTGGAAATTGTTCAATTCACGAACAACAATGATATTGTACCAAAACCAGTAAGTATTTCTTTTAATTCACCAACTTTTGGGAAATGTTCTTGAAAACCAAAAATGTTGCCCTAGTTCTCTTATATCCGATGAATCAGATGGTACCTTAGATCATCACAAATCTATAGCTTTGTGATTTTTGGCTTTTTCATAGCCATGTTCTCTAGCACTCTCCATTAGAACTTGATGGTTAGATTTTTCTTCCATATCCATATTTTCATCTATGTTCTCCTACGTGGAAACACAGTGATGAGTTAATTTGGGTAACCATTACATTTCACACATTAGTTTTTAAATCCATGTTTTGGTATTCCTTTTTACGATGTGGGTTTCTATTAAACAAACTTTCGAGTAGTAAACCATTTATAATCCCGATGAATTTTGAGGGAGAAATTCATTTTAAGGGATGTAGAATGTAACACCCCGAGATTTTATGAAAAATATTCTTCTAATTTCATTAATGTCTTGTGTTGTATGCTACACCAATATTATCTTGCACTATACGCCACACCGTATTAGCTTGCAGTATACGCAACACTATTCTTGGATCGTGTTACACACATCTTTGATAATAGTTATTCTACGCAACATTGAGTATATATATATATATATTCAATGTATCAATGAAATATGGTTGGATTATGTTATACAAAACAATGAAGGATTCTTTCACAACACGCAACCCTGACTTGGCATGCATTACACGCAATCATGACCTTCCTCGATAGCGTGTGTTGTACGCAATACCGGGTTTTACTAAGCAACGATATATTATTATTATGAACTCGCCATTATGAATAGTATTAACTGAATTTTTAATTTTATAACATTATTATTCATCTTACACATTTTCTAGAACATTTTATAAGAACAAAATAAATTTTTTGGGTAAAATAAGTATTTTTCAAAAAATGCAGTTTTGCTGCCTTTTGATGGCGCACCCACATTAAATCTAGATTTTGACATGTTTATAAGTTCAATTTGACAAAATAAAATTCTTCTTTGAAATAAAGAAATAAAAATTTACTTTGGATAAAATTTTCATATTATTCTGGTGACTTTCATATTTTGATAAATAGTAAAAACACGCTATATTTTAATTAAAAACAACTTTTTTCATCATAATAATTTATATGGTTAAATTATATTATTTAATGGTTTTAAAGCATAAATAGAATATATTTTTACCATTTAATATAATATTTGTCATTATCATTTATTTTACATTAAATTCGTATTTTAAATCAATTCAATCTTTTGAAATGTTTTAAAGAAAAACCTGTTTTCTTTCGACAACGGGATTAATATTAATTTAATTTCTGCAACTTTTGTGTATTGAATTTGAAAAAATTGATTCTATATTTGGAATCAGTGGGTCCAAATTATGTTAATAATATACTTTTTGTTTTTGAAAATTATGAATAGTAACTATTGTAAATTTTATTTACCATAGTTAAAGGTAAATCGGGTAATTAAGGGTAAATATAATATTATAAAATTACCTGAACACATGCCAAAATTCTATTTTATGGATAAAGGTAAACCCATATACCCTAAGGGTCTGATTAGATTCATTTTATGGACTTTTGACCATGAAAATAGTTTAATTATTATTAAAACCAAAGAAAGTGACAACATGTCATTCTCTTAAATCATATAAGTATAATAATTTTAATTTAGTGATCAAAATCATGAAACTTCGAACATGAATAGTTTCCAAAAAGATAATAAAATTATCTACATCATGAAAATTTATTTATAATTTTTCGGGATTAAATAATTGTCATTAATGGTGAGTCATTAATGATGCAGAAATTATTTATTAAGTGAAAAATCAGTAATATAGTTTTTATTGAAATAATAATACCCATTAAAAGGCCCACAAACCTGACCAAAACATATTGATAGTGCTTATCTACATCTAAATCATCCAATGACCTAATATATATCCTTTTGGAGCCTTATAAAAGTGATTATGACACTTATATTATTTTATTTTAAATGATTCCAAAGTTGTCACCTTCATAATTAAATAAATATAACAATTTAAATATTGTGATTTTATGATTATAAATTCGAGTAAAAGTATTATTGTGAAACTTAATCGATTTATCTTCATCATAGGATTTTATTTTTAATTTTTATGCAACAATTATGTATATTAAATAATTATACAAAAATGTTGTAGTATTTATTTTATTAAGAGATAAACCAAATAAATGGGTTTAAAAATAATAAAATAAATATTATATGAACTATTTAGTGTGATAAAATAATTATATAGATACATATGACCTTTTATTAATCTATTTAATATTTTATCTTGAATATATCCTCTGTTTAGATTTTATTTAAATTCAAATAAATGAATAGTGTCAAAATTGACACTATTGTTATTTTATAAAAACAACATATTATTAAATTGTTTAAAATAACAAAAATATTTAAAAATTATAAATTGAAATTTATATAGTCTAAAATGTCATAAATTATCCAATTATATAAAATTAAAAACACATATGTGATTATTTATAACCATTTAAAATTTAGAATTTTGTTACCACAAATAAACTTAAATAGATTAAATAAGGATAAATCAAAATGATAAGGTTTAAAATAAGAACACAAAATGTCTAAATTTTATTTTTTGATGAGATTACAACCCTATGTCATCTAATCTTTGAATATGAGTCATTTTTGGAGGTTTTTAAGTGGGGTTATATTTATTATAAATTAATATTTTTATGAATTCCAAAGGTGCCCCTCTCCTCCCTTATAAAAGGGCACCTCCTATCTCTCTTCCACACACCACTTTGAGCCTTCAAGATCGTCCAAACCCTACCCAATTATCTTCTAAAATTACCTAGAAACATCCTAGAGGTCCTGGTATTCTTCAAAGGCCAATTTTAGTTCCTAAGAGTAGGCCTCAAAGAGGCGCTTCAAAGAAGAGGTAATGTCCGTTACCAATTCTCTCAACTTTATTTCTTCTTCTGATTCTTCTTATTTAGTTGTTTCATTATGAAGTAACAACATTAGTATCACCTATATACTGATATGTTATTATAAGTAAGAAACAACTCTATTTCACCATCTATCCATCCTACGGAAAAAGAAATCACCGCGCGTGCGTACGTACGGAATACCGTCTCCACGCCGTGGTGTAATCTATTTTCCACCATCACCTTACTTGGATGGGTATAATGGTGTAAATAATGAATATATATGATTATTTTAAAGTGATATTGATTATGAAATATTATACATACACTCCAATACAATTCCACGATCACGGGAATGATATAATCGCTTGTGCGTACATATGGACTACCGTCTCCACGAACGCGATGTGATTCATTTTCCATGATTAACCATTCAAGAATGATTATAAAGTATATATAATTAATAATAATGAAATATATGGAATAATAATTCTACTGGATTTATTTATATATATATATGTATGTCATCTATTTAATTTCTTTCAACTCAATAAGGAAACGAAAACGGCGTTCATGCGTACGTACGGCCTACCGTCTCCATGAACGGTGTATTTCGTTCCATTTATCGATCTATTATATATATGTATATTCTGAATATATATATATATATATTATATATATAAATCATGCTTTATATTATGGAATTAAGTAATCATGATCTAAGTAATCATATGAATAATTACAAGTAAAAACACGGACGACAAATGAAACGATTTTAACCAAAACACTCTTTAACATGGAATTTACAAATGAACGGGTAATATAAAGTCATAGGTGAACCATATATGATATCATTACAATGAATATGATTATGTAATAATTAAATAACATTTTTTAAATCATTATACAGGAGGTTTGGACACTTACGAAGCAAATCAGGCCTAAGGTAAGGGATAATTTTGCAAATCTCATTGTTATCTGAGATTGCTTATTCATAAGTATTTAATGGGGTTATTTATATCATCCATGTCCATGTTTTATAAAAGTTATTTCATTTATGTTTAAAGTCTTTTTTTCCCATTTTTGACTTTTACTACATGGTATGTAAGGAATCATTCTTTTGTTTACATTACGAGGTACTTTTTTGACTTTTTCAAAAAAAATACGATGAGAATGTTATTTTTAACTTATACGGCGTGAACGGATTTCTACAGTTTCATAACGCCTCATTTTCATGAAGCATACTCCACATGATTTCATGACTATTTTCAACAAAATATCTTTCTTTTAAAATTTCATGACATTTTGTGAAAATAAATTGATTTTGAAGAAGAAAGGTTATTTTCCTGAAGAAATCACTTCAAGTGTTTTATCAAAACCATTTTTCATCTAAGATGACACTTTTTTCATATGTGAATGTTTCAAGTATAATGTCTCTATTATTTACATGGTTTCACTTTTCTTATTATGAAATGATATCCATTTCTTTTGTATGGATTTTGTGATGATGGGATGATGTTTATGAAACCCAATTTATTTATTGGGTTTTTTATGAATGTTGTATGTTTATTTTGTGGCACAAGTAATAATTATTTAATTACGAGATGGGTGGGACCTATATCTCCCTCCAATTCATTGGGTAAATATTTATATCTCATGAGATAGACAGTGCTGGAATGGCAAGTTTCACCGGTTCAGTAATACAGGACTGGAATGAGGAATGAACTCGATTCAGAAAGGGACTTTGTACACTAAGATGGTCTTGGCAGCAATTCCTTGGCTAATATGGAAATCATATCATGTGATTCATGGATTCCACAATTACATGTTTTATTCCCATGCTATTTTATAATTCTTAATGCTTCTTTATAATCTATTCCTTATGTACTTCCATGTTTTATGTCATTGCTCAAGCATTCGATGTTTAAACATTATGTTCATGTTTTTAAGTTCTAATGTATATGGTATGTTTTATTTTATCCATGCTTACCCTTACTGAGAATTTGAGCTCACCCTTTTTATGTTTACTTTTCCCTAGGATATAAAGAAAGGTTTTAGGTAAGAAAAAAATGGGAATATCTCTATGGGAGATGTTGAAGATCTTTCACCATGACTGGAAGATTACGTTCCAAGTTTCCAAAGACACTAAACTATTACGGTCCTTGAGTGTCTGTTTTTGTTATGTATTAAGTATTCCGCTAAAGTAATGTAATGTCCATGTACGTCAAGCTTTGGGTCTCTACAAATTTAATATAAATAAAAATCACATCCCAAGAAACTACATTTATATTTAAAAACCACATTTGAATAAAAAATCATTTCTAGGATGTCTCAATTAAGAAAAAAATATTTTTAATCTAAGAATCCTTATGTTTCACATAAGTTATCCATGATCATTACTAAATCATTTGGATGTTACCATATATGTATAATTATCCTTGGGGTTATCAGTAATGTTTTCTCTTAAATGTTTCCTAATGTTTACTACAGTTTCTGTGAAACTAAATATAGTAACTAATACTTATAATTCATATATATCATATAATAATATTTGAATATTAATTTCATTATATAACAACCATTTTTTGAATTTTATATTCCAATTGTCTTTGAAAACATAGACACATACAAAATAGGTACATAAAGATCAACATCATCTCCCACTAAGTACATCATAACTAGCACCATTCATAAAAATATCATACTTAATGTCATTCTACGTTAAGTAGGGAACTGAATCATAATAAATGGTTATCTTTAAAGCTCAATAATGGTCAAAAATGAATATATAAGTTATCACTTCAGCGTAACATGAGAATAAGGGTATGAGAACTTAAGTGTAACATTTCAAAATAAAACCCTATATAACATATATCATAATCATGAATCATGGAATTACCATTCATAGTTCATATGAATGGATCTTATAGGAATCAGAGACCATTTTCCAACAGATCATAACACTAGAATATGAAATAATTTTTGGGGAATATACATAAGAATAGAAAATCACATCCTTTGTAGTGAAAGATCAATTTCAATGCTAACATAGTGGATTAGTTCCTCTCCCCAAACCATAATAATATTAACAGATCACTAACTTGACTATCACAATGTATTTGGTTCACTACCAAACCCATCATAGTGGTCAACGTTCACTCCAATAACTATCATAGTAGACATATTACCTTAATGAGTTTGTTTCACTCTCTATTATTGTCTTATCATAGTCATGAGATGTTTACCTTTACCAAATAAGCTAGAGGCTATGTGATTTTAGTACCACCCATCTAATAATAAAGATCACACATCTGTATTCCACCATATCATAAAACATTCATCATATATAAAACAATGAAACCAAATGAGTTACATAATCAAATAATTATTTCAACATAGTCTAACCCATCGAAAAGGATTAGATTCATAAAAATATATTCATCACAACCCAAAATATCCAACATAATGAATAAGGATGTTATAATTGGATTATATCACTATAAAATAAAATATAACATTGAAGGATGTTATCATTCATGAAAATTTAATAAAAAGGATCACTAGAAATGTTAATGAGGAAAATATACTTTTCACTTTGAAATAACATTTTACATTTTTTTCCGAAATATTAAGAAAATATTTTCATTGAAAAGAAATCATGGAAATTTGTAATTTAGGGTTCAATATCATGATCTTCCATAATAGGAGTAAATATTTTTTTTATTTACCTTAAATTTAAAAACAGATTTCACATTTTTTGTAGAAAAATTTGAAAAGTACCTCATACGAAAAATTACAAGAATATCTATATTAAATAATTTTTCAAAAAGTTAAATATGTTTAAATATTGTTTTAATAAATCCTTTGATAATATTAAAAAAAATTATGAAACATATTCTAATTTAATTCATATGGAATAAAGTGTTTTCTCGATTGAAGTGATAAAGAATAAAGATTTGTTGGAAAACATATTTATATATTTGGAGTACATAAGGAACTGAAAATTCAAGGAGTGATTTTATTTTCATTATATGACCATTTTATATTAAAATAAATGAGTTTTATGGAAGGTAGATTATAATATTTCTTCTTTATAAAGTTAATCATAATTAATCATCATTAATAATGAGATTGTAACACATAACTCACACCATATTGGTAATATTTTGTAAGCCCTGTAAAACAATAACATAAAATTAAACATTAAATGTAATGAAAATAAATATAATAATGATATAAAATTACATAGGTATGTATATAAAAAAAATAAAATTATATAGTTTCATAACATAACAATGTCTTAAAAAAGTGAATTTGAGATGATAAACCCTTACATCTGTTCTAACATCTATTATATCTGCTCTATCGTAATGTATTATAAATATTGATTTATTATACCTCTATTGAAGAATAATAATAAAATATATCATTCCATGTATAATTTATTTAAATCCTATTATCACCCATTTATTTACCATTTTTAATTAATTACACTATTTTGGGTTATATATACTTTTTTTCCATGTATGTTTTAGTTCAGTAGTTACAATCCATGTACTTCGAACATGGTTATATAATATACACAATGTTAATAAAACATAAATATCATTTATATTAATTAAATATATATTAATATACATTACATATAGTATCAATTGAAAAATTAATTACACCCTTCATGGAGATGGTAGGTCGTACATATGAATAAAATCAATTTTCACTTTTCAACTGATAGAAAGAAAGAAAGGTAAATAATAATTCAAAATTATATAACAGTTATTATAACATATATATAATATATAATAATTAAATATATTATAATTTCCATCTATATAGAACTGAAATGAAAAATGAATCACATCACTTCGATAATGTGGTAGTCCACAAATACACATGAGCGACATTTACATTTTCTAATAGATTAGATGGTAAGAATTTATGTGTGATATTATTATTATAAGTGTATAATTATTTCATAAATATCATATTCACACAAGAACCCATAATAGTTACATACTATTAAATAATATGTTGAAAAAAAAATTTTATCTCTATGTGGAGATGGTTGGGAATATGTACACACAAATGAGAATTTCCCATGAAATATTATCAAAAAGAGGGTGTAAAATTTTTGTCTCGTAATAATAATAAAATTCTATAACCACAAACTTAAATAATTTATTATTTTATTAATATTATTAATTATATATAGAAGTTAAATGAATAATTAAAAATAAAGTGATTGGTTAAGGGGATTACATCTTCATTGAAACAATTCCTTCAGGTCATCTTTTATAGACTGTAGGGTATAGCTTTTTCCTATAACAACACTTCAGTAATATAGATATGGAATTAGATAATTTATTTTCCATGGTATGTTTGATATAAATTCCTCAAAAGTCTTGAATTAGTGGGAGGATGAGAATCCATTTAATAATTTACGTCAGGGGCCCTTTTGGGATTTCAGAAAATATTATAATATAACCAAGTCATTCTCCTAAAACAAGATTCCATGTGGCTATGTATTCGATGTTAATATTGTATTAGGTTGAAATAAATTCATCTAATGAAATTTGGATAGTTTTATGGGTTGGTTTAATCTCTATATTTTGGTTTACCTCATTAGATAACTCAATTAAATATTAATCACCATTACATTATTTTAACTCTTAATGGATTTAAATTATATATTTAATGGGATAATTGGGTCATAAATGGGAAAATTACGAAACTTTAAACCATATATTTTCATAATTTTTTTCTTATATTATTATTATTAATTTTAAATAATTTAATAAATTATTATTCTAAAAAATACCAATACTGTCATTTTTGACACTATTCATCTTATTTGACTGAATAAGAAAAAGTAAGAGGATTGAAATCATTTAAATTTTTTTAAAACAATAATAATATGTCATATAAATATATACAATTATTTTAACACTCTAAATCACCCAAATATTATGTTTTTTAATATTTTTTAATTCATTTATATCATTATTTTTATTTGTTGAATAAATAATGAATTAGTTTTACACAATAAATTTATGAAATTATTTAATCATTGAATACTATAAATAAATAATAATAATTAAATTAATTTATTTGTATATAAAATTAACATTTATACTCGTTAAGAGATTTCTTTTCTGACATACTAACACATAGTAGATATTTTAATGTAAGAGAGTGATTTTTTTAAATATATAATAAATGTAACTTTCTAGAAAGGAATAATAAAAATTAGAGCATAATTTTCTTCCTCAAATAAAAATTATAATGAAAAATTATAATGAAAATTTATGGACTTATAATATTTTTAACCTATGTTTTTGGGATTTACCCTTTATTGAGGATATAAATATTACCAGGTTACTATTCATATTGATCCATAATAAGATGATCATTTTTAAAAGTTCATAAAATCGTAATTAAGAATTTGGAATATATTTTATACAATTAAATACCTATAATTTATAGAAAATATTTTTATAATAAGTTCTTAAAACATGATAGAAACTAGTTTTATAAAAATACTATTTTAAGGCATAAAACTAGATTAATTGTAATATTATGAATATTAAATATAAAAAATTAATGATAAAACATTTAACAAGATATATAACATATGAATTTATTTAAAAAACATTCCCCAAAAGTTATTAATCTAACTTGTTAATAAAAATTTATATTACACGCATAAAAATAGATTTCTTTAGAAAAATACATTTTTATTTTCAATTTTTTCATTTCAAACTAATTTATTACCAATGAATTAATTTTAGAAATATAATACAACATATTATAAAAAATTTAGTTATTATTATTAATATCATCTAATACAATGCAATGGTGAAAACTATCACAAATATTTTCAATATTATGTCATAGTTTATTTATACATGGTGTTGTGTATAATGAAAACTGTCAAAGAAATGTAATTTATTTATAGAGAAATTTTTAATAAATTTTTAGTGTATTACATTATTTTTCAATAAAAATGGATACATAATATTTTTAGGACATTGGATTTGATTATATACATTTTTTGATATTTCATGTCAATGCGAACTAAATTAAGGATGTTATGGTTATTTTAGTTCCCTAAGGGGTGTTGTTATACTTCAAAAATATGTAGTAATATTTTTTTCTTTCCATTGTTATCCTCTTCATGTAACAATAAAGATCACCATGGAATGAGACACCTAAAAAATAATGTTTTAACTTATGGTAGATTTTATATTTGTAAGGGAACTCATTTCTTTTTATGATGACAAAAATCAGTAATTGAGGAATATTTAATTATATTTTGAGTGGTATTCCACCATTAATATTAGAGGATGATATAGAGATTTTAATATAAATTTATGATTGATATAATTAGATAAAATATTTATCTATTTATATAAAATGAAATTGATGGTATATATATTAAAAAGAACCCACAACCAATAAGTCGGAGGATATTTGATAGAGGTTCAAAGTGATTAATGTTTATATCTTTTACATTTCGGGTTTTCTTCTATAATTCATTATCTATAATTAATTACTTATATTGCTCCTATGATATCATTAGTGGATGAACCACATTTTGAGTAGTCTTTTAAGGACTGTTGAATATTTTTTTTATTTGTTTCTAATGGTATATTGTTTTTTGTGTTTTTATCACTCATTCTTGAAATATATTAATCCTTAGGAAGAATGAAGGACTGTTTCTTTTATTGGTGAATTTCATTTTTAATGCATCATATTCTGTTTGATGTCTTCGTTGACTGTATAATATTATATGTGAAATTTTTAGATATTGTTTTTAGTAACCTATTAGTAAAATCTATATATTATTTAATATATAATGAACATGGATTTATGAAAAATAGTTTTTCCAATCACTTTTAGTCTTATATTTTTATTTTTTTATGAATTTATTAACATTAAAAATAGAAAATTCATTATTAGGATCAGAAGTACATCTGGTTTTATCCTTGAACACTCGTATATTTATAGAGTATCAATATTTTCTATACATGATTCCAACATGGAATGAATTTTTCTTTTCTAGACATAACTTTTTTTTAATATTTTATTGCGATAAACAAATTTTGTATAGACATAGGGATGATAGATTATAATTTTTATTTTATTTAAAATCTTATTAAATTTTATATTTTTCCTATCCTTGATTTTCTCATGCTACGATTTTAAATTTAATTATTATTATTTAATTACCTCTCAACATCAGATAATGTTATGAAATTAGAATATATAATTATGAATATTATCTTGATAATGAATAAAATTTGATAAAACACAAAAAGAAAGTGATCATGGATATAACTGATTTATTGGATAATTTATATCCGATTTTTGAAGTAATACACCCAACATAAATTATATTAATGAAGTACATATTATCTAAAACCTTTAGGGTAAAACAACTCATTCTAGTACACCCAGTAAATTTGATGCATTTTTAGATAAACATGTAGATCATAGATTTTATTTAATTTCAAATCATTTTGATGGTATAAATTATTAAGACATGACCCTATGAATTCTATGTTTTGCATAATATTACAACAACATTAGATATACAATGTTTCCAACTATACTTTGTGTCTTTTGTGGGTTTAGTATTCATTAAGAGGTAACAAATTATTTAGTAACAAATTATTTTCCCCATATTACATCACATTGTGGGATGATAATGTTATAAAACCCAATTCAATATTATTCTATCCCCACAATCTATGAAATATTAATTCAATATTTACAATTTCCATTAATTTCAAAATGAATCACTATATTCTGCATGGAAGAGGTGTGTTGTGTTGTAAAAAACGTGTCTTAATCAGTGTTCTGATATCGGGAAACTAATAAAAACACATATGAGGTTATTTCTCAATGAATTATTTTTTTAACCCTCCACAAGATATTCATTGAGGATGAAATTATTAGATTAAATCTCTGATTTATTTATGAAATTTATTTGTAATTATGTATAATAAAATATATATAATGAATTCAAAGGAATACAATTAATATGGTTGATTCACATTGATATATTTTCCATAAAAATGTTTTCTTGACAATTCCATGGATATGATACTAGAAACTGACCAACCCCAGGATAAACATACAATAGATAAAAATTATACTGACAATAATCATAAAAAAATTATTTAGTGTAAAATGAGACAACGAAATTAAAATATTTCAAAAAATTATAGGGGAACTAAAATTTCAACAAAAACAGGGACCAATAAATTAAATATAAAATAAACTCAAAAGAGAAAATGTTATTAACCTACATGAAAACTACACGTGACACCATTAATATGTTTTAATAGGATTCAATAATTTAATATTCATCTACAATAAACACTTTTTAAATGTTTGATATATTACAAGTCAATACATATAATTGTCACATAGTGTACTATCTTGTTCCATAAAGATCGTTACTTGTATAAGAGTTAATTATATCAACATTAGGAGAGAAAAAAATGGAATAAATTACATGAACATAGGGTAGAAATCCATTGAAGAATTCTAGAAAATGGAATAATTAAGAGGAAAATAAAAATAATAAGGAACAAAAATAAGATTTAAAAGTTAAAAAAGTATTCCTTCAACATTAAAAAACATTATACAATTCCCAAAAGGATTACACAATGTTATGTAATGATTAAAGGATTATGTTTTTTTAAATTTATATGAAATATCAAATTAAATTTCATTTTGTAGTGTCTTTTGAAAATATTATAACTTATGATTTTCATCATATATGGGTTAGATTAAAACAAGAGTGAATGTGACAAGATTATCTTAACATCACTTGTTAATTAATTTTTTTTCATATATTAGAACTTTTAACAAAAAAAAAATTATAACAGTGGTAATGTTTTAATTTGAAACCCAAATAGTTCTTATCAGTTCATAATTTTTTTAGTTATTTTGGTGTGACTGTGAACATCTTTTCATTCACAATATTTGTTATCTTTGGTTTAGAAAATACAATTCTAAAGAAACATACTCTTCAATTTGTGGATTCAATATTGAGATATCTATAAGGTTTCATCAATGATTTTTTATTTACAGTTACATAATATTAATTGCGTATGTCATTTTATTGGAATGATATGGATGTAATAAAAACACCCAAAAAATGGATAGATATTTTCAATTGATGGATGGTTTTTTTTAGTGTTAAAATTTTAGGGTAATATTTGAGATTTGGTTGTGATAATATTACGTTCAACTTTCATAAGGATAAGTTTAATATTGATGGGAAATAAGAATATTTTATTGAATATGTTACTTTAATTAAAGTAATAGATATAGGAGCTGTAATAAATAATAAATAAAATAATGAAGTTTATGATGGGAAGGAGGAAGGTTGGATGATTAATAAAACTAATTATTTAAGAAAATAAAATAAAAAAAATTACAATAAATAAGGATAAAATTTTTAATCAGTCCATGAGTTAATATTTTATTCTTTTGGATTAAAATATAAATTTTATTTGGTCCTATGGATGTGGACAATATGCTATATCTTGGAACAATAAATACAATTTCATAGAAATGATGAAGACCCATCTATGGGTATGAATATAAACTAAATATAATCATTTATATTAAATAGGTAAAATTTGTAGAACCATCGATTATATGATATGGAGTGTTCGTTAAAATAATTAAGGCATTAAATAATGGGAATATATGATGAAACCAATGTTTTGAAATGATTATGATTTATTCATTAGTAATTTAGAATTTATAACTTTTTTTACTCTTTTATCCAATATTCTTTAATCACCCATATGATTTATTAACAATTATGAAATTGATCATATAATTACATGTGTTTATATTTCATTTATATTTTTATAGTCATCAATGAAGCTAATAATGAATAAGGTAAATTGGATAATATTTAGCGTCAGATGGAGTAAGAGTACAAGGGTATACTATATTAAATTCATAACATATTTTATGTTAATTATTTCACATGAATTTACATTTAACTAGATTTTTTACTTTTATATATTTCTTAATAAATTTGTATCAATTATTTCTATAATTTTGGAAAATTATTATCATATCATTCATTACATGTAATTTTTGACATAAAAAATATTTATAATGATGGATTGATGTGAAAATATATTCTCAAAAATATTAAATTTTATATATCATCATTTGGTATGATTATTTGATATATTTAATAAATATTCATCAATGACATTAAAGAATAGATTTTATTATTTTAATGTAATTTTATTATTATAATTTTTCTTGTCATGAGTTCGGTTGTTGTATTCTGTTTTCCATTACCAAAAGTCAATCTAATGCATAATCATATACTCATTATTTTAAAATATTAAGTAGGGATTTTTGGTCTATAAATTACTACAAGATATTCACCAATTATTAAAAGAAGTAAATTATGATTTGGAACCACATTAATACTATTGAAACCACCAGTTATGTATTATTATATTAACACTTCTTAATTTGGGACCATCCTTATATTTCATCTCGTATTGATAAATGTTGTCCCTTAATGGTATTGATAAAAAGATATATATCATTCCCATGTATTCAATCAAAAACAAATATTCATTTTTTCTTGATGTTTTATAATCTATGAAGTTATGGATAAGAGAGGAATCATGGTGTTAATGGGGATGAATTTTACTAAAATTAAGATTGTTAGGAGTTATCATTTTTTTAAAGACATGTTTTTAAAATTTCTTTTATTATATATTCATTTCAATCTTCTATGAATACACATGAAAAATAAAATGGAGTAAAATATTTATTTAAAAGAGGCTGAATAATTCATTATGGTCGTTGTCATTATTTGTGAGACTATGAGAAGAGGAATAGGGGTTATTGGATATAATTATTTTGTTGATATATATTAGTGCGGAAGACTTTAATTGAAATTAAATATAATATCATGCATTATTCCTAATAGAAAATACATTCTCTTAGGACAAAATTTATAATCATTACATAGAGACATAATCCAAAAATAACAATGGAGACATTATTACCATAAATAATGAACCCATGATATATTTTACTTTGAAATAATTTATATATTTTTATTACATGAAATTATATATATATATAAATATTGTGAAGATAAATGTGTTTCACAATAACTCAAATAAATTTGTATGGACTAGTGGGTGAAATAAGATTTATACTAATTTACATCAATAATGTAAATGAATACAAATAAAATTATTGGATATTTGAATGGAAGTAAATGGATGTATCATAAATTCATGAAGTTAATAAATATATGTGATAGATTTTAATTTTCTAAATTTTACGTTTTGAAATGATATTTTTTTAGAATTAATCAAAGTATATTCCTAACTGAAAATGATTTTATTATTTTTATTATAATTTTTAAATTTTTGATATGATGTGTTTTCATTAAGATAATGTTAAAGTATTTTCATGTTTATAATAAATTGTTTTTTTGTGGGGGGAAATTGATAAGTCAATTATATACATTCACTATTTGATATTTATTTCCTTGATAAATGAGATTATATTTGGTAGTTCCTTTATCATAATGTTTTCCTATAAGAATAATTTTTCGTAAAATATTTAAATGAATTGATTTATTTTCAGATATGGAGGAGAAAATCATTTCATAAAAATAATTCATTGCATATTGTCTAAGGGAATATATGATTTATCAGGGTATATATCGTATAATTTTCTTGTGACTATTTCAATAGAAAAAATAAATATGTCACAATTATTTATTAGATCATCATTGAATTGTGTAGAAAACTAGTATGGGTTCCCCATTAATTGTACGATGTAATGGATAATGAATATTAGTATAGAATATACCTAATTTATCTCTATTACACAGCATGATAACCTTTAATGAGTGTTTGATTTTACAATATATATAAAATATTATATCATGGATGGTATTTTTGGACATGGTACATGAACTATTGATGATATATTAATGATGATATTAGGAACAACCATCACTCTAGTATAGATGTACATATAAGAACATCATACCACAACCACAATGCTAATTTCATTATTATGTTGAATTAGATAGTAAATAAATATATAATTTCAGTCTATTGAATTCAGTATAACTGGATTAGTTGAGATACAACCATTATGAAATTATATAAGATGTTGAGACATGGTTTCATTGTTCATTAAATATTTTTTTCATAAAAAATGATTTTTAATGGACAAAAATTGTAAAAATAGTTCTCTACATTAATTTATATGACTCCGTTGAGATATGTATCAAATTAGAAGAAATTTAGAGCTATATCATAGTTTTTATGGTTGTTTCATTGATTTTAGTGATGAGACATATCACAATAGTATGGAATAATTTTTATTTCAGCTCAACATGCCTCATTGAGGCATCCTAAAGAGTTTCAAGATGTGAGAAATAGAAAAAAAAATATGAATACATAATTTCACATACATGTTTGGAAACACTTATGTCTTTGAGAAGTGAAAGTTTTAGGACCATGGATTGATTTTTAAGACTATATTAGAAAAGATTTGGTGAAAATTGTTATATTTTTACCAAGAAAATTATTTTAAAACACTGAATTATATAATGAGAAATATGATATATTTTTATACATAAATTAAGATTCAAGGAATCTATATTAAATAAGATATATATCCAATATAAGAGAGGATGTCAATTTCAAGTCAAATGTCTTGAAGGCTTTTATTAGCTCTTGGATATATGGTTTTCATCAACATTATCATATCTTACATGGATCTATTTCATGGATCATGTGAATTCATGATTTTTTGAAAATAATTTACAATATTTTTAATTATACCTGATTGGGTATTAATGTTTATTTTATTTTAATGGTTATATATGTTTTAAAAAATTCAAATTTTCACTTATTCCTTTTATTCATTCTTGTTATTTAATATTGTTTCCCTAATTAAATGATTTTCATACTTATTCCTTAACATTATTTTAGATTCCACACCAAGATTGTATTATTTTATGTAATAGATTTAAATTTTTTTAAAATCCTTATTAGGAAATTATTATATGTGCTAGATTATATGAAAATTTTAGACTAGTCATTAGAGAGTAAATAAAATGATAGTTTTTTATAAGATAAAATTCCAAAAAAATGACATGAAAATATGTTTCATTATTTTATGTTTCAGTATTTTATAAACATGGATTTATTGAATGAAAACTGTAATCATCAAGAGACACAATTCCTAGTTATTGAAATTATTCATCTAAACAATTAAACTAGGGCATACATATTTGGGATAACTAGTCCTTATGGGTTTGACATCAAAAATATTATATAATACACATATTATATTTATCTTTAAGGAATATTACAAATATATCAATATTTTATTCTCATATAGAGTTAATGTTGCCTTAATGGGAGTTAATATGAATATTGAATGTTTATGTTACCCTTAAATGGTGTGTGCCCTTGTCATAGATGACACTACAAAACAATTTAAGTGTTATTATTATGTTATCAAAAATTTAACGGATTCCTTTTCATAACGAGCATCATGTTCCCCTGATAATGGTGGGTACCTATTTCATACGGTTTATTTGAAACCATTATATTGATATTCTGGTTACACTAATTAATATTTTATCATGTTTCCAACAAGTAACTGGTATCTTGTCATGACCCGTCCCTCGGGACATGTGTTGTGTCTAACCAATGCCCGCCTTTCAAATGCTAGGGCTGGTGACTAGCACCTAAGGTGTATTATCGAATGCTAGGAAGGCATTTCCTTTATAACTGTAAGAAAATGAAACCAAGCACAGAAAAAGATACAAACTCTTGTAAACTGAATAGTAAACAGAGTGAGTGAATTAAGTAAAATGGGCCAGAATACAAGCCCAACTGGAAAGTACAAGAAACTGAAAGTACAAGTAAACAAGAACAGCTCCTATGAACACCTGCTAAGGATCCTACCTGAAGGGTAGGTAAAACTCTGGATCGGTTGTCTCTGTGGTATGGCTCGTCTAAGGTACACATTTGAGCTACCTCCAATCATTGTACTCTCGTCCTCAGTCAGCATTGTCCATCGTCTGCACCAAACACAATGAAGTGTGGGAATATCCCTTGCAGAGGTGAGTATAACAATAATCCTTAGGGAACCCGAGACCCTCAAGGTCTCACAAAATCTTAAAATTATAAACCAAAAAGCATGAAATCAACTGACAACCCCACTTTGGTATATGCCCATATATATACCTATGTTATCAAGTATACCCATCTAAATTAGGGGGAAACACAGAGTCAAACTCAAATACTCAAAGCTCAACTGTTCTACAAAGGAAGGAACACTACAAAGATAAGTACCCCACATGCACGCCTCAAAAAATAATACCAAAAAGGCACTAACTCAGTTCAAACTAGGTATATCTTATTTACAGAAGTACAAAAGATTATATGTAACTAATGAATCATCTTACTCTATTAAGAGGCTTTTCTGCTGACCCACATAGGATCAGTCAGTACTAACCTACATAGGATCTCTAGATGCTAACCCATAGAGGATATCTAGGTGCTTTCCTACACCGGATCACTTGGTGTAGACCCACACTGGATGGATCAGTGCATACCCACACATGATCGCTCGGTGCTGACCCACACAAGATCACTTGGTGTTGACCCACACAGGATCTCTATTCATTATTCACATCAAAACCAGCCAATGGGTTCTTGTACTAATTTTTCTCATCTTTGGGAGGGTCCGCTCCTCAGGCCACTGGTCGATACTCCAACTTCAAAAAAGTCCCATTAAAAATTATCCCATGTACCGAATCAATCTTCACTGGATCCACATCAAATTCATCCTTCGATATGACATGTACGAGAAAGTGAAAATTTTGGATCTAGAACAGGAACTTAGAGAGCTTACCATAAATCTGGTGCTCTCGGAGTGTGTCCAGTACTACCTGCAAATGATAGGCACGCTCCTCCTCAGTAGTCGAGTAGATCAGAATTTCATCGATGAAGACTACTATAATGCGAGCAAGTTACTACTGAAAGATCTTGTTCATGAGTCCCGTGAACACTGCTGGAGCATTGGATACACCTAATGGCATAACCAAGAACTTGTAATGTCTACACTGACATCTAAAATCTGTCTTCTGCACATCCTCATCTCGTACTCTGAGATGCTGATAGCCTGATATGAGGTCTATCTTCAAGAACCACTGTGCTACCTTATTCTGATCAAGGAAGTTTTCAATCATTGGAGGTGGGTACTTGTTATTCATGGTCACCTGGTTCAGGCGCAGATAGTCCATCCAAAGTCTCAGGCTCCCTATCCACCTTCTTGGAAAACAAAATCGGGGCTGCCCAAGGAGAATCACTGGGCTGAATGATTCATTTCCCATATAAATCCTCCAGTTATTCCTGCAACACACAAAGCACCGCGGGAGCCATTAGATACGCTGGTGTAGATATTGGTGTCGTCCCGGGGTACAAGTCAATGTAATAGTCCACATATCCGTGATAAGGTAGACCCATAACATCATCAATGAATACATACGCGTACTGGTCCACCACTATTGGATAACTTGGACTCTCCATGTCAACTGATCGGAGGGTAAGGCTAGCCAACTGATGAGTTATTGGCTGAACTCTCCTCTGGTTAAGACCATCATGTCCAGCAGAGGCTCCTTTCTCGCCAGTGATGGTAAACCTGGTCCCATCTGTGAAGACACGCTGCACTTTTCACCTAATAGAGTCAATATGATCATGGAATATAGATAACCATTCCATAACAAATATGGCGTCGTAAGGCCCCGACGTCTCTACAATGAGATCCTAGCTGAAGCTCTATCCTCCTAGAATATGCTCTTACTGCCGGTACCAGTCCATAATCATTGAATCTACTTCCATAAGAGTCTCTATTCATAATCATCGAGCCAAAAGATTTGTTGGAATATTTGAGATCCGAACGAGGTGTGCCAATAAAAGAATGATAGGAATCTGTGTCTATAAGTAATGCGGCTAAGGTGGAGTAGACACAGATAATACCTCATATCATTTCTAAAATTTCATGATCATAGGCCTCAACTGCCTGGAGCTGAGCTCTCCCATATCATACTCCTCCCTGTGGTCGGGGTGAACCACCTGATGGTGGTATCGGTAAAATCTAGAATCATCTCCCACCATCAGCTTAATGGGTAGCTCCTCTTCCACGTCTGTCGGCATCCTGCAGACCTCCTTGGTCAAACTTCTGTCTATGCTTGGGCAGTCCTTTGACCATCTTCTGATCATTTGTACGGCAGGTCGGACAGTCACGAGCCATGTGACACTTCCTGCCACATGCATAACACTACCAGCTCTTAGCATGACTGGCTCTACCTCGGTTTCCCGCACAACTAACCCAGAATCCTATGGTCGTCCACCTGTAGGTCTAGTAATGTTGGACCTCTGCGACATCTGTCTGATTCCATATGCATAAGACTCCACTAAGTGATTACCGGTTGTGGGTCTCGCTGCTGGTCACTACTCAGCAAGGAAACTCTCTACTAAGAGGGCTCTATCTAACACCCCCACCTACTTCTGGATGCTAAGAGAAATCATCGAAGCCCTGATATCTCGCCTGAGCCCTTGATCGATGGTCTGAGACCTGAATAATGGGTCCCGCACCATATTAGTGGAGTACCATGAAAGGTCAATGAACCTCACTGAGTACTGAGCTACAGTCCTGATGCCCTGATGCAGATGAAGAAGCTCCTGTATGCGCACTGTATGAAGAGTCGATGGGACAAACTCTACCCAAAATAGGATCTCAAAGTCTTCCCAAAGAACCATCACCCCATCGTGAACTTGGAGCATCAACCTCCACCATCTGCCTATTGTTTCCTGTAGAAGGCTGTAGATAAAGATCACCTTGCGATCAACTGGTGTCCCTACCTGTTGGAGGACTCTCACTACGGCTTCCAGCCAATCCTAAGCCGCCTGTGGGTCCGTCTCTCCACTGAACCTGGGTAGCCTCTTGAACTAGAACTCGTGCACACACTCAGGCAGCTTGCACCCTCTACTGCTGGGGCTGGCGGCATCAGTGGCCCAATATGTAATGGTACTGCTGGAGCCTCCACTGGTGCCTCTACTAGAAAAGGGTCCTACATCGAGGCCTCATCGCTCGGTGGGCTATCAGTGCATAATATATCCAGAACCCTATCTGGTTGTATTCATGGAGACATCCTAGAATGTAACAGATGCGCCGTGGTCAAAAACTTATACCTGGTGAGCTAACACAAATAGATCACAATGAAAAATCTTCAAAACACACACACAATCAATGTTTTTGTGCACTAAGTTAGAAATCAGAAGTCAGGGTCCTGGTGTATGGATACGTTGGCTACCGCACTAACACTGGATTCCATAAACTGATAACCACACTCACTACACTTAAAACTATTTCTGTTAAAAAGAATGATCAGAGTCCTATGTTCTACGGTAGAATCGACTCCTCTGATACCAATTTGTCATGACATGTCCCCTAGGGCATGTTCTGTGACTAACCCAATCCTACCTTCTATGGGCTTGGGGATGACGACTAGCACCAAAGGCGTATTCCATAAAACTGGGAAGGCTATTCCTTTATATCAAGTAAGAACATGAAACCAAGCAGACATCAAGATACGAACTCAAGTAAACTAAATAGTAAACCAAGTGAGTGCGGAAAGTAAAAGTGTCCAGTATACAAGAGAAACAAAAATGTACAAGAAAATAAAAGTAAAAGAAAACTGGATCTGGTCCTATGAACGCCCACCAAGGATCCTACCTGAAGGGTAGGTATAACTCTCGATCATTCACCTCTACGATACACCTCGTTTAAGGTCAAATTCTGAGCTACCTCCAGTCCTGGTACTCTCATCCTCAGTCAGCACTGTCTACCATCTGCACCAGACATCATGATGTGTGGCCATATCCCGTGCATGGGTGAGTATAATGATACTCATTTGGGACCCCAAGACCCTCAAGGTCTCACAAAATCCACAAAGGATAAAACACAATGCATGAAATCAACTGAAAATAATACATAGGTATATTCCCATAAATTTAACTATGTTATCATGTATACCCATCTCAATCAAGAGGAAACACAGAGTCCAACTCAAAATCCCAAAGCTCAATTGTTCCTCAAAGGAAGGAAGACCATGAAGTTAAGTACCACACAGGAATTCCACAAAGAATATTACCACAAAGGTAATGACTCAACTCACACAAATTAAAACATTGGTATAGAAATAAAAATGATTATATTTATCTACTGAATCATCTTACTCTTTTAAGAGGCTCTACTGCTAACCCACATAGGATCACTCAATGTTGACCCACATAAGATCTCTAGATGCTAACTGACATAGGATCTCTAGGTGCTAACTCACACAGGATCACTTGGTTCTGACCCAAACATGATCGATCGGTGTAGACCCACACATGATCTCTATTCATTCTTCATGTCATAGCCAACTACTTATTTCCCGCACTAAGCATGATCCTCTCTGGTATGGTCCACTCTTCAAGACACTGGTTGATACTCCATCTTCCACGATGTCCCATGAAAAATTATCCCAATGTACCACCACATCATAGGGATCTCAACGCAATAGAAGATGCGTCAATCGGACGCCTGGTACCGTCTGTAAGTTATTAGTCTTTTTAGCTCCTAGGGTCTGGTTGGATTCATGCTAGATCCCTCCCGACCATATCCCAAGATTATCCAAATCTCAAGTGGGGTACACCAAAGGGGCCGTATCTCTCCAGGGTTTCTGGCGCCACAGATAGTTCGTAAAATGGATGTCTGGTGCCAATGTTATGGCCAATAGAGCGTAAATGGGTCGACGTTGGCCCTGGTCTTGTCTGACCCGGTCAGACAATCTTGACCTGACCCCGGTTCAGGTCGACCCAGCCCACTGGGTCCAGCCCAGCTCGTGCTGGGTGGCCCGGCATAGGCAGTGGCCTGCGGTGCGGTGCAGGGGTTGCATGACCAAGAGGGAGGTGCAAGGCCGTGGGAGCCACGAGGGCGACGAGGAGGCCCTAGGGCCGCGATGGATCTATGAAGGCCGTAGGGGGCCACGTTGGTGGAAAAGAGGCCTCCAGGTGGAAATGCCGGTGAGAGGCTGTAGGGTTCTCTTGGGCAGAGTAGAGGCTTCGGGCTGTGCGGGGCCACAGGCGGTGGGGGCTGCGGGCGGTGCGGGTCCACAGGCGGAGGGGGCCGCGGGCAGCACGGGGCTGCAGGGATGAGGCTGCAGTGTGGAGATGACGATGTGGGAGGGGGGGGGGGGGGGTGACCATCGAGTGGCGGAGTCTTTAGATGGCACGAGGACACGGGGCGGTGGAGGAGCGGGGGAGCAGTGGCAATGGTGTGGTGTCGTTGCGCCATCGCCCTCATCGTGGCTGGCGGAGGGGCCTTCCACCGTTCGTGTGCCCCATCGAGGTTGGTTTTCCTCCTCCTCCATCGCGAAAAACACAAAAACAATTAATAATGATAGAGGGGTCATGCCATGTTAGTTTGGAACACACCACTCGCGTTAGAGCGGTAACATGCGGCTCAACAAAATCTTGAGTGAATAATGTCAAACTCTACAACCCTCGACAAAGATTATTCCCAAAACCTCAAAAAGACAACATTTGTGGATCAACAAGTTAGAGAGTTGATCCGCGTTCATTGTTTAGAAGGGAAGAACATGGTAATCTATAATCACACATGATAAAACCCCTACCTTAGAGATTGGTTGATATTGGCACGATAATGAAGTCAAAGAAAGAAAAGAGGGTAACAACAATCATCACTTCCAAAACCATGCTTCAACGTTGGGATCGTACGTCGTCCTCTTCATTAATTTCCAATGAACGTTCTAATATGGCTTTCTACGTTGGAGAACATTATCCCACCAAAAAACTTCATTTCCATCCAAATATCCACCCAAACAAAGAGGTTCTGATAAAATGAAATTAAGTAGATTAATCATGTTGGAAGGTTGGCATAATTAATTGTCTCATTTAATTGTAACATGTTGGAAAAATTAATTGGAAAAATAAATGAATGGTGTTGGAAAACTTTAATGTAGGGGTGTTCAAAGGTATTCTCTCATTAAAGCGGTTCGGGAGGTCCCCGCCTCTCAATTCAAAATGGGGGTTTTAGGCTCAGTGGTACCCACCTCTATAACATACATGTATGATGTTTTAGTTTATGTGGGGCCCACCTTTAAACCATCCACATAGGAGGATTCAGCTAAAAAGAAAATATAATAAAAGTATTTTTATTTTATTTCTATTTCAACAAAAAACCCAAAAAACTATTTTTCATCATTAACCCACAAAGGTCGAGGTGAAAGTGTCCTTATGAAAGAACTAGCATTCTGAGTTCAACGGTTCCATCAGATTTAAATTTAGAGCCCCGGTTTAAATGTTAAAAAACTATCTCGCGCGTTTACTGAACGTATTTAAAAAAAGGTTCATAAATTCATTCTGGGCACTCCAAACCTCAGGATCACACGTCGTCAATTTCTACGGATTCGTAAAATTCCCATATAATTAAAACAAAATTTACTTTGAATTTCCAGGTCATTACATTTCTTATAAATTTTTATGTTTACGTTATGATTGTTTACAAATTTGTTTCATCACTACTACAAAAACGGGCAATAATAGTGCTAAAATCGGGCTTTTACAGCGCTGATAAGGGGGGGGGGGGTCCTTTAAGGGCGCTAAAAAAGCGTTGTTAAAGGATACCTTTAACAGTGCTAAAAAGCGCTGTTAAAGGAATTCTTTAACAGCGCTAAAAAGTGATGTTATATGTTGCCTTTAACAGCTCTTTTTAGCGCTGTTAAATGTCGCCCTTAACAGCGCTAAAAAAGCTCTGTTAAATCCCTGCCTGTTGCTAATAAAAAACCTGCACTAGTACAACCAGCCGAGCAGAGCTGCACAAAAACTAGTATATCAACCACAGACCTGCACAAAAACCAGTATATCAACCACAAGCATGTAATCAACCGATCACAACCCAACCAAACAGTGTTCTTACCATGAGTTAGATACCATCTACCCAGAAACCAAAACTACCTCATTACATAGTATCACAAAATATTCCTACAGAACTCAGAAGATAAATACTAGAACATTCCACTATGCATTGTTTCTCCTTGGATTGCCACTTGGTTTTGACAAATCGTGCAGAGCCCGTGCTCCTTGAATCATTCTGCAATACATAAAAAGGATATCCTAACTCTCCCAACAATCACCCTTAGTAATTATGTATATTAATACAAAAAATGTAACATATCATAAATTGGGGGACTGTAATGAGACATCAATATTAACATTCTATATATAGGATCGATGTCTGGTAGGATTGGTTGCGTTGATACATGACTCTACCTGGACCTCAAAAATAGATATATGATCTCACTCCAGGACTTTCAGAGAGACTCCAACTATGTCTAGGATGTCCTGCTGAAGCGATCGTACTACCGTAAGTTGGAAAAGATACCAAAACCATCCTAGGAAGGATCATGGGAGCCAAACCTAATGAAATATGTCCTTGATATAGTGTTCAAAGAGATCAATCATGGTACATAAAATTATGTGTCATTTAAAGGGTCACATGCCTTGTCACTTTACCCTGGGTAACTCCAATGTTCAGCTGCCTGTGTGAATATACATGTCATATCAATAGGAAATTACATGGAATGTTAAAAAACATATACGTGTTACCCTTTGATCGTGTGTCCTCTTATGCACCCTTTCCCTATGTTAGTACATGACGTCGATCTCTTGTGATTCTTCCTGTGTATCTGTACAAGGGATAAACTGCGTAGCTGGCTCATTAAAGACGTGTAGTGGGATATATTCCATGTAGGAAAGACATGTAATCCACCCCATGTTTGTGTATCTCAAAAATTCATGCCATGTCTTGGGAGAGGTTCTACACTACATGTGAGGTGGATATCTCAGTTGTTGATTTCACATAAAAATAAGCCCATTTTGAACAAAACAGAGGCACTTTGAGTGGTGTCGACCACACTGGGCCTCGGATTGAGTTGGGGTTGACTCATACACATCAAATTTGACCCATGTATCATTTTCCTTAAGTTTCAATAGAATCCGAATGCGTTTGCTCAGTTTCCCGTATGTGAGTTGTTGATTTCTCACTTAAAATTAAGTCCATTTTTAACAAAAACAGAGGCACTTTCAGTGGTGTCGGACACACCGGGCCTCGGATTGAGGCGAGGTTGACTTTTACATGTCACATTTGACCCATGTATCATTGTTCTAAAGTTTCAACAGAATCCGAATGCGTTTGGTTGGTTTGTCGTATGTTAGTGGTTGATTTCACTTAAAATTAAGTCCATTTTTAACAAAAACAGAGGCACTTTGAGTGGTGTTGGCCACACTGGGCCTCGGATTGAGGTGGGGTTGACTCGTACACGTCACATTTGACTCATGGATCGTTGTCCTTAAGTTTCAATAGAAACCGGATGTGTTTGGTCGGTTTGGTGTATGTATGTAAAATATTGTCCATTTTAAACAAAATACATACACTTGGAGTGATACCAGCCACACCGCGTCTCAGATTGAAGCAGGTTTGACTCGTACACGTCACATATGACCCATGGATCATTGTACTAAAGTGTTAACACAATCCTAAGGCATTTGGTCGGTTTCCCGTATGTCAGTTGTTGATTTCACTTAAAAATAAATCCATTTTGAACAAAATAGAGAGACTTTGAGTGGTGTCGGCCACACCGGGCCTCAGATTGAGTCGGGGTTGACTCTTACACGTCAAGTTTGACCCATGGATTATTTCCCTTATGTTTCAACAGAATCCAAATGCATTTGGTCAGTTTGCTGCATGTCAGTTGTTGATTTCACTTAAAAATAAGTCCATTTTGAACAAAAGAGAGGCACTATGAGTGGTGTTGGCCACACCGTGCCTCGGATTGATGCGGTGTTGAATCGTACACGTCACACATGAGTAATTGATCGTTGTGAAAAAGTATCAACGCAATCAGAAGCCGTTAGATCAGTTTGGCGTATGTACGTAAAATATTGTCCATTTTAAACTAAATACATACACTTGGAGTGATACCGCTCACACCGCACCTCTGATTGAGGCGGGGTTGACTCGTACACGTCACATTTGACCCATGGATCATTTTATTTAAGTTTCAATAGAATCCCAATGCGTTTGGTCGGTTTGTCGTATGTCAGTTGTTGATTTCACTTAAAATTAAGTCCATTTTTAACAAAACAGTGACACTGTGAGTGGTGTCGGCCACACCGGGCCTCAGATTGATGCGGTGTTGAATCATACACGTCACACATGAGTCATTTATTGTTGTGAAAAAGTATCAACGCAATCAGAAGCCGTTAGATTGGTTTGGAGTATGTACGTAAAATATTGTCCATTTTAAACTAAATACATACACTTGGAGTGATACCGGTCACACCGCTCCTCTGATTGAGGCGGGGTTGAATCTTACACGTCACATTTGACCCATGGATTGTTTTCCTTAAGTTTCAATAGAATCCCAATGTGTTTGGTCGGTTTTCCGTATGTCAGTTGTTGATTTCACTAAAAATTAAGACCATTTTTAACAAAACAGTGACACTGTGAGTGGTGTCGGCCACACCGGGCCTCGGATTGATGCGGTGTTGAATCGTACACGTCACACATGAGTCATTGATCATTGTGAAAAAGTATCAATGCAATCAGAAGCCGTTAGATCAGTTTGGCGTATGTACGTAAAATATTGTCCATTTTAAACTAAATACATACACTTGGAGTGATACCGGTCACACCGCGTCTCGGATTGAGGCGGGGTTGAGTCGTACACGTCACATATAACCCATGAATCGTTGTCCTAAAGTGTCAACACAATCCGAAGGCATTTGGTCGGTTTCCCGTATGTCAGTTGTTGATTTCTCACTTCAAAATAAGTCCATTTTAAACAAAACAGAGGCACTTGGAGTTGTGTCAGCCACAACAGGCCTCAGATTGAGGCGGGGTTGACTCGTACACGTCACATTTGAAGGTGATTATGCATACACGATAGTTGACCTAATTAGAGAAGGGTTTCTGGAAGAGTATAAAAGACATGAAGCAATGAAGATCATTAGAGTGTTGGAGAAAATGTGGTTGCTACAAACAATGTGGAAATCGGCTTGTGCAAAGAGACCTAAGTTACAACTTCCAGGTATTGTACTCTATTTTTTTCTGGAAGGTTTCAGTTTAAATGCATTTTGGAATGATACCTTCCAGAATAAAATAGAGTACAATACCTGCAAGTTGTAACTTAGGTCGCTTTGCACAAGACGATTTCCACATTGTTTGTAGCAACCACATTTTCTCCAACACTCTAATGATCTTCATTGCTTCATGTCTTTTATACTCTTCCAGAAACTCTTCTCTAAGAAAGTCAACTATCGTGTATGCATACTCACCTTCAAATGTGATGTGTATGAGTCAACCCCGCCTCAATCTGAGGCCTGTTGTGGCTGACACAACTCCAAGTGCCTCTGTTTTGTTAAAAATGGACTTATTTTTAAGTGAGAAATCAACAACTGACATACGGGAAACCGACCAAACGCCTTCGGATTGTGTTGACATTTTAGGAAAACGATTCATGGGTCATATGTGATGTGTACGAGTCAACCCCGCCTCAATCTGAGACGCGGTGTGACCGGTATCACTCCAAGTGTATGTAATTTGTTTAAAAGGGACAATATTTTACGTACACATGCCAAACCGATCTAACGGCTTATGATTGTGTTGATACTTTTACACAATGATCCATGACTCATGTGTGACGTGTACGAGTCAACCCCACATCAATCCGAGGCCCGATGTGGCCGACACCACTCACAGTGTCTATGTTTTGTTAAAAATGGACTTAATTTTAAGTGAAATCAAGAACTGACATACGACAAACCGACCAAACGCATTCGGATTCTGCTGAAACTTAAGGACAACCAAAATATGCATTAGAACACTCATGATACATAGATTAATTCACTGCCCACCTTCGAGAATGATATGAATCCCAAACCATGACAGCATTATGTTTTTCCATGAAAATTCTCTTAGCGAAGTGGAATGGCAATAGTTGCACACATGAAGAGACAAGTAGAGACGCAAAATCACAAGAGTGAGTTGACATTCCAGTTCTCCAAGAGAATTTTCAAGGAAAAACATAATGCTGTCATGGTTTGTGCTTCAGATCATTCTCGAAGGTGGCCAGTGAATTTCTCTATGTATCATGAGTGTTCTAATGCATATCTTGTTTGGAAGATCATTGTAGTAGACAACGATCTAAAAGTGGGGAATGTGTGCATATCTGAGAATGTCTTTAGTAGTGTCCCTCAAAATGTCTTTAAACTGACCATCTCGAGATGTATCTAAATTTGTGACTTTCTTTTAAATAGTGACTCTTTTCAGAACTGCGTGATATGAAGGTATTTTGGAGATTTTACTGGTTCATGCATGATATGAAGGTATTTTGGAGATTTTACTGGTTTTTTTGTCCAAAGGCCAAAGAAATGTGGTCCATCATTCTTGCATGTTACTCGTACACATCACCAAGGACACGTGGATCGTTCTCCTAAAGGATGGAGGCAATCCGGATGCGTCTGGTCAGTTTTACGTAGGTCAGTTGTTGTTTCCAATTAATGTGGTGTCCATTTTAAACAAGAGAGCGACCCTTTGGGTGGTAGCGGTCACACCGGGCCTCAGATTGAGGCGGGGTTGACTCGTACACGTCACCAAGGACCCGTGGATCCTTCTCCTAAAGGATGAAGGCAATCTGGATGCGTCTGGTCAGATTTACGTAGGTCAGTTGTTGTTTCCAATTAAAGTGGTGTCCATTTTAAACAAGAGAGCGACTCATTGGGTGGTAGCGGTCACACCGTGCCTCGGATTGAGGCAGGGTTGACTCGTACACGTCACCAATGACCTGTGGATCGTTCTCCTAAAGAATGAAGGCAATACGGATGTGTCTGGTCGGATTTCCGTAGGTCAGTTGTTGTTTCCAATTAAAGTGGTGTCCATTTTAAACAAGAGAGTGACCCTTTGGGTGGTAGCGGCCACACCGTGCCTCGGATTGAGGCGGAGTTGACTCTTACATGTCACCAAGGACCTGTGTATCGTTCTCCTAAAGGATGAAGGCAATCCAGATGTGTCTGGTTGGATTTCTGTAGGTCAGTTGTTGTTTTCAATTAAAGTGGTGTCCATTTTAAACAAGAGAGCGACCCTTTGGGTGGTAGCGGTCACACCGTGCCTCGGATTGAGGCGGAGTTGACTCGTACACGTCACCAAGGACCTGTGGATCGTTCTCCTAAAGGATAAGACAATCCAGATTCGTCTGGTTGGATTTCTGTAGGTCAGTTGTTGTTTTCAATTAAAGTGGTGTCCATTTTAAACAAGAGAGCGACCATTTTAGTGGTTCAACATTCTTGCATGTTGCTAGTGCATATCATCTGTTAAAATGGAAAAATGACTCATTGGAGAAAGAATGTTTTATTTAATAACAATTACAATTTTGCTACGAACATTTACATACAACAATATTTCATCTTCTGATCCCCTTAACCCCTCTCAAAAATGACCACCAATTGTACATGTCCCCAAGTCAGATCTTCATTGTATTTGTGTACAATCTGTCATCAGGTATGCGGCCCACTCGTTTCTGAACACATCTATATCGTCTTGTGAGTATGAGGCTTTTTGGAAGTCATAGTAGTACTGCAAAATAAAAAAATAATGAATTAATAAATAACTTAAACGAACTAGTAGTTGTTTTTGAAAATACCTCTTTAGGGATGCTAGTTTGCTGATGAAAAACGATCTCTTTCATAAATTTACAAACATAATGACCGCAATCATTATCGTTTGTTTGTTTTGGACACTGCAAAAAAATTGATCATTAGGAGAATAAATAACTTGTGTTGAGATGTGTTTGGATAGTGAAATTTTATTATATATACCCTGATATTTGTCCAGACGTAGTACTTGCTCGCCTCCCTATGCTTAACCCCTGTCCTCATTCCTTTTTTAGACGATATTGACACACAGACCTATCATAACAGAATCCTTAGTAAAAGATAATAAAAATTATATTACTTGATGTTTATACCTAAAACTTAAGATGTAGTGTCTTACAGATTCACAAACTCCATCATGTATGGTCGGTTTGATGGATATCCTAGCTTTGAATCCAGAAAATAAATCTTCGGAGTATCCAAGTTCACCGCAATTAGCAACCAATGTTTCCTAAAAACACAAAAAGGAATAAGTAATAGAAAAAGTGAAAATATAATTGATATGCTTTAATCGTAAAGTATTACCCCTGCATGGTTTGTATTTGGAAAAGTCTGTAATCTGTAATCTTGCGTTCAAATGTTTTCAGCAAGTCGTTCACTATTTCATCCCTTTTTGATGACTCGATTTTTGTTTGGTGTGTTGATGTGATATGAGGACTAACCAGTCCAAACGTGGCTCATGGGAAAATCCCTTCAACAGTTTTTCATAAATGCGTCTGTCAACAATATAAAATGCATTTAGTCATAATTTTCACATTAGATCAACTTTTAGAAAATCAATTCATGGAAACATACCTCATATATACATTTACAACAGTGACGCCTAACCAACCGTTTTCAAGGATTTCATTTACATTTTCAGCAGCAACGAAATCTTGACTTTCCTCTCCGTATATATTATCTTCGAAAATCACTATATGACTATTACCAACTTTTAGCTTCGTATCCACATGAGTCTTCAATGCTAGTAAATGTGGAAACAGAACAGGTGGTGTAATTGTGCTTTCAGTAGCTCCTTGGGATCGATTGGTCGATCCTTTAGATGGTTTCGAGCCGATGTTACTCACCCCCTTTCCTTTCCCCGTCTATAACAACAATCATTGATTTAGACACTCTTTTCATTAATTGTTAAGGGTTTATCTTTAAAATAAAAGGAAATAAATACCTCTTTGTCTGCATGTACTCTTACATGTTGTGCTGGCCATGCAATGAATGTCCCATTAGCCTTTTCGACCGTATGAATATCATCATTATCAAATGGAATAGGTAGCATTGCATTTGGCTCATGAGCTACAGTAATCGTCACTTTGAGATGATCTTTTGAAAGTGGTCTATTATGCAGTGTGGCATCTGGGATATTGAACACTGTAGCCCTCGCTACAAGGTGATAGGTGGGTGTTGACAGATATAAATCACAATCATTATCACCCTATAGAAGATCAGTAAAGATAAATTATCAGTGTTTGTCTGATTCATATTTCATGGGAACCGTTATTAGAATATTGAATACCACGGCTAAGACATTTTTTAGATGAATGGCTCGCCTCAAAGCTGGTGGGGGTGAGGCAGGATGTTCATGCGGTGGTTGTTCCTGAGTTGTGTCCTCCCTTTGCTTTCCACCCATAAAAGTTTCTAGCAACTCTCCCTGCCATTGCAATTGTTCTTCAAGGGTTGCCATTTTTTTGCTCATTTGTTCCAATTTTTTCTCTGTATCATCCATTTTTTTCTTCTTCTCAAAATATACTCGGGGTGTCACCCCAAGACCTCCACCTCTGACACGACCGTATTTTTCTGGCTGCTTCAAAGCGGTCGATAATAGGTCTGTATCAGCTACAGGATTAGCTGATTCCTGTGACTGTCAGATATAGGAAAAAAACTAATTATTTTTATGTAATAGAAATTTTAAACAAATATTTTTATCATCGTGTCAGAATTACACATATTTCCCACACTTTTTGTGTATTCTCATCTATTAACTTCCCTTCTTTGTTCACACGTGCCTCCTTCCATAGCACATGACGTGGGATAGAAGTGAATTTGGTTTTAGATTCATCAATCTACATATAAACATAGAAAGATAATTATGATGTTGTTTATTGGCACCTAACAATATTACTGTAAATTTACAATACGTACCATTTTCTTTTCTAATGAAGCGTACCCCGTCCTTGTTTACGATAGGGGTATGTTGGATTTGATGCACGTTCCTTATTTTCAGTACAGAGTTTTTGTTTCACAAATGAAATATTGACAATCAAAGTGATGAATACAGGTATCCTCAAACAACGTATTATCACTCACAATGTACCTGAAACTTCTCATCCCCACGACGGCCAATAAATGCATCCCATGCTTCTTGGGATATAAGGTGCGCATAGACAATGGGTTGGTGCGGGTTTATTTTACCTTTAGAATCTTTCAGGTGATATCTTGTTAAAATAGTACGAAAACCTCGATGAATCTTTCTTGCAAGCCTTAGTACATAATCCTTGTGTGAGTCGTCTACTATAAATGTACTCTGCATGAGATTGAGAAGAGTAAGACACTGTTTCATCATTTTATTTGCTAGTTAATTAAATAATTAAATTCATAATGTTACCGTAATTTCTTCCCAGATCACAGCCTTCAACCCGGACACAACATGGTGCCATGAATCTATGTCAATAGGCACGTGTGGCCGAGTGACAACTCCAATGTAACTGCTAAACATAGCCTTGTTGGGATTCACATGTTGGCCTCGTGCATTCCATCCGGCTTCAAATTTGATGCCTTTGCTTTTCGCCTTAAGAATTTTCGCTAACACTGTCAAACTACGACGCACCTGTGATTTCTGCGACGTCGGTCCTTCATTCCCGACCATTTCATCGATATCAACATCATCTATATGTTCATCTACTATGATATCAACGGCATGTGCTGATGGTTGTTGGACCTCAACACTAAGAGAAGGAGCCGCAACAGCAAGAGCAGCAGCAGGAGAAGTAGGAGCACCAGGAGCCGTAGCAGTAAGAGAAGCAGCAAGAGCAGTAGGAGCACCAGGAGCCACAACAAGAGGAGGAGTAGGAGCCACAACAGTAGGAGCAGCAGGAGCCGCATCAGGAGCAACAGTAGCAGCATCATGAGCTGCAGGAGCAGCAGGAGCAGCAGCAGCCGCAGCTGCAGCTGCATGAGAGACATGTTCAGTCTCAAGGTTAGGAGCACCAGAATGTGCAGAAATCATTATCTGCAAAAGTGGTTGAACAGTTCATTCAAATTACATAAATTCTGTAATGACAAGATAATAACATGAGATAACAAGTTCTATATTACAAACAAAATATAACCTGTTTACTGAACTCTCTTTCTTTTTTTCAAAGGTTGAAGAGATTTGACACCTCTATCGACAATCCAAATCCCTTCATTGTGGTCTCCTCTAACATACAAAACATCATATGCATTGGTACCACTCCGAATTGATTGTGACGTACCACTAAAAGGATCGTCCTCAACTGAATTTTCATCGGAAACCTCAATAGTTTTGGACGATAACAGAACAATCGACCACTTTCGGTTTGCGGGATCTGGAACATAAAAAACTTGTACCTCTTGTAATGCCAATTTAAACTGTTCGTCTTTGTACCCTTCATTACTAAAATCAACTTTCACAAATCCCCATTCATCTATTTTAACACCACTATTGTTATCAATCCATTTGCATTGAAAAATCGGCAATTGAAATGTCGTATAATCCAACTCCTATATTAGTTTGATAATGCCAAAGTATGACATATTTGCATAAATTGGATTTCTATCCTTACTACCAGAAACATGAATCGCTTCAGCAACTAGTGTAACTCCACTATTTTGCATTGTACTCTCTTCATCATGTTCATCCGTATAGAATGTATAACCATTAATTACATACCCACTGTAAGATAATACATACACACTTGGTCCAGCGGCTAGCCATCGAAGTCATTCTGAAATTGAATTCGGATTTTCATCCAACTGCTTAAAAATATGGTCCTGAAACCATCCTATAAACTGGTGATTATGTGTATCTGCTAACCATTTTTCATCCCTCGATGGATTCAACTGCCTAAGAATTTCTTTGTGAGTTTCAATATATGGAGCAACCTCCCAACTGTTATGCAAAACATAATGATGAGCCTGCTCCCAATCTGTAATACTGATTGTTACAACTTCTCTTCCAGAAATTCCCCCACCCTCAATGAGTCCAGTGTGACGACATTCGGGAGACCAATGCTTTCCACATCAGATATTTATTCAATACAAAATTCAATGGCTTCCTCAACAATATATCGCTCCACTATACAACCCTCTGGCCGACTTCGATTTTTGACATATCCTTTCAAAATCTTCATATACCGTTCAACAGGATACATCCATCTATAGTGCACAGGACCAAAAAGTCGAATCTCTCTCACCAAGTGAATCATCAAATGAACCATCATATCAAATAATGTTGGCGGGAAGAACATTTCGAATTCACATAATATGATGACAATTTCTTTTTCCATAGCTGGCAATTTCCCCGGGTCTAAAACTTTGCTACATATAGCTTTGAAAAAGAAACAAAGTTTGGTTAACGTATGATGAACATTCTTGGGTAAAATGAAACGTAAAGCTATAGGAATTAGATCTTGCATCAAAACATGGAAATCATGTGATTTCAAACCTTTTAACTTCAAATCATTCATTGACACAATGTTCTTGATATTTGATGAGTACCCCTCTGGAACATTTACATCATTAAAGATGTTGAAAAACTGATATCTCTCTGCCCTAGAAAGAGTATAAGCAGCAGGAGGAAGAAACATTCGATTTTCACCTTTCACGGGAGCCAACTCTTCTCGTATTCCCATGTCAACCATGTCCAACCTTGCCTTAATTCCATCTTTTGTTTTGCCAGGGGCATTTAGCAACGTTCCAATAACACTATCACAGACATTTTTTTCCACATGCATCACATCAAGAAAATGTCTGACGTACAAACAATTCCAGTATGGTAATTCCAAAAAAAAACTGATCTCTTGTTCCAACCGATTTTCGTAAGGTTTTTCGAAAATGGTTTACCAAAAACAGTGTTCATATATTTTAATTTCTCAAACAGCTGATGACCTGTTACTGGAGACGGTGTTGTGCGTTTTTCTGAACTTCCATTGAATGATGTCGTCCAAGATCGGTACTTATGCCGATGAGGTAGAAATCTACGATTTCCTAGAAACACAGATTTCGATGAATGTTTCAACCTAATTGATTATGTATCTTCTTCACACACGGGACACCCTTGAGTTCCTTTAATGCTATAGCCTGGCAAATTTCCATAAGCAGGGAAATCATTTATTGTCCCATACAACATCGCTCTCAACGTGAAGTATTCACTTTTATAAGCATCATACAACATTACACCTGAGTCCCACAATAACTTCAAATCCTCGATCAAAGGAGTCAGATAAACATCAATATCGTTACCTGGTTGTTTTGGTCCTGATATAAGCATAGATAACATGATGAATTTTCGCTTCATGCATAACCAGGGTGGCAAGTTATAATTTAGCAACATAACAGGCCATGTACTATGAGTGCTGGTTTGAAAACCAAAAGGATTCACTCCATCTGTAGATAACGCAAGACGAAGGTTTCTCGGCTCTTTTCCAAATTCAGGATACTCATGATCAATTTTCTTCCATTGAGGAGAGTCGGCCGGATGACGTAATAACCCATCATTATTTCTTTTATCTGCATGCCACGACAATTGTCTTGGAGTTTCTTCACTTCCATATAAACGCCTAAACCTTGTAATGATTGAAAAGTACCATACAACTTTCGTAGGATTGGATTTATCTTTCTTGTATCGAGAAGCACCACCCTTTGGGCATTCTGTAAGTGATTTGTTCTCCTTTAGAAACAATATACAGTCTTTCGGGAAGGCATGTATTCTTTCAGAAATCATTCCCATTGAGCGTAGCATTCGTCTAGCTTCATATGTCTGGCTTGGGAGCTCATTATCTTCCGGGAGCATGTCATTCAAGAGAGCAAGTAGTTCCGTAAAACTGACATCACTCCATCCATTGCCTTCTTTCAATTTGTACAACTTTAGTACAGCTGACAATGTTGTATACTTAGTGCAAGCAGCATACAATGGCGTCTTTGCACAACTCTTTAACTTCTCAAACAATTTTGGGCAATCACAGGGTTCATCTTGAATTGTCTTTGTCATTTCCTCAATACGATCTTCATCATCATTGACATCTGTAATCACATCCTCCATACGGTCTTCTTCATTATCTATATTTGTATTCATATCTGACGATCCATAAAACGCAGTTTTATCCCATCCAGTAGCTACATTCGCTTTTTCTCCGTGTTTATTCCAACATTTATAACTCCGATCTATTCCGTGACATATCAAATGTACTTCCAACTCCTCTGGAGTAAGTAGTCTAGAATAACAACAACGTAAACACGGACAAAGGATTTGAGAAGGATCCTTTGTGTGATCCTTTGCAAACTTGATGAACTCTTTCACTCTGTTCTCGTACTCTATTGTTAAACTATTAGAATCCATCCAATCTTTATTCATCTTCATCCTATTTTAATCTCAAATATTAGTATTTATGGTTCAAGTACACAAAAGAAGACTTCCAAATACAGTAGAAGGGAACCACTTCCTTGGAAGGAGATCAAGTAGTCTAACCTATAATCAAGATTCATAAAAAAGAATATTAGATTCACTAAAAAGATGATTATATATCACTCTATAAGGAGGATATAATAGGAGATAGAGGATTTCCAATCGATGAGAGATACCTTTATCAGAGAGAAACCAAACGCATCCACTAGAGCTTCTATCTGATTTGTATAGGCACTCAGGATACAAAAACTATATTTAGAATGAATTTGAGATAAAGAACGAATAATTAAAATAAATAATCCATTATACAATTTAAAATTCATTATCATCTCTATTATGATTTGTATAGGCACTCAGGATTCATTCTAGTAGTGGTACAGGTTCCCCCATTAATCATGAGTGATAGAGGGAATAGTAGTTTTTGGATTACCTTTCTTATTTTATACAATTTATGAAGAAATGACAAGGGTTGGAAGTGCCGAGTGTGTTTGACTTGAAAATAGAGGTTCAGTTGCAACACCCTCTAATGTTTTCTGGAGAGGGTGGACCCAAGGTAGATAAGTTCTAAATTTAGTTCATCTAGAATATTCTAGATAACTTTTCTACTCCTTAGTAGAATAGGGTAGAGTTGGTAGCGTATATGTTATGGGGGCCAACTATGATCTACTGTGATATTTAGTCTTGGGATTAGCATATGGAGGGAATGACTTGGAAGAAAATCTAGGATATGTTCATGGAGCACTTTTAACCTACGACATTGAGGAAATGAAAATATGAATATTTAATATGTTTGACATAATTATGTTTGATAATGATAGATTATGTTAGATTCTTCACATACTAGTAATGTTTTTATCTAATGTTGACAGGAGATAAGGTATCTATGAAAAAAAATTAGGATGGACTTAGATTTGAGATTAAGTCCCAGGTAAATATATTTTTTATGAGGTTTGTTGAGGTGGTGGATCAGGTTCTCATTTCCATGGGGAACCTAAAGGAGACTTGTAGTGGTGGTAGGGTGGTTTCAATTGAATGATCTAGTGGTACATATTATGATAGTAGGATTCACCATTATGATATCTTCCACTAGGGTTGTGGTGGATAGAGTATCTATGTGAGAGGATTTTTCTCTTAGAGAGGTTTTTAGTCATCTTCAATCAATGAGGTAGGTTTGGTTACATGTTAGGCCTATGACTTTGACCACTAGTGAAGTGTCAATCATGTATCATGATGGTTCATATATATAGGTTCTACATGAACACTTGTAATATGGGTAGTGATGGATGATCTATATTGGTACAGAGCACCGAATAGGGGAACCTAAAGGAGACTTGTAATAGGGGATCCTCTCATTATTTTATATCTTATCTCTTGGTAAATGGTTTCTGTTTTGTGTTAGAGTACTTTTGTGGGATCATGTTGGTCAACACACCATTGGGGGTGTGATTAGAAGGCATCTTTCTTCATAAGGGATGTTCCCTCATGGTTTGTGAGTATTGTTTCATTTTGGATTTATACATGCTTGATATGATATGTATTGAATAGATAGTGATGATGTAATTTTTGGTATTTAATCAATATCACATTGATTGTTACCGTAGATGAGTGACCGTCATGCCTCATAAGGGTAGAGCCCATGCCTTTTATGGAGAATGGGATATCTTGGTAGACCATGTAGGAGCAGTTCTTCCACAACTAGGTGAGAACATAGACCAATTTATGAATATTTTTCTTGATGATAATGGATTGAAACAAGAAATATTTCCCCCAGTATTAGACTAGTTCTAGGATGTGTTTCATGAGAATTGATCAGGGCTACCACCTAAAAGAGACTTTGAGTTCATGATTGAGCTGATGCATGGAGTTGAGCCATTTTATATAACGCCTTTCAGAATGAAACAAGAATAGATTCAGGAACATAAAACTCAATGAGAGGAGTTAGATTATGAAGGGTGCATCTGCTCGAGTATGTCACCTTGGCGATCTCATGTTTTATTTTCCAATAAGGATGACAGAACTTTACATATGTGTTTCTATTAATAGAATATGAATCAGATGAAAATTAAGAATAGATATCCACTTCTTTCTATTTTTGATCTATTTGACCAGCTGAGGGGTTCCATATTGTTCTCTAAGATTGATCTAAGGTTTGTTTATCATCATTTGAGGTTGAGAAATTCTGATATACTATAAACTAATTTTGAAATCATGTATAGTTTTTATGAATTCTTCATAATAAAATTTGTGTTGACGAATTCCCCATGGCATTTATTCTCTTGATGAGTTGAATATTTCACTTGTACCTAGACCAGATTATAGTTGTTTTATGGATGACATATTGGTGTAATACCAAAATAATGATGATCATTCCCAACATCTGGAAATCATCATGAGTACACTTAGAGAGAATCAGCTATACACAATCTATCTATATGAAAACATATACATCTTCTTTATAGATTGTTACCTTAAGGTGGCGGCCGAGGGCGTTGCGGGTTGCGGAAGGCGGCCGTAGAGGGCGACCGAGGGTGGCCGAGTGAGGCGGAGGGCGGCGGAGGCGGAGGAGAGCGGCCGAGGGTGGCGGAGGGCGGCAGAGAACGGCGGCCGAGGGTGTTGCGGGCAGCCGAGGGCGGCGGGCGGTGGAGGTCGGCCGAGGGTGTTGCCGGCGGCGGAGGACAACGAGTGTACCGAGGGCGGCAAGCTCTGGCGAAGCGAACACAGCAGCGGTATTCGGGAGAAGAGTAGCAGGGTTACGGTTCCGCGAGGGCTTTAGCTGCGATAAAACGAGGGCACTGTGCGACCGACTTTATAAAAAAGTCGACTAAGGTTTTATCAGCGCTAAAATTATAGCGCTGATAAAATCTAGCTTTATCAGCGCTACAATTTTAGCGCTGATACAGGGTCTCTTTATCAGCGCTTTTTTAGCGCTGATAAAGATAATTTTTATCAGCGCTTTTTGAGCTCTGATAAAGGATACCCTATATCAGCGCTGAAATTTGAGCGTTGATAGAGGTGTTCTGTATCAGCGCTTTTTTAGCGCTTATATAGGCGAATCTTTATCAGTGCTTTTTGAGCGCTGATAAAGACCAACTGTATCAGCGCTAAAATTTTAGCGCTGATACAAATCATATTTATCAGCACTTTTCTAGCGCTGATAAATATTACTATTATCAGCGCTAAGAAAGCGCTGATAAACATTAGATTTTTCAGCGCTGTAATTTTAGCGCTGATATAGGGTATCCTTTATCAGCTGTTTTTCTTAGCGCTGTTATAAGGGCACGCTTCCCTTGCCTATTTTTGTAGTAGTGCATTTTTATAATACTACAATGATTATTATTGAAAATCCCATTGATGGACCAATGTAAACCCTGATAGTATGGGTTTATTCACTGATATCTTTTTGTTTTATATTATCATTTATTTGTTGAAATGTTACCATCGAATTAATGATTTATCTATTTTGTATATAAGAATTTACAAAATTCCATAGGAACAAAATAATTTATTAGTTTCACTACACAATAGGTGTATCTAGTTAATGGAATGGTTTTGATGTTATAAAAACCCACAAAATCCACATGAAAACATTTTTTTTCTATGGAAACAACATTTTATAAATACCCTTAAACATTCAAAGAACTATGATTAATACAACAGTGGTTTTCTTATTTTATCATGAAATATTTAAATATTATAATAAAAATAGAAACATTTACCAATAGGTCAAAATATTTTTCATCATTCTTCTTCAATATACTAAATTTTTTTCTTCCATCAAGAACATTTCCCTATTATCATATCTCATGAAAGGTTGGTACTTCTTCATGGAACATCATACAATTTTTTTTATAACCACCTTATTTTATTCATATGTCCAGTTTATTATTCTATAAATTATTTAGTTTTATTTGTAATCCGTAAAGTATAACCTATCTCTTTCCCACATTAAAATTTCTCCATAAAAAATAATTCTGATTGTTCTTTCAGTTCTGATAAATCCATTCCACTACATATATAATAACATATATTATCATGAAACATCTTCGATTCCAAACCTATTATTTTATAATTATTGTATAAATGAATAGTGTTACAATAACTTATAATTTCTAAACATTATATAGGTTCACTCAAAAAAATATTGGATGTAACTCGAAATAAATTTCAATATAAAAAAATATAAACATACAATATTTACATTCATTTGAACTCTATTTAACAACTTCTAGAGTATTCTAAACTCTTATGAAGTTTTATTGAATCCTCATGAATTCTCTATAAGATCATAGAACTCATCTTCACTTGAATAAAAACATCATAATTGCTCAGTCCAAAAAATGGTTGTCTAGAACATCACAACCAGAAACTCAATTTATAATTCCAGTTCTCTTCACTGAATTAGAATAAGAAAAACAAATGTATACACTATATATTTCTATAAACAGAATAAAACTATTCCAAAACAACATTTATACTTATAAATAATTTTGAACACTGCAAATACTATCATGTAAAAACATTACTTTGTCACACGTTTCTATCCATTCTCTTCATTTCTTCAAGATCACTTTAGTCTGGTAAAATTTGATCAAATGAATCCCAGCATTTGATGACCTAACACTTTTAAAAAACTAGTCTAATGAATCATTATCAACCAATTGTCCAATGGATCGGTCATGGAAACACTTCTAATGAATTAGATTTACCAGATCAACAGATTGTTCAGTGTCAACAACTATTCTGATTGATTGGTGTCAATGACTTTCCTAATTAACCAGTTTCAATGACTTGTACGATTGATTGATGTCAATGAGTTTTTTATCAAGTCAATGTCAACTATGACTTCCTAATTTATATTACTCAGAAACAAATGGTTCATTCGAATGATCCGTACATCCAATCAATTGGTTCGATCGATGAATCAAAACTTCTAATAGATCGGTTGATAAATAATTTTTTTATTTTTCTTACATTAGTAAAACTCCACTTACAATTCTCAGTCAAATACATGGAAAAATATTTTCTATTTTATCTGATATGGTCTATTATGAAAACAAAAATCATATTCTTCTCTTATACAAACTATATATTGTATTGTGACAATTCATCATTATTTATTATAATAAAACAACATGTTGGACTTCTCATGTATAAATCATGTTTTAATGATCAGAAATCTCATCAATGATCACAAATCTTATTCAACCTAGTTGACTCCTAAATTAGATCAAATCATGTGTATTTATTTTTCAATATCACTCATGATTTATAATGGTTAAGATGAATCCATTTCATTCATATTATTGTTTATGTCTGAATACTATTATTTGATTAAGTACAAGACACCTTGAAGCTAGACACAATGAAGCCAAACATCATGAACGCAGACACCGTGAAGCAAGACACCGTGAGGAAGACACTGTGACACTCAGACACCGTGAATAAGACACCGTGACACTCAGACCATGACACTCAGACACCGTGAAAAAGACACTGTGACACTCAAACCGTGACACTGAGACACCATGTAAAGCATACACTGTTTTCATAAAATACTGTGACACCGTTTCTTAAACTATTTTGTCGTCTTTAAATTTAATTTTTACCGGTCATATTTGATGCCTTTAATTCACTGAAATATTTAATGAATCATTGTAGACATAGTACGAGGTATGAGGTATAAAACACATAGAACATGTCTGCTAGAACAGATGAATTCGACGATAATGAGTGGAGATTTCCCAACAACCATAGTGCACAATACTGATTGGAAAACAGGCATGTGAGCACGACTGTGAAGAACACATTACAAGATTTTCAGTGAAAGCATTGTCTCATGCATGCAATCCGACACTATAGAAGAACATATGAAGTACACTGGAATCCAGAGAACACCTTTACATTATCAAATCTCATGAAGAACATAAGATGGATTACGACCCTCTGTTTTTCAAGACAAAAACCAAAGATGGACTCAAGAGAATTTATGTTTAATCAATTGAGTCCAAATCTGCACTTGAAATCACTAGAGCATTCTAAAATAATATCTACTCTGTCTAAGTGATTGTTTTACTTACTTTTGAGCAGTGTGTGTACTCTGTATATTCCATACACACACTGACTCCTGTGGTAAAAATAAAGGATTTATAAATCCTTACACCAAACTCTTTTTAGTTTTGTTTACCCACGACAACTGTGGTAGAGGTCCCTATGTGTCCTGGTTATTATTATATTTTACCAACAAAAACTGTGGAAGAGGTCCCTGAGTGACCTGGAGAGTCTGTGTGCTGTTGTTAACCCTGATCCATTGTGTGGATCAAAGATTATTTATATAAGCATCATAGTTTTAGGTGATCACCAAGTATAGTGGATTAGGTCTTAGCTTGAGACAGAACCACTTGTTTTATATCCACTGTGCTATTTAAATTTAGTCTTATCTGTTTTACTGCTTTATTGCATAATCTAGAAAACTCTAATTTCACTTTGATAGTTAGTCTGGAATAATGTTATAATTGATTTATCTTAGTAGTATAACTTTGAAAGTAATATTAATAATACATATTAAGATTACTTATAATTAATCAATCTTCTATGAAGCAGTTTAAATAGTCAATCTCTTATAACAATATATCCTTGATTAAATGGGTTGTATCTATTTTTGGGGAAAATAATTTCTTTTAAAATAATATTTTGGAACAAAATTTATTATAGTTACTCAATTCACCCCTCACCTATTGACTAAAGTACTCCAACCCACACAACCTTTTGATAATAATATGATATTTTATCAGAAATCTCAAAAAAATTCTATATGTGACACAATATCTTCTTCCTTTATGAAATGAAACATTCCTGAATAATAATTCTGAAAACAAGGGAACTCATGAAGAATCATTCAAAAATTAAAAGTTCTACTAAATGAATTTCTTTATAAATATTTTTTGTTATCATTGTTTGATAATCCTTATTAAAATCCCTAGTGGTAAGAATGTGTGGTGATTTTTTTATAAATACAACAAAAGAAAAATCTTCCAATAACCATCTTCAACACAAATCATCCTTCCAACCCGGCCCCAACATTTTCCCTATTTGTGTTTTGTTGTCAGAAATTATTTATAAATCACTAAAATATTTTAAACCCATGATATTAATCCCTTGTAAGTAATTAGAATCTTATTTTTGTTACTTAAATGTAGTAAATAATATTTTTTAATAGAAAGATCATGTTTCCCTTAAAATGTGACCTAGGAAACATCTTCTTAGTTAAAAAATTCCATCATATCATCATATATTGTCACCATATATTCTATTCAACAATTTTCAAAATTCCTATAAAAAAATTTCATATAACTACTTAAACAGACTATTTATTGGCTTCACACAATTACACACAGATATCACATCTTACCCCTTTTTGAAACATGACCTAAATACATTCTTTCCTAAAATGGTTTATCACAAACTAATTGATTGATTTGGGAATCATTAATTTTCTACCCCTAGATAACAATATGAAATGATAATATGAGATAAGGGAATAGAATATATATATAAACCTTATAGATAATGTTTTTGGATTCCAATGTTCTACCTGAGTTTATAAATATCATACTTTGGAAAGGGTATTGTGACAATTTCAGGAACATGTTTTATTTTAGGAATATTTTCCATCATTATCTCATTCATCTCCAAAACCTCTTCAATGATGTTTTATTTGATATTAATATGATTTGAATATGAGTATAACAATATATTTTTTGGGAGTTGTTGAACTCTAATTATCACAACCCAAGAGAAGTGGTAATTTTACAATAACTATAAAATCTTCAAACAAATCTATCCTCCAGAAAATTTATGTTATATCATGAGTATATGAATCATATTAAGATTCAAACATGTTAAAAGATAAAAAATTATATTTTAAGTCCGAAAAATAACAAAAATTCACCTAAAAACCTCCAACATTGTTAGAACTTCTATTAGTCAGAAATAACTCCCAAGTAGTGTCTATATAGAGAAAACAATTATTTATTCATGATATAATTATTTTTACTAAAATTAGTTGTGCCTCTTATGTATTTGAAAATTAATTTTCATTCTAATAAATGTCTTTAATTTAGGAAACTATGGAATATTTCACATAATTTGTAAGAAGATACAATATCAGGTCTTGAATCAGTAATATATATTAACACTCTAATCAACTTATGATATTCCATATAATTCACTTCCATTTAATCCAAATCATTAGACAACATGGTTTCCACTAAATTTTTTTTGGAAAAGAGTATTGAATTTTCCATTATAAAATTTTTATGAATTTACATATAATACTTCCCTTGGTATAGAAAAATACTTTTCCACTATTTTTAAATTTTTAATTGAAAAAATTATGTCATTTCACCATGAATAGAAATCTCAAATAGTTTCTTCATATCATCAGAAAACCCTTCACATATTATTTCAAAATTCCCAAAAAATATTATATGATAAACATAAACAACTAAAATGAGAGATATCTTATAATTTTATAAGATATCGATATTACTATCATGTATACCCTTCAAAAAGATAAAAATATTTTATCTAAAATCCAAATTGGAATACCAATCACTCAAAGTTGGATTTATCAAATTAAAATAATTCATCAAATTGCATACATAATATTGATATTTTTCAATTAAAAATCAACAAGGTTGTTCAATATAAACTTCTTAAACAATTTATCTACTGAGAATAGTGGATTTAACATCCATACAAATAATTTTATAACATAATTCTATATAAATTGTATGAAAGATTCAATTTTTTTCAAACCCTAATACCAAGTCACATCAAAATTATTACCTTCAAATTTTGAGTTAAATTTTTAAACCAATATTGATTTTTTTCTTATCACCTAACCATATTAATTTAACCTATTTCATAACACCCACCTCGTAATAGTAACATTTTTAATATTTTTTTGGGTATAATATCCTTGTAATCATTTATATCGTTCTGGTCTAACTCTTTATTCATAGTATGAATCCACTCTGGATGGTATAAAGCTTCCTTAAATTATTTTGGGAAAAATTTGTAAAAAAAATAGTTATGAAAAGCATACTTTGACGTTCATATTTATTAAATTTTGTGTCTGTACCACCAACGATTTTTTTACTTCCACATATTTCTGGATCATAGGATTAGACGTTTGAATTTTTTTCCTCATCCCTAAAAATAACATATTTAGAATTTTCTACATTCATGGGATCATCATTTATGTGAATTTTTTTTATATTCAAAAACCAAAACACCCTCTTCTCCCACATATTCCACTGTTGCATATGTTTAATGAACTTATTCTTCATCTTTTTTATGAATTTTATATCATTAGAATAATGAAACATCCATGTTTTTTTGGAACATCATTATCATCTACCATTAAGAGCATAACCCAGAAAAAAACCTTCTACTTTTCATAGATCAAAATTTCCATGATTTCCACTTTTTATTTTTATGACTGATGGACTCCCAAAAATCCTTATGTGTTTCAAAAAAATATTTTAATTATATAAATTCTTTTAAGGATTCATATTTGAACTTTCTATGTAAAAAAATTATTTTAAATGTAACCTACTATACACATTTCCTTCCTCCACAAATATTGATGAAGAACATGGTAGATTAACATTTTACATTCCATATCTGTAAAAATTCTATTATTTCTTTTTGAAACATGATTTGTATATGGTGTATATGGTCCACTGAACTCATTAATAATACCAAGTTATTCAAAATAACTTCCTATTTATTTATTATCCACCTTTACTAGTATGTATCTTCTTCATAGTATATAATATTCCCCTTTTACCTCCTTTTGAAACTCTTAAAAATTTAAAAATCATATGACTATTTTTTCAAATACATAATACATGTAATTTTAGTGAAATAATTAATAACAAAAATGATGTAATTATTTCAAAAATTTGATATTTTTTATTTTTTGTACTACACATATCATAAGTAATTGGTTCTATAAGATGAGTTAAACAAATTTAAGAATTACTATGAATTGATTTTACAATATTAATTTTCTATGAAATGAAACATCACCAATATCATATTCTTTTAAAATAAAAAATATCATGTATATTGACTTTCTTTTTTAAATTTATCTTATTCCTCTAACACATATGTCCTAAATGTTTAGACCAAAATCGATTTTCATCAATAATTAATAGATAAGAAGAATATTGAATATCACCATGATGAAACAAGTTCCCTTTTTTATGGTGTCCTCTCATCAAAAAATTCCCATCTTCAAACAAAACCATCTTTTAAAACATTTATTAAAATAATCACACATTTATGAATCACAGAAGAAGTTATATTTTATCCCATCAAAAAACATGGTCTTTTTAAAAAAAATTATTCCCTAAAAATTTCATATCAAACACCTTTGATTATGATTGGTTCATTATTTTCAGAAGTCAATGTTCATTCTTTTAAACCATTCACATTATTCAAAATAATGATGTCCCTAGTCATATGTAATGATCACCCATTGTTTAAATTATAGGGTCATTATTCTCTTATAGCATTGATATCAATTTCAACAACAAGATATTTCTCATTTCGATATCATTCATCACAACTAGATATTTATAATTTTTTTAAAAACATTTTTTACTTGTATAAAAACAAGAAATACATTTCAAAGATGCCCAGGTTGTTCACATCCTTCAAAAATAGTTTCCAAATGATGGAATCCATTTTAAACATTTATCACAATTTTCTCATGGTTTCTTCTTTGAGTGTATTTATTACCCCCTCAAAATATTACTCTAGATACATAATGTATTAGTTTATAAATTTTTATTGACTAAACCCATATTTTTTTAAAGAAAACTCCTCTACCATAATAGTACGAACTATATAGTGAATATTTTTTCTACAAATTATATACTTCCCAGAGTTGTAAAAATTTTTTAAAATTTTATCTTACATTCTATGATAGTATATTTTTGATAACAATAATTTATGATATCTTAATAAATATTTTTATGCAACTTGGATTTATTCGAATCATCAATAGAATCACCTATAGAATCATAATTTTACATGGATAATGATCTTTTTGAAACATAATTTTTTTTTAAAATTTGTTGGTTTTCAATTCATACCCAAAATTATTATATTTATTATTCATATGAACAATATAATATTATACATAAACCAATTAATATAAAACTTCTTGATCATTATTTGGTTCACACTTCTCCAAACACTTTCAAAATTTCAGAAATAGATTTTTTGAAACAAGTAATTCCTTAAACAATTTTATAGAACATTTGTTGGACAAGTTTTTATTATCCCTCCTTAAATTATATCATTAATTAATGGTATCCATTCAGATTATTTTCATTTTAAATATATTTTATAAAATGGTCAATCTCTTCTCACAACATGGATTTTCCGTCAAGAAAATATCTATGACATTTGGAAATAGAACATTCATTTTTCAACATCTTGATTTATCATTAATGTTTTAAAATATTTTGATGGAATTATTTAATATTACATCTTAAATAAAATTCAGGCTAAGAATCTTACTCAAAACAAATACTTTTATAATAAATAAACTCTTCATCATTTCCATTTTCAATAAATGTGTTTTATATAGAAAATTATTTTGATTTTTTAGTTACAAATTCTTTATTTTCATCTTCTCCATCCATAGACAAAATAATTATTTAGAAATTATAGAACTTATTAGCAATTCCCTTTGACTGTGAAATATATATTTCAACATTTTATGTAAATGACATTGGATTTTATTGTTTATCATCACTTTATTATTTATCCTTTCATAATGGGATATTTGTAGAAAAACTCACAATTTATCTACAAAAAAACATTTAGTGGTAGATCCCCTTTTTTACTTTCTTGTAAATATTTTAAAATTTATTATAAATAAGTGAAAATTTCCTCAAATTCGTTTTTGAGCTCATTTTTTGTTTCATATTACCCACATTCTTTATCTCTATTAATCCTCTACTATTTTCCTTCCTCAACAGCATGGAAAGGGATTCTCAATGAACATTTTTGTTATTTTTTCAGAACATTATCTATAATCACTTCATATTTCATAATAGTGCAATGTATGTCATCCAAATATAGATTTTCATAATTTATATCTTTTAAAGAGAAATATTTTTCATAGATATTTTCATTAAGAATTCATAAGATATTTTCCTAATCATATGAATCTTCTATATTATCAATAAGGGATATTATGGTGCTTACAATATCATTAAAACATATAAATAATTAAAAAATAGTTTCAAACTCACATATTATAAAAGATTCATACTTTAGCCTCAAAATTTAAACTTTTCTGTCTTCACCATAGTGTTGCCTTCATGATAAATTTTATACTTTTACCAAATACCAATGGAAATTCCAACTCCCATTACTCTAATAAATTACGTTTCATATAAAAATGAAATTAAATCATTTTTTCCCTTCCATCATTGTAAAAAAAATTCTTATTAACATTTATAAGAGGATTTTTATCACATATGGTGGAAATCAATATATAACATCCCTTGTTACATTATTACTAATAGTCATAAGATATATGAAATTTTCTTCTTCCTAGATATGATGGTTCATTGCATTGATAACTATAGTCAAATTATTATTCAACAAATTAAACAATCTCCTTTAGAAACTAGGGTTTTGTCCCTATCAGACTTTGGAATATTTCTATGACAAATTCCAGAGCTAGGCACGAAGATAGCATGTGATTCCAAGGCCCGGTGTGCCCGAAATTAAATTTATAAAAATATCCTGTATTTTTATTCTATGCATGTGGTGGAGTTGTGATTTCTCCTAAAATGATGCTTGGATCAGAAATACTAGGGCGTAGTTGCGTCTGAAGTGTGCTATTTACCCTAGAAGGCGTGTCAATGTTGCGGGCACGGGCCTGCTGTGAGAGATGTCACCCAGGGCCAAAATCGTCTTTTTTGAAATAACAACATAGTGATTTTTATCACTGGTGTTCTTTTCAATTAACTTTAGAATGAAGTCTCGGAATATTAATTTGATAATTCCATTGAGTTTCCAATGGGGATATCTTCCAAGGCATGATATAAAATATGCGGGCACAGAGGCTTCAGAATCCTCGCATGTCAGTAGAGTTTCATAGAGAGTTTATAAATTCACTTATGTGTTGGATTTAAGGGAATGACATAATTTTCTCTTCTCTCTTCTCTCTTCTCACTCTCAATCTCTCTCTCTGTCTCTCTCTCTCTCTCTTGTTATTTGGAATTCATCGATGTTCTTTGGCGGAATGAGGAGCGAACTCTGGCGGATAGAAGTGGGATCGCTGCAGACAAGTCGCCAACGACGAACCACCAGATCGAGGTAGGCTTTTAGTTGTTTTTTCCTGCTCCTTAATACATTTCTTGGGTTTTCATAAATCCGTCATTTTAAACTCTATAATTTTTGAATTGGGACAATGGCCGAATGAACACTACCACCGTCCATGTTCCATTCTAAATCCTGGGTTTGACACGTTCTTCGTCTGAATTTTTTGGATGCGCCAATCGATCGTCTGATCATTGATTGGGGGAAAGCATGGTGAAGGCCTCATCCTGAGGTGTCCTAATCTGCCCTCAGTTTCAAAATCAGGCCGTTGGAGTAGTTTTGGCGACGTTGGAAATCCCAGCTCCAGCATGGGGTGGTGGCCGAAGGTTGGGGTGGTGTAATAGAGGAACCTGCCGGAGGTGCACCGACATCGTGAGGGAAACACTCGGCCGATGTATGGCGGCCAACGGTCGAGCAGAGAGGTGGAGTCTGGTGTGGTCGGTGAGGATGGAGGTGTTAGGGGTGGCCGGATCCGCGCACTCAGGTGGGCCGGTGAGGTGTGGCGGTGTCCGGCGGAGATGCCTAGCGGAGCGGCGGCCGGCCCGGGTTGGCGAACCCGGGCGGCGGAGCAGGGAGGCCCAAGTGGCCGCAGCGTTCTGTGGGCTAGTGTGTGGCAGTGCGCTCGGCTATTCCGAAGGCAAAGGCATCAGCCAGTCACGGTCGGGGCAGATGACTCGACACACTTTCCTTGGGGGTGCAGCGCTGACAAGGACCCGCGTTCGACGGTTCCTGCTGGCACGGCGCACGGAACAAAGACTGACCGTTTGCTCGATCTGCAAGGAAGAACTAGACCTTATGGGGCCGGTGGCTCTTAGGTGGCCTGTGGCCAACGTTCTGCAGTGTGTTGGACTCGACTCGTGGCTAGGTCGTGGGCCAGCGATCTGGAACGAGCCAGTCAGTTGTGACCGGCCCAATTTTGGTCCCACTTTGTTCAAGGGGTTGTATCTCCTAAACGACGCTTCTGTTTGATTCCTCGTCTAAGGCCACAGGTTCTTCTCGGTGAGTGGGACATTTGGATTTGGATTTTTTGGTTTTTGAGTTCTGTTCCCCAGGAAGGGTGACCCGAAACAATTTAATTTAATAATATTAAACAATTATTAAAGTGTGCAACGGGCGTACCTCTTGAACCAGATGTCTGATTGATGTGCTGTCAGCCGCAGCGTGACCCTAGTCCTTCTGTGGAATTTCTAGGATGCTCATTTCAGTATTTGTGCTAAAGTCAGGGTATGGGACCCACAAGGTCTAGTTCACACATTTTACGATGAAATGTCGCTTTTTCACCCAATATCCGTTTGGAGTATTTGAGTAGTTGATCCTGTGTGTTTTTTTGAGGGGATCGTAACGGTGCAATCTGCCCACCTAAGTTTGGGGTCGTGGTGTGGTCCCCACATGGTCTATTTATAGTGAATAATGACTTCTTAACCAGTTGTCTGTTTTGGGCGAGTGGATAACCTATCTTGTGTGTTTTTTCGCATGGATCGCGATGGTGGCCTCTGTATCGGCCTTGGAGATGCACGGGGTTGTGTTGTTGTATGTCTATTGGGTTGGCAACGTTTGGACCAGCAGTGGTAGGGGCTAATCCCTAGGATCATTCCAATTAGGGTTCGTGCAACATCTCAACCTATCATAGGTTTTTGATCCTCTCGATGGGATGTTTAATCGTTTAGATTTGTAGAATCCCTCTAGTGGGCCCGGAGCCGGATCCTCTAGAATCTGTTCCCTAGATCGCGTTCTTGGTATCGTTGTGACCTCTTATCCATGGTAGGTGATCCCTTATCTGGTGGTATAACCTCGTAGGGTTTGTGGCATCATCTGGAATATGATCCCCTACACTGTGGGTTGTGCTCCGTAGGGTTGTTGCATCATCGGGTATATGATCCCCTACTCAGCATGAGCATTTTAGTTGGGTTGTGGTATCGTTGGTTATACGATCCCCTACTCAGCATGTGGTTTCTGTAGGGGTGATGCATCATAAGTTCGATCCCCTACGGTGTGAGATGTACCAGATAGGGTTCTTCTATCTTCATGACCACTTTTACACAGGCGACGATCCTCAAACTAAGTGGCGTGTTTCTATGAAGTGCCAGATCGGGTTTTGGTATCCCCTAGTGGACCCTGGGAGTGATCCCCTATCTGTGAGATATTCATATTCTGGTGTGGGTTTTGGTATCCCCTAGTGGACCCTAGGAGAAATCACCTATCCGAGGAGTTTGTTGTTTATTTTGTTTCAGTGAGGTTTTCTCAGTGACGATATTCGATGAGCGTGTATCTCAGGGACAACTGTCCTCTGGGATGATAGACCTCGTGGAGTGTGTTATCCTTGTTATGTACCTATTTCAGGTTATGAGGTTGGAATCTCATGAGGCTTGGTGTGTGTTGAGTATATCTGGTTGTTCATGGTCTATATATGGGCATACACCCGAGTTGAGTTGACTAGTCATGTTCAGCTGAGGATGGTCATGAGATGGAGTTCCTCTCTCATTTGGGTTCCCTCTGGCTGGGATGAGATGACTATTTCTTTAAAGCTGATCCCTTTTTATTTTTGGGTTTTTGGGGTGCCTACTGTGTATTTTTATACCTACACCTACACATTCTTTGCCCGCACATGTTTGTGTCTTGTGCAGACCACATGCCTTTCGACGGAGTTCCAGGAGGACTCGGAGCAGGCTATGCTTAGTGTGCATGACTAAATGGGGTGTTTTCCAGAGCTGTGTCGAGGAGCTTATCAATAGGTGTTTTAGGCAGTGTTTTCCCTCCTGAGCAGGTTGGACGTGTAGTAGTTTTCTTTTGGTGGGCAATGTTTTTCTCTTATTGTACTATTGTTGTACTCTGGTTTGGGAAAGATGTATGCATGAATTTTCTTTTTTAGATTGTATATGCCAATCTAAACTGTGGCATAGAGGTTTATGTGGGTGTGTGTGTACATGTACCATAGGATGATTCCTCCCATGTGTGTGATATCCTACTTAGTGCTAGAAGACAACCCCTGGCCTATTGGAGGTGGGCTTGTGGATTCACGGCTCGAGCCCTATTAGGTCGAGTCGTGATAGAGTGGTATAAAAAGAGGTTCCACCATTGGGATCTCATAGCGTAGCTGGTCTAGCTGTGAGTTTGGTTTCGGTTGAATAGCAGAACTATCAAGATGTTTTATATTTAGTTTTCAGGCCAGGGACTCTAGTGTTGGTGCGACGGCCAACGTATCCATTCACTAGGACTCTGATAACCTACCTCTCGACTCGAGACATTCAGACACTAGTCGCAAGGGTATAAAGGTACATGCATCATACAAGACTGGGTTTTTGGGTTTCTCTTTATCTTCTTGAGTTAGCTATCCAGATATACTCTTTGACTATGGTGTGTCTTGATTGTATTTCAGGATACCTCCATGACGACAGCCAGCGATGGTTCTACAGCGGGATTGTGGTGATGATCCGCCAGGTGTAGAGGATGTGGATGAAGATGCAGGTTCTGAGGATGGAATTCCAGGTGGTCCGCTAGTTGGGCCACCACCTGTCGAGCATTTCGTTGTACCGGTAGTGCAGGATAAGGTTGCGCACTAGTTGAGTGCGCTGCACGAGTTCCAGATGTAGCGACCTCAGAGGATCAGGGGTGATCCATACCCTCAAGCAGATGATTACTGGCTCGAAGCAGTCACCCGAGTTTTCCGCATGGTGAGGACACCCCCATATAATATGGTGGTCCTAGCAGTGATCCTTTTACATGGTTTGGACAGGCGATGGTGGAGTTTTGTGTTTCAGTCCCATGATTAAGAGACGCTCACGTGGACAGATTTTGAGAGGCTATTTAGGGAAGAGTTCTATCCTGTGACGCTGAGGTCAGTACGAATTCAGGATCTTCTGTAGCTTCGATAGGAGGGAGTGACTGTGTCGGAGTACTAAGAGAGGTTTACTGACCTGTCGTGCTACTCCCTGGATATGGTTTGAGACTCATTAATTAGGGATCAGACCTTCGAGCATGGCCTACACAAAGACATCCGGGGAGGTGTGGTTTCCTTGTGTCTTCCCACCTATGTCTGAGTGCTGGAGAGAGCCCTGGTGGTGGAGAGATTCTTGGATAAGTAGATTCATCCAATCAGTTTTGGGCATGTGGCAGCTGGGACGTCAGTAGCTGGTAGCCAATGGATGATGCAGCAGTATGGGCATGGATGACGTTTCAGGAAGTGACCCCAGGGTGGATGATCTGAGGATCAGGGCTCATAGGGCTCGCAAGCCAATTTTGGTCTGCCACAGGAGAGGTGGTGTTACGCTTGCGACGGTTGGGGAAATATTGATAGCGATTGTCCATCACATTGTGCTATTGAGTGGGAACCGGTCGACATGCCTCCTTGTTAGCGGCAATGTCTCGATATTGGAGGTCCGTAGGGCGGTAGAAGGGGCGACAAAGCTGATGCAATAGCAGGAGGTGGTGGGAAGTATTAGATTCCACTAACAACACCCTCAGGTGGTCCATGCTGAGCTCAGGGAACTGAAGGGAAAGGGAAGGAAAATTGCATTCCACAGAGGTTGTTGAACCAGAGGCTCCGTAGATGGATAGAGTTACGCCTTGTGTCCTTTCAACTCTCTACAATAATTTTGATAAACACTGCTTTGCGATACTCTTCCTTTTATTTTGCTTGCTCGAGTTTTTTTCAGGGCGTTGGTAAGCCCCCTGTGTGGGTGTTGTTCGTCTTGCTTTGAATACGCGAGGAAGAGGGATCCTTCCCCCACTAAGACACGTTTTTGTGACACGATCAAAACCGTGAGGGTGAGTTAGTGCCGCCCAAAGAGGATAGTCTTGAGGTGTAGTGGATGAGTCCCTCTAACATGTGTGTTCGGGATTGGGTGTTTGTTGGTAGACACACTGGCGTGGGAGACCCAGTTGAGAGTCCATTTTCTTTCCATGACCTTATGGATTTTTGGGGATGAGAAGTTATATGGAGGAGAGTATGTAGCGACTCGGGTTTTGGACCTGTTAAACTTTGGAATATTTCTATGAAAAATTCCAGAGCATGGCACAAAGACGTCATGCGATTCCGAATCCCAGTGTGCCCGAAATTAATTTTATAAAAATATTAAGTATTTTTATACTATCCTCTTGGCGATGTTGTGTTTTCTCCAAAATGGTTGCCCAGATCGGAAATCTGAGAGCACTGTTGCATCCGGAGCATTTCTTTTTACACTAAGCGGCGTATAAAAGTTACGGGCGTAGGGATGCTATGAGAGATGTCACCCAGGGGAAAAATATTCAATTTAAAATAATGACTTAGGTATTTTAATCATGGAAGTTATTTTCAAATAACTTTTGAATGATGTCTCAAAATAGAAATCTGAGACATCCGTTGAGTTCGCAATGGGGTGTTTTGCCTAGGTGTGATATAAAATAGGTGGAAAAAGAGGTTTTAGAATCCTCTCTCATCCGTAGAGTTTTAGAGAGAGTTTATAAATTCAATTAAGTGTTGGATTTAATGGAAAGCCATAATTTTCTCTTCCCCCTTCACTCTCCTATCTCTCTCTCTCTTTCTTCGGAATTATTCGATGTTCATCACTGGATTGAGGTGCGAACTCCGGTGGATCGAAGTGGGATCACAACGGATGTGTCACTAATGACGAATGACCGAATCGAGGTAGGATTCTGTTTGTTTTCCCAATCCTTCTTCAATTTCTTGGGTTTTAGTTAATCCATCATTTTAAACTCTAAAATTTTGGAATTGGGGCGATGGCCAAATGAACCAGGACACCGTCTGAGTTCCGTTCTGAATCACGAGTTCGACGGGTTATTCGTCGTACTTTTTCCGAATTTATCAGATGTGCCAATCAATTGTCGCATCGTTGATCAGGGATAGGAGTTTTGAAGGCCTATTATCGAGGAGTCCAAATCCACCCTTAGTTTCAAAATCGGGCTGCCGGAGTGGTCGTGGCAGCGTGTGGATGTCTCGGCTCTGGCAACGGGTGGTGGCCGAAGGTCGGGGTGGTGTAGTAGAAGAACCAGCCGGAGTGGCACCGGTAGTGCGAGGGTGGCACTCGGCCAGTGTGCGTCAGCCAGCAGTCGAGTAGAGATGTGGTGTCGGGTGTGGCCGGTGAGGATGGCGACGTTGGGGGTGGCCGGAGCAACGCAACCAGGTGCACCGGTGAGGCGTGATGGAATCCAGCAGAGATGCCGAGTGGAGAAGCAGTCGACCTGATATATAGAACCCAGTAGGAAAAGTGGGGAGGCCCATGTGGCCACTACGTTTGGTGGGCATGCATGCGGCAGTGCGCTCGACTGGTCGGGAGCCAGCGGCCTCGGCCGTTCGCAGTCGGGGCGGAAGACTTAAGGAACTGACCTCAGGGGTGCAGCGTGCACAGTGACCCACGTTTAGCGGGTCCTGCTGGTGTGTCGCGTGAAACAAAGACCAGCCATTAGGCTAGCCTTCTTGGATGAAACGGACCTGAGTGGTTCTATGGTTCTCAGGTGGGCCGCAGCCAGCGATTCGTGGAAAACTGGGCCGACCAAATTTTGGGCCCACATTGTTCAAGGGGGCATATCGCCTAAACAGTGTGTCTGTTTGACATGACGTCTTTGGACATAGGTTCATGTCGGTGAGGCAGACTTATTGATTTGGGTTTCATGGTTTTAGCGTTCTGTTCCTGAGGACGGGTGACTCGAAACACGTTAATTTAATAATATTAAATTATTATTAAAGCGTGCAACAGACATACCTTGAGAACCGTATGTCCGATTGACGTGCCGTCAGCGGCAGCGTGACCCTAATCCACATGAAGACTTTTTAAGACACTCCTTTATATATTTAGGATAAATATAGGGTGCAGGACCCACAGGGCCCAATTCGCACGTTCTGTGATGAAATGTTTCTTTTTCACCAGACATTTATTTGGAGTGTTCGAGTATTCAACCCCGTGTGTTTTTCCAAGGGAATCACAATGATGATATCTGCCCGCCTAAATTCGGGGTTGTTGTGTGAACCCAAAAGGGCTATTTTCGATGAATATTGACTTTTTCACTAGTTGTCCATTTCGGGCGAGTGAATAGCCTATCCTACGTGTTTCTTCATGTGAATCGCGATGGTGGCCTCAGTATCAGACTTGGAAGTGTGTGGTGTGGAGTTGTGGTGGGTCGCTCGGGTTGGCGACGTTTGGACTAGCAGTAGTTTAGGGTACTCCCTTGGTTCGTTCCAACAAGGGTTTTCATGACATCACAACCTTAGCATAGGTTTTTGATCCTCTCGATCGGAGGTTTAACCACATAGTGTTGTGTCATCCCTCCAGTGGGCCCGAAGACGGATCCTCTAGTATCGGTTCCCTATATCGGGTTCTTGGTATCGTTGTGACTACTTATCAACGGGTGGAAATCCCCTATCTTTCAGAATAACCCTGTAGGGTTTGTGGAATCATCGAGAATATGATACCCTACGCAGTGGGCCATGATCAGTTGGGTTGTGGAATCGTCAGATATATGATCCCCTACTCAGTATGAGGATTATTGTAGGGTTGATTTATTATTGTTTATTTGATTCCCTACTCAGCACGTGGATTCTATAGGGTTCTGGAATCATTATTTCGATCCCCTACGGCGCGAGATGTACCAGATAGGGTTACGGTATCGTTATGACCACTTTTACATGGGTGACAATCCTCTATCTGAGTGACGTGTTTCTGTGAAGTGCCATATCGGGTTGTGGTATCCCCCAGCAGACCCTGGGAGTGATCCCCTACGTGGGAGATCTTCATATGCCGGTGTGGGTTCTGCTATCCCCTAGAGGACCATAGGAGAGATCCCCTATCCAAGGAGTTTGGTGTTTATTTTGTTTCAGCATGGTTTCCTCCGTGACAATATTCGATGAGCGTGTATCTCTCGGACGAGTTTCATCTGGGATGACCGAGCTCATGGTGTGTGTTCTCCTAGTTATATACCTGTTGTGGGTAATGAGGATGGAACCTCATGAGTATTGGTGCATGTTGAGTGTATCTAGTTTTTCGTGGTGTATGTATGGTCGCGCACCTGAGTTGATCAGACAAGTCGTGTTTAGCAAAGGATGGTCTCAAGATAATGTTCCTCTCTTGTTTGGGTTCCCTCTGGCTGGGATGAGTTGACTTTGCGTTACAATTTATCCATTTTTATTTTGGGTTTTTTCGGATGCCTACAGAGTATTTTTAAACTCACCCTTTCATGGGCTCTGCCCGCTCATGTTTGTGTATTGTGTAGACCACAGGCCTTTCGACGGATTTCCCGGAGGACCCGGAGAAGGTGGAGATTAGTGTGTGTGACTGGCCGAGGTGTTTACCAGAGCTGTGTTGAGGAGCTTACCGGTAGGGGTTTTGTCAGTGTTTTCCCTCCTTCTAAGAAGGTTAGATACCTAGTAGTTTTCTTTAAGTGGGACCTATTTTTACATTTTTGTACTACTATTGTACTCTGGTTTTGGATAGATGTATGCACGTATTTTCCTTTTCATTTTTTATATACATATCCACACAATTTGAAAGAGGTGTATGTGAGTGCATGTGTACATGTACCTTTGTCTAACGCCTTTCTTGAGTGTGATAGCCAACTCGGTGCTAGACGCCAGCCCCTGGCCTATTGGAGGTGGGATTGGGGAGTCGCGGCTCGAGCCCTTTTGGGTCAGGTCATGACATATCCATTACAACATCTTTTTAATGTTTGAAAAAATACATAATGTTGGGAACATTCTATTCTGTGCCAATTAAAATGGCCCATGTAGGATAAATGTAATCCTTGAAGGGGTGAGGGGATCAGATATATATGTTTCCTTTATGTTTTCATTCTTTTTAAACATATTTCTCATCCTATTAATATAATATGTCTTTTATGAAAACAAATATTTAAAAAATATACATATAAATACAATAATTTACATGGTCTACTACTCAAAAATATACCCTAGCCCTTCGTATGGTTTTCATGTTCTAAAATATCCCCAGATCCACTAGAAAACAATAATAATTTTTTTTGGATATAAAAATTACCAAACAACAATTCACTATCATTGAATTATAAACAATAAAAAAGTATATGTTCTTATTCTAGAATGAATGAAAAAATAGGATTTGTTAACACATATAGAAATCATTACCGATATGTCCATTACATTTTCATTATGATTATTCAACAAACTCTGCTTTTTTTATTCTTCAACAATGGTTCTATATAGTCATATTCTATTATATTTACTAAATTGATCTTTAAAAAATATAATTAATTTATTACGATCAACCTATGTAATTCCATACTAAAATTTTCCTCTCTAAAAAATTGTCAATTAAATTTTTCGTCAGTAAATTGGAACCCAAATCATTCCCTCATTAATATTTCATCAGAATCAAGTAGTTAGAATGTTTTCCTAGATTATATGAATTTTTTATAATACTTTTTTGAAAACATAATCTATCAGGACCCCTATTCCAATCAAAAACTATAGATCTAAACTTCTAGTATGCAGAAATGTGTCATTGTATGTTGTACATGCACCCCAATATGTAGGTGTATTTGAAATAGCAATGGGGAGAACTTGAAATTATTTTCCCACACAATGAGATTCCATACATCGAAAATTCCTATCCATTTGAAATCAATTTTATCACTTCTACATTCATATCAACTCTTCTAGAGTATTCTATAATATTTATGAATTTTATTGAACTTATTAAAACTCAAATTAACTTGAATAAGAACCTAACAAGTGTTATATCCATAAAATTATATTTTTTAAAATCTGAGCCCAATACTCTGTTTATCATTCTAGTTTTCTTATCCAAATTAAAATAAGTAAGATAATATACTTATCACTCTTATGATCTAAACCAACAAAAATAGTTTTAAAAAATTGTTGCATCTTATAAAGGCATCAGAACACTAAAACCCATTTTGGTAGAAAATTCATTATGTGATACCTTTTGATCAGCTTTGATCATTTTTCTAAATTTTCCTTAGTCCAATGAAATGGATTATAGGGAAACCCATAATCCATTGAATTATTAGTGTTAATTATATCATCAGATGAATTTTTTTCATCAAATAATCTAATTAAACATTCTTTAAAACTCAATTGATGGATTACTATAACTAGCTTTACTAATTTATCAGTTTCAGCACCTCTTCTAATTGATTTGGGTTAACAAATCACCATATTTAACAATTTCAATTTCTTGTACAATTTATCAGGGTCACTGACATTGATTCCTGATCTATATCAGAAATTACTAATTAATTTCCGTAACATAGAAACTAATGGTTCGTTTAAAATATTTGTTCATCCAATGAATTTATTTGATCAACATATTGGAATTTCCAATGTATCAGTAGATCATAACTTTTAATATTCTTATGATTTAGGTAAATTCACACTAAATTTTTCAAAAAAATACTCCATCTGATAAAATAAATCTAAGAAAATATACTCCTGGTATTACAAATAGAGTATATTTGAAAACCAAATCATCACATCATATTTTATAAAACCTCCATCTTGGATAGTGAAAATTCATCTATATTTTATAACATTAAACAATATTTAAATTGACATTAGATTTTTTTCTATTAAATATATCTAAATGTTTTTTATATGATACATCATCCAAATCTGTTCCAAAAATCATCTCTCTAAAAAGTTATGTCCCAAAACAATATAACTCATTAAACAATCTTAAAAGTATAAAACAACAATAGATTGAATTTCTCATGAATCCTCTATTTGATTAACTTTTTTCAATACTCCTTCATTCGATCACTAAAGAAAACAATTTCATGTTATTTTTCATAAATAAATAAAACGAATAAACCTATGGTATACTAATTTCAAATAACTTTTCCAGCCAACTTGGTCCAAAAAATTATCACCCTAAAAAAAACATATAATCTCACTATTATTATGTACAATAAATTCCTAGGAATTTTTCTAGACATTAAAGTATACATGGATAATAAACAAATTGATAAAAGACAAATATATTAATCATCAATGATAATGACTTATTCATGACGATATATATAATATGTCCCAATGAAGTTGAAGAGAATTATTTTCCAAATTGCTCTAATGTACTAAATTTCACATTACAAAACAACTTTATTTTATTTATATAGTGATATCAATGAGATAATATCTAGAGTTTCTAAATGTGCAAATAATTTTACAGAATAAGTGAAATGGATGAAAAAGAGAGTATAATTGTATATGGATTATGGTTTTCTTTGAATAAGAATGGGTGAAATTCCACCAATATTGATATGTTTTTGGCATCCATTAATTTCTCTAGATAAATCATTTTTCAATAGATTCATATTCATGTAATTCATTACATTTGACCACCTCCATGTTTTCCACTTCATTTAGTTATTATACTATATTAATAAATTCCTTATTTTCTCAAATGTACAATGGACATATTATATCCATTTTATTCCATTTCATTTAAAAAATCCTGTTAGACTAGTAATATCTATAAAAGTTACCCAGTTTTGTCAAATGACACTTTTATGATATGTCTTCAATTTCATGTTTGCCACTTTTTTTTTAAAATTAAATCAATGGAAAAATTTCATCATGAATATCCTTAATAAGTGTATTTTTATCACCTTCCTCAATGTATATCCCTGTTCTTCCAATGTATATTATCCCCTATTTTTTAATGACTGCAAACCAAAAATATTGTATTATAATACTTTAAAAATTTATACACATACCCCTTATTTTAAAAAACATGGAATGCGAATAGAGGACACTAATTTTCAACTAAATATTCTTTATGCATATAATTATATTTATGATATCTTATGTTGTAATTGGAATGTTTCGTGGGTCATGATAGTGTAATATTGGTTCTATAACATTATTTTAAGAAATGGTGTTTCCTTATATCATCTTGATTTCACATTCCAACTCATAGGTAACATATCTATCTAATATATCTATACCTAGGACATGTTCTTTTAGCCACCCCAATTTATCCACACAACATGGGAGGAATTAAAAGTAAAAACCCTTCCTCCAACAATAATAATTTAAAATCTAGTATTAATGAATGAAATATAATTTACCATAACACAAAAAAGTGATAATATAAGAAAAATCAATATAATATAAATTGAAATTATATATATAAATAATTTTATATATTCATCACTTCCCTAATATATTCTATATATGATATAAAAGAAATAGAGGGTCTGATTATCATCATATTTCTTCTTTGTTGTCTATATTTATCAATCTACCATATATGTGCTCTATGATCATAAAGTATCCACTTATACTTACCTCCATGTACACAATGAAAAAATTATCCTTGTGTGTGATAAATAGTAACTACTATGGTACTAAGTGTGGTTTTCCCCAATAATGGGCATATCATATAAATATAAAAATATAATGTGAATCAGTATAAGTGAATTTTACCCAATATGACATCACTTTACATAAACATTAACGTATACATGATCAATAAACCCATATATCACTCCCATTATTATAACCAAATTTTAATTTTTCTCATTGAGGTAATAATATTCATCCTTCATTAGAAATTAGATATTTTTCACATCAAAAATAACCCATGATAAATTTTTCAAGAAAGTTTGGGAGAAATATATGTCTTTCATGTTGTAATAGAATAAGATTGGAAAATATTGGCTATCAATCAATGAATAACTTGACAAAATCAGGATCTTTACTAGGTGAAACACACATCTTAACAGAATGTATTATATATATGTTTAAATGCTAGGGTAAATATACTTCTCTATGTATAAGGTTTTCTTTTTCTGTAATGTAATAAATAGGAATCTCTTGGTCTATGACTATATATATGGTAATATAAAACATATTGAAATGGTTATGTAGCATAGATAATAACATGTGATTCAAAGGGTACCTAAACCCTAGAGACACAGATGCAGAATAGATCTACCACAATTCTTATATATTATCTATTATATTATCATATAAGAATTAATATAGGGATTACCCGTCTCTATCAATCCCATACAGTATGCCCTAGTGTATGGGATACTATGGGTATTACCCATATACATTTATTTTATAATACAATCATAGGATGAATTTATCACCTTCCCATTCATCTTTTAAAAATAATCAAACAATATTAGTCTGAAGAACTATGTTATTTCATATGGATAACTGAAAATTAAATCATATATCTTTACCCATATTGATGGGTGATAAAATTTATGGTCACTATAGTAATACTTTAATTTTATGTATAGGGTTATCTTAAATAATATAACACACTTTATCATGTCCTTAATGATGACAATAAGTGACAAACCACATCACATCTTAATGAAGTGAGTTCCCACATTGGTCACCTAAAAATATTTAGTGTTATTACAATAAATTGGGAAATAAATCTTATATTGAAAAATAAATATTTACGTTATCCATAATATAATCCAAAATTCCAAACCCAATTAATATTTTGTATAGTTATATAATAGATTATTTTTTTATTATAATGTTGAGTCAGCCACAACATGACATAGGTAGATCAACTTATAACATTATAAGACTTCTTTGTTTCCTCCAAAGAAACTCATGATACCCTCTAGATCCCTGAACTAATTTTGAGGTCATATGATTCTTTATAATAATGATTATATCTCTTATCACATTCCACATCCTAAAAAATTACTCATTATTTTTTGATCATTTCTGTAACATTCAATGTGTATATCCAATTCAATTGTGATCATTCGATTCATTTTTATGGAATAATTATACTCAATGTTTTATAGTTACATAATAGACATTATTAAATATACGATTTAAAATAATTACAAATATATTTTACCATCTACCAAATCTATTCATCCTTAAGTTTATTGAGTTATTTATCATGAATAAGTCTTTAAATATTTACTTATTATGTTACTCTAAATTATCATTATTGAAAAAAGTAATTAAATTAAATTTTTCATTCATAACTATTCATTCCAATCACTCATAATCATTATATGAAATTATATTTTGTTTAATGAATTTAATTCTCCATTGGGTTTATCCTAATTTTGAATATGGAATGATCAAAGTGATAATAATCCTCTTTCATTTTTATAAATCATACAATCATGAACAATAAAATTCTACAACAATATTGTCACCACATATTTGGTTTAAGGTACAAATTTGATCGACTGATCATGAATCTTGAAAATATTTAACAACCCACCACCTAATAAATAAAATTATTATCATGTAATATTAACATTTTACTTTATCAAAATAAGTAACATTTTTTATTTTGTACTATATGATTTATTCACTCAAAACATATTTCCTAAGTCCATGAAATGAAATTAAAAACATCATCAACCATCTAATTAGTCAATCGATCAATATGTTGTCTCTGTATAACATCGATAATAAAATTATTCATTTAAAAACTTCTATTAAAATAAATGTACTTTAACAAAAAATCACATTCTCATTAAGCTAGGTCCCTCAATTCAAGAAAGAGAGTATTTCATTTCATTTCATTCAGAATTAGTGACCACATGATTCAATTTTATTATTTCTATGGATAGATAATCATCTACCTTAGCACCCACACTTTATGATATAAAAATCCACTTGGCTTGCATTCCAATGAAATCATATCCATTTTTATCAATCATTCAAATAATGTGAAATAAATTATTCATAAGTTAAATTTGGGAATCGAAGGAAAAATATTTACTTCCAATAATAATTATTATTATTATAATATTAATATTATAATATATGATGTTATTCAAGAATGGATCTCTAATAAAATTTCGGAATTAGGTCTATAGCCATTGTCTTTTACAATATACCATGAGGTTAGGTTACTTGAAGGAGGTCCAAAAACGAGTTCTGCATCCTACACTGACATCGAGGAGAATGATATGGAGTATATTAAATATTCCCATGGAAGATTATCAAAAAGTGTTAAGAGAAACTCTATTCCACATTACTTATTTTAAATATATATTTTTTAATATCATGATGAAAGGTAATATACAAAATATTTTATATAGATGAATTTTATTTTTTATATATTCAATCATATAATATTTTCAATCATCATACGAAAAATATTTTATAATATAAGTAATCTATAATTGGTAAATGAAAATGTTTTCTAAAGCTCATTGAATAGGGATTTTGTGTAATTTAAATAAATACCAATGAGAATTTTTTTTCATATTGTGTTCTCGTATGTGGAATTAAAAAGAATACAATGGGGTTTTGATTAATCATACATAAACACCATTTATTTTATAATATGGAATTTGATTCTCTTTTAAAAAATTCACATTTAGGAACATAATTATTCAATCCTCGATCCTAAGCATTGGTTTGTAATTGAACTTGTTAGTGTTTTATATTCCAATATCACATTACATCAATATTAGGAGTTTATATGAAATTGGATAAATCATTAAAATTAGAATATTTTATTATATTTTAAGGTATTCTAGAGGATTTTGTTATAAATTATAAACTAATAAACATAGTTATTTTTTATGAAATTGATGTGACATTTGTTCAACAATTATTTTATGAGATTCTAACACATTTTTTCTATAATGTCTTGGCCATTGGGTTTCTTAAAGGGATATTTTTGAATGATTCCATTTTTAAATATATTCATGGAATGGGAATAAATTAGAAAAATATCACAAGACGTATTAAAGTGATAGGGTAATTATAGGAGAGGGTGTTGAGAATAGATAAGTGAGAAAATATTCATCAGTTAATAATGTTATAGACCACTAAAGGGACTACATAGGATTCTATGGATGAATTTAATATTGGTATAAACACCTTTTTTCAATAATGCAATTGTAGAGATAATTTTTGATAATTTATATTTTATTCAAGAAATATTTGAACATTATATTTTTATTTTAACTTCTGTTGTATTGGTACATATCTACTGTAAATTGTATTTTTTACTTTTTAATGTTATGGGTCAATACAGGATGTTTTGGAATAGTTTTTTAATTATGCATGTTAACTAAAAAAACAATAATAGTATTGATGGGTTTGCCTTGAATAATGTTAAAGAGAAGTATTGTGTATATCTAATTTCTTGGGTCAGTGTATAACTATAAATACATATTGTGATGGTCTTGATTCTTTTATTGTTATAGATCGATCTATTTTATGTGGTTCTACTTAAAAAAAACTAATGTTACAATGTAATATCAATAATATAGTTTAATATAAGAATGTATGATTAGGGATATAAATAATACTAGTCCTATAATTTAGGAATCTTCTAACACTGTAGGAATTTGAGAAGAAATGTGAAATATACCCATGGTTTAGAGGAATCATAAATTTTTCATTGGGTTTTTATCCCTTATATCAATTTTGTTATTAGCTCAGATGGACCAAGAATGTTGTGACCTAAAATAGGAAAATTTATATTCCCTATACAAATATTATTCTGATATCTTGATCGTTATTCTTAACTAAACTGAAAAAATATGATCTATGAAAATAAAATTTTACAGTTACAATATATTCATTAAATTAACATGAGTAAATTAACGTAATAGTATAAAATACTCTATGAACTAATGTAAAAAATTAGAAATGAGAAGATTATTTATCAGTTATATAGATTATTTTCCCAAGCATGGAAATGTGGTAGCTTTTCGATGGTTTCATCTAGTCAAAGCCCAATCCAAACTCATACAGTTATTGAATGAGGGAGATATAATACAAGTCAAATTATAACTATTGGAAATTACCATAGTATTTATGCTAGAAAAATCACCACACTGTACTACAATTATATTATATATTGTAGTTAGATATTTTTTCATTGTGAGGACTACAAGAGTGGGTGATTTTATTTTTAAGACACATTTTTAGAATAAATCATCTAATGTAGAAATAAAAAATATTAAATAAATAAAAAAAATTCTAATAGTTAATTGAAAAAATGAGAAATATTTGGAGAATAAATTTAAATCATAATGATCATGAAAATAAAATACAATAAATAACATTAGATTTTTTTATAATTATTTTTTAAAATCTACAATTTAAAGTACTTGTATATCTATCCCCATGGTAATTGGATGATATATACACTCTTGGGGTCAATGGTACCTATGGAAACCATTTAAAATGTAAAAATAATAATTTAAGGTCTAAAAAAGAAACTTCAATCTCTTTTACTTTTTAGTGGTTGTTAGAAGAATCATTATTGGATATCAGTGTTTGAGAATTTAAACCATATATCAATTTCATTAATGAAATATCACAACCCAAACCCTTTATGTTATGGAATAAATATCAACCAAACCCCTTACATTGTGGAAAAATTAAGAAACATATGAGAAACACAATATGAGACTAGATATTGTATAACCAATTTTAATCAAACCCTATATTCTCCCATCATAAAGAATAGGAAAAGATATAAAAGTGAGAGAGAGAGTGTAAAAAATTTAAGAGTATAGAAATATAAAATAAAAGTTAATTGGTGGTATAGGAGATAAAAAATTGGGATAATAATATAGGAATGAGTGAACCATTTACATTCACACAGCCTAGTGGTGTATTTATAGCCTTTGGGGGATTTAAGAAGTCTCTTTAGGACTTGAATATATTCAGGTTCATGGTATTTAATGATTAATTTTTTTACTATTAATTGTTGGGCATACGATTCGAGTGATTACAAATTTGTAAGGGACTTCTTCTCAGTTTCCATTTCATTAGACGTAACATGGTATTGTAAAAAAATCATAACTACTCAAATTATATGAATGAAACCATATCATTAATTTTATCACCTCCTCTCCTAAACCATTTTAAAGGAATCTTACCATTAATATCAACACCTTTTGTGCCATGCGAATCATTATAAACATTTTAAATATGTTTTAGAGAGATAATGTATTTATAATATTATGGTTTTATAATATCATTGATATTTCAATAAAATTAATACATGGTTTTCATACCTGAGGATTTTGATAAAAATGATTCCAAATTTTAGGAATTTTATTATGTAATAATCAATTTTTGATAACCAAAAAATACACACTCATGTGCTTCATTAATTTATTTCTACTTTTGCAGATGTAATAAATCACTAAAAATATTTAAATCAAGAGTGAGATGAAAATAAAATGAAAAATCACCTTAGAAATATTGTTGAATCAATAAATTAAATATTTATGGAGAATATTTCAGGATAGAATCAATATAAATAACTATTTAAAAAAAATTAAAATTGATCATTGATCACTATAAAATAAAATTTAATAATGAAAATTTTTGAAATTGAAAAATAGATTATTTAGATATAAATAATATCAAGGTAATATAAAGGAAACAATTAAATGAATCCCATGGTTGAATAATTTCTAGTAGGGGAATAATCAACAAATATTTATAACTTTAATACAATCACTTAAAAACAAGAAGTCCATAAGACAATAATTATATGATATATCACGAATTTAAAGAGAATACTCGTGGAATATTAAATTATGTAGATAATAATGAATATTATATTTCAATATTTCCCATGATTAAAAAAATTATAAGAATATAATTTCATTCTAAATGAAAACATTGAATTCCATGAGATAATTTTTTAAAACAAGAATATTAATATAATTTATAAAATTTTTAAAATAATGTAAAACTAGTTTTAAATGATTTAAAAATTATTAATTTCCTTAGATAAGATACATAACATAAAGACCCCTTATTTTGATGTATGAATCCACTTAAATCAATTCAATTAATTTGATATTTTACATTTCACACAATACTATTTAGTAATAATCTTTAAAAATCGTATGGATAACACACTACAAAATTTTTAAATGAATAATAATGAAATAAGAGTTATTTATAAAAGGTAAAGAAACTATACCGATTAAATACTAACATTACATTAAGAATAGTAATATAACCATTATTATTAGTAAATCATCCTAATGAATAGTAACTTCACCAATGAAAGTATTAATAAAATTTAGGCATCTTATAAATGAAAGTATTATATAATTTTGTCATAGTATATGCGAATAAATATGTTAAAATATTTATTTATGTGTTTGTATTTTGTTAAGTTGTAGATATTTAATTAAAATTATATAATTAACAAAATGGTTTAAAAGAAAAAATATTTTCATCAAATATATTCATAAATTAATATTTTGTTATCTTATTATTTTAGGAAAATTTTGTGATACATTAATTAATTATGTTAAAGTGTTATAACATGATTTATAAATTCAAAATCTTTATTTTTTGAGTAAATGATGATTTTAGATAAAAATAATTATTTCATATTTATGAAATTATTTTGATAAATGGATTTCATTTCATTATTTTACACATTGAAAAATTTGTGGGGTGAATTTTTTGGATTTTTCTAAAATAGATAAATTTTTTACGAATAGAAAAATATGGTAATTTAAATTATATATATATATATTATTTTAAATAAACTTCTAATTGAGTTATGGATGATGTATGAAATAGTGTTTCGAAATCACATGTACCGATTAATGTATTTAATAATAAGAATTATCACTATATCTTGTCTTGCAGAAAATAATAAAATAATGAATAAACGATTTCCTAAACACCCCACTCCTCTAATAGAATATCGCCCATCACCACCCCTTCTTGTCAAACCATCCAAGATTAGATCATTGTTCAAATTCTTCCCAATACTCCTACGAAGTCTTTCCCCCACTTCTAGGTGCTCTTGGTATCAGAAAAAGACAAAAACGAATTTCCCTTATGGACATTCTCAAAGAGGAAAATTCAAGAGCTAATCCTCTTTATTTTTCTATTAAACTTATTTCAATTTCTTTTTCATTTTTTATCCTCTCCTCACCTCCCATATGCAAAGGGACATGATAAATATAGTATCATTAATATAAAGTAATTATATTATGTTAATAATATATCCTCCATCAAACTCCTTTCTTCTATCTTTTATTTTAAAAATGAAATCATCATCTATGAGGTGCTGATTTAGAACCTTCATTGATGATGGATTTTTTTTACAATTTATACTTAAAGGTTGGTCATGAAACAATTTTTATTTTTTTCCTGATTTTAATATATGTAATACATCCTATGTAATGTTCTAGAACCATTATTTATACATAATATTTATTAACTAAACAGAAATATTGTGTGATGATTGAAAGAGTGCCAAAATAATCTAAGCAATTATCACTATCATTTTATCAAATTATTAATATTCATAAAATATAACCAAAATATATATATAACCATTTAAAATTCTATATATTCATTAATAACATATTATTCCCATTCATGTGAATTATACCCATTTTATATGAACGTCATTACTTATAACTAACCAAACTAATCATGAAAAAAAAGAAAACAAATTCTCCCGATTAATGAAATTAAATTATATAATTCATGAAAAGGGATTTGGGGGAATTTAATAAAATTATAATTAATCAAATACATGTTTCATTCAGAATAAGATAATTTATTGATCATAAAGGGGGATAGGAAAACTGTCATGTTAAGAACGGATGAACGAATTGAATCCCTAATGCATCAGCCACTAGAAAATTAAGAAACTCACTGGGTAGGGAGGACAACATTGGAAAAATGATATATGGATTAAAATGATTCCCTCTTAAGGCTAGGCTATTGGTAACAAAGTTCCCTTCCCTCCATGTATGCTTTAGGGTAGCTCAACAAATAAACTCCTTACATCCTTGGGTAATTTAAATGATTGACTAGGGAGGTTCACATCTCCCATAGATGGAGTTTCAGGTAAATAAAGAATCAATTTGGATCTTTGTGAGGGAGATATTATTAAATACTAAAATCACTAAGCAGTTAAGAAAAATAGATTGAGACATAGGGAATGGGGTTCCTCATCTCGATTTTATTTCCATGAGATTTCAATTATTTTCCACTTATTTCTTATATGTGGTGTATATATACTTCCATTTGATATATAAAATCATGAATATCGGTATTATCATGTTATTAAATGATTAATTTAATGATTGTTAATTTTTGGTCACGTGATTTGACTGATAAAAAAGTGATAATAGGCTTCTTCTCAATTTCCATTTCATTGGGACATACATGGTACTCTAAACCTAATCTTTTTTATGTGGTGTATCTACTACCCCTATGAGGTAATTTTTATTTTGAAATTATATATATATTAATAATTTAAATTCTTATATTGTGGATATGAATATTGACTTAGTCATATATGATTTTAGATATTGTGTTCATTTTGAATGTTATTTTAATAGGGTAAATATTGATGAATCTATATCCTCTTCGCAATACAGATTTTGAAATAGAATATTGTTCTTAAATTAAATCTATGTATGATAAATTATTTGGACATACAGTGATGTAAAAGGCCCACTATATCCTCTAATGCATCAGTAGTTCCAATGAGACAAAATATTTGGTGACAACCCATCATGTTTGTTTCCGAAAAGAATCAGATGGGTTTCTACCCATATAAATAAAGTATTCGGATAGTATAATGGTTCATGTGCTTGAAACATGATGTAATCATTTTAATAATTTTCTTCATTCAATATTTACTTATTACTTTACATGATATTTTCACTATAAATAAAAATATGGAAACATTTTCATTCATGGTTTATTTATGGAATGTGTTTGTGAGATTATTTACAGTAACTTAATGTCTATCTGATATAAAAAACATCACTTATTTGGGTTTTTATAACCCATAGTGAGCGTTTTAACTCACATGTATTATTTTTACTTTCCCCATGTTATGAAGATGAAAACATTGAATAAGAATTCAAGGATGCAATTTATTTCATTTTATTATGTATCATGTTTTATTTTCATTTACTAATATATTATGAGTATAATTTACAAAATTTTGTCCCCCAAAAATTCTAAACTGGTATATAATTCAGGATTTTATTCTTTGAAATCATGCCAATGTAATAAAATATTGCACCAACTTTGGTTTTTTGGGATCGGGGTGATATAGTGGGTATTAAGGAATGTTGAGTAGCAACCTTAGAAACTAGATTTAGATAACATAGTTTATGGAACATAACTCTAATATATTTTTTCAGGATAATAATAGAATAACTCCCAGTAAATTTGGTAAATTTGAGATTATTTGGGTCTTCTTATCAATATATCTCTATCTGGATACTACAAGTGGATGTGGATCTGGAATAATTTTACCTAGGAGTAGAAACTCTGACAAGGTGTTCAGTGCCCGACTCAGGGTAACATAGTGAACAAAAATGAGTCTTACTACACATGTAGCTTAAAACTCTAAAGGTATATGCTTAGTATAATTAAAATTAAATATAAAAACTAGTCTTAAGTGTTTAAAATTAAATATGTCCTCAATGAAACCATGTCTTGGATTATCATATTAGTTATGCATAAATTTTCCATTTATGATACATTTTTTTTGTTATAAATTATTCATCATGATTAAAAACCATATTATTTTATGACATTTTTTAGTGAGGGTGCCTAATAGAGTAATTGGATTCAATACTCTTAGACATTATTGAGATTATACCACTGATAATTTTAATACATTTAGTGTTGGAGATGAGTTTATCGTGAATTTATTAGGACAAAATGATGAGGAAATGATGAATGATCCTACTACTTATATGTTGGATCAATTCATCCAGAAAGTTCCCCCATATTTTGGTGGGACTAATAATTTAGTGGTAGATGAGAAGTGAATCATGTACCTTTAAAGGATATTCCAAGCATTGAGGTTAAATGAAAATGGAAAGGTAGTACTGGTAGTATATTGTATGAAGGGAGTTTCTGAAAAATATTGTACGTTGATCCAAAATACTATAGAGGAAGAATAAATATAGGAAATGGATTGAATAACTTTTAAAGAAACATTATTTGAAAAAACATCCCTTGTGAGAAACGAACTGAAATGAAGAGAATATTACTTAGCATAAATAAAAGGTAAGAAGCGAGTATTCTATAGTATGTGGACACCTTCACAAGAATAGCCAGATATGGTATAGATTAGGTATCTGATTCATAAGATAATATTAATCTTTTCATTGAATTTATTAAATAATTTCTCTAAATGAAACTAGGTTCTTAGCCATTTTCATCAAATTCTGAAATATTAATAACATCCATCAAAACAAATAAATAATTTTTTTACATCCAATTTGTTTCATGGAAACTAAGAGAAAAATAGGTCATATGATAACAATACAAATGGTAATGTTCCTAATAAAATTAAGGGATTAAAGAAATCAACATTTTTGTAAAACTATAGAGAGAATCATCTTCTAAAATTATATAAATCCATGGGGGTTTGTTAAAAATTTTCTGAAAATGGTCATCGAGCTAATGAATGCAATAAGAGGAGGAAAATCGATGGTATTAAATGCTAAAATTATTGGGGTATGTGAAAATATGAATATTATTTTTCTATGTGTCAAGGTAGCTTCCCTAGAAAAGGCCAAGAGTGAAAGGCCAAGCTTATGTGATCATAACTGCTGAGGTTGAAGTTTCTAATAATGTGTTGGTATGTAATTTAATTATTTTCTCAAACATATCCAATAATTTATTTTCATATGTATCATCAAATTGTTTTATATCTTCCTAATTTTCTAAAACAGTTATACATTTCCATTTTTATTTAAGAAATTATTTTTCAATCGGAGTTCCTATGGAACATTAAATAGTAATAAAGAAGTGTTACTCAGTCCTGTTTATGACTCATATATGTAATTAAGTGTCTAGAATTATTATTATACCTATGATTTACTTTGATATAATCCTAGGTATGAACTGGAGTTCAAACTATGATGACGAAAATTATAGCAAGATTAAGGATGTAGCAATTTATAAGAATCAATTAGAATAGCTTATCTATATAGGAGAAACCTCATCATCTAATTCTTATATAGATCCAATTTTTTCCCCTCTAAATGATATTCTTAGGGTATAAGGGAGAAAACATCTATGGATAAGGAAATTAATATTATAAATGATGATTTACCAATTGTGAAAGAATTATTGGTGTATTTATAGAGGATCTACTGAGACCTCCTCAAGACGTGGAAGTCAAGTTCTCTATTGATTTAATTCCCAATGGAAGACCTATATAATAGACTCCCAATTGAATTTCCAGTATTGAAGTTGTTGAATTAAAAAAATTATAGTAATTGAGTGACAATGGATTAATTCACCCTAGTGTTTCTCTATGGGGATTCCTATTTATATTTTTCATGATGAAATATTGATTCATGTGGTTGTGCATTGACTATAGAGAAATTGATGATATTAAAATAAAGAACAAGTATCCTCTAGCACCCATTGATGATTTATTTGATCAAATTGATGGAGCTCAATATTTTTAGATGACTGAACATAGATATGGATATCATGAATTATGTGTGAGGAAGTAATATATTCTAAAGATAGTATTTCAAACAAGGTATGAACATTACTACTTTATAGTAGTTCCATTATAGAATAACTAATACACCATCTTTCTTCATGGATATAATGGACATAGTTTTCAAGGAATGTTTTTGTGATTTTTTTTGGTTTTTATTTATGATATCTTAATTCATTCTTAAATCTATGAGGACTATTAGAACCACTTATGGGTTATTTGGAAGCTATTACAAGAATATAGATATATGGGAAGTTTATAGAGAGTGAATTTTGTCATCAATTAGTTTCTTTCATATCAAATATTATCACTATAGTGGGAATCCTAGTTGATCACATGATGAGAAAGGTAATCCTAGAATGGAATACACTGACAAACATAAGGTAGGTACATAGTTTTCTTTGATTATCATGTTACTATCAGATTTTCATTCAAAAAAATTCACAACTGGAAAACTCGTTAAAAAATATCATATGTAGAGGGGATAAGTTCATATAGAAAAAAATGTACCAAATGCTTTGAAGAATTAATCATATATTTTTCAATTCAATAATTTTTAAACTTCCCTCTTGATATGATTGGTTTTTTATACATAGGGTTGCATCAAATAAGACACTGGGTTGTATCCTTATGAAAATCCATAATGTTATTTCTTATGCATCAAGGAAGATGTAGACACATTATCAAAATTATCGAACTCATGATTTTGAGTTAGAATTTGAAATATTTTATCAAAAAATATATAGACACTATGGGTATGGTGAAATATGTGAGATATATATGGATCAATTGAGATTGAAATACATTTTTACATAGAAGGAGCTCAGTATGAGGAAAATGAGATGTCTTGAGTTAATTAATGATTATTATTGTTCAATTCACTTCCACCCTGAAAAGGAAAATAAGGTAACATATGCATTAAGTGAGAAATATCATTTACTACTAAACAAAATGAGGATTAATAGAGATCATATGTTCATGGATATATTAAATATGGATATGGAAATTTTTATGGAAGTGAAAACAACATTCCTTTTTAAAATTATTTCTAAACAGTCATTACTAGAGAGGATAAGAAGATCTCAATATGATGATGAAATTTTTCAAAAAAAATTCAAATCTAGTAATGATGGGAGATAGGAATATGTTGTCAATGAGAATGGAATTCCAAAATTTTGAGTGATTTTATGTGTTCCATCAATACCAGAGCTAAAAAGTAAACTATTATATGATTTTCATTGATTAAACTAATCCATACAACCAGGTAGTACCATGATGTATAGTGATCTAAAGGAACATTATTTGTTGAAAAAACTAAAGTGAAAAATTGTTGAATATGTGTCAAGGATTCTATTTTAACAATAGGTGATGGAAGGAAGACAACACCCTAAAGTTTTGATTCATCCTATTCTTATAAATATGTATAAATCTATTGCTATTATGATGGACTTTGTAATAAGAATCACAAGGAATCAAAGAAAGAATGATGCAATATGGATTATTTTTGATCCACATACCAAATTTTCTCATTTCTTGGAAATAAGTGATGATTTTCCATTAGATATCCCAGAATAATACTATAATAATGATGTTTTATGATTTCATGGTTCACCTCTAACGATTTTTACAGACTAATATCCCAAATTTACATAAAAATTATTGAATATTCTTTAGAATGATTTGGATAATGAGCTTTATATTAGTACTACTTATCACCCTCAAACTAATGGATATTAGGAAAGACTATTAATAAAATAAAAACACGTTTATATCATGCTCACATTAATTTAAAAGTATATAGGATCAATACATACCATTGGTGGAATTTTCATAAGAAAATTGTTTCCATTCTAGTAATGAAATAGATCCATGTGAACCATTATATGTAAAGAGACTTAAAACTAAAAATTGATGTGAAAATTTGGTGAGTGTACACTTACAGGCCCAACAATTATTGAAGATCAAATGAAAATTTTGATGACAATTCAGTCCCATATTAATCTATCCCAATGTATAAAAAGGGGTAATGCTAACAACTAGGGAAAGGATTTGAAATTTCAAGAGAGGTATCATCTCATTATTAATGTATCTCCATGGTACGGTGTCTTAAGGTTCTGTATGAATTGGAAACAGAGGCCAAAATACATTAAACCATTTGGAATTCAAGAAAAAATTGGATATATGACTTTCCATTTATACATTACACCAATTCTATTCAATTATCATGATGTGTTCTATGTGCCATTGTTAATTATGTACATGGAATATAAAATGCATGTACTCACCAATGAAAAAATTGGACAAGAACCACATATTCCTTACATTAAAGATCATGTTGAGATTATTGATAGGTAAAGACACAAAATTTGACGTACATGGACATTACATTACATTTGCAGAAAACTTAATACATGACAATAACAGTATCCCAAAGAACATATTAGTTTAATGTATATTGAAACATAGAACAAAATATTCTAATTAGGGTGAAAGATATTCAACATCTCCAATAAAGTTCTTCCCCTTTTTATTTTACCTAAATCCTTTATTTATATCGTGGAGAAAAAAAACATAAATACGGTGATCTAAAATGCTCAGTAAGGGTAAAAATGGAGAACAAAAAACAATCCATAAACATTTGAACATAAAAACATGAGCATAAAATCTAAACATAAAAATATAGAGCAATGACATAAAAATGGAATTACATAATGCATAGATCATAATGGCACATTAATAATGATAAAATATCATGGTAATAAAACATGTTATTGGGGAAAACCATTAAGAACATGATATTATTTCCATATGAAGCCAAGCCATTGCTTCCAAGACCATCATAGTGGAAAAAGTCCATTACTGAACGCAGTTTACATACCGTTCCATCCCTGTATTACTAAAGTTGATAAACGTGTCTTTACATCCATGTCTATATCATGAGATATAAATCATTACCTAATTCATTGGAGGGAGATATAGGTCCCACCCATCTCATATTGAAATAATTCTTACGTGTGCCACTAAATAATCATAAATAATTTATCATAACCCAAAGAATAAAATGGGTTTCATAAATATCATCCCATCATGACATACTCCATATAAAAAAATGGATATCATTTCATAATTATAAAAATAAAACCATGTAAATAATAGAGACATTATACTTGAAACATAAACATGATAAATAATGTCATCTTATATGGAAAATAGTTTTAATAAAACACTTGAAATGAATTCTTAAGGAAAATATCCTTTCTTCTTAAAAATCATTTTCATTTCACAAAATGCAGCGCAATTTTAAAAGAAAAGGATTTTACTGAAAATAATCATGAAATATTATAGAGTGTTCTTCATGAAGAAAAGTAATTATGAAACCATAAAAATACGTTCATTTCATATAAGGTAAAAAAATTTCTCCTCGTACTTTAACCGAAAAAAGTCAAAATGTACCTCGTATGGTAAACAAAAGAAAGATTCCCTACATACCATGTAGTAAAAGTAAAAAAAGGGTAAACATGACTTTAAACATTCATGGAAGAATAGTAATCATTTTATGAATTCAGGTTTAGAAAACATGGGCATGGATGATAAACCTAACCCATGTAAATACTTACAAATAAACAATCATGGATAAGAACGAGATCGGAATAATTATCCCTTAACTAAGGTCCTATATGCATTGTACATATCCTATCATCATGTATAATGATTTAAATGATATGATTAACTTATTCCATAATCATATTCATTGTTATGATATCATATATAGTCATATTCTTATCTTCTTTTTAGTAACATTTCATTGCTACTTGTTATTCAGGTGTTCATTGCTTTATGTTTTTATGCATGTTTTGTCGAATATATTCTTATTAAACTTTTTAGGTTATAGATAAATCATTTACAGAATGGTACTAGTGTAATATATATCATATTTAATAATTCAATTAATTTATATAATCATTATTCAATGAAGATCATGTAGAACGAGTCGCATCACATCGTGGAGACAGTAGGTCGTATGTATGCACGAGTGATGATATCATTCCCATGATTATGGAATTATATTGAAGTGTATGTATTAAAATATTTCATAATAAATATCACATTATAAAAATAATATATCGTTATTTCTTCCGTCCTTATACCCATCCATGTATGTTAGTGTTGAAATAAAGAATTACAGCACGATGTGGAGACGTTAAGAAGTACGTACACACGGGTGGTGATTTAGTATTTTTTCAAAGGATGGATAGAAGATAGAATATGGTTGTTCCAAATTCATAATAAAATATCAGTATACAAGTGATACTGGAGTTATTAATTAATAATGAAATAACTCATATAGAGGAAGTAGGAGAAGAAATAAGTTTGAAGGAATCGGTAAAGGATATTACATCTTCTTCGACACGCCTCCTCTTAACCTCCTCTTAGGACACTAATGATGGTCTTTGAAAAAAGACCAGGACCTCTGATAGGTTTCTAGGGAAGTGGATAAGTGAAATAGGTAGGGTATTGACGAATTTTAAAGCTCAAAATTTGTGTGAAGTGGAGTTGGAGGAGGTTCTCTTTTATAAGGGAGGAGAGAGGCACCTTTGGAAACCTAAAAATTATTAATTTATAATAAATTCTAACCCCACTTAAAAACATCCAAAAATGACTCAGTTAAAATATGAGATGATATAGGGTTGTAATATAATCAACCAATAACATTTATACATGTTTTATGTTTATTTTAAACCTTATCATTTTGATTTTTTCTTATTTAATATATTTAATTTTATTTGTGGTAATAATATTCTAAATTTTAAATTGTTATAAATACATACTTACATGTTTTCAATTTTCCAAAATTGGATACTTTATAACCTTTTAGACCATTTAATTTTCAAATTGGTAATTTTTAAATATTTTTTTGATTTTTTAATAATTTTATAATATGTTCTTTTAATAAAATACCAATAGTGTAAATTTTGACAATATTCATTTATTTCAATTTAATTAAAATACACACATAGAATATATTCTAAAAAAATATTTAATTGGTTTCTAACATGTCATATTATTCTAGAAAAATCTTATAGAATATAAATTAGTTCATATAATATTTATTTTAATATTTTTAAAACTATTTATTTGATATTTCTCCTAATAAAATATTTACGGCAACATTTTTGTATAATTATTTAATATACTTATTTGTTGCATAAAAACGAAAAATAAAATACTATGATGAATATAAATATAAATAATTTTATAAGAATACTTTTAGTCGAATTTATCTTCTAAAACACAAAACTTTTAAAATGTTATGTTTATTAAATTATGAACGTGCCAACTTTGACATCATTTTAAATAAAATAATATAAGTGTCATAATCGCTTTTATAAGGCTCCTAAGAGAATCAAATTAGACCTTTGGATGATTATAGTTTATATTTACATGAACAAAAAGTTTTGGTCAGGTCTTTTGGCCTTTAATGGGTATAATTAGTTTAAGAAGAACTATATTATTGATTTTTCACTGAATAAATAATATTTTCATCATTAATGTATAAGCTATTAAAGTAATTATATATTTCTTAAAAATTAAAAATAAATTTCCATGATAAAGAAAACCATTTTACATATAAAATGAGTATTTATAACTAAATTTAGATTCTGTATAACCACATATTAAAAATAATTTAATTATTAAAGATTGATTGAGACATATATCACATTTATTTAAATAAAATAAATTAATGGTCTTAATCACATACTATTGGGTTCTAATAGATACCATTTCGACCCAAGTATATTTTAGGATGAAATATAATCATCTAATTTTATTATGAAAAGTGTTAGGATAATTTTATAATATTATTTTTCCCTTAATTACAAAGTTTACCTTTAACTGTGATAAATAAAATTTACCGTAATTACTATTCAAGATGCCCAAAAATAAAAGTAGCCTATTAACATAATTCATACCCACAGATTGAAATTATAGAATCTATTTTTTGAAATTCAAAACATAGAATTTGGAGTAATTAATTTAAAATTAATCCCGTTGTTGAAAAAACGGGTTTTAGTTTAAAACATTGGAAAAGATTGAATTGATTTTACCTACGAATTCAATGTAAAATTAATGTTAATGAAATACATTGTATTAAATGGCAAAAAATATTCTATTTATTATTTAAAACAATTTAATATTATAGTTTAACCATATAAATTATCTCAATGAAAAAGTTGTTTTTAAGTAAAATGTAGCATGTTTTTACTATTCATTAAAATAAGAACATTGTCTAAAAAATATCAAAACATTAAAAAATGTAAATTTTTATATTCTGATTCAAAAGAAGAAGTTTATTTTTTAAAATTTAACTTATAAACCTGTCAAAAATTAGATTTAAAATGGGTGCTCCTTCAAAAGGCAGCAAAACAACATTTTTTGAAAAATATTTATTTTAACAGAAAAATTGATTTTGTTCTCATACATCATTCCAAAAATGTGTAATTTGAATTATAATGTTATTAAATTCAAAATGCGGTTAATACTATTCATAACGTCAAGTTCATAATAATATTATAACAATATATCGTTGTTTAGTGAAACTCGATATTGCATACAACACACGCTATTGAGAAAGGTCCCTTTTGCGTGTAATGCAAACCAAGTCAGGGTTGCGTGTAGGGAAATATTCCTTTGGTGTTGTGTATATAATAAAAAAAATAAAGTTTAGATATAAATTGATCAAAATATATTCTTGGTGTTATGTTTAATGAATTTTATTCGGAAGAAATTGAAATTGTGTGCATCACAATATAAGAATAGTCCCGCCCATCCTATAGGTTTTCCTTTTTCTAAAACTATACTATTATAACATTTCAAAAATAAAATCAAAAAGTTATATCCTTAAGAAATTCTATCTAATGTCTAAATTAATCCATTCCAACCTTTAGGCTTATTGAAAATACTTCAGTCCAAGATCATAGTATAAATAAAACTATTACTAGAAAGGTCATCTACCATGGTTATGACTACCATCATTTATTTCCCATATATCATAGATATATCTTGTTGGTAACATTCCAATCATCCGAATACCTTAATCATGTATTATCTTGAAACATAAATTACCATAGGACCTTCGTGAAAACATGAATGATGTCAAAAGTTAACACATTCCTCATACAAAAATCCCAAAAATTCTATATACTCAAACCATGATATCACATTGTCCTTATATCTATTTTGATCTCATTAATACTATCAAATATATTAATTTTTCCTTATCCATTGTTTATGCGCATATCATCGTCTTTTAAAAAATATTTCAATCACTTTTCATGTTTACCGGTACCATAAAATTATTTAAAACCACAATAAACAAATACCTAGATATTCCAATATTCCACGATACTATAAATGAGATTCCACAACCACTACCACAAAAACAGTTTTTCGCAGCACCCCCCTTTATCAGTGCTTTTTTTAGCGCTGATAAAATGACCCCCCTTTATCGGTGCTTTATTTAGCGCTGATAAAGGGTCCCCCTTTATCAGCGCTTGTTCAGTAGCGCTGATAAAGGGGGGCTTTATGAGTGCTTTTTTTCGTGCTGATAAAGGGTCGGCTTGAAAATTAAATATTAATATATTAATATATTAATATATAAATATAGTTATATTGTTATATAAATATAATATATAATTTTTAAATATATTTTAGATAAGTATAAATGTACATTCACACTTATTATACTTAATATATAAGATATTTAGTGAAAATGACTTCTTAAAAAATTAAAAAAATATTTTTAATTAATTTTTTGATAATCATTATGGTGTATTAGTCATTTAATAACAATTTGAGGACTAAAAAAATTAAAAAAAATTAAAATAAGATCCAAAATATGTTGAAAACGCAACTCAAACTTCAAACGGCCATAACTTTTGATCCGGGTGTCCGTTTGAGCTCTACCACATATCAAATCGAAGTCTGTGACGATCTCTACGTTTCTGTGACTCAGGGGGACCATTCTCAAGCGTTTTTCGAGGCCAAAAGAGGCCCAGAAGGCGTCCAAAACTGAGTTTTTTGTCGGGGTACACAGATTTTTTAACATTTTGTGGATTTTCAAACTCATTTACGGGGGTATTATTGGCTTTTCATGGAGGGGACTGAATTTATTTCAAGGTATTACATTCATATTGATATTATGTATTTGAAATTTCATCCTTTTTTATAATGAACTGCTATTTATAATAAAATATATAACTATATGTACATATTTTTTATATATTCGCATCTAAAAATTAAATTTTTTAAACAAATAATTAAACATATTTACAAATAAAATATATTAGCTTTATCTAAATAATAACTAATATCCATTTTATTTAAAATACCAATATAATAATATTTATATACCAATATATTAATCCTACTTTAAATATATATTAATCTAACTATATATATATATATTAATCTAACTATATATATATTAATCTAATAACTATATATATATTAATATACCTACATATATATATATATATATATTCGTATTACTATAAATATATATATTAATATCACCATAAATATATATATTAATATCACTATATATATTTTAATATATCTATATAAATATATATTCATATAACTATATATATGTTAATATAACTATATATATGTTAATATAACTATATATATGTTAATATAACTATATATATGTTAATATAACTATATATATGTTAATATAACTACATATATATATATTAGTATTACTATAAATATATATTAATATCACCATAAATATATATATTAATATCACTATATATATATTAATATAACTATATAAATACATATTCATATAACTATATATATGTTAATATAACTATATATATGTTAATATAACTATATATATGTTAATATAACTACATATATATATTAATATAAATATATATTACTATACGAATAAATATAACTATATATATATAGATATATATTAATACCACTATATATATATTAATATTACTATATATATTATAATATAACTATATATATATATTATAATATAACTATATATATATATTAATATAAATATATATTACTATACAAATAAATATAACTAAATATATAAATATATATATATAGAGATATCATGAATTGGAAAGCAAATCAAAATAGTGTAGTGGTAAGGGCTTAGGCGTGCAGGGGGGAGGTCTCGAGTTCAAATCCTGGTAGAGGAAGGGGTGCGCGGGCATGGGGAATATTGGAGCAAGAGCTATTAAAGGGTGGAGGGGGGTGCCTGGGGTGCTGTATAGGGGCCGAAAAGCACTGTAAAAGGGGGGGGGGGGGGGTCAAGCGCTATAAAAGCCCCCCCGATTGGCAGTATTTTTTAATTTTTTTTTAAATTTATTTAATTTTTTTTAATTTTTTTTTAACTATTATCAGCGCTTTTTTAAAAGCACTGATAAAAGGGTCCTTTATCAGTGCTAAAACGAAAGTGATGATAAAGGAAGGGCTGATATAGGACCCCTTTTTCAGCGCTAAAAAAAGCGCTGATAAAGGGGTACTTTTATCAGCGCTTTTTTGAGCGCCGATAAAAGACCCCCTTTATCAGCGCTTTTTTAGTGCTGATAAATGGGTCCTATATCAGTGCTTTTCGGAGCGATGATAAAGGGGACCACCCTTTATCTACGCTGGCTTTATCATCTCTTTTCTAGCACTGATAAAGGCCATTTTTAGCACTGATAATGGCCGTGTTTGTAGTAGTGAACATTATTTTGGAATCCCAATACATAAACACTTAATCATTCAACCACACCATTTTCATACTCAAAATCACCAATAGTGATCGCATGTGACTTCCCTTTTTCCTTTTCCTTAAGATGTTGTTGATGTTGATCATCATTAATCTTTGGATTAGGGTATTGGTTAGCATAATTCCCCATTTCCTTTCACTTGTAGCATTGAAGTTTTAGTGGTGCATTCTATGTAGTATTTTCAATATTCACATCATTATCTACCTTTTCCCATTACATCGACACTCAGCTTCTTGAGGACCTTCTTTTCCACACCTAAAAAATTTTCTAGTCTCTTTATGAAAATCTACACCATGCATCTTCCCACACTTTGATCACATAGAAACAATAATCTTCTTTTCTCCATTTTTTGAGATTTTTCTACGAACTATATCTTTTGTTTCTTGTCAAAACCATGAGATGGATATGTAACACCGACTTCAAGTTCTACCTTGATTGCACAATGTACAATTTCTCCATATCTACTGAATTCTATTATAGCTAATTCCCTTCGAATACTTGGTTTTAAGAAACTTAAGAATCGGTAAACTTTAATTTTAGGTTGGATGATAAAGCCAGATGCATACCTTGAAAGCCTTGTAAAATTCACCTCGTATATACAAACAGATCTATCATCCTTTTTCTTAAGAACAAGGTAATACTTTTTCATCTTTTTTAAAAGAATACGAGGGAAGTACTTATTGAAAAACATGTTCTTGAACTCGTCCCAGTCCATGGAATTAATATCATCTTAGGGCCTTGTATTCTAAATTAGAGTCCACCAATTGTCTGCTTCACCTTCTAAGAGGTAAACAGACAAAATTAATTTTTCATTCTCTAAATAGAGAAGTACGTAAAATATCTTTTCAACGGTACTGATCCATTGTTCAGCAACAAGTGGATCATAAAAACCAATGAATGAAGGTGGATGTTGACTCATGATGGACTCAATAGAATATTGTTCCCATATCTGCTCATTTGGAATCCCGGAATGATTCATAGCTTGTGTATGTATAGCAATAAGATTTCTCACTCCACCTCACATAACATAGTTTTGTTCTGGAGGTCAATCATTGAATTGTCCATTACATTGAACAACATGGTTCCTTCGGGTTCCATCCATCATCTAAAACCCAAAAATAATAGTGTGAGAGGAAAATATCATGCTAGGAAAACATCATTCTAGGAAAACAACATAATAAACGGGGAGCACCTTCAATATATAACATCTTATGTTTAATTCTAAGATATTTACAATAATTCAAGGTCTATAACCTATATGTGCGCTTAACCATAGGGAAATCCCACGACATACCTTAGAAATATATCTAGGGGTATCACTAAAGTTTTCACATCCTTGTTTACAAAGGTTGATTAAACCTTCACTCTGATACCAACTGTAGGTGTATGGAATTATTTCTAGTGTACTAGAATTGATACCTATCAAAGAACTCCATGGGAGGATACACCCCCTGGGTAGGAAACACCACTATCCTTAGTGGAATCCACATCCTCATTAAGCCCTTGGGAAGAGATTCATGCTTCGTCCAACGCTCACACGTGAGAGTTCCCAAGGATCGGATTAATTCTTACCTCATTTTCTCTGATACCAACTGTAGGGAACCAATGATTGAAATACATATAAATTACATTAATTTTACAAAAAACATAATACATCTCAAAAAACAGACGCCGAAAGACCGTATTAGTTTAGGGTCTTTTGAAACTCAGACCAAAATCTTCTAATAATGGTGAAATATCTTCAACATCATTCATAAATGTCTTCCCATTTTTTCTACCTAAAACCTATATTTTTTTCCTACGGAAAACACAACATAAAAATGGAGAGCTCAAATGCTCAGTAAGGGTAAACATGAAGAACATAAAACAATCCATAAACATTTGAACGTAAAAACATGAGTCTAAAATCTAAATATCAAAATCTTGAGAATTTACATAAAACATGGCATTACATAAGGAATAGATCATAATGGAAAATTAACCATGATAAAATATCATGGGAATAAACCATGTAATTATGGAAAACCATTAATAACATGATATGATTTCCATAGTATCCAAGGCATTGCTTCCAAGACCATCATAGTGGACAGAGTCCATTACTGAACCGAGATTTCATGTCATTCCAGTCCTGTTTTACTGATCTTGATTTAGTTTTCATTCTAGCCATGTCTATATAATTAGATATAAATCATTACCCAATGCATTTGTGGGAGATATAGGCTCACCCTTCTCATAATGAAATCATTCTTACATGTGGCACAAAATAATCATAAATCATTTATCATAACCTAATGAATAAAATGGGTTTCATAAACATCATCCCATCATGAAATAATCCATATAAAACAAATTCATATCATTTCATCATAATATAAATCAAACGATGTAAATAAAATAGAAATTATACTTGAAACATAAACATGATAAATAATGTCATCTTAGATGGAAAATAGTTTTGATAAAACACTTGAAATGAATTCTTATGGAAAATATCCTTTCTTCTTCAACGTGATTTTATTTTCACAAAATGCCACGAAATATTAAAAGAAAAGCATTTTATTGAAAATAATCATGAAATATTGATGAGTAAGATTCATGAAGAAATGGCGTTATGAAACCGTAAAAATCCTTTCATGTTGTATAACTTAAAAAAAACATTATCCTCATACATTTACCAAAAAAGTCAAAAAGTACCTCGTATAGTAATCAAAAGAACGTTTCCCTAAAAAACATTGAGTAAAAGTAAAAAAAGGTTAAGCATGACAATAAACATACATGTAATAATAGTAAAAATTTTATGATAGAATTTTTAGAAAACATGGTCATGGATTATAAACATAACCCTAGTAAATACTTATGAATAAAAAATATCGGATAAGAACGAGATTGGAATAATTATCCCTTACCTTAGGTCTGATATGCTTTGTACGTATCCAAACCTTCGGTATAATTATTTAAATAATATCATTGAATTATTACAGAATCATATTCATTGTTATGATATCATATATGGTCATATTCTTATCTTATTATTAGTAATATTTCATTGATACGTTTTATTCGGGTGTTCATTACTTCATGTTCTTTTGCATGTTTTTTCGAATAAATTATTATTCCTATTTTTATGGTATAGATAAATCATTCACATAATAGTATTAGTGTAATATATATCATATTTATTAATTAAATTCATTTATATAAACATTATTCAATGAACATCATGAAGAACGAGTCACATCACATTGTGGAGACGGTAGGTCGTACGTTTACACGAGCGATGATATCATTCCCATGATTTTGGAATTGTATTGAAGTGTGTGGTGTATAATATATAATAACCAATATCACATTAAAATAATCATATATAGTTATTTCATCCATCCTTATACCCATCCATGTATGTTAGTGATAAAATAAAAGATTACACCACAGCGTGGAGACGATAAGGCCTACATACACACGTGTGGTGATTTCATTTTTTCATAGGATGGATAGAAGATAGAATATGGTTGTTTCATTTTAATAATAAAATATAAGTATACAAGTGATACTGGGGTTATTACTTAATAATTAGACAACTCATATAGAGGAAGTAGGATAAGAAATAAGTTTGAAAGAATCGGTAATGGATATTACCTCTTCATCGATGCGCCTCCTCTTAACCTCCTCTTAGGGCACTAAATATGGTCTTTGAAGAATACAAGGACCTCTAGTAGGTTTCTAAGGAAGTTTATAAGTGAATTTGGTTGGGTTTGGAAGAATTTGAAAGCTCAAAATTGGTGTGATGTGGAGAGGGAGGGGGTTCCCTTTTATAAGGGAGGAGAGGGGCACCTTTGGAAACCTAAAAAATATTAATTTAAAATATGTTCAAAACCCACATAAAAACCTCCCAAAATGACTCAATTAAAAGATGAAATATGATAGGGTTTTAATCTCATCAACCAATAACATTTATACATGGTGTATGTTTATTTTAAACCTTATCATTTTCATTTATCCTTGTTTAATCTATTTAATTTTATTTGTGATAAGAATATTATAAATTTTAAATTGTTATAAATACATACTTATATGTTGTCAATTTTGAATAATTAGATAATTTATAACCTTTTAGACTATATAATTTTCAATTTGTAATTTTTAAATATTTGTGTGACTTTTAAAGAAATTAATAATATGTTATTTTTATAAAAAACCTATGGTGTAAATTTTGACACTATTCATTTATTTGAATTTAAATAAAATACACACAGGGAATATATTCAAACCAAAATATTTATTAGGTTTCTAACATGTCATATTATTCTATAAAATTCATGGAGCATATTATTTAATTCTTATAGTATTTATTTTAATATTTGTAATCCCATTTATATGATATTTTTCTTAATAAAATAATTACTACAATATTTTTGTATAATTATTTAATATACTTATTTGTTGAGTAAAAATTAAAAATAAAATACTACTATGAATATAAATCTAATATTTTTCATAATAATACTTTTATTCTAATTGATCTTCTAATTCAGAAAAATTTTAAAATGTTATCTTTATTAATTTATGAAGGTGACTACTTTTTCACCATTTGAAATAAAATTATATAAGTATCATAACCACTTTTTAAATCTCCAAATTATCAAAAATTATACTTTTGGATGATTATGGTTTATATTTACATGACCAATATGTTTTGGTCAGGTTTTTGGGACTTTAATGGGTATTATTAGTTTAATAAAATAATATTATTGATTTTTCAATAAATAAATAATTTCTGTCTCATTAATGTATAAGATATTAAAATAATTATATATTTATTAAAGATTAAAAATATATTTCTATGATAAATAAAAATATTTTACATTTAAAATGAATATTTATAACCGAATTTATATTCTGTATAACCTCGTATTAGAAAAAAAATTAATTATTAAAGTTTGAGTGAGACATATTTCACTTTCATTTAAATAAAATAAATTAATTGTCTCAATCACATAAAAGTGGGTTCTAATAGATACCATTTCGACCCAAGTATATTATAGGACGAAATATATTCATAAAATTATATTAATTCAAGTGTTAGGATAATTTAATAATATTATTTATAACCTTAATTACCTAATTTTCTGTTAACTGTGGTAAATAAAATTTACCATAGTTACTATTCATAATGCCCAAAAATATAATGTGGCCTATTAAAATAATATCAACCAGCTGATTTCAAATATTGAATCCATTTTTCCAAATTCAAAACATATAGGTTGTAGTAATAAATTTAAAATTAATCCCGTTGTCGAAAAAACGTGTTTTTGTTTAAAGCATTGGAAAAGATTGAATTGATTTTACATACGAATTAAATGTAAAATTAATGATAATTATTTATTTTATATTAAATGGTAAAAATATATTCTATTTATACTATAAAACAATTTACTATTATAATATCACCATATAAATTATATCGATGAAAAAAGTTGTTTTCAGTAAAATTTAGCATGCTTTTACTATTCATCAAAATAAGTACATTGTCAGCAAAATATCAAAACATTATCCAATGTAAATTTTTATATCCTGATTCAAAATAAGAAGTTTATTTTGTAAAATTGAACTTATAAAATTATCAAAAATTATATTTAAAATGGGTGCGCCATCAAAAGGCGGCAAAACTGCAGTTTTTTAAAAATAATTCTTTTATCCTAAGAATTGATTTTTTTCTTCATACATCATTCTAGAAAATTTGTAAGATGTATTATAATGTTATAAAACTCAAAATGAGGTTAATAATATTCATAATGGCTACTTCATAATAATATTATAACAATATATCATTGTTTAGTAAAACATAGTATTGCGTACAACACACACTATTGAAGAAGGTATCTCTTGCATGTAAAGCAAGCCATGTCAGGGTTTCATGTATGGAAATATTCCTTTGGGTTTGTGTATAAAATAATCAAAATATAGTTCAGTTATACATTGATCAAAATCAATACATGGTGGTGGGTAAAATGAATTTTATTCAAATGAACTTGAAATTGTGTGCATCAAAAGCAAAGAATAGTATTGTGTATACTACAAGCTAATATGGTGTTGCATATAGTGAAAATTAATCTTGGTGAAGCATACAACAAAAGATATCAAGGAAATTAAATGGAATAATTCTCATAAAATATAGGGGTGTTACATGACACAAGAGAGTTGGTATTGAGTAATCGAACGACTCAACAAGTAAAGGTTCCGTAGAGAAAAATAATATGGAGGAATCAATATGGGAACCTGAGGATGTCATGAAGAGGAAGTAATTTCATTTTTTATATAGAAATATTCAAAGGCAATCGAGGATGAAATTTCTATTGAAGGTAAGAATATAATTCCCCCTGATTTTAGGGTATGTGTCCTCTTAATTAAATTTAATTAATTTTATATTTTGCATTACACAAAAAATTATTTAATATAAATCATAAAAAATCACATAGAAAACACAATACAAGCCTCAAAAATGTTGAATGAATGAAATAAGAGGTATTTATAGGTTTTTCGGAACCGATATCGATGATATAGTAAATTGATCATATTAACATTATGTTTAACCTTATCAATTGTAAATTAGAAAAATTAATAGTGACATCACCCAAGAAATTATAAATAATATTTTGGAATGTTATAAATTAATGTATGATATAATTATATAATATTATAGGAAAATGAATATTTTGAAAATTATTATTTAAGTGTTTCTATAATATTGTCATATATATTTAATTATAATATTATAATTAATTAAATAATTTACAAGAAAATTTATTTTCATAGAATTTATTCAGAAATTAATATTTTGTGGTCTTATGATTTTAGGATAATTATTTGATACCTTAGTTAATTTTTCATAGTGTTAAAATATGATTTATAAATTTAAAATATGTATTTTTCGGGTAAATGAATACTTTTATAATAAATTAATTTTATAAAATTTAGAGATTTATTTAATAAAATATATTTCTCTTTTTGATTATAAAAATTTAAAAATGGTGTGGGTTAATTTCTGTGGTTTTCATGAAGTATGTGGATTTTTTATGATAAATAAAATATAGTAATTTACAGTATATATACATTATAAGTTAATTACATTTTTCATTTATTGGTGGACGATATAAGAACAATTGGTTAGAACATAAATTTAAGAATTACTCTATTTGGTCACATGAATCCTCAATATTTCTTTTCTTCATCCAACATTATAATATTATGAATAAAATATTTACAAAACAACCCACTCACCTACTATAAATTCCACCCCTCACCCCCCTTCTCTTCAAGCCATACAAGCATTGAGACATGCCCAAATTCCTTCCAATAATCTTACCACAGATCTACACAATGTCCATGATCATTTGATCTCATAAAAAGGCCAAAACCATGGTCTCTTAACGAGGTTCTCTAATAGGAGAACTCTAGAGGCAATCCCCTTTCTTTTTCATTTAATTTACTTTTATTTTTTTATTTCATGTACTATACTAACCACCTATATCCAAATAGACCTGATAACTCCAGTATCATTAATATAATATAATTAAAGCATTATAATGTAATATCTATAATGAAACACCTTTCTCTCTCTCTCTCTTATTTTAAAAATAAAATTGTCTTCTGTGAGGTACCGATTTTCCACGGTCATGGAAAAAGGATTTTCATTCATCAATTAATCCTTCATTCTTGATGAAGATACAATTTTTATATTTGATCCTGATTATAAAATATATATTAAATCCTATTTATTTTTATTGAACTATTATATATAAATATTATTAATTAATTAAACAAAAATAGTTTTTGATGATAAAAAACACCAAACAATCTATGAAATTATCATTACAATTCGATCTAATGATTCACCATCAAAAAATATAACCAATTAATATATATAACCAAATAATATATATATAACCAAATAAAATTATGTATGTTAATTATTAAAATATAATTCCAATTCTAGAAAATTACAAACATTTTACATGACATCAATATTTATAAACAAGCAACCCGAACATGAAAACCAAGAAAACAAATTCTCTCGAACGATTATATTAAAAACTATAACTCATAAAAAGGGACATAAATGGACATAATTAAAGTATAGTGAATCCATAAGATTTTTAACTTTTTCTTATTTTATTAATTAATGTATTTAATATTATTATACGGGATATTAAGATGAACTAATGAACACATTCAGACATAAGGTAAGGGGTTCCTTATCTAAATTTTATTTTCATGATATTTCCATTATTAACTAATTGTTTATGGTATATGGGGTATGTATACATCAATTTGAAATATAATACCACGAAAATATTTAGCTTCATGGTAATCAATGATTCATTTGATGATTATTTTTTCATTTCATTCGACTGATTACGACGTTGTAAGGGACTTCCTCTCAATTTCTATTCCATTAGAAGTATCATGGTATTGTACAAAATATCATTTTTATTTCATGGATATTGTAATACTTTGAGATCATTTTTAATTTGAAATTATATTTATATTAATTATAAAAATTCATGTATCATAGATTTTATTTTTTTCAGAGTCATATAGTATTTTACATAAGGTGTACATATTGAATGTTGTTTGTACTTGGAAAATATTAATGAATATCTATCCGAAAATTAATATAGATATTTTAAAGGCATATTTTTCTAGAATATAATATATGTATGATGAATTATTTGTAATTTATGTTTTGTGTGAGGCAAGCTATAGCCCTTTGATATATCGATATATCTCGTGGTAGAAAAATGATGGCGACAAACCCATTGTGTTTACTTTCTAATCGAAACTGACGAGTTTCTACTGACAGACCAAAAACACTGTTATAGTATAATGGTTCATTTTCCTCATACATTATGTCCACTAAATATTAAATTTTTTAATTATGTATTTAGTTATTAATTTCCCTTATATTTTAACTATAAAAAATATAAGGAAACATTTTCATTCTTAGTTTATTGATGGCATATGATTGTGGGATTATTGTTCATACCATAATGTATATGACCTATTGAAATTAAATTTCTTATATTTTTTTATTATAACCCTTACTGATCATTTGATCTCACCCTTATTATTTTTCCTTTCCCCAGGTTATGAAGAAGAAAGCATTGAATAAGATTTAAAGGATGTTATTTATTTCATTTTATTATGTATCATGTTTTATTTTTTTATCCCAAACAATTATGAGTATCATTCATTTCATATGGTCTTCAAAAACTACTAAACTGATTGATACTTTGAAATTTGATTTCATTAAATTATACCAAATTAATAAAATAATGCCTTGGCACTTCTTTTATTAGGTCAGGGCATTACACATCAAATATATATTCCAATAATGCTAAGATATATTGAAGATAACATTATCTTATAACAAATATGTTAATCACGAATGTGGAAAAATATTAAATATTGATACATATACAAGATAAATAATTCATTATGGAAGAAAATATTTGAGAGATTAAATCATAAAACATAATGTTTATCATGCTTCAATAGGTTGTGGAGTATATTATATAACATTTAGAAACTACCCAATATATAAATAACAAAATTTATTACACAATTATACATTAAATAAATTTAATTATAAAATATTTTTGAATTAATTTCCCCAAAAATAGGATGTTAATGAGGTTTTAAATAAAAAATTAAAAATGATTTTAATATTATATCCAATTCCCAATAAGATATTATAAAAATATTAATATATTAGATTATATAGACAACATAAAATGGATATTCAAATCACTCAATCCACTATTCCCTTTATGAGTATTAATATAACTAATACCCTTATATAAATGTGACATAATAATTTATATAAAAATGAATAAGTTATATGTATTACATTAAATATTTACATAAAAAATATAGATGTATCAAGATATAAACTTTTATGTTATAATATTATTCTCCCATTTTGAGAAGAAATATGTCATTAAATTGGTTTAAGTAAGAATTCCCATAATATAAAAATGATTGATTCATGATTTAAAAAAAAATATTTTCAAGGAAAAATATATAATATCAAAATCGAATAATGATATAAATTGATAAAACTAAATTTTATCCAATTTGAATATTTTTAATCTATTCTAAATTAATTTATGGAGAATTAAGAATCTTAATAGAAATGAATCTATAGAGTTAGGAGATTTTGGAACAAGTAAAAATGGTAAATAATTTAAATAAGTATTTAAATCACAATTTAAATAATAATATATGTAAATTATTGGTGTCCAATTTCAATAATATGTAAAATTATTATGTGGGAGATAAAGTGGAAAAAATTAATTTCAATATTTAATACAAAAATTCTATGTGATTACAAAAAAGTCATAAAAAATTATAAATTAATGATTTATAACTTTTAAATTTATAATTTAAAGGATGTTGTAGGAGAAAAATAATTATTTCAATCCATTCATCACATTTTGATAAATAAAATCATTTTCATATTTGGAAAATATTCAAAAAAAATCATTACTTGCAAAAAAATAATAGGAATATAAATTGGAAAAAAAACAGATGATATGTTAAATTATTTGGAATAAATAACATATAACTCTACAAAAATGGGAGAGTGTAGATTAATTTGATTTAGGGGGTGTTTAATGTTCTATAAACTAGTTGAAAAACATCTACAATGCATAAAGCTATGTGGACCTGAAAATAATCCCATGGTCGACTCATGAGTATATCGGGATGATAGTATAAAAAATATAATTTTTAAATCATAAATCACCACTGGATACCCAATGAGATGAAGCAACAAGACAATTGTTTATTGGGTCACTCAAAGATGAATTATTGTATTCAAATGATAAAATTTGGGTTTACAGTAATAATCATTGAAAAAAATATCATGTAATTTGGATATTCAAAATTCTTGAAATCTAAAAATATTTTTAAATATTAATAGTGATTGATAAACCTAATTTTAATATAATTTAAAAGTACAAAATTAAAGATTCATTAAAATGATCATTCATTGAATTCAATTCTCAAAAAAATCGAATAATCAAATTAAAACTCAATTGAATGAAAAATTGATGAATTCATGGAAAATATCCAAGTGAATTTAATTTATACACAATGATATATAAGATCATTTTCTGAAAAAAATTAAAAAATTATTGAGTTAATATATGGAATTTTAAGGAATTTTGTTGAGAGGTATGATTTATTAAATTGATATTAGATATAAACAACAATATGGATTCAATTGATCACATACTCAATATATAAAATTGCAGGTGGTCAAATTTAAATTTAGAAGGTTATTTTAACATAATCGTTAAATTGATATTAAATTATATAAATTGATATTAAAATAAAAATCCATTAGAAATTTATACGGTAAATGTTTTGTAAAACCATTGAAATATAAATGGAAAAAATTCAACAAATAAAGAATTAAATTCCAATCTTATAGAATAAATTGATAAATTTTATGAAAATAGAATCAATAAAAAAATATGGATAAATTATATAACAAAAATTTGAATATCTAAAATAGTTTATTTCATTTTGGTATTTTAAAACACAAGTGTCTCAATCACCAACCAACCATGTTCCATGTTTCTCAATGAGAAATCTCTTGATACATTTTATACAATAAGATAATAATAATTTTGGTATCCCAGTCAATTTGGGTCCACTTTGGTTGAACATGCGATATTTTTTAACCAATTTTCTTGGAATATGAAAACCTATAACAAATATTTTCTTTTTGATATTAAATTTCCATAAGGGTACACAAATTTATGTTTACCAAAAAAATATTTTTTACGATTAAATTCATAAATATTTTGCTTATTTTTCTTACAATAATTGAAAATGTTATATAGATAACCAACTCTTTGAAAATTTTTATTAATGTTATTTATTATTCATATTTCATTATAAAAATGTTTATAATAGCAATGACAATTATTTTGGCAACCCAAGATCTAGCCCAAATATTTTTCACCTTGTAGAGTCTTAATAATTTATTCCTTACAATTTTTATGGGGGTTTCCAACTTCTGAATATATGAATGAATAGAAGATAACTTATTTATTAAATAATTTTTTAATTTATTATTTTATTTTTAATCTATTTATATCGATTATATTCTATAAAAATATATTCTAATATCATAGTAAACAATTTTACATTATCTTCATTTTTTTCAAAAAGAATAAAATTTTTAATTAAATGATCACTTTTAAAAAATATTTGCAATTGAATGAAGAAAATTATCATACAAAAGATGAAAATATTTATTTTTTAGGCTCCATGAATTTTCTATGTTTTCAATACAGAGTTATGATAACTATTTTCATTAATATATGATAATATCATAATTTAAATGATGACAACAATAAGAGGTACTAGAAGAACATAACAAATTAATTTATTTTGTTTAAACCATATTAAATTGGGGTCTTGAGTAAAATGATATGAGGGAGTTGTTTCATTTACTAATTATTTTCCCTTTGAGGGACTTATTACATTTCAAATTATTATTTGGCAAATATTTATAGAAATATTAAACATTTGAGTCGTTCTGAAACTTATAAATCCTATAAACATTTTGAAATATAATAAATTTATCAAATTTGTTTTTTTCAAGTGGAAAATTTGAATTCAAGGATTTTCCATCTTACTCATAAGACATCATATCATTAGGAGTCTATTTTCTCACTGATTAGTTAGAAAATAAATAGGAACTTATATCAAAATTCCCAATGGGACACACTATTATTTTATGAAATTTTAATTTTCATATTTTTTAATAACCATAATTGGTTCCACTGTGATAATGGCTTATATCTATATAAATTAACTCTATATTACATCCAGAAATAGAGTTATAGGCCATCCATATATGATAATTCCTTTAACATGATAATATTTTGATATTAAAATAGTAAGATCTGATGCCAATTCATTTTCTGATTACAAATATAAATAAGGGGTGAAATTTATTTTAAAAAATATAGAGTATCAAAAAAAAATTATGGAATAATAACAATAACATTGATAAATTATTATTATATTTAAGAGAACTAATTTCAATTGTGAGAGGAATCAATTGAAATAAAAATATTACCCAAATGGAAATAAAATAAATAAAATAAGATTATTTGGTAAAAAAAGTATCGTAATAAATAATTAAATGTACCTACATATATTCCCCATTTCCAATTTGGGTTTAATACTCTAATCGGCCTAATGGTACCCATGAGACCCAATTAAAATTTAAATACCTTCATTTTAGGACCAAACATGAAAATAACAATATTTCTTTCTTTTAGAGGCCATAGAAAAATTCCTGATAAAATTTTAATTTTCATGGCGATAATCCTAATCTCAATTTATTTGATGACCAAGAAAAAGATGAACCCCATTATTTAATGACCATGAATAAAACCAAAGGAAAAAATAGGTGATTTTTAATAGATATTTTTATACACACACTACACCTCCATTTAAAATGAATAGGAGAATAAATACAAGACTGATAGGGAGTGAAATGTGTAGGATAATAATGTGGATATAAATTCTCAATTAAAATATGGTGGTTAATTTTATGTTTAAAAACATTAGTTTTTAAACATATGATAACTTTTTTTCAATATGTTTTAACATATTATATTCACTAGAACCCTATTTTGTATAGTTAATAAGAATGATCCTAGATATGATAGAGATGTGTAATTAAATAAGCAACCAAATATTCAGAAAACATGTTCTATGATAAAGTGTATAGAATCGTATATCAGAGATATTACAAATATAAATGTATAAGAAACATTTCCTATTTGTAACAAGTTTCAAAAAAAATTATTGTATATATAAAATAGTATAAATATTTTATGCCAAATAGTGGGTTTTCAAAACACCTTGGTTATGGGTTCCTAGATTTATACATTCATGAAAGCATGCCTTACCCGCACCATGTTAATCCCTTGATATGAAGATTGGTTTCTGTCTTGCTACACTTTCAAGCCCCAGATTAAGTAGGTAATCGATACCTCTATCTACCTTCACTTGGGAGCCCTCGATTAAGCATGTAATTAGATCCTCATCCTTCCTTAATCTTGTAATACCATGATTGTAATCAGAAATGGTTAGTAAAAAAAGAACAATATTTTTTGAATATTTTATGTATGTTGAATGGTCTATTCAAAACATAACCACTTCAAGGCTTCTTCACAGGGAAATTTTGACAGAGCTCTCATGAGTCTCCAAAACCAAAAATTGGGTATGTTTTGAGGTCATAGAAATGACCGGGTATTTATTTGTGGGATATCCAAAGGTAGAATTTTACTCCAACATACATATTTTTCCTAGTATTTCATAGGGGCCTATATATTAGGAACATACAATGGTTATAAAAAAACAAATTGGACAACATTTTTTAGTACAAGAAAATATCTTAAGAAACATTAAGTTCATTTAAATCATAAAATATGAAGGAATTGAATTAAGGAAATATAGTAACATTAAGAAATTTATAAAATCATATCATTAAATAAATGAATCATGTAAGGATCTATGAGAATAAAATCAAAAATTAAGGATGATTCAGAATTGATGAACATATAATTAGAATCCCATTTTTTAGTGAATAATAATTTAAGGAACTGTGAAATAGATTCAAAATTTTGGAAGATATTGAATTGAGGAACTTATAATTTTAATCATAATTTATAAGATTTGGAATTGAGGATTTGAATTATATTTGATTTCTTATTCGATTCAAATTTTTGAAATAGGAAGAATCAAAATTGAAAATTCAGGAAAATATAAATTTAGAATGTAAATGATTCTAATTTTTTGTAATGGTCTGATTTCTTCTAGTAGCTATTCTATCATAAGTAAAAAGTTTTTGTATTAGTAGTAAATTTTTTTAAATAGAATGATTTTAATTGGAATATAATTTAAATATAAATTCACTTATATATAAAAAGTAATAATTGGAATTTTTTTTGATATCCAAAATATAAATGGATTCCAAAATTCATAAGGTAAATTTTGACATATCAAAATGTTTAATAAAGATATAGTGTATACATATTAATAATAGAGGGCTTTAGAGATTATAAAATGGTAGAAAGATCTTGGAAAGAGTAATTTATGTCCTTTAATGAACAGATTCCAGGGTATCTATAGCCACTTGGGGCATTAAAATGTTCTTATATCCTTGGGGGTCAATTTTTATGAAACCTTCAGGATTATGTGTCTAAAATGTTAGTTTTGAATTCCATGAAACAAATTTGTTGGATACATAAAACTGTATTATTGATCATTAAAAACAACATATTAGAGTGATATGTACAAAACATAGTGTGATTTTCTTAGCGGATATGAATGGGGAAATTATAATCATATAAACAGGTATTTATTGATTAAATAAGTTATTTATCAAATTTATTTTTCACTTTTCTTTTTTTAATGTTTAATGGATAATGTTTCATTTTAAAATAAAATTATATTTTTTATATATTTTGTTTCAAATGTAAATATTTAAATAAATTAATCGGAATTATAATAAAAAAAATTCCTTTATAGAACTGAAATTCCAAAATACCATTGTTTTTTTGTAATTTTCTAAGAACATTTTTTAGTTGAGAAGTGAGAAAATTCAAATTCTTATAATATCAAGTATTTTGAACATTATCATATTAAAATATTGAAATAACTGCTTTTGAAACCATTTTCATTCATATATATATTTTAGTCATATAAATAAATTCTAATTAATATATTTCATTTATAAAACCTATGATAATCATTTTGGAAAATAAGTAAAATTTTACTCTAAAATAGATTATTAATATATAATAAAATATTATTTTATTCACATATACAATATTGGTTTCAAAAAAATGATTAAATATTTTACACTGACATGATAATATATTATAATATGGTATATTTAATTTTTTGAATAATTCTTTTATTAAGATTTTTGTTAAATAAAAAAATAATGGAATGACTCGTAGTTTCAAATAATTATTCATTTAATATTTTATAGTTTTTATTGAGTCAAATAAATTAATATCATCCCTAAAAATTAATATAATTATTAAATCTGTATTTGAATATATGATAACATATGATATTTGTAGTCACTACAAAGTAAAATTAAAAACACTTAATAGTGAACATAAAAATTTTCTAGAAATATTTTTTTAATATATAAAATATTTAAATTTATTATTTAGTTTTTCTTATATATAAAATGAAATAGTATACTGGATTATAAAATATATGTTCATAAAATCCAAATATCATATAATGTTATATTTTAAATATTTATTATAATATATTTTACATTTATAAAATCTAGTTACCCCAAAAAGAGAAAAAAATGTAAGAAACAATATACAAGTAAATTGATTAAAATGTAATTAAACAATTTATTAAAAAACAATTGAGGATTTCACGAACCAATCCCACCAAAAAAATAATTATTTCAATATTTTTTATTCAATATCCTATCTATATCATTATGATTTCACTATAATGTAAATTGGATCCATAAAAGTTTTATTTCATTCACTTATACAAGGTATAACTTCAACCCTTTAAATTTAGTATATTACCTTAAATATATCCTTTATCCCATAAAAAAAATTCCTCTATAATATTTACATTGAATATATAAATACTCTTGTAAATAAAGTAAATTCTATACCATTAAATTATATTGAGTTCATCAATAGGAATTCCATGGTTTCAATGTAAGTATTTTGAACCATTCTCATTTATTCTAACTAGTACTCATATTCGTATACTCTAGACATAGAAATAGAGCGTCTTTATAATCATTTTTGTACTAAATTTATATTTAATTAATGTATCAGCCCTTATTTATACTATAACAACCCAAAATCTAGTAATAAAAATATGATTTTTTACTTTATTATATTGGCATATATACAAGGGATCTAATCATGAGGTATTGATCAGATTAGTAATCTTGGAGAGAAGGAAATTAACAAGATATAAATTTTACATTGGGAAATAAAATATTAAACATAATATATGAAATTTTTTTATATTCTAGAAATAAATTCAAATATTTATCATTAACAACCTATGGAAAGGAAAAAAATTGGGGAGCTTATATTATTAGTAAGGGTTACAAAAACCAAAAGGTACCAAGATTAAAAAATAAATGGAAATGTATATAACTAAATACACAATCCATTTAATGAATATCATAGCAATGAAATGAATCCATATATAATATCCATAAAATAATATCAAGGATAATAATTATTGAATTATCAATGAAGGAAAATTATAATATTTTGTATTACGATCTCCTACATCATGATATTAATTCCTTCATGACCTTACACTAACATAGTTTAATCGATGTGTAGGTATAAACCAAAAACTAATTTAATTTGGATGAATGATTTGTCTTGTGTTGATAGTTAATGCATTAAGAGGATATCTATAATCATTCCCACTCCTCACTTCATGTCCAATAAATTACTCATATATTTAATGATCAATTTTAAAGATAAAAAATATTCATTATTGATAAATATTAATATTGAGTAATGAATATACACTTTTCAGGACTTCCACCATCAATCAAATAAAATTCTAGGTAAAATGTCATTTTTAATAATGGTAAATAGTTTAGTCAAAAATCATATCCATGATAAAAACAATATTAGGATATGGGATAAATTTAATTTCCAATTATCATAATAATTATGATGCCTCAATAAAAAATTGTAAATGAATAAATTAATAAGATATAAAATATAACTATTAATATTATATAAATATAGGTTTTGAAATAAAATTATGTTATTCAGAATAATAAATAAATTGGGACTAAAATAATAAATATGATTTTAATAAATATTTTTAATTTTATAAAAAGTGAATACATTTTGGATAATTTAAAAATCGTAAAATGTTTATGGTGATGGGGAAGTTTTTTAACGTTGTATAAGAGAAAAAACAATCCATTTTAATTTCTGTATAGAATGTCGAAAATGATAATTTTATAAAAAATAAAAACTATTCCATTAAAACCTATTAAAACTTTAATATAATATTATATATTATTAATGAATTATAGCTGTAATAAGAAATAATTTCTTAAAATCAATTTTGAACAATTCAGATAGAAAGGTAAAATAAATTGGATTACAAGTGACATAAAATTGTACTTTATTTAAAAAAACTATTTTTTATTCAAGATAAAAATTGAAAAAATTTTATAAAAAAATATTGAAATTACATGAATATATAGTGGATATGAAAAGAATTAAATATTTTTATGGATTTATTAAAATATATTTTCAATGACAATTAATCCAATAAAAAAATGAGATGATAAAATAAATACCTACCACTTAGGTAGACGTTAAATATTCAAACATTGAAAAATAATAATTAATAAAATTAATCATAATTATAAATATATTTTCATAGAAAATAAAGAAATTTGAAGTGTATTCACCACATAAATAAAAATAAGTTCATAAAATCCAATATATCACAATGGAATAAAAATTGAAATGAAATCTCATACCATACACATTCCTTTTGCATAAAATGAATTAATATCATGTATTTTGATTTTAAATATATTAATTATTTGTACCAAATTCATATTAATTTTTATATATTATTTTTTTGAAGAATCATACGATCATTTTTCTAATAATACATCATTATTATAATTATTTTTTTGTTATTAACTGCATCGTTTTCTCAATCTTTTATTTTCATAGATTTTATGGTTCATGTGAATATTTTACAGTTCCATTACATCCAAAATTATATGAATGTCATATGTATCATATTTTTTCATTATAAACATTTTTATAATAACTCTATAAATTTAGGCATGGAAAATGAATCACATCCCTTCATGGAGATGTTTTTTCATACGTATGAAAGAGCAACATTATCATTTCCTTGATGAGTTAATGGGTAAGTAAACTGAATATATATAACTATTAAATAATTAATATTATATCATAAATATCCTATATATTCATCATTTCTTTCATTTTGACATTCCATGTGATTTGTAGATGGAAAATAAATTACATTACTCGTGATGCGGTATGCCACTATACAAATAAGTGATTGTTCTCCTTCCTATTTGATAGATATGTAAATTGATAAGTAATATTACAAAAGCATAACAATATATTCTAATATTTTATGCATTTTTATTATTATTTTGGATTTATTAAAAGATAATTGATGTTAGTAAAATATGTAAAAAAATTCCTTGGGGAAGTGATTACCTTCACATTGAAAAAACACTATTTGATATTTTATTAAAAACCTTTGGATTTATCTATGGAGATGAATAATGTTTTATATTTTATTTTAGGATTATGTGCAAATATTTTTTTGGTTCCTATTGAGATATGTCTCTTAAAATGTGTGAATATGTGTGTGGATGATGTTCCATTTGACAATTGAGGTGGTTGTTACACTTCAACCTTTTCAATTTTATAAGATAATTTCAAGTAACATTTTGGGAAAATGGATCGTAAATAGATAATAGTAGATAATGATAAGTATTAGGTCAAAATATGACCATTTGATGGTGTTTCAATATGATAATATCCATTTTAACCCTTATTTTTCTATTAATCCCTGATTGACCTGTTTTAACCAAAACTGTGTGTAATTTTTTTAATTATTTACTATTCAATATACCCAAAATTAAATCCTACATAACATAAAATATTAGTTGAATTTTATACCAAATATTAAATTCAATTTAAAAAAATAATGTTCATAAAATTTTCAGAATATATTTCTGGAAATAACATTGAAAAACATGATGAAAAATTGTTTTTAATAAAATAAAGTTTTGATGAATGTGATGATTTTTAAATTACTATATTACTATTATTCATAATCATATATATTTTAATTCATATATGTATATATTTATTCTATAAATTTTTCTAAAATCATTCATCATTAATGATTATTTAAATTAATTAAATGACATTAATTATTTTAAAACATTTTTTAAAAAAATATCCATTTTAAAAACAATTATCATATATTTGTTTATAAAAAACTGATAGAAAATAATTGGTTAATTATATATATTAAACATATTTTTATCATTAAATTTTGAATAGTTAAATATTACATTATTAGTTATTCATAAAATCGTATTTCTAAGGTAATATATCAAAAAAAGATTCCAATATTATTAATAGAGTATTTTAATATTTTTTATCCATCCTATCAAATTATAAATTTTGTTACATAAAATATTTAAATCTAAATTGTATTAATGTTTCATTAAAATATCATGTTCAATTACTATAATTGAATCTTGGGTGTTATATTATTCATTTTTTAAATAATTAATCCTTGAATTTTTAATTGGTAATACTTTCTAAAAACCTAGGGTTGTTCTTCTTCATAACATTCTTATGTTCTGACATTGGTTCATCCAATTCACTGTTTCTACAAAATATATTTATATTTTTATTACCCAGATTCCTAAATAATGTCATTATAGTGTCGATAATCATTTTAGTCTCATTATGGTAAGATATATATTTCCCCACATCTATTTCAGCAGAGGTGATCATGTGCATTGGGTTGGACATGTTGATCCTTAACCATGCTATATGGAATAAATCTTATAATTTGGACATACATGGTGAATTTCCGACATGTAAGGCATAACTACTGTTATTTCTACTATTTTAATGTATTTTAGGTACCCAAGGAATTGTATTATCTTTCTCAATGGTCCATATAACACCCTTAAAAGATATTATTTCATGAAAATGTATTATTCTACTTAGAATTATAAATCATTACATTTTTATTGGTATAATTATTTTTCCATATTTTATAAACATTAAAATGAGTTTATTTAGTCTTTACATTTTTCATTGTTTCCTAAGAATGCCTTGGACCTAAAATTTTCTTTCGCAGAACTTCATCTAATTTAGTATAGTTGTGAAATAACATCAAAAAATCAATTTTTCATATAATATGATTTGAATTAATGAATAAAAATTACTATAGAAGTAAAAATATACCATAGAATAATATCAAACCTGCATACCATGGAATTCATGTGAACATAACCTATATATGTCTTTGAATGTTTTTATACTTCATTCAGACTATCCCTCTAATTGAAGGTGATAGGAAGTTCCTCCATAAATCTATGTATCTTGATAATTCCAAAAAAATTATATAATATAAAATTTCAATGATAGATCCTGATCTCGAACAATTGAATGACTTGTTCTTTAGTGTTTTACAAAATCATTAATATATAACATTTTTTATATCAAGAGTAAAATATTCTCTAATATCAAGGAAACTTGGATGTTTTCTTAGTTAATAAAAAAATAACCCCATTTTAATCATTATTTCAAGGATCCTTCGATAATTCTATAAAAACACCATATTAATATCAAACATTTTCCACATATGAATGTTTATTTGTTTCATGGTCATCTATAATGGTCTCTTCCACCAAAACAAATTGGAAAAACATTATTATCGATACATAATCAATACTTCCCCAATTTATATTAGCAAAAAAGGATATTCCATAAAAAAATTTATATCTCGGTGCTACAAAGATTTATAGAAAAATTTGAGATATGAGTATCAACTAATAATTCATTTATTTCTTATTTATATATGGAACACAAAAACTAGTTTCCAATATTCATAACTCTATCTTCATATAAAATATCTACCAATTTCTCATCATTCATGAAATTAGTTTTCCTTTTAAAATTCTGATCCTCTGGATGAGAATATTTCATATTTTTCATTAAATACTAGTTATTAATAATTAGAAAAATGGGTGGTGTTTCCACTTCTTTGAAAATTAAAAAATCCTTATTTAAAAATTTTATAAACACATGATCCCTTTAAAAGCATAATTTTAACAAGAATCCATGATCTCCTCTTCTCAATTCAATTTCTACCTCATTTTTCATCCATGTTTGGTAGTGTATTAAGAAATAATAATCCATGGTTAGGTCGAGCCATAATATTTTTCTCATGTTAATCCCTTCTATGAAATGATTAATTGCAAACTATTATGATATATGTATTTCTCATATATTTCTCCATAGAGATACATTTTCCATATCATGAAACTATTTATTATGGTTTCAAACTCATGATCATGAGTTTGATTAATAATCTCATGTGTCTCTAACAAATCTAATGAATAAGTATTAAATTTATTGTTATTTATAAGCAAATAATCAAATTCCTCATTTAGTACAACAGTTTTTATGAAAATAAATAATATCATGATGGTGGAGTCAAAATAATATCATTAAACAATCTCATATTCTATTTTCCATATCGGTCATAAAATTTATTTCTCTATAAAAACATAACTCATTTTTTGTTTTCGTTGTTAATGATTTATCCAATTATAAAATATTATGAGCATGTCACATACAATAACATGCCAGCCCAATGAAACTATATAACTCATTTATGTTTGTTGTTCTATGGTATTCTTTTACAATCTTTACATTCATATTATCCACAAATACTGCATCCTTGTTGACCATATCAACTAGAAAAGAAACATTATATATTCAAAATTCACTCTTGATAATTTAACCAAATAACATTTCTCCTCTAAGAGTCTTAATATTGGTCTGTATATGATTCAAATGGTCATAATTTATTTTATATTACATTAATATTTCATAAAAAAATAAAATAACACAAATAAGATGATATAGCTTTAATACTCTATTTGTTAGATCCTCAAATATAGAGGGTGAATTAGTTAACCAAAATATCCTTAATGTAAACCGGTATTTTTTCATACATCCTATAAAAATCTATCTTTAGAATATCTTTATTCTTTACTCATTATCAATGATACCAGAAGCAAAGTTAAATCATTAAAAACTATTTATCAATACAAGGATAAATATATAATTTATCATTGAATAGTAGAGAAAACTTTTTCATAATTAAAACAGTAATTATTTTCCTTTAATCAATGCATATCCTAACAGACCTATCTTTTTTCTTATCTAAAATAATAGATTCTACACAAGGTAAAACACTAGGGAATATAAATTCATTATCAAAAAAATATTTATGTTGTTTATTTATCTCTAGTAATTCAATTGTTTCTATTCTATAGGGATTCATAGATAAATTTTTTCATCATGATTAGATATCAAATACTGAACATTATTATTTGGTGGATGTCATAGTAATTCCTTAGTAAGTAAATCATTGTATTCTTGTGAAATGGGTACATCCTATGTTTGAATATCACCTTTTTCTCCCACGGATTAAGAATTATCATATTTCCTAAGAATATAATTTAGAATAGCTACTAGGGGTGGATCTATACATGGATCAAACGATTATGTATCTTCTCTAAAGATAATTAATTTAAAATCTTAACCATATATCATAATGTTCATTTATTTTAATTGAATTCTTCAATCATATTTTAAAATATAATCATTTGGAAAGATTATTTCCAAATTAAACATAATTAAATTAATAATGTTAAATAGTAGTGCTTGTTTATGTGTCACAAATAGAAATTAAAATCACACCCTTATTGTAAGGATATTTCCACTTTGATTTTTTATAAATAAATATCTTATTATGTTTCTAGGGAAATATAAAGTATTATTAGTCAAAATATATTATATAAAAAATTATGAAGAACCATAATAAAATAAATTATTAATTTTTTTTATATGATTAAATTACCCACTAAAAAAATTTTAATAAACATAAACCTAAAATGTAGGGATCACATAATATTGGATTTTTACACATATCCTTTTTTATGATATGTTCCCTTGTTTCTTGGGGAATGTTTTTGGGTAGTTAAAAATTTCATTACAGTTAAAACACAATATTACAATTATCACATTGTATAACATATAGTTATTATCATGATAAATATTATAACTATAACTATTATAAAGTATCATTCCCTTTAATCATTTTCTTAGATTTACCTTTCTATAACAAACACATGATGAAAATTGGTTCATTTTATTCTTATTATCTAATGATATCCCTTTTTTGTGCTTCATAACAAACCTATTTTATTCTTAATTTACCAAGAAAATATTGATTCTAGAAAAATACAACTATATTTTATGAATCATGAAACACTTTCATCATATGATGGAAAATTTTGAGAAACCATTTCATTTTGGAGACATTCCTTAATTAAATGAAAGAAATTTTCAATCATGTTTTCTATATTATATATGTAATCTATTGTATACAAACATTTTATTTTAATGGTATCCTTATAATCTAAAAATATCTAATTCCTTTTATAATAATCTGATAAACATTCTCTTCATTTCGATTCATTGTTCATGAGAAAAAATTTATTAAATTAATGTTACTATAAAATATCTCAATTCCATGTGTTATATTTCACCTTCCTCCCTATTATTATGGTTCAACAATTACCAATGATAATTATCAATTTTGAGAATATATACTAGTGATACATCTTTTTCTACTTCATCATATACTAAATTCATAAAATTATTTTTTTCAGAACTTAATTGATTAATAAGATATCACTATATTTATGTTTCCTCTTAATGGTGGTGGATTAAGTCACTTAAAATGATCCAACATATGGGTATTATTCCACAGAACGTCATGAATATTAAAATGATCAAGGTTATTTCTCAAAAACTGGGTCAGCTGCACTAATATATCCATGATCTTATCAGTTCGAATACCAGGGGTATTGTCTTAAAAAAAAGTAATTTTATATATTGTTAACCAGTATTGATACCAATATCTCTCCCATTATGAGTTTCTAAAAAATGTTAGATAGTAATATAGTTAATAATTATAAGTATTTTAAATCATAATATATAGATCTAAAACTTCTATAACACTTATCTTAAATTGAAACATTCGTCATTTTTAATCCATGGAATCAAAGATATGGTTTCTCTAAGTATGTTAATAAATTTTAAAAATATCTTGAAATATTTTAAAGTGGATTGTAAATAATAATTTTACTGGCCAAATTATATTCCTGGGGATTGATGAAATGTATTCATAGGAAGGGAACACTCTCCGTGCACTATAATGTTGTTTGATGTAAACTCGACCAACACTTTTTGAGGTTATTAACACTAGATACATTTTTCCCAAAACAACATCTACTAATTGTATATATAAAGGGATGTGTTTCTAGGAGAGCCACATAATATTTAACTTACAAAAAACCATTCAGATATTTTTAGGAAAAATTATCTATATTATAAAATATTTATATAGGGTTATGTAACATAATATATTTGTCCTTAATCAAGTTTCATAGGTTTCTACTATAATTTCACTGATAACAACTATAACAGCCTCAACTCCATTATCCAAGAGTGTATGTCCACATAATTAACTTTTCAGACATATAATATAATGGTTCTAATCATAAATGATTAATATTTATAGTATAATATGTGATCCAGATACATACATGAAACACATTTTACAATGAGAAATAAAATAAGAAAGATAAAATAACTAAATATTCCACATTATGGAATATCATTGATTGTTTTCCCCTCATTCTAGTGGAATAGAAAGAAATAATGGAGTAATCAAAGGTATAGTATGAGTAAAGTATATTGGAAGCTACCATCTATAAATAATTTCTAATAAATATAGAAAGTTATATAACTAAAACACTATTACATTTAATCAATAACATGATTATAAAATCAACCCATGGATAATGACAAAGAAATACACTTCCATTTAAAAATAATTTAATTATAAATGAAGAAGATTCATAATATTTAACATCATGAACTCAAACATTAGGACATATATACAATAAATACCATAGAAAAAAGTTATTTTAACTGATGGGTAGGTATACACCAAAACCCCATTAAGGGTTTCCAACTGATTTGTCTCATGAGACCTATCGATACATAAAGGGGATATCTTTAGCTTCCCCAACTCATATAATTAACATAAATTCATTTCTCATATATTGAATTACCAAATAAATTCATAATGATATGCCTTATAAATAAATAGTTATATTGAGTAATCAATATGAACTTATGAATATTTTCCCCAATGAATCAAATAACATTTATAATAAAACACCATATATAAAAATTGTTTATAGTTTAGGAAATAAAAATATCCATGATAAAAATAATTTAGATATCTAATATAAATGTGATTTCTAATGATCACTTGAATGTTAATGTTTCATGAGAACGTTTACATCAACAAAATTAATAAGGGACAAGAGATAACCATCCGTTCATCCGAAATATAGGTTTTTTCCTAAAATAATACCAATTGAAATAAAAAAATAAGAAAAAAACTAAATCTATATTTCCTTAATTATTTTTATTATAATCCAATTTAAATCATGTGTAATATGCGCAATATCATGATTTTTTTTTGGAAATTAGGAGGTTTGTTAACACCATATTCACTTGAAAGCATGCATTTTAACTTTTTGTTGTTAATGTCCAAAAAATATTTGTAAATAATTTTAATGATTACATATGAAATATTTTTTGGTTCAGGGTTAAATTTGAATGTAAACAATATATATTTTTTTAATAAAAATTAATTTTCTAAATAATTATTCATAAGTATCGACATACAATAAATTATATTATATTTAATGAAAAATGAAATTAGTTTTTCTCGTATGTTTTATTTTCTTGATTCATGTCCCAAAGAAAGGAAAATTATGATGAAAATTTAGAAACTCCACAAATATCAATATTATAATAATATGGAGTTATCTTATGATAGATTTATTATAATAATTCTTTAATTCAAATTAATGGAATCCGAAATAATTAGATCATAAAATAAATATTGCTCTATATGGTAATTTTTTAAATTGAAAACCATCGAAAGAATAAGCATGTTGAATCATTGGTGGACTCGGCGGTTCAAGAGAATATTGAATCCTTGGTGTTCTCTATGGCTTCACATGATTTTCTAGAGGATCCATTTTCAAAGGATGCTGCACTTACCAATGGTTTTTCCAAACCCACTCCCCAGGTTGATGTTATATGTGTTGTCCCGGTGGTTACAGAACCAAATACAGCTTCCCTTGCAAATGGTTCTTCCACTCGCAATACCCAGGATGACCCTCACGGTATGATTCTCAAGGAAGTTGCAATTTTTATCTCTGATCATACTAATAAATGATATGAACCTGAAATTTCATCTTTGTGCATTATATCATCTACTCAAAATGTTAAGGATTCTTTACAAAAAGGGACAGTAGACATGCATGACTCTCCTACCCTGGCTTCTGTTCCCCAATCTCGAACTACACTCGATAATGTTGATCACTACGTGTTCAATGATATTGTCTCTAAGTATAGTACCAAAAAATGAAAACAATATTACTGTTGCTGCTAATCTCTTGTCTGGTTCCCCAATGAGAAAACAGGTTTTGAAGAATACTCCGGCCTCTGCCTCCAATCCTAGTAGATCAAAGAGGAACCAAGGCTCGAGTGGTTCCAATAAGAAGAGAAAGATCCAAGTCACCAAGAAACGTTTTTAATGGATGTTGTATATTGGAATTGTCAGGGTATAGCTAACTCTGGCACTATTTCTATTTTAAAAAGTATTATCCTGACTCATAAACCAAAATTTTTTTCTCTTGCTGATCCTAAAGTGAATATCACTTTAAAATTCATGCACTTTGCTTCCTCTGGTTATAATTTATGAGGTGCTTGTTATAATAGTAATATGATTGAATCCCTCTGGATATTTTATCACACTTCCCTGAATGATGTTAATGTTCATAACTCTACTGATCTACTTCTCACTTGGGATTATTTTTTTGAAAACTCCCATATGTACTCCACCTTTTTCAATGCTATGAATTGATACTAGGATCTTCGTCCCCATTTTAATGACCTTTTACTCTTAGCTAATTCTATCTCTGACACCTAGTCTGTTATTGGTGATTTTAATGCTATCCTTTCTCCTTGTGAAAAACTGGGTCCCTCGCATTCTCAAAGATCCATCACCGAGTTTAGAGGCTTAATTGAAAAATGTAATCTGGTTGAAGTTAACCTCACTGGTGCCAAGTTTACATGGTATAGAAGGCATTATAATAGAATGGTCTCTAGTAATCTTGATAGGGACCTTGTGAATCTCCCTACTCTTGATTCATAGGACACCATTTCTAGCATCACATTACATAGACTTTTCTCGGACCATCATCCTATTCTGGTTAGCTTCCACTCTAAGCGTTCCAATCACAATATTCCCTTCAAATTTAACAATGCTTGGTCAGGCGATATAGATTGTTCCAAGACTATTCAAAATTGCTGGAATTTGATGAGTCGTAACATGGATGCTTTTTCTTTTCCTATAAAGCTCAAGCATCTAAAACACATTCTCAACGTTTGGTGTACTATTAAAATGAAACAAATGGATAGGGACATATCCACTCTTGTGACTGATCTCAATCAAATACAAAATAATGACACCAACTCTAAATTTTCAGTTGATCCTCGATAAGAGATCAACATTTCTATGAATCTCAATTCCTTGTTAGTTCTTAAGGTTAACATTCGTAAAAAAAATTCAAAACTAAGTGGCTCTCTAATGGTGATCGTGACACCATGTTCTACAATACTATACAAAGTGTTGGGAAAGTCATTCATCTGCTTTCCCTATTGAAAGACAATGACACCATATTAGACTCTGTTTCCTCCATTTCTTCCCATGCGGTCTCTTACATTGAGAATATCTTCAATGAGCCTCGTATTAACAAGAAAATCCTAACCGGAATAATTCCATCCCTAGTCCATGATAAAGACAATAAATTATGCCTGAGCACTCCCCTTGATCATGAAATTAAGGACACTGTCTTTAGCCTCAACCCTAATAATTCCCCTGGACCTGATGGATTTAACAATGGTTTCTATCAGCTGCATAGGGATGATATTAAAAAGGATGTCTGCATTCTTTTCAAGGACTTATTCTCTAATGGGTCCCTTCCTTATGATATCAACACCCAATTTTCTTACTTTAATTCCTAATGTGCCTAATGCCTCTGAAATTCACCTATTTCGGCCTATTTCTCTCATCAACTCCCTCTATAAAATTACCACCATGATCTTTTCCAATTGACTCTACTCATTATATAATATAATTATATCTTGGAACAAATTTTGATTCGTCAAGGGACGGTCTATTCAGGACTGCATCTGTCTTGCTTCCAAATCCACCAATGATCTCTATAAAAACTCAAGAGGAGGCAACATTACTATTAAACGTGACATTAAGAAAGCCTTTGATACTATCGACTGGGGTTTCATTTTATGGTCCTTTGGGGCATTGGTTTTGATGATGTCTTTATTAGCAGGATCAGCTCTTTTTTCAACTCATCTTCTCTTTCCATCATTGTTAATGTCTCTCCTAATAGATATTTCAAATTTACGAAAGGAGTCCGACATGGTGATCCCCCCTCTTCCATCCTTTTTTCTGTCATGGAAGATTACTTTAGTTGTCTTCTCACCTCTCTTGTGATCCATAACAAAATCATTCCCATCTAAACTACTCGAAACCATAATGTCCCGACTCACTTACTCTATGTGGATGATATTATTCTTTTCCAAAATGGTTGAAAACATAACATTACCAATCTCAAAGTTTCCTTACCTCACTATGACGAGATCTCAGGTCAATCCGTAGGTTGGAACAATTCCTTTATCTTCTGTGGTAAAAATATCCCTATTTCTAGAAAAATTTACATCATTTAGAGTCATGGTATCAAAGAAGGGTCCTTTACTTTTACTTATCTGGGAGTTCCTATCATTTGGGGTAGGCCTAGATCTTCTTATTTTAATGACCTCATTGATCAAATTATTTATCAGCTTTCCTATTGGAAGGGAAAATCCATTTCTATGGCTGGTAGAGTCTGTTTGGTGAAAGCATCTATTGTCTCTAAAATGGATTACTCACTGATGAGTTACAAATGTCCTGCAAGTCTCCTGAAAAAAATCAACACCTACATCAAAAACGGTTTCTGGACGGAGAGTATCCTTGATAGAAAGCTTTTCACTGTTCCCTGGTCCAATTGCTACAAACCCCTCAATAATGGAGGTCTAGGAATTAAAATCCTCAAGTATTTTAATGAACCCCTCCTAGCCAGACTCTCTTAGAATATAATAAATAACAAATCTGACTCTATTTATTTTCTTAAAAATTGTTTCATGGATAAACTCAAGTCCAATAATTTGACTTATCTGAATTCTTCCTTATGGATGTCCATTAGAAACTCCTTTTTCAATATCTTGCACAACTCTAGGGTGATAGTTAACTCTAAATCTTCCCTAAAATTTTGGATTCACAACTGGACTAGAGTTCCCTTCAATTAGATGCTTCCTTCAAATGTTGTTCCGGATTCCATCAATTGTACCATAAAGGAAGTTATGCACTCCCCCCACTCAGACATCCCTGATCATATAAAACATATAGTGGGTGACTTCATTTTTTTGAATGATGATGACAGTCTTATTTGAGAACCTTCTCACAAATGTATCCTTGATTCCAAAAGTTATTACAATCATTTTTCACCAATTCTGAATCAAATTTTTACAAGTTGAAGCCTTTTGATAAACCTCAGATCAAACCATCCAGACATAATCTTATTTGGTGTACATCACATAAGTGACTTCCTACGGAGGTTTTCATTAAAACCTTTGGTATTCATCTTAGCTCTAGATGCCACCTATTCCATCAACATAGAGAGGAAATCAATCACTTATTTTTGTATTGTGCCACAACCACTGCTCTTTTGAATTTTTTTACTGACATTTTTTAATGCAGATGGTTAATTTCTGAACCTATTTTCTCTTTACTCAATGGTTTTGTGGAGCTAAAGCTCTCACCTCAGATTAAAAATATCTTTCTATCTGCAATTGCAGATCTCTTCCGTATTATCTTGTATGATATAAATGATATTATTCACAATAGATCCTCACTCAATCTTGTTGCAGGGAGGTCGATAATTCTTTTTTCCTATCAGTGACATGTCCACCCTTCAGAAGGCCTCCTGCGCTAACTCGGTTAGCGATTTTGTCCTCCTTTGTTGGCTTAGAATCAACGGGATCTACAATCAACCAAAGCCCATCCTTGACGTTTTCTGGAAAACATCGATTCCTGGCTAGATTAAAATCAACGTTGATGGTGCTTCTAATGGAAATCCTGGTCTTGCGGGTTGTGGGGCCATCTTCAGGGACTCTCATGGGAATATTTAAGGGTTATTATTTTGTAGTTGTGGATCTTCCTCTGCCCTGGAGGTTGAAATTATGGTGATGATTCACGCATTCAATTTTGTAAAGAATAATGGTTGGAACAATATATGGATTGAAAGTGACTCCACCACCATTATACAAGCCATTTGGAATGGTGTGGTTCACCTTTCTTTGTCTCTGACAGCATGTTGGAAGAACTGTATCAGCACGCTCCATGAGCTCAGCTACATTTCCACACATACCTATCGTGAAGCAAAAATGGCGGCTGATGGTCTTTCCATCAAAGGTATCAACAAAGAAATTACGTGGACTGGCGATTTACCGGTTGAGCTCCTTCCTTTTTATGAAAAAAATTGTAATAAAACTCCCTATTTCAGACTCTTGTAATTTTTCATTCCTTTTTTAATAATATTTTATATCTTGGTCACTGACCTAGACATTTCCTTTAAAAAGGTTAAATAGGTTATGAGTTTTTTTATAAATATATTAATATTTATAATATCATATAATATCATATTATGACAATATATAACATTTCATATAATAGTCTGTTATTATTACCATTTTTTTTAGTGTTAATGATTTCCTTTTCTCATGTATGTGAGTTTCATAGAATTTATGGTTCTTTTTTTGATAGTATATAGTTCAAACATAAATCTAAGGATATAAATTTTATATCGATTTCGTATTCATTATTTATATTTAGAAATATATAATTAATCACATTGCTTCATGTAGATTATAGGATATACTTATTCCTGCTCGATGTTATCATTTCCTTAATGTTTTAAAGGGTTATTTAGTTGATGATATGTTAATTTTATAAAATAGATATTTTTTCATAATTATCAAATACATAATTTTTTTTATAATTATGAAAATTCATATGAGTTAGTGGTGGAAGAAAAAATATAGTGTTTCATGATGTCGTAGTCTTCTATAAAGACATGTGATGGTTTTCGTCCAGGTTTGATGGATAAGGATGAAGATAAATATTATTTAATCAATTTAATAATATCTCAATATATTTTATATATTATTATTATTATTTTGGAATTATTAAATAATTATTGATGGTGGTAAAATAATAATTAATTAGAAATATCATAGTGAAGATGTTCACCCTATCTGAGAAAAAGTGGTTTGGATCACTTATTAATAACAATGGGGATGTGTCATTGGGAAGACTGGTATGCCAAGAATGTGGCTAAGGATTTTTGGGAGATATTGTTCTAGTTTTTGATCAAATAAGATATCATAAAAGGCATGATTATTTGATTGTGTGAGGTTCCCATTTATAATTGAGGTGAGTGGCACAATTGTAATTTTTAAAAGATTTGATATAATATCAATTCGTATTCTATTAAAATTGGTCAAAAGGATCATAAAAAAGGACATAAGAGTAATGGATAAATTCAACCAACCAATGCGGTTTTATAATTTTTTACGGTCATTTAAACTCTTATATGTTTTGGTCACCATCCAATAAAACCATTTTAACCTTAATTATTGTGAAAAATCATTAAGGTTTTTATTATTCCTTAAGATAAAAAATGAAATTCTAATAATTAAAAAAATTGAATTATGTTTCCAAAATAAATATTCCATTTTCTAGATTATTTTCATATAAGTGGTAGAATTTAATATAAAAATAAATCCATAAAACATGTTGAAAGACAGTGTTTCCAAAAATGAATTTTACATATATAAGATTATCTGATATTAACTATGATAATATTAATATTAATTGGATGGATTTAAATTAAAATATCTAGATAAATAATCAATAAATTTAGTTTAAATAATTAATTATTAAAATTTATTTTTATCTTTAAAAATTAAAATACATTATACATTTAAAAACTATTTTCTAGAATTATGTATTTTCCTCTAAATGAATTTATCATAATTTATATCAAATTTAATATAAGAACTTCATTACATAAAACAATTATAAAAAATTATTTTAAATAAATGGAGGAATAGATTAATACTAAATTTTTATTTATTGACAAAATATTATTTGTAATGGAAATTGTCAAAAACTCACCCTTGGATTATTTCACAATGCATGGTTAAAATCGATAACCCACATATCAAATTGGAATTTTTATGCCTTGAAATATTATAATATATATTATATTATAGTTTAATTATTTTAATTTTTTACGTAAATATAAAATGATATTGGTTGCTACATATTTCCATGCATTAAATTAATATAATTTTTTTATGGTGGGTTGTTGAGTCAACCATGTCCATGAAGAGACATCTTCCATTTTTCACCACCTCTTCTCTTAACATTTTATATGGTTATAATTAATGAATAAATTTGTAATATATAATATATTTATAAATATATAGGGTCATTTTATAATCAACCTTTGTGGCCTTTCATTGGTGTCTAAATAAAAATATTATTCGTGAATTATTGGAACTACCGCTTCTAGCAAGTAAATTTTTTCACTTTACATATTGATTTTAAACATTTATCTATGAAATGATTTTCAAAACCATTATAATTTAAAAAAATATTATAGTTTATTTAAAATTATATTATAACATTTTAACAATTACATAACATTACTCACCAACTAAATTATGGTATATTCATGTATGAGTGGATATGACCACCTACTTAAATAAATTAATAAAAATATATAATTTATAAATATCATGGAAAATAATAATAAAATTATATTTTAATTATAAAATCATGAATATTTTATTTTTATGTAATGGTCCTATTTAAATTAAAATATATTATTTAAATATTCTCATTAATCAAAAAAATTTCTAAAATATGCTAACACGAATTATATTTTAACCAAAAATAAATAAAACAATAATTTAGAGAGATTAGATACATATAAATCATTATCAATTACTTATTAAATTATCTTAACTCATATTATAATGTTTATTAGTGATGTAATAATAAATAACGACACCACTATTACAAAACTAATTCAAAAGTATTTAAAAAACACTCACCTAAATTTATTCATTAATAATTAATATATAATATAAATATAGTTAATAATTATAAATTATTTTTAATAGGGATATAGATATAAATAATTTTTTAAAATAAGTGATTATGATTGATATTTTTGTATTCATTTAATAGAATTTCTTTGGTTTGTGTCATGAATTATGTCATGTTTTTCTTTTCTGACTATTAATTTCATGGGAATTTATTTTAATATACACCATGTCTTACATGAAAATATGTTTCTATAACCCTGTTAATATTTTTTATAATGATCCTATGATAATTAATGTTATCTTTAATTTCATTTGATAATATATCATTTATGGGGATTTTTTTACTCAAATGTATTCCTTGGGTTATATTCCATCCTCTATGTTGATAATTTCTCAATATTAATTTTTTATTATATATAAAGAAGTAATGTTTCATTTAAACATTACTTTTGTGTGAAATAGTTTTAAAATCCATATATTTATCCTTTATTAAAATATATTTATTTAAAAGTGTAAATTTTTTAGAACAATTCTCATTACTATTTTATGAATTTTCACACAAAAATTTATATATTTATTTTTACTTCTCCGCAATATTCCCTTTTCTATAGGGGACATTGAAATTTATTATATATTCGAAATAATTATATTAATGTGTATTCGTTTCAAAAAAAAGTATTAAATATTATTTTATTGATTTGGGTTTTTAGGAAAGTGGTCTTAAAATATTTAATGTCTCTCCTTTTCATTCATCTTATATTTTTTCATTCTATTTTTACATTTATTTTACATGATTCATTTCATTTCAAGGTATTTTTATCATAATTTTTTTTAATGTAATTTCATAAGATTTTTTTCTTTAAACAACAGAAAATGGTTATTGTAATCATTCTCAAATTCTAAATACTTTAATGTTGTTGTTTTAAACAAATTTCAAATTTTTTTGTTGACATAAATATCACCTTATATGTGAAATTTTTAAATACATCATTATAGAGATCATGTTTTTTTTCAAATAATCATTTTTAAACCATTTTATGTGATATCATTTCAAAATGTTGCGAGTCCAATATTAATCTAAGTGTTCTTTATGATAAAATGAATGATTTTGTTTTTATGTGCCAAATATTTGTATAGAATATTTAAAATAGTTTATATATAGACCTATAATGAATTGTTTATGGTGTTTAATCTCAAGAGACAGTGAATTAGAGACACAATTAGATTTTTTTTTCATACTAAAAATAGTGGACATGCATGGTTTTATTATATTCATAAGGGTGTGAATGTTTTTATTTGTTCACAGTAGAATGTTAGGACATATTTGTATTTGATCACAATATTTTACTATCCTTTTATTTGATGAAAAATTTTATTCTTTATCTTATTACAATATTCTGTTGTAAAATATAATTTTTAATTTCTCCTATTTCTACACTATCAAGATAAATTTATAATGCTTTTTCTTATTCTATCCTGTGATTCATGATTTATGGTCTAATATTTATTGGTTATTATTTATTATAAATTTTCACTATAAAAATATTATAATACATTGACCAATAAAGATATATTATAGTTATCACTTATGTTTATTCTTATTCAATATATGACCTCACCCATTTAATATGGTTACATTTCAATATGTTATTAAGAAAAATAATTTATATGGTGTGTCCATAATATTATCTTATGAAGATAATTTATTTGTGGTGTTGAATTCATGTTATGGATTATTTTATTAGTTATGTTGTAGGAATATGTAGATTAGATCAAAATTAAATGTGTTGTGTTAGTTAAATCGTTTCCAATTTAAAAAAAAATATTCATATGAGGTCTTGTTAATGTATTGTAAGAATTTACTTTAGTCCAAATAATTGTGGTATATTATCAAATAGTTTATCATATTTAGTTTTATATTATGTATTAGATAACATTGGAGATTAGGATCATAGTTGAAAATAAATTATTACATGATAAGTTATGGTTGGTCATAATAATGATGTTGTTGAAATCCATTTAGGATATCTGAGTTAGTATTGAATATATTGGGGATTAATATAAGATATAATTACTGAAAATCCTAGGGGTAAATATTATGAAAAATTTTATATGTATGGTAAAGTTGTATTATTTTAGTAAATTATAGATTGATTGGATTCCATAAAATAAAATCTTTTTTGTGAAATTTAGTGTTGGTATAGGCTCTTGTATAGATGTAATTTTTGGTAACAAAACTAAAATGGTATTGTTGGTGATCAAATCAATCATCTCCTCTTACTTGAAATTTTTTATAAACTATATATTTAATTTCACATTATCATAGGATATGTTTTAGTTAATAATATTTTCTGTTCAATCCATTATTGTGGAAATATTATGTTATTGAATTAAGATAATAATTATAATGGAAACAAACATAAATAATTCTAGATATAATCAAGAGTGATTTAAGATGAAATGAATGAAAATATTATAATTTTTATATTTAATAAATTTTTATGTTGACTTTTTTATATAATTATCTTACATTTAGTTACTAATGTCATTAATAATTCATAAATCATCGTTAATAATATTTAGTTTTTAATGGATCTTGATTGAAGAAACCATGTAAAAAATGGATTCCTCTAATAGTGTAGTGAATGTCCCAAAAAATACTAATGGGTATGTAAATGGATGAGAAAAACTTATGAATATTCCAAACCTAATATCATGACTTATGGTTACTAATGAGAACAAAGTTGAGTTTCCAAACACACAAAAAAATAGAATGATGGATTATACGAAATGATCTGGTGATGAATATTATAAATAATGAATTTTTAATTTATGGTTTGTAAAAAAATATGGAAGTATAACTAAATACAATCATTCAAAGGAACTAGAATTTATTATTTCTATGGTAATGTATGGTATATAGAAATTAATTATCTAGTAAATGTCAATATAGTAGTTGAAATAGTGAAATGAATAAATGTTTACTCTAAAACACTAATAATAACTCTCTAAATTAACTATATTAAATATGGAAATTATCATAGTCAATCAAATAATATAATTGTAAACAAATATTATTGGCCCCAACAACATTCATTATAAGAGAATTCGTATTAAACCATAACTATGGAAGTGATGTTCAAAGATAACAGGTTGTTAGGATCATAGATCATCCACTCACGAACCTTGAGTATTACATTCATATCATGTCCAATATATGACATTTAATATAGCATGTCTCTTAAGAACCTCAAATATCCACATGAATTATTAGATATTTTAATAATAATAATCACTTTTAGTTGTAAGATTACTTAATCCCATGTATATAACTACCATCTAATAATTTTTTTTGGAATTTTATCTTAATAAAATCCTATTATCCTTCAATATTAGTTGTGAAATATCCATAAAAATGGCGATTTTAACACTGAGTCAATGATATTATCAATGACATGAAGTTAAAATCTAAAAACCTACCCCTAATGATCAATTAATATAGGAGTGATTATAAACTCACTAAAAAAAAATTAACCATATTATATTAGGTTAGTCATCATAAATGGATAGAGAATAACTCTGTGGTAGTTATTTTCTAATTTTGAGGATATATATTAGTTAACCTTTCATAACAAGGAGACTATGGATGACACCTCATTATAATTTACATTTTTAGTCATCTACTCATTATGTGAAACCTTAACTATTTCATTACATAGGAATAATTACAAAAGTAATAGCCTAATTTATTTGTGGGTGAGAATGTAATGACCTGAAAGATAAATGTCAATTTAACTCTAGTATATATTATGTTTATATAATATTATAAAATAAAAAATAGACTAAAATGAAATTATTATATGCTAAAATATAATTTTAAAATTATAATATAGATTTTAATATTTAAAAATAATATTATATAACTATATAATGAAATTGATGAACAAAAAATGTTTAAATGGAATAATTTAGCCCATGTCTTCATTGTAGAGCTCATTTATTCGGGATTAGAAATGAGGTATATTTTCTTGGGTTTTATCACAGCCAAGACCAAGATAAACTCAATTAATAATATTATGGTGGAAATGTTTTTCATATAACTTCAAGATCATGGAAATTTCAATGGGATCAATACTAATGAAATGAAAACGGTTGATTTCCACAAGGGAATACATTATTATTATATTTTAAATAAATATATTCCAAATATGTGTATATATATATGGAATAATTAATAGGTTATTTATTTATTTAATAATATATTTAGAACACATATTTTATGCATTTCTCAATTTGACCATTAAGGAAAAAAATGTGATAAATGTTTAAGAAAAAAAAATCCATTATATTTCATATTTAAAAAATAAATTCATTAATATTAGAATATTTTTTATAAAAAACTAATATCATTATTTTAATTGATAAATTAAAAAATATATTAGTATGATCATTTTTGAAATTTCAAAAATTATTTTTGCTAGTAAATAGTGAAAAAATATATATTTTTCTGTAAAAATCACTTTGATGATATTATAATAATACATTAATGATTTAAATGTTTGAGAAATTATTATTAATGATATATGTTTTAAATTAAATGTAATCATTTATAATTACAATTTTTTTTATAAATCCCATTATTGTCATTTTTTAATCATAAGAAATATTTCTCTCTAAAAACTTATTTATTATATTATGCTAAATAATTAATTATCATCACCTTTATAAATTATATCCAGAAAAAATAATTTCATTTTTAATATCAATATAATCATATTATATAATATGATCAACTAAAATTTTTCCAAAAAAATTCTATTAATGATATTTATATTAATGACCAGAATAATAGAAAAATAGTTTTTTAAAGTATTTTTTTATTGATATTGTATAAAATTTTCCTAATAAAAAATTAATATAATATAAAAATGATTTTAAATAAAATTTTACGACAATATTTAAATATTTTTTCACTCATTAAACATGAAGTCAGCATTAAATAATATTAAAAACAGTTAATGATAAAAAAAATTTAGAATTTTTTTTCAATATGTCAAATAATTTAAATTAAAAAATAAATTTTCCTTATTTTGGAATTAAATTATATGAAATGGAGATTTATTTTAGGATTTAACACATAAATTTTTAAGAGTAGTTATTTTTTGAATTTATAACATCTGAACAAACTACGGTAAAAACATTCAACACTGGTAAGAACAAAAGTATGTAAAAGCCTGAATATTTGATTAAATGTCATAAGATAGGATTGAAATACTTGGTTGATGAATTATTGACTCAATCCTATCAATTGTTTTTACATTTAAATTAATTTAAACATTAATATATTATATAATGGAATAGTATTGGATATTCAAAAAATATCCCTTTTATTCACTTATAAAAAAGGAATCACTTGCACCCTTTCAATGCTCCACATTCCACTAAAAATATAATTAAAACCAATCCCAATTATACATTCCAATAATTTACATTCATTAACTACGTACCCATAACAATAAAAGTAAGACTAATTCCTTAAATTATATATAGAGTTCATTAAGAGGATGTTCGAAGACTAGACATAGTTATTGGAAAAAAATCACTATTTCATCATATTCATTCACTTCAAACCAAAGCATATTAATATTCATAAATTTAATATTTTGTCAAAATTATATAGTATTATTATTATATTAGTCAAAAAATTCTTATTTATCCCTTCACAACCAATTCTAAAATTGAAAGAGTTTCGGTTTTGTGTTGTGAAAACTATAACTTCCTCAAAGTAACACCATCAGTTTTTCACCACCAACTCAATTTGATGATTCTAAGGATGGAATTAAATAATAAATATTTAATATATAGTATAAGTATTAATATAAATAAATAAATTATTATCCCCCTTATTTTCCTCTCTTTCCTCAAGAAATGAAATGGTTAATGGAGCGTTATGCTAACTACCTCCTCTAGGAAGTTACATTTTCCATTTTTAATTTTTATTATCATTATTTTATCAAAATAGGTAAAATATGATTCAAAACATTAGGAAATATAAAATAATTTCATTAAAATCCTATTATAATGTTATTATTCAAAATAAAAAAATTCAACCATACTCTAATGTAATTAAGTTGTGTTGATGCTTGCATTAGTCTAAAAACCATCACGAAATATGATAAAAACTATCTTGGATGACATTCAGATGGTAAATAAATAAAATAAATCATTATACTATGAAAATTATTGTTTTCTTGTTTGGGATTAGTTTTATTATTAATTAAACTTATTATTTAAATATCATCTTTGCTCGTTAAAATACATAAAATTAGGCATCAATGAATCTATTTTCATATAAAATAATCAAAAAAATAAAGGAATGGAATGATAAATTTATAAATATAAATAATTAATACATTCCATTATTGTATCCCATCATGGGATTATAAACATTGTGGGTGGAATAAATAAAAACATTATTGTTACAAAACATGTTCCAAATGATCAAGAAAACCCACGCCCAAATTTTAGAATATAAAATATATAAATAATATAAATGTAGTGTTTAAATATATATTATGTTTATAAATGAATATATATTCGAATATTTTTATGAAATAGGTGATTAATATAGTTATTGTTGACATGCAAATGATTCATGCACATTATTGAAAGTCTATAAATAAGGTCAGGGTTTTTTTCTCAAATTTAATATCTTGAGACATAGTTATTAATATGAAAAATGTTTTATTTTGAATGGTCGATGAACATCACATGTAACATATTCCATCATAATCTATATATTATTCATGGTATGTAATATTTCATATAATAAAATATCATTTAGTGGGTTTACATAACTCAAATACCTACATTTGTTCAAAATTACACCCCTTTTATATAATAATTCATTATTTATTTATTATATCATATTTTGATGTTTTTAAATATTTCACAATTATTTTGTTGGGAAATAATTATTCACACCCCAATCATATTGTTTGATGAATATATGGTTTCTTTAAAATTTTATTTTCATCAAAACAATTATCATATATTTTATAGATTATCTGACACATCCAGGTTTTTAAATCCTGCCAATGTACTACATTCAATAAAGATAAATAATTTTTTTAATCTTATATAATAATTATATTCCCATATATTCCTTATAAAAGGATTCATTATTCTTTTAATGGTGTTGTATTTTAATCGATGTGTTTTAAAATATATAAAATGGTTTTTGTTTCCATGATCATATATTCTTCCCTCCTACATTCCATTTTGGAAATATTATTTATTTATTATCTTCATATCAATTATGATATATATTTTAAGGTAATGTCATTATAATATTTTTATTCATATTAAAAAATGATTTGTGTAATGTAATTTGGAAAGCATGTCTTTTTACAATATCGTTATAATATGTTTTAAAATGGGGTAATGTTTTTTAAATCACCATATTTGTGTAATATTTAAATAAACCATTTTTATGATCATAGTTTTTGTGAGAATCAAATTAAATTAAAATTAATATAATTTTATATAATATGGAAGTGTTATGAAATCAAATTTTATCCCATTGGTTATTTCAAGTTAGATGGATGACTTTAGTTTTAATTTGAACTCGTATGTATGAGTGACCATGTTTGGGGTCCTATATCACCATCCCATGAATTTTTTATGGTCTTACATTTCATGAGACAATACATAATGTAAATACATGAATTTTTTTCCAAATCCGAAGAATGAACATACTTGAATTTTTTCAAAATTTAATATGTTGGAATAAATTTATTTGTTCAAAACATAAACTGTTGACATATATGGACATGTTCACAATGTATTCCAATAATTTTGTTTGTGCAAAAGTTTTTTACTTATCCTTATAACTATGTTACTCTACCATATTCATGATAATTAACACATGTTTCAATACACTATTGACTAATCTGTTTGGGTATGTCTTATTATATTCCATGAATCAGTTATTATGATCGTTAAATTATTGCGCATTATTTTCATATGTATATAGATTATTATAATATGAAAGTCTTCTGATGGCATACAATCACTTCTTTTAATCACATTTGGGGTCCATGAATGGGAATATGAGTTCATCCCTTTTTCCACACTTCCTCTAGTAATGAATAAAGATAATATGTATTATATTACAAGAACACTATATTCTGTGGATAATTTTTTAGTTATTTTAAGTTATTTTTATTGTTTAATTTTTTAGAAATATATTAGAAAAATTATACATGAGTTAAAATATAAATGATATTTTTTTAGATAATTGTTTATCATAATTTTCTAATCAGTATATGTGAAAGATATCAAAAATATTATTTTTGATTTACTTCCTATAATTGATATGTCCATCTACATGGAAGATCAGATAAAATATCTAAACCAATTTAGGTATTGAAATTAAAGGTTTCTATGAAATTTAAAGTGTAATTAATTTAATAAAGGAATTTTGAACCTAAATAGTTGAATAATAATTTGAAAGTATATATCTACAATGATATATAACCCCATTCTATAGATAACCATATATATGTACTTTTATGTTTTAAATCTAAACATGAGGAGTAATATAATTCATGTATATGAATAATACATAGGTGATATTCTTATTGAAGGTGTCATTTAATTATGAATAGAAGTAGTTATGGTATAAATTATCTATTCGGATCTACATAACTGAATGTTGGATTTAATGGGACTAGAGTGAGGGTATAATGTATCGGCATGGGTCATGGTGGGAATGTTACTAATTATTGATTGTTATATATGAACTCATAGATCAATAATGTTTATCATCATTCTAAAAATATAGTTCTAAATTAATTATATGATGTATCTTCATGGGATTCATTTTACATGGGAAGACTTGGAGAAATACTATATAAAATATTAAACAAATGAAAATCCATATTAAAAGGGAATTTATGTCTTGATTGATAAAGGGTGGTTTAAATTTATCCTTTTTGAGTAAATCAAGTCCTAGAGAGGGCTACTGTCATTTAAATACACCTATGGTAATTTAAAGTCATAGAACCCAAAAATATGACTATTTATTATATCGATACATTAAAAATATATATATTTTTTATTTAATTTCAAAAATATTTTATTTTTTCATTATTTTTTCTTATAAATTTTGACATGATTGTGGGTATATTATCCTTATATGGACCCATATAACTCATATTTATATTTATTCTGGTTTAATATAAGGAGTCTCTAATCAAAAAATGTTTTTATAATTATTAAAAATGTTATAAATATTTATGATGTTTCCAATTTAATTGGTATGAGATTTTAATGACTCATATTTTCCATGTATTATTTTTCGACATTGTGCAGATTGTTTGGAGACAAGGTGATTAGACGATGTGGGATTCTAAGGCCAAATGTGCCTGGAAAAAATTTATGAAATATTTTAAATATATTATATATAAAGCATATGAAATTATCAAAATAAAATGAAATAACTTCCAAACAAAGGGAATATATCATAAATAACGGGGAATCCTTGAGTTCAAAATTTGGGTGTTACCATAGTCATGACTTAACCTTAGTTAGAATGAGAATTTGATAAAAAGTCTTTTCTGGTGTGAAAATGAATAAATTAATTAAATAATTTTTTTTATTAATTTACATATTAGAGAGTATTTAAATTGATTGATAAATTAGAATTCCATGGATAACATCATAACCCTATAACCTTTGGAGAGAATTTGGATAATGTATTTGAGGTTTTCTATCAAACAAATGATGAATAGATCAGGGATTGATTATTGAAACACAACAGAATCAATGTATTTCTCAAATAATCATGTTGCAACCCCATTCATCTACATTGGTCAATTCATATTGAGGTAGACCATTTTTTTCTGGATTTCATTCCCATTTTCAATTACTATAATGAACTCTAATCAATCTACTAACGTGTTGATTTCCAGATTGTGCATTTTCTGGGATGGGTTTGTTTAATCGAGGTTTTTGGAGAATTTATACATGATTAAATTATTGATTCTTTGATTTTTGTTCAAATAGAGACAATCCAAGATCGACATGAAAATTTATTGAGGTCTATTCCTCTTGATCATTTTTGTTATTTTCTCCCCCATTCTCCATTCTTTGTGGGCATTTAATGTTTGGAAGGTGGTTTGAGATATTTTTTTGGATTGAACATTGCACACCTGATTCTTCGGTTAATGAAATGAAATTTTATATCTGAGATCAGAATAGTGCAATGGACCTATTTTGGGGGCAGTATAAGTCGATCAGATGGTGTAGATATCTGATTTCATATTCTTTAGCACACAACAAAGGACAAGGTGTATACTTGTTTTCCAAATAGATTTGATTGCCAGATCGTGTTGTTGGTAGATGAAGATACTTGTATGAGATTTAATATTTTCTTTCCTTAGGAGGCATGTTTGGATCAGTGAATGGAGCATCCAGGAAGACACATGGATCATGATCATGGATTCGGGAAAATCCTTCAATAAATTAGGTACATGTATAATTTATACATTGTTTTTTCGTCCTTATGTGGAGTCTATTTGTTTCAAGAGATACTTAAGTATCACACGAAATGTTACTAGGTTTAAAAAAGTGTGTAATCTCCCCAGTAACTCATCATGTACCTCACAGGAAACAAAGATACAATTTGGTGTAAATGGAGTGAAGAACACTATGTACTCTGTTAAATGTACACAAATTGTATTAGAGTACATATACTAAGTTTTCCACTACAACATTATCTTATGTACATAGGCTAAAGCTGTTTACTGAAACATGGGTAGAGTTAATTGGTAGATGAGATTCTTTGTACTTCAATACAAACAAAACGTGAGACATGGTAGTTTACATGGGTAGTACACACATCCAAGGGATACATTGTGTAACATTCTACACATCATGTACTTTATTAGACATGGCATGGTTCAATTTTCCTCTATATTTTGGACATGTTTTTTTGGATTGTTCCCATTATCCCTTACCTAAGGGTTAGTATAGAATCATCTCATATACCAAGGATTACATTACCTTCAGCAAGACCTCTTGGGTAGAGTCCATGGATATAACGACCCACACTTTACATACATTGTTAATACTTCAAAATTGAATCACACTTATTTCAACATATGACAAAACCACAAAGGACCGTATAGGTATAGTGTCTTTAGAAACTGGGAAACATAAACAACTGGTTCATAAATCTTCTACAGTGTTTCCCATTTATTTCATCATGTCTAGGGTCCCTTTTAGCATATTCTACTTATTATCCATCTTCCTGGCCTGGGGAAAAGAAAACATAAAAGGGTGAGCTCAAATGCTCAGCAAGGGCAAATAAAGGAAATAAAAATCATATCATATCTTTTTGAAAATTAAAAACCTGCAAAAGAGATCATAATATCTTAACATGGAATAAATCATAGAAGTGAAAATGAGATCCCCATAATCATAACATAAAACTTGAATCTTTGTGGCATGCACACATAATCATGGAAAATCATTTCTTGTTAGTCATGACTCATTGCCAAGACTATCTTAGTGGACAAAGTCCCTTTCTGAACCGAGTTCACTCCTCGTTTCAGTCCTGTATCACTGAACCGAAATGACCTTCCGTTCTAGCCATGTCTATCTCATGAGATATAAAATCATTACCCAATGCATTGGAGGGAGATATAGGTCCCACCCATCTTATAATGAATCCTTTCTTATGTGTGCCACATAATCATAAAACATACATCATCGCATAACACATATAACAAAAATGGGATTCTTGAAACATCATGACATCATAAATCAATTCATATATGATAAAGGAATTCATAAACATAATTCCATCACAACATAGTCAAACCAATGTAAAAATATGGATAGAAACAGAACCCTATATTATCTTAGATGGAAAATAATTTTGATAAAACACTTGAATTGAATTCTTGAGGAAAATATCCTTTCTTCTTCAAAAACATTTTTCCTTTCATAACATGTCATACAACATTAAAATAAAAGAAGTTGATTAAAAATAAACTTGAAAACTTGTAAAGGAAGCTTCTTTGAAGTAATGTTTTAAAAATCCATTCATGCCGTATAAGTTAAAAAAAACATTCTTCGTACTTTTGTCGAAAAAGTCAAAAAGTACCTCGTACGGAAAAACGACAAAAGATTCCTTTCATATTCTTTACTAAAAACTCACCTAAGGGTAAAATTGGATTTAAACTATATCAAGTGGATGGAAACAATATTTCATATTGAGGGAACATGGATGTGGATGATAAAATACACCCCAGTAAATACTTACAAATAAACAATCTCGGATAAAAATGAGATTGTGATATTTCCCTTACCTTAGGTCCGATTTGCTTTGTTCGTGTCCGAAGCTCCTGTATAATGGTTTAAATAATGTTATTGACTTATTCCAGAATCATACATATTGATATGAGATCATATATGGTCATATTATTAGCTTCTTGTTAGTAATATTTCATTGTTACTTGTTACTCGGGTCTTTATAACTTTTTTGTTCTTATGCGTGTTTTGTCGAATAAATTCTTATTCTTATCTTTAGGTTATAGATAATTCATTTCCAGAATGGTATTAGTGTAGTATATACCATATTCATTCATTCAATTCATTTATATAATCATTATGAAATGAAGATCATGTAGAACGAGTCGCATCACATCGTGGAGACGGTATTCCGTACGTACGCACGAGTGATGATATCGTTCCTATGATCGTGGAATTGTATTGGAGTATATATATATATTATTTCAGTATCAATATTACTTAATAATAATCATATATAGTTACTGATTACACCATTATACCCATCCTTGTAAGGTGATGGTGGAAAATAGATTACACCACGGCGTGGAGACGGTATTCCGTACGTACGCACGCGCGGTGATTTCATTTTTCCGTAGGATGGATAGAAGGTGAATTAGGGTTGTTTCATATTTATAATAAAATATCAGTATGTAAGTAATACTGATGTTATTACTTTATCATGAAACAACTAAAGAAGAAGAAATTGAAGAAGAAAGAAATTGAAAAGATCGGTAATGGATATTACCTCTTCTTTGGAACGCCTTTTTGAATCCTCCACTTAAGGAACTATGATTGGTCTTTGGAGAAGACCAGGACCTCTAGGATTATTCTAGGGAAGTGGAGAAGGGAAAATGGCAGGGGTTGGCCGAGCTTGAGTGCTCAAATTGGTGTGAGGAGGAGGGGGAGGAGGTGCCCTTTTATAAGGGAGGAGAGGGGCACCTTAGGAATATCTCAAAATATTATTTTATATTAAAGTCAAAATCGGTTTATAATGGTTCCAAAGGGTCTTATTTCGAAGATAAAGTGGGGAAGGGTCGAAATCCTATCAACCAATAGGATTTAGACAAGTTTAGGGTATTATTTTAACCTTATCAATTAGATTTAACTCTAAGTTAAATAATTTAACTTTTACCGTGTCTTTTTGTTTTCTTTCACTATATGGTTAATACACTTACTATAACATGCCAAACGAACCCCAAATTGTTTATTATTAATATATATATCCTTATCTAAGTCATTTTGCAGAACCTTATATTTTTAGGAATAAAATAACAATTAATAATATAATATTTGATTTAAAAACTATTTTGTGTCAATTTTGACACTATTTGATATATGATTTTTGTGAAAGTCATAAAAGAATTATATGTTCGAACCAAGTTGATTAAATCAATACTAATATATCATAGTAACCTAGAAAATTAGTGGAATGCATAAAAAGTCTCAAATTACATTTATTTTGGTATTTATATTATCAATTTTGTCAATATTTCATTAATAAGATAATTACTGCATCATCTTTGTGTCATAAATAAATTAAATTATTTGATGTCTAAAAATTACAAATAAAACACCATCATGTAGGAAATCGTTTTAGCTTTCTAATGAATATTTACAATAGAATTTATCTTATGTATAACCCTATATTAAAAATGATTTACTTATTAAACTTTGATTTTAACTATTTTAACCCTTCTTTAAATAAATTAATAATAAATGTCCTAATCTAATCCAAGTGGGCCTAAATGGTCATATTTTATTCCTAAGTTTGTTTTTGGTCGAATTAAACTTGTCCAATAGAATTAGGACATGTGTTAGGGTAATATTAATATCATATTTACCCTTAGTTACCCTATTTACTATTAACCGCGGTAAAAATAGTAAAAAGTTACTATTCACCAAAAAATTATTTTCATCTCATTGAACCACATTTTAGTCCTTGATATTAACCGTGTCTCTCGGATTTTAGAAATTCCATTCACAGAAGCGGTAAAATTAAGTTTTATGCAAAATTCAGTTTTTAACCTACCACTTAGTGGTTTCACTATTCATCAAAAATTGAAAGTTTTCAGAAAAATACCAAAATTTCACCCTAGGATAATTTCGATATTCTGAGTCCAAAAATGAAGTCCATTTTGAAAAATAAAATTTATAAAATTTCAAAAAGTGGTTATTACTATTCATAACGGCTAGTTTTAATAGCATATTGTTGTTTAGTGAAACTCGGTATTGCGTACGACGCAAGCTATCGAGGAAGGTCGCGATTGCGTGTAAAGCAAGCTAAGAAAGTGTTGTGTAGAAAAAGATTCCTTTGATTATTTATATAACATAAAAGTCTCGGGTGTTACATTCTACCCCCCTTAAAAAGAATTTCTCCCTCGAAATTCGTCACTTTGCAACAAACAAATGAGGATACTTCTCCCTCATCATATCCTCAAGCTCCCATGTAGCTTCTTCAAGTTGGTGGTTTCTCCATAAAACTTTCACCAAGCGAGTGGTCTTGTTTCGTAGGACTTTTTCGCTACGATCCAGAATCTCTATCGGCTGTTCTTCATAAGAAAGATCTTGCTCCAGCGGTACAACTTCTGAGCTGAGTACATGTGAAAGATCTGGTATGTACTTTCTCAGGAGAGATACATGGAACACATCGTGAACTTGAGAGAGATTCGGTGGAAGCGCCAATCGGTAAGCTACCTTCCCAATACGATCCAGTATTTCAAAAGGACCGATATATCTAGGGCTCAACTTCCCCTTCTTTCCAAATCTCATAACCCTCTTCCAGGGAGATATTCGTAAGAACACTTTATCACCCACTTCAAACTCTAGGTCTTTTCTTCGGTTGTCGGCATAACTTTTCTGTCGTCTCTGAGCTGCTCTTATGTGTTGTTGAATAGATCTGACCTTTTCTGCCATTTCATCAACGAGATCAGGTCCTAATAGCTTTCTGTCCCCAACTTCATCCCAGCAAGTTGGAGTCCTGCATTTCTTTCCATAGAGAGCTTCATAAGGATCCATCTGAATACTGGAGTGAAAGCTATTATTATAAGAAAATTCCACCAAAGGTAGGTGTTTATCACAACCTCCTTTGAAATCCATAGAGCAAGCTCTCAACATATCTTCCAGGGTTTGAATTGTTCTCTCAGACTGACCGTCTGTCTGGGGATGATAAGCAGTGCTGAAACTCAACTCTGTATCTAGATTATGCTGAAGACTTTGCCAAAACATCGAGGCAAATCTCGGATCTCGATCAGATATAATAGAAAGTGGTACTCCATGCAATCTTACCACTTCCTTTACATATATCCTGGCAAGCTGATCTAGAGAGAAATCCTCTCTAATAGCAATGAAGTGTGCAGACTTTGTAAGACGATCAACTATGACCCAGATAGCATTATTGCCTTTGGATGTTTTAGGAAGTCCTGTGACAAAGTACATAGTGATGTTTTCCCATTTCCATTCGGGTATGGGTAATGGTTGTAACATCCCCTTAGACTTCTGTCTCTCTGCTTTAACTTGTTGACAAACCAAGCATCGAGAGACATATTCAGCAACATATCTTTTCATGCCATCCCACCAGAAGTACTCTTTCAGGTCCCTATACATCTTCATGCTTCCAGGATGAATAGAGAATGAAGAACTATGAGCCTCATCCAGCTGCTCTTTCTTTAATTCGGGGATGGGAGGAACACAAACCCGATTCCTGAACTTTATTATCCCATCACAATCAAGGTTGAATTCAGGAACATTTCTCACCTTCTTTTGTAACTCGACATCTTCTTTCTGTGCCTCTTTAATCTTCACATGTATAGATGGTTGAACATTCATTTGATAAAGATAAGATTTTTCCCCTTCCATTATAATTCCAAGATCCATCCTTTGTAAATCCATAAATATTGGATCTTTTGTGATCCTCATCATGGATAAACTAGCATGGTCTTGTCGACTTAATGCATCTGCCACCTTGTTAGCTTTCCCAGGGTGGTAATGGATTGAGCAGTCATAATCCTTAATCAGCTCCAACCATCTTCTTTGGCGCATATTCAGCTCCTTTTGTGTGAAAATATACTTTAAACTTTTATGATCAGTATAAATATCACACCTTTCACCATAAAGGTAATGCCTCCAAATCTTTAATGCAAAGATTACCGCAGCCAACTCCAAATCATGTGTTGGGTAATTTTGCTCATGGATTTTCAACTGTCGTGAGGCATAAGCTATCACCATATCATTTTGCATAAGAACACACCCCAATCCCTTCTTGGATGCATCACTGTAGATCACAAACCTTTCTCCACTACAAGGCAGTGTGAGCACAGGTGCACTGGATAACCTTCTTTTCAACCCCTTGAAATTCTCTTCACATTCCTCTGTCCAGACAAACTTAACTCCTTTCCGAGTCAACTTGGTGAGTGGATTAGATAATCGTGAAAAATCTTTTACAAAACGTCGATAATAACCAGCCAAACCAAGAAACCTTCGGATCTCAGTTACTGTTGTTGGTCTTGACCATATTTCGATAACCTCTGTTTTTGCTGGATCCATAGATATCCCCTCTTTTGAGATTATATGACCCAAAAATGCAACTTTTTGAAGCCAAAATTCACACTTGGTAAATTTGGCATAAAGCTTCTCTTTTCTCAGGGTCTTCAATATAATTCTCAAGTGATCTTCATGCTCTTCCTTGCTCTTTGAATAGACAAGAATATCGTCTATAAAGACTACCACAAATTGATCAAGATAGTCTCTAAAGACTCTATTCATTAGATCCATGAAGATAGCAGGGGCATTAGTAAGACCAAATGGCATCACTATAAATTCATAGTGTCCATACCTTGTACGGAAAGCCGTCTTTGGTATATCCTCCCTTTTGACCCTTAATTGATGATACCCTGAACGAAGATCAATCTTGGAAATGTATTGAGCTCCGCGTAGTTGGTCAAATAAGTCATCAATGCGTGGGAGAGGATATTTGTTCTTGATAGTGATCTTGTTAAGTTCTCTATAATCAATGCAGAGTCTCATTGATCCATCTTTCTTCTTAACAAATAGAATAGGTGCTCCCCAAGGTGACGCACTAGGGCGTATGAATCCCTTATCAAGATTCTCTTGGAGTTGCTTCTTCAATTCCTACAACTCAATTGGGGCCATTCTATAAGGTGTCTTTGAAATAGGCAAAGCACCCGGTACGAGTTCTATTGAAAACTCAACTTCACGATTTGGTGGAAGACCCGGTAATTCCTCCGAAAAGACATCATCAAACTCCCGTACAATGGGCATATTCTTAATCGTGAGTTTCTCACCTACTATTTGAGATAAATAACCTTCATTTAGTGGAATCAATACCCATAAGATGGAAGAAATTTCCACTGGAAGGTTATGTTCATCCTTGCATTGATAGACGATCGTAGGTTGATCTGGAATATGAAATGTGACTTCCCTTCTTTGGCAATTGATATGAGCTCCATGTAGAGAAAGCCAATCCATGCCAAGAATCACATCAAATTCCACTAAAGGAAGGATCACAAGATTTGCAGGAAGCACTTTCCCACAAACTTTGATCGGAGAAGAATTATAAACTTCTGATGCGATTGATGTGCCATTAGGTGTTGTCATAGCTAACTCAACATCTAATTGTTGAGGTAATATGGTGATACCCTTAGAAAATTTTTCAGAAATAAAAGAGTGGGTGGATCCAGAATCAAATAAAACATTTGCTACTTTAGAGTGGATGGTAAGTGTACCTTTCACCACATCGTTATCGTACTCCACATCGCTGATAGAAATTGCATGTGACTTTCCTTTTTCTTTAGCCTTAAGAGTTTGTTGACGTCGACCATCATCATCAACCCTTGGATTTGGGCATTGATTGGCATAATGCCCCATCTCCTTACACTTGAAACATTGAAGTGTAGCAGGTTCATTCTGTGTATCCCTTCCTTTGTTTGCATCATTAGACATCTTCTTCCCATTATCACGGCATTCAAATGCCCGATGACCTTCCTTTCCACATTTAAAACATTTACTTGTCCCTTTAAGACAACTCCCTCCATGTTTCTTTCCACACTTTGAGCATAAGGGAAAGTTCATCTTCTTTTCTGTGTGCTCTTTAGATTTTTCTTTGAATTCCATCTTCCTCTTCTTATCAAACCCATGTGACTGATGGGTTACTCCAATCTCCATCTCGACTTTGAGAGCACATCGAACGATTTCCTCGTAGCTATTGAAGTCCCTTATGGCTAACGCCCTTCGAAGACTTGGTTTTAAGCCACTAAAGAATCGATCGATCTTACTCTCAGGTTGGATAATAATACCAGAAGCGTACCTTGCAAGTCTTGTAAAATTTGCTTCATAGGTACCAACAGATTCATCATCCCTTTGCTTCAGTTCAAGGAACTATTTCTCCATCTTTGTTCGGAGAATACGAGGGAAGTACTTATTGAAAAATAAGTTCTTGAACTCGTCCCATTCCATAGACTCAATTTCATCCCTTTGCCTTGTATTCTTAACAAGATTCCACCATTGATCAGCATCTCCTTCCAAACGATACACTGCTAGGATGAATTTATCATGCTCAGAACATTGAAGAACTGAAAATATCTTTTCAGTAGTACTAATCCATTGTTCAGCAACTAATGGATCAGTAGACCCGCTGAAAGATGGTGGACGCTGCCTCATGAAGGATTCAACAGAATGTTGCTCCCTCCTTTGTTCGTTTGGAAATCCTGCATGATTCATAGCTTGAGAAAGTTGTGTGAGCATGGCTACAAGATTTTGCATTCCAGATCCCATATCGTTTGGTTGCTCAGGGGGACAATCATTGCATTGCCCATCGCATTCCGCATTAACACGGTTCCTTCGGGTTCCAGCCATTGACTAAAACCAAGAAGAATAGTGTGAGCAACACTAATTATAATAGGAAACCACATAATTCAAGAATAAAATTTTCATGCTTATGGTCTTATCCTAGGTTATTCATGGCCATTTCTAAGATTGTGTTCTATGCTTAGACTTATCCTTAGGGTTCTTACTAAGGCTTTCACATCCTAGTTTCCAAAGGTTGACTATACCTTTCCTCTGATACCAACTATAACGACCCACACTTTACATACATTGTTAATACTTCAAAATTGAATCACACTTATTACAACATATGACAAAACCACAAAGGACCGTATAGGTATAGTGTCTTTAGAAACTGGGAAACATAAACAACTGGTTCATAAATCTTCTACAGTGTCTCCCATTTATTTCATCATGTCTAGGGTCCCTTTTAGCATATTCTACTTATTATCCATCTTCCTGGCCTGGGGAAAAGAAAACATAAAAGGGTGAGCTCAAATGCTCAGCAAGGGCAAATAAAGGAAATAAAAATCATATCATATCTTTTTGAAAATTAAAAACTTGCAAAAGAGGTCATAATATCTTAACATGGAATAAATCATAGAAGTGAAAATGAGAACCCCATAATCATAACATAAAACTTGAATCTTTGTGGCATGCACACATAATCATGGAAAATCATTTCTTGTTAGTCATGACTCATTGCCAAGACTATCTTAGTTGACAAAGTCCCTTTCTGAACCGAGTTCACTCCTCGTTTCAGTCCTGTATCACTGAACCGAAATGACCTTCCGTTCCAGCCATGTCTATCTCATGAGATATAAAATCATTACCCAATGCATTGGAGGGAGATATAGGTCCCACCCATCTTATAATGAATCCTTTCTTATGTGTGCCACATAATCATAAAACATACATCATCGCATAACACATATAACAAAAATGGGATTCTTGAAACATCATGACATCATAAATCAATTCATATATGATAAAGGAATTCATAAACATAATTCCATCACAACATAGTCAAACCAATGTAAAAATATGGATAGAAACAGAACCCTTTATTATCTTAGATGGAAAATAATTTTGATAAAACACTTGAATTGAATTCTTGAGGAAAATATCCTTTCTTCTTCAAAAACATTTTTCCTTTCATAACATGTCATACAACTTTAAAATAAAAGAAGTTGATTAAAAATAAACTTGAAAACTTGTAAAGGAAGCTTCTTTGAAGTAATGTTTTAAAAATCCATTCATGCCGTATAAGTTAAAAAAAAACATTCTTCGTACTTTTGTCGGAAAAGTCAAAAAGTACCTCGTACGGAAAAACGACCAAAGATTCCTTTCATATTCTTTACTAAAAACTCACCTAAGGGTAAAATTGGATTTAAACTATTTCAAGTGGATGGAAACAATATTTCATATTGAGGGAACATGGATGTGGATGATAAAATACACCCCAGTAAATACTTACGAATAAACAATCTCGGATAAAAATGAGATTGTGATATTTCCCTTACCTTAGGTCCGATTTGCTTTGTTCGTGTCCGAAGCTCCTGTATAATGGTTTAAATAATGTTATTGACTTATTCCAGAATAATACATATTGATATGAGATCATATATGGTCATATTATTAGCTTCTTGTTAGTAATATTTCATTGTTACTTGTTACTCGGGTCTTTATAACTTTTTGTTCTTATGCGTGTTTTGTCGAATAAATTCTTATTCTTATCTTTAGGTTATAGATAATTCATTTCCAGAATGGTATTAGTGTAGTATATACCATATTCATTCATTCAATTCATTTATATAATCATTATGAAATGAAGATCATGTAGAACGAGTCGCATCACATCGTGGAGACGGTATTCCGTACGTACGCACGAGTGATGATATCGTTCCTATGATCGTGGAATTGTATTGGAGTATATATATATATTATTTCAGTATCAATATTACTTAATAATAATCATATATAGTTACTGATTACACCATTATACCCATCCTTGTAAGGTGATGGTGGAAAATAGATTACACCACGGCGTGAAGACGGTATTCCGTACGTACGCACGCGCGGTGATTTCATTTTTCCGTAGGATGGATAGAAGGTGAATTAGGGTTGTTTCATATTTATAATAACATATCAGTATGTAATTAATACTGATGTTATTACTTTATCATGAAACAACTAAAGAAGAAGAAGTTGAAGAAGAAAGAAATTGAAAAGATCGGTAATGGATATTACCTCTTCTTTGGAACGCCTTTTTGAATCCTCCACTTAAGGAACTAAGATTGGTCTTTGGAGAATACCAGGACCTCTAGGATTATTCTAGGGAAGTGGAGAAGGGAAAATGGCAGGGGTTGGCCGAGCTTGAGTGCTCAAATTGGTGTGAGGAGGAGGGGGAGGAGGTGCCCTTTTATAAGGGAGGAGAGGGGCACCTTAGGAATATCTCAAAATATTATTTTATATTAAAGTCAAAATCGGTTTATAATGGTTCCAAAGGGTCTTATTTCGAAGATAAAGTGGGTAAGGGTCGAAATCCTATCAACCAATAGGATTTAGACAAGTTTAGGGTATTATTTTAACCTTATCAATTAGATTTAACTCTAAGTTAAATAATTTAACTTTTACCGTGTCTTTTTGTTTTCTTTCACTATATGGTTAATACACTTATTATAACATGCCAAACGAACCCCAAATTGTTTATTATTAATATATATATCCTTATCTAAGTCATTTGGCAGAACCTTAGATTTTTAGGAATAAAATAACAATTAATAATATAATATTTGATTTAAAAACTATTTTGTGTCAATTTTGACACTATTTGATATATGATTTTTGTGAAAGTCATAACAGAATTATATGTTCGAACCAAGTTGATTAAATCAATACTAATATATCATAGTAACCTAGAAAATTAGTGTAATTCATAAAAAGTCTCAAATTGCATTTATTTTGGTATTTATATTATCAATTTTGTCAATATTTCATTAATAAGATAATTACTGCATCATCTTTGTGTCATAAATAAATTAAATTATTTGATGTCTAAAAATTACAAATAAAATACCATCATGTAGGAAATCGTTTTATCTTTCTAATGAATATTTACAATCGAATTTATCTTATGTATAACCCTATATTAAAAATGATTTACTTATTAAACTTTGATTTTAACTATTTTAACCCTTCTTTAAATAAATTAATAATAAATGTCCTAATCTAATCCAAGTGGGCCTAAATGGTCATATTTTATTCCTAAGTTTGTTTTTGGTCGAATTACACTTGTCCAATAGAATTAGGACATGTGTTAGGGTAATATTAATATCATATTTACCCTTAGTTACCCTATTTACTATTAACCGCGGTAAAAATAGTAAAAAGTTACTATTCACCAAAAAATTATTTTCATCTCATTGAACCACATTTTAGTCCTTGATATTAACCGTGTCTCTCGGATTTTTGAAATTCCATTCACAGAAGCGGTAAAATTAAGTTTTATGCAAAATTCAGTTTTTAACCTACCACTTAGTGGTTTCACTATTCATCAAAAATTGAAAGTTTTCAGAAAAATACCAAAATTTCACCCTAGGATAATTTCGATATTCTGAGTCCAAAAATGAAGTCCATTTTGAAAAATAAAATTTATAAAATTTCAAAAAGTGGTTATTACTATTCATAACGGCTAGTTTTAATAGCATATTGTTGTTTAGTGAAACTCGGTATTGCGTACGACGCAAGCTATCGAGGAAGGTCGCGATTGCGTGTAAAGCAAGCTAAGAAAGTGTTGTGTAGAAAAATATTCCTTTGATGATTTATATAACATAAAAGTCTCGGGTGTTACAATGGAATCCCTTTGTTAGACCCCATGTGGGACCCTCTATTCATCTTTTAGACCTAGGTGGTGTTCTTGGTATTGTCATGACCAACACCATGTGGGCAACTATCCTATACATAGTGGTTTATCTATATTGAGTTGTTATTATGAACCCATGTCATTGGGTGTGATCATCATTTGTGGATACTATGTCTTCATCCCTCCATCATGTAATTCAAACAATAATACTTGATTAAAATTACTTCTCAGATGGATTACATCAATGTTATCAGACTAAAGATAGTGTTGTCTCGAACGATTTCTTTGTGGAATCTTCAAGATAGAATCCTAGGATAGAATATTATGGTTGTATCATACCATTCGACTATATATCATTACTGATTATATATATATGATCTTCTTATATGATTTTAAACATATATCTATGTAGGTATGACTATATTTTCTTTATTGTGTTCTTTTTTGTTTCAAGGTATCCTATTGACTATTATTATACTCACCAATGCATGATATTTTCCTTCATGAGTCATGTATTTTTTTATATGATTGACTGTTCGATACATTCTTAGAAGGGACTAGACCATATGGTTCATAGTGACACTGAATAGGACGAGGCCTATTCCTAAGGATTTTTTATAGCAGTCCCTAGTATTTACCTTTAGGTTGAGCTTTTTTTAGACTCTTTGTAAAGACATAGTATTTGGTTATATTTACATTATTTTACATCATTTCATACTCTGGTTGTGGGATTTATAAGTATTCATGCATTTTTTATTAATATTATATTTCAACATTTTATTGGCTTTGAAATGTGTTTGTGTGTGTGTTTTTGTATGTCGGTAAGCTAAGGCCTCCCATATTAGTGATATTCCAACTTGGTTCGTGTTTCCTTCCCTTGGACTATGGGGGTGGGATCAATAATTTGTGTAATGGGCCCCTCTTGGAGGGGTCATGGAAGAGTTTTATAAAATAATTTTTTTATACCTTAAGACTCTATGTTTTTTAAATTTGTTTGGGGAAATAATGCTGAGTGTTTAGATTTTTTCTTTTAGGCCACTGACTCTAGAATTGGCACTGTAGTGGACGTATCCATAATCCAGGACCCTGATCACCTTAATTTTTTCTAACTACATGAGAAGATTGGTTGTAGGGAATACTTTTACATGGATCATACAAGAATGGGTTTTGGTTTCAATTTCCCTCTTGGTTCAGCTATCTAGATATAGTCCAAGAACAAGGTACATCTTGTATACATTTAGGATGTCTATGCAGTGTATTCCAGCTAGGATTCAAAATCATTATGATGAGGATAATCCCCTCAGTGAGGAGGTGTCGATATAGTGAATATTTCCTGATATGTTACCCATGGGTGGTGCACAATTTTTACAACAACCTATACTAAATCATGTGGTACTCACTGTAATAGTAGATGAGGTGAGGATGTTGAGCGTACATCATGATTTTTAGTGGTAGAGACCACTTAGATTATGAGGAGTGCCCAAAACATTGGTTGATAAGGTCTATAATGATAAGTTTACCCAAGGATTCCATATCTTCAAGACACCAACAAGTGAAATGGTCTTCCATGTTGTGGTCCATCTTCACAAATCAGTGGGGAATGGTGGGGATTGGTCCCCATGTTTTATGATGATATGACTCTTTCATGGATAGAGTTCTAGATACTTTTCCCGTATTAGTTCTCACTAGCTGCACTGATGGTTGTACTTATCCAAGAGTTTCTGTATCAACATCAAGGTAGTGCAACAACAACTAAGTATTCATTGATGATTATGAACCTCTCTAGGTAAATGATGGATATTGTTCACCACAAGATCATCAGGGACCAAACATTTAACTAAGGTCATTTTAGAGAAATATGATCCATTTTTATACATTAATTCATTTCTACTAATGTAGGGATTCTAGAGAGAGTTTTGATGGTTGAGAGTTTCATAGATAAGTAAATACATCAGTTGGTTTCAAGTAGTGGTATTATAGGGGAAGATACCATCAAAGCTAGGAGAGAACATCATTCACAGGGTCCAAGACATATGTGGTATTTTAGTAGGATGTCCCAAGACTTTCAGTTTGTTGGTCGAGTCTCATAGGGTGGTCCGGTTAGCCAATATAGATTTGGTTCAACACATGCGGTGGTAGGGGACATCTTGCATGATATTTTCCTACCCAAAATACAGTTAAAAGAGAGAACATAGATGGGTCATCAAGTGCAGGCACCGGTAAGAGAATATAGTTTCATAAGAAGAGGATGTGAAATAAGAGATATGAGAGAAGAATGAGGTGGTTTATGATTTGAATTTTTATCCCCACCACCCACAGGTGGTCCATGTAAGGTGAAGGGAGCTTGAGGAATGGTGAGATGAGAGCTACATGAGGTCAAAACATTTGACCAAAAGGCTCCAATAATTATTTGAGGAATGACCCATGTCATTTATATCATAGCTACATTACAAGTAGCCATAGCTGATATTCATTCATTTCATTTCACATATATTGTTTCATAATTAAAGATTATGGTTGAACCCTTGGCTCAAACTTTATGCTTTGAGACTCCTACTGGAGAATAATTAGTAATCACACACTTGTTCTGACAATGTAACATGACTCTTCAAGGTGAGTGTTTCTCTTGGTATCTATTTTAAATATTGATGAGGCCTTACAACATCATATGATATATGGAATGATTATCTACGGTTTATGCTAAGATTGAATATTTCAAATGGAGAATACAGTTTGTATATAATGAATGAATAAGGTTATCCTTTTTTAGTTAAATGTAATACTTGGATGTTTATGAAAGAATCATGCATAAAAGGGTGTAACAAATTAATCATCAGTTGTCTAGCATAACCCTTAGTGTAGTGGATGATATAAGTTCCTAGTTTCCTATAGTTGGGGTGGAGTATGAGGATATCTTCCTAGAGTACGCTCGAAGTCTACCTCCCTTGATAGAGACTGACTTCTACATTGTCCATCAACCCAGGATAAAACAGATATCTACACTAGAATATTGGATTAATCTTGTAGAACGTCACAAGGGTGAGGGTGCAGTTTGGGGACAATCCTAGTATGCTCTTTGTTAGACATAGGGTTTCACCCCAGGCATCCCTAATTTTTTCCTATAAGTTGGATGAGTTATTGATGATTTTTTGACTACCAGAACATGAACTAGGTGACCGTGAAGAATAAGTATCCACTACTGTCAATTTATGGATTCTCTGTTTAGTTGAGAGGGGATCGATGTATCTTGAAGTTGGACCTCACACCAGTCTATCACAAGATGTGAGTAATGGATGGGGATATTATGATGAAGACATTTATATGTCACTTTGGTCACTATTATTACGTGTTGATTCCCTTTAGTGTGAAAAAATACTAATTAGTGTTTCAGGGACTCATGACACTGTCCATTCATCCTTTCATTGACTGGTTTATGTTAGTCTTTATCGACAAAATCCTTGTTTACTCATTATTTGAGCTTGAGAATGTGAGACACTTGAGGATAGATCTGAACATTCCCTGAGATCACAAGCTTTATGAAAATCTCATGACGTTTTCTTTTTGAATTCATGTGGTCCACTTCTTGGGATATGTTATGATAATGGATGGAGCGGTTGTTGACCTGAATAAGGTTGAGGTATTATTATCCTGGGAGCCACCCAAGAGAAAGATGGATGTGTGGATCTTCCTTTGGATAGAAGTATATTAACATAGAACAATAAATAATTTATATAGTATACAAATTCCCAAGAAATATTATACCAAAAGGGAAGGCCTTTCGTATGGATGGAGAAACGACCGCAGGATTTTGAGCAGTTGAAGCAAAAATAGATGAGTGTTGACATTGTCCGACGTGGTTGTCAAGTACATATTATTATGTGAAAAATCAGGAACTGGGCCCATTTGTGTTTTTATGTAGGTGAATGTAGTGATTTAATATGGTTTATGTCAATTGACACCAGATCTGGTGAACAATGCAACCCATAATCTTGATTTAGTAGTGGGAGTCTTGGCACTAAAGGTGTGGCTAAAATACCTTACCCGAGAGTGGATTATCTTCAATTTGGATCATCAGAGTCTCATAAAAATTTTATACTATATGTATAATATCTATAGAGTGAGGAAATGGCTATATTTCCTTGAGTATTATGACATTAAATTTTTTCTACACTCCTCGGAAGGGGAACATAGTCTAATATTCTCTCCGAAAAAATATTGTTAACTATTATTGAATAATGCATTGAAGTAATTTGCCTCGCTACAATTTTCCATTTTGTATAGATATAGAAAATATTACAAAATGTAGATTGTTTGTACCCCTTTACATTTTCATCAATTCTGGGTGGCACATTTATGGGATACTGACTCTGAGACCCTACATAGTCATATATCTTCTGGACATGCTCCTAATGGATTTTCTAAATTTGGGGATCAAGTAATTATTTTATAAACCCCTTGTTTTTCTAGAATGATAGTGGTATGTGATATCCATGGAATTTATTATGGGTTTAACACATATATCTACATGACACGATTCCATATGGGTGATCATAGAACAACTCCCCTAGTCAACCCACTTCATTTCAATTCAGGTTTAGATTTAAGTGGAGTCTGTGGGATTCCTATATGTTCATTAGAAAGACCAACTACATTGAGTTCCATTTATTTTTTCTAAACATCATGCTTTATTCATATACTAGTTTTTGAAGAGATTATAGGTGGATTTTGGGACTCATTTATGCTTGATCACAATGTTTATCCTTAAAACTGATGTCCATACTAAGGGGACCATTCACATTCACAGGAAATTTTGAGGGATTTTGAGTTTGAATTTGTCCATAGTTGAGAGGATCACATAGAAAAGTTGGAGTTTTTTTACAGTAATAGTAACCATTTTACCATCCATTTGGGAAAGTTCGAGGATTTGTAAATGATACACCAGATGTCACCGCTTTGTTAGACTGACCCAGGAGAATCAAAACTTATGGTCCTAAATTTATTATGAGTTTCTATCGATAAGTTTCAGATCATCTAGGACCAGATGAGGACTGCACAGAGCCATCAAAAGTCTTATAATAATAAATGAATCAGACATTTTGAGTTCATGGAGGGATTCAATTTTTTTCCTTTGGGTTTCGTCTAGATGGGGATTTTGGATATACAGTCAGGCCAAAAATTTGTATTTGATAATAATTGGACATATCTAGATACTACGTAGAGTTGATGAGGTGGAGTGACACTTATTTATACCATCATAGTTATTCACGGTACATTGTTTCTTCCACATGTCATAGATGAGGAGGTATGTGAACGACTCATTGAACATTATCGACTGTGGAAAGCTGTACAATGTGGATGGATTGACCTTTACTGAAAACAAGATAGAGATTAATGATTGGTATGAGAGGATTATTCATGGGTGATATCTTCAATTAGTGTGTTTTGGGTGGTAGCATGAGAATATTAAGAAGAGAACATGGTATTGGGATGCATAGATTCTTCATTATTACTCACATATCATTGTATATCACTTGTTTTGGATTTTAATGGACATAATTCCCTAAGACAGGGAGAAAGTAATGGCTCAGAATTTTCCAGAATTATTTTAGGATATTGTATGGATAATTTTTGAGACTAGGAACTGATATGGTGTGCAATTATGATTCCCGGTGTGCCTGGAATAAATATTTGAAATATTTTATATATATTAAATGGCACTCCCATGCAGTATTCCTAAAAAAGTGGAATAAATTTAAAAAGGGGGCCCGAATCATATATCTGAGGGAACTACTGAGTTTATAATATGTTTATAGCCTAGTTATAACTTAAAAATGGTTGGTGTGGGTTATTTATGGAAAATTCTTCATGGGCGCCAAAATGAATAAAATTATAATCTAAATTATTTATAGTATTTTCATTGATGAAGTGATTGGAGAGTCTTTAAATAGACTATTCTATTAAAAATCAATTGTTAGACTCATAACCATGGAATAGTTAGAGTGTTGTTGGATAAGTGTTGTAGGATTTCTCTCAGATAAATGACAACGAGATATTTTATCAATGAACAACACAAAATAGATTAAAAGGATCCGGTTAATGATCCCGGCGTAACCTCTTTCATTGATAGTGATCGATCCAAATTGAGGTACGGAATTTTTTTATTTGTATTTTGTTCTCATTATTTATTTTTATGAAAAAATGAATCATTCAAATAAAATACTGATTCCTGGATCATGAATTTTATAGGATGAGTCATTTTAATAGAGGATTCAGGAGAATTCTTTCTCATACTTTTCTCCCTCATTTAAAATTTCATTTTGTAATTTTTTTCATTTGTCCAGTGGTTCGAAATATCTTAATATATCGATTGATGAACACCTATTTTTTGCTGAACTAATCAAAATTTATAGATCTGGGATCGAAATGATACAACAAAAGTGTGACAGTTCTAGAGACAGTGGATTAGATGAAATATATACCTAATTTCACATTCCTTAGTGTGCATTGAAGAATGATTTGTAGATCTATATTCTGAATGGATTAGATTTTCAGGGTACTTTTCTTGTCCATGGAGATAATCAAATGAAAGAGAATCATATTTTACCATGCGAGGAGTGTTCAGATTAGGGGGAGTATCACGAGAGAAGATGTGAGGATCCAAATATAGATTCTAGAAAATTCAAAACTACATGACGTGTATGATAGTTCAACACAACTTATTCCCCCCCATATGCGGAAACTTGGGATTCGAGAGATATATATATGTTTTCCATGGTGAGTGACTAGTTAACTGGGCATGTGACATATCACTAGAGAATACGAGTGTACCTTGTGGGTACAAGGATACTGGTTGGGGTATACGAGGTACAACACGACATGTTATCCTTTACATGAACACAACCTACACTAGAGAACATGGGATAAACCATGTAATGGTTCACATGCATTCAAAGTCTAAATCAATGTACTAGCACACTGGTGGAGTACATGGGAATAAGACACATCATTTACTTCTACGTGGACATGAATTGAGACATTTCTGTTTACACAAGATATACTCAGGCTCAAAGGATATGGTGTGCAAAACTTCTACTCATTAAATGTATTAAAATAAATACAATGGATCCATTATCCTTTCTATTTTTGGACATGTTTCTTTAGGTTTTGTTCCCCTTATCCGTTCTGTTAGGGTTAGTTTGGAAATGTCTAATACTCCTGTGATTATGATCCCTTTAGAAGGAATTATTTTATAGAGTAATTGAAATCCCTCTATGAAACTCATAGTGATATAATATATTATTCATTGAGTCTTAGGTGAAGTGATTAGTATCATCATGACCGACACTACATGGGAGACAATAATCTACTTATTGGGATAATCCAAGATTGATCTATTGGTATCACCCCGCGTCCTTGGAATAGATCATAATTTTTAAATCATATTACTTAATACCTTAAATGCATACTTTTAATGGTTTTACCCCTGGATCATAACCTCTATGATGGACTTCATCATTGTTATCTGACCCAATAGTGTGATATCGTGAATGTGTGCTTTGTGGAATCTTCGAGTTGGAATACAAGGATGATATATTAAATTTGTGACTAACCTTTAGTATGTGTGCATTTTTTTATTATATCTATAAATTATTGTTATTTTAGTTGTAGACATATACCTCTTTTGAGGATAAGGTATTTTTTTATTATTTTTTGGTTTCATGGTGTCCTACTGAGTGTTGTTATATTCACCCATATACAAGATTTTTCTGCACTTGTCTAGACATATGAGGAAGATAATCCTTTTGAAAAAGTACTAGATGGATTGAGACTAGATGGTACATTGTGATTTCAGATAGACCGAGGTGTGTTCTAATAGATTTTTTATAGCAGAACCAATTACTTATATTTAGATTAAATTTTCATAGACTCATATTTTCAGGATTGTATTTTGAACTGTTTAATTTAATTTATTTTCTTTCCATACTATTGTTGTGGTATTTAGATATATGCATGCATGGATATTCATTTGTTTTTACATTTCATCATTGTATGTGCTTGGAATGGTCCAAATGTGTACATGTATATAAAAAAATTCCCCCCATGTTAGTGATGTGCTTATGAGGTGCTAGTTTCCAGTCCATGTCCTAATTGAAGTGGGATTTATGACCCTTAGGGACAGAACATGATAGAGCTATTTCATCCCCCCTATTCATTTCTTCAACATTTATTTCCCTATATCTTGGGATTGAAGAGACTACAATATACATTGCATGGGTTATTTCTGTCATTTATTATCATTTCATTTGATATTTTATTTTTAATACTATCCCCAATGATATTGTTTGTAGATATATATAATTAATCAATCCCATATGAAAAGAATATTTCATCACCTCGAATATGAATATAGTATCATTTTCATCAATTTAATCCAATAAGGTGATTGAATTACAATATTAAATCAATTTATTTTGACACATTCTCTTAATAATATTTATTAATATTACTATCAGGCTGTTTTAATTACTTTTGTGCTATAAACATCACATCGATATTTCCCCCCTTTTTTAGATTATTTAATAAACTATTGTCAATAAGAATATATGTAAAAATAATTTAAATATATATTTATGGATAATTAAATAAAGTTTCATTACTATGATCAATGAATAAGAGATCGAATCAACCTTTTTATACCTACTACCCACAATCTCTTTCTTTTTTATTTCTAATACACCATGGGGATTATAGAGATATTCGGAGGGAATGTGGGAGAGATTTAAGATAGAATGCAGATGTGGAGTTATGTCATTTTTACCACATCATTCATATAATTATCAATGTTATAGTTTTTTTAATTAAACTTGATAATCGTTAAAAATTTCCAAAATCTCTCCCAAAATAAAAGACCCCATTTAGAAATAAATTTTAACATATTTTTTCAATTAAAATTTATTGTATAATGGATATTATTGTTTTCATCAATAAATGGATCATAGTTAAATAATTTCTAAATGTCTCCCAACATCTAATTATTATTTCAAAAAAATAGTGGGTTATATTTCAATATATATAGAAATTAATTAACCCAAAACATAGAAAATGTAATAATCTAAGGATTGAATGAGGTTTTATTTTCAATTTTTTGTCTATCCAATGAATTCAAAAAAATATAAATATTTTTTTCAATAAAAATAAATCTCATCAATTACCTAACATAAAATAATCAGAAAAATGAAAAAATATTATCCGATAGTAAGAATATAATTTCAGATGGATCATAGTATTCCACTTCAAAATTTGATTTCTTGTTTAACTATAATTTTCTACATTTTATATCTAACAAAAATTGACATTTTCTCTATAAACAGACAATGAAGATCATTCAAGAAACCAAAAATCCCCCTTTAAACTAACATGGTTTCTCATTAACTAAAATTACTAAAATGACCACCATGATCCAAAAACATGTTAATTTATAATTGGGATCATAAAGATAGTACTATATCCTCTCCATCATAAACCATTTTGTAGCCAAAAAGAATTATCCAAAATCGTCTATTATCACATATTCCTTTGGGAATAATTCCCACAAAAAATACCTACCTATTAAATGAATGTGATATGAAGAGTGGTAATGAACATAAAATTCCAAAAAGAACTACATTATCTATTGAAAATAAATAAAAAGTATTTATCTCATCACTAAGATTTCCATCTTAATTGTGGATTTCATGAATAATTTGGTAGTCGAACTGAATTGAAAGATACCATGTCCAAAATTTGGTATTTATACTACAATGCCCTACCATGTTAGTAATGTTAGACATCTGACTATGAGATAATACTAATTACAATCCTTAATTCTCAAAATATCATATATTACATATATTGACAATCGAATGTGTGATATTCACTAAAAACATTAATTCTTTTCTCAATATCACTTTCCATAAAAGTATAAAAGATTCATCAAAATCCACATCATTAGAGATGATATTAAGACATTATTGAGAATAAATTAGACATCATATGACCTCTTTATAAACCACTTCCCGTGAGTTTAAAATAGAACTCTAGGGTTATTAATACTAAAAATTGGTTGAATCAATATAGAAACTGAATCTTAATAAAACACAAGCCCATATTCCATTATATAGTCCAACATATCAATGAATTATTCGATGATAAAGATGAACACCAACTGAAATTATACAACATATTAGCATAGGCCATCTCAATATTTTATTATACATAAATCAATTTTTTAAAAGTAATTTGATTCAAAACACTAATCCATTTTTTAAAGGGTAACTCCAATGGATCAAATAATTTCCAAAGAATAAACAATATATATAACATGAATATATAACAAAAACATTTTTCATAATCATTCTAATCCATATATCAATTTTATTATTGATGAATTTGATTACCAATCGAATTTTGAGAAGTTAGTATTTTCCTTTTATGAGTTTCTCTCTAGTTGAAACAAGAACATCTTAGAGCATAGTTAATCACATTGTCCAATGAAAGAACATAAAAATTACCATAATATAAAAGAGACATCACCCAACTATACTTAAACTACCATCACCTAAAGATATTCTACCTCTATGGAATTCCATGTTGTCAACAAATAACTGTTGAGGTTCCCAATTCACCTCTATCACATGTCATAGATAAAATATCCTTCTAAATATACACATTTCAATATGAGCATTAGGAATGGTGGTCTAAATATGTCTATTAATTACAATTTTTAGAACAAATTTACTAATATTAGCCTATTATATCCTTAAACCAGCACATAAGGACAATGATAACGCTATCACGTCATCCATAGTACTTTTAAAAAATTTATTCACAGCTGAAATTATCTAAAAATTATTTTTTATTCCATTAAGGGGGATAGTAATATTGTAATGAATATATGTTGAAGGATACTAAAAAAGATTTCTACACATATTCCTCCTTCCCTTCCACCCATGGAACACAATGTTTAAATGTTCATTAGGATCCAAAATATAACTTCTATAATGGGTAGTCTAATCAACGTAAAAATGACCATAAAAATATATTCAAAAGACTATAATATCACACAATAGAATAAAGGAAATACAAATGATACGTATTAAATATTAAACATAATTCTTCTAACCATCATCTCATAAATTACTATTTTGTATTTCAAAAATATGTGCATATCCCGACCACATAGAATTCCATAGTGTATATGGGAAACATTACTGTGAATTCTCACATGGAATCACCTTTTTTGGAAATGAGGAAGATGTGAGCTATTTACTACCACTATAATATTTCTATATGTCTATATTCCACAAAAATAATAATATTGATACAATTACACAAAATTTATTTGAATAACTACAATATATCTCCAAACCCCCACAATGATTGAACTACAATAATCTCATCCCAATGATTCAATAATAGGAAAACACACAATTGAGATACTCTAATTTGTAAAATGATATATATATTATTCATAACCTCTCATCGAAGTCCAAAATGTCTCAACTATCTCATAGTTTGGAATTTATAATTTGGAATACATCATAATAAAAAAAATTAAATTTAGAGAAAATCAATGAATTTCTATTTTTCTATATAGCTAATTGATGTGACCACATTGGGAAAACACTATATGAGTCCCCTATGGTCATATGAAATATATAATCTTAAGTAGTTATATAATAAATTACTTATTATCATCATCACAACTTGTCATCAATTTCAATTATACTCTATGGAACTTTACAAACAAAGAAATATGTACTCATTGTATCCCAGACAACATCATCACCTCTAACTCATAGAAAATGATAATGATATCAAGAACTCTTATGATTGTAAAGCCCATGAAACACATCTAAAAATTCATTTTAATCACCAATGATATAGAAACATATTATATAATTGGTCAATTTGATGCATTGTCCCCCCATTATAATCATTGTTAATTTATTAATTTATTTACGTTTTTCAATGAATAAAGGAAATTCACATAAGTTTTTTGACATACACATACTTTAAAATATCTAATATTATGATTGTATATACTATAGATCGTTAGTGCGTCATTATATAAACAGTACCAACATATTATTGAGATGTTTCTAACACCAAAACTATCAAATCTCTCTTATATAAATCAATTATATCTCATCTCAATAATAAATAAACTCCCCAATTCAATTTCCACTTGGTAATGAGATAAAGACCAACATTGAAGTATTCAAACACCATTGAAGGAAAAAACATCTAAAAAAGAAACGTTCTAACATACATCCAATATAAATGATATTTTATTGAAATTTAATTATTAAGATCATTATAAATAAAAATATATAAAAAAAAGATACAATATGGAATTTTGTATAAAAATAACCCACTCTATATGTTTGAACTTTAATAAATGAAATCTAAAATATGTATGACACATATTTCATCTCCCTAATAAGATATTCCCTCTATTTACTATCCGTATTCATCATATTTGTCCAATTTTTATAATTATTTGCAAGTTTTGTCTACTGATCTTAGTGGAAACATGGTAAGTAATATTCAATTTTCCATACATGGGTTATGTAGAAATACCAAGTATAATCATGCAAAGAAGTGATCTGAACCCAATAATATCTTTAATCAATATGCATCAATAGAAGTATAGTTTAGTTAATAATTCATCAAAATATGTAACTGTCGTTATTTTCCTAAAGAAATTATCCATAGAGTTAAAAAAACATCCAATAAAAATAGAAATGATTCACAGAAATGAAATTATACTCCTAATTTCCAACCCTTCATAGATTTACTAGTTTTTAATTCACCATATATGTACTTTTCCTGAAATGGTGGAGGAAACACACTTCTCCTACTATCTTAGTAGAACTGGGAGAAACATATCTCCCTATCTATCTATGAAGAAGCGGAGGAAATTTATATATCCATAAAAGGTTATATAGATCACCATAACTAGACACATATACATTTCTGGATACGGGAGATAATAGAGTTCATCAGGGCCATGATATTTACTAGTGTATTAATGTAAATAAACAACATTAGGGGTGATTTTGAATATCATGTAACCCTAATCCAAGATTATTTTGTGAAGTGTAATTACAGTCTGAAGTTAATCATTTTTCAACATAAACTCTTTGATGTTGGAGTGGAATAGAATCACTACTATGGATTAGAATATTCCATTATATTCATGCACTTGTGATGGTTTACTGAAAAGAAAACTGCACTCACCCCACCATGTATATCCTCAGATCAAGGATCCATGATTTAGAACATACATTCATCTATATGGAATCAAATATATTGGAGTAATTACTCATCCCAACTATATTTTAGAAATATACAACTGATATCATTCCAAAATAGTTTTGGAGTGGTTCAAAATAAAATAAAATATCAAAATTGACATTTATAATGTTCTTTTATGGAGATAATATTTGGTCAATCTAATCCGACTCAAACACTATATTGTGGTTTTGTGTAACGAAGATTCACTTATCAATAAAAATTCCACACAATTTCTATCAGTCATAAGATGAAACATAACATAGATAAAATATAAAAAACATAGTCACCTTATTCATAGTCAAATAACCTTACAATGTTTTGGCAAAACATATCATGTTGTAATCTACATACAATATCATCAACATTGGAATACCACCTTCTAAATCGAATGAATGTGATTGAAAATTAAAAAATATATTATGTATGACTTATTATATATATAAAAATATTCAATGCAACTTCTTACTTTATAAGTACATTATTTTCATCAATAGTAACTCATGGAACATCTATTAGGTCCCCCGGATAGTTCCATTTACAGTTGAATCTTAATAAAAATGATTCAATTCCCATAAAAATTTATTATAATACCAATATACCATCTTACATTATTGAAAATCATTAACTACTCCATGCATTAATCCAATTCATTCAAGATCATGCAACAACATATATGGGAATAATAATCATAAATTTTATATTATTACATTATTTCCCTTAGTAAAATAACGACAAATTACATTAACACAATATTTATGGAGAAAACACTTCCCTTAAGTAGTATTTTATATAAATTGTCAATATTCATCACTCATTATTTATTTAATAATTTTATAATGATACTTTATTATTACTAATTCTCTATATCCTTATACTTTGCATCATTTTTATAATTTTTTTGAACAACAATAATTATCATCAAAAATGTAATATTTTATAATAAAATAAAATTTAAAAAGAGTTATAATCATATTTTCAGATAAAAAATTATAGATTTAAGAAACATATTTAAATTATATTCAACATAATATCATGTCCATTGAATAGCCAAAAAAATTGACCACCACCTCAAATTGTTATATTACTCACTCATTTGAGTAATAGGGCTTCTAGAATAATAAGATAAAAAACAACCCCACAATAAACATTTATATTTTCAAGAAAAAAATTGATTCAACAATAGTATCATTATTTATTTTTAAGATGTATTTTATTAAATATTGTCCCAATGCATAAGTCCCTAAAATGACATTGTTTTCTTCATCAACCACCAAATAGGTTAGTTACTCTTGATGGAACCCCTAAATTAGATTATCAAATCCACAATCCATTATTCTGAACCCTCAAACATCGATGTCAAAAATCAGAAAATCTTATTCTGCTAATCATTTATACCAAAATGGAAAAAAATGATGTCCAGATAATTTTTATTACAAATATTTTCTATGTGGTATCCTTATAACATTTCCCTTGTTGGGTTATAATTGGAATAAAACACTATAATTAAATAATACATAAAACATACCCTAAAATATTATATTCCATATAATATATCTTTATTTTGATTCCAATAAAAAATAATATGAGGTTGACTATTTACATTTCTTATTAGGTAATAGTTAAAATTCATTCCTTTTTAGTTTTAATAAGTACAAAAAAATGAGATATAATGCTTACAGTTTCGTGGTTCAATTCAATTAATTCTATTTGGTAATAAAAAATATATCTTTGTTTCCATTTTAATAAAATATTGAAATTGGATTTTGGTATATCCATTTATTTTTGGTGAACCAGTCAAATCAACCTTTATCCATGTGTGTTTGCATATTTATGTACTGTATAATTTGTACCTCAGACTAATAATAGGGAATTTAAAACTATTATTATAATTATATATATATATATACTAACATAGCAGAGTGGCTACACTATCCCCAATTACCCCAATTCCCAAAAATGAGAACCCAACTGGAAGGATCCCATAACATTAGTTGTATTTTACTAAAAAAGGTGTTTATAATTTTTCACAATATTTGTTTTTTGTTATTTTCTATTTAACAAGATGAATTTTTTGTTCCCACATACTTATCTAAAATAGATGTAATTATGCCACCCATCAATCTCTAAGATTCATGAAATTATTTTACCTTTATCATTTATTCACCCTAAATCCAAAACATGTATGTATTTTTAAAAATTTATCAATCATGGATCTAATATTACAGGTAGAAGTATGTTTGGTCTAGAATTCTCTATTAATAATATTATTCAATATGACTTTCAGATAATAATTATTTTGTATATTTGTGAATATATGTATGATTTTTTAGACTTTCTATGCGTATTAAGTAGTTAAGTACAAAATATCACCATGGATATAAAAAATAAACAAAAAAATGAAAATTGATTATTGAATTGATCTTTATGGGTGTAACAAAAAATCCTGATCTGATGTACTATAAACTAGTACATTCCACAAAAACTATCCAAGAACATTATAGATCTCCCCAGGATGAGGGAATTCATCATAGTATCACAAATGAACTTGTGGGAAAACATCCACCCTCATATGAACCATGACCAGAAATGGTTCTAACCACAAACCAAACATTAGATTTCCTAGAAATGGATAACCATGACGTTATAAAATAGAAATTTTAAAACTAGAGAATCCAAAAACGAATTAAGTATAATCCTAAATGAATCCAAATTACATTCTCATAAATATTATACCATATTAAATAAATATTTAATAAGAACCAATGAAATACAAACTAAATCAAGACAGGATAAATGGGATTGTGATATACCACCAAACCCAACCACTCAAACTACCCAATAAAATAAATTCTACAATTACCAAATCACTAACACATAACTGCCTTGATCAAAAATATATTCATCCCAATGGATATTAGCAGTAATGAATCTATAGTCCAAAAAAAATGAAAGACTGTGAAAGGTGTAGATTAAATACCCACCTACATGACTAAATTTATTATCATAAACAGGATAGTATGATACAACAATTAGTCCATAAAATTATTTTTTAGGAAAATCATTTTCCTGATATCTAAATTAATAAGAGGATATGTGTTCTTTCCTGTTTCAAAAAATATTAATTAAATCAATTAGTAACATTTCATTGTTCTCAAAACAAACCATATAGATATCATATTAATAATAAGAAGTTAAATGGGATTGATATTCTAATAACAAATAATAACTTTTAAATCAAATTACATTTTACGGAAACCAAAGAAACATTCCATCTCAACTTCAAATTTCACATTAGAAAAAAAAAATTAATTAATTTAGGGTAAAAATAGTTTAAAACGTTTCATAAACACATAAATTTAATTCCATCAAAATTTTCCCTTCAAATATTTAACATAGTAACTCATCATATAAAAATAAATAAAATTTGGAAAACATTAAAAAAATTAAAATGCTTGTATGGTTATGAAATAGTTAAAATAAACTGGTAAAATAGAAGTAGTCAACACTAAGAATAAATTAGAAGAAATATTGAAACATAAAATCACCCTCCACTGAATAAATAAATTATTCTCATTACCATATACAATAATGATTCATAACCAATATAAATATCATAAGGATGCTCTATATGGACTATTGGGAAATGTAATAAACATGAAAAAGTTCAAACAAATATTGGCGGGTTAAGGGAGACACATCCTATCACCCGAGTTATTCTCAAATAGTAAAATATTTGAGACACCCTAAAAAAGGAATTTTCATTTAACTATGAAATATAATCCAATACATAAATCTAAATTATCATAGATAACGATTCTTGACTTACGACATAGTATCCAAGGGTTCCTCATGACATAATTAAACGAGGTTCTCCAATATTGAGATAAAATCAATCAAATGACAAACACAATGTCCAAAGGGAAAAAAATGTAAATCATATACATCCCACCTCCAACACACCCCCTTATAATATGATCCATGACTCAAAATTCATAAAAATGAATCAAATTCATAGGAATAACAACATTTTCAAACAATCAAAGACATTGGGTAATAATGACGCTCCACTAGTGGGTAAGAAATCAATCAAACCAATATAATCCTGTAATGGGACTACATTAAAATTATATTCTATGTAAATAACTTTTTTAAAACCAATTATAACAAAAAAAAATTCTGAGGGAAATCACACAAAACAAATAATAAAAATAAATTTTGCATCTAAGGATTTTTTTTTTCAAATTCACAATTTAAAAATAGGAACATTATGAAAAAAACATAAAAAAAATTAAAACATCAACATTACCATTCAATCAATGGATTCATAAAAAACAATCAACCAAAAAGGATACATACACCCATTTTTAAAGCATTTAAATCCTTTAAAACATGGAAACATCCACTTTATTAATCAAAATCGGACTAAATAAATATTTTCCAATAAATATTCTTAATGGAAAACTTCATTTTGATTTCTTAAAATCCTAAAAAATCAAAAAAAAAATTAAGGAAAAAATCCATTGAATCTCAAAAATTAATTTATTTCTTCTAATATAGAAAAAAACATGGATGACGATTGAATTCTCAAATTTAGTAATGTATACATCATTATTTTAATTCAAAAATTTATTTAAACCACCAATGATCCATTAAATTCTTTACTAACAGGAATAAAAATGTAAAAAGCATCCAAAAGTGATGAAAACACATCACATTAAATAGAATCCAATGAAATATATCTCATATGAAGGCTGGTACCTCTTAAAAACCATAACCCCCAGATAGTTCAACCTTGTAAAAAAAATAAACCAACCAAATGAACTATGATTAGATAAAATAAGGAGAATGAGATGAAAATTAGAGGATTTTATAGGATAATGCATATCATTTTTATCCAAGGAATAAACCACTGCAAAATCCGTCCAAATACACTATATTGAGTATCGAGATGATGGTATAAGGCTATCAATCAAATATTAAATAGTTTCATTTTTGTGGTGGAATAAAGGATTAAATCCCCAATTAAAACCCCCCAAATAATGAAAGTACCGCCTACCCTGATTATTTAGTAAACAATACAAAAACAATTTGAAAATGAATTGTTAGAAACTATAATAGTCTCTATGTTTTTCAAAACTATGTTTAAGTCATTCATTTTGGAAAAGTAATGGAAATTTAATATTATTTACCCTAAAACACCTCATAAAAATGGGAGGAAGATATAAAATTTATTCTGAAATATAAATGATACATTGTGGTGTCCTAACTCTCCCCATCTTGACACTTTCTTCCTTCATAATTTTTTCAAAAACAATAGTTAATGGGAAATATTAAGATTTACTCACTTATAACATGAATAAAATAAACCACTCACTTATCAAACCTTAAATGAGAAAACATAACCCATATCTTCTGTTCATTATGTGGGAAATAATCGAACCCAATTCAATGAAAAATGCTAGTAAATTATATTTTTGGAGAAAACATGATGACACATTATGATATCCATCCCTCTAGGTTGTTTATATTTAGGGGAGTCAATATTAAATCCCCGATGATCTGATCCCCAATATAAAACCAGAAAAAATAAAAATCAAAATAATTTTAATAAAAATCCATGGATTCTATGATATAAATAATAAAAAATAAAAACCAAAGAAATTGATAAAGAAAACCCATATAGAGAAGACACAAATCTTCTATCCATTTAAAAATAATTTTAGATATTATATAATCAAATACCAAATCCTAAAAAAACTAATAATTATAATAAAAATGCTTTTCTAATATAGGAAGATAAAAAACTATCTCTAATTTCCACAAGAGAGAACATACTCTTGAATCAACAAAAATATTTTAAGGGAAAAAAATTAAAAAATTAACATTAGAAATGCCCCAAAAATGAACATGTCTCTATACAAATACCCATGGTATTTACAATGGATCACTAAAAAATAAATGGGTAACTCATGGCCTAAATCATATAACAACATGTATTGGTTATGTTAACTAATAGCATATCCTAATAGCTACATTATTATAATGTAAATTTATTATCATTTTCCCGATACTATATGAACTGTCACAAGGCATTATCTTGATATCTATCACACAAAACGAAAATATATGTCTTCAAAATGCACAAATGTGTAAACAAATTATCCCTAAACAAATAAAAGGATTAAAAATTTAAAAATATATATTTCATTCATTATAACCTAATATTTGGGTGTTATATAGAAGAGATAACAAGGTCGATAAATTGTTTCCAAAAAAGTGTATTTTCCAAAAACCTAAAAATAAATAAAGATTCTCCATATACAAACATCATCACATATTACTATTTAGATAATTTATGGATTTAAGACTTCTTTCTTAGATTTTTTATCAACCTATAAAACATCTTAATATAAATATTACAGCTACACATATCCTTAGTACTAATAACTCTTAGATAATAAATCAAAGTGTTCCCATTTTTTCTAGAATAGAATCACATAACTGGATAACGCATCTGGTTATCTAGGTCACCCATACTAACTCTATTAGGGATCTAATATTCAAATTCCCCTATATTTCATTACATTAAGGCCTCAATAATTATTTCCTCACTCATAAAATCAACAAAGGCATCCAATATAGAACAAAACTCCATAAAACTATGAAAGAGAGAAGTGTCCCTAGAAATATACACTATTTCCAATGAATAAAGAGGATCAGACAGAGGTTAAAATGAAATAGTCTAGTAAAATGTTAAATATAGTCCCTTATTGGAAGATATACCTGATGAAAAGTCATGAAATTCATCACCTTGTAAATTATTACTTCATTGGGATAAAATCACTTGGTAGTGTTTTCCATGAACTATCCCCAAGATAATTCATTGAATGGATGAGTACTGATAGTGTGATTCAAAAATATAAATCCAGACTGTATAACAATGTATTTTTGCACTTAAACCTTGAGGTTTTTAGATATCCTAGTGACTTAATGATCCCTTTGATATTAGATAACAACTCTTCCATCTATTTGGGTCCTTGATTCACCCTAATCCCAAGTTTATTTCTATTTAGAAAATATTAGGAGGATTCATTTAATAGAAAATCCATATCTAGATAATAATAAAGACTTGATGAAATATTACCTTCTCTAATTTTTTATTCACATACATGGGTCACTTTCGAAAACCTCACAAAAAAACACCCCAATCAATGAAACCAACAAAACACAAAAACATGGTGCAAAAAATCACAAATCCAACTAAACAATTTCAAAAATAACACTTCATAAACCTATTCGAAATGATATTTACATGGAAATGTTTCCCTTTCAGAACCCCAAGAGGGTTTCTAAAATCCCTTTCATGGTATAGTTTTAACAATCATAAAACCATTATCGGGATAAATTTAAAAAATAATTCACTTCCCAAAAACAATTTACCTTTTTAGTAAACAATTAATTATAAGGAATTTAATGTTTAAAAATAACAATTTAAATGGCTCTACTAATCATAAAAACAATAAATATTTTTCCCTTAAAACAATGGTAACCTAAATTTAATTTCCACCACATAATTATCATGTGGTACGACTAAAAAAACTTTTTACCAAATCAATCACCAATGAATTGTTTTTCAAAAAAACATTGATTACAAATTGAAAACAAAAACATTATATTTTATTAATTCATATTTAAAATAACAAAATATTCACTTGATAATTTACAATAATCATCATCAATCATAATAAGGGCCAAACATACATAAGGGAAACCCAAAATTTTCAAAATTTTCCAATTTTCATGGTTTGAAGGGGTAGTTTTTCACATCTTCTGCCAATCATGATAATTACACTATATGTTTTATAGAATGGTCAACAAGACTTGTGAGTAGTTTGATAAACCATGACACTAGCTATGAACCAACCAGATATCCTCCCATTTATATTTAATATAATAAATTTCCTAATAAATCTCTCAGGGAATTCTTGGAAATCAATGTACCATAAATCCACATCAAAATATCTCATGAATAATAAATGGTAAATACCAAATTAAAAATAAAACACTCGAACACCCATGGAATATCAAGGATTATCACAATAATGATATGGGAAAATCACTCCTCTGTATTCACTACATCATCTTTTATTATACTAAATCGAGCCTATTATCAACTAGAAAATAATGAACTCCCCTTTGAAAACATTTTATAATGAACCAATAAGGCATAACGTAACACATCATCTGAGTAACACCCTATAATTCCAACTGTGTCTTCCTTCTCACCCTTGTCTTGCAACAAACATTATGGAAACACAAATCAACAAATCAGAACAAATTAACCTCATATGAAAAAGGGTAAATTGTGGTTCCAAACATGTACCAGACAAGCAGTTTCTATTCAAAAGAAAATAATCTCATAATATATGAGAGATTCTCAAAAAATAATGCCCAATAAATATATATTTATAACAGAAAATTATAATTTCATAAATTTCCAATGGTAATAAAAATACTCTATATTAATAAAATATGAATAATTTTCTGTGAAAATTTAATTTTTCATCAATAATTACATAAAAATAGTTCATCTTCTTTATGAAATGGTCAATGAACATTTAAATCCTTGTTTTAATATAGGGAATTTTTTTTTGATTTAGGTGTTGAGTTATGGAAGGATTATGGGGAACTTAGAGCTTTGATATTGATATAATAAAAATATTAAATATATTATGTCATATTTAAGTGGTTTTCTATAAAATAATGTAATATATATTTAATGTTGTCTCATATCGAATATTAGAGAGTGAAATTAAATCTTGAATGTCTGTTTGACTCTATGTGTGGTATAACATTCATGCATGTTGGGTGATTGGTTAGACTGAATGAAAGGGTAATTATAATTTAGTGTTGTGATATTTTTTGGGAATTTAAAAATTAATTTTAATAATTTTATTAATATTATTATTTTCATTGAAGAAAATGAAATTAATATACTGGGATAATTAATATTTATATTAAGGTGAAAAATATTGACTAGTAAAAATATATATTTTGTCAAAGTAATATTGTTGATATTATTAATTATTCTTAATAAATGGATTTTCGTTTTTGATAAAAGTTCTTTATTATTGTTCATATTTAATGAAACGTTTTATTAAAATTATTATATTGGTAATGATGAATGATATTTAATAATAATAGTAAACTTTTCTAACAATATTATTACATATTTGGGAACATAATATTTTGTGTGATAAAGAAATATTTATACCTATATTCATAAGTGATATATATAAGTTTATATATAGTCATGTGTGGGTATATATACATGATATATATATATATATTGGTGTGTATGTATATATATGCTTGGTTGCGTGTGTGTGTGTGTGGCTATATATATATATCAGGGGGTAAATATATATATATACTTCAAATATATTAATATCCAAAATGAACATATTAGATGAATAAACAGCTTTTATATATGTTTTAAATTACATAAAATAAAAATGTGTTTTGGATGAGATAATGAAAATATAATAAATTATAAAATATTTAGTTTATGAATTAAAACACTCTGTGGGGTTCTACATAGAAAAGGTGGGGATTAAATGTGTAATACATGAGCATATAAGGAAAAGTGAAAAATACATTGGAAAAATAAAAAAATTAAATGAATTTTTATTAAAATGTAGAGGTGGTTTTCTCCTACCTCATTCCATCAAATGTTTTCCTACCCCTCATATCACTCTTTACAAATCTATATATTATTCATTTTTTTCAAAAATATATCACATTAATATATCGTGTGATATTTATTAGATTGATGCCTCATCGATGCCATTAGGTTTGTCTCAATGAGAATAATCTAGGACCTATTTTTTTAGGGAAAAATGTTATTATTTTCAAATTTAATTTATTCATTCTTATAATTAGTTAATATGGAGATAATTTTAATGTATCCTTCTTTCATAATAAAAAACATCTTATTGTTGTGATTGGAATTGGTTATCACACCAATTTATCAGAACATCATTTCAAATAAGGTTCAGATCCCTTGGCATTAGAATATATATTTATTATGGGTTGTTGGAATTAATTTTTAGTGTGTGAGTATTTCCCTTGAGACATAATTCTGATTCTTGATGATCTTATTTGTGTGTGTAGCATTTTTACTGTATTTATTTTGATTTTTATTGATTTCGATTATAATTTTTAGGGAACTTCTTGACTTTATGTGGCATTGATATGAAATTTAAATTATATATCATATATGTTGTATTCATTTGTTCTGAAGTTGAGTGTGGGGGTTCTTCCCTACATGGTTGGGATGTGATATGTGACACTTGTTTTATTTATCATTGGATGACATGTGAAGTGGGAAAATGATAGACCACATGTGATATTTAATGCATTTTTTGTGACTATAAAATGAGAAGGATGTTCTAGGCATGGGTTGACATGTGCATGGACATATCCATTCATCATGACGTCTCACATTCTATGTAAATACATATAGGAGCAATGTGATATTATATTGGTCACCTTGTGAGGTTTGATGTAAGTTTTTTTATCTACTCATGAGGGTTGTTTAATACCATTGGTTTGTCATGTATATGGACCATTCAAACTAGAGGAATGTGTGACATGCATGGGGATATCTACTCAAGGATGATGTTCTAGGCTGGTTACCAATGTTCCATCTATCATTGTGCTATACAGGTATGTTTATCCCATCTTGGTGTTGAATCATGTAGAGTCAATCCAAATGGATCAGTCATGTCTTTGGTACTTTTATGATATGTTTTTTATATATACCATGCTTAGTTTCATCGAATATACCTCTATTTTTATGCACTGACAATCAGGGTTGTTAGTGGTTCACTACTGATTATAGTACTCACACTATTCTCATCCAATTTAGGGTGCTTGTAGATTTATGGACTAGGGATATGGTGAATAGGGAAGGTCTTGTGAGTGATAGTTGAGTTGGTGGAGCCAAAGGGTGAAAATATTATTTGATAGAGTTCATGTGGAATGTTTGTAACTTCTTTTGTTAGTATATTTATCATATTATTATGGATCATTATTTTTTAGGTAAATGTTTTAATTATGTCATTTGAAAAAAATTTCTATGTAACTATAACTGTTATTATATAGGCTATTTATTTATTCTATGAACTATGATGACGGGTATAGTCACCCATGTTTCCTCTGGAGACCCCTACTACTAGTTGGAAACCTCTTTCTTATGGGGAGGAGTGCATGTGGTCATGTGGAACTATGTCTCAGATATTGTGTTCAGTTAGGGGTGCTACAAAATTTTACCAGAAATTTAGGATTCAATATTTTTTTCCCTTCCCCCTAATTTTGGGCCAGATAGATAGTAGTTAATATGGCTGGGAAATGTGTAACGGTTCTATGTTAGTGTCTAATCATCAGTGTGTAGTGGAAATTTATGTTTCTAAATGATGAGTAAATTGTGTTTTGATGTTACAAATTATTAAATTCATTGTGGTTGATGCACATGCTTTTGTTATATAATTTTTCATATTTTTTGTGCATTCATTCATCCTGGATAGTCACATTTTTTCAAATTCCACATATATACACATGTGTTTGTGATTCATATTTTTTCATTAATTATATTCCATGGATCATGCTTTATTTTTAGGATATTTTATTTGTTCTGGGATATCCCATTATATTTTGATTTATATATATTGGTATTAATTATTTTAACTGAGAATGTTGTTCTATTATTTTATATATAATGACTGTGACTAAATTATAGGTATGTAAACCTTGGATAGTAATAAGAGGGGCATTTCTTGGGTAATGAGTTGACTCTTAAGAGAACATTTTCATTCAATAGTCATGATAATTACTATTTATATTCCAAATTTTATCTTTGTTTGAGGAATATAATATTAGAGATGTTGGAGAGGGAGTCTGATGTTTGAGGTTAGTGAATTGAGTGGTTCCATCAAAACCATTAGATACACTTCTCTGGGAAGAGATGTTGTGAGAGGGGGAATATTTTTATATAAACATTTTTTATGAAAATATAAACCCCCTTGTTAATAAATTATAGTTTTTATGTAAAAATTCATATTTTATATAAAAATGACATAATATAAAATTAAAGGCATTATATAATGGTAAGAGACAAGTTAACACATTATAATATTATATGGGAGATTTTTGGAGTAATATACTAATTTAGCATGGGTTTTGATCCCATAGTGCATTGATATGGATATTATAGAAAATTTAATATATCATAGTACACATGAGTATTTTTCTCATTAATAATGTAATATTCACATAACATTGACTCAAATGGAAAAAATGAGACATCCATTAAATCTAGAAAGTGTTTCTTCCTATAAGTTGCATAACATTCAAGTGTGCCATGTGTTATGTTAGATTGCATATAACAATAATAATAATTTGGTATATGAATATCGTTTCTGAGTTAAATTATAAATAATAATCATCATCATCATATAGTTATTTTCATTATTGGCATTGAAGAAAATGAATGGAAATTACATGTAGAATTAATAATTCTGTTACGGTGAAAATATTGGTTGGAATTTGTGCTCAGTGTAATAATGTTAATATTATTGGTTTTTATTAATATTTTTCTTTAAAGGATGTTTCTGTTAAAAACTTTATATTGGTAATGATGATGTAGATTTCATAATTCTACTATTATTAATAAAATATTTTTTTTTAATCTGGGAAAATAATATTGTCTGTGATAAATAAAAATGTGTGTGTGTGTGTGTTGGTTGTATATGGATTAGTTATATATGTATATATGCGAGTGTATATATATATATATATCAGTTCGGGTATATATATATATATGAATTTATGTAAATATATATATACAATTCATATATATATATATAGTATCATTAAAATATATTTATTAGAAGAATAAATAGTTCTTATGGAGTTATTAAATTAATAAAATTGAATGATGTGTTTTTAATGGCATAATTAAAATAATAAATGATCAAATACATATTTTATGTATTAAAAGAGCTCATGGGTTTCAACATAGAGAAGTTTGGGAGTCATGTGTGTAATGAATGAAGATATCATATCTAGATAAATGAGGGAGAAATAAATAATATAAATATCAAAAAAAATTTACAATGCTTAGATGAGGTGTGTTGCCACCTCCTTCCCTCTCATGCCTCTCCCCTCATAGTCTCATAACTCTCTCTCTCACTCTCTCTTATATTCATTCTGATTCTTGTTTATTATTTTTCGAAACATTTCTCATCATTATCTCATCTGATAATAATTGGATTTCCATCCCTTCGGCATAATTGGGATCATGATAGTGAAAATAATATGTATAATATTTTTTTTAGAAGGCCCTAAGGTATTATTTTCATATTTATTTATTTCATTTTTAAAAATTATTGATTATGTGGATTTTTTAATAGAACATTTGTTCTCTAGGAAACGTCTCTTAGTGGTGAAATTGGTCTTTTCTAGCGACTATATCCATCTGAATAATAGTTCACATATGGTATGGATCCCTTAACATTAACATATTTTTTATTGGTTATTGGCATGATTGTTTACCATTCAGGTATAGCCCATGATCCGTATGCTGAATGCATGATCACATGAGATGTGTGTATGTGCGTAACATTTCAACGTGTTTTTTTACATATGGATTGTGATGACTATTTGTATGTTACACCTTTAATTTGATTGATATTGATCTATCAATATCATTATGTATTGTATATATTACATTCCATTCAATTGAAGTTGAGTGTGCTAGGTTTGGACCACTTGGTGGGCATGTGAGATTAGAAACATGTTTTTGTCGACATTGGATGAAATGTGAAAATAGATACATGTTGGATGACATGTGAGATTTGAAGATTGTTTGATAAAATCCTATGAGAGGGATGTGATAGGCTTCAGTCTGCATGTACTTTTACTAATCTATTCTGTGGTATGTTACACATTCTAGGACTCTTTATAAACGAGGGATGTATTTATAATTTTTTCATAATATTATATTTTATTCTTTTTTTGGCTATTTACATGAGATTTATTAGAGAAAGTTTGGGGTCAACATGGTCTTGGACTATCCTGATTGGAAAATTGTGTCATGTTCTTGGGTGTATACACTCAAAAATGATGCATTAGTCTAGTTATCAATGTTCCATTAGTCATTGTACTTATGTAGGTATGTTTCTCTTAGATTTGTGTCGATGCTTTTAGGTTCCTATCACTGAGTACATGACATTTATTTTTGAGTTGTTTAATATATTTTTTTATTAGTACCATATTTATGTCATTAGGATAAACATATATATTTTGTGCATAGATATTATATGGTCATTGGGGGTTTTATAATTATTCTTATACTCATGGCCTACTAAATTATTTTAGTATGTTATTAAATTTCATGAATAGGGATGTAGAAAAGGTAAGGCATCATATTTAGGATGGTTGAGTATGTGGATAAATATGGTGAAGACGTTACTAGATGGAGTTTGAGTGGGTTGTTTTTAGCTTCATTTATTACAATCTTTATCATGTACTTCTCAATCCTTGTTTGGTTTATTTATTACGTAATTTATTTCAATAAATTATTTCCATATGTAACACTATTTTTATTATATTTATTATTTATTTATTTTTTGATCTCTGATGGAGAGTATAGTCTCCCCATAGTTCTAATCGAGACTATTTCTAGTATTCAATAAAAGTTTTTGTATGAGGAGGCACACAATAGGTTATGTGGAACACTTGATTGGACCTTGTGATCTAGTATGGATGTATCAATATTAAATCTAATGAACTATCTATTTTAAATAAATACACATTTTAAAATTTATTTACAATCAAAAAATTAAACAAAACATGAAAAAAGTATGCCTAAATGGGTGATTCAACAGACAATTAAATAGGTCTCAAAACCATGAAAATGTAGTCTACTATCACCAAATGACCTTCCATACACAACCATGACCAGAAAACCCACAAAACCATAGAAATAGGTTGCAAGAAAACATATATAAGAAATCATATAATCTATGGAAAATATAATGATTTCATGAACCAAGCTACCGGGGTCCGAGCCATGACCACCTAAAGATCGCCTCTAATAGGCCATGTGATGGAAACCTTTGTCAAGTATAAATATACCACACATGATAGGCATTATAAAAATCTATATTTACACACAAAAATATCACTAATCCCATGATATTCTGAAATGTAAAATAAAAAACCAATTCTTGCATACACCAATAATACCACAATCAATGTATGAAAATAAACTACTTAAGGCTATATAGGCCCCAACTAAAATGCCATCCAAAACTACAAAGATATCAACCTACAGGAATGTAGGATATAATATCATATTAAACCTCCTAGATAATACTTCATCCAGTATTGTTTAAATTATTCTCCATCAACACCATTTAATCTCAATATAACTTAAAAAAATCCATCATCTATAGAAGACATGAAACATGCTATGAGAGATCATAGAAGTTTGAGTACAACAATATCCAATAAGACACCACGAAAAAACTAAAGGAAAATCATAAAGGGTAATCATTTCATAATAATGTTATAGAAATCAAATAAAAAATAATAAACTGAGATATACTCATTAATGAAACCACTATTCTATGTTCTAACAAAAAACATCCATCCAAGGAATTCTAATTGAAGCAGTGGTCACTCTGGGAGAACCCACACCTTGCTTCATGTAATCACTAATGAAAGTCTTCCAAAGTGACATGATGATTGGGCCCCACCAAAGAAAACTCACTAGATGCTGAAGATCTTGTCCCATAGATAGGGAATCACATCCAGGACCCCTGGGGGGCACTAAGAACACAATATGGATTAACCCACTATGTTGGGGTAATATTCAAATGATAAAATGAAACCTATTGAAATATCACGCTTGATGGGTATAAACACATCTTGTAAGGTGGTCACTTCAATTATATAAACCCCACATTGATTATAATATAAAATGATATAGGATCACACCTTTCTCTCATGGATGTATACTACGTACTTTATATAGGACTCATCATCATGAGGGGATCACAATCCGAATATGTAGATGTAATGTTAGAAAGTAATTTTTGGGGGATGAACCATGGGAAAATACTGAATCAATAGTCATAAAAAATGGTGAAATAATGGGATAAAAAAACCTTAAAGAGGGTACATGACATTTCAATCCAACCTCTGGTCTACCCATGTGGTCATATGTAACATGGCATGTTGATCTCCATGTAAACACTATGTACTAAATGGTACAAGGTATGTATAAGTATGTCAGAACCCTTACCATTATGTATGTAAATTTCATGTACACCTTTATTTCATATATGTATTCGCATGTATCTGGTTATGTATCTTCTTTTGAACCCAGGGTTACACACCAACCAACCATTGAGGGTCACATAGTGTGTGTTATGGATCGTACAATGTGTGATAAAAATATTCAATTAAGAAGCCCTAGAGGATCATAGAGGGTATCACATAGCATGTAGACCAATACTTTGTGTCGTGTAATGAAGTAATTTTTTAAAAACCCATTCCTAGTTCAAATATCACATGAATCCGCTACATTTTCCTTCAATCACCCCAAATAACATCGTATCTAGGGTTGAATAGCCTCTACATCACCCTATCTCTTGATTCAATCCAAAAAAATAGATCCTCAAATTACCTCCATCATATGTGTAACCATTCATCACTCTAAAAAATTATATACCATAGGTATCATGTCATTCCTACTTGAATTACAATTCATCATTGTTGATCCACAAATCTTATCCTCAATTTCAATTTGTACCCATGTTAATGATTCATTCGGTCAAAGAAAAATCACATAGTGAACGAATATAGGGTATCAATAAAATCATTGGCCAAAAATACTAACAATGATTGGATGATGAAAAAAAATAGAAAACCATAAACCAAAAAATGTAAGGAACATACTGTCTTTATTTTATTATCGTTGATCCATTATTAAATAAAAATATATTATAAAAGGAAAAAAATCATTGAAAAAATAAATCAACAGTAAAATAAAAAAATTATTGAGGAATGAATCAATTTATATTCACAGAAGTGATATTCGTTAGAATTGGATAAATAATATTTTGGAAATCATAATAATATGACAACCTAACTAGAGTTTGGATTGATTATTGACAAACAACAATTTTTTGTTTCTGTCATTGGTGAGATCCATGAACTCCATTGGCACACGTTCCTCGATATAACCTCAATGTAATTTCAAATTACAATGATACTCTAATGGATCCTCTATAATGTATCATCCAAATCATTAGGTTATTCGGAAAAAATATGTGATTGTGGTACAATATTGTACTTATTGATGATTTTTGGTCACTACACCTATAGAATCAAATTAATTAATTAATTTATATTATTATTTAAACATGTGATAAATTTGGACCCCACATCTGATGCTACTAAATATTCTCTCATGTCTATATTTAAAATGGAGCCTTAATTTGGGAGTGATTCAACAATTTCAAGAAAACTGTTCTTGGCCGATTTCAATATTGTCCATATTTTTTTAATATAATTTTCGGGGCCCCGAGCCATAGAATCACATGTTTTCTTAGCACCTAGATCTGATAATAATCCATTTTATATTATAACATAAGACATAGATAAATTAGATTCTTATTATTCTCTTAACCTCGGGGATTTTATGCCCGAGAAGTAAAAAACCTACTCAAATAGTTGGGGGCACTAATCCCGCAATTGTGTCTCCCTCTCTGAGGTTCTCCTTAAAAAATTATCAGGATTCCACTAGATAGCCATTATTGGAATAAATTTAAAAATAGATCACATCATACCGGTCCTTGAACTTTATTGGGTACTCAACAATGGAATATACAACCTAGATTCCCATATATCCCTAGTAAATAACATGTTATTAGTCATTCACATACCTCCTCTCCTATGACACATAGAAGAAATCATTAACCTAGAATAACTTTAGCGTTAGCGCTAAGTGGTACACCACCTCACCAACATTACATGGTATTTGGAAAGGGCCCTCGAATCATAGAAATAGATTACTACCCTGACCAAATATCTATAACCCATGTGGAGGTGAGACCATCAATAACACATAGTGTCCCTATAATACTCTACAAGACCCTATCACCGACCAAAAAAGGAATTAAAAATGCTCTTCACAGTCCTCATATGCTCCTAGATGTTCTTCCCGTTTATTTTTGTAGCTCACTTAAAATATTGTCCCATGAGTGATGACTCACGTAGATTAGTCCAAAAAAATTCTTTCCTAAATGGTATCCCATAAAATGAATAAAATGGTGATATATAAATTTTATAATGGTATATTATTTTCTCTTTGAACAAAACCTATGTTATGTGATCATCCCAACATTAGGAAAAATCTAACATAAAATCCTGAAGCATCGCCTCCCAGGACTGAATTTTTTATTAATATTGGTCATCAATAATAGGGTGAAATGTTATTCCCAAAAACAAATTATTCCCAAAGACCTCCTAAAATCCTTTCTATAATGACAATGTTGAGTAGGAATTTTGATCTGAAATGATCATCGAACGAACACCTAGGATCCCGACTATCTCTAAAATGTTCAAGCATTAAAATCTATATACTAAAACCTATTCTCAAATATATAGTAAGTTGTATGACTTGGTGAGTTGTACTGTGATAAAATATATGGTATATTTTCCTCAATTGAAATATGATAACCCCATAATGATGACCATGGATATACCCTCCCACATTCATTGCAGCTCCTAAAGGGTTTGAGGTAAACCTATTGGAACCTAATTCTCAAAATTCAATTATTGGAAAGTGAGTCATCAAGACAAACAATTTGTAACCATATTCTACATCCATGGACCTAAAACTAAAAATAGGGGTCATAGTATATATTTTACACACCTGCATGTACAACTAATGAGGATATATTAATCTCCCTCCTAACCTCCTCCTACAACGTCACTAGTTCCTTTGCCTATCCTCTAAAAATAATAATATTCTTCCATATTTATAAAATCTATTAAAAGTATTTTTAGGGGATATCTAATCACTTAAGGCCTCAAATTTAGTATCTTCATGTTTTTATTCCCTATAAAACAATAAATTTTTTGGGCTTACACCATTAATATAGGATATGAATCACCATCCATATCCACTAAGGACAACTACAATGATGATAACTCCCATAAATCCTTTTCCAATAACTAATGACATGATTTATTGGTGACAACTTATTACACCATGTTCCAATTCCAATAATTATAAAAAAAACACAATGTAGTCCTTTTCGATATCTATCGGTTTCCTCTGTAACATGTTATGATCTTTTTTATAGAAGATATTCTTGAGCCTCTTATGTTCTGAGTAGTTGATAAACTAATCTCCCATTAGGAATATTCACTAAATATCCAGGGAAAATAATATTTCATATAGATCAAGAACATGGTTCATTTAGTTCTGCTCATGTGGACTCAACTACCTGGACCAATAGGCAATCACTTCATTCCTCTACATTAGGAAATAACCAAGTATGGTCTCTATAGAATCACAGAACAATACTTACTCGACATCCTTTTCCAGAAATATCAAGATGGAGGATCTTTTAAAACTCTTCCTAAAATCAAAAAAAACATAGATGTTACATTACATCTATATCAAGGGCCTCCCCTTAGGTAAAAGATAACAAGGGCTCTATAACTCTAGATAAATCATGTACAATGTTATGATAGTACACTACCAACCCAAGGAAACTCCTCACCTCTTTATCACTCTTCGGTGGCTCCCAAGATAGAACTTAACCTACCTTATCCGAGTCAAATTACTCTCCTACCTTTGAGTACATTTTTCCAAGGAAGTAGACCTATCAAATAACAAAATCAAACTTCTATGTAATTCCTTGAATCGGGTTCTATTGGAGTGTGTGTTGGGCCATCATCAAGTGAATCATGTGCTCCTCCTGAGATACGGAGTACATTAGGATATAATTGAAATTGACCACCACAAACCAACATAATAAAGGATAAAAGATATGGTTCAAGAGTACCATGAACACTACTAGTGATTTCATCATTCTAAATGGCACCGTAATGTTTTTATAGTGACTATAGAGACATTTGAATACCATATTCGGTATGTCGCCATCCCTTACATGTAGCTGGTGAAATCATGATCTAAGGTAAATCTTCAAGACCGATAAATACCCACCCAATGGATCAAAGAGGGCATCAATACATGTTAGTGGATACATAATCGTCCTATTCACCAAGTTCACATGCTGGAAATCAATAAATAACCTCATGTTACCATCTTCATTATGGTCAAACAGCACCAGGGTTACCCAAGAGGAAACATTGGGTCTTAGAAATCCATTCCTCTATAAGTCATCAAACTACAACGTCGCATACTGAGGATCTAAAAGAACCATCTAAAATTATGGTATAGATATTGGGGTTATCATGATGTGTATGTAATTATAGAATTCTTCATCTATATGGAGAGATAAGTCAAGAATGTTCTCATGAAAGGCATCCTTATTCTTCCCTATCATCGTAATGATCTTGTATCCAATACCATTCTTTTCTCTAATAGTCATTATATCCAAATAATGAGTAATTTCATGTACTATCATATTATTATGTCTTTAATGACTCTCCCAGGTTTCCCATTCACCATGAAAGGAAAAAAAATCATCATATCATTGCAGAGACATCACATCCTCATCCTAAAATAGTCAATACTGTCATGAACTATAGACATCAAATAAAAACCTAATTTGATGTCAACATTCATTATTAATAATAAAAATATATCCCATAAAATATCTCTTCTCCCTGAATTAGGTTACTCTATTGAAAAATGTGTGAAATAGACGAGTCACCTTCTGTTGGAGTCACTAAGCACAAGGGTTGAGCTAGATGCTCAATCAGGATGTCTAATTCTCAAAACAGAGAAGTGGTAAGAATGGAATCAATCCCACTTATGTATATCTATATTTTATCTGAAGTAGAAAAAACATAGATCATAACGTATATCATCCAGGGATCCTTGGGGTCATAATCCTCTATATAATACAACTGATCTAATCCATGACCACTAGCTCACTGAACCTGGAGTAGACCACATGGGGGTGGTGATGGAAATAGGCCAAACCTCTGACAACCTCTCACTTCTCTACCTACCTATCTTCCAATTACTCTAATTAATGGTCCTACCTAACTCTATTTATGGGTATTAAAAAGAGGTCTATTGGTAAACTCCTAATCAGTTGTTAAACGAGTCGTACACTAATATGAATGATGCCACAACCCATCGAAAGAGAATATATTACTCGGCATCAGAAAATTTGAGTAATATTGAGAGCCTTTCAGCACTACTCCTCTATCCTAATAATATCATTGTAAGCATATGACATTCCTAGACTAATGCACAAGTTGTTTTCTACCTGTTAACACGGTCTTAGCTCCTAGGTTCCAACTACCGGCAACCAATTTCATTAATTTCTCTTCAAGTAATCTCTCCACAAATGTTCCCTTCTCCGACAATGCAATATTAGTCAGAATGAAAATATATGTCATTAATACCATAATATCTTGTGTTCAGCCCTGCTAAAATATATTATATTGGATGAAAAGATCTTACGGAATATACATGGAGTATTTGTGGAGATCTGTAAGCCTCACCAAATACTCTTACATGGTTATAATTACATACTATTGATTTAATGATCATATATTCACCCTGAATGCAATTTGGCTTGATAAAACTACTCATGGAGAGATTCTCAAAGTATGAAGAGGAGAGAGTAGTCTCTTCGTGAGACTGTGTCTCAATTTTTCCCTATATTCCAGTGAATCCTTGATGAAGTCTCACATTAAGGACTTACATATGATCTAAATGAATCCTCATACGTGAAAAAACACATGTCAATGCCTCTATCCAATAATCATCAACCTGTCGGTGTGAATCACCCAAAAACATCGGAATCCCATCGATCTAGAACCCTTGCAGTTAACTCATCCTTGGTTAATCCTAATTCTTATATTTTATCACTACCTACAGCTAAATGGGTGGTAGTATAGCCGTTAAACCACTCAGAGTTAATATCATCTACATGCCCATATACAAAAGACATGTCATGGGGAAGATCATCCACATGATCATGCAATGGGATCCTAGATGGCTGTCATCAAGGTGTAATCCTAAAATATAAAATATTTCTCATGATTAAAGAGTGTAGTAGAATAGTTAACAAAAATTGTATATTAAAAATGGAACACATTTTAATATGATGCATGTATTAGTGATTTCCCTACCAACAATGTCCACGTATACCATGTTAAAAGAAATGTGATCAGAATTATGGTGTATGGAAACATCATACATCGTACCGACACTAGACTACCTTTCCCAGAATACAAACTCAACATACATAAAAAATATTCCTTAAATACAAACTATTACCATAGAATTCATTCTAAAGGAAGTACTGACTCCTCTAATACCACATTGTCAGGACCGAACCCAATGAGGTTCAAAATGAGACTACCCCAATCCAACCTCATATAGGCTTCGGGTAGTGGCCATTGCCGAGATGGAAAATCCAACTCATCGGAGGAATTATCATAATTTAATTGTACACATGTTAAAATTTACAAGCCTACACAATTCATAAATTTAATCTATCTAAAATCGATTAATTCATACATATACAATAAAAAATCAATGTTTGATAATAATGTACTCAAAGTGATAATGTGGAAAAGTAAAAACCAATCCCAAACATTAGAGAGTACATCCTACCCAGAAGGAAAAGAATACTATAAAATATAACCAGAAAAAAACTCTAGTTGGTCTAGTTAAAATAATCATCTACCTACTCTTTGTCCTCTTAAGACACTACAAAAATGGGCATCGTCTCTACAAGATATGACACATGTAGGCAGATCCCTTGTTAAGGCGAGTATACTAATAACTAGACGGGCACCCCAAATAGACTAAATAGAATCCTTATGATGTTTTAATCTCATTAAAAGGATATATAAATAAAAAGGAATAAATATATATATATATATATGTATGTATGTATGTATATATATATTCTATAAGGACATTGTGCCTCCATGTGGTCACAACCAAACAACCAGCCACATGATTATAATTGATGAATCACTTGTTCTAGGATAACCCACTCAATAATTAATGATATAACAAGATACAATCATCCAAGAGGTCAATATAATTGTTCCCTAACCTTTTTAACTCACTAGTATTTTTAGATCTCAATCCACATATAAGGGATTATACCTAGGAATGTTGGGGGACACCATAAACCCAATATGAATCAATCTAATATATAGTGTGTCATATATGAATGATATAGTAAACTATATTGAAACATACTTCTAGATGGTGGATCAATACCCTATTTAAGAATGTCTCATCGATTCCATGAACCCCACCTTGGTTATAAGATGAATCATGGAGGATCACACTCTATTCTCATAGAGAGACACCACAATATTCATTTGAGACTCATCATGTAGAGGGGATCACAATATAGAGGTGTTTAAATGACTCCACATAGTACCCAAAAGGGTATTTACCAAGTCAACATATTCAACTGATATTACTCAATTCATATGAGAAACAGGGCTCCAAAAAATCTCAAAGGGGGTAAATAAAGTGTACAAGGGGTGGCAAAAATTTATAGATAACCCCTGGATTGCATGTGGGTTGCTTCCTCTCATGACAATTAGAACTCAACATACATGGAATTTACTAAACGTTACACTATGTGTATAGATATTTTGGAACCCTATATGTTTTTTCTATCCATTACCATGTAATCCTAGCCATAAAGTGTGTGTACTAGGCTATCTAACATACAATTGACCCTAGGTTACACATTGAGCCTCTATGGGGGACACATGGAATGTGGAAGGGACCATTCGGTTCATGCTCCTTATCTTCACCATGGGAACCCTAAACCATAAAAGAAGGTTCAATATAACATGTAGTCCAAGATTTCATATTTTTAATGTGTATTTTTTTTTGAAATATGTGCATGGTACACACATCACCTAAAAACAATAACACATCCAACATCCACAACTAAGAACATGAGAACGGAGGTTAACCAGCCATTTTGTTATACGATTAATGGATGTTCGCCTCTAAAACAGATTGCATAGCCACCTCTATTTTCTATGTCACCGTGCACTACGCAAGAAAATGAAATACCACTAGTCTAGCAACATTTCTCTTTGAATCACCCAACATCTTCATTGATCATAGAATAATTTCTCAATTTCAAGTCATACCCATGGTAATGATCCATTTCATTGATAAAAGGTTTTGAGACGACCGAATATTGGGTATCTATCGAACCATTATCCAAATATAATACCAAATATTATTGAGAGAAGAAATGGGGGAGAAAAACATAAAAAATATGGGGAATGAACCTTAACCTCCATTAATTGAACCTCAATATATTAACGAATATTTAGATAAAAGAAGGGGGAAAAAGTTAAATGAATAAATAAAAAAACCATAAGAAAATAAACCACTAATGTGTATCAAATATTATTCATGGAATTCATCCATTTCAATCTAGGATAAATAATGGTATGGAAAAAACAAAAATACAACATCCTACCTATAGTTTGGATTGATCACTAAATAAGAATAGTCATGTGTTGTCATCAATGGTGAAATCCATGTACTCCGGTGGTGAAGGATCCTATATCTAATATCATCTTGATGTCATCTTCCAATGATACTCCAATAACTCCTCTACAAAAGGTCCTCTCAATCTCTACATTATGAAGATAACCACAGGTATTGAGACATAAACATGTTTTTATAGAGGATTTTGTATTGGAGAATCAACATAATAAAAATAAAATATATATATTATTTTTATTATTTATTCATACAATGTATTCTAACAAAATGTCTATTGTAAACAATGATTATATTGTTCCTAGGGTATTCCCCATAGTCTAAACTCATCATTATCCTCGTATTTCTTATCTTATCCTCCAATTTTTATTTATTCCACTTTTTCAAGTAAACTCCATGCTTTCGATTTTAATATTTTACATATTTTTCAATTGTCAATTTTTTCCTCACTAGGCCTCAAAATATCACACCATCTTAGTATCTAACACACTAAATAATCCATATTATATTTTATGGTAATACAAGAAAAAAAGAGTATATAGATGAGACTACATTACCACCAATTTAATTGTGTATGCATTAATAGAAAGGATATTTTTATACCACATTAATTCAATTTAATTCATTTTTCTAAATAAATCCAATTCCACTGGTTTATAAGTATTAGAAAAATAATGAGTTAGTTTATTTAAAAAAATAATTTAATAAAAAAATATTATCTTCACATCTTTATAAAAAATAAATATTTATAAAACAATACAACAAGAAAATATTAGAAGGAATTTTAATTTGAAAAACCAATTATTACCTTTTAAAAATTACATTTATAGAAAAACTAGTCAATATTTACCTTCCACATTAAGACAAAACTTTTGAAAATTTCTAGATTCACATAGGTTTAAAAAATTTTGAAAATAAATGTTTCCTCTAGTAATGCATTTTAACCCCCCCCCCCCCCCCTTATTCCCATTAATTATTTGAATCATAAAATCTATAAATATGGGTAATGATCAAAGATAAAAAAACATAAAAAAATGTCACGTATGCTCATAAATAAAGGAAAAAAACTTCATGGTGTATAACTACACAAAAATAATGCTAAATAAAATGAAAGATAAAAACATTAAAGAACACACCACACAAAAAATAATAGATACTCAAGACAATAAATAATAATAACTAATAACATATATACATATCATGAGGAAAATCATTAGTGAATAATGGGATATGAACTATATGTGAATGATGTTAACCAAATGTTGTTAGGTTAAAGTTCAAAAATTTAATCACATGAATCACTCTCGCCTAGTCTAATAGGATGAACCCACTTGTTGGGACATAACATTAACCTATGGTATTCAATATCGAGTGTAAATATCAAATAAAATTCTAATATCACTTGAATCCCAGAATAAAATACTAGTGTTCCACTTTTAATTACTAATAGAGGTAAGTTAATATTAAAATACTTTCAAAAACATAAAAAAGAATCCCAAAACAAAACATAGAATAAGTCATATATATCCCACCTACAAAATACCAGCTACAAATATAATCACCAACCAGTGAAACATAATAATAAATAGAAATATATATAACTAGAAACTAGTGCAGAAAATCACTGAAAATGGGAAATAACTTGGTTCTACTACATTGTAAATTTTTAATAAAAACAAATACATTTCACAAGGTTCTATAAGGATTTAAGTATATAAAATATATATAATCATATTAAATACAAAATTTAAACCATTTAGAAACTAAAAAAAATCAAAGAGAATTCACACAAGACACAAAATCATAGTCAATGTAACATATTGACAATATAAATTTCAAAATAACAATTAAAAATAAGATAAATTACAAAAAAATCATAAAAATATAAGGATCAATATGATCAGTCAAACAAATACATCATCCAAAAAACCCAAACATGTGGAAACACACACTAGATTTTAAAAAATTGAAATTCTCTAAAATGTGAATACCCCACTATATAAACCCCTATTGGACCAAATAACCATGATCCAATCATTTTTCTTGAAGGAAACCACCACTAGAATTTCATCAAACACTTTGAATGTGTAAATAACCTTTTTTAGAAATACGTACATTGTATCCATTAATTTTCCCATATATACTAATGCAAAAAAGAACAAACCAAGAATATAAATATTTTTCAAATTAAAACTTTGTATCATAAACAATATTTTTTAAATTATAGAATTTTTAAAAAAAATCATGAATCCATGGAACTCTTTAATAAATGAATTGTAATGGATATTCCTTCCATAACAGATGAGACCACATTTCATTAAACATAATCCACTGGATTAAATCTTATAATATTGGTCACAAACCATAGAACACAAAACCCCTAAACAGATAAACACTAGACACCCAAAATTAGCAACTCATGGAAACAATGGGTAGAGACAATAGATGAAATTGGAGGAACAATGGAATGGGATGGATGTAGAACCACTAATATCATGATATGGGTAAGAACCTAATGATAAATCATTCCTAATCCACCTTAAATGGTATAGAGAGGATGATATATGTCTAGGTAGGCATCTCATTATACTAGTTAGATGTGGGGATTATAGGAAAGAATCCTCAATTAAAAAGACCCAAAAATGTCCAAAATACCCTATTTCAAATGGGTTACATGGTTTACCATTATGTGTAACAAATAATTTTTTAAACCTTGTGAAACATGCACAACAAGAACATTAGACTATGAATATGTAAATTTTTTTTGAAAACCAACACGGTTCGGAAAAATATTATAATTTTTATATTATTCATCCAAAAAAGCCTAAAACTCTAGGAACCATGAGATCTAATAAATAACCAAAATAAAATTTTTCATCATGGTTTCACAAGGTTCATCTTCAAATATCCATAACATAAATCAACCATCTATTGGAATGCATCCAATTGCCACAAACTTTTTCAGATCTGGTAGCCCACATGGTGTAAAGGGATAGGGACAGAGAGGTGGATATAGAAAATTAAGAGGGGATTATGTAATCCCTTATTATATATTCCATTTTTTATCCTACTTTAAATTTTTAATGGAAACTAAGGATATCCAAAAATACACAATCGTTCCCCCAAAAACATATCTTCAAATTTCATATTCATTGGTATAATCAATTTCCCAATATTGTGAACCATTTAAATTACATTAATGTCTTCCTATCAGTAAATTGGAGTAAGTCCTCATATCCCAAAATCTCTCCAAACTACCAATCGTACTCCAATATATAGTTTCATCACCCTAAGAAAAAATATTATAATTAAAAAATCTATCATAAAAATGCATAGCACAATATGATATACCAATGATGTATTTCTCAGATGTTTCTGTCCAAACCATGAAATATGAAAGTATTTACGTTTTTATTCCCTAAAATTGTTGGATATATGTTATGAATGGTCATAAATTCAGTAAACAATATCCAGAATTATAATATAGGTAATGAAATACATTGTTAACACAATATAGTAGTCAATTTTTCTACCTCATATTAAATTTATGGGGAAGACGATGTTGATTCCTTTTAATGAAATTATTAATATTTTATCTCTAAAATAAACCAAGATTATTTATCAATTAACATAAGAAACTCTATTAAATTAAAACATGTTTTCTTCTACCCAACCACACTAAAATTAGACAAATGTTTCTTGTTGCGGGAATTTCCACGTTTGATGAATGCCCATTCAATTTCATATATATGAACATTTAGGAACCTATATGTAGTTGAAAATTGATTTTTGGTGATTTACGATTGTCTCAAATAGTATATGAAAAAACATATTTTCTAGTTTATCTAATTCGTAGCTCATTTTTGTACATCACCATATATTACCTTGACCAACATTATAGTTATCTCAAGATTTTCCACTTATTTATATTCTATAATGCTTTACGTTCACAGACAAATTATACCCATTATTTACTATCTTGGAACAACTTATCATATTTTCATCTGGGAACTATAATTCCACTCCCATATTAAAAAATAAATTCCCTAATATTTTTCAATCTCATTAGTTTTACCCTTTTCAAGTCTATGATTTTTATTAAACATGATAACCACAAGGATTATGGGGATAATGCATTAAATCTTAAGGGTTAATTTTTTTTATAATAAATATTTTTTATACTCTAATGAAAATATATGTAACTCTTGGGAATTTATTTTATCTTTAAACCATCATTGAAATAACATTTTTTAATTATTTCATCATTAAAATGGTATCCAACCACAGGTCTATGACATATATTAATTATAAAATTTATAATAATTAAATAATTTATTTAATTATTCATATTAATATGAGAAATTCTACAAAAATATGAATAAACAAATTTTTAATAATTTTTTTAAAAATTAAGAATAAAATATTATTATACTTGGAAACTAATATAATTTTTTTTACAAAAATATGATAATCTTTTTTCTCCTCACATGAGAATTAAATTTTGTCATGTAATTTCTCAGACCAAAAATATCCACTTGGAATTAAACGCTTTTCATGAAAAATCCTTAGATCATTAAATGATAATTTGTACTAATTCATTTAATACTAATTTCATCCTGAAAACACCATTCATAATTATTATAAAAGAATATTTATTATCCACTAGATTTTTTAACAAATTAAATTATTAATCACTATTCCCCAACTAGATAGATCCATTTTATTATTATTAATATGATTCCAATATTTAATTTCTATTTCATCTTTAGAAATAAATATATAATACTTTTTAATAAATTTAATTTCTATATAATTTTTAATGCACATATTTAATAATCAAATATATTAAATCTATAAATAAATCTTTCTAATTTGCTGGAATTCCAAATAGTTAGTTATAATAACCCTAACATAAAAGAAAACAAAGATAGATAACTCTCAAACTATTCATTATTAAAAATAATTTATTTTTTTCACACTAATACACATTACATGATGTTATATAAATATTTTTTTATAGTTCCAAAATTTTCATTTTACCATAATTCGAACTTGTGATTTTGTTGTTATTTTGTTTCAATAGTTGGTCCATTATTTTTTCTTTTATGGGATTTTTCTCAATATTGTGTTTCTCTAATGATGTTCTTGAATTCTAAATATTTTTATACATAAATCCTCCAGAATTTACTAATATTTCTCAATTAATGAAAATAATATAATCAATTTAATCAAAGTTAATTTCGATCTATCAGTTTGATGAGAACATTTCGCTAAATTTTTATATTATCAATAAAATTATAATTGAAATTTCTCATCACCACCACATTCCCATATATTATATTTTATTATGTTATAGATTTTACTAAATCATAGAGATGTGTTATATAATTTAACAAACAAATAAAATCATTATGAGAGTGATATTAAAGGGATTATCAACACTCCTTAGAAAAGTTTATTCAAATTTTGACTATATTTTTGAAATTTATTTCCATGTTCTATATGATATATATTTTCAAGTGAAATTAAGACATAAAAAAGTAAATTATAATGGGGATTAATAGACATTTATTAATGAAGTCAACTAAAATAGGAGTATAAAATTCATATATGTGGGTTTCCTCCTTAGATAGACTTTTGATGTTCCTTAAACCTATCTTATTATTTATGAAGGTCAAATATAGTCTCATGGTGATTGTAAATTTCTTGGAGGGATACCAAGGACTTTTCAATAATTTATTTTCTAGAATTCACATTGTTTCAAAAATTACCAAATACATCAATAAATTTATAATTTAATATATTATTTATATAAATATCCCCACATAGAATCATATTCACTTTCCATTAAAATAACATAATTTGACAACCAGTTAAATAAGGAGAATTGATTTGATGCATCAATAATGGAATTTGTTTCCATTTTAATATTTATATTGTTATTTATGATACATGGTTTCTTAATCTATTAGAAGGAACTTCACTGCTAATTATTTTATCCTTCTAGAGTGGTTTTTGTTCTACTTATATTGATAATTTTTTAGTTTTATCATCACAATTATTATAAAGGAAATGTGGGTAGTTCTTATTTTATATATATATATCTCCCTATTTTATCATTACTACTTGGTTTTAATTAAACCTAAATATCACATTTAGTTAAATATTTAACCATTTGAGAATTTTGATTTATGTTTCCACATAAAATGGTTCCTTATCTATATTTATGGGGACACAATTATAAATTTCATCACTATTCAGTATACATGTTTGGATTAAACATTCAATTTTTTAAATTTAAACATTTAGTAGTTCCATTACTTTCATTCTTGAAATAAGTTTTACTAAATGTGTCACCATGTAAAAAAATTGATATGTTATTATATAATTTTTTTTATAATTTCAGTATCTTTTTATACATATATGAAAAATATTCTTTAGATAACTAGATTCCGACTTCATGTGTTATGATCAATCATTTGTTTGTATCCAAATTTGTTGAGTGTTTTTCATTTATCAAAAAACCCCTTGGATAATATCAAACCCATTTTATGAATTTAATAAATTTTTATATTTTCTTAAATGATTTAAATTAAAAATTGGAAAAAAATATTATATTATTATAATTTATTTATTTACTTTGGCCACCATGATTATTCTTAGAAGAATTTAAATAGTTACACTAATCATACAAAAAATTCCAATAAATATAAAAATTTCAAGATTCTATGATGTTAATTTGATCCCTTAAGGATATTTCAAGATTATAACTATATATTGTATAATATGGATATGATGTAATAACATTGAACATTGACTAATCTCTAGAATATCCCATGTATTCATTCACCTGATGTTGTGATAGTGATACTGTAATATTAAATCAACTAAAATAATTGGATGAATTACGATGAAATTCCAAATTTAAGAATTTATATTATCCATTTAGGTTCATGAAAACAAATAATTAAATACACATTAATGTTTAGAAATCATGAAATGTGAATAATTTATGGATGTAAATTTATGGAATACATCATTAATTCCACTAAATTATTTTTGATAATAATTCATAACAATATATTAAAATTTCATTTTAGATCATTTGCGGTCTTGTTTCCATAATATCAACTAAAAATTATATAAATAATTATTTTTCCTATGGGATTATATAGATGAAATATATATTTCATAAGGGTATAATATTGATATATGTGAGGTGATGATTTTTTGGGGCTATTCATGTATATATCCTTTGAATCATGAGATAAATCTTTTTCATCCTAAATAATGTTAGATATATTACTCTCAAAAATATGGTTCTATATATTCAACATTTTCTAAAAAATAATAATTCGTGAATTGATTCCAATTAAAAAAATTAGTTCTCATTTTATTGAATTATTATATTATGTACCATCCCCCACAATAAATAGGTATCATATATAAAAAAGATCAACCTTAGTCATTTCATCAAGTAAAAAAATTTTCATTATTGCTATAATATCTTTTATGAACATATCAGAATAAATATGGTTACCCCACATAATAACAGAATATTCAGGTGAAATTATGTTTTTTATATTTGTTCCTTTTATTTTATTTTAATACAATAAAATTTATATTCTCATTCACATAGAACAATTTACTATGGTAAAACAATAGTAAAACAAAAAAGAAAAAAATTTCTGACTATGTTGAATCTATTGAAATATTTTTTTATGGTTTTATAAAAAGAATTATCTTATTAAATTAATCATTATATTATTCCTTTCTCATATGATAGTATCCATTAATTTAAATTATTATTGAAGTATATATTGATGTTAATAGTCAATTTTTCACTAAAAATTCCGGAAAATTGTATATTACATATGTTTGGAAGAAATGTGTATAAAAATTTATAATATATTAATTCCAATGTGAAGTGTATATAATCTATCTATTAAACTTGGTTATTTAGTGGTTTGACCACTTATATCCATGAAAAGAAAAGTATATGTGCTAGATGAATTTGTGTAGTTATTATCCACAAATTCCATACAAGTCTAAAATTTCTTTATAGAATAATAAGGGTATGGAACCTGGTCATCATGAAGGTCAGGGGATAATTGTTTCTCCACTAATTTACTTATTTTAAGATAATATAACAACCATAAAACATGGTTTTATGTGATCTGGAATAGAATATAAATGTTTTTCATATTTTTTATTAATTTGGAGTAAACATGTATTTTTAACGGTCCCATCACTCATCCCTTATAGTCATTATGGTGGCACTATTTGTAATTTATAAATTTTCCTATTACCAATATATATGGTCCATGTACATTCTAATCCTTGGAAATAGTTATTTTCGATCGGTATTTACTCTCGTTAAAAATAATATTCATTATATTAGTTTTTTTGTGACATGACCTACCACAAATACATTAAAGGAGATGTTTAAATGTGGTAAGAACCTTAAAAATTACTCATTAACCACCATTAACTGTATTTATGAGGGGAACTATTTATGATGGGATCCCCACTTCAAATAGATTTGTCACAAATAATATATCCTATATATATTCCATGTCTAAATTTGTTCCTCACATTTCTCTTCTAAAATGACTTCTACTCTTCTCTCCTATACATTCTTAACTTCATCTAATTTTTTCCATTAAACATTTTATTATTTACATGGAAGAAAACATTCAAATTATCATCTCATTGAAGCTGCAATTTTGATCTTTTTTTTATTTTTTTATTTTTTTGTTAATTTATTTTATTTTATATTATAAATTAGAATTATTATTTTGATGTATTTTTCTAATTAGAGGTGATTAGTTTTAATTAGTAGTAATTTGTGTTATGTAGAAATAACTGTTTTTATGTAGAATTATTTTGATTTAATTTTCAATAATTATTATTTATTTGATATAATTAGTTACAATTAGTTACAATTATTTTTAATTAGTAGCAAGTAATTGTGACTAGTATTAACTACTTATAATTGACAGATAAATCATAAAAATTAAAAGAGTTGAGTAATAATTCATAGATCATTGTAATAAGATTTAATAATTTGTTGGAATTTTTAGTATTTAACATTAATTAATAATTAATTAAATTAATGATAGTTTGTAGTAATTATCAGTAAATATTATTAAATTTAATTATAATTATTAAAAATTAACCAACAACCCATAAAAATAGAAATCATCTATAAAATTAGCATTAATAATTAAAAATTACGGTTAATTATTAACAATCAATAAGGGTTTTTATAAAATAGAATTACATATTATAAAATATTTTCAACATGAACAATTATAAATAAATAATAGATATTAGTTGTAAAAATTATAATTTGTATTAATTATTAGAAAATATAGATAATTAATAAAATTGTAAGTAATTAATATAAATTTTATGTAATTACTAGAAAATAGAAGTAGTAAATTTAGAATTATTTAATAGAAATAATCATTAATTATAGGAAACAAGCCAAAATTATTAGAAAATGGTGGTAATTATTAAAAATTAGTGGTGTTTATTTGAAAACCATGGTAATTAGTAGAAATGTGTGATAATTGGTAAAAATTAGCAAAAATGAGTGAAAATTATTAAAAACTACCTGAAATAAGCATTAAATATTAAATATTATCAATAATGAGCATTATTTATTAAATATAACATGTAATAAGTGATATTTAGTAAACAATCACTGGTAATGAGCAGTATTTATGTAACGACCAAAACTTCTGTTAATGAATATTCCACTGGATATAAATAAAAGTATAATTATGTAAAATGGTTATATAAAATATAATACTATTTGGTTTTATCTTTTTGGATTTTAAAATACACTTATGAATTGTGACCATTGCTAATATAGTCATTAAACAATGATCACTTGAGTATTATAAATATAAGGCTTTAATGAATCCAATTTACTGTGATAAAGGAATCAATGGCCTCATCCAATAGAATTTCCCCATACGAAGCCCATTTATCAGAGCTTAGGAAGTAGGTGGAATCATTTGGCTTCTCTCTTTACCTAGCCCAAGATGAGCTTTAATATGTTAAGCCCGAACAAAACCTCCTACGAGAGAAGTGTATATTGATAGATATTACCACTCGAGTGATGTTATTCGAGCCACCCCAAGAGTATGTCACCACCGCACACCTTACTCATCGATCTTATGCTGGTGTTATAAAGGAGTTATGTTACAAGACCATACCACAATGATTATGTGCATTATTTTGGTTTATATTAATGAATATACATTCATTTTATAATTGTTACTTTGTAAATAATTTTTAAAGCACAAATAAATTTTTGTAGTTATTATTAAATTAATTAATATATTTTTATGAATTAATGGGTTTTTTATTAAATAATATTTTAATAAAATATTATTAATAAATTAATTTTTAAATATAAATGATCATATAAATTTTATGAATACAATTGAATATTTTATTAAGGTTTGAATGGTGATTTTATCAAAACCCTTGAATTTTTTATAAATGTCGATTGTTTTTTTAAAAGTAAAAAATCACAAATTTAGAAAATTGTTTAGATAAAATAAAAATTATTTTTTTAATCAGGATGTCAAAATTATTCCACGGTGAATTTTCATAATTTTATGAGATAGTCGAATTTTTGTGTAAAAATTAAATACCGTTTGAATTTATAATGTGTTTTATGACATCTGAATGACCCAATAGTGATATAATAAAATACAATAGAAATTATTTTCTGCCAATATATGTTTTAAAATTAAATTAATGTGATTTTAGGAATGTTTTATTTATTTTACAAATCCTTAGTGTACCCTTTCAAACTTATAAAACATTTTATCTTTTTAAAATAATTTCCTTGAGAGTGTGACTCACCTCCACATATGCAAGCCAAATATTTTAAGAAGTTAGGCCATTTTCCTTATAAAATAATATTTTTCAATACCCTTTTCAAAAAACAATTGGAAAAAACCATTGTTTGGTTTGTGGTTTTGATTAGTTTAATGTGTAGTCCCCAAAACCTAAATAATAATGATTTCCCTCTATTTTCCTATGTTAACCCACCCAATTTCCCACTTCCTCCTCACTAAAAACCCTTGGAACTCGATAAACCTCTTACCTTATCTCCCTATAATCCTTTCCTAGAGCCCCAAGCTCCCCAGAAGCCTCTCTAAATCCCCTCCCATGCCTTTGTGATCACACTTCCACATAAGAGATTTCATCCTTTTTCATATTTTTCCAACTTGCATTATGTTGTTATGCAATATTATTTTCAATTAAAACTGTTGGGGTATGTTTTCTAACCTCCCCCATAGTTCCCTACTTTTTTATGATGAGATACCCCTTTCTCTCTCATTAATACCTCCCATGTACACACGTTACCATGCCAAAATTATGTAAGAAATTTCTCTCTCTTCATTTAAATTCAAGCAATTCTTTTTTAGAATGAATCCAAAATTCCATTAATTATTTTGGGACATCTATCTATATGAAACCCTTAATTTAAATTCCATGTAAAAATTATTACACACCCCTTTATCTCCCATCATCAATTTTTATGAATTCTTATGTCCCGATGTTATGCTGTTGAAATTGGACTGTGATTTTCCAAGCCAAATTCATTGTGTAATAAATACCATACCAATTTCTCTATCAAGGGTATTCACCTACATGCACATTTACATTTTTATTATATAGTTTCATTTATTAATTCAAAATTCCTTTATCATGGAATAAATAAAGATGTTTAATTATTCCATGTTATATAATCCATATGTTACACTTATGCATGACATGAATTGTTTAAGAAGGGTTCGCCTAATAGCGCTCCAATGCATTTTGTAAAGATTTGTATCATGATACATCATGTGCAATGAGGTTTTACTCATTATAATTCAAGTTCAACGAGGTTTTACTCATTCTCAATGTTCAATGAGTCGGGGATCATGCAGAAACCTTGTTGAGAAGTGTTGCCACATTTCTATTTATGATAATCATGCCTTTATGTTCATTTTTATCTTATGCTCCTTCGGTATTCCTATTTCCTAACATGTACTATATTCTTAATATTATTCTTTTTATACTCCATTACTAGGCGTTATAGCTTACCCATTTCTTTTTCAAGTCCTCAGGTTATCCCATGCAATGCTATGTAGGAGGGAATGTAGTTGTCATATAGAGGATGTTTTCAATAAAGATATTGTGTTTAGTGTTTTAAGTCATTATATAATGTTTGTAATACCCAAAGACACTACAAATCTTGATCCAATATTTTTATAAAGTGACTATTTTATGTAATAAATCATGTTTAACTGTGTCATAAAAAACCGAGTTGTTATAGTTGGTATCAATGGATAGGTTTACTTATTTTTGGGATTAGGATTAGAAAACCCTAGTGAAAGCCATATGGATAAGACAAACTATAATAAAAACATCCCAATGTATTGGTGAGTATTTAGAATGTGGTTTATGATGAAAATACATCCATGTCTGGATACGAGCTAGTAGAGGTGGCTCTAGCAAAGATGTACCAAGGAGTGAAAATGCCGACATTGAGTATTAGTCTTGATTTTGGGTATAAATGTACACGATAACGGGCCTTGCTTTAGTCTTGGTTATGACACTCCCATGGGATATTCTTTTGTAAATTCATAAGCTATGTACATTCTATCATTAAGAGAATAAAAAAAAATCCCCTATGAATATATGTTGCGATGTAGATCATGGATATCATATATTAAACCCTAAAGATTCATATGTTAAATAAATATGAGTTATTTATAATTAATCCATTTTTTTCATTGGATTACCCATTATGTGCAATACCTAAATTTCCATTATTCTATCCAATGTCCGGTAATATGAGACCATGAGATACAATCAATGAAAAGTTTAATTTGATGATTGTTCTAATGAGCTACCCAATCTAATGGGAGTGGGAATCACAAAATTTTTCAAGTTATTATATCAGTTAACAAAATATTTGAATAGAAACATGGGTCAAGAGTAATACTAAACCCCCCTAAGAAATTACAAGTAGCAATCAAGTGCATCGTGATACAATGAAATCCTACTTTTAAAGGATCATCATATCCCTCAATATCCAAACAATTGATTAACTCCTTTGAAAATATCTTCTCTACCCATCAATGTTCTGAACAAGAGAAGGTATTCTTGCTTCTTATCATATGGAGGGTGGAAACAATAAAATGAGGATATTGATAAAAAATTCAAAGCCTGAGTAAGATATCGAGGCATTTGAAGTGAAGGATTTTGAAAAAATTAATTTAGACAAATATTTTCCTCACACCCTCTAGTATAAGATGGAAAGGGACTTCTTTTGCCTCAAGCAATAAGACGATGAATCCATTGGATCATATGATGAAAAATTCACAAGTCTTGCATGATACGCCTATCTCTTTGTGGTCACCCCCTAATGCATGGTTGACCGGTTCATTGGTGGGCCGAAATTTAGCCTACGAAAATCCCTATCAATCCATGACATTGAGATCAATGAGTAAATTGTTTGATGTTCCCTAAAAGTCAAAATATATATTGGTGAATACCAATGGTATCATAGGGATAAGATTTGTAATTTGGACTTCAATTATGTGAGTATGATGAATAACTCCAATGGTGCTAAGAAAATATGGTACCCCATTTGATAAAGGTGCCTAAAGAAGCACCTGATAAATTTCCTAAAGGTGATGAGGAAATGGTTTAGGTGTACAAAATAAGGTTACCAAGACAATAACTGCCAAAAATAAAATCCTACAGCTATGAAAGAGAAGAAGAACACTCATTCAGCTATCAACGTGTTGTTCATTACATCAACTATAGAGAATCATGGCACCTTGCAAACTAGTTCCCTGAGCCAAGGGTTTTCAGAGTCCACCAACAACCTCAAAGGTAGCAAGGGAGGAATTTTCCATAAATACCACTAAGGTGAACCCCGACAACGAAGTGGTGTTAGGTACGCTATTTATTCCATCAACAATAGTGAACATACTTGTTTATTATGGTTCTACACATTCTTTTCTATCCTGAATGTTTATTAGAACAATCCCAACACCACCAAAAGTTATGGAAGTAAAGATGTTGGTGAGTATAGAAAATGGTGAAATAATTTCAACCCATGAATTTAAGTCCTCACCTGTCATAATTTTCAGATTGAACATCCTGGCGAACCTCGTAATACTCCCACTTATTCAATTTGATGTAATTATTAGCATGGTTTGTATTTTTTTTTATAAATCCCACATAAAATTATAGGGTAGGGAAATCACACTCCATATATTTAATTGACCCCCAATTCAATACAAGTTCAAGGAGGAAGATGAATCTTTTTTTAGAACCATCATCACAATCATGGGTATTAATTACCTATGAGCATGCGTATATGGGTCAAATGATTGAGTCTATGGATGCAACGATCTTTGAAGACATGCCTATTTTGAGGGAATTTACTGAGGTGTTTACTGAGGAATTGTCGGGTCTTCCTCTTAGAAGATATGTTTAATTCTCCATTGATATTAAACTTGGGGAATTTATAATTTCAAAGACATCATATTTAAGGTTTGTTGTGAAGCTTAAAGAGATAATGAAACAAATACATGAGAATCTTGATAAAGTATTTATATGCCCATGTGCATCACCATGGGGTGCACTAGTCCTCATCATCAAGAAGATTGATGGGTCAATGCGCCTTTTCATTGATTATTGTGAGCTCAATAAAATCTCAATAAAGAACAAGTATCCTCTGCCCGAATTGATGACTTGTTCAATCAGCTATGTGGTGAAAAATACTTCTCCAAGTTATATTTTCATTTAGGATATTACCAAGTGTTGGTGAAGACGGAGGATATACATGAGACTTCTTTTTGTAAAAGGTATGGGAATTAGGAACTCATAGTTAAGCCTTTCAGACTCACTAATTCTCCAGTAATCTTCATGAACATGATGAATAGAGTCTTTTAAGATTACCTCAACAATTTTTTGGTAGTCTTTATAGAGGATATTCTAATATAATCCAAAACCAAGGAGGATCATGAGTTGAATATAATAATTGTACTAGAGACCTTGTGAATGGAGAAGCTCTATGCAATGTAGAACAAGAGTGAGTTCTGGTTAAATGGGGTATCATTCCTTGTTCATATCATCACAAGCAATGGGATATCTTTGGATCCCTCTAAGACATTTGAAATTGAGGGATGGCTGAGGCGAAGATCGATAACAAATATATGTATCTTCCCCAGGTAAGCTGGATATTATGGTCGATTTGTGGTAAATATCTCATGATTTTCCTACCCTCTTACCGAGCTAACTCGGAAGGGAATAAAGATTTCATGGATTGATGAATATGAATAGGTCTTCAAAGAGATGAAAATTAAGTTAATAAAATTTCTTGTGCTCACATTACTAATAAATGGATAACTTTTTTGGTATTAAATGATGCTTCAATGAAGGGTTTGGGTTGTGTGTTGATTCCAAATAAAAAATTCATTGCATATAATACAAGGAAGTTGAAAGATCATTAGAAAAACTATCCATCACATGATATATAGTTGGATGGTGTGATATTTTCTTTAAATATTAGTAAAAATTTCCAATATGGGGAGAAGTAAATGATATAAATGGAAAACAAAAGCTGTAAGTATATATTCACACAGAAAGAGTTGAACATGCACCAACGAAGATGGTGAGAGCTGATCAAAGACAATGACTGTTCAATCCATTACCACCCTTGGAAAGCGTATAAGGTGGAAGATGATTTAAGTAGAAAGTTCCCAATGATTATATCATTTATGAGCATTGAAAATGATCCATTCTTATTATATTTGATGAAGATAGACATTGGAATCATAAAAAATTGAACATCATCAAGCCTTTCACAAATTATTGCTCAATCATCTCTTCTGGAAAGGTTAAAGGATGATCAAAAGGATGATGAGGTAATTCAGATGAAGATGGGAATTATTAGGAATGGAAAATCCTCATAGATCAATTTCAATAAAGATGGAATTGTGAGATTTGGTTCTAGACTATGTGTTCCATCGAATCCAGTGTTAAATAAGGAAGTTTTGGATGATTAAAATAGTTAAAATTTATCCATTCACCTAGGAAACAAAATGATGTATGTAGATATTTGAGAGAATTATTTGTGGGATAACATGAATAAGGAGATCGCTGAGTATGCATCAAAGTGATGGTAATATCATAAAGTGAAGGCTGAAAGGCCAAAGTCTAAGGGGATGACACAACCATGACCCATACCAACATGGGAATGGGATAACATCATCATGAAATTTTCCACCGAAAATCTGAAGACATTGAAAGGAAAAAATGCTATGTAGTTTATTGTCGACGGTCTTACAAAGACTTCACACTACATTTCAATTCAAGAGGATTTCTCATTAGATCAACATACATAGATATATATCAAGGAAGTGGTAATGCTGCCAGGAGTACCATTGTCGATTGTATCTGATCAAGAACCAATATTCCCCTCTATGTTATGGAAGAGTCACCAACATGCGATAAATACTGACATGAAATTCAGTACGACTTATCATCCTCAAATTGATGGCCAATCTGAGTGGACAATCCAAACACTTGAGGAAATGTTGAGAGCATTCTCAATGGTCTTGAAAAAAGGATGGGATAAACATGTTCCTCTGGTTAAGTTCTATTACAATAACAGTTTCCACTCAATCATCCAAATGGATCCTTATGAAGCCCTGTATGGGATGAGATGCAGAACACCAGCATATTGGGAAGATATATGGAGAGAAAACTCCTAGGTCCAAAAATTGTCGATGAAAAGGTGGAGAAGGTTAAGACCATCCAGTAGCATATTAAAGCTGCTTAGATTTAACAAAAGAGATATGTGAATAATCATCGATGAGGACTTGAGTTTGATGTCAGAGACATGGTATCCCTTGGCAAATCACTGTGGAAGTGACTTATGATATTTGGGAAAAGGGAAAGGTTAGTCCATGGTACATCACCCCTTTTGGGATCATTTCTCACATTGGAGTAGTGGTATATCGACTAGCACTCCCACCGATCCTAGCTCATGTACATGATTTATTCCATGTACCACTCTTGAAAATGTACACACCAGACCCATTACATGTAACCAATTTAGAAGTGATACCAATGGAGAATGACCTCTCCTTTAATGAGAAGCTGGTGAATATCTTAGATCCCATGAAAAAATTTCTAATAAATAAGACCATTCCCCTGGTTAACGTGTGGTAGAGAGACGAAATGTTAGAATAAGCAATGTGGGAATCAGATGAAGTGATGGCGTAAAGTAAACTACATCTATTTTAGTGTGGGAAAAATAAATTTCGATGGTGATATATCTTAAGGGGGGGAGATTTTAATGACCCAAACTTTTGTTAATGAATATTCCTTTTGATCTAATTAAATGTCTTATTACGTATAATGGTTATATAAAATATTCACTTCTTTGGTTTTGTATTTTTTTATTTTAAAATACCATTTTGAATTGTGATCCTTGCTAATATATCCATTGAAAAGTGATCACATGATTAGTACAAATATATGGCTTTAACAAATCTAATTTACATAGACAAAGGATGTGATGGCTTTATCCAGTAGACTTTCCATGAATGAAGCCCATTTTTCGGAGACTGGAAGGGGGGGGGATCATTGGGATTTTCTCTTGACCAATCCCATGTCCATCATCAAAATGTTAATCTCAAATCGAACAAGCTATGAGAGAAGTGGTAGTTGAATGAGATTGCCACCAGAGCGATGTTATCTAAGCCACCCCAAGAGTTTTTCCCCATCACACACTTACTCTTCACGATTCTGTTAGTTTTATAAGATATTTTTTAACAATACCTTAACAATATTACTATGTGAATTATTTTTTAATATAATAAATAGTATACATTCAGTTTATTATGTTTACATTTTAAATACTTTTTAAATCACAAATAATAAATTTTTAGTTATTATTTAGTTAAGAAATCTATTTTGATGAATTTATAGATTTTTTAAATAATTAATATTTTAAGAAACTATTATTAATAAATTAATTTTTATATTTAAAGGATTGAATAATTTTTATAAATACAATTGTAAATTTTATTAAGGTTTGAAATCTTTTTTTTTGTAAAAACCCATTAATTTTCGACAAATGTTTTTTTTTTATTTTAAAAGAAAAAATTCACATATTTATAAAATTATTTAGATAAAATTAATATTATATATGGAATCTGGAAATAGAAATTACCCAACATTGAATTTTTCATAATTTTCTGAGGCAGTAGAATTTTTGGGTAAAAATTAAATACCGTTTAAATATATAATATGTTTTATGACATCATAATGAATCAATAGTTATGTAATAAAATAATATAAAGATTATTTTTGGCCAATATACGTTTTACCATTAATATAATGTGAATTTCGGTTTGTTTGATATATTTTTCAAAGCTATAGTGGAACCTCCAAGACTTATAAAACATTTTATCTTTTTAAAATGATTTCCTTGAGATTGTGACACACCTCTATATAAGTAAGCCTAATATTTTAATATGATCATTAATTGGGCATATAAAGTAATTTTTTAAACTCCCCTTTTTCAAAACCCATGGGAAAAATCCATGTGATGGTTTTTGGTTTTGATTAGATTACTGTGTAGTGTCCAAAACCAAAATAATAAATAACCCCCCCCCCCTCATTCCATATATAAACCCACCCAAGATCCTACTTCTTATTCACTCAAAGCCCATTGAGAATGAAATACCTATACTCTAATCTCTTTATAATCATCCAAAGGTTCCCCAACCACCCAAGAAGCCTCTCTCAGGCCCCTCCCAAGCTGTTGGGATCACACATCCAAGTAAGGGATTTCTTTCATTCTCATTTTTTCCAAATTTCCTTATGTCGTTATGCCCTTTGATTTTAAATTAGAAATGATGGGGTATGATTTTTCACATCCCCCATACTACCCTCTTTATGTTTTAATGATGAGAAACACTTTTATATCTCATTAATTCTTCCAATGTACACCCTTTTCCATGTTTAAATTCAGAAGGGAATTTCTCTCTCCTCATTTACATTCAAGTAATTATTTTGTATTATTAATCTAAAATTACATTACTAATGTTGGGAAATGTATCTATATGACCCACATACTTTCCATTTCAAGTAAAAATTATGGGACACCCATTTCTCTCTCATCAAACGTTTTATGAATTCTAAGGTCATGCCGTTATGCTGCTGAAATTGCACTGTGATTTTCCATGCCAAAGTAATTGTGTAGTGAATACCATACCTATTACTCTATAAAGTGTATTCACCTTCATGAACATTTACATATATATTATAGAGTTTCATTTATGAATTCCAAATTCCTTTATCATAGAATAAATGATTATGTTTAATGAATCCATATTATATGATCCATGTGCACACTTATGCATATAATGGTATGTTTAAGAAGGGTGCGCCCTGATAGCGCTCCAATGCATTGGGTAAAGATTAGTATAATGATACATCAAGTGAAATTATGTTTTACTAAATATAATTAATTTAAAATGAGGGTTTACTCATTCTCCATGTGAAATTAGAATTGGATCATGCTAATACCATGTTATGTGTTGTTGGCACATTTCAATTTATGATATTCCTGTTATTTCACGTCTTTATGTTCATATTTCTCTTATATTCCTTTGATTCACCTATTGCCTAACATGTACATTATCCTCATGTTATACATTGTTAACATTGTCACTGGGCTTTATAGCTCACACTTTTCTTATGCTTGTCTTCAGGTTATCCTATTCAATGATAAGTATGAGGGAATGTAGTGGTCATATAAAGGAAGATTTCAATAAAGATGTTGTGTTTCATATTTTAAGTCTTTATGTAATGTTCCTAATATAGATCGACACTAGAACTCTGGATCATCTATGTTGTAACAAGTGAATATTTTATGTAATAAATCATGTTCAAGTGTGTAACAAAAAATTAGGGTTGTTATAATTTACAAAAAATACAAATAATGAAAAGTATTTAGTAAACAATTAAGGTAATGAGAGACTATTAGAAAAAAAATATCAGCAATATTTTTATTTAGTAAAAAATAATTGTAATGAGATATATCTTATAAAAAATAGCATTAATGAGTGGTATTTAGTAAAAACACTGGTAATGAGTAGTATTTAGTAAAAAACTACTAGTACTGAGTGGTATTTATTAAAATAGGACTTACAATGAATGATATTTTTCAAAAAATAAAGATAATGAGGGATATTTTTTAAAACCTATCAATAATGAGTTATAATTAGTAAAAATATCTGTAATGAGTAGTAATAAGGATTTTTTTTGATAATTAGTAGTAATTAATAAAAATTACTTATAATGAGCAGTAAATAGTCAAAAATACAAGAATGCTTGCTACTTAGTAAAAAATAAAATTTATTAGAAGATTATAAAATATATTTAATTAGATGTAATTAGTGAAAAATATGTATAATGAGTGGTATTTAGTAAAATTTTTCGATAATGAGAGGTGTTAATAAAAAAACTAGTAATGAGGTGTATTTAATAAAAAATGCCAGAAATGAGTGGTAATTTAAAAAAAATGTTAATGAGTAGTATTTAGAAAAAAATAATTAGTGAGAAGCATTTAGTAAAAGGTATTGTTATGATCCAGAATTAATAAAAACTACTAGTAATGATAGGTAATTACGAAAATTAATTATAAGAAATGTTGATTAGAAAAAAAATTCTATTAATTAGTGGTAAATAGTTACAAATACAGATAATTAATGATAATTAGTAAACAATTTCGGTACTGAGATGATTTAGTAAATATACTGGTAATGAGTGGTATTTAGTAAAATAAACCAGTAATGAGAATATTTTTGTAAAAATTGTTGATAATGATTTTTAATTTGTAAAAAATATTAATAATGTATAGTATTTACTAAAAAATTCCAATAATGAGATGTATTTAGTAAAATAACTAATAATGACCAGTATTTAGAAAATAAATTCTAGAAATGAGTGGTATTAAGTAAATAATTACTTATAATGAGTGGTAATTAGTAAATTAGTAAATATTAATCAAAATTAATTAAAATTAAGTAAAATTAACCAAAATTAACTATAATTAGTAAACCAATGTTGACCGTTGTGTGTGAGTGAAACTTGAAGCAGAGGCATTGAAGGGGATGACCGAGTGAAAAAATTATGATGTTGAAATAATTTCTCTATGTAGTCACCTCTATCCACTCTGTTCCCTAGATTAATTGAGGGATGAACGTAGTGGAGGGGATGATGGTGATAACAATGTGAAATAACTATAGTTCACATATTTTCAGAATGTTTAGAGAGGAGGTAATCATGGATAAATTCTATGATTTTATCATGATTGCCTCTCCTCCAAATGGTCAAAATGAAGGGGAACTATATTTTTTTCACTCCATCATCAACATAATCTCTTCTACTCTATTATTTCGTCACATGAAATGTCCAACCATCTATTAACATTAATGATAATTAATGGTAATTATAATAAATTAGTTATAATTATCAATTATAGTCGTAATTTGAAAAATTAGAACAATTTTGTGGTTATTAGATTGAATTGATAACATGAACTGGTAATTTTCCAATTCCTATTTTTAAAATTTTGATATTTAGTATCTTCCATATATAATATAAATCATATGAAATGTTTTTTATATTATATTTTTTTGAAAACTATGGAACCAGTATGTTGGAAAACTGTTTATTACAGGATTGTGATTTGATAAATCATCTCATTAATACAAAAGATTTTAGTATAAATATAGTTTATATTGAGGGTGTTGAATCATTATTTTAATTTGAAAAATTCAAAATAATTTATTTTGTAGGTAAATTCAGTTTCCATGTAAGATATTTGATCTGTTGATATTTGGAAAATTTAACAATTTTTGGGGTCATATGTTGTGTTTTGGTTTTGAGAAATTTTATTTTTCTTTATCGACATGGTGAATGAAGATCCATATATGATAATAAATTTTTTTTCTAGCCCCATGATTGATTGAAATATTTGAAGATGAGGTTTTGGGTTCGTATTTTCAAAAAATAGAAACTCAAAATGATTTTCACTTATCTCTTGATTGATAAAAATCTAAATCATTATGAGTTTCTAAAGTCTGTGGAATATTCATTATGTCATAGTTTCAAGAAAATAAAATTTAATGCGGTTAGAAAATTTATGACTATTAAATTATATAATAGGATTTAAAATAGTTATTTTCAGTATATAATATTTTCTGTTAAATCCCTTTTACCTAAAGAAAATTTGTTTCCTAACAATTTTTATGACGTAAAGTAGTTGGTTCGTAATTACATTTTGTGTTATTAGATGATTCATGAATGTTCAAATAATTAAATCATCAATTATTGAAAAAATTATTCATTATTTAGTTTCCCATAATGTGGAAAATATAAGTATAAATTGGCTCTACAAGGGATGTCAAGATTGGTTACCATTGAACATTTCAGGTTTTTCCTACTTACAACCAGACCATAATGTTTTTTTATGTATTATCTTATAGTATAATTGATGTCAGGGAATAAATCCAATATTTCAACTGATAAAATCATAAATAACACTAGTGATAGAAATTTATGGAAAAAGTATCACCTTGTACATCCTTCCTTTATTTTATATTTTAATAACATGTGATTGGGTCATTATAAAAATTATTTCTATCCACTTGGTTCATATGGTAGTCAATATTATTATTTTCTCATCATTATAACTCTATACAGCTTTCCTCATTGGATGTTTGGGAGTAAAGCATGTATCTTTTTAACATTATTAATTAATGACATCCAATCAGTAATATCGATCTATTATATAATCTATTGATTTATGAATAATATTTATTATGTTATGATGGTGTCATTACATAAGATGTTGATGTAAAATTGAATTTTCCAAGGAATGTTTCATTAATGTTGAAGAATTGTGACTTTCCAGCATATGTCATGTTATCTGGATAGAGTACACATGGTCAAAATTAATTTCTATACTATATGAATGAAAAAAAGATATTATGCCCTTAAATGGATGAAAACCATGTTTTTTGGCTTTCATACTCTATTTCATCATATTGAACATCTTTTTTGAATGAATGAAAATAAGGAGATGGAAAACCAGTAATGATTTGAATTATTGATTTAAAATAAAACAAGTACATGGATTTGGGAATGATCACAATTGTACTAAACATATTATTTTTTGGGATCACCCATACTAGACTTAATTTTTTCTTCATCACATGTTTTATGTCATGCACATTGAAAATAAATAGATTTATAATATATATTATAATGTTTTAAAACACTTGGTAAGACCAAATATTATGTAATGTCTTAATTAGATCTTCAAAAAAATTCAAGAGACCTGAACTTGAGTTTTTTTGAAATTGATATATCATAGAAGTTGATGGTGTCAATAGTGTCTTATACACATTAAAATTAAAATAATATATTATTTCTTCTATGTAATATTGATATGAGGCTACAAAATAGTATTATTTCCATTTTGGGTTGATGTTTTAGAAACATGCATATTACTAGATTAAAAAGGGATGGTCGTCATGTTATATTATAAAGAATTATTCTGATTGTATTTCATGGTTTTTTGAAATATTCAATTTGAGAAGTGCTTACAAAAATATAATATTTTATCTATGATTTTTTTGGTAAAAAAATAATATGATTCAAATGGTATACTATACGAGTATATTTTAATTTTATGTAATCCATAATAAAAAATTTCAATAACTTTATTTGATTTAATGGAACATTTGATATTACATTAAATACATAAATAAAACTTTGGAGGGATAGTAAAATTGAGATTAATATACTCATATAGAAAATGAATGTTTATATGGAAGAAAAAGGGATGTAGCAAAGCATCAATTGAGGGACAATTTATAAAACCTAACTGAATGGTCCATAATGATGAAAATTTTGATGATACAATAAAAATTTAATTATTGGTTTTTAATCATCCAAAGCATGGATTTAGTTTATTTCATGGATTTTGAGTTTTAGAAGATGAACATAATAGTGCTCATAGTTCTTCTCAACTTTGAAGAAATGACTTGATTTATACAGTGAGTTTAAATATCACCAATCCATTAATTTTTTTGAAAAATAAAATAAATAATATATTATTTTCAGACTATATGATGATGGTATCAAAAAATAGTTTCAACAAATTACACCATCTACCCATGAAAAATTCCAACAGTATAACTTTTCCTACTTATTTTAAGGAAGGGAAATGTAAATTTTTTATTGTTTAACATATGAAATCAATATATTACTTTTTATATTGATAATTAATTTTTAGTTTTTCATGTATCAGAACATGATGATAAAATTGATAATAGATTGTGTGTGTTGAGTAACCCTCCGTTGAAATAGATAAATCTTATAATGTATATGTGGTGAATTTTTTTCTATTTAATTCAAGTGAAAATGGATAATGTAAAAAAACACCAATATATTTGTTTTCAACAAAGGATGTCATCATAGAGAAAGTGATTATGATATTATAGGCATTATGGATGAAATAATATATATGTGTTATATGTGGAAGAATTATGTAATGATATTTACATTCCATTTCATTGATAATGATTGAGGATTGGGTGTTCATTTGTGTTGGGGAATCATCATTATTATATATAAATGACATCTTATAGTAAATAAACAATTTTTATCATATAATGAAGTGCATCAAATTTTTAATTCAAATTATTTTTCTTCTTAAAGAGAGTTAACTGATTGATGAAGAAATATAAAAATTAAATACCATGAAAATTAGTGCATGAAAAGTGAATTTGGTTAAATTCAATTGAATTTTGTTGAATTTTTTTAGAGATATCCCTAAATACATATTTTCAACGAGGATAATAAACAACCTATAGTCATGGCTCAATGGTGATGACGATATTGATGATATAAAAAATGAATTTGAATTAAATGATATGAAAAAGAAGAAACTGTTTTGGAAATTGATGCTATTGAGGAGGTTGATTGTATATTAACATAACTATATATGAAGATGCAGATAAAGATAAAGAATGAGAAAATTGCATGTTGGTTATAGTCTAAATAAATAATTATATATAATACTCATCTTCAATTATTTACATATAATCTTCTTCTCATTTTTTATATCGATTATGAGACTTGTGATAAGATGTTCTATAGACTTGAAGGGGATATAATACATGGTGATGAGCATGATGGTTTATCTTCTGACCCTTAGGTAGCAAGCACTGCATCGATTTGGGGGGTTCTTGGTCATGTGAGATTCATGATTTTTGACATTATTCTGAAGTAACATACACATATAGATTTTGATCCATGCATATAGAGGTAAATTCAATTGTGTAAATTGGATAATTTTTATTGTCAATAATTTCTATTTATTTATTGATGTACTATTTTTTGAACTATTTTTTCTTTTTTCCCAATGTTTATGTAATATATCTATTAGATAATGGAGTGATATTTTGAGGAATTATTTGTCGACAACATGGATGATGTGGCATTATATTTCCATTTTTGTTCAGCACTACATGTTTGATCATTGAATGGTATATTAATATTTAATAATTATTTTTAAATTTGATTAATTACTAATATGTTATTATTAATTATTTAACAAATTTATGGTATCCCATCGATGATATCATAAGGATCTATATCTTCGAGGCCTAGAAGTCCTACATTCATGAGCATTTTTGTTAGTTTTTCCACATTCTAAATAAGAGATCCATGAAGATAGCTAGATTCCCCATTTTCATCAGTCTTTTGCATCCATTTTCCAGATTACGTATTCTCTTAGGTTTAGGATATATTTTTCTCATACTTTTTAGAGGATAGTTTTCATTTGAGATCATCATTATGTTGGAATAACTAGTGGATGAGGGTGGTCAGGCATATATTTAGTATTCCTACCTTCAATACTCATCAATGACATTTTTATGTATTTTAATTTAATAATATATATAACTATAAATGTAAAGTAATTGCATTATTATTCATATAGGTTTATGAGAAGACTAGTATTATGAATTTTGATGTTTATTGGTTTAAGTACAATAATCTGGTCACTAGAGATATTACTGGTGCTTGAGAATCAGATTGTTTTCCATGAAATATTTCATTGTTTTAAAATTAACTAAAAATAATATTTCAACTAGTTTAATTTCAAATGGAATTTGATGGAGTCATATGATGTTGCGACATTTCACACACATGATGATTTTCAGTTCGAGACAGAGTGTCGTGCCACTAGTACATCTGGATTTAATGATTTAGCAGTGATGAAGATGATTAATTATGTAATACCACATGATTTTAAATAATTTCTATTTTTAAATTTACTCACCTTGATATCTTTCTTTGAATGCAACTCCCAACTTAAACATACAATGAAATATTATTCTATTGTAGATGTTAAATTGGAGGTTTTAAATATTATTAACCACAATATAAAATTTATATATTATATTTTCAATCTATTTTTCAACATTCATATAATTAATTTTCATGATATGAAAAAAAATCCACTTTTACACATTAAATTTTGTATTTTTATAAAGAAATTATTGGCACCTTTTGATGGGAAAATTATTATAAAACAAAATATTTCCACTTTTATAAATTATATAGGATAAAATAAACATCATTTTAAAATTCATAACATCAAATTTTTCTTAAGGTGGATTTTGGATATTTTCTAACCTGATTGATTTTCCCAGGAATAGTGAAAAAGAATGTATTTTAATTGAAACCTGAATTTTAATCCAAATAATTTATCATGATAAATTATATTTTAATATTTTTTGAAAATATAAATATATCAATTATAAATATATTAATCTAATTATGGTAATTTTATTAATTTTTAAATTGAATTTATAACTATAAACATTTCAATATTTTGAATATTTTCCCATAAAACCCTAGTTTTCTTGGCCCATTTACAAAAATAATTTAACATTACTTTTATTGGCTTCAATTTTTTTTTAATTTTTGAAATCAGATGAAGTATTTGGATTTATGGTTTCAAATTTTAGTAAATAGATCTATTTTATTGTTGTCAGATAAAAATAGTAACATGATTAATTTTTTCTACCACACTAAATGGTAAATCAGGTAGTTAAGGGTAAAACAATTATGGTAGAAATTATAAAATTATCCTAACACTTTTCCTAATATTATTTGTTGAGTGAGAGTTGACTAAAATCATTATTGGGATGAATTTATGACTTCTTGGAGACAGTTGGACAACATAAATCACATTATAGTATTTTGTTTTATCAAAAGTCTATTTTTTTACTATAATAACTGAAATAAGTGAATTGTTTTCACATATTCTCATTTAGAGGATATTGTGACGTCCCAGACTCATATTCCACTTAATATGTTCCTTGAGCCCGGTGGACCACCTTGCCACGTGCACATCTCCTCAAATGACTAAGGTGAACGACTAGAAATGAGGGCCTAGGGTGTTCCCATGGGGATTCAATGCCATTATTACCAGAGTGTAACCCAGTCGATAAATACAATTAGAGGTATATAGAGGAAGCAATACAAGTAAACAGAAGTACCCATAGAAAATAGGGATAATAGTAAAAATAGATAAAATAACTGGAATCCCATACAACAACTAATGATGATATGTCGTGTATCTAGAAAACTATAATACAAGGATACAAAAAGCATTCATAACATGTTCCTCAAAATTATAATGTAAATCAATGACTATCATAAGAATCTCGAGAACTAGATCAATTTTCTTCTATCAAGCTCCATCCTAAAGAGAAAAAAATAAAGTTTTCAAAGTTGGATGCTTCCCTTTGTCATCACTTGCATACTTGTAATATGCCTTGAGTACCAAATGGTACTCGGAGAGGGTGTGAGAAACATCTTAGGCGGCGACCACCAAAAGTGTCTACAACCTTCGGTTGGGGGAATGGAAATGTTAGTGTGTGATAGCAAGAATATATAATGTAATGAATCACAATGTAACTATATACCCAGGTACCTGCTTTATCCCTCGACTATCATTTGAACATATGACCAATTAATTATTTAATTATTTCTAGTTTATAAATGATTAACATGTTAATTATATTGAAGGTTCCCATATGTTACAAAGAAACAAACAATGTTATTCAATAGTGATGTTCCAAGGTAATAAACAAGGCAACGTAGACCAAAAGGGTCTCTAACATGGTAATAACTATATATTTTTGTAGGATAAGTGGGTAATCATGGATGCATAGTCCATGGAATTCCAAAATAAGACACTCATCAGGTCCAAGTAGTTCTTCTAAAGTAAAACAGAGCTAAGAAATAACCAGGAATGATGGGCTTTAACTATGGATCCTACTTGTCATTGTTGGATCTACATAGTGTATCCAAGGAATCCTGTAATACTATCTGAGGTATTCTACACTGTCATACCTAGAATCCAAGAATATACAAGGATCATGATCTAGGTGGTTATCAAATTAATTAGGCCATATCCTGGAATCAGAATGGGGTTCCTGAGTTCTCATGGAATTCTGCAATAATAATCCAAGGCATTCTCATGTTAGGATACTCCCGTTTAATTATGAAAACATGTATCAATTGGTTCAATCCTTGACTTTCATTAGGGTTATAAATTCATGCCCCATAAAACCTTTATTAATTCCATTTATGTAATAATGAATAATTATGGTTCATTTTTATACCTTCCATTAATGTGGTAAGGGGTGCTACAGACATAGATCCTATATTTCCCTCACATATAATATTTTCAATTCATATACATTATATACCTTCCAATTTCCCATTCACATTTAATTATAAATTAGATGCACTTACCATATGTGATTCAAGTAGAATTTATATGGTACCTTCTATTCACTGTTACGTGAAAGAACAAGAATTTATCATACGGTGGCCCACCGTTAGTGTGGTCAAACTCATGCACATATGAGCAGTGGCTCAAAAGAGTCCAAATACTGAAAACTCAATTATGAAATATCATCATAAATTAGATGGATTGAGTCGTAGGAGTAACCATGAGAATCTAATCTCATATATGAAAATATCATAATCATTAGTTTCTAATGATTCTAAAAATGACATATAAATTCAATAAATGACACCATATGAAATCTATGGGGCCACACAAGAATTCCAAAATCAACGTACATGAGGGATGATTTATAGACCACCCACCTTATGATTTTACAATCCTTCTCTTCTTGTATGAGCCTCAAATTTAGCATTGAAATAATTAGATCTGAGAAAAATAGAAAAACACTCACTCCTTGATTACTATGTCAATAGAATGAGAGAAGGAGATAAGAATAAATGGACTCAAGTACATAACGTTGCACATCCAATGTGATGAAAGGAAGATTGATCAAATCTCAAATGAAGGAGATCATTCAATCCCAATATTGGTCCATAAAAATGATCCAAAATGATATCCATTGAGGTTAATCACACTATAAATCATTTTTGGGAAGAAGAGGTTGATTAATGTGATCATTATGGATAAAAATATACATTTTACCTAGAAAATTAGCATGTGCATGGTTTGTCGGCACTATTTGACAAACCTTATGCAAACCCATCCTGGGAACATTTGAAGAAATGGAAACTACATGATTAGGCCACACTTCTATTTTACAACTGTGAGATATGGTTCTTCCAAAAAGTAGACCATCCACACAGTTTCTAAAACCATGCTCCATCAGTGGAACATGGTCATTTTTTTCAAAATGATTGGATTTGGGCTTCGAACAAGAACCAGACACCCCTAAGACCATTTCTAACTAATTAGGAATCCGTATGAGGTCCAAAACAACAACTTAGGCCAAAATTGAATGGATCCATACCTGAGTGAAAAAACAAGGTCGTACAGTCTTCTCCCTTTAATGAAATCTTCACCAAGTTCACATTCCAAGGGTGAACAAAAACTCCCTATGAAAAATTCTGGCCACTGAAGATGTATGTCGGCCTCCCGGTCCTAGGTCTCATCCTACATGCAGCCATGCTACCATATCACTTGTACTAGAGGGATTTACCAAAATTGAAAAACCATCATTCTCAGGTCAACAATGCATGCTGGATAATCCTCAAAGGTAAAATCAACATCGAACTCATATTTTTCTAGACAAGTGGTATGAGATAGGTCCGCATGATACTGTAGAAGTTGTGAAATAGGGAAGACATCATGCATGGAACTGTACCTCTTAAGTAGTAGAAACTGATATTTTATCAGCCCAACTCTCTCTAGGATCTCAAATAGACTTATGAAATTAGAAGAAAGCATCCCATTAATATGTAATTATCTATATCTTATCCATTTTGATACCCAAAGAAAAAAACTATCCCTGACCTCGAGCTCTAGTGGTCATCCCTGACGATCGACATATGTTGTTTCTCTAGACAGTGCACTATTCATGACCGTTCTGATCACCTAATCATACTCTGAAGTCTTCTAATTGAGATTAGTACCTAGTAGGGCTTCCTCCACTCCTCTAGCCAGCACATGGGTGGACAGAACTACCTACCATATAAAACCTCAAAAGGAGCCATCTAAACTGTCTTTTGAAATATTTTATGATAGGAAAACTCAACAAGAGGGATATTATTTTCCCAAGAACCTACAAAATCAAAGACACGTGCTCACAGAAAATCATCCTGAACATTTATTGTCCAATAAAAGTATCTATTGGATTTAGTGTGAAAAGTAGTGCATAGAATCACCTATGTTTTCATAGCCTTATGCAATCCCTACTAGAACTGTGATATTGAATAAGCATCCCTATCTGGATAAATAGTATAAGGGATCTTATGGAGTCATATGATCTCATGGAAATACAGTATTCCTAGAATGTCTACTAAGAAAGTATGAAGAATTGGATGGATGTGGGATACATTTTTGAGTCTATCAATGAAAATACATACATCATCTCTACCTCTAGGATACCTAGGTTAACCAACTAAAAAGTCTATTGCAACATATTCCCATTTACATTTCGGGAAAAGAAGTTGTTGTAACAAGACTACAAGTATCTGGTGCTCTGTCCTCACTTATTGATAAGTGTGACACCTACTGATAAACATTTTTATCTTGAATTTCATCCCATGCCATCAATAATGGAATCGAATTTCTTGATAAATATTCACGATTACAAGATTAATTGTCCACTAGGAGGTGTGTGAGTCTTCCATCAACTCCTCTCTCATACCTGTAGGTACCCAGACACATCCATTGATACCTAAGTTGTCATCTCTATATATAGACCAATCTAGATGTGGTTTATCTCCTTATATACACTCATGGTGTACCAAGACTTCTGGATCTAAAAATTTTCTACACTTCACCTTCTCAATGATGGAAGAGGTAACTACCAAAGTTGGAGAGATAAGACAACTCGTGACTATCCTGAGACTCAATTTTCATCTCTGAAATGAGTTCTATTAACATCCATTCATCAGTAGCTTCTTGTATGGAATGTGCCTGAGTTTTACAATTTAGTGTATCTGTAACCACATTTACCTTACCATTCATATAGTCAATCTCATAATCAAGGTATTGTATACATTTGGCCCATATCCACTATTTGTGGCTCATGTAACAGTGAGAAAAGATATATTTGAGGCTCTTGCAGTCCATGTACACCCCAAATCGCTCACCCAATGGATAATTTATCCAACAACATAGGGAATGTACATGTGCTTCTATCTCAGGGTCATACATCATGAAATTTCTTTCGTGATGCCTAAACTACCTAAATCCATACACAACGACGCTATCTTCCAACATCATCAGTACTTCTGGTTTAATTCCTGATAAATTGAAGAGTATAGTATAACCTACAACTGTCTTGGAGAGAATTATAATAGGTGCAAAGAAAAGACTCCCCTTTATGTTTTGGATATCTTTATCACTTTCTTTTAACCCAAGGAAATTGACACCCTTCTTTGTAAGGCTAGTGATAGGTGAAGAAAGTCAGGTAAAATCTTGTTTGAAATTCCCAAAAATTTCATCCATCCACATAAAGTATGTATATCAGACATTTTCTTGGGAAAATCCCACGAAACTACAACACTAACCATTTATGGGTCATCAAATACACATTAAAATGATTTAATATGACCAAATAGTTGCAATTTCTCAATCCAAAAGATGAACATAGAAAGCTTGTCATAAAGATGACCATCTCACGGTGTACTCATAATGAACTCGTGATTTTTATCATGTATTTTATTATAAAGACAATACAATAAATCTCTTTCATAATGACCATGAAAAAAATCCAAATAGTGGTGGAACATCCTATTCATGAGTTCCATGAAAATAGAGGGCTCATTCTTAAGGCAAAACTGTATAACTAGGTACTCACACATACCATACCGACAATGAATATGTGTTCATTATTTGTATCATGTCCTAAATCACACATGATAATAACCAGATCTCAGGTTGATCTAAGAGAATAACCTAGCTCCCCATAGCTGTTTAATGAGATCATCTCTTTCTAGAAGTGGATTTTTTTTCTTGACAATAAGTCGGTTCACCCTTTTGTAATCCATGAATAGATGTAATTTCCATCCACCTTGCTAGAAAAAATAATGGGTGAACCCTAGGAGTATGTACCTGGCCACATAAATCCACTGTACTCTAAATCCTATAACATATGGTTTCATTCTTATTACTCCATAGGTTTTATCCTATAGAGTGAAATGGACACTAGACTTTCTTCTAGTACAAGAAAAATCTTATAATATACCTATCTCTCATGAGGTAATCCAAAATAATTATCGGGAAAGACATCCCTGAAACAATACAATTTTGTACAAAAATCATCTTGTTGTAAACCATGATCCTCCATAAAGGGATTTTCAATATGGGCGGTCACCCCACCTAGACCATGATTCTATCATATAGGTCTATCAACCTGCACATCCCACTCACACTTATACAGATAACTTCTTCCCTCTAGTGACATAAAAGATTCTTTGTAGTGATAGTATTCTAAAAAAGAATGACACTGAATCAACAAATTCATCCTAAGAATGACATTGAATATTTTCATCTCATGAATGAAGAGGTTCTATAAGAATGGGTAACTACCTGCCTCATTGGGTAGTCCCTACTCTTGAGTGTTCCATTTTTTAGTACCTCTAATGGATTATATCAGTTCATTACACCAGAGTAATATTGTATCTCTAGTCCAAGATATTCGAAAATAGATACCAAGATAAAATAGTTCGAATCACCTATATAAAATATATAATATACAATGGTAGATGCCACAAGAATAGTAACACATACTATAGATGGTCTCTCATCCTGATCATCTAGTATTGGCTATAGTGCATGCAACCGACCTGATCTGCGTAGATCAGAAATAGATGGACTACTATGATCATAACTACTCTGTTGGCTCTGCAGGTGATCATTGGTAAAGCTTCCATGAACACGACCTCCTCCTCGGATAGTCCTATCTGTGATACTCCAAATTCATTCCTTATGCGGCATAAAAGAACCTGCTCCAGAAGGGGGATCTAGCACGGTTCTATTTCCACTCAATGGAAGTGGGAAGGTTCTGCAAAAAAAATTGGAGATTCCCTATACAACCATAAGCCTAGAATTCCATTGTGTCTCTATCACAATGAGGATTCAGGTTCCCCTATCACCCACACTGATGAAACACATTACAGCTATTCAAACATGCACTCTTGTTGTCACTCCCAAGGGAATAATGCACTACTAAATGTTTCCTGGCACTAGAAGAACTACTATCCCGAAGGGACACTAATCCCTTAAACCTGGTACTATTTGCATCCCTCACATTATATTAAGTGATAAGAGACCGATTTAAAATTTTAGATATTGTAGGAAGGTGAGAGGAATTAACCTACCAAAGGATGTCATACACCTTACCATCCTCCATGTGTCTGGAAAAGGAAATCTGACCACCAGGTAGAGGCGATGAAAAGCATTGTAACTCAATAAAACACATAGAATACTCCATAAACGACATAGAACACTACTCTAGATTAATGAATTATCCAGCATTATCATCTCTAAACATCTGAGGAAATAACTTATTATAAAATAAATTCTATAAATCAACCCATAACACAGCCTGATGAAGACCATATTAGATAATCACATCCCACTAACACATGTCCAAATCCTGAAGATTGTATATGGAATACTTAACCCTCTGTTATGGAGACATCCTAAGTGCTCAAAGATTTATAGGGTGTCTTCATGAATAACTCGTCATATTGTGGACCTCCAACCCCTAAAATGGTAAGAGGATTATGCTTCTGGAAGTCCACTAGTCAAATAATCCATTGTAGGCGCATGCTAAGGAGCACCATGCATGGACTTCATCATATGTAAGAAACTTTCACGAACATGCACATGAGTTCACAGATCAAGTGCTTTAGAAGGTGCCTCAAGTGGTGCTCTGGGAGGTACGTGTGGTGTCTATGGGACAACAACATCTAGAGCGTGGTCTCCACCACCCTCATGGTGAACAATAGGAGGACTTTCTGGCGACATTGTTCTATTCATTCCAAGCACAGATCTTAGTACAAGCATAAGAAAAATATAACATCACTAGTTGAAGTTGAACAAATGAAAACTCACTACCCATGGCATACCACCCCAAATAACTACATAGATTCCCAGGTATTGGTATATTCTCAAATATAAGTTTAATCTCATTTTACATTAAATTTAATGATTCACTCCTTCACTATTCATAAACAATTCAAGGTGAGATAAAATATGTACCACTAGTTCATTTTAGATTTGATGAATAACTTTATAATGGATAGCCATTTCTAGTGAATCACAGAACATACACATTATACATAGAAATGACACCAATTTAATTATAGAATAATGGCTCGACATTGTAAATTACTCAACCAATCCCATGCGGGACTATTCCCATCCTAATTTGAGACATGAAATCAATAAATCAAAACCAAGAGTAATACAAGCCTTAGATAACTACCATAACATCCATCAACAATCACAGGGATATCAAGAAATGAAAAATAGTGAAATGAATATAGAAGGAATAAAAATATTCATGAAAAGTGAATTTTAGGTGTCTATAATGATGAATGTTACAATGATTTATGCCCTCATATCATTGGGCCAATAATGAATGAAAATCCTTAAATAGAGTAATAATCAAGTACACCACATGTCATGTGTGTCATGAAATGGTTAAATAATTTCAACTGTAATAGGAAAAACAGAACAATAATTATAATTTAGGCAACTTTTTTTCCCACGAACATGGTTTTTCGGTGCCCAAGCATGTCTTATGACCATGTTCCCAGTGTTCTTAATCATAAATATACTATTTCCAAATAGTAAAAAAAATATTAGAAACTCCTCTGATTTGACACTGTGAAGTTCTAAATCTGAATTTCACTTAATGGGTGCCTCGAGCCTAGTGGGCACATGGCCTCATGTTCATCTCCCCAAACTCCATAGGCTGCTAAATAAAAGTGAGGGCCGAGAGTGTGTCTATGGGGAGACTATTTCCTTATAGCCAAAGTGTATTATAGTAGATAAATAAGAACATAAGTAAATATTGAAATAAATATAAGTAAATTTAAGGGACATTAGAAAATAATCACAATAGTAATAATAACTAAAATAATTGGAATTACATAAAACAACAAATGATGATATATAATGAATCTGAAAAAACTAATAACATGGATACTAGACATCAAGCATAACATATTCCACAAAAGTAACAAGGAAAACCAATAATATCCCAAGAATCTGGAGCTTCCACTTAGTCTTCTTCTAACAAGCTCTGACTAAAATAGAATGTAATTAAGTGTTTAAAGATGTCTGATTCCCTCTGTCAACACCTACATACATGAAATCTTCCCTATCCACTAAACTATTTTAGAAGTGGGTGTGAGAGAAATATTAATGGGACACCACCTATAGTGTGTATAAAATTTTCCCCATGAAATGGAAATTTTATAGTGTGAAAGCATGCATATATAATGTAAAGAAGAACAATTTAACTAAATACCCAAGTACCTGCTTCAGCCATTGGATGGAATCTAAAACTGTAAAAAATTCATTATTTAATTATAACTTGTTTTATAAATGAGTGACATGTTAATAATATTTATGGTTCCATTATGTAGCAATAAAATATGTAATGTTATTTAAAATTGAAGTTCCAAGGTAATAAACATGGAAATGTAGACCTTAAGGGTAACCAACTAAGTAATAATTGTTTCCTTGTCGAGGATAAGAGTGTAATACAAGTATAATATTCCATGTAATTCCTTAATAAGATGCCTAATGTGTCCAAAGATTTCATCTACGATAAAATGGGGCTATGAAATGATTGTTCCCGATGGTATCAAACCATGGAACCTAATTTTCAATGCTAGATCCAAGGAGTGTATCTAGAGAATCTTATAATACAATGTGAGGGATCACACAGTGTCAAACTAGACATCCAAGAATATAAAAGGAACAATATCTAGGGGTTCTCATCCTTATAAATATGTATCATTGAATCATAATGGGGTTCTTGAGTGCTCATGTCATTCCTTGACTAGAATCTAGCTCAAGTCAGGGTAGATCTATTTAATTATGATGTCAAGAAGTATTTCATTTGGTTCAATCATTTCCAATAATTAGTGTTATAAGGTCAAGTATAATGTGACCTTTATTAATTCCATTTAATGAATATTCAGTAATTAATGATCATTATGCTACCTTTCATTAATGTGGTAAGGGGTGCTACAGACAGGAAACCAATATTTCACTCAATTTTAATAGAGTCAAGTCATATACTTAGTAAACATTCCAAATTCCCTTTCACAATTAATGATCTATTTGATGAACATACCTTTGGGAATCAAGTGGAAGTGACCTGGTACATTCCATTCACCATTACGTGATACAAAAATAATTTCTAATAAGGAGGCCTATAATTAAGGTGGTTGAGATCAATCACATTTGAACAATGGCTCAAAAGATTCATGACACTAATGAATCAATTATGGAATATCATCCTACATGGGATGTATGGTGTTTTGGGTGTAACCACCATCAACTAATCACATATATGGAAAGATCATAATCATATAGTTCTAATTATTGAAATCATGACATACCAATTCAATAAACAACACGAAATGAAATCGTTGTGCCCCACATTATAATTCCAAAAACAACAAACTTGAGGGATGTGTTATATACCACCCACCATAGGGTTTTACAATCCTTATCCTCTAGTATCGACAACTAATTCATCTTATAATTGAGTATATCGGAGAAAAAGGGAAAAATTATCAAACATCGATGACAAGTTTGAGAGAAATGGAGGAAGAGAAATGTATAAATAGACTCGAGTACTTAACGATGCACAAACAATGTGATGAATGGAAGGTCAGTAAGACCCCGAATGAAGAAGATATTTCAATCCCAGTATTTGGACTTAACAACTCCAAAAATAGATCCATGGTGGAAAATGCCACTAAATATCATATTAGGAAAGATGTGGTGTCTTAATTGGATTATTATTGGAAAAAACATTTTACCCTAAAAATTAGAATGTTTATGGATTGTTCATATGATTGGGAATCCTTGAGAAAACCATTCATGGGTACCTTGGAAGAAAGGGAAGTTGCATGGTTAGGCAATATGGCCATGTGGAAACTGTGTGATATGGTTCTGAATGAAAATAAACCATTTTTATTGTTTGGAAAACAGTGTGCAACCATGCGCCAATTGTGCAATATGGCCAGGTTTCCCAAAAAGAACGATTCCAATCTCCAAACAATCCCCAAACACCACTAATAACTTTTTAACTAATTATGAATCCATATTAGGCCCCAAATAAAGAATTAGAATTAAAATTAAAGGATCCATACATCAGTAAAAAAAATTTGTTCTTACACATATTTTTGACCAAAAATAGTTTTATAAAATATAAAAAACTTAACTTCATCTTGGTAATATATTTTTAATTTTTTGGGAATAAATAATTAACTTAAATGAAAAATGATGATGTTTTAATTATTCAATTAATCTAAAAAACTCATAAAATATATTCAAAATATTAAAATAAACATAATTTAAGACAATTAATGTCGTAAATTAATTTTATAGATGAAATTAACAGATTAGGGATTAGTAAAAATTGGTTTTCCAATATATATTATGGTATTTATTGTCAAATGGAAAATTTAATAAATAGTGTTAAAATTGACATATATGATATATTTAAATAAATTTTTATATTAACTGATATAAATTTTTAAAAATATTAAAATATTAAACAATATTATTATAAGATTCAAAATTTCCTCAATGATCTATTTATGGTATTTTAGTAATTTTATAGTAAAAATAATAACTCTCAATGAGTAAAAATTATTGAATTTTTTTAAGACATAATAAAATCAAATTAGGGTTAAAACAAAAAAATAAGGGTAAGAGTGTGACCTAAACATGTATAAAAATTATTGGATGAGATTATTTCGACCAATCCTTATCCTATATTCTAAATAAATTATTTTATTTTGATTTAAAAAAATAATGTATATAAATTTAATATTTTGAGAGTTTCCAAAAGTGAAAATCACATAAATTATAAAAGTATAGTCCTTCCTTCAATTTTTTATATAAAATTGAGCCATCTATATAATCAAAATACTTCCTGAATAGAGTTACCTAGAGAAAAGGTAATGTTCTACAACATCCATTTCTATTTTATTTCATTCTCCACCCTTAAATTATTCTTATATATATATATATATATATATTATTTTAACCAAATTATGTTAAATATAATTATATAATCTTATTTATAGATTATAAACTAAACCGTCACACACTTCCATCAAGTGGGATATTCAATCATCATTTGTCTTTGCAGTGGACTATCGCCCTGTGAACCGATATCATTAATTTTTCCATTAAAACCATTCATGGTTGGGAATGATAATGTATTTATATTTTATATGTGATATATAACTAATTTATAAGATATTTATACTTCTAAAATTTTTATATTACACATACCTTCATGATTCCATTTTGTAGGAATATAATAACATCATTTGTGGACGAATGGACTACCACCTCCTCAAAGTGATGTGTTTTGTCAAGCATTGCAAGTAATGTATTAAGAATGAGTTTAATAGAAATATGTGAAACATATTACATATAAACAGTACTTGTATATTAATATAAAAATATATCATTTAATTTTCTATCTATCAAAATGAAAAGAAAATTGAAACAACCTTCAGGCATACATACAAATAACTCCACCATAAACAATGTATTCAATTTCATACCACTACGTATTATGGATTATAATAAATACATATATAATAAATATATATAATATTTATAACATGATTTAAATTCTTTTTATTATTAAATCACGATCTATGTAATAGTAACAAATAAACAAGACAAAAAATACTTGACAATAACGTAATTATCACCCAAAACAATGAAAATACTGACATATTATTAATGAATTCATAGTAATATTTTTCTCAAATTATCTTATATGATATAATAAATATTATTATTATTATTTAATAAGATATTAATATTTTTAGAACAACTATATAAGTGTTTTTAACATATAAGGATGTAATCATATCTAAGACAATAGTTTATTTCACAATCTCATTATTATTCAGCATTGTTAATGTTTATGTATTCACCTGGGAATATTTATCTTCCATTTCAAGATTTTAATTAATATTATTCTATGAATTTTTGAATTATTTTTTTATCAGACATATGTTTTAATTTTTAGAAATTAGTTTAAAAGTTTTTTTTGTTTTCTAAACAAGGCTCCTTGTGGTTTTTTGTAGACAAAAAAAATTGTGGGAATATTTTTTTATTAATTATATAGAATGAGTAGACATTCCTAATTTCATCCATCCATTATATATTTAGTAACCCTTTGTATTATTAATTGTTTTTTTAAAAAAAATATTTTATATTTGCACTACTTTTTTAAGTAAATGCTTTAAAAATAAAAACGGTATTTCTCTTAATATTTTTTAAAAGATTTCATTAGTGTATTTTCATCTATTTAAACACCCTTTATTTAATCTTATGATTAATTTAGGTTGATCTCTACTTATACTATATACCAAATTTAATTGAATGATTTATGATCAGTTTAACTATAGATGTTCAATTTGGATACCATTAATCATATTTCTCAGGATGGTTTATAGTTAAAAGTTCACATTTTTTATGTTATTTTTAAGTGTGATAATTTTTATTGTTTTTGTTTTCCAATTTCAAATAAAGAATTAATTGGAATTTTTATGTGAATTTTGGGGCCTTCTATATCCCCTTAATGCATCAATAGGTCTCATGAGAAAACTAGTTTCATTATTGGTTAAGGCCTTATCCATTTATGAGTGGTGTATTGGTCGAATCCTTGATAGTATAATTATGATGTCTATAATTATGCATTCCATCATTATGAGATTAGTTATTGGTTTCTTTTTCATTCTCTGATTAGTTTTTATATCCATTATACTTGGCTCATACATTCCCTATAGAACACTTTCCCTGGCCTGGATCCCTATACATTAATCCTTTACATGATTTGAGATACACGTGTTTGGTTTCAATAATAAAACCAAATAGGAAACCAAAAATGAATCCGTAACTGATTTCCTCATGTAATGTATGTGTCTTCTAAAATGACAAACATTGTGAATGAAAACATAAGAATCATATAATGACCACTTATGTGAAAACCAATACACCAAAATATCCAATTATAATTAAATTGGCTCCATGCTGCAATGAATATCAAGATATCTGGATTAATCCTTCATTTCTCAAAAGGCTAGTAAATATTCTACTAACCATTATGGGAATATACTACACTCAATATGGTAGAAATAAAATGAGCCATCTTCTCAGCATCCACTAGGCATAATTTTATGGTAATATTGTACATCCACCAGGCATCAACAAACATGAATCGTAGAATCCACCAGGAATTAAAGATATCAAAAAAATTTCATGAAGCATACACTACAACAAAAAATGGCTAACGAAAGTGCTACCCCTTTATCAGCACTTTTTTAGTAGTGCTGATAACGGGGGGAATTATCGGTGCTTTTTCATACCGGTGATAAATTTTATGTTTGAAAAAAAATCATGAAAAACAAATTATTGTTATATAAGTATATTTATATTTATATAAATATAATATATATTCTGGAAATATGTTTTAGATACGTATAAATAGACTAATACATTTAAAATATATGAAATTTAGTGAAAAATGTTTCAAAATATTAAAAAAATTATTAGTTAATAATTTGATAATTTTTATTGATTAAAAATCATTTAACAACAATTTGAAGACACAAAATTTCAAAACAATTAATAAAAGATCTAAAATAAGATGAAAATGTAACTCCAAATTCAAACGGTCGTATCATGTGATCCAGGTGTCCGTTTGAGCTCCACAACATAAAAAATCGAAGCCTACGATGATCTATATGTGCTAGTAACCCAAGAAAAGCTTCTATCACATTTCGTGATGCCATAAAAGGCCCAGAAGGCCTCCAAAACTGAGTTTTTAGTTGGGATACCACAATTAGTTTACATTCAAACAAGCATAACTTCTCATTCGGATTTCTGTTAGGCATGTACCACATATTATATATAATATTGTTTCATTTTCATAGATTTGACTAGTTGTGGAGTTGAATAGGGCTTTTGGATTATATTTTATAGTCATTTTAACATTCTATGGCTTTTCAAATACACATATATTTGTATATATTCATAAATATATATGTGTTTCTGTGTGTGTTTTTGTGTGTGTCTGTGTGTTGTGTATATTTATGTATGTATTAATTTATTTATTTATAAACACACATAAAAAAATATTTATTCATAAATGTATTTAAAACTAATATTATAAGTATATATTAATATAAAAATAAATATACGGATAAAAAATTATAACAATATATATATATTAATATAAAAATATATATATACTAATATATGAATAAATATATTTATATTAATCTAAATCTATATTAATATACGAATAAATATATCTATATATATGTATATAAATAGATATATAATTAAATAGTGAAAAAAAATATCTTAGTGGTAATGGTACAGCCGCAAAAGTGGGGAGGTCGTGGGTTCGAGTTTGGGTGGAAGCATAGGGTTGCGTGTGTGGGAGTGTTTGTGGGGGGGGTCTGCCTAGCACTGATAGGGGGGTCAAGTGCTATTAAAAGCTCTCCCCGCATTATATAATTATTTTTTATTTTTTACATTTTACTTTTTTGACTTTTATCAATGATTTTTAAAAGAGCTGATAAAGGTCCCTTTAATCAGAAATAAAAAAGCGCTGATAAAGGGGTATTTTATTAGAGCTTTTTTTCACTGATAAAATATGCCTTTATCAGTGCTTTTCGGAGCGCTGATAAAATGGACCACCTATATCAGCGCTAAGCTTTACTACGCTTTTTTAGCACTGTTAAAGCCCTTTTTGAGCGCTGATAAAGACCGTTTTTTGTGGTAGTCATCATCATATACCTATATTGTTCTTTGTTCAATAATCACTATTTCATGGAAGTCATGTGCACTCCCCCAATAAGGGATAACCATGTTCCGATTAACCACCTTCTCAAAAAATCCAGAATAAATACCTCTAAATGAATTGTAACATGCATAATGTGGTAGAGAATGCCTGAAAATCATAATCATCATCATGAGAAATAGTATAAATATAAAATACATGTGAAAAAAAATTAATCATGAACAATAAAAAATATGCAAGAATACTCCTTGAAAAAACTATCATATATTATTTTTTGGAAGATGAGTGGTAATTAAATCCCAAAGGGTGATCTAATCATAGCCAGGGCTTGGGCGCAGAAGCCACCATGTATACCTCACCACTGAGCTTCTGGAACCACTGACTATTCAACGTTTCAAGAATAACTAAATTCAAAACTTCAGTGCCACTGCATGGCCAGTTTCTTTTGATATTGTAATTAGTAGGGTCTTAAAAATCATAAAATCCTTCTAGAAGGCAACTGGTAAGATGGTGGGTTGTGCTAGCTATCTGATGGATAAATTTTAGTCCAATATTTTAAGAACATATTAATGATTCCAATTAGAATTTCCCAAACCAATTTCTATCAAAACCCATTCACTAAATATACCATAAAATAGAAGAACTCAATTATAATTTTTAATTTATAAACATAGAATCCACTAAATTTAATCCAAACATAAATGTAAAAATTATTCCATATAATTAATTCTCTTCCACAACTCCTCGAGGTCCTAGTAAACACTAACAAAAAACTATACTGACATACTCCCAAATTCACATGAGAATTAGATGAGGATAATGAAATCCACCAAGATGTTGGAACTCCACCATTATCCTCTAGAAGGTTAAGAATTTGGATAAAAATTTAAAAATTTCCCTCTTCATCACTTCCCACCAAAAAAATCACTTGAGGAGATGGTACACATTAATCACAACAAAATGTACCACCAACATAGATTTATGTAAATACATCATCATATCTTCTGAAATGGTGTAAGGGATTCAAAATCTCACATATATATGGATCACACCATCTCTACGTAATGACTAAATTGAAATCATGACACTTATTAATAGTTGATCCATCATCATAGCACACTCATGGTTGGTCTCATGTCCATCCATTTCCCGATCAACTAAAAATATATTAATACCAAGAGAGAACATGTCATCGATCCCTAATTCTTTAGAGAATAAATCCTCCAATTAGAAAAAAATATCATCAGTCGCCATTTAATCTTATAAAGTTCATTCCCTAAGAAGCTGACCTACCTATGTCTTAGGGATAACATCATCTATAATGATATTACCGTTAACTGGTATGTTTTCCATCTCAATGTGTATTATTTTTAGATACTCTACCTAGAACCTCTACCTCATCATTATGTAACATAGTGTGAAGATATAGTGAAGGCCCTATTTATCAGTGTAGTGAAAAAACCTCTCAATAGATTAATAGTATCACCAACACATCAAATATGTGACGACGAATTCAATTTCCAATTCATGATTTTTATATTTTCATGCATGGGGTTACATCTAACGTGACCCTGAAGGTACTACATAACCCCTTACCAAATTAACTCTTTAAAACAAATTCTTGATTCAGAGTATTACAATGTATAATTAATGATTAGCTAAAGAAGAATTATAATTGTAGATACATTAAACCACCAATTATTTTTATGAAACACATTATCACATTGATATAATAGCATTAACATTACATACTCCTTCATTAATGAAATCAGTGGGACAAATTTATGGGAGAAATGTCTAAAAAAATATGTAAATAACCTGGTAAAAATTTATTTCTATTGATCTTTAACATGTTATATATATATGTCATGTTCATCATTTCAACCACTATCTCTAAGCCCCTGGATATACTTGTCTTTGACACCACATGACCCAAAAACAAAAAATTCTAAATAAAAAAGTTATTTTTTATGAAATTTACATAAATTCATTCATCTCAGAGTGTAATTAGGTCTATATCAATATGTTTGGCATGGTACTATCTTGTGAGTGAGTAAATAAGTGTGTCATCAATAAACATAGGGTTTAATAAGTTATATATGGGCGAGTGACTTTTTTAATGATATATATCAACACATATTGTGAATTTCTCACTCCAAATAGTATCACTAAGTACTCTTGTAAAACATATTTTATCTGAAAGACTATCTTCGGTATGTCCTCATCTCCAACCCATTACTGGTGATACCCAAATAGAACATAATCATTGGAGAACAACTACACCTATTACTTATCAACGATATCATAGATCTTAGGAAAATAATATTTAGTCTTCATCGTCACATGGTTCATATTTTGGAAATATATATAGTGTTAATGACTTCTATCCACCATTAAAAAAATATTATTACACCTAATTATGAGTTAATTTTCCTGATAAATCCCTTTTTCCAATTCATTGATCTATTACATGATCTCTATCAACTCAGTCAGTGTCATGTAATAAAGGGGTATCAAATTGGTTTGTGCTTCTAGAAGAAACAATAAATCAAAATAAAATCTAATATCATGGGAAATTACTATGATGTAATATTTAATTCCATCCCACAAGTGATCCATGACTAGTGGAAATGATGAAGGGTACCACTAATCCTATATATTGAGAAAATCGTATAATTTTAATACCGATCATCCCAAGATAACTTATTTCTTGATCAGATATACCTATTCCTAGTTTATATTCACCAGTAGTCACATACTTCTCTTCATTTACATATGTACATGATCCCCTTAATTTGTAGTATTAAATATTAAATCAGATTCTAGTCAACTATTCTACAATGAGAATCAAAGAAAAACTCATCATCTTAACAAACATGAAGTACCACAAATATCCATAACTGAAAATGACTATGGGATACTCTGGGAATCTCTGAAGTTGGTATACTTAAAAAATGGTTAATAGTGGGAATGTAACTCAAAAAAATCATGAATATTAGGTCAATTACATTAATAAATTATAAATTCATAATGTAATTGTAAGAAACTGTATCAAATAATGATGTATAAAATAATTATTTAATCATGACTATACATCTTAGATCAGATGATTCCTCACCAATGCTTATTGGAGACAAGTGTACTACATAAACAGGGACAACCTGATATCTATGAACCTATACCTAAGTTTCCTGATGATGTTAGTCATCATCATATGAGCCTACTTATGAGGACACCAGATATATCCTTGGTTCAATGAATACATCATCCATGATCCTCTATAATTAACAGACCAAAAATAATGGGATAAAAAATACATGTGGTATATTTAATGTCTTTATAGATTACACTAGCTATGAATTGTTGTTCAGAACCAATAGTAACGATCGACCATGAAAAGATTGAAGCATCAGGGTACTCCTACTGAGGAAACTAAATAAATCGAGCCTAGATCCACTAGTATAACACTACCCCATTATACATCTATATTCGTCCACTTCTAGAAACCAAAATAGCTAAGCGATGAAGTAGAAAGAGGTCATCTCACATGATTACTGAATGTTGGGAGAAAAAATACAACTTGGTCTTTATCTAGATCATTATTAATAATAAATTCCTTATATATAACCTCAAGGTATTGTTATAGATGGATGTATTGACATGTCACATGATGTCAATTAAAAGAATGCTATCATCCTTAATTTAAATATGTGAATTGTTCTTGGCCATGTGATTAGAGAAGTTTAGTATCCGGATGAAATGAGCGGAGAATGATGATATTATACGGTTCCCCTTATATAGCTCCATGAAATCATGTTCTCAAATTGGATTCATCATTTTGAGAATTAATTCCTTGATGAATACATTTGTGAATGTCTCAAGCATGAGATTCTCTTGTACGAGAGTAGGTCTCACCATTCCCCACTATCGTATTATGTTTCCTTGTAGTATGAGTGCTATTAGCTTCACCCTTCAACACTCAGGTGTCTAAATGAGGTCAACAACAACATAAATTATGAATATAGGTTCCATTGTATCCTCTAAATAACAAGTGACCTAATATGAAATATTATGCTAATGCTATATATCTCTAGTGTATTCAATTATGGTCCTCGATGCTTGTCCACCCAGAAAATGATAATACAGAAGGACTCTATGCTAACATGGGAACTCTACCTACACCACCAATGTTTTTTTGGAAGCATTCTCTAATGTAACCTCCTACATAGTATGTGGTGGAATATGGGAATCCTACATTAAACAATAATGTTGGCCAATATATGAAAGCATTCATTTTTTTTCCTTCATGAAACAATCTTCTAAAATATAAAATGAAAATTTTGAGAAAATTATATTCATTATGATATGTCTTCATATGTTTATGAGATCACACAATGGATCTATGAGTATTCTAGATACTACCCAACATATATCCCTCCTATAACTACAAATGGTATCCATCACTGCATGCTCTTCATAGAAACATATATGTAAAAACATTGCAACATGAGTAGATTACTATGAAATCTACAAATATATCACACAGTATTGAAATTAATGACAATTAAACATATTATTACAGGATGGGTATCATTAAAATCCATTAATTAATACCAAATGGTCAGAAGGCCTTGTGTATTTGGAATAAAAGGATCATAACACATAATATAAATAAAAAACATGGTATCCTTTATTTATCTTGTATAGTGAGATACTAATTCAATCTGATCTCATAGAACAGAATAGTATAACCTAAGAAATACGTAAAATATGGGATGATCTAAAATGTTGATTAATGGTATAAACATGACCAGGATTCATAAAATTTGATTGAAAGTTATAACATTATATCATAAAAGATAAGTAACATTAGTAATAATATTGAATCATAATGTAAATAAAATTATATTTTAAGATAATGGAATCATAAGAAATGTGTCAACAACATATAACATAAAAATAAACATGATACTCGAATAAATTCCTAGGAAATATCACATGGTGGAAAATTTCCCATAATAAATTATATTTTCTCCCTAATCGCATACCTGATTTCTCACAATACTTATCATTTACCATACACATTAGAAAACTATCAAGCTACACCAATCATAACTTGTTCATGATCTATGTGAGCCACATAATGTATATTAATCTTGAAGTAACAAGACAACAATTAACAATGTAATAGTATTGGGTTGTATCATCATTATTAAAATAAAAACCAAAGGAAATTAAATAATGATGAAATTTGAGAAATTATAATCATCCATATATTACCATATCAAATAAAGTATGACTGAGAATATTTTATTTCTGAGATACATATATATATATATTTCCAAATAATACCACAAAGTTAATGTATGCCGTGATTGATGGATATAAATACCTCTAAAATGATTAAAATCATTCTAGAGGAATATAACCATTTTACCATAGATTAATATAAAAAAATGTGATCTTAGATGGAAATTTAATTTGGAAAATTACTTTTAATACAAGTTGATGAAAATATCACATCCATTTTATAACCTATTATTTAAAATATAAAACATTTTCAAAACAATAATGAATAAATATATTTAATATAACCATGGAAACCTATAAAATAATCATTAAACCATTGAGTTTTCATAAATATTGAAGGATTTTGTTATGCTGAATATTTTAAAAAAACATTCATTCAAATTTTTTCAGGAAAAGTCACAATTTAAATTGTTCTGAAAATACAAAAAATATTCAATTTAAAACATTTTTTTAATACAATTAAGGGTAAAAATGACTATAAATCATCATAATAATTCATTTTTGAAAACATTTTTTGAAAACATATATTTAAAAGGAAAATGATTTTCAATCAAAGAGAGGAACGATGTCGAATTTTTATAAAAACATTGTAGAATTATGTTTAAGTAATAACTAGTAGAAAATTATAATATTACATATAATCAGAATTAATTACAATATAAGATTTGAGGGGAATGGTTTTGTTATACAAATATTTAATTATTTCTTGCAATCTATTTTCAAGAATACATAATCCGGATTTAAATGAGATTAAAACAGAAACCCTACTCTCCTTCGTAAATTTTGAATCATAACATCCCAGGAATGAAGTATATGAATTGTAACATTATATATATATACATATTAACGACTTCTTATAATTTATTAAAAGGGTGATTTAATTAACCATTAAAACATATTAGGTTTGTTAAAGAACATTTATCTCAATGAAGAGATTTTGAGGCAAAACCCATACATAGTTCGTATCATTGAGGTGAGAGATCATCATTGGGATGATTATGTGAAACAAATGTAGGTACACTGTAAATTTTTTTAAAATAAACAATATAAAAATAAAAATTAATTTCACACATAATATTGGCATAATATAATCAATCATGTATGTGCATAACCTCAAGATTGAAATCTTATTTAAGAAAACCCGATCATCATGCTTACTATTAGTTAAGTGCTCTTAAACCTCAGATTTATTATTATAAAACAAGTTATTAAATTTTAATATAACCATATTAATAATTATAATATCATATGTGATCCTTTTATACCATATTATTAATCACCTGATAATAAATTTTCATTATTATTTTTGTTTCAGTTGTTAGTTTCCTTGTTTTCTTATTCATGTTTTATCGTGAATGTTACGGATCCTGAATGGAGGATATATTTACATTACCTAAAAAAATATATTAATTTTATAAATATACTTATTTAATTAAATTCATCTATATAATCATATTTTATTTTTTACATCCACAATGAATCACAGCGCTCTGTGGATATTGAAGGTCGTAAGTACGCACGAGCAATGTTGTCATTTCCTTTTATTGGGGAAAGGGTATTGAATAGGATTGTATGTTTATTTTCCCTAATAAATATAATTTCATAAATATTAGTAATATTAATTCTTTTTTCCTTTTTAATATTCCATTTTAAGAGTTATTAAAAAATGATTCACATCACTTTACGATGGGATAGTTTGGTGTACACCCAAGCGACATTATTATTTATTCAATGGATTGAAAATTAAGAAATTATATTATATAATTATTTTCCTGAATTATTAATAATTTTAAAATATATAATATAGAAATAAAAATTAATCCTTATTATATTCAATTTAAGATTAATTTAAAGACGATTCACATCGCATCGTAAACTGGTAGTCCACCATACACAGGAGCAACATTACCATATTCTATATAGAATAAAGAGTAATAATGTATATATTATATTATAATTAGATAAGAAAAATAATTTCATAAATATCATATAAAAACATTAGATACGTCACTATATTCATTCATTATAATTGGTGATAGAAATAAAATTTCATAGATTCATGAGGAAGTAATCCACCATACACATGAACAACAGTTATTTTTCTCATTTGTGGATGTTGGGGATTGTTTCCGGTCAAGAACATAACATAAAAAAACAACAGTATATATAAGACATAATTTTTTTATATTAGGATTTTTTAATAATAATTTATATAGGTGGAGTAAAGAACAAAAAAAACACTCAGTTCAGGACATTACCCCTTCATTAGACAACTTTTTTAGTTTCAAAAAAAAAATCCTTCCTAGGTCAGATTTATGGAAAAAACAAGGCTTATAGGATGAGGTCATGGATATTTTTATTTTACATGAGAAGGTATTGATAAAAAAATATTTTTTGGTGTGTGTAATGGAGAAAACAATGGACGACATTTTTAGGGGGGAGAGATGAAACAGTTGTGATTTTTGAAAAAAAAATCCAACCACATTTTTCTCATGATGAAAGGCTCAAATGGGCCCTTTTCTAACCATATAATATTTAATGTCTAAATAAGTCCACAAAATATGAATTAAACATTATTTTTCTAATTTTTAAACCTTAGATTTTTAGTTTAACCTGTCACCCCTCATAAACTCATTTTTACATTAACTGTTGAAAGTAATTTTTAATGATTCCAATATTAATTATGGTAAAAAATTATTTCAACATTATTATAAAATATAAATTATATTTATTCCGAATATAGAATACATTTTTAGAAATTATTGTAATATAAGTTTCAGATTTAATATGAAATTAAACCCAAGGATGTGGGGTTTTCCTTCCAAAATATAATCTTTCAAAAGCTGAAAAACATTATATAAATATATATATAATCGATTAAAAAAATAATTTAAATTAATTAATAGATGATTTAACAAATTATAATTTTAAATCCAAATTAAAAGAAAATAGGGATTTTATGTTATTTAAACGAAAAGATAATTATTATTAAAACTCAATATTTTTCACTATTCATCGAAAAACAAAAAGTTTTAGAAATATATCAGAAATATATAATAAGATAATTTTATCATTTATATTTCAGAAATAATATTTTTTTAGAAAAATAAAATTCCAAAAAGAGGTAAAATATTCTTTATATCCTAATGAAGGGTGCCTTCTATGATGCATACCAAATCTATATCCACTAATTCCGTCATGTTCTTTACTCTGCTAACATTCCCTCCATTACCCGCTCAAAATTTTTCTCAGATCCACCTAAGGATCATACTGAAAACGTTCTACTCATTGGTCGATGTCATGCATGCTCCTTCTACTGATTCCATCCCTCACTTCACTACACTCTCATTCAATTCATTCTACACCCATCCCTGTCGCAAGTTTCTGTTACTTGTTATAAAATTCTCATTGTATAATTTCTACTCTATCCCCAATGTCCTGCAATCCCTTAAATACATTTTACATCATCGATGGGGATCTTTAGAACCTACAATTTTCCCTCTGCATATTTCCTCATCCTCTTCCCATCAATCTGATTCCCTCAATTACACATCCCTCTCGCATGGCAGTTTCATCCTCTTATTCTTGGGATACCTCTATATATATTTTAATCCAACATATAAATCCCAGAAATAGTTGAATAGGTTATTTAACCTCAATGAGCTACTCTTTTTTCTCTATTATTCCTCTATTAATCCTCAACTAACTATCAACTTCCATGTTAATGCCCACAACCACTTACTGAATCTCTTCACCTTCTCTGGCACCTATTATGTCCTTCACATGTATATATTTTTGTTTTTTCACAATAATCTATGAGGGGATAGTCTTCAAATAATAAATTAATATTCATATCTTATCTGTTCTTTTCATTTTATGAATTTCTTTTTCGTTTCTCCAATATTTACTATTTCATATTTTAATATGAATTTTTAAAATATTGCCATAATATATCTTCATTTCCAATTCAACAATTAATACATCTATTTATTCTGGTTAGTCAATCATTGTTAATTGTTTTTACAACTGTTGAAAATAATTTCAACCACTACATCAAGGCGTGTAGAAATTTAGTTAAGCCTAATTTATTTTATTCCGTACAAAAATTTCCCTCTTTCTATCATACAGACATTATATGCATCCCATTTATTTTTTTATAAACATCATTGATTACATTATTGGTAAAATCAGTATCCATTGAAAAGATATATTACATTCACTATACTCAAAATAATTCATAAAATTACACTCCTGAACACCATGACAATTCAATAAAATGAAAAACAACACAAACATGCAATCCCCATAAATATCAAGAGAAGAAAGTATTCCAAGAAGACTACTATGTAATCACAAGAAAAAGGTTATGATTAATTCATTATCTTTACTTTAATGTCTCTCAATGTTTATCATTTTTCACAAACTATATTAGCCATATTACCAAAATTATAGATTCAACACATATTAGAATTTATTCTATTACATTTCTCTTATAAACCATAAACTGAACCACTACAACTAATTGGCTGCACAAAATCCATTTTCACATATATCTGTCCATGGTTCGTTCATTTTAAATTTACCAGTATAATGAATTTTTATTTATATTTCAACAAAATATACCAAAAATTGGTAAAATTTATCTTCTATTTCTTTGATAGTTCCTCAACAGTGTGTTAATTTTTCAACCACTTCTGTTGGATCAAATAAGATAAAACAAGGACTGAACACCATGATTAAACATTTTCATACATATTGCAAGTCTGGTGAGAATGTATTGTGATGACCAATAAGTGGTTTATCTAATCCTGTTATTTAACCATTGAATTTTTATTGATTTATTATTTTAGCTTTGATGAATGAAGCAAATATTCTTACTAATTCATCAATTTCCTAGTCGTCATAATAAACATCACTCATACTGGTAGACATCTTATTCTGTTTGATTTCAATATTATTTATTATGAATAAACATCCAATAAAAACTATTTTATGGATAATAATACTGTCAAACACAATTCATTTTCAGGCCTAAGTCTATTATAAATAAAAATTGAAATAAACTATTGATATTGTTACTTCTTTTGATCACTTTATTCAAAGAATAGTTCTGGAAGAACATATAATAGGTAAATTTTTTACAAATTCAATTTCTATCTTTTTATGTATTTTTTAATCATATTTTCTATAGATAATTAATAAATTACTCATCTACAAAAAATGCATCTACTGAATACTATTAAATTTTAATGTAATATGTAACACATTGTATTCTATATGAGATGACATTGTATTTCACATAGTTCTAATTTTTGTTATGTAATTATTACATTACTCTTATATGATTTAGAAATTATTGTACATATGCAATACTCAAATCATTTTCAATCTATGGGTAATTCCAACCAAAAATGAAAATTGTTTGATAGGAAGATAGGTCAGACATTTTTTCATCTTACTTTCGGTGACAGATAAATTATATTTAACAACATTTTTTATTTATTATCATATATAGGTGTACAAGTTAATTTTTATTTATGGGGTGACATTGTAAAGAAAATGTGATATTCTGTGGAAAACAAAAATAACCCAACTACTATTTTTATATTACATCTTTTTAGGGAAATGGGATTGAGTAGTATGCTTTCTATCTACATTTAATCTTTGGGTCTTTCTATTTATAGTTCATTTTTTTATATTATATCATTAATGTAATCTATGATACTATTTGGGAACTTCTTTTAGCCTCTTTAAATTTAAAAACTACCTTTAATGCAAAAAACAATTATTTCCAACCGATAGATTCCAACAGTCAATTGCTATAGAAGAAGGTGTCATCTTAGATGTAATTAATTGTGAATTTTTAATTATTCAAACTACCAATATAAAAGATGTATTCTCCGAAATTAGTTATTTATAATTTTTCACATTATATATTTATCAATTTTGAGTTGATCATGCCATCATCATTTTATACTCCATGTTTATGAGTAGTATCCTACTCAATGGAATTATTCTTTCTAATACCCTTCTTCATTCATAGAGAAGTAATATTCACAGTGTCCCCAACATAGTCGAGTTGTATATCATCCTTTTTCAATGAATGAAAATTACTAGTATTACCTATTTCATAACTAACAAGAAGATGATTCATATACTATATCATGTTTTATTCCCTACGGTAAATGATTACTATTATAAGTAATTTTAATGAAGGTATCTCAAATATATACTGTTTTTAACAAACACATTTCTCTATTAACAACATAATAATTTTTAATAAAACACATCATACTGTTAATAAACACAACCGTATGTAAACCATAGTCTTATGTTAATATATATTGTATATTATTTTTTTGGTTTTGATCTATCTCTTATCTGTTTTTCAAAATTTACATTTACAATTTTCAATATTCATTAATATTTATTCTTATTTCTAAATAATACAGTGTCTATAGAAAACCATGATGTAAGATTTTGATATTAATGATATTGTACAATGTGACATCATCATTGGTTCATTATAAAACCCCAAGTGAGTTTCATTCACTGATAAATATATAAAAATATAAACATCAATATTTATGAAGGTTTTACTAACCTAATTTTTATTATTATCTTATAAATTAATCATTGTATTGTTTCTCTTATTGTTTATTAAACCCTTGTCTTCTTTTTTTATTTTATATCGCTTTTTATATCATTGTAAAACCAATGTCTTTATGAATTTTAATATAAATGTTTGACCATTCAGGGAATGTAATTATCTATGTTGAAAATAAATTTTCATTCCTTTATTTTTTTATTTAATGTTTTTATTATATTAATTATGTCTCAAAAGTATCCCCACATATATTCCAATATTATTTACAACTTATCTATGATAAAAAAATATTCAATATAATTGTTCATTATTATATTTTAAAAATAGTATTGTCATGTTGAAAATAAAAATGTATTTATAGTGTCTTTAAAACACACATGTGAGTACTACTTAGTTTTATATTCCATTTGTAAATCGTGACTAAACTGCCTTTTATAAAAATATATTTCTCTAGAAAACGTTTTTTTCAAATAGTTTTTATTTCATTTATAACCAATATATAACCATTTAATATTATTTTATAATGGTATAAAACACAAGTATAATACATTATTTAGTTTTGTTAAGACCAAACTATTTATATTCTACTATATAATTGTCATTTTAAAAAATAATATTTTAATCGGGAATTGTGTTTCATTTAAACTTGATGATTCAAGTATTAAAAGCTATAACAAAGATAAAATATATTGAATTTTTTTGGGGTGTTAAATTCTCTTCTATTTTTGGTATCATGTTTCATATATGCTATCTAAAATGATTTTCCTATTCAAAAATCATGGTGGTGTTAAATTTGATGTCCTTAAATAAACTTCATCTTTATAATTTATTCATGATCTTAGTAATGATGGGTTTGCAAAAAGAAACTAACTATTAAATAAACTCACAGAGTAAAAAGGGTTAACAAAACTTCATATTGAAAAGAGATAAAGGTATTTCATAATTCAAACCATAAAAACACATTATCAGGATTCCAAATATGATAAAAATGGTGGTTAATGGGAATATAAACACTGATAGGAATAAAAATGCACAAGTATTAATAGATAACGATATAGATCATTAATCATGATAAATTAAAAGATTAATAGAATATTACATACATCAAAAAAATAATTCAGTGATGGGATAAAAAAAGTATTTCATTATTCAGAAATGAAGGTGCTTGGATAACATTTTTGTTTCAATATCATTTTCCTAGAAGTAAGGTATTCTTGTGAACAATAATAATATACATACATGATATATTTTGGTTTTATAAAAATAATTTCATCCTTCTTTTTATACCTAAATCACTTTATACTTCACCTATTACTCTTTGGAATGAATATCAAATATTATTTTTTTTATTCATAAATAAAAAATAATAATGTTTAACATATCATAAGAACTATGAAATAGTAAAATGTTATTTATCTTAATATTTTAAAAATAAAAAATATTTATCACAGACCAAAATAATAAAAAGTATGGATTATAATTGATTAATATTAAAAATTATAGAACCAAAAATACATATTATAATTATTCCCAAATTACCCTTTATGTTAAACAAAAACATTAAATTCAATTGACCCTAATAAAAAATATCACAAAATATAATTAGTCGACCCAAAATAGAATCACTAGATCCTGTAATATGTTTATCATAATATAATTAATATATAACCAAAAACCATCTGAATAAAAACAACTTCATACTAACTAGTACATCACAGTGGCCAATGGTAGGAACATCACCATTATCACCTTTCAGTAATGGTTTTATTCCCTATAACGATTCCAAATTTCATGGGTTTTCACATTTCATATGAGTAGTGATTCTTCTAAATCATACTAATATAATTCTTATAACATTACAAAAAAACTTATTAACATCCTCGAAAAAACATTACTCTTTAAATAAAATTTTAACAACTAAATTTTCTATACAACTTCTTTTTTTCAAAAAAATCTCACCTTACCATTAAATAACCATTATAGGTCATTATTACCATTCAACATATTAATGAAAATCATTAATATAAAAAATAAATATAACAATACTTATATATATAGATATATTGATTCACATAATTCACAAATTGTGTACATAAACCTATCATTCCACTCCATTATTAAAAAATTAACATGGCTTCTTCATCTGATTCATTAACACGTCTATATATTCATATTTCATTTTTAGTATTTCATCATCAATAGTATTTAAATTACTTGTACAGGCATTTTGATTCTATTCATGAGATTTCACCCTAGTACATCTAATATTGTAATGTTTATACCTTCATCATTTAAAACATTCAATTGTCAATGATACCATATAGATACCATTATTCTCATCCATTTCATTAACCTAAATATTCAATTTTCCTTGTGAATTACTTCCTCTCTGTCCTTTTTCACAACAAAACCGCATTCCCATTACACATAGACATTTACATTGTTGTTTTGTTCCACATTAATGATATATATGAAATATAATCTTCATTCCTCCATGGTATGTACCACCCAAACTCAATGAAAAATCTATCCACCTATAATTTGTTAAGTCTAAGAGTTGGTTGCAGAGAAATTGTGTAATCATGTACCATACTAACTGATTAGGGTTAATCCTAATATCCTACACCCATGTTTTCATCCAATTCAGTTTTTCTTCATTATAATTTCTATCAAATTCTAAATTAACCTAGTTCCATCTAGTTTTTTTCAATGACTACAACCATTAATCATAGTTTGAGAAATACTATTCGTATTAGGAATCCACATAATCATGAAAAAAATTATCACACATTTAAATTACGAAAAATTCATTTCAGCCTTAGTCATTTTATGTTTAAACTAGGTCATTATTGCTCATCATCTATTAAAATCATTCATGATGTTTCATTAAGAGTTTGTTCATTTCCAATTTATATCCCCAGGGTGTTCCAAACCAGGTTTTCATTATGTCTGACTCTCATATACAAGTTAATTATCGAGTCAGACCTAGAATTCCTTTTTTGGGGTTATTACCCCTATGTACATATTTAACCGAAAACATTCTGCACACAATATCTTGATAGGATGTAATTTCTCGGAATCCACCCACTCTATACTCCCCCAATATTGTAGGATATTTTTCAATACTTTCTTATCCTTGTACATACCCCTGGGGTTCCCAACAATTATTCACCATCCTAGTTGAAAAGGGAAAATAAGACATTTCTATGATACCAACTATCAAATAACCTTCATTTTATAGATTTTATTACGTGATTTTGGATGTAAACATTGATTAATTACAACACAAATATCATGAGCCAGACTTTCTCTAGAAGACTAGGATCACAATACATCAATAGAAACTAAAACAAGGAATCATTATTTTTTTCATTTCTATAGTGATCTCCAAAATCCAGTTGATCTCCTAAAACTTCATATCGAAACCTATGGAATGAAAAAAGAATGGGGTGAGGTAGAAATCCTACAAAGGAAATAAACACCTTATAGAAGAAAAACTTGTTAATGAAATGTATAATATGATTCCACGAAAGAGAAGAAACCTAACTAATAACATTGAATTAAAATGTAATGAACATGGTATAATATGATTATTAAATTATATGATAAATGGATGAAACATATAAAATAAATAGAAATTTTTCAATAATAACTTCCTAGATGATATGTCATGGGGGAAAAAGTCTAATTATGGATTTGTGTTACTGCATAATCACATACATGACATCTCATGAGACTAAATATTTAGTCAATTCATTATAGCACAATATAGGTTCACCCATCAAAACATGTTCATAATATATATGTTTCATATAAAGTGAAAAAATCATAATGAATAACATAAGAGTTACCGAATAAATAAAAATGGGCATTGTAATCTTGATTAATATTATAAACAATGAAAATTTAATAATTATGGAATTTGAAAAATTACCTTAAGAATTGTATTACCATATCAATATAAGGGAGAGTAAGATATATATATATATATATAATGGATATATATGTATGTATTAGAAACATTAAATAACAATAATGTTAGTTTTTGTTGATTAATAGAAATTATTTAAAAAATATTAAAAATCTTCTTGTGGAAAATAATTTTTTTACATGGAGTAACATCAATGGGTTTTATCTTAGAAATAGAATTATTTTGAAAGACCGCATTGAACATTTATAGAGGAAAATATCATTTCTATTCTAAAAATATTCTAAAACATTACCAAACATTAATGAAAACATGTTATGAAAACAACCTTTTATACATAAACATTAATTATTAAAACATTGAGTGGTAATGATGGTTGTCAATTTTCACTCATACTTGATACATTAAAAAATATATTTCATTCCATTTTAGTAAAGAATAAAGATAAATTACCTTTTATAGAAAATTATGATAATATTAATATTAATATTTTTTCAAATGTCCAATAATGGATAAAAATTAATTCAAATAATCATATTAAAACATTTTTTAAATTTTATAAACAACATAGATTGTTATGAAAAGTGATTTTCAAATAGTGGGAGAAATAAATATATATTTTCATCAAAAAAATCATCAATAATTTTATTTAAACATGAGAATAAAATGGTACCACTATGTGAAAACATAATTAATAACCACTATATAAGTAATTAAATGAGTTTATTAGATAATGATAAAAGATTTTTTTCAATGGAAAGTCATGAATAATAAATATCTATTAAAATGATATTAATGCATAAACCCTATCCACTTCGATAAGATTAGATTAATAAATTACCATGAATAAACAAGATTAATTGTAACATAAAATAATTTTTTGAAGTATGTATTGATTATATTTTATATAAAGTATCATTATATTAAACATTCATCAAACATTGGGTGTACAGAAGAATATGTGTCTCCAAGAAGGAAGTTTGAGACCAAACATTATAATGTTCATATCATTGAGGTGAGAGTATATTATTGGGGTGATTATGTGTAAAAAATTTATTTCCATACATATATAATTGTAAATATAAAATAAATAAATCAAAATTTATTTCATATATAATATTAGAAAATTATAATCAATGAACTAGATATATAACCCAATTAATGAATACTGAGTTATGAAATCTATTTCCCAATGCTTTACAATAATTGAGCGCTCTTGAAATACATATTTAGTGATTTAATCATGTTTTTAGCATATAAGAAAACCATATGTAATGTCCCAGTTCTGGAATCCACCCAAGGTGCCCCATACCCAGTTGGTCACATGGCCTCAAGCGCATTTCCCCAAATGCCAGAGACTGACAACTAGCAGCGAGGGCCTTGGGTGTCATAGTGGGGAAACTATTCCCACATTGGAAGAGTACACAATAGAAACAAACAAAGTATACAATAGCAGAAGCATTAAATATCCAACAACAATAAACAGCAGAAGACTAAAACAATAAACAACTTGAGAACACATGTATATATGAAATGATTCACGATATATATGTCTAGTAAAATATCCAAAAAAGTAACAATGTTGAAGACAAAAATAAACAAAATTAAAAAAGAAATAAAAATAAGAAACTCCTCAGCATCGCAAGCCTCAGCTTGGTTCCATGCTCTCCTGGTCCCAAGAAATAAAGTACCTGAAGTTGAAGGGCACATCCCCTTGTCTATACATGCAACAACATAGTCTATTTGGGCCCAAAAGCATGACCCAAACTGGGTCTTAGACTAAATTCCAGTAGGTATCCACCCGAAGATCTGTGCCTAATTGTCGGTACGCATATGGCAGGTAATAGTACAGTAAACTGTAAACAACAATAGTAAATAGTAGGCAGTAATCACTAAGTAGTAACAGAATGATATACAAAATTAATCAATCCACTGAGCAATAATTAACAGAGAATAAAACAGCTAACCACAAACAGGAACCCCTCTAGGAAGTACTCACAGCCAACCCCTCTAGTCTTATCAAAGAAAAACCAACTACCCTATAGGCAGTGCACTCAGCCTAACCCCTCTGGTATTGTTATATGAATTATAAGACTATTTGGGGAAGCTGCTCGGTCAATTCCCCTTATAGTTTAGTGTAGTCAAGGACTCTCTGAGTAAGATCACACGGTCTAACCCTATTATAGCCCCATGGTCTAAAAACACTCTGAGGAAGCACGCCCGGTCAATTCCTCCTATAGTCTCAGGTCTATCACAGACTATCTAAGGAAGATCACTCAGTCAATTGCTTCTCTAGCCTAGAAAGGTATTAAAGTGATCATTCAAAGTAAGACTCTCTAAGGAAGCTCACTCGGTCTACCCTCCTATAGTCTATAATATCCAAGACTCTCTAGGAAGCTCACTCAGTCTGTCCCTTGTAGTCTATAATGTCCAAGACATTCTGAGGAAGCTCACTCAGTCTGCCCTCCTGTAGTTTATAAAATCCAAGACTCTCTAGGAATCTCACTCGGTCTATCCCTTATAGTCTATAGCACCAGGTTCTCACGGTCTCGTTCTAGTCAGTGCATAATAATTCTATAAGTCTAAATTACACCTACAAAGCTACTTGGATTACCATTCTACATTATAACATGAAAGTCAAGAATATCATTCCATCCAACGGTCACAGGTAATGGAAAACCGGTATAACATCCAAAGGCTAAAAAGACCCAAAGGATATAACAAGAAAAATGCATTAAAAAAACATCCAATCACAACAATTATCCACAAAAATGATCAAATTACCTCTACAAAAGCATACAATCATGGCAGGAAAATAGCAGGGGGGAAAAGTTATACACGCAATACCCCATTCGCAGGTATTGATGGAATGTGCACGTAAAACTCAATGAATTCTAAATGTAAGGCAAAACCACCAACCTTTATTCTAGGAGATCAAAATACATCAAACAAAAGGATTTATTCTCCTTATAATGGCGTATATCTACGAAAATGCAAAAAACTTTCAACCCACGATATCTTGAGGAAGAGGGAAAATCATGGAATGAAACTCAAGAAGAAGGAAGAGCTCACCACTGCGGTTCCAACAAAATCGATGACGGTCGATTCGGCAAATAGATTGAGGCTCGGGGGCTCGGTGGATGTTCATGGCCGTACAGGTTTCTCTCTATCGAGGAACCTGGAGAAGAAGGTGTTTTCGTCGATTAGGCGTGACCCCGGTCCGTTTAATGAAAAAAATAAACTACATGGTGTGTACTTCTGAAGTACACTGCGTGTAATTGGACTTTCCATACTCTGCTTCAAGCGACCTCCATATCGCCCCTACACACCGTGTGTGTGGCCTAGACACAGCCAACACACGGCCTGGCAATGCATCAAAGTACACGGCGTGTACATCAAAAATTTCCATATTTTCCTCTTTTTCTCAAAAATGACCAGAAAAGGAAAAACATACCTGAAATTAAGATCCGGGTTCTTACACTATATTAGTATTTAAAACAAAATATATTAACCTTTTATAACATCTTACTGTATTTTCATTAATAATATTTTGTTATCACTGTTGTTTCAGTGTCAATTTCATTGTTTTGTTATGCATGTTTTATAGTGAAACATCCAAAGTATGAAAATTGTATAAAATTACATCATATAAATAAATAAATATATATATATATATATATATTTTAAATTTTAAAATATTTTATTTTTTACTAGATATGTATTTAGAATCATGGTTTATTTTTGAAAGTGTAGAATAAACAACATCACTTGTTGGCGATTGTATGCCATACACACGCCCAATTGACATTATTAGTTGATTAAAGGCTAAAAGGATAGGTAAGTGTATTATATATAAATTTCCATAATCAATATTATGACATATATATCACATATATTCATTAAATTTATCCTTTATTACCTTCAGTGGAATGTGTTAGTGAAAATGAATTGCATCCCTTATTGAGGTAGCAATCACCTGTACATACGAATAACATAATCATTTATTCAGTGTGCGGTAAGCTAAAAAAAGTGTATAAAATATTTATTTTTTGAATTAGTAATATATAATTAATATAATATATCAAAATAATATTAACCCTTAGTACCATCAATATAAATCTCACATGAAAAATAACCACATCACTTTTTTGAGTGGTAGTCCTCCATACATATGAGTGAAGTTTCATAGTCTATAAATAATGGAATTTGAAGAATTTTAATATGATATTATAATTACATAAGTATAATTATATAAAAAATATCATATATATATAAATAAATAATATACTATCATGATTATATCTAATCATGATAAGAGGTGATGGAATATATGTTGTGTCAGTTCGTGAGGTGGTAGTCCTCCATACAGATTATCAATAGTTTTCTATCCCATTTGAGGGAGCATGATATGTTCTTAGATCATTAAGATAGCACAAAAACATCTTACTATATATAATATGATTATGTAATTAGAAAATCATGTTTTAATAAGACTTTAAGTTGGTGGAGGATGAAATAAAATAAAACCATCGATTAAGGACGTTACCTCTTCTTCAGACATTTTCTTTTAGATTAAAACAAAATCCACTATATAATGGATTAATAAAATAAACCAATGTTTTTAGGATGACAATATAGAATTATATAATTTATTTTATGAGTTATTTTCTAAGCCAATTCTTTTTGGATGTGTGGAATTAAGTTGATAGGGTGTGTAATTTAATAAGTGGTGAGAAGGAACACATGGAATTTTGGAAAAAAATGAATCCCACGCTCGTTTTATTCATTTGAAAAGGATCCAAATTAAACCATTTTAGAACCATAATTTAATAACCTAAATATATCTCATCATACAAAAATTAGGGTACAAAATCATCATTTGTTTTTATGGAAGACTACATCCTCATGAACTAATGTCTATTTTTTAAAACATCACCTCTCGTGTCATATTTTATTGATTGATTTAATGTATATATGAGATATTGGTAACATATTTATACTTATAGAGTTCTAAAATTTCACATACTATTTTACATTCCAGTTTATTTTAGATATGATAACATTGCACGTGTGTACGATGGACTACCTCCTCAGGATGCAATGCGATTGGTATTTCACTAAATATTTACAAGCAATGTTTCATGATCCCATCCCAACAAAGTTGATTAAATGACGGGTGATGGAGAAGGACCCCCCAGTCTGGCCTCTAGTAGGCCCTGGGTTGGTGAATAACTCTATGAGGTTAAAAATATGATAATGTGGTTATTATTTCAATCTATAGTAATATAGGATCAGGATATAAACTGAATTATGTTCAAGAAACACTATGGCATAATATAAAAAAACCAAAATCTTCCCACAATTAATGAATAAATATAACGGATAGAGATAAAAGTCTTCAAAAGTTAAATACCCAAATATAAAGGTAAAGCGTCGACACAAAAATTATATGATGTTCCAGGTTTTTAATGTCTAGAATTGTCTATATATTACTATTAGAAATATGAGAACATTTTTATACACATAGTGTGAGAATAAAATTTTACACAGTATAAAAACTAAATCTATTATAAAAATGTGAAATAAGAATACTAATTTACATTTGATCAAAAAATATATTCAATTCACCTAAGTAGATAAACTAGCCATCCAGACCTCACCATGACATGCTCTCCAAATAACACAAGCCTGTTATAATAACATAATAAGAGGAATATCAATGAAGGGTACCCTACACCACATTATAACAGATTTTCCACTCTCACAGCCTGTTATTTTATATCCTATAACTCTTACATATTTTAAATAACATATTCAACCACACATGAAATGTGGTCAAATCACATCACGCCTCCAGTCACTGGGGCCACTAGCCAACAAAAATACCACATCTTTTCTCACCAAAATACAACTGGTCCATCACACCAAAACCAATACCATTAACTGAGTAGTTTGGTATCATGACCCTGAAAAACATCCACCTTGTTCACTCTTCCTATCATGAATTTCTAGTACCACAATCCTTCCCATAGCATGGTCATATCACATCCAACTGAAAGACACATGGGCCATCACCTAGTTCAATAAAACACCCCTCTATATGATATCATGTGAAAAATATACTCACTTCAAAGGGAGATTATGTAATAACATGTAGCTAACTATCCATCATAGTCACAAGGATGTTGGAAAAAATACCCCCTTTGAAAATAAGAGTGTCAATACATATTTCTCAATGTGGGCGTGGTGCATGTAGAAATACCAAGAAACGTAAAAAATATATAAATATAACCATATAATATCATAGGTTCAAGATAAATATCAAAAAAATCATGACACTTCCATATTCTATACAACAGCTAAATTATGTATACTACAAAATCCACATGACATATTTCACATTTTTATCCAATTCCATTGTCCATCCCATTAGTTTTTTTAACAAATAACTGGATTTGCCCACAAAAAACATAGATCTTTTGTTTAATATTAATTTCCATCCCTTTAACCAAATGAATCCCAAGAAATTTCAGTCATTATTAAATTATTATTTCATCACTTCCCGAGTTTCTAGCATAATGAAACCCCATATCACATGTATATCATCATTCCCATTGAACAATAGCCCTACCACCCTATAATCACAACCCATAAAAAATCACATCACTTCCCCAAAATCATGTCCAAAAAATTAATCACCTCACCACCCCAAATTCACATACAAATAAACCATCACCATTTCACCACAAAATCTTGACAAAATAATCACGACCCATTTGTCCAAAAATCCTAGCCAAAAAAGCAACAAATCAACCCACACCACATCCCATTCGGACATAATTTCTTTATAAATATGGCAACACATCACAAAACATAAAATACCATTTTATATGTTTTATAAAGAAAATTTTATCACATTTCACTATTTTTTAGCATTGTTATCATAAAAGACCTAAATTTAGGGGAATCATTTTTAAAAATAATTATAATTTTTCATAAATTTACCATTTTTGGGTGATATCAAAACAAAATGAAACAGGGTTACCATTATAAAAAATAAAATTTAAGAAATGGATCGTAACAAAAAATATTTTATAAAAATCTTCCATCTTGTACAATCATAATCTCATAAAATTGTGAATATGTAAAATCATGAATATCATTTCCCATTCCCAATCATTTTCAATTAAATATAATAATTTATCTTGACTATACTGGATATAACTATACACCTTATATAAACTAGTGTAAAATAGTCTCACATGATAAAAAAAAAGTGAGAATGAGGGATTTCCAACCATAAGGAACCTTTTCAAACTCATTGCACACCACATGAAGAATAATATATTCTTAAAAGTGTAACTCCAAGTAAAAGACCCCACAGATTCACCTACACTGCATCAAATAGTTTTCAAAACATATCCTAAATCATAACTCAGACAAAAAAACAACTTTAGTGGATATTTGGAGAATAACGGAAGAAAATTAAACAAATAAGAAGTGAAGGGTTCACCATAAATCACCATCAGGGATCTACTAGATGCAATGGATCATTGGAAGGGAGAAGAGGGATAGAATGTCTCCTTAAATAACATAGTGTTAAAATAAAATCTGAGAGGAAGAGAGGGATAGATAGAGATGGTTGATTTATAATGAATTCAAATTGGATGTAATGGTTATAATATAACCTAGATACAACTGGTTTCAAGTTACGTATCCCATTCATGACTTGATATAAATATTTTTCTAAAAATCTCAAAATTTTGAGGAAATTTATGTCACCTTTGAATTTATTTAATTTCAAACATTGAATTAATTTCATTATATGAATCTATTTAATGGGTTCCCTATCATCCACATAAAAGTGGTGAAACTAGCAAGATATAGAAGCTGAGAACCACCAATTCACATCGTGTATCCCTTTCATGATATTAATTTATCTTTGTGGAAATATTTATCCTCCAAACAATATTAAACCTCCTCATGCCTCCTATGAATCACATAAAACTCAACAAACCAACAATGTAACTAGCCAAGATGGAATGGTTCCCTCTATAACTTACCAATCGAATGATTCTCTCCCTTGATAATCAAATATAAACCTTGATTATTTTAGGGGTCTGAAAACAAACCAATCAAGATACCTTTAAATGATATTCTAAATCCTCCATGATATCATACTCCAAACATGCAAATAAAAATATCCATCAAACACACTTCACCACCACAATCTTCCTCTATTAAAGAATGTTCCCAGACACCTAACCACCCCAAAACCATCTCCTCCTACGTGAAACCAAAATTAAATATCATTACAACAAATAAAACACACCACCCTGAATACAATAATTATGGAATTCTATCCTCCATGTTAGGATACTATCCACTGTTGGGGGAACCAACTGACCTGTAAGGTCTTAATTTCATTACAGTATAATGTATTATTATTAAGAATTAGGTCCTCCCCTTTTTTAATTTCAGAACTTTGTCACACATCATACATCAAAAAACATCAAATCCCATAAAAAATAAGATCAAAAAACACATAACACAGAAAATATAGTTTGGAAAAACATAGAATATCCCTAGGTACTGGGAACACATCAGTCCCTCACACTGCCATGTACTCTCCTCCAAGACACCATGCCTCCAAAACACATGAACCAAGGGAATGGTCAATCCACAGAACACCTTCTATAGATGATCATGTATCTTAACTAGACGGACCATGAATGTCACATAATATTAAATATCCAATTCTCCCCATTAAATTACATGAGATTCATCATGAAGATATTAATGAATTTGAGAGAGGAGGATGACGTCATGGATCCTCTAATGTCCAGGATGAAAATCCAACTGATAAGCCACCTTCCAAACTATCCCCAAAACCAAAACAAAACCAAAAACCTAATTAAAATATTACTCCACCTAAAAAACCTATAATACCCATGTAAATGGGAAAAAATCAAGAACACATTGTCCCTAACCTCAAATAAAAATGGCCTCCTATTGTGATTCATATAAGTAGTCTTCTAGTCCTACGCTGTTTGTATCATCTATCAAACTAATTGACCCGTGTTTATTAATCTCTACACAACATTGGGACCATGAAATATTGTATCCCCAACCCCATCCAACATAATGTTGAATAACATTTCCACTTCTAAAAGACTAATAGATGGTCCATACTAATGGATGTGTGATAGATGTTGTTATAACAATTCTCTACCAATGTAAACTTATGTTCTCTTAATCCAAAAAATACTATGATTCATGTATTCATCATATCCTATAATTTTGTGATAATACACTTAGTCTACCCATTTTCGTGGGGGTGGAAAGAAGTGTTGAGGTGTAACTGAGTTCCAAAATCATTCTAGAATCCACTCTAGAATCAAAATGAAAAATTTGTGTCCTGGTTTGAGGCATTGGACATTGTAAATCCATGCAAATATTCAACCTCATACACATAACTCTTAGCCCAAGCATCCACTGCACCTAACTCCTAGATTTATTTGAAGTTCATTGATTTCATCAACTGATCCATGATCACCCAAATGATATCACAACCGCACTAATATCGGAGTAACCCTATGATCAAAATCATAAATATTTCATCCAATTTCTACTAGGGAACATAAAATGGATTTAAAACCCATTAAGAACATGATGTAATACATTTACCTACAGGGAAAATGATCATTTATTCACAAACTCTTCCACAATCAATTTTACTTAAGCCATGAAAATTTCATCCTCATTCCATTGTACATCTTAGATTCTCTTTGGTATACCTCCAAAGGTGAGTTATGAAACATAGGAAGGAATCCTTCTGCATTGACACATTAATAAATAATCACTCTTAAGACATCATCCCATTTTGACCATCCTCCGACCATCCTTTCGGAGCATCACTATGGATAGCATTATCATGTATCATATATACCTCGGAGTTTCCCCACTAAGACTCCACCACTTATTGTATGAAATAATACTTCAATATTATCTAAAATAAAACTGAACCATCTAGAACACTTTTATGTAAGTAAAAGTACTTACAACTCCATCATTATATTCAAATCATCTGAATAATGATAAACAACATCATTCTATGAATTCCTTGTCAAATCTGCATCCAGAAAATTCCCCTTCTGTAAGGTGTAAGAGATCTCAAAATCATAATATTGAGGAAACTCCATCCATATACACTTAAAAAAATTGAGTTCATATTGGTAAAATATTAATATCAAAATCTTTTGATATATAGACAATAAAAATCAGTCCTCAGTGAGGTAATTATACCACAAATTCATCGCAATCGCAACCCTTTCAAACTCCAGCTCATGGGTGGAATAGTTACACTCATGGGAACGTAAAGTAATAGATAAATAAGATATAAATTACCTCTCCAACATCAACATTAATCCCAAACATAGATAAGAAGCATCACAAAACCCCTCAAACATCTGACCCTCCTTCAAAAAATGAAGCACATTAGTTATATCCATCTTCCCCTTTTAGTAAGAGAATTCTTCCTAGAACTGATCAATCCCCCCCAAAATTCATCACCATCCCAGTCAACACTATCATCAAGGAAGCATAAAATGGGAAATATATAGAACCAATGATAATATCCCACATGACCAAGGAATTAAAGAACCTCCCCACATTCATGTGTTCTTCCAAAAAAAACTACCTCAACATTTGATTTTTCTACTACCACACCATTCTTAGAAACCACATCCATATATAAATGAACATCTCATCACAAAATCATACAAATGGAAAAAAGTTTTGTAGATTTGGTGGAGTTTAATATCCTTCAAGACAAATCTAAGATGATCATCATGCTCCTCCACTGACTTCGAGTTTATCAATATTAAATCAATGAATAAGAATAAAAACTAGTCCATAAATTCATGAAACACATAGTAAATAAATCCCATTAATAAAATTAGTTATTTTGTGAAAAAATGGAATAAATAAAAACATGAAGTTAATATAAATTCATTTGAAATAATTCTTCATGATATCACCCTCCTTCACCCTCAATTGGTTATATCCAGATCGTATATCAATCTGAAAAAACCTAATCATTCCACCATTTATTTTTAAAGTTAATGTGTCCTCATAAAGGGGTAATGGTTCGTTAATATCACCTAGTTCAACCTTCTGTAGTTTATAAAAAGACTCAAACTACCACCATCCTTCTTGGAGAATGACACTATAACACTCCATTGGGACATCCTTGGACTGATAAAACCATTTTTTATCAAATCATCTATACAAATTCACCACACCCACAACTCAAATGACACTATCTCATATGTATCCCTAAAAATAGGATAATAACCATGCTAAAAATCCTTCTAGAACTCAACATAACATCGATGGGGTAGTGTCAGAACTAGCTTATAGAAAAAACATACAAAATCCCTAATGACCCAAGCGATCCCCACTACCTTAGATTCCATTGATTGTAATAAAAACATAAACATAAAGGAATGAAGGGGATCTATACACTGGATTCACTGATAACAACCATACTCACTTTCAAAAACCCACATGCTAGTAATCTACATATAAGAATAGGAATCCCCTCCTATAATAGTCATTAATAGAAATTATGGAATAAAACCAATATAGTCATACAATGAAATCTTATATAAAATTATGATGTGAGAAATGTTCTTCATGGGACTGATGTGGATCTATCATTAGTATACACTCCCAAACACATCAAATAAGCTAGAATGTCCTCCAAATTACATAATGAACAACAAGGGAATGGGAAACATCTCTATATCAAGCCCCATATAATAGACTAATGTGGACGGAGAAAAAAAGTTTGGATCTATAAATCAATAAAATCATAAACATGGGTGGTTGAAAAACATAGTATACCTCAAATGGCCTCTATCCTTTCTGAATTGTCTTCCTCCACTACATGAAACAGATTAAGCCCAACTACTCTACCTCTATACTGGAAACAAACTCTATGACCACACTCAGGTCCATGTCCATGAACATGATTAACATCCTAATCTCGACCCCTACCTTATCTATCTTCCATTGGGAGAGCATTAGACTACATCCCATACTTTTGAAACTGTCTCACTGGAACCACTTCTAACAGTGGAACTAATCCTATCTACCTCCACAAAACTATGTTCGAAGAACCATTGAGAACCGATTCGGGTGATGGACATGAAACCCCCAGATAAAACTTTTGTCCTAATATCATGTAAATAATGGAATACACTATCCCAAGAAGGCCTAAAGGGAAGATATTGAGGTCAAGTCTCCACTGTTCAAAACCATGAAGGTCCCTATTCTTGTGAACTTCCACGGATAATAGTGATCCAAGAGGAACCATGTTGATTTCCCTCTTTTAGTAAACCTCCTAATGATTGAATCCACATGATCACCTTAATCTGCTTCTAAATCGTCAGATACATTGGAAACATAAAATGAGTAGTCGTATACATGATAAAAGGGAAGAGAGCCTCTTTAGTACATTTCACACAAAGCCCTCATTTGAAAAGGATCATGGTTAAAAAGAAGAAGGTCCTTCAACACAACTCTCAAATCTTGCCTTGACAAAATCCCCTATTTAAGAGAAACAATCTTATGCCTCTTCATTTCCTTCATGGTCGATGAAAGGAACGCTCCCCAAAAATAATTTTTCAATGTAACCTCATGAATCATCTTCCTCTTTCTTGTCACCCAAATATATCATCCACCAATAACACATATCTCCCCTCATCTGACTATCTTCCAATGGGTTACAATATTCAATAAGTGCATGGATCAAACTAAAAGTGATATCAATCTCCTCCATCTGTTTCTCTGTCTCCACATCCAAAATAATGGCCGCATACATTCCAAATGACATCCACTAAAAAGAATTCAATTCACTCTTCCAAGAATCATCCTCTTATTCTAAATTAACCCTATGTTGATCAACCAGATCATCTTATTGCAAATCATCGACATAAGCCACCAACATACACCACCTAGAATCCATTAATAAAAAATAAATCAAGGATTTCCTATGTCCAATACTATGGTATTTTATTTATATAAATTTTAATTCACTTTATATTTTTTAACATTCCCAAAAATCCCATCACAAACATGGACAAAAGTTATCATGATGCTTATACCACTATAAGTTCTCTAACCTTCAAAAATATTAACTTTTCTTGGTCATTCAATAAACTCAAATTTTTTACACCCAATTTTGAGGGGGACCTAAAATATCAGTTATATGCTTGTATCCCTAGCCTATTACACACACCAAGGTAAAGTGACACTATTTTCATACCAAACCATGAAATCCACCCTTTTCCTAACACCAAAATAAATACTACACCTCAACAACCACCTTTGATACCATTGTTTCATGACTCCCTCCATGCAATGATACCGTGATGTAGGTAGAAAGATAATGAACCCTGAGTGTCACCTCCCGTAGGCCTTGGGTCAATTACTAGCACTAAGAGTATAAAAATATCATGATATGTGGGGAATTATCGTCTTTAATAATAGTGTATTTAAAGATAAGATAAATTATCTACATTAAACTCCATGAAATAATATAAAAATATTACAAAACCATCCATCAATGAATGTATGAATAAATAATATTCTGATAAAATAGTCAAAAATAAAAATAGCCAAAAGTAAAAATAATGCATTGATATAGAAATTATCAAAAAATCCAAGATAATAATTTCTTACACTATCCACATAGTCCTCCTGGAAACCTAAAAATTAGTTTATATATGTAGGTTCATCACATAGGTATAATAATTATAAAAACCCATTTCACTCATACACATGACCAAGAACAATACTAATGAACCCTTGAAAAAAAAGTAGTTCCAAAAGATCCAAAATAGATCAACTACCTATCCCAAAATCACCAAGGCATGGTAAAATAATAATGAAATCCATGTATATTAAACTAATAAGAATCATATCGATGAAGAGTATCCCACACTTCTTTCCATGTGATTTAACACTCCCACACCCTAACTCCATACATCATGGTGCTCCCATATAATTTTAATAACATATACCACAACCCCATAATAGGGTAACATCACATCACACCCACATTAACTTAGGCCACCACCCCAAATCACGGTCACATCTCATCTCACCTTAAGAAACAATTTCTATAACTTTACAAGCACTTATGTAACCATTTTAGTAGGAAACTATAATCATGAATGAAATAAACATCATACCCAACTCCTACCATAAACAACCCCCACTACAAGGATCACCATAGTATTATTATATAATATCCATCCCAAAGACACTTCGTTCATCACCTAATGAACTAATAGGCCTCTGGCCATAATTTCATGTGCAATTCTACTCATTTTGAATATTGATCATAGAAGAGTGGGTAGTAAAACATATGTCCTCATCATCGAGATATTGGGAAAAACACCCCATGTGAAAATAATGTTGTCAACATATAGTGCTCTATGTAGATGGGGTGAATAGGGAAATCCTATGGAATATAAAAACAAATACATTTAGCCACCCACAATTCCAACCTTGGGGTTCAAAATAAATATCTAAGCAAATCATTACACTACCACTTTCATTTCCATAACCAAATTCATTGGTGCAAATAATCCACAAGACACATTTATCTTTTCTATCCTATTCCATTATATTTCCGATAAATTTCATTATTATGAAATAACAACATTAATACAGATAGTGCATCATTTATTTGTTCATTACTCATTTCAATCCCTTTAACAAAACCAAACCCCAACCATTGCAATCATTATTAAAAAATTATTCCATCACTACCCTAATATCTAGCACAACACAACCCCACATCACAAAAAAATCATAATTCCCATAAAATCATCACCTCACCACACCAACAGAACATATAAAATAAATATCACATCATCACCCCAAAATCACGACCGAACTAACTATCACATCACCTCCCAAGAGAAATAAAAAAACTATCACCTCACAGCCACAAAATCGTGGTCTAAAAAACCGTCACATTTTTTCTCCAAAATTCTATGCAAAAAAATCATCACCTCACTACCCCAAAATCACATCCAAACCTACCATCACCTTTCCACAGAATATCATATCCAGAAAACACACATCAACCCACACTGAATCAAAACCACACATAACAACCCCACAATCACGTCCACATATAAAAACACATCAATTACCATTTTACATATTTTAAAAAGGGTATTTTATAAAATTTTAATTTATTTTAGGTGTATTATAACTGAACAGATATATCTATGGTAAACCATTTTAGTAACCAAATATAATTGCTTAGCCAATTTAAATTTTAGGGGGATATCACTAAGACATGTAATAAGTATTTCATATCACAATAACTAATGTGTAATTAAAGGCTCTCGACAACCGAAATTTTCATTTGATAATTCATCCCATGCAATTTGTGTATTAAAAAAATAAAAAATAATGAAAACAATGAAAATTTCCACCTTTATATATCAATTTCAATGAATAACTAATTTATCTTTATTAGGACATCTTAAAAATCCCTTATAGATAATAAATGTAATACCCTCCTTCATGATACATACATGTTATAACTGGTGGATTTCCTACCTCAATGATGCTTTCCTATATCTCTTCACATTGTAGGGATAAGAAGAAATACCTAAAAACCACAAAAACCAACAAAACCCACATGCCAACCTGAAACACATCAAAGGGATTTCAATATGTAGTGAAACTCATGACCATATGTCCTCAAAAAAACTCACATGTACATAACTGATTAAATATTTTTGTATTTCAATAAAAAGGAAAAATTTAATTATCTGTGTATATTTTATTACACCTAGAAAATGTTCTTTAGAAATCAAATAATTTTTTTATGATTATTATATAGGAGTAAAATCACTTATAAATCGTGTTTATACTCTATGTAAGGGGTTTTTATCATCTCACATTAACATCTATGAGACACATGTCATATTAAACATTTTATTATATTATGGGGTGTGTATACACTCCATTTTACATTTTAATATCATGAATCCTTTATAAATCATGGTATTTTATTTTAAAATTTTAATTATATCTTCAAAAGATATATTACATTAATGTTACTAAGTTGTAAAGTGATTCTTAACAGAGGTTACATTCGTTGGGTTATAACTATTTTCTATATAATTTTTCAATATCTTATTATTTTGGAATTGATATATAAATTTATTTATTCTTTATTTAATCCTTTATTGTTTTTATTTAAATTTACTACATATAATCAAACCATTTATTATTTCTAAACTCAATGATATTAATTTTGTAAGGGTTATTTGCATAAAATTATCTTTCGTTCAGACATCTCTTGATGTTATGAATGTAGTACATTTTTTTAGTTTTATATGCTTCCATTTTCTTGTGTAATATGCTAAATATATTTTTTAATGAACTTTAAGGTATAATTTGAAGTTATTATTTCATGTGTCTTATGATTGATGAGTTACCAAAGTTGAAATGTATTTATGTTAAAATCTAAATTAATTTGGGGTTTCTTTTTTGTTTATTTTGAAGGAAATAATGAGATATTATTTTTAAAACCACATATCATTTATTATACTCTAATAATGAATTTTGTTGAGATGTTTTATTCCCATTTACGACATTATTATTTTAATGAAATCTAAAAGGTTGTCTATAATTGAAACCAAATGTGTTTCTTTTTTAGATCAGTTATCATTCTCTTCAATATCAGTGATTTATAAAATAATTTTCTATATTCTCATTAAAAAATATTACAAAAAACTATTTTAAATGGTCAATGAACATTTTTTTTAAAATAAAATAAATATATAATCATTTTCCAAATGGTTCACTACTGAATACATTTTACAATATGTTTTGAAATAATATTTTTATTGAAATTAAAAAAAATTACATATTTTCAAACCCTCATAACTATTATTTTTTTATAACCTTTATTTATATTTCTAAAAAGTTAATTTCAATTAAAATGATTTTAACAATATTTTTTGAATTTTATGTTTTAGAATGTTATTTTTAAAATTAAAAGGTCAATTTCCTAAAGAAAATTAATTATCTTTTAATGGTATTTTCGATCATCAATATAAACAACCCTTCTTGTTACATATACTCCAATGGGGATGCTTTTTAATGATACCAAAATCATTATTTCACTAGATAGATTATTTTTGTTTAAAATAGATTAACAATAAACTCATATCTATCCCATAAGGTAGTCATGCTTCAATGAGATTATTATGGAATATATATATTTTCCATGGGTTAAACATTTTTAATAGATATTTCCATTGAACCTATATGATATATATTATTTAGTCTTATTTCAGAGATATTGTTATCAAACCCATTTATTTCCAAGGGGATAATCATGTATCAATGAGATTATTATTAAGCCCACTTATTTTTCACATGTTAATAATGTTTCAAAGTGAATGTTATGGAAATGATTTCATTTTCATTGGTTGGTCATGATATTAAAGGAATATTAATTTTTTTATTATTTTAGTATGAAAATAGTGATATGTATTCTTTATTCATGATACAGTTCTTGTAAATTGTTTATGATAATGGGTGGTTCCATTATAAACCAATTATGGGTGGTTACATTATAATACATGTATTTTTGGTTATTTAATTGACCATATATTGGTAGTTCTTGGATAAAAAATAATGGATGGGTCTGTTATGTCCCTTTAATTCCATGGGTAATCTATATATGTCTGTCAGCCATATTGGTTATTCTATTTATAAGATGTGATTTGGATATAATGTGACAAGATAGAATTATGTTTTATCTATTATTTAAATTGTTTTATAATGTATCTTAAGATAAATATTGATTTTACATGGCTCATGATTATTGATTCAAATGAACCAGGTTTGGTAAAATTATTATTCTGTGTTTTGAGGTTTGATGATCATGGTATTGATGGGTAAGAATATTCATAGGCTATACTCATGTAAATTTATTATATAATAATAAATTTATTTTCTTCTTATATTCATTGGTGACATTAAATTTTTAATTCTTACATTTAAACTTCCTAAGGAATTGAGCTCACCCATCTTATGTTTAATTTTCCCTAGGTTATAATGATTAAGGATGAATTAATTATGTTTAGAAGTTCTTCATTTAGATTATGAATACATCCTTATATGGAATATTAATAGATATTGTATTAGGAGATGAAGTTAATTGTTATGAAAATGTTTTTTTCAATCTATAATTTTAAGAGTTTTTCCTAATTCAGTAAAAAACAATATGTAAAATAACCTTTATAATATAAGAGATCTAATATTTCTCATTTTATATATTATGTTTTGGACAGTGATAATTGGTTCACATTCATCCATATCAAATAAAGAAAATTAAATTTTATGTTTTCAACACCGGAACTGGGAGTTCTCAATTGGGACACTTATAACTAGTATTAGAGGATAGAATTAGATAAATTTTGAGATTCTATTTTTTTCTCCTGAATTAATATTATGAATTCTTAATACCATCCTTGGTCTATAATATTAAGGATGAGATTATTTTCCATGTCCTAGACACCCATTTTATGTTTATTTGGGATAAATTGTTATATATTTATGGATTGATTTTGTTTGAGATTTGGGTATTATGGTTGAATTTTGAAGATTTATGATATGAAGGTTTATTAATTTGGGAAATTATATAACAATATACTAACCATTTTTGTATTTATAAATTTATAAATACAATTAGGAAATATTTTTATCAATTCTATGGTTATTTTTTCCATTAACAGATAACGTAAATTTTTTAGGCATGTCAAATTCATCTTAAGAACTTATTTTTTGGAGAAAAAGATGATATTATGGTGGAATGTGGATAAAAGGATGAAATTATACTCATCAAGTAACTATATCACCATATTATAAAAGTGTAGATGATGAAGGAATACTTAAACTCTATGAAAAGCATTTTGAAAAAAAATCACTACTACCAAATGTTTTGATTATATCGGTAACCATTTTCACAATTCTTTACTTTATGGTTTTATGATTATTGATATTATCCTGATCATTAGTTTTATTATAATAAATAAATCTATATCACTATATATCATTATTTTAATGTTACAATTATCTCCTATGTTAAATTACTCACTTCCCACCTTTGTTCACCTATTTGGAAACCTTGAATGCATTTTTTCAAATGACCTTCATATGTACTTTTTTCTGGTATCAATATTGCGTTTTATTAACCCTTTGATGAAGTGGGTTTCAAAAAAATTATTTAAAAATATTCCACATTTTATTACCTAGATAATGTTAAAATTTAATTTATTTAATTTACTAAATGGTGGGAACGCAACACCGAGCATAACCAGCCCACAATATATACAATTGTTATGAGCTAGTCTTCAAATTGAAAGGTATGAATCTTATAAATAAAACATAAAAAATATAAATAGGTATTATAATTATTATAAATTACATATAAATTTTTAGAAAATAATCAATCAATTTTTAGTAAAGTAGTTTTTTTTGTCAAAAACATCTTTTCTAACAAAATGGTTTATTTTTATTTTCATGAAGAAATATTATTATAATATTTTTAATATTTTTGAAAATGTATTAGATAAAACGAAATTATATTTTCAGGTCCTCATACCAAAATTTTCATTGACTGTGAATTTGGTATTTTTTTCTTAAAATATAGATATTTTAGTGAATAGCTTAAAATATCAAATTTTTAAAAATGTCATTTCCTTTCAACAAATTAAGAAAATTAAATTTAACATTATATTTTAAATATTTTTTTAGGTATAAAAAGTATAATTAATTTATATTTAATAAATTTAATTTCTTTTTAATGAACTTCATATTGTATTTTAGTATTACCTTTTCATTGGGTTTAAAAATAAGATTTTTCTTCAAAATGATTGAAAATGTATAATGTTTCTTCTACGGAATTAGTGAAAAATATACCTAATGAGAAATATTTTACATTAATTTTTTTATTATAATTTAATAAATATTAATTAAGATTCATATAATAATAATTAATTGTCTTAGAGTTAATATAAAGTCATCGTTTTCTTTAAAAATACACTTCTTGAAAAATATGCTTTTTCATTACATCAACGGTTTATTTAAATAAAATGTTTCCACTTATGTTAATTGAAATTGGTAAAATGGTTTTAATATATGGAATCTATATAGTTTATATTATCTAATAATGAAAATTTAATTGTTTAACATAATTAATTGTGAAAATTGTAAAAAAAATATCATGGTTAAGGTTGAAATGACTTTATCAAGGGTTAAACTAATAGGATAGTGTTTATATTACCTAAACATTTTCAAAAAACATTATTGAGATATTTTAACCTTATAATACCTAATTCTAGATGAAACTCTATTTTTTACCATTGTTTCTCATAAAAAATGATGGAACACCTTTTATTATAAATATTTATAAGTGTTTCACTAACCTTGCTTATAAAAGGCCACCACACATCCAATATTCATTACCACTTCAAAACCTTTTGATATTTATAAAATATGAACATATATCTTTCCAAATTTCGCACTGTCGTCATATAATCTATAGTTTATTCATAAATCTATTCTAGGAATACATTTGGTATAATCTTAAATAGCTGGACCGAGAAGAGCTAAAATTCCTTACTATTCATTTTTTATTTCTTATTTTTTATACCTCCATAAAATATTATTAAAATATTATCATATAATAAAAATAGTATATAATATATTTTTATATATTATAATATTAATTTAATGACCTAAATCCATCTTTTGTTCCATCAAATTGGATACAAAATTATTATTCATGTGTATAGAAGTCTACTTCCAGAAGAACTAATGTTATTTTTTTCTTAATAACCTCTCAGGGATTGTTTTAATGATGAGTTTAGATTATATATATATATATGATATTTTTAACATATTTTTACTTATATATTTATTTTATCATAGTTACCTATTTTAAAATAATTTTCATGGGGCATATGATAACGTCGCTGGTGTGTAACACCCTAACCCTAGTTACCCAGAGTCGGTGCATTACTACATAACATTGGAATGATCACAAAATATCATGTCTCGAAAGACCGATTTGATTAGTAGACTTGTAAGTACTAGATACATTCATAAGGTTTGAATTACATCATAAAATGGAAAACTACAACAACATTGTTTCCATAGACAACACTGAGATCCCATAGACTATCCCTGCAGGTCAGTCATAAAATACTTTTTCGCATCCTTAGAAAAATAAAACATATAAAGGGGTGAGATCAGACGCTCAGTAAAGATAACAATATAGCGGAAACTTTCATAAATAAGCATAAACATTTAAGGCAATGTATAAAACTAAAACAAAATCCATATAAACATGAACTGCAGCATAATATGGAAAAGATAAAATCAGAATTATTCCATTTACTTACTCACATGGATATTCTACTAGTCGAATAATCACATGCAATATCAATAACCACTTTCATAATAATGGAATGAATAATTCCAAACATTCATAACCACATGGTCAAGGCCTTGTTCCAAGACTACAAATAAGATTTTGTAAAGGCCTTGTTCCAAGACACTAGTTTGTCTCATTAGACCTACCAATGCATCAAGGAGCTATATTGGGATCCACCTGTCAGTTACTAAGTCCAATGCATTCCTCATATGAAAAGGTTTAAACATAGAATAAACATTCGTATTGAAACTAGCATAAAAATGTCAATAATTTATCCATAATCCATTAATGGTATGAAATAAAACATCCAAAATAAAACATATCCCAAAACATTCAATAAAATATGGATGTTTGTATCATAATAAATAAGCTTCAAACAAAATTAAAATCCATCAAAGGATGTTGACAGAGATGAAATTAAAACCTTTTAAGAGAAATGACTCCTTCTATTTTTAAATCATTTAAAAGTCACGTAATTATATAATAAAACATTTATATTTTAAAATATTCATATAAACTTGTATGGGAATCTTTGACATTGTTATAATGGCATAATATAGCCGCACCCACCGTATAAGTTAAAAATACAATCTATACGTAATTTTGTCGAAAAGGTCAAAAGGTACCATGTTTGGAAAATGACAGAAAGATTCCCTTAAAACCATTTTATAAAAATTCAAACAAGGGTATAAATTAAATTAACACATAATCTAGTGAATAGTAAAAAATTTCAATACATTTTTCAGAAACCTGGGTGTGGATGATAAAGACGTCCTAGTAGATACTTACGTAAAAACAACCACGGATAATAAAGAGATAGTGAAATTAAAACTTACCCTGTAGTTTTCCTTGGTCGTGGGTTGGTAATAATCCTATATAATGGTTAAATAATTGTTATTAAATTATACAAGAATCATATACATTAATATGATATCATGGATGATCTTTTAACATTTCACTGTTAATAATATTTTAGTGTTCTCGTCATTTCGGGTGTTAACTGATTCATTTTCATTTATAAGCTTTGTTACGTAATTAATGATTCTTATGGAGAGAATGTGTCTTATTCATATTCAGTATTATATAAAGCCTTTAAACAATATTTTTAATTATCTAATGAAAATTAACCTTGAATGGATATGATGGGGAATGAATCGCATCGTGTTCGTGGAGACGGTAATCCGTACGTACGCACGAGTGACAATATCAATTTTCTTTATATTAAAATAAAATATAGTTGGATGTTATATCATATCTACAGAATATTTATCATGTTATATATGTTATTTACATCAATTACACGTCATTATTATACCCATCCAAATAATAATTTATTGAATAACAATTTCCCCATGAGGTGGAGACGGTAAGTCGTACATACGCACGTATGGTGACATGTCATGAAAAGGATGGATAAAATAATGAATATGGTTGTACCATTTTTATAATAACATCATATTATATAGAAGATACTAGAGTAATTATTTTATAATGGAAACATAAAAGAAAGAGTAAGTGGAAGATGAATGGAACTTGGAAGAGGTAATGAAATATTTACCTCTTCTTCGGGTTCTCCCTTTTGATTTGATCAAAAGGGCTCTATAGGGTGGCTTTCTGACAAAGGATGGCCTATAGGATGAAGGAATGACAGTTGAGATGGTATTTGGGAAGGGTTTTTCCAATCCAAATGGCTTTGATGGTGTGAATTAGAGAAAAGGGGAAGTTCCCTTTTATAGGAGGGGTGAGGGGCACCTTAGGAAATGTTAGAAATATTATTTTATAATAAAATAATTTTCATTTTATAATTGCTAAAAAATGGATTACATAAATTATAAGGTGGGTATGGGTCGAAAAAAACTCAACCAATAGGTTTTATACAGGATTGGGTCACTATTAACTTCATCTTTTAGATTTAACTTTTCGTTAAATAGTTTGACATTTACCATGTCTCTTTGTATTTTTATATTATATGGTTAATAAACACACTATATACATCCAAGAGAACTCCAAGTGGTTCATTAATGATACACATATCATTATATAATTTTTTTTACTGAACCGTAGATTTTTAATAATTGAATATTAATTAATAATATAAAATGTGTTTTAAAAACTCTTTTATTTCAATTTTGAAACTATTGGGTATTTCATTTTTAATAAATTTATAAAAACATTAATGCTTAAATATAAATTCATATAACCAACACTAACTTAGCATAATAACCTATAAAATTATTGTAATTCATAAAAAGTCTTAAATTACATTTTTTTGGATATTTATCATAAGAATTATTTTAATATTTCATTAAATGGATAATTACTGTATCATTATTGTGTCATAAATAAATTAAATTATATAATGTATAAAAAATATAAATAAAATACCATTATTTAGTAAATCTATTTATATTTATAATTAATATTTATAGTCTAATTTATCTTATATATTACCCTATATTAAAAATGTTTTAGTTATTAAACATTGATTTTATCTCTTTTAACTCTTTTTTAAATAAAATAATAATAAGTATCCTGATCTAATCCATGTGGACCTAAAGGGTAATATTTTAATCTTATGGTTGTTTTGTCCGAATTAAACTTTTCCAATATAATTAGGACATGTGTTAGGGTAATAATAATATCATCTTTACCCATAATTATCCTAGATACTTTTAACCACGGTAAATAAAAGTAAAAAGTTACTATTCACCAAAAGTTATTTTTATCTTATCGAACCACATTTTACTTAATGATATCAACCGTGTCTTTCATATTTATGAAATTCCCCTCACATATGCAGTAAAATTATTTTTTATGTAAATTTGCAAATTCTCCTAGGAGGTGGGTAAAAGACGGTGAAAAGTTCAATAATATTTTTATATATCTAAATTAATTATAAATTTAATCCAATTAATTACATTGAATATATATTGGTATTATGTATCTATTTTGAACTAAAATAAATTTAAATAAAATAAGTAATTATTTAAATAAAAATTTGGTTTTGAACTATAACTAAGTGTTTTTCACTAATCATAAAAAATTGAAAGTTTTCAGAAAAATTCCTAAAATTCTCTCTATGCTAATTTCGATATTCAGTATCCTAAAATGAAGTCCATTTTGAAATATAAAAATTATAAAATTTCAAAAGATGGGTATTACAATTCATAACGGCAATTTTGAGTGGTTGTGGTGTGTTAAAACTCGATGTGGCATACAACACAGGCTATTGTATTATTCAAAGAGATGAATACAGTGGAAGCTTGGGGTGTTACATTCTCCCCTCCTTCTAATAATTTCATCCTCAAAATTTCTAGAATATTACTGCATAAAAAGACTCAGGTTGTTTTTTATGATAAGTTCCCTTGGTTCCCATGTTGCCTCTTCCAACTTTTGGTTTCTCCATAGAACTTTTAATAGACGAGTCGTCCGGTTTCTCAGCACGTGTTCTCTTGTATCAAGAACCATGATAGGCTCTTCGCAATAAGACAGATCAGGTTCCAATTCTAATTCCCCATAGGTGAGTACATGTGTTGGATGAGGCATGTATTTTCTCAACAGTGATATGTGGAATACATCATGATCTTTGGAAAGAGTTGGTGGCATTGTCAAACGGTAAGCTACATCCCCAATTTGTTATATAATTTCGAAAGGTTCGATGTACCTGGGACACAATTTACCCTTCTTACCAAAACGTATAAATCCCTTCTATGGAGATACCTTCAAGAAAACATGATCTTCTACATGAAATTCCAAATATTTCCTTCAATTATCATCATATATCTTCTTCTTACATTGAGCTGATTTGATGTGGTTTTGGATTATCTTCACATTTTCCATCTTTTCCTCCACAAGTTCAGGGCCTACGAGTTTTCGTTCACCAACATAATCCCAAGAAGTTGGTGTGTGACATCGCTTTCCGTATAACACATCATATGGTGTCGTCTGAATACTTTAATGGAATCTATTGTTATATGAAAATTCTACCTTAGGTAAATATTGATCCCACATACCTTGAAATTGAAGTGACCAGGGTATCAAAATGCCTTCTATGTATTGAATAGTATCTTCTTATTGTTCATCAATTTGGGGTTGTAGGTAGTGCTCAAACGAAGTTCAGTATCCAAGGATTTCTGGAGACTTTTATAGAATCTTGATGTAAAATGAGGATCACGATCAGAAATAATCGATAGTGGTACTCCATGATGTCTCAAAAACATCATTAATATATAGTCTTTCTAGACATCCAAGTTGTATATATTCTCATATAGCAATAAAATGTGATGATATTGTAAGACGATCAATAATGAACCATATTTCATTTTTCCATCATGGAGTCTTTGGTAGTCCCAAGACAATGTCCATCGTAATATTTTCCCATTTCCACTCAGGTATGGTAAGGGGTTGCATAACTCCTCTAGGCTGTTTCATTCCAGCATTCACTTGTTGAATAACCATACATCGTGACAAAAAATCAATAATCTCCCTATTCATGTTGTCCCAGTAAATATGTTCTGTCAAATCTATTTACATTTTGGTTCTCCCTTGGTATACAGAGAAATTGGAACTATGAGCATCATCCAACAATTCCATTTTTAGATCGGGTATATCGGTAACACAATGTCTCTTCACAACATTAAAAATATCATCTTCATACCCGATGTCACTCAATCTCCCATCATTCACAGCTTTAATATTCTTTTGAAACACTTCGTCATCGGTCTGAGAACTCTTTATCTTTTCTAGTAAAGATGGTTTGGAAACCATTTTGAAAAAATATTGATGTTTCACCTACCATGATTATTCCCATATCCATATTTACTAGATCCAATAAAATAGGATCCCTTTCAACTCTCATCTTGTTCAAAACTACATGATCTTTTCTGATCAAATCATATTCCCCCTTATTTTCCTTCCTAAGGTGGTAGTGTATTGTGAAATCATAATCCTTGAGTATTTCAAGCCATCGCCGTTTCCTCATGTTGAGTTATTTTTGTGAGAAAGTATATTTTAAACGCTTCTAAGAGTCATCAAGATAATGCACAAGTGATTTTCATGATCTTCTTTGATTTTGGAGTATACCAAGATATCATCAGTAAATACCACTAAAAAGTCATCAAGATATTCCTTTAAAACTCTATTCATTAGATCGTTGAAAACAATGGGTGAATTAGTCAATCCAAAAGGAATTACTATAAACTCGTAATGCTCATACCGAGTTCGAAATGCTGTTTTCGGAATATCTTCCTTCTTCACACACAACTGATGTTATCCCGATTGATGGTCATTCATTGAAAAGTATTTATCTCCATGATGTTGGTTGAATATATCATCAATTTGAGGAAGGAGATACTTTTTCTTTATTGTTATAGCATTGATCTCCCTATATTCAATGCACAACCTCATAGATCCATCTTTCTTCTTATCAAAAAGGAGAGGTGATCTCCATAAGGAAACACTAGGGTGAATAAAAACCTTATTACTCAATTAATCTAGTTGTTTCTTTAGTTCCAATAATCCCACAGTGGAAATTATATAAGGAGTCTTCGATATTGTCCTTGAACCAGGAATTAATTCAACAGAAAACTCAATTTCTTGTTTTGGAGGATGCCCAGGTACATCTTATAGAAACAAATCAACATATAATTTCACAATAGGTACATCCTCTATTTTAACATTCCTTTACTCACCCAGTGTTAGTTCATTCTCTTCCTCCCCAATAATTGAATTTAGTTGAGCTACTCGGGGTGGATCTAGATAAGAATCAGGTGGGGATGATTCTGCTCTAAAGATAAGGTGTTATTTATCATTGTCCTAAAAGTTCATAACCTTTATATTATTACAATAAATTTTCACTTCATAGTCTGAAAGTCAATCCATACCAAGGATTATATCATATTCAATCATGGTTATGATGATGCGATCAGCAGATAAAGGGAATTTATATGACCTAATGGGAATTGATTCACAAAAATTTGTTGCGATGATACTTCCCATAAGATTTTTGACTGACAACTCCCATGTTAAATCAAATTAGAAATATCAAATTTTCTTAGAAAACTAGGAAGATATGAAACAGTGAGATGATCCAGAATCAAATAAATCATTTAGGAAACTTGAGGAAACCATTAAATTAATTACCACTACATCTTTAAGAGATTCAACCTTAGCAGTAGTGAAAAAATAAACATGGCCTTTATCCCTTTTCCTTTTCTGAGAAATTTTCCCCTCATGCTTAGGACATTCATTAACATAGTTCCCCCTTTCCCTACAATTGAATCATTCAACATCGACAACCTCTTTTTTACCCTTGCAATCACGAGATTGGTGTAATTTTTAACCACACTTGTAACAAACTGCCATTCCCTTAAGGAATGTATCAGGTTGTTTCTTCCCACATTTATAACAGGATGTATTTTCAAAATTTCCCTTCATCCCCTTATTTCCATTTCTAGAGTGTTCAGCATATCTCTTCTTCTATTTATTTTCTTTAAAGTCGTAATACATAGATATTTTTTTCTATCTAGATAGCACATGAAACAATATCCTCATATGACGAGAAGGATTGTGGTACTAATGCTCGATGGAGAAATGGGTTTAACCCCTCAAATAAATGATCAATATTACTTCTTGGGTAACTTAAATAATCAAAAGCATGCCTCGCTAACCTTGAAAAGTTAGCTTCATACTTTGCGACATTACCATCCTCCTTTTTCCTCAGACTCCAAAATTATCTTCCCATATCCACTCAATGGTCATGAGGAAATTATTTTTCTAAGAAAATATCTTTAAACTATCTCCATTCCATATTTTATACTAAATAATATTCCTTTGTGTTTTTAATCAATGCCCACCATTGATCTGAATCTCCTTTGATGCAGTAAACTGCCATGACAACTTTTTCCCTTTCGCTACTCCCCAATGCGTGGAATATTTTCTATGAGTAATTTATCCATTTCTTGGATACTAGTGGATTTTTATCCCCATTGAATGTTGGTGGTTGTTTCCTCGGGAAGAAATCTAACATTGATCCTCTACACTGTGGATCAAGGTTCTCCATATGGGTAAGGTTATTATTCATAACCTGGGTGAGTTTTCCCTATATGCTGATTACCTGATCAGCACAAGTTGTATCACCTTCTCCACGATAATTATCTTGAGTAGGAGGGAAGTCCCTACATAGAGTGATTCATTGATACAATTTTCATTCCTTCCGCTAGGCGCCATTTCTAAATAACGTCTTAAACTAGTTTAGTTTATGAATTGCAATAAATAAATACAAACTTGTAAAACACTTAGAATAAATTGAACAGTTTGTGGATATAATCCATAATAATAAATATATTTCCATTGAGGAATTATATACTCATAAACCCTTCATAATGGTTTGTAAATAAAATGATAACTGTCCTACTCATATCCCCTTGGAGTGTCGTAACCAAGAGTGCATCAATACCCATTGTTGTGCACCAGTTCCCATTCGAGTCTAGCTCAAAGTTGGGTTTTCAGGTTTTAACCCTATGTACATCTGTTCTAGAGCCCCCTCTACCTTCTTTTATCTAGAAAAATATGTATTTCTTGTAAAACTCACAAAATATCTACAATACCAACATTCCAGGAAGTTCTTCTACACATATCCTTAAAGTCTGTCTTCGGGTAATGTGCTCTAATCAGTGTTTATCTAAATCTAGATTCCATGGTTTGTACTAAACCTCCTATGATACCAACTATAACACCCCGACCCTAGTTACCCAAAGTCGGTTCATTATTACATAACATTTTCATGATCACAAAATATCAGGTCTCAAAAGACCGATTAGTTTAGTAGCCTTGGAAGTACTAGATACATTCGTAAGGTTTACATTACATCATAAAATGGAAATATAATACAAAAGTGTTTCCATAGACGACACTAATATCCCATAGACCATCCCTTCAAGTCAGTCATAGTGTACTTCTTCACATCCTAGGGAAAATGAAACATAGAAAGGGGTGATCTCAAATGCTTATTAAGGATAACAATAGAGATGAAACTTTCATAAATAATCATTAACATTTAAGGAAATGTATAAAACTGAAACAAAATCATTTTAAACATTAACTATAGAATAATATGGAAAATATAAAATCAGAATAATAACATTTACTTACTCACATGGTTATTCTACTGGTCGAAAAATCACATGCAATATCAATATCCACTTTCATAATGATAGAATGGATAATGCCAGACATTCATACCCACATAGTCAAGGCCTCGTGACATGATTAAAAATAAGATATCATCAAGGCTTTGTGCCAAGACATGATTTTGTCTCATTAGTCCTACTGATGCATCGTTGAGCTATAGCGGGCTCCACTATTCACTTACTAAGTCTATCTAATTCCTCATATGAAAAGGTTTAAATATAACATAATCATTCATATTAAAACTAGCATATGAGATGTCAGTACTTTATCCATAAACCATGAATTGTATGAAACAACACATCCACAGTCAAACATATCACAAAACCTTCAATACAATATTGAAGTTCTTTATTTTAATAAATTAACTTCAAACAAACTTAAAATCCATCAAAGTATGTTAACATAGATGAAATCAAACTCATTTAATAGAAATATCTATTTCTATTTTGAAATCATTTAAAAGTACCGTAATTATAAAAGAAAACATTTATATTTTAAAATATTCTTATAATCTAGTAAGGGATGTTTCAACATTGTTATAACAGTGTAATATAGCCTCACCCACCATATAAGTTAAAAAACATTCTTACCTTAATTTTTCCAAAAGGTCAAAAGGTACCTTGCTGGAAATTGACTGAAATATTCCCTTCAAACTATTTTATAAAAGTCAAAAAAGTGTATAAATAACTTTAACCCATAGTCTTGTGAATAGTAAGAAAATTGGAATACATTTTTAAGATACATAGATGTGAATGATAAATTGGTCCTAGTAGATACTTACGTAAAAACAACCTCGGATAATAACGAGATAGTGAAATTAACCCTTAACTTGTACATTACCCAGGTTGAGGGTAGGTTAAAAACCTGTATAATGGTGAAATAATTGTTATTAAATTATACAATAATCATATACATTAATATGATATCATATATGATCTTTTAACAATGCATTGTTAATAATATCTAAGTATTATCGTCGTTTCGGGTGTCAACTGATTCGTTTTCCTTTATATGCTTTGTTACGTAAGTAATGTTTGTTATGGAGAGGATGTATCCAATTCCTTTTCAGAATGATATTATGTCTTTAAACATTATTTTTAATAATTTAATGAAAATTAGTCTTGAATGGATACGATGGGGAATGAATCTCATCGCCTTCGTGGAGGCAGTAATCTGTATGTACGCACGAGCGAAAATATCATTCTTTTGATATTAAAATAATATATATTTGGATGGTATATCATAAATTCAGAATCATTATCATGTTATATTTATTATTTGAATCAATTACACATATTTATTATACCCATCCAAATAATAATGTATTGAATAACAATTACACCACGATGTGGTGACGGTAAGCCGTACATAAGCAGGTATGGTGAAATTTCATTAAAAGGATGGATTGAATAATGAATATGACAGTACCATATTTATAATAACATCACAGTATACATTATATACTAGATTTATTATTTTATAATGGAGACAACAAATAAAGAGGATGTGGAAGAAGAAAAGAACATGAAAGCGGTAATGAAATATTTACCTCTTTTTCGGGTTCATCCTTTTGATTTGATCAAAAGGGATCATTAAGATGGATTTCTAACTAAATTATGGCCTCTAGGATTAATGGAGGACAATTTATAGGGTATTTGGGGAGGGTTTTTCCTGGTCAAATGGATTTGAAGGTGTGAATTAGAGAGAAGTGTAAGTTCCCTTTTATTTAAGGGGTGAGGGCACCTTAGGAAAACCAAGAAATATTATTTCATAATAAAATGATTTTCAGTTAATAATGGCTAAAAATGGATTTTTTGAAGGATAAGGTGGGTAAGGGTAGAAAAACACTAAACCAATAGGTTTTAGATAGGTTTGGGTCACAATATTAACTTTATCTCGTAGATTTATCTTTTAGTTAAATTGTTTGACATTTACCATGTATTTTTTTATTTTTATATTATATAGTAAATAAACATACTCTACACTTCCAAGAGAACAAAAAGATGTTCATTAATGATACAACTATCATTATAAAATCTTTTGGCCGAACCATAGATTTTTAAGAATATAATATCAATTAATAATATAATATTTGTCTTTAAAACTTTTTTATGTCAATTTTGACACTATTTGGTATTTTGTTTTTTCAAAATTCATAACTGCATTAATACTCGAAAACAAATCACCTGACCAACCCTTACATGTCATATTAACCTATAATATTAGTGTAATGTATAAAAAGTCTCAAAATTATTTTTATATGGAAATTTTTAATACCAATTATTTTAATATTTCATTAACTGGGTAATTATTGCATCATCAATGTGTCATAAATAAATTAAATTATATAATGTATAAAAAATATAAATAAAATACCATTATATAGGAAATTTATTTATATTTCTAATGAATATTTAAAGAGTAATTTTTATTTTTTATAACCCTATATTAAAAATATTTTAGTTATTAAACTTTGATTTTAACTCTTTTAACTGTTCTTTAAATAAAATAATAATAATTGTCCTACTCTAATCCAAGTGGACCTCAAGGGTCATATTTTTATTCCTAAGGTTTTTTTGGCCGAATTACACTTATCTGATACAATTAGGACATGTGTTAGTGTAATAATAATATCATTTTTATCCTTAATTACCGTATTATCTTTTAACCGTGGAAAATAAAAGTAAAAAAGTTACTATTCACCAAAAATTATTTTTATCTTATCGATCCAAATTTTACTTATTGATATCAACAATGTATCTTGGATTTTTGAAATTCCACTCCAGAAGTAGTAAAATTATGTTTTATATGAATTTTCAAATTCTCCTTGGAGGTGGGTAAAAGACGGTGAAAAGTTCAATATAATTTTTATATATCAAGAATTATTATAAACTGACACCAATGAATTGCACTCAACCTATATAGGTATCATGTATCTATTTTGACCTAAAATAAATTTAAATAAAAAAATAATTATTTAAATAAAAAATCGGTTTTAAACTATAACATAGTGTTTTTCACTATTCATTAAAATTGAATGTTTTCATAAAAATAAAAAAAAATTCACCCTATGCTATTTTCTTCATTGTAAATCCAAAAATGAAGTCCATTTTGTAATACAAAATTTATAAAATTTCAAAATGAGTGTATTACAGTTAAAAACGATTAGTTTGAGTGGTTGTGGTGTGTTAGAATTCGAAGTTGCGTACAACACACACCATTTTATTATTCAAAGAGATGGATATCATGGATACTTGGGGTGTTACATCGTGTGTACAGTGTACTACAGCCCCATGATGTAATGTGATCCTTTTTTTCACCAACTCCTTTCATGAAAGGTAATAAGGGTAATATTGATGAATATATGTGATATAAATGAAATACTAATTATATTAATTAAATATTTTTCATTCATAAATATAATATAAAATTTAATTTCATAAATGGATAATTGATAATTTCATTCATGTACATGGGAACTACAACCTCCATGACGTGATTTGATTATTTATAAATCACCACAAAATTTGAATGATACTTATAAGTATATTAAAATAATTAATATGTTATTTATGAATTTATATAATTAATTAATGATAAAATAATACATACCATTATTCCATAATTATTTTTAAAATATTTTAATGTTACTCATGCATATGTATAGACAATCATCTCTACGGTCGTAACATAATTCATTTTTCAAAACCAATTTTCATGATTAATTTGGAAATTAAAATTGATGTATAAACCTGATAATTATTTTTTGATTACATAATGGATATGTTGAAATAATAACATCTTTGACCGTCAACAATAAACTAAAACATTTTTGAAACCGAGTATTGATTGTCCTCAAAATACCCTACATGGACTTTACTGATTTAATATTTAAATATTTCATTAAAAATAAATAAATTCATTTATTTAATTATAAGGTATTAAAAATGGAAAATTTTCTTATCAAATAAAAAAATTATGTACAAATCCAACTCAGAAGCCACTTAATAGTGCCCTGATCTGGGGAATCACATGCCCTAAGGTGCACCTCCTCATATAGAAGAGGCTAACAAATAGCAGCAAAAGTGATATGTTTTATAGTGGAATGACTATACCCTTATTATAAGAGTAATTTTGTCTTATATCAAGTAAATATTGTTCTGGAAGAATAACATAAATCACTTATACAATATATAAATCTAAACTTTTATAATAACCATCAATATAAAATGCATTATCATACATAATATTATGATCATGTCATGTACCTATACCAAGTGGAAGGAAATACATGGAAATAGGAATCCCGTATAACGTATAAGGAGAAAAAAAAATAAAAAAAGTAACTATCTTCAAATAGAATCACACGAATAAATTTTTCATGTGATCCCCTTTTCTTAAGAAACAGTCAAATCAAGCATCATAATGTGAGTGATTTCCCTAGTCCCTACCTATATACATGATGTTTATCCATGTACCACACTATGGCCTGAATAGGGTATGAGATAACACTATGTAGGCTACTAACAATGGTCTCTCTAACCTATCTACTATGTGTATAAAGAACAAAGAAATGGTTATTATTTCATAAGTAAAACATTAATTAATGTTAAATGTTAAATTCTAATGTGATCATGTCTAGACAAACAAGGATCCCGGTGAAAAATAATCTAAAACCCATAATCATAGGTTAGCTATAATAATAGTAAAAAAATGAAAAATGAAAATTTTAAAATACTATAATTAAAGTCCCAAATGTAGACTATTAATAAGGATTTATATCCATCCACTATGGAATATTCCAAGTAATATAGTGTTAATCCGAAATGGAACAAATTCTAGGTATAAATTACCATGGAATAATCAAAGAGTACATGGATCAACTTAATGGAAACATGACAAAGACATAAGTGGAATCCAAGGAGCTCATCTAAGGGGTTCCAAGAAATCCTGGTCGAAGGAGTAGCAATGACTTTGGAATCTAATTGAATCAGGATCCATGGAGCATAAATGTTCAAGGCATCCACTACCATAATAAATAAGGGTCCAAGGAGTAAAAATTTCTATGGTATCCAATGGAATTAGTATCCTTGAACTATGTATTTCAATGGAACCAACAACCATTTCCAACTCATTAACTAATTCATTTATAAATTCATAACCCCTCAAAATAAAATAGTTCATCCAACTCAATTAAAAATTTTCCATTCAAATAATTAAAAAAAATAGACATCATAAAATCACATTTAAATGGATGTAAAATCCCTCTCATAATTATTTATTTAATTATTATACAATTAATAAAGGCTCCCAAAATAGATGGTGGACTCACACACATCCAATATAGTGGAATAACATGGGGGTTATATGTGATCACACACCATGGGTGGACCAGGTTGAGCAGAACAACCTCCAACCATATAATGACACGATGTGGCTAGCCTAAATAGGTTCAAAAAAATGTATTCAAAACATTTAGTCAATTTATGGGAATCTCAAAAACGTCCAGTAATGTGGAATAATGAAAACAAGTTATATAAACCACCATACATTAAGATAAATTCTTAGAAAACACACTGAATTCCCTTGGTAGAACAATTGCAAAATATCATCTTCTAACTCAAGCCAGTTTGGAGGAAACAAATATGAGGATGAATGGAATAGAAATATGTTATGTAATCATGCATCTGAATAACTATATTGATACAAATATAAACAAATAAAGGTGAATGTTTAAAAAAAACTCATTAGTGCATATCTGATGAGATAAATGGTGTTTGAATCAGAGTATATATAATGAATCGGGATAAAATACTAGGTCAGGGTATCTACATGAGAGGATTTGAATCCCCTATATCATTTTCAATTTAATGATAAAAAATAATAATTAGGATTTAATAAAATTTAATGTCTTTTTTTCATTTCACCTGAAAACATTTTGTCATAGGGTTTGTAAAATAGTTGACCAAACCATTCTTTAACCATGTAGAAATTTCTATCCAAAGGAGGATACAACACATTTCAATCACACCATTTTGGAAACCATTTTAAAACTATGTTTCATGCCTACACTAAATACACCAAATATTTCCACATGGGAGTGCATCATTTGGTGCACGGTTATGGCACACCTTGTGCCCTTTTCTTCTCTCTTCCAAACCTCACATGGTTTTTTGACCCTAGATTTATGTTTTCAACAAACAGTGTGGCCACGGAAAATGGACTTCACCACTCTCTATGGTTTCAATATGACAAATGTCCTAGGATTCAATATTAATACTAACCATGATGCCTAGAATCCTTTTCCAAAAAAATACTTCAGTATCTAAAAAAGACCTAAACCCCCCTAAAATTCATGACATCATTAGGCATTCATACAAGTTCAAGACCAAGCTTTTAGACCTAATTTAAAAAAGGTATACTCATCAACAAAAATCCAAGATATTACAATATCACCCCCATAATGAAATTAATCACAAAATGTCCCTTCCAAAGGTGGTCGAAAACTATTAGGGAATAAATTAAGCCACTAAGAATGTATGTATTACTCCAGCTCCAATGTCTTATCCTATAAATGGTCATTCTACCATAACACCCATACTAGAAAAACTGATCTGTCTCAGATTGCCTTTGTGCTTGGATCAATGATGTGTATATGATGCTCTTCAAATGGTTCATCAACCTAAAACATATCCTCATCTAGTTGAAGATTATGTGAGTGGTCTAAATGAAAACGGAACAACTATGATACATGGAATATATCATGCATGGATCAGTACCTCTGAGTAAACTGCAACAGAGAGGCCATTATCCTAACTCTCTCCATAATATCAGATACCCTGACATATCATGAGGAAATATTACCTAGTATCATAATCGATATGTTTCTCATCCTCAATGTGGAACATAAAAAGACCTGATCATTGATCTTAAACATCATTGGGAATCAATAGTGATTGGCATAATATTTTTTTCTAGACTGTGTAGTATCTATCTACTTATACACCAACTAGATACTCTCTGAAGTATCCTACACAATATTTTTTATGAGCAGTGATACCTAACCTACCTCTAGCCAGCACATGGGTGATCGGAATGGCCTACCATAAAAAAACTTGTGAGGATCATTATGTATAGTCTCATGATAGCTATTTTGTTAGGTGAACGTAACTCGAAGTACATTAATCTCCCAGGAACACTCGAAAAAAATGGCACATTCTATGGTCTTGTACTCAAGAACCTATGTTGTTCACTCTGACTAGTCATCAATATTATGGTGGTATACTATGTTTAGAAGAAATTTACACCCAATTAACTCTATAATGATTTATAAATCAAGATGTAAACCAATCATGCAATCTGATTAAAGGGTGTGAGTAACCTTGTGAAGGCACACTGTCTCATGGATAAATATTATTCCAAATTCATCTAGTAAAATCTCTACATGATTGATAGGATATGGGAGACCTTCATGAGTCTTTCCATAAAAACCCATAAAACATCACTACTTCTAGGGGACCTTGTAAAGTCAGTCACATAATACATTGAATCGAAATCCCATTTCCACTAAAGAATGTATACATACTATAAAATCCAACCAAGTCACCGGTGTACCACCTTCACCTACAAAGAGGTGGAATATATTATTAAAAAACAATCTACGACAAGTTACATACCTGACCACCAACATTGGAATCCTAAATCCTAATGCATATTTGTAACACAAAGGTGTACTACCCATGATGAGGCATGAAATTCTCTCATAATATCCTTGCATATGATATTTGGAATACACTAATGACCATGAATAAACTGAATTTTATCCTCTTCTATAGTCATACTAGGTGGTGTGTACTCACCATCTAAATGCACTCATAGGACCAGGCTGTTAGAATATGATAACTTTATCATCATCATTCTATCTATAAGATTGGATTTTACTTGATAAAGATGACAGAAAATTCTCTCCCAAATCATCTTACACCACTAAGTGAATTTCTAAGAATGGGGAGACAATGTTCCACTCACTAATGACCTCCTGATCATCTTTTATCTTAGTATTCATGCTCTGTTAATCGGTATAATTATTTCCCATCCCATGAATTTATGCATGTTCAGTGTAAAAATATTATAGGTACTCATCCAATATTTTTTCCTAAAGTTCAAATCATGTTATCTAATTATTTATTTTATAATTTTTTTGGTCAATGTACCCCACCAAATTTACTCCTAGAAAATAATGTCTCTAAGAATGAATGGCATGTACAATATTGGCTAATTTAGGATCCTATGTCTGGTAGTTACACTTGGGTGGCCTCAACTAATGATAACTGTATGCCACAACTCATTCCTCCAACATCAGAACTACTCCTTTTCCAATATCTAATGGATAACAATACATAGTTTAGATTCTTTCCATCTCTATAATATTCAAAACCAATGCTGAATTCATTCCCCATTTTATCTCTTGAAAGTGTTTCCTATCGGTATATGACCATATAAAGACCAAAAAATTCTATTTCAATCTGATAAGAGGTGATCCAATGCATTATAATTCCCATATGGAACTTATTTAAAATCCAAATTTCACAAATAAGCTGCATATAGGAATTCCATTACTGGGAATCTTCTAGGAAACTATAGATCTCACCTTCTCTCAGTAAACTAATATGCATTTATATTAGATAATATAACCACAAATGTGAATCTCATATGTCCAAAATTTGAATTTTGGTGATTATAATGTTATTTATTCTCTCTCAATATATCCAAAATGATTTAAATATGTTTAGAATGGTCGTGTTAATTTTGTGAATGCAATTAGATATCATCCATGACTACCACCAAAAATGAATCCCGATATGGATAGAAAACTCAGTTCATCGTAGCCATGAGAACTTCTGATATGTTCCTAATACTGAAAAATATAACCCAATACATATATATAATATACCTTCTATTATTGGGTTTATGAGTTATGTATAATGTTCATGCACATACATGGTGGAAATCAGACCATGAATCAATATTCAAGAAAACATGAGCTCCATGGAGCTAGTCGGAGAGATATTTTATCCATTAAATGGGATACAAGTTCTTAGCCATCAACAAGTTCAATTTATGAAAATTCTCCAATATATTGAGGATTACATATTTATTTTTTATAAAAATTTATAGACCAACCCCATCGAGACATATTGGGTCATAGAAATAAACATGGTCATTATAAATAACCATAAAGGGAGAACTCCTTTAACTTGTGTACACCATTTATTTTAATTCCCAATAGTGTATCAATTGTTAAATAACCTTAATAAAACTAAAAAATTATCGTATATATCACTTAATAATTATAGATATGAACATCTGAGAAGGATATGTATCAAAAAGAGTAGTTATTATTGTATATGATACTAATATCAATCCTTTAAATATAGAAACATTGATTACAAATACCTCGGGTGTAGGTTATAAAAAATATCTAGTTTGAAAAACAGGCCTACGAGGCAATGTCACTACTCAAAGTAGGGACACATTCCTATATAGATTCCATTATTGGATGGATGCCTTCAGTAGGACAATCACCATGAAAAAAATCACAAGAACTACCCAAGATCATATCCCAATGTGGAGATGTGATTCCCACTCTTAATCATGTCAACAAAACAGATCACCTTCTAATAACTGATTGAGGGAATATCCTTCTAAACCAATTATCAAGGACCATATTACTTCACAATAAACACTTGACTATGTATCTATTGCACTGAATCCTAATATGTCATCATCTTCCACACTGATGACAGGATATATAAATAATATCACTCACAATATAGCTATTATTACTCTCACTAGAAGCTTAAAAATATCTATTTATACTTTCTTACACTAAACAACTAGTTTGAGATGAAAAAAAAATCACTTCTCTATGCCCCCAACATATTTCAAGTTATGTTCATTAATTAGTGCTTGATTCACAATTTCTATAATATAATTTAACTGGAACACATTGAACAAAGATCAAACTTCATGATTGGGACCTTCCCTAAAACACCAATCCCCCGATGGATCAGCATCAAGATTAATCATAAAAAACACAGAAGCTGTGTTAACCAATCTGAATACTCCAAAATAGTTATAGTTCCCTGGTCAAAATGAATGAACTCACTGGACCGCTCAACCCTAAAAGTCTCAATAAAAAAATAACCATAAAACCCAGATTAAAAATCCATGTAATACATATCATGAAATGTAAAATCCATGTTCAAAATATACCAAGAGAATTTAGTGTGTCCCCAAATAATGTATCTCATGATCTTCAATCTCCACTTAGGAGGTAACTCTTGTTATGTGAAAAATCGATATAATAGTATCAATCCACATATCAAATACATGTGTATTTTTATCCTCTTAAAATATAGGGAGATTTTTCTTCGATAACACGCATGTTAATTTTTTGTAGTCATATAAGGCTATAGGGATCCATGAAATGTTTGTATAAAACATATAAATCCCCCACGAACTGGGAATTATCACCCATATCAGGAGTTATGAGAGGTTCTACAAGTGGAAAAACTTGAGGTTATATATGTGTCTCATAACCCACAACCATTAAAGCATGGTAACCTCCCCCCCCCCTCCTGGCACACAACTAGAGGTCATCATGGTGGAATGACTCAAAAATTACAAACACTAACCTCAATAAATAGTCATTAATTCCATATCACAAATATAAATGAATAGGATAGTTCATGGCCTCTGTATCACAAATATAGTCCTCCTCTAATGGTGACATTTCCATTTTATAATACTAATTTCATTTAAATTCAGATTAATATATTAATTATCATGAAATGGTTGAACCAAATGGTTCACCCCATATGATCCATTAAGACTTATACAACTTATAAACCAAAATTTTTCATCTATTTTACCTCAAATGTAACACATTCTAGTACAGGTAACAAATTTTCCCTCACACAACATGCCTTAATTTTTTACATAGGGTCTCTACTATATCTTATACAAGAAGAAACTATTTATGTTACTATATGAACTCTAAGTACCCATTATGTTGATCTATTTCTCACAATAATTGTTATCCAATAAAATTACAATGGGACAAAAAACACATAATAAATATTCTACAGTTTCTAAATGAATCCAATATGTAATGGTATATTCATGGAATATGAATAATATAGGGATCCTAAAATGAAGCATGAGATGGAATAAATTCCTCTGACCAGGAAAACATAAATTCTATAGCCATATAGAATATCAAACATCATGTGTTTCACCCAACATTAATGTCAAATAAATTATAATGGGAAAATTATAGAACCACAATTACACATTTTGTAAAATGTGGTAATTAACCTGAATGTGGGTTAGGTGCTCACAGTAACGAATTATAACCAAGTTCCAATTTTCTCTCAATCTCCATAACATTGCCTCAAAATTATAAATAAGTAGACAATTAAAGCCATCTGATACAACATTATAATGTCCTGACCAAAATTCCAATTGATGGATCCTTAAACCAGTGGGTCACATGGCCTCAAGAGAACCTCCACATATTCCAAAGGCTTATAAATATTATATAGTGTTTGAGGAGGTATATTGGGGCTACTATACCCCCACGATCTGTGTAATGTAGATGCATCTCATGTATATAATTAAGTAAAATCATAATATAAATCACTAAAAGATGACAATAATACAAAAGTATTTAATAATAATCAATACCAAAAGATGTTTCACATGGAATATGATGATAATGTCATGTCTATATTTAAAATGATAAGAAATATAAGAATAAAAATCATCATATATATTAAATTTATCCATAATAAAAAAATAACAAAAAAACTATCTCCAACTAGCATCATAGGCAAAGATCATTCTGGTTCTACTGTGCTCCAAAGTAACATTAAAATCGATAATTGTATGGTTGGTGCTTCCCATTGTCCCTACCTGCATTCATGAAGTCAATCTATGTACCCAACGATGAACCGAATTGGTTGTTCAATAAAACTATGTAAACCACCATCAATGGTGTATATAACCTGTATATATTAGGTATAAAAAATGAAATACTGTACAATATATCAGAAGTATAATAGTAATAGGGGTAAAATGTCAAAATGAGATGTGATCCATTCCAGCAATACATGGCTCCCTATGAGAAATAGTTAACCATCCATAATCATGGATTAACTGTAATCATGGTAAAATAAGTGAAAATATTAACATCCTAACCCCTATAATAAAATACACATACCATGACTATCTATAAATAATGATAACTATCCACAGTGAAATATGTCGTTTAATAAAGTGTTAGACATAAAATTTATGGATCCATGGTATAAATTACCAATCCATCCTCATCGAGAAAATGGATCATCGTGATGTAATGTTGTTAATGACATGGGTGGAATCCAAGGAGCTTATCCAAGGTGTTCTAATAAATCCTTATCAAATTAATAGCAATGTTCTTAGCATCCTATGGAATAAGAATCTAAGGAGTGGAAATGTCTAAGGAATCCACTACCATAATAAATATGGATCCATGGATTAGAAATATCTATATAATCTAATAGAATATGGTCTAGGGAGTATAAATTTTCAATTCATCCAATAACATTATGAACTCATCAACAATTCATTAATTGTTTCATAATCATTTATAATCCATGAGTTCATCAAACTCATTTTCAAATTTTTCAATTATACAATTTAAAAATTTAAACATCAGGAAATAAAATATAAAAGGAGGAAAAATACCTATTCAAATCATACATTTAATTCCCTTAAATTATACAAGACTCCAAAAATAGGTAGAGAGCTCACACAAACCCAACATGGAGGTATAATATAGGTAATATATGTAATCACACCCCATTGGTGGACCACAATAAGGTGAACAAACTCCAACCATATAATGGCCCTTGGTGGAAGCCTAAACAAGTTCCAAAAATTTATTTAATACATTCATTAAATTTTTATGAATATTCTGAAAGTCCAATGATGTGGCATAACACAGTCAAGGTATATATAACACCAATATTTAAGAAAAGGTTACAAGCCACCTACTATATACCAGTAATAGAATAATGATAAAATATCATCTCACAACAGAAGCTCAAATGGATAAAAATAGAAAAACGGAGGAAATCCTTGGAAGTTGTTAATATTATCTCTAACATAATTAACTTTTTTGATACAATGAAAAACAGATAAATTCTCATGATAAAATAATAACTCATTCATGAATATCCATTGAGATTAGTAGTGTTAAAATTGGAGTATGTATGATGAATCAAGAGAAACAACTAGGTTAAGTGAACTTTAGTGGAATAAATTAATCTTCTATATCCATTGGAATTAAATAATGAAAACTTTTATTTAAATTTTAATAATATCAAGGTCATTTGCATGATTTCTACCAAAACAACTAGGTTACAAAGTTTGGATGCATGGTTAGCCAAACCATTCCCAAATTGTGCACCCATCACTCTCAAATGAATTCCCCCCCATGGTTCAAGTGGATGTTTGGGGAAACCTTTTACAAACCATGTTTCATGTCTGCACAAAAAAATATTTATATTCTTTCATGGGTGTGTAGACATAACAGCACAATTAGGGGAAAATTTGTGCCCATTTCAGCTCTTTTTCCAACTTCGCATGAGCATGAATCCATGGTCACACAATTTCATAAAACTATGAATCCTTATATAGAGGCATTTACCACCTCAAATGTTTACTTCTAACTATGATGCCTTGGTCATGTAGTTTCTACTAATTGTGTGGTCTAACATCCTTTTCTATAAGCAGAGCCTCTAGTATGGAACAATACAAAGCCCCCCCACCCACCAAACCCACATGAACTCCTTATAAATTCATACTATGTCAAAAAGACCATTTAAATAGAAATTAGAAATATCTATACCTCAAAAAAGTCCTAGGATCTTACAATTGGTGTAAAATTATTATATAAGAGTTAAATGATATATTAGAAATCTTGGACTTGAGGTAAGGGATTTTTTTCTATCGCTTTTTCTTCTAGGAGAAATATTTCTTATTCTCCACCTTATTTATTATGTGATATATATATTATTCATTTTAAATGTAATATCTTGATTCCTTTATAAATCATGGTGTTTTGTTATTCTATTTGAATTATTTAATGTAAATTTATTTAACTTGAGTTTTATAAACTGGTAAGGGTCATCTTAACACATTTTCATTTTATAGGGTTATAACTATTTTCCATTGACTTTTTATTATATGGTTATATGTGAATTTATATTTAAATATATTTATTATTTATTTTTTCCAATTTTATTATTTACATTTATTACACATAATCACTCTAATGCTTCATTTTAGATTCAAATATATTATCATTATAGGGGTTATTCATCTCAAAATCTCATTCTAGGCGACATATGTTAATGTTATGAACATAACTCCATTTAAGAGTTTTATATACTTGTACATTGACATATAATATCATGAATCTATTTTTGTTAATGATATTAAAATTATAGTTTTATGTTATTATATAATTGGGATTATGATTAAAGAGTTACCATTGTGTCAAAGACATTATGACACAATCTCCATTGTTTCATGATTGTTTGTGTTCATGTTTCTATTGTACTAAATAGTGTGATATTATTTTATTAAACCTTGTCTCTTTTATTAACCTATGGTTATGAATTTGTTTTTCAAGTTTCATTTCTATCTCCACATATATTGATTTAAAAAATATCTAGGAAGTATTTTGGACCATGTATCTTCATTTACAATGAGAATCTTTCTCTTCCATATCAATGTTTTCAAAATGGTTTTCAAAAAAATTATTTCAAAAACAATTATACCTTAATATGATTTTACATGGTAATTGAACTTATTTTAAATATTTTTAACAATTAAATTTCTTAAAATAAATATTTCATTCTTACACATTGTTGATTCAATAAACATTAAGGAATTCATAAAAAGGTATATTTTATTATTAAAAAGTACAAATTTTTTAAAATAACTTAAAAAGTAACTATATGAAAATTTTGATTCTATAAAACAAAAATAAATAATTCCATTATATCAAAAACAATTTCAATATATGGAAAAAATATTAATTCTAGTGTAAGCACATAAAATGGGTAAAATCCATTTTAAAAAAATGATGTTTTGAGAAAAAATGAATGTATTATAATTATTTTCAAAGTAACAATAATTTTATGTATATTAATCTATTTGATTAAATATGTTAACGATAAATTTTATTAAAATTTGTGTGAATAGTTTACCTATGATAAAATTAAATTTTACAAAAAAAATTATTTTTAAAAAATATATTCTTTTACCATCAAATGAAGTTATCTTCATTTCTAACCAAAATATAATCATTGTATGATTGAATATTACTTTTTTCACAAGTCTATATATTAATTTTAAACAAATTTAATACTATATATAAATGATATAAAGATATGTTTATATAAAAATCATAAAAATACTATTTTTAAATAAAAAATTTCTAATTAGTAAAGATTACGGGATTATTATTTCTTATAAATACATAATTATTTAATTGATATATTAATTTAGTTTAAATTAATATTTATCAACAATATTTTTTTAATATCTCAAATAAATATGAAATTTAATAATATATATAATTTATCAAAATGTTTGTTATGTATTTCTATAAAATCAATGTTATTTTGTTAAGTTTATTTAGCCATATTAATTTTAAGGATTAATTTATTCATAAATATCATTTGAATATCAATTAATTTATTCCATTTTTTATTATTAATGATTTATTTAGTTTAGTTAAGTGTATTCTGCATGAAAATATATCTAATTCGTTGAATTTATTTTAAAGGAAAATATATTCTAAAATTATGGGGTGATACATTCTACCTCTAAAAACAATTTCACCATTGAAATTATATTACTATAATTGAAATAGATGAGGATAATTATATCTCATTACATCCATGTATTCCCATATAAATTTATCATATTTATAATTTCTCTATAAAACATTAACAAAGTGGGAGGTATTGTTCCATAACATTTTATCCTTTTTATTAAATATCTCCTCTAGTTGTTCTTCATAAAGTAATATTATACTTCAGCTATATATACTTTTATTTAATAACATGTGAATGAAAAGTATGTATGTTCTAAAAATTTGAACATGGAATATTTCATCAACTTTTTATAGGATTAGTTGTAGAAACATGTGATATTTTACTATACTAATTCAATTTGTAATCTCATATGTACTGATATATCTTGCTCACAAACTCTACTTATTTCCAAATTTTATAACCTTTTTCCAAGGAGATATTTTATGGAATTAATTGGCCCCATATTTTTACTCTATATCTCATCAATGATTGATAGCACAAAATATATAATGACTCTATGCTGCTCTAATTTGATTTTGAGTGTATCTAACTATCTCTACCATCACTTCAATAATTTTAGGTCCCCATATCTTTCACTCTTCAACATCATTATAGTATATTACTGTTATTCAATTAATTATATGAATAGATTTATAAATATCCATATAAATTATCATTTAAAATATATGGTTTTAATAAAATTAGACTAGGGGAAAGTATTGATAGAAACCACCATTTATTACCACAATTGAATGTCTCTGCATATTTTCTGGGGTCTGAATTTTCCTCTCAGACTGACCATCTGATTGAGGATTATAAGAAGTGGTAAATTTTACCTCTATATTGAATTATTATTAATGATTTATATATAGCATAAAGGTAATCCCTATATTTCAATTAAATGTGCTTGAGAGTGGTAATCCGTTAAACATTACTGATTCCTTAATGTATATCCTATAAGTTGGATCAAGAGAAAAATGTTCCTTCTTAGCAATAAAATGTTTTTACTTCTTATTTTGATCAACTACAGCCAAATGGTTTTATGTATTTTAGCTATCTTGTCTAGTATTATGATCAAATTTATTGTGATATTGTCCCATTTACACATAGTTATGGTTAATGGTTTAATCTTCCATTTATAATTTTCAAGCACATACTTAACATCTAGACATACCCACCATTGTGATGCATAATCCAAAATATCACATTCAGTTTCATCCCTCCATAAATAATCCTTGATATTTCTATGCATATATATTATTTTAATATGGATTCCAAATGATGAGCTTTGTTTCATCCAAAAATACCATCTTTAGTTATGGTATTTCAGGGACACAAATCAAAATACTAAATGTTAAACTTCTATAATGGTCATGGTAGAACTCAATAATAATTCAATCCTTCGTTGTTATGTCTTAGTCCTTCTTATATACATCTATAATCATTAAATCGGTGGATGGCTAGATTATAATTTGATAATGATATGATTTATCACCTTAAATCATGATTTAATGGTCAATCCTCTTAAAATAAATGATTATGAGATCTCTTTTAATCCTAATTGGGGATTATGTAACACAATCCTTTTGACATAGAGCATTATTAACCTTTTTTCTTTCCTAGGGAGGTAATTTATTGAGTAATCATATTTTTTTAATCAACTCCAAATATCACCTTTAGTTCATATTTAACTCTTTATGTGTTAATTTATACCCCAATATTTCATGATCATTATATATACCACACCATTAAATATTGATATAATTCCCCCATATTTTCAAATCATAACTTACTTTTGGAATCATTAAATCATATATTAGGTAATTTTTCACATGAATCCTCAATTAACATGTGGAATATGATACCACCATATTATTTTGTATCGGAATAAATTTCAATCATTTTTTTGATTATTCTCTATATAAAAACCCATTCTTAATTATTGGGTAGTGTAAAAATATTTCCATTAACCATAATACTCATCAATTCTCTGTAATATTCCTTATATTAATCTATCAAAATGAATATATCTCCCTTTTGGGTAAACTTGTTTATTCGATTTTATAACCATGAAAATAGTTTCACAAAGCATCAATAGTATCATGCCATTTCCAGAAAACTATATATTTCAACCAAAATGGTTAATATTGATGCTTTTTAAATTTCTCCAAATTATCTAAATATAATTATACTAGACTTAATGGTTAATCTATTGTTAAAATACACCAAAAACCATTTTAGTATGTGATGGTGAGCAATATATACTTTCATAATTGAGTTAACCATACCCGAGAAGCCATCACAATGATGATGATACCCATGTTGGAATGTATCCACACATTGGAATTGAAATTAACATCATGTTGGTGAAATAAGACTCCTTTTGGTGTTGGAAGAATCCATGGTTGGTGAATTTGATCCCCACATTTATACAATGTTGAACAATTCATTATTAAAAACTAAAAAATATGAAATGAAATTCATGTTATCCAATGGATCTCATTTTCCATGAACATTAAACAATATTTTTTCCCACATGAGCTACCAAATATTTCAAACACTATAAAAACTCTATAACTTGTGAATTAGATTTATTTATCTTGTTCAATGTTCAATATAATCAATTTTTCATTTTTATTGACCACACCATGTAGAGACCAAACCATGACATAGACATTACATTATTTTGGGTAATAATCAATACATAACAAAAACAGATGCCCAAAGACCATATATGTTTAGTGTTATTGTAAAGTCACAACATAATCTTCTAATCATGGTAAAAGATCTTCAACATCTCCCATAAATATCTTCCTATTTTGTTTTCTTACCTAAAACCATTATTTATATCCTGGGGAAAATAAAAAAAACGTGTGAGCTCAAATGCTCAGTAAGGGTAAACATGGATAACATAAAAACAATCCTTAAACCTTTTAATGTAAAAACATGAACATAAAACATCAAAATATTGAGCAATGAAAAAAATCGTGGAATTACATAAGGCATTGATCATAATGGAACATTAAACATGATAAAATATCATGGGAATAAAACATACAATTGTGGAAACCATTAATCATGTTATATGATTTCCATAGTAGCCAAGTCATTTCTTCTAAGACCATCATAGTGGAAAATGTCCATTACTGAACGGGGTTTACATGTCGTTCCAGCCCTGTATTACTGAACCATATTTACTTGTCGTTCTAGCTATGTTTATCTCATGTGATATAAATCTTTACCCAATGCATTGGAGGGAGATATGATTCCCACCCATCTCATAATGAAATCATTCTTACATGTAACACAAAATAAACATAAATCATTCATCATAACACAAAAAATAAAATGGGTTTCATAAAAATCATCCCATCATAACCTAATGAATATAAAAAATGGATATCATTTCATCATAAAAATGAAAATCAATCTATGTAAATAAAATAGACATTATTCTTTAAACATAAACATAATAAATAATTCCGTCTTAGATGGAAAATGGTTTTGATAAAAAAACATGAAATGAATTCCAGAATAACAAATCATTTCTTCTTCAAAATCATTTTCTTTTCACAAAATTCCATGATATTATAAAACAAAAGGATTTTGCGGAAAATAAACCTGAATTATTATATATGAAGCTTCATGAAAATAAATAGTTATGAAACCGTAAAAATCCATTCACGCCGTATAAGTTAGAAAAACATTCTCCTCGTACTTTTGTCGGAAAAGTCAAAAAATACCTAGTACAGTAAACAAAAGAAAGTTTCCTTCCTTACCATGTGGTATAATTAAAAAAAAGGGTAAAAATGACTTTATAAAAACATTGAAGAATAGTAAAACATTTATGAATAAATTTTGAGAAAACATGGTCATGGATGATTAACATAAACTCAGTAAATACTTACGAATAAGCAATCTTGGTTAAAAATGAGATTGCAAAATTATCTCTTACCTTAGGTCCAATTTCTTCCATACATGTCCGAAACTCTTGTATAGTGGGTTCAAACATATTATTAACATGTAAAATATCCATAATAATATTTATTATATCATATATGATTCAATTTGGTCTTTATATTTCCCGTTATTTTGTCAATTCCTTGTTAAAGCAGTGTTTCGGGTAAAATCCTTTCATTTATCGTACATGTTTCGACTTGTTGTTCTACATATTATTACTTATATAATGATTTAATTAATTCCAGAATGTAAAACATGATTTATATATAATATATATTCATCATATAAATATATATTATAGATCGATAAATGGAATGAAATACACCGTTCATGGAGACGGTAGGCCGTACATATGCTTGAACGCTATTTTTGTTTCCTTATTGAATTGAATGGAATTAAGTAAATGAAAAATATATGTACATAAATCCAGTATCATTATTATGTCATATATTTCATGATTATTTATTATATATACTTTATATTCATCCTTTAATGGTTAATCATGGATAATGAATCTCATCGCGTAGTGGAGATGGTAATCCGTACGTACACACGAGCGATGATATCATTCCCATAATTACAGAATGGTATTGGAGTGGATGATAGAATATATCATAATTATTATCATATTTTAATAATCATATACAATTTTTCTTTACACCATTATATCCATTCAAGTAAGGTGGTGGTGGAGAATAGATTACACCATGGCGTGGAAACGGTATTCCGTACGTACGCACGCGTAGAGATTTCATTTTCCATAGGATGGATTGATGGTGAAATAGGATTGTTTCATATTTATAATAAAATATCAGTATATTAGGGATACTTATGTTCTTACTTTATTATGAAACAACAAAATAAAAGGAAGTATAAGACGAAATGAATTTGAAAGAATCGGAAAAGGATATTATATCTTCTTCGACAAGCCTCTTGTAATCCTCCTCTTAGGGAACTAATGTTGGTCTTTGAAGAAGTCCAGGGTCTATAGTATGTTTCTTGAGAAGTGGAGAAGATAAATTAGCAGGGTTCGGCCGAGCCTGAAGGCACAAAATGGTGTGAGGAGGAGAGGGAGGAGGTTCCCATTTATGTGGGAGGAGAGGGCCACTTTTGGAAACTTCTAAAATATTAATTTAATATAAATTCAAAACCCACATAAAACCTCCAAATTGACTCAAAATAAAATCTTAGTTGAGATAGGTTTGTAATTTCATCATCCAATAAAATTTAGACATGTTGGAATTTTATTTTAAACCTTATTAACATGATTTATCCTTATTTAATCTATTTAATTTTATTTGTGGTAATAATATTATAAATTTTAAATTGTTATAAAGAATTACTTTTATGCTGTGAATTATCCATAATTGGGTAATTTATGACATTTTAGACCATATAAATTTCAATTTATAATTTTTAAATATTTTTTGATTTTTAAACAATTTAATAATATCTTATTTTTATAAATTACAATAGGGTTAATTTTGACATTATTCCTTTATTTTAATTTAAATAAAATCGACATAGAAAATATATTCAAACCAAAATGTTTAATCAATTCCTAACATGTCATATCCTTCTAGAAAATTTGTGGAGAACATTAATTATTTCATATAATATTTATTTTAATATTTATAAAACCATTTATTTAATATTTCTTTTAATAAAACAATTACTACATCCATCCAACGTTAATTTTTTTAAAGAGAAAGCACTTTTAAGGGGAAAGTGGTAACCCTCACAACTAGCTAGTTTCACAGCTAAATGATATGATATATCTATTAAAGAAAATAGTGAGTTGTTTGGAAGAATTTTCCCTGAATAAAACACAAGGAGTATCGTGTACCATCGTGCCAGGGAAGTCCATCAAGGTGCCCTCGAAGAGAAGAGCCATGTTGTCCCAGGATATCTTGAGATCCTCCATGCTAATCTTCCCCAAGTTGCAGCCTCTAAGTAGAATGCATGCCTTCTTTTCATCCCAATCCTCTTGCTCCTTTGTAGTATCCACGTGGATCGGTCTATTATTATTCAAATCATTGATATCCAACGTTTCCTCCAACAATTCCGTGTCTGAATGCATAAGTAGATCTCTATGTTCCAACACAGAGACAATTTGGCACTATCGGTCAGTTTTAGAAACCTCTTCACGCTGCTTCCCCTAGCCCCTTAGCTCCACACTGCTTGAAGAAGACTTAGGGCAAGCAACATCACAACTTACATGAGTCGGGTCCTTGGAGATGGTGTCCAACTCCTGTTGGGAAAGGTCTTTGTATTTGTTCAGGGTTGAGCTGCCAGCCTTTGTAGAGGCCTTTGGGGACAACTTTCCCTTTCCAGCTGATTTGGTAATAGGAGGGATGGGGAGGTTGGTGTAGTCCTTCCTTCTGCGCTCCATCTGGTTGTTCTAGATAAATCCATCAGAATCCATGACGTTGTTTTTGCCTTGGCACATTGAGGATCTAAAATAGTCCTCCTCTATAACAAGCTCCTTGGGCTCCTCAATTTCGGAGGCCTCGACCACTTCCTCTTGGGATGTTTCTGCATCAGCTACAAGGTTCTGACCGTGATCCACCCCAGCAACCTCCTCACAATTGAGCCAGTGATCTTCACCAACCACTGCATACCAGTTCAGGGAGGTCCCGATTTTCCCCCTGCTAAGAGTTTCTCCGCATAAGAGTGGGTTTGTGAAGCCTGCATAGTCTTGGCCGAGACTCCAATCTTCTCAAGACCACGACCCATATATTGGAAAATATTGGGATTTTCTTCCAAATCCAGGCATTGAGTGGCCTCCTTGGAACCATGAACCTTGCTATCAAACTTCAGTATGGCATCATTAGATGTTTTATGAGCAACCTCCTGGAAGGCCTGTGTAGATTCCCAGGGGGATTCCCTAACTGTCTGCTCCACCCTTTGACTGACTTGATCATCAACAGAAGGAAGGGGCCTCTTCTCTTGCACTACCCCACACCCTTCCATGTCATCACCCGAGCTACTTGCACATAGGACATGACACAGCCGATAAAAAACATCTAAAACAAGTGGCCCCAAACCCTCTGGACCACCTTTCTTGGCTGCACCCGAAGAATACCCCTGACCTTTTCCCAAAGGAACCTACCAGATGATGTCCTCGCACAAAGGGATATGATCCCCCTTATCCTGGATAGCAAGGTGACCCTCCTTAAGATCATTCTATGAATCATTCACCTGGGAACCAAGCCCAGCAGACCGACCGGAGGGGTCGACCTCATCAGAACCTGTAGCCTTCATCCTGCATTCAGGAAGACTATGCCCCTGTCGATTGCAGCAGCAGCAAAACATAGTCCAAGATTTGTAGAAAATTGATTGGATGTACCTATAGTCCCCCTCAATCATGATCCACAAGAATTCAGAAGGAGACCAAGAGATATCCATTTCAACACATAGTCGAGCCACAATCGGATGTTTCAGGGAAGAAGTCTGCCGATCAGCACAAAGGAAGCTTCCTATGGAATTACCTATCGACGGGAGTAACTATGGATTTTGGAAATGTTGCGGAAGGCCAGGGAGATGAATCTAAATCACTGTGGTATAAGTATCCAGCAACATATGGAGGTCGAACGACCAGCAGAGCAGATGAAAATGAAAGCCTCTAACAGATCTTCCAGGTTGAGACCACGCGCGCACAAGGTCTTCCCCGCTTGAGAAGCTAAGAAGAAACTGTCATGGCCCAAGCAACCCGACAACCGCTTGTTGAGCTAATCCTCATTCCACATTCACACTCCTGTCAAACAGATCATCTAGGGGTGGCACTGTAACACCCCAAGATTTCATAGTGTGTTATTTCTTCAAAATAATTCAATAAATTTCACTACATGCAACACCAAGTTCAAGCACACCATGACTTACCAAACAAGCCGTTCAAAAGAGGTTATGAATAGTATTAGATAAATTTTAATGTTTATATAATCCTTATAATTTTAGAATCCATATTATGAGTTTCTTAGATATAATGCAAGAACAAATTCATTTTCAGTATTGCACTTTTATCAACTTTAATAGTGAAACCTTTTTAAATACTATATTTTAAACTTTTTGACTAAATGGGGACATCAAAAATTTAAAATGAAACATCCCAAGCTTCTACGGTACACTTCTCTTTGAAAAATGTGATAGCGTGTGTTGTACGCAACACCGAGTTCTAACAACCAATTAAACTAGCCGTTATGAATAGTAATAACTACTTTTTGAAATTATATATATTTTATATTTCAAAATGAACTTCATTTTTGGATTCAGAATATCAAAATTAGCCTAGGGTGAAATTTTGGTACTTTTCGGATGATTTTATATTTTGATGAATAGTGAAAATTACTAAATTTTAATTAAAAACAACTTTTTTAATCAAAATAATTAATATTGATAAATTATGAATTTGAGTGGTTTTAAAGTATATTTAGAATATATTTTTACCATTTAATATAATTTTGGTCATTGGACATAATTTTACAACTAAACCGAACATAAACAAGTGTCAATCTTTTGATAGTTATTATCTCTTAATAACACGCTTTTTGTTTTGACAGCGGGAATTAATTTTAAATTAATTTCTGCCACTTATGTGTTTAGAATTTAGGAAAATGGATTCCATATTTGGAATCAGGATGTTCAAATTGTGTAAATAGGTAACTTTTATTTTTAGACATTTTGAATAATTACTGCGGTAAATATTTTATTTACCATGGTTGAGGGTAAATCCGGTAAATAAGGGTTAAAAAAATAATATTATAATAATACTAAATTACCCTAAAACGTGTCTTAACCCTATTTTTTGATACATGGTCGACCATGGGCATCTTTGGGTCAATTTTGGGACCCCATGGATCCACTTGTAAGTGATAATGACACTTTATTTTAATTAAGTTAAAATGAATACAAAAATGACACAAGCAGATATCTTTTAGAAAAACAATTGTTACATAGGGTTATATATGTTGGATTTTAGATTGTAAATATTCATTAGAAAGATAAAAATATTTCCTACATAATGATATTTTATTTATAATTTTTAGACATTAAATAAATTATTTTATTTATGACACAATGATGATGAAGTAATTACTATAATAGTGAAAAATTAAAATAATTGATATTATAAATACCCAAATAAATATAATATGAAACTTTTAATGAATTAAACTAATTTTCTAGGATAATATGATATATTAGGATTGAATTAATTGACTTTTTTCGAAGTAATCAATCTGTTATGAGTTTCACAAAAATCAACTATTGAATAGTATCAAAATTGACATAAAAGAGTTCTTAAAAAAAATATTATATTATTAATTGATATTAAATTCCTAAAAATCTAAGGTTCGGCCAAGAGACTTATATCATTATAGGTTCATCATTAATGTACCACTTGGGGGTCTCTTGGATGTATATAGTATTTTTATTAACCATATTATTTAAAAATACAAAGAGACATTGTAAAAGTGAAACTAATTAACTTAGAGTTAATACTTAAAGATAAGGTTAATATAAGTACCCAAACCTGTCTAAATTCTATTGGTTGAGTGGTTTTCGACCTATCCCCACCTTAAACTTTGAATAATATACTTTTGAGCCTTTAGAAACCGAATATGAATTTATTATAAATTAATATTTCTAACTTTTCCAAAGGTGCCCCTCACCCCTCTTATAAAAGGGCACTCCTCCTTCTCATTTCTTCACACCTCTAAAGCCTTTTGGTTCGGCCAAACTCTGCCCAAATACTCTCCCAACATCCCTCACTACAACCTAGAGGCCTTAGTTTGATCAGAAAGCCAACCTAAGGAGCCCTTTTGATCAAATCAAAAGGAAGAACCCGAAGAAGAGGTAATGATTTCACCACCCTTTTCTAAGTTCATTTCTTCTTCCACTTCTTCTTCCTTTGTTCTTACCATTATAAAATAATAACTACAGTATCTCACATATACTGTGATGTTATTATAAGTATGGTACAACCATATTCTGTATTCTATCCACCCTTTGAATAACATGTCACCATACGTGCGTACGTACGGCTTACCGTCTCCACGTCGTGGTGTAATTGTTATTCAATATAATATTATTTGGATGGGTATAATAATGATGTGTAACTCATGTAAATAATAAATATAACATGTTAATGATTCTGTATATATGATATACCATTCATTTATATATTATTTTAATATCAAAAGAATGATATTGTCGCTCGTGCGTACGTACGGACTACCGTCTCCACTAATGCGATGAGATTCATTCTCCATCGTAACCATTCAAGTATAATTATCATTTGATGATTTAAAAATGATTTTTAAGTACTATATATCATTATGGATATGAATAAAATACAACAACCATGGCTTATGTAACAAAACATATAAAGAAAATGAGTAAGTTAACACCCGAAACGACGATAATTCTAAGATATTATTAACAAATCAATGTTAAAAGATCATATATGATATCATATTAATATATATGATTCTTGTATAATTTAATAACAATTATTTCACCATTATACAGGAGGTTAACCTACCCCAACAAAGTAAAAGTACAAGGTAAGGGTTTACTTTACAACCTCTTCATTATCCAAGGTTGTTTATACGTAATAATCTACTGGGATCTCTTTATCATCCACATCCATGTTTCTTAAAAATGCATTTCAAAACATTTTTACTATTTACTATAATATGAGTTAAAGTAATTTATACCCTTTTTGACTTTTATAAGTGGTTTATAAAGTAATCTTTCGGTCGTTTTCAAAACAAGGTCCTTTTTAACCTTTTCGACAGAATTAAGGTAAGAATGTTTTTTTTAACTTATATGGCGGGTGCGGCTATTTTCCGCCGTTATAAAATCTTCAAAGCTTCCCTTAAAAGCTTATAAGAATATTTTTAAAGAAAATGTTTTATTTTATTTTGATCTTAAATGATTTCAAAATAAAAGGAGATACTTCTTTAAAAAGAATTTTGATTTCATCTATGTCAACATCCTTTGATGGATTTTAAGAAGTTGATTTATTATGATACAAAACTTCTATATTGTATTAAAGTTTTTGTGATATGTTTGACTGTGGATGTGCTATTTTTATACCATTCATAGTTTATGGTGAAATTATTGACATTTCGTATGCTAGTTTTGATACGAATGTTTATGTTATGTTTAAACCTTTTCATATGAGAATGCATTGGACTTAATAAGTGACGGGTGGAGCCCGCTATAACTCCTTGATGCATCGGTAGGTCTCATGAGACAAACTAGTGTCTTGGCACAAGGCCTTGACAAAATCATATTTGTAGTCTTGGCACGAGGCCTTGACTATGTGGTTATGATAGTCTGGCATTATGCATTCCAACATTATGAAAGTGGTTATTGATTTTTGCATGTGATTATTTGATTAGTAGAATATCCATGTGAATAAGTAAATGGCATTATTTCATTTTATTTATGCCATACCATGTTGAAAGTTCATATTTAAAAGGCTTTTGTTTTAGTTATACACTGCCTTAAATGTTTATTCTTATTTATGAAAGTTTCCTCTATATTGTTATCCTTACTGGGCATTTGAGCTCACCCATTTTCAATGTTTTATTTTTCCCAGGAAGTGAAGAAGTAGGTTATGAATGACCTGCAGGGATATTATGTGGGGATATGAGTGTGGATTATGGAGACATTATGTTATTGTATTAGTTTTTCTTTTAATGATGTAATGTAAAACTTATGAATATATCTAGTGTTTCCAAGGCTACTAAACCAATCGGTCTTTCGAGATTTGATCTTTCTTGTGATCATGCCAATGTTATGTAATAATGCACCGACTCTGGGTAACTAGGGTCGGGGCGTTACAGTTGGTATCAGAGAATGTTTAGTACAAACCTTGGAATCTAGATTTAGATAAACTCTGATTAGAGCACGTAGACCTAAGATGAACTTTGAGGATTAGTGTAGAAGAACTTCCTAGAATTTTGGTATTGTAGAGATTTTGTGAGTTTTTCGAGCAATACATCCCTGTCTGGATACGAGCAGGTAGAGGCGGCTCTGGCACAGATGTACCTAGGGGTAAAACCCGAAAACACCGCTTTGAGTTAGACTCGAACGGGAACTGGTGCACGACAACGGGCCTTGCTGCACTCTTGGTTACGACACTCCCGGGGGATATGCTTAGGATAATTCTCATTTTCTTTACAAACCATTATGAAGGGTTTATGAGTATATACATCATCAAAGGAGACATTTTTATGATTATGGATTATATCCATAAATAGTTCAATTTATATTAAGTGTTTTATAAGTATGGAATTATGTATTTTGATTCATAAACTGATCTAGTGTATGCCATTGTTTAGAAATGGCGCCCAGTAGAAGAAATGAGAACTCCAGAAATGCACATGATCCAAAGAGAAGTAAGGATCATATCTTTCATGGTCTTAAGCTAGAATTTATAAGAGGAATAGTCTCCCATGTATTATCATCATGTGAAGAAATAATATCATCTGTTGATAAGATAAGTAAAGAGTTTACTGAGTCCTATGGCTTTGAAGGGAAGCAAGAGAAGAAAAGGATGGAAGAGAGAAAGATGGATAAAGGGAAGAGGGAAAAGAAGAATTTTCCCATATGTGGTAACTGTGGAAAGAAACACCCTGGAACTTGCCTGAAAGGAATGGGAGTTTGTTATAAGTGTGGAGGAAAAGGGCACAAAGTACGTGACTGCAAGGGTAAGAAAATGGTTTTAAATGTACAATGCTTCATTTGCAAGGAGTTTGGACACTACGCGAACCTATGTCCCAGTCATCAGACTATGCCGCAAATGATGTTATTGGATAATAATCAAATTATGATACTACCACAGATGAAGAGGAATGATTAGAGTTATTATGTGGATTATACCAATTGAGTATTGTATCAACAATGTACTTGTTATAATAATTATGGAGTATATAAGGATTGTACTGCAGTACTATTTCATTAAGGACTTGAGATGGTGTGGAACAAAGAAAAGTGACTCAGTAGCAGGTTAAATGTTTGGAAAATATATGGTTGAGAGAAAGATAAACCATAATATGGTTCAGATACCGAGGTGGTGATTTTAGAATAATACATGATTGATTTGGATAAATTATATTGGATATTATTGACTACCTTGAAGCTGATTAATGATTTGTATATTCCATCATTGTTGGGGTTTAAAACATTTTTGGATTAATGAAGTATATCCAGCATTCTATATGGAATAAGGGAACATGAATGTAATCAATATGGAATATGGTAGTACATGATGAAGGTATTCATATGCTATTACGGGGTAAAAAGGATCTATATTATGTTTACCTTCCTTATAAATGTTGGACTGTGAGTTTGGATAGAAGTATTTTGGATAGTTCTAGTTTGGATTATTTTGGATTTCCATAAAAGGACAACCCGGAGGTCGGGCGGCAACCCGTCGCGTCCGGCAAGGCTGCGAGATTTGAACCTGCAACCGAAGGGAGACAAGGGTGTATCACCTACCACTATCCCACGAGATGTCCTGGATTAAATAAAGTAGTTTTTTAAAAGATCTGGTAGATGAATTATAAATTCGTTTATTTTGGAACCCTCTATGAATAGTATAAATAGAATTTTTTTTTACGAGTGAATGATGAGTTTTTGGTAGAAATTTATTAATGGATAAAACTCTAATTATAAACTAAGTATATCTCCTTATGATCTTAGCCAATCTCATAAATACATTCCTCATCATTAATAAAAGGAACTTAGAACAAAAATGTTGTCCTAGATGGTACCTTAAATCATCACTAATTTATGGCTTTGGGATTGTTGGCCTTTTCATAGCCATGTTCTCTACCACTCTCCATCAGATAATTGATGGTTAGATTTTTCTTCCATATCCATATTTTCCTACATGGAACCCTAGTATGTGTTATTTTCGGTAATCTTCACACTTTCGACTCTTTATTTTAAATAGAGGCCTCATTAATTCATTTTTCGATGTGGGATTTCAACTAAGATATTTTGAAACGTCAAAAATGTGTTATCCTAATACCCTATGTTTTGTTGAACCGATGGTATTTCAAATCATCATAGATTGATGAATTTAAGGACCTCAATTTTATACTTGTTTGTGATTGATGACCTCAATCACTACCTATAAATATTTACGTTTTTCCTCCAATTATATGTCTCAAATAGCCACCAATGTTCTTCTAATCGAGATCATAATTTGGTGGTGACCCTTTCATTTCTCTTTTCCTCATATTAAGACTAAATTTTAGTAACCCAATTTCCGATGTGGGTTTTCCCACAAATATATTATCTATTTTCAACCTTTTATTTTCGAAGAACAATTTCAAATTGCGAGGACGCAATTTATTGAAGGAGGGGAGAATGTAACACCCCAAGATTTCATAGTGTGTTATTTCTTCAAAATAATTCAATAAATTTCACTACATGCAACACCAAGTTCAAGCACACCATGACTTACCAAACAAGCCGTTCAAAAGAGGTTATGAATAGTATTAGATAAATTTTAATGTTTATATAATCCTTATAATTTTAGAATCCATATTATGAGTTTCTTAGATATAATGCAAGAACAAATTCATATTCAGTATTGCACTTTTATCAACTTTAATAGTGAAACCTTTTTAAATACTATATTTTAAACTTTTTGACTAAATGGGGACATCAAAAATTTAAAATGAAACATCCCAAGCTTCTACGGTACACTTCTCTTTGAATAATGTGATAGCGTGTGTTGTACGCAACACCGAGTTCTAACAACCAATTAAACTAGCCGTTATGAAAAGTAATAACTACTTTTTGAAATTATATATATTTTATATTTCAAAATGGACTTCATTTTTGGATTCAGAATATCAAAATTAGCCTAGGGTGAAATTTTGGTACTTTTTCGGATGACTTTTATATTTTGATGAATAGTGAAAATTACTAAATTTTAATTAAAAACAACTTTTTTAATCAAAATAATTAATATTGATAAATTATGAATTTTAGTGGTTTTAAAGTATATTTAGAATATATTTTTACCATTTAATATAAATTTGGTCATTGGACATAATTTTACAACTAAACCGAACATAAACAAGTGTCAATCTTTTGATAGTTATTATCTCTTAATAACACGCTTTTTGTTTTGACAGCGGGAATTAATTTTAAATTAATTTCTGCCACTTCTGTGTTTAGAATTTAGGAAAATGGATTCCATATTTGGAATCAGGATGTTCAAATTGTGTAAATAGGTAACTTTTATTTTTAGACATTTTGAATAATTACTGCGGTAAATATTTTATTTACCATGGTTGAGGGTAAATCCGGTAAATAAGGGTTAAAAAATAATATTATAATAATAATAAATTACCCTAAAACGTGTCTTAACCCTATTGGTTGATACATGGTCGACCATGGGCATCTTTGTGTCAATTTTGGGACCCCATGGATCCACTTGTAAGTGATAATGACACTTTATTTTAATTAAGTTAAAATGAATACAAAAATGACACAAGCATATATCTTTTAGAAAAACAATTGTTACATAGGGTTATATATGTTGGATTTTAGATTATAAATATTCATTAGAAAGATAAAAATATTTCCTACATAATGATATTTTATTTATAATTTTTAGACATTAAATAAATTATTTTATTTATGACACAATGATGATAAAGTAATTACTATAATAGTGAAAAATTAAAATAATTGATATTATAAATACCCAAATAAACATAATATGAAACTTTTAATGAATTAAACTAATTTTATAGGATAATATGATATATTATGATTGATGTAATTGACTTTTTTCGAAGTAATCAATCTGTTATGAGTTTCAAAAAAATCAACTATTGAATAGTATCAAAATTGACATAAAAGAGTTCTTAAAACAAATATTATATTATTAATTGATATTAAATTCCTAAAAATCTAAGTTTCGGCCAAGAGACTTATATAATGATAGGTTCATCATTAATGTACCACTTGGGGGTCTCTTGGATTTATATAGTAAGTTTATTAACCATATTATATAAAAATACAAAGAGACATTGTAAAAGTGAAACTAATTGACTTAGAGTTAATACTTAAAGATAAGGTTAATATAAGTACCCAAACCTGTCTAAATTATATTGGTTGAGTGGTTTTCGACTTATCCCCACCTTAACCTTTGAATAATAAACTTTGGAGCCTTTAGAAACCGAATATGAATTTATTATAAATTAATATTTCTAACTTTTCCAAAGGTGCCCCTCACCCCTATTATAAAAGGGCACTCCTCCTTCTCATTTCTTCACACCTCTAAAGCCTTTTGGTTCGGCCAAACTCTGCCCAAATACTCTCCCAACATCCCTCACTACAACCTAGAGGCCTTAGTTTGATCAGAAAGCCAACCTAAGGAGCCCTTTTGATCAAATCAAAAGGAAGAACCCGAAGAAGAGGTAATGATTTCACCACCCTTTTCTAAGTTCATTTCTTCTTCCACTTCTTCTTCCTTTGTTCTTACCATTCTAAAATAATAACTCCAGTATCTCACATATACTGTGATGTTATTATAAGTATGGTACAACCATATTCAGTATTCTATCCACCCTTTGAATAACATGTCACCATACGTGCGTACGTACGGCTTACCGTCTCCACGTCGTGGTGTAATTGTTATTCAATATAATATTATTTGGATGGGTATAATAATGATGTGTAACTCATGTAAATAATAAATATAACATGTTAATGATTCTGTATATATGATATACCATTCATTTATATATTATTTTAATATCAAAAGAATGATATTGTCGCCCGTGCGTACGTACGGACTACCGTCTCCACGAATGCGATGAGATTCATTCTCCATCGTAACCATTCAAGAATAATTATCATTTGATGATTTAAAAATGATTTTTAAGGACTAGATATCATTCTGGATATGAATAAAATACAACAACCATGGCTTATGTAACAAAACATATAAAGAAAATGAGTAAGTTAACACCCGAAACGACGATAATTCTAAGATATTATTAACAAATCAATGTTAAAAGATCATATATGATATCATATTAATATATATGATTATTGTATAATTTAATAACAATTATTTCACCATTATACAGGAGGTTAACCTACCCCAACAATGTAAAAGTACAAGGTAATGGTTTACTTTACAACCTCTTCATTATCCAAGGTTGTTTATACGTAATAATCTACTGGGATCTCTTTATCATCCACATCCATGTTTCTTAAAAATGCATTTCAAAACATTTTTACTATTTACTAGAATATTAGTTAAAGTCATTTATACCCTTTTTGACTTTTATAAGTGGTTTATAAAGTAATATTTCGGTCGTTTTAAAAACAAGGTCCCTTTTAACCTTTTCGACAGAATTAAGGTAAGAATGTTTTTTTTAACTTATATGGCGGGTGCGGCTATTTTCCGCCGTTATAAAATCTTCAAAGCTTCCCTTACAAGCTTATAAGAATATTTTCAAAGAAAATGTTTTATTTTATATGGATCTTAAATGATTTCAAAATAAAAGGAGATACTTGTTTAAAAATAATTTTGATTTCATCTATGTCAACATCCTTTGATGGATTTTAAGAAGTTGATTTATTATGATACAAAACTTCTATATTGTATTGAAGTTTTTGTGATATGTTTGACTGTGGATGTGCTATTTTTATACCATTCATAGTTTATGGTGAAATTATTGACATTTCGTATGCTAGTTTTAATACGAATGTTTATGTTATGTTTAAACCTTTTCATATGGGAATGCATTGGACTTAATAAGTGACGGGTGGAGCCCGCTATAGCTCCTCGATGCATCGGTAGGTCTCATGAGACAAACTAGTGTCTTGGCATAAGGCCTTGACAAAATCTTATTTGTAGTCTTGGCACGAGGCCTTGACTATGTGGTTATGATAGTCTGGAATTATGCATTCCAACATTATGAAAGTGGTTATTGATTTTTGCATGTGATTATTCGATTAGTAGAATATCCATGTGAATAAGTAAATGGCATTATTTCATTTTATTTATGCCATACCATGTTGAATGTTCATATTTAAAAGGCTTTTGTTTTAGTTATACACTGCCTTAAATGTTTATTCTTATTTATGAAAGTTTCCGCTATATTGTTATCCTTACTGGGCATTTGAGCTCACCCCTTTTCAATGTTTTATTTTTCCCAGGAAGTGAAGAAGTAGGTTATGAATGACCTGCAGGGATATTATGTGGGGATATGAGTGTGGATTATGGAGACATTATGTTATTGTAGTAGTTTTTCATTTTATGATGTAATGTAAAACTTATGAATATATCTAGTGTTTCCAAGGCTACTAAACCAATCGGTCTTTCGAGATTTGATCTTTCTTGTGATCATGCCAATGTTATGTAATAATTCACCGACTCTGGGTAACTAGGGTCGGGGCGTTACAGGCACCGAATGAACCGATCCAGCAGAGACGAAGAGAGAAGCGTGGACGCTTCGTTGAACTCTTTCGGAGAAATCAGGACCACGTTTTGTCCATTATGGACCCCAGATCCTTTGGGGAGACAAAAATGAAAAGAAAAAATGATTTATCCTCATATGAAGGTAACAATATGGAAAACAAACCTCTATCTTGAGACCCCTACTGAGAAGCGCCGTGAGGATGAGACCCCTCCCCCGGCAGGGGAGGGGCCACCGCAGCCGTCATTGACGATAGGGTTTTATCGAGGAAGCGCATAGGAGAGGCTGCCACACGATCAATTACTATGATGATGATAAATATAATATCATTCAAAATAAAACTTTTAATCGAATTTATCATCTTAAAATCACAACATGTAAATTGTTATATTTATTAAATTTTGAACGTGACATATTTGACATTATTTAAAATAAAATAATATAAGTTTTATAATCTCTTTTATAAATCTCCAAATGGTAATTAATTCCATAATTGGATGGTTATATTATAGATACATATGAACAATATTTTTTGGTCATGTTTTTGGGCCTTTTAATGGGTATTATTATTTTAATAAATACTATATTACTGATTTTTCACTAAATAAATAATTTGTGAATCATTAATGTATAATATATTAATTTATTAAATATCTTTTAAAAATATAAAATAAAATACCATAACAAAGAAAAAAAAATTATATTTAAAATTAGTACTTATAGTCTAATTTATATTCTGTAAAACCTTATATTAAAAGTACTTTAATTATTAATGTTTAAGTGGGACATATTTTATTTCCATTAAAATAAACTAAATTAAAGGTCTCAATCACATCCAAGTGGGTTCCAATGGATTCCATTTCGACCAAAATATGCCTTAGGAAGAAATATAATCATCCAATTATATTAATAGAGTGTTAGTGTAATTTTATAATATTATATTTACCCTTAATTACATGATTTACCTTTAACTGTGTTAAATGAAATTTACCGTAGTTACTATTCATAGTGACCAAAAATAAAAAAGTAGCCTATTAAAATAATTTGGACCTAATGATTCCAAATATTGAATCCATTTTCCAAATTCAAATCAAATATGTTTCATAAATTAATTTTAAATTAATCCCATTTTTATGAAAACAAGTTTTTAAAAGTTAAAACAATGCAAAAGATTGAAATTATTTTGCCTATGAATTCAATGTAAAATCAATGTTAATTACATAAATTATATTAAATGGTAAAAATATATTCTATTTATACTTTAAAACCATTAAATATTATTATTTAACAATATAAATTATTACAATGAAAAAAGTTGTTTTTAATTAAAATATAGCGTGTTTTTTCTATTCATTAAAATATGAATGTTATCAAAATAATATGAAAATTTTATCCAAAGTAATTTTTTATATCCTGATTCTAAAGAAGAATATTAATTTCTAAATTTTTACTTATAAACATGTAAAAAAATATATTTAATATTGGTGCATCATCAAATGGCAGAAAAACTGTAATTTTTTAAAAAATACTTATTTTACCCGAAAAAATTATTTTGTTCTCATGTCATGTTCTAGAAAATGTGTAGGATGAATAATAATGTTATAAAATTCAAAATTTACTTAATACTATTCATAATTTCTAGTTCATAATAATATTATAACAATATATCTTTGTTTAGTGAAACCCGGTATTGCGTACTACACATGCTATCGAGGAAGGTTGCGATTGCGTGTAATGAAAGCCAAGTCTTGGCTACATGTAGTGCAAGATACCTTTGGTGTTTTTTATAACATAATCAAAACTTATTTCATTAATACATTGATCAAAATCTATACTCAATATTGTGTAGAATAATTTGTACCAAAAGAACTTGAAATTGTGTGTAACACGAGCCAAGAATATTGTTTTGTATTCTGAAAACTAATGCGGTGTTGCGTATAGCAGAATATAATCTTAGTGTAGCGTACAAAAAAAGATATCAATGAAATTAAAAAGAATATATATTATAAAATCTCTGGGTGTCACATTCTACCCCCCTTAAAATGAATTTCACCCTCGAAATTTGTCAGGGTTATAAATCATTTACTACATGAAAGTTTCTTTCATTTAAACCCACATCGTAAAAAGGAATACTAAAACATAATTTTAAAAATTGAAATAAAAAATGTAATGGTTAGCCAAATTAACTCATTACTGGGATTCCACATAGGAAAATATTGGTGAAAATATGGGTATGGAATAGAAATATAACCACCAACTTCGGATTTAGAGTGGTAGAGGAAATGTCTTTGAAAAAGCCAACAATCACAAAGCCATAAATTTGTGATGATCTAAGGTACCATCTGATTCATCAGATATGAGGGAGCTAGGACAAAATTATTGGTTTTAATGATCATTTCATAAATGTTAAATAATTTTTGAATTAAAATAAATACTTACTTGATTTTGGTACAATATCACCATTTCTCATGCCTTGAACAATTTCCACATCATCTCTTAAAGAAATTAAGATGAATTTATCTTTTTTGAAGTGTTAAAAGATCATGCGATAGAATCATAGGTCATTCCATCTATCTCAAACATAAGGTTATAAATAGTTATATACAAAAGTTCATCTATTGTTAGGTTAATCGTATATGGTTACAAAAATGGACTTATGCTTCATCTATCATCTTGCTTAACAAAATAAAACTAGTTTCTACTAACCAGGGGCTTCCTGTAGGCCAATTGAAGGTGAAAAAGGCATATCACACTCCAATTGTGCGTTCAATTCCAACAAACATGTTCGACGTGATGAGTTGTCTCCCGTCCTACAGGTTGTCCTTTTTCTGAAACTATACTATTATAATATTAGAGAAATAATATCGATAAAAGTTCTAGCCTTAATCAATAATATCTGATGTCCAACATAATCTATTCCAATATTTAGACTTATCCAAAATATATTTTTCCAATCTCGTAGTATAAAGAAAAAGATTACTCGAAAGTTCAAATAACAAGCACGTGAATACCATCATTTATTCCCCATATATCATAAGATATATCCTATTGATTGAATTCCAAACATGGGAATACCTTAATCATATATTCTCTTGAAACAAAAATTACCATATCACTTTACTGAAAACATGAATGCTGTCAAAAGGTAACTCTTTCAACATACCAAAATCCCAAAATTTATATATACTCAATCCTTGAGATCGCGTTGACCTTTTATCAGTCATGAGCTAATTAATACTATAAAAAATATTATTTTCTCCATATCCCTTCATTATTTTCATATAATCTGATTTCCAAAAATATTTCAATCACTTTTCATGGTTACTAGTACCATTCATCATATACATTCAAATACTCAAGGAAAGACAAAAGTGTAACAATCCTTAGACTTTTCTTATTCCGCAGTACCATACATTATTCTTGATAAACATGAAATAATTCCACTGCCTTTTCAAAACATTGACTAAGCTTCATCATTTTATTCATCAACACTTATTTTTTCTCATATATCATTTATAGTGTCTTCGTCATCATCAACATAATTACTACCCATGCGACCGTGATAATTATCTTCATGAGATTTTCCCTTAAGGCATTGGTTTTCATAATGCTTGTACATTCTTAATATAAAACATTTAACTATTTTTTATGTCTTCGAAATACCATTATCCTTCTCCATTATGTTAACTGACCCTTTTCCTTTGCAATTACTATCTTTGTGTCCTTCTTTTCCACACCCAAATAATCTTCTAATTTGTAACACCCCGATATTTTATGAAAAATATTCTTTTTAACTTCATTGATGTCTTCTATTGTACGATACACCAAAAGGATCCTGCACTACACGCATCCCAGACTTAGCTTGCATTACACGCAATCGTGACCTTCCACGATAGCGTGTGTTGTACACAATACCGAGTCTCACTAAACAATGATATGTTATTAAAATATTATATAAACTAGCCGTTATGAATAGTAATACCCACTTTTGGGAATTTTATAAATTTTATATTTCGAAATGGAATCCATTTTTGGATTCAGAATATCAAAATTATCCTAGGGTGAATATTTGGTATCTTTCTAGAAACATTCAACTTTTGATGAATAGTGAAAACACTGGGTTGCTATTTAAAAACCGACTTTTTATTTAAATAAATATTTATTTTATTTAAATTTATTTTAGGTCAAAATTGGTACATAATACCTATATAATTACAATTTAATTCATTGGAGTCATTTTATAATAATTTTAGACATATAAAAATTTTACTGAACTTTTCACCGTCTTTTACCCACCTCCTAGGAGAGTTTGAAAATTTATATAAAAAGTAATTTTACCGATTCTGTGAGTGGAATTTAGAAAATCATAGAGACACAGTTAATATCAAGGAGTAAAATATGGTTTAATAAGATTAAAATAATTTTTTCTGAATAGTAACTTTTTACTTTTATTTACCACGGTTAAAAGTAAATAGAGTAATTAAGGGTAAAAATAATAATAATATTACCCTAAAACATGTCCTAATTTTATTGGATAAGTGTAATTAGACCAAAGAAAACCTTAGGAATAAAATATTACCTTTCAGGTCCACTTGGATTAAATTAGGACATTTATTATTATTTTATTTAAAGAATGATTAAAATAGATAAAATCAAAGTTTAATAAATAAAACATTTATAATATAGTGTCATACATAAGATAAATTCGACTATAAATATTAATTAGGAAGATAAAAATATTTCTTACATAAGGTTATTTTATTTATAATTTTTAGTCACTAAATAATTTAATTTATTTATGACACAATGTTGATGCAGTAATTACTTTATTAATGAAATATTAACATAATTAATGTTATAAATACCCAAATAAATGTAATTATATACTTTTTATGAATTAAAAGAAATTTTATAGGTTAATATGACATGTTAGTATTGATGTAATTAAATTTTTTCGAACTAATAATGCAGTTATGATTTTCAAAAAAATCATGTTCCAAATAGTGTCGAAATTGACATAAAATCGTTTTTAAAAAAAATATTATATTATTAATTGTTATCTTATTCCTAAAAATCTATGGTTTATCCAAATGACTTATATTAGGATATATATATTAATAATTATCCATTAGGAGTTCTTTTAGCTTGTTATTGTATGTTTATTAACCATATAGTGTAAGAAAACAAAAAGACACGGTAAAAGTTAAATTATCTAAAATAGAGTTAAATCTAAATGATAAGTATAAAATAGTAACCTAAACTTGTCTAAAACCTATTGTTTGAGAGGATATAGACCCATCCCCATCTTAGCTTCGAAATAAATCAAATTTGAGTGATTAAAAAACCGAATATGAAATTATTATAAAATAATATTTTATGTTTTCCTAAGGTGCCCCTCTCCTCCCTTATAAAAAGGGCACCCCTTCCCTCTTCTCTTAACACCCTTTTGAGCCTTCATGCTCGGACAAAACCTGCCAATTCCTCTTCTAAAACTCTCTAGTTATATCATAGTGGTTCTTGTCTTCTCAAAATACCATCCCTTGTTCCCTAAGAAGAATTTTAAAGGAGGTGCGTCGAAAAGAGGTAATCTCTTCTAATGATTCTTTCATTTTTCATTCTTCTTCTACTTCCTCTTCATTAGTTGTTACATAATAAAGTAATAACATCACTATTACTTATATAATTATATGTCATTATAAATATTAAACAACCAAATTTAATCTTCTATCCATCATACGGAAAATGAAATCACCGTGCGTGCGTACGTACGGAATACCGTCTCCACGTCGTGGTGTAATCAGTTTTTCCACCGCCAACATACTTGGATGGGTATAATGGTGGTAATAATAAATATATATGATTATTATAAAATCATAATAATTCTATAATATTATATCATCCACTCTGATTCCATTCAATAAATATGGTAACGATATCATCACTCGTGCGTACGTAATGATTACCGTCTCCACGACGTAATGAGAATCATTTTCCATGTTATCAATTCAAGAATGACTATAAAGTATATAAAATAAGTAATAAGGAAATATATGACATAATAATTCTACTGGATTTATGTATATATATATGTATGTCATCTACTTAATTCCATTCAAGTCGATAAGGAAAGGAAAACAGCGTGCATGCGTACGTATGGCCTACCGTCTCCATGAACGGTGTATTTCATTTCATTCATCTATCTATTATATATATATATTGAATATATATGATATATAAATCACGATTTACATTATAGAATTATGTAAATCATGATATATGTAATAATAATATCAAGAACAAATCGAAACACGTACGATAAATGAAACGATTTTACCCAAAATGCTGCTTTAACATGGAATTTGTAAAAGAACGGGTATTATAAAGTCATAATTGAACCATATAAGATATCATAACAATGAATATGAATATGTAATAAGTCAATAACATTATTTAAATCAGTATATAGGTGTTCTGGATTCATACGAAACATATCGGAGATAAGGTAAGAGATAACTATTCCAATCTCGTTCTTATCTGAGATTGTTATTTGTAAGTATTTACTGGGGTTATTGCTATCATCAATGCCCATGTTTTATAAAAATGTATTCATGTATTTTTAAATTCCTTTTTACCCATTTTTTAAATGTACCACATGTTATGAAAGGGATCATACTTTTGTTTACCACACGAGGAACTTTATGACTTTTCCGACAAAAGTACGAGAAAAATGTTATTATTCTTAACTTATACGGTGTGAACGAATTTTTACAGTTTCATAAGGCCTCATTTTCATGAAGCTTATGTCTCTTTTCAACAAAATAATTTTCTTTTACAATTCCATGGAATTTTGTGAAAAGAAAATGATTTTGAAGAAGAATGGATATTTTCCTCAAGAATTCATTCCAATTGTTTTATCAAAACCAATTTCCATATAAGATGATGTTATTTCATATGTTTATGTTTCGAGTATAATGTCTCTATGATTTACATGGTTTCACTTCTCTTTTTATGAAAGGATATCCATTTGTTTTATATGGATTATGTTATGAGGGGATTCTGTTTATGAAATCCATTTTATTCTCACGGTTATGATGAATGATTTATGTTTATGTTGTGGCACACATAAGAATGATTTCATTATGAGATGGGTGGGACCTGTATCTCTCTCCAATGAATTGGGTAATGTTTTATATCTCATGAGATAGACATGGCTGGAACGGTATGTTCATCTGGTTCAGTGTTACAGGACTGAAACGAGGAGTGAACTCGATTCAGAAAGGGACTTTGTCCACTAAGATGGTTTTGGAAGTAATGCTTTGGTTACTATGAAAATCATATCATGTGCATAATTGTTTTCCAGAATTAAATGTTTTATTCCCATGCTATTTTATCATGATTAATGTTCCTTTATGACCTATTCCTTATGTACTTCCAAGATTTATTTCACAACTCAATATTTTGATGTGTAAACATTATGTTCATGTATGGAAGTTCAAATGTATGTGGTTTGTTTTATTTTCTCCATGCTTACCCTTACTAAGCATTTGAGATCACCCTTTATATGATTTCATTTCCCCAGGATATAAAGAAAAGCTTTAGATAAGAAAACAAAAGGGTGATGTCTTTATGGGAGATGTTGAATATATTTAACCTCGATTAGAAGATTATGTTCTGAGTTTCAAAAGACATTGAACTATTACGGTCCTTGTGTGTCTGTTTTTGTAATGTATTAAGTATTCCGAAAAAGTAATGTAATGTCCATGTACGTCAAGATTTGGGTCTCTACAGTTGGTATCAAAGGAAAGTTTTAGTTAACATTTTGAAACTAGGATGCAAAAACATTAGTTAGATCCCTAGATATATTTCTAAGGTATATCTAGGGATGTCCCTAAGGTTAAGTATAAGTATAGGTTATAGTCCTAAATCTACGGTAAGGATCATAGAATTATACCTAAGATGTTAGATATTGAAGATACTCCCCCTTTATTAAGTTGTTTTCCCAAGCATGATTTTTTCCTCTCAGGCTTTTCTATTTGGGTTTTAGATGATGGATGAAACCCGAAGGAACCATGTTGATCAATGTAATGGATGATGCAATGACTGTCCTCCTGAAAAACCAACGTTATGGGAGATGGAGTGAAAAATCTTATTGCTACACTTACACAAGTTATGAATCATTATGGACATCCAAATGAGAAGAGAAGTGAACAATATTTATTGAGTCCTCCATGAGGCAACGTCCACCTTCTTATAGTGGGTCTTCTGATCCACTTGTTGTTGAACAATGGATCAGTACCCTTGAAAAGTTATTTTCCATACTTCACTGTTTGGAACCTGAAAAATTCATTCTGGCGATTTACCGTTTAGAAGGTGAAGCAGATCACTGGTGGGCTCTAATTAAGAATACGAGGCCCCGAGATGAAATTGAATCCATGGAATGGGATGAGTTCAATAAATTATTTTTTAATAATTACTTCCCTCATATTCTTCAAACAATGATGGAAAAGCATTTCCTTAAGCTTAAGCAAAAGGATGATAAATCTTTTGGTATATGCGAAGAGAATTTTACAATGCTTTCAAGGTATGCATCTGGATTTATCATCCATCCTGAAAGTAAAGTTGATCGATTCCTCAGTGGCATAAAACCAAGTCTTTTAAGGAAATTAGCTATAAGATGCTTTAGTATCTATGATGAAATTGTGTGTTGTGGTATCAAGGTAGAAATAGAAGTTGGTGTAACATATCCATCTCATGGTTTTGACAAGAAACAAAAGTTTGAGTTCAATGAGAAATCTCAGAATAATAGTGAAAAGAATATAAATGTTTATTTATGCTCAATGTGTGGAAAGAAGCATGGTGGAGATTGTCTTAAAGGGAATAGAAAATGTTTTAAGTGTGGAAAAGAAGGTCATCGAGCAGTTGAGTGTCGAAGTAATAGAAAAAGGTTTTCTAATGATGTGAATAAAGAGAAGACTGTAGAGAACGCACCACCAACACTTCAATACATCATGTGCAAGGAAATGGGGAATTATGCTAATCAATGCCCTAATTCAAGGGTTAATGATGATCAACGTGAGCAACCTCTTAAGGAAAAGGACAAAGGGAAGTCACATGTGATCAATTTTAGAAATGTTGAGTATAACAATGATGTGGTGTAATGATTATGTGTTTATGTAAAGGGATTCCAAAATAATGTTGTGGAATCTCATTTATAGTATTGTGGAACATTGGAATATCTATGTAATTGTTTATTGTGGTTTTCGATAATTATATGGTACCGGTAACCATGAAATGTGATTCAAATATTTTGGAAAGCAGATGATATGCGCATAAAGAGGGGATAAGGATATAATGAAATGTTTTATAGTATTAATGAGCTCATGACTAGTATAATGAAAAATTGATATCATGTATTGAGTATATATAATTTTTGGGATTTTGGTATATGGAAAGAGTTACCCTGTGACAACATTCATGTATTCACTATGGTTCAAGAGAATACATGATTGAGGTATTCACATGATTGGAATGTGACCAACAAGATACATCGTATGATATATAGGGGATAAATGATGGTATTCACATGCTCAGTAGCTAACATATCTAGTAATTGTTTTCTTTATACTATGAGCTTGGGCAGAAGTATTTTGAATAATCCTAAAGATCGGAATGAATTAAGTTAGACATATGATAGTATATTTTTCTATTTTATTGCAGGAATGTTATTATAATGTAGTTTTAAAAAAAGTGACAACCTACAGGATGGGAGAGACCTCGTCGCGTCGGACAAGGTTGTTGGAATTGAACCCACAACTTAAGTGTGATAGTCCTTCATCTCCTACCACTAGCCTACAGGAAGTCCCTTATTAGTAGAAACAAGTTTTATTATATTAAGCAGTATGATAGATAAAGTATAAGTCCATTTTTGAAATCATATACAATTAACCTCACCATAGATGGACTTATGTATATTTGATAACTTTTTTTAACCTTTTGTTTGAGACATATGGTATGACCCATCATTTTATCACATGATCTGCTAACACCTCATGAATGAAAAATTCAACTTCATTTATTTAAGAGATGAAGTGGAAATTGTTCAAGGCACAAACAACAGTGAGATTATACTGAAATAATGTAACTATTTCTTCTCATTCAAATTCTTCAACTTCAGGGAAATGATCTTGAAAACCAAAAATTTTTTCCTAGTGCCCTTATACCTCATGAATCAGATGGTACCTTAGATCATCAAAAATTTATGGCTTTGTGATTGTTGGATTTTTCATAGCCATGTTCTCTACCACTCACCATAAGAAAATAATAGTTATATTTCACTTCCATATCTATATTTTCACCTATGTTATCTTATGTGTAAACCTAGGGATTAGTTAATTTGGGTAACCGTTACGTTTCATAGTTCTGTTTTTAAAAATAATTTTTGGTATTCCATTTTATGATGTGGGTTTCTATTAAAAAAACTTTCAAGTAGTAAACCATTTATAACCGCGACAAATTTCGAGGGTGAAATTCATTTTAAAGGGGGTAGAAAGTAACACGCCTAAATTTTATGAAAAATATTCGTTTTAATTTCATTAATGTATTCTATAGTATTCTATACCAAAAAAAGCTTGCACTATACGCATCCCTGACATGGCTTGAATTACATGCAATCCCAACCTTCCATGATAGCGTGTGTTGTACGCAATACCGAGTTTCACTAAACAACGATATATTATTAAAATATTAAATAAACTAGCCATTATGAATAGTAATACACAATTTTTGAAATTTTATAAATTTTATCCTTCTAAATGGACTCCATTTTTGGATTCGGAATATCGGAATTGGCATAGGGTGAATTTTTGGTATTTTTCTGAAAACTTTCAATTTTTGTTGAATAGTGAAAACACTAGGTTACAATTTAAAAACCGACTATTTATTTAAATAATTATTTATTTTATTTAAATTTAATTTTGGTCAAAATAGATAAATAATACCTATATAAGTTTAATGTAATTCATTGGAGTCATTTTATAATAATTTTAGACATATAAAAATTTTATTGAACTTTTCACCGTCTTTTACCCACCTCCTATGAGAGTTTGAAAATTTAAATAAAACGCAATTTTACTGCTTTTGTGAGTGGACTTTCGAAAATCCAAGAAACATGGCTAATATCATGGAGTAAAATTTGGTACAATAAGATAAAAATAATTTTTTCTGAATAGAAGCTTTTTACTTTTATTTACCACGGTTAAAAGTAAATGGAGTAATTAAGGGTAAAAATAATAATATTATTACCCTAAAACATGTACTAATTTTATTGGATAAGTTTAATTAGATCAAAAACAACCTTAGGAATAAAATATTACCCTTTAGGTCCACTTGAATTATATTAGGACATTTATTATTATTTTATTTAAATAAGAATTAAAATAGTTAAAATTAAAGTTTAATAAATAAAAAATTTATAATATAGGGTCATACATAAGATAAATTCAACTATAAATATTCATTAGGAAGATAAGAATATTTCCTACATAATTGTATTTTATTTAAAATTTTTAGTCACTAACTAATTTAATTTATTTATGACACAATGTTGATGAAGTAATTACTTTATTAATTAAATATTAACAAAATTAATGTTATAAATACCCAAATAAATGTAATTATAGACTTTTTATGAATTAAAATAATTTTATAGGTTAATATGACATGTTAGTATTTATTTAATTTACCTTTTTCGAACTAATAATGCTGTTTTGATTTTCAAAAAAATCATGTACCAAATAGTGTCAAAATTGACATAAAATAGTTTTTAAAACAAATATTATATTATTAATTGTTATTTTATTCCTAAAAATCAATGGTTCAGCCAAATAAAATATATTAGGATATATATATATATTAATAATGATCTTATTGGGGTAATTTAGTCTTGTTATTGTATGTTTATTAACCATATAGTTTAAGAAAACAAAAAGATGTGGAAAAGGTTAAATTATTTAACATAGAGTTAAATCTAAATGATAAGGATAAAATAGTAACCTAAACTTGTCTAAAACCTTTTGGTTGAGATAATTTAGACCCATAACCACCTTATCTTCGAAATAAATAAATTTTAAGATATTAAAAACAGAATATGACTATATTATAAAATAATATTTTAAGTTTTCTAAGGTTCCCCTCTCCTCCCTTATAAAAAGGGCACCCCTTCCCTCTTCTCATCACACCCTTTTGAGCCTTGACTCTCGTCCAACCCCTGACAATTCCTCTTCTCAACCTCTCTAGTTATATAATAGAGGTTATGTTATTCTCAAAAGACCAACTCTAGTGCCCTAAGAAAACGTTTAAAGGAGGTGCGTCGAAGAAGAGGTAATCTCTTCTAACGATTCTTTCATGTTTCTTTTTTCTTCTACTTCATCTTCTTTAGTTGTTTCTTTATAAAGTAATAACATCAATATTACTTATATAATGATATTTTATTATAAATATGAAACAAACCTATTTCATCTTTTATCCATCCTACGGAAAATGAAATCACTGCGTGTGCGTACGTACGGATTACCGTCTCCACGGCGTAGTGTAATCGGTTTTTCCACTACCACCTTACTTGGATGGGAATAATGGTGTAAAAAATAACTATATATGATTATTATAACATCATACTGATTCTATGTTATTATATCATCCACTACAATTCCATTCAATAAATATGGGAATGATATTATCGCTCGTGCGTACGTACGGATTACCGTCTCCACGACGTGATGAGATTCATTTTCCATGTTAACAATTCAAGAATGATTATAAAGTATATATAATAATTAATCATGAAATATATGACATAATAATGATACTGGATTTATTTATATATATATTTATTTCATCTACATAATTCCATTCAATTAAATAAAGAAAGGAAAACAACGTTCATGCGTACGTACGGCCTACCGTCTCTATGAACGGTGTTTTTCATTTCATTCATCTATCTATTATATATATATATACTGAATATATATGACATATAAATCATGATTTACATTCTGGAATTAAGTAAATCATGATATAAGTAATAATAATATCAAGAACAAATCGAAACACGTACGATAAATGAAACGATTTTACCCAAAACGCTGCATTACCATGGAATTTATAAATGAACGGGTATTATAAAGTCATAATTGAACCATATATGATATCATAAAAATGAATATGATTCTATAATAAGTCAATAACATTATTTAAATCATTATACAGTAGGTACGGATATATACAAAGCAATGTGGACAAAAGGTTAAGGATAAATATTCCAATCTCGTTCTTATCCGAGATTGTCATTCATAAGTATTTACTGGAGTTATTGTTATCATCCATGCCCATGTTTTCTAAAAATGTTTTCATGTATTTTTAAAGTCCTTTTTAACCATTTTTAAAATGTACCACATGTTATGAACGTAATCTTACTTTTTTTACCACACGAGGAGCTTTATGACTTTTCTAACAAAAGTACGAGAAAATTGTTATTTTTTTAACTTATACGGCGTGAACGAATTTTTATGGTTTCCTAACGCCTCATTTTCATGAAGCTTATGACTATTCTAAACAAAATACTTTTCTTTTAAAATTTCCTGGAATTTTGTGAAATAAAAATGATTTTGAAGAAGAAAGGATATTTTCCTCAATAATTCATTTCAATTGTTTTATGGAAACCATTTTCCATCTAAGATGACATTATTTCATATGTGTATGTTTTGAGTATAATGTCTCTATGATTTAAATGGTTTCACTTCTCTTATGATGAAATGATATCCATTTGTTTTATATGGATTATGTTATTATGGGTTGATGTTTATGAACCCATTTTATTCTTTGGGTTATGAGAAATGATTTATGTTTATGTTGTGGCACACGTAATAATGATTTCATTTTGAGATGGGTGGGACCTATATCTTCCTAGAATTCATTGGGTAATGATTTATATCTCATTAGATAGACATGGTTGGAATGGTAAGTTAATCTGGTTCAGTGTTATAGGACTGAAACGAGGAGTGAACTCTATTCAGAAAGGAACTTTGTCCACTAAGATGGTCATGGCAGTAATGCCTTGGCTACTATGAAAATCATATAATGTGATTAATGGTTTTCCACAATTAAATGTTTTATTCCCATGCTATTTCATCATGATTAATGTTCCTTTATGACCTATTCCTTACATACTTCCATGATTTATTTCACAACTCATGATTTTGATGTGTAAACTTTATGTTCATGTTTGAAGGATCAAATGTATGTGGTTTGTTTTATTTTCTCCATGCTTAACCTTATTGAGAATTTGAGCTCACCCTTTATATGTTTTCTTTTCCCTAGGATATAAAAAAAGGTTTTATGTAAGAAAACAAAAGGGGAAGATCTTTATGGGAGATGTTGAAGATCTTTCACCACAATTAGAAGATTATGTTCTGTGATTCCAAAGATACTAAACTATTATGGCCCTTCCGTGTATGTTTTTGTTATGTATTAAGTATTCTGCAAAATTAATGTAATTTCCATGTACGTCATGATTTGGGTCTCTACATAATTCCTTTGAAACATTTTCCTTCATGCCTCTTCCTACATGACTTACATGAGGGAAATTGAACTTTCTTTCCTATATGATCATCATGAAACTCCATATTTCTCTTATTAGCTGAGTTAGGAATCTTACCAAATTTGAGATTATTGATCATATTATAATATTGCTAATTAGTCATAATAACAATGTTTTTCCTTCCAAATACTGTTTCATGTGTTATCTCATGAATAATATAATTTCATTGTCCATCAAATGCTCCATTAACTTGAATCTCCCTGTTTCCAGACATTTTCTAAAACCCAAAAAGAATAGTGTGAGAGGCAAAAATCATGCTAGGAAAACCACATAATAAAGGGGGTGTACACTAAATATCTAATATAATAGGTTTAATTCTATGATCATTACTGTAATTATATGACTATAACCTATACTTGTACTTATCCTTAGGGGCATCCCTAGACATACCTTATAATTATCTCTAAGGATCTCACTGAAGTTTTCACATCCTAATTTCCAATGGATGACTAAACCTTCACTCTGATACCAACTATAGAGACCCAAACTTGACATAGACAATACATTACTTTTTTAGAATACTTAATATATAACAAAAATAAATTCCCAAAGACCATATTAGTTTAGTGTCTTTGGAAACATAAAACATAATATTCTAATCATGGTGAAAGATCTTCAACATCTCAAATAAATATCGTCCCTTTTTTCTCACCTAAAACCTTTATTTATATCTGGGAGAAAAGAAAACATAAAAAGGGTGAGCTCAAATGCTCAGAAAGAGTAAACATGGAGAACATAAAAACAATTCATAAACATTTTAATGTAAAAACATGAACATAAAACATCAAAGTCTTGAAAATGACATAAATCTTGATAGTACATAAGGAATAGATCATAATGGAACATTATCCATGAAAAAATAGATTGGAATAAAAACATGTAATTATTGCAACCATTAAGAACATTATATAATTTCTATAGTAGCCAAGGCATTTCTTCCAAGACAATCATAGTGGACAGTGTCCATTACTGAACTGGGTTTACTTTCCGTTCCTGCCCTGTATTACTGAACCAGATTTACTTGTCGTTCCAGCCATGTTTATCTCATGAGATATAAATCTTTACCCAGTGCATTGGAGGGATATATAGGTCCCACCCATCTAATAATTAAATCATTTTTACATGTGCTACAAAATAAATATAAATAATTTATCATAACCAAAAGAATAAAATGGGTTTCATAAACATCATCCCATCATAAAATAATCCATATAAAACAAATGGATATCATTTCATTGTACGAAAAAAATCAAACCATGTAAATAATAGAGAAATTATTCTTGAAACATAAATATATTAAATAATGTCATCTTATATGGAAAATGGTTTTGATAATACACATGAAATGAATTCTTGAGGAAAATATCTTTTTCTTCTTCAAAATCATTTTCTTTTCACAAAATGCCCGGTAATTTTAAAAGAAAATGATTTTGTTGAAAATAATCGTGAAATATAGTACAGGAATCTTTATGAAAATAAGGAGTTATGAAACCGTAAATATCTATTCACGCCGTATAAGTTAAAAAAATTCTCCTCGTACTTTTTACGGAAAAGTAAAAAAGTACATTGTATAGAAAATAAAAGAAAGATTCCTTCTATACCAAGTGGTTAATGTCAAAAAATGGAAAAAATGACTTTATACATACATTGAATAATAGTAAAAATTTGATGAAAACATTTTGAGAAATCGTGGACATGGATGATAAACATAACCCCAGTAAATACTTACGAATAAGCAATCTTGGGTAAAAATGGGATTGCAAAATTATCCCTTACCTTAGGTCCAATTTATTCCGTACATGTATGAAACTCTTGTATAGTGGGTTTAAACATATTATTAACTTGTAACAGATAAAATAATAATATTTATGATATCATATATTATTCACTTTGGACATTATATTACCCATTCTTTTGTCAATTCCATGTTAAAGCCGTGTTTTGGGTAAAATTGTTCCATTTATCGTACGTGTTTCGACTTGTTGTTCTTGATATTATTACATATATCATGATTTAATTAAATCTATAATTTCAAAAGTGATTTATATATAATATATATTCAGAATATAAATATATATGATATATCAATAAATGGAATGAAATACACTGTTCATGGAGACGGTAGGGCGTACGTACGCATGAACACGATTTTCATTTCCTTATTGAATAGAATGGATTTAACTATATGAAACATATATGTACATAAATAAAGTATCATAATTATGTCATGTATTTCATTATTATTAATTATATATACTTTATAATCACACTTTAATGGTTAATCGTGGAGAATGAATCTCATTGCATTGTGGAGACGGTAATTTGTATGTACGCACGAGGGATGATATCGTTCCCATAATTATTAAATGGTATTTAAGAGGATGATATAATTTATCATAATTATTATCATGTTTTAATAATCATATATAGTTATTCTTTACACCATTATACCAATTCATGTATGGTGGTGGTGGAAAACATATTACACCACGGCGTGGAGACGGTATTTTGCACGTACGCACGCATGATGATTTCATTTTTCATAGGATGTATAGAAGGTGAAATAGGGTTGTTTCATATTTATAATAACATATCAGTATATGAGTGATAATTATTTTATTACATTATTATGAAGAAACAAAATAATAGTTAGTAGAAGAAGAAATGAATTTGAATGAATCGGTAAAGGATATTACCTCTTATTCGATGAGCCTCTTATAAACCTCCCCTTAGGCCACTAAAGTTGTTTTTTGAAGAAGACCAGGACATATATTATGTTTATAAAGAAGTTTAGAAGTAAAATTGGCAGGGTTTGGCCGAGATATAAGGCTCAAAATGGTGTGAGGAGGAGAGGGGGGAGGTTCTCTTTTATAAGGGATGAGAGGGGCACTTTTGCAAACCTCTAAAATATTAATTTAATATAAATTAAAACCCCACATAAAAACATCCAAAATGACTCCAATAATAATATTAGATGATATAGGGTTGTAATCTCATCAACCAATAAAATTTATACAAGTTGGAAATTTATTTTCAACCTTATCAACATGATTTATCCTTATTTAATCTATTTAATTTTATTTCTGGTAATGATATTCTAAATTCAAAATCGTTATAAATAATTACTTATGTGTTGTGAATTATACATAATTGGAAACTTTATAAAATTTTATACCATATAAATTTCAATTTATAATTTTTAAATAGTTTTGTGATTTTTAAACAATTTAATAATATGCTATTTTTTATAGAATAACAATAGTGTTAATTTTGACACTATTAATTTATTTGAATTTATATTACATCCAAAAATGAGATATATTAGAACCAAAATGTTTAATAGATTCTTAACATTTCATATTAATCTATTAAATTTGTGTAGAACATTAATTAGTTCATGTAATATTTATTTTAAAAATTTTTAAACCATTTATTTGATATTTCTCTTAATAAAACAATTACTACATCTTTTTCGTATAATCATTTAATATACTTATTAATTGCATTAAAATTAAAATTAAAATAATATGATGATGATAAATATAATATATTTTAAAATAATACTTTTACTATAATTTATAATTTTAAAAACACAACTTTTATATTGTTATATTTATTATATTATGAAGGTGACAACTTTGACATTATTCAAAATAAAATAATATAAGTTTCATAATCCCTTTTATAAAGCTTCAAATGGTCAATAATTCGACAATTGGATGGTTATGGTCTAGATATATACTACCAATAAGTTTGTTTCAGGTTTTTGGGCCTTTTAATGGGTATGAGTATTTTAATAAAAACTATATTACTGATTTTTCAATAAATAAATAATTTCTGCATCATTAATGTATAAGCTATTAAGGTAAATAAATATATCTTAAAAATTACAAATAAATTTCCATAACAAAGAAAAAAAATTAGATTTAAAATGATTATTTATAATATAATTCATATTCTGTATAACATTATATTAAAAACACTTTAATTATTAAAGCTTGAGTGAGACATATTTCACTTTCTGTAAAATAAAATAAATTAAAGGTCTCAATCACATCAAAGTGGGTTCCAATGGATTCAATTTCTACCCAAATATTCTTTAGAACGAAATATAATCATCCAATTATTTTAAGACAAGTGTTAGGGTAATTTTATAATATTATATTTACCCTTAATTACACAATTTACCTTTAACTATGGTATATAAAATTTACCGTAGTTACTATTCATGTTTCCCAAATATAAAAAATAGCCTATTAACATAATTTGGACCTAATGATTCCAAATATTGAATCCATTTTTCGAAATTAAAATCATATTAGTTTCAGAAATTAAATTAAAATTATTCCCATTGTCAAGAAAATGAGTTTTTAAAAGTTAAAACATTGCAAAAGATTGAAATGGTTTTACCTATGAATTCAATGTAAAATAAATGATAATGACATAAATTATATTAAATGGTAGAAATATATTCCATTTATACTTTATACCCATTAAATATTATAATTTTACCATATAAATTATTATGATGAAAAACGTTGTTTTTAATTAAAATATAGCGTGTTTTTACTATTCATTAAAATATGAAAGTTATCAGAATAAAATGAAAAATTTATCCAAAGTATATTTTTATATCCTTATTCTAAAGAAGAATTCTATTTTGTCAAATTTTACTTATAAACATGTCAAAAACTTGATTTAATGTGGGTACGCCATCAAAAGGCAGCAAAACAGTATTTTTTTAAAAAAAATACTTATTTTACTCGAAAAATTTATTTTGTTCTCATTCCATGAAAATGTATAAGATGAATAATAATGTTATAAAATTCAAATTTTAGTTAATACTATTCATAACTATTAGTTCATAATAATATTATAACAATATATCATTGTTTAGTGAAACCCGGTATTGCGTACTACACACGCTATCGAGGAAGGTCGTGACTGCATGTAATGCAAGCCAACTCAGGGTTGTGTGTAGTGAAAGCTCCCTTTGGTGTTGCGTATAACATAATCAAAACATATTTCATTTATACATTGAACAAAATCTATACTCAAGGTTGTGTATAATAATATCTACTAAAAGAACTTGAAATTGTTTGTAACACGAGCCAAGAATATTGTTGTGTATACTGCAAACTAAAACGGTGTTGCGTATAGCACAAGATAATCACAGTGTAGCGTACAACAGATGATATCAAAGAAATTAAAAATAATATATCTCATAAAATCTCTGGGTGTTACACACCATGTTAGCGAGAATGTTCATACTAATTACTTCATGCATGAACATAATTTTAACATGAGTAGATATAAATAAGTTAATCTTGTTGAAGAAATTTCATTATTTTTTAATTATGAAGAGTATTACTCCCTCTGCCTCATATGTTCCTTTCCATCCCATCTTGCATTATATAGGAGATCAAATATATATATATATATATATATCACAGGGCATTGATGGTGAATATATGACACATAATAGATGATGGGATCCAATGTAAAAATATTTTCCTTACAATGAGATGTAGGCAGATCTAAATTTAATCCTATTATGAACATACTTATATTGATATACCATATCATGCATAAGAAATTATTTTTTTGGATTTTAGTCGAGGCATTAGTGGAACTCATTACCGATATGTGATTCATTAAAATACTACATCGGGAATGTAATAAAAAAATTGTTACATATAAACTTGACTCCTGTGTTATATGTTTTAAATTTTTTGATAAAAAATGAGTATCAAAACATCACTAGAAAAGGTTGTTTCTTCATTAATTTAATTTCATAAATCTCATAAGTTTATGCACCAATATTGTCAAACATTATTAAAAATAATATTGGCCAATATTCTACATATTCTAAATTCTAAAAAGGTTAGAAATTTTTTCAATTTATTCAGAATATGTAATTATATTTCATATTAACAATTATGTGAATATAATAATATCAAATATTTTTATATTTAATATTATATGATACATTGTAATTTCATTATTTTTTATTTTAATCTTCTATGTTTTTATTTGGATTATTTTCAGTGGTTTATTATATGGATAATTAGACATCAAGTATAATTATAGTGATTGAATTATTTTGGATGATTATATTTTCCGATTTAAATATAAAAATTAGTATATTATTTTAACATCACTATAATAATATGTTACATGACATTATGTAATTCAAATTAATTTTTTTTATATTATTATAGATGTTATAGAAATATTTCAGGGATTATATTAGCTATTTTAATATTTAAATATTTTACTAAATAAGGGATTAAATATATTTTTTCAATGTATTGTACAGTTATAGTGTTGAAATATCAAAAGAGTATAAATTTATTTGAATAAGGATATTTTTAAGATTTTATTTTCAAGTGAAAATAATGTAATTTTGTTATGCTTTTCATGTAAAAATCATTGAAACTTATTTGATAGTTCTATTTTTAATTTCTAAGGGAAGAGTTGTTTTTTAAACTACTAGACATCATTACTATATATATAAATACATCTCTAGTAGGTTCAAAATATTTTCATGAAAAATAATCATCTTAGGAAAATAAAAAGTGCACCAAGATTTCATATTGGTGTTCAACTTTTGAAAAATAGAGAAAATAATCCTCTATACATCATTATTCTCTAATAGTTTAAACAAAAGAAGGATTGAATGAGCATTTATTTTTGTATTTTTTTTAATTAATATAAATTATACTTGATATTTATTATATATTTAATGTTACTATAAATGTTTTAAAATATCAAAATCATTTTATAGTTTCAGGAAAATTGTGAGTTAAACCAGTATTCAATAGTCTATATATCATCTTTGTTCTTCAGGTGTGTTGGACTCTTGTAAAAATATATTTTTTTCAAATTCTCTTTAAAATAACATGAATACCTTTTAAAATCATTTTTTTAGCTTTCAACGACCTGATCTATGTTTTTGAGGTCTCTAAAGAAAAGGACTTTATTTGGGAAAATCATCTGGCTCATAGAGAAAGAGTTGGTAAAGTGGACTAGGGGATATTTATTCCCGAAACCACTATAAATCATAATTTCCTACTATTTAATTGATTTATTTTCAATTTCATTTAAAATATTATTATATAAGTATTGTATTGCATTTTTTTAAAAAGGAATGATTTATATTTTTCATGATTTCTTAAAAGATGTCACAATTCTCCCCCAGCCCCTCTTGTGTCATGGTCATCGTCATCCTAAACCTATAATAAAATAATCATAATAACATATCAATATATTTATGATACTTGATTAATTATTTTATTATTAATAAAACATATTTATAAGAATTATAATCATAAATAAACATTTGAAAGAGTCAGTAAATAAGATTACCACTTCTTCAAGAGGCCTCCTTTGGCTTACCCAACAATTTTTATAAAGATCATCTTAGGAGATGAAAAAACACAAAAATAATGGGTGTAATATATTAAGGTTTTTGGGTAGGTAATATCTATTATATAGATCTCATTTTTTTCTAATAAGGGGGGAGAATATGTTCCCTTTTCTATGTGAGGGGTGGGACACACATGGATTACATAAAATATTTAAATAATATAAAGTCATTTGTAGGTGAAATTGGAGCAAAATGAAATGTAATTAAAACATATGATAATATAAGGTTGAACTATATTCAAATATTATTATTTAATCAGTTTTAATAGGAATATTTACCCTAACCGAATTTTTTACCATTTGTAAATTCTTTTTAAACAAAACAATGACAACAAATTTTTACAGTTTTTATAATTACTAATTACAAAAAATTAAGTTGAACATATCACAAAATATTAATAATTATGTTCATATTTTATAATAAATTTTATAATTTTCAATTTTTATATGTTTGAAAAAATTTATTTTCATATAATTGTTTAAAACGCAAAAAAAACAGTTTTTTGAAAAAAAATTATTTTAATCATAATTATGGTATCACTGAAAAATAATGTGTAAAATTGATTACAATGGAACTAATTTGATTATATTAAGTTTAATGATAATGATTTTTTCCTTAATTCCCAATTAAACCTGAAAGAAACTAATTATTATCGTGATTAAGATAGTGAATTATAAAAAATATTTTTTATCTGAACATAAATATTATATAGATTTCAATAATCTTGAAAATATATTTCTAAGTTTAAAATTTTATATTTATACTCATTATATAAATTTTAAAACATATATATTGACAATAAGAAATGTTTTTCAATATTTCAAGTTATTATAATGTCATTAATGCTACACTTTTTTGTATAATCGGGAGTTTCACAATAATCCAAAAATTAATTATTTATGAAAAATCCCAAAAATGTAACCATAAGAATATTTTTAAATTATTAATTCATAAATGAAATTCATTTAATCAAATTAAATTTATATAAATTTTCATTTTGATTTTAATATCAATATTTAATATAGACATGTACATTGTGTTATTATTTTTCTTGAATGAAATGCTTTTTATAATTGAATCCTAGGAGTTATATATCTAGTCAATGAAGATACTAAAAATTTACAAGTATGAGGAATGTTTTTTTATGAAATTTATTGATCATTCGTCAAAAATGAAAAAATATATATATATATTATTTTGGGTATCCATAGTTTCTATTATATTATGGTTTAGTTATATTTGGTTATTGTGTGATCACGTATATGAGGATAAAACTTAAGAAAACATTTTATTAGATGGGAGAGATATTGGGTGTGCCAAAATGTATCACTGGTTAATAAGGAGGTTTCATGTTTTATGATATCTCAGGAATGATTTTAATGATTATATATTTCTTGATCTGATTATTGTATCATGATTCTTATAGTATTATTTTTTATTTTAGTTAATAGTTTTAACAAAGTGGAATCATTCTAATAATAAAGGTGTTAAACAATGAAATAATTTTCCCCCTAAGAAAATAAATATCATTATAACTAAAATGAAATATATTATTTATATTCTCACTAAACATTATCAATCTATTAATCATGATGATTTTCCAAGTGAACAGAGTAGGGACCAATTCATCATTTTGAATATCATGATACAAAATCCTATTTCTTTTAGTGGGTCCCCGGATCCAATATTGGTCGAGTAAGGGATCTATACAACAAAAAATATTTTATCAATTTTCCATTTAAATGTGCGTGATTATATTGTCCTGGTAGTGTTTCAATTTTAATTTGAAGTAAGCTAATGTAGGAATCTTATTAAGAATATGAGGTAATAAGAAGAAATTGAATTTATATAATGGGTTGAGTTTATGAAGTTATTTTTTAGTAGGTACATTCTGAAAAATCATCAAACAAAAATGGGAAGGTAATTCATTGAGAACAAGTAGAAGGATAATTAATCTATTAGTACCTATGAGAAAAAAATAACATGGCTTATGAGGTTTCTTTGATGTTTTAACATCGGCCTTGAAATCAAAATTGATCAGTTCTTCAGTGTCTTAAAAAATATTTGAAAGGCTATATCCATGAAAAACATTAGTATCTATAAATAAATCATTCAATGTTATTTCAAGGGGAAAATAATGAGTATATATTACCATTATTATCATGGTTTTGATAATAATTGAAATATAGAATTTTTATGAAATTATAGTAATAAACCCCAAGGTTTAATGAAAATAAATCTTACTTTATGCTTGATGGTTGGAAATAAGCATAGCAAAAATCTATCTAATACAATGTTAAATGATTAAAGTCTATAATGGAAGGGAAATGATCTAATTACAACTAAAGTGATAAAGAAAAGGAAATCCAATAAAAATAATGGGGATAAATCTATTTTAATGTTTTTCCAACACTCCAACAATATAGTTAGAATGATTATATAAATTATACCAACCAGTACTTAAATTCATGGGTTAATGGTGACATTCAACATCAAAAACCTCTTAATCAAAGATATAAAGGGAAGTCTCATGCAATCATAATTACTAATTTAGGTCTTGAGAATGATCTTTTTATAGGTACACATATTATCCACTCTATTTATATAAATGTATTATTTTATTTGGGTTTCTACCCAATAAATTATTTCTAAATAATTTTCTAACGGATTCATATCACCACCTCAATGATTTGATATTTTACTATCAATGAAAACCCCTAATTTTGTGAATATCACATATCAACTCTATAGCACCTCTCAAAAATATGTTTGTGGAATGTGATTCATGCCAATACTGTGATTCCTCCACTAGTTAAATTTTATAATACTTTGGGAGTAGATTAGATCCATCTATATATAACACATATTAATTAATGAGCAAGGGAAGTCACCAATGATATTTTAAATCAACTAATGATCATTTATTAGTTCAACGATGAATATGTACATTCAAGTGAAACTACCTATATTTTATGGGTATTAAAACCCATTAAAGTGGGGTATCTATCAAAAATTGTTAGGAAGAAGAACAAAATTTAAGATATTTGTATTTTTTTGGATTATGATGATGTATTTACTAAATTTTTTCTTTTTATTTTATTTGATATTTATGTTCTGTTTTCAATATAAATGATAATTTTTGGTACTATGATATTAAAGACTCCATACTAGATAAAAATGATTGAGTTTCTATAATTGAAGTAACATATATAATAGAATCTACATAAAGAATTAATTTCTTCAATTGCATGCACATCGAGTGTACATATTGATTTTCTAAGATGAAATTTGGGTTAATTACTCTTTTCAATTATTACTAAGAACTTATTAAGATTAATATTATTATCACGAATATTTTATTCAATATATTTTATTTTTTATCAATTATTTGGAGGACACTAATTTTTAATGATTTCTCTCTAATCTTGATATCATTGGTTTTGGGTTAGAAATGCTGATAAATCTAATATATCCATTTTTTTAGGAATGCACACTATTAATTTATAGTGATAAAATTTTGACATAAAAATTTATCAATTATCTTCATGGATATAATGAATATAGTCTTTAAATATTATCTTGATCAGTTGATGGAAGTATTTATAGATTATATTATCATATATTTTAAGAGAAATGTAGAGAATGAAGGTAATTGGATGATTTCATTGAATATATTGAGAAAGGAGAATCCATATTCAAAATATAATACATTTTAATTATGGCTACATAATTTATCATTATTAGGTGATATAATTATATGAAAATTTATATCAGTGGACCATTTAACGATTGTGGTTATTGAATAGTCTAATATTCGAACCACGATGACTGAAATCCTTAGTTTTATTTAGTGGAATGGATATTATGGAAACATTTTCATGTATTTCTCAAGTATATCAAACCCACTAACCAATTTGAAATGGAAGCGATTCAAGATTCAATATATAGATGAATGTGAATAAAATTTCTCATAACTGAAGAGAAATTTAGTAATAAAACATATGATCACACTACCCTATAGTAGAGAAGGGTTTTTGATATGCATCGAAACATGAAAGAAGGAAATATTATGTGTTCTCATCCATAATTACATGTTATCTTATTATTCTATACAATAATTAATGTTTCATCAGAAAATTTACTTGACTCATGATTTCGAATTGGATGTGATATTTTTTTCATCAATGATATGATGGAATTATATATATGGTGAAAAGTGGTAGATATATACTATCCATAAAATCATGAGGAATATTTTCACATATAAAGTGTTGTACCTACCTTATTGAGTATCATTGAAACTGATTAATGATTATTACTTATTGATATATTACACCCTTGGAAAGAAAATATTTCCATTGATGCATTGAGAGGGAAAGACCATGCTAGTTTCACCATGGTAAGGATCTAAAATCTTCTCAAAAATATGTAATTATAGAGGATATGCCTTTAAATCAAAAAGAAGACTGAAAAATCCTATATTTCTAAGAAAATTATTCATTAAAATATTCATGTAATGATTAATGTAGTTCCAAAGGAAGATGTGTTCCTTTAAAAGAAGGTAAGAATTGTTCTCGTATTAAATCATTACCATAATAGAAAGATAAATGTTAGGAATGGATTTTTTGTTCTTTCAATACCAAAATTCAAGAATGTGCTAACAAATAGTGCTCATAGTTCAACATTATCTATTCTTCCTAGGAGTGTAATGATTTATAGAAATCATAAAGATAATTTATATTTGGATAACATAAAAAGATTTATTTATAATTATGTATGTTTGTGTTTATTATACATGAAATTTATTTTTTATAGGTAGATTTTTATGGGGATGTCATGAACATTACCAATATCATAGTAGAAATTGAAAAAATCACTATATATTTCATCATTGGACTTCCCAAGACATCAAAAGAGAATAATAACATTTCTGTTTAATACAATAACCTTATAAATTAGTTTATTTCATTTCTGTTAGAGAGGATTTATCTCTTCATCATCCCTTAAGGTGATATGTTATGAAATTGGTAATCCTACATGGATTAAAAATATCAATAATACCTACACCATATCAAAAGAAGTATTTAATACTATTTGAATTGGGAGTTGACCTAGAATACTATCTATCATCCACAAATAGGTGGCCAGTATAAGAGGACCATTCAAACCCTAAAATTTATTCTGATATATATATATATAAATATATATATATATAAATATAATTAAAAGGATATTGGGAACAAAACCTTCCTCCAGTATAATTTTCCTACCTAAATTGATTTCACTAGAGGATTTATGTGCCCCCTTATTAAGACTTCTATATAAATAAATTTAGTGCTACAATATTATTGGATAAATTTGGGGATTGAATTATATTAGAACTTGGTAAAGTTGATTAAATGACATAGAAGGTTATGAAAATTCAGTAACATGTCTTAGTTTTTGAGAGTTGAAATTAAATTTATGTATATAATCCTTACTGATATCTAAAGGTTAAGTTTTATGATAAATTGTTACAATAAATATCTCTTTGGAATAATTTTAATGATTTGGAAGGAAGGGGAAGTTGATTCCATGGTATATTGATCCCTATGATATTCTTTACTGAATTAGGATGGAATCTTGTTTCTCGGTGCTTCCTCTATAAACCTTCTATGTTCATAATATTTTTCATATATAACATTTTATCAATTTTATAATCGATCCATTAATTTAAACTAAGTCGTTATACCTTGGGTAAATTTCTCTTATATGATGAATAACGTGTAAAAATCTGGGATCATAGAGATAAAGTTCTATGAAACAAGACTACTCACTATGTTACATTTCTTTAGAGGAGTCCTAAATTTTAAAATGTTATATGGGAAATCAAAGATCTGATGAGGTAGAGGTATCCTTTATTTCATGAATCAGAGTGACAAAATTTTTTGTTTTAATTTTTTCTATGGGGGATATAATATACCACCGAGATATTTTAGAATATATTTATCTTTAATAAGTAAATTTGTTTACTTATTGGGAATCACGCAACCATGAAATTATGTGGTTAATTATTATACATTATAAAAATAAAAACATTATTTGGTATATATTGTTGAAAATAATTTGAAAGATATATATGAAATACTACTGATAGTAAAGAACTATTCACAGGTAGTTTTTTATTGAGAATTGTTTTTATTAAATATGTTTTGTTTAAAAATTAATTTATAGTAAACTTATGAATTTTTTTATTAAGTATAAAATGAGATAATAGGTTATTAGTGGGATAGAATGGAAAATAATCTTTCGTAGTCCCTCCCCACTTTAAGTATCCCTTTTTCCTTCAAAAATACCAAAACTCAATGTCTTAAGGAGTTTATCGGGGAGGTGTATTAAAGAGGAAAATCCACATCATCTTCGTTCTAATTTTCTCACAACCCATCCCAGTGGGACCCACATTGTGACTCCCCTAGCCCACCTCCAATAGGCCAGGGGCTGCTGACTAGCACCGATTAGGCATATCACAAACATGGGAGGCATTTCCTAAGTACCTGTACACACGCACACATCTCCATGCCCACAAATACTGAATTGTAAAACACTAAGGAACAAAATGCATGCATACAACTAAACCCAACCATCATAGTATGACGAAAGGTAGAGTACTGTAAAAGTAAACTGGGCCAAAAATACAATCCCACCAAAATGAAAACAAACAAGAGTCTGAAACTACAATGTCCAACCAGTAAGCTCAAAAGGTACTGGGACTGCCGGTCGTGGCTGTAAGAACTCCTCAGCCGGTAGGGAACTCTAAAAGCTCGGTCATGTCCTGGTCTACCCTAGACTCTGTCAAAAGGCTGCTTGTCTACACAAGACACCAGACGTGTGAGCAAAGCCCGTGTAGGGGTGAGTATAACAATACTCAGTAGAGGACCCCGAAAACCACAAAGAAATACTATGTAAAAGTACAGTCATCTATGCACAGTATATGTTTACAGAACATATAAAACAAACCAGATATACTAAAAACCTAGAACCGTGGTCTAGAGACAAGTCACGCAACTGTATACCCCCGTAAGGGATTCTGTTCAAAGATTTCGTGATGCGCTCTTTCCAGGAGAACACACTCCAATAGTCTTATAGCTCTGATGACACATGTCCAAGAAGTGTTCTTCATCAGGAACCGTCATGAGAGATAGGTACACTCATTATGGGAGACACACTCGTGAGTGGAAAAGTTACGGTCGACAGATGAACTCATTACGGGAGACACACTCCTGAGTGGGAAATATCTCGATACACAGATGGGATCACTGCCAGGGCCATGGTGGATACCGTGACTCATCCAGAATTCACATTCTAGGTAGAGGATCAATTCCTGGTAGAGTTGTTCACATGAATTCCTGACTCTACCAAGGGTTTGTAATGGATAGAGGATCTCGATCCGGGCCTCTCGGATGGATGCATGACTCTATCATAGAAATTCCTGCTGAAGGGATCAAAATCTTGTGTGAGGAAAGGATGCCTAACCCTTAGGGAAACAAGAAGAAGGGGAACTAACCCAAAAAAAATTTGTTCAAGGCACGGTGAACAAAAGGACCAAACTGTTTTCCAAAAATTACACAGTGTGTAGAAATGATACACGCCGTGTTGTCCGACCACGGGTACTGCCCTTGTACAACGACCCATGTCATGAGGCTGGTCGTGTAGAAAAAACATAGTACACGGCCTGTAGTACGGAGTACAGGCTGTGTCTGGGTAACTGGGGTTGGCTCCGTGTACTCTGGCCACATGCCCGTACACGGTCACCAACCCGTGTACTCCGACCCGTGTAATCTGCACACGGGGTGACCCACGCTGCTGGCCTTGCCTAGACGTGTGATGGAGTACACGGTCGTGTACTCCATCCCATATCCATGTATCCCCAGGATACACGCTGAGCTCCAGGTTGCCACCTCTCCCAAGCTGTACACGCCGTGCCGCCTGAATCCATTTAGATCATCCTGTGTCCGTGTACTACCCAAAGTACATTCCGAACTTCGGGGAAGGACCAACACACCGTGTGATTCTTCTCTGACCTCGAAACCCTAGCCACAACCGCCAGTACTACACGGCGTGTTCTTCGAATGTACATGTCGTGTATTCTGGAAATTTTCAGAAACGGCTCTCTTCACTAGTGTGCCTCCCGCGCTGCTCCGAATATTGATCCAGTTGTCCGATCGCCACGAAACCTTCAGGTTTTGGTCACCCCGATGCCACGAAGCCACTTCCGGTGTTTTCGGGCCTTCGATCAGATCCGAAAACACATTTTGATCTTCCCGCACGAAGAATGCTCGAAGATCGCTCTTTCTGATCCAGTCTGATTCGTCGTTCGCCATCGTCGATGCACCTCCACAAGGTCGTTGCGATATCAAACCTTTGATTTGGGATCTTTGGTCACAAAATGGATGCGCAACAATCCGTTTTTCGTAGCCCCGCAAAGAACGCGAAGAACGCGTGGCAAAAAAAGAAGAAATCCAAATAAACAAATTGAGGAATGAACCACTGCCGTCGTTCGTCACAGCATTGATCTTATCCCGTTAATAGGATTAAATGGAGCAAGAATCAAAAACAACATAAAGAATGGATCAATTTCCCATAATCTTCCCAAAGAAAAAAATCCCTCCCACAAAAACGTACGAGTCTGCGGATCAACTTGTTCATGGTTGATCCGAATTCTTAATTTAAACTTAAATACGGGTAAAAGAAATCGAAATAAAAACCCCTACCTTTAGAAAGGATCGATCGTTGACGAAGGCGTCGCGCTGCCGTTGTCGTCGTGATCCTTCAATGTCGGCACAATGATTCTCGATTTTGATCTGTCGTCGTTTGCCAACGCGTCCTTTTCTGCCCAAGATCTAAGGAAATCTCGCTCTCTCAACTCGCAGGGTTATGAGGTTAACCCTGCGAATTTTCAATAAGGATGCATTTATAGGGGAAGATTAGGTTGTCCTAAAATAAGGAAACGTTTTAAAATAATAAAATAAATCAATAATTTATATTATTCCTTCAAAAGTATTTCCCCTTTTTAAAATTCCCAAAATTAAACTTTGCAAATGACCTACACCGGTCAAGGTTAGAGTCTTTCTTAGGAAGATTCATTATCCCAGACGCAATGATGACCTCATATTTTTAATCTGGGCATCAGTTTATAAACTGCCACAACCGCGCACAAGCGCCGACTCACATAACTAAAAAAAAGTTCAAACCACCATTCCATGATCACTGGACCTTAGAATGATGTGCAGCCTTCACACCCGGTCTCGAAATAATTCCATATAATATTTGAAATAATAAATGGAAAAAAATCTGAGACAATACATTCTCCCCACCTTGGGGCTTTACATCCCTAAAAAACCAAAATGAGGGCTACTCAAAAAGATGAGGGTACTGGGCATGGATATGAGCCTCCCTCTCCAACATTCTCTCCTGAATATTCCTATGCTGCCACCAGATGCACACTAAGGGAATCAATCTCCCACGAAAGATCCTCTCCGGCCGATCCTCGATCTCCACCGGGTACTCAGCAAAGGTCACTCCATCCTCGATGTCCAGCTCGCCCCATTCGATGACGTGCAATGGGACATGAACGTACCTCCTCAGCTGCGACACGTGGAAGACATCATGTACCCGATGAAACTATGGCGGTAGAGCTAGGCGGTATGCCACCTCGCTAAATCTGCACAGAATCTGGAAAGGTCCGATGAACCTCGGAGATAGCTTGCTGCCTCGGCCAAATCTCTGCAACCCTCATCGAGGTGAGACCCAAATAAAGACGTGGTCTCCCTCCTCGAACTCCATAGGTCTCCATCACCTATCAACATAAGACTTCTGCCGGCTCTGGGCAGTCTTCATCAGCTCTCGGATGACCATCACCTTCTCTACGGTAGCTCACACTAACTCTTGTCCCATGAGTGCTAACTCTATAGGGTTGGTCCAGCAAAGCGGTGACCGGCAGGGCCTCCCATTCAAGGCCTCGAATAGTGTCATACTGATGGTGGAGTGGTAGCTATAGTTTTTCGTAAACTCCACCAGTGGTATGTGGTCCTCCCAATTACCACCAAAGTCCAAGGTACAGGCTCGCAACATATCCTCCAGAACCTGAATGGTCCTCTCCGTCTGACCATCCTTCTGGGGATAAAACGTTGTGCTGAGGTGTGTTTGAGTCCCAAAAGCCTTCTGCAATCCCTTCCACAACCCGGATGTGAATCTGGAATCTCGGTTTGAGACTGTAGTCAAGGGGACGCCATGATGCCGAACTATCTCCTGCACATAGAGGCGTCCCAAGATCTCTACGGAAGTCTTCTCCTTAATAGTTAGGAAGTGGGCCGACTTGGTGAGTTGGTCAACGATCACCCAGATGGTATCATGCCCTTTAGACATCTGTGGAAATACGGTCATGAATTCCATCGATATTCCATCCAACTTCCACTCTGGGACTTCCAGGGGTGGGCTAATCTTGTTGGAACCTGGTGATCAGCCATCACCTGTTGGCATGTGAGCCATCGAGAAACGTACTATGCTACTGCCTTCTCCATGCCTGACCACCAGAACTGTCGTCAGAGATCCTGGTACATATTTTCCACTCCAGGATGTACTGCTAAAGGGGATGTATGAAACTCCCTCAGGACATCCTCCTGGAACTAAACTGGTACAACAGTGCATCCTCTGAAAAGAAGTATGTGCTCCCCATCTTGTGAATATCCATCAGGAGCATGTCTTGTAGATAACTGAGCACGTAAAGCCACACAGTCGTCATCCCCAAGATGTGACTCCCTAACTCATTATAAGAGTGGAGGGGTGAAACCATCGACTGTAGGTAAGCTGTATCCTCTCCATCCACGAAGGATAACTATAATGCGGCTAACTGCTATGTCGCCTCACTCAACAGTTGTGAGCTCAACCTTCTGCTAAGATCATCTGCCAACTTGTTCCCCTTCCTAGGAGTATAGATGATCTTGAAATCATAGTCCTGGAGGAACAGTAGCCAATGTCTCTACCTCAGATTCAGATCCTTCTATGAGAAGATGTACTTGAGGCTCTTGTGGTCAGAGTAGACAATGAACCCCCCGCTCATAAGGTAGTATCTCCACATCTTCAATTAGAAGACTACCACTTCCAACTCGAGATCATGGGTCGCATAGTTCTGCTCATGTGGCCTAAGATAGAGCGAACCATAAGTAATCACTACATGCCGCTGCATCAGGACACAGTCGAGCCCTGTCCCTGATGCGTCGCATAAAACTACGTACTCGACACCTTCCTCAGGAAATCTGAAAAATGGGGCTCTCTTCAAACTCTGTCTCAACTTCTCGAAAGCATGCTGGCACTTTTCTGTCCACACGACGGGTTTCCCCTTCCTGTTCAAGGATGTCATCAGTGCTGATATCTAGAAGAAGTCAGTAATGAATCTCCAGTAATACCCTGCCAACCCAAGGAAACTCAGCACCTCTGTCACGCTCCAAGGTGGCACCCATGATAACACAGCCTCCACCTTGGCTTGGTCTACAACTACTCCATCTACTGAGATGACATGTCCGAGAAAGTGGACCTCCCGAATCCAAAACTGACACTTTGAGAGCTTCCCATAAAGTTGGTTCTCCCGAAGTATGTCTAGAACCATCCACAGATGTCTCTCATGCTCCTCCTCTGAAGCCGAGTACAGAAGGATGTCTTCGATGAAGACCACTACAAACTGGTCCAAGTACGGCTGGAAGATCCGTTTCATCAACCCCATGAACACTGAGAGGGTGTTTGTCCCACCAAATGGCATCACCAAGTACTCATAGTGACCATAGTGACATCTGAAAGTTGTCTTCGGTATTTCCTCATCCTGCACTCTTAGCTGGTGATAACATGATCGAATTTCAACCTTCGAGAACCATTGTGACCCTCTTAGCTGATCGAAGATGTCATCAATTCTCAGAAGTGGATATTTTTTCTTCACCGTCACCTGGTTCAGGCACCGGTAATCCACACACAACCTCAGACTCCGGTCAGCCTTCTTGGAAAACAAGACTGGAGCCGCCCAGGGGGAGACGCTGGGTCTCACAAAACCCTTGATCTGCAAATCCTCCAACTATACCTTCATCTCGTGAAGCTCTTCGGGAGCCATCCGATATGCCGACAAGGAAATCGGAGTCGTCCCAAGGTGTATGTCGATGTAGAAGTGAATTTCCCTATGCGGAGGTAACCCTGGAACATCTTCTAGAAAGACGTCCTCATACTCCGCCACCACTGCTGGGAACTGAGAGCTCAAAACATCCACTACTCCGAGGTTAAGGCTAGCCAACTCATTAGTGATCGGCTGCACCCTCCTATGCATGAGCCCATTTTGTGATGCCTGGGTTTCCTTTCCTGCATCAAAGTACAACCTCATTCCATCAAGGCGGACACACCGCACCCTTCGCCTAAAACAGTGAATCTTGGCATGGACCAAAGATAACCAATCCATACCAAGAATGACGTCGTAAGGCCTCGACGCTACCACCAAGAGGTTCCAACCGAAACTCTCACCTCCAAGGGTAAGATCACACTGTCTACAAAGGTGTGTGATCGTCTAGTCTCCTCTCGTAGGTGTCTCCAAGCGTAAGGATCGAGTCCACGGTTCTACCGGAATCTCGAGGTTTTGTACAAGACATGTGGTTATAAGGGAATGACTAGAACCAGTGTCTATGAGTACGGCAGATAAGGTAGAAAAGACATAGGTCCTACGTCGAATCATCCCTGGAGCACCTAGGTCGTACACCTCGACCGCACGCAACTGTCCCCGTCCCTATCTCCTAGCTCCCTGAGCCTGGTGCGGACCTCCTGGGTGTGGTGGTGGAAGTAAGTCAAAGCGTCTGCCACCACCTACAGCTCTCCCTAATCCTTTGCCACGTCCGCTGCCTGGTGGATCTTCCTGCTTCATTCTCTGCCTCTGCCTCGGTGGTCCATCCACCACTTCACTGTCAGTAGCTCGACGGGTCGGGCAATCTGTAGAGAGATGTCCCCTACCGTTGCATGCGTAGTACCGCTTCTCCCTAGGCTGACTGGATCCAGCCTGAGAGCCCTGGACTGCTGATCCCCTATCCTGGGTACTCCTATGACGTCTCCCACGTCCAGATCCCTACGTCTGACGTCAACTCCCTACTGTCGAGGTCTCCCCACCTATCTGCATACTGTTGACTGCCGGCGGCAATCTCTGCTCTGCCAAGAAGCTCTCGATCACCAAGGCACACTCGAGCACTCCAGCATAAATCGAAATGCATAGAGGCACGAAACTAACTTGGATCTCTCTCTGTAGACCTCACTCAATGGTCCATGCCCTAAATTAGTGATCCCTGACCATATCCATCGAGTACCTGGTGAGGTTGCTAAACCTCGATGAATAGTCAGCCACCGTCATACTGCCCTGCTAGAGCTGAAGAAGCTCTTGGATGCGCACAACTCTCAGCGTAACCAGAGAGAACTCCTCCCTGAAGAGTCTCTCAAACTCCATCCACGAAAGAGTCAACCTGTCATGAGTATGTGTGGTTAGACATCACCATAGTCCCACCGAACCCTAAAGAAGGCTCTCTCCTAGGATCACCATCTGGTTTGCTAGTGTCCTCACTAGACAGAAAACTATGGTCACCACCTCAAGCCAGTCCTCAGTCGCCTGAGGGTCGGGCTCGCCTCGGAACCTGAGGGGTCTCTGTCTATAGAACTCATGGAGTGCGCTAAGTCTGCGCTCCTCACCGGTCGGTACTGCAGGTACCACTAGTTGCCCCACTGGTGGTGGTATAACAGGTGCACCACCTGGTGGAAAGTCTTGGGGAGATGGTCCCTGTATTGAACCCTCGTCACTAAGGGGGTCATCCTCGTGATCGTGCTACTGAATCCTAGAGGGTATGGGTGATGGAGGCATCCTATAAAGAAACAAAATTTGTCACAATCAATGAGTATATCTGGATAGCTGACACAAAGGACATGGAAAACACAGCCCATTCCTATAAGATGCATGTACCTTTTATTTTTCCATAACCAGTTTTTTTGTGAACCGGGTTGAAATGCAGGTTATCAGAGTCCCGGTGTATGGATACGTCGGCCGCCGCACCAAAACTGGGTTCTCTAGCCTGAAAGATATACCTGAAACACATATCACTATTTCCCCAAACCAAACTCACAGACTCTTGGTCCTAATGTAGAACTGACCACCTCTGATACAACTTTTTCATGACCCATCCCAGTGGGGCCCACGCTGTGACTCCCCAACACTGCCTCCAATAGTCCTGGGGCTGGTGACTAGCACCGAGTAGGCATATCACAAACATGGGAGGCATTGCCTAAGTACATGTACTCACACACACATCTCCAACCCCAAAAATGATGAAATGTAAAACACTAAGGAACAAAATTAATGCATACAAGTAAACCCAACCATCAGAGTACGACGAAAGATAGAGTACTATAAATGTAAACTAGGAAAAAAATAGAAGACCACCAATAAAAAGAGAAACAAGAGTTTGAAACTGCAAAGTCCAAACTGAAAGCTCAAAATATACTGGGATTGCCGCTCGTGGCCGTAGGAATGCCTCTGCCTATAGGGAACTCAGAAAGCTCGCCCATATCCTAGTCCACCCTGGACTCTATCAAAAGGCTGCTCGTCTGCACAAGACAGCTGACATGCGGGCAAAACCCGTGCAGGGGTGAGTATAATAGTACTCAGTAGAGGACCCCGAAAACCACAAATAAATACAAAGTAAAAGTAAAATCATATATTCACAATATATGTTTACATAAAATATATAACAAACCAGATATACTCAAAACCCAGACACGTGGTCCAGAGACAAGTCACGCAACCGCATACCCCCATAAGGGATTTTGTTCGATGATTCTGTGATGTGCCTGTTCCGGGAGAACACACTCCACGAGTCATATAGCTCTGATGATGCACGTCTGAGAAGTGCTATTCATCGAGAACTGCCATGATAGATAGCTACACCCATTACAGGAGACACACTCCTTACTGTAAAATTTACGGTAGATAGAAGCACTCATTATGGGAGACATAGTCCTTAGTGTGAAAGATCTCGATACATAGACGTGGATCACTACCAAGGTCATGGTGGATACCGCGACTCATCTGAAATTCTCCTTCTAGGTAGAGGATCAATTCCTGGTAGAGTTGTTCACGTCGGTGCCTGACTCTACCTAGGGTATGGAATGGAAATAGGATCTCGATCCGGGCCACTCGGATGGAGGCCTGACTCTATCACAAAATGTCCTGCTGAAGGGATCAAAATCCTGCATGGGGAAAAGATGCCTGACCCTCAGGGAAACAAGAATAAGGGCACTAACCCAAACGAAATATGTTCAAGGAAGATGAAAAAAAGGACCAAGCAGTTTTCCAAAAAGTACACGGCGTGTAGAAATGATACACACCGTGTTGTCCGACCCCGTGTACTGCCCATGTACAACGGCCCGTGTCGTGAGGCTGGTCGTGTAGAAAAAAAATAGTACACGGCGTGTAGTACGGAGCACACACCGTGTATGGGTAACTGGGGTTGGCTCCATGTACTCTGGCCATGTTCCTGTACACGGTCACCGACCCTTGTACTCCGACCCATGTAATCTTCACACGGAGTGACCCGCGCTGCTGGCCTCGCATGGCCGTGTGATGGAGTACACAGTCAAGTACTCCATCCCATGTCTACGTATCCCTGGGATACATGCTGAGCTCCACGTAGATTCCTCTGCCAAGCTGTACACTCCATGCCGCATGAAGCCGTGTAGTTCATCCCGTGTCCGTGTACTTCCCAAAGTACATGGCAAGCTTCGGGGAAGGTCCAACACGTCGTGTGGCTAGCGTCTCATGCCGTGTGATTCTTCTCTGACCCCAAAACCCTAGCCGCCACCGCCAGTACTACACGGCGTGTTCTTCGAAAGTACATGTCATGTATTCTGGAAATTTCCAGAAACGGCGATCTTCACAGGCGCGCCTCCCGCACTGCTTTAAACGTTGTTCTTGCCATCTGATCGCCAAGAAACCTTCAGCTTTTGGTCGCCCCGACGCCACGAAGCCGCTTCCGGTGTTTTCGGACCGTCGATCGGCTCTGAAAACACGTTTTGATCTTCCTACACGAAGAACGCCTTTTCTAATCCAGTCTGATTCGTCGTCCTCCATCGTCGCTGCACCTCCACAAGGTCGTTGCAATATCGAAAATTTTATTTGGGATCATAGCGTCGCAGAACGGATATGGAACGATCCATTGTTCGTTTCCCTACGAAGAACGTTAATAACGTGTGGGGAAAAATGAGGAAGAAATCCAAATAAACAAATTGAGTAACAAACCTCCACCATCATTCATCATGGCATTGATCCGCTCCTGTTAATAGGCTTAAACAGACCAATAATCAACAACAAAGAAAAAAAATCCCTCCGACAAAAACATACGAGTCCGCGGATCAAATTGTTCATGGTTGATCTGCGTTCTTCATTTAAACATAAATACGTTGAAAATAAATCGAAATAACAACCCCAACCTTTGTAAAGGATCAATCATTGATGAAGGTGCCATGTTGTCGTTGTCATCATGATCCTTCAACGTCGGCGCAACGATTCTCGATTTTGATCCATCGTCGTTTGCAAACGCATCCTCCTCCGCCCAAGCTCCAAGAGAAATATCTCTCTCTCTCAACTCACAGGGTTATGAGGCTAACCCAGCGAATTTTCCATAAGGATGCATTTATAGGGGAAGATTAGGATGTGCTAAAAAAGGAAATGTTTTAAAATAATAAAATAAATCATTAATTTATTTTATTCTTTCTAAAGTATTTCCCCTTTTTAAAATGCCCAAAATTAAACTCTGCAGATGACCTGCACCGGTCGAGGATAGAGTCATTCTTAGGCAAAGTCATCATCCCGGACACAACGGTGCCCTCATATTTTTAATCTCAGCATCTGTTTAGAAACTACCCCAACCGCGCACAAGCGCCGACTCACATAACTAAAAAATGTTCAAACCACCTTTCCAGGATCACTGGACCTCGGAATGATGTGCCGCCTTCACGCCCGGTCTAGAAATAATTATATATAATATTTAAAGTAATAAACGGAAAAAAATCTGAGACGTTACAAATTTCATTTCATGTTCCTTTATTTTGTTATCCTGTACTCACCTCCTCTATCCAAATTATCCTAATAAATATAGTTTCATCTATATATTGAAATAAAATAATGTTACTATAATAACCATTATCAATCTTTTTACTCTATCTCTCTATCTTTTATTTTATAAATGAAATCATCATCCATGAAGTTCCATTTACAACCTTCGTGGATGAAAATGTTTGGTTCATAATATTCTCCCTCAGTTCTGGTCATGAAACTGTTTTTATGGTTTAAACAAAGTTTTGAATTTTTATTATAAATTATTTAATGTTCAGGAACCATTATATATACCTAATATTAATACATACAACAAATATATTTCTATATATTCAAAATACCAACAAAGTTGTCAAAATTATTATCAATAATGATTAACCTAATAACTCTTCCGCATACCATATAACTAAATGAATTATATGACCATTTAATCTTATTAATTTTCATTAGTATCATATAAACCCAATTCTGGATAATTATATCCATTCAATAAGAACACCATTAATTATAAACAAATGAACTGATTATGAAAGCAAGGAAACGAACACTCCAGAATGTAAAAATTCAATAATAAAACATATCAATAAGTCCATAAAATAACATAAATACATTATTATAAACTATATACATGAATAATTTGTTCTTAATTATTTTATTAATATCTATAATTTGATATTCATGGTCCAAATGTTCAATAGTGGAACATATTCGGACATAATGTATGGATTTTCTACCCGAACCTCCATTTTCTTTAAGGTTACTCTTTTTCATTATAAATAACAATTAAATTAATATTAATTATAATATTCTTGTCATAAATTATTTGCGATTTTTATTTATATTTATACCAAACATAATATTTTTTTATTTTATGGATATATACATATTTAAAATGATATTTAAAAAATGCTTCATTAATAAAATTCTTATTCAAGGGTATTTCTTGAAATCATAACTGTTTTCAATGGAACTCTATACTATATTTTTTGAAGACATTATTTTTCTAAAATTACTATTTTTATTATGATAGAAACAATATTATTTCACTTCTATTTTTGTACAATTATTTTTCAAAAAGTTTGCTTCTTTTCAATGTAAAAGATCATTTATATCTATAATTACTCAGCAATTTTATATGAGTAATTTTTTCTATTCCAACATTCTTATTGAATCTTATGTGTATTTATGACTAGTATTTTATTATATCGTCTAACATATTTTTTGAATGTTTTAGTACTTGTTTGGATATGGATGTTCTATATTTAAAACAATCACCATATTACTCTGATTGGTTAGTGTTTTTGTTTGGGAAAAGTTATTTACATGTCATGTGTTAGTTTAAATATGAATTTGAATCTTGTTTAGGATTATCCCCATTCATATTAGGAATTAATTGGACTTAGTAAGTGATGGGTGGGGACCAATATATCACCATGATGCATTGGTAGGTGTTATGAGACAAAACAGATATGGACATGGCTGAGGCCTTTCCAATTTTCAGATGTGGTTTTGGCTGAGGACATAATAATTTCTAGATTTCTTGGCTGAGGACTTGATGCTACATTTCTGGATGTCTGGATTTATGTATTTTCCTAATTATTAAACAACTAATTGATTTTCCATGTGTTTATTTTACTATTATACTTCCAATGATTTTTTTTTATTTTGACATTACTAATTCAGTTCTTATTCCATCCATATTGTGTTCAAGAATATTTTTAATGGAATTTATTTTTATTTATTCACTATGATTTTTTATTATATTTATGATATCATACACTGTAACTGTAGCATTCATGAAATTGTCCTGGGACATTGTTTTTTAGGGTATGAGAACCTTTATAGGTCCTTGGTGTGATAATTATAACTTATATGTTGTGTGCTCTTAGATAGAGTAGGGTGAGCCCGTTATAGCCTATACAATGGATGTGCTTACTCAGAACTCAAGTGCAATGGGTAATGATTATGTTATCTAGATAATTATATTGTATATTTTTCATGTAGTTATATTAACATTTAAGGGTTCCATGAGGTGATGTCCCAATGCACGTACATGTATTTTTTTCTCTAAATATTTCCATGGAAATCATTTATTTTCAAAGAAATTATAAATGATTTTTTTAAATGATGAATCCCTTTCAAGGTAAAAAGTTACATTATTAATAAATGGTTTCATGGATTTTCATGTTTTTCACTTGAATAATAGTTTTCAATATTTAATTTTCAATAATATGATTTTTATGCCCATCCCACATTTTTATAATGGTTTTCATAATATTTACGGTTGGGTAAGTGAAATAATGTCAAGTTGAATGTCAAGAATATTTTTCATGAAAAGAAATCATGATTTATTTTTAATGATTTAAATTATTGGGAAATCTATACCAATAAAAAGATTGTACAGTATTTTATATGGCTCTATTATGTCAAATTTTTGACCTTATTATCTAAAACTCTAAACCTAATAAGAGATGAAAATATAAGGGAATTAATTGTTGAATTAAAACAAATTATTATGTATTTATTAATAAAGAGTCCATATAGTATGTATCAAATGATGGTTTAGCTAAATTAATATGTTAGGATAATTTGAATAACATTCCCTTGAAATTTCATGCATAATGGTTACTTTGAAATAATATATCAAATTAATATTATAATATAGTTTCGTCTAAACTATATCTGTTAAAAGAGCTTTTCCATGGCGGATGTATGGAATTTGTAGAGGTATGACAACGAGTAGAAAATATCCTTCCAAATTAGTGTCCCAATATTGTTGGAATTGGAACAAAATAGTTATTTATAGATATAGATTAGTTGAAACATGATAAATGTGATAGTGGTATCTATGCTAGAGAGCAACCTGTTCTATCATGAAGGAAAATGCATATACATGTGAATTTATTGAGGAATCATCCCCCATTATTTATTAGATCATCAGAACATGTGGTCTTTTAAGGATGGATCAATGCTATGGTGAATATATTTAAATTCATAAGAATATTGGAATGTTGAAAGGTAACTCATTTCCTTTATTATAATGAAGGTGAAGATGAAAAATGGAAGTATTTGTATAAGAATATAATATAGAAAGATAGTATTTATTTGATATAATATGAAGCATTTAATGATATTTTCAATAATAAATACTCCCCTAAGGTTATTCGAATCTTGATGGAAATAAAATTCTCATAATTTAGGGGAAAAAAATTGAATATTTTTGTGGCCAAGTATAGATCCAATTATACAAGACATAGAAAAAACCTATCAGTTTTCATTTCTGACATTAACATTAATATTAATATATTTTACTCACGATTTAAACCAATTCTATAAATATATTTAGCTACATAAGAATTTAAAAGCTATGAGAATGATGTTTGTTGGGTTGAAAATGTTTAAATGTGTTTTCTAACACTTATGTAGCTCATGATGATGAATGTAAGAATAGAATAAGAATGAAGGCAATGGGGAACATATAATAAATAAATATGAAGGTTATGAAAATTATTTTCCCATATTGTGGTAAGTGTGGTTAAATTTACATTGGGTAATGACTTAAGAAATCAGGGAAGTGTTACTAATGTAGAAATTTCAACTATATAGCCCAAGATTTCAAGTAAAATAATAATTATGAATCAAATAATGGGGAAAATGATTTTTATTCAATAGTGATGTGTTTTTGTTTCATTGAGATGGTTGATTATGAAAATATATAACTAATTCTAGATACTCTAGATGGAAATCATCCGGATTTGGAGAAAAAGGGTGTGAAAAAACTTGTCAATAATACTTTGATTGATGTTGTGCCATTAAATGAAGTGGGTAAATTTATGATTCTTGTGTATTATAATTACTCCAAGTCCCTCTTTGACTGTAGATCTTCACAATATTTTATTTCTGAGAAATGATAAAGTAAATTGGGAATATCACCAAATTAATGCATGATAAAACATTTGGTAAAAACTATTGGTGGAAATATAAAAGAAACCAATATTTATAGGAATATTCATGTTTTCTTCAATTGTATGGTCTTTTCAAAAAATCATTTTAAACTACCAATAGTATAGTTTTAGATCATTCTTGGAATGGATCAACTTCAAATTTATCAAGATAATATAAATTGAAAATCTACTAATACTATGTTCAATGATTTCATGCATTTGATAACATACCAATAAGTTAATAATTTCATTAGATGTGGAATTAAATGTTGCATAACTAAATATTTTGACAAAAAATAAATTGTTCATATTAGTGATGTTCTTGTAATGAATAAATAAGTGGATATATTTTTTAAGGATTTTCCTTTTTTTCCTAATTGGGAGTTTCATTTTACTATTTAATTTGTTCATGATGTTATGCCTATTAATAAACCCCCATATCGAATTGATCAAGAAGAAAATTTACAATTGAAAAATAATATTCACAAGTTATAAGATAATTGATTCATGTGACCTGGCACTTTAGCATGCGGTGGACCTATTTTTTTAAAAAAAATAAATATTGATAAATAAGACATTTCATTGACTATAGAGCTATGAATAATATGACTTTTAAGAGCAATTATAATTTTCCTCATATCAATGATTTGTTTTATCAGCTTCAAAGAGATAAGTATTTTTTGAATGTTGATCTTAGTCTTGGGTACCCGTAGTTGAATGTGTAGGAAGATGAAATTCAAAAACTACATTTCAGACTAAAAATACATAAAGAGTTTTTAATTATTCCCTTTTGTTCACCAATGCGTCTTCTATATTTATAGACCTCATGAATTGATTTTTCTATAAGTTATTCGGTATATTTTTTGGTTATTTTCATTGATCGCAATTTTGTTGATTCTGAAAGTATATTGGAACATAAGAAACACTTAAGAAGTATCTTTCAAACCTTAAAAATATTAAACAATTTTTTAAATTTATTAAGTGTGAGTTTTGGTTGAAATTGTTTTTCCCTTCGACATATTGTTTCTAAATATAGATAAACTATTTAACCTGTCAAAAAAAGTTAATTTTGAATTGAAAATACCCAAAAATATCACATGTATTCACTTTTTCCATGGATTGGGGGTTTACTATTGACGGTTTTTTGGAAACATTTCTATATTATCTAGCCTTATATTTAATTTATCTCAAAATTATGTTAAATTGATCTGCAAAAAATAATGTGATTATTGCTTATATAAAATTAAAATATGATTGTAAAAGATCTTGTTTTGTTGATTCCTTCCAAAATTTAAATTTTATCATCTATAGTATTTCCATTTTAAGGGACATGGTAATTTCTTGATTTATAATAATTAGGAAATTGATTATCCTTCACATCAGATTTAACCTAATGAGTATAATAGCCCTACTCATGATTTAGAATTAGCTATTGAGGTTTTATCATTATAAATTTGGAGGAATAATTTTTATGGAGTATATTATGAAATATATATATCACAAAGGATTGATTTTTATATTCACTTTTAAATAATTGAATATAAGACATATAATATTGCTCGAACTGATGAAATATTATGATTTCCCAATTCATTTCCATCCTAGAAAATAAAAAAAGTGTTTATTTATTTGATTCAAAAAAATAATGCCCCATTAATAATGTTATATGTGTAATATAAATAATTTATTATTTATTTTATTAATTTTGGATGATATGTTGTGGATTTGGGGACATGCCCTATATTATTTACTATTTTAGTGTAGTTGAATTTGTCAGAATAAATTAAAGAATCTCCAAAGGAGGATCATGAATTGTAGGAAAAGGTAGAATCAATTTATAAGAGTAAGTTTCATAATTATAATATAGTTGATGATGGAGTTTTATGATTTGAAAAAATATTATGTGTAACTTGTGATTCCTATGTGAAGAAAGTGTTTTTGAGTGAAGCTGGTTGTTTTTTACTTCACATTCATCTAAAAATAATTAAGACATATAGAGACCATTGGGAGTATTACTGATGTAATTGAATGAAATGTGATATTTCTAAATTTACAATGAAGTGTTTAATTTTTCATAAAGTTAAATCCAATTTATTACGACTAAAGGGAATAATTCAACCTTTTCCAGTGCTACAGTTGAAATATGAAAATATATTAATCTATTTTATGGTTGGATTACCAAAGACATCTCGAGGTAATAATACAGTTTGGGGTATTATTGATCTATTTACTAAATCTATAAATTTCCTTCACATTTGAGATCCTATTTATTTTGATCATCTTTTTATACTGTATGTTAAAGAGATAGTCAAATTTCATGGAGTTCCTCTCTGCATTGTCTCTAACTGTGATCCCAGATTTACTTCTAATTTCTAGAAAGGACATTTAATGTTATTGGATACTAAATTAAATTTCAATACTGATATTCATAACCAATATTATGGTTAGTCTGAGTGTATTATTCAAAAAAAGTAATATATGATTAATTTTTTCAATATATTAAAAGGGATGTTAGGATAAAAATATTTCATTGATTGGGTTTTTTGTAAAAATTGTTTTAATTATAGCATAAAATGGATCCATTTTATAAATTATATGGAAATTGGTGGTTGATAGAAAAAAATTTAGATGATGTACGAGAAAGCCTGTTGATGGGGACAAATTTGTTAGAGTAAATTTTGAATAAGCTCTAATTGATTCAGCAGTATATGGGGATATATTAGTGCAGGTAGAAAATTTATGTTGAAAATTGAAGGAAATATATTTCTAACAAACTCGATGATCATTTTTTTTCTTAACACATATCCATGGAAAAGTGTATTGTTATTTTGTTAAAAATATAAATATAATTTCATTTTTCATTATATTCTATGAAATCCTTTAGATATTAATTTCATTTTCAAAATGAGTGGCATTGCATCTATGTTTATGCTAGTACATAACCAGTTTCATGTTTTAATGTTAAAGGAGTATGTACCAGATTCATCCCATGTTTTGAGCGCTAACGTAGTTAAGTTAAAAGAGAACCTTCTTTATGAGGAACAACCTATTAATATTGATGATTTTAAAGAGAAAGTATTTTAGAAAATGATTATTTACTATGTTATGGTTTTTTGGAAAACCCATATAGCTTAAGAAGAAACATGAGAATCTAAAAATGATATGAGGGAAATATATTCCAACTTAATTTATAAGTGAACTGAATTGAGATGAAACAATTTTTAAAAGGGAAAGGAATTTAAAAATCAACAAAATGATATAATAAATCATTTTAATTATTATTATTATGAATTAGATAGTTATATTGACTATAAAAAATATTAATAGATTATTTAATTAAAAAAGAAATTGTTTATATTAAAATTTTTTATTAAAATTTTTTCTTTAAAAGATTAATTTTTGAGTTATAGAATTTTAATTAAAAAATGAATATCATTAGAATATTAAAATTTACTTAGGACTAAATATTGGTATTTTTAAGAAAATATAGATTTTTCAGTGAATAGTTAACTATGAAGATTTTTGTAAAAGAAGTCATTTATTTTCAGTAAATTTTTTATTTCAAAATTTACATAAAATTTTTAATTTTATTTCATGTTAATTAAGTATTTTTTATTTATATTTAATTCACATTATTTATTTTGAATAAAATTTTTATGGGATTTTATTCTATGTTTTTTTTGTGTTTAAAATAGAGATTTTTCTAAAAATAGAATTGAAGTGCCTAATGTTTTGGTTTTAACGTAATTAAAATAATAACTAATTATGAATGTTATAAATTAAATTTATAGATTATATATAAAAAATATTAATTTATTATAATACAGTTATTATTATTAGTAATAGAGATGATATAACATCAACTATTTCATAAAAATTACATTTCGTGAAAACCCAATATTTCATCGTGTATGTGGGTTTTGTTTTAAATTAAAATTTTCTAGTTCTAAAACATGAATTTCGTAAATTATATTCAATATTTTTAATCTTAATAATTTTTATTATCTAAAATGTTGAATTTCATTTTTTACCACATTGAATACTAAGAAGTGTAAAAATTAATTGTTAATGTTAAGGTAAAAACATATTTATCAAGGGGTAAAATGAATATATAAGGCATAAAATGATCTAAACAAATATTTAAAATATATTTTATGGAAATATTTTCATACTATAATATATAATTCCAAAAAAAGTTTCTATTTTAACCATCTTATATGTGAAAAAGATGTTTACATCATTTTCTTTTCAAAAATTACAAGTGTGTCACTCACCTCACTTATAAAAGGTGGCCCATATCAGATCCTCTTCACACAGTCATGTACTTTTTAATTAACCAATACATATCCAATAATCATACTAAATTCCACACACCCAACATTGATCCATTATTTTTATCATAAATCCATCCTAATAAGTCATTTGGTGTCTACCGAAGGAGGTTTTCTAAATAAGAGGTGTCATGTTTAACCAAACATCTTTATATTATTTCCCCTTCCAACAATTTAAATATTATTCAATTAATAATATATATAATAACATCATAATATCACATATATGGAAATTTTATTATGTTAATGAAATAACCTAAATCCATGTCCTCTTATATCAAATATGATATGAAATAATCATTCATGTGTATGGCGAGCTACTTCCTCGTGAATCAATGTGATTCATCTTCCATCATCACCTCTCAAATATTATTGTAAGGATGTATTTAATGAATATATATGATATTTTATACATATTAGTACTTACAAAATTATTACACCACTTAAATATTCATAATTTCTATTCTTATTGGGTTACGATAATGTCACTCATGTGATTGTCGGAATGCCGACTCACTAAGGAAATTGACTCATTTTTAAATAACCTTTTAAAAGGAAGGTAAAAAGGATAAATTTAGTTATTATATATGATATAAATGACATAATTATTATACTCAAAACATATTAATCATTATTTAAATATAATATATCATATTTATTCTTACAATGAAAAAATTTAATGTCGTTCGTGTACCTGTGGACTACTGCCTCCACGAAGCGATGCAATTTTTTTCATTATCACATGATAAGAATTATACATATAAGTATATTTAAAGATTTAATATTGAATTAATTATATTATTATATTTATGGAAATATAAAATAATGCATACCTTTATTCCATGAATATCATTGTAAATTGAGAATTGTTACTCATCTGTATGTATCGAATATCTTCTCTATGATCGTAATATACATAAATTTTCAAAACTATATTTCATGATTTGTTTTAAAATTTACATTTATTTATAAATAATATAATTATTTCATTATTAAAATTATTATTTATATTTTCATATATTGAACTCTTATAAAATTAGTTAACCTATCAACGTTATTTCGACAAATAAGCTAAATATAATCAAAACATTGGATGTCAAATTATTCGACTAATTCATTTTATATGATGTTGTAATAAGTAAAATAAATGTAATAATAAAAATATAAAATTTTGTTATGATATTTAATAATTTACAATATTTTATTATTCATTAATATAAAGAACGAGTGTGATGAATCAAACGCGATATAAGGGACTTCGTCTCAATTTTTATTAATTATGGAATATTTCTTATGTTATGAACCGATATAATTTTATTGGGTTTATATACAGCCCATTTAACATGTTATATAATTAATTTCACAATTATCATTTAATTTAAGGTTTGCAATGTTATTTTTCAATGGTCTTATGATTTAAATATTTCTAAAGTGATAAGGAACTTCATTTAAAAAAATCTATTCAAATGTTTTCTTTCTAACCCTCTTTTAATCAATGTCCATATTTCTAATAATATTTTATCATGTACATGATAGTTTTTTAAAGGTTATTTTTTTATATCTTTCAATATTTTTTATTTTTTTGTAATGGTTGATATTCTTAACATATAACAAAAGGAATGTTCTATTTTTACATATACGATGACACTGTATTTTACTATAATTTAAACTTTTATTTGAAGAATGGATTCCTTTAAAATATTTCATACATTCTTCAAACAATAATTCTCTTTCAATTTTTCATGGTATTTTGGTATTAAAAAAGGGGTTTTAAGAGAAATTAGTATTTTAAAATTTGAAAGTGATTTTCAAATGAGATGAAAAGAGTTTTACAAATTATTTATGACAAGAAAGTGAGAATATAAAATGTTTTATTCATGATATGGTCATTCGATATGGTTTATGGAAGGTTGAGCACCATTATATCTCATGGGTGAGCCCCTTATAGCTTATAGTAAGGGTATGTCCATATTTCATTGGGTGATCCTATTATTGTTTATACAATGGGAGCACCCATATTGCACACAAATTCATTGGGTAATGATTATGTTACATAAAAATTTATATTTGTAAATTGATTGTGTCGTTCTTACAATTTTCAAGGGTTATTTTAGGGTTATATAAACTTTCAAGGATATGAGGTCCTAAGTCATCTTCATGGATTTTATGTTATTTCTAATGAGATTTAATGGAAATGATTTTTTCAAGCTGTAAGATAAATTACCTTTTAAAAAAATTATAATTACCTTATTTTATAAAAGGTATGTTTTTGGGAAAGTATTTTTCTTGGGATTTCATGTTTTTAACTATACTAACAGTTTATTAATTTTTATATCCCTTATTGATCATTTTTTCGGATCCAATGTTTTTAAAAATAATCATAGTATTTAATGATTGGTATAGGAAATGAAGAAATAAAGTAGAAATTCAAGAATATTTTTCATGAAATGAAAATATGTGTTATTTTAAAAGTTTTTAATTAAAGTAAAATTGGATATTTATTGGAATTTCACACCTTCATTTATATAGTTTTCTTATGTATGATTTATGAAATAATATAATAAAACTCTAAACCTGAAAAGACACTCGAATGTAATAGAATGATTTAGTGAATCAAAACTCATTATTGTGTAATGTTTATGGTTCTTTCATTATAATTTTAGGTATTTATCATATCTATATTATTATTATTTTCATTTTTCTTGTTACTATTTAGTACTTTTATTTCAAATAATACATGGTGTTCTAGTTTCTATCAGTGTATTCTGCCCACTGGTGCCGCATAATAGTAGAAGATATGAGTTGTTTCACTGTTTTTTTATAGAATCTTATTGGTTATATTTATACTCACCCAAACATAGTAATTGGTACCCCATGTGTTGTGTTTAGACAATTGTATCATTTTTTTTGAAGATTGTGTGGGATGTTGTAAATCAAGTAAAACATATTTGAAGCTGATTCATGGTGATGATTGTCAACAAAGTATATATCATGGTGGCTCGTGATGAGGATGATGATATTTTTAAATAAATTTGATCTCGGAGTAATTGTAGCATTGAGTAGCTTCATTCTACCTTATGTTTCAAGCAATTTTCTAATCTTTTGGATTATCTATTTTTAAATTATGGGAAATATGTGTATTAATTATCTCATACATGCATTTCATTTTTTTAGTTTGTTATATATATACATAAATATATATATTTTTCTATCTCATCTTATGTATTTGAGATATTTTTTTATTGGAATGTTTTATAGGCTAATGAATCTTATTTTATGTGATCTTCATACTTGGTTCTAGTCACTAGCCCCTTCCATATTTAGGTGGGGATTGTGGTGGAACACTTGGCTTACCGTCAACTCAGGAAGAGCCCTGATGGATCAGGTGATGTTATCCTCTCTATTGTACTTTGGTGGGTTAGACTACTCTAGTAGAACTAAGAGTTATAAAATATATAAAGGGTAATATTCAAACATTCTAGTCATAACTAGTGATGGATCAAAGTCTGAAAAAATCATACGATAATTTCTAATGTAATCCATTGTATATTTTGAGTTCTGCCCAAGCTTTCCTTCATGGGTTCACCTAGATGGTTCATTGATGGCTTGACAAGATGGGGGAGATTACCTTGAGTAATATGAGAGATTTTTTAGATCAAATAAACTGTTAGGGAGTTTTTATATAATGTTGTGTTACTTATTTTGTATCCATTAATCCATTACGTCTTCCACATCTCCCAGTTAAATAAGTATCAACTAGATCCGTCTCTTATTTTGAACTAGGAAATGATGGATCTGATGAAAAATTAACTGTTGACCGAACACTCAATATGTATTATGGAATCATTATATAAAGTTATTCAAGTGAAATAAATTCTATTTATTTTAGTTTGGTGGTAACATGAGAGTGACTCTCATGAGACATGAGGGAGATAATATTTTTTGAGTGATTCATGGCCTCACCTCGTTGTTTATCACTCATATTTATTTTAATTATATATTTATAGAAAGGGGTTTATTCAGGATAATTTTAACACCCATGATGCTAATTGTTTTTATAAATTTTATTAAATATTTATTTCTATTATTTTTATTCATTTCTAGGCATTTTCATTAAGTTTTTGGTAAAATGGAGAGGTTGTTCTTATCTCATTGTTTTTGAAATGTCAGTGAAATCCATGTTACTATGTTGTGTAGGGACCTACAGTATATTACCATAGTATTTGCATGAAATTTTAGTGGTTTTAAAAACTATAAATACCCACCATGTGCCCCCTCCATGTGTTTCTGATTACACCGATATGGTTGGTGCATGATTTGGTATATTGTTTTTCCTACCCAGTTTCATTTAAATGAAAAGTGGCTACATTACTCTAAGTTGATTTAACACGAATAAGACTCCTTATTATCCAATAATCATACTCTCTAATCCCTGAAACAATTATCTCCCCTATCTACAATATTTTTTCATGATTTCAATTTTATTTTTTGTCAATAATATTCAAGGAAACTTTAAATATGTGTCTTCCTTCTGTTTCATTGATTCAATAATCTTTATTTCCTTGTCTTCCATCATCTCTTATGGACATTGTGGCTTAGGGTTTGTTCTAAATAATTTTAATAGTGTGGGATTTTATGTTTAGGGCATTTTCATTCTATATAAAGATTCACATACTTCTTCTTAAGTGGATTCAAATTATTTATCCATAGTTGTAATGATTATGTTATGTGGTTTTATGATGTACCTTTGTTTGATGGAACAATATTTATTTCATTACGTCAAAATGTGATTAAATTTTAATAAATAATTTTATGGATTCTTGAGTAAAATTAAATGTAATATATTTTTTCTATTTATATGTAAGAAAGTTAAGTGATTTTAAAATAATGGTTTGGATAGGGAATTCTGGGATTCATGTTCTGTGTTTGATAAAATTATTCTTTGGGTTGAAATGGCTTCAAATATGTTAATTTATTTAATTAAAATGGATGTGGAATGTGGAATCATAGAGTACATAGGTTGTAAGATAGGATTATTACCTATAATAATTAACATATTCTACGTATATTTAGATTATTCCTCTAATTAACACTATTATGATCTATACTTTAATGTATTTCTATAGATTTTGTGATTTCCCCAAGGGATACTAGTTATTTATATTACTATTAAAAATATAATTATCCTTTTTCGTCGATGTGTGGTTGTATATGATGAGTTGGAACCTAATAAGTACAAGGACCCTAGAGTTCCCTTGACTTTATTAACCTTAAGTATTTCCCCATGGTGTTTATTTTGTAAAAAAAATTACATTTTTTTCTTTCATGTTTAAACTATTTATAATGTAAGTTATGTGCCATTTTCCTTTCAAATTATAATTTTTTTTCATATGGTTTATTTTAAAACTAGCATGCCTAGGTTTTATCTAACAAATTTTTCTCATGAAACACCTGATGGGATCCTACTGGGCTTGTTCTGATCACATCCTATATACACCAAATGGGGTATCTAGGACTTTTTTTTGTGGACACAAGGAATAAAAATGAACCATTTTTATGTAGTGTATTTTATTGTTCATTGATCATGGGTTGGAGGAGGTGACATGGTCTGGTTCACCCACATTCTATATAGATATTGAAAGATATCATTTTTTCACTCTAGATTCAATTATATACTAATTGATTTATCTTTGAATTGTCATCTAATCCCATTTGATCCATATTACTCCTTTTATTGACCCTTTATATATATATAATTATTCTTTGTATAGACTCTGTTTTGTATTTTCAATTTATTATATACACTATTTTAGTTTCCTTTGAGCATTCATGTCTAATAAGCCATGTGAATGATTTATTTTAATGTTTTTTATTCATGGGATTGTATTAATCGGTAATATATGGTGTGGACATGTCAAGTTCTTAGTTAGGAACCCTTTTATGAAATATTTTTCAAACCCATTTTCTAATGGTGTTTCTGGATCATCGTGAAATATTTTATAACATGAAGAGATTAGTAATTCCCTTCATTCCACACAAAAAACTAGCTCAGGTTCTTGTGTCAAATTTAGATTGTGTTGTTTCCTAACAATGTCAGAGAAGGGGTATATGGAAAAGTTTTTCATCCATGGATGGATTTGGTTCATGAACTCTTACATGTCTTACATCTTAAATAATATCATCATGATGACTCTCATGTCATTTATTGTTGAATTTAGGAAATTTATAATGATGTTATTTTTTTAAATGAACTATTCAAATTTTGGATCATTTGGAGAAGTTGTTTCCTGACTTATCATTCCTTTGGTTAGTGTCCTGTAAAGGCATTATGGGTTAAAGGAATGTATGTGATAACTTCAGTTAGATGTGAAAATTGTATTATGAGTTTTTTGGTGTTTTTATACTTTTAGATATAATGATATAGATTATCTATTTTTATATTTGAATTTTTTTTTCCTGATGTTTTGTTTATTCCCTTCAAATAGTGTGATTCCAATTTTACTGGAATTTCACAGGTTGTTTTATTTTTTGGTTACTCTATTTTCCTTATAGGTTTTTATTTTATTCACAAGGAAAAAAGTTATTGATAGGTATTTAATTTGGAGAATTATATTTTCTTATAAATTAACTTAGTTGTTTTCGGGTGTTAGACGTTTTGAAGAGAAACTAGGCCATGGTGGGATAAAAGTTGCAAAAATGTTCTTTTGGTTTAAAAACTGATATGGAAGAATCTTCCATGACCTTTTAGAGTTGACTAGTTTTCATGGTCTTCTTATGTACTTGGTTATTAGGTCATTTCATTATATTTTTTGTGTTAGGGATTGGAAAACATTATTGTGGTAAGGATGATGCTATATTGGTGGTCTTTGATATGAATTTGTTATTTTTTGAGTGTGTTCCCTGGGTGAAATCTCTATAGTCCAAGGGGGAGGTTGAAATAGGTTTTTAGATGTCATTTGAGGAAACCATAGAAAAATATGTATAAATTTTTTTTATTTTAAACAAAAATTTAATACATATCACAATAATATAGTATTGAGAACCATAAAGATTTATTATTTGTGGCGATTAGATACCAAATCAACTTTTTTACGTAATGATATATAATATTTCTCACAAATTTATTCTGACATCTAATACTTCTTAGACATATCATACCTAATGCATTCCTTTATAAATTATCAAAAATGGAAACATAATAAGGGGTGATCTAATATTCTAAGTAAGGATAAACATTGGAGATAATAATAAAAGATCATAAGTGAGCATAAGATACTTATAATGTTTTGATAACATTATTATATATTACCAAAACTTATCCATTGTTACATAGACCATATATCCTGAGTTATGGAAAATTATTATTTAGAACAAATTCTGTGAGTCATAAGAGTGAAAAATCATCAATAATAGATCATGATTCATGAGATAATATCGTAAGTATAAAATATATGTTCCCAGAACAAAGAAGAGAATAAAAAACACATCCTTAGTCTAGAATAACTGCCAAGATTGCCCTAATATTTTGGATATATTCCCATTATGGATTGGGTTCACATACCATTCTCATAAACATAGTGTACATAGTCCCATATTAGATTTTGTTACCTCCGAAATACCTTCCATATTGTTTCATGAGATTTAAATTTTTACCCAATGTATTGGTGTGATATATATTTATAATCCCACCAATCACATAATTAAAAACATATATGTGTGTGTCACAAGATCCAAAAATCCCTCATCATTTCATCATGGATTAGTTAACTCGTGAGAATGAAATAGGTTTTCTGAAAATATCATTATAACACATTCATCATAATGAATCTATATAAAAAAAGTGGATGGTATCATAAAATAATATCCCTAGTGAAGCATATAAACAATTAAAGGATGTTTAAATATAAAAAATTACTTTTATAAAAAAAATTAGAAATATTATTTGAAAAACTAGAAGAAGAATTATTTTACCTTTGTGACTTTGAAAAATTAAAATTCCCCGAAAAAAATGAATTGGATTTTATTGAAAACTATTGAAACATGTAGATAATTTTTATGATGAGAAAAGGTCATGATGGAAGGAAAATATATTCTTGATAAATTTTCTAAAAATAATCATTCTATCATTATTAAAAATATGGTAAAAACTAACCCATTTATAATATTAAATGATGATTCCTTTAAACATTTTGTATATAATTCCATTAACCAAGATGGTTTACCATCTAACCTGACACCTGGTTCGGCCCATGGCTAGTTCCAATGGATGTTCTTGATCCCTATGGGATGTAAACTAGTGCCTTTGAATCCGGTATTACATTAGGAAATGATATCATTCATATTAATCAACCAAAAATAATCCCCAAGAATAGATCATCACATCATAATCATCAATCAAAAGAAACATCAATATAATACTACAAAAAGAGTAAAAAAAATTACATTTCATCCAATAACCAAAATACAAAAATACATAGGAAACCCAACTGCACCACTAATCTCTATTTAACAAGAGGTTCATCACCCTCATTCTATAACCACCAACAAATAAAAAAGGGGGACCACTAAAAACTGGATCCACCACCACCACCACAGATTGACTTTACATTACATGGGCCAAATATAAAAATATATACATACACCTAAGCTTTTACGTAGTGTGTGATCCAATTTCAAATAGGAATCCAAATAAAGAGATTTTGGGGTATAACATTATAAAACAAGTCCCCATGATAGTTTTAGAAAATAAATTAAGGAATGAGTTAAATGATACATGGTTTGCAATAAAAATGGAACATAAATACAAAAATAATCCAAATAGAATACATTTAATGAGATCCATAAGAAATCCCTAAGTCAGTAGGGTTAGTGGAGTCATATGATCCTCATATAATGGTGGTGAATACATGATAAACACACATAGTTCTCATGCATGATCCTTTTGAGTGTAATAACATCCCAAGTTCTAGAGGTCTTCAACCATCATCTTCATATGATTATTTAGTGTTATAGCTTCAATACAACTAGGGGAACCAACCCTTGGTCCTACCAATCCACATAGAGTACTATACCTGTTCTATCAACCAAGATTTATTGGATTATATTATGCTCAATTCCATTCCCCAGGTCACATTAACAAAATTTATACTAACTCTCTTCCACAAATTGAAACATACAAAAAAATAATCACTTTTCAATAGGTAACCAATTTTTAAACACTTACACACACAAAAACTCTTTAAAAACATAATTTAAACCACCCACACAACATATATAACCCATTTATAAAAATAGACTAATATACTAAAATCATCATATAATTTCATATCATGGAACCACCAACCTTTCACTTGGAAAATTCTAGAACCAAGTTCAAAACATACCTGTTTCAATGAGTGACCCTATAAATGAAATATCACTCTATAATCATCAATATTTAACCAAAAGAAAAAATATTGAACCCACATTGTTTCATTATATCAACAGATGAAAAGAGTACCATTGAACGAAGAAGGGGGAGTCCAAACAGAAAATGGATAAGTGAAAAGGGGGAACACACATGATGTTGTAAGTGAGATACAAGACCATCTATATAACAACAACGCATCCCAAGGGGGGGATTAAGTTATGGATGAATTCCTATGTACTAAAGGAAAATTGGGGGAGTAAATTGGGTGATTTTATGTTAAATACATAAAGGTAAAAAAGGGAATTTCATCAATTTTAATGATGTAGCCAGCTGCACAGTTTCCTAAGGAAGGGAGAATTCATGTGGTGTTGAATATGCATCTCAGATTGGTCCGCGGTCCTAGGGGCATGGTTAGAATGCATGCCCATGTGAAATAATATGTATACTATAGAATTACACTTTCCAGGATATAGTATTTCATCTAGGCTAGTGCATGTTTTCTACTAACCATGTTCCACTCATATTCCACATTTTACTTGTACAAAAATCGTAATTTTTTACCAGAAAGGGCCTTGGAATGAAAATAGATAACTATAAAAACCAAAATAAAAGTGAAAATAGCTCAAAACTAAATCACATAAGTTAAAAAAATCCCTATCCTGAATTCCATGTGCCCTCATAAAGAAATTATGATGTCTGATCAGAGGACAAAAATGTGAATTACGCCTCCACCTATGATATTTTCTCCCCTTTACAATGTTCATCATTACTGTGATTTCAAACAACCCAAACCAATGGTATGTATTTTTTTCTAATCACTTTCACTTACAAATACACAATTCATATTAGTTTCTCAAACACATAGAAATCATATTTTAATTCAATCTCTTCCCAGATAAATACATGAGAGGATTCTAGGTAATACTTCATTAATTGTGAGACATGGAACACATCATTGATTGATGTTAACTGGGATGAAAAAACAATCCACCTTTCTACCTTAACAACTCTCTAGGTAATATTGAATGATCAGACAAACCTCAGTAATTTCTTCCATTATTTTCCATGATGGTAGTGACAAAGTTGAGGTGCCACATTTAGAAACACCTGGTCACCTACTAAAAACTCAAAGGATTAGTGTCGTTGGTCGGCATTAGACATATGGAGTCTATGTGCTACCAACAGACACTATTGTATCAAATAATCCTTGTTATGCATCTCCTTTAATATACATTGTCCCAAAAAGGAAGCCTCACCCACTTTCGTCGAGCACAGAGGTGGCTCACATAGCTAACCCTATGGTACCCCAATGGGATCCACTATTATTGATTATTGGTAACTATTAATATACGAAAACAATACCAATACCAATTTTTTAGCACATGAACATCAGAAATCCTACTTACATGCACTCTTCTTGTCTTACAAGATTTCATTTTTTTTTCTATGTCTTGTCATATATTTGATGATGGAATGTTGTGCTCAACTTTATTTGTGACCTCATTTCCTTCTGAATTCCCTCCAAGAATGGATAAGTAAATAAATGTTCTATTTATAAAAATATATCTACTAGAACAACTTGAATCCCCACTATATATTAAACATTCAACTAACCAAACTCATCCACCATAGTTTAGCCATTTAATCGGATGAAATGGGATAACATGGTCAAATTGTTGATAACTACCCATATTGCATTCATCCCCTGGGGTGTAAGAGGTATTCCAATGATGAAGTCCACAGAAACCATAGACGACTTTATGGTAGGAATGGTTTGGGTTTGGATCATACCAGATAGCCTCTAGTTCTCATAATTAACTTTCGAATAAGTATAACATTTGGATAAAATGTTAGTTTTTTCATTTTTTATACATGGCCACCAGAACTGGTGACATACGTCATAGAACATATTTGTTATCCAAGTATTAATTACCCACTAAGAATATTTTCTATCTTGCATCACCACCTTCCAAAGATACAACACCACAACGAAATGACCCATAAAAAAATAATTCCCTTGGAAGACAATGCTCATTCTCTAGGCACCTCCCCACCACAACAAATCTTATTAGAGCATCGACACAGATCATTATTAGGATGCACCTCCCAAATCAGCCCCGAATGTGGGGTAGTTTTATAAACACTTTTTCGTAATGTAAATCCACTATTCTACATTATTTTAAGATGCATCTAGGGAAAACCCCCATCAAAGTCCACTAATAATTGGACTCTTTTAACACTTGCAGGATCAATTTTCTATTTAATAAATATGCTATTGCATTACATTTTATTGGCGTATAGAGGATATCAAAATTAAGCACATGAAGGTACTAAACCCATTAGAACTAACTTAAATTTATATCTTTATAGGAGAAAATGTTGTACAAAATCTTATGATATGAGTGAACTAAAAACATCCTCCTAAAGAGATGATGGTTCCATATTTTCAATGCATGCTTCACGACTGCAAATTCTAGTTCCTCAGTAGGGTAGTTTTTCTCATGTGAAGGAGTTGGAATGAACTGTATGCCAACACATGGTCATCCTAAATCAACACACATCTAGTAGTTACACTAGAAGAATCATAGGAAACCGCATATCCCTTTCTATAAATCAAAAAATATCAAAACATGAGAAATGGTAATATTCTTCCTAAGCTCTTAAAAGGAATCCAAGCATTCTAGATTCAATTAAAACCTTGATTCTTTTGGTTAATTTAAGTAATAGGATAATCAATACAAGGGAAGTCACTGATAAATTTCTTTTAATACCCTTTATGTACCTAAAATCTCATGATCATAATGATTTTCTTCAGTTTCCCCCATGAAATCACATCTTCTATATTCTCGAGGTCCATTAAAACCCCACTTTCTGAAATCAAATTTCCAAGATAAATTACCTCCATGATCCAAAATGTATATTTTGAGAGCATAGTATATAAATGGTGATCTTGAGGAGTTCCTATAATGATTCCAAAGTTCTTCTCAACATCTTACTACATCCTAGAGTAGACTTGGATTTCATCCACACACACGATGACAAAAGAGTCAAGGTATTAATGGAACCCTTGATTCATAATATCCCTGAATGCTAATTGAGAATGTTTTAATTGGAATTGTATGAAAAAATACCCAAAGTTTTCAAACATACTTTAGAAGGTTCTTTTCAAAACGTCTCTCTCTCTAACTCTAACCAAGTGATACTCAGAACTCCCGTGGATCTTAAAGAACCATCTTGCCAACATGATCTGGTCAAAGAGGAATTCAATATGGGGAAAGTGGTATTTTTTCATGAATGTAACCTTATTCATCTACTAGTAATAAATACATAACTGGAGGGATATTTTATCCTTATTCGAATACCACATAGGGGTTTCCCAAGGTGATATGGTCAATGTATGAATCCTTGGGATTCAAAATCATCCAATTGAATCATTAATTCACTAAAATCAGTGGGGGAATATAGTATAAGTTAATAGATATTAGTTCTTATAACAATATAAGATCAATTTCTAACACCAAATACCTCTATATAGGCTTCCAAATATGTCATCTTGAATCACCTCTCTAAACCCATCCACCACAAGAAGAAATCTATCTTCAAAACCCCTATTATAATCCCCTATCACGAGTGATGAGATCTAAAAAACAATATTCCCTTACTCTAGAAGTGGAGGTCCAACACATCCTGACTAAGGATCCCACTCACCTAGAAATACCTGGGTACTACCATAGAGTTCCCAGAATATCACTCACTAGTGATAATAGTTGATATGTTCATTGAAACATGCCATCCAATATATACCAAGGATCACATCAATGAATTCCATTTTCAATAAAACTAAATACCATTACTATTCACCCCCTCATAGAGTGAGAATATTGGATGCACATCTCAAAACTAATTCATCTTGTTTCCAAGGAACATTACAAAATATGTCACATTTGACATGTTCTCATTTTTCAATATTAGTAGTTCGGAAATAAAAACATAATTGAAGGAGTTAGAAGAACCCCTATCAAATTAAGAAACCACTATAGACAACATAATAGAAACAGTACCTCAACCTTTTTTAGGTCCTAAATTTGACTCCACTAGAACCTAGTCAATATAATGGAGTCTGTTCACCTCTTTTTGGACCGAGAAATTATAGCTAACATATATATTTACTTTAAGCTAACAATTTCTAGTATTAGATCTATCCCTAGAGCCACACCCACCAAAATGGAAACCCACTATCTTAGATACTTCTTATTGGATGGTCACTCCCCTAGAGGCTATAGATCCTACCCCACCATAAATTTGGCATGAAATTTTTCACGACGGTGGGAATTTACCCATAATTCCACATATATGTCAAGGCGTATGTGGGGTAGGACACACCAACTGCACATTCCCATGACATCCACACTGATGGCATAGGACTGATCCAACATCTAAATATGCGGATGAAGATAGTTCGGAAGGAAGGCTTCAACTACCACCTCCCATATTATCATCCTCATCATGATTACTCTTATTTATAGAAAAACCACCACCACACTGACCCACATATGAAGCTACTTTATAAAAACCAAAATTTTCACTCTAATAAATATTTTCCATTTGGGATCGATCAACCACCTTAGCATAATACTTCTACTAAAATAACAATATATGGGACTAGTTGTCTAACCACAACACCAATTCAACCCATTGATGCTATAATTTCTCAATATAAACTTCCTTGGGTGTGAACCAAAACAACTCTAAAAATCAGTTTCCTTATTCCAATTTGTTCTGATCCCCCAAGTGGATATCTAGAAACTCCCACGTCTTGGAAAAGGCCTTGGTCTTAGGGAAATACATCTAATTTAAGATGAAAGTGATTTACTTTTATCTCATCTTCTAATGGTTTCCCTATTAAATAGCTAAGACCCATGATCTAGTACAAGTAACTTCCAATAAGAAAAATTCACAATTAACTTTGACTACATTAGGAGTATCAACAAACCCAAAAATTCATTCAACATTTTCAACTAAATCCTCATCATCTTGGGGCTTCATGATACACCAAAAGGAAGGAGTACTATTTTTTATAAACACATATTCGTTGTACCTTCTTGAATTTTGTATGGATTCCATAACATATCTTTTACAGAGTTCTCTATATGATACAATGCTTAGATTGCACAAACCTTGGATTCCATTTATCTCTAATAAAATGGAGTGGGATAACTCACATCATCATCTTCCTATAGTGGTATTTGAATTCCATGAGGATAAATGATGCTAAAAAACCATAAAAACACAAATGAACCATCAATACAATTTTCTAATTTTTTTCCTACAACAACTTTAGGTCACCTTTAAGAATCCAATCCACAACCATAACAAGCACAGTAACAAGTCTAACCACAACACCCTTTCTTAGTGTCCTCGCTTAAATTGATGCCTATATATTTAACCTAGATGAAGAGCCAAAAAAATAAGATAAATCCCATGGAGACCCATGGCTTGTTTGGGGTTGTGTTGGCAAGACACCCTACTCACAACCAAAACCTCTATCTCCAATAGTCATTTCTCCAACCGTTCCTGACTCTCCCTATTAACACGAACCAAATAAAAGAAAAAATATTCTTTAATAACATTTTTTATGGAATCATGAGAGGATTAAATCCATCCCAACACGCATCTCATCATGTGGCATGGAACAAAGGGTATTCCTAGTCCTCAAGGGCTTGAAACTAGTTTCTAGGAATCAGTCATTACATTTTGGAATTATTTTCCCAATAATAATCAACCATAAACAATCCAAAATAATATAGTATTGTGTCATAATAATTAATCAAAATAAAACAAACGATAATTCTATAACACGAGACAAAGATTTTAAATTTACATTGAAAAACTAAAATGCCAAAATTTGGAGGAAACCCAAATAGACCACAAATATCCATGTTACAAGAGGGTCATCTACCTCAAGCCACTACCACCAACTCATGAAAAAGGGTAACCATTATCAAGAAGATATATTATCACCTCAATAGATCCAATTTCCTTTAATAAGGACAAATGTAATTAGGTATACATACAACTAAGGGTGTTTCAAGGGTGTGAGATAATTCCCAATAGGATTTAACCTAAAAAGATCTCATTCTATAATATGTTAAGAAGGATCACAATACTACTTTTATAAAGAAAAATAATGAATAATTTAAATGATACATTATTGGAAATTAATGTTGAAAGAAAATTCAATAATAAGAATAATGGAATATATTATATGGGTACCATGGGAATCCCTAACGAAGTAGGGCTAGTGGGGTCCTATGATCCCCATACCCTGGTGATTAATACATAAAACACCAATAATTTCCTCATGAACAAGTTACTCTATGGGAATCACATCCTAATGCCCAGTTCTCTCCAACCACCATCATCATATGTTTAGTTAGTGTGGTAGAATCAATCCACCTATAGGGAACCAGTCATCATCTCTTACAATCCACCTTGCATTCTAGGATTATTCTTACCACCTAGATTCCTTGGATTTCCTTGCGCTCAATTTTATTACATGTTTTACATAAACCACATCTTACATTAACAAAATTTCAATAATTGACACACCCAAATCAATCAACCATTTTCTATATGTAAACAATTTTCAATCCCTTACACACACCAATATTCATGGAAAACAAAATTTTCACCATCCGTAAAACATGTAGATCCAATTATGAAAACCAACATTGAAAAAAATCATTTAATAATGTTAATGAATGGAACCACCTACAATTCACTTAGAAACATCTAGAAACCAATTAAGAACCTTAAAAGCACCAAAGAGAGGTCCTGGAAGGGAAATATCATATCCTAACCATCAATATTTAACCCAAAACAATAATATTTTACCCACATTGGCTCAACCTATCCATTGGAGATAAGAGAACCTAAGAAGGAAGAATAGTGTGATCAAGAATAAAATAAATGGAGTAATGGAGAAACATATTTTTTTTTGGTTTTCTTAAAAATACATGGCCACATAACCCAAAAAATGGAGCACATGGGATTAATTTAATGTAGGGAGTTGTTCTTTGGGATATATGGTCTAATGGTGGAGGAAATTGGGTGATTCGAGGTCAAATTTAAAGAGGAAAAAATGAAATTTTAACATTTTTAGTTATCAAGAAGTTCTTAATGATTGGTCACATGGTCTTCCATACATAGTTCCAACCATGAAGAACATTTATTCAAATATATTGTGGCCTTATAGATTCCTACGGGATGGAATACACCTGTTTGGTTGACTATTCACCTTAGACATGGCCACTGACCTGGGTGCAAGGTTAACTTGCATGCCCCTATGGTAAATAGTATAACCTAGAAAATTATATTATCTAGGGCGCACCATTTTCGCTGGGCTATAAAAAGGATTTTACTAACGATACACAAGCTATTCACCACATTTGTACTATCAAAAAATCATTATTTTTTCAGTAATAACACCATGTAAATCCTTGAGATAACTATTAGATCAAAATTAAAAGTGAAAATACCTTAAAATGATATCATAGATATAAAAAATAATACTATTGATAGTGTATAAATATTATTATAAATCAATTAAAATATAAAATAACTTCTATAAAACAATTTTTTAGAACATGGATATAGATGAAAAAGATCCCCGACCATAAAATTGGGAAATATGTTCTTCATTTCATAAAAACATTCAAATGTTATTTTTGAATAAGAAATAACTAGAAATGGAAAATATTCTAAAAACCCCAAAAAATAATTATTGGACAATGAAGTAGTTTACTTTTTAGAAAAACATAAAATTTATCAAATGGAAATTGAAACCGAAAAACAAAATAAAAAGTGAGAGTTTAACATAAATACTTACCTGAAGTCCCAAATTGATACGTACACACTCTAACACCATATATAATATTTTTAGAGTTATTATAAATCTAAAATTGAACTATATTTATACGTATGTTACTATAAAAAATGATTTTAGAATTTTTAATTACCCATTTATTAACAAATTGTCCATAAAATCAATATTCAGTTGTTAAAAATTATTTTTCCACACAGGATTTTGTTTACTAATTATGGAACATGCACTATGATGATAGTTTAAGCCTATATGAAATTTTAATATTCTAACAAATATAATAATTTATTATTATATATATTTTTAAAATATATCATGTAAGGTAGTGAAAAAAATGAAATATATCGATTCATGGAGGCTGTCGTCTGCACGTACACATTAAAGACATTTTCATTTTTTTATTAAATGGAAATGAGGTATGTAAATTTTATTAAATAAAAATATTGAAATTTTATTATTGTTATCATGTTTATTTAATCATGTTAGAAATGATATTATATATTTTGATGTCTTTTAAGAATAAATAAACATAAAAGAACATAGTTAAGATAATTGTCTCTTCATTGGATTTCCTCCATTAGCATACTACATAAGCCTTCTCGGGCTAGTATTTTTGGGAGATAAAAATCTCTAGTACATGGATATTGGTCTTGTTGAATTATTTTGGTAGGTATTGGTTGATCTAATGTGAATGGGAGGAGTTCTTCCAAGTTAAAGTGGAGAGGCTATTTGTAATTGAGGATAAGATTGCTTCAGGTATAAATTATTGATTATTTTATCTTTTAGGCCTAATAAATTTGAGTTGGGATTATTCTATTGAATTTTATGTTTAATAATGAAATAAATTATGGTATTATAATTTATAATGATTTCAAGGATTAATGTAATCATTGAACCACCTCATTAAAGGTGAAGAATCAAAAATATATTCTTATTTGAATAAAATATAACTTGGGCATAAATATTTCAAAAAAAGGTTTGTTAATTCAAAATAATATTTTGAAATTAATTATTTAACTCCTTAAATAAATATTTAGTTTGAAAAATGTCCAAATTTTTTTGCATTTTTTCTGACATCATAATGATGTTAGAAAAGATGTGGTATTCACAAAAACTATATTTTTAACAATTCACTAGAAATAAAATTTTTTATAATTATCTCTCAAATATACCATAAAAAATTTTGATACTATGAATGTTATATTTATTTCCATTTTATCAAATTCACTTTCTATAGGTGAAAAAAAATAATTGCAATATAACTTCACAAAATGCATAAAAACCATTTTTAGTAAGAAAATAAACTTGTAGAAAATAATGAATTTATTGTTATTAATTTCTTTCTAATAACCATTAGATTAATGTTAATTTATTTTATTTAATATTTTATCTATAAATTACATTTAAATTTTTCATTGGTAGAGATTTTTTAAATTATGATAAAAATATATTTCCCACATAAAAATATTTTTTGGAAAATTATTTATCTTACAATCAAATGATTTTATCTTTATATACAACCAAATGATAATAAATGTGTGATTTATTATTAATTTATTATTAATTATTAAAAATAATTTTCAATATATTTAATTCAATAAATAAATAGAATATTATTTTAGAAAAAGATCATAAATAATTGTTTTAAACAAAACAATATATTTTAATTAATAGTTATTAGATTAGAATTCCATATAACAATATTATTATTTGTTGAATGTTATTAATTAACGATATATGACAATTTATCCATTAATTTCCTTTATATGAAGATTCCACCAAAGGTAAATATTGTTGAAATATATTATTAGATTAGTATTCCCCAAATGGGGACATTTGAATGCTTGAATGAAATCATTATAATATGAAAATTACACCAAAGTTAAAAATTGATCCCATTTACCTTTAAAATCTTGTGAACACAAACTCAATATGGCTTATAACATCTGAAAAGTATTTTCAGACATCCTAATGTTTGAGGATGATATGTGGTGCACAAATGTATCTTTGTCTCAAGAGAAATATGAGTTCATTTCTGTAATTCTGATATAAACTATTGATTGTGATGGGATACATTCCAAATAGGTGCACCATAAAATCACACAACTTTATTAATTTTGATTTTTGTTAGGAAATCAAGAGGTAGATCTTCCCATATAGTGAGGAAATTTATGGACATGGTAAGGTGATAAATAATAAATAATGTGTCATCATTTTACGTAGGAGTCTTTTACATAGTAGTGATGAAGTCCACAGTAATATCATCGCATTTACATAAAAAATAGGTAGAGGATTCATGGGTCCTTTAGAACATTATATATCAAAAATTACCTATTTAAAAATGAATCATCGTGATATGTAGTCTAAAATTTCCCACTTCAGATTATCCAACTAAAATTATTCCTTCAAAAACTGATAGTTTTTTGGGCTTCTATGGTGTATTGAGAAATTTGAGATATATGATTCATAAAATAGTTCACTTTATTGCTCGTGCATGGATGGAATAGATAGAATCATTCTAAATTTAAAAATATCATTTTGATAGATGAGGTTTACCAACATCCCCTTATTCCTGATTTAGATTTTATTTTTAATATTCTTATAATTGTGCTGGAAAATATTTATTTCTTCCAATAAGGTAGTTTTTTAAATAATTTGGAATAGATGTTATGTTTCCCATACCTTAAGGATTCATATACCCAACTTTACTAAATTTATGAATATTGGATCTTTGATAATCCCCATTTAGGGAAAACTTTATGATCTTTTCTAATCAATTCATCATCCACCAAAATTTCCTTCCCATTGTGGTATTGTATTTAAAATTCATAATCCTTGAGTATTTTATATAATTTACGTTACCTTATATTGAGGTCTTTTGATGAGAATATGTACATCAAAAAAATATATCGGTATGTATTTCACAACAATCACTATAAATGTAATTCCTCATGATCTTAAAGTCAGAGATTATGTCTTCTAACTCAAGATAATGGGTTGTAAAATTCTATTTAGGATTATTTAACAACTCTAATGTATAGGAAACAACTCCATCACTCTGTATAATGACACGTCAAATTCCATTCTTTTATGAAACACTATATATCACAAATATATCCATTTATAGTGGTAAATTTTATATCATTGAATTGAATAATATCCTATTTAATACACTAAATATTTACTTATATTCATATAACACATTGATTTAAACCTCATTACGTGTTAACATGGTAAATGGGTTAGCTAATTGGAAACAACATTGAAAAAATCATTTATATTAACATACTAAAAAATAAAAATATATACCTCACTTATATTCAATAATGTTGTCCATTCCATCACTACATTTTTGATTTTAGGATCAACGGATATTCTATACATAGAGAAAATGTGGATATAAAACGAAACTTACAGAATCTATAATTTGAATTTGAATTTTTTTTCTCGTACAACTAATTTTTTCTAAGTGTCTTAAATTTGATTGTAAAATGACTCGTATGATCATCATTGGTTTTAGAGTACATCACGGAATCATAAACCAATCCAAAAATGAAAATATTGAGATAATAAATGAATGTTATTTTCATCTGATATGTAGAAATATATGGTTTTTTAGTCAATTTAATGGTAATTACTATGTATTTTTAATATCCAAATATTTTAGGAAATTTTATCTATAGAATAACGTAATTATTTACTCAAAATTTATTATTCCTAAAAAGTTTTCCAGTATTCAAAAAAAATTGACCTCCTTGCATTTTATCTAACAAGTCATAAATATATCATCTATGATTAATTCATGATATAATAATGGAATTTATTTGATGGTAATCATTTAAAACCCTCATAGACTATAAGGAATTGTCCGTAAACATATCTTATTCTATTATTTTTGAACAAGAATTACATTTGAGGATCTTTTAAGTACAGTGTTTTAGAGAACTATGAAAAACTCTTACATAGTAAACTCATAAATTATAAGTGGAAAATTATAATCATTATACATTTTTTACCAAATAAACCCATTTTACAATAAAACATTATTTCTTTTCATGAAACATCTTCAATATATTCATCATGGAATATTCTTTTTCCTTATCAATCTTATGACTTGTGAAAAAAATTAAAATGTTGGATGACTACAAGAGAATAGTAAGGGACACAAAAAAGAATGGAACCATTATTCTTGTTAAAACAACGAAACCCATTTGACACTCATTTAGTGAATGAAACAAAAAAACATGAGTAACACTCATAATTTTTTCAAATATAAATATTAAAACACAAAAAAGAAATTAAAACTCATCTAGGTAACTTAGTGAATGATATATATAGAACCATTTAAAATATATTTTAATTGGAATAACCATATGGTTGAATTTTAAATTTTATATCAATAATGGGGATCAACCTTTATATAAGAAATGTCAGGTTCACATGTGGACAATAATGGGGATCATCCCATCGTATAAATTATAACATTCTCACATGTGAGTTATAATCGGGCTCAAACGATAGTACAAGTTGTGTCGGGCTCACCTATGGAATATGATGGGCCTCAAATTTTCCTATAATATATATCAGGCTCATAAATTTAACATAATGCTCAATTATTATTTCAATAACACATTCATCAAAAAAACATTTGAAAAACTATTCTAATACCATGTGAAAGATATTTTCATATAGAAATACCATTTTAATTTTAAAACCCTTTTTCAATACAAAGATACCAAAATAATGGATTTACATTCCATTAATAATACATTAATACTTATATAGGACTCAAAATATCAAATAATAGTTACAAAGTTTGAGAATTCGTTGTCACCCAATACGTTAAAAGAAAAAAAGTCTTTTTGTCATTCTATGTAGAATGTATAATGATTTGCATCAAAAGATTAAAATTTTAAAAAATTTAATGAAATGAAATATAGAAATAAAATTCCACTATAATCATTTTATATCCATATAAATAAATATGTAAATTAATATCATGATGTAAATTATTTGATAATTAAATATTTAAGTGTTCAAGTTGTCCCATTCAACATTGAACATTTAAATATTACTCTCCCTAAATTAATAAATTGAATAAATAAATAAATAACATTATTATAGATAAAATATGTATTTTAATTATCACAGTGGTTCTATATATACCTTGTAAAACAATAAAGTTTCTTATTATAAAGAAATACCCCAATTAAAGGATATTGAGATGAAATATTTTATCTTGAGTCTGACCTATCAGGTACAATCATTATATTCTTGAATAATAAACATATGTTAATAAACAATATCTTTATAAAATTTATCATGTTTATTATTTCTTTTATGTTAGTTATTGTCATCTTATAAAAATTACATTATTATTTATGTTTATATTAGATGTTTTGTTGAAAGTTGATAACTGATTCAAAAATGAACATTGCTTGAAGTCAATAGTCACGGTTTTCAAGTACATCATCTCAAAAATAATTTTCAGTACAAAATAATCACATTTAAAAATAAATTATACTTTTAAAATCAATCCAAACATTTATGGTATGAAAAATTAATAATGTTATAATCATGGATACGGTAGGTCGTATGTACGCATGATTAATAATTTCATTACCCATTGATCATTATAGAAATAAGGTAATTATTATTTTATCATTATGAAAATATTAATATAATTATTAAATTAATAATAACAATTTAAATATACTTATATATATAATTCAAGTGATGTAGTGAGTAAAAGTGGCTTGCATCTCTTTGTGGAGTAGATAGTTCACACTTACGCACGAACGACATTATAATTTTTTTTGTTCATGTAAAGTAAGAAAACCACTAAAATATTTTTATTTTAAAATACTAAATATGTCGTTAATATAATATATAAAAATTTATTCCATAATTATAATGAGCCTTGATAGACTGTTATGGAAAACGAATAATATCAGTTCGAGGAGGGGATAATTCACATATCTGAACGAATGATTAATTCATATCCCATTTAATGGCAGTGGAAATGGATTTATGTGTTGATATTAACATAATTGAGTATAATTATATTCAGTTTAATTTATTAATTATTCCATCATGGTTACAGGATATTTGAAAGACTTGGAAGAAGAAATAAAATAGATATAGTTAAATAAAATGATACCTCTTCTTTGGTTGATCACATTCGAAGAACACATTATGACCTCTAATAAGGGTGTTCTAACTAATATAAGTCCCCTATAATGTATTTAGAGACACTATAAAGAGTTTTGGTCAGATATTTTTCGATCCAAAAGTCTTCCCAAGTGTTAGTATTAGAGAAGTGTGGGTACCATTTTCTAGGAGAGGGGAGGGGCACCCTTGGAAACTCTTAAAAATTTTAAAATAATATAAATTTAATATCATTGCAAAAAAGTCCCAAAGTCATATATTTGTAATTTAGGATGATTTTTGGGTGAAAACCCATCAAAAAATTAAAATTATAAATGTTGTAAATATTTTTTAAACTATATTTTTTTTGTTTGACACTTATTTTACACTTTTTAATCTTATTGTGATAAAAAGTTTTATACACATTAGGTGTTAATGTAAATACCATAATATGTCAAACTACCAAAAAAAGTTCCATTTAGGAAATTTTAGGAAATATCATTACTATTTGTTAGAATAGTATATTTCTAAGAATTTTATAACTTTTAATAACCAATTTTATATTTTAAGTTGTGAATTATGTCAACTTGGACACTATTCATACTTGACATTTTTTAAAATAAAAAAACTTGATTCCTTAGAGAAAATATATTAAAAAAATACTAACACGTGATAGTCACCTATAAAATTCATATATGACATAAATTATGTCTAATAATATATATTTTAATTTCTATAAAATCACTTATTTGATTCTTTCATTAATAAAGTAATCACTACATCAACATTGTTTCATAATTAAATTCAATTATTTAATGTCTAAAAATTGTTGATAAATAATATGATATTGGTAATATTTTTATATTTCAAATGACTATTTATAGTTTGAGATATCACTTATATAACCCCATATTTAAAAAATTATTAATTAGAGTCATGTTTTAGCAATTTTACCTTTAAATTAGAAGATATAAATGTCATACTAATACAAAGGTGGATTCAAAAGGCCTTCTTTTCATCCCAATGGTTGTCTCGGTCAGAAATAACTCATCGAAAAATATTTGGAAGACTATTAGGGTAGTTTTATATTATTTCAATAATATTTTTACCCTTATCTACCTGATTTACCATTTAACCATGGTAAATAAAATACTAAAGTTACTATTAACCGAAAATATTTTGATCACATTAAACCGAATTATTTAAACTAATTAAAACAATGTATTTTTTTAAAATTCTATTCACAGAAGTTTTAAAATTAAATTTTATAATTAATACTATTTTCAGAATGAAAAATAGGTTTTTAAAAAGTGAAAACCATCAAACGATTGACAAGTGTTTATGATAACTTTTAATGTGAAGTTACATCCAATGATGAAAATTATATTAAATTTTTAAAAATATATAAATATAATTTAAAACATATGAAAATTATAATCTAACAATATAAGTAAATTATATGAAATGAAAATATTGAATTAAAATGTAGTATTTTTTAGTGTTCATTAAAATATGAATTTTTTCAGAAATATACCATAATTTCAACCAAATTGATTTTTTATGTCCCTATTCCAATGAATAAGTTTTTTTTAAATATAAAATCTAAATTTGAAAAAAAATATATTTAAAAAACATATCTATTGAATGGTGGTAAAACTACCTTTTATAAATATTTTATACTTAAAATGGATTTTTTCTCATTTTAAGCCTCTATAATTTATTTGATGAAAATAAAAAAATTTATCAAAATTGTTAAAAGATAATATAGTTATTTTTTTCATTCCCTCTTATAAAATAACTAAGTGTTAATTAATATTTTAAAATATAATGTTTATAATGTATTATTTTTCAGTATAACATAGTCTTGTGTGCAACGTAAGATTTCAAAGAAACCCATTTTTGTGTTTTGGGTAAACTATAAAATTATGTGACCGCTTTAATGTAAAATTAATATTCTTTTTCATAGATATTAATAGATTTGAAATAGTATTATTTTGTAATTAACATATATGTCATATAGACCAATCATTCTTCATAATAAATATTATTGACGTTCCCCATGGTGAAACATTACTGTGTAAAAAACCTTTATCGAATAAATCTGGTAATTTTTTCTTCCATCTATATATTTTCACTATGTTCATACTATAGGGAGTCTTGGAAATAGGTTTTTTATTAAGGATGTGATAATTATAAAACTCAACATCACTCTCATTTCGTTTTCTAGGGAGTTCTTTAAGAAACACATCAATGTATTCCTACGTGATTGGTGAGTTATCTATTCTAAGGATACCTTTCACATTCATAAGTTGGTTCCCCATCTATAATATAATAATTTCATTAAGAAGAGATACTGTAGGGGTATTTGGGTATGATAAATATGAAGTATTCTCCTATTTGAATATAACGTATTATATATCCCCATCAGAAAATGTAATTTTCTTCTCTCGATAATAAATTTTCACAATATAATTTGAAAGTTAATCCATACCATATATTATATCAAAAGCCACCATTGGTATAATAATAAATTTTTTAATTAGGGTGTATCTATGTTTCCTAATTGTAACTGACTGACATATCCTCATTGCAATAATATTTCATCTATGAGTCTTTAATGATAAATACCATATTAAAGAGATAGGGAAATATATTTTTTAAGGAAAACATAGAAGATAAAAGAGTGTGAAAATATATAATCAAATAAATCATTATCTAAATTTCATATTTTGATCAATGTACATGTCACAATATATTTCATAACATCAATGTTAGTTATAATGATTACATAAGGTTGGCCTTACTCCATTATACCTTTTGGAATAGTTTTTTCTGGATGCATCATACATTCATTCGAAGGGTTCCCCAACTCCTCCCAATTGATTTATTAAACATTGATATATTCTTTCATTGTATTGAAATAATATTTTTTGTATAATTTATCACCAAACATGAAGAAAACCCTCATTCCCATCAAGCTTGTTTCATGCTGTTTCTTCCAACATTTATTCCAGGTCAAAAATTCCACTGTTCATTTCTTCCCCTCTGTAGTATTTATTTTTTTAAGCTGCTCATCCGACCAATTAATTTCTTATCATTCTAGAAAAAAGTTATACACATAGAGTTCATTATATATCTATAATTCACATGATTCTATATCCTTATATACTTAAAATTTATGGGATTCTAATACACATTTAACGATAGTATTTATGCCATCAATTAGATGATCAATTATACTCTTTGGATGACCTAAATAATCTATAGCATGATTTACTGACCTTTTAAATTTATCTTTATATTTCTCAATATTCTATACATCCATTTGTCCTTAGATTGAGTAATTTTGTCTCCGTAATATCTATTTACTAAAGAAGAAATTATTTTTCAATGTATTTCCCATTTAATTTCATGTAATAAATAATCTTTATTTCCTAGGAATAGATATTATTCTAGATCAATGACCACCAATTATCAACATCTCCCATAAGAAAATAAACATTTATTATAACATCCTCAATTTGGATACTTCCCAAAGTGAGAAATATCATCTTCATGGATTTGATACATCCATAATCTACTAATGGACTAAAAGATCTATTTAATGATGGGGCTTATTGTCACTTGATGAGTTCAAAAATTTTTGAACCATGTTGGGGTTCTATAGGATACTTGATATGGGTAATGTTATTAGTCATGACTGGGGTCAGCTACCTCAAGATAGTAATAATTTTTTCATATTCCACTCAATATCCACTCCCAGCTTCATTTCCCTTCATAAGAGTTAATACCTTATAGATATTTCATGAATTGATAAAGTTTCCATTATTTATTCTAGGACCCATTTATAAAAAGTGGTTATACTAAATTAGATAATAATAATATTAATTATAAATCATAATATATAATTCTAAATCTGATTTGAAAATTAATAAAATTCATTTTTTTTGCAAATATACTCTCAGAATAATAAATATAGTATCTTTGATAATATCCTTAAATCATAAAAAATTTAAAATACAATATAATAGATTTTACAGATTATGTAAATAAACCAAATCATATATCTTGGGAGTTTTCAGCCTGGTGTGCAGTCTTAATCCCACACATCATGCATCAGTAAAGATATAGTCAATACACAGTCACCTCTGTCAAATTTGTTACCCATAGGTGCATCTTTTACACAGTTGTATCCACTTACTACTGTCCACATAGGGATGTATTTGGTATGAAAACCACACAATCACTATTTTATCCAATCCTTTTGATATCATCCAATATTTATCCATATCCTCAAATTCCATCATAAGGTTATGTTATCAAATCAATGATTCCCTAAATCTTGCACACCTAGTTTATATAAAACTATTTTTGATAACAAATTTTAAACCCCAACAATATTATCCTATAGTAAGTAGTTTCTTTACTATATTATTACAAGATACATGAGATTATATCGTAAAGAATCTAATATTTCATTAGTCTTAGATGACTACACACAAACATTATCCTCACATTATATTTGAAAAGCTAAAATAAAACATAATATTCTAGTCATAACATTATAATTTCTTCTCATATATCCTTCAAATGATTCATAAATACATTATTGGTCACACAAGGAATGGAAAGTAAAAAATTGAGATAATTCTAATGCTCAGTAATGAAAAGCGTAAAAAAATATGTCATACGATAAGTAGAACATGAATAATATTTCATAGATATACAATAAGAAAATATGGTATATAACAAATAACCATAGGCTGTGGCCAAATTTCTTGGATTATATAAAAATATAAAAAATCAAATGTATTACGAAAATCTAGTTTCATAACAAAATAATACATAATTTCATACATCAGTATCTTATTTTCAATTCCTTGTGCTGATATTTCATACATAAATATGTAATGCGTACAAAAAATACCCCAACAAGTTCCATTTATGATACCTACTGATTCATCGAGGGGATTTAATAAACCCCACTCATAAATTTATAAGTCTATTGAATTTATCATATGAATGGGATGAATAATCAATACATTATATAATCAACATAAATATCTTTATTTTTAAACCATCATATAGAATGTTAATATTTTTCCCTACTCAAAAATAGAACATCATGATCAAAAGACATCTAGGGTATTATGGTGGATTATTTCATTATATTATATAACTTTTTAGGAATAATATTTATCAAATAATTTTGACATGGACGAAAATTCTTTTAAATTATCATTTGAACATTTCATGAAGAAAATAGCCTTTCAATATTGAAATATCTTATTTAAAATCTAAAAATTCACAAAATTTAAGGTGAAAATATTTGAGAATAAACATGAAAACATGTATTTGATGATTCACTGAATATAATAGTTATGATAGTTGGAAAATTCATTTATTTGGTAAAAGATAAATCAAATATTTCATTCAAACCATTGGTAAAAGTACCTTATTTGATAAGTCAAAAGAATATTCCTATTAATTTTTTTATAGAAAGTACTAAATGATTAAATTTGTAATCAATAAATAATTATATAATTATAAAAATGTTATTAAAAGATTCATAAAATGAATTATAGACATGGAATAAAAAATCAATGTTTGTTTTTCTTGAAAAATGTCTTTTATGATTTTTAGTACTTGGAGAGAGAAAAATTAAGGGAAAAATGTAAAATCCATAGATAACCACATGTGAATAAAATATATGGTTTCTAATATATAATAATCATATAATTACTTTAATATAATCTTAAACATAATCTATCTTAAATAATGACGAGATTGTGAAATAAACCCTTACGTAATGAAAAACGTTTTTCATAAGTACTTATCATGTGTAATAAATTTATATTTATTACACTTCAATAAAAAAGTCATATTCAATCTTTTAATACTATTAATTGTTTACTTATAAAATCTTATCAACCATTCCTTATTAATATTTCAGTGTCATCATCATTTCAGTTGTTAAATACATTGTTTTTCATGTGTATTTTTATTCAGTAATTATGTTTATTGGATCATGATCAAGGTTCCATCATCTCCAAAATTTTAATAATGAAATAAGTACCATATATTTTTATTAAATAATTATTTTCAATCATCCATGAAACTTTAACATGAAAATTGAACCACATTTATTCATGGTGGTTGTATTCTATATGTACACACGAGCGACATTATAATTTTTTAATAGTGAAAGCGTAATAAGGTAAATACTATATTATATTCCCATAATCATAATAATTTCATAAATATCATATATATTCATTAGTTCCATCTTCATAAACATTGATGTAATATAGTGTTGAAAACTGAATTATACTTCTTTATAGAGATGGAAGGTCATATATTTTAATGAATTATGTTTTAATTCTTAAAATGATGGAAAGGAGGTAGAAAATAGTTTTCTTTTTTTAGTAGATCATTATCATCCAATTTATTTTGTTTTAATAATTTAAAAGCATATTTATTATAAAATTTTATGTTTTATAAATATTTTAGACACAAAATATCACATTGGATATCCTAATAATTTGTCTACATTTTTTAATCTACAGGGAAGAGTAAAACAATCGATTGGGTGCTCTTAAAATTCACCAATGATGTATCATCACTTTTAGGATTCAACAGATTTTATATTTTAAAAGATATTGTTTTCAATGATTATATTAGCTAGAAATATAAAAATTATGGAAACATATTCTTATCTGTATCCAATTAATTCATATTTATTTCACTAATTTATAAAATATACGAAACATTCATTTCAGTGCACTGTAAATCAACCAATGTTCTGTGACATTTCATTCAAGCTATAACTTTTAATACAATTATTTTTTCTTATAATTTTACATTATATATTAATATTTTAATGTCCTATTGAGGTGATTTTTGACCAATTATAAGGGTATTTGAATTACCTATATATAATTATCCTAGACTAGATATTTAATATGATGTGTAAAGTCTCTAAAAGTTGATAGAATTCTTTAATAGTTACGTGTACTAATTTTTATAAGGGATTCGACCTCAAATTAGGATTCATCCCCCTGTGGATGATCCCTATCTTGGTATTAATATAATAGTTAGAATGAAATTAAACTTAATGTATGTGGAATAATCATCATGTTCGTATTCAATAAACCCCCTATTAGTGATGTTGATCGACATAATAGTTGAAAGTTGAATCTCAAGTTGATGTAAAGTGGTGAAGGAGACATAGAATTCATTTAATCTATTAGATCGTGGTTTTCATGAAAATAAACAAATTGTACACCACTTGAGATAATGGAGATGTTCTTATCATTGAAAAATGTACCTTATATGGATTTCTATTATGTCACATGTTCTGTGTGAAAGGTAATAATTATTTCATGTTTAATAAACACACATGGTTATAGAGAATTTTCATATTGATTAAATCATGTTGAAATATTATAATTACATGAGTTTATTTAAATAATATGACCCACTTAAACAACATAAATTATTTGAGAAACATGAATAATATTACACCCTCTACCTCAACCACACCATTTCCTCAAATCAATAGTTATATTGGATCTCTTATATATATTTATTTCCTAATGTGTGGGTGATGATGAAATTCCACACAATCGATGACGGGAGATCATCAGAGAATAATTTCTTAATCAATAGATATATGAAACTATATTTTTGAACTTATTATAATCATTATAATTTTATCATCACAATCTCCCAAATTAAATAATGGGTTGTTATTCCAGTCACTGCGTATATGGAACTCAGAATTAGTACCTGATTTTCAGGAATGCAATATTGAGAATCTAATTGAAAATCATATCTTTATAAAAAATCAACTCAATATATATATATATATATTCAAATATAAATAAAAAGGAGATAAATGAAATATCAATGGAACAATTTTTTGTTCATGATGTTCTGTTTAGATATCATAGGGGTTTTCTATCATAATTATCATAAATTATAAAATAATAGAAAACTCTCACTCTGTATACATTATATTATCATAAGGTGAAATCATTTTTCATATTATAGGTAATAAGAAATTATCTTTTGTATTTTTACATACATAAATATAATAAGGTAATATATTTTTTTATTTCAAAAGATATGGCAGCCTATTTTTTCATTTTTTTTAATATTTTAATATGCGGTGTTTTTGGCTGGATTATACATTTTTGTTTATCTTTTGGATAATAATTAATAAAATTAATTGATGGTGATTTAATTTTTCATACATTTATGCTTATAATTAAAAGATAAAAATGATTACATTATTTTAGAATTATTTTCTTTAGATGTTGACTGTCACCTAATATGTTGTTGTTATATTTTGGGTTTATTTAAACTAATATAAAGTATGCTTAAAAGAATATTTAATTGATAATTTTTATCTATTTATACTAATTTTCTTCAATGAAATTTAAAAAAAAATTAGAAGAGTTTAAATTTATTTCATTTGGTTTATTTTGAATGTTTATGTTTTAAAAGAAAAGATTAGAATGACACTAAAATTTTCATGGAATATTTTATGGATCTTTTTTAACACATTTTTTTTAATTTTAGATGGAAGAGGTTATGATACAACTATTGGCTATTTTTATTCTCTATATAAATATATCTATTGAATTTTAGAATGTGTGCCATTATGAAAATTTCTCATAGAATCATTACGTGTACTGTAGTATTTCATATTGAATATTTTACTTTTGAAGAACAAAGAATGTAATTCATCATACATCATTATTATCTACAGTTTAACGTAAAATAAAGATTTCATAAATCTATATATTCTCAATTTTTATTTAATGAAGAATAATTCTTCAAAACATTGAATATTTAGTGGTTTCTACTATATACTTTCTTAAATTTCAAATCAATTTTTCTTTTTCATAGGAAACATTAAGCAGATCTAATATTAAATAGTCTACATCTCTTTTATGTTATTCTAAAGTATTATATTGATATAGTAAATTTTGGATGTTGATTTTCCCATTTAAATAAACCAATGTACCTATGAAATCATTAATATAATGGGTCAACTACCTTCACTCAGACTTTGAGGTCCCAAGATAAATGGACCTACTTAGTAAATATCACCAAACTCATAGAGATAACGTCGGTGGAGTGGACTAGGAAATCATTGCATCTGAAACCCCTATATACCATTGTTTTCTGGACATTCTGTTATATATTTTCTATATTATTACTCAACATTATGGAGGAATTATATGTTCTCTTTATTTAAAGAGTGATTATATAAATTTGTTAATATTTTTTAGAAGAACTCATAATTAAACACCTATTATGGCTTCATTATCATCATCCTAGACAAAAAGTTGTAATTAGAGAATGAATTTTATCATATTATATAATTTGGGTAATAAAAAATATAGATAAATATCAAAAACATGAATAAAGGTTTTGATGGTTGACTAAAGAGAAGGTATGTCTATGATTCATTTACCTTACTTTGTTTGTGATAATTATACTTTATAGAATGATCCCTTGGTTTTTTTTTAAAAATCATGAATTAACTATTAATTTTAATTTTATCAAACCATATAAGATTCTTGATGTTCAAATTTTAATGTTTATTGTATCTCATGTAACTTATTAATTCCATAATTAAAGGGCTATCAGAGAATTTATTTTTGAATTAGGAACTAATGACTTTAATTTAGTTTCACAGTATACTATATATTATGAAATATTAGAAACCATTTATGTTATTAATTAAGGAAGTAATATTGTTAAAAAAACTAATTAATAATACTTATAAACTTATATTAAATACATTTATGTAGGAATATGGAATCATTAATTAGGTAAATGGGTGATTTACTAAAATTCTCAATGAAATTTCTACATTGGGAACATTAAATCCATAATATAATCCAGAATCAATGGTGCTTAGAGTATTAACTTCTAAATGGAATTTAATAAATGGTAAAAACTAAAAAAATAAGTTACATACATGATTTGAAACTAGGGAAATAGACCCCAAATGGTGGTCATAGCTTACGGCCACAGCCTGGACAAACCATTGGAACTTCTTCTATTGAAATAAGATATATCCATAATAATGGTTTAAATGATTATAATATGTGGATATCTCCATGGTTTTAACAATGGAAATATCTATCTATCACCTCGGTTTAACCATTTCTATTTAAGAATACTCCCACAATTTGATCTATTGGTTTTAAGGCATACTCCCATGGTTTATAACATGCGAATTGATTATTTTAGCTATGGTTTAGTAGTGAAAATTTCACACTAGGACCATGGCTAAATATATGTCAGCAGGTACTCTATAACCATAGTTTGAACAATTCAAATTATAAGCTACATCCATGGTTTAATTGTGCAATTCATAGGCTTCTTACATGGGTTTATCCATGGATATATCCTCCATATTCCATAAAACATTTCTTCTGTTGTAGGTTATATCAGCACATTCATATCATTAAACTAATAAGGTGTTTTTTTGTTTAACACAATGGGAATAGTGTAAACATTGAGTTACATTTCACTAATACTATAATATGAAGTAATTAAATGGTCATGTCCCCAACACTGAGTCTGGTACCGCGGTCATAATTTTTATAGATACAAAACTCATTACTCAATTTTCTGGAGAGCTGGGGCCTAAACACACTTGGCTACACACCCACGATCTTCCCAATAATATCCCAAACCACCTCCCATGTCATTAGAAGCATGTTGGTTTTTTCTGGCTTCGAAATAACTGAAATATTTCAACCAACATTCTCCAAAAACACCTTTCTCAAAAAACATGTAATTTACAAATGATAATACATTACCAAAAAAGTCAGTAAGACCATAATTTATGATGAGTATTGAACAATATAACCAAGATAAAATTGAGATGTGATACTGATTGTGATAAGATATTTCTAGATAGATAATTAAAAATTCCCCAACACCCAGTCACCCACTATGTAACCCTAGTAGTGGATTGAAATCATATAGAATCATATCTTATAATTTTAGAAGAATGGGTTTTAAAGTAATCCAAACCTAGAATTATAACCAAAGCATGGTACTGAAAATATTAAGGTCCCTGAAAATTTGGAACATGTAACCATATTCAATCACATATTCTTCTAATCAGAACCATCTTATACCTCTCACTTCTTATCAATCTCACTTGTAATTTTATAGAGTAGAAAAAAGAAAAACCCTTTGACCATATCGTTGTCTTCCACATCACCTAAAAACATTAAATCAAACAAAAGGAAATGATGATTATTGTAGATACTGGTACACATAAAAATTGAAAATAATTATTGCTAAAATACCTTTATTTTTCTCCACCAAATAGACACTACACATTTTTAATGTCATTCTCCTTTTGGAGGTGACTGGAACATTAATTTTTCAAAAATAAGTATTTTTTATTACAAATCAGGGAAGTATTATTATGATCTAGAAATTATAAAATTTAAAAGGACTCGAACTTATTAATAAATAGTTAAAATAAAAAAGGGAATATATATATTTTAGATTCAATAATGTTTACCCAACAAGCTTGCAACTGACCAAATTTTCATCATGTCAAGAGGAATATTTCATACTAAGGGGACAATGATGACATAGACTTCAATAATATTTATGTACGGACTCTGGAACTCGCCCAAAAACCAAACAGGATTTATAAAATGATTAATCAAACAAGATTTAAATGAGTTAAATATAGTTGTGTATATTATTATCATTTGGAAAACATTACTTCATGTTAATATTCCATTTAGAATCATTTTAAAGCAATATAAACATTACTTAACACTCATGCAAAAATATTTAACATGGTTTCTACAACATTCATTGGGTGTTTATTAAAATGATAAATAACATAATATATAAAAACTAATTTATAATTTGAAAATATTTCATATAAGATATAAAAATAGAAATAACCTACCTTAGGGTTTCATTAATCAAAAGACCATTTGTTCAAGCTCATATCCACTAGCTACTACAGGTTAGAGAATCACACAGCACCACTCATATCATCAAGATTCCATGAAAAAAAACATTTTTCATTTAAATGATTTAATAATGATTATAAATTACTTTAATGAATCATAAAAATATATTCAAATATATTATGTTAATATATAATGGAGGATATGAAATGATTCTACCCAATATCAAGTATTCCAAGTCATTCCATAAATCATGATGCAACAGTATCACTAGTATTTTTATAGGCATTACATAATATATTAACACAACTAAAAATGTCAAATAGTTAAACTAAACTCAAAGATATGTCATACATACAAATACATAAGCAATCCAACTAAAAGAGATTATGGAAAGAAGAATGTACAATGCAATGCATAATAATCTATAAGATTGTATATTAAGCATCAAATTATATCTAGAAAACAATTCCTAGATAAAAATTCTACTTTTCATTACCTGGAACATCATGTATTCAATTTTTTCAGAGAAAATGTGTTATTTATAGTGAGTAAGAAAATAATCCTTAGAAAAAAACCATAAAAATGTAAAGGAGTTACTATTTGAATATAGAAATATTAATGTTACCTCCAAAGGGGCCAATTACATTCAAGGCTAATTTGTCTTGCCATGGAACTTTATAAATAAACCAACCATAGGCCACTCCTATGTGACCATTACCATAACTCAAACAAAGAACATCCTGATTAGTGACAGGCATCTCATAAATCAATAAAAACGCAACATATCATTTCATTTCATACCAAAGAAAACTCATGTAGTCAATCCCCCCATCCTTACCCCCTGTATAGAATGTAAAATCAACATTGAAAAAAAATCAATTATCTATTTTTAATATCACAATTTATACAACCCATTACACATAAATAACCTCTAACAATGTCTCAGTATCCCATATTACAAGTCATGCTTTATTACATAACCATTACCCTACTATTCATCATATGTAACCACATAAGGATCCATTTCCTTCTTAATTATATATAAATTCATCATATAACTCACACCATTACAAATTTATTTAAGGAACATCATTACATATTCTCTTTTAATATGCATTGGACAAGATTTTCCCCATAAAGTCAATACCTTATTCCTCTTAAAAGTTATCCTAGCATTTGGAAAACCATTTAAATCATACCAACCATACAGTTAGGTAATCTCAAGCATATGTCCAACACCCCAAGCACTCTAGGTTTCTTATATAAATTTATTCACCACATAAAAAACTATTCCTATTCTTATATAATCTAAAAATGATATGTAATGAATACCTATAACTTGTTAATGTTTGAGGGATAATTCTCCAAAATAAGCATAACATTCATTCTCTATTAGAAACTAATTTCCACAGCTACTAAGGTAAAAACATTTAGAATTATAAATATCCATGAGAAATTAATGGTTTTCCATCTTGGAGAACATTTTTAGTTTTTTTTTTCCAAATTAAAACTACCCATATTTGAGTTATAAATTTGACAAGCCTATAAAAGAAATATAGTACCTTATGTATTAAAAATCCTTTATTAAATAGGCACTATGTAGTCAATGAGAAGGTGATGTTCTTAGACCAAAGGCTTCGTGTATCCTAAAAAACAACGGTTGTAGTTTTTGAATCAAATAGAACTATGAATGGCACATGGTTGGATATAAAAAAGATAACATATTAGTCTATAGGCATAGTTCTGCAGAATGGTTCTTTCACTAAGATAGAAAATGTTGGGACGATTGCGGGTTCCATAACTCAAGATAGTGTTGGAGGGTTTGAAATATCAGGAAGTATTACAATGGTTTGCAAAAAAATATGGAATCATGTTGTCTATTTCTATAGTTTTAATAAACTGTGATAACATATGTGTGGAAATAGGTCAATTTTCTAGCTGTGAGAGACTTCAAAAGATGAAAATAACTTCTTGATTAATAGTTGAGTGTGACTTACAAATATTAATTGAGTACATTTGGAAATAAAATTAAGAGAATTCATTGATGATATTATATTCATATTAAATAATGTATGTAATGAAGAGAATTTTTTCTTGAGAATACATGTTGAATTAATTGAGAATATAAGATCCTAATATATTTTTGTATCATGGAGATACGGAATAGATTTATGTCAGGAGGCATTAAAAAAGTAGATGATATATGTGTGTGAGTACTTAAAAATATTATAATAATAAAATCATTGATACTCTAAAGTGAATATTAGATAATCATATAATTTATTGTGTCAATTATATATTAATTTTCTCGATGTTCTTCAATGTGATCATACTAGTTGATCTATTTTATTTCAGGAGGGATTTAAACATTATGTTGGGATATTGAAACCCAAATTAGAAGGGAATACGTCCAACTATGGAATCACACATTTTAGTGGGAAATGAAATGATGAATTCTCTAGAGGAACTTTAAAAAGAATATTGGGTGACTATATATTCATAGGAATTAGATGTTAAATGATGTAACAATTAGTATTTATAGTTTTGTTTATAATATTTTAGGAGAAATCAAATCCATTCAAGGAGTTGGATTTTATAAATGGTACATTTAAATAATTATGTGTTTTGATTATTTTATTTTTTTCATATAATAAGTGAGTATGAGACATTTAAAGTTGTGATGAAAAAGAAATTAATATCTCATATTTATTAATTCAAAATTATATAATTGTAAAAGTATCCCAGAAAATAACCCCAATACCACAAATCCCGCACTTAGTGTTACTGACCAACATGGTCACTTTTACATTTCCTCATTCAATGAGAAATAAATAATTCTATTTTTAAAATTTTCTAATATACTTATCTTTCAAAAATTATTAGTTTTTAATCACCAAATACGGTGTTATGAGATATAAAAACTAGTGGTTGTATTTCACGAATATATGCTTAATTCTATAGAAGATTCCTAGACTATAATATAATATCTTTTCATAGATGAGTTGATGTCTCAATATATTTGATTCAATGTGATGTTTTTAATAAATTGTTACACACCTTTATTGGATTATATCCTATTAATATTGTTTTAATGATGATACCATATGATAAAAAATCAGGAAAACCCACTTCAAAGACAACATAATATTCATAAAATCATGAAAATTTGTTACAATTATAATATTTATTAGATTGATCATCCTTTAATTTGTTATATAATTTTTAACCTTTATATTCTAAATAATGGGATAAATTATAATAAATTATACTATTAGAATATTTTCATACATCTAAGATTAAAATGATAAGGTATTATATCATAATAATTATACAATAAATTATATAAACCTTATATTTTTATCCTAGATTAGAAATGTGACCTAATCTTATGAGATACATCCTTGAATTGAGAAACAAACACAAAATTATCCTTCTATTTTTATTCATTATGAAATGAATAATTATGATATATAAATATTATGATATAATATAAAATTGAATTCATGAAACCATAAATAGTAGAAGATTAATTTAATATAGTAATTGATACAACAATGAGTGTACATAAAAAGACGTTACATAAAATTCAATTTCTTCATTCTGATTCTAAAATAATTATTTATATAGTATATAGGATAATAAAATTTTATGGAAATATAGAGGGTTATGACTAAATACATCAAGATTACATTCTAAATTTTTTATTCTTTATATAAAATATATAAATAATATAGAGAGTGATACATGAAAATTTAAATATAAAAAGGCACTAAAAAAAATTCTGGATAGATAAGACGTGATAAATGATAAAAAGGATTTACATAAGAAATACCAACTCTCATATTATATATATATATATATATATATATATATCTATGTGTGTGTGTGTGATGTTAAATCCTCATAATCTTGTTTGGATTTCACAAGTAAAATATGAATCATCTTGTATAGGTATCTGGAGAATATTATATACAAGATTAAGTATATACACAAAAAAATATTTATAATAAAACTTTATATGAGAGTTTCATAGAGAATGACATTTGTAATAATAAAAATATTCTATATATTATATTAGGGAGATCATATGTCCTGAAATGTGTGAGTATGAAACTTCAATAGTCCATTTTCATTATAAATTTTACATCAAAAAGAAATATGATGAATCATATATACAGTAATATGAATTGATGTGATAAGTGAATAGTTGAAAAAATGGTATAAATGTAATTTAGAACATATGTGTTTTTTATAATATCATGATATATTATGATTATAAAATGGTGTGTTTCAACATGAATTAAAATGAAATATTGGTGTATTTAGTAGCAGTATAGATGAATTGATATTATCATAAGGCTTTATAGCCTTCTATGGTTGATAGAGTTTAAGTCCCCTTACAGATTAGAGTGGTGGGGATACCATGAATCAAATAAATTTTCTAGAATCTCGTAATATAATATCCTCAATCTCTCTCAAGAGGGGACTAGTAAGTAAAATAAGATGTATGAATAGTGGTTAAAGAGACACTAACAGAATTCTAAAACAAATTCTAACAGTGATAGAGGAAGATAACCTTAATATTTTAGTGGTTCATCATTTTGATCATTTGAAATATTATGATTTGGTATTCACTGATAGGGTTGTAGGATAAATATAAAACTAATTTAAATAATCCAACAGTCCAACAGTGTGGTAATGATGGAATAGCAATAGGGTTGATGTAACATTAATGTACTATGGTCCACCTTTCAATTTATAGATGGTCTTCCAGAGCTTGTAAATTTTATCGCTCAAACATATGTTGAATTAAATGATCATTATATAAATGTATAAGCCTCATTAATTTGTATATATGTATTGGAATGGTCTATAATGGGAAAAGAATAAATGGAGAAGAGGGTTCTAGAACAATTAGGAGAACTGACATGTTTAGAACTTCAATGGTTAACCATATCACAACTGGAAGGTTATTTCCAATGGGAGAGTTCTTTATTACAAGAAATCCACTCACAATTAGAATAGGTGATGTTGTATAGTTTCCATCTATATTGACCAGATGTTAATTATTTTTTATCACTAAAAACTATTAATTATATGATGTTATTGGTTCCTTATTGGTTTTCTCTCATATTTATGATGTGGATACGAATCAAATTGGTATTGAGATCAACTCCTAGGGGGTGTTTAAAACATGGGTAGTTTTTTTATACCTTGTGGAAGGATTTAGTGTAATACATTTTCCAGAGCCATAAAACATCATTAAACCAAATATTAGATGTTATATATTTTTTACAAAAATCCAAATATGTGAGAATGTGGTTGAGATTTTTAAAAACCTTCATGTTAGACATCCAATGGAGTTGTCAACTATAATTTACCAGCATTGTTCTTTTCTAAACTTTGTTTCATACTTTTTCATTGAATTTATTTTAGATTTGAGATTACAAAAAAATATGATTCATTAGTAAATAAGAATAATATTATTTTGGATTTAATGAAATTAGTTTGGTCTTCATATAGTAAATATTCAAATATCCTACTTTATATAGACATATAATTCTGAGTGTATATGCATGCATATCTTCAAATTATATATTTATCTAGACTTAATTATAGACCCCGGTATATGAAAAGATAATTTTGACAATTTTTTTAAAATGTTATGGATGAAGAGAATAAATGATCCATGAATCTTCTGGTTACATATTTATTATATTTTATTATAGTGGTGTATATAGGGTATTTAGATCCCCGATAATAAAAACAATGACGAGAGTCCTTCCCCCCAGTGCCACACAGGGCTAAATAAAGTTAAAAATTTAATTACAATTGGGATTATTAAAAATGAAACCATATATTTGGATGTTACAGTCAATACCATTGAAGGGTTTGAGACCTACTAACCAAAAAAAATGACACATGTTATATCATCGAGAATTGTAATGATATCCACACACTAGTGCATTTGTATGGGATCCTATAGAGGAAGTAATAAAAATAACATAAAACCAAATGTAAATTTAGTTATACGAATGTCAACAATATAAAATAATATGATTAAAATTCAAATGCATGTATGAATTGAAATAATGATTCTACAAAATTCATAATTACATTAGATGAAAATAATTGAAAGTAACAAACATACAGCTAACAAAAAAAATATAGAAAATTGGATAAACATTTATATAAAAAGTTATAATAATTAATGAATATAAAATATAATCATTTCATTAAAAAACATACAAGGTCTATATAAATATTTCATAAATGCATATATGTTGAAATTTATTGTAAATAATTCATAAGGTAATTTAAATAAAAAATGGAAAACAATAATTTTTAGTCTTAATATAGAAAAAAACATATGGATATTCTATAAATAATTTCCTAAATAAGTTCGTGAAATAAAAAGTTACCACCAAAATACATTAATAAATTGATAGGATCACCAATATCTAATTATATGTTAATAAAAAATTATAAATAAATGTTTTTATGGATGACCATTTTTAAAAGCAAAGAAACAAAAAGATTGACGGTAGTGATAGTGCGCAATTAAAAGTAATAGGATTTTTAAATTACATATTCATGAAATAAGACTATGAGAGTACCTATTATATAGTCGTAACTGTAAGTATGTCTATTGGGATCAGGTTAGGATTTTTCGTCACAATTACTTTCATCAGAGAGAAAAACTGAGGAGATCGGGTACTATGTCTCAAAATCGTAAAACCTATATTGAGGTAGGGTTCATTTCATGAAGAAATATGATGAAAGATCCATTGGGGGAGTATGATATAATATCATTTGTGTTGAATATTTTAGAATTATGTCGATAAGGTTTACCATTGTGAATGTGAGGTGGAAGGTGGGGATATCGCATAAGAACCATGGAGATAGATAGTTCGGGAGGCCGCATGTGAGTCGCATCCGCGGGGAGGTGGGCTAGCTACATTGGAAGTGTGTTGGAAGAGGAAAATTTTTAGAGGTAAATGGTGGGTTGGCTACATAGAAGGAGGAATTCCATCTGAGGTAGGGGCTCAATTGTAAAAAAGGAACTTCATGAAGAGAAGAGAGATAATGAGGAGAAGGACCATGAGAAGATGACAAGGGGTATCTGTGAGAGCTTGAGTGCTATTTACATGGTTTTAATAAATTTGTGTCCTCATGTAACCTATGGACATGTTTTTAGTAAACAATGGATATAGATGTGGGTAAATAGGTTATTGTTCTACTTGTGGTTTTTATTTTAAAATCCACACCTATTAAAAAATTAAAAAGGAACGAATGGACCTGGAAATTGATGATATATAAAGCTAAGGTGAAAGCTTAAGCTAATGATCCTATTTCAATAAAAATTGAAAATGTAAAACTCTTAGTTTTGAAGGATGAATGTTATGATTTTGATTCTTGTGATTTTGGTTTAAGTTATGGGTTATCAGATCTTTCTTGAGAATAGAAAAAGTTGCATAAAAAATAAATTATTAATAAAATAATAATAAAAAGAACAATTTAAAATTCTATGAGTATAAAGATATTTGATTTGATACATAACATAACACTACATTAGGATCAATGAGAAGTTGATTATAATATTAGAGTCACGAAATACTTGAAGGATAATTTGAGTGTATATAAATTTTCAAATAGTGAATCTATATCAATCACTGATGTTGATATTGAAACATAATTAAATATTTGTCTTATGACTCATACTGATGAGGTATAGTCATCTTTCTCTCATTGTTCTAAATTTGGAAATATTCTGTTTTAGTGAACATAATGAATATTGTTATATTCTTCCATATAAATTTTAATCATTAATGAAACAGTATATAAAAAATATAAAATATTTTTATTCTTATTTTAATTTAAAATATATTTTAATTATATAAATAATGAATTTAAAATCATTTTTTTAAAAAAAATATTTTTCTTTTCATGAAAAAAGATGGATTATTTATTGAAGTTGATTATTTAAAAGAATATTTTAGTATGTTTAACAAGGGTTAGAATTATTTAAATAAAATTATTATTCATAATAAAATTAATAAATCCATAATTTGTATTGGTAGTAATGTGGAAATGCCTAAATAATATTATAATTATTTTATTCCAAATTCGATAAGAAAATTCAGGTCTACATTTAGATGTTTTATGTGTGGTAATAATAAAAATTATGATAGTGACTGGAATTTTATAAATCCTTAATTTTTGATTTCAAACATTTTCATTATTAATAATAATTACCCGGCTTCAGATATATAATTTCTTCTCAATGTAAATAGATTTGTTTTCCTAGGATCATAATTTCTAACACAACCATACCCAAAAGTATATGGGTACCAAAAGACACTACTAGTTTATATTTCATTGGTTCCTAGAAATTAATTTCATTTTTATATCATTATGATGCTAATTGAAATATGTTGAGATTTATCATATTTATATTTTTTATTATTTTTAGGAAAATCATATTTTTTTATAGAAAATATCGAACAACTCTAAAGTGGATTGTTATTTGATAGGAAATATCCTTTGAGATCAAACTACTAGAATCCAAGAAGTGTTGCATTCCAATTTTAGTTTTAATATATCATTAAAATGAACTAAATATTTTATACATGGTGAGAATAACCTTAATAACGTTATTTTGTATTCATCTACCTTATTATTAACTTGATCATATTGGTACAATTAATTTTTCTTATTGCTTAAATTCTTTAACTACTAGATTTTATTTTATGTTCTTCATGGAATCAAGTTCTAATTATATTCTAGTACAATCTACTCTATGAAAATATTTGTCGGCATACACATTTTTGAAGTGTTTATTATATCTTTTTACATTGTTATTTATGCTCTAAATCGATTTTCCCATTATTTTAACTTCTTACTAATATAAATGATCTTAATAAATTTAATTACTATATAGACATGCTCTAATTGAAATAGTTTTTATTTAATAATGAGAATATAATGAAAAATCTTTTCCCTTATCATGATTTGAAATTTTAATTACATAATTCATTGAATATTTTAATAACTTATATATATTTAATATTTATGTTTATTTTAAAATGGGGAGTTACTTTTATTATTATTCATCTCTGTAAATGTTTTGTTTTTATTGAATAAATTTAGAGTTTTAATTGATTATTTTTTCATTGGAAATTAATTTACAATTTTGATAAAATATTATTATATTATTTAATTTTTCCTTTTACTGAAATTTTTAAACATAGGGGGAGTTTACAATAGTAATATTTTTTGTTTGATAAAATTTATATTTTAAGATTTTATTTATTATATATAATTATTTATTTATTTGGAAAATGAAATTTAGGTTTATCCATAATTGAATTCATTTTTATCTACATGTATCATATCTTATCTTTATAATCTTACATTATTATTTTTAAAAAAATGAGGATATTTAATTTGTGTTTTTTAAAAATGATAAATGGTGGTAATGTTGAGTGGATTATTATCACTCTATTTATATTGTTACGATGATTAAAAATATATACTTACTATACTAACTTATATTTTGAGCTGGATTGTTCTTGAAATATATCAAATTGTATGTCCAATATATTTATGTACATTTCATTGATCTTTTTGAAATACTAAAGAAGTTTATTGAATGATCTAAAAATTTACCATTGTTGCTACAACATTTTTAGGATTCTATAGATTGTATAATTATATAGGTACTACTATTATATTATTTCATGAGCTAAAAATATCTGAATTGTGGGAAACATGTTCTGATGGATATAAAATACATAACCATATATATATATAAATAATATATATTTAAATATGAAACAGTCATTTTGAATCTCTATAAATTATCAAATTTTATATGATATTTCATTTGTGTTATAGATTATTATATAAAAAAAAAATTTATAATTTAAGATAATATATTCAGTTGTTAATGTATGATTGAGGTGTTTCCTAATCAATTGGAAATTTCGTAATATTTTTAAATATAAATCTTTTAAACCAGGGGTTGAATATGATTTTAAAATCATCTAAAAATTGAGATAATATTTTTATGGTGAGTTGTAAATATTTTCATAAGGTAGTTAGCCTCACATAAGGATTCATCCCCATGTTGATAATCCCTATGTTGGTATTAATTCATATGATGGAATGAAAATTAACCTCGCGTTTTTTAAAAGAACCTCATATTGGTCTTAGATGAAACCCATGTTAGTGAATTTGATCCCCACATTGGTATAATGTTGAACCTCATATAGCTACAAACAGATGAGGAAGACCTGGAATTCAAGCTATCCATTAGATAAATATTTTTTTGGAACATTGAAATAAATTTTACACCACCTTATATATATGATATTTATCTTTCCATGAAACCAATCTCTCACATGAATTTTATCTGTGATTCATGATCTATGTGAAATCTCATCTCAATTGAACTTTTATTGAACACACAAAGTTAGATAGAATTATCATACATCATAAAATTACTTTATATAATGTATATGACCAAACTAAAGAAATTTCATACATTGAGAAACTCAAATATTAGTATTCTCATTCCCTAAATCGCACATTTCTATCTCATTATGTATTTAATAAGAGATCGTATATGTAATTATATCATAGGGCATGGGTGATAAATTGTTTCAACCTAAATGATGATGGGTTCTCATGAGATAATTATTCATTGATCTAGATATATCTGAATCTCTAAACTATAACCTATTATTAACCCATTTCTTAATTTATTATATATTATTTGAGCTAAATGATGAGTTCCGATTTCAGGTTATGCATCAATGCAACTGAGTATTAGTACATGATTTCTTATAATGTCAAATTAATAATTTAATTATAAATCATGGATGCATATAAACATGAATGATTTTCACTATGTTTTCCAATGTTTGAGAAACTTGTTAGCAATTATATATCACTAGAATAATGTGATGTTGCATGAATTTAATTTCTATAGTCATGGAGGTTTATTCAATAGTATGATAAAAAATTGTTAAATAACGGAAGACATGTATTCTTCATATTTTGGATTTTCATAAGGTGTGAAAGTCTACAATTTTATTAATAATATGGATTTGGCACACATATTGATATTTACATGAATATAAAAAGATCATGTATTTGGATATTTCAGAAGTTATGATAATTAGTTTTTCAATGTTTTTTATGTTTTAATTTGATGGTTTTTTATCAACGTTATTCTTGGTGGGTTATTATTTGGATAATTAATCAAAAAATATAAGGACAGTGTCATATAAGAGTTTATAAATAGATAGATTTGTAAATTAATCAGAAAATGATCATATTAATTTAACATCATTTTCATGATAATTTCGATGACATAGGGTTATTCAATATTAATTTTTTTTAATATTCTTATTATTGTTTAGCCTGATTTCAAACATTCTGTTAGATAACTTAAATGGAATTTAAATGAATATTTAAATATAAAATTTAATCTATTTCAAAAAATTATTTTTCAATGAAATTGATGCAATGTCAGAATACGTTAAATTTATTTTATTGGGTTTGTTTCAATGGTTTTATTTCCAATATAAAAGAATAAAATGATGATTTAATTTTCATAGTTAATTTTATGTAACTTCTTTCATATATTTATTTTCAATTTCAGTTGGAAGAGGTGATTCATCCACTACTAGATTTTTTTATTCTTTATATGAATATATATCTATAAGGTTTAAGATATTTGAATAAAAACTCGTGATTTTATTAAAATAAATGGTGCTAGAGTATTTCATATTGGGGTTAAATTTTTTAATAAGTGTTAATAAAATTCCTTATCTATCATTATACACTCATATTGTAAAGAAAAATAAGGATTTCATAAAGCTATTTATTATTAAAAATATTTAAAGAATAATAGACATTGATGACATTGATGATTTATTTTCTTCTATTTTATATTTTATTGAAGGTCAAAAACATTTTTTATTTCCATAGGAAACATTGAGTTCAACAAGTATTCAAATATCTATTTATATTCTATATTATTTTAGAGTATCATATTTTCATAGTATGCTGTAGATATTGAGGCTTCTTAAAATGTAATATTAATTCACATTAAAAATTTTATTGTAAGGGTTCATCTATATTCATTGAGGTGTTTAGGTCCCTTTATAAAAGGTTACTCTTAGTGAAATTCTCCACTGTCATGAAGTGAGTGTTCGTGGAGTGGATGAGGGGATATTTGTTTCCCAAAAAACTAATTCAAATTAATATCTAGATATTTCATAAATTTAATATCCTCTACATTAATCAACATTAAGATAGAAGAAAAAGGGTCACGTTTTTCAACATTGAAGAAATAATTTTTTTCATTTTTTAATAGAAGTCACAGTTCACCACATGTTAATTCGTTATCAACATACCAGACCAATAATATCATAATAATAATAACATGTCTGTATATTGATGAAAATAGAGTAATTATGTTAGTATTATTATAACATATTCAAATGGAGTGGAAGAATAAAAAACCTCAAAAGAGTTGGTAAAGATGATCACACCATATTTGATATAACTCACTTATATTACCCATTAATACCTCTTATGATGGTCTTAAAAGATGGCCAAAAGCTAAAAAATATGGTATTTAATATTGTAATGATTTTAGGTAGTTATTGACTAATACAGTGCTCAATTTTTTTTAAAAAGGCAAAAAAATGGGTTCACATTTATAAGTGAAAAGAGGGATACAAATGGAATTTCTTGAAATATTTACATAATATAAAATAATTTCCTAATGAAATTGAAATAAATACATTGGAATTAAAATTTAAGATAATATAAGTTTTAAATATCATTAAATAGGAATATTTACACAAAAATATGTGTCGTTTTTACCCTTATCTCAAAGTTTGATCCCTCACCCCCTAGTAAATATATTTTAACTTTAGTAATTATATCCAAGAATTATTGTTTTTACTATCCATTATTCCTAAAAAATTAAGTTGAACTTATCACCTAATATCAATAACTTTTCCCTAATATGGAATCCATCTTAAATGATTAAATTTTTATACGTGGAAGAAATTAATTTTAATATATGTGTTCAACACACATTGAAAACTATTTTTAGAAAATTTTATCTTTTAAGAATTAAAGAGAAATTACCAAATAAACAACGTATAAAATTTATTGTAATGGAACTAATTCGGTTGTGTTAAATCAGTGGAGTACAGTTTTCAAAAAAATTTATAACCTAAAAAACATTTTATATACTTTATTAAGAGAGATAAGAACAAAAAAAATTATTTGAACAAAAACATTACATTGATTTCTCAAATATTGATCATATATTTCTAAATTTAATATTATATTTTTATATTGATTTATTAATTATTTAATATGGATTTGTTCTAGATAAAAATTATTATAATCATTCATGTTATTATAATGTAATAAAAACTATTGGTTTTTGTAAAATCAGTTTTTCTCCATTTATCCAAAACTCAATTATTCATGAAGAATCTAAAAATTTCCCTGAAAGAAAATTTCAACAGGATGAATTCAAAAATTATATTAATTTCATTAAATTAAATTTATAAAAAATAATATTCTATGTTGTGTCTTTTTATTCAATAAATATATGCGTGTTGTATTATTTTTTCTCTTGAAGGAAAAATCATAATATAATTAATGCATAGGGGTTACATATCTCATATTAGAAGAAACTAAGCCTTTAAGGTTTTGGGGTTTTTTAATTTAAAAATAGATTAATATTTATCTAAAATTATGAAATAATTATTCATGTTATTCTCAGTTTGGCTCAATTTTTATTAGATAAGGGTTCAATTATTTTTAGTGACTAGGTTATGAAGAATATGAGGATAGGACATAAGAAAACCATTAATGAAATGAAGTCATATATGATGAATTTAAAAATTTTACATGTTGTAAGAATGATTCATAACATAGGAAATCTCTTGAATAATTTTCACTATTATATGATTTATCACTTAGATTTTATATATCTTGATGTTTAAAATATGATTTTCAGTTTTAGTCACGGATAGAACTAAGTTTAATCATGCTACCAGTGAATCTTGTATACAATGTAATGAATTTACTTTAGGGAAACCAAACATGAAAAGAGTTTTAATGGAAAATATTAATATTATACTCATATAACACTCTCAAGAAATCAATCATCTCAATTATTAAAATGACTATAGGAGGGACCAATGCAATGTTGAGCCTTTCGTGATGAAATATCCAACTTATTTTAGTGGATCCTGTGCTCCACTAGTGGTTGAAAAATGGATTAATACCACTAAATATATCTAGATTCTATTTTCTTTTTCCTAGGGTGTGAAAACATTTTCTTATGAGTGTATCATTTAAAAGATTAAGTTGACCATTAGTTGAATCTTATTAAGGATACGAGGAAAGAGGAAGAAAAAGAATCTAGAGAATGTGATGAGTTTAATATGATATTTTTTTGTAAGTAATTTACCCATACTCTTACAAAAAAATGAAAAGGGAATTGATTGATATTAAGTAGAAGGATGATGAATCTATTGGCATATATGATACAATCATTACAATATTTGTGAGGTACAATTCTGGTATAATAATATACCCAAAAAATAAATGAACAATTATCTAGTTGATTAAATCCATATATTCAAAAGGTACTAGAAATTAGGGTCATAAGATACTGTAAAGAAATAGTTTATGTGATCTCAATGTAGAAATGGAGAAGGAATATTCCCATCATTTTAATGGTTCATATATTAATAGTAAGATATAATTTCAGGAAAATTTGAGTAATACGACCCATAGAGGAAGGAAAATGAATATGACTTTATGCCAGAAGTGTGAAAGAAGCATGGTGAAATTTTCTCTAAGGGGATGCTAAATATTTCAAATGTGGAAATGAAAACCATTGAGAATGTGAATGTTGAAGAGATTTGAAGATGTAAGACATTGAATGGAATAGGGAAAAATCTTTGATTAATGCACTACACATGCTCTAATGTTACAAATACAATGATTATTGGTATTATGACTACTAGTACCTTGATTCATGTGTTAATTATGACATTTTTCATCAATAACCGCTCCTAAAAATAGATAAAGGTGAATCTCTTATGAACAAGCCCACTGAAGTGGATCACTAGAATAAAGTGGTAAAAGGTACCCTTATCATAAACTCTATAACTATAATTTCCTTATTTTTTTATAGTTCTAAACACTATTTTATATATGAATATTTTTCTTATGGTATAGTATCACCACATCAATGATTAGATGTTGAATTATCAGTTAAAATGCCTAATGGTATTATGATTGAATGTAATAGCCCGAGATTTTATGAAAAATATTCTTTTTAATTTTATTAATGTCTTGTGTTATACGCTACACCAAAAGGAGCTTTCACAATACACATCTCTGACCTGTCTTGAATTATAAGCAATCGCGACCTTCCACGATAGCGTGTGTTGTACGCAACACCGAGTTTCGCTAAACAACGATATGCTATTAAGATATTATTAAAACTAGCCGTTACGAATAGTAATAACCACTTTTTGAAATTTTGTAAATTTTATTTTCCAAAATTGAATTCATTTTTGGATTCGTAATATCGAAATTAGATTAGGGTGAAATTTTGGTACTTTTCGGGTAACTTTCATATTCTGATGAATAGTGAAAATTACTAAATTATAATTAAAAATAACTTTTTTAATCAAAATAATTAATAGTGAGAAATCATTAATTTGAGTGGTTTTAAAGTATATTTAGAATATATTTTTAAAATTTAATACAATGTTGGTCATTGGATATAATTTCACATTTAAACCAGATATAATCAAGTGTCAATCTTTTGATAGATATTGTTTCTTAAAAACACGCTATTTGTTTTAACAGCGGGATTTAATTATAAAATTAATTAATGAAATTTCTATGTTATGAATTTGGTAAAATAGGCTTCATTTTTGAATTCGGAATATGAAATATATCTTAGGATGAAATTTTTGCATTGTTCTGAAAAACATCAATTTTTGATGAATAGTGAAACTACTAAGTGGTAGTTAAAAAAACTGAATTTTTCATAAAACTTAATTTTACCGCTTCTGTGAATGGAATTTCAAAAATCTGAGAGACAAGGTTGATGTCAGTAATTAAAATGTGGTTCAATGAGATGAAAATAATTTTTGGTGAATAGTAACTTTTTACTTTTATTTACCACAGTTAAAAGTAAATGGGGTAATTAAGGTAAGAATGATATTAATATTACCCTAACACATGTCCTAATTCTATTGTACAAGTTTATCTCGACCAAAAACAACCTTAAGTGTAAAATATTATCATTTAGGCCCACATGGATTAGATTAGGACATTTATTATTATTTAATTCAAAGAAGAGTTAAAAGAGTTAAAATCAAAGTTTATTTACTAAAACATTTTTAATATAGGGTTGTACATTCTATGAATTCGATTGTAAATATTCATTAGAAATCTAAAAAGATTTCCCACATAATGGTATTTTATTTGTAATTTTTAGACATGAAATAAGTAAATTTATTTGTGACACAAAGATGATGCAGTAATTATCTTATTAATGAAATATTGACATAATTGATATTATAAATACCAAAATAAATGTAATTTAAGACTTTTTATGAATTACACTAATTTTATAGGTTACTATGATATATTAGTGTTGATTTAATCAACTTGGTTCGAACATATAATTATGTTATGACTTTCACAAAAATAATATATCATATAGTGTCAAAATTGACACAAAATAGTTTTTAAATCAAATATTATATTATTAATTGTTATTTTATTCCTAAAAATCTAAGGATCGGCCAAATGACTTAGATAAGGATATATGTATTAATAATAAACAATTTGGGGTTCGTTTGGCATGTTATAGTAAGTTTATTAACCATATAGTGAAAGAAAACAAAAAGACACGGTAAAAGTTAAATTATTTAACTTAGAGTTAAATCTAATTGATAAGGTTAAAATAATACCCTAAACTTGTCTAAATAGTATTGGTTGATAGGATTTTGACCCATCCCCACTTTAGCTCCGAAATAAGACCCTTTGGAACCATTATAAACCGATTTTTACTTTAATATAAAATAATATTTTGAGGTATTCCTAAGGTGCCCCTCTCCTCCCTTATAAAAGGACACCTCCTCCCCCTCCTCCTCACACCAATTTGAGCACTCAAGCTCGGCCAACACCTGACAAAATCCCTTCTCCACTTCCCTAGAATAATACTAGAGGTCCTTCTTTTCTTCAAAGACCAATCTTAGTTCCCTAAGTGGAGGATTCAAAGAGGTGTTCCAAAGAAGAGGTAATATCCATTACAGATCTTTTCAATTTCGTTCTTCTTCAACTTCCTTATTATTTAGTTGTTTCATGATAAATTAATAACATCAGTATTTATTATATACTGATATGTTATTATAAATATGAAATAACTCTAATTAACTTTCTATCCATCCTACGGAGAAAGGAAATCACCGCGCGTGCGTACGTATGGAATACCGTCTCCACGCCGTGGTGTAATCTATTTTCCGCCACCACCTTAATTGGATGGGTATAAAGGTGTAATGAGTAACTATATATGATTATTATAAAGTTATATTTATACTGAAATAGTATACATACACTTCAACACAATTCCACGACCATGGGAACGATATCATCGCTCGTGCGTACGTACGGAATACTGTCTCCACGACGCGATGTGATTCATTCTCCATGTTAAACATTTAAGAATGATTAAAAAGTATATATAAGAAATAATAATGAAATATATGAAATTATAAAGATACTGGATTTATGTATGTATGTATATGTATGTAATCTACTTACTTCCATTCAAGACAATAAGGAAAGGAAAACAGCGTTCATGCGTACGTACGGACTACCGTCTCGAGGAACGGTGTTTTTCATTTCATTTATCTATCTATTATATATATATATATACTGAATATATATGATATATAAATCATATTTTATATTCTGGAAGTAAGTAAATCATGATATAAGTAATAATAATGTCAAGAACAACAAGTCAAAACACCTACGATAAATGAAACGATTTTACCCAAAACGCTTATTTAACATGGAATTTACAAAAGAACGGGTAAAATAAAGTCATAAGTGAACCATATATGATATCATAACAATGAATATGATTCTGTAATAAGTCAATGACATTATTTAAATCATTATACAGGAGGTTCGGATACATACGAAGCAAATCGGACCAAAGGTAAGGGAAATATCACAATCTCATTTTTATCCGAGATTGTTTATTCGTAAGTATTTATTGGGGTGTATTTTATCATCCACATACATGTTCCCTCAATATGTAATATTTTTTCCATCCACTTAGACTAGTTTAAATCCAATTTTACCCTTCGGTGAGTTTTTAGTAAAGAATATGAAAGGAATCGTTTGTCGTTTTTTTTTGTACGAGGTACTTTTTGACTTTTCCAACAAATGTACAAAGAATGTTTTTTTTAACTTATAAGGCATGAATGGATTTTTAAAAATTTATTTCCAAGAAGCTTCCTTTACAAGTTTTCAAGTTTATTTTTAATAAACTTATTTTAGTTTATAATTGTATGACATGTTAAGAAAAGAGAAGTGTTTTTTTGAAGTAGAAAGGATATTTTCCTCAAGAATGGAGTTCAAATGTTTTATCAAAATTATTTTCCATCTAAGATAATATAGGGTTCTGTTTTTATCCCTATTATTACATTGGTTTGATTATGTTTTGAGGGAATTATTTTAATGAAGTCATTTACCTTATATGATTTGTTTTATGATGTCATGATGTTTCAAGAATCCAATTTTTGTTATATGTGTTATGCGATGATGTATATGATTATGTGGAACACATAAGAAAGGATTAATTATAAGATGGGTGGGACCTATATCTCCCTCCAATGCATTGGGTAAAGATTTTATATCTCATGAGATAGACAGGGCAGGAATGGTAGGTTATACCGGTTCAGTGAAACAGGACTGAAACGAGGGTTACTCGATTCAGAAGGGGACTTTGTCCACTATGATAGTCTTGGCAATGAGTCTTGACTAACAAGATATGATTCACTATGATTATGTGTGTATTCCATAAAGTTTCATGTTTTAAGTTATGATTATTGGGATTACATTTCACTTCTATGATTTATCCCATGTTATGATATTATGAGCTCTTTTGCAGGTTAAGATTTCCAAAAGCTATGTTCTTATGTATATGATGTGATTGATATTTCTTTTGTTTACCCTTACTGAGCATTTGAGCTCACCCTTTTATGATTTCTTTTCCCCAGGATATAAAGAAAGGTTTTAGGTAAAAAAAGGGAAGATCTTTATTGGAGATATTGAAGATCTTTCACCATGATTAGAAGATTACGTTCCGAGTTTCCAAAGACACTAAACTATTGTGATCCATGTGTGTGTGTTTTTTGTTATGTACTAAGTATTCCGCAAAAGTAATGTAATGTCCATGTACGTCAAGCTACGGGTCTCTACAGTTGGTATCAGAGGAAGGGTTTAGTCAACCTTTGGAAACTAGGATGCGATAACTTTAGTGAGATCCCTAGAGATATTTATAAGGTATGTCTAGGGATGTCCTTAAGGATAAGTATACGTATAGGATACAGTCGTAGAACTACGGTAACGATCATAGAATTTAACCTAAGATGTTATATATTGAGGATACTCCACCTTTATTATGTTGTTTTCCCTAGCATGATTTTTGGTTCTCACACTATTCTTTTTGGGTTTTAGACGATGGATGGAACCCGAAGGAACCGTGTTGATCAATGAAATGGACAATGCAATGATTTCCCTCCTGAACAAACAAATGTTATGGGAGATAGAGTGCAAAATCTTATTTCTATACTTACACAAGCTATGAATCATTCTGGACTTCCAAATGAGCAGAGAAGGGAACAATATTCTATTGAGTCCTTCATGAGGCAACGTCCAGCTTCTTTCAGTGGGTCTTCTGATCCACTTGTTGCTGAACAATGGATCAGTACCACTGAAAAGATATTTTCAGTTCTTCAATGTTCTGAGCATGATAAAGTCATCTTAGCGGTATATCATTTGGAAGGTGAAGCTGATCAATGGTGGAATCTTATCAAGAATACGAGGCAAAGAGATGAAATTGAGTCCATGGAATGGGACGAGTTCAAGAACTTGTTTTTCAGTAAGTACTTCCCTCGTATTCTTCGAACAAAGATGGAGAAGGAGTTTCTTGAACTAAAGCAAAAGGGTGATGAATCTGTTGGTATATACGAAGCGAATTTTACAAGACTTGCAAGGTATGCATCTGGCATTATCATCCAACCTGAAAGTAAAGTTGATCGATTTTTCAGTGGCTTAAAACCAAGTCTTAGAAGGGCATTAGCTATAAGAGACTTCAGTAGCTATGAAGAAATTGTGCGTTGTGCTATCAAGGTAGAAATGGAAGTTGGTGTTACATATCCATCTCATGGTTTTGATAAGAAACGAAAGATGGAGTTCAAGGAGAAATCTCAGAAAAATGGTGAAAAGAAGATGAATGTTTCCTTATGCACAAAGTGTGGAATGAAGCATGGTGGAGATTGTCTTAAAAGGACTAGAAAATGTTTTATGTGTGGAAAAGAAGTTCATCGAGTAGCTGAGTGTCGAAGTAATGGAAAAAGGGTATCTAATTATGTGAACAAAGAAAACACTGCAGAGAACGCACCACCAACACTTAAAAGCTTCAAGTGAAAGGAAATGGGGCATTATGCTAATAAATGCCCTAATCTAAGGGTTAGTGATGATCAACATGAGCAACCACTGAAGGCAAAGGGAAAAGGGAAGTCACATGCGATCACTATTGGCAATGTTGAATATGAAAACTATGGGGTGGAATGATTAAGTGTTTATGTAATGGGATTCCAAAATAATGTTGTATCATTGAGTATTGCAATATTTATTAATGTGGTATTCAAAGTGATTGAGATATTTTTTGGAAATAAGATGATATGCGCATAATGAAGGGAAAACGAGAAAATGAAATGTTTAATAGTATTCATGAGCTCATGATTGATATAAGGAATAAGTGATATCATGGTTTGAGTATATAGAATTTTGAGGATTTTGGTATGTGGAAAGTGTTAACTTTAAACTGCATTCATGTTTTCACTAAGGTATTCAAGAGAATACATGATTAAGGACTTTGAATGTTTAGAATGTGACCAACAAGACATATCTTATGGGGATCAACGATGGTATTAAATCTCTGGTAGTTGTTTTCACTATATTATGAGAGTGGACTGCAGTATTATGGGTAAGCCTAAAGATTGGAATGGATTATGTTGGAATAAGTTAGTATTGTTTAAGGTTAGAAGTTTTTTTCGATATTATTGATGGGATGTTATAGTAATATAGTTTTAGAAAAAGGACAACCTGCAGGATGGGCGACATCCCATCGCGTCAGACAAGGTTGTGGGAATCGAACCCACAACCGAAGTGCGACTGGCCTTTATCGCCTACCACTGGCCTACAGGAAGTCCCTGTTTAGTATAAACTAGTTTTATTATATTAAGCAGTATGATATATGAAGTATAATCCCATTTTAGGAACCATATATGATTAATCCCACTATAGATCGACTTATGTATATAAATTTTGCTAACCTTTTGAGACAGATGGAATGACCCGTCATTCTATCACCTGATCTGCTAACACTTCACGAATAACAAATTCAACATAATTTATTTAAGAGATGAAGTGGAAATTGTTCAAGGCATGAACAACAGTGAGATTGTACCAAAATAAAGAAAGTATTTATTCTAATTCAAATTTTCAACTTTAGGGAAATGATCTTGAAAACCAAAAATGTTGTCCTAGTGATCTTATACCTAATGAATCAGATGGTACCTTAGATCCTCACAAATTTATGGATTTGTTATTACTGGATTTTCCATAGCCATGTTCTCTACCACTCTCCATCAGAACATGATGGTTAGATTTCTCTTCCATATCCATATTTTCACCTATCTGGAAACCCAGTGATTAGTTTATTTGGGTAATCGTTACATTTCATACTTTAGTTTTTAAATCCAAGTTTTGGTATTCCTTTTTATGATGTGGGTTTCTATTAAAGAAACATTCGAATAGTAAACCATTTATAACCCCGACGAATTTTGAGGGCGAAATTCATTTTAAGGGGGGTAGAATGTAACAGCCCGAGATTTTATGAAAAATATTCTTTTTAATTTTATTAATGTCTTGTTTTATACGCTACACCAAAAGGAGCGTTCACAATACACATCTCTGACCTGGCTTGAATTATACGCAATCGCGACCTTCCACGATAGGTGTGTTGTACGCAACACCGAGTTTCGCTAAACAACGATATGCTATTAAGATATTATTAAAACTAGCCGTTACGAATAGTAATAAACACTTTTTGAAATTTTGTAAATTTTATTTTCCAAAATGGAATTCATTTTTGGATTCTTAATATCAAAATTAGCTTAGGGTGAAATTTTGGTACTTTTCGGGTAACTTTCATATTCTGGTGAATAGTTAAAATTACTAAATTATAATTAAAAACAACTTTTTTAATCGAAATAATTAATAGTGATAAATCATTAATTTGAGTGGTTTTAAAGTATATTTAGAATATATTTTTACAATATAATACAATGTTGGTCATTGGATATAATTTCACATTTAAACCAGACATAATCAAGTGTCAATCATTTGATAGATATTGTTTCTTAAAAACACGCTATTTGTTTTAACAGCGGGATTTAATTATAAAATTAATTAATGCAATTTCTATGTTATGAATTTGGTAAAATAGACTTCATTTTTGAATTCGGAATATGAAATATAGCTTAGGATGAAATTTTGGCATTGTTCTGAAAAACATCAATTTTTGATGAATAGTGAAACTACTAAGTGGTAGTTAAAAAACTGAATTTTTCATAAAACATAATTTTACCACTTCTGTGAATGGAATTTCAAAAATCCGAGAGACACGGTTGATTTCAGTAAGTAAAATGTGGTTCAATGAGATGAAAATAATTTTTGGTGAATAGTAACTTTTTACTTTTATTTACCACGGTTAAAAGTAAATAGGGTAATTAAGGGTAAGAATGATATTAATATTACTCTAACACATGTCCTAATTCTATTGGAAAAGTGTATCTCGACCAAAAACAACCTTAAGTGTAAAATATTATCATTTAGGCCCACTTGGATTAGATTAGGACATTTATTATTATTTAATTCAAAGAAGAGTTAAAAGAGTTAAAATCAAAGTTTATTTACTAAAACATTTTTAATATAGGGTTGTACATAAGATAAATTCGATTGTAAATATTCCTTAGAAATATAAAAAGATATCCTACATAATGGTATTTTATTTGTAATTTTTAGACATGAAATAAGTTAATTTATTTATGACACAAAGATGATGCAGTAATTATCTTATTAATGAAATATTGACATAATTGATATTATAAATAACAAAATAAATTTAATTTAAGACTTTTTATGAATTACACTAATTTTCTAGGTTACTATGATATATTAGTGTTGATTTAATCAACTTTTTTCGAACATATAATTCTGTTATGACTTTCACAAAAATCATATATTAAATTGTGTTAAAATTGACACAAAATAGTTTTTAAATCAAATATTATATTATTAATTGTTATTTTATTCCTAAAAATCTAAGGTTCGGACAAATGACTTAGATAAGGATATATGTATTAATAATAAACAATTTGGGGTTCTTTTGTCATGTTATAGTAAATGTATTAACCATATAGTGAAAGAAAACAAAAAGACACGGTAAAAGTTAAATTATTTAACTTAGAGTTAAATCTAATTGATAAGGGTAAAATAATACCCTAAACTTGTCTAAATCTTATTGGTTGATAGGATTTCGACCCATCCCCACTTTAGCTCCGAAATAAGACCCTTTGGAGCCATTATAAACCGATTTTGACTTTAATATAAAATAATATTTTGAGGTATTCCTAAGGTGCCCCTCTCCTCCCTTATAAAAGGACACCTCCTCCCCCTCATCCTCACACCAATTTGAGCACTCAAGCTAGGCCAAACCCTGCCAAAATCCATTCTCCACTTCCCTAGAATAATCCTAGAGGTCCTTCTCTTCTTCAAAGACCAATCTTAGTTCCCTAAGTGGAGGATTCAAAGAGGTGTTCCAAAGAAGAGGTAATATCCATTACCGATCTTTTCAATTTCTTTATTCTTCAACTTCCTTCTTCTTTAGTTGTTTAATGATAAAGTAATAACATCATTATTTCTTATATACTTATATGTTAATATAAATACGAAACAACTCTAATTAAAGTTTTATCCATCCCACATAGAATGGAAATCACCGCGCGTGCGTACGTACGGAATACCGTCTCCATGCCGTGGTGTAATCTATTTTCTGCCACCACCTTAATTGGATGGGTATAAAGGTGTAATGAGTAACTATATATTATTATTATAAAGTGATATTGATACTGAAATAGTATACATACACTTCAACACAATTCCACGACCATGGGATCTATATCATCGCTCGTGCGTACGTACGGAATACCGTCTCCACGACGCGATGAGATTCATTCTCCATGTTAAACATTTAAGAATGATTAAAAAGTATATATAAGAAATAATAATGAAATATATGACATTATAAAGCTACTGGATTTATGTATGTATTTATATGTATGTCATCTACTTACTTCCATTCAAGACAATAAGGAAAGGAAAACAGTGTTCATGCGTACGTACGGACTACCGTCTCCATGAACGGTGTTTTTCATTTCATTTATCTATCTATTATATATATATATATACTGAATATATATGATATATAAAACATATTTTATATTCTGGAAGTAAGTAAATAATGATATAAGTAATAATAATGTCAAGAACAACAAGTCAAAACACCTACGATAAATGAAACGATTTTACCCAAAACGCTTCTTTAACATGGAATTTACAAAAGAACGGGTAATATAAAGTCATAAGTGAACCATATATGATATCATAACAATGAATATGATTCTGTAATAAGTCAATGACATTATTTAAATCATTATACAGGAGGTTCGGACACATATGAAGCAAATCAGACCTAAGGTAAGGGAAATATCACAATCTCATTTTTATCCGAGATTGTTTATTCGTAAGTATTTGTTGGGGTGTATTTTATCATCCACATCCATGTTCCCTCAATATGTAATATTGTTTCCATCCACTTACACTAGTTTAAATCCAATTTTACCCTTCGGTGAGTTTTTAGTAAAGAATATGAAAGGAATCGTTTGAAGTTTTTTTTGTACGAGGTACTTTTTGACTTTTCCGACAAAAGTACGAAGAATGTTTTTTTTAACTTATACGGCATGAATGGATTTTTAAAACTTTATTTCCAAGAAGCTTCCTTTAAAAGTTTTCAAGTTTATTTTTAGTCAACTTCTTTTAGTTTATAATTTTATGACATGTTAAGAAAAGAAAAGTGTTTTTTTGAAGTAGAAAGGATATTTTCCTCAAGAATGGAGTTCAAATTTTTTATCAAAATTATTTTCCATCTAAGATAATATAGGGTTCTGTTTTTATCCCTATTATTACATTGATTTGATTATGTTTTGAGGGAATTATTTTAATGAAGTCATTTACCTTATATGATTTGTTTTATGATGTCATGATGTTTCAAGAATCCCATTTTTGTTATATGTGTTATGCGATGATGTATATGATTATGTGGAACACATAAGAAAGGATTCATTATAAGATGGGTGGGACCTATATCTCCCTCCAATGCATTGGGTAAATATTTTATATCTCATGAGATAGACAGGTCTGGAACGGTAGGTTATACCGGTTCAGTGAAATAGGACTGAAACGAGGGTTACTCGATTCAGAAAGGGACTTTTTCCACTAAGATAGTATTGGAAATGAGTCTTGACTAACAATAAATGATTCTCTATTATTATGTGTGTATGCCACAAAGTGTCATGTTTTAAGTTATGATTATTGGGATTACATTTCACTCCTATGATTTATCCCATGTTATGATATTATGAGCTCTTTTGCAGGTTAAGATTTCCAAAAGTTATGTTCTTATGTATATGATGTGATTGATATTTCTTTTGTTTACCCTTATTGAGCATTTGAGCTCACCCTTTTATGTTTTCTTTTCCCCAGGATATAAAGAAATGTTTTCGGTAAAAAAAGGGACGATCTTTATGGGATATATTGATGATCTTTCACCACGATTAGAAGATTACGTTCCGAGTTTCCAAAGACACTAAACTATTACGATCCTTGTGTTTGTTTTTTTGTTATGTACTAAGTATTCCGCAAAAGTAATGTAATGTCCATGTACTTCAAGCTATGGGTCTCTACATTGAATCTAAACACAATATCTCCACTATGATAGATTATTTTGGGAATATGATTCTTGTAATTATTTTGATTCTACATGTAGTGGAATTTGATGTTATTATGGGCATATATTGTCTCTATCTATATGAATCCCATATCAATTACTAGAGAAGGGAAGTCACATTTTATATTGCAAATCAACTAATGATGGTATATTAGTGAAAGGAAAAATATGAACATCCAATGAAAACTATCACCATTATATTGGTCATATTACCAATTCATAATGTATATCTATATAAAATGATTACGAAGAATCATTAAATTTAAGATATGCATATTTTATGGGAATATGATGATATGATGCCTGAAGATTTGTCATGTCATACCTCAAACAATCATGTTGAGTTTTTAATAAAACTAAGGACTGGTAAAAATCTTATTTTAAAGTCTCTATATAGAACGGACACAATTATGTTTTAGTAATTGAAGTAACAAATAAAATAGAATCTTAATAAGGGATTAATTTGGATAATTGTATCACCATGTGGTGAATTCATTTTTTATCGAGAACAAATATGTTTCAAGGTATATTTACATTGATTATTGATTATCCAAATTTATATTAAGAATAAGATTGTGTAATCCCATATTTATGAATTTTAGATCAACAATAAAGTGTTCAATAATTTCTAATGATTTTACACCAGTCTAGATATCATCATTTAAGGGTCAGAAAATAGGACATATGTGACGATCCAAACATCTATCAATGAAAAATTGAAATTTGTTTTTGTCAAAACCCACATTTTTTTTATGAATATCAGTTTTTATTATAAAAGTGAGAATTCTCATATTTAGAAAATTATTTAGAAAAAATTAATATTATTTTTGGAATCAGGACTTCGAAATTATCATAAAGTTAATTCTTCATAATTTTCTAAAACCGTCGAATTTTTGGGTAAAAATTAAATACTATTTAATTAAAGAATGTGTTTTATGACATCATAATGACCCAATAGTGATGTAATAAAATACAATTAACAGTATGTTCGGCCAATATATGTTTTACCATTAAAATAATGTGATTTTAGGTCTGTTTAATTTATTTTACAAAGCCTTATTGAACCTTCTGAAACATTTAAAACATTTTAGCATTTTAAATTGATTTCCTTGAGAGTGGTACCCACCTCCACATTAGAAAACCTATTATATTAATAATTTCGTCCATTGGCCTTATATAATATTTTCTTCCACTCCCCTTTCGAAAAAATAATGGGCAAAAACTATATGGACCCGGCCTTAAATATTACTTATTGTTGAATTAAATTAATAATTCACATTGAGGATCTTTTCAGGTTTAGAGTTTTAGAAAATTAGGATATAAAATTTACATCTCAAATGTTACAAAGTAGAAACATCTACTCAGCTTCCATTTTTTTCACAAAAATAAAAACTCTTGAACACAAGACTCATGTCTAGTTCCTTGTTTTAGACTGCCTGACATTTCCTTGATCCCATCTTTGACCCTATTCAACTTTATGTCCTGTAAAAAACATTTCAAAAAAACATGGGATGAGAATGAAAAGCTCATTAAGGGTTATAACAGTACGGAATGAAAAAATTAGTCCATTTATACATAATAATCAATGAAATCATACTTTACTTATAAAGTATAAGCAATTTAACATACATCATGAAATCATAAGATTTACAAATAACTCATAGAAATCATAAGACATAAAGTTAACTTGAGGCACTCATAAAATTCTTATGTAGGGACGAACCCTTCAGGGTTACGTTTGGAATACCCATCATAGTATATTACCTAAATATCTTCGTAGAAACCTTAACGTTTAACCCCTTCGCGTTACCCAATGCATTAGAGAGCTATATCGGGCTCACCCGCCCTTAGTTTATCACGGAACCACCCGTCTTCATAAATAATGCCCAAGAAACAAAACATAATCATAGAAAATAACTTAAGCATAAAGTAAAGATAACATTCCCACATTGAAATAACAATATAACATTTTATGATATTGAAATAATGAATCCATTCTAAAAACCATTTTCAAAAACATTTAAAACATTTAATAAATTAATTTTTTAATCAAAGTGTCCCATACCACCTTGAAAAATTTAACATTTTAAACCATTAATATCCCTACAAATAAATACTTAAAAATATTTTGAAAATATGGATATTAATAAGAAAAAATCATTAAATCATTTAAAGCGATATTTTAGTTAAAGGGTTTTTACCAAAATTTGAGACACTTGAATACAATAATTAAGGAATAAAATTTAATAAGAACTTTATAATATCTTGAGAATAAATGGATTCATGATATAATATTCCAAATGACATTATATACACCATATAAGAGTGAATTGGTGCATAACAATAATGGAGTCTCAATAGAAATGTAAAATGAGATGAAATCCCTTATAAAGAAGGTATCCTTAAATTAAGGATAAATCAATCTCAAAATTATGTGTGATAAATATAAATACACCCAATATCAGTGGATATTATGTTTAAAACAATCAAAGGTCATTCAAACATATTCAAAGGATAACATATTTAATAACTACTTGTTGAACCAAAAGAAATCGAAATTGGGTTAAAAAGTTCCCTTAGTAATATTTGACAACCTAACGGCATCACTTTAAAATTCATAAAATTATTTGATGATTGAGAAAATGGTATCTCATCACATGGACATAAAATTTACATCAATAAGGATATATAAGAACATATCCCAATATAAAAAGATGTAAATTAAAAGACATAACAAAATAAGTCTTTTAAAAATATGAGGGTGAAAGGTTCCCTTACCGACTTGGGCAACTTTTGAAACATACACCCCATGAAATAAAGGTCATAAAATGAATATGTAACTACCCATAAATGATATTATATTATACAAATAGTAAAATAATGTGCAGTACATACACCACAGAAAAGGAAATAGTGGCCAATGTAGCATGAATCTCACGGGAATAAAAAGTGAGATGAAAATCCCCGTATGAAAATTCAGTAGCCTAATGGCGCCAAAAATGGATTGATGAGATAAAATATGGTTTCTCATAATATGAACATAAAAATTATAGAATGAGGAATATAAAATAACATCCCCAGACATAATAAATATGAGCTTAAAAGAAATTACATAAAAGAGAGTACTTAAAAGTAAAGAGAGAGGTAGGATCCCTTATCTCAAGTACGACTAGTCTCGTTTGTTTCTTTATATTCCTGAATAATAAACATTTGTCAATTTATAATTTCTTAAGGTCCTCGTTTAATGATTATTATTCATTTCATATCATATAACGACCCTTACTTTACATACATTGTTATTACTTCAAAATTTATGCATACTTATTACAACATATAACAAAACCATGAATGGACCATATAGGTATAGTGTCTTTAGAAACTGGGAAACATAAACAACTGGTTCATAATGTGTCTACACTGTCCCCCATATATTTCATCATATCTATAGTACCTTTTGGAATATCTTACTTAATAAGATTCTTCCTGATCTGGGGAAGGAAAACATACAAAAGGGTGAGCTCAAATTCTTAGTAAGGGTAAACAAAAGAAATATCAATCACATCATATTCATAAGAACATAACATTTTGGAAATCTTAATGTGCAAAAGAGAGCATACTTTCATAACATGGGATAAATCATAGTAGTTAAATGAAATCCCAATAATAATAACTTAAAACATGAATCTTTGTGGCATACACACATAATCATAGATAATCATTTCTCATTAGTCAAGACTCATTGCCAAGACTATCTTATTGGACAAATTCCATTTCTGAACCGAGCTCACTCCTTGTTTTAGTCCTGTTTCACTGAACCGGTTTAACCTACCGTTCCAACCATGTCGATCTCATGAGATATAAAATCTTTACCCAATGCATTGGAGGGAAATATAGGTCCCACCCGTCTCATAATGATACCATTCTTATGTGTGCCACAAAATCATAAATCATATATCATTGCATAACCCATGTAGTAAAAATGGGATTCTTAAACAACATGACATCATAAAACAATTCATATAAGATAAAGGAATTGATAAAAATAATTCCATCACAACATAATCAAATCAATGTAATAATAGGGATAGAAATAGAACCCTATATTATCTTAGATGGAAAATAATTTTGATAAATCACTTGAACTCCATTCTTGAGGAAAACATCCTTTCTACTTAAAAAACATTTTCCTTTCTTTAACATGTCATACAATTTTAAACTAAAAGAAGTTGATTAAAAATAAACATGAAAACTTGTAAAGTAATCTTCTTGGAAATAATTTTTTAAAAATCCATTCTTGCAGTGTAAGTTAAAAAACATTCTTCTCTTACTTTTGTCGGAAAAGTCAAAAAGTATCTCGTACGAAAAATGACAAAAGATTCATTTCATATCTTTTACTAAAAACTCACCGAAGGGTAAAATTGGATTTAAACAATTTTAGGTGGATGGAAAAATATTACATATTGAGGAAACATGGATGTGGATGATAAAATACACCCCAGTAAATTCTGATGTATAAACAATCTCAGATAAAAATTGAGATTGCGAGATTTTCCCTTACCTTAGGTCTGATTCGCTTCGTAAATGTCCGAACCTCCTGTATAATGATTTAAATAATGTTATTTACTTATTCAAGAATCATACTTATTGTTATTATCTCATATATGGTCATATTCTTAGCTTCTTATTAGTAATATTTCATTACTACTTGTTATTCGGGTGTTTATTACTTTTTGTTCTTATGCGTGTTTGTCGAAAAATTATTATTCTTCTCTTTAGGTTATAGATACCTCATTTCTAGAATGATATTAGTGTAATATATATCATATTCATTCATTAAATTCATTTATATGATCATTATTCAATGAAGATCATGTAGAACGAATCGCATCACATCGTGGAGACGGTATTCCGTACGTACGCACGAGCGATGATATCATTCCCATGATCGTGGAATTGTATTGGAGTGTATGTATACTATTTCAGAATCAATACCACTTTAAAATAAAAATATATTTTCATTAATTCCACCCTTATACCCACCCAAGTAAGGTGGTAGTGGAAAATAGATTACACCACGGCGTGGAGACGGTATTCCGTACGTACGCATGTGCGGTGATTTCGTTTTCCGTAGGATGGATAAGAGGTGAAATAGGATTGTTTCATATTTATAATAACATATCAGTATATGACTGATACTGATGTTATTAACTCATAATGAAACAACTAAATAAGATGGAGTAGATGAAGAATGGAACTTGAAGAAAATCGTAGAAGTTATTACCTCTTTCTCGAAGTGCCTCCTTTAAACTTTCTCTTAAGGAACTAGATTCGGTCTTTTGATAAGACCAGTACCTCTAGTTGGTTTCTAAGGAAGTGGGGAAGTGAAATGAGAAGGGGTTGGCTGAGCTTGAAGGCTCAAATTGGTGTGAGGAATAGAGGGAGGAGTTTCCATTTTTTAAGGGAGGAGAGGGGCACCTTTGGAAATATAAGAAATATTAGTTTATATTAAATCTCAACCTCACTTAAAAACTTCAAAAATGACTCATATCCAAATATTAGATGATATAGGGTTTTAATCTCATCAACCAATAAAATTTATACATGTTAGGAATTTATTTTAAATATTATCAACTTGATTTATCCTTATTTATCAATTTAATTTTATTTGTGGTAATAATATTCTACATTTTAAATTATTATAAATAATTACATATGTGTTGTGAATTTTCCATAATTTGACACTTTATGACATTTTACACCATATAAATTTTAATTTATAAATTTTAAATATTTTTGTGACTTTAAAACAATTTTATAATATGTTATTTTTATAAAATAACAATAGTGTCAATTTTTACACTATTCATTTATTTGAATTTAAATAAATTATATACAGAAGATATGTTCGAACTAAAAGAATTAATAGATTCATAAAATGTCATATGTATCTATAAAATTAGTTTATCACATTAAATAGTTCATATAATATTTATTTTAATATTTTTAAAACAATTTATTTGATACTTTAATTAATAAAATAATATCAACATCACTATTGTGTCATAATTAATGATAATTATTTAATCCCTAAAAATTCTAAAAAAATTCCTATGATGTATATAAATTTATTAGATTCCAGTAGACTATTCATGTTCGAAGTTTCATTAAGTTTATCACCAAATTAAAATTCTTATACATATAAGATTTAAGAAAGTGACATGTTGTCACATTCTTTGGTTTTAATAATAATTAAATTATTTTCATGGGAAAAAGTCCATTAAATGAATCTAATCCGACCCTTAGGTGATATGGGTCGACTTTTAGTCATCCAATAGGATTTTGGCAGGTGTTAGGGTAATTTTATAATCTTATATTTACCATTAATTACCCGATTTACCTTTAACTATGGTAAATAAAATTTACCGTAGTTACTATTCATAATGCCCAAAAATAAAAAGTAGCATATTAACATAATTTAGACCCACTAATTCAGAATATGGAATCCATTATTCAAAATTCAAAACATATAAGTTGCAGTAATTAATTTAAAATAAATCATGTTGTTAAGAAAACGAGTTTTAGAAGTTAAAACATTGCCAAAGATTGAAAAGTTTTTACCTATGAATTCAATGTGAAATTAATGCTAATGACAGAAATTATATTAAATTGTAAAAATATATTCTATTTATACTTTAAAACCATTCAATATTATAATTTATCCATATAAATTATCTCAATGAAAAAAGATGTTTTTAATTAAAAATTAGCGTATTTTTACTATTCATCAAAATATGAAAGTTTTCAGAAAAATATCAAAAATTTATCCAAAGTAAATTTTTATACCCTGATTCAAAAGAAGAATTTTATTTTGTCAAATTGAACTTATAAACATTTCAAAAACAAGATTTAATGTGGGTGCGCCATCAAAAGGCGGCAAAACTGTATTTTTTGAAAAATATTTCTTTTATCCAAAAAAACTGATTTTGCTTTTATACCTCATTCTAGAATATGTATAGGTTGAATTAAAATGTTATAAAATTCAAAATTCAGTTAGTACTATTCATAATGGCTAGTTTTAATAATATTTTAATAGCATATCATTGTTTAGTGAAGCTCGGTATTGCATACGACGCAAGCTATCGAGGAAGGTCGCGGTTGCGTGTAAAGCAAGCCAAGCTAGTGTTGTGTGTAGTGAAAGATTCCTTTGATGATTTATATAACATAAACACAAAATATTTCTCATAAAAGTTTCGGGTGTTACATTCTACCCCCCTTAAAATGAATTTCACCCTCGAAATTCATCACTTTGTAATAAACAAATGAGGATACCTCTCCCTCATCATATCCTCAAGATCCCATGTAGCTTCTTCTAATTAGTGGTTCCTCCATAAAACTTTCACCAAACAAGTGGTCTTGTTTCGTAGTACTTTTTCGCTATGATCTAGAATCTCTATCGTTTTTTCTTCATAAGAAATATCTTGCTCCAGCGGTACAACTTCTGAGCTGAGTACATGTGAAGGATCAGGTATGTACTTTCTCAGGAGAGATACATGGAACACATCGTGTACTTGAGAGAGATTCGGTGGAAGCATCAATCGGTAAGCTACCTTCCTAACACGATTCAGTATTTCGAAAGGACGGATATATCTAGGGCTCAACTTCCCCTTCTTTCCAAATCTCACGACCTTCTTCCAGGGAGATATTCATAAGAACACTTTATCACCCACTTCAAACTCTAGGTCTTTTCTTCGGTTGTCGGTATAACTTTTATATCGACTCTGAGCTGCTCTTATGTTTTATTGAATAGATCTGTCCTTTTCTTCCATTTTATCAATGAGATCATGTCCTAATAACTTTCTTTCCCCAACTTCATCCCAGCATGTTGGAGTCCTACATTTCTTTCCATAGAGAGCTTCATAAGGAGCCATCTGAATACAAGAGTGAAAACTATTATTATACGAAAATTCCACCAAAGGTAGGTGGTGATCCCAACCACCTTTGAAATCCATAGATCAAGCTCTCAACATATCTTCTAGAGTTTTAATTGTTCTCTCAGACTGACCATCTATCTGAGGATTATAAGCATTGCTGAAACTCAACTCTGTATCCAGAGTATGCTGAAGACTTTGCCAGAACATCGAGGTAAATCTAGGATCCCGATCAGATATAATAGAAAGTTTTACTCCATTCAATCTTACCACTTCCTTTACATATATCATGGAAAGCTGATCCAGAGAGAAATCCTCTCTAATAGCAATGAAGTGTGTAGACATTGTAAGACGATCAACTATGACCCATTTAGCATTATTGCCTTTGGATGTTTTAGGAAGTCCTATGAAAAAGTCCATAGTAATGTTTTCCCATTTCCATTCGGGTATGGGTAATGGTTGTAACATCCGCTTAGACTTCTGTCTCTCAACTTTAACTTGCTGACAAACCAAGAATCGAGAGACATATTCAACAACATCTCTTTTCATGCCATCCCACCAGAAGTACTCTTTCAGGTCCCAATACATCTTCGTGATTCCAGGATGAATAGAGAATGAAGAACTTTGAGCTTCAGCCAAAAGCTCCTTCTTTAATTCGGGGATGGGAGGAACACAAACCCGATTCCTGAACTTTATTATCCCATCACAATCAAGGTTGAATTCAGGAACATTTATCACATTATTTTTTAACTCTGTATATTGTTTATGTTCCCCTTTAATCTTCACATGTATAGATGGTTGAACTTTCATTTGAGAAAGATATAATTTTCCCCCTTCCATTATAATTCCAAGATCCATCCTTTGTAAATCCATAAATATTGGATCTTTTGTGATCCTCATCATGGATAAACTAGAATGGTATTGTCGACTTAATGAATCTGCCACCTTGTTTGCTTTCCCAGGGTGGTAATGAATTGAGCAGTCGTAATCCTTAATCATCTCCAACCATCTTCTTTGACGCATATTCAGCTCCTTTCGTGTGAAAATATACTTTAAACTTTTATGATCAGTATAAATATCACAACTTTCACCATAAAGGTAATGCCTCCAAATCTTTAATGCAAATATTACCAAAGCTAACTCCAAATCATGAGTTGGGTAATTTTGCTCATGGATTTTCAACTGTCGTGAGGCATAATCAATCACCATATCATTTTTCATCAGAATACATCCCAGTCCCTTCCTGGATGCATCACTAAAGATCACAAACCTTTCTCCACTATAAGGAAGTGTGATTACAGGTGCAATGGATAACCTTCTTTTCAACTCCTTGAAATTCCCTTCACATTCGTCCGTCCATAAGAACTTAACCCATTTTCGAGTCAACCTGGTGAGTGGATTAGATAATCGTGAAAAATCTTTCACAAAACATCGATAATATCCAGCCAAACCAAGAAAACATCGGATCTCAGTTACTATTGTTGGTCTCGACCATCTTTCAATAACCTCTGTTTTTGCTGGATCCATAGATATCCTCTCTTTTGAGATTATGTGACCCAAAATGAAACTTTTTGAAGCCAAAATTCACACTTGGTAAATTTGGCATAAAGATTCTCCTTTCTTAGGGTCTTCAATATAATTCTCAAGTGATCTTCATGTTCTTCCTTGCACTTTGAATAGGCAATAATATTGTCTATAAAGACTACCATAAATTGATCAAGGTAGTCTCTAAAGACTGTATTCATCAGATCCATTAAGATAGAAGGGGCATTAGTAAGACCAAGTGGCATCACTATAAATTCATAGTCTCCATACCTTGTACGAAAAGCCGTCTTTGTTATATCCTCCCTTTTGACCCTTAATTGATGATACCCTGAACAAAGATCAATCTTGGAAAAGTATTGAGCTCCATGTAGTTGGTCAAATAGGTCATCAATGCGTGGGAGAGGATATTTTTTCTTGATAGTGATCTTGTTAAGTTCTCGATAATCAATGCAGAGTCGCATTGATCCATCATTCTTCTTAACAAACAGAATAGGTGCTCCCCAAGGTGACACACTATGGTGTATGAATCCCTTATCAAGATTCTCTTGGAGTTTCTTCTTCAATTCATGCAACTCAATTGGGGTCATTCTATAAGTTGTCTTTGAAATAGGAAAAGCACCCGGTACGAGTTCTATTGAAAACTCAACTTCACGATTTGGTGGAAGACCCGGCAATTCCTCCAGAAAGACATCATCAAACTCCCGTACAATGGGAATATTATTAATTGTGAATTTCTCACCAACCATTTGAGATAAGTAACCTTCATTAAGTGGAATCAAGACCCATAATATGGAAGAAATTTCCACTGTAAGGTTATGTTCATCCTTGCATAGATAGACGATAATAGATTGATCTGGAATATGAAATGTGACTTCCCTTCTTTGGAAATTGATATGAGATCCATATAAATAAAGCCAATCCATTCCAAGAATCACATCAAATTCCATTATAGGAAGGATCACAAGATTTACAGGAAGCACTTTCCCACAAACTTCAATCGGGGAAGATTTATAAACTTTTGATGCGACTGTTGTGCCATTAGGTGTTGTCATAGATAACTCATCAAATAATTGTTGAGGTAATACGGTGATACCCTTAGAAAAATCATCAGAAATAAAAGAGTGGGTGGATCCAGAATAAAATAAAATATTTTCTACTTTAGAGTGGATGGTATGTGTACCTTTCACCACATCGTTATCGTACTCCACATCACTGATATAAATTGCGTGTGACTTTCCTTTTTTTAGCCTTAAGATTTTTCTGATGTCGATCATCATCGACAACCCGTGGATTAGGGAATTTATTGGCATAATGCCCCATCTCCTTGCACTTGAAATATTGAAGTGTAGTAGGTTCATTCTGTGTGTCCCTTCCTTTGTTTGCATCATTAGACATCTTCATCCCATCATTGTGGCATTCAAATTCCCGATGACCTTCCTTTACAAATTCGAAACATTTACTTGTCCCTTTAAGACAACTCCCTCCATGTTTCTTTCTACACTTTGAGCATAAGGGAAAGCTCATCTTCTTTTCAGTTTGCTCTTTAGATTTTACTTTGAATTCCATTCTCCTCTTCTTATCAAACCCATATGACTGATGGGTTACTCCAATCTCTATCTCAACTTTGTGAGCACATCGAATGATTTCCTCGTAGCTATTGAAGTCCTTTATGGTTAACGCCCTTCGAAGACTTGGTTTTATTCCACTAAAGAATCGATCGATCTTACTCTCAGGTTGGATAATAATACCAGAAGCGTACCTTGAAAGTCTTGTAAAATTTTCTTCATAGGTACCAAAAGATTCATCATCCTTTTGCTTCAGTTCAAGAAACTCTTCCTCCATATTTGTTCAGAGAATACGAGGGAAGTAAGTATTGAAAAATAAGTTAATGAACTCGTCCCATTCCATGGACTCAATTCATCCCTTTTCCTTGTATTCTTAATAAGATTCCACCATTGATCACCATATCCTTCCAAATGATACACTGCTAGGATGAATGTTTCATGTTCAGAAAATTGAAGAACTGAAAATATCATTTCAGTAGTAATAATCCATTGTTCAGCAATTAATGGATTAGTAGACCCGCTGAAAGAAGGTGGACACTGCCTCATGAAGGATTCAACATAATGTTTCTCCTTCGTTTTCTCGTTTGGAAGTCCTGCATGATTCATAGCTTGAGAACGTTGTGTGAGCATGGCTACAAGATTTTGCATTCTAGCTCCCATAACGTTTGGTTGCTCAGGTGGACAATCATTGCATTGCTCGTCGCATTCTGCATTAACATAGTTCCTTCGGGTTCCAACCATTGACTAAAACCAAGAATAATAGTGTGACCAACACTAATTATAAAAGGAAAACCACATAATCAAGAATAAAATTTCACACTTAAGGTCTTATCCTAGGTTATTAATGGTCATTTCTAAAACACTAAGATTGTGTTCTATGCTTAGACTTTTCCTTAGGGTTCTTACTAAGGCTTTCACATCCTAGTTTCCAAAGGTTGATTATACCTTTCCTCTGATACCAACTATAACGACCCTTACATTACATACATTGTTATTACTTCAAAATTGAAGCATAATTATTACAACATATAACAAAACACTAAAAGGACCGTATAGGTATAGTATCTTTAGAAACTGGGAAACATAAACAACTAGTTCATAAAGCGTCTACACTGTCTCCCATTTATTTCATCATATCTATAATCCCATTTGGAATATCATAATTAATAAGCTTCTTCCTGACCTGGGGAAAGAAAACATAAAAAAGGGTGAGATGAAATGCTCAGTAAGGGTAAACAAAAGAAATATCAATCACATCATATTCATAAGAACATAACATTTTGGAAATCTTAACCTGCAAAAGAGAGCATAATTTCATAACATGGGATAAATCATAGTACTGAAATGAAATCCCAATAATCATAACATAAAAAATGAAACATTGTGGAATACACACATAATCATATAGAATCATTTCTTATTAGTCAAGAATCATTGCCAAGACTATCTTAGTGGAAAAAGTCCATTTCTGAACCGAGTTCACTCCTCGTTTCAGTCCTGTTTCACTGAACCGGTTTAACCTGCCGTTCCAACCATGTCTATCTCATGAGATATAAAATCTTTACCCAATGAATTGGAGGGATATATATGTACCACCCATCTCATAATGATACCATTTTGATGTGTGCCATAATATCATAAATCATACATCATTGCATAACCCATGTAGTAAAAATGGGATTCTTAAACAACATGACATCATAAAACAATTCTTATAAGATAAAGGAATTCAAAAAAATAATTCCATCACAACATAATCAATTAAATATAATAATAGGGATATAAACAGAACCCTATATTATCTTAGATGAAAAATAATTTTTATAAATCACTTGAACTCCATTCTTTAGGAAAATATCCTTTCTACTTCAAAAACATTTTCCTTTCTTTAACATGTCATAAAATCTTAATCTAAAAGAAGTTGATTAAAAATAAACTTGAAAACATGTAAAGGAAGCTTCTTGGAAATAATTTTTTAAAAATCCGTTCATGCCATATAAGTTAAAAAACATTCTTCTTGTACTTTTGTTGGAAAATTCAAAAAGTACATCGTATGAAAAACGACAAAAGATTCTTTTCATATATTTTACTAAAAACTCACTGATGGGTAAAATTGGATTTAAACAATTGTAGGTGGATCGAAAAATATTAAATATTGCGGAAACATGGATGTGGATGATAAAATACACCCCCAGTAAATTCTGAAGTATAAACAATCTCGGATAAAAGTTGAGATTGCGAGATTTTCCATTACCTTAGGTCTGATTTCCTTCATAAGTGTCTGAACCACATGTATAATGGTTTACATAATGTTATTGAATTATTCCAGAATCATACTTATTGTTATGATATCATATATGGTCAAATTCTTAGCTTCTTAATAGTAATATTTCATTACTACTTGTTATTCGGGTGTTTATTACTTTTTGTTCTTATGCGCGTTTGTCGAATAAATTATTATTCTTCTCTTCAGGTTGTAGATACCTCATTTTCATAATGGTATTATTGTAATATATATATCATATTTATTCATTAAATTAATTTATATAATCATTATGCAATGAAGACCATGTAGAACGAATCACATCACATCGTGGAGACGGTATTCCGTACGTACGCACGAGTGATGATATTGTTCCCATGATCGTGGAATTATATTGGAGTGTATGTATACTATTTCAGAATCAATAACACTTTATAATAATCATATATATTCATTACTTTCACCCTTATACCCATCCAAGTAAGGTGGTGGTGGAAAATAGATTACACCACGGCGTGGAGATGGTATTCCATATGTACGCACGCGTGGTGATTTCGTTTTCCGTAGGATGGATAAGAGGTGAAATAGGGTTGTTTCATATTTATAATAACATATTAGTATAAGAGTGATACTTATGTTATTACCTCATAAAAAACAACTAAAGAAGAGGGAGTAGAAGAAGAATGGAACTTGAAGAAAACGGTAGAAGGTATTACCTCTTTCTCGAAGTGCCTCCTTTAAACATTCTCTTAAGGCACTAGAGTTGGTCTTTTGATAAGACCGGTACCTCTAGTAGGTTTATAAGGAAGTGGGGAAGTGAAATGGACAGAGGTTGGCCGAGCTTGAAGGCTCAAATTTGTGTGAGGAAGAGAGGGAGGAGGTGCCCTTTTATAAGGGAGGATAGGGGCACCTTTGGAAATATAAGAAATACTAGTTTATATTAAATCCCAACCCCACATAAAAACTTCCAAAATGACTCATATCCAAATCGTAGATGAGATAGGGTTGTAATATCATCAACCAATAAAATTTAGACATGTTAGGAATTTATTATAAACATTATCAACTTGATTTATCCTTATTTATCAATTTAATTTTATTTGTGGTAATAATATTCTAAATTTTAAATTATTATAAATAATTACATATGTGTTGTGAATTTTCCATAATTTGACACTTTATGACATTGTAGACCATATAAATTTTAATTTATAATTTTTAAATATTTTTTTGATTTTTAATCAATTTTATAATATGTTATTTTTATAAAATAACAATAGTGTCAATTTTGACACTATTCATTTATTTGGATTTAAATAAAATATATACAGAAGATATGTTCGAACTAAAAGCATTAATAGATTCATATGATGTCATATGTATCTAAAAAATTAGTGTAGAACATTAAATAGTTCATATAATATTTATTTTAATATTTTTAAAACAATTTATTTGATATTTTAATTAATAAAATAATTTCAACATCAATATTGTGTCATAATTAATAATAATTATTCAATCCCTAAAAATTTTAAATAAATTCCTATGATGTAGATAATTGTATTAGATTTCTGGATACTATTAATGTTCTATGTTTCATTAAGTTTATCGCCAAATTAAAATTATTATACTTATAAGATTTAAGAAAGTGACATGATGTCACATTCTTTTGTTTTAATAATAATTAAATTATTTTCATGGGCAAAAGTCCATTAAATGAATCTAATCCGACCCTTAGGTTATATGGGTCGACTTTTAGTCATCCAATAGGATTTTGGCAGGTGTTAAGGTAATTTTATAATCTTATATTTACCCTTAATTACCCAATTGGCCTTTAACTATGGTAAATATAATTTACCATAGTTACTATTCATAATGCCCAAACATAAAAAGTAGCATATTAACATAATTTGGACCCACTGATTCTGAATATGGAATCCATTTTTTAAAATTCAAAACATATAAGTTGCAGTAATTAATTTAAAATAAATCATGTTGTTAAGAAAATGGGTTTTAGAAGTTAAAACAATACCAAAGATTGAAATCTTTTTACCTATGAATTCAATGTGAAATTAATGCTAATGAAATAAATTATATTAAATGGTAAAAATATATTTTATTAATACTTTAAAAATATTAAATATTATAATTTATCCATATAAATTATCGCAATGAAAAAATATATTTTTAATTAAAAATTAGCGTATTTTTACTATTCATCAAAATATGAAAGTTATCAGAAAAATATCAAAAATTTATCCAAATTAAATTTTAATACCCTGATTCAAAAGAAGAATTTTATTTTGTCAAATTTAACTTATAAAAATTTCAAAAACTAGATTTAATGTGGGTGCGCCATCAAAAGGCGGCAAAACTGTATTTTTTTAAAAATATTTCTTTTATCCAATAAAAACTGATTTTACTTTTATACCTCATTCTAGAAAATGTATATGTTGAATTAAAATGTTATAAAATTCAAAATTCAGTTATTACTATTCATAACGGCTAGTTTTAATAATATTTTAATAGCATATCGTTGTTTAGTGAAACTCGGTATTGCGTACGACGCAAGCTATCGAGGAAGGCCGCAGTTGCGTGTAAAGAGAGCCAAGCTAGTGTTGTGTGTAGTGAAAGATTCCATTGATGATTTATATAACATAAAAAACAAAATATTTCTCATAAAAGTCTCGGGTGTTACATATCACATATTATAATGTTATAATAATTGGTTAATAATGTGAGTTCATATCAGACGTTTTTGTCGATGTTTGGTACATGAGTCAAAAATGAACATGTTTGAAAATGATTGTCCATGTAGATATAAGTAAATACTATACAGAATATTATTAATGATTTAAATATAATATATATCCAGTACATATTCATTTTATACAATTCCATAGCATTTAGAGATAAAAATAAATGAAATGCACCGTTCATGGAGACGGTAGGCCATACGTACACATGAATGCTACTTTCATTTCTTTGTCATATTAATGGAATTAAGAATAATTGAGAGATATATATATTATAATTCTAGTATAATATATATTTTTTATGGGTCACATAAGTTCATTAATTTCATTTTTTATACATTCCTTGTATTTCATGAACGAGTCACATCACTTGAGAGGGTGGTAGTCCACACTTCCTCGTATGAAATTATCGCAATTTCACAACATGCAAAGCATAAAGGTATGTTTTAAATATAAAATACAGAAGCATATGGGGAACATAAATACCATATATATAATATAATAAATACAGTGACCTCATAATGGCCACCATGAAATGTGTTAAGAGAAGATTGAACAATCAACGTTTCATGAGGCAGTAATTCGCCATCCACAGAAACAGTATGTTCTTTAACCATTAGATAGAGGTGTGTGTAAGTGTATCTCGAATCCATAACATGTACACATCCTAGTATATTTAATATAATTTTTTTGTTACAAAATAAAGGAATAAAAAGAGTTTAGGGGTTTGGAGAAGCAAAATAATACAAAAAAACACAAGTGAAGACCTTACCTTTAAATCGGGTAACTCTTTTTCATTTGAGCTCAAAGGCTTCCTTGAAAAGACTTCTGCCCAAAGTGAGGCTTCTAGAAGTAGTAGAGGGATGTGGAGAGACAAAATGGGGAGTTTTTGTCCGAGTAAAAGGCTTGAGAGGTGTGGGTAAGGTGGTATAGGTGAGGGCCTTTTATAAGGGGAGAGGAGGGGAACTCTTGGAATGTTTTGAAAAGTTACATTATTATAAAATGATTTTAGGATTTTAAAGGTCCAAGAATTATATATTTCTGGTATAATGTGAATATAGTTCTAAATCCACACATACAATAGGATTTTTATGAGTTTAGGTCTTATATTTTACATTATCTTTTCATTTTATTTAAATCATTAAATAATGATGTAATCGCTGCATCATCATGGTGTAAAAAATAACTTAATTTATTTAATGTCTAAAAATTATAAAAAAAATATCATGATGTAGGAAATCTTTTTACCTTTTTATGTAATATTTATAGTCCAAAATATTACTTGTATAACCCCATGTAAAAATTGTTTTAGTAAAACAATACATGTTTGTGACATTTTAATTTAAACTTTAAATAAAAAGTTATTAATCTCATTTTCCTACCAAAGTGGCTCCATGGGGTCCCCAAGTTGACCCATGTATTTTCTTGGTCATATATGACTCATCCATTAAGGGTAGGGCATGTTTCAAGGTCATTTCATATTATTATAACATTATCTTTACTTTAAATTACACTAATTATCTTTAACCACGATTAATAAAACTTAAAAGTTACTATTCACCAAAAAATTATTTTAATCACATTGAACCAAATTTTACATACGAATGAAAACCATGTATGTCATATTTTTGAAATTAAAATCACAGAAGTGGTAAAGTTTCATTTAAATGAAAAATCATTTTTTAAACTATCACCTAGTTGTTTCAGTATTCATCAAAAAATTGAGTTTTTCCGAAAAATACCAAAAATTAACCATAAGATATATTTGATATTCAGAATTCAAAACTGATGTATTTTTTAAAAAATTCAAAACATATAAGTTACATTAATTAATTTAATAATAAATTCCCGCTGTCAGAAGAAATAGCGTGTTTTTATGAAACAATATATATCAAAAGATTGACACTAGTTTAAGTCCAATTTCAAAGTAAAAATTAATTCCAATGACCACCATTGCAATAAATTGTAAAAATATATTCTAATTTCATTTTAAAACCAATTCCAAAGATTATCTAATCATATAAATAAATTATATTAAAAAGAGGTTTTGAATAAAAATACCACATTTTTCACTTATTCATTAAAAATGCACTTTATCGTAAAAATACCAAAAATTTCCCATAGTAAATTTTGATGTCCCGATTTTAAAGAAGAATTTTATTTTGTCAAATATAAAACATAAAATTTTAAAAAAGTGGATTTAAAAGTGGTTCGCCATCAAAAGGCGGTTAATCGACCTTTTAAAGAATATTAGAATGTTTACGCTTAAAATTGGATTCATTCGCATTTTTAATCCTCTAACATATATTGTAAAAAGTAAAAATATTTGAAAAAGATATATAATAATTTTGTAGCTAGTTTTGTTCATTCTTTTCATTACAACTACTAGGTGTTAACTACCATTTAAAATAAAATTATTTTATTATTAGAGTGCAACGTAAGATTTCAAAGGAACTCATTGTTGCGTATTGGGTTAGACATCAAGCATAGCGTTCCCTTTAAATTAATATTAACATTTTATTCACAAATAGGGATAAATATAAAAATGTCATATTATTTATTTACCTGGGGTGTTAAATCCTTCCCCCCTTTGGGGAATTGCATCCTCGCAATTTTAAAATTGGGCTCGGAAACATCATTGAAAGTCCCACATCAGAACAAGAGTCAGTAAAACAATAACTTTAAAAGAAAGAAAGAGAAGTACAGAGGTCACCCGAGTTAACCCATACTAGGATTCCATTTAGGAAATAATGGATATGGAAGAAAACACAATGGGTCATTTTCTGAAGGAGAGTGATAGAAAACATGTTTTAGAGAAAGTTAACCATAAGAAAATCACAAACATGTGGTGGGTTAAAAGGTATTCAATTCCCCAGTAGGAAATTTTAATAGACATCATTTATGTTTTAAGTTACTCTTCATTAAGGAATTTATTTTTGATCTTAACTAAATCATAATGAAACATACTAACTTGTCACATAGACTTTCAACTTTTACGACATTTCTTAATCAAACTCATATTTTCTCCAAAAGACGAGTATTAAGGAAGACTTGTTCGCATTAAGAGTACTATAATAAACTTCTTGAGAATCACCTAATCCAAAAAATATAACTATATATTTCCAATGACTTTAGATCTCAACCAAAACCAAAACAAAAAGTTTAGTATGATATCAGATAATACCCAAAAAGGATATTTTTTTATAAAAAGAAAAAATACTCCTAATCTCCAAAAATTTGTCAAACAAAACCCAAAGTTCAACAAATACCATTCAATAAACAATTTTTCCATAAAATTCTTCAAGGTAAACCCAACTAAGATTTAAACCCAAATATTAGAAGGATTTAATCACATAGTCTCCCAAGGTACAAATTAACATTTATCTCCAAATAACATCAGTTTCTCTTAAAGTCTCATACTGAAAAGTAATTAACCTAATCATGTATCCTCCATGATAGGTTAATAATTTTTCATAGATAACCCAAAATCAACTTACTCTTGATTCATAAAATCATCTAACTAAGAATAATTAGTCAAACTAACTAGGAACCTCACGTAGTCCAGTTGTAGGCGATAAATACCAGTCGCACATTGGTTGTGGGTTCGATTCCCGCAGCTTTGTCCGACACGACGGGTTGCCACACGGTCTGCGTGTTGTCCTTTTTTCAAAACTATATATTTCTTAAAACATTCCCTAATAAGAGATAAAATCTTCAAAAATAACCACAACATAATTTATCCTCAATTTTACCTAATGCCTTTCATCTTCCATCATAACATATAGTAACCCATAATTACCACAAAACTAAGGATCATATAAACCCTAATGGTTACCATTATAATTATCACATGAACTTCCACATCGAGTTGGTTCTCTCGTACAAGAGGCATTAGAGAACTCACCAAGGTTCAAGTGGTTGATCATGACTCCTCATAGTTGGTTTAGAATAACCATGAGATTTCTCATTGAATCCCCAATTTCATCGAGTCTCTTAATAAGAGAACCACCACAGTTTCCTTCAACCCCATTGTCACTTTGGTGCCTGTTAGATCCATCCATTTACTAAAACCAAAAAGGTCAGTGTGAGTATATCAACAAAATCATCATGTACTAAAGAGGAAGATAAACACTAATATATACTTATCCAATTTATCTCAAACTCATTCCAACATTCAAAAATTACAATGACTATATTTAATATAATAACCATTGTGGTTATACACAACTTTTCACTTATGCTTAAACAAAACTCTAACCTTTAAAGTTATCTAAACTGACCTCTAATTCCAACTATAAGGGCCCAGCCTTAAAAATTACTTATTATTGAATTAAATGAATAATTCACATTGAGGATATTTTCAGGTATACTGTTTTAGAGAATTAGGGCATAACTATTACATATCAAAGGTTACAAAGTAGACACATCTACTCAGCTTCCATTTTTTTCACAAAAATAAAAACTCTTGAACAAAAGTGTCATGTCCAGTTCCTTGTTTTAGACAGCCAGACATTTCCTTGATCCCATCCTTGACCCAATTCCACTTTATGTCTAGTGAAAAACATTTAAAAAATGCATGGGATGATCATTAAAAGCTCAGTAAGGGTTATAAAAATACGGAAATAAAACATTTTTCCATGTATACATAAGAATCAATGAAATCATACTTTACTCATAAAGCATAAGCAATTCAACAAACCTTATGAAATCATAAGATTTATGAATAACTCATAGAAATCATAAGACATAAAAGTAACTTAAGGCATTCATAAAATTCTTACATATGGAGTAACCCTCAGGGTTACGTTTGGAATACCCATCACAATATATTCCCTAAATCTCTTCGAAGAAACCTTAATTTTTAACCCCTTCGTGTTACCCAATGCATTGCAGAGCTATATCTGGCTCACCCGCCCATAGTTTATCACAGAACCACCCGTATTCATAAACAATGACCAAGAAACAAAACATAATCATAGCACATAACTTATGAATAAAGGAAAGATAACATTCCCACATTGCAATAACAATATAACATTTTAAGATAATGAAATAATTAATCCATTCAAGAAAACCATTTTCAAAACCATTTAAAACATTTAATAAAGATATTTTTGAATCAAAGTGTCCCATACCACCTTGAATCATTTAACATTTTGAACCATTAATATCTATATAAATAAATACTAAAAACCATTTTGAAAACATGGATATTAATAAGAACAAATCATTAAACGTTTGAAGTGATATTTTAGTTAAAGGGTTTTTACCAAAATTTGAGGCACTTGAATACAATAATTGAGGAATAACATTTAAGTAGAACTTTATAATATCCTGAGAATTAATGTATTCATGATATAATATTTAAAAGGACTGTATATACACCATATAAGAGTTAATTGGTGCATAACAACAATGAAGTCTCAATAGAAATGTAAAATGAGATGAAATCCCTTATAAAGAAGGTATCCTTAAATTAAGGATAAATAAATCTCAAAATTATGTGTGACCAATATAAACAAACCAAATATAATTTGATATTAAGTGTAAAAAAATAAAAGATCATTCACACATGTTCAAAGGATGACATATTAAATAACTACATGTTGAACCCAAAGAAATCGAAATTGGGTTAAAAAGTTCCCTTGGTAAAATTCGACAACCTAACGACATCACTTTAGAATTCATAAAATTATTTTATGAGTAAAAAAATGGTTTCTCATCACTTGTAAATAAAATTTACATCAATAAGGATATATAATAACATATCCCAACATAAAAAGATGTAAATTAAAAGACATAACAAAATAAGTCTTTTAAAAATAGGAGGGTGAAAGGTTCCCTTACCGACTTGGGCAACTTTTGAAACGTACACCCCATGAAATAAAGGTCATACAATGAATATGTAACTACCCATAAATGATATTATATTATAAAAATTGTAAAATAATGGTCTGTACATACACAACACAAAAGGAAATAGTGGATAATGTAGCATGAATCTCACGGGAATAAAAAGTGAGATGAAAATCCCCTTATGAAAATTCGGCAACCTAACGGCGCCAAAAATGGATTGATGAGATCAAATAGGGTTTCTAAAAATATGAACATAAGAATTACATAATGAGTAATATAAAATAACATCCCCAAACATAATAAATATGAGCTTAAAATAAATGACATAAAAGAGAGTACTAAAAAAGAAAGAGAGAGGTAGGATCCCTTACCTCAAGTCTGAATTGTCTTGTTCGTTTCTTTATATTCCTGAATAATAAACATTGGTCAATTTATAATTTCATAAGGTACTTCTTTAAATATTATTATTCAGTTCATATAACATATTATAATGTTATAATAGTTGGTTAATAATGTGAGTTTATATTAGACGTTTTTGTCGATGTTTGGTATATGAGTCAAAAATGAACTTGTTTGAAAATGATTGTCCATGTAGTTATAATTAAATCATCTCCAAAATAGTTTTAATTATTTAAATATCATATATATCCAGTACATATTCGTTTTATACTATTCCCTAACATTTGGAGATAAAACGATATGAAATGTACCGTTCATGGAGACGGTAGGCCGTACGTACGCATGAAGCCTACTTTCATTTCTTTGTCATATTAAAGGAATTAAAAATAATTGAGATATATATATATTATAATTAAAGTATAATATATATGTTTTATAGGTCACATAAGTTCATTAATTTCATTCTTTATACATTCCATGTATTGCATTAACGAGTCACATCACTTGAGGGGGTGGTTGTCCACAGTTCCTCGTATGAAATTATCGCAATTTCACAACATGCAAAGGATAAAGGTATGTTTTAAATATAAAATAAATAATTATATGGGAAACATAAATACCATATATATCATATATAAAATACAGTGACATCATAATGGACACCATGAAAGGTGTTAAGATAATATTGAACAATCATCATTTCGTGAGGCAGTAATTCGCCATCCACAGAAACAGTATGTTCATTAACCATTAGGCGGAGGTGTGTGTAAGTGTAGCTCGAATCCATAACATAACAACATCCTAGTATATTTAAGATACTTTTTTTACAAAAAAAATAATAAAAATATTGTAGGGGTTTGTAGAATCAAAATAATACAAAAGAACACAAGTGAAGACATTACCTTAAAATCGGGTCACTCTTTTTGATTTGAGCTCAAAGGCTTCCTTAGAAAGACTTATTCCCAAAGTGAGGCTTCTAGGAGTAAAAGGGGGATGTGGAGAGACAAAATGTGCAAGTTTTGGACTAGCCAAATGCTTGAGAGGTGTGGGAAAGGTGGTAGAGGTGGGGTCCTTTTATAAGGGGAGAGGAAGGGCACTCTTGGAAAGTCCTGAAATGTTACATTATTATAAAATGATTTTCAGATTTTAAAGGTTCCATAATTATATATTTCGAGGATAATGTCGTAATTGTTCTAAATAAACACATCCAATAGGTTTTTGACAAGTTTAGGTCTTATATTTTACATTATCTTTTCATTTTATTTAAATCGTTAAATAATGAGGTAATCGATGCATCATCATGGTGTCATAAATAATTTAATTTATATAATGTCTAAAAATTATAAAAAAAATATCATGATGTAGGAAATCGTTTTTTATTTAAATGGAATTTTCATAGTCCAAAATATGACTTGTATAACCTCATGTAAAAATTGTTTTAGTAAAGAAATAGATGTTTGTTATATTTTAATTTTAACTTTAATTAAAAAGTTATCTAGGTCATTTTCCTACCAAAGTGCCTCCATGGGGTCCCCAAGTTGACCCATGGATTCTCTTGGTCATAAATGACTCATCCAATAAGGGTAGGACATGTGTCAAGGTCATTTCATTTTATTATAACATTATCTTTACTTTAAATTACACTAATTACCTTTAATCACAATTAATAAAACGTAAAAGTTACTATTCACCACAACATTATTTTAATCCCATTGAACCACATTTTACATCCTAATGACGACCATGTATGTCGGATTTTTGAAATTAAAATCACTGAAGTGGTAAAGTTTCATTTAAATGAAAAATCATTTTTTAAACTACCACTTAGTAGTTTCACTATTCATAAAAATTTGATGTCTTTCAGAAAAATACCAAAAATTCACACTAAGCTATATTTGATATTCCGATTTCTAAAATGATGCCTATTTTATAAAATTAAAAACATATATGTTACATTAATTAATTTAATAATTAATTCCTACTGTCAGAAAAATAGCGTGTTTTTATGAAACAATATATATTAAAAGATTGACACAAGTTTATGTCCAATTTCAAAGTGAAATAAATTAAATGACCACCATTGGATTAAATGGTAAAAATATATTCTAATTGAACTTTAAAACCAATTCAAAAGATGATCTAATTATATAAATAAATTATATTAATATGAGGTTTTGAATAAAAATACAACATTTTTCACTTATTCATTAAAAAAGAACTTTACCGTAAAAATACCAAAAATTTACACCATGTAAATTTTTCTGTCCCGATTTTTAAAAAAAATATTTTTTGTCAAATATAACACATAAAATTTTAAAAAATAGTATTTAAAAGAGGTTATCCAACAAAAGGAGGTTAATCGGCCTTTTAAAGAATATTGTAATGTTTACGCTCAAAATTGGATTCATTCGCATTTTTAATCCTCTAACATTTATTGTAAAAAGTAAAAATTATTTGAAAAACATATATAATCATTTTTTAGTTAGTTTTGTTCATTCTCATCATTACAATGTCTAGGTATTAACTACCATTTAAAATATAATTATTTTATTATTAGAGTGCAACGTAAGATTTCAAAGGAACTCGTTGTTGCGTATTGGGTAAGCCATCGAGCATAGCATTCCCTTTAAATAAATTTTAAAATTTTATTCACAAATAGAGATAAATATAAAAATTCCATATTCATTATTTACCTGGGGTGTTACAAAAACCATGGGTTGGTTTATGGATTGATTAGTTCAATGTGTGGTGTCCCAAACCTAAATAATAAAAAATTTCCTCTCCTTTCCTATACAATCCCATCCATGCCCCCACTTCCTCTTCACTCAAAGTATTTGGAGTTCATCAAACCTCTACCCTCCTTTCCCTATAATCTTCTCAAGGTTCCCAAGCTCTCAAGAATCCTCTCTCAAGACCCTCCCAAGCCTTTGGGACCACACTTCCACGTAAGGGATTCTCACTTTCCTTATTTATATCCAAGTTTCCTTATATTGTAATGACCTTTTATTTTCAATTATAAATGTGGGGGTATGATTTCTCACCTCCCACATACTGAACTCTTTATGTTTGAATGATGAGAGAACCCTTTCTCTCTCATTAATTCCTCCCATGTACATCAGTTACCGTGCTGAAATTTCGTAAGGAATTTCTCTCTCAACATTTACATTCATGAAACTCTATTTATATTTTACATATAAATACCATTCTATATGCTGGTATATTATGTACCATGATCCCCTTAATATCTATTAAAAGTATAAATTATGAGATACCCCTTTCACTCTCATCAACCCATTTTACAAATTTCTTTTTGACGTTGTTATGCAGTCGAAATTACACAAAACATTCCCTGCAAAAAACCTTGTATTGTGAATACTATACCCACTCCTCTATCAAGGGTATTCACCTTTATGCACATGTACCTATTTATTAAAGACATTAATTTATTTATTCCACATATCGTATTCTTATAATTAATTATTTTGTTAATGAATCCATGTAGTATGATCTATGGGGCACACTTACACATGAAATGAAATGATTATGAAGGTTGTGCCCTAATAGCGCTCCATTGCATTGGGTAAAGTATAGTATCGTGATACATCTTGTGAAATGTGTGTAGAATCATCCTAATTCAAGTGAAATGAGGTCTTACTCATGATTTATGTGCAATGAGGGTTTACTCATGATCTATGTGAAATGAGCCTTGGCTCATGCTAATATCAAGTAAAATGTTGTTGTCACATCTCCATGTTATGATCATCATGCTTTATCATGATTTTATGTTCATGTTTCTCTTTTGCTCCATTAACTTTCCTATTTTCTAACATGTATTGTATTCCCCATGTAATTCCATTTTTATTCCTTTAATATGATTTATAGCTTATCCGTTCCTTATTTATGTACATAGGTTATCCCAGGCAATCAAAGTATGGGGGAATGTAGTGGTCATGTAAAGGATTTTTTCAATAAGATGATTCATTTTATGTTTTAAGTTGTTATGTAATGTTCCTAATCCCCAAATATAGTAGAACTCTTGATCTTCCAAGTTATATCAAGTGAAGGGTTTATGTAATAAATAACGTTTACGTGTATAATACAGAGTAGGATTGTTATAGTTGGTATCAGAGGCTAACTTTAGTTATTTTTGGGATAAGGATTAGGAAACCCTAGTGAAACCCTTAGAGACCATACTATGTATAGTAATAACATACCTCTGAATTGGTGAGTATTGAGTAAGTGGTTTATCTAGAAAATACATCCCTGTCTGGATACAAGAAGGTATAGGAGGCTCTGGCACAGATGTACCTAGGAGTGAAAACTACAACAAAGAGTTTCGTGCTTGACCTGAGGTATCTTGGTACATGACAACGGGCCTTGCTGCATTCTTGGTTATTACATTCTTTGGGGATATGCTTTGGTAAAATCAAAATATTAGTATAAACCATTATTATGGGAATAAAAATATTCCCTTAATAATATATGTTAGAATGTAGATCATGGATAACATAGATTGAACCCTATAGATTCATAAGATAAGGAAATAAAAGTTATTTATTTGTCATCGGTTTTTTACAGGGATTACCCTTTATGTGTTACCCATGACTTTCATTTTATTCTAACCGATGACTAATAATAGGAGGACTTGGGATTAAAATAGATTTGAAGATTAATGTGATGACTATTCTAATGTGGTGCCCTATCTGATGGGAGCTGGATCGCAAACTTTTTCATGGTAGTCTCTCAGTTTACTCAATCATTGAATAGAAACACGGTTCAACTGTAACGTTCAACCCCACCCCCCCCCCCCCTGCCCCCAATGAAAGAATAAGTCACTATCAATAGCTTCCTGAGACAAAGGCCTCCTAATTTTAATGGATCATTTGATCCCTCAATTGCCGAACAATGGATCAACTCCATTGAAAAGATCTTATACATCCTTCAATGTTCCGAAAAATGTGTAGGTTCTTCTAGATACTTTTCATATAGACGGTAAAAATGATCAATGGTGTACACTAATAAAAAATATGAATCCTGATAGGAGATCGAGGCATTGGAATGGAAGGAATTCCAGAAAATGTTTTTCGATAAATATTTCCCTTGCACACTTCGGCTTATGATGGAATGGGACTTCAATTCCCTCAAGAAAAAAGATGATTAATCCATCAAAGTGTATGAGGAAAAAATCACAAGGATTTCACGATACGACTCCGGCTTTGTCATTACCCCCGAATGCAAGGTTGACCACTTTTTTTGGGCTGAAACCTAGTCTGTAGAAATCACTAGCGATCCATGACTTCAACAGTTATGAAAAAATTGTCGGATGTACCCTCATGTTTGAAATGGAGATCATATAATCTCAGGGGTATCATGGGGATAAGAATCATAAGGTGGACTTCAATTATAGCATTCCGATGGAGAAATAAAACGGTGTAAAGAAAATAAATCACCCCACATGCCAAATTGTGGAAAGAATCACCCCAGAAATTTCTTGAAGGGTGGTAGGAAATTATTTAGGCGTGGAAGAGAAGGGAACCTAGATGTTAACTACCAAAAAGAAAATCCTACTAATGTGATAGAGGAGAGGAATGCTATGTTCAACAGTCAATGTGTTTTTCATTGCTTCAATTGCAAAGAACCAGGTCACCTTGAAAATTAGTTCCCTATTCTAAGGGTAATTTGAGGCAACCAAAAACCTCCAAGGCAGCAAGGGAGAGATGTTTCAATCACTACTGCTAAATTGAACCCTGAAACAAATGTGGTGAGAGGTACAATAGTTATTCATTCAAAAATAGAGAACTTAATTTTTGATTCTGGTTCAACACATTCTTTTATGTCCAAAATGTTTAGTAGATCAATCCCAAGACCACCAGAAATCATTGATGTAATGATGTCTGTGAGTATGGAAAATGATGGAATCATTGAATCCCATTAATATAACTCATCCAATATCATAATTGGTGTATTTAACTTCCTGGTGAACCTCATAATACTCCCTATGGTGGAATTTTATGCAATTATTGGCATGGATTACCTTTCCTTATATAGATAAAAACATAAATTTACATGAGACGGAAATCACTCTCAATATGGAGAATAAACCCATGATTTTATACAATTTAAACGAGGTAGATGAATCTTCTATAGCAACATCATCTCAAGAGTGGATATACTTCTATATAAGCACAGGTATCTGGCTCAGATGATTGAGTCTGTGGAGGAAACCATCCATGAAGACAAGTCAATTGTGAAAGAATTCACTGAAGTGTTTCCCGTGGAATTTCATAGTCTTCCTCCTAGAAGTGATGTTGAATTCCCAATTGGCCTTTTACATGAGGTGTTTCCAAAATTCAAGACTCCGTATTGAATGGTTGTTATGAATCTTGAGGAGCTGAAGAAACAACTAAAAGAGATTTTGGATAAAGGGTTTATATGCCCAAGGGCTTCTCCAAGGGGTGCACCGGTCCTCTTAGCCAAGAAGAAGGATCGGTCAATGCACCTTTGCATTAATTATCGTGAGCTCAAAAAAATAATGATAAAGAACAAGTATCAACTTCCATGAATTTGATGACTTGTTTGATAAGCTTTGTGGATCACAATACTTATCCAAGGTGGATTTACAGACTAGATATTATCAAGTAATAGTGAAGAGGGAAGATACCCCCAGACTGATTTTCGTACAAAATACAGGAACTATGAATTCATAGTAATGTCTTTTCAACTCACTAATGCTCTAGAAATCAACATGGACTTGATGAATAGATTCTTTATAGATTACCATGAAAAATTTTAGGTATTCATTATAGATGATATTCTAATATACTCCAAATCCAATGAGAATCATGATGAACATCAAATAATTGTACTAGAGACTTTATGAAAGGAGAAGCTCTATGAAAAGTAAAGCAAGTGGCATTTATGGTTGAAAGAGGTCCCATTCGTGGATTATAACATCTCATGCAATGGTATATCTATGGATCCCTCGATGATAGCTGTAATTGAGGGATTACTGAGGCCATCATCAGTAACGAATATCCGTAGCTTCTTGGGGTTAGCAGGATATTATCGCCAATTTCGGAGAAATTTCTCATGATTGTCAAAACCTCTTTCCAAGCTAACTCATAAGGAATTAATGATTTCCTAGACTAATTAATGATAAAAGATATTTAAGGAGTTAAAAAGCAGGATTATCACCATCCACGTGCTCACATTACCCACGAGTGTAGAACTTATTTTGGTATTTATTGATTCATCGAAGAAGGTCATGGGTTGTCTGTTGATGCAAAATGAAAAAGTCATTACCAACGCCGTATGGTAGCTAAAAATTCACAAGCAAAAATATCTCGCACATGATTTTGAGTTGGTGGATGTGATCATTGCATATAAAATCTGGCGGCATCATCGATATGGGAATAAGTGTGAGATATATACTGATCAAAGGAGCCTCAAATATATACACACTCAAAAAAGAGCTTAATATTCACCAATGAAGATAGATAGAACTCATCAAGGATTATGAATGCTCCATCCACTACCATCCTTGTAAGGAAAACAAGTTGGTGATTTCTCTAAGTAGAAAAATCATGCATCTTTATTAATGATGAAAATTGAAAAGGATCCAATCATCATAGATTGGAGAGGATGGAAATGAGAATCATTAACGGAGGAACATCATCAATCCTTTTTAAAATGATTTCTCAATCGTAGCTCATCGAAAAAATAAAGGATACTCGATGAAAGGATGTGGAAATTCCAAAAAATGTGGAAGCTATTAGAAATGGTAAATCCTCTTATTTCATGGTTGAAAAGTATTGAATTGGGATATTTGGGTCATGGTTATGTGTACCATATGATCCAGATATAAATAAGGATCTTATGAATAACACACATAGCTCAACATTCTCTATTCACCCAGTGAGAAAAATGATGTATCGGTACCTCTGAGAAATTTTTTTTTCGGACAACATGAAAAGGGAGATTGTTGAATATACATCAATGTGCCTATTATGTCCCCAAGTGAAGGGTGAGAGGAAAAATTATAAGGGGATGACTAAACCACTACCCATACCAACATGGAAGTGGGAAAATATTACCAAGGACTTTGTCACTGGAATTCCAAGGACATCTATAGCAGACAATGCTATATGGGTCATTGTGAATATTCTGATAAAGACATCTCAATTTATCACGATTCTAGAGGACTTCTCAATGGATCAACTTACACATATTTACATCAAAGAAGTGGTAAGGCTGCATGGAGCACCACTATCTATTGTATCTGATTGTGATCCAAGATTCTCCTCGATGTTATGATTATTCTCCAGCAGGCTCTGAGAACTAAACAAAACTTCAGTGTGGCCTATCATCCTAAAAACGATGGCCAATATGTAGAAAAATTCAGACACTAAAAGATATGTTAATATCATTTTATATGGACTTCAAAAGAGGATGGGACCAATATCTTCCACTGGTTGAATTCTCCTACAGTAACAGTTTCCACTCGAGCATATGAATGTCACTATATAAAGCCCTTTATTATAAAAGGTGCAGAACACTAGTGTTTTGGTACGAATTCATTGAGTGTAAGCTGCTAGGACCCAGAATGGTTGAAGAAATGGTTGAGAAGCTGAAAACCATCCAGCAACGTGTTAGAAAAGCAAACAGTTAATAGGAGAGTTTTGCAGATAATCGTAGATGATACATTGAGTTAAACATTGGAGACATTGTATTTCTATGCATATCCCCATGGATTATGGTCATGAGGTTTGGAAGGAATGGGATGTTATTTCCTAGTTATATCGACCCCTTTGAGAATCATGATCGTGTCGGGGATGTGGCCTATTGACTAGCACTTCCACCCAAAATGGCCAAAGTACATGATGTATTTCATGTATCCCTTTTATAGAAACACAAACAAGACTCTTCACATGAACTCTATTCAGATGTAGTATAGTTAGAGGATGATCTTTCATATGAGGAGAAACCAATTAAGATATTAGATCATAGAGAAAAAGGTCTACAAAATAAGGCAATGCACCTAATCAAGGTGTTGTGTCACAACAACAAGTTTGTAGAGGCAACATGGGAATAATGGTAAGTGATGAAGTAGAGTTACCTACATCTGTTTTATTGTGGGAAAAATAAAATTTCGAGGGAAAAATTTATAAAGTGGTGAAGATTGTAATGACCCAAACATCAATCAATGAAAAATTCACCTTGATCTAATTAAATGTATTATTATGTGAAATAGTTATATAACATATGAACTTCTTTGGTTTTATGATTTTGTATTTTTAAAATATCATTATGAATTATGACCATTTCTAATAAAGTCATTGAATAGTGATGACATGATTAGCATAAATATAGTGCTTTAACAAATCCAATTTACTGAGATAAAGGAGATGATGGCCTCATCCCTTAGACATTCCCCATACGAAGACGATTTTTTAAAGCTCAAAAATGAGGTGGTGTCATTGGGATTCACTATTGAACTTTCCCAAGACAATCTTGAGTATGTTAAGCATGAGTAGAACTACCTACGGGAGAAGAGGAAGTTGATATAGATTATCACTCAAGTGATGTTATCCAAGCCACACTAAGAGTCTTTCACCATTGGGCACCTTATCTTAAGGTCTTATGCAAGTGTTTTAAGGGGTTATGTAACAAGACCCTAGAAATATGATTATGTACATATTTTTTTGTATATAATAAAGAATATTCAATCATTTTATTATTTTTACATTGTAGATAATTTTCAAAGTTCAAATAGTATTTTAATTAATATTCAACGAAGAAATCTATTTTGAAGAATTAATGGATTTTTTAATTGAATAATATTTTAATAAAATATTATTATTATTATCAAATTAATTTTTTAAAATATAAATTATCAAATAATTTTATGAATGCAACTGTAATTTTTACTATGGTTTGATGGTTGTTTTGGTCAAAACCCTTTTTTTGAAAAATGTCAGTTTTTATTTTAATAGTAAAAATTCACCTATATAGAATATTATTTAGATCAAATTAATAATATTTTTGTAATCATGACGTTGAAATTATCTAATGGTGAATTGTTTAAAATTTTCTAATACATTCGAGTTGTTTGGTTAAAGTTAAATACTTTTTAATTATATTATGAGTTTTATGACTACCTAACGACCCTATAGTGATGTACTAAAAATACAATAAAAATTATTTTTTGGAAATATATGATTTACTGTAAAAATAATTTTATTATATGTTGGTTTTATTAATCATAAAAAGCCTTAGTGGACCCTCCACAACTTATAAAACATTTTATCTTTTTAAGATGATTTGATTGAGAGTGTGACTCACCTCTACATAAGCAACCCTATTATTATAATAAGTTCAGCCACTGGAATTATATAATACTTTTTTACACTCACCTTTTGATAAAACAATGGTAAAAACCCATGGGTTGGTTAGTTGTTTTGATTAGTTTAATGTGTGGTGTCCTAAACCTAAATAGTAATGAATTCCCTCTCTTTTATTATATAAACCCCCCAATATCTGACTTCCTCCTCACTCAAAGCCTTTAGAGTTCATCCAAACTATTCCCTCCTATCTCTAGAATCCTCCCAAGGCACCCCATGAATTCAAGAAGCCTCTCTCAAGCCCCTCACAAGCCTTTGGGATCACATTTCCATGTAAGGGATTCTCTCTTTTCTTTATTTCTGTCCATGATTACTTATATTGTACTTCCCTTATATTTTAAAATATAAAAGTTGAAGTATGATTTATGACCCCCCCATATTTTCCTTTTTATGTTTGATTTCTGAGATACTTGTTTCTCCCTTATTAATGCCTTCCATGTACACCTATTTCCAAGTTGAAATTCAGTAAGGAATTTATCTCTCCTCATTTACATTCAAGATACTCTTTTATATTATGCATCTAAATTCCATTTCCATGTGTTGGTATATTATGTCCCATGATCCAATTATTCTCTATTAAATTTATTAATTATGAGATACAACACTCACTCTCATTAACCAATTTTATTATTTCCTATTTGATGTCCCTGTACAACTAAAATTACACATAAATTTCCATGCCCAAATCATTATGTTGTGAATACCATACCTACTACTCAATCAAGGGTATTCACCTTTATGCACATGTACTTGTTAATTGTGGACGTAAATTTATGTATTCCACATCTCTAATTCGTGGAATGGATTATGAGGTTAATGAATCCATGTTGTATGATCTATTTGGCACACTTATGCATGAAATGATATGATTATGAAGGGTGGAACCTGATAGCGCTCCAATGCATGGGTGAAGTATAATATCATGATATGTCATGTGAAATGACTGTTGGCTCATTCTAATTCATGTGAAATGAGGGTTTACTCATGATTCATTTTCAATGAGTTTTTACTCATGCTCCATGTTCAATGAGCCTTGGCTCAAGCAAATATCATGTTAAATGTTGTTGTGCATCTTCATGTTTTGATTATCATGATTTATCATGCCTTTGTGTTCATTTTCTCTTGTGCTCCATTGACATTCCTATTGTCTGACATGTATTCTATTCCACATTTTATTACATTTTTATTCTCACACTAGGCTTTATAGCTCACCCCTCTTTTATGTATGTCCTCATGTTATCCCTTAAAATTCTAAGTACGAGGGAATGTAGTGTTCATGTAAAGGAAGTTTTCATTAATATGTTCTATTTATGTTTTATGTTATAAGTTTTTGTTTAATGTTACTAATCCCCAAAGACACTATACCTCTCAATGTTCCATGTTGTATCAAGTGAAGGTTTTATGTAATAAATCATGTTTAAGTGTGTAATAAAGAGCAAGGTTTTTATAACATATCTAATATAGCCATCCATATCAGGTATGTGGCACTATGAATTTATATTGATTCCATTTGGACATATCAATTAACTAAATATCTTCACATATATAAAGAATTACATCATTATAAATTTATTATTAATGGGATAATATGTTTTTAGATCTTAAATATCATTTTTATTAGGATAAAATGACAAAAGATTTTGAAATGTATGTATATTTGTGCTTGGAATAAGAGCTAGTTGAAGATGGGAGACAACAGTCTAAGGGGATGTTAAAATCATTACCCAAACCAGATTCAAAATGGAATAAATCCCAAGATATATCATCATGGGACTCCCCAATACATTTAGATATCACAACTCTATTAGGGATGTATAAAATCTCCATCAAAATTTTATCTCATTTCAGTTATATTATAGAAGATATAACTCTTGATCAACTCATCAGGTTATAATTTTTTAATATATATTTAAGATTTATAACTATTTGTTAACCTCATATATATGGACATTCATAGAGGACCATTAAAACCCTATAAGATATGTTGATATCAATATATGTGGATTTCATTGGGGGTGGGAAAAACACCATCCCTTGGTATAATTGTATTATGAAAATGTACTTCACTTAAGAATTCACATAGATCCTTATCATTACCTATATAGAAATAAGTGAAAAACTCAAACATGTTTGGATGAATTCGGGGAATGAATTCTATTAGCACATGAGTAAGTTAAGGAACTGATAGATAATGTTATATCTATTCAAAAAGAATTACGGAAGCTTAGAGCTGATAGAATAGTTATGCTAATAATCATTGGTGAGATCAAAGGTTCAAAGTTCATGATATGTTGTTCCTTAAAATATCTCCTTGGATGAATGTTATGAAATATAAAAAGGAGTAGTTGATCCCCTTGTATATCAGTCCCTATGAGATTCTTAATTATACCAGGGTGAAATTTTATTACATGGAACTTCCTAAAAACCTCTTCCAAGTACAAGATGTCTTCTATTTATCGCTTTTTAGAAACTAAATATAATAACATTCAAATATTTTAGACTGAGAGCTTATACCATTAGAGTATAATCTTTCTTATGAATAATAACACAAAAAAATCATGTATCACTGAGATAAAGACATACAAAACAAGATTGATCACCTTTTTAAGTTTCCATGGAGGAATCATTAAATTGAAGAGGCGAGGTAGGAACAAAAATATGTTATGTAGAAGAGGTATCTTTGGTTTTTTTATTATAGTGATAAAATTTCAATAGTGAAATTCTTATAAAGGGGGTAGAGTTTAACCCCCACAAATAAATAATTTAATTTGAGATATTTCAAATCACACAACAAGGAAATTATTTATAACTGATTATATATTATAAATTGAAGAATATTATATGTTATATAATTTTTAAAATAATTTCTTGAATATTTAAGAATTTCCATTTATCATAAATGAATATTTTGGTGTTTTTTGTTTATGAGAAATGTTTTTTTCATGTATATTTTAATTGTAAAATAATTAAATGTATTTAACTTCTTAAAATTTTATATTACACAATTAGAAATTAAGTCATTATTTTTCAATGAGATATAATTAAAAATTAAACCATTTTAAGGTAAAAAATTAATATATTTTTAAATTATTTTAATCACTAAATGCGTTTTAATGTTAATAAATTTAATTTATCATTTATTATGAATGATTTTAATGAAATTTTGAGATAAAATGTAAAATAAATTATGTACCATTTAATTTAATGGTTTTTACTGTGCCATGAATATTAATAAATTCATTGTTATGTATAAAAAATCATTTATTATAAAAACTGTTTTCCTTATGTTTTACATAAATATTAAAAAATTATTTTATTCCAATTATAGGAGTAGAATTTGATAAAAAAATTCTCTTTCGAATCAACCTCTCCAATTTTTTTAGTAAGTCTACATTCATTTTCATCCATAGCGAATAATAACTATTTTAAAAAAATGTGACCAGGGTTAATATTTAAAAGGGTTAATGAGGGGGTAAAACTAAAAGACAAGGTTCAAAATATCACCTAAAATTATATAAAGTTAATTATACGAATATTTTTATACCTTAATTTATCATATATTCAAATATTTTTCAATTTGATTCCACTTTAACATGAATATGATGATTATATTTTAATGTTTCAAGTATTTATATAGTTGTCACCCACCTTAATTATAATAGGTGGTCCTCTCCCCCTCACTCTATTACAGATTCTGAGATATATATAACATCAAATACCTGAAAATACCTTTTTAAAATAAATACACTTTTATTAGTTATTTTTAACTTTTTAAAATACTTTCATTTGATGTTCTAAAGAATCATACAAAGGAAGTTTCCTTAAGAATTTGTAATTATCATTACTTGTCTATTTTGAGTTTCTTTCTTCCTTAACCGCCACCAAAGTTTCTAAATTTATTAATATTTTGAAATTCGTATATTAACTAAAAATAAATTTTTTATTCTAATCATATATCGCTTTTTACCTAATTTCCATCCTAGGGGAATGAGAACAATATTTTTGCATACGTGTAGACTATCACCTCTACAAAGCAACATGATTTGATTTTCATGATTTCAATAATGTGATGGCTATATGGTTGGATTTAATGAATATATATATATATATTATTTGATGTATTGTTATTTTTGTTCTGCAATATATATTTTTATTTTTATTTCATTCCTTCCATTTATTGGAAAATAAACACATTACTCATGCATACATATGTACTACCATCTCCATGAAGTGAAGTAATTTATTTTCCGACACTAAATTATATTAATGGTTATAAAAGATTATATTAATAAATATATTAATTATAACATGATTAATATTATTTATATGATGAAATAAAGACAATGGTTTATTGAACATAACAATCAAACTGAAACATGCCAAAAAATAAACCAGTTATCACCAGAATGTTGTTTTCAATGAGAAATTATTAATAAATTAGTAATTAGAAATTATAAAGGAATGTTATATTTTAATTTAAATATTAATATAGTAATGATATTAATGTATAATAAATGTAAATTTAATATACTATAACTTAATATTGTATAAAATTAAATTCATGATATATGTTAATGGTTTATATTGCAATCTCATTATTAATTGAGATTTTTTATGCATGAATATAATTTAGGGGAAATATATTATATTTATCTCTTAAAACCAATTTATTTTTATCCTCTTATAGTTATTTATATGGTTTTAATTTTTTCCTTACATTCTATTCCATTTTTTATTTAAAAGGATCTGTAATTTTTTTTAATAAAAGCTGGTCTTATTTCTAAATTGGCTGAAAAACATTTTTCTATAGAAATTATAGTTAAAATAAAATCAATAATTTTATTCTATATGATAATATTTTCAGTTATATTTCTTTTAAAAAATTAGAATCATTTTATATTTTATAAAATGAAATTTATTCACTTTTTTCTTAATAAAGTACATTTTTTTCATTTTACCAAATGTGTTAAATGAATATTTATTTAAAAACATTTCGAATGAATATATTTTTACACCTCTATAAATGTTAATTCCATTAAATAATCTATTAATTTTTTTTATTTTAAAATAGATTATTTTTCTCAATATTCATGAATTTCTTAACTTTTAAATATATTTAAAGAAAATGATATTTTTTGTAATTTCCCCTGAATTATTCATTTTATCTACTAATTGAATTCTCCATCTATTCCAAAATCCATAAAAAAAATTAAGATTCACTACTGACAAGTTATTATTATAAAATACAATTTATTTTTTAGGATTTCTTATGATTGTGATATTTTTTGAAGGATTATTCTAAAAAATAAGTTACTTTCCCATAGATAATGTAGTTATTGTGGAATCATTATGGAAGTAGTTTATTTTTTATGGGTTATTTTATAATGGAATGATGAAATATTTTATGATATTTCGGCACACATATGTGTAGATATCATTATTTGATAGGTGGTTCTTTTAAATACCATCAATGAATTGGGTAATGATGGATATATCACGAGATAACATTAAAAAGGATCGGGAGTTATTCCATTCCAATAATGAAATGACGTTATGTAGTAAACCCCATCCATTATAGAAATTTTTCCACTATGTTATGATGGTATTGGTAGTTATCCATGGATATTGAATTGATTTTATATTCTTATCATTTCTCCATGATTCGTATAACATCTTCTTATGTGTAATATATTATCTCATTGATAATGATTGATTAATGATGATTCCTCACTCTTATGACTTGTGAATATTTAAATAATTAATCATTATATCAATTCTCATGATTTATTATCTATGAATGTCTAGGTATTAACATCAAAGGTTATTACCAAGTTAACAAATCCACATTCATTTCATGTTATTTAATATTACCTTCAATTTATTCCACAATGTTTACTCTTATTGAGCATATGAGATCACACATTATTAGGTTTCAATTTTATGTAGGTTTAAATAGAATAGTTTTAAGTATGAAATATGTTAGAATGGTATCATGAGATTTGAAATTTTCTAGAGATAATGATGTTCTTTAATGAAGTAATTTTATTGTGTTTCTAGTCTCTAAAGACCCTAAACCATTATGGTTCTTAGTGAATGTTTTTTTGAAATGTATCAAATGTATATCTAAATTGTATCAATAATTATATTATATATTCTTTGGTTCCCATGGTAATGAAGAGGTTCTTTTCTGTTACATGGTTGAGAGTTGTTCTCACACCATGAAATGAAGAAGTTATTATCCTCTTATACTTCATTCTAATTATTCTCAAAGATACGATGGTAACCCCTACTAGGATGGATGAGATAACGGGTAGATATGTTGTAATATGTTCATTGTGTGATAGTCCATAAGAGTTTTTTAAGTGAGCATAATGCTTGGGTGATAAAGGGTTAACTAGTTGGGGACTCTCATTTCTATTTGGTCTAATATTTTTATTCTCTATAAGTAATATTCTGGGTTAATACTCTTATATGTCATGTTGATCGGTTAGTGGATGATGTAATTATAAAAAACACAATGGGACGACAATTTCATGGTTTTATATTGAGCCCTTATCCAGGATGGAGTATTAAAATAGGACATAGAACCTTTCATAGGGCGGTGTATCTTTATTTATGTATAGATCGAGGTATATGGGCATGATGAAATGTTTTCTATGTGTGTTTTGTGGTGTAATTGTTTTGTCATTGTGGTTTAGGTGGAGACTCAGGATGGAGTTGTTATGAGTTTTCATTACACTTCTATGAAACACCAAATAAATTGAACCCCTCATAAAGTGTTTCAAGATATTCACAAAAAATTATAACCTCTTTGTGAGAGTAGGTTATATTTTAAATTGAAGACATCCAAAGCAGTATTCTCGGTGGACCTTAGCACCATATGTGGTTATGAAACCCGAAACGTTCTTGTTATAGATATTGCTTATTAATGTGGTGTTTCATAGATGTGGAAATAAGTTTATTGAGAGAGGTCCTAAAGGATGATATATCAATAGTCTTTCACAAACACCACTCCGATTTATAGCCAATTTTGCATGAAATGTTTTAAATATATGTTACAAGAAGCTATGTTCATATTATATTAGTTTTCATTTGGAAAATGATGTAAATTATTGTATAAATTGTTTATATTATATAGAGTTCATGACACTATATAACTCCCCGACCCTAGTTACCCAGAGTCAGTGCATTATTACATAATATTGGCATGATCACAAAAAGATCAAATATCGAAAGACCGATTCGTTTAGTAGCCTTAGAATGACTATATACATTAATATAGTTTATATTACATCATAAAATGAAAACTACAACAATATAATCTCCATAGCCCACACTCTTATCCCCTCATAATATCCCTACAGGTCATTCATAAATTACTTCTTCACATCCTGGGAAAAATAAAACATAGAAAAGGGGTGAGCTCAAATGCTCAGTAAGGATAACAATATAGAGGAAACATTCATAAATAAGAATAAACATTTAAGGCAATGTATAAATAAAACATAATCCTTTTAAACTTGAACATCAACATAGTATCGTAAAAATAAAATGAAATAATGTCATTTACTTATTCACATGGATATTCTACTAAATGAATAATCACATGAAATATCAATAACCACTTTCATAATGACGGAATGCATAATGCCAGACTATCATAACCACGTATCCAAGGCCTCGTGCCAAGACTACAAATAATATTTTGTCAAGCCCTTGTGCCAAGACACTTGTTTTTCTCATGAGACCTACCGATGGATCGAGGAGCTATAGTGGGCTCCACCCGTCAATTACTAAGTCCAATGCATTCCTCATATGAAAAGTTTTAAACATAACATAAATATTTGTATTAATACTAGCATACGAAATGTCAATACTTTATCCACAAACCATGAATAGTATAAAAATATCACACCCGTAGTCAAACATAACTCATTCGATACAATATGAAATATTGTATTGTATTATATTAACCTCAATCGAGAATGATTATGGATATTTACATAAATGAAAATATTCATCAAAACAATTAGAGTGAAATATCCACCATTTTCTTGAAAAAATTTAAAAGTCACACTATTTGTCAAGAAGCAATTTAAAATAGATTTTTGAATAAAAGTGTCACATACCACTTTGAAAATTTTAAAATGAATATTTATTTGAAAACATTAATGTCCATATAAATAAATCCTTAAAACCATTTTTAAAAATGAACTTTAATGAGAAATATTTAGAATAATAAATCATTATATCATTTTAAACTGATATTTTAGTTAGAGTTCCTAACCAAAATATAAACACTTGAATACAAATAATTGAGATAATAAAAACATTTTAATATCATTATAATAAAGGGATTCATGATATACTATGTCAAAGTACATTATATACACCACATAAAAGTGACTTGGTTTATAACAACAAATAAGTCTCAATGGAATGTAAATTGAGATGAACTCTCTCATAAAAGCCGTATCCTTAGGTTCAGGATAAATAAATGAGATATTAATGTGTGACAAATATAAATAAACTAAATATGATTGGATATTCATTGTAAAACAATCAAAGGATATTCACAAATATTCTGGTAAAAACAACACCGATGAATTGGATGTTTAACTCAACAAATGGAGAATGAGTTAAAATTAATCTTATCAAATTCATATCGATGACTTAAGAAATTATCAATGGAGTGATTTTGTGTATCGAAATTATATCCACAGAAAAGGGGAGTGGAAATAATGACATAAGAAAATGAATAGTGATTCCACACATAATCCCAGAGTAAAATATTCAATGAAGTTTGCGTAAAGCCGAATAAATGGAAATTGAAATTTCAAATTCCCTTATCGATTAGGTAACTTATGAAACATACACCCATTAAAGAAGGATCAAACAATGATGATGTAAATACCCATATATTATAGTATATTACACAATTAATACAATCATGGGCAGTACACATACACCACATGCAATAAATAAGTAGTGAACAATGGAATTCTCACGAAATTAAGAGTGAGATAAGAAACCCCTTACTTTGTACTTTTTTCATGGTCAAAGGTAGGTTAACCTTTTGTATAATGGTTAAATAATTGTTATTTAATTATAGAAGAATCATTTACATTGATATGATATCATATATGATCTTTTAACATTGATTTGTTAATAAAATCTTAGTATTATCGTCATTTCGGGTGTTAACTTACTCGTTTTCCGTTATATTCTTTATTACGTAAGCCGTGTTTTTTATGGATAGGTTGTATCTTATTCATATCCAGAATTATATAAAGTCCTTAAAAATTATTTTTAATCATCAAATGAGAATTATACTTGAATGGATACGATGGAGAATGAATCTCATCGCATTCATGGAGACGGTAGTCCGTACGTACGCCGGAGCGACAATATCATTATTTTGATGTTAAAATAATATATAAAGGGATGGTATATCATATAGATAGAATAATTATCATGTTATATTTATTATTTAAATTAATTAAACATAATTATTATACCCATCGAAATAATAATTTATTGAATGACAATTACACCACGACGTGGAGACGGTAAGCCGTACGTACGCACGTATGGTGACATGCCATTCAAAGGATGGATAGAATACTGAATATGGTTGTACCATATTTATAATAATATCACAGTATATATAAGGTACTGGAGTTATTATATTTGAATATAAATAACAAATAAAGAAGAAGTGGAAGCAGAATGGAACTTGAAAAAGGGTGGTGAAATTATTACCTCTTCTTTGGGTTCTTCCTTTTGATTTGATCAAAAGGGCTCCTTAGGATGGATTTATGTATAAGGCCCCAGCCTTAAACCATACTTAATCTTGAGTTATTACAAGATTACACATTGAGTATCTTTTCAGGTTTAGAGTTTTAGAGAATTAGATCATGAAACTTGCATTACATTCCACATTTAAACAAAGTGGTTTCAAAAAGACAGTATTCATTCTTCCCATCAACGGATACATATTGAAAATAAAACATGGATTCTTTCATGACACATCCTTGACACTATCATCACATCATGTACCTTTACCTTGACCTGTGAAAAAAATTTCAACAACTTGGGATGACCATAAAAAGCTCAGTAAGGGTTATAAAAATATGGAAAGGAAACATGAGTTCATATATACATAAGAATGAAATCATACTTTACCCATAAAAAAGGCACTTTCATACCTCATCAAACCATGAATAAATCATAGAAATCATAAGACAAAAAGGTAACTTGAGGCATTCATAACATTCTTACGTAGGGAGTAACCCTCTTGGTTACGTTTGGAATACCCATCACAGTATATTCCCTAAATCTCTTCGGAGAAACCTTAACGTTTCACTCCTTCGCGTTACCCAATGCATTGGAGAGCTATATCGGGCTCACCCACCCTTAGTTTATCACGGAACCACCCGTTCTTCATAAAAATGCCCATGAACCATAACATAATCGTATCACATAAACATGAATAAAGGAAACATAGCATTTCCACATTTCAATCACAATATAACATTTTAGGATATTGAAATAATGAATCCATTCAAAAAGAAACCATTTCCAAAACCATTTAAAACATTTAATAAAGAGATTTTTGAATCAAAGTGTCCCATACCACCCTGAAGCTTTTAACATTTTAAACCATTAATATCCATATAAATAAATCCATAAAACCATTTTGAAAACATGGATATTAATAAGAACAAATAATTAAAACATTTGAAATGATATTTTGGTTAAAGGGGTTTTACCAAAATTAGAGACACTTGAATACAATAATCGAGGAATAACATTTAGTCAGAACTTTATAATATCATGAGAATAAAAGTATTCATGATATAATACTCCAAAGGACAGTATATACACCATATAAGAGTGAATTGGTGCATAACAACAATGAACCCTCAATAGAAATGTCAAATGTGATGAAATCCCTTATAAAGAAGGTATCCTTAAATTAAAGAAAAATAAATCTCAAAAATATGTGTGACAAATATATATACACCCAATATAAGTAGATATTAAGTGTAAAACAATAAGAGTTCATTCACACATATTCAATGGATGACATATTCAATGACTACAATTTGAACCCAAAGAAATCGAAATTCGGTTAAAAAGTTCCCTTGACAGCCTAACAGCATCACATCAAAATGAGTTGATGAGAGATAAAAAGTGTATCTAATCACTTGGACATAAAATTTACATCAATAAGGATGTATGAGAACATATCCCAACATAAAAATATGTAAATTAAAAGACCCAATAAAATAAGTCTTTTAAAAAAGAGGACGGTGAAAGTTTCCCTTACCGACTTGGGTATCTTTCAAAACATACACCCCATGAAAGAAAGACAATAGGTCATTGATGTAAATACTCATAAACGAAATTATATTACACAAAGAGTAGAATAATGGTAAGTACATACACCACTCAATCGAATTTGTGGCGAATGTAGCATAAATCTCACGGGAATAAAAGTGAGATGAAAAATCCCTTACGAAAACTCGGCAGCCTAACGGCGCCACATAAAACTTCCGAATATGGATTGATGAGATCAAATAGAGTATCCCATCATATTACAATATAATTTACAGCAAGTGGAATATAAAAGAAAATCCCCCAACATTGCAAGGAGGTGTTTAAAAGAAGTGACATAAAGGTGAGTACTTAAAAAGAAAGAGAGAGGTTAGATCTCTTATGAAAGTTCGGCAGCCTAACGGTGCCACTCAAAACATCCAAAATGGATTGATGAGAGAGAATAGGTTCTCTAATCACATGAACATAAAAATTACAGTAAATGTAATATAAAAGAACATCCCAATCATAAGAATCATGAGCTTAAAATAGATGACATAAAAGAGTGTACATAAAAAGAAAGAGAGTTGTAGGATCCCTTACCTCGGGTCCGACTTGACTCGATCGTTCTTTAATCTCCTGAATAATAAACTTGAGTTAATTTCTAATTCCTTAAGAACCCTTTTTCAAGTTCATTATTACTTTTATACCACTTATTACCATGTCACAAACATTATGTAATCATTTAAGTTAATAATATTTGTTTTGCCGATATTTGGTTCTTAAGTTGAAAGTGGTCTTCTTACAATTACATGTTGTTCATGTGGCCAAATGTTTATTATATCCAGAATTGTATTCATTATGTAGATATCATATATGTAATATATATCCAGTACATGCATGCATTTATAACATTACATAATCATTTAGAGTTAATAAATGAAATGCACCGTTCATGGAGACGGTAAGCCGTACGTACGCATGAACGCTACTTTCATTTCTATTTCGTATTTTATAGAATGGAATAATAATGATATAAAGGTATATTATAATTCCAGTATAATATCATATATAATATCATATTTCCATTTTTTATACATCCCACATATGGTATTTAACGAATCAAATCACTTTGAGGGGGCGGTAGTCCGCACATCCTTAAATGAAGATATCACGTATACCCATAATGGAAGCCATAAAGGTAAGACAAAAATGAAAAATACAGAAGCATAAATAAAACATAAACATATTATATATCATATATAAAATAGTGACATCATAATGGCCACCTTTGAAGGTGTTAAATGAGTATTGAACAATCATCGTTTCGGGAGGCAGAATTTCACCATCCACGGAAACCGTATGTTCTTTAACCATTTGATGTAGTTGTGTGAGAGTGTAGCTCGAATAAATCTTATAACAACATCCTAGTATATTTAAGATACTGGTTTTGTTACAAAAGAAGTAAATAAAAAGTGTTTAGGGTGTTGGAGAAGAAAAATAAAACAAATGAACATGAGAGAAAGAATTACCTTTAAAAGTGTAACTCCTTTTGATTTGACCCTAAAGGCTTCCTTTGAAAGGATTCTGCCCAAAGGGAATCCTCTAAGATGAGGAGAGGGATGGAGAGAGAGTAAATGGTCAGGGTTTGGCCGATCCAAAGGCTTGATGAGTGTGTGAAAAGAGGTAGAGGTGGGGGCCTTTTATAAGAGGAGAGGAGGGGCACTTTTGGAAAGTAAGGAAATATTACTTTATTTGAAAATGTGTTTCGTTTTTAAAAGGTCCCACATTGATATAATTCATGTATATGGTTATAATGGTTCTAAATCCACCAATACAATAAGTTTTGTACATGTGTAGTTCATAGATTTTACATTATCTTTCCATTTTATTTAAATCGTCAAATAATGATGTCATCGCTGCATCATTATTATGTCATAAATAATTTATTTTATTTAATGTCTAAAAATTATAAAACAATAACTATGATGTAGGAAATCTTTTTTATCTTTCCAATGACTATTTATAATCAAAATTTGGACTTGTGTAACCCCACTTAAAAACTGTTTTAGTAAAACAACTCAACTTTGTGTCAATTTAATTTTAACATTAAATAAAAATATATTATTGTCATTTTCCAAATAAAGTGGCTCAATGGGGTCCCCAAGTTGGCCCATGGCTTGTCTTGGTCGGCCATTACTCTCCCAATAGGTGTAGGACAAGTGTCATGGTGTTTTCACATTCTTATAATATCATTATTACCTTAAACTACACTAATTACCACTAATCGCGATTAAAAACCTAATAAGTTAATATTCACCAAAAAATTATTTTTATCCCATTGAACCACATTTTAATTCTTAATGACAACCATGTATGTCGGATTTTTGAAATTCAAAACACAGAAGTGGTAAAATTTCATTTAAACGAAAAATCAGCTTTTATAAGTACCACTTAGTGGTTTCACTATTTATCAAAAATTGAAGTTTTTCAGAAAATTGCCAAAAATTCACCCTAAGCTATATTTGATATTACGAACTCAAAAATGAAGTCCGTTTTACAAAATTCAAAACATATTAGTCACATTAATTAATTTAATAATTAATTCCCACTGTCAGAGCAAATAGCGTGTTTTTATAAAACAATAAGTATCAAAATATTGACACTAGTTTAAGTCTGATTTCAAAGTGAAATTAATTACAACGACCACTATCGGATTTAATGGTAAAAATATTTTCTAATTTCACTTTAAAACCAATTAAAAATATAATCTAATCATATAAATAAATTAGATTAAAAAGTGGTTTTGAATTAAAATACAACATTTTACACTATTCATTAAAAAAAGAACTTTATCGGAAAGAAACCAAAAATTTACACAAAGTAAATTTTGATGTCCCGATTCTTAATAAGAGTTTTATTTGGTCCAAAAGAATGTTTAAGAGTGAACAAAAATATATTTAATGACGGTTCTCCATCAAAAGGTGATAAGTGAACCTTTAGTGAAAACTAGGGCATATACGCCTAAAATTGAATTCTTTCCGTATTTTAAGCCTTTATCTTTTATTGTAAAAATGTAAAAATATTTAAGAACATATATAATCATATTTTAGTTATTTCTATCCATTCCCGCCATTACAATGGCAACATGTTAACTACCATTTAAAATAATATTATTTTATTATTAGAGTGCAACGTAACATTCCCAAGAAACTCGTTGTTGCGTGTTGGGTATGCCATCGAGCATAGCGTCCCCTTTAAAGTCATATTAATATTTTATTCACAAATAGGGATAAATATGAAAATGTAATATTCTTTATTTACCTGGGGTGTTACATCCTTCCCCCCTTTTGGGAATTGCGTCCTCGCAATTTTAAAATTGCGCTTGGAAACATCCTTGAAAGTCCCACATCGGAACAAGAGTTGGTAAAACAAACACTTTAAAATAAAGAGAGATAAGTATAAAGGTCACCCGAGTTAACCCATACTAGGATTCCAAGTATGAAAATATGGACATGGAGGAAAAAACAAAGGGTCATGTTCTGACGGAGAGTGATAGAAAACATGTTTAGGAGAAGGTTAACCACGAGAAAATCACAAACTTGTGATGGGTTAAACGGTATTCGATTCCCCAGTAGGAAAAGTTAATAGACAACATTTTTGTTTTAAGTTACTTTTTATTGAGGAATTTATTCATAAGGAAACATAATCACTTATCATATTGACATTCAACTTTTATTAGATTACTTACACAAACTCATATTTTCTCCAAAAAACGAGTATTTAGGAAGACTTGTTCACATTAAGAGTACTATAATCAACTTCTAGAGAATCACCTAATCCACAAAAGAGAACTATATAATTCCCATATCTTTAGACCTTAACCATAACCAAAACCAAAAAGGTTTGTACAAGTTCAGATAATCCAGAAAAGGATAACCCTTTATAAAAAGAAAATCTATTCTTAATCTCCAAAATTTGTCCAACAAAATCCAAAGTTCAACGAGGACCATCCGATAAAAAAATTTGTCCATAAAAATTCCTTAAAGTAAACCAATATAAGATTGAAACCCAAAAATTTTAAGGATTTAGTCACATAGTCTTCCAAGATAAATCGTAACATTTATCTCCAAACAATATCAGTTGCTCCTAAAGTCTCGTATTGAAAAGTAATTAACCTAATCACATATCCTCCATGATAGGTTAATCATTTTCATAAATAACCCAAAAATCATCTTACTCCTAATTCATAAAATCATATAACCAGAAATAATCATTCAAACTAACCAGGGACTTCACGTAGTCCAGTGGTAGGCGATAAATACCAGCCGCACTTTGGTTGTGGGTTTGATTCCCGCAGCTTTGTCCGATGCGACGGGATGTCACACGGTATGCGTGTTGTCCTTTTTCCAAAACTATATAATTCTTAAAACATTCCCCAAAATGAGATAAAATCTTCAATAATAATCATAACATATTTTAACCTCAAGTTTATCTCATTCCTTTCATTTTCAATCATATCATAGAGTAACCCACAATTACTTAAAAAGTAAGGATCATATAAACCCTAATGGTTACCTTAATAATTATTACCTGAATTTCCACATCAAGTTGTCCATCTCGTACATGATGCATTAGAGAACTCACCAAGGTTGAAGTGGTTGATAATTAATCCTTGATAGTTGGTTTAGAACAGCCATGAGATTCCTCATTGAGTCCTCCATCTCATCCAGTATCTTAATCAGAGAACCACCACCGTTTCCTTGAAACCCATTGTCACTTTGGTGCCTGCTAGATCCATCCATTTACTAAAACCAAAAAGGTCAGTGTGAGTATATCAACAAAACCATCATGTACTAATGAGGAAGGTAAACACTAAGATACACTTACTCATTCACTTTATCTAAAACTAGGACTCTTTTTGAAATCCTAACCATTATGGTAATGTCACTTATGCTTAATGAATACCCTAACCTCTAAAGTTATCTAAACCGGACTTTGATACCAACTATAAGGCCCCAGCCTTAAACCTTACTTAATCTTGAGTAATTACAAGATTACACATTGAGGATATTTTCAGGTTTAGAGTTTTAGAGAATTAGATCATGAAACTTGCATTACATTCCACATATAAACAAAGTGGTTACAAAAAGACAGTATTCATTCTTCCCATCAATGGAAACATATTGAAAATAAAACATGGATTCTTTCTTGACACATCCTTGACACTATCATCACATCATGTACCTTTCCCTTGACCTGTGAAAAACATTTCAAAAACTTGGGATGAGCATAAAAAGCTCAGTAAGGGTTATAAAAATATGGAAAGGAAACATGAGTTCATATATACATAATAATGAAATCATACTTTACCCATAAAACAAAGGCACTTTCATACCTCATCAAACCATGAATAAATCATAGAAATCATAATACAAAAAGGTAACTTGAGGCATTCATAACATTCTTACGTAGGGAGTAACCCTCTTGGTTACGTTTGGAATACCCATCACAGTATATTCCCTAAATCTCTTCGGAGAAACCTTAACGTTTCACTCCTTCGCGTTACCCAATGCATTGGAGAGCTATATCGGGCTCACCCGCCCTTAGTTTATCACGAAACCACCCGTTCTTCATAACAATGCCCAAGAACCATAACATAATCGTATCACATAAACATGAATAAAGGAAACATTGAATTTCCACATTTCAATCACAATATAACATTTTAGGATATTGAAATAATGAATCCATTCAAAAAGAAACCATTTCCAAAACCATTTAAAACATTTAATAAAGAGATTTTTGAATCAAAGTGTCCCATACCACCCTGAAGCTTTTAACATTTTAAACCATTAATATCCATATAAATAAATCCTTAAAACCATTTTGAAAACCTGGATATTAATAAGAACAAATAATTAAAACATTTGAAACGATATTTTGGTTAAAGGGGTTTTACCAAAATTAGAGACACTTGAATACAATAATCGAGGAATAACATTTAGTCAGAACTTTATAATATCATTAGAATAAAAGGATTCATGATATAATACTCCAAAGGACAGTATATACACCATATAAGAGTGAATTGGTGCATAACAACAATGAACCCTTAATAGAAATGTCAAATGTGATGAAATCCCTTATAAAGAAGGTATCCTTAAATTAAAAACAAGTAAATCTCAAAAATATGTGTGACAAATATATATACACCCAATATAAGTAGATATTAAGTGTAAAACAATAAGAGGTAATTCACACATATTCAATGGATGACATATTCAATGACTACAAGTTGAACCCAAAGAAATCAAAATTGGGTTAAAAAGTTCCCTTGACAGCCTAACGCCATCACATCAAAATGAGTTGATGAGAGATAAAAAGTGTATCTCATCACTTGGACATAAAATTTACATTAATAAGGATGTATGAGAACATATCCCAACATAAAAATATGTAAATTAAAAGACCCAATAAAAGAAGTCTTTTAAAAAAGAGGAGGGAGAAAGTTTCCCTTACCGACTTGGGTATCTTTCAAAACATACACCCCATGAAAGAAAGACAATAGGTCATTGATGTAAATACTCATAAACTAAAGTATATTACTCAAAGATTATAATAATGGGGAGTACATACACCACTCAATCGAATTTGTGGCGAATGTAGCATAAATCTCACGGGAATAAAAGTGAGATGAAAAATCCCTTACGAAAACTCGGCAGCCTAACGGCGCCACATAAAACTTCCGAATATGGATTGATGAGATCAAATAGAGTATCCCATCATATTACAATAGAATTTACAGCAAGTTTAATATAAAAGAAAATCCCCCAACATTGCAAGTAGGAGTTTAAAAGAAGTGACATAAAGGTGAGTACATAAAAAGAAAGAGAGAGGTTAGATCTCTTATGAAAGTTCGGCAGCCTAACGGTGCCACTCAAAACTTCCAAAATGGATTGATGAGAGAGAATAGGTTCTCTCATAACATGAACATAAAAATTACAGTAAATGTAATATAAAATAACATCCCAATCATAAGAAAGATGAGCTTAAAATAGATGACATAAAAGAGTGTACTTAAAAAGAAAGAGAGTTGTAGGATCCCTTACCTCGGGTCCGACTTGACTCGATCGTTCTTTAATCACCTGAATAATAAACTTGAGTTAATTTATAATTCCTTAAGAACCCCTTTTCAAGTTAATTATTACTTTTATACCACTTATTACCATTTCACAAACATTATGTAATCATTTAAGTTAATAATATTTGTTTTGCCGATATTTGGTTCTTAAGTCGAAAGTGGTCTTCTTACAATTACATGTTGTTCGTGTGGCCAAATGTTTATTATATCCAGAATTGTATTCATTATGTATATATCATATATGTCATATATATCCAGTACATGCATGAATTTATAACATTACATAATCATTTAGAGGTAAGAAATGAAATGCATCGTTCATGGAGACAGTAAGCCGTACGTACGCATGAACGCTACTTTCATTTCTATTTCATATTTTATAGAATTAAATAATAATGATATAAAGGTATATTATAATTCCAGTATAATATCATATATAATATCATATTTCCATCCTTTATACATCCCACATATGGTATTTAACGAATCAAATCACTTTGAGGGGGAGGTAGTCCGCACTCCCTTAAATGAAGATATCGTGTATACCCATAATGGAAGCCATAAAGGTAAGACTAAAATGAAAAATACAGAAGAATAAATAAAACATAAACATATTATATATCATATATTAAAATAGTGACATAATAATGGCCACCTTTGAAGGTGTTAAATGAGTATTGAACAATCATCGTTTCGGGAGGCAGAATTTCACCATCCACGGAAACCATATGTTCTTTAACCATTTGATGTAGTTGTGTGAGAGTGTATCTCGAATAAATCTTATAACAACATCCTAGTATATTTATGATACTGGTGTTGTTACAAAAGAAGTAAATAAAAAGAGTTTAGGGGGTTGGAGAAGCAAAATAAAACAAATGAACATGAGAGAAAGAATTACCTTTAAAAGTGTAACTCCTTTTTATTTGAGCCTAAAGACATCCATTGAAAGGATTCTGCCCAAAGGGAATCCTCTAGGATGAGTATTGGGATGGAGAGAGAGTAAATGGGCAGGGGTTGGCCGAGCCAAAGGCTTGATGAGTGTGTGAAAAGAGGTAGAGGTGGGGGCCTTTTATAAGAGGAGAGGAGGGGCACTTTTGGAAAGTAAGGAAATATTACTTTATTTGAAAATGTGTTTCGGTTTTAAAATGTCCCACATTGATAAAATTCGTGGATAAGGTTATAAAGGTTTTAAATCCACCAATCCAATATGTTTTGGACATGTGTAGTTCATATATTTTACATTATCTTTCCATTTTATTTAAATCGTCAAATAATGATGTCATCGCTGCATCATTATTATGTCATAAATAATTTATTTTATTTAATGTCTAAAAATTATAAAAAAATAACTATGATGTAGGAAATCTTTTTATCTTTCCAATGACTATTTATAATCAAAATTTGGACTTGTGTAACCCCACTTAAAAACTGTTTTAGTAAAACAACTCAACTTTGTGTCAATTTAATTTTAACATTAAATAAAAATATATTATTGTCATTTTCCAACTAAAGTGGATACATGGGGTCCCCAAGTTGGCCCATGGCTTGTCTTGGTCTGCCATGACTCTCCCAATAGGTTTAGGACAAGTTTCATGGTGTTTTCACATTCTTATAATATCATTATTACCTTAAACTACACTAATTACCACTAATCGCGATTAAAAACCTAATAAGTTACTATTCACCAAAAAATTATTTTTATCCCATTGAACCACATTTTACATCTTAATGACAACCATGTATGTCGGATTTTTGAAATTCAAAACACAGAAGTGGTAAAATTTCATTTAAACGAAAAATCAGCTTTTATAAGTACCACTTAGTGGTTTCACTATTCATCAAAAATTGAAGTTTTTCAAAAAATTACCAAAAATTCACCCTAAGATATATTTGATATTACGAACTCAAAAATGAAATCCGTTTTAAAAAATTCAAAACATATTAGTCACATTAATTAATTTAATAATTAATTCCCGCTGTCAGAGCAAATAGCGTGTTTTTATAAAACAATAAGTATCAAAAGATTGACACTAGTTTAAGTCTGATTTCAAAGTGAAATTAATTCCAACGACCACTATAGGATTTAATGGTAAAAATATTTTCTAATTTCACATTAAAACCAATTCAAAATATAATCTAATCATATAAATAAATTAGATTAAAAAGTCATTTTGAATTAAAATACAACATTTTAAACTATTCATTAAAAAAAGAACTTTATCGGAAAGATACCAAAAATTTACACAAAGTAAATTTTGATGTCCCGATTCTTAATAAGAGTTTTATTTGGTCCAAAAGAATGTTTAAGAGTGAACAAAACTATATTTAATGACGGTTCTCCATCAAAAGGTGATAAGTGAACCTTTAGTGAAAACTAGGGCATATACGCCTAAAATTGAATTCTTTCCGTATTTTAATCCTTTATCTTTTATTCTACAAATGTAAAAATATTTAAGAACATATATAATCATATTTTAGTTATTTCTATCCATTCCCGCCATTACAACGGTTACATGTTAACTACCATTTAAAATAATATTATTTTATTATTACAGTGCAACGTAAGATTCCCAAGAAACTCGTTGTTGCGTGTTGGGTATGCCATCGAGCATAGCGTCCCCTTTAAAGTCATATTAATATTTTATTCACAAATAGGGATAAATATGAAAATGTAATATTCTTTATTTACCTGGGGTGTTACATTATGACTAAAAGTAAGGCCTCTAGGATATATTGAGGGATGTTGAGAGAGTATTTGGTCAGGGTTTGGCGGAACCAAAAGGCTTTTAAGGTGTGAATTAATGATAAGGGGTAGTTCCCTTTTATAAGAGGGGTGAGGGGCACCATTGGAAAAGCTAGAAATATTATTTTATAATAAATCCATATTCTGTTTATAATGGCTAAAAAGTGGATTATTTAAAGTTTAAGGTGGGGATATGCCTAAAACCACTCAACCAATAGGATTTAGACAGTTTTGGGTTAATATATTAACCTTATCTTTAAGTATTAACTCTTAGTTAATTAGTTTCACTTTTACAATGTCTCTTTGTATTTTTTATATTATATGGTTAATAAACTTACTATATACATCCAAGAGACCCCCCCCCCAAGTGGTCCATTAATGATACAAAAATCATGATATAAGTCTCTTGGACAAACCTTAGATTTTTAGGAATTTAATATCAATTGATAATAAAATATTTGTTTTAAAAACTCTTTTATGTCAATTTTGACACTATTCAATAATTGATTTTTTAAAAACTAATAACATAATTATTACTTCTAATAATGTTAATTAAATAATTCCTAACATGTCATATTAACCTAGAAAATTAGTTTAATTAATAAAATATCTCAAAATATATTTATTTGGGTATTTATAATGTCAATTATTTTAATTTTTTACTATTATGGTAATTACTACATCATCAATTTGTCATAAGTAAATTAAATTATTTATTGACTAAAAATTATAAATAAAATATAATTATGTAGGAAATATTTTTATCTTTCTAATGAATATTTATAATAGAAAATCCAAAATATATATCCCTATATAAAAAATGTTTTTTTAAAAGATATATGCTTATGTCATTTTTGTATTTATTTTACGTTAATTAATATAAAGTGTCCTTTTCACTTACAAGTGGCTTCATGGGGTCTCAAAATCAACCCAAATATGCCCATGGTCGGACATGTATCCACCAATAAGGTTAGGACACGTTTTAGTGTAATTTAAGATTATTATAATATTATTTGTTAACCTTTATTTACAGATTTACCTTTTAACCATGGTAATAAAATATTTACCGAAGTCATTATTCAAAATGTAAAAAACTAAAAGCTACCTATTTACACAATTTGGACATCCTGATTCCAAATATGGAATCCATTTTTCCAAATTCCAAACACAGAAGTGGCATAAATTAATTTATAATTAATTCTCGTTGTTAAAACAAAACGAGTGTTTTTTTAGAGAAAATAACTATCAGAAGATTGGCACTTGTTTATGTCTTTTTTAATTGTGAAATTATGTCCAATGACAAACATTGAATTAAATTGTAAAAATATATTCTAAATATACTTTAAAACCACTAAAATTCATAATTTATCAATATTAATTATTTCGATTAAAAAAGTTGTTTTTAATTAAAATTTAGTAATTTTAACTATTCATCAAAATATGAAACTTATCCAAAAAATACCAAAATTTCACCCTAGGATAATTTCGATATTCCAAATCCTAAAATCAAGTCCATTTTGAGAGATAGAAATTATAAAATTTCAAATAGAAGGTACTACTATTCATAACGGCTAGTTTGATTGGTTGTGGTGTGTTAGAATCTCGAAGTTGCATACAATGCACGCCATTGCATTATTCAAAGGGAAACGTACTGTGGAAGCTTGGGGTGTTACACACTATGTGAGATGGGTTTGAGTTTTTCGTATTATACTAAATATATAGGAGTTGGAAGGTCTAGTTGAGCCTAAGACCAGATTACATCCAGCAAGAGGACTTTCACTAATTGAATCTTTCTTTCACTCACCACTTTTGGAAGTGTGAGTTTACTCTAAATATATAACATGGTATTGTTATAAATTCTTTTAAGGTATGTAAGAGATTTTATTGTACTCAAATAGGCATGAATTGTTTACCCAATATGACTATTATGAGGTTTTTGAAGAAAAATTTATGATCTCATGGACACTGAGGATATCAAAGGATAGCAGCTATAAGGCCCTGGCCTTAAACATTACTTAATCATGAATTAAATGAATAATTCACATAGAGTATATATTCAGTTTTATAGTTTTAGAGAATTAGGTCATAACTATTACATCTCAAAAGATTACATAGTAGACACTTCTACTATGTTTCCATAAAATAAAAAAAATACTTAAAAAGAAACATGTCTAGTTCCATGTTTTAGATAGAATTTCTTTCCATGATCCCATCCTTGACCCGATTCATGTTTATGTCATGTGGAAAACATTTCAAAAACTTGGGATAAGGATAAAAATCCTAGTAAAGGGTACACAAAGAAGGAAAACTGTTAGTTTTTCAAAACAACAAGTAAACCATGAGTACTTTACCAATGTAATACTTTTCACCTTTATGAATTAGTAAAAAACACTTCACTAAATAAAAGACCATTACTTACCCTTTTGTAACTAAAATATTACCATAAAACCCATATAAAGAACACATAACATATAAAGGTAACTTGGGACATAAACATACTTAAATGAAATAACTATACGGTCGACTTCCATACATACTTAATGGAATAGCCATACAACCGACTTCCATACCCAATGCATTGGAGGTTATAACATAACCAACCATCCTAGTATTCACGGCACCACACGTCATATGGTTTATCACATAACCAACCGTAAAATTTCCAAGTACCATTATAAAATCATTACACGTAAAACAATTATAAAGGAAAGAAAACATTTCCACATTTCAAGCACAATATATCACTGAAATATATTGACATAACAAATCCATTATCAAAACCATTTTAAATACCAAAAAAGAGTATATGGTATTTATTTACTTTTAAAATTATAACCATTTGTTGAGGAAGCCAAAGATCAAATAATACTCATGGCGACGGAAAGGTCATTGTCACCATGTACGTTAGAAAGAGACATACTTTTTGTCGTTTAGTAAAACGCTTCATATAGAAAATATTCCATTCGAATAAAAGTATAAGTCAAAGGATTTTATAAACCGTATGAAATAAATCCTTGTATTAGAACAAAAATATGCCTTAATGAAAGGAGATCGATACGAAGTCCCTTAGAAAGACGGTATCCTTGGATTAAGGATAAATCAATTACATAATTATGTGTGACAAACGAATACACCAAATATAAGTGGATATTAAGTGTAAAACAATCATATTTTATTCACACATATTCATATAACGACATATTAAAGGAGTACAAATTTATCCCAAAGAATCAAAATTGGGTTAAGAAGTTCCCTTGGAAAAATTTGACAGCCTAACGGCGTCACTTCAAAATTCAAAAAATGAGTTAATGAGAGGTAAAAAGGGGTATGTCATCAAATGGACATAAAATTTATAGAAATAAGGATATATAAGAACATATACCATCATAATAAGATTAAAAGACCTAAAAAAGTCTTTTAAAATGAGGAGGGTGAAAGCTTCCCTTATCGAGTTGGGTAACTTCCGAAACGTGCACCCCATGAAAGAAGGACTATACAACATTGATGTAAATATCCATTAACGAAATTATATTACACCAAGAGTATAATAATGGGAATTAAATACACCACTAAAAAGAAAATGGTGGAAAATGTGGCATAAATCTCATAGGAATAAATGTGAGATGAAAAATCCCTTACGAAAACTCGGTAGCCTAACAATGCCACTTAAAATGTCCAAAAATGGATTGATGAGATCATATAGGGTCTTGAATTATATTAACATGAAGTGTACAGAAATAAAAATATAAAAGAACATCCCCCAACATAACAAATAGGAGCTTAAAAGAAATTACATAAAGGAGAGTACTTAAAAAGAGAGAGATTGGATCTCTTACGAAAATTCGGCAGCATAACGGCGCCGCTCAAAACATCCAAAATGGATTGATGAGAGAAAATAGGGTCTCTCATAATATGAACATAAAAATTAAAGTAAGAGTAATATAAAAGAACATATCAATCATAAGAAATATGAGCTTAAAAGGAATGACATAAAAGAGTGTACTTAAAAAGAAAGAGAGGGGTAGGATCCCTTACCTCAAGTCTGACTTGTCTTGTTCATTTCTTTATATTACTAAATAATAAACATTGGTGAATTTATAATTTCTTAAGTACCACTTTTAAATATTATTATTCATTTTATATCACATATTATAATGTTATAATAATTGGTTAATAATGTGAGTTCATATCAGACGTTTTTGTCGATGTTTGGTACATGAGTAAAAAATGAACTTGTTTTAAAATGATTGTCCATGTAGTTATAAGTAAATAATCTCCATAATAGTATTAATGATTGAAATATAATATATATCTGGTACATATTCATTTTATACTACTCCATAACATTTTAAGATAAAAAAGAAATGAAATTCACCGTTCATGGAGACGGTAGGCCGTACGTACACATAAATGCTACTTTCATTTCATTGTGATATTAATGGAATTAAAAATAATTGAGAGACATATATATTATAATTACAGTATAATATATATGTTATATAGGTCACATATGTTCATTAATTTCATTCTTTATACATTCCATATATTGCATGAACGAGTCACATCACTTGAGGTGGCGGTAGTCCACACTTCCTCGTATGAAATTATCACATTTTCACAACATGAAAAGCATAAAGGCATGTTTTAAATATAAAATTAAGAAGCATATAGAAAACATAAATACCATATATATCATACATAAAATATAGTGACATCATAATGGCCACCATTAACGGTGTTAAAAGAATATTGAACAATCATCGTTTCGTGAGGTATAAATTCGCCAACCACCGAAACAGTATGTTCATTAACCATTATATGAAGGTATGTGTAAGTGTAGCTCGAATACATCACATAAAAACATCCTAGTATATTGCATATTCTGGTTTTGTTACAAAATAAATAAATAAAAAGAGTTTAGACGGTTGGAGAAGCAAAATAAAACAAAAGAACATAAGTGAAGACATTACCTTAAAATCGGGTAACTCTTCTTGATTTGAGCTCAAAGGATTCCTTGGAAAGGATTCTTCCCAAAGGTGAGGCTTAAATGATTAAAATAGGGATGTGGAGAGATGAAATGGGAAGTTTTCGGCCGAGCCAATGGCTTCAATGGTGTGGGTAAGGTGGTAGAGGTGGGGGCCTTTTATAAGAGCAGAGGAGGGGCACTCTTGGAAAGTTATAAAATATTACTTTATTATAAAATGATTTTCTGATTTTAAAGGTCCCAAAAGGATATATTTCGAGGATAAGTTAATAAGGTTTCTAAATCAACCCATCCAATAGGTTTTTGACGTGTTTAGGTCTTAGATATTACATTATCTTTTCATTTTAATTAAATCGTTAACTAATGAGGTAATCGCTGCATTATCATGGTGTCATAAATAATTTAATTTATTTAATGTATAAAAATTATAAAAAAAATATAATAATTTATGAAATCTTATTAGCTTTCTAATTAATATTTATAGTAAAAATATGACTTTTATAACCCCATGTAAAAATTGTTTTAGGAAAACAACACATGTTTGTGACATTTTAATTTTAACTTTAAATAAAAAGTTATTAATGTCATTTTCCAACCAAAGTGGCACCATGGGGTCCCCAAGATCACCCATGGATTTTCTAAGTCGGGAATGACTCATCGAATATGGGTAGTACATGTGTAAAGGTCATTTCATATAATTAAAACATTATTTTTACCTTAAATTACACTAATTATCTTTAATCGCGATTAATAAAACATAAAAGTTACTATTCACCAAAAAATATTTAAATATCATTAAACCACATTTTACATCCTAATGACAACCATGTATGTCGTATTTTTGAAAATAAAATCATAGATGTGGTAATGTTTCATTTAAACGAAAAAATCAGTTTCTTTAACTACCACTTAGTGGTTTCACTATTCATCAAAAATTGAAGTTTTTCAGAAAAATACCAAAAATTCACCCTGAGCTATATTTGAAATTCCGAATTCAAAAATCCTGTCTATTTTACAAAATTCAAAATATATAAGTTTCATTAATTAATTTAATAATTAATTCCCGCTGTCAAAACAAATAGCGTGTTTTTATGAAACAATATCTATTAAAAGATTAAAAATAGTTTAAGACCAATTTCAAAGTGAAAATAATTCCAATGACCACCATTGGATTAAATGGTAAAAATATATTCTAAATACACATTAATATAAATTAAAAATATAATCTACCCATATAAATAAATCAGATTAAAAGGAGGTTTTGAATTAAAATGCATCATTTTCACTAAAAATTATCTTTATCGGAAAAATAACAAAAATTTATACAAAGTAAATTTTGATGTCCAGATTCTAAAGAAGGATTTATTTTGTCAAATACAACTTATAAAATTTTCAGAAGTATATTTAAAAAGGGTTCTCCATCAAAAGGCGGTTAATCGACCTTTTAATGAATATTAGAATATTTATGCTTAAAATTGGATTCATTTGCATTTTATGCCTATAACATTTATTGGATAGAAGTAAAAATATTTGTCAAAAATATATAATCATTTTGTAGTTAGTTTCATTCTTCCCACCATTAAAATGGCTAGGCGTTGACATACATTTAAAATAATATTATTTTATTATTAAAGTGCAACGTAAGATTTCAAAGGAACTCGTTGTCGCGTATTGGGTACGACATCGAGCATAGCGTTCCCTTTAAAGTAATAATAATATTTTATTCACAAATATGGATAAATATAAAAATTTCATATTCTTTATTTACCTGGGGTGTTACATTCTTCCCCCCTTTTGGGAATTGCGTCCTCACAATTTTAAAATTGGGCTCGGAAAATTCATTGAAAGCCCCACATCGGAAAAGGAGTAAATTAAACTATCACTTTAAAAGAACGAAAGGGTAGTACAAAGGTCACCCGAGTTAACCCATACTAGGATTCCATGTATGAAAACATGGATATGGATGAAAAAAACAAAGGTTCATGTTCTGAGGGAGTGTTATATAAAACATGTTTAGGAGAAAGTTAACCACCAGAAAATCACAAACATGTGATGGGTTAAACGGTATTGGATTCCCCTATACGAAAATTTAACGGATGAAATTTTTTTATTTAATTTTCATTGAGGAATTTATTTTTCAGCTTAACAAAAACATAATAAAACATATTTACTTGTCATGTTTACTTTCAACTTTTACTAGATTTCTTAAACAAACTCATATTTTCTCCAAAAGATGAGTATTTAGGAAGACTTTTTTACATTAAGAGATCTATAATCAAATTCTAGAGAATCACCTAATCCAAAAAAGAGAACAGTATACTTCCCATTTCTTTAGTCCTTAACCAAAACTAAAACCAAAAATGTTAGTATGAGATCAGATTATACCCAAAAAGGATAATCCTTTATAAAAAGGAAATCTATTCTTAATCTCCAAAAATTTTCCAACAAGACCCAAAGTTCAACGATGACCAAAATTAATCCAAACTAAGATTGAAACCCGAATATTTGAAGGATTTAATCACATAGTCTTCCTATTTAAATCTTAATATTTATCTCCAAAAAACATCATCTGCTCTTAAAGTCTCGTATTGAAAAGTAATTAACCTAATCACATATCCTCAATGATAGGTTAATAATTTCCATAGATAACCCAAAATCAACTTACTCTTAATTCATAAAATCATCTAACTAAAAATAATTAGTCAAACTAACCAGGGTCTTCACGTAGTCCAGTGGTAGGTGAAAAATACCAGTCGCACTTTGGTGTGGGTTCGATTCCCGCAGTTTTGTCTGGTGCGACGGTTTGTCAAACGATCTGCGTGTTGTCCTTTTTCCAAACTATATAATTCTTAAAACATTCCCCAACAATGAGATAAAATCTTCAAAAATAACCATAACATAATTTAACCTCAATTTTATCTCATGCCTTTCACTTTCCATCATAACATATAGTAACCCATAATTACCTCAAAATTAAGGATCATATAAACCCTAATGATTACCTTTATAATTATTACCTGAACTTCCGCATCGAGTTGGACATCTCGTACATGATGCATTATAGAACTCACCAAGGTTCAAGTGGTTGATCATGATTCCTTGATAGTTGGTTTAGCACAACCACTAGATTCCTTATTGAATCCCCCATTTCATCCAGTCTCTTAATCAGAGAACCACCATAGTTTCCATTAAACCCATTGTCACTTTGGTGCCTGCTAGATCCATCCATTTACTAAAACCAGAAAGGTCAGTGTGATTATATCAAAAAAACCATCAGGTACTAAAGAGGAATATAAACACTAAGATATACTTATCCAAGTTATCTCAAACTCATTCCAGCCTTCAAAACTAACAATGACTCTATCTAATATAATAACCATTGTGGTTATACAGAACTTGTCACTTAACACTCTAACATCTAAAGTTATCTAAACCTACCATTGATACCTACTATAAGGCCTCGGCCTTAAAAATTACTTTATCATGAATTAAATGAATAATTCACATAGAGGATCTTTTCAGTTTTATAGTTCTAGAGAATTAGGTCATAACTATTACATCTCAAAAGATTACATAGTAGACACTTCTACTAAGTTTCCATAAAATAAAAAAAACACTTAAAAAGAAACATGTCTAGTTCCATGTTTTTGATAGAATTTCTTTTTTTGATCCTATCCCTGACTCTATTCATATTTAAGTCTTGTGGAAAACATTTCAAAAACATGGGATGAGCCTAAAAAGCCTAGTAAAGGGTACACAAAGATTGAAAACTGTTAGTTTTTTGAAACAACAAGTAAACCATGAGTACTTTACCAAAGTAATACTTTTCACCTTTATGAATTAGTAAAAAACTCTTCACTAAATAAAAGACCATTACATACCCTTTTGTAACCAAAATATTACCATAAAACCCATATAAATAACACATAACATATAAAGGTAACTTGGTACATAAACATACTTAAATGGAATAACCATACGGTCGACTTCCAAACATACTTAATGGAATATCCATACGGCCAGCTTCAATACCCAATGCATTGGAGGTTATAACGTAACCACCCATCCTGGTATTCACGAAACCACCCGTCATATGTTTTATCACGTAACCACCCGTCAAATGTCCAAGTACCATTATAAAATCATAACACATAAAACAATTATAAAGGAAAGAAAACATTTCCACATTTCAAGAACAATATATCACTTAAATATATTGACAGAATAAATCTATTATCAAAACCATTATCAATACCAAAAAATATTATATGGTATTTATTTACTTTTAAAAATATAACGGCTTGTTGAGGAAGCCGAAGATAAAATAATACTCGCGACGACGGAAAAGTCATTGTCACCACATACGTTAAAAGAAACATACTTTTTGTCATTTAGTAAAACGCTTCGTATAGAAAAGATTAATTTCGAATAAAAGAATAATTCAAAGGGGTTTATACACCGTATAAATGAATGTCCTGTATTAGAACAAAAATATGCCTTAATGAAAGGAGATCAAGACGAAGTCCCTTACAAAGATGATATCCTTGGATTAAGGATAAATCAATTACATAATTATGTCTGGGAAACTAATACACCAAATATAATTGGATATTAAGTGTAAAACAATCAGAGGTTATTCACACATATTCATAGAACGACATATTCAAGGAGTACAATTTTATCCCAAAGAGTCAAAATTGGGTTATGAAGTTCCCTAGCAAAAATTTGACAGCCTAACGGCGTCACTTAAAAATTCATAAAATGAGTTGATGAGAGATAAAAAGGGGTATCTCATCACATGGACCTAGAATTTATAGAAATAAGGATATATAAGAACATATCCCATCATAATAAGATTAAAAGACCTAAAAACGAAGTCTTTTAAAATGATGAGGGTGAAATGTTCCCTTACCGAATTGGGTAACTTGCGAAACATACACCCCATGAAATAAGGACTATAAAACATTGATGTAAATAACCATAAATGAAATTATATTAAACCAAGAGTATAATAATGGTAATTACATACACCACTAAAAGGAAAATGGTGGAAAATGTAGCATAAATCTCACAGGAATAAAACTGAGATGAAAAATCCCTTACGGAAACTCGGCAACCTAACGACGCCACTTAAAACATCTAAAAATGGATTGATGATATCAAATAGGGTCTCTAATCATATTAACATGAAGTTTAAAGAAAGATTAATATAAAAGAAAATCCCCCAACATAACAAAGAGGAGCTTAAAAGATGTTTCATAAAGGATAGTACTTAAAAAGAGAGAGATTGGATCTCTTACGAAAATTCGGTAGCCTAATGTCACCACTCAAAACATCCAAAATGGATTGATGAGAGAAAATAGGGTCTCTCACCATATGAACATAAAAATTAGAGTAAGAGTAATATAAAATAACATCCCAATCATAAGAAATATGATCTTAAAAGGAATTACGTAAAAGAGTGTACTTAAAAAGAATGAGAGGGGTAGGATCCCTTACCGCAAGTCTAACGTGTCTTGTTCATTTCTTTATATTCCTGAATAATAAACTTTGTTAAATTTTTAATTTCTTAAGAACCTATTTTAAAGATTATTATTCAGTTCATATCACATATTATAATGTTATAATAATTGGTCAATAATGTGAGTTCATATCAGACGTTTTTGTCGATGTTTGGTACATGAGTCAAAAATGAACATGTTTGAAAATGATTGTCCATGTAGTTATAAGTAAATCACCTACAGAATAGTATTAATGATTTAAATATCATATATATCCAGTGAATATTCGTTTTATACTAATTCATAACATTTGGTGGTAAAAATAAATGAAATGCACCGTTTATGGAGACGGTAGGTCGTACGTACGCATGAACGCTACTTTGAATTTTTTATCATATTAATGGAATTAAAAATAATTGAGAGACATATATATTGTAATTCCAGTATAATATATATGTTATATAGGTCAAATATTTTCATTAATTTCATTCTTTATAGATTCCATGTATTGCATGAACGAGTCACATCACTTGAGGGGGCGGTAGTCCACACTTCCCCGTATGAAATTATCGCATTTGCACAACATGAAAAGCATAAAGGCATGATTTAAATATAAAATTCAGAAGAATATTTAAAACATAAATACCATATATATCATATATAAAATATAGTGACATCACAATGGCCACCATTAATTGTGTTAAAAGAATATTTAACAATCATCATTTCGTGAGGCAGAAATTCCCCAACCACAAAAACAGTATGTTCTTTAACCATTAGACGAAGGTGTGTGGAAGTGTAGCTCGAATTGTTCACATAAAAACATACTAGTATATTTATGATACTGGTTTTGTTAAAAAATAAATGAATAAAAATAGTTTAGAGAGTTGGAGAAGCAAAATAAAACAAAAGAACACAGGTGAAGACATTACCTTAAAATTGGGTAACTCTTCTTGATTTGAGCTCAAAGGCTTCATTGGAAAGGATTCTGCCCAAAGGTGAGGCTTCAATGATGAATAGAGGGATGTGGACACAACCATGTATGTAGGATTTTTGAAAATCAAATCACAGAAGTGGTAAAGTTTCATTTAAATGAAAAATCAGTTTCTTTAAATACCACTTAGTGGTTTCACTATTCATCAAAAATTGATGTTTTCCAGAAAAATACCAAAAATTCACCCTAAGATCTATTTTATATTCCGAATTCATAAATTATGTCTATTTTACAAAATTAAAAACATATAATTTTCATTAATTAATTTAATAATTAATTCCCGCTGTCAAAACAAATAACGTGTTTTTAAGAAACGATATCTATTAAAAGATTAACACTAGTTTAAGTCCAATTTCAAAGTGAAATTAATTCCAATGACCACCATTTGATTAAATGGTAAAAAAAATTCTAAATACACTTTAATATCAATTAAAAATATAATCTATCCATATAAATAAATCTGAATAAAAGGAGGTTTTGAATTAAAATGCATCATTTTCAGTAAAAATGATCTTTATCGAAAAAATAACAAAAATTTACACAGAGTAAATTTTGACATCCAGATTATAAAGAAGGATTTTATTTTGTCAAATAAAAGATATAAAAGTTTCATAAGTATATTTAAAAAAGGTCTCCATCAAAAGGTGGTTAATCGACCTTTTAAAGAATATTAGAAGATTTATGCTTAAAATTGGATTCATTTTTATTTTACGCCTCTAACATTTATTGGATAAAAGTAAAAATATTTGAAATATATATATAATCATATTTTAGTTAGTTCCGTTCATTCCCGCCATTACAATGGCTATAAATTAACTACCATTTAAAATAATGTTATTTTATTATTAGTGTGCAACGTAAGATTTCAAAGGAACTCGTTGTCGCGTATTGGGTATGCCATCGAGCATAGCATTCCCTTTAAAGTAATATTATTATTTTATTCACAAATATGAAAAAATATAAAAATGTCATTTTGTTTATTTGCCTAGGGTGTTACAGCAGCCATGTCTTGGTGGTTATAATTCGATTAAATAGAACAATGTGTCTAAGGGATAATGATGTATTTTATCATTAATATTTTTAATATGATTATTTTATTGAAACAGATACATTTTTATCCTATAGTAGAAAGTGGTATCCATAAACCTTTATTTTGTATAAAGGATGTTGTAGAATGTTGTCAAACTAGTAATCATATGCGAATAGATATTCTCATGTGAAGAGTTGAAGGATTCTCCTTGAATGGGAGGAGCATATCATCGACTTCGTTTGCTGGATAGTATTTCATAACATATGTTCAAGAATGTGATTAGTATGGACATCATGATCAAAGACTATTCTATTAAATCACGATCCTCATAATACAATTACTAGTGGATTTCTTTGGTGTACCCAAATCATAGTGATAATTTTTATGCAATAGAGAATGAGGCTTTGACATGTGGTTATTGATGTTGGTAACTCATTCTGGTTCTTTATTGGGGTTTGGAACTGATGGAGTCGGTTCATTGGAAGGGTCATGACTACCCATTACAGATTCTGGGGGATTGGGCCATCTAATGGGAAGTGGGGTGATGATGAATAGTTGGTTGACAATATTGTTTATTTTAGTTGTATCATTGATATCTTTTAAAAGGAGTGATATAAACTCAACTGAATTAGCTTCAATGGTTAGTGGGGATCTATTTTAGGTTATGCAAAGTTTTTTAATTTAATAGTGGTACCTATAATGAGGTTTGGTAAGAGAAATTATCTTTATTTTGTGACTTAATTTAGCAATGATAGAGAATGTGCCTTGTGGTTTAGTGGTGGTTGTGTAACTAATAAGGTTCTGGAATGTAGGGGACCATTGTAACTTCTCTAGTGTAACTCTGGAGATCTAGTAACGTTACATGTGTGGAATTATGGTATAGATATATTTTTTTCAAACTGTGAACATCAGGAATTCTCTTTAATGGTGGTGAGTGAGGCATTCCCACTAGGATTGACCTTAAAAATGGACCCTATTTTGAATGGGTGTTGGAGAATTTATGGATTTCATATCATAACATGTGGTGCGATGAATTTTTGATGAATAGAGGTTTGAGGTTTTATGTCATGAAAACACTCACATATAGGAGATGTATGCCTCTGAATAGTTCATACATCAAGATGGGTGGAGAAAGACTTTACATAGATGATGAAAATTATTTCCTTACTAGATAGTGGTTTGTCAAGTTCACATATACCTTATGTATTTGAACACATAATAATTGTGTTTGAGGGTGTATTTATTATTTTATTAAATTAATAAATTTCTATACTATTGTGTAGTTTCATATTTTCTTTCTCAATATAAACTATTTTAATCTGGGGTGGATGTAGTGTCCTAGGGTTTACATGATTGATACTTAACTTAAATTTTATTTTTTGAAGTCTTGAGACCTTGTTAGCTGTAAAATGTTAAAATTAACCTTTTTTATGACATCCTAAAAAATATATGATGGTTTTTTATCACCAAATGGTGGTGTTTACCGTTGAGTAGATATTTGATAATTTTTTAGAATTATGAGTTTTATAGGACATTTTATATATATTAATTGATTAAATTAATATCCTATGAGATTGATGGTTGTGAAATGTACTTGGTTCATGATGACTGATCCTTCAGAAAAATATTATGTTTCATTTATTGTTGAATTACTAAGTCGGTGAAGAAATGTGAGCATTATAAAGCATCAATAATTATAAAATAAAATATTATTTTTTTAGGGTGCCTATGTGTATTTTGATTAAATGATTATATTTATTAAATAGGATATTATATGAGAAATCATAGTCCATGATTGAGTTTGAAAGGTGATATTTTTCTATAAATAAAGTTTTTTTTATTTGCATCACGTCTTTTGTAAGTTTTTTATTGTGTGTGATATGATTAAATAATAAAATTATTTAACTAATTAGTTATTAAATTTTGTAAACCTGTATTTTCTATATTTTATACCTATTATAAAATCATGTTTGGTTTATCTATTGTGAAACAACAAGAATCATAGATATGGGAAGGATTAATATATCTATGACTATGACAACAATGGATCAAGAGCGTGGTATCAGATTAAAAAAATGCATTCATGAATAGATCATGCAGCTTTGATGATAGAATAGATGAAATGATAATCTAGATTGAGGCAGGGAAATGGTATTTCAAAATTTTCATGTATTATTTATTTTCTGATCATTGATTAATTATTTATCCCAAATTTTGAATATTATAATACCATTGTTCTATTTTTAGTTATTAATATCATTATTTTTTTTTTTAATTTCCTTGATTTATTGGTCATTTATTTGAGTTTTTGGAAAATAAAGGGACTCGGCTTATCACATGGCTTGCACACAGTAAGTTTAATCAATATGACATAACCATGTAGGGACTCCCACATATTACAATAGTGTTTAGATGGTAAATGATTGGTTAAAAAATTCGAGAAAGAAAACCATGTGGCTTTTCCAGCTATTTCAAATTCTATTTACATGGTCAGAACAAGGTTTTGTATTTTGTGTGTCATACCCAGATTAATTAAAATGTGATGTTAAAAATTACACCCAATTTATTTAACTTTCTTAATCCTCATTATTCTCCCATTAAAAAAACATTTTAGTCCCTAAAATATCGATCAACTCTATCCCATCTATTTTTTCATTATTTAAAATGTATTTCCACTAGGACTCTTCAGGGAAAATCCGAGTATGTGTTATCCTTATTTCTCCTTGATTAAATTCTATGTCATTATATATTTTCTATAATACCTTATGGACATATAATCATTTTTTTTCTGTTACCTGATATTAATATTGTGGGATTTTGTTTTTAGGTTCTAATATTTCCATATAAGCTTTCATCTTTTTATTATCTAGTGGAGTCATCTCTTTTATCAGCAAAATCATTGATTGTGATAGGTGTTTTCATGAGGTACCTTTTTTGGAAAATGAATGGTTCATTTTTTACCTAAATATTTGTAAATTGTTGTTTTATTTCAATATATTCACTCTTAATGTTTCTTGTATGTGATTAAATTGTCCAAATTTGATTTTGGAGGTTGAGGTGACTTAAAAAAAATTCTGGGTAGGGAATTTAGGATTTCATACTAGGTGTATGATAAAATTATTCTTTGAATAAAAATGTTTTGAAGGATGATAATGTAGTTTTTTAAAGGGGGTATAGAAAATTGTAACCCAAGGTACATTAGTCGTAAGAATATGTTTAGAAACTCTATCCATTAAAACGCTATTAATAGATTTGGGTTAAACCAATAAATAACATTATTATGATCTAGATGTGAATGTATTTATAGGTATGATGAGACTCCCCCTAGTATCCAATAGTAAGTAATATAACTAGGTGAGTTGGAATTATACCTATCAAAATATTTGTGGTTATATATGATGAGAATTACCGTATGAAATATAAGGATCTCATAGTAAAATTAACCATGGTAACCTTAGATATTTTCCCATGGTTCTTATTTTGAGATATTTTTACATTGTTTTTATTTCATGTTTAAAATATTTATAATGTTGGTTATGTGATACTTGCATTTAGAATTCTGAAAGTTTGATATTACATGGTTTATTTTAAAACTATCATGATTGGGTTTTATCTAAAAAATTATTATCATGAAATAATTAGTGAGATCCTACAAGGCATGTCATGATCACACCCTATATACAACCAATGGGTGTATATAGACCACATGTTAATAGATACATGGAAGGTATATGATCTAATAGGAAGAAACTGATAGTCATGATCATTGAGATTGGGTTGATGGAGGTGACAAGGTAGTGGTGAGCCCATGGATTAAACAGATATGTGTAGTAAATATTTATTTAATTTTGGTTATTATTATAGACTCATTAATGTACCTCCATCATCTATTATCATACCTTTAGATCCCTATTACTCAATTTTTTAACCTTTTTATATATATTTTTGCATTATACTTTCTGATGTTAGGAATTTTTAATTTATTATAACCACTATTTTAGTTTCCCTTTAGATTTAATGTCTATTATGTCATGTAAATGAGTTATATTATTGTTTTATTCATGTGAGTTTATGACCTTCCAAATGTATGGAGAGGTCTTGATGGGTTCATGGTTAGGACCCATTTGAAGAATTCATTATGAGAAACTATTCCTAAAGGTATTTTTGATCCCTATTCACTATTTTCTATCCCATGGATATCAGTAATTAATTTATATACTTACCAAATCCCATATTCTATACCCTATTCATGGGTACCTTGTTCAATTTTATCATTGTGTTTGTGGGAGGGAATGTCAATTAAAATTTTCCTCATAGATTTATTAGGGTAATTCCATCTTCCATGTGTCACAACCTAAATTGTACCATCATGTTAACTCTCATATCATTGATGGGGGAATGTTGGATATTTATGAAGATTTAATTTTTTTGAAATGACCTAATAATATTTAGGATCATTGGGAGAAGGTGATACCTAAACTTAACATTCATTTTTTTGTCATAAAATTTCATGAAGAGTTTGAGGAATACATATAGGAACTTGAGTTAGATTCATGATTATTATTTTTATTATTTTTGTTTCGGGATTTTTGAAATCATTATACTGATTCTATATTGTTATGTTTTTAGTTTTTCTTATACTCCTGTTGTGTATATCCATTTAGATGATGGGATACATTTTTTGTTGTATCTCATGGGTTTTTTGGTACATTAGTCACTGTGTTTTCTTTCTGGATTTATTTATGATTCTTGAGGATGATAATTAATTTAGAGGTATCTAATGTAGAGACCTACATTTTAAAAGGATATAACATAGTAGTTTTTTTGTGTTATAGGATTTATAGTGGAACTTGTAATTGGTTGGATACAATTAGTAAATATGTGTTTGGGGGTCCAAAATAGATGTTGTGGAATCCGCTGAGACATTTTGGAGTTGAGTTGTGGTTAAGAACTTCATTTGGGAATTGTTGGGGGTATTACATTTTTTATGATGTTTGTTTGTTGTAAATGACTATTGTAGGAAGGTTGTTGTTGTGGTGGTTATTTCTAACAAATGGGTATTTATTTTGGTCAGTGTGGTCCCCTTATGGAACCTCTATAGGCCAAAGGGAAGGTTAAAATGGGTGTTAAGAGGTCATGTGTGGTGACCATGAATAATATACCTAGGAATTTAGTTATTGTAAATGATAAAATTATACATCTCATAGTTATACATCCATAAGAAACATAAATATTTATTATCTTTGAATATTAGAAAAACAATCATCATATTTCGTGAAATATATCCATTATAACCCATAATGTTTTTATCAAATAGTATCATTCTTAGACATATCCAACATAATAAATTCCTCCATTATATGGGGAATATGGAAGACTTAATATCAGTGAGAACCTATTCATATTAAGGGTAAAATTGGGATATAACAATTTAATATCATAAAATAGAATAATATAATCATAAGGGTTTGTGACATGATTATCCCTTATAAAAACATACCCAATAAGACATCGACCATAGATCATGGGGCCTAGAATAAGTATTTATCATAACAAATGTCGTGATTCGTAAGAGTGAATAATTATAAATAATAATTCATGATCCTTGAGAGCATACAATAATTACAATACATGTGTTTTTTGTAGAGACCTGAAGCCTGACGTACATGAACATTACATTACTTTAGTGGAAACCATTAATCACATGATATTATTTCCATAGTAGCCAAGGCATTTCTTCCAAGACCATCTTAGTGGACAAATTCCCTTTCTGAATCGAGTTCACTCCTCGTTCCAGTCCTGTATTACTGAACCGATTTAACTTGTCGTTCCAGCCATGTCTATCTCATGAGATATAAATCTTTACCCAATGCATTGGAGGAAGATATAGGCCGCACCCATCTCATAGTGAAATCATTCTTAATTGTGCCACAAAATAAACTTAAAACATTCATCATAACCCAAAGAATAAAATGGGTTTCATAAACATCATTCCATCATCACATAATCCATATAAAACAAATGGATATTTCATCATAAGAAAATTGAAACCCTATAAATCATAGAGACATTATAATTGAGACATACACATATGAAATAATTTCATCTTAGATAGAAATTGGTTTTGATAAAACACTTGAAAATAACTCTTGAAGAAAATATCCTTTCTTCTTCAAAATCAATTTCTTTTCACAAAATATCATGAAATTTTAAAAGAAAAGGATTTTGTTGAAAATAGTCATGAAATCTTTTTGAGGAAGCTTCATGAAAATAATGCTTTATAAGACCGTAAAAATCTGTTTGTGCCGTATAAGTTAAAAAACATTCTTCTCGTACTTTTTCCGAAAAAGTCAAAAAGTACCTCGTATGGTAAACAAAAGAAAGATTCTTTCCATATTATGTGGTAAAAGTAAGAAAATGGTAAAAATATCTTAAAATACATGGAAGGAAAGTAATCATTTTATGAAAACATTTTTAGAGCATATGGACATGGATAATAAACATAACCCTCAGTAAATACTTACGAAAAAACAATCTCGGATAAAAATGAGATTTGCAAAATTATCCCTTACCTTAGGTTCGATATGCTTCGTACATATCCGAACCTCCTGTATAATGATTTAAATAATTTCATTGACTTATTAAAGAATAATATTCATTGTTATGATATCATATATGGTTCACATATGACTTTATATTACCTATTCTTTTGTAAATTAATGTTAATGTATCAATTTGGGTAAAATCATCTTATTTTTCATACGTGTTTGGACTTGTTATTAATGATGTTATTATTAATTATATCATGATTTACATACTTCCAAAATGTAAATCAGGATTTATATATCATATAAATTCATTATCTATCCAGCATACACAAGCATTTATAATAGTACATAACATATGGAGGTATGAAATGAAACGCACCGTTCAAGGAGACGGTAAGCCGTACGTATGCATGAACGCTACATTCATTTATATTTCTTATTTTAATGGAATTAAAACATAATGATACATATTTATATTATATTTACAGTATAATATCATATATTATATCATTAACCACATCCTTTATACATCCCACATAAGGTATTAACGAATCACATCCCTTTGAGGGGGCGGTAGTCCGCACTTTCTCAAATGAGATTATCGTATTTACCGACTATGGAAACTGTAAAGTCTTTATATAATTGGGAAGTAAAAAAGGATAAGGAAATCATAAACATAATATATATTATATATAAATATTTTTTCATCATAATGGCCACCATGAGAGGCGGTAGGAGAAAATCGAACAATCTTCATTTCGTGAGGCATTAGTTTCCAATCAAAGAAAAATTATGTTCTTCATCCATTAAATGGAGGTGTGTGTATGTGTAGTTCGAATACTTATCATAACAACATCCTAGTATATTTAGGATACTGGGTTTGTCACAAAAGAAAGTATTAAGAAGATTTTAGGGGTTGGATAAGTAGAATTAAATAAAACAACTTAAGAGAAACTGTTACATTTAATTTTGGTAACATCCTTTGGTTTGATCCAAAAGGACTTCTTGGAGAGTTTTCTGCCTAATTTAAGGCTTCAAGGGTGAGTATATGGGTGTAGGGAGATTATTTTGGAAGAGTTTGGACGATCCAAAAGGCTTGAGAGGTGTGAGTAATTTCATAGAAGTGGTCTCCTTTTAAAAGGGAGTGGAGGGGCTCTTTAGAAAACTGTGGAAACATTATTTTATTATAAACTTATCTTCGGTTTCAAGAGGTCCAAAACACATTAATGTCAAAGATAGGATGACTCATATTCGAAATAATATCATCCAATAGGAATTGGACAGGTTTTGGGTGATATTTTAATCATTTTAATCTTATTTATTTAAATCATTTATTAATGAGGTAAATACTACATCATTATTGTGTCATAAATAATTTAATTTATCTGATGTCTAAAAATTATAAAAAAAATACCAAAATGTAGTAAATTTTTTTATCTTTCCAATTAATATTTATAGTCCAATATATAATTTATATAGCCCCTTATAAATATTAATTACTATACAATTTTTTTGTTAATTCCAATTTTGTCTTTACATTAAATTAATTAATCTAATGTGTCATTGTCTTTCATAAGTGGCTCCATGGGGTCCCAAAATCGACCCAAGGATTCCCATGGTCGTCCAATACTCATCCAATATGGTTAGGTCAAGTGTCAAGGTAATTTTGAATTATTATAATATTCTTTTAACCTTGAATTACCCTATTTACCTTTAACCGTAGTAAATAGAAATTACCAAAGTTACTATTCATAATATCAAAAAAAATAAAAGTAACCTATTAACATAATTTGGACCCACTGATTCCAAAATATGGAATACATTTTTCAAAATTCAAAACACATAAGTTTCAGAAATTAATTTTAAATTAATCCCGTTGTTAAGCAAACGAGTTTTAAAAGTTAAAACATTGCCAAAGACTGAATTTATTTAACCTACGAATTCAATGTGAAAACAAGGATAATGACATACATTATATTAAATGGTAAAAATATATTATATTTATACTTTAAAACCATTCAATATTATTATTTAACCACATAATTTATTATGATGAAAAAAGTTGTTTTTATTTAAAATATAGTGTGTTTTTACTATTCATTAAAATATGAAAGTTATCAGAATAATATGAAAAATTCCTCCAAGGTAAAACAATTTATATCCTGATTCCAAATAATAATTTTATTTTGTAAAATTGAACTTATAAACTTGTCAAATATAGATTTAAAGTGGGTGCACCATCAAAAGGCGGGAAACTGCATTTTTTGAAAAATACTTATTTTACCCGCAAAATTTATTTTGTTCTTATACCATGTTATAGAAAATGTGTATTATGAATAATAATGTTATAAAATTCTAGATTTAGTTAATAATATTCATAATGGATGGTTCATAATAATATTATAATAATATATCATTGTTTAGTAAAACCCGGTATTGTGTACAACACCCGCTATCGAGGAAGGTCGGGATTGTGTGTAATGAAAGCCAAGTTAGGGTTGCATGTTGTGCAAGAATCCTTTATTATTTCTTATAACAAAATCCAACCATATTTCATTTATACATTGAATATATATATATATAAACTCAATGATGCGTAGAATGACTATTATAAAACGAACATGAAATTGTGCGTAACACAATCTAAGAATAGTGTTGTGTATACTTCAAGCTAATACAGTGTGGAGTATAGAACAATATAATATTTTTGTAGCATAAAACACATGACATAAAATAAATTAAAAATAATACTTATCATAAAATATCGGGTTGTTACATTCTACCCCCCTTAAAATGAATTTCTCCCTTGAAATTTGTCGGGGATATAAATGGTTTACTACTATAAAGTTTCTTTAATAGAAACTCACATCGTAAAAAGGAATACCTAAACTTGGCTTTAAAAACTAAATTATGAAACGTAACAGTTAACCAAATTAACTCACCGCTGGGTTTCCACATAGGAGAACATAGGTGAAAATATTGATATGAAAGAAAAATCTAACCATCATGTTATGATAGAGGGTGGTAGAGAACATGGCTATGAAAAAGCCATCAATCACAAATCCATAGATTTGTGATGATCTAAGGTACCATCTGGTTCATCGGATATAAGAGCACTAGGACAACATTTTTGGTTTTCAATATCATTTCCCTAAAGTTGAAAATTTTGAATTAGAAGAAATACTTGCTTGATTTTGGTACAATCTCACTATTGTTCATGCTTTGAACAATTTCTACTTCATCTCTTAAAGAAATGAAGTTGAATTTGTTATTCTTAAAGAGTTAGCAGATCATGTGATATAATGATGGGTCATTCCAACTGTTTCAAGAAAATGTTATCAAATATACATAAGTCCATCTATGGCGAGGTTAATCATACACGATTCCAAAAATGAACTTATAATTCATATATCATATCGCTTAATAAAATAAAACTAGTTTCTTATAACCAGGGACTTCCTGTAGGCCAGTGGTAGGCGATAACGGCCAGTCTCACTTCGGTTGTGGGTTTGATTCCCATAGCCTTCTCCGACGTGATGGGCTATCGCCCGTCCTGCAGGTTGTCATTTTTCTAAAACTACCTTACTGTAATAATATCGAAAAAAATTTCTATCCTTAAACAATACTAACTTATGTCCAAAATAATCCATTCCAATCTTTTGGCTTATCTAAAATACTTCGGTTCAAGTTCATAGTATAAAGAAAACAATTATTAGAAAGGTTATCTAACAAGAATGTGTATACAAGCATTTATCCCACATATATCATAAGATATATCTTGTTGGTTGCATTCCAAACACATGAATACCTTTTTCATATATTCTCTGGAAACATAAATTACCATATAACCTTAGTGAAGACATGAATACTGTCAAAAGGTAACTCTTTCCACATGCCAAAATCCCAAAAAAATATATATAATCAAACCATAATATCACTTTGTCCTTATAACATTCATGAGCTCATGAATACAGTCAAACATCTAATTATCTTATTATCCCTTCATTATGTGCATATCATCTACTTTCCAAAAATATTTCAATCACCTTTTCATGGTAACCAATACCATATAATTATTGAAAACTAATACATAGATATTACAAAATTCCACAATACCATACATGAGATTCCATGATACTATTTTGAAATCCCATTACATAAACACTTAATCACTACAAAAAGTCATTTTTATACTCAAAATCACAAATAGTGATCGCATGAGACTTCCATTTATCCTTTGCCTTAAGAGGTTGCTCATGTTGATCATCATTAACCTATGGATTAGGGAATTTATTAGCATAATTCCCCATATCATTTCACTTGAAGCATTGAAGTGTTGGGGGAGAGTTCTCTGTAGTCTTTTCTCTATTCACATCATTAGAAACATTTTTCCCATTGCATCGATAATCAACTGCTCGATAACCTTCTTTTCTACAATTAAAACATTTTCTAGTACCTTTTAGGAAATCTCCACTATGCTTCTTTCCACACTTTGAGCATAAAGAAGCATTCATCTTCTTTTCACCATTGTTCTGAGATTTCTCCTTGAACTCCATCTTTCATTTCTTGTCAAAACCTTGAGATTGATATGTTACACCAACTTCCAGTTCTACCTTGATAGCACAACGCAGAATTTCTTCATAGCTACTGAAGTCTCTTATAGCTAATGCCCTTCGAAGACTTGGTTTTAAGCCACTGAAAAAATGATCAACTTTACTTTCAGGTTGGATGATAAATCCAGATGCATACCTTACAAGCCTTGTAAAATTCGCTTCGTATATACCATCAGATTCATCATCCTTCTTCTTAAGATCAAGAAACTCCTTCTCCATCTTTGTTCAAAGAATACGAGGGAAGTACTTATTGAAAAATAAGTTCTTGAACTCGTCCCATTCCACGGACTCAATTTCATCTCTTAGCCTCGTATTCTTGATAAGATTCCACCATTGATCAGCTTCACCTTCCAAACGATATACTACTAAGATGACATTATCATGTTCAGATCATTGAAGAACTGAAAATATATTTTTAGTGGTACTGATCCATTATTCAGAAATAAGTGGATCAGAAGACCCACTAAAAGAAGGTGTACGTTGCCTCATGAAGGACTTAATTTAATATTGTTCCCTTCTCTGCTCATTTGGAAGTCCAGAATGATTCATAGCTTTTGTAAGTTTAGAAATAATATTTTGCACTCCATCTCCCATAACATTTGTTCGTTTAGGAGGACAATCATTGTATAGTCCATTACATTGATCAACACGGTTCCTTATGGTTCCATCCATAGTCTAAAACCCAAAAATAATAGTGTGAGAGGCAAAAATCATGCTAGGAAAACAACATAATAAAGGGGGAGTACCTTCAATATCTAAAATATTAGGTTTAATATAATATCGTTACCATAATTCTTGGACTATAACCTATACTTATACTTAACCTTAGGGACATCCCTAGACATACCTTAGAAATATCTCTAGGGATCTCACTAAAGTTCTCACATCCTAGTTTCCAAATATTGACTAAACCTTTCCTCTGATACCAACTATAGAGACCCGAATCATGATGTACATGAACATTACATTACCTTTGCGGAATACTTAGTACATAACAAAAACAGACACACAAGGATCGTAATATTTTAGTGTCTTTGTAAACTTGGAACGTAATCTTCTAATTGTGGTGAAAGATCTTAAACATCTCCCATTAAGAACTTCCCTTTTTTGTTTTCATACCTAAAACATTTCTTTATATCCTGGGGAAAAAACATAAAAAGGGTGATCTCAAATACTCAATAAGGGTAAGCATGGATAAAATAAAACATGCCATATACATTTGTACTTAAAAACATGAACATAATGTTTAAACATCAAAATCTTGAGCAATGACATAAAACATGGAAGTACGTAAGGAATAGATCATAAGGAAACATTATGAATGATAAAATAGAATGGGAATAAAACATGAAATTGTGTCAACCATTAAGCAAATGATATGATTTCTATAGTATCCAATGCATTGCTGCCAAGACCATCTTAGTGGACAAAGTCCCTTTCTGAATCGAGTTCACTCCTCGTTCCAGTCCTGTATTACTGAACCGGTTTAACTTGTCATTCTATCCATGTATATCTCATGAGATATAAATAATTACCCAATGCATTGGAGGGAGATATAGGTCCCACCCATCTCATAGTGAAATCATTCTTAGTTGTTCCCCAAAATAAACATTAAACATTCATCAAAACCAAAAGAATAAATTGGGTTTCATAAACATCATTCCATCATCACATAATCCATATAAAACAAATGGATATTTCATCATAAGAAAATTGAAACCATGTAAATCATAAGGACATTATACTTGAAACAAACACATATGAAATAATCTCATCTTAGATAGAAAATGGTTTTGATAAAACAATTGAAATGGATTCTTGAGGAAAATATCCTTTCTTCTTCAAAATCAATTTCTTTTCACAAAATATCAGGAAATTTTAAAAGAAAAGGATTTTGTTGAAAATTGTCATGAAATATTTTTGATGAAGCTTCATGAAAATAAGGATTTATAAAACCATAAAAATATGTTCATGCCGTATAAGTTAAAAAAAACATTTTTCTCGTACTTTTGCCGAAAAATTCAAAAAGTACCTCATATGGTAAACAAAAGAAAGATTCCTTCCATACGATGTGGTAAAAGTAAGAAAAGGGTAAAAATGTCTTAAACATACATGGAAGGAAATTAAACATTTTATGAAAACATTTTGAGAGCATATGGACATGGATATTAAACATAACCCCCAGTAAATACATACGAATAATCAATCTCAGATAAAAATGAGATTTGCTAAATTATCCCTTACCTTAGGTCCGAAATGCTTCGTACGTATCCGAAACTCCTGTAAAATGATTTAAATAATGTAATTGACTTATTACAGAATCATATTCATTTTTATGATATCATATATGGTTCACTTATGACTTTATATTACCCATTCTTTTGTAAATTAATGTTAAAGTAGCGTTTTGGGTAAAGTCATCTTATTTATCGTACGTGTTTGGACTTGTTGTTCTTGATGTTATTATTACTTATATCATGATTTACTTACTTAAAAAATGTAAATCATGATTTATATATCATATAAATTCATTATATATCCAGAATATACAATCATTTATAATAATACATAACATATTGAGGTAAGAAATGAAAAGCACCGTTCATGGAGACGGTAAGCCATACGTACGCATGAACGCTACATTCATTTCTATTTCTTATTTTAATGGAATGAAAACATAATTATACATAGTAATATTATAATAACAGTATAATATCATATATAATATCATTAACCACATCCTTTATACATCTCACATAAGGTATTAACGAATCACATCACTTTGAGGGGGCGGTAGTCCGCACTTCCTCAAATGAGATTATCATATTTACCGACTATGGAAACCATAAAGGCTTGATATAATTGGGAATTAAAGAATCATAAGGAAATAATAAACATAATATATATTATATATAAATATTTTTCCATCATAATGGCCACCATGAGAGGCGGTAGGAGAAAATCGAACAATCACCATTTTGTGAGGTGTTAGTTTGCCATCACAGAAACATTATGTTCTTCATCCATTAGATGGAGGTGTGTGTAAGTGTAGTTCAAATACATCTCATAACAAAATCCTAGTATTTTCAGGATACTGGTATTGTCACAAAATAAAGGATTAAAAAGATTTTTGTGGCTGGAGAAGTAGAATAAAAGAAAACAACTTCAGAGAAACTGTTACCTTTAATTTTGGTAACTTCCTTTGGTTTGAACCAAAAGGACTTCTTGGAGAGTCTTCTGCCTAATGTAAGGATACAAGGGGGAGGAGAGGGATGTAGGGAGATTATTTGGGCAGAGTTTGGACAAGCCAAAAGGCTTTAGAGGTGTGAGTAATTTCATAGAATTGGTCTCCTTTTATAAGGGAGTACAGGGGCTCTTTAGGAAAGTGTGAAAACATTATTTTATTATAAACTTATCCTCGGTTTCAAGAGGTCCAAAACACATTAATGTAGAAGATACGATGACTAATATTCGAAATAAAATCATCCAATAATAATTGGATAGGTTTTGGATGATATTTTAATCATTTTAATCTTATTTATTTAAATCATTTATTAATGAGGTAAACACTGCATCATTATTGTGTCATAAATAATTTAATTTATCTGATGTCTAAAAATTATAAAAAAATACCAACATGTAGGAAATCTATTTAGATTTCCAATTAATATTTATAGTCCAATATATAATTTATATATCCCCTTATAAAAATTAATTACTAAATGATAGTTTTGTTAATTACAATTTTGTCTTTACATTAAATTAATTAATATAATGTGTCATTGTCTTTCATAAGTGGCTCCATGGGGTCCCAAAATCGACCCAAGGATGCCCATGGTTGGCCACTACTCATCCAATAAGGTTAGGACAAGTTTCAAGGAAATTTTGAGTTATTATAATATTCTTTTAACCTTGAATTACCCTATTTACCTTTAACCGTAGTAAATAAAAATTACCATAGTTACTATTCATACTATCAAAAAAATAAATGTAAACTATTAACTTAATTTGAACCCACTGATTCAAAATATGGAATCCATTTTTCAAAATTCAAAACACATAAGTTTTAGTAATTAATTTAAAATTAATCCCGTTGTTAATAAAATAGGTTTTAAAAGTTAAAACATTACCAAAGATTGAATTTTTTTAACCTACGAATTCAATGTGAAATCAAGGCTAATGACATATATTATATTAAATGGTAAAAATATATTATATTTATACTTTAAAAACATTCAATATTATTATTTAACCACATAATTTATTTTTATGGAAAAAGTTGTTTTTAGTTAAAATATAGCGTATTTTTACTATTCATTAAAATATGAAAGTTATCATAAATATTATGAAAAATTTATCCAAGGTAAAATTTTATATCCTGATTCCAAATAATAATTTTATTTTGTAAAATTGAACTTATAAACATGTCAAAAACTAGATTTAAAGTGGGTGCTCCATCATAAGGTGGCAAAACTGCATTTTTTTAAAAATACTTATTTTACCCGAAAAATTTATTTTGTTCTTATACCATGTTCTAGAAAATTTTTAAGATGAATAATAATGGTATGAAATTCAAAATCTATTTTATACTATTCATAACTGCTAGTTCATAATAATATTATAATAGTATATCGTTGTTTTGTAAAACCTAGTATTATGTACAGCACACGCTATCGAGGAAGGTCGTGATTGCGTGTAATGAAAACCAAGTCAGGGTTGCGTATTGTGCAAGAATCCATTATTATTTATTATAACAGAATCCAACCATATTTCATTTATACATTGAATATATATATATATACACTCAATGTTGCGTAGAATGACTATTATAAAATGAACTTGAAATTGTGTGTAACAGAATCTAAGAATAGTGTTGTGTATACATCATGATAATACAGTGTTGTGTATAGCACACGATGATCTTGTTGTATCATAAAACACATGACATCAAAAAAATTAAAAATAATACTTATCATAAAATATCGGGTTGTTACATTTTTGGTATAAAAATAACATAGAAAATAATTTAACTAGTCAATGCAAACTATAAAGACTATCAAAACCCAGTAGACATAGTCTAATATTGAATTAGGTTTAAATATCATTCTCATATAAAGATTATATAGATTCCCAATGTGGATTGTGATCACTCCCCAAATATGACACTATAATATTTAATGATATAGTTCTCTATAAATAGATTTTATTTCATTGATCGTATTCATTACACATACCCATGAATTTAACCAACTTCATTATTCTATTGAGACATTGTTATTTAATGTAAGATTTATCACATAACTATTGGATTGATGGGTAAGAATAGATATAACTAAATTATATGATATAATACTGTTTAAATACATATAAAATAAATTCATTAGTTTTTTAGTGGTTATAAATGAAAATAAAACCATTTGAAGGAAAAAAATGATTTCCTAAAGAATAGTTTGTATGCACCTAATGTTTTTTATTTAAATAAACTAGTTTAATCACTATAGATTAATAATTTTAATGAGATTAAAAGTTAATTTACCCCTTAAAATGTTTAAATATTTATCTAAATGTTTTATCTTGACATTGAATGACAATAAATCAAGTTTTATGTTCAAATATGTATTTTTATAAAAAAAAGAATTTCTTGCGCTTTATGCACAAATAGTAAAATAGTTCTTCCCACTTCTAAGAATTAAATATTTAAAAATATATTTCATGTTTGAAATCATGAGTTTCAAATTTTTTAAATAGTTTCCATTTATTGTTTTCTCACTATTAATAATAACTATGGTAATTATTTCTCACCTTGATAAGAGTAAAAATAATAAAACACTATTAAAACCTATATACAAGGACCCAAAATCAACCCAACACATAATTTTATTACATTTTCTGAGACTAATTAGAGAATTTTCATCCCAAATTTGAATTTATGGAATTTTGGTTCTATTTTCCCTTGATAATTTCTTTTATATTATGTTAGGTAAAAAAATTCCAAAGTGTCACTCTCTCAATTTTATTACCTGTACAATTTTTACACAAGTATTAAAAGATGATAGGTTCACTTATAAATTATTATTTTCAATTTTAATTAATTTTTTTTAAGCTAAAAACATTATTTTTAGTTATGAAATAATTAACTTAAATGATTATTAAACTTCAACATAGTTCTTGTACAATTTGCAGAAAAACACTGTAAATTATTTTAAGAACACTAAATGTATATTATTTGGGTGAGTTATAGTTCAACATGATTTTTATTGACAACTAAACCATATTAGTAATGTATGAAATGTTTATATTCTATTTAAATTACTATATTGATGTCTTTATAATTAAATTAGTTTACTATAAAAATGGAATTTATTATATTTTTTAAAAATAATATTTTATAATATCATTTAAAAATCATAAAATAATGAAATTGGAAATGTATGATGATAATTTGCTTAAAATTTCATCTTTTTTTCCATTTATGATAAAGTTTTTACATTATGAGTCAAATTTTATCCATTTATTATTGAAAAATCCATGACCACATTAAAATTTATAATCGGTTAATAAAGGATTTAAAAAAATGTATGGTTTAAAAAGACTCCAGAACATATATAAATTTCTGTTTATTTATGATATTTAAACCATATAATATTTTTATTTTTATTCATGGCTATTTGGAATCATTATACATGTGAAAACATTAATTATATTTAAAACTTTTATGTAAATTGTAATGTGCCCTTTCCCTCTATTATAAAATATCACCCCTTTTTTCTTTTCATTAAATCTAATTAAGCCATATATGTAACAGTCCAAGATTCCACAGAATGCTTCTCCTTGAATAATAAAATTGCTTGCACTATACGCAACTTCGAGTTCTAACACACCACGACCAATTAAACTAGCAGTTATGTATACTAATACCCACCTTTTGAAATTTTATAAATTTTATTTTTCAAAATGTACTTCATTTTTTTATTTTTTATTTCAAAATTAGCTTAGGATGAATTTTTTGATTTTCTGAAAACATTCAATTTTTTTATGAATAGTAAAAAACACCGCGTTATTGTTTAAATCTATCTTTTAATTAAAATAAATATTTATTTTATTTAAATTTATTTTTTTCAAATTAGATACAAAATATCTATATAAGTTTAATTTAATTAATTTTATTCATTTTATAATAAAATTAGATATATAAATTATTATTTAATTGTTTAACCACTTTTACCCACCTTCTAGGCACGCTAGCAAATTTAAATAAAATGTAATTTTACAACCTTTGTGAATTGAATTTTTAAAATACAAGAGACATGGTTGAAAGTAAATAGGTTAATTGATAGTAAAAAATGATATTAAAATTACCATAACACATGAATTAATTCTATTGGATAAGTGTATTTCAAACAAAACCAACCTTAGTAACAAAATATTATCCTTTTGGTCCACATTGATTAAAATGGGGCATTTATTATTATTTTATTTAAAGAAGAGTTAAAACTATTAAAATCAATGTTTAATAACTAAACCATTTTACTTATAGGGTCACACATAAAATAAATTAGACTATAAATATTCATTATAAATCTAAAATTATTTCCATCATAATGGTATTTTATTTATAAATTTTTGGCATTCAATAATTACATTTATTTATGACACAATGAGGATGCAGAAATTACCTAATTATTGAATGATTAAAATAATTGATATTTTAAATATTAACATAATTATAAATTGAGAATTTTTATGTATTCCTAGAATTTTCAAGGTTAATATGACATGATAGGGTTGATTAAATAAATTTATTTCTATGTTTAAAAGTTGTTATTACTTTCACAAAAAAAAATACCAAAGAGTGGAAAAATTGACATAAATGATTTTTTAAAACAAATACTATATTATTAATTCCAATAATATTCCTAAAAATCAAATGTTCATCCCAAGGACTTATATAATAATATATATATCGTTAATGAACCACTAGGGGTTCACTTGAAATTTTATAGTATGATTATTAACCATGTAATATAATTATACAAGAAGACGTTGTAAAAGTTAAACTATTTAACAATGATTTAAATCAAAAAGATATGGTTAGTATGGTTACATACACCTATATAAAACCTATTTGTTGATAGGTTTTCAAACCAGTTCCACCCTATGTATGTGGTTATTTTATAATTTAATAAAAATTATTTAACTATTATAAATGAGGTTAAAAAAACCTTTATCCACAAAAAGTACAATGTAAGGGTTAATTCTATAATCTCTTTATTATTTGAGGTTGTTGTTTATACATGAGTATCTACTGGGACCTCTTTATCATCAACATATTTTTTTCTTAAAATTTTTTTTCAAAATATTTTTATTATATCCTAGACTATGGTTTAAAGTCCTTTATACACTTTTTTTTACTTTTTATAAAATTTTTATATAACAATCTTTTTGTCGTTTTCCAATCAAGGTCCTTTACAACCTTTTCAACAAAATTAAATAAGAAATGATTTTTTATCCTACATAGGGAGTGTGGATATTTTATTCCATTATAACTCCTTCAAGGATTCAATTAAAATATTATAAGAATATTTTCAAAATTAAAAGTTTTATTTTATAATTATTTTACTTTTAATTTATTTCAAAATATGATGAGACATTTCTCTCAAATAGTATTTATTTCATCTGTGTTAACATCCTTTGATGGATTTTACACTTGTTTTAATGCTAATTTATTATGATAGAGTATATCATATTTTATTGAAGGTTTTGTGATATGTCTGAATATGGATTTTTTTTTTTATACTATTCATGGATTATGGTTAAAGTATTAACATTTCATATGAAAGTTTAATATGAATGATAATGTTATATTTAAACTTTTTCATATGAGGAATGCATTGGACTTTTTAAATGATGGGTGGAGCCTGTTATAGCTCCTTAATGGATTGGTAGGTCTCATGAGACAAACAAGTGTCTTGGCATAAGGCCTTTAAAAAATCTAATTATAGTCTTGGTAAGAGGCCTTCAATATATGGTTATGGTGTCAGGAATTATGCATTTAATCATTACGAAATTGGATATCGATATTACATGTAAATATTTGACTAGTAGAATATCCATGTGAATAAGTAAATGGAGTTATTTGATTTATCTTTTCCTTATTATGTGGATGTTTTTAAAGGGTTTTTATTAGGTATTATACATTTCCATTAATGATTATGCTTACATATGAATGTTTCTGCTGTATTGTTATCCTTAATGAGCACCTGAGATCACCCCTTTCTACGTTTTATTTTTTCTATGATGTGAAGAAGTATACTACGATTAACCTGATGTAATTGGATAGGGGATAAGAGGGTTTTAAAAGGGGACACAATGTCATTTTTTCCATTTAATGATATAATGTAAAACTTATGGTTTTATATAGTACTTCCAAGGATACTAAACTGGTCAGTATTTTGAGATTACATCCCTTGTGATCATGCCAATGTTTTGAGTATTGCACCAACTCTAGGAACTGGGTTCGGGCCATTACAGTTGGTATTAGATGAAGTTTTTTAAAGACCGTGTAATCTAGATATAGAATAAATCTAATTAGAGAATATTACCCTAAGATTGAATTTATGTATTGGTATAAAATAACTTCCTAGAATTTTGGTATTGTAGAGATTTTTTGAATTTTCCAAAAAAATGAATACATGTCTGGATAGGACCAGGTAGAGGCAGCTCTCTCGTATATGTATATAGGACTGAAAACTCTAACAAGATGTTACGGGCATGACCTGGGGTATCCTGGTACATGACAATGAGCCTTCCTACACACTTGGTTACGACACTCTCAGGAGATATGCTTAGAATAATTCTCATTTTCATTACAAAACATTATGAAGGATTTATGAGTAAATACTTCCTCAAAGAAAACATTTTTTATGATTATAGATTATATGAATAAACTGATCAATTTATGTTAGGTATTCTACTAGTTTGGAATTATTTATTGTGATTCATAAACTAATCTAGTGTATTCCATTTTTTAGAAATCGCTCATAGTGGGAGGAATTGAAACTGTATCAACGCATGAAATCCATGTAGGGATTTCCTTCCTACTCAAAATAATTATAGTGGAGATGGTGGTGCAACTAGTCCTGAACAACTTATTACCATACTAGGATAACTCACTCAGGTTAAGAATAATAACCTTACCCGTATGTAGCATACTGATCCACAATGTGGAGGATCAATGTTAGACTGATTAATGAGGGAAAACCAAAAAATTATACGATATTACAAATTGATTTGTATCTGAGAAATGGATAAGTTACTTAGAGAAAATATTCCATACTTTGAGGAGTAGCGAAAGGGAAAATGTTTTCATGGTAGTTCATCGCCTCACAAGATATGCAGATCAATGGTTGGAATTAATTAAAAACACAAAGGAGGATGAAGAAGTATCAAATATGTAATGGAGTGATATTAAAGAGATTTTTTTAGAAGATTAATTTCCTCGTGACCATCGAGCAGATATGGAAATACAATTTCTGAGTCTGAGGAAAAAGGAGGATGAGAATGTCACAAAGTATGATTCCAACTTTACAAAGTTAGCGAGGCATGCAACATGATTATATATTTAACCCAAGGACTAATATTGATCGATTCTTTGATGGGTTTAAACCATTTCTCTATCGATCATTAGTCTCACAATCCTTCTCATCATACGAATATATTGTCTCATGTGTTATCAAGACTAAAAAGAAATTCTCTATGTCATGGAATGTTACTGAAAAGTATGAAAAGAAGATATATTCTAAACACTAAGGAAATGGAAATAAGGGGAATAAGGGAAAAGTTGAATTTCCATCCTGCAGTAAATGTGGAACAAAACACATCAGAACATTCTTGAAGGGAATATGAGTCTGTTACAAGTGTGGTAAAAAAGGCCACCAATCTCGTGATTTCAAGGGAAAAATAGATGGTCAATGTTGAATGATACAATTATTGATAAATAGGGCATTATGCAAGTGAATTTCCTAAAAACCAAGGAAACCATAATAAAAAATGGCCAAGCGAGGAAAACCATGCTTATGTGATCACTAATGCAGGGTTTGAAGCATTGAATATAGTGGGGGCAGGTAATTTAATGGTTTCCTCAAATTCAACCAATTAATTATTTTATTATGGATCATCGCATTATTTCATATCTTCCTAGTTTGTTAAGTAAATTAGATATTTCCAATTTTATTTAACAAGGTAGTTTTCTGGAAAAACTCCTAAGGGAAGTATCATTTCAACAATGTTTTCTGAATCAATTCCCATTATAGCATATAAACGTTCTTTATTTTCATATCTTATCATCATACCCAAGATTGAATTTGATATAATCCTTAGAATAGATTTGATTTTGCACCACGATGAAAAAATTTATTATAAGAAGAATGATGTAAAAAAAATTTGATTATCATAAGGAGTATCTTATCTTTAATGTAGAAAAATCACCATTTGATTATTATCTAGATCCATCCACAATAGCTCTACTAAATTTAATTATTGTGGAGGAAGATAATGAAATAACTATGGGTGAGGAAAGTAATGTTCAAATTTATGATGTACCTATTTTGTGAGAATATGTTGATGTGTTTCAAAAGGATTTACCTGGACGTCCTCCAGAATGCGAAATTGAGTTTTCCATTGATTTATTTCCTGGTACAAGGCCCATATCGAAGACCCATTATAGAAAGGCCACTGTGGAATCAGTGTAACAAAAGAATGAACTAGACCAATTGAGTAATAAATGATTTGTTTTCCCTAGTGTTTCTTTATGGGGAGACCATGTTCATTTTATTAAGAAGAAGGATAAATCTAAGAGGTTGTTCATTGACTACATGAAGATCAAGGATATAACAATAAAGAACAAGTATGGCTTACCTCACATTGATGATTTATTCAATCAACTTCATGGAGAACAATATTTTTCAATTATTGACCTTTGATCAGGATATCATCAGTTGTGTGTGAAGGGAGACATTCCAAAACAGCATTTTGTACTAGGTACGGGCATTATGTGTTTACAGTAATTCCATTTAGAATTACTAATGCACCCTCTATTTTCATGGATCTAATGAATAGTGTTTTTGAGGAATATATTGATGGATTTTTAGTGGTATTTATTGATGATATATTTATATACTCAAAAATCTACTAAGATCATGAAAATAACTTCCACCCTATTTTGAAAACCCTTAGAAGAAATGAATTATATGGATGTTTAGCCAGTGTGAATTCTGGATTCATGAAATTTCTTTTCTTGGACATATTATCTCTAAGGATGGAATCTCTACTGATCCTTAAAATAAAAAGGCATTCCAAGAATGGAAAGTACCAACATGTATAAGTGAGGTACACAGTTTTATTGGTTTAGTAGGTTATTACCAGTGTTTCATCCAGAATGTTTCTAGATTGGCTAACCCATTAACCAAGATTACACGTACAAGGGATAAATTTGTTTGGACAAAATAGTGTGAAGAGTGTTTTGAAAAACTAAAGATAACATTTTTCAATGATCCTATCTTGACTCTACCATCAGGGAATGATGGGTTTTTTTATTTATAGTGATGCTTCAAATAAAGGACATGGTTTTGTTCCTATGCAGAATGATAGAGTTATTTCCTATGAATCACTACAGCTAAAAATTCATGAACAAAAATATTCAACTCATGATCCTGAGATAACAACTGTAATATTTTCTTTAAAGATATGGAGACACTATCTCAATGGTGAAAAATGCGGGATATATACTGATCACAATATTTTGATATATATTTTCACACCAAAATAACTCAACATGAGGCAAAGACGATGACATGAACTACTCAAGTATTATAATTGCACGATACACTACCACCCGAGAAAAGAAAATAAGGTGGAAGATGCATTGTGCCAAAAAAATCATGGAGTTTCGAACATGATGATATTTTAAAGGGATCCTATGTTCATGAATCTAGTAAATATGGATATGGGAATATTCATGGATGGTGAAAAATCAATACTTTTTCAAATGGCTTCCAAACCATCTTTACATGAATGGATAAAAAGTTCTCAAACAGATGATGAAAAGTTTCAAAAGAAAATTAAAGATGTGAATGATGGAATATTGATTAAAATCCTATATGAAGATGGAATTTTGAAATTTGGGAATAGAAATTGTGATCCTGACATACACGATCTAAAAATGGAATAGTTGGAAAATGATCATAGCTCAATGTTCTATATAAACCCAGGTACCACTAAGATGTATTGAGATTTGAAGAAACATTTTTGGTGGGGAACATGAAGAGGTATATTGATGATTTTGTATCAAGATGTATAGTTTATCCACATGTTAAGGGTAGAAGACAACATCCTAGATGATTCATGCAACCTCTTCCCATACCTGAGAGGAAATGGGATGAAATTATGATGGACTTTGTTATAGGGATACCAAAGACTCTTAGAGGGAATGATGCAACATGGGTCACTATTGATTGTCTTACAAATTCATCAAATTTTCTTTCTATAAGAGAAGATTTAAAACTTAACTGTTTAACTAGACTATATATTATTGAAGTTTTAATACTTTTTTGAGTACCCCTATTGATTGTTTCTGGTCGTGATCCTAGTTTTACCTCAAGATTCAAGAAAATTCTTTAGAAGGCCCTAAATACTAAACTTCATTTGAGCTCTGACAACCACCCTCAAATTGATGGATAATCAGAACGGACTATTCAAACCATATATAACATGTCAAGATCTTTCTCACTTGACTCTCATGTTATGCGGGATCAATATTTACCTATGGTAGAATTTTAATATAAAAATTATCTTCCATTCAAGTATTCAGATGGACACATATGAAACATTATATGGAAAGAGATGTTGCACACCAACGTTTTGGGATGATGTTGGTGAAAGAAAACTCATATTCCCAAAAAATGTTGAAGAAATAGTGGAAAATGTGAAGATTATCCAAAACCACATCATAGGAGGTAAAAGTTGGAAAAAGTTCTATGAAGATACCTGTAGGAAGGATTTGGAATTTCAAGTACAAGATCATGTTTTCTTGAAGGTATCTCTATGGAAGGGTGTTATATGATTCGATAAGAAGGTTAAATTAAGTCACTGGTACATCAGACCTTTTGAAATACTAGAAATAATTTGAGTTGTAGCTTACTGTTCAGAAATTCCTCCAAGCCTTTCCAAAGGCCATGATGTCTTCCATTTATCACTGCTGAGAAAATAAATTCCTGACCCAATGCACGTACTGACCAATGAAAAAATTGAACTGGAACCTAATTTTTCTTATTGTGAAGAGTCTGTCAAGATTCTCGATACCAGGGAACAAGTGTTGAGAAACTGGATGACTCGTCTGGTATAATTTCTATAGACAAACCACAAGATGGAAGAGGCAACGTTGGAACCCGGGGAACATATAATGAAGAACCCCCCAAATCATTTTTTGTAGTAATATTCTATAAAATTTGAGGATGAAATTATTTGAAGGGGGGAAGAATGTAACACCACAAGCTTCCACAGTACGCTTCTCTTAGAACAATAGAATAGATTTTGTTATACGCAACTTCATGTTATAAAACACCAAGACCAATCAAACTAGCTTTTATAAATAGTAATACCTGATTTTTGAAATTTTAAAAATTTTATTTTTCAAAATGTACTTCATTTTTGGATTCGGAATATTAAAATTTGCATAGGTTGAATTTTTTGTATTTTTCTGAAAACATTAAATTTTGGATGAATACTGAACAACAGTGTGTTATTATTTAAAAACAAATTATTATTTAAATAATTTTTTATTTTATAAAATTTATTTTCAGTCAAAATAGATACATAATACCTATATATGTTTAATGTAATTCATTGGATTCATTTTAAAATAATAATCGATGTATAAAATTTTATTGAATTTTTAACGTCTTTTTCCCACGTTCTTGGCACATTTTAAAATTTCCATAAAACGTAATTTTACCACTTCTGTGAATTGAATTTCAAAAATCCGAGAGACATGGTTTATATCAGTAAGTAAAATTTTGTTCCATAAGATGATAAGAATTTTGGGTGAATAGTAACTTTTTAATTTTTTTTACCAACGATAAAAGAAATAAGGTAATTAACGGTAAAAATGATATTATAATTACTCTAAAAAAGTCCTAATTTTATTGGATAAGTGTATCTAGACCAATAACAACCTTATGAATAAAATATGACCTTTATTGGTCCACTTGTATTGGAATAAAACGTTATTTATTATTTTATTTAAAGACGAGTTAGAAGTGTTAAAATCAAAGTTTAATAACTAAACCATTTTCATTATAGGGCAATACAAAAAGTAAACACAACTATAAATATTCATTATATATATATAAATATTTTCTACATTATGGTATTTTATTTCTAATTTTTAGACATTAAATAATTAAATTTATTTATCACACAATGATGATGTAGAAATTACCTTGTTAATGAAAGATTAAAATAATTGACATTATAAATATTAATATAATTGTAAACTGAGAATTTTTATGTATTCCACGAATTTTATAAGCTAATATGACATGTTAGGGGTGATTAAATAAATTTTTTCAAAGTGTTAAATTTTTTATGACATTCACAAAAAAACCAAATACTAAATAGTGTCAAAATTGAAAGAAATGAGTTTTTATAAAAAATACTATATTATTAATTGATATAATATTAATAAAAATCACATATTTGGAAAAAGGACTTATATAATAATATATATGTCATTAATGAACTACTTTGGGTTTTTTTTCCTTTAATAGTATGTTCATTAACCATGTAATATAAAAATACAAGAAGACATTGTAAAAGTTAAACTATTTAACTAGGAGTAAAATTTAAAAGCTAAGGCTAACATGGTGAACTAACCTTGTCTAAAACCTATTTTGTTTAGTTTTTTTTGACCCAGTCATACCTTATCCTAGAAAAAATCCTTTTGGATCGATTATGAACAAAATATGATTGTATAAAAAATAATATTTCAAGCTTTTCCTAATGTGACCATCACCTCTCTTATAAATTGGTACTTCCCCTTCTCTCAAAATCACACCTCCCATGCCATTTGGATCAGCCAAACCCAACTAAAATATCCTCCCAACTACCCTCACTTTGACCTAGAGGCCTTAATTTGATCAGAATCCACCCTAATGATCCCTTTTGATCAAATCAAAAGGACAATCCCGAAGAATAGGTAATTATCTCACCACCCCATTCCATGTTCTTTTCTTCTTCCACATCCTTTTTTTATTGTTTCTATACCAAAATAATAACTCTAGTACTTTATACATACTTTTATTTTATTATAAATATGCTACAACCATATTCATTATTATATCCATCGTATGAATGACAAGTCACCATACGTGCATACGTACGACTTATCGTCTCCACGTCATGGTGTAGTTTGTTATTCAACACTTCATTATTTTGTTGGGTAAAATAATGAGAATAAATGATGTAAATAATAAATATAACATTTTAATGATTCTGTATATATGATATACCATCCAATTACATATGATTTTACCATCAATAGAAGGATATTGTCGCTCGTGCGTACGTACGGATTACCTTCTCCTCGAATGTGATAGGATTCATTCTTCATCATAACCATTCAAGAATAATTGTCATTTTATGATTAAAAATATTGTTTAAGAACTTAATATCATTATTTATATGTATCAAATACAAATTTTCTATAAAAATCATGGATTACGTAATAAAGCATATAATGGAAAATGAATTAGTTAACACCCGAAACAATGATACTATTTAAATATTATTAACAATGAAATATTATAAGATCTTATATGATATCATATTTATGTATGTGGTTATTTTATAATATAATAACAATAATTTAACTATTATAAAAAAGGTTAATGTACCATCAATCAAGGAAATGTATATGTTAAGTGTTAATTCTACAATCTCTTCATTATATGAGGTTGTTTATATGTGATTATCTACTGGGACCACTTTATCATCTATATTTGTGTTTCATGAAAATGTGTTTCAAAACATTTTAACAATTTCCAAGACTATGGTTTAAAGTCATTTATACCCTTGTTTAACTTTTTATAAAAATTTTATAAAATAATATTTCTGTCATTTTCCAAAAAAGTCCATTTAGGACCTTTTTGACAAAATTAAATGAAGAATGTTTTTTAACATATACAGCAAGTGCATCTATTTTTTGTCGTTGTAATAGCTTCAAAGATTCCCTTAAAAACTTATAATAATATTTCTAAAATAAAATTTTTATTTTATAATTATGTGACTTTTAAATTATTTCAGAATAGAATAATATATTTCTCTCAAATGGTTTTGATTTCATCTATGTTAACATCTTTTGATTGATTTTATGCTTGTTTTAAAGTTGAATTATTATGATAAAATTTTCCATATTGTATTGAAGGTTTTGTGTTTTTCTTGACAATGGATTTCTTATTTTTATACCATTCATGTTTTCTAGTTAATGTAATAACATTTGAAATGCTATTTTTAATTCGAATGTTTATGTTATATTTTTCAACCTTTTCATAGGATGAATGCATTGGACTTAGTAAGTGACGGGTGGAGCCTACTATAGCTCCTTGATGCATCAATAGGTCACATGAGAGAAACTAGTGTCTTGGAACAAGTCCTTGAAAATAATAATATTTGTAGTTTTGGTACGAGTCCTTGACTATGTGGCTTTGATGTCCGACATTATGCATTCCATCATTATGAAATTGGCTATAGATTTTATATGTTATTGTTTGACTATTAGAATATCCATGTGAATAAGTAAATGACATTATTTTATTTATCTTTTCCATGTTATAGTGATATTTTTTTAAAAGTATTTTTTATGTCTTATATATTTCCTTAAATTTTTATGCTTATTTATGAAAGATTCTACTATATTTTTATCCTTACCGAGCACCAGAGCTCAACCCCTTTCATAGATTTAATTATCGAAATATGAGAATAAGTATATTATGATTATCCTATGAGAATAGGCTAAGGGATATGATTTTATTCAAAGGGGATTAAATTCTGTTGTTTTCCTATTCCATGATGTAATGTGAAACTTATGTTTTTATCTAGTAATTATAAGGCTTCTAACCTGATTGGTCTTTTGCGATTTGATCCCTTGGGATCATGAAAATGTTATGTAATATGGAATTGACTCTGGGTAACTAGTGTAGGGTTGTTTTAATTGTTATCATAGGAAGTTTAGTACAGACCTTGGAAACTAGATATAGAGAAACTCTGATTAGGGAACATTACCCTAAGATAGACATTGATGATAAATATATATGAAAATCCTAGAATATTGGTAATGGGGAAATTTTATTAATTTTCCAAACAATACATCCCTATATGGAAATTAGCAGGTAGAGGTGGCTCTGGAAAAATTTTCCCAAGGAGTTAAAACACTGAGAAAAGTTTTGGGTTTTCCCCAGGGTATCCTGGAACATGACAACGGGCCTTGCTGCACTCTTGGTTACAACACTCCCGAGGGATATGTTTAGGATAATTCACATTTTCATTAAATATAATTATGAAGGATTTATGATTAAATACTTCCTCAAATAATTTTTTTATGATTATGGATTATATGCATACACTGTTCAATTTATGTTATGCATTTTATATGTTTGAATTATTTATTGTGATTCATATACTAATCAAGTGTGTGACATTGTTTAGAAATGGCGCCTAGTGGAAGGAATGGAAACTATATCAATGAATTTAATCCATGTACGTATTTCCATACTAATAAAGATAATTATAGTGGATCTGGGGATGCAACTGGTGATGAAAAAACTTATTACCATTCTGGGACAACTAACTCCGATTATGAATAATAACCTTAACTGTATAGAGAACCCTGATCCACTATGTGGAGGATCAATTTTAGACCAATTAATGAGGAAACAACCACCAATATTCTAGGGGACTACAAATCCATTTTTATATTAGCAATGGATAAGTTCCTAAGCGATAATATTTCTTGCTTTGGGGAGTAGAAAAAGGGAAAAAGTTGTTATAGAAGTTTATCTTCATAGGGGAGATGCTGATCAATGGTAGTCATTAATTAAAATAACAAAGGAGGATGAAGAATTATCAAATATGATATGTAGGGAGATTAAATATCTTTTCATAGAAAAATACATTCTTCTTAACCACCGAGTGGATATTGAAAGACAGTTTCAGAGTCTGATAAAAAAGGAGGATGCGAGTGTCTTAATGTATGAGGTTTACTTTACAAGGTTATCAAGGCATGCAACAGACTATATATGTAACCCAATGGGTAAGATTGATTGATTCTATAATTGGTTAAAACCATTTCCCTGTTGGGCGTTAGCCTCACAATCCATCTTTTCATACGAATATATTGTCTCATGTGCTATCAAGATAGAAAAGTAATTCTCTATGTCTAATGACATTTAAGAAAAGAAAAAAAAAGAATACCACTTCTAAACACTCTGGAAATGGAAATAAGAGGAAGAAGGTAAAAGTTGGATTTCTATCCTACAGTAAATGTGTAACGAAACACCCCAGTACTTTCCTGAAGGGAATGGTAGTCTGTTACAAGTGTAGTGAAAAATTCCATCAATGCTCGTAATTTCAAGTGAAAGAAAAAGGATGTCAATGTTGAATGCTACAATTTTATAGAAATGTGGCATTATTAAAATGAATTTCTTAAGAGCCAAGGAAACATAACTCAGACAAAGCCAAGGGAGTAAGGCTCGTCTTATACAATCACTACTGCTAAGGTTGGAGCTCTGAATGACGTGGTGGTAGGTAATTTAATGGTTTCCTCAAATTTTGCCAATGTATTAATTGATTTTGGATCATCGCATTCTTTCTTATCTTCCCAGTTTCCTGTAAAAATTAGATATCCCCACTTTTATAAACATATGAGTTTTCTATAAAAACTCATAATAGATGTATCATTATTACAATGTGTTGTGAATATGTTCACATTAGAGAATATAAATGTTCTTTATATATTGATCTCATCGTCATACCCATGACTGAATATGATATAATCCTAGGATGTTAATGGCTTTAGAACCATGATTTAAAAAGTTATTGTAATAAGAAGGATGTTAAAATTTTTGATGAGGATATGAAGTACCTTATCATTAGAGCAGAAACTTCTCCATTTGATTCTTATCTAGATCCATCCCTAGTAGCTCTACTAAATTCAATTATAGGGGTGTAAGAGAAAGTAATAACAATGAGTGAGTAAAGGAATGTTAAAATAGGAGATGTACATATTGGGAAAGAAAATGATGACTTTTTCCTGAGGATTTACCTGGACAACCTCCATAATGAGAAATTGAGATTTCCATTTATTTAATTCCTAGTTCTAGGCCCATATCAAAGACCTCTTAAAGAATGGCCACTTTGGAACTAGTGGAACTAAAGAAACAATAAGGGGAATTGAGTAATAAAAAATTTATTCACCCAATTGTTTCTCCATGGGGAGCCAATATTATTATTTCAAAAAAGAAAGAAGGATCTTTGTGGTTGTGCATTGACTACATGGAGATCAATTATATAATAATAAAGAACAAGTATCCCCAACCTCTCATTAATGATTTAGTCAATCAACTTCATGGTTCTCAATATTTTACAAATATTTACCATAGATCTGGATATCATTAGTTGTGTTTGAATAAGAAAGACATTTTGAAAATATAATTTTGTAACAGGTACAAGGATTACGTGTTTACAGTAATACCTTTTGGACTGACTAATGCACCCTCTATTTTCATGGAACTAATGAATAATGTTTTCAACGAATATCTTGATGAATTTTTAGTGGTATTTATTGATGATATCTTGTTATACTCAAAAATCTATGAAGATCATGAAAATCACTTGTGCACTATTCTGAAAACCCTCATAAGAAATGAATTATATGGGATATTTAGAAAGTGTGAATTCTGGCTTTAGGAAATTTCTTTTCTTGGTCATATTGCCTCTAAAAAAGGAATCTTTGTCAATCCTTCATAGAACAAGGAAATCCAATATTGGACAACACTGACAAGTATAACTGAGATACAGAGTTTTAATGGTTTATCATTTTATTATCATCTTTTTTGCATGAATTTTCCCTGCTTGGCTAACCCATTAACCATGATCGCACATAAAAAGGATAATTTTTTTGGACAAAAGAGTGTTAAGAATTTTTCGAAGAACTAAAGAGAATATTATTCAATGCCTCTATCTTGACTCTACCATCGGAGAATGATGGGTTTTTTATTTATAGTAATTCTTCAACGAAAGGACTTTGTTGTGTCCTTATGAAGAATGAAAGAGTTATTACATATGCATCACGATAGCTAAAAATTCATGATAAATATATCCTACTTATGATCTTGATTTAGTATTTGTAATCTTTGCTTTGAAGATATGGAGACACAATTTCTATGGTGAAAATGAGGGATATATACTCATAAAAAATGTTTGAAGTATATTTTCACACAGAAAGAACTCAACATGAGGTAATGACGGTGGATTGAACTACTCAAAGATTATAATTTCACTATACACTACCACCCAGGAAAGGCTAATAAGGTGGTAGATGCTTCGAGCAGAAAGGATCATGGAGTTTAAAACAAGATGTGAGTTTAAAGGGATATTATGTTCCAGGATAGAGTAAAGATGGATTTGGGAATAATCATTGAAGGTGAAACATCAATACTTTTCCAAATGGTATCCAAGCCATATTTACAAGAATGTATAAAAAGTTCTCAGACTGATGATGGGGAGTTTCAAAATAAAGATAAAGCTTGGAACGATGGTTGATTGATCGGCTTCGTATATGAAGGAGGAATTTGGAAATTTGGGAAGATAGTTTGTGTTCTGAACATACACGATCTATAAAGGAAAATGTTGGATGATTATCATAGCTCACATTTCTCTATACACACCAGTAGCACAAAGATGTATAGATATTTGAAGGAACATTTTTGGTGGGACAACATGAAGAGGGAGATTTCTAATTATGTGTCATGATGTATGGTTTGTCAACATGTTAAGGAAGAAAGACAACATCATAGAGGATTCATGCAACCACTTCTAATACCTGAGTGGAAATGGGAAGATATTATGATGGAATTTGTCATGGGGATACCAAAGACTCCTAGAAGGAATGATGCAATATGGTCCATTGATGGTCGTCATACCAATTCATAAAATTTATTGTATAAGAGATGATTTACCACTTGAATGTTTAGTAAGACTATATATTAATGAACTTATAAGACTTCATGGAGTACACCTTATCAATTCTTTATAATCATGATCCCCATTTTACATCAAGATTCTAGAAAAGTCTTTATAAGGAACTGTATAATGAACTACATTTGAGCACTACCTACCACCCTCAAACTGATGGTCAATAATAAAGAACTATTCAATCCTTAGAAGGCATGTTGAGATATTTCTCACCCGTCTTTCAAGGAATGTGGGATCAATATTTACCTCAGTTAGAATTTTCCTATTACAATAGCTTCAATTCAAGTATTCAGATTGCACTATATGAAGAAATGTATGTAAAGAGATGTCTCACACCAACTTGTTGGGATGATGTTTGTTAAAGAAAACTTGTAGACCCATACCTTGTTGAAGAACCAATGGAAAATGTGATGATTTTCCATTCCCACATCAAAGCAACACAAAGTTGGAAAAAAGATATATACTGATAACTGAAGGAAGGATTTGGAATTTCATGTAGGAGATCATGTTTTCTTGAATGTATCTCCATGAATGGGTGTTATACTATTCTTTATGAAGGGTAAATTAAGTCACAGGTACATCAAACCTTTTGAAATACAAGAATGAATTGGAGTTGTAGATTACTATTTGAAAATGTATCCAAGTCTCTCCAAAGTTCATGATGTGTTCCACATATCCCTCTTTATAAAATTCATGTATGAAGAAACACATGTACTCAACTATGTATAAATAGAACTAAAACCCAATCTGTTTTACTGTGAAGAGCCTGTAAATATTTTTGATACAAAATAACAAGGGTTTAGAAACCGGGCGACTCATCATGTAAAAGTTGTATGGAGAAACCATAAGATAGAAGAGAAAACATGGGAACCTGAGGATCATATGATGAAGAATCACCTACAACTATTTATGCATTAATATTTAAGAAATTTTGAGGAAGAAATTATTTGAAGGAGGTAAGAATGTAACACCCCAAGGATCCACGGTGTGCTTCTCTTTGAATAATACTATAGCTTGCGTTGTACGCAACATTGAGTTCTAACACACCGCTATCAATCAAACTAGCCATTTTGAATAGTAATACAGACTTTAAGAAATTTTTTGAATTTTATTTTTCAAAATGGTCTTTATTTTTGGATTAGGAATATCAAAATTTGCATAATGTGAATTTTTCATATTTTTCTGAAAACATTCAATTTTTGATGAATAGTGCAAAACACAGTGTTATTGTTTAAAATCAAATTTTTCTTTCAATAATTATTTATTTTAATTATATTTATTTTAGTTAAAAATGGATACATAATACCTATATAATTTCACTATAATTAATGGGCTTCATTTTATAACAAAAGTATATTATAATTTGTTTTAAATTTTTTAACGTCTTTTTCCAACATTCTGTGAACATTAGAAAATTTACATAAAAAATTATTTTACCACACCCATGAATTGAATTTAAAAATCCTAGGATATATGGTTGACATAATTATGTAATATTTGGATCAATAGGACCAAATTAATTTTTTGGTGAATAGTAAATTTTCAATTTTATTCACCACGATTAAAAGAAATCAGGGTAATTAATGGTAAAAATGATATCATAATTACCCTAACACCAATCATAATTTTATTGGATAAGTTTATTTTGACCCAAACCAACCTTAGAACAAAATTTGATCCTTTTGGTCCACATGGATTAGAATAGGACATTTATTATTATTTTATTTAAGGAAGAGTCAAAATTGTTAAAATCATTGATTAATAACCAAAAAAATTTTCTTATAAGGTTATATGGAAGTTAAATTTTACTATAAGTATTCATTATAAAGATAAAAATACTTCATATATAATTCAATTTTTTTTATAATTTTTATACATTAAATAATTAAATTTATTTATGACACAATGATGATGCAGAAATTAACTTATTATTGAAAGATTAAAATAATTGATATTATAAATATTAATATAATTGTAAATTGAGACTTTTAATGTATTCCACGAATTTTATAGGTTAATAAGACATGTTAGGGCTGATTAACTAATTTTTTTTGACGTGTTAAAGTTGTTATGACTTTCACAAAAAAACCAAATACGGAATAGTGCCAAAATGTACATAAATGAGTTTTTAAAACAAATAATATATTATTAATTGATATAATATTTCCAAAAATGAATGGTTCAGACAAATGACTTATATAATAAAATATGTGTCGTTAATTAACCACTTGTATAATAAAATAATATTTCATGTTTTTCCTAAAGTGACTCTCACCTCTCTTATAAAAAGGTACTTCCCCTTCTTTCAAAATCACACCTCCCAAGCCATTTGGCTCGGCCAACCCCAGCTAAAATATACTCCCAATTACCCTCACTTCAACCTAGAATCCTTACTTTGATATGAATTCAACATAAGGACCCCTTTTGATCAAATCAAAAGGAAGAAACCATAGAAGAGGTAATAATTTCACCACCTCTTTCACGGTTCTTTTCTTCTTCCACTTCCTCATTTTTTTGATTCCACACCAAAATAATAACTCTAGTTCCTTATAAATAATTAGATGTAATTATAAATATGGTACATTCATATTAAATATTCTATCCATCCTATGAATGACATTTCATCATACACTCATATGTACGACTTACGATCTCCACGTCATGGTGTAGTATATTATTCAGCACTACATTATTTGGATGGGTATAATAATGAGTATAAATTGTGTAAATAATAAATAAAACAAGTTAATTATTCTGTATGTATGATATATCATCAAATTACATACTATTTCACCATCAATAGAATTATATTTTTTCCTGTGCGTACGTGCGGATTACCGTCTCCAAGAACGGGATGAGATTCATTCCCTATCATAAACATTCAAGAATAATTTTCATATTATGATTAAAAATAATTTTTAATATCTTAATATCATTTTATATAAGTATCAAATACTTCCTATCCATAAAAATGTATTAAATAACAAATCATATAATGGAAAACAAATTAGTTAACAACTGAAAAAATGATACTACTGAAATATTATTAACAAAGCAATATTAGAAGATAATATATGATATCATATATATATATATATATGGTTATTCTATAATTTAATAAAAATGATTTAACTATTATAAAATAGGTTAACATACCCTTGATCAAGGAAAAGTTCCATGTAAGTGTTAATTCTTTAATCTCTTCATTATCCGAGGTTGTTTATACGTGAGTATCTACTCGGACCTCTCCGTCATCCACATCCTTATTTCTTAAAAACGAATTTCAAAACATTTTCGAAATTTACTAGACTTTTTTTTAAAATTCATTAATACCCTTGTTTGAATTTTTATAAAAAAATTATAAATGAATATTTCCGTCATATTCCAAACAAGGTCCTTTACGACCTTTTCGACAAAATCAAGGAAAGAATGTTTTTTTAAATTATATGGGAAGTGAATATATTTTATGCTGTTATAAAACCTTCAAAGCATCCCTTAAAAGATTATAACATTTATTTCAAAATTTATTTTTTATGTTATAATTATGTGAATTTTAAATTATTTCAAAATAGAATGATATATTTCTCTCAATTAGTTTTGATTTCATCTATGTCAAAATCCTTTGATGGATTTTACACTTGTTTTGAAGATGATTTATTATGATATAGTCTTTCATATCGTATTGAAGGTTTTGTGATATTTTTGACTATGGATGTGTTATTTTTATACCATACATGGTTTATGTTTAAATTAATAACATTTCATATGCTAGTTTTAATATAAATGTTTCTGTTATGTTTCATCCATTTCATATGTGGAATGCATTGGACTTAGTAAGTGACGGGTGAAGCCCTACATAGCTCTTGGAGAAATCAGTTGGCCTCATGAGACTAACTAGTGTCATGGTACAAGGCCTTGATAAATCATATTTTAATTATTGGCATGAGACCTTTACTATGTGTTTAAGATGTTTGATATTATGCATTCCATCATTATGAAATTGGCTATTGATATTACATGTGATTATTCGACTAGTACAATACCCATGTGACTAAGTAAATGTCATTATTTGATTTATCATTGCCATATTATGCTGATGTTTTTTTAAAAGGAGTTTGTTTTGGTCTTATACATTTAATTAAATTGTTGTGCTTATTTATGAAATTTTCTACTATATTGTTACCCATACAGTGTACCTGAGCCCACCCATTTCAATCATTTATTTTTCCCAGGATGCGAAAAATATATTACGATTAACATGAAACAATAGGCTAATGGGTATGACTGTGTTCAATGGGGATGAAATGTCATTTTTTCATTTCCTGATGTAATTTAAAATTTATATTTTCATCTAGTACATCTAAGGATACTAAATTAATCAGCCTTCTAGGATTTTATCCCTTATGATCATGTAAATGTTATGTAATATTGAACCGACTCTGGGAAATTAGGGTTCGGGCGTTACAATATAGATCATCCAAAACTATCCCATTTCTATGATAAATCTTACTATACTTCAATTAGATTTTCATTATTCATAAATGATCATTCTGAGGTTCCATGATATGGGATCTAAATGATGTCTACCGAAGAACAAAAAATCTTCATACTCGACCTATTTTAATTTATTTCTTCTTATACCAAAAATTAATCTATGTTATTTATCATAAAATAATTACATAGATGTACTAAATATACTATAATGTTATTATGATTATGTAACCTCTAATATAAACCATGTATTTTATCAAATGGGATGTGAAGTTATTGCTTGTCCATACATGGGGACTACCAACTCCACAAAGTGATGTGATTCATTTTTTATTCCACATTATAAGCATGGTAATCGGGATAAATTTAATTAATATATATTATAAAAAATGATTCTATAAATATTGTTTTTATTTACCATTCTTTCATTCCATCTATCAAAAATTGAAAATAATGTTCATGTGTACGTATAACCTACAGTCTCCAAGAACAATATAATTTAGTTTTCCATCTCTACCTTTTATGGATGAATATAAATTTATATAAATATATGTCTTGAATACATATTATATTTATATCATTATTAAAATCCTTAAAATAATTAAACAATGATGAAATATAGGAATCCAGACAACTAAACTGAAACTTGTATGAGAAACAAAGCAATTATAACCGAGACTAGTGATTTTAAAAAATAATTGATAACAAAAAAGTGATAATATATTACATGTAGAACAAATATTTATTTATAAATATGATTAATATTCAGTAATAAATTCATAATAAATATATATTTATTATATAGGATATTAAAAATCTTATGAATAAATACATGAAAAGAGGAAAGTTATCTATATTTCAATCCCATTTTAATTTTTATTGTTTATAGTTGAATTTCAATTGAGTCAATTTTATAATTATTTTATAATTAATGACTCAAATTATATTATCCTCTTGTTATTTATGATATTTTAATCAAATTTTAACATTTTCCTCTTTGTGTCACTTAAAATGATTGCAAAATTTGTTTTGAAAAAAAAGATTTTATATTTCTTCTTTAGTTAAAAATATTATTATTCCATGCCCATTTTTTCTTTAAAATGTTTTAAAAAATGTTATCTTATTAATATATGAATTTTTAAAATAATTTTGATTCATTTTTTAATTTTTATAAAATCATCCCAATGAATCTACTTGTGGTACTCTAAACAATATAATTTTTCCTTGTTAACAAAAATGTGAAAGGAGACTTTTTTAATGTACATTGAATGAAAGAAATTTCATTCCCTCATGACCACCCAAATAATTAAATCTTCAATTAAAATATTCCATATTAATATTCAAATAAAATTTTTTCGTCCATATTTTTTATTTTTTTGTTTTAAAAAGGTTATTTCAAAATGAGAAGTGTATTTTTCTTATATAATATTATATTGATTTATTAAAGGAACTTTTATTTTTGATAAAATAATTTTATGTTAATTATGATTTATTTGTGATATGATCCATTGATACCATACTTATTATTTGATTTTGTTATTTATAATTATGTATATGATATTTTCATCAAACTTGTTTATTTTCCATGGATTCGGATATGGTGAAATAATGAAATGTTGATGAAACCTATTTTTTTCATAGGATAAATTTTGTTGTTAATTATGTGTTGGGTGGGCCCAGAATTATATATCTATCCAAATAATTGTGTAATGTTATATATCTCTTGAGATGATTATGGGAAACATGTTCATGTGTTTGATCCACATTGTGAAATATATAAAACTTTCAGATCCAATATGGGAAATAGTTAGGGATTCCTAGTCCACTATGATTTGGGAAACGTGTGTTGATGTTTGATCCACAATGATTTGTTGGTATTGGTGGTTAACCAAGTAAAATGAAATTTTTTTCTATACCTATGATGGTACAAATCATTTCTACAAAAAAGTATTTCTTATTAATAGAACTCAATATTCCTGGTTTATTAATGATGATTTATCACTCTTATGAATCATTATATTTCATTATAATGATTTATGTTGTGGTTCAGGAATATAATCTAGAATAAATTGTGTACGAACTATATAAGCTATGATCATAATATCACACCATTATCCTTATCTTATTATTTCATATGATCATCAGTTTATATCTCTCATGTTTACCCTTGTAGAGTATACGATCTAATCATTTCTTATGTTCCTATTTCCTATGTTACGAGGAAATATTTTATGTTATTCATGTCAATAAGGATATAAATTGAGAAGATATTTATGATAGATAACAAAGAATTTAAATGAGTAATATGATTATATATACAGTATCCAAATACATGAAACCATTATATTTAAGTTGTGGATATTAATAATATGTATTGAATATTTATGTAAAATGATATATATTTTTTACAAATTCATGGTTCTCCTGAGTTGGTATCAGATATGGGATTTGTTTATAATTGGATTTTAGGGTTATAAAAAATTACTAAAAACCCTTGCAATAAGTCTAAGTATAAGATATCTTCCTCAGGTTTTTGTAATGACAATATATAGCCTAGGTTAAAAATAAGGATACATATATTGTGAAAAAGTGTCATAATTTAGATATCATATGAATGATATTTCATGATTATGATAGGCCACACTAATTATTATAGAATTATTCTTACACATTATTCATTTTAATCAATGGATTGAACCATAATACATCCTTCTAATAATGATTTTTATAGATTATGCAATCATCATCCACCTAAGAAACAAGATCTATGGGATATGGAAGAAAAAATATTATTTATATGTTCACATAACATTCTTAGTTAATGAATAATTTTGATATTACCAAAAATAAATGGAGGGAACAACATACATTTGAGTCTTTCAGGATGAAACATCAACTGTAGTTTAGTGGGTAATTTTATCCACTAGTGGTAGAATAACAGATCAGTACCAAAGACAAAATATTTTCTATTCTCCAGTGCTCCAAACATGAAACATTTTTCCTAGATTTTTATAATTTAAATTGTAAAATAGATCAATGGTGGAATATTATTATAAAGAGGAGGATATTTAAATAAAATGACTCTATGAAATGGGATTAGTTTAAGATTAAATTTCTTATTAAGTACATACCTTGTTTCTACATACAAAAATGGAGAAGTATTTCTTGGAGCTTAAGTAGAAGTTTGATGATTTAATTGGTACCTATGTGCAAAATTTTAAAAGACATTAATTTTTTTTTATAGTTAATCAATCATCCCAAAAAAGAAAAAATGATCAATTCTTTGGTGGATTAAAACCATGTCTCTTAAAAGCATTATCCAAAACTGACTTTAGTACCTTTGAATAACTTATTCATTCTCCACTCATAGTATTAAGGAAAATGAGACATTCCATCCATTCCCATGTTTTTTATAAGAAAATGAATGTGGAGTATCGTGAGAAAATGAATAAATGGCATTTTGGACCACAAAATGGGAGGAATTACCATATTTATTGAAACCAATATTGGTAAATAATATGTATAAACCTCAACAACTCAAAAACCCACATATATTATGAAACCAAAATCTATCTCATATGAATATTTAAAGTAAAATTAGTAGAAATAAAATGAAAACTACCATGTAAGTTCCAAAATAAAACTAATAAGTGACATAACAACCATCCCCAACATCTGAGATAGTAAGGTTTTGTAGGGTTCACATAATCTACCTGGAAACTGGAAAATATATTTATTTACTTAGGGTGAGCATAAAATTATCCAATTTTGGGAAAAACAAAATTCACACATGCACCAGTGGGAGAAGCATCCTAAATCCCCTCTAAGAAAACACCAGAAACTCAAAATCACCTAATAAGGTATATTAACCACCCCAATCTCACCAAGGCATGCTAACCAAATAATGAAAATAAAGTAAAGTAAAGTATTAAGCATGTCGAAATTTGGATACCCCTCACCACTTACCACTGGATATCTACTCATCCATAATAGGAAAGTCCTAACGCTACCATGATATTTTAGAATCCTGACTATCACAACCTACTTGCAAACATCTGTTCCACATACCACATCCAATCTCTCCTATAAACACCTGGGGCATAAACCATAATTCATCTCACCCAAAAAAAACCCCGGCCAGAAACCACAACTCCATCTCAAAGGCACCTTCGAATCATCACAACACTACTCTCATTGACACCTATGAAAACAAACCATTCCCATAGACATATGGGCCTCAAAACCATACCAAAACCCACTCGAAGATTCTTGGGATACTATTTCCTAGAAGTTGTAACAAAGAAGAGTTAATAACCATTCATCCATCCTCCCATCGGGGTGTTGGAAAAGACATCCTTCCCCATAACAATTGGAGTGTTCAGAAGGTAGTTCCCAACCTGAGTAGTGTGCGTATAGAAATTAAAAAAAGCTACATGTACATATATACACATATTTAGGTACTAACAACTCACCCCAACCTATGGGTTATCAAAACAAAAACCAACCAAAAACAAAACTATCCTTGCAGCCAACCCCCTACAAGAACGTACCACGAATGATGGTCACTTTAGTAATTTGATAAATGAATTTCCTAAAAGTCACAACTCTAAACATTCCCCCCAACCAATTAATTTAACCAATTATCATTATAAATTATCAATTTACTCATTTATTTATTCCATACTTACCCGAGAAACTAAAAATCATAACACCTTTGGTCGTTCCCAGAAGGAAAGGATCCACCAAACACACCACATAATAAAACACACACCAAACAACCATCTTCCATTTCCCTCTCTATATAACACCCATCCATAAAAACAAACAAAATTTAACTATCTTGTAGTCCCACTACATACTCCCATTTCCTTGACACCGCTACCATCATTCTAGAATCTAATGTCACTTTTTCCATTCTTTCAATAGGTAAACCCCCCCAAAACACCTCATCACAACCCTAATAGGGAGCCTTTATGTTTAAAAACACCATACAGAGTACACCTATAAGCATGAAAATCACACAACCAAGTCCAACATCCCCACTTCCAAACCACTTCCTAGGTGCATTCCCACTGCATAACAAGTTCATCAATTCCACAATCAAACAAACTAATCTACCCTAGGTACCATTACCACACTCATACCGCCCCATACACACAACCACACTCCTAGACACTACACCACCAGAACAGCATATAAAAAATTCAAATATAACAACACACAACACACAAACACACCAACAAGGAAAGGATTAATCAGATTTAGCAGAACTCATGCTTTAATACCAATTGATAAAACCGGGTTTATCACATTACATGACCGATCATAGGGAATCCATTTATTTAACCAAATATACATGATAAACCAGATTCCAATTTTTAAGTCCACGAATCAAAAACCATATTGGTACAAAAATAGAAACTACCAATGTCCATGATTTTCAAGAAATACCACTGATACAAAATAGGGATAACTTATAAAAGAAAGCGATCAACTTCCCAATATCTTGTTTAATACTTATAATTATCTTTGTTAAATCTAGGTATAACCATATTCATGGGTTAATATTATTATTCCCACCCCGTTTGATTCACAATCAAAATAAATATGAAGGAATCCCTACATGGAATAACAAATGATTATCAATCCCTCCTTGCTCCAAAACAGGGGTCGTGCGAATAGTAGGGAAGACTCTTCAGGAAAACTGAATATACTTATACAACATAAATAAATGACTCCTTGTGGAAGAAATGATCTCATTGCACCAAGAGGAAGTGGAAGGGTTTAAAGGGATGGAAGATTTCGTCTTTAGAAAGGCCAAATCCTAAATAATTGGGGAAAACAATTTTAAAGGCCACTAAAACTAGATCACAATTAGGACCATGTGGTTAGGGATTAAAAGGAAGAATCAGGTTTTTATAAGATAAATACTATTTGAAATGGATCCAATAACTCATTAAATATCGAATTTAACTCATTTAACATCAAATAATTTGTTAAAGGGGAAAACTAGAAAAATCGGGAAAACTAGAAATGGATCATCGATGGGTGAGTCACCAACGCGATTCACCAATACCTAACCCACTAATGGATAATCCACTGATGTTTAGCCACTTAAACTCATCTAACGATGTGACTCACAAATTCCCTGACCTAATGATTCCATGGGTCATCGATTCTTTGACCTATTGATGCCCGAAGTCCTTGATGCACTGAGTTACTGACGCCTTGACCTACCGATGCCCTGAGTCACCAATGCCTTGACCTACAGATTCCCTAATTCACTAACTCCATGACCTACTAATGCCCTAATTCACTAACACATTGATTCACCAATTCTAAGCTACTGACTCCATCCTACCAATTCTGACCTACCAAATTGACTCATCGATGTCTGACTCACCAATGGAAGAAACTAGATATTTGGAAAACTCATGAAATGAGACACTAATGCTTCGCAGAACAACCTAAACACAAGATTTTTTAAATTTAATTTAATAGGAATTTTAAAGACATTACAAGAAATATGGGAAGAAACATCATGAAAATTATTTTAAACGAACTTGGAGGTTCTTTAAAAGTTGAAAGGAAGGTCATAAATCTTGTTAATGTCTAAAATTAATGACTAACTGAATTAAATATGTAATGGAAAATGAGATTCATATTAATACAACACGTATAATCAAAGTATTAAAATACTAAGATTATGGTAATTATACTAACCAATTCTAGAACATGATGTTTTTTTATGATAAGTTTAAAAACATATTAATCCCAAATATAGTGAGAAATCTCACATGATCCTAAAAAATAAAGGGGGATACATGAATGATGTGGTGAAAGGTACACTAATAATCCACACTACAATATCTAATGTTTTATTTTATTTTCTCTCTACCCACACTTCTATATCTAATGAATTTTATATGATAATTTAATAACAAACTCAGTGATTAGTTATTGTATTAGCATCAAAAACTTCAAATCTAACAATGGATGTATGCCAACTCGATAGTTCATCGTTTATAAATTTTTATGGGAATAATCTTTATAAAAATAATTTTATTATCCTTTTAGTTGAATTTTATGTGATTATAATAACGAATTGAATATCATTATATATCAACCATACCAATTTTATAATAACTGTAGTTACATTTCATATTCTGAAAGGTCATGTGACCTCTTAATAGTGAAAAGATGAATATGAACTTCTATAATAAATTTCTTCTATATTGTGGGTATTAATTCCTTTACATTAATGGTATGTACTATTTATTTGTGGGTAGAAACTCAATATTGAGGATATTACTATTGTAAAGATGTTTTCTGATGTATTTTGGGAAGATTTTGCTAATCAACCATCGAATTGAGAAGTTGGTTTCTAAATTGAACACATACCTATTGTTATGCCTATTTCATACACTCTTTATGGAATGGAAATAATTGAGTTGCAATATTTGAAGAATAATATAGAAGGTAATGTTAGTAATGAGTTCATACACACTAGTGAATCAACCTGGGGTGCGCCTATTCTTTTTATTAGAAATAAAGATGGTTCATTTCGTCTTTTCATTACATATGTTGAATTTAAAAAAGCACTATCAAGAAAAAGTATCATCTCCCCCATGTCAATTATTTTTCTGATCAATTACAAGGAGATAACCACTTTTCCATCATTGTAAATCATTCTAGATATTAGAAATTTTTTGTTAAGGAAGATATAAGTTAGATCGATTTCCATAAGAAGTATGGGAATTATAAATTTATAGTGGTACCATTTGGACTTTATAATTCCCTAGATATTTTAATGGATTTCAATAATAGATTCATTAGGGACATCCTTAATTAGTTAGTGGTAGTATTTTTGGATGATATTCTTATATATTGGAAAATTATTTAAGAACAAAATATCACTTGAGTAATATAATAAATACCTTGATGAACGAAAATTTTTATGAAAAATTTAATAAGTATGAATACTTACATTATTAAGTATCTTTCTTGGGTCATATAATCTCATGTGGGGGTATATTTTTGGATCCTTAAATGATGGATGATGTTGAGTAATTGTAACACTTGAACCCAATTTACATGGTTACAGTACATTTTTTATAACATTTTAATGATTACAAGCTGGTCGTTACACAAATGAATGAATAGTTATTAGATTTGAAAAGATAAAATCATGAATAAGGTCAACATTACAACTTGAAATGAAAAAAATATATAAATTGCATTGGTAACATACAACACTCATTTATTATCCCAACAAGTATGTCATAATATACCTCTTCATGTCCTAGGATAAATGAAACATAAGAATTGGTGAGCTGAGATGCTCAGTAAGTGAAAACAATACGGCAAAAAATATCACAATAACTAAACTAATCATGGTGAAAAAATGAAAACATATTCCTTTAAAAATAAACTTTATAACAATATGGAATGAATAAAAGATGATAAAATAATTCCATAATAAATGATCATAACCATTTGTATTCTACTAGTTGAATAACCACATTAACGATCAATTTCATGCTTTATAATAAGGGAAATGAAGATGATGGAAATTATGAAACATACCATAAAGTCCTCATCCTAGACATATAAATATGATTAAAGCCTCGACCAAAAACCTATCTAAAAACTGGAAATCCCTCAGCCAAAACTATATATCAAAATGGGAAAGGCCACTTCCATGATTATATAAATTTGTCTCATGAGATATATTGATGCATCGAAAAGCTATAGCAGGCCCCAACAATCACATACAATTTCCAATGAATTACTAATATAAAATGGGTTTACAAAATCAACATATAAATTCATATTTAAACAAACATATTAAATATAAATAACTTTCCACAATCATTGATCATAAACACTAACCATTCATAAAAATATGGTGAATGGTATCAAGATAGAACATCCATTGTCAAACAATTAAAAAACCATAAAAAATATTATAAACAATATCATAATATATAAACCTCAATAAATTACATGATTCAATGAAGCATGTTAACATAGATGAAGATATATTTAAAATAGGACATTAATTAATTTTTGAGGAACTAACCTTCATACATCCTAAAGTGACTCATACCACCTTGACACATTCAAATAATAATCTCATAGAATATCATGAGAATAAGGATACTCTTGATATGATATACTAAATTTCAGTAAATACACCTCATTCATTGAATAAGTGGTGAACATGGCATATAGATCATAAATGTTAAAATGAGATGAGAAAAATAATTACTTTGGAAGGAATAGTTCTTTTGGAAAAAATTGTATAAAACATTAAATCAGATTCTATAAATTTATATAAAAAAGGTATGGACATAAAAATTATTTTTTAGGCAAAAACATTGTTCAATTATGTAAAATTATTTGTTAAAGAAACTTTAAAAAATAATAAATTTTAGTGCAGTTTAAGGAAAATATTAAAGAGATTTTAAAGAAAAAATGAATCATTTATTTAATTAAACCATAAACGAACCAAGGTAGTTTTTCATGCTACAATTTTTTAATTTATAAAGATAATTATTTATTCAGAAATATAATATAATACTCTTCAAAATAGGTATGAATTCGAGAAGATCCCTTGAATCAGGCTTGTATTTTGGGAATAATTTTTAAAGATCCTTTTAAAACATGTAAATCCTCATAAAAAAGAATTATTATGGTTGGTAAAAATATATAAAAAACCCTCAAATAATTTTTAAGGTGTAAATAAAAATACACAAGAATTTAATTTAGGTGCCTAGATAATAAATTTTACCCAATTAAAAATTGATGTTAGGGTGGAAAACCCTTACCAATTTGGAATCAATCGATTCGTATGCCCCAACATTAGTAATTATTGAATGACAAATTTATTACCATGAAAATAAATAGATTTATGATATGTTATATCAATTTCTATTATACATACACCATAATAATAAAATAATTGTGAATAAATAATATCTCACAAAAAAAGGAAGTGAGATGAGGATACCCATTACCGTAAGTCTAATGGTGTTCATCACCTGACCTTAATGACCTGAATAATAAAATTTAGGTTCATAAATTAATCACTCTAGAACCCCATATGAATTTAGTTTATTTTAATAACCTTATTAGGTTTTTTCTTGACCTTTTATGGGTTAAGAGATTCAATTTTATATTTTGGTAGTGTTTTCTTCTAGGTTTTAATGATCGGTTTTATTATATTCATGTTCGGATAAACTTGTAGAATTATAATGGTTGTCCTAAAATATAATTTGAATGTTTTTTAAAAAACTATAATATTAAATGGTTATAATTTTTTTTCTTTTTGGTAGTGAAGATGAATTATTATATAAAACAGTATTGATAATTTTTTGGGTTAATTAGTGGGTTTTGATCACAACAAACTCATTTTGATTTATAAATTAATATCATCTATAAAAAAATATTAAATAAACTTATGTATGACCTAATAAATATATAATAGTCCGGTTCAACCATTAGAATGGTTTCATGACCATAATTTAAGATGGTAATATAAATTGAGAACCCATCTTCCATGAATGTGATAAATTAACACATCTCAGATGGTGTTTTCATTTCAAGTATAAATGAAGGGGAAAGGACAGATGATGTTGAATTATTCCATTATCCTAAAAAATCCATTAATTTTTTTTACTATAGTTGTCATAACAGTTGGATGAAAGGAGGTGATTATGTAAAAGAAAACTAACGATCTTGAAAATAAAAGAAATGAAAAGTGGAATTTACCTCTTGAGTATATCTTCCTAGAGAGCCTCTTTAAGGGAGAGGGTTTGGCCTTTTTATGATACCAATGGATACTAGATGTGAGAAAGAATATTAGGATGATATTTGGTCATAATTTTGATATGTAACAATACTAGAGAGGGATGATGTAAAAGGAAGTGAGTGGTGTTTTATAGTGAAAGAGATGAGTGATTTTTTATTATCTTATTCATTATTTTATTATTTGGCTCAAGAGAAGCAATATTATTGATTCTTGGTCCACTAAATTTTAATATGTACATGTAATTTCCCACTAATGGTTTCTTACATCTTCAATGATTCCATTAATAGTGTATTTAGCCTATAATGTATATATACGGTAAATTTATATATTTCATTATTCACTAATATTTCAGAAAAATCCAAAACATTCACCATAGACATATTTTTGATGTGTAGAATCCAAAAATGGACTGAATTTTATAAAACTAATTTTCTAAATATGAGGGATTAAATTTTTAATTAAAATCACAATTTACTTGAAAAATACATATTTTAAATTTAAGACTTATTTTATAATACTTTCAAAAATTAACTAAGGTATCATAAAATAATTCTATTTTCATAAATAAAAAATACTTATTCAAGAATAAATATTATGAAGTTGATTTATATTTTATATAAATTTATTTATTTAAAATTTTAATTAAAAATTTATTACTTACAAAAATTACAACACTTAAATATTAATGTTTTAAATATCTGCTATAATTTATAAGGTTCCTATATTTTATTTATACTTACATGGGTGAGGATATTATTTATATGGGTATATTACAATTCATTAGTGTTTGGTTACTATTCATACTATTATATAACTATTCATTAGGGTAATGCAACATTTCATAAGGTTATATTACTATTCATAAGAATATTTTACTATTCAACAAAAAATTGTGTTGATTCTATCAAACTCCAAATATCATACTGAATGCAATCGGATATTTCCACTTTTCGAAATTCTAATCACAGAAGTGGAAAAATTATGTTTATTATATAGGTTTTTTTAAATTATTTTATTATAGAGACTCATTGTTTCAATCATTCTTTATTGAATTTATTTTTAATTTTTTTGGGTGTTACATTCTCCCATAATTACAAAAACTTCTACCTCTAAATTTGAAATTTCACCTCAAAAGATAATGGTTAATACGTGAAAATTCTATTTTGGAAACCCACATCCAAAATATCATTAAAATAACCTATTAATAAGAGGGAAAGGAAAATGCATCAATTAATACAAAATTGTGCACTCTAATTGGATAAAATGGTCAAAGAAGATTAATCAAACCATCATGTTCTGATGTAAAGTGATAGAGAACATGTTCCATTGAAAGATCATTACCAAGAAACCATAAAATAAAGTTATGAAATATTTTCATTGATATCATGAAAAAAATATGACAATATGACAAAAAAAATTCTTAAGATTCTTTTTCAAGAGTTGAGGAATTATTCCACTATATTAGAGTGTAAATATATGTTCACATTTCATAAACAAAATATTATCCTTTTTTAATCTAACTATCAATACTTTATCACATAGCTTAGGTTGCACCATGTAGTGAAGTAATACATCAACCTCTAAAAGCTCTTAAAATGATCTACTTAAACCCCTCATAAATGGTTAATATTTTCATAATGATCCAACACTTTAGAAAGAATGAATCAAAATTTATAGGATGAAAGTTTCATTATCCCTTAATCAACATGATGTAGCCCAAAAAATCAAATTCCAAATATGTGAATGACTTCATCATGTGTCCTCTTGAAATATGGTAATAAAAACAGTTTCCATAAAACCTTATTCAAAACATGTATTGTTCTATATTCTTTAAGTAAAAAACATGTTATTGGATATATTCTTTAAATCTAATGTCGCGGTAAACTCCTTTGATGATAGCGTAGACCACTTGTCTCTATGTTAATAATTAGTACCAAGGTAGTCATTACTTATCCAAATTAATAATTTCTTCATAATTAATAATATATTTAGGGTTTTCTTTCTGTCAATTATGTGTTTTCAAAAAAGTTTAACTTTCTAATGAATATCTTTTCTTTTTATGATTCAACTTATGGTGTCAAATCCTTAATGAAAATGTATTGTAGTACAATCCTCATATATTAAATAATTCATATAACCAGTAGATTGCTGAAAAAATATTCAAATTCCATGAATCCTAACTAGGTATATTAATAATTATACTTCATCTGTGGAAACATCGTCACTTGATCGTTATCCAGTACCATCATTTGGAGTATATTCATTTGATTCTTGGGATATTGATTCCCATAATGTCTCATCTCCTTTCATTTTAAGCAGTGTACACTGTAACCATTTTTATTACCCTTTAAATCATGAACATGGTATCCTTTTTCTCCAAACTTATAACAATCTCCCATTCCCTTCAATATTTACCATGGTGATTTTCATCCACAGTTATCACATGTGGGAAAATAATTCTTTCCCTTCTTCCCTGTAAAAATATTTTCCTCTACCATCATTTTCTTCTTTTTCTTCCCTTCAAAACCACATGACTCATATAATTCCTTAGATACCTTGTTAAAAAATGATACAATTTCTATATATAGTGAGGATACATGGGAAACTACCATCCTTTGAAGAGATAAATTAAGACCATAAGAGATATGCTCCTTCTTACTATTTTCATCATGTTCATTGGTGATGTTAAAATTTCGTCTGCAATGATACATTTCTAATCAATTCCATATAATATATTTGCTCATAAAACAATGAACTGTCTATAACTCTAAAAAAGGTATAGCACATAGAATAAATTTATGCATCATAAATCCTATAACGATATACTTTTGTTACATTTGTGGAATAAATCATTCATAATTGTGAGTAAAGAAAATTTGAAATATCCTAAGAATATCCCCTGTGACAATCGAACTAGTTGCATAGTAAGGACTGTTGTTTTTACTGGGATACCCTAGGTCGAGCCCGAAACTCCTAGTCGTAGTTGTTAATCCTCGGTATATTTGGGTGAGAACAATTTCCACCTGTCGTATCCAGATAGGGATGTATTTGTTATAAAGATCCACATAATCAATTACTTATCAAAATTCCCATACATTCTGGTATTTTTATACTGAAATACTTTCTTATGGTTTTGTTCCCTAATCAGTATTTTCTAAATCTAGCTTCAATGTTTTCTACTAAACATCCCTTGATAACAATTGTAACCCCATGACCCTAGTTACTCAGAGACTGTGCATTTTTATTAAATTTTCTTGATTACAAGGAATTATTATCCAAAATGAATTAATTGTAAAGTGGATTTGGAAAAATAGATTCATACATAAGATCAACATTACAACTTGAATTAAAAAAAGCCTATAATTTCCATTTGGGACATCCACCACACAAAACTTATCACTAAAATTTAATCATAATATACAACTTCATGTCCTGAGATAAATGAAACAAAATAAGGGGTGATATCAGATGCTTAGTAATGTTAAATAATATAGGGGATGATATCATAAACATAAACATTAGGCACGGTGAAAAATTGAAAATGGATGCCTTTAAAAATATACAAGACCATAACATGGAATGAGTGGAATATGATAAAATAATGCTATAATAAATGATCATAAATATTTATATTCTCCTATTTTAATAACCTCATTAACTATCAATTTCTAGTTTCATAATGAGGGAAATGAATATGTTGGACATTCTGAAACATAATTTCAAGACCTTGGCCAAGACATCAAAAAATCATTAATGCCTCGACCAAAACCATATATAAAAATGGGAAAGGCTTTCGCTTAGTCCATATCTATCTGTATCATGATACCTACCGTTTCATTGGGGGGGTATAAAGGGCCCCACCCATCATGTACTAAGTCCAATTCATTCTTTATATGAATGGGGTCAACATAATCAACATATACATTCATATTGAAACTATCAAATGTAATGTAAATGACTTTCCCCAATCATAGAACATAAACAAAAACCATTCAGATTAATATGGTGAATGTTATCAAGATAGAACATCAATAGTCAAACTTATCAGAAACCTATAAACATTATATTTTAGAGGATATAATAACAGATAAAACTTGATGAATTACATTATTAAACAAATTATATTGACATTGATGAAGACATTTTTAAATGGTACCATTGAAAAAATCATGAGGAAATAATCCTTAAAAAATAAAAAGTGTCACAAACCACAATGAAACATCCAAATCATAATCCCTTATAATATTATGTGAAAAATAAGACTATTGATATGATATAATAGTGGAAATTACATACACCACATGCATGGAATAAGTGGTGAAAAAGGAATATACCTCATGAAAGTTAGTACGGGTTGAGAAAAGTACTTTTTACTTTGGAAGGAAGAGTTATTTTGGAAAAATCATTGTATTAAAAATTGAAATCTGATTGTAAACAAGTATATCCTAGAAAATAAAATCTTATTAGATTTAAATTATATTTGAATCATAAATGTTATCCCATCTTTTAAAAAGAGTTTTTAAATAATCTATAACAAATAGACCATTTTAGTGTGGTTTAAGAAAGATATGAAAGAGATTTTAAAGCAAAAGAGGCATGTTTGCATTCATAAAACTAGAAATGAAACAAGGTGATTTTTCATGCTAATTTTTTTTATTTTATAAGTAAAATTATTTCCTAAAATATATTATAGAGTAATCATCAAAATTGGTAATAATTTGAGAATCTCCGTTGAGTGTGTTTTTTATTTTGCGAAGCATTTTTGAATAATCTGTTTAAAACATGTAAATACTAATAAAGTAATGAAGAATTTTGGATAGTAAACATATAGAGAACACTCACATAGAATCTAGGGGGATTAAATAATAATAAATACTAACTATATTGAGGAAATTATTCAATAAAAGTAACCTAAATGAAAATGGAGTTTTGGGTGGAAAACCCTTACCACGTTGTAATAAATCAATTCATATTCCCCAATTTTCTTAATCTTCAAATGAAACATTGAATATCATGAATATAAAGTGATACATGATATGTTTCATTAATGGGATATACACATACACCATGCTAGGTAATATTAGTGAATAAGGAATATCTCACAAAAAAAAGTGATATGAGGAAACCCCTTACCATAACTCTAAAGGTGTTGTTTACTTGATCTTAATTACATGAATAATCAAATTTATGTTCATAAATAAATAATTACAAAACCTCTTATTCATTTAATTTATTTTTTATAACCATATTATGTCTATTCATGGCCTTTTTATGGGTTAAGATATTCAATTTCATTGTTTGGATGCATTTTAATCCTAGGATTTCATGGTCGGTTTACTTATATACATCTTCGGACAAATATGTAGAATGAGAATGGTTGTCTAGAATATAAGATTTTTGTTATTATTTAAAAACTATATGATTACATGGTTATAAAATTATTTTGTTTTATAAGAGTTATAATTAATCATTATATTATACATTAATGAATATTGGTAGGGTTTATTAGTGGTTTTTTATCACAATATACACATTTTTATTTATGAATTAATATCATGTGTAAAAAAGGATGAATGAACCTGACATAAGTCACAATAAATATTTTATAGCCTTTTTTAACCATAAATATAGTTTCAACACCATAATTGATGGTGGTAAATGAAATTAAAAACCCATCATCCATGAATGTTATAAATTAAAACGTCTGGGGTGGTGTTTTCGTTTCTAGTATAAATGAAAGGGAAAAGAGGGATGACGATGAATTTTTCCATTATCAAAAAAATTATATTAAATTTAAGGTATTAGAGTTATTATATCATTTGTATTAAAGGAGGTGAGGAAAGAAAAGAAATCAAAAGAACTTGAAAATAAATGAAATGAAAAAGAAGAATTTACCTTTTGATTATATATTCCTTGAGAGCCTCTTTTGGAGAGAGATTTAGGCCTTTTTGTGAGAAAAGGGGATTTTGGACACGGGGGAGGAGCTTGGGAGAGGATTTCAGAAGCATTTAGGCATGTCACAAGGCTTTTGATGAGTGAATAGAATAGGAAGTGAGGGGGGTGTTATAGTGAAGGAGATGAGTGATTTTTGATTATTTTATTCATTATTTTATTGTATTTCTCAAGACAAGAAATAATATTGATTATTCTTACCAATAATAGTAATATTTTAAAGTGAGTTTTAAAAAATGGTTTCTTAAATTATACATGATGCAAGGAATGGTGTATTTAATCTATAATGTATGTATGCTGTAAATTACCGTATTTCACTATTCACAAATATTTCATAAAAATCCAAAAATTTGACAACAAATTTTTTTTGATGTGTAGAATCAAAAAATGGACTAAATTTTATCAATTTTTTTAAAATAGTAGAAATTTAATTTTTAATTGAAATCATTATTTAATTGAAATGTAAATTTTTTTAATTTTAAAACTAATTTTATAATACTTCCAAAAATTAACCGAGGTCTCATAAAATTATGCAAAATTAATAGGAAAACCATATATTTATTTAGAAATATGATTTATAAACTTGAATTTTATTTTAAATAAATTTATTAATTTAAAATTTTAATTGAATATTTATTACTCACAAAAATACCAACGCTTAATTATTAATGTTCAAAATATTCACTTTCATTTATAAGGTGGCTGAATTTTATTTATAATTACATGGTTGAGATCATTATTCATAATGCTATATTTCTATTCATAATGGTATGTTATTATTCTTCCAAAAAAAGTTGATTCTATCAAACTCCAACTATCATACTGAATGCAATTGTGTATGTCCATTTATTGAAATTAAAATCATAGAAGTGGAAAAATTATATTTATTGGATAGGTTATAAAAAGTGTTATTTTGGAGAGACTCTATGTTTCATACATTCTTTATTAAATATATTTGTAAATTTATGGAGTGTTAGAGTAATGTCCTAGACCAACCATGGTAAAAAAATCCATAGTTTTATTCCTTTAGATGGATACTAAAAATGTTTTGTGAGGTTTTTATCATTTCTATCTAATCCACTCACCAGGGTGATGTGAAATGGGGTTATGTTCTTTTGGATAGATGAATGTGAATAAAATTTTGTCGAACGTGGTAGAAGGTTAGTGAGTGAACTTTTTCTCACACTACCCTGTAGTAGGTAAGGGTTTATTTTCTATAGTGATCCATCACGATGTGACTAGGCTGTATAATCATGTGGAATGACACAGTGATAGCATATTCTTTAGAACAATTGAAAATATATGAGAAATTTTTACCCAATCATGATTTATTTCTATAAGTGGTGGTTTTTTTATTAACGATATGGAGGAAGTATCATTATAAGGAATAGTGTGAAATATATATGGATCATAATATCTTCATATTTATCATCAAATATAACTATTTGAATATGCATGAGAGATGATGGATGGAATTGATTAAACATTATGACTCATTAATACATTACCAAATTGGGAAGGTAAACAAGGTGGCTTATGCTTTGAGTTAGAAGAAAAATGATTTTTATAGGATATTGATCAAAAGTGTTCTAATACTTATAGAGTTTCATAATATAGAACATGCAATTATGAGGGAATGGGAAATATATAATATTTCTCAATTTAATTATCATCCCTCTATCTGAGGGAGTAGTAAAGTGGTATAGAAGTAAGGTGTGGTATTGATGACGAAGGTATGAAATGTTCCTAAGTTAAATCGTGTTTGTGATGGAATTATAAGTTTCTAAATGTGATTATATTTCACATCAATTATATAATTGATGATGGAACATTCATATGGATATCATATTTTTTTCATTCTCATTTCATTCTTGATGTATGATGTTGTATAATAATATGAAATAATATTTATTATGAGACAATTGAAATGGTATATTTCAGATTATGTATCTTGATGTCTAGTATGTTATAAAGCTAAGTCTAAGAGATAGATGTCTAAGGAAATGTTACAATTATTACCCATACTAGATTGGAAATAGTAAAACATTCCCTTGGATTTCACCAGTAGACTCCCAAAAACATCTAAAGGGTAAAATTATATTAGGACTATAGTTACCCAACATACAAAGTTATAACACATCAATTACATTAAAACAGATTTCCATCATGATAACATTTCCAATATATAAATTAATGAACTTATTGGATTGAGTGGAGTACAACTCTCAATTGTATCTGATCAGGATTTGAGGGTTGGGTCAATGTTAGGGAGACTTATTTAGCATTATTTGGATTCAAAATTAAAATCCAGTATTTCATATCGTACATAAAATGAATATCATTCTGAAAGAAATGTTAAAACCCTATATGATCTATTAAGATAATTTTATATGGATCTTAAAGGATTTTTTGATCAAAACAATTCCATGGTCAAATTTACTTACAAAAATGACATTCACTGACGTATTAATATGGATCCTTATAAATATATTTATGTATGGAAGTGCATAAATCCAATTTTCTAGGATGAATTTCGAGAAATAAATATATCATGACCTAAGATTGATAAGAATAATGTAGATAAGGTTATATCCATTCAGAAGCACATAAGGGCATATTAGAATAGTTTGAAAAGTTATACAAGTAATCATGGGAAATATATAGAGTTTTATGTTGGTGATAAGGTGTTCCTATGAATATTTTATAGCAAAAAGGTCATGATATTTTTAAATTAGTGTAATTTTATCCAAAAATATATTTCTCTTTTTCAGATTCATGATCCCCTCAGGACGGAAGCTTATTGTTTGACACTTCTTCCAAATATCTCTCATGTTTATGATGTGTTTCATGCATCTCTCGTAGATAATACATACCTAATCCCTCACATGCACAAAACTAAGATATTTTATAAATATACTGATATATTTACAGTGATGAAAAACTAGTATAAAATTTTTATCATAATGAAAAATTTTATTTGGAATTACACTACTCACCAGTTTAATGTTCTCTAGAGGATTCAAAAATTTAACGATATCATTAGGGATCCCAAGGATGAGATGAAACATATATATAATCATTGGTTAGTATCAGAGTGAATGAATTTCAAGGTATAAATTTATTTTAATGGGTGTATAATGTAACACCCTTATATTTAATAATATGTTTCTCTATAAATAAATTTTATTTCATTGACATATTTCTTTACATGCAATACCATGTTAAAACGAACCATGTTATGCTCTTTAAATATTATAAATTATTGTTATGGTAATCAAATATCCACCGGATTGGTGGACATGAATTGGGAAAACTAAATTAAAAAATATATATCTAACATATGTTTAAAATATATTATTTTTTATTCAATGGTTAGAAATAAAAATAAATGCATTTGAAGGTATGTAGTAATTTTTCTCTAAAAAAATATTTTTATGTGAAGAATGTGTTTTTATTTAAATAAAATAGAATAAAATTACTTGATGAGAAATTATAATGATATTAAAATATAATATGATAAATTATTTTTTTAATATTCAACTACACTTTTTTACTAGAAATGGAATAAGAATAAATCTAGTTTTATATTGAAATACGCAATTTTCAAAACATGACATTCTTGTGTTTTATGCACTTCTTGTAAAATGCATTTATGCCATATAGAAGAACTCGATCTTGAAAAATTGATTCCATATTTTGAATCCAGATTTTGTAATTTGGTGAATATCTTCCTATTATTTTTTTCATTATTAATAGTAACAATGGTGAATATATGATAGCTCAGTAAGGGTAAAATGGGTAATCCATAGTCAAAACCATGTGACTAGGTCTCAAAATCAATCCAATACTTAATTTTTTTTTATTATAATGGTGTAATTTGACCATATCCAACCCAAATTTTAATTTATGACATTTTTTTCCATTTTCAATTGATAATGACATTTATATTATCTTAAGGAATGAAAATTCCAAAATGTCACTCTCTTAAATTTAATAACTCAAAACTTTTTACATAATGATAAAAGAGGATAGGATTAGAACTAAATATTTATTTGAAATATAAATTAATTATTATTATAATTGTAATTTATTTTTATTTTCTAGTTGTGAAATAATTTTCTTTAATGATTACTCAATGTCTTCATAATTCTTATGTAACAGCAGAAAAATCATGTAAATGATTTTAATAGCACTAAAAGTAATATTTTTGGGTTATTTTTAGTTACCCATCAATTTTATAGATGTTTAAAAGATATTAAGGATTTTTAAAATGTTATTATTCTAATTACATTACACTCTTTATGTATTTAAGTTTAAATTAAGTTAATAATGTCGAAAATAATTTTAAATATATTTTTTTAAAAAAATTATTAAATAATTAAAAAATAATTAATATGATTAGAAAAGATAAATATGATGATAATTGGAATTCAATGACATACCCTATCATTTTTTTATCAAATATTTAACTTATATGTAAAATTTTAACCCTTTAAAATTGAAAAAGACGTGACCACATTTAATCTTAATCTTTGATAATTGAGTGGTTAAACCAAACGATAAGGTTCAAAATGACACCAAACCCTATATAAATTTAATTTTATGTTGATATCTAGACAATATACACTTTTTATTTGAATTAATTCCTATTTATAAGGATTATATATGCTAAATGAATTAATTCTTGTATGTAGTTCCAAGTGTTCCATTTCCCTCTATTATAAAATGACACCCCATATGACTTTTCATTAAACCTCTTTTAGAAAAATATATTAACTAAACATTATACAATTCTATTATAAACTTCTTTATCGACTAATTAAAGGTTATTTTATTTTTTAGATTCCATTAAAAGGTTTCTTAATAATGGATCTAAAAGAGGCCCACCAAAAAATAGGTAATGATCATACAGGACCACTTTCAACTTATTTCTTCTTCTCCCTCATATAAATATATGGTATTAATCATAAAATAATAAGTTAATTATCATAAATTTATTTTAATTTTATTATGATTATGGAACACCCAATATCAACCCTCTATTCCATAAAATTGGAACTAAAAGTATCCACCATGTCTACTTGTGTACTACAATCTTCACAAAGAGTTGTGGTTCATTTTTTAGATTATGGTTTACATGGATAAATGTAAGGATATATTTAATTAATAAATATGATATATATGATATAAAAATTATTTATTTAATGTAAATTTTTATTTACCTTTTTTCATCCAATGAAAACTGAAAACAACTTTCATGCGTACATACAGCCTACCATCTCCATGAATAGTCTAATTCATTTTTTGTATTTCTACATTTTATGGACGACTAAAAATATATATATATATAACATAAATTATATTCATATCATTATTAACTTCCTAAATATTATTTAAATATTTTCAAATTACAATAACAAGGACATTCACACCGAAACAAGCATGATAAACGAAGCTATTATAACCTGGAACGCTAATTTTAATAAAAAACTATTTATAAATAGGTGATACATTGTTATAATTAAATCCTATATTAATGGATAGATAAAATAGAGATTTTGTAATACATTTTTAATAAATATATTTTCATTATATAGGATTTTTGAATGCATGTGAAGAAAGACGAGACTGAGGCAAGAGAATTGTGTTTTAATCCCATTTTAATTTGGATAGTTTTTGAAAAAAATTATATTGATGAATTTTTATGATAATTATTTGATATACACAATTAATATTATTATATTAAACTTATTCGACCATTTTTTGGGAAATAATACAATTTTTTTCTCAGTTATACTTATGATTTTCTTGCAATATTATTTATAAAATCATACATTACTTTCTCCTTGGTTAGAAATATTTTTTCCACGTCCTTTAATATTTTTTCTATTATCCTATAAATTTTATAATTAATTATTACCATTTTTTGAATGTTAAAAAAAATAAAATGAATATTCAGTTCTTTTTTTTTTACTTTTTAACTTTTTAAATTTTTATGAACAATTTGAATTGATTCTATTTTTAACGTACATGACATGAATTAAATTTCTCCACATAATGACCCCTAAATGAATCAAATATTTGTTTAAATGTATCCATTTTTAATTAAAATATTTTGTTTTCATTATTATTTTATAATATTTTTTTCAAATTAGTGATATAAAAATTTAATGGGTATTTTCTATAAGAAATATTTCAGTAAGTTTTTAAAATATTTTTCACACGTGATAACATTTGATGAAATTAGTTATGTTTGACTAGGGATACAACCCAATGATACTATCCTTAATCATCAAATCTATTTATTATTATTATTATTATTATGAGATTTTCATAAAATCCATTTTTTCTGGGGGTTATGATATGATTAAATGATAAAAGGTTTATGAAAATAATTTCCTTACCACAAGTTAGGTAATGATGATATGATGAATGTTTTTTGGTAATGGGGAAAACGTATGTATGGTTTTTATTTATTCATGGGATGTACATGAATTATAAATCAATTCATTAAATTATTTATATTTTTATAACTCATGAGATTATTATAAGGAAGAAATGATGTTATTTATCAACTATAGGAAACACATAGGTATGCATGATCTACAATGAAAAACAGGTGATGAAGTATTATCCGTTATGATAGGGGAAATAGGTGTTGATTCTGGATCCATTATAATTTTATCATATTAGTAGATAACAATGACATATGAAATGGTTTTTATACCTCTGATGGTGTCACACATTTATGAAGTGTTTTTATTTCTCATGAATTAAACTCATGATTCGTGATTAATTAGTGGTTATTTATAATTATCTTGATTCATGTATTTTTTTATACTAATAATTTTTTTCATGATTCATGGTTATAACCAAAGATCAATAGGGTGTTATATATTTATGTTATGACCATAATGTCATACCCTTGTGCTTATCTGATTCATGAATATGATCATCATTTGATATCTCACTTGTTTACCCTTATTAAGAATATAGGCTCAACCTTTAAATTGTTTTTATCAGGTTATAAAGAATTGATTTAAGTTGGGTATTTCAATAATTTTATAAAGTGAGAATAATGGTTTAATATATGATTAATAATGTACATCAATAAGTTGATTATTTATATAGTATCCAAAGACACTAAACCTTTATAGTTATGATGTGGATAAAAATATTATGCATTGAATAATTATCTGAAATGATTTAATTGTTGTGTAAGAATATCATTAATCACCTCAGTAAACCATTTCATATTATCTCATGACCTATAAATATTTACCCAATGCATTGTAGAATATAAAATACTATGATAATGTATCACATAATAAAACCATATATCTTTGTTCCATTAGATTAGAAAAACATTCATTATTTCATTATTTCTTAATTAACTCATGAGAAAGAAATGGGTTTAAAAATAATATACTTAAAACATCACCATAAAAAATCACCCAAAGAAATAAATTGGATTTTATCATAAGATAATATCCTAGTGATTCATTATAATAATTAATATATATGTTAACATAGATGAAAAATACTTTTATAATAGTATTTGAAATATGGTTAGAAAAACATGAATAAATATTTTTTTTATTTTATGAATTTTAAAAAATAAAAAATCTGTGAAAAATAAGAATATGACTTTATTTAAACCAAAGAATCGTTTTAAAAATGATTCATGGTGAATAAATGTCATAATTTCATGAAAATATATTCACTTTGTTGATGTTAAAAAATATTATTTTCTCACTTCTCTAAAGAAGGTAAAAATGACCTGTTTAGAAAATGATGAGTAGCTTAATTTAAAATGTATTTAAATAAAGTAAAATATAGAGAAATTTTCATTATAAATCATTTAATATTATATAATAACTTATATAAAAAATTTGGAATAGCATGGATATGTAGGAAAAATATTCCTCACCAAAAAGGAGAAATATGTTCTTTTTTCTTAAAAATATTATTTCTTGGTTTTAGTAACAAAGTTGGAAAAATGGAATGAATTTTTGAAAACCTTGTAAAAAAATAATAGATAATTAAATATTTGATATTTAGTGAAGAACATAAAATTCCACCAATGGAAATTGAAACACAAAAAATCTAAATTAAAACTGAGACTATAACATTACCCTTTTCTAAAGTACAAACTTGCTTCGTATACACTATGAACCCATATATAATAAATATATATTTATTAAAAATATATATTATAAAATTATTCATTATTATGTAATTATATATCATTAAATTATAATTTCTAATTAACTATTTATTAAAAAATCTCCCTTAAAATCAATATTCCAATGTTAACAACTATGTTTCCTCAACTATTTCAGTATTGGTGATTCTGGTCCTTTCACATTGTTAGTGGTTTCATCATCTCAAAAATCATAATCATGTTTTAAATTTAATAGTTCTTTAAATAATACACATTTAAAATATCCCATATAATGTAGTGATGAAAAATGAAATACATAGCTTTATGGATGTGGTAGTTTGCACTTACACATGAGTGTCTTTTTCAGTTTTCATTAGATGGAAAGGCATTGATAATGGTTATTCAATAAAAATATTAATATTTAATTATATGTATGATTTTGGTTTCTCCTTATTAATATTTATAAAATATATTCACAAATGGTGGAAGTATAAATAAACATAGAAGAACTTGGTTAAGAAAATTACCTCTTCTTTGTGTATCCTCATTTTTATTAAACCACGGTCCCTATTAGGGTGATATTTTGGATAGATAAAAATTTCTAGGACATGTATAATGGTATTTGGGAAGTAGATCTATACGTATTGGTTGAGCTAAAGTTAATGGGAAGTGGTTTTTCAAGGTGATGTAAATGGAGTATTTGTACTTTAGGAGAGGGTTGTCTTGGTGTTAACATATTGATTATTTTATCATTTAATACTTATAATTTTGATTAAATAATATTCCCATTATTTTTTTGGTTTATTATTAAATAATTTATTTTTATTTGACATTCTATCCGTTTTGGAACCAAATGGTATCATGACCCACCACATTAAAGATAATGAATAAATGATTATTTATTATTTGAATAAAATATAACTTTAGAATCAAAATTTCAATCCTAGGTTCATACATTCAACATGATATTTTCATATTACTTATTTAAATACAAAAAAATAAATTTACCTGAGAATAATGTTTACATCTTTTTAAGAATTTCCTACTCCATAATGGTGTCCTAAAAGTGTGGATATTCGTAAAGGATTTAATTTTTACAACTCAATAAAAAAAATTAACTTCTTCTAAATAATATAAAAAAACTCCATATTAAATTTATGATACTATGAAACAAAAAAATAATTCAATTTTATCAAATACATTTTCAATATAAGGAAAAAAATATTTATTCTAATATAAGTAGACAAACGCCTAAAACCAATTTTTTAAAAAATATTGTTTTATAGCATAAAATGAATTTATTCTTAATGTTTTCTAGTATTAAACATTTTATGAATGGTTATATGATTTATTGAATATGTTATCTAAAATTTTCATTTAAATAATTCAATATTTATTATTAGTTTACTATTATAAAAATACATCTCACACAAAAATAATTTTTTTCTGAAAAATACATTATTTATCATCACAATACATTATCTTCATTTCTAAACAATTTTTAATTAAGGTATGAATGTTTATTCCTTTTCTAAAAATTTAAAATAAAAAAAAGTATCACTCTAAATAAATGAAAATTTCTTTTAGTGAAAAAAAGATAGTAAATTAATGTCTTTAAAAAAAATTCTCTTTATTTAAGATTACAACACTACTGGAAACTTAACCTCTACGAACAGATTCAAGCCATTTGTCAATGATAGAGAACCACTGGTATAAACTATACCAAGGGTTTTCCAAACCATTGGCAGTGGACCTGTGGGGATAGATATATCCCAACTTTTATATGAGAACTGTTGGGTTATAGTAGGAAAATGGATTATATACATATGGTTTCATGTAACTGTTGGTATAAATCGTTAGCAATGGTTTAAAACCGTTTGAAATTTCAAGCATCATGTCTATACCAATGGTTTTCAAACAATTGGTATAGACATTTACCAATTGTTCCCCACTAACCATTGGTAAAAGTGAAGTAAAATGTTCAATATCAATGGTTTGTAAATTGTTGGTGTATACTTTTTCCAACGGTTTACCTGAAATTGTTTGTATATGTTCTATTTAGACACATATGCCAATGATTTACAACTATTGGCATAGGCTTTATTCACCTGTAGCAAGCCTACCCCCCCTGCACCTACAACACTTCAATCGGCAGGTCTGCCTCCCCCTGTTGAGAATTCATATAAAATTTTCAATACCTAAAGATTAAATAAATAATTCTGTGTGAATTCATATAGAACTAATACAACACATATTTCTCAATACCTCCAATTCTGTATTTAATTACACACATACAGAATTCATAATTTGGAAATCATAAGTTAATTAACAATTAACACATATATAATTCAATTCATAATTCTAAAGTCAATTACACTATGCAATATAGAATTCGAAATTTAATATATAAAACATGGAATTCTCTATAACACATATAGAATTCAATTCAAAATTCAGAATGTAATAAACTCTATATAAGAAAATCGTGTTTCAGGTTTTGAATACAGAATTTCTGTTCAGAGGCATGCGTAATTTCATATAAGATTTGAATTTTTGGATAATGGGGTATGTCGTGTTGTAGTAAAGAGTAATGTGACATGGGATGTTGGAGCTATCTAGGTGGGTAGGGGGTTGTACAAGTTGGTAGGGCTGTCAAAGGGGTTGGGGTTTTCCAGGGGGTGGTGGTGTCCATGGGGGTTTGGGGGTCTCTCCCAGGGGTTGGGGGATGTCCAAGGGGGTAAGGGGTGTCCAGGGGGTGGGGGTGATTGGGGGGATGGGGGTTTCCAGGGGAGGGGGTTGTCCTGGGTGGTGGGGGGGGCTATCCAGGGGGATGGGGGTGTTTAGGGGGTGGGGGCTGTCTAGTGTGGAGGGATGTCCATGGGGGTGTGGGTGTCTGGGGGGTGGTGTCTGTCCCAGGGGGGTGGGGATGTCCAAGGGGTAGGGTTGTCTAGGGGTTGGGGCTATCCAGGGGGTGGGGGTTGTCCATGGGTGTGGTGGTGTAAAGGGATGGGGGTGTCTAGGGGGTTGGTATCCATGGGGGGGGGGGGGGGGTAGAGCGGATTTCTAGGGGTGGGGCTATCCAAGGGGTAGGGGTTGTTCGAGGGGTGGGGGCTATCTAGGGGGTGGGGGCTATCCAGGAGGTGGGGGAGTCCAGGGGGGTTCATAGGGGTGGGGTGGTGTCTTGGGGGTGGGTGTTGTCAAGGGTGTTGGAGTGGATATCTAAGGGGGTAGGGTTGTTTGCGGGGTGGGGGTACTGTCCAGAGGGTGGGGGTGTCCATCGGGGTGCGAGTGTCTAGGGGGTGGTGAGGGAGGGTCTAGGGGTTGGGGGTTTTGCATGGGGGTGATGTTGTCTAGGTATTGGGGGCTGTCCAACGGGGTAGGGGTGTCTATAGAGGTTGGGGGCTTTCTAGGGGAGTGGGGGGATGTCCAGGGGTGAGGTGTCCATGGGGTGGGGGCTGTTTTGGGGGGTGGGGGTCAGGGGGTGCGAGTGTCTAGTGGGTGGGGTGGTGTCCATGGGGTGGGGGCTTTCTAGGTGGTTTGGGGGCTTTCTAGGGGACCATGGGTGTCCAGGGGTGGGGGTTTCCAGGTAGGGTGGGCGGTCTATCCATGAGGGTGTGGGGCTATCGAAGGTGGTAGGGGTGTCTAGGGGTGGGGGTGTCCAGGTGTGTGGGGCTATCTAGTGGTGGGGGTTGTCCATGGAGGGGTATATGGGGGTCTCTAGGGGGTGGGGTGGTGTCCAGGGGGGGTTGTCCAAGGGGTGGGGTGTCCAGCGGGATGGGTGGTGTCAAGGGGGGTAAGGGGATGTCCAGGGGGTTGGGGCTGTCAAAGCGGGAAGGGGATGTCTGAGGATGTGGGGGTGTCCAAGGGGTGGGGTTTTTCCATGAGGTGGTGGTGTCCATGGGATGGGGGTGTCCATGGGTTGGGGTGGTTTACAGGGGTGGAGGGGCTAAACCAGGGGGTTGGGGTGATGTCCTAGGGGTTCGAGGTTTCTGGGGTGTGGGGGTGTCTCTGCGGTGGGGGTTGTTCGGGGGGGTTTCTAGTGGGTTGGGAATCCTGGGTGGTGGGCGTCTGTCTAGGGTGGTAGGGGACTATCCATGGGGGTGGGGGTGTCCAAGGGGTGGTGGGGTGTCCGGGTGGAGGGGGTTGTCTGGGGGTGGGAGTTTCCAGGGGGTTGGGGGATATCCAAGGGGTCAGGGGTGTCTAGGGGGGGTCAGGGGCTGTCCAGGGAATGTAGGGGATGTCCATGGGGGTGGGGGCGTCCAGGGGGTGGGGGTGTCAAGGGGTGTCTATGGGGGTGAATTAGTCACAAAAAATCATCAAGTAATGTTTTATTATTTAAAGATAAAGAAATAATCATAATGTGATCTACCTAATCACATATACATTTAGGCACAACAAATAATCAAACATCAAATGTCAGTAATATCTGTAAAAAATGTAACGTGTCAATATGTCCCTCATCACAATCACTATCATCACTATCATCATATTCCTCAACTGATTCCTCATCTTCATCCCCATAATCATCCTTGCCCTCCTCAACACCCTCCTCCTTGCCCTCATACTCCGCCTTTGCCTCCTCCTTGTCCTTGTCCTCCTTCTCGCCCTTCTCCTCCGCCTCAGCCTCCTCCTCACCCTCCTCCTACTCTACCTCACCTTATCCTCACCATCATCTCAAACACCACTAAATGTTCCTACTGGTGAACCATATATAGAATTCATCAATGAAATATATTCATCACAAGTTTTTCTGACCTCTTGTGGAAGTGTTGGATGTAAAACATCCATTACGTTCCAAAATTTATGGTTTTCCCTAACAGACTATTCTTCCATCTCTATGGACCTTTCATTAGCTTGTTCTTCCAATTCCTTAACCTAATATAACTCAGTGGCACTACAGCTCATACATGAGGAGCGTGGATACTTGTTCGGGACTATACTTTTCCCAGGTCGGTAGTGTACTCTGTCAGAGAGGTCATCTCCAAACACCTGATGTAAATAATTGTTTCGCAAAAAATTGTCAGGTTCATGGGAATCAAGGTCCTCTAAATCAGCATTTTACAAGTACAAATATATTATTAATTTAAAATATATATATATATATTAAAATTTGAAATCAAAAATTTAAAACTTACAATCTTCTATTGAGTTGGTTCACTAACCGCAATTCCATCCTTCTTCCTTCTACTCGAGAAAAACAGTTTTTCTTGAGGCACATGTCCTACCATATTCAATTATTTCCTATACAATGACATTGAATGTAGGAAAATATAATTACAAATAGACTACCCATAATTAATTTGATAACTAAAATTATATAAACAACTATCATACCCGCCTCCTCTCAAGATCTGGCATTATAGTACGTTCAAATGTATGGAGGTATATTTTAACTTCAATGATTTTTTTTTCTTCCAAATGATTCCTAAATAAAATTCAATAATAAAAAATATAGTATTAATGAAAAAATTGATGATTTTAATTTAAATACCACATATGTGATTAATACCAAAAACTAAGTAGTCATCTAATGAGTAATCATATGATGAGACTGTTCTAATGGACAATCTTTAAGGATAGGTACCGCCTCTCACTCTGTTCCAACTCTATCACGCCTTCCAATATACAACTTGTTCTTATAGTCTCTCCAAAAATCACCAAAATCTTTTATATGTGCTTGTCTTGCACCCTCACCATCGAGAAATTAAACCAAAAATGACACCCTAATTTTAATTCATATAAATAAAAAATGATATATTTCATTAAATACAATAGATTGTTTTACCCATATCACTTCCCAAGAATTATCCCTGAATTCATTAGGAAAATGTCTCAATTGAGAGTAGGTTGATAGGAATGATGTCGGAGTATTTTTCAAGTGTCTCTAAAACACTTCAACATATCATCCCTATTTTTCAATCATTTTACTATCTTCATTGTATTCCACCATCAACTGCGTGTGGAGGTTCCACACCACACGCATGTGTGTATGCCCCGGCCTCTTCTTCCTATTAGTAGATGTATCTTTTATAAAAGAAAAAAAAATATTTTATCAATAAAAGTTATAATTAAAATAAATATTCGTATAAAAATTTGTTAGGTTTGTATAAATATGTCTACGGTAGTCTGATAAATGGGTGCCACTGGTTTAGCAAAAACTAAAGGAACACCCTGTACAAGTGTAGTGGGTCATAATGTATGCTCCGCAAGTATAGACTCTAGTAGAGGTGGAGTTGAAGAAGATGGAATATAAAAGATCATAGAGAATGAAGCATAAGTAAAAGAAGCTTATATAGATGGCTGGCCAATTGCTGGTTGGGGAGTAGAAATAATCATCAAATATGGTAAAGATGGGTGAGGAAGCTCAGAGGGAAAATGTGTTGAAAACATGGGAGGCCTAAATATCATGTGTGACCCTAATGACACACTGGGATTAGAATGCGGGATAGATGGTATGTTAGTGGGAGGGGCAGCGTCTAATCGTGTACGCCGACCAGATCAGCTAGCTCTACTACCTCCCCCTCCTACAACCACCCTTAGTACTAGGACCACTACTAGCGTCTCATCAAAAACATTATTCCTTAGAGGTGGATCATGCAGTAATGTTTAAAACCAAATTAATCCCATGACATTATATATTATTTAAATGTATATATTTGAAATAAAATACTCACAACATGCAATATTGGTGGAATACCCATCTCATCCTTGGGAAGATTCGTGTCCATCAACTTTTTTCATCGCCCCTATTCAATTGGTTTCATTTCCTGAATTTGAAAACAAATATGGAAGTAATTAGAAAATAATAGCTAATGTGTGACCAAAAAACAAAATATATGATAGGAAATAGAGGGATTTATGGATAATTTAACTATCCATTGTTTTAGGTGAGACAAAATAGATATATAATAAATTCAATAAATTGTACAAGATGAAATAAAAAAATTTAATTTTGAGTATGACGGTTATTTACTAATTTTCATCAGTCTATATATTAAGAATGATTAAACCCTTATGATTTTTGGAAATGATGATACAAACATGTGTACAAGGATAAGATATCTTCAAAATTCATAAGGGGTAAAACACTAGCCGAAATTAAGGAAAAAATTAATTTATTTAGACCAAGTAGATGATGTAGGTTTCTATACATGTTTTGAAGAATAAGGAAACCCATATTGTTCATTAGCTTGTGAATTTCTAAATGGTGGTCTTAGAGTTATACTAATTTTATACATGGTCAATAAAAGCAATGAAATGTTCACCAAGCTAGAAATGTTGGTTTCGAAGGGTTGAATATAGTTCAATTCCAAAATAGATAATGCAATTCTGATAAAGTTTCAACAAATAAGAAATAGAAATAGTATCTTCTTTTGAGCCGTTTAGATATGTTTCCTGAATAGCCAAAAAGAACATTAATAATCTCTTTTACTTCTAGAAATTTCTTTTTTTATGTAGTTGTCATCACATACGAAGCACATTTAACTTTCCATTTATTTTCACTGATACGCACAGGATACAATTCTGGTCTGATGCCCTAATACACCATGTTATGCTGAGATAGTAAATCATCTTTTGTCTTTCCCTTATCATTTATAAGAATTCAAAGAAACTTTTCACATATTTTTTTTCAATGTGCATTATGTCTATGAAATGATGTAACAAAGTGGTTGACCAAGATGGAAAATAAAAGAAGATACTTCTCTTCTTCCAATTCAAACATGTTTCAGTGGAAACATTCTCTATTTTTCTAGATTTCATTTTCCCCTTCCCAAAGGAAAAACTGAAATCTTTAAATTCATTAAGCACGTCAGTTTCAGACAGACACTGAGGTGGATCGTCCGCCTCCATAGTATTATCTAATATTCAACGATTATTTCAATATGGATGTTCAATTGGACAGAATCATCGATGTCCCATAAAACTGAAACTATAGTGATGTTTCTGTCTTCTGGGTTGTGTATTCTTCATACAAACTAGACATGATAGTTTTTCATTCATTCTCCATCCAAACATCAATGCATTAGCAGGAAAATCATTGATCGTCCGCATAAGTATATCACACATCTGAAATATATCATTCAAATATGTGTTTTATATGCACACACCAACAACCCAATGTTGTTTCAACTATTTTATTAAATGTTACAAATTAATGTCAATATCATTTTTGGGATCAGAAGGGAAAAATATGAGTAGACTCATGAAAGTGAATGGTTTTTCATACACGACCATGGGGGAAGGTAATAAATCTGTATAAAGAAAGGAAATTATATGTGCGAATTAAGAATATGCCCAAATGTATTAAAACTGTAACATGAAAAACTCAACCTCACATTAAGCATGTTAAATGAAAAATCAGGATATAGAGAATCAAATATATTCCATGAAAATACATCTGTTGTCTGAACCAACTCATCATTATACTTCTTTCTCTTAGTATCATGCTATCACATTTTTATTGATATTTCATGAGAGATAAAATGATTTTGGAGTCTGGGATCAATGGAACGTGACACATTACTTCTTGTGGCACATAGGATGGTGTTCCATTAGCTTTTGGATTCTAGTGTGATGTTCCATATTTTATAAAATAATTTTTTTCAATCATTTCCTCCTAGAATAAAATGAAATCTTTCAGGAAAGCATGAATTTTTTTTCTTGAAAATCCTTGTTCCTCAACTAAATTTCATGATGTATAGCAGTTTGAGGTAATATTTGCATCATCTGAAAGTAAGTCCTTCAAGAAGGTAATAATGTAATCGATGGACTTATTATAAATCTCATATATATTTTTCCAATAAAATAATCAAATTCAGAAATTATAGCTTTTTCATTTTACTACATAGTCAATATACTAAAGTTCTGGAAGCATCATTCAATTTTTACATCCTAGAAACATCATTATTTTCATTAGATGCATCATGTGTTCTCATTTTGAAGTATTCTTCGGTTAGAATATTTCTTCATCATGATGATGAATAAATAGAAATCAATCATATAACAAATTCTCTAATCGATTCCTCTCATTTTGATCAACAGCAATTTGAAATTTCATTTTCTCCCCAATGTGATACCACATAGATTATTATTCTTGAAAACCATATTTGGTTATGTGGTAGCTAGCATCTTCATGTCTCAACCAAGGCCTTATGACACAATTATAACGGGGGCAGTGTATTTGACCACTATCTGAAGTATTATGAAATGAAAAAACAAAAAATCTCCCCAAATTGTTTGGAAAATTACTTGAGATCCATTCGGTTTCATACATCCAAATTCTATTCATTCTATAATAAAATTTGTTATAAGTCATTTCTTCAAAAGAAATTCCATAAGATTGAAGTTCCTTCAAATATATATTTATGTAAACAAGAATTGTTCAATTTATATGAAACCATAACTCACACACTACTCTATATGAGAATCATAAAATAAAATAAAATAAAATAATATATTTGTTACAAAATATCATTGAAGAACTATACATGAGTTTACAAGATCATGTACACTTGTGGAGGAGAATTATTCAGGATTTGAGTAAATATTAAATTGATGAAATTTTATAATTTAGTATATTATTTGAGTGATCACATACACTTCCAAAGGGGGTGGTGTCTTGGGGGTGGGGGCTATACCAGGGATGGGGTGTTGTCCAGGGGGTGGGGTTATCTAGGGGTGGGGGTTTTCAGCGTATAGGGGGTGCCTAGGGGGGCTGTCCAAAAGGGGTGGGGTGTCAAGGGGTGGGGGGATGTCTAGGGGTGGGGCTATCCAAGGGGGTGGGGTGTTCCAGGGGAGGGGTGTTGCCCAGTGGGGGTGGGGTGTCTAGGGGGTGGGGTGGTGTTCAGGGGTTTGGGTGGTGTCCAACGGGGTTTTCCAAGGGGGTAGGTGTGGTGTCCAGTGTAGGTGGGGGCTGTCCAGGGGGATGTGGGTTGTCCTTGGAGTGGCGGCGTGTCCAGGGGTGCGGGTGTCGAGGGGGTGGGGGTTAATGGGGTGGGGGTCTATCCAAGGTGGTTTGGGTGTCCACCCCCAAAATAGATTCATGGAATGCAATCTATGCCCAATTTTAGCATGACTTCAATCCTATTATAGATGACCCAGAAGACTGTTTCTGTAATACATGAATGTCATTCATATAAATCACAACACACCTAATTATAAACACACTTCCAAATATCATACATGGATCAGATTTTATCTTCTACTCTAAATATCATATATGAATTCAATGAAAGCACACCTTATTGTAAACACACCTCCAAATATTGAGCAATTTTGGTGGCTTATTGAGCCTTGAGAGGCTATCTAAGAGCTAATTCTAGGTTTTGATACAAGGTGTGTTCTTAAAAAAATTTGTGTGCCTGACAAATATTATCATATGTATGTTGCTTAGTAATTTGATCCATGTTTCGAGGGGACATTACTCATGGGAGTATGATCCTTGTTATATCATTAGGTTATATGGTGTAGTACAAATGTTAAATTTGTATAAGATTAATATGGATAGTGGATAAGAACCTGATTGAGATTTCTTTATAGAGATAACTTCTTCTTAGAAGGGTATGAGTAAGTGTTGGTATGGAACTTCAAGAAAAGTATTAACGTGTGAAAACAACTATACATTGGTTATATGTGATTCCTATTTTTAGAGCATCAGAGTGTAAAACCCACCCTATCCCTAGACAACACACATGCCCACCCATGTAGCCCCTACCCCCATCACCCCCCCCCCCACCTGGAAACCCCCCACCCCACCTGGACATCCCCCCACCCCACATGGACACGCCCCTCTTCCCTGGACATCCCACACCCCCTCCCCCACCTAGATATCCCACCCCCATCCCCATGGAAAGACCCCCCCCCCCCCCGACAGCCCATGCCCCGCCCCCACCTGGATAGCCCACCCACCACCCCCTAGAGAGCCCCCCCCCCCCCCTCCATAGACATCCCACACCTCCTCCCCTTCAGCCCCCCTATCCCACTATAGCACCCCTGGACATCTCACCCCCCATGAGGACAAATCCCCCCCCCTCCCCCACCAATAGAGCCCACACACCACCCCCAAGATAGCCCACCCCCTACATAGATAGCCCACACCCCCTACCCTGTAGCCCCTACCCCTACAGCCCCCCCCCCACATGGACAGCCCACCACCCCCACATGGACAACCCCCCCCCCCCCCCCCCCCGCCACCCCCAGAGAGCCCACACCCCCTCCACGACCTAGAAAACCTACCCCCACCCACTAGACAACCCACCCCCTATATAGCCCACACCCACCTCGATAGCACCCCCCCCCCCCCCCAATCCAACCTAGATAGCCCCCCCATGATAGCTCACACCCCCTCCCACACCTAGAGACCCCACCCCGACCCCCTAGATAGCCCTCACCCCTCCTTGGGTAGCCCATACCCCCTCCCCCCACACCCGTGTAGCCTTCTACCCTCCTGTATCCCCTAACCTCGAGAAACCCACCCCCCCACCCACCTAGACATCCCCCCACACATGGACTTCCCCCTACCCACATGCATCCACCCTTAGGGTAGTTTTATATAAAACCATATTATTTATTAAGAAAAGAAAACTATCAAGAATTGTCCATTTCATTCCAAACAACCCTTTCAATTTATCAAAACATGAAAACTTCAATTTATCAAAACATGACATATTCAATTTATCAAAACATGAAAAGTTCATTTTATAAGGAAATATAGGTCACTTTGGAAATGTCATTGGGGAAAGGTAAAATCACCTACATTGTTAATTACAATTTAAATTTTAGACCAAGCACTTATGAGGTGAGGTGTTTTCCAGAATGTGTGGTGGTGTCCATGTGGGATGTCTTATGGGGTGCGGCTGTCCGGGGGGTGAAGGGTGTCCAGGGTTGGTGGGGGTGTCAAGGGTGGTGGGGGTGTTTAGGGGGTGGGGTGTCCAGGGGGTGGCCATTGGGGATGTCCATGGGGGTGAGGGGTATCTAGGGGGCTGGGATAGGGAATGTCCATGGGGGTGGGGGTGTGTAGGGGTGGGGTGCAGGGGGTGGGATTTGTCCAATGAAGGGTTTTCCAGGCGATGGGGGCCATTTGGGGGGGGGGGTCAGGGGTGGAAATACAAATATAATACATTAAAATTACATATTCCCAATCCAACCAACAATGCAATTCCAATCCATCACCCATACAACAGCCAATTCATCCTCAGTATCAATACCCTTCCCATTGTTCCTTGAAAAAATACTATAAATACAAAATCCAAATCCAATTTTCAAGTAAAGTAATATCCATAGAAACTACTATATCACCCCACTAAAAAATCGAAAACCTCCTACACCACTACCCCAACCGTCCCAAATCCCTTAATATAGTCCATCCTTATATCCATTACCCACCCCAAGACCATATGACTAAACAAAACCCTTAATATCTTTTATTTAAAAAATAAATAAAAGTAAAAAAATCAAATTAATTAGTATGAAACAAACCATAGAAACATTGATTTAGTCCAAATGAAAATAAGGAATATAAAAAATACATATAGAACAAAAAACTAAGGTAACACTTACTAATTTGAAGGGTAGAAATAAAAAAAAATCTTGATTGAAGATGGATCTATGGTGAAAGGAGTTTCCAAGCCTAGGGTAAAGAGAGACCTTCTAGAGGAGCTTCGTATTAGGGTCTGCAATCAGTTGGAGTGGGAGCTTGGCTGCTGTGTATTTGGAGGAAAAAATTCTTAATGGTTTTTAAAAAAATTGGGAAAGTTTCTATTTACCAACATTTTTGATAAACTGTTGGTATATATTAGATAAATTATAGATTTAAAAATGGTTTACTCAAACCATTGAGAAATATTATTTATAATAACACATTCTTAACAGTTTGAACAAATCGTTGGGAAATGATGCCTTTTTTAGAGTATATCAATAGTTAAATCAAACTGTCGGTATAAAACTGTTGGGAAAAACTAAATTTCTAGTAGTGAAATATAATTATTCCTTATAACAAGATAATTAGTTAATGGATTTTATTATTTTATTTTACAAGAATATTTATCAATTAATTTTTTTGATATCATTAAAAAAATTTATATTTAAAAATATATACATAATTTATCAAAAAATATTTAAAACCATTTCTGTAGAATAAATAGTATTTTATTAAATTAATTTAAACACTTTTAGGTTAAAAATTAATTTATTTATCAATATCATTTAAAAATCTTGTTATTTATTCTATTTAGAGTATAAATAATGATTTTTTCACTTGATTCTATTATTGTGGGAATCATAAGATATCTAGTTGACCAAATTTATATTAATGGAAATTATATTCTTAAATTAGTGGGTGAGGCATTCTACCCCCTAATAAGAATTTGAACTTTGAAATTATGTTATTCTAATTGAAACTAAAGAAGATACTTCCTAATTTTATTTGATACATAAAATTTAGAGTGCTTTAATATATTAATTTTTGTATATAATAGATTATTATTGCCAATTATTGAGTGATTTAACATTTTTTTGTTTTAATTTAAGGACTGAATGATTCTGGAAAAAGGAACAAAAACATGTGAATTATAAAGAAAAAAATACACTTTACACCATGATCAATGTAAAGCGGTGTACACCATATTTTCAAGGATGATCATGGAGCACTTCTTGGTCCTAAAACTAAATAATCATGGAAAACGATGTTTTTAAAGAATTAAAATGAAATTGGGCATTGTTTAATCATTACATGATGTCTACTAGAGCATGTGGTGAATGTAAGGACATTATGTGAAGAAAATAAAAGACTCCTAGAAAATTAAATTTGGTGAAATTCAATTACACATGGGGTAAATTTCTATATAGTAATCTTATAAAATTACACATGGTTAAAGTTTGTTACATGTGGTGTAATTTTCATGCCGGGAAGTTTTCTCCCATATTCACCACATCATCATTTTTTAACCAAATATCTGATGTGTAAGTCACCCTAGACCACATTTGGACCATTAATTTATGGAATTAAATAATTTCATATACCTAATAATGTCTATAAAATTAGTTCTAGGATGATGTTGTTGGGGGGAATCCTGATCCTAATTCTCTAGAGACCAACGCTTCGAGCAATATGTTGTGCCCTCCCCGAGTTATTTCTTTCTTCTCCATATGAATTATTTTTTATTTTCTCCTTTCTTATTAATCACTCATCACTTTTATGAGGGGTTAAACTCACCATGATCAACATTAATTTAATATGAAGGGGTATGGTGTGTAGGATTTAATTTATCTCATTTATTCATGTATTCGGTTTTTCATGATTTGTATCTTCATCTTCCAATATATTTATTTTAATTTTATCATGACCATCTATAATATAATTAAAAAGGAATATTAAAATTTTGAAATGGGTAATCCTAAAATATACATGACAATTATTTAATTTAGTAGAAATCATGGTTAAAAACAATATCTAGACAAACATGATTCAGAGACACTCTAAATTTCTAAACAAAGGGAAATATGGTATTTCTGCATTGAAGAAGGGAAACCATGACCATTGGAACATCCTCATCTCAACATTAAAACCAATCAGGAATTTACCAACATATTTTCTAAAATCAAATTTCACCTGAACCCTAAAATAACAAAACTCTTGTGCGATTTCAAAATATATCTATGGACCTATTCATTTTGTTTCATTGATTTAATTATTCACATTCAAAAATGAGTCAAAACATATTTTTCTTCACCAGTCTCTCAAATTTAATAAAATTAATAATTTTGAATACCTAAAACGAATAAATCACCATATCTGTGGATTAATCATGACCTACTATGAATACTACATTTTAATTAATTTAATATCACACTTGAGTTTTTTTAAATTTCTTTTTTTATATACTTGTTGGTAATTAAGGATTACCTATGGGCCAATAAATAATTATACCTCCTCACATCCTTGTGTTTTCACATAAATTTATAAAAAAATTAGGTTCCCTATAAAACAGTATCCATTTGAGTGGTTATCTTCCATAAAAGTTTATCTTTTTATCAAAAATCTCCACTTTTTGTACTTCATAAAAATGATTATACTTCATTTTTATAGCCTCTCAGTTTATTAAATATGAAGAAAAAGTGTTTATTTAATCAAAATAGATACATGGAACACATCATGAACATGGGGGAAGTTCAGATGAATAACTATGTCATATTTCACTATCATGATACGATCAATAATCTGATAAGGATTGATATACTTATGTCTAAACTTCCCATTATTCAAAAATTTCATAACCTTCTTCCAGAGAGATATTATATGGAAGAATTTATCACTAAATATTTACTCAAGATTTTATTTATGATTTCTATAATAACATTTTTATTGAAATTGATTTTTGGTAATGTTTTTTTGAATGAATCCAATTATCTATAACAGCTCTTAATCTACCTCAGTTTTCAATGGATTTTGTTCATCCACATCATCGTAGTATGTTTGAGTTATCCACGTTATTCAGTGGTGGTATTTATAAGGATCCCTATAAGTCGTTAGTTAAATATGTTTATGTAATAATATTATACCATAGGAAGGTATTAATCCCAACCAAAATTTATGTCCATGGAGAAATGACTCAACCTGTCTTATACGGTTTTAATTTTCCACTCAAACGAGCTATTTTTTACGATGCTATGCAGTGATAAAGTTCAACATTGTATTCAATTATTGTTAAAGGCTTGTCTACAATATAAATATTAACACTAGATATCAATAAAATGTGATTGAGTGTGGTACTCCATGAAATTGTACCACCCCATATTGTCCTTCCATAAATTTTTACTGATATATCTATACATAAGTAATCTTCTAGGATTTATGGAGTATGATGATCTCTATCTACTTCATCCAAAAACTTCTTCTTTATTTCTTGTATTGAAGAGACGCAAATTGATTTATTGAATCTTATTATTTTTTCAAGTTCATGGTTGAACATGGTAACAATTCTTACCTTCTTCTGTAGTTCCAAATCCCTCTGCTATATCTATCTATCCATCGCATGAATGGATGGATAAACAAAAATTAGATAATGATATGATTTCACTCCTTCCCTTATAACTCATGGTAAATCCTCATCAAATCCATAAATATTGAATCTCTTTCAATTTTCATGATGTATTTTTAAATATGATATTTTTTACTCAAATAATTAAGAATGATGGTCGCCGTCCTAAGGTAGTAATGTATTGAGATGTCATAATTTTTAATCAACTACAACCATCTACTTTGGTTCATATTTAAATCATTATGTGTGAATATATACCTAAATATTTAATGATAATTATATATATCACACCATTCACTATATATATAATACCCCATATTTTCTAAGAGAAAATCTATTGTTACAAACTCCCAAACATGATTTGTGAAATTTTTCTCATGAATCGTCAATTATTATATAGAATATTATGACTCTATACTTTTTCATGATAACGCATACCAATCCTTTATTTAAAGAATCAATGTATAGAAAACACTTCTATACAATATGGTAGTGTAAGAATAGGTCCATTTAATGAATTTCTCTTAAAATCCTATAAATCTTATTTATATTAATCTATCTAATGGAAATTACCACCCTTCTAGGTCAACATGGTTAGTAGATTTGATAACCCTAGTAAATTTATCACATCTCATTGATAATATCATGCCATTCCAAGAAAACTATTATATCAATCACAACATTTTCTCTTGACACTTTGGAAATTCGTTGAAATTATCAATATTTAATTATTTCGGACTAGATGTTAAATATGTTGTTAAAATCATATAAATATTGAGAGAAGTTTGTGATAGTGATATGTATAGATTTTCATAAGTTACTTCACTTCACCTAATGAGCCATCAAAACATTGACGATCCCAAATTTGGCATTCATTCCATAACTGGAAATAAATTGAACCTCACATTGGTTAAATTGACCTCGTGTTGGTATTTGGGGAAACCCATGTAGGTGATATTGATCCCCACATTAGTTTGAATATGATTGTCACATAGTTAAAAAATAAAAAATGACTTGATATTCATGTTATCCACTGGAACTCAGTTTCTAGTAGAATAAAATCAAATGTTGTACCCCACTAGTGATACATGATATTTATATATCCATGAAAACATTCCCACATGTGAACTGAATCCATGACCAATGTTCTAAGTCGAATCTCATCACTGCTTCATGTTAATTGAACGCAACATGATGGAGAGAACACTCACACTGATTAATCCATATGGAATCTTGATCATAAAATGAGTTTATATAAACATTATAAAACACATTAAGTACATTATTCTTTTAGAATCTTGAAAAATAGTATTCCCTTTCCCTCATTCATCTCATCCCCTCCCACCATGAAGTATACAAGATCTCAAATATATATTAATATCATGGGGCATGGGTGTTGAACATATTCCACATAATAGATGATGGGATATCATGTATGAATAAATTCTGGATCTTGAGATTTCAACCTACCTAAACTGGAAAAATGTTACCATCCTAGTTATTATCTCATACCATAAAAATCAGACGAAATTAGGTGTTGCGATTTATAATGAAGAATCAGTGGAACTCAGTACTGATACAACATTTTCTGAAACACTACATGGAATATGAAGTCAAAAATAATTTCAACATAAAAACATGAATCATGCAATATATGTTTTTTCAATCACTATAAAAAGGTTAGAAGCATTACATCCCTAGAATCGTGCGTCGTTTCGTGAAGTTAATTTCAAATATAACATATGGTTATACATCAATATTATCAAAAATTTCCAAATTATGAAAGATAATTATTCTTAATATTTTGGAATATAATATGATGAGTTGATTTCTAATTTTTTGGGAATTGTGGAATTATATTTAATATCAATATTTTTTTGATATAATAAGATCAAATATTTAATATTTCATAAGATATGATAAAAAAATTTCTCTGTTTATTGTATTTTAATCTACTATGGTTTCCTCAGGATTATTTTTTGTGGTTTATCTATTTGATAATTACTCATAAAATATAATGGTGGTGATTAATGTATTTTTGTAAAATTTTGTAAATAATTTCAAGAGATAAGTGATCAGATTAATTAAATATCATTTTCCAAAGAAGTTAGAGGACATTGGGTTATTCAAATTCAAATTTTGGAATATTTATATGGATATTTTTGAGTGATTTCAAGGATTATTTTAGTTAATCTAATTTATGGTAAAAAATAACTAAATATGGAATGAAATGTATTTTGGAGAATTATTTTTTAATGATAGTGTTAAAATATCAAATATTCTAAATTTATTTGAATGGTGTTAATCTAAATAATTTATATTCAACAGAAAATAATGTTATAGTGCTGTAATTTTCATGGAGTATTTTATGAAACTAATTTGATGGATAAACTTTTAATTTCTAATGGAAGAGTATATTTTCTTAATATTGTAAATTTTTTTCTCTATATAAATATTTCTATGAATGTTTCAAAAAAAATTCATGAAAATTCATCCTCTTATGAGAAACAGTGGTATAAGATTTCATATTAGTGTTTCCCTTTTGAAGATGAGTGAAAGGAATCGTCTATACTACAATATTCTCTCATAGGGTAAAAAAGATGAAGGCTCACACACCTATTTTTATTTAAATTTTTTTCATAAATAAGAATAATTTTTCATGATAATGAATATTTATTATTTGTTACTATAAATTTGTTTAATATCAAAATAATTTTTCTGTTTCAAGGCATATTGTGAGTAGAACTAGTATTTAACTATATACATCTATGTTATGTTCTTTGGGAGTGCCGTGCTCTCATGAAAAAAAAATTGATTGTCTAAAATCCATCTAATGTAACCTCAAAGACATTTAAAATCAATATTGTATGGTTCAAAATACCAAATCTCAGTTGATTAGGTCTCCATTAAAAAGGACTTTCTTAATGAAAATCACTTCGCTCGTAGAAAAAAGAATTTTTCGAGAATACTAGGAGATTGTTGTTCCAAAACCACTAGAAAAATCATTTCCTACACTTTATTTATTTTCATTCCATTTCTAAGAAATATTTGTTAAGTATGATATTTCATTATTTAAAAAGGTATGATTTAAAATTTTCCTGATTTTTTAAAAGAAGAAACAACCCCCCTAGTGTGTCTTAATTTTCATAATCTGAGACCAACATTACCAAAATCATAATAACATCTAAATATATTTCTGATACAGAATTCATTTTTTTAGTATTGATAGAACATATTAAGAGGAAATATAAGAATAAATAAAATTGGAAATATCAAGTGAGGATTATCACCACTACAATAAGCGACCTCTTTTCTTAAGACTTCCTAAGATGGTCTTATGAGATGAACAAAAGATCAATAAGAAATAAAGAAAATATAATAATATTTCCGGTAGGTTTGGTCCATGATAGAGTACACAATTTTTGTGAATAAGGGATGATAAGAAGATACCATATATAAGTGAGGGGTAGGATACATATGAAATTACATAGAAGATTTAAATAATATGAAGTGATTTTTGAAAAAATTTGACCCATATGGTCATGAATGAAAACAAAAGCTAATATACAGTTAAAATAACTTTAAATAATTTTATTTATAAATGTTTAAGATTTATTTTTATCGTTTCCTATTTATTTAACCCCCCTGTTAAATATGTTTTAACCTAAACCATGACATGAAATTATTACTATTTTTAATATAAATTTTTATAAAAAAGTAATTTGAATGTATCAACTAATATTAATTATTATAATGGAAATATGGAATCCATTTTATAATTTTAAATTTATCAATGTGATATAAATTAATTTTTAAATAAGTGTACAAATCTCAAGGAAATCATATTTAGAAAAATGTTTGGTTTAAGCCTAAAAATGATTTATTTCAAAATTAATTACAAAATTGATTACAAGGGAACTAATTACATTATACTAATTCAATGGAGACTTATTGTTCTATAAAACCAAACAAAAACTAGAAGGAACCATATATATACATGATTAAGATATAGAATAAATTAAAATACTTCCAATTTGGATGAAAACATTATTTAACATTCCAAAAATATTTAGCATGTATTTATAAGATTAAAATTATATTTTTATAAGAATTATATTAATTTTTTAAACTTATATGTAGACTATAATAAATTATAAAAAGGTTTAAATTTATTATAATGTCATACAAGGTAAGGTTTTTTATAAACTGATATTTTTTAACTATTCATCTAAAAATTCAATATTTTTGAAGATTGACAAAAATTCACAGTAAGAAAATTTTAAAATTATGAATTAAAAAATACAATTACATTTATCAGTTTAAAATTATAAAAATTTGTATTTTTTTAAATAAAATTCTTAGTAATGATATGTTCATTGTTTTATTGTTTCTCTAGAAAAAAAATCATACTTTAATTAAAACACATGTATTACATGTCAAATATCTGAAGAAACTAAACCTTTATTATTATAGTGATTGTTTTATTGTGAATTTTTATGAATATTAATTCAAAATTATGAAAAAATTACTCATGTTATGACCGGGTGTCCTTAGTTTGTATTACATAAGGGTTTATTATTTTATGAGATTATGTTTTGAATAATATAAATATAAAACTTAAGAAATCCTAAGATGAACTAAAACTGATAAAGGGTGAACCTATAAGTATCATTAGTTAATAAGAAGGTTCAATAATACTAGATATCTCAGAAATGTGTTTTATGATTATATTATATCTCAATCATATTATTTTATTTTGATTGTCACAATATGATTTTTGGTTTTAGATAATTTCTAAAACAAAAAGGAATCAAGCTAACAATGAATGTGGTGAAAAATGAAATTTCCTTCCTCTCGAGAAATTGAACCTCCTTAGAACTAGAATGGAATATATTATTATTTTGATCATATAAATTTATCAATATAGTAATCCTGATGACCTTAGAAAGGACCAAAGAAGGCACCAATTCCCCATTGAGTCATTCATGATGTAATATCCACATTCTTTTAGTGGGTCCGAAAATCTGCTAGTGGACAAGTAATGGATTAGTACCAATAAAAATATATTTTCCTTTGTCCAGATATATGATCATGATTATTTTTTCATGGTAGTGTATAATTTGGAATCTGAAGAAAACCAATGGTGGATGACAATATAAGGTAAGAGGATGAAATTGAAATCCTAGAATAGGATGGGTTTAAGAGGTTATTTTTTTCATTAAGTACATTCCCCAAAATCTTTTGGATAAAAAGGAATGGAAATTACTTAAGTGTAAGTATAAGGTCCAAAAATATATTGGTACCAATAAGGAAATATTTACATGACCTATGGAATGTGATTTTTGATTTATCGTCGACCCAGAAATCAAAATTTATTAGTTATTTAGTTTCATAAAACCAAATCTCTAAAATGTTCTATCCATGAGGAACATTAGTATATATAAATAAATATTTCAATGTGGTCTCAAGGTATAAATATTGAGTATAGATTCCCATTATTATCATGGTTTTTATAAGAATATAAATATATATTTTCAAATAAATTATAGTAATAACACCTATAGAGAGGAAATTTTGAATCTTTATTAATGTCGCATGTGTAGAATGAATAATGGTTAAAATTGTATCCCTGGGAAAGGTAAATGTTTCATGTGTGCAAAATAAGGACATTAAGAAAATTAATATTTAATCTTTTTTATAAGTAATTATAATGAAAATAATGGGGAGAAAACTCATTTTAATACTACATGTAACATCCCAGGTAAATAAAGAATAATACATTTTCATATTTATTAATATTTGCGAATTAAATATTAATTTTTCTTTAAAGGGGTTTCTATGTTTGATAGCGTACCCAATACGCAACAAAGAGTTTCTTTGAAATCGTACGTTGCACACTAGTAATAATATAATATTATTTTAAATGTTAGTTAACACGTAGCCGTTGTACTTGCGGGAATGGATAGAAATCACTGAAATATGATTATATATGTTTGTTAAAAGTTTTTACATTTATCTAATACAGGATAATGGCTTAAAATATGAAAAGAATTCAATTCTAGGCTTATATACTCTAATTTTCAAGAAAGATCCACTTATCAACATTTGATGGTGAACCATCATTAAATATAGTTTTGGTCACTCTTATACATTCTATTGGACCAAATAAAACTCTTCTTTAGAATCGGGACATCAAATATTACTTTGTGTAATTTTTTGGTATTTTTCCGATAAAGTTCATTTTTTAATGAATAGTGTAAAATGTTGTATTTTAATTCAAAACCTCTTTTTAATCTAATTTATTTATATGATTAGATTATCTTTTTAATTTGTTTTAAAGTGAAATTAGAATATATTTTTACCATTTAATCCAATAGTGCTCGTTGGAATTAATTTCACTTTGAAATCGGACATAAACTACTGTCAATCATTTGATAGTTATTGTTTCATAAAAACACGCTATTTGTCATGACAACGTGAATTAATTATTAAATTAATTAATTCAACTTATATGTTTTTAATTTTTTAAAATGGACATCATTTTTGAATTCGGAATATCAAATATAGCTTAGGGTGAGGTTTTGGTATTTTTTTGAAAAACATCAATTTTTGATGAATAGTGAAACCACTAAGTGGTACTTAAAAAAACCGATTTTTCGTTTAAATGAAATTTTACCACTTCTGTGTTTTGAATTTCAAAAATCTGACATACATGGTTGTCATTAAGAAGTAAAATGTGGTTCAATGGGATTAAAATAATTTTTTTGGTGAATAGTAACTTATTATGTTTTTAATCCCGATTAGAGGTAATTAGTGTAGTTTAAGGTAAAAATTATGTTTTAATAATATGAGATGAGCTTGAAACATGTCCTACACTCATTTGATGTGTCATTTAAAACCAATACAATCCATGAGTCAACTTGGGGACCCCATTGATCCATTTTGGTTGGGAAATGACATAAATAACTTTTTATTTAATGTTAAAATAAAAATGAACAAACATGAGTGGTTTTCCTAAAATAATTTTTACATGGGGTTATACTAGTCATATTTTTCACTATAAATATTAATTAGAAAGATAAAAAGATTTCCTAAATGATGATTTTTTTTTATAATTTTGAGACATTAAATAAATTAAATTATTTATGACATCATGTTGATGCAGCGATTACCTCATTAATAAAGGATTTAAATAAAATGGTAAGATAATGTAAAATATATGACCTACACATGTCCAAAACCTATTGGATGGGTGGATTTAGAACCCTTATCACGTTATCCTCGAAACAAATCAATGTGGGACCATTAAAATCCGAAACTCATTTTAAAATAAAGTTATTTTTCTTTACCTTCCAAGAGTGCCTGTCCTCTCCTCTTATAAAAGGCCCCCACCTCTACCACCTTACCCACACCTCTCAAGCCTTTGGTTCGGCCAAGCTCGGATCATTTTGTCTCTCCACATCCCTCTCTTACTCCTTGAAGCCTCAATTTTGTCATAAGTCTTCCCAAGGATGCCTTTGATCTCAAACCTAAGGGAGTTACCCGATTTTAAGGTAATGTCTTCACTTGAGTCCGTTTGTTTTATTTTGCTTCTCCAACCCCCTAAACTCTTTTTATTCATTTCTTTTGTAACAACTCCAGTATCATGAATATACTAGGATTTTTTTATAAGAATGATTAGAGCAACACTTACACACACCTACATCTAATGGTTAAAGAACATTTTGTTTCCGTGGATGGTGAATTTCTGCCTCCGGAAATGATGATTGTTCAACATTCTTTTATCACCTTCAAAGGTAACCATTACGATGACACTATATTTATATATGATATATAATATGTTTATGTTTTTCTTAATCTTCTTTATTTTTCATTTTGGGAATACCTTTATGGTTTCCATTGTGGGTAAAAATGATAATTTCATTTTAGGAAGTGTGGACTACCGCCCCCTCAAAGTTATGTGATTTGTTAATGCCATATGTGGGACGTATAAAGGATGGATTTAAAGTTATTAAATATGATGTTATACTGGAATTATAATATACCTCTATATCATTATTATTTGTTTCCATTAAAGTAGGAGATAGAAATGAAAGTAGCGTTCATGCGTACGTACGACTTACCGTCTCCATGAACGGTGCATTTCATTTCTTATCCCCAAATGTAATGTACTATTAAAAGTACATGTATATATTGGATATATATGATGAATGATACATATAAATGATTAATATAATTCTGGAATTAAAATATACATACCTCTTATTTAGTTTTAATTCCATTAATATGACAAAGAAATGAATGTAGCGTTCATGCGTACGTACGGCTTACTGTCTCCATGAACAGTGCATTTCATTTCATACCTCTAAATGATTATGTGATATTATAAATACATATATATGCTGGATATATATGATATATATGATATCCAAATCATGAATATCATTCTGGATATAATGAACCTTTGACCACACGAACGACATGTATTTGTATGAAGTTCACTTTTGACTCAAGTACCAAATATCGACAAACGACCGTTATCAACATAAATGACTACATAATGATCAAAACATGGTAATAAGTGATATAAAAAGAATAATTAACTTGAAAAAGGTTCTTAATCAAGTAGAAATTAACTCAAGTTTATTATTCAGGAAGTTAAAGAACGATCGAGTCAAGTCGGACCCGAGGTAAGGGAATTCGTCTCAATCTCCTTTCATTGAGGCATATTTAGTTTTATACACAACTTTATTTTATACGGTTTATAAACCCCTTTTACTTTTACTTTTATAGAAAAGAAATATTTTTCTATGAGGTGTTTTACTAAATGACAAAATGGAATTTTTTTTTAACATATGCGGTGACAATGACCTTTTCCGCCGCTGTGAGTATTAATTGGTCTTTGGCTTCCTCAATAAGCCGTAATGTTTTTAAGATGAAATAAATAACATATACACTTTAATGTATTTTGGTATTGAAAATTGTTTTTATAATGGATTTGTTATGTCATTATATTTATATGATATATTGTGATCAAAGTGTGGAAATGTTTTCTTTCCATTATATTTGTTTTATGTCTTATGATTTTATAATGGTACTTGGGCATTTGAAGGGTGGTTACGTGATGAACCATATGAAGGGTGGTTCCATAAATACTAGTACGGGTGGTTATGTTATAACCTCCAATGCATTGGGTATGGAAGTCGGTCGTATGTCTATTTTATTAAGTATGTGTGGAAGTCGACCGTATAGTTATTCCATTTAAGTATGTTTATGTCCCAAGTTACCTTTATTTGTTATGTGTTCTTTATATGGGTTTTTATGGCAATCCTTTGGTTACAAAAGGGTAAGTAATGATATTTTATTCAGTGAAGAGTTTTTACTACTTCCTGAAGGGGAAGTTATTACTTTGATAAAGTATACATGGTTTACTTGTTGTTTTGATAAACTAACAGTTTTCATTCTTTGTGTATCCCTTACTGAGCTTTTTATGATCACCCTATGTTTTTTTTGAAATTTTTTTCACAGGACTTAATGTGGAATAGAGTCAAGGATGGGATCAGGAGAAATTCATTCTATATAAAACACGAAACTGGACATGTTTCTTTTTAAGGGTTTTTTTTAATCTATGGAAACATAGTAGAAGTGTCTACTTTGTAATCTTTTGAGATGTAACAGTTATATCCTAATTCTCTAAAACTCTAAACCTGAAAAGACCCTCCATGTGAATTATTCATTTAATTCAATATTAAGTAATGTTTAAGGTTGGGGCCTTATAGTTGTTTTCAAAGGTCAGTTTAGATAACTTTAGGAGTTAGAAATATTTTAAATGATTATCCAAAAATATTTTTTTTAAATGATATAGCATTTGAAGATTACAATGTTGCTTCATCTGAGACATGTTTGTTAAGAATGGTTTTTCATAGAGGAAATAGAACATCTTTTCTGGGAAGGCATACAGAGGGAAATGACCTTTCAAATCTGTATCCTGAGATGGTCAGAATCAGAACTAAAAAGTTTGCTGTAGTGATGGCTCAGTTGAATTAGGTGAAAAATGTTGGTTGTTTTTATTGATGATATTATGGTGTTTTGTAAAAGTAAAGAGGAGCATGAAAGAAATTTAAGGGTTATCTTACAAACCTTAAAAAAGAAACTGTATGGAAAATTCAGCAAGTGCGAGTTTTGGTTACAACAAATTTTTTTCCTGGGTCACATTGTTTCAAAAGATGTCATAATTGTTGATCCTGCTAAAACAAAAGCTGTTGAATAATGGACAAGACCCATGAATTTATCCGAGATCCATAGTTTTCTTGGTTTGGCAGGTTACTACAGAAGGTTTGTTGAATAGTTTTCACAGTTATCTAGTCCAATGACTAAACTAACTCGGAAGGGTGTTAAGTTCATCTGGAAAAAAAGAATGTGATGATTGTTTTCAGGAGTTGAAAAGATGATTGGTGAATGCTCTAGTTTTGGCACTTCCTTCCAGGAATGGTGAGTTTGTTATATACAGTGATGCTTCATTGAAGGGACTTGGTTGTGTCCTTATGCAGAATGATCAGGTAATTTCTTATGCTTCAAGTCAGTTGAAAACTCATGAGATAAATTACCCTACACATGATTTGGAATTAGCTTCTGTTGTTTTTTCTTTAAAAATTTGGAGGCATCATTTGTATGGAGTAAAGTGTGAAATATATACTGATCAAAAAACTTTAATGTATATATTCACTCAGAAATAATGGAACATGAGAGAGAGGATATGGATGGAATTAATCAAGGATTATGATTGTACAATTCATTACCATCCGGGAAAAGCAAATAAAGTGGATGATGCTTTGAGTCGAAAAAGTAATGATTCATTAACAATGTTGCGTTTGGAACGAGATCTTTTGGTTTTTGATTTGATTAACTTTGGCATGGATGTTGTTTGTGTAGGAAGTCCTTCTATTTTGTTTCAGGTATCAGTGACATCTTCCCTATCAGAAAGAATCAAGCAAGCACAGAAGAAAGACAGTGAGTTGCAGAAAAGGGTAGAGCTGGTTCAGAAGGGTAAGTTGCATGAATTCAACATTGATAATGATTGTGTTTTGAGGTATGGGAAGAGATTGTGTGTGCCTTGTGATTCATAGTTGAAGAGAGGGTTATTATGTGATGCTCATAGTTCTCCGTTTTCAGTTCATCCTGGAAGTACTAAGATGTACAGATATCTGCGGGAGTATTACGGGTGGGATGGAATGAAAAGAGATATTGCTGATTTTACTGTGAAGTGTTTGACTTGTCAGCAGGTTAAAGCAGAGTGGCAGTTACCGAATGGGATGCTTCAGCCTTTACCAATGCCAGAGTGGAAATGGGAAAATATATCCATGGATTTTGTCGTGGTATTACAGAAGACATCTAGAGGCAATAACGCAATATGGGTTATTGTTGATTGCTTGACTAAATCTTCTCATTTCCTTGATATACGAGATACTTTTTCCCTATATCAACTTTCCCGTTTGTATCTTAAGGAGATAGTCAGGTTACATGGATTTCCTCTCTCCATTGTGTCTGATCGTGATCCCAGGTTTACTTCTAACTTTTGGAAAGGCCTTCAGAAGTCGTTGGGTACTGAATTAAATTTTACTACACCTTTTCATCCTCAATTAGATGGGCAGTCAGAACGAACAATTCAGACCTTGTAGGATATGCTACGAGCTTGTTCGATGGATTATCAGGGAAGTTGGGACCAACATCTTTTTTTGGTTGAGTTTTCTTATAATAACAATTTTCATTCCAGTATACAGATGGAACCATTTGAGGCATTATATTGGAAGCGGTGTCAAACTCCAGCATTGTGGGATGAAGTGGGTGAAAGGAAGCTGATGGGACCAGAATTGGTGGAAGAGATGGCAGAAAAAGTTTAGTTGATTCAGAAACACATGAGAACAGCTCAGAGGAGGCAGAAGAGTTATGCGGATAACCAGAGGAAGGATCTATCATTCGAGGTAGGTGATCATGTTTTTCTCAAGGTTTCTCCATGGAAAAGTGTGATGCGATTTGGTAAGAAAGGAAAGCTGAGTCCAAGGTTTATTGGACCGTATGAAATTCTAGAGAAAGTTGGATCAGTTGCTTACCGAGTGGATTTTCCTCCGAGTTTATCTCAGGTACAAAATGTTTTTCATGTTTCAATATTGAGGAATTACATGTCAGATCCACCTCATGTTTTGAGTCCAGAGGTAGTTCAGCTGGAGGATAACCAATCTTATGAAGAACAACCAGTCCAGATTCTTGACCGAAGAGAGAAAGTGTTGCAAAATAAGGTAATTCGCCAGGTTAATGTTTTTTGGAAAAACCATATGGTTGAATAGGCAACGTGGGAATCTAAAAATGCTATGAGGGATAAATACCCCCCACTTATTTTGATAGGTGAATAAAATTGCGAGGACGCAATTCCCAAAAGGGGGGAAGGATGTAACATCCCAGGTAAATAAAGAATAATACATTTTCATATTTATTCATATTTTCAATTTAAATATTAATTTTACTTTAAAGGGGTTGCTATGTTCGATAGCGTACCCAATACGCAACAAAGAGTTTCTTTGAAATCGTACGTTGCACACTAGTAATAAAATAATATTATTTTAAATGTTAGTTAACACGTAGATATCGTATTGGCAGGAATGGATAGAAATAACTAAAATATGATTATATATGTTTGTTAAATGTTTTTACATTTATCTAATAAAGGATAAAGGCTTAAAATACGAAAAGAATTCAATTCTAGGCTTATATACTCTAATTTCCACGAAAGATCCACTTATCAACATTTCATGGTGAACCGTAATTAAATATAGTTTTGGTCACTCTTGTACATTCTATTGGACCAAATAAAACTCTTCTTTAGAATCGGGACATCAAATATTACGTTGGGTAATTTTTTGGTATTCTTCCGATAAAGTTCATTTTTTAATGAATAGTGTAAAATGTTGCATTTTAATTCAAAACCTCTTTTTAATCTAATTTATTTATACGATTAGATTATCTTTTGAATTGGTTTCAAAGTAAAATTAGAATATATTTTTACCATTTAATCCAATAGTGGTCGTTGGAATTAATTTCACTTTGAAATCGGACTTAAACTAGTGTCAATCTTTTGATACTTATTGTTTCATAAAAACACGCTATTTGTCATGACAACGGGAATTAATTATTAAATTAATTAATTCAACTTATAAGTTTTGAATTTTGTAAAATAGACTTCATTTTTGAATTCAGAATATCAAATATATCTTAGGGTGAAGTTTTGGTATTTTTCTGAAAAACTTCAATTTTTGATGAGTAGTGAAACCACTAAGTGGTACTTATAAAAACTGATTTTTCCTTTAAATGAAATTTTACCACTTCTGTGTTTTGAATTTCAAAAATCCTACATACATGGTTGTCATTAAGAATTAAAATGTGGTTCAATGGGATTAAAATAATTTTTTTGGTGAATAGTAACTTATTAAGTTTTTATTCGCGATTAGAGGTAATTAGTGTAGTTTAAGGTAAAAATAATGTTTTAATAATATGATATAAGCTTGAAACATGTCCTACCCTCATTTTATGTGTCATGGAGACCATGAAAATTCATGAGTCAACTTGGGGACCCCATGGATCCATTTTGGTTGGGAAATGACATAAATATCTTTTTATTTAATGTTAAAATAAAAATGACACAAACATGAGTTGTTTTACTAAATTAATTTTCACATGGGGTTATACTAGTCAGATTTTTGACTATAAATATTCATTAGAAATATAAAAAGATTTCCTACATCGTGATATTTTTTTTATAATTTTAAGACATTAAATAAATTAAATTATTTATGACATCATGATGATGCAGCGATTACCTCATTAATAAAGGATTTAAATAAAATGGAAAGATAGTGTAAAATCTATGACCTACACATGTCCAAAACCTATTGAATGGGTGGATTTAGAACCCTTATCACCTTATCCTCGAGACACATCAACGTGGGACCATTAAAATCCGAAACTCATTTTAAAATAAAGTGACTTTTCTTTACCTTCCAGGAGTGCCCCTCCTCTCCTCTTATAAAAGGCCCCCACCTATACCACCTTACCCACACCTCTCAAGCCTTTGGTTCGGCCAAGCTCAGATCATTTTGTCTCTCCACATCCCTCTCTTACTCCTTGAAGCCTCAATTTTGGCATAAGTCTTCCCAAGGATGCCTTTGAGCTCAAACCTAAGGGAGTTACCCGATTTTAAGGTAATGTCTTCACTTGAGTCCGTTTGTTTTATTTTGCTTCTCCAACCCCCTAAACTCTTTTTATTAATTTCTTTTGTAACAAATCCAGTATCTTAAATATACTAGGATGTTTTTATAAGATGTATTCGAGCTACACTTACACACACCTACATCTAATGGTTAAAGAACATATTGTTTCCGTGGATGGCGAATTTCTGCCTCCCGAAACGATGATTGTTCAACATTCTTTTAACACCTTCAAAGGTGGACATTAAGATGAAAATATTTTTATATATGATATATAATATGTTTATGTTTTCCTTAACCATCTGTATTTTTCATTTTTTTCATACCTTTATGGTTTCCATTGTGGGTAAACATGATAATTTCATTTTAGGGAGTGCGGACTACCGCCCCCTCAAAGTGATGTGATTCGTTGATGCCATATGTGGGACGTATAAAGGATAGATTTAAAGTTATTATATATGATGTTATACTGGAATTATAATATACCTCTATATCATTATTATTTCTTTCCATTAAAGTATGAGATAGAAATGAATGTAGCGTCTATGCGTACGTATGGCTTACCGTCTCCAAGAACGGTGCATTTCATTTCATATCCCCAAATGTAATGTACTATTAAAAGTACATGTATATAATGGATATATATGATGAATGATACATCTAAATATTGAATATAATTCTGGAATTAAAATATACATACCTCTCATTTAGTTTTAATTCCATTAATATGACAAAGAAATGAAAGTAGCGTTCATGCGTACATACAGCTTATCGTCTCCATGAATAGTGCATTTCATTGTTACCTCTAAATGATTATGTTATATTATAAATACATGTATATGCTGGATATATATGATATATATTATATCCAAATCATGAATATCATTCTGGATATAATGAACCTTTGACCACACGAACAACATGTAATTTTAAGAAGTTCACTTTTGACTCAAGTACCAAATAGTGACAAACGACCGTTATCAACTTAAATGACTACATAATGTTCAAAACATGGTAATAAGTGATATAAAAGGAATAATGAAATTGAAAAAGGTTCTTAATAAATTATAAATAAGCTCAAGTTTATTATTCAGGACCTTAAAGAACGATCGAGTCAAGTCGGACCCAAGGTAAGGGACTTCGTCTCAATCTCCTTTCATTGAGGAATATTTCGTTTTATACACAACATTCTTTTATACGGTGTATAAACCCCATTGACATTTACTTTTATTGAAAGGAATCTTTTTCTACGTAGCGTTTTACTAAATGAAAAAAAGGAATGTTTTTTTAACGTACGTGGTGAAAATGACCTTTTTTGCCGCCGTGAGTATTATTTGGTCTTTGGCTTCCTCAACAAGCCGTAATGTTTTTAAAATGAAATAAATACCATATACTCGTTTATGTATTTTGGTATTAAAAATGGTTTTTATAATGGATTATTTATGTCATTATATTTATGTGATATATTGTGATCAATGTGTGGAAATTTTTTCTTTCCATTATATTTGTTTTATGTATTATGATTTTATAATGGTACTTGGACATTTGACGGGTGGTTACGTGATTAACCATATGACGGGTGGTGCCGTGAATACCAGGACGGGTGGTTACGTTATAACCTCCAATGCATTGGGTACGGAAGTAGGTCGTATGGCTATTCCATTAAGTATGTGTGGAAGTCGACCGTATGGTTATTCCAATTAAGTATGTTTATGTCCCAAGTTACCTTTATATGTTATGTGTTCTTTATATGGGTTTTTATGGTAATCCTTTGGTTACAAAAGGGTAAGTAATGATATTTTATTCAGTGAAGAGTTTTTACTACTTCATGAAGGTGAAGGTATTACTTTGATAAAGTATACATGGTTTACTTGTTGTTTTGATAATCTAATAGTTTTTATTCTTTGTGTATCCCTTACTGAGCTTTTTATGCTCACCCTAAGTTTTTTTTTTTGAAATGTTTTTCATAGGACTTAATTTGGAATAGGGTCAAAGATGGGATCAAGAGAAAGTCATGCTATATAAAACATGGAACTAGACATGTTTCTTTTTACGGGTTTTTTTTATTCTATGGAATCATAGTAGAAGTTTCTACTTTGTAATCTTTTGAGATGTAACAGTTATGTCCTAATTCTCTAAAACTCTAAACCTGAAAAGATCCTCCATGTGAATTATTCATTTAATTCAATATTAAGTAATTTTTAAGGCTGGGGCCTTATACTGCACCCACAATACAATGATACAATTTGAAGTAATATGAGAATTATACCAATGAGTTCTTAAATTAATGTGTTAATGGTGAAATTCAACACCAATAATAATTTAATCCAACAAAAAATGGTAAATAACATGTAATCATAACCAGTGAAATGGGTTACGAGAATGAATTGGGGAAAGGTACACTTATCATTTACTCTAAAACAATAAATTTCTTATTTGATTTTATTTTTATCTAATATTCAAAATATGATGAATTTTCTAGGGGTAAAAAATCACCACCTCAATGGTCGTATATTTAACAATCGATGAAAACACATAATTATATTAATGTCAAATCTTATGTCTATATCTCCTATAGAGTAGAGTTTTATGGTAATATGATTCCTATAAATCTTGTTTTCTCCCTCTAGTAGAATTTGATGTGATTTTGGGAAGATATTAGATCTATCTATATAGAACCTAAATCAATTTCTGAGGAATCTAAATCTTGTTTGATATTATAAATCCACCAATGATGCTATATCCATGAAATGATGAATATGGATATCCAATGAAAACTGCCTCCATTTTATATGTATTATTACCAATTCAAGAGGTGTATTTATCTAATATGGTTTGGGTTAAACTCTATATTAAAGAAATTATTATTTTTCAAGAATATAGCGATATATTTTTGGAAGGGTTTTATTTTATTCCCATGAATTGTAATGTTTAGTTTTCAACTAATTTATTATTTTTTCAATTCCAATTTTAAATAATATACAATCAATAACACTGATTGAGTTTTCAGAATTTAAGAAACAACTTATAGGGAATATGGATAAGGGATTTACTTAGATAAATGCATCACCATGGGATGAACCTATTCTTTTTGTTAAGAATTATAATGTTTTAACATATCTTTACATTTATTATTAACAACTTATCAATATTAATATCAATAAAATGAATCTTTTATCACATATTAATGATTTTTTATCAAATGTGAGGTGATCAATATTATTTAATTATTTCCCTCTAATATGGATATCATTAGTTGTGATTCAAAAAAGAGGACATATCTAAACCATCCTTCCATATAAGGTACATATGGTATTAATTTATACTGATATCATTTTGACTTAAAAATTCTCTATCTATCATTATAGATATAATGAATAGAGTCTTTAGATATTTTCTTGACCAGTTTCTGGATGTCTTTATAGATGATATTCCTAAACATTCCATGAGTAATTAAGATCGTGAAGTTCATTTAGGAATAGTATTTAAGTTCTTGAGGAAGGATAATTTTTATGAAAAAAGTTATTAAATTTTAATTCTTTCTATATAATTCATCATTTCTAGGTGATATAATAATATGCAAAGGGAAATAAATAGATCCTTTAAGGAGGGAAGTTTTTGAATTATGCATTAGACCAACCACGGTGACTGAAATATGTAGTTTTCTATGGTTTGATAGATACTATCAGCACTTAGTAACAATTTTTATACCTATCAATTCCACTAACAAAAATGACATAGAAGGGATCCAAGTTACCTTAAGTGGATGAATGTGACAAAAAATTCATAGAACTAAAGATAAGATTGTTCAGTGAACCTGTGATCACATTACCCTATAGTGGGGAATGGTTTTTTATCTATAGTGATACATAAAATAAGGTAATAGTATTTCTTTGTCATATATAATGAAATTTTAGTATCTTATTACATTTACTAATTGACGTTTCATTTGAAAAATTACTTGTATCATTATTTAAAATTGGCAGCTGTAATTTTTTCCTTAATATATAGAGAAATTACCTATATGTTGAACAATGTGATGCATATACTAATCATAACATCTTGAAGAATATATTCACATATAATGTGTTGAAAATTAATCATTGGGGATCATTTAAAATGATTAAATATTATGACTAATCAATACATTAATACCCTTGGATGAAAAAAAATATGGCTAATTATTTATGTAGGAAGGACCATGTTAGTTTTATCATGGTGAGGGTTGAAATAGATCTAATACATAGGTGTTTAATGGGGATAAACCATTCAATCGTATGGAAGGGAGAAATATCCAATATTTTAAAGATAATTTTTCCACTATTTATTTATGTAATATTTAGCAATTTTTAGAAAGAAGATGTATAACTTCAATGGATGGTTATGATTATTGTACAGTCCAGCCTTTACAATGATATATTGATAAAATTCATGAACAAATTATGTGTCATTTCGGTAACAAAATTTAAGAATATTCTATTATATGAAGCTCATAGTTCATCCTTTTCTATTCATCCTGGGAGAATGAATATATATAGACTTATAAAAGTGAATTTTCGTTATGATAACAAAAAAAGATATATTGCATAGTACGTATCATGATTCTTCATATTCCAACAAGTTAAGGTTAATAAATGGATTTATAAGGGGGTGTTATGACCATTACCCATAACTGAGTAGAAATAGAAAAAATAAATATATATTTAATAATGGTACTCTTTAACACATCTAAATAGAAAAATTATAATTGGGTTATAGTCGATCTCATTAGAAGATTTTCACATTTTATTTCTATTTGAGAAGTGTTCTCTCTTCAAAATATCTCTATGTTATATGTCAAGAAATTGGTAAGGATAAATAGATTACCACTCTCAATCATACTTTACCAATATACAATGATTACATCAAAGACATAAATAAGTCTTTAGAATAATTTGAATATGTATTTGAGTTCTAGAACTGCATATAATCGTCAAATAGATTATCATTCTAAGAGTACCATTAAAACCCTATAAGATATTTAGAGAGATTTCTCTATTGATTTTAATGGAGATTGGGATAAACACCTTCCTCTAGTATAATTTTCTTACAATAATATATTTCACTCAATCATTGTTATGTCTCTTTATTAAGTCATCTATGTAAATAAAGGAAAAACACCAATATACTGGGGTAAATATGGGGAATAGAAGCTATTAGAATATGATCTTGTTAAAGAAATGATAGAAAATTTTAGAGACAATAAATAAGCCTTCATAAATGCTCAGATATGATAGAAATGATATGATTAAAATCATCAATGAGATCTAAATTTTAAAGTATTAGATAAAGTGTTTTTTCAAATATCTCTTTGGAAGAATGTTATGTGATTTGGAAAATAGGGGAAATTGAGCCCCCAGTATATCGGTCCCTATGAGATCCATGGTTGAATTAGGATGGAATATTATTTTCTGGTGCTTCCTCTAAACCTCCACTATTTTCCCAATGTGATCCATGTATCTATTTTTATAAATCATTTATTATATGCATTACATGTACTGAACATATATATTATACCATTAGAGCATGATCTCTCTTATGAATAATAATGGGTAGAATTCATGGACTATAGAGATAAATTGAAATGAAATAAGGCAACTCAACAGGTTAAAGTTCTTTAATGGAATTGTAAATTTAAGGATCCTAGATGGGAACTCAAGGATATTATGAGGTAGAGGTATTATATATTTTTTATATTAGAGTAACATAATTTCAAGGTTGAAATTCTTATATTGGGGATGAAATATACCACCCAAATATTTAAGAATGTATTAAAATTTAATAAATATGTCTATGATTTCATATGAATAATGCTACCAAGAACTTATGTGAATAATATTTATTCACTAAAAAATGAATTGCATTAAATGGTATATCATTGTTGAAAATATTTTGTAATTTATTAAGAAAATACTATTTATTATAAATAATTATTTACAGGTAATTTATTTATAACCATTGTTTCTGTCAAATATGTTCTATTTAAAAATTAATATAGACTATAGAACTTATTAAAATTATTTTCTACTGATGTGTAAAATGAACTAATTTGTTATCAATGGGTTATAAAATTTAAAAAAAATTATTTGAAGGTGAAAGAAAATATTTTTTGGTAAACATGTTTTATGCATGAAATGTTTTTTATATTAATATATTAAATTAATATCAATATGATTATTCTCTTGGTAGTCCACCTTTACTAATGTAATTAATTTTATGATTACTATATTTAAATAATTACTATGAACTTTTTTATGCATTAGATATACTCTCATTTCTCATGTTTGATTAATGGTGATTCCTCACTCTTATAATACATGTCTTTTGAAATGTTACATAATTATGTCACATCTCATGATTTATGACCGAAAAATGTTTTTAATGAAATTTGTAAGTAATTATCATGATATCTTAACCTTATTCTTATATTATTCTTGTATATGATCATTTTTTGATATATCTCATGTTTAACCTTTTTGATCATTTCAGATCACCCTATCATATGTTCCCATTTTCTCCAGGTTAAAAATAAATGCCTTAATTAAGATATTCGTATAGAGGATTCCATGGGAGTAGAAATTTCTTATATATGGTCTATATTTTAAATGAATGAAGTTTATTATATATCTTGACAACAAACACACAAAATGTTTACAGTTTTGGGGCATGTTTTTTTATGAAATGTGTTGAATATACATCTAAAATGAAGAAATATAAATGTATGCTATTCTTGGTCAACATAGTGATCAAGATATGTTTTCTGATAATTGGTTGATTTTTTTTCTCGTCGAATGATATGACGTTATTCCTCTCATCTAACAATTAGTGGGGATCTTTCTCATAGAGAATATGGTGTTCCTAGTTGGCATAAACGAGGATATGGTGGACTAGTTACCCTGCATGAATTGGACAACAGGACATGGGAGTTTATAATGTGAGCCTAACACCTTGGGGAATATGGGTAACTAGTCAAAGACATTCATTTCCATTGCGTCCCATCATTTTATTGGATAGATATCTAATCATGTATTAATCATCTTATACATATTAAATATTTTTTAAAGGATGATTTAATTCTCAAAGTCATAATGGAACTCTTCTTTTATAGTTGTAGTTAGAGACTTTTTCAAGGATATATTTTTAAACTAAAGATATAGATCCCTTCAAGGGTTGTGTGAACATATTTAAGTACACATCAAGGAACTTGAGCATTATTAGATGTTTTCTAAACATATTTTAGGATATAGTCAATTCAACTTGGTGGTTTTGGTGGACACCCCAGAGGAAGTTCATAGGGGTTTTGATTGTGCTTCTATGAAATGCCACCTAATCTGAAACCCTGAGAAAGGGTTGGTAGAAATTCATGGTAAATTTTCACATCTATTTTTAGATCATTTTATCCATTAACATGAAGAAAACAAAAGCATTATTGTGAAATACATAGTTATGTGATCATAAATATTCTTATTATAGATGTTGTTAATTACTATATATTTTCATTGATATTGGACTTGGTTATTTTAAAGTAGTTTTAAAGGATGATATGTCAATACTAATCTATAAAAACCACCCCATGTTAGACTCAAATTAGTCTAAAATGTTTTCAGTTAAATTTATGAGTATGGACACACAGAGGATGGAATGAGATGAAAATTAGAGTGTAACTAATTTAAATTATTTATATACCCACAAAGAATTTCACATTGGTTATATTTTTTTAACTTTTAATAAATTTTTGGGAGTTGGAGGTTCAAGTGGAGAAATAGACCATATTATGGTCAGCTATAGTACTTTCACTGATGGTGGTCTTCTTTCATTCACCCCATCAGGTTGTGTGAGTTTACTCTTTATTAAAAAAGAGGTATTATTATAGATGAATAAATGGTAGAGATTATTTGTGATGGTACCCGTGTAAATGTGAATTTTTTTCCCACTTTGGGTATCATGAGTTTTATGTGATTGTATTGATGTGGTTGTGGAAGATGTTGAGATCAAAGTAGTGCAGTCATGGTGTGGTGGTCGGTATTTTATTATAGAGTATTCTATGTCTAATGGATATTGAAGTATGTTTGTAGTTATATTTTGGAATGTGACTCTTTGATTTAAAGGTATATGTTTATCAAACTCAGTTATAAGTTGTTCCCCCATACCTTTTTTAGGAAGGATGTTATCAGATAATGGTGAATTAGTTATCTTACTGGAATAGATGTTAAACTATGGAAGACTAGGAGTGTTTTACAAAAAAGTTAGAAGCATGTCACGCACTTCCACAAATCGATATTGGTTCTTCCCAAATTATCATGAAGTGTATATTTATGGGAATATCGATCAGAGACTTATTTATTAAATAATTATTTCTAGAATAAAATTGACAGTGGATATTTTGGGTCTACTCATTATACGGTGATCTTTGTTAAGAAATAGAATGAAAGGTTTCCATGGGAGGTTGTAGATTTTGGTTTCCTTGTCTAGTCCTTCATTAGGTTTTTGATATAATTAATCATGTCCATTATAATGTTCAATACTATCCACATTGTATTTTAATGGAATGGGGCATCAAATGGGAAGTGTTTTGATTATGAGAAGTTAGTTGGAATTGGTGTTGATTTCATTTTTCTCATCAATATATTTTAAAAATTAGAAAATGAAAACTTGAACTTGTTACCTTAAATAGAGTGTGTAAAAACATTGGTGTTCATGGGGTGTGTGAGAATTTCTCATGGATTCATGTGATAAGTTTTGGAAAGAGGGATCATTCTGATTGTGTCTCACATGTTATAAATGATAGGGCGGGTTCATTGTTGGTCAGTAGTGTTAGTGGGTCTGACAAAGGTTATGGAAGTCATATGACCTTTGGAATTTCTTATATGTTATTATAGGGACATAGTAAAGTTATATGTTAAGTATTATAGTTCATATTGATATTATTATATGATAAAAATATTGAAGTATTTTTATTGGTGGGTAGTGTGGCACTCCCACTAGGGAAAAAAATTTCAATTAACCCTTTTTGTATGGGTGTGGGAGAAGTTTTGAAATTTGTATTATCCCATGGGGTGGGATGAATTTTGGATTATCATAGGTTTGAGGTGTTATTTCATAAAAATAGTTACTTAGATTGGATTCATTCGTCCATATATTATTAATTTCAAGATGGGTCAAAGCTATTATTTTCATGGATGAAGGAAATTATTTCATTACCTGATTGTGGTGTATCAAGTTATCTTAGACCATGTATCTCTAAAAGTAGAGGAAGTGTTTAATTGGTGGTAATGTATTTTCCATAAATTGTTCAAGTGAACCACTAATTTTTAGTTAATGTTATATTAATTCTAAGGAAAAAATGTTTTAAAGTGTGTAGGACATAATGACCTAGTTTTTACTCAAGTCAGACCAAGCTAAATTTTGGATTTTTTATTTCATGAGATCTTACTATGAATAAATTGGTAATATTACAATATAATATGAAACCGAAAAATATTATGGGTTTTATGTTAATATTAGTATGTGGTTTTTACCCTCAGGTATTTATTTTGGAATATTAGATCATTTTTGGTTTTAGAGGATAATTTATATTTTTTACCATAATAAATAAATATTTTCTGACAGAGATGGTGGTTTAAAGGCCTAGGTTCATAATGAATGAACCCTGGGGATAATCTTTTGTTTCATTTTGTGATGAATCAATCATTTTTCGAAGAAATTCATGAACTATAGATCCTATAGAATTATATAATAAAAATATAATATTTTTTAGTATCTGTATGTGTATGTTGAAGAAAGGATTATATCTATTAAAGAGGACCTCATATTAGAATATAAGATCACAGTAGAGTCTTAATTGTGGTTCCTTCCTAAGGAGTAGTTTTAGGTTTATTCACATTAATAATTTTCAGTGTTCTCTATCATGGGTAGAATAATTAAATAATTTAATTATAAAATTAAAACATTATTAAATGGGAAAATCCTATAATTTCTCAATTTAATCACAATTATAAAAAACTCATTAGTCCTTTATATGGTGAAATAATGATAATACAAGAAATGTGTTTTATTGATTTGGTTTATAGAGATATAAATAGATCAAGAAGGTGATATCATATTGGAAGCAATGTAGATGAATAGATCATGTGCCAACAAAAATAGTGTAGAAGAAACGGTTATGTATATTTAGGCAGGGCAATATTATTTCTAATTTTTATCCTTTATTCCTTGATTTTTTGATAATGGATTTAAAATTTCTATCATTTCTTAGATATTGAATGCCCCTACCAATTTCTGGATTTCTTAGTTTGTCTGGATTAATTTTTTATACTTATTTTAATTCATTCTTCAATTCTTCATTCTTATGTTTAATAAAAGGTTTCATAATGGTAATCAATGATACTCCCTTTGTTTTTTATTTGGATTTATTTCATGTTTATTCACATCCTTAACCATAAACCATTACATGTCTAGTGGTTTAACTATTTCCAATCAGTATTGAATTAGGATTCAACCCAAAAATTCACGTAATAGTATAGTAAGGCACCAGATATTATGATGTGGGATAATTTTGCGAATAATGATGGTCAATTGTGGATGGTGGAATGAATCATGGTGACTTTTTCATTCCATACATGTATGCTTGAATAGACTACCTTATGTTTGGGACTCTGATTCAATTAATGGTGGCTTGGAATCATCATATAATGAATTTATTTCCCAATCCAAGGTGGTCATTGGGAGTTGCAGTGTGACTTTTGGTAGAATTCATAAAATCATCATAAGGTTTAGATAAAAATTACATAATCGATAAATATTAAAAAACATGGAGTATCATTCAGAAGAACACATGATATATTTGTTGGTTGATGTGTTGGATAGGGTTTTGATTGAGTTAAGTATCACAAAACATGTCACATAACCCATACATCTTGAAACCCTTTTCACCCTACTTAGCATATACCGGGAGTACATGCCTAGATACCATCTTGAACATACATGATATGTAGACTTGAATCACAAGATAAGTAAATGGATCCTTAGACAACAGTTGAAACACTAGTACATGGGTTTTAAGCTGATTGTGGGTTGAACACCATGTTACCCAGACATAGGCTAAGTACTTCTACAATAAATCTATAGTGACCCAGGATTAACATACAAAGATATTAAATCATTTTAGATGAATATTCGGTACATTATAAAAATAAATTCACATGGACCGTAATAGTTTAGTGTGTTTATAAACATGGAAACAAAATATTCTATCTTGGGGAAAGAGCTTCAATATCACCCATGAAGATATCCACATTTATTACATCTACATAAAACATTTCTCCATAGCCTGGGGAATGAAAACATAAGAAATTTGTGATCTCAGATACTCCATAAGGGTAATGGAAATGTGTGATCATAACATTAACAAACGGGTATGGAACCTGAGAATAACGTATTATGATCATACCATTAATATTAGAGATCATAATTGAGATTGTATGTTCATTAGACATAGATGAAATGAGAATTAAGAGCACAATTCATGAAAGCATAACATTGGAATAATACATGGAATTACTTCATGAACATTGGTTTATAATGTTGTGAACATGTATATGAAGAAATAGGTCCACTCATTAATTTAAGGACATGATATCAGGTCACCACATAAACATATGGACATGCAACCAGGTCCAAGACTAACCTTACGAACATCTAATCTGGTTCATGTATAACCTTATGGACATGAAACCAGGTCCATATATAACATTGTGAAAATTTAACAAGGTTCATGGATAACCTTGTGAGCATGTAACAAGGTACCCCTAAATAAATATGGAAGTTAAACCAGGTCCATTCATAACATTATAAACATGTAATTAGTTCTATGAATAACATAATGAACATGTAATTTAGTTCATGGAGAACCTTATGGATATGCAACCAGGTCCATTCATAATATTTTAAAGACATAATATGGTTCACACATAAAATTGTGAACATGTAATCAGGTACACACATAAATATATGGACATCCAACGAGGTCCATGCATAACATAGTGAACATGTAATCTAGTTCATATATAAAATTTATACTCATTATTCATCCAATGTTACCCAAATCATTGTAGTGATATATAGGTACCACCCATCTAAAAATAACATCATTATTACATGTAAAAAAAATAAAAAATCTTTATATCATGACCTATAAAAATATGTATATTTTATAAACATAAAATAATAACCAATGAAATGAAATGGATATTATTAACATTTTATAACAACATAACTTATGAAAAATATATTGGTTTTATAACCATTTCATTGAAGTATAACCCAAGAAAATAATTGTGTTTAAAAAATTTTATATCACATGGAAGAGAAATAGGTGTTGTAAGAATTATTCCTTCAAAACCTAAACCATTATCTTAAAAATATGAATTAGACATTTGGATAATTTCCTTGAAGTGCTTTATTAACTTCTACATATGTCATTTTAGATGGACAAAATCTTTGTGTGATATTTTTTAAACATTTTTTAATGAAAATACAATTTATTCATTAAATAATTATTTTTATTGAATAAAACCTTTTGAAATCAATTTAATTTTAAAATAATTTAAAATTTTAGAAATAATATTATAAATATCATTGTAAAACTTTTTCCTTGAAAACTTGTAGAATAATCATGAAAACATTCTAAAAAAATTCCTTGAAAATTTATAAAAGTATTTTAAAAATGTATTGAAACCCTTTTTACATAAAAATATGTGATAGATGATTGAATATGTTTTGAATAAAAATTTAATTTAAAATGATTTTCAAAAATATTTTCTAAAAAATTAACGATTTAAAAATTCAATGGAAGATTCAACGAAATTACAACAGGTAAATCTGCACATGTCGTACGAGGTAAAAAAACATTCCTTTTGCATTGAATAATGGTTAGAAATATTCCTTGTTCAGAAGGAAAAAATTTTATTATTATGAATAGATTTGTAAAATTAAAAAAATCAAAAAAAAACTATTAAATATTACAGGATAATGGAACAATATTTTTGGAGGCCTTTTTAGAAAACATAGATTTCGGACCAATGATATGGTAAAGTTGGGATTTATTAAATACACTTTCATAAAAATATTATCTACCAAAGAGTAAAAATATGGCACCAATACTAGAATATAGCATGAATAACTAGAGGGGAATAATATTAATGAATTTATTGAGATATGGGTTGTAATATTTCATCAATGGAAGCATAACCGTAAACAATATTGAAAAGTGGAGAGATTGTTTCAATAAAATCTTTTTACATGGTAACATGAGATCATGTTCTACATGTAAGAAATGTAAATTACATGAAGCATATAATACTATTAAAGGACATAAATTCATGATATAACGTTTATAATGGATGTATATACACCTCAAAAGAAAATATATGTGCATAATAGAATATGAGTCCCTAAAACGAAAATTAAGGAAAAACTATTTTACTGGTTTGGTAACTTTTGAAACATAAACCCCATAAAATAATGATCATAAAATTGAAAAATGAATACCCATAAATTTACGTATAATACACATAGAATAAAATTATGGTCTGTATATACACCACAGAAAAGGAATGTTTGGAGAATATTGCATGTGTGTCACAAAAATAAGAACTATGATGAAATACCCTTACATTTGGTCTTGAATCTTGTCATACTCGTCGAAATCATGTGTATAATAAATATAAATTTATTATACATATTTTAAAAAATCATATTATTATATCTAACACCGTATATCATTTTATTATGACTATATATTACCAACTTGTTTTCCATCCTATGTTAAGGTTTCACTTTAGATAATATACGCTTTGTTTTACACATGTGTCTTAATTTTTTATATCATTTGTATTTATAATTATATCAAGATTCCAAAACGTAAAAAATTATATAAATAAAAATTATAAAAATTATATTTTTATTATAATGATATTTATAATATATTATTATTAAATTTAATACACCATTTATGGATATAGTAGGTCATACATACACATGGATGTTGTTTCGATTTTTATTATCTTATTAAAATAAAGAATGAAAATGATACCTCAGTACATATGAATAAAATATAATTAAAGTAAAATTATAATTTTATATATCATATAATTTCACTAAACTGATTCTTTATTCATTCCATGTAGTGTATGAATGAATCATATCACATTGAGAAGGTGGCAGTCCACACTTCCGCAATCGAAATTATCGTTTTTACATGAAATAGAAATTAGAAAAGATATGTGTTGTAAAAGGAATACAGAAGGTTAAATAAATAATAAATATAATATATAACATATATTAATATATTTTCAATCATAATTTCTGTCATGAGAGGCATTATGGAAAATTGAAAATTGATCATTTATTGAGGTGGTAGTTCGTCGTACACATAAATAGTATGTTCATTATCCATTAGATGGAGGTTCGTGGAACTATAGGTTTAAAAAATAGAATTAAAAATCCTATTACATTGGGGAATCTATTATTTTAAAAAATCATGGAAAAAAGAAAGTGGAGGGGTAGAGAATAAAAATAAAAGTGAGGACTTGACAGAAGATGTTGCCTCCTAATCGGTCAACTCCTTTATGTTTGTGTAGAAAGGCTTTCGTGGATTTTCTTATTCCCAATGGAAGGATTATAAAAAGATGTTAGGATTTATGGGAAGTTTATTGGGAATAACTTGGGCAAAATTAAGAGGTTTTAGAGGTGGGAGGAAGTGGTAGAGGTAGTGTCCTTTTATAGGGAAGGAAATGGACTCTCTTGGAATTTTTGAAAAGAAGTTAGGTGTACACATGATATTACCTAAGAAAATTCATAACAATGATCCTAAATCAATAATGGAGGTTTTATGTCCGAATAAGGTTCATAAAATGGGTTTTGGAAAAGTTTTTAGGTCACTAAGTCCCCTAAGATTAAGTTTTGGTCCATAATTAATCTTAATTTCACCTTAATCACTATGATATCTTTTAATCACATTTACTAATAATTTTGATAAAAATAAAACATTATATAAGTGGACTATAAATATTATAATAATTAAAATAGTGTATTTTGGTTTTTCAAAATTCAATTAATATAAGTGGAAAGGATAATTTTAATGTTAACCCCGCATATTGGATCAAATTACGGGTTTTTAATGTAGAAAGAGGTTCAAAAGTTTATTAAATTTTTATATTAAATTTGAAGTTGAAATTGTTTATATAGACATAAATTGTATTAATAAAGGTATTATTGACCTTTTTATACATTAAAACAAATTTAATAAATTATTTAACATTAATAACTATTTAAATTTAAATTCATTTTTATACTAAAATGTTATATTTTCACTATTAATCAAAAAATAATGTTTCTCAGAAAAAACCAAAAACTCACCCTAAGATAATTTTGAGATTATAAATTCAAAAATTACATTTATTTTATTAAATTAAATTTCTAAATGTGTCCAAAATTAAATTTTTATTTTTCACCAAAGGACATTAAAAGCAGTTCATTCGAGAATACTATATTTTTAAAACATATAAGGACTTTCCAAAAATCTTATTTTTCAATATCAATATGTTTTATTTTTAAAAAAAAACATTATAATAATATATTAAAAGTTGTTATTACTATTCATTTTTTTTTAATTTATAGGTTATAACTAACTCTTTTAAATAATTATTACAAAAAATTGATGTTTTATAGAAACTCATTATTTGTGTGTAGCGTACGCCAAGTCAGTGTTGCATGTTGTGTAATCCATATTGGTGTTTCGTGTATCTCAAGACAACTCAGTTTTTTGTGTATCTCGGTCTAAGGTGGGGTCGTTTGAATGGAATGTTTGACTTAGTGTTTTAATATATATATATATATATAACTATTTCTGATGTCATGTGAAATGAAAAATATATACAGATAAATTGATTAGAAAAAACATATTTCAAAAAAATATCCGGGTGTAACATTATACCCCCTATAAAATGAATTTAACCCCCAAAATTCATCTAGGTTATCAAAAGTTTAATACTTTAAAGGTTCATTCCAAGAAACCCACATCGTAGGAATGAATACTAAAACATCCTTTAAAAAGGGAATGTTAGAATCATAGTGCTTTCCTGAAGTAACATATATCTAGGTTTCTATATAGAAGAAGATAGGTGGGAATTGAAAACATGGAAATGGAAGAAAAATATAACAATCAAGTTCCAATTGAGAGAGAGAGAGATAAAAAAGTCAAAAGAAAGTTAATAATTAGAAATCCATAAATTCGTGATGAACTGATGGACCATATAATTCATCATAAATAGAGGTATTATTATAAATTTTATGGTTTCAATATCATTTTTCCTAATGATAATGAATTTTCATGAAAATATATTATTTTATGATTTCAGGACAACATCACACTTTGTTTTTACTTGATCCAATTCACCATTTCTCCAAAAGGTACAGTGAATTTTTTTTCTCGTAGAACATAAAGATCATGAGATCTATGATATTCCATCACATATATTATCATTTATAATCAACGCCATGTTTTTATAATAGGTTTTCCAATATTATTGAATCCCCATGTGGTGATATAATACTTTATTCTCACCAACGTCAATTAAATTTAAACATAATCTCACCATAAATAGTTTTCTTTTTCTCCCTTCCAAAATATTAAAATTCAAAATTTTAGAAAAAACGTTATGTAATCATCTTATCACTGATCCTTCATATATCAAAAATTATCGCTCGGTTGTCACATTCCGAACATGTGAATTCCCTCATCGTATATTCTCATGAAACATGGCAACAACCTTAATTACCATAAATCCATTTGGAAAACATACTGCTTCTTTATTTCAGTGATTAGTGGATATATTATATAAATCCAAGACATTTTAAACATAATACTTATTGGAATAGAGAACCTTGTCCGCAATCATTTCTAGGTTAATTCCAATTGTCCAATTTTCTTAATCAAATTCAGAATATATTTATCCAAACACCATTATCTCAATATCATAAATTAATTACGGGTTACCGACCCCTAATAAATATATCACTTTTCCATGAATCCACATTTCTATTTATTCATAACCATTAAGCATTCCATTTTTAAAAATTAATGAAAATTTATAATTATAATACTTATATATTTAATGATTCATATAACACAATCTCCAAATTCGAAAACATAAATAATTCATTCATCCAATATTATTCTAAAAACATTACTCAAGCTTCATCAACTTATTCCTTAATACTTATTTCTTATAACATGAAATATAAATCATTTTATAAGGTTACTCAACCTCAATATATTCATTATTTTTATGTTTAATGTCAATAAAACTGGAAGAACATCAAATTTCTTTCACATATCATTTTCAGACTCTTTATCTTTATAGGTATAACCAATACTCTTACAACCTTCTGGATTCTCTTTATGCGATTTCCAATTGGGAAGTAGATTCAAATAATTCCTATAATTGCCACATCAGAAAAATTAAATGTTAACCATTTTCCTTCTAGTTATCTTCATTTAATAAAACAATAAACCATATTGTGAGAAATATTTATCAAATTGGGATACCGTATAATCATAAATAAATTACTTATATGGTGCCATAATCAGGGCTAAATTTTTTTTAATATATGATACCCTAGGTCCATAAAAGTTTATTCATGAAAAAATTATATTTAATTCCTTCATGATTGTTCATGAATTGTTTTTTAAATTCCCAAATAATATCCCCCGGGGGTGTCAAACTAGGTGTGTAGTAAGGCCCATTTTTGTGTACCATAATATCCCGAGTCGGGACCGGAACATATTTTTGGAGTGGTTACCCCTAGGTACATATAATCAAGATCCACATACACTTATTTTATCCATCCGTGTATTTATTGTAAGGAATACATGTAATTTATCCTTTCCCAAAATTCCAGAATATTTTCCTAAATGCTAATTCCTCCTTGTACTTATCCTTACAGACATCCCTAGATAAATCCTTATAAATATACATTGGGGTCTCCCTAATGCATTCTTATACTAGTTTCCAAAGTATGACTAAACATTCCTTTTATAACATATTTAGTAACCCAAGATTAACATACATGGATATTACACCATTTAAGATGAATATTTTGTACATTATAAAAATAAACTCCCAATGACCATAATAGTTTTGTTTTTATGGAAACATTGGAATAGAATCATCTATCCTGGTCAAGGATCCTCAACATCTCCCATAAATATATCCACCTTTAGTACTTCTACCTAAATCATTTCATCATAACTTAGGGAAGGGAAACCAAAGAATGGGGTGAGCTCAGATACTCAGTAAGGGTAAATAAAGGAAATGTGTAATCCTACCATGAAAAAAGGGTATGGAACATTAGAATTATGTTTTAAGATCATACACTATATATTTGATATCAATATAAATATTGGTAGTTCATAAGACATATATCATAAGATAATTAATTGTATAAGTCATGAAATCATTACACTATAATAAGACATGGAATTTTCACTATTAACATTTGTTTATAACATTTTGAACATGTATAAGTTGAAACAGGTTCATTCAATAAGTTAATGACATGAGATCAGTCCCCCCACCTATTAACTTATCGACATGAAACCAAGTCCATCAATAACATTATGAACATGTAATCATGTTCATGAATAACCTTATAGATGTGAAAATAGGTACTTGCATAACATTTTGAACATGTAATCAGGATCATTCATCACATTATGAACAAGTACTCAGGTTCATGAAAAAACTTATCGACATAAAATCTAATCTATTCATAAAATTGTGTACATGTAATCAGGTTCACACATAATATTGTGAACTTGTAATCAAGTCTAAACATAACCTTATGGGCATTAAACCAGGTCCATGCATAATATATTCAGTACGTAATATGGTTCACTCAAAGCATAGTGAACATGTAATCAGGTTCATGCACAAACATATGCACATGTAAAGAGGTCCATTCATAACATTGTGAACTTGTAATCAGGTTCATGCATCAAATTTATACTTATAACTCATCCATCATTACACAATGTATTGGAGGGAGATATTGGTCACACACATATCATAATAACATCATTTATACAAGTTATAAAAAATAAAACATTCATCATATCAAGATCAATAAAAATGCATAGGGTTTATAAATATAAAATCAAATCCCATGAAATGTTATGGGTATCATTAATATTTTATTACATCATAATCCATGGAAAATAGTTAGGTCTCATAAATATTTCATCAATGTATTACCCATGAGAAGAAACTTGTTACAAAAGAATATATCTCTCTGAAGAGAAACAGGTGTCATAAGCATTATTCCTTCTAAACATAAACCATTAAAAATGAATATGAATGGAACCATTGTATCATTTCCTATAAGGACTTCACTAACATCAATAGATGTCATCTTTGATAAAAAAACATGGAAAGATATTTTGGAAACATTTCGTGAGGAAAATATCATCTCTTCCATGAATAAATCTTTTAAAATAATAAAACATTTTTAAAATCCATTATCATTAAAATTTCATTAAAATATATAAATAATACATAAAATAATTTTGAAAACCATTTTACATGAAAATTTATAAAAATGTATTGAAAAATTTCTGAAAAACATTTTCCTTGAAAACTTATAAAAGAATATTGAGAATGTATTAAAAAAATTTTACATGAATGTAATTTAGAGAAGATTGAAAATGATTTCAAATCCACTTCAATTAAAATACTTTTGAAAAATGTTTTCATCTATATTATTCTTTTAAAAAATCAGTGGAATCATAAAATAAATGATTACAAGTAAATTTGTATATGTCGTACATGGTAAGAGAAAATTTCTTTTACAGAGTTGAAAATGATATAAAAATACCTTGTTTATAACGATATAAGATTATTCCTTTTAAGATATTGTAGAAAAAAGGTTAAATATGATACTAATGCATGAATATAGGATTAATTAACATATGGGAATAAAATTAATTAATTTCATGTTATTTTCATTATCATATTTCATCAACGGAATCATTAACATAGACAATCTAGAATAGCAATAAGATTGTTTCAATAAACTCTTATCACCTGGTAACATGATGTCATTCTCTAAATGTATGAAAAGGAAATTAAATTAAGATTAAAGTATAATTAAATAATTTAAACTATTTAAATAACATTTAATATTTATGTACATACACATAGAAATTTAATTTTTCTTCATAACAAAACATGAGTCTCAATGAAGGCAAATTGAGACAAAACAATTTTACCAATTTGGTAACTTTTGAAACAAATACCCCAAGAAAGATAGATCATAAAATGGATATGTGAATACACATAAATTTAATTATAGGATAAATTAATACTATCATGGGTAGTACTTACACCACACAAAAGTAAATAGTGGAAAACATAGAATGTATCTCACAGAAATAAAAAGTGGGATGAAATCCCCTTACCTTCTACCTTGACTCTCGTTGTACTCCTTCAAACCACATGTATAATAAATATAAATTTATTATAAATAATTTTCATAACCATATTATTATATATAATATCATATATTTATTTATTACTAACTTATATTTCCCACTTTTTAACTGTCCTATGTTAAGGTTTCGTTTCAGATAATATAGGCTTTGTTTTTCACATGCATCTTAGTTTGTTATATAGTTGGTCCTTATAATTATATCTTGATTCCTGAATATAAAAAATTATATAAATAAAATTTATAACCATTATATGAGTATTATAGTAATCTATAGATTATATAATTACGAAATGGAATACACCATTAATAGAGACGGTAGGTCATATGTACGCATGAATGTTGTTTCTGTTTTTGTTATCATATTAAAAGATGGAAAGAAAAATAAAAATATGTATATTTTTATATAAAATTATAAAATTATGATTATAATGTTACATATATCATATAATTTTAATAAACCTATCCTAAATACATTCCATGTAGTGTAAGCATGAATCATATTGATTTGACGTGGTGGTAGTCCTCTCTTCCTTGATTGAAATTATTTTATTAACATCAAATGAAAAGTAAAATATATATGTGTTTTAAAAATAAAATAGAAGCTTATAAAAATAATAAATATAATATATAACATATATAAATATATTTTCTATAATAATGTCTACCATGAAAAGGAGTAAGTAAAATTGGACAATCATCATTTATTGAGGTGGTAGTTCACTGTATATATAAACAGTATGTTCGTTATAAATTAGATGGAGGTGTGTGTAAGTGTTGGTTTAAAAACCCATAATAGTATATTTATGATATTTTTTTATTAAATTAATGGAAAAAATTAGTTGTATATGGTGGATAAATAATAAATTAAAGGGTATAAGAGAAGACGTTAACTCTTAATCAGGTAACTCCTTTAGGTTTGTGCCAAAAGGATTCCTTTGATTTACCTCTACCCAAGGGAATGCTTCTAGGAGGAAGGAAGAATTTCTAGGAAGTGTATTGGTTATGGATTGTCCAAAGTAAAGTGGTTTTAGATATGTTATGAAACTAGATATGTGGTGTCCTTTTATAGGGAAGGAAATGGACTCACTTGGATTTTTTGAAAACAATTTTGGTCTACACATGTTCTGACATAATAAAAAGTCATACGAAAAAAATATAAATCATTAATGGAAATTTTTTAGATGAATCATGGTTATTAAATTAGTTTTTGACAATTTCATTGGTCATTTGGTCCCCTAAGATTATGTTTTAGTCCCTAATTAATCTTAAATTGACCATAATTACAGTGATTAATTTCAATCACATTTACAAATCATTTGTTCAAAATTAAACATGATCTAATAAACTCTAAATATTTTACTGATTAAAATGTTTTATTTAAATTTTTATAAATTCAATTTAGTTATGTGGAATAATTATGATTAATTTTAATCTAGTAGATGGGATGAAATTATGGGTTTTTTATGTAGAAATTAGTTTAAAAGTTTATATGGTTTTAATAATCAATTTCCAAGTGAAATTGATTATAATAGCCTAATTTGTATTAATAGGTGAATAATTGAACTAAGGTGACCTTAAAAATTTAAAATATTATTTAAAATTTATAATTATTTAAATGAAAAGGCAGTTTTTTACTACAAAGTAGTATTTTTCACTATTCATCAAAAAAATGATCCTTCTCAGAAAAATCTCAAAAATTCACCCTAATATAATTTTGACATGAATAATTAAAAAATTAACTTAATTTTATGAAATTATAATTCTAAATGTGTATAAAACAAATTTTATTAATTTTTACTAAAGGGAAATAAAAAAAGTTCATTTGAGAAAACACTATTTTTAAAACATATAAAGACTTTCTAAAAATCATATTTTTCATTATAAATATGTTTTTTATATAAAAAAATTAAAAAATATTTTAAAAGTATTTATTACTATTCATATTAATATGTTTTATCATATATGTTATAACTAACTCCTTTAAATAATTATAACAATAAAACGATGCTTAGTAGAATCTCAGAATTTTTTGTAATGTATGCCATGTTAGTGTTGTGTTTAGTGAATGAAAAGTTAGTAATGCATGTAGTGCTAGCCATTTGTGTGACGTGTGTAGCACAATACAAGTTGGTGTCTTGTGAAATGATTTTTTGAATTAGTGTTTTAATATATATATATATATGTATAACTAATTTTGGTGTCATGTGAAATGAAAAATATAAAAAGATAAATTAATTTGAAAAAATATATTTCAAAAAATATCGTTTTTTTAAAAACCATTACAGATTTTATTTCATCATTGGGGATCAAATTTGGATATAAAACTAGCATATGCATGGTGTTTTTACCCATAGATCATTATTGTAACATTTCCTACACTATCATTTATATTTCTCATAACTCTATGGGTCAAAACCTCAATGTATGGGAATTAGTCAATGACATGATTGCATGATTTTTGGGTGAACCACCAAAATATTCAAACCTTATAAGTTTGTAATGTTGTGTGAGTGTCTAGGTAACTCTCGTCATCTATAGTTAGAGTTAATTAATATTACCTATAATATGGAGGGTATAGTAATACCATATATATGGATTAAATATATTTGGTATTTTCCCCCACATACATTTTCTTAAGATCCTCTATCTGCAGAGAGTATTTCAATTTGTATAAAGATCTCGCACGATTCGAGGATCCACCACTTGATCCTATTTTCATGCCCATCTACATATATGGATGTGGTACTTTATTATTATTATTTGAAGGAAATGTGTATTTCTAGTATTGGATTCTATGAATTCCTATAATATTCCACTGATATTTCCTATAATATTATATAGATTTTCAAGACTGGGAAATCCTGGATTCCTGATTAGTATCATTAGACTAATGGTTGTAACGCTTCTTCATCTAATGAGCTTTATTAAAGAATGTGCATGATATCCTTCTTGTATTTATGTGCTATATTGTGTATTATATGTATATAAAGTATATAATTTACTAGGAGATGAAATTAGTTTTCACCCCATGGGTTTCCTTGGAGAACTGGTACACACTTAACAAATAAATTCAATCATCGTGGAGTCTTTGATGTTCTGGGAACCTCTAGTTCCTCATGTGATTTTGATTTTGAGAATTAAATCTCTAATGTCATGATTACTCTAGGTACCTAAGATTTATTTTAATAACCCATGTAATTATAGAACATTTTGATGTTTATTAATATGAATTATATTCTTATATTCATTATAAAAACATTATGAAATTTTTTATATCAAAAAATAATTATCTTCAATTAAACCCTTTTATTATATGGTTTTATTTAAGACATTAATGACTATGTTATTGAATTTTTATTAGAATAAATGAATATATTTTTTTAATAAAAATATTAACATTAAATTTGGGAAGAATTTTTGGATTTTTCAAAAAATATTGATTTTTTCCATGAATAGTGAAAATGTTATTTTTTAGAAAATGTCATTTATTTTCAATAAATTAATTAATTTAAAACTCCCATTATGTTTTGAATTTTATTTAAAGTACAATAAGTTTTAGCTAGTTGAATTTAATATAATTAATTTCCTTGTAATCATAATTTTATTGGTTATAATATATCTTTATATTTTTTATTAAAAATTTGATGTTTCTGAAATCTATTTTAAATTGTATAATGTTTATACTTTTTAATTATTTAATATAATACCTAATTTGTAATGTTGTAATTGAAGTTAACATATTATATATGAATAAATATGAATATATATTTATATAGAGATTATTATTAGTCATATAGTTAATATAAATTCATCTTTTACTTAAAAAATTCACATCTTGAAAACCCGATTGTTCTACGCATCTGCATGTTTTATTTTAAATAAAAAAATTACACTTATTTTTATAAAATTTGATAAAATGGAATAAATTTTTCAAATCATCATTATTTATATATTCTAATATGTTCAGATTAAATTTTTTACCATAATGAATAGAAAAATAGTAAAATTAATTACTAGGGTTAAGGTAAAAATGGATTTACCAGAGATTAAACTAATAAGATAAGGGTTAAATATAAAATAAAATGTATAAATCAATTTTACAGTCATATTTATATAATATCATTTCAATTTCTAAATAATTCTTCATTTTCATTTACGAACGTGTATGCACATTTTTCTTTTCAAAAAATACAATTGTTCCTCTAAACTCACTTATAAAAGACAACCCACTCTCCTCTCCACTACACACATTCGAAGACCTTTTTCTCAGAAAATACCATCCAAAATATCATACTAAATTTTATCCTCCCAACCAATATCCCCTATTTTTATCACAATTACATCCTATGATTGCTTTTGGTTTTTACCTAATGAGGTTGTCTGAAAAAGAGGTATTAGGTTTTGTCGAGCCTCTTAATTTAATTTCTTCTTCCACATCATTAAAATATTATAAAATTATTCTTGGATAATAAAAAAATTATCTCCCATATAATTATATGTTATTATGTTAATTTAAAAACATAAGTCTAACTCCTCTTTCATTAAATGGGAAATGAAATCATCATTCGTTTTTAGGGTGGACTACTCCCTCACAAACTGATGTCATTCCTTTTCCATAAACTCATCTCATGGCTTGTTGTAATGATGGATTTAAAGAATATAAATTATATTTGAAATATATTTATATATAAAGAGATATTATATCACACATACCTTCTTACATTCCATTCCACAGGGTGATACGATAACGTTACTCATGTGTACGACAGACGATCTCCCTACGAAGTGATGTGGTTGTTTTCACTAATGCCTCATAAGGAAGTTAATAAATATATATTTAAAGAATATATGTGACAAAAATGAAATTATAATTATATTATTGACGTATTTGTCATTCTGAAAATATAATATATCATTTTATTTCTAACACTGAATGATGATAACGTCATTCATGCACATGTGGATTTAATCATGCACGAAGTGATGTGATTATTTTTTATATCACCACATCAAAAAATAATATATATATATATATAAGTATAATTAATGAAGTATTATTTCATTTATGATATTATGAACACTTTTAAATAAAATAATAATATACACCCTCCCAATATAATGATCATTGACAAATGATCATGTTGCTCATGCTTACGTACAGTATACCTTCTCCGTGATTATGACATAATTCATTTTTTAAAACAATATTTATTATTTTGTTTTAATAAGTAAAATTTATGTAGATATATCTTAATTATTTCATGATAATTATTATATATATAATAATGTAATTACCTCTTAGACCTATATTAAACCTATCAAAGTCATTTTGACCCATAAGCCAAGTATCCTCAAAACATCCAATTTAAAGTTAGTTGATTGATTGATTGTATATGAAATTTAAATAAGTTAAATAAAAGGAATAATAAACAATAAAAATATTATTATGTAACTAAATAATAAAAATATTTTTATTATTCAGGAAAATATTGAATGATCCTCATTAATCAAACATAGGGTAAGGGGATTCGTCTCAATTTCCTTTTGTTAGGGAATATTTTGATATTATGATCCTATATTCTTTTAAAATGTTTATATATAGCCCATTTTAAATTTAAAATTATTAATTTTTATATTATCATGTTTGTTAATTTTTTGTTTAATTTTATTATTTCGTGGGGATAATTATTCAAATATTTACAAATGGATAGGGGATTTTTTTTGAAAAGTGTATTTTAATATTTTCATTATAAATCTATTTTTCTTCCATGTAAATTTTTTTAAAATTATTATATTTTGGATATCATTGTTTTATAAATTAATTTTTTTTAATTTATTTCATTTTCTTGAAAAAAAGGATTATTTTTGTAGAATGTTTGACTTTCTCTACATAAAAAAATGAATGTTCTATTTTAACATATACAGTGATAATGGATTCTCCTTCCATTGTAACCATTATTTGTTGAATGGATTCATTTAAAAGATTTCATGTTTTCTCAAAATATAAACACTCTATCCCTTTTTATTTTTATTAATGTATTGAAAATGGGTTTTTAATGAAATGGTTATTTTGATATCTGAAAGTGATTTGACTACGATTTCAAACGAACATTTAAAATTTTTAATGATCAAAAAGTGATAACATAAAATTTTTTATTCATGATATGGCCCCTATACATTGTTTATGAATGGCTGAGCCCAATTATATCTCAAGTATGTTACAATTTTTTCATATATAATGGATGAAACCAGATAGCGTCGGTTGATCCTATTATAGATTATGTGATGGGTGTGCCCAAATAGAAATTTAATGAATTGATAGTAATTATATAATCTGTTTAATTGTATTGGAAATGGTTTCATATAGTTATATAATTTTTAAGTGATCTTTACGGGTACATAAAGGGTTCTATGATATGATTTTCCAGGGATCCTAGATGAATTTTCAATAATAAGTTATCATGGTAGTCATTTTTTTAAAATGTAAGATAGATTATTTATTTAAATGAATTATGAATCCCCTTCTATGTGAAGGGATTATTTTTAAGAATAAAATGCATAGGTTTTCATGTTATTTCACTATACTTTTAGATTTCTTCTTTTTAATTCCCTTACTAATGTTTTTATGCTCAAACCGTGTTTTCGAAATGTTTTTTCATAATATTTAATTATGTGTAAGGGAAAATAAAAATGTGATGTTTAATTTCATAATGATTTTTCATGAAAATAACTCATTTGTTATTTTGAGGTTTTTATTTTATGGTGAAAATAGATATTGATCGAAAGTGTCCATGCTTTATTATATGGTTTTGATTTACATGATTTATGACCTAATTTTCTAAAAATATTCACCAAAAAGATCCTCAATTATAATAGAAAAAATTCTAGTCTTGGAAATCAATATTATATAATATTTATGGTCAAGTCCTTATAGTTTGTATAACATGATTATTTATATTAATTTAGATGTTCGGATAATGTTAATAGTATTTCCTTTAAATATTTTAATTTATCGTTATGTTGAAATGATATAGAATTTTAAGATTACCATGTTGCATCATCTAAAGTATGTCTATTTTGAGTGTCTTCTATATAGGAAACATAGAATCTCTAGTTTCAAGGATCTAAGAGGAAAATATTCTTCTTTATTAGAATCCCAAGATTGTTGGAATTATAATAGAATAGTTTTTTATAGTTATGAATAAGATGATGTAAGCTATAAATAGTAGTGGTATGCATTCTAGAGATAAGCATGTTATGTCAAAAAGGAACAAGTCTATAATGGATCATTTAATGATGTCACACCACACATTATTTAGTGGATCATTTAATATTATGGTAGATAAAGGATGGATCAATTCTCTAGGGAATATATATGAAGTCATGTGATGTTCCTAAAATCAAAATGTTGCTCTTATCGTTTATCATTTTGATGGTGATGATTATTGATAGTGTTCTTTTGTTTAGAATACTGAAGAGAAATATATATTTGATTTAATGAAATAATAAACATTTTTACCTAAGAAATATTTCCATAATGTTATTAATCTATAAATGGAAAAAAAATTCCATGAATTTGAGGAAAATAGATACGTATTTTTTGGAAACGTATAGTTCCAATTTTACAAGGCTATCTAAGTACATATAAGATTTTATTTAGGTATTTATAGTAAATTAATAGATTTTAATCAGTGTTGAAACCATTTTTATGAAGATATTTTGCCACATGAAAAGTTTAAGGCATTGAAAAAGTTATCCATTGTGCTAAACAAAAATGATATTTAATATTTTAACACTTTTGTTACTCATAATGATGAATGTAATAAGTTGTTAGGATGGAAGGAAATGGGAAAAATATAACAAATAAATATGGTGGCGTGAAAATAATGCTCTCATAATGTGTTATATGTTGAAAAAATAACTCTAGATAATATCTTATGAAATAAAGGAAGTGTTATCGATGTGTAAATTTTGGCTACATGGGACATGATTTCAAGGAAATGAATTTTTAAGAATCAAAGAATTGGGTAACCAATAACCATAAAATGGTCAGGTATTTTAGTTGATATGGAACTGCTCAATATGCTAATTTTTACCTAAAGATATTAACTCTGCCTGGAAATCCTAAAGATCAGAAGAAAAAAGGTGTGTAAAAATCTATTTTTTCTACTAATATTTATGTTGGGACATCAATTGAAGGTGTGAAATGTATGTTAATTATGTATTCATATTAAACAAAGACACTACATGAATCTGGATCATCACATTTTTTCAATTATATTAAATTTTATATTAAATTGGGAATATCACCTCATGAAACTTTTATAGAATTTTTTTTAAAACTCTTGGTGTAAATATTAAGGAAATCAAGATTCAAAGGAATATTCATATTCTTATTAATGGTATGGACTTTCCAACCAATATATTTGAACTGGCCATAGGAGAGTTTGATATCATTATTTTTATCGATCAAATTTTAGTTTTTAACCCTATAATATATTGAAGAACTAAGATTTTCATGTTAAATGAGTGAATGCATTTTATAACATACCAAGAAGCTAATTAGATGTTTTGAAATATAAGTGAGTGATAATAAAAAAATTAAAATAAAATTATAATTAGTAATTTTTTTCTGTTTATATTTCTAAATAAGTGGAGGAGTTTACTATTTAATTAATTCCTAATAATTAGCCTATTTCAAAACCTCCATATCGAATATATCAAGAAGAAAATTTAGAATTAAAAAATAAATTGCATGTGTTATTAAATAATTCTCTCATACTACCTAGAATATCACTATGGATTGATCCTATTTTTTATTATGAAATATGGTTCAATAAAACTATTCAATGACTATAGATATTAGAATAAAATCACTGTTAAGAAAAAGTTTCATTTTCCTTATATCAATGATTTGTTTGATCTGCTTCATAGAGCACGATATTTTTTGATGGTTTTTCTAAGGTCTGGTTACCATTAGCTAAATATGGTAGAGGACAATGTTCCAAAGACAACATTTCAGAATAGATATATCCATTATAAGTTTGTAGTTATGGATTTTGGGTTATCCAATTCAGTTGTTGTATTTATGGTTATCCTAAAAAAATTCAATGAGTTCATAATTGATTTTTTGGATGATTATATTGATGAAATTTTGAATTTTATAACAGTAAAAAGGATCATTAAAAACTTATAAGCATTAATTTGAAAACCTTATAATATATGAAACTATATGGTAAATTTTGTAAGGGGTAATTTTTTTCCAAAAAAATAATTTCCATAGACATATTACTTATAAAGATGTAAAAATTATTCACCCTACTAAAAAAATTTATTTATGAATGTACATGACACAAAAATATCACATATATTAATAGTTTTCTTACACTAGTGGGTTACTTCAAATGATTTTTTGAAAACGTTTATTTGTTCAACATCATATTAGCTATTTTAACTGAAAAATATTTCAATTAATCTAGATAAATGATTGTGATGATTGTTTTTAGGAACTAAAAATAAGATTCATTAATGATATGATTTTGGACCAACATTACAAAAATTGAAAAATTATCACATATAGTAATTCTCCTTTGAAATTACTTTTTTTTCTGATTTTTAATGATCTGGAAATTGTTTATGATTCACATCCATTGAAAACTCATGAGTTAAATAACAATACACGTGTTATAGAATTAGATATTTTAGTCTTTTATTTAAAAAATTAGAGTCACAATTTTTATAGAGTAAAGTGTGAAATATATATTATTAACAAAATTTGGAGGTTTTATTAACTAAAAAAGAATTTAACATGAGATAGATAAGACAACTGGAAAAAATCATGGAATATTATTTCTGAATTTGTTACCATCTTGGAAAATAAAAAAAGTGTCTAATTCATGGTGTTAGGAAAATAATGTTACGTTAACCATGTTATGTTGGGAACATGAAAATTTAGTTAAATTTTTTCTGAATTTATTCATTGAATTTTTTGATGCAAGGACATAATCTTATTTTGTATAATGTTTTAGTGTAGCCTCCTTTTTAAAAAATAATTAATAAAACTAATACGAAAGATCATGGTTTTCAGAAAATTTATAATCTATCAAGAAGGGTATGTTTTCTAATTTTTAATATTTATGAATATGTTCTTTTATGATTTATAAAAACTTTATGTGGGACCTATTATTCATAGTTTAAGAAGTATTTTATAAAATAAGTTCATAGATTTTAGTTTTTTTTCATCCAGGAAACCCTAAGATGTATAGAGACTTTTGAGAGTTTTCTGGCGGGGTAGAAAGAAAGATGATAGTACTAACTATTCCATAATGTGTTATAATTTTAATCAGGTTAAATTAGAATGAATTTTACCAAAGGGTATTCTTCAACAATTTCTAGAGGCATAATAGAAATGGGAAAATATATTAATTAATTTCAAGGGGTGATTTCCAAAGACTTCTCATGAAATCTATGAAATTTGGGTTATTTTTTATTGATTGACTAAATTAAGGGATTTCCATCCTATTTATAAGGCCCCAGCCTTAAACCTTACTTAATATTGAATTAAATGAGTAATTCACATTGAGGATCTTTTTAGGTTCAGAGTTTTAGAGAATTAGGACATAACTATTACATCTCAAAAGATTACAAAGTAGTCACTTCTACTAAATTTCCATAAAATAAAAAATCTTAAAAAGAAACATGTCTAGTTCCATTTTTTAGGTAGCATGACTTTCCCTTGATCCCATCCTTGACCCTATTCCATGCTTAGTCCGGTGAAAAACATTTCAAAAACTTGGGATGAGCATAAAAAGCTCAGTAAGGGATACACAAAGAATGAAAACTGTTAGTTTTTCAAAATAACAAGTAAACCATGTATACTTTATCAAAGTAATACTTTTCACCTTTTCGAAGTAGTAAAAACTCTTCGCTGAATAAAAGTTCATTACTTACCCTTCTGTAACCAAAATATTACCATAAGACCCATATAAAGTTCACATAACAGATAGAGGTAACTTGGGACATAAACATACTTAAGTGGAATAACCATAAGGTCGACTTCCACACATATCACTTAATGGAATAGCCATTCAGACAAATTCGATACATACTTAATGATATAGTCATACGGCCAACTTCCATACCCAATGCATTGGAGGTTATAACGTAACCACCCGTCCTGGTTCTCACGACACCACCCGTCATAATGTCCAAGTACCATTATAAAATCATAACACATAAAACCAACATAAAGGAATAATAACATTTCCAAATTTCAATCACAATATATCATTTAAATATATTGACAAAATAGAATCATTTTTCAAAACCATTTTCAATACCAAAATACATAAAAGATTACATGGCATTTATTTTATTCTAAAAACATTACGACTTGTTGAGGAAGCCAAAGATCAAATAATACTCGCGGCGGCGGAAAAGGTCGTTGTCACCGCGTACGTTAAAAGAAACATTCATTTTTTTCATTTAGTAAAATTATTTTTAGAAAAATATTCCTTTTTTATAAAAGTAAAAGTAAAAGTGATTTATACACCATATAAAAGAAAGTTACGTATAAAACAAAATATGATTCAATGAAAGGAGATTGAGACGAATTCCCTTACAAAGACGGTATACTTGGATTAAGGATAAATCAATTACATAATTATGTGTGACAAACGAATACACACAATATAAGTGGATATTATGTGTAAAAAATCATATGTTATTCACACATATTTATAGAACGGCATATTCAAGGAGTACAAGCATATCCCAAAGAATCAAAATTGGGTTAAGAAGTTCCCTTGCAAAAATTTTCCGACCTAACGGCATCACTACAAAATTCAGAAAATGAGTTGATGAGAGATAAAAAGGGTATCTCATCACATGGACATAAAATTTAGATCAATAAGGATATAGAATAACATATCCCAACATAATATTATGTGAATTAATAGACATAACAAAAGAACTCTTTTACAAAAAGAGGAGGGTGAAAGGTTCCCTTGCCGACATGGGTATCTTTCAAGATATGCACCCCGCGAAAGAAGGACAATAAAACATTGATGTAAATACTCATAAATGAAAGTATATTACACAATGATAAAAATAATGGGCAGTACATACACCACTAAAAGGAAATTTTTGCATATGTAGCATAAATCTCACGGGAATAAAAGTGAGATGAAAAATCCCTTACGAAAACTCGGCAGCCTAACAGCGCCACATAAACTTACAAAAATGGATTGATGAGATCAAATAGGGTCTCTCATAATATTAAAATAATGTTTACAGAAAGACTAATATGAAAGAACATCCCCCAACATAACAAAGAGGAGCTTAAAAGAAGTGACATAAAGGAGAGTACTTAAAAAGAAAGAGAGAGGTTAGATCTATTACGAAAATTCGGCAGCCTAACGGCGCCACTCAAAACTTCCAAAATGGATTGATGAGAGAGAATAGGGTCTCTCATAATATGAACATAAAAATTTCAGTAACAGTAATATAAAATAACATCACAATAACAAGAAATATTAGCTTTAGAAGCAATGACATAAAAGAGAGCACATAAAATAAAAGACAGGAGTAAGATCCCTTACCTCGGGTCTGACTTGCCTCGATCGTTCTTTAACGTCCTGAATAATAAACATGAGTTAATTTATATTTTCTTAAGAACATTTTTCAAGTTCATTATTCCTTTTATATCACCTATTTACCTTTTATAAACATTATGTAATCATTTAAGTTAATAATGTTTGTTTTGTCGATATTTGGATCTTTAGTCGAAATTGAACTTCTTACAATTACATGTTGTTCGTGTGGTCAATGGTTCATTATATCCAGAATGATATTCATGATTTGGATATAATATATATCATATATATCCAGCATATACATGTATTTATAATATTACATAATCATTTATAGGTAAGAAATGAAATGCCCCGTTCATGGAGAAGGTAAGGCGTACGTACGCATGAACGCTACTTTCATATCATTGTCATATTAATGGAATTAAAAATAAATGAGAGGTATGTATATTTTAATTCCAGAATTATATTCATCATTTATATGTAACATACATTATATATATCCATTATAAATATGTACTTATAATAGTACATTACATTTGGGGATTAGAAATGAAATGCACCGTTCATGGAGACGGTAAGTCGTACGTACGCATGAACGCTACTTTCATTTCTATCTCATACATTAATGGAAAGAAATAATAATGATATAGAGTTATATTATAATTACAGTATTACATCATATATAATAACTTTAAATCCATCCTTTATACATCCCACATATGGCATTAATGAATCAAATCACTTTGAGGGGGCGGTAGTACGCACTTCCAAAAATAAAGATATCGCGTATACACATAATGGAAACCATAAAGGTATTACCAAAATGAAAAATACATAAGCTTAAGAAAAACATAAACATATTATATATCATATATAAATATAGTGTCATCTTAATGGCCACCATTGAAGGTGTTAAAATAATGTTGAACAATCATCGTTTCAGGAGGCCGAAATTCACCATCCACGGAAACAGTATGTTCTTTAACCATTAGATGTAGGTGTGTGTAATTGTAGCTAGAATAATTCTTATAACAACATCCTAGTATATTTATGATACTATATTTGTTACAAAATAAATGAATAAAAAGAGTTTAATGGGTTGGAGAAGCAAAATAAAACAAAAGGACTCAAGTGAAGACATTACCTTAAAATCGGGTAACACCCTTTGGTTTGAGCTAAAAGGCTTCCTTGGGAAGACTTCTTCCCAAAGTGAGGCTTCAATGAGTAATATAGGGAAGTGGAGAGACAAAATGGGCAGGGTTTGGCCGATCCAAAGGCTTTGGGAGTGTGGGTAAGGAGGTAGAGGTGGGGCCCTTTTATAAGAGGAGTGGAGGGGCACTCCTGGAAAGTAAAGAAAATTCACTATATTTTAAAATGATATTCGGATTTAAGAGGTCCCACATTGATATAATTCTAGGATAAGGTGATAAGGGTTCTAAAGACACTCATAAAATATGTTTTGGACATGTTTAGGTCTTAGATATTACATTATCTTTCCATTTTATTTAAATCGTTAAATAATGAGGTTATCGTTGCATCATCATGATGTCATAAATAATTTAATTTATTTAATGTCTAAAAATTATTAAAAAACTACAATGATGTAGGAATTCTTTTTATATTTCCAATGATTATTTTTAGACAAAAATCTGATTTGTATAACCCCATTTAAAAATTGTTTTGGTAAAACAACTCATGTTTGTGACATTTTTATTTAAACTTTAAATGAAAATAAATTAATGTCATTTTCCAAACAAAGTGGCTTCATGGGGTCCCCAAGTTGACCCATGGATTTTCTTGGTCGGCCATGACACATCCAAGGAGGGTAGGACATTTTTCTAGGTCATTTCATTTTATTAAAACATTATTCTTACCATAAACTACACTAATTACCTCTAATCGCGATTAAGAACTTAGAAGTTACTATTCACCAAAAAAATTATTTTAATCTCATTGAACCACATTTTACTTCTTAATGACAACCATGTATGTCGGATTTTTGAAATTAAAAACAAAAAAGTGGTAAAATTTCATTTAAACGAAAAATCATTTTTTATAAGTACTACTTACTGGTTTCACTATTCATCAAAAATTGAAGCTTTTTAGAAAAATCCCAAAAATTCACCCTAAGATATATTTGATATTCCGAATTCAAAAATGAAGTCTATTTTACAAAATTAAAAACATATAAGTTACAATAATTAATTTAATAATTAATTCCCGATGTCAGAGCAAATAGCGTGTTTTTATGAAACAATAAGTATCAAAAGATTGACACTAGTTTAAGAATGATTTCAAAGTGAAATTATTTCTAATGACCAATATTGGATTTAATGGTAAAAATATATTCTAATTTCACTTTAAAACAAATTCAAAAGATAATATAATCATATAAATAAATTATATTAAAAAGAGTTTTTGAATTAAAATACAACATTTTACACTATTCATAAAAAAATGAACTTTATCGGAAAGATACCAAAAATTTACACAAAGTAAATTTTGATGTCTCGATTTTAAAGAAGAGTTTTATTTGGTCCAATAGAATGTATAAGAGTGAGCAAAACTATATTTAATAACAGTTCTCCATCAGAAGGTGATAAGTGAACCTTTAATGAAAACTAGGGCATATACGCCTAAAATTGAATTCTTTCCATATTTTAAGCCTTTATATTTTATTAGATAAATGTAAAAACATTTAAAAACATATATAATCATATTTTTGTTATTTATATCCATTCCCTCCAATACAACGGCTACCTGTGAACTACTATTTAAAATAATATTATTTTATTATTAGAGTGCAACGTAAGATTCCCAAGAAACTCGTTGTTGCATGTTGGGTACGCCATCGAGCATAGTGTCCGCTTTAAAGCCATGTTAATATTTTATTCACAAATATGGATAAATATGAAAATGTCATATTCTTTATTTACCTGGGGTGTTACATCCTTTCCCCCTTTTGGGAATTGCATCCTCGCAATTTTTAAAATTGACCTTGGAAACATCCTTGAAAGTCCCACATCGGAACAAGAGTCGGTAAAAAAATCACTTTAAAATAAAGAAAGATAAGTACATAGGTCACCCGAGTTAACCCATAATAGGATTTCGTGTAGGAAAACATGGACATGGAAGAAAAATCAAAGGGTCATGTTCTTGAGGGAGATTGATAGTAAACATATCTAGGAGAAAGTTAACTATAAGAAAATCACAAACTTGTGACGGGTTAAACGGTATTCGATTCCCCAGTAGAAAAAGTTAATAGACATCATTTTTGTTTTAAGTTAATTTTTATTGAGTAATTTATTCATAAGGAAACATAATCACTTATCATGTTGACTTTCAACTTTTATTAGATTCCTTACACAAACTCATATTTTCTCCAAAAGACGAGTATTTAGGAAGACTTGTTCATATTAAGAGTACTATAATCAACTTCTAGAGAATCACCTAATCCACCAAAGAGAACTATATACTTCCAATATCTTTAGGCTTTAACCAAAACCAAAACCAAAAAGGTTAGTACAAGATCAGACAATCCAGAAAAGGATAACCCTTTAAAAAGAAAATCTATGCTTAATCTCCAAAATTTGTCCAACAAAACCCAAAGTTCAACGAGGACCATCCAATAAACAATTTGTCCATAAAATTTATCGAAGTAAACCAAACTAAGATTGAAACCCAAATATTGTAAGGATTTAATCACATTGTCTTCAAAGGTACAAATTAACTTTTATCTCTAAATAACATCTGTTGCTCTTAAATTCTCATATTGAAAAGTAATTAACCTAATCACATATCATCCATGATAGGTTAATCATTTCCATAGATAACCTAAAATAAACTTACTATTGATTCCTAAAATCATATAACTAAAAAGAACCAGTCAAACTGACCAGGGACTTCACGTAGTCCAGTGGTAGGCAATAAATACCAGTTGCACTTTGGTTGTGGGTTCGATTCCTACAGCTTTGTCCGACGCGACGGGTAGTTGCACGGTCTGCGTGTTGTCCTTTTTCCAAAACTATATAATTCTCAAATCATTCCCCAAAAAGGGATAAAATCATTAAAAATAACCATAACATAATTTAACCTCAATTTTATCTCATGCCTTTTACTTCAATCATAACATCTAGTAACCCATAATTACCTCAAAAGTAAGGATCATATAGACCCAAATGGTTCTTTATAATTATGTCCACAAAAGAAAAGATAAATATTCCTTGAATAAAATTTTCATATATTAAACATCAGGGTAACACATAATATAAAAAGTCATCTAATGTAACCCCATCATCAAAAGAGACTTAGTACTCTTAAGAATTTCACCATAACACTTGAAGCCCTTATATGTTGACATCTTAATCATTCAACATTCTTCATGATCCATTAACCATTCCTTTCCAACTTATTCTGATATACTTCTTTCCTACAAACAAAATCATGAATCATATCCTAAGATTCCAAAATAGGAAAACAATAGTCATGAAATAATTTATACCTTTGATTGGTCATTGTCAGTTTCTTCACCCTCAATTGGAATGGCATTAGGTATTAGTAAATGAATATTTGTACGATCTTGGTGATCCCATTCCCGAAACTTCTTCATAGGACATGTGTTTGAATAATGACCATGCACACCACATTTAAAACATTCAATTGATCCCTCAAAAATAACTTCTTTCCCTTTCCTCGAGTCAACTAGACGCTTCCTTTTTCCATGGAAGGTTCTTGATTTATGACCTTCATTTCCACATCTATAGCATATTTCTGTCCCTTTGAAACATTTTACTAGGTGTTTCTTTCCACATCTTTGACACATAGGTTTTTGAACACGCTAACCTTTATGATTATTACCTGTAGTTCCGTAGGGATTTGTTTCTCGTATATATGATGCCTTATAGAAATCACCATGTATTAGGTGGTCAATCATGACTCCAGATAGTTGGTTGAGGATAAACAAAAGAGTTCTCATTGCAGCTCCCATATCATTCAGTTGCTCGCTCAGAAAATGGTCACAATTTCCTTCACATCCACTGTTACTTTGGTGCCTGCTAGATCCAGCCATTTACTAAAACCAAAAAGGGTCAGTGTGAGAATATCAACATAACCATAATGTGCTAATGAGGAAGATGTACTTACTCATTCACTTTATCTAAAATCTATGAATCTTTCTGAAATCCTAACCATTATGGTAATGTCACTTATGCTTAAAGAATACCCTAACCTCTAAAGTTATCTAAACCGACCTCTGATACCAACTATAAGGCCCCATCCTTAAACCTTACTTAATATTGAATTAAATGAGTAATTCACATTTAGGATCTTTTCAGGTTTAGAGTTTTAGAGAATTAGGACATAACTATTACATCTCAAAAGATTATAAAGTATTCGCTTCTACTAAATTTCCATAAAATAAAAACTCTTAAAAAGAAACATGTCTAGTTCCATTTTTTAGGTTGCATGACTTTCCCTTGATCCCATCCTTGACCCTATTCCATGCTAAGTCTGGTGAAAAACATTTCAAAAACTTGGGATTGGCATAAAAATCTCAGTAAGGGATACACAAAGAATGAAAACTGTTAGTTTTTCAAAACAACACGTAAACCATGTATACTTTATCAAAGTAATACTTTTCACATTTTTGAAGTAGTAAAAACTCTTCGCTGAATAAAAGTTCATTACTTACCCTTATGTAACCAAACGATTTCCATAAAACCCATATAAAGTTCACATAACATATAAAGGTAACTTGGGACATAAACATACTTAAGTGGAATAACTATAAGGTCGACTTCCACATGTATCACTTAATGGAATAATAATTTGGCCAACTTCCATACATACTTAGTGGAATAGCAATACGGTCGACTTCCATACCCAATGCATTGGAGGTTGTAACATAACCACCCATCCTCGTATTCACGGCACCACCCGTCATAATATTCAAGTACCATTATAAAATCATGACACATAAAACCAACATAAAGGAATGGTAACATTTCCACATTTCAATCACAATATATCATTTAAATATATTGACATAATATAATCCTTTATCACAACCATTTTCAATACCAAAATACATAAAAGAGTACCTGTCATTTATTTTATTCTAAAAACATTATGTCTTGTTGAGAAAGCCAAATATCAAACAATACTCGCGGCGGCGGAAAAGGTCGTTGTCACCGCATACGTTAAAAGAAACATTCATTTTTTTCATTTAGTAAAACGCTTCATAGAAAAAGTTTCCTTTTGTATAAAAGTAAAAGTCAAAGGGGTTTATACACCGTATAAAAGAAAGTTGTGTATAAAACGCAATATACCTCAATGAAAGGATATTGAGACGAATTCCCTTACAAAGACGGTATCCTTGGATTAAGGACAAATCAATTACATAATTATGTGTGACAAATGAATACACCAAATATAAGTGGATATTACGTGTAAAAAAATCAGATGTTATTCACACATATTCATAGAACGACATATTCAAGGAGTACATGCTTATCCCAAAGAATCAAAATTGGGTTAAGAAGTTCCCTTGCTAAAATTTACCGGCCTAACGGCATCACTACAAAACTCAGAAAATGAGTTGATGAGAGAAAAAAAGGGTATCTCATCGCATGGACATAAAATTTAGATCAATAAGGATATAGAAGAACATATACCAACATAATATTATGTGAATTAATAGACATAACAAAAGAACTCTTTTACAAAAAGAGGAGGGTGAAAGGTTCCCTTACCGACATGGGTATCTTTCGAGACATGCACCCTGCGAAAGAAGGACAATACAACATTGATGTAAATACTCATAAATGAAAGTATATTACACAATGATAAAAATAATGTTCAGTACATACACCACTCAAAGGAAATTGTGGCAGATGTAGTATAAATCTCACAGGAATAAAAGTGAGATGAAAAATCCCTTACGAAAACTCACCAGCCTAACAACGCCACATAAACTTACAAAAATGGATTGATGAGATCAAATAGGGTATCTCATCATATTAACATAATGTTTACAGAAAGAGTAATATAAAATAACATCCCCCAACATAACAAAGAGGATCTTAAAAGAAGTGACATAAAGGAGAGTATTTAAAAAGAAAGAGAGAGGTTAGATCTCTTACGAAAATTCGGCAGCCTAACGGCACCACTCAAAACTTCCAAAATGGATTGATGAGAGAGAATAGGGTCTCTCATCATATGAACATAAAAATTACAGTAAGAGTGATATAAAATAACATCCCAATAACAAGAAATACTATCTTTAGAAGGGATGACATAAAAGAGTGTACTTAAAAAGAAAGAGAGGAGTAAGATCCCTTACCTCGGGTCCGACTTGACTCGATCATTCTTTAACGTCCTGAATAATAAACTTGAGTTAATTTCAATTTTCTTAAGATCCTTTTTCAAGTTCATTATTACTTTTATATCACTTATTTACATTTTATAAACATTATCTAATCATTTAAGTTAATAATGTTTTTTTTGTCAATATTTGGTTCTTTAGTCGAAAGTGAACTTCTTACAATTACATATTGTTCATGTGGTCAATGGTTCATTATATCCAGAATGATATTCATGATTTGGAAATCATATATATAATATATATCCAGCATATACATGTATTTATAATATTACATAATCATTTATAGGTAATAAATGAAATGCATCGTTTATAGAGACGGTAAGTCGTACGTACGCATGAATGCTACTTTAATTTATTTGTCATATTAATGGAATTAAAACTAAATGAGAGGTATGTATATTTTAATTCCTGAATTATATTTATCATTTATATGTAACATAAATTATATATATCCATTATAAAAATTTACTTATAATAGTACATTATATTTGGGGATTAGAAATGAAATGCGCCGTTCATGAAGACGGTAAGTCGTACGTACGCATGAACGCTACTTTCCATTCTATATCATAACATAATGGAAAGAAATAATAATGATATAGAGGTATATTATAATTACAGTATAACATCATATATAATAACTTTAAATCCATCCTTTATACATCCCACATATGGCATTAACGAATCAAATCACTTTGAGGGGGCGGTAGTCCGCACTTCCTAAAATGAAGATATCGCGTATACCCATAATGGAAACCATAAAGGAATGACCAAAATGAAAAATACAGAAGCTTAAGGAAAACATAAACATATCATATATCATATATAAATATAGTGTCCTCTTAATGGCCACCTTTGAAGGTGTTAAAAGAATGTTGAACAATCATCGTTTCGGGAGGCCGAAATTCGCCATCCACGGAAACAGTACGTTGTTTAACAATTAGATGTAGATGTGTGTAAGTGTAGCTCGAATCCGTCTTATAACAACATCCTAGTATATTTATGATACTGGATTTGTTACAAAATAAATTAATAAAAAGAGTTTAAGGGGTTGGAGAAGCAAAATAAAACAAAAGGACTCATGTGAAGACATTACCTTAAAATCGGGTAACTCCCTTTGGTTTGAGCTAAAAGGCTTACTTGGGAAGACTTCTGCCCAAATTAAGGGTTCAATGTGTAATATAGGGAAGTGGAGAGACAAAATGGGCAGGGTTTTTTCGATCCAAAGGCTTGGGAGTGTGGGTAAGGAGGTAGAGGTGGGGTCCTTTTATAAGAGGAGAGGAGGGGCACTCTTGGAAAGTAAAGAAAAGTCACTTAATTTTAAAATGATATTCTGATTTAAGAGGTCCCACGTTGATATAATTCGAGGTTAAGGTGATAAGGGTTCGAAATCCACTCATCCAATAGGTTTTGGACATGTTTAGGTCTTAGATATTACATTATCTTTCCATTTTATTTAAATCGTTAAATAATGAGGTCATCATTGCATCATCATGATGTCATAAATAATTTACTTTATTTAATGTCTAAAAATTATATGAAAAATACTAAGATGTAGGAAATCTTTTTAGATTTCCAATTAATATTTATAGTCAAAAATCTGATTTGTATAACCCCATGTAAAAATTGTTTTAGTAAAACAACTCATGTTTGTGACAATTTTATTTTAACTTTATATAAAAAGATATTAATGTCATTTTCAATCCAAAGTGGCTTCATGGGGTCCCCAAGTTGACCCATGGATTTTTATGGTCGTCCATGACACATAAAATGAGGGTAGGACATGTTTCTAGGTCATTTAATTTTATTAAAACATTATTCTTACCATAAACTATACTAATTTCCTCTAATCGCGATTAAGAACTTAAAAGTTATTATTCACCAAAAAATTATTTTAATCTCATTGAACCACATATTACTTCTTAATGACAGCCATGTATGTTAGATTTTTGAAATTAAAAACACAGAAGTGGTAAAATATAATTTAAACGAAAAATCAGTTTTTATAAGTACCATTTAGTGGTTTCACTATTCATCAAAAATTGAAGTTTTTCAGAATAATCCCAAAAATTCACCCTAAGATATATTTGATATTCTGAATTCAAAAATGAAGTCTATTTTACAAAATTAAAAACATATAAGTCACACTAATTTATTTAATAATTAATTCCCGCTTTCAGAGCAAATAGCGTGTTTTTATGAAACAATAAGTATCAAAAGATTGACACTAGTTTAAGTCTGATTTCAAAGTGAAATTAATTCCAACAACCACTATTGTATTTAATGGTAAAAATATATTCCAATTTCACTTTAAAACCAATTCAAAAGATAATATAATCATATAAATAAATTAGATTAAAAAGAGGTTTTGAATTAAAATACAACATTTTACACTATTCATAAAAAATGAACTTTATCGGAAAGATACCAAAAATTTACACAAAGTAAATTTTGATGTCCCGATTCTAAAGAAGAGTTTTATTTGGTCCAATAGAATGTATAAGAGTGAAAAAAAAACTATATTTAATGACAGTTTGCCATCAAAAGGTGATAAGTGAACCTTTAGTGAAAACTAGGGCATATACGCCTAAAATTTAATTCTTTCCGTATTTTAAGCCTTTATATTTTATTGGATAAATTTAAAAACAATTAAAAACATATATAATCATATTTTAGTTATTTATATCCATTCCCTCCAATACAACGGGTACATGTTAACTACCATTTAAAATAATATTATTTTATTATTAGAGTGCAACGTAAGAATCCCAAGAAACTCGTTGTTGCGTGTTGGATACGTCATGGAGCATAGCGTCCCCTTTAAAGTCATATTAATATTTTATTCAAAAATTTGGATAAATATGAAAATGTCATATTTCTTATTTACCTGGGGTGTTACACTATTAGAGATAATTTGTCTTTAGATCATAACTATAATCAATATATAAAGAAGATTGTCTATTCAAGTTCAGTACCTCTCTCTATTGTCTCTCATTAGGATCTCATATTTTTTTTCTAATTCTATAAGGTACATTAGAAGTCATTTAGTACTAAATTAAATTTTAGTATAGCTTTTCATCCTCATTTTGGAGGTTAGTCTAACTAGATGATTCCAAAAAATAGAATATATTATTAATTTTGGATAAATGGATTACATGGGATTTGGGGATCAATATATTTCATCGGTTGAGTTTATTATAATAAGAGTTTTCATTCCATTATACAAATGGATCCATTTGAAGCATTATATGGGTATAAATGTCGAACATAATATTTTTTTGAATGAAGTTGGAAAAAGGATTTTGATGATAAAATATTTAGTATAGGAAATGGAATATAAGGTGTAGTTAATCCTGTAGCATATGAGGCTACCTTATAGTATGTATAAATGTAATTTAGATAACCATAAGGAAGATATTTCTTTTGAGGTAGGTGAACATTTTTTTCTTAAACTATACCCATAGAAAAGGGGTATGTGTATTCTTAAAAAGGGAAACAATGTATATAGTACCTTAGATTGTATTAAATCGTATAAAAATTACGATTAGTTTCTTACCATGTGTCTTTGCCTCTAAGTTAATCCAAGTTACACAATGTGTTTCTTGTTTCAATATTAAGGGATTATGTTCAAGATCAATCTCAATTTTTTAGCCCAGAACTAGTTCATTTGGAATAAAAACTTTCTTATTAGGAATATCCCACTCATTTTATTTATTTTAGGTATAAATTTATGCAAAATAAGTTTATTTACTAGGTTACGGTTTTATGGAAAACTCATATTGTTGATTATTCGACAAGGAAATCTAAAAATGTTACGAGGGAAAGATATCCCCACTTGTTTAATATGTGAATAAAATTATAATGGATCAATTTATTAAATTGGGTAAGAATTTAACAAACCAATTAATGATAGAATAAATCATTTTCATATTATTTATTATTAATTATATATTTATATTTATTTTTAAGATATTAATATTTTTTAAAATCAAAAGGGAAATAAATTTAATTGAACTATTTTATTATAAGGTTTTAATTAAATTTTTAATTGATAAGTAATATAATTTGAAATTACAAAAATTAATAAAAAAAATAAACATATAATAATAATTACATTCAGGTGAAACATTCTAATTTTTTAGAAACTACTTATATTTTATTGAATAATGGATAATGTATATTTTTGTAAGAAAGTCATTAATTCTCCAAAAATTATGTAATTGTAAATTAAAATTTTGTTTTAAATAATTTTTCATGTAAAATATGTTATATTTACATATATTTAATCCACATATTTATTTATAGTCATATTTATACTGGAATTTAGTAAATGTTTGTTTCTGGGTTTAAAAATGGGATTTATCTAAAAATAGTTTTATAGTGAAAATTGTTTCCCTATATTAAATAATTAAAATAAGAACAAAAGATGAATTTTTAAAATTTAACTTATAGATTACATATCAAAAAAATTAATTTATATTTATATATTGTTTATTATCAATCACATAGTTTTTATAAAATCATCTATTTCATGAAAAATACATTTCTTAAAAACCCACATTGTTATCCCATCTCTGGGTTTTTCTCCAATAATAATTTTCCAGTTCTATGAATTTAATTTATAAAAAGGATTACATATTTATAACCATCATAATTTATTTAACATAAAATTTTCACCATAATTTTTTACCAAAATTAATAATGAAAACAGTTAAAATTATTTATCATGGTTATAGTAAAAACAGATTTATTGAGGGTTAAACTAAGATGATAAAGGATTAAATTACCTAAAACATTTTATAAAATATATTTTATGTAAATATTTATAACATATAATTTCTATGTTTTGATAATTATACATTTTGGACTAATTTTTCTTGTTAAAACATGGTTACACTTTTTTCTTCTCAAAACATTCAACTATTCCACTCACCTAACATATAAAAGGTCACCCCTTGTCCTATCCTCTTAACACCATAAATTCCTTTTATCATAGAGTATACCTACCAATATAACCTCCTAGATTACCTACCCACAACCTAGATACCTTATTTTTAACATAAATTCATCATATAAAGGATTTTGGTGCTTAGCTAAGAAGGTTGTCTGAATAATATGTATTGCGCATAACTGTTCCTCTTTTTTATGTATTCTTCCACCTCTTTAAAATATTATTCAATTATTATTATATAATAACATTATAATATCCCATATAATTATATGTTATTATTTTAGGTTGATATCCTAAATCAATCACCTCTTCAATCCAATGGGATATGAAATCATCATTCGTGTAAACTGATGACTACATCTTTAGGAATTAATATTATTTGTTTTCCTTAATCTCCTGTCAAGTCTAGTTCTAGTAATGTATTTAAAAAAATTATATAATATTTGTAACATATTTATACATGTGAAGTTATTATTTCACATATACCACATTAACATCTATTCCATGGGGGATATAATTGCATCGCTTATGTGTATGGCAGATCACCACCTCGCTAAGCAATGTGATTTGTTTTCAATAATGGTTTATTATTAAGGTATAACGGTTGATGTTAATGAATATATGTGATCTGAAATACATAATATTGGTATTTATGATATATTTATCATTGTTAGAAGATAATTTATCATTTTTTCCTTACATTGAAAAATTTTAATGTCATTCACGTACGTGTGGATTACCACCTCCACAAAGTGTTGCGATTCTTTTTTTACCACCACATAATACGAAATATATATATATATAATTATATTTAATTAAATAATATAAAAGTTAATATAATATGTTCAATATGGAATGATAAAATAATGCATACCATCTTTAAATTATGATCATTGAAAAATTGAAAGGTTACTCATTTCTACGTATGGAATACCATCTCCATGATCAGGACACACATTATTTTCAAAACTATCTTTCATTTTTGGTTTTAAAAATAATACTTTATACATAAATACGATTACTATTTAAAGATTATTATTCTAGATATTTGGAAATAATGACCTCTTAGAACAATATTCAACCTATCAATGTAATTTTGACTCATAATCCAAATATCATCGAAACATCCAAGATAAACATAATTGATTACCCAATTTTATATAAAATAGAAATAAGTGAAATAAAAATTAATGATAAACCTTAAAAATATTCCTACGTAATTAAATATTTGACATAAGTATATTATTATAGAATATAATTTAGGAGTGTGATGAATCGAACTCGAGGTAAGGGACTTAATCTCAATTTCCTTTCATTGAGTCATATATTTATGTCATGAACATATATTATTTTTAAAAGCTATATTTAAAGTCTAGTTAACATGTTATATCATCAATTTCTCTATTATCATGGTATTTAATTTTTTTTAATGTTATTATTTCCTTGGGCTTGTGATTCAAATATATACACGGTGATAAAGAACATTTTGAAACAATCTCCCATTTAAACGTTTTATTGTAAATTAATTTTTTATCCATCTATATGTTATTAAAATGATTTTATTATGAAAATGAGTGTTTTTTAATGAAATTTCCATATTTCCTTTATCATTTTTGAGAAAAAAAAATATTTTTATATAAATTTTTACATCATTTAGATTAAGAAAAATGAATTTAAAATTATTATGAATATGGTGACTACTAATATTTCTACCACTGTTACCATTATTTTAATAATATATTCCTTTACATTATTTCATGTTTTTTTCAATGAAAAACTATAACACCCTAATATTTGGTGATATATTTTTTTAAATGATTCTTTTTTATATTTAGTATTACATGAAAAGACGACATTGGATTTCCTTACAAGTAATATTCATTTTATCTTGTGTTACAAGAAAAAAAATGTTTGGATTATTTTACACACAATACCCATATTAGATTATTTTACATGAAACACAGATTCAAAATGAAACGAAAAATACTATTAAAATATTATTTTCTGATTGTTATCACCCAGAAAATGGAATAATGATTTTGAATATGATTAACTAAATTATGAAAATATTGTTCACAAAATTTTATATAAATAATTTCTTAGTGACCAATTATTTATAAATGGATGTAAAACCATTTGAAAAAAAAAATCAATTCTTATAAAACTATTTTTAAGCACACAAGTGTTCTTTATAAAAATATATTAAAAAGTCACTCATGTTTAATTTTTTTACTTTAAATTTATAAATTATATATTAAATAAAATTTTTATAGTTTATACTATGTGTTATCAATGTCAGAGATAAAAATAAATCTACTTTTATTTTTATAGCTATATTTTGTTTCAAAAATGTTTTTATCACCTTGTTCTGGTGCACTTATTTTAAAAATAAATTTTTACACTTTTTTAGAATTTATTTGAAAAAAACTAAACACCATTTTTTAAAAAATAATATAAAAATTAGCATAGTGTGACTTTTTTTGGTTTTTTTTTTAAGAATATTCTTTTTTAATGAATAGTGAAATGTACTAAATTTAAAATAAAAACAGTCATTTTTTCTAAATAATTTACAATGATAAACTATATTTTAAATTTACTCAGTCATAATTCTTTAATTATAAATATATTAATACTATATAGTTTACTTAAATCAATTTCGTATTCAAATTTAGTAAAACAGCATTGTAAACTTTTAAACATTTTCACATCAAAAACACACTTCATTATTTGGTCGGTGAGACCAATTTTAAATTAAATTACATAAATTCTTTATGCTAATTTTTGAAAAATTGATTATATATTTTGAATAATTATAATTTATATTATATAACAAGTTTAACTTAATTTTTTACTAAAATGATTAGTGAAAACGATTAAAATATATCACTTTGATTAAGAAAATACAAGTTTTACAAGGGACTAAACTTTAAAAATAATTGTAAAATGGCCTTGAAAATTATAAAAAACACATTTCATGGACATATTTTTACCTTATACCTTAAATGGTATATATTTTTCTATTATTGGAGCCACATTACATGGAAAAAATGTCCTTGGAATTCACTCATTCAAAAAATACAAGAGTGGCACTAACATCTATTTTAAAAGGCCACCCAATCTTGCCTTCTATTTAAACCATAAAAACCAATTGGTTAGGAAAATACCAAAAAATATCTTACAACTTCCCACCAGCAATCGAAGAAACCTTATTTTTTCCACAAATCCAATCATAAAATTAAATTTGTGAAAACTAAAAGGAGATACCCAGAAAAGTGGTAATGTTCATCAACGAATGTTTTTGTTTTATTTCATCCACATACACCATTTATTAGTTTTTTATGATTCATATATAATAACATTAATATATTAAATATACTGATATTTTTTTTATAATGGTATGAATTAAACTACATACACTTCTATCAAAGAGGCAAGGAAATCATTGTTCGTGTGCATGGTGAACTACCGACTCACAAACTCATGTCATTCATTTTTAATTAAAACCTATAAAGGTTTTGAATAATGAAGTTAATATTATTTATATATTATATTTATGATATTTATGATATATTTGTTCTTTTTTAAGTATTATATAACACACATCTTCATGATTTTAATTTTGTGGGAATATAATAACATTGTTCGTGTGTACAGCGGACTACCTCCTCATGATGTGATATGATTCGTTCGCGTTTTACATGGAATGATTTATGTATGGGTTTAATAAAAATATTTTATATATATATATAATAGAAATTTTAGTATAATTATAATATATCATTTAATTTTTTTCTTTCAAATTGACAAGAGAATGAAAAACATCAGTCAAGCGTATGTATGTCTTATCGTCTCCATGAACGGTGAATTTCATTTTCTATCATGAAATATTTTTTATTACTATATGTACATATATACTGAATATATGTGATATTTATATCATTTTATAAATTATGTATATTATTAAATCATTATATAAGTAAGAGGGAAAATAATAATTAGTTAAAACATGAAAGAAAAATAATGTTGTAATTACCTGAAACATAAGTTTATCATTGAATTGTTTCTAAACGGGTAATATAAATTCATTGGAAAATCATATATCATATTATATATATATATTTTAATTTTGATATTTTATATATTTAAAATAAACTTATATTTCTTATACATGAGGTTTTAATGTGTACGACAAAATTCATGACTTAAGGTAAGGGGATTTCTAATCTCACTTTTATTTCAAGGGTACATATGACATATGAACCAATAATTTCATTTTTGTGGTGTATATATTTCCCAAGGACATAATATATGATGACTATACCTAATTTAATGACCATTAATATTTCCACTATTGTTAATATTTCACATGGATTGTGATTCACAAGCTTCTCCAGCAGAAAGGCATTTTCGTCTCACTTTTTACTTTTTTGAGTCACATGTTATATTCACCTCCTAATACTTCTATGTGAAGTATACAATTCAAAATAATTTATTTTACGATGATTATAATAATATTTATTTGTTTTTAAATATCCATTTTAGTATCTCTCTATCATAGTGTTTATAGTTCAAAAGTTACCAAATTGGTAATGGATTTGTGTCTCAATTTTCCTTCTTTGAGACATATGTTATGATATTCACCAGTATTATTCCATGAGGTGTATATAATAAAATTTATATGTAATATGATGAATTAATATGTGATTAAAATCATTCTTCATAATATGACATCCTTTGATATAATTTATGTTATGTTAAGTATATGATCCAATGATATCATTCATATTCTTTCTCGGAATGGTTTATATTTTGATGGGATTATGTTTATGGAACATATTTCTTTTCCACGGACTATACCATGTTAAAATAATAATTATACCCTCTTATTTTCATGGGTTTTCCAATGACGAAATAATTATGATAAATTATCTTTCTCATAGGTTATGATATAATGACATTTTTTTGATAAATATTTTATTTCATGTTTTATGATATAAAGAATGTTTATTATATTGTAGGAACTGATATATATGTTTTCATTATGTTATGGGTGGTACCTATATATCACACTAATGAATTGGGTAATGATAAATTTTTTATGAGATCATATGGTACATGGTTGATTGTCCAAATCCCAAAGATGAGGGTACATGTGTAATTATCCCAAGGCCAAACACCAGGGTACATGGGTGGTCAGCCCAAGCCTAAGGATGAGGGTTTATAGGTGGTCATACCATTCAAAAAAATCAGGGTATATGGGTTATTATTTCTTTCCCAATGTGAGTACATAGGTGACTTTCTTAATCCTAACATATTGTCAACGTATTTGTGGGTATCCTTGACATAATATTTTATATATGTATGCCTGAAATTCCATATCTTGTGCTCTCCTAACACACATAATTTTATTCCCTTATGAGTATTGTCTTATGAACTACCAATATTTATTATAGGACTCATTATTAATATCTTTCATATTCAGGGTATGGTTTTAAAATTTTATTCTCAAGTTCTCATAACCTTATGTTGATGCTATGCTTACATATCTCCATTATTTACCCTTATAGAGCATTTGAGATCACCATTTCATATGTTTCCTTTCCCCTGGATATGAAGATTTTTTTTAAGTGGAATTACTAAATTGGATGATATTTGAGGAACCAAAGATAATAAAATATTATGGTCCTTAGGTGTGTGTTTGTGTAATGAAAATATTATTCATAAAAAATAATTTAATATCCATATAGGTTAGTCATGGGTAACTATAAGAACTCAACTTCGCCTTTTCTAGGTATCTTCATATTAAAAATCGGTTTTTAGATATCCTAAATATATTTTCATATGAGTATAAATTTTTTTTAATATTCTTTATGATGGGAATGTGAAGACATATGATGATTTATTCATATGTAGTCCATGCAGATTGTTTATGCATGGTTTATCCCCATTGTAGATCATGGGTTATCTCATTATATCTTATATTATGGGTATTCCCAAATAGAATTGGGTGACCACATTATAGACTATACAATATGTCTTCTAGGATATCACTACATTGTTTTAGGTAATGATTATTTTCTCTATAGAATTATATAGTATATTTTTTGTATGTTTATTCCAATTTATAAGGGTTATATATGGGTTATTTAGGGAATATATGAGATGATCTCCCAAGATTCCTAAGATACATTTATATGCTTTCTAATTAGTTTTTAGAGAAATCATTTTTTCAAAATATAAGATAAATGAAAATTTTAAAAGAATGATAATTCAATTTCTAGGTAAAAAGGATTATATTTATGAAAAAAAAATTCATGGATTTTTCATGTTTTTCACTAGAGTAATCATTTTCTTCTTTCTTTGTCCCATATTGAGCTTTATTTTCTCATTCCCAGTTTTTAAAATATTTTTGAGAATATTTAAGGATCTGTAATGTAAAATAAGAAGTCATGTTGAAAGTCATAAACATTAGTCATGAAGAGAAATAATGTGTCATTTTAAAAGTTTTATATAATGCGGAAAATATATAATGATAGGAAGTTCCCTCATTTTATTATATGGTTTTGTAATTTATGATTTATTACTTAATTCTCTAAAACAATAAACATAAAAAGATTTGAAAATGTAAGAGCATGAATTCTTGACTTAAAAACTAATATTCTATAATTTTTATGGATTAGTCCTTCTAATTATCATAATTTAGGATATTTGGGTTATACTTCTTATCATTTATTCTAGTTTCTCTTTTGTACTATTACTTTTGGTCTTCCACGGTGTTTTGGTTTCTCCCTTTATCATCCTCATAGACATCTATCATAGTATTTTTTTTTATTTGACATGTTTGTTTATGTTTTTTTGAATCTTTCTAGGTATATTTATACTCACCAACACATTGGAATTATACTAACATGTATTGGTTTATATAGGTAGAGAATAGTTTTAATGATTATGTGGCTTGATATATAGCTGGTATGTCAAGTCTGAAGTTGAAGCCTGGTGATGCTTACCGACATATAGTGAATCATGGTGGATCATGATGATGATGATGACCATTGTGAATGGAAATTTTTTAGGGGGTACATGTAGGATGGAGTTGGTTCTCAGTGCTTTATGTTTTAGGGACATGTCTAATGTTTTAGATTCCATTTTATTACTTTAGGGGATGAATTTGTATTCATTTTCCCATGCATGAATTTTATGCATTTTAGATGATTATATATATATATTCAATTTTCTATCACATCTTATGTATTGGAGATATCTCTTTATTTTGGGTTACTCTAGGCTAATGCATATTATTTTGTATGATATTCCTAGTTTGTTATATTCTTCATCCTTTGTCCTACTGGTACTAGGATTGGGGTGGTACTATTGGCTTACCATCAGCTCGGCCAGAGCCCTCGTGGGTCAGGTCGTGTCATCCCCTTAGTTTTGCTGAGGTTGGTGTGACTTCTATACTAAAAATGATTATTGTACAAGAGATAACAAGTAATATTAAAATTATTTGTTCATGAATGATGATGGATCAGAGTCACCAAAAATATTATGGCGAATATCGACATCATACTTTTTAGTTTTTCATTAATGACTGAGTGTTCTAAACGATTTCACCTTATAAGGGTTATTGATGGATTGAAACTATGGGGAGCTTACCTTGAGGAATATAGAAAATTTTTATATCACATAAATGGTTTGGAAGTTTTAATATCATTTGATATTACATCTTTGGTTGGAATTGATCCATAACATCTTCATCATGTCCTATCTAAAGAAGTATCAACTCAATACCTCTCATGTACTGAACAAGTAATTACCAGGTCTAAATAAATATGAATTGGTAAATGAACACCCAAATTGGATTATGGACTACCTATATAAAATGATACAAGGTAAATACATTCCTTCTGATTGATTTCTATTATAGCATGAGAGTGACTCTCAAGAGACATGGGAGACTGAATCATTTATGAGGGAGCATTGTCCTGAAATCTTTTTTGATCACTCATCATTGTGTTAGTTTTGTGGGGGAAAATGAGATATATTGGGGATTATTTTTTCAATTATAGTTCCATTACTAGGTATAAAATTATTTAATATTTTTTTATGATTTTGTTTCATTTTTGGGGCTTTTCCATTATTTTTTTGAAAATGGGTAAACTGGGATTATCGCATGGTTTTCATGTAGTTAGTTAAAGCCATGTGACTATATTGTGTATGGGCCTTGAATATTTTTCCAAATCATTTACATTGTCGGTTAATGATTTGAAAAATTCTACAACCGAACCATATGGCTCCCCCATGTGTGTCAAGTACCATCTACACAGTTTGTGTATGGTTTGGTTTACTATGTCTCTATCCCAGTTTCGTTAAAAAGTAAATTTAATAAATTACTCCCAATGTATTTTAATTTCCAAAGACTCCATATTATCACATCATCAAACTGTATAATTTAGTAAACATTTATCTCTCACCTATCCTTTATATGTTTTGGATTTTTAATGGATTTTACCCCAATAACCTTCAAGGAAACTTCTAATAATTTCCTCCCTTGTTTTTTATTGATTATATTTTTTTATTTCCATGGTTTCCATAAAATCCTATGGACACAGTGTTCAAGGGGTTTTGTTAACTTATTTTAATATTATGTGAGTTTAGGTTTAGGGTATTGGTTTATATATATGGATTCCCCTACTACATCTACGTAGATTCATCACATTTATAAATAGTTTAATCTGTTATAGTATATGGTATAATTAGGTACATTCTTTGGTGAAATAGTTGTGATTTCATTACATAAAAAGATTTTAAATATTTTTAAATAATATTATCAATTATTGTGGAGAAAATTTTCTCACATTAGTAGTGATAAATTATGGTGAGTTAAAAAATCATGGTTTGGATAGGTAATTAAGGGATTCCAAAATGTTTTTGATAAAATGATTATTGTTATAGAAAGGGTTTTAAAGATGTTTATATAATTATTTAAATGGTGGGTGGAACATTGTATCCTAGGGTACTTAGGTTTTAAGAATAGAACTATATCCTCAATGCATTAATGCAATCTACATTTATTTCGATTATTAAACTAATTAACACTTAAATTATCTAGATGTGAATATATTTATATGGATGATGAGACACCCCCTAGTGGCCAATAGTTATGTTATTTTTCATGGAAATTTGGAATTATCCAAAGCAGTCGATGTGTAGTTGTATTTGATGAGTTTGAACCAAAGAATTACAAGGATCTTAGATTTACCATGACCTTATAAACCTTAAGGATATTCCCTTGATGGATATTTTGATATATTTTTTGCATAGTATTTCAATCATGTTTAAACTATTGATAAAGTCAGTTATTCGTTACTTTCCTTTAAAATGATAAAAAATTATTTTTATATAGTTTATTTTAAAACATGCATGTCTAGGTTTTATCTATCAAATTTTTATCATGAAACACATAGTGGAAATCTGTAGGTCTAGTTATCACACACTATTAATACACCATATAGTTGTATATATGCTTATTTTTTTGGATAAGTGGAATAGAAAGTCACCTTTGGTAAGTGGTGTATGTTCATGATCATTGATCATGGGTTGGAGGAGATCACATGGTGGGGTTACCCCCACAGTGGACACAAATATTGGTAGCAGCCATTTTTTAATTCTAGTTATTTTGGTAGAGACATTTATGTATCTTCATCTTGGTTTATCATCACACCAGTTACATATTACTCTATTTTGGGACCCTTTGTATCTATACTTTTTCATTATACCTATACATATTTTGGATTTTCAATTTATTATATCCATTGTTTTAGTTTCCTTAAATATTCCATGTTTATTGAGTCATGATATGGGTTATTATTATTGTTTTATTCATGTTAGTTTATAACATGATAATGTATAGTGTTGTCTTGTTGGGTTCTTAGTTTAGACCCATTGGTGAATTAATTTGGTGAAACCATTCCTAAAGGTATTTGTTGACCCCCAAGAACTATTTTCCATCCCTCAGAGATCATGAATTCTCTTTGTTCTTTTCTAAAGAACATCTTGGTTTTTTGAGTCAATGGTAGCTTGTGTTGGTTCGTGACTACGTCATAGATAGTGAATATGGATTAGTTTTTCCTCCATGTATGGATCTAGTTAATGGAATCTTTTATGTGTCACATATTAAACAATATCATCATGATGAATCTTATGTCATTGGTTGGGTAATGTTTTATATTTGTGTTGATGTGATTTTTTGAACTGACCTTTTGAGATTCATGATCATTGGGAGAAGGAGCTAGATTGAATTATCATTTCTTTTTTTTTTGTATTGTAGAGGCATGATGGCTTAGAGGGAGGTATTTGGTAACATTAGTTAAACAATAGATTATTATTCTATGTTTTAATGGTGTTTTTATCTTTATTGAGATCCTGATATTTATTCAATATTGTTATGATTGAATTATTTGTATTCTCCTCATGTTGTGTTTATTCTATTAAGAGAGTGGGATTCCTATTTGAGTGGTATCTCAGCGGTTGATTGATTTTGTGGTAACTCTATTTTTTTATTGTTTCGTATTTGATTCTTGAGAATGAAAATTGATTGAGAGGTATATAATTTAGTGAATGGGATTTTAGTAGACTTTAACATAGTGATTTTATGGTTTTATAGTTTCTAGAGAGTAACTTGGTTTGGTTGCATAAAAGTGGACAAAATGTGTTTTGGGAACTAGAACAGATGTGGTGAAATCTACCATGACATGTCAGAGTTTAGTGGTGTTCACGGTCTTACTGTGGGACTTGTTGGTAGGCCATTTTACTAGGTTTGTGTGGTTGGGGTTAGAATCAATTATTTTGGGATGGATTCTATTGTGTTGGTTATTAGTGACATAAAGTTAGTTAGTTTTGATAGTTTGTTACCTTAGAGGATTCTCTATAGACCAAGGGGAAGGTTGAAATCATAGTTTTATAGGTCATGTGAGAAAACCCATCAAAAATATGCACACAATTTCTATTATTATAAATGAAAACATATTACATCACACAATAATACAGGCCTAAGAACAATTAAGATTTTTTATATATAGATATTAGACACATAATAAACTTATTTTAGGAATGAAATTTAATATATCATACAAATTTATTCTCCAATTTTACCCTTTTATACATATCCATCTTAATGCATACCATTATAAACTGAGGAAAACAGAAACATAAGAACATCTGAGCTCATATAAAAAGAATCAGTAAACATGGTAGATACCAATATAATATCATAATTGAAAATAATATACTAATAAGTGAATGATAACATGAATATAACTTACAAAAAAAATCCAACATAGAATGGAACATAGATCATGAGTTGGGGAATAAGGAGTTATCATAACAAATGTCATGAGTAATAAGAGTAAGGAATCATCAATAATCAATCAATGGATAGTATATCATGTCAAAATAATAATTAATATGTTATTGGATTATACATAATCCTAATAAATAATTTCCTTGGTCGAGGATAACTACCATGAATTGGCTAACATAGTGGACAGATTATGAGAGCAGATTAGTTTCAATTCCCATTCTAATAAACATAGTGGAAAAACTCTCATATTAGATTAGATTCACGCTCCAGTACCTTTAATATTATCTATTGAGAAATTAATCTTTACCAAAGAAATTAGAGTTAGATAAAATTATTGTGACACTCATCACATTATGAAAACCATACATATGTGTACCACAAGATCCCAAAAATATATATCATTTCATCATAAATTTGTTAACTCTTGGGAATGAAATGGGATTCATGAAAATATCCCTAAAACATCATCATCCTAAGATATCCATAGAATTAAATTGAATGGTATCATAAAATAATATCCCTAGTAAATAATAAAAATCATTAAATTATTTTTACCAAGATGAAAAAACAATTAATGAAATCATTTAGAAATATATATTGAAAAATAAGAAGAAATATAATTTTTTTACTTTAAAAAATTAATAACTTCCAAAAAAATTTAAATCGTATTTTCGTTGAAAACTGTTAAAAATTATAAATAAATATTCATGATGTGGAAATTAAATGATATTAGGAAATCTGTTTATGACATAAAATTTCAAAAAAACACTTTTCCTCACATTTGTAAAGAAGATAAAAAATGACCCGTTTATAAAATGATGCGAAGGTTCCTTTATTAATTTTGTTAATAAATTAAATGATAGTATATAAATATCAAAATAAATTATTTAAAATAGATAATAACTTTTATATAAAAATTTAGAACATCCTAATGAAGGAAAAATATTCCCAACAAAAAACAATATAAATACTTTATACTTGTCATAAAAACATTATTCTGGTATTTTTGAGTAAAAATGGGTGAAAATGGAAAAAATACATTTAACCCAAAAAAAATAAGTACAGTACATGGAAATGGTTCAGTTTTAATAAAAAAAATTAAAATTATTCTAATGGAAATTGAAAGATAAAACCCCTACTAAAAAGTTAGAGTATAACATAATCCCTTACCTGATGTCCCAAATTGCATCATGCGCACTCTAACATTGTATACATTAAATTTATAATAATTTTAAATATATAATATAAATATATTCATACATATATTACTATATATAATTAAATTATAATTTTAAATTACCCACTTATTAAAAAAACTTCCTTGCAATCAATATTCATGTGTTAAACATTATTTTCCCATGCATGAATCAATTCATTGATTATAGACCTTGAACCATTATCATAGTTTTATAATATTATTAATATTAATAATTTCATAAATATAATAATAAATTATTTTATATAGTTTTAAAATCATCCATGTAAGGTGGTGGTGAAAAATAAAATGCATTGCTTCATGTAGGTGGTAGTATACATGTTCTCATGAGACAAGTGTTTATTTTTCATTAGAAATAAAGGAGGTAAATAATGATTATTAAATCAAAGTAATATAATTTTTTTATATTTACAATGTTTTTATACACAAATTATTAAGTATATAATATGTTTCATGGATGTGGAAGATGAGAGGAACTTAAAAGAACTCGATTAGGACAATTACCTCTTATTTGGGTATCATCCTTTAGCTTACACCTTAAGCCTTCTTAAGTTGGTTTTTTAGAGTGATAAAAAACTCTAGAACATTTATAAGTGTCTTTTGGATGTATTTTGGTTGTTATTGGTTGAGAAAATGTAAAAGGGAAGTGGTTTTCTATGTTAAAAGAGCAAGTATTTATTCTTTAGGATAGGTGTGTTTTGGGGTTAAAATATTGATTATTATTTCATTTTGATCTAATAAATTTGAGTAGGGATGACTCTAATGATTTTTATGGATTAACATAAAAAAATGATTATTTTACATTCTATTCATTACATTACCAAATAGATTTATTGAACCACCTAATTAAAGGTAAAAAATCAAAAAGAGTGTTTTATTTGAATTAAAAAAAACATAGGCTTAAAATTTTCAAAATGGGGTTTATAAATTGATCATAATCAGTCCAAAATAATTTTTTACCTCATTAAATACTCATTATTTTGGAACAATATTTTTAAATATTTTAAATTCATTCATACATCACAATGATGTCATAAAAATTGTTGTATTGAAAAAAACTATATTTTTAACTACACAATATAAAATAAAATACATTAGAAATATCCCAAAAAAATAAGACAATATTGATTTTATAGAATAAAAAATTATTTCAATTTCATAAAATACAATTTCTATAGGTTTAAATGTTTAATTCTAATATAAGTTCCCAAAAATCATAAAAACAATTTTGGGAAAAAAATTAATTTTTGAAACATAAAAAGAATTTGTTATTATTATTTCTCCTATAATAACAATTAAATGAGTGTTAATTAATTTATTTGATATTTTATCTAAAAATTCCATTTATGTAATTCATCGGTATAGATTGTTTTAATTAAGATAAAAATATATTTCACATAGAGAAAATTATTTTCTAAAAAGTTTCTTGTTTTAACATCAAATGATTTTATCTTCACTTGTAAGCAATTGATAAAAAATATGTAATTGATTATTCATTTCGCATTAGATATAAATAATAATTATCAACAAATTTAATTGTCTAAATAAATATAAAAATTATTTTAGAAAAAAATAATAAAAAATTTATTCCAAACAAAATATTTCTCATTAGTTAAAAATTATTTTATTAATATTCCTTATTACTACATAATTATATCATGAATCTTTTTAATTAAATTACAATAACACTTTTCAATTTATTTGTTGATATAATTCCTTAAAAATATTAAATTTAACAATATACAAAATCTATCAAAATATTTCAAAAAGGACTCTATAGAATCAATGGTATTTTTTTATGTGAATTTGACCCCTTTTATTTTATAATGACATTTAGTTATAAATTTAATTTTAATATTTAGTAATTTAATCCATTTTTTGTTGTAGTAAGTAGTTAGTCACATGTGTTAGATTTTTTTTTCTTCATATGATATCGAATAAATAAAAATTTATATTAAAGGGAAATATATTCTAAAATAATTTGGTGATACATTCGACCACCATATAATAATCTCACCATCGAAATTCCCTTATTTTAAAGGGATAAATTCAGGATAATTATAACTCATTACATAATTTATTTTGTATAACTTTTTAAAATTTATGGTTTTTCCAAAAAAAGATGGACTAGGTCAGTGGTCATGTTCCGTAATACTTAATCTTTTTGATCTAAAATATATATAGGTTATTCCTCATAAGAGAGATTATGCTTTATACATATAAACTTTGAGTTTATCACTTGTGAATTGGAAGCATTTACATCCCCCAAAGTGTTATATGTAACACATTTTTAACATTCATTGGATTCAATGGAAGCACCATGTGAGTATTTATCATCCCAATACAATCAAGAATCTCATAGGACTGATATATCTAGGTCTCAGCTTCCCCTAATGTAAAAATATCATAATCGTCTTCCAAGTTGATATATTGTGGAATATATTATCACTATGTTCAAATTTTATATTGAAATGATTATTATTAGCATAAAATTTGTACTGACTTGGAGATAGTATGGTGTGTTGTTTAATGAATCTAACATTCTCTTCCATCTCTTTTGGTATCCCAGGTCCCAATATATTTTTGTTTCTCCAACTTTATTCCAGCATGTTAGAGTATTTCACATCTTTCCATGAATGGATTTATTAAGAACAATATGAATTATCAAGTTAAATATAGTGTTTTAATAAAATTTGATCATATGTAGGTTTTGGTCTCAACTACCATTAAATTCCCCAATAAATATCTCCTTATATCTTCTAGAGCTTAAATTTTGTTATTAGACTGACCATATATCTAAGGATGATATACAGTGATAAAGTTCAACTCTATATTCAATTATTGTTAAAAACTTATCCAAAAAACAAATTAAACCTTATATCTCAAATACATGTGTCTGAGAGTGGTACTCTATGAAACCTTACCACTTCTATAATGTATACCATGTTAATTTGATAAAGATAAAATTATTATATTGTGGAAATTAAATGTGTCTCTTTCATAATGTGATCATCTAAAACTAAAATAATTTTATGGCCTTTATCTATCACGGGGAACCCTATTCACAAATACATGGTTATATTTTTCTAATTTTAAATAGGTATAGATAATAGTTTCATCATCCCCTAAGACATATAATGTTCATCCTTAACTTTTTTAAATAACTGGCACCAGGAAACATTCTCTACAGTAACCATATCCATGTTTTCCATTAAAAAATATACCATGATATCACTATAAATATTTTTTTCTTCCAGTATTCATAGATAATGATGATTTATCTGATTCATCAAAGATATCCAATTATATTTTTTTTATTTAAGGGACACTCGTCAATTTCCTAAATCTTATCATTTAATTTTCATCGTTGTTGAAATCAATAACTATTATTAAAATATTTTTGAGTTCCAAATTATTATTTTATTCCTCTTTAATCATTATATAAATGGATGGTTGAACATTCATTTTTGGAATATTTGATTTACCCCCTTCTGTTATGATTTTGTGGTCTATCCTCTTCATACCCTTATGTATTGGATCTCTTTTAATCCTCGTCAATGGAAATCTAACATTTTTTATTTGACATAGAGAATTAGGAACCTCATCCACCATCCCAGAGTGGTAATTTATTATGTATTCATGTTATTTAATCCACATCAACCAGCTCCTTTGTCATATATTCAAAAGTTTTTGTGTGAGTATAAACTTTATTATTTAATTATCATTATATATAACAAACATTTCACTATTTAGATAATGCACCCATTTTTTCAAAGTAAAAAATACTACTTCCAACTCAAAATATTGAGTTGGTTAACTTTTTACATGATTTTTCAATTGGAATGAGGCATATTCTATAAGCATGTTATTTTTAACGAGATCATTTTAAAATCCTTTCATTTATGCATCATTTTATATAAAAAATACTTCTCTAGGGAAGGGTAGTATAAGAATGGGTGCACTGAAAAAATTTCTATTCAAATCATTGAAATATTCTTCACATCTATCTTCCAAATGGAACTTATATTTATTCCATGTAAATTTGGTTATCATATTTGATAACTATTATAAATTTCCCACAAATAATCATTGGTATCATACCAATCCAAGAAAACTACATATCCCGATCACATTGGTTGGTTTGGGACTTTGATCAATTAATTCAATCTTTTAAGGATCCATAGATATACATTCACATTTAATCACATGACACAATAATGATACTTTCTATATCCATAATTCACAATTGACAAATTTGAAAAGAAATTTCTTTTTCCCCAAGGTATTCAACATAATCCTTAATTTATAATTATAATATTCATTTATATTTGAATATAAAACAATATTATCTACAAATACTACTATAAACTGATCAATGTAATCTATAAACACTCTATTCATTTGATACATGAAGATATAAGTGTATTGGAAAGTAAAAATGGAATCATTGTAAATTCATAGTGTCCATACCTCATATGGAAGATAAACTTTTATATTTCCTCCCTTGTGACCCTTAACTAATACAATCCAAACTAAATATTTGTCTTTCAGATATTTTTATATCCACATAGTTTATCAGGAAAGTTATCATTACAAGGTAGAGGATAATTATTATATATAATTTAATTGTTAGGTTATCGATAATCAAATCGAAGATCCATTAACCCATATGTCTTATTAAAAAAATAATAGGTACAACCCATAGTGATACACTAACATGAATGAATCCATTTCCTAAATATTATTTTAGTTTATTCTTAAATTCATATAACTCTATTGAGGATATTCTATAATGGTCCTTTGAAATATGTGTAGCACCATATATGAGTTATATTGAAAACATACGGTCACGATACAAGGAAAAAATGGGCAACTCTTCATAAAATATATCAAAATATTCCCAAAAAATAGGTATATTTTTAATTTTATCTCAACCATATGAGATAAATACCCCACAAGAATATGTAGTAAGACCCATATATTGTAACTAATATATATTGGAAGTTCAAGTTTTTATATTCACTAATAGATGATCATATTTTGATTCAGAATACCATATATTTCTTAACTTCCTTATAAATTGATAAGGGATCTATATTGAGATAAATATACCATGATCAAAATCATATCCAATTCAACTATAGTGGCTATAATGTTATTTAACGGAACAAAATTCCCACAAATTTCCTATAGTGACGTGTTTTAGAATTAAGATGTAATAGCACATCATCAGGAGTTTTCAGTAATATTTATTTATATAATCATTGAGGTGGTTATATGATACTCATAGAAATTTTTCCAGATATAAAATAGTGAGAAGAAAACGAATAAAATACTACATTTTTAGTTATATAGTGTATGATAAGTGTTCCTCTCACCACTAAATTTTTGTGACCCAATTCTGTAATTGTGATTATATAGGCCTTCAATTTTTCATTAGGATTAGGATGTTTTATATTTTGATTTCCTTCATTGTCCCTTGTATTCATACACTATTTGGTGTAATATTCTTACCCCTTTTCATTTGTAGCTTTGGAGTATTAGTGGTTTATTTCGTATAGATTTATCTTCATTTATTTCATTATTTGACCTATTCACATCAATTCATTATTCATTTTCTAAATGGCCTTCTTTTCTACACTGAATACGTTTACTTGTATCCTTAATAAAATTACCCCATGATTATTTCCACACATTTGGAATGATGTAACATCAATTTTTGACCATGGGTTTTATAGTCACAATATTATCAAAATTAGATCTTTCTCTACTTATCACTAAAATTAGGAGAATAATGGACATATCTGGTCTTCATTTCTAACATGAGATCACAGAAAAAAATTTCTTATCATTTATAAAATTTTATTATAGACAATTTTTTTTACATACCTGGTCTTAAGCCACTTAATAATTGATCAATTTTTCTTTCCAGTTCAATGATAAAAATAGAATTATACATTGAAAATTGGGTGAAATTTACCTCATAATTACTAATGGATTATTTATTATTCTACCTAAGTTCCAAAAATTTCATTTCCATTTTACTTTGAAGAATGGAAGGAAAATAATTATTGAAACATAAATTCTTAAAATATACACATTTCATGGTTTAAATTTCTTCATATTACATCATATTCATGATAAGATTCCACCATTGATCAACATCACATTTCAAAATATGCAGTTCCAAGAAAAATATTCTCAATTCATTATCACTGAAAAAGGAAAAATATATTTTCTATATCATTATTTCAACCCTTAGTAATAACTGGATCAGAGGATCTACTACAATAAGGTGGGAATTGTCACATAAAGGACTTGAGAGAATTTTTATTCATCAGTTTTATGTTCTTGAGCTCAACATAGTTCACATTATTATTCATATATTTAGAAATTTGGGTGAGCATTGTCATATTCTTTTATACCCCATCTCTCATCTCATTTGTTTTCTCATTGGGTTAATCCCTACATTATCCTTCACACCCAATTTTAACTCAATTCTTCCATGTTTTAGAAATTTAATAAATACTGGAATGATAGGGATGACAATACATATAAAAAATAATAAATTGTCATAAAATAAATAACACAAAATATAATGTGTATACCCTAGATTATGAAGTTCTAGATTTAAGTATCTTCTTTCCCTGGTCACTTGTTATTAATCTCTCTAAACTATATATATATATATATTCAAATATGGAATAATGGTTTATATAGAGAATGTGAATTATCCAATGCATATACCTAGGTATAATCAATGTATGTGCGCAATTATACATTTTTTCATGCATCAATTGAAGTTTGAGTTGATACCAAACTGGCTATTTCACCACTAAGTGCATCTTTTTTAGGGAATGTGTCATTTTTTTGTATCTATATAAGTATTTTCATTATTGAAATCCAAACACTATAATTTTATAAAAATTTAGGATATTCCATGTAAATAGGATTATACCTAGATTTATCATGAAATTTTACTCATCCTAATCACAAAAATAACTAAAACCTTCTTTGATACCAACTGTGGAAACCAAAGAATAATTTTTATATATATTCAATTATTCTAAATGAAAAACCTAATACATATATTAATAATATATAAGAAATGTAAAGATTTAATTTATTTGGAGACAAGATACCTAATAAACTAATTTAAAGAATTATTTTAAACATATTTCATAATGTTCTTCCCAAATAGTATTGTTCAGAGACATATCTTACTTAATTCCATTCTTTATAAAAAGGGAAAAATAAAAACCTAAAAAGGGGTAATCATTGATTCTCAATAAGGGTAAACATGGGAGATAATATTCCAAGATCATACTTGAACATAATATAATCACAATGGTATGAGGACATGATTATAACTTACAAAAATATATCCAACAATTCATAGACCATAAATCACGAGTCATGGAAAATGGATTTTCCATATCATAAGACACGAGTTATTAGAGTGTGCAATCATGAATAATAAACCATGATCGATGATATAATATCATTAAAAAATTATTTAATACAACTAAGCATAGAAAATCGTTTACTTAGTGACAGATATCTACAAATTCTATCATAACATAGTGGACAGACCCCCATAGTGGTTTGATTTCACTCCCCATTCTCATAAACATACTTAAAAGAGTATCATAGTTGATTGGGTTCATGGAACATACCCAATAATATTATATCATGAGATATCAGGATTTACCCAATGAATTATTTGGATATATAATTGTAGGAATACTAATCAAATAATGAAAACCATATATATGGGTTTTATAAAATCATAAAAATATTTATCATTTCATCATAGATTAATTATCTTGTATGAAAGAAATGGGTTCCATAAAAACATCCTTAAAAAATGATCATAAAAAGAAATATAGAGAATTTTCTTTTGATATTATCATAAAATTATATCCCTAGTAAATCATGGAAATTTTTATAGACTACATAAATAGATCAAAATACTCCTATAAAGTAATTTTAAATATTCATTGAAAAAATTAAAAAATATCCTTTTCGCATTTCTATTTTTTTTTTAATCCAAAATAATGACAATTTTATTTTCTTTAACCACTCATGGAAACACATAAAATCAGCTTAATGATAAATTAAATCCACGGAAATGGGAAAATATTCATTTTCGAAATTCTAAAATCATTATCTTCTCACTTTTGTAAGGAAGGTCAAAAATGAATCATTCAGAAAATGACAGAAAAATTACTTAAAAAACTTGTAAATAAAGTAAAATATTGTAGGTAAATACCTTTATAAATAATTATAAATTAGATAATAACATCTATAAAATAATTTTAAGGAACATTGATACAGAGGGAAAATAATCACGATCCAAAAAAGAGGTTAAATAAGGTCGGGTTTCTGTAAAAACATTATTTTAGATTTTTAAGTATCAAAAAGGAGGAGAATGGATAGAATAATTGAAAAACCCATATATATTCATAGGAGGTGAAAAAATTATATTTTTAATAAATAATTTATATATAATTCCCCCAATGAAAATTGAAACATAAAAATTCCCAATAAAAATAGCGACTGTAATATAAACCCTTACACATGACCCAACTTGATTTAGAAATACTATAAATAAAATAATAATAAATTTAAATTAATTTTAAATATATAAAAATAGTATTTTTGTTTATATTACTATAAATAATTCCAATATAATTTCCAAATCCCTATTTATTAACAAATCTTCATTGAAATCATTATCCTTGTGTCAATTGATCGGTTTTTCATGCATCTTTCGGTTTAGACATTCCAATTCTTGCACCATTCTCATATATTCATCATTTAAATAATATAATAATATAATAAATATAATAATTATTCATTATTTACACTTTAATAAATTTTAATTTAATTTAATGAATAAAAATCATATTCATCGCTTAATGGAGGTAGTTATCTCTATATACACATGAGAGACGTTTTCATTTTCTATTTGATTAAAAGGAGGTAGATAATGGTTATTAAATCAACATAATGACATTTAATGATATATAAGATAATAATTTATGTATATTATTATGGATATAATATACTAATAGGAGATTAATAGTGAAATAAACTTGAAAGTACTCAGTTAAGACAATAACCACTTCGTTGGGTATCCTCCTTTAGTTTAAACATTATATGTTATTAGTATGGTCTTTTTGGAGTAAAATAACTTCTAGGATGTTTATAAGGGTGTATGGAGGTATTTGGGTTGGTATTTTGTATTTAAATATAATGATATTTGGTTTTCCTAGATAAAGGAGTGAGGTATTTATACTTAATGAGAAGGGTGTTTATGGTCAAAATATTGATTATTTTACCATTTAGGTTAAATAATTTTTAGTGGGGATGATTCCCATGATTTTTTTGTTTATTATTAAACAATTTATGGTTCTATGAAATTATAACTATTCATAAACCGAATTTAATCACTAAACCACTTTGGTTAATGTAAAGAATCAAAAATAATTTTTTATTTTTATAAAATATACTATGGGCTTAAAAATTTCAAAAAATATGTTTATAAATTAAACTCAATATTTTTTAATTAATTATATTAATCCATAAAATACATATTTAATAATGAAAATGTTTTTATAAATTTTTAATTCATTCTTACATCATAATTATTTCATAAAATTTTTCTTCATAAAAACTAATTTTCTAATATTCACTAAAAAAATTAATTTTTCAAAAAAACCAAAAAAATAACCCAATGATGTTTTTTATATGAATAAAAAAATTAATTATTTTTTATCAAATATAATTTCAAATTCTATACAAAAAATTATTTTCATCTAAGTGCACAAAATGCATAAACCAAATTTTTTGAAAAAACGAATTTTTGAAACATAAAATGAATTTATTCTTCTTCATTACTATTTAATAACTATTAGATAAATGTTAATTTATTTAATAGAATATATTATATATACATTTTATTATAATTGTTCATCATTGGTTATTTTTTTAATTAAGAATAAAATATATTGCATATATAAAAAATAGTTTCCTATGAAATATCTCATTTTACGATCCAATGATTTTATCTTCATTTCCAAATAATTTATATTCAATGTATGATTTATTATTCTGTTTTTACAAGTTTAAATAATAATTTTATGTTTATTTAAGAATAATTATATTATTACTCCTTCTTACTACTTAATTATTTCATGGATATTGTTAATTTATTTTACATCAATACTTCTCAATACATTTTATTTACATAATCCTGTAAAAGTATTAAATTTAAAAAATTGATAATTCATAAAAAAATTTAAAAAAAAAATTAATAAATGAAATTTTTATTTGTGAATTTGACCGATTTTAATTTTAATAAATGATTTTTTTATCAACCTTGTTTAACTTCCAAGTAATGTCTCCTATTTTGTGTAGTATTAAATAATTATTCACCTCAATTTGATTTTGTGTGCATCAAAATATATATAAAACATTGAATTTATTATAAATGATAATGTATTCTAAAATAATGGGGTGTAAAATAATTATTAGATATACCATATTCCTTGGATGATTTCACCATGGTGGAGTCTGGGGGGAGGTGAAAAAAAAGATATTTGTATATTTACCCATGCCTTTTACATATATCATTACATTATTTTTAATATAATCATACAATAAGAATAATGTAAAGATCATGAGGCCTGCTATATTTGGAATAATATGTTCATAATTAATAAAAAGGAAACTGAAAAAAAAAATATTTTATTCTCTATAATTATATCATAAATGTCTTTCATCTCTTAAAACATTACAGTATTACCCAGGGAATGAAAAAATTAATGGGAGATATATAAAGCTTTGTATGTGAATAAACATGATAACGAGCTATAACATGTGATTCAGATATAAAAATATCATATAAAAAAGTAACATTTGGATAAATCATATAGAGGATTAAATTAAAGAATGTGGTATATTAAACATGGCATAAGAATAAGCCAATGATAAAATCTAACAAAACATCACATGGTGGATAGACCCCCTTCATTGATTAGGTTCACTCTATAATCCCATACATACTGTCTCATGAGACAAAAATATTACCCAATGCATTCGAGAACTATTTGGCCACACCAATCATAATTTGTTCATTCTTATGTGTGATATGAAATGAAATAAATCATAAGTATTAAATATAACTATTACCAATGAAATGAAATGGGTTGCATAATCTGTACTCACAACATAATCAATCAATATTTCACAATTTTTATAAAGAGAGTAAGGAATTAAATATTTTGGATCTCATATCTGAGTAAAAAATCTTATGTTTAAAGACATGACCACAGTTTTCCAGAGTCAGTGCCTTATTACATTACAAGGGAACCATTACAAGAAATTCTTATCCTGAAGAAATTAATAGTTTAGTTGATTTGGAAACAACATACATAAATAAGTTCAACATTAACAATTGAAATGGAAAACAACATAAATATTATATTTGGAACATCCACCACTCTAAGATTATCATTGAAAGCTAATCATAATATAACTCTTCTTGTCCTAGGAAAAATGTAACAGAATAACGGGTGAGATTAGATGCTCTGTAAGGTTAAGCAATAACACTGAAGATATCATAAAAATAAACATTAGGCATGATTAATAATTTAAAACACATGAAAATACAATTAAAAAACCTCGACACATTGTGAGAGGAATATAAGATAAGTAAAAATTCCAATAAAAATCATAAACATGTGTATTATACTAGTTCAGTAGCATCATGAGCTATGAATTTCTAGCTTCATAATGAGGGAAGTGCATATGCTCTACATTCTGAAATATACCATCAAGGACTCAGAAAAGTCCATATCTATATGTCTCATGAGACCTATTGATTCATCGAGTGATTATAGAGGGCCCCACACATCACATAATAAGTCTAATTCTTTCCCCATATGAGTGGTGATAAACATAAACAACATATACTAACATATGAAATGTAATTAACCTTCCCCAAAAAGTAAGCATAAATACATACCATTTAGAGTAAATTGGTGAATGGTTTTAGGATAACATATCCACAATAAAACTAATCATATACCATTTAATTAAATATGGTAGATGAAATCATACTTAAGAATCAAAAACAGTGTTGAAATAAAAGAAGATACTCTTATAAAATCATAGAGTAATTCATGAGATAAATAATCTTTTACTTTGAATAGAAGAGTTATTTTGGAAAAGTATTTTTTATAAAACAAAATTTTAAGTAATATGATATTTTAATAATAAAATAAGTTATTTTAGAAAAATAATGATCGCTAAAAACTGATTATAGAGTGACCTTGAAAAGACGAATGAATTTGATATTTTCCCTTGAATTGGGATTGTATTTCAGGAAGAATATTCAAATAATCCATTTAAAACATATAACTATCCATAATTTAAGGTATGATTTTGGTAGGAAAACATATATATAACATTCACACAGAAATTATTAGGTTTAAATATAAATAATTAAGAATTCGACTCAGGTAAGTTCATAATAAAAGTAACCTGAATGAAAATGGTGGTTCGGGTGGAAAACTGTCACCTTATATCTAAAGGTGTTCCTCACATGATCTTAGATAATAGAATAATAAAATTTAGGTTCATAAACAAATGATTTCATAAACTCATCTATATGTAATGGATATAGTATAATATTTTTAGGTTCATTCATGGCCTTTTGATTGGTTAAGAGATTCATTTTCATTGTTTGTGATTGTTTTCTTCCTTGGGTATCATTATTGGTCTACATATATTCATGTATGGATAAAAATTTAGAATGATAATGGTTGTCCAGAATATAATATGAATGTTATTAGTGAATAACAAGAAGATTAAATGGTCATAAATTTTTTTTGGTTATTGGGAGTGAAAATCAATCATTATATAAATCTTTTATGAAAATTTTTTGGGATAATTGGTGGTTATTGATCAAAAAAATCATTTGGATTTATAAATTAATATCATGTCTAAAAAAGGATTCTAGAACCTAAAATATGTAATAACACATGTATTATAGTTTGTTGCAACCAACAAAATTGTTTCATTACCAGAATTAAGGATGACAATAGAAATTGAAAACCCATCATCCTTGAATGTGATAAATTAACACATCTCGGATGGTGATTTCATTTCTAGTATTAAATAAGAGGAATGGAGACATGATGAAGAATTATTCTTTTATCATAACAACATTCTATTACCTGTAAGTTACTGGATTCATCACAACATTTTGATAAAAGGAGGTGAGGACAAAAAAAAAGAAAATAGAAGAACATGAAATAAAAGAAAGGAAAAGAAGAATTTACCTCTTGAAATAATCTTACTTGAGAGCCTATTTAGGGAAGAGGTTTTGGTATTTTTATGAAATTTAGAGCTCCTGTATGTGGGGATTTACTAGGGAATGGTATTTGGGCAGAACATTGATGATCTTCTAGGCTTAGAGGAATAAAGAGAAGAGGGAGTGAGGGGGTTATAGTGGAATATAAGAGGGTATTATTGATTCTTGTGATCACGTATAGTATTATGTGCATGTGAGTTCGAACCAAGTGTTATTACATCATCCATGATTCTATGAATTGTGAATTTAACTAATAATGTATGTATATGGTAAATTGTAGTATAATACTATTCATCAAAAATTTGTGTATATCAGAAAAATCACAAAAATTCACCCGAACAATTTATCAATATTTAGAATGTGAAAATGAACTCCATTTTATGAAAATAATTTTCTAAATATTATTAATTTAATTTTTAAATAAAATCATAATTTATTCGAAAAATATCAATTTTAAAACTATAATTCATTTTATATCCCCTTAAAAAATTAATCAAGATCGCATTATCTTATAAACTTATGAAAATAAAATAATAATATGATTTACTATTCAAAAGGTTCAAAATACTATTTTTATTACAATTCATAAGGGTATGTTACTATTCACCAAAAATTTGTTTTGTCTTATTAGACACTGAACATCTTACTGAACACAACTGTGTTTATTAGTTTTTCAGAATTTATATCCCAGAGGAGGAAAATTATATTTACTGGCTAGGTTATAATGAATTGGTGTTTTTAAGAGACTTGGAATGTCATTCTTTCAATATTAAATTTATTTTCAAAATCTAAGGGTGTTAGATTATACCCTCCTTACAGAAATTTCATCCACAAAATTACAAGAATTTAACGTCAAAAAAAGATTTGGGTATTTATTTATCATAAACTCCTCAAGCTCCCAGGTTACCTCTTTGATGTTATGATTTTTCCAAAGTATCATCAGCAGTTGAGTCCTCTTATTCCTCAAGACTTCTTTGTTAGTGTCTTGAATCGTGATAGGATCTTCCATGTAAGATATGCCAGGTTCCAATTCTATACCCTCAGGAGTGAGGACATGCATTGGGATGGGCAATTACTTTCCCTACAATGAGACATGGAACACATTATGTACTATATAAAGGCTAGATGGCATAGCCAAAGGAAATGAATTAGATCCAATTATCTCTATAATTTCAAATAGTTTTATGTACCTAGGTCTTAGTTTCCTTTTCTTCCCAAATATTATAACACCCTTCCGTGGAGATACATTTAAGGAAACATGATCTTAAACTTGAAATTCCAAATCCACCCTTCATTATCAACATTGATTTTTGGTTTGCATTGTGATTCTTTGATATGGCCTTGGATAATATTTAACTTTTCTACTATTTCCTATACAATCTCTCAGCCCATAAGAGTCATATCTCAATCTTCATCCCAACAAGATGGTGTATGGAATTCCTTTCCATACAATGATTCATATAGTGCCATTGGAATACTTGAATGGAAATTATATTTGTAAGAAAACTCCCCTATTGATAAAATATTTATACCACATACCTTTAAATTCAAGTGAACATAATCTCAACATGTCCTCTATGGTTTGGATCATTTTTTCTAATTTTCAGTCTGTCTGTTGGTGATTAGCAGTACTCAATAAAAGCTTAGTATCCAAATATTTCTGAAGAATTTTACAGAATTTTGATGTAAATCATGGATCACAATCAAGAACAATTGATATAGGTGCTACATAATGTCTGAAAACATCATTGATATAGAGTATTGCAAGGTGGTCTAATTGAAAATCATCCCTTATAGCGAGGAAATGTGCATATTTTTTAATTTGATTCGTAATTACACATATTTTGTACTTCATTATTGGAGTTTTGGGTATTTTAGGGAAACAAATCCATGGTGATTTCATACCATTTCCATGTAGTAATAAGTATAGGTTCATGACTCCTCTAGGATGTTGTAATTCGACCTTCAAATGTTGACATACTAAAAATATTGATTCATAATCAGGAATTTCCCTCTTAATGTTATCCCACCAGAAATGTTCTTCCAAATCACTATACATTTTAGTGCTTATAGGGTATACATAGAATTTTTAGCTATGAGAATCATCCAATAACTCCTTTTTCCATTCAAGTATATAGGGAACACATAACCTCTTCCCAATTTTTAGAATTCCATCATCACACATGAATTCAGCCAACTTCCCATCTTTCATAACATTAATTTTTTTTAAATATTCTCATCATTAAACTGTGATGTTTTAATTAATTCCCCTAAATATGGTTGGGAAACAATTTGAAAATATAGTGATGTTCCACCTTCTTTGATAATTCTCATATTCATCCTCACTGGATCCATGTACCAAGGATCATTTTGAATCCTCATTTTGTGGAGAACCCCATGATCCTTCCTGATCAATGCATCAACTAAATTTTTTTCCTTTCATGGATAGTAGTGTGTGGAAAAATCATAATCATTGGGAAGTTTGAGCCATCACATTAGTCTCATTTTCAGTTCATTCTATGACAAGTTGTATTTTAGACTCTTATGATCTGTATATGTCACATTTTTCGCCATAGAGATAATTTCTCCATATATTAAGAGAAAAGATTACAAATTCTAACTTAAGATAATGTGTTGGATAGTTTTGTTCATTAATTTTTAACTTCCCTGATGCATAGGCAATACCTCTATCAATCTGACAAAGGACACAACCAAGTCCATTAATTTATACATCACTATATATAAAAAATCCATCATTCCTCGATGGCAAAGTCAGGATCGGAGTATTCACTAATATCCTCTTCAATTCTTCGAATAAATACTCACATTCTTTTTCCACATGAAGATCTCCCTTTTACATGTTATCTTGGTTATTGGGTTGGCTAAATAGGATAATATTCAAAAAAAAATGTTGATAATAACTTGCTAAACCAGTAAAACTACATACCTCAATTGTGTTCATTGGAGTAGTCTATTCATGCATACCATTTTTCTTCACTGGATCAATAGATATTTCATCCTTTGAGACAATTTAGACAATAAAGGGAACTGATTGAACAAAAAAATTATACATACTAAACTTCCCATATAATTCATTTCTTCTAAGAGTCTTCAGAATAATGAGCAAGTTATTTTTAGGATCCCCATATATTTTGGAGTATACCATGATATCACCAATAAATACCACTAAAAAGTCATAAATATATTCCATGAAAACTCTATTCATTAGATCCATGAAAATATAGGGTGCATTAGTTAGTCCAAAAGGAATTACTATAAACTCATAATGCCCACACATGGTTCAAAATTTTGTCATTGGAATATATTCCTTCCTCAAATGTAAATTTTGATATCCAGATCGAAGATCAATCTTTGAAAAATATTTGGTTCAATGAAGTTGATCAAGTAAATCATCAATGCAAGGTAGGTGATTATTATTCTTTATTGTTATAGAATTAATTTCCATGTAGTCAATTCACAACCTCATATATCCATCTTTCTTCTTAATGAAAAGAATAGAGGAACCCCATGGATAAAAACTACGTCAAATAAATCCTTTATCACTTAATTCCACCACTTGTTTCTTTAGATCCACTAACTCCACAGTGGCCATTCTATAAGGGTTCTTTGATATGGACCGTGAATCATTAATTATTTCAATAGAAAACTCAATTTCTTACTCTGAAAGATGTCCTAGTAAATCCTCTAGAAACACATCTACATATTCATAAACAATAGCTATGTCCTCTTTTTAAAAAATCCCTTCCTCACCCATAGTTATTGCATTCCTTTAATCCCCAATAATTTAATTTAGTAGAGATAATGGGGGTGGATTTAGATGAGAATTTTATGGTGATGTTTCTACTCTAATGAAATGGGATTCCACATCATCCTTAAAAATTGTAACCTCTTTCTTTCTGTAATAAATTTTCGCATCATGATTCGAAAACCAAGACATATAGAGGTTCATACCAAATTCAATCATGGGTATGATAATAAAATTAGTAGATAAAGAAAATTTATATCACATAATGTGGATTTTTTAACACAACTTGGATGAAATGATAATCCCATAAAAGTTTTGACTGACAACTCCTTTAATAAATCAAATTGAAAATATTTACTTTTCTTGGAAAACAGAGAATATATAAATGAATTTCATGATCATCAATGAAATATAGAATTGGATAAGTTTGAGTAAATGATTAAAGTACCTTTCACCACATCATTAGGAACTTCAATGTCATTTTTCATGATCACATAAGCCTGTCCCCTATCCCTTGGCCTTTTCTGAGGCATGTTTCCTTGACTCTTTGGAAAATCACTAACATAGTGTCCTATATACCTAAAATTATAGGATTGAACATTAATATATTATTTCTTCCCCTTGAAAAAACTAGAGTGATGGTATTTCTATCCACACTTGTAGCACACCCATTTTCCTTTCAAGAAGGAATCAGGGTGTTTCCTTCCACAATTATCATAGGGTGGAAGGTCAACTCATCCCTTCTTCCCCATTCCATTATTTCTTTTTCCAGAGTTTTCAGAGGCCCTCTTCTTTTATGGTTTTCCATTAAAGTTATAATACATAGATACTTCCTTTTATATCTTTATGGCACATAAAAATCTATCTTAATATGATCAAAAACATTGGGAGACCAGTTCCCATATAAGGAATTTTTTTAGGAAATCAAGGAATCAAAAAATCTTACTCCTTTGATTATTTATATATTCCACAACATGCCTTTCAAACCATGTGAAGTAAGCTTCATACTTTGCAACATTCTCATCTTCCTTTTTCTTCATATTCAAAAACATCCTTTCCATATCCACTTGTTGTTCACGAGGAATGTATTTCTCAATGAAATTATCTTTAAATTCACTCCATTACATGTTTTCTAGTTTTTTCTCCACCTTTGTGTTTTGAATTAGGGACCACCATTGATAATAATCTCCCAACTGACCATAAACTTCCATGAAATCCTTCTAAATTTAATTACATCCCTTGGTGAAAAATATCTTCTCTATGGAAGTTATACACTCCTCCTCTAGGAATGGGTTTTTAGTCCCTTTAAATGGTGGACGATGTTGTTGCATAATGTGATCCAACAGATCTTATCCATGTTGTGTATCTAGATTCACCAAATAGGTAAGGTTACTATTCCTAACATATGTTTTTGTCTGAGTATAGTTATAAGTTGTTATCCACCTGTTGTTGCGCCAGATCGAACATCATTATCTTTCACATGAGGGAAATTCCTACATGGGATATGTGCATTCATGAAGTTTCTATTCCTTCCATGAGGAACCATTTCTAAATAATTTAATACACTAGATTATTTTATGAATCATAACGTATAATCTTAATGTAGAAACATACATAGCATAAATTTAAATTATATACATAGATAATCTCATAATCCCAAACATGGTTTCTTTTATGAAAAACATACACATAAATCATTCATAATGGCTTGTAAAGAAAATATGATTTATCTCAAGCATATCCCTTGGGAGTGCTAAACTAGATGCACAGTAAGGCTTGTTGTCATGTACCAGGATTCCCCAGGTCAAGCCCAAAATTCCTTGTTAGGGTTTTCACTCATACTTACATATGTGATAGAACCACATCCACATGTAGTATCTTGGAAGGAATTTATTTTCTCAAAATATCAACATAATATATTACTTAGAAAAAAATATAGGATGTTCTTATATGTTTATCCTCGAAAACTATCTTATTGTTTTGTTCCCTAATCTGTATTTTCTAAATTTAGTTTCCATGTTTTCAGCTAAACATCCATCGATACCAACTGTAAATACCTGACCCCTATTTCCCCATGTCATTGACTTATTAAATTACATTAGCACAATTAAAAGAAATTATTATCCTAAAGAACGAATTTTTTATTATATTTGGAAATAAGTTACATACATAAGTTCAATATTATAACATGAAATGAAAAAAAACATAAAATTTCCATTGGGAAAATCCACCACTCTAAGAGTATCATTTCAAGTCAATCATAATGTACATAATATTTTCTTGGGAAAATAAAAAATAAGAAGGGGTGAGCTCATATGCTCAGTAAGGGTAACCAATTCAGTAGAAGATATTATAAACATAAACATTATTCATGATGAGTAATTAAAAACACATGCCTCTACAAATAATAAAATTCAACACATTGTGACAGGAATATGGGTAGAGTAAATAATTCCATAATAAAACATAAACATAGGTATTATATTAGTCAAACAGCCTCATAAATGAATTAATAGCTTCATAATGAGGTAAATTCATATACTAGACACTCTGAATTATACCATCAAGGACTCGACCAAGACAGCTAAAAATGATTAAGTCTTAGGCCAAAACCATATCTAAAAATTGGAAGGGCCTTACCCAAGTCCATATCTATTTGTCTCCTAAGACCTACTGATGCATCGACGGACTATAGTGGGCCCCAACCATCACATAATATTTCCATTTCATTCTTCATATGAGTGGGGATAAACATAAACAAAATACACATGTAATTTATTTATTATAACCATATAAGGTTTATTCATGGCCTTGTGATGGGTTAAGAGATTGAATTTCATTTTTTAGGAGTGTTTTATTCATTGGTATTCATGACTAGTTTACTTATATTCATGTATGGATAAACATATAGAATTATAATGGTTGTCTATAATTGAAGATTTATGTTATTATTGAACAATCAAAAGATTACATGGTAATAGAATTCATTTGGTTATTGTGAGTGAATTGAATCAATATGTAAAACATTAATGACAATTTTTTGGGTTAATTGATGTTTCTTGATTACAAAAAACTCATTTTGATTTATAAATTAATATAATGTGTAAAAAATGATTCCATAACCTTAAATAAGTTATAATACACATATAATATTTTGGTTAAACCATCAAAATGATTTCATGTCTGGAATAGAAGATGGTACTAGAAATTGAAAACTTTTCATACTTGAATGGGATAAATTAACACATCTTGGGTGGTGTCTTCATTTATAGTATAATAGAAGGAGAAATGAGACATTATAAAGAATTATTTCATTATCAAAAAGTAATTCTAGTACAAGTATTTTATTGGATTCATCACAACATTTGGATGAAAGTAGGTGAGAAAATAAAAAGAAAACAAAGAAAATTGAAATAAAAGAAATGAAAAGTGTAATTTACCACTTGAATTAATCTTCCTTGAGAGCCTATTTACGTAATATTTTTTCTTTTTATGAGAGAAAGATCTTATGGACATGGGGAGTGACTAGGGAAGGTTAATTAGGTAGAACATTGTTGATGATCAAGGATTAGAGGATTGAAGAGAAGAGGGAGTGAGGGGGGGTTCTATAGTGGAGGGTAGGAGGGTATTATTGATTATTTTGACCAATAATAGTAATATGTGAATTTTAGTTCGAACCATGTGTGAATACTTCATCCATGAGGCTATGAATACTGAATTTAATAGATAATGAATATATTAGGTAAATTATGTTATTTTACAATTCATCAAAAAATCAAGTATTTCAGAAAAATACTGAAAATTCACCCTAACCATTCTTCAACATGTAGAATTTAAATATGCACAACATTTTTTGAAAATAATTTTATAAATATTATTAGTTTAATTTTTATATAAAATAATAATTTATTTGAAAAATTACAATTTTAAAACTATAATTCATTTAATATCCCCTTTAAAAATTAATCAAGATCTCATTATCTTATAAACATAAGACAATAATATAATAATATGATTTATTATTCATAAGATTTATATTACTATTCATCCGGGTAAGCTAATATTCACAAAAAATAATGTTTTTCTTATCAGACCATAAACATCTTTCTGAACGCAATTGGGTATGTTAGTTTTTTGATATTCAAATCACTGAGGTGGAAAAATTATGTTTACTGGCTAGGTTATAACGAAGTGGTGTTTTAAAAAGACTTAATGCTTCATGCATTAAATATTAAATTTATTTGAAAAATATTTGGGTGTTACAAAATGTTTCAAAATATGGGGATTATTGGAATGAAAACATCATGATTAAAGGACATGAAAGTTCCCCTTAATCAGGACTGATTTTAATGAATAAATTTTTAAAAATGAACTTATGGCATGTATTACCCAACAATAGAAGTTCGAATAAGATAAGTATATATATATAACACACATATATATAATTTTTAGTATTCTCATTACACTAAATAGTGTGAAAAGGTGAGTTAGAAAGAAAATTTCTAAAACAAAAAAATGGTGGCTTAGAGATATCATTTAGCTTATGTTGTAGAATCGTTCTCCAATTTCACTTAATAACCTGATTAATCAAATTATATTGAATATTTACTCAATTTAGACCACTTTACCTATATATTTTATTTACAATAATTATATTATATTCATTTTTATCCATTTACATGATATATATTGATTAATTTCACTATTCTGATGGTGTTTGTTCCATGGTTCCAATGTCATATCACTTATATATAATTATTGAAGTAATATTTAATTGGGACTACAAATAAAGAAGTGAAATAAAATTTTATTCAAGAAATTAAAAAATTTAAAATTTTCCCATGAATCCATGTATGATTAAAAATAAGGATGATTCATTCAGTAAAACTGTAATGTTATATGGTTAGTTTATTTTTGCAGTTTTGATTACTATCCTAAAAAAGATTCATTTTAATTAATATTTTGGCCATATATTTATGCCAAAATGAGTAAATATGTATATATATAATATAAATATTTAGGTCATTATAAACAATTATAAATTAATTTCTACCTTACATGAAGGTGGTAATGGGAAATGAAAACTCATTATCCACAAAGGCGGTGAAAAGACAAAAAACAAATGATGTGTTTCTTCTTAAAATTAGAGGAGAGGAGTAGATGATAAATTATAGATATTCCATTAACAAAATTACATTATAGATTATAAATGATACTATAGTTAATATTCCATGTTTAATGTAATTTTTTTGGATGATGATGATGAGAAGAAAAATAAAATACTTGGTTGGGAGTATTACCTTATACTTTTGAAGTCTCTTTTTTGGGATCACCTATGTAACCATTTATTGGCCTTTTGATGAGACCTGTATAATTAGGGAATAAGGTATAGAATTAAGAAGGTAATATTTTAGACTTTTTTCAGGCTTCAAGGCTTAGAAGTTGTGAGAATAAATATTTTTGAGGGATTGTATTTATAAGCAGAGAAGAGGGGGGTTTATGATTATTATAATCATTCATTTTTTATTTTAGATGAATAATGTCAATAGTATTAATTATAATGAATATATAATGTAAATGGTGCAAGTGAGATTGAAATAATGGGTTATTACATCATCCATGACTCAAAAATAAATGTATTTTGTTTATGATGTTAAATATTGTATTTTAATATTCACCAAAAAATAAACTATTTTATAAAAATTCCAAAAATTAAAAAAAATCCACTTCTTAACATGTAGATTCAATAATTCAAAAAAAAATATGGAGAGGATTTCTAAATATTAGAAATTTAATTTTAAAATAAAATATTCATTTATTTAAAAAATATCCATTTTAATATCATGATCAATTTTCAGACCCGTCGAAAAATTACTAATAGTCTAATAACATTGTATTATAAATATAATAAAACATATTATTAATTTATAAGTCCATTTAATTCAAAATAAATTTATTTTATATCATATTATTTATTATAAATGTTTAACTAATGTGTATATGTTTTATAAAAACTCTTTGTTTTTCATTTTAATATTGTTATTTACTTATACAATGGAATAAATATGTCATATTCTTATTTTATAAGATACCTAATAATAATTTCACACTTCCTTAATTGAAGATACTATTATAATAGTCTAGTAACTATTCCTTATGGTCATATTACTATTCTAATAGTTAGGTTACTATTCTAATGGTCAATTTACTATTCCTTCAATTTGATTTGTAATGGCCGCATGGGTTACCTACATTCTATATATACCCCATATTTTTTTCATTATCCATTTAATTATATTTTTCCACAACATTATATATATATATATATATTCATTTTGAAGATTAATAATTTATTACTTATATTTTACATTATTTCTACAGTGTTTCTTTTGAGTGTGCTTATTCTAGTAGATTGAGAAGATCTGTATTTTCATGTTTTTGTTATATTATTTTCTATTTATCATCCCGTTATAATTTTTTAGTTATTATTTCAATATTTATTCTATAAATTTCAATTTCAATTTATTATAATAAAATAAAGTTGGTTTTATCATGTGGTATGTGTGCATTATATACAAAATATGAAAAAATTATATATTATTAAGAAAAATTCCCGAATAAAATTTGGGGGTGTAAACATCTTCCCCCCTTAAGATATTTCACCCTTGAAATTTCATTTCACGTACTAAGGTGTAAACATTTGAGGGTTTTACTTCTTTATAGATTTATATGGTTCTCGTGTTTCCTCCTTATAATTATGGTTTCTCTATAGTACATTGACGTAGTGAATTTCCTTGTTGTATAAAATTGAATCTCTATGGTCAAATATCTTCACTGATTTATCCTTATAGGAGAGAATATTTTCCATTTGTACCACCTATGATTTTAGTACAAGTGAGGGATCTAGAATGTATTTCCTCAAGATGTTTATGTGTAATATTTTAATTTCAAAAGAAACTATTGGTGGGAGTGCTAAATTGTAGGGCATAGATCTAATGTGATCAAGAATCTCAAAGGGGATAATGTATGTTGGACTTAGCTTTAACTTCTTCCCAAATCTTGTGAATCTCTTCCATAATAATATATAGTGGAATGAATTATCTATAACCTCAATCTTTATGTCTCATAGATGATTTTTAGTATAGCCCTTTTGTCAACTATAAGTAGTCTATAAGTGTTGTTGAATTCTCTTGACTATATTTATCATCTCCTTGACTATTTTAGGACCCGATAGCTTTCATTGACCAACTTCACCACAGAACACATGTGTTATAAATATCTTAAAATAAAGGGATCTATGGATCTATTAGGATTATTTATTGGAAACTGTTATTTTATGAGAAATTGACCGAAGGACGATATTGATCATATCCTTCCTTGATGTATATTCAGAATTTTCTAAACATGTATTCAAGTGTCGGGATAGTTAGCTCATATTGGAAATCATTTTGAGAGTTATAATACATATTGAAGTTCAAATTACTGTTTAGAACATGTTGTAATTTCTTTTAAAACGAGGAGGTTAATCTCATATCCTGATCAGATGCAATCAATAATGGAGTCTCATGATGTCTAACCACTTCTCTAATGTATATCGTTGTAATTTGATCGAGTGGGAAGCTCTCTGGGATATAAATGAAATGAGAAGTCTATATAAGATATTCCACCACAACCCATGGAACATTATTTCCTTTCGATGCCTTTGGAAGACCAGAGAGAATGTCCATGGTGATTTTTTCACATTTCCATGTAGGGATAGATAGTGGTTGCATCATCCTTTTAGACTTTATTCCATTCATGTACTTCTGATATATCATGAATTTTGATGTTTATTCTATGATCTATTTCTTTATACTATCCCCCAATAGTGATCATATAGATCTTGATAGGTCATTGTGCTCCCATAGTCAATGGATAAGGTCAAGCTATGTGAAACATTAATCAAATCATTCCTTGTCACAGGATTTGATAGTATATGTAGTCGTGACCCAAATTATACTAAATAGTCATCTATTTAGAACTATAATGATTTCCAATTTCTTATATATTTCACCTTCTTCTATATTTCCACATCATCTCTTTGATTATCCAGTATCTTCTCAAAAAGGGATTTTTGATTAATTTGATAAAGGAATGTTAGATTTCCTTTAAAAATATCATGTCCATATATTGAAAGTCTTGGAAGAATGGATCCTTTAAAATTATTTTCATTGATCACGCCATAATATACTTTCTGCTTAAATAATATGACACATTATTTCCTTTCTCAGGATGTCACTAGATTTATCAGTCATCTTTTTTTTATCATATCTAACCATCTTCTCAAGATCATATTATGATCCTTCCATGTGAATATATACTTTTTTCTCTTATGATATGAATATAAATATATCACATATCTACCCATAGATATATTCTTCTAGGTTTTCAACATGAACATGAATTCATCTAACTAAAAATAATGTTTTTATAGTTATTATCAGTAAATTTCTACAACCTTGAGGCATATAATATCACATTATCATTTTTCATTTGTATACATCTTAATACCTTCTTTTAAGAATCATTGTATACCATAAAGGTTACCCACTTGGGGGTAGTGTAAGTATTGGGGAATTGATTTCCATATTTATCAAATAAATGAAGCAATCATCACATTCATCCGTTTATAAAAAAAATTATCCCTTTTGATTCATCATGGTTAGAAGGTTTGACAATCATGAGAAGTTTCTCACAAATATTCATTAATACCCATCTAGTCGCCATTACATATGTTGGTCTAGACCACTCCTCAATTTCCTTTACCTTAAAAGGATAAATAGATAAACATTCCTTTTGATAATTTTCCCCATTAATGTTAATTCCTTTATCAATAAATCTCATTAACTATAATTTTCATTTATCTTCTCCTCCCACAAACTATTTTTTCATAGTATTGAAATGATCCTTATCCATCTCCCTTATTTTGGAGTACACTATAATATCATCTATAAACACTACCAATATTTTTTTTGGGTAATCACTAAAGACTATATTCAATAAGTCCATAAATATTTATGGATCATTAGAGAGTCTAAAGGGAATCACTATGAACTCATAATGTCTATAGCTTGTTTGAAATGTCATATTTAGAATATCTTCATTACTGATCTTTAATTTTTGATATCCTGGATAGAGGTCCAACATAGAGAAATAATGGTCCTCATTTAGTTGATAAAAAAATTATCAATCCATGGAAGGAGATACTAGGTATTTATCATTATTTTATTGACTTCGGGATAATCAATGCATAAGTGCATTGACCCATCCTTCTTCATCACAAGGAGGACTGGCACACCCCATAGTGATGCCCTCAAGAATATAAAGCCCAGTTTTATATTCTATTATAACTAATTATTCTATTATTATAACTCTGTAGTGTCCATTCCATAGAGTCTTGGATAAAGTCATAGATCTCGGTATAATTTTAATTCTAAACATATCATATAATTCATGAGGTAGACCAGATAATTCTTCATGGAATACATTGATATTATCGTTCCCAATTAAATTGTACTAAATCATCATTCTCTACTTGGTATCATTTGATTTCAATAGATACGATTTCTGATAATGCGACAATATTCACCCTTGAGAAAAATATTCCAAAATAGATTCATCATCTTCCTTGCACTTCTATAAAATAGGATAATGACTCTGGATGTGAAGATTGATCTACCTCTCCTAATATTTGATGTTGTCTCAATATAATTATAGCTAATCCATTCCCAATATATTATCAAAATCCACTAAATGTTGTAATACATAATTTTCTAAGAGGTTTATTCCACAAACATTTACCATAGAGGAGTTATATACTTGGGATGCAATAATTTTTCTATTTTATATTCCTAGAGGTTTCTTAACCCCCATATTTTGAGGTGGTGTTATAATGGTTCAATTAAATTTTCAAGATATCAAATAATTCATTGAACTGGAATAAAATAGTATTTTATATTATTGAATGAATAACTAGCATAACTTTTACCAAATCATTGCCTGAGTCCATCTATGTAGTAGTTATATTATATTCACTTCCACTTTCTCTAGACTTTAATGACTTTTGAAAATGATTTTATATGAAAAACATTGTATTTGTGAATTATTTCATATATGAACATGCTCCTTTCATTTGAAACATATTACCGTAGGTTAAGTATTGATCTGATCCTTCTTTTCTTTCACTATATTAGTGGGATTGTTCATATCCCTTTGAAAGTGAATAGTAAGTTGCCCCTCTTTTCCACATTCTAAGAAATTGTTTATTACCTTGAGATATATTCAATGATAATTATTTCCATATTTTTTATATATGGAATGTTGGGTTTTATTTACTCCATGAGTTGTATACATTGATCATCCAGAAGAAAACACATTTTATAATTTTTATCTCAAGGACCAAGAACCTTGAGAGTCACTAATATCTATCTTGACCTTGAGGGAATAATAGAAAATATATTCATAGCTGTCAGTATCAAGTTCCCAATTCATTTAATAGACTCACCATTAATACACTATGGATATAGTCCACCATACATTTGGTATAGATGACAAATCTAGATCCATACTCTATAGGCCATGTTTTTTATCTTGCATACCTTTATAGAATTATAATCCTTTTTATCTAGTCCAAGGAACACCCTCACCATTTTATGTTAGAGAGTTTGAGGAAAATATTTATTTAGAAATATTTTTTCTTGAATCCTTCACATTCCATGGAATCAATTTCCATTTTTTTACTTCTTCTTCTTGATTTGTTCCCACAACTGATCAGCATCCCTTTCAAGATGATAGATAGTCCGTATGAAATTCTTTTTTTCTTGGAATTATAGGTAATCGACTATTTTATCAATAGATTTCATCCATTTTTTCTGAATTAGGGGATCAAAATAACTACTGAAGGTAGGAGGAATTCATCAAATAAAGGAATCTACTACAAATTTCTCTTTCTTATGTGGGGGTAATTATCAATGATTCATGTCATTATTCATAAAATGATTCAGTTGAGACAGTGCACCCACGAATATCTCATATCCCACACCCACCAGATTAGGCATATCATTAATGAAATCATAACATTTCCTATAATGTTTTTTTGGAATAGTTTCAATTATTTCCCAATATTAACTTAAATAAAGGAAATAAAAAAAGTGATGAGAATACTAAAAGTAAAAATTATGTAAAAGTGGGAAACCATGAACATAGAATGAGTAAATTATAAATGAAAAATACAGCCCTAATTATGAGGATCAATATTTCTATCTATGTTATCCTTGGTAATTTCCTTATTAATTTTTCTAACATAATAATGTATTCAATTAATTCATAATTGTTCCGAAAGCATTTTTGAATTTTCCAAAGCATATAACCTAAGATTTTCAGACCAATTGTGAAGAAATACCTCTTTATTGTGCACTAGGTGATGATTGAGTGAATACACTATGTACCTTTTTTGAGGTTATTACCCCAAGGTAGATTTTTTCAAGATCCATATCCACTTGTAGTATCTAGATAGGTTTGTAATTTCTTTGAAACCACTTGCTCTCTACATCACCAAGATTTAAGGATATTCTCGTATACTTAGAATTATCCATATGGTTCTTCCAAAATAATTATATTATTGATAAACTAAAATTACTAGATATTGTTCGGATACAAACTATAGTGACCCAGGCTTTTTACAGATATTATTACAAGATTTTTATCATAATCATTCTTTAATCAAAACATAATGGTTGCGAGGCCTAATGACTTTGGATGAATATATTCATAATAAATCAATAGGAAACTAAAACAAATTTCCATTATTTTACTCTCCATAATGAGATCTTAAATCCATTTTATCTCATAAAACATCATAGGATAACATAAGAAATATATAAAATAAATGTGTGGGATGTAAATATTAGTAAGGGAATAAACCTGATAGCGGGGCATAACATGGGATTCAAATGTCCTATCATGATATCATAAAATTAAAGTCTTGTGAATAATCATATAGAGGAATACATAAAAAATAGTATCATGAGTTCATGGAAACTTATTAAAGTGGCAAAAAAATAAAACGTGACATAATAAAAAGTCACAGTTAACCGCCATGACAACATCACATGGTGATAAATGTCCTAATAAGGGTTTTTTCACTCTCCAATACCATACATACCATATCATGAGATAAACAAATACCAAATGTGTTAGATAATTATTTAGTAAATACCATAAAAAAAATTACACTCTTATGTGTCCCATGGTAGGATGTCATTTATAAAGAATAAATATAAGAATTACCTGTGGAAATAAATGTGTTGCATAATCATTCCAAATATCATAATCAATTTATCTTTTATAAGGAAAACAAAGAGAAGAAGTTAAATATTTCGAATATTCAAATAAGATTATATAAGGATAGGTCTCAAAATGTGGTGTTCTTTTTTAATAAATATCCCTATTAAGGGATAGAAAATATACCATTAATTAGGATTTTTTTTAATGATTAAATTTTGATAAATAAACTTCAGGAATGTATTAACCCATAAAAAAAGGGAGAATAAGACAGTCATAAATGTAAGATACATATATATATAATTTATATTCAATGGATAAAATTAAATAGATATATAATGTGAATTATAAAGATAATGTTCATAACCCAAAAAAAGGGTGGTTCGGATGGATCCATTACCTCATGTTCTGAAATATTTTTTCACATGCACTTAATATCCCAAATAATTGAATAGAATCATAAATTACTTAATTAATAACCTTTTAAATATATATTTTATTTACGATAATTTTATTATGTTCTTTTATGACTATTTATTTGATATATATTGTTTAATTTCACTTTTCTATGTGTGTTCATTTCACAGTTCCAAGGTCGGATTAGTTGAGGGTAACTATTGAATTTCTTATCAAATGGGACTAGAATTATGGAATTAAAATGAAATGGTATTCATGAAATTCCAAAAAAAATTAAATGTCCCCAATTATTCTAAAGTGTTATGACATATGGATGATTCATTTTATAAAACATTAATGTTATATAGTTATTTTAGTGGTAATTGCAAACGAAAATTCATGATCCCTGAAGCCAATTAGTCAACATAATATGGATTACATTTTCATTTATTGAATAATTGAGAAAGATAATATAATTGATGGTAGATATTAAATTAACAAAACAAAATTCTAGAATATATATCACATTATAGTTATCATTTCATGTTTAATGGAGTTGTTTTGTGGATGAAGACGTGAAAAGTAAAATACTCGGTTTGGGGTATTACTTTCTCCTTTGGATTTCTCCTATTAGGATTCCACTTAGGGATCCTTTCAATGGAATTTTGATGAGACGAGTATCACTATAATGTTCAGAGTAGGATTTTAAAGGTAATTGAGTAGAATTTTGGTAAGCTACAAGGCTTAGAAATTGTGAGGATAAGGGGTTGTGAGGGTTGGTATTTATAAGGGGGAGGGGATTTTGAATATTATAATCATTAATTTGTTATTTTTCATTAATACTATCAATATTATTGGTTATTGGCACAATATTATGTAAATGGATCATGTTAGTTTAAAATAATAGGTTCCTATATCATTCATGACTCAAACAATCATGTATTTATCTTATAAGGATAAATATTGTATTTTACCATATTTTAATATTCACATAAAATTCAACTATTTTAGAAAAATAAAAAAACAACCCTATACATTTATTAATGAGTTGTTCCCAAAAAAAAATTCAATTTTAGGAAAATAATTTTAAAATATATGATATTTAATTTTTAAATAAAATCCTCATCTGATTGAAAATTATCAATTTTAATATTATGATAAATTTTATAACCCTTGTAAAATTCAATTATAGTCATATAATATTATATATTAATTATAATAGAGATTTTTTTTAATTTATAAATACATTCAATGAAAATAAAATTTCTTCTAAACCATTTTATTTACTAGAAAATTGTAATGAAAACATTTATTTTTTACAAAAATACAAACACTTAATTGATCACTTTTAAATAATTTATTTACTTGTAAAATGGAATAAATATATCATATTTTAATATTGTAAGATACCTATGTATTATTTTATGCTTCCATAAGTGAGGATAATATTTTAATAGTCATGTTAATATTATTAATGGTAAGATTACAATTCTAATTGTTAGGTTACAATTCAAATAGTTATATTACTATTCCATATGTCTAGTTCGTAATAATAATATTTCTTCCATAATTATAATATTTATCATGTATTTTATTAATTATTCATTATCTTTTATTTTATATAAATGTTATAAAAAAATTTATTTTCAAGCTAAATATTGTATTACTAATATTCCACTTCATTTATACAAATTATTTCATGAGTACATTTATTCTAGTCGATAATGCAGATATGTATTTTCATATTTAAGTCATATAGGGTAAAAAAATTCTCATTGTAATATTTTTAATTCTTATATCCATATATATTCTATAAATGTAATGATCAAATTGTTACAATAAAATTCATTTGGTTTTATCATGTGGTGTGTGCGCATTACATAATAAATACGACGCAATTTTATATTCAAATGGAAAATTACATTGAAAAAAAAATTTAGTCACTAGAGGTTTGTTAAGAAATGTCATAGAGGTTTGAGGAATTGATTAAAGGATAATAGGATAGAACTGAAATTTTCATAGAACTGTGTCATGGTAGAAAAAATTTGGAAACATAAAGGGGATTATAACCATAATCATGGTTGTGATCCATATATAATTTCATGACCAACCATATACACCATTGTTATGCCCATACTGAATCTTTTTGAATTCATTAAAATTTTAATTTTAATTTTTAAAAACCTCTTCTTTTGTTTAGTTCAGTTTTATTTCCCAAAACCCCCAAGTATTTAGGGGATCATTTTGTGGTCTTTTAATCTATTGGTGGATCTCAAGACAACCACTTCATGTGATTGTTCCTTTTCATTTATGGATCCATTATCATTATTTATTCTTTGTTATTTTCATATCCATCCTTTTGTATGGTTTTAGTGGGAAATTTATAATCTAGTTTTATTATATTTTGGTTATGGGATTGATCAAGATGATGTTTCAATGTTTTCTGAGGCATTTTCATTGAATATTACCAGTCTTTTGTAATTTTTATCTTCTCAATCTTGTGTTATTGTTTTTGAAGATTCTATCAATTTAGGTGATTCATACTTTTTCCTCTTATTATATTGTCGATGTAAAATTAATTTGTTTATGTTCTCTTTTATTAAAAACTGTGAGTTGGAATCATGAAAATAATTAACCAAAATTTAATAAATATCATTTGATTTCTAGATGAATTTTTTAAATATATATATATATATATATATATATTATAATAACTAATCAATATCTTATTTCATCTTTATATTAGTGTATAGTTGTGATTTTGTTATTTTTATGAGTCATAGGTGGTTGAGGATTTCTCATAACATCTTTGGGGTTTCTAATCATTATTATCTTCTCATTTATGTTTTATGAATATTGAAGATTTATATAATTAATTGATTCATAATTTCATCTTTTATTATTATTCCAATGTAAAATTATCCTTTTTTTCTTTCAGTGAAGTGTATAATATGACCTTCTAAAAATAATGGTCTTTAAGTGAATAAATTGAAGGATTATGTTTAGAGATCAAGGTGTTTTATATTTTTTTCTATTAATTTTGATACTTTTCTTGATTTATCATTCTGGTTAGCTTGTTTCTATGATTGTGTTTTTTTAGATTTTTTAGATTATTCATTTTTTATTAATTTCGGTCTAGATTGATAGTATTATTATTTTTTATCGTTTTTTCTCTTTTAATATATGATGATAAGTTTAAATTTTTTTAGTAATTTAAATATAGCAAATAACTGAACATGTTGAAAATCAAGAATTTGTGGTTAATAAATAATTTCAAAAAGATTATTTGATAGTTAAATATTGAATCCTTTTTTAGAAACAGTTTAATTTTTGGATATTTTTTCATCTATATGATTTAATTTTATGATAGTTATGGTATTGGGGTGGTTGGCTTCATATGGTAGAAGAAAATTTTATTGTATATTTTCTTTCATTGGTTTGAAGTGGTTTACATGGTATGGTATAGTTGTTGTGTAAATAGAGAAGATGATGTTGTGAGTTTTTGTTATGGTGGTTGATGAATTTTATTAATGAGGTCATTATGGTTAGTGTGTAATAGTTTATCTACTGATTTTGAAATAATAAATAATGATTAATGAATGAATGAATAAATTGATAAGTGAAATGAGAAATGGGTTTTCATGGGAAAGTTAAACTATCAAATATGAATAAAGTTGTGATGATGATTCTATTTATAATAGAAATGATCCTATTAATAAATATATGGTATTAAGAAAATAAGTAGTGTGATGTTTAAATTTTCATGTCAAGATGTTGTGGTTGGAATATGTTTTTTTAAAGAATTTGTTTTGTGGATAATGATAAATTAATGTAGAAATGGTAAAGAATTATAAAATTTGGTTGTATGGATTTTGTATTCTTGTTATTATTATGTTATCATTAGAGGTGGAAGTGGTTGTCATTATGAGGTGGACAAAAAGATATGAAGGTTATGGTCGTAGATAACTTTTGTTAAATAGTGGAAAATGGTATGATTTTTTGAGTATTAATTATATCCCTTAGAGTTTTATGTTATTTCTAATGAACTCCCACTCAATTTGGGTAACATGACCAACACTCATATATGGTTATTCATCTAGAGTGTTTTGATTTACTACTCACCCTGATCTTTTATCTTTTCCAGAACTAATATAGATTTTTATGGACTGGTGTTATGATATGTTATGATGGGGAAATTATGTGGTTACATGACTATGATGTACATTTGGAGGAAGGAAGAATGTTGAATTCATTCACGATGTTTCTTGGTTGAAATGTTGTATTGATGTGATATATATATTGAGGGTGTGGTTATATGAAAGATATCTATCATGTGGATGTGGTTTGTGGTTGTCATATGAGGTTATAAGATTTGGTTATGGGGACAAGGGATAGGAGAACTAGTGAATTTTTATGTGGGAATAGAAGGAGACTAGTCTAGTGGGTATGTAGATATGGGGTATCCTAATATATTTTCATGATTATTATATTACTTATGTCATAATTTGTGTGAGTGGTCCTTATTAAGTATGGGTTGTTGTTAAACATGTATAGGTAATGATTTGGTTTTTCAGTTTATTGCCAAAGGGTTTGGTATTGTCCTCCATCATTTTCATGATAACGTATAAGGAGGAAACTATTGATTATACTTGTATACTTACCCCTTCTATGTAAATAGTGTTTTTATAGGTCCTTGAGAGCGAATTGGGGATTGGGCTAGATATTATGAGCTCATGTATCATTATTGATGGATTTACTATCGTAGGACTTATTCATTGGGATATTATTTTGGGGAATTTTATATATATAGAATTACATGCATTATTGGGATGGTGAATTTCCTTTTATATTACATATTAACGTTTATTGGTGGATTTATTTATAATTTATTTGATTATGAGGGTAATGCCTTATATATTTTTGTTTTATACCATTGGTGCTAATCTCTAACTTGTGATCTGTTTGAGGCAAGCATGGGGGGTCACACTCAGATTCGCAATCATCGTATGAGGGATTCTAGTGGGTATAGATCATTGTACACACACACTCATGAGTTTTTACTAAAAATAGTAAGTTATGAACTTTTTAATACTCCACTAGTCTCATGTGATATTCTTTGTTGATTCCAAATAATATAAAGGGTTGATTGGTTTTTTAAATCCAAAATAATATTTTAAATAATAAATTATCAATAAATTAAATAACGTATAAATTATAAGAGGTAGAGAAAATAATTAAAGAATTACAGTATAGAAAAAGAAAAATTACATATTAGTAATTAAACTTGTTAATTTTGGTGACATTAATGAAATTTTTATAGAACATAGAAATTCAATAAATAAAAATAAATTTATTAGATTTTTTTCTATTATTAATTATATTTTTTTATAATTATAAATTTATTTATCTTTTTTTCAAATATGATAAAAAAATGAAATTTTGTTAAAAATGATATATTTAACATGAGTAGTGGTGGAAATGAAATCATTAATGTAGATGAATACATTTCAAACCCAAAAATCCATTACATAATTGAATATTTTATATCTAATTAGAGGGAACTCTAATTTCTATTTTTCAAAATGTAGAACAAATATTAATTTAGAGACCCAAAAATTGACATACATGGACATTACATTACTTTAGTGGAATACTTAATACATTACAAAAACAGACACACAAGGACTGTAATAGTTTAGTGTCTTTGGAAACATGGAACGTAATCTTCTAATCGTGGTGAAAGATATTCAACATCTCCCATAAAGATCTTCCCTTTTTTCTTACCTAAAACCTTTCTTTATATCCTGGGGAAAAGAAAACATAAAAATAGTGAGCTCAAATGCTCAATAAGGGTAAGCATGGATAAAATAAAACATACCATATACATTCGAACTTAAAAACATGAACATAATGTTTAATCATCGAAAGCTTGAGCAATGACATAAAACATGGAAGTACGTAAGGCATAGATCATAAAGAAACATTAAGAATGATAAAATAGCATGGGAATAAAACATGTAATTTTGGAAACCATTAAGAACATGATATGATTTCCACAGTATCCAAGGCACTGCTGCCAAGACCATCTTAGTGGACAAAGTCCCTTTCTGAATCGAGTTCACTCCTCGTTCCAATCCTGTATTACTGAACCGGTTTAACTTCTCGTTCCAGCCATGTCTATCTCATGAGATCTAAATCTTTACCCAATGCATTGGAGGGAGATATAGGTCCCACCCATCTCATAATGAAATCATTCTTACTTGTGGAAAAATAAACACACATCATTCATAAAAACCCAATAAATAAAATGGGTTTCATAAACATCATCCCATTATCACATAATCCATATAAAAGAAATGGATATCATTTCATAATAAGATAAGTGAAACCATATAAATCATAGAGACATTATACTTGAAACATACACATATGAAATAATGTCATCTTAGATGAAAAATGGTTTTGATAAAACACTTGAAATGAATTCTTGAGGAAAATATCCCTTTTTCTTCAAAATCATTTTCTATTCACAAAATTTCGTGCAATTTTAAAAGAAAATGATTTTGTTGAAAATATTCATGAAATATTTTGGATGAAGCTTCATGAAAACAAGGCTTTATAAAATCTTAAAAATCTGTTCGTGCCGTATAATTTAAAAAAACATTCTTCTCGTACTTTTTCCGGAAAAGTCAAAAAAGTTCCTTGTAACGTGAACAAAGAAAGATTCCTTACAAACCATGTAGTAAAAGTAAAAATGGGTAAAAAGGACTTTAAACATACATTAAAACACTTTTATAAAACATGGACATGAATGATATAAATAACCCTAGTAAATACTTACGAATAAGCAATCTCAGATAAAAATGAGATTTGCAAAATTATCCCTTACCTTAGGCCCGATATGCTTCATATATATCCGAACCTCCTGTATAATGATTTAAATAATGTCATTGACTTAATAAAGAATCATATTCATTGTTATGATATCATATATGGTTCACTTATTACTTTATATTACCCGTTCTTTCGTAAATTCCATGTTAAAGAGTGTTTTGGGTAAAATCGTTTCATTTGTCGTCCGTGTTTTGACTTGTAATTATTGATATGATGATTACTTAATTCCAAAATATAAAACATGATTTATATATAATATATATTCAGAATATATATATATATAATAGATCGATAAATGGAAAGAAATACATCGTTCATGGAGACGGTAGGTCGTACGTACGCATGAACGTTGTTTTCGTTTCCTTATTGAATTTAATGGAATTAATTGGATGAAATACATATATATATACATAAATCCAGAATAATTATGTCATATATTTCATGATTACTTATTATATTTACTTTATAATTATTTATGAATGGTTAATCATAGAGAATAAATCTCATCGCATCGTGGAGACGGTAGTCCGTACGTACGAACGAGCGATGATATCATTCCCATAATTATTGAATTGAATTGTAGAGGATGATACAATATATCAGAATAAGTATGATGTTATAATAACTATGTTTATTTATTCTTTACACCATTATACCCATCCGGGTAAGGTGGTATTGGAAAAACAGATTACATCACGGCGTGGAGACAGTATTCCGTACGTACGCACGCGCGGTGATTTCGTTTTCTGTTGGATGGATAGATGGTGAAATAGGGTTGTTTCATACTTATAATAACATATCAGTATATGATTTATACTTATGTAATTACTTCATAATGAAACAACTAAAGAATAAAAAGTGGAAGAAGAAATAAAGTTGAAAGAATCGGTAACGGACATTATCTCTTCTTTGAAGCGCCTCTTTGAGACCTCCTATTAGGGAACAAAAATTGGTCTTTTAAGGAGACCAGGACCTCTAGGATGTTTCTAGGGAAGTGGAAAAGATAATTTGGCAGGGTTTGGCCGATCTTGAAGGCTCAATGTGGTGTGAGGAAGAGAGGGAGGAGGTGTCCTTTTATAAGGGAGGAGAGGGGCACCTTTGGAAATATAAGAAATATTAGTTTATATTAAATCTCAAACCCACTTAAAAACTTCCTAAATGACTCATATCAGAAGATTAGATGAGATAAGGTTGTAATCTCATCAACCAATGAAATTTATACATGTTAGGAATTTATTTTAAACATTATCAACTTGATTTATCCTTATTTAATCAATTTATTTTTATTTGTGGTAATAACATTGTAAATTTTAAATTATAACAAATAATTACTTATTTGTTGTGAATTGTCCATAATTGGATATTTTATAAAATTTTAGACCATATAAATTTGAATTTATAATTTTTAAATATTTTTTTTATTTTTAAACAATTTTATAATATGTTATTTTTATAAAATAACAATAGTGTCAATTTTGACACTATTCATTTATTTGAATTTAACTAAAATATATATAGAAGATATGTTCTAACTAAAAGCTTTAATAGATTCATAAATGGTCATATGTATCTATAAAATTAGTGGAGGACATTAAATAGTTCATATAATATTTATTCTATTCTTTCTAAAACCATTTATTTCGTTTATCTCTTAATAAAATAATTACTACAACATTTTTGTATAATTATTTAATATACTTATTTGTTGTATAAAAATTAAAAATAAAAGCCTATGACGAAGATAAATCTATGAAATTTCACAATAATACTTTTACTAGAATTTGTCATCTTTAAATGACAATATGTAAATTGTTTTATTTATTAAATTTTGAAGTTGACAACTTTGGCATCATTTAAAATAAAATAATATAAGTGTCATAATCACTTTTATAAGACTCCAAAAGGTTATATATTAGGTAATTGGATGATTATGGTATATATATACACTACCAGTAAGTTTTGGTCAGGTTTTTGGGCCTTTTAAAGGGTATTGCTATTTCAATAAAAACCATATTACTGATTTTTCACTTAATAAATAATTTCTGCATCATTAATGTATCACCATTAATGACAATTATTTAATCCCTAAATATTCTAAATAAATTATCATGATGTAGATAATTTTATTAGATTTCTTGAGACTATTCATGTTTGAAGTTTCATGCTGTTTATCACTAAATTAAAATTATTATACTTATAATATTTAAGAGAGTGACATGTTGTCACATTCTTTGGTTTTAATAATAATTAAATTATTTTCATGGAAAAAAGTCCATTAAATGATTCTAATCCAACCATTAGGTGATATGGGTCGACTTTTATTCATCCAATAGGATTTTGAAAGGTGTTAGTGTAATTTTATAATCTTATATTTACCCTTCATTACCCGATTTACCTTTAACTACGGTAAATAAAATTTACCGTAGTTACTATTTATCATGCCCGAAAATAAAAAGTAGCTTATTAACATAATTTGGACCCAATTATTCCAAATATGGAATCCATTTTTTTAAATTCAATACATAGAAGTTGCAGAAATTAAATTAAAATTAATCCTGTTGTCGAATGAAAACGGGTTTTTGTTTAAAACATTGCAAAATATTGAATTGATTTAACCCATGAATTCAATGTAAAATAAATTCTAATGACATACATTATATTAAATGGTAAAAATATATTATATTTATACTTTAAAACCATTCAATATTATAATTTAGCCACATAAGTTATTACGATGAAAAAAGTTGTTTTTAATTAAAATATAGCGTGTTTGTACTATTCATTAAAATATGAAAGTTATCTAAATAATATGAAAATTTTATCCAAGGTAAAATTTTATATCCTGATTCCAAAGAATAATTTTATTTTGTAAAATTGAACTTATAAACATGTCAAAAACTAGATTTAAAGTGGGTGCGCCATCAAAATGTGGCAAAAATGATTTTTTTGAAAAATACATATTTTACCTGAAAAATTTATTTTTTTCTTATACCATGTTCCAAAAAATGTGTAAGATGAATAATAATGTTATAAAATTAAAAATTTAGTTAATAATATTCATAACGGATTGTTCATAATAATATTATAATAATATATCGTTTTTTAGTAAATCCCTGTATTGCGTACAACACACGCTATCGAGGAAGGTCATGATTGCATGTAATGCAAGCCAAGTCAGGGATGCGTGTAGTGTACGACTCCTTTTTTGCTGCGTATAACAAAATACATTGAATATATATATATAATCAATGTTTCATAGAATAACTACAATCAAACAGACATGAAATTGTGTGTAACACGATCCAGGATTAGTGTTGCGTATACTGCAAGCTAATACGGTATTGTGTATAGCGCAAGATAATCATGGTGTGTCGTACAACAGAAGATATGAAAGAAATTAAAAAGAATATATCTTATAAAATATCGGGTTATTACATTCTACCCCCCTTAAAATGAATTTCTCCCTCGAAATTCGTTGGGGTTATAAATGGTTGTCTACTTGAAATTTTCTTTAATTGAAACCCACATCGTAAAAAGGAATACCAAAACTTATCTTTATAAACTAAAGTATGAAACGTAATAGATACCCAAATAAAATAATCACTGGGTTTCCACATAGGATAACATAGCTGAAAATATGGATATTGAAGAGAAATCTAACCATCATGTTCTGATAGAGAGTGGTAGAGAACATGGCCATGAAAAAGCCAACAATCACAAAGCCATAGATTTGTGATGATCTAAGGTACCATCTGATTCATCGGATATAAGGTCACTAAGACAACATTTTTGGTTTTCAAGATCTTTTCCCTAATGTTGATTAATTAAAAGAAATACTTACATGATTTTGGAACAATCTCACTGTTGTTCGTGAATTGAACAATTTCCACTTCATCCCTTAATGAAATGAAGTTGAATTTGTTATTCTTTATGTGTTAGCAGATCATGTGATAGAATGATGGGACATTCCATCTATTTCAAAAAAAATGTTAGCAAAAGTTATAAGTCCATAATATGGTTATATTAATCGTATATGGTTCCAAAAATGAACTTATACTTCATATATCATACCGATTAATAAGATAAAACTAGTTTCTACTAACTAGGGACTTCCTGTTGGCCAGTGGTAAGCGATAAAGGCCAGTCACACTTCGGTTGTGGGTTCAATTCCAAAATCCCTGTCCGACAAGAGGGGTTGCCGCCCGTCCTGAAAGTTGTCCTTTTTCTAAAACTACATTACTATAACATCCCATCAATAATATCGAAAAAAGTTCTATCCTTAAACAATACTAACTTAATTCCAACATAATCCATTCTAATCTTTAGGCTTATCTAAAATACTTCGGTCTAAGCTCATAGTATAAAGAAAAAGATTACTTGAAATATCACATAACAATCACGTGAATTCCATCATTTATCCCCAATATATCATAAGATATATATGTTTGGTCAAATTACAAACATGTGAATACCTTAATCATGTATTTTCTTGAAGAATGAATACCCATTGAACCTTAGTGAAAACATGAATGCTATCAAAATTTAACTCTTTCCAGATACCAAAATCCCAAAATTTCTATATAATCAAACCATAATATAACCTTCTCCTTATATCAATAAGGAGATCATGAATATTATCAAACATTTAATTTTTCTCCTTATCCCTTTATTATGCTCATATCATCTACTTTCCAAAAATATCTGAATAACCTTTCATGGAGACTGGTACCATTCATCATACACTTTCAAAACATAAGGAAATATAATAGTGTAACAATCCTTAGATGTCTCTTTATTACATAGTACCATGATACTACTTATACAACATTACACTTGATAAACATTTAATCATTCCACTACCTTCTTAAACCATTGACCGAGCTTCAACAATTATTTCATCTCACATATCGTTTGTAGTCTCTTCATCATCGTCAACATAAATACTACCCATACGACCATACTGATTCTATTCATGAGACCTTCCCTTAGGGCATTGTTTTTCATAATTCCTGTACATTCAACATTTAAAACATTTAACCATTGTTGATGTTGTAGCAATACCATTATCCTCATCCATGGTGTTAACTGAACCTTTTCCTTTTCACTTACTAGCTTTGTGTCCTTCTTTCCCACACCCAAAGCAGCTTCCAATTCCTTTGAAACATTCTCCTTGATGCCTTTTCCCACATGATTTACAAAGGAGAAATTGAACTTTCTTTCCTCTATGATAATCATGAAACTCCATATTTCTCTTATTATCCGAGTCAAGAAACATAAGAAATTTGAGTTTATTGATTATATTATGAGATTGCTGATTCGGCATAATAATGATGTTTGGACTTCCAAATCCCATTTCATTTGGTTTCTCATGAATAATATCATTCCATTGTCCATCATATCCTCCATTATCGTGAATCATATTGTTTCCAGCCATTTTCTAAAACCCAAAAAGAATAGTGTTAGAGACAAAAATCATAATCAAAGGGGAGTAACTTCAATATCTAACATCTTAGGTGTAATCTAATATCGTTACCATAATTCTAGGACTATAACCTATACTTATACTTAACCATAGGGTCATCCCTAGACATACCTTCGAAATATCTTTAGGGATCTCACTAACGTTTTCGCATCCTAGTTTCCAAAGGTTAACTAAACCTTTCCTCTGATACCAACTGTAGAGACCCAAAGCTTTACGTACATGGACATTACATTACTTTAGTGGAATACTTAATACATAACAAAAACATACACACAAGGACCGTAATAGTTTAGTGCCTTTCGAAACTTGGAACGTAATCTTCTAATCGTGGTGAAAGATCTTTAACATCTCCCATAAAGATCTTCCCATTTTGTTTCTTACCTAAAACCTTTATTTATATCCTGTGGAAAAGAAAACATAAAAATGGTGAGCTCAAATTCTTAGTAAGGGTATGCATGGATAAAATAAAACATACCATATACATTCGAACTTAAAAACATGAACATAATGTTTAAACATCAAATGCTTGAGCAATGACATAAAACATGGAAGTACGTAAGGCATAGATCATAATGAAACATTAAGAATGATAAAATAGCATGGGAATAAAACATGTAATTGTGGCAACCATTAAACACATGATATGATTTCCATAGTATCCAAGGCATTGCTGCCAAGACCATCTTAGTGGACAAAGTCCCTTTCTGAATCGAGTTCACTCCTCATTCCAGTCTTGTATTACTGAACCAGTTTAACTTGTCGTTCCAGCCATGTCTATCTCATGAGATATAAATCTTTACCCAATGCATTGGAGGGAGATATAGGTCCCACCCATCTCATAATGAAATCATTCTTACTTGTGCCACAAAATAAGCATACATCATTCATAAAAACCTAATGAATAAAATGTGTTTCATAAACATCATCCCATCATCACATAATCCATACAATAGAAATGGATATCAGTTCATAATAAAGAGAAGTGGAACCATGTAAATCCTAGAGACAATATACTTGAAACATACTCATATGAAATAATGTCATCTTAGATGAAAAATGGTTTTGATAAAACACATGAAATGAATTCTTGAGGAAAATGTCCCTTTTTCTTCAAAATCATTTTATTTTCACGAAATATCATGCAATTTTAAAAGAAAAGTAATTTGTTGAAAATAGTATTGAAATATTTTGGAGGAAGCTTCATGAAAACAAGTCTTTATAAAACCCTAAAAATCCATTTGTGCTGTATAAGTTAAAAAAACATTCTTCTCGTACTTTTGCGAGAAAAGTCAAAAAAGTTCCTCGTAATGTAAACAAAGAAATATTCCTTACATAACATGTAGTAAAATTCAAAATGGATAAAAAGGACTTTAAACATACATGAAAACACTTTTATAAAACATGGACATGGATGATAGAAATAACCCCTGTAAATACTTACGAATAAGCAATCTTGGATAAAAATGAGATTTGCAAAATTATCCCTTAACTTATTTCTGATATGATTTGTATGTATCCGAACCTCCTGTATAATGATTTAAATAATGTCACTGACTTATTACAGAATCATATTCACTGTTATGATATCATATATGGTTCACTTATGACTTTATATTACCCGTTCTTTCGTAAATTCCATGTTAAAGAGTGTTTTGGGTAAAATCCTTTCATTTGTCGTCTGTGTTTTGACTTGTAATTATTGATATGATGATTACTTAATTCCCGAATATAAAACATGATTTATATATAATATATATTCAGAATATACATATATATAATAGATCGATAAATGGAAATAAATACACCGTTCATGGAGACGGTAGGTCGTACGTACGCATGACCGCTATTTTCGTTTCCTTCTTGAATTGAATGGAATTAATTGGATGACATACATATATATATACATAAATCCAGTATCATTATGTCGTATATTTCATGATTACTTATTATATTTACTTTATAATCATTCATGAATGGTTAATCATTGAGAATGAATCTCATCACGTCGTGGAGACGGTAGTTCGTACGTACGCACGAGCGATGATATCGTTCCCATAATTATTGAATTGAATTTTAGAGGATGATACAATATATCAGAATCAGTATGATGTTATAATAACTATGTATTTTTATTCTTTACACCATTATACCCATCCAAGTAAGGTGGTGTTGGAAAAACAGATTACACCACGGCGTGGAGAAAGTATTCTGTACGTATGCACGCGCGGTGATTTTGTTTTCCATAGGATGGATAGATGGTGAAATAGGGTTGTTTCATACTTATAATAACATATCCCTATATTAGTGATACTAATGTTGTTACTTCATAATGAAAAAACTAAAGAATAACAAGTGGAAGAAGAAATAAAGTTGAAATAATCGGTAACGGACATTACCTCTTCTTTGAAGCACCTCTTTGAGACCTCCTCTTAGGGCACTAAAATTGGTCTTTGAAGAAGACCAGGACCTCTAGGATGTTTCTAGGGAAGTTGAGAAGAGAATTTGGCAGGGGTTGGCCGAGCATGAAGGCTCAAAGTGGTGTGATAAAGAGAGGGAGGAGGTGTACTTATATAAGGGTGGAGAGGGGCACCTTTGGAAATATAAGAAATATTAGTTTATATTAAATCCCAAACCCACTTAAAAACTTCCAAAATGACTCATATCCGAAGCTTAGATGTGATAAGGTTGTAATATAATCAACCAATGAAATTTTGACATGTTAGGAATTTATTTTAAACATTATCAACTTTATTTATCTTTACTTAATCAATTTAATTTTATTTGTGGTAATAAAATTCTAAAATTTAAATTATAACAAATAATTACTTATTTTTTGTTAATTGTCCATAATTGGATATTTTATAACATTTTAGACCATATAAATTTAAATTTATAATTTTTAAATATTTTTTTGATTTTTAATCAATTTCATAATATGTTATTTTTATAAAATAACAATAGTGTCAATTTTGAAACTATTCATTTATTTCAATTTAAATAAAATATATACAAAATATATGTTCAAAATAAAAGCTTTAATAGATTCATAAAATGTCATATGTATCTATAAAATTAGTTTAGGGCATTAAATAGTTCATATAATATTTATTTCATTATTTCTAAAACCATTTATTTGGTTTATCTCTTAATAAAATAATTACTACAACATTATTGTATAATTATTTAATATAGATATTTTTTGCATAAAAATTAAAACTAAAATTCTATGATGAAGATAAATCTATTACCTTTCACAATAATATTTTTACTCAAATTTATCATCCTAAAATGACAATATGTATATTGTTATATTTATTAAATTTGGAAGGTGACAAATTTGGCCTAATTTAAAATAAAATAATATAACTGTCATAATCACTTTTATAAGACTCCAAACGGTTATTTATTAGGTCATTGGATGATTATGGTATAGATATACACTAACAGTAAGTTTTGGTCAGGTTTTTGGGGCATTTAATGGGTATTATTATTTCAATAAAAACTATATTACTGATTTTTCACTTAATAAATAATTTCTGCATCATTGATGTATCACCATTAATGACAATTATTTAATCCCTAAAAATTATAAATAAGTTTTTCATGATGTAGATAATTTCATTAGATTTCTGGAGACTATTCATGTTCGATGTTTCATGATGTTTATCACTAAATTAAAATTATTATACTTATAAGATTGAAGAGAGTGACATGTTGTCACTTTCTTTGGTTTTAATAATAATTAAATTATTTTCATGTAAAAAAGTCCATTAAATGATTTTAATCTGACCCTTAGGTGATATGGTTCGACTTTTGATCATCCAATAGGATTTTGATAGGTGTTAGGGTAATTTTAGAATCTTATATTTTCCCTTAATTACACGATTTACCTTTCACTATAGTAAATAAAATTTACCATAGTTACTATTCATAATGCCCAAAAATAAAAAGTAGCTTATTAACATAATTTGGACCCACTGATTCCAAATATGGAATCCATTTTTTCAAATTCAATACACAGAAGTTACAGAAATTAAATTAAAATTATTCTCCTTGTCGAATGAAAACGGGTTTTTGTTTAAAACATTGCAAAAGATTGAATTGATTTAACCTACGAATTAAATTTAATATCAATTCTAATAACATACATTATATTAAATGGTAAAAATATATTATATTTATACATTAAAACCATTCAATATTATATTTAACCACATAAGTTATTACGATGAAAAAATTTGTTTTTAATTAAAATATAGCATGTTTTTACTATTATATAAAATTTGAAAGTTATCTAAATAATATGAAAAATTTATACAAGGTAAAATTTTATATCCTGATTCCAAAGAATAATTTTATTTTGTAAAATTGAACTTTTAAACATGTCAAAAACTAGATTTAAAGTGGGTGTGCCATCAAAAGGCGGCAAAACTGCATTTTTTGAAATACATTATTTAGCTGAAAATTTTATTTTGTTCTTATACCATGTTCTAGAAAATGTGTAAGATGAATAATAATGTTATAAAATTAAAATTTTAGTTAATACTATTCATAACGGCTAGTTCATAATAATATTATAATAATATATCGTTGTTTAGTAAATCTCGGTATTGCGTACAACACACGCTATCGAGGAAGGTCGCGATTGCGTGTAATGCAAGCCAAGTCAGGGTTGTGTGTAGTGCACGACTCCTTTGTTGCTGCGTATAACAAAATAAATTGATATATATATATATACTCAATGTTTCGTAGAATAACTACTATCAAACAAACATGAAATTGTGTGTAACACGATCCATGATTAGTGTTGCGTATACTAAAGGCTAATACAGTGTTGCGTATAGCGCAAGATAATCTTGGTGTATCATACAACAGAAGATATGAAAGAAATTAAAAATAATATATCTTATAAAATCTCGGGTTATTACAATTAATTTCTAAAATACAAAAATAACACACCACTTATATGAATAAACTGTTATTTTATCCAAATTGAAATTATATTAATGATCATTTCATATGAATATTGAGTAAAATGAGTTGATAAACAATTATTGAATCCAATAATTATGTAAAAAATATAATAAAATTTTAATTATAGGTAAATAAATGATAGAATATAGATTATTATGGTAGTACCCAAATTGAACTTCTCTCTCATTAATCTAGTTAAAATACTTCACAATGGGTGAAAAATCCTTCGAAAATTCAAATAATTTTGAGAGAATATAAATTTTTATGTCAAAGAAACTATAAATATAATTTATTCCCATTTGAATCTATCCATGACTAGAGAATATTATCCCATGATATATGATTTTTTTGTCATACTTAAGACATCAAAGACCCCTACCCCATTAATTTTTCCTTTTATGTCTCAATATTTCATAAAACCATGGGTTCTAGTATGACGAAAATACAAACGATCCAGGAAGAAATTATAATAAGCTATTAGTAAACTATAAAATCTATGTTTATAACAATATAATAGATCAATCAAAAATGAATAGATAAAAGATGAGATGGAGAGTAAGAATGAAATCACATGGGAAAAGGTCCGGAGGACAAGGATGAATCATCCTAATAGAAATGTTATCATAAAAATATCTTAATCTCCTCCCCAAAAGAATCCCATATATTAAATAACCCCAAAATTTTACCAACAGCCCCAAATTACAACTTCCATCCAAATAAACTATATATTGTAAAGTCAAATACTACCCTTTATAGTTTTATACCATTCCCTCACATGTATAACCTAATTATTACATTCCAATCACTTCCACCCTCTTTAAAAACAACATTGTTCATAAGGTAAAAAACATGATGAATTTATGAATGTTCGCATAGACATATTGAACACATATCTCAACTATAATTGTTAAACAACATAACTAAGTCTTCCTATGAATAATATATGAGAGTCATCAATAATTATTACATTGAACCACTAACTTTATGAAGGGATGTATTTTCCAAAAATCGAATCTCCTAAAAAATGATTAGATTTCAAATTATCCAACCATGTGTTATCATGGAGGTTTGGAAAAATTAATATTTCCAATGTATTTTTAAATAAATGTCTGTTGTTTTAAAAATAATAACCACTTAAATCTTCTAATTTAAACTAACCTACTAGTTAAATCTCATTAAGATCCATGTCACAATTCGTATAATCTACAATAAATCTAAAAATGGGTATTTCAAGAATCGTAGGTATAATTACACTCAAATAGATCTCCTTATTCTCAATAAAAAAATCACTTTTAATAAACAATTTCCCATGTTCTATATAATTACAACCACACTTCCAAGACTTTTCTAGGAAATAACCACTTACAATATAAACTAATCAATCAATTATAGTGTCCTGATATAAAAATCATACAACATTAATGTAAATATTATTGAATTTTTACAATTCGGTGACATCTTAAAACAAATTTTCTTCATTGAATAAATCATCAAGATAATATAGTATAAAATATGATGCTCATATTTCATTCTAAACATGATGATTACAACATTTGGTAAAATCACACTATTTATAGCCAAATTGAGTATTAATATTGAAAAATACTAGATCACTCATAGTAACACTATCTATGTTAAAAATATACACCTATTTACTATAACATATTAAGATATAAATGAAATCCTAAATAGATGTCAAAACTATATAATAAAATTATATATGCTTTTCATAAGTAGATCCAATTGGCCCGGGTAGTGAAAGGACAATACTGGAGAATTGATTATTGATCTATGTAAAAAATCTCACATCATCATTTGTTTTATCATGGTATGGAAGATATACTATAACTTTATTTTATAATCACAAGATATCATGATTTTACAAAACAAATAATGATTCTATGTTAGAATCATTTTTTTAAACTACACCATTGAATTGTTTGTTGTGTGTAAAAAAAATTTGGAAACCAAAGGTAAAATATCCAGTAAATAAAATGATTATTAATAATTAAATAATTTTATTAACTTAAATAAAACCTCTTAACATTTGATCCTTAATTATTAATGAGATAAAATAATAAATTTATCTCAACTGATTCTGAAGAATCTATGGAAGACATTTCAAATCACCATTAAAAATACTTGTGTGAATAATTGAATATAGAATACTTATATGGTTCTTGATGTGGATCTTAAAACCCAACACTAGATAATTATTTAAGGAATGTAATCTTATAGTAGACTTTATAAAATGTCTAATGTTTTCAATGGTAATTTTTTGGTTCTATAGAAACCTCGGTATTGAAATCACACATCGAAAGGGATTGGGTTTATAGATGGTCAATATTTTCATTGAAAGAACCATCATTATAATCTCCATCAATAAAATAAAATATAAATTTAATCATTTGGTCTTATCAATTTAGAAGGAATGAGACACCAATTTTCGGAACATTTTTTACTATGAATACTCTATGGAATGTGATCACATCAATATACTTATTATATGTAAGATGAAACCTATTTCAAAATGGGTACAAAATTTTAAGAATCTCTATATTACCTTCTGAAAACTAATAATTTTTTGATAATAAATGAAGAGATAGGATTTAGATATCCCAATAGGATACTGTAATAACTTTTCAAAAAATAGATTTATCAACTATAAAAGTATGTAACTATGCTTGATTACAAATAAATTTAAATTCCTCCCATAGGTAATTGAATTTCCGATTTCATACTCCCATAAGTTAGTAAGCCTAATAAATAGAATCATACACCATGATGTATTCTTCCTTAATTTATCTATGTGAAAAAAATTCCTTATCATAATGAGTAAAATGTGAGGTGGTCTTATATTTTCCACTTCAGTCATGTGTAGATAGAGAAATTCTTTAACTTGTAAATTTCATTGTTAGAGTTTTAAAATAAACATAAATATGTTGTTGAGAATTTATATCAGAAAGACCTTTTTTTAGTTTCTATATGTATTTCTAAAACACACTCTACTAGTGAATGATCTATAAATTTCCCATAATAATAATTTCAATGGTCGGTTGAACTTTTGGTATGTCTCCTTCACAATTTTCATCCTATAAAACTTTTTATAAAAAATTAAACCTAATCATGAATGAACTACTCCCCTAATGCATTTTGGGACTCTATTATTGAATTCAATCACCTAAAATCCAAAAAAATTCTATATATATTTTCCTTCACTCAAAAGAAGCACAAAATTTATAAAACCATTGGTTTTAGTATAAGTAAAACACATAGGATCGAGGAATAAATTAGAAAAAAGTAGGAATAATATTTAAACTCTATACTTGTAGACTAATAATAGAATAAACTATGAGAAATTTAAGATAGGATTGGGGGAATAGAGGAAGGTAATGAGAAATTTCTCCCCTATGAGATACTCTTTTAGGAAAATGATGAATACTCCTAAAATATAATTTAATCCAAAATTATCAAAATCAACTCTTCAATAACCATCCCATGTATTTGATAAACCCAACCTACTATAAAAATACAAAACATGCTATTACCATCCTAAAAAATTACATTTTTTTTCTAAAATTCTATTCCATAATAGTTATTTATCATTCTCTAAAATGGATATCTCGCATCTCGTAATCCAATATATCTTTGATTTTAACCATTCTTCAATGATAATTATCTTGACCATTCATAACACCACTCATGTTAGTCTTTTATGATCCAATTTAACCCAGATAATAAAAATTAAATTCATATCTACATTATTTAAAGAAATGTGTTGGGTAACTTGTAAATTATAAATTTTTTCTTGTAAATTTTATTTTATTCTCTTGGTCTTTGCTTTTGACATTGAGTCTCCAAATAATTAAAATTTGTCTTGTAAATTTAATAACTTTATTTCTTAATTATTATTTATATAATAATCAATTATATTATATAATTAATTCATATGTGGGATATTATTCTCATAAAATTATTCATTTTTAATTTCAATGATCTTTATTTCCATGAGTACATGCTTCCCGGTTGGAAAGAATTTTTATTCACATATAAACATCATTGGTATATTTTATCTTTGATGAACTAATTATTTTTTTGTTTTATAATTAATTTGGTATATATGAATAAATTACCTTCGTTAATAATTTTTTAGGGTTTATGTACTCAAATTATTATAGGATGAGTTAGCAAAAAAGTTTTTAAATAATCATTTAAGTTATGCTAATATTTTAGAAATTTTATAATGTGGTACATTTCTTTATAAGTTAATAATTTGTTAGTTCGTGGTGATACTCTCAAATCCATGAATTATATTAATGTTATTTTTCATTTAATTTCCATTCCTTCTTTGTTTTGGTGGTTTCCCATTTATTTTGGTGGAAATGGTGGGTTTTTAAAATGTGGGCCAAACCTTGATCCGATTTCCAGAATTAAAAATAAATATTGATTCTTTTATGAATCCTAAATTTTTTAACATTTTATACCCATTCCGCTTAACAACTAGAATCCTATAGTATATTAAAACCACTATATCAATTTGGATCCCATTATAATCCATAATAATGATGGATATGGGTTTTTTATTAATGTGTTGGGCCACCAAAAAACCCATTTCCTACTTTAAAATATTTATTTAATAATTTAATATATCTTTAAATTTTTATGGTTTTCTATTTATTCCTACTCTCACCTGAGACCACTTACCTAGGGTGTGATCCCATACTCTCCTTCCCCTCTTTGGATCTCATATACCATGCGGATTAGGGTGATCTATCTTAATAATTATTAAATCCCCGAAATTCGAAGAGGTAAAATGTTTCATTAATAACTGCTTCAATTTTCACTCTTTTCCCCCAAATTCAGTCCCCACATGACCTTATATGACTCCTTTGAGACTCCTTGCCAGTTTTTATTACTTCAAGATTCAAATATTGGAGGATTCGGGCCGATGTATTCAATATTTAATTAAGTATGTTTTTCTCTCTACATTTCCTACCTTTTCCTTGGGGTTTCCTCCCTCTTTCATGAAGTTCTAAAATTTCAAGATGTTAGGGTTCGAAATTAGGGATTTATTTGGAGACTATGGTCAAATATTTGTGTTTTAGGTTGGATTTCACTTTCTTGAGGTGCGACGATGGTGAAGTTGATGTTTCACACCAACATTTGTGGGTTTTGATTCAAAAGGTAGGTGGTTCCATGTGTAATAAATTATTGATAAGTTATATTGTTTGATTTATTTATTTACATGTTCCTAATATGTTGTAAGTGGTGCGGAAACTTTTTAGATGGATTTGGTTAAATGTTTAATTTTATAGTTGCAATTTAACTTGAAATTCGGTGTTTCTCATGTGTGATTCTTGGGGTAATATTTGGGCATATTTTTTAACATCATAAAGTTATTTATTAGTGGTTAAATGGGCTTAAAATTCTTGTTTCATAATGATTTGGTGTCATTTGGGCCTCAAAAGGGGGATTTTGAATGGGTTTTATGGGTAGAACCTTGTTATACTTCTTGAAGGTGTTTTATGAAAATGTTTATTTTTCAGGTGCATATTTTGTGGTATTGTTTATGATTATTTTATAATACTTTTGATTGGTTTAATAAATATTTATAAGGCTTCCAATTCTGTTTTGGATTTGTATTGATGTGATTTTGGATTTCAAAAAGGGTGTTGAAATGGGTTTTTGTGTAGAAAACATTATTATACACCTGTGTTGTTTTTGTGAAAATTTTATATGGTTCAATGAGTTACACAAAGTGTACATAAGATATTTATGTAAAATTTTGGTGGGTTTATGTTCATAAAATATGTTTTTGAAATATAAAGTGGTCTTTCTTTATGTCAAACATTTTGATAATGTTTAGTAATTTGTCAAGGTGATTTATGAAATTGTAATGTGTGTGTGAAACATGGTTGAGGGATTTTTTGTGTGACTGTGATGTTAAAATTGTATTTTGTTTATGAAAAGGGTATTATGTAACATGTGAGCGGGAATTTATGTGATTTTTAGCATCTTGGGATAGGTTTTGTAAAATTGCGAAACGATTTTTTGAATTGTTAAAGATATGAAAAATGTGTAGGGGCTATTTTGGTGAGAGTTTGATTTCGAAATCAATTTGAATAAAAAGGGGGATGATGTGACTTGTGTGATGTACATGTGAGATATTTGGTTAATGTGTGATGTGAAAGTGGTATTTTCATGTGAAAATTATATTGCATCTCTTATTGATCTTGTTTGATCACAAAAGGGAAACCCGTGTATCTAGGTGGGTGGACATGTACTAGTATGACAGTGATCCCATGGGGTTTGGCCTCAGTTTTATGTACCATGTTTTATGCTTACAACACTGACTAAACAATGATGATGTTGATTATGTGGGACCACTAGGTTATGGGTATGCACCCTACTAGTTGCCTCTGTGCATGAGAATAGATATTGTGATGGTTACTCTCACCGTGATAGGAGGTACATGGGACCCACATCGAGCTAGTTCCAAAGGGTTACATTTCCATTGGTTGTGCACATTAGTTACTTTGTGCTTTCCATCAACATATGGTATGGTTGGAAGGAAAATTCAGTAGAAATAACATTATTTTTAAAAGAGTTTATTCTATAAAATAACCCACTTGAAAACATCTTTTATTTAAGTTGCATCTTTTTAGAATTTTTTACTAGAATTTTATGTATTGAAAACTTGAACACTTTTCATCTTTGAATGTTTAGGACATGGAATCACTTAGTCATATAATCCTACTTTTCATTGAATCACACCCTACTTACACTTTTGGTTGTAAGTGGACTTGGTTATTTTTTTTGTAGGTTTGGGTATAGCTTTTTTTCCAACAGTTTGGGTTTTTAGCAGTCCATCATGATGCGGTGTTGTGGGGATGTCTTGAGGGTGGTGCATATCAACATGTGGAGTTTCTGAGGATATCCTTTTTGGTTTTATTCTTTTTTTATAGTCATTGAGAGTTGTTTAAAATGATTTAATTCAGTTCTAAAATTTTGTAAAATATGGTTTTGTTTCACAAATCTAGATTGGTTTTATTAAACATGTCTGTCATTGTATGTTTATAAAATGAGTTAAATAATTCACAATTTTTGTTATATGATACCTGGTCACATGTTCAATCCTATGGGGACAAAGAATGCCCTATGGTCCTTGTCATGGGCCAGGTTTGGTGCCTGTTTTTATGGTGACCAGATTTAGTTAATGAAAAAATGGAATCAAAGGAGGTTCGCTCTTTTGGTTCATGTCATATGGGAAACATTCAAGATAGTCTAGAGTTTGGACTGTTGGGACTTGACATTCTAGTTATAGGTAGTGTTCATGGCCATCACACCCCATGATGGGATTCGAGTCGCGAGGGGACATTAGGATTTGTCTGAGTCCTTTGGTTTTCTTGGATTTCTGATGATTAGGGGAAATGAAAAGAGAGTTTGGTTAATGGTCTTAGGGAGCTCGTGGGGCCTAGAAATCCATGTGGAGATAGGGATATTTCACTTGATAACTCTTCATGATGGTGAATTGATTCACGTCTAGATTCCAACCATATGTCTATGTCACCTACTAAAACTAGTTTCCTCTCGCATTGTCTTTTGTCCTTTTGTATTAAAATCTTGGAAGTTTAGTTTTAAAGAAAAAATGACTTGGTTTTAAGAAGTGAAATGTTTCTGTGAAATGATTTTCTAATAAAGAGGAAATGGATTGATTTGTGAAATGGTGGAACTGAATTTTCAGAATGGTTTTGGAATGGAAAATGGTGTGTTTTCACCTCTTTTGAAAGCAGGAAATTATGTTAAAGTCGGTTTTGAAAAAGTTTTCCCAATAGTGTTTTCTAAACTATCAAAATATTTTTTTAATGGGATTATATGTTTTGAAATTTATATAAATGACTTTAAAGTGAGTATTCATTTGAATTATTGGGGTTTTTATTTCAAGGTTAATAGTGTTGAGAAAAAGGAATTATTGGTTTATTGTTTTGATTTTGAAAAGTGGAATGAATTTTTGTTTTAACCTTTGTTATTTCTGTGAGAGAACACATGCATGGGGTAATAGGGATGATGGATGGTTAATGGAATAATTGGATGAGTTCTAGGATGGACATGAGGAGGGTTCCCGGTGTGGCATAGAAACATGCATGTGTGAGGACTATGGGGTACCATTGGTGGATACGTTAACCGCTGAACCGTTTTTTTTTCAAAGATTTTTTTTAAGGAAAGCATGATGTCTTTATGATTTGTTTATCATGGTGTGTATTATGTGTTCTAGAAAACCTTGATCTTTTGTGATGTTTTGAGTCCAATAACAACTCCAGTTTTAATGGTGTTTTGGGTTTTTGTTCGTTCGGAAATATAGGTTGAAGGGATGGTTAGTGGTCTCTTCTGAGAAATGTTTGGGATGCCTTTATAGTGGTTCCCCTCATGTGTTTAGATATGTTTTATGGAATTTTTTCACCAATGGACCAGATTGGATGGGTCCATTGGTTCCCTTATTGGATAAGGTACCCCTTCCCATTTAGGGTTAGTGCATGACTAAAGTGAATCCTAGACTATTTTACTATTAGAAAATTCTCTTGTTGATCAATATAAAAATCATTTTATCAAGATTTGGAAACTGAGTTTGCACTATTTCCTTTCATGGATTAACAGATCCACTTTTAGCAGAGGAGTGCTCGTTGAAGGTTTAAATAATCCTTTGTATCTTAAATTACCTAATCCATTGAAGGAGGAAGTGGTCTAGAGTTTTTAGTGTGGATGAGATTATGGATGGTGTACAAGAGGGCCTATGGGACTCTCTTAGTCTCTATGAAGAAGGTGTTCATGTTAAACCACCCGTTTGGGAAATCTGGTCATGATAGGCTGTTATGGCCACTTTCTGGAATTCATTGATGTTTGGGGATATTTTATAAGGTCCCCCTTCCTTGTATTGTTTCTATCAATTGAGATTGTCATTTTCGATGATGCCTTGTAATTCTGGGTGCTCATTTGACTGTAATAGAGAAGTTTTTGCAATCCTCTAAGAGTCTCTATTAGTTTGGGAGTTTGTATCCATTGGAAAAACATCAAAATCCTCTATTTTAGAGGAAGATTTTATATGTTTCCGGTACTTATGTTGTTTCTCACCTAAAGAGACAAGGTGTGATGTGTGTGAATCATCAAAGACCTTGTTTCAGTGAAATTTCATGTTAGTTTAAGGTGATTCTAGAATGTGTAATGTCTTGGTAAACATATCGGGGATTGTGGTGCAGTTGTTTGTATTACCGAAAGAAGAAGTTATGTTCCGGGGTTTCCCAAGCCTAACTGCGAGGCCAAAAATGATTCAATCCTTTGAGCTCCTACCATAGGTCCTAATGAAAAGTCAATGCATTGTAAAGGGAAATCCCAAGGTCGGTCAAACCCTTGTGCAAAGTCCTATACTTACTATGAAAGATGGGGGATAGTTTTAAAATCTTGTGTCATCATCTTGCCTCTACTATTTTTGTTTGGTGGAAAGAGGTGGAGAGTCTCTTGCCCATGTTATCACCCAATGTCATTATTTTCCCCTTTGGTTTTCATTGATTTTTTGGAGTATGGTGGAAAAATTGGGCTAGATAGGTTTAGAACATGGTTTATGCATGATTAGTAGTAACCATACCCCCGAAAACCATACAAGTAGAAGGATCCACATGTTTAGGTAAAAATTTCTCAAACTGTGTGGATAAACTGTGCAGACATCCCAAATCTTTCAATTTGGGTTCTTCCTATGTCATGTCTTTTTGGTTAGTTAAGATGGTTGGTTGTTATGGTGGGGAGACCAACTATGAATATCATGTAAGTTCCTTTATAAATTTCAAATATAGGTCTACCCCTTGTACTAGGGAGTCCATCCTGGCATCCCATGGTTTGTCTCTAGATCCAGTATCGAGAAAATTTGAGTTGTCTCTTTTTGTGGGGTGCCAAATTGTATCTCACTATACTAATAACTAATATTGGTCCTTGGTCTTGTATTGGATGTAAGTAGTCTTGTTCCAAACTATCTAAATACCTACATATACCTTGGGTAAATGTTGGGAGCTGTGAATTCCCAATGGTTTGGTTAAATCAAGTTATGTGTAACTTTGTTCTTTTTTGTTGTTTTTTTCGGTGAATTGCTATAATCTTGTTCAAATATTATTTGAGGAGTATTATTTTGGAATAAAATATGAATATAATATATCACTTCAGGGATTGGTGTATGTTTTAGTTGGTGAGATTATTCCTTCCTTGATTGATTAATGAGATGTGTTTTGGCCTTTGGGGTGGGATAAACTTGCAATAAGATCCCATTTTAGGCCTTTCCACGAGCCTGGTACGGTGTCGGTTTTGATGGTGACTTGATTTGGTTTTTTTCCTTTGGCCTTGTTGGGGATTTCTGAGGATGGAAAGTTTTATGGGGGGTAGAATGTTTATATCCATGAATTATTTTAAAGGTGTTTTTCTTTTAATTTCCATTCTTTCTTTCTTTTGGGGGTTTCCCATTCATTTTTTTGTAAATGGAGGGTTTTCAAAATTTGGTCCAAATCGTGAGCCCATTTCCAGATTTCAAAATAAATTTTGTTTCTTTTATAACTCCTTTGGTTTTCAAAATTTTACACCCATTCGACTTCCCAATTGGAGTCCCATACTATAGTAAAACAAACATATCAATTTTAACCCCATAGTAATCCACAATAATGATGTATTTGGGATTTTTATTAAGTTGTTGGGCTATCCCGAAATCCAATTTCCTAATTTAAAATATTTTTTAAATTATTTAATATCTCATTCAATTTTTATGGTTTTTCGGTGATTCTAAAACTCACCCAAGGAAACATACCCAAGGAGCGCTCATATACTCTCCTCCTCCTCTTTGAATATCATCACCCCCCCCCCCCCCACAGATTAGGGAGATATTTCTTCATCATTCTCAAATAAACCATATTTGAAGAGGTAAAATGTTTCTTTCATAACTCCTTAAATGTTCACTATTTTTTCCCAAATTTAGTACCCACATAACCTACTAGGACAACTTAGATCCTCCCTACAAGTTTTGGTTACTTCAATATTCAACTACTGGTGGTTTGGGCTGATTTCTTCAAGATTAGTTTAAGTAAGTGTTTCTCTATTCATTGTTTTCCTTCTCCTTAGGGTTTTCTCCCTCTTTCTTGTGGTTCTAAGATATCCAGAAGTTAGGTATTAAACCAAGGGTTTTATTTAGTATTAGTTTCATCAAATATTTGGGTTTTAGGTTGGATTTAACTTTCTTATGGTGTCGTGGTGGTGCGGTTGATGTTTCGCACCAATATTTGGGGGTTTTGATCCAAAAGGTAGGTGGTTCCATGTGTAAGAAATTAATTAAGAGTTAGGTTGTTTGGTTTATTTATTTACATGTTTATCATAAACATTATGTGGTGAGAAAAATATTTTTGATGGATCTGGTTAAGTTTTTAATTTTTTAGTTTCATTTTATGAAATTGTGTGTTTTTCATGTGTGATTATAGGGGTAATATTTGGGTGTATTTTATATCATATGAAAATTATTTATTAGTCTTGAAAGTGGATGAAAATTCTGGTTTATTAATGCATTTGTTTCTTTTGGTCCTCAAAAAGAGGATTTTGAATGGGTTGTAAGTGTAGAACCTTGTTATACTTGTTGAAGGTTTTTTATGAAAATGTGTGTTTTTCATGTGGAACTTTTGTTTTATTATTTGAGGTGATTTTATAATAATTGAGAGTGGTTTAATAAATATTTATAAGGCTTCAAATTCAGTTTTAGATTCATATTGATGTGATTTTGTCTTTGAAAGAGGGTGTTGAAATGGTTTTTTGTGTTAAAAACATAGTTATACCGTTGGGTTGGTTTTATGAAAACTATAAATGATACAATGAGTTACGCAAAGTGTACAAAGGAAGTTTATGTACTGTTTTTGTGGGTGTATAATCTTAAAATGATTTTTTTAAATATAAATTAGTTCTTTGTGATTTCATACATTTTGATAAGGTTTTGTAATATGTTGCGGTGATTTATGAAATTGTGATGTGGGTGAGAAACATGGTTGTGGGATTTTTTGTGTGAGTGAGATGTGAAAAATGTATTTGGTTTATGGAAAGGGTGTTATGTAACATGTGAGTGGGATATTATGTGTTTTTTAGAATCTCAGGAAAGGATTTATAAAATTCTTTAAGGATTTTTTGAATTATGAATGATATGAAAAATGTGTTGTTGGCTATTTTGGTGTGAGATTGATTTCAAAATCTATTTTAGTAAAAGGGGGATGATGTGACTTGTGTGATGTACAAGTGTGTTTTTTTGTTAATGTGTGATTTGGAAGAGGTATTTTCATGTGAAAATTATATTTCCTGGAATTTTGAACTTGTTTGAGCACAAGAGGGAAACCCAGGTATCTTGGTGGGTGGATTTGTACTAGTATACTGGTGATCCCGTGGGGTTTGGCCACAGTTTCACATAGAACGTTTAACGCCTACAACACTAACTAAACAATGATGATGATGATGATAATGGGGGAAAACTATGTTATGGGTATGCTCCTTACTAGTGGCTCTTGTGCATGAGAATGGATATTGTGATGGTTACTCTAACAAGATATAAGGTACCTAGGACCCACAACAAGCTAGTTCCTAGGGGTTAAATTCCCATTACGTGAGATCACTAGTTACTTTTTTCTTACCATAGGCACATAGTATGATTGGATGGAAAATTTATTATCATCGACATTATTTTTGAAAGTGTTGTTTCATTAAAATATCCCACTTGAAAACAGCTTTTATTTATGTTGCGACTTTTAGAAATAGTTACAAGCCTTACATGTCTTGAAAACATGAATGATTTTAATATTTGAATGTTTATCACATGGAATATCTTATTGGGGGTATCCTACTATGATTTTTCTCACAACCTACTAACACATTTGGGTGTAAGTAGACATGGTTACTTTTTTCGTAGGTTTCAGAACAACTTTAGTGCCAACAGTTTGGGTTTTTAGCGGTCCTTCATGATACAGTGTTGTGGAGATGGCTTGTGGGTGGTCCCTCTTTCCATGTGGATGTCCTTGGGATATCCTTTTTTAATATTCATGTTTTATAGTCATTGAGAGTTATTTAAACCATGTAATTCAATTCTGAAATTTTTTACAAGATGGTTTTGTTTGAGAAATCCAGGTTCATTTTATTGGACTTGTTTGTCAATGTATGTTTACAAACATGGGTAAATCATTCCCAATTTCCATTTTATAATACCAGAAGACTTGTGAAAGCTCATTGGGATCGGGAATACCCTTCGTGCCTTGTCATGGGACTAGTTTGGTGCCATTTTTTATGGTGACCAGATTCCTTTCATGACAGATGCAGATTTTTAAAATTTCTGTCTAAGATTAGCGGATCTCTATGATTAAAGATAAATTATATTTTATACATGGTTTTTAGATTTTATGTTCCATATTTTCTTTACTAGTATAAATTTATCACTCCATACATCCTCTTTGATGTTGTTTTTTTGTAATTAGTCCCAATCCATGTTTATTTAAAAAAATTTGGTATGTATTAGAAAAAAATTTTAATAAATGAAAAAGTTGGATATTTAATTGATTTACATTAAACTTATTTATATTTTTTAAAAAATTATCTAAAACATCATCTAATATATAATTTGAAAATTAAAATCAACATTATTTCTAAAAACTAGGTGAAATCATCATATCATTTGGTGGAAATGGAAAATGAAATGGATATGGTGGCCTACATTTAAATATCTTATAACCCAACAATATCCCATGAAATTTTTTAGAAGTTTTTTATTGATTTTATAAATTCAATGGTTCTAATTATATTTTTTTAAGAAAAAAAACCATTTGATTAATTTTTTTGGGTTTATTGAAAATTCTAGTGAAAAAAGATACTAAATAATCCAATGAATACATACTGTCATGATTGGAATAAGTTGTATAATTTTCTAGAGTTTATTTATACTAGAAAATTATCACTCTAAATTTATATAAATAATTACATAAAGGATAATGTATTTTAATATTTAATATTCTTCCCTTAAATAGAAATATTCATAACAAAAATACATATGTAAGAATGAATTAGAGTCAATGGAATGTGTGGTCGAGGCTAGGTATGAGTAAATCAATCTCATGGAATTATAATTAAGAATATACCATGCCATAATATATTATCCCATACTATAATATATCTATGGTTAGATACATTATTCTAATGATATGTGTTCTTGTCAATGATTTTAACCATGGAGGTGTCCCTATGAATGTTTGGGATAAGGTTGTTTGGATCTTGTAATTGGTTTTCACTGTGACATCTGGGTGTTTTTACATAATGATTATTACATGTAATTAAATAAATAAAATTTAATAATGATCTTATATTTCTAAATTTAAATTATCAACAAAATAATTATTGTTATTTTGTAAGTAATAATCATTGATAAATGGTGTTCTTCCTTGATGTGTAGTTTTCATCGTAGAAGGAGGCTCACACAATGTTGAGTTGGCCAATGGTAAACCCTATGTTTTTCAGAACACTATGAAATTAAGGCTCCTAATAATGAATATATAATGTGAATTTATTTTCACCATTAATAAATTTATTGGGTTGTAGAGGTGATAAAATTGGTAGTTTCATGGAATTGATAATTTGAGTGAAGAAGGGAATTGTTTTATGATAATAGTGGTCATGACATAATGGAGTCAAATATAGAAGAATAGATAGACTCTAAATTTCCCATAATTTATTTATTTTATGGTATATTTTAATTATATATTGTTTACTAGTATTTAAAGGATTAATTTTATGAATTTTCCTATCCTAATTATTTCAATTTGAAGATCAATTAAAGGGTAAACTTGGACATTTGCTAAACATTTCAGATATCAATTTCTCTATAAAAATTCAAGCTGGATCATGGATCAATTGAATTGGAATTTCATAACTATGATGGATAGTTAGAGAAAGTAAAGAAATTTTATCCATCAATCTATTAATTCAGAGTTTCATGAACTTCATCCCATAGATGAAGGTGAAGCTAATTGATTCACCGTTATTAGTGTAATCTCATTCTTGGTTTATGGATATAATGAAGATTGGTCTTGGAGAGTAATGAGATTTCTGAGTGATTGGGATAAATTATTTCACTAGTTTATTTGGTTCATAACCCTAGAGGATTAGTGTAACCACTTTGAAATATAATAATCAAGCAGTGGACTTTCTTATTTCAGCGCATCAGAACATCATTGTTGTGAAGTCCTTGGATTAGTCTATTTTGGGTGATCCAAGAAAAAAAATTCTCATGTACCTATTTACTTACATTATTACTTCATATTTACTATGAATGAGAGAAGTATTCCCAGTAATGTTATAATAAGATCCTTGGTGGGGGTAGTTTAATGAAGCCAGTATACCAAAATTCAACTTCCCCTATCAGGGTATTTATCTTCTCTGAGACCAATGGAATTTAATTGTGTGAGTATCCTCCAAAAAGAAATAGATTCCCCTTCTGGGTGGGAATTAAATTCTATCTAGTAGGTAAATAATACTAAATACCATCATATTAACTAGGTTCATGGGTGGGTAAGTTCATGTGATAGGTAAATTATTTAATTCCATACATTTTTTAAAAAACAATTTAGTATAAAATAGAGTTTATTTGATAGGATATGTTCTTTGATAATCCCGCAGTTACACAGAATTTGAAAATAACTAGTTCAATTTGGAATTATTTACCATGTAAAATTTAAAGAAACATTTTCATCTTTTCCAAAAAATTTATTATTATTTCAACATAGTTTCTTCTATTTTATAAAGCATAGAACACTTTTAATGTCTATTGAGTGTAAAGAATATAGATGAGAAATATAACTGAAAATTTTAATTTTTATCCATTCCCCTATATGAGAATAAATGATTCTCTTTTTTTACCACTGAAGAATCACTAGATAATTCCAATTAAATTTTTTATCTTAAATACATTCTTGTCAGTACTTATGAAGGATCAAAACCATGAAATTGCATGCCAGAGAAGAGAAAGAAGGGTTATCAAAAACAAAATAATAAGGAAATTGATGTTTTTTATACTCCTTTCTATTGCCTTGTTTCTTTATAATGGATGATATTTAATATTACTACCTATTTGTGGAAATGGGCAAGGACACTCAGCATGATATGGACATTTATCGGGTGAATTTTTTTAAAAAATGATTTTTGATATATTATGATTGTGTATATTCACATATATCAAAACAATATGGTATATAATTAAATTGAAATCTCTAATTTCACATTTATATATCAATTAATTAATTCTTATAATATTTTTTATAACATTCAAAGTGGAGGTAAATAAAGAATAGACATTTAATACATAATGGAAACCTAAAATATGATATATTTTTTGTTGAAAAATCAAAAATATCCATCAATAATAAAACAAATTATAGCCTTCTCATAAAGTGAGATATTTGAAACATCTACCATTTTAATTTCAGGTATTTCTCATAAATTTCCACAAATTCCCATACAGATTTCATGCTACAATAAGATTCTAATTTTTCACATCTCCTTGTTAATTTTCATCACCCATGTGTTGAGAACCATTAGTGATATATTCTTGAATTCATTTATCACTACAATATCTTGGTTAAAAGGATAAAAAGTTTCCATTCATTAGAATTAATATTTTCATTAATGAATGATTTTCAATTAGGAATGTATAGATTATGGGTTTTTGGACACTCTAATTGATAGAAAAATGTTTTCTCCTTGTTGAATATTTTTTAGAGTTACTTATCAAAGGTGAAAAATCATGTGAATACCATATAAAATCATATAATAAAAAATCTGAAGAATTAATGCAAACTTTACAATATTAATATCTGTTTTTTGGACACATAGAATTCAGAAGAACATCAAATTTATATTGTATCATATTCTAGTGGTGGTCAAAGTAGTGATAAATCTTTCATATCCTTCTATGAAATGTTGATAATACTAGGTTATTCAATTCTAGAATCTCAAAAATAAATAACTATTTTAACATTATTCACTAATGTTATTTATTAATTTCTATTGTCTCAGGATATTTATTGGACTTCATAATTCCATGGACAATAAACAAATGAAAAATCATTTTTTTCTTTTGAATAAAAATGTATTAAAATGAAAACCCCTTTATAGAAAATGGGTAAATCTATAAATTGTTTGGAACATGAAATGTATCCATTAAATTCTATATTCAAAATAAATAGTGGCATAATGAATATTTTATATCATATAATACTAGTAATTGTAGTAATAATAACAACAATAAGAACATCAATAATACATGCCGATTTAGAGATTTTTTTCTATATTAAATTTTTTATCCATTATAGGTGAAATCATCAAATATACAATAAGTGGTGATGACCCACCATGCTATATTTAATTATGTGGATGTTTATAATGAAACAAATAAATGGAATGATGTTTTAGTTCCTTCTTTAAACTTGGACACCCATTTATGAGATTTATTTTACCTTTATTTCAATCTTAATAATCTCATTTATAATGTTTTTTAATTTTTTATACTATTTATCATCATTTCACAGTATTATGAAATTTTTGTATTATTTATTTCATCGGTTTCTAGCCATAATTTAAGAGAAACAATTGAAAATTGTTTAATATTTTATGTTCTATTTGTGGAAAATACAATCGCACTTACATAAGTGGTTGAAAAATATTTTTTAAATAATTAATGTTGAATCCATAAACCTATGTTTTAATATATTATAGAGTTTTTACATTTTGGTTTTCGAATGATATGTTTTGAGAGAACTGAAGGACAAGATCGACTTCTGGACATATTAAGTTATAATAATGGATGGGTAGTAGGACCTATCAGAATATTTTCTAATTTAAGTAAATTCCTAAAGTATGTTCTTATTTTTATTATGGATAATAATGGAAATTAAATGATACCCATGAAAATATAATGACATGAACCCAAAATAGTTTATTACGGTTAAATCCCAAACCCATTAACTTTTTAAAAACATTACATGAACCATACAATGATAAAATTTTATGTAGACATTTCATAACATAAACCTAAATCAATTTAATAGAAATGTAGTACACTATAAGTGGTATTTGAATCCAAAATAAATTTTTTAACTAGTATTGAATTTATTACCTAAACCTGATTTAATCATGTCAGATAATATTGGGTATATTGTTAATGAGTGCCCACATTTAACGGGAGTTGTAGAGGATGATATTTATTAAAAAAAATTAGTAGTATGTGTTTTTAAATAATTTAAAAGACCATGTATCCATAGATTAGGGAAATATGTTGTTTTAGTGATTTTGAACTTATGAGGATGAGGCATTCAACGAAATGGAATTTTTCGGATCCAGTACATTTCAAGAGAGGTACAAATATATGATAAGTGATGTGAAGTCCCTGAATCTAGCTGGGAATCATAAGTTTATAGGGTGTTATAGGAACATAGTACTGATAAAGTAAATATGGTTGAGGTGCATAAGGGATGTGAGTAGATACCCAGTGGTGATGTACCAGAAAAGGCTTAGCTTTAGTAAGTTATTATCATGAAAATTTTATAAGGTGATGAGGGTGATAAATGAAAATAAGTTAGAGATGAATAACCCCTACTACTTTTGTGACCATTTTTTATTTTCTACACCACTACTCAGAAGACTACTCTCCCTTATACAATAGTTTCTTAGTGTTCGATTATATATTTTAAGAAAAATTTGGTTTGATTATGGGTTGATTATATAAGTTTAACGATGATTATACGGTTTTTTATGTATATTTTTCATCATATATTTAATAAATTAATTTTTTACACATATTTTTATTATTATTAAATAAAAAATTTAATTCCTTATCATAATATAGGAATTTTTTTCATTATTAGTTATTCAATAAATATTTAATAAAAATTATATCTTCTGGTGGATTGTTAATTCATATAATATATATATTAATTATATTTTTTATATTTTTTATATTTTTTATAGTCATGAATCATTTTATAGAATGGAATAAAATTAGCGAGAACATGGGTGCAGTCTTCAGCATTGTTTTTTTGGTACATTAAGAGGACTTACATTATAACCCATGTAGTCCCAAATTAATCAATCATCATAGTTTCACTATTGATTGGATATTTGTATAATTTCTTAGAAAAAAAAATTGTCACTTTCTTAATCCTCAATGTCATGGATGATTGGGGTTTAGAAGTGGTCACATTGATGGGACCCATTTTTTTGAGGGCAAATCACAGTCCTTGTCACATTGTATGAGTGCGGCTATAATCTAGAGATATATTGGTTGTTTAGATCCCTACATATGTCCAAAATTTTTACTAGACTATAATTAACTTATATAGGAGGTTATCAATGGTTCTTTGAACAAAATATATTCATTGAAGTATTTTTAATGTTATATTATTGATTATGATACTTGTGGTTTGTTTAACTTTTCTTCTTTATTTTAAATAGTATAATTATACAATCTAAAAAAGGTGGATATGTGTTTCCAATATGAATGTTTACTAGTTTATGATTGACTCTATTTTTTTATGTTTGTTACAAAATGAAAATTTGGGAAATTACTACCCTAATTTTTTCTTTCCTCTCTATTCCTCTATTTTGACACAATTTGTCGATAAATTAGTTGTGTTCTGATTATTATGAGATGTTCATCGATCGACACATGATTATGGGTCAATATAAAGACTTTGGATGCTTCATTATATTCAGTGGATGTGTCCTTTGGTCCAATTTTGTCTTACTTTTTTTTATTGTATGATTAAAAGGATTTCTAGAAATTATTGGTTGATGTTTGGATCTCTTTTTTTATTGCAAAAGAAAGTGTATGGAAATGTACTCTTTGACTTTTTCTACTATATACATTACTATATATTGACATGATTGACCCACATAGTAGATGTGGCGTGTTTATTAGGATATGATTATGGATTGGTATGTGATGGTTTCTCGATATTATCATTTTTGAAGATTTGTTATTTTTAAAAGATGTTACGTTTGTTACATTGTCTTATTTATTTTTTTCTCTTGGATGTATGTGAGGTCATTCATAGTCGTCCTTACATGGGTTATATCATGGGTGACTAAAACTATTTTCACATAAACATTAAATATTATTACCCCCCCCCCAAACAATAATAATAACATAATATATTCTATTATTGAATAATACTTTGTTCTCTAGATTATTTTAGTGTTTCTATAATTGAACTTTTATCTAAATAATTTTATTTCCATCCTCAATTATATCCTCGTAATATGAATATTTTGTTGATAGTATAATTTCTAATTGCATTCATTATTAACAACAATCATTAATTCCTCCATATGTGAAAACACAACCTATAGTACTCATCCGGCTATATTCATCACCCCAATGTTTTCATCTATATATAACTAGAATGGACCATTCAATCCATAACCAAGAGATAGTATCGTTCTACCATTTTAGATACAGTAATTTATACTCCATGGTTTCTTAGTTCTCTTTTAATGATTTTTTCATAATCCTATTGATAAATACTATTGAATAAACAATACCAAGGCTTGTACAAACCTTGTAATACATCAATATTCTTACCACTGATAAATATGGAACCCTTCCCATGTACATGAAAAATTTACCCATCCTAGTTAACTTTCCTTTGGATATCATGAAGTGATGGGCCAATATGGTGAAAATATGGTTTTATAAGGGCGTTATTAACCTTTATAAAACAGAAATATAATCATTTTTTTAAAATCCCATACTCTAATCTATACATATTCTTATCTACAAAATAATTTTTCAACTCTAAGATCAGTGATCTAGATCATTATATTCATCCCTTGATTTGAATCTGTCATCTACTTCATTTTCAAATATCCCAATATCATATATTCTATATAGAAAGGATTTATCAAACACCTATAACTAAATATCCAAAAGTAACAATAAATACTAACATTTTATTGTATAAAAAATATCTGTTTCATGGAAATATTAAACCACTTTATCTGTTGTTTGGTATCTTCTTTCAGCTCATACAAACTCCAATTGAGCTCACACACTAGTTTCTCCATTTGGTTTCTTGAAACATGATAGTTACTTCATGTAAATTTCCTCTTCTTAATCCCTAGGAAGCAATGTTTTATTCAAATTTAACAACACCAAATGTAGACTTCAAAATACAATCATTATTATAACTATGTAGATATTTGTATGCTTTACTATAGGAGGGAAAATGTCCTTGATATCCAATATTTTAAATTATTATAAAAAAATCAACCAAAATGACTTTTAATATTTTCAATCATATTGTTATCCTTGTATATTTTAGACACACATCTCGTAAGTACTCACTTACCCATTAATAGATACATAAACTTTCATTTCTATGTCCTAGTATAATGGTAGGTTAACTTTATAGGCATGAATCCACTACCTCAAGGGCTAGTGACCAGTAATAATGTATCCACCGAAGCATGAGAGATATTACCTCTAAAAAACCTATCACATTCTCTCATACATACACATCCACTATAAATGTGTGAATCATAAATTAAACAGTAAAATAAATGCACATATATATATATATATATATGTAAAAATTCCTTAATACAATGTGAACTGGTACAAAAAGAAATCACTAAATACAATCTGTACAAGAAAAACAATTGTGACCCCAAACATTGAGGACATGACGTCATCCATAATATTGAAATATCAAATCAACCTGTAATATACTTCATCTATATATATCCTCTCTCTATTATCATTAGTCATTTGATCCCACTGATCCTCATGGACATAAGGAAGACAAAATGCTGGTGTGAATGTAGGGGTGAATATAACAATATTCAGTGAGTTATCCCGAGTAGTGTATTGACCCTATATACAAACAGTTTCTATATACATCAAAAATAAATAAAAATCAACATATAAAATTATCATATTTCCTAAAAAAGAATAATAATTTTCATGATAAATCCTATTTCTTTTCCCCATGATTCATTTTCATGAAAATCACCAGATAACAATGTTAAATTAAATAAAATTAACAAAACTGATCACACATTCTCTTACATACAATATCACCAAATAATTCACCCATGATTCACTAATAATGAGATGTTATAGTAAACACATGTCTCAACCTATATTATAAGTTCTATATAAAATTCTCATCTCCAAATCTATCACTTTTATACTTGTCCAATTGTAGAAGGAAATAAAAATGATGTATCATAATGGGAATAGATGATTCTGTGGGCAATGAAACCAGGAGGAAAACATATAGATTATAGAATTCTCTCTAAAAAATATATTAATTTAGTAAGAAAACTAACTGCAATATACTATTAAAGCATAATATATATATCAAAATTATAAAGAAAATTATAAACACTATTATACACATAAATACCCTAAACTAGACCTGAAATGACAATGATAAAAAAGAATTTAAAAGAGCACTATGTATGGTGTTGTGACAGCACATGCTTGATGTGGTGGTAGCTATGATGGTGCATCAATATTCCCCTCTTGTAAAGGACTCGACATTGAGTATAAGAGAGTATTTAGTTTCTTGTTTTCTTATCAAAGTGGAAAAGATATATAGGTTTTAATTTTTTGTGATTTTTATTATGTTTGCATGGCCATTATGATGGGATATGGCATTAAATATCCATGGTTTCAATAGTATAAGTCGTAAAATATCTATCTTAACCGCATCATGGGTCATATGATCTTCATAAATTTTGATGTAAAATGACCCAATGAATTCTCTATGATTCATATTTTCCATTTGGACTTAATTCTCGCAATATATAAGTTTGATAGGTGATTCATCATCTTTATGTGTAAACTCTCTTCTAAATATCATGAGATAAAATTCTCTTAACTTCTCTAATCAACTATGAACTCTACCATCCATCCATTCTCTATTTATCGATGATGTAAGAGATTTTATCTCCTTGATTATTCCTTTTTTGGATAAATGGTCACCACCAATAGGTGAACCACTTTGACTTCCCACACATTATTTATGATTTCCTCTGATATGGTGATGTAAAACTCCACATATTATTTATTGGTAGCACCACCATCCATGAAGTCTACAACTAGTTTAACCCACCATTTCATAAAAGAAGTATTTTAAATGTTCCCATGTTATTGGCCATGATAACACTTATTTTAAAACTATCATGTGTAAGGATTATTATTTTTTCAATGAGAGTGGGTTTTCTTAACTATATGGTGACTTTATGGTGTTTTTTGGGTCTATCATAATGAGATATATCTATTGTTTCAAAGATCATACACTCCCTATGAGAAGGGAGAAGAATTCTATAGATTTTACTAGATGAATCCTTGGATCTATGGGGATAATGGGGGTTTCTCATGATCAAAGACTCAACCAACGTGAACTAAGTAACAACCTCATCCAAACTGAATGAAGTGATGAGCTATACTTGATCTAATATAACAAGTATAATACGTTGAATAAATATTGATATCGACTATTTCATAAATTCAAAAAGGTTGTTTCTATTTGACATATTATGAATTCTTGGATATATTATACTATGATTTGGGTACCATAGTGACAATACTAATATTTCTATTATAATACTTGGTTATAGTAATTTTGTAGGAAAAAAAGACTCAGGGATTCCTTTATTCACCTCTATGAATGGATGGACCCCTCACCTTTCTAATGTTGGTTGTTCATACATTGTTAAAAATATGAATAGGCTTCGAAATGAAGCTTATAGACCCTGTATTCGACTCAAATATACTTTTTTATATCCATCAATAAAAATTAGTTTTCAAACACAACAATCCAATCTAAAAATTCATCCACTTCGATATTTTAGTGTAAAGGAAAAATATTTCCCCTAATTTACGGAGTTTTTCTGGAACTATGGGGATTAATATAATCATTACTAGAGGTTTAATTATACTACCATCGAGTTGGTAAAATAGAAACATCATTTCTAATTTCATCATAACTCACAGACTCTAATGGAGGTCTGTCAGGAGTCTTGACTACCCAATTGAAGTAATCTAACACTAAAGTCTATAAAACAAGCACTACGAGAAGGTATCATACTTTCTCTAAAAGTGATTTTTGTTTGTTTTTAAATTGATTCTAATTTTTTTAGATTTTTTCTTAAATATTAATGTGATAAAATTTGATCCATGGTTATTTACATGTTTTGATTTATAAAAGAGAGATACTCACATTAATTTGATTATAATTTCCTTGAAACCCAAAATATCATAGAGAAAGAATTTGATTACACATTTTTATGTGTCTAGATGAGGTATATCAAAGAAATATAGAGGTATTTTGGGATCAATGTTCACAGAGATGGGAGAGAAGTTCTTATATAGTGTTCTTGGTAGGTTTTGGCATGCACGTGGTATCCAACACATGGATTAGGCTCACCCTAGGTCTAGAGAAATCTCTTTTATTTTTTTAAAATGTTGTGATTTTTTTATTTTTTATCTCACGCTATTTTTTTTATTTTTTACTTTTTTGGTTAGAACTTATTTTTTTGGTAACTCGCATGCATGGCGTGTTAGCCTAATGTGGGAAAGAGTGATCATGATGGTGGGTTCTCATCTTCTAGTGGTTTTAACTCATGGGTATTTAATTATGTGGGGTGGTTGGGCATGTGCTATTTAATCACGCTTAGGTAATTATTGTTTATATGGAGGGGTTACACATTGAGGACATTCATATAAAGGGTGTGCATGTAGGGCCTCACAGTGATGGTTTTGGGTGTGTGGAGGTCTCATATAGGGCCAATGAATATAGGTTCACAGGGCTAGTTAATGAGTATGAATTGTGCTATAGGTGCATGTTTTAGAAAGAAAAAAAATCAGTATAATACAATGTGGTAATCATGAGGCACAAATTATGGTGAAATTAATGATTGTTGGAGGGGTTTCATGTGGATAATGTGAAAATCATTTTGTAATTCAGGTGATGTTAATGGATGATATCATAGGTTTCACCGCATTTTTTGTTTTCTTTTCATTTTTATGGTAGAAAGTAGGGATCTGACTAGGTGGGTGGAGGGTGGTGTTTCTTAAAAAGTTATGCTACTAGTCAAGGGGTGGTATATTATGACAATTAGTGACACAATAAATAAGGGAAATGAAGTATAAAAATTCTAGAAAGGTGGTAATTTCATTGATTTTGGACTATAAATGAGTATAATTAAATGAATTTGAATGAGTAATAGACACACTCTGATACCAACTAATGTATCAGGGTGGTATAAGAAAACAACTAAAGCGAGAAACTTGGGAGGAACACGCGCAAACTAGATACTTCTCTCTAAATAACTTTATTGATTTAGAAAAAATTAATTAAAATGGACTATTGAAATCCTATTTATTGAACTAAACCCTAAAACAAGAAAAATACTAATATTCTAATAGAATAACCTAAATTGTGGGGGGAATTGATATTGAAAATAATAATAATATAAAATAGGCATATGTGGTATGTATGTCCAACACGTGTTGGTTGTGCTGGTAGAAAAAGTGTTGCATTATAAAATATCTAGTGATAAATCAATTTATTAGTGTAACGGAGGAAGTACACATATCTAGATAAACATATGTATATTGGGTCCTCTTAAGCCGAATATCTATGGAGGGGAGATAGTGACACCACACATCAATTTATCTCTCAATACTATAATTGTGGTAGATTATGAGTGTCACCACATGGGTGAATTTCCCAACATAACATTCTTATACTAAGTTTATTGGATGAAATACCCATCAACACCTATCCAATATTGGCGATATTGTGGAAAGTAATCATCTATACCTATATCCAAGAAATATATGATCTATCTCATCCTATAGCATTGGGTAACTATATTTAGGTGCATGTGTAATTCATCACCTATCATTTCCCAGATCAGTGGGTGAGAAAGGTATGTAAACTATTAGACCACCCTATCCCTAGTCATGTAATGAGTGTGTAAGAAATCACTGCATCATCCCATTTCCATTAATATTTATCCATCACAAGATGAATCACATCTTAATGAAATGGGTACACATAATAATTATTTTAATTACATTGAGGTAATCCCACAACCATTTTCATAAGAATACATTTATAATAATCCATCTACTCAAATTAGTTTTCAAAAGATATAATGATTCTCATTAAACACAATAGAAAACAATTAGGTAACTAAATCTTATAACAACATGAAATATAAGCGATATCATGATAAATTTGAAAGGAATAAACTATGAACATTTAACTGAATATGGTCATTTCATATGTATTCACCCAATGTTCATGATAATGACACTTGAGAGATAGTTAAAATATATCCCTTCTTCAAATGTATAAAAAGGATGTAATAAATCTATTTATTCTTAAGTGGGATTATCTCATCACCCATGACAGGTTAGTGTCTAACAAATTTAATGGGTGAAAAAAAGTTAGGGGATTAAGGGAGTTTCATCCAACATCAAAGAAGAGTCTCTCACAAACCCATCGAATATGTATTATCAATATATATATATATATATATATCCCTCGATGGACCTCCTCTTCTGACTAAAAAGTAACTCATATATTATGAGTAAATTCATGTGTTTATATCCAAATCAATCTCCATCTATTCCAACCCCATGTTTTTTATCTTATGAAATTATTAATTTATGATAACCAACTTAAGAAAAATCAATTGATAACAATTATCATTTGGATGTTACAGACACCCACTTATAATATTATTTCTGATATCTATTTTAAAGATAAAAAATACACCTCTTTATGGATGTTATACTTTACAACTTTTATAAATATTATAATACAATATAGACAAACACTCATAATATCAGTTGAAGGATTTATAGAATATCTCCCTTAATCAGTTGGTTACACTAAAGCCTCATATTGGTTTTGTTATTTCATAGTATATTGTATCATATGCAAAAAAAATTCAAACCATACCCAAATATACTTTTGAATATCTTCAAAAAAAAATTTGTATATTTATCATTAACTTACCCATTTATCACATCATATATAATAAATTGTGAATGCCCATCCCAAACTATTTTAAACCAACTCTGTAACAAATTTAGAGAATCTATTTGTGTCAAAAATAATTCCCATTCAATAAACAATAAACCTTGATCACATGTTCCTTTATAGTGTAAAAAAATGAAACATTCAATCCGTAAATGAACAAAAATAGTAGCCTCTAACAAAGAATCGGCACTACTCGAGCTCTAAAACGATCTAGCATTGTCTCCATCAAACACATGTATATCTATACCTGTTTCCACTAGCTATATGACATAGAAGTGTGAATTCTCATATGATGACTTTGTACAATACATCGAGTTACCATGGGATATAAAGTATATCAATCTCATATATCCTCCTCAAACATTCTTGATTCTCTGAGTATGGATTGACCAGATTGATGAATAAAGCCCATGTAATTAACCTTTATAGATAAGCACAACACATGTCCCTCATGTGGATATATAATCACATCGTATATATTTTTTATGTTCATCCACACACATCCTCAAATAAATTATACAAAAATCAATGGATCGGTGATAGGTTGACCTCATATGTATATGTAAACAAATTACCAAAATAAACTACCAAACTAGCACTGAAGAACTACCCTACCCATATAGAAACCAACAACATCTAGATGATTCACCATAATCACCTCCATATACACTATGATCCTTATGTATATACCTTACTCTTATATATTCAATGAACCATAATTCCTACATGTTTCTCAAAGGGCCCATATAAGGTGTGAGTATAAAATTAATAAGCCACTACAAATGGTGTCCCTATATAATATCCATACATATAAAATTGTATTTATAATAAAATAAATAGAAACCAATGAACACCACTTAGAAAGATTCACTCATGAATGACTACCCACAAGTGAACATTTACCTTCTTCTTCTAGTTTTAGGGTGGAATGATACATCCCAATTTTGTTATACCATAAGATCCCACAACCTTCCATCTAATTCCATGCCATATATAGTCACATATGAACAATAAAAAATATCACCATATAATGTAAACTATGATGAACTGAAGTGATTATCATATTTCATATCATAAGTTCCATGCTCATCTATACCCTTTACTAACTTCTAGATCAATTTTGTGAAAAAACATGAGGAAAAGGAGAATCCTATCCTTTATCAATATTATATCATTATCCCTAACATAGCTAAAATATATTATGAGAATAATTCTCCAATTACATTCCCCCAGCCACCCCCAAGAATTCATGGACTCTTATGAAGTATCCCTCCAATATAAATATGGTCAACCCCATTACAACAAATATGCCAAATCTATGGAGGATACCTCCCACAACCAATGGTAATAACCACCTTATGGACCTTAACTAATGTGTACATTACCCCAACGACATCATCCCCATGGTGAGAATCAATCACCAACAACCTATGGCCAAAACATAGTAAACCTATGTCACCTCCCATGAAAATGGTCAACACCATCCACATCACACAAAAGAACAAGGTCACCCCATTCTATAAGACCAACATTAATCATTTTCACAGGGGTTAACCCCCGTCATTTAGAAATCAACTTTTCTATTAGACTTCTATTAAAATGTAATAGAAAAGTTGCAAAGTGTTTCTATTTTGATGGGATGATGGGGATGGAGAAATAGATTTAGATATGTAATTTTTCTAACGAATGATGAGAGAATATTTTCCAATGAAAAATGCTAGAAAATCGATGAAGTGGAGACAATTCATTGGAGAATTAATTCAGGTTCGACAAAATAAAAACAAAAATGGATTCGAATGGATCATCAGTCCCCGAGGAAGGACCTCCATCAGCAATGATCCTTCCCTTCGATCAAAGCTTCTCCAGGTAGGGGTTTACTTTTGGATTTTCCTTGCCCTATTCTTCTTTCTAAAATAATGAACGTGAATCTACCCATGAAAAGGTTAATCCACAAGTCACTAGTTATTATGGAAGGGTGTTTATATTAGGGATTAAATCAGGGTTATTTTGTAGATAGTACATTAATCCCCTCACCCCATGTTTCAAAAACTATGACATAGAGGAATCGGGGCGACATGAACAAGGCCCTAATTCCTCTATCTTTGGGTGCTCCTGGGTTCTTCATGATTGGGCCTCCAAATTGGTGGAAAATAAATCTTGAGGTATTAGCATGGAAGATGGAACCCCATGGAGGCCGGAGGTGCATACGATTCAAGGAACAGACCACTAGAGCAGACCCAGTGTTCTGTGGATGGTACACTGGCGATGTAGTCGCGCCGACGGCCGATAGCGACCACATGTTGGTGGAGGAACGCTGAGACGGAGGAGGAAGCCAACTCAGGCCAGTGGCTAGTGGATGAGGATGCAGCCACCCGACCCTGTCGATGGAGCAGCACACGTTGTGTGAGGTCGCTGCCTGCGAGGCCGCTGCATGCGAGGTCGTGGCGTGTAGGCACACCTTACAGCGGGGACCACGTGTTGGACTGGAGTCGGCCTGCATTAGCCAGTGGAATTTTTCTCAATCTGGACTTCCAACGAGCATCCGGTCTGGAGGAGACTGGCCCGCCATGTAGACCGGACTGGGGAGGTGCGAACTGGGGCACTGGGTAGCCTGGGCTGGAACTCAAATCAGCTCACTTTTGCTGAACGGGCTAGCGGGATTCAATCGGGCCACTAGCCAGTCTGTTGGAATACAACCGTTCCACTACGTGACCTGGGATGGTAAATAATCAACCCACCTATTGTGGGATGAGAATGAACTTTCCCTCTTATTGCGGGTTGGGCTAGATGGAACCGGGTCACATGGAAACCCATCAGGTTGGACCCACAGCCGAATCGAGCCGGGTCCAGCAAGTACCAATGGGCCTGGTCCAGTACTCAGGTAGGACTATGTCAGCCTAGACCCGAACTGGGTAAGGTTAGGTCAGTCAAAGTTGATTGGGTCATGCCTGACCCCCGGGCCGGGTTCGTCGGGTGTGTCTGACCCAGTCGGACCGGGCCCGAACACAGCTGACCCAACTTTAATTAAATGCCAATATCTTTTAGAACGTGTGTCTGATTGGTGAGACATTTTCGGAGTTGGAACCCTCACAATGAGGATGTTATTTTGGAGTGATCTAAATAGGCTTTCATTGAAGTTGAAATTTACATAATGTCTTGGGGAGTGGATTCTCCTAGAATCAAGCACACTACTTGTAGGAAGACTGTGGTTGGATGAGACCTGAGGACTACTGATAAGAGGAACTATGTGGACCAGCTCTAAGTAGACATGTGTGTACTAGATATGAAGGTCTAAGTGGGAAGTGGCTCTGTGTGACCCAGCAGACCCACGGTGGGGAGAGGCTCTGTGTGACCCGGAAGACCCACGATACTCATCAATGTTGAGTACGTCAACATGATAACCTAAGTGGGAAGTGGATCTGTATGAACTGACAAGCCCATTGTGGGGAGAGGCTTTGTGTGGCCCATATGACCCATGGTACACATCAGGGATGAGTATCCCTACAATTGAATGTGTTTAGTGTTACAACTGGTAGTCTTTTTTTCCATGATTTGGATTATACCTGTGTGAGCTGCGGTAACTTGTGTATAGTTTACCTTGTGGTATTTCCCTTGTGTTTCAGGATCCCTACAGAGTATTTTGTTACTCAAACGTGAAATGGATTTTCCTGCACATGTTGTGTCTAGTGAAGAATATAGGCACATCGATAAAGACCTCGGTGGCCTGTGACCAAGCGGTGACTATGGAGATATGACTGGTAGGACATACTTCCACAGCTTCTGACAACCACTCCATTCCTACCATTCAGGTGGGGTCTTCTATGGACATCTTACAGAGATATAATCTAATTTATTATTTTCAGTTTTCCTTTTGTTGGGTTTGTGTTCATGCTCATTTGACTTACAAGTTGTATCTTTACTCAATGGTTGTTTAGTGGAATACATGTTTTCTATTCTATCTATTTTTTAGACGTGGTTGTGAGTGTTTTTGTGCTTACAGGTAATTCTGAAAATTCCTCCCACTCATGGGATAATGCCTCCAGTGCTAGCCGCAATCCACTAGCCTTTGGGAGGCGGGCATGGGGTAGTCACAAAAATGGCCCTAGGGACGGGTCGTGACAAATTGGTATCATAGGTGTTTATTTCTACCTCAAAGACCAGGAGTCTATGGTTTTATTGGGGGAAACAGTCCTAAGAGTTTTATTTTTAGTTATTAGGACAGGGACTCCAATGCTAGTGTGGCCGCTGATGTATCCAGACTCACAAACTCTGGATACTATCTTTCTGATTTAGATCATGGAAACACTGCTTGTGGAAATTAAAGGGTACCTGCATCATGTAGTATTTAGACTATTTTTCCTCTTGTCCTTCTTGAGTCTGCTCACCAAGTATAATATATTGACCGTGGTACATCTTGATATATTTATAGATGGCTGCACGCATATATCCAGCAGGGATTCTGATACATGACTGTGCGGACATCCCACCTAGCGATGAGGCCTCGGTTCGGGACCAGTTCTATAGATGGCCCCGCTGGGTGGAGCACCAGTGTTACCACAACCCGTTGTTCATTAGTTACTTTCAGCCCTACCGATAGAGGACTCACATATTCTTAGCACCTGACATGAGTTCCAAAGGTATATACCAAATAGGTTCAGGGATGAGAATGACCCCTAGGTGGTCAATGATTGGCTTGTGGCAGTTACAACAGTTTTTCATCTTGTGAGGACGCCTATCGACCAGATGGCGATATTAGCCATGAGCCTTCTTCTGGGCTAGGAATGGAGATGGTGTAGCATAAATATTTATACACATGATGAGGTGACCCTCACATGGATAGACTTTGAGGGCCTCTTTAGATATTAGTTCTTCCCAACGATGTTATGATCTTGGTGAATATAGGAGCTATTACACCTACAGTAGGGTAGTAGGACGGTAACATCATACTCAACGAGATTCACTGAGAATTCTTCCTACTCTACAGACATGGTGAGAGACCTGTTCATCAAGTCTTGAGCCTTTGAGTAAGGATTGCATTAGGAGAATAGGTTATCCATGATTTCTCTCAGTATCCCTACTCCAGCTAGGGGGTTGTATTGAGCCCTACTTGTAGAGAGATTCCTTGAAGAGCAGACACTGACATATGGAGCCAATAGTAGACACTAGGTGGTAGAGTCTTCAGTGGTATGTGGTAGGAAGCACACACAGGGACCCAAGTAGATCAGGCCTTTTAGATGACAACCTGTGGACGTAGGCTTAGTAGTGCGGGGATCCCAGAGCTGAGGGAGTTTATAGGGGGCTGGAAGTGTTTCTCATGTGGTGAGCAAGGATACATGGATCATGATTGACTGAATCATCATACAAAAGATCAGAATATGGTTGAGGGATCGTTGATGCATATGGTCATGTTTGAGGAAGGAGTTCCATAAGCTGGAAGATGTAGAAGAGGCGTAGGAAAAGTGGAATGCAGTGGATGTTGGTTTGAGGTACTACCACAACCATCCCCATGTGGTTCACCACGGACTATGGGAGCCAGTGGATAGGGGCAGTCTTAGCTTCAAGTGGTAGAGGCCTATGGCCACAGTGCCCTATAGATGATTATATGTATGATATGTGTCTTCTCCACCTTATCTGCAGTTCTTATAGATGCAAGTTATAGTCACTCTTTCCTTTCTGTAGACCTTGTTTGAGGCATGAAGATTCCAGTGGATCTGTTGGATCGATCCTTAGGGTTAGGGACTCTTATGGGAAGGGATTCAATGATTACACAATGGTGTGGGAAATGTGATATTACTCTTGGAGGTGAGATCTTCAGTTGGGATATCATAGTAGTCGTATCAAGGCCTTATGATTCCATCTTGGGTATGGACTGGATATCCAAAGTCCATGCTAAAATTGACTTTTTAGGCATATAGTGTGTTGTTTCCACAAGTATGGGACCAGGTTTTCCTTCACCGTTGAGGAGGGATCTCTTGTAGAATTGGTAGAATACACTTTATGGAGGGTACATTCAATCACTCATATGTTGGCTAGCCTCACCCTCGGTGTAGTGGATGGGAGAATTCCTCACTTCTGTCTAGTGGTGGGCGAGTATGAAGATGTCTTTCCGAAGTATCTTCCAGGAATACCTCCTCATAGGTAGGTAGACTTCTATATTGATCTATACCCTAGGATGACACTGATATCCCCACTAGAATATCAGATGGATCCAACGTATCATCTTAAATTAAGATTACAAATTGAGGAGTTACAGGAGAAGGGCTTCATGATACCTACTGTTTCACTATGGGAATCCCTAGCTTTGTTTTCCAAGAAGGAAGACGGGATTTTGAGGTTGTGTGTGGACTTCTAATGCATGAATCAGGTGACCGTGATTAAAAAGCACCCACTACCAAGAATTTATGACCTCATCAATCAGCTAAAGGGAAATATATGGTTCTGAAAGATATACCCCAAATCATGTTATCACCAAATTTGTGTACGAGATAAGGATGTACTAAAGATACCCTTCAGATGTCTGTATGGAAACTATGAGATCCTGGTGATGTCATTCGGCACGACCAACACCCCAAAACTATTTGTGGGAGTCATGAATATGATCTTCTAGCGTTACCTTAATCGATTTGTGGTGGTATTTATTGATGACATCCTGGTGTGCTCAGCATCTAAGGAGGAGCATGCTACACATCATTAGATAGTTCTGGATACACTCCGAGAGCACCATATTTATGGTAATCTCTTGAAGTGCGAGTTTTGGATATGGGAGTTCGACATTATAGTAAAATTTTTATAATGTTATGGATTTGTAGTGGATCCAGAAAAGATAAAGGAAATACTTAATTGGGATCCACCCAGGGGTGTGACTAAGGTGTGGAGTTTCTTAGCATTGGCCAGATACTACAAGAGATATGTGCATGGATTTTCTAGGGTAGTCGCACCCTTATCATCTTTCACATGGCAGGGACATCCCTTCAGGTGGGCGGAGAAGTTGAAACAGATTTTCCAGGAGTGGAGGCGAAGACTAACGAGTGCCCCCATCTTGAGACAAAGATAGGAGGGTGCTGGGTATGTAGCTTTCTGGGATGCATCGGGGACTGTACTGGGATGTGTTTAGATGGAGGAGTGAGTAGTGATCACCTATGGTGTTTTTTGAGGTTTCATGAGAAAAACTATTCAACCCATGACCTGAAGCTAGCAGTGGTATTCTTTTCTTTGAAGATGTGGTGGCACTACTTGAGGGGTGAGTGGTTTACACTCTACTCCGACCACAAAAGTCTATGTTATATATTTTCCCAAAAGAACCTAAACTTGAGATAGTGGTTATTTCTAGAGTTCCACAAGGATTATGTATTTTAGATAGTATATATTCCTGGGAAGGGGAATGTGGTGGAATATGCGCTAAGTAGGAGGTCCGGTTTGTAGTAGCTTAGTGAGGCGATGTAGTAGCTAGCCGCGATGCAGATATCCATTGTGGTTGATGATGTAGAAGCTTTCCTTCAGTCGATGACTTCCACTCCCCCACTCTTATAGTGAGATTAGGAGGCATTGCTTCTGGCTGTTGAATGTGAGTCCCGAGGTGCTCAGTTATCCACAGGACAGGCTCCTAATATATTATCGATAGAAGGGGAGTATTCCATCCTTTTCAGAGGACACCTATTTGTACCAGTGGTGTTGTGAGAGGACATTTTGAGTGAGTTCCATACATCCCCTTTTGCGGTACATCCAAGAGTGGAAAATATGTACTAAGATCTATGACATAACTACTGGTGTCCAGGGGGGAATAATGTTGTTGCAGAGTTCATTTCACGGGCCCTCACTTGTTAGCAAGTGAATATTGAGCATTAGGTTCTAGAAGGCTTGGCCCAGCCACTCGATGTACCAAAGTGGATGTGGGATGGTATCTCTATGGACTTCGTAATGGGATTACCATTAACGTCCAAGGGCAATTATTATTTTTGGGTTATCATTGATTGACTCACCATGTCGGCTCCCTTCCCACCCATCTGGGACAAGGGATCTGTAGAGGGCATGGGGCGCATCTATGTCTAATAGATAGTGTAGCTTCACGGGGTGCCTTCGACAATAATCTTAGACCATTATTCTCTCTTTAAATCCCAGTTGTGGAAGGGATTATAGGCGTATTTTGGGACTCAACTATTCTTGAGCACGGCTTTCCATCCCTAGACTGATGGCTAGATGGAGATGATTATTCATACATTGGAGGACATGATTCGTTCATGCATTCTGGATTTTGGAAACAGTTGGAAGCACCACCTACCACTGGTGGAGTTTTTGTACAAAAATAGCTATCACGCCACCATAGGTATGGTGTCGTTAGAGGTGTTTTACACATGACAATGCAAGTCACCATTTTTATGGAAATACATAGGGAAGTCAACACTCATGGGTCCAGAGTTGGTACGAGCTACCACTGAGAAGGTGCGGATCATCAAAGAGAATATGAGGACTACACGGAGGAGGTAGAAATATTTTTCTGATTTGAGATGAAGGCCCATGGAGTTCGAGGAGGGAGACCTTATATTCCTATAGGTCTCACCCCGATGGGGATTTCAGAGGTTTGGTCGGGGCAGGATGTTGTCATCATCGACCCTATCCAGATTCTGAGCATAGTTGGTCAGTGGTCATAACCCCTAGATCATCCCCCAAAGATACCCCGAGTGCATAATTGTTTTCACATATCGCAACTATGGATGAAAATCCATGATCTATCGCATGTCATCGACTGGGTAGTGCTGGACATAGATAATGCAGTGACATTTGCAGAGTTCTCAGTGGAGATATAGGATCCACAGGAGCAGGTCCTTTGTGGGCGGTTGATTCCTTTGGTGCACGTTTTTTGGCAGCATATGAATCTTTAGGAGACCACATTGGAATGGGAGGCTCATATTCGTGCTCATTATACTTTTTTTTGTTATCCCATGTTGTGTATTACGAGGATGTAAATCCCAAAAAGGGGGAGTAATGAAATACTGCTAAATTCCTCGAAATTTTTTAAAAAAAATAATGGGATTATTATGAGACCAAGACCTAAGACGGAACATAATCTTGAGGAACAGAGTGTCAACAATGTATTTGAAATTTTTTGAGGTTCATTAAAAAATCGTGTAACTGGGTTTTCCTATCATTTAAACGTGTTCCCGAATAAAAAATTTGGTGGCACCTTTGAACTCATAGTATCGTGATTTTCCTAGAAAGGGAATAACGTTGGATGGCACAGGCCAATAGTGGAAGTTAGTTTTTTCCGTAAATAAAATAATTAACATTTATTTTATTTTCAAATCCTCATAACACATAAAAAGAAACTCTAATTATAAATCTGAGTGTACCATTGAGCTTTTGAGGGAATTTTTTCCTTTGGCGGATCTGATTCTCAACCAACACGGTTCGAGGGTGGAGAAAAGTTTTTTGTTCTTTTTAGCACAGTAAAATGGTGCGTGTTCATGGTATTGAAAAAATCTAAACAGGTGCCCGAAGTGAAAATCTGAGGGAATCATTGCATCTAGAATGGAGACCTTACCTATGAATGAACATAACCTCAATCGGCATGGGTTGATTGAAAAAAGTTAATTTCTTGTCATTTAAAGAAAAATAAAATAGACATAACATATTTATTTTATTCAGAAATTGATTCGCTGCAACATAGCGATGAGCCGAATATTTCATTCCATAAATGAAATAGTGAAACGAATCTTTAATGGAATCGTAACATAAACGGTGTTTCATAAATGAAACAGTGTAACGACAGGACATCAAATTGTAACAGAAATGATGCGACCTGTTTATCTTTTAATGAGATGATGGGGGTGAAAAAATAGATATAGATCTATAATTGTTATGATGAATGAAAATATAATTCTCTCCAATTACAAACATCGGTGAATCAATGAAGTGGTGAGGACTCCTTGGAGAACAGATATGGGATAGACGAATGCAAAAATATTTGAAGTGATCATGAATCCCCCTGGGTGGATCACTATCAGTGATGATCCTTCCCTCCGATCGAAGTTTCTCTAGGTAGGGGTTTACATTTTGATTTTATTTTCCCCATTTTTCTATCAGAAATAGTGAATGTGGGTCAACCCACGACTAGGTTGGTCCACGGGTCACCAATTATTGTGGGAGGGTGTTTACATTGGAGACTGTATCGGGGTTATTTTGTTGATAGAACCATTATCCCCTCACCCCAGGTTTCAAAAACTATAACATGGAGGAACTTGGCCGACACGATCAAGGAAATGTTTCCTCTATCTTTTGGTGCTCATGTGTTCTTCCTGACCGCACCTCTGAATTTTTGGAAAATAAATATTGAGGATGTAGTAGGGAAGAAGACTCCCCAAGGAGGCCGGAGGCATAAACAGTTTAAGGGAAAGACCACTGGAGTGAACCATGTAATTCGCAGAAAGAAAATTGGCGCTAGAGCCAGTCTCCACTATGGAGACCGTGGGTGGGTGGCAGTGCGCCACAACGTCACGCTGAGTCGTGGGTCACTGCGGGTTTGGGCATAGGTGGGGGTCACGACTATCTCAGGTTGTGGCAGTGCAGTAGCGGGCCGCCGACAGAAGGCTGACTACTAGAGGATGTGGACGTGGCCACCTGATGGCGTTGGAAGAGTTTCCTACGTCATGTGGGTTGTGGAGTGCTAGAAAGGGGTCCAATGGAGTAGTGGAGGCTGGATTCAGTCGGCTGCATCGAGTTCGAAATGGATGCCCAATGGGCATCCAGGATGGTGGACACATGCCTGTCCTACAGGCCGGACAGGGTGTGTGTGAACTGGGATGATGGGAAGCCAGGGTTGGGAAAGAACCATCCATCTTTTTGTAGGTCGGGTTGGATAAAACCGGGTCACTGGGCGACCCGGTGGGCTGGTACCACATCCAAATCGGGCTGTGTCAAGCAAGGCCGAATGCGCATAGACCAGTGGCCAGGTCAGACAGGTCGAGCCCAAACCTAAACTACTTTGGGTCAGGTCCATAAAATTAGACCAGGACATGCATGACCCCACGGCTAGGTTGGTTAGGTCAGTCCAACCAGGTCATACTGGGCTCGAACAGAACCATCTCCTATTTACTAAATTAACCATATCATTAAGACAAGGCATCTGATTAGGATGTTGTTTTCAGTGATGGAACACTAGAAACAAGACAGTTCTTTTAGCGGGATCTAAGGAGACATTAATTGAAGCTTAAATACAATGAATGGCTTGATCATTGGATTCTCCGGGAATAAAGTGCACTACATGCATGATTGTTGCGGCTGGATGAGACTTGAAGGCTATTGATAAGTGACCCTGTGTGGACAAGCTACAAGAAGCCATGTGTGGACCAGCAATGGAGGCCTAAGTGGAAAGCGACTCTATGTGACCTGGCAGGCCCACTGTGGGGAGCAGATCTGTGTGACCTGGAAGACCCAAAGTACTCATTAATGACGAGTAACTCAGCATGATGGCCGAAGTGGGAAGTGGTTATGTATGACCTGATAAGACTATAGTGGGGATCGGCTCTGTGTGTCCCAGTAGACCCATGGTACTCAACAAGGATTAGTACCTTATTTGTCCTATTTGTTCAGTGTTATGACTGATAATATTTCTTTCCATACATTAGATTATACCTTCATGAGATGATAGTAAATTATGTATACTTTCCCTTTTGGTCTTTCCCTTGGGTTTCAAGATGCCTACTAATTATTTTGTCACTCAACCCTGCACGGGATTCTCTTGGACATGTTGTTTCTAGTTCATATGACAGGCACTTCAACAAAGACCTAAGTATCTTGGGACTAGGCAGTTCCCAATGAGAGATGACGAGAAAATTGTACTTCCACAGCTTCTTATAGCCACTCCTTTCCTACCCTTTAGGTGGGGTCATTTACGGATGGCTGATAAATTTCTTTTCTACTTTCCTATATTCAATTTTTCTTTTTATGGATTATTATTCTAGCCCATTTGACTTACAACTTATACCTTAACTCATTGATTTTACTGGCATTAATATTTTCTTTTCTAGCTATTTTTTGAACATGGTTGTGTGTGTGCATGTGTACAGCTAATCCAGAAAACGCCTCACACTCATGGGTAATGCCTTCGGTGCTATTCAACATCCCCTGGCCTTTGGAAGGCGGGCTTGGGGTAGTCACATAATGATCCCTAGCGGACGGGTCATGAAAACTCCACTCATCATAATCCTATGGTCATTCTATGTCTAATTAAAATAAATCAGGTAAACTTGTAAAAACCCCAATTAAAGTAAGAAATAGTATAAAATAAGAATATTTTGAGGGAAACCAAGATTTGGTACCCAATGATGGTTATCCTTACCTATAACTACTCTATAAAATAAAGGCCTAGATTATTGGACAATAATTTTCAAATATATCTCAATAGAGAAGGAAGAATGAATGAGGGGGTTGAGATGAGAGTTTCTTAATGCCCATTGAAATGTTGGATAAAACTGAAAAACACTCCTTAATTAAAAAATTTAACTAATTAAATAATTATTTTATAGAAATCTAGATCTTTATCACATCACGACATGACCCTTAGTTCATGATATTATTCCCCCTTAAGACCATCACACATTTTTAAAAAACTATATCCCTTACATATCACCTATATTAACTCTTTGGTAACATCTAGATCAATATTTTAAATTTCCATAACTATTATGTGTCACTCTGATAACTCTAATGTATTATTTTGATCAATATTTGAAAAGACTTTAACCCTTATATATTACCTGGAATATAATTATTTATCATTCAATGACAACCCTTACATATAATCCAGATGCCAACCATACATATCATCCAAATGAACCCATACATATCATCCAGACAATCCCTTACATAACATATACATTACCATTTTTTGAACCATTGCGTATAATAGGAAATCATACATATCATTGCTAAATATTTTTTACCCTTAAAAACCATTCCTCATCATTTTCTTAACCAACTCTAGTAAGCCTTATGTGTTGGAGGGTAACCATTATGAATCATAGGGTAACCCTTCTGTATCAGAGGGTAACCCTTATACTTCAAAACATTACTATGTTTTTCTAGATGATTTGTGTAGCCTTATGTATTGGAATTTACTTTATGTAAGTTTACACTTATCCATGATGAAACTTACACATGAGGACTTAACCATTTTTTCAAGAAATTTTTAGACTCTATACCAATGTTCTTCAAAAACATTCATTTTTCCAATTAAGATAAAAATAAAGGCGTGAAAACCACCTCCAACCTTCATCATAACCATAACATCATGGTTTTAAAACTACTATAGAATTGTAGCCTTAGGGCCAAGAAAACATACAAAACTCAATTCCTCTCCAACGTTGATATCTCTGAAACCTCGACATGGTTCATATAGACGAGGTTGATTTAAGATATTACCAAAACTTCCCCTCTAGAATACTTGAACATTTATATCATCCCCAACATATGATAGCTCATCCGTATGCTATGTAAAGCTACGCACTAAATAACCCTTATTGAAAACTAAGTGTCCCACTCTCCACATTCAAGAAATATTGATATGATTCCAAAGATAACCTTTTGATCCCAAATATCTCAATTAATAAAAAAGAATAATCCAATTCTTTCAATGGGAACTCTCAATAATAGGAATCACCAACCAAATCTTATCACAACCAAACTACCCCACATAATGATAGTATCATACTTGACCATCATATCATAACACACATTTTTGAACCTTTATACCACATAATCGTCAATCATACATATTCCCAATATCATCTTATTTCAAACTTGATGCCTGACATTATACTTTATTCCAACAAATCACAAAGTTATTGATGGTTCCAAATGTTGTGGAAGCACCTATTAGACATGTAGGAAAATAGAAATTTTTCAGATTCAATGGATAATTCATAATGTATATAAAGACAAATTCCATAACAAATGAACATTTTCTAAATAATATTGAAAAATGTTTTCATCAAAAATAAGGAAGGATATTTTCATCTTAATTTTTAATTAATTTAAACACAAGAAGAAATTTTACCCTAGTCTTGAGTTATTTATTAATTGATAGTGTTGATCAATTTAACACAATTTATATATCATCATTAGGAAATGATGAACCAAAAAAATACCTTGTAGTGGTGATACCCACATGATCCTTCAATCCATAAATAGCACCGATAACGCTTTGGGTGGTAGCATATCTAAATAGATCATCTTTAATTTTTCACCTTGATCACATCACATTCCTTCATGATTGAAGGAAACTCTCTTGTTATTCGAGGTCTTGTGAGGAAGATATGGGGAGGTGGATGTTGAGATGAATGTTATACGCTATGATTATCCTATTCCAAAATGTCATGGAAGTCTATTTTTAGACCTAGGGTTAGGGTTAATATTTTGAAAAATTGTACAAAGTCCCTTAATAATAAATTAGAAAAAAAAGGAACAACATTATATGATATATAATATAATTATTATTTTAACTCATGGTGTATTCTAATCCATAAAATGATAAATATTATTTTACAATCTATTAAATAAATATTTATCACTAAAAAAATCAGCTACACTATTCTTCTACATTTATTGAAGTATCAAATAAATAAATATTATTAATTTAATAAATAAATAATTATTTTATCCATAGTCTGGAGAATAAATATTTATTTATTATTAATATAATTAAATATTTCTTTTATTTAATTAATTAATAATTATTTATTACCTTCTAAATAGGTAAATATAAAAGAACAACATTTGTCTTATTAATTAAACAATTACCTCATATATATATATATTTATATAATATTTAAAATCAAGTAATAAATCTTCAACATATTTTACTTCAAGATCTAGAGATTGATATTTATTCCATTATATATATATATATATATTATTTAACTTGGATCTATTGAAACCCTTTGTGTATGACCCTTTAAGCCTCTTCCTCTATGGAATTATGTGGGAATTCTTAAATTCAATGATTATCATATAACAATGGGTTAGGGGACCCAATGAGGAAGAAGAAATGTCATAATGAAAAAAAAACATCATATAAATGCTCACTATATAATATAATCCTTCGATAATGATATTATATCAATCAGGTTGCACACCCATGTCATTGTAATGTCTTGGTCTGGGTGTCACGCACTGGTTCACTAAAGTCGTCTACTACATGACCTCAAGCAAGCCTCCTCATATGCCAAAGGATACCGACTAACAGTGAGGGTCTATTATCATTTATGGGGAGACTATACCATCTTTTTTATCAAAGTAATACACCAGTAAAAATAAATAAAATGTTAAAACTAAATAACCAAATGATATCATGAATAAATCAATACCAGTATAACAATATAACCCAAACTACATGTAATTTATCAAAACGAAATATAGATATGTCCTACTAGAATACATGTCATTGTCAAAATGAAAATCAAATTAAAGACACTAATGACTCCCAAACAGGCCCTAAACAACATTCAGTTCCCACATCCATGCTCCATCCCAACTCTACCACCTAACACAATGCCTTTTCCATTGTCCTATCACGAAACCACGAAATCTATTCAGGTACTGATCAGGAATCCTGAATATGACGTGCATACAACTCAGTTGGACACTACCAATGGTGCCTAAAACAATATCTAGTCAATAACAAGTGTATATTGTTGTATAAATAAACATGTAAAATTCATAAAAATAGGTTCATCACATTATCAATTTAATCATTATTTAACCACATAAATTCATGGGGATTCTGAGGATACACACACCTGAATACCTGTTTCAGCCCTTGCTAGAGTCTACACTATCCCCAAGGGATATCAAGTTCAAGAATTCCACTTTTACCATTCTATATCTCATCTCAATATAATAATTCCATTGTTACCATTCTAGATCACAATTTTCATATGAATGTCATTGTTACGATTCATCATTTCTTTAACTAATTTAACAATTAATCATTCATCATAATATTATTAATTAATTTAACCATTAATTAATATCTGCAATCTTATTAATTAACTAAATAATTATTTAATCTTCTCTATATGATTACTAATTAAACAATTATTTCATCACATAATATCGCATAATTAATTTCCCAATTAACTAATCAATTTTCAAGATCCCAATAATCACATAATTAGTTCATCCATTAATCATCCAATTTAACAATATCATTATCCTATAATTAATTCATCAATTAATTATTCAAATTAAAAATCTCAAAATCCTATAATTAATTCTCCAATTAATTATTCAAAATCACAATCTCAATAACTCAATAATTAATTTAAAAATTAATAATCCCTATTCCAAAACCACATTATTCAATCAAATCCTCAGTACCTTAATTAATTAATTCACAACATTAATTATTTAAATTTAGTTGTTTCATATTTTTAAAATAATCGTATAAATTCTAAAATTATATACATGTAATTGAAATCGTGACTGTTGGATTTAAATAATGAACCACCTACCAAAATTTGTTTATGAAGGATTGAAAAATGGAAATCACCAACATTTTATCTTCACATCAATGTAGAAAGAGATTCGAGTCTAAACCATTAAATAAATATTGAACAAATAAAGATCATTGAATTATAGATCTAGATCTAAAATTTTATATCTATATATAATCAAAATGTTAATAATAACACTTTATAGGATGGGAGAATAAATGAGTAATTTGAAACCAAGAGGGATAAGATTCTCTTATTAGGAGGGGTAAAAGTCTTTAATTTGGGGTTCGAATCATGAATAAAGGAGGTCGAGAAGGCTTCGAATTCATCTGGGGGATCTCAAATCCTAAAATAATTTTTACTGTTGAATGGGGATCAAATGAGGTGATTTTTGGGTGTTCGTGTGATTTTAAATAAAATTTTTGAGTGAATAAATTTGTCGGACATGATTTTCTAGGTAGTGTAAAAAGATTTTCCCTAACCTTGAACCAAAACCACACACCTCTTCTATAGGGGTTCAAGGTTACTCTTAAAAGGGTTTAATGTTTTAAAACCTCTGAACCAACCAAGAAATCCTCACTATCCAAGGTTACACAGTTTTCAGGGTTGGGGTGCTCATTTTTCCCTAAACATGCTCCAATCATGCACTACCCACTTTCTTTCATTTTTCTCACATTTTAACCCAAACACACCAAAAAGAAAATCTGAAAAAATAGTACTAAATAAAAACAAAATAGTACTTTAAATGAAGCTCAAGACTTCTCCAAAAATGGTTTGGATTTTATTGTCATCAATCGATATGCTAGATTTGTATTTCTTCAACTATATAAAATAATCTTTTCTATACACCATGGCCATGGGATTTAATGCGACAGTTCCATTTCAATAAAAGAATCAAGATATCATGTTCAATAAATATATAAGGGAAAAATACTTCCTCAAATTATTCATTAATAACATTTCATTCATGAAACACCCAATGTACCCAACTTGTCAGGAAAATATTTTTCCATGATTTTACAAAATAAATATAAGTTTGAAAGTATTGGAATTCATTGATAATAATATTAAATTATAAGGATCATTAAACACACTCATGTATTGAAATATCAAATGACCTGAGAACATGTGGAATTCCTAGAATCGGGCCTTTTATTATAATAAACCATATTTAAGTTTACTAAGTGAGAACATCAAGAGATGAAGTATCATCTCCTTACATATACTCACACCTGAAGATGAGCATACAATATGTCCTATCATATAATGTTATCACATCATTGAAAAATATTTAATAATATCATTTGTAATTTCATGTTTCTCATCATAGTAGAGAACTATTATACCAATTCCAATGTGACAGATACTCTAAGGCATTATTACATTAAATTCACAACAACAAAAAATGAACTATATATAACCTGATATTTTATTTATATTCTCTTTTTAAAATATTCTTGGAATCTAATGTAAAAAATATTATGTTCTAGAGCACTAAATCTACTATAATTCCAATTGTATTAGAGCCAACTCCAAAAACATTCTATCTTCTAGATCTTACATGGTGATCATGTTTTTAATGAGTTAACTCTTTATTTATGGGTTCCACCACATTATCTTCCATGGGAACTCTACTATATACTATTTAACCTCTAGAAGATAAATCCCTTAAGATAGGAAATTATCATATAATGTTCTTTTTCTACAAATTTGGTCTTCGATTCTTTGAAAGGGCCATTATTGTAGTACTATCATAGTATAGTGTGATTGGTTCCTTACTACTTGGAATCACAGAAAGATATATACTAAAGTTTCATATCTGAAATCCTTAATTATATATTTCGTTATCTATAATATACTAAGAATTGATTATATAAACATTGACTATATCATTCTTTGATCTCTTCAAAATTACAAAACCTCTGTTGGGATTGAGTAAATATACTGACAATGATTTTAGATCTTGTTTATAAATATATGAACTAGAATTTTCATATCACCTAATGATTAGCTTCTCATATCATACATAGAAACAGAACATATCCTATATACACCTAGGATTACTAAATAGGGTCTTTACTTCCATCCAATAATAGACAACTGAGTCACATTGATATATTCATACCATGCTTATGGAATTGAATAAATTTAGAATTGTACAAACCATAATATTTATGACTTACCCAATCAATGAAATATATATAATCCATGTCATTCTATATCACCTTTCATGTTTCTAAGGACATATTTTCTTGGAATGATGAAAACTGTGTGACATTGGAAATAATCCACTCTTGGATTTTTCCATACCGAATCTTTTTAGTTTCATTTCAATGTAGATACTTTGACTTAGTCCAAGAAACTTAAATGATCTATCATTTTGGATCTTGATCCCAAGAATATATAATTATTTTCCAAATTATATCATCAATATGTAAGTTTCTATGTTGTACTTGATAAACTATAAGAATAGTGTTTTTTTATAATAAGTAGTATTTCATCCACATAAACTATTAGAAAAATGAAAACACCCCCACGAAATCGCTTATTGACACATGGATCACATTTGTCCTTTATGAAAACAAATTCCATTATGGATTCATGAAATTAATTATTGTATGACCCAAATTCGTACATTAATCAATAAATGGATCTTTATAACTTCCATACACTGCTATCATCCATTGGAGTCACATACCCTTCTAGTTGGGCCATATAGAAATCATTATAAAGGTTCCCATTATGGAAATTTATTTTGGAATACATCTTCCAGATATCATAGTCAAGGTAAATAATATGGTAAGTAGAATTATTATATATTTTATCATAACAAATGATGAAACTGTTTTTCCATAATCAATTATTTGATGTTTATTGAACCCTTTTACAACCAGTCATATCTTATAGGTATTGAATTGTCTATCCACATTCAGTTTCTTCCTGAATAGCCATTTTCACCCAATGTTATTTACATCCATTGGAGGACATACAAAACCCAAATTGAACATTGGTACATGTAATCCATTTTATAATTATTAGGTTTTTTCCAATTGGAAGCTTCTATGACACTTACTTATTACTTTTTGGTCACAAGTTTATTATTATCAACTAATAATGAGTCAACAAATTTGGTGACCTAAACCCCATATCGTTATGTTATCTAGCCTATTTTTACTCATATGATATAATTCCATCTCTTTATGGTCCTATTATATGATTCTTCATGAAATCTATTCATGTTCCAACTCATGTTTTTCAAGATTCAAAAATTAATTGAGGTCTATATCTCTCTCAGTATCTATTTTTAATATGTGATAACCTTTATTAATGTTTAGACAAATATTAACCAAAATTTTTTATATGTACATTTTTATGGGTAATATCTTTTAGTTTCCTTGGGATACCCTATAAATATATAGTTAGTCCCACTTGGTTCAATTTTGTTTCTATAAAAAAAATTAATGGAAACTTCAAGTACGCACACTCTTTTATATAGTAATATGTGTTTAATTCATTACCAATATCGATAAATAATACCAGTTTCTTCTTTAATTGGTTTTCAATTTAATGTGTATGGTCATTTATACAATGTGTGTCCCAAAAATGATAATGGAAGACCCATATAACTAGTATTTTATCTTACCATGTCTAATAGGGTTCACTTTATCCTTTCAATTACACCATTACATTATACTGTTTATGGAGGGTTTTATTGTGATAAAATACCAAACTCTGATAAATAATTAACGAAGTAGTGATTAATATATTCTTTAGTATGTTCTGAGTGGAGTTCTTAATCATCTTACCAAGTTGTTTCATAACATCAATATTATATTCCTTTAATCGATCCACGAATCTAACATAAACCTCATTAAGTAGACATATATATATCTACTAAATCGATTAGTAAATGTTATTAAGTATGAGTACCCACCACTAGGTTCAAATAGAAATAGTCCATACACATCAGTATAAACCAAATAAAGAATCCATATAACCCATTCTCCTTTTATAGAAAATGGGTTCTGGTTTTCCTTACTTAGAAACAATAATGACATACACCAGGTGGTTTTAGTACAAATGAATCCAAATATCCCTCTTGGTGCAATATGGTCAAACTTTTTTTACAAGACTTAGTTGTTGATGCCTTATTTTTTTGTGGTATATAACATGTGAACAATTTTCAATATCGATTTCCATTACTTGTTTTATATAATACAACACATAAAGACTATTATTAAAATATACCTTGCCTCAACAAATTATTTCTTCCTAAAAGAAGAATCAATTATTCCAAAACATGAAAATCATTTAATCATTATTAAGTTTAAACACATAAATAATGTTTTAAGTAACTAAAATAACATAATTAAAATCTTTCAAAACAAAGAACATTCCAGTCATCCATGTGAGGTGGTAGTCTCCATATCTATAATAGTATGTCTACCTTTGTTGGAATATCATAGATCCACCTAACTATATGCAATCTTTTGGATTCTATTTTGTTCCTTTATTTGAAAAACTATTTGATCCCCACATGCTATATCAAATACACAATTTTCAAAAATAGAATGATTTCAAAAGATAACAAGCACCTGTGAAGCTTCCCTTTGATTCTTTTCTTGAGTGATGTTTTTCTTCTAGTGGACTTTCTTTCCACATGAAGAACAAATAACATCTTCTTCTCTCACTTCCCATGTGATCCTCCTTTTATTTGAAGGGGTTGAAAAGAATATTTATACTTGATTTTAGTCTAGGATATCATCAATAGGAAATTCCTCTTGTTCACTATAAAGACCAAAGGATTTTTATGGTTTGTATCCCTATCAACATTTGGATGTAGAGTGAGGAGATCTAGGAGAGACTTCTCAATATTATTCAATAATTTTTTTAATGAAACTATAATATCTCCAATGGAATTATTAATGAATGAGATCAGTGTGATATTTATCAGGTTCTTTAATCCCTAAAAACATCAGGCACTCAGTGGAGCCAATAATTTTGACAACATGAGGCCCAGCAGGCTTACCTTATCCATGATTTTTTTGGGGATACATCCTTATAGATCTCATATTATTATTATTTATATCTAATATAATAAATATCATTGTTTTTTGGAGAAATCTGTAGTAAAAAATGTTCTCATGTCTCTTCATTAATTTTGTAGACAAAGATGAAATAACTAAATAATGAAAATATAGTTTGTTATTCAAGTGATTTTCATATATAGTAATTTCCTAATAATTATCCTCCTTAGAAGTAGTATCTTGGATTGAGGATTCTAGCATGTAAATTAGTACTTCATGGTGTAACCTAACCCGTAAGCATATAAACCATTCCTGGAAATTATTTCTAGTTAGAAGATGGTATTTATCTAGAATTTATTGAATGGATAATATAGTAAATGAACTTATCATTATTCCCAAAAAATATAATTGTATATTATTAGTACTTTACTTGATTTTAAATTTATATGAAACATGATAATTTTAATTTTATTAAGCTTCTCACTATTTTTTTTAACTATCAATGATCATTTCCATTGAACAAAAAAGGCCACCCACAAGTACATTATAGTGAAAAGAATCCACATATACCTCCTTATTGTTTATAATTCGAACATGAAACCCATAAAAAGTTATTTAGTCATGTGTTCATTCTACCTGTGGGCTTTCAATTCCAACATTTGTTGAGTGGACTACACAATCCTAAAATCCAAATTCAAATTTCTTCAACACTTCACTTAAAATCTTTATTGAACATACCATTTATTTTAAATTCAATTCAATTTAACTAAATTAATCCAATCATCTATGTTAATATGCCTAGATAATTAAAATTTCCTCTGCTTATGGCATATAAAAAAACTCTAACTATGGTTTGTCTTGATTCTGAAAAATATAACGTGTAATAAATTAATATTAACATGAAGGATTTTTTTATTATATGTAAAAATTATTATTTTGTCCATTTCCATGCATTATTAATATTATTTATAGTTCATTTTATTTATTAACTATGTGTTGATAAAATATTTATGCATAATCCACTTATTTTAATTATATCTAGAAAAATAATTAATTAATTTAAGTTCTTATATTATTCAATCCATAAAATAATGCATGAATTAGACAAAAATAAAATAAATAAATAATTTTGTGATCATAATATTTAAATAGTTGTTTATATTTTGTATAACAAAAAACCATTAACTTTTTCAGAAAAAGTCCTTGAGATATTATAGGCTAGATTTCTAGCATTCTTCCTCTGTCCTTTGTATATCCTTAGTTTGTTTTCACCTCAATTCTATCTTAAACTAACTCTAGTCACCAGGGAGATATATATTTATAAGTCTTGTACTTTACAAGTAGGTGAATAGAAGTATAATTAGATTATACATAAAATAAATAGTGGTTACAAATGTCCATGTTTAATAATGATTGTGGGATGACTCAAAAGGAATAAAACTAATTTAATAATAATTATTAAAAAATATATTAATTAATTAAATTAAAAATCTACCACACACATTAACCATTAATTATAATCTCATGGTCGTCCACTTCTGCAATGAATAATCATTTAACATAACCATCTAACATTAATTTATTATCATTATTTTATTAAGATAAAAAATGCATGAATTAATATGATTAATCAATAAATTAAATTTATATGTCCATAAAATATATCATGGAGATACCCATACAATGTGATTTTAAATAAATTAATATTATTTAAAATTTAGTAAAATAAGTACACAGTTTTTACTTGTAAAAAAATGAGTGCCTATTCGAACAACTCAATATGTAATGAGATCGTATATAGTCTTCAAATGTGGAATATAGTATACATGTTTTCTCACATAATTACTTGGAGTGTATGAGTCAATAAATGACATAAATGAAATGTTTTAATTAACCTATTGTGTACTACTTTTAATGGTCATAGAGTAGAAGATGCATTAAGATTTCATATCATAGATAATTTTATGTATAAATTAATTAATAATTCAATATCATATAAAACCTATCATATGATGTGAATGATTCAATAAAGGACACAAGGAACATATAATGAATATTTTTATAGAGTAATGGAGTAATTTTTAATTGTTTGTGTATATAGTTTGAGTACATAACATGTACATCCAGGTACACACTGTGTATTTAAATCATTGTAGGTTTGTGATACATATATAATGATTGGGATTATTTTTCTATATGGACATTAATGAGTTTCATGGAATGTATAACTGGCACATGTTGTGTAATCTACTTGTTACATGGTTTTCATTCCTTAAATTTCGTGTATTTAATAAAAAATGTGAATTTGACCATGCATTTTCTACTATTAAAACATGTCGATTACATAGTGTGTAACCGAGTTAGATAGTTTGCAGACTAAAATATTATGTTCCAACATTTTTTTGTTAATATATGGACTAAATGTAATACATACATGTATATTTATTTGATGATGACATTTGGAAGTCATTTTTCTTCCTGGAGAAATATTCTTCGCTACACAACATATAACCTAAAACTACACACTATGTACTCCTATATTATTCATCCATAATCACCAGAACCTCTGGATGAGTTCATTATATGTGATTCATTAATAATTAACCAGATTTTGGTTATATGAGTGAAAAAATAAGAGGATGAAAATTTCATGAAAATCATATTAAAAAAATTGAAACTAATAATAAATTTAAAAGCTGGGAATGGTAGATAATAAATAGAAATTAATTCAATGTGATTTCCCTAACATACCTTTATGGTTTTGAACACTATATAAGCACCTATCAGGCCTATGGATAACACAAATTTTTTCATATTCAACAGATCATATGAAATGTAAATGATAATTAATGTGAGGACCAAAAACATTTTTCTAAAAAATATTGATAAATTGTTTTTAGATCCAAGGTATGATCTTTTCATGTTAATTAATAATTAATTTAAAATTCACAAATAAATATTACATCAATGTTGATTTCGTTATAGATTAAAGGAGTTCATCAACTATGCCGAACTGGGGTATCATTGTTGCATCATGAGGACCCAAAGAAGATCCCCTCTTGTGATGATCCACGCATGATCATTCAATATGTGAACAACACTGATGTAACATTAGGTGTTATTGCATATGATTGATATTATTGTGTTTTTCCACTAGATAACTTCACGTTAATTTAGTATTTAAATAATCACTCTTGTTCTTCTCAATCATGAGTGTAATATATTAGGAGGAGATGATTGAGTGGAATGGTTCACACAATGATTAACCTCTCCCATAATGGAATAGTAGACTATCTATAGAACATGGTTTAGGTTTTAATATTTAATTAGTTACACAAAGACCATTAATAATATATTAAACACAAAAGGAACCCCATGAAAGTTAATATAATATTATTATAATTTCATTTCAAGGAAGTTTCTAACTCACACAATCATAAATATTATTTTACAACCTGGTAAATAAATATTTATCACTGAACAGAATCTGATATACTAGTTCTCCTCAAAATTAATTCAATTCTTGAGTAAACAATTATTTATCATTCAACAAATAATTAAATATTCCATTCACGATCTATAAAAAAAATATTTTTTAAATATTCATGTAATTAAATTAATTATATATTTAATGTATAAATAAATATTTATTACTATCTGAATATCAAGATATAAATAAATATTATATGTTTTTGTAATTAAAAAATTACCTCTTGAAAAAATATTTATTTAATATTTGTGATCATGAAATAAATCGGGAATAAATTTTACTTATCGATCTAGATAATAATATTTTTTAAAATTTTTAAATATAAATAATATTTAACTTAGATAAATGGATACAATGTCTATGTGGTTCTCTGGGCCTCTTCCTTAGTGAAATTAGGTGGGATTACCTAAAGTCTTAAATTATTTTCTTACATTGGTTTAATGAACTCATCAGGAGAGAATATATGTCATAATCAAATGAACCATATACAAACACTCATTAGTTAATATAATCCCTTTGTCATGATATCTCATCAAGTAGGTCCCAAAATCATTTCATCAATCTATATTCTTGATACATCTTTCTTTGACTATTTTAAATGAACACCTGAATTCACCAAGTCCATGGAATCCAATGTGATGGTTACATTTCAATCAAGGTACCAAGATATCAAATTATATAAATATGGAAGGGAAGAATACATCTTCAACTTATTAATTAATAACATATCATTTGAGATTCACCAAACATACCCAATTTCTCTATAAATATATTTCATCATCGTTTACAGTTGTAAATATATGTGAATGAGTCATTTAATGAATTAATAATAACCCTAAATTCTTAGGATCATTAAACATTTTCATTGATATGAATATCCAATGACACACAAACATGTTGAACTCCTACAGTCAGCTCTATTCTCGTAATCTCTCAACATAGAGATGGCCAAGTGTAATCTTTTTGAGATAAAGTCTCATCCACATATGAATAATCACACCTGATGATCAAATTACTATGTCTCATGTCATAGAATGTTATTTGATCATTGAAGAGTATTTAAGAATATCATCATAGCATTTCAAGTTTCTCATCATAGTGGGGATCCTTTATACCTTTTTTAATGATAATGATACTATAAGAAATTATTAAATTAAACTCATGTCGAACAATGAATAATATCATATAAGGTTTTTTATTTATGGTCACACCTTTGAATATAAATTAAATCTAAATTAAAAAATAGTTTTTCTACAAATCCAAATCTATCAATTATAAAACATCATATCTCATGCTCATACCTCAACAAACATTAGTAATCCCACATATCACATACACACATTAAGCACTAGTAATTGTAAATAAAAACCATAATCAACTATCCCATGACATATCTAATAATTTTAACAGATCCCCAAATAGCTCCATGTATTTTAGATTTCTCCTACGTATCATATCTAAAACTTGAATTTTCGATATGGATCCTCCTTTCATATTCACACTCACTTTCATCCACCATTTCCACTCTTGGATAACCGATCCACTACCACAACATATGTGTTATGATGAATCTCGGCTAATAGCTCCAAGTACCACTCATGGTCCATCATCAAATAATTATTTTTGACTAGGTCAATGAATCCAGATAACTATGAGACCATCTAGAAAACCACTCTGGATGTATCATCTAGTTGTCTGTCTATCATGCCTTTGATGTTTGATCCCACTATTCCAGTACATACCCTGTCTTCCCACACTAGAAACACCTCATTAGTGACTTATTCCATTGTAGTATTACTGAACCTATTCTTTGAATATCTTGTATGGTCTCCTCATGTACTCACTTACAACAACACAAAACATAAGTACCAATCTCACCCACCACCCCATCCCATCTCACTATACTCCTATATTCTAGTTTCTACTCCACCACTAGTGACTAGTTCACCACATTCAAAAATGAGTTCAACCAGACGATATGTACCTGTGCCTCTATATCCTTCGATAAACCATCCTCAAATTTTCATACTTTTTAAAAATATCATCTCCATACATCATCAATGTAAACAAAATTAAATCAATGAACCTTGTTGTGTAGTCCAGAATAGAAGCATTTCCCTACACTAGGTGTCTTAAATCATGCTCTACATTCACCCTTAATGTCTCAAAGAAGAGGTCCTTAAAGAACCTCAACTCAAATTACATCCACATCATCCCTGCATATATACCTTCTTTTACCTCTGCATCACACCAGTATTTCTCTAGTCCCATGACCAAATGCACTATCGTTTTACACTCTTCCATTGTGGGGCCTCGATTTGATAAAATACAATATGTACTAAAAATCTATACCACTAATTCCTGTTGTCCACCCTCTACCCAAAATAAAGGTGGATATTTTTAATGGAAGTGTAATTTCATATTATAAATGGACAAATCAACTCCCTTTACTCCTTAAAAATTTACCTATATAACCCACACTAAACATGCCTCAAAAAGCTCATCCAATGAATGCCACATTTCATCATGACATTTTAGTTGAACTTCTATCCACATAACTTATATATTTTTCTCATGATGGACTCATCCCTCGGGATCCTCGTCTATTAGAATCCTTAGTAGAACCATATCTCTTCACTCTTGAAGATCAAATGAAGGATTTCAAGAAATCATTTTTCTAAGTACCCAATACCATGCTCAACATATATATAACATTCCATATATAACAAATAGGAAAATATGTAATGGGAATCAAAAATGACTACCCTATACCCTTCTCTTCTATACCCAAGTCCCGTACCATCTAGCCTCATATCCCCACACACACATGTCATTTTCATGTGACACATGAGCCGTATAAACATAGGATCTACATATATGATCATAAAAATAATCACATACCTAGTCTAGTTGAATATAATTCTCCCAATAAGTTATATAGGAAGAAACCATAAAAGTAAATTACTGAAAATTAAAACAAACAAACCCCTTTTCATTCCAAAACCAAAATTGCAATCATAAGAATGCACACTCATTTCATGTTATCCCAATATACCTAAATTATTTCATGAGTTACACACCTTACCTCTTAGGGATAAGAATCTGAAATGGAAATAAATAACATCAAATACCAATTTATCCAAATCAAATAACTCAACTAAAACAATATAATCCAAAAAAATCCATATTCCTTGGTGAATTGGAATTCAATATATACATGTTTTTTTCACAAACCCATAGCAAGTCATATTTACCCTATTTTAACACTTCCCTAAACCTCCATCAACCACAAACCTAATAATAAACAAAACCTGATACTAGATTTTTTTACCATAACCATGAATTGAAACTACTTTGAAACATGTTGACCCATTTCACCCTATTAAAAATGGAATATAGAATTACTAGACCTTAAGAATTTCTCCGAGTGTGTTAAAATATGCTGACTATTAGTTATGGTCTAATAGGTGAGGGTGGGAATACTATACTCTCAAAAGATAAATATTAATAATAATACATCAACATTGAAACTAATCACAATAATTGGAATCAACAATCTAGAATACACATATGATATGGAAAATAAACATCTACCATATCATTTCAGTCATACAGTAATCAAACAATCATCCATAGATTGATTACAAATACACATATACAAAAATAATTATAATAAATTTGAAGATAGACACCATGGAACCTATTAAACTATCTTTAGAATCCCATCTTCCAGATTGTGCACTATCTTCACTTTCATCTCTACTAGACTCATGATGTCAATACTTTACTCTTACCTATAAAATGAACCATAAATTCTATACATGTCTATGAGGTCCCATGTAGTTTGTGATCATAAAATTGGTATAACACCACCAATTATTTCCCTATATAATTTCTATACATATAAAAGTGTATAAAAAAGTGTAAAAAATGGAAACCAAATCACAACCCTCAACCTGATCCACTCACGCTTGACCCTCCATGAGTGATCATTTACTTGCTTCGGCCAGTGCTTAAGTGGAATAATGTATCCATATATTTTCATATCTGACACACCCATATAAATATAACCAATTAAATAAAAAATGGGTTCAATCACCAACTATAACAAATGTAACCATCATATGTTTACCAAGATTCCCTATAGGAATTTATATATATTATATCAAAAATAAAATGGTAAAATAAATCTTTTAATAACTTCCATATCAACAGTATGATGAAACCCAAGGCTTGGATACTCCTTCTCATTTTCCTCAACATATATCATAAATGTTATTAGTTTCATTCTCCCATTTTTTATCTTAATAACCACCATGATCTCATGTCCACCTACAGTATATCTCTTCTACAAAATGATCTTTAAAACCATCAACCATAATTTGGTCAATATACTAAGGATACCACCAACAACCAGGGGTCAAAATCAACTCAAATTCCATGTCCTACATGCACGTGACCCTAATGGGATTATCCCCATGGTAAGAGAAAATCCATAATAACATACGGATACAACTAAGTGAACCTATGTCACCAGCATTAACAATGGCCAACACCACCCATATCACATAACTGAACCATTATAACCACCCATGTAAATGGAAAATATCATTCATATCACATTGGTGAACCGTTTTTTTTTCTTTATTGATTATCCAAATCACACAAATTCACAATTATTATACCCATCATTGTCTTAAAGAATCATATTAATCATACCATCTTAAAAACTAAATCCACAATGTGTGGTATCAAACACATCAAACCTTTAAACCACACAATTGAGTAAACTAGACCCTTCGAATACAAACCCAAAACATTCCACCCAGTACTGCCCCTAGGTATCTCTTATGAATAATGGAAACCATTATTGGTTCCAAAATCAACCACTCACACAACCCTACCCTCTCCCAGTTATCACAAAAAAACATATCACGAGTGTAACACATTAAATTTCAAGGAACCACCCTCCTAGATTTAGTAGAACTCTAATAATGAAGATAATCTAGTTGATTAGACCATTATCAAATTAAATTTGGTAATATGGAAAAACCCATTTATTTAGAGTGAAACCAACAAAAAAATAAAAAAATAATAAATAAAATGATTACATACCGAAAGCCAATTATCTTTACCCACAACTACCTCATCCAATGAAAGATATAAATAAAAAATAAAAATTTATGATGATCTATAAGTATGGAATAAATAATTAGAGAGTAAGGAGAGGGAGGGGGGAGTGAAAGGGGGAGAGAGGGTTAGGTTGTACCCATTGTACCACTGTCCAAAATAGGAAAACCCTTCTTCAAGGGTACATGATACCAAAGTGTAATCAATAATCTATACTAATTATTCACTTTATTTTGAACTCCATTATAATTACAAAATTTTAAAAATATACATTTGTAATCATATACCCTTAAAAGTTAAATAATTGATTTCTATAACCTAGATACATAACATGGATGTTATATGGAGCTTCCTAAAACTCTTTTAGGTATCTAAATATTCCATAATATTGAATAATTAATATATATTGCTGAGAACCTAAGGTTTCAATGACATTGAATATATACATGAAGAAATATTTTTCAAATATTCAGTAAAAAAATATTCTTTCAGTTTGAAATCACGCCCACTAGTACTAACCATATTGTACTTAGAACGTATACATCATATTCAAATTTAATCTATTATCAACACATTGAGAATATAGGATAAACTATTATAGAAATAATTCTCATTGTAAATAAATTTCAATATATGAAAAATATATGAATTCAACAACCAAAAGATGAAAAGAAAATTAAATCATGTTATAAAATTAAACCAATCATATACTATGTGTCTTAAAAAAACACATCACATTTTATTAAACTATAATTTTCTAATTATCTTATCAATAATAAAATCTAGATAAAATTAATATTATATAAATTAAACCTAATATTGAAGTATCCAATTTATCAATGAAGAAACCCAGTTTTTCATAATTAGAAGATCACATCATTATTTCTTTTATCTTTCCAAACTTTTTTATATTAACAGCTTTAAAAAATATATAATTGATATCATATATATTTTATAATAATAGAATTTAATTCTATAATAAATAAATAATTTAATAAAAAATTATTGTCACCATTTCATTATCCAATCTAATAATATTGATTATAATTTGGAATACCTGGTCTTATTGAGAATATGATACTAAAATTCCTTAAACCACCAACATACAAAATCATATTGTGTACAAAAGTGGAGGCTAAGATTGCTTTTTTCATTATTATAATACTAAATTTGAAACCTTATTTGAATCATTATATGCTACCATAAGAATATTGATTCATATGTTGAATAAAATTAACAATTGATTACTTAGTAATAAGTATTTATGAAAATATATATAATATTTCAGGTACTTTATGAACTTTTAATGTTACTATTCATGATTAATAACATTTCATAAGTTACCGGTCTTGGTAGTATATTACATTAAGCTTATCCATCTAAATATTAGTCACAAAGTTTTGTTTAATGATATAGATATTATTCATCTACAATAGAAGGTTTTATTAGATGAGTATCATGTTTTATAAATAGTTTAACAAAGTCTTTTATTAAATGGGACCCCCTAAAATGATCACCCATTTATAAAACATTATATCCTTTAGTGATCAAATATCAACATTTCCCAACCATTTAATATAATTTTTTGTTGTAAATATTCCATGATTATTTAGGTAGGGAATCGTCACCAGAAAAATTGGTGCGACTCTTTAATAGTTTAGTGGATAACTCTTTGTCAAAACCAATATATGGATAAACTCAACTCCACTCCTCTAGTATCTTAATATTTAGGATTTATTAGATACTTTTAAGCTAATAAAACACCATGAATAAAAAAAGTATAATCATGTTGAGATCGACCAATCCAACATGATAATCTAGAGTTTCTTATAGATTTCTTAACTTACACAAGATAATCGAGGGGTACTTATGCTGAGATCAATAATACCCAGTTTCATCATCAAGTTCATTATCAAGTGTCACTTTGGATGGAATATAACACTTATTAATTGAAGGGGATTTAATCTAACCATCTAATATCATGTTATTCCCTTTTTATTCATGATTCTAGTCGTTAATTTGGGAATCTCATTCGATACACTAAAAAATGATGTTCAAACCATATTAATGTCTCACTCATTACACAACTCATAAGTTTCTCTTACTTATCTAGAAATTGAAGCCATGTATATTTAAACATGTCCAAATGCATCATATGAAATTGGTATGTGAAAATTTCATGTAAATACATATATTTATATAAAATTTATAATCTCTACATGAGTAAGACTAATGTGAAAGATAGCTAACCCCCTTCACATTTCTAGATAACGCATGAGCATCCAGTCTAAAATTTAGTCGGACCCCAAGTACATCTACCCAAGGATAATTTACTCAAGATAGAATTTAGTTCACCATAAATATAAAACCAAATGGGCTTAAACTATATTTTAAAAATAAATTTAAACTAATGAAATCAATTAAAAACCAATGTCAAGGTTGATTAAAAACTAAATTCATTATAATACCAAGCCTGTATTATACGGATTTATTTCCTAGAAGTAGATTAACATTTAAAAAATAATAATACATGATTTATAGTATAAATAGTTTGTAACAATGACTAAAATAAATAATAACCTTTAAATAAATAAACGAATCAAATATTTAAACATGTGATAACTGATTAAAAACAATTCATATGTAAAATCTAGTAATAGACATTTTTATAATCCCATATATATCATTTTGGAAATTCCATAATTTTGAATATAAACTCATTATATTCATTCTAATATGAATTAATTAGTATTAATCTTTATATGGATTTTTTATTTTAAATATATGATATTTTATTAATTATAAAAAATTAATTTAATTTATTTTATGGAAAAATTTTATATAATCTAAATATCATATAATTTTCACTATTTGAACCTTAATCATATCAATAATCAAAACCCTTTTTCATGTCTTAAATTATATCTCAAATAGTCCCCTTTAATTTAAATAATTATAGTTAATTTATTTATAATAATCATAAATTAAAATATATAAAAAATTATTTTCCCATTTTTATAGTCTATAAATCATTATAAATTACAAAATATAATTTATAAATAATAATTTTATTTGTAGACAATTACCCTTGCCATAAAAATTTTTTAAAAGTTATTTTAAATATTCATTTATAATATTTATGTAATATTTATTAATAAATGTTTCACAAACATGTATTAATTGAATATAACCCCTTTATAATTAATTGATTAATTAAAATTTGGTTAATTAATAAATATGCAAAAAATACCATTTAATATAATCTATAAACCATTGAAAAATTATAAGTAATATTAAAAAAAATATATATTGTTGAACATTTTCGGTTACCCTAACATAGAAGGGGTTTCCTACATGAAGATAAAATCCTTTAACATTATACAGGAAACCAGCATAAATTTAATGCTAAAATGTTATATACTATGTAATGGTAATATAGAGATTACCATTATGCATCCCCATTTACATAATGTACGCTAAAAGTTATCTCTTGTATAAATGTTACATAAAAACTACCTTTATGTTGGTCAATTATATAAATTATTACCTTTATGTATGCCCTACATTATAAATGTTGATAGGGATTACCTTTATATAGACCCATCTACATAAAGGTAATCTGCTCTGATCATTACATAAACATCTCTATAAAAACGTAAAATGGAAACGACCTTTACATCAAATGATTCTATGTAAAGGTAGCCAATGATGACCCTAACATAGACTCATCTGCCTAAGGGTAAAATAACCTAACCCTTTTCTAAACCACTCAATGTAAGGGTAGAATTAAATTTCCTTTACATATAACCCTTCTGTGTAAAGGTAATTCAATTGGTAATAAAATATTTCATTTAAAATATGTGATACTTTGATTTCATTTTCCCTTCATTTCATGAATGTTTTCAAAAATATAGCATGTGGGATTTATCTGATACCACTATTTTGATTTAAATTAGTCTAATACAAATTATTATAACATGTGCATGTGATCGAAATCCCTTACCCATGGATCCCCATTAAAGATATTTGAAATCTACATATATAAAAAAAATTAAGAACATAGTAAACGAGTGTACTATAGTCCAAATATAAAATTGTATATTCTTTAAAAATTCATTTATATGAGTTTAATAAAGAACACAAAGTGGATGAAATAGATTCCCATATTCAGAGGTATCCATGGGGAGAATAAATCTCACATCCCATGAGTGGAATCCTCCATCACCCACAGTGTTCTAGAACCTAAAAATTCAATGAGTGAATAAGACGAGAGATTTTTTTCATAAACATATTTTTTCCAAGTATTAAAAATCACACACAACCACAATTTCCATAAAATAGAAGTGATATATTACGCCATAATAATTCTTTTTAGGATACTATATTTACTCATGAATTATAAACGCATGAGTAAATTCTACTTTAGCTGACTCTTATATAAATTCATTAAATGAATTTCCTCATTATTCATTTATTTTATGAAATAGTTCCTTTAATAATAGAATATAATTGATAATCACAAAATGAAAATATTTTTACATTTATGTCTTGACCCCCTAATAGAACCCCTCTTATTCTTGTAATGAATAGAAGAAATGACTCCCAAATCCCACTTCCAATGGGCCCCAGGATGGTTATTATCACCGAGGGTATAAAACGAATAGTACTCAAAAATAATATCTTAACTCACTTCTAAGAAACAAGTCCAGCCAACAACTCCATATATATGGTATCCCAGTCCATATCAGTCACCAGAACTCTCTTAATTCCATAAAAATGGTTTATATATACATAGATCCGGAATAAGATGTATATATAGTTGTATCCTCCTTAGTTTCTCTTAAGAAAATTTGATAAAAGAATACTAAATCTCCATTGAATGAAGAGTAGAACTAGCATACACTTGTTAGGTAAACTACCCTTTCACAGCCCCACAGATGCTCACTAAGTATCAGATCCAAGGTAATCTAAACTAATATCAGAAAATTATAATCATAGGGACCCCTAAGCCACTCCCCCAATAGTTTTCCACTCTCATACCCCAACATAAAATATGTTTGTAATCTCATCCCTTCCTACAAAATGTGGGTCGGGTCGTAGCCCTACCTACCCCAACTCATGTAAGGTATAATTCCCATGAGGGCATCAGATAAATACAACATATCAAGTTCTATAACCATATAATCAACCTCATACCACATTCATCTCTTTATTAGACTAAGGAATTTGGTTATCGTGAACATGAAGGACCTCAACCATGTTCCCTCATACTATTATAGATGACCCCCAACACAAATCCATCATCATTATACCAAATTCCACTTTCACACCTTTCCTGATCATACCACCATCGGGCTATCACCACTAGTCTAATGCTAAATTGATATGAAGGAAGAGGGGCCATTTAGACATCCACCCTCACGAACATGGATTTTGTGGAAAAAACGTGGATCCAAATCAGTTAGCATTGGTATAAAATATTTTCAACTCTAGTGGGGTGCCTTTAGAAATAATAATAAATATCCATAATAAAATAGATACACATAAATTCCATCCTTGGGGTGTGAAATAGATATTCTGTAAAGATATAAGTATATTTATATATATGAGTTATATATCATTTTCATTATAAACTCAACTTCACATTCGAAGGAAGGCTAGGAAAAGCTTCTTCAATGATGCCAAAAAAATCTAGTATGATAGAAAAATCAACAATTTTTAGTTCCTCCCTAATTATTTGTGGTAGATACCCTTCATGGATATCAATTAATGTCCACAATATTGAAGTAATTTCAATTATAAGTTCTTATTTATCTTTGCAATGAAAAAATATCATAGCATCATTCAGAATATGAAATATAATTTCTATTATTCAACAATTGATATGGGCACTATATAAAGAAAGAGAATACATGATTATAATAAGATAAGATTAAACTAAAATGATAATCTCAATATTTTTATAAACAAAAATTACCACAAAACAAAATTGGATAGAAACTATAAACACAAGAATCAACAATTATACAATTAGATGTTTTCTCTGATAAATCAATATTTAATTATTGAGTAAGTAATTAGATATACTTATATTATTAATTAGATATAAATGAATCGGTATAGAAAAAATAAAATAATACATTAGATATTTTAGAGTGAACGATAAGTGTACCTTACACAACATCAATCATATAGCCCCCTTAATCGTTTGTGATCACATGATATTTTCATTTATCATTTGGATTAATATGATTTTTAGGCCAGTAATCATCATAAATCTTCACATTATTTTACTGCTTGGATATATTCCCATGATAATGTTTAAAAAATAATTTGAGTGTAGGTGGATCATTAATGGACATGGTCTTTTCCAATGTTTAATTAATGGTCATATTCACTTCTTTTAGACATTTTCAAGTTTTATTAATATCATTTAGTTATTTAAATCACTTCCAATTGCATTTCAGGAAAAATCATTGATGTTTAATCCCACGTTTATTGCTCGTATTTGGTTGGAATTTATTTTTACTATGTGATTTATTCAACTTTTCAAGAGAATATATCATTATTTTCATATAAAAACCATGGGAATAGTGGGAATGTCAAATTTTTATTTCTACCTTGAGTGCACATATATTGATTTCTTTAAAGATACTAAATCCTATTCTAACTAATTCTTTTCAGAGACTTGGTTTTAAGAAACCAAAGAATTTTTCTATTTTTATTTCAAGGATGATTATTAAATAAAGAATAATACCTATAAATCCTTGTAAAATTTCCCTCATATGTACCAATAGATTTATCATCCTTCTACTTAAGCTCAAGAAATTCCTTATCCATTGTGTACACGCAATACAAGGGATATACATATTAAAAAATATCCTCTTAAACTCATACCATTACATGGAGTCAATTTATTCATCTTGGATCCTATTATTAATAATATACCTCCATTGACCTCATTTAACTTCTAAATTATATATTTCTAGGACAAACTTTTCATGTTTTGAGAACTGTCGAATAGAAAAAAAATTCACCATGATATTGATCCATCATTCAGCCACATGTGTATTAGATGTACTCATAAAAGAAGGTGGATGTATCCACCTGAAAGAATCAATGGTATGTTGTTCCATAATCTAATAATTTTTAATCTCAACATTATTCATTCCATAAGAAATTTTTATGAGCATATAATTATGATTTTTATTCCATCTCCCATAGAATTTGTTGCTTAGGTGGAAAATCATTGCATTTTCCACAACATTCATTGTTATCATGATATATGTTGGATTCATAAATTGTCTAAAATAAATAAAATAAATTATAATATTCATAATATAATAATCAGAGTGACCTTTCATATAGTCATGAAACATCATTCATATGATGTCTAAATCCAAACACTATTTTCTAAATCTATGGAACATTAGTTTTATGCTAGGTTATCCAAGGTCATTACCAAAACATTAAAATTTTATCCTATACTTATATTTATTTATAGTGTTTTCAAATGTGTTTCCTAACCCTAATATCCCAATATTATCTAATCCCGTCTCTGATACCAACTGAGGAGACACATGTTCTGTACAAATGTGTTTTATCATTTTTTATGAATATTCAATACATAATATTAAAATATATTCTATAATAAATAAAAATTAGTGTATATGGAAAGTATAAACATAGAAATATTATTTATTTTCCTTATTTTTTCTCTATTATAAATTTCTTATCACATTATACAAATATTTATATACCATACTTAAAATAATTCCTCATAACACGAGAAAAGGAAACATAAGAAAGGGTGAGCTTGTAAGAGTAGTAAGGGAAAACAGGTGAGATATGAATTGATGATTATATACATGGATAAGATAAGAATAAGTGTATGATATTATGATCAAAATATATATTGTTCATATCCCATTTATACTGGCTCATAATCATGAATCATAACATAAATCAATAGAATCCAAAAAATGAATTATAAGTGTGAGATATCATCATTTAACAGTCATGAATCATTAGTGAAATTCATAATAAAAAAAACAAGTCACAAATGGTAAGAACCATTATATGCATAGAAAATATTTAATATTCCATGTTTAACTATAGAGATAATAAAATCAGAGTGTATTGGGCTTCAATACGTGTTTCCCATATTCTAACATATCAGGAATCGTCACAAGATTCCCATTATGGATCAGAAATACCTATACATTTTCCATAGTGGATAAAGGGAATCAACATGTTTTCAATAATTATTTCACAAGAATAAAAAATTTCTGACTGAATTGGTGGGATATATAATTATGGTCCCACCCATCTCATAATAAACATTATAACATATTATAATTAAAATAAAAAGGTTTTATAAAAATATCATCCTAATAATCATATATCATAAAATGAAATAATAATTAATTTATAATTTAATCATTTCCCAAATATATTATAATTAACATCAAAATATTTTTTCCTATATAAAAACTCCTTTAAAAAGTCAATGGAATATTTCTTAAGAAAAATAGCCTTTTCATTTTAAAATTACATCTTTAAAATAAAAAAACATATAAAATATTAATTAAACACATTATTTTAAAATAAACTCGAAAACATGTAAAGGAGGTTTCAAACATTTGAGCGGTCATTGTGGAGTGAAATTTCAGTCATGACATGTACAATAAAAAAGGACCCCATTAACATTTTTGATAAATAGTCAAAAGTACCTCATTCATATTAAAACATGTGGATTCATTTGAAAAAAATTATAAAAAATAAAAAATTGGTAAAAATTACATTAAACATTCAATTGATAATAGAAAATCATTTTTTAAAAGACTTTAAATTAATCCTGGAGACTGAAGAAAAATATTTTTTACCAAAAATGAAATATTTTCTAGTTTCTCTGAATCATTTTCCCAATCCTTTAAAGTACCATGAAGAGGAAAATGTTAAAATTATTTGAAAATTACATTAATAAATATAGGATATTAAATATAATGGGATTTATCATATAAATAGCACAAAATTTTGTCAATGTAAATTTCATCATAAATAGCTTAAATTGAAATGGGAAAGAAATGTGATTTCCTTGCCTCATGTCTCTTCATTCTTCGTATCATTAAAATATCCATTATAATAAATATATATTTAGTTTTTATGTATTAAATTATATTTATCGAATATATCATACTTTATATTATTTAACATTAAAATATAATCAAATGTTTAAAAAAAATTAATAAAATCACTATTCCAGGTCAGAAATGGTTCACTTCTCATGTTTGTTCTAGTTCAGTAATCCATGTTATGGTAAATTTCCCATGGTTCTATAATATTTAAGATGTTAATAAGGATATAAATATAATATATATTCATTATATATAGATATTTATATTCATCTATAATATATAGATATGGAAAAAAATGACATCGTTCATGGAGATGAAATGTTGTATGTACGCATGAATGTTGTTTTCACTTTTTGATGGCTGAAATGAAATAAAGGTAAATAAAAATTCTCCCTTAAATAATAATTATTATTTATTATATATTCATGAAATATAACTTTATTACCATCCATGTAAATTGTAATTGAAAACAAATCACATTTCTTTGTGCAAGTGATATTCCACACGTACACATGAGCAATACCTTCACTTCCTATTTGATAGAATGAATGATGGATATTGGTGGTTTCATAATCATCATTAGTTTATTTTATATTTTGGATATATGTGTTACTATTTTATAATGATTAAAATATATTTATATTTCTCATATGAATAATTAAATTAATATTGGTGGGTTGGAAGATTACATTCTCTTTGATATGCATCATTTAGATCCCTTCTTAAGGAATGTTGTAATGGTCATTTTAGAATAAAATGACCTATAATTAATGTATAAGTATTTTATGAATTTAATTAGATAGGGTATGATTTATATTTATTTATCAATTATATGTTAATAAAATATATAAGAGTGTTCTTTTGTAATAGAGAGAAAGGACACACCTAGAAATACATAAAATGATTAAATATAATTAATGTATTTACCATGTATAATACTTCCAAATAAACATGAATTTGAATAAAAATGGCATATGGTCTAATTATCATTGTAAAAGTCAATTTATAAAGGTTTTGGTGTCATTTTATACAATGGAATTTGGTTTACCCCAATCATTAATCAATTTTAACTTTAACTATGGTAACGACATTTTCAAAATTAATGGTTTGTAATTATATTCATATAGTAAATGGAATGTCACAAATGGTAAAATGATGAAATATTAAAAAAAATCATCATACCTCTCCAATTTCAATATTTTTATTATTTTTAAATAATTAAATAAATGATTTTTTTAAATATAATTAATATAATTTTGGACACTGCCCACATAATTTGACATTAGAGACCTAAAAATAGTAATATAATTAAAATATTTTCCATTGAAACATATATAATATGTTTGAATGTTATTTAAAATTCATGGGGAACTATAACTCAACAAAAAATATTACTTTTATATTTTTTAAAATCATTTACACGGTTTTTCTACTACTTTCAAAAGCACTATGCCATTGTTGAGAAATCATTTATTGTTATTATTTCATAGCTGTTTTTTAAAGAAAATAGATGATAAAAATAATTAATTAAAATTGAAAAAAAACTTTTATAACTAGAATTATCCAGTTTTTATCCTTTTGTAAAAAGTTTAGAGGTATTATAGTCAAGAGACTAACTTTTTATAATTTTCATTACTTAACATAATATAAATGTCATTAGAAAGGGAAAATAGAACCCAAATTCCATATATTCAAATTTGGGATATATATGGTAAAATGAGTCTCGTAAAATGAAATAGAAGGTAGTGGTGGGTTGATTTTGGTGCCATGTATAACGGTTTTAACTGTGTTTTATGCATTTTACCCTTCTCGACGTGGAAAATATTTACCATATTTACTTTTAATAATGAAAAAAGTAAACTATTTTAAAATTTTCAAATTAATGATCCAAAATATGGAATCACTTATTCGAGATTCAATTACTAGATGATTTATATATTCATTTTACAATTAGTGTGCAAAACGCAAAAAAAAACTGTTTGTAGGAAAATGAATATTTGAACATTAAATTAGATTTAATATTTTCCTATGTCACGTAAGAACCATTAGATAAATATTAAAAAAAATATCGATATATTATAAATTAATTTCCTTAAAATAATTCACTAATACTTATTAATATAATTTATTTAAATAAAAACACATTGTGTGTATAAAAACTACTTTCCCGAAAAACATCATTATTTACCTTCAAATGACATTATTTTCATTTCTAACCATTTGATAACCAATCAATTTATTTTATGTGTATGTAAAAAATATTTTTTTTATATTTTATTTGGCCCTATTTATACCCACCAATCCAATGGATAGGTGATAACTATCACATTAAATTGTAATTTTTCAATGCTATAATGATATCATTTAAATTCAGTGTCATGTGTAACAAAAGCTATCGAATAAATAAAATCTTTTTATAGAGATATTTGTGGGTGTTATAAGTGGGGATTGATCTAAATAATCTATGGGACTCTATCTAAAATGTTTATGATAATGGGATGTGAACTAAATATACTATAGGACTCGATACACTATGTTATGATAGTCTTGGTAGTAACCTTGAAAACGAAAATGAATTTATATGCTTTTGTATATATAAAATCTTATTTCCTATTCTTATGATATTATCTCATGTATCATCATTTATTATTGATTATTCAACTCTCTTAGGACTCACAACTATTGTTATGGAAAATCAATATTCTAGGACTCATGATCTATATTGTTTGTCTTGTTGGGTATGCTTGTAGAGACCTGAAGCTTGACGTACATAGACATTACATTACTTTTACGGAATACTTAATACATAAAAAAAACCAAAACTCAAGGATCGTAATAGTTTAGTGTCTTTGGAAACTCGGAATATAAACTTCTAATCATGTTGAAATATCTTCAACATCTCCCATAACGATCTTCCCCTTTTTGTTTCCTTACCTAAAACCTTTATTTATTTCCTGGGGAAAGTAAAACATAAAAAGGGTGAGCTCAAATTCTCAATAAGGGAAAACATAGATAACATAGAACAATCCATAAACATTTGAAAGAAAAAACTTGAACACGAAATATTAATATTAAAACCTTGAGCAAAGACATAAATCTTGGAAGTATGTAAGGAATATATCACAAACGAACATCAATCACTATAAAATATAATGGGAATAAAACATTTAATTTTGGAAACTATTCAGCACTTGTTATGATTTCCATAGTAGCCAAGGCATTGCTGCCAAGACCATCTTAGTGGAAAAAGTCCCTTTCTGAATCGAGTTCACTCCTCATTCCAGTCCTGTTTTACTGAACCAGTTTAACTTACCGTTCCAACCATGTCTATCTTATGAGATATAAATCTTTACCCAATGCATTGGATGGAGATATAGGTCCCACCCATCTCATAATTAAATCATTCTTACTTGTGCCACAAAATAAACATACATCATTCATAACAACCCAATAAATAAAATGGGTTTCATAAACATCATCCCATCATTACGTAATCCATATAAGAAAAATGGATATCATTTAATAATAAGGAAAGTGAAACCATCTAAATAATAGAGACAGTATACTTGAAACATACACATATGAAATAATTTCATCTTAGATGAAAAATGGTTTTAATAAAACACTTGAAATGAATTCTTGAGGAAAATATCATTTCTTCTTCAAAATCATTTTTTTTCACAAAATGTCATGAAATTATAAAAGAAAAGGATTTTGTTAAAAATATTCATGAAATATTTTGGAGGAAGCTTCATGAAAATAAGGCTTTATGAAACCGTAAAAATCCTTTCATATCGTATACGTTAAAAAAACATTCTTCTCGTACTTTTGTCAGAAAACTCAAAAAGTACCTTGTAGGGTAAATAAAAGAAAGATTCCTTCCATACCAAGGGGTAAAATTCAAAATGGGTAAAAATAACTTTAAACATACATGAATACATTTTTATAAAACATGGACATGGATGATAGCAATAACCCCAGTAAATACTTACGAATAAGAAATCTCGGATAAAAAATAAGATGTGAAAAATTATCACTTACCTTAGGTCTGATATGCCTCGTATGCATCCAAACCTACTGTCACATGATTTAAATAATGTCATTGACTTATTACATAATCATATTCATAGTTATTATATCATATATGGTTCACTAATGTCTTTATATTACCTGTTCTTTTGTAAATTCTATGTTAAAGTAGCGTTTTGGGTAAAATCGTTTCATTTGTCGTCCGTGTTTTGACTTGTAATTATTCATATGATTACATAGATCATGATTACTTAATTCCAGAATATAAAACATTATTTATATATAATATATATTCAGAATATACATATATATAATAGATCGATAAATGGAAATAAATACATCGTTCATGGAGACGGTAGGTCGTACGTACGCATGAACGCTGTTTTCATTTCCTTATTGAGTTGAATGGAAATAATGTAGATGACATAAATATATATATATACATAAATCCAACAGATTTATAATGTCATATATTTCATTATTATTTCTTATATATATTTTATAATCATTCTTAAATGGTTAACATGGAGAATGAATCTCATCGCGTCGTGGAGACGGTAGTCCGTACGTACGCACGAGCGATGATATCATTTCCATAATTACTGAATTGAATTGTAGTGGATGATAAAATATATCAGAATCAGTATGATGTTATAATAACAACGTATAGTTATTCTTTGCACCATTATACCCATCCATGTAAGGTGTTGGTGGAAAAACAGATTACACCACTGCGTGGAGACGGTATTCTGTACGTATGCATGCGCGGTGATTTTGTTTTCCGTATGATGGATAGAAGGTGAAATGGGGTTGTTTAATATTTATAATAACACGTCAGTATATTAGTGATACTAATTTTATTACTTTATAATGAAACAACTAAAGAAGAAGAAGTTGAAGAAGAAAGAAGCTTGAAAGAATCGGTAGAAGAAATTACATCTTCTTCGATATGCCTCTTTAAACCTCCTCTTAGGGAACTAAGATTGGTCTTTGAAGTAGACCAGGAACTCTAGGATGTATCTAGGGAAGTGGTGAAGTGAAATGGGCAGGGGTTTTCCGAGCTTGAAGGCTCAAATTGGTGTGAGGAGGAGAGGGAGGAGGTTCCCTTTTATAAGGGAGGAGAGGGGCACCTTTGGAATAACTAAAAATATTATTTTATTATAAAGTCATATTCGGTTTTTAATAGCTCCAAATTGATATATTTCAAAGCTAAGGTGGATATGGGTCGAAATACTCTCATCCAATAGAATTTAGACAAGTTTAGTTCATTATATTAACCTTATCTTTTAGTTTTAAGTCTTAGTTAATTAGATTGACATTTACCATGTCACTTTTTATTTTTATATTATATATTTAATAAACATAACATATACATCCAATAGACCCCCCAAGTGGTAAATTAATGATACAACTATCATGATATAAGTATCTTGGCCGAACCATATATTTTTAGCAATATAATAAAAATTAATAATATAATATTTGTTTTAAAAACTATTTTATGTCAATTTTGACACTATTTGGTAATTGATTTTTTTGAAAATCATAACAGAATGATTAGTTATAAAAAAGTTAATTAAATCAATACTAACATGTCTTATTAACATATAAAATTATTGTAATTCATAAAAATTCTCAAATTACATTTATTTGGGTATTTATAACATCAATTATGTCAATATTCCATTAATAAAATAATTACAGCATCATCATTGTGTTATAAATAAATTAAATTATTTTAAGTCTAAAAATTACAAATAAAATACCATTATGTAAGAAATATTTTTATATTTCTAATGAATATTTATAGTCTAATTTATATTATTTATAACCCTAAATTAAAAATGATTTAGTTATTAAACATTGATTTTAACTATTTTAACCCTTCATTAAATAAATTAATAATAAATGTCCTAATCTAATCCAAGTGGGCCTAAATGGTCATATTTTATTCCTAAGGTTGTTTTGGCCGAATTACACTTATCCAATAGAATTAGGACATGTGTTAGGGTAATAATAATATCATTTTTACCCAAAATTACCCTATTTACTTTTAACCGCGGTAAAAAAAAGTAAAAAGTTATTATTCACCAAAAATTATTTTCATCCCATTGAACCACATTTTAGTCCTTGATATTAACCGTGTCTCTCGGATTTTCGAAATTCCACTCACAGAAGCGGTAAAATTAAGTTTTATGAAAAATTCAGATTTTTAACTAGCACTTAGTGATTTCACTATTCATCAAAAAATGAAAGTTTCCAGAAAAATACCAAAAATTAGGCCTAAGTTATATTTGATATTATGAATTCAAAAATGATGTCTATTTTTTTAAATTCAAAACATATCAGTTACATTATCTAATTTAAAAATTAATTCCCGTCGTCAAAACAAATAGCGTGTTTTTAAGAGATAATAACTATCAAAAGATTGACACTTGTTTATGTCTGGTTTAAATGTGAAATTACATCAAATGACCAAAATTGTATTAAATTGTAAAAACATATTCTAAATATACTTTAAAACCACTCAAATTAATAATTTATCACTATTAATTATTTCGATTAAAAAAGTTGTTTTTAATAAAAATTTAGTAATTTTCACTATTCATCAGAATATGATAGTTATCTGAAAAGTACCGAAATTTCACCCTAAGCTAATTTAGTTATTCTGAATCCAAAAATGAAGTCCATTTTGAAAAATAAAATTTACAAAATTTCAGAAAGTGGTTATTACTATTCATAATGGTTATTTTTAATAATAATATCTCGTTTAGTGATACTCGGTATTGTGTATTACACACGCTATCGAGGAAGGTCATGATTGCGCGTAATGCAAGGCAAGTCAGGGATGCGTGTTGTGAAAGCTCCTTTTGGTGTAGCATACAACACAAGACATTAAAACGAATATTTTTCATAAAATCTCGGGTTTTTACATTCTAACCTCCTTAAAAAAAATTTCGCCCTCGAAATTCGTTAGGGTAATAAATGGTTCACTACTCAAAAGTTTATTTAATAGAAACCCACATCGTAAAAAGGAATACCAAAACTTGGATTTAAAAAACTAATGTATGAAACGTAACGGTTACCCAAATTAACTCATCACTGGGTTTCCACGTAGGAGAACATAAGTGAAAATATGGATATTGAAGAAAAATGTTACCATCAAGTACTGATGGAGAGTGGTAGAGAACATGGCTATGAAAAAGCTAACAATCACAAAGCCATAAATTTGTGACGATCTAAGGTACCATCTGATTCATCGGATATAAGATCACTAGGAAAACATTTTTGGTTTTCATGATCACTTCCCTAAAGTTGATGAAATTGGAATTAGAAGAAATACTTTCGTGATTTTGGTACAGTCTCACTGTTGGTCGTTCTTTGGACAATTTCCACTTCATCTCTTAAAGAAATGATGTTGAATTTGTCATTCGTGAAGTGTTAGTAGATCTTGTGATAGAATGATGGGTCATTCCATCTATCTCAAACAAAAGGTTAGAAAAGTTATCAAAAAATACATAAGTACATCTATAGTGAGATTAATCATATATGATTCCTAAAATAGACTTATACTTCATATATCATACTTATTAATATAATAAAACTAGTTTCTACTAAATAGGGACTTCCTGTAGGCCAGTGGTAGGCGATAAAGGGCAGTCGCACTTTGGTTGTGGGTTCGATTCCCACAGCCTTGTCCGACGCGATGGGTTGTTGCTCATCCTGCAGGTTTTCCTTTTTCTAATACTACATTACTATAACATCCCACCAGTAATATCGAAAAAAAATTCTATACTAACTTATGTCCAACATAATTCATTCCAATCTTTAGGCTTATCCAAAATATTGTTTTCCAACCTTATATTATAGTGAAAATTATTACAAAAGAGTTCATATAACAAGCATGTTAATACCATCGTTGATCCCCATATATCATGAGATATGTCTTGTTGGTCACATTCAAAACATTCTAAGGCCTTAATCATGTATTCTCTTGAAAAATGAATACCCATTGAATCTTAGTGAAAACATGAGTGTTGTCAAAATTTAACTCTTTTCACATACCCAAACCTCAAACCATGATATAATTATTTCTTTATATCAGTCATGAGCTCATGAATACTGTCAAAGATTTCATTTTCTCCTTATCCCTTCATTATGCGCATATCTTCTTTTTTCCAAAAATATCTCAATCACTTTCCATGGTTACCGGTACCATAAAATTATTGAAAACTGCAATAGACCAATACATAAATATTCCAATATTCCACGATACTATATACAAAATTATTTTGGAATCCCATTACATAAACACTTAATCATTCCACCACATCGTTGTCATATTCATCATCCCTAATAGTGATCGCATGTGACTTCCCTTTGTCCTTTGCCTTAAGTGGTTTCTCACGTCGATCATCACTAACCCTTGGATTAGGGCATTTATTAGCATAATGCCCCATTTCCTTGCACTTGAAGCATTGAAGTGTTGGTGGTGCGTTCTCTACAGTCTTTTCTTTATTCACATCATTAGAAACCCTTTTTCCATTACTTCGACACTCAGCTGCTCGATGACCTTCTTTTCCACACATAAAACATTTCCTAGTCCCTTTAAGACAATATCCACCATGGTTCTTTCCACAATTTGAGCATAAGGAAACATTCATCTTCTTTTTCACCATTATTCTGAGATTTCGCCTTGAACTCCATCTTTCGTTTCTTGTCAAAACTATGAGATGGATAAGTAACACCAACTTCCATTTCTACCTTGATAGCACAACGCACAATTTCTTCATAGCTACTGAAGTCTATTATAGCTAATGCCCTTCGAAGATTTGGTTTTAATCCACTGAAGAATCGATCAACTTTTCTTTTAGTTTGGATGATAAAGCCGGATGCATACCTTGAAAGCCTCATAAAATTCGCTTCATATACACCAACAGATTCCTCATCCTATTGCTTTAGTTAAAGAAACTCCTTCTCCATTTTTGTTCGCAGAATATGAGGGAAGTACTTATTGAAAAATAAGTTCTTGAACTCGTCCCATTCCATGGACTCGTTTTCATCTCTTGGCCTCGTACTCTTGATAAGATTCCACCATTGATTAACTTCTCCTTCCAAATGATATACTACTAAGATGACATTAACATGTTAAGAACATTAAAGAACTGAAAATTTCTCTTCAGTGGTATTTATCCATTGTTCAACAACAAGTGGATCAGAAGACCCACTGAAAGAAGGTCTATGTTGCCTCATGAAGGACTCAATAGAATATTGTTCCCTTCTCTTCTCATTTGGAATTCCAAAATGATTCATAGCTCGTGTAGGTATAGCAATAATATTTTGCACTCCATCTCCCATAACATTTGTTTGTTCATGAGGACAATCATTTCATTGATCAACACGGTTCCTTCGGGTTCCAGCCATCGTCTAAGACCCAAAAAGAATATTGTGAGAGGCAAAAATCATGCTAGGGAAAACAACATAATAAAGGGGGAGTACCTTCAATATCTAACATATTAGGTTTAATTCTAAGATCATTACCATAATTATAGGACTATAACCTATACTTATACTTATCCTTATGGACATCCCTAGACATACCTTAGAAATATCTCTAGGGATCTCACTAAAGTTCTCACATCCTAGTTTCCAAAGGTTGAATAAACCTTTCCTCTGATACCAAGTGTAGAGACCCGAAGCTTGATGTACATAGACATTACATTACTTTTGCGGAATACTTAATACATAACAAAAACCAAAACTCAAGGACCGTAAAAGTTTAGTGTCTTTGGAAACTCGGAATATAAACTTCTAATCATGTTGAAATATCTTCAACATCTCCCATAATGATCTTCCCCTTTTTGTTTCCTTAACTAAAACCTTTATTTATTTCCTGGGGAAAGTAAAACATAAAAAGGGTGAGCTCAAATGATCAGTAAGGGAAAACATAGAGAACATAAAACAATTCATAAACATTTGAAAGAAAAAACTTGAACAAGAAATCATAACATTAAAACCTTGAGCAAAGACAAAAATCTTGGAAGTACGTAAGGCATATATCATAAAGAAACATCAATCATGATAAAATATAATGGGAATAAAACATGTAATTGTGGAAACTATTCATCACTTGTTATGATTTCCATTGTAGCCAAGGAATTGCTGCCAAGACCATCTTAGTGGATGAAGTCCCTTTCTGAATCGAGTTCACTCCTCGTTCCAGTCTTGTTTTACTGAACAGGTTTAACTTGCCATTCCAGCCATGTCTATCTCATGAGATATAAATCTTGTGTTGTACTCTATACCAAAAGGAGCTTGCACAACACGCATCCCTGACTTTCCTTGCATTACACGCAATCCTGACCTTCCTCGATAGCGTGTGTAATATGCAATACCGAGTATCACTAAACGATATATTATTATTAAAAATAGCCGTTATGAATAGAAATAACCACTTTTTAAAATTGCTTATATTTTATTTTTCAAAATGGACTTAATTTTTGGATTCGGAATATCGAAATTATCTTAGGGTGAAATTTTGGTACTTTTCGGATAACTTTCATATTCTGATGAATAGTGAAAATTACAAAATTTTAATTAAAAACAACATTTTTAATCAAAATAATTAATAGTGATAAATTATTAATTTGAGTGTTTTTAAAGTATATTTAAAATATATTTATATAATTTAATACAATTTTGGTCATTGGATGTAATTTCACATTTAAACCAGACATAAACAAGTGTCAATCTTTTGATAGTTATTATCTCTTAAAAACACGCTATTTGTTTTGACGGCGAGAATTAATATTTAAATTAGTTAATGTAACTGATATGTTTTTAATTTGGAAAAATATACATCATTTTTGAATTCATCATTTCAAATATAACTTAGGCCTAATTGTTGGTATTTTTCTGGAAACTTTCATTTTTTGATGAATAGTGAAACCAATAAGTGGTAGTTAAAAAACTGAATTTTTCATAAAACATAATTTTACCGCTTCTGTGAGTGGAATTCTGAAAATCAGAGAGACACAATTAATATCAAGGACTAAAATGTGGTTCAATGAGATGAAAATAATTATTGGTGAATAGTAACTTTTTACTTTTTTTCCACAGTTAAAAGTAAATAGGGTAATTTAGGGTAAAAATGATATTATTATTACCCTAACACATGTCCTAATTCTATTGGATTAGTTTAATTCGGCCAAAAACAACCTTAGGAATAAAATATGACCATTTAGGCCCACTTGGATTAGATTAGGACAGTTATTATTAATTTATTTAAAGAAGGGTTAAAATAGTTAAAATCAATGTTTAATAACTAAATCATTTTTAATATAGGGTTATACAAAAGATAAATTCGACTATATATATTCATTAGAAAGATAAAAATATTTCCTACATAATGGTATTTTATTTTTAATTTTTAGACTTAAAATATTTTAATTTATTTATAACACAATGATGATGTAGTAATTATCTTATTAATGGAATATTGACATAATTGATGTTATAAATACCCAAATAAATGTAATTTGAGACTTTTTATGAATTACAATAATTTTATATGTTAATATGAGATGTTAGTAGTGATTTAATTAACTTTATTCTAACTAATAATTCTGTTATTATTTTCAAAAAAATCAATTATCAAATAGTGTCAAAATTGACATAAAATAGTTTTTAAAACAAATATTATATTATTAATTGTTATTACATTCCTAAAAATCTAAGGCTCTGCCAAGATACTTATATAATAATATGTGTATCATTAATGGACCAATTTGGGGTCTCTTGGATGTATATGGTAAGTTTATTAACTATATAATATAAAAATAAAAAGTGACATGGTAAATGTCAATCTAATTAACTAAGAGTTAAAACTAAAAGATAAGGTTAATATAATGACCTAAACTTGTCTAAATTATACTGGATGAGAGTATTTCGACCCATCCCCAACTTAGCTTAGAAATATATCAATTTAGAGCTATTAAAAATCGAATATGACTTTATAATAAAATAATATTTTTAGTTATTCAAAAGGTGCCCCTCTCCTCCCTTATAAAAGGGAACCTCCTCTCTCTCCTCCTCACACCAATTTGAGCCTTCAAGCTCGGCCAACCCCTGCCCATTTCACTTCCCCACTTCCCTAGAAACATCCTAGAGGTCCTGGTCTACTTAAAAGGCCAATCATAGTTCCCTAAGAGGAGGTTTCAAAGAGGTGTATCGAATAAGAGGTAATTTCTTCTATTGATTCTTTCAAGATTGTTTCTTCTTCAAATTCTTCTTCTTTAGTTGTTTCATTATAAATTAATAACATCAGTATCACTAATATACTTATGTGTTATTATAAATATTAAACAACCCCATTTCACCTTCTATCCATCCTACGGAAAACAAAATCACCCCGCGTGCATACGTACGAAATACCGTCTCCATGCCGTGGTGTAATCTGATTTTCCACCAACACCTTACATGGATTTGTATAATGGTGTAAAGAATAACTATACGTAGTTATTATAACATCATAATGATTCTTATATATTGTATCATCCACTCCAATTCAATTCAATAATTATGGAAATGATATCATCGCTCGTGCGTACGTACGGACTACCGTCTCCGCGACGCGATGAGATTCATTCTTTATGTTAACCATTTAAGAATGATTATAAAATATATATAAGCAATAATAATGAAATATATGACATTATAAATCTTATGGATTTATTTATATATATATATATATGTATGTCATCTACATTAATTCCATTCAACTCAATAAGGAAACGAAAACAGCGTTCATGCGTACGTACGGCCTACCATCTCCATGAATGGTGTATTTCTTTCCATTTATCTATCTATTATATATATGTATATTCTGAATATATATTATATATAAATCATTTTTTATATTCTGTAATTAATTAATCATGATCTAAGTAATCATATGAATAATTACAAGTCAAAACACGGACGACAAATGAAACGATTTTACCCAAAACGCTACTTTAACATGGAATTTACAAAAGAACAGGTAATATAAAGACATAAGTGAACCATATATGATATAATAACTATGAATATGATTATGTAATAAGTCAATGGCATTATTTAAATCATTATACATGAGGTTTTTATGCATATGAGGCATATCAGACCTAAGTTAAGGGATAATTTTTCACATCTTATTTTTTATCCAAGATTGCTTATTCGTAAGTATTTACTAGGGTTATTACTATCATCCATGTCCATGTTTTATAAAAATGTATTCATGTATGTTTAAAGTTCTTTTTACCCATTTTTACTTTTACCCCTTGGTATGGAAGGAATGTTTCTTTTATTTACCATACTAGGTACTTTTTTGACTTTTCTGACAAAAGTACGAGAAGAATGTTTTTTTAACGTATACAGCATGAAAGGATTTTTACGGTTTTATAAAGCCTTATTTTCATGAAGCTTCCTCTAAAATATTTCATGAATATTTTCAACAAAATCCTTTTATTTTATAATTTCATGACATTTTGTGAAAAGAAAATTATTTTGAAGAAGAAAGGATATTTTCCTCAAGAATTCATATCAAGTGTTTTATCAAAACCATTTTTCATCTAAGATGAAATTATTTCATATGTGTCTGTTTCAAGTATACTATCTCTATTATTTACATGGTTTCACTTTCCTTATTATGAAATGATATAGATTTCTTTTATATGGACTATGTAATGATGGGATGATGTTTATGAAACCCATTTTATTTATTGGGTTGTTATGAATGATGTATGTTTATTTTGTGGCACAAGTAAGAATGATTTCATTATGAGATGGGTGGGACCTATATCTCCCTCCAATGCATTGGGTAAAGATTTATATCTCATGAGATAGACATGGCCAGAATGGAAAGTTAAAATGGTTCAGTAAAATAGGACTGGAACGAGGAGTGAACTTGATTCAGAAAGGGACTTTGTCCACTAAGATGGTCTTGGCAGCAATGCCTTGGCTACTATGGAAATCATAACAAGTTCTGAATAGTTTCCACAATTATATGTTTTATTCCCATTATATTTTATCATGATTGATATTCCTTTATGATATATGCCTTACGTACTTCCAATATTTATGTCTTTGCTCAAGGTTTTAATGTTAAGATTTCATGTTCAAGTTTTTGATTTTGAAATGTTTATGGATTGTTTTATGTTCTCTATGTTTTCCCTTACTGAGCATTTGAGATCACCCTTTTTATGTTTTACTTTCCCCGTGAAATAAATAAAGGTTTTTGGTAAGGAAAGAAAAAACATGAACATTAAATCTTAACATTAAAACCTTGAGCAAAGATATAAATCTTGGAAGTATGTAAGGCATATATCATAAAGTAACATCAATCACGATAAAATATAATGGGAATAAAACATGTAATTGTGGAAACTATTCCGCACTTGTTATGATTTCCATAGTAGCCAAGGAATTGCTGCCAAGACCATATTAGTGTACAAAGTCCCTTTGTGAATCGATTTCACTCCTCGTTCAAGTCCTGTTTTACTAAACCGGTTTAACTTGTCGTTCCAGCCATGTCTATCTCATGAGATATAAATCTTTACCCAATGCATTGGAGGGAGATATAGGTCCCACCCATCTCATAATGAAATCATTCTAACTTGTGCCACAAAATAAACATACATCATTCATAACAACACAATAAATAAAATGGGTTTCATAAACATCATCCCATTATTACATAATCCATATAAAGAAATGGATATCATTTCATAATAATGAAATTTAAACCATGTAAATCCTAGAGACAGTATACTTGAACCATACACATATGAAATAATTTCATCTTAGATGAAAAATGGTTTTGATAATACACTTGAAATGAATTCTTGAGGAAAATATCATTTCTTCTTCAAAATCATTTTATTTTCACAAAATGTAATGAAATTATAAAAGCGAAGGATTTTGTTGAAAATATTCATGAAATATTTTTGAGGAAGATTCGTGAAAATAAGGCTTTATAAAACCGTAAAAATACTTTCATGCCGTATACGTTAAAAAAACATTCTTCTCATACTTTTTTCGGAAAAGTCAAAAAAGAACCTTGTAGGGTAAATAAAAGAAATATTCCTTCCATACGAAGGGGTAAAAGTCAAAATGGGTAAAATGGACTTTGAAAATACATGAATACATTTTTATAAAACATGTACATGGAAGATATCAATAACACCAGTAAATACTTACGAATAAGCAATCTCGGATAAAAATGAGATTTGCAAAATTATCCCTTACCTTAGGTCTGATATGCCTCGTATGTATCCAAACCTCCTATATAATGATTTTAATACGGGCATTGACTTATTACATAATCATATTAATAGTTATTATATCATATATGGTTCACTTATGTCTTTATATTACCTGTTCTTTTGTAAATTCTATGTTAAAGTAGCATTTTGGTTAAAATCATTTCATTTGTTGTCCGTGTTTTGACTTCTAATTATTCATATGATTACTTAGATCATGATTACTTAATTACATAATATAAAACATGATTTATATAAAATATATATTCAGAATATACATATATATAAAAGATCTATAAATGGAAATAAATACATCGTTCATGGAGACGGTAGGCCGTACGTACGCATGAACGTTGTTTTCGTTTCCTTATTGAGTTGAATGGAATTAATGTAGATGACATACATATATATATATATATATATATATCCAGTATCTTTATAATGTTATATATTTACTTATTATTGCTTGTATATATTTTATAATCATTCTTAAATGGTTAACATTGAGAATGAATCTCTTCGCATCGTGGAGACCGTAGTCCGTACGTACGAACGAGCGATGATATCATTTCCATAATTATTTAATTGAATTGGAGTGGATGATACAATATATCAGAATCACAATGATGTTATAATAACTACTTATAGTTATTCTTTACACCATTATACCCATCCATGTAAGGTGTTGGTGGGAAAATAGATTACACCACGGTGTGGAGACTGTATCCTATACGTACGCACGCGCGGTGATTTTTTTTCCGTAGGATAGATAGAAGGTGAAATGGGGTTGTTTAATATTTATAATAACACATCAGTATATTATTGATACTTATGTTATTACTTTATAATGAAACAACTAATGAATAAGAAGTTGAAGAGGAAAGAAGCTTGAAATAATCGGTAGAAGAAATTACCTCTTCTTCGATACGCCTCTTTGAAACCTCCTCTTAGGGAACTAAGATTGGTCTTTGAAGTATACTAGGACCTATAGGATGTTTCTAGTGAAGTGGGGAAGTGAAATGGGAAGGGGTTGTCCGAGCTTGACGGCTCAAATTGGTGTGAGGAGGAGAGGGAGGAGGTTCCCTTTTATAAGGGAGGAGAGGGGCACCTTTGGAATAACAAAAACTATTATTTTATTATAAAGTCAAATTCGGTTTTTAATAGCTCCAAATTGATATATTTTGAAGCTAAGGTTGGTATGGGTCGAAATCCTATCATCCAATAGAATTTAATCACGTTTAGGTCATTATATTAACCTTATCTTTTAGTTCTAACTCTTAGTTAATTAGATTGACATTTACCATGTCACTTTTATTTTTATATTATATAGTTAATAAACTTACCATATACATAAAAGATACCCCCAAGTGGTCCATTAATGATACAAATATCATGATATAAGTTTCTTGGCCTAACCTTAGATTTTTAATAATATAATAACAATTAATAATATAATATTTTTTTAAAAACTATTTTATGTCAATTTTGACACTATTGGGTAATTTATTTTTTTGAAAATCATAAAGGAATGATTAGTTCGAATAAAATTTGATTAAATTAATACTAACATGTCATATTAACAAAGAAAATTATTTTAATTCATAAAAAGTCTCAAATTACATTTATTTGGGTATTTATAACATCAATTATGTGAATATTCCATTAATAAGATAATTATTGTATCATCATTGTGTTATAAATAACTTAACTTATTTTAAGTCTAAAAATTACAAATAAAATACCATTATGTATGAAATCGTGTTAGATTTCTAATTAATATTTATAGATGAATTTATATTATGTATAACCCTATTTTAAAAATGATTTAGTTATTAAACTTAGATTTTAACTATTTTAACCCTTCTTTAAATAAATTAATAATAAATGTCCTAATCTAATCCAAGTGGGCCTAAATGGTCATATTTTATTGCTAAGGTTGTTTTTTGCCGAATTACACTTATCCAATAGAATTATAACATGTGTTAGGGTAATAATAATATCATTTTCACCCTAAATTACCCTATTTACTTTTAACCGTGGTAAAAAAAGTAAAATGTTTCTACTCACCAAAAATTAGTTTCATCTCATTGAACCACATTTTAGTCCTTGATATTAATCATGTCTCTTGTATTTTCGAAATTACACTCACAGAATCAGTAAAATTTAGTTTTATGGAAAATTCAGTTTTTTAACTACAACTTAGTGGTTTCACTATTCGTCAAAAAATGAAAGTTTCCAGAAATATACCAAAAATTAGGCCTAAGTTATATTTGATATTATGAATTAAAAAATGATGTCTATTCTTACAAGTTCAAAACATATCATTTACATAAACTAATTTAAAAATTAATTCCCATCGTCAAAACAAATAGCATGTTTTTAATAGATAATAACTATCAAAAGATTGACACTTATTTATGTCTGGTTTAAATGTGAAATTACATCCAATGACCAACATTGTATTAAATTCTAAAAATATATTCTAAATATACTTTAAAACCACTCAAATTAATAATTTATGACTATTATTTATTTTGATTAAAAAAGTTGTTTTTAATTAAAATTTAGTAATTTTCACTATTCATCAGAATATGAAAGTTATCTGAAAAGTACCAAAATTTCACCCTAAGCTAATTTTGATATTCTGAATCCAAAAATGAAGTCCATTTTGAAAAATAGAATTTTCAAAATTTCAAAAAGTGGTTATTACTATTCATAATGGATAGTTTTAATAATAATACCTCATTTAGTGATACTCGGTATTGCGTATTACACACGCTATCGAGGAAGGTCATGATTGCGTGTAATGAAAGTCAAGTCAGGGATGCGTGTTGTGCAAGCTCCTTTTGGTGTATCATACAACACAAGACATTAAAAAAAATATTTTTCATAAAATCTTGGGGTGTTACAATGCTTTTGTAAGTAATAATAATCAATCAAACCCTTATGATTAAATTATGTTAATTTATGATCTTTGATTTTTGTCTCCCATGTTTACCATTACTAATATTCTGATCTCACCCTTTCTAATTTTCTGATTTACCCAATGTTGTAGAGGAATGTATTAAGAATGTTTTTCCTATGAGGGGTACTATGTGATATGATGATTATCAAATAAATTAAATATATTTAATGAAATAACATAATTATTTATCTAATATCCAATGAAATTAAATATTTTCCATTATTAGGGTTGTATTATTATGAGTTATATTATGTTTTTATTTATACGAGCAAAATATGTATGCATATTTTTCTGTGGTCATCTCCAATGACCTCTTCAACACCAATTTTATCCTTCCTTATAACCTATATTGATTATATAAATGGATGAATGTAATCAATATTAGTAATTATATGTCAGAAAAAACTACCACAACATCATCCTTTGCAGAACAGACATTCAAACCCCCAACATCACAAACCTAGTGAAATTTCCCACCAACCATTACTTCAACAATCCCATAACCACTACTCAAATCAAACATGTCAGGGCCGATTCCAAAACATCTATTTTGGATCCAAAAACACATTTTTACCACTTTATACAACCACCTCTAACATCCCTTCTAAAACTAATAACACCATAAAACCAATAACTTACGGTCTTGTAAAATAAAATCTCCTATATTAGATACCTATAAATCAATCATCATCCTCTATAATTAAATATAAATCCAGAAATAAAAAAATGGAACCACAAAACCAAACAACTCATGAGATACCAAAACAAATTAACCCCACTATATGAAGAGAATAAACACAATATAAGGGGATTAAAATATAAAACACAACAACATAGAATCAATATCAAGATCTCAATTATGATAAAAACATAAAAATAATCAGAATAATGAGATCAAATATATCACAAGTACTCGCATACATTCGTCTAACTCATCATGAATTTATAATACAGGAACCAAAGGAATGAAAACTTAATGTATCGCCTTCTCTAAATGATCATAAATTTTAATAGGTCTTTTTAAAAAATAACATTTTCACAAATATTCAAAATTCTCCCAATCAATTATACAATAGTTTCATGAATATACTATCTATGTTGTGAGATATGGAGTTTATAATAAACGTGATATGTATGTAGTGGAAAATATAATTGAAATTAACCCTCTCAAACATAGTCATGAACCAACACAAGCTACCCATTACCCGAGAAAATAATATGGTCTACAGTAAGGATCAAAGGCAATTACTAATTTTCATGGGTTGGATATAGTGATTGGGGTCGAGAAAAATCATCAAATATGGTTTCTCCTAATTAATTCATAATATTTGTCCCAACCCCAAAACAAAATAAGATACTTCTATACATTGTAAATTCATATAATCACATGAATAAAAGAACGATATAACTCATTAACATAAATTTACAGACATGAAATCTCAATAGAAACTAAAACATTAGATGTAATAAATTAAAAAAAGTTAAAATCTGTAATTATGAATAATAAATATATATAATGGGTCTAAAACTGGAGTTAGAGGGAAATAGAGGTATGATAATCCATGTTGGAGACACAGTGTTCAGTCTACAATAATAAATATAATAGAACAAAATGATTGCTACCCATATCCATATGACACATTGGTATACCCCTACCTTGTCACTTCCACCTACCCAGGGTCAATGATCTAGACTATCAACTGCTTCCTAATGGATAATTTTCCTTCCATGTATCTATAGACATAATTTCTATATACACCCCTTGACCTATATATAGGATGTGGGAGCAATAGGCTCATTATTTTCCCACCAAATGATTCATGAGAATAATATTTTATATAAAAACCAAGAATTATATATTGAAAATAAACCATTTAAAATAATCTTTTTGAATTTGAACGGAATGTTTCACGTATGAAACTTTATAAATAGTTTAAAAATGAATTAAAAACTATATAAAAAATATCTCAAAATAAGCACCATAGGAAAATACATAAGGTTACTGAGGACAATGATACTGTATGATATGTATACTACATAGGTTCAAACTCATCATAGAAAACCATATATCAAACTCTGGGGAGAATTCCATCTCACCCAGTAATATTTATAACTAATGGCTACTAGTGATACTCCAATCATACCTAGGAAAAAGATTCATATCGAGATCGTTGTAATGTTTTTTAGTGGCGTAAACATATCTATGAAGAGTATGTAAATGACTATAGGTTCTATCCCTATGGTTACCACCTAAGAACCCTGGGTTACCATGTTCTATATCCCATTTTAAAGAATATGTTCCCATCTTTAAAATCATTTCCATTCAGAAAATAATTTTATAAAACACTTAGTAATAACCCCTTAATTCCATATCCAACCCATTATTTTTTAACTCAACTAAATTTACCACACCAAAATAGGATAATTAAATGACATATAATTGAACTGAATGTTGTATAATATGATTTAAAACAATTAAAAATACTTTTTGAAGTAAATAAATCATATTTGTTACACAAAACAAAGGTACCTCATGAAAAAACCTACCATAATCAATGAAAATGTTGATAAAATAGATGAATCCACTAGATAATAAGGTATTAATAATTATATAGAAATAAAATAATTAAAAAATAAAATCCAGCACTATTAAATTGATGTAATTAAAAACCTGTGTTGTTATTTCCTAAGGGAAATATGAAAAACATTGAAATAATGAGAATTGAATCAAGGGGAAAGATGGAGGAAACTTAATCGGTGTTTCCATGAAGATTATAAGGAAACAATCCAATCTAAATGATTCCAAAATAAATTAGAGATGATATATCAATATTTTAGGTCCTAAAAAGATTGATAATTGGATATTAAGGAGTTTTATGAAAGATAATTCAAGTGGGAGTAAATTTTCATCTTCGGATTTTAACTAATCCAGTCATGACACATAATATACCAAACCTGATGCCAACCCTGAAGATGGAATTGCACACATATAGAGGAGCCACATTCTTTGGTTTCATAGTTTTTTAAACCACGATAAGTCCATGTAAACACCACTATAATATGGTGGATCCCCAATATGGGTGGGTCACACGGTTTTCAATAACTATTCCTGAACCATCTGACAAGCCATGTCTCACCATTTTCTAAAAAACTCAATGAAAAGGCCTAGAAATGATGGAAAATAATAAAAACAAATAATGGAATTCATTCCTTAAAATAAAACCATGGTTGTAAAACATATCCTCACCATACCACTTTATACCCTTATAAAATTATCTCAAAGATAAGTGATCAAAAAATTGGTGAGGCAACTATTCCCTTATTAAATATTCTCTCTCCCATGTCTTGTGAGAGTCATTGCTATACTTTCAAAATAGTCAAATTGAAGGACTTTATTTCTCATGTATCACATTATATTTGGATTTCACAATATAAATTAGTTTTTTAGTCACCACTACATCTGGGTTCAGGTCTATCACTTCACAGTTCAACACATAAGTGGGCTCATGATGATACTTCTTCAAACTTGGGGTCATGGAAGGAGTCACAGATTCTTGATAACTGAGGATGGAACACCAACTGATACACAACCTTCCCGACCATTTTAGTGGTTTAAAAATATCCCACATACCTTGATGTAATCTCATCCAACTTTTGTATCTATTAATGTACCATCCGATTAGATGCCTTTTAAAAAACACACTGCCAAATAAAAAACTCCAAATGATTATTTCATCAATAAAGGTAATATTTATTGTTATTATTGTCCATCACAAGTCAACACCAGATATTTTGAATCATACCCATTTTCTCCTACAAAATTATTTTTCCGACTAGATAAGTCATGACCATATCATTACAGGATTAGGGATGACATGACCCGACCCACTAGGGATTCACTAGATAAGGATGTAAGTTAATTGTCCCACCCTAAACCCACCATTAATATGTCAGGGGCTAGTGACTACCACCAAGAAGGAAGATGTCACACAATGAGATGTTGTATCCTTTAATAAACTATAATAAACAAAAATTTCAAATAAAAAGATGATATAGAAAACCATAAATATATATTTAAATATACATATATAATCAATAAAATAGTAAAAAATTATTTAATTAGATAAGTAATAAAAATAAAAACCACTATGTAAGAATAATTAATACAAAAAAATCAGATTACCCGAAACACATTATCCAATGAGAATATTTTCCATGATAAATATACTCTTAGATCACTCTGGAGTCCTAATAGTCACCACCATCATCATGATCCCCCATGATCCCTAATTAACCAATAATAATCACCAAATTTTTGCTTCAAACATGTCATACCAATTTCACATCTACTTTGATATACCTGTAGAAACATAAAAACGGAGGATACAAGGCATATGAAAGGGTGAATATAAATAAACCTAGTAGGATTATCTAAAAAATGCAACACAATATGTCAACTCAACTAATGATTAGAAAGGTGATTATGAGGAAGACATAGTAGGAAACCAGGACAACATGTTAGCTGAAATCTAATACTATTAAAGTGTTTAAAGACAAAAGACAATAAGAATAATCATGATATGCCCAATAACAAGAATTTTCACGGACATCATGTAATACCAACAATATTATATTTAATAAAAAAATCCACATCACATGATCAAATTGAGGTTCTTGTATCATAAAGGAGTCTATAATGTTTAAATTTTTAGCTATATGTGTATTTCATGTCAAAGGAAATGCATGGGATGTTGAAGAATTTCATGTCTGGCAAAGGGATGTAGTATATAGACTTCCAAGAATCATGATGCCACTAGAATACAAGAATGTTAGCCTAATCATCACTAAAATATGATAGTCATAAAAGGGATAATCATACCCTATGGTCTAATGATGTTGATCTAGAATCTGAGAGTACCCATAAAAACCCTTCCTTATGGACTCATAGAAAACATTAGCATAGGATTAGAGGATTTCATATAAACCAAAACTGGAAATCCCTATACACACTCATAAATGATAATGGAGGATCCCAATGTCTTATGTAGACATGTGGGGAAATATTGACTTTGGTGGAGGATCCTAGAAATTTTTGAGATCATTACATTTATAGAAACAATGACTCTCTAGATAGAGGATTGATGCCCATATAAGTGAGGTGAAATGTTGAACCTTTTTATCCATAGGAATAAGATCCTTGAACCCTCTTTAGGATGGATAAGAATACTTGAATCTAACTAAAAATGGTGATAGTAACATGAAAAATGATGTAACCATACAACCTAATAGGGTTTCAATATTCCTAAGGATGCCCAAAAAACTATCCATCATCTTATTGACGGATTCCCATACCCATATGGTAACAACTATAATATTCTATGACACTTCTATGATGTTGTAGAAAATGTTACCATCGCATTCTAGGAGGAAAATGCCCAGAATAGCCTACTCAAAAACCGAAATTTGATAGTAAATGAAGAAATAAAGTCTCTAGATGGTTTTTTATAAGTAAAGAGCCAATGGTTTGGTCCCAAAATGTACATCCCATTGGAATCTTTCATCTTGTGTAAAAGTGATTCACATGGCTTGTAACGTTCTATATATGTGGAGTGTGAGATAGACCTTTATAAAATGTAAGGCCAGGTGGGTATTTATTCATTTACTCTCAATACACACATAAGGTCATGTAGGGTTTCATGATATGTGGGTAATGTCACATAGTGTGTGATACTTAACCCTCTCAAAACCCTATCCACCACATCATCCAACATACACAAAGTGTGTTCTTCCAAACTATAATCCATGTAGTTTGGATTTATCTAGGATATAATTCCTTCCCCAAACATCATTATTATACCTTTTATTCTTTTAAAAACCACATTATAACCTCTGTTTAACACATTGATTTTCGTAGTAACTTCTCTTTAAGCTGATTCCTAACCACCATTTGTCAAATTAGAGTACCATCATTGAAGTCCCCAATTCATGCACACATATACACATGAAAACTATTTACCATAAGTCATTTCACCATCAATGAGTTACTATTATTTCTCATGATTCTATCTTGAACAATAATATTTGGTGTTTTATCAAACCCAAATATGAATCTGGTGGTCTAATAATTATTCGAACTGGATTAGAAATAGTTACACCACCCTCTAAATCTTGGTTTGCGAGGAAGGATATGAATAGAGATGGTAGAAAAAAAAATAAAAAACGAAGTGATTATCTTTTATCACCATTGTTTAACCTTCCATCAAATGAAATAATGAAAAATCGAAAAATTTATTAAAATCAAGCTGAAAAATTAATGCATTGCGAATAAGAAATCTAGAAATTTAATTGGGAATACAATATCCATAAATTGGGAGAAATAATTAATCCATGATTTGAAAATAAATATATAATAATGAAAAACTAGAAATACCAATTCCCTACCTCAACCCAGATCATTGTTTCCATTATTCCATCATCACATCCACTACATTCATTCATCAACATTGTTGCCAATATGATATTTCCATCTATATTTATTGTTGTCACATTTAACTGTCTCTCAATTCATCCCCTTTCAAGGATTCTCATTTTTTTAATAGATAAAACAAGGGAGATATTATAATAAAGATTAAATATAAAAATTCTAGTGTTTCTCCATTTAGTAAACAATTAATTAAGTAATTAAAATATTTAATTATTCCTCCTACAAAAATGATCATCACGATGTCTTGATTCAAATAAAGATAGCATTATTTGTAGGGAAAACACCCCTTTTTTGAATCAACCATGAAATAATATTTCCCATATGATATCATATTTAATATATATATATATATTTCATTATGATTAACACTAATAGAATAACAATAATAATAATATGATATTTTTATTATATAATTCACGAGGTTCTATAATGCTCACATTTACACATCGACTTAGTGATTCAACATGAAATAAAAAATTATTATCCTTAAGGATTAGTCCCCAATAACCATGGTCAACACACCTCTATAAAACTAAGGGGATATATATTTAATCAATTAATAAATATAAAATATATCATAAAACTCAAAATCCTCAGATATTTCCAAATCGATAAACAGAGGTAAACACCACCTTCCGAGATCAAAAAAACCAACAAAAAATTTCTGATTTCATATATGAGGTAAAATTTAACATTTTACCCCTTGGAAGGTCCCAAGATTTCAGAACTGAAAAATTAAGCTAAGTATCACTCAAAAAAACCCCATGTTACTACATTATTCCCACTTTAAAACCATTTGTACTCAAAAATAACAAAATGGAACTACAAAATATTAGATCAATTTAATAATTACATGATAAAAACTGATACACCCTCTCACACACTTATTTTGTCTTCAGAGACGTGGCCTCTAAGTGAACAAAATAAACCACTATCTAAGAAGGAAATAGATTCCTTTATCTATGAAAATACCATCTCCATCACATCTTCGTGTGTGAATTATTCGTAGTCATACATCTTCCCCATGTGATTGTTATCATTATTTAACACATCAAACCTCTCCTAAAAGAAAATTCATCACACCTTATTGGATGTGAAAAATTACCAAAATTCTCCAACACCCTAATAAAATGGGTCAATGGGAAACACCAACAATACTGAGAATACCTAACTCACCACCTAGGAAGATAATTTTAGAAGTTCATCATAGGGAAAAATTCATCTATATCATACATCCAAAAATGGAACAATACAAGATCCCCATAGTAACAATAGATAAGATCCAAATCTCTTACACCTTTCAGATTCTACCTTAGACCTATTACCGCCATCAACCCACAAGGAACATCCTCTATCATTGTTAACTTGTGACACAAAATTCACATGATACCTATTAACAAACCTCATAATTGGTATTCTTGAGATATTCCCACACACATTATAACCTCTAATAGATTAAAACCCACTATTAAACATAACCATGTTGGGTTTTCATCACTCATTTGTGAAATAAATCAATGAGATAACTAAACACAGTAATAGTTTCAACTAACAGATCATCATCAAATTATATCCCACTATGTGGATCATTCCACCACAATCTGAAGTGGGTAGTCATGAAAATTGTAATAACCCAAATCCATTTGATCCAAACCCCAATAAAGAACCAGACTAAGTGACCAAATCCACATCCTTCTTATAAAACCACCTCCTTTATTGCATAACATATATCACCATGATATTGCTATACCCAATCAAATCCACTTAGAATGGAATTATAAAGATAGTTATTTACAAGATAAGTCCGGAATAATGATTTACATCAAGATACGCTTCATGATAATTAGTTAATAACCACTATCCACCTCAAGAAGTGGTTGATATTTTCCCCACTTTTAGGTAAAATCCTACCAGTCCTCTACATGAGAACATATTTTCACATAAGATAACAAATTTGAAAACATCATATAGCATAAATCATAAAATATAAAGGTGTGTGGATATAACTATAAACTGAAGGTGAGAATATAAGGCCCATACTTAAACCTTACTTAATCTTGAGTTATTACAAGATTACACATTAGGGATCTTTTCAGGTTTAGAGTTTTAGAGAATTAGATCATAAAACTTGCATTACATTCCACATTTAAACAAGGTGGTTACATAAAAGAAATTATTCATTTTTTCCATCAACAGAAACATATTTAAAATAAAACATGGATTCTTTCTTGACACTTCCTTGACACTATCATCATATCATGTACCATTCCCTTGACCTGTGAAAAACATTTCAAAAACTTGGGATGAGCATAAAAAGCTCAGTAAGGGTTATAAAAAGTATGGAAAGGAAACATGAGTACATATATACATAAGAATGAAATCATACTTTACCCATAAAACATAAGCACTTTAACATACCTCATAAAATCATGAATAAATCATAGAAATCATAAGACATAAAGGTAACTTGAGGCATTCATAAAATTCTTACGTATGGAGTAACCCTCTTAGTTACGTTTGGAATACCCATCACAGTATATTCCCTAAATCTCTTCGGGGAAACCTTAACATTTAACTCCTTCACGTTAACCAATGCATTAGAGAGCTATATTGGGCTCACCCGCCCGTTGTTTATCGCAGAACCACCTGTCTTCAAAACAATGCCCAAGAACCATAACATAATCATAGCACAGAACATAATGATAAATGAAAGATAACAATCCCACATTGTAATAACAATATAACATTTTAAGATATTTAAATAATGAATTCATTCTAAAAACCATTTTCAAAACCATTGAAAACATGTAATAAAGAGATTTTTAAATCAAAGTGTCCCATACCACATTGAAGATTTAAAATTTAAAACCATTAATATCCATAAAAATAAATCCTTAAAACCATTTTGGAAACATGGATATTAATGAAAAATATTTATAATAATAAATCATTAAAACATTTAAAATGATATTTTAGTTAAAGGGTTTTTAACAAAATGAGAGACACTTGAATACAATAATTGAGGAATAACATTTAATCAAAACTTTATAATATCATGAGAATAAAGGGATTCATGATATAATATTCCAAAGGATTGTATATACACCATATAAGAGTGAATTGGTGCATAACAACAATGAAGTCTCAATGGAAATATAAATTGAGATGAAATCCATTATAAAGATGGTATCCTTAAATTAAGGATAAATCAATCTCATAATTATGTGTGAAAATATAAATACACCCAATATAAGTGGATATTAAGTGTAAAATAATCAAAGTTCATTCACACATATTCAAAGGATTACATATTCAATAACTACATGTTTAACCCAATGAAATCGAAATTGGGTTAAGAAGTTCCCTTAACAGCCTAACGGCGTCACATCAAATTTTAGAAAAACAGTTGATGATAGAGATAAAGGGTATATCATCACTTGGACATAAAATTTACGGCAATAAGGATATATAAGAACTTATCCCCACATAATGAGATGAAATTAAAAATACATAACAAAAGAAATCTTTTAAAAAGAGGAGGGTGAAAGGTTCCCTTACCGATTTGGGTAACTTTCGAAACGTACACCCCATGAAAGAAGGACTATACAACATTGATGTAAATACTCATAAACGAAATTATGTTACAAATATAGTAGAATAATGTACAATACATACACCACTCAAAAGGAAATATTGGAAAATTTAGCATGAATCTCACGAAAACACAAAGTTAGATAAAAAGCCCCTTACGAAATTTCGGCAGCCTAACGGCGCCAATTAAAACTTCCAAAATGGATTGATGAGTGAAAATAGGTTCTCTCATCATATGAACATAAAATTACAGTATGAGTAATATAAAATAACAAACCAATCATTAGAAAGATGAGCTTAGAAGGAATGACATAAAAGAGTGAACTTAAAAAGAGAGGGGTAGGATCCCTTACCTCGGGTCCGACATGACTCGATCGTTCTTTAAACACCTGAATAATAAACTTGAGTTAATTTCTACTTTCTTAAGAACCTTTTTCAAGTTCATTATTCCTTTTATATCACTTACTACCATGCTATAAACACTATGTAATTATTTATGTTAATAATGGTCGTTTTATAGATCATTGCTACTTGAGTCAAAAATAAACTCTTTATAATTACAATTTGTTCATGTGGTAAAATATATATTATATCCAGAATTATATTAATAATTTAGATATCATATATATCATATATATCATTTATATATGTGCATTTATAATATTAATAACATTTAGAGGTAAGAAATGAAATGCACCGTTCATGGAGACGGTAAGACGTACGTACGCATGAACGCTACTTCCATTTCTATTTCTTATTTAATGGAATTAAAACATAATTATACATAATAGTATTATAATTCAAGTATGTTATCATATATAATATCATTAAATCTATCCTTTATACGTACCACATATGGTATTAACGAATCAAATCACTTTGAGGGGGCGGTAGTCCGCACTTCCTAAAATGAAGACATCGCCTTTAACCATAATGGAAACCATAAAGGTATGCCATAAATGGAAAATACATAAGCTTAAGTAAAACATAAAAATATCATATATCATATATAAATATAGTGACATCTTAATGTCCACCTTTGAGGGTGTTAAAAGAATATTGAACAATCATCGTTTCGAGAGGCAGAAATTCACCATCCACAGAAATAGAATGTTCTTTAACCATTATATGTAGGTGTGTGTAATTGTAGCTCGAATACATCATATAAAAACATCCTAGTATATTGAAGATACTGGAGTTGTTTCAAAATAAATGAATACAAATAGTTTAGGGGGTTGGAGAAACAAAATAAACAAAAGAACACAAGTGAAGACATTACCTTAAAATCGTGTATCTCTCTTTGATTTGAGATCAAAGGCTTCCTTGGCAAGACTTATTACCAAATTGAGGCTTCTAGGAGTAATATAGGGATGTGGAGAGACAAATTGAGCAGAGGTTGGGCGAGACAAAGGCTTGAGAGGTGTGGTTAAGGTGGTAGAGGTGGGGGCCTTTTATAAGAGGAGAGGAGGGCCACTCTTGGAAAGTTACAAAATTTTACTTTATTTCCATATGAGTTTCAGATTTTAAAGGTCCCACATTGATGTATTTAGAGGATAAGGTGGTAAGGGTTCGAAATATACTCATCCAATAGGTCTTTGACAAGGTTAAGTTATAGTTTTAACATTATATTTTCATTTTATTTAAATCCTTTATTAATGAAGTAATTGCTGCATCATCATGATGTCATAAATAATTTAATTTATTTAATGTCTAAAAATTTTAAAAAAATATCATGATGTAGGAAATTTTTTTATCTTTCTAATAAATATTTATAGTCAAAAATATTACTTGTATAACCCAATTTAAAAATTGATTTAGTAAAACAACTCATGCTCGTGGCATTTTTATTTTAACTTTAAATAAAAAGTTTTTTAAGTCATTTTCCAACCAAAGTGGCTCCATGGGGTCCCCAAGTTGACCCATGGATTGTATGGGTCGGTCATGACACATCCAATGAGGGTAGGACATGTTTCTAGGTTATTTCATATTATTAATACATTATTTTTACCTTAAATTACACTAATTACCTCTAATCGCGATTAAAAAATTAAAAGTTACTATTCACCAAAAATTATTTTAATCCCATTGAACCACATTTTACATCCTAATGACAACCATGTATGTCAGATTTTTGAAATTCAAATCACAGATGTGGTAAAGTAACATTTAAACGAAAAAAACAGTTTTTAAACAACCACTTAGTGGTTTCACTATTCATCAAAAAATGAAGTTTTTCAGAAAAATACCAAAAATTCACCCTAAGATATATTTGATATTACGAATTCAAAAATGATTTCTATTTTACAAAATTCCAAACATATATTTTGAATTAATTAATTTAATAATTAATTCCCGCTGTCAAAACAAATAGTGTGTTTTTAAGAAACAATATCTATTAAAAGATTAACACTAGTTTAAGTCCAATTTCAATGTGAAATTAATTCCAATTACCACCATTAGATTAAATGGTAAAAATATAATCTAAATAAACATTAATATAAATTAAAAATATAATCTATCCATATAAATAAATCAAATTAAAAAGAGGTTTTTAATTAAAATGAAACATTTTCAATAAAAATGATCTTTATCGGAAAAATAACAAAATTTTACAAAAAGTAAATTTTGATGTCCATATTCTAAAGAAGGATTTTATTTTGTCAAATACAACATATAAAATTTTCAACATTATATTTAAATAGGGTTTTCCATCAAAAGGCGGTAAATCGACCTTTTAAAGAATATTAGAAGATTTATGCTTAAAATTGGATTGATTTGCATTTTAAGCCTCCAACATTTATTGGATAAAAGTAAAAATATTTCACAAAAATATATAATCATTTTTTAGTTAGTTCCATTCTTCCCGCCATTACAACGGCTAGGCATTAACTACCTTTTAAAATAATATAATTTTATTATTAGAGTGTACTGTAAGATTTCAATGAAACTCATTGTTGCGTATTGGGTACGCCCTCGAGCATAGCATTCCCATTAAAGTAATATTAATATTTTATTCAAAAATATGGATAAATATGAAAAATTCATATTCTTTATTTACCTGGGGTGTTACATCCTTCCCCCTTTTGGGAGTTTTTAAAATTGGGCTTGGAAGCTTCATTGAAAATCCCAGATCGGAACAGGAGTCAATAAAACTATCACTTTAAAAGAATGGGAGAGAAGTAAAAATGTCACCCGAGTTAACCCATACTAGGATTACAGGTATGAAAATATGGATATGGAGGAAAAAACAAAGGGTCGTGTTTTGATGGAGAGTGACAGTAAAAATGTCTTGGAGAAAGTTAACAACAAGAAAATCACAGACTTTTGATGGGTTAAACGGTATTTGATTCCCCAGTAGGAAAATTTAACAGACAACATTTTTGTTTTAAGTTACTTTTCATTGAGGAATTTATTTATGAGCTTAACTAAAAAATAAGGAAGCATACTTAATTGTCATGTTGACTTTCTACTTTTACTAGATTTCTTACACGAACTCATATTTTCTCCAAAAGACGAGTATTTAGGATTACTTGTTCACATTAAGAGAGTTATGATCAACTTCTAGAGAATCACCTAATCCCCAAAAGAGAACTATATACTTCCCATGTCTTTATACCTCAACCAAAACTAAAACCAAAAAGGTTAGTATGAGATCAGATAATACCCAAAAAAGATAATCCTTTTTAAAAAAAATTCTATTCTTAATCTCCAAAATTTGTTAAACAAAACCCAAAGTTCAAAAAAGACCATTCAATAAACATCTATCCATAAAATTCTACAAATTAAACCAAACTAAGATTGAAACCCAATTCTATGAAGGATTTAATCACATAGTCTCCTAAGATAAATTTTAAATTTTTTCTCCAGAATAACATCAGTTACTCTTATAGTCTCATACTAAAAAGTAATTAACCTAATCACATATCCTCCCTGATAGGCTAATCATTTCCATTGATAACCAAAAATCAACTTACTCTTAATTCATAAAATCATCTAACTAAAAGAATCATTCAAACTAACCAGGGACTTCACGTAGTCCAATGGTAGGCAATAATTACTAGTTGCACTTTGGTTGTGGGTTCGATTCTCACAGCTTCGTCCGACGTGATGGGTTGTCACACGGTCTGCGTGTTGTCCCTTTTCAAAAACAATATAATTTTATAGCATTCCTAAAAAAGATATAAACTCATCAAAAATAACCATAACATATTTTAACCACAAAGGTTATCTGATAACTTCCATTTTTCAACCCCAAATGTATTAATCAGTAATTGCCTCAAATTCAAGGATCATATAAACCCAAATGGTTCTTTATAACTATATCCACAAAAGGAAGGATAATTATTCCTTGAATAAAATTTTCGTATATCAAGCATCATGGTTACTATAAAAAGTCTTCTAATGTAACCCCATCATCAAAAGAGACTTAATACATCTAAGAATTTCACCATCCTAAAATCTACCATAACTCTTGAATCCCTTATATGATGACTTCTTACTCATTCAAAATTCTTCATGATCCATTAGCCATTCCTTTTAAAATTATTTCGAAATACTTCTTTCCTACAAACAAAATCATGAATCATATCCTAAGATTCCAATAATAGGGAATCATATGTTAAGAAATAATCCATACATTTCATTCTTCATTGTCAGTTTCTTCATCCTCAATCGGAATGGCATTAGGTATTGGTAAATGAATATTTGTACGGTCTTGGTGACCCCATTCCCGAAACTTTTTCGTAGGACATGTGTTTTCATAATGACCATGCACACAACATTTAAAACATTCAATTGATCCTTCAGAAAGAACTTCTTTCCCTTTCCTACAGTCAACTAGATGCTTCCTTTTTCCATGGAAGTTTCTTGCTTTATGACCTTCATTTCCACATCTATAGCATCTTTCTGTCCCTTTGAAACATTTTCCTATGTGTTTCTTTCCACATATTTGACAGATAGGTTTTTGAACATGCTTACCATTATGATTATTCCCAGATCTTCCATAGGGATGTGTTTCTCGCATATAGGATGCCTTATAAAAATCACTAAGGTTCAGGTGGTCAATCATTACTCTAGATAGTTGATTGAGGATAACGACAAGAGTTCTCATTGAAGCTCCCATATCATTTAGTTGTTCATTCATAAAAACTTCCTAGTTTTCTTCAAATCCACTGTTACTCTGGTGCCTGCTAGATCCAGCTATTTACTAAAACCAAAAAGGTCAGTGACAGTATATCAGTAAAATCATCAAATAAAAAAGAGGAAGATAAACACCAAGATATACTTATCTAAGTTATCTCAAACTAATTCTAACTTTCAAAAAAATGATGACTCCATCTAATATACTAACCATTTTGGTTATACACAACTTGTCACTTTTTCTTAAACAACACTCTACCTCTAAAGTTATCTAAACCGACCTCTGATACCAACTATAAGGCCCCAACCTTAAACCTTACTTAATCTTGAGATATTACAAGATTATACATTGGGGATCTTTTCAGGTTTAGAGTTTTAGATAATTAGATCATAAAACTTGCATTACATTCCACATTTAAACAAGGTGGTTACATAAAAGATAGTATTCATTTTTCCCATCAACGGAAACATATTTAAAATAAACAAGGATTCTTTTTTGACACTTCCTTGACACTTTCATCATATCATGTACCATTTCCTTGACCTATGAAAAACATTTCAAAAACTTTGAATGAGCATAAAAAGCACGGTAAGGGTAATAAAAAGTATGGAATGGAAACATGAGTACATATATACATAATAATGAAATCATACTTTACCCATAAAACATAAGCACTTTAACATACCTCATAAAATCATGAATAAATCATAGAAATCATAAGACATAAAGGTAACTTGAGGCATTCATAAAATTCTTACGTAGGGAGTAACCCTCTTGGTTACTTTTGGAATACCCATCATAGTATATTCCCTAAATCTCTTCGGAGAAACCTTAACGTTTAACTCATTCGTGTTACCCAGTGCATTGGAGAGCAATATCGGGCTCACCCGCCCTTAGTTTATCACGGAACCACCCGTCTTCATAACAATGCCCAAGAACCATAACATAATCATTTCACATAACTTAATCATAAAGGAAATATAACATTCCCACATTGAAATAACAATATAACATTTTAAGATACTGAAATAATGAATCCATTATAAAAACCATTTTCAAAACCATTTAAAACATTTAATAAAGAGATTTTTAAATCAAAGTGTCCCATACCACATTGAAGCTTTTAACATTTTAAACCATTAATATCCATATAAATAAATCCTTAAAACCATTTTGGAAACAAGGATATTAATGAAAAATATTTATAATAATAAATCATTAAAACATTTAAAACAATATTTTAGTTAAAGGGTTTTTAACAAAATGAGAGACACTTGAATACAATAATTGAGGAATAGCATTTAATCAAAACATTATAATATCATGAGAATAAAGGGATTCATGATATAATATTTCAAAGTATATTATATACACCATATAAGAGTGAATTGTTGCATAACAACAATGATGTCTCAATGGAAATGTAAATTGAGATGAAATCCATTATAAAGATGGTATCCTTAAATTAAGGATAAATCAATCTCATAATTATGTGTGAAAAATATAAATACACCGAATATAAGTGGATATTAAGTGTAAAATAATCAAAGGTCATTCACACATATTTAAAGGATGACATATTCAATAACTACATGTTGAACCCAATGAAATCGAAATTGGGTTAAGAAGTTCACTTGACAGCCTAACGGCGTCACATCAAATTTTAGAAAAAGAGTTCATGAGAAAGATAAAGGTTATCTCATCACTTGGACATAAAATTTACGGAAATAAGGATATATAAGAACATATCCACACATAATAAGATGAAAATTAAAAGACATAACAAATGAAGTCATTTAAAAATAGGAGGGTGAAACATTCCCTTACTGATTTGGGTAACTTTCAAAACGTACACCCCATGAAAGAAGGACTATAAAAAATTGATGTAAATACTCATAAACGAAAGTATGTTACACAAATAGTAGAATAATGGAAAGTACATACCCCACTCAAAAAGAAATATTGGTAAATGTATCTTGAATCTCACGAAAACAAAAAGTGAGATAAAAATCCCCTTACGAAATTTCGGCAGCCTAACGGCGCCAATTAAAACTTCCAAAATGGATTGATGAGATAAAATAGGTTCTCTCATCATATGAACATAAAAATTACAGTATGATTAATATAAAAGAACATCCCAATCATAAGAAAGATGAGCTTAGAAGTAATTACATAAAAGAGTGTACTTAAAAAGAAAGAGAGGGGTAGGATCCCTTACCTCGGGTCCGACTTGACTCGATCATTCTTTAACCTCCTGAATAATAAAATTGAGTTAATTTCTACTTCCTTAAGAAACTTTTTCAAGTTAATTATTCCTTTTATATCACTTACTACCATGCTATGACCACTATGTAATTATTTAAGTTAATAATGGTCGTTTTGTAGATCATTGCTACTTGATTCAAAAATAAACTATTTATAATTAGAAGTTTTTCATGTGGTAAAATATATATTATATCCATAATTATATTCATTATGTAGATATAATATATATCATATATATCCTTTATATACATGCATTTATAATATTACATAACATTTAGAGGTAAGAAATGAAATGCACCGTTCATGGAGACGGTAAGTCGTACGTACGCATGAACGCTACTTCGATTTCTATTTCTTATTTAATGGAATTAAAACATAATGATACATAATAGTATTATAATTCCAGTATGGTATCATATATAATATCATTAAATCTATCCTTTATAAGTACCACATATGGTATTAACGAATCAAATCACTTTGAGGGGGCAGTAGTCCGCACTTCCTAAAATGAAGATATCGCGTTTAACCATAATGGAAACCACAAAGGAATGCCATAAATGAAAAATGCAGAAGCTTAAGTAAAACATAAAAATATTATATATCATATATAAATATAGTGAGATATTAATGGCCACCTTTTAGGGTGTTAAAAGAATAATGAACAATCATTGTTTCGTGATGCAGAAATTCACCATCCACAGAAATAGTATGTTCTTTAACCATTAGATGTAGGTGTGTGTAAGTGTACCTCGAATCCTTCTTATAAAAATATCCTAGTATATTGAAGATATTGTAGTTTTTACAAAAAAAAATTAATAAAAAGAGTTTAGGGGGTTTGAGAAGAAAAATAAAACAAAAGAACACAAGTGAAGACATTACCTTAAAATCGTCTATCTCTCATTGATTTGATCTCAAAGGCTTCCTTGGGAAGACTTAATCCCAAAGTGAGGCTTCTAGGGGTAATAGAGGGATGTGTAGAGAAACATTGAGCAGGGTTTGGCCGAGCCAAAGGCTTGAGTGGTGTGGGTAAGGTGGTAGAGGTTGGGGCCTTTTATAAGAGGAGAGGAGGGGCACTCTTGGAAAGTTACAAAATGTAACTTTATTTCCAAATGAGTTTCAGATTTTAAAGGTCGCACATTGATGTATTTCGAGGAAAATCTGGTAAGGGTTCTAAATATACTCATCCTATAGGTCTTTGAAAAGTGTAAGTTATATTTTTAACATTATCTTTTCATTTTATTTAAATCCTTTATTAATGAGGTAATTGCTTCATCATCATGATGTCATAAATAATATAATTTATTTAATGTCTAAAAATTATAAAACAAATATCATGATGTAGGAAATCTTTTTATCTTTCTAATTAATATTTATAGTCAAAAATATTACTTGTATAACCCCATTTAAAAATTGTTTTAGTAAAACAACTCATGCTTGTGGCATTTTTATTTTAACTTTAAATATAAAGTTATTTAAGTAATTTTCCAACCAAAGTGGCTCCATGGGGTCCCCAAGTTGACCCATGGATTGTCTCGGTCGGCCATGACACATACAATGAGGGTAGAACATGTTTCTAGGTCATTTCATATTATTAAAACATTATTTTTACCTTAAATTACACTAATTACCTCTAATCGCGATTAAAAACTTAAAAGTTACTATTCACCAAAAAATTATTTTAATCCCATTAAACCACATTTTGCTTCCTAATGAAAATCATGTATGTCAGATTTTTGAAATTCAAATCACAGAAGTGGTAAAGTAACATTTAAATGAAAAAATCAGTTTTTAAACTACCACTTAGTGGTTTCACTATTCATCAAAAATTGAAGTTTTTCAGAAAAATACCAAAAATTCACCCTAAGATATATTTGATATTCCGAATTCAAAAATGATGTCTATTTTACAAAATTAAAAACATATATATTGCATTAATTAATTTAATAATTAATTCTCTCTGTCAAAACAAATTGTGTATTTTTAAGAAATAATATCTATTAAAAGATTGACACTAGTTTAAGTACAATTTCAAAGTGAAATTAATTCCAATAACCACCATTAGATTAAATGATAAAAATATATTCTAAATACAAATTAATCTAAATAAAAAATATAATATATCCATATAAATAAATCAGATTAAATGGAGGTTTTGAATTAATATGCAACATTTTCAATAAAAATGATCTTTATCAGAAAAATAAATTAATTTTACACAAAGTAAATTTTGATGTCCAGATTCTAAAGAAGGATTTTAGTTTATCAAATAAAATATATAAAATTCTCAAAATTATATTTAAAAATGGTTTTCCCTCAAAAGGCGGTAACTCGACCTTTTATAGAATATTAGAAGATTTATGCTTAAAATTGGATTCATTTGCATTTTAAGCCTCCAGCATTTATTGGATAAAATTAAAAATATTTCACAAACATATATAATCATTTTGTAGTAAGTTCTATTCATTCCCTCCATTACAACGTCTAGGTGTTAACTACCTTTTAAAATAATATTAATTTATTATTAGAGTGCAACGTATGATTTCAAAGAAACTCGTTGTTGCGTATTGGGTATTCCCTCGAGCATAGCATTACCATTAAAGTAATATTAATATTTTGTTCAAAAATATTGATAAATATGAAAATGTCATATTCTTTATTTACATGGGGTGTTGTAGAGAAATATATCCCTTTCAAATTAAGAATAATATACCAAAATATTACTGATAAAATAATTCGAAAACTCTTGGACACATAGTCCTTTATTATAAAATGCTATCCTCCAAACCATTTCTTTGATATTTAGATCTCCCTAATCTTTATAACATCATCAAAATAATTGAAAATACTTCAAGATACTCAAAGTGGGTAACCAATTCACACCATGGTGGGTACCATCAAACATCCTCTGTATTGTGGATTAATTTACAAGATGACCATTTTTCCCATTAAGAGTAAACTCACACTACCAAAAGGAATGAGTGAATGATGAATGTCATTAGTGAATCCCCCAATATCTCCATAGTCTAGTATTAGGTTCTACTAGAACCTAAAACTCTTAAATAATTAGTTTAATATAAACAAATAGAATTCATTTCAATTAGTGTGAGGGTATGTATAGAATATATACAATTCATACTCTAGTTGACCTCATCTTCCACATGAACACATATATCTTATGTGTGTTCTATCCCATAAATTTGACTCGAAAAATCATGCTAAATAAAGTCTGAGCACGGGTGGTGTTGTGAAATATGATTGATATATAATCCTTTAAACCTTATCTTTCACTAACAAATTTCATATCTGTGAAACTCCGCAGTAATTAATGAGATCTATAACAAGACTGTTCTTGGTCTCATAACCAACTATGATGCCAAGGTCCACCTACAGTAATACTTTGGGAGTATTTATGTTAAAGGAAATCCTACTCACCCAATAGATGTGAAACTTATTTCACTAATATATAGCAACCCTATAACACCCCAAGACTTTTTGAAATATTTTTTTTCTATTTAATTTAATCTTTTTGATATTTTTCATTTCTTGCCACATTTAATATAGCTTGTGTTATATGTAATCACCAAGTTATTCATAGTTTGTATGCACCACCAAGTCAATGATTTACTACAAGTAAAACTTGGATTAAATTGTGGTATATTCAATAATATGCATGACTTTTTTCACACATAATGTCATGTTCTTTCAATAGATTTTATTACACACAAGACTGAGTTTTACAAAACAATAGAATATTATTAAAATATTGTTATTTTATATAATAAGAAATAACTTAGATGTTAAATTAGTAGTTATTAATAGTGTTAAATGAATTAAGTAAATATACGTTTTATAATATGAATTCATTGGTTTCCAATTAATTTGAAATGAAAATATAAAATAATTTATTATAATGGAAATATTTTTTTACGCTCCTAAAGTTTTTTTCCATGATAAATTAAATTAATTAAAATTATTGAATTCTATTAATGAAATATATAGGTTATATATTAAATAAAATGTATTTTATATGCATCTAAAATATTTTATTGTCATAAGATAAGAACAAACCCTATTTTATGCATAAAAATCTATATTGTTTAAAAGGGTAATTTTAACACCTTTTAATAGAGAAACGACTTTAAATCCAATTTTGACACTTTTATTGTTTTCATACAATAAAATAAACATATTATTTGAAATAAGGATATTTAAATTTATATTGGTTGGTGTTTCGGTGTTTTTAGGTTGGAATCATGTTTTGATGAATAGTAATAAAATATTACATTTTAATTGGAAAAATCATCAAAATAATTTATAGTGTTAAACTATATATTTAATTATTTTTAAAGAATATATAGATTATTTTTTTCATTTTATAAAATTAATGTCATTTCCTTCAATTATTAATTGAATTTAGATATAAAAACATTTCCAACTTGTGCATGTTTTAACATTAATAACACGTCTTCCCACCCCATTAATGATATTAATATTAAACTAATTATTGAAACTACTATGTTTTGAAATTTCAAAAATGGATTCCATATTTGGAGTTAGTGTTTTAATGTTTTAAAAAATTGTTTCTTTTATTTTTGGGCAATATGAATAGTAACTTTATTAATTTTTATTAACATGGTAAAAGGAAAATCTAGTAATTAACGGTAAATTTTAATGTTATAAATATTGTAAAATTACATTTAAACTTGTTATAATCTTATTTTATTAGTTTTGGTTTACCATAATTATCATTCCAAATGATATTATAAACTTTTTAAGCCACTTGTATGACTGTAATACATTTATTTTATTTTATTTAAATAAAAGATAAAGATGTCATACTCATATTTTTAATAACTATATCATTTTTAATATAAATTAGTACATACCATAAATTATACAATAAATATTAATTTTAAAGATGAAATGTTCTTATTTATCATGGTAATTTATTTTTAATTTTAATTAAATAAATAAATACCATAAAGGCTTCTATAATAATGATGTAGTAATTTTTTAACTAATCAAAATACAAAATAAATGATATTCAAACAATTTAGTAAAATATATTTCAATATAAATATGTCATACCAAAATTTTATTGATTAATTTTACATGATAGCAAAGAGTAAATATAGTTTTATCAAATATATCTTCTCTTTATGATATTTTTAAAAAGAAAAAAATGAATAGTGTCAAAATTGACACTAATGATATTTTCTGCATGTAATTTTTTGTTAAATTATATAAAAATAATGAAATTATAAAATATGGAAAAAGGGTTGAGATATGGTATAAAATAACATTAATAGAACATTTATTGTACAATTGATAATTTATATTTAAAAATCACATTCTCTTAACATTGAAAACATTGTTAGCATTGTTGTAATTAAAATGGATTTAATAATTGTTAATAAAAAATACAATGGTTTAAAATTAAATAATAACCTATATAAAATTAATTGGTTGGTGATATTACAAAATTATATAACATTATATTAGAATCCATTTCTTTTGGAAGGTATTTCGATTAAAATTGAATTTTTTATAAATTAATATTTTTCATATTCCTAAAGTGCCCCTCACCTCAATTATAAAAGGGCACCTCCCCCTCATTTCTTCACAGCACATAGAGATTTATTGCACTAAAACCCTTCTAATTTACCTTAAAAACCTCTCTAGTCACAATATATAGGTGTTTTTTGTCAAAAATAACCAACTCTAGAGTCCTTTAGAGGATATCTAAAGTAGTCATTTGGAAGAAGTGGCAATCACTCTGACTGATCATTATCGTTTTGTACTATTCTATACCTACCATGATTATATGATATATATATAACAAAATAATTTCTTAAGAATCATAAACATACTTAAATTGTATTATGATTATGAACATACCATTATACTTATTGAATGAAAATAAAATTTCTAAATTTTAACCATCCGTCTAATATTTTGAGAAAATGATAACACTGCTCGTGTATATGCATGGATCACCATATCCAAGATGTGATGTGATATGTTATTCAGAAATATTTCACATGGATAGTAATAATGATAAATTTTATAAAAATATATGTTAAATTTTAAATAAAAAATTTTCTGGAATAATAATATATCAAATACTTTCCTTTCTTTTAACCCAGAAAGAAAATGAAAACAACGTTCATGCGTATATACGGCCTACCGTCACCATAAATGGTTCATTTGGTTTTCTATATATAAATTTTATGAATCAATATGAATATATATATATACTGAATATATATATGATATTTATATCATTATTATTATTCTTTATATGATTAAACATGATCTATGCAAGAGGGAAAAGGGTAACAGTTTAAAACACGAACAAAAACCAAATCACATATTACATGAAGTGTAAAATTAACAAAAAATTATTAATAAACTGGTTACATTAAGTCATATGTAAATCATTAATGATATACATATATATATATATATGACTATAAATATATGGTAAATGTATGATAAACTTATATTTATTATACAATAGGTTTCAACGTGTCTGAATGAAGTCAAGACTTAAGGTATGGGGATTTATGTCTTGTTTTTATTTCTCTGGGACACATTCCATGTACAATACCTAATTATTATATATGTTGTATATCCTTCCCATGGATGTATTTAAATAGTATTATCCAGAATATTTTGTCATTTTCATATCTGTATAATTTTCTTTATTTCATGGTGCATATGATTCTACTCTTTATAAAGTAATGGGTATTTATTTCACAATCTCATCAATATTTGGTATTATTTCTATTTAAGTCTCCATTGGGGAATATTAATCTTCCATTTAAATTTTTTCTCATAAAATTCCAAAAAAAATATTACCTTTCTTCAGTAGATTTTTAAATTCATTTTATCAATTTTATTGTATTTTAAGGTCACCAAATATAAGAAGGGGTGAATTGTATGTTTAAAAAATTTCATTTTTAACCATAAGAGAAACTACGTTTAACAAGTTTGAAAAAAATAAATTCACCAGAAATCTTATGAAATTTAATGGTAATCATAATTTTCCCTTGGATCTGATAATAAAAGTATTGTAAACATATAGATTCTCTAATGTTAATCCACAAGTTATAACAAGATTCTATTAGAAGAGCATATGGAATCATAATTATAAATAATTGGTAACATAATTCAAGTTTAATCATATTCATAGAAGAAAATGATTTAATCAGAGTATACATGATTATGATGGTACAATATATTAGAGTAATATCATATTCAAAGACTAATAGAGAGTAAAAAATTGTATCATTATTAAAGAAATTACGATTAAAAAATTACAAAATAGAATTATGAACATACAATTACCACTTTATATTATATATTGAGGAAAAAATGATTTTCATGAAAATAAGTAATACAAACGAATAAAATTCATTTAACCCAAAGAGTAGGGTATCAAATAACCTAGGATAAATTTTCTCTTTTTTTATACTTACAAGAAGGTTTGTATTTACCAAAATAAGTAAATCCCTGAATAAGAGGATCAAATTCTCTATTTTCATATCCTAAACAGTCCTCGGTCTAATGGATCAAAATCTGTCTTTCAATCCCTTCAATCCCTTGATCAAGAAGATCAGAGCTTTATCTTCCTTTCCATTGAAAAATTGATCGTATTCAAACAATTTTATATAACCATTACAAAATAAATGACTCAAAATGGTTACCACTTTTAATAACAATATGTTCACGCTTGCAATATTTAGTTCTGTCATGAAAGAGAATTTGAAAAATTAAATATTTCAATAACACACCCTCATAAAACTCTTCAAATGGCTGGGTAGTTATAGGAAAATATCTAATGGTCATATTTTATTCCCATTGGATATATCATAACTGAATGTCTGGTGTCATTTTGATTTACACATTATCTATGTAAAAGATATTCTAATATGTTAGAAAATATATTTCTATATTATGAATTTAGACATTGGTAAAATCATTGTATTTCCTTTCATATTTTATTATTATAATTTCTATAAGTGTGAATGTTGATCTGATTTTTGTCAGCTCTGAAATCAGTCGGGTTATAAATATTCTCTCACTACGAATAAAAAATAAGAGTGTCTTATAACATATCTGATAAGGTGAATAAAATTTTTGTTGTTTCAATACTCATTATGAAATTTTTAATATAGAAAGTTATAATTCATTTATGAATACTTTTGAACTATTTATAAGTATAGTAAATGGATATTTTTTCTAAACAAACATTCTAAAAACTATTTGGTCATAAAAGAGATAATAATTAAATATTAAAGAAAGATTATGTGATTTACAAAACAAAAATAATGGAAATTTCCTAATGAAAATTTTGAATCATCATTTTTTATTTTTTACTAAATGGTTTAAAAGGAACATTTTTTCATTTTCCAAATGTGGTACTTTGTGACTTTTCAGGAAAATTTATGAAATGAATGTTTTTTAACTTATATGGCTTGAACATAATTTTCAACTATTTTGATGCCATACTGTTTTCATGTTTCCTTTACAAGATTCAAGGGTTATTTTCAAATGAAATCATTTATTTTAAAATTTACATTCATTTTATAAAAAAAATGTTTTCAAAGAAGAAAGGATAGTGTCCTCAAGAATTGTTTTCAAGTGATCGCTCAAAATTATTTTCCATATAAGATATAATTATTTACTATAACTTATGTTTTACTAGGAATATACATATATTTTCATATTCTTATTCTATATTTGAATGGTTTATAATTATGATGGAATGATATTTATGAAAATCATTTCATTTCCATGGGTAATGATATTATTTAATGATATTTATAAATATCATTTAATTCTATGGGGTTTGATATGATAACTAATTTATATTATTGTAGAAAACATATGTATGTTTTTTTATATGATGGGTTGGACATATATATTCCTATAATGAATTTGGTAATTATTTATATCCAATTAGACAGAACAAGATGGAATAGGGAGTGAACTTAATTAAGTAAAGGATTGCGTCCACAAAAATTGTCTAAGGAGTGAAAATTGAAAACAAATATTATCAATGGATTAAACCATGACTACCATTATGGTATGTGGAGTGAACCCATAAAAAAATATTTCCATAGTATTGATTCCTTTAATACTATGGAAATCATTTTATATGTTGATGTTTTTACCAAAAATTCCATTACTTATTCCTATGTTATGATTTCATAGATAATGTTCTTTATTTCATCATGATTCATGTATTATAAACTGAAAATAATTTTTCCTAGATTCCTATTTTTGGCCATTGATATGTAGGGTATGATATTCTATTTTCATGATCATGTTCTCATACACTTTTCATCATGATTATGTTTACATGTCTCCCTTGTTTATAGTTACTGGGCATCTGAGCTCACACCATTTTATGTTTCATTTCCCCTTGGTTATGAAGATATTTATTTTTTTGAAGTATCTAAGAAGGTTTCTAATCAGGAAGAACCTATTGGGATAAAATTTAAATAATTTTTTTATAAGTGTTTAAATTTGCATGTTTCCAAAGGCACTAAAATAGAACAATATTTGGGCATGTGTTTGTGTATTGTTTTAAGTATTCAGAAAATCTAATGTATTTTTAATGTATTTCAATCATGGTTCATTATATTTGGTATCAAAACTAAATTTTAGTCGGCCTTTGGAAACTAAGATTAAAGAAACCTAGTGATAACCCTAAGTACATATCTAAGGATAAGTATAAGGATATGGAAAATGTCCTTCAAATTTGTTAAAGGATATATTGAGTGGTTTCCTGGAAAAACAGGCCAATATATATACTTCAAGAAGATGTGGCTCTGGAATAGATGTACCTTGGGTTAACGACCCCAAAAAAGGTGCGTTGTGCCTAACAAAAATGTAACACGGTACACGATAATAGACCATTCTGCACACATGTTTTGACACTCTCAGGGGACATGATTTGAGAATTTGTAATCCATTCATGAACTATCTTAATGGATTTAAATATATGTTGACTTTGAAATAACAATTATTAATTTTCATTTTCATTTTTTAAAGAAGGATTGATAATTAATACATATTATAAGCAATTTTCCACGATTACATGCTTCGTCACTATGATAACTATTTATTACTCTATTTTTTAGGTTTTTATAGATGGATGAAACCTGAAAGAACCAAATTTATGTTGATTTTGAGGGAAACTGAAATGAAGTTCCTTTGGATAAACCAAATGATGTGGAAGCTGGAATGAAAAATCTCATTGTTATGCACACCAAGCTTTATTAAGTTATGAATCATAATGGACTACCAAATGAGCAATAGAGGAAAAAACCATTTTGTTGATTCCTTCATGAGTTAACTTCCACCTTATTTTATCGGTTATTATGATCCACGTATTCATAAACAATGGATTATAACCACAAAAATGGTATTCTGTATTCTTCAGGGTTTAGAATGTGAGAAATTCATTCTGGCTATTTATTGGTTAGAAGGGTAATTAGGCCAGCAATGGAATCTAATCTAGAATATGAGGAGGAAATATGGAATTGAATTCTTGGGTAGTGATTATTTATAGAACCTATTATTTAATAAGTACTTCCCTCAAATTCTACATATGAAAATGGAGGAGTTTCTCGAGTCAGTGAAAAGGGATGATAACTCTATTTGTACCTATAAATCCAATTTTTTAAGGCTTATGATGTTATATTAGGGAATTTTCATCCGTCATGAAGGTAAAGTTGATAGGTTATTTAGTGTCTTAAAGTAAATTCTTAGAAGGTAGTTATACATAAGATACATTAATAGCTATGAATGTATTGTGTTTTGTGCAAACAAAGTTGAAATTGAGGTTGGAGTTACATAACCATATCAAGGTTTTGGGAAGAATATGATCATGAACTTTAAATGAAATTATAAAACCCATAGATAAAAGAAGATCATATTTCCTTTAAGCTCTATATGTTAGAAGAAGCATGGATGACATTTTAATAAGGGGTCTAATAAATATTTTAACTATGTAAAAGAAGTTCATCATGAATTTTATTTCTGAAGTGATGGGATGATGTTAGGAAACAATTGGAATCGAGATAAATATTTACATAATACACCTCCCACCGTTCAATTATTTAAGTGTAAGGTTAATGGAAATTGTGATAATAAATTTACAAATCCAAGGGTTAATAATCATGGTCTCCATAAATAAACCTCTTAATGCCATTGAAAAAGGGAAATCTAATGTGATCACTATTTTCTATGTGGAGTATGACAACAAAGTTGTATAATTATTTAGTAGTTATATAATGGAATTCAATAATAATGTTGTAGAAGTAATATTACGGTATTATGGAATAATGAAACTTATATGTACTTGTCCACTTCAGTTTTTATATATGGATTTAAGAGAATATGCTAAATGTTATTGGTAACCATGAAAAGTGATTGAGGTAATAAGGTGATATTTTTGGAAAAAACAAGATTAAGGTAAGGATAAACCTTAATATGTTCATTTTATTTAGATAAGGATATTTTGATAAAGATATTTGGGATATGAATAAGTAAATTGGACGGTACGTATTTCCTTTGAGCTGATAATGGATTTCTTTAAAAGTGGGTTATACTATCATGGATGAAATTTACAATTTTTTAGACAAAAGTAACATATACAATAATCCTTAAAAGGAAGAAACATGCATGTTTTGAATAACTATTTCCGGTATTTTAGGTTATTACCATGTTTCCTGAATACTTGATTAATGTATTCAGATGTTCGGAATGTGACAACAAGGAGATACCTTATGATATACTGTGCATAAATGTTAAACTTAATTAGTGCACATCATTCTAATGTTTTAAAATATCATCTTCTATAAGGGTTATAAAGTTATCCATTTGTGGAATGGTTTATATTATACATAGGATGAGGATATATAGATTAAATTATTATCTCATTAAATGAATATTTATGCATATTGGATAACTTGTGCTAACCTTTTTTATGATAAAGACTTATGAAATTTCTGGTCATTCTATTTAGGGATCTCGTGATTTTATAATGTTTAAGGAATGAAAAAAAATCACCTTTTTTGAAAATTTATCAAGGAAAAAAAGGGTGAGGGTGTCCTCAAATCACGTAAGTATTTATTCTAATGAAAATTCTTCAACTCTAAGGAAAATATCTTTAAACCAAAAATTTAATCTTTGTACCTTCATTTTTTATGATTAAAATGGTCCCTTAGATTATCATAGATGTATTACTTTTTATTGTTAATTTTATCTTGACCATGTTCTCTATCACACTCTAATAGAAAGTGATAGTCAGATTTCTCTTCCATGTACATGTTTTCACTTCTCACCTATGATCTCCAATGGGGAAACATAGTTGTGGGATACATTGGTTAATTGTTATGTTTCAAAATTTAGATTTTAAATGGGAGTTTCATAATTTGTTTTTAACATGTGGATTTCAATGAAAGGGAAATTAATGTATTAAATATTTGATAACCTAGAAAAATTTTTAGGGTAAAATTCATTTTATGGGGGTATAATGTAACACCCTGATATTTTTTGAATGATTTTTCATTCTAAATCATTTAATATTTTTGATAATTTCATTTCACACAACAATTAATATAGCTTGTGTTATATGAAAGAACCAAGTTTTTATTGATTTGTATGCAACACCATGTCCAGGTCATCCTATATGCAACACTTTGATTAGCTTGTGGTACACAAAACACTATCTTTGTCTTTTGATATATACAATGTCGAGTTCCTTCAATAACCAATTTTACACACAAGACCGTTTCTTCAAAACAACAATATATTATTTAAATTCTATAATTTAATATAATAAGATAATACCTAGCAGTTAAATTAGAATAAATGAATAGTACTAACTAAATTATAAAAATATATTTTTTATAAGATAAATTGATTAATTACCAATTATTTAGAAATGAAAATATATACCAATTGATTATAATAGAAATATTTTTATTTTTATGATCCCAAAGACGTTTTGTCTTGATAAATTAAATTAATTTCAATTATTCAATGATATTAATGAAATATATATGTTATATATTTAATAAAATATTTTTTATATTCATATAATTTATTTTATAAGCATAAGATAAGGATAACCCCAATTTTTGGCATAAAAACTATATTTGTCATAGGGGTAATTTTATCACCTTGTAATACTGAACATATTTTAAATTAATTGTGGAGAATTTTTTAATTTTTATATTAGAAAATAAGTAATTTATTGAAATTTGGATATAAAAATTTAATTTGTTTTAATTTTTTTATTTTTATAATAGGTTTTAGGTTTTGATGAATAGTAATAAAATATTTAATTTTAATTGAAAACAAAATTTTATTCTAAACACAATAGTGTTAAACACTATTTTTTATTAGAATTAAATTAAAACTATTTTTTATTTTTTAATCCAATTTTATTCATGAAATCAATTTCACGTTGAATTTAGATATAAAAATGTTTCAATTTTTTCATGTTCTACCTTTAATAACCCATTTATCACCCCATCAATGGGATTAATTTTATATTAATTATTTAAAATTATATGTTTTATATTTTTAGAAATAAATTCCATAATTTTAATAATTGCTTCCAAATTATGGAAATGGGTTTCTTTTATTTGAGGGAAATATAAACAATAACTAGTAATTTTTATTAACACGGTAAAAGCTAAATCATTTAATTGAGGGTAAAAATTAAAATTATAAATATTATAAATTTACCATAAAACCTATCCTAATTTCATTTTATTAGTGGTGTTAGACCAAAACCATCCTTGGGCTTAGATTACAGCCTTTTTAATCAAATTGGACAATAGTAAGACATTTATAACATTTTATTTAAAGAACGTTAAAAATGTAATGTTCATATTTTTATAACTATATAATTTTTAATATGGGGTTATGAAATGAATAGATTATAATATGAATAGTTATTTGAATGATAAAACTTTTTTATTTATTATTTTAGTTTGTTTTTTAATTTTTACTATATAAATAAATGCCTTAAGGGCGTCTACAACGACGATGCAGTAATTGATTATCTAATAGAAATACCACATACATGATACTAAAAATATTAAAATAAATATAATTTAATATAATTTATGTCATCCACGAATCTTTTGTATGAATTTGAAATGTTAGGGATGAGTTAATATAGGTTGTTAGAATATTTCATGTGGTTAGGATATTTTTAAAAAGACAAATAATAAAAAATGTCAAAGTTGACACTAAGGATATTTTATGAAAGTAATATTTTATTAAATTATTAAGAAAATTAAAAATATAAAATAGGGACAGGTGGATGATAAATGATCCAAAATATAATAAATTTACCATTTATGGTGCAATTGACAATTTATTTGTAAAAATTACATTCTCTTGACCTTGAAAACTTAGTTAGCATAGAAAAAATTAATATAGGTCCACTAAGCGTTAATCAAAAAATAAGGTTTAAAATTACATCCCAACCTATATAGAATTTATTTTTTGGTGAGTTTAAAACTTTATATCATATTAGATCCAAATAAGTGACATTTTTTAGGTATTTTTATTGTTATTATATTTATTATAAAATAATTCTTTTAGAAATTCCAAAAGTTTTGATCACCACAATTAGGAAAGGACACATCCTCCCTCACTTCCTCACACCCCATTGATCATTTTATATCTACTAATCCACTACAATTTCCATTATATACTTCCCTATAAACATTATATATTTTATGGTCTTCTAAAATGACAAACCATATTGTCCTTTAGAGGACATCTAAAGGGTCCTTTTCAAAGAAGAGTTAATCACTCTAACCCATCATTCTCTTTTTATACTCTTCTATAACATCTAAAAATCTATAATATATATCATAAAATAATTACATAATAATTTCAAATATTTTTAAAAATTATTATAATTATGGACACATCATTATACATCCCCTTTCCCATAATAAAATTAAAGTGTCTCTAATGCGTGCGTACAGCTTACTGTCTCTGCATAGCGATACAATTCATTTTCCAGTACCATATTTAATGAGAGATAATTATGATTTTTTTAATTTTTATATATGATACTCGTGATATAATTATCATTTTTTATTATAATATCATTTCTACATTTTTACCATTCATCTAATATTTTTCAAAAATGATAATGTCACTCGTGCGTAAGCATGACTTACCATATCCCTAAAGAAATGTGATTCATTATTCACCTATATTTCATATAGATGGTAATAAGGATTAAATTTATGAATATATATTTTATATATTACATAAAAAATTATTCTATAATGATAATATATCATATAATTTCGTTTCTTTTAACCTGAGAAGAAAATGGAAATAGTATTCATGTGTGCGTACGACCTACTGTCTCCATGAATGGTCTATTTTATTTTCTACATCTAGATTTTATGAATCGCTATTAATACATATATAATGAATATATATTTCATATATATATCATTATTATAATTCTTGATATTATTAAATCATGATCTATGTAAGAGGACAAAGGATAAAAAGTCAAAACATGAATGAAAAATAGAACGAATATTACATGAAGCATAAAATTAACTAGGAATTGGTAAAAAATTAGTAATATTAAGTCATAAGTAAATAAAATATGAAATATATATATATTCACACACATATATGTGACTATGATAATATTTTATATGTAAAATAATCTTATATTTATTATATAGTAGGTTTTAACATTTTCGAAAGAAGTCAAGAGTTAAGTTAATGGGATTTAGGTATCACTTTTATTTATAAGGGACACTTGCCTTATACACTACTTGTTTCTTCTACATGGTGTATATATTTCCCATGAATATATTTTATGAGCCTCATCTATAAGATTATTTTATTTTAATATACATATAATTTTCATTATTTCATGGTATATATGATTCTACTAATTATAATGTAATGATTATTTATTTCACAATCTCATCAATATTTGGGATTTTTTTGGTTTAAGTCTCCTCTAGGGATTATTTTTCATAAATATCTATTTTTTTAGAAACTTTATTCAAAAAATATTTTTAATAATCTCCTATTTATGTTTAATTTCATCTTTATTCATTTTCAAATTTTTATTACATGGTTTAAACAAAATCCTTTTTTCATTTTCTAAATGAAGTACATTGTGAGTTTTCCAGAAAAATTATGAAAGGAATTGTTTTCAAGTAATCCCTAAAAATTATTTTACATCTAATATATCATTATTTTATGTTACATATGTTTTTTCAAAGATATGTTTTGTTGTTACCAGTATTATTATTTCTATGAGTGTTTTATGTTTATGAATGAATGATATTTATGAAACCCATTTATTTTATGTCGGTTATGTTATGATTGGATGATGTTTTTAAAACTCATTTAAATTCATGAGTATTGATATGAAAAATGATTTATGTTCTTTTGAAACTAATATGTATGGTTTTCATTATGCTAGAGTTGGAACACATATATCCCTACATTTCATTAGGTAATGATCTATAACTCATGAGATAGACATGGATAGAATGGGGAGTGAAATCAGTTCAGTAATGCAATTTTTCTGTTATGATGGTCTTTTCAGTGAAAAATTCAAACTAATATGGTCATGGGAGAAAACCATGACTAGAAATATGGTATGTGGTGTGATAACGATATTTTCCAGAAATTTTTTCTGAGAAATTATTTGGAAAAAATTTCAGAGCAAGCATTGAGGCGGCGTGCAATTCCGAGGTCTCGTGTTCCTAGAACGATTCACAGAAAAATGTAATGCTTTTAATAGCTCGGGAAAATGAATTTTCTAAAAAACTAAAATAATTTTTAAATGGGTGACCAGATCATTTATTGGAGGGCATCATTTAGCTCAGAGTAATGGCTTTTCCAGAGGTGTGACTTACCATTATTCAGTGTGGGTCTTCAGTGTAAAAACCCAAAAAAGGAAAAACCATAAATAAAAGAATTAAATAAAATTATTTTATTTTTTAAATCCTAATAACTCGTAAACATTAAATTGGATCGGAAATCTAAAACCACCATTGAGTTTTTAAGGGGAAGTTTTCCTTAGGTGAGGCCTAACATCGGCCAATGTGGGCTGGCCATGAATTATAGTTTTTCGACATAAATGTAATTAAAATATTTTAATAAAAGTATTTTATTGTTGACATAACGACAAATTTTATTTTAATACAATATTCTTAAAGGATTCAAGGTTAAAACCATGACCCTATAATTTTTACAAGGTAAGGAGATGGATCTCTCTCGATGAACGGTGGTGGATCACTGATCGATGATCAACGAAGAACCTTGGATTCATAGAATCTTCACAAAAAACAATGAAACTATGACCGTTATACGTCAGCAATTGAACCGAATTGAGGTAGGGAATTTTTCATTTGATTTATTTTCCCTGTTCATGAATTCCACGATGAACATGGACCAATCAAGAAATAGATTGGATCATGAATCGGTCGTTATTGCGGGATGGGATTTACCTTTGGGAGGTTTTGATGAGAGAATGATCATGTGATTATTTGTTTTATTTTGATTTTCACTATAATGGAAATGAATCGTGATCGACATGAACATTGATCATGATCTCATCTTATTTGTTGATTTGTGATTTTATTCCTGTGTTATTCGTTCATTATGAGAATTCTTCATTTGGCCCATAACTTGACACGTTGTGATCGATCAATCATTACGCACTCGATCCTTGGTGCAACAACCAGATATCACAGATCCAGGATCAAAATGCCCTGATAGAGGTAAGACGTTGATGGTGCATGACTAATTGAAGTGTTTTAGGAGATTTCGATATTTGAGTGACTTTTTGTCAGAATGGATCACGACGGTGATCCAATCATAGGTAAATGATGAATGTTACCTGAGGATTAGAGTCATGTTTCTATTTCAACAAAAAAGGAGTACCGAAGGACAAATGGTGTTCTATATAGGGGTACACTGGTGTGGGTGGTGGAACATGGTGGAAGCAGTTGTGATTTAGGGCATTCAACGGTAGCAAGGCCACAGGGAAGGTGGATGCGGTGACGCCACATTTACTCGGTGAAGGCACATGGTCTTCCAGAACATGTGTAGTGTAATAAAACTATCTCGTACATGCAAGCTATATCAGGTGAGTCAGGATGGTCTAATGCTCGTACACACAAGCCATTCCTTTATGTGTTGTGTCTATTATAGACCATCGATGTTTTGATGGAGTATGAGGTGGACATGGACTAGGGGGTTCATAGAAAGAGAACAGATAGTTGAGCTATTATCCAAGGGCTTTAGACAGTTGTACCTGTACCTACCCTTCATGTAGGGTTTTCTACAGATGATCTTTATGACCTTATACTAGATACTTACTTTTTGGTGGGTTGTTAGTATAGCCTAGTTGTACTTTATTACACATTACTTTCCTGTCATACTATGTTGGATGGGATATAGTATTATTCATGCATTTGTTTCATAGTATTTTTACTTTTCAGTATTTTGGTCAGGGAGATGGTTGTGTGTGTCCAGGTACATAGGAAAATTCTCCCATTTGTGGTATATTCATACTCGGTGCAAGTCACCATCCCCTGGAATATTAGAGGTGGTCTAGGGATAGTCATGTCATGGTCCCCTCTAGGATGGGTCATGACTGAGTGGCATTAGATAAAGTTCTTTTTACTTTGTTATCAGGAGTATGTGACATTGGTTTGAGGAAATAGTTTTATGAGTTCCAAGTATGGATTTCAGGCTCAGTACTCCAATGTTGGTGCAGTAGCTAGTATATCGAAACACTAGGACTCTAGACACCCTCTTTCTGACTTGGTACATGAAAACACCAGTTGATTGGAAAAAAAATAAAGTCGTGTGTGTCATATAAAAATGGGTTGTGCTTTCCATGTACTTCTTGATTCATCTCAATAGGTATACACTTTTAATCCTGATAAATATTGTTTTCTTAAAGTATGTTTTCACGACTCTAGACAACGAGGTTTTGAAATCACTATCTAGAGGTTTACCTAATATTTGATGATTCCTTCCTGAGGGGTTCCATTCATGGAGTATTTTTTCTTCAGGATGGTCTACAAGTGGCATTTTCTCATTTTAATCAGTTTATAGACCCACCTCTAAGGGTTCAGGTGGATCCATCTTTCCTTAATAAGTCTTGGATGGCTCTTTTGGTGGTGTATGATGATATGAAGGGTACAAATGCATATCATAGGCTTCTGAGGTAGTGATCAAGTGGGATGCAGGGTGAGCATGACCTATCAATAGCAGGTGTATGACGTAATCCAGAGAATAATATGTTTTTTTGTAAGTTCCAGGATAAATAGTTAACTAATTAATAGGTATTTATATGCTTCTTGTGGGAAGGGACATTCCACATGATATTTTCTCACTATTCAATCTACATTCACATTGGAAGTTGATGAACTACTAAGAAAGAGGCCATGATAGGAGCAAATACATATGTTGGGCGGTGGTTGTGGTAGAGAAGGTTCGGTAGCAGCAGGAGGTGTCCATCATTTTAATGTGTTACCACCACCACCCCCATGTTCTCCATACCAAACTTAGGGTTTTAGGGTAAAGCTGACGATACAAATTCACATGTTCAAGGCTTATAACCCCAAGACTCCATCATTGGTTCAAGGTATGATATGTGTCTTTCTACATTATCTTCTGTAGACAGTCACTGATGTAGGTGTTTTGCATTCCTTTAAATTTTCTTATTTGATACTTATAGATTCTAATTAAACCATTGAATTGACACTCCCATTTAGATACTCCTACTAGAGGAGACCCAATGACCACATTCTGGTGCCTATAGTGTGACCTGACTCTTACAGGCGGGTGTTTCAGTGGGGATCTCTTGGTAGTAGCATCGAGGCCTTACGATATAATCCCGATACGGACTAGTAGCCAAAATTCATTCTCAAATTTATCGTTTTAGGAAAATTGTGTGGTTCTTACATGATAATAGAACCAAATTTACATTTTTATCGGTTAAAGGGAAATATTTATAGCTTAGGATGGACTTACGCATAGTAGGGTGCAGCCGATTACACTTTAGTTAGCTATATTGATCCTTAATATAGTGGATGTTTTGAGTCTTTAATTTCCTATAATGGTGCCAGAGTATAAGGAAGTATTCTCTGAAGATATTCCAGGTTTACCTCCCCTCTAAGAGATAGACATTTGCCTTGATCTACACCTCCAGATGATACCGATATCTAAACTAGCATATAATATGGTTATTATAGATCTTCATGAGATATGGGTATTGTTTGAGGACTTGCAGAATAATTGATTAATGAGACCCAGTGATTCACCATTGGTATCCCTAGGTGGTCTTCTTTGATCTCAGACATATAATCTCCGATATTGGAGTTGTAATGGATAGAATGATGGTTGAGGCAGAGTTTGAGAAGTGCTCCCCTCTGGAGATTTTCGGAGGAGGGTGTCGAGTACGTAGTCTTCTATAATGAATCAAGAACATGGATTGGTTGTGTTCTGATGCAGAGGCAAACAGTGATTTTCTATGGTTCACACTAGTTGAAATCACATGAGTAGAACTATGTGACCCATGATCTCGATTTGGATGTAGTGTTCTTCATATTGATTTTGTGGTGACACTTCCTGATGCATGAGCGATTTATCATTTACTTCGACCAAAAGAGTCTCATGTATGTCTTCTCTCAGAAGGATTGGATCTTGAGACAAAGGTGATGGGTAAAGTTCCTTCAGGACTATGACTTGGAGATTATCTACACTCCTAGGAAGGGGAATTTGGTAGGAGATTCTCTCAGTAGAAGATCTATCTTACTGTTAGTGAATGAGGAATCAGAGATGTTGGCATCATTGTAGATATCCTTTGGGATAGAGATATAATCGCTTATCTATATCCAATTATTATCACTCCTCCACTCTATCGGAGATTCAGAGAGTCATAGCATAGGGATACTGAGTGCAAGGCTCAACCTTCTCAAACACCCACAGGGCATGGCCATGATGGATATTTAAAAGTTGTGGATCAGGTTTTTCTTTTCAGAGGATGAATAATGATACATGTGGCATTGAGAGAGAAGTTTATTAGTTATTTTCATGCATCCCGTTTAGCGATACATCTAGGTGTGTCAATGATGTACCAGAACCTCTGAAAAAAGTTTGGTGTCCAGTGATTAAGAAGGATGTTTCAGATTTTGTGTCTCAATGCCTTATTTATCCACAAATGAAGTCAAAGAATTAGGTTCTAGTAGGTTTCATTGAATCCCTTATGGTTTTAGAATGGAAATAGTATATAATAATAATGGACATCATGATGGTTTTACCATGTATGTCCCAGGAGAATGATACTATATGGCTGATTATTGACCAACTCAGCATGTCATCCTAGGAGCATAGTTTGGTAGAAAGATTGGGACACCTCTACACATAGAATATTGTAGAAATTCATAGTGTTCCATCAATAATTTATTCATATCGTAATTCTTTCTTTACATCCTAGATGTGGAAGGGATTATAAAAGGCCTTTGGGACTTAGTTACGCTAGATATTGGTGTTTCACTCATAAGTGTATAGTCATACTGAGCGGGCCATTCAACCTCTAGAGAATAAGATATGGGATTTGATGTTATGTTCTGGCTATAGTTTTTAGGATCACATACCTCTAGTGTGTTTTTCATACAACAACAATTACTTATCCATTGTTGGTATGGAAGCATTCGAGCATTGGTACGGGTGACCTTGCAGAACACCACTTTGTTAGAATAATCCTGGAGAGTCAACACTCATGGGCCCAGAGTTGGTTCAGGAAACTACAGAGAAGGTTCAAGTTATCTAGGAGAGAATAAATACTACATAGAGACGTCATAAATCTTATGTTGTTAGGTGATAGAGGCCTTTGGAGTTTGAGGATAGAGACTATGTGTTTCATTGGTCCTCTCCACAATACGAGATACGAATATTTGGATGGGATTACAAGTTATCACCATTGTTTATCAACCCTTTAGGGATACTACATATAGTTGGTGATGTGACTTTCCTCTTGGATTTACCCCCATAGTTGTATCTTGTACATGTTGTCTTCCTCGTGTCTCAGTAGAGAAGATATGTGCATGATTCATCTAAAGTCATTGACGGTGGTGACATTTTCTGAGAACCTAGTAGAGCTCATGGATCTGTAGAAGGGGATCCATCAAGGGTGGTTTATTCTTCAAGTGCACATTTAGTTGTGGCACTAGAATCTCCAAGAGATCACAAGGGTGTAGGAGGGTCAGATTTGTGCTCAGTACCTTTAATTGTATGTGTATCCATTTTTTTGAATTTCAGGGAAATAAATCCCTAGGGTGGGGATAATGTAATGACTCAGATTTTCCCAAATTTATTTTTATAAATTTATTGGGAAATTTCCAAGGCCAGGCGCTGAGACATCTTGTAATTTCGAGGCTCGGTATTCCTGTAATTAATCTTGAAAAAATGTTATGTTATTAATAGAATGTGGGCACGATGTTTTGGAAAAATTGAAATAACTTTCAAACGAGTTCTCAAATCATATATATGAGGGCACAATTGAGCTAAATGTAGTGGTTTTACCCTAGGTGTGACTTAACTCTTGTTGTCGTGAGTCTTCAATAGAAAAAACCCAAAAGGGCGTAACCATTAATAAAATAATTATTTTATTTTATTTTATTTTTAAAATATTAATAAATCATAAATGGTGACTCTGATTAGAAATCAGATACCACCATTGAGTTCGTGAGGGTGTGTTTTCCTTAGGTGACACCTAAAATCAGTCGGTGCGGGCTGACTGTGAAAGATAGTTTTTAGATGTAAACATCATTAAAATATTTTAATAAAAGAATTTATTCATTACTCAATTGAATGTTTTATTTTAATACACATTTTTTATTCGATTCATGGATATCACCATAACCCTAGAATTCTTCTAGGGAAAGGAAACAAATATCTCTTATAGAACGGCAGTGGATAGTGGATCGATGATCAACAATCAATGATGAACCTCAGATCCAATGGATCTTCACCCACGACAATGGAGTGATGACCATTCTTCATCAGGTATTGATCTAAATCAAGGGATAGAATTTTGGATTTGATTCATTTTCCCCATTAATGAATTCTATGATGAAATTAGACCAATTGAAAAATAGATTGGCACACAGATCGATTGTTTGTGCGGGATGATATTTACCTTCATGGGGTTCTTATGGGATAATGATTTTGTGATTATTTATGGTATTTTTATTTTTCCTTCTAAGGATAATGAACCATGATTAACATGACCATTGATCATGGTCCATTCCTCTTGGTTGATTTAATCTTTTCTTCCGCCATTTTTCATTCTTCTCTACCATTCTTCATTTGGAACATGACTCGACATGTTGTGATTGATATATCTTTTTTAACTCGATCCTCGGTGAAATGATCTGACATCATAGAACTGGGATCGACATGGATTTATAGAAGTACGATGATGAAGGTGCTAGATAGAATGAAGCATTTTGGGAGATATCTCCATTTTAGTGATTTTTTCTCAGAATGGATATCGATGTCGATCAAAGCGCAAGGTGATGAAAAAGATGATTCGAGGATCGCGGTCATCGCTCTAATTCAACAAATTGAGAACTGGAGGAGAACCATTGTCCCATGATTGGGTCCATCAGCGGGTGTTGATGGTGTGTTATGGTGGTAAAAGTCACATGAACCGCGGTCGACCCGTGGTTTGAAGGAGCCTTCAGCGGCATTGTCATGGGGCTGGCGGACATGGTGAACCACCGTGTTGAACGCGATGGAATAGTGTAGACCAGTTGGAGGCACACTATCCAACGCACTATTCGTGGTGCCATATTAGGTGAGCTAGGTCGTTCGAGCGGCCCAGTGATCTGGAATCATCAGTCCAAGCCCATCGCAGAGTTCCTTTTGAGATTTCATGTGGGGTTTTTAGTTGGATCAATATAGGTTGATAGAATACCCTTGGTCTTCTCTAGTGAGGGTTTGATGTTTCATCTCGTTCCCATCATATAGGATGACCCTTATTCTGATGTGAGCTGTCTTAGACAAGTTTTAATAGTTGACTCTGTTGGATGGATCATGTATCACACCGAGAGGCCTTATGTGTCCTCATTTATCTTCATGGTATGTTAGACAGGGGTTGTAGACTATGTGTGAACAATATTTACATGGGATCCTATCCCCAATCGTGGAAGATGTTTTTAGTAGGTTAAGGAGTCCCCACAGTGAGCCCTGGGTGCCGAAAACCCCTAATATTTTTATCGTGATTAGATGCTATCTATTCTACATGACTCGACCCTATGATCTTTCTTTGGGATGTTTATAGTGGTTGATGTTTGGATTTGACTTGGGGTCTGCATGAATTTTCGACACTCTATGTATTACCGAGAGTCTGAGTATTACAGACACTCCTTGTGTTACTAACACTCTAAGAATAATCAAAACTCCATGCCTTAGTGAGATTGGATGTATATAGGAATCTACGTAACATGTCAAGAACCTATTGTTCTCTCGGGTACTTTTGTAGACCTACTAAATGGGCTTCAATCAGACAACATGAGAATTGTGATCTCCCAGAATGAGCATGCTACAAACTGAACTGTGTAGCGGGCAGTGCATGAGACTATACATCTTGGAATCCTTTACACGTATACAATAGTGTTATTATTATATGTGCTATGGAAATATATCTATTTTGTGCTGACTATATATTCATAGTGGGTTTTTACCATTTAGGTATTTCTATGTGGTATCTTCTTCATGATGTTTCATATCTTGTATTTTACTTTGTGTTTCGGAGTGTCCTGCTACATATTATTTTACTCACCCATGCACGGGCCTTTCCCACACATGTCATGTCTTGTGTAGACCATCAACATTTTTATGGATTCCTAGGTGGACTATGACAAGGTGGTTCTTAGAGAGAGATCAGATAGTTGAGGTGTTATCTTGTAGCTTCATACAGTTTTTTCTGTACCTACCCTTCATGTAGGGTTTTCTACGGATGATCATCAAGACTTTATGCTATAAACTCTTTCATTTGGTGGTATTTTATTCTATCCTAGCTGTAATTTAAAACACTATACATTCTTTTTGTACTCTTTTGGTTGGGATATAGTTATATTCATGCATTTTTTTACATAGTGTTTTTACTTTTATGTATTTTTGGGCTTGGAGATGTGTGTGTGTACAGGAATATAGGAAACTTCATCCCATTTGTGGGATATACCTTCTCAGTTCTAGTCATCATCCCTTGGCCTATTTGAGGTGGGCTTGGGGTAGTCAAGGAATGGGCCCCTCTATGAATGGTCATTGGAACCATACGACTAAGATGGCCTTGGTAGTGAGGCCTTGACTACTATGGAAATAATTCTATATGTTTATGTGTCTTCCAAAAATTACTTGTCTTATTCATATGTTATTATTTCATAGATTATGTTCTTTATTTAATTATGATTCATGTCTTATGAACTGAAAATATTTATAACATGAATATAATTTATGATCATTGATATGAATGGAATGGTCTTTTATTTTCCCGATTCTATCCTCATACCATTATGCTCGTGATTAAGTTTACATGTCTCCCATGTTTAACCTTACTAAGAATATGAGATCACCCATAATTTTTGTTCATTCCCCCAATTTTTTGAAGATATTTATTATGTTCAATGTTTCTGAGAAGGGTTCTAGTCAAGAATAACCAATATCTAGATAATTTAGATCACATTTCTACCATTGTTTATGTTTCAATGTTTTGAAAGGCACCAGACCGGTATGGTATTTGGGCATGGGTTTATGTAATATATTATGTACTCCAAAAAACTGATGTAATGTTAATAAAAATCATGTTTGGGTCATTATAAACCCTTTATAAGGATATCATCTTAGGTGGTGATTTACAGTAGCACAATCAAATCTCACAAACTCTTAGTCTATAGTCACCACCTAAACCACCAAGACTAAACAACTACACTATAAATAACTCATAGAAAAATATCTCACAATTCCCATGTGCCCCGATGTGTATATAAATAAAGAAACACCACCCAATTAAATTTTAAATGTCCTGTATTAAAAATCTATCCCCAACAAGGGTTGAAACTATAACCATGAAAAACTAGTCCCATTGTGATCTTGAGAATTATCACATCCACTAACAAATTTTTAATTCCATATAAGATGATTAATAAAAAATATTATATCTAATCTATAAAAAGTTTGTAAAGAATAGAAATTAGAGTATCCAACTAGTTAATACTTTGTTAACCAATTTTTAGGCTCATATCAATAACACCATTGTTATATCATCCAATGCACATTATATAACCAGTCTATCGGTCATCTCAACCAACCCAACAAGGACAGCCACCTTATCTATGAGAAATATCATCATGATGTATTAGAGGATAGTAAATGTCTCATATCATATGGTTATAACACCTCTATATAACATATAAAAAACAACACTTCATTAAAAAGGTTACTCAATCATAACATAAATAAATATTTCATCTTTTAGATGAATATTTAAAAAATTCATAGTAAAACATTTCCCTAGAACGATAAAGGTTTAGTTTATTTTGAGACTATATACATAATCGAAATAATTCATGAATGATCTTTAACCTCTCCTAAAAATTTATTCTCTCATGGTACCCTTCTTATAATTATCCTACTTAAAATTTTTCTTTTTTAAAATAGGAAAAATGGAAACATTAGAAAGACTGAGCTTATATGAATAATTAGGATAAAAATAGGAGATATCAATTGATGAAAAATTTAAACATAATATAATCATGATGGAATGATTGAATCATAGTAAATTATGATCATCATACCCAATCATTTATAGATCATAAATCTTGATTCAGGAAATAAGGATTTAGTATTTCAAAGGCATGAGTCGGAAGAGTGGGGAATCATATTTAGGTAAAAAAGATCCATGAGAGAATATTATATGAATAAGAACATGTCATAGGAATTGGGTAAGAATAATAAGAATATAAAATCAATTAATTTATTAAGGTTCACTACCAAGACCATCATTACATTGTGTAAAAAGACCCATAGTGGATTGTGTTTAGTCTCTTCCTTTCATAATTGGAATGGGTTCACACCCCATCCTCCTTTATATTTCAATATCATAAATAAATCATTACCCAATGCATTAGAGGTATTTAATGGACCCACCCATAATTATATGAAAAATATACATATGCATTCCAACAGATGATAAAAACATTAATCATTCCATTATGGAATAACCCATGGAAAAGAAAAGAGTTTCATAATGATTTCATCATCATGTAATTAGCTTGTGGAAAAGTATCATGTTTTGCAGAATCATCTTTAAAAAATAATAATCATTACGAGCCATACTAAAATGTAAATTGGATTTAATCATTTGAATGTATCCCAAGTGAATCATAACAATCCTCAATGTACTTTTAAATGGATTAAAAATACATTAAAAAGATAATTTCAATGATTATTTAAAAATAGGTAAAATATCCTTTTCATTCTAAAAATTTAAAAATTAATAAATAATATAATATTAACGAAATTATTTATATTTAAAATAACCCTTAAAAATTATAAAGGAATATTTAAATAAAGTAATATTCATGATGGTTGGAAAATCTATTCATTTGGTAAAATTTAAAGAAATGATTCCTTCAACACATTTTTTAAAAGTCTAAAAGTCTATAAGTATTTCATTTTCATGGTCATGGACATGATAAAAAGTCCATCTACCAAAGTGTAAATAATGTCAGCTTTTCATAAAAAAATTATTGATCCTTTTAAGTACATAGTGGATAATAATTAATGTAAAAAATGAAAACCATTTAAATATATAGTCGAGAATAAAATAAGTGGGATTTAAGATATAAATAGGATATAATTTCCCGAAATTAGATTCAAGCATAAACAATCCCTTTTAAAATGAGAATGTAACATAAACCATTAAAAGATGTCCTACATTATGTTGTATACGATAATAAGTTAAAATATATTTATTTTATATTTATTTTACATATATAACATTACCATTTTAATATTTACTTAAAATTTTACATTCCCATATAACATCCAATTACCAATTTATTAATAATTTGTCATTAAAATCAACATTCGGGTGAAAACTAGTTTTCTAAGAATGTTTTTGTTCGATGGTTATGTTCCCTAAAACATGGTCATGGTTTCCTCTTAAAAATAATCTTAATCATGTATTAAGTATAATTTTACTCATTATAAACAATTTCATGACAATTTATATGAAGAAGATAGAAAAAATAAATTACATCACTTCACAGAGATAGTAGTTCATCTGTATGCATGAGTAGTGTTTTCATTTTCCAAAAATGAAAGGAAATAAAGATAAATAGAAATATATATTAAATATAAATAATATATCAAATATATATATATATTCATTAAATACTTTCATATAGCTATTTTTGTATATGAGACATGTATAACGAATCACATTTCTTTCTAGAGGTAGTAGCTTACACGTATGCACAAACATTATCGTTACTTATATTTTGGAAATGAGGAATAAAATGGATATAAAATTATATTTAAAAATATAATTATATTAAATATACTTATTTCATCAAATTATTATGGTTATATATGATTAGGATGTGGTTAATTTAGAAAGAAACTAAAAATTGATTGGTAAAGACAATTACCTCTTCTTTTGGAAACCACCGTCGGTTTACACCATAGGCCTTCAATGGATATTATTTTTGGATAATTATAATCCCTAGGAAATGTGGATGGAATTTATAATGGTATTTTTTTAGGTATTTTATATATATATATATATATCATAAGGCATGAAGGGGTATGGGGAGATGACTTCCTTTTATATGTACGGTGGGTGAGAAACATGTATATACATAAAATGTTAATAAATAATAGTTATATTTTTGTTAATGTTAAAATAAATTGAAATATGATTTAAAATAATATAAATTAATGTCTAAATATATTCATATAATGAAATTTATAAAATTTTACTTGATATTTTAAAGTGTATCTGTTAGTTTGACCCCCCCCCCCCATTAACCCCTTTTAACCTCAACTAAGGTAACATATTTTAAATAGTGTTATTATTTAGTATGGAAAAAATGTAATTAGATTAATTAAAAAAATTTGACATGTTGTATCAAAATATGGAAACCATTTTATCAAACTATATTCTTATACGTGGTATAAATTAAGTGTAAAATAAGCATGCAAAATACAAGGAAAAGCATTTTTAGAAAAAAAATTATTTATGCATAATAATGAATTGATTCCCATTAATTTCATGGTAAAAACATTAAATGAAATCTTACATAATTTATTTAATATATTGTCTTAAAATTTAATTAAAAAATCATCAAAAATTATAAATTTAATTTACTAATATTAAAACACTTTGAGCATATAAAATAATTTTTTTTCAAAAAAACATTTATTGTTTTCCTTCAAATGATTTTATTTTCAATTATAACCCATTTATAACCAATGAATTAATTTTTTAACTATGTAAGCAATATTTTTCATATGTTTAATACTAAAAATTAATTTTTAAATAATATATATAATTTAACAACAATGCTCATAAATAAAATATTTCAAAATAGTTCTTTAGGATCAATAGTATTTCCAAAAGAAGGTATAAATTTTTTTAAACAATTATATAACGTATAATGTGATTAATTTTATAATTTATTATAATTTCCCACATAATTTCATGGTTGTTTGATTAAAAATCTCTCAAATTAAATTAATTATTAAAGATATATATATTATCAAATCTCAGGGTGTTACATTCTACCCCCTTATAAGACTTTCACACTTGAATTTTTTTCACTATAAATACAAAAAACTATAGATTCCTCTTCATTTTCAAATCCTTATGTTCCCACATGACTCGTCAAATGTATGATTCTTCTAAATAATTGTAACCAGGTAAGTAGTCTTATTTTGTAGAACTTTATCTCAATGTTTTGGGATTTATACTAGTTATTCTTTAAAAGAAATATCATACTCCAATCATATAATCCTGGAGTTTAATAAATGTTAAGGATCTAGTCTGTGATTTATAAAAAGTGATACATTAAAATAATAGTTATATTAAGAGAGGTTTTTAGTAAGAACTAAAAAATAAGATTTCTTCCTTATGTAATTAAGAATCTCATTAGGACTGATATACATGGGGCTCAACCTCCCCTTCTTTCTAAATCTCACAACATTCTTCCAAGGTGTTATTTGGAGAAACACATTATCATTAACATTTATCCATATATATTACCAATTATTGTTATCATAACTTTTCAATTGGATCGAAGTATCTGAATTTTTTGGAATTTCTTTAACCTTGTATATCATTTCCGTAACTTTTTAAAGTCCCAAAAAAATTCATTCCCTAACTTCATCCAATCATGTTTTAGTTATGAACTTATTTTTATAGAGGGATTTATAAAAAAGGAATAAGAATTTAAAAGTGAAAGCCATTATTATAAGAAAATTCTACCATAGGTAGGTGTTGGTCCCAACCTCCTTTGAAATACACAGGTAAAACTATCAAGTTATCTTTTAGGGATGGAATGGTTCTCTCTAAATGACCTTTTATCTATGGATAATTTAAAGTGATAGAGATCAACTCTATTTTATAATATTATTGAATAATTCTACATAACATTAAAGTAAACCTTGGATCATTGTAATATATGATTGATAGTAGTAATCTGTGAAACCTTACCCCTTTCTTAATGTATTACCTCGTGATCTGATAAAAAGATAAATATTCTCTAATAGAAATTACATGAGAATATTTTTAAGGAGATTATCTACATCACAAATATAACTTTTCTCTATACATGTCTCATGGAGACCCATGATTAAATACATGATGATTTATCCCATTTACACTAAGGTTTGTGTAATGGCTGTAACATTCTCTTAGACATTTTCCTATTAGCCTTGACTTTCTGGCATCCCAAGAACCAAGATAGATACTCATAAATATCCCTATTCATGTTATCATAACAAAAATGATATTTAATATATCTATAAAGATTATTAATTCAATAATGAATATGGAATTATGAACTACAATGTTCATCTAATAGCTCATTCTTCAATTATGGTATTGATAAGACACATACTATCTTCTCGAATCTAATATTTCTATCATGGTCATTGTTGATCTCCAAGAAAAAATCCTTAACTTGTTTTGAAGCACCACATCTTCCCTTTATAACATTTTAATCTTCCCATGAATAGATGGTTGAAAATTCATATGGAAAATATGGGATATTTTTAAACAAATTTTGATTTAATGGTCCATACTCTATAAATCCATATGTATTGGATCTCCTGTAATTGTCATAATAGAAAAACTAGTATGGTATTCCTGAATTAAAGAATCAACCACATTATTCTCCTTCCAAGGATGGTAATTTATTGATCATTCATAATATTTAATTAGTATCAATCATATCATTTCATTGATATTCAACTATTTCTATGTGAATATATACATAAAATATTTATGATCAGTATATATATAACATCGTTAATGATATTTAAAATGACTCCATATCTTTACAGAAAAACTATCAACGCCAATTCCTAATCATGATTCGGGTAAATTTTATTATGAACCTTCAATTTGTGGGTGTAATAAAATACTACCATGTCTTTATATATAATGACACATCCTAGTTTTTTCATGGATAGTGTATTTCATAGCTGCTAGAAATTTCACAATGTGTATTGATAGTATATTGATAAGCTAATAAAACTAAGGATTTCAGTCACCATGTTTTTTGTGATCCATTGTTCAATAAATTATATCTAAAAAGGATCCACTGATACCCCCTCACTTATAATTGTTTCACTAAATAATGATACTTTATATAGCAATAATTCACATTTACAAATATCACCAAACAACTTTTCCTTCATCAATATCTTCAATGCAATACTCAAATAACGATCATACTTTTCCTTTCTCTGGGAATATATAATAATATTATCTATAACGCTTACAGAGAACTGACCAAGATAATATTAAAATACACAATTCATTGTATCCATAATGGAAGTTGGGGCATTAGAAAATCCAAATGGAATTAACATAAATCCATAGTCTCCATACCTCTTATGGAAATTTATCTTGGATATGTCGTACTTTTTTTACCCGCAACTGATGATATCCAAATTTGAGTAAAATCTTTACAATTTATTGAGCCCTTAAAAGTTGATAAAAAATCATAAATATGGAATAACATATTCTTATTCTTGAAACTATTCTGGATAAGCTCACAATAATCAATGTAAATTTGAATTGACCCATATTTCTTCTTATAAAGAATGAGGTACACCCATTTGTGATGCATATAACTGAATGAATCCCCTTTTAATATTCTCTTGGAGTTGATTATTAAATTCAAATAACATAATTAGGCAATTCTCTATGGACTCATTGACATTGGAGTAGCACAATGTATGAGTTCTATTGAAAAATCAATATCAAAATTCAAGGGAATATATGACATCCCTTCAAGAAATACAATAGAATATTCTCCAATAATAGTCATATCATCAATGTTGAGTTTCTCCATAACCATTTTAGATATATATCCCTCTTGAATTTGTAATATGAACTATATAATGGTGGTAGTTTCCATTAGATTTTCATATTTATCATTTCCCCTGATAGACAATCATTGGAAAATTTAGAAACTAAAATGTGACTTTCCTTCCATAGTAATTGATATTGGTTCCATACATATATGGCCAATCTATTCCCAAAATCAAATCTAATTTCACAAGAGGTAGATTTACAATATTTTCAGGAAGAACATTCCCAAAAACTACTATAGGGGAGGATCTATAAACTTGAGATTCTATCATCATACCCTTTGGTGTTTTCATCAATAATTCAACATCTAATCATTGAAGTCGTGATATGATACCCTAATAAAAATATTAATATATAAAAGAGAAGGTGGAACCATAGTAAAATAATTCATTTTTAATTATTGAGTTGATGATAATTATAACTTTCACCTTTATTAATGTGATCTACATCAGCGATTGTGGTCACACGATACTTCCTTTTATCTCTTATCATAAAAGGTTGATGATGTTGAATTCCATCATTGACCCTTGAATTTAGGAAATATTTGGTATAATACCCATACTCCTTGATGATGTAACATTAGATCATAGGTAGTGAATTAAATATATATTCCTCTATATTATTTTCAAAGGCTTTCCGATTTATAACTATTAAACATTCACTTTCTCGATGGATATCATTTAAACAGTTGAAAATTTTTCCAGTACCTTAGAGAATATTTTACCCACACTTCATTCAATACTTCTATCATAAAGCAATATTCATTTTCCTTCCTCAACAGGTTTTATTACCTGAATTTCTGTGAACTTCTATATTTATAATCCTTTCATAACCATGATAAATATGAGGATATCCACTCTCAATTTCTACCTTGAGACAACATAAAATGATTTCTTTATAGCTACTAAATTCCCTCATGGATAGTGCCTTTTGAATACTTGGTTTTAAGCCACTAAGAACTGATAAATTATGATTTCAGTTTTAGTGATAAAACTATAAGTCTACCATGAAAAACGTGTAATTTTTTACTCACATGTACCAATAGATTCATCATCCACCAACTTAATCTCAAGAAATTACCTATCCATTTTTTGTGTAAAACTTTTGGGGAAACTCATAGCTAAATATTTTTTTTTAAACTCATAACTTTACATGGACTCAATTATTTCCTCGTTCCTCATATTCATAATATGATTCCACTATTGGTCAACATCTACTTCAATATGATTCATAATAGGAAAAAGTTTTCAAACTCTAAGAACTATAGAATAGAAAATATATATTCAGTGGTACTAATACATTTCGGGAAAAGTAAAGGATTAGAGGACCCACTGAATGTATATGGATATTTCCAAATGAATGTCCCAAGTGCATTGGTACCTCCTTTACTCATTAGGATGGTCGTCATGACTCATTGATTGAGAAAGTTAAATGAGAATAATAGTAATATTTTTTATTCAAAATCCCTTTCAATTCAATTTATCAATAGTAAAATCATTACATTGTCCTCCATAATCATTTTTAGCACGATTCCTCTTGGTTCTATCCATAAGTAAAACCAAAAATCATAGTTTATGCATCCAGATACAATAATCGAAGTTGAGAGATCATATAATCATTAAAATAATTCATGATATGTCCTATATTATTTCATCTTATTGCATAATTTGATAATTTTACATTCAACCTATATCACGTCAATTCATTAATGGTTTTCTTAAGTTATATCCACAAATTCTTTGTAACCATATGTCCAAAAGTAACTAAACACCTCTCTAATAACAAATGAGGGACCTAATTATAACATAATAAATATTAAATAATTTAATATAAATATTCAATACATGTCATAATAAAAAATTCCCCAAAACTAAAAAGGTTTAATTACTTTAGAGACTATATATGTAACTCCATAACATTAATTATTGTAATCTTTTCTTTCTAGAGAAACAATAACAAAATGAAAATATATTTATTTATGGATGATATTAAAACCAATATTCTAAATTTTTTTAAATTAAATTAAACAAAATAAAATTAATTTTTGAATTAATCATATCCAAATTTTCCCAAGTTGAATATTTGAGATTCTATATAAATAATTGATTTTTTGATGAATAGTGAAAAAACCTATTTTACAAATAACTGTTAATTTTATGGAATTATAATTACTTGAAATTTTTTGAAACATGTCCTCCAGAAAACATATATATTAAAAAATTTATATAATTCATATAAAAATATAATGTTAAACGTTGAAATATATCCTTAACATTATGGGAGTCTAATTAATGTTTTTGTTAAATTAAAAACTATTTTTATTCTTCTCATTCTCAATCAATTACATACCAGGACACTATGGGATTTGGGATAGATTGAATGAAAAATAATCCTCCTTTTAGATAAATTAGTCAAATTAGTTCCATTATAATCAACTTTAGATTTTATATTGTGGTAAAATCATTTTTTATTCTTAAAATAATAATTTTTCTAAATATAGGCTTCATTGAGTCTTTCGCACTTATATTAAAATTAATTCCATCCACTTATAAAAATTTATTGTTTAAAAATCTATTCCATATTAGGAAAACAATTATTAATATTAGGTGATAAGTTCAAATTGGTTTTTTGTAACAATGAAATATAAAAATAGTTAAAAATAGTTATTATGGCTAGAGTTGAAATAGATTTATATGGGGGCTTAAACTAAGAGATAAGGGTAAAAATATAACTCACGGTTTTCAAAATATGATTGGTTTAAAAGAGTAGAAAATTATGTCATCAAACATTTTAATTCAATGATGTTTTTTTCCATTTTCAAAGAAAAATGATTTTATATTATTTAAATGTTTTAAGTACTTTCATGTGTTTTTCGCCTTTCACTTATAAAAAGGAACCTATTATTACCTCTTATTCAAAAAAAATGTTCACTCTAGATCATTGAATCATTTCCTAAAAACCATTCCATATTTCTTCCCTTCATTATTTATCTTTTTTCTTATCCTAATACTATTATAAGAATAATTATGGGGTAAGCTGAAGGTTGTGTCTCAAAGAACCGGTAATAATATTTACCAACTATGTCAATGTTTATTTATTCTTACACTTCCCCTAAATATGTTTTTTTGATCCTAACATTAATACTATGTTATCATAATTGTACAGCGATGTTATAATTATTTTTGTATTTTTGGTCCATGACGACAATGATGAAGATACAAGGGGTGAATTGTGAAATATTAAAAAAAATTGTCAAATTTAAATTATCCCTGTTGAAAAAAGAGATCATTTCTATATCTATTAATTTTGTGTAATGTAGTGGAATGTAAATAAAAAATGACTACATGATGTTTAATAGTGGTTATAGAAAAAAAAATATCCCATACTTCACTCCACTAATACTCTCTCTGTGAGCTTGGATATATTCACTAAGTAGTTTCTTTTATCCGAGGATGTAAAAAACTCAATGGAGGTAATTGAAATATTAAAATAAATATTATACAAGGAATATAGGTTATTTTATAGACAAAATAAAAAACTGTAAAATATTATGAAAATATTAAAAAATAATAATATAGAAGAGATATAGACATTTGAATACTAGTTCTACTCCTAATTGCCTATGAAAATAACAAATGGTTTTGAACATCAAAAAAATATAGAATAGAAGCCAATAATTCTTCATGGTCAGGAATTTGTATTAATTTTTAGATAAAAAAATATAAAATAAAGAGATTCATTCATGGATTCTACTTTCTTACACTATGTGAGAATAATGATAGGTTGAGAATTCTATTCTCTTTTCTCAAAAAGTTGAATGCCAATATAAAATCTTGTAGAAATTTTTATTTTCATAAATGTAATATTTTTCAGGAAAAATATTTTTCCCTTATTGATTCAAGGGAATTTTTTACGAATATTATTAATATATTTTATTTGAATAATAGTGCAATATAGTGCACACCAAGTGTTGGTCTCAAGGAGTTAGCTCACACAACACAAAAATTTTATTTTAACTGTTTATATTCTAACTAATATAAAACAAAATAATATAAAGAGTTGGTTTTCAATGAAGCATGTATTATAAATATTTATTTTTATATATAAATTCAATGTAAGAATAATTCATGTGGACAGAATGATGTTGGACTGATAGAAGGTCCTCCTTGAAGATTACCCAAAGTGAACCTTCATCATCTCATTATTAGTTTCAAATTTACGTAATGAAAAAACCCCATTTTAGGTGTGAAAGTACACCTTTGAATACTGTTATGAATATATGGTTTACTCAATGATCATAGAGAGACTATAAATCCACCTCCTTAGTTGAGGGAAAATATTTCAAATGCAATAAATGGACCTCGGGTGGCTAGTAGAGACACATAGGCACCTTACCCACTAAGATTCCCCCTAGAACTAACTATAAGAAGAATAAAGTTTGCAGTGACATCGGTTAAATATTTTATTGCACCAAAGAACTTCTTTGGGTTAGTTACCCATGATCTTGAGTATTAGATAACACAACAAAAATGAACTAGGTAGAAACATAAATGATAAAAATAAGGTAATGAGAATAATAAGAATATAAATATATATTAAAAATACCTAATACTAGTACATAAAATGAAAACCCTGAAATTAAACTATGAAAGACCTCCTAGAGTTTCCAACCATCTAGAAAAATGAGGATATTAATTTTAAAGGTAAAATAATTGAAACATTTCACTCAAAATATGTTCACCAAATGTATTCACATGTTAGAAACATTTTATGGTATAATTTGGTAGTGATGTATTCTTGATATTTTTCCCCCATGTATCAAAAATCTACCCGTTAAATATAATTTTTATTTTCCATGTGCTGAGATTGTTATTTCCAATTTACCCAAAAAATTAATTTTGTCTTGGGAGACTCTTTATATTGTGTATTTCTAGTTTCTATTGCATTTATGGCCTGTAAAGAAACTAAATAAGGTGCGTAAAAATTTATGAAAAAATGTTCATTAAAAACGTCAACATTTTCATGTCCATTGGAAGATCATTTGGATTTTTAATTTATGATATATGGCCTCATTATCCAAAGTATCCAGATCTGTGCACATATTTTCGTGCCTAACCTGTGGGATGATTTTGGGAGGGAAAATGATGGATGGAGCATTGGGTAAAAAATAATTAAATGAATAAAAATAAATATTTAAGCTTAAAAATAATAATTTCTAATTTTAAATCAGTTTAAAAAACTATGGCTGAAATACATAAATAAATTAAACTAGTTAAAACCCAAAATTAGGCCATTTTTTAAATTAAGCTCAAAATGTTACTAATACCAAAAAAATGTTACAATCTCAATTAAAATATATATTTAGTGGGATGAAAAATATTTAAAATTATTATAAAATAATTTAAAATATTTTCCCTTTTTGTTCACCCAAACAGAAACATTTTAATGTTTGGGAATCATCTAATACCGTCGGAAAAACAAGCTTCCAAAAGCGTAAATGAAAACATAGTTCAATTATCATATCAAAGAAAATTGCATGCCTCCTACATGGATAAAAATATCAAAACCCCTAAATATCATAAAAACTCGTTAAATATCATGTTAATCCTCATGTAAAAGTAGTACTTACCTCATAAAAAAACTATTTACCTCTTCACTAAAGGAATATTTATGTATAGTTTTTATCATTCTCCAAAACAAGTGAGATCTTCATATTCTTTCAATACTCCAAGTATTCCACTTCACATAGTAGAAAATGTGTTAATAATGAGTTCATTTTCAGGGGTTGTTCTATGGCTGAGGGTTGGTAGGTTTTATATGTAAAAACATCTAAAGCAGAAAAAGGTGGGTTAAGCTCTAAATTGAAGTAAATGCACAAAAATAATTTTACTAAGGGAGGATGAGCATCTCAACTAGTGTGAAAATGAATCACCTAAAAATGTATATTTGTTTATTTGGGAAGTCCATACATGGAATTTTTAGCATCAATAAAAAATTTATATCTTATCTTCCCCCATTTGACTCATTATTCGAACTTGAATTCAGAAATGTATTTCTCTTCACTATAATGTTTCTGGAGAAAATAGAGGGAAATGTTGATCATAAAATATTAGTGAATACCTAGCCCATATTAGTAATGATATTTATGTCCACCCATTAATCTTTATATCCTGAAATTTCTTCCAACAAATCGGCAATAAATATGACAACACTTTTAATTTAGACCAAATTGATTTTTCAAGAAAGAATATTACAGCTGATCTTCTCCCACCCCCATACTTGAGTTTAATAATAATCATGTATTTCACGTTTATAGTAGCTTGGTAAGGCTGAAATGGATTTTCATGTGGTTTCCTAACAAGGTATTTTATACTACATAGTATATTATACTACTAGGGAATTGAAAAGGGTAAAATGAAAAGGTAGTCCAAAGTTACAGTTCAATATAAAAAGGGCTTTCAAAGTGGTTCCTCAATCATAATTTACACATTCTATAAACATTAATAGCTTTGATAAAGAGAAAATATAAAGATCTAGATCCCACAAAATGTATCAAAAATATTAAGAAATTGATAAATGAAAAAATATATCAAAATGGTTTAGAAAACTATTTTTTGGGAAATAGTTTTAAATCATAAAACACTAGTGCAAATGATTTTCACAATCCATAAAACATTATAAAATGAAAATATTGTAAAAAAAGTAAAAAAAATACATTCAACAATCATTTAAATTCTTATAAATTCAAATAAATTAATATTCCAAAAAAATAATATGATGTGAGTTTGACGAGGTATTTTATTCACATAATTAATATTAAAAATAAAATAAAAATACAAAAGAAAAAAATGAAAATTTCCCAAACAAAAGGCATGAAAATTAAATAGAAGAACACACAAAAACCTAAAAATTGATTAAAATCCTTCCCCCACACTTATTCCAATTAATACCCTATTTTTTCTCACATAACACCAAGAAATATTCATATACATAATTTTAATTAGGATGAAAATAAAATAAAGAAGAGGTAAAACAAAACATGATTTCTTTTTCAGTGGAATCCTTGAGTTATGCTCTTAGTTGCTGTCACATTAAAACTACAAGGAAGAAATAAAAATTTATATATTTATTTTATGAAAATATTTTATGGTGTTTTAATGTTATGATATCTATTTTCAATTCATATTGTTCACCAAATTTTATCTTTTTAACTTGTTTGGTGTTTTATGGCATAATACATTGGATATTGGGAAAAGGAACAAAAAGAGATAAAAATTGGTGTAAAAAGACACTTCACGATGAGACACCAGATTTTTTAAGATGAAATAGTTGTACAGAACTAGAGAAGAATAATTTACATCACATGGAAATGCATTACAAGATGTGAGTTTTTTGGGAGAGTTAATTTTGAATAGACATGCTGAAATTCGCAACACATTCTCCCATAGTGAAAATTAGAAGATTACATGTCGTGTAAAAATTTGCACATCAGGAATTTTTTAGGAAACCAAAATAATATAGATTCATGAGACCTATTATTGAATGAGGTTTGAATAAAAAAGGTTTTAAAATGAACCCATTGTCAACACAATAGTGAGAATTCTAGATGGAGAACCGACGACAGATGCCTACTGAGATGCAAAAAACCACTAAAGAGCCTTGCTGCTGCCATCTATCTATTGATTTTTCATCATTTTATTTCTAAACCCTCTCATAGCTAGCATGGAGGGTGAATTATTTTTTTCTTGGTGTGCATGACGAATGGTGATTAATTGTATGACGTATTATATTTTTATATTACCATTTATGTCAAGGTTTCACATTTGTCCTTCATTTTTATCTATTTGTTCATTCTTTTTGAATGACCATTGTGAGTGGGTTAAGAAATGGGATTAATTTCTTTATTTAATTGAGAATGACCATTTCTTGAGTTGATTTCATATAACTTTTTTAATGTGAAGCCTACATTTTAGGATTCCACCATGATGATTGGGTTTGTCTCTACCTTATGTTTAAATTAGGTTTCAGGTTTCCAATTATTTCCAATCTGAAGTACCTAACCATTAGAAAAGGAGGGATTTGGATAAAGATCCATTACCAAGACCATTATACTCTCTAATATTGGATTATAATTACTTCGTGATTTTTGATTTATTATTTTATACCTTACCAACCCATGAACTCAAATTAATTAGTTCCTAACACCCATTTTTTTCTTCTCTCACTTTCTCCATATATGACATGCTATATAGTTTAGATTTATTTTTATAAATCATAATTACATGTCTGTTTTATCTAATTAATATTTTCTCCGACCTTGTCTTTGTGTGTTTGACCTCAGACATTCTATTATTATACTTCTTTATAATTTAGTTGTTTGTTTGTTATGTGTTATAAATTTCTAAATTCAGTAACACAGAAAAAGTTATCAATGACCATGGGGTTAGAAAATACTTGGTTTCATTTCTTGATATATAATATGGGAAATTATTAATTGAATAATTTAAAAAAACAATTCTCATCACTTCGGATTTTTTTGGTATGGGATTTTTTATTTAATTTTTATATTTTTTTACCACACTGGGAATTTTAGGTTATTATGGTAGGTATATAGATTGAAATGACCAAAACATATAGGTTCTCCTTATTACTAGAGGATATTGAGAAACTACTCATTATTGTTATAATAATAAATAGTCACTAAGAGGAGTTCCCATAACCATACACAAGAATTTAATTAACATCACCCATTATCCTAGAGCTAAATATTGAACAGGATAATAAAAAAATAATGGATAATGAAGTAGAGGTAAGTACCACTTCGAACACTCTCTTCAATCCAAACTATGATTCTCTCATCTTTGTATGTTTAGAGGATGAAGAAGATACCTCAACTATTGAGATGCAAAACAACATCCTCCAAAAACATGGAGTGTGACTGAAATAAGAGGTGTCGGAGGAGGAAAAAAGACTTACAAATTTATAACAATTTTTTTAAAAAATATAAGTGTGTCATAAGAAGAAAAAGAAGGAGAAGAAGAACCAACTACATCCTACATTGACTTTGTAGAGGAACAAAAAGGGGATCCAACAAAATATAAAATTGTAAAGTTGGATGTTGAACATAAATAAATCATTAAAGAAGTGCAACTCATGCAAAAAAAGGAAAAATATTTTTACCAAATTTGTATTTATGTTGAGATATTTTAGTAATACTCATGCTATTTTGACTCTGGTCACCACCTTTGAGTTCTGTGCTTTTTTCAATGAGGAGAAGTCAGGATGATACAACTATATTTTAAAGTTATAATTGGGTAAACACGAGATGGTTAACTGTATACAACACTACAATAATCCATCATAGGTATTTTCAAGCTAAATGTACCTTAAAAAATAGCATCTTCTGGGATACAACCCAATTTTTATCGCTTTCTATAAATTTAGATTTATTTCTTTCTTTAAAGATATGTTTATATTATATTTTAATTTCAATTCACGTTTTATTTTTTGAGAATTATTGAAATGGAATATTCTTCAACTTTTTTATTTGTATTATTTAAAGTCAATTAATGTAACTATCCAAAGGATCATGAGGCATGAAGTGGAAGATTCATGACTGTTACAAGTCATGAACACCATTCACGTCGTGAAGACCAAAAAATACATGTTAGGTAATCAATAAACATCATGAATTTAGTATAGGTATAACCTATGTAGCCAAGTTAAAAACGTCATGAAAAGGGGAGTAAGAATTTCAATTTTGTAAAATTTTATGTTATTCCCAATATTGAATTAGTATTGCAACTTTTAGTATAAAATTCCAGGATTTTATTTGATTCTTGATTCATTCAACCAAACTAGGAGATATAAACTTCATAAGATAAATACCTTGAAATGAATTTAAATTTCATTGTTAGAAAATTTAAATTGGTAATATGGGAAAAATAATTATTAGAGATAAGAATGTGGATTAGGAATTTAAAATTCATGATTTAGTGGAGCATGTTGATTTTGTTAAATATTTTTTTTGATATTTGGAATGCTTTGACTTTATGATATTTTCATTATTTTATTTTATTATTCATATGAATTTTCATGATTGGTTTTTTTGAAAATTCATCTCATTCCTAATACGTCCTTTATAAATAATATTTTCCATTCTTTCTATAGTATATTTCTTCTGAAACTCGGGCCTATTTTGTTCTAGAAGTTGATTTATATCATATCATAACTATGAAGAAACAAAATCACTTTTAATATGATTATGGAATATTTTGGTGGCCTTTATCTCAATACCCACCTTTCATTTATGTTTTGGAATCCAATTGAATGCATGAACAATATTTTTTTTGAAATATTCCATGTTACAAGCCTATTTTATCCCTTCCCACCTACCAATAAATATTTTTCATTACATTGAAATGAATAAGTGTGTGTGGGAGGTGAGGTGATTTTCTAGGGGGTGGAAATATATACATTAATGAGAATATTTATGGGTTTTTCTAGTATGATTTGGGGATAGGCCCTGACATATTTTATGGTATTATAATATTCACCTCTCATGATATAAAAAATCTAAAAAAATGATAAAAAATAAATAAATAAAAATGTGGGTTATGTTTTGGGAGGAAAAAATCAAAATTTTCCAGACTATCAATTTTTCGAACATATGTTGTTAGGTGTTTTATTTGGGACTTTTCCTAAAAATATGTTCCAAAAAAGAAAAAAAATATATTTTTTTAAAAAAAGAGATATTGATTTATTCATTGTGTTTACATGTATCATGGACCCACTTTGAGATTTTTGGGGGGAAGAGATAAATATATTATGTAAAGTAAGCTTTATGTTAATATTATTTAATGATATAAAGAAAAATTATTTAAATTCAATCCTCTTTTATGATATTTACAATACTTTAATAATTTACCTGCCTACCCAAAAGAGTGGGAGTCATTTGATCCTAACGGTGAAGCCCTTATGATTGATTTTTATTTTTTCTATTGATGGTGGAGAAGATATATGACCTTAAATCCTATTGTATGTGACATTTTTTTTAGGTATGTTCAGAATTCTATTTACTTTTGTACCATGATGATTACTGTAAAAATTAGTGATTGGTAAATTGAACATGGAACACTTATTAATAAAGGATTAAAAAATTTAAATGGATGATTAAAATTGCTTGTAATCTTTAATGGATAAAGGTAGAAAACATTATTGATTTGTTTCTTTAAATTTGTTTTTATGGGGAATTTTTTTTATGATGCTTGAAAATCTAATTTTACATTTGATCAATTGATTTTATTGAAAATAAATTTTAATCATGGTAAGGTAAATAACCTCTGTAGTGTGTTGAGATTCCATCCTTGAGGAAACGTTTGAATTCATGTGTGGGGGTAAAATGAACCTCTCATATTTAAAATAGTGAGGATTCTAGATATAATACCGATGTTAGATGCCTGCTATATTCCACGCACCCACTGCATAGCCCTTCTGCTGCTGCCTTCCTATAGATTTTTTGAATTTTTTATAAACCCTATCCTGGATGGCATGAGGGTATGATTTCTTTGTGTCGTGGCATGCGTGATGATAGGGGATTCGTTGTATGAGGTATTTTATTTTTGATTTCAAGTTATGTTTGGATTTCAAATTTTTTATTCATTTCAATCTCTTTCCTGATTCTTCTTACATGGTCATTGAGAGAGAGTTTAGGAATTACCAGAGAGGCTCAGCCAGAGGATAACCGCCTAACCGTTTATTAAAATAAAATAAAAGGATAGAAAACAAGCAGCAGAATTCAAAAGAAAGAGTTACATGTCATAAGAACCATACCCATCACCACATCTTGGGTAGCATGCTTCATCCGCAGTAGACGATTACCATTCCGAGCTGTCATAATTCATCAGGACCTTAGAATATTTCCTTCGTAGATTCATCCATTCCAAGTATACAATCTCAGTGTGACCACCAGAAGACCTAGTGGCCATTGAATTTGGCAGGGAGGAGTAGTCTTTCTTTGACCTGCATCGTGGGCGGGGGGATGTGAAAACTTCTTGGGTCTCGATCATCTTCATCCTCCCGCCTTGGACCACATCACTAAATGAAGGCTTGATCATGCCACCATAGTTCTCTTTGTCACTCTCAGAGTAGTCTCCCCATTTCCCTATGATGATCACATTGTAGATATTATCCTCCACTCTTTCACCCTGCTGGAACTGGCCATTGGTGTCAATAGTGAGGCACCTTGGTTGTTCCACATTCTCATAAATAATCAAAGACCCCTACTACATAGCATTGCATCCATTTCCACCCCCATGAGAAGAAGAACCATTCTGCATTTCCTTCGATGAGATTTCTTCCTCTCCATTCTCCTGCTCCAACACCTGAAAGCGGCTTCCAGTGGCAGCAGTGCAACCCACACCCTCATTATGCACAGCCCTGCCTTGTGCTCCACTAGAAACATCCAACACTTCCACAGGATCACTAACACAGCCAACAACATCCAACATGCATGAAGCCACATTCACTGCTCCCTTACACCAATTCCCCACCCTTTCATTAGATAAATTCACACACGCGTCATTATCTAAATCCTGCTCAGTAGCAACAACACCTGCGGGACACCCCATTGCAGCATAGCCAAAAGCACCCTTTGCACCAGCTTGTTTTACCCTAGCACGCAACTGCAGATTATGGTGAAGTCTACTAAAAACTACAGCCACATCTGGATTTTTAGGTGCCCCAAAATATTTAATCAAGGGCACTACTGCCCGGTTCTCCACACTATCATCAATACCAGAAGCCATCTGTCCAGAAGACATCAGCCTCGGCCTGTGAGACTTTACTTCCCTCTCCCTCGGGTTAGAAACGCTTCTATTTAATACCTTATAATGACACTTTGAGGCCGTATTCCCCAATCGGCAATAGGAATTGCAGTAATCTTCTCACAATTCAAAGACCACAGACTGTCTCCATCGGAACTCTTCTCCCACGGTAAGCCATATCCAGTTGACTGAAGGCCTTGCAACGTCCACCTCCACATAGATGTGAGGATTCACCAGGTGACTTATAGTCGATGTTCGAACATCTAAACATAGATACCGCCCCACCATATTACCAATCATATGAATTATAGCAGGATTTTGGAAAGGAAGAGGGAGTTGAGGGAGACTAACCCCTTCCGTAATGGTTGAAGGATCACGGTTCATGCATAAATCGAAGGACCAGTGAACAAGGAAGAAATTTTATCTGTTGCATCTGCGAGGGGCATCGGACCTGACGTGAATCAAATCATCCTTCGAGGAAAACTGAATCATGAAATGGCGTTTGCCGAGAAGCCCAACAACTGCCCGATCTTGAAAATCCCACTTTCCAAAGATGAAGCGGTCAAAATCATAAAATGAGGGCCTTCACTAATGGGAATGAGCCACCAGTGTAAGATCCAAATGGCTCGAGGCTTCAACGAACTCCAATGATGAAATCACAAGTTGAGGATCACCCTGATGAAGATCAGGAATCTTCAGGCATAACGAAATCGTCAGGAAATTTGGGAGATATCTAGGGATTGAGAAAGGGGTGAAATATTTCCCCGGAATTGGAGGTTGCGGTCATTCCTCCGCCCCCCATCCACCTCCAGGAAGGGGAGGAAAGTCATCCCTGAGCGTCATCTAGGGTTCCAGTGCATGCCATCGCCATCTCCGCGAGCATCCTCAAGTCTCAGTCACCATCTTAGGTTTTCTGGAATATCTATATAATTCCCGAGTTTAGGAATTGTTTTAATATATTTTTCATTGATCATGAACATCTCCTATGTCAATTGAATACTACTGTTTAAAGTGGTGACTAGGTTTTAGGCTTCCACCATAACCATTGGGTTTTTCTCTACCCTATGTTTAAATTATGTTTCTAGATACCCATCCTTTACAATTTGAAGTACCTAACCATGCGAATATGAGATTTTTGGATAGATATAATTTATCCTGACCATTTGACTTTCTATGACCTTATTCAGACAACTGGATGATTAATAATTTATTTTTTTATACCTTTTTAACCAATGAAACTGGATTCATTGTTTCATATCACCGAATTTATTTTCTTATTCCACTTTCGCCACCAATCGCATGCTACATAGTTTAGATTTAATTTCATCAAATCATACTTATTTTATGTCTATTTTATTTAGTTAATATCTTCTCCAACCCTCTCTATGTGTGTTCGACCTTAGACATGAAATTAAAATACAACCCTAAAGCTTAGTGTTTTGTTTGTTTCGTGTCATAAATTAATAAGTTCGATAACCCTATCGGAATTAACACTAGCGATGGGGATATTTCATAACATAATAAAAATAATGAAAAAGAAGATAATGGGAATGAAAATAGATAACTATTGGTTTATACCCATAACTAGGTGATACGTTTTTACTACCCTAGTAAAGAAGTTCCATAATTTTTTCCCCAATCTGACAGTGGATGAACTTTCATTGATATTGACCACCACATGTGAATTTTTCTTGTCTCCTTAGGTAGACACGTATAACTGAGAACCCAAAATAAGATAAGAAAGTTTCCAAACCAGAATAAAAAAGTTAGAATTTGAGATCTAAATTGGGAGGGTTAATAAGATAAGGGTGCTCCATGTAAACTTTCAAGGTGTCATCCTCTATATGGTTTGAATATTGATGTTGAGAAGGTAGTAACACTAGTAAATTATTCTCAATATCTTCTTCTTCTTAACACCCCACCACATGGGGGGCCCTTTACTCAATATTTTTGGTATTTTACATTTTTGTTGTGTTATAAATTTTAAAAAAGGAGATGTCAAATAAAAATTTAGATTGAAAAATAATAAAACATAAAGAATAAATAAATAAATATTCCCTTTCAAGTAAGTCATGTTTTAAATTTATCTTCTCTAGGAGGACCATTGGAAAATCAATCTCAATAGGTGCATCATTTTCATAATCTTTCAAATAAAGAAAGAGGTATAGCGGTGTATATTTTTCATTATTAATGATGTGAAGATCACGTTTTAGGTTTTCTTAAATAGATTTATTCTAGGATTATTACAAAAAAATGTTGATATCCTATAATTTCATTAGATTTAATGTGTTATCCAGGGACTTACTCGATCAATGATTGATTGTGGGATGTTGTTATTAATTCCATCAGTAGCTCGTTCTTAGTCGCCTCTATTTATTTAACATAATAAATGATTGGTGAAATGTCTTCAACTAATTTTTATATTTTTAGAACTGGTATAGGTTGTAAATTACATTCATAAATACATCTTAGTCAACTTGGTTTCTTTAACATGAGAAATTATTGTTTAAATTTTCTCCATTACTCATTCTAGTTTTGGTACTAGTTTAGGTTGCTCCACCAGTGCAATAATTTATTATAAAAAAATTTAGATTTTTTCTTCATTTCTTATATATTATTTAAGTTCTTATATCATGGATTCAATATCATTCTGAAATTCTTCTTTCACGCATGATTTATTAGTCTATTCATAATAATTTGAATTAAAATACATTATGAACAATGTTATTTTTAAAAATTTATAATTTTTTTCTATGAAAAACAGTGTTTGAAAGTGCTGTGAGTCCCTTGAAATGAAACAAAATTTATGCACTAGGATTTTTTTTGGATCCCCAAACAGTATTACATTTACCCAATCATGTAATATAGTGCACACCCACGTTCGGTGTTGAGGGGACATCTCACATAACATTTAATTTTTATTTCTCAATATTAATATTCTAACTAATATCCAAATAAATAATATAATGAGTTTGGTTTGAAATATAAATTTTATATTAATATATTGATATATATTCAATTCAAATAGAATTAATTCACACAAAATGTTTTTATACGTAAACGAGACCCTCCCAGGATATTATGGAGAGTGAACCATCATTGTCTTATTATTATTTTCAAATTTACTATGTGAACAAACTTCATAGTATATGTGTACATCATATTATACAAATGGTTATGAATATACATTTAACCCTAATATCAATGAGAGATATCATATCCACCTCCTCGATAGAGGGAAAATATTAGAGAAGGAAGAGCTCAGTCTTAGGTGGAATGTGGAGACTCAAAAATGCTTTACCTAACAAGGCCACCCTCAGATTAAATCTAAAAAAATTAAAATTTTGAATGAATTTGAAATTACATTGATTCAATACAGGATTTATCCTCCAATGACTTACATGGGTTAGTTACTCTTGGTAAATAGTATTAGAGATCGTAGTGGAGAAGAACGGGGTGGAAACACAATAGATAAAAATAAGGGAATGAGAGGAATTTAATGACTAATATATATTAAAAATGAATTATACTATTAAAAAAAATTAAAACCATAAAAATATACTAAAAATTTCCACCTATAGTTCTGAACCCTTTTAAAAAAGAGAGGATATTAATTTTTATGGGAAAACAAGGGAAATGTTTTTGGTCCAAATATGTTCACCAAATGTGTGTGCTTGTTAGAGACATTTAATTGACCAATTTCATAGTAGTGTCTTCTCTGAAGTTGTTGAACTATCTATATTCTATAAGAACATGAAATTTCAGATTCATTGAATAGTTATAGAGAGAGATATATTTAATTTAATCATAAAAGTTATTTTGGTCATACAGACTCCTTGTAATCTATGTATCCAGAGTCTGATGCACCTACAACCTTGAAAGAAGTAGAATCAGACATGTACACCTTGATTAAATATGTTCATTCGTATCTTATATATATTAATTTTGATTTTATACTCATTTAGATCACTAATTTATGTGATATGGTCCTATATTCCAAATAGTCAAGATCTATGCATAGATTTTGAGGCATGACTTGTAAGTTGGTTTTGGGACTTCCAAAGATAGATTATACTTTGGGTATAGCATAATGAAATAATTCAAAAATATGTATTTAAGACTAAAATAATGTAATTTCTAAATTTTAGTTAGCTTAAAAAAATTCACACAAATATTGAAATTAATTAAAACAACTAAAATATAAAAAAAAATATTTTTTCAATTAAGGTCAAAATGCTATTAAACCCATTACATTTGAAAAATTTCATTAAAATAACACTTTTGTGGGATTGAAAACAATTAAATTAATAGTAAAATAATTAAAAATATTTTCCCTATTAATTTTCCCACACTTAAACATTGCATTCATGTGCAATCATCTAATACCATAGTCAAAATAGACATGCAAAATCATAAATGACAAGACAACTCAATTGTCATACAAAAGAAAATATAATGATTCTTATATGTATAAAAATTAGATATCTAATGAAAAATAGAAAGATAGACATTCAATATCATGTTAGTCCCCACGTGAAACCCAAACCTACTTCCCAAAAAAATTCCCTGATCACTAAAGAATTTTTTTGTTGATTTTTTATCATTCTCTATAACATGTGTGATACCATTGTATTTATATCTTTCTAGATCTCAACTTAATAAAGTAAAAAATATTTTAATAATGTGTTATTTTTCATAGTTCATTTTTAGGCTAAGGGTCGGTATGTTTTAAATGTAAATATATTTTAGGTAGAATTAAAAGGGTTGAGCTCTAAAGTATATAAAATTCATGAATTTTTTTTATCAAGTATGACATTACCATCAATCAGCTTGAAAATGAATCCTCTAAAAACACATATTTATTTTTTTGTAAGGTTCACATATAGAATTTTCATCATCAATGATAAATTTCTTCCCTGTTTTTCCCCATATAGAGAAATTCTTTAGCAGGAATTCAGATATGGGATTCTCTTAAAAATCATTTTTTAGGGAAATTGAGGAAGATTTTGATCCTCAAATATTAGTGAACACCCAAATAATATTTTTCAGGATATTTTGGTGCACTAATAAATATTTCCATCATGAATATTATTTGATGATATCATCAATAAATACGTTATTTCTTTCAATTTGTCTCAAATATATTATTCATGAAATAAAAATAGAGCTCTTCTTTTCCCTCCCCCACACTTGCGTTCAACAATAATCATGAATTTAGCTTATATTGTAGGTTGGGGAAGGATAAATGGATTTTAAAATGGATTCATATCAAGGTATTTCATAGATATTAGGGGATTAATAAAGGTTAATTGAAGCAAATGAGCCTCATCCTAGTTGGTGAGGTATCCTAAAGTGCATCCATGAGTCCAAGGTTCTAAACCAGGTAGAGGCATATTTTGGGGGGGTACTGTAGCAGTACTGTAGCAGGTATTGTTGAAGACTGTACACTGTGCGGGCACTGTAGCAGAACTGTACACTGTACAAGTACTATAGTAGGGTTGTACATTGTATAGGCATTGCAGCAGGCACTGTAGCAGTTACTGTAGCATGTATTGTTCAGTACTGTAGCAGCTGGTACTATTCACCATGGGCCACCGTTTTGGGCATAGAGTCTATAAGGATTTCAGGTCACCCAAGCCTTTGGTTCAGTAGGGATTTAGGGAAACCTTTAAGTCCTTTGGGCCACCTCAAGGCATTCGGCCCTCATGCACTTTCCCTAGATTGGCTCTAAAAAAGGATCAGCCCCAGAAGAGGATGCAGAGCAGGTGCACTCACCAGAGCAGAGAAAAATGGATTTTTCAGAATGAGGGGGTATGGCTATGCCACCGGGACCAACCTTTGATTTTCACAGGAAGCCTATCCAGACAGCCATGTGAAGGTGGAGAGCTACTATCATGATGCAAATGTTGGGGAGGGGCAGTTCCTTATAGATAGTCTGGTTAAATTCCCTAAGACCTTCAATTCATGTAATCTCCTAAGCCTACGGGCCATGTAAGCTCTGAGCCTATAGACCTTGTAAGGGTTCCCCTTCATATTTTTAAAGGGGGTTATCAAAAATAAATAAAAAAGGCCTTCGATCCATTCAGGTAATGTTCAAATGAAAATGCAGTACATAATTAGAGTTCCATGAAAAGAGATATTTCAATATGTTGCCTCAATCATACAAGAAACATTCCATGAACTATAACATATTTGAAAAAGATAAAATATAACGTTTTATATGAAAAAAAATGTCTCAAGACTCTAAAAAATAGATAAATGTAAATAATATGACAAAAAAATTAGAAACATCTCGAGTTGGGTCAGATTTTTAATTCGGATAGCACTAGTGCACATTTGTTTCGCAATCAATCAAACTTAATCAAATGTAAATATTATTAATCAAGAAAATAAATCTATTCATAAATAATTTAAATCCAAAAAATTAAAACCATGTAGTGTCTCTAAAACAATAAAATGTTATGGATTTTATCTATTCTATTTAGAAAAAAGAGTATTAAAACACGCTAAAAATGAAAAATGAAAAGATGAAATTTTTTGAAAAAAGCACCAAAAATAAAATGGACGCACACCCAAAATTCCTACAAACAAATTGAAATACCTCCCTCATATTTATTAAATTTACTAACCTATTTTTATCTCAATATGATATAGAAATACTTTCATAAACATATTTATTTGGGAAGTAAGTAAAATGAAAAAAGGGAAAGACACAACCTGATTTATTTTTTAGTTGTAGTCTGGAGTTAAACTCATATCGGCTACAACTTTAAAACTATAAGAAATGATGAAAAAATAAAATAATTAAAATAATTAAAATGAAATATAAATGTGAATAAAAAGTTATAATCCTTGTTTTAGTCCCCCAAATGAGTGTTTTGTTTTCACTTCACCTAGTTAGGTTGTTTTAGAATATATCCCAAATCTAGTGGTGGGTGTGGTTTCATTAAGATTAACCAACACGTGTGAATTTTCTCAGTGTCCAAGAGTTAATGAAAATAATTGAAAACATAAAATAATATAAAAAAATTCCCAACCCATAAGAAATAGGAAATATAGAATTTTAGGTCCAAAGTGGGGAGGGGAGAACATAGGTGGTGTTATCTATTAACTCCCTTGGTGTCCTCCTCCGTATGGTATGCAAGATGGTGAAGTGGAGGTAGTATTGGATATTCTTCTTCAATAATCACAACATGGGTTGTATCTTAATCAATATATAATTAAACTTCAGTTTTTTCTATTTTATAAATTTATATAATGTAGAATTCAAAAAACAATTGATCTTGAAGGCGATTATAACATGAAGAATCAATAAATAAACAATCCATTTCTAGTAAGCCATATTGAAAATTGATATCTTCTGGAAGGAACATTGGAAACTAAATATTAATAGGTGTATCTTTATCATAATCTTCCAAGATAAGATAGAGTTAGATAGGTGCTGAGGTTTCATTATCTAGTATGGGAAGTTCAAGTTTCAGGTTATCTCTAATAGAGCAATTCCATGATTCTTTGAAAAAATGTTGATTTCTCATAAGTGCATCAGATTTATTGTGTTATTTTAGGGACCTCTTTGAGAAATGATTGAATTAAGTATGTTTTTATTAGTTAATATATTATATCAATATTAACTACCTCTAGCTATTTAATATAAAAATGACTAGTAAAATCCCTTCTACCACTCGTTTTTGTTCTAGTTTCTCCACCAGTTCACCAATATATTCTTCATCCATTTTAGATTTTCTCATCAGTTTTTATATATATATTTTATGTTCATTAATATGGGTTGAAATATCATTTTAAATTTATTCTTGCACATATGAATGGTCTGTCCAAGAATAATAATTTTAGTTGAAATACATCATGGAAAAAGATGTATATTTTTTGAATTTTTTAAAATTTATGGAGTTTTTTGTATTTTGTTTTTGAAAAATGGTGTGTGAAATTAATGAAATCCAAGAAAATGGTACTAAATTGTTTTTTTTTGGGATTTTTCATGGATCCACGATATTTCATTTAACTAAGTATGCAATATAGTGCACGCCCAAGGTTAGTCTCGAGGCAGAAGTTAACACAAAGCTAAATTTCTAATGTTACTATTTATATTATAACTAAGATGAAACTAAATAATATAAAGAGTTGGGTTTGAAATTTGAATTTAATATTAATATATATATATATATTCAATAAAAATATATTGAATGAAGTTAGAATGATGTTACATATAAAGTAAATCCAAATAGAAAATTACCCAAAGAGAACCTTCATCCTCTAATTATTAGTTTCAAATTTACTTAATGAACACACTAAAAAATATGTGTGAACAACTTATTCAACCTATGGTTATATATATATGGTTCACTAAATGATCTATTAGAGACAACACATCCATCTCCTCTACTGAGGTAAATATTTCATAAGTGAAGGATAAGCCTTCAATGGCAACTAGAGACATAAGGGAATTGTACCCACTAAGATCCCCCTTGGAATAACACTAAGTACATAAGAAAATTTTTTAATTAATGTGAAGTTAATTGTGTTCAATATATCATTTATCCCTTGGGAATTTCCATCAGTTAGTTACTCATGAACGAGAGTATTATAGATCTTAATGGAGAATAATAGCGTGGAAACACGAAAGATAAATATCAAAAAATGAGAGGACTAAAATGAATAATATATATTAAATATTCACAACAATTTAAAAAATATATAAAACCTAAAACTCTAAAAATTATTTCCCCATAGAGTTTCTAACCATTTGAAAAAGAGAGGGGATACATTTTTATTGGAAAAATAGGGGACATTTTTCTCTCCAAATATGTCCAACAAAAGTATACGCATGTTAGACATGAATAATTGAATAATTGGATTTTTGTTCATTATTTATAGTTTGTCCCATATGTATCTTCAATAAATGCATGAAATTTATTCTTCATTGGGGACGTGTGAAGGGACTTATATCCAATTTACTAGGAAATTTTAATTTGGATAAGCTGACACTTCATATTAAATATATCTGGTTTCCTATGCATTTATGGCATTGAAAGAAGATGAATCGTGAATCTAAAAAGTTATATAAAATGTTTATTAATATCCTATACATCTATATGTTTATTTTGAAACCATTTAGATCAACCATTTATGATAAATTTCCCATTAGAAAAAGCCTTCAGATTTGTGCATAGATTTTGAGGCACGACTTGTGAGCTAGTTTTTTGAATTCAAATGAAGAATTGATATTCAGGACCAGAATAATGAAATGGATAAATATATATTTAATACTAAATAGTGATTTTCAAAATTAAAATCAGATAAAAACATATTTATAAAATAAAAAAATAAAAACTGTTAAAATAATAAATTAGTTCATTTTTTCAATTAAGCTCAAAATGATAAAAAAAACAATAAAATGTGACAATGTTTTCTTGAAATAAAAATTATGTGTTTCTAAAAATATTTATATTAAAACTAAAATTATATAATATATTTTCATAGTCACTTGTGAATAATTTTCATATAGGTAATAAGAATATCGAGTTGTTATAAAAGCTACTTTTTAACTTAAATTCAAAGTAAAACTATGAAAGAACTTCCATAAAATAATCCAAGAAAATTACAACTTTTTTTCATTATATTATTTAATAAAATTATTGAAATAAAATTGGTCAAATAAATTTAAACTAGGTTTATATTTCATCACATTCATTGAACAATATTTTTTAAAATAGATATAAATATCCATTTAAATATTCCATTAAAATTCATATAAATTAGCTAAAAAATCCTTAAAATCTTTCAAAAAATTATTAAGAATATTAAAAAAATTAAAATTGAATTAACTGGGGTCATCTAACTACTCATAAAAATGAAATTAAAATAATCTAATTATTTTCTTGTTAAATGATGATTTTATCACTTAAAAAACATTTCAATCACCATCATTATATTTTTTGAGAAATTATACATCTGATATACCTCCTAGAACAATAATGATAAAAATTTAGAGGATTAAAAACATCAAAAATGTTAAAAAAAATTATCTTATCATATGAAAAATCCAAATACATGATCTTATTATATTCATGTATATATCGATATTTGAGAAAATTCTATATTATCAGTAAAATGTTAAACCTTCACACCATATGATAATAAAAAATATATAGAATAATAATCATCATTTATTTCATAATTTTTGGTAATAATGATACATAAACCTCCCTAGTTTATGAAATAAACTTCTCAAAATGACATACAGTTCCAGTGACATAGAAATTCTCCCCTTTTTATCAAGATTTAGAAAACATAGATAGAATCATTCAAGTCTACTTTTAGCCGTGATTTTCAATTAAATTCTCCTTATCGCATTCCAGAAAATAATGTACTAGTACTATGTTCCACCAATGTATCTACTGAACAAAAAACATCATTTAATTTGAATGATTTGACATACAGAAAGATCTAGGATCAAAATATGATAAAATTATGAGATTTGGATAAACCATGATCAACAAAGTATTCTCACATGTCCTTGCATGATTATTTATATGGAATATATGTATCATGAATTCCATATGACAAAATTATATACATGAGCTCTTATAGAATTTATGATGAGAGGGAAACTCATGATTAAAGGAAATTTCTTACTAATATTCGATATCCTCAAATCATGAAATTTATTCATGAATTCCTTATTTATTACATAAACACATGTTATGATCATTTTTTGGAATTATGTAGTTTGTATGAGTATTATCTCAAACCTGGTCTGTTCAATCAACATGTAATTGTGATGATATTTCATATAGAATTTGAATCATAGATCAAATTATTGTGAGATAGATCTTTCATGGATATGGACTTCTCCTATAGACAAATTGGTGTAAAAAAATTAGTTTTATTTTCCTAGAAACTAGGATCTAGTTGATAGTATGAATTCCACGTTGTCCTCATTAGTTTGTAGCTATGTGAATTTCAACTTCATTCCAATGTGGGGATCAACTTCACTGATATAGGGGTCATCCAATACCAAAATAATGTTAATTTCGTCAATAGAAGGTTAATTTTAATTCCAACATAGCGATAAATACCAACATAGGGATAATCAACATGAGGATGAATCCTCACATGAGGTTAACTTCTGTATGAAAATTTCTGCAACACGCTATCAAAAAAATATATCAATTTTTAGAGCCCTTTAACATTAGATTAAACATATGGACCAACAGACCAATATTTAGATATTTTCAAGAAATTTCCAATGGATTAAGAAACAACCCAATCAAAAGATAACAATTGTAGAATTCATCTAAAATCTTATATAAAAATAATAATATAAATAACTGCAACATAGAAAAAATATCATAGAACAATGGATAATTTATAGATCACTAAAATGGTTATTTCAGAATTCTAGGTAAATTTTTGAAATGATTACAATTTTTTTTGGATCTCAATCACAAAATGTTTAAAATTATCTAGATATTTTTAAGTCAAGTAATAATAAAAAAACATTATCAACACAAACCTTTAATTTATAAAATTCTAAAAATGTGCCAAAAAAATTAGTAAATTGTTATAGAAAATAATAAATAATTTCTTATTTTCTCTTAGATGAAGTTAATATAGATAAATATATTGGATATACAATGTGATATGTTTCATTATACATCCAAGTCAAACATAAATTATTTTTATAAATGTTTTTATTTTTAATTATCAAAACTATATAAATTTAGTGACAATGATCCACTCAACATTCTACACATTTTTAATATTTGAAAAACCTAAATTCAATCTCACCCTTTTTTTAAAAAATGTCAGGATATAAAGATAATATATTATAAAATTAAATAAAAAATAATCAATTATGATTAAACATAAATTTCCTCTTCTATATAAATATATGAATCAATAAATAAAAATATAAATATATAAGATTAATAATTTAAAAAAAGTACTCCTAAAAATATTATTATTTTAAAATCCCCTTGTGTGAAGATATTTAAATACAAATAACCACGAAAATATATAATAATATTTTCAAGAAATTGAAAACAAATTTCTCAGGAATAAAAAAATACGTACAGATTTTAATCCAGGCCATATAAATAAAACATTTAGACATAATCTAAATAAAAAATATCTTCAAATTTAAAAAAAATATGAAATTTTAAATATATTTAGGTTATAAATATATTCAATTAATTAAGTAGTATTTTAAAACATTATAAGAGATAAAAAAATATATTACATACTAAATAATAACCTAAAAATATTTTCATTAGAACATGCTGATATAATGGTTATAATTTTTAAGATAAACTATGTCGGTCAGAGATTAAAATAAAAAAGAAATTCAATTTATAGCACAATGTAATTTTTTAGTAGTAAAAAATAATTGATTAAAAAATAAATCATATTCTCATAAACATTTTATTTGAGTATCTCATATAGGAATATAATTAAAAGAACTATGCATGATGGTTATAAATAAAAATATAGTACTTAAAATGGTTAAACATGGAGAAAAATTAATTATTAGATTATTACCAAGTGATTAATAAGGTATAAGAATAAAGAATTACATTATTAAGGTTATTCTCTACCAATATAAATTTTTTAGTTCTTTTAATAATATATTAATATTAAAAACATTTCAAATCTAAAGATATTTACTTTAAAATAACAAAGCACTTCGTAGTTGGTTTAATTTTTTAAAATAACTCTGATTTTCATAAAAATAATAATAAATACATTTATAATAAATTTATATATATTTCAAGTACCCACTTGTTCATATAAAAATGATGTGTAGTGGCATAAACATATAAAATATAAAACATAAGTTCATTTTGATAACTATATACTTTAGGGTCTGATTATGGTAGAAATTAATGACCTAGGAAATCAAATCTCTTTACATTGAGATGAAATTTCGTATCTATAGTTGGATAATTATTTTGAATAATGAAAATTTTAGAAAAAAAATAGTATTTATAAAATTACAATCATTATCATAATGCTTATTAGTACCACAATAAAAACCTATAACTGCTGAAATGATTTTTCTTTTACAACCATGAATAAAATAATTCTTATATAAATTTGGAATTTCAACATTACCACCAATAACAAGTATAAATTTATTAATTATATTATTACCAAAAAAAATTTGAATAATTCTATCATTTGGTAAACATATTAACATTTTTTAAAGAATCATGTTTATGCATTAGTTCATAATTTTTTTTATCAATAAAAGCACATGATATTTTGATAATTTTGATCATAAATTCATTATATTTTATTCAAACTATATTTTCAATGAGAATAGTATAATAATATTTTATATGTTTTATATTATTTTTTAAATATTATAACTTATCTTGATGTATATTAAAATATTCATTAATTTCAATAAAATTAATATTTTCATAATTAGAATAATGAGATAAATGTGAGTGTACCTCATCAATGTGAGAAATATGGAATAGATTGATTTTTTTCATTCTCCACTCCATAGATTGAAGTAGATTCATTGTTTGAGTTTTTAGATGAACTATAATTACACTTCCCATATTTCTTGAATTTTCTTTTATAATCAAATTTCTTTTGATCCTAAATTATAGGGCTGTCAGGTATCAAATGATGTTTCTCTTTTATACTCAAATCATTTGACCTCAATATTTTTATTCTTCTTTAACATTATGTTTTTTATACATATTTGAAAATTATCTAGAAATATCTGATAATTAATAACTTAAACCAAAATCACTATAATAAGAATTCAAATATTAATCTATTGAAACTATCAGTGTAGCATTTTCATTTTTAATTGAAATATGATCTTAAACTTTATCTTTCATCTCATCTTTATACATCCTTAAGGATCTATTAAATCCCTTAATCTTTGATTATTTAAGAAGTGAGAATTATTGAATAAAAAAATATATTTGATTCAACATATATTTTCATACTCTAAGTACCATTAATTACTAATCATATTCAAGAATTATACTTCCCAATAAATTAATGTCATTTCTAATTTCAGTCAATATCCCATTAATATTAGTAATGATTCCATATTCCTACATCTTAAATGTATTGAATTTATTTTTTGATGTTTTATTCTATAGTGGTTTATCATTATCAGTTACTTCATATAAATATTCAATGTTTTCTATTATTTCATCTGTATTGTAATGAGAAACACAACTAAATCCATGTGTTCCAAATCAATAATTAATAACATGCATATCCATTGAATTATGGATATAAACAGTTACCTGTTATAAAATCCACTTTTTAGGTTCACTTTCAGGAATATTATTTGTTTTATATCTTTAAAATATATAGCTAATCCAATATTCATCAAATAAATAATAAACATATCTTTATTGAAACCATAATTATCAAAAATAATGAAAAGATCATGAATCATCAATATAATTTCACTTAAATATAACATAAAAAAATTCCTCATCTTTTATATATTTCACTATAGCATCTTAATGCTGAAAAATACAATAATTTGAAGTGTAGGCTCTAATAACAATTTTGGTCCAGTGTGACAATAAAAAATACACAATAGATGGTTAATTATGACTTCTTTTTAAAAATCTCGACTAATTTGAATAATCACATTGTAAATAAAGATAATGTATACAAATATCTTAATTTTGAGTAATAAAATAAAAAATATTTGAATTAATGACTAGGAAACTATGGTTTATAGTAGTTCAGGGTACAAATAATCCCCACTACACTCCACCAAATCTCTCTCTGTGATCTTGGTGATTTTTCCTAAGTAGAACTTTTATCTGGGGACCTCAAAAACTATGTTTAGGTAGTTTAAACCTTATAAAAAATATTTTATAGGTCTTTTATCTTCCATTAGTGGAAAAATCATCAACCACAAATTACAATAACAAACCAACACTCTAGAAGAACATAGATGAGATATGGACTATTTAATGTTGGTTTAGCTCATAGTTTCCTCTACAACTGAAAAATAGATTTGATGTTCAAGAAAGTATATAGTACAAAAAAATAAATCATTACTGTTTCAAAGAATATGACTTATTTAAATAAATATAGTAAAATAAATAGAGTCATAAAATCCTTCTTATTCTTTACATTGTGAGATAACAATGATGTACAAATAAATATTTTCATACTTCCTCAAAACAAAAACATCAATATGAAACCCTAAAATGCTTTTAATTTTTATAAGATAAAGAGTTTAATTCCAAACTTTTAAACCTTCAAGGTAAATATTTATATAGTGAATAAAAATTTCAATAGTTTTCTAAGATCTACTTACATCTAAAATTCGAAAGAAATTTGTCAATGATGTTCCAAAAAAATCTCCAAGAAATATCAAATCCATTATACTCTTTTCTTTTGAAACTAATACAATAGAAATAATTCCAATGAAATAAATTTAAACACTTATGATATATTAGAAATATAATTGAAAAAACAACATTTGAAATAGATAAAAAAAATTCATTTAAAATTTTCAATAAAATTTGTTTAAATTAGATGAAATAATCCATAAAATCTCACAATAGTATCCCATGTCTCGTTTGAATTCTTAGGAAATGGTGTTAAAATAATATGAAGATTTTTCTCTACAAATTTCAAACATAAGTATTTATTAATAATTGTATCTCCATCATTAAATTTTATGTGTAATTTCCAAATTAATTAACAACTATGAATAGTCTGGATAAAATAGAACATATTAAAGTATCAAATATTTGGAAAAAATTTGTACAACATCTTATGAAAAATCTAAATATCTTTTATTATTATGTTCATGTAAATACCAATATTCGAGATAATTCAATATTATCCATAACATGAAAATCCATTTCCTCTTATGAAAATATTAAATATGAAATGTAATGGCACTCCATTATTTTATAAGTTGGGATAATACTGATGAAAAAATATTTTTGATTTATAAACATAACATGATGTAATGAAATATTGTTCTAATGATATAGAAATGCTCAAATATTCCTTAATATTTTGAATACATTGATATCATGAATTGAGTTTTTATATGGCCATGATTTAAAATTACATTCTCCATGAAGAATTCCTAAAAATCATATACCAATTCCGAGTTCCACTGATACAAAGACTGGAATCAGAACTCATTTTTTAATTTGATAAAAATAGTATGAGACATGAATTTGGTTTGTAATTGCTTCCAGTTTATAGTTTAATACATATCTTGATCAATAATTTATTCTCACAAGATCTCCCATCATTGTTAATGTGGAATCATTTCATTACCCATGCACTGCGACATTAATATATATAAAAGGACCTATAAAATTAATGATGAGAGAAAAATATACATCTGAGGGAGAGGGAATACTACTATTTGAGTTTATCATATTATTTATGTCCTTTAAGTGGGTTATATTCATCAATTAAACTCATTTTATGATCATATTTCTCAATGAAGTAATCTATTTGAGCATTATCTCTAACTAGGTGTGTTTAATCAGCATACAGTAGTGATGTCCTTCCACTTAGAACATGAAACATAAATCATGTCCAAATAAGGGAGAGTTTTTATAGAGATTGAAATATCCAATATTTCAACTGGTGTACATTTTTTGGGTTTTACTTTCCTATAAACCAATATCCAATGGATAAACTGAATATTATATTGTCTTCATCAGTTTACAACAATGTGAGGTTAAACTTAAATTAATGTGGGAATAAAATTCACCAAAATGGGGTTTATATAATACCAACATGAGGAATATTCAATATATATCAGGTTCATTTTCCTTCCAACTCGGTTATGAATAACAAAATAGGGATCATACAAATGAGAATGAACAATCATGTGATGTTAATTCCTTCTAGAAATTTGTACAACTAACCTTTATTAAATTCTATCAATTTTTAGAGGCTTTTAACATTAGATTCATCATCTAGTCCATAATACATACATTGAGATAATTTTAGTAACTTTCAAATGGATATAAAAACCTTAATTGAAATTTTAAATCATAATATATCATTGATAATTATAAGAAAAAATAATAATATGAAAAACAATAGTATGACAGAAATATCTCAAAACTTTGGATAATTTAAAGAGAACTAAAACATGAATTTAATTATTCCACGTAAATTAATGAAATAAATATAAATTAATTTTTTATTCATTATATTTTGTTTTATACAATTCAGAAATTTATATCTCATGAAATCCTTAAAAAATTATATCCATCAAAATATGTAATATGCAGAATCCTAAAAATGTTACAGAAAATTTAATGAATTTATAGAGAGCCTAATAAATCATTTTATACTTCCTCATAGAAAAATTAAATGTAGATAAATATCTTGGATAAAAGGAATTAATTTTTTTCCAACATCAAACACAAAAATAAACTATTATAATAAAGAAAAATATTTTTAATTATCAAAAATTAAATAGAGTGACAATAATCTATATTAAAACAAAACCCATTTTTTCACAACCCATCCATCTCATGGGAAATGAAAACATCATTCATATTATGTTGATTAAATCTTCCACCATGGAATAAAACAAAAGTATGAAAATAATAGTAAATCAATTTTGCAGCCATAAAATTTCCCTCAACCCCCAAACCCTTACCACCCCACCACAAACTATGGGGAAATTAAAACATAATTCATTCAAACATATGACATATCATCTTCAAAAAGTACTGAAATTAATTTTCCATCTCTATATTACTTGGATTGTTCTGAATATAGAGATAATGAATATACATGATATTTATTACATAATCATGATTATGTAAATATAAGATATTATTTAATTTCCTACCGTTCCACCCATTAAAAATGATAATGTCGCTCATGTGTATGTGTGGACTACCACTGCCATGAATCAGTGTTTTTAATTTTTCATTTCCACAATTCATATATGTATCTAAATATGTATCTAATGAATACATATGGTACTTATATCACTATTAAAATTATTTATATGATGGAACCATGATCAAGATGCAAGAACAATAATTGTGGAATTGAAACTAATGTGGAAAACAAACAAGTTAGCACCTGAAATGATTATGATGATGAAATATTATTATTTAATGGATGATAATATGTTATAATTATTTAATGAATGGGATTATACATATGAATATGATTCAGGTATTTATTTATAATAATTAAAATTTTATAATAGATGATTTTGAAAGTACTTACGAAGTATGTGTGGCCTGAAAAAAGGGGTTATGTCACAATCTAATATTTATTCTAGATTGTATATGTTCAAACTTATATTAGAATAATTATCATATATTTATATCCCAATACCCTTAAATTTTATTAACGTAAGGTTATCTATGAATTTTACACATTATCCTTTTGTTTTCATATCTCTATGTACTCAAAATTCTAAAAGAAATTTTTTAAGAGGAACTGAAATTGATTTTTTATTTGGTTGCGAATATATTTCTTACATAAATATATTTTTACAAGATTATATTAATAAATTTTTTACTATTATCGAATTATTTATAAATTTCAATTGTAATCATTTTTAAATTTCTATCAAAAAATTTAATAACAATTTTATTATCATTTTCTTAATCAGGTACTTTTACCAAAGGTGTGAAAGAAATATTTGTTTTAATATTTACTAAATGAATGAATTATACTATTTTCATAACTACTATTTTCCTTGATGATTCCTGGAAATGTTTTCATTTTTATTCTCAAATAATTGTTTTCCATAAAACTATAGAAATTTTTATATTTTAAATAATCAATTTCAATATGAAAAGGGTATTTTCTTCCGGAAATGTTTTAATGACCATTTAAAAGTTTGGTTATCTATGTAAACAATATTAATGAATCTTATAAATTAATAGGTATATAATATAATGATACCATCCACCATACTAATTAATATGTATTATGATCATGATGTTCTATTTTTGAACATGGAAAATTATTAACATTCCATGCGTAACTTTTCAAATAAATATATTTATATTGATTATATATTGTATATATTGTTCACCCATTTCATATGAATAATTAATTTGACATATTAAGTGATGGGAGGAGATCATTATATCCCATAAATACATTGGTAGGTCTAATAAAGTGAACTATTCTTCATATTTGGTGTACACATTACATATTTATATATGACGTATGGGAACAAGGCCTTGATGATAGGATTATGATGTCCAACATTATGCATTCAATCATTATGAAACTAGCCTATTTATCCATTTAATTTTTTTTATTTCTATTTCTTTCACTAATTTATTCCCATTTTTTAGGAAATTAGTTATGTGTAATATTTGATTATTTTTTATCTATTCCGTATTTTACAAGATCAATTTGTCCCGTGATATCTTATTTTGTATACTTTCACTTATTAACCATAATACCTCACATTTTATTATTTTTTCCTTTCCTTAGGATACTGAATAGTGATTTATGAATCATTTCAGGGAAATATGATAAAAAACTTATAATTTTATCCCTAGAATATTAATTTTTATTTCATTTTTTCAAATACAACATTATAATAATATTTGAATCTAGCCTCCAAACACTATTATACTATTCAATATTTTGGGTTGTGATCCATTGTATCATGTACCAATATAGTAAAATAACTACCAAATATGTGGTACTATAGTCAAGGTATTGCAATTGTACTAAGGTATGTTTAATATCAACCTTGGGAAATATATTTAGGAAAATTTAGATTTGTGATTATAACCTAATGATAGACTTTGAGGATATAGAGATGTATAGGATGATATCATAAGGATTTGTTAGAGTAGATATTGTGTGATTTTCCTAGTAGATGCATCTCATTCTAGATACTAAAAAGTGGATTTGGATTTAGAATAGATTCACCAAGGGGTAACAAATCTAAAAGATGTTGATTGGGTAATAATTTGACTGTCACGAATGAAAAATTTGTGGGTATAAGGATTCCCACCTAGCTCACAACTCTTGTTTTAATTTTTTTGGTTATTTCGACATTCTTTATGAACCATTATGAAATTTTTTGAAATATTTTTATGAATCATGGATATTCCTAAAGATATTAAGATTATAATTATTATATTATATTTTCATAAATATTTAATTTCTGTTATGTGTCCTATCAGAATTATAATTATTTACATTGATTTAGAATTCATAATTTTATAAGCTAATTCGTTATATAAATTTATTTTGAAATGGAACCTATAAGAAATAACAAAAACCATATCAATGCACATAATCTATATAGTGATTTACCTCCTTGGAAACATAATGAAAACTGAAAAGGATGTAGAGTGGGAAATGAAGAAATTGTAACTATATTAGGGTAGATTACTTAGGTTTCAACCAATAACGTTACCCATATATATATTCCTTTTGAACCCCAATATTTTTCAATAATGTTAGAATGATTTATGTGATAATAAACACCATCATTTAGTGGCACTTGTAAAATATTAATATCATAGAAATGGATCAAGTCACTGAAATAGATATATCATGGTTTGGGAAGTTTTAAAAGATGCAAATGTATCATGTTAGTTTATTATCTTATGGAATACACAGATCAATGGTGGTCATTGATCTAGAACACTATTATTTCAGAGGAAAAAATAGTGTAGATTAAATGAATTTAAATGAGATATAATTTAAAAAAAATAATCTCCTCGTGAGAAATGACCTAGCTTGGAGAGGAAATTACTCAATCTAAAGAAAAAATTAAAGATTGATCAATATGAAGAAAAATTTATGGGGTTAGTAACCCATGTAGTAAAATATTTCTGTAATACAAGGTGTGGTATTGATCATATAACTGATTGAATAAATAATAACCTTGAAATGGTGTTATAATCTCATAAATTTTTAATATATGAGGATATAGTATCATTTTCCATCAATATTAATAAATTACTCTACAAGTCTTATGTTTACTAGGGAAAATAAGAAAACAATCGGTAGACTGATAAGTCTGAAAACAGAAATACAAAAAAACAGAAGAAAGGAAAGGAGGAATTTATTTTTATTAATAAATGATATAATAAATAAAATGGAATATTCATGATGGAAACTAAAGTTTTCTTCAATTTTGAAGATAAAGTCCATAAATATCTTAATTTTAAAGGAAAAAATATGCTATAAAAGTTAAATGGTTCAACTGTAAGGAGATGGGCCACCATTTGAATGAATGCCAATTTATTCACAGTTATTTTCTTTAGAAAATGAAAAGGGAGTAAGAAACAACTTATCAATTCCCTATATATGAGTTTTAAGTTCCAAAATATGTGGTGCATAGAACTTTGATCATAATCTCAAATCTAGTTAATGCTTTATTTGATTCACTATCTGCATATTCTTTTTTATCTTCTATGTTTTTCAATAGAACTAGATATTTCCCTAGCTATTTAAGAATGGATTTATCAATAAAGTATCTTAAAAGAAATATTATTATAATAAGGATATTTTATTCACTTCCCATTATGAAACATACATATACCGTATTTGAAAATATTATTATTTTAAATATGTTTTACTTTGATATAATCCTTAGAAGGGATTAATTTTCAAATTATATTGTGAACAATTATCCTTGATAGAAGTAAATTACAATTTTTTATAGTGATATAAAATACCTTATCTTTATAGGGTGACTAATTCATGAGAATCATCTTTAGATCACTTTTATAGTGGTGACTAATTCATGTGAATTATCTATAGATCCCCTTATCTTTATATGGATATTAAAAATTTATAGTAATTTTGTTTACATAGACTAATTCACTTTCTATTTTTACAAATTTGATGGACAATGTATTAAAGAATTTTCTTGATAAATTAATTGTGATATTTTTTATGATATCTTGATATATTATAGAACCTATAACGATCATGAGAGTCCTTTTTAAATAATTCTTATAAATCATAGAGAAAATGAGTTATATGTAAAAAGTTTCAAAAGAAATTTATAGATTTATAAATATTTATTTCATGGACATATTTTCTATAAGGATAAAAAATCATTTGATCCTTCATAGAAAAATGAAGTTAGGTAGTTCACATGCTAACGATTATTATCAAGGTACATTTTTTCCTTCTTTATAATGTTACTGTTGATGTTTTTTCAAAAACAAACTCAATTATATAACATGTTAACCATTTTGACATGTAAAGATGTTAAGTTCGTAGTTTTAGATGAATTTAAGGAATATTTTAAAGAAATAAATAGGTGATTATTGAATGAAAGAATAAAAAATTTACAATTTAGAAGGGATATATATTTTTTATAGAGTGGTTCATCAAAAAAACATTGATGTGTCCTTATGAAAAATGAAATTTTTTTTCCTATTAGTTTAGTAAATGATTCTTGATTATAATTATCCAAAACATGATCATGAGTTGTAATCCATAATCTCTAAATTGAATATATAGAGGCATTAAATTTATAATAAAATGTGTGAAATATATATAAATAACAAAATTTTGAAATGCATGATCACATATGAATATATCAATATAAAGCAAAGGAAATGGTTCGAAATACTCAAGGATTATAATTACTAAATAAATTAACACCTTGGGAAGAAAAATAAGGTTCTTGGTTCACTAAGTAGAAATGATCATGGATTTTTTACAAAATTAGGATTATAAAATATCCAATATCCATGAATTTTATAAATCTAAAAAAAAGAATCATTAAGGTTGGGGGAAATAAAATATATTACAAATGATTTAAAAAAACATCCTTATTAAAGAAATTAATAAGTTCCCAACTGTATTATAAAAATAATCAAAATAAAATCTAAATCATAAATGATGGGAAGTTGGGAGACTTCAATAATGAAAATGGGGTTTTAAAATTTTTAAAGAGGCTATGTGTTCCATCAATGCTTTTATTGAAAAAATAATTATCATATGAATATCAAATCTCAAATTTGTATATAACCCATGTTAGACCAAAATGTATCTAGATTTGAAGGGAAATTTGTAATGGGATAATATGAAATGGGAAATTATAGAATATTTATTAAGAAGCTTCATTTTTAAACTGGTAATGGTTAAGAGAAAAAAATCCAAAAGATGTAATGAAACCTCTACCTATTCTTTCATGGTAATGTGATGATATTACTAAATACATTTTCACTAGTCTATAAAAGTATCTTATAAAAAATAATTTTATATGATTTATTATTAATCACCTTACCATGTATTCATATTTCCTCACTATAATGTATGATCGACCAATTGAGTGCACTACAAGCCTCTATATTAATGATGTTATGAGATTTCATGGTGTAGCTATTTTTATTGTATTTGATCATGATCTTTCATTTATATCAAAATTCTAGAAGGGTCCTCAGAAAGATCTTCATAATAAGCTACATTTGAGCACAACATGTTGTCCTCAAAATTATGGGCAGTCTAAAAGGACTTTATAGACATTAGAAGACAAGTTTTTTTTGTGATCATGTTTCTTTTATGGTATTGAAGAACTTTATTTTCCATTTTTTGAAATTTTCATATAATAATATATTTCGTTCAAGGAATCAAATGTCACCATTTGAAGAATTTTATAGAAAGTGGTGGAGTTCTCTAATATGTTTGGATGATGATTAGGAAAGTAATCCTGTAGGACTAGATCTTATTGAAGAGAGAATAATGAAAGTGGTGACTATTCTGAATCATATTAAGGTAGCCAACGTAGTCAAAAATGTGATGTTATAACCAAAGGAAGGATTCCGAATTTAAAGTAGGAGATAAAGTTTTCTTAATTTTATATCTATGGAAAGGTGTTGTAATATTTTAAAATAAATTTAAACTAATTCCTAGGTAAATTGGGAAATTTTAAATTCTAGAAAATATTGCAGTTGTGGATTACCTTTTGGAAATTCTACCTACCCTCTTGAAATTCCATGATGTGTTTTATATCTCTTTATTGAGGGAGAAATTTCCAAACCCCACACATGTTCCCACTATTGATGCAATATAATTTTAACATGATTTGTCTTAATGTTAATATACTGTCTAGTTTCTTGAAACAAGATAAAAAGTGTTGAAGAACCAAAAGACTCAATAGTTAAAGTTAATTTGGAGAAATCACATGATAAAAGACAAGATGTGGGAACCTGAAGAAGTTATGATGAAGAAATGACCAAATCTATTTAATAGATAACATTTTCTAAATTTTAAGTTCATATTTTTTAAGCAGGGGTGAATGTTACCCCCCAAATTTAATTATAGTAATCATTTCTTTCAAGAGAAAAAATAACACAATATGCATATATAAATTAAAGAATAGAATAAAAAAATAAATAATCAATTTTCATAAATTTAATTTTATGGAACTAATTTAATTTTTGGATTTAATATATAAAAATTATCTAATGATGAATTTTGGAGATTTTTCAAAAATAGTCGATTTTTTGAGTGAATAGTGAAAAATGACGATATTAAAAAAATTGTCACATTTATGATATTATAGAAACATTTAAGACAAAAAACGCTTTTTATAGAAAAAAATATATTTAATATGTTATATATTGAATTTAACATTATAATATTAACTTAAAAATATATGTTTATCATTTTTGAAAATCTAACTTATGTGTTTCTTCAAATAATTACTTTTTTTAGTGATTCTCTCACTTTATCATGTATATAAAAGGATACATTGAGTTTATTTTGTTTTAAAATATATATATATATAATTTTATTTAACATAATATAATAGGTTAATTTTTTATCAATTTTATTTTTAATTTGTTTGGTAAAAACATTTTTCGGCTTAACACAAATTGTTTTTGAAAACGGTTTTCATTGTGTTTTGTATATTTATATTAAACTTAATTGCTAAAAATTATAAAAAATTAATTTTTTAAAAAGGATTATATATTTTTTATTATCATGATTATTATTATTTAATAATTTCAACTTGATCTTTATTCATAATTTATTGTAAAAAAAAGTACAAATATTTTACTATGGTTGTGGTTAAAACAGATTTACTAGAGGGGGAGGGGGTTTAAACATTTATATAAAGGTAAAAATGCAACATAAAAGTATATAAATATTATTGGTTTATTATATTTCATCCTTATATAATCATTCAAATTTCTGTTCATTTTTTGCCACTAAATAAAGAAAACGACTTTATATTATTTAAATTTTTATGTAATTCCACACGTCTATCCCCTCACATATAAAGAAAATATTCTCATACATTATTAAAAAAAATGAGGACTATATATCCACCAAGGCCTAGCCAAAATCTTCCTATATTCCTTACATTTTTTCTGGAGCTTATTTTCTTCTCCCAAGGCCATACTAATAAGAATTAATGAGTAAACCAAAGAAGGTCCCTCAAAAAAGAGGTAGTTGTTTTTACACACTCTTTTCAAGTTTGTTTCTTATTCAAATTAAAATAAATATATTGTATCCAAACTGATATAATGAATACTATATCATAAATATAATGAAATTTTATAATTACTATGGGACAACCATTTTACACCTCCTTTCCATCCTATAGAGAATGAAAGCATCGCTCATGCGTACACTCGACCTACCATCTCTACAAAAAGGTGTAATTTGTTTCTAATAACATATTTAATAGGATGTTTATAAACATATAAAAAATTAATATATACTATATTAATGAGATAATTAGGATTATGGGAATATAATATATCATTTATCTTCTTACCCTTCAACCCGTTAAAAATGATAGAATCACTCTTGTGCATGTGGGGACTACCACCTCTAGAAAGAAATGTGATTCATAATTCATGTAAAACGTTCATTAATTATTCAAACATTTTATTTAATTAATATATACAAGATTTAAATCATTATTAACATTTTTATATGATATAACCATGATAGGTTGTATGAACCGTAACTGTCTAATCGAAACCTACATGAAAAATGAAGTAGTTAACACCTGAAATGATAATGATAATAAAATATTTTTTAATGGACATGTTATAATATTTTATAAGTAAATCATGTATTTTATTATAATTATGAATAATATTCTATAATAAATTTATAATAAATATAAATTTATTATACATGAGGTAAAAATAACTCACAAAGAATGCCAACCAAGAGGTAATGGTTTATTTCATTATATTATCCTTATTTAGGATTGTTAATGTTTAAGCATACATTGGAAGAATTATATGATATTTATATCTTAAATAATAAATAATTCATTATCTTATATTTATTTATGGAGTTCAAATTTTTTTTCCTTTAATTTTCCTATATCTAAGTAATCAAAAGTGTGAAAGATTTTTTTAAGAAAAAATGGATTTGTTTTACTATTCATCGGGATTTATTTAATATCTATCCATATTGTCGTTAAGAAATTATAAATAATATTTTTAAAACTATAATATTATTTATTGAAGTAATTTTTACCTGGATTTTAATTTTTATAAATTGTTTTAAAAGTAATCTTCTTATCATTTTTAGAATGAGGTATGTTTACCGAAGGAATAAAGAGAATATTTGTTTTAACTTTTACCACATGAAAAACATTTTCCACCATCAGAACTATTTTTTTCATTGAATATTAATTTACATGTATTTTTTTTATTCTTTAATAAATTATTCCAATTATATTATGTAATTTTATATATTTTTAATAATTTATTTATAAATCAAAAGGTAATTTCTTCCAAGAAATGTTCCAGTGATCTTTTAAAATTTATTTTATCTATGTAAACATCATTTTAGGAATCTTAAAATTTACTAGAGATATCATCAAATAATACCATCCACTATATTACTCTAGATGGGTTATGATTATGATTCCCAATTTTTACTGGGGAGGAATATTTGAATTCCTTATGATTTTTTTAATACAGATATTTGAATTGATTATGTATATTAGTTACTATTCAGGTATTTTATATAATGAATTCATTTGACTTAGTAAGTAATCGGTGCGGCCCATTTTATCCCATTGATGCATCTGTAGGTATCATGTGAAAAAAATTGTGGGGTTTTTGGCATAATCCTTACTTATTTATGTATGATGTCTTTGAATAAGTCTCGGACGGTAAGTTTATGATGTTTTTCATTATGAATTATATTATTATGAAACTATTTTTTTACCATGTCATTGTTTATGTTTATATGTCATCCATGGATTTAGTCCTCTTTATTTGGTATTACTTATACGGAATATTTTATTATTTTTCATCTATTTTATATTATTGATGCTTTATTTATCCTATGGTAGGTTTTGTCATACCCATTCCCTTATGAAACATCTGAGATCATCCTTTACTATGTCTTCCTTTCCCCAAGATACCATGAAGGGATTAATGGATGATTTTAGGGATACAATAAATTAAATAGTAATGTTATCAAAAAAATATTACATTTTATGTCTTGTTTTCAAATCTAATATGGGAATCAGATATCTATCAAGTCTCCTAGTACAACTAAACTATATGATGCTCTATAATGAGATCCCTTCTATTTTATGAAAAGGTAATAAACTGAAAACTAACTTTAGGTTATTGGATTCGGGGAGTTATAAGATACATAATGAAATTATTTCCTCAATTTTCATAAATATCTACCAAAAATTTATTTACTCATGATACCCTTCATAAACATGTCTTTATTAAATCCCTTATTCATAACATAAGAAAAATGGAAAGATAAAAAGGGGTGAGATTATATTCTCTATATGGATAAACATATGATATATCAATTGATGATCATAATTGTGAGGAATCATAATTAATCGAACATAATCCATGAGATCATATAATGAGAATAAGAAAATTTCATATGAATTTTTTAATAATCATATGTATATAAAATCAGTTCATTATTAAATTATAATTTTGAAGACCACCATCGCATAGTGGGGAAAAGTTCCACAATTGATCAGGTTCACTCCCTAACCTCCTTTCATTGTGTAAATAGGTTCACTCCCCATTATCCTTTATACTGACACATGAGTTAATAATCATTACCCAATTAATTGAAGTTATTTAACGGGTCCACCCATAATATAATGAAATACATACATATTTTCTCTTTAATATCATAGAAACATTTATCATTACATCATAAAAAACCTCAAGGGAAAGATATGGGTTTTATAAAGATTTTCCCATCACTTAATTAACCTTTGGTAATATACCTAGTATCATATAATAATCCATAAAAAAGCATCATCATAAGCCATCATGAGATAGAAAATATTTTTATTATAATAACATAACCCTATTGGAGAATAAATGTCCTTAAACTATGTTAACAAAGATGAATAATACATTTAAAAGATAATTGAAACATTTCTTTCAAAAAATTGAAAATTGCCTTTTTCTTTTGAATCTTTAGAAACTAAAAATTCATCAAATATGGGGAAAATATTTTTATTTGAAGTAAATGAGTAAAATTTTAAATTAATCTTCAATTATTATAATGGTAATTATAATTGGAAAATTTTTTCATTCAATAAACATTAAAATAATGATTATTTTCCCAATTTTGGTAAAAAGTCCCAAAGTATGAAATTCAGATAATAGAAAAGATATTCCTTTTAATATATTGAAAAAAACTAAAATATTATTGAAAATTACTTTAAATGATAATTATCGTATATATAAAATTCTATAAAAGATTCAAGCATAAACAATCCCAATTAAAAATGAGATTTGAACATAAATCTTTACCATCGACCAGGGATTTCTTCATATTATCTATTTAGTTATTATATCATAAATTTAGATTTATTATAAATATATAATATAACCATATTCATATTTATATTATACTATATCATTCGCATATAATTTTCAATTACCCATTTATTAATAATTGTTCATTAAAATCAATATTCGGGTGAAAATGGTATGTTATTCATTAATGTTTTGGTTTGATGGTTCTTATCTTTGAACCTTGGTATTGGTTTCATCATATATATATTATTTTTAATTTCATATTTATCGTTATTATTCATTATATATACTTACATAATAATCTATATAATTTTGTGATGAGAAATTAATTATATCACTTCATGGAGATGGTAGTTCATATTTACACACAGGCAATGTTTTTATTTTCCAACGAATGAGAAGAAAGAAATAAAAATAATAAAATATATTTATAGAATAATTATATCATAAATACCATATATAGTCATTAAATATATCAGTATTACAGACTTTTTATAGCATACATGAATAATGAATCACATCGTTTGGTGGAGGTGGTAGTCCACACGTATGTATGAAAGACATTATCATTTCCAATAAGGTGGAAATGAGGTAAAAATGGGTAAATATTTTACATAAAATAATATAATTATATAAAAATATACTAATTTATTAATGATATGATTGTTATATAATGTTTGGATACAGTTAAAGAAAAAATATGATCTAAAAAACATATAAAGACAATTTCCACTTCTTTTAGAAACCTCCTTTGACTTACACCACAAGCCTTCAATGAATGTTCTTTTCAAAAAATTTACTATAACATGGGTGCGGGATTGGGGATGGTATATGGGTAGTGATTTTCTAAGCAATGTAGCTAAAAATATTTTAAGTATTTAGCGGTAGAGGAACTCTTTTTATAAGTGAGGTGGGTGGAAAACATTTAAATAGTTAAAACATTAGAATATAATAGAGTAATATTCAGGTGAAAGTGTAAAAAATGGAAAAATATTTTAATATAAGATAAGTTATGTGAAAAATATCATTATTTAATTAAAAATATACATGTTTAATTGATGTTTTAAACCCGTATTTTTTTGACCCCCAACTTAACAGTTTTTTACCATAGCAGAGGCACCAATTTTTATAATAATTATTATTGATTATGAAAAAATAAAGGTGGACTCATTAATAAATTTGTATATAATGACTAAATTTATGGATATTTTTCAAATTAAATTCTTATAATTGGTAAAAATTTATTTTAAATAATCATGAAAAATCCAAAAAACTATTTTTATAAAAATGTTTTTTATGCATAGCACTAAATTTATTCTCATTAATTTCCTAGTAAAAGCCATAAAATTGAACAAATTTTTTTTATTGAATATATTATATTCATATTTCATTATAAAAATTAATAATTAATGATTAATTTTATTTATTATTATAAAAACTCTTGAGTGCATAAAATCATTTTTTCATATAAAAAATCGGGTTTCATTCAAGTGGTTTTATTTTAATTTACAAACCATTGATAACTAATGAATTAATTTTATACATGTGAAAAAAAATTGATAATTTTAATACTCTTAATTATTTTAAAAATAAAACATAAATTAAAAACAACATTTCTCATAAATAAAATACTTTAAAACAGTTCTTTATGATAAATAGTATTTCATAAATAAAATAGAAATTTTTTTCAATAATTATACACCATATAATATTCATCATTTTTTAATGTATTTTCATTATTCACATAAGTTCATGTTTTAATGATTCATAAGATATAGAACACATTTATTTATTGAAAATAAATATATTCTAACATCACACAATATAATAATTACTGAATAATTGGTGGATAGAGGTAAAACTATAGGCATGAGATCCTCACAACCATGCCTCCACACTCAAGATTACTATTAGTGGGTATCACCCTTCATTAAAAAGGGAGTACCCAGAAAAGAATATAATATTTTTATTTTATAACATGGTAAGGATAATGAAAAGTATAAATGGGCACAATATGAATTATTTTCCAATATTTTTTGTTCCCTACAATTATATCTTCGAAGTCAAGGTCATCTAAAAAGTTTTCCATATTCTAGATAAAGGAATCATTAGCCCCTACACCTACATCAGTCTCCCATTTATGATAATCAAACTCAATACCACATAAACATCATTACTCTGTGTTCCCAATCAAGTACTCCCATGACTTCTAATTATAATCACAATATCTATGATAAACCTTATATGATAACACTAAGAAAATACCTGATCCACTAGAACTCTTCCCAGGTTGACTATACGCCGACAGTGGCACCCCAATCATGCTTCTAATAGGTTTGTGGATGGTGAATCATAGTGTGTAGAAATATGTCAAAAAAAAAAAGGTTTAGTCCTATAATAACCTTTAATAAACACATATCTATAACACACAAGATGACCAAGAAATGCAGTATGATATATATATATATATATATTCAACTAAATTGCATACAATGAAATCATTGTACAATGGAATTAAAAACATCCCACAACATAAGTATAATGATCCAAATCATTTGAAAAACCCTTGAAAAATAAGTCACTGATAATATATTCTATACTAAAAGTAATCCATTGTTATTTCCTAGTCAAATTGGTCATCAATATCATCATAGTCCACTAAAATTAAAATTTAATCCCCATGCATCACTAGCCATCATATTTAAACATATTTCACCATCTCCATTTTTACTCAGTATATCCTTAAACCTATATAAAACCTTTATAGACAAAAAATTTGTAGGAATATGGCCCTTGATGTGGTGATTATAAACATACCATGTATGATTCCTCAAAAAACTAAAAGTAACTGGCCAACACAAATCCAAGTATGAGAGGTGATCAAGAGGAAGATAAAGAGGGAAACTAGAATTCCATGTCAGTTAAAAGATCTGGATAATAAATATTAATTTGAAATAATACAATAATAATAATCTATATATGATTAATAACATGAATTAATAAGGTCACAAAGTACTTCTTTTCATTTTTGATCAATTCCTTGAAATCCACATCACATGAAAAAACGGATGTACTTAGAACAATGAGGTGTCTATAATATCTAGTTTCATTATCTAGATGAGTAACGCATCCCATAGGAAATGCCTGAGGATCTGAGAAATTTCAATTCCCAAAGATTTCTATGCTGTTTAAAATAAAAAAATTGTCCAAAACTAGTGTCTATGTAGGGGAGCTTAATCATCCTCAAAGCATTCTCATTAGATGTGGGACAAATATTCCCTCTATTATAATGGTATTGATCAAGCATTCAATATTACCCATGATAAAAAAATATCTATAACATCACCGAAAACTACAATCTAGAATCCTAATAAGTCATAAAAAATAAAAAAATAAATCCACGAAACCTCCCATCAATTATAATAAAGGATCCTATAACCCTATATTGAGGTGTGGGAAATATAAAATATGATGAATGATCTCAAGATTTTATGATCTCTTTAAATATGAAAATATTACTAAATTTATAGATAGAGGATTCCATTATAATGTAAGAGGGTGGAAATAGCTTCCCTATCTGATATATAGGTTCGGGATTATTAGACCTCCTACAACTAATCCGGAATAACTTACTCTATGTAAGGATGAGGAGAGGAACTTTTACACTAATTCATACTTTTATCCAGATATGGTTTTTTATCTTCTGAATGATTCTTAAAAAATCGTTCTAGTATCTTATTTATTGACACCCATACCTAAAAGGTTACACCATTAACTTTATCGTCTACATCTTCACTATCAATTGAATGACCACCATCAAATTCTATAAAACAACACCTAGAATATGAAAATTTCATTCACAAATTTGAACTAGAATTAGAAATTAATATATCTGTATAATTATGGAAGAATTTAACAATGTGTGCCGCCCATAGGCATCCACATACATGTGTACTAGTGCTTCACATAGACTGTTACATTCCATATACATTGCATATTGGTCTGTCAAACATGGCATGTAAGGCTATATGTATACCAACTTGTGTATTTTCTAGGAACATTGATCAAGTTAGTTGGGGTCACATGATATGTATGTTATGTCATGTGGTGTGGGAAAATTAACTCACTTGAAACACTAGTTGTTTTATCACCCAAAATACAAGAAATGTGTTCTCTAGAACTAAATATTTTTTAATAGGGATTTCTCAATAATATTATCACTTCTCTGAATATCATTCCACGGCCTTGAATTATTCCACAGATCATGCATAATTTTCTTTGAACACCTTGATTCAGGTAGGAACCTCATTGAAAGTCGATTGAAAATCACTATTCATCTAATCACAGTCCCAATATTGAAGTATTCCCTTCCTTCAAGCCTTCACTTAGAAAAAAAACATCATACATCGTTACACCTTCCAAGATCCACCATCATTACTTGTGAAGCTGTCCCCCACCATGATCTATGGTTCATTGCAACACCAAAAATATAATATGGGGTTTTGATCCATATCTGAGTCAAAATGAAAAAAATAAAATCGCCAACCAAATCTTCTCCTAAGAAGAAGGATGAAAAGAAGTATGGGAGAAAAAAATAAAAAAAAATCAAGTATCATCAATGCTCAATGAAAACATGAACTTATAACATAGGCATGATAAATGACGGAATGTATTAAAGAAGGTACTAAATTAATGTAGTACGAATAAAAAATAGTAAAATTTATAAGGGAATGAAATATCCATGAATTGTGATAAATCATTAATCTATTATCAAAAAATCAATGATGAGTGGGGGAAAATAAGAATTTTACATTCTCAACTACAAGGGGAATAATATACTCTTATATTATCTTCATCACACCTGCATGATCCATCCATTAATTTTGATACTAATTTAAACATGTTCTCTCAAAATGCCATTACCTTTGTGAACTATCATTACATCCTCCACCTTTTTGGGATTAACATTGTTTTATAATAGATAACCCTAGGGAGATGTTATAACTTTTCCTAAGTAGATAAATTCTAGTGTTCCTCCATTTAATAACTAAATAATAAATAAATTAAATTAGTTAATTAATTATTTTACGATAATAAACACTCAAATGTCTGAATTAAAATAAAATTATCATTATTTCTAAGGAAAACTCTTGATTATACACTCAACCAACAACTCATATTTCAAATCTTAGTTTTTTTAAGTGATATAATCATTTTATCAAAATAGCAATGAATAGACTAAAAATAATATAATAATATTATGGTATCATTCTTGTGGATACAAATTTATCGTATTTCCATGATTCCTCAGCAATGTATCTTGAAATAATAATTAATATCATCCCTATGGTTCAGTCAAAAATAAACATGTCCATCAAAGCACTATCGATCTTGTTGGATAATTATATATTCAAGAAAAAAATATAAAATATTCCGTAAAATGAAAAATGCATGTGAATTACCAAAGCTATACCTAGGGGTAAACACCACCTCTTAAGGTTATATTATATTGTAAATTTACCATTTTATCTCTATGAATGTTCCAAGACATCAAAACTCGAAGTTATATTAAGTCTCAGTAAAGTAAAACAAATGTCACTACAAGAGATACCATCAAGACTAACCATAAAATGTCTCAAAAGGGTAATACCTGAAAGAATAGTGGCCAATTTTATTATAGTATAACATAATTAGTGATATATGGGTACCCCATGAGCCACTAAAATCCAAGACGTAATCCCAAATTATATCCTCTAAAATATGTACATCTCATTTTGTTATCTGACCTCCCTATAGATGATAATCCATAACTGAATTCACCTGAGATACCATAAAATCATGATGGACATTCTATAAAATGGATATGAATTAGGGATCATTATTATAAATTATTAAAGAAGGTACCCCACACTACCACATAGTCTCCAACACATATAGCTTCCCGAGGTCCATCAACTTCGGGTATCATTTCTTGGAATATGGTGAACTAATTTTTTCAATCTGTAAATCATGATACAAATGGAGTTTTAACCCCAATAGGTGTGAGGAAATCCAATAATTATGTATATAGATATATCAACCCACTTCCATGTGGGTACATTAAGAGGTTGAAGAAATCCAAATGGATTTTTTCATTGAGATTTAATTTGTTGACAATTATAACTCTGTGACAAAAAATCAACTATGTCATGTCTCATAACCAACCACCAATTTTTTTACCTCATGAATTAGTACATGTTGATGGATATGGGATGAACTAACCACTAATAGTTTTTCCAATCATTTATAAAAATATTCTTCAAAGATGGGGAGTCTAAATATGTGTTCTAAAAGTGGTAAATGCCCTTGGTAGATAGAGACCAAACATCAATTGTCTCCCCATCATATATAATTCTCCTCATATACTGGAACTATTTATCTCTTTATTTTTTGTGATTAATAATCTCAATGATTCAGTGTGTCAGCTAAATACTTTTAATAAATACATTATCATTCTCTTCTTTAACCTTCAAGTGCATCTGATCATAGTGGTTCATCATATTCCATTCCTCACTAGATTAGTTAAAAGCATGAGAATTTTACTTCCTGCTAAGAATTATTTTGACTAATTTAAATTTTAAAATTGTATTGGCAATGTCAAAATGATATTCCAAACTGTATTTTACCCATATCATCTTCCTAAGATTCAAATACTTCTATAAAAATATGTAACCCAGGCTTTTATGATCATAATAAACAATGAATATCTCTCTAAAAAGTAGTTTACCTAACATTTAACAGTATCCATTAATTATAATAGCTCAAGTTTGTGGTTTAGATAATCTTTCTCAAGTATTAAAAGTTAGAAAGAACCTTACCCAACCATTTGATCACCATTCATAATCACACAACCCAATCCCATACCCGATGTATAATAATAAGTGATATAACCACAACCGGCCTCACGTAAAATCATGAAAGTGGAGGCTATGAATTTTAACCTAAATTAGTCAAATGATACTTGGCCCTCCAGGATTCATAGAAATTTCACCCATTCACATGAGATAGCATTCACTAGTGATGAAATATGGGATAAATAACTCACAAATCGCTTGTAATAGCTCTCTAAAGAAATGATGCTTCATATATTAATGAAACTACACGGTTCTTACTAATATATATCATCTATCACCTTTTTAAGATCAACATAAATTACTTATTATAATAACACATACTCAAAAAACATGAAATCCTAGCTCCATAAACTACACTTTGATGATTTTTTTATGGTGATGATCATGAAGTGTTACCAAAATAAATATGGAATGATTATATTTCACTAATTTTGTTTTAAAATAAATATAAATATCATCCATAAAAACCATGATTAAGGTATCAAGGTATCTATGAAATATTAAATTCATAAGACCCTAAAAGACAGTTTTATTATAGGATAAAGCAAAAAAAGAACACTAAGTATTCAAAATGGACACATATTATTCAAGAATAAGTCTAAGGAATATTATCCGTATTTACTCTCAGTTGATGATATATTCACTGAAGGATAATCATTGAGAATTTCCTTCCACCTTTTAACTAGTCAAAGTGGTCATATATGTAAGGTAAGGGATATTTATTCTCAATGGTCACTTGATTTGGTATTCTATAATTAATGCACAAGTATAAGGACTCAAATTATTTCTTCACAAATAGAACATGGGATTCCTACAGATATATAGTTGAATGAATTAATAATTTTCATTCTATGTTATCCAAATAAGTATTTAATTCTTTCATTTAAGTGTGTTCTATATGATAATAAGATAGAGAGATTTAATTTTTACTGAGTAACAAATCAATCAAAAAATTGACTTACCACCCCACGGAAAAATCTAGCACTACTAGAAAATGGACATATCCCCACGGTTTTCCAGAACCATGGGGATAGATCCTAAAAAGTCACATATACCCACGGATTTCAAAAACATGGGTATAGGGGTACCTACCATACATTTTTCCCCAAAACCATGGGGATATATCTGGGCTAAAATATGTATACACAGGTTTATGAAAAACTATGGGTATAGGTTTCTCGTGTGCGCGCGGGAAATTTGTTTTTCCCGCGGGAAAGAAATTTTATTTTTTGTGGGAGTCCTATACCCACGATTGTTCCCTTTATACCTACAGTTTATATAACTATGTTTGACTATATATATATACACACATAGGTGATGTTAGGGTAGTGGTTAGACGTGGTTTTTGCAGTGAAGAGGTTGTGGGATCGAAACCCGTTGCATGCATTATTTTAGGATTTATACCCATAGTTTTGAAACCGTGGGTAAACGAATTTGAAATCTTGGAAGTTGGGTATTTTTTGTTGAAACGGTGGAGAACAGTTATACCCACGGTTTTGGAGAACCGGGGGTATAGGCTGGGGACCTATATCAATGTTGTTCCAGCCCACGGGTCCCAAAACCTTGGGTATAGGCTATACCCATGGTTTTGGGGGCTATACCCATGGTTTTGAATTGCGGGTATAGGAAATTTTTCCAGTAGTGTGATAAGACATCTAAAAAACCATGGAAAATCCATAATAAAAAGAGGAAGATCGTTCTAGAAGTTCACATCATTATCCTCTACTTGAGGAGATAATAATAATATATCACCCATGGGAATAGGATGTCCTACCTAGCCCCACTGTGGGTCCAATTCTACTTGAAATACATTATAGCTCCAACCAATGGGGGTAATGTTCACCCTATAATGATAGTAATCAATTCTGTCTCTGAAGGTATTTTTTTGATCTATCCTAACAATAAAATCAAAAAATTCTATTTTTGATAGTAATAAAAACCCATTACAGCTCCACTTCTGATATGTTGAAGGACATAAAAAACCATTACCCTTCCTCTTTCCAATAGTTGTTTATATCTCAATTACATAAGGAATATGCTCAGATATAAGATTTATAAAATCAAAGGTAAGGGAATATATGAATGTATGAAAGTAATTTTCATTAATTAAAGTAGTCTCCATTGATTATCCAATTAGAATGGTACCACTCATAGTCATTGATCCTACCATAATTTCCACTAAAACATTCTCTACTAAATGAAACAATATCACCTCATAAAGGGTTTGAGGACTAACAAAACCAAGAGGCTTAGTCCTCTAATAAATTTACTGGTAATATGAACTATTCACACATCCACACTAATGAGTTTGATACTCTACTTCCTTACTCACATCAAATTGAGTTGTAGATAGCCTGGGTTTTAATGAACTAGTTACACTTCAATTATATAGTGTTAGATTCAAAAATATAATAGATGGACTAAATTATTGAATGTATAAAAAATATTTTGTGCCACTTGGAATGAATTCTTTACATTTCTATACATACTATTTTGTAGAAAATAAGAGGTCCCTTACCCATGATTTTTGATGACGTAGACTCATATGGGTACCTAAATCCACATCCACATCCTCTTCACTGTTCATCTAACTTCCTCTTATATTTTGATATCCCAAATTCACATCTTCAAGGCAAGAGGGATTACTTAATTATTCTATAATCCTATTTTGATCTATCTATAAGATCAATTATTAATACATTAATTCTACATACATTTAGAGTTACACCAAGAAGACCAAGGACTCGATTTCAGATTAAATTCCCATTTCAAAACATCAATCTTTGAACTCATAATTCAATACCAACTCAAAGGAATGGTGACCAAGGTTAGGAAACTAGATAGCATATCCCAATAACGTTTTTTGTCATTTTAGAATCTATATATAGTGATGTGAATTTTCTAGCTCCATATTATCATGTTAAAATTCTGGGTAAATATCACCTTGAAGTTATGTCACCTAGAGTGATTATATTACTTAGACTGGATGAATAAACCCCATAATTTCTAGCTTATTTCATCAAACAATGAATGTAGTAAATTTATATTTAATGTAATCTAGGGTTTTTGGGAATTAAATATTTATTTCTATCTTATCCAAGCAATACTCTACTTATTAGGATCGTTTTTTCCTCCAAAGGATGGAGGATTATGATTAATAAACTCCTAATCTTGATCTTTAACTTTAGTCATACCCAAAAATTCTTCTATAGCTTATGTTGGGAAATGGTTGTATCCATGGAGCATAACTGTCATATTATATTCCCTATATTCAATAAGGTTCTAATTTACTAGAGGTGGTACTCCTAGAAAATCATATAGGGATTCCTTAAGATAATTCAACAAGGATCTTTGAGGAGGCATGGTATTATATGAAATCAAAGGAATGCGAATAAGACTATTAAAATATTAAAATCACATCAAATAAAAAAAATATCCATTAAAATATTAATAATCATAAGAAACCATTTAATATATTGTGACCACATAAAGTACCAAAATGTGCACAATACACAATTTACCAAACTGTGAACCAACTATGTGGGTTGTAATGTATGGGTGGATCTGGACATATATTTTATCCACATTTTTTTCCAAACTATATTCCAAGTATCTAGATCACACTGAATTTCTCATATCAAGTTACATGTTTTGGTCACATGGCCTATAACCCATGTGCCTTATCAATGTACCTGATAAAAAGTCATCTTAATTTCTATTTTTAAAAATATAATCTATCAAAAAAATCAATATAAACTCCCAAAACTCATTTCCAAAAATCCCATAGATAATATTTTCTCATTATAATAAGTGTTGGTCAGACACTCACCCAAAACCTACTAATATGGTCCAAATGATTCTATCTCTTATCTATAAAGACATCCCTAATATTATTGAAAAACTAGGCTTATATAAATTTTTTTAATGAACTGACATAGGCTACACCAAAATTGAGCACTCAAACTAGATTGTTCCAAGGTTTGAAGGAAAATTACAATACCTATGGGTTGGAAACTATGTCATGGATATAAATATACACCTTTGGGAACGGTTTCTCCAAAATAATACACTAAATATGTCCCTATAAAGAACCTCACGTAACCTTATAATATATTGGTGTGTCATTATCTCACATGAATAATGAAAAATTAATAACTGAAAAAATGACTTAATTTATATGAAATATAAAAATTAATAACAAAAAGTTATATAATAAAATTGATATATATTACATGGATAAGTGAAAATTAAAAATATATTGAAAAAGGTTCTAGATTGGAATATAAGAGATCTGAAAGGATCAGATGTTGTGACAAAGGCATGTCAGAAAGTCTACAATAATAAACAAAATGAAACAAAATGAATTTTACCCATCCATGTGTGACAAGGGAGACACCCCCAACATTTTTCATCCATTAACCCAAGCCTGATGATCCAGAACATTTTCCACTTTCCAACAGTGCCTTTCCCTTCCTTATATGCATAAAAACATGGTTTACATACACCAACTGGTTCTATGTATGGTGTGATAATAACAATCCCAGTAGGTTCCCTCTATGTTTTTTATGAGAACACATTATTTAATTAAACCTAATCATTCATCTTTGAAAAATAAATATAAAAATACACTATTAACATTCAAAAGGATACTATAACATAGCCACCTTTATAAATAGTTTAAACATAGAAGAAAAATCATGTAAACAATATCTCAAAATAGGTATTGCGGAAAAACACATGAGGTCACTATAGTCATGGGAACTTCGGTATCCTTGTTCTTATTAGGTTAAAACACAACATGAACAATACTTCATCAACCACTAGTGATAATTTCAACTGTTCATGCAACAAAATAGACCATTGGCACCTAGGGAGAGTATCATCATCTTAATAAATACATTCACATTCAGATCATGGTAGTGTTAGTTTTTGGTGTAACCCAAATCTTGGTAAAGGATATCAATTCATAGTGGTATTAGTCCAAGGCTTCCCACTTAAAAACCCTAGGGTTCCAGGTATTATACCCCTTTTACAGAATTAAATCTTCATATTTAAGACCATTTCTATTCAAAGAATCATTTTATCCAACACATAGTAAGAAACATTTAATTCCCAATCTAAAACATTATTTACAAATCACCTAAATTTTCCAAATCTATGGAGAATAATTAGATCACATATACTAACTCTCGTGATACTATAAAATTTTCTAAAAAAATTAAGGAAACATTTTAAAATAAAAAAACACAATTTTTTCACCACGGAAATAAAAATAATAAAACCATAGAGAATGAATGAATATAATTATTAGGAGATTCCATGAATATTATTAGGGGATAATAATTTAAAAATAAATAAACCATTAATGTTGGGGTGATATCGATGTGAAAGGGATTTTAGTGTTTGATAATGGGAGAAAAATTATGGATAGACATGTTAAACTAAAAAGGGGAAAATTAGTCATTTCACATTTTAATGAAATTAGATAGGCCAGAAGGTTTGATCATAAAGTTTACCAAATCATGTACTAACCAAAAAATGACATTGGAATCCCCTTGAGTATCCACATTGTTTGAATTCATTTTTTTTCAAACCATTTTTTTACTATTTGAACACTAATGTGGTCTGTTTCAAGCCCCTTCATGAATGGGTTTTTATGGGTTATTTTAATTTCTCACAAAGCATGTGACATAAATTGTCCCCATATTACACAAAAAAACTCAATGAAAATGCATAGTAATAATTTATAATATTAAAAATCAATAAATAATGACATTTATATGTAAAAATGACACTTTAGGTGTGATAGAAATTCACCATTAGCTCAAAAGGTTCAATAAATTAAAAATAAATATTACTCCCATTATAAGACCTTAAATGCCCTTGATTATGAGAAACCATAATAAAAAAAACTTTATTCCAATGTTGAAATCCATTTGTCACTTATTTAATCAATTTAAAAAAATTTATAGTATCAAGATATCTTTATCCACTCACTAATCACCTATATCTTGTCTATCATGCTCCACACTAGATCTGGTCCAAGAATTACTGACTCATTATCTTTAGTATGAAACAAAAAAATATTCTAGTTCATCTATACCAAACCATATCTTGATTCATAAAAATGAATAAATAATAGCTATTATTATCGAAAAAAACCCAAACGTAGATATTTTACCTAGGAACCACCAAAATCAGGAATACATGCATGCATCATATCCTCTAGTGTCTAGATGGTTTCTATGTTCACCCATCTTTCAAGGGATGAAAAGTAGTATTACATAGTAACTAAGATCTAAAAGAAACATGATAAATCTTATTTACACATGAGGTGTACTGAGGATAATTATTAGGTATTATCATTCTTAACACCCCATGATGCTGCATAACCTCTTCAATGCACCACCTCCGCAAAGAATTTTCCGCACATGACTCATAACAACTAAGAAATGAGATGACTTCATCAACTAATATAAAATCACATATATGGTTTCAAAACATCCCTAATATTGAGGAAAACCTATGATTAAATCCATTTAAATTTTTCCCCATTTATATTGAGTAATATACAATGGGTAAAAAAACATAAAGAAACATGACTCATGACCTTCACTTGCGGACACTCTAGACACTGAGACACAAACTCTTCCACTAACCATTTATTCTCTAACCACTAAAAAATGTATCAAAGAATTATAAATGTGGTATATATTAGAATACACAACTATGAGAAAGATATGAAATCCTTACCGAACTGACATCTCATATCAATAGTGGAATGAAGAGAATCTCACAAAACAAAACCTTATGGTTACCATCCTCAAACCATCCCTCATAAGAATCTCTATGAAAACACGATCTCTCAACACTTCCAACTTAGTATATCCTAATTGATACTTCTCCCACATTGTCAAAAGAAAGAATTCTCTATCATCTGGTATAGGGAAACTCTATTTTTGATCACATCCACATCCAAATAAAGGGATGAAATATGTTCCATCATCTACTACACATCTTCAACCTCTCAATAAACATCATAATAGAACTTTATAATCAGCATATGATCCCAAAAATTCCCATTTTCATGTTGTATCCTATAATATTATGTCATAATCCTATAATAACTCACCTCTTGGAATAGATTCCAAACACATTGATATTTTTTTTTTCATAATCGATTTTAACCAATGAAGAGCACAAAGCACTCATTGATAAGATAATGTAACCAAAACATAATTAAAGAAACCACTATAAACTCAATATCATGGGTAGAGTATCTTTAGTAATGTAGTCACCTTAATGGGGTTATAGATGGTAATATCCATCAAAGATAACTACTCTATAAAACATCAAAACCAAACCAAACCGAAGATGATATGGCCCACATAACAACATAAACATAACTCCTTCTAGTAAATGAATAAAAAAATAACTAATGAACTTATCGTTCAACAAAATAAAATTTTTTATTGAAACATATTTCACCACGAAATTCATAATACTTCATATTAAAATACATAAAAGGAGCATCAATCTTAGAGAAATCAGATACAAACCTCCAATAATAGAATGGATTTCCAAGGAAACTCTGAATCGATAAAATAATATTAGGAGATACCCAAGGAACAACTACATTATTCATAAAATGATCTATTGAAACGCCATGTGAAAATATTGAATCTATAAGGAAATACATATCAAATTCTAATAATTTGATCTTCAATTAATTTATATATATATTATTTTGTTCAAGAACATCAAAAATGGAACATAGACACACAACAATGACTGACAGAATGGACCAAAGGCCTATATTTTTATTGATTTTGGATAAAACCCCATTTAAGGATAAAGGGGGGGAAACCAATACTATAAGGAAATATACACACAACAAAATCCTCCTCTAATCCTTAATATATAAGGATTTAATTTATAAAAACTATTACAAATAGATCTATGAACTCACTAAATACTAATTCCATCAAGGAAATGAAAATAGTTTGGAAACATTAAACACTAAAAGAAATATCCATGAACTCAAAGTGATCATAATTTATTTTAATTCACATAAGTTAGTTTTTAAAGATTCAGTTATAGAATTTTCACAAACTTATGAATGTATAGTCGTGAAAGTATTATTCACAAAAAATTGAAGTTTCAGGAGTAGTGAGGATTTAAATCACAAAACACTCAACGATGTATTTTGTTTCCATAAAATAGATCACTACACTATAATTCATTAAATGACAATTGTCCCCATTGGTAACCAAACCTCTATTTATGGGCATAGAGTTAGATTTATTTTCTCGAAAAAATCTTATCAATCGCTAGTTTTAGATGATTTTCTATTATAATGTGACCCACATATCCCTAATCAGGTCCAATAATAGGGATTATTTTTTTAAGATTGAAATATATGATTCAAGTGAGATTTAAATGAAGGAATGATTTGTTCAAAGAATATTCTGGCCAAAATGTCTCAAAAACACACCTAAGGGTTTGTTTTCATGAAGGTAAAAACTTTTGTGAATGATGGATGCTCATAAAAATCCCTAGTTATGCTGATCTTGGGCTGATAACACCCACACCATGTATGTCCACTTTATGTAAGTCACCTGTATGCATGGAGGTTGAGTTGGTAAGCTTTATACAGTGTATGTCTGATTTCTTGAACACCCATGATGTCGCAAAAGTATTTTTATTTTACACAGGGAACTATATTTCATGAAATTTATTACGCTACCTACAATATGGCTATAAATACCTCCTAATGTCTTAAATTTTAGCGGACATGTTGTTTTGGAATTCCAGTTAAAGCTCCGAATTCACAGAAATATAACTTTCATGAGCCAAAGAAGAAATGGATTTCCCTTGGTATATTTATTTATTGAAACTTCCTCCCATTGGTTTTTTAGAACCTCAAACCCTGGTGGATATTCCTTTCACAAATGTCCATAGCCTTCACGGAAGAAGATATAGCTTAATGTATCTTGGTGTTTTGTGATACACTTAACCTTTATGAAAACAAAACCATGCGAACAAAGTCATCACTCTAAGGAAGTATCTCCCTCTTCCATGAAATATTCATTTTCATGAGATCCCTTCCCTTTATGAGGCCCTAAAATTTTGTGAAAACCATCCATCAATACTCTCTATGGTTCCACCATTCATCCAACACCATTTCACAAAAGTTGATTTTCCTAGGCCCTAGTACCCTTTCAAATCAAGTTCATCTACTCCCTAAATTCCCATTTGATCAGTACTATAGATATATGTGTCAGCCCATGTCACTTCAAGCATGTCCTAGAAAATTACCTAGACTACCTCCAAATAATAGACACTCTAATGCCTAATTCTCTTAATAATATTCATTGTACCACCAGGACCTCGTATTTTCACTCCTCCATGATAGTTTTTATGTCATTCCCCACCCATAAGTGCATGAGAAGTAGATATGTAAGCCCTAAAAGTGACATCATGAAGGGAAACCTACAACATTTCATAGAGTAGAGGCCATTTTCTTGATCTTCCTCTCCTACATTGAAATGATCTACCTAGGTGTAGGGCCCAAAAATATCTGAGTTTTTCAATGTAAAACTACCTAACCCAACATCATAGTCATACAAAGTTAAACTTCATGAAAACCTACTCAGTACAAGATATTAAACTATAGCTTTACCAAGTGTGATGAACATAGGACTCCCCATGTATGAACCTCATCAGATGGAACCTTATCCCCAACCATGAAATTTTCCTCATTCTATAAGAATCTTCTTTGAATAATCCACACAACATCCCTCATTGAAACTCATTCCATGACAAGAGCATCCTTACCATAAGTCATTAAAATACATGGACCAATCTTCTCATGCGACCTTAAATTGATGCATCGAACTATGTGGGTTTTGACCCTTGGTTCCCAACAAGTTATGTAGGATACCTTCAAGTTTTTTAATCTCTACATTCAGAATCACATTGGTTACCACCTTAAGCTTCATTCCTGACACCCCCACTATTACCACCAAATTAAAAAGTGTCCTTATCTCCCCCATGGGGGAATAGATTCTATAATCACCACTAAATATCATGTGTGAAATATTACCCCTGGGGAAAAATGTAACCAAAAACTTACGTGTGATCATATTCCCTCCTTGGGGAAACATATAACCACTCACTTGTCCCTACAAGACGTTAAACCTATAACAAAACTCTCCCCAAAATATTTAAAACATGTGACCAATTTGGAACCTCTACACTACATAATATGTATAGTATGTCTATGGTTAATGGACAAGATTCTAAAACCAATGTTGTTAAATACCCTATGGTCGACATGGGTTTCCTTAGGATTCAGGCCTATGATTCCTTACATAAAATATCCCCTCTAATAAATGATGAATTTTGCAATTTTCCAACATTCCTAACATCTAGAGATTCCAAAATAGTACCAAATTTACTATAAACTCAGATTAATGGTTATTAACCTATTTAGATAGAGGTAGTGTAATTAAATGAATTCCACCATGAGATGGTGATGAGAATAGGTTTCATGAACCTTACTCAAATATATGAGGGAGACCTGGACTAGGTAATTAGAATAAAAAAGGAATATATTCATGGAGGAATCGACATCCTATTATCCTATTTTTATTAAGGATCTCACATCACCAACCATGATGGTGGATGTGATCCACATTTGGAAAGAGGGAATGTGGTGAAAATCAGTATATAACAAACAACCCCAGAAGAATGAATCAGAAACAATGAAATTTTTGGTATTGCATGATAATATGTAGATAAAAATTCTTATATTAACCCAAGATATCATAAACATATTATCTATAATTAAATCTTGATATGAATAGTTTTATTTTTCAATATAATTATTTATATGTTAAATAACAAATCATAAATGAAGAGCTGAGAGTTACCATAGTTGTAACACAGGAAAAATTTAGGAAATGATTCATTAAATAGATCTATGTTTTTGGACATCCTAGGGTCTCTTTTGATGAATATATATAAATATTAAAAGTTTGTGTAGTGTATTGTAGCAGCGGCGGCACTATAGTGGGGGCTGGTCACTATAGTGGCACCAGAGCACTATAACGGTTGCGGGTAATGTGTGGTACTACAGCAGAACGGGTACCATAGAAGTAATATTCATGAATGGGCCATGGGCCAAAAAATTGGGCCTACGGGCCATGTAATGAGATAAATGTCCACTGTGCCTTTGGGCTATGTAATGGGTCTCCCTCTACCAAAGTTAAAGAGGTCTTTGCTTTTATTTAATTATAAATGAGGCTTCGGCCCCAACCATTGAAAAAAAAGAGGAAGAATACATCATTTCCATGTGTTAGGTGATTTATCCATAATTTGGATACCCTTAAAGGAAGGATGCTATTGGATTACTCACAGTGATCATTATCAAGATTGTGTTGAAAAGTTTGGATCAACTCACATCAATTGAGAAAAAGTTACTTCGTCATTCATTTATTTTATTCAACACAAAAAAATAGAGAGATATTTTAATTTTAGGTTTTTTTATGTGTTCCTCTATTTTTGGATAAGTGTAATCCCTAGAAAACCCCATTATATATTTTATTATATTTTTGAAAATTAAATTTGAATTTTCAGTTACAATATATGATAACTTATATTTATTAATTGATAGTTAATATAAATGATAAATAATTAAAGTTGGATTACTACACATTGAATTAATGAAAAATATTATATAATTGGTTGATGATTTATTCAAAAAAATTAAATAAATGATGTAAATAATGAAATTTTTAACAATACATTATTTAACTGTTTAAATATTAGAAAACTTGGATCCATATAAATATAAGATAATTTAATTCACAATGGTTTTAATCTGAGTAATAGTCCTTGAAACTAGATTAGTGAAATGGAATATAATTCGATAACTAATAATACTGACAATTTTAAAATTTATAAATCTAAAAAATAGTGGAAATGAATTGTGAATTTGGAAATAATTGAGAAAAAAATAATGATTGATCAACTATATAGGTATAGTGAAACACTATTATTTCAAGGTTGTTTCAACATAATAGTTTTATCCATGGTGTTGAAATTGGTTAACTTATATTCCATGAATCAATGGAGTGAAAATAATTTTACCAATTTAATTGATCTATTAAATGTCATACTCTTATATGTTAATGGTCTACATTATTTAACTTATGATGAAAAAAAATCATGTCTGAAGGGATTGGGGTATAAGAAGATACATGTATTCCCATAATATTGTGTTTTTTATAGAAATGAATATAACAGTATTTTAGAGTTTCATAAATATTGTACATCAAGGAATAATTTAAATTAAATTTCTCAAGATGATTCAATTATTATGTAAGTACCAAAATTCTTATTATGTTAATGTGTAATATTCTCATTCTTCCTCATTTTTAAAATTTATTTGTAAATTCAAATTAATAAATAGGGTTGAATGAAGTAAATATGATGGAATATCTCATGAAAAAACTATTCCTTTTAGAAGATTCCCCACGATGGAAGAAAATTGTGATGCAATTTAAAATATTTGAATTGAAGTTCAAAATATTATAATTGGATTGTAGATAGATGAAATGAATTTGTATCAGATCCTTAAAAGAAAACACATTTAATGGACTATTATGATAGTAATTTATAACTTATACCAATAGAACTGTAGGAAATGAAAATATGAAATATTTATTTTAATGATTTTCTAGACCAAAATAGACTTTAAATTATATTTATTTTTATTAATAAAATATTTTTTTAATTACATGTCATCGTTGTGTTCACTAAAAATGTTTCCCCAGCATATGGAAATTTGATATTGTATAGTGTTAAGGGATATAATGTATTCCAAATTTATGTGAAAGGGAGTTTATATCATAAAATATAACATTGGAGTAAAATATAATATTTGAATCCTAACTGGTTTCTAAATAGGGGTCACTATTATTTAAGTTAAATTTTTAAACAGCTATAATAATTTGACTGTATAACACATGGAATTACATAATATATAAAGATAAATTTGACTTATATATTTTATATTAAGTTTTATGAAAATGAAGTTTATTTTTATTTTTTCATATTTTAATGTCTTAAACATATTTTTATTTGATTCTATATTATTAATATAGACAAAATTTAATTTTTAATCAACATTAATTATAGTTATTATTTTTTCGGGTTCTTAATCAATTATATGTGATAAAGGTCAATTTAAATTCATTTAATGTTATTTTTTACTAATTAGTCATTAAATTGATTTATAAGAACATGTTTAATCTTACTTCTCAGTCATCTTCACAATTTGTATATGATCATCAATATTCTTCTATTGAGGCACCACCAAATTCTTTTATACATGATCCTATTTCTTCAATATGGAAGGAGAATAATTCCAATGTTTTTAAACATGGTAGTACATTTTTCCATTGTTTATCACTTACCAATGGTAGAGGACACCGATTTATTTTAATTAAAATGGTAATATCTCTTGTCTATAAATAGAAATTATTAACAGTTTTGTGGATTTATAATATAGAGAAAAAATTAGAATTTTATTTTATTGTTGGAGTGTTAACAACTACATAACATCAGAGAAGCTATGAGGGGAATCTTTATAAAATTATTTTTATTATTATTAATGTCAACCATTTACTAATTTATATATTAAATTATATTCCTAGGAATTCTATATTACATTATATTTACTTTCCATAAAATATGTTAGGAACTGATGAAATTGTTTTACTACAGATGGAAAAAGAAATTATATTACAAATTTAACATTTTATTTAATTTTAAGAGATAAAAAATAAAAATTGATTCCAATGTTATAAATTTTTTAATGGAGATACATGGAAGAGGGTTGTTTAAAGTCGACAACATGATTCATTTTTGGTAAGAGTAATATCAATTGTGTATAGAGAATCTTTATGTAATAATTTTCCAAATTATTATTAATGATATATTTTTTGTTAAATTAATTGGAATTAAAAAAATCTCATCAATGGATACATGCAATGATCATATACCCTCATACTTTATCTCAGTGAGGGTATGTATTATTGAAATAGAAAATGAAAAAATTAAAAGAATTATATTATGTTTTTTCTTGAATAGTTTGTAAATTTCTAACACAAATACAATTTTAAAATATTCATTATTGGGTTCCCTTTAGTATAATAGCATAAGGAGAAAATTTATAACAAATTATATAAAGGATAAAATGAGAAACATGCTTTGGAAATCTAGAATTTACTGGTCACACTCAAGGATATGAAGGTGGGTTTATTTTAAAGAAAAATGTTTGGCCATCCTAGTACTTTTTCATGGGAGGAAGCATAAAAGGGAAAAATATAATGTTTAAAATAAAATTTTAGGAATTGGGTTAGTTGATGAAGGATAATAGTATATTTTTAATGTAATTGATATTTCTTGACATGCATAGATAGTTTCAACATGCATATCCCACTTCTACACCTACTACATGGTCAACTATCTTCTATTAGTCATACATTGAGGATCTGCAGTATCATATAATATCATATGGGATCATACATTTTATTAAGGATTCCTTAAAACATAATATTGAGTCAAATTAGACAAGGATAATTGGGTCAGGTATTATAGATAAATTAATTACAGTTTTATTCGTAACTATTTTGGTGGATATAATTGGATACAGTGTCAGTTATTTCTTACTTTATCCATCTAGACTTATATGTCAAAAAATAATTTAGGTTTGAATAAATTATAATTTTAGAAAATATTTTTTTAAATTTTTTTTTAATATTATATATATATATATATATTAAGATTACTTGATCTTTAAAAACTCATTGTTTCCTAGAATGAAAAAGTAGGATACTGCACCATCAAAACCTACTGTTGTTCATATTTCCGAATTTATTTTTACCTTATTGACATATGTATTTTTGTTGGAGGAGTACTATAAAATATTAATTACTTCTACCATTTATGTATGGGATTAGTTTCTAATAATATTAAGTAAATATATCATGGATATTATTGATAGAGATATGTTAGGAATTAGATTGATGAAATTATTTTCCATGTAAGTTGATTTTCATATTTATTTCAAATAAATTAATTTATTGAAATTTATAATACGTTATTTTTTTGACTAAATATGTATATTTAGGCACATTTCATTAAATATGATACCATATCCATTTATGGATTCGTGGATTCAAAATTTATTTCTCAAGTATTAAGGAATAGGGGTAATAATGGAAGAATTTATTATGTTTCTAGAATATTTTAGAATGAATAAATTAAAGTCTTGTATACATTCGTATCTTGAGAGTTATGAAAACATATTTCATTACACTATAATAATTAATAACACTATTTATTATATAATAATTCACATTTTAATTGTTAGTATATTTGTACCCATTGTATGATTTTTTTCCCATCCCTATTAAAACATCAATTGATGATTTTGATCCATACAAAGTGATGTGGAGGATAAATTTTAAAAAAAATTAAATCAGTAAGTTATATAATTTTAATTCTAATATATTTTTATATCTTATTATTTTATTTTAAAATTTTTATCTTATATATACAAATCATAGAAAAGAGTCCCACAAGTTTTCTAAATTAAGGGAAAAAATAAAATATGTTTTTCCAAAAATTGATTTTATTTTATAAGAAGATTTGATTTGTTACTTCTAAGAATGTTATTTTTAATTTAAAAAACGTACTAGAGCAACAATGTGAATGTCAGTGAAAAAATATTGTATGTGGGTATTATATTAAAAGATTTATATATATAATAATTACAACTATACTAATTAAAACTTTTGAAAACGTTTATTTTTTATCAGAAGTTTTAATTTTATATATCATAACATTATATTGAGATTATTTGATAAAAAGTTTCTTTAATGTGTTAAATTATTTTATAAAACCAACTCACATAGTTCAAATGAGTTCAATCATATATGAGAAATATGGTTTGATTATTTTACATGTATACTTAAATTTTTGTTCTATTTTATATGTTTTTTCATATTTGTTATTAAACCTTGGAAATTTTAATATTTGTGTATTTGAAAGAAATTTGTAATACAAATTCGTAATGTTGAATCACTATTAAAAATATTATTATGTTTCTATTGATATTTCTATATTTTTTCTCCTATACACGTTTTGGTATAGTTTTTTTAAATCTAAAAAGTACATTTTCTCCTTTTTTTTAAAAAACATACATTAAAAATTAAATAATAGGTTATTCCATGTCAAATTATAAAAATATTATGTGAAAAATATACATCAACAATGTTTTTTTATAAAATTAATCAACGAATATTAGATTCCATGTTAGTTTTTCAAATACCACCATGGAATAACATCAATTTTATTTCATCAGAATAATATATTCAAAGTGATTTATATATAAAACCGATGTTCAAAATCATATATGATGTAATTTTTCATTTAAAACTAATTTCATAAAATTAATCAATTTATAAAATAGTTTAGTAAGCAACATAATTGGTTTCTTTTTAAAAAAAATTTGTTGAAAATATTTTTTAGTATAATATATACAGACATAAAATCCATTTTCTACACTAGTGATATTCTAATATTAAATTATATCTTTTTAATAGATACAATATAAATTAATTGTTTAGGTTTATTACATCACTCTATAACCAATATCTCATGAGATATGTCTTTGAATTGAAAGATTTCATAATTTAAGAGCTTATATATCACTTATTCTACACAGAGAATATCACATCCCAGACATTTGGCCAATAAATATATAGTTGAATGTTAATATATATATATATATATATATATATATATCAATAATTAATGAATTTAATTACTAATCCATGGATAATTGAAGATCATATGATAATTTTAACTATTCCTTATTCAATGAAATGGATTGATAAAAAAAGATCAATAATAAATCAAAAGTAAAATAGATTATAATAAATAGAGGGTATTTTAATGATAATATCATGGATAGGTGTGGATTCATGTATTTATATATGAAAGTTATATAATAATTCCAATAACTTGACTAAAATTCCCCAAATGAAACTCTCTCTAGAGTGACACATTACTTCATGTGCACCTCCCCATATTCTAGAAGCTACTGACCAATGATGAGAGTTTGTGATCAATGTTGGGGAGACTATACTCCTAATATATGTTTCATAAATAACATATAAATAATCAAACAAAATAAACAATAGATAATCAGAGTAAATGTGTATAAAATTATATCAACATCAAACTAAAACAAAATAAATATATAACATACATTAACAAATGAATGTGCACTCCAAATAGTTATATGCCCCAATAGATCACCAACTTGTCCAGTCATGCATAAAAAATTAAAAAATGAATAAAATATATAAATAGGAGACACAAATAATATTTATCCTCTTCTCAACCCCATACACAATCTTTGCTGATGATCTTTAGTCTGATTCATTTCACAAGCTATTTTTGGACATATTTACCTAATATAAAGTCTTCACGAGGACCTGAGATCCCTTCTAGATTTTATGAAATATAACCTAGTATGGTATCACCAAGTAACTCCAATATAAGTAATCATATATATGTTTATGTAAGATTAATATAAATAATATAAACATATGGTATATTAGAATATATTTTGGATCATCTTTTTCTAACTAGGACTCCACAAAACCCAACCATACATGGTGGGTTCACTTCTGGTAAACAATATCTGTCATGTGACTAGAAAAAAACATCACCTCATACGATAACCCATGACCAAGACCCTATCACATTGGGTGAATTTAGATAACATATCCTCATAACACAACATGATTGTTCAGGGTGAGTTCCATAACCAAGTTCTACACAAAAACCCTATCACTTATTATGTGGTATGAAATCACACCTTATACAACCATCCAATCACTCAGGGTGGCATATAATAACCCATCTCAACCCAATATTCTATTATTCATGTTATGGTCTCAAATAAAAACTTCAACTAACACCATGTCCCTCAGTGTAATGCCTCATAACCAAGTCTCAGGCACTACCCACTCACTCTTGGTAGGGTATCACATCTAATCCTCAACCACTACACACTCACTCAAGATAGGGTCTCATACCAAGTACCAACCTAAAAACTCTCACTAAGGGCATGGTATCACACATAAACCTCATCCTATACCCTCATTCTTAAGATGAGGACCTATATTAATTATCATCTTTTACCCACTCACTTAGTATAGGGTATCCTACCTAATTCATAGAATCTATCGCATCTGATATATGAGTCATATCAAGGTCAAGTGACACACACAAATGAAAAACCTCATTATCACACTCTCCATACAACCAAAGAGTTTTCTATCAAGACCAGGTCACTCGTATTTTAACATAAAACATAAACACTTCCTAGCCCTCAACTATTTACCAATCCATAACTACTGTGCTACTTTTAGAAAACATATAGACCACTCAAATATAATCTTCCTTGAAAAAACACACAACTGCATCTAGACTTGTAGGCCAACCTTTATATTTTAGGTCCTATCATATAAGGCATGCAACATCAATCCCATCAACCAATCAATTTTCCATGAAGAATTCAACCACTAGTTTTCTTATCCCCAAAAGTCTTACACTTAATAACGGCTACCTATAACTATCATGCCATAATAACCACACAACATGTAGGCCCTAGTAGTCTAAGGACTCAATAATAAAGTATTATTGTCTTCTAATTCCCACATTGATTTCCTAACCATGACACTATGGATTCTTGGAAATACATTTTCAAGTTGTAAAAAATTATTCCCACAACCCACTCTAGGCTTCCCATCACACACTTCTCATAGGAGATCTCTCAAGCCCAATATCTAGAGGAAACCCTCCCCATTACTCTATACCACGTCCTAGAGAAATTACCATGCTCACCTCAAGAACTAAGACCACTTCCCACCCTCAATTGGGTTCTCCAAACAATATATGATATTAATGGTTGTTTCTCCTATCACTCAATAGCCTAAGCCCAAAATTTCTACCCCATCATCTTCAATGAGTGTCATCCTAATCTAATAACAGCTATTCTATATAGTATCCATAACCTAAATCACCTCTACAATTTCTGAATTGGGGTTATAATGAAATAAAACATTCTTCCCCACATGCTTTAGGCCTTTAACAAAATACGAGGGTCTATAAGTGGGATAGTATGATCTCTATATATAATTTTGTATCAACTATAAGAGAAATATAAATAATTATCAAATCATATAGAAATATATGCATGATCATTATTTTTTGGCACTAACCACGATAAATATATATATAAATCATGCCTTACAAAGTGACTATATATATTATTATTCAATTCCTAAAAAATTAAACCAAATTACCCTTGGTTAATCATATACCAAAAAGATCAAAAGTATTAAAGAGAAAATAGAAATACATTATTGTGGATCCAAGATTTCCATCCCCAAAATACATTAATATCCTACTCATTCATATAATACCCCACTATCCAAACAAAAAATATTATTATGCCCCTTTCCCATGATTTCATTATGAGATATAAAGTTCACAAGTGTGCCAATGGGCATGAGCTCGTTGTGAGTATGAACTATGATGGCCAACAAATTTTTTTCCCAAGATATTATACACATTTATATAGATTAATAAAATATTAAACATGTGGGAAAAATAATAATAAAAACACCTCACTCTGTTATGTACTCTTCAATGAATGGGGGAGCACCCTGACTGATTTGACTACTGATAAAGTGTCACAATTCTACCATAGTTCATACATACACATACACGATCATTTCCCTCTAATAAATTTAACTCCAACAAAGACACCCATCTGTAACACACTTAAGGATCATGTCAAAAATCCATATACCATGCCACCTTTCTCATATTTATCACTCCGACCCCAATAAAATCTAAACATATTTTAATAGTCTCTCCCAAATTAGTGCCCATAATGAACCTATCAACTTATGATTACATTTTCAACAAATTATTTATCTATTTTTATTATCAACATTATCCTATAATATAATTAAGCTACATAGGATACTTCTAGTCTTTTAGTGGTCAATACTAGCCTATTGGTCCCTTTGGGCATACATATCCCCCAACGACCTCAGCCTAAATGGTTAAAAGGATCCTCAAAACACTTAAACTATATATTCATGGAAAAAATTGGTCAAAACTATTAGAAATGGTCAACACCTCCTTTTTTAATCCCAATGAACCACATTTCCCCATATCCACACAGTTCATGCACATATCATTCCAAACAGGCCACATAAAGAAATGCATCCCTATAAACATACCAACCAATCCCTAAAACCACCAACAAAGAAAAACTCGTGAATGGAATAGCATGAGTCAACATCGATATGGTACTTCCCATAAATATAATCCTTAAACCATAAAAACTAAAAGTGTTTATATTCCTAATCACTTATAAACCCTCGCCCATTCCCACAAATAATGTGATGATCAAACATAGTTAACTAGTGGCATATCTTAGCACCACTTATTTGGTATAACCATGTGCTTTCACATCAAACTACCCAAATCAATTCGACATGAAGAGGAAAAACTAATGAATCAATAAAAAATTCTTAAAATCGCTATTTTTGTTGAGAAATATCAAATCATTGACAAAACTATAAATAGATAATAGAGGATGATGAGCCTAACATTATGTTTCTCCCAACAATAGGCTAGTCATTAAAGAAACCACAAATGAGTGAGATACCGCTTTCAAAGAGATGTGCATGATAGAGAATTGTTGTGGGTCAATCTCCCTTTTATTGAGAGAAACTGAGGGATTTATCATTTAAGAAAAATCTAATTATTTAGTTAATTAAATTAAAAAAATCACATTATAGGCTATCGAGCACCCGATTATCCTTCAATCGGTACCCTCTCTTGGCGTATTCGCTACCCCATGGATACAATGATATTCCTTCCACTCTTTTGAGAACACTGGGTACTTTATACTAGTCCCCAGGGTACCTGGTACCAATCCATTAGGTATCCTCTGTATTTTTTATTAATGAAAAAATTTCTATCCCATGACCAATTTCCCAAAAATGTCCATCAAGCCTTCATTGATCATTTTAAAAACCCTTTAAGTACACATTATATATTATTAAGCCAAAATTTGACCCCAAATCACCTGATCAAATATCTAGGTCTTCAAAACCTCACAAACATATACCATATCAACCCCTAGACTATCTTCAACTGCAAAACTGACCAAAAATAACCAAAACCGGAAGTTCCCACTCATAACATCCTTGAACATCAAGTTGATTATGAATATATTCATGTATCTCAAGTAACTATGACCAACGAAACCATGAAATTGACTCTAACCATGGGTACTACTCCCCCCTATAGGAATCACATTACTGATCACACAGTCACCAAACTACCCAAAACATAGATGGTACCATACTCAACCATCACTCTAAAACAACACTTAATAGTCATTAAAACATCATTATCACAAATAATACCCAATATTGAAACCTCAATCATCATCGGGTTGATAGTTTAAACATAACTCACACTATTTATAGGACTCATCATACAAAACAATAACTAACAAGTTTGTGAAATAACTATAACCATCAACAAATAACCATTTTTCTGAGGGTACATCAACTCAACCATAAGCAACAACCATGAACCAAGAGCTCTAAATGTCATACCTCCTAGTAGAGTATAAATTTTCACCAACCACAACCCCACTAGTGATCACCATGTATGTTTTATAAAATATTTTCCCATACTAGAACCATCTAATACCTACCCTCATTGATAGTAATCATACCTTATATGATAAAGTCTGATATGAAACCCCACTTTAATTTCACTATGATACCACCTAGCAAAACCTCTAAATATGTACCATTTACTCATAAGTTTGAAAATACTTATTTGTTCTGTAAAGACCCTGAAATTTCAAGGGAAATTTTTCCTTAATTTCCTTGGGATTTTACAAGAACGCAGTTTCTGACGGTGCCTGATTCCGAGGTCTGGTGTTCCCGGAATCAATTTCCGATGTTTAGCTCAGGTACGTTCAGTGAACGAACGATCAGGATTTTCTATCTACTGAACCAGTGTTTGGAATCGAAATCCGAGGGCACCGATGAAACCGAAGCGCCGGTAATTGGTTAGGAACACCTTTTCCGAAGGTGCATTTGCTCGGGTGTTGATGTAAAACAAAAGTGGGGAATAAATATATAATTGTTTTATTTTTATTTCTTCACTAAGCGGTTTAAGTGAAATAAAGTTGGGTCTCAACTTAATTTCACTTTTCTAAGTGTTAGATCCTAGGTGTGGGAGTTAGAGTGGGACCCACCGGTTGTTAACTTTCCAGGAGAGGATTAAGGGTGAGGTGGGGCCCACATGAGCCCCCACCTTTTCAAATTCCCTAACTCCAATAAACCCCTTTTTAATTAAGTGACTCCTCCCCTCCTCACCTCCCACACTAATTCATGCCACCTAAACACTAATTAATTTGACAAATTAAGAAAAATTAACTATGTATGTTAGGTTTGAATTTTGGATTTTTGAAATGCATGGCTTGAGTAATAAAATAAGAGGCGTCTTATTTTATTTGGGTTTTAGCATGTTGTGTTGAGTTTTTGGGTGAGTTATAGTTTTTGAAGAGTTTCATCCTTCCACGAAGAACTCCATCCTCATCGTTGAGGAACGCAAAGAATGTCGGTTCCAACCTTGGATTCCTTTTTCTCGATGCTTGACGAAGCGACTCCGTCATTCCGTGGCAACGTCTACGGATCAACGGAGCATTCCCTTTCTTCGTCGAGCGATCAACCATAGTGAATCAAGGTAGGGAATTAATTTTTAAATGTTAATGAACCCATGTTTATTTCCTTCTAAAACAAAGAATGTGGATCAACTAAATATTAAGTTGATTCGCGAAAGAATACGTTTGCGGGTTGGAAATTTCTTGATTGCAGGGAAAACTGTAGGGTTTTTGTCTTACATTCGGATTTTTAATTGGACGTTCTTTGATATTAATGACCAACTGTTATCAAAATAACGGAGGTGGTCGGACTGCACAAATACGGATGAACCTCCTCCCCTTTTTATTTTGATGGTTATCTCCGTGGCTTGAAATGGAAGTGATGCAGTGTCGTCGCATCCCGTTGAAACAAGGAGAAATGCGGCGAAGAAGCATGGGGAAGTCGCGCCACGCCGTTGAGGCCAAAAAAACCGCGGCCGGAGTCGGGGTCGCAGAGGTGATTCAAAGACTCTATTGGTTGATCATTTTGCGCGGATTGACGGGCGACGACAAACGGGGCCACAAAGTCAATTTTATGCCTCCGCAGTGAAGGTCGGGTCTCGAGAGGACCGTTGGCGAAGGCGGCGAGCAAAACGGACCACCGGAGTGTGTCCGGAGGTCCGCGGAAGGCGGTGCCGCCGGAACGGAACCGCCGCGGCTAAGCCGCGGCGGCGGGCCAAACCGGAATGGCTTAGACATTCTGGAGGCTGAGTGATGTGGATTAAATGTGCGCCAGTTTGGTCGACCACAGGGGGTTGTAACCCCCCGCACCCACTGGCCACAAGGGCGCCGCGCTGCGCCAGCGCCAGGCCGGGCCGAGCCCCACAGGCCGGGCCACGCCGCGCCGCGCACAGGTCGGGCCGGGCTGTGCCACTGGGTTGAGCTAGGCCGTGCTACCGGGCCGCGCCGCGCCCTAATGGTCCGGACCCAGACCTGGGGGGTATCGAGCTGGGTCGGACCGGGCCCGAACCCCCTATTTTCGAACAGTTTCGTTCAAACGCCCATATCATGTGCTACGGACCTCCGATCGATGCACCATCAGTTGCGATGCGATCCTTGGATTGAGGCGGTAGTTTCGGTATATTACACTCATAGTTTCAGAGAACTTTTGGTATGGTAGGGTTGGTTCAAATACGAAACCAACTGGGCCCTCGGAGCGGAAACGCTTAGAACTTGAGCTCTGGATGTCCGAATGACGTGTCGTTAACTTTGTTGGATTCCTCTTGGTGAGACGGAACTTTTGGAATAATTCACCAGAGGTTTGGACGCAGTTGGATAGTGTCCGGGTTGGATTGAACCCAAAATCCAACCGGGCCCCTGGAACGGAAAAGCTCACAACTTTCAGACCGGACGTCTGTTAGACGAACCGTCAGCGGCATTGGTGATATCGTTTAGAAATGGTCCCTAGGACTATACCCTATGAGAGTTCCGGGTACAGTTGAGATACGGCCGGGTTGGTTCGCACACGAAACCAACCGGGCCCCTGGGATGAAAAGGCTAATAACTCACAGACCGGGCGCCCGATTGACGCGCTGTCTATTGTGTTGAGACCACTATGACGAGGCGGTCCTTTGAGATATTTCTTCGTGGTAATTTGTGATACTAGGAGTATCGATCAGTAGCTCATGGATTGGACCCTCCCGGAGACGATCGTATGGAGTACGGAGACCGTGTAGCCGGCTGAGACCTGACGAATACTTGACCAACTAGACTTGGAGTGAGTCGACTAGCCCAGTGGACGGAGCACTACATTCTTTGGTTGCAGACCCATGGTCGACAGAGCCCTACTGTGTTTGTGTGCAGACCCGCGGTACTCGACCGGAGAGTACCTCTGCAGGATATTAGGGGGGATGCACCACTGTGTTTGGGTGGCAGACCCCGGCGGGAATCACTACTGTGTTTGGGTGGCTGACCCGCAGTACTCGACAAGAGGAGTACCTCAGCAGTCTTAGGTTAGTGAGTAGTACCTCAGAGTCATGACAGGATCACTGTACTCTCCAGAGACGGGGCTCTTCATCAGTTACGGTTTCGATAATGAAAATCCTGGTTTGAGCTGAGTCTATGACCTTTGTGTTTACCTCATGATTGATATGGTTCACTTGATAACTTAGGTATATGTATGGGCATATACCTAGGTAGTGGTTATCTGTTGATTTCATAACCTTTGTGTTTCCTCATGATTGAGATGGGTTACTTGATAACTTAGGTATAAGTATGGGCTTATACCTATGTAAGGGTTATTTGTTGAGATCCTTCTTTGTGGTTATATTTTTTGGATTTAGTGAGACATTGAGGGTCTCAGGGTCCTTACTGAGTATCGTATACTCACCCCTGCACAGGCTATGCCCGCACCTCGTTGTGTTGGTTGCAGACGACGGGCAGCGCTGACAGAGGCCTAGTGTTCGAGGACTAGACGGTACCCGGAGGTGGACCTCACGACGAGTCATTATCCGGAGGTGGATTTCACGACGAGAAGACACTCGGAGGAGGTTGACGGGCGAGAGCGTTGTGGAGGCTATCTGTACCTACCCTTCAGTTAGGATCCGTGGTGGACGATCCAGGAGCTGCGTTATCTGTACCAACCCTTCAGGTAGGATCTGTGGTGGACGATCCAGGAGCTGCGCTATCTGAACCTACCCTTCAGGTAGGATCTGAGGAGGACGACCCAGGAGCTGCTTCCATTCTTCCAATTGTTCATCTTTTTTTGTTGTAATTTCGTTCAGTTGTAGCTGTACTTTCAGTTGGGTTTGTATTCTGGCCCACTTACTTTTTAGCACTTTCTTTTATACTTAGTGTATTACTTCCACTTGTACTCTGTGGTGTTTTTTTACTTTTATAAAGGCAATTCCATCCCAGTTATCGGGATTTACGCCTTTGGGGCTAGTCGCCAGCCCCTGGCCTATGGAAGGCAGGCTTGGGGTAGTCACGGGACGGGCCCTGAGGACGGGTCATGACAAATTGGTATCAGAGGAGTTGGTTCTACCGTAGAACTTATAACTCTGATATTTTCTTTCTGTGAATCAATAGTGTTAAGGTTACCGAGTGTGGTCTTCAGTTCAGGGAGTCCAGTGTTGGTGTGGCGACCGACATATCCGTACACCAGGACCCTGACTTCTGATTTCCGACTTTGTTCAAGAAAATACTGATTGTGTGTATGTTTCCAAATGTTTTAAATTCAGCTTAAACCAGGTCATCTCACCAGGTATAAATCGTTGACCGTGTCGCATCTGTTCAGGATGTCTCCACGCAGACAGTCAGTTAGAATTTCTGAGAGAGTACTCGATGACGGCTCACCGAGCGATGAGGCTCCGGTGCAGGGCCCTCTTTATATGTTGGCACCTTCGGGTGGTGTACCAGTAGCACCATCACCCATTAGGTAGCATACTCCACCAGTCGTACTAGTGGATGGTGCACGCTGGAAGAGCGCGATGCACGAGTTCCAGTAGTAGAGGCCTCTGAGGTTACGAGGTGAGGCAGATTCCCAGATAGCAAAGGGCAGGCTGGAGGCGATTGCTAGAGTTTTCCGCCTAGCTGAGACACCAGTGGAGTGGATGGTAGACATAGCTACTAGTGTTTTCCCATGAGTGACCATGAGGATGGTCTACATAGTGATGTGGCTTCGGTATGTGGACCGATGCCTGAGATAGTGCATTCGGGTAGTGTGCCAGCTATACATCACTAATTATTGGTCAGAAGGTACAACCGGTGGTACCGGTAGGTGACACATGTAGGATTACTGCCTTACACGTGCTCCAACATCAGATACCCTCATGTTCCGAGGCAATATCGACTCACAGGTGGCTAAGGACTGGCTTGAGGAGGTGGCTGAAAGTTTTCTAGAGCTTATACAGCTTCGGAAGAATGACGAGTCGGTAGCTGAGTATTCATCGAGGCGTACCGAACATTCTTGGTACTTGATGAATACGATTCGATCAGTGCTATAGAGCTCGGACCTCTAAGCATGGTTTGTTTAAGGATATCTGAGCCATCACTTTTTCCTCTATGAATTCCTACTCACGTTAGGGTGATAGAGAGAACCTTGTGGTTGAATTTTATTTGGCTGAACGAATACAGCTAGAGAATGTTAGAAGTTGGAATGCAGCGAACTGGTGCCAGTCTCAGAGACTTGGGCGTGCGAATGTTTCAAGAAGTGGAAATGTTAAGGACAGATAAATCTGCAGAGTAGCAGACGTGGAGGCAGAGCTAGGAGAGCAGAATGAGGTGGTGTACATATCAACATGTTACAACCACCCGCCTTTGTTGTTCCCTCTAGGCTCAGGGATATGGAGGGAAGGGGAAGAGAGTAGCCGCATGCGGTCAAGGAGTGTGACCCAATGGCTCTAAGAATGATTTGAGGGATAGTTTGTTTCCACTACAAGCTGTCATAGTAACATATGTTGATACGAATCATTACTTACTTCCACGAATCTTCTCCAAGACCTAGAGTTTCTTGTTAAGCTGTTGACTTGACCCTCACGTCTGAAGATACCTTGGGAGGAGACTCGATAATCACACTTACGCCGACGGTGTGATATGAACCTCAAGGCAAGAGTTTTGGTTGGAATCTCTTGGTGGAAGCGTTGAGGCCTTACGACGTTGGTCTCTGTATGGATTGGATTCACAGTTCATGCTCAGATTGACTGTATTAGGCAAAAAGGTTGTGGTTTAACTACAATGTCGGGATGATTTTTCCTTGGTCGGTGAATAGGAAACCTCAGGCAGCACAGGATAAACTCATGCATAGGAAGGTTTATATGATCACTCTTGAGTCAGCCAACTTCACCCACATAGCAGCAGGAGTTTTGAGATTCAGTTCTAATCAGGAAAGGGAGACCTCTAGAGTTCGAGAATGACGATCACGTCCTTATACGGGTCTCACCTCGACGAGGTTTACGGAGATGTGGCCAAGGTGGAAAGTTATCTCTGAGGTTCAACGGACCTTTCTAGGTCCTCAGTAGGGTATGCGAGGTGATTTACCACTTGAACATTCCAATTCAGTTGCACCGGGTGCATAATATCATCCACGTACCTTAGCTGAAGAGATACATGCATGATCCTTCACACATCATCACTCTCAGGGATTTGGATGTCGATGAATGGACGACTTACACAGGGATCAAGTAGGGGTCGAGGATCGACAGGATCAGATCTTTTGAGGACGGTTGATTCCTCGGGTACGCTTTCACTGGCAGTACGGAAACCTCCAGGTGAGCACATGGGAGATGAAGGCTCAGATGCATGATCAGTATCTCTTTTGTATCCCTAGTTTGTGTTAAAGCTTTACGGGGACGTAAATCCCTAAGGTGGGAGTAATTTAAAGAGCATGAAATTTCGAGAAATTTTTTTTCTTAATTTCTTTTGGATTTTACAAGAACGCAATTTCTGACAGCGCCTGATTCTGAGGTCTGGTGTGCCCGGAATCAATTTCCGAAGTTTAGCTCGGGTACGTTTAGTGAACGAACGAGCGGGATTTTCTATCTATTGAACCAGTTCTCGGAATTGAAATCTGAGGGCATCGATGAAACCGTATCACCAGTAATTGCTTAGTAACTCCTTTTCCGAAGGTTCTTTTTCTCGGGTGTTGATCTAAAAAAAAGTGGGGAATAAAAATATAATTGTTTTAGTTTTTATTTCTTCACTAAGCAGTTTAAGGGAAATAAAGTTGTGTCAAAACTTAATTTCTCTTTTCTAAGTGTTAGTTCCTAGGTGTGGGAGTTGGAGTGGGACCCACCGGTTGTTAACTTTCCATGAGAGGATTAAGGGTGAGGTGGGGCCCACACGATCCCCCACCTTTTCAAATTCCCTAACTCCTCTAAACCCCTTTTTAATTAAGTGACTCCTCCCCTCCTCACCTCCCACATTAATTCATTCCACCTAAACACTAATTAATTTGACAACTTAAGATCAATTAATTAAGTATGTTAGGTTTGAATTTTGGATTTTTGAAATGCATGGCTTGAGTAATAAAATAAGAGGTGTCTTATTTTATTTGGGTTTTAGCTTGTTGTGTTGAGTTTTTGGGAGAGTTCTAGTTTTTGAAGAGTTTCATCCTTCCACGAAGAACTCCATCCTCATCGTTGAAGAACGCGAAGAATGTCGGTGCCAACCTTGGCTTCCTTTTTCTCGACGCATGACGAAGTGACACCGTCATTCTGTGGCAATGTCTACGAAACAATAGAGCTTTCCCTTTCTTTGTCAAGCGATCAACCATCGTGAATCGAGGTAGGGAATTAATTTGTGAATGTTAATGAACCCATGTTTATTTCCTTCTAAAACAAAGAAAGCAGATCAACTAAATATTAAGTTGATTCGCAAAAGAATATGTTTCTGGGTTGGAAATTCTTGATTTTGGGGAAACGATAGGGGTTTTGTCTTACGTTCGGATTTTTAATTGGACGTTCTTCGATATTAACGGCCAACTGTTATCAAAATAATGGAGGAGGTCGGACCGCACAAATACGGCCGAACCTCTTCCTCTTTTTATTTTGATGGTTATCTTCATGGCTTGAAATGGAAATGATGCGGTGTCGTCACACTGTGCAGAAACAAGTAGAAATGCGTTGAAGAAGTGCGGCGTTGTCGCACCGCGCTGTTGAGGCCGAACGAAACCGCGGCCAGAGTCGGGGCCGTGGAGTCGATTCGAAGACTCCGATGGTTGATCGTTGGGCGCGGATTGATGAGTAGTGACAAACAGGGCCGCAAAGTATTTTTGAAGCCTTCGTAGTGAAGTTGGGGTCCCGGGAGGACTGTTGGTGAATGTGGCGAGCAAAACAGACCACTAGAGCGCATCCGGTGGTCCGTGGAAGGCGGCGGTGGCGCGCCGATGGAACGGAACCGCCGCAGCTGAGCCGCGACGGTGGGCTAATCCGGAACGGCTTGGCCGTTCCGAAGGATGAGTGGCGCGGCTTAATGTCGCACCGGTTTCGTCGACCGTGGGGGGTTGTAACCCCCCCCCCCCCCCCCCCCCCGCACCCGCTGGCCACGCGGGCGTCGCGCCGCGTCGACGCCAGGCCGGGCCTGGCCGCCCCGACCGTGCCCAGGCCCGGCCGCGCCCTAATGGGCCGGACCCGGACCCAGTTCAGGTCGACCCAGTTCGGGCCGACCCGGGGGGTATCGGGCCGGGTCGGACCGGGCCCGAACACCCTATTTTCGAACATTTTCGTTCAAACGCCCATATCTTGGGCTACAGACCTCCGATAGACACACCGTCAGTTGCGATGTGATCCTTGGATCGAGACGGTCGTTTCGGTATATTACACTTAAGGTTTCAGAGAACTTTGGGTATTGTCGGGTTGGTTCGAATACGAAACCAACCGGGCCCTCGGAGCGGAAATGCTTATAACTTGAGCTACGGACATCCGAATGACGTGCCGTCGACTTTGTTGGATTCCTCTTGATGAGACGGAACTTTTTTCATACATCGACTGAGTTTTTGACGCAGTTGGATAGTGGTCAGGTTGGATTGAACCCGAAATCCAACCGGGACCCTAGAACGGAAAAGCTGATAACTTTCAGACCGGACGTCCTTTAGACAAACTGTCAGTGGCGTTGGTGATCACGTTGAGAAACGGTCCCTATGAGTATACCCTATGGGAGTTCGGGGTATAGTTGAGATATGGCTGGGTTGGTTCGCACACGAAACCAACCGGGCCCCTGGGACGAAAAGGCAAATAACTCACAGACCGGGCGCCCGATTGACACATCGTCTGTTGTCTTGAGACCCATATGAAGAGGCGGTACTTTGAGACACTTATTTGTGGGACTTTATGATACTAGGTGTATCAACCAGTAGATCGTGGAGCGGACCCTCCCGGAGACAAGCGTACGGAGTACGGAGACCGTGTAGCCGGCTGAGACCTGACAACTGCTTGACCGACTCGACTTGGGGTGAGTCGACTAGCCCAGTGGACGGAGCACTACTTTGTTTGGGTGCAGATCCATGGTGGATGGAGCACAACTTTGTTTGGGTGCAGACCCGCGATACTCAATCGGAAAGTACCTCTGTAGGCTATTAGGGGGGATGCACTACTGTGTTTGGGTCGCCGACCCCGACGGGAAGCACTACTGTGTTTGGGTGGCTGACCCACGGTACTCGACAGGAGGAGTACCTCAGCAGTCTTAGGTTAGTGAGCAGTACCTCGGAGTCATGACAGGATCACTATACTCTCCAGAGACGGGGCTCTTCAGCAGTTACGGTTTCGATAATAAAAATCCTGATTTGAGCTGAGTCTATGAACTTTGTGTGTTTACCTCATGATTGAGATGGGTCACTTGATAACTTAGTTATTTTTATGTTCATATACCTAGGTAGTGGTTATCCATTGATTTCATAACCTTTGTGTTTCCTCATGATTGAGATGGGTTACTTGATAACTTAGGTATAAGTATGGGTTTATACCTAAGTAAGGGTTATCTATTGAGATCCTTCTTTGTGGTTATCCTTGTTGGATTTAGTGAGACCTTGAGGGTCTCGGGGTCCCTACTGAGTATCGTATACTCGCCCATGCATGGGCTATTCCCGCACCTCGTTGTGTTGGTTGCAGACGACGGGCAGCGCTGACAGAGGCCGAGTGTTCAAGGACTGGACGGTACCCGGAGGTGGACCTCATGACGATTCAGTATCCGGATGTGGACTTCACGACGAGACGACACTCGGAGGATGTTGATGGGCGAGAGCTTTGTGGAGGCTATCTGTACCAACCCTTCAAGTAGGATCCATGGTGGATGATCCAGGAGTTGCGCTATCTGTACCTACCCTTCAGGTAGGATCCATGGTGGACGATCCAGGAGCTGCGCTATCTGTATGTACCCTTCTAGTAGGATCTGTGGTGGACAATCCAGGAGCTGCACTATCTGTACCTACCCTTCAGGTAGGATCCAAGGAGGATAACCCAGGAGCTGCTTCCATTATTCCATCTTTTTGTCTTTTTCTGTTGTACTTTCGTTCAGTTGTAGCTGTACTTTCAGTTGGGTTTGTATTCTGGACCACTTACTTTTCATCACTTTCTTTTGTACTTAGTGTATTACTTCCGCTTGTACTATGTGGTGTTTTTTTACTTTTATAATGGAAATGCCTTCCCAGTTATCGGGATTTACGCCTTAGGTTCTAGTCACCAGCCCCTGGCCTATGGAAGGCGGGCTTGGGGTAGTCACGGCACGGGCCCCGAGAACGGGTCGTGACATGTTCAATCACAAAATGTCTAAATATTCACCAAATTCCCACACTTCTAACATTAATAATGCAATGGAATTCATGGTTGAAAAGATATTCCCTTTCTCTGACTACCTTGTTGTGTCTCTTTCGGCCCTCACTTCCTACATACTGAATCCCCACCACTGGCCTCTAATGATTTCTTCACCTGGTTGGGTACACCACCATTGGTCATGTTCTATTCCATTATTGGAACCCTATTTACTAAATCATGAAATAATTATACCTTATTGATATTACCATATTCCCTGATAGAATATCAAAGACTATCAAAAAATTGAAACATCATGGAAATTTTATATCCTGCTAATGTTGGAAAAATATATAGAAAATCCAGGAACCATGAATCATAATCTATGACCAAAAACTTCCTCATCTCTAGGGGAATGAACTCATTGGCTAGATCCACCATTAGATTCTCAGGGAAATGTTCCCTAATAAACATTTCGATTAAATATTTCCATGTCATCCTCTCATGTATACCATATTTTACCAATACATTTCATCATTATTTTATTGGTCAACTAAAAATATATTTTTCCAACTTTACCCACCACCTTGGGGTCATCAAAATATAATCAAATATTTTATAAACCAACAAAGTCTAGAACTTTTCTTCCTAGATTCCGCACTCCGTGAAGAATAGTAGAGAATATTTTGACTGAAAATCTCTAGTAAAATATTCCATATATAATGAAAATTCCTGATTCTGACAATAAATACTCTAAATAATTTGTTCTATACATACCCTTATATAATCATCAAATAGTTCCTCTATCTCAACCAACTACGCTGGCTACCATAAAACCTATGTACATGACTCATGCTCATGTCCACCCTTATGGTCCTAAATTGATGATACTTTAGTGGCACCAAATCTATTACATCATGGGGTATGATAGATACTCCCCTTGTTATATGATTATATATACCCTCTTTTCACAATAATAGTGGTTATTGAGGTCGCATATTTTAATTTCCCATCCTAATATCCACTTAAATAGTTCCTTGTGTCAGTTGGTCACACGGACTCAGGCACACCTCCCTGTATTCCAATGGCTACCAACTAGCAGTGAGTGTCCAATGATAGTAGTGTAGGGAGATTTTACCCTCGTGATCATAGTGGAACAATAGTTCATGAATAATAAATCAATATCAGATGTAGTAATAAATAATGTAAGTTGAAGAATCTATAATAACTGATGAACTAGTTAATTCCAAATACATACAACCATAAAAGTCATTTGAATCTACAATGTATGATAAATTTTCTTATAGAAGAAATTGAATAAAAAATACCCAATGAAAATTCTATATCCCCAAAGTCTATCTCCATGTTTATTCAGATATCCGACCCAATCTTGTGTTCCTAAGATCACATGTACAAACATCACAACATAATCATAAACCATGAACATAAACCAAAAACTACGAGATTTTTTCAGGTACCCTAATGAAATGGAGGCCCAAACAGGGTATTCGATATACTCAATATTCCACCACCTATGGTTTCTAATGATATCCAGTATATGAATATAAAATACAGTAGTGTGATGCTATATCAGTAAGATAGTAAATAACGAAATGTAAAGAAGTTAGGCCAAGTTTCCTCATTGGATTGTTGGCCGACCATACGTGATTTTTCCTAAGCTGGAATACCTCTGAGTAAGTGTCACCATGTTTATAGGTATATATATAAGTATATATGTATATACATACTATATATGTAAGAACATATATTTCTATATATATGTGTGTGTGTGTGTAATACCATCCAGTACCCAAGGTGTACACAAGAATCCCGTTTTAATTATATGAGTATCATATTTAAAACAAGGTTCTCCATGACCGAGTATTATAATTAAACTAGGAAACCATTCTATTGTTCATACATAATGAAGGGATCTATTCCAAGTATCATAATAAATGTGGGTCACCATGTCGAGTATCATAATTATTATATCATTCCATGCTTATTATCATGAATAGTAATGAGAAGGGTCATATCCAACCACCATGTCAAGGGGCTATGGAATGTCATGTACCGAAATCCAGTTGATGTTAAATTCCATTTTCAACTCCCTCCACCAAGGCAGTTCTAATCATCATGTCCCCAACCCTAACTGAGGTCTATATGTAATAATATTATATATGGTAGTCTCATATTCCATGTAATCCCTTAGCATAGCCATTCCGTTAGAGGGGAACACATCATCACTCAGGGTACAATGTACCTTTATTATATTACATTTAATAATAATACAATAGCCATGGGAAATCATTAATACTATTTAAAAATTAAATTTCAATAAATATCAAGTATATGTAATAAATAATTCCATGTATATAATCATTTCCTTTACAATTTCCAAATACCTACATTTTATTGTCCCACTTTATTAGAGAAGACAATGCACCTCATGGGTGGTTTCTCATATAAAACAAGGGAAATTAATATAATCTATATCATAATCAATTTAACTATAAAACTAGAAATTGTTATTTAATTCAATTAAAAAGATTGACCAAATTGCAATGACAAGTATAACTTAAGATTTCATGGTCCAAGAGTTTATCTAAAAAAATTAATTCATTTTTAAAATTTAAAAACATGCTAGATCATTTTATGATATTACCAAATGGGTGGTTTGATTTGAGGTCTTTGACCACACCCATGCAAAGGGGTGTCCAATGACATCAAATTCAGGGTATGAACAATTAAAATTAAATACTTACATAATTTTAGAGAAACTCATGGGAATTATGGTGTGCAAAATAACAACATAATTTATAAAAATGATAGACATTAGGGAAAAGAAACTAGAATAACTACCTTATTCTTAGGATGGTCCAATCATCCATTATCAAGATTTTATTTTAGATAGAATGATAGAAATTAAACGTTTTGAAAAACACCATGAAAATATGGAAAATGATCTTACACGGAAATACTATCTGATATAGGAAGACAAATAGATAATTGAAGAAAGAAGATTTTTATACCAACAGTTAAGCATCCAATGTGATAAATGAAACTTGAATCAGAGGTCAGATGTGGGAAGATCAAAAAATATTTTAGGATTCCAAAGGGTAGATTGAGTGTCTATGAGGCATGGAGGAAATGATGGAGAAAATAGAGGAAGAAAGTAAATAGGATGTAGTTGAAAATTCGAGTTTCAATCCATATTAATGAGCTATATAGTTTGGCTTATTGTGCACCAACCATGTGGTGAAACTGCCTATCTGACACTAAGTTTGTTTTCTAGGTTCAACATTTTTCTAACCATGAACAACTCATGTGGTTGTATCTATAAGTTTTTATAGATGTATTACATGATCCTTAAGCCTTTGGGATACAATTAAATAAATGGTGACACGCCCTCAACACACCCAAGTATGGTCACACGGGTTTCCCTATAGGTGAACACAATTTCTAGTAAATAATGCACCCCTACCTATTATTCCGAAAAATGAGTTTTCATATTCCGATTCTCTAAAAACTCTATCAAAATAATAATAAAACTCTTGTTCCTTAAATCAAATCTGAATAAAAAACTTTCTAGTGTTCAAAATCTTGTATTTTCATTTAAATCCTTGCTTTATAAAGGGTTTTATTGATTGAATGGAAAAAATTTGAATTCCCTTGGAAATTCCATCCAGTTCAAAACATAGGATGATACAATCCCCAAACCATATAACTTCTCATACCTATGAAACCTTATGGTAAAATAAAAATAATCTCCTCAACTACATGGTTCATGAATCTCTGTCGAGATAGTCACGTTTTTTTAAAATGTTGAATGTTATTTCATAAATTTATTTTAAGTGTGATTTATTTATGCTATTAAAACATAAACCAATGATTTGGTTGATAAAATAATCATTTATATGGAATGATCATGAACTGATCAAGTAGTAAATTCCCATTCAAAAAAATTAACTTGGTTGCACTAGATTTTCCACAAAATGAATCATTCGACCTTTTCACATCACACATCCCATCCCAGGGAATACTATGATGTAGTTCCTCATGAACCTGGTACACTAAACAAAATAAGGAATGGTAGTCCATGACCAGAAAAATATTTTTTTAAACACTTATCTTCAATATCCAAAACATTCAAAACATTATTAAGATGCCATTATTCCAAGGAATATTGAGATCATTTCAAGTATTCTCACCAAATCCTATAAGGTAAATTTGGGTGGCCAATATATTCCAAAAGATTCATTTATGTTATTGTTCCATAGCATGAACGTATGGGTATACAAGACTCCACACCCTTGGATCGTCATATAAAAAACATATCATCTGATCCCAACTCTAGGCCAAGGGTAACCTTGGAATCATCTATTGGAGTCTATGGAGCTCATCCAGGAGATTCCATTCTTTGGAGTTTACAAGTGAGATGTCGATACATAGTTGAGATATCCCCACATGGAGAACACTAACTGATCCCAACAAAAGTATCTCACATAGAGATCGAGTTATGGAATTGGATAGTTTCCATGATTCTTCCCATGGACTTCATACATGGGAATCTTAGTATCACTCAGGATAGTCCATGCTTCTGTTATTTTCCATTCTTACACATCTAAATTATGAATGAATCAATTTATTTAGGAATAAATCCATTTTTATTTATTTCTTAAATCGACATATAACCAAGACTCTCTTAGTGTACCCTAGATGATACAAAGATATGGGGACATATCATCACTAATATAAGAGTACTATAAGAGGACATCAATGATTACCAATACAACCTAAGACTCTCTCTTTATATTAAAGATGAAGTTTCATATAAGGATTTAAACCAACCATATCTCATTTTGAAATGAAAGAGAAGTCGAACCTCCTTTAGAAAACATATTTAAAAAGAGCTAGACTACACCTTCTGATGCATCATCATATACTGACCTTGGTTACCTCACAACAGAGGAATTTCATGATTGTTTAAGAATATATGTAAAAGCTTAATCTTGACTCATACTAAACCAAAAATATTTTTTAACCATGTATGAATGGAATTTTTGGTTTCCCTCCTTCTACTTGGATTTCTATTTCAATCCAAACCAATGCACATCATCCACATCAAGAATATAAGTTAAATCTAAAATAATTGGTAATACTACAACAACTAATCATTTTGCAACATCATCCCACAATAATGATATATCTCAACATCTCTCTATGTATAATTCATTCTACTCTAAATATTACTGGAGAACTTAATTTGACATCTCAAGGTATTAATAATTTTAACCAAACTCATATAGTTAATTTCAAAATTTTACCATTTTGATGGTACTACATGAATTAACACATACAACCTAAATATTTAATCAACACAATAGAACATCATTTGGTATTATCCATAAGCCTAATAGCCCTATGCATCCTCATATAAAATATATCGTAAAAAATATCTATTACATAGTCATATTATCTCATGTAACTATTAATATAACTGATGACCTTCGGAGTCATCCATCACAAAAGAAGTATAAGGGTCACACAACCTACTAAGAATATGACCCTACCATAGGCATGTTTAAACCTATAAAAATAATCATTACATAATGATCAAGCACTCAAATTTTTAAAACCTATAGAATGACCACATGTCAATCCGGGGGAATTATTTCATTACTACGAGTATCACTTGTAAAAAATGACACCTGAAAGGATATACTCATCCAAAAAAATGAAGGAATGTATTTAGTTATGTTTTTAATATCTAAGGTTTCTACCTACCCTAAGATAGACCCTTACATAAACATTGAGCATCGAACCTATAACTATTTCATTCCTAAAAGGTCACTTGGATCTACCACCTAAAATATAATCTTACTATAAAAGATAACGATAAATAGAGACTGATGGGTAACATACACATTCTCGTCTATGTAGAAACTCCTGGAAAGTTTTAAACTACCCTTAAAAGAGAGTAGGAGCTAGGAAAACTAAATTATTTTTTCATTTAATCCATTATACTAAATCAAATTTATTTTAAACACTTCAAAGGTTTAGTTTGAATATTAATAAATACTATTTATTATAGAAAACTATACTTGGTACTTTATTTAGCTAATGAAACTACAAAACACAGGAAATTTCAATAAAAAATTCTTTCAAAAATTATTTATTTTTCTTGATTCCTATCAAAATAAATATATTTATCTTATAAATTATTTTTAAACATTTATTTATTATTAATCAGACTTTGAAATTATCATAATTGTATTGGTTAATGAAAATGTGAATATTAATCTCTAGAGGAAAAAAACCTTTAGGATGTAATTGGATATATAATTATCCTAAGCCTTATATAAGCCCAACTCAATAAAATATAATAGGAAATTAGCATGTTATGGGACTCATTAAGTAAGACGATGTTGTACTTATATATGTAACATCATATAAGTAGTTCCAGAAACTTTAAATAACCACCCAATTAGTATAAACATACCCCCATGGCGTCAAGTACCAAAACATAATAGAATAAAGAGACCTATGTGTGTCCCATGTTTTATTTAATATTAATTAAACACATGGTGGGTTCATCTCATAAGAAACATGCCCCTACTAGCATTCATGTGTATAGTTGTGAATTAAAGAATTTAGTTGTATAGATGGTCATTCCCAAGTCATAAAATTACAAACCTTTATAAAGGAAACCATTTCCTGTGAGTATTTAAATTTATTTATATGGGTGTTCAATTAGATTCATTACCATTCCATATTTATAAATGTTTCTTCCTTTATAAGTTACCATTTTTATGCAATTATCTACAATTGATTTTTTAACATTTATTTTAGTATATAAAAAGTTCTTATATTATGGTTTTATAATATGGGTTAACCTTCCAAATTCATAAAGGCCCATACACCTTTTAAACTATTATTACCACCCATTTAATCATAAACATAGATGTTCTAACCCGTGAAACCAAGTTTCCATGGATAAAACATGTCATTATTATTTAGTTGTAGTGGAACCATAATTCTATATAGGAAAACAACATTTCGGTTGATTCAAACCAATTAATAACCAATCACATGTCGTAATTATATCCTGGAATACTATCACTTAGTTGTAAAGAATATAGGAATAATTAAAAAATCTAATAAGCATCTTACATAATAAAACATTCAAAAAAACATGAATCGTGGAATATCATCACACAAGGCACATAAAACATGTTTCTGGAAATCAATAAATTCTACCGACATTAAATGGAATATTAATGGCATGTTAATCTCTTTGTGCCTATAATGACGCATGTAGTAACACTTACATTCCATATCCAGTCAATGTTAAATATCATAAAAATCATAAATTAGTAAGCATTAGAAAATATATCAATCATTGAATGTTATATAATTATTAACTATAATAAATAATAGAAAAAAAATAGTAATACTCATAGCCACATGGTCTTTTCCTCATGCGTGGGTTGATCACTCATTGGAAAAACTACTTTAAGAATAATCGAAATCTTTCTAACCTCATATATACTAGCCTAAATTAATAAGAAAAAGGAAAATAATCTCTGATACCACTTTGCATTGTCTTGACATGGGATAAACATAAACAGTGCCCCAAGCTGGTTGGTGACCTGGCCATAACTGCATTTCCCCATATTCCAAAGGTTACTAACTAGTGGTGTGTATCCAATAATGGTATGGTGGGGAGACTATACCCTCAAGATTTCAGTGTCATAGTAGTTAATGAATAATAAATCAATTGTGTTTGTAGTAACCAATAAGTGGAGTAGAAGAAACTATAGTTAATGATAAACTGAACAACACCAAATACATATAACAATGCATTTCATGTGATTCTACAATGTACAAGAAATATCCAAAAAAAATATATAATAAATAAAAAATATACAAATAAAATGATATAACCCAAAATTCTATCTCCATGAGCATCTTGAGCTCCAGAAAATTACTTTTCTCCTATGATCCCATGTACAAAATTCACAGCACAAGAAGAAACAAAGAACTTGAACGTGTAACCACAATGTATGTTAGGGTACCCCAGTACGATGATGGCCTGAACATGTTGCAAGATATACTTAGTAGGACACAACCAATAGTGTATAATTCTATATAGTCTATGAATATAAAATATAGTACTGTGAAATTATATTAGTATGATAGTAAATAATATAATTTAAATTAGTCGAGTTTGAGTTCCTCAAAGGACTCTTGGCCGACCATACATGTTTTGGCCTAAGCCTAAATACATCTGAGTAATTGTCAACATAGTTATAGGTATACATACATATATATATATATATATGAATACATATGAACTATATACAAAATAACATATATTTATATATTTATATATCTGTGTGTGCGTGTAATAATTTCTAGCACCCGAGCCGTGACTCAGCCATCTCATTATAATTATAAGAGTCTCAAATTTAAAATAAGGATCACCATGATCGACTATAATAATTAATGTTGTATTCCAGGATGAATTTCATAATTAAGGAAAGTAACCACACTAAGTGTCGTATTTAGTAGAGGGAATCATGTCAACTTTCATGAATATTAAGGAGAAGGGTTATATCCATCTACTAAATCGAGAGGATGTGGAACGTCAAGTCCAACAACCCATGTGATGTGAAACACCATGTCTAGTGTCCTCAATGAAGGGGGTTTGAATATTTATGTCCATAACCATAATTGAGATCCCTATAGAATAATATTGTATAAGGTAGTCCCACTTTCCCTATGTTTCCTTATTCTATGAATTCTGTAATATGGGAACGTGACATCTCTTAAGGAATAATATAGAATTATTATATTATTTAATTTAATAATAATATAACATCCATTAAAAATCATTCATGAATTTTAAATCTGATACCCCAATACATAAAAATTATAATTAATAAGGAAGTCCATGACTATAATAATGTTGTTTACTATTTCCAAATATCTCCATTTGATTGTCTAATTTTATTAGTGAAGATAGCACACCTCATGGGAGGTTTTTATTATAAAACTATGGAAAGGAATACAATATGTATCATTGTTAATTTAACTACAAAACTATCAATTAAAATTTAATTCAATTAATAATATTAATAGATTCTTAATTCCCAACATAAAGTAAGATAATGAAGACCAATAGGTTAATCTAAAACATTTAATTCATTTAGGCATTTTAAAACATTCCTATCCATTTTACGAACATACCCAAGGGGTAGTTCTATATGATGTCATTGACCTCACCCATCAAAATGGGTGTCTAAGGGAATCAATGTTGTGGTCTAAACAATTAAAATTAAATAATTCAATAATATTTGAGTAACTTGTGGTAAGACTTTCATGCACCACCACAATGTACTTTATAGAAAAGTGATACTTTTGGGAAATAAAATAGAATAACTAACTTTTTATTAGGATGGTCAACACATCAATTATCAGGATTTGAATCTAGTTGAAATTATATTAACAAAATGATTATGAAAAACCCATGAAAATAGGGTAAATGATCTTTTATGAGAATAACATCTGATAGAGAATGAAAAACGAAGAAAGGATGTAAGTGGATTTGTAGAATTATAGATATGCACCCAACATGATGAATAAAACATGAATTAGAGGTTCGATAGTGGAGGATCATCAAATACTAGAATTGGAAAAATAAGGAGATTGAGTGGCTTCCAATAATGGGATAAAAGAGGGAGAATAAAAGGGGAATAAAAGAAATATGAGGTAAGAGAAAATTGAAATTTCAACCCACTTTCACAAGTCATATGGTTTGGCAGTATGGGTAGGCAGTATGGTTTGTCTAACTATGTGCCAACCATGAGGATCCACTCACTATGCGGAACCAAGTGTGTGGGATAGGCACATCACGTGTCTAGCTGTGTGAAACACATATGATTGGGTCTTTAATTTTCTAAAGATTTTATGCAGGGCTACAAGTCCATGGGAACATGGTTAAACATACCATGTCACACCCTCTAAACCCCTAAAACAAGATTATTGGTTTTACCTATAGGTCGACATGGTTTTTGGAAAACCATGTGCCCCTACCTATTCATTATCAAAATGAGTTTTTAGATCTTGACACTCAAAAAACTCATTCAAACTATTGAGACACCTCTCATGCCTTAAAAAACCTCTAAAATATTTTTACAATTGCATCTCTTATATTTTCAATGTGAATATTGGTTTGGAAAAGGTCGTATTGAACAATCATACAAATTTTAATTCTTATGGAAATTGCATAAAGTCCAAAACATGAGGCGATACACAAATAAATAAAAAATAAATTCCTTTCACATTTCATATATGTTAACCCATATGTAAAAAAATTGGGAAAGATATAACAGGTAGTATAACCCACTAGCCTATACACATTATTATCCATAACAAGATCTCATTCCATCTAGATTTATGGCCCCACATACCAATTTTAGGTTCAGGTATTCCATAAAAACTTAATATTCACACCCCAATAAATAATGGGATTCAGGAACCTGATTTTTCTAATTAAATTCCAAATAAAATCAATGTAGGAAAACACTATATATCTTGTTTTTAATAGTTTAAATAACTATTTTTCTGCTAAACTAAATAGGAAATCACACACAAGTGCACACATTTAATGTACACCCCACCTACCTAAGATGATGCATGAATACCATATCTTAACTTTTTTTGTACAAGCATTAAAAAATAACTAATAAAAAACACCATGTTTATCAAGGTTTTATAGCTCATATTTGACAAAAAATAATTAAAACAATAATTTTTATTCCCTATAAACTTTACCGTTAGCCTAGAGTTGTTCTATCTAGGAAAATAATACAAGATCAAGCTCATGTTATGAAACATTTCTAACTCTTCATCTAATATAAACCAAATAAAAAAACAAACATTGTTGCAACTTTATAGCATCCCTAACCCAGATCCACTCCACTATGTCTAGATTGGAGTGAAATAGAAATTAGGTGCACTTTCAAGTACACCAAAGGTTGTTGACTAGCGGTCAGGGTCTATAAGTGATCATGTTGACGTTATACCCTTCATATATAAATCCTTAGCAATAGCATAATTGATATAAAAAAACAAAAAATAATATAAAAATATTGACATTAGAATAATTTTAAAGTGAAAACCATAGTAGATATAAAACTTATTCATTAAAAATTTGTATCAATAGTGTCATACAAGCCATATAAAAAAATAAAATGGATTTCCCATGGCCAATCATATACTAGAATGTCTAAAGGAATAAGAGAACAAAACCCCACACGATAATGACGATCCACCTCGTAACAAACCGGGTAATGTTAAGACAAATAATTTCTATGGATTAATAATATTAATTAATTATATTTTACAGAGTCATGTTCATTATAAGGATATTAGATAATTTTTTTGTTAAAGGGGAAAAATTTATTTCAAAATAAATTGGGGTTTCATGAATTATATTGTTTTATTTAACTGATTTATTTCAAAATTATATAATTCTAAATTGAAAAAAAAATTAACCTAATTTTTTAATTTTTCATGCCAAAATTATCTTACAAGGAATTTCTTAGATTTTTCTGTAAAGTCTAATTTTTGATGAATAGTGAAAAATACCGATTTTTATTGAAAACTACTATTTTTATTCAAGAATTTACAAAGATACATTGTATTTTAAATTTTGTAAATGTAAAATTAATACAATCACAAAATTAAGTATCCAATTATAATATTTTTAATGAATTTTACAGTTGATTTTATATAAAAACATATTTATAAAAAAAGGAATTTTAAAAAAACAATTTTTCATCATGATTTACAGGTTTTATATTAAATTAAAATTTTACACTTTAGTGGATTTAATTTTATAAATTGTATTAGATATTATTAATCATAATTCTTAATATTAGTCAATATGTTCAATATAATTTTTTGTTATAATGAATAGTTTAAGTAGTAAAAATATGTTACCAAGATTAAGGTTAAAATTGGTTTATCGGGGGTTAAACATAAGTTGTAAGGATTTCAATGATTTAAAAACTTTTCTAAATTATATTTTATGTATATATTTTGACCCTATATCTTATAAAATGAAGAAATATTACATTTTAGATCCATTTTTATTTAATAATACAATAATATTTTTTAATATTTTTTTAAATTACAAGTGTTTCCTCTCCTCCATTTATAAAATGACATTGCTTATCCTCTTTTTTCTATAATTCAAAATCCTTTTTTATAAATTCCTTGCAAAAATTCCATCCTAACATCCCAACCCATTTCCTGGAGGCCATTTTTTAACATAAACCCATCCTTTAAAGGCATTGGATATAAACCAAAAGAGGTTGTGTAGAAAATATATACAGTTCTAAACCGATCATTTTCATTTTATTTCCAATTATACCACCTCTAAAGAATCTTCAATTATGATTAAATAATAAAAATTTATATTAAATATAATTAAATTTTGTTATGTTAATGGAATAACCTATATCCATATCCTTCTTCCAATTAATGGTAAATAGAACCTTCCTTTTTGTGAAGGGTATAATATTTTTTGAGACGTACCCCTTCAAAAATTACTTTTTGATCACCAAAAACAATATTTATGGTGGGTACTATTTACAATGAGACTCATCGAAAATAGTCTCATTGCTACTAATCTACTATATATATACCCCAAGATGGTTTATTCCTCTCATTCCCCTTCTAGGATCTCTTCTTCTCACCTCTCATATGCATCCTTCTCCACCTCAAAATTTCTTCCATTAAATGTTTTTAATTTTACAAGGAAGTGAACTTTTATATTTGCAACCGATAAAAGCTTCATTTTTAATGTACTTATTTAATTTTTATAACTATTAGTTAATTTATTTTATTTTATATTAGAAATTATTATTATTAATAATAATTAATTAGTTTTAATTATAAGAAATTAGTTTTAATTAAAATAATTTTTTTTAAAGCAACAGTAATTATCTTTAACTAGAAGTGTTTAGTTGTATTATCATTAATTATATTAAATTCTAATTTATTTTTTTTAATTATTAATAAGTAGTTATAATTTGTATTTCCAACTTATTATTGAATGATTTGTAGTACTAATTAACAGAAATTCATAACAATTCATAGTTTATATTAATAGGCAATAATAATGTGTTGTAATTTTCAAAAATTAACATTAATTAGTAATTAGTAGTAGTAAACACTATTTTTTATTAATTAATGATAAATAGTAAAAATTTAAAAATAATTAATAAAAATTAGCTGAAATATATAAAAATTATCTATAATCAGTAAAATTACCGTTAATGATATGAAATTAGGAATTAATATTAGTAATTAGGTGTAACAAGAAGAAAATAGTAGTAATTTGTAAAATTAGTGGTAATTGTTAGAGAATAATTGTAATTAGTTAAATTGTCAATAATAGTAAAAAATTAGTGTTAATTATTAGAAATTAGTTCTAATTATTATAAATTATAATTAATTATTATAAATTGTCGATAATTACTAGAAAAGAGCGTTAATTATTAGAAATGAGCATAAATGAGTAGTAATTATTAAAAATTAGAAGAAATGAGAACCAATCAATATAAATTAGTGGAAATGAGTTGTAATTATTGAATATTATCATTAATGAGCGGTACTTAGTAAAAACTTCCAGCAACAAGATTTATTTAGTAATAAATACTGATTATTAGTGGTATTTAGAAAAAAATACCATTAATGAGCGCTTTTTAGAAAAAAAAATTGAGGATAATGAGCGGTATTTAGTAAAAAAAATACTAATAATGAGTAGAAATTAGTAAAAAATTGTATTATTGGTCATTATTTAGTAAAAAATACAGATAATATGCGGTGTTTAGAAAAACAAATCAGGTAATGAGATGTAATTTGTAAAAACTACCAGTATTGAGCAGTATTTTGTAAACAATATAAGTAATCTATAGTAATTATAAAAAAATACCGATAATGAGAATTATTTACTAAAAATTATGGTAATGAGTTTCATTTAGTAACAAATTACCAGTAATGATCATTATTCATTAAAAATACTAGTAATGAGTACTATTTCATAAAAAATATCAGTGAGGAGTAGTATTTTGTAAGAATTACTAGCAAAGAGTGGTTTTTAGTAAAAATTACCAGTAATGATCGATAATTAGTAAAATTTACTAGTAATTAGTAATAATTAGTAAAAATACTAGTAATGTGTGGAAATTTGTAAAAATTACTGGTAATGATTGGTAATTTGTAAAAAATATCAACAATGAGAGGTAATAAATAAAAATAACAGTAATGAGCCATTATTAGTAAAAAATACATTCAATTATTGGAATGTAGAGAATAACACTAGTAATGGGAAGTAATTGGTAAAAAAATATAGGTAATGGGAGGTAATTTATAAAAAATACTGGTAATGAGCAGTAATTTGAAAAAATTATCAGTGATGAGCAGCATTCAACAAAAATTTCCTGTAATGAGTGGTATTTAGTAAATATTATTGGTAATGAGTGGTATTTAGTAAAAAATAATGATAATGGGCCATATTTAGTAAAAATACTAATAATGAGGTGAATGTTGTTAAAAATATCCGTAATGAGCGTTATTTAGTAAAAAATATTGATACTGGGTGTTATCAAGTAAAAAAATACATGTAACTAGTGTTATTTAGTAAAACATAATGGTAATGAGTGGTATTTAGTTAAAACTACCAATAATGATCAGTATTTAGTAAAAAATACTAGTAATGAGCAGTATTTTATAAAAAATACCAGTAAAGAGTCGTATTTAGTGAAAATACTATAAAATATTGGAATTTGGTAAAAAAATATTGGTAATGAGAATAATTTAGTAAAAAATATAATTAATGAGTGGTATTTAGTAAAAAATATCAATAATGAGTGGTATTTAGAAAACATTTTTAGTAATGAGTGGTAATTAGTAAAAATTGAAGATAAGGAGCAATAATTAGTAAAAATTACTGATAAGGAGTTAAAATTAGTAAGAAAATATCGGTAATGAGCATTAATGATAAGTCCACTAGGTCCAATACCCTAAGAGGGGGGTGAATCAAGGTATGACAGATTAAAATTTTCTCCCAATCAAATCTTGTTTCGTTGTTAGAAAAAACTCATTTCTCACTTCTACCCACAGCAATATAAAAATAGATATGAAATCATTCACACGACACAAATATTTTAACTTGGTTCACCCTCACTGGGCTACATCCAAGGATCATACCATAGCAACGTGACAATGTACCAAATTCGATAAGGCTCACTGCCAATAATGAGTACAATTTTGGGGCCAGATATTCTATGCTCAGGCTCCCAACCTTTACAATGTTTTGGTTTTTCTCACTACATTACCAAGGGTCACTTCCTATGCCTCCTTCTCTAGCACCCTACTAGTGGAAAGGGTCACTGTCTTCCTCTTCCTTCACTCACTGCTCTTGGAGAGGAATCCACACACTGTTTATTGACTTGTAGGTCAAACACAATTTATGATAACATAGTTCCCTTAATTTACATGAATTTTTTCATACTATACTATAGGTAGATTCTCAGTTTAAGTCCCTCTTTCACCCATAGATGAAGTCTACCTTCCCAAGTACTACTAGGTACTGGAAAAAAATTCACAAACTAATCTAAAGATAACTCATTCTTCTTTGAGAAAACTGTGAACCAAAGTGTTCCTCTGTGTACTTTGTAGTGGGTTTGGTATGTGGAGCACCTCTCTATGTACTTCTTCAGCCTTCCGCAAACCGCTACCACCTCTGCATACCACTCCCTTCGCTCTACCTCTGCGAACTGCCCTATGTCTAGGAACTATTCTTTGTTTGTGGACTATCTTCGCTTCTGCATACCTAAGATCCCCCTCTGTATACCGCTTACAGAATTCTCTCTCTCGCATACTAGAGATTCATCTCTGCATAACGAGTGTTCCTTTGCGGGTTAAGAATCCCCACAAACACCTTTAGCAGAACTTCTTCCGCATTAACCACTTCAGTGTTCGTATAATTCTTCCTCCCGAACCTCCTTCAAAAATTTCCAAAATAACAGAACAAAGATATGTTCACTAATGATATTTAGTCACACTAATAAAATGTGGGATTATCTACTCTTATATAGGCAATGATACCAACAAAATATGTTAATCTAAGATTTACCAAATCTCTTATCTATCCTTCCCTATATATTGATCCTTCTTCTACTGCATGCCACAATCCTTACATCAAACCATTTTTCATACATAGTCTACATACCACATTTTCTTCTATGTGGTCGATATCCTCTGCCTATGTCAATCCATTGGCACACTGCACTTCCATCCACCGTGAACAATTTTTGGTTTCATGAACAACACACCCTTCACTTTAAATCGTTGCTATAAACTATTTCCGCAGATCTTCATACCACTCCTGCTACCTGGTACGTAGCCACATTCCCTTCCCAAACATGTTACGCAATCCATGTCTCAAACTCCTCATTTCTCTTACTTTGTTGGTTTCATTCTCCATTCATCACACAAATCCTGATTTTGAGGCCCCAAAATTTGGAAAACCATAGGAAACTATGCCGCCTTAAAACCTATCTTCGGCGACCACAAACCATTCTCATTTTCAGTTATCTTACATTGTCAACAAACACAACCACACCCAAAACATATCGAGAGGACACCTTGAGGGATTTTTTCCCCAATAGTTAATTAGTAAAAAATACTATTAGTGATTGATAATTTGTAAAAACAACCGGTAATGAGTGTTAATTTGTAACAATACCACTAATGAGTGGTAATTATAAAAAAACCAACCCCAATTAACAAATATTATCCAAATTTATCCCCAATTAACCATAAATAACCGCAATTAACAAAAATTTACAATAATTAACAATAATTAAGCACAATTAGGCACAATTTACAACAATACAGAAAAATTAACCAAAATTAGTTAAATAATGTCAGCCACCGGGCATGAGGGACGCATAGGGAAAAGAGGATAAATAATATGACTTTGTGAAAGAATGTAGGGGCTAAAATTATATCTATATGTGGTCACCTCTATCTTCTCCACTCTTTGATTCCCTAGAGTTAACATTAGAGTGGAGTAAATATAGGATAAGAAAAAGTGATTGAATTATATTTCCCCTAGCTTTATACAGTTTAGAGGATAAGTGGTTATGGTTAAAATCACAGTTTTACCCATGACCACCTCCCCTCCAAACGGTCTAAACATAGGCACACTGGAATTATTTCCATCTGTCCTCGACTTCATCCCCTCCAATCCTTACTTCATTTATTTCCCTTAGTTAACCTTCTATTTACCTTGATGATAATTATAGTTATTTATGAAAAATAGTGGTAATTTATGGAATTATAGACAGTTAATGGTAATTAGATATAATTTATATTCTTTTCAAGTAAATTTTAATGTTTCAATATTCTTTTTTTATAGTAACTTTTTTATATCAAAATAATCATAATAAATTTTTTTATTTTCTATTTTTAGAAAAATATTGAATAAGTACACATTAGACTTTATTGCCGAAATATGATTGGATAAATCATCATTGGAATCAAAATAGTTCTTATATATATTCAATATATATTGAGGGTGTTGGAACTTTTTTATCATTTTCATCATCTAAAATAGAATTTGTTTCAGAAGGGAAAATTATTTTTCAATGTAAGAAATTTTATTTGAGGAGATTTGAAACATTCAACAACATTAGGGGTCATCTATTGCATTTAGGTTTTTGAAAATGTTATGTTTTTTCTGTATCAACCCGTTGAACACAGTTCCAGATGTGTCACTAATAATTTGGTTCTATATTCAACACAGTTTCAAACATTAGAACATGAGGATGTTGGTCCATCATTCCCTCTAATAGAAACTGAGAATGATATTTATTGAAATACTAAGTTATAACCTTCTAGATTTTATGAGTTGCTAAATTATGTTGATTCTTCTTTATATCTTAGTTTCAAGATTAGAAAAATTAAATTGGTTACAAAATTTATGTCTATAAAATCATATAATATAAAGTCAAATAGTTATTTTCATTAGATATTCTCTTTGGTTAAATCACTATTACATTAAGGTAATGTGTTTCCAACCAATTTCTATAAGTGAAAGAGGCTAGTTTCTAATTTTTTTCCCAGTTATTATAAATTTCATGAAGTTCCAAATGATTTCACCTTATATTATGGTGAAAATGATTCATTAGTTCATTGTACTACATGTGAACAATCATGGTACGTGGAATCTCAATAAGGTATATCTGGATTGGTTACCATTAATCAGTTAAATTATTTCCCTCTTACACCAATATTGAATCATTCATTTATGTCTCAGGACATAGGGTCATTAATTTCATAGAAACAAAATCCAACATTTCAATCGGTAAAAGCTTGAATCACTATTAGGGTAGTGATTTCTTGAATCTTTTTGACAATGTATATCCTTATTTTACTTCAGAATTATATAGTGTGCGATTAGGTCTGTTTATTGATGGTTTCTTCCCATTTGGTTCCTACAGTAGTCAATATTCTTGATGGCCAATCTTTATAACTCCTTACAACTTACCTCCTTGGATGTTGATGAATGAAATATATATATTTTTAAAATTATTAATTCCAGGACATCAAAAAAATAATATTTATGTTTATTTATGTCTATTTATTGATGAGTTAAATTTATTTTGGAGTAATGGAGTTTGTAAATATGTTGTTTTGTGAAAATAAATTTACTTTTTAAAGCTATATAAATGTGGAAAATTAGTAAATTCTCAGCATGTGGTATATTATATGGCTGGAGTAAACATGGTCCAAAATATTTTCCATACTGTATGAGTGAAAATAAAGCATTTATTCTCATAAATGGGATAGAACCTCATTTTTTTATATTCTTCACAATGTTTTCCTATATATCATCCTTTCCTAAGGAACAAAATTCATTTCAGAAAAGGTACCATTAAAAGAGATGGAATTCCAACAATGATTGTAGGTATTGATTTAAAATTGATTTTCTCTTGGTTAACACTCATTACCTTTTCATACACTATAAACCATAAAAAAGTGATGTCTTTGGGAAAAATCACCATTGGATTAAAAATATTATTTTTGGGATCTCTCATATTGGCATGATATTTTGGTCCATCACATGTTGAATTCCATGAATATTGATAAATCCTATTTTGATACTAAATTTTATATAGTTTTTACCACACCTAGTAAGACCAGAGATAATGTCAAGGCATGATTAGAAGATTCTCAAATTTGAAGGTCACTAGAACTTGAGTTGTTTAAAAATGAAAGATCACATAAGATAATGAGGCTAAAAGCGGCTTACAAATTACCCAAAGAAAATTGTTTATTATTTTTTCAGTGGATTGCGGATTTGAGGTAACCATATGATCATGTTTTTAATTACTCTAGATTTGTTAGAAACATTCATATTACCAAATTAAAAAGTCAGGATTGTCATGTTATATATGAAATCCTGATACTAATTTGATTTTAAGGATTTTGAAATACTTTAGTATAAGCTCAAAGAAATATCATTTTTAGACATTTTTTAAATCACAAAAGATTGTGATTCACTTAGTAGACTTCAATAATTCATTTCTTTAATTTTATATAAACATTATTTATTTCCTCTGACTTTCTAGGATTAAATGTAATAATTGATATTACATTTTACACATAAAGAAAAATATTGAGGGATGGTATAGTAACAATGGATGTACCCAAATGAGAGAAGAATATAGAAATTGAATTAAAAGTTACATAACAATGCATCATTTAAAGGGTAAATTTCAGAATCTTGTCTATAGAAAGAGGTTTTTTTCTTCAACCATTATTTAAAACCTAAATATCATTCACAACAAAACTAAATGATCCATAATGAGGGAAATATTGATGATGGACTAAACATTCATTTATCAATTTTTAATTGGATTGAACATGGATTTGGTAGACATCATGAATGATGGATGTAAGATAATGAATATCATATGGCTTAGACATATTTTCTGATCAAATGTGATGAAATGAAAATAGTTGTATAGTGATTTTTACTATTAAATATTCTTTAATTTTTTTATTGTTAATTAATATTATTTTATTTTTAAATTATATTAAGATCATATTACAAAACAAATTCCAAAAATTAAACTAGATTACCTTAAAAAATTTGCAGAAATAAAATTCTACAGGTTTAAAATAATAGTAGTGGAAACTTTTCACTGTTTATAATATGAAATCAAATTATTATTTTCCATATTTCTATTTTTTAAAAAATTTCAGGTATCACAACATGCTGAGAAAATTGATAGTAGTTTGTTTGTATTTAATAAAACAACATCCAAAATGGAAAGATCTTTGAATTAATTTGTGGTGAATGGTTTTTGATTTCATATACAAGCATATGGTTAACTAGAAAATTAATAGTGGTGTTTTCTTAAGAGGATATCATCATAGATAAAGTGAAGATGACTTTTATGGCTTATTGGATGAAATAATTGAATTGTGTTATCTGAGATAGATTTATGTAATTATATTTAAATGTTATTGGTTTGAATCTGAGAGAGGATTGTGTGTTCATCCACACTATGGGATCAATGAAATTAAATATAAAATCCTTATTGAAAAAAAGAACCACTTTTATTATCTCATCAAGTACATAAAATTGATGATCCAAATTATTTAACTTCTTAAAGAGGTTTAATTGATTGGTGGAGCATTATATAAATTATATCCCATAAAAATAAGTTTATGAAAAGTGAATGTGGTTATATTATAATTTTAAGGAATTGGATTTTTTGAATATACATCTCCAAATACATATTTTCAAATAAGACACACAAATAACGATGATGAAACCCCATAGTTATAGGTTAATGGTGATAATTTTTCTGATGCGGAAATAAATGAATTTGAATTATCATGATATAATAAAGTTGAAATTCCTATATAAATTGATGATACTAGGGAGGAAGATAAATTTATTAGAACCATAATATATTAATATGGGGATAAAGATAAAGAATAAAACAATTACATTTTGGTTTTAGGGATTATATATATAATACTCATCTTTAATTATATTATGACAACATTATTTTTTTGTTTCAATTGAATGAAAAGATATATAATGAGATGTTCTATATTATCAAGGAGGAAATGGTTCCTACCGATGGGATTGATGCTTCATCATCTAAACCTCATGTTGCATGTGGTTCATCAAATTGGGGAGGTCTTGGTCTTGTGAGATTGACAATTATAATCCCGATTCCTTTCAGACATCCATATCTTTATTTTGATTCATTCTTGAGAAGGTATGTTAAGTTAGGTAATTTAGTTAATTTTTATTATAATTAATTTTCATTTATTTCTTTATGTACTAATTATTTTATTATTTGATCTATTTTCTAATAGTTTTTCACATATAGCTCTTGGATACGGGAGTGTTATTCTGTGGAATTATTTTTCTGGAGCATGGGTGAATTGGGAATATAGTCCCATTGATGATCAAAAGTGCATATTTGATCATAGGATGGTATATAAATATATAAAATTTAATTAAAAATTTATTTAATTATTAAGTTTATATTATTAATTATTTATAGGTTTTATGGTATCCCTTCAATTATTTCATGAATATCTGTATATGGGAGGCCAAGGAGGAACACATGCATGAGAATTGTCATCTGGTTTTTTCCAATCGGAGGAAGATATCAACGAAGAAATATGGATTAACCATTTTTTATAAGTCTTTCTCTATCCATTGACCTGATTACATCTCCTCTCAGGTTTAGGAAGCATTGTTCTCATACTATATGGAAGATATTTTTTATATGAGATCATCAATAGGATGACATAACTAGGAAAGGTAGGAGGTCAAACACAGAGACGATAGTCCTACATTATATACTCATCGATGAAATCGGGTAATTATGTATTTTTAAATAATTTAAATAACTATAAATGTAAAATATTTATTTTTTATTCTTATAGGTTCTTGAGAACCCAAAATTAATACATTTTTGCTTATAGGAGGATGTACATTGACCCTGTCACTATAGATATTACTGGTGTTAAATAGTATCATATTGTTTTAAGTACAATTTATTGAGTTTTAAAATTAACTGAAAATATATTTTAACTATATTAATTTGAAATTTTATTTAATGGGGTCATATTAGGTCATGAATTCTCACACACATGATGAGATTTAGGATGAGAATGAGGTTCAATCCACCAGTGTAGTATGATTTGATGAAACAACATGGATAAATGTGACTTAGTATGATTTTGAGAAAGGCCATGTTATTGGTATCAGTTCCCAATTTATGCCTGATAGTTATTATAGTACTATTTAATTGTCATTATCCAGCTTGAGGGGATCTCATAGGGAGTCCTAATCATTAGTTGTAGAGTATGTGGAGAAGTTGTGAGCTTAGAATGAGTTTATAAAGACCCTGTGTAGAGATAAGGAGGGGATTTTTCGAAAGCATGGCCACAAGAAGGGGGAGAAGTCTCGAGCACATGTGGAGAAGTAGTATTAGATGATGGAGTAAATGTGATGCTTCTCATGGGTTACAAGGATACATTCCCCCCCCACCATCCCCATATGACCCTCCACCTTAGTGACTTATCTATTTTTGACACATTTAAATGATTAAAATCTGATGGAACATATCTTTTGTTATAATATTATTAATTCATAAAATTACAAGTTTATATTATATTAATATAATGTTTTTTAATATTTTTTAATTATTATTTGGGATGGGATTTATCTCCTTAGAGAATAATTTTTTTCAAGGGAGATTAATATCGTCATAAATTATTTCTTTTATATAACCTGCATAATATTTTTACGACAGGTGAATCCACCGTAGCAACTTTTTTAGTGACATGTCATAGCAAAACAAATTGTGATGTCCTTTTTAGTTATAGGTCATTTATAAAAGGTTCCCACTGCAAATGAACCATTGAAAATATTTATTTTTCCATTGGTGTGAAATATTACTCATGAGTACAAATGATATATCCTTTATTGTAAAATAATTCATTTTTCATAATTATCTTTCTTCGTTGGTTTTATAAGTATAATTTATATAGAAACAAATTATGTATTACATGATTGTTTTTAGGTATATGATTGAGAAATGAACTCTTTTACCATGGCCAACATACCTAAGTCATTTTTTACATTTGATTCGAATATAATAAAAGCATTCAACATGAAAATAATTGACCAAATAATTGTATATAACATGGTAACAAATAAAATAAAAGGAATAATAAATTTGAAAAGGATATTAATAAATAAAAAAATTAATATATGTTTATTATTCAAGAACATAAAGAACATATGTGATGAGTCAGACTCAACATAAGGGACACTATGACTTAAAATATCATTTTTAATGTTTTAAAGATTTATTTTCAATATATTTTTCTTCCAGGTCCATTGTGATGAACCATCCCAAAATGGGATGTTCTGTGACTCCTCAAGCCCATCTCCAATAGTCCAGGGGTTGGGGACTATTTCTGAGTAGTCACTTCACTAACATGGGTGGCCTTAACATAAATTACCTATACACACACACACACACATATATATCCAAGCCAATAAAATGTTTAAATATAAAACAACTGATAAACCATAAATGCATACATCTAAATCCTACAACCATAGTATGTCAACAATTAATGGAAAGTAAATATATCCAAAAACAAGACCACCAATAATTGTATGAAAACTAGTCCAAAAGGAAAGTAAATATAGAGACTTCTATTAAGATAACCGTAGGAACACACATCAATCTATCCAAATCACTAAGCACCATAAGGTCTTGGTCCATCTAGGACTCTGTCAATCGGTCGATTGTCTGGAAAAGACAAAACATGTGTGGGAAAACCATATATAGGGGTGCGTATAACAATACTAAGTATGACACCCTAAATCCACAAAGCATATAAAAAAAGAATAACAGTCATCCCTATACATGTATATGTCGACAACACATATAATAATAATATCTTGATGTACTCAACAAAGACTAATAGTCTCATGGTAAAGTAACATCCATAATTCTATCTTATGATTCCTTCTCAGTTTTTCAATGTAGTACTCAATTGGGGGAACACACTCCATGAGTTAGATAACAGTAATTATGTCCATGGGGTATACCAACAACTCAATATGGATTAACCTACTCTGTAGGGGATCGGTGCCCACATAGTGTATGTCAAGATGATGAAAATAAAAACACCTATGGATAAAAGATTATAGATAATATCAATCTATGCCTCATAGAAGGATTCCAACAACTCTATACATGAAGTTCTGCTAAAGGGATCTCTATCCTATGTGTAGGATGCAATTCGATACTAACCCTCTGAGAATGGATATAGAGAATGCACTATGATGAAACTTTTCCAAGATACATATGATAAGGGTTACAAGAAAACTTTTAAGGAGTAAAAACATATAATAGAAGTAAAAGATGTGTCCCTCCAACACTGAGTTCTTCCCATGTGAACAACCCATGTATATGTCTGTGTCAAAGTACATGGTGTTCCCATGCCCGTGTACTTCCTGTTCCCATGTACATGGATCTTCCCATTTACACCAAGCCTTGTTGTGTCTGTTTGGGAGTACATGATGTTCCCCTTCTTATGTAAGCATGTTCATATCTGTTTACCATCCTTGGTAAATTCCATTCCATGGGGGAGGGGACACACCCTGTGTGATACTTAACACCATTCAAAAACCCTAGCCACCATTATGAGAGCCCCACACAATGTGTGGTTCTATAGAACATGTCATGTGTTACAGAATTTTCATGAAATCCTGATCTGGATTTACTCCTTATTTACATGCCTCCTTCCACCTATCTAGAAACCCACCTTTCTAGAAAACCTGAATCTATGGCCAGTCAACCATGACAACTTTGAACACTGGGATTTGGTCCTTAAATCTGCTGGAAAAATAGACCCACACATCAAACCATCATCTCATTTTGAAAAATGAAAATCAATTATCCCAAATCCATTATATCAACCATCACATACATTGTATCATGGTCGCCATGTCATTTTGAGCCTGAATCTACAATATCATATCATTACACCAGGAAACATATATGAAATGTTCGATTGCTCAGTACTTTTTGAACTGTGGGTTAAGGGATTTTCTATTGATGAATGAATAAAAATACAGAATAAATGAATAATAACGACATAGTGGAATGAATCTCAACTAATTTTCATATTATCATCAATCATTTTCAATTATAATGATGACTAAAGAGATAAAAATAAAAAAATGAAGCAATTCCCCCAAAAATATCCCCACAAATAACCCATCCTTCAAAATAACTGATATGCGAATCAATCTACTTGTCGATTGATTCATGTTCTCCATAGAAATATATAATGGGAAAATAAACCAATCAAAAAACCTCCTACCATGATTTGGATCAATTTATAATAGAGAATGGATTAGTGTCAGTGTCATTTTTGAGATCCTCTGATTCCAATGCACACCGATTGTGGAAGCTAGATCCGATCGTCGTTCCCCAAAGAATCATCCTCCACGCCCTCCATTGGATCCCCTTGATTTTCAGTGTTATGAGGCAAACCTTATAAATATTTTATAAGTGTGTTTAAAACTAAATTAAATTAGGATATTGTGTCAATGAATAAATTAATAAATTAATTTATTTTATTTTGTTCATTTTTGTGGCCGCAATGACTTTTTCACAGAAATCCCACACCGAAAAATGTTATTCCACACCTAGGGTAAAAACCACATTCTGAACTCAATGGTCCCATCATATTTATGTGTCGTTACTCCATTTAGAATTTATTAAACTTTTTCAAGGAAATTTTTTTGTGTGATATTGAATATATTTTATATATTTCAAACAATTATTTTAAGCACAATGGACCTTGAAATCGCACGCAATTATACATCTTGGCCTCAAAAATAATTCATACAATGTCAAAATAAAATTTGGAAAATCTGAGTTGCTAAATTCTACACACCATGGGTACTTATGTCTTGAAAATCCAAAATAAGTAGTTATAAAAAATATATGGGTACTGAGAATGCACTTGAGCCTCCCGCTCCTAGGTGATCTTCTGAAGATTCATTTGTTTCCAATATATATAGACCAATGTAATCAATTGAACATGAAGGGTCATCTCTTGTAGATCCTTGATCTCTAATGGGTACTCAACAATGGTAGCTCCATCATCTATTTCTATCTCATCCAAGTCGATAATGTGAAATGGTTCATGCACGTACCACCCCAGCTACAACATGTGGATGATTTCATGTACCCAGTCTAAATAAAGGGGTGGTGATAAGTGGTATTCCAACTCAGAAACTCATGGAAGTATCTGAAAACTCCCAATAAACCATAGAGATAGCTTGTCACCCAAACTAAATATTTGTGACCCATGTTGAGGTGAAACTCATAGGAACACATGGTCTCCCTCATCGAACTCCAAAAGCCTCTGTCATTGGCCAACATAAGACTTAATATGGATATATATAGTTAGCATCCACTCCTAGATGATCTTAACCTTCCCATTAGTTGTTATCACCTAATCTGTTCCCATAAACATTGAATCTCTATGGTCGGTCCAAAAAAGTGGTGACATGTTGGGTCATCCATACAAGGCCTCCCATAGGGCCATAATGATGGTAGAATGGTTGTTGTTGTTTTTTGAAAATTAAACCAATGTAAGGTTATCCTCCAAACTATGGAAAAATTAAAAAATGAAGGCTCACAACATGTCCTCCAGAACCTAAATGGTCCACACTATTTGAATGTTATTCTGGGGTTGAAAATCCATGATCAAACGCAATTGAGTCCCAAATTCTTCCTGTAATCTATTCCATAATTGAGATCTGAAACAAGAATCATCATAAAAAATGATCATCAACGTAACTCCATAGATTCATACTATTCCTCAAATATAGAGGCTTCCCAATATCTTTACTTAACTCTGTTATCAGACAGATACGAAGTGATATTACTTGGGTAGTTGATCAATGATCACCTTGATAGAATTTTGTCACTTGGACATATGTGGTAACCTCACCATGAAGACCATGGATATCTCATACCATTTATTCTCTGGTTCCTCAAGTTGTTGACATAATCCCACTAGAACTTGGTGATATACCTATAGTTATTGAAAAGTAAGGCACCAACAGTAAAACTCTACATCTCCCTTCATCATCCCTATCCACCAAAAATGACATCGTAGGTCCTGGTACATTTTGTTAACTACTGGATATACTTCCAAAAAAGAAGTATTAAACACTTTAAGGGCATCCTCCAAAAATTTCACGGGTACCATAGTGCATCCTATAAAAATAAATACATGGTCCTCAACTTCAAAAATTTATCAGTAGAATTTCCAGTGGATATCTGGTTATGTACAGTCTAAAAATTAGCATCACCAAGATGTTATACCCCCACTCACTATAAAAGATGAAGGGTGAAAACCGTCAACTACAGGTAAGATTCTCTATCTCTATCCACAAAGGATAATTGTAATGGGGATAACTACTTCAAATCCTTATTAAGAATATTCGAACAATATTTTCTGCTGAGATAATATGCTACCACATTCCCCTACCTAGAAGTATAGAAAATATCAATGTCATAATCCTGGAGGAACTCTACCCATCGCCTCTACCTCAAGTTGAGATACTTCTAATAGAATATATTTTGGGGAATATTGTGGTCATAATAGATGATGAAACACTTTATCATCAATTATTTTTCCAAATATTTTCTGAGAAAACAACCATTGTGGACTAAGGATCATGGGTCTTGTAGTTATTCTCATTTGGTATTAAGTGATGTGAATCATAAGCAATAATGGACTCCCTATGCATCAAAACACAACCAAACCTAGTTCTTGATGCATTTCAATACACTATGTACTCAACACCCTCCTTTGACGATCTCAAGATTGGATCACTCATCAATATATGTCTTAACTACAGAATCTCCTAATCGAACCTCTCCATCCACAAAAATGACTACAAATTTTAGGTTAAATATGTCATAGGGGATGATATCCTAAGGCATTTAGGTATGAATATCTGATAATAAGCTACCAGCCGAAGAATATACACACCATCTTCATGCTCTTGGGTGGCTCCCTAGCAAACACTGCCTCAACCATCACTAGGTCCACTACCTCACCATCTGCTGAGATGACATGTCCCATAAAGTGGATGTCCTAAATCTATAATTGGAACGTTGAGAGATTTCTATAAAGTTGATTATCTCATAGTACATCCACAATCATCTTTATGTGTCTTGTGTTCACCTCCTCAGACACCGGGTACACTAGGATATCGTTGATGAATACAATAATGAACTGGTCAAAGGGATGAATGATCATGTTCCTGAGTCCCATGGACACTTTGTAGGAATTCATAATGGGAAATTGTATCACTAATTAGTCATACTGAATGTAGTGACATATGAATTCCATCTTCGGTATATCCTCATGTCATACTCACAACTGGTGATAGCCTGATCTGAGGTCAACCTTCGAGAATCATTATTCCCCTCTCAACTAATCAAAGAGTTATTCGATCCTTAGTAGTGGATTATTATTCTTCAATGTTAGATAGTTCAATTAATGGTATTCTACACATAACCTCAACCTCTCGTCTATCTTTTTGGTGAACAAAAGTGGGGCTGCCCAAGGTGCAACAATGGGTATAACAAAGCCCTTCCTCTGTAAGTCCTCTAACTGCACCCTCAACTTATGACGAATTTAGGGATCTATATGATATGATGGAATAAATATTAAGGTCAACCCAGGGTATAGATCGTTGCATAATTATATATCTCTATAGGGAGGTAATCCTGAATCATCCTCTAGAAAGACATCCTCATAGTCCACCACTACTATTGGGAACATGAAACTCAAAACATCCACTACAACAAGGGTCATTCTATCCAATTGGTGAGTAATATTTTTCACCCGCCTATGAAATATTCCACCCTACAAAACTTGGGTTTTCATTTCACCCAAAAATTACATCCTTGTCCCATCACTGCACACACACTGAACCCTCCATCTAAAACAGTCAATCTGGTAATTAGCCATAGATTTCTAGTTTATACTTAAGATGACATCATAATACCCCATCATTATAATAAATATATCCCAATAGAAACTCTAACCTCCAAGATTCTACTAACACTATAGGCACAAGTGTGTCGTCACTGAGTTATATCCAATAGGAGTCTCCAAGTGTAAGGGTCAAGCCAAGGGATCAACAAGAATCTATATGTCTCAAACCAAATATGTTGAAATAAAAGAATGAATAGATTATGTGTCTATCAATACTATATCTAAGTTAGAAAAGATATTGATCATATCTTTTATCATTCAAGGATCATTTGATTTGTAATCCTCGATCACCTATATATTCTCTTTCCCCTATCCTCTAGCTCCCTGATCTAAGCATAGGCCACTTGAGGTTGGTAATGAAAATAAGTCAAAGTGTCTAATACCTACATCTTCTCCCCCATATCCTCTCCCATGTATGACACCCTATATACCAATATTATCTTACCACTGACTCTTCCTCGGTGGACTATCCATTATTTATTTATCATCCATATGGAAGGAAATACAATCTCAAGTAACATGTACTCTATCATCACAAGAGTATCACCACCTCTCCCTATGATAAAAAGACCCATACTGTGATCCATAGACTATACAACCTCTATCTTGGGACCTCCTTCAAAAATGTCTAACAAGTCAAGGTCCCAAATACTGACATCTTCTCATTATTTCTAGATTATCTACTTATGTATGACCACTTTCAGTAACCACTATATATGTACTCTCAGCTAGAAAAATCTCAATGATCATATCTCACTCTATTAACCCATAATAGGTATAAATGAAAAAATTTATAATGATGGATCTGATTTTTCTATATAATACTCACTCAAATTTTCAATCGAGGATGAACTGATATAGAACAATATCTATCTAGTGCCTAGAGATTTGGGTAAACATCAATGAATACTCAGCTACTATCACAATACCCTACTAAAGTTATATCAGCTCTTATATGTGCACAACCCTTAGCATAATTGGATAGAACTCCTCTTTGAAAAGGTTCTTGAACTCTGACCATGATTGAGTCACCTCTCCATATGATTGGGTTAATAAAAACCACCATTACCCTGCTGATCCATAGAGAATTCTCACATCCAGAACCACCATTTGATATACTGGTGTCCTAAAAAGATGAAAAACCCTTGTCTTAGCCTAATTAAATCATCATCCACCTATGGTCCAAGCTGACCTCAAAACCTAAGGGTTTACTATTTCTAAAACTTATGACATGTCCTTAGCCTATGCACCTCATCTATTGGTACTATGGGTATCATCTGTTTCTCTATAGGTGGTGATATAACTGGTGTACCACCAATAGGTAAAATATATACAACTAGTCCCTATATCAACACCTGTTCACTAAAGAGATCATCCTCATGATCCTGATTCTAAATCCTAGGTGGAATACATCCCAGAGGCATCTTGAAATAGAAAAGACAATCCATGGTCAATGAGTGTATCTAGAGATCTGAATCATGAAGGACATGGAAACTAAAAACCATTATTATATGATGAATGTACCATTATTTTCCCTAAAACCTTTTTCCCCATATATTGGGTTAAATGGTAGGTCATTAGAGTCAGGGAGTAGGGAAGCATTGGCTACCACACCAGCACTAGAGTCCCTATCCAAAAATTTGGACTTGAAACCCTTAAAACTTTTTACCTAAAAAATCTCATAGACTATGGTACTAAGGTATTATAAAATCCTCTAATACCTCTTTTTCATGAACCTTCCCAAATGGTCTTGTGTCATGACTTCCCAATCCTACATCTTATAGGCCAGTGGTTGGTGGCTATTACCAAGTAGGCATGTCACTAACAAGGGAGGCTTTAACCTTGTATTCCTATACACACACACACACACACACACATCTCCAAGAATATATAATTATGAAATGTAAAACAATTGATAAACCATGAATTAATACATATAAATACCACAACTAGATTCTGAAAAAAGGTAATGGAACATAAACATGGCCAAATAGAGTCCCACCAAAAAAGTGTCTAAAAATGTACATCTTGAATGTAAAGATTCGGACTCCTATCAAGATAACTACATGAACACACCTCAGTCTATCCAGCACACTAAGAACCTCCTGTTCCAAGTCCCTCTATGAATATTTCAAAAATATGAGCATCTACACAATTACGACACATGTGGGAAAAGACTATGCAGGGGTGAGTATAGCAATATTCGACTGGAAACCCAAAAACCAAAAAGCATATAAGAAAATAATAACATTTATATTTACACAGGGATATTTCTACAACAAATATAACAATAATATTACGATATACTCAAAAATGATACATATTCTGAAAGTAATTTCATGACTGTAATGTCATACTATGATTCCTATTTAAAGGTTCCTCATAGCACTCATCCAGGAGAACACACTTCATGAGTCAAATAACACTGATGATGTCCATATAAGAGGTCATGATCAATATGTCTTGTCATAGGAAGGATATGATGGAAGTATAAAGAGAAATGATACAAATAGGATGATCACACCCAATGAAATGGGGTATACCAACAACTCAATATGGATTAACCTTATTTGTAAAGGATTTCTTCCCACGTATTGTAGGAAACGACGATACCAATAACTCCATCTAGGTAAAAAATATGATAGAATATCTCATTATAAGACTCACGGAAGAATTCTCACAACTCTATCCAAGATGCATATAGAAGGGATCACCATACTATATGTAAAACATGATTCCATAATAATTTTGGGTATTGTTTATAGGGATCACACCCTAAAAAACATATCCAATATACATAGGAAAAAGAATCCAAGAAAACTTTGAAGAAGTACATGATGTGTACTAGAAGTACACAATGTGTAACTTCGATACCAGGATCCTCTCATGTAAATAGTCAATGTCTATTTTTGTTTCAGTGTACATGTTGTTCCCATACCTGTGTAATTCATAACATGTCTAAGGGTGTGACAATAATGAAGTACACTTGGCCTAGGTGTGTCCATGTGGGAGTACATGATGTTACCATTCTCATGTAATCCATGTCATGTATTTGTACCATCTCAGGTACACACTGATCCATCAAGGAGGGTTCAAAAGTCGTGTCACATAGTAACATGTTTTTTGATACTTAACCCTATCAGAAAACCATATTTGCTATTGTGGGAATCCCACATGGCATGTGTCTCTACAGCACACACCGTGTGGTATAGAATTTTACAAAAATCCATATCTAGATTCTATGTTGACTCCCACACCTCTAAACAACCAAATTTCCAAAAAATCATGAATACTTGGTTAAAAACCTTTTCATCACTCAACATTGGGATCTATCACTTGAATTTGCTCACACAATAGCATTGCATGTCAAACTGTTGTTGTGCGTCAAAAAATTCAAATCGAGTATCCAAAATCCATCTGATATGCTACCACTTCCATCTTCATTTTATCTATATTTCGTTCAGATCCCATATAGATTATATCAAATAATTTATCCAAGAAACTAGTGTGTAATATTTTATTCCATGTTATTTGTTGAACCGTAGACCAAGGGATTTTCTTGTGAAGGAAAAAGAAAAATCAAGAAGAAACGCACAATCATGACCCTAAGGATTGAAACTTGTCCAATATTCATTTTGTCCTTAATTAAATTCCATTATAATGATAAATGAAGAGATAAAGACCCAACATGAATCAATTCCCCCAAAAAATTCCCCACATATAACCCATTGTGAAAAATGATCAATCTATGAATCAATCTGTCAGTTGGTTGAATCACGATATCCATAGAAATATATAGCTAGGAAAGAAACCAATCAAAAAAATTTACTTCCAATATTTGGATCAATCACTAAAAAATTGTTGATTTAAGTAATTTTTGTTAGTGAGGTCCTATGATTCGGCTGCACACCGCTCATGAATCCTTAATCTGATTGTCATTCTTCCATATATTTTTATCCAAGACCTCTAATGGAACCCCTTTATTTAAATGGTTATGCAGATAACCCCAATAATATTCCATAATCATGTTTAAAAAGAAATAAAATTAGGTCAATACATCAATAAATAAATAAATTTTATTAATTTGATTCCTTTTTACGCCCACGAGGAATTTTTCACCAACGTCTCGCTTTTACTAAGGTTATGGTATTACTATGTGAAAAACCTAGGTTATTAACTCAACAATGTCATAGTATTTTTGATATGTGCCACTATTTTGATTTTATTCCACTTTGTTTAGAAAAAATAAATTCACCTGATATTTAGTATATTTAATATATTTCAAGCATTTATTCCAGACATATAAGACCTCAGAATCACATGTCTTCTAATCCCCTTATCTTGAAAATAATCCATACAATATCAAAAAATAATATATTTAAAATAAAATTATCTACATATATATTAATTAGAAAAATTATTGATGTATTTATATAGAAGAAGAATAATTATGAAGGAAATTTTGTGTCACTTTTAACTTTCCCTCAATGTTTATCTTGATGAATATTTTTATGTTTTATATATAGATATTTTTGAAAAAAATGCTAATGTAATCTTTCATTTTACTATATAAGTTTTCAAAAAAATTCCCACTATAATAACTATAATTTTATTATTATATTATTTTAAAAAATTATTTTTTTTTCAAATAACAAACACTTTTCCACTTTGTTGAGGGTATTTTCGATAAGGGTTTTAAATGAAATGAATATTTCGATATCATTTTTTTCTTATGAGTGTGAGGATTATTTTTATGAATACGATGATATAAATGAATGTTTTAATGTATTATTATTATTTTATGGTTATTGGAAATTTTCTAATAAAATTGGTGAGACCGACACAGATCATGATTTTGGATGAGCCTAGTATAGAGCATGAGGATTGGTTGGCCTCATATAGCTTTTTAGTGCATTGGGTAAAGGGATTGAGCTAACCTGTTAGTATTCTCTAGACAAATTATTGGAATTTACTCGGTTGGTAATTCCATTCATAGGAGTGATATGAAAATTATTTCCTAATTTGCCTAAATTATTTATGTATTCTCGTTATGGGTATTCATGGTAATATTATGATTTAACAAGGTATGTTATTGAGGTTATGATTAAAGTATTTTGTATGATAATTCTTGTTGGGGAAGTATATAAATTTATAAACAAAATCATGAAATTCTATAGATAATCCTTTTTGAGTATTTTTTATCCATCCATATTTCTTATGAAATGTTTTATGAAAATATTTGGGTAGAGAAATTGTTTTCTTGGTTTTGAATTTTTTTCAGATCAATGTTTATTTTAAAATAGAAATTTTTTTATGGTTATTTATCAACTAATGAGCATGTTTATTTCTATTAATATATACCTTATTAATATTTTTGTTCACATCCCACATTTTAAATTTTTTTCCACATGGTTTAAGGATTATTATGGACAAGTATGATTTCAAGATGAATGTTATGAATATTTTTCTAGAAACAAAATAAAATTTATATATTAAGTGATTTTTTATTTTTAGGAAAATGGATATTGAGTGGATGTGCCCCCTTTGGATTTAATATTTATTTATGTGAGGATGATGACCCAATTCTCTAAAAATATCAACCATAAAGATCCCAAAAACGAAAGAGAGAAAATTATTTACTTAAAACATAATATTGTGTAATGGTTAAGTTCAGGAACTCATATTTGGTATCAAAGAAAGGGTTTAGATAATTTTTGAGGTTAGAATAAGGAAGGTAAATAACAATAATATATTATAGTTTACGGTTATAATGATATATAATTTGAATATTACCATGTTTCTTCACCTAAATTATGTCTATTTAGAATAAGTTTTGGCATATAGGAAATAGGGATGAAGAAATGGGAAGGCCTCATGAGAAAAATATCCAACCAAATCAATATCCTTGAATCATTATAATTGGAACTTAGAAATTTTTTGTCATGCTGAATCAGTTGATGCAAGCTATAAATGTTGGTTGAAACTATACCAGAGAGAAACAAGATATATCACAATGTAATATGTCTTCAGTGGCGTATTTTACGAGATATTACCCACTATAATTCATGGGATCATTTGAGTCAATAGTAACTAATAGATGTATTAATTCTCCATTAATGATTTTTCAAGTCATGTTTTGTTCGGAACATCAAAAGGTAAATCATTCCATTTACCATTTTGAAGGTTAATTAGATCAATGGGAGTAAATGGTTAAGAATGTTATAGAAATAGAATTGATTGACACTATGAAATGGGATTCATTTAAAAAAATTTATTGTGAAATAATTTCATAAGTTTATTTAACATAGGATGTAAAATAAATTATTGGAATTAATACAAAAGGGTGAAGATTTAGTGGCTACTTATGAAGAAAGCATCACCTAATTTTACATGTATGGACTAAATTGTATATGGGATCTTTATAGAAGAATATTTTTTTTAATTAAAATTAAAGTCATGATACAAAATTAATTAGCATATCATGAATTTAAAAGTTATGAAATACTTTTTTGATGTGAAGAGAATGTTGAAATGTAGTTTTTTGATGATTAGTTTGTTTACAAAAAAAATAAAAAAAATTGATCTAGGTGGTAGTAAAATGGGAAGAATCTATCAAAGAAACCTGAAGGTAGGAATATAACATGTTTATTTTGTGACAGTTGTGGAAAAAATAACACTGGGGAATGTATTATAAAATCTGGGAAGTGCTTCAGATGTGGTAATATTATCCATATGTCTCATTATGGAAAGGAAAAATATCATGGTATTAGAAAGACGAATTTTTTTAAATTGGTAGTAAAGTTTTTTATATGTAATGAGATGGGTCACTATGTAGATGTATGTCCAAATAAGAGCATGAATAATGGTAAGAAACAATAATATAAGTAGAAGAGTTTTCTGAAATCATATGCGACTACTTTAGTGGATGTTTGGCCACCGATGTAACACCCCAAGATTTTATGAAAAATATTATTTTAATTTCATTAATTTCTTGTGTTTTATTCTACACCAAGATTACCTTGTGCCATAAGCAACACTATATTAGCTTGCAGTATACGCAACACTATTCTTGGATCGTGTTACACACAATTTTGATAATAGTTATTCTACGCAACATTGAGTATATATATATATTCAATGTATAAATGAAATATGGTTGGATTCTATTATACGAAACAACGAAGGATTCTTTCACAACACGCAACCCTGACTTGGCTTGCATTACACGCAATCGCGACCTTCCTCGATAGCGTGTGTTGTACGCAATACTGAGTTTTAATAAACAACGATATATTATTATAATATTGTCATGAACTAGCCGTTATGAATAGTGTTCACCAAATTTTGAATTTTATAACATTATTATTCATCTTACACATTTTCTAGAACATTGTATAAGAACAAAATAAATTTTTCGGGTAAAATAAGTATTTTTCAAAAAATGCAGTTTTGCCGCCTTTTGATGGCGCACCCACTTTAAATATAGTTTTTGACATGTTTATAAGTTAAATTTGACAAAATAAAATTCTTATTTTGAATCAGGATATAAAACTTTACATTAGATAATGTTTTGATATTTTTTCGATAACTTTCATATTTTAATGAATGGTAAAAACACGCCATGTTTTAATTAAAAACAACTTTTTTCATCGTAATATCTTCTGTGGTTAAATTATAATATTGAATGGTTTTAAAGTATAAATATAATATATTTTTACCATTTAATATAATGTATGTCATTAGCATTGATTTTACCTTGAATTCGTAGGTTAAATCAATTCAATCTTTTGCAATGTTTTAAAGAAAACCCCGTTTTCGTTCGACAAAGGGATTAATTTTAATTTAATTTCTTCTTATTTTTTGTATTGAATTTGGAAAAATGGATTCCATATTTGGAATCAGTGGGTCCAAATTATGTTAACAAGCTACTTTTTATTTTTGGGCATTGTGAATAGTAACTACGGTAAATTTTATTTACTATAGTTAAAGGTAAATCGAGTAATTGAGGGTAAATATAAGATTATAAAATTACCCTAACACTTGGAAAAATCCTATTGGATGACTAAAAGTAGACCCATATAACTTAAGGGTCGGATTAGATTCATTTTATGGACTTTTTTCCATGAAAATAATTTAATTATTTTTAAAACCAAAGAATGTGACAACATGTCACTTTCTTAAATCTTATAAGTATAATAATTTTAATCTAGTGATAAACTTCATGAAACTTCGAACATGAATAGTCTCCAGAAAGAGAATGCAATTATCTACATCATAGGAATTTATTTATAATTTTTAGGGATTAAATAATTATCATTTATTATGACACAAAGATGATACAGTAATTGTCTTATTAATGAAATATTGACATAATTGATGTTATAAATGACCAAATAAATGTAATTTGAGAATTTTTAGGACTTACAATAATTTTATAGATTAATATGACATGTTATTGTTGATTTAAGTAACTTTTTTTGAACTTATCATTCTGTTATAAATTTCATAAAAATCATGTACCAAATAGTGTCAAAATTGACATAAAATAGTTTTTAAAACAAATATTATATTATTAATTGTTATTTTATTCCTAAAAATCTATGGTTCGGAAAAATGACTTAGATAAGATTATATATATTAATAATAAACAACTTGGGGTTCTTTTGGCTTGATATAGTAAGTTTATTAACCATATAGTGTAAGAAAACAAAAATACACGGTAAAAGTTAAATTATTTAACTTAGAGTTAAATCTAATTGATAAGGTTAAAATAATAACCTAAACTTGTCTAAATCCTATTTTATGAGAGTATTTCGACCCATACCTACCTTATCCTCGAAATAAATCAATTTGGAGCTATTTAAAACCGAACTTGACTTTATAATAAAATAATATTTTTAGTTATTCCAAAGGTGCCCCTCTGCTCCCTTATAAAAGGGTACCTCCTCCCTCTCTTCCCCACACAACATTGACCCTTCAAGCTCGGCAAACCCCTGCCAAATTCTATTCTCCACATCCCTAGAAACATACTAGTGGTTCTGGTCTTCCTGAAAGACCATGTTTAGTGCCCTAAGAGGAGGTCTCAAAGAGGCGCTTCAAAGAAGAGGTAATTTTCGTTACCGATTCTTTCAACTTTATTTCTTCTTCCACTTATTATTCTTAGGTTTTTTCATTATGAAGTAATAACATCAGTATCAATAATATATTGATATGTTATTATAAGTATGAAACAACCCTATTTCACCATCTATCCATCCTACGGAAAACAAAATCACCGCGCGTGCGTACGTACGGAATACCGTCTCCACGCCGTGGTGTAATCTATTTTTCCACCAACACCTTACATGGATGAGTATTATGGTGTAAAGTATAACTATACATAGTTATTATAACATCATAATGATTCTGATATATTGTATCATCCACTCCAATTCAATTCAATAATTATGTAAATGATATCATCGCTCGTGCGTACGTACGGACTACCGTCTCCACGACGCGATGAGATTCATTCTCCATGTTAACCATTTAAGAATGATTATAAAGTATATATAAGCAATAATAATTAAATATATGAAATTATAAAGCTACTGTATTTATGTGTATATATATGTATGTCATCTACTTAATTCCACTCAATTCAATAAGGAAACGAAAACAACGTTCATGCGTACGTACGGCCTACCGTCTCCATGAATGGTGTATTTATTTCCATTTATCGATCCATTATATATATTTATATTCTGAATATATATTATATATAAATCATGTTTTATATTCTATAAGTAAGTAATAATGATCTATGTAATCATATGAATAATTACAAGTTAAAACACGAACGACAAATGAGACGATTTTACCCAAAACACTACTTTAACATGAATTTACAAAAGAATGGGTAATATAAAGTCATAAGTGAACCATATATGATATAATAACAATGAATATGATTCTGTAATAAGTTAATGACATTATTTAAATCATTATACAGGAGTTTCGGACACTTACGAGACTAATCGGACCTAAGGTAAGGGAAAATATCACAATCTCATTTTTATCCGAGATTGTTTATACTTTGGTATTTTCTGGGCTGTATTTTATCATCCACGTCCATGTTCCCTCAATATGTAATATTATTTCCATCCACCTACAATTGTTTAAAACCTATTTTACCCTTCGGTGAGTTTTTAGTAAAATATACGAAAGGAATCTTTTGTCGTTTTTCGTACGAGGTACTTTATGACTTTTCCGACAAAAGTACGAGAAGAATGTTTTTTTAACTTATACGGCATGAATGTATTTTTAAAACATTATTTCCAAGAGGATTTCCTTAAAAGATTTCAAGTTTATTTTTACTCAACTTCTTTTAGTTTAGAATTGTATGACATGTTAAGAAAGGAAAAGTGTTTTTTAATTTGAAAGGATATTTTCCTCAAGAATGGAGTTCAAGTGTTTAATCAAAATTATTCTCCATCTAAGATAATAAAGGGTTATGTTTTTTATCCCTATTATTACATTGATTTTATTATGTTGTGATGGAATTATTTTTATGAATTCATTTATCTTATATGAATTGTTTTATGATGTCATGATGTTTAAGATTCCCATTTTTATTACATGGGTTATGCTATGATGTATGGTTTATGATTTTGTGGCACACATAAGAATGGTATCATTATGAGATGGGTGGGACCTATATCTCCCTCCAATGCATTGGGTAAAGATTTTATATCTCATGAGATAGACATGGCTAGAATGGTAGGTTATACCGGTTCATTGAAACAGGACTGAAACGAGGGTGACTCGGTTCAGAAAGGGACTTTGTCCACTAAGATAGTCTTGGCAATGAGTCTTGACTAACAAGAAATGATTCTCTATGATTATGTGTGTATGCCAAAATGTTTCATGTTTTAATTTATGATTATTGTGATTACATTTCACGTCCATGATTTATCCCATGTTATGAAATTATGCTCTCTTTTGCAGGTTAAGATTTCCAAAAGTTATGTTTTTATGAATATGATGTGATTGATATTTTTTTTGTTTACCCTTACTGAGCATTTGAGCACACCCTTTTATGTTTTCTTTTCCCCAGGATATAAAGAATGGTTTTAGGTATAAAAAAAAGATCTTTATGGGATATGTTGAAGATCTTTCACCACGATTAGAAGATTATATTCCGAGTTTCCAAAAACACTAAACTATTACGATCCTTGTGTGTGTGTGTTTTTGTTATGTACTAAGTATTCCACAAAAGTAATGTAATGTCAATGTACGTCAAGCTTCGGGTCTCTACAACTGAATAATGATGTAATATGTACATTACTTTTTTATTAAAAGTATTCTAATGTCTTGCCTGATTTCATGTCTATATATTCCTTTATTTTTGATAAATTTACCACTAAAATGAGAATTTCACTACAAGAAATGATGTTAGGACTTTTAAAAAAACACATCGGGTTAGTATTAAGGAAATTTGTTTTACAAATATCTTCCTATAATAAACTATAGAATAAATTCCCCTAAAAATGTTATCTTTCACGTTTTTGTATTATATGGTATTCTAGTTATGGATTTGAATTTAGTTTATCATATTAAGATAAATTGTGGAGACAAATAATTTATTTTCCTTAATGAGTTTCCATTTCTATATAAGAATCAATCCATACATTTAATTACATATAAAGAAGCTAAAAAAATTTTAAAATGCAGAAATTAAAGTTATCTTTCTAATATTTTGGAAAATAAGAAAATCGATCAGATTATTAATGTGCTAAAAATAAAAGAATATCATGATGTTTTTTTTGATAAGATGCATAGTATTATGTTTGATCAGGAATTAAAATTTTCTATTGATTTTGATAATTATTCTTATCTAATATCAATTCCTCGTTATCAAATTTATCAATTATAACTTCCTTATTTGAAAAGGTAGTGACAATAATTTATTGATAAAGGATTCAATTATCCCATCACTTCACTATAGAGTGATCCTATTTTAAATTTGGAAAAGAAATATGGTTTTATAAGGATTTTTATTGATTGATGTGAATTGAATATCATTACTATTAATAATAAATACATGTATCCTTATATTGATGACTTGTTAAAATAGCTCTAGCGATCTCATAATTTTTCAAAAGTTGATCTTGGGTCTGGGTTCCATCAACTAAAGGCAAACGGGGATGACATATCTAATAATTGTTTTTCTAAAAGGTATAAGAATTATGAGTTTGTGGTTATGAAATTTGGTTTGATGTATGATACAATAGTATTCAAGGATCTTAAGAATATATTTTTTTATTAATATTTGGATAAATTTCTGGTTTTATTTATTGATGATATTTTGGTTTATTATTAATTTTATGAGGATCCTGAAAAACATATTATGATTATACTTAAAACCTTGAATTAAATGAATTTATATGTAAAATTTAGTAAATGGGATTTTTTTAAAGACGATTCCATTTCTTAAACACATCATAAATAAATATGGAATAAATATTGATCTAAATAAAACTAAAGAGGTTAATGAATTTAAAATACATATAAATATTACTGAGATTCCTTTTTTTCATGGATTTTCAAGATATTACCCCTGGTTTGTTGAAAAATTTTCATAGTTATCTATTCCACTAACCAAGTTAACATGAAATAAGTTATGTTCTCAAATAAACAGGAATGTAGTGAATGCTTCTAGGAATTGAAAAGAAGATTAGTAAATTGCTTAGTTTTGGCACTGACATCTAGAAATAATGACTTTGAAATCTATAATGATGATCTATTAAAGGGATTTGGTTGTGTTTTAATGCATAATTACCAGGTTTTTAATTATTTTTTTTTTCAATTGAAACATTCATGATAAAAATTATCCTACACATGACCTTGAATAAGTGTCTATAATGTTTTATTTAAAATTTTATAGAAATAATATTTATGGATAAATGTGAAAAATGAACACTAATCATAAATGTTTGAAATCTGAATTCACTTAGAAAGAGTTAATAATGATATATGGGAGATGGATAAAATTGATAAACAATTATAATTACACAATCATTAACATCTAGGTGAAGAAAAAATAGTGGTTGATGATTTGTGATAGAATGATAATTAAGCATTAATCATGTCACATTTAGAACATGATCCATTAGATAGTTATTTTAGGAATTTTGACTTACAAACTGGCCATGGTGGAACTCACCCAGTTTTTTTAGGTGTTAGTATAATCTTCTATGTCATACAATATTAATCATTCTCAAAACAAAGATTTCATTTTTTAGGAAAATGTGGAATTGGTTAATAAATGTTAGTTTACATAATTTAATGCTGGAAAGATTGTGTTTTTAGATTTATAAAAAGGTTATGTGTTTCATGTGACTACAAAGTGGAGAAATAACTTTTAATTGAGGATCATATCTCTCCATTTTTTATTCATCCTAAACGCATAAAAATTTATAAATATTATAAATAACATTTATGATGGGATGTAATAAAGAAATGTATCACTTATTTTAATATGAAATATTTTAATTTTAAATAAGTTAACATTAAAAAAAAATTTAAAAATGGGATAATTCAAAATTTAACAGTTCAAAAATGGAAATGTTAGAATATATACTTTGATTTTGTGGGTCTATTACCAAAGATATCTTTAGAAAATAATGAAATTTTTATAATTATTGATCGACTAACTAAATATTACCATTTTCCCCACTTAAGATTATATGTATTTGGATCAAATTTTTCAACTTCATGTTAATGAGAAAATTATATTACGTGGATTCCTTCTTTTAATTGTAACTAATCAGGATATAATATTCAAATATAATTTATAGAAAGGTATTAAAAACTCATTTTGTATTGAATTAAATTTCATAAGAACATTTTATCCTAAATTTGATAGATATTTATAGTAGAATATTCAAAATTTATAAGGTATTCTCCACGATTTTTCAATGGATTATCAAGAAAGTTGAGAGAAAAATCTGTCCTTCATTGATTTTTCTCTTATTATTATTTTTCATTCTAGTTTACAATTTAGAACAATTTAGGCATTATATGTAAAGTTGTAAGAAAATATAACATGTTGTGATAAATTAGGAGAAAGTAATTTTTGGGATTATAAATGGTAGATGGAATGGTTGATATGGTATAGATGATTCAACATCACTTGAGGATGGCTCAAATATGGATGAAAAGTTACTCAAAATATTAGAGTAAATATATTTCTTTTAAGGTAGGTAATATTGTTTTTCTTAAATTGTGTCAATGTAAAAGAGCTATTCATTTTAGTAAAAAGGGAAATTTAAGTTCATACATTATTAGACTACTTGAAATTGTAGAGAAAGTTGGATTAGTTTCTTATAATGTGTCCTTTACTCTGATTTTATCTCAGTTACAAGACATATTTCATGTTTTTTTGGTTAAGAAAATATGTGACGGGTGAATATCATGTTTTGATCCCAGAACTAATTCAGATGAAAAAAAACCCTTTCTTATGAGGAAAAGCTGTTATAAATTTTTGATCATATAGATCAAGCGATATGGAAAAATGTGATTTACCAGGTTAAAGTTATTTGAAAAAATTGTATGATTAAAGAATAATCATGGTTATCATAAAATTTAATGAAGGAAAAATATACCCACTTATTTTTTATAGTGAATAATAATACAATAACAAAATTTATAAAATGGGGAATTAATGTAATAAACCTTGTAATTTTATGGAAAATCATTTTCATGTGTTATTAATATTAATTATTTTATATATTTATATTCATTATAAGAATATCATGTAATTTTTTAGTTAAAAGGACAATCCTTTAATTATGTCCAAATTGGGATTTCATTCATTTAATAGTTTTATTAAAAACAATTATTTCCAAATTATATATATATTATTTAGAAAAAATGAACTTCTTTATAATTCATCATTTCAAAATTATCTTACGATAAATTTTTATGTATTTTTTATGAAGTTTGATTTTTCTATGAATAGTGAAAAAAAAAATGATTTTTATTGAACAATGTCTCTTAGTTTCTAGAATTTATAAATTGTTTATTTTTTAATAAAATGAGTTCAAAGTATAATTATTTAAAATATTTTATTATTATTAAATTTTTGATATATTTAATTAATTTTATACATGAATTTTTTATAAAAATTGTTTTATACATAAAACTACATTTTCTTGGAAAACAAATTGTTTCATTTTTTAGGTTTAATTTAAAATAAAAGTATGCCACATATGTGAATTTAATATGATAAAATGGAATATATATTTTTTATCACAATAATTAATACTAGTAATTAATTTCAAATTAATTATTGTTCACAATTAGTAATAAAAATAATAAAAATTGTTTATCATTGTTTAGGTTAAGACATGTTTACAGTGAGGTTAAACATAAGTTATTAGAGAAAAAATAACCTAAATACTTGTCTAAAATATATTTGGTAGACATATTTATACCCTATAATTTATATTATTGGTAAATGACCAGTTTTAGATCTATTTTTATTGAGTAAGTCTTTAATATATTTTAAACTTTTTAAAAAAATTAATGGTTTCCTCACTCCTAATTATAAAAGGAAACCCACATTCATCTTTTCTACAAACATAAAAATCCTTTTGGATCAACCAATACCTGAAAAAAAAAATCCCTCATTAATTTCCCTACAATTTTTATATATTCCATAGTTTTATCAAGAAAATAACCTATGAAGGCTTTACTTATAAACCTATAGAGGTTATCTGAAGAAGTGGTATAGTTCTATATTGAGAATTTTCATTTAATTTCTTCTTATACCTAAAAAAATATTATTTAAAAATTAAAAAATAATAAATGTAGAATATTTTATATATTTATATGATGGTATATGAATTTAATAACATATATCCATCTACTTCATCCATCAGACGGTAAATTAAATCATCATTCGTGTGTAAAGTGGACTATAGCCTCATGAACCGATATAATTCAATTTTCATCATCACCTATCATGAATGGTTATAATTATGGATTTAATATATGTATATATATATATATATATATATTAGATTCATTATATATTTATCATTATATAAATTTAACATATCATCTACAATCATACCATTCTATCGATTAAACAATTATAAAATCATTTTTGTGTGTTAATCGACTACCACCTCCACGATGTGATGTGATTCATTTTTCTTGACCACACTACATGGATACTGTATAAAACTATATTTATAGAAATTTCATTATATTTGTGAAATAATAATAGTTATATGAATATAAAATAGCACTAACCTTATATCCATCATGTTTGTTGAAACATGGTAACATCAATCTTGCCTACATACGACCTACTATCTCCTAAATTTTAACGTAATAAATTATTCATAATAATACTTAATGGTTAGTTTTAAAAGTATAAATGATTTATAAATTTTTTAATATTTTAGTGATTATTATTCTGGAGATTATGGAATAATGTCTCCTTTGGCCGTAGTAAACTTAACAAAGTCATATTGGAAATATAAGCTGAATATCGTCAAAAACATCCAATGTGAACTTAATTGAATAACTAATTATATATTAAACAGTAATATATAAATAAAAATAAATTATATATGTGAAAAATTATTCTAAATAATTAAAATAATTAAATTATTTTATATTATAAATGTCTTATGTGATGATTCAGGCTTAATGTATGTGACTGTTACACCCCGACCGATGCTTTATTTTAATTTGATTATTCTTGGGTCTCACTTTAGCACATTGGTTTTAGTCGGTTTTAATTTTAGAAATTTTGGGTTCTTTTACGGGAAAGCGACTGTGTGTGTGACTGTGCACGTGACCGTGCATGCGACCCTGGGTTAGACCATGCGCGATGTCCATTCTCAATAATCAATGTTATTTTTTTGGTCGGTTTATTTATTTTAGTTCTATGATTCATATTGAAATTATTAGGATTTCATTTGTCCTTTTTTTTATTTTTCCTTTTCTCTCTTTTATCTTTTTTTTCTTTTCTCTTTTTTCTTCCCTCTCTTCTATCACCCTCTCTCATATCATGCGGACCTCCCCTCCTCTAACCCTATGTGGCGGTCCCTCCACCCTTCGTCGGACTGCCCTCCTCCTCCGCTCCTTCACCTGAACTGGCGCCTCCCTGCCCTCTTCCTCCCTCTCTGGTCGGCTGCGCCGCCTGCCACGCCTCGAGCTCCCCCGCGTTTCCCCCGCTTCCTCGCATGGTCGGACCCGCGTCGCCCCTTTCTTCCAACCGATTTTCTGGCCCGACTCACAACCAAACTCTCTTCCCCTCACCCGGTTCGCCAGCCGCACCTTCGCCGAAGGTTCCTTTGCGCTTCGTTGTGTTGTTTTATTGATTTAGGGATTTTCGGGTTAGGGTTTGGTGTTCTGTTTGATTTTGTTTATGGTGTAATTGATTTGATTCTTTGATTTTAGGGTTTATTTGTGCTACTTGAGGTGCCACTAACGTGTAGCATAGGTTTTGTGCAAAAAATTAGTGGTTTGCCTACACCGAGATAGGTGGTTCCACGTATAAATTTTATCTGAAAAATTAGTTTGGTTATTTAATTAATTTAGCATATTTTTTAATTTTTTTTGCGCTACAAATATTGTTTAAAATTGGTTTTGGTGTGTGTATTATTTCAAAATGGAATTTTTGTGTTCTTAATTATCTATGCAATTATTGTGTATTGTGTTTTAGTTTTGTGTAATTATTGCGTACTGTGTTCTGGTTGGGTTTGTGTTTTGGTTTGATGTTGATGTGCAGTGTATTGTGTTCTGGTATTGTGTATATTCTTGTGATACCTCTCAGGAATTGTTTTATAGAATTTTTAAATGGTTTATTAAATTATATTAATTGTGTGAAACATGTCTGGAAGGTGGTTTGGTGTTTCACCAGGGTGTGTTTGGTTTTAAAAGGATGTTTTGAGTGATGTTTTTGGCATTTAAAGTCATGAGAAATATTTTGAAAACTGTTTAATGAATTTTCTTGTGTTTTGTTTATCCATGGAAAAGGTCTTTAAAATTTTATTTATAAATTTTTTTAAAAAATTTTATTAAGTAATTATAAAGGATGAAAAATTATTTTTAATTGAATTGGGTAAAGTTTTTTTGGCATTTAAACTTTGAGATTGTTGCAGCATGTCATCAACTATAGTCCACAACACTGCGGTTATTAATTCGCATGTGCTTATGCGCAAGTGTGAAGCGAGTCGTGTCGTCACGATCGAGCGGAGAGTCGAGGTAGATCCCCCACTTCACTTGGCTTTAAATTTAGAATTTATTACTTTATTGATATTTTATAAATTTTAATAAATAAGAAATAATATTCAATGATAAATTTATAAATGATCACCCGATGTAAAAAAGAGCCATTTATTTTATACAAGACACCTGAAATGTTTTCTTGATGAGCGGACACCCAGTAGTGAAAGAATGCACATTTGTCCTTTAAACATAATTCACTGAATTTTAAATGTAGTTTTGGTTTATTGCTAAATGATTTATTTTGAAGCGCAAACAAGTGTTTTGATTCACTTATGAAATGAGGATTTTCCTTAAAATTGGTTAAGGCCCGTTTGGCACTTTAATAAAAAAAATTATTTTGGAAAACTCTATTTGGGGTCACTCATATGTGATATTTGATGTACGTTGACTGCATGATTTGTTTGTGATGTTTGTACTGATTGATTGGCTTTGTTCACTCACCCCCCCCCCCTTTCTTTTATTACAAACGTTGACATGGGAACCTGGCATAGTAAGTAAATTTTTGTGAACGATGCTGCACTAGTTTAGATTATGGACTGGCTAGTGGCCCCATAGCAGGGGAATATGGTGTTATTGCTGCTATGGGGATTGGGACCCTCGGTTAGGCCACACAGGGCTATACTGGGTAGTATTATGGGTGTTATGACGTCATCAAGTTAGGGCATGCCTTCTGGATAAGTCACATGTATAGCACATTCTAGATTGTTCACGAGCTCCTCGGTTCAACCCATGTCTATTCGGCTTTTGTTTCATGCAGTAGTGATTATGATGCTTATATGTATACCTACATTTCCCTTCCTATGTGATTTATTTTTTACATTTATAGTGTATTGATCTCTTTGGAATGTGGTAAACTGGTTTTAATTAGGTTTCTAAAAATGTTTTGAAAATGAAAGTGTTTAATCCCCTTTGTAAAAATTTGAAAAAAAACATAAACACCACTTTCCCTTTCAAAAAACCCATTGACACTAATGAAATGAATCTATATTTGAAAAAGGTTAAGGGAAATGGTTTGTATTTTTCTTTTGATAAAAATACATAGAAAAAACATACTTTTATAAATTGTAGTTCAAACATAAAATTAGTGAATTTTTTATTTAACGACATGTGTGTTGGGAATTGAATTAGTCGGGCGTACCTACTAAGTTTTAATACTAATGCCTATAGTGTTTTCTTGTTTTTAGTTTCTTCTGTAGGTTTGACACGAGCGTGTTTGTTGTGGGTGACACTTGGTTGTGGTTTGGAGAGTGACTCTCGAGGTCACAAGGAGTTTTAGGTTGTGGTCAGGTTAGTAGGTTGTTCTATTTTTTTGTTGCTTTATTTATTTTCATTGGGAAAAATCGTTCCCACTTTCCTCATTGATGCCCTGGCACTTGTCGCCAGCCCGGGAGGATCGGGAATGCCTCTCGGGACTTGTCGCGGACTGAGTTGGGCACCGAGTCAGATGGCGACCCGGCCCGGTTCGTGACAGGGACACTTCACCTTAAAATATCATTTTAAATATTTTAATGAATCATTTTATAAATTATTTTCTTCCATGTAAATATTATTAAAATTATTTTATAGATGTATTTATATGGACATAAATGAACTATAAATGTAATTTTATGTCACCTTTGAATTTCTTTCGTATGGGATGTTTTGAGAAAAATAAAAAAAAGTTATATTTTAATGTATAAAACATCAAAATTATTTCTTGCCTTCGTAAATGTTAATTTATATTTGGATTCCTTTCTAAAATTTAATATTTTCATTAAATAAAAACCCTACTTCCCTTTATTCTATGTATTCTCATAATGTGTTCTAAATGAAATGGGTATTTTCAAATCCATAAATGTATTTTATAATGCTTCAAGGAATATTTTTATGATTATGCTAATATAAATGTAAGTATTCATGTATTATTATAATGTTTGGTTCTTGAGAATTTTTTTTATAATGGGTGTGCTTGATATAGCTCATGATGATGTTTGAGCCTAATTTATCTCATGATGTTGGGTGAGCTTAATATATATCACCAATAAATTAGGTGAAGGGATGAAGTTAATCGATTATATTTCTCCTAAGTGATTATTATAATTTATGATGTATGTTATTCCATTTGAAGGAGTGATTCTAATAGTGATATAAAAATTATTTTGGAATTCACCTACATGATTTATCTCTTATTTATATGGGTTTCCATAGAAATATTATGATTTCCTAAGGTAATCTAATGAGAGTAAGTTTAAAGGTAATTTTTCTCTAATTATTGTGGCAAAATGTATAAATATATGATAATGTATTCATGAGTTTTTTTAAAAAAATTATGAGTTTTATTTTTTCCTTTAATATTTATTATGAAATGTTTTATGAAAAGAATTGGGTGGAGAATTTAATATCTTGGGTAAGAAATTTTTTATTTTGAACTCAATTTTTATTTTGAAATATAATTTTTTTTATAATTAATGGATTTAAAAGTTTCAATCATTATTTTTATATGCCCCTTAATAATATTTTTCAGCTCAAATAACATTTGAAAATTTTTTCTCATGGTTTTAAGGATGAGTTGGGATAAGAATGAGGTAAAGATAAAAACATTAAAGATATGTCATAAAATTAAAACATATTATATCTTAATTGTTTTTATTTGTAAAAATGGATAATGAGTGGAAGTTTCCATCTTATGATATAGTATTTATTTATGTAAGGATGATGACCAAATTTATTAAAACTATAAACCATAAAGATCATCAAAATGGAAGAGTGTGAATTATTGACATAAAATTTAATATTATGTAATGTTTAAGGTTAGGTCCTTGTAGTTTGAATCATAATAAAATATTAGATAATTTTTTAGGTTAATTTAACATATTTATGTAACCTTAATATATTATAATTTATTGTTATCATGATATTGAATTTAAAGATAACCATGTTTCTTTATCTAAACTATGTCTTTTCATAATTGTTTTCAATAGAGTAAATGAGAAACTAAAGTAAGAAGGAACCGTGATAATAATACCCTTCTAAATTATAAACCAAGAGTGCATGGAATTGTAACATAGTAGTTTATTTATGTTATTTCTCTATTGATGTAATCTATAAATAGTGGTGGCATCAATTCTACTGAGGAACCAAATATACCACAGAGTAACATGTTGATTGTGAGGCATTTTATGAGAAATCACCCTCTAGCTTTCAATGAATATTCTAACTCTGTGCTAGATGAGGGGTGGATTGAACCACTATAAAATATATTTGATGTCATGTTTTTTTGGTATCATGAAAATATAACTATTACTATTTACCATTTTGAAGGTTAATCTAATCAATGGGGGTTAGTTGTTAAGAATAATAGATAAAGAGAAGAGATGTATTCCATGGAATGGGATATATTTAAGAATATTTTTGAGTTATATTTTCTTATGTTTGTTCATATTATGATAGAGAATAAACTCTTTGAATTGAGGAAAAAAGAGATAAATTTTTTTAGTCCTAAATAAAGAAAACTTCACCGGATTGTCAAGCTACAGACCAAATTGTATCTATTAAATTGATAGTAAAATTAATTGGTTTTAATCAAGATTAAAGACAATATTAAAAAATAGAAATGAACTTTTGTATATTTTAAACATATTAAAAACCTTTTTTATGTGTTGTGAAGGTGGAAATGGAGTTTTCAACTAATCTGGTGTTTTATGAAAATAAATAAAATATTTGATTTAGGTGGAAGTGAAATGGTAAGAATCTGTCAATAAATTATAACGCAAGTAAGATAGGTTTTTAGGTTTTGATATTTATTGTAAAAATCATCTTGAGGAATGTCTTATGAAATATTTTAAGTGCTACAAATGTTTTATGTTTGGCCACATGAATTTTGATTACAAATAAAAAGATCATTATAGTGTTCAGACCAATTTTGATAAATAGGAAGAAAAGTACTTTAAATGTTATGAGATGGTTCATTACTAGATATCTGTTAGAAAAATATCCCAAATGATGGGAAGAAGCAAGACTATAAGAAAAAATTTGTATTGAAATCCTATCCAAGTACATCAAGATATATGGATGCATCGAACAAGGTGGTAACAGGTACATTTCTTGTTCATTATGATTATAATATTGTCTTGTTTGTTTAGGTCTACACATTATTTCATTTATGATAAATATGATAGTAAAATTAAAATTTTACCTCAATAAATAAAGTTATTAATTTTAGTAAATACACATGGGAGTAGTATTAAGGAAAAAAAATTATATAAATATCACCCTATTTTCATTTGTGAAAGGGTTTTCCAACAAAAAATTATTTTCTTTCACATTTTAGGATATTATATTATTTTGGATATGGAGTGGATTTCTATTTATCATGCAAAGATAGACTGTAGAGGCAAATAATTTATTTTCAAAAATTATTTTCCAATTTAACATAGGTATCAATTCGTACCATTGAATATATATCAATAATATATAAAATTTATAAAATATGGAAACAAAATTTACCTTGCATATATAGTCTAAAATAAGGGAACTGTTAATATTAATTATGTTCTAGTAGTAAAAGAATATCTAGATGTTTTCCTGATGAAATTTTTGGTATTATACATAATCAAAAAGTGGAATTTACTCTGGAATTATTTACTAATACTAAGACAACATCCAAACCTCCTTGTGAATTGGATCATGTAGATATTTTGAAACTGAAAATGTATATACAATAATATCTTTATAAAGGTTTCATTTTTTCCTGTACATCCCCATGGGGTAAGCCTATTTTATTTTTTATAAATAAAGATTCTTCTCTGAGGGTTTTCATTAATTATAGCATATTTGATAACATAACTATTAAGAATAAGTATTTGATTCCTCATATTAATAACATGTTTTATCAACTCTAGGGAGATCAGAATTTTATAGAGGTTGATCGTGGGTCAAGGTACCATCATAAGAAGGAAAATATAGATGATATCCATATGATAGAGATTCATACTAGGTATGAGTATTCTGTATTTTGTGTTATTACCTTTTGATTGAAAAATTTCAAGTTATATTCATGGATCAAATTAAAATAGTTTTCCATGATTATTTGTGTAAATTTTTGGTTGTGTTTATTGATTTTATTTTGGTTTATTCTAAAAAAAATTGGATCATTATATATATTTATTTACTATTGTACAATCCGTAAAAGAAAAAAAGTTATATAGAATATTTAGTTAATGTGATTTTTTGTTATATCTGATTTCATCTCATAGATATATCATAAATCAAGATAACATTATTATTGATCGCACTAAAACTAAACTGGTTGATCAATAGCCAATACCTAAATTTTTTATTGAGATTCAATGTATTTTTGGATTTTTGGGTTATTACTGAGATTTTTTTGAAATATTTACATGGTTATCTAGAATATTATTCAAATTATCACAAGAATGATTTAGGTTCATCTTAATAATGGAATGTGATGGATTTTTATAGGAATTTAAAATAGGATTCGTAAATTATACATTTTTTCCCATTCCATCTAGAAATGGAGACCTTTTAACCACAATGATACTCTTCTAAAGGGATTGGGATGTGTTTTAATACATAATTATTAGGTAATTGAATATAAATAAAATAAATTAAAACATTATAAGTAAAATTATCCTACTCATGACCTTGAACTAATGGTTTTGGTGTTTGCTTTAAAAAAATTGGGACATTATTAATATAGAGAAAAGCGTGAAATATTTACTGGTCATAAAATATTGAAGTATATATTCACTAAGAAACTATTAAATATGATACAATAGAGATCAAATGATTTAATAAATGATTATGAAAACATAATTAATTACCATCCATGTAAATAAAATTGAGTAGGTGATTCTTTTATTCATAAAGATAATGCTAAATTAATCAGGCTATTTTTGGAACATGATTATTTGGTTAATTATTTAACGACTGTTGGATTAGAAATTATGGTTATAAGATCTCTCTATATTTTATAGGTGTCATTATAGTTATCCTTGTCATACAAGATTAATAAATCATAGATGAAATATAGTTTTTTATAAAAAAATGTTATATTTGGTTAACTAAGTTAAATTTCTTGAATATGATGTAGAAAATAAAGTTGTTTTGAGATTTAGAAAATGGGTATGTGTTTCATGTGACCCGCATTTGAAGAAAGAATTATTGATTGAGGATCATAGATATCCATTTTAAATTAATCATTGTATTTAAAATATATAGTTTCCTTCAGGAACTTTTTCTAGGGGTAATAAATGAAGAAATGTTTTTCGATATTATAATGCAGTGTTTGAATTTTCATGACGTTTAAGACTAATAAAAATCACTAAAGGGGACTATTCAGTCATTTTAAGTTCTATAATGGAAATGATATAATATATCCATGAATTTCAATATGGGATTGCCAAATACATATTTAGGTAATAATGTGATTTCGGTCATTGTAGATCTATTAAATAAATATGCCCATTTTCTTTATATTCAAGATAATATCTCCTTGGATCAACATTTTTCAATTTTGGTAAAATATAAATTCATATTATTTGGAATCCCTGTTTTCATTGTATCTATTCATGACTATTGATTTACCTCTAATCTCTAGAAATGAATTCAAAATTCATTGAGAATTGAATTAAATTTTACTACAAACTTGCATCCTAAATAGGTTTGATAGTTAGAGTGAACGATTCAGAATTTGGAAGATATGTTTTAATATTTTTCAATAAATTATCATTGAATTTGTTATCAATATATGACTTAATTTAGTTTTCATATAATAACATTTTTCATTTAATTATATTGATGGAACCTTTTAAGGTATCATATTGAAAGTGATGTTTGAATCTAGATTATTGGGATGAATTAGGTGAAAGGAATTTTTTGGGAACATAATTATTAAAAGATATGATTGAGAAGGTGAATATTATTTAGCCTAAAATGATAATTGATTAAATAAGAAAGAAAATTTATGCAGATAACGGGAGGAATGATATTTCATTCGAGGTATGTGATCATATTTTTCTTGAAGTGTCACGGGCGATAACTGTTATGTGTTTTGGTAAAAATTGGAAGCTATATATGTGGATAATTATACGATATGAAATCGAATATACATTTGGAAAAGTTTTTTATCAAGTGTTGTTGCCTCCAAGTTTTTCCCCAGTACAATGAAAATTTTATATTTTGTTGTGAAGAAAATATGTGCCTAATTAATCTCATGTATTAGCCCTAAAGTAGTTATGTTAAAATAAAAAACATCTTATAAGGAACAAATAGTAAAAATTCAAGAAAACATTGAGGAATTTTTGTATAGTAAATTGATTTATAAGGTTACTGATTTATGAAAAGAAACTCATAATTGAATAAATAATGTAGGAGTCAGAAAAAGATATGAAATAAAAAATATTCTCACTTGTTTAAGTCATGAATAAAATTGTGAGTATGAAATATCCAAAAAGGGGAAGAATGTAAAAATCTCGTAAACATTAAGAAAATAATTTTCATTTATTATTAATAATATTTAAATATATTATATATATTTTTATTCATTTTAAGAATATTATGTAATTTTTTATTCAAAATGTAAAGGGATTATTTTTAACCAAATTACGGTTTCATGCATTAAATCATTTTATAAAGAAAAATGAATTAAGAGTTATAGAATTATAATATTATAAAAATGAACTTTATTTTTTTAATTCACCATTTAGAAATTATCTTGAGAATAATTTTTGATATTTTTCTGAAATTTTTTTATTATTTTATGAATAGTGAAAATACTAATTTTTATTGAAAATTGAAATTTATTTTCAAATATTTATAAAGTTACATTTTGTTTTAAAATGGTTACAAAGATAAATTAGTAAAATTATAAAATTGATAATCCAATTAAGGAAATTTTAATGAATTATATAGTTTACTTTTGTTTAAAAAACCATATTACACATAAAAATGATTTTTTCTCAAAAAAATTTCTTCGCATTATATGGTTTTGATTTAAAATTAAATTATTCCATTTCTATGAATTTAAATTGATAAAATAAATTAAAAACTTAAAATAATGATAATTAATATTATTTACCAATATTAACTTAATTTTTGGTTATAATGAATATTAAAAATACTAAATATTTATTACTACGACTAAGGTTTAAATAGTTTTATGTGGGTTAAAGAAAAGTTATTGTGTCTAAAATGACCTATAAACTAGTATAAATTATATTTTATTAACATATGTTTACCCTATATAATCATATATTTGTAAATGGTCTCTTTTTAATACATTTTCTTTGATTGAGGCATTAATATATGTGAAACATTTTAAAAATCACAATTTTTCCCTCTCCCCCACATATAAAAGGACACGCACTATCCTCTTTTCTCCAAAAATAAAAATCCTTTTAGTTCAATAAATACATGAAAAAATATATCCCAAAAATACTTCACCATATCTGAGATAAGATAGTTTGATAATAAAACCATCCTAGGAAGGCTTTATGTATAGACCTAAAGAGGTTGTCTGAAGAAGAGGTATAGTTCTCAACCAAGAGTTTTTATTTTTTCTACCTAATTCAAATATTTTTCATACATGATGAAATAATAACACTAGTATCTTAAATATATTGATATTGATTTGTTTTAATGTAATAACATGTATCAATCTCCTTCTTCTATCAAATTCAAAATGATACTATTGTTTGTGTGTATGACAAACTATCAACTCACAAACCGATGAAAATCCTTATCCAAAATTTCCTCTTATAGATGGTTATGATAATAGATTTAATGTATATATATTATATAAATGACATAATTATCATTCTATAAAATACTATATCGTACAATTTCTTACATATCCATTCATTTAAAAATGATAATGTCCTTTGTGCGTATGTGTGGATTACCTCCTCCACAAAGAGATGTGATTCGTTTTTCATGGATGCATAACATGGATAGAATTTATATTTTTATTAAAATAAAAAATTTGAAATTTATGATCTTATTATTATTTTAGTAATATAAAATAATACTTACAATATTTCCATTAAGTTCATTGAAAAGTGGAAATGTTACTCATGCATACGCAAGACTAACCATCTTAATGATTATGACATAATTCATTATTCATAATCATCATTAATGGTTATAATAAAATTTATAATTAATTCATTAAAATATTAATTTTTCCATGATTAATAATTTGTATATAATTTAATAATTTCCCCCCTGACTAGGGTAAACATATCAAAGTTATTTTAGGTATATGAGGAGAATATCATCAAAACATCTAACGTGGACTTAATTGATTAGGTAATTTTATATAAAATCATACTAAATAAAATAAAAGGAATAAAAAACATGAAAAATTTAATTAATTATTTATATAATTAAATTAATTATTTTATTAAGGGATATAGAGATTGTATGTGATGATCTGGATTCAAGGTAAGGGACTCCTTACCTTAAAATGTCATTTTTAATGTTTTAAAGATTTATTTTATAAATATTGTAATTCCATGTCCCTTTTATTAAAATTAATTTTGAATTTTTTTTATATGGATATAAATTAATTATAAAGTATATTTTATTTCACATTTTTTACTTCCTATCAATTTTATTAAAAGGAATATTTTTATATATTTTATACTAAATGTTTTGAAAAAAAAGAAAAATAAATTTACCATTTTAACATATATGGAAACAATTTTCTTTCCACAATCGTAAATGTTATTTATTGTGTGGATTCCTTTAAAATGTTTCATGTTTCCTTTAAATAAAATCCCAAATTCCATTTTTTATTGGTATTTTCAAAAAGGGTTTTCAAATAAACAGATATTTCAAAAAACAGAAATGATTTTCTTATGGGTGAATGGAATATTTTATGATTTTGATTATAGAAATGAAATATTTTGTATATTATTGTTATATTATGGTAATTGAAAATTGTTTAGGATGATTAGGGATCCTAATATAGGTCATGGTGATGTGTAATCCTGATATTTCTCATGATGATGGGAGATTCTGATATAGATCTCGAATGCATTTGGTAAATGGATGAAGTTAACCAGTTCGATTTCTCCTACGAGATTCTCATAATTTAGCTAGTAGATTATTCCACCTTTTAGAGTTATTTTAATTGTGATATGAAAATGATTCCTCAAGTTACCTACAAGATTTATCTGTGCTTTTTATGTATTTTTATGGAAGTATTATGATTAAAAAAGGTAATATAATGATATTATGTTTAACTGGAAGTTTATTCTGGTTATTAATTGTGAAATATATAAATTTGTGAAAAAAAATTCATACATATTAGAAAATAAACCTTATGATTTATATTTTTTTAATTTAATATTTCTTATTATATTCTTTGGGAAGATAGGATGACTATATGGGTCAGAAAAATTATTATTTTGATCTCAAAGTTTATTTTCAAATATAAATTTTTTTATTATTCATGGACAATTGAGTTTATTTCTTTTTATATGTCCCTTACAGAGACATTTTTCTCATCCCACATTTTAAAATGTGTTCATTGGGTTTTAAGGATGAATCTGGACATAGATGGTTCCAATATGGAAATTATAATGATATTTTATAAAAATGAAACATTATATCTCTTAAAAGTTTTATATTGTGGAAAAAATGGATTCTAAAGGAAGGTTTCCACATTGTGTTGTAATATAAAATAATTTAAGGACAATTACCAAATTGTTAAAAACTATAAACCAAATAGATCCAAAAAATATTGGAGAGTGGATTATTGACTTAAAAATCAATATTATTTAATTTTAAGGATGGGTCCTTATACACTATGTTTGACTCTAAAATTCATCAATGTTAAGATTTTGTATCCACATTATCACTATAAATATAAGCATTAATAATAGGAACCTTTCACATGATTTAATCAAAATAAATAAAGTCTACATTAATCCTAGAGGGGCAATTTATGGTGTGAGTTTGAATTCAGTATGACACCACCAATAGTGTCCCTGAAAATAATGACATATATATGGGTGCATAAAAGGTGAAGCATTTGAAACAAAAAATACAATAAGAACATATCAGTCCTCGACATGAACATTAATATATTTTTTAGAACCATATCGGATTTCTCTAGTTCCATAGTTGGATGATATTCCCAATTTATGTACATAGACAGAGGCCCTCCAATAAATTCCACTCCACCATGACCACCAATCAATAACACCCATAATGATATTATTAACAAAACACAAGTTTTACACTCTTTATCATGTTTAGAACATAATATCCTATATAATTTACACCTATGATGATAATTTTTTTTGAACCAATAACTAAAATAACCCCACCATTTCATGGAGAAATATATTATATATTCATTCTCACATTTTAGAATAAACACTATCACATTAAGTCACTCATATATAGAGGAACCTTCCTATTTTACATTGGTCAACACCATCCTTTTGGTCTTTGTCTCTATTAAAATCCCCTGATGAGAAAAATCCCAATAGTGAGTGACATCACCAAGACCCTACAATCATATATGGTTCATGAATATTGGTTTCCACAATTGGTTGTAGTCGACTCCACCCCATGATATATTATTCAACCACATTGTCCCATAGCCACACAACTCACAACCATCATGTACCTAAATAACTATATTAAGAAACACATATCATGAACCACCAACAAATAACATATGGAAACTTATCAATAAAGTATAAAAACTTATAACTAAGAATAACCCATAAATGTCATAGCCCATATCAAAACATGAGAAACTCTTGAGTGTCCCCCATAAACCATATAAAACAAATGTGGTTCCCATCCAAATCACTTTTTCACCCACTTCCATACTCACAAATTACATTATGTAAAAAAATTATATTAGTAGAAATATCAAGGAACCACTTACTTTGTATAAATAGGAGCTTCCTCTTAATAGTTCATAGTTATATTTTACCAGAGGAGGAAGATATCAAGAATCTAGAGAAAAAACACTAAAATAGAGATTTTAGTTGAAAATTGTTACAATAATGAAGAAAATATAAACATAATATTGAGTATGATTAAAATTACCTATTTTACCCCTTTTTATAGGCCACTCATTAAATACACTAAGAAAATGTGAGATACCACTTGGGTAGAGTGGGGAATAAGAGAGAGGTGGTGGAGGTTGAGAACACCTTATTGGCTAAAAAATTATGGTTTCTTCATTTAATATAAATTAATAAAATTAATTTAACAATTAAATTATTAAATAGAAACCACCCTAGAAGCTACTGATTACCCGATACTCATCGAGTAACCTCCCTGGAGTCATTGAACACATAATGTCCCCAAACGGTTTCCAACACCTCTACTAGACACATCGAGCATCGAGTACTAGTCCACCAGGTACCCTTTGGATTCTGTATATAATAAATAAGTATTTAAACAAATAAAACATTCCCAAATATGACTCGTGTGCCTCCATTAACCTCCCTTCCAACTCAAATAATCCCAGTTACACATTGTTAAGATGAAATTTGACCAAAAATCACTCTCCTTAATATCTAATCCACCAAACTCTAGATCCTGTAGAATAATATTATCTACTAATTCACACAACATACATCATTCCCCCAAGTATATATAGACTTTAGTAATTTATAAATCAAAAAACAAATAGATGTGCACTCGCTCTCAGTTTAAGAGGCTCAATGCCACAAAACTCTCTACTAGAGAACTATCGATTAATTTCCAATTTATCAAACAAGAAACCTCTCTTGTAGGAATAAATTTTCATAAATATATAATAGTTAATTATTATAGATACCACCTAAATTGATTTTTATTTATACCCCTTAATTTATGCTTTTTCTATCAAATTCCATGTTCGTACCAAGATAGAAAAACACTAAAACCCCTAACCAACATCACAAGGATAATGTAATTAATTTTGATAATTTATAAGTAATTAATTTTTTAAAAAAACTAAAATAACACATGGAACATTATTATAAACCCCATTACTCAAAATTAGTGACTATAGGTAAGTGAAAGGTCCACAGAAGAAAACCTAGAATAGTCATGAGAAAAAAACATATCATCTAACACGTAGTCATTTGTAAGTTTAATCCAATTACTAAATAATTTCAATAAATAACATACCTCAGTTTAAATGATGATATATTATGTATTTTCATCAATACCCGACATATTTTATCAGCCACATATGTAAACCCTGTAATTCAGGATGATTGAACTATTCTTTGGTAGAATAATCTTCACAACTCTTACCTGAAACACCACCAATCCATCGAGACTCTAGGAAGAGAATTACAGAGTAAGATAATTTGTATCATACCTCATATAGATTTAAAAATTAAATATGATTCACCTTGTATCCAATGAGGACTTAAAATGGGAATATATATGGAAATGGCGATTAAGTGTTTGCTAAAATGGCCAATCCCAGTCCCAACCCCACTAAAGAACCCAAGGGGACTATGTTAAAATTACAATCATGAACCTACTAAAAAAAACCTATTCTTATTGGGTACCCAGTTATCCATCCCCAAGTACATGTTAATGTAATTTTAACTCAGTAGGACTTTTAATGGTACCTCATGTTTATACCAAGATGTGTTGAGATGTTTCTGTGAGAAGTTGGTGGATGATGTTAGAGTTGATGTAATTATTTGTATTATATTTTTTTTCAAAAAATAAATCATGTTTAAACTGACATTTCATGTGATTTGAATATTATTGGTGACTATTTCATATGATTATTAACTCGGTTCAATGTGATTATATATCATGGACGGAGTTTATGATGCTAGAAGATAAAAAGATCATAATAAGCATTCCACATCGGAATGTATTTCATACATCATATAAATTTATTAAAAAAGAATAATTCTTGATGCATAACTAATGTCTAAGATATAGTCTACATAATTTGAGTTTGGATGCACCACATTAGAGGTTTTTATGTCATGGAGATTCTTAAAATTTTAGTGGGATTAAAATTATCTACAAGACCATAGGCCACTATGTTAGAGTCTACACCATAGGGGAGACTCAATCAGAGTACATAACGCCATAAAATCTGGACCACACCATAATGGAGGAAGGTTTTATTTTTTGGATATGGTAAATCTAGGACCTCCACATCATAGGGATGTTCAACATCTAAATTCATGAAAATATTGAATTTAGTGACAGAAAATATTTTGGGAAATCCACACCACAACTTGTTATCCATGCCATAGTTAGAGGAAAACATTGACAAATATTCCATAGTTAATAGAATATGCCACAGAATATATTAGGATATTATTTATGGATCTATAAATTTCAATACCTCGACTATGTATAATCCTTATCACATCATATAAAGTTCTATAAATTTAAAATTACTGGTTTGAATGACAATGCTATGACATAATATAGATTTTCATTCCATAAAAGTGATTCCTAAGATGTTTTGTAGAAGTATTCTACCACGGATTCATATTAAAATTTTTGAAATCAATATAACCTATTATATCTATCAATTCAAATTTAATGGTAAATATTAAGATGGGAGGCGATCAAATGGTTATGTTTAAATAAGGTGATATGATTTCGAAATTTAAATTACAATATTTTTTTATATTGAAGAGGGGGTTCTATAAAAATTTGAAGAAAATGGATTAATGGATAATTATTTAATGATTATAAAAAAGGAATCATAAGACAAATAATTAAAAGGTTATGTGGAACTGGTTTTCATTAAAATTGAAAAATATAAAAGTTACTATGAAAGTTTGAAAAAGTAATTTTTATTATTTATTGCAGCAAAAATAGAGTTGATGTGGAAGATTTTAGCATTCTCAAAATCATTATGGAAGTCTACTTGATTTACTGATTTTCTATTGGCACCCAAAAAAATATCATTGTAAATTATGGGATGTACTTGTGTGTTTGATTCACATATGTATATTTCATACATGAGAAAATGTGATATTCAATGTTATTACCTTCTCATTATACTCACATGATGATTCTAGTGAGTATTTGGATCTTGGATGAATCCATATAACACCAAGTGATAGCCTTATCACATTGAGTGGTGAACCTTGTAAATATGTCATGTTCCCTTGTGTTGGTGTGTGTATGGGTGTGTCTACATCCTTATTGGGGGTGAATGTAATTTCAAAATAAATATATTAAAGTATAGATCACTTGTCCACACCCTCTAATTTATCACTAATTGATCCTAAAGTGGCTCTACACATCCCATCTTCCGTCAAGACTAGAAACATTATAGCTCCATACTAGGTACTTGGCGATATCTATAATAATTTTTTAGTTCAACACTCAGTTCAAACATCACCCACACACTGTACTCTCTTTATAAACCTTAAAACACATCCAAAAAATCCTCATAGATATGTTCCAACTCTCATAATTTCAATGTAAATTACATTTCTCAAAATTCCCCCTACTCTTGGACTCAATAGTCAAAATTTACTATAATTTACCAACATGTTACAACATAGGTCATTATAAATGATCCACCATAATTAATCTTATACTTAAGAAGAACCAATAACATTACCTGAACTCTACTTCATTGATTTGAATCTGATACCATTTCCCATTCTCAATTCTAGACTAAACTAGGTGTAGCTTAACTTCCCATGTATTAAACCCATATACCCCAACCAATCTCCTAAAATCACAATTTTTATCCTAAAAAATGTCCCCCATATTAGATATAAAACACCCAATGTAATTTTTATATCACTAAATCATATTTCCCAAGGAATACCAATTGGTCTTCCACTAGATAACTCTCATAGAATTCCTAGAATCTCACACTAATTAACCATCAAATCAATCAAATCATGATTCCATAACTCCTTGATACTTCATGAACTAACTCAAAATGAGTGAAATGAAGTCCAGAACTGACACTTAGAGTTATTCCACAATCAAAACTGTAATATAGCCAAAAATATCAGTGAATACCCCCTATGAGAGCACCAGTGAAACCTTGATCTAAGTTCCTATTATAAAAAAAATTATATACCTATAGTCTACCTCTTAAGGAACTGACTCTCCCAAAAATCATATCTAACATCCAACTCTTGTTTCTAGAAAATAAAAAGATAGAATTTTCTACCTTCACATCAATACCTTGGGTGATAAAACAACCATAGAACCATTGATTCCACTATGATATGATCATTCCAATTTGTGGATCATATAAAAAATGACTAAAAATAATCTACCCACCATATGATTATTCTTATCATCATTCTACTAAACTGGCCTATGAAATATCCAAAACCCATGTCCCACAAAATACCAAACATAATGGTTGTATAAGATCAACCTTATCTTAACTGAGTGTGAATAAGAAAAAACAATTTCTACCAATTATAGTCTTACCAAGAACGTTACCCTAAAAATTCACCAGAGCATTTAAAAAATGGTGGTTCCACCCTCAAATAATAGATCATACATTCTCCAACAAATGAAATCCATTATGAAACTTTCATGAACAAACTAAATTAGATTATAACATCTCTCATGTATTTCTCCTCCTAATCCATTCTCGTCCCAGTCTAGAAAACCCTTATCAAGACCTATGTATGAATCCAAAATCTAACAGTGCTTTAAACCGTGGTTGTGTAAATACATCTATGGTATATTACTCACCTCTTAATCCTTGAGAGACCATGCCCAACATCCCACAAAACTCATAATTAATTTACCTATACACATGGTGTTGAAAATTTATCTTATTAATGGTCACATATATGTGTGATTATTCACTTTGACTTACTATACTTCAATTTCCCCTAACAAAGAAACAGGGATCTAAAAACACTTACCATCATTAGTCACTATTTTACCTCTCAGGTTATCTTAAATTTAGGTTATCTCTAAATTATCCCATATATAGACCATTATACCACTCAGTATATTAGAAAGGTGCCACATGTAACCATAATGTATTTTCATTCATAAATAAAGGAATTCCCATTAGATATTTCAAAATCATTCACATCGCCTTTTCAAGTAAATATTCAATTCTCTAATAAACCCTATCACAAGTTCTAATCCCATTACCCATCTCAAACCCATCTGAACCAAATGGGTATGCACTATCATATTATCTGGTCATACAACTAGACTTGTTCTCCCTTGATTCTCATAACAAAATTCTATCCCCAAAAGATAAAAAAACTAACCATCCATCCTTTTCATGCTAACATACAATATCTATAAGCACTCTCAATCAACACTCTCCCAACAAACCAAGGAATCTCAGCTATGTCAAGGTTAACAATGTGGTCTCCAACCACTTAAGTTTCACTAAAAAACTATAAATAATCTATATAGGTTTTATCAATCCTAAACCTATTCATATGAGTTCACCATCAACTACCACATCAAAAACTATACCCAAAACCAACAAGGAATGGAATCCAACTGATCCCTCCATCTAAACATGATCATGATACTAAAACACTAAAAACTTTATTACATTATAATATCTCAACAAATCCAACATGCCTTTCTCTACTCTCTCAAAGGTATCCATCTCCTAAAGGAAACATGTACCAATATAAAACCACATCTTAAGAATACCCTACCTATATCCAAACATAACCAAGGAATAAAATTAAGTAATCTTCCCGTTAATGTTTAACATTCATTGCCAACATATTAAGACTATACAATCATAATCAGATGATATTCTCAGATATAATCCATATAACTCGTCATCAAGAAAAATTACTATTTAGCAGAGTAGAATTCCCCTCAAATGATATATTGTAAAATACTACAAGTGTTTTTGTTGAAACTGTAAGTAGTGGAACCCTCTATAATATCTAATAATCAATCACAAAAGACATACAAATTTAATATAGAGATTTCATTATGAATATGATACATGTATCCAAGAAACTTATAACCACAATCTATGAGAAAAAACATAAATAACGATCTAAAATCAACACATCATACATTAATAAATATCTCATATACAACTGTAATGCCCTAATATTTTACTATATCATTATTCTTATAAATACTACTATTTTTAATAACTTGATTCACATGAAACAATAAACCAAAACGAATTGTATAACATTATATAACTATTAAAATGTAGTCATTGAATTGGTTGGTAAATATAGAGGTTACCAAATTATGAAATATATAAAAATAATAAAGGTAATTATTATTAATAATTCATTATTATAATTCAAATATAATAGATAAATAACAAAATCAAATCATTTTATGTGAAAATATATATTTTCATAAAACAATAAATTTTTCAAGCACTGTGATATTTATTATATTATAGTTAAATAATATTTTAATTGGAATGTATTGAAAATATATATAGTAAAATAAATTATAATATATCCAATAGTTACTATGAGGTATGTAATAAAAAAATAATGTGTTAAGATACATGTTTTAAAAATCATCCATTATGTGTGTAAAGACACGGAAATTCCATTGGTTTTTTTTTAATGCATGGAACTTTTATGAGTCCGCAGTTTCTAACGGCGCTTGATTCTGAGACCCGGTGTGCCCAAAATCAATTTCTGAAGTTTTGTTTGGGTACGTTCAGTAAACGTACGAGCAGGATTTTATAACTTTTGAACCGGTTCTCGAAATTGAAATCGGAGGGTACCGTTGAACTCGTAGCGTCGGTGATTGCTTAGTGACACCATCACCGCAGTTTCATTTTAACGAGAAAGAAAGTTTATTTTGGGGGATTCTAAATTAAATTAAATAAAAATGAATGTAACTTTTTTTTATTTTTGTGGCGGTTTAATCCTCCAAGTGGAGGTTGGTCGTAGGGGCCATGACACCCTAACCTCCCATGATAGGTTATGGTGGTGGGGCCCACCTTCACATAACCTCCCTTGGGAGCATATTATTAGGTGGGGCCTCATGAGCTTAAACCCCCCCCCCCCATTAACTCCCCTTTACTAAGTGGACACCTCTCCTCATTAATTGTAACTTCTCAACTCCTCTAAATTTTGAATTTTAACCATTCTTTAGCATTAATTAGATGAGTTTCCTCATTTAATTAATCACACCATTGTGTCATTGTGCCAAAGAATTAATAGAGATTATCATTTTTTATTTTGGGGGGTTGGCATAAACTTTTGGAAATGCTTGAGAGAGGAGAGATTCATCCTTGCAATGAAGAACCACTGAAGAACGAAGAACATCTCCTTCGATCTTCGGCCAAGCCAAAAGAGAAAGATCAGCCCGCAAAGAACACCGATGATGATTCATCCTCAGACGCTTCCCAACATTAATGAATCGACGTCCGCTCTTTTTCCGTGACTTCGTCAATGTTCATCGAATCGAGGTAGGGGGATTTGAGTTATTTTAAATATGAGATTAAACCTCCGTTATTCGTCGATAAAATTTCCGGATTGGTATTCCAAATGTCATTGCCATGATGAGGATGGTTTGGACCGCATGAACATGGCCAGAACCTCCCCCTTTGGTTGTTCTTTTGTTGACAACAGAGGTGGAACACGGAAGAATCTGGTGGCGTAAGGGCTTCCAGACCGCCAGAAGGGCGCGACTCCATCGCGCCGTGCAAAGAACCGAGCCGCCGCCAAGCGAGCCACGGCAGATCCGGAATTGTGTTTTGTCGCCGCACCGTGCTGGAGAGGAACCACGTCTAGGAGGGTCATGGCAGATGGAAGAGGTGTGGCGTTGTCGTGCTGTGAAGAGGAGCGAGAGGCCACTGCCAGGTCGGGCCGTAGTGGAGGTGGTGCAGCGATGTAGCACCACGCGGAGCCCAGTAGAACCGAAGCGTCGTCACGCCGTGGTGGAGGAACAAAAGCGGCCGGCTGAGCCGGCCGCCGGAGCGTGCTGCAGGAGGGAACCTTAAGGTACCATGGTTAGCAGGCCGGCGAGCCATGCTCCAGCCATTTCGGAAGCCAGGGGGTGTAACCCCCCATGCGTGGCCCGCCGGCCGCGCGGGCCGACCGCCGGTCGGGCCGCCCCTGACTGGGCCGCTGCCCTCGGGTCGGGCAGCCCGTCGAGCCGGGATGCCACTTCGGGCTCGATCGTCCCCTCGGCTCAAGAAATTTCCTCAGACCGAGATGGAACCATGGACCGGGTTGGACCCCAGAATAGACCGGGTCGGGCCGGGTTAGTCCGACTGGGTCGGATCGGACCCAGACCCGTTTGGTCACTTTACACCTTTTCGCCCTCTTCTTGGGCTACAGGTGTCCATTTGACGAACCTCCTGTGGTGATGGAAGGATTGGAGCGAGACTATTCTTTTGAAATGCCCCACTTGAGGTTTGGATGCAGTTGGGGTACAACTGGGTTGGTTTCAGCCTAAAAACCAACTGGGCCCCTAGAATGGAAATTCCAAAAACTCACAGACCAGGCGTCTGATTGACGCATCGTCTGTCACGATGGGTTCCTTATAATGATACAGAACTACGGGATACATCAAATCAATAATTTTTTGTAGTTGATATATTGAAACTTGTCTCGAGGAGCGGACCCTATCGAAATCGAGTGTACTGTGTGCTGGAACCATAGGGCTGGTTGCGACTAAGATGACAGGATCCTATGTGGGTTTGACAGTGACGAGACTGGACCTGGATCCTATGTGGGTTCGAAAATGATGAGACTAGACCTAGATACTCTTTGGGTTCGATAGGGATGAGACTGGACCTAGATCCTCTGTGGGTTCGACAACGACGAGACTGGACCTGGATCCTCCATGGGTTCGATAGTGACGAGGCTGGACCTAGATCCCCAATGAGTTCGATAGTGAAGAGACTGGACCTGGATCCTCTGTGGGTTCGATAGTAATGACTTTTATACCAAGATCCCACATAGGATCGACTGCTTTGAGATACTGTTGTTTTAGGATTCTACGGATATCTGTCGTTCGACAGTGAAGGATGATTTTGTGGTTACAACTAGTTGTATCTTACTCTCTTTTAAGTTGTGTATACATGTTGTGAGCTGAGTAATTACCTTCTTGTTTATCTCATGTTTGATATGTGTACTCTTGAAAAATTAGGTATATGTATCAGCATATATCTAAGTAAGGGTGGATGTTTCTTCATGGATGTTTCTTCGTGGATGTTTCTTCGTGGTTGTTTCTTTGTGGATGAGAATCCCATGTGTCTTTCTTCTATGAGTTGTACCTATGGAGTACACATTGTGGTGAAAATTCTTTGTGGAGTGTCTCTTCACTTGTGGAATGGAATGTGTTGGGCTTAGGAGTTGGAGTCGGTCTGTGATTGGTAACTTAGGTATATGTATAGGGATATACCTAAGTTGTGATGGTTGATACTTCATGATTGTATCTTACTATTATGGTTTATCCTTAGTGGATTTTGGTAGACCATCGGGGGTCTCGGGGACCCCTACTGAGTATTTTTATACTCACCCTTACTCGGGATTCACCTGCACCTTATTGTGCTCTGTGCAGATGACGGTTAGTAGTGATCGAGGCTGAGGGTGACGGACGGGAAGCTGCTCAGAGTTGGACTAGACGGGTTTTACCTCAGGGACGATTTGATCGAGATCTGTGCCTACCCGTCAGGTATAATTCCCGGGTAGATGATCCAGGAGCTGTTTTTTCCTTTTTACTTATACTTGTACTTGTTGTTCAGTTGGGTATGTACACTGGCCAACTTACTTTCAGCAAATCCTTATTTTCTATATTATTACTTGCTGCTTCTACTGCTTGTTTTCAAACTGCATGTGTTACATGTTTATAGGCAATTCCTTCCCTTTTATCGGGAATTCGCCTTTCGTGAAAGTCGCCAACCCCTGGCCTTTGGAAGGCATGCTTGGAGAGGTCACCGCATGGGACCCAATGATGGGTCATGACAAATTGGAATCAGAGGAGTCAGTTCTACCACAGAACCTTGACTATGATTCTTTTAACAGCAATACTGTTATGTTTTTTTGGGTGTGGTTATTAGTTTAGGGAAACAGGTGTTGGTGCGGCAGCTGACGTATCCATACACTAGGACTCTAACTTCTGATTTCCGACTCAGTGCACGAAAACACTAATTGTGTGTGTGCTTCTTTTGAAAAGTTTTCTTTGTGATTATTTTGAGTCAGCTCACCAGGTATACTTTTGATCATGGAACACCTGTTTATTTTCAATATGTCTTCACTTAGTCAGTCATAGTGGGTTCCAAGTGGAGAACATGATGGTATCCCACCGAGCGACGAGGCCTCAGTGCATGGCCCCATCATAGCGGAGGCACCAGCGGTACCACTACCTGCTGGGCTACTGTTTCCACCATAACCAAGAGTAGAGGTTGCACACCACTTGATCTCATTGCACAGGTTCCTATGACAGAGGCCTCCAAGGTTTCGAGGTGAGACAGATTTTCAGACATCCGGGTACTGGATGGAGTTTGTAGCACGAGTTTTCCACATAGTTGGGACACCCTTTTACTGGATGGTTCACCTAGTTTCTAGTCTCTTTCAGGGAGTAGCTGAGAGGTGGTGGAGCCTGATGCTCCAGTTTTACGACAAGGTGACCCTCACCTGGGGGAACATCAAGGGTCTTTTCTGGGAGGAGTTTGTACCAGCGAATCTACACTTTGTGCATGCTCAGGAGCTGCTGCTCTTGCCACAAGGATTTCCGACAATAGCTGAGTCACTTGTAGTAGGCAGTAGGCTGATGAAATGGGGGCACCAGTGGGTTAGATCTACTGTTAGATGACCCCAAGATGTGGCATAAGGGGTGCAGGGAACCCAAGGTCGAGGGGGCTTTGAACGAAGAATGGTCTATTATTCCTGTACGGAACGGGGTCACAGAGCGTGTGACTGTCTGACTCCCCGCACAGTTGATCAGCAGGCGTTGGAGGAGCCACCAAGATAGAGTCATGGCAGGAGCTTGAGCATCAGTCGAGCGGTGGACGATGCAGTGGAGCAGGTCCTTCAGCGGATTGTGGTCAGAGTCATCGAGCACTACTACCACCACCCCTAGACGGTTCCCCTTGATCTCCAGAAGTATGTGTACAGGAGAGGGAATAGCTCCAGGTATAGAGGCCTTTTTCATAATTCTTCTTGATTCATTGATTTCATTGTTTGTGGTTGCTTTGTGTCTTTGTACTTTGAGCAGCAGTAATAAAAGACACTTGTTCTTATGATGTTTTCTTTCCTACCTTTTTGTGTGGTTGATACTGAGAGGTTTCCGTTAAAACTGTTGACTTGACCCTCACATTCTATATCCCTACTAGAGGATACCCAGTGACCACACACTGATGCTGACAGTGTGACTCAACCCTTGGAGGTGAGAGTAATGGTTGGATCTCTTAGTGGTAGCATCGAGGCCTTACGACGTCGTCCATGGAATGAATTAGTACCATTCATGTCAGGATTGACTGCATTGGGAAAAGTACGTGGTTCATCTAGGGGATGAGATAGGATTTCCCTTTTCATCAGAGGATAAATCATAGCAGATCTTGAAGGAAATAGACGAAAAATGGTGTAATCTAGTTCTTTTTATTTGGCTAGTCTCACCCATAGTTCGTTGAGTGAACGATTTACGGTTTACTCTAATCTCAATAGTCTCAGGGGTATTTTCTCGCAGATGGACCTAGACCTGAGACAACAACGTTGGATTGAGTTCCTCTAGGTTTATGACATCAAGATAGTCTATACTTCTGAAAAGAGGAACATTGTAGAAGATGCTCTCAGTAGGAGATCAGGCATTCAGCTGCTGGGAGTGGCAACGATGCAGGTGGCCACATTGCAGATATCCTTTCTGGATAGAGATGGAGTAGCCTTTCTATAGTCTCTCATAGTCACTCCTCCACTTCTTCATTGAGTCAGGGAGGCACAGTGTGGCGACATTGACTGTGAGATGCAACGTGCTCAGATATCCATAGGGAAGGTACATGATGGGTTTTCTGAAGGTGGGGAGCATATCATTCTCTTCAGAGGGCATACCATCGTACCAGTTGCACTTCAGGAGGAAGTGTTGAGGGAGTTCCACACATCTTCTTTAGCGGTACATCCAGCAGTGGCGAAGATGTATCAGAACCTCCGATGACAGCACTGGTGGCCAAGTATGAAGAATGTAGTAGCAGATTTTGTCTCCCGATGCCTCACTTGTCAGCAAGTGAAGGCGGAGCACCAAGTTATTTAAGGATTATTTCATCCCTTAGAGGTCCCATAGTGGTTGTGGGATGGGATATCCATAGATTTTGTGATAGTAAATCCACGTACATCCAAAGGAAACGAATCTATCTGGGTGATTGTCGACCGACTCACCAAGTCGGCCCACTTCTTACCGATTAGAGAGTAGGGTTCAGTAGAGAGCTTGGGATGCCTCTACATACAGGAGACCGTACGGCTTCATGGAGTTCCATCAACTATCATCACCGATCAAGATGCTCGTTTGACTTCCCGGATATGGAAGGGGTTGCAAGAGGCTTTTGGGACACAACTTCGCTTGAGCACCGCCTTCCATCCTCAAAAGGATGGTGAGACTGAGAGGACCATTCATACTCGCGAGGACATGCTCCATGCAAGCTTCCTCGACTTTTGTCACAACTGGGAGGATCAATTACCCTTGTTAGAGTTTTCATATAACAACAACTATCACTCCACCATCAGGATGGCACCTTTTGAGGCACTGTTTGGATGACCATGCAGATCGCCTCTGTGCTGGACTGACGTAAGGGAGTCTGCACTTGTAGGACTAGAGATGGTGAAAGCTACAACGGAGAAGTGTAGATCATCCAGGAGTGGATGAACACTGCACAGAGCAGGAAGAAGTCCTATGCTGATAGGAGACGGAGACCACTGGAGTTCGAGGATATAGACCACATATTTCTACGTGTCTCACCTCGATGAGGTCTATGTATATTTGGCTGAGGTGGAAAGTTATCTCCGCGATTCATCAGACCATTCCGAGTCCTTATCATATTATGCGAGGTGGATTACCGTCTGTCTCTTCCACCTCAGTTGCACTGGTGGCACAACGTCTTCCACATATCTCAGCTGAGGAGATATGTGCATGAACCATACCACATCATCGACCATGGGGAGATGGACATCGATGAAGGGGAAACTTTCACGGAGGTTCCAGTGGAGATTGAGGATCGACAGGAGCAGGACCTACTTGGATGGTCGATACCTCTGGTGCATGTTCGTTGGCAACATGAGAACCTCCAGGAGAGCACATGGGAGCGGGAGGCTCAGATGCATGCTCAGTACCCCCATTTGTTTCCTTAGTGTGAGCTGTATATTATGGGGATTTAAATACCTGATATGGGGAGAATGTAAAGACTCGAAAATTTTGTGGAAATATTTTTATAAATTCATGGGAATTTTAAGATTCTACAGTTTCTGACGGTGCATGATTCCGAGGCCCGGTGTGCCCAGAATCAATTTCTGATGTTTTTTTCGGGTAGGTTCAGTAAATGTACGAGTGGGATTTTATAACTTTTGAAACGGTGCTTGGAATTGAAATCCAAGGGCACCGTTGAACTCGCAATGTCAGTGATTGCTTAATGATACCATCACCGCAGTTGCATTTTAACGAGAAAGGATGTTAATTTTTGGGGATTCTTAATTAAATTAAATAAAACTGGGTGTAACTTATTTTTATTTTTGTGGCTATTTAATCCTCCAAGTGGAGGTTTGTGGTGGGGGCCACGACACCCTAAACTCCCCTGAGAGGTTATGGTAGTGGGGCCCACCCGCACATAACCTCCCTTTGGAGGATATTATTAGGTGGGGACCCCACGAGCTTAAACCCCCCATTAAATCCCCTTTATTAATTGGACACCACTCCTCATTTATTGGAACTTCTCACCTCCTCTAAATTTTTAATTTGAACCATTCCTTAACATTAATTAGATGAGTTTCCTCATTTAATTAATCACAACTTTGTGTCGTTGTGCCAAATAATTAATAGAGATCATCCTTTATTATTATTGGGGGTTGGCATAATCTTTTGGAAAAGCTTGAGAGAGTAGAGCTTCATCCTTCCAACGAAGAACCACCGAAGAATGATGATCTTCTCATTCGATCTTCGACCAAGCCAAAAGAGAAGGAGCCACCACTAAAGAACGAAGACGATTCTTAATCCTCGGACGCTTCCCAACGTCAAAGAATCAACGTCTGCCCTTTTTCTGAGACTTCTCCAATGTTAATCGAATCGAGGTAGGGGGATTTGAGTTATTTTAAATATGAGATTAAACCTTCATTTTTCGTCAATCAAACTTCCATATTGGTATGCCAAATGTTATCTCTATGATGAGGAGGGTTCGGACCGCATGAACATGGACTGACCCTCCCCCTTTGGTTGTTCTTTTGTTGATGATGGAGGCGGACCACGGAAGATGTCGATGGCGCAAGGGCTGCCCGATCGCTGGAAGGGAAAAGTGCCATCGCACCGCGGCAAATAGTAACTGCGGCTAGGAGGGCCGCAGCGGATGGAAGAGGCCTGGCGTCGTCGGGCTGCGCGGAGCCAAGAAGAATCGTGGCGCCGTCGTGCCGCGGTGGAGGAACCAAGGTGGCTGGCTGAGCCGGCCGCTGAAGCGCGGTGCAGGAGGGACCCTTTTGGTCTCGCGGTTACCAGGACGGTGTGCCATGCACTGGCCATTTCGGAAGGAAGGGGGGTGTAACCCCCTATGCGTGGCCATCTAGCCGTGCGGGTCGAGCCGCCATCGGGCCAGGCTTCCTGTTGGGTCGGGCCACCTCTTCAGGTCGGGCTGTCCTCTCAGCTCAGTCCATTTCCTCAAACCGATTTGGAACCACTGACCTTGTCAGACACTAGAATAGACCAGGTCAGGCCAGGTCGGGCCGACTGGGTCGGACCGGACCCAGACTCATTTTTTCAGTTTACAACTTTTCGCCCTCTTCTTGGGCTACGGGTGTCTGTTTGACGAACCAACTACAGAAATGGAAGTCTTGGAGTGAGACAATTCTTTTGGAATACCCCACTTGAGGTTTGGATGTAGTTGGGGTACGTCCAAGTTGGTTTGATCCTAAAAACCTTCAGGGACCCTAAAACGAAAATGCCAATAACTCACAGATTGGGCGTCTGATTGACACGTCGTCTATTGCGATGTGTTTCTTATGATGAGGAAGAACTACGGGATATATCAACTCAAGACTTCATTGTATTTGATGTATTAACACTTGGATTGAGGAGCGGACCCTCACGGAATCGTGTGTGCTGTGTATGGGAACCCTAGGGTTGGATGCAACTGAGATGATAGGATCCTCTGTGGGTTTGACAGTAATGAGACTTGACCTAGATCCTCTATGGGTTCGATAGTGATGAGACTGGACCTAGATCCTCTATGGGTTCTACAGTGATGAGACTGGACTTGGATCCTTCGTGGGTTCGATAGCGATGAGACTGGACCCGGATGCTCTGTGGGTTCGACAGTGATGAGACTGGACCTGGATCCATCATGGGTTCGACAGTGATGAGACTAGACCTGGATCCCCCGTGGGATCGACAGTGATGACTTTTGTACCGAGATCCCACATTGGATTGACTGCTTTGATAGACTTTTGTTTTCAGTTTCTATGGATATCTGTCGTTTGATAGTGAAATATGATTTAGTGGTTACAACTAGTCGTATCTTACTCTTTTTTATGTTGTGTACACCTAGTGTGAGCTGATTCATTACCTTCGTGTTTACCTCATGTTTGAGATGCGTACTCTTGACGACTTAGGTATATGTATGTGAATATTACTACGTAAGGGTGGATGTTTCTTCGTGGATGTTTCTTTGTGGATTTTTTTTGTGGATGTTTCTTCGTGGCTGTTTCTTCGTTGTTGTTTCTTCATGGATGAGAAGACCACGTGGATTTCTTCTGTGAGTTGTACCTATGGAGTACACATTGTGTTGAATGTTCTTTGTGGAGTTTTTCTACACTTGTGGAATGGAATTTGTTGGAATCAAGAGTTGGAGTCGGTCTGTGATTGGTAAATTAGGTATATGTATGGGCATATACCTAAGTGGGGATTGTTGATACTACGTGATTGTATCTTACTACTATGGTTTATCCTTAGTGGATTCTAGGAGACCTTCAGGGGTCTCAAGGACCCCTACTCTGTAATGTTATACTCACCCCATCATGGGCTTCACCCTCACCTTGTTGTGTTTTGTGCAGATGACGGTAAGTAGTGGTCGAGGCTAAGGGTGATAGACGGGAGGCTGCTCAGAGCTACACTAGATGGGACGTACCTCAGGGACAAGTTGATCGAGATCTGTGCCTACCCTTCAGGTTGGATTCTCGAGCGGATTATGCAGAAGCATTTTTTCCCTTTTTACTTGTACTTGTACTTGTTGTTCAGTTGGGTTTGTATACTGGCCCACTTACTTTCATCACATCTTTCTTTTCTATATTAGTACTTTCTTCTTCTACTACTTGTGTTCAGACTGTGTGTGTTACAAGTTTAAAGGTAATGCCTTCCCTTTTATCGGGAATTTTCCTTTGGTGCTATTCACCATCCCCTGGCCATTGGAAGGCGGGATTGGGGTAGTCACGGCATGGGCCCCGAGTACGGGTCGTGACAATGTGCACTTATATTAAAATTAATTTTTTATAATTTTTAGAAATTTAATCATATAAAATGATGTTATTATTTTTAATAATCAATTTAAAATTATGTAATTAGATAAATTTAATCTTTATGTATAAATATAAGTTATCAAGATAAATATTAGTTACCATGGGAAAGGAATTATTTTTCAAGGAACAATACTGTTTTAAATATTATGATATTAAATTAAATTGAAATATTTATAAAATAAAGGCCCTAATATGGTGTTTAAAATTTTTTATAAAAAAATTAATGCTCATTTAATTAGTAATCAATGTTAAATAAAATTTATAACACTTGATGGTTCAAATGGATTTTTTCTGAAAAATGGTTTTCAATAAATTATATGTTCTAATTTAAAAGTTAATTTGAGAATATTTATAAATTGAATTAGATTAAATGGTGTATAAATGATGATTTATCAAGTTTAAATTTCATAATAAGGGTGAACTTATATTTTTTTGATAAAATAATTACCAAGGAATAATTTTAATGAAGATTAATAAGTTTTAAAATGGGTAATCTAATGTGGGTTGTGTTTTTATTAGTAAATTTAAAATTTAAACCTTTTATAATTCCATTTTTATGTTGTAAATTCATATCTACATGTTTATCCAATATTTCCCCACCTAACATACCTAACTATTTTGAAATTCTTTTCTTATCCCTTACATAACATTTATTTTCAAATATTTGTTCCCCTTTTACCCTTATAAAAATATCTAACTTCCAACCACATCAATACACACTTCTATTTATATATTCCCATGAAAATATTCTCAATTAACTTTTAATAGGCCCCCTATGTAATTTTTTAAGACTATAGACTCAACAAAGTGCCTTAATTCTTTCATTCCCAAAGGATACATCATGATAAGACCCAATTTATAAATATAAGTATTACTTACACTTTTAATTTATTTCATTATCCTTCTCATAAACCATCCCTCAAGAAATTATAACCATAAGTATATAAATAAATAATTATAAATTATATACCAAATTTTTTATAATTATGGTATAACCATTTTCTATTCCCCACCCATTTAAAAATTGAAAAAAATTCTCATGTGTGTGTGTGAACTACCACATCCCTAAACAACACGTTTCATTTTTTTCACCAAAAGTCAAGACTAGTTCTTGAAATGGGTTTTAAAGAACCGGCTGTGTACATTACAAATTCTAGTGAATTTAAAATAGAATCAAATTTCTTACATTTTCAAATATCATTTTTGTTTAAAGTTTTAGAGAATTATAAAAAACTATTAATAACATAGATTCATAAAGCATTAGTTCATAATGATCAATATCAAATCTCACTTTACAAAACATTTCATATTACTTATTAATTTTTCAACATCTACCATAAAATTCTTCAATTTGAAACCTTACGAGACACACATAATTTATCATAATTATTTAAAACGCTGGAGAATGGAATCATCTGAAGGGTGTGATCAAATTCTCTATAAGGGTAAGCATAATCACTAACAATTCAATTTCATTAGTTAGAATAAGATTATAATAAGGGTATGATGACATAATCATAGTGTATAAACATAAAATATGGGAATTCATACCCATAAATACCTATATCATCACTAATGAAACATTGAATAAATATTTAACAAATTCAAGAGTCATTTTAACCAATAATCATAAGCTAAGTGATTTTAATCTTGATCAAATGAATCATTAAAAAACAATAATAAATATAAAGAAATCGTGTTGGTATATTTGAAAATTATATTCACAATATACATTAGAAAAACCAAAATCCCAATTAAACCCATAGGATAAACCCTCCAGTAACTCCCCCCTTCTATCTTATAATATCAAGGAACATTACCCAATCCATTATACCTATATATTGGCACATCCATCGTATAAGATATATCGAAATCACTTGAAGCTATCTGCGAACACCCATAATATATGTTGTATTAGGATCACACATTACTAATGAGCTATAATTGGGATAAACCCTTTGTATATGATGTATCAGTCTCACCTGTGATCATTAATAATATCCAAGTATCGTTCATGAATTATACTTTTAGAATCTTTTACTTTTCGACAAAATAATAATTTGTATTTTTATATTTCTTGATTCACCCAAAGAAAATAAATGGGTTCCAAGTCAATAAAATAATCCAAAAAAAGAAATATCATTACCTCATATCCCCAGTGTATTGTAAATAATATCAAGTTTTTTTGTGTGGATGAATTTAAATTAACTTATGATTTCATTAAAAACTTTATTGACAAAAACAAACTTTTCATTATAAAAATCACATTCAATAAACTAAGAATTCACAAAATACTGTGAAAATAAATTTCTTTAAAAACAAAATTTGAAATTTCCAAATTAATATTCTCATAAAATAATGTTCATGATGGTAGGAAAATTAATTCAGGTATTAAATTTTAATAATGAACATTGTTTTCAAACATTCTATAATAGGGGTTAAATGTGACCTATTTGGAAAACATTAAAACATTTCCCTTTAAAAAAATAAAAAAAAGGTTAAGGAACTTTCAAAATAGATTTATAAAATCATTAACTCTTATAAAAGAACATTTTTGAAATTATTTTAGAAAACATGGATATAGAAGAGAAAAATTCTTGATCTAAAAGACGATATAGGGTCAGTATCACTTATAAGAAACTTCATTGATTTTTCTTCAGTAAATAAGGGAGAAAATTAAAATTCAACATATAAAACGCATTCATAAAAAAGGGATAATATAATATATGTGGTTAATAAATAATAGAATATGATTCCATCAATGTAACCTTGAACATAAAAAATACAGAAAAGAAAGGAGATTATAAAAAATCATTTACCACTTTGTTAACTTTTCAATCGTAGGCCCCATGAAATGATAACATTAAAGAAAAATTTATAAACATAATACGATTCATGATATAACATCTAAAATGGAATTACATACACATCATAAAGCAATATGGTCTATATCATAAAGGCATGTCCCTAATAAAGAGAATTTTAGATGAATAACCCTTACTAAGATTATATTATTTATTTGATAATTAATCAATGCATAAATTATGTGTAACAAATGTAAATCCAAAAAAAATTAAAAAAAAGTAAAATAATTTATAGATAAATTCAAACATAATCATATTATACAAATGTTAATTAATACGAGTTATCACCAAATTAATGGAAAATGAGTTAAGAAAACTTTTACAACTTGATAATATCCAAGTCAACTTTATTTGGATGAAGTAATTGAAATTGGAACTAAAAATATGATTAATTATGAATTATTCATGGTATAAAATGTATAATTTAATTATATAAACCATATAAAAGAATTATGGTGCATAATAATATATGCTTTAATGATGGGAAATTGAGACAAAAACCCTTACATGGAGTCCAGACTTCCTATAAATGTCCATCAACACCAGTATAATAAACTCAAATAAATTATTTTATTTCCTAAGAAAAATTTCTAAGTTTAATAATTTATCCTTAATAATTATATACATAGATGTTTTCATGATAATTATTTCAAATTATACTATTTTTTTATTTTTAATTAAAAAATTATTTTTCTATTAATTGAATAATTATTCTATCCGTGTGGTAGAATAATTTAATGTGTATTTTTATTCACTAATAATTTAAAAACATTATGATATTTAATATAGATCATTAAAAATTTCAATTAGCCTTTATAACTGAGCATATCTTCTTTTTACCCACTTTTCAAAATTATAACAATTATTAAAAATTAGAGTGTGACATTTTTTACTATTCTTTACATAAAATATTATAAACACCTTAAACACATTAAAATGAAAAAGAAGAAATATATTCAACATTTGGATGATGAGGTATGAGATATAATCATATTTTAAAATTTAGACAATTTTTGGAGCCATTTTTATTCTTTATAATTTTATTTTTAACATTAATTTCCTGATTTACCATTCACTATAGAAAAACAAATTATTAAGGTTTTTATTCCTATTGAAAAAAATAAAATGAACATATTTATCAAAGATATACCTCATAATTAAAATTATGTAATCTATTTTTTAAAATTGAAAGAAAATAATTGGACTATATTAATTTTATATTAATCCAGTAAAATGAGAAGAACAATTTTTTTCAAAAAAAAAATGTTTTGTTGAGTAAACCAATGTTTTAATACAAAATTAAATTATAGGTTCATTAAAAATATAATAATTGGATTATTTTTAATGAAATTGAACTGATAAAAGTTTAAAAATAATCAAAAATTGAATCTGTATTTTTAAATACTTTAAAATAAAAAACAGTTTTCAATGAAAATGAGTTTTTTTCAGTAATCACTCAAAAATCAAAATTTTCAAACACTTCACAAAAGTTACCCTTAGGATAGTTTTTTATATTATTATTTAAAAAATTCAGTTGATTTTATCAAATAAAATATATTAAATATATATAAATAAATTATATTATTCCCTCCAAAAAATAAATAAAAATACATTTAAGAAGAAAAAATATATTTTAAGAAAAAATATATTTAATAAAAATTGATTGATAATTTCAAAATAATTAATAAATCATTTTTTATTTATTATAAAATTTATATGTATATAAATATTTATTTATTATTATTCATACATGTCAAATTAATGGCTAGTTTATAATGATAATGTTTAGATAATAATATTTCATGGTCCCTTTAAGATCGGTGTTGTGTGTCATACATGTTATCATCCATAATGTACTTATTTTAAATAATGGGATATTACATCCTCCTACATTAATAAATATCAACCATTAAATTTGAATTCATCTTTGTAATAAAAACTTTTACAGTTCAAAAATACCTTTCTTGAAATCCCATATTGAAAAAAGTTTAATAAAACTTCCTTTTGAGAAGAGCGAATGGGAAGTACAGACATCATACAGAATAACACATTCTCAGTTTCTAAAAAGTATAAAATTATTGGAAATTTAAAATATGGACATAGAATATAATAACAATGTCTCAATAATTTTGGGTAGCTATAGATATCATTGATCATAATAAATTGAATGATCATGGGATAGTCAAAAACGACAAATCCATAAACCATATAGGTGTGAAAAAGAAAAAAAGTAATCAGAATTGTAGATAATAGAATAAAAAAAATTCCAAGATTTTTATTAGATTTATGGAATTATTTTCCATTTAGACTAATATCATAAGTAAAATATATTTACTTAAAAATTATAAATTCATCTTTTAATCAATTTCCACAATAATATCATCTTTTACTCTAAATAATGAGTATTCAAGGTGAATTTTTCATTCATGAAGCACTAAAATAAACTTCTAATGCATCACATAATCCAAAAAAAGGAAACCATATATTCCTATAGTCATTATAAATTTACAATAAACAAAATTGTTATAAAAAGGTAAGATAATTCCTATAATTTATAAACCTTTATATTTTGATATTCAATAATAATATAAAAAGTTTAAACTAAATCATTTTATAAATAAATAGACATAAAATTATTCAATATATACCTGACTAGGATTGAAGAAAAATGAATTTAATTGATTGGTCACTTATTTTTTGAACATTTATCTCTAAATCCCATCAATAAATTTTAAAGCCTCTTACAAAAAATATATATGGTGTATTTATATAATCTTAATGGTATACTAATAATTACTTAAATTATGTGAGTCTTCATAAATCCACCTAAAAATAATATATGTCTCAAAATATAATTCATACTTTAATCCTAAAATAGTACTTCATGTTAAACCAAAGGTTTAGATATAACTAAATACCATAAAACATCTCCCAAAATATCATTATTCACCTTAAAATTACGTCACATTAAATATAAAAAGGGGTTTCTATGAAATTGGACTTATGATAAACCTCAAGCATAGAAACCCATGATGGCATCCATAACTCTTAAAATAACCTCACTTGAAAATATCCTAATCTATAAAGTTTTCTAAAACCGACTCTAATACCAAATGTAATGACCCATCCTAATATGATACATATCTATTTAATTTAAACTATAATTGACATTCTTAAATTCCCAAATATCTTTTAAGTCCATAGTTTTATTGAATTTCTAAAAACTATTGTCTACTTGGATTCTTAAAAAATGGTTCATAAATATCAACATCATCTATCACTATAACAAACCTTTCATATTCCACATTAAGTCTTTAACAACTCACATAAAATTATTCACACATAAATCCTTACTATAATAAGTAATTTTTCATCATTTTTCTCAACATAAAATAAAAGAAACATATTAATGATAATCTAAAATTATATATATTGGTAAAAATAAGCATTAATAATTGAATTTTATTAGTGATAATAATATGATCAAAATGGTATGATGACATAATAAAATTTTGTGAACATAAAAAAAGAGTGTTCATACCCAAAAATATATGGATTATCACTTATTAAAAAAATTATAAAGATTTAACAAAGATAAGATTTATTGGAAAAAATAATCATGTGCCTTGTGATGTCTATATTGATCAAATGAATAATTAAAAACCCATATCAAAGAGAAATAAAATGTGTTTGTATCTTGAAACGTTATCTTAATAAGCCATATCAGAAATAACTAGATCCTAGTTAACCCATAGAAGAAAAATTTTTGTGAATCCCTCTTTATTTCTTCTAAGTAAAATTAACATTAACCAGTGTATCAGAGTACTATATGGGTGCACCCATTGTATAAGCTATATTGGGATCACCAGATGCTATCTAGGCACACCCATCATATTAGCTATATCTGTCTCACAAATTTATGATGAGCTATAATTGGGATCAAATCATTTATATAAATTTTATCAGGATCATATGTGATCATAAATAATGTACAAGTGTAATTCATAAAGAAAAAATTTGGAATCTTTCACTTATCATTATAAAAATAATCATTAATCTTTCATTTCATTATTCACCTGTGGAAAAGCTATAGGTTCCATTTTAATCTCATAATCTAGCCATTGAATGAATAAGGATGGTATAAGTCCTATATATCTATATTAGAGTGTTTGAAATCATGTTTTTTTCACATTCATGAATAGGAATTAAACTAAAAGATCATTAAAAACACTGTAGAGGAAAATAACATTTTACATCGTAAAACCACTTTTCATAAACCAAAGAATAAAAACAAATATTATTAAAATCCTTTTATTTAAAAATAACCTTTAGAAAATGCAATTTAACATTTAAATCAAATAATGGTTATGATTTTTTGAAAACACTTTCAAGTTTTAAATGTTAAAAATAAACATTTTTTTGAACATTTTTTTAAAGAGGTAAAAAGTAACCCATTTAAAAATGTTAGGAAAATTATATTCTAAAAATATTTAAAATAAGTTCAAGGACCAAGTGAAATGGATTTAGAAAATCACTTATGTTTATAAAATATTTTAAAAAAAATTAGAAAACATGGATATGAAAGTGAAATATTCCGGATCTAAAGGAAGATAGAAGATAAATATCACTTATAAAAGACTTTATTTATGTTTCTTTTACTATAAAAGAGAGGTAATAAAATTAAAAATATAAAACACATTCATAAAAAAAAATTAATTAATATACATGGTTAAAGAATATAAGATCATACTATTTCACCAAAAATAACCTTGAATATAAAAAATACTTAAAATAAAAGATATTTAAACATAAACCCTTTTCCACAATGGTCACTTTTCAATCATAATATCAATGAAAGAATTAAAAAAATGAAAATTTATCAACCTAAAGAGATTAATGATATAACATGTAAAAGATAATTATATACCTATCATAAAATAATAAAGTTACATATCATAAATTTATGTCCCAAATAAAGAGAATTTGAGACTAATAACCCCTAATAAGATCATATCATTGATTTTAAAATAAATCATTAGAGAGATTATGTCTGAAAATTTTAAATCCAGCAAAAAAAATTTGAAAATTTTGTTAAGAAATTTAAATATATATTCATTCGTAATGTGGACATACAAATTCCAATTATGAAGATTTATAACTTAATGAAAATAAATTGAGTTAAAATCCTTTTAACACTTTGTAACATTCATGTCAAATCCATTTAAATGAAGTAATTAAAATTGAAACATTAAATACCAATAAGTATGAGGGATTCATGGTATAAAATTTAAAATGGAAGTATATACAACATATAAAATAAATTATGTGAATAAAAATATAATTTGTCTCAATGAGGGGAAATTGAGATAAAATCGTTTATCTTGTGTCTAAAAATGTTATATGTATCCTTCAACACGAGTGTAATAAATTACTATAAATTATTTCATTCCTAAATTAAGTGAAATAGAGATTAAATTCCTTAACATTATATTTTTTTCATATAATATTTGTTACAAAATATTTTAAGGATGTGTATGAAGAAATAAAATAAAAATACTCAGTTAAGAACAATACCTCCCTTCCAGAAAACATCCTTTTCTTTAAAAATTAAGATATCAAATGTTGGTATTCCACCAAAAAAATGCCTCTATAAGGTTTTTAGGTATGTTATGAATGGATTTAGGTATATCATGGGTAAACTAAATGGATATTTTGTTCTGATTAAATGGTAATTATATTTTCACTTTAAAATGACAGGAGAGGGGAAATTATTGAATTTCATAAAATATTAAATTAATATAAATTAATTTTGATGTAAAAATGTATCAAAATTGATATTATAAGAATATAATAATAGTATGAGTCTAAATAATCAAATTAAATTAATTTTTACAAGTTTTTACTATGTTTTTATCCTAATCATTTTGTTTTAACCCTCGTTAACTCATTTCACACTTACCATGACAACACGGTTTTTAATCTTTAAGGGTCATGATAGTTACTATAAATTTAAAAAAGCAACATAAATGGAAAAACATTGAAATTTTTAACCATATACTAATTTATAGGATGAATATAGTTTTATTAGTAATTTTATATCAATTAAAATATTATTTTCATAAAATATAAATAACGTCAATTTTAAAACTATTCATTTACTTTGACTTTTATAACATCAATAAAAAATGTAAAATTAGAATAAAGTGTTTTAATACATCGAAAACATATTATTTTAATATATAAAATTCATTTATCACATTAATTTTTTTCAAATTATAATACTTTTAATATTTTTAATATCATGTATTTTATTTTCCAATTAATTAAATAATTATCATATCAATGTTGTGTAAGGATTTAATTTAATTATTTATTAAATAAAAATTACAAATAAATTAACATGTTAAATATAAATCATTTATATTTACAATTACTAATCATTATCAAACATATATTCTATTTCTCCCTATTTTAAAATTATTATAATTATTAAATGCAAGAGTATGAAATTTTTTAATTTTATTAACATAAAATATTATAATGGTCATAATAAAATAACAATGAAAAATTTCCACATAATATACATTTGAATAAATTTTTATGATATATAATAATCCAATAAAATTTAAGATATTTTTACGGTCATTTTATAGTCCTTATAATTTTATTTTTAAATTTAATTACCCGATTTACCCTTTTTCGTGGTAACAAAAATTACTAAGGTTAATATTCATATTGAACTTAAATAAAAAGGAACTATATTAATTATTACAAATATGGAATCCATTTATAAAAATTAAAAACACTTAATTGATAAAATTGAATTTAAAATTATATTGTAAAAACACGATGAAAAAATGTTTTCCAGAAAAATGTCGTTTTAAGTTCAAAAATGTTTTACTACAATATTCATGCATAAATTAATTTCAAATAAAATAATTTGATTATTATTAATAAAAATTAAATAATATCTTTTTTAAAATAATCCAAATATATAAATTTAATGTATAAAAACATTAAATTAAAATATTATTTTCGATAAAAACCACAATTTCTCATTATTCAATAAAAATGAATCATTAAAGAAAATTCTAAAATTTTTGAATTAATATATTTTTGATATTATGAATTCATTAATAGATTTATTTTTATCAAATAAAATGTCTAAAATTTCCATCGATTAATTTTATTATTCACTCAAAAAAAGAAATAAAGAACATTTTTGAAGAAAACATATTTTTAAAGAATAAAATGGATTTACTAAAAATCAATTCTTATTTACTATGTATCAATAAATAAATTTTTATTAATTTGAAGCTTTATATATATTTATAAATTTATTAAATCCTATCAATACCCACCAATTTAATAGACTGGTTATGCCTATCAAATTTAAATAATAATATTTCACAGTTCGTTTAAGCTCAGTGTTGTGTGTCGTACACATTATCGAACATAATATCCTTATTTTAAAATATAAGGATATTAAATGGAATTATTGGATATATATTTTATTTATTTAATTATTTATATTTTTAAATTATAAATTACGCATCCAATAACTAATATTAAAATATGTTATCATTGTAAAACTGAACTTCTAAAATGAATATACCAAGAAAAAAAGCTATTTATTTAAAAGTGAAAAATTACTTTTCCATTACATTATCCCTATAAATATTCCTAATTATGATTAATAACATTATTAACTTATAAATATTTTCATTATAATTTTTTAATATTTTTATTATAATAAAATAATCTCTTCCACAACCATACTCACACATAAATTGTAGCACGTTCTTGTCGGGATGGTTTAACCACCTACATTAAAAACGTTATAAATTTATATAGTGGATGAATTTTTAAACATATTATTGTTTATTAATAAGTAAATAATTAATTTATTTTCTTTCTATAATTTCCATATAAACATTTCACTCATTAATAACAACATCACTATTAAGAAATTGGGATAAAGTGATCACGATTACTCACTCCTAAAACTAGAAAATGATAATAACCAACTAATATACAGATAGAGAATAAGTAAAAATTATATTAACAAATGGTTATAGTTATGAATAAGGTTAATAAATATTTTATTAATATTTTTATGTTTTTATATAGCATATTTATGTTCTTTAATAGAAGTTAGGAATTTAGGTAAGGGTTTCTAATCTCAATTTCCACCCATTGAGGCATATTTATTATTATATAAAATTATTCAATTTTAATGGTTCTTCTAATTAAAAATTAATATTTTATATAATTATCCTCTCATTATTCATGTTGTTTCAATGTTTCATTTTAAATAATATCCTTCAGGGGGTTTTGATTCAAAATTTTCTCTTACCATAAGGGTTTCTTGTGTCAAATTTTATTTCTTGAGAGATATTTGTTATTGGGCCATTAAAATCATTGATATGGTTTCATAACTTCCTAATTATTTTATTTTACCATATTAATGTAATTAATAGGGTTTAAAGATATATAACATTTCCATTATTTAAATGAATTTCAGTTCAAATGATATGAAGGTCAAAAGGTTTTTTGTTAACTCATCTATCTTTTTGAGTTAAACTACTTCTTCTGGGAATTATTAATCCTAGGATTTAATTCCAACAACATAATAATATATTTATTTTTAATTTATCTTTATTATATGGAGGAATATAACTTTTAAATACAATTCTTTTACCTTGATGAACTTCACTCTCAATCATTATATCATCATTAGGAATAATTCTCATCTCTATTAACAATGTTTTCTACTCATTATACATCTTTCCCATTCCAAATTTTTTTTGAAAATTTATTTGAAAATATAATTATATGATGTGTCTTGTGACCTTCATATTTCCATTTTTATCGTTAAAAAATTAATTTTTTATTACTGTTTTCTGATGTAGGTTTCTATGAATGGTATTTCAAAATGTTAAGAAGGTTTTCTAAACATTCAAAATAAAATGTTTAATTTTATACTCTATAATATTTTTTGATAATAATTATGTATTTAAATGATCTATTATTGAATATTCTATCAAAAATTAAATGTTCTTGATGTTTTTTTACTTTACATTTTCTAACCTGTTATGTCTTTTTAAAGGATCCTTTATTGTAGATAAATTTTTAAAAGTAAATTTTTTGAAAAAAAATTCACATCACCTTTTTGAAACCTCTATTTATTTTGAAGGATTTTTCATTGTGGTATCTTCCCAAATATTGTTTTTAAAATTACTTGTTTTTTTCAATTTCTCAAATTTTACCATTAAAAAAGAACTTTTCAAAATGACCATAACATATTCTTTTATGTCAAAGATAAAATCATTCTGTAAAACAATATTATTATTTCACAACAGTTTTCTTCTTTATTTCTATATTATATTTTCCATTGGAAATAATTTTTCTACAATTACCCTATAAATTTTATTAACAAGTCTATTATTGAGGTTATTGAGTTTTTGATATTAACTGTTTACGTGCTTGAGGTAAAGTTTGGTGATACCATCATGATGTGTTGGGAAACCAATTTTACATCCTATGAGTTCATTATGATTTTATGAATGAAACCCATTTTCATTACTATGGTATTTCATGATATTTTTAAGGATTGATGTCTTTTGGAACACGTATGTATGGATAATGATGTGTGGGGTCCTATATCTCCCTTCAATACATTAGTTAATTTTTTTATAAATCATGAGGTAATGATGATGGGAATGAACATGATATAGATTAGATATATTCATAATATTGAGGTTGAACATGATGTAGATTAACTACATTCACAATAATATGCATGTCCTCAATGTGGTTTTCTATGTTCGCACTATTATGAATACTCATTCTTATTCATGTTCCATAATTCTTTGTTATTTTATTATGTTTTGTGTCATATATCAAGTTTATTATATCATGTTTACACGCTCTTTTTCCCTAGAATATGGTTTTATTTCAGATTATATGCCCTTCCATCATGACTTATGGATAAATATTATTTCTCTATGCTCTTTTAAATTATATATTTCTACCATGATCATTTTTTCTTATATTCTTATGATTTTTCCCTTAATGAAATGTCAATTTGAATTCCCTTATTGAGTGTTTTGGGTCACCCCTTTCTTATATTTCTCTTCCCAAGGTTATAAATGTGCCTATATCTTATGGTATTTTAGGAAGGGAGTCTAATATATCTTGATTGTAGAGAAATTTTCAGAATGTTTGTAAAATAATTTTCTTATATAACTGGTCATCAAAGAAACTAAAACTTCCATTTTTGGGATTGTGAGATCATTTTATGATATTTAATGTTTATCTTATAGAAATGATGAAAAATAAGGATGGTTTTTTTGTGTAACTTTATTTGCTCTCAGATAAGGGTTTAGTTATTTTTTAGGATTAGTTAATTTATTTTTGGGGAAGAGGATAATATAACATTAGTAAAAAAACCCATGGAAAAATAATATGGGATAATTATAAGTATAGAACGATATTCCTATATTTTTGTAAAGAAGAGATAATGTAGTTCTCCCATATATTACATCCAAGTATGAATAAAAAAAGTGGATGGAGTCTCTAGAATAGATGCACCTATGGGTAATAACACTGAAAAGGTAATATTGGGTATTAACTCTCTCGTCACCCGATGCATAATAAGGAGGCCTAACATTACTCTTGGTTTGAAACTCATAGTAGAAATTATTCGTCTAAATCGAACACTCTTTATGAGTCATTACACAGGATTTTAATGTATTACAATTTTAGTTAGAAAGCTAACAATAGATAACCTAGATTAAAGATTGTATATTCATAAGTTAGGACATTCACATCATTTATGAGTTTCTAATTATATGCTTATACATTTTTTTATAAAGTTATTAATTTTATTATAAGTCAATTTTCATTTTTATGTAATTTTTGGAGCATGGAGAAACTGGGTGGACAATGGATACAAAATACAACACAATGTTTTTTCCAAAGATCAACCTAAGGTTATTGAAAATGGAGTCCAAACATTTATAAAAATTTTATCAAAGTTTATGAGTAATAACACAAGACATTTTTATATCCAAAGAACAAGGAAGGAAGGACATACCATCAAGTATTTTATGTGATAACTCACACCCTATATTAGTGGATAATCCAGCACACTAATTACCAAAAAATTGGTAAATGTGATAGAGAATATATTTTCTATCCTCCAAATATCTATCCAAGAGAAAGTAATTTTATTTTTTTATATTCTAAAAGGTGAGGTTGAAAAATAGTGGGTTCTCATTAATAATAATATAAAGAAGAAAAAATTTAACACTATTCTATAAGGGGAGTTCAAGAGAGTATTTATTGTAAAATATTTTCCTTGAAATCTTCCCACAAAAAAAGAAATAGAATTCCTAGCGTTGAAACAAAATAAGGTTAAATCAGTTTGTACCTATAAAAAAACTTCATAAGACTCACAAGGTATACCTAGGATTTTATTACTTACCCTGAGGGTAATATAATATTATTCTTTAGTGTCCTAAAACCATGTCCTTGAAAGACATTATCTATAAGAATCTTTTGAAATTATGAATAGGTGGTTTTATTTTTAGTTAAGTGGTAAATATAGGTTAGGGGTTCTCATTTTTCAAGAGACAAGATAATGAATATTGGAATTATAGATACCAATTATTTTCATACATGGATATTATATATTTTGATATGAATATTAATTACATCATAAAAACATATTCTAGAGGATCATAATTGTTTAGTGCCTTTGGAAACTTGGAACACAACATTCTTAACTCATAAAAATTCTTTAATATATCCCATAAATATATTCCATATTAATAATCCTAGTTAAAACATTTATTCATAACATGGGTATAGGAAACATAATAAATGGTGAGATCATATGCTCAGTATGGGTAAAAAAGGGAGATATGTGAGCATAAAATGAACATAAGGGTATGAGAACATGATAATAACATTTGAAAACCACACCCTAAATATCCAAGATCAAAATATTGAATAATAGAATAAATATTGGTGGTTCATAGAACATGAATCTTAAGGAAATCAAAGAACATGATCCATTGGATTATAAAATTTTCTTAAGACTAATATTTGTGGAATACACATAAGCATGAATAATATTATATAAGGGATACCCACCAAGACATTCATAACATGTAATGATTGGGTTAACCACCTATGTACTTGCTTCTGGCATGGGCTAACCACCAGTTTACCATATTTTTTAGGATTGGGATAGCTACCCATGTACCATCCTTTTCAGACTTTAGAAAACCACCCATGTACCCTTTGAGATCCTATAACATTTATCATTACCCAATACATTGTTTGGAAATATAGGTCCCATATGTATCATAAGGAAAAACATATTTATTTGAGACAAAATATCAAAAACATTCAACATATCATAACCAATGGAATGAAATGGGTTTCATAAACATTTCATTATATCATAAAATAAAAAAAAGAGACAGGTTTCATAATTATTTCATCATTTCATCATAGCATAACCCCTTAAAATAAGTTAGTTTCATAAGCATTATATCATCATATAACCTATGGAAGAGATATGATTGTCATATAAACAAACCATTCTGAGAAATAATAAGAATGGTATCCTTGGATAATATCCCCAATAAAAATAAGTAATATAAAAATACTTCATCTCAAATGTATAATAATTTTGAAATATTTATTGGAACATTTCTTGGGGAAAATAACTTTTCATTGAAAATAAAATTTTAAATCTAATTCTTGAAAAATGTTTTTTAATTTCTTTTCTTGTAAAATAAACCTGAAAACTTATAAATGAACCTTTAGAAATAATTTAAAAAATTTCTAAAGGAAAATATTCTTTCTGACTTGGTAAATTATTTTTAAAACATAAAAAATATTTAAAATTATTTTTATTAATAATAACCATGAAATTTTATAAAGGATACTTCAAATAAAATAATGTTCATGATGGTTCGAAAATTCATTCATGTTTTAAATTTTGAAATAAATAGTCCTTTAATATTTTTAGTAAAATCCAAATGGGGATTATTTTTGAAAAAGACATGAAAATTCATTTTAAAAAATTTTTTAAATAGAAAAATGGGTATAAATATCTTTAATAAATCATTTTGAAAAAAAATGTTTTTTTAATATTTTTTAGAAACCATTGTTTTGGAAGAAAGAGGGTATTCGACCAAAAATATGATTTTTAATAATAATATTATTTTTTAACTCTTTAGAACATAATGAGAAAAATAGTAATGAAAAAAATGTTTTTCATGACATAACCAGAGGAAAATAAAATTAATGAGTTTCCTAAGAGATAGATCACAATTTTTCATCATTAGAATCATATTCATGATCAAATTTGATAAACGACGATATTATAACATAAAAACCATACCACTTTAGTAACATTAAATCATAAGACACATGAAAAATAAAATTAAATGAAACTTATTATACCATTGGAATATATAAATTCACGATATTACACATTAAAGGGTCTTTATATACACCTCCTAAAGAATATTGGTTCATAATATAACATATGCCTCAAAGAAAGAAAATTGTGTCAAAAATACCTTACGTCTTTGTTAATAGATTAAATCTTAAGACAAAATTAAGGATAAAATAAAATAAAACATTTAATATCACGAAAATAATGAGATTCATGATGTTAATTTTCAAATGGGGGGTATATACACCATACAAAATAAATGAGTGGTGAACTTTCATACGTCTCCTATAAATAAAAGAGTGATTATAAATCCCTTACCTTAAGTCTTGAATTCCATTCTACAAGTTAAAGTATAACTTATAATAAATATAAGTTTACTATAAATATATTAAATAAAAATATTCATATATATATATAATATAGTATATGATTTTATAATGATTTTTTTCACTCATTTAATGACAATTCAATGTTAAATTTACATTTGGAAAAAAAACTTCTTTATTTTTCATATATGTTTTGATTTTTTGGTCCTCTTAATTTTAAGAGGATTTAATTTTCTACATAATTTTAAACATTATATTAATATCACATATACTTAACATATATGTATTTATATTATTTAATAAATTTTAGTTATATAACATAAAATACATTATTAATGGAGATGGTAGGTTGTATGTATGCATGAACGTTGTTACCATTTTTTGTCAGATTGAAATAAATATTAGTAAATGATATATTGTGATTAAAAAATAATTTTTATGTCATACAGATCACATATTTTAATTTAAACAGTCATTATTACCTTCCAAGTAAAGTGTGAATGAATCACATCACTTTGCAAGGAGGTAGTTCGTCATACACACAAGAAACTTTATCATATTCCCACAAAACGGATAATATGAAAGTGTGTGTGATATAATAATTCTATAAGTATAATAATATAATAAATATTATATATAAATAATAATTCAATCATTATGTCCATCCTTAATATGTGGTAATGAAAAAGTAATAACATCGGATTGCGAGACAGTAGTCCATCGTACACACGAACGATAATTTCGTAACCCATTTGATGGAAGTAGATGTGGTTATAAGTAATTACATTAAAATAAAAACGTATAATTAAATTTAATATACTTAGGTTTTTATATCATCGTGGTATACAAATAATTAAATGAGGTTCATCAAGAAATAAAACAAAAATGGTCTTTTATGAACATTAATTCATCTTCGGATATCCACTTTAGGATTGCGATAAAGCCTTATTTCATTATAATTCAATCCTAAATAAGGACTCTAGTATGGGAGGATAGAATTTGGGAAAATATTTTTTATGGATTTTCTAAAATATATTTTTAAGGTTATATGAAGGGAGGAGAGGTGATGGCCTTTTATATGTGAGGTGAGTGACAAACTTGTAGTTTTTTGAAAAAAAATATTATACCCAGGTTTTTCACATGACATAGGGGTAAATAATGCATCGTATTTAAACCTTAGATATTATCTGATATAATTATAGACATAAAATATATATTATAGGTCTTTAAAGCTCATTATAACCCCTATATTTTTATATTAACTCATGGTAAACCCATTTTTACCTTAATGGTGGAAAATATTTTTTACTGATTTTACTATTCATTTTGGTAAAAAATTAAATTAACCTTAATAGGTAATCTAAATTATTATGATTCCAAATATGGAACCCATTTTTTGAAATTTCATTAATATAATTTTTAAAACCAAAAAATTCCGTGGAAATTTGTTTTTTCTTAAATACATGAGATTTTTAGGAGTCTGCATAAATTTACGGCGCATGATTCTGACGCCCGGTGTGCCCGGAATCAATTTATGAAGTTTTGTTCGGGTATATTAAGTAAACGTACTAGTGGGTTTTTATAACTTTTGAACCGGTTCTCAGAACTGAAATCTAAGGGCACCGTTGAACTCGCAGTGCTGGTATTCTCTTAAGAAGACTTTCACCTCGACGGAAATAGGTCGAGAATAAAAATTAGTTTTTAACTTTTTATAAAAAAAATAAAGTGTACAACACTTTATTTTATTTTAAGCTTCCATGTGAGTGTGTTAGTTAAAACCTCCACTTGGGAGTTGGAGGTCGGACCACCACACCCTAACCTCCAATGAGAGGTTATGGTGGTGGGGCCCACCCGAGCATAACCTCCTGTGAGAGGTTATGATGTGGGGACTACATGAGCCTTAACCCCTATTAATGGAGGAGGATAAAACCTCATCAACCCCCCCCCCATAAAATGGGGAGAAACCCCTTGACCTCCCCCTTCAATTAAAATTCCAACCTCTCATGGATTAATTGGAGGAGCCTACATAATTAATTCACCTTTTCTGAAATTTGAGTCAATGATTAAAATAATAGTCAAACTATTATTTTTGGCATTTTCATTTGGTGGAGCTTGGGAGAAAAGAGAATTCTCTCCAACGAAGAATGCTCTGCCGGCAAAGAATGCTCTCCTGACGAAGAATGTCGATGAGGGATGCCTCCCACTACGAAGAACGACATCCTCTGACCTTCTTCCTCGGATTCCTTCGATATGGGACATGTTAGTCTACCATGGATCGACGACCATCTTTCTGCGAAGTCAACGAATGACAAACGACGAACAAGAGGTAGGGGGTTTACCTTGTGTTTTATCCCTTTTCTTTTCTCGTCATTTTTTGAAAAAGAAATCGTTAAATGGGGTAAATAATTGATCTTCATCATTACTATTTCAATGAACCAGTTTATATTACTTTAAACGCGAAGGATGCAGGACAACCTAACGTGGCCCAACATCCTCAATCGATTCTTCTTTCTTGTGGCATTTTACAGCATGGCGATAAGGCGATGATGAGGAAGGTGGGAATGATGAAGGTCACGCTACCTGCGGCCTCCACAAATTGTGTCACCCCAGTGGTGAAACGAAACTTCCGGCCGACCCCTGCCGGCCCGAGCGGCGCCCAGCCTGCCTACTCGCGGCCTTCCGATGCCCTGCCCGAGGCCTGGCCCACCAACCCGTAGCCTTCCGGCGCCCTACCGGTGCCCACACGGCCTGGCCGGCGGCCTGTCGCGCCCTGCCCGGCGCCCCTGTGGCCTTCTCGGCACCCTATTGGCGCCCCCATGTCCTACCCAGTGCCCTACCGGTGCCCCCACGCCCTGCCCAGCCCCTGCCGCGCCCTGCCCAGCGCCCCAACGGCCAGCCTGGCACCTGCTGCGCCCTCCCTGGCGCACACGTAGCTAGCACGCGCTCCGCACGGCCTTCCTTTGGATCTCCTGACCAGCCCGACCACCTGAACCGAGTCGCACGAGCTTCACCACTCGCGGAACTTGTCAAACAGGCCCCAACCTACGGGTCGAGCCACCTACGTGCCGATCTCCGGGCCGAACCGCCCTTGCAGTTCGTTGGGCCACGCCCAGCGGACCCGGCCAAAACATAGTGGGCTGACCCGCCCAACGGGCCAGTTTAGACCCAGCGAGTCTGACTGGTTCGACCCATACCGGGTCGGCCCAGACTGTGTTGGGCCTAGTCGGTCTGACCGGGTCGGACCGGACCCAGACCCATTACTGACCCATTACCTTCTTGGGCCATATCATTGGCACCGGACATCTGCTTGATGAACAGTCAGCGACGCTGGTATTCATTGAGTTAATATGTCCCTTTGAGAATACCCCATTGGATTTCAGGGTATATTTGAGTTACGGTCGGGTTGGATCGTACACGAATCCAACCATGACCCCAGGACTAAAAGGCTAATAACTAACAGACAGGGCGTCCGATTGATGTGCTTTCTATTATGTTAAAACCCCTATAATGTGGAGGACCTTTTAGAAACTTCTTCATGGAACTTCCCGACAGTTGGAGTATTTCTCAGTAGCTCGTGGAGCAGATCCTTCCACCGATGAGCAGACAGAGTGTGGAGACCTAGTACCTGGCAGACCTAACGACTGCTAGACTGATTCGACTCGGAGTGATTCAACTAGCCCAGTGGGCAGTGCCTGGTATTTGGAAGCAGACCAATGGTGTAGGAGCGCCTGGTAGTTGGCAGTAGACCCACGGTACTCTACAGGAGTAGTACCTCTGCAAGTTATTAGGGGGAGCGCCTGGTAGTTAGCGGCAAACCCACAATGGAGGAGTTCCAGGTAGTTGGCAGCAGACCCACGGTACTCGACATGAGGAGTAACTCAATAGTCCAAGGATAGTGAGAAGTGTCATGTTGTCATGACAGGCCCACTTTACTCGACATAGGAGGAGTTCTTCCCCAGTCGTGGTTTCGATAATGAAAATCTTGGTTTGAGCTGAGTCAATGACTTTTTTGTTTTCCTCGTGATTGAGATGGGTTACAAGATAACTTAGGTATATGTATGGGCATATACCTAAGTAATGGTTATCAATTAATTTCATAATTTTTGGTTTATACTTATTGGATTTTGTGAGACCTTGAGGTTCTTGGGGTCCCAACTGAATATCGTTATACTCACCCTTGCATGGGCAATGCCCGCACCTCGTTGTGTTGGTTATAGATGACAGACATCGCTGATTGAGGCAGAGAGTAGCAAGACTGGATGGTACCCAGAGGTGGACCACTCGGTGTGACAGTACATGGAGCAGACGGATGAATGTGGAGTGTTGAGGAGGCTATCTGTACCTACCCTTCATGTAGGAACCCCAAAGGATGACCTAGTAGTTTCATTACTTTTCTTCAGTTGTAATTTCTTTTCAGTTGTACTTGTACTTTCCTATTGGTCTTGTATTTCTGTCCCCTTTTACTTTCCAACACTTCTTTTATATACATCTTTACTTAGTCTTCTACTTCTAGTTGTGTACTTTGATGTGTTTGTTTACAGTTATAAAGGCAATTACTTCCCAGTTTTGGTATTTACACCTTTAATGCTAGTCGTCATCCCCTGGCCTATGGAAGGCGGGCTTGGGGTAGTCACGATATAGGCCCTGTGGTATGGGTCATCAAAAATTGGTATCATAGGAGTCGGTTCTACTACAGAACTTATAAGTCTGAAATTTATTTTCTGTGAAGAAATATTGTTAATGGTACTAAGTGTGGTTTTCAGTTCAGGGAGTCCAATGTTGGTGCGGGCGGCTGACATATCCATACACCAGGACCCTGACTTCTGATTTCCGACTCAATACATGAATACACTGATTGCGTGTGTGTTTTAAATTTTTTTTCTTTAAGTCAAATCAACCAGGTCTGCTCACAAGGTATAATCTTTTGATCGTGCCGCATCTCCTTCTTTCAGGATGCATCCTCGCGGACGACCAGTTAGAGCCCTGAGATTCATGCGTACTAGAATCCCACTAAGCGATGAGGCCTTGGTGAAAGGCCCTTTTCCAGTGGAGGCACCAGTGGTACTACTTCCCGTTGGGCCACCAATGCCACGAGCCCCAACAACAGACGATGCATGCCACCTGAGCGCGTTGCACGAGTTCCAGCGCCAGAGGCCACCTAGGATCAGGGGAGGGACAGACCCACATGCGGATGAGGATTGGATGGAGGCTGTGGTGAGAGTCTTCAGGCTAGTAGGGACACCAGTAGACTTCATGGTGATCCTTACCGCGAGTCTCCTTCAAGAAGCAGTAGTCAGATGGTGGAGCATGTTGCTCCAGGTTCATGACGAGGCGACCCTACTCTGGGCAGACTTCAAGAGCCTATTCCGGGTGGAGTTTGTACCTGCCACCCTTCGTGCGGTGTAGATACAAGAGATACTGCATCTACAGCATGGTAGCATGAAAGTGGCGCAATACTCAGTGAGGTTCACCGACCTCTCACGCTAATCCATAGATATGGTATGGGACCCATTCTTCAGGGCCCGGACCTTCAAGAATGGGCTCAAGAGAGAGATCAGATCTCTGATGATCTCCCTCAGCATCCCGACATAGACGGTGGTGCTAGAGAGATCCCTCTTGGTGGAGAGTTTTCTTGGTGAGAAATCACCAGTAGCGAGACCCACCACTAGCCGACACGCAGCAGAGTCTTATACAACAGGACATAGATAGATGCCACAGAGGTCCAAGAGGACCATACCTATAGGTGGTCGATCGCATGACTTGGAATCAGTCGTACAGGGCACACAGAGCAGAGACACACATGATAGTAGCTGGCAGTGTTACTCATGCGGCGGGCAGGGTCACATGGCCCATGGATGTCTGACCCGCCGTACAGATGATCAGCAAACAGTTGATGGACCTCATAGGTAGAGGTAGATATTCAATCGAGGAGGTCTACCGGGAGCAGCCGGACATGGAAGAGGAGCTGGCCATGCAGTTGGCGGTGGAAGACATTTCGAGGTGTTGCCACCACCACCACCAGGAGGTCCACCCTGACTGCAGGGAGCGGGTGGACAGGGGAGAGCTCAGCTTTAGGCATATGAATCATACAGCCATGGTGCTCCGGAGATGATTCGAGGTACAATCTATGTCTACTCCACCATAGTTGTAGTTCTTATAGACACAGGTGCCAGTCACTCTTTCATTTCCACTACCCTCATTCAGAGCTCGGATATTACGGTAGAGTCGTTAGCTCGATCCTTACGGCTAGAGAATCTTGCAGGAGAAAACTCGATGATTACACACTGGTTCCGGTAGTGTGAGCTTAATCTAGGAGTCAAGATCTTCTTTTGAGATATCCTAGTAGCGGCGTCGAGGCCTTATGATGTCATCTTGGGTATGGACTGGTTAGCTATAGTCCATACTCAGATTGACTGTATTAGCAAAGAAGTGCGGTGTGTCCGCATATATGGGACCAGGTTTACCTTCACCGATGAGAATGGATCTATTTTAGCACAGGACGAACTTACTCAGAAAAGGGTGTAGCTGATCACCCACCATTTGGCTTGCCTTACCCTCGGAGAAGTTGATGTGGAGAGTTCGGCTTATCCTGTTGTGGTGGATGAGTATGTGGATATTTTACCTGACGATGTTCTATGACAACCTCCTCATAGAGAGGTGGACTTCTATATTGACTTGTACCCCGGGACGACACCGATATCTACTCTAGCATATCGGATGGCTCCCGCTGAGCTTCACGAGCTAAGGGTATAGCTAGAGGACTTTTAGGGGAAGGGATTCATCTGGCCCAGTGTTTCTCCCTGGGCATCCCCGATTCTATTCGCCAATAAGGCATATGAGAGCCTGAGGCTCTATGTCGACTATCGTCGCCTGAACCAGGTGACCGTAAAAACAAGTAACCACTCCAGAGGATTGACGGCCTCTTTGAATAGCAGAAGGGAGCATGGTGGTTCTCAAAGATAGACCTCAGATCAAGCTATCACCAGCTCAGAGTTTGAGACGAGGATGTACAGAAGACGTAATTCATGGGTCGTTACGGCCACTACGAGTTCTTGTTTAGGCCCATTCGACGTAATAAATTCTCCAGCAATGTTCATGAGTCTCATGAACATGATCTATCAGCCTTACCTCAATCGCTTTGTCGTAGTCTTCATCAACGATATTCTGATCAACTCTACTACTGAGGAGGAGCATGCCTACCATTTTTAGGTAGTACTGGACACATTCCGAGAGCACCAGCTTTTTGGTAAGCTCTAGAAGTGCCAGTTTTGGATTCAAGAGGTTCACCTCTTGGGACACGTCATCTCAGAGGCTGGATTTGCAGTGGATCCAGCGAAGATATAGGGGGTACTTTCTTGGGATCCACACAGGAGTGTGACAGAGGTACTGAGTTTCCTGGGTTTGGTTAGATACTATCGGAGGTTCGTTCGAGACTTCTCCAGAGTGGCAGCACCACTATCAGCCTTGACGAAGAAGGGGCAACCCTTCGTGTGGTCGGAGAGATGCCAGCAGAGCTTTGAGGAGCTGAGGCAGAGGCAAACTAGTACCCCCATCTTGAGGCTTTCGAGGGAGGTCATAGGGTACATAGCCTACTGCGACGAATCCGGGACCAGACTTGGGTGTGTCCTGATGTAGGAGCGAGTAGTGATTGCTTATTGTTCTCGGCAGCTGATACATGATGGGTATAAATACGCTACCCATGACCTGGATTTAGAAGTAGTGGTCTTCACCTTGAAGATTTGGCAGCACTATCTAATGGGTGAGCATTTTACCGTGTACTCTGATCACAAGTGTCTCGGGTATATCTTCTCTCAGAAGGACTTGAACCTGAGACAGCGATATTAGCTTGAGTTCCTCCAGGACTATGAATTCAAGATATTCTACACACATGTTAAGGGGAACGTTGTTGCAGATTCACTCGGCAGGAGGACTAGTATACAGCTGCTAGGAGAGGCGACAAAGAAGCTGGCTGCTTTACAGATATCCTTTGTGTATAGAGACGAAGTAGCCTTTCTACAGCATGGGGACACTGACTGCGAGACACGACATGCTCAGATATCTATAGGGTAGGCACCTGATGGATTTTCTAAATGTGGGGAGCACACTATCCTCTTCAAAGTATGTACCACAGTACCAGTGACACTTCAAGAGGAAGTGTTGAGGGAGTTCCATGCATCCCCTATAGTTGTACATCTAGTAGTGGCGAAGATGTACCCGGACCATCAACGACAGCACTGGTGGCCAGGTATGAAGAAGGAAGTAGCAGAGTTTGTCTCATGGTGCCTCACTTGTCAGCATGTAAAGACAGAACACCAGGTACCAATAGGCTTGGTTTAGCCTTTAGATGTCCCATAGTGGAAGTGGGATGAGATATCCATGGACTTCTTGATGGGTCTTCCACGTACATCCAGGGGTCACGACTCGATATGGGTGATCATCGACCGACTCACCAAGTCGGCCCACTTCCTACTGATCAGAGAGAAGGGTTTAGTAGAGAGATTGGGGTGCCTCTATGTGCAGGAGATTGTGTGACTAGATAGAGTAGCTTCCTCTATTATCTCTGACCATGATGCATGGTTTACTTCACGACTATGGAAGGGGTTGCAGGAAGCTTTCGGGACATAGCTTCGCTTGAGCACCACATTCCATCCTCAGACAGATGGTCAAACTAAGTGGACTATTCAGAACCTCGAGTACATGCTATGTGCATGTGTCCTTGACTTCGGTCGCAGCTGGTAGGATCACTTGCCTTTGGTGGAGTTTTCTTAGAACAATAGCTATCACTCCACCATAGGGATGGCACCTTTTGAGGCCTTGTACTGGTGACCTTGCAGGTTACCCTTGTGTTGGACTGACCCTGGGGAGTCAGCACTAGTGGGACCAGAGATGGTATGAGCTACTACGGAGAAGGTTCAAATCATCTAGGAGCGGATGAAGACTGCACAGAGCAAGAAGAATCCATATGCTTAAAGTAGATGGAGACCTATGGAGTTTCAGGATGGAGACCACGCTTTCTACGGGTCTCACCTCGACGAGGTCTACGGAGATTTGGCTGAGGCGGCAATTTATCTTCGAGATTCATCGAACCTTTCCAGGTCCTCTGTAGAGTAGGCGATGTGGCTTACGGCTTAGCTCTTACACCTTAGTTGCACCGGGTGCACGACGTCTTCCGTGTATCTCAGTTGAGTAGATACGTACACGACCCTTCCCACATCATCGCCCATGGAGAGCTGGACATCGACAATGGGGTGACTTTTACAGAGGTTCCAGTGGGGATTGAGGACCGATAGGAGAGGGTCCTACATGGATGTTCGATACCTCAGGTGCGCGTTTGCTGGCAGCACGGGAACCTCCAGGAGAGCACATGGGAGCGGGAGGCTCATATGTGTGATCATTACCCCCATTTGTTCTCCTAGTTTGAGTTGTAGCTTATGGGGACGTAAAGCCCTGAGGCGGGGAGAATGTAAAGACCCAGAAATTCCCTAAAAAAATTCTTAAATACATGGTCTTTTTACAAGTCCGTGAAAATTTATGGCGCTTGATTCTGAGGCCCGGTGTGCCCAGCATCAATTTCTAAAGTTTTGTTCAGGAACATTTAGTAAACGTACAAGAGGGTTTTTATAACTTTTGAACCGGTGCTCGAAACTAAAATTTGAGGGCATCGTTGAACTCACAACTCGGATATTCTCTTAAGAAGTCTTTCACCTCGACAGTAGTTGGTCGAGAATAAAAGTTAGTTTGTTCCTTTTTATAAAAAGATAATAAAATAAAGTGTACCACACTTTATTTTATTCTAAGATTCCATGTGAGTGTGTTGGTTGAAACCTCCACATGAGAGTTGGAGGTGGGACCGCCACACCCTAACCTCCCAGGAGAGGTTATGGGGGTGGGGCCCACCCGAGCATAAACTCTCGTGAGAGGTTATGATGTGGGGACCACACGAGGCTTAACCCCCTATTAATGGAGGAGGATAAAACCTTCTCACCCCCCCCATGAAATGGGGAGAAACCCCTTGACCTTCCCCTTCAATTAATATGCCAACCTCTCGTGGATTAATTAGAGGAGCCTATGTGATTAATTCACCTTTTTTGAAATTTGTGCCGATGATTAAAATAATAGACAAACTATTATTTTGGGCATTTTATTTTGGTGGAGCTTGGGAGAAAAGAGAATTATCTCCAATGAAGAACACTCTTCTGGCAAAGAACGCTCTCTCGATGAAGAATGCAGATGAGGGACGCCTTCTACTATGAAGAATGACCTCCTCCAACCTTATTCCTTGGATTCCTTTGACATGGGATGTTTTCATCTTCCATGGATCGATGACCATCTTTCCGCGACGTTAACAAAAGATGAGCAATGAATAATAGGTAGGGGTATACCTTGTGATTTATCCCTTTTATTTTCTCGTCATTGTTTGAAAAGAAATCATTGTGTGGTTGTAAATAATTGATGTTCATATTTCCTATTTCAATGAACCAATTGATGTCACTTTAAATGCAGAGGATGCGGGCCAACCTAATAAGGCCTGACAACCTCTGTCGATTCTTCTTTCTTGTGGCATTCTACGGCATGGCGATGAGGTGACGACGACGAAGGCGGCAATGATGAAGGTCGTGCTACACGCGGCCTCCGTGAATCGCACCACCCCCGTGGCGCGCCGAAGCTTCTGTCTGACCACCGCCGGGTCAAGCGGCACCAGGCCCACCTACCTAGCCTTCCGGAGCCCTACCCGACGTGCGGCCTACCGGCCTGGTGCCCTACCGCTGCCTGCCCGGCCCCTATCGCGGCCTTCCCGGCACCCCCGCAGCCTACCCGGCGCCCCCACGGCCTGCCTGGCCCCTGCTGTGCCCTCCCCAGTGCACACGCGGCCAGCCCGCGCTCCACGCAGCCTGCCCGCTGATCTCTCAACCGCCCGACATCCCGGACCGAGTCGCCCAAACCGTGCCTCTCGTGGCACTGGTCAAACCGGCCATGGCCTTCAGGTTGTGCCACCTATGTGGCGATCTCCCAGTCGAACTGCCCTCACAGTCCGCTGGTCCGGGCCCAGCGGACTGGGCCAAAACATAGCGGGCTAACCCACCCAATGGGTTGGGTCAGCCCCGCGAGTCTGACCAGGTTGACCCAGACCAGGTCAGCCCAGACTGGGTTGGGCCAAGTCAGTCCGACCGGGTCAGACTGGACCTGGGCCCATTACTGACCCATTACCTTCTTGGGCCATATCTTTGGCACCGGATGTCCATTTGACGAACCGTCAGTGACGCCAGTTTTCTTGGAGAAAATCAATCTATTTTAGAATACCCCACTACAGTTCGGGGTATATTAGAGTTATGGTGAGGTTGGATCGTACACGAATCCAACCGAGCCCCTGGGACTAAAAGGCTAATAAATAACAGACCGGGCGTCCGATTGACGCATCATCTGTTGCGTTAAGACCCTTATGACGTGGCAGACCTTTGAGATAATTCTTCATGGAACTTCATGATAGTTGGAGTATTTCCCAGTAGAATTTGGATTTGATCCTTCCACTGCAGAGTAGACAGAGTGCGAAGACATAGTCTCCAGCAGACCTGACGATTGCTTAACCGATTCGACTCGGAGTGATTCGACTTGCCCAGTGGGGAGCGCCTGGTAGTTGGTGGTAGATCCATGGCGGAGGAACGCCTGGTACTTGGCCGCATACCCACAGTACTCAACAGGGGGAGTACCTTTGTAGGCTATTAAGAGTAGCGCCTGGTAGTTGGCAGCAGACCCACAGCAGAGGAGCGCCTGGTAGTTGGCAGCAGACCCCCGATACTTGATAGGAGGAGTACCTCAGCAGTCCAAGGTTAGTGAGAAGTGAATTGGTGTTGCGACAGTCCCACTGTACTCGACAAAGGAAGAGTTCTCTAGCAGTTGTGGTTTCGATAATGAAAAACCTAGTTTGATCTGAGTCAATGACTTTTGTGGTTTCCTAATGATTGAGATGGGTTACTAGATAACTTAGGTATATGTATGGGCATATACCTAAGTAATGGTTATCTGTTGATTTGAAACTTTGTGGTTTACCCTTGTTGGTTTTTGTGAGACCTTAAGGGTCTCGGGATCCCTACTGAGTATCTTTATACTCACAACTACACGGGCTATGCTCGCACCTCATTATGTTGGTTGCAGACGACAGACATTGTTGATTGAGGCAGAGTGTAGAAGGACTGGACAGTACCCGGAGGTGGACCACTCGGTGTGATGGTACGTGGAGTAGATGGACGGACGTGGAGTGTTGAGGACACCATCTGTACCTACCCTTCAGGTAGGAACCACGGAGGACGACCCAGTAGCTGCTTTACTTTTCTTCAATTGTACTTTATTTTCAGTTGTACTTGTATTTTTCTGTTGGGATTGTATTTTCGGACCCTTTTACTTTGCATCACTTCTTTTGCATACAATTTTACGCCTTTGGTGCAAGTCGTCAGCCCCTGGCCTATAGAAGGTGAGCTTGGGGTAGCCACGATATGGGCCCCGGGGGACGGTTCGTGACATATGTGTTAAAAGGTAATTTAAAATTAATCTTGCAAACATAATGAGATGTTGGTTTTTAAAGAGAAAATATTCAAATGCTTGAATTATTTTTACAATGAAACTAAATAAGAAATTTATTAAATTCAAATAAATTAGATTAATGGATTTATAATTGATCTTATTGTTTTTTGAAAGATAATTTTAAAAAAAATGACCATATAAATAAATTAAAGGAATAGGTTGTTTTCAACGAAAATTAAATATTTTTCATTATTCATCAAAAAAATGAAATCCTATAGAAGAATACTAAAAATTAACTATAAGACAATTTTGATATTTTAATTTAAAAAAAATTATCAAATAAATTTTTAAAAAGTTTCATATTTTTTTTAAAATACATTCCCAAATAAGTCGAGAAAAATTCTGTTTAGGAAAATATATATTTAAGCATACAATTGGATCTATTATTTTATATATTCTAGAAAATACATAAGATTATTTTTAATCAGTTAATTGAATATATACTAAATACATTTCATTAAAATAATTCACTAAAATTGTCTTGTTTAATTTATTGAGGTAACACCTAATCTTCTAAAAGAAAATAATTTTTTTGAAAAAGATTTTCATTATTTTCATAATGTTTCTATTTTCATTTTATAGTTAATAGGTCTCCAATGAATTAATTTTATATAAATATTTACACCATATATTTTCATAATTTTCTTAATCCAATTCACATTCAAAATTCCAATGGATAGGTGATAAAAATAATATTTTAATAATATGTTACATTTCATTTATACTCAGTGTTACATGTAATGAATCTTAAGTTTGTTGATGTATGTAACAAATGAAAAACTCAGTGTTGTATGTAATGCAAGCTCAACTCAGTGTTTATTGTAACAAAAGATAAGATTAGTGTTTCTTGTAACATAAGATAAACTTGATATTGTTTCTAACCTAACCTGTACATAGTATTACACATATCACACAATATTAAAATGAATAAATTACTTTGAAAAAAATATATCACAGTAGATCAATTTGTTATATTTTATCCCCTAAAAATGAATTACTCCCTAGAAATTCATTACAGTCGTCAAAGGATTGACATTTGAAAATTTCCTGCATAGAAACTCACATCGTACAAATGAATAATAAACATTCTTTTATAAAAGGAAAGTTGGAAACATAACAGTTACCTAAATTTACTCATAACTAGGTTTCCACATAGGAGAACATAGGTGGGAAGTGAATATTTTTCCATGGAATAAAAGCATAAATAATTATAGAGAGTAATGGAGGTCATTTATCAAAAGAAAGTGAATGATCAATGGAAAGTTAAGGGCCTCAAAACCATAAATCTATGATGATATAAAAGATTTTTGGATAAATAAAAATGAATGTACTTGGTTAAAATTTTGTTTCAATATACTTTTCATAGCATTGAGTAATTATTTTACTATCTAAAAATATATGAAAATATACTTACTTTTTATGTTTGTGTTTCATATTCAAAAATTCATCCAGTGCTTCGACTGATTTCAAATTCGTCACTTTCTCCATGAAATGAATATCTAAAAAGGATTTTTTATACCCAATGAAATGAAATTTATTGTTAACAAATCATAAGATCCATAATAGAATGATATGTTATTCCTTAATCTATATTTATTATCCAAACAAAAATTTAAGCATAAGTTATGCATAAATATCCATATTGTGAAATAATACGTTAATCTCTAAAACCTCATAAAAAATTAATCATATAACCTTCCACAAATGAATACCCTTATAACCCATCAAATTAAAAATTTATAAATAAGCTCTTTAAATTATTCATAATCAACATAACATTAATACCCTTTATATCATAAAGTAACTCTTTATTATGACATATCAAAATTTTGAATACCTTCACCACATATTCTATTGAAACATAGTAATAACCTAAATTTCCATAAAGGCTTATTGAAAACCTACTTTGATCCTCATTACTTACATAAAACATATATTATTTTATATATTTATTAAATCAAAAAAATTAAACTCCATCAATGAGAGCATAAACAAATATTTCACAAATCATTAATCAGTTTTAAGTTTTTCAATACTATCCAATTTACTTTATTCATATCAATCATTTATGTATCCTATCGTCATTATCAGGAACATATTAAGGTTATATTTCCCTTAATCAAGTGTTTTTCCATGAATATCCCCATTCCGTTAAAATTTTCTTATTCATCAACATCATTTTACATATTCATTCAAATATTTAATAAAAAACATATACTAAAAATCATTATATATTTCATAATTAAGGAATTAAAATACATGAATACTTCAATCATACAACTTCCCTCTTAAACCATTAACTATGTTTCATCATTTTATTCATTAATACATATTTCTTATCATATTTAATTTGTATTCTATTTATCATCAACAATAAAACCATTACTCGTACAATATTACTCATTCTCATTACTGGCATTATTTGAGGATATTGATATACATAAGTCCCATACTTTACATATTTAAAATTTTCAACAATTTATGATATCTTAAGGATACTAGTATTCCCATCCTTAAGTAAACTGAAATATTATTTTTTATCTCCAATTAATTTCCATTTTTCATTATTTTCAATACTCAGAACATATTTCTATTCCTCTAGGACATTCCCTTGAACATTCTCAACAAATAGGAAAAAACATTTTAAAAGGTTGGGGCCAAAGCCTCATTTTTATTATTAAATCAAAGCAAAGACCTCTTTTAACTAGGTAGAGGTAAACCCATTACATATCCCGAAGACCCAGTGGGCTTGTTTCCCATAACATAGCCCATAGGCCCAAATATATGGCCCAAATCAATTTCTGTGAATAGTAACCTGCCTGCTACAGTACCTGCACAGTACCGCCGCCGCTACAATGTCCTACCGCCGCTATAGTAAATAGGAAAATTGATATTATTTATTCTATGGTATCAACAACCTAAACTCACAATGAACTGTATATGTATATTCTGAGTTTAGTTTGAGAGTTGGTTAAGGTGTATGTCATTAAACATGTTATGTGATAACTAATTCAGAATAATCAAAATATCATTCACTCCAGCCATAAAATCATTTGGACTATCATTAGAATATTTTTGGTCAATTTTATCTTGATTCCTTCAAGTTCCATCCATTAACTAATATCAAAATTCATAGTATGAGTAAACATATTCATAGTGAGAAACCACAAAATCTAGAAAAAAACACTTAATGTTTGTATAAATCATGACCCCATATTTTTTTTACTATGAAAACTTAGGTTTAACCTATTCCATTCATGGACATTATTTATTATATCCTTTATGATGTTTTGTAAAGGGTTTTTGAATTTTGAAAGAATATCCTCTTGTAGTGTTAAACTAGGTGTGCAGTAAGGCCCATTATCATTAACTAGGTGAAAATAGAGTCTAGCTGAAAGTGAAATTTTCATAACATTAAATGAAACTTATAATATCATTGTAAAAAATAAATTCATACTATTACACATAAATGTGTACATATATAAACCTCAAAAATAAGATAGTTTCATAACATAACATATGTCACAAAGTAGGAAAATTATGACAAAATTCGGTTACAGATTTCTTAATCATTTAATTCTTATGCCCCAATAAATTATAACATCAAATAAAACATCTAAAATAATTAAAATAAGTATATTAATGATATAAAATGTAAAAGGGTCATTATGTACACCACAAAAAATAAATTAGTAGTGAATTTTCATATGTCTCGTAGAAATAAAAGAGATACTAGAAATCTCTAACCTTAAGTATTGACGTCTATTGTAAAAGTTAAAACATCATATATAATAAATTTAAGGTTATTACACATATAATAATGAAAAACATTAATACATATCATACCATATATAATTTTCTTATGACCTATTGTTACCCATTTATTAACAATTCCATGTTAAAGTTATGTTTCGGGTAATAACTGCTTTGTTTTTCTATATATTTTGATTTTTATTTTTGGTTTTCTTACATTGATTATGATTAAATCATATCCATAATTTTTAAAATGTAATAGATATCATATATATTCAGTATATATTTATATTGAGTAGTCTATAAAATTTAGTGATAAAACATGAAATAAATCGTTCATAGAGACGGTAGGTCATACATATTCATGAATTTTGTCTCATTTTTTGTTGAAATAATTAATATTAAATTATATATTATCATTAAAGAATTATTTTTATGATATATATTACATATATTTGTTAAAATAATGCATAAAACCTTCCATGTAAAATGTGAATGCATCACAACGCTTCAAGAGGTGGTAGTGCACCGTATACATGAGCACTATTATCATATTCCCCCAAAATAAGGAGTGTGAATGTACCACCCCAAGATTTCAAAGTATATTATTTTCTTTAATGTAGTTTAATATCTTGCGCTACATGCAACACCGAGTTCGAGCACACCACAACTAACCAAACTAGTCGTTCAAAAGAGGTTATGAATAGTATTAACATAATTTTTAATTTTATATACTCAATAAAATTTTAAACTCCGTATTATGAGTTTCTTAGACATAATATAAGAAAAAATTCATTTTTCAGATAAAATAATTATTTTTCAAAAATTCAATTTTACCAACTTTTAATGGAAACACCTTTTTAAAACCAATATTTGAAGCATTTATATATTAAATTAAATTAAATTAAATTATTCTTTAGAATCAAGAGACAAAAATTTATTTTGGATAAATTTTTAGTACTTTTCTGATAACTTTCATATTTTGATGAATATTGAAAAATACTAAATTTTAATTGAAAACAATTTTTTTAATTGAAATAATTTATTGTGTTAAATTATGAATTTGAATGGTTTGGAATTATAATTAGATTATATTTTTATCATTTAATACAATTTATATCATTATAAGTAATTTCACATTTAAATTTTACATAAACACATGTCAATATTTTGATCGTTTTTACATTTTAAAAACCCCCTTTTTGGTTTTGAGAACGGGAATTAATTTTAAATTAAATAATGAAACTTATATGTTTTTAAATTTTTAAAATATAATTCATTTTTTAATTCATAATATCAAAATTATCTTAGGGTAAATTTTTGGTATTTTTCAGAAAAAATTCAACTTTTTAGGAATACTGAAAAGAATTGTGTTATAGTTTAAACCTGAATTTTTATTTAAATAATTATTTATATTATTTAAATTCATTTTAAGTCAAAATAGATATATAATACCTATATATTTTCAATGTAATTAATTGGATTCATTTTCTTATAAAATTAGATGTATAAAATTAGATGTATAAAATTTTATTGAACTTTTTCCCGTCTTTTACCAACCTTCTAGGAGCATTTTCAAATTTTCATAAAACATAATTTTACAGATTTAGTGATCTGAACTTCAAAACTCTGAGAGACTCATTTAATATAAGTAAGTAAAATGTGGTTCAATAAGATGAAAATAATTTTTGGTGAATAGAATCCTTTGACTTTTATTTACCACGGTTAAAAGTAAATAGAATAATTAAGGGTAAAAATGATATCATAATTACCCTAACACATGTCCTAATTCAATTGGATAAGTATAGTTAGACCAAAAACAACCTTATGAATAAAATATGAACCTCTTGGGTCCACTTGGATTAGATTAGGACATTTATTAATAATTTATTTAAAGAAGAATTAAACGAGTTAAATTCAATGTTTAATAACTAAACCATTTTTAATAGAGGGTTACTCATAATATAAATTTGAATATAAATATTCATTATAAATATAAAATTATTTCATACATAATGGTATTTTATTTATAATTTCTAAATATTAAATAATTTAATTTATTAATGACACAATGATGATGCGGTAATTACCTTATTAATGAAATATTGATATTATAAATATCCAAATAAATGTAAATTGAGACTTCTGATGAATTACACTAATTTTATAGATTAATATGAAATTTTATGGTTATTTTAATAAATTTTATTCTAAGTGATGAAGTTTTTATGGCTTTCAAAAAAATCAAATACTATATAGTGTCAAAATTGACATAATTGAGTTTTTAAAACAAATATTATATTATTAATTAATATAATATTTCTAAAAATCAATTTTTTGTCCAAAAGACTTATATAAGGTTATATATATTAATAATTAACCACATGGGGTTCTCTTGGCTTTTTATAAAAATTTTATTAACCATATAATATAAAAATACAAAGAGACGTAGTAAATGTCAAACTATTTAACTAAGAGTTAAATATGAAACATAAGGTTAATATGATGATATAAACCTCTCTAAAACCTATTGGTCAAGAGGTTTTTGACCCATACCCACATTATCCTTTAAATAATTCATTTTGGAGCCATTATAAACCGAAAATGATTTTATTATAAAATAATATTTCATTCTTTTCCTAAAGTGACCCTCACCCATCTTATAAAAGGGCACTTACCCCTCTCTTAATTTCACACCTCCAAAGCCTTTTTTATCGGCTAAACCCTGACCAAATATCCTCCCAACTTTCCTCCCTTCATCCTAGAGGCCTTACTTTTTTCAGAAAGTGAACCTATGGATCCCTTTTGATCAAATCAAAAGGAAGAACCTGAAGAAGAGGTAAATATTTCACCACCTTTTTCAAGTTCTTTTTTTCTTCAAATTCCTCTTTCTTTGTTGTTTCAATTCAAAAATAAAAACTCCAGTATCTTATATATACTCTTAAGTTATTATAAAAATGATACAAACATATTAATTATTCTATCCATCCTATAAATGACAAAGTCACCATAAGTGTGTACGTACGGATTATCGTCTCCACGTCGTGGTGTAGTTTGTTATTAAAAAACTTCATTATTTGGATTGGTATAATAATGAGTATAATGGATTTAAATAATAAATATAACATGTTAATGATTATATATATTTGATATACCATCCAATTACATATTATTTCTCCATCAATATAATGATATTTTCACTCGTGCGTACATACGAATTATCGTCTCCACGAATGTGATGAGATTCATTCCCCATCGTAATCATTCAAGAATAATTTTCACTTTATGATTAAAAATAATATTTATGAACTTAATATTATTCTGGATATGAATAAAATACATCATATCCATAAAAAACATGGCTTATGTAACCGTGTATATAAAGGAAAACGGATCAGTTAACACTCGAAACGATGATACTACTAAAATATTATTAACAAAGAAATATTAGAGGATCATATATGTTATCATATTTATGTATATAGTTATTTTATAATTTAATAACAAGTATTTAACTATTATACAAAATTTTAACGTACCCTCAACCAAGTAAAAGTACAAGGTAACGGGTTTTCATCTCACTTTTTTTATTCCCATGAGATTAATGCTATATTGGCCACTATTCTATTTTGTGTGGTGTATGTACTTTAGATTATTGTATTATTAGTTTAGTATACTTTAATTTATGTGTATTTACATCTACATTGTATGAAACTTCTTTCAGGGGGTGTATGTTTCGTAAGTTACCAAATCGGTAAGGGAATTTCATATTTCAATTTTCACTCATTGGAATTTACGCATACTTCATTGATTACATTACTCCAAGATTATGTGTGAAAACACAATTTATTTACTTATGTAGTAATTTACACTACCCTTTGTGTGGATATACTTTTGATATACATAATCACTCCATTTATAAATTCTCAAGTCATCAATATGAACATGATAATAGTAATATTAACTCAATTACCATTCATTGAGTTATACATCCAAGTCCTTGGTGTTGTTTTTACAAGAATATGTGTGAATGACCTCTGATTGATTTACACTGAATATCCAGTCATATTGATTGTATTTATCTTTTTCACACATAATTATGTCAATGATTTATCCTTGATCTAAGTATACAATCTTTATAAGGGAATTCATCTCAACTTACATTCCATTGAGACTTATTTGTTGTTACATGCCAATTCACATTTATTTGGAGTATATAATGAAATTTTACATAGTATATAATGAATCAATTTATTTTCATGATATTATAAAGTTCTGATTACCTCAATTATGTTTATTCAAGTATCTCTCTTTTGGTTAGGAACTCTAACTAAAATATCATTTTAAATGTTTTCAATACTTATTATTTTAAATATTTCTCATTAATGTCCATGTTTTAAAAATGGTTTTAAGGATTTATTTATATGGACATTAGTGTTTTAAAATTATAATTACATTTAAAATTTTCAAAGTGGTATGGGACACTTTGATTCAAAAATCGATTTTAAACAGCTTCTTGATAAATAGTGAGACTTTTAAATGTTTTCATGAAAAAGGGATATTTCTCTCAAAGCTTTTTACTGGTCTTTTTCAACTACATCTACATCCTTTATGAGATATTATTCTTGATCAAGGTTGGTTTATTATGATACAAAAATTTCATACTATATTGATGGTTTTGTGATATGTTTGACTGTAGATGTGTTATTTTTATACCATTCATGGTTTATGGATAAAGTATTGACATTTTGTATGCTAGTTTTAATACGAATGTTTATGTTATGTTTAAACGTTTTCATATGAGGAATGCATTGGACATATTATGTGAATGGTGGATCCCACTATAACTCCTTGATGCATCAGTAGGTCTCAACAGAAAAACTAGTGTCTTGGCATAAGTCTTTGAGAAAAGTTTATTTGTATTCTTGGAACAAGGCCTTGACTATGTGGTTATGAAGTTTGGCATTATGAATTCCATAAATATGAAAGTATCTATCGATATTTCATGTGATTATTCGACTAGTAAAATATCCATGTGAATAAGTAAATGGAATTATTTGATTTTATCTTTTACATATTATGATGAAGTATATGTTTAAATGTATTTTGTTTTAATCTTATACATTGCCTTAAATGTTTATGATTATTTATAAATGTTTCTGAAATATTTTTATCCATACTAAGCATCTGAGCTCACCCCTTTATATGTTTTATTTTTTCCAAGATGTGAAGAATTATTTTACGGTTGACCTGCAGGGATAGGATAAGGATATAAGGGTGTTTAAAAAGTGGAAAAATATTGTTGATGTTTTCATTTCATGATGTAATGTAAAACTTATGAGTGTATCTTGTACTTCCAAAGCTACTAAACTGATCGGTCTTTTGAGACATGATTCCTTGTATCATGTCAATTTTTTTTAATAATGCACCAACTCTGGTTAACTACCATTGGGCTGTTATATTTGGTATCAGAGTAAGTTTAGTACAAACATTGGAAGCTAGATTTATAAAAAATATGATTATAAAACACTACACTAAGATAGAATTTGAGGATTAGTGTATAAGAAAATCCAAAAAATTATGTAATGTAAATATTATGTGGGTTTTTGAAACAATATATCCCTTTATGGACACGATCAGGTAGATGTGACTCTGGCACAGATGTACCTAGGAGTGAAAACATCAACCAGGAGTTTTGGGCTTGACCCAGGGTGTCTTGGTACATGACAATAGGCCTTGCTACACTCTTGATTACGACACTCCTGAGGGATATTCTTAGGATAATTCAAATTTTCTATACAAATAGATTTGAATTATTTTAATATAATATTCAAATAAATAACCTTTCTTAATCCTAAGGTGTTTTAGATTGAAAATAATGTGTTACGATATTCTCTAAATGATTTTATGACTCACACTATGCTTTCTTGTTTTAGTCAATGGCTTGATTCCAAAGAAGTCATAGTAACATTGAACATGACGTAAAAGGTGGGCATGATAGTAGAAATGGGGAACGAAATGGAATGTTGATAGGTGTAAAAGATATTGTGTTCATGCCAAATTAGTTTTCCAAAAATATGATCAACAACATATATATTAACCATCTCCCAGACTCAACAAAGAAGAGAAAGGCGGGGAAAGATAAGAGTTCCAGTAGTGGATACCATGGAGAAAAGAAAGATCAATTTCTATCGTGCAGAAAATGTGGAAGGAAACACCTAGGGAAGTGTCTCAATGTAATAAATAAATGATTTATGTGTGGGAAAGAATTACATAAAGTAAATAATTACTGAGGAAAAATGAAGAGTGTTATGGAAGAAAATATAAATGATCCCAAGAATCCATTTACAGTCATTTGTCATAAATGTAGCGGACCTGGGCATGACCCGAGTGCATTCCCTATTATATTGGATAACATTTTGGTCAAGGAATAACCTATTTGGATATAAATGGATGGTGAAATTTTTAAAAGTATTAGTGCTCTTTGTTGATGTGATTACTTTGGAAGACTTTTCTCTTGTATGTGTAACCCTATAGTTTGTTATGTGAAATTTTATTTTAGGAAGAATTGTCTTTTCTATTGTTGATATAGTTATAAATAACCATTTGGGTTTATATAATCTCTGAATTTGATACAATTTCTTGTTATTAAATTTTGGGATAAAAATGTGAGGTATGAGATAACATTTGTGGTGAAATTATGTTATAGTTATTTTGAGGAATTTATCAGATTTTTGGAATTTTATAAAATATAGTTTTTGAAAAATGAAAACACGCAGACCGTGTGACAACACATCGTGTCGGACAAAGCTATGGGAACTGAACCCACAACCATATTGCGATCGGGATTTATCGCCTACCACTGGACTACGTGAAGTCCCTGGTTAGTGTGACTAATTATTTTTGATTAAATGATTTTATTGATCAATAATAAGTTGATTTTGGATCTTATGTCTTATTAGATGGATATCCTTATTATAGGAAAAATGATTTAGTGATTAAGTGATAAATGTTATTTTGGAAGACGTTCTCTCTATTGGGAATACTATATGCCTAAGGAAAATAGAATACTATGGGATTTAATTTGAAGAGTAATAGTGTATTCTTATATATGCTTTTATTGTGGATTTATAGTGATTTCGGTTATTTATGGAAATGATAAACCTATCTTAGAGAATATTTTATTAGTTTAATTACTTTTAAGTATGTGACTTTAAGAGTAGTCAATGTTATTTGGAGATATAATTTAACGTGGAATACTATGTAATAAAATTTTTCCATGTTTTGGGTTTCAATATTAGTTTGGATTATATTGACGGATTTTAAGGAAATTTTTTTATTGAATGGTATTTATTGAAATTTTTGTATTGTTGGTTTAATTTTTTAAATTAATATTAGTATTTCTTTTTCAAAAGGATTATCCCTTTTGGGGATCATTTTATCATGTACTAACGATTATGGTTTTTTTAATCTCTAAAGACAAGGTAAATATATATAGTTTACCCTTTGTGGATTATGTGATTATATAGATGATGATTCTAGTACATCAGGTGTGACCAAGTCATCTTGAATACTCATCGTTTGAAGAAAAAAAAAGATGAGTTAGTGGTAGAAAAATATTAAAGGATGAAACTCTACTTAACAAGTAAGTATATCTCTTCATTTTCTTAGTCAATCCCATAAATAAATTCCTAAACTTTATGAAATGGAACTTAAAGCAAAAATAATTAATCCATTTACTTTTCCTACTAGGAAACTAATGACCATTTATCCCTTCACAATTTTATGGTTTTCTTGTTGTTAGATTTCTTTTGATCTTATTTTCTATCACTCTCCACCAGAACGTGACAATTAACTTATCTTCCATATCCATGTTTTCCTACATTGAATCCTAGTATGGGTTATCTCAGGTGACCTTTGTACTTCTATTTATTTATTTTAATGTGATAGTTTTATTGACTCTTTTTCGATGTGGGAAATTCAAGTTACCAAGCCCAATTTTAAAATTTCAAGGACGCAATTTTCAAAAGTAGGGAAGAATGTAACACCCCAAGATTTCACAGTAATTTTTTTCTTTAATGTAATTCAATAGCTTGCACGACTTACCAAAATATCTATTCAAAAGTTGTTATGAATATTATTAACTGAATTTTGAATTTTATATACTCCATATAATTTTAGAATCCATATTACGTGTTTCTTAGATATAATATAATAACAAATTCATTTTTTCAGATAAAAGAAATATTTTTTTAAAAATGAAATTTTACCACCTTTTAATGGAAAAACAATTTTAAAACCAATATTTGACACTTTTATAACTAAATTATTTTTTAGAGTCTAGAGATAAAAATTTATTTTGGATATATTTTTGGAACTTTTCTGAAAACTTTCATATTTGGATGAATACTGAAAAATACTAAATTTTAATTGAAAAAAACTATTTTAATAGAAATAATTTATAGTGTTAAATTATTAATTTGAATGGTTTTGAAGTATAATTAGATTATATTTTTATAATTTAATACAATTTAGGTAAGTTTAAGTAATTTCACATTTAAATTTGACATAAACACATGTCAATATTTTGATAGTTTTTACCTTTTAAAACCCCGCTTTTCGGTTTTCACAACAAGAATTAATTTTAAATTAATTAATTCAAATATTATGTTTTTAATTTCATAAAATATAATTCATTTTTGAATTTATAATTTCAAAATTATCTTAGGGTAAATTTTTGGTATTTTTCTGAAAACATTCAATTTTTGATGAATAGTGAAAAACACTTCATTATAGTTTAAAACAGACTTTTTAATTAAATAATTATTTATATTATTTTAATTTATTTTAATTAAAAATAGATATATAATACCTATATAATTTCAATGTAATTCATTGGAGTCATTTTATAATAAAATTAGATGTATAAAATTTTATTTAACTTTTTACCATCTTTTACCCACCTTCTAGGAACATTTAAAAATTTCCATAAAATGTAATTTTACCCCTTCTGTGAGTTGAATTTCAAAAATCCAAGAGACACGGTTAATATTAGTAAGTAAAATGTGGTTCAATAATATGAAAATAATTTTTGGTGAATAGTAACGTTTGAATTTTATTTACCACGTTTAAAAGTAAATAGGGTAATTGAGGGTAAAAAAGATATCATAATTACCCTAAAAATGTCCTAATTCTATTGGATAAGTATAATTCATCAAAAAAAACCTTAGGAATAAAATATTAATCTCTTTGGTCCACTTGGATTAGATTTGGATATTTATTATTATTTTATTTAAAGAAGAGTTAAAAGTGTTAAATTCAAAGTGTAATAACTAAAACATTTATAATATAAAGTTACACACAATATAAATTCAAATATAAATATTAATTGGAAAGATAAAAAGATTTCCTACATAATGTAATTTTATTTATAATTTTTATACATTAAATAATTAAATTTATTTACGACATAATGATGATGCAGTAATTACCTTATTAATGAAATATTGAAATAATTGATATTATAAATATCCAAATAAATGTAAATTGAGACTTCTGATGAATTAAAATAATTTTATAGGATAATATTACAAGTTAATTTTATTTTAATAAATTTTATCCGAAGGGATAAAGTTTTTAGGGCTCTCAAATAAACAAATACTAAATAGTCTCAAAATTGACATAATTGAGTTTTTAAAACAAATATTATGTTATTAAATTGATATAATATTCCTCAAAATCTTTGGTTCGGAAAAAAGACATAGATAAAGTTATATATATTAATAATGAACCACATGGGGTTCTCTTGTCTTGTTATAGTATGTTTATTAAGCATATAATATAAAAATACAAAGAGACATGGTAAATGTCAAACTATTTAACTAAGAGTTGAATCTAAAAGATAAGGTTAATATGATTATCTAAACCTTTCTAAAACCTATTATTTGAGAGGTTTTCGAACCATCCCCACCTTATCCTTTAAATAATTTATTTTTGAGCCATTAGAAACATAAAATGATTTTATTATAAAATAATACTTCATGCTTTTCCTAAAGTGACCCTCACCTCTCTTATAAAAAAGAACTTCCCCCTTCTCTTAATTTCACACCTCTAAAGCCTTTTGGCTTGGCCAAACCCTACCAAAATATCCTCACAACTTTCCTTAATTCATCATAAAGGCATTACTTTTGTCATAAATCCATCCTAAGGAGCCCTTTGGGTCAAATCAAAACGAAGAACCTGAAGAAGATGTAAATATTTCATCACCTCTTTCAAGTTCTTTTATTCTTCCACTTCCTCTTTCATTGTTGTTTCAATTATAAAATAATAAATCCAGTATATTATATATTTTTTGATGTTATTATAAAAATATTACAACCATATTCATTATTCTATCCATACTTTAAATGAAAAAGTCACCATACGTGTATACGTACAGATTACCATCTCTACGTCGTGGTGTAGTTTGTTATTCAAACAGTTCATTATTTGTATGGTTATAATAATGAGTATAAATGATTAAAATAATAAATATAACATGTTAATAATTCTTTATAAGTGATATACCATCCAATTACATATGATTTATCCATCAATATAATGATATTGTCGCTGGTACCTACAGATTACTGTCTCCACGAATGCGATGAGATTAATTCCCCATCGTAATCATTCAAGAATAATTTTCATTTTATGATTAAAAATAATATTTATCAACTTAATATAATTCTTTATATGAATAAAATACATCCTATCCATAACAAACATGGCTTATTTAACCGTGTATATAAAGGAAAATGGATCAGTTAACACCCGAAACGATGATACTTCTAAAATATTTCTAACAAAGCAATATTAGAGGATCATATATGATATCATATTTATGTATATACTTATTTTATAATTTAATAACAATTATTTAACTATTATAAAGGATTTTATCATACCCTCGACAAAGGAAAATTACTAGGTAAGTGGTTTTCATCTCACTTTTTTTATTCCTGTGAGATTAATGCTATATTGGCCACTATTACCTTTTGTGTGGTGTATGGACTGCCCATGATTGTATTCTTGGTGAAATATAATTTAATTTATAGGTATTTAAATATTCATTTTATGATCCTTATTTCATGGGGGGTATGTTTCATAAGTTACCAAATTGGTAAAGGAATTTCATATTTCAATTTCCACTCATTGGGATTTACGCATACTTCATTGATTACTTTACTCTAGGATTATGTGTGAAATCAATATTTATTACTTATGTAGTAATTTAAACTCCCCTTTGTGTGAATATACTTTTGATTCACATAATCACTCAATTGATAAATTCTCTAGTCATCAATATGAACTTGATAAGAGTAATATTAACTCAATTCCTATTCATTGAGTTAAACATTCAAGTCATTGGTGTTGTTTTTACAAGAATATGTGTGAATGAACTGTGATTGATCTACACTGAATATTCAATAATATTGATTGTATTTATCTTTGTCACACATAATTATGTCACTGATTTATCCTTAACCTAAGGATATAGTCTTTATAAGGGAATTCATCTCAACTTACATTCCATTGAGACTTCTTTGTTGTTATGCGCCAATTCACATTTATTTTGTGTTTGTCATGTAATTTGACATAGTATATCATGAATCAATTTATTCTCATGATATTATAAAGTATTTATTACCTCAATTATTTTTATTCAACTATCCCTCTTTTGGTTAGGAACTCTACCTAGAATATCATTTTAAATGTTTTAAATATTTATTCTTCTAAATCTTTCTCATTAATGTCCATGTTTTCAAAATGGTTTTAAGGATTTATTTATATGGGCATTAATGTTTTAAAATTAAAATTCCTTTTAAAAGTTTCAAAGTGGTATGAGACACTTTGAATCAAAAACCTATTTTAAAAGTCTTCTTGATAAATAGGGAGACTTTTAAATGTTTTCATGAAAAAGGGATATTTCTCTCAACGATTTTAACGATCATTTTCAACTATGTGAACATCCTTTACGGGATATTATTCTTGATCAAGGTTGTATTATTAAGATACAAATATGTCATACTATATTGAATGTTTTTTGATATGTTTGACTTTGGATATGTTATTTTTATACCATTCATGGTTTATGGATAAAGTATTGACATTTCATATGTTAGATTTAATATGTATGTTTATGTTATGTTTAAACATTTTAAAATGAGGAATGCATTGGACTTAGTAAATGAATGGTGGGGCATGATATAGCTCCTCAATGCATCGTTAGGTCTCATGAGACAAACTATTGTCTTAGCATCAGGCCTTGACAAAATCTTATTTGTAGTCTTGGCGCAAGGCCATGACTATGTGGTTATTAATTCTGGCATTTTTCATTCAATCATTATAAAAGTAGCTATTGATATTTCATGTTATTATTCGACTAGTAGAATATCCATGTGAATAATTAAATGGCATTATTTGATTTTATATTTTCCATATTATGTTGAAGTTTATGTTTAAACAGATTTTATTTTAGTCTTATACATTGCCTTAAATTTTTATTCTTATTTATGAAAGTTTCTTCTATATTTTTATCCTTACTGTGCATCTGAGCTCACCCCTTTCTATGTTTTAGTTTTCCCAGGATGTGAAGAAGTATTTTATGTTTGACCTGCAGGGATAGTCTAAGGATATAAGTGTGTTTAAAATGGGTAAAAAATGTTTTTGATGTTTTTATTTCATGATGTAATGTATAACTTATGATTGTATCTAGTACTTCCAATGATACTAAACGGATCTGTATTTCGGGACATGATTCCTTGTATCATGCCAATGATATGTAATAATGTACCGACTCTAGGTAACTTGGGTCAGGGCGTTACATTGAAGGAAGGTGTGATATAATAACTAAATAAGTATAATTGTATCATAAAGAAAATATATAAATATTAAATCCATCATTATTTTCATTATTTATAGGTGGTAATGGAAAAATAAATGACATAATTTTTGCGAGTCGGTAGTTCAACGTACATATGAATTATTATTTCATAACCCATTTGATAGAAGTATGGAATATTTTAAGTCAATTTATTAACATAAAAAAATCTCAGTATATAGGAGATATTTTTTTATTATGTCATTATCTTATAATAATAAATTAAGGAGGTGGAGGGATAAATAAAACAAAAATGATCTTTGATGAACGTTACATCTTCTTCGGGGATCCTCCTTATGTTTGGAGTAAAATCCTTCATAGGTTTGATTTATGTCCAAAATAAGGCTTATGTCATGTTATTAGGGAATCATGGAAGTAATTTTGGATGGTATTTTCCTATAAAAAGGGTTTTAAGGTGTGAATAAGGGAGGAGAGTGGATGGCCTTTAATAAATGAGCTGAGTGGCACACTAGTAGTATTTTGAAAAGTATAAGTGTGCCCACTATTTCCACATTCATCAAAGGTCAAAAAATGGATAAACTTAAATCCTTAGACAATATGAGGTCTAATAATTCCAATAAAATATCTTTTATTCAATTTTATATGTCATTTTAACTCCTGTCGTTTTAATTTAACCCCCAGAAAAAATAAATTACCTTAATCATGATAAATACTTTTTACTATTTTTTCTATTATTTTTGGTATAAATTTAATTTGACAATATTAGATAATATAAATTATTTCTATTCCAAATACTCAATGAATTTTTCCAAATTAAATTCATATAAGTGGGAAAATCTAATTTAATATTAATCCTCGAGACATGATAAGAATGCTTTTTTTTAAGAGAATATTTTCAAAAGATTAAAAATAATTTATATATAAATATAATTTGAAATTTATTTAAATTAGATTAATTGGATTATTATATTCTTATTTGAACTAATTTTTCTTTAAAACTAATTTAAAATATAATTTTAATTTATAAATAAATTAAATGAAAAACAATTTTAAATTAAAATTCTGTATTTTTCACTATTCATCAAGGAAATGGACATTTTCAGAAAAATAAAAAACAATTCACCCAATGATAAATTTTATATTTTGATTTCAAAAAAAAAATTCAAAAGTGGAAAATTTCTGTTTCAAAAATAAGTTTTCGAAAAAGGAGACAAAACTAATTTTTTGAATAATACTATTTTTAAAAGTAAAAATTGATTTTTTTCTTATCTATTGTCTAAAGAACACATTAGTTGAATTTTAATCATTTTATTGAATATATAATATATAAATTTCAATAAAATAATTCACCAAAATTTTATAGTTTCATTTATTGAGGTAAAACATTTTTGTTTACATAAAAATTATTTTTTAAAAAATGGTTTCCTTTATCATCAAAAAGTTTTTATTTTCATTTTTTAATTATTTAGTCACCATATAATTAATTTTATATAAATGTATAAACTATATTTTTTAAAATTTAAATAACCTTATACATACCCTCTATTTCAACGGTTGCGTGAAAACTGTCATATTAAATAATAATATTTTAATAAAATGTTATGTTTCATTTAATCTTAGTGTTGTGTGCAATGTAATATAAGATAAGTGTTTCATGTAACCAAAGAAAAACTCAGTATTTCATGTAATAAAAACTAAAATTACTTTCTTTTGTAATGAAATATAAAGTTATTTTTTCGGGCACACAAGCTAAACTCAATATTTTGTGTAACGCAACAAAAAATCAGTGTTTCATGTAACACAAAATATTGAAGAGACTAGATTCATTGGAAAAAATATTACAAAAAATATCAGTGTATTATAGAAATTTAAAAAATATCAACTAAAAAATATCATGGATTAAATTATTTCCAATATCCTACATGTCAATAATGTGGGAGTAATCATCAAAAAAAATTCTTGAAAGGAAACATGAAAAGTTTCAAGTGTGGAAAGGGTTCCCATCGTGCTCCTAAATGTTGAGTAGGGGAAAAGAGGACAAATAATGTAATAGAGGGAAATAATGTCCAATTATTCAAATACAAGGATATATGGAATTATTAAAATCAGTCTACAAACCCAATGGGTGATGAGAATAATAGACAACGGAGACCTCTTAGACCAAATGAATAAAGAAGAACATGTGAAGTGACTACCAGTGAAGTGGATCATGATAATTAAGTCACAATTATCAACCACTATATAACTGCTTATGATTTGTTATTTATTAAATATAATAACACTATTATATTAAGTAATTTTTCTAAGATCATTGAATCACCACCTCAATGATTTGATTATTGAAGAAAAATTCACATTGTATTGTATCCTAAGTTGATGTTTATGGTAATGTGGTCAGCCAAAATATTATTATCCATAATTTTGATGATTTCTATGACACATCGTCTCTTTCTACATATAGGAAAAAATATTTAAAATAATTAAATAATATCAACTCATTATAATCTATCAATTCAAGGATTATTATGAACACCATTTAGAGGAAAATTGTTTAATGTGGGTCTCAATATCAAATAATGATGGACTCTTGGCTCAAATGGTTGGAGGAAAAACTCAATGTTGGTGATAATCTCATTCTGATGACAAATATATTTTTACCATATTTATAAGGGTTATATATCCCTATAAATTATAACATGATTCATGTTTATATATTATATACCCTTATATATTTTGCATTAGTATATCATAATTATAATTGGGAGGAAATAATTTATTTATCAAGGAAGAAGAATTTAACACCCAAACTTTTACTATATAATTTTTTTCCATTAAACCTGAATGTGTTAAAAATAAATCTTCACATGCAACAACGAACCAAAATAAACCAAAAAAATATTATATAACTATTAAAATATTATCATTTAATTAACATGAAAAGATAAATATAAAATAATTGTGATGTATATATATAATAAAGACCATTATTGTTAGAGTAAGTTCCCTATAAAAAACACTTTATAATTTAGGATAAAATTCATTCATTGTTTTAAATAGTAATAAATTACTTACATATCATTATTATTCTTCTACATTACATAATATGTGATAATGTCCCAAAAGTAATAGTCGCACTAAAAGGTCACAGTAGTCCCCCAACATGATGTGAACCCAGAAGTTCTACGAAACTATCATTTAATATATATTATATATAAACATTATATAATTTGAGGGACACAAATTATATAGTCTATCAAGGGTAGATACTTATAGGACTTTTAGGCACATTCTCATGGTGTATTCCCTTGATAATATCCAGTAGGATATTATGTCATTGAGACCTGATCGTTGGAAATCCACATTTATATGTGTCAATGTATTTTATTTTCTATGGACATGTTTATTTATCCTTAGAAAATTATATTATTATTAATAATTTTTGTGAGTTATACACTTTTATTTATTGATGAAAATATGGATGAAAAATGGTTACGGTGAGGTTTGATACATTAGTTGTGTCATGATTAATATTGTATTAATGAATAATATGAGAAAGGATTTTCCCCTTATGTTATTTAATAAAAGTGTATATATATGTACCTTTGATGGAAATTATATTTCCTAAATAAATCCATGTCCATTGTGTTCAATATTCAAGTCCATATATTGGTAAGTCAAATAAAGAGACATTAAGGACATTGGTTGATGGAACCATAATGCAACCTGCATGATTTGAGGTATCATGGTGGAGGGATTATATTACATAGTAAGCATTCATATGAGATAAAATTTCATTGATTCATTAACTTCATTCAATATTGGTGAATTTTCAATATGGGTGACTTTTCTAGATGTTAACCTTTCACTTTAGGATTCTTTTCCAAATGCAACTGATAAAGAGGCCTATAGGGTCACTCACTAAGTGTATCCAGAATTGTAGTTAAGTAATATATTATTATTTATTATTTAACAAGTTGAATAAATATTATTTTCATACGTGGTTTAATAATTAATCATGTATACTTGATCACATATAAATATTTTTCTATTTAGTAAATATAATATTTATTTATTATTGGAGAATAATGCGTTTGTATTTATTTAATAAATAAATAGACATTATTCAAGGACTGATAAATATTATAGAGGAATGACATACCATGATTTTTGGTCTAATGGGAAAATAGTAAATATTGAATTATATTTTATTAAATAATATTTAATTTTAATTCTTTATGTAAGAACATGTCGAGAAATAATTATATTATTATTATTATTTGATATTGGGTTTTTACTGTGATTAAATAAATAAATATGGAAACTTGTGAAATTATTTTATTTTAACCCTAGCGATATATAAACCTAGTTATGTTATTTTTTCAATATAATAATTCACTTATTTGGGGTGTGTATAATAGAGTTGGAGTATTATCTCAAACCCTTGAGATCTATCTTCTCCAATATCACTCCTAAGAATACAGAGAAATCATCCTCAACCAGATCAAGGAGAATACTTTGGAAGAAATTCTCATAGTGATCAAAGGTAGATGATGCCAGAGCACGAATATTCTAGGATATCTCCCAAAGAATATTTTCAAAACATTTTTAGATTTATGAAACATGTGTGGATCCCCACTAGAGGAAATCTTCACATGATTCCTAATATGGAATGATGGGGCATCAAAGATCTATTTACAGATCCATCAATGATGAAATATTTTCATCAAAGTAAATTTTATTTAATTAAATTAATTATAAATAATATGCGATTATGATTTATATCTATTTTCAGTGTGATTCGTGTTGTCTTTATTGTTTGATTAAATTATACTAAACGAAATGTTTATCATCATGTAGATCACATATTGATCATTATACATGACAAAAAAACAATGTTGGGCACAACCCAACACAGTATTCTATTGCGCCTGAAACCTATAAGTGGTATAAGAGCTATCACATAATTATTTATAATTATACAAAGAATTTTGGTTAATTACACATTTTAATTTAGTTTTCTAATTCAAGTTTAAATGTTATTTTAATTTAAATCATGAGATATACTTCTTCCACTTTCATTTCTTGTAATCGATAAAATTAATTTTATGAATAAACTAAATTCAATGATCTCATTTGGTGGGGCCAAGTATTCTAGATGGATTACATAGCAGTACACATCGTGTAACCAGAGTTACATGCTATGTAGTTTTTATTCAATTCATGAGGAATTAATTTGGAATTAATTAAATAATCGCCATTGATGACAAACAGTGTAGTTATTATGTCACACCACATGTTGACCATGATAGATTGAGGCACCTTCAGTCGCAGTACACGTAGGGTTTACTTTGTACACGGCATGTAGTCCCTTTGAGTCAAAGATGGGACATGTATTTCAATACATGACCTACCTGACTAGTGATTGTGTAACTCAGAGATCACGTAGTTTGTAGCCCATTGGAAATTTTATTTACTTCTATTTCTGAGGCATGATTTACATGATGAGAACCTAGGAATGTGCCTCATGTAGATTTTGAGAGATACACATGTCATGTGTTTTCTTGTACATTCCATGTACTTATACCAAATTATATAGATTTAAAATTTAATTATTATACTATGTAAACCTTTTCGACATGTTCTTGTGTGCGTTCATTAAGTTGATAGGACACTCTTTGTTATAGGTTTTATATATATATGTGTGTGTGTGTGTGTTTAATTAATATCTATGTAATGATCATATGTTCATATCTTGTATGATTTGTGTTACATTTTTAACTCCACATACATTGAAACATAACATGGGACCAAAATATCATGTAATTTGTTTAATCATTAAGTTGATATTACATTTCATGAAAGTTTGAGACAATTCATGTATTCAATATGTCACAAGATTAAACAGTATATGAATATAATACAAGTTGGGTAGAATCGGACAGGTATTCATTATATTTCCTCCAAGGTACATTTTTATACACTATTAAATTTAAATAAATTTATTTAATTTGTTTAATATTATAATTTATGGGAATATCAAAGAAATTCAAATAATAATTAGGATAAATAAATTTATTAATAAGAATGCTAATTAATTGATTTGTGTGTGATTTGTCTTAAATAAGAAATATCTAGAATCGAATGCTAAATTTATTTGGTGCTTAATTTGTTTCATGCATGTGGAAGATCATGAGCATGAAACCAACCTTTGTATGTGATTGGATTCATTTAATTTATTATTAAATTACATTGTTGTCTTGTGTTCCTTCTCTCCTCTTATTATATAGGGACTGCATGCCCACGGTGTCTTTTTTGTAACCCTCCCCCCACCACTTGCATGTGAGTAAAAGAATATATAATGGATGTATCTTCCAAGATAGTGGAAGCGGTTCAAGTTTAGATCAAAGGTGAAACCAATCTCAGAAAGATACATTGGTGGATAGGTGGAAAGTGGTAACATGAACTTTTATTGGTTCAAGGTGTTTTCCCATAGTTCAGATGTCAGTTTATCAAACTCTAGATAAACAAACCATTAGTAAACTCTCATTATCATACAACTTTATTATTTTATTTCTATCATGTTTTATGGATATTTCATTATGGATGTTTTTTCTCCATCACATAGTTAATGAAATTAATGAGCCTGAAATATAAAACTAAAATAAAATAGATTATGGATAAATATTATCTAGTACATGGTTAATCACTTATGTAAATCAACATAATATTAAAAAAATGTAATAAATATAATAATTGGATATTTAAATATAAAAGGATAAAATCCCTCAAATATATATATTAAGTTTCTATCACCTCCCACTGTTTTAATAAAATCGAACTATCATTCAAAGTGCCTGACAATCCAAATTTGGGGTGATTTCAATTATTGGGTAATTCTACCTTGATTTTTTGGGTTGACTTAAATTAGTTCACACAAAGGGTTTATTTCCAAATTTGGACTTAGTGTAACTGAGAGGTAAAGGTTGATTAAATAAAATTGAAGGAATTTAGGATTGGGGAGTCCACTCAACAGATCAAGGAAATGTGAGTTAATGTAGTTAGAATTTGGAATTCCTACCTAAAACCATTAAATATTTTTTACAAAAAAAATTTAGGGTAATGATAAGGTGAATATGGATCCTTTACACTAGTATGTCCATGAAACATGATATTCTAATGCCAATGGTGAGGGATATTGGGTTTTGATAAAATAGTGGGAGATAAATGAATATATTATTTATTTATTTGTCTAAATGTTATCAGATAAAGTAATAAAATTATGCTCATCTTATTTTTTAGAAAAACCATTAAAATTACTTCAAACATATCATTTTTATCCATACATGATAAGTAAACCCTTCTCATTGGAACAAATTTACAACAGTGGAAAATGTTGTTTATGACGCTTTCGTTAGGGAGTGCATCCATCTATCGATGACATGAAGTTGTTTCCTTGCTTTCCTACTTTCCCAAGGTGGGAAGAATCCTTTACTTATTCAGGTACCTTTACCCCTTCATCAGAAAGGGGTGATGGTACTTTTTCCCATCCTTATGGGGGTTTCTCCTCAAAATTCATTACCTAGTCTGGGTCTCCCTTAAAGATTAAGACATCAATCATGAAACTGTTAGTAGTGGCATATCTTTGGGGACACCAGTTAATTACACTTAATTTTTAGGACATTCCATGGGTTCATGTCTAGGAAGTATCCTTCAGTTAAGGTAGTAGTCACGTTAGGCATCACTGGCATGTCTGGACACTAAAACGCTGGTACACCAGGATTTCATCCATTTATGATAGGGCTTCTCGAGGGAATGGAATCCCGAGGCATCCCACATCATAAGTGGGGTATATTAAACCAGTGGAATGTATCCAATGTTTTCCTAAACATCCCATGTTTATCATGGGGTTTTCCAAGATTTTAACATCTAGAGGATACAAATCAGACTGATCATAAAAATTAAAGCTTGAATGGCCTGAAGGCCTTCTTTTTATTGATTTTTGATAACCCCCCTTTCAAGGGATCAGGTGGAACCCTTACAAGGCCCGTAGACTCAGATATTACATGACCCATAGGTATTAGGAAATATACAGACTATACTTGGAATTGCTCCTCCCCAACTTCTTCATCGTGATATCACCTCTCCACCTTCACATAGCTTGTTTTTCTAGGGTTCCAATGCAAGCACTGGCTGGTCCCAATGGAAATGGCATACCCTCTCTTTCTAACAAATCTGCATAGCTTCTACTCTGGTGAATGTGCCTACTCTGAGTCCCCATCTGGAGTCTCCTCCTTGTATAGTATGTCTAACCATTTGAGCACAATTTCAGGTGGCCTGAAGGCCTTGAGGTGGCCCAAAGTCCTTAAAGGACCCAAGGCCCTTGTTTTACCATTGGATAGGGGACACCAAGGTTTACCATTGGGTATTGGAAATGGGGACAACATGTTTTACCATTTTCTAGGGTTGAACCTCATGGAGGCTTCCTATGTACCCTGTATAGAAGATAGTGATCAAACCCTACATAATTCAAGAGGATGAGTCATGGGATCAGATGGTATTCAAAGGACAGCAACCCGAAGACATATTTTGGATTATGCGTGGTTAGTAGCTAGGGTGCTACAAAGATCAATGAGAAGAATGGGGCTTACACATGGTTATCTTCCCCAATTTATGGAATGATTTCATTGGGATGTGGCAGCCAGGCTGGAATCAGGATGGATATGGATGAGGCATTGAAGGATAGAATTAGTATGGATGGAATCGAGGATTGGTATGAAGGTGATGGTACTGGGATTGAACCTCATGAAGGTTTCCTACATATCCTAGTGGTAGGGAATCAAATTTCACGTAGTTCTAGAATGGGCTGATGAGTCACCTAAGGAGGCGGCTTGTGGGAATTGATGTGTGGATGAGGACCTAAAGGAAATGTAACCAATGTGTTAAGGCATAATCTTCAAAAAAACACAAAGGATCAATGGAGAGACTAGTATGAAATATGGGTGATGATATTGAACCTCAAAGAAGCTTCCTATGTATCCCTATGGTAGGGAATAAAATTCCATGTAGTTTAGGAAGGGGAATGAAATCAAAGTGTACACAAATGATATCAACCTGACCACATGTTCATTATTATGTGTGGTTAGCATCCCATCGCAAGAGGGACACTCTTATTTGGGGGAGTATGGATTGAGTGTGGGGTTAATTATTTAGATGGCCTGGGAACTAGACTGACACCGCTAAGGGTAGACCATGTATTTGGGTCCCAACAAAGGGAACACAATTGTTTTCTAGTGTTTGGGGTTGGACCTCAGGGAGGCTTCCTACGTACCTTGTCTTGGAGACAAAGATCAAAACCCACATAGTTCTAAATCATATAGTTTAACATCATGTGGGATAAAGGGGGAATGCAGTTTAACATCATTTGGGATTATGGTGAAAGGACGTGAAGTGATCAGGACCGATGGGTAATGGGATTGAACCTCAAGGAGGATTCTTATGTACCTTGATTGAAAAGGTAAAGGATAAAAGTACATGTAGTTTGGTTAATAGGAGCATGGGTCTTACACACTAAGATGGCCTAAAGAGGATTTCATGGTTGATTCTTACCCTAAGCCCATGGGAGTCATGCTTGGTGTGATAAATAAGAGGCAATAAAAACCTGACAATCGCATTGCAAAAGGTGCATCCGTGAGGAATGGAGTAGGGCTTACGTTTTGTTAGCAGCCAAGGATGAAATAGGGGATTACCCTAAGAGGGAAGCCCGAGTAAGTGTTCATATGTACGAGGTGGATATGGTCACCGTACATAGAGAACCCTATCATGTTGGGTGGGGGATTACGTAGAGACTGTCTAAAGTGTGCATGGAGAAAAATAGCAGAGGGAGAGGGTAATAAGAGGGAACTAGTGCCCATTCCCTTCATAGTGACCTCATGACTTTTCACATAAATGGTGATCATAGTTTAATTTCATGTGTCTTGGATGCAGGTGATTGGCAGTTTAACCTCTTGCATCTTGGATGATGAGGATTCAATCCTCACCCCTAGGAAATATATAACCATTTAAACTTAACCCTTGGTGAATGGAAGGAACCAATAATGTCATGTGGAGATAGGGTTTTGGAGTTATCCATTGAAGGGTCTACATTAGCATGGCTAGGTGAAGAAAAAATATCAATTAGCATGCCTCTGTGAAAAAACATGAGGCAGGGCAAGGAAATATGAAGCACTTCCCAAGGGACTTTGTAATCACTTTGTATAAGCCTAGAGGACTGCACAAAAGAGGGTTTCACAATGTAAGAGTCCTTGTAGAGAGATTATTTGAAAGGCTTAGGGGATCACTAAGGATAGGGGATTTTAGAGAATAGGGCTTTGCATATCTCAGAGACTCGCAGAGCATAGGGCTTCACAGAGCACAGGGGCTCATAGAGAACAGGGCTTCGCCGAGAATAGGGGCTCATAGAGAAGAGGGATTGCAGAGGACACCCTTCGGGCCACATTAAGTGCAGATGAAAACCAGAAAACCTACAAGGAAAAACCTTCAGAAGGAGGAGTATCAAGGATATTTCACCATAGAATAAGCTAAATATATTACAAGAATGAAAGGGTATGGCACCTTCCATCGGGAGAAGCCTGTGCATGCATGGGAAATCCTAGTCGAATAGCCATGAGAAGGTGGAGAGATGATTACACGATGAAGATGTTGGGGAGGATAAGTTCTAAGTAGTTAGTCTAGGTTGTATGTAATGTTTGAATCCTATGGGCAATGAATTCCTCTAAGGCCTATGGGCCATGTAATACTTATGCCTACGAGCCTTTTAAGGGTTCAACCTCACCCCTTGAAAGGTGGTTTACCAAAATCAATAAAAATGAAGGCCTTCAGGCCATTGGAGGAGTCTCAATTATTTTTAGTGGGGGATATGGGTATTTATAGTGTCCAACGGTATGATGGGATAAGTTCATGCCGCGAATAAATTCACAGTCCACAACTGGAGGCAGAATCTTTCAAGTTTCATATAATTACATAGTCAACTGTCACTCCCTCTGTGGTAGTCACAGAGTATTCTGTCATCCCTTAATTTCCTCATAGTCATGGAGGTGACTGTCACTCCCTCTTCAACAGTCATAGAGACTTTCTCCCTCTATCATGATTATCAGATTCATGGATTCAGCTATCATTTTTCTTCACAGCGGTCGCACAGGACTTGGTAGATTTTCACCAATCGTAGTGTTGGACGGCATTGTGAAGTTTCTTCGTGAAGTGCCAACTTTTTCTTTATTTTAGTGTTATTTGATTATTTTTTCCACAAAATGAATTTTGGAGCCAAAAAATCCCCCCCCCCACTACAGAATGGGACCTGAGGAAAAAATGGGGGTTGGGTTTTGAGGGTAGATCCCCAAAATTTTGGAAAGTTGCCAAGCGGGATTTCCAATCCAGCTCATGATGCGAGTAGGTGGTGCACGGGTTTAGAACACCAGGAAGATCACCGTAGTTAGGAACCTCACAAAGTATGGGGGTTGTCACCTATAAATAGAATAGGAAGACCATTTTTTCCTCTTATGTCTCCACACATATATGCATGATCTCTCGAATTTTCGAAGCTACACAAACGAGCTTTCTAAAAAATATTTCACATTCTAATGCTTCACAAATTCTACTTAGAGAATTACTGCACTATGATACTCTGATTCTTGGAACCATATAGTGAGTCTTTAGACTTTGTGACTGCATGCTTCATGAGTCATGTTTGCAAACAAGCTCTGTGAGAGGACTCTGCAACTGAGCTCTGTGATTGAGCTCTGTGGAAGATCTCTACAAAGAGTAAGAAAAATAACAAAAATTATTTTGAATGGAATAGAAAACCAAGAATTTTCTCGTGAGGTCCTTATAGATGATTCCCAAAGGGAAGAGATGGAGAATAATATGGGCATTGTGGAATATGTGTGAAGCCACTCAGATCATGAGTCCCTGGTGGAGTTGCTAACAGAAATCCAAAAGAACTATCCACTCTCTAAGAGAATACCTCTATATGGATTTGGTTTGAGGGATGATGTTTCCATCCCTATGGAATGTAGGGACAAGCCAACATACTGGTTCAGGAACACACCATTCCAGCGCTAGTGGTTTAGGGATACTGTCGGCCATATATGGGAGGAACACACGCTTGTTGATGTTGTCTGCCTATATAACCAGGTTTATTAAATTTATGGGAAAGTTTTGTAGCCAGAGGTGTCTCCCCCGTAGTACCATACCATTTTGAAGGTGGATTTGGGGAACTCGGAAAGGGGTGGACCAACTATTCGGACTTCCCTAGGGTTGAAACTTCACAGATGTTTGGGCCTGGTCTTATTGGGTTTCTGCATCCTGTAAGTAATTAGAAGAAGAGTTGAAGTGAGTATGGATTTATAAAGCTGTGTGGGCCTCCAAATTCCACATTTACCAGCTGAAAAACATGATGCCAGAGTTTCTGAGTAGGTAGTCATCAAGGACCAACACATTTCATCTTCACCACAGGGAGGTCATTATCAGCCTATGGGACCATCAAAAGATCTCATGGATTCCAATTCTAGTGGTGTTGTAAGATGAGTTACTCCCTGTGGAGAACATGTGGGAGGATCTAGAGAAGATTTAGTGGCTAGAAAAGGCACAGAAGGATCTGGTTTCGGGCAAGGAAAAGCTGTCAGTGATGGACGTCCATTTCAATTTTTGGTTTGGGAGTTCCATAAACTTCCCGCCAAAGAATGCTGGTGAAGGGGAGGAGGCACCCATGAAGATACCATTCAATACTCCCACCAGTCAAAAGGGAACCCATTGTGGTAAATTGATTTAATAATTCCGAATCCAGGAGGATATACAATAAAATCTATGGGGGTACAGTGTCAACACCGGGAAGAAACTTGTTGTTAGGGTGGATGGGTTTATCTCTGTGCTTATCTGTGGATGGATGTTGTGAGTTAAGGACAAAAACATGGGTGTATGACAGAGCACATTCATTATAGAATCCATGATGGTGACGGGGAAGTGCGTCAACCTGGGGATCCCAGTGCTGGCCAAACTATACAAGGTGTTTTGGCACATCAGTGAGGGAAAGAATCCACATACGGTGTGTGAAGCGCTCCATTTATTGTATGGATGGATAGTGACGCATATGGCCATCTATGAGTATTAATACCCAATTTCTTCTCTTGGAACAGACTTCTGACAAACCATAAAAAATGTAGTGGGGATATTTTTAGCCAAGATAACTCCACCACACATGTTGAACAGGGTCTGGAAGGTGGATGAATTAAAAATCCATCCATTTCCACTTCTAATAGGTGTATTCATTGATGGAATATAGGTAATTTATGATCATCGGTTTTATCTCCTACACTTATAGGGTGGATTTATGGGGGAATGGGGAGATCTTGATCCTATCTGCGATCCATACCCCATGCACCACTTTACGAGGTAGTTTCAGTGCATAAAAAGGGTGACCCTGCATGTCTACCACGGAGTACCATATGAGGATCATCCTTGAGTGATGAGGTAGATGTGGCTCATGTTCAGACAAGAGGCCAGAAAATACAGAATCAAATACCTCCTCCCATTACTACCTTAGGTTTGGTCGAGGAATATTCCAAGAGTTGGGAAGAAGCCTACCCACGAGAGATGTTGAGGCGATGAACTGTTCATGGTAATGAGGGGGTTCCCCCTCAATGTAGAGGTTGAAGTTAGAAAATGGTAAGAACACACTGTGGTAGTGGAGTCGATGCACATCTCAAGGGAGGGGTTTTGGTAGGGCTAGTGATCCCAAGGCCTACACAGAGTGGAGGGCAGGCAGCAATGATGGACCTAACGTCCCTAGATGAGTAGGGCTAGAAGAGAAAAAATCCAACTAGAGGGTTTCATAGAATACCCACTAATGCTCCTGGGAAGTGGCTACACCACATAGATATTCCTTTGGATGATGTCTTTACTCAGGAATGAGAAAACTGGGAAGTCAATGGAAAATTTCTCAGCCCTTCCCATATGTGGGATCACATCAATCTTCATGGGATGTATTTGTCAGATATCTGATGTTTCGAGGCCATATTTCTGGTGTATCATGTGGAAGGGGAATAAAAAATCATTGAGCTATATGACTCTATGTATTCATAGGGTAATCTACGTCTTATGATGAACCGGGTAAAGTTACTGCTTAGTCAAACAGTCCCACCCAATTGTCTGTCCCCGAGCTGAGGGAGCGCTTCCCTTTACCTGAGGAATATGAGGGGTCCTACTGGAGAAGAATCTAATAGTGGTAGACCTTTGTAGGAAGGTGAGGTTGTATCCTCGGAGCAATAATAGCTTCTCAAAACCCTTGAGATAAATGCTAAACTATTCTTTTGTGGCACCTACTCAAGTTTTCTTGCTTTCTCAACTGACATTTGTTCTATGCATGAGAGTCTCATACCTAAGACCCCTACCCATATGACCACAAAAATATCCTCGGGACCTATTTCTGGGAGGATGGTGATTGTAGAATCTAATAGGGTTGTGACACCTAGGGTGGTCCTCCTAGAGTCTTTGGAATTCCCGACCATATATGGGGGGTCCAAGTCCTAGGATTATGACAACAAATGCTCGAGAGAGAGACCAATTGTTTGACCTCTGTAAGTATTCTCCTTTTACATGATTCAAAACTATTGTCTATTGATCCTGACCCATTGACATCGTAGTTCTTTATGAACAATTGTTCAAATGGTGTGGTCCATACTGGCAAGGATGGTTTGGGCTCCCGATGCTCTTTTCCTGAGGGGAACCCCGGTTTTCATGGAACAAATCAGGGCAACTATAACCGCAAGTGTGGTTACTGGAATGAATGAACCAAATATTTTAGTTGTGGAATCTAGTGAAGAAGACTAGTCACGTGATGTGAAGCCTAGTCTTCTTGACAAGACACCAGAGGAAGATCCTACTACCAAAATTCTATAGGTGTTCCTAGAATAAAAACCTACTAACATAGAGGACGAAGATAGTACTTATTTTGATGAAGAGGATAGCACGTTCATCTTCCAATGCTCTTGGAAATTGATCAAGTGTTTAATTGAAAAAACCACAATATTAGAGTGGGTAAGATAGGTGGGAATAATTCTCCCCAATTACACAAATTATGTGCTGGATGAGTAGATACCTAACACACTCACATGATCATCTTAGATTACATTTCAGATAGGGTTCGAGAGTATGCACGTAGCCTCATTGTAGGATGGAAATGGAGGAAGTCAACATCCAGAGGCTTTTGGAGGTTGAATAGAAGACTCAGTTCTTAGGAGTAAATTTAGATGGGTTCTCCTCTTTCATTGATACCCAAACATGGTTTATATCTCAATTGCAGACTCAACTAGTACAGGCTGATGAAAATATAGGGCGAGCATCCCATGAAATGACCAATATCCAAGCTGAGAGGGATCTTTCACCGATCAGGACAAATGAACTACGCCCCACGGCCAAAAATTAAGAGAGGGAGCTTCAAAGATGATAGAAAATTATGGAGGCCACACACCAAAGAGTGATGGATCTGGAAAGCTCTATTGAGGAGCTCAATCTATCCATTGCAGATTCCAATCCATGGGTGTTGTAATTTTCATGAACTCACAAACGTACATTCATGCTTTTTTGTTTACTTAAATTCTTTGCATGGAAATCTTTTTTCTTGTTTGTTTTAATTAGTTCATCTTAATCATAAATTGTGAAATAACCCGTGATCAATCCCTTAGATCACATGGTTCATGCCCGATGTGAGAAATAAGGGATGACAACATAATTATTCACTTTGTGTGTGAGAGTGTTACCCAATTATTTCGAACTCGGGGCTACGATGGTTGCCTGGTATATTTTGGACCTAGAAAGGGTTTCAATTGGTGAATAATTTTCTCAAAGAATCCAAATTACTTTTCCCATTGTACTCTAGTACATTAGCGGGATAATGCCAGGGGCGTTAGAATCAATCAGATCAAAGTGGAATGAGATGTCTGAATCCTGATACTCGAAATTCGGAACACAGTGAGAGGTGGCATGATGATGGAGGATAACTACTGACTATATTAGAAACACAGTACCATATCATGTTATCCAAAAATAGGAACAAACAAACAAGGTCCATCCACTAACCATATTTGAAAACATGGTCCCTAACTCAAAATTTCCTCCAATGTCTTCTAGAATGTTGGACCTAAATGGTAGGTGAGAAAAAAGTCCAAACACAAATGCAATTTGTGGGTCCCTTCAAATGTGAAAGAGAGTGAGGATCCAAATAAAGGGCACACAAAGTGTTGGGTGGAGTGATGGGATATTAAAATAGAGTCCAACACTCTTAGAATTACTCCATTGTGACAAACATTCATCAGGTGAGCATATAAGTCTGAATCAAGATCGAGCCTACTTCTAGGAGGGACCACTCTGGCGGGGACTTAGGATGGTCTATAGTTTTGTGTCATGTACATGGGGAGGATAAGCATGCAATTTAGAATCATATGGTGTGGAAGATGAAATTAATAGTTTAATGTTGTATGATTAAGATGTTACACATTATTTAAGGATATAATGCTTGGACCCTTCTTAATAGTTTAAATTCATGTTACATGGAGTAGGAACACCTAGTTTAAGGTCATAGAGTTTAGACCATGATTTGTGGAAAATAACGAGTAAATTTAATGGTCCTGGGGCTGGGCCCAAGGAAAAATGTTTGGGCATCACTACATATCCCATAAAGATGAGAATAAATCCAAACATAGTTCTTGAGAACAGTTTGGTGAGATACCAATGTTGGTGGGGGAAATCCTCTCTAGATAGGGGGCCAAAGTATCCCATAATTATCATGGGGTATCCTGAACTTGTTCAGGGTAGGTCCACATTTTAAATCCATGCATTTATGACATGGGTACCCCCAAAGGAGGAATACATGGTGTGTTTCATAACCCAATGTGAATGAAGACTATAGAGGTCTAAACCACATGTCACATTCTTGAAAGGGAAGTCAGGGCCAAGAAGGCCAAGACAGGGAGTTTACCATTTAGTGGTTGTACCTGAGGATTAGATGTCTAAATGTCTCTATATATCTTGAAAGGGTAGGTATTAAGACTTAAAAAGTTCTTTATAATTCGAAAAGTTTAATGTCATGTGTTGAGGATTACAGGGTCATATTTTAAGGTCGTATGGTAGGACCTACGGTTCATGCAGTCTTGTATATTGATATGACCCAACCACAACCCCTAATCCTACATTATCAATTATCGGTGTCATAAATAAGGAGTTTTTTAAGTAATTCCCATCAAATAAGAGCGTGAAACAGTGGAGAGGAAATTTTGGGTGGGTAAAATCATAGACGAAGCAATTTTCCTACTCGATGTGTGTAGATACGTGAAGTTATCGTACCGGGGATTTCAAGAATCCGTAAAATGGAAATGGGCATTAATCATGTGATTCACATCAAATGATATTTGGGAAATAATTTGAGCAGCATGATGATGAAGGATAAATGTTGACCGTGATCAAAACACATCATCCATTTTGTGTTAGACTATGATAGGAACAAAAAAATGAGGGTCGACTGCTGACCAAATTTGAGACACAGGAATTGAATCAAATTTTTGTTCAAAATCCTTTAGGGCATTGACCCAAGAAGGTAGGATATCACTGAGTCCTATCATCCATTCCATTAGGGGTTCCCATTGGATGTGAAACATAATGAAAATCCAAATGAATGAATGTGCGATGTGCGAAAATTACCCATTTAGTTTAAGTGTCATGCAGGATGATCATAAGGAATGGTGATCTTGAAGGAAGTACATGGAACGGTTATTATAAACCCAACATGAATGAGAACCAAAGAAGTCCATAGAACACCATGTACTTCTAGGAGAACTTAGTCCAAAAGGGGCCAGGGAGGTGATTTTTTTTTTTTGCAATAGGACCACAGACAGGAAGTTTAGGCATCACTATGTATCCCATAAGGATGAGAATTGATCCAGAAGTAGCAGTTGGAGGTGGTATGGAAGGAGGAAAATATAAAAAGGGATCAGTATCCTATATTAAAAATTAATATCATTTTTTTTATGTAGTTTAAAGTCATGAGAACATAGATGAGAATAATCCTAACTCAAGGTTGTAGAGCTCAGACCGTAAAAGTTCCTATTTTAATATCAAGTGTGTAGGGAATGCATATGCAGTTTATCATCATGCGGTATGGAAAAAGGATGAAGATATATTAAGTGATGTATGCGGTGTGGTTATTAAAAACCTAACATGAATGAGGATAGGGAATTCCACCCCACACCACACACTTTCAATAGAATAAACATGGTTCAAAGTCATGATGGTTGGACTTTGCAACCAAGGTTCCTAGTTTTAGGTCATAGAGTTCAGACTGTATGGTGTGTAGAGGTGAGGCGTAGTGTCACAGGTCAAACCCAAAATGGGTAGGATAGAAGAAATCCATACCAGATCACACATTTCCAATAAGAAAGGGTCCATACCCAAAAAGGGAATGGAAAAGGTTCATAAATCTGGGGATGGATCCAAAGGAAAAGTGCTCGAGTGTCGCTATGTATCCCACAAGGGTGAGAATCCAGCCACACGTAGTTCTTAAAAGTGGCATGGAAAAGGGCCAATTACAGAGGTATAATGTCTTCTTAAATGAATACATCATATGGATGGAAAATTATCTACACACAACCGTGATAAAGAATACATATTTTAAAATTATATGATAAGGATGTAAGAGATATAAGTTTATGGTCAGAGATATCAGACCAAGAGAGGTGTGGTTCCTCTATGAAGGAACAAACCTTACCCAATTCCCTAAGCCATCGTGACTGATGCTCAGTGTGGGAAACAAGGGTGGATAATATCATTATGACACATGGAATAATCCTTAGGGGGAGACTATGTGGAGTCCAAGATGAAACTATGACACTGATTCATCCTCTTAATGTGAAAAGGCGCATGGTGGGATAACACCAAGGGTGTAAAAATTCCACTAGAGCACGATGGAGAAGAAAGGGATGTGAATTATGAGACCAATATTTATGGTATAATGGGGGTGTCATAATGATGGAGGATAATTTTTTACTATATTCAAAATAAAAAATCTATATCGTGTGAATTGGGATGTGAAAAAAACATTCTGGGGTCGATCGCTAGCCATATTCACGATGCGGGACCTGTATCAAATGTTTTTTAGGATCTTATAGGAAATTTTCCCAAAACTGTAGGTGATCCCTAAGGCTAAGAATCCATACCGAACGGGGTCCTTTTAGATGGGAGGGATAATGAAGACCCAAATAATTTGACACACGAGGTGTGGAGATAGAATGAATACATGCCCATGCAGAACCCAACACTCTAGGTCCTAAACCATAGTGCATCTAAGCACACAGATGAGGAATAATAGATTTTGAGTGGTCCAGTTAAGGGTGGAAGACTCGAGAAGATGAGTGGGGGAAAGGGGGAAATGGGTTGATTAACCTAGGGCTGGACCTGAAGACAAAGGGTTTAGGCATTCCTACGTATTCCATGAGTATGATAATCAAGCTATACATAGTTCTTGAATTCCATATAGTTTTAATGTCATGTAGTGAGTACATGAGTGGAAAGGATGAGGTTGTAAATGGAATGCATATGGTGTGATAAATCATACCCAATGTGAATGAGGACAAAAGAAGTCCACACCACACCATATGCAGTCTCAAGAGGGAACCTGGCCAAAAGGTTCGGAAAAGATCAAGAGACCCAGGGCTCAACCCAAAGACAATTTTTGTGCATTCTTATATATCCCATGAGGATGAGAATCAAGATATACATAGTTATTTAATTTTGTTCATTTTAAAGTCACATGGTGAGGACGTAGATGGAATATAGGATGTCCTGGAGGGAGGGGCACATGGTGTGGCCATTGTAAACCTGACGTGAATGAGGACAAAATCAGTCCACAACACACCTTATGGAGCCCTCAAAGAAAACTAAACCCATATGGGGAAATTAAGGTGATGGAAATATTTACTATGTTAGCCCTAAATAAAAAGGGTCTGGTCATTCTTATGTATCCCATACGGATGGGAATCAAGACACACATAGTTCTAGATATGTCATTCATATTATCATCATGTGGTGAGGATGAAGCTGAAAGGGGATATCTCTAAAGGGGATAGATGATGTGGTAGTTTTTAGGCCAATGTGAATGAGGAAAAAGAATTCCCATCATTCCATGCACTGCTAGTAGAGATCTCAGGCCAAGGGGCCAAAAAGGAGGATGAATTTGGGGTTTCCCCAAGAGATGTTTGGGTTCTTCTATGTATCCCATATGGATTGGAATCAATCCACATGTAGTTATTTAATGACATGCAGTTTAATGTCATGCGGTGAGGATGTAACGAGAAGAGGGTGTTCCTGAGGGAGCCACATGGTGTGAATGAAGACGAAATAGGCCTCATCAGACCACATGATCCTAGGGTGGACCTTGGATGGATAAATTTATGGTTGGACCCCAATACAAAATAGACGAGCATTCCTACGTATCCCATGATAATGGGAATCAATTCATACAGAGTTCTAGAGATTCCATACAGTTAACATCTTGCAGTAAGGATGTAAAGAACGTAGTTTAAGGGCATGGAACCCAGACCCTAGATGCCCAGTTTAATGTCATGTGCTTGGGGAAAAAGGAAGAAAATGGTGAATCACCACACCAGATATTTGGGACACCATGGGGATGTAAATAATGACAAAGGAAAACTGCTCAGCATGTTCGCAACACAGTATCCATATTGTGTGGCCTGGAATGAGGAAAAACAATTGAGCATCGACTACTGACCATATTTGCAATGTGATACATGCAGTGTATTGTCATTTCAAATCCCCTAGGAAATTTTCCCTAAATGGTAGGTAAGACAAGGTGGAATAAGACTAGGATGGTAGGGGGTCCTTTCAAATGTGAAAGAATATGAAGGCCCAAATTAAGTTTATGCATGAAGCATAATAGTACCCATGTAGTTTAACATCTTGTGGTAAGGATGAGGGACATCTTAGTTTAATGTTGAATAGTTTGAAACATAGGGTAGGGGAAAAGGGATAGAAAGTTCAAGGGACCTAGGGCTGGACCCAAAGACAAAATTTTTGGGTGTTCCATTATATCCCATGAATATGGGAATCAATACATAGGTAGTACTTGAATTTCATGTAGTTTAATATCATGCGGTGAGGATGAGGAAGTAGAGGTATCTCAAAAGTGGAATGTGTATGGCGTGGAAAAATATACCGACATGAATGTGGAAAATGATTTCCCATATGCTACACCATTCACAATTTCATGAGAGAACTCAGGCCAAGGGGATGAGAGAAAGAATAAATGAACTTGGGCTGGACTCGAAGACAATGTATGGGTGTTCCTATATATCCCTTATAGATCATAATAAAGCCTTATGTAGTTCTGGAAATTTCATTCAATTTAACATCATGTGGTGAGGATGAGGAAGTACAGTTCCTAAGGGAGGTATGTGGTTGGGCTATTTCAAACCAGATGTGAATGACGACCAAAGAGGCCTCATGTTTCACCATGGAATTATAGAAGGATTATGGCCAAGAGGCCAAATTAAAATATGATTTGTTGAATTTGGGGATGGACCTGAAGAATATATGTTCAAGTGTTCCTACATATCACATAAGGATGAGAATAAATCCACGGATAGTTCTCAATATGTTCTATCGTGCAGGTCTAACCCATGGATGCGAAGAAGAGACAATGGTTGTAACTTGTTTTTTATTCTCTCCCCCCATTTTTTTGAGAAAGAAACCCAACATGAGGAGTCCTGGTGTCACTGTAGGAATCAATCTATATGTAGGCCTTGAAAAATTTCATAGTGAATGACCAATGCCAAATTTGATTCCTTCTCAGACAAGGACACCACAATGCGGTGCCATTTTTTCTTCAGTAGAAATCATGAGTGTGTCAAAGTTTAAGGTTGTATGAGAGGACCAAATCATGAATTTTAGCATTGTGTGGTGAGGAAGAAATAGTTTGAAGTCATGTCAAACTAGGAAGTACTATTTAATGTCATATGTTTTAGACGATATAGATCTTATTTTAGAGTCATAGATCTCAGACTGTGGTGTGTTTTTTTTCTACAGTTTAATGTCATGCAGGATGGGTGGAGTCCTAGTAAAAGGTCATAAAACTCGGATCGTTTTATGTTTATCGTCATGCGAAATGAGTGATAGGTGGTCTTACGTCCTTCTATTTAGAAAAATCACACAATTTAACATCTTGTGGTAAATACAGAATTCGTTATTATTAATAGAAATAATTCTTGAGTAATTTGGAATTGCTGGGAGGAGTAATATGCTCACCACCCATAGTGACTAGGGGGTATTCATTGTTGGGGTAAACCTTGTGAGTCATGTAAGGTCCCTCCCACTTAGGCTCAAACTTTGGGAGCTCCCTCCCATTAATCATTGGAGTTATCAAGGCCAATACTGTGTCACCTTGAAGGAAAGAATGAACATGAACTTTCTTATTGAAAGAACTATCTATATTGTTCTAATTACTCTCTATATTATGAAAGTATTGGCGCCTATTCTCGTAAAGGGATTCCAGATCAGCTAGACAAACGTTTTCTACTCTGTCTAATGTCTGCTGATCATAGATGGCTATGTGTAGTGAGGGTAACTAAATATCTATGGAAGGAAATGCAATTGTTCTGTACACTAGGGAATATGGAGTCACTCTGGTGGAATTATGAGTCATTTTCTGGTAATCCCATAGAGTATTGGGGTGATTTTATGGAAAAGTCTTCTTGTTCTAACCAACCATCTTCTAAAGAATGTTATAGAGGGTTTTTTTAATGCCTCGATCTGACCATTTTCTTGCGCATGATAGTGATAGGTGTGATTATAATGGATATTGTACATTACATACAATTTATTCAATTCAGTTACCTATAAGTTGGTTCCATTATTGGTGAGGACGACATGAGGGACTCCAAAAAAGGATGATATTGGAGTTCATGAAGTCAATGATAAAATGATCCTTGGCTTCCTTGAGGGGAATTGCTTCTACCCACTAGGAAAATAAATCCTTAGTGATTAGGATGAACCTGAACTAATGAGATATCGCTGGTGGATATTGCCCCACAAAATCAAGTCCCCATACCCAAAAGGGCCAATAATACATGGTGGTATGAAGGGGATCTGGAGATTGATGCACAAAATTAACATGTATCGGACACGTATGACACCTTTTGAAGAACCTAATGCAATTATAGATCATGGTTTTCTAGAAGTATCCCAAACATCAGATCTGGTGGGAAAGATTCGGCCCTGTCTGATGAGCTCTGTTGGAACCATCATGAACTTATTACATAAACTATAGAATCACATCTCCTTGAATGTAGTAGAGGATAAATCCATCCAACCCACATTTGTATATGATATTATCAAGGCTGGTACTGCTCTAGAGGGTGAACTGCACTACACGCCGATGGATTCGTTCATGATCAACTCTGTCTATTGGGATATCACCATGTTGGAGGTACTCAACGAAAGGAGTTGTCTAATAGAGGGTCTCTTCCACCGCACCAGGAGGCTCATGGGTCCTGATGTGGACGCACCAGTATTAAGATGACTTAACTATTGGTTGTCATCATCTTATGGAGTGACGAGAGCGATGAGTCTCTGATGTGCCACATGGATAATAAAATCATCATGTTCAAGCTCCTCAAGAGATGTAGTAAGGCTTTCCAAGGAATCATCTTGACTGTTTTGCAACTAGGGAACATGAGTGATCTCTCATAGGGAAGGGAACTAGATCATCAACTGGTGAGTGCACTCTAACAGAGGTGCGGTCTTTGGTTTCCTAACAACAAAGTCGCCATTGATTTATTTGATGACTAGCTCGAAATCCCCCTTCACATGTAGATGAGGAACATCAATCTCAAGGGCTAGTTTGAGACTAGTGATGAGAGCCTGATACTCTTATACATTATTGGTGTAGCCTTATGAAAATAGGAATGAATAGGGAAAGACAGCATGTGAAGGCATGGTGAACATGACACCTAGGCCTACCCTGTTATGTCTGATATCATTGAATATTTTATTGTTCAAACTGTGAGATGCTCTATAAAATATTATCTTCCAACATGGCATGGATTTATCCACTAAGAGGATTGACTGATTTGGGAAATCATGATCTAGAGACTACTCTGTGGGGGCTGGATGGGTGGAAATAAAGTCTTCCAATTCCTACACATTGATATACTTTAGGGGAACGAACCTAATATTGAACTATTTATGGATGAATACCCACCGAGCTAGATAATCTATCAACATGGGGTGGTTTAGAATGCACTTCATTGGATCTACTCAGGACACCTATTGTATCTCATGGTGCTACAAGTAATGTTGTAATTTCTACACTGTGAATAATAGTGCAAGGTAGCTCTTCTCAATAGAGGAATATATTGTCTACGTATCAAGTAGAATTCATCTAATATAGTATAAACTAATTTGTGTTCCCTCATTATTCATCTAGGTGAGAAAGGCACTAAGAGATCATTCTAGTGCAGTCACATAAAGGATCAGCAGATTTTTGGAGACATGTGGCATCAAAACTAGAGGTTTTAGTAGATACTACTTGGTTTCCTCAAAAGTAGAATGGCACTTACCATCCCACTAATAATCAAAACCTTTATTTATAAGCTGGGAAAATTTATTACACTTGACAGCCATAATTGTGATGAATTGGAATATGTAGGCTAAGTGGCCATGAAAACCTTGAATTTCTCGAAGGTTTCTCAGAGGAGGCATCTGGATGATAGCTCTAATCTTATTTGGATTGATCTTAATGCCTCTGTATCTGAAAAAGAAGATGATAAACATTCTATAAGTGACCCTAAAGAAACACTTCAAGGGGTTCATCTTCAGGTGGTGGGAATGGGGGTTGTCGAACTCTTTCTAAAGATCTCTGAGATAGTCCTAGTGTTAGCATAATTTCACCACCATATCGTCCATGTAGTATTCCAACAATTTCCTAAGGATCGGCTTGAATATACGGTGCAATGCACACTGATATCTAGAACCTATGTTCTTTAGACCAAAAGGAATTACCTGGTAGTAGAGAGTACCTTGTGGTTCCCTAAAGGTCGTAGAACCTTCATCCTTGAGGGCCATTTGGATTTGATTATATCTAGAAAACCCATCCATGGAGGAGATATCCTAGAACCCAATGGTGGCATTAATCAACAGTTCTGTTGTAGGAAGGGAAAAACCATCATTCAAATTGTGATGGTTGAGATACTAGAAGCTAATACAGAATTTGATCTATCTATTATTCTTCCTGACAGGCACAATGTTGGTTAACAATCTGGGGTACTAGAACTCCTTGATAAAGTTTTCTTTTATGTTCTTATCAACCTCACCCTCGACCATGGAACCATGAGAGGGGTGCATCTTTTTTGGAAACTATTTAACCCCATGATAGTTTATCGGGAGTCCAAGATAGTGGACTGTGACCTGAGGATCCAGTACTAGAATCTCATTGTAGCTCTAGGAAAATACATCTTGATGTTGTTTCAAGAAATCCACATATCACTATTTCTCTTCTACAGGAATAGCTGATCTGATCGGTGTGGTCTTCGGATTTGTCTCGGTGTCGAGGTTCACATGTATCAACTCATCAACCATAGTGGAGATGCCCTATTCGAATGTGGGAGGAGAATATTCCAAATCCTCTTCATCATACATGGTGATAGGATCACCAGTAGGAGGAAACTCTTCTGAATTGGCAAATCTTGATGGGAAACTAGTCAGGATTGAGCGGCAATGGAATCTCCACTTGGAGACTCATGCACTACTGAATCCATGGTGAAAAAATCCATCAATCTGATTACATCCGGCCTTTGACCCAATGGTTCATGCTTGATAATATCAAAGCAACAGTGGCATGTTAGCTTGATTAGGTTTATCCCAGCTTGGAGAAACATGAAATTATGATGTATTGTTGTTTCCATGGGGCATACATCATGATACCTTATAGGGGTAGGGGGTTTAGGGATCACCTGAGCCTAATTTTTGTAATAATTCAAGGTGATATTCTAGCATTCCTTATACTTTTGAATGAACTTCCCCTTTTCCCAGAGACAAAAAAGCATTGCCCAATGTTCTGGGTCGTGGATTCTAATTAGTGAATTAGTAGGACATAAGAATTATCCATGTACATCCATGGGTCGACCATAGTTGTAGTGTGTTCAACCTCATTGTCTTAAACCTACTTATCATTTATCATGTAGTAGTCGGCATCCAGGTAGTGGGATTCACAGGATAGAAAGGGACACACATCACCTTGGAGTATGCTTACTCAACCATTAGGGGAGTACTTAAGGAATTAGTGATATGAGTAAAGTACTGCCACATGAAAGTGGAGAAATGGTCTACCCATTAATGATTTATAAGTGATGTCCTATGAGAAAACCATGATCTAAGTGTTGGAAACTAGGCTATCGAACTTGGTCTTTAGGCGTATCTTGTCAAACAGTGTCTGCTCCATCCTGTCATAACATTGAATTATTAGGTTATAAGGAATTAGACCTATTTTGGACAGCACTATCTTATAGAGTGTCTAAGTTGGGATAAGATTAATCCCAGACCCTTTTTTGAAAAGATAGTGATGGACCTCCACGACATTGAACTGGATAGTAATTTGTAGGGGGTGGATGTTCCCATATATAAGAGAACCTTCAACTTCTCCTGAGAATGAAATGATGACCTAACACTCTTCCAGTTTGATTTCCACAACATGGAAGGATTCTATTGTTGGGACTTGTATTTCAAACTAGAGGGGGATTCTTAAAACCTCCACAAGGGCTCCACACATATATTCTAACAGGCGGAGAGCCTATCAGATCGAAATCGAGGTAGGAATTCTAGAAATATTCTTTAGGACCTCATGTTTTTTTTTCATACATACACTTCTACTGACAGGGGATTTCTCAGTAGTAGGAGGCATGATAGGTGCTACTGGCTGAATTGGTGGATTCTAGATGGTGTTGGGAATGTTCTGCTTCTCACTAGTCTAACTGCTTAGAGTGAATATCGGCTGACGACCAGCTGACTAAGGTACATCCAAAACCTAACATTTCTAATCATAGCATGTTCATAGTGGCTCTTCCCAATCATGAATTACAAATGGTGATGGAGGCGAATCTGATGAAATGAGATGAGAAGTTTGTGTGTGCTAAGCTCTACACTAGTCCTGATGTATTGTCTTAGCGGGGAGCATGGATTGGCTAGAACAACTGGCCAATGCATTCTAATGATTCACATACCCACATCTTCACTGACATAAGCATCGACTGGGGACATTGGGAGGGTTCGTCTTGTGCTCTTCATCATCGGGAAGCATGTAAGAGTTTACCAGTTCGACAGTATTGATTGAAGCATAATCATGGCCATCACATGAATAATCCTCCTTTATAGGACAGATTCTAGGGGTAATCCCCATCTCTGGGGGAATTAAATCCCTGATAGTACGGGACATATTTGGCACATGTGAATGGATTTGTTTCTCTTCTACCATTTATGCTTACTCCCCTGAGAGAATGAAGGATAAGATGTTGATGTAGAGGTAGTAGCCAAAAGTACCATAGTGACATATGAAAGATCGCACCAATTTAAACATGAAATAATAATACCATGGGCATGGTCTACTACCATGTGATCCCACTGGTTGTTTTATTTTTTAGACCTCTGGTTTGAAATATACATTCATTCACCCTTTGTGTTGCTATCATAATTTACAAACACACATGTCACCTACGTTGGGGCTGAACCCAATCATACTCTGTTTTTATTTTCATGGTCTTCGATCCAGTATTTAAACACATGTCACTGCTTTAGGGTGTTCCCAAAGAACTAGTGATAGGGGAGTAATTGGGGTGATCAGTGAGATCCACCTCTTCGAGCCTCTATCATTCTGAAAACCGCATGATTTCTTGGTCTATGGGACTTCATAAGTAGTCGGGGACCTAGGCCTCATTGAATAAGTAGGTCTGGTTTCTCCAATCTGGGAAAGGATCCCTAGGAGCCTAGCCCTAACGTGGGGCTAGAGGAACCTAATGAGGAGGTGAAACCAGATTATCTCTCCTAGGTGGCAGTAGTGCATTACGCGGGGGTGCCTGTTGATTCTAATGTGGGCGTTGTTGAGCCAGAGGCTGCACTTGAGGTGGTGGGCCTCGGTGAGGTTGTAGAAGTGGATCTATCGGTAACAATTCCAGCTGTATGGGGGGATTATTTATGAAATATCAGTGGTCTCAGCCTTGGTGGATCTTTTTTTGTGAGGTATAGAAGGTAACTTATGTGCCTTCATGGATTTCTATAAGGATTCTTCTAAACGTTGATCTTTGTAAGTGAAATCGCTGAACCCATCAGGGATGTTATGAGTGATGAGAGAAGAGATTAGTTTGGTCTTCATATTCCCCATGCACATCATTAGTAGATTTTCTTCAGTTAGCATCATATCGAGTGAATATGTGAGGCCCTTACAGATCCTGAAAATGTCTACGACTCACTCATCTAGACTTTTTTTCACTTGAAGAGATCAACAATGCAAGTCTTCCAGGAGGTGGAACTGAACTGGAAGAGAAACTACCTGCAAAGATCCTCCCAACCAGCTATTGACCCAATTGGTAACCATTTGTATCATAAAAACATGTTCACCTCAAATATTTGTACAAAACATTTGATATTAGCATCTTCCTATTGTGTTGGAGTTCCCAACATTGGTCCACACCTTTAAATAAAGTGGGTGAGGTGCTGCAATGGAACGCCCATCCCACAGAAAGGGCAGAAGATAGGATTTATGAAACCCAAGGGTGTTGGCATATCATCCACCCTTGTCGAATATGGTTTTCCATCAGGTGGGATTTCCAACTTACTAGTTTAAAGATCCTAGAGGTGGGAAATATGAGAAACCATCAGATCATCCTGGAGAGCGTACTTATCTTGATGAGGATCCCTGACCACCAATTCATTGGTAGACTCTTTGACATGGTAAGCGGGTCCAGTGGCTCATGGAGATACTGGAAGAATTACCTAAGGAGCTAGGGTAATAACATGTGGGGCCACTTAAGGAAATTGAGGACTGGTTGGTGGTGCCTATAGAGTGGCTGGTGGAACCTGATCTCGGTCCTGAGGCAGGTCGGCGTGCAGCTCAGGTGGATTTGGTGATTCATATCATGGTATCTATCCATAAACAACAGCCTCTTCCCTCTCTATATGGGTAGGGCTATCAATATCATTAGGAGGCAGCTCACCAGGAGGAAACTGAACCTGCACCTGCCCCTACTTCCCCAGTTGAGGATTACCATAATCTAGATGTCGCTCGGCGAACGCATAGTGAGGATCTCATCAATAATTTTTTTTCTATTTATTAAGTGTTGTAAAAATGATGATTTTTAGGATCATCAACCATCTTATGAAGAAATCTAGATTTATTGGGGGGGTTTGATAGTCCAAGTGTTCTCTTTACCCTTATTGGTGTCTCGACCGAGAGATAATGACTCAGAAGGTGGTGGAAGGCCAAGAAAAGTTCTTTGTTGGCGATTACATACACATACAGGGTCTTTTGTATATTTTACTTCCCCAATGGGATGTTCCTATTCTACAAGCCCTATGTCAGTTCCCCCTTCTAGGTATATCTTAGGAATGACCACTTTCACTTGGACAATGCCTAAAGGCATATCTCCGATATCACTAGGTGAACCAGGTTGACGTAGGATTGAACTGAAATGTAGGGCAGCGACAACCCCCAACCACGGATCTAGACATGTGGGAGGCCTCATTAATAACTCTATAGTGAATATTAATGCTCTTAATTCATCATTTCTAGAGGGTCTAATTAATACCAGGTGACGCAGGGTGCTGAGAAATAGAGAGTGCAGCCAGCTCAACTAGGCGGCACTGGTTTCCAATGTCATCAAAGTGTTCTTGGATTTTTGGGTAATATAACCATTGATGAAAGAGATGGGAATGCATCATCCTTATGGTTTTTTGAAGGTTCATGACCTCTTCTTAGATGAGGGACTTCATAATTTTGATGTTTTTAGTTGGAATTGGCCAGAACATCTCAAGGAAATGTTCCATTGCGAGAATGTCTCATAAACTTCTCAGCTCAAACATGGGATCCATTCCTTGATTTCCCCATTCATCAACTGGTGGAGGTTGAGGGACCTGTAATGGCATTGATTAGGACCTTTGTAGTGGTAGGATGGTCAGTGGAGAGTACAGAATACGAGCAGAAAACTGCTGCATCTTGGGCTGCTTCCTAGAGAATGCATTGACTGCACCACTATATCCCTGTAAGATGGAATAATTTCCACTATTTCTTTCTTAGGGACAATGGTCATTTGTGGTGGGTCACACTATAGTTATTCCTCTATTAGTCCCTAGAACAACTCTTTTTGATCTCTTTTTAAAGTAGATAATGATCCAGTTAATGATAAGGAGGATTGCATGGCCAGGACCTGGAAAGAAGCCAAATCTTCCTCCTCCTTTACATATATTTAGTGGGACTCTAGGATCTAGTGCATCTCGCTTTCTAGGAGGAAAAATCTCATATTCTTAGTTCCTTCCCCAATTCTTGACACAGAGGATTGGGGTGAAGGTTCCATCATCAAATTGAAATCCTATTCCAAATATGAAAAGGGGATGGGTTTGATTGCAGTTTTATGATTCTCAGGGTTCTTCCTTGGGTGGCGAAGACCCTCCCTCTTATCCAAACATGGTTCTAAAAGTAAGGGTAGATCTTTGACATGGTTAGGACCTCATATTTGATGATTTGGGGTGTGAGGAACACCTCAGAAAATGTAAAATAGATCACAGGGAGGACCTCTGTGATTTAGAGTGTTGGAGCGGGGAGGGCCTCCACTAGAGCTGGTAAGCACCTGGGGAGGACCTCCATAGTGTTCGTTCATAACAAGGGGATGACCTCCATGTTGGTTGGTTCTTGTAGATTTGGTACAAGGAGGTCCTTTGAAATTACATTCGATGAATTGGGGAGGGCCTCCCCAGGAGTTCGTGAGATCACAGGGAGGACCTCCATGCTGGTAAGTGACAGGGAAAGGATGATCCTCATGTTGTTAACCTGGTAATAAAGGGAAATATTTTTACCTGAGACCAAGGGAATAGGAGGACCATTGTGCGGAGCATCAACAAGAAGGGGAGGACCTCCTCTCAGGCTGATAATGTTGGCATTGGGAGGACCTCCATGATATATTCCAAAGAAGTGAGGTCCTATACTATGTCTAATCATGGTACAGGGAGGACCTCGATACTGAACGTCATCATTGCGGGTTTGCTCGCGATGGATGCTTCTTGCACCGGTGACTGGAGGTGTCAATTCGGCCTGCTTGTGGGGTGGTTGGTGCCTCACTCTAGACTAGGCATGGAAGTGCTCCTACTTTGGGATTGGGAAGTTCACCTTATCCGTAACAACAACTGGGGGGAAATAGTGAGCATCGGTGGTAGCTAGGGCCACAAAATACATAGAAGATGATGCCCCCTTATGGTCGTCTTCTTGATCTTGCACCTGACATTGACATCGGGTTAGCTGAGCTGATAGTGTAATGGTATGGACCCCCAACACCTCAGTCTATAGGATTAGGTGATGAAGTTGACGTGGCTAGGTGGGATCCCTCCTTGGAGGTTCATGACTGAAGTCATAGACGGGAGGAATCAGGCATCCCTTAATTCATCCTCATAAGGAATTAAATCATAAGAGTTCTCTAGGGATAGGCTCTAGAAGCTGTTTATGGTTGGAGTGGGGAGAAACGGCTCCCTGTGAAGACCTTGGGGTACAGTGTTGACAGGGAACATAGGCCTCTAGATCTAGATGGGCCATATCCCTTGTCGAGATAAGTCCCTCATGTTCGTATTGATGGAAAAGAGTATTAATCACCCTCCTTTTAATAAATTCATAGGGTGAGATGGGGTGTGGGTTCCTGATAGATATGGTCGTGGAAGTTTTCGCAAAATATAAGAATCTATTCGGGATTGTCATATTGGAATTTCCTCTTCCCGTACATCTGCGGGCAGGAAGTGATTGGTTTCTTATAGTTGTATCTTGGTGTCTTCAAATCAGGAAAATCCAGCCATCAGTACATACTCTAGGAAAGTGATTCCCAGTGCCCCAATTCCATTCAATATTCCATGGATGGATATAAAGATTCATGCTAAAAATGTCGTAGACGGAGCCACCCAATGATTAACTACCCAAAATTATGGTGAGTTTCACGCCAGGACCACTATTTTCTTGGTGGTTCATGATGCCTGATAGCTGGATTCAGTGAAACACTTATCTGTTGATTATCTGAATGCTAATAATCCCCATATTTGGTTAAATAAATTCACATTGGGTTCACCATTTATATTTCCTATGATTTCATCGGGGAACACATCTGTTTGTTGAGGATACACAGCTGTTTCCCCACGTTCCTATTTTCCATAGCCGGGTGGAAACCATCACTTATTCAGGGAAGTTTTATCCTTCATCAAAATGGGATGATGGGATATCAGACTCTCCTTATAGGTATTTTTCCTCTAAATTTTTATCTTAGTCTCAGCCTCCCTTAATGATTAAGAAATCATTCATGAAACTCTTCTGGGTTCCATTTCGTTTCGGATACCAGTTAATTACCTTGCTTCTAACAGGACATTACATTGGGTCAGTTCAAGGCAGGAACCTTTGGTCCTGGGAGTAGACATGTTGGGCATCGCTGGCATGTCTGGACATTGAAAAACTAGTACACCTAGATTTCTTACCCTTATGATAGGGCTTATTTAGGGCATGGAGGCCCGAGGCATCCAGCATTGAATGCAGGGAATCTTATGCCAGATGCATGTATTCGAGGTTTTCCTTAGCTTACCATTCTTAACATGGGGTATTCAGTGAGTTTAACATCGAGTGGAGATATATCAGACTAAAGAGAGTGGATTAGATGGGTGAATCCCTTGGTGTGAGCACCTAGAAGGTTTACCATATGGGGGGATCAAGACGCCCAATGAGGAAGGATCTGAGGTGGTGTGTCCCATATAGGGAAGATATTACACTACAAAGGTTGATCTGGACACCTCAAAGGGTGGATCAAAGGATGATTGGGTCCCAAAAAAGGGGACATGAAGGTTTACCATTGTCTATGGTTGAACCTCATTGAGGCTTCCTGCATACCCTCTATATAAGATAGGTATGAAAACCCACATAGTTCAATAGGGTGAGTCATTGGATCGGAGTGTATACAATGGAAAGCAACCTGAAGACATGTTGGGGATTATGCATGGTTAGCATCCCGGGTTCTACAAAGAGAAATGATATGAATGGTTCTTACACATGTTTAGCTGCCTGAATGGATAGCACGATTTCAATGAGATGTGGCAGCCCTGGTGGAATCAGGATGGATATGGATGAAGTGTCAAAGGATTGAATGAGTAAGGATGGAACTGATGACTGATGCAAAGGTGATGGTATTGGTCTTGAACCTCAGGGAGCTTTCCTACATATCCTAGTGGCATGGAATAAATATCCACATAGTTCTATAATGGGGTGATGAGTCACCTGAGGAGGCATATAATGAGAATGGACATGTGGATGAGGACCCGAAGGAAATGGAACCAACGAGTTAAGGAATGATCTTCTCGAAACAAAAAGTCTCAAGGGAGAGACCAGGATAAGACATGTGTGATGGTATTCAACCTCAAAGAATCTTCCAACAAATCTATATGGTACGGAATAAAATTCCACATAGTTCAGGATGTGGAATGGAATCAGATTGTACACAAAGGACAGCAACCCGATGACATGTTGGGGCATACGCGTTGTTGGAATCCCATTGCAAGAGGGACACTCTTGGTTAGAGGTGTATGGATTGAGTGTTGGTCTTAAGTACTGAGACGGCCTGAGAACCAAACTGGCACCACTAATGGTGGACCAAGGATTTGGGTCCCAACAAAGGGGACACTAAGGTTTACTAGTGTTTGGGGTTGGACCTCAGGGAGGCTTCCTACATTCCATGTCTAGGAGACAAGGATCAAAACACACATAGTTCAAAATTATTCAGTATAAGGTCAGATATAATGAAATGGGAGTATAATTTAATGCCATGTAGGATGAGGGTGAACCAACATGAAGTGATCGAGAGCGATGGGTAATGGGATTAAACCTTGGGGAGGCTTCCTAAGTACCTTACTTGAAAAGGGAAAGGATCAAAGTACATGTAGTTTAGTTAAGAGTGGCATGAGGATTGCACACTAAGGTAGCCCATAGAGGATTTCATGGTAGATTCTTACTCTAAACCCACGTGATTCATTCTCAGTGTGAGGAAAAAGAGGAAATAAATACATGATGATCGCATAGCAAAAGGTGCATCTTTGAGGAATGGAGTGGGGATTACATGTGGCTAGTAGCCCAAGGAAGAAATAGGGGCTTACCCTGAGAGGGAATCCTGGGTAGGGGTCTAGATGTACGAGGAGTATAGTTCCAACATACATGAATCACCCTATAATATTGGGTTGGGGATTACACAGAGAATAATTATGGTGTGCATGGTTATAAAGAAAAGAGGGAGAGGGGTGTAAGAGGGTGATGGTGCACATCCCCTTCACAGTCCTCTCGAGGATAGTCACTTATGTTGTGATCATAGTTTAATGTCATGTGTTGTAGATATGGCTGCTTCACAGTTTAACATCATATATCTCGGATGATGAGGATTCACTCCTCACCCCAGGGACTTACATAACCAGTTCACCTTAACCCTTAGAGAAGGGAAGGAACCAGCATTGTCCTGTGGAGATGGATATGTGGAGTGATCAATTGAAGGGTCCACATTAGTGTGGCTATCTGAAAAAGAAATATCAATTAATGTGGCTATACAAAGAAGCATGAGCCAGGGAAAAAAACATGAAGTACCACCCAAGGGACTTTGAAATCACTTCTTACAAGCCTATAGGGATACATGTAAGAGGGGTTCATGAAGCAGTAGGCCTCATAGATAGGTGCTTCACAAATCTCAGGGGGTCTCAAAGGATATGGGATTGCATAGCATAGGGCTTCGCAAAGCTCAGGGTCTCGTAGATCACAGGGCTTCGTAGAGCACATGGTTTTATAGAGAATAGGGCTTCACAATGCATAGGGGCTCTCAAAGCATAGGTCTCATAGAGGATAGGGCTTAGAAAAGGATAGAAATTCACAAATTATTGGACTTCATGAAGCATAGTGACCTAGACCAAGCATGGAGTTTACATGTTCTTGGAGGGTGCTTTGCAAAGCCATGAGTACTTGAAGGGGTCTCTTTCCTTTATGATGCCCCATAGGATTTTCGAATGGAATCCTTCTTCGAAGAGTTGGTAATTTTTAGAAAAGGGAAAAGGTTTTATCAATTCTCATGTACCTCAGATGATTCATTTTCCTCTTTGGTTTGCATATCAAAGAATGCTTCTTGATTTGGGAATTTAGAAGGTGACAGATCAGAGTCTTAATCCTTTGGAGTGGGAGAGATTGGTATTTATAGGTGCTAGGGGCACGATGGTTTTAGGGTGAACCACAAATAAATTCCCACTCCACAACTGGAGGCAGACTCCACCATGTTTCTTAGAATCATATAGTCAACCATCACTCCCTTCATGGCAGTCGCAGAACATTCCAACATCCCTCAATTTCCTCAGAGTCGTAGAGGTGACCATAAATCCCTCTATGGAGGTCATAGAGACTTTCACCCTCTATTAAGCTCGTCTAAGTCATAGATTTGGTCATCATTTTTCTTTATGTAAGTCACAAAGGACTTGGTAGCTTTTCGCTAGCTGCAGTACTAAAGGGCTTTGCAAAGTTTCTTTGTAAAGCAGCCCATTTTTCTTTATTTTAGTTTTCTTCACTTATTATTTCCACATCATGGATTTCAGTGCCAAAAAAGACACTTATGGTTCATCCTTCTCCATGTAAATAAATTCTATGATCTGGAAGAACCATTACCTAAAGTTACAGAAATGAGGAAAGTGATGAAGAGTTAAAACTCTATGAGGAACATTTGAATTATTCTACATATATTCAATGATTTATTAAATCATCCATATCCAATGAGTTTTTAATAAACATGACAATATGGATACCTATATCATAATGTCTCACTTTTGGATCTATATCAAGTGAAGGTGAGACAATAGAGGTATGATATTTCCAATGCATTGTTTATAACTATGATTGGAGATTCTATGTCATTTGGGCCCCATGTAGACAAGATAATTGGATACATTGAATACCTAGACATCTTAGGTATTTAATTACAATATTATTTTCATAAATATATCATAATTTCATCACTTCTCAAAACCTTATCCATCTTTATTTTTAATTACAATATGAGTAATAAGGTGATGAGTCTTCCTGAACTTCTTACTTTGATTCACCAAGTCGATAAGGACTTGGGGCATGATAAAACCATAGTCTTTATGGTGAATAATAAAATGAAGGAGAGGTAAAAGTGGATGAAGACATATAAACACTCTAAATATCTTGATTACTGTCCTTCCAAGAAGAAGAAAAAAATCTAGAGACAATGAATAGAAAAAGAGGCATTATGTTTTGCATGTGTCAAGTGGGGCCACTATAAGAGGAACTTCACCAAGAAACAAGGGTAAGATAAATGTGTTTTCTTAATTTTGTGTAATATTTTAGTATATAAACATTGGATATTATATACATCATATAGGGCTCACATATGTATCCAAATTTAGTAATCAAGTTGATTCTAAAAAAAATGCTATAGGAGAGGTGGATTTGAGAGCTGCTAATAGAGAGAGGTTGGCTACTCTGGCCACTGGTGAATACCACCTTTCATTCCCAATGAGAATGATTTTGTTTTTTAAAGATTTTTATTATGTACATATGGTTACCAAGAACCAAATTTCTATATCATGCCTAGATGTAGCTGGGTTTATTTTCATGTTCAGAAATAAAAGTTGTTTATTTTATAAGGACATCATATTTTATGGTATGGTGCATTTAAATTGCGATATTTATGTAAAAAATTATGAAAAACATGTTTAAGAATTTGATAGCAAATCATTTTTACTTGACTCATATAACACCAAGCTTTAGCATCTCACTCTTGGTCAAGTAAACTAGAAATAATTTGAAAAATCTATGTCAAGATGGTTATTTAGACTCATCTGAGCTAAAAAAATTGAAATATATAATGGTTTTTTATAAGAAAAAACGACCAAACATCCATTTTGTGGACATGGTGAAATGGACAAAGAGTTTATAGTATTAGTACACATTGATGTGTGTGGATGGTTTCTAGTAAAATCCAGAGGAGGGTATTATTCATAACTTTTACTTATGACTTGAGTAGATATGGTTATGTAAAATTGATGAGCTATAAGTTTCAGTCCTTTGAATAATTTAAGGAATTCAAGAATAAGGTAGAAACAATATTGTAAGAATATAAAGAAGAGTCCATTAGATCGATGTGGTTAATATCTTAACCAAGATTTTATTGACTTTCTATGGGATTTTGGGATTATCTCTCAACTCACTCCACCTTATGCACCATAATGGAATGGTGTTAGTGAAAGGAGGATTTATACCTTATTAGACATGGTAAGGTTGATGATTAGTCAAGTAGATCATCCATTATCATTTTAGTGTTATGCATTATAAACATTAACATACATATTAAATCGAGTTCCAACTAAAGTGGAAAAAGTAATTCTCTTTGAGTTATGGAATGGAAAGAAACATGTTTATGGAGATGCAAGGAATTTGTCAAGTCCTTATTAGGAAACAAAATATAACTCTAGGGAATAAAGTGTATCTTTTTATGATATCCCAAGGAAATAAAGGAATGGTATCTATAAAACCCCTCAGACATGAAAGTGACAATCTCCAAACAAGTGATCTTTCTTGAGTGGGAGAAAATCACCAAAATGGGTAGTGAGAGAAATAATGAATTCAATGAATTTGATGCTCAATATAAAAAAGAGTTAGAGTAGAAATAGGTTCCACTATTCCATGTGTAAGAAGTAGTTCCTGAAACACAATTACTACATAAGACAACAATATAGGTAATAGAACCTGATAGATATAGTTTTCTAGTCACCAAATTTGGTGACTCATTATTTATTGACAATGATAAACTTCTCTCCCACATGTTGAAATTAAAGAGATCATAAGATGCAAGTTTCCAAGAATCCATGAATTCTAAAAAGGATTCCATGTATCAAAACCATGTTTGGGTTCTGGTTGATGCTCTAGTTGATGTAAATATTTTGGGGTGAAAATGGGTGTTCCACCTCTGAGGTGGAACGTTTCGGGGCAGTGCGGAAATGGAATGACGAGGATCATTACCCATCCTCTTTTCAATATAGACGGGTTCTCGTTAAATTCACCTTTTCTTTTTTTTGGACCTATTCAGCATTATTATCCATTAATGAAGGTTGGATTAACTCTGCGGGAACGGTTGGTCCCAGCAGGCGATTGCATGGGGGTCAAGCACTTATGTAGTCTGCCCTTCTCAGATATAACATAGTCATATGGTCTCTAACTGGTTTATTTTTGGATCCAAGAAGGCCCAATGGCCCTTGTATGCATGATTCATGGACCTTCTTCCCAATGACAGATGCTTGTTGATTGATGATTCATCCAATAACACTCAAGGACTCCATTGGTTGAGTGGATGGGAGTTTAGGCTCACCACACCCTTATGGGGGAGGATTGTTTCCTATTTCAGGACTCTATTATAGATTTTACATGTGTTCATATGTTCATGAATCCTTTGTTCATTCTCAAAGAGTGTGTCCACGGAATACCGTTGGTTTAAAGGATCATTGTAGGCATGCATATATCTAATGCTACGGAGGTGTTGCTGACTTGATCCATATAATAAGGTTCTCTGGACTTTATCATCATCCAATGGGGAGTGGAAGGTGACTTGATGTTGGGATTGGACCCATAAGAAGGGCTTCCTACATATCCTCAAGAGAAGAATCAGTACCCACATTGTACAGATTGTGTGGGGCTTACACATGGGAGATTCCCATTTGAGGAGACATGATTGGGTGGACCCTTTTGGATGGGAACCCTTTTTAGATCGAGCCTTATAGTAGGTATCCTACCTATCCTGGTTTGGTTGGGAATCAGAGTTATCGCAGTTCATATTGTGTGGATGTTTAAATCATCAGAAACCTCTATGACCACGTGAGTCATGCCTAGTGTGAGAAATAAGAGGATTTAAAAGTTTTAACAATGCACATGATTCCTCCCCTATTGGTGGGAGAGGGAGATCCCACAGCGAAAGAGGTCGGGGCAACTGTGGGTGGGGGTGCGAAGAAATGAACCCTTCAATGTGAAATGAAATTGAAGATCACATGGCCCTAACTCGGAATTTTGGGGACTTACATCAGTGGGAGGTCCCCAGAATACGTTCTGGGAAGGGGAGGAGTTTCTTCCTCATCAAAGGGGGGAGCAAACATAACCCCTTAGACTAATCACTATTCCTCATTGAATGGAAAATCAAGTGATCACCCTTAATCCCTAGAATGTGGTAGTTCACGTCTATGTCCCAAGGTTGAAATTTGGGTTACCATGGGAATGTATACCCACATGCATTTCTGAAGCATGAACCGTTGTGGGGAGAGCCTTCATGATTCCTCTTTCCATGGGTATGTAGACTCAAAGGGGCACGCTGGTGCACCTAATGGTCTGATCACACGAGTCAGGTGGCTTTGGAGGAGGCTTTGGCCTGATGTCAAAGGATTTTTTAGTGGAGAGATCATGGGGGAATATATGGTAATGGAAGGGTGAGTTTGGAACTGGAGGAAATAATACCCAAAAACACCCCATTCCATGTACTGGTTTCTTATGCGGAATGGGGGAAGATCTGCATACTGTAGTGGCATATAAGGAAGCAAACTATATTGTAGATGGGCTAGAAAACAAAGGGATCAATGCTGAAGAAAGTGTTCTCTCAATTATGTAGCCTGCTGACATGATGACTCTTCTAATATGTGATAAGTGTAAAATCCCCTCGTTCAGGCTTGTGTAACTTTGTCTCTTTTTTCTTTGTACAAGGGCCTCAGCGCTCGCCTTTATAAAAAAATGCATAGGGCACATACTGATGTGGTATGCAGGCATTGGTATAGATGGCCGGATACCATAGTGGTATGTGGCTCATCACACCAATTTGGGTTCCATCCGCGCAATGATGTAGTACGCGCCGCTGGGTTCAGTCGACATAGCGGTGCACTACACAGAGCGCCATATTGAAATAGGGTTTGGGGAATTATTATTCGCAGGGAATTCATCCGTGAGAAGTACATGGTTTTCAGTTCACCAGTTAGGTTCATGGTTCTATTATTATTCTTCAACTCCCCTGTTTTATGGTTTTCGGCCGGTTGTACCTTCGGAGATAGTGGTTCGTGATTCGGGCTTTGTCGATGAATCGAGAAGGAAGTTGGAGTCTTCTCTAAACACTTTCATCCAACCTCAAAGTCCCCTTCAAGCCTTCTTGAATGTCCATCATCCTTCTATTGTTCTCCCTTTTGTAGAGAATCGGGACACTTGTATCTATTGGGCATGTGACACCATTTGAGGAGGCCCATGTTGATATCCTAACCCACTGAAGACTCAGTCAACTGGGGTTTGTAGAGGCTTTGGTTCATGAGAATGGTTTTCGAAACCCTGCTGGTTTTCTTCGTCCACGAATTGATGAGTTCACGGTATGGTACGTGGATTGACTTCACACACACAATTTCTTTGGGTACATAGTTCGTAGTCTTCCTTGCTCGCTAGAAATTACCTCGTAATCTAGCGGTTCACAGATCATTCTACATACCTTGTGTTTTTCGATCCAGCTTGCTTGTATACCTTTCCCAATGATGGTACGCGGGACACTTGAAATTCTTTGAAACCATTAATTCCTACAAGTTTATTATGAACATTGTAACTCAATTTTGAGTCCATTCACCTTGCTTGACATGTAGGATTACTTTATTCCTTTTGAAAATCTTTTGTTGGGTTATTTTCTTTCCTTGGATAATTTTTCAAGAACCCAAAAATTCCCCCCATCAGAATGTGGTCTATTCGGAACAAAAAGGAGACTATTCTGATTTAGAATCAGTCCTGAACTGAAATGGTTCACAGTAGAACAGATGGAATTGGTAGAAAGGGACCACACCTATATATAGGGGTCCAATTCATTTGTATTTTACTGTTTCCCATGGTGAAAAGTGATCTTCATTTACCCAGCATCCTCAACTCTCACGTACCATGATCCTTGAGAAAATCCCATTCACAAACCACTTCATATGTTCTGTGAATCAATCTCCTCACCATTTCTCCATCTGAGTACCATATTTTTGATTCCATGAATGGTTTTATGGGATTTTAAGACTTAAAATCCAAATTCCATGTAGTATTATGCTACACGGATTTCTTTTCCACATATCGAACATGGATCGATGAACCGGAATTTTGAACTAATCATCCGATCTTTAAACTTTAATCCACAATTTCTTAACATGAACTTAACCAAAGCTTAGGTTTGTGGTATCTAGATTCTGTGAACCTTTCTGTTCACTGGAAAACTATCCACGGGCCAACGCCTCATGGATGGTTTGTGTACCATGTCTTTATGTGGGGTTACCTCTACGTATCATGCAGTATGTGGATTGGGCATTCCACACACTATGTAGTACGCGGGATGTGACAACCGCGTACTATTTTTGGAATACATATGTGGAGATTTATACAAACATATTTTGATTCCTTTATCTATTCTTCCATAGTCTTTTATGCATATTTTTTTATTGGATTGACTTTTTTTTGGCTTTTGGATATTCTTGTGCACGCACCAATGGCTACTGCTGACATCACTGCTTCTTCTTAGGCTACTATTATTGCCCCTCTTTTTTCTGATGATGAAAGATCGAAGGACATGGTATCTTGGTTGACTAAAAACTTTGTTTTTTCCATTTCACCAATCTATTTTGAATCTGCTCACAGTGTGTCAACGGGAGTACCCAGTCTCAAACAGGATTCTTTCTTAAAGTTTTGGCCTTTTTTCGGACACAGCAATCCTGGCGCCAAACCTGATTGATCATCCTACCACCAGGTTAATTAATACTTATATTCTGAAGGCTTTGATCTCTTCCAAATGGAGGTACCTTCATAGAGACACTACCTTCGGGTCTTTGTTGTACAATGCAACATGAACTTTAGAGGGGGTACAGTGGAAGCCCGCTCATATGGCCCCATGTTACTAGAGCATTAAGAGGAATGCTACAGCAAACGAGAAGCACCGTTGGTCATCCGGACCAGACCTTCCCTCTAGAGGCTCCTTTGGCTTGGACTAGGGATGGCCCTTTTGGGTTCTCCAGAGTTCTAAAGAATTATGAGCCTAGATATAGACTATGAGACTATAAAAAGTTGCTTGGGTTTATCATACAAACACCCATCGTCCTACTACCCTTATTTTACAACTCTTAAGTAGGTGGAGTCTAGATACCAACACTTTCAATTTGACCCATGGGGCGGCCTGCATCATCCTTTGGGACATCCATATAATTTTTGGATTCCCTATCATTGGTGACATGTATGATGAATTTATTCCTCCCTACACTATTTGGGATAATGAGGAAAGACCACCCCCCAGGTGAGGAAACTCACCATTCAAGAAAAGGTGTTTCTGAAGGAAACTGGTCCCTTTATGAAGTACGACATTCCATTTGAAGACTGGTTTGGAACTTTTGTTAAGCATAATGGTCTCGAGCCCGATCCATGGAGACCCAGGGCTTGTCCCACCAAATCTACCCATATGTGATCGGGTACTTACTGGCCCACTTTGGAAGAGGAGGATTTTTGCAAATAGGGATGGGGGATCATCCCTGACGTCAATCGGTTATTTCGACTGGTGGATTTCTTGGCCAGGTTCCTGAGTGGGTGGCTTCTACCAGTGTGGGAATCTGGTGGTTTAAGAGCCCCAACCTTTATTATGGACACTCATTTGGCCACCAAAAAATGAATCAATTCAGCTATCCCAGTGTTGGCCAAGATATACCGCCTACTAGACCGAATCAGTGAAGGGGGGTCACCCTACCGGATGACTGGACCTTTTCAAATTATTTGGAGCTGGATGGGATCCCACATAGGGGGTAATTCCATTATCAATTCCCTACCAATTCTGTATTCTACCCTCTTACTATAACTTCATATCACCATCATGGACATTCCAGTAGCTTGGGAATCACAAGATAAGAAAGAGGAGAAAACTGAAAAGAACAAGCAAGACTTAATGGCTTATCTCAATGTTAAGATCATTTTTCTTATCACCCTTATGATTCCCCTAGAGGTATTATTACAAATAATGCATCTAAAGACATCATCAACTGATGTTACTTATTTTCTTTGTGAGAAGGAATCCTAGTTTCTCGTATCATAGGGGAACTTTTTTGCGAGGGCTATGCACCCTGAAGATTTAGTCTACAATTCAATTGCATTTAGAAGTTGTTCCCTCCTACTCTTAATAGAACTCGCGAGAAGAAACATCTGATGATAGATCACTAATTATGGATAATGTTCACCCAGGAGGAAACCCAAAGCTAGGAAAGAATTCTAGAATCTGGGGATTCTATGCCCTTACTTACCAAGAACTATTCTAAGGCATGGGTTAAGTCATATCTCAATGGACAATTAGCCAACCAAGTGCCTATTATGAAAACTTCCAAGGAATCCAAGGAGAAAAGAAAGGGGAAGCAAAATGATGTTTTTGAACACTCTCGATCGGGAAAAGTCCTCCAAACGTATGTTTTCTCCCCCCCCCCAGTAAAGTTGTGAAATATGGGGTTATGACCTCACGGGTGGCCGAACAAGATGATGGAACTGTTTCCAGGAGTCCATCATCCATTCCTTTCGAGGACGATTTTCTAGTGGCCTGGAAGCAATGGGACCTTTTGAAAGGTCATTCCTCTACCCGTGACCCCCCCTGATTTATTGTAGCTCTTCCAGACTAGGGATGTGACCCTAACAGGAATTTTCTACGTGTAAGAACCAGCTGACATTTCTTTTAATGAGGATCAAAAGAGGGTGATTTGCTATCTTAAGTACCTCGAGACCCTCATTCACTCTCAAAGTGGTCATCGTAAGTAGTCACATCGGGTACTTTCCATGTTGTGACCAGAAACTATTGATGAGGATGACGACTTAGTTGGCTTTCCTACTGCGGCTACCATGGAAAAGTTTTCTTTCTTTCAACCATCATCTCAAAAATGTTCATATTCTCAAGATCCTGAATATATAGGGACACCTAGGAAACATTATTTGTTGTTGAAACCTACTATGCTACCATGTACCTTCCTTCTAGCACTAGCTATCCCAATTACAACTGCATTTCTAGAGGCTTGGAGAGTCTGGGATGAATTGAGGGTGAGCACATTAGATGAAGATATATGGAGTCTTATTTAGAGGGAACGCTTCGATCTTCTAGACTTTTCGGGAGCCACTGCTCCTACTAGTATTTCAGCTGAAAAAGATCCTGATGAGCTGGAAGCTTACTTCACTGAAATGGATTGGTGCCCTCATGCTCTTATAGATAGGTGTTACTGGTCAGACCACGTGGAATTGATGGCAGTATTCACATGGCTGATGGGAGAGGCCTTATCTGAAACCTTTGGACTTATATTATTTTATTGAAAATATGTTGAAAGTTTCCCCATTTTATTTTTATTCTTCTGTTACCTGCCTAATCTCAGGAAATATACTTTTCCCAGAATTATTCTCCCGGAGGGATTGAAGCTTGGGATTACACCCCCTCAATGGTAAGGGTACTGCAGAAGGATCCCTTAGAGCCCAAGAACCTATGGAAGTTGTTATAAAATACCCTTCCTAGACATTTACCCCTCCATCTTCTCTTGATGATCTTATTCCAGAGTCATCCCCCTAATAGTAAATGAAATGCAAGAAAGCCTCTTAGTTTTCCAAGAATATTCGATAGGGGATCACAAGTAATTGTCTGTTTATATGGTGATTGAACCAAGTAACTTTATCTGGTAAACTTACTAATACATATATTTACTTTGATGCAGGGCCTATTGCTAACTAGATGATGACCAATCATGCATCTATAACCCTTGTCCCTTTTAGGGTAGAGTAAGGGTCACTATCTATCGTGGCTGAACGAAATAGGTAAGAAGGGCCATTTAAAGAGACCGGGGGTGCTGCTGACCCCTCAGGTGTGTGTAATCCCATTCGAACAATATTTTCCCAAACAATGGAGATACATCTAGATGTTACGGGGTCACTTGACTGTGCTGAGCTGACTCTCCTGAAGAGAGACAAGGTGGTATTTAGGGCAGGGGATAAGTCCAATGACAAGACCCATGCCTTACTGGATCTTGAAGGGGCTTAGAATATTGAGGAGCCGATCAATATCGATCAAATGGATTTTTCCCTTACAAAGGGAGTCACTTTAGAGACTACTATTTCATCTACACATGGTGGCTCCAGTGAAGTCATAATCAGGGAGGATGATGTCCCATCCCCTGAAAATTTGGATCGGGATATCGTGCCCTTTTTTCTGCTTCTGAGAGGGGTTAGTCTTTATTCCCCCAGGATTCCAAAACCAGTATCCTTATCTTGACTAAACATCCCTATATGCCTTATATTAACTGAAAACCTTTTGAGGGTTGACTTGAGGGATATTGTTTTGGCAGAGCATGGCCATGGGTCTTCAGTGTTCATGTGTATCCACAGAGTACCACTGATGATTAAATATGCAGCATCATCTATTTTAGATAGAGGTACCACTGTGGGGGTTAGAGTAATTGAATCTATCTCCCCCTCTCCCCAAATTCACAACCACAAGCCTTAGTAATGGCAGGAGATACACCTACCTTGTCATCTATTACCATTAACAGAGATGAGGCTGTTATAGGGTCATGTTGTGCTGTAAATTCCGAGTCAATTACCTCTCTGGTGGAATTCATTCCTAACCATATTTCATCGTCAAGGAATGATTCTGAGATTGATCGATAAATCCTAGTTGATCTATGTCTCACTCTCCAAAAGGTATAGAAGAACATTTGGAGATTAATCTCCCAGACTCAATTGGATGAGATGCTAGTGATGTTGGAAAATCTACACCACCAGCTTGTGGTCCTAGGATTCATTGGATTCAACTATCATGGAATTTATGATATAGTAAGATAAGTAGTTTCTTCTCAAGAATCAACTGGTGCACTTGAATCTTGACGCTCTATGGCAGAGTCGACAACTTATTTGGCTGTTACACAACAAATTCTCATTGACAAAGTTGCCACTCATGCTGGAATGGTTGCGAAGTTGTAATAAGAACTCATGAATCAAGAGTATTTTATGGAACAAGTTGACCAGGAAGTAGAGCAACAAAGACAGAATATAGAGAAGTTCATATAGGAGCGGGTTCGGGCCATATCCGTCGTTGATGAGGGGCAATGGAAAATGTATGAGGGATAGATAATAAGCCTCCAATCCATGAGGGAAGAAGAGGCACTATGGGTGAGTGCAGAATCTAAGACTATGAATTTATTGAAGCTTCGCCAAGCCATTGAGGATTCTCGCCAATTGTTTTTTCATCTTTGTGACTCTGTAGAATGTATCCTATAAAGGTCATGTATTTCTCATAAGAAGAGGCTCCAGGCTGTGGATTCCCACCATATTTTTTTATGGAGTATTATGGAACTTATTTTTCTCTAAATTATTTCTCTTTTCCTTTTCCTATTATTTCTATTGATCAATTGATCATATAAACATAATCTCAATCATGTATTAATTTTAAACCATGACTTAAAACTAGTAGATTGAAATATTCGAATCAAGCTCTAATTTTTTCCTAAGTCATAGGACTCAATGAGCGTAGTTCGACTATTACTGAGGTTTTAAGGAAACCTCATGAAATTTTATGTATTTTTTAATTTTTTCCTTAATTTTTTCCTAAGCCTACTTGGTATGGGCTTGGCAGGCATAACTTGTATTTTTCTTAGGCCGCCCTTTTCAGGTTTTTGTCCTAACAAGATTTATGCCTTTTTTAATGGGTCAATGTTCTTTTTAACGAACCGATACTTGACTTTTACCCATAGGTGCCCTTTGTATATTCTCCCTCTAGAAAGTATGGAATTTTTCTCTGGAAGTTCATATTCTTTCCAATAAAACTTATTACTGATATTTTAGGTCCAATAGATTTGACCAAACTTAATGAGGAAAGTTCCCCAATTCAATACCATCAGCCGAGAATATTCTAATATCCTTCAGAAATGGATTAGGGATTTTTATTGATCCTTGATTTTCGTATTCTAGAGGTACATGAGGCTCCAGAGCCTCTTTAGTTGTATATAAGAAAAAAATTACTCTCCTAGGGAAAAAAATTCCTTTGATTGACGGTTGTTTTTATGTGCGACATATGCATAGCCAACGGGGCATAATGTGCATATTCAATAAAAGGTTTCCACAGGGAACTGGCCTTCCATTTCCGATGGCCTGGTGGGATTTGAAACATTTTGAATTTATTTTGAAGTCAGGAGCCACAGTGGGTGGCTGGCCTGAGTAGTGTTGTCTGAAAACATTAGGGAAATTCATATTTTCTTTGAGTGGGAAATTGTTCCTGCATATTATTTACTTGCATGAGGGAGATCTGGTTAATGTTCAGTTCAGCTAAGAGTCTTTTTTATGTTAGGGTCACTTATAAGTAAGGAGGTATATAAGCCATTATCCATGATTTTTCCAAATACGGGGGTGTGACAATACATGAATGTCATTTGAGTGTATAAAAGCTGTAAAGGACTCTCCTAAGGATGAATTTTCCTTTGATTAGTAGCCATTTTTGTGGGAGATATATGTATATCCATCAGGGCATGATGTGAATAGTCAAGAAATGGTTTCCTTATGACACTGGCATTCCATCTCCAATGTCCATTGAGGATTATGGAGATTGGGAACTTTCTAATTATGGTATGTGGCCTTTGACCAGGGGTGATCCTGAACATGAAAAGAGGATTTTCAACTAAAATTCTTTGGGGAAACCTAGAAACTAGTAGGGGAACTCTTCTTTTGTATGGGGATCAACTTCACGCATACAGATGAGATATATTTAGAAACCTCAAAAGGGACCAGAGATGAATCGGGCCTATATGTTCTGATATATCTAGGATATGTGTAAGGAGGAAAGTGTAAACCATGACTTTGAGGACCCTTAAATCAGGAGGGATGGAACGAGGTTTGAAGCCATTGGGTGTACTGATATAGGAGAGGACTCTCATGGGTATGAATTTTCCTTTGATTGACAGCCATTTTTGTGGCCGAAATATACCAAGCCACTAGGGCATAGGGTGAGGCATTCCTTCCATCTTTGGGATACCTGGTCATTTAAAGTCACATGGCCAGGACATGGGGTTCCTCTTGGGGGATGGAATCATTACCTACCTTTTAGGGTTGTTCTACTAGGACCAATTCCTAGATTATTTTACTATAATTCCATGGTGTATCTCTCTATGAAGTCCCTAAGCTCATGTAAGATATGATCAGTGTGAGAAAAAATAGATTATGATGAGTCTGTGTCATTTCTTAGGAATATAAAAATCAACATTAGAGGGAAATTTTGGGTTTAAAACAATGTTATGCAATTTACCATCGTAAAACAAGGGTGATTTTAGTCTCACAATTTAATGTCATGCAGTGAGGATGTGATGTTGTGCAGTTTAGATTCATGTAGTAAGGATTATTATACTGTCACAAAGATCTTTAATAGTTTTGGGTTAATCGCGATAAGGATGTTACAACGTTCCATAGACATGAGTGATGATAGAAGGTGTAAACCATAGTCTCGAGTGAATCTAGAATCAGAAGGAACGGAACGAGGATTGGAATCCATTAGGCATACTGAGATAGGAAAGGAATCTTTTAGGGACGAATTTTCCTTTGATTGACAGAAAGTTTTGTGGGAAACATATGCAGATCCACTAGGGAATGATGTGAATAGTCAAACATAGGTGTTTGTAGGATGCTGGCCTTCCATCTTACATGGCCTTGGATGATTATGTGGATCCACGTTTCCTCAGGGTATGGAGTCTGAAAAATGGGAATGATATGTTTGGGAATGTAAGGAATACCCAAAACATGATTAATTGTGCACTATTGGGGCTTCCACATAGGCCTGGCTGATATGTAGAGGGGGAAGTTGGATTTTTTGACTTCTCATGGGTGGGGGCATGTACAGGATCTCGTAACAGAGAGGACTAACCCACACACAAATCCTGAAGAATTTTGCAGTTTATTATCATGCGATTAGGAAATTTCATGGACCACCATAAAATTATGACCTATGTATGGGTGATAAGGGGAATTTTTATGGTGGCTAGGCCTAAATGCTATATCCGGACATCACTATGTATTCTGAAAAGGTAGGAATTAAGAAATACATAGTTCTGAACATTCCCTACACCAATCCGGCTTGGTCCATGTGTAAGAACATGTGAGGGAATTTTTTTTCATATATATGTGCTGGGACTTGGATTCCAAATTCATATGTCACTACGTATCTTGTGATGGAAGGAATCAATCCATACATAGTTTTGAATGTTCCCTGCAGATGTTTTCTCGATTTTTAGGGACATTTGAGGGAATTTTTATATATATTTTTTAATGATGGTGATTTTCTGGATCGGGATTCCAAATATGGGTGTCACTATGTATCCTACAAGGCCAGGAATCAATCTGCACGTAGTTCTAAAAGTTCCATCTCCCGATTTGGCTTGGTCCACAAATCGGGAGATTTTGTTTCATTTTCTACGGGTGATGGGTCTACTATATCTACCTACAATTTTTTTGGGTAAGAGAATCCTTACTACTGGTCCTAACCTCACACGATTTATACTCGATGTGAGAAATGAGGAGTGGTCCTAGAGTCTCCATCGCAAGTGTGGGGTGGTAGAGAATATGACAGGGGGAATTTTGTTTTGTTTTGTTTTTGTGGGGGCTAGGCTAGGATCGAGGATCGAGGCATTGCTACATATCCTAAGAGGGAAGGAATCAAGTAGTACAAAGTTCTGTATATACCTTGTATCAATTTTGGCTTGGTCCAGGGGTAGGGTAATTTTCATTCTATCAATCAAAGTTTCCAGGACTATCATGTTACTCCATAGTTTTCTTTCATAAGAGAATCCCTACTATTGATCATAAGCTCACATGAGTTATACTCGATGTGAGAAACAAGGAGAGATAAGGGTTTCCCTTACAAATATGGGTTTATAGGGGGCATCATGGAGGATTTTTTATGGAGGTTGGGCCAGAATCAAAGATCGAGGCATCTCTACGTATCTTGTGAGGGAAGAAATCAAGCCGCACATAGTTTTGTGAGATATAATGTAGTTTATTTTCATGATATTATGATGTTTTTTGTCATGTAGTTTAACGTATTATGGTGGGGACATGATTCACATTTTAATGTCATGTTTTAGGGACAAGTTTCTTATAGTTTAACGTCATGTAGAAAGGACAACAACTCATAGTTTAGGGTCTTAGAGCTTCAATAATGGCTTCATGGTTGGATGTTACTCATAGTTTAAGGTCTAAGATTTTGGACCATCGCTTCTGTGTATTATAACTCATAGTTTAGGGTCATAGATCTTGGGCCTTGACTTCATGGTTCAATGTCATGTTTTATGGACTAATACTGTATAATTTTACATAATCTAGTTAGGACAATGAATCATATTTTAAGGTCATAGAGCTTAGACCATGACATGGCATATTATAACTCATAGTTTAAGGTCTTAGAGATAAGACCATGGATTCAATACTATTATGTAAATTATTTTTTCAATAACTTCTCATTTGTTGGAGTTGTGATGAGTTTTCCTTCCATTGATATCAGGGTGTATGCTTCATTGGAATAGACCCTATGTATGATGTATGGTCCTTCCCACTTTGGTTAAAGCTTTGGGATATTCTTCCCAAGTACCATCGAGGTTCTGAGGACTAACACCATTTCTCCACCGAGGAATGATCAAAGGCAAACCTTTTTGTTGAAGGCTCATACAATCCAGTTTTGGTAGATTTCCAAATGGTGTAAAGTGTGTATCCTTTTCTCATCAAGATGTTCTAGTTCCTAAAACTATCTATGGGATTGGTTTTCCATGGATAGTTGATCACAAATGGCCATGAAAAGTGATCGTACTTGGATTTTGATAGGCAAAACTACCTCTGCCACGTATACTAGGGAGTACAGGGTTGCTAGGGTGGAAGTGCGGGTCATGGTACAGTAAGCCCATAAAGAATGAAAGAGCATGTATGGACATGATTTTTTATCCTTATCGACCATCTTTTAGATTATGTTGGACAAGGTCTTGTTGAAAGCTTATAACTTCCCATTGGCCACTGAGTGGTAGTGGGATGACTAGTTGGCCTTGATTTCATACTCCAAGTATAACTTTTCCAACTCAATAGAGCAGAAGTTGGTGTCATTGTCTATAATGACGGTATGAGGGACACCAAATATAGTAATGATGTTGGCGTTCACAAAGCTAACGATGTTTTTCTCCCTGGCATCTTTAATGGGTATGGCTTCGGCCCATTTGGAAAAGAAGTCGGTTGCTGTGAGTATAAACTTGAATTGTCTGGATGTGGTGGGAGGATATGGTCCCACAACATTTATCCCCCAGGTGGCGAATGACCATGAGTAATTAGTTGTATTTAGTAACTCTGGGGGTTGGTCTATGAAATGAGCATGAACTTGACAGGAATGGAACATCTTGGTGAATATGGCACAATCCTGTATCATGGTGGGCTAGTAATACCCAAGCCTTTGAATTTGGTGAGAGACCTTGGTTGCTGATTAGTGTGCTATAGAAGCTTCAGCGTACACTTCTTTCATGATGACAGTAGTTTCTTATCCATAAATGCACTTGATAAGGACTTTGTTAAGGCCTTGTTTGTTTAGAACCTTTTCTTGGTTTACCCCATTGTAAAATGTCATATTGACTGCTCGTCTTCAGACCAGCTCTCTTCCATCCCTATCTAGTGGGAGTTCCCTGTTCTAAAGGTAATTTTTAATGGGAATCATCCAACCAGTAGTGTGACCATAAGGATTAGAAATAGGGCTGATTTCATTGATTTCCTCCATATCTCTTTGGATAAATGGAAAGACCATCTAGTGGTGGGAAATTCTAATGATTGTTTCATCACAGTCTCGATCGGACATGGTCATGGCTGCATTTTCCAAAATGTCATCTTGTAAATTTTGTGATTGGGGGACATAAGTCAATGTTGGTTCTGATGGGAATTCTACCATTAGTTCTCGAACATGGTTCAGCAAGGGGACTAATACCTCTTTCTTGATGGTGTAGTAACAATTGACCTGTTTTATGACTAGCTCGAAATCAAACTTTATTTTTAGGTGTTTAGCTTGCACATGATGTGTCAGTTCCAGGACTACAATGAGGGCCTGGTACTTCACTTTATTATTTTTACACCCTTCCTAAAGTAGGAAAGAGTAAAGAAATATGGATACGAGTATAATTTCCAGCCTCACTTTGTTGAGCTTGGGATCCTCCATCCTTTTCCCTATCAGGATTTGGGAAGCACCATAGAATTACATTTCACATGTATGGGGGTTCTCCTGAAGGGAAAACACTTCTTCATCTAGAATTTCAGCATCAGGAGTGTTGTTTCTTCTAATGGGTGCTCATCCAGGAATTCTTCTAATGCCTAGACTTTGATGGCCTTCTGAGACACATACCATATTTCTAAATGTTGTAGGATGACCACACATCGTGATAGGTGACAATTTAGCATGGGACGGTTGAGGATATATTTGAGCAGGTTGCAGTGAGAGATCAATTGGACCTCATGGTGCTACAGGAAATGCTAGAGTTTTTAAACTGTGAAGATTAGGGCTAGGAATTTCTTTTCAATTTTTGAATACTGAGTTTCAGCATCGATCATTGTTCGGATGAGGTAATGGAGGTTGTTCTCACTACTGGAATCATTCTTCTGCATGAGGAAGGCCCCTAATGATTGTTCTAGGGTGGTTACATACAAAATGAGTAGGATCCCCTCAACATGTGGAATCAGCACCGGTGGCCTTAGGAGATATCTTTTGATATTTTCGAATGCTTATTAGAAATCATTAGCCTACTTGTACATAACTCCTTTCATCATGAGCCTGGTGAAAGGTAAACATTTACCTTCTAGGTTGGCCTAGAAGCACCGAATGTGGACAAGGCTCTCCTGGAGACATCTCAAATCGGTGAGTTTGCGAGGTGGTGACATGCCAAGGATGGATTTTTTCTTCTCAGGGTCAATTTTGATGCAGTGATGGCGTACGAAGAAGTTGAGGAATTTTCCCAAGGTTACTCCAAAGGTGCACTTCATGGGATTAATATTTAAACTATGTTGTCACAATTTATTGAAGATAGTTTCAAGATCAGCCAGGTGGTTCGAGTGTTGTTGGTATTTAACCACCATATCTTCGACATAACACTCGAATCACTTTCCCATAAAGGGCTTGAATATGTGATGCATGGCACACTGATATGTGGAACCCAAATTTTTTATTCCAAAGGGAATTACATTATAACAGAACACTCCATGAGGGGCCCTAAAATTAGTATATTATTCATCTCCTCAAGCCATCTAGATTTGATTGTGTCCAGAATAACCATCCATGAAAGAGAGGGCTTCATACCTAGCTATCACATTGATCAACAATTTGGGGATTGGGATTGGGATTTTTTCTTGTGGGAAATGCCGATTAAGTTCCTTGAATTCATTAAAGATTATAATCTGCCCATTCATCTTTTTGACAGGAACTATGTTTCCCAGCTAGATCAGATACTGGACCTACCATATGAAGTTGGTTTGAATCATCTTGTCAACTTCAGCCTCTATTTTGGTATCATTCATTAGTCGGGTCCTTCTGGCTGCCTTCTTATATCCTCGGTGATCGTCTGGTAATCCCAGATGATGAGTGGTGATATCAAGAGATAGGCCTATCATTTCTTTCTAGTTCCAGGAAAAAAAATCTTGATTCTTCTTTAAGAAAAAGGTGTATTCCTTATGTTCCTTAAAAGGCATATCCACACTGATCAAAGTTGATCATGGGTCATTTTTGGTGCCTAGATTTATCTCCCTAAGTTCATCTATTGTGGTGGAGACACCTTCTTTGAATGCAGGAGGGGCATCTTTGAGGTCTTCTTCCTCTTCTTCTTCTTATTCTTCTTCATCTTCTTCCTCTTCTGATGGAGAGAGTATTTTCTAGAAGAATTCTCCAATTTTTAGAGAAAAATCATCTTTCACCATTGTGAGTAAGGAAATGGAAGTTTTAGGACTCAAGTATGGGTTGAGTGAATTTTTTGATAGGGCTTTTCCTGTCATCGTGGGATTCATCCCACTCTTCCGGGTCATTGGACTCGGTGGTTGTGGCAGAGATCATGAAGATGATTGATTTTGCATCCAGACTTGAACTTATGCATTCAACTAGGTTGATGGGTAGTACATACTCTTCCCCAAGTTGTTGTAGGGGTCGGCGGGAACCAATTCCAATCCATTCGAGGCATTGATCCAATCGATATCGTTGGACAAAAGATGTTTTTATTCCAATTCATAAAACCATGTGTCGATATAATGTGAATCACATGACTCAAATGGGTATTTATCAATATGAAACATCCTGTTTTTTCCATTAGTGTAGTATTTGATGCACTAATGGTATGATGATGGAATTGTGATGAGATAATGTATCCAAGGCCTCCCTAATAGGACTTTGAAGGCCATAATTTTCCACACTACTAGGAACTCGGAATATGACATGAGATATCTGAGCCAAGTTTTAAGCTTGATTTGTGAAAACATTTTCTGCTAACTTTTTCTGTATCCCAGTATAGTTTTAGTTAGTGTGTCAAGTTATCTTCATCATATCCTAGTCGATGAAGTGTTCACAGTGGGAGGAGTTTAAATCCAGATCTATTGTTGATGGAGATCCTTATGACGTCAATTCCATTTATCTTGTTGAACACATATAAGGGTTTTATGTTCCCTTACATGATAGAGTCTTCATCCCTTCCTGTGAAGGAGATGATAGTGCGACGTTCTTCGGGGTTTGTCTCCATTCGGTATACTTTGGTTGTTGTTACTTCATCCTCAAACTCTTGGGGACTTAGCAAGGCATCAATGAGTGCCTCCCTAAGATCTGTAGATAGGCTCAACACATCCCAAATTGATAGATTTGCTGGTACTAAATCCATATACTTTAAAATATCATACTTCTTCTCTAAAATTTGATGCTTCCCGGATTGGGGTTTCTCTTTCATAGACACTTTAGGGGTTTGAGATTTTGATGTAGATGGTTCGGCTTCTATAACTGAGGCTAGTGGTGTTGTGGTCCCTTTTAATTTGGTCCAAACCAGTCCGCCCATATTCCTTGGGAGACTTGTTATTTGTTCTTCCCCTAATGGATATTCCAAGATAATTGGGCATGGATATCTTCCAATGGGTCCAATAGAAAATTATTGTTCTTGTTGTGTCTGTCGGAGGGTCCTTCTATGAGTTTTCGTGATGTTAACGGTTTGACTTATGGCATGGCTGGGAATTTGACTCATGCCATGATCATTCCTTTCAGGAAACCTCCAGCCTCTACGACCTATTCCCCTGGCTCTCTAGTTGGGAATAGGGAATTTAGGTTCATGGCTATAGTCTTCATCAGATAAGGGCTCCATCAAGTGAATGAAATTAATAAATCCAAAGATCAATTCTTGATCTGACACTGTTTCTGTCGGACTTTCTCCTACTGATGGTGTCATTTGGAAGGACGGTTCCCATTGTACCAATTCTATTGGCATTAAGTATGAAAGTTTCAACACTAAATTTTTATTTAGTGTCATCTTATCTTCTTTCTCTTTCTTTCTACCCTTCTAGACTTTAGAGGAATGTGAGGTCAAGGAGGATGGTTGTGTTGTATTGGGTGCTTTTGGGGGCATAGTTGGTTTTTTCAACTGTAACTGGAGGATGTCATGGGATCTGTTGATGGTCTTCCAGGTCATCCAGTTGTTGAGATTTTTCTCCTACTTACTAGAGACTGTTTTCCACTCCTTTTCTTCTCTGGAGTCTTTGGTGGAAACTTGCACCACTTGTTCTGGGGGTCGACCCAACTTGACTTTCCTATAATCCACCATCTTTTGTAGGAGATCCTTGAAAACAAAGCATTTATAGATGGTTTGTCTTAGTATTTGGTGATATAGACAATAATTTGGATGGACTTTGAGACCCACTTCATCAGCTCACATAGGATCTGGTATCTGGAGAAAATTTCAATTCATAACAGCTGTGAAATAAACGCAGACCTGGTCATCTTGGAATGAGTAAACTTTATTTCTTCATTCTTTGATCTAATTTTGTTTTATCACTCTATCGCTTGTCTTGTCGAGGTGGGGGTGGTTGTTGGTGTCCATGGGTCCCGCACGGTTCGGTGGGGGCCTCATAACTAGATATAGTGTCGGGGGTAGATTAATCGTGACAGAAGATACTTCCCTTTTTCCCATTATTTTCCCAAGGGCTGATGGGGAAATTCTGGACTTAAGATTGGTCCATTTTAAGGACTCCTCTATCCTTTGGGAAATGGAAAAGAATTCTCTAAACCCACTTTTTCACTCCAGTAGGATGATATTTTTTCTCAATTAATCATGAAGGTTATCGATGCACTTGAGCATCTCATCCTAGGGGAGCGGCCAGTTTAGGGGATAAGTTACGCCTTTCCATTTGGCAATGAAGTTTGATACTCTTTCGTTCTCTCACTGTATGCAGTTCATGAGGTCACTAACCTTCGTCTTAGGTAGTGTTGAACTAAACTAGAAGATAAAATGTTTTCGGAGTTCCTCATATCCTATAATTGAATTATCTGGATTGCTAGTATACCACACAAAGGCCAATCCCTGCAGGGTTCATACGAAGCACCTAAGTTTTACTTTTTCTTACAACTCTAGAGTTCCCATCATGGGGTAACAATAATAGGGATAGTTCATTAAATGTTTTTCCAGGTCCCCCGAGCCATTGAATGCTAGGAATATGGGGTTCCCAAAGTTTGGTGGTGGTGGAACATTACTCACCCACTCATGGTAGGGTTTGCGCTCTGGTTTTATTAGATCACGCCGCCCCTCCAGGGCTTCTAGTTGACTTGTTTGTTTCACAATGGTGTTTAAAATACCTTGATGCATATCCTTTCAGGCTTGAGCTTCAGTTGGTGCAGTAGTGGGAATGTAACGACCCAAAGTATTTAAATAGAAAATTCCTTTCTTATATCTATGTCATAAAAACCCAAAATAATGTACTACTAAGGGATAAGTGACCTTTAAACATAATTTTGTCACCCCTATGTTTGGAATTTTAAAAATCCGACATGCATGGTTGTGTTCAAGATAGTTTTTGGAGTCTAATAAAAAAAATAATTTTTGGTGAATAGTAACCTACCCTTATGAATAGTAACCTACCCTTATGAATATTAACATGACCCTTATGAATAGTAAATAAGAGGAACATTACCTATGAATAATAAAATAAAATTTAGACATCTTATAAAGTGACAATTTGACCTTAGTAAACGTTTTTCATATTTTATAAGTCATAAATAATTAATTATAATAAATTAATTAATTTAAAAGAATATTTATTTTCATGTAATGTATTCATAAATTAATTAATCAATGTCTAATAGTTTTTAGATAATTTTATAAGACCCTACAAATTTTTTGAAAGAACTCTAAAATCAGTTTTAATCTTAAAACTGTTTTTTATGTAAATTATGATTTTAATTAAATATTAAATTAATAATATTTAGAAAATTATTTTTGAAAAATGGAATTATTTTTTGGATTCTACACGTCGAAAAATGGTTGGGGTAAATTTTTGGGAATTTTCTGAGATACTTGAATTTTTGATGAATAGTGGAATCCGATAATTCACAATAAAAGCAAAATAATGTATTAATTGAGTCATAGATGATGTTCTACTGATGTAATCCCACTTGGTTTGGGATTAAATTATAAAATTACTATTATTGGTCATCCAAGACTCACTATTCCTTGTCTTTGGTGAAATTAATAAACTAATCAATTTTATATTAAGGAAACCCCTCTCCCCTCCACTATAAAAGCCACCCTTCACTCCCTCTTTTCCTCACACCTCTCAAGCTCCAAGCCTTCTCTAAAATCTGCCCTAAAACCTTCCCTAGCTCATCCCCCACGTCCAAAATCTACTTGTCTCATCAAAATACCAATCCTAGCTTCCTTAAAAAGGATCTCAAGAGAAGGATTCTAAAGATAATTTCTCTTTCTCTTCTCCTTTAATTTCCTTTCAAGTTCAAGTTCCTTTCTTGATCTCTCTCTATCTATCTTCATCCAAATTGTTCTTTAAATACAGTATTATATATATAATGTAATATTATGATTCTAATGTTATATTATATCACCCCACACCCTTTCCCTCTTCCATTTATTTTATTTAAGAGAACGTTGTTCACGTGGTGATAATTTATCACCATCAAAAACAACATGTTCTCTTCTTCCATTTCTACCTTCAATCTAGTCATGAAACCATTTTATGGTTGAAACAGAATATTTTATATGTATTATGTTCTATTTTATGTTCTGGAAATAACCTAGGTCCATATTACTAAGTGAAAAGTTAAAATGAGTTCGTTGTGATCCAAAACCGCTCAAATTAACCCAAATAGTCTTCAATTAATTCTTATCTAATGATTCATCCACATGGATCTAATATAACTCATTATAAAATCATTCAAGATTCTGTAATATCATTAATTAAATTTAATATCAGTTCTGGATGTTTACCCATGATCTACCCAAACATCAAATTAAGAATACAAGTGGACCGCTCAAGAAAACCATGAAAACGAACATCCACGAACAATGTTTTTAAACTCTATAAGTCATCCAAAGGAACATAATATGAAATAATGAAACCAGAATGAACCCTATTAATCTATAAAAGTTTATGTAATTTCTAATTAATGAAAATAATGTCATTATACAGGACATTAAAGAGAAGGAGGCATTCGAGTACAAGGTAAGGGGAAATCTCGAACCCAATTTTCTTCCTTCGGGTTCTCCCTCTTTCACTCCATTTTTGATATGGTTACTCCTCAAAGATAAATTGTTCATCATTTACTTTACTTTTATGGGATATACATGTTTGTCACTGGTTTTTATGTCCATCAAAATGTTTTCCAAAAGAACTCTTCTTTCAGGATCTCACATTTTACCTCTCATTCAAGGTTGATGGTTCTTGTATCAAGTATGTTGTTCCCTCTTTATTTTGGGAACCCAAAGCTTATGAATGTGTTATTATGAGATGAAACCCATTACTTTCCATGGGTTATTTATGTACATTTTTTATATGTGTTCTATGTGGAAATCATGATAATGATAATGTTATGATGTGACGGGTGCGCCCGAAATTATATAGCGCAATATGAATGTTTAAATGTGACGGGTGCGCCCGGAATTATATAGCGCTCCAATGCATTGAGTAAAGTGATTAATCTCATGAGTAAATGTGAAATGATGTGTGAACATGATTCTAGCTTTTTTCACAAGTATTTGTGGTATTTAACCACTAAGACATGATGTTTCATTTTTATGCATTGCCACATTTCAAGTTTATTATTTATGCTCCTATCATGTTCATGATCTTCTTCCTATGTCATGATTATGCTCACCCCATGCTATATTGTTATTATCTATCCTCTTAATGGGATTTTATCTCACCCATTTTGATGTATATCCTCAGGTGGCTACATCTACTAAGGAGAGGACAAGTGCCACTAAGAATCTAGTGAAGAAGAAATTAAATAAATGTTTATGGTTGATGTTGTACTTGTTATGTGTGGTCCTAGTTTTCCCAAGACACTAAACCTCTGGATCCTCCATGTGTAATACTATTATGTTGTTTATCTTTTAAATGATGTAATAGTAATTTAAGAAAAGTCTAGGTCTCTATAGTTGGTATCAGAGGAAAGGTTTAGTTAATTTGGGGATTAGGATTAGTGAACCCTAGAGAAAACCTACAACATGAGACTAAGTACAAGTATGCACACAAGGATATTTACCTAGGGATCCCATATGTTATTTTTTTGGTATAATTGTTTAAATGAATAAGTTATTAATGACTTGTTTACTTATGTTTTGTTCTAACCTTTTCTATTTTAGAAAATTGTGGGAACCAAGAGAGGTAATGAAGGAGAAGTACCCTCACCTGTTTGTGTAAAGTGAAATTTCGGGGGCGAAATTTCTTAAGGGGGGAAGAATGTAACGACCCAAATTATTTCAATAGAAAATTCCCTTCTTATATCTATGTCATAAAAACACAAAATAATGTACTACTAAGTGATAAGTGACCTTTAAACATAATTTTGTCACCCCTATGTTTGGAATTTTAAAAATCTGACATGCATGGTTGTGTTCAAGATAGTTTTTGGAGTCTAATGAAACAAAAATAATTTTTGGTGAATAGTAACCTACCCTTATGAATACTAGCCTAACATTTTGAATAGTAACATGACCCTTATGAATATTAAATAATAGGAACATTACCTATGAATAATAAAATAAAATTTAGACATCTTATAAAGTGACAATTTGACCTTAGTAAACGTTTTTGGTATTTTAGAAGTCATAAATAAATAATTATAATTAATTAATTAATTTAAAAGAATATTTATTTTCCTGTAATGTATTCATAAATTAATTAATCAATGTCTAATAGTTTTTAGATACTTTTATAAGACCCTACGTAATTTTTGAAAGAACTATAAAATCATTTTTAATCTTAAAACTGTTTTTTTACGTAAATTATGATTTTAATTAAATATTAAATTAATAATATTTAGAAAATTATTTTTGAAAAATGGACTTCATTTTTGGATTCTACACATTGAAAAATGGTTGGGGTAAATTTTTGGGAATTTTCTGAGATACTTGAATTTTTGATGAATAGTGGAATCCGATAATTCACAATAAAAGCTAAATAATGTATTAATTGAGTCATCGATGATTTTCTGCTTATGTAAGCCCACTTGGTTCGGTATTACATTATAAAATTACTATTATTGGTCATCCAATACTCACTATTCCTTGTCTTTGGTGAAATTAATAAACTAATCAATTTTATATTAAGGAAACCCCTCTCCCCTCCACTATAAAAGCCACCCTTCACTCCCTCTTTTCCTCACACCTCTCAAGATCCAAGACTTCTCTAAACTCTGCCCAAAAACCTTCCCTAGCTCATCCCCCACGTCCAAAAGCTTCTGGTCTCATCAAAAGACCAAGCCTAGCTTCCTTAAAGAGGATCTCAAGAGGAGGATTCTAAAGGTAATTTCTCTCTCTCTTCTCCTTTAATTTCCTTTCAAGATCAAGTTCCTTTCTTGATCTTTATCTATCTATCTTCATCCAAATTGTTCTATAAATCCAGTATTATATATATACTGTAATATTATGATTCTAATGTTATATTATATCACCCCACACCCTTTCCCTCTTCCATTTATTTTATTAAAGAGAACATTGTTCACGTGTTGATAATTTATCACCTTCAAAAACAACATGCTCTCTTCTTCCATCTCTACCTTCAATCTGGTCATGAAACCATTTTATGGTTGAACCAGAATATTTCATATGTATTATGTTCTATTTTAAGTTCTGGAAATAACCTAGGTCCATATTACTAAGTGAAAAGTTAAAATGAGTTCATTGTGATCCAAAACCGCTCAAATTAACCCAAATAATCTTCATTTAATTCTTATCTAATGATTCGTCCACATGGATCTAATATAACTCATTATAAAATCATTAAAGCTTCTCTAATATCATTAATAACATGTAATATAAGTTCAGAAAGTTTACCCATGATCTACCCAAACATCAAATTAATAATACAAGTGGATCGCTCAAGAAAACCGGGAAAACGAACATCCCCGAACAATGTTTTTAAACTCTATAAGTCATCCAAAGAAACATAATATGAAATAATGAAACCAGAATGAACCATATTAATCTATAAAAGGTTCTTGAATTTATAATTAATGAATATAATGTCATTATACAGGACATTAAAGAGAAAGATGCATTCGAGTACAAGGTAAGGGGAAATCTCGAACCCAATTTTCTTCCTTCGGGTTCTCCCTCTTTCACTCCATTTTTGATATGGTTACTCCTCAAAGATCATTTGTTCATCATTTCCATTAATTTTCTGGGATATAAATGTTTGTCACTGGTTTTTATGTCCATAAAAATGTTTTCCAAAAGAACTCTTCTTTCAGGATCTCACATTTTACCTCTCATTCAAGGTTGATGGTTCTTGTATCAAGTATGTTGTTCCCTCTTTATTTTGGGAACCCAAAGCTTATGAATGTGTTATTATGAGATCAAACCCATTACTTTCCATGGGTTATTTATGTACATTTTTTATATGTGTTCTTTGTAGCAATCATTATAATGATAATTTTATGATGTGACGGGTGCGCCCGGAATTATATAGCGCAATATGAATGTTTAAATGTGACGGGTGCGCCCGGAATTATATAGCACTCAAATGCATTGGGTAAAGTGATGAATCTCATGAGTAAATGTGAAATGATGTGTGAACATGATTCTAGATTTGTTCACAAGTATGTGTGGTAGTTAACCACTAAGACACGATGTTTCATTTTTATGCATTGCCACATTTCAAGTTTATTATTTATGCTCCTCTCATGTTCATGATCTTTTTCCTGTGTCATGATTATGCTCACCCCATGCTATATTGTTCTTTTCTATCCTATTACTGGGCTTTTATCTCACCCCTTTTTATTTATATCCTTAGGTGGATACATGTACTAAGGAGAGGACAAGTGCCACTAAGAAGCTAGCGAAGAAGAAATTAAATAAATGTTTATGGTTGATGTTGTACTAGTTATGTGTGGTCCTAGTTTTCCCAAGACACTAAACCTCTGTATCCTCCATGTGTAATACTATTATGTTGTTTATCTTTGAAATGATGTAATAGTAATGTAAGAAAAGGTTGGGTTGCTATAGTTGGTATCAGAGGAAAGGTTTAGTTAATTTGGGGATTAGGATTAGTGAACCCTAGAGAAAACCTACAACATGAGACTAAGTACAAGTATGCACATAAGGATATTTACCTAGGGATCCCATATGTTATTTTTTTGGTATAATTGTTTAAATGAATAAGTTATTCATGACTTGTTTACTTATGTTTTTTTCTAACCTTTTCTATTTTAGAAAATGGTGGGAACCAGGAGAGGTAATGAAGGAGAAGTACCCTCACCTGTTTGTGTAAAGTGAAGTTTCGGGGGCAAAATTTCTTAAGGGGGGAAGAATGTAATGACCCAAAGTATTTCAATAGAAAATTCCCTTCTTATATATATGTCATAAAAACACAAAATAATGTACTACTAAGTGATAAGTGACCTTTAAACATAATTTTGTCACCCCTATGTTTGGAATTTTAAAAATCCGACATGCATGGTTGTGTTCAAGATAGTTTTTGGAGTCTAATGAAACAAAAATAATTTTTGGTGAATAGTAACCTACCCTTATGAATAGTAACCAACCCTTATGAATAGTAACATGACCCTTATGAATAGTAAATAAGAGGATTATTACCTATGAATAATAAAATAAAATTTAGACATCTTATAAAGTGACAATTTGACCTTAGTAAACGTTTTTGGTATTTTATAAGTCATAAATAATTAATTATAATAAATTAATTCATTTAAAAGAATATTTATTTTCGTGTAATGTATTCATAAATTAATGAATCAATGTCTAATAGTTTTTAGATGATTTTATAAGACCCTACATAATTTTTGAACGAACTATAAAATCAGTTTTAATCTTAAAACTGTTTTTTATGTAAATTGTGATTTTAATTAAATATTTAATTAATAATATTTTGAAAATTATTTTTTAAAAATGGACTTCATTTTTGGATTCTACACATCGAAAAATGGTTGGGGTAAATTTTTGGAAATTTTCTGAGATACTTGAATTTTTTGATGAATAGTGGAATCCGATAATTCACAATAAAAGCTAAATAATGTATTAATTGAGTCATTGATGATGTTCTGCTGATGTAAGCCCACTTGGTTCGGGATTACATTATAAAATTAATATTATTGTTCATCCAAGACTCACTATTCCTTGTCTTTGGTGAAATTAATAAACTAATCAATTTTATATTAAGGAAACCCCTCTCCCCTCCACTATAAAATCCACCCTTCACTCTCTCTTTTCCTAACACCTCTCAAGCTCCAAGCCTTCACTAAACTCTGCCCAAAAACCTTCCCTAGATCATCCCCCACATCCAAAAGCTTCTGTTCTCATAAAATGACCAAGCCTAGCTTCCTTAAAGAGGATCTCAAGAGGAGGATTCTAAAGGTAATTTCTCTCTCTCTTCTCCTTTAATTTCCTTTCAAGTTCAAGTTCCTTTCTTGATCTCTCTCTATCTATCATCATCAAAATTGTTCTGTAAATCCAGTATTATATATATAATTTAATATTATGATTCTAATGTTATATTATATCACCCCACACCCTTTCCCTCTTCCATTTATTTTATTAAAGAGAACGTTGTTCACGTGGTGATAATTTATCACCTTCAAAAACAGCATGCTCTCCTCTTCCATTTCTACCTTCAATCTGGTCATGAAACCATTTTATGGATGAACCAGAGTATTTTATATGTATTATGTTCTATTTTAAGTTCTGTAAGTAACCTAGTTTCATATTACTAAGTGAAAAGTTAAAATGAGTTCGTTGTGATCCAAAATCGCTCAAATTAACCCAAATAATCTTCATTTAATTCTTATCTAATGATTCGTCCACATGGATCTAATATAACTCATTATAAAATCATTAAAGCTTCTGTAATATCATTAATAACATGTAATATCAGTTCTGTATGTTTACCCATGATCTACCCAAACATCAAATTAAGAATACAAGTGGACCGATCAAGAAAACCATGAAAACGAACATCCCCGAACAATGTTTTTAAACTCTATAAGTCATCCAAAGGAACATATTATGAAATAATGAAACCATAATGAACCCTATTAATATATAAAAGGTTCTGAAATTTCTAATTAATGAATAGAATGTCATTATACAGGACATTAAAGAGAATGGGGCATTCGAGTACAAGGTAAGGGGAAATCTCGAACCCAATTTTCTTCCTTCAGGTTCTCCCTCATTCACTCCATTTTTGATATGGTTACTCCTCAAAGATCATTTGTTCATCATTTACTTTAATTTTCTGGGATATACATGTTTTTCACTGGTTTTTATGTCCATCAAAATGTTTTCCAAAAGAACTCTTCTTTCAGGATCTCACATTTTACCTCTCATTCAAGGTTGATGGTTCTTGTATCAAGTATGTTGTTCCCTCTTTATTTTGGGAACCCAAAGCTTATGAATGTGTTATTATGAGATGAAACTCATTCCTTCCCATGGGTTATTTATGTATATTATTGATATGTGTTCTATGTGGAAATCATGATAATGATAATGTTATGATGTGACGGGTGCGCCCAGAATTATATAGCGCAATATGAATGTTTAAATGTGATGGGTGCGCCCGGAATTATATAGCGCTCCAATGCATTGGGTAAAGTGATGAATCTCATGAGTAAATGTGAAATGATGTGTGAAGATGATGCTAGCTTTGTTCACAAGTATGTGTGGTAGTTAACCACTAAGACATGATGTTTCATTTTTATGCGTTGCCACATTTCAAGTTTATTATTTATGCTCCTCTCATGTTCATGATCTTCTTACTATGTCATGATTATGCTCACCCCATGCTATATTGTTCTTATCTATCCTATTACTGGGCTTTTAGCTCACCCCTTTTGATGTATATCCTCAGGTGGCTACATGTACTAAGGATAGTACAAGTGCCGCTAAGAAGCTAGCGAAGAAGAAATTAAATAAATGTTTATGGTTGATGTCATAATTGTTATGTGTGGTCCTAGTTTTCCCAAGACACTAAACCTCTGGATCCTCCATGTGTAATACTATTATGTTTTTTATCTTTAAAATGATGTAATAGTAATGTAAGAAAAGGCTGGGTCGCTATAGGGCATGACTGGGCATGTAGGTACTACTGGAATTTTGGGTGAATACCTAACTAGGGGTATCATTTGTGGGTTTACCTGAACATACTCTAGTTGCCTTCCCAACAAGGGAAAGTCTTAACTTCCTTCCGAGGCTGGGTTTAATGGCCCTATGATATTGGATTAATTCACCAGAATGAGTGCATGTGGCATGGGAACCTCTTCTAGGAGCACCTGCTGACGTTCTATAGGGGGAACACATCTGGAAAGGTATCTCCCTCGACGCAGCTCGACATTAATTTCCCTGAGCTGTTTCATTTCATCATCCTACTTGGAAAAACTATCTTTGAAAGTGATGGATGAATTATTAGGGGGAGGATGAGGAGGGTCATAGATGACCATGTATTTATTTTTATCCTTATTGGAGTTTCCTAGGGGATGTACCGACAGATTAGCTTAGGGGGAGAACTAAACTAAGACCACTCTCTAGTTCTGGGTATATACACCATCATGTGTGGTGTAGGGTGCCTCTACGAGAGAACCATATTCCCTTTAATCCTCTTGTTGGAACCATGGTCTTCTATGCATGATTTGTAGTATGATTTGTGTTTGTTTTCAATCCTCAGTGGAAGTTCAGAATGTGTACCAACAAAGAGATCATACAGTTCAAGCAGACAACAGTATTGAAGGTGGAACCGTTTCCCAGTGTTTGCCAAATTTTTGGGCCTGAAAATTGACAAATGGAGAAAAGTGTTTTTGGAAAAGAGACTTGCGTGACGTGTACTTGATGAATAGGAAACTTTCACGCCATATGTTTTTCAAGTTCAGAACATAGAAAAATGGCAAAGGGATAAGGGTCGCACAAGTTTTGGGATGATCGCACAAGTGACCTGTGCGCCGTGAAGAGACATGTGCGCCGATGCCTAGGAGGACTGTAAACTTGTGTGCCTATTGTTTTTCAAGATCATAACTTCAAAACATGGCAAATTAAAGAAGGTCGCGCAAGTATTTGTGTGGTCACGCAAGTGAGTAGCGCGTCAGATGCTAGGGAGGATGAGCTGCGCGCCGGAACCTGCGCGCCAAGGGAAGACTTGTGCACCATCCCGCAGGGAGTCATGTTTGCCTATAAATAGAGGACCCCCTCCTCATTTTTAACAAAGTTCATGACTCAGAAATGTTTGGAGCTCTCTTCGTGCAAGTGGTTGAGTCGCGCAAGTGGTTGTTGGGTCGCGCAAGTAGAGGTTGCGCGCTGGCTGTTGGCAACGCGTCCAAAGTGGTTTGGGAGTTAGAGGCGCTGAGTCATGCAAGTTTGGAGTTCAAAGAGGCAGTGTCATGCAAGTTTTTTGGAGTCACCTATGCGCCGAGTTTGTACCGTGCAAGTGACTTACGCGTCATTCCTCAAACTTGCGCGTCGGAGCTTGGAGAAGTGCGCCAGGGTTGTTAAAGTACATCCGTCCTTTTTAAGATGTACGAAAGCTGGAGGATCATCTAATACCCTAAGCGAAAAGTAAGATTCATCTTCAGGTGAGAGTTGGACTTAAACAGAGCATCTACATACAATAGATGATGCATTCTTATGTAATGATGACGTGACCTTCACGTCTATAAACTGAGTGTGACTTCACTAAGGGAAGTGAGCCAGGGAGAGTCAATGGGAGTGACACGAGGGAAGTAGTGAGATATCCCGAAACCTCTGTAAAGGCAGTGAGCCTGGGACATAGTGATTGTGCCCAAATCATTGTAATCCACAGCTAGTAAAGATTAGTGTAATTTGGTACGACCGACAACTTATCGGCGTATGCTCCTTGGATGTAGCCCTTAGTAGTGAACCAAGTAAAAAGTGTTGTGTCTTATTTTTGTATGTGAATGTTTTCTTTCTGATAATATTCATCATACAGGTTCAACAAGTTCCTACCAATATGGGAACAAGATCCATCACATTAAAAGAAAAAGTTTTCACCCTGATTCGCCCCACCCCTCTCAGGGTGTCCCGGGGTCCTTCACCTCTCTGCCTGCATCATTTCCTGTGAGATCCATGGGGTTGACGTTTACAACCTTCACTGAGGAATACCGCATTGGGGGTGGTTTAATCAGCGCCGAATGGTAGGAAGCATTCATGCGCCCTTTATTGGAATTTCTCCTTCTATTATGTAGTATTCTTATGGTTTCTTGGTGAAGATTGATCTGAAGGGAGACCTAGTCTGACCTTGTAATGTGCCTTTGTCTTAGATGTTCCAAACCACGAGAAGGGGTGGAACGGGTGACTCCTCTGTCCATCGTTCTTCCTAGACAATGGAAGAAAGATGTCTGATGTGCGTGGATTTGAGTTAGAAATGTCCCCAGCCCTACGAGTTGGGGTTGTTCCTATTCCATTTTTGATGCGCAGCAGCCTGGATTTTTTGGTCTTATGGGGGAATTTTAATTTAACAATGCCCTCAAACCTGTGGGTTGGGTTTGTTCACATATTGCGGTGGTAGCCGCTGCTATTTCCACCTTTTCAATTTCACATACCCCTACAAGGGTGTGAGCTGAGTATGGTATTATTCCTGTACAAAGTCTATGGACTTTTAAAAACATGGGAACTACTTTCTGGTTGGCTTCCCTTAGGCGAGAAGCCTGCTGGATGTTCCTGGTTTCCAGAATCATAATCATTTTGATGGCTTGATCTATTTGGTCCTAATGCTTTTTAGAAATGCTCAAGGCCGGTTTTTTTTAGTATCTCATATTTCCTAATAAGGGGTTTCACTTGATCTTTGGCCCTGGGTGATGACATTGCACGATATAATTTCTAATGGGGCCTGCTAGATAGGATGTGGGGTGAAGTACAGAGCTCCATGTTCTTCCCATCCCTGAATATGAACTCCAGCTAGGTAATTTCCAATGAGGTGACCCGATTTATGCAGTGTATAAAGGTAGGCTAGTTCAAGGTTTCTTTTAACCTTTCTAATTTCGGTTTCCTCTTGGATGGGAGGTCTTCGAGGTTCATTAGACAACAAAGCTCCCAAATTGTGCTGACATGTTCCACATACCCTTCGTATGGTAGGAATATTTCTTTCAGCTTACGAATATTCTTCTATATGCTGAGGAAAATGTCATGCATGGATTCCCCTAACAACTCTCCCGGTATGTCGAAGTGAAAAGTGGTCGTAGGCCAATACATCACTGGTATATTATCCCTATCAAGTTATATTCTCACAAGCAATGTATCCTTCTATTTTTCTTCTGGAGGATTTTTTACTTGATATGACTAGTTAGAATGACTCTTAATAATATCATTTCGATCAGTTGTGTTGTTGGGAGCCTCATTGATTTGCAGACGGCATGGGGGTGGCTCAGATGATGAGCATGGCCCCAGGCCATCCTCGGGTTGAGAAAGAATATCACTCGCTATAAAAAGAGTTCATGATGTTTCTGAATCCATTTTTCTGAGTGCCTCAAAATAGGATGGATTCTCATATTTGTTTCAGAAATGGGAGGACCTTCTTGCTATCATGAATTTTGATTATAGGGAGGACCTCTGCAATTGGTGCTACAATGGTGAGGACTACTATTGCAACTTGATGCCCGATTGTAGGAAATGTCTTTGCGGCGTATACCCTAGGGAGGACCTTCAGGGTCGGATGCAACAAGGGGAGGACCTTCTTGATACATAATTTCACTATGGGGAGGACCTTCACAACAACATTCAATGTGGGGAGGGCTTTCGCAATGACTATCATCATGGTGAGGACTACCATCAAGACTTGAAACCAGGTTGTAGGGAGAATTTTTGTATGACACATCATGGGGAGTGCCTTCAGAATGTACTAAAATGAGGGGATGACCTTATCTTTTATTAATGTAGCTATAAGAAGGACCTTCACATCAACTTTCATTACGGGGAGGGCCTTTGCAATGAATTTCATCATGGTAAGGACTACCATAATGACTCGACATCCGACTACAGGGAGAAGCATATCTGGAGTATATACTATGGGGAGGACCATAAGGTCGGATAACAACAAGGGGATGAACTTCTTATTTTTTGGTCTTCTGGTCGAGTGGAGGGCTACCATGACATGCATTAGGAGATAGGCTCCCATGATCGACCATTCCTGGCCCACGGATTAATCCCCTGTGGGTGTTCTATAGAGGACCTTCAGAGAAACCCAAGAAATGTTGAAGCGAGGAAATTTGCAACTGCTACTTCCACTTCCATAATTTTATAATAGAATTACATGGTCTTGAGACCTTATTGATATATGTTTGACAGCGTCAAGAACCCCATCTTCCAGTGGAGCAGGATCGTGTATGTGTTCTTCATTTTTCAGTTTCCTTTGGAAATTTTCATTTTTGGGCGTTCCCTTGTGGGTAGCTGGGGCCATATGCTATTGGTAATGGCATTCATATATGATTCCCAGTCTTTTTGGGTCTTGTGATGTCTTTGTGATACAAATATGGAAATATTCAGTTTTGGAAGGGATATGTGCCTACCATGAAATAGAAACCATGTTGGACTGGCGTCCCCCAATTGGAACGAGTGTTTGTTCCCGATCTGATTGTCCTTGTATCACAGGATATTTTCGTCAACCCTCCTGGAATAGATCTGGGATACATAACTACTCCAGAGTGACTAACTCATTTTGGGAGTTAGTGTAATTTTCCAGACCTCTTCGGCCCATTCCTTTGTTGAACTATGGTTTTTGAGGTTTTCTGGGAGGTTAAGGTGTCTTTTTCCCAACAATTTTCCAATTTTTTTTAGTTCTATGAACAATGTTTCTAGAACGGTATCCTTCTAACAGTGACCATGAACAGTGTTTCTAGAACGGTAACCTTCTAACGGTGACCTTCTAATGGTAGACTTGAACAGTGTTTCCAGAATGGTAACCTTCTATCGGTAACCATTTAACGGTGACCATGAAAACTGTTTCCAGAATGGTAACCTTATAACGGTGACCTTCTAATGGTAAACTTGAACATTGATTCCAGAACGGTAACCTTCTATCGGTAACCTTCTAATAGTGACCATGAATAGTGTTTCTAGAATGGTAACCTTCTTTCGGTGACCTTCTAACGGTGACCATGAAGAGTGTTTCCAGAATGGAAACCTTCTAACGGTGACCTTCTAATGGTAGACTTGAACAGTGTTTCCAGAATGGTGAGGTCTATCAGTAACCTCTAACGGTAGGTGTACAGTAATGGTAGGTGTACAGTTTTTCCAGAACTGTAGGTGTACAGTTTTTCCAGAATGGGGAGTTCTATCGGTAACCCTTAACGGTGAGGTATAACAATGACCTTTTCTTTCATTTTCCAAATTTTGAGTATGTGAACAGTGTTTCTAGCTTCCTACAATTTCGCCCCTTTGACATTTCCTTTGACGTAAAATACATTTAAAGCCTTATTTTAAGGACTCTTAAGGCTGATTCAAAGGCCATAAATCCTATATTAATTATCCCTAAGTCTCGGGATGTTTTTACTTGGTCAAACCGTGTGGGTTAATGTGATCAGATTTTTATGGGGAATTAAGTGTATCTTAAACTGTCGCCCCATTAAATCTTCAAAAGGGACAAGATATCATCCTACCTTGTTCTTCCTCTTTGTTCTCAGCTATGAGATGCTAGAACCTTTCAATCCATCCTATAGAAGTTTCCCAATCAAAGTTTACTCCTTGGATTGGTTCCGACCTGTTTTGATGCAACCAAGCTGTATCGATAAATCTTCATTATAAGGTATGTTTTATCGTCGTTACTTTGGGGATCATATTCTCATGTATCTCCTTTCCATGTTATATCATGTAATCTTCATTCTTCTAATGGGGTTTTCTTGGGTTTTGGTTGCTGCTGTTGTACTGTGGAATCCTCGGGTGGATGCAGTTGTCGCCAGAGGAGGATCGTGACCCGTTGTGTGGATAAAGAACGTGAGGAACTGTTTGAGGTAGGGGATTCATTGCTTCTATTTACTTTTATGTGAAATTGTATTGTTAGCATGTTTAATCCCACTGGATGACAATGTAATTGACATAACAAATATTTTAACTAGATAAATAAATTTATATCGATCGTATGTTATTGCCTCGTGTTTTTCTAGATAGTGTGATATCTATGCTTGATTTGATTAGCTATTCATTCTTTATGGAAATTAGTAAAGAACCTAAATTTGGATTAATTGATAATTGTTGGATAAAGATAAAGAGGCATGTAAACGATTATGGTTCTTTTTGTAATTTGATGTTAATCAAATTGGTGCAGTAAGCATGTTTATTTTATTGTGATAATATACTGATTAGGTTTCCTGAATTTTGGAACCTACGAGTAACAAATCTATTAATTTAATATGGATTAAAGAATTGATTGTTTGATAATTCATTAAGGGGTTATGAGTTACCCTCTTGTTTTTTAAAGGGGCAAGAGCCCAATTAATGTGGTGTTTTTTTCCTACTGCTTGTGCTGTGATGTGATCCTGGATGGTTGTTGTGATATGTGGGGGTGTGGAGGATTTTGGTTGTGGTAGTAGATGACGCCTAGAGTGGTGAGATGCATCGGTTTATGCATGTGGGTGTTAGGGAGGACACCAGTGATGATGGAATATGATGTATGTGATTGGTGGATTCTTGGTGATTTTGATTTGTTGTTTATCTCCTTTACTTTTCCCCACTACTCAGGGAAGTTGTTCTACCTACCCTTCTTCCGAAAAAGGAGATGATACGCGGGGTATTCCACATGATTTCTGTGTTTAGCTTCCCAAGGAAGGATGGGAATATGCTCTTGTTATAAGCGGCAAAGACTCGACGGGTAGTACATCTACTCACCGCGTTGAGCCGCCTTGTCTTTAGTAGCATAGAATGTTTTTCTAGAATGCATGAAAATGTGGGAAAGTAATTCTATAATGAATAACTGAATAAATGGTGTTAACCAATGGGGATAGAGATGCTGGAACATAATGATGAGGTTGTAATTTTTGAAGGAACAGTTGACTTTGGGTGTGATGATAATTTAATGTGGGATTGTTCATGGTTAATTAATGTTTAAAGAATTAACTAACGTATAGTGGAACTAATAAAAAGGGAATTAAGTAATCTAATAAAGATCTTTAAATGGTTGTGTTCTTATAGGATTCCTAGTCTTATAAGTAGCAACCCAGAGTCTGAGAGATGTTATCTGCAGTTCTTTCTAAGAATAGTTAATGCCCATAGTGTGGTTGTGAGATATAATATATCTTGTACTTATTATGTTTCTATACGATAGTCCAACCTATCAGAAAGGGCAACTGACACCCCAGGGACTCTGAGCCCTAGGGGGATGTTTTCCTCAAAATTCAGGTGGGAGGATTTATGGATGACGACCCCCTTTGGCTCCACTCTCTTCTCTTGGTAGTTACTGGTGCTGGCAGGCACATTGGTTAGTTTTCCTCATATATGTGTCTAGAGGGCTATAATGTCTTGTGGTTATTCAAACACATATATTCTGGATATAGTTTTCTATGTACTACTATAGGTGTAACGTGTATAGGTTGTGATGTCTTGAGGATCCTTACTCGGTGTATGGGTTGTAATGGCTTGAGGTATAATACCTGACATATGATACACATTATGTGAGCTGTGGTGGATCCCAGAAACTGCCTGGTTACTTTGGTGTGTGGACGTGGTGGATTTTTTTGCATGAGGTGCATATTGTGGTGCTTCACCCAGGTGTCTGCGGACAAACCTTTTTGGAGAGTGATGCTCAGGATGTGCGATGTTGGGGAAAAGTGGCAAACCAGTGGGGAAGTAGTAGCGGGGTACCCTTGATATTCTTTACTATATGATATATTCTTGTATGCATTACTTGGTGAGAGTATCCATGGTGAGGCTGGGAACTTAGTATACTAGTTTAGGTGACGAGTTAGTTTCACTTGTTGTTCACTGTGCTTTAACATGCTTTGTAAACTTTTGCACGAGAGGCTTCGGGGAGGATCCTACTGAGTATACTAATATACTCACCCTATGTATATATAAACTATTTTTCATGTCACTTGGATCAGGTTGCAGGTCAAGCTGGTTTCTACTATCTTGGGGTTGCAGGAGCTGTTCGGGCTGGTGGTTGCTGTCGTTTTTACTTTCTTTTGGGTGCTTACAGTTTTTCCCTTCCATTTGTAGTAATTTTGCATGAAATTTCATATATTCACTTGGGTTTCTTTTATATTATAGTTCTGAGTTGGAGTTGATTGGTGTCTATCTTATCTCTCCCATCTGTATGTGTTCTCTTAGAGGGTAATGCCTCCCATTTGTGGGTTTACAATACCCTTGGTGCTAGTCGCCAACCCGGGGCCTACTGGAGGCAGGACTAAGGGGTCATTATCTACTTTCTCACATTTTCGGCCTAGGAGGGGTACACTTTGTGGGTAGGGGGTCGTGACAGAGTGGTATCAGAGGTCTGTTTGAGGGATAGGATAGAGTTTGGAGTTAGGCACAGGTGAGGTTGCATGGGTTGGTAGGGCAAAGGTGTCATTTATGTTTAGCAAGTGATGTAAACACTAGAGACCGGTTTAGACATAGGTTTTTAGGGACCCCTATGATCTGATGTACGGACCTTTAGGTTTACAATGTCTATTAAACAAGGTGATACTAGTTGCAGGGTAGAGACCAAGGAAAGGATCATGCATCATTCTTTTTTGTGCCTGTCTTTGAATGGGTAGACCTTGGGATAGGTTAACCTAAAATGAACAAAAGAAAACAATTAATTAATTAATCTTGAGTCTTCCATATTCCAGGTTTAGGAGCTCTAACGGTTTATTATTTTATATGTATGGCTCCAGGTCAACGTCCTCATCAGGTTTGCCCAGAAACTTTCAAGCAGGATGTTCCAACAGATCGCCGCAGGGTAGAGGTTGATGGCGAAGACACTTGGAGGAAGACACTGTGAGAGTTTCAGCGACAGAGTCTGCAGAAGTATGAGGGCTCTGTTTCAGATGCAGTCACAAAAGACTGGTTAGAGGAGGTCGAGATAGGCTTCAGTTCGATTCATGCTTGTAAGGAGCATTGGGTGTCCTTGGTTGTGCCGATGCTATGTGGGGCAGTGAGGAAGTGGTGGTTATTGTTCTTTGGTGATCGTGGGGAGTCAGCGATCTCATGGTAGGAGTTCCGAGACAGGTTTAGAGTCAAGTTTCTTTCTTCGATTGCGAAGGTGTCTAGTTGACAAGATCTTCTTACCCTTCGACAGGGGAGATCCAGTGTTTGAGAGTTTGGAATCTATTTTAGGAACCTTTTACTATATGCTTAGGACCTGTTATCAGATAAGGAGGCCAGGGGAGGTATTTGGAGGAGGCTTTGCATCCAGAGATCTAGTGTCAGGTCACCCCATTTATGCTAAAGACATATCTTGAGGTGCTAGCGAGGGCAGAGGTTTTTTAGAGTACTTTGGACAGGGTTGGATCATCACAATATGGGAATCATCATGATTCCTCACAAAGCAGAGCTGTGGTCTGGGGTTCCTAGTTTTCAGGGCAGAAGAGTTTCCGTTCAGCAGAGGGTAGGTCCCAGCGCTTCACATCTCATTCCTCCAGAGGCAGCAACTCTCAGGCCTATGCCAAGGGATCATGCACTTGTTTTTCTTAGGGTGGTCATGGTCATCAGTAGTGGGAGTGCACGACCTTTCAGAGTAGTCATCATGCACTAGGTGCTATGCTCTAGGTTCCTCCTTTGAGGCAGTTCCAGCCAAGGCAGAAGTAGCCAGTTGCACCAGCTTTAGATCAGCAGAGGCTAGATAAGGAAGGTAGAGTACAACCCCATGATGCTCCCCATCCTCATAGAGTAGAGTGCGACCATGGTGGTGGTCATCATCAAGGTTAGAGAGGTTGTGGAGGAGGTCGTAGTCAGCTTCATGCTCTATAGTTTCCAGCTCCAGATGACCCAGATGTCGTTTGAGGTTCCCTTTTCTTTTTTCTACCTTATTGTATTCCTTGTTTGATTCAGGAGCGACACACTCCTTCATATCACCTACCCTTTTCCATGCTTTGGGACTTGAGGTAGAGAGGCTTCCAATGCCCTTGGTATTGACTACGCTAGTGGGAGGTCGAGCTGACTTATTTAAAGTATGTAGAGACTATGAGCTAGTGTTGGGGAAACACCGCTCTTGGGGAGATTTCCTATGTTTACGAATACAACCATATGATTTCATCCTCGGCATGGATTGGTTGTATTCGGTGTAGGCTATCATGGATTGCTTCAGGAAGAAGGTCATCTTAATTGGTTCGGATGGAGAGAAAGTGGTGTGTGTTGGTGAGTGAGACCTCAAATGGGTCATAGGAGTGTTCCATCCTTATCATCCATGATGGCTGAGTTGTGGCTGAGTTCTTCAGAGGTTCATCAGTTGGCGTTTCCTAGGGTCATAGAGGAGTACCCTGATATGTTTCCAGAAGAGGTTTTAGCATTACCCTGTCGATGAGAGATCTAGTTTGGGATCGAGCTACAACCAGGAGCGCCTCTTATATCTATGTCTCTATATAGGACGACCCCTTCTGAGTTAGGAGAGCTACATATATAGCTTGATGGCCTGTTATAGTGTGTTTTTTTTGTCCAAGTGTGTCACCTTGGGGTGCACCAGTTTTGTTCATAAAGAAGGCTGACGGTAGTTTGCTGTTGTGTGTTGATTATCATCACTTATACAAAGTGACAATAAAGAATCGCTATCCAATTTTGCGGATTGAGGATTTATTTGATCAACTGAAGGGTGAAAGTTGGTTCTCAAAGATCGAATTATAGTCAGGATATCATCAGATGCTTGTAAAGGATGAGGATATCCCAAAAGACTGCTTTCTGTTGTCGTCATGGGAATTATGAGTTCTTTGTAATGTTGTTCGGCATGATGAATGCTCCAGCTATGTTCATGGGATTGATGAATGCTATGTTCCATGAGTTCCAAGACAAGTTTGTGGTGGTTTTCATCGATGACATCCTTGTGTACTCCACATATGAAGAGGAGCATGAAGAGCATCTACATGCTTTTTTGGGAGTTCTTCGTAAACATTAGCTATTTGGGAAGTTGTCAAAGTATGAGTTTTGGGCTCGAGAAGTCTGTTTCTTTGGGAATGTTGTGTCCCAACAGGGAGTAGCTGTGGATCCATCGAAGATAGAAGTAGTTGTGTCTTTGGAATCCCCCAAGATAGTTTCAGAGGTACGAAGTTTCCTTGGTCTTGCGGGCTACTATAGGAGGTTCATAGACAATTTCTCACGATTTATGACTCCATTGACAGCTTTGAATAGAAAGGATCAGGCATTCATATGGACTGATCAACGTCAGGAAGCTTTCAAGTATCTAAATGAGAAGTTAGTAAGTGCTCTAGTCTTTTGTATTCCAGCTGAGGGAGTTCAGTTTGATGTTTTCTGTGATGCTTCCCATCTGGGGTTAGGCTGTGTTCTCATGCAGTAGAGTTTAGTTGTTTCTTATGGATCTCGATATTTATGTCCCCATGAACGCAACTATGCAACCCATGATCTTGAGTTGGCGGCCATGGTGTTTTCTCTGAAGTTGTGGAGACATTACCTCATTGGTGAGCACTTTGTGGTTTTCACTGATCATAAGAGTTTGAGGTATGTTTTCTCCCAGCATGACTTGAACTTGAGACAGCATCGGTGGATGGAGTTCTTGAAGTAATACGACTTCGAAATATCGTATACACCTAGAAAATGGAATGTTGTAGCTGATGAATTGAGACTAAAGTCACACAGTAATGTTGTGTGTGAATCCAGTGATTCCTGGAGAGTAATGGAAGAGCTGTCAGCACTACATCTTGATATGGGAGAAGTTGGGGGTAGAGGTTGTCTTTTTTAGATGACGATACAGTCATCCCTGATCCAGAATGTGGAAGAGTCCTAGTTGGTAGATCTTTAGGTGGAGGTATGGAGAGAGCGAGTTATTTGTGGTGAGGCCCCTAGTGGTTGGACTGAGGATGAACAACACCAAGTGTTGTATCATGGAAGACGTTTTGTTCCCCTGATGATGTGTGAGACGGTTCTCAGATATTTCAACAGTTTTCCTTTAGCAGTACATCCTGGAGTGAAAAAGATGTACTGATCCTTGAGGAGTCGGTTTTGGTGGCCTGGGCTGAAGCATGCGGTTGCAGAGTTTTCATCTCGATGTTTAGTTTTCCCGAAGGTGAAGGTTGAACACCGTGTTCCTGGTGGTCTTCTCCAGCCATTAGAGATTCCTCAGTGGAAGTGGGAGGACATCTCAAAGGACTTTGTTACTAGTTTACCTCGAGCTCCGGGAGGACATGATGCTATTTGGGTGGTTGTGGATCGTTTAAAAAAATAGTCCCACTTCATAGAGATCAAGGAGTCGAGCTTAGTGGAATTTTTTTCAAGGCAGTATCTAGAAGAGGTGGTGAGACTTCATGGAGTCCCTAGGATGATCATTTCTGAGAGAGATCCTCTTTTTACCTCCAGGGTGTGGAGAGGTCTCCAACATTCTTTCGGTTCTCAACTATGCCTTAGCATTTATTTTCATCCTCAAACGAATGGTGAGATAGAGCAAACCATCCAAACTCTTGAAGAAATGTTACGCCCTTGTGTTCTTGATTTTGGAGGTTCATGGATGAGGTACTTACCCTTGGCGGAGTTCTCTTACAATAATAGTTTTCACTCCACCATCAGTATGATGATGCTTGAAGCCTTATATGTCCGGCCTTGTCATTCTCCATTGTGCTGGACTGGGGTCGGAGAGTCAGCAATTCTTAGACTGGAACTAGTGCAGAATACAACATAGATGGTCCAGGTGATTCGTGAGAGGATGAAGACAACGTAGGATCGACAGAAATCATATGCTGATCAAAGTAGGAGACCCTTTGAGTTTAATGTTGGGGATCATGTGTTTCTGAAGGTGACTCCCCATCTTGGGAAGTGAAGGTTTGGTCATGGATGTAAGCTTTCTCCTCGTTTTATTGAGACTTTCGAGGTGTTATCTCATGTTGGAGCTGTGTCATATCGAGTAGAACTTCCCCCACAGATGAGTTGGATATGTGATGTTTTCCACGTATCACAGCTTCGTCGTTATCTTCATGATGACTCTCACATCATTGATTGGGGAGAGATCGATTTTGATGATGATGTAACCTTTGAGGAACGAACTATGGAGATCCAAGACTGCAAGGAGAAGGTGTTGCGTGGACGTTCTATTCCCTTGGTTCGTGTCTTGTGGAGACATTGTGGTGTCGAGGAGAGTATATGGGAGCGGGAGTCCCAGATGCGTGTCCTGTACCCATATCTGTTTTAATTTTATGTGATGAGTTTTCATAGATCATTTCTTTTATGTACCTTTAATGTAATGTTATGCTTAAATTTTTTGGATATGGAATGTTTGTTCCCTTGATCTCATATGTCGTGGATTTGTTTCAGCTTTCAAACAACTCAAGGTGGTTTTCCCATGAGAGGTATCTTACGGGGTGGTTGTTCGGACCCCTCTTTTCTTCTGGGTTGGTTTTGAATTATCGAGGATGAGAATGTTTTAAGAGGTATCTAATTTAATGTCCCGGACCTCTCCGACCTATTCCTTTATTGAATTATGCTTTTTGAGGTGTTCTGGGAGGATAGGCTGTCTTTTTCTCTACAATTTGCCAATTGTTTTTCAATTCTGTGAACAGTTTTTCAAGAACAGTAACCTTCTAATGGTAACCTTGTAACGATGACCATGAATAGTGTTTCGAAAATGGTAACCTTCTAACGATGACCTTATAACGATAGACTTGAACAATGTTTCTGGAATGGTAACCTTCTATCGGTAACCTTATAACGGTGACCTTGAATAGTGTTTCTAGAACGGTAACCTTCTAACGGTAGACATGAACAGTGTTTCTAGAACGGTAACCTTCTATCAGTAACCTTCTAACGGTGACCATGAACAGTGTTTCTAGAATGGTAACCTTCTATCGGTGACCTTTTAACGGTAACAATGAACATTGTTTCCAGAACGGTAGACATGAACAGTGTTTCCAGAACAGTGAGGTCTATCGATAACCTCTAATGGTAGGTGTACAGTAACGGTAAGTGTACAGTGTTTCCAGAATGGTAGGTGTATAGTGTTTCCAGAACTGTGAGGTCTATCGGTAACCTCTAACGGTGAGGTCTATCGGTAACCTCTAACGATGACGTCTAATGGTGACCTTTTCTTTCCTTTGCCAAATTTTGAGTATGTCAACAGTGTTTCCATCTTCCTACAGTTTGACCCCTTTGACATTTCCATTGAAGTAAAATATATTTAAATCCTTATTTTAAGGACTCTTAAGGCCGATTCAAAGGCCATAAATCCTATAATAATTATTCCTAAGGCCCGGGATGTTTTTTCTTGGTCAAACCACGTGGGTTAATGTGATTCTATTTTTATGGGGAATTAAGAATATCTTAAACCGTCGCCCCATTAAATCTTAAAAAGGGACAAGATATCATCCTACCTTGTTCTTCCTCTTTGTTCTTGGCTATGAGATGCTAGAACCTTTCAATACTTACCATAGGAGTTTCCTAATAAAACTTTACTCCTCGGATTCGTTCCAAACTATTTTGATGCAACCAAGCTGTATTGATCAATCTTCGATATAAGTTATGTTTTATCGCCATTCCTTTGGGGATCATCTTCTCCTGTTTCTCCTTTCCATGTTATAGCATGTAATATTCATGCTTCTAATGGGGTTTGGTTAGTGCTGTCATATCGTTGAATCCTCGGGATGATGCAGTTGTCACGAGAGGAGGACCGTGACCCGTTGTGTGGATAAAGAACGTGAGGAACCATTTGAGGTAGAAAATTTGTTTCTTCTCTTTTCTTTTACATGCAACTGTACTGTTATCATGTTTAATCCCACTAGATGACAATGCAATAGACATAATAAATATTTTAACTGGATAAATAAATTGATATCGATTGTATGTTATTGCCTATTTTTTGCTAGATATTGTGATATTTATTCTTGATTTGATTAGCTATTTGTTCTTGATGGAAATTAGTAAAGAACGCAAATTTGGATTAATTGATAATTTTTGGCTAAAGATAAAGAGGCATGTAAACGAATCTGGTTCTTGTTGTAATTTTATGTTAATCAAATTGGTGCAGTAAGCATATTTATTTTATTGCTTTAGCTTACTGATTAGGTTTCCCGAATTTTAGAACCTACGAGTAACAAATCTGTTAATTCAATATGGATTAAAGAACGGATTGTTTGATAATTCCTTAAGGGGTTCTGAGTTACCCTGTTGTTTGTTAAAGGGCCAAGATCCCAATTAATGTGGTGTTTTTTTTCCTGTTCCTTTTTCTATGATGTGATCATGGATGGCTGTTGTGATATGTGGGGGCATGGAGGCTTTCGGTTATGGCATCAGATGACGCCTAGAGTGGTGAGATGCATCGGTTTATACATGTGGGTGTCGGGAAGGACACCAGGGATGATGGAATAGAGTGGATGTGATTGTTGGATGCTTGGTGATTTTGATTTGTTGTTTATCTACTTTACTGTTCTCCACTGCCCAAGGCAGCTGGTCTACCTACCCTTCTTCTGAAAGAGGTGAAGAAATGCAGGGTATGCCACATGATTTCTGTGTTTATCTTCTTAAGGAAGGATGGGAATATGCTCTTGATATAATCGGAAAAGACTCGACGGGTAGTACATATACTCCCCGTTTTGATCCCCCTTGGGTTTAGTAGCGTAGAATGTTTTTATATAATGCCTAGGAATGTGGGAAAGTAATTATATAATGAATAATTGAATAAATGGTGTTAACCCATGGGGATGGAGATGCTGGAACATAATGATGAGGTTTTAATTTTTGAAGGAACAGTTGACTTTGGGTATGATGCTAATTTAAGGTGGGATTGTTCATGGTTAATTAATGTTTTAGGAATTAATTAACGTACAGTGGAACTGATAAAAAGGGAATGAAGTAATCTAATAAATCTCTTTAAATGGTTGTGTTCTTATAGGATACCTAGTCTTAGAAGTAGAAGCCTGGAGTTTGAGAGATGTTAGCTGCAGTTGTTTCTAAGACTAGGTAATGCCCATAGTGTGGTTGTGAGATATAATATATCATGTACTTTTTGTGTTTCTATATGCTACTCCACCCTATCAGTAAGGGAAACAGACACCCCAGGGATTCTGAGCCCTGGGGCTGTTTTCCCCAACATTCCGGTGGGAAGATGGATGGCTGACTACCCCCTTTTTCCCCACTCTCTTATCTTGGTAGTTACTGGTGCTAGCAGTCACATTGGTTAGTTTTCCTCATATATGTGTGTAGAGGGTGGTAATGGATTGTGGTTATTTAGACACAAATATTCTTGATATAGTTTTTCTATGTACTACTATAGGTGTAACGTGTATAGGATGTGATGGCTTGAGGATCCTTACTCGGTGTATGGGTTGTAATGGCTTGAGGTATATTACCCGACGTATGATACACGTTATGCGAGATATGGTGGCTCCAAAAAACTACATGGTTACTTTGGTGTGTGGACGTGGTGGATTTTGTTCCATGATGTGCATATTGTGGTGCTTCTCCCAGGTGTCTGTGGGCAAGCCTTTTTCGAGAGAGATGCTCAGGACGTGCGACGTTTGGGAAAAGCAGAAAACCAGTGGGGGAGTAGTAGCAGGTTAACCTTCATATTCTTTACTATATGATATATTCTTGTATGTGTTACTTGGTGAGAGTACCCATGGTGAGGTTTGGAACTTATTATACATGTTTAGGTGCCGAGTTAGTTTCAATTGTTGTTCACTGTGCTTTAGCATGCTTTCTATATTTTTTCATTAGAGTATTCAGGGAGGATCCTACTAAGTATACTGTTATACTCACCCTATGTATATATAAACTATTTTTTAGGTTACTTGCAACAGGTTAGAGATAAAGATGGTTTCTACTAGATTGGGTTTGTAGGAGCTGTTCGGGCTGGTGAATACTGCTGTTTTTACTTTCTTTTGGGTACTTGTTGTTTTTCCCTTCTAGTTGTAGTACTTTTGCATGAAATTTCATATATGCACTTGGGTTTCTTTTATATTCCAGTTCTGAGTTGGAGTTTATTGGTTTCCATATTATCTCTCTCTTCCGCATGCATTCTCTTAGAGGGTAATGCCTCCCATTTGTGTGTTTACTATACCCTCGGTGCTAGTTGCCAACAAGGGGACTACTGGAGGCGAGACTCGGGGGTCATTATCTCCTTTCTCGCAATGCCGACCCAGTAGGGGTACACTTTTTAGGGAGGGGTCGTGATAGTGAGTCTTTCCATTCTCAGAAACCAGGTCATGGGCCTGAATTCTCACCTTTTCCTCCAATTCAATGATATCTTGGCATGTTTGGAGGATATGGTATTGAATTGACATCTAATATTCTAGCATTTCCAGGATGTTCCAAGAGACATCTTTGGTATGAATGGGTATGGAGACGCATTCAGACCTCAGAGTTTTATTTTGTGCCTGGTCCAATCCTCCATGAGTTGTCAATAGATACCGGCAGTTCTCCTATGCCTGGAAAGAGGAGTGAGTCTGTCACTGGTTGTCTTCTTTGGTTGGCACTGTATTTGACCGGTGGTCTTCATATTCATGAACGAAGATTTTCATCCACTCACTTTCCAAATTATTTGTCTCATGGTCTTTGTATGCATCCACAATAATTTGACTCTACTCATATTTTATTGCCATCCTATTTGGATAATGGGCTTGAAATGAGTCAGCAGGTGTTTGTTCCTGCAAATAGCTAAGTGCCACCATATTTGGTTAAAGAGCTTGTTGTGTATCAGTAGATATCTACATCTTCTTTTAGTTTTACACTCTGTCTGCACGATGGGACCAACGAGCATTAACAGAAACTTGCATGTGCTAATATTGTGCCACCCTATTTTTGTGGGGGGCTTGGGTTTACAGGGAAGATTTGTTTTTCTGCCCATTGAACGATGTCGTGTTAGTATAGTGGAGTGGCTCCTCATGAACTAGGGTGATAGCCTGTTTATGATTATATATTTTCCACCCTTGGGGGGCATCCTGAGGGGACTGGGTCTCCTAGACTTTGGCAGGTTCCTTCGGCATAAGGTCCTCTTAGGTGGGAGGAGGCTTGGTCATCCGGTTTCGACGACGATGCTCTCTATCGGGGGCCTGGGAGTAGAAACTCTATAAAGTTGAGATGAAGCTGTTAACATAGACTTCATATACCTCCCTAAGGTAAGGGAGATACTTGTTGTCATGTTCTGGGGATAATCTCTCGAAACGGATTGAGATGACCACTGGGGCCACCTTGTGCTGGGGTGATGGTCGTGGATGAGGAGGTAGCTAGTAGACCTTTTTCAGACTAGAGGGATTTTCTCAAAGCCTCCAGCATGGGGAGAGGAAAATTTTGGTGGTACTCCCTGATCAGTGTGTTGGATACCCAGCGTTGAAGATGTTGGGTAGGTGAGTGGGTCCTGCTCTTCTTTGGGGCCCCACCCGCATGCGGGATCACAGATGTGCATGTTTTCATGGGTTGTTGGGATTTCATTTTGATCAAAGGTTGCTCTGTGGAAACGTGAAATATAAATATATGACATAGAGACAAAAAAACATTGTAAAAGTAGCATTCTTTTGAACATATAAATATTTGGTGATTCATATTGGCCCCATTCCCCTTTTCTTTTACTGCGGGGCGAAGGGGCTTGTGTGGGGTAAGACTGCCACCTTGGTTAAGGATTCATGTTGGGTTCACCATTTTTGTTCCACCTCTGTGGTGGCATGTTTTCGAGTGGTGTGGAAATGGAAAGATGGGGATCATCACCTATCATTTTTTTATAGTGACGGGTTCTCGTTGAATTAACCATTCCGTTTTTTTACCCATTCAATTTAATTGTCCTTTAAAGAAGGTTGGATTAACCATGTGGGAACTATTAGTCCCAGAAGGTGATTGCATGGGGGTCCAGAACTTGTGCAATCAGTCCTTCTTGGATATAAATTTCTTGAATGGTCTCCAATGGTTTTATTCATGGAGCCAGGAATGCCCAACGGCCCTGGTATCCATGATTCATGGACCTTATTTCCAAAGGTAGGCACTCTTTGATTGATAATTTAGCCAACAACACTTAAGGACTCCATTGGTCGAGAGGATGGGGGTCAGCCTCCCTGTACCCTTCTGAAGGAGAATTGTTGCATGTTCTGGGACTCTCTTATAGATTTAAGACATGTTAATATGTCTTTGAATCCTTGGTTCATTTTCCAAAGAGTGTGTCCACGAACTACCCTTGGTTTGTAGGATCGTCGTATGCATGCATATATTTGATTCTATGGAGGTGATGCTAACTTGATCCATATAATAAGGATCTCTGGAGTTTATCGTTATCCAGGGGTACGGAAGTTGACTTGATGTTGGGATTGGTCCCATAAGAAGGGATTCCTATGTATCCTCGGTAGAGGAATTAGAATCCATGTAATTCAGATTGTGTGGGGTTTATTCATGGGATCAACCCATTTAAAGAGACATGATTGGGTCGACCCTTTTGGATGGGAACCATTTTGAGCTCAGGCCTTCTGGTATGCATCCTACGTATCTTGGTTTGGTTAGGAATTAGAGTTCTCATAGTTCATATTGTGTGGATGTTGTAACCATCACAAAACTATAATCCCACATGAGCCATTCTCAGTGTGAGAAACAGGAGGATTTGAAATATTCAACTATTCACATGCTTCCTCCACTATTAGTGGGAGAGGGAGAGCCCACAACGGAAGAGGCAGGGGAGACTGTGGGTGAGGGCATAGATCAATGAACCCTTCAATATGAGATAACATTGAATGTCACGCAGACCTACCATGGAAGATTGGGGACATACCTTAGTGGGAGGACACCAAAATACATTCTGGGAAGGAGAGGAGTTTTATCCTCGTCAAAGGGGGGAGCGAACATAACCCCTATGACTGATCATTATTCCTCATTGAATGGAAAATAAAGTGATCACCCTTAATCCCTTGAATGGGGAGGCTCACGTTGGTGTCCCAACATTTAACTCTAGGTTACCATGAGAATGTATAACCATATGAATTCTTGAAGCTCTAACCGTTTTAGGGATAGCCTTCACGAGTCCGCTTACCATGGGTATATAGACTCAAAGGGGCGCGCCGGTGCACCCAATGGTCTGATCACATGCATCTGGTGGATTTAGAGGAGGATATGGACTAATGTCGAAGGACTGGTTAGCAGAGGGATCATGGAATATTGGACGGTAATGGAAGGTTGAGTTTGGAACTGGAGGAAATAATACCCCAAAACACCTCATTCCATGTACTGGTTTCTTATGCAGAATGGGGGAAGCTCAACATACCGTAGTGGTATGCGGGCATAGGGGTTATCTGCGTATCGATGTGGTACGTGGGCATGGGTATAGACGACCTCATTCCATAGGGGTTTGTGTCCCATCACACCACTTTGGGTTCCATCCATATACTGATATAGTACATAGTGCAGGGTTTAGTCCACATAGTAGTGCACTACGCGGAGCACCATATTGAAGTAGGTTCTGGGGGATTATAATTCACGAATAATTCATCTGTGAGAAATACATGGCTCACGTTTCACTAGTTTGGTTCAAAGTTCTATTATTATAATTCAATTCACCTGTTTTATTGTTCGTGGTTGGATGTACCTGTGGAGAGAGTGGTTTTCATTTCAGGCTTCGCCAATGAATCAAGACGGAAGTCGGAGTCTTCTCAAAACTCTTTCTTCTAACCAATAATTCACTTTTAATTCTTCGTCATCTATCCCTCATCCTTCTACTATGATTCATTTTATAGATTATCGGGACACTTGTATCTATTGGGCGCGCAACACCATTTATGGAGTCCCGTACTTATATCTTGACCAGCAGAAGACTCAGTCAACCGGGTTTTGCAGAAGCTTCGGTTCACAAGAATTGTTCTTAGAACCCTGCTAGTTCACTTTTTCCATGAACTGATGAGTATGAAGTATGGTACATAGATTGAATTCATGCACACAATTTCTTCGGTGAAATGGTTTTCAATCTGTCTTGCTCGATGGCCATCGCCTCGTAAGCCAGTGGTTCGCGGATCATTCCATGTACCTAGTGGTTCATGATCCAGCTAGTCTGTATACCTTTCCTGGTGATGGTATGTGGGCCACATTAAATTATTTAAAAAATTAAATTCCTTCAAGTTTATTTAGAATATTGTAACTCAATTTTGAATAAATTCACATTTCTAGACTTGTATGAGTACTTTATTCCTTCTGCAAAGTGTTTGTGGGGGTATTTTCTGTCGTTGGCAGAATTTTCAGGACCCAATAATGGGTATTCAATAGAAAATGGATATGGGTGGTAAATTAAATACCTATAAATCAAGGCTAGTGGGTAAAGGGTTTAAAAAAATTAATGAATTGACCATGATGAAAACTTTTCACCAGTTTCAAGGTTTAAATCTATCAGAATTCTACATACTCTAGCATCTTTTTATGAATATGAGATTTGGAAAATGGATTTCAAAACTGCATTCCTTAATGGGAACCTTTTGTAAGATGTCTATATGACCAAACTAGAAGGGTTTGTGACTTCATATTATTCCAAAAGGATTTCAAAGTTGTATAGATCCATTTATGGATTAAATCAAGTATCCAGGTCATATAACATTCATTTCAATGAATACATAAAAAAGTTTGGTTTTATTAAGAATTAATGTGAGTCATGTGTTTACAATAGGTTTAGGGGAAATATAGTTTTTATCATAGTAGTATATTTTGATGACATATTACTTAATAGAAATAAAATACCAATCTTATAGTCTGTTAAAGACTGGTTAAAAAAGTATTTCTCCATGAATAAAATAGGTTAAGTAGCCTATATTTTAGGGATCAAGATTATTCTTGATAGATCCAGGAGGTTTCTTGGAATATTTCAAAGTATATATGTTGACCTGATACTAAAGAGATTTAGTATGGAACAATCCAATAGGGGATTGGTTCCAGTGTCACATGGTATAAATATTTCTAATAAAATTTTTCTTCATACACAATAATAGAAAGACATAATGAGAAATATCCCATATGAATCAGGGATAGGATCAATCATGTATTACATGTTATGTAATTGATTTTATGTTGCATATGCATTGAGCATGATAGGTAGATATCAAGAATATCCAGGATTACAACATTGGAATTTTGTTAAGTCTATCCTTAAGTATCTAAGAAGAACTAAGAATATGTTATTGGTATTCAGAGAAGATGAGGAGTTGATCATTAGGGGTTATACTGATGTTGTTTTTCCATAGATCATAATGATCTAAATTCAAAATCAAGATATTTTTTCTCTCTCAATGAAGGATCTATGAGATGGAAAATTTCAAAGGAACTAGTTGTCGCTAATTCAAAAGTAGATTCTGAGTATATATTGGATTCAAATGTAGGAAAGGAATCCTTTTGGATTTATGACTTTTTCTATGAGATTTATGTTGTACCTAGCAGTAAAAATCCCATCACATTGTATTGTGATAATACTACAATAATGACTATTTTCAAAATAGACAAGGTCACACCTATGGAGAAAGAATATACTCTGAATGTATCACCTCGTGAGTGATTTTAATTAGAGGTGGTGAATTTGTAGTAAGTGGAGTGCCAACAGAAGAAAATGTGGAAGACCCCTTATCTAAAGGAATATCTCAGTAGTAGTATCATGTGAGAGCTAGCGGATTAAAGATTGTCAGCAGTTGACTCTAGTGCAAGTGGGAGTCTATTAGATTTGGTGACCTAGAACAAACTTATGTGTATATTATGATAACATTTATTACTTTTTTATATTAATAAACTACTTATCACATCAATATTGTTCTTATATTTGACATAGTACGTTATAATGTCTTAAGAGCAGCTATCACACTAAAATGTAATACCAGTTCCCCGCTATGATGAGTCCCAGAAGTGCTACAAAACTATTCTTGAATATATGTTATATTGATGGATGATATGATTTTAGGGACACAAATTATATAGGCTATCAGGTATGGGGACTCATTGGACTTTGAGGCACCTTCTCATTCTGTACATCCTTGGTAATATTCAGAATGATATTATGATGATGAGACCTTCCCATAAGAAATTCTCATTTATATATGTCATTGGATTTTCCTATCTGTGGATGTGTTTATTGATCCTTATTATTTAATATTACTAATAATAAGTATTTTGAGTCATTTAAATTGATGTATTTAATAAAATCATGATGAAATATGTTTTTAGTGAGGTAGGATATGTTGGGTGAATCATGAGTAATATTGTATTAATGAATAATATGAGAAAGGATTTTCCCTTCTATTATTTAACAAAAGTTGATATATCTGGACCTTTTATAGAAATAATATGGCCTAAATAAATCCATGTCCATGGTGTTCAATAGGAAATTACGTATTCATGGGAGTCAAATAAAGAGATATCAAGAATCTAAGATGATGGAACCATCATTCAACATACTTGATTTGAGATGTCGTGATAAAGAGATTATATTACATAATAGGCTTCCATATGAGGTAACATGTTTTATAGCATTAACTTCATTCTCTATGGTTTCCCTGGCTTGTTTCTAGACTCTAACGTTATACTTTTGGTTTCTTCTCTTAATTCCACTAAGAAAGAGGCCTAGAGGGTGTCCCACCAGGTGTATCCAGAATCTCAGTTAAAAAATATATTATTATTTATTATTTAATATGTTTAGTAAATATTATTCATGCACATGGTTTAATTATTATTCATGTATTATTTATCACATATAAATATTTATTTTCTATTTAGTAAATATGATATTTATTTATTTATTATTCAATAATACAATGATATTTAATTAATAAATAAATAGTGAATATTCAATGTCTGATAAATATTATGGTGGAATGAAGACCCAGGATTTTTTATCCAGTGAGAGAATAATAAATATTGAAATTTATTTTATTAAATAATATTTAATTTTTATTTTCAAGTTAATAACATTTCATTAAATAATATTATTATTATTATTATTTGACATGGGGATTTCTCTAGGTTTAAATAAATAAATAATGGTACTTGATTAATTATTTTATTTAAACCCTAGAAATATATAAATTGAGTTCTGTTATTTTATCAATAGAATAATTTATTTTTTTTGGGTTGTGTATAACAAAATTGTGGAATTATCTCATACCCTTGAGATCTCTATTCTTCAATATCACTCCCAAGAACAGAGAGAAATCTTCCCCCACCAGATCAATCAGAATACATTTGGAATAAATTCATGTAGACATAAAATATGGAAAATGCAAGGGAAAGTATCTTTTGTGCTAGGACCCAAATATTCTTTTAGTGGCATCTGGAGATTTTTGGAACATGTTTGAATCCCCACTACAAGGAATCTGCACTTGATTCCTATAACACAATGATGGTACATTGCAGATCTATTATCGGATCCATAAATGAATAAATATTTCCATAAATCTAATTCCTAATAAATTAAATTAATTATAAATAATATTTGATGATACTCCCTCTATCTCTCTATTTCTGGTGTGATTAATCTTGTATGTCTTCTTTGATTCAATTTTGTTGAACACATCATTTATCATCATGTAGATCTTGGACTGATCATTAAACATGACAAAAAAAGAAATGGTGTGCCGCCCTCATTGCATGCTTTTGTTATGCCTGAAACCTAAAATTATTAATAATAATTAATTCATAAAATGAAATTTTTATATCTATATAAAAAACAAAATTAGTTTATATGTAAAAAATATTTTTTGAAGAAATTTCCCATTTCATGATTTATAATGTTTATTATATTATGGTTTATTAATGATTTAAATGGAAATTATTGATTATATATATATTAAATATTTTTAATCACATCTAATAGTTATTACTTGGTAACTAATAAATTTATTTTATACTTATAAGATACATGTTTCTAAAATTGTGTTTATGCATTATGCGTGCATAATTTAAAATTAATTTTTATCACTTCAAGAAATTGAATCATATAATATGATATGAATATTTTTAATAATACTTTAAAAATAAGGTAATTGGACCAATTTTGATTTTAGGAATAAAATTAGGTTATCAAAATAAAAAAAATTACCGTGGTAAAATAGTTATTTCTCAATGAAAGATACTTTTATAAATATTACTGTAAAGACCCAGAATTTCCATGTAATTTTTTTTAAATATATGGGAATTTTATGAACTCGCGAAAATTGACGGCGCAAGATTCTGAGGCCCAAAGTGCCCAGAATAAATTTCTAAACTTCTTTCAGGTATGTTTAGTAAACATGCGAGTGAGTTTCTCTAACATTCAAACCAGTGCTTGGAATTAAAATCTAATGGCATTGTTGAACTCAAAGTGTTGGTATTTTATTAAAGAGACTTTCACCTTGATGGAATTTGGTCAAGGGTGAAAGTTATTTTTTGGGTTTTTCTTGAAAGAATAGAATAAAAATAAAATTGCACAACATTTTATTTTTATTTTATTTGTTAAAAACCACCATGTCGGGACCACCAGACCATAACCTCCCATGAGAGGTTATGGTGGTGGGGACCACCTGAGGCCTAATCCTCTTGAACTCCTCTATTAATGAGGGAGAAACCTCTCAACTCCCTCTTTAATGTGGAGGATCCTCTTGAGCGTCCTGCACATTAATTATTCCAGCGCACCACATTAATTTAACCCAATTTGAATTTTATTCCAACTAACATAATAGATCACATAATCTATTATTTTGGTGCTATCATTTCATTTTTGGTGGAATTGGTAGAGGATAAATATTGGGAGAAAGCTCTCTAATGAATAATGCGTTCTTCCACAAAGAACGCTCTCACCGACGAATAACGCCTTCAACTACGAAGAACCAACGAATGAGCCTTGGATCGGAAGCATGTGGCGGGTCCAACGAACGCCGATATCTTTGACTTCCTATGACGTGGGATGTCTTCATCTACAACGAATCGACGTCCTTAATTCCTTCTTGTGCCAATGTCAACAAACAACCTGAGGTAGGGGTTTATTTGCGTGTGAATATTTTTCCCCATATTCTTTTCTTGATTTCTTTTGCGGTTTCGGAATGAATCGATTCGAGGGGTTGTAAATATTGATGTTTTACTTCAATTTCTTAATTGAGTCATATGCTACCACCCTAATGTGGATGGTACGAGCTAAAAAACATTTTCCAACCCCTCCGCAAATCTTTTGATGATTTGTGGTGTTGAACGCGATGAAGGCGATGGCGCAACAACACCGCCCTGCGGCCACCGCGCCCCGCGACTTCACTACCCGCAGCCCTGTCGCACCACCCATGGCCACCGCCATCTGAACTGAGCCGCCGCCGACCGGGCCGAGCTGTCGTCGTCATCCGCCGACCACTGCAGCCATCCGCCGAGCACCATCGTATTCTGCCGAGCATCGTCGTCATTCGCCGAGCCGCCAACGTCATCCACCGAGCACCGCCGCCATCCGCCGAGTACTGCAGTCGTCCACCGAGCTACCATCCGGGCCGCCTCGGGTGGGGCCGAACCACCCCTCACCATCGCGGACACACCCCCATGGCCGAGCTGACCAACGACCTTTGCCGCCCCGCAGTACCCGCGGCCCTCGCGGCATGTCGGATCGCCTGCAGTCCGGGCCGTCCAGTACGGTCCAAGCCAAACCTAGAGAGTCGGGCCGAACCCAATGGGTTGGGCCACACTGCGGGCTGGGCCAAACCTAGTGGGTTGGGTCGGGTCGACCCGAACTGGGTGGGCCCTGGCTGGGTCAGGCCAGGTTGATCCAACTAGGTTGGACCGAACTCGGGCCCACTACGACCCAATTACCTTCTTTTGGCCATAACATTGGCACCGGACGTCCGTTAGACGAACCTTCAACGGAAATGGGAACCTTGGACCGAGTCAGTACCTTTGAGTGATACCCCACGGAGATTTGTATTAATATGGGGAATGGTCAGTTTGTATTGAGCAGGAATCCAACTGGGTCCTAGGGACTAAAAGGCTAATAACTCACAGACCGGGTGTCCGATTGATGTGCCCTCTATTACGTCGAGACCCCAATGACATGGTAGACCTTTGAGATACTTCTTCCTGGGAATTAGTGAATGTTGGAGTATCAAACAGCAGTTTGTGGAGCGGATCCTCCCGGAGACGAGCGAGCATAGTACAGGAACCCAGTGGCTAGCTGGGACTTGATGACTGCTGACTGTTTCAACTCAGAGTGACTTGACAGGCCCAGTGGGGAGCACCTCGGTGATGAAGCAGACCCACGGTGGGGAGCGCCTTGGTGACTTGGCAGACCCACGGTACTTGATAGGGGTAGTACCTCAGCAGGCCACGAGGGGGAGCACCTCTATTTGACGTGGTAGACCCACAGTCCTCCATAGGAGGAGTACCTCAGCAGTCCAAGGTTAGTGGGAAGAACCTCTGTGGGATGTGGTAGGCCCACTGTTCTCGATAGTGGAGGAGTTCTACAGCAGTCGAGGTGTTCGACAATCTGACTAGGAATGTTACTTGATACTACCCCTAGAATAAATCCTGGTGTGAGCTGAGTCAGTACCTCTGTGTTTTCATCATGTTTGTGATGGATTACTTGATAACTTAGGTATATGTATAGGCATATACCTAAGTAGGGTTATCTGTTGATTTCATACTTTTGGTTTATCCTTGGTTGATTTTGTGAAACCTTGGGGGTCTCAGGGTCCCTACTGAGTATCTTTACACTCACCCCTGCACGAGCTATGCCTGCACTTCATTTCATTTAGTCCAGATGACAGACAACGCTGACAAAGGACGTGAGTACCAGGACAGGATGGTGCCCGGAGGTGGACCATACAGCGTGTCGATTCGTAGAGGAGATAGATGAATGCGGTTTGCGGAGGAGGTGATTTGTACCTACCCTTTAGGTAGGATCCTCATAGGATGACCTGGCAGTTGACTTTCCCTTTTCTTCCATTGTATTATATCACATTTTTACTTGTACTTTCCAGTTGGGCTTATATTCTGGCCTCTTTTACATACTGCACTCACTCTATTTACAGTTCACTTTACTTGTGTTCCTACCTTTTTGGGTTCTTGGTTACATGTGCTTATAGGTTATAAAGGAAATTCCTTCCCATTTTTAGAGAATACACTTTTAGTTCTAGTCCCCAGCCTCCGGCCAATGGAAGGTGTGCTTGGGGTAGTCAGGGCACAGGTCCTGGGGGATGGGTCGTGACAATTACACTTTTAAATTAAATTGATCAATTTAGAAATTAAATAATCAAATATGATGTTTAAACATTTATATAAATATATAATAAGTAATTTCATTGGTAATTAATGTTAGATAAGATTAATAAAACATAATAATTAAAATTAAATTTTTCTATGAGAATATTTTTGCAAAAAATATATATATGTTTTAATTTAAAAGATAATTTTATTATATTTAGAAGTTTAGTTAGGTAATATAGAGTCCAAATTCAATTTAATCATGTAAGTTTTATTAAAAAAAGGGTCATCTAATATTTTTTAGGATAATATAATTACCATGGTTAATTTTCAATCAAGATTAGTAAGTGTTAAAATGGGTAATCTAATGTGGCTCGAATTTAACTAAATAAATTTGAAAATTAGATATTTTATAATACCATTTTTAGATTGGAAATAAATACCTTAATATTTCTTCAACATTTCCCCACATAACTCGGATAACTCTTATGAAATTCTATTCTTATCCCATGCCTAACATTCATTTCCAATGATTTGTCCCTCTTTTTCACCTATAAAAGGAGTTCAATTCCACCCACACCAAGACACACCTATAGCTCAAAATTTCAATGATAATATGACTAATATTAATCTCACATATCCCCTATACACTTTTTACAACAAATATTTACAAAAAAAGTGTCTCAAGTCTTTAATTTCTAAAGGATACATTGAGAGAACATCCAAATTCCCAATGTAAGTATTACTTGCACTTTTTCCTCATTTATTTTCCCTTCTCATCCACCATCTTTCAAAAAAATATAACCATATTTATTTAATTAAATCATTATAAACAATATAATTAAAATTTATTATATTAATGGTGTTACCATTATCTATTCCCCTATCATTGAAAAATGAAAATGTTGCTCATGCGCGTGTGTGGATTACCGCCTCCATGAACAACACATTTCATTTTTCATCAATACCTTTCACGAATGGTTATAGAAATGGGATTAGTGAATAAATAAATTTTTATTAAATTATTTATATTAATTAAATGTGAATTATGAATTCTATAAGTAAAATTATCAAAAAGAAATCATTATGAAACTAATGGACTAAAATTAACATTCTAAAAGGGAAAATGATTTATTTATAAGTGAACCTTATTTTTCATTTACCTTATTGTTATAAATCTTAAAAATTCAGGTTTATCACCTTAATTTAATTTAAATATTGTTATTATACTTTTTTATAAAGATATTATAGAAAATTAATATTTTCGGTAGCCATACCTGCACATAAATTACAACATGTTCTTGTTGGGTCTATTTAAGCTTCTACAGGAACAATGCTAAGAATATCAATCATCTATGGATTTGGAAACTTAATATTAGATATTAATAAGTTAATAATTATTTTTTTAGTGAATTTTAATATATAAATTTAACTCATTAATGAATAAAAACACATCTACTACAAAACTAAGACAAAATAACCATATTTACTCACACGTGGTATTGAAAAAAGATATTAACTAAATAATATACATGTAGAGAATAATTATAAATGAATTTATAAAATTATATAGTTATTAATAAAAATTTTAAATACATAATTAAGATATTTATTTTCCTTATATAGATTATCCAAGTGATTTAGTGGAAATTTGGAATTTAGGTAAGGGTTTATTGTCTCAATTTTCACCCATTGGGACATATTTCTTATTATGCATCATGTTATCATTGGAATGGTGTATCTACATCCCATTTTATATTTTTTAATTATTCAATAATTATACATGGTATTTAATGTTTCATTTCGAATCATATCATTTAAGGGGAATTTATTCAAAAGTTTCCAATGTCGTAAGATTTTTGTGTCTCAAATTTAATTTCATGTGGAATTTTCCTAGTGTACATCATGATATCATTGATATGGTTTGATTAATTCCTAATGAATGTGTTTTAAAATATTCTTATAAGTCATTTATTTTCAATAGACATATTATTTTCTTTCATTAAATGTATTTTTATTAAATGGATACCAAATTCATAAGGTTATATGTTAACTCAATTTCCTTAATTGAGTTAAAATAATTCTTTAGAACTTCTTTTTTCAAATATAGATATCTTCCAACCTAACATTCTATTTCATTTTTTATTATATTACAATATAAAGGTATATGAATTATAAGTAAAAATAATTTACCTTGATTTATTTCGTTCTCAACAATTATATCATTGTTAATAATAATTTTCATCCTCTTTAGTGAAGTTTTCTCAACCTTGTCCATATTATTCATTACTGCCAGTTTTAACAATTATATTTGTAAATAAAATTATTTTTATCACATGTGTCTTTAATATTTGCCCTCTACTCTTTTATAAATTATTTTTTGGCTACTCATTTACAATGTGTGTTTCGAATAATAGTATTTCAAAAAAATTAAAAAGTCTTACATTCTATTAAAATAATTTGTTTTATTTTCCACTCTACATTCATTCTTGATAATATCTATTTATTTTTAAGGATTGGTTATTGAAGATTGTTTTTAAAAGTAAAATTTATCAAATTATTTTCTATTTAACATTTTTAAACCTTTTTTTGATTTTCAAGGTTCTTTATTTAAGATTCTTTTTTAAATATAAAATTTTTGAAATTTTTTTTCACATAACATTTTTGAAAACTCTATATATTTTTAAGGATTTATTATTGATATATCTCCCCAAATATTTTTTTGAAAATTACTTTTTTCAATATCGACAAAGATACCTTCTTTAAAATGACTTTTCGAAGTGATTATAACCTCTTCCTTTATGACAAAGATAAAAATGTATTCTAGAAACTATTACAGTTTCACTACTATTTTCATCTTTATCTTTAATTCCTATATTTCAGAGGAAATTATTTTTCATGATTTATACTCTAAACATTCTTATGAAATCTATTTTTATGGAGATTGAGTTTTTTGTATCAATTATTTACCTCCTTAAGGTTAATTGTTTTGATACCATCTTGGAGTGTGGTGAATCGCATTTTTCTTTACATGGGATCTTTTTTATATGAATAATGAGACCCATTTTATTTCTGATGTGTTTTCATGATATATTTAATTATTGATGTCTTATAGAAAAAATATGTATGGATAATGATAGGTCTGTTCATATATCTCACTCAAAAACATTGGTTAAGTTTTTATACACCATGAGGTAAATATTTTTAGCTTAAACACGATGTACATTTTATACATTCAAAATAATGAGTATTAGCACGATGCATGCTGGATATTATAGAAATAAATTGCATGAACTCAATGATGTTATCGATGTTCGCAATTTTTTGAGTACCTATATGTATGCATATTCCATATTTCTGTATTATATTTTTATGTTATGATCCATGGAACATTTTTATTATATCATATTTCCACACTCTTTTTCCATGGTATATGTTCTTATTTTTAGATTGTGTGCCCTTCCATCATGGATTATGAATAACACTTATTGTTCATTTTTATTTTTAATACGTTATTTCAACAAAAATCATGTTTTCTCATTGACATATAATCTAACCCTTGATTATATGTTGATAGGATTTCCCTTACGGAACATTTAATCTCACCTCTTTATTATTTTTCCCTTCCCTAGGTTATGAAAATGAGTATATCTTATGATAATTCTATAAGTGAGTCTAGTATGTTTTGATTATGTAGAAATGTTAAATGTTTTAAAAAATAAGTTTCCTATGTAATAGGACCTTAAAGGCACTAAAACTTATGTTATTGGTATTTTGAGATTATTTTGTGCAATTTTATTTCTATAATATGAATATAATGTATAATAAAGATGTTTTTAGCTTAGTTCACTTAAATAATATTGAAAACCAAAAACTACAATCATATAACCTTAGTTACTTAGACTTCCCACTAGACAGGTTCCCATTAATCATCATAAAAAGGTTTATCACATTGTCCAGCACATTCTTATCTCTTACTACCAAGTCATCAAATAGTAACATAAATTAAAAAAAATATATTGTACCACTTTGTAATTACCCAGTTAAAATTTAGTGGATGAAACTGTAATCAAAGCAACCTCAGGTGTACCTCTCCATAAGCCAGAGACATCCTACCAGTAGTAAGAGTTTATGATCTGAAAATTTTTAAGGGTATTTTAATTCTTAAACTTATTATAAATGTAAAATTAAAAAAAAATTAAAAAAGTATGACCATGTGGAAACCTAAAACCTTGTAAAATGTAAAATGAAGAACTTTATATGTACCATACACTATAGAGTAGCAGTAACTATCCTCATCGTCTATGGTTGACGAATATAATATGATGTAGTCGAATGATGTCCCAACTTCATGGTGTATTCAAAGGTCAAAACTAAATCATTTATAAAATGTAAAATATCCCTCCCACTCTCTTGTGATATACTAGTATCTCATAAAGTTAGGATAGGATAATAAAAGAGATTCATGCGGGAGTTTTTAAATAGAGACACACACCACTATCACATGGTAGTGGACTTTTATATAAGCTTCAAGGACACACCTCGAGTGCCATGAATTTACTCATGTGTTACAGTACATGAGTAAATATAAACTATTCATTAATATAACCATTAAATGAATTAATAAACCAACCAACCATTTTATCATAACAATTTTATTATTTTATGATATACCACATAAGATATTCTTAAATGATAACATTTATCATTTATAAGGAAAATATTATAATAACCTCGAACTCGAACTCCTGGATTAGGTGCTAAAATGTAATCTTCACATTTCTGGATTTGATACCAGTAAATATGACCCAATTTTAGTCATCCAAGACATGAAAAATAAAACAAAAATATTGGATCACTTGAAGGTTTCGAGCACAGTGGTAGCATGTTTGGGACGAGATCCAACTTTGATTTTTATGATGATCAATGATTATTCCAGGATCAATACGATGATGAATGTCAGTCTCTGTGGAATATAATCAATGATTTAGATAAAGAATGAAGAGGCATGAAACCTTTAGATAGGATCTTGCACATCATGGTTATAATTAATTTAATTAATTTCATAAAGAAAATAATACCTGGATCATCAGTATTTTCTTCATTGATGATGTTAATCATTCAGAATGACCCTTCTAGATTATATAACTATGCTTATAAGGATCCAAACTATAATCCCTCTAGGGGTGATCCACACGTGCTCCTATGGCCTTCGATCGACACCGCTCATTCTCTGGGTGCTAGCACAGTGAAGCGAGTGTCTTGTGCCAGTCGTTCTTGATCGCTTGTTCTCCGGCCTTAAAGAATGTCTCTTGTTCATGAGAGGGGGAAGAAGATGATTCGAGAGAGAAATTGTTTGGATCAACAATTCTCAATTCACCAAGCTTGCGGTGTCATGTGGTGTGTGTCACAATAGGCGTACTTCTCTATTTATATGCATAGAACTCCATTTACAAAATTTAATTGCATAAAAGCAATTAAATAGATTCATGAACTTAGAGAAAACCCATGCTCATAACAATAATATCGCATCATTATTTATGGTGCACCAACTTGCGAAAAACGGAATTATAAATAAAATTATGTGTTAAAAAATAATAGCAACATCATTATTATTTTAACTTGTGAAAACTAGTTAAATAATTATTTACCGTCTTATAAATGATTATTTTACTACCAAACCGGCCTTGGTCCGCTCGAACTCCACTTCCATTTATTGAACACCCAAATAAATAAATTAATAATTTTTTCTCTTAAATAAATATTTTATTTACAAACTGGTAAATAAATATTTATTAAATGTTCAATAAAATAAATAAATATATTTTATTTAATTTATGCGATCATTTTAACTTGAATAAAATTATTCCATGGTATTGAGAATAGTATTTATTTCATTAATTAAATTCAAATATAATTAAAACGAGACTACCAGAAATACTTATTGTTTGATCCTCTAGGATTCTTTCTCGTTGGTATTAGGCAAGCTTTCCTAAAGTCCATGAGTACTATCTAGCAACGGGTCAAGGAACCCAAGAGAATGAACGTAAAGTTGAAACAATGACATCCACATATGAATGCTCACTGTGTAACATAATCCATTTGTCGTAATATCTCATCAAGCAAGTTTCATGATAGTGTCATCAACTTTTATGCCTGATACATCATTCTTTGACTACCTGAAATAAAATCATTATTACACCATGGCCATTGAATTTTTCACAATGGTTCTATTTAAATCAAAGGGATGAGATTTCAACTTCCATAAATGGAAGGGAAAAATCCTTCCTTGAATTATCCATTAATAACATGCCACTCATGATGGACCCAACATACCCTACTTCTTGTCAACTGTCTGTGTGATGGTTTTCATCGGTAAATCAAAGTTCACGAGTCATGACATATATTAATGAAAATCATAAAGTCTAAAGATCATTACACACATTCGCAGATAGAAATATCTGATGACACCAAAACATGCGGAATTCCTACTAGCAGTTTTTTTCTCATAATATCATATCTTGGAGATTACCAAGTGAAAACTTCATGAGAGGAAGTCGCATCTGCTTAGGAGTAATTGCACCTGACGGTCTGTATCTTATCTATCACGTCATAGTATTCCATCCAACCGCAAAACTATATTTAAGAATATTGTTTTATCATTTCAAGGTTCTCATCATAGCAGAGAATTGTCAAAGCCTTATCAATGCATAAAATACTCTAGGACATTATTATATCATAGTCATAAAGAACAATGAACAATATGTAATAATACATTAAATATCCATGTAAAAAATTTAAAACCAGTTGGTTCTAGGACACCAACTCTTACAAAATCCCACTTGGACTAGATCCAACTGCCTACAACTTTCAGTTCTCTAGACCTCACATGGTGATCATGTTTCTGCTAAGTCAAGTCTTTAGTCAAGGGGTCCTCTACATTTTCTTCCATGGAAATACTGCTTACTACAACTTCACCTCTATGAGAAAAATATCTCAAGTGATGAAACTTCCAAAGTATGTGCTTCGTCTACTGATGTGACCTTAGCTCTTTTTCAAGAGCCACCGCAGAAGTATTATCATGGTATAGTGTGATGGGATCTTTACTGTTAGGTATCACATCTTGCTCCTAGATGAAGCTTCACATCCAAAATGCTTCATTAGCTACCTCATAAGTTTCAATATACTCGGACTCTACTATAGAATCAGTGACCACACTCTTCTTTGATCTCTTCCAGCTCATTTCACCTCTATTCAAAGTGATGATGTATCCCGTTTGTGACTTCTTGTCATCTTGATCAGAATGAAAACTAGAATTTTCATATCCTGTGATGAATAATTCCTCATCTCCTCCATAAAGTAGGAACATATCCTTAGTACACCTCAAATAATTTAGGATAGTCTTGACTACCATCCAATGGCGGTCACCTGGGTTAGCTTGATATATGCCTACTACACTCAATTCATAGGCGATATCCAGCCTAGTACATAGCATGGAATACATGACTGATCCAATTACTGATGTGTATAGAGTCCTTTCCATTATCTTTCTTTCCTCATGTATCTGAGAACACATTTTCTTGGAAATATTAATTCCATGTGATGCTGGAAATAATACCCTCGTAGATTTTTCTATACTGAATCTCCTCATTATCTTATCAATGTTTGTATTTTGATTTAGGCCTAGAAATATCTTGGATATGTCATATTAGATCTTGATCCCAATAATATATGATGTGTTTCCCAAGTCCTTCATGGAGAAGCATTGATTCAACCATGCCTTAATAGACTGTAAGACTGGTATCTCATTTCCAATAATTAATATGTCATCAACATATACTATTAGGAAAATGATTGTACTCCCACCAAACCATTTGTAGACACAAGGCTCACAATCATTCTTGATAAACCCAAATTCTTTTAAGGATTCATCAAAATGAATGTTCCATGACCTGGATTATTGATTTAATCCATAAATGGATTTCTGCGACTTGCATACCTTATTAATATTCATTGGAGTCACAATCCCTTCAGGTTTTGTCATGTAGACATCTTCCTGAAGGTTCCCGTTAAGTAATGATGTTTTGACATCCGTTTTCCAATTCTCATAGTCACGGTAATCCATAATGTAAAGTCGAATAATGGTGGATTTCATCATGAAAACTGGTGAAACGTTTTCATCGTAGTCAATTCCTTGATGTTTTTTAAACCCTTTTGTAACTAGTCGTGCCTTATAGGTGCGGAATTGTACTTCCATGTCCAGTTTCTTCCTAAATACCCATTTGCAACCTACAAGTTTTACATCAACTGGAGGATCTACCAAAATATATACTTGGTTTTGGTACATGGAATCCATTTCATAATTCCTTGCTTTTTTACACTTGTCAACGTCTATGCCACTTACTGCTTCCTTATAGGTTAGAGGATAATTATTATCAACTAATAATGAGTCACCATCCTTGGTAACTAGAAAACAGCAATGTTCTGGTTCTCTGACCTTCTTTTTACTCCTACGCAGTACTTGAGTCTCTAAAATATATTCTTATTCCACAGGGATTTGTGGAATATGTTTCCGTACCAACTCTTGTGTACCTTGAGCCTCGACTTCATCTAATACTATCTCTCTCCCACTATCTCTTTTGAAGATGTGCTTCCTCTCAAGGAATATGGTATTTCTTGCCACTATACCCTTTTTTGTTGAGGGATTTTATAGGTAATATCCCCTTGTTTCCTTGTGGTATCCTATAAAAGTACACTTTTTTCCTCGGGGTGCGATTTAGTTACCTAAAGAGGCCTTAACAAATTCTTCGCTACCCCACACATGTAAATTCGATAACATGTCTTTTCTTTCACTCTAGAACTCATATGGAATACCATTTATCAATTTATTCGGTACTTGGTTTAGTATGTGTGCCACTATTTGTAACACATACCCCCAAAAGGATAATGGAAGACTTACACGACTCATCATTGATCTCACCATGTCCAATAAGGTGTGGTTCCTCATTTTTCTTACACCATTCCATTGAGGTGTGTAAGGAGGAGTGTGTTTGGAAAGGATCCCAAACTCTCGTAAGTAATCAATGAAGTCCTGATTAAGATATTCCCAACCTTGGTCTGAGTAGAGATTCTTAATCTTATTACTAATATGGTTCTCAACATCATTCTTATATTCCTTGAACTTATCAAAGGAATACAACTTATACCTCATTAAGTAGATATATCCATATCTACTAAAATCGTAATTAAAAGTTATGAAGTATGAGTACCCAACCCTTGCTTAGATGGGAAATGGTCCACACACATCGGTATGAACCAATTCAATAATCTCTTTAGCCCTTTCACCTTTCCCATTGAATGGGGTTTTGGGTATTTTGCCTTGTAAACATGAATGACATGCGCCAAGTGGTTTTAGTTCAAAATAATCTAAATATCCAACTTGATGTAACTTTTTAAAGAATTTCTCATTTACATGACCTAGCTAGTAATACCAAAGTTGGGTGTGGTATGAGTCATGTGAATTATCTTTGTCATTTATTTCCATTACTTGTTCAGTGTAATCCAACACATAAAGATTGTTGTATAAATGTTCCCTACCCAAAAAAAATGCTATCTTTATAAAAGAAGTAACATTACTTTCCAAAATTGAAAACAAATCCATCTATATCTAGTCTAGTTATAGAAATTATTTTTTAGGTTAAAGAAGGCACATAAAAAACCCCTTTAATACCAAGATCATATCAGATGGAAATGTGAGGTGGTAGTCCCCAACAGCTATAAAAACATGTCTAACTCCATTGGATGCTTGTAGATCTACCTCCCCATGATCAATCTTCCTGAATCTACTTGTTTCCAATATTTGGAAACATATGTGAGAACCAAAATCTGTATCTAATACTAATTTGTAGAAACAGATAGATTGTATTTGATAAGAAATGCACCTGAAACTTCCTCTTGCTTCTTAGGCTGGGTGCAGTTTTTCTTTCAGTGGCCCTTCTTTCCACATGCGAAACAAACAACCTCATGTTCCCTTGACTCCCCTTTGATCTTCCTATTCATTGATGGTTGTGAAGAAGCTTTGGTCTTACTACTCTTCACCTTCCCTTTCCTATTATTCACCATAAGGACATAAGGCTTTTCACACTTCAAATATTTTTCCACTTGGAAAATGAGGATAAGAAGATCAGATAGAGACTTCTCAATGTTGTTCATATTGAAATTGACAAAAAATTTAGAGAATCTCTGAGAGAGTGATGCAAGAATGAGATCAGTGCCCAGTTATTTGGGGAGTTTAAACCCTAGAACCTCTAGGCACTCAATGTATCTAATGATCTTGACTACATAAGGCCCAACTGGGGAACCTTATCCAAGCTTACTCTGAAAGAGTTCCTTAGATATCTCAAACATTTCCTATATTTCTATCTTCTGGTAAAGACCATGGAGGTGCTCGAGCATGCTATAAGAATCCATGTTTTCATGAGACTTCATGAGCTCACTATACATTTATGATAACATCAAACATTGAACGTCGACCACATCATTCATATGTTTCTCATAGACCAAGAAATCCCCATCACTCACCTCTTTGGTAGGCGGATCATGTAATGCTAACTCTAGCACGTAAGACTTTTGTTCATGGAATAGGATAACCAGAAGGCGTCTAAACCATTCCAGGAAGTTACTACTGGTGAGGATATTTTCTTTATCCAAAATTGATCACAGGGATAGTGTGCTTAATGGGCTTGTCATTTTTTTCTAAAATTTTAAAGAGTAAAACATTATTACTTTCTTGATTAGATTTTATGAGAAATAATAAATTTTATTATGTCTCCCATTGTTTTATCAAGTCGCAATGGCCCCCACCATTGAGCTCGGAATGTACAATTTACATGATATTCTAGTGGTAAGGATCCATATTCACCTTCTCATAACCCCAACAAGGGTTGGTCAAACATTTATAAGGTATTTATCTAGGTAGGTACTTTCCAACTACGGGCTTGCGGCTCCTTGATCTATTTAGTTGACTCCCCAATCCTGAAATAATGACTTTGGATTTCCTCTACTCCTGCCTCCAATATTACCCCAAGTCTAGAAAGCGATGCTCCTCCTGATTTAATATGTTTAAGTCAACCCGAAAACATTCATAAGGGCTTCTTGTATTAAAGTAAGTGTCCCAAAAAGGGTTGGTCAAACAAATAGTTTTATCAAGTTTTTTCCTTAATCAAGTAACAGAAGGATCAGTCTCACTTAATATTTTATTTTATGGATTTTTATATCTTATGCGAGAATTGATTATTATCATTATCACATGATTGTTAATATTAAGTAGAAATTAATTAAGTTATTAACTGTGTCTTGATGATATTTACGCATAAGTCCGGTTTATTTTAGTTCCATCTTGCATGCTTGTTTAATTCATTAATTATGTGATCGTGACAACACATCAATAATGATAAACCATTTAACTGACAGAAATAAAATAAAGTAATTGGTATGATCATGAGGTTTTCTGATGGTTAGTTTATCTAGTGGTTGATAAACTATCCCTGACCTAGGGAAGAAACACCTTGAACCTTTTGGGTTCATTTTTACAGCTTCCATGTGTCCACCTCTGTATCTCCTAGGATTGGTTTCATCTCAGCTCCAGCTTCAACCACCTCCACTATATTGGGAGTTACATCCATTACATATTCCCTTTTTTAAACCCATTTGTAGGTGAGGTGTAGAAATGGGTTCTACATAAAAGAAACCTTGGGCACGCAGTCCCTACATATTAATGAGAAGAAGACTCTCAAGCTAACAAAATTAATTAAATGAAACCATCCACAAACAAAGGTCTTGGTCTAGCTCATGATCATCCATGCATGCAAGGATATTTACACATAAATAAAACTAGAATTAAATTCTTTAATTGTTATTGTTTAAGATAAATCATGCTTGAATCAATTAATTATCATCATTAATTAATCAAACCTTTTATCTAAAACCCTTCCCTGAATTTCCTTGAGATTATCATCCATCACAATTTTAAACAAATAAATTCATTTAAAATTATCTTTTTACGTAACTTGTACCTTAGAGGCAACCCAGTGAATTCATATTCATAACTACCCAATGAGTAGAAATGAACATTACACAAATGTTAAATTAAACACATATATATAAAACACCTATTAGGTGTTGTGCCTCATCTTTACAATGGAATGATGGTACAAGTCTCAAAGTTTTGTATAATATAATAATAAATTTTAATAAATCTATGTAATTAGGATGAGTACACAACATTTTGTTTCAAATACACGAAGTGTACTATTGTTCACCATCCATCCAAGGTACACACTCGGGGAAACGGCGTGTGAGTGTACTTCAGAAATCTTCGGAGTAAACGGTATGTCAAGTGGGCCACATGTCGTGTAGTTCCTCATTACACAGTCGCCAGTCGGGCAAGCCATGTACAGGGTACATGGTCCAACCCTAACCCAGAGGGACTACACGTCGTGTCCATTGGGAGATATAGCATGTAATCTGGAAACCATGTGCCACCTATTCTTAATCAACACACAAAGTCATTAAGACTTGGACAAACTCCAATGCATTGGATTGGATTGGAAGACTAGACCCGGTGCATTGAACCTTGACTACACAGCGTGTATTTCTGAATACATGCCTTGTGTTCTAGTGTTGTATGGCCAGGAACCTTTGGAACCTCCAGATGAAATCCTCTATTTTATTTTAATCAAAATTAAAAGAACAAATTATTTCTGTATGGTGAACAAGAAATGAAAGAGGAGGAACAAATATCGAGATTCAGATTTGTGTAACGATTAACCTAAATCGAAACAACTAAATTATTAAATGCATAAATTATCAAGGAAATGTTTAAATAATTATTAACTATGATGAAACCCCTCTGATACCACTTGAAGGTTTCAGTTACAATAGAAGCATGGTTAGGACGGGACCCAAATATGATTTTTACCATGATCAATGATTATTTCTGGATTAATACGACAATAAAATCCAGTCTCTATGGAATATAATAAAATATTTAATTAATGAAGAAAGAGGCCTAAAACCATTATAGGGGATATTTCACATCATGTTTATAATTAATTTAATGAATTTCAAAAGGAAAATAATACGTAGATCATCGGTATTTTCTTTATTGATGATGTTGATCATCCAGAATGACCTTTACAGATTATCTTTTTGCTCTTTAAGGATCCAATCTAGAATCCCTCTACCGGTGATCCATACGTTCTCTGATGGACTTCGATCGACACCACTCATTCTCTAGGTGCTAGCGTGGTGAAGTGAGTGTCTTGTGTCAGTCATTCTTGATCACTTTCTCTTTAACCTTGACGAAAGACTCTTTTTATTAAGAGGGGGAGAAGAGGATTCGTGGGAGAAATTGTTTGTATTAACAATTCTCAATTCACCAAGCTTGTGGTGTCATGTGGTGTATGGAACAATAGGCATACTTTTCTATTTATATGCGTAGAACTTCAGTTACAATATTTAATTTCATAACATCAATTAAATATATTCATGAACTTAGAGAAAAACTATGCTCATAATAATAATACCGTGTTATTATTTATGGTGCACCAACTTGTGAAAAAAGGAATTGTAAATAAAATTATGCGTCACAAAATAATAGCAGTGTCATTATTATTTTAACTTGTGTCAACTAGTTAAATAATTATATACCATATTACAAATAATTAGTTTACTACCGGACTGGCCTTGGTCCACTCGAACTCCACTTCCATTTATTTAACACCTGAATAAATAAATAAATAATTTATTCACTTAAATAAATATTTTATTAACAAACTAGTAAATAAATATTTATTAAATATTCAATAAAATAAATAAATATATTTAATTTAATTTATGTGATCCTTTTAACTTGAATAAAATTAATCCATGGTATTTAAGATAATATTTATTTTGTTAATTAAATTGTAATAGAATTTAACTGTGACAACCAAAAACACTTTGTGTGTGACCCTCTAGGATTCTGTCTCGTTAGCATTAGGTGGGAATGCCTAAAGTCCAAGAGTATTGTATAGCAACGGGTCAATGAACCCAAGAGAAAGAACATAAAGTCGCAATAATGACATCCACATATGAATGCTCACCGTGTAATATAATCCCTTTGCCGGAATATCTTATCAAGTAGGTTTCATGATAGTGTCATCAAATTTTATGCTTGATACATCATTCTTTGACTACATGAAATAAACTCATTGTTACACCATGGCCATGGAATTTCACGTGATGGTTCTATTTCAATCAAAGGGACGAGATTTCTACTTCCATAAATTGAAGGGACATGTCCTTCCTCGACTTATCCATTAATAACATTCCACTCGTGATGCACCCAACATGCCCCACTTCCCGCCAACTGTTTGCGTGATGGTTTTCATCAGTAAATCAAAGTGTGCGAGTCGTGACACATATTAATGATAATATTAAAGTCTAAGGATCATTACACATGATCGAAAATAGAAATATTTGATGACACCAAAACACACATAATTCCTACTAGTGGGTCTGTTCTCATAACCTTTTATCTTGGAGAATACCAAGTGCGAACTTCATGAGGGGAAGTCTCATCTGCTTATGAGTAGTCACATCGGATGGTCTTCATGCCATGTGTCCCGTCATAGTATGTCTTCCAACCACAGAACTATATTTAATAATATTTTTATATCATCTCATGGTTCTCATCATAGCGTGGAATTGTCAGGACCTTATCAATGCAACAAATACTCTAAGACATTATTACAACATAGTCATGCAAAACAATGAACAATGTGTAGTAATACATTAAATATCCATGTAATAAAAGTAAAACTAGTTGGTTCTAGGACAACAACTCTTACATAACTTACATACCCAATTACCTTTTAGGTAAATAGTTTTAATGAATTAGTACAAACTCATACATAACAATTCTGAAGTCTTTAAGTGGTAATTTTGTCCACTATACCTATCTTTTCTTATTCTATATTATTTATTTATCATAACCCACATAAAACCATTAAAAAAATATATTACATAAAATAATTCATTATAACCATGGGGAAAGATACATAATAAGGGTGAGATAAAATTCTTTTAAAGGGTACACATAAGTATTAACAATTGCATGTCATCAGTGAGAATAAGATGAACATAAGGGTATGATGACATAATAAAATTGCAAGAGAATAATATAAGATAATTAATACCAATAAAAACATAGATAATATATATTGTGACATGGAATAGTTAGTTATCATAGGGAATGTGTCATAAGACTCAATAATCATGAGCTATGAGATGTCAATCTTGATAAAAATAACCATTAAACCTCATAGAGAGCATAAAGAAAAATAGTTTAGGAATATTTTAATACAAAATATTCATCAAGGAATCACCAAACTAGATAATTACAATATCACTTAGGATAAACCTATAATTAGTAATCTTCCTTGTCTCTTGTTAGTGAAATATAATTAATTATTCCATTTGTCTCTTAGGATTAACATAACTACATCATCTCTTGGGATTAACTTCCATCCAGTTCACTTCATCTCATTACCTAATTCATTGGGAAGATATAAAAAGGAAAACCATCATATATATAATAATATAAATTATGTATTTGGGATCACTTTCAAATCCCACATTCATTAATAATTTTTAATTACCATGTCATGAAACAAAACACATAGATTATTTTATATCCTCAAAATTGTTATAGATTGATTTTCATGTGAAAAAAATAGTTTCCCTTAAAATATTTTTAAAATATAATCATAGAAAATTCTGATAAATAAAGTTTTTGATATCATAATATCATATCCCCAATGAATAATTTGAATAATTAAATCATTTCAGGGAAAATATGGGAGAAATATCATTTTCATTGAGTGCCTTCAAAAAGTAAAAATTACAAATATATTGACAAAATTATTTTCTTTGAAAATAAAAATGGAAAATTTAAGATTGATATTTAATATACTTAATAACTATAATGGTAGTAAAATCCATTTGTATCATAACCATTAAAAATAAATATTCTTTTCAAACATTTGTAAAGAGTGTCAAAACTGACTCATGTAGAAAGCATTTAGAAATTTTATTTTAAAACCTTTTAAAATAATTCCATGGATCATGGAAAATAAAATTATTAAATCCTTTATGTTTATTATATAAAATTATTGCAAAAATATAAAGATCATGGAGGAAGATTTTAGTTAAAAGTCTTTAAAAACTTTAAGACGTCTTTTTAAAGAACAAAACATTAAGGCCTTTTAAAACGAAAAACCAACTAAATTAAAGAATATAAGAAACAAAATAAAATAAAATGGGTATAAAAATATTCAAGGTATTATTTTTTAGGATTCATTATCTGCACCACATAAATGAATATAGGTGCATCAATCAAAACATGTCTGAAGGAATAATGTTTGAGAGGATAAACCCTTTTAACAAGGGTAATACTTGATTCAAAAAGACATTGAATGAAGAAAAACTATATTAATATTTAAATAATTTTTTTTAATGAAATAATATCTAAAAATATTCATGGGGTAGTAAGTACAATATAAAAAATAAATTAGGGTGAATAACATGAATTTTGTATCAATGAATTGAAATTGAGACCATGAAAACTATCACAACTTTTATGACATTTGAATCAATATCTCCTGAAATAGATAAATTCAAAGGAAATCTAAATATCATGATCAAAGATTCATTCATGATATAATATCTCAATAGGAATAATAAACCCTTATCAAAGGAATTGGGTTCATAATACAAGACATATCTCAAACAAACAATATAGAGATCAATAATGCTTACAATGATCATATCATCGAAGATAGAATTAATCAATGAAGTGATTATGTGTAAAAATTTTAGAACTAAAAATAATGTAGAAATAAAACATAATAAAATTATATCTCATTTCACAGATAATATTCGCATAATATAGTCAAATAAATATAACTATATCTCAATGAATAGAAATTGAGTTAACAAACTCCTTACCTTAAGTTTATACTTTCCATGTACATCCTTCAAATCCAAAATAATAAAATTATAATTGTAATTTAATTTATTACATAAAATTTCCAATATTATTCCTTTTTCATTAAACCATTTAATTCATTTATATCAATGACATATTTAATTACATTACTAGTTAAATCCATATCGGGTGTTTTGAGGATGTTTAGTTCATAATTGTAAAATGTATTTGGTAGGATTATCATGGTAAAATGGATACTCATTTCATAATATTGATAATAATAATAATGTAATAATTATAATTTTATAAATCAAATAAAATATTTGTTTCATCTATGAAAAGAGGTCATGAAAATGAAAATACATCGGCTCATGAGATGGTAGTCTGCACGTACATATGAGAGATGTTTTTGCTTTTAGTTTGATGGAAAATAATGAATTAAAATAAAATATTAAATTTAAAAAATCATTATAGTTCTATAAATATCAAAAAAAAATCATTAAATCTATCCCCAATGACCATCCATGAGAATCAATTTTTGACAAATGAAGTACATTGCTACATAGTGATGGTAGTTAGTACGTACGCATGTACGATGATTTATATTTAATAATTGGCAAGATTTAAAGACAGATGATATATAATATTAATATAATCATATTTATTTTATTAATATAATATATTTTAATTAATCTTTCATAATAAATAGCCACGAAATGTGATAATGAGAGACAAAATACATTAGTTTCCTGAGACGGTAGTTTACACGTACATATGAATGATGGTTTTATTCCCCATTTAATGGAAAATGGGATGAATATGGTTATAAAATTTAAATAAAAAATAGAATTATATGGTAGATACTGATTTTATTATATTTTAATGGTTATGATTGAATTGAAGGAGGTAGAGGATGAAATAAAATGAAAATTCTCAATTATAATGATTACCTCCTCGTTGAATAACCTTCTTTTGATACCTCTATAAGGACCATTATAATTGTATTTTAAGAATATAATAACCTCTAAAATGTAGATAATTAAGGTAGGAAGTATTTATGGTATGATTTAGTTGTTATAGGTGGATCAAGAAGTGGGAATATGAAAGGAGATGAGGTTTCCTTATATAAAAGTGGAGAGGGGAACCCCTAGAATTACATAAAGTATCAAAATAATATAAACTAATTTTCATGTTAAAGTAGAACCAATTGATATATTTTGAATATAGTATGAATATGAGTCAAAATAATAAAATATAATAAAATTTAGACAATTTTATGTGATTTTTTAGCCCTTTTCTCTTTATTTTAACCACTTGTTTACCCTTTTGATGATTACCACGATATGAATGTTTTTTTACTATTTTGGGTATAAGGAATTTACTATAAAATGAAAATTTACCAATAAATGGATATTGGTTGATATTATCAACCATATATAATTAATTTGAAAAATTATAATTTGTTTATTAATTTTTAAATAATTTCAAAAAATATTATTTTCAATAAAATACAATTATAGTTATTTTTGAAATTATTCAAATAATTTATTTTAAAAAAAATATCCATAAAGTAATTTATTTAAAATTAAAACATCTAAAAAATCCATAATATATTATATTTAGCTAAAAAATTGTAACACTATATCTCACCCAAAAAATACTACTTTGTAAGTTTTTAAATCATTTACTTGATTTTTCTACAGCTTGCACATGCAATGTATCAAAGTTGGCTAAAAATTTAAGGAAATTATTCCATTTCTAAAAATCAAAAATAAATTGTCGACATAAAAATTTATTCAAATTCAAAATTTAATTTTATAAAAAACATAACTTGTTTTTATCTATGTAAAAAATATTATAGGTATTAAAACCATGACAGTGACATTTTTTATTTATTCTTCACTTAAAACAATATTAAGGTCATTGTCAAAGAAAAATGGTACCATGTTGCCATATATTATAATATTTTATTATTATAGTTGAAATAAACTCATAAAATAAAAATATTTTAGGATTTAGATTTATTTTATAGCCATATCGCATTATTTTTAACCATAATTAATGGATTTAGCCTTACCGAAGTGAAAAATATTTACCATGTTTACTATTCATAATGACCAAAAATAAAGTTTAATTATTTACCAAATTTATAAATTATGAATCCAAATATAAAATAAATTTTACTAAAACCAATTCCCTTAAGTGGATGAAATTTCTTTTAAAATAAACCTACAAAACACGACAAAATATAGTTTTCCATAAAATTACATTTTTGGTATAAACAATATTTTCATTCCAAAATTAATAATAATTCAGAATCAATTAAATTAACTGGATTATTAATAATAAAATCTAAATAAATGAAATTTAAAACCAATTCCAAAAAATGGGACATATTATGTGTTAGAAAAGAAGGAATGGTTTTCTATAAAATCATTATTTTTCACAAGTCATTAAAAATCAATATTTTAAGAAAAAACCAATAATTTTTTTCAAATATAATTTTGATATAATAAATTAAAAATTATATCATTTTTTGAAATATTATTTCTAAAATTTTTAGAAATTAATTATAATATTCACCCAAAAATGGAAATAAAAAACTTTTTTTTAGAAAACATATTTTGGAAACATAAAATGACTACAAACAATTGAGGGCTTATTTCATAAGAATTTATCAATAAATATATATTTAGTAAGAACTTTATATATGTATATATATATATATTTAATACTTTAGTTATTCATATTCATAACCTCCAATTGAATGATTAGGTTATAACAATCATCTTTAAAATGCAATATTTTATTGTTGTTAAAGCTCAGTGTTGTGTAATGTATATTCTCATATATATAATATTATTTTAAAATATTGAGGTAATAAATTCCCCCCCCCCCCACACACTTTAATAAATTTCATCCTTGTAATTTTATCATGAACTTCGTAATCAATGGTTCAGCATTTGAAAATATATTTTATTCAAACCCACATCATTAAAAGGGTTAATAAATTATTCATTTGAATTGTGAGAATGGGAAATATTAAGGTCATTTAGAATAACACATAAATATGTTCCCAAATAGGATAAATTTGGTAGAAAGTGAAAATATAAACATTTAAGAGAACATTAATTTCCAAATAATGATGTATAGTGACAAATAACATTGATTATAAGAAAATAAAAGAACATGATAAAGTAAATGACCACAAAACCATAACTCAATAAGGGATTAAAAATTTAATCAATTCATCAAAAATGAATGTGGTGCGGTAATTTTTTTTCAATATCCTCTTACTTAAGTTGAGTAATTGCTTTACCATCAATAATAAGAACATAAGAAAATATACATATTATATTTTCTACAAATATTTAAATGAAATTTCATCCCCAAGTTTCATGCATCCATAATTTTTACTTTTATCTTATCTTTTAATAGAAATGATTAGTATGATTATTGAATGCCAAAAGATCTATAAAAAACTATAGTTTTTTCATGTGTTATATAAACGGATGAAAATATATTCCACTTATCTTTATTGAAACCAAAATAGTTATCATACGATAAGATAATACCCAAATAAACCTTTATACAAATTTATAAAACATTAATCTCTAATAATTAAATAATAACACATAATGTTTAACATATGTCATTCCAAAAATATCTAAACCATAAAACAAATTAAAATATGTTTTTATGAAAAAAAAATTGAATCAATAAATAATCTTATAATGTAGTGAGTATCACCAAAATTACATGAATAAACTTTAGATACTAACCTAAAAGGTTATAATTATATTGATAATCATTAAATCTGAGAATATTACCTTGTAAAGTGTAGGATCCTAGGTATTTATGGAATGATATGTTTTCATTTATATTAATATTTATGAATAATATAATATTTTTAAATTAAATGGGATGCTTTGTCTGATAGCGCACTCAACACACAACAACCGATTTCTTTGAAATCTTACGTTGCACAAAACTTTGAGTTATACCGAAATATAATAAAATAATATTAATATTATTTTAAATTATAGTTAACGCCTAGTCATTGTATTTGCGGGAATGAATTGAACTAACTACAATAGGGTTATACATGTTTGTTAAATATATTTATATTTATCTAAGAAATTTTAGATACTTAAAATGAGAATGAATCTAATTTTAAGCATGAAATATGCTAATATTTTTAAAAGGTCGGTTTACCGCCTTTTGATGGAGAACCCTTTTTAAATCAAGTTTTTGTCACTTTTATGTGTTCTATATTAAAAAATAAACTTCTTCTTTAGAATTTGGACATCAAAATTTACTTTGGATTAGATTTTGGTATTTTTCTGATAAAGTTCATTTTTTTAATGAATAGTGAAAAATACTGCTTTTTAATTCAAAACTGCATTTTCTTCTAATTTATTTATATAATTAGATTGTCCTTTTAATTATTTTTAAAGTGTAATTGTAATATCTTTTTATAATTTAATACAATTTTCTTTATTGTAATTAATTTCACTTTTAAATTGGACATAAACACATGTCAATATTTTGATAGTTATTACTTCTTAAAAACGCATTTTTTTATTTTGATAATGAGAATTAATTTTAAATTAATTACCAAAACTTCTGTGATTTAAATTTGTATAAATAGATTCAATATTTTGAATCATAACGTACAAATTTTGTAAATATGTACCTTTTATTTTTGGACATTATGAATAGTAACTTCTGTAATTATTTTATTTATCATGGTTAAAAGTTAAATCCGTAAAATAAGGGTAAAAAATAATATAATAACAATAATAAACTACCATCACATAGTTTTAATACTATTGTATGATATATTTCCTACCATGGGAATCCTTGCGTCTATTTTAGGACCCCATGGAGCCACTTGGGTGTGAAAATGAGATTTTATAACAATTTATTTTAATTAAAGAGAAATATAACATAAACATGTATCTTTTACTTAAACAATTTCTATATGGGGCTATATAACAGATATAATTGAATATAAATATTAATTAGAAATATAATAAGATTTCATACATCATGGTATTGTACTTATAATTTTTAGACATTAAATAAAAAAAATTAATTATGACACAATTATGATGTAGTGATTTCTTCATTAATGAAAGCTTCAAATAAATGATATTATAAATATTAAAATAAATGTAACTTGAATATTATAACCCTATGAAATCCTAGAGAAAGTTAGACCATTTTCCTATAAAGTTTATTTACCTCCAAGATAATCCTTGGTACATAATGTTTTTAATGTTTAAATTTTGAGAAAGTATATTTCAGATCCATCTCATGTTTTGAGTCCATAATTAGTCCATATGGAAGATAATCTTTCTTATGAGGAAAAACCATCCCAGATTCTTGACTGTTGAGAGAAAGTGTTACAGAATAAGGTAAATCATCAAGTAAAGGATTTGTAGAAAAACCATATGTTTGAAGAAGCAGCATGGGATTCTGAAAATGCTATGAGGGATAAATACCCCCACTTATTTGATGAGGGAACAGAATTGCAAGGACACAATTCCCAAAACGGGGGAATGATGTAGGGTCCCAGATATTTATAGAATAATACTTTTTCATTTTTATTAATATTTATGAACAAGATAATATTTTTACATTAAAGGGGATGATTTTTCTGATAGCGTACTCAACCTATAACAATGGTTTTCTTTGAAATCTTACATCACACACAACTTTGAGTTATACCGAAATATAATACAATAATATTATTATTATTTTAAATGGTAGTTAATGCCTAGACATTATATTGGTAGGAATGAACAGAACTAAATACAATATTATTATACATGTTTTTTAAATAACTTTACAGTTATCCAATAAATTTTAGAGGTTTAAAATAATAATGAATCAGATTTTATGAATGGAATATTCTAATATTTTTAAAAGGCCATTTTATTGCCTTTTGATGCAGTACCCTTTTTAAATCTAGTTTGTGTCATTTTTATATGTTATATTTGAAAAAATATAATAATTATTTATAATTGGGATATAAAATTTTACTTTTTATGAAATTTTTCTATTTTATCGATAAAGTTCGTTTTTTAATGAATAGTAAAAAATACTACATTTTAATTCAAAACCACCTTTTCAACTATTTTATTTATATTGTTATATTTCCATTTGAATTTGTTTTAAATATTAGTTTTATTTTTTTTATCATTTAATCCATTTTTTTCATTGGAAGTAATTTCACTTTTAAATTGGATATAAACACGTGTCAAACTTTTGATAATTTTTACTTCTTAAAAACACATTTTTCAGTTTTGACCATGGGAATTAATTTTAAATTAATTACTGAAACTTCTGTGTTTTAAATTTAGAAAAATTGATTCCATATTTTGATTTTGAAGGTCCAAATTGTGTAAATAGGTACCATTTATTTTTTGAAATTATGAATAGTAACTTCAGTAATTATTTTATTTACCATGGTTAAAGGGTAAATCTGATAAATAAGGGTAAAAATAATATTTTAATAATAATAAACTACCCTAAAACATGTCCTAATACAGTGGGATGAGATATTTCTGACCATGGGCATCCGTGGGTCAATTTTGGGACCACATAGAGACACTTGGGTATGAAAATGACATTTAAAAAAATAATTAAAAGTAAAGAGAAATATAACATAAACATGTATCTTTTACTAAAACAAAGTTTATATGGGGTTATATAACTGATATCTTTGAAAATAAATATTAATTATAAATATAATAATATTTTCTACATCATAATATTTTATTTGTAATTTTTAGATATTAAATAAACAAATTTAATTATGACACAATGATGATGTAGTGATTTCTTCATTAATGAATTATTCAAATAAATGATATTGTAAATATTGAAATAAATTTAATTTGAATATTTCTATTCCATATACGAATTTTATGGATGATATTTACATATTATCTTTTATTTAATGCCTTTCTTTGGAAGAAATCAAAATTTTATGACTTTAACAAAAATCAATTACTTTATTGTTTCAAAATTGACATAAATGAGTTTTTAAAACAAATACTACTTTATTAAATAATATAATAGACATAAAAATATAATATTTGGACAAATAACATATATAGTGTTAAATATTTCATTAATGACCTAATTATAATTCTCTTATTATTTTATAGTAACTATAGTTACCATATATTATGAAAATTCAATAATACATGGTAAGAGTTAATGTTTTTAACAAAGTGTTAAAGCTAAAAGATAAGGTTAATTTTGTGACCCAAAATTGTATAAATCTTATTTTTTGAGATTTTTTTGACCAAAAATCATATTATATTTGAATTAAATTATTTTGGGACCATTTGAAATTGAAAATCAATTTATAATAAAATAATATTTCATGGCCTTCCTAAAGTGCCCCTCCCCCTCTTATAAAATGCTACCACCTCTACCCATTTACTCACACCTATCAAGCCCCTTGACTCATACAAATTATGCTCAAATAATCTCCCAACATCCCTACCTTCCTCTTATAATCCTTACCTTTTGAATAATTCTATTAAATAAAGTCTTTTGGCTCAAATCAATAAAAGTTACCCAATTTAGAGGTAACGTCTTCTCTCAAGTTCCTTTATTTTATTTTCCTTCCCCCTCCATATGTTGTTCTTATAATTTTATTACATTAAAACACTAATTTACTCAATATAATAGGATTTTTTTTATGATAATTATTCAAACTACACTTACACACACCTCCATCTAATGGATACGAACATAATGTTTCTCTATACAGATAATTGTTGCCTCGCGAAATGATGATTGTTCATTTTTCCCCTACCACCTCTCATGGTGACCATTATGATGACACTATATTTATATAAGATAAATATTATATTTATATTATCTCTATTCTTATTTATTTTTTATTTACATCATACTTTTATGCATTCCATAATGTGTAAATATGATAATTTCATTTGAGCAAGTGCGGACTACCGCCCCCTCGAAGTGATATGACTCATTCATGCCATACATGGAATGTATAAAGGATGGTGTTAATGAACATATGTAACATATATAAAATATTATATTATACATGAATTATAATATACCTATTTATCATTTATCTTTCATTCCTTTAAAAATGAAAAAGAAACCAAAGTAGCGTTCACACGTACGTACGGTTTACCGTCTCCATGAACGGTGCATTTCATTTCTGGTCACTAAATGTTATGGGGTATTATAAATACATATATAATGGATCTAAATAAATATATAATGGATATATATGATACTTAAATCATGACTAATATTCTTGTGATGGTTAACTTTTGACTACATGGACAATTTACATCAAAACAAGTTATTTTTCGACTCAAGTACCGAATATCAAAAAACAACTGATATAAACTTAAATTATTATGTAATTTTGAAAACATGATGATAAGTAATGTAAAATAAATAATAAACTTGAAATAAGTTCCGAATTAAGTATAAATTAACCTATTTTTATTATTCAATAATATAAAGAACGAACTCGACAAGTCGGACTCAAGGTAAGGGACTTCGTCTCAATATCCTTTCATCGAGGGAAATTTTGGTTTATGAACAACCTCATTTTATATGGTGTATATTTATACCATCTTATATTTATTTTATTTTATTTTTTTCAAAATTAATATTTTTCTATGAATTGTTTTACTAAACAAAAAAATGAATGTTTCTTTTTAACGTACGCAGTGACAACGACCATTCCACTACCGCAAGAATTATTTGATATTTAGATTCCTTAACAAATCGTAATGTTTTTAAAAGGAAAATAAATAAAATATACACTTTTATGTATTTTCATATTGAAAATGGTTTTTATAAATCATTTATTATGTCAATATCTTGAAATGGTATATTGTGATTACAATGTGGAAATCATATCTTTCATTTATGCTTGTTTAATGGGTTATGATTTTGTTATGGTTCTTGGGAATTATTTACATATATGGGTGGTTACATGATAAAACGAGGGAGGGTGATCCCCAGATAGATCTAAAATTCATTGGGTAATGTGAAAGAGGTAAACTTTAATGTTTCTCCTAATATATTTAGGGAATATACTATGATGGGTATTCCAAACGTAACTCCCTATGTAGCTATGAAAGCTACAATTTAAGTATGTTATATATGACACAAGTTACCTTTATGATTTATGATTTTTAAGTGTTATTCATAAATCTTATTATTTCATTATTTATGTTAAAAAACTTATGTTTTATTATTAAAAATTATGATTTCTTTGATTTGTATGTATTCATGGACTAATGTTTTCTTTCATTATTTTATATCCCTTATTGAGTTTTTTATGCTCATCCCATGTTTTTGAAATGTTTTTCATAGGGTATAAGGAAGGGTAACAGAAGGGAAGAATTAAATAAGACTTATATAAATAAAATAATTCTTTTTTTATTTACAAAGTTTTATTATTGTGAAAAAATTCGATATAGTATATGTGACTAAATTGTAATTTTTAAGATGTAAGGTATTAGTTATGGACTAATTCTCTAAAAATATAGACTTGAAAGGATCCTCAATGTGAATTCTGGACTTAACTCATGATAATATAATGTTTAAATCTACATCTTTATATAAGGAATCATTTGATATCCAACTAGTTTAACCCAATATCCAATATAACATAATTGTCGCAATAGAGAACCCATTCTAAGACCTAGTAAAAGGTTCAAATCACCTCTACGTATAATCAATAATTTCCTTAAAAAGATAATTTTCCCCATTGAACATATAATCAACCACAAAATTATAAAACCATGATAATATCCATAACTATTAATTTAACCAAAGATGTAAACACCATAATCTCTAAAGTTATCTAATCATTGCCTCTAATAACAACTATAGCATCACTAAACCCACACTCTTGGATTTAGTTCTAAAAATATAATCATTAAATTTCTAGGTTTGATACAAATAAATGTGAACTAGTTTCAACTATACTAAATATAAAAAATAAAATATAAATATTTCATCACATTCATACCCTAGGTCCTTTTAGGTTTATAGTTTTACAGAATTAATAAAAACTCTTACATAAAAATACTCATGTATTTAAGTGATTATTGTCCCCCACTAAACCTAGATTTTATTTTTCACATACATAGCTTATTTTAAATTTATTTTTATTTTAATTTCCATTAATGGTTTGTTTTGGGGGGTTTCGAAAGTTTTTATAGAGAATAGGTGAGTTATAATGAATTGGGCCAAACCGTGAGCCCAATTCCAGATTTAAAAATAAATTTTGTTTATTTTATAACTTATTCATTTTTTAATATTTTTCAGTCATTCCAACTACTAAATGTCCTCCCCTGATATATTAACACCACAATTAAAATTTGGATCCTTTGAAAATCCATAACCAAGGTGTATATGGGTTTTTATTTAAGGTATTGGGCCTGCCCAAAATCCCAATTCCAGTTTTAAAAATACAATTTGACTAATTAATAACTTATTAATTTTTAAGGTTTTTTCGGTGATTCCCAGCCCCAAACACGCCCCTTGAACCCAGAAGCGTGTCCAATATCCTCCCACACTCTTTTCAGCTCATTTTCATCGCGGTTTAGGTCGAAATTTTGAAGAACTCAAATTTTGGGAAAATTTATAAAGGTAATTTGTTTCCTTCATAACTCCTTCGATTATTACTCTTTTCCCCCATTAAAATTCCTAAATGATCTACCTATCCTTTTTTGAACCTCCCTTGAAGGTTTGAGTATTTTTAAAATCAGATACTGGTATTTTTGGGGGCGATTTCTACAAGATATTTTATGTAAGTTGTTCTCCTCCTTTCTTCTTTCAATTTGTTTAGGGTTACATCCAATTTACTTAGTGTTTCATCCATTATAATTGAGGTTCCTAATTTCCAGGAAGTAGGGTTTAAAAATTAGGGTTTTATCTTATGTTTCATGGTCTGAAATTCTGGTGTTAGGTCTGGTTTACCTTTCTTGAGGTGCGGCGGTGGTGTGTTTGAGTTTTCGCACAGAGGATTCAAGGGTTTCCTTGGTTTTGGTAGGTGATTCCATTGTGTATGAAATCTTTGTGAATTGGATACTGTTTTTATGGTATTTTCATGCATATTCGATTTTATTATTTCTGAAAAATATAGTTTTAGTGGTGTTTGTATTTAAAATGAATCCTAAAGGCCAATTTCATGTGAAATTGGGGGTTTTTCATAGAAATGTTTTATTAGTTTAATTGGGGATACCCTATAAGTAACTAGTTGATTTTATTGAACTATAATAGGGATAAAAATACTGTTTTTAATGATTGTACCTTGTGTTTGTTGCTGAAAAATCTGGTTTTAATGGTGTTTGTGAACCATATGAAATTCTAAGAGTTGTGTTGTGTAAAAATGGAGACTTTGCAATGATGTCGTTTCTTGAACCATATGGGGTTGCCCTAAAAATGATTTTGTGTTTTCACTGAAATTTATTAGGATTCACTTTATGTTTTTGAAACTTAAATATGTGCACATAGTATGCAAGTGAGGTCTATACGGAGTTTTGTGTCCGAAACACTACGAGATTTTGAGGAATTGTTTTATGAAAAATCTAAGTGTTTTGTTGCGTGTTTTAAGTGGTATAAAATGTGATAGCTACTGTATTGGTTGTGTTTGACCAGTAATGGTGTTTTATATGAAAATTTATTTATGTTTCATGCTGAAATTGATTGAGCACAAAAGGGGAAGCTCGGGTACCTAGGTGGGGCAGATTTGTACTAGTACGGCTAGTGGACCGGATGGGTTTTGTCCCTGTTTCACTTAGAATTTGGATAACAACAACTCTAACTAAACTATGTGGATGATTATTGGGGACCACTATGTTATGGGTATGTTCCCTACTAGTGGATCATGAACGAGAAATGATTTTTCTATGCTTACTTTACACCGAGGTACGAGGTACATAGGGTCCAAGACAACCTAGTTCCTAGGGGTGTTCCCAATGTTGTTTCTCATTGTATTTGTAGTATTTACCCATGTCTTAGGGTGTGTTTGGAAGTAAATTACAGTATCTAACATTTTTATTTTAATGTGTTAATATTCTGAAAATTTTGGATTGAAAACTATTTTTAATTAGAGGTTTCATTTCTTGAAATTTTAACACTACTTTTCCTTGCGTTTGAAAACTGCTTGCTTTTTCACATTGTATTTCTTACTCTTTGGAATCTTTGGGTGGTATCCTACTGGGCTTAGGCTCACACCCTACTTACACCCCTTGGGTGTATGTATACTTGGTTATGTTTGATTCAGGTAAAGGAAAGGCTAAGGGTGATGGTGGTTCATGGTGTTAGTTCCCATCCTTGGTGCGGAGTTGTGGAGATAGCTTGGGGGCGATGACCCCTAGTCGTGTGGAGTCCTTGGGGCTGTCTTGATTCTATAATTATTTTTATTTAGACCACTTGTATTATCTTTAAACCAATGTACTCAGTTCTGGTTTTTACATAAGTCTTTTTTGGCTCAAAAATTTCAGATTTATATTATGGATTGTTTTTAATGTTTTATGCTTTCATACTCGGGTAAATAGTTCCCAAACCTAAATTAATGATACTCGGGCACTTGTTCCAGCCCGTGGGGATAGGGAACGCCCTTCGGGTCATGTCACGGGCTGGGTTTGGTGTCGGTTTTGGCGTTGACCAGATTCGGTTCGTGACAAAATGGTATCAGAGGAGTTTCTCTCCTTGGGTCATGTTATTTGGGGAAGAGTCATCATAGTCTAGAGCTAGAATTTTGGGACTTGAAATTTCAGTCATGGGTAGGGTTCCTGGCCAGCACACCTCATGACGGGATTCAAGTCACCATGGGAAGTATGGATTTATCTATGTCTTTTGGTTTTTTTGGTCTGATGATGATTAGGGGAAATGAAAAGAGAGTTGGGTTAATGGTCTCAGTAAGCTCACAGGGACTGGCTAGCCATGTGGAGCTGGGGATATTCCCTAGAACACTCTCTGTGACAGTGAAGTGATTGGAATATAGCTGCCAACCATATGTCCAAGTTACCCACTGAAACTAGTTTCCTCTCGCATTGTCTTGTGTTCTTTAGTTTTGAAATCTTGGAACTTTGGTTTTAAACTGACTTGGTTTTAAGAAGTGTAAAGTTTTTGTGAAATGATTTTCAAATAAATATGGAATGTTTTGATTTATGAAATGGGGGAACTGAATTTTTAGAATTGTTTTGAAATGGAAAATAGTATGCTTACACCTCTTTTGAAAGCCGAAACCATATTGAAGTTTGTTTTCAAAAGTGTTTTTATTGAATTATGGATTCTTTTCTAAATGGTTGTTTCCTTATGAAATGTTTTATAAGATGTGAATTGGGATTTTGATCTCATTGTTAGAAGTTTTGAGAAAAAGTATGTGTCGGTTGACTGTTTTGGTTTTGAAAAGTGGAACGAATTTTTGTTTTAACCTTTGGTATTTTCGTGAGCAACCACATGCATGGGGTTATATGAGATGATGGATGGTTGATGGAATGAATAGATGAGTGCTGGGATAGATATGAGGAGGGTGCCCGGTGTGGCACAAAAACATGCATGTGTGAGTCCCATGGGGTACCATTGGCGGATACGGTTACTGCTAAACTGTTTGTTTTCAAATAATTGGTTTTAAATAAAAAAAATGATGTCTTGATGAATAGTTTGGTATGGTTTGTATTATGGGTTTTTGAAAATGTTGATGTTGTGGGATGTTTTGAGTTCAAGAACCCCTTCTATTTGAACTGTGTTTTGGGTTTGTGTTTGGTCGGTAAGCTGTGTTGTAGGGACGGTTAGTGCTCTCTTTTGAAAAAAAAAATTGGGATGCCTTTACGGTGGTTCCCTTCATGTGTTTGGATCTGGTTTGTGGCATGTTTTGACCAATGGACCAGCTTGGTTGGGTCCTTGGGTTCTCTCATTGGATAAGGTACACCCCCATTAAGGGTTAATTCACAACTGAAGTGCAACCCATTTTGTTTCGCCATTGGAAAATCCTCCAGTTTATCAATATAAAGAATATTTTATCGAACATTTTTTTTATTGAGTCTACACCCATTCATTTCGCTGTTTTGTGGATCCTCTTGTAGTGGGATATTGCTTGTGGAAGGTTGAAAGAGATCTTAGTTTCTTAAGTTTCCTGATTCATCAAAGGTGGGAGTGTTCTTTCGTTGTTAGTACGGATGAGTGTCTTGATGGTGTCTAAGAGGGCCCCTAGGTTATTTATAGTTTCTTTTAAGAAAGAGTTATTATTAAACCACCAATTTTGAGATTTCGGTCATGATAGAATATTTTGTCCACTTTTTGGAATTATCTGTTGTTTAGGGACTTTGAATATGGTCATGTTCCATGTATTGTTTCTATCAATCGCAAGGGTCATGTTCGGTGATGCATTGTGATGTTGTGTGCTATTTTGACCATCAAGGTGAAGGTCACACAATCCTCTAAGGTTATATGTTATGTTGGGATTATTTCTCCCTTGGGAAAAACATCAAATCCTCTATCGTAGAGGAAGGTGTTTATACGTGTCTTTCCCTTCTGTTGTTTCTCGCCCAAAGAAACAAGGTGCGATGTGTGTGCATCTTCTGATCCCTTGTTTCAATGAAATGTATGGTTTTGGTAAAGTGGGTTATGGAGTGTGTTATGTCTTGATAAACCCATTAGGGTATGCGGTGTAGTTGTTTGTGGCACCAAAAGAAGAAGTTCCACATAGGGGTTTCAACAGCCTTACTGTGTGGCCGAAGATGCTTCAATATTTTGAGCTCCAGCCATAGGTCCCGGAGAGAAGCTGGCGCGTAGTCAGGGGAAACACTAGTGTCGTTTAAAACTTGTACAATGTCCTATCCTCAGTATGAAAGATAGGAACAATTTAAACCTATGGTGTCATCATATTTCTTCTATTTTTCCCATTCGGTGGAAATAGGTGGAGGGTCTTGTACCCATGTCATCACACAATGTTATTCCCTCCCCCTTTGGTTTCCATTGAGTCTTTGGAGAATGGTCGGAAATTTGGCTAGACAAGTTGAGCACACGGTTTTCACATGGTTAGTTTTAACCATGAACAAAAAAATAACCATGCAGATATAAGGATCCACATAGTGTCGCATAGTTTTCCAAACTATGCAGACTAACCGTGTGACCATCCCAACTCCTTAATTTTGGGGTCTTTTCATGTCGGCCCACGCCGGTCGGTTAAGATGGTTGGTTCTTGTGGTGGGAAGACCCACTGTGGGTATCATGTATATTATTTTGTAAATTTCTAATTTATGTATACCCCTTTTACTAGGGAGTATGTTTGGGACTCCCCCTATTAGTGTCCTGATTCTATCTCAAAAAAATATGGGTTGTCTCTTATAGTGGGGAGCATATTAGTGTCCCCCCGTACCAGTAACATAGATTTATCTATGGTTTTGGCTTGGTGTATATAGTTTTGTTCGGAGATATCTAGCTACCAACATCTTCCTTGAGTAAACTTTGGTACTAGAGAGTGTCCAATGGTTTATTTAAAGTAAGGTAAGTGTAACCCTGTTCAAAGTTGTTATTGTTTGGTTAAATTGATTGCGTGTTATTCAGATTGTGTTTAAGGAGTTTTCATTTGGTATAAAGCCTGAATGTGCTTGATTCTTTCATTAAAGTGTTTTAAGTCAGGTTTGTGAGAGTATTCCTTCCTTCATTGATCACTAGAGGTGTTATGGCCTTTGGGGGAGAAACCTGGCAAGAGAGTACCTCTTGGTTTCTCAGTTGGGTTTGGTTGTTGCTTTGGCCTTACTATGACTTTCCGAGGCGGAAAGTTTTTATGGTGGGGAGAATTGTCACATACATATCTTATTTTAAATGTATTTTTATTTTAATTTCCATTAATGCTTTGTTTTGGGGGGTTTCCAAGGTTTTTATGGAGAATAGGAGAGTTATTATGAATTGGGCCAAACCGTGAACCCAATTCCAGATTTAAAAATAAATTTTGTTTCATTTATAACATATTCATTTTTTAATATTTTTCACTCATTTCAACTCCTAAATGTCTTACCCTGATATATTAACACCACAATTAAAATTTGGAGCCTTTGGAAATCCATAACCAAGGTGTATATGGGTTTTTATTTAAGGGATTGGGCCTGCCTGAAATCCCAATTCCAGTTTTAAAAATAAAATTTTATTAATTAATAAATTATTCATTTTTAAGGGTTTTTAGGTGATTCCAAGACCCAAACACGCCCCTTGTACCCAGACGCCCGTCGAATATCCTCCCACACTCTTTGCAGCTCATTTTCATCGTGTTTTAGGTCGAAACCTTTGAAGAACTCAAATTTCGGGCATATTTATAAAGGTAATTTTTTTCCTTCATAACTCCTTCGATTCTTACTCTTTTCCCCCATTCAAATTCCTAAATGAACTACCTATTCTTGTTCGAACCTCCCTCGAATGTTTGAGTATTTTTAAAATCAGATAGTGGTATTTTTTGGGGCGATTTCTACAAGATATTGTAAGTAATTTGTTCTCCTCCTTTCTTCTTTTAATTTGTTTAGGGTTACATCCAATTTACTTAGTGTTTCTTCCATTATCATTGAGTTTACTAATTTACAGGAAGTAGGGTTTAAAAATTAGGGTTTTATCTTATGTTTCATGGTCTGAAATTCTGGTTTTAGGTCTGGTTTACCTTTCTTGAGGTGTGGTGGTGGTGCGTTTGAGTTTTCGCACAAAGGATTCAAGGGTTTCCTTGGTTTTGGTAGGTGATTCCATTGTGTATGAAATCATTGTGAATTGGATACTGTTTTTATGGTATTTTCATTCTTATTCAATTTTATTATTTCTGAAAAATATAGTTTTAGTGGTCTTTGTATTTAAAATGAATCCTAAAGGCCAATTTCATGTGAAATTGGGGGTTTTTCATAGAAATGTTTAATTAGTTTAATTGGGGATACCCTATAAGTAACTAGTTGATTTTATTGAACTATAATAGGGATAAAAATAATGTTTTTAATGATTTTACCTTGAGTTTTTTTCTGAAAAATCTGGTTTTAATGGTGTTTGTGAACCACATGAAATTCTAAGAGTTGTGTTGTGTAAAAATGGAGACTTTGCAATGATGTCGTTTCTTGAACCATATGGGGTTGCCCTAAAAATGATTTTGTGTTTTCACTGAAATGTAGTAGGATTAAATTTATGTTTTTTAAACTTAAATATGTGCACATAGTATGCAAGTGAGGTCTATAATGAGTTTTGTGTCCGAAACACTGCGAGATTTTGAGGAATTGTTTTATGAAAAATCTAAGTGTTTTGTTGCGTGTTTTAAGTGGTATAAAATGTGATAGCTACTATATTGGTTGTGTTTCACCAGTAATGGTGTTTTATATGAAAATTTATTTATCTTTCATTCTGAAATTGATTGAGCACAAAAGGGGAATCCCTGGTACCTAGGTGGGGTAGATTTGTACTAGTACGGCTAGTGGACCGAATGGGATTTGTCCCTGTTTCACTTAGCATTTGGATAACGACAACTCTAACTAAACTATGTGGATGATTATTGGGGACCACTAGGTTATGGGTATGTTCCCTACTAGTGGCTCGTGCACGAGAAAGGATTTTTCTATGGTTACTATACACCGAGGTACGAGGTACATAGGGCCCAAGACAACCTAGTTCCTAGGGGTGTTCCCAATGTTGTTGCTCATTGTATTTGTAGTATTTACCCATGTCTTAGGGTGTGTTTGGAAGTAAATTACAGTATCTTACATTTTTATTTTAATGTGTTAATATTCTGAAAATTTTGGATTGAAAACTATTTTCAATTAGAGGTTTCATTTCTTGAAATTTTGACACTGCTTTTCCTTGCGTTTGAAAACTGCTTGCTTTTTCACATTGTATTTCTTACTCTTTGGAATCTTTGGGTGGTATCCTACTGGGCTTATGCTCACACCATACTTACACCCCTTGGGTTTAAGTAGACTTGGTTATGTTTGATTCAGGTAAAGGAAAGGCTAAGGGTGATGGTGGTTCATGGTGTTAGTTCCCATCCTTGGTGCGGAGTTGAGGAGATAGCTTGGGGGCGATGACCCCTAGTCTTGTGGAGTCCTTGGGGCTGTCTTGATGCTATAATTATTTTTATTTAGACCACTTGTATTATCTTTAAACCAATGTACTCAGTTCCGGTTTTTACATAAGTCTTGTTTGGCTCAAAAATTTCAGATTTATATTATAGATTGTTTTTAATGTTTTATGCTTTCATACTCGGGTAAATTGTTCCCAAACCTAAATTAATGATACCCGAGCACTTGTGCTAGCCCGTGGGGATAGGGAACGCCCTTCGGGTCATGTCACGGGCTGGGTTTGGTGCCGGTTTTGGCAGTGACCAGATTCGGTTCGTGACATTATTATTTCATATTAATTATTCATAATTACCCCAATAAAACCCTTCTATAAATATCCTACCCAACATCCATATTTATAACCTAGGGAATAGAAACTTAGTAAGGTTGATGTAAAATTCCCTGTATGAGTATACATAAGAATTAACAATTTAGTGTCAATGGTTAGCATAAGATGAGAATAAGGGTATGATAAGTTAATCAAAATTCATGGCCATAAAATAATAGAATTAATACCAAAAAATGAGGATCATATATCATGACACATGTCATAAATATTTAAAATAATACTAGAGTCATAAGAATCAATAATCATGAGCCTTGTGATATCAATATTGATTAAAGGAACCATTAAATCTCATAGCAAGGGTAAATATAAATGGTGTAAGTATTGTAGAAAATAAAAAATTAATCATATAATAACCTAGATACATAATTCACATATCTTGTAGAAGTATCCTATCGCCAGTAAAACTCTATATCTCATAGGATTAAATTACAGTCAATTAACAGCATCATCTCTTTCGAGTAACATAACTCTATTAACTCTTAGGAGTAACCTCTATCCAATTAACTATATCTCATTACCCAATTCATAATAGGGATATAATATACCCACCAATAATATACTAGAAAAATACCCTTAATTATTTGAGTTTATTCCACAACACTTCTTTCATGAATAATGTCCAAGTGCCATATCTTGAAACAAAACACATGGATCCTTAAATTTCAACAAAAAATCCATAGCATGATTTACCCAGGAAAAAGAAATGATTTTATTATAAATATCATTGATATATCATCAAAAACCATACATATATAGGAATAATATGGTATCATAATATCATATCCCCATTGATTTATTGGAATAATTAATGGTTGTTGATATAGATGAAAATTTCTTTAAAATAATATTTATAACATTTCATGGAAAACTGGGGAAAATACCATTTTCATTACTTACCTTTAAAAATTAATAATTCTCAAAATATTAAGAAGAGTATTTTATTAAATAAAAATCCTAGAAAATAGTAATGGAATATTTAAAACAATTAATAGTAATGAAAGTGGGGAAATCTCTTCATGTGATAAAAGTTTGAAATAAATATTATTTTCAATCATTTATAAAGTGTGTCAAAAGTCACCCATGCATAAAATGATAAGAAATCCCCTTTAAAAACTTTTAAAACATGGTAAAATATTATTGGAAATAACATTAGGAAATAATTTATGTTTATAAAATAACATTACTGAAATAAGATAAAGAACATTTAGGATGACTTATGTTAAAAAAAATTAAAAACATTAAAACAACATTATAAAAATGCCTCGTTATGTGTTTTAAAAAAACCATTTGAGAGAAAGAACATATGAAGGAACATAAAATACCATGAGTATAAAATTATTATTGATATTATATGTCTATAATCGGTATATAAAACATATAAATTAATATAGGTACATAAATTATGTCATGTCTCAAATAAGGAAGTTTGAAATGATAAATCCTTACAACTTGGATAATTATTTCATCAAAAAGACATTGAATGAAGGAACATAACATGATTCTATAAAACCAATAATTTCATTGAAATAATATGTTATAACAAATTAATAAGGTATTAATTATACCATATAAAATATATCATGGTGCATAACAGGAATTATGTCTTAAATAATTGAAATTAAAGCCATAAAACTGTTTTGACTTTTATAACATTTGAATCAATATAACATGAAATAGAGAAATTAAATGGGAATTTAAATATCATTATCAAAGATTAATTTATAATATAATATCTCAATATTTAGTATATACAAATTATAAAATAATGTAGTTTCTTAATACAATACATATATCAAATAAACAATATTGAGATGAATAATGTTAGCAAAGATCATAGCATTGAATTTAGAATTAATTAAATAAGTGATTATCTGTAAGATTTTTAAAACAATAAAAATTTTCAATAAAACATAATACAATCATAGGTAATTTCACACATAATCTCAACATAACATATTCATGTAGGTAGATATATAACCCAATGAATGGAAATTGGGTTAAGAAACCCCTTACCTTAAGTCCATACTTCTTATGTATACCATTTAAATACTATATAATTAACTTATATTAATTATTTAATTGTTTAATAAATATTTATAGGTTTATTAACTTATCATTAAACCTTTTATTCCAATGATATGTATGATTACATAATTAGTTAAGTCTATATCTGGTGTTTTGGGGACGTTTGGTTCATAATTAAAAATGACTTTGGTAGGCTGATCATGGTCAAAAAGGTCATTTTTCTATATTCTCGAGAAAACATTAATCATGAAAAATTATCATTTTTATACATAAGTTAAAATTTTAATGTCATCCATGAAAATAAGTCATGAAAAAAAAATACAATAGCTTGTGAGTTGGTAATCTACACGTACACACACGAGATATTTATCATTTTCATTGGATGGAAAATAAAGAAATAAAATGTAATATTAGCTTCCTAGAATAATTTTTATGTTGTTAAAATCCAATAAATTCATTAAAACATCCCCATTCCTAGCCATGAGAGGTGGTTTTTATTAAATAAAGTACATCTCTGTGTAGATACATTAGTTCATACGTACGCATATACAATGATTCTATTTTTAATGATTGTAATAGAATGAAAATAGATGATATATTATATTAAAATTAACATAATAATTTAATTAATATGAAATTTATTGATTAAATAAATCATAATAATCATCCATGGATGATAGTGGTGAGAAATGAAATGCATCAGTTTCATGATACGATATTCTTCATGTACACACAAACTATGATTTCTTTTTCCATTTGATGAAAAATAGTATGAATATGATTATTACATTAATAAAAAATTATATGGGTGATACTCATGTTTTATATTTCAATGTTTAGGATATAATTGATTTAGGTATAAGAATAAGTACAATAAAAATTCTGAATTAAAACAATAACCTTCTCTATGAAGAACGTCATTTGGATCACCCCTTATAAACCAAAGGGATGTTATTTTAAAAATAAAAACACCTCTATAATGTTGATAATGAATGTAATAATGGGTTATTTAGGGTTATTTTATCTAAGTGGATCATAATCCTATGGATGATAGGAGATGGGGTATCTTTATATAAGAGAGGAGAGGAAAATCCTTGATATTATATAAAGTATTAAATTAATATAAGTATATTTTCAATTTCATATGGAACCATATTGATGTTTTTAAAATATAGGTTTATGATAAGCTTAAATACTATCATATATTAAAATTTATTCAAATTTAACTAATTTTTTAACTTTATATCTCAGTTTTAACCTTGTTAAACAATTTGATGATTACTGAAATTACAAACTTTTTTACACATTATGGGTCATGAAAGTCACTATAAAATGAAAAATGACCCATAAATGTATAATGATTAATATTCTAGATCATATCCCATTCACTTTGGAAAAGATAATATTTTTTAATTTTAAACCATTTAATAAAATATCATTTAAAAAAAAATACCGTTAAAATAATTTCTATAATTATTCACATAATTGATTTTAAAAAATATCAAGACCTTAATTGTTTAACATCACACCCCTCCTTATTGGCTTGAGTAGTGATAGGGGAGAAATAAGTCCTTATGTGAAATCCCAATGTCACTAATGGCTAACATTATATGCCAACTGCCTCATGATCAATTTGGGGTTGATTTTCCCTTTGAAAGATAAAACATCCAACTATAGAAAAAATCAACTAAAAACCTGTATATGATGCATGAGAAAAATAATACAATGAAATGTATAGCCAAATAAACAAACTAGATCAAATTAAAAGTTGAAACTAGGAGATAAACTCCAAAAAACAAAAAATCCACAACTCTTACTCCTAAGAGACAATCAATCAACAACACCCAATATGATTCAATCTCTTACTCCACATGTCAATCCCCTTGTATCCAGAATCACCACTAAATAACTAATTTTCCTTGCCTTTTTCTATGTCATAATAGATGATATCTTCAAATACACAATAGTTACCATGTAGGGGGTGAGTATGAACTCATTTGAATTTTCCCAATGACTTACCAACGCACGCCACTAGGAAATATTTTTTAAAAAAATTATATAAATTATTCTAATCAGAAAAAACAGATCATATCAAACCCATAAACTAGTTTTCAATGGAAAGTGTCAATAATCTATTAAAACATTTCTCACATGATTTGGAATATTTTATTCCAAGTCCATACAAACACAATCTTAGTGTCACCATTAATAGTAGATCTTCACGACTATACTCCACCCCATTTGATGGTGGTACTTCCCAACCATTATCCATCCCATTTAAATCACAGCCAACTTTTTATGCCAACATCATGACAATTCATTTCAATCAAAACATTTATTTCTTTTTAAATCATTTCAAACAATATTTTTCATGCTTCAAACCAAACCATAATTTTAAAATCCTTATTTTAAAATTATAAATAATGATGTTTTCCAAAACCCAATCACTTTCCACAATTTCCAAGCCAATACTGAAACAATATTTCCATCATGAATCACACAATTAATTTACAATCATTTCAAGAAAATAATTCAATTAAAACTAATCCTTCAATTTCTAAATCAAACGTATTCGAGATGTAAGACACCTACATCCCAATGGTTAGAAGAAATAAAGAACAAAAAAACAAAACATCACAATTCAAACAAAAAAACATTAAATTCACTAGATCCAAAAATATTTCATCATAAAATTATTCATAATATATATATATACCTAAAAAACAAGAAATATTGTTATAAAATAAACAATATCCTTGGGAATAAGAATAATGAGGAAAAACATGTACTTACTAATGAATTTGGTCCTCCAACTCGCTATGATTTTCCTCAGGATCACTCTCAGATTAATGGGGATCGTCTATCATGCCTTTTAAGAAAAATGAATTAGAAATATGGGAGTATTATGGAAAATATGAGGGTCAAAATGCTTAATTCAGACTAGATACACTATTTTAGGAGGTCCAACTCTACACCGAATGGTTAGGCTGCATTTTTTGGAAAACCATGTGCCACCCATTTGGTGTTATTGTCTTAATTACATACCTTGTATAGTTATCTCACATGATTAGAAAAAGTGTGTACCAAGAACACATTTACCTCTATTTCCAAATTCATATTTTCTCATGAGAATTCACATAGTTTGGTCAAACCCTATACCAACCATGTTCTTACTAAGTTCCCACTATCTTACTATTCATGGTTTCTTGGAGATTCTGTTTGGTTTCTAAAAATCATTCACAAACCATAAACCTCTAAAAAAGCCTCCAAAACGTTATAAAACCCCCCACAGAACCTCCCAAAACATAACCCATACATTATATATACTCATAATAAATTAATATAGGGTCATGTTTCCGAAATTGGGGTGGTAAATTCTCCCCACCATTGGTCTTTCCATCCCTGAAAAGTAGAAAACTGCCTTTTTCCTAGAAGATTTTGATTGATTTCTCCACCATTTCCTCATCACACTCCCATGTTTCTTCCTGAATCTGACCATGTTCCAATAAAACCCACAATAGAATGATTTTTTTCCCATGTAATATTTTCACTTTCCTATCCACAATATATACTACCACATTAATCAATATAGAATTCATCTCTAGGTTAACATGATCCCATCAAATCATGAGGTCAATATTAGGGTTATACTTTTTAAACTATGATACATGAAAAAATTGTGTAATTAACTGAACCTTGGTGGAAAATATAACTGATATTACACCTCATAAAATCATTCAAGTTTCTCAAAAGTTCATATGTATCGAGGTTATAACCTTCCCTTCTTACCAAAAAATGTTGCGCAGGCTATGGATATATTCTCAAGAACTTAATATCACTCACCTAAAATGACATGGTCATCTACTATTATCTAAATAAAATTTCTCATGACTCTAATAAATCATTGTCCTCTTTTTGATCAACTAAATCTTCTCTATAGTCAGTTACACAGTGTTGTGTACAATTAGTGAAGTATCATATTTTTCCATCCAACAATGTGGACAACGACAAGGACATCCATACAATGCTTCAAAAGGATCCACACATATCTAGTTCTAATAACTATTATTGTATGAGAACTCCATTAATGGTTAACTCTCCTCCTAGGATCCACCAAAGTCCATTATACAATCCCTAATAATTTACTAAATATTTTTGGATTTTCTCTTTAGATTATAAATCGATTTGGGGATGATTAGATATACTCAAAGACAAATCTATTCCATGGTATTGTTGTATGTATTTTAAATAACTTGATGTAAACCTAGGTCATGTTTCTGATAAAATAGAGAAAAGAATGTTATAGATCTTTAAAATTTCCGGAATATAAATTTTTTATATGTATTCCATCGAATTATCTTCACAAATCAGGATGAGGTGAGATGATAATAGGAGAAGATCTACTATCACCCATATGGAATCATATTTCCCAACCATCATTTCTAGACATATTACGAAATCCATGAATATATTCTCTCATTTCCAAATGATAATTTTTAAAGAATGAAATATACATGACGGTCATAGATTCCCTTCCATTACTTGATGACATGTGATGCATCTAGATACATAGTCTGTTATAGTTCCTTTTGGGTCAGCCAACCAAAACTATGTTTTCTCTACATTATATGTTTTTTTAATCCTAGGGTGAACAACCCATACCGAATGGTGGTTGGCACTATAAAATTGTTCCTGAAAATCCAATTATATGACCACACAATCTCCAAACCTGAAAATTGAATTCTTATATATAACTCTCATCCCTTAATACACTCCCCATAATTGAGTTTGGACCTCAAAGTAACACAACCAATATCATGTTTTTTAGAAACTACGACATACTCAACCAAATTGGGAAAAAATGAAACATGAAAGAAAAATGTAACACTACCTTAGTCCAATAAATCTAAATGAGTATATTATATAACTATCATTAGTTTCCACTAGTCCAAATCCCCTTTATCCAATTGAGTGTATGAATTCCTATTCAATGAATCAGTACAGATATCCCTTTACCTAGTGTATAATTCAAGTAAAATTCAACCATCTATAGATACTTCATCTATTTATGATATATAAATTCAAATATCCTTGTATGAAAAAGTATATTAAACTCTCATGATCTGTAATCATCATGAATTTCTCGCAAAATAGTTAATGACACTGAGTCTTTAAAACATGCAGAAAATAAAATTCCATGTATTATTTGGGTAGTTCTTCTCATGTGACAGTAACTACCATAAAATATAGGAAACAACATGAACTACCAATATGATAACACATCCCAACCCAGACCTCAATTCATTACAATAGACTAAATATCCTGATAAATACTTTAGAAAAATGAGGATAAATGTTGATGTAAGTTTAAACTTTTTTTTAGAATTTTTTTTGATATTTTTCATTCCATTGGAAAGGAACAAATATCTTAGCTAAAGAATTAATTGGTGATTCCAGGCATTAAAATTCATGTACAAAATGTCTATAATATCTTCCTAATCCAGTGAAACTATGTATCTTAAATAAATTATTTGATGGTTTCCAATATATAATAGATTCTATGATTTTTGGATCTATAAAAATGTCATTATCAAAATTTATATGTCCAATGGAAGGTAACACTTGAATCTAGAAATCACACTTTGATAACTTAGAATATAGATAATTTTCATGAAAGATACACATTACTACATCTAATTGTTGATCATGATACACTTTTTTCCTTGAATACACAAATAAATAATAATAAAAACTCCTCCAAAAATAATTCATATACCTATGAATGATTAGATTAATCAATACCAAAAATATAGCTACAGCATTCATAAGATGGAAAATTCATAACCACCTTCTTATAATGACAATATCAACATTTGAAAGTTGTCTTCAGAAAGTCCCCCTTCTAAGTTCGAAATTGGTAATATCCCGAATGTAAGTGAATTGAAGAAGACCAATGGGATCCCCTCATTTGATCAAACATATCATCAATGAATTGAAGTGGATAACTATTATTTATCATAACTTGGTTAAGATTATGATAATCCATGCAAAGTCTACGAGTTCTATCCACCTTTCCAAAAATTGAACTAGTGAATCCCATAGAGATGTTCTTGGTTTAATGAACACTTTTCTTTCCAACACTTAAATCTAAAATTTTAATTACCTCAATTCAGATGGTTACATTAGATAAGATGGATGAGAAAATGGAATGGCCCTAGGCTAGATATCAATTGTAAATGCCACTCCTCTTTTGGGTAGAAACCCTGAAAAATTGTTTGGGAAAACATCAAGGAACTGATAAAAGTATTTTGAAAATATATATTCCCAATATCAACCACAAATTCTAATGTAATAACGACCAACTAAAAATATATGGTTCCAAAAACAAGTTATAAAATCCCTTTTTCCTAGTATTTACACCCCAATATCCTATAAAGAGATGCTCGACACCATCCAAAGACATGAAACTAAATTTTCAGTCATAATAGTCAATACAGACCTTGAATAATTTCAATGAATCCATACCCAAAATCAATTCACATAAATCCATATCAAGCACATGGAAATACCAAGTCAACATACCCCATTAATAATTATATAAAAAGATCCGCACATAAAGGCTTGACACTCTTTTTATAAGAGTTAGAAGTTTCAAATAGAAGGAAACATTTCAACATGTAAACCCATATTATCAATAACAAAAGATATAATAAACGAGTGGGACAGGGCCATATCAAAAAAGGATTACGTTAGTTTAGAATTCAAAATAATCGTTCATATAACCATTGAAGGACCAGATTGATCATTTAGGATCATTTATTTAGCTCCATTGAATTTATTAATCACTATACATTGCTCTTTGTTACACTGTTGAGATTTCACTGGATGAGGAGTTAGGGTGATCAAAGAATCACCTTGTCTCAATCCATTCTTATGATGAGATTCATTCTGTTACACTCATCTTATTTAAGTATAAAATTCCTAAGAAACATGATATTTGTCTCTAGAACTTAACCTTAGATTCATGTGATAATAGCACTGATGAATTCTCATCATGTTGGAATTGTGACATGCTCTAGATGGTGCCTTATAATCTCACTTGATGTGATCCAATGAACCATAATTAGAATATCGCAGCATTCTTTTGGGTTGAGGAGGAAGAATTAATGATACCATGGTTTTATTTCTAGGTTTTATACCACTATAAAAAATAAGTATCCCTCTTACACTTATTCCCATAATTAGAGTTACTACATGTTCATTTAGGAATAATCATGTTTCTCACAACTATATTTATTGATATATTCCTTTTTGATACTTTCACTATATTGACCATCCTGATATTTTCAATTATAAAAATCATCAAAATATTTGAGAGAATATACTATCATAATCCAAACTGAAAAATGTGTGCCTTCAAGTATGCACTTGCATCAACTTTTGTGGGAAATTAGACTAAATTAATAAATTTACTTGCATACTCTATCACAAAGAGATTCTATATCTTAAAACTAAAAATTTATATTGTTTTAGAGATAAGAAATGTGTGAGGATAGTATTTCATGTAAAAAAATTTTCAAAATCCATCCATTTCATGCCTTAGACCAATTTAGCCTTAACTGAAAATTATAACCATTGGAATACCAAATCCTCAAGAATATACATTGAAAATTTCACTTTTAGTTATCCTAGTGTCCCAAGAAAATCAAATATTTGATTCATCTTATTCAACTAGATATAAAATTTTTATGCCTTAGAATATCTCTAAAATATGGGTGGATTTTTCTTTTGGAATTGAACTAAATTGCCCACTTGTAGAGTTTGGTAATTTATATTACTATTATCCATGGAATGGAAATCATGGAAATTTATTTGAATTATATTTTCATTATCATGTGGATCAGGTGAAACCACATTTTCAGAAGCCTCTTCTAGTTGGTTTCTATAATGCCTGCCTGGTGTCATTCATTATAAACAGAAAAAACACTATTTAGTCTCAATCGTTAGCAACTAAAGGCTTAAAATTTTCAATATACAAAACTAACACAAATTATAAAATAGATTTCCATAGTTAAACCATTATCAACAGTTTAACCATATTTATAAATACTACCTCCATTCTTTTCAAAGCAACCATTTTATCAATTTCAAAAACCAATTCTTTTTCCATTTCATAAACTATTTTTAAAAAAATGAAAAATGAAGTAATATTGGGATGTATAAATATCAATGCATCTCATGAAACTCTCACTTGTTAAACTTGTGGTCTTGAGATGGTAACTCATTTAGAATTATCTAAAGAACTCATGTTTCGAGACTCCTTGGTAACTTGAAGTTCAATATTAAAGGTTTAGATATTCATTTTTCTGCTCTAAATTTACATTTTTGATAATATTTCTTTTTAATACTATTGGATGAGATATACTGGTACTATTTATAACTCCATGATCAGACAAAACTAACACTATTTATTATGTTATAAACTGAATAATGGTGACACCATTTATCCCAAATTGAAATATGTGTAGGCCAAGCCTAATTCCATTTGACTCAAAAAAAATTGAGCAACCAAGATTGATACTAATTGTAACATCACGCTCCTCCTCATTGGCTTGATGAGTGATGGGGGAGCTACTAGGCCTTAGGTGACAAACCTAAGACACCAAAGGCTGGAAATAAATGTCATTATCCACATAAAAATTGGGGGGTCAATTTTCCATTTGATAGATAATACATAAAACTAAACAAAAAAACTAACCAAAAAACCTATATATAATTCATTAGAACATAATACAACACAATTTATAACCTAAACATAAAAAAATATCAGAGTAAAAATAGAAACCAAAATACATACTCAAAGTAAACCAAAATACCAAAACTCAATATCCCAAGAGATAACCAACTAGTAACACCCAACACGCTCCAAGATCCAACTCTAAATTCCAAGAGTATGGTAACAAGAAGAATCACTACAGAACTAAGATCTCATTAATTTACTTGTTTAATGATAGATTATTTCAATAAATGTGCAACATTTCCAAAGTATGGGGTGAGTCTAAACTCAGTATAATTTCCCCAATGAATTCCGAACTCATTCCACTAGAACAAAAATTCTTTACACATTTTATAAAAATAATTTTAATCCATAAAATTAGTTCATATCAAAGCCACAAACTAGTTATATAAGGGAATAATTATAAATATTTTAAGACATTTATTACTTTATTTGGAATATTATTTTCTATTTCCACACACACAACCACACACACACACAATATTTGGGTCACCGTTGGTAGTGTAACTTCATGTTATACTTCGTCCCATTTGATGGTGCTACATCAAAAACATTATCCATATCATTCAACTCATGCCCAAATTTTTATGTGAACATCATGCCAATTCATTTCAATCAAAAAAATTATTTCCATTTTAAAATTTTCAACAAATACAGTACATACATCAAACCATTCCATAATTCTAAAATCATAATTTTAAAACTATAAACAATGGGGTTTTATGAAAATCAATCACATTCCAAAATTTCTATGAAAATACAAAAAAAATCCATCATGAATCACAAAAATATTTGAAAATAATTTCAGGAAAATGATTCAATTAAAATAAAGTCTTTATGTTCAACATAAAATGCAGTCAATAGAGAATCCACCTATATCACAATGGTTGGAAAAAATGAAGAATGACATAAAAAATATCAAGATCCAATAACAACTCCCATTTACTTCAATAGATATAATAATATTTTATAATAAAATAATTAATAATATATCCATCTATCCATAATGGACGAGATATATAGTTTTTGTAATGATAAATAAGAACCTTGTATCTAATAAGAGAAATGAAGAATATGTACTTACTGATGAATCTAGGATTTCAATACACTTCAACTCGCATATGGGTCACTCTTAGATTGAAGGGGATCATCTCTCATGCCTTGGTAGAAAAAATAATTTTATTTTTGGGGGAAATAAGGGGAATTAAATGAATAGATGATTAATTCATATTAGATCCACTTTTTAATGAGGTCCAACTATACGCGAAACAGTTAGCCAGCATGGTTTGTAAAATTTTGTGCCAATCATGCATTGATATTGTCTGAAGGCCATATCTCAAATAGTTAGATTTCACAATTAGACAAACCATATCTCAAACATGAATTTCCCAATATTTTAAGATTTACAACTTCTCCTAGGAATTCACATACTTTGTCTAAACTATGCACCGACCATGTTCCTACCCAGTGCCCATATTTCTCAATTTCATGGTTTCCTATAGATGCTTCATAGTTTCTAATAATCGTAAACAAACTCTAAAAATCTATAAAATCCTCTAAACATGAAAAAAAACCCTTGGGACCTCACAAAACTTATTCTTAACAATATATATATTCAAAATACATGAATAATGGTTCATGTGATTGAAACCAAAGGTTCTAAAAATTTAATACATATATAAACTTTTAAAAAATCTATAATATATTATATTAATAAAAAACATTCATGTAACAACATAAATCACTCAAAAAATATTACTTTTTATTTTTTAAAATCATTTACTTCATTGTTCTATTGCTTGCATTGGCACTATACAAGTGTTTTATAAGAATTAAAGGTAATTATTTCATCACTAAAGATTAAAAATAAATTACCATAATTGAAAAATTATTTGTAATAAAAATAACCCTTTATTACCATTAATTATTCAATTTTATCCATGTCACAAGATATTATAGATATTTAAAACAAATAGTGACATTTTGTATTAATTCATTATAAAATAAAAAAATTCTCGACTACCATACTTTGGAACTATTGTGGTAAGACAAACAAAACTAAGACAATAGGGTACAGTAAAGATTTCCCTAACTATAAATATTAAAAATATAGTAGTAATTATTTTTAAGAACCTTGTCTTATACCATAGACATAGCTCATGTATATCCATATTTTAAACTATAAAATTCTTAGCTTATAGCCATGATTTACCCATGTAAAATAAAGTTTAATTCTATATATAAAAAAAATGAAATTAAAATATACAAACACCTTTTTATACATGGAAATTTTCTGTTCTATCTATGGTTTAATTTGTGGAAATTGGTCGCTAATATCATGCGTAAAAGCATAGAAATTGGAACTTACGACAACATTTAATAACCATGGAAATTGTATATTATAGATATAGTTTGTCCATGTAACTTGGACCATAATTATAAAAACACAGTATTAACATATATAGACATTACTTCATTTTTTTTGAATACATAAAACAATACAAAAATAGATTCCCAATGACTGTATAAATTTAGTGGCATTAGAAACATAGAAACATAAACCATGGAAAAAAGTGAGATAAATTATCTTCCACAAGGTTCATCAATACTAAAACTATTCTTAAATGTTTCATAATTAATACATATCTTAATATAATGGGTAAGTAAACATAAAAATGGGTATGCTCAGATGCTCGGTAAGGGTAAATAGGGGAGATATGTGAGCATAAACATGAGCATAAGGGTATGAGAGTGTCATCGTAACATTAAAAGATAACACCCTGCATATAAAATATCATAAAAATAAATCATTTAATAAATAATAATAGTTCATAAGACATGAATTGTAAGGTAAAAAATAGATTAATCCTTGAAATAATAAAATAGAAATAAGAAATGGAATGAGTCATACACGTAAACATGTAATGTATTTACCTATAAGTCAAGAGGCATTTATAGAACTTATCTAGGAACTTCATGGGGACTACACATACTGGGAAGGACACACAACCATACCCAGTAATAGTTTTTTTTTGTAAGGGATCTAGTTTCCACATTTTCCCATTGTGTATTAGTTTTCCCCACTTCCCATAGTGAATCGGGTTTCCCCATCTTCTGTATTTATAGTGACTACACCTACCATGTGAGACACACCCCCATCCATAGTCACAGTCATATCCTTGTAATGGAATAGGTTTCTCCATCTTCTGAAAGTGTATTGTGCTTATCTATCTTCCCATTGTGTATCAGGTTTCCCTATATTCCATCTTCTTGGTGAATAATCCTACAAGTTGGGACACACCACCATCCCCAGTTGTAGTCTTTTCCTTGTAAGGGATCGGTTTTCCCCATATTCCCATAGTGGATCAAGCCCATTGACTATATTCCCATTATTATCTCATGAGATATAATTCTTTACCCAATGCCTTAGAGGGAGATATTGGTCCCACCATTCTCATGATGAAATCATACATGCATGTGCCAAAAATTCAAAAACAATAATATCCTAAAACATGAAATGAAATGTGTATCATAAATATGTAATCATATCATAACATTTGGAAAAAGTGATAGGTTTCATAATCATTTTAAAAAATGTGAAACCATTGAAAAGATGTGTGATTAATAGAAATATAACTCATGATGAGGAAACTAGTTTCATAAACATTTAACTCGTGAAAGAGAAATGAGTTTCATAAAAGTCATACTATTAAGACATAAACCATTCAACAAATAATACAAATGGTAATATTTGATAATTTACCCAATAAATATTAAACTATAATAATGGATTACATCTTATATGAAGGAGGATTTTTAAATATATCTTGAAACATTTCTTATAGAAAATTAGTTTTATTTTTAAATACATTTTATAGAACTATTTCAAAAATACCATTCTTATAAAGAAAGTTCTACATTTTCATATAAAAAAATTCTTGAGGAAAATATCATTTCTACATTTAAAAACTATTTTTAAAACATATATCATTTTAAAATCCTTTTTATTTTAAAATATAATTGAAAACTTATAAAGTAAGCATGAAAATATTTTGAAAACCCTTTTCTTCAAAAATTATCTGAAAACTCATTGTGAAATTTTCTAGAAAAATTGGAAACCTTTATATATATAAATATTTTTAAAACATTAAAAATACTTCATGAAATCATTTTGAAAATAATTTTCCTTTGAAACATATAAAATAATCTTGAAAACATTTTAAACACTTTTTAAACATAAAACATTTTTTTAAAATCATTTATCTTTGAAAACCATTTTAAACAAAAAATTATAGAATATTAGGAAAAAAATGACTTTAAAAAAATATCCTTTTAAACATAAAAAATAAGCATCAATGAAATGATGATCATGAAGGTGTGTAAGTCCGTACATGTCGAACTTCCTTCAGTACATTAAATATTTAGAAGAGTGAATTGATGATAAAATGACAAGAATATTCCTTTTAAAATAATTTTTTGAAAAGACAGAACAAGGGTAAAAATTTATTTTAAACATCATTGGATAATATTAAAATATTTTTTGAAACCAGTTTATAAACCATGGTTTTGAAATGATACTTATTTCGGACTGAAAGTAAAAATTACTTTGGGATTTCAAAAATACATTTTCTTAATTATATTAAGAACCAGAGAGTGCGAAATGGTACCATTACTTATATATAACATAAATCAATAGAGTTTAAGAAAATTAATTATTGTTCTTGATATATGGATCATAAGATCTCATCAATAGAAGTAAAATACTAAATAATCATGATAAATGATGAGATTATAGTTATAAATCATTGCCACCTTCATAATTTTGAATCATAATACAATAGAAATAAAAAAAATTACATGAAACTTGAAATGTCATGAAAATAATTATATTCATGATATAAAATCTCAAAGGAAGAAGAAACACCTCATAGAAAAATATAGGTGCATAAAATGGCATGTGTCTCAATTAAGGTGAATTGAGACAAAATTACTTTACAGATTTAATAAATTTTGAACAACAAACCCCATGAAATAAATATCATAAAATGGATTTATAAATACCTAAAAATTTATGAAAAATAATCATATACTATATACATGATTAGTACAAACACCAATCAATTGAAATGGGTAGTGAATAAGGCATGTATCTCGTGGAAATAAAAAGTGAGATGAAACTCCTTTACCTTAAGTCTTGGAATTCTTCAAACACATTAAAACCTACTATATAATAAATATAAGTCTATTATATATATAATAAAGAAACATATTATTATATATAATGAAATTTATGATTTTTCATGACTTTATATTACCTGTTTATTAATAACTCCATGTTAATGTTATGTTTCATGTAATATCCACTTTATTTTTTATATATTTTTTGACTTGTTATTCTTGATCCTCTTAATTAGATCATGATTTAGTTATTTCAAGAATGTAAAAAATGATATATATATATATATATATATAACATGTATATTCATTTCATAAATATTTATATCAATATAACAATGATAAAAAAATTAAATGAAATACACCATTCGTTAAGACTGTAGGTCATACATACACATGAACACTGCTTATGTTTTATTATTCCTTCAAATAATTTTTTAAAAGTATTATAAAAAAAATTAGGGTTATAGTGGATATAAAAAAAATCACACATAATTTATCATCGCACATGATTTAGTGTCAAAATTCAAAATTCAAAATCCAACCAAAAAATCAAAATGAAAGCCGTTGAAATATCTCTTCAACGACATCACCATAAATCCCATGAGCAGCCTAAGGATCCCTAAATCATGGTTAGTCTTTTAATGTCCACATGTTATAACCATAATCACATATACATCATCATAAAATCATAACCAATGAACACACCACCGATGTCCACCACTCCAAACCTGAAAACCTTTGACCATCATCTTTATCACCATCATCGGTTGTCGAGAAGAACAAAGAGAGAATCCACCTTAACAGGAATGAAAAAATCCAAAAAACCAGAGACACAAATAAATTCATAAATAAAATTTAGTAATAAATACCGAAAAAAATACCTTTGAACAAAGAACAACCCCTGATTTCATTTTCATTGCCATCGCTGAAAGTTTCCTTCTGCGAAGAGATAAAACATGATCACCGTCATCATCATCCCTGGGTAAACTAGAGATAACCAAAAAAACCAAAAATAATGATCACAATATAATAATAAGAAAAAATCATCAATGACTAGAGAATAATCATAAAAACTTAAACATTCCACGTCATGGTCGATGCCACCACTGGAAGCCACCCACACCAAAGAGGAATAGAACCATAATGCCATTAAAGAAGAAAACCAACTCAGGTTGTGAAAGGATCACCATATTCCCTAAAACTTCACATACCAAATACTCTATATAAACACCTATCCAAATTCAACAAGAAGAGGAGCAGGGGGACATGAGGCTAGGGTAGGGATTTGAATCACTGAGGGCTCGGAACTTCACGACCACAACGATATGGGAACCAGGAGCCAACATCAAGAGAGAGCCGACATAGAAGCACATTAAAAACCATTGAACACAGCAAAAAAATCCCAAAACCACTGAGTACCACTAATTATAATACAAATTTTATATTCCTAGTAGAATGGTAGGTCGGAGTAGGGACAGAGCATCCAAGTCTTTGATAATAGACAACCTTCTTCCGTTTTATTATCATATTCAAAGAAAGTAAGTAAATGATATATTTATGTGTATAATATCATTTGAGTACCATTATTATGTAATATATATTACATAAATTTATTAAAAGCATCCTTAAAACATTCCATGTAATTTTTGAATGAATCACACCGCTTGTGGAGGCGGTAGTTCACACTTCCACAAACAAAGTAATTGTAGTTACGAAAAATGGAAATCATAAAGGTATGTTCAATATAAAAATTAAAGGAGAATAAATACAATATAAATATCACATATATCATATATATATATATATATAATTTCCATCATAATTACCAACCATTAAAGCTGGTAAATTAAAAATTATTAATCATATATTCATGAGTCGGTAGTTCACCGTACATGAATTATAAGTTCATTACCCATTAGATAAAAGTGTTTGAAAGTGTAGTTATAACACTTAATATAACAAAATATCAGAATATTTAGGATACTAAGGTTATTATTTAAATATGTAATAAAAATAATTGTGGTGGTAGAAAAAGGAAATAAAGGAAATGAGCTTAAGGAATGATATTACTTCTTCTTTGGGTAACTATTGCTGGTTTGCAAAAAAATGGCTTCCTTGGTTATATTTGTAGATAAAGGTTGGATTCAAGGAAGAAGGGAGGTATTTTTAGAATTTAATCTAGCATATATTGTCTGAACCTAAGTGTTTTGAGAGGTGTGGTGAAGGTGGAGAGGTGGTGGCCATTTATAGGGGAGGGAGGGGACACACTTGGCATTTTTGAAAACAAGTTAGGTGTACCCACATTTATACATAAAAAGTAATCAAAAACCAACCAAAAATAGTAATTTAAGGTTTACTGATGAAATATGGCTAGGAAATGGGTGTTATAAAATTTTATATGTCATTTTGGCCCTTAAGTTTATATTTTAGTCCTTTGTTAAGCTTCATTTTACCATATTCGATGTAATCAATTTTAATCACTTTCACCGATAATTTTTGTCAAAAAATTATATTGATCTTATAAGACTATAAATTTTATACTTATAACAACCTTTTACATTAATTTTTAAAAATTATTTTCTATAGAATTATAAAAATTAAATTTAATGTTAATTCCACAAACGTGACGAGAAAGTGGGATTTTAAAACGAGAATGTTCAAAAGTTCCTTAAGATTTCATATATGAATTTAATATAAATTTGATTAAGGTGACCTAAATTGGATTAATATATTTATAATTAATCTATTTTGACTTTAAAACCAACTTAAAATATAATTAAACTACATAACTAAATTATTTGAAAAATCAGTTTTGAATTAAAATTCAGTATTTTTTACTATTCATCCAAAAATTATGTTTCTCAGAAAAATTCAAAATATTTACCCTAGGATAATTTTAAAAATATAAATTAAAAAAATTAAGTTTAATTTATCAAATTAAATTTATAATAGTTTCAAAATTTAATTTTATTATTGTACATAGAAGGACACAAAAAAGCAGTTCTTATAGGAAAATATTATTTTCAAATATATAAAGATGTTACTAACACAATTATATGTGTTATTATCAATTTAATTTATCTATATAAAAACATTATAAATAATATTTAGAAATATTTTTTTAAAATTTATAATAATATGTTTAATTTAAATTTTATAATTATCCCATTTAAATAATTATAATAATAACATGTTGTTTCATAGAAATTCAGTGTTGCATGTAATGAAAGCTAAGTCGGTGTGTGTAGCGCAAGATAAACATTTTGTCATGTATAATGTATGATTAAATTGTTTATGTTTATAATGAAATAAAAAATTATTTCTTTTATATTAAAAAACTATATTCAGTGTTTCTTGAAAATAAAATATTAGAAAGATTAAATTAATTCAAAATTAATAATTCACAAAATCTAGGGGTGCTACATTCAACCCCATAAAAAAGATTTTTTTCATATAAATTCACCGATGTTGTAAAGTTTATATACATACAATTTCCTTTATTAGAAACCCACATCATAAAATTCAATAATATAATATCATTAAAAAAGAAATTTGGGAACTTGAAGGTTACCCAAGGTAACCTATAACAAGGTTTCTACATAGAAGAACATAGGTGGGATGTGAAAATATGGACATGGAGTAAAATTTTACATATTTTTATGGATTTATTGAGGTCATCAATCACAAATAAGTGAATGATTGATGTAATTTTTATGGCCTTAGAGTCATAAATCTGTGATTATTTAAAAGTCCATCGATTCAACAAAAATAAAGGTATTAGGGAAAATAGTTTTTTGATAATTTTTATAATGTTGAGTAATTCATTAATTCACCTAGAATATAAGGAATTATACATACATTATATATTTCTATAAAAAAAATTCATCCTTTGGTCATGATTGAATAAATTTATAATTCATCCATTACTTCAATAAATGGATATCCAAAAATTTAATTTGATTGCTGATGCACTAAAATAAACTTTTAATGGATCTTAAGGCCCATAAAATATTGAATATATAACAATTTATCTCTGAATATTATAATAAATCCATATGGTTAATACATTAATCTATAAACCTAAAAAGTAAAACTACTAGTTCCTCATTAATATTAATTCATCAAAAATAATTAAACATTAACTTGTACATCGTGTTGGTCAATGGTAGGCGTGAACCCCTTAACGTCATTCAGTCATGTGTTTAAGACCCATGGCCTTGCCATATTGATGGATTTTCACCTGACATACAAGATGTATTTTTATAAAAATAAATTAATATAATTTCAAAAATAAATATGATAGACATACTTGAAATAAGTTTATTCACTAAATATTCTTTTAACTGATGTTTTCAATACAAACTCAATAAATAAATACTTCATCTGACATTTAACATAACATTTCTCTAAATGGTTAACCTTATAAATCTTAAGAAATAAGAAAATAAAAAACATTAGAAAGAAAGTATGAAATCCTCTCAACATTGATCCCACGTATATCACAAATCATCTCTTGGTTGTCACATTCCAAACACATGAATACCCACAAAATATATTCTCTTAAAACATGGTAGTAACCTAAATTACCATGAATACTTTTGGAAAACATGCATGATTCCTTATTCTAGATATTACTGGATATATTTCTTAAATCCAAGAAGTTTTAAAATTCATCCATGATAACATAGACTACTTTTACAAAAAAATCATGTATCATTTTCTAGGAAATCAATAACGTACAATATATATTTATCAAAACCTCATTATCTCAACATCATGAATAAAATAAGGGTTACCTTTACTTAATCAAAATAGCACCTTTCTATGAAAAAACTTTTCTACCTCACTAGAACCATTCAATATATCCTTTAAAATTCTAAATGAAAAAATTATATTGAAAATACTTATATAATTCATAATTCATATAATATAATCTTTGAATTCAAAAACATATTAACTTCGATTATCCAACTTTAATCTTATACCATTACAATGGCTTCATAATCTTATCCCTTAGTACAATTTTCCTAAAATAATAAATATTAATCATGTATTAAGGATCCTCAATCCAATCATTCTTATTATGTTTAATGTAAATAATACTAAAAATAACATCCCATACCTTTCACATGTCACTTTTGGTCTCTTTATCTTCTTCTGTATAACCAATACTCATAGACCTCCTTGATTACCTTCATGATATTTACAATTAAAAAATTTATTTTCAACATTTCCATACATTCCACATAATAAATATTTAATTTTAACCTAGTTTATTCCAGTTATTTCTATTGAATAATACCAGAAATCATAGGGTGAGAAACACTTATCATAAAATAAAACCACATAATCCTGAAAAATTAATTATATAATGTGAAAATAATGACACCTAATTATTTAATCTATGACACCTTTGGTTTATCCTAGGTTATTCATAATAATATTCTATTAAAATATTTCATGATGGTTCAAAAATAGTTTGTTAATTTCCAAATCATACCCCCTATAAGTGTCAAACCAAGTGTGTAGTAAGGCATGTTATTGTGTACTAGGTTATTCTCAAGTCAGGACTGACACACATTTTCAAAGTTGTTACCCCAAGGTACATCTATTCTGAAGCCTCATCCACTTGTATTATCAAAAAATGATATAATTCTAGAAAACCACTCTCTTTATCCTTTACTAAAATTCCAAGACATTTTCCTATAATTTTCCTCATCCTTAAAACTATCCCAAGAGACATCCCAAGACATATCCTTATAAACACCCCTAGGGATCTCACTAAAGTTTTATCATCCTAGTTTCCAACGGTTACCTAATCCATTTCTCTGATACCATCTAAAACAACCCAGTCTTAATGTACATAAACATTAATTCATTTTTTTAGAATATATAAAAAATTACTTAAACATATGCCTAAAGACTATATTATTTTAGTGAACTTAGAAACATGGAAACTTAAACACTAGAAAAAAAGTGAGATACATTATATCCAACTAGGTTCTTCATGACTATATCCCTTCTTAGACACATCATACTTAATAAATATCTTCAAATCTTAGGGATGGAAACATAAAAAATGGGTGATCTCAGATGCTCATTAAGGTTAACTAAGAGAGATATGTAAGCATAAAAACAAGGATAAGGGTATGAGGCCATGATCTTAAAATTCAATGATAATAACCTATATATCAAATGTCATAAATGTAAATCATGTCTTAAATATTAGCAATTCATAATACATGAATCATAAGGGAAACAATATATTATTTCATGAAATAATAACATAAGAATAAGACATGGAATTATAGAATACACATAAACATGTAATATCATTCCCTATAAGTAAATTCACATTGATAAAACTTATCTGCTAACTTCATGTGGACTAAAATTATTGTGTGGAACACACCAACATCCCCAGTTGTAGTCCTTTACATATAAGGGATCGGTTTCCCTTCTTACCAGAGTAGATCGGTTTTCCCCATCTTTCCATAGTGGATTGGGTTTCCCCATATTCTATCTTCATTGTGACTTCACCTACTAGGAGAGACACACCACCATCCATATATGTAGTCCTTTACTTTTAAGGGATAATCTTTCCCCATATTCCCATAGTTCATTGGTTTTTCCCATATTCCTATAGTGTACCAAGTTTCCAAATCTTACATATTCATAGTGACTACACCTACTAGGCAGGACTCACCACCATCCCTAGTCGCAGTCATTTCCTTGTAATGGATAGGGTTTCTTCATCTTCCCATAATGGTTCAAGACCTTCAACTTGATTCATCATCATTATATTATGGAATATAAATCTTTACCCAATTTATTGGATGGAGATATAGGTCCCACCCATATCATAATTAAATCATACATATATGTTTCAAAAATTCATAAAAAAACATATCCTAACCCATGAAATGAAATAGGTATCATAAACATGTAATCATATCATAACCCATTGAACAAGGGAAAGGTTTGACAATAATTTATTCAAATTCATAACCCATGAAAAGAAGTGGGGTTCATAGAAATATAACCCATGAAGAAGAAAAGTGTTTCGTAAACATGTATCCTGTGAAGGAGAAATGGGTTTCATAAACGACATGTTATTAAGACATAAACCATTCAAGAAATACTATGTATGGTATCACTAGATCATATCCCCAATAAATATTGAACTATAACACAATATGACATATTATATGGAGAAGGTTTTTTAAAGATCACTTGAAACATTTCTTAAGGAAAAAACCATTTCTTTGAAAATATTTTTCGTAAAACCATTTCGAAAATCATTTTCTTATAAAGAATTATTTATAATTTCATTTAAAAAAATTTGTAGAAAATATATTTTCCTATTTAAAAAATCTTTTTTCTTTAAAATAAGTAATTTGGAAAACATTTTTCTTTATAAATAGCTTTTAAAACTTATAATGGAATGTTAAAAATATTTTGAAAAACCTTTTCCTTTGAAAACATCCGTCAAAATCACTGTGAAATATTGAAAACATTTTTATTTGAAAATAATTTAAAAATATTAAAAATAAATATTAAAATAATTTTAAAAACAATTTTCCATTGAAAATTATAAAAGAATATTTATAACATTTGAAACAATTTTTAGACATAAAACATAATTTTGAATAGCATTTTTCTTTGAAATCCATTTTAAAATGAAAAAATTTCTAGATATTAAGAAAAAAAATTTCTTTAAAACAATATCCTTATAAAAAAAAGGAAGCATCAAATAAATGACGATCATGATGGCAGGTAAGTGTGTACAAGTCGATCATTCCTTCAGTACATTTAAATTTTAGAAGCGTACCTTAATCAGAAAATGACAAGAAGATTCCTTTTAAAAATGTTTTTTGAAAATGTAAAACGTGGGTAAAAATTTACTTTAAAAATAATATGATAATATTACAACATTATTTAAAACCATTATAGAAAATAAGGTTTTAAAATAACATTTATTTCTGACCAAAGGGAAAAATAACATCAGGTTTTTATAAAAAAAACATTCATAATTATCTTAAGTACCAAAGAGTTGAAAATGGAATAATTAATTGTTGGTGAAATGAATAATAAAAGGGTAAAAAATTAATGATAATTATTTGTATATAGATCATAATATTTCATCAAGGGAATCATAATCACAAACAATCTTGATAAACAATGATATTGTTTCTATAAACCGTTACCACTTTTGTAAATTTAAATCATAATAAAATGGAAATAATAACATTAAATGAAGATTTAAATATCATTAAAATAATTAGATTTATGATATAACATTTCAAAAGTTATTATATACATCTCATAGAAAAATATAGGTGCAAAACTTGTCATGTGCCTCAAAGAAGACAAATTGTGACAAAATTACTTTACCGATTTGGTAACATTTGAAACATAAACCGCATGAAACAAATATGATAAAATGGATATGTAAATAGAAATTAATTTTATTATAAAAATAATATAATACATATATGGTAATTATACACACCAAACAATTGAAATAAGTGGTGAATAAGGTCTTTATCTCACGGAAATAAAAAGTGAGATGAAACTCCCTTATCTTAAGTCTTGACATTCTTCATACACATTAAAACCTCATGTATAATTATCATATGTTTTTTATATATATCATATAGAACCATATTATTATATCTAATATCATATATTATTTTTTATGAAATTATGTTACCTGTTTATTAACAACTCCATGTTAATGTTACGTTTCGGGTAATTTCAGCTTAATTTTTCATATATGTTTTGACTTGTTATTCTTTATCCTCTTACTTAGATCATTATTTACCTATTTAAATAAATTAAAATATTATTTATATATCATATATAATCAATATATCAATATTTATATCAATATATATAAGATATAAATATTAAATGAAAAACACCATTCATTGAGACGGTAGGTCATATGTACACATGAACACAACTTCCATTAATTGTCTTGTTAAAAAAAGAAAGTAAATGAAATATATATATAATTAATTTATAATTATTATGTAATATTTATCATATAATTTTTCTAAGAACATCCTTAATACATTCCATGTTAAGTGTGAACAAATCACATCACATTGAGGAGGCGGTAGTCCACACTTCCACAAATAAAGTTATCATAGTAACACAAAATGTAAAGCATAAAGGTATTCTCAATATAAAAATTAAATAATATTAAATAAATTATAAATAACACATATATGAAATATAAATATCATGAATTTCATGATTCCCATCCATTAAAGGTGGTAAAATAAAAATGAACAATCATCGTTTCGTAAGGCAGTAGTTCGTCATACACGAATGGTAAGTTCGTTACCCATTAGATTTAAGTGTGTATATGTGTAGGTAGATCCCTTGATATAAGAAAATAATTATATTTATTATTCTGAGGATATCATATAATCATTGAATAATAATAATTGAGGTGGTGTAGAAATAAAATAAAGTAAAGGAGACTGAGGAAGGATGCTACCTATTCTTTGGGTAACCTCTTTTTGGTTACACCAAAGGGATTCCTTGGTTTGATTTGTTCCAAATGAGAGAATACAAGGAGAAAGGTAGGGATTTTGGGAATTTAATTGAGTAGATATTTGACTAATATAAGTGGTTTTAGAGGTGTGAAGAAGGTGGTGATTTTGTGGTATTTTATAGGGGAGGGAGAGGACAGACTTGGAATTTTTTAAAACAAGTTAGCTTTGCCACATTTTTACCTAAACAGTCATAAAAAACCAAAATATCAATACTTGACTGTTTATGGAAGAGATATGGCCACAAAATGGGTGTTAGGAAAGTGTCTAGGTCATTTTGGACCTTATGTTTAAGTTTTAGCCCCTTGTTAAGCTTTATTTTACCTAAATCGCTGTGATTAAATTTAATCACTTTCAATAATATTTTTAGCAAAAAAATTAATTTTATCATATTAGAGTATAAATAATGTACTTATTAAAACTTTTTTTACTTTTTTCTAAATTAAATTCACATTAAAAGAAAAAATTAATTCTAATTCTAATCCTACAGATGTGGCGAGAAATTGGGTTTTTAATGTGAGAATGATCATAATTTCATTAAGAGTTTATATATAAATTAAATATTAAAATGATTAAAAGGAACTAAATTGGATTAATATATGTATAATTGATCTATTATGACTTTAAAATCAACTTAAAATATAATTTGACTATATAAATAAATTAGATAAAAATGTAGTTTGGAATTAAAATTCAGTATTTTGTTTACTATTTATCTAGAAATGAAGTTACTCAGAAGAATCCAAAAACATCACCCTAAGATAATTTTGACATTATGAATTAAACAATTATGTTCATTTTATCAAATTCAATTTATTAAAGTTTCTAAAATTAATTTTATTATTGTTCATATAGGGATATAGAAAAGTAATTTTTTTATGAAAGTCTTATTTTCAAATATATAAAGACTTTACTAACACAATTGTATGCCTTATTTTCAAAATGATTTATCTATATAACACCAGTATAAATAATATTTAAAAAGAAGTTATGACTATTCATATTACTAAGTTTAGAAATTATGTTATAACTATCTTGTTTAAATAATTATAATAATAAAATGTTTTTTCATAGAAATTCCATGTTGCATGTAATATAATCCAAGTCGGTGTTGTGTGTAGCACAGCTAAACATTATGTTGAACATAGTGTACAGTTAACTTATTGTTTCATATAATGCAAGACAGACTTAGTTATTTTTTATAAAAAACTATACACAGTGTTTCATGAAAATAAAAATATCAAAAAGATTAAATTAAATCTAAAAATAATAATTCAAAAAATATCAAGGTGTTACAATAATACAATTGTTAAAAACTATTCCATTGGAATTACATCCAAAATTTCAATCAGGGAAAAAATTAACTCTAGATCACATACAAAATAAAGCACTTGTAGACTTCCATTTTCACTAATATCCAAACAAATAGTTACCAAAAGGATAACACAACACATATTAAATGAAAATTTTATAATCAATAAAAAAATTATAGATATGTAAATACATAAATTGACAATAATGTCACTCGACAATTAAATTTGAATCCTCATCATCATCTATTTCGATATCAACAGCATCGACAAGTGTGCCACCAACACCACCATTATCAACACCAACATCCCCATTATTACCAAAAACATCTTATCCATGATCATCAGCCTCTCCACTAGCATTTTTATCCTCTCTACTGGAATCATAAAAGGCTATTTCACAATCATTTTCATCCTCATAAATCTAGTTTAGACTTGATAAACATCCATCCACTTTCATTTCACCCATTGATGGAAGCAAAGAGAATATAACTGATATAAAATTGAACAATTGGTATTTTTTCATTTCTAGAGACTCTTATTGAACAATATGATTTTCTATCTTGATGGTGTCAATTAAATATTCCTGGGAAACAAATTATATATTATTTATTTAATATTAAATAACTAAATTCCAATATATATATAGAATGATTTTAGTTCTAGGTTTACAATGAACTATACCACTTTTTCTATCACCTCTGACCTGATGTAAATGATTGTCTGGTCCAAATGTTTTTGGTTCCATCTCTTCTATAGATTGTAGATAATTCCATAAAATGGTGTTATAATTTTAGTATTTAATCAAAAATAATAATAAAAAACATGATTGAAACTTATATAATGTAAAAAACTAAAAAATTACAAATAACATTATAATGAGGGATCCCTCTAAGATTTTTTCCCACCATAAAAGTTGAATTTCATATGAAAGATATGTAACCCTTTTTACACATTCATAAAAATTAAAAAAACAATAACCATTCTAAAATAATTATATCATAATAAGCATTACACCCAATATAAAAAAAATCATAAATCCTAACATATATTATAGTAGTTATCATACAATAAAGTGAACATAATTTAACAAGTTATAACATAATTAGTTCTAGTCCATATATATCAAACTATAAATTCAAAATGAATATAAACCATCCATTAAAAAAATGGTAAAAATTATAAATCATCATTATTTTTCAATTACTATATGGACATGTTTTAGAAACTCTAAGATATATTTGGGGGGTTAACTCAAGGTCCACAATAACATATCCAAACAAGGATCTGACACATAAATTGGCAATGAATAGTGTAACGAATAAGATTTCTATGTGATATAATAATTTGGGTATTTATTATAGCCAATACATAACCTAAGAATTCTAAATAATGAGTTAATGGCGGTTTAAGTTCTCAATTTAGGTTAATCATTTAAAATTAAAATAAATTTGAAAAGTGGTTTTTATAACAGAAATTTACTTTAATGAAATTTTATGTTTTTTATTTAATGTTATCAATAGTTTTAATTTATTATAAGATATAATTTATAAAAGAATAGGTTTTATGAAATCAAGTTACTTTTGAAAAGGTTTTTTATGAAAACAAGAATGACTCTAGGAATTTATAAAAAAAGAAATGAGTGAAGGTTTTCAAAACAGGTTATCTATTTAAGTTGGTATGTAGTTAATAAAACTAATTAACTTTATGTATCATATCATTTATTTCCACTATAGATATCTTATTTATTAAATCCTATTCAATGAAACTCTTTACCAAAGTTCTATTTGGTTCACACAATTATAACTCGTTCAAGTTTAAGTTGGAATAAATGATTTTATCAGTAATATAAGTTAATTATAGAAGAAGGAAGGCTACCAAAATTCGAAATATAATCACACTAAAAATATTTCCCAATGTCCTTAATAAGGATATCAATATCCATGTTAGGTATACAAAGTCTTAATAGGAAAATAGTAAAGATATGTAGAAATGTAAATTCCTCTAATAAAGGTTTACCCTACAATCTAGATCAATTAAATTCTTCACACATCCTGAAAAATATATGATTTTTTTACAACACAATAATAGGATATTAAATGTTACAAATTCTGATAATACAAGTCAAATTTTTGTACTATATAATCACATTATTACTCCATTATGATCAAGGTTACCTTTAGTGATATATGATCAACCAACTAATTAAATTGTAGAAAATGGTTTCCATTAAACCTTTATAGTTTAGCATAAAAAAGTGAAATTTAATGTTATAACAACATATTATTTAAGTTTTATAGATATAATATAAAAAAAGAGTAATTATGTCTTCCTTGGAGGAAGGTGATAACAACATGTTATTCATTACATAGTGAATTTAGTAACTTCTGGCATTAAACTTATTGAAGAGTAGGTTTGAAAGAGATAAAGTGGATTGTATAATATTGAACCTATGATTATATAGATCTTATAATTTAATTTTAGGAAAAATATTATTCCGATTTTGAAATTTTCATATATAAGGAAATGAAACTGTTTGAAGTCAGATTGAATATTAATGACACAACACTCATCACTTGGACTTGTTTTCATAGGGTACTGAAATTGGAAAAAACACCTGGAATTATATCAATAATCAATATATTGACCTTATAGAATATAAACAAACTAAAAACATAAAATCAACCTTATAATTTTCTATTTTTTTTCATGGTTCACATTGATTCCATCATTCTTTTTTATATTGGAACAAAATAATGTTGATGAAGGAACACATCCATCAATATTCAATTCCTATTTCAGTTTAAAAATTCAAAATAAATTAATGAAAAAACAACTATCTATTCAATTTTAAATGATATATTACCTCTGAAAGTTCATGATCTTGAATTTAATTATTACCTAATATGTGAATATATTTCATAGGGATATTACTTTTTTTCTTTTCAAATGATTCATATTAGTGAACAAAAATATAATGGCATTTTAACAAGTCATAAGAGATAAAACATCACTATATTAAATTTATAATTAAATTTATAACACCCCAAGATTTTATGGTATGTCTATTTTGAAGTTTAATTTCTTCAACGGCATAGGTTTTACACAACACCAAGAAAAAATGAATAATGATATACAATTAAATATCATTATTTTAAAATTATCGTTATAGCCTAGTTGTTAAATTGTGGGGAATGAATAGTATTAAAAAAATATAAATTTTATATATTATATGTTTAATAAAATGTTTTTACATTCATACAAATGATTTTATAGTCATAATATAAGAATGAATCCAATTTTAAACATGAAAAGGCTATATTTTTCTAAAGCCACTTTTACCAACTTTTAATATCTCACTTATTTTAAAACTAAATATTGAAAATTTAATAAATTATATTGAAAAAAAATGATATTAATTTTTAAAAGTGTAATTTTAAAATTATCTTAGGGTGAAATTTTGGTTTTTTTCAAAAAATATTTATTTTTTAATGAATAGTTAAAACACTGATTTCTATAAAACTATCAATTTTTTAATATTAGAATTATATTTATGATTTTAATTTAATATCACCTGTGAAATTATAAATAAAATCTTGGTATCACATAAATGAAAATATGATATATTTACATCATAGAATATGTAAATAAATGTATTAAAATGATAAATTAAGTATTGATATTTCTGTGAAATGTAAATGTTTATTTTTCATTTTAAAATTAATATAATGTTTTAAAATAAAAATTATTTTCACAAAATAGATTTATAAATTAATACATTATTGTATTATGATTTTAATATAATTTTATGAGACCTTAAAATCTGTATTTTTTTAGTAAATGATGATTTTATTTAAAAATCAAATTTCTCTTATTTAGAAAAACATTTTCATAAAATTGAGTCCACTTTTAATTTCTACACATTGAAAAATGTTTAGAGTAAATTTTTTTATTTTTCTAAAATAGTTGAATTTTTGTGAATAGTGAAATACAGTAATTTACGGTATTTAATATTATAGGTAAATGAATAAATTTTTGATTCATGGATGTTGTATAGAAGATGTAAAAATTAAATTGTACAAACTCAAATGATTTATTTACTCTATTTAGTCACAATAATGAGAACTATTCATAGTCTTAACCCAAAATAATAAACTAATGAATAAAATAATCAAAAAACACACATCTTGTCCACTATATATACCACCCCTTCAACTCACTCCTCTAAAACCTTGAATATTTTTCAATTTCAACCCAATAACTCTCCATATAATCTACCCCACGTTTTGGTATTGATTGTCTCACATAGAAGACCATTTCAAAGTTCTTTAAGGAGGTTCTCAAGGAGAGTAATTCAAGAGGTAAAACCCCCTTTTGTTCTTTTAATTTTATATTAATTTATTTATTTTATTATCCTTTCCTCGACTACATATACCAAAGTTTCAGGATAAATCTAGTATATTTTATATACTAAAAGTTTATTATTATAGAGTTATATCTACCATAAATTCTCTTCTTATCCCCTTTTATTCTAAAAATGAAAACATAGTCTATGAGGTGTTGATTTACCACCTTCAATGACAATGAGTTTTTGTATTTAAATTCGTGATTATTGAAAAAATTCCAAAATAATCTAAATAGTCATCATTAATGTTGTATCTAATGAATTATCATCATATCTATAAAAAATGATATATAAGACAATTTAATATTATGTATTTAAATTAATATCATATAATTTGAATTATGTATTACTATTCCCATTTTTCATGATCTTTCATACATGTATACAAGTGAACTGATCATGAAACCCAAGGAAAATAACACCCTTGAATGAAGAAATTGAATCTTATAAATCATCAAAAAGGATATAAATATAATTAAAAAAATTATAATAAATCAAATGAAATATTAATAGGTTATTATTTAAATCATTAATGAATAAAATTTCATTATCCAATACATTATATACAAGTGCAGAATGCATTCAGACATAAGGTAAGGGTTTCTTCTCGAACATCAATTTTCCCTTCAGGATATAATTTCTCCCTCTTTACCCAAATGTAATTATTAAATACTATTATGTATTACTACTAAATTTTATGTGTATGTTTCATATATATATATATATATATATATCAATTATACATTCATTGATGGATAATTACATGTTTTATAAGTTTCCTTCTTGATTCCTCCCAATAAGCAAGCCCGATTAAAGGGAACTTCCCAGTTTCTTACAAATTTTCAAGTACACTAAATAATATGTTTTAAGAAACCAATATTTTTCTAAAATAATTATTTTTCTAAAGAAAAAATATCTCATCTCTTTTTTTGTTTTATATAAACAATTAATCATTGTCCACTTTAATAACTCTTTTATAATTTCTATTAAATTGCACTATTGTATCCCATTTCTAAAGTCTCATAAAAACCATTTTTAAATGTTTTCACATAATTTCCTTATATTTTATGCCTCGAACATAATTTCATTATACTTAATTTCTCATTTCTAGGACATACATGTTTATAATATGATTTTTTGACCAATACAAATGATTTTCCAAAAGAACTCTTCTTTGTAAAGTAAAAAAGGGTATTTATCTCAAGAATTCATCAATGATTTTATTAGAGTATTTTAATTTATTTAAGAACCCTTTGTTTAATAAAATTATTAATTGTAATTTATATTTTTTGATATCATCTACCATATTTTATTAAATTTTTTATGATCAGTTTGTCTTTGGATGTACTATCTTGATACCATTCACAATATTACCCAGAATAATTAGTGATTATCTTTACTGGTTATCGAATTTTATATAAATTTAATATGTATATTTTTTTATGTTTCACCCCTTCATATTAGGAATTCATTGGACTACATAACTGATTGGAAGGTCCCACTATAGCCCTTTGATGCATCGGTAGGTTTCATGATGAAAAATAGCCTGGACTTTTACCCATTTATGTAAGGTGTCTTGGATGAAACCTTGGTGGTATGTTTATGTTGTCTAAAATTATGCATTCACTCATTATGGTACTAATAATCAATATTCCATGTGATTATTTAACTATTATAATATTCATGTTTAATTTTATTTCTCATGTGACTATTTATGGACTTATTTAATCATCTTTTATTCCCCTCATATTATTCTTAATATTATTTTTTTAATGGCATGTGATTTTAGTTATGCACCATGTATTATTGTTTACATTTATGATAGATTATATTATATTTTTTAACCTTACTTAGCATCTGAGATAACCTATTTTTTAGGTTTTATTTATCCACAAGATGTGGATATGTATAATATGAATGACTTTCAGGGATTATTTAGGAGTTTATGGATTTTTTCAATAGATTTTCTATGTTGTTTTTTTCTTCAAGTTGTAATGTAACAATTATGTTTGTATCTGGTTTTCCAAAGATACTAAACTAATCAGTCCATTGGTATATGAATTCCCTGTTTATTAAACCAGTTTAATAAAGTAAGCAATTATCTCCAGGCTACTAGGTTCTGGTCTTTTACAGTTGGTATTAGAGCATGTTTAGTAGAAACCTTGTAAACTAGATTTAGAAGAAAAAAATAGGTAACATAACCCTTAGATATACATTGACTATAAAATATAAGAACATACTATATTTTGGTTAAGTTATAGATTATGTGGGTCTTAAATGAAATAAATCCCTATCTACATACCACTTGTTGATATGGTTATATCACATATGTACTTATGGGTAAAAACTCTCACAAGGTGTGTCGGGCCTGGCTTAGCATAACCTGGTACATGACAATGGGCCTTACTACACACCAGGTTCAAAACTCTTGGGGGATAAGGTTAGGATAATTTACATTTTATTTACAAATGATTATGAATTATTTAAAAGGAAATACATCCTCAAGGAAACCATGTTTATGATTATGAGATTAACTATTCATAAATATCAAATTTATGTTAAGTGTTTTTATAGTTTGAAATTATGAATTATGATTAATAACATAATTTAGTGTATTATATAGTTTATAAATTGAGCATATTTAACTAAATGTAAACTATATCAATACATGTATTCCAAGTAGGGATTTCCCTCTTATTAAAGATAATGATGTTGGATCAGGAACTGTAACTGGATTTGTGGATCTTATAACTATACTGGGGAAACTGACTCAGGTTTTGAGTAATAAACTTACTCCCATGGATAATACTAACACACAATGAAGTGTACCAATTTTAAACTATTTCTTGCAAAAAAAACCTCCATTATTCATTAGGACTTAAAATCCATTTGTAGCTGATTAATGGATAAGTTCCATAGAGAATTTTTTCTCACTTTGGGAAGTAAGGAAAGGGATAAGGTTATCATGGAAGTTTATCATCTATCAGCAGATGCTGACCAATTTTGGTCATTCATTCAGAACAAAAAGGAGTAGGAAGAAATTGAAAATATATAATGGAAGGATTTTAAGGATATTTTCTTAGAAAAATATTTCCCTCGTGAAAAGTGACTAGATATGGAGATAAAAATCTTGAGTTTGAGACAAAAGAGGATAAAAACGTTTCCAAGTATAAATTAAAATTTACAAGGTTAACATGGAATGTTATGGATTACATATAAAATCCAAATATCATGATTAATAGATTCTTTTATTGGTTAAAAACATTCCTTCAAGGGGCACTAGTTTCACAGAAAGTTTCATCGTATAAGGATATAGTCTCATGTGCTATCAAGACAGAGAAATAATAATCTATATCTTATGAATTCAAGGGAAATCAAGAGAAGAAGAGAAAAATAAAGAGAAGTTAAAGATAAAGGTAAAAATGAAAAGAATTATTTTCCCACATGTGATAATTATGGGAAGAAACACCTTGGTACTTTCATAAAAAATGACAGTTTGATACAAGTGTGGTGAGAAATGTTACAAGGATTGTGAATGTAAGGGAAAGAAAGAAGCTGCAAATGTGAAATGCTTCAACTGTAAAGAGATGGGGAACTATGAAAATGAATATCCCAAGAATCAAGGGAATATATCTTAGAACAATAAAAGGGATCAAGGTAAATCTTATGTTGTTACTACAATCAAATTGGAATAATTAAAGTATTTGTGTTCTTGGATTAAAGAATTATGATATGATATTTTTTTTATAAGAGTCATGATAAATATAAGGATTGAACTATCTTAATTCTTTATTATTGATTTGGATTCATGAAATTTTTCATTAAGGTTTTAAGGTGATAAAGGTATTCATATATTTGGTATGTGGTATTAATAGATACATTATGTTTGCAGAAGAAAATTTTTAGTTTGTAACGAGACAAAATTTTATCAATGAAAATTCACTTCTTAAAATAATGTTATATAGTATAAATCACAAAAAATCACATATAGAACTCAATAAAAACATTTTTAATGAATAAATAATGAAATAAGAAGTATTTATAGAAATAATGAAAATGAAAACAATGGAATAGTATCATGACCTATGGAATAGTAATGTAGCCCATAAGAATAGTAACCTAACCAACAGAATAGTGACCTTACGTGTGAAAGTATAAATAAAATTTGACCATTTAATAAATGAAAATATTATATAATTATATCATAGTATAGGAAAATAAATGTTTTTAAAAAGATAAATTAAGTGTTGGAATGTTTATAAAGAATAAATGTTTACATTCCATTTTATAACTAATATAATTATTTAAAATAAAATTTATTTTCATAAAATATATTCATATATTGATATTTTTTCCTTATAATTAAAACATAATTTTATGAGACCATAATTAATTTTTCAAAGTGTTATAAAATTAGTTATAATTTTAAAATCGGTATTTTTTTAGTAAATGATGGTTTCAATTAAAAATTAAATTTCTAATATATAGAAAATTAATTTCATAAAATGGATTCCTTTTTTAAATATACACATAGAAAAAAAATTATGGTGAATTTTTGATATTTTTTTAAAATATTTTGATTTCTGGTGAATTGTAAAATACGATAATTTATGGAATAACATTAATACGTGAATTATTGATTCATGGATTATGTTTGGATAATTTAAGAACAATTGGTTCAAACTAACATGAATTATTTAATTTATTTAGTCACAATAATTCACACTATTCATAGTGTTCCATGAAAATAATAAACTAACAAATAAAATAATCAAAAAACAACCCTCTCCTCCCCTATAAATACCACCCCTCTCCACCCCTTTTCATCACACCTCTAAAGCCATGAAACGTTTCCAAATTCTCCCCAAAACTCATCCCAAGTCTCTACCACACTTACAAGATCATTTCTTCTCAATAAAAGACCAATCTCAAGTTCCTCAAGGAGGTTCTCAAGGAGAAGAATTCAAGAGGTAAAAACCTCTTTATTTTTCTTTTAATTTCTTTCCAATTTATTTTCTTTATTTTATATACTTACTTACCCTTATACAAGTGGAATTATAACTCAAGTATCACACATATATATTAATTTTATTATGTTAATTTAATAATACATCATCATTTAATTCCCCTTTTCTTTTTGTTCTAAAAATAAAAACATCATCTGTGATGTGTTAATTTGTCGCATTCCAGGACGAAGAGTTTTTAATTTACTTTAATACCTTCAAGGAAGGTCATAAAAAATTATGTTTAAAAAATATGGTAATGTATTTATTACAGGTTACTTAATGTTCTGGAACTATTATATATATATAATATTAAATAATTTAACTAAACTAGTTCGTGATGTTCGAGAAATCGCTAAATTAATCTAAACACTTTTCATTAACATTTTATATAATGATTCATCCCCATAAAATATAAATAAATTATATATAATAAAAAATAAAATAATTTAATTTCTTTACAAACATATAATTTAAATTCTTTAAAACTATTCCCATTATACATGATCTATCATACACATATAAAAATGAACTGATCATGAAAACCAAGGAAACAAACACTCTCAAATGATTAAATATTATCTTATAACTAATACCATAAGGCCATAAATAAACATAATAAAATTATAATAAATAAAATAAATATATAAAATGTTCTAAATTAATTTATTAATAAATTTAATTTGATTATCTAGGATATTAAATTAATTGCAGACAACTTTTGGACATAAGGTAAGGGATTCTTTTCAAATATCAATTTTTTTCCTTTGGGTTACGATTTCAATCTCTTTACCCCAATGTAAATCAAATTTATTTTTATATAATTCCTACAAATTATTTTAAATGTTCCAAAATTATATATCTAGATCTTTATATCCTTCTTTGATAGGGAAATACATGTTTTAAAAAGGTTCCCTTCTAAATTCATCCCGATAAGAAAACTCAATTAAAGGGAACTTCTTTATTTCTTAACCATTTTAAATTGAACTCCATAATCTACTTTAAACCAAATTTATTTTTTAAAAATCACCAATTTTATCACATAAAATAATCTTGGTTCATTTATAGTTTTATAAAAATAATTATTCATTTCCCATTTTAAAGAATCTCGAAAACATTTCCTTAAAATACACTAAAATGTTTTATTTAGAAGGTTTCTTAAACACAATTTTTCATGTTTTCACTTTATTTTGAAATCTCTTATCATGATATATGCCTATTTTCTCTCATTAATGTCCAACTATAATTTAAATTCTTTCTCCCATGGACACTATTATGATATTCACTTTTATTATGGCATATAAAATGATTATGAGACCTAATTCTTTCCATGGGTAACCCTTGTGTTTACTATTGAGTCCTCCTGTATGGTTCATTATGTGGAACATATATTCATGAACATATTATGATGATTTCAACTAGATAGAGCTCCAATGCATTGCATAATGTTTACTCTCAATGGATGTCATGTGCAACAGTCTTGGTCGTTATCCTTGACTTGTGATCCATGTGCAACAGCCTTAGTGGTTATCATTGAATCATGCCCCTCCATGTGAAATGAGCCTTGAATAATTCTTCTTCCATGTTTTATATTGCTTACACATTACTATTATTACAGGAAACCATGTTCTATATTTTAATCTTCCATATGTTTAATCATATTCCATGCCTTTTTATGTCATCGTGCCATTCCTTCTGACCCATATTTTATGATTTATTATTATGTTTATTACCTTACTAGGACTTTTAATTGATCCCACTATTCATGTATTCCCTAGGTAATCCTATGAATATGTAAGGTCTCAATTGGTGTTAGGAGTTCACTATGAAGATTAAATAAACTATGTTTTTATTTTGGTTTCATTGTTTCTAATTATGTATCTGATCTTTAAAAGAAACTAGACTTTATGATCCTTGGTTTATATTTGAAGGATAATTATGATTAAAATCATTTAATAATATTTGTAAAAGGATAGATCTGTTATAGTTGGTATCAAAGCATGGTCTAGTAATTTTTGGATATTGGGACTAGAGAACTTTAGTAAGAACCCTTGGGAAAATTCTATCACCATGAATGGCCTAAATTGAAAAATAGGGAATCACAAGTTTTGATATAATTTTCATTTAAAAGTTTATCTTTATATGTTCAAAATTTTATTTTCATATTCTTATTAGCTAAGTATTCAATCCCCATAATTGTACTTTATTTTTATTTTTTAATGGATAGAAATATTAGTACCCATTCCAATAATTAATGTGATAGGAAATGTGATGATTAACCCTAAGGAAATGCCAAATGTGGTGGGAATGGCTGCTCAAAACATCATGACAAAAATTTCTCAACTAGATCAAGTTATGAATAATAACTTGAATTCTGTGGAATACCCTCCTTCTTATAAGAAATATCAATTTCCAGTTGAATCCTTTATTATAACACCCCAAACATTTTATGGTATTCTTCTCTTAAATTCATTCTATTCATAGATTATATGTCATAAAGCATTGTTTTCTTTTGAAAAAACACTTGGTTTTTTTATAATATAGTCAAAAACTATCCATTAAACATAAATTCTACAAATCTATGTTTTTAATTTCATAAAATGGTCATCTAGAGTTGTGACCAGTAAGTCATTTGAAGTCTGATAGAACCAACTTGATTTTTTTTGATGAATTGTAACATACCCTTATGAATAGTAATATGAATAGTAATATGAACCTTATAAATAGTAAATAATGATAATATTTTATTTTCTTAAATTAATAAGATAATGAGAAGTTAATTAATTTTTCAGTGTAATACAAAACTAATTATACCTTTAAATTGTTATTTTTCGAATTAACTATGATTTTATATAAAAAATTAAATTAAAAATAATTAGAAAATTATTTTCAAAAAATGGAGTTCATTTTTTAATTCTAGACATCAAAAAATGGTTATGGTGAATTTTTGGGATTTTTTTAAAATACAAGAAATTTTCATGAATAGTAAAAAATACAGGTTTGAGTTTTCTGTAGTTTAATGACATCATAATGAAATAATAATTAAAATAAAATGATGGTCGACTTTTGTACAGTAACATATGACATGAGGTGTCCCAATTGGATAAAACCATGTGGAAATACCACGGGCAAGCCCATGGTTTGAAAAAAAAACTACCAGTGAGCTGTCACATTGAAATTATTAAAAACTACCTCTCTTTTTCTATATATACCCACTCATACAATTGTTTTACTTCATTAAAAATCCATCATACTCTAAGATATGGAGGTTTTACCACTCTAGGAGTCTTCAAAATGTGTCTTTAAGCCCCCAAGGTCCCATCCTTCAAGATCTAGGAGTTACTCTACAAGGTAATAGAATCCTTCATTCTCTTCTTTTAGTCGACACTCCTTCTATGTTATCTATTTGATTTTCCATTATCATATGTTGGGGTTTGATTTTATATGTTATTATTAATTTAATTTTGATTTAAATATGACTATATACCCTTTTTCTCCCATCATTTCATTTTATGAAATTTTAAGCGACGTCGTTAGGCTGCTGAATTTTAATAAGGGATCTCTCACCTTTTCTTTTATTTTCAAGTTCATCTCTTTTCTTTTTCTCTCCTCACATACTCTGTCCAAATGACAATGATAAACTCTAGTATCATCTATATACTGTAATTATATCATTTTAATGGAATAACCATTGTCAATATTCTTACTCGCTCCCTTTTACTTTTATAAATGAAATCAACATCCATGAGGTTCCAATTTATAACCTTTGTGGACGACGGGGTTTCGCTCTTCACTTTCTCCTTCATTACTGGTCTTGAAACCAATTTAATGGTTGAACCAGATAATAATATATGTAAATCTCATTAAATTTCTTTAATCCTTATACACTCATAATATAAAATAATAATACCAAACAAGTTCATTATGAACAAAACGGCCAAGTTAATCCAAAGATTTGTAATAAACTTTTAACTAATGAATCATCATCATGGTATATAAACCAAAATAATTATAATATCATTTATATATCCTTAATTTAATTAATAATATATATTAACAATTATGGATGTTTAACCATATTTCAAAAGAACTTCCATTCATTAAAACAAGTAAACGAATCATGAAAACCAAGGAAGAAAATGCTTCCAAAACAAGAAAATTAAACCTCTTAAACCCATAAAAATGGACATGAATGAACCTAATAAAGTTATAATAAATCAATTATGTGTATAGGATGTTCTGGAGTTTTTAATTAATGAATCTAAATTGTATTATTAAGGTCATTAAAACAAACGAAGAACACACCCGAGCATAAGGTAAGGGGTTTCTCATCTCACTTTCATTTCTGTGAGATTTTCATTGTTTGCCACTTATTTCTTGTATGTGGTATATTTATACTGCCATTTGATATATAATAACATGATTCTCTTCATATTCATGTTATTAAATGATTAATTTTAGTATTATTATGTTTTGGTCATATGATTCAACTGATTACATAGTGGTAAGAGACTTTGTCTCAACTACTATTTTGTTGTGACTAACTTTGTATGGTGCACCTAATAATCCTTATGTGGTGTACCTAATACCCATTTGAGATCAATTTTCATTTAAAATTATATTTATATTAAATATCCTTAATCTCATATCATGGATATGTTTGTTGTTTAAACCATATACCATTTTACATATGCTGTTTATTTGGAAAGTTGTTTTAATTATGAAAATATTGATGAATATGTATACTCTACTCTATACGGATTTTGAAAAGGCATATTTATCTAATATTGAATCAAGGTATAAATAATTATTTTTACATGCAGTGGTGGGTGGGGCCTGCTATAGCCCCTCGATTCATCGGTAGGTCTCATGAGACAAATCAGTTGGCGACAAACCCATCAAGTTTGTTCCCAAAAAAATAATATGGGTTTCTTCCCACAGAACTAAACTTTTTTAACAGTATTATAGTATCATGTTCCATATACATGTCATCCAATTAATAAAAATTCTCTTTATTCATTTTCAGTCATTACTATCCATGAGGTTTTCACTATGAAAAAATCTATGGGTGTAGGCCCTTTCTCAGTTTATTAATGGAATGTGTTTTTCATTTATTCACCACGCCATATTTGTTTATGATTCAGTTATTATTGATTCATTCTTCCACTATTTGTAACCCTTACTGAGCATTTGAGCTCACCCCTTTCATTTTCTACCTTCAACAGGTGATTAAGAAGAGATCATTTATAGAGTTCCTGTGGATGCACTTTTTAGTTCTTGTTATGTATTTTATTTTGTAACCTTCTCCAATGTAATTTGAGTTACATTTATTTATCTAGTTTCTTAAATACTACTAAAATAATCGTTACTTCGGGATTTTACTTCCTTCTAACCATGACAATATAACAATTAATGCACCGGCTCCAGTCTAGAGGGGCCGGGGTGTTACAGTTGGTATCAGAAGAATTTTAGTAGCAAACTTGGAAACTAGAGTACGAAATGTATAGTTGGGAACAAAACCCTAAGGTATTATTTGAGGATAAACGTACAAGAACATCCTGATATTTTGGTAAGGAATAGATTATGTGGATAATTTAAGCAATACATCCCTATCTGGATATGGGTAGGTAGAGGTGGCTCTGGCACATATGTATCTAGGGGTAAAACCCGAAAACACCGCTTTGATCTAGACTCGAACGGGAACTGGTGCATGAAAACGGATCTTGCTGCACTCTGTGTTACGACACTCTCGGGGGATATGATTAGGATAATTCACATTTTCTTTAAAATCCATTATTAAGGAGTTTAATATAAATTTTTCCTCAGAGAAACCATGTTTATAATAATATCTATGCATATAATTTCAATCTATGTTGAGTGATTTCCTATTTGAGATTCATAAACTAATCTAGTGTATCCCGTTATTTAGAAATGGTGTCTAACGGAAGAAGGGTAATCAATACTCATGGGTAAGGTATGGATCTACCTACTGAGAAAGTCAACAGAATCAATGTTGGAGTAGATCAGATCATGGCCATATTGGGACAACTTACTCAGGTTGTAATGAATAACCTTTTCATACCTGAGTTGGATCGTTTCATGTAGCATAAGCCCCCATCTTTTAGCGGGACTACTAACCTAGTGGTTACTGAGCAATGGATCAAGTCCCTTGAAAATATATTCATGGCATTAAGATGCAATGAAAATGAAAAGGTAGTACTGGATGTATATTTTTTCAATGACAACATTGATCAATGGTGGTCCTTGATTCAGAATGCCACAGAGAAAGAAGAAATATTAGATATGGAATGGAGGACTTTTAAGGAAATATTCTTCAAAAAATATTTCTCTCATGAGCAACAAACCCAAATGAATAGGAAGTTACTTGGCTTAAAACAAAGGGAAGAAGACAGTGTTGCAATGTATGAGACTACCTTCACAAGGATAGCCAGTTATTCCATAGATTACATATGTGACTCAGCAGACAAGATTGATCATATATTTGAAGGTTTTAATCCAATTCTTTGAAGGGCACTGGCTTCTAAAACATTTTCATCATATGATGAAATTGTATCAAGTGACAATAAAATAGAGAAGGAATTTACTAGATCAAATTTTTTCAAGGGGAACCAAGATAATAAGAGGTACTCTGATAACCAAGGGAAAGGTGAAGCGCTAAAGGAGAATAAGGTAACGAAGAAATTACCATTACATGAAAACTATGAAAATAATCATCTCAGGGAATCCTTAAAAGGCATGGGAGTCTGCTATAAGTGTGGAGAAATGGGTCATTTATCTCATCAATGCAAGGGGAAGAAAGAATTTGATGATGTTCAATGATTCAATTTTATAGAGATGGAACACTATGAAAATGAGTGTCCTAAGCGCCAAGGAAAAATTCCTCAGAAAAATCCAAGAGGACGAGGGAGAGCTTATACGATTACAACTACGAAAGTTGAAGTTCCTAATGGTGTGGTGGCAGGTACTTTAATTGTTTCCTCAAACTTATCCAACACTTTATTTGATTGTAGATCTTCACATCCATTTATATCTTCCTAGTTTTCCAAGAAAATTAGACATGTCCAATTTGATTTAATAAAGTATTTATCTATCAAAACTCTTAGTGGATGCATCATTGCAACAAAGGCATGTCAACTAGTTCCCCTCATGACAAATAAACGTGATTAGTTTCTAAACATATCATCATACCAATGACGGACTTTGATATAATTATTGGTATGAATTGGTTGTCAAACTATGATGTGAATATTCATTCCAATATAAAGGAAGTTACAATTTTAGAAAATGGTGTAGAATCTCTTATCTTTAGAGTAGAGACCATGCTATATGATTCTTATATAGACCCACCCCCATTAGATCTATTGAATGAAATTCTTGGAGAGGAAGAGAACCCAATATCTATGGGTGAGGAAATAAATCTTCAAATTGAAGATGTGCATATTGTATAGGAATACATTGATATGTTTCTAGAGGATTTAACTGGGCATCCTGGAGAGCGTGAAATTGAGTTTTCTATTGACTTAATTCCCGGTGCAACACCTATATCAAAGAACCCCTATAGAATGGCCACTGTGGATTTAGTGGAGCTAAAGAAACAACTAGAGGATTTGAATGACAAAGGATTTATTCAACCAAGTATTTCTCTATGGGGAGCCCCAGTCTTTTTTGTCAAAAAAAAGTTGGATCCATGAGGCTATGCATTGATTATAGGGAAATCAACGCTATTACAATAAATAATAAGTATCATCTGCCTTGGATTGATGATTTATTTTATCAACTTCATGAAGCTCAATACTTTTAAAAGATTGAAATTCAATCTGGATAGCATCAACTATGTGTGAGGAAGGAAGATATTCTGAAGACAACATTTTGAACCAAGTATAGGCATTACGAGTTTACAGTGATTCCTTTTGGACTGACGAATGCACCATCTGTTTTTAGGGATTTAATGAATAGAGTTTGCAAGGAATATCCTGATAACTTTGTTGTGTTATTCATCGATGATATCCTAGTATACTCAAAAAACTATGAAGACCATGAAGATCACTTGTGGATTATTCTAAAAAATCTTAGAAGAAATGAATTGTATGGGAAGTTTAGCAAGTGTGAATTTTGGCTTCAATCGGTTTATTTTCTAGGCCATATTGTCTCTAAGGATGGAATCCTAGTTCATCCTATGAAGAAAAAGGCAATCCAAAATTGGACAATGCCAACAAACATAACCGAGATACGCAGTTTTATTGGCTTAGTAGGTTACTATCAGCGTTTCATTCAGAATTCCACCCGACTGGCTAACCCACTAACCAAGATCACATGTAAAGGAGTTAAGTTTGTGTGGACAAAAGAGTGTATGGAATGATTTGAAGAATTGAAAATAAGATTTTTCAATGCTCCAATTTTTACTCTTATATCTAGAAGTGATGGATTGGTGATATACAGTGATGCATCAAATAATGGGATAGTTTGTGTCCTTATGAAAAATGATAAAGTTATTTCTTATGCATCAAGACAGTTGAAGACCCATGAGAAAAATTATCCAACTCATGATCTTTAGTTAGCAGCTATAATCTTTGCTCTGAAAATATGGAGACATTATCTCTATGGAGAAAGATGTGAGATTTATATGTACCATAAGAGTTTGAAATACATTTTTAGACAAAAATAACTCAACATGAGGCAAAGGAGGTGGCTCGAGTTACTCAAAGATTATGATTGTTCAATACACTGCCACCTAGGAATTGCGAATAAGGTGGAAAATGCATTAAGTATGAAGGATCATGGACTTCTGACTCAAATGAGGATTGAGAGAGATCCTATATTTTTGGATCTATTAAATATGGATATGGGAATTGTTAAGGAAGGGGAGACATATTTTCTCTTTCAAATGACTGCTAAACCATATTTATTAAAGAAGATAAAAAACTCTCAATCTAATGATGAGAATATGCATAAGAAAATTAATGTTGTCAAGGATGGGAGACTGGATGACTTTGTGTATGAAGGAGTTCTGAAATTTGGGAAAAGGTTATGTGTTCCATCAGTACCTGAGCTAAAAAGGGAACTACTTGACAATGCCCATAGCTCAAATTTCTCTGTACACCCAAGTAGCACCATGATGTACATAGATCTGAAGGAAAAATTTTGGTGGGATAATATGATGCTGGAAATTGCTTACTACGTGTCAAGGTGTCTAGTTTTTCAATAAGTGAAGGTAGAGAGACAACATCCCAAAGGAGTGATTCAACCTCTACCTATTACTATGTGGAAGTGGGATAACATTATTATGGATTTTATCACCGGACTACTGAGGACACCTAGAAGGAACGATGCAATATGGTTAATTGTTGATCGTCCCAAAAAATCAACACATTTCCTTCCTATAAGAGAGGATTTACCACTTGAGCGCCTAAAAAGACAATATGTTAATGAAGTTGTAAGACTTCACAGTGCACCTATATCAATTGTATTAAATCGAGACCCTTGATTTACATCAAAATTATGGAAAAGACTCAAGAAGGCTTTGAATGCTGAGCTTCGTATGAGTACTGCATATCACCCCCAAAACGACGGACAGTCTGAAAGGACTATTGAAACTCTAGAATACATGTTGAGGTCATGTTATCTTGACTTAAAAGGTATGTGGGATCAATACTTTTGTAACGCCCCGACCCCAGTTACCCAGAGTTGGTACATTATTACCTAACATTGGCATGATCACAAAAGATCAAGTCTCGAAAGACCGATTAGTTTAGTAGCCTTGGAAACACTAGATACATTCATAAGTCTTACACTACATCATAAAGTAAAACAAAACTACAAAATCATCTTGTCTTCATATACCCTCATACTATCCCTTCAAGTCATTCATAACATACTTCTTCACATCCTGGAAAAATAAAACATAGAATGGGGTGATCTTAGATGCTCAGTAAGGATAACAATACAGTGGAAACTTTCATAGATGAACATAAACATTTAAGGTAATGTATAACTAAAAAAATCCTTTTAAACTTAAACTTAAGCATAATATGGAAAAAATAAAATGAAATAATGCCATTTACTTATTCACATGGATATTCTACTAGTCAAATAATCACATGAAATATCAATAACCACTTTTATAATGATAGAATGCATAATGCCAGACTATCATAACCACGTAGCCAAGGCCTCGTGCCAAGACTAAAAATAAGATTTTCTCAAGGCCTCGTACCAAGAGAATAGCTTGTCTCATGATACCTAGTGATGCATCGAGGAGCTATAGCGGGCTCCACCCATCACTTTTTAAGTCCAATTCATTCCTTATTTTAGAACTTTTAAACATATCATACACTATAACATAATCGTATCACATAAAACATGCATAAAGGAAACATAAAATTTCCACATTTCAATCACAATATATCAATACAACACATTGATATAATAAAAACATTGTCAAAAAAAATTTCAATACCAAAATAAAAGAAAAGTAAAACATGGTATTTATTTTTCATTTAAAAAAGTTATGGCTTATAGAGGAAGTCGAAACTCAAATAATGGTCACGGCGACGGAGAAGTCATTGTTGCCGCATACGTATGAAAAAAAGAATTCCCTTTTGTCATTTAGTAAAATGATTTGTATAAAAAGATTCCTTTTGAATAAAACTAAAAGTAAAAGGGGTTTATACACTGTATAAAATAAAGTTGTGTATAAAACAAAATATGCCTCGGTGAAAGGAGATTGAGACGAAGTCCCTTACCTCGTCTCCGACTTGACTCGACCATTATTTAACCTCATGAATAATAAACTATAGTTAATTTATACTTGTTTAAGAACATTTTTTAAGTTCATTATTCCTTTTATATCACTTATTACCATGTTATGAACATTATGTAATTATTTAAGTTAATAACAGTTGTTTTGTCAATATTTGGTACTTGAGTCAAAAATAAACTTCTTATAATTACAAGTTGTTCATGTGGTAAAATATCCATTATATCCTGAATTATATTCATGATTTAGATATCATATATATCATATATATATATATATAGTATATATATGCATTTATAATATTACATAACATTTAGATGTAAGAAATGAAATGCACCGTTCATGGAGACGGTAAGCCTACGTACGCATGAACACTACTTTCATTTCTATTTCATATTTAATGTAATTAAATAATAATGATATAAAGGTATATTATAATTCCAGTATAATATCATATATAATATCATTTACTCTATCCTTTATACGTCCCATATATGGCATTAACGATTCAAATCACTTTGAGGGGGTGGTAGTCCGCACTTCCTAAAATGAAATTATCACGTTTACCTATAATGGAAATCAGAAAGGTATTCCATAAATGGGAAATAAAAAATCATAAGGAAAACATAAAAATAATATATATAATATATAAATATAGTTACATCTTAATGTCCACCATGAGAGGTGTTAAAAGAAGATTGAACAATCATCGTTTCGTGAGGCAGTAATTCGCCACCCATATAAACAGTATGTTATTTAACAATTAGACGAAGGTATGTGTAAGTTTAAATAAAATCCTTATCAAAAAAACATCCTAGTATATTGAAGATACTTATTTTGTTACAAAATAAAGTAATAAAAAGATTTTAAGAGGTTGGAGAGGCAAAATAAAACAAAAGAACCTAAGAGAAGACATTACCTTAAAATCGGGTAACTCTTTTTGATTTGATCCAAAGGCATCCTTGGGAAGACTTATACACAAATTTATGCTTCTAAGAGTAATATAGGGAAGTTTAGAGAGTATTTTGGTAGTGTTTGGCTGAGAAAAATGGCTTTTATGGTGTGAATAAGGTGGTAGAGGTGGGGGCCTTTTATAAGAGGAGAGGAGGGGCACTCTTGGAAAGTCATGAAATGTTATATTATTATTAAATGATTTTCAGATTTTAAAGGTTCCAAAATTATATATTTAAAATATAAGGTGATAAGGGTTATAAATATACTCATCCAATAGGTTTTTGACAAGTGTAAGTCTTATATTTTACATTATCTTTTCATTTTATTTAAATCATTAATTAATGAGGTAATCTCTACATCATCATGGTGTCATAAAAAATTTAAATTATTTAATGCCTAAAATTATATAAAAAAAATATCATGATATAGGAAATCATTTTATGTTTCCAATTAATATTTATATTCAAAAATTTACCTTATATAACCCCATGTAATAATTGTTTTAGTAAAACAACACATGTTTGTGACAATTTTATTTTTAATTTAAATAAAAATTTATTAATGTAATTTTTTACCCAGGTGGCTCCAGAGGGTCCCCAAGTTGACTCATGGATTTTATTTGTCGGTAATGACTCATCCAATAAGGTTAGGACAGGTGTCAAGATATTTCCATATTTTTATAATATCATTTTTACCTTAAATTTCACTAATTACCTTTAATCGCGATTAATAGAACTTGAAAGTTACTATTCACCAAAAATTATTTTAATCCCATTGAACAACATTTTACTTCCTAATTACAATGATTTATGTAGGATTTTTGAAATTCAAATCACAGAGGTGGTAAAATTTCATTCAAACGAAAAATCAGTTTTTTTTAACTACCACATAGTGGTTTCACTATTCATCAAAAATCGTTGTTTTTCAAAAAAATACCAAAAATTCACTCTAAGATATATTTGATATTCCAAATTCAAAAATTATGTCTATTTTAAAAAATTAAAAACATATAAGTTGAATTAATTAATTTAATAATTTTTTCCCACTATTACAAAAAATAGCGTGTTTTTAAGAAACAATATATATCGAAAGATTAACAATTGTTTATGTCCAATTTCAAAGTGAAATTTATTATAATGACCACCATTGGATAAAATGGTAAAAATATATTCTAATTATACTTTAAAACCACTCAATAGTATAATTTATCACTATAAATTATTTTGATTAAAAAAGTTGTTTTTAAGTATTTTTCTATTCATAGAAAATTGGAAGTTCTTAGAAAATTACAAAATATTCAACTTAGGATAATTTTGATATTCCGAATACAAAAATGAAATCCATTTTGAAATATAAAATTTATATAATTTCAAAAATTAGGTATTACTATTCATAATGGATACTTTGATTGGTCGCGGTGTGTTAGAACTCGAGGTTGCGTACAACACACGATGCTCTATTATTCAGAGAGAAGCGTACCATGGAATCTTGGGGTGTTACATTCACCCCCTCCTTCAATAAATTTTGTCCTCTAAATTTGAAATTTTTCATTGAAAATAAATGGTTGAAAATAGAAAATACCTTTGTGGAAAACCCATATCAGACATAGGGTTAATAAAATTTAGTCTTAATAAGAGGGAAAGGGAAATGATAAAGTCACCACAAAATTAGGGTTTAAAATAGGAGAAAATTTGTGGCAATTATAGACACCTAATTAGAGGAAAACATAAATATTTATAGGGAGTGATTGAGGTCATCAATCACAGACAAGTGTAAAATTGAGGGCCTTAAAGCCATCAATATATAATGAAAATATCACCAGTTCAATAAAACATAAGGTATTGGGATAACACATTTTTATTTTAATATACCTTCCCTAAAGTTTAAGAATTAATTTATCTACAGAATAAGATATATATATTTATATATAAATATACTTGACAAGTATAATTTTATCCTTAAACTAATTTATACCACAAACTCATCTTTCACTCAAAAAGACAACAGAACTCAAAAATAATATATTTATCCTAATCGTATAAGGTTCCAAATATTAACACATACCATGGATAAAAATATTTTTTAATAACCAGGGACTTCCTGTAGGCTATTGGTAGGTATTAAAGTCAGGTCGCACTATGGTTGTGGGTTCGATTCCTTCAGCTTTGTCTGACGCGACGGGTTATCGCCCGACCTGCAGGTTGTCCTTTTTCTAAAACTATAGTATTATAATATTTGAAAAATATTCATAAGAAATGTTTTAAACTTAAATAATACTATTCAAAGTTCAACATAATCTATTCCCAACATTATAGTTATCCAAAATACTCTGTCCAAACTCACAGTCCAAATTTTATAAGGAAGGTAAAAACAATGAAGATCCTTTTTGTCGCGTAATAACATGTGAATACCTTCATTACGTGTTCTTTTAAAACACTGAAAAATCCGGAATTACCATAAATCCTTATTGATTACATTAATGATCCCTTATTCCTTATAGAATACTAGATATACTCCTTCTATCCAAAAAAGTATACAAATCATTAATCAGCTTCAAGGAAGTCAAGAATATCCAATATAATTTATCCAAATCAATCATGTATTATTCCAAAATCATTATCTCAGTATCAGAACCATATTATGGTTTATCTTTCTCTCAACCATATATTTTCCAAAAAATTAACCTTCCATTGAGTCACTTTTCTTGGTTCCACCCAATCTCAAGTCCTTAATGAAATAGTACTGCAGTACAATCCTTATATACTCCATAATTATTGTAACCATTACATCGTTGATAAAACACTCAAATGAAAAAATTATTTAATAACAAAATAATAACTCTAATCATTCCTCATCATCTCTGGTATTGTCATAACATGATTATTATCCAAAAGCATCATTTGGGGTACCCTCTGATGATTTGGACATCGTTTTACGTAGTGTCCCCACTCCTTGAAGATGAAGTATTGTACATTTGAAACCTTTTTCATACCCTTGCAGTCACGCACTTGGTGTCCTTTTTCTCCACACTTATAACAAACTCTCATTCTCTTCAGGAAAGTTCCAAGGTGTTTCTTCCCACAGTTATCACATATTAGAAAATTATTCTTTTTCCTCTTCCCTTTATCTATCTTTCTATCTTCCATCCTTTTCTTCTCTTTCTTACCTTCAAAGCCATAGGACTCAGATAATTCTTTACTTATCTTATTAACACATGATACTATTTCTTCATATGTTGAGAATATATGGGAGACTATTTCCCTTCTTAATGTTGGATTAATACCGTGAAATATATGATCCTTCTTACTCTTTGGATCATACGTATTACTGGAGTTCACAATCCTTCTACTGGGCGCCATTTCTATACAATGACATTAACCAGATAAATTCATGAATCAAAATACATAATTCCATACTTGTAAAACACTTAACATAAATTGAACAGTTTATGGATATAATACATAATCATAAAAATGTTTTCTTTGAGGAAGTATATACTCATAAACCCTTCATAATGATTTGTAAAGAAAATTGGAATTATCCTAAGCATATCCTCCGTGAGTGTCGTAACCAAGAGTGCAGCAAGGCCCATTGTCGTGCACCAGTTCCCGTTCGAGTCTAGATCAAAGTGGTGTTTTGGGTTTTACCCCTAGGTACATCTATCCCAGAGCCGCCTCTGTCTGCTCGTATCCAGACAGGGATGTATTGCTCAGAAAACTCACAAAATCTCTATAATACCAAAATTCTAGGAAGTTCTTCTATACTAATCCTCAAAGTCTATCTTAGGGATATGTGCTCTAATCAAATTTTATCTAAATTTATCTTCCAAGGTTAGTACTAAACTACCTCTGATACCAACTGTAATACCTCAACCCCAGTTACCCAGATTTGGTGCATTATTACGTAACATTGGCATGATCACAAAAGATCAAGTCTCGAAAGACCGATTAGTTTAGTAGCCTTGGAAACACTAGATACATTCATATGTCTTACACTACATCATAAAGTAAACAAAAACTACAACAAAATATTGTCTTCATATCCCATCATACTATCCCTGCAGGTCATTCATAATATATTTCTTCACATCCTGGAAAAATAGAACATAGAAAGGGGTGAGCTCAGATGCTCAGTAAAGATAACAACACAGCGGAAACTTTCATAAATAATCATAAACATTTAAGGCAATGTATAACTAAAAAAATCCTTTTAAACTTTAACTTCAGCATAATATGGAAAAAATAAAATGAAATAATGCCATTTAATTATTCACATGGATATTCTATTAGTCGAATAATCACATTCAATATCAATAACCACTTTCATAATTATGGAATGCATAATTCCATACTATCATAACCACATAGCCAAGGCCTCGTGCCAAGACTACAAATAAGATTTTTTCAAGGCCTCATGCCAAGACACTAGTTTAGCTCATGAGACCTACCGATGCATCGAGGAGCTATAGAGGTCTCCGCCCGTCACTTATTAAGCCTAATTCATTCCTTATATGAAAAGGTTTAAACATATCATAAACCATAACATAATCGTATCACATAAAACATGCATAAAGGAAACATAACATTTCCACATTTCAATCACAATATATCAATACAACACATTGATATAATAAAAACATTATCAAAACCATTTTCAATACGAAAATAAAATAAAAGTAAAACATGGTATTTATTTTTCATTTAAAAAAAGTTATGGCTTATAGAGGAAGCCGAAACTCAAATAATGGTCACGGTGATGGAGAAGTCGTTGTCGCCACATACGTACGACAAAAACATTCCCTTTTTTCATTTAGTAAAACGCTTCGTATAAAAAGATCATTTTGAATAAAATTCAAATTCAAATGGATTTATACATCGTATAAAATAAAGTTGTGTATAAAACAAAATATGCCTCAATGAAAGGAGATTGAGACAAAGTCCCTTACCTCATGTCCGACTTAACTCGACCATTCTTTAACCTCCTGAATAATAAACTAGAGTTAATTTCTACTTTCTTAAGAACCTTTTTCAAGTTCATTATTCCTTTTATATCACTTATTACCTTGTTATGAACATTATGTAATTATTTAAGTTAATAACAGTCATTTTGTTGATCTTTGGTACTTGAGTCAAAAATAAACTTCTTATAATTACAAGTTGTTCATGTGGTAAAATATCCATTATATCCAGAATTATATTCATGATTTAGATATCATATATATAATATATATCCATTTTACATAACATTTAGAGGAAAGAAATGAAATGCACCGTTCATGGAGACGGTAAGTCGTACGTACGCATGAACACTACTTTCATTTCTATTTCATATTTAATGTAAAGAAATAATAATTATATAAATGCATATTATAATTCCAGTATAATATCATGTATAATATCATTTACTCCATCCTTTATATGTCCCACATATGGAATTAACGATTCAAATCACTTTGAGGGGGTGGTGGTCCGCACTTCCTAAAATGAAATTATCGCGTTTACCCATAATTGAAATCATAAAGGTATGCCATAAATGAGAAATAAATAATCATAAGGAAAACATAAACATAATATATATCATATATAAATATATTTACATCTTAATGGCTACCATGAGAGGTGTTAAAAGAAGATTGAGCAATCATCGTTTCATGAGGCAGTAATTCGCCACCCACAGAAACAGTGTGCTCTTTAACCATTAGACGAAGGTATGTGTAAGTTTAAATAAAATACTTCTCATTAAAACATCCTAGTATATTGAAGATACTGGTGTTGTTACAAAAGAAATGAATAAAAAGAGTTTAAGGGGTTGGAGAATCAAAATAAAAAAAAAGAACATAAGAGAAGACATTACCTTAAAATCGGGTAACTCTTTTTGATTTGAGCCAAAGGCTTCCTTGGGAAGACTTCTGCCCAAAGTGAGGCTTCTAGGAGTAATAGAGGGAAGTTTAGAGATTATTTGGGCAGAGTTTTGCTGAGCCAAATGGCTTTTATGGTGTGAATAAGGTGGTAGAGGTGGGGGCCTTTTATAAGAGGAGAGGAGGGGCACTCTTGGAAAGTCATGAAATGTTATATTATTATGAATTGATTTTCAGATTTTAAAGGTCCCAAAATTATATATTTAGAATATAAGGTGATAAGGGTTCGAAATATACTCATCCAATAGGTTTTTGACAAGTTTATGTCTTATATTTTACATTATCCTTTCATTTTATTTAAATCGTTAATTAATGAGGTAATCGCTGCATCATCATGGTGTCATAAAAAATTTAAATTATTTAATATCTAAAAATTATAAAAAATATCATGATGTAGGAAATATTTTTAGATTTCCAATTAATATTTATCGTCGAAAATGTACCTTATATAACCCCATGTAATAATTGTTTTAGTAAAACATAACATGTTTGTGACAATTTTATTTTTACTTTAAATAAAAAGTTATTAATGTCATTTTCTTACCCAAGTGGCTCCATGGGGTCCCCAAGTTGACCCATGGATTTTCTTGGTCGGCCATGACTCATCCAATAAGGGTAGGACAATTGTAAAGATATTTTCATATTTTTATAATATCATTTTTACCTTAAATTTCACTAATTACCTTTAATCGCGATTAATAGAACTTAAAAGTTACTATTCACCAAAAATTATTTTAATCCCATTAAACCACATTTTACTTCCTAATTACAATGATTTATGGCGGATTTCTGAAATTCAAATCACAGAGGTGGTAAAATTTCATTTAAACGAAAAATCAATTTTTTTACTACCACTTAGTGGTTTCACTATTCATCAAAAATCAATGTTTTTCAGAAAAATACCCAAAATTCACTCTAAGCTATATTGGATATTACAAATTCAAATATTATTTCTATTTTAGAAAATTCAAAACATATAATTTGAATTAATTAATTTAATAATTAATTCCCACTGTCACAACAAATAGCGTATTTTTAAGGAACAATACATATCAAAAGATTGATAATTGTTTATGTCCAATTTCAAAGTGAAATTAATTATAATGACCACCATTGGATAAAATCGTAAAAATATATTCTAATTATACTTTAAAACCACTCAATAGTATTATTTTTCACTATAAATTATTTTGATTAAGAAATTTTTTTTTAAGTATTTTTCTATTCATAGAAAATTGGAAGTTCTCAGAAAATTAAAAAAAATAAACTTAGGATAATTTCGATATTCCGAATAAAAAAATGAAGTCCATTTTGAAATATAAAATTTATATAATTTAAAAAGGTGCATATTACTATTCATAACGGCTACTTTTATTGGTCGCGGTGTGTTAGAACTCGAGGTTGCGTACAACACACGCTGCTCTATTATTCAAAGAGAAGCGTAGCATGGAAGATTGGGGTGTTACAACTTTCCTTTGGTGGAATTTTCTTACAACAATAGTTTCCATTCTAGTAATCAAATGGCTCCATATGAAGCATTATATGGAAAGATATGTTGAACTCCAACTTGTTGGGACGAAGTTGGTGAGAGGAAACTTATAGGCCCAAAACTTATTGAGGAGACCACAACAAAGGTGAAGACAATCCAAGACCATATTAAAGTATCCCAAAGTAGGAAGAAGAATTATTCTAACAACGAGAGAAAGGATTTGGAATTTTAAGTGAGAGATCATGTCTTTCTAAAAGTATCTCCATGGAAGGGTGTCCTAAGGTTCGATAAGAAAGGAAAACTGATCCCCTGGTATATCGGACCATTTGAAGTTCTGGAATGAATTGGAGTTGTAGATTACCATTTAGTGATGCCACCAAATCTCTTTAGAGTTCATGATGTGTTCCATGTGTCATTTTCAAAGAAATATATGCTCGACCCTACGCATGTACTCGCATATGAAGAAATATAACTGGAACCTGGTTTGTTATACTGTGAAAATCCTATCAGGATTCTTGACATAAGGGAGAAGGTATTGATAAATCAGACAACTCGTCCAGTAAAGGTTCTTTGGAGAAACCAAAATATGGAGAAAGAAACATGGTAATTAGAGTATTTCATGAAGAATAACCACCCACATCTTTTTGGAGGGCTTTATACATAAAATTTCGAGGATGAAATTTCCAAAGGACGGAATAATCTAACACCCCAAACATTTTGTGGTATACTTGTCTTAAATGCATTCTATTCGTAGCTTATATTTCATAAATCATTGTGTTTCATTGAAACAGCACTTGGTTATTTATGAGATAGTCAAAACCTATCCATTAAACATAAATTCTCCACTTCTATGTTTTGAATTTTAATAAAAATGTCATCTAGAATTATGACCAGTAAGTCATTTGGAGTCTGATAGAACCAACTTGCTTTTTTTATGAATAGTAACATACCCTTATGAATAGTAATATTAATAGTAATATTACCCTTATAAATAGTAAATAATGATAATATTTTATTTTCTTAAGGTAATAAGATAATGAGAAGTTAATTAATTTTTTAATGTAATACAAAACTAATTATACCTTTAAATTTTTATTTTCTGAATTAACTATGATTTTAATTAAAAATTATATTCAAAATACGTAGAAAATTATTTTCAAAAAATGGAGTTCATTTTTTAATTCTACACATCAAAAAATGGTTATGGATAATTTTTGGTATTTTTCTAAAATACTCGAAATTTTCATGAATACTAAAAAATACAATTTTGAGTTTTCGGTAGTTTAATGACATCAAAATGAAATAATAATTAAAATAAAAGGCTGGTGGACTTGTATACATTAAAATATGACATGATATGTCCTATATGGCTAAAACAATGGGAATATACCATGGGAAAGCCCAAGGTTTTGCAAAAAACTACTAGTGAGGTGTCCCTTTGATATTATTAAAAACTACATCTATTTTTCTATAAATACTCACTCATCCATTAGTTTTATTTCATTAAAAATCCCTTATCCTCGAAGATCTGCTGTTTTTACCTCTCTTGGAGTCCTCCCAAGGTTTCCTTAATCCCCCAATATCCCATCCTTCAATATCTTGGAGTTACTCTACATGGTAAGGGAATCCTTCATTCTCTTCTTTTAGTCGACACTCCTTTTATGTTATCTATTTGATTTTCCATTATCATATGTTGGGGTTTTATTTTATGTGTTATTATTACTTTAATTTTTATTTAAATATGATTAGATACTCTTTTTCTCTCATCATTTCATTTTATGAAATTTTAAGCGACGCCGTTAGGCTGCCGAATTTTTATAAGGGATCTCTCACCTTTTCTTTTATTTTCAAGCTCATCTATTTTCTTTTTCTCTCCTCACCTCCTCTGTCAAAATGACCATGATAAACTCTAGTATCATCTATATATTGTAATTATATCATGTTAATGGAATAAATATCATCAATATTCTTACTCCCTACCTTTTATTTTTATAAACGAAATCAACATCCATGAGGTTTCAATTTACAACCTTTGTGGACAACGTAGTTTCATTCTTCACTTTATCCTTCATTACTGGTCATGAAACCATTTTAATGGTTGAACCAGATAATAATATGTTTATTTAATTGCATTAATGTTCTATAATCCTTGGATACTCATAATATAAAATAATAATACAAAACAAGTTCATAATGAACAAAACGGCCAAGTTAATCTGAATATTTATAATAAACTTTTAACTAATGAATCACCATCATGGTTTACAACTAAAAATAATTATAAGATCATTTATATCTCCTTAATGTCATTAATAAGGTATATTAAAAATTATTAATGTTTAACTACAATTCAAATGAACTTCCATTCATGAAAACAAGTAAACGAATCATGAAAACCAAGGAATAAAATGCTTCCAAAACAAGAAAATTGAACCTCTTAAACCCATAAAAAGGGCCATGAATGAACCTAATAAAGTTATACTAAATCAATTAAATTTATATGAGGTTCTGGATTTATTAATTAATGAAGCTAAATTTTATTATCCAGGTCATTAAAACAAACAAAGAACACACTCAAGCATAAGGTAAGGGGTTTCTCATCTCACTTTCATTTCTGTGAGATTTTCATTGTTCGCCACTTGTTTCTTGTATGTGGTATATGTGTGCTTCCATTTGATTTATAATAAAATTATTCTATTTATATTAATTTTATTCAATGATACATTTTAGGATTATTAATTTTTTGTCATATGATTCAACCAATTACATTGTGGTAAGAGACTTTGTCTCAACTGCTATTTTGTTGTGACTAACTTTGTATGGTGCACCTAATAATCCTTATGTGGTGTACCTACAGCCCATTTGAGATCAATTTTTATTTGAAATTATATTTATATTAAATATCCATAATCTCAAATCATGGATATGTTTTTTGTTTAAACCATATACCATTTTACATACGGTGTTTATTTGTAAAGTTATTTTAATTATAGAAATATTGATGAATTTGTATACTCTACTCTATACGGATATTGAAAGGGAAAATTTCTCGTGTATTGAATAAATGAATAAAGAATTATTTGGACATTCAGTGGCATGTGGGGCCTGCTATAACCCCTCGATGTATTGGTAGGTCTCATGAGACAAATCAGTTGGCGAAAAACCCTTCGAGTTTGTTTCCAAAAAAATAAGACTGGTTTCTACCTACAGAACTAAACCATTTTAACTGTATTATGGTATCATGTTCCAGATACATGATGTCCAATTAATAATAATTCTCTTTATTCATTTTCATTAATTACTATCCATGAGGTTTTCACTATGACACAATCTATGGATGCAGGCCCTTTCTCAGTTTATTAATGGAGTGTATTTTTCATTTATTCACCATGCCATATTTTTTTATGATTCAGTGATTATTGAATCATGATTTTTCTCTTTGTAACCATTATTGAGAGTTTGAGCTCACCCCTTTCATTTTCTACCTTCAACAGGTGATGAATAGGAGATCATTTATTGAGTTCCTGTGGATGCAGTTTTTAGTTTTTGTTATGTATTGTATTTTGTAACCTTCTACAATGTAATTTGAGTTACATTTATGTATCTAGTTTCTTCAATACTACTAAACTGATCATTCCTTTGGTATTTTCATTCCTTCTAACCAATCCAATATAACAAGTAATGCATTGGCTCTGGTCTAGAGGGGTCGGGGTGTTACATTTATGAGACAAAGGACTCTGATGTTTAGTGGATATTTTGAAGCCCTCATCAAATAATAGTGGATTAACTCATTTTAAAAGATATTTTATGTCCCCCAGTTCTCATAAGAAGGGAAATTTGTGTAGGCAGTCTATCACATTGATGGGGAAACTAATTTGTTGTGTACGTTGATCTATAACTATATGTTCAAAGAGGAAATTGATTTAATGGAATGGTAATATTCAAAGTAAATATTTTTCAATGAATATTTTCCCCTAACTCTTCATCTTAATATAGAGAGGGAGTTCCTCAGACTAAAGGAAGAGGAAGACAAGTCTGTTGGGGCGTATGAAGAAAACTTCACAAGACATCATGATATACCTCCACCTTTTCTATTAACACTAAAATCAAGGTGGATTACTTCTTTAGTCGACTAAATATGAGTTTATGATAATAATTGGAGATTTGAGACTTTTAAACTATTAAGATATTTTTTATTCTTCCCTCAAGGTTGAAATGGAGATCGGAGACTCTCAGTGGTGTTGTGGACTCAGAGGTAAAAAGAGGAAAATAGAGTTTAATATGGGTGGATCAATATATAAATCCCATGATGTAAAGGAAACATAATATCCCAAGTCTCAAAATTGTGGGAAGAAGAATCATGTAAACTGGATAAAGAGAACTATAAAATTCATCAAATGTAGAAGAATGGGGAATGTGGATGATAAATGTGGAAGGGATATGAATAATCCCACTAATGTGGAAGAATAAGGGAATATACAAAAAAACACTTAGGATGTGGTGCAGTATTTAAACTTCAAGGAACATGGTCATTATGAGAACCATTACCCAAAGAAAAAATTAGTTTTATGAAATCAATAAAAACAAACTCCAAGGTTGAAATAAAGGGAATATACTATAACTACTACTGATGTAGAGCCCAACAATGATGTGGGATAGGTATGATGGTTATACATTCAATAATAGTTAATGTTCTATTTGATTTTGGTTCTACACTTTTTTTCATATCTTGTAATTTTAGTAAAACTATTAAAAAACCTCCTCAAAATATAGAGGTTGAGTTATATGTGAGAATAGAAAATGGGGAAATTATTTCCTAAAAATTATATAACTCCTATCTAGTTAATTTTTGTGGATTGAACATCCACGAATATATTGTTTTACTTCTTTGGTGGAGTTTGGTGCTATATTGGGCATGGATTTTCTTTATTTATACAAATCCAACATCAACTATGAGGAAAGGGATATCATTATTCACATCCTGAGGCATCCTCCAATTATATACAAGTATAAGGAGGAGGATGAATCTTCTTCGGAATCATCATCTCAATTGTGGATATTATTTACTTATGAGAAAGCATTTCTAGCTCAAATGATTAAGACAAAAAAGAGAATCATGCTTGAAGACATGCCCATTATGAGGGACTATACTAGTGTGTTCCTCAAATAATTTTTGGGTCTTCCTCTTGATCGAGAGGTTGAGTTATCAATTGAACTTTATTCCTGGATCTCTTCTTATATCAAATAAACTTTATAGAATGGACACCTATGAGATGGAAGAACTGAAGAATAAGTTACAGGAGAATCTAGAAAATGGTTTTATATACCCGAGTGCTTAACCATGGGGAACAATAGTCCTCATCATCAAGAAGAATTATGGATCAATGAACCTCTGTATTGATTATTAGTAAGTCAAGAAAATCATGATAAAGAACAATTATCCCCATAAACATAGAGATGACTTGTTCGATCAACTATTTGGGGCCATGTATTTATTTAAGGTTGACCTCCTATCGAGATATAACCAACTAAAGGTGAATAAGGAAGGTATTACCAAGACTACCTTTCAAACGAGGTATAGACACTATGAAATCATAGTAATGCCCCTAAAACTCACTAATGATCCAAAAAAATTCTTCATCTTAAATAATATAGTATTTAGAGATTACTTTGAAAATTTTGTTGTAATATTTATTGGTGATATTATGATATACTCCAAGAGAAAGTAGTAACATGTAGATAATTTGAATACTAGGTTAATGAATTTTCAAAGTGAGAGACTATATGAAAAGTACATTAAATGTTAGTTCTATATTGAGGTGAGAAGCAAAAAGTTCTATTGTTCTTCTAGCTAGAATTATAAAATTGATTTCATGTAGGATTTGAAGGCCTCATGGGAGAAACCGGTGGAGGGAGATGCTTGGGTGGTCTCATTTGGAGACTGCATTGGATTAAAAGGATCATTAGGTATGGGGTGGTAATTGTATGGTTGAGGATCACAATCTAGAAAAACTAAAAAGTGACATATAGAGAATGGAGAATAGTCTTCAAGACGTTTGGAATGATGACATGTTCACTTGTCCGGTGTATAAGAAAAAAAAATTGACTGAAAATTTATTGGAAATCAAGAGAATAAGTAAGAAGATATCCAGAGATCTTTGGTTAAAGGAAGTGGATAAGAATACAGTCTATTTTCAAGCTTGATTGAAGGAAAGGAGGATGGAGAAGAAGATTAATATTGGATTGGGGGATGGTTCATTTACATCTGATTTATAGGTGGTTGTAAATGTATCTCTTTATCATTTCGATGGGCTTATGGTAGGTCCAAGATACTTTCATGAAAGGTGGTCTAACATTGGAAGTGAAGAAATGGATTTTTTTGGGATGCATTCCAAGGTCGGTGGATGATAGGGATTGAAGCTGTCTTGAGGACATGCCAAATGAGGATGAGATCAAAGAAATAGTTCTTGTAATGAAAAAGGACAGTGCCTTGGATCCATATGGTTTCCCTGGAACATTCTATATCAAGGAATGGGAGGTAGTGAAGGAGTAGGTTAGAGGGGTTGTTCAGGATTTTTTTAGGGTTGGGAACTTAACAGAGCAGCATGAGCCCCAAGGGTAATCCTTATACCCGAGGTGAAAGACCCACTTGACATCAATATATATAGGCCAATATACTTATGAAACTTTTTCTACAGGATATTAAAAATTCTTATAAACAAAATAATCAATAGGTTGATTATTCAGATTGTCTCTAAGGAACATCTTGGCTTTGTCTGAGGGAAAAACATTCTAGGATCTATTGAAATTTCAATAGAAATAGTGGAGGACTTGAATAAAAAAACTTTCATATCTAATGTGATGGTGAAAATTGATATGGATAAGGCTTATGAAAGATTATAATGAAGATTTGTTTTGAAAGTTATGAGAATATTAGGTTTTCATGAATGGTTATTTTATTTATGTTTCAGGTTCTATGCATCCCCATGGAGTAAAATTTCTCTGATGGGTATGGGTTTTGGTTTCTTCAAAATAGTATGGAGAGTAAGGAAAGGAGATTCTTTTTCTCCTAGACTTTTTATTTTATCTTAGTAGGCACTGATAAAGAAAATTCATAAAGGACTGGAGGATAGAAGGATCAGACCTTTTAAGAACAGATCAGGGGATAGCTTGGTGTCTCCCCTCTTGTTTGTGGATAAAATGATTTTATTTATTAATGGAAGTAAATGTTCAATGTCTGTATTTACCAATATCATGTCCTCATATGGGAGGTTGAGTGGAAAATAGAACAATTTTGGGAAAATTAGTGTTTTTATCTCAAATAAGCATTCTGGAAGGCGCAACAGGGCCATTTAAGGAAGACTAGGCATGCAACAACGTCAATTTCCAATGATGTATTTTTATGCCCTAATTTCTAATGGAATAGTTAAAAAGGTCGTCTTTAATGACATATTTAATAGGATTACGGGATTTATTTTCAAGTGGAAGAGAAATTTTCTTTCCTCTAGGGAAAGAATCACACCCATAAACAGTGTTCTTACATCCATTACAATGCATGTATTGTCGGTTATCAAACCTCACAAAGGTACCATCTCCAAGATAGAGAACATAATTAACTCATTATGGGATGATAATCAGGTAGGATGGTGTCACTAGGAATAATGTAATTAGACGACCAAACAAGTTAAGGAGGGTGGTATCGGGTTGAGGAGCATAGTTGAAACCATGCAGGTCATGCAGGACATACTAGCATGGGATGTGATTTATGGGAAATATTTATGTTCTAAGTTCATTAAAAAAATATGCGGAGGATTGGAGAAGCTGGGATGTTTGAAACAGTATGATTTTAAGTCATTCCCATTGCATGGGTTTTCATACGGAGGTTTCACAAGATCATGTGAGATGGATTGTTGGCTATGGTGACATTAATCTTTGGAAGTCTAACTAGGCCGGTAGTGAGCTCTTTTTTCTAGGATGTCCGTCACTGGGGATATCTTTCAAAGAGGCTAGCATGTATCCTTATTTTCAAAATTCTATCCTCAATCCCAAGGAGAATAAGGCATGTGACTCTGTCAATCTAGTTGATTAACCAGATCAAATCTTGTTTGTGGGCTCAAGGTCGGGTTAGTTTTGTGGGCGAGACTTAGTTAAGATGATTCATGTGAGGGAAAGTGATGATGAGTAGGCCAGAAAGATATGGTGTAAATTGATTTTTGGAAAATCTAATTTCCTTATTTGTAGAATAAGGAAATATTCCCTCTCGACAGAGGATAATATTCAAGAAATAAGGGTGTCCTTGTCTTCTCATTGTCAGTGTTATACAAACTTTCAAAGTGAATTTGTTAAATATCTGTTTTCTTGGTGGAATGGGATAGATTCTTATGGTGAACCTTGAGAAAGTGTATGAATATTAGTGGAATATGGGTTTTAATTAATAACTTCCTTGATGAGTGGTTTCTAGGTGCTGGTCAGGTGTAGCTCAAAATCAATGTTTTTGGCATTGTTTTTGTGGTTGCATTCTCAACTCTATGGAAAGAAAGAAATAAGGAAAAATAAGGTATCAGTGCTCTCACATATTTATTCAGATGTGTTCTATGATGTTTGTATCGAATATAGGTGTGCTAATTAAGGGAGTAATGGATTTGGACACCTTGAGAAGGATTACTCTAGCAGATTTCTTGAACAGTGGTGCGGTTAGACAGTAAGGATGGTGGTCCTATTGGAAGGCCCCTGATTCTGGACTTAATATGGATGTGGAAAACTCTTTTCTGGAGGGTTTTATGAGAGTGGGTGGCCTTGTTAGGGATAGAAGTGGCTCGGTTATCCTTGGTTTCATCAATTACTCTAGGGAGGTCACATCTTTAGGAACCAGGGTAAGATCCATGGATACTGGGATGTCACTTTGTAGGAGATTCAATTTTCATATCACTGAAGTAGAGTCAGACTCAGCAGTTCTAGTTGGGATTTTACAAGACAAGGGGAATATTACATGGGAGTTAATTTACATCATCAGAAAGTGTAGGGCCTTTTTGAGCCAAGGTACTAGTATTATGCATACATGGAGGGAGGGGAAGAGTGTAGCTAATGCTATCACCAAAAAAGGTAGGCCAAATGAGAGGTTTATTTTTTTCACCAGTATAGGTTCTTTACCTAATGATTGTATTCTTATCATTAAAGGTGATGTGTTGTGTCTCCTTCATTTTCTCCCCCCATGAGGTGGGTGCTTGTACTTGTCATGATTTCAATAAAAATTTAACTTCTGATCATCGTTTTCTTGGTTTGGTTGGGTATTATCATCGATTTGTGGAGAACTTATCTTTATTTTCAAACCAAGTAACCAAACTGACATAGAAGGGAGAAAAAATATATCTAGACAAGTGAATGTGAAGACATATTTACATAGCTGAAAAAGAGGTTTATCACTACACCAGTTCTCACACTACCAATATGTGGGGGACTCTTTATGGTGCACAATGACACTTCAAAAAATGTCTTAGGTTGGGTACAGATGAAAAATGATAAAGTGATATCCAATGCCTCAAAGTAGTTGAAAATTTATGTGCACAACTATCCCACACAAGATCTGAAGATGGTGGTTGTGATCTTTGCATTGAAAATATGGAGGCATTATCTCTGTAGGGAGAAGTGTGAGACATATACTTATCCTAAGAGTCTAAATTTTATATTCACACAGAAGGATCTTAATATGTTCTAATGAATATGTTTATATCACATCAAGGATTACGACTGCTCAATGCACTGCCATCCTAGTAAATCAAATTAGGTGGAAAATTCTATAAGTATAAAGGATCCTTCATCTTTATCAATAATAAGAATTTAGAGGGATCCAACTTATTATGCCTTCAAAGGATGGAGATGGTAATTGTTAAGAAAGAAACACAATCAATCCTTTCTCAAATGACTGTGCAACCATCCCTCATGGAGAAAATAAAGGATGATTAATGGAATGATGTAAAAATTTAGAAAAAGGAGGAATCTATTAGAAATGGTAAATACTTAGATTTCCAAATGGATGAGGAAGGAGTCAAGAGATTTGGGGTAATGAATATGTGTACCATCCAATATAGGTAAATAAATATCTTCTGGTTGACGCACATAGCTGAACCTTCTCTATTCACCAAGGGAGCACAAAGATGTATTGAGATCTTTGAGAAAACAATTGGTGGAACAATATGAAAAAGGAGGTCACTGAATATGCATCAAATTTCCTGGTATGTCAGCAAGTGAAGTCTTAAAGGAAAAATTCTAAAGGGATGATGCAACCATTACCCATAACAACATGGAAATGGGAAAACATCACAATGGAATTTTTCACCGAACTTTTGAAGACATCCAAATGAAAAAATAATATGTGGGTTGATATGTATAGTCTTAAAAAGATATATCACTTTATCACAATTCTAGAGGACACCTATCTGGATAAACTTGCATGAATATACATTAGATAAGAGGTAAGTCTACCTAGAGTACCACTATTGATTGTATTCAATCGATATTTGAGATTCAACTCCATGTTGTAGAAAAGTCTCCAACATGATTTAGACACTGAGTTGAAATTCTATAAGACCTATCATCCCCAAAATAATGTTCAATCTATGTATACTATTCATACATTGGATTTCATTTTAAGAGCATGTTCTAGGGACTTCATGGGAGGATGGGACCAACATTTGGCTCTGGTTGAGTTCTCCTACAACAATATTTTCTACTCGAGCATCCAAATGGATCTATATAAAGCCATTTATGGGAAAATATTCATAACACCAGCATGATAGGATGATGTTAGTGAAAGTAAGATTCTAGGACCTAAAACGGTTTCAAAAATGATAAAAAAGGTGAAAACCATTAAATAACATATCCAGGTATCCCAAATCTGATAGAATATTTATGCAGATAATCATCAATGAGACCTAGTATAATAACCCTTCTCTTTATTACATACTTAAACATGATTTATTACATAAAATTCCACTTAATAAAAATACAAGGATTGATAAGTCTAGTGTCTTGGGAAATTAGGAACATTTCATAACAACATAGAATATAAAGCACAATATATTTATTGAAAACTTCTTTTACATGACCACAACATTCCTTCGTACTTAGAATTTCATGGGATTACCTGAGGACATGCATAAGAAAAGGGTAAGCTATAAATCCCAGTAAGGGAGTAAACAAGGAATAACATGAAGAATATATTACATTTTAGGAAATAGGCATATCAATGGATCATAAGAGAAACATGAACATAACGGCATGACATATAATGGTTATCATAACATGGAAATGTGTCCACAACATTTAACATGATATTACCATGAGCCAATGATTATTTCACATGGATCATGAATAAACCATCATTGAATTTGAATTTTCATGAGTAAACCATAATTTCACTTGAATTAGAATGAGTAAACCCTCATTTCACTTCACATATCATGATACTAATCTTTACCCAATGTATTGGAGCACTATCAGGGCACACCCTTCTTAATCTTTTCATTTCATGCATAAGTGTGCCACATAGATCAAACAATATAGATTCATTAAACATCATAATTTATTCCATGAATAAGAGATATAGAATACAAAAATTCAAGTACTAAATCAACAAGTACATATTCATAAAGGTGAATACCCTTGATAGAGAAATGGGTACGGTATTCACTTTCACGATGATTTTGGCATGGAAATTTTGATGTAACTTCGGCAGCATAATGACGTCAAATAGAAATAGTAAAATGGGTTGACGAGAGAGAAAGGGGTATCTCATCATTTATACATGAAATGGAAAGTAAGGGGGTAATACAATATAAAATCCCAACATATGTAATGGAATTTAGATTAATAATATAAAATAATTTCTTAAATGTAAAAGAGGAGAGAGAAATCACTTACGGAATTTTGGCATGGTAATGGGTGTACATGGTAGGAATTGATGAGAGAGAAAGGGGTATATAATCATTAAAACATAAGGAGGGAAGTATAGGGGAAGTTATAAATCATACCCCAAAATTTTTAATTGAAAATAAAAGGGCATAACAATATAAGTAAACTTGGACATAAATAAGGAAGGAAGGAAAGTGAGCATCCCTTACATGGAGGTGTGATTCCAAAGGCTTGGGAGAGGCTTCAGAGAGGATTTTTTGGAGATTGGGGTGCCTTGGGAGGATTATAGAGAGATTAGGGAAGATTTTGGTCGAGCTCCAAATGGTTTGAGTGAAGAGAAATGGGAGATTGAGTGGGTTTATATAGGAAAGGAGGGGGAATTCATTATTATTTAGGTGTTGGACACTACACATTAAACTAATCCAAACCACAAACCATACCACGTTTTTTGCCCATATTTTTTTCCTAAGTGGAGTGTAAAATATTATTTTATAAGGAAAATATCCAAAATTATTAAAATCATAGGTTTTCTTATGTGGAGGTGAGTCACACTCTTAAGGAAATCATTTTAAAAAGTTAAAATATTTTTTAAGTCTTGGACGGTCCACTGAGGCACCATAAAATTAATTAAAAAAAATCTAAAATCACATTATTTTAAATTTAAAACATATATTGTCAGAAAAACACTTTTATATTATATTATTACATCACTATTCGGTCATTATGATGTTATAAAACACATTATATATTTAAACGGTATTTAATTTTTACCCAAAAAACCGAATGTCTCCAAAAATTATGAAAAATTCACCATTAGATAATTTCGACATCCTGAATCCAAAAATGATATTCATTTTATCTAAATAAATTTATAAATATTTTAATCTTTAATTTGAAAATAAAAACTGACATTTATCGAAAATTCATGAGTTTTGACAAAAACAGCTTTCAAACCTTAATAAAAATTAGAATTGTATTCATAAAAAATTATGTGATCATTAGTATTTAATAAAAATTAATTTAGTAATAATATTTTATTAAAATATTATTTAATTCCAAAACCTATTAATTCATCAAAATAGATTTCTTAATTGAATTTAAATATTAACTAAAAATTTTATTTGTGCTTTAAAACCCATTTAAAAAGTAACAATAATAAAATGAATGTATATTATTTATACAAAATCAATGAACATAATCATAGTGCTAGTGTCTTGTTACATAATCCCTTATAACACCATCATAATACCTAAAGGTAAGGTGTGCGATGGTGAAAGACTCTTGGGGCGGCTTGGATTACATCACTCAGGTGGTAATCTCTATTAACTTCCACTTCTCCCATAGGTGATTTAATTCAAGATTAACGTATTGAATATTGTCTTGGCCTTTTCCAAGACAAAATCCTAGTGACATTACCTCCTTTATGAGCTCCAAAAAATGGGCTTTGTGTTGAGAAACTCTACTGGATGAGGTCATCACTTCCTTTATCTGAGTAAATTGGATTTGTTAAAGACCTATATTTATAACAATAATGTGATCATTGTTCAAAGACTATATTAGAAATGGTAATAATTCTCAATGGTATTTTAAAATCCAAAAACATAAAACCAAGGAAGTGCATATGTTTTACCTAACCATTTTACATAATAATACATTTAATTAGATCATGATGAATTTTCATTAATAAATGTTTGTGTCGTTATAATATCCCCCCTTAAAAAATTATTCCCTAGAATTTCCTTTTCACACACTAAAATAGATGAGGGTAACCCTCCTTCATTGTTTCCTCCAATTCCAATGTTTCTTCTTCAAACTTGTCATTTCACCACAACAATTTGATGAGGGTCAGTGTCTTATTTCATAGAACTTTTTCCCTACGATCTAAGATCTTCACAAGATTATCTTCATAGGAGAGGTCATTCTCCAATGGTAACACCTTTGGATTGAGTAAATGCAATGTATCAGGTATGTACTTCCTCAAGAGTGATACATGGAATACATCATGTACTTGAGATAGGTTCAGTGGGAGTGTTAGTCGATAGGCCACTACTACAATATGATCAAGGATCTCAAAAAGGTCGATGTACCTCAGACTAAGATTTCCCTTCTTCCAAAATCTCATAACTCTCTTCCACAGTGATATGTGAAGGAATACCATGTAACTGAAATCAAACTCTAGGTCTTATCGATGATTACTAGCAAAGCTCTTTTTTCGACTTTGAGCAGCTTTAATGTGTTGATGGATGGTCTTAACCTTTTCCAAAATTTCTTTGACCATTTATAGACCTAGGAGTTTTTTCTCCCCAAGTTCATCCCAACATTTCGGTGTTCTTCACCTCTTCCCATAAAGGGATTCATAAGGATCCATTTAGATACTTTAGTGGAAACTATTGTTGTAAGTGAACTCAATCAGGGGAATATGTTGATCCCATCCTCCTTTGAAGTCAATTGAGCATGCTCTCGAAATGTCCTCAAGTTTTTGGATAGTATGACCATATCAGACATTATTTTGAGGATGATAAGTCATATAGAAGTTCATATCAGTATTCAGAGTGTGTTGTGGACTCTTCCAGAACATATAGGTGAATCTTGGATCTCAATCAGATACAATTAATAGTGGTACTCAATGTAGACTTACCACTTCGCTGATATATATCTGTGCCAGTTGATCCAATGAGAAATCCTCTTGAATTTAAAAAAAGTGTTTATTCTTTGTAAGACGGTCCACAAAAACCCAGATAGCATTGTTTCATTTGGATGTCTTTGGAAGTTCAGTGACAAATTCTATGGTGTTGTTCTCCCATTTCCATGTTGGTATGTACAATGGTTGCATCATCCTCTTAGACTTATACCTCTCAGCCTTCACTTGCTGACATACCAATCACATTGATGTATAATTAGTGATCTCCTTCTTCATGTTATCCCACCAATAATGCTCTCAGAGATATTGATACATCTTTGTGTTTCTTGGGTTAATGGAGAAATTAAAACTATGTACATCATCCAAAAGTTCATTCTCTAACTCTGGATTTTATGTAACACATATTATTGTCACAAATATCACAATTCCTTCATCATTAACTTTTAAATCTAAGGATTTCCCTTTTCTGATAGTTTCCACTTTCTTTTGAATTCCCACATCATCCTTTTGAGCATCCTTTAACCTTTCCAAAAGTGACTGTTGAGAAATAATTTTTGAAAGGATTGTTGATGTTCCCTTATTTATGATTCTCATGTCCATCTTTATCAATTCTAAAAATATTGGATCCTTTTCAATTCTCATCAATGAAAGAGTTTCTGGATCCTTTCTACCTAGATCATCCACCACCTTGTTCTCTTTCCCAGGGTGGTAATGGATTAAGAAGTCATAGTCTTCGATCATCTCTAACTATCTTCATTGACACATGTTAAACTCTTTCTGTGTGAATATATACTTGAGGCTTTAGTGATCCGTGTATATTTCACACTTCTCACCAAAGAGGTAATATCGCTAAATTTTTAAAGAGAATATTACTATTTCCAACTCCATATGAAGTGTTGGATAGTTTTTCACATGAACTTATAATTATCTTGAAGCATATGCAATGACTTTGTCATTTTGCAACAATACACAGCCCAAGCCCTTCTTTGAATCATAACTGAATACCGCAAAAAGTTCTCCACTTATGGGTAGTGTGAGCACAGGCGTAGTGATAAGCCTCCTTTTCAACTCCTTGAATCTATCCTTGCATTCATCACTCCAAGAAAACTTGACTCCTTTCTAGATAATCTTGGTAAAAGGGTTGGACAATCGTGAGAAATTTCTCACAAATCAGCGATAATATCCAGCTAACCCTAGGAAGCTATGGATATCTATCACCAATGTTGGCCTCAGTTATCCCACAATTTCATCTTTCTTAGAGGTATCCATATATATACCATTGATAGTGATTATATGACCTATGAATGAGACTTACTTCAACTATAACTCACACTTGTTTTACTTCTCATAGAGATTTTCCTTTCTCAAGGTTTCTAGTATAGTGATTAGATGCTCATCATGATCCTCCTTGGTTTTCGAGTATATTAGATTATCACCTATAAAGACTACAAAATTTTTTTGAGGTAATATATAAAGACTCTACTCATCATGTCCATGAATATTTATGGAGCATTAGTGAGTCTGAAAGGCATTACTATGAATTCATAGTGCCTGTACCTTGTATGAAAAGTAGTATTGAGGATATACTCCTTCTTTACCCTTACTCAGTAATATCCCGACCATAAATCCACCTTGGATAAGTATGGTGCTCCACGTAGTTTATCGAACAAGTCATAAATTTGGGGCAGATGATACTTGTTCTTTATCGTGATTTTTTTGATCTCACAATAATCAATGCAAAGGTGCATTGACTCATCCTTCTTCTTGGCAAAGAGGACTGGTGCACTCCATGGTGAAGCAGTTGGTAGTATAAAACCTTTATCCAAATTCTCTTGTAGTTGTTTCTTTAGCTCCTCAAGTTCCACAAAAGCCATTCTATAAGGATTATTGGATATTGGAAGCTCCCTAGGTATAAGTTCAATCGATAATTCAATATCAATTCTAGGAGGAAGACCAAGAAATTCCTTGGGAAATACTTCAACAAATTCCCTCACAATAGGCATGTCTTCAAGGATGGTTTCTTCCTTAAAATCAATCATCTAATCAAGATATGCATGTTCATAGGGAAGTAATATCCATGCTTGAGATGATAGTGTTAAATAAGATGCATCCTCTTCCTTGCACTTGTACAGAATTTGGGGTGAATTCTCCATATAGAGAGTGATTTCCCTCTCATGGAAATTTATTTTGTCTCTATATAGATAAATCCAATCCATGCCAAGAATTACATCAAATCCCACTAGAGGGAGTGTGAAGAGGTTTTCCGATATGTTAAATCCAAAAATTGTGACAGGGTAGGAGTTATATTCAGGGGATACGATGATTTACCCATTTTCTATTCTCACTGACATCTCTACTTCCATAATTTGTGGTGGTTTTGGGATTATTCTACTAAACTTTTGGGTTATAAAAGAATTTTTAGAACTAGAATCAAAAATTACATTCTCTATTCTTGAATGAATAACTAGCGTACCTGACACCACTTTGTTGTCGGGGTTCGCTTTAGTAGTAGTGATGGAAAAAGCTCTCTATTTCTGCCTTGGAGGTTTTTGGTTGCCTCTGAAACCCCTTGGCTTAGGGAAATGGTGTGAAAAGTGCCATCGTTTTTTGCAGTTGAAGTAATGAAAAATGCATTGAGGGTTGAATGGAGTGTTCCTATCCTCTGTCGCAGCATCAGGTTTTTCTTGTTGGCAGTAAATGGTCAGGTTCCCTTCTCTTCCACACCTAAAGCATTTCTTTGTCCTCTTTAAGAAATTTAAGGGGTACTTCTTTCTACACATTTGGAAAGTGGGGTACTAGAATTTATAAGCACCATTGTATTTATCCATCAGAATTCCAGAATTAAATTCCACTTTCTGCTTCTTATTCCTGTGATACCCCTGAGATCCGATGATCTCCATTCCGACTTTGAGGGAACATCGGACAATTTCCTCATAGCTATCAAAGTCACAGATCACTAGGGATTTTCATAGGCTAGGTTTTAGCCCACCAAAGAAGTGGTCAACATTGAATTTAGGGGTAATGACAAAGCTAAAGGCATATCATGCAAGCCTTGTGAAGTTTTCCTCGTATTCTCAAATAGATTCATCATCTTTTTTCTTGAGGTTAAGGAAGTATCTTTCCATATTAAGTTAGAGGGTGCAAGGAAAATATTTATCGAAAAACATTTTCTAGAAATAATTTTATTCCAATGCCTCGATATCTTCCTCAATATTCATATTTCTGATCAATGTCTACCATTGATCAGGTTTACCCTTCATACAATAATCAGCTAGGAGAACCTTCTCTTATTCAGAAAATTGAAGGATGGAGAAGATCTTATCAATGGAGTTGATCCATTTTTTGGAAATTGAGGGGTCATATGATCTATTAAAAGTAGGAGGACTTTGTATCATGAATCTCTTGATTGAGTCTTGTTCTTTATTAGGGTAGTTGTGCATTCCTCTTGACTCATGTTTCTATTCAAAACCTGAGTTAACTGAAAGATTATTGTGACATAGTTTGTGATTCCTACTCCCATCGGATTGTGTATCTCATTAGAATAGTCATATCCCCTAGGAGTGTCGTAACCAATATTTCGTAAAGGCCTATTATTGTTCACCTGTTCTCATTCGGGTCTAGCTCAAAGTAGAGTTTTCAGGTTTTACACCTAGATACATTTGTGTCAGAGTCGCCTCTACTTGTTTGTATCTAAACAGGGATGTATTTTCTTGATAAACCACTTACTCTATACTCACCAAAATTGAGGGATTTTTTTTATACTTAGTCTTATCCCTAAGGCTTTCACTAGGATTTTATAATCTTAATCCCAAAAATAACTAAACCTATCCACTGATACCAACTATAACAACCCTACTTTTTATTACACACTTACACATGATTTATTACATAAACTTGCACTTAAGACAAATTTGAGGATCTAGAGGTCTAGTGTATTTGGAAATTATGGACATTACATAAAATCTTAGAACATAAAACAGAATATCTTTATTTAAAACTTCTTTTACATGAACATAACATTCTTTTGTACTTATCATTGCATGGTCTAACCTAAGGACATGTATAAGAAAATGGTGAGCTATAAATCCCAGTAATGGAGTAAACAAGGAATAACATGCGGAATATAGTAAATGTCAGTCAATAGGAATATCAATGGAGCACAAGAGAAATATGAACATAAAAGCAAGATATAGCATGGTTATCATAACATGGAAATGTGGCAACAACATTTAAGATGATATTAGCATAATCCAAGGATCATATCACACTGAGCATGAGTAAACCCTCATTGCACTTGAATTAGTATGATTAAACCCTCATTTCACTTGAATTATCATGATTAATCCCTTATTTCACTTGTCGTATCATGATACTAATCTTTACCCAATGCATTGGACTTCTATCTGGACACACCCTTCTTAATCATTTTATTTCAGGCATAAGTGTGCCACATAGATCATACAACATGGATTCATTAAGCATCATAATTCATTCTAGGAATAAGAGATATGGAATACATAAATGTAAGTCCTCAATCAAAAATTACATGTGAATAAAGGTTAATACTCTTGATATTGAAATTGGTATGGTATTAACTTTCACAATGATTTTGGAATGGAAATTTTGATGTAACTTTAGCAGCATAATGATGTCAAATAGAAATTGAAAAATGGGTTGATGAGAGAGAAAGGGGTCTCTCATAATTTTTACATTAAATTTATAGTAAGGGGTCACATAATATAATATCCCAAAATAATTAATGTAATTTAGATGCATAATATAAAATAAATTCTTAAATGTAAATGAGGAGAGAGAAATCCCATATGGAATTTCGGTATGGTAACAGTTGTACATGGGAGGCATTAAGGAGAGATAAATGGGTCTCTCATCATTAAAAAATAAGGAGGGAAGTATAAGAGAGGCGTTTAATCATACACCAACATTTTTAATTGAAAATAAAAGGGCATAACAATATAAGGAAACTTGTACATAAATAAGGAAGGAAGGAACGTGAGGATCCCTTACTTAGAAGTGTGATCCCAAAGGATTGGGAGAGGCTTGAGAGAGGATTATTAGGAGTTTGGGGCACCTTGGGAGGATTAAATAGAGACTAGGGCAGAGGTTGGTCGATCTAAAAATGGTTTCAGTGTAGATTAATGGGACATTAAGTGGGTTTATATAGGAAAGGGGAGGGAATCATTTATTATTTAGGTTTTGGATACTACACATAAAATGAATCAAAACCACAAACCATCCCATAGTTTTTTTTAAATTGGAGTATAAAAAATTATTTTATAATTCCAATGTCTGAACTTATTAAAATATTAGTCTTACTTATGTGGACGTGAGTCACACTCTCATGGAAATCATTTTAAAAAGTTAATATATTTTATAAGTCTTGGACGGTCCACTAAGGCACCATAAAATTAATCAAACAAATATAAAATCATGTTATTATAAATTTAAAACATATATTGGAAAAACATACATTTTATAGTATTTTATTTCATCATTATTGGTTCATTATGATGTCCTAAAATACATTATATATTTAAACGGTATTTACTTTTTACCCTAAAATTTGATTGTCTCAAAAAATTATGATAAAATCGCTGTTAGATAATGTTGACGTCCTGAATCCAAAAATGATATTCATTTTATCTAAATAATTTTATAAATATGTAAATTTTTACTTTTAAAATAAAAACCAACATTTATAAAAAATTCATGTGTTTTGAAAAAAACAGCTTTCAAACCATAATAAAAATTACAATTATATTCATAAAAAATTATACTATCATTTTTATTTAATAAAAATTAATTTAGTAATAATATTTTAATAAAATATTATTTAATTAAAAAATAAATTAATTCAAAAAATATAGATTTCTTAATTGAATTTAAATATTAACTAAAAATACTATTTGTTCTTTAAAAACCATTTGAAAAGTGACAATAATAAAATGAATGTATATTATTTATATAAAAACAATGCTCATAATCATAGTTCTAGGGTCTTGTTACATAACCTCTTATAACACCCAAATAAGACCTAAGGGTAAGGTGTGTGATGGTGACATACTCTTAGGGTGACTCAGATAATATTTCTCAAGTGGTAATCTCTATTAACTTCCACTTCTCCCGTAGGCGATTCTGTTCAAGATTAACATGTTGAAGCTCATCTTGGGCTTGGTCATGAGAAATTCCCAGTGATGTTACCTCCTTTCTGAGCTCTAGAAAATGGGATTCTTATAGAGAAATCCTACTAGATGAGTCCATGACTTCATTTTTCTGAGTAAATTGGATTTGTTAAATCCATGTATTTATACAAATCATGTGGTCACTATTCAATATCTATATTAGTAATGGTAATAATTCATAACGGAATTCTAAAATACAAAAACATAAAACCAAGTAAGTGCATATGGTTTACAGGACCATTTTACATAATAATATGATTAATTAGATCAAGAGGAATTTTTATTAATAAATGTTTGGGTCGTTACACCTGGATTTTGTGTTTAGAGATATGGTATTCCTCTATATATCTCTGTGGAAAAAGATCATGAGATTTGAGAAGAAGGGAAAACTAATTCCCAGGTATATTAAACCCTTTAAGATTTTTGATCATGTTGGAGATGTGGACTATCGACTAACACTTCCAAAAAACATGTCTCAAGTACATGATATATTCCATGTATCCATCTTGAGGATGTACATATCGGATCCCTCACATTTTCTGAATTCAAAGGTGGTATAGTTGGTGAATGATCTCTCTTATAAGGAGAATCCAGTCAAGAACTTGGATTTTAGAGATAAAGTTCTACACAACAGGACCACTCAAGTGGTTAAAGTACTATGGTAGAATCATAAGTACGAAGAGGTAACATGGGAACCAGAGGAAGTGATGAAGGAGAAGAAACCTCACTTTATTTCCCCATAGTTTGTAAAATGAAATTTTGAGTGCAAAATTTCATACGGTGGGAGAATTTAATGACCCAAAAATTTATCAACGAATATTCCCTTATTATAATTATTTTATAAAATATAAGTCGCATAAAATCACATATAGAACACAATAAAAACTTTATAAATGAGGAATGAATGAAATAAGAAGTATTTATAGAAATTAAGGAACCTAAACCAATGGAATAGTAACATGGCCTATGAAATAGTAATTTGACCCTTAATAACAGTAACATGGGCTCTATAATAGTAAACTCACCTATAAAATTATAAATAAAATTAATCCATTGTATAAATAAAAATATTATATAATTATATCAAAGTATAAGTAAATAAATATTTTTAAAATGATAAATTAAGTGTTGGTATTTTTATAAAACATAAATGTTTATTTAGAATTTTATATTTAATATAATGACTTAACAGAAAATTGATTTTCATAAAATAGATTAATAAATTGATATTATTTGACTTATGATTATAATATAATTTTATGAGTCCTAAATTTATTTTTTCAAATTGTTATCAAATCAGTTATAATTTAAAAATAGATATTTTTTGAGTAAATGATGATTTTAATTAAAAATAAAATTTATCATATATATAAAATTATTATCATAAAATTTAGTCCAGTTTTTAATTATACACATTGAAAAATAGTTAAGGTGAATTTTTATTATTTTTCTAAAATGGTTGAATTTTTTGGTGAATAGTGAAATACAGTGATTTACGGATATGCTAAATACATGAATTATTGAGTAATTGATGATTTATGATGATGTATCAACATTGTATTGAACTCTCATGCATTAGTTATTGTATTGAGTCATAATAATAAACGCTATTCATAGTCTTGAGCCAAAATAATAAACTGATGAATAAAATAATAAAAAAACCTCTCTCCTCCCTAAAAAATACCACCCTCAACACATCTTTTCATCACACCTCTAAATCCGGGAAGCTTGTAAAACTTCTTCCCAAAACTCTTTCCAATTCTCTCCCCCATCTATAGTTGACTTTGGTCTCAAAAAAATTCTAAACTCAAGTTCCTCAAGGAAGCTCTCAAGGAGAATAATTCAAGAGGTAAAAACCTATTTCCTTTTCTTTTAATTTCTTTCCAATTTCCTCTCTTTATTATTCTATCCTCACATCCCCTTATCCAAGTGGAATGGTAGCTCCATTATATCTAATATACTAGAATTTTATTATGTTAATGTAATAATCCATCATCATTTAGTTCCCATCCCGCTTTTATTCTAAAAACGAAAATATCGTCTGTGAAGTGTTAATTTATCGCATTCAAGGACGATGAGTTTTCAATTTACTTTACCTCCTTCAAGGATATTAATAAAACCATTTTTATGGTAAAAAAAGAAGATAATATATTTATTATACCTTATTTTATGTTCTATAACCATTATATATAAATAATATTAAATAATAGAACAGAACTAGTTCGTGATGATCGGGAAACCTCAAAATTAATATAAACGATTATCATCAATGTTTTATCTAACGAATCATACTAATACCATATAATAATGATATACAAGACAAAATAAACTTCTTTATATTCATTAATAACATATAATTTCAATTCGGGACAACTATTCCCATTCAATATGATCTTTCATACACATATACAAACGAATTGATCATGAAAACCAAGGAAATGAACACTCCCAAACGATGAAATTATATCTTACAACTCATAAAAAGTCCATAAATGAACATAATAAAATCATAATAAATAAAATAAATGTGGAAAATTTTATTAATTAATTAATTAATTTTATTAATTTTTTATCCAAGACATTAAGTTCTTGTGTATACCACTTTCAGACAAAAGGTTATGGATTCCTTCCAAACCTCCAATTTTTCCTTTGGGTTACGCTTTCCCTCTCTTTGCTACAATGTAACATTTATTTATTTTTCTATAATTCCTATAAATTATATATAAATGTTCCAAAATCATTTATTTATATCCTCACAACCTTATTTAATGGGTAAATACATGTTTTAAAATGGTTCCCTTCTCAATTGTTCTTGATAAGCAAGCCTGATCAAAGGGAACATCTAGATTTCTTAACTATTATCAAGTGAACTCCGTAATATTTTTTAAGTCACAATTATTTTTATAAAATCTCTAATTTTAACATAAACAATCTTGGTTCATTTATTGTTTAATACTAATAATTATTCCTTTTCTATTTTAAATAATCTTAAAAAAATTCCCTTAAACTGAAATAAAATGTTTTATTTCTAATGTTTCTTAAAGACTCTTTTTATATGTTTTCACTTAATTTTGACATCAATTATAATGATCTATACCTATTTCCCCACATTAATTTCCACATACTTATGAAATCCATTCTTCCAAGGACACAATTATGATATTCACTTTTGTTATGACTTATAAGATGTTTATAAAACCCAATTCTTTCCTTGGGAAACCCTTATGTTTATGATTGATTCCTTGTGTATGATTAATTATGTGGAACACATATTCATGAACATTTTATAATGGGTTCACCCAGATACTACTCTGATACATTGGGTAATGTTTTTCCTCCTGATATGTAATATCTAATGATCTTCATGGTTATCCTTTACTCATGCTCTATGTGCAACAGTCTTAGTTGTTATCCTTGAATCATAATCCTCCATTTGTAATGAGACTTGAATCATTCTTATGTCATATTTTATGCTACTTCATAATTACTATGATTATATGATCCCATGTTCTATATTTTAGGCTTCCATGTGTTTATTCATGTTCCATTACTTTTTATGTCATCATGTTATGTCTTCTAACCCATGTGGTATGATTTATTATTATACTTACTAGGATTTTTAGCTCATCTATTTATTCATGTATTACCTAGGTTATATTATGTGTATGTAAGGAATCAAAGGGTGTTAGGATATCATTATGAATATTAAATAAAATATGTTCTTATTTTTATTTCATGCTTTCTAATAATGTATCAAATATTCAAAAGACACTAGACATTACGATCTGTAGTTTTTACTTTAAGGATAATTATGAATAAAATCATGTAATAATTTGTGTAAAAGGATAGGGATGTTATAATTTTGATTTTGAAAATTTTGTGACCTTCCTTCTAAATTTTTTTTCATTGAATGTGTACATACATGTTTTGGACAAGTCTTAAGATAAACAGCATGTGCAATGGATCATGTTAAACTTTAGAAAGTATTGTTCGTTGATAACATGTGCTAAACATATTGGTTTCAGTAATTATTTAATGGTTTAAGGAATTACTTAAGGAACATATGAATCATTATAAGTGATTCATGTATGAAAAATCATCTTTAATATCCAATTTTTAGTTTAATAAATGATATAGAGATAGATCGATGCATAACCAAAGGATGATACGATTGTTATGGAATGAAAAGTAATAAATTAAGTTTATTTTTTTCAATTTGTTATCAAAATGTTAAAAGAGTAACTCTACTCTATAAAACATATTTGGGAAAAATGTTATCTGGTTACTTTTCTTTCTATGAAATCAGTGGTCTTTTAACCGATCACAAGATTTAATGGTTTTTTGATCATTAACTTTCTAATGAACATGTTCTATATCACCATCCATGAGAACTTGATAGTTATATATATCTTCCATATTCATGGTTTCACTTTCCACTAAGGATTTCCAACCCGAAATCATAGTTTTGTGGGGACAATCTCTTTTCCTTTTCCCTATTATTAAGAGTTTATTTTATTAAACCAATTTCTAATGTGGTTTTTTCACATAGTAATTTTGAATTGTCAACCTTTTTTATGTATAATTTCAAATTTATCAGATGGAGTTTATTGAAGGAGGGGAGAAAATAACACCTTAATATTTTATGGGATGTCACTTCATAAATTAAATTTCTACAACAACATAGGCTTCTCACAACACTGAGGCTAAAAAAATAATTATTTACAAGTAAATATCAGTCTGTGGACTCATACAGGGAGACCCCATGTCACCTATCCCTCTAATCATGATACAAGATTCACTTAGAAAATCCATTAAAAACGTAATCCATAGTAATACATTATAGGTCTTAAAAGGTTTTTGAGGATTATATAAAATAGAGTGGTGAGAAAATTAATTGCGATAAAAGTTTAATTTATGTTATAATATTAGGTTCAAATAGATGATGAATAAGAATGGAGGAGTTGTAGGCCTTTCAGAGAATAATTTTCCCTATAGAATACTTGGGATACCTTGTCACTCAGAAAGGCTACACATCGGACATTGTGAGAGGGTTCTTAATATAATTACAAGTCGCATAAAATGGTAATAATTCCCTTATTTCATTATAGGGAAGGATTAATTTGGCTAATTGTTTCCTAAACTCTGTTTTTATGCACATCCTTCCAGTTATTCGACGTCATAAATGTGTGATGAGGAAAATTGAGATGATTATGACTTCTTTTGTATGGAATTCACATACAGAAGTATGGTGTAATTGGGCCTCGTGGAGTAGGATGGATAGGTTGGGGGATTATTGGGAATTAATATGTGTAGTTTGGAATGTACCATGCTTATACTTAAAGCTAATATAGTCTGGGATGTCATGGTGGGAGACTCCCCTTAGTGGAAGGTTATCACTAGGAAATATGGCATTTCACTAGACGCTCTGATTGGGGGAGAGTCTCACATTTATAGAAGGAACTTAAAGATTAATATTATATTCTTAGTATTGATTCTATATAGGTAGTGGGATGCACCCACTCATCATCAAGCATTTATTCAGGTCATCCTCAATCACCAGTAGCATCAGGTTTTTTGAGAAAATTGACTTTTCTACTATTTATGAAAATATTTTCTTTAGTATATCTTCTACGAGGGTGTTTGTAGCTAAGGAGTATAACTTAATTAACCATATAAATATCTCTATAATTGTTTTTGTATAATCATTTTTGTGTAAGGATATACCCATAAAATATAATTTTCTATTTTACAGGGTTTTTAACAACATTTTCTATAAAAATGAGGAAATTAGAATAAAATTTATTGGCTTGGTGTCAAGGTGATGGTGTTGTAGGAACTAAAATGAAGAAATTAAATATCACCTATTATTTTGAAGTGAATGGGATAAAATGGTATGGAGGCGATTTGGAATCATTCCTGGGAGGGACATGCAGGCTGGCATATGTCAGCAATTTCTTTGGAGTGGTTTTCAGCCCTCTGATGTGTGAAAGAAGGAACATATAGAAAGAGAAAAGTTATTGGAAGTTTGATATTGGTCGATATGGGACACCAGAAATAGGGTGAGAACTGAATTCCAATCCAAATCATCTTCATCCATTCAATTTTGATTGAGGAGCCTTATAATGGAGTTGGGGTCCTTGTTGAAGAATTGGGATAACATCCAAATGATGAGAATGGATATGGTGTCCAGTAGAAGTGAGATATCTACACAAAACACTTCCCAACATGGAAGATTGGTTTGCTGGAAGCCCCTATAACATGTTTTTAAACTCAATTTGGATGGCCCCTATGGGATAGGCATCATGTGAGGGGGTGGCATTGTCATGGGTCATGATGGTGTGGTTTAGCAGGTTGTCAACATCTTTTATGGTTATGGTAACTCTATTAAGGCTGAATCCAAGGCCATTATTAATGGATTAGAAGTTTTATTCAATAACAACATATCTATTTTGGTCATCTAAATATATTTTTCAATTATTTACAATTCTATGAATGGTAAGTCAGATGCCCCCTTGTCTATCGAGTACCTCATTCATCGGTTTAAAAATCATATCTATAATGGAATTATCATGGTGAATATATATAGAGAAGGAAATTAAGTGAAAGTATTTATAAAGTAATGGTGAAACCAAAACAATCATTTTATATCTTTTTCTTCCATGGCCAGCCTTCCCTTGCAATGTGTTAGACTTATTCAAGCTGATACACTTGGTTTGCATTATTAAAGACCTCACTTATCCCCAGATCTTTTTTCACTTTCCTATTTTCCTTTTCATGTCTTGTGGTATGTAGTCCTTTGAAACATTATCGAGTAATGATATTTTGTCAATCATATGGTTTTATATTCATCCGAATGATTTTGTAGGAATAATATAAGAATCAATCTAATTTTAAACAATAAAAGGATATATTTTTCTAAAGGTCGTTTTACAGCCTTTTTATGTCTCACTTTTTTTAAAACTTAATTTTGACACTAAAAAAATTCTATTGAACAAAATAAAATTCATTTTTAAAAGAGTAATGTTAAAATTATCTTACGGTGAAAGTTTTGTATTTTCCAAAAAATATTTATTTTCCAATGAATAGTGAAAAATATCGATATTTATAAAACATACAATTTATTATATTAAAAGTATATTTATGATTTTAATTTTATATCACCTATTAAATTATAAATAATTTTTGGTTATATCATAAATGATAATATGAAATATTTATATCGTGTAATAAGTAAATAAATGTATTATAAATGATAAATTAAGTATTGGTATTTCTAAGAAGCATAATTATTTATTTACAATTTTATAATTAATATAATGATTTAAAATAATTATTTTCTGAAAATAGATTTATAAATTAATATTTTTTTTCTTATGATTATTAAATAATTTTATGAGATCTTAATTAATTTTTCAACGTGTCATAAAAGTATTTATAATTTTTAAATATTTATTTTCATAGTAAATGATGATTTTATTTAAAAATTATGTTTCTCATACTATAAATATTATTTTCTTAAATGGGGTCCACTTTTGAATTCTACATGTCAAAAAATTATTAGGTTGAATATTTTGGATTTTTCAAAAATAGTTGAATTTTAAGTGAATAGTGAAATACTATGATTTATGGTATTTAACATTATTGGTAAATAAATGAATTATTGAGTCATGGATCATGTATGGATGAGGTAATAACTCATTATTTCTAACTTACTTGATATATTTACTTTATTTTGTCATATTACAAAAAAATATTTATAGTCTTGAGCTAAAATAATAAACCAATGAATAAAATAATCAAAAAACACTCCTCTCTACTATAAATACCACCCCTCACCACCCCCTTCTCCTCAAACCTATAAATACATAAAGTTAGACCAATTTATTCCCAATCCCTCTCCTAAATCTTTCACCCACATTTTTGTCTTTTAGGTCTCACCCAAAAAAATGTTTCAACGTTCCTTAGAGTGGTTCTCAATGAGATAGATTCAAGAGATAAAATCCCAATTTGTTTTTTAGTTTTATTTTAATTTATTTCATTTATTATCATTTAATAAACATCCTATACCAAAGTGGAATTATAAATACATAATAATTTATATAATATAATTTTTTATAATATTGTTATATCAATCATTTATTATCTTCTCTTCCCCTTTTATTTTAAAAATGAAAACATCATTCGTGAGGTTCCAATTTACGACCTTCATGGATGACACAATTTCGTTTTTCAATTATGCTTTAAAGGCTGTAAATAAAAATATTTTCACCATTAAAAGATAATATAATATATTTATTAAAACTTATTTAGTGTTATGGAACCATTATATATACATAATATTAATTAATAAGACAAAACTAGTTTGTGATGATCAAAAAAACGCCCAAATGATCTAAATGGAAATCATTAACATTTTACCTAAAGAATCATCCTCATATTTTAAAAAACTGATATATTAGACCATTTTATCTCATATAAGTTTATTAATACCATATAATTTCATTTCTGGATAACTATTCCCATTTTCCATGATCTTTCATACATGTATACAAGTGAACCAATCATGAAAACCAAGGAAATGAATAATCCCAAATGACATTATTGAATCTTAAAACTCATAAAAACCCATAAATTAAAAAAAAATTATAATAAATCAATTAAATTTTGAATAGGTTATTAATTGAATTATTAATGAATCAAATTTCATTATATAGGGAAATAATTAAAAGTTTAGAATTCTTTCAGACATAAGGTAAGAGTTTCTTCCCGAACCTCCATTTTCCCTTCAGGGTATGATTTATCTCTTTTTACACCAATTTAATTCTTAACAATTATTATATAATCCTCATAAATTCGGTTTTTATGTTAGAAATATATATATATATAGCTCAATTATACTATATTTAATTGGTAATTACATGTTTTATATGGTTTCTGTTTAATTCCTCCTGATAAGAAAGCCCGATTAAAGGGAACTTTTTAATTTCTTACCCATTTTCAAGTATACACTATAATATATTTTAAGACGCTAATATTTTTATAAAATACCTCTTTTTATCTTGAAAAAATATCTTTTCTCTTTTCCTATTTTATGTAAACAGTTAATCATTATCCTCTTTAAAGAGACTTTTATATTTTCTCTTAAACTGTACTGAAGTGGTGCATTTCTAAAGTCTCTTAAAAGCTCTTTTAACATGTTTTAAATTCAATTGGACATATTTTATGACTCAAAAATAATTTAATTTTACTTCCATTTTATTTTATAGGATATAAATTTTTATAATCTGATTTTATGAAAAGTACAAATAATTTTCCTGAAAAATCTTATTTGCAATGAAAAAAACTGTATTTCTATCAAGAATTCCTCGATGATTTTATTAGAGTATTTTTATTTATTTCAACACCATATGTTGAATGATATGATTAATTGGTATTAATATTTTATGATACCATCTTCCATATTTTATTAAATGGTTTATGTTCAGTTTGATCATGGATGTGCTATTTTGATACCATTCACCATATTACTCTGAATGGTTCGTTATTATTATTACTAATTGGGAAAAGTTATTAAAATTTCATATGTATATTTTGTTTATGATTAACCCCATTCATATGAGGAATGAATTTTAATTATTAAATTATGGGTGGGGACCTCTATATCCCCAAGATGCATCAGTATATCTCATGAGACAAACTAGACTGTGTTTTTATCCATTTATGTATGGTGTCCTAGTTGAAGACTTCATGGTATGTTTATGATTTCCAAAATTATGTATTCCCTTATTATGATACTAGTAATTGATAATACATGTGATTACTCAGCTATTATAATATCCATGGTTAAGTTTCTTTCTCATGTAATTATTTGTGGCATTATTTAATAAGATTTTATTCCTAACATATTACGCTCAAGATTATGTTTTAATTGAATGTGGTTTAGTTATTCACCATACCTTATTGTTTATGATTATGATAGCTTCCATTGTATTGTTTACCCTTACTAAGCATATAATATCACCCCTTTATTGTGTTTTATTTTTCCCCAAGATGTGATGATGCATATTATGAATGACTTGCAAGGATAATCTATGAGTTTATGAATGTTTCTAGTGGAGTTGATATGTTGTTTTTACTTTCAAGTTTTAATGTAATAATTATGTTTTTATCTAGTTTTCCAAAGATACTAAACTATTATGTCATTTAATATGGGAATTATTTTTTATTATACTAATTTAATAAAATAAGGCATTGACTTCGGGCTACTGGGGTTGGGGTCTTTACACAATGAGTTCAAGACATAACTCAAATAACCAGGTTTATCAAATTTCATAAAACCAAACACACTAATAATCAAAAAAATAAATTTAATTAAAAACCCAAATAATTAATTATAATATACTAGGAAATTAACATCATATATTCTAATCAACTAAAAAGTTTGACAGCAACTAAAGTAAAAAATTAAAAAAAATTATACCATCATTAAACATTAATTTAAAATATATAAGAAATATATTTTAAAAGTAAAAGTGAACAAGTGAACTATATCTAATTATATATGGGTAATTTTAATCATGTTTAGTAAAATTCTATTTTTAACTTTTTTTATTACATATTATGTAGGAGTATATAGTTTTTATTTTCAAAAATCAAAAAGTATTTCTTGTTTATTTTTTTAATTTTTTTAATCATACTAATTAATTCCTATTTTACTTTTCCAACCATGTGTAGTAATGTGTAAATTAATGTTTAATTATTTTTACATGAATTTTTAAAATATAGTGTGGTTTTTTTTGAAATAATTTTATCATATAAATGGGTGATTGATTGATGATACATGAGAGTGATAGGAAGTGTATTATTGTTTTAGGGAAGGATTTTTTTAGGTATGATGGTGGAATTATTTCATTTAGGATGAATCGATTCATCTTTCATTGTGATTGTGTGAGAAGAATATACATTCTATGGATAAGATGATTTCAAGTACATTCATTTGGGATATCCTCTATCTCTAAATGGTTTTCTTTATTTTAGACATGCTTGGATAATCATTTTATATAGGTATGAGGGGTATATATTAGATCATATGTTTCATACCATGTGAAAACTATATATGTGATTATTCCTATTCTTGAACATAATGACTTAACTATTTTTCAAAATTTTAATTTATGAGAGGGTGAGGGTGGTGTAGTGAGAGCGGAAACACAAACCCAGAATTAAATCATGATAATTACATCCCATGGAATGATATTTAAAATTATTAATTTGAAATATAATAACATATAATTTATATAACCACTAATGTTTAAGGGAAAATAGAAAACTTAAGGGGAATTTTGACTTTAGGACCAAGTCCTTAGCTGCCATGAGAGAAGAGTTCATATAATTGGTTATGTTTTTAATTCATTTTTTTGGTAATTAATTTTTCATGCATCACAAGGTTGATCACACCCCCGACTCAAAATTCAATTAATCCAACTATAATGGTAATTGTTGATACCATCCTATTCCATTTCATTATAAAGTCATATATTAAACATAAAAATACAAAAAAAAATAGTTTAAATTAATTCCACAAACAAAAAAACACTAAAATTTTATTTTTTTCATTCATTATAGAAAAGTATATAATCCAACAATGTATCCCTAAATATGTGACCAGGTTACTCACTTATATTATGTTCTCACATTTACTCAATGATAAAATTGGAATCTTTATTTGGGTTGTGGTATAATATAACCATTGAGTTTCATCAATTTATTAGATAAAAGAAAAATAATTACAAAAAATATATAAAAAAACATTAAAACACAAATTTAAATTTTATAACATATATTCAAAATATGGATATATAATTTTTAGAATTACTATTTTAGGTATATATTAATTTATTTGGAGAATTTATTTCATCACTTATGTGATGCTAAAATGAGGAATTGTTGGGAATATTCAAGGGGAAAGGGTTTTTACTAGTCAAAGGCATGTAAAGATAAGAAAACCAATATACATTATATACTAATAATTAAAATCATCATCAATAAAATCTACCCAGGAAAACTTACAATCATATTTCACTAATAATCATTACTATAAAGGTGGAATAAACCCATGCACCTATACCAACGGTTTCTAGAAACCATTGGTATAGGTGGTCTTATCCCAATGGTTTATTATAACAGTTTGGATAGGCAGTTTATGTTAATTATATCCGAATGGTTTAAAAAAAATAAAGGGATATATATTTATACCAAAACTTTATTTAAACCATTGGTATAGAGGTAGAGATACCAACAGTTTCATAAAACCGTTAGTATGGTCCTTCCACAAATAAACAGCCCACGAGCACCCCTCCTCTCATAGAATTTTCATCTAGAAACCTAGAAAAAGAATTTGGTGTCCCACTTTATTCCCTACCCATGATGATATCTCATCTATTATTGGATTAATTTCATTCTTCTTTCATATTAAATTGATGAATTTGAAACCATTAATTTATTCTATCAACCATTAATTTAATTTTTATTCAAGGTCGAAAACACCATAGTAGATTCGGGTTTTGCCCAAATTTAATTTCATTGGATCCTAATTAATCTGGTGTGATTTAGGATTTATTATATTTGGTTCATGTATGTTTGGCTTATTCAGGACCATTTTTTTCTCATCTCTTTTGGTTTAGCTCGACTTAGGTTGTTATGGTTGGTACTATTCAAATTTCTTTACTATGTTTATAAATATTTTTTATCCAACTTGACCTCCATGTTTATTTTCAATATATATTGTTTATAGTTTTCATTGATTTTAATTTTGTAATATTGAATTCAAATATATTAAATCCTATGAAACTAAAAAAATGAAACAATTAATTTTTTTCAAAATATAATATGAATTGAATTGAAACATAGTAAACTAATTAGAATTAAAATCAAAAACAATGAAAATAATGACATAACCCAAAAAATAGAAATATGACTTTACCCAAAAATGAACCAAATGACCTAACATAAAAAAATGGACAAATGACCAAATCAATTGAGAAAAATGAAGCAAATAACCAAACCAAATTTGAATTGGATCAAATTGAAAATAAAAGAAAGTTGTATCATACCCATACTAAACATTCTAATTTAAACATAATGATTTTTCTATGACATTAATTTTAAATTTTGATATTAGTATCACTAAAAATAAACTAATTGTTTTATACCACTTCATATATTTAATTTGGTTTGGTTATTGGTATTACATAATTAAATCAGGTCTTGTATTCTTTCTTTTTTGGATTACACATTTGGTATGAAATTATAATTAACTCCAAATGTGTTTTCAAATAAAGGAAATGAAAAAAAATGAAGTGATATGAAGGAAAGGGATGATAGAAAATAATCACCACATGATAGAGATAAAAATAACTCCTCTACTTTATGTTGTGATTATTTATTTCAAATATATATCAACAATATATAATGACATGTGATTAATATTTTTTAATTTTAATCATGATCCACCACCCAAGAGACAATTATTATCTAATGATACTAGATGTAGAAGTTCTCAGCCAGACGATGCAAGGCAATAGTTCTAGAGCTATGTGCACCACTTGGCTTCCCCGATCACACCCTATCCCTTCCTCTTACATAACATCTAGAAGACCTTTCTATCCCAAAGTGTCATTAGAGGAAACTGAGATATTTAGTTTGCCTATGTTTTTTCCACTATTTTCATTTGATCCTTCTCACCTTTCTTTCACTTATCCAATGATGGATCCTACTCCACACCTATGTTATAAATTTCCACATTTGTCTCTCCCATATTCTTTTCTTTCTACATCCTTCTCCCTAAGATTCTATGTTTTTGCTCCTTTGAGTTCAACTCCAACACATTCTATGACTCTAGAGAAGACATTTGGTCCCAAAACATCTATAAAAATTAATGATCCTTCAGTGCCTAGGGATATAGTGGTTCCCGCTAATTAGGATAACTCAAGTATATTTATAGAACCATAGTAATTTTTTCACCATAATATATTTTCATTATAAGATGTATTGATATAATATTTTTTCCCCATATAGATCTTTCACTAAGTGGTGTGGGAATACAAGCATGAATATAGTCTAGAACCACCGTACACTGAAAATGGTTGATTATAATGATAGAAAGTAAAATCATTGTTAAAATACAGTGATAATGTTGTAGTTTTATGGAAGCACTTTCCAAATAATTTGAAATCATTCTCTTCAGGCCACTCTCCTGGAGACACCTTCCAAATTAATTAAGGGAAAATGATTGGGCACAAATATAGGTAAGAAAATTCATTTTATTTAATGTTATATTATTATTTTTTACATTAATTAAAATTTTGGTCATAGATCTGTTAGAATTTTCCCGATGGTGAGGTTGTGAGGACAGAAAGCCTCATGGAATTATGTGATATATAGATAACATATAAGCATGAGTTTTATAGTGGATAAAATTATATATTTGGTATAAAATTAGAGGCCACACTAATCATGAATGAGTATCCAGTATACCAATATCGAGAAATGATTTCTTATTATAATAGTATCAAGTTTAAGGTATTAATAAAATTTTATGTTTTTAATGAAAATTACCAGTATTCTCATTAATAATTTGTTTTGTATTATTTAAATTTATTTATTAGAAAGTTTCATGGTGAAATTTAAAGAAAATATGCTTCGAAATACCTCAACACATTTGGGTGGACTACGATACCAGAATATGAGATGAAGAAGTTACAACACTAATTTATTTTTTTTCTATTTAAATAAAATAAGTAAATAAAATTTATTCAACTATAAATTATATATATTTATTATATTTTTTAAAAAATAACTATATTTAATAATTAGATAGTTTAGGATATGTTAAATATATATGTATTATAGGGAATTAAAAAATGGTTTTTAAAATAGAATATTTTCTTGTTGAATCCTCTATACCCTCTTAATCATGTGTGAATGTTATATGTGTTAGTTAGGATACTATGGGAAAAGAGAGTGTGGTTCCTCTTATAAGATAATTAGAATGTGGTTGGTGGGGAATTGTTATGAAATATTTCAATGATATAAAACATGTCTAACTCATAGAATCACAACATATCATCTTCCAAACACATGGAATCATATATTTCATGGGACTTACTCAATAATAATCCAAAAAAAATTATCTCATGTCAATGCCCCATGCCTCCATCTAACCAATGCAATGATTCAAGTGATAAACTTCTAGACACTTTCAACAATTCCAAAGAGTTACTAGAAATAATTCAAATGTGACTTTAATTTTTATCAAATATATCAAATTCAGATAAATTTATTCCACTTCAATAATGAAACCATTTTTAAAATACATGGAATGTTAGTAATTCACAACTATATTTTTAGTATCGAGAATACAAACTAAGAATGTTTTTTCACACCAAAATTCTATTTTTATTATCTTTATCACACTTTTCCATCTATTTAATATTTGACATTCATTTTCTATATTTAGGTTCACTTTACCAGGTTTAACTATAAATTTAAAAAAACACATCATAGAAAGTTACACCAAACACATGGAATCACATATTTCTTGTTCCTAACTCAAGGTTAATCTTAGAAGATAGATCTCATGTTAATATCTCTTGTCACCACATACCCCAGGGAAGGCTGCAAGTGATCAACTTCATGGAAATTTACACAATACAAAATAGTTTTTGGAAACAATCCAAACATTAATTTAATTTCTAAATAATTATAGAGAGTTTTTGTGGTCATTTCTCAAAGGAATGTGAATTTTAAATGGAAAGTTAAGGGCATCAAAACCATAAATCTATATTGATTTAAAAGACCATATGGTTTATTATATTTTAATGTAATAGGATAAAATTTTTGTTTCATGATACTTTTCAAAATTTTGAGGAATTATTTTGTTGTTTAAGAATATCAAGAAATATGATTACTTGATACATTTCTATTTCATAAACACAATTTCATCCTTTGGTTTTGATTCAATGAATTTCCAATTCATCCTTTACTCCAAGAAATGAATATCCAAAAATGAAATTTTTATGCCAAGACCACTAAAATTCTCTTTTAAAGGATCTTAAGTTCCATGAAAAGGTAACAAGTCTTTCCTTAAATCTCAAACTATTTCCCAAAACCAATATGGTTAACAAAAGTTATCCAATATAATAAATTAATATCTAAACATCAAAAATAACGCCACTGGTTCATCGTTAACATTTAATTTTCAAATCATTTGACTAAGAACAATGAAATATTGACTAGGTCATCCTTTAGGTCAATGGTATATGATAAACCCTTATCGTCCTCTAACCATGGGTTCAACCCCCAGGATCATTCTATATGTGATGATTTTTCACCCATAATGTGTGTTCTCCTTTTTCCAAAACTATATTAATATAATTCTTATAAAGTTACCCCAAAATATGACTGAGATCCATGAAATAAAAGTAATTGTTAAATAACCATTTTACAAAGGCTTTTAATATAAACTCAATATATAAATACTTTATCCCTTTTAAATTTTCAAGGTGTCCCACAAAATAAATTCAACCAATATGATATTTATGGTTTTTGGGAGGAATAAAAATCAAGGGGAAATAAAAAATATAAGGGAAAAAATCTTTAAAGGGACTTATCATGGATAAAGCTATTTGAAATCATTGATAGGGGACATAAAATATAATAGGAGAATGGATGGATCTCCTTCTATGGGATCCTAGTCCATTAAAATGATAGGGAGGATAAAGTAAGGGTTAGAAAATTAAAATCTAGCTGGTACGAATCCAAAATTTCATGTTCTAATGAATTTGGGGACGTTACACTATTTATCCACAAAATTTTTAAAATCAAAAAAGAACATTATAGGTTCCACTACCTTGGCCAACCCAATATGAATGGTACAACTATAGAATTCACATAATTGGAAACATTGTCTGCCAATAGAGTCAAATGTCATTTTCAAATTGCAGAGTCAGCATTCATGCTAGTCCCATGATTTAACAAATCATGTGGAAGTTTTGTGCCAGTATCCATATGCCACAAAGTCCATGTGTGGTTTATCCAAGTTCAGGAATGATTTTGTCCAACCATAAACAATCCATGTATTATAACCATTTATAATAAAAAATAATCTAAAAATATATCTTCATTATAGTAATGACATAGTTTCCCCGAAACTATGTATGAAAACCATGCACAAAATAAAAATTTCCATATTTTTTTAAGTATTCGATTGATGCTTCTTAGGAACTCTAAACAAACATCAATAACATAAAATAAGATCTATAGTGACATGGAGGGCGTCACAGTGAACTAAAATATTATAATGTGGGTAGTGATTTGATCATTTTTATTATAACATTATATTTTAATATGGTATATTTTAGTGTTCCAAACATTTGGATAGTTAAAGGTGTTATAATTATACAAGGTAATTTGAGTGAGATTATCTGATGAGGGGGTGAATTAGGGTATGAACTAAAAAGTAAAATTAAAACTCTATCCATTTAATGATCTTGACCTCTCAAACTTGAGGGTCACTTAGAATTCTCATTCCTTGGATATAATTAAGTTTATTTCTCAATTTTGGTGTGCATGAATAAAGTAAATATTACACAAGTATTTACTTGGTTCACCTTCACTAGGATATATACAAGGATCATGCATCTTCATTGTGAAAAGCACCAATATTCACTATGAATCTCAATACTTATACAGGTTCAGGATATGTCACTTCTATACCCAGGTTCACTACCTTACAATTTTAGGGAAAACTCATTTCTTCATGAGGTTCAATCCCTTGAACCTTTTTGGATGTCTCGCTATGTGTGGAAAGAATCACATTCTTATTCCATTTCTTAATTCTATTTCAAGGATACACACAAAGTTTGTGGACATGTGGGTCCCTTTATCAGAAATACTAAATTCATGTTCAACTAAAGTTAATTATTGTGTTTAATTCAATTTTGTTACTTCTTCACAACCTATGAAAAAAACTTGAATTAGCACTTACACTTTCCTAAATACCTAGAATATTTCCACTTTTCTATAGGAATAGAAAACATTCTATTTATTTTTCTATGACTTCAATGGTTGAAAATTATTCAAGAATTGTGTCCCCTCATCTAGAACAATACCTTCTCATTTCTCAAGAAATTAGATCTTAAATAAAGAAAAGGTCCAGTTATCAATTTTCTAGATCTATACGTTGTATACAGATAATCATATCTTCTCTTTTCAAAATGTTCTTTGTATGTCTGGAATCCATGATATTCCCTTTATAAATAGGGAATTATGTTCCAATTAATTTCCACATATTGAACCATAATTGGGATATTCAAACCACTCATTATGATCCAAAAACTTTTCTATAACTACTGATAAGTATCTTATTTTAGACACCTATAAAACACATGGTTGTGGCATGGTTTGAAGGACTACATAATAGATTCCTTCCACCAGGATCATTTTATGGATTGGTCTTCCCTACCAAGGTGTTGGCTTCAAAAAATTATACTTCAATGCAGTGTGGTCAGCACACTTTGGATTGGATTGTTGCGGTTAACTAGGTCCACTTTTTCATAAGAAATAATCCTCATTAACTCCACCATATGAATTTATGAATGATCAATATCACACCATATTGGATATAGCATGGATGAAACTTCTGCATCATAGCCTCATATAAAATAGGAAATCCTAAAACATTTATTTTGAACAAATCAATCCCTCCACATCACAAAGCATGGATAGGGTGAGGAAACATATACTATCTATCAGTACTGTGGCATAGTTCTGAATGTTTCTTCATAGAGACTTCTCATATGGTTTATGTGGTGGTGTAGCTTTGAATGTTGTTATGTGATAAAATTTTCACCAAATGGGGATAAAACATATCCATATTTGATGTGGCATATACATCATGAAACATATCCATCTATGTCATGGGAACCTCCATATTTATAGAATCACTGAAAACTGACTCCCTTTAACTCTATAGTGGTATAGGTGTAGCTGAAAAACCTCTTATCCCACATCATACATTCATCTGAAAACCTCGTGGATTATATAAATATTTGTGCCACTTCACCCTCTATATGGAAGCAGGGTTTGGCACCCAAAACACTTTGCATACATGAAATTTATTGGACGCACCTTACATGCACTATCCCACCAGCGCATGATCATGTTTCTTCACTCAGTCACGCATTCCTATATGACCAATATAGACCACCATTATTGTACCATCACATGTGTTCTCCCTGGTGAAATTGGGGTTATTTTTTATGGATAGCCATAAATTTTGAACATAAACATCAAAGTTATAGAATAGTCCATAGATTACAAATTAAACTCTTCTATATAGTCCTCCTCTAAGGTAAAGTCCTAATATATGTTGCATAGTCATGCTTTGGAGTTACTTACAACATTACCATTATGGCATAATATTATAGGCTATAGTGTAGCCTTCTCAAAATCAAAAAATTCTCACTACGGTCATCACTGAACCAGGTCCAAACCTCCAACAATACTTCAATAGTGTAGCCATGGAGACTAAGGTGTGGCTCTCCTAAACATTCCCACTACAACCATCACTAGAAATTAGTGTTCCACTTTTTAAATCAACTCCATATAATTCTCTTTTGGAATGTCTCCAAATATCTCAATCCCCATCTTTAGGACATCTTAATCTCCTACGAAACACTCCATGACTTTTTTCATTATCAACATGTTTTATAAAAAATGGTATTGTCAAGAAATACAACTTGTATCATTGAGATGACAAGAATCATATTAATTTTGGTTATTAACCTTTACTAATATTATTTTCAACAAATAAAAAATCAATCCATTAGGATTAATAACAATCTCCACATTTGGATTTAGTTGAAAATATCCCTTTAATAATATCACCTTGAGATCGAGTGAAATGAATTTAATTTTCACTTCTCGCATATTCCCTTGATAATGTAAGCTTGAGATCAAGTGAACCAAAAGAAAAATTCACTTATCCCCTATATTTTCAAAAGAAATACAATGGAATTTTTCCATTAGATTCTACTTCCACTATACTTTTGAACATCATATGAAATAATCCATTGTTGTAATAATGGTATACCTCTATGAAAAAATTTCTTCTCCCCCATTAATTTTGAAATTTTTCTTCCTATTGGTGTGTGGGAATGATATAGGAATATTATACACCCATTTGTGGATTTCTTCTCCACCAGTTTCAAACCGAATTTATTTTTGGCGTCAACAACAAGTTGATCATCCAAATCCTTTGAAACTTCTATATCACAGTTTCTTTTTTTAATTCCAAAATTTTAAAAATTCAATAAGACTACTAAGGAGAATCTAGGTATATGAAACAAGAGTTTTCTATAAAATCAATAAGTTTTTTCATGTAATTCATGAATTCCATGAAATACAAATCATATCTTTGGATTTTTATTATTAAAAGACAGCAAGTGATCTCCATCACTTCCCACCAAACAAATAGTGCATGTCATTAAAGAAATGGGTTGTGAGAAATATACCGCATGATGAAGTAATTGATAAAACTCAATAATCATTTGACACCACTTTTTGAAAGAGTGGTTCAATTTATACCAAATATATCATTTAAACTCTATGACTTTTAGTTCTTTAAAGGATAAAAAATCTTCTAATGAGGCATAAAATCCTTTTATGTTTATCATAATTACCCATAAATCTTTGTCACATGACACCATTTGTTGATACCACTTGTAATTTTGGAAAATTTGGGGGCACCACAGGTCTTGAATAATCATCTTCAAGTAACTTTTAGCATCATATATATTAGGATATCTAATTACAATTTTAAAACCACTTTTCAGAAAAACAAATTATGAAAATAAAATTCATTTTTTTTTGTTTTTGTTGTTTCCAATTTAATCATATTAAATAGTACTGAAACCAACTGATTTTTGTCCTGATTCAAACAAATATCTTGATACCATTTTTGTTTCACACCATTAAGGTCTTATTTCCTTGTATTTCCAATATGTAAGTTATCTAAAAAATATGTATCTTCATTATTGGTACCAATTGATATAATTAAATATCAATTCATCTGTGGGAAACAACTAAAATCACCATTTTCATGAAAAAATATTTTTGTCAAGATTTTAATTCATCTCTATCCACTTATGTTTTTCTAACATAGTTAACCATGTGTCTTTCAAACATAGTCACCCCATGGATTGTATTTACCCCTTAATCCCACATCTCTCACAAATAGTTAGAAACAATAAAGTATATGAGGAGAGGTGTAACTCGATGTTATTTAAGTTAAGGAATAAGGTTGGTCATGATGAACCATACCATCACCATCCAACTTCCTTTTCCCCTTTTTAGATTTTGGGAAAGGAATGCAATCATCCCTTAAATATCATAAACAAAATTTCTTTAAAGATTCATTTTCATGTTTATAAAGATATTTTTTAATGAATTTTTTTTCCTAGTATTCTGAAAATTCATATTTTTTTTAAAAAAAGTGGTTTTCAAATAAATTTACTTCTAAAATATATTATGTTTTAAAAAAATGGTTTAACAAGAGTAAATCATATTTTCCTCAAGAAACGTTTTGAGGGATTTTTAAATATTCTTTTATATATTTCCAAGTTTTTTTTCAAACAAATGGATTGCTTACAATATTTTATGAATTTTTATTTTTGTAAAAGTGATCTCAAAATTAAAGCTATATTTTCTTCAAATGTGATTTGAATGACATTTTACTGGTATTTCCATTCATAATTATGGAAAAAAATTACATATGATCCATTGGGGATATTTTCTAATAATAATATCTTAATTCTTTCTCAAGATGGGTTAATATTATTTCACTAATTTTTGTTATGGAAATAGTTTCATTTCCACGGGTTAATCATGTTTCAAGGTGTGAGAACCCAGTTTTCACCCTGGTATGGATCCTTTAAATTTTGGTCAAATTCAATATTTTAGACCTAATTTGGATGACTACTAAGTTATTAAAGGTTTTTAGGGTGTATGGGGAATATTAAAAGATCAGAACATAGCCGTTTTGGGAATAAAGGTCTGGAACAAGTTTTAGAGTAAACCGTGTTGGAAGGATGCACAGTTATGACAAACTGTGTAGATTGTGAATTTTTGGACATAGCCTTACCATATGGTCAGTGCATGGTTTCCATAATCGTGCAACCTAACCATGAAAGTTCCCTTTCTTTCCCAGGTACCCATGCATGGTTGGTTCACGGTTTGTAAAACCCATCGGCCAAACTGTGCACATGAAAATTTTAGGGTAATTTTACTATTTTTCCCTTAATGATATAATTAAGCATCCTCCTTCTTCCTAATCTAGTTTTATGAGGGATTGACCTATTTTTCTTCCATTTTGGAGATCTTTGAATGCCTAACCTAGGGGATGGTAGATATCCTTTTTTCCAATATCTTATTGAGCTTTCGTTCATTAGGTTGGACGCACAATGATATGTACTCGAGTCCATTTGAGCATTTATTCCCCTCTCTTTCTCTTGACCTAGTTATCGAGGTGTGAAATTTTTTCTCTTTTTATCATATATACTTTGTTCTAAGATAAATTAAAGGACGATATTAGAGGATAAGGATTGTACAACCATAAGTTGGGTGGTCTATAACTCATCCCTCGAGTTTATTGATTTTGTAATTGTTATGTGGGACCTACATATTTTATCAGGTGTCATTTATTGAATTTATATGCCATGATTATAATCATTAGAACCATATTGTTGTGTTCTTTCCATGTATGTGATTAATTATTGGTGGTTACACCTATAACTCCATCTATCTCATGTAGGATGTTATGCCCTAATTGGGTTTTTAGTATTTGACACATCTGAGCCACCGTTCGGGTGTGACTTTGCTTGACCCTTATAAGGGTAAGCTTTTCAATATTAAATGGATTGTTTTTTTTTTAAATTACATAATGGATAGTACCATGTATGATCACCACTTAACTGAATTGAATAATGGCTAGTACCATATATGATCATGACTTGACCTGCCTAAGGTAAGTACTTCAATTGTCAATTAAATATGAAATGTAAATTGGAAAGTATACTAAGTATATGACTTGAAAGGATTAAATGTAAATAAATAATTGGTTTCATGTCCATAGAACCCCTTCCCACATTAATGGAAGGTATATTAATGGACCCTAATTATTGAATATTCCTTAAATGGAATTAATAATGGTTGCATTCTACATGGCCTTGTCACACTAATTAAAGACAAGGATTAAACGAAATGGAATTATTGATTAATTATGAATTGATTAAATGGTTTCATGTTTCTTAGCCTATTCACAGTAATAAAAGGGAAGGATTGGATGAATTGAACTTATACATGACTTAAATTTTAAATATGAGTGGCCTGAATCGATCACACCTTGTATCCTTATCAAGGATTTCCTTAAGCACTCTAGAACCCCATTCTGATTCAAGTATATGGATCTATTAGGTTGAGACCCACCAAAATCCCAATCCTTGTATATTCATCGATTCCTAGTATGACACCATAGGATCCCTCACATAGTATTACAGGATTCCTTGGATACACTCTTAGATCCAGCATAGACATGTAAGTGCCACGGTTATGAGCCATAGGGCCCAGTCCCTACTTAACCCCATTTTACCTTGGATTATCACCTTGTATTGGTAGGCACCGTATTGTGGAATTACATGGAACATGTTCCTCGGATTACATTATTACCCCTTAGCTAGACTCAGATACTACTAATTTAGCGGCCCTTAAGGCCTACTTTTACTTGGTCATTACCTTAGAAATTCATTATTAAATATCATCAATCATTGTTGCCTTGTTAAATCTTTGAAAATTAACTATTTACATTATCATGGGGTGATATAAGTGATGGAAATTTCTCACATGACCTACCAACATAAATCAGAAATTACTTAATTAGTGAACTGGTTATATGTTCAGACACCAACCTAGGGCTGAAGAAGGTACGTGGGTATTTATTTACATTATACTCTTTTATATTATATATATGCATGCTTTCACAAATTGAAATTTCCATTACATGGGACAGATGTTATGGAAACCATTGGTGGTGTCACATAGAGATTTATCTCACACCCTCTCTGGGTGTCGTTTGGTTCCCAAAGTAGATTATATTTTTCAAGTGTTGACAAAGGTAAGTGTATGGCTTCTAACACTTTATTGATTTATGTTTAAGATGGATCTTGATAGAAGATAACTAAGCTAGGGCTCGGGATACTTGGAATAGGATTTTTATTTCCTTCATAATTTTATGGAACATGTTATTCCAACTATATTGTATCCATATTTTCCACCTTTTTAGATACATGAAATATCATCATCAGTTGTTGTATATTATTCTAGTTATTTCAGTTATTGTTATTCTTTTTTCTATTTTTTAGTTGTGCCTTCTATTTACTTATATTTATTCTATTATTTAAATCATTTTATATTAATCAATTGTGCTAAACTTTTCTAATGAGGGTATAGTCTCCCCATGGAAAAACTCTAGGCCCTTACTACTGGCCATTAGCCTCTAGAATTTGGGGATATGCGATTGAGGCCATGTGGCCCACCGGGATTGGGTAACCAATTAGTGGAATCCAGGTCTGGGACTTCACAAAGTGGAATCAAAGGAGGTTCGTTTCTTGTTTTACTATTTGGATACAATAGACTATATATTAGGAATGCTTTTTTACTTGGTCATAAACCATTATTGAGTGTCGTAAAACCAGGATCAGGGTAAAATTCATGTTACCAAAAATATAATTGTTATTATGTTTTTCATTTTACAGTTGACATTATTTCACTATTGGGTGACGCACATGTTGTGTGGTGTTTTTTATTGTTGTTCTAACTCATATTCTATTTCATCTTTGTCCTGCTGATATGAGGGAAGGGATAATTGTTACATGCATCATATTAGGCACATAGAATTCAAATTTCATGCATATTTCCATTCCATATAAGTGCATTTCACTACTATTCATTCCTTGATATGCTTGTGATTGTTGAGTAATGTTGTCATGGTTAGCTTATACATGTATTATTCTTGGTTGTGATTGATTGATTTCTTATCTCAATTCATGAGGTGTATGGTCCCTCTTGGGTTGGGATGACTAATTTTCTGAGTCGATCCATTATGCTATAAATAAATGGTTGTCATTTTCATTGATGAGGTTTATGGGAACTAAGTCAATGGGAATGTATATCCATTATAAAGTGAAACGTGACTTATAATATGAAATTTTTTCACATCCTTATCCCACCTTCTGATATTTATGAAAGTTAAAGGAGTGAACCTGAAAATTAAATGTAAAATTAAATAAAAATTACACTTGAGAACTTACCAGTAACTGGTCATCTAAGTGGATAGTTGGGGTTCTATACCTTGGGTAGTGAGACTTCCTTGTTTAGACTTTGGAAGTGATTTTATCTATCTATGTAAAGACTTTTATGAGGTGTATTCTTGGAAATTTTAGACCAATGTTTCCATGACATCCTCATATCGTACGTCAGGAGGGTGGTGATGACCCTGCTCCAGACATTATGGGTCCTAAGGAGCTAGAATTACTACCATGAGTGCCATTGGAGGAACCACTTGTTGTATATGATATAGGCACTAATTCCCAGGTTTGTGATAGTTTTCTAAGTATAATTTAGTCCATGAAATGTGCTCCATAGATTTCACCTATGATGGTGGATTTGAATCGTGAGTTCCAAAAACAACATCCTCCTACTTTCTCAGAGGATGGTGGTCTATAGGCTATTGAGTCTTAGCTAGAGGAAATCCTATCTAACATTAAGCATCAAGAAATTACTCTAGAGTGGAGGTTCAATCTATCCACATACATTATTTAGGACTCGGCCAAGAATTGGTGGAATGTGATTACCTAGGACGGTCATCATCAAGGCATGTTATGGGTTTATTTCTAGATGGAATTCTACAACCAGTTCTTTCCCTAGATGATGAGAGATGACAGATCCAAATATTTCATGCATCTAGAGTAGGTTTTATTGTAAATTATGGAATATTAAGTGTGTTTCATAGAAATAAAGCATTTTTCACTACTTCTAGTCAGTGAAGAGCTTTCACGTCCTATATTTTTCGAGGATGGGATCTTGTACACCATCCATACGTAGGTGAATGTCTTTCACCTGCCTACATTTTCTACAATAGTCAATCAGACTCTTATCACTGAGCGTAACCTGAGGGACATAAATAGTAACGGGTATAGAGGATCAGTTTCAAGGTAGACCATTAGTTCTTTTAGTGGTAGAAAACATTCCCTTGAGGTTTCTCGTCAGAGAAGTGACAACCAAAGTTCCCATTTTGATAGCTCTATAGTGTGTCATCAATGTGGATAATGGGAGAACATGAAGCCTCATTATGATAGAGACCTAATGGAGTTTCGGGATTGCGGTTGTATTGGGAATCTTTAGAGAGTATGAAAGACTCTTCCACCAACTTTGAGTGTAAAAGGATCCACGCTAACTCCACCCCCATGAGCTATTTCTTTTGCACTGCATCAGGAAGAGAGTTGGAATAGCACCGGTAGGTCCAGTTGAGGAGGTGGTCATGTTCGTGGTAGCTAGACCCATGATCACCAGTAGTTCCATAAGAGTAGTTATGATCATGTTATTACATCTATTGCATAGATTTTTGGATCAGGTTAGTTACATGCACCATAACTAATACCTAAGTATCAGGCTGTGGGGCCATCTACAATATTAGGTACTATTATTATGGAATCTAATATAATATCCACATTATTTGATATAGGTGATTTTAACTCTTTTATATCTGTATCTATCATCTAAATTCATGGATTTGAGATATAGTATTACAATAGTGCAATGAACCTTCATACACCATTAGGGGTACAGACAGAGGGCATACGCTAATTTAGGGATTGTCCCCTTGAGGTAGGTAGTTACCCTTTCTTATAAAACCTCTTTATTCTTGAGATAGAGGGCTTCGATTTCATACTCAGGATGGAATGATTGGTTCACTATCATGATTTTGTATACTTCTATCATTTCAATGTATATTTTACATCACTAGAAGGTAGAAGTTATCAACATAAGGGTGAATAGGATATCCAGGATGGAAGATCTGGACCAAAGCATCATGGGTTAGGTGGCATGACCACCCAGATCAAAAATATCTTTATAGAGGATCAGGGATTACATAAAGATGATTTTCCTCCAGTAGTGGATCTTTTTAGGGATGTATTTCCTGATGATTTTTCTGGATTACATCCTTAGAGGGAGGTAGAGTTTATAATTGAGCTTCTTCCAGGAGTAGAACCGGTGTTGATTCCTCCATATGGGATGATTCCAATAGAGCTCCAGAAGCTCAAGAGACAGTTAGAGTATTTAGAGGCCAAAGGATTTATATAGCCCAATTGATCCTCTTGGGGTTCTTATATTCTTTTTTCAAGAAGGAAAATGGAAACTTACATATATTAGTAGATTATATAAAGTTAAACCAGATTATGGTCAATAACTGGTATCTATTGTCTCGAATAGATGATCTCTTTTACCAGTTATGAGCATCTAGGGTATTCTATAAGATCAACCTAGGATCGTGTTATCATTAAGTCTGAGTTATTCCATTATAAATACCATGTAAAACTTTATATAGAAATTATGTTCTATATGAGTACCAAGTTACATTGTTTAGCCTTACGAATGCACCCATTGTTTTCATAGATCTGATGAATAGGGTGTTTGACCCATATTTGGATTCTTTTTTCGTGGTCTTTGTGAACGAAATCTTGATATATTCTAAAACTCATAGAGACCATTACAATCATCTGGATACTATTTTGAGTACATTGAGAGAGTGTCAGCTTTATGCCAAGCTAGATAAGTGCGACTTCGAGATCAACAAAGTTCACTTCTTGAGTCGTATTGTCTCAGAATCAGGCATATCTGTTAACCCAGAAAATGTTAGTGTTGCAGTTTCCTGGGAGCATCCCAAGAATGTGTTTAACATATAGAGTTTCTTAGGACTGTATGGATATTATAAGAATTTCATACATTACTTTTCTCACCTTTCTTCACCTCCCACTAGAGTTACAAATAAGGTTTTCAAGTTCCTATGGTCAGAAGAATGTGATAAATCCTTTCAGGAGCTAAAAGTGAGGCTTGTATTGACACCTATTATGAATCTTCCTGAGCTAGGAATAGGATATAGTGTCTTATATGATGCATCAGGCATGGTAATAAGATCAGTGCTGATGCAAGAGGAAAAATTCATTATGTACAAATCTCTATAGTTGATTCCTTATGAGAAAAAACTACTAGAAAAATGACCTTGAGCTAGTAGCAATTTTTTATGCCTCACATTGTTGGATACATTATCTTTTAGGAGAGTGATTTGTGGTGTACGCAGACCAAAAGATCCCCAAATATAAATTTACTCAATGTGACTTGAACCTCAGACAATGGATAAGGGTCAAATATCTACAATACTTTTATTTTGAGATTTCCAATATTCATAGGAAGGGAAATGTTGTTGCAGATGCACTACATCGGAAAAATGAAACACTGGTCGTATGGGAATCCAATGATGAATGGAAGCTAATGAACCTATTTTCTAAACTGAATCTGGAGTTTCATGATAGTCATGGGTAGTCTTATATCACATCTTTGTAAATTAACTCTTCCCTCTATGAGAAGGTTAAGTGTAGAAAATTTTCATATTTTAAAGGCTTGGTTCTCTATGAGAGTGTATCATGAGATAGCTCACCTACGAATTGGTCTGTGGACAGATACAACATCCTATGTCTCCATGGGCATGTGTGGGTTCCTAGATAAATGAGAAAAGAGTTGATGCACGAGTCCCACACTTCTCAATGGGAAGTTCATCCAGGCATCTCCAGATGTATTGGGATATGTGAATCCAGTATTGGTGTTCAAGGATGAAATATCAGATTATAGGATTTATCACTAAGTGTTCCACCAGTCAGCAGGTGAAGGAGGAGCACCAAAGACCTTCAGGGTTGTTATAGCTACTTTCAGTCCCATAATAGAAATGAGAATATGTTTCCAAGTACTTTTTAGTTTTTTTCCTAATTCACCAAGAGGTAGAGACATTGTATGGTTTTTGCTTGAAATACTAGAAAATATGGGTCACTTAATACCTATTCAGGAGACTTTATCAGTCGATGAGCTAGGAAGACTGTATGTCTATGAGATCGTATGACTACATGGTGTTCTATATACTATATTTTTAGATAGGGATTATTATTTCACATCACGGTTCTGGAAGTGATTGCATAAGGCTATAGAATATAGTTTTTTATGAGAAAAAACTTTTCACCCTCAGAACAATGGAATATTAGAATGGAAAATATAGGTTCTAGAGGATATGCTTTGAGCATGTATCCTTGATTTCAGTGGTTATTTCCAGCAACATATTCCTCTCATTGAGTTATCCTATAATAGTATATTTCAGACAACATTTGAGATGTCTAATTTTGAATCCTTGTATGGTAGTCCATGTCGTTAACCCCTATGCAAGCTAGAGGTAGGTGAGGCAGCCCTATTAGGCCCTTATCTCATTCAGGATACTTAAGAGAATGTTTAACTCATCAAAAATTTTATGACTACAACTCAGTCTAGAAAAAAATTATATGTCAATCACCATCAACAATCTCTAGAGTTCAAGGTCAGGGAACATGTTTTCCTTTGTCTATCTCTTATCCTATGGCAGATATGGTTATGGGAGTAATGGAATATATCTCCTCATTATGTAGGTTCATTTTAAATCCAATTGAGAGTTGGGATAGTAGCCTATCATTTTTTTCTACCTTAGAGGTATAGTTCCATGCACGTCGTCTTCCATGTCTCACAGCTTCACTGGTATCATGCCAACCCAAATCATACCTTTGATCCTGAGGAATTTGAGTTAGATGTCTATGAAACCTTTGAGGAGTATCCAATAAGCATTGTTGATCAGAGCACAAAGGATCTCTAAGTCCATTCAATCCCTTTGGTACAGGTGAAATGGTAGCACAGCCATTTGCAGGATAAGACTTGGGAATGGGAGGCCGATGTACATTCCCAGTGGCCAGAGTTATTTTCAGATAGTGGTTCTCCACCTTTTGAAGGTGAACTTAGGGACGATTTATTTTAAGGGGGGAGACTATATGAACCCAGTTTTTCACATAGGTATTGATCCTTTAAATTTGGTTCAAATTCATTATTTTGGATCTAATTTGGATTCCTACTGATTTATTGAAGGTTCTGAGGGTTTCTAGGGCTGTTTAGAGCCCAGAACTCATCCCTTTTGGGAAAATAGGTCTAGCACCCAGTTTAGACTAAACCATGCTGTAAGGCCGCATAGTTATGAAAAACCATGTGGATGGGGACTTTTTTTAATGGACCCTTACCACACAATTGGCACATGGTTTCCATAACCATGCAGCCTAACTTTGCAAGTGCCCATTTTTTTCCAGGTACTCATGTATGGTTGGTGCATGGTTTGGAAAACCGTGCCTAGGCTAATTTCAGGGTAATTTTACTATTTTTACCTTAATGATCTAATTAAGCCTCATCCTTCCTTCTAATTTGATTTTATGTGGTATTGACCAATTTTTATTTCCTTTTGAAGCTCTTTGAAGGCCTAATCTAGGTATTGAAGGATCTCCCTTTCCAAGATATGATCGGTCTTCCATTCATCTTGTTGGATGTGAAACGGTAAGTACTCGAGTCCATTTGAGCCTTTCCTATCCTCTATTTCTCTCGACCTAGTAATCGAGGTTTGATCATTTCCCCTTTTTTCTCAGATACACTCCTTTATAAGAAAAATTCGATGATGATATCTGAGGAGAAGGATCATACAACCCTAAGGTGGGTGGTCTATAACTCATCCCTCAAGTTTGTTGATTTAGGAATTGTTGTGAGGGGCCCACCAATTTCATCAGGTCCATTTATTGAATTTATATTTCATGTTTATAATAATTAGAAATGAATGGTTATGATCTTTCCATATATGTGATTAATTATTGGTAGTTACACCCAAAACTCCATCGATCCCCTGTAGGATGTTATGCCATAATTGGGTTTTTAGTATTTGACACATTTGAGCCACCGCTCGAGTCTGACTTGGCATGAACCTTCTAAGGGTAAGATTTTCTATATTAAATAGATTGATTTATATTTTTAATTTCATAATGGAATGTACCATATATGCTCACCACTTGACCCACCAAAGGTAGGTTCTTCAATTAATAATTAAATATGAAATAGAAATTGGAAAGTATACTAAGTATATGACATGAACAAATTAAACAAAAATATATAATAGGTTTCATGTCCATAGCACCCATTACCAGATTAATGGAGGTAGTAGAATGCACCTTAATTATTTAATATTCTTTAAATGGAATTAATAAAGTTTACGTGCTACTTGGCCTTATCACAATAATGAAGGACAAGGCCTGAACCAAATGGACTTATTGATTAATTATGACTTTATTAAAGGGTTTCATGATACTTGGACTATTCACACTAATGAAAGGCAAGGCTTGAACCAATTAAAATTATACAAGACATCATTATTAAATAGGAGTGGCCTGACTCTAGCTCACCTTGGGTTCTTATCGGGGAATGCCTTGAGCCGTCGGAAACCCCATTCTGATTCAAGGATACCAATTTTTTAGGTTGAGACCCACCTAGAAACCAATACTTTTATATCCATGGATGCCTGATATGACATTTTAGGATCCCTCACATAGTCTTATAGGATCCCTTGGATACACTCCTTCGATCCAGCACTGAAAATTTGGTGCCATGGTTATAACCCATTGGGCTTAGTCACTACTTATCCCCATTTTGCATTAGATGATCACCTTGGATTGGTTAGGAACCATATTGTGGAATTCCTTGGAACATGATCCTTAAATTACACTCTAAACCCTTAGCTATACTCATATGCTTCTGAGTTAGTTCCCCATGAGGTCTACTTTTCCATGGTCATTACCTTGGAATTTCATTATTAAATATCATGAATAATAGTTTCCTTATTACATCCTTGAACCTTCACTATTTACACTATCATGAGGTGATGTCCTTTCTGTCTATGCCTCACATGATTTACCAACAAAAATTGGTAATTACATAATTAATGAACCGGTTACATGTTCAGAAACCAGCCTAGGGATGAAGCGAGTACATGGATATTTAGTTACATAGTAGAGATTTACTTTATATATATATATGATTTTCCACTATTACATTTCCATTACACGGCCCAAATATTATAGAAACCGTTGGCGGTGGCCCACTAAGATTTATCCCACACCCTCTACAGGCATCGTTTGGTACTCGAAGTAGATTTGATGGTTTTGGGTGTTGAAAAAGGGAAGTGTATGGCTTTGAACACTTGATTGATTTCTATTTAGGATAGAGATTGGTAGTAGATTGCCTAGCCAGGGCTTGAGATTCTTGGGATAGTCCTCTAATTTCCTTTTTAATTTTTTGTAACATGTTATAAATAATTTATTGTATCCATGTTTTCCAATTTTCTAGATACATGATATATCATCGTCAGTTGTTGTATATTATTCCAGTTATTTCAGTTATTATTACTATTGTCTCTATTTTTCAATTATGCTTTATATTTACTTATATTGCTTTTTCAATTTACCTCATTTTATGTTAATATGCTGCTCTACATATTTCTAATGTGGGAATATTATTCCCATGGACACACCTTAAGCCCTCGCTGCTAGTCGGCAGTCTCTGGCATTTGGGGAGATTCACTTGAGGCCATGTGTTCCACCAGGCTCAAGGCACCTATTATGTGGAATTCGGGTTTGGGATGCCACACAAGGAGATTTTTCTGGAACCTAGTTCTCTTCCAAGAGTTAATCTTGTTTCAAATATATTTATATGAATTACATGTCTTTTACTTAGGTTAATTATGTAATAAATGAATAAATATGTCTTCTATGAGTTTTATGGTGAAATATCTATGTAATTTATTCTTATTCTGGTTCTTGGACATTATATATGATGGGTGCACCTAGATAGTGTCAATTGAGTCCGTTATAGATTATATTATGGGTGATCCTAAATCGCACTCTAATGAATTGGGTAATTATTATGTTCCATTTATAATTATATGGGAAGTTGGTCATATGGTTATTATAATTCTAAGGGTTCTGTAGGGGTTCTGTAAGTGTTCTATTAAGATGATGTTCCAAGATACCAACACATTTTATTTATGATTTTTATGGGTTTATAATGTTTCATTTGATCAATATTGATACCATATGGCTCTTGAGTATTGAATCATATGAATCTTCCAATTTTAAATACTTATTCCATGTTTCACGATTGATGATTCATGAATTGATGGGTATGAGTTCTTTTATGATTCTCTCATGATATCTGATTATGTCATAATTCCTTTATACACTCTTTATTCTCATTGATGATAATAAATTTTCAATTCTTATGTTTACCCTTACTGACCATTTGATCTCACACTTCTTATGTTTCCTCTTCCAATGTTTATAAATAATGAGTTTAAATGAATTATTTCTAGAAGGTATTTCATATGGATAATGACAAAGACTTAATATGAAATAAGAAAAGGTGGGTTAAGTGAGAGAAATTATAATTTCATGATATGAGTATTATTTATATTTGAGTTTTACATGAATCTCTAAAACAAAAAACCTAAAATTTCTTATAGAATATAAGTGATCCAATTTTACCGTTTTATATTGTAAGGTTTGATTGAAAAAAATTGGGTCAAAATTTTTGGCATCAAAGCTAAAAATGTAAAGATTACGATTTTAACACTAGATCTGGGAGTTCAGGTCTTGGTCTATTATATATATAGTATTCTTTCATTATTTTCTATGGATTTACATTCCTAACACATAAATACTTATTTAATATTTCTTACATTTTTTAGTATGTTTCTCATAAGTGATATTGATAGCTCAAATATCATTTATTTTAGTTATAAAGTTATATATTAAACATTTTTATTCCATTACTGTGTTGTCCCACACTAATATTTTATTATATGATATTTTATAATCCTCTTTGGTAAAACTATATTTTAATACAATGAATATTTTATTACTCTTTATATAATGTGAGTTTTCCATGAAGGTAACTTCAAGGTATTAAAAAGGTTCATTCCATAATTAAATGTTTTATCTTTATCTCCACATTTACATTAGAAAATTTTATTTCATTTTCAATTATATATTATAATATATTTTTTAAAATGTAAAATTTATCAAATTATTTTACTTCACTTATTCAATAGTTAATTTTGAAAGTGATATTTAATTTTATATTTTTCATCAATGATAAAAATGTTTTCTAAAAGTTATTTAAATTATTCACCTCAATTTTGAATTTCATATTGAAAAATTATTTACAATAATGGGATTTATATTTCATGATTTATTCCCTAATAATTATATATATTCTTAATTTGGTGGATTAAACTCATGTATCAAACAATTTTATTATTGATCACCCCTTGTTTGATACCATTCAAAACTTTTTTATAGGATTTTTTATCTTTGTCAATATCCTTTTTAGTTTCCTCTATTACAATAGGGATATGTTTTTTTCAACCATACACCTTATTTTTATTGATTTTTTATATAATATCCTCCTATTTTTGAGAAATAATCAATCACTTCCTTTTTCTTTCCTAATATTTTTCTATGTGTAACCATAATTTTTCTTCCAATTAATTTCTTATGTCAGGGACCTAATATATATTCCTTTAATTGAAGTGTGTTTACCTAGATTTCATACATTTATTTATTGGGGAAAATATTATATTAACCATTTACCTAATATTTATACCATGTAAATACCATACTCTTTATTATCCTGATTGAATTGTATTTAACTATAAAGTTAAATGAAGTTATTGGAAACCAATTTTATTTCCATGGGTTCTTTATTATTTAAAAACTGAAAAAAAAATTATTTAAATGTTTCATGAATCCCACTTTATTTACATGGGTTATTTATTATGTGATAATTGTATATTTTTCATTGGGTACACATAAGTATGTACAAAAAATGGGTGGGGACATATATTTCCCTCTAAACCATTATTTGAAATTTTATTTCTCATGAGACAAGTATTCATGAGTACGTTTTAGCTACTCATAAACATGGAAACTGATGGTATGGATTCTAAAAGTAATTTTTCACTTAACTAATGTTTGTTCAGTATTTGAATGATGTCATCATTTTATTGTTATTCTCATTCTTATGTTATGAAATAATTCATCATATTTATTTACTAATTCATGAATTATGTTATGTAAAATCTAATTCCATGATGCATAACCTATGATTTTTTTGGTATAGGTTTATTATGTATCTTGATTATACCAATATGATCATATTATTCTCATATTATTCTCAATAATTATATTTGATTATAATTTATTATATTTTCTCTTAACGAGCATATAATATTACACATTTCTTATGTTTCTATTTACGCATGTCATGAATATAGGAAATGTATAAAGTGTATTGATAAATTTTAAGGTAGATAATTTTTTGGAATTGTTGAAGGCTCTTTATAGATTAATTATATTCAAACATAATGAAAAAAATGATCAATTGATACCAAAAACATGTATTTTTTCAGTTAATTTATTTTTAATTATTTTAAACTCTAAACCTAATAGTTATTGGGAATATATTATAATGAAATATTTTCAATTTTCATGTAAATAGATGGTCATTTCCTTAGGGATTCATAGTTGGAATTACAGGAGGAATTATATATCTTTATATATTTTGATGATATAAGTTGAGGATATATTAGGAGTTATAAATGTCATAATTGTTTTATATGTTATAGATGATTATATTTTCAAAGGTATTGATCATAGTTTAGGTCATTTGAGGTAATCTTCTTGGGAATAATATAAGATAACTTTTGGTGAAATCATAGATATAAGTCTAAGGGACAAGTATATATATAGAATAACATCCTAAAATTTTTGGTAAATTAGATATTGTGTGGTTTTCCTATAATAAAATCATTTACATGATAATACAAGTGGGTTCAGGCTCTGACATAGACGTACCTAGGGGTAAAACCCCGAAAAAGGTGATTGGTTATTGACTTAATTTTCACTTAGTTCATGACAAAGAGGTCTAAATGCACACCCAATTTTACACTCCATGGGGAATTATTTTGGTCAATCGCATTATCTTTAAAACCCATTATAATTGATTTATTTCCTAGTTAATTAAAGGTATTAGGTTAAGAATTATAATAGAACCTAAATTAAATAAAATTATATTGAACTAAATGTATCAAAAGAGGAAATTAAGGTGTAATTATAGAATACAAGTTATTATTGATTTTTAATATTCATATAATCATTTACATTGATTTTATTGATAACTATCTTGGGTTTTAGTATTGATTTGAAAGAGGTTCATAGAAATGAATCTCAAAACAGAATTTATCTATAAACCACTATGTATTTTAACAGAATAAGTGAGGATACATGAAGGGTTGAGAATAATTCAATATTTCTAGTATTATGGAAAAGGTGTGTTTCCCTATATTACCTAAGGAAGGGAAGTTGACATAATAATAGAAATTAATTATTGATACTCATAGACATTTTCACTAGTGAGTGATATTTATATATGATATTATGATATATTCTAAAATTTATAAGAATATTTTGAAACATATAATGATTTTTCTATAGTAATTTTTTTATTTAATGTAATGGAAATGTTTACTAAATGGTATAAATAACATTTAAATTTGATTTTATGAAAAGGTTATATTTTTGGGATAACTATTGGAGAATATATGATTGATGGATAAATAACTATTAGTTTTGATAAAATATTGATGTTGAGACAATAAATGTTTTATTGATTTTATACATGTAAGTTAGATAGTATAGGTAACCTTGGAATGATTATTAATTCATGATATTTTTGTTGAAGTTCATCAATTTTCTTATATTGACATAAATAATGGATTGTTTATGATTTAATAACTTTTGATGGTCAAAGATAGTGTTTCTTTCTGAAAGGATATATGGTTTCACTATGGTTTAATTTATTAGGGACTAAAATGGTTTTATGAAAATTATGTAATCTATGATATATGATTAGGTTATATACATACTTGAGAATATGATTTTTTGAATGAATAATATTTTCTGAAAAATATAACTAACTTGATATAGATTAAGAGAGTAAAGTAGATTTCATATTAGAGGTTCTTCCATGAATAATTAATATGTTAATAATACCCTCACCTACTTTCTTTAATAAGTAAAAATTAATATTGTGAGGGCATAATTAATTTACGAGGTGGATAATGTAAAGATCAAATATTTCACTATTCATTTCCCCTAGATAAACAATGTTTTTGATATATTTATCTACACACAAAATGAAACTAAACCAAAACTATGATATGTTTAGATCATTAAAACCCAGAGGTTGAATTAGTAAATATGAATAAGAGTAACTAAATAATGAAATATATTACTATATATATAATTTATTTTTTATAAATTTACTTAATTAATTATTGTGTTCAAGAATTTATATTTAAATGTGTGGAACATTTTATTAAATAAATCTATATATATTATTTTTAAATGATTATTTTAATAAAATCTGATATTAATTGATGAGTTTTTTCTTAATCATTTTTTTATTGAAAGTAATAATATGAATAACTAGTATTTTAAAAAATATTTTCCAATAAAAGAGTTTCTCAATATATTATATGATTTTATTTATAAATTAAAATAAGAAATTGAAGAAATTGAATCTTTAAAAAATAGACCTCGTTTTTTGATTTAAAATTTCAGTACTTTTTTATAATGAATTTATTGTATTTTTCTAAAAATATCAATTTTTTGGTAAATAGTATGAAATGATAATTTTGTAAATAACACAAATTTTATGAAAATATTAGTATATAATTGTTTATTATAGAATAATTAAACCTTTTTAAGAAAAATATATTTTTTATTTGTGTATTTATAATTTAAAATTATTTTGATTTAAAAACCCATATTTGAAATTTCAAAACATATGTTATACTTAAAAACAATATTTGTAAATCATTATACATTTAGTATTTTAAAAATACTTTTTATCAATTTTATAAAATTAATATAATGAAATGGATTTAACATTTGGAACCATTTAGTACAAATTAATTAATAAGGGCCAATTTAATTTCAAGTATTAAGGATAAGTTAATTTCATAAAAACTAGTTACCTAGGTAAAAATAAAAATGGATTAAAAGGGTTTAACCAATATAGAAATGTCATCAACTTGTATAAATCATGTGTGGTAATGTATGGTTTATCCAATTCTAGACCTTATCACTTACCCTCTCAATTATTTTCTAATTTCCCAAAACACCATAGCCCACTTAGTTCATCAAAAACCTTACCCAAACCTCTCCTTAACATTCCTAGCCACCTTCAAGATATTTTGGCATTCTATAAAGATCGTCCCACAGGCTTGAACCCCTTTGAAAAGGATATATTTCATCAAGTGAGGTCTAAATTTATAACTTCTCCATTATCATTTCTCATTCTTCCTAAAATTATATTAAAACATATTAAAAAGATAAAATTATTATCATAAGTATTTTAGTATATTATTATAATGATGTTTCAAGCATTAACCACCTTTCCCTTTTCTATTAATAAAAATTAAATAGTCATTGTGTGTTCTGCAAACTACCACATCCATGATAAACTGTGTTTATTTTCCTACGCTTCCTTACAAAGATAGTACTCAAAGGGAATTTAATATATAAGTATGATATTTATGAAACATTTTTATTATTAAATGATAGACCATATTAATCATTTCCCCGTTTTATGGAAAATGAAATCATCATGCATGAATACGTGTGGACTACCACCTCCATGAAATGATTTATTTCTATTTTATGTTTCATCGTAAGCCTATATTTCTGGTCATGAGAACTGTTTTAATAAATAAATATTATTTTTATGAAATTTTTATGGTTTTGTGGACAAAAATTGTATAACTTGTTAGAATTATGAGCAATAAACAATTGTGGTAAATTCAACCATCCAAAAGAGTGATCTAGGAAAAAAATGATTTATTCATAGAATAAAATAACTATGTATAGGTTATAATTTTATAAAACTTTTTTTAAATTCTAATATATCATATTAATTAATACTAAATAAGATCATTGTTCTTAATTTATAATGATTTTTTGACTAAATGGATTCATAATTATCCATTCATTATGGAATGTTTTTATTTGGGTTGGTTTAACAACCTACTTAAACAATGAAATAAATTTGTATCATGGTTGAAAATGGAAATTTAAATTATTTTGAATATATCAAAAAAAATTAGTAAATAATATTTTTCTATTATAGAATGATAATATGATAATTTAACTAATTATTTATAAAAACACTATTTATTCACTAAGAATCATCGAAACATGCTCATAATTAAAACCCTCTTTATGATTCATAACCAAAACATAAAAACAATGACATTTTAACATTATAAATAACTATAAAACACCAGTTATAGTACCTTTTATGGTCTTTGAATGATGTACTTTGGGATAAAAATGAATAACATCACAGCTATTATGAAACTAGTTCAAAAAGATCATGATTAATCATAAAATATATCAAAAATATATAATATATATCAAATACACATATATAGAATAATTATAAATGATTTTAATAAAATTTTATAATTATGAAAAAAAATTTGAAATGGTTTATCGAAAAAAAATTAATATAACAGGTTAGATCCCATTTCGACTAAGAGGGATTTGAGGTAACGGTTCTTTATCTCAAATTTTATTTCCTTGAGACATATTTATGCTATACACCATGTTTTATTTTTCACAGTAAAAATACTTCACCATTATCATTTGGTGTCGTTTTTCCATTATATTTCATGATATTTAATGTTCTATTTAAAATTCTACCTCTCATGGGGGTTTTATTCAAAAGTTACAAAGGTTGTATGGGTTTTATTGGTCTTAATTATGATTATGTGAGACTAAATACATTTTTGAAACATTTTTTCCTTATATAGTGTATTTAAAAACCAATAATTTTTTATTATTTTTATTTTTCATTTCCCGGGATACACTAATAAAAAAATATTACCTTCTCTAAATGAAAATTGATTAAATTTTTACCCTAGTAGTGTGAATTTTTGGAAAATCAACTTTTGTTCACTAAGTTGTGATAATTCTATTGAACTTATTTCGTATAATTTGTTTATGTTCTACCCTTAATTGTATTTTGTGGTTTTATTTCATTGTATTATATGTATTTTGATTCCCACCACATAAATCCTTATTGAATATTTCATAAGTTGTGGAATATATTTCTTGTAAGTGATATTGATAGCTCAAATATTCTTTCGTTGACCTGTAAATTTTTATCTTAAACGTTTTTCTTCCATGTTTGGGTTATCCTGCCCAAATATTTTATTATGTGTTATTTTATAATCCAATAAAATGATGTTTTAATAAAAATAAGGTTTTATTACTATTTTTACAATGTCATTTTTCAACAAAGATCATTTCAATGTATTGAAAAGGTTTCTTTTATAATCAATTGTCTTATATTTGGCTCCACATTTCATATAGAAAACATATTTCATTTTCAAGGATTCATTATTAGAGATTTAGTTTAAAATAAATTTTTTCCAAAATAGTTCACTTCACCTTTTTAAAAATTAATTTTTAAAGTGATGTGTAAATTTATATTTCACATCCATGTTAAATTTTTTTTCAAATAGATCTTTTATGTATTCACCTCCATATTCATTTTCATACTCAAAAATGATTTAAAATCATGGGATTTATGTGAAAAGATTTATTACTTAATAACTGTATATATATTTATAATTTGACGGATTTAAATCATTTTATCAAATAATTCAATTCTTGATCCCTACTTATGTGGTAAAATTCAAAGCATTATTTTACAACAATCTTTGCCATCTATGAAAAAATAAATTATATTTTCCTTTTTTACATAATGGTTATTTTATTTTATAACCATCCACCTTAATTATATATATGGATTATATAATTTAATTCTCTTTAATAGAAATGATCAGTCAGTACCTTTATCTTCCCTAACCATTTTTGGTGTATAACAGTAATTTTTGTACAATGTATTTACTACTTTAATAGAAATTTTTTTTTATTCCATTTATTTAAGGGAGTTAACCTAGATTCCAAACATCAATTGATTATGGAAATTATTATCTTAAACATATAACCTATATATTTTTATTGTAAACTCCATGTGATTTATTATCATTATTGATTGGTATCTACCTGGAAAGTTACATAAAGTTATTTATTCTTTAAATATTGAACGGTTTTAATTTTAAATTTTCATGAAACCCACTTTATTTATATGGTTTATCTATGATTTGATAAGTGAATGATTTTAAAATGGCACAAGTAAGTATGGATGAATGAAGATTTAGGTTCTATATCACTCTCCAATAAATTGGATTAAAGTTTATATCTCAAGAGATAAGTATTCATGAGTACATTATAGTTTCTCACAATAATGGTAAGTAATGGTGTGTATCATGAAATTAATGTTTCCCTATACTAATGTTTGTTCCATATTTTAAAGATGGAATAGTTTTATACTTATTCACATTCTTATGTTATGATCTCATGGATCATATTTATTGACTCACCCATGAATTATGTTATGTTAAACCATGTTCCATGATATATGATGTATTCCTTATTGGGTATAATTTTCTTATTTATCTTGATTATAATCATATCTTCATCTTATTCTCACTAATGATATTCTATTGTTATCGTGTATATTTACCCTTACTAAGCATCTGATATCATGCCTTTTTATGTTTCCATTTCCCCAAGTTATGAATCTAGGAAAAGTATGAAGTGAAAAGAAGTTTTTTTTATGTGAAAGAGTTGAGAAAAATTTTAAAGACACATTATTGATTGAGTAGTTTTATATATATTTTAGAAATATCTAAATAATATAATGAACATGGGATTTTTTTTAATTAATGGTTTATCTTAATTATCTAAAAATATAAACCTAAAAGGTATTAGGAATTTATTATAATGAAATATTTAAATTATTTCATGTAAATTGATGGCCAAATCATTGGGGATTCATAATCTGATATGAGTATACAACATTTTATATGTGTAAGCATCCAAACTTGGTGATTTTTTTGAGTATCCTATATAATAAAAAATTGAGTATCTATAATTTAAAATTCTGAGGAATATAATTATATCTGATGATGCAAGGATATTATTCATTAATTCAAATAAATATCCCAATTAAATATTGTGATTCATGTTATTATTTGATATTGATATCAGATTATTCATGGTGTGTTGTTATTCTCAATGATTAAATATAGTTTTCTTTTGTTAATCCATGATTCAAGATGTTTTTTTTTTGTGATGAAATTTTATGATCTCACAAAATAGAATAAAACCCTATGATTTCATTGAATTTGTAGTAACAATAGTAGTTTGAAGACACATTCCTTATGATTCTATAATCATAGGTATTTCTACATAATTTTAAATAAGTAACCAACCTTGTCAATTCAAGGTCATTAGTTTATAAAGGAAATAGTAATCATGATTGTTTTATCACAATTCATAGTGAATAATTAATATGAAATAGAATAAGTATTTACGCGATCATTCTGCATCGCAAATGAATTTTTGACGATCGCAACTATCACATGAATGCATATATTTATATGTAGTATAAATATATATGTAAATCATATATATAAATAGGATGAATTCTAAAATTACAAGAATATTTGAAAGAAAAATCAAAAAATCTACTATATATTTCATACAATTGTAGAAGGAGAAGCGGTTTACATGGTAGATTCAAAATGATAATTATTCAGGCATAAAGTTAGAAATATATAAACAAATGGCTCATAATTATGGTTTTCATGAATTATCATGATTTTTGGTAATTCAAAATAATTTATTCACATTTTTTATATGAATAAAAAGAAATGATAATAAAGGAGGAGAGGAAACTGACTCTATTTCACATTATTCTAGACACCCACACATTAATATATATATATATATGGGTGTGTGTGTGTGTGTATAATTTCATGTTGTCGAGAATTATGTATAGAGAGACCCAATACTATACTACCTATAAGAGTGTATTTTTTATATAATAAAATAAAGATTGATATAACACACCATCCAAACCTGGAGTAATTTTGTGGGTTGAATCTAAAAAGAAAATTGGGATATTGTATAGTCTATTTATGCACTAAAGTAGAATGAGTAGAAGAAGATAGAATAAGTGATGTCCTATGATGTTTTATATTGAATAGAATAAATTATTTCTCATAATAAATAATGGAAACATTTATTCATGTTGTTGTGATCTAGAAGTAGTAGTTGTGTGCATCATTATTTTCATTGAAATGAAGACATTTTTTCTTGAATGTAGTTGTAAATGTAAGATAATAAAAATGCGAAAACAAATAAACAAAATATGTAATTCTAAATTGGAGAAGAAATTTAATTTTTTTACCCAAACTATTATCATTGTAATGTGTGAGATTCAATGTGTAAAGGTTGTACAGAAGCACAGTCAGGATATATAAAAATGTGAGTTTCAAGAAGAAACCATGCTTTATTTTAGATCATGGATAGATACTAGTGGGTTATGTGATCATGTAGAAATAAATTTCATATGAAGGATTATACATATCTCATTGAGAGTTGGACATTATACAGATTTGATTTTCTTTTATGTGTGTGTGTGTGTGTGTGTTCGGGTGTGTTTTATTTTAAAAAAAAAGGTAATATGAGAGAGTGAATAAGAGATCTATAAACCTTAACAATTGATATAAGTAAAAAATTAAAAGGGATAAAAAGTATTATATTTTTTAAAATTAACCATAAACTATTCACCCCCCCCCCACCCTCAGCGTTAAATACATCCCTAACTGGTTCTATCAATTAGTAAAAAACTAAGGTTTACCTATTATTGGATTCTGACTTTTCAAAATTTTTATCTTTTGTATATTTCATCCAATTTCAGAATTTATAATGAATTAAATATTTATGATATTTTTAGAAGATATTATTGTTCTTATTTAGATTCAATATTCATATTCTATTCCTATTTTAAAAAACATGGAAATCTCTACAAAGTCTATGTTGACTATGAAAAATAAGGATAAGAATAGATTGAATAATATGTCTCTATTGTATAAAGAATAAGAAGAGTCTAGTTCTCTATGAAAAGATAACAAATTATTTTTCGAAGGGGAATAAATAGTATTTTATGTTGCCACTAAGTAAAAGGGAAATCATTATACCTCAAATGTTTTGAGATATTCATGTGATATTAGGGTATGTGAAATTTCTCTCTTAAACTTTCATAAATAATAAACAATAATTAGTGATGATGATCACATTTCTATAAGATTTCATGGAATGTCTATAGAAGCACTAAAGTATATGTTACATTGTTTTACAAAGGAGTTAGGTTCTTTGGTTTGTGATATTTTTCGAATTCTAGTGGGAAGTGATCACCCAGCTTTATGATGAATCACAATAATTGGATAAGTATTTGGAAGAAAATGATCTATCTTTTATAATTATCTTTAATAAAATAAGACCTGATGAATCTATGAATATGATACTTGTAGAAAAGTGATCCAAATTTGAAGAATAGTGGCCCAATACCATCCTTTAAAAGGATAATTCCACTAATGAAATTTAATAAAAGATTCATGCATTAGATAATAATTTGGAAAAAAAGTATTGATGTTAAGAAGGTTAAATAAGATGTTAAATATTAGTGTATCAAGGAGTTTCCCACATTGTTACAAGAGAATATTGATATACATGATGACTAAACTGATATAGTCAAAAATTAGTTAGGAGAAATATTTAGGGATATTAAAAATGAGAAATATATTCTCAACAAGAAGTGTATTGAACTAGATACTAAAGTAGAAGAGTAGGGAATTTCTCAAGATAGGTCTTCACATAGATTCTTTATAAGAGGATTCTCTTCCATAAACTATTTTAAGGGTTATTATGTTGATAAAAGACATATATTTATTGGAATAAAGACAAATAAATCATCAAATGGTGTTTCTAAAGTAGCCTTAAATAAAGAGGTACCATCCATTATAAAATCTAATGGTTTACTAAACCTATTTCTCTAAATAGTGTAGGCTTAAATAAAAAATTTATAAAAATATATAAAATGAAAAATAATGAGAATCCTATAACCTTTTTCATTGTGGATAGAAAGAGTATAAAATATGCATCCCTAATAAAATACCAACCAGTGATGAATAAAGTCTAAATATATATTTCTTTCAAATCTAAAATTCCTTCACTATCAGTAATTTTGAAAAGAATATCAATGTTTATTGGTAATTTTTAGTTCTAAAATAAGTTTGGCAATTTTTCATTGTATTTTTAGTATAATAAATTCATCTAATAATTGAAATGGAATCTCATTTCAAGGGGGAAATCTGGAGATGAGTAAATAACAACTAATTAAGAAACATTTTTATAAAACAAATAGATTTTAAGTGATTAATCAATTTTTTGGTATATGAAATGAGTTTTTTCACAGAAATGAGTCTTTTTCAATTCACCAGGTATCAAATGTAAATGATAAAATAAGTCCATAAAAGTTGATGAATAAAGTATAGAATTCCTTGGATAGAAAATAAATGGGGTTATAATATAATTTTTTTCTAAGAAGATTCAAGATAAGAATGATTTATCCTTGTATAGAAATAAAATGGAAGATCATATCCCACGAAATACCAAGGGTTTTTGGAGGATTGTTGCATCTAAATAAATAGATGTGAAAAATCACTAATAATAATCCATGTGGAAACACCAAAATGTTGTTAATTTACCCAAAAAATGTTTAGTTATTTATCCAATAGATTGGTAAAAATAAATAATTATAGAAGTGACATAAATAAAAACTCATGCCAAAGGAAAATATGTTATTTTTTATGAGAAATTTTAATTTCATAATAGGGTTATAAGAAATAAAAACCCTTATGCAAAATATGAATTATGTGGGAGATTCAAGGAACTTAGATACAATGACAAAAGTTGTTTAACCTTACTTCTAGCATAAGAATAATTCTTAAAGAAGATAAAATTTGATTTACGAATGAAGTATTTTTTAAAGGAAATATCTCTAAAAAAGAAGATAAAGTAGTGATAATATTTATTCCACCCCAAGTAAATTAAGACCTAAAAATTGTATAATCATGTTGCAAGGAGTGACTAGGTTTTGTAAAACCCCTTTACCTTTTTTCAAATTGATAAATGTGAAGATCCACCATATTAACTTAACATTTTGGGTTCTATTTTTTCTTAAAATATAAGTAATTTAATTTAAATAATATTCTCAATGGGATAACCTAATATGGAGAGGTTTATATCTATATTGAATCGAAAAAAATTTAATATCCCATCTTGATTGATCTAAATATTGTTTTCATAGGAACATTTATTGAAGAATATCATCCTTCAAATAGATATAGAAGTTTTTAATTCTATACAACCACATCTAATAGACCATTTTGGTGAATTTCCATTATATATATCTTGAAATTCATTGATGGAATAGTTTTACCATGATGAAGATTAGTTGGATTATCTTCTTAAATGGGAGACAAGTATAGAATGAAGAAGAATATTTTATAATTATTATTTCAAGAAAATATGAATATTTAGGAAGTTTTTGTTCAAATTCCATTGACAATGTATGTTTTATTAAACCATGGTTATTTCTTATAGAAATATTATTCTTAGATTAATACGGAGCATTTTTTTCTAATTAATGATATTTAAGAAAAAATTTAAAGAATAATTCATAGTTTTTTAAAAGATCTTAAATCTGGCATTTTTACTAAAATGTTTTTAACCTATGTGTTTTAGTGAGTATATTAAATTTTGGTTAATATATTTCAAGTGAAATTTGTATCTCAATTGGTACCATTAATTCTCATAGCCTGAACATTATTAGATAACTTATGAGAAAGGTGAAGTGTGTCTCATTAGATTTTGTATCATTTTTTTATAGTATATATCATTATTATCTATATCAAAAACTCTTCTCTTCTACATTTATTGTGGTTCAATTATATTTAGAGTATAATTGTTAATGGAATATTGTTTTATGCATGAATTATACAACTTTACCAATTAATTTTTATTTAATTTCAATATGGGTTAGAGAAAGTAAAATGAAAGATTAATGAGAAACGGTTAGAGAAGGAAAGGTAATAGTACACATATTGATATATCATTTTTTGAAATATCATTTTTATGTGTGTACAAACAAAAAATATAATATAGTTGATTATTTATACCACCTTTTGTGGGTTGTATTTTTTTTAATATTTTACAATGAATATTAAGTGTGAAGTAGACATGTTGTTGAAAAAAATATAAGTGAAGAAGAATAATATCTTGGAGTACGAGAAAAAGTTTACATTAAGTGAATAAATTTTGGAGACACATCTAAGAATATTGGTTTGTATTTTTTTCATTATTTATTATATTAAATAAGAAGTTATTAACTTGGAATGCATGGATATATTATTTATGTTAAAGTAAAAAAGTTTTTTAAATATGTGAGTTATATGGGTGAGTTTCAATGATAAATTATATATCTCTATAATGATTGTGATAATAGAGTATTCAATAATAAGATGAAGTATTGATTGTGATTATGGTGATGGTGATGTATTTATTGGAGAATGTTGAAGTTTATATGATGGTTTTGTTATTTTTTAACACATAAATCATGTTCAAACTCGAGTGATGTTGGGTAATTAATTTTAGGTGAAGGTAATTCTCAAATTATAGAGTGTTTGAAGTTGTTTGTAATCATTATTTTAAGAGTTTTGGTTAAATATGGATTTATATGAATAAAGGTGTGATTTTTCCTAAGTCCTAGAGTGTATGTAAGCATCATTGTTTCCTTAGTGATATCAATAAGGTTGAAGAGGCAAGGATGTGTAATCATGCATATCTGTACCTTTATAATCACCATCTACGTATACATAATTATGTGTAAACATCATATGTTCAATGTAGGCATCATGTGTGGTATGTGTAAACGTCATATGGTCTGTATAGGCATTATTATTTTTCTACTAAATCATCAATTCAGGTTCCATGTAATCATAATCTAGGAACACATCAGTCTATGTAAAAATCTTCTAATATTTGTGTACATGATTTCATCTGAGTTAGAATAAACACTTGGTTACTTTTTTTGGTATATTATACAATGGAAAATTGAGTTTTTGAAATTTAATATTCTGAATAATATAATTAAATTTAATGATTCTAATTGATCTCTTCTTCATGAAAAAAAATATTACAGTTAAATATTTTGATTATTGGTTTTATTTTAGATTGGTTTTTGTCAATTCATGGTGAGTTTTTCTTCTCAAATATTAAATATCATGTTCTTTGGTCAACCAATTATTCAAGATAATGGTTATTTATGATTAATGTATATTATCTCATCACATATAATAAACTATTACTCTATTATTGAAGTTATAGTTACTCGAGTAGTTGGAAGTCGTTGTAACTCTATCTACCCAATAACACTAAATTGGTTCCTAGACAAGTTTTTTCGACATTACGTTAGTAATCTTCTTAGTACACTAGAGGATTTTGACTGGAAGTGGTGGTCTAGGGTTGTACCATTTGAAGGAAATACCTATATATAATAGTATAGATAGAATCATAATCCATATTAAATAATCTATGCAGAGTATGTGGATGTAATATTTAATAAATCAAGCTATAACAAAATGGAATATAGCATACAAACACATGGTCATGCTAACGCATAAACTAACCACACATTGGTCTGATTGCACATACAAATAATAAAAAGTAAAATAAATTCATAGATTATCTATAGATATCTCCATGCTATACCTCATTTATATTCTGACTCTATTTAAGATATCTCGTTGAATAGTCAAATATTAAGAATTTGAAAAAATTCAACCTATGTTTAATGAAGATCCATTCAAGTTCCCAAATATCATGGAATCATGAGCAGGGTGTTAGTAAAATTTTATAAGGAACCACTAATATGTTCATATATATATATATATAACTAGTAAATATTTTGTATATTCATGTGACATGCTCAAATAAATACATAAATATAGTGAAGAAGTGTAAATAAAAACCATTTCCCATTGACGTGTTCTAACTTGACACCTAGGATCTACTAAACATTATTTTTCTATTTTTGGAGTGTCTATGAGCATGTCACATGACTATACCAACCAATATCGTAATCAAGGATGATTTCTTAGAGAAATTACTAATAAATACAATTGAATCTGACCCATAGTTTATTCCTAAGATAATATCCCAGGAAATATAGTTTTATACATAAAACTGATTCTAAGGAGCATATCTATGGTGATAACATGGACCTGAAGGTTGAATCCTAGAATCATGTGAATTATATATAGTCATAATAAAAATCAAATAATATTTCCAACAAAATTATAAATAGATAAGAATCAATATCTAAATTTGAGGGAATTTATCAAGGAATTAAATAGTGTTAATCTTAACAATCTGATCTTAGGAACATTTCCTAGAAATCCACTATTATTAGGATCAATGACCAAATCCTAGGTTATTGTCCCTAGACATTCTATTTAGACAAAAAGTTAGATTATCGGATATATATTGGTTATTCCACTTCAGTTATCAAGTAAAGTGTATCCCTCCTATAATATCCAATAAATCATAAAAGAAGGTTTGCCCATCAGACCAACCCTTATCACATAGTCATGGTTGGTCTCAAGATCCTAACCTAACTTTTTCATCACTAAAACCATTAAAATATCAAAATATTGAATTAGGTTCTAAGGTGACACCCTGAATAATCTATAACCATAACCAAGAGCACCCATTATGGGGTCAACATATCATTAGTGATCCTAAAGGGGTCCCATAAGTCTCATCATAATCACATTATGGCCTCATTGGCCTCACAAGAAAAGCCACACTGACATCACTATAAAAAAGATGGACTAATTATCATCTCTCTTCTCAGAGTTATCCTATGTTGGTACTCACGAAACTAAACTATCCACATATCCTTCCCAAGGTATACCCACTCATGTACTCTCATTTTAGGGGGGGCAGAATTATCACCCCATTCTTATCTCAAGTAACCCAAAGGCTTTAAGGCATCTCAAGTTTCCATCATGTCCTACTCATTCCAATAATTTAAATCTATTACAAATACTAACTTAATGAAAAAAATTGAACCTATATAATTATATTTTGTTATCTTAACACATTTATGTCTCACCCATTATATCTAAATATTAAAAGGCACATTATCATAATAAAGGCCTCAAATATTAGTTTCCAGGTCATCAATCCAGTGTATAAGGGTTTACGTGGCCTTTGTCACATTTCTCTACTCATTCGTGGGAATGTAACTTTAAAAAGACAATTCATTTACATTAAAATTTTCAATTTAGAAATATTAATTACCTAATTTATAAAGTTAAATCACTTAAGTTTACATGAACACACATATAACATCCATACTATGAAATTCATAATCCCAAGGGGTATTCTCAAGGGATAACCTAGCTTGTTAATGGAGTTGCCTTCCCCTAAATTAGCTCATTGACTCTTGAACAATCTCATCCAATTCCAATCATCCATACCAAAATCTCATGAGACCCTATATCATGGAAAAACATCCAAATTAATTAATTACAATCAAATTATAAATAAATATATAATTATAATTTATTTGAAAATTTAAAACAATTAGGAATAATTATTGAATAACTCAGTAAGAGACATCGTCTCACAAAAACCAAAACCAAACACCAAATATGTTCCATGGTGTATTCCCAACACCATCCTAGTAAAAATACCTAACAAAAATCTCTGATTAAATTTATAAATTAATTTAATTTAATGAATATTTAATAAAAAATCATTAAAAATCCATGAAGTGGAAAACCTCTAACAAAAAAAGTGATAATGTGAGATCATCCTTATAGTAAATACTTTATCCACATTAATTAAATTCCCCATTATATTTAGATAACTCCATCATGCTCTAGGGGAATCATCAACCACCCATAACTAATTCTCAAAAAATCATCGGTGATGAAGGGAAATAAAAAACAAAAAAATAGAGGAAGAGGAAAAGAAGAGAACTCATATTAAACACTAAATAATAACTATGAAATACACCCCATTTATAAGGGTATTTATAGATAAGAGGGGGATATCCCCCCTGGACATATGGTTTCACACTATAGGGAATAAGGTCGGATAAAGTTTTTTAAAAGTAAGAGGGAAAAGGTGGTATTTAAGAAAATATTTGACCGCACTATGGTGGAAAAATGTGATGCACTTAAGCATATCCCACATAATGGTTCACTTATTATTATCCCATGAATATCCTCCAACACACTCATCTCCATGGATGATTTTCTTCACATATCTCCATTTTTATCCATGCCACACTTGTAGAAATGAATAATTTTCCTTCATGTTTCTGATATGGTGAAACCCTTACCACATCGGTTCCCACCATGAGAATTTATACACTATACATTTATAATAAGGAAGATAACCTTGTCACCATGACTAATTAAACACCAATGTTATGGGTGTTATAATTTGGTGGGATTCCCAAGCACCATTCCCAAGAAAGTGTTACACCCTCTAACATTTCATTCCACCACACTCTAGGAAGGCCAAAATGTTGTGTACCATTAGAATTTTTCTACCCATTTCCAACAAGTAACATCACCATGTACAACACCCTTTGATCTTGTAATTTCACCTATAATAATGGGGTTTTCCATATTATGTTCCTCTCTTAGGTTTTACACCCATAGAGAAATTCAGCTGCAAGTCTACCTAACTTCACTCCAACATCCACTTGAGCACCTAAAACACCCTTAAGTCCTCGATACACATAAAAAAAACAGTTCTAGGTATTCAAACTTCAAAACTTATCAAATAACCATTGTTTATCAATAATGACTACTCAACAACATTAAAAAAATAAAAAAAAATTATCCTAGAAAGAACTGGTTTTGTACAACCTCCCCTCCACAGCACTTATCATCCCCTTGAAACATCAAATATCATTACACCATAAGATGAGACCTATATAGGCCATCAATTCATGATCAATTCATCATGTTATACTCTAAAATGTTGAATTATATTCCACACCAAACACAAGCCATGTTGTACAAAAAACCTAATCCATCTCTCATAATTGTCACTAAAACAATGAGACAACACTTACCAACACTTATCTCCCCCAAAAAACCAAGGTTTCACCAACCAATTATTACTTGATCTTATAGGGATCCCTAACATGATACTCAACTCATAAGTTATGATTCCAAGACATAACACTACCCACCTTTCTAATCACCAACCAAAACACATTTTTTATGATCAATCTATCATCTTAATGTTGTTTTCATCTCACTTCCCCCAAATACATGGAAAAATACCGCTCAATCCTCCTATAGTATACCTTTCTCAAAGATTACCAGCCATAGCTGCCAATGTTTTGAAATTTCTTGATTATTATGACTTTACTCTCTATGGAATCCCTAGATCATCCAAATTTCAACACTAAAGTCTACATCTATCACTCGATGTGATTCCATTGTTCGATCCTCACCCAAAAAAAACATTGTTAGTTATCTCACCCTAAACACTCATGTTTCTCCAATATAAATCACCCTCAGATCACATAAATTTATTCTATGCCTGATTCCAATGCATATAATCCACCCAACACAACACCAAAATCATAAATCTAGTATTTACCAAGTTTTAAAACTCTTTTCATTAATACACTTTATTTCATGATTTATTATATAAAGACACACTAAATACAAACCCATAGGATCATGAGGCCTATTTTATTCAGGAAATTAGGTACACAACACATTAACATGATATAGGGATACACTAAAATTATTATAAACTCCAAAATAGGGCTTTATATTCCATCAATATTCTAGTAATGCATGGGATAATCTGAGGAAATATATAAGAAATGCTAGAGATATAAGTCCCAATAAGGGAACAATCAGAGTATAACATGATAAAATTAACACATGTGAGTCATGAGAAATATCAAGATGATATAAAGGGTGTGAGAATCATAATTTATAACAATTATTCATGATATAAATTGATACCATCAAGGCTACAAAGGAATGTGTATGCAACACAAAATGTGAAATAAAAAACATAAGGTAAGGCTAACCACCTAGACATCATAGCATAGTGTGCTAATGATATCCTGATGTTCACCCTAAATGGTTTCTCATGAAATAAAAATATTACCAAATTCATTAGAGGGCTATATAATTTTAGGCCCACCCATCACTTTTATATCAAGTACATGCATAAGTGTTCCACATAGATCATGAAACATAAGGATGTATTTCATCAATTTTAGTCAAATGATTTATGTATTATGGGTTAAATATATGTAATTACCTAATTCATAAAGGATATGTACATCTAGGTGAATACCATTGAGTGGGAATGGGGATGGGTATTCACAATACAAATATTTGGCTCAGAAATATCATAAGATAATTTTGAAACCATAATAGGGGAACATAAATATTCATTGAAGTTTTTAATGGAGTAAAAGGGGTCTATAGTCCATTTTACATCAAAAAGAAAATAATAGGGAACCATATTTCACCATGGAAGATTGGAAATCAAAAGGGAATAATATATATAATATTCATGAGAAAATAGGGGAAGGATAGGATCTCTTACCTTGAAAGGGTGATTTTAAAAGCTTGGGAGGAGCTTCTTTATAGCATGGGAAAACAGTTGGAGGGATCTAAAGAGGAAAATTCATATTAAATAACTTTCCAATGTATCTTTAGTGGATTTTAGTGGGATTTTGGGTGGGTATTTTTTGCACAATAGAGTGGGATTATTTATGAATTTCTAAACTAAGGTTTTGGACTCTATATAATAAAATAACCAAAACCACAAACCATCCAAAGGTTTTTTCCCACGGTTTATTGAAAATAGTATTAGATTTATTTATTTTATAATTATGAGAACATAATTATTTAAAATAATACCCTTGGTGATGAGTAAGTGATTCATGTTCATAATGAATTAATTTGAAAACTATAAAATATAATATAGGTATTAGAGGATTAAATGAGGGTTCATGAAATTAATACAATAACTTTAAGAACATATTTTTTAAGGGGAAAATAATTAGGATCATGGATACTCTTTATATTATTTATTACATCACTTTAATGATTTTACGATGTTATAATATTTACCGTATATTTATATCATATTTAATTTTTACCCAAATTGTGACTCTCTCAAAAAATTATGAAAAAATAATCATTCAATAATTTTGACATGATGATTAAAAAAATAATATTCATTTTATCATAATAAATCTAAAAATACAAAAATTTAATTTTATATAAAAAATCATATTTATTTAAAAATAATGGTTTTTATGATAATAGAGTTTTTTGACCCTTGTAAAAATTATATTTTGAGTTCATAAAATTATATTATATTTTATATTTTATTAATAATATTTTATTAAAATATAATTTATTTCAAAAATTATTGAGTTCATAAAAATGGGTGTCTTGATTGAAACTATATATTTCCGAAAAATACAATTCTAATTTCATCAAATTTTTATCAAACTGGTTATTTAAATATTTAAAAAGTAATATAAAAAGGATAATTATGGTCATTATTTTATTACAAATTAGAAAATATAAATCCATATAGATAATGTAAAGACGCATAACTCCTTATTACACCAGTATATTCCCTAAGGGTTAGGTGTTCAATGGTGATAATTACTTGGGGTGGTTTAGAGAACATGGTTTGGGTTGTGATCTCAATAAGCTTGAACATATTCTATAAATTTTTCTCCTCTTGATTTAGTTATAGAATCTAGGCTTAGTCTTGGTCAAGGGAAAACTCAATGATTTCATTTCCCATGGAATCTCTGATAAATGTACTTCATAGGGTATGATTCTACTAGTTCATTTTGTCGCTTATTTTATTTATGTCAATTATACTTTATCAGAACCATTAATATTTAGAAATCTTAATGGTTACTATACAATGACTATATTTTCGATGTTTATGATTATTAATGTTATTTTAAATATGATATTCTATAACATTAATATAACCAAAGTGTTTCATGTGTTTTCTATAACTACATCACTTAATAAGATATTTAATCATTAAAAAAGGTGATTTTATTTATGAAAGTTTTCTCCATTTCATTATTCCCCCTTCATAAATTTCTCCTTCAAAATTTTCATTACATACACTAAAATAGATGTGGTTAATTTTTTTAATCGTCTCTTCCGGTTCCCACATTAATTCCTAAAACTTGTGGTTCCTACAATACACTTTGATCATGTGAGTTGTCTTATTTCATAGAAATATTTATCTAGGATAAAATATTTTCATCAGATTCTCCTTGTATGAATGATCATTTACAATAGTAACACCTCTAGATTCAGTACATGTCAGGGTTCTGGTATGTACTTTCTTAATAGGGGTACATGGAACACATCCTATAATTAAGATAGGTTAGGTGGGAGTTTAATTTGATATTATAGAACTTTGAAGTGATTAAGGATCACAAATGGGTCGATGTATCTTATATAAAGATTTCCCTTCTTCCCAAACCTCATGAAATTATTCCATGGTGATATACAAAGGAAAACATTATCTCCAACCTCAAACTGTAGATGACATTGAATATTGGCTAAAAATATTTTATGTAAACTTTTTATAGATTTCATATGAAATTGAATTGTTTGAACCTTCTCTTTCTGATCAGGGACAAGATCAGTTCCTATGAGATTCCTCTCTCCAACTTCATCCCAGAAAGTTGGAGTCTGAAACCAATTATAATGCAGAGACTCATAATTTGAAATTTGAATGTTAGAATGGAAATTGTTGTTATATTAGACTTATACTAGTGTAAGTTGTTAACCCCAGCACCCTTTTAAATCCATTGAACATGATCTCTGTATATCCTCTATAGTTGGAATGGTTCTTTCGGACTAGTCATATATATTAGGGTGATAAGAAATACTAAAACTCATCTCCATATCCAATAATTTTTTAATGATTATCTATAAACTTTATATAAACCTATAATCTCAATCAGATACAATGGAGCGTGGAACTCCATCTAGTCTTAACACTTCCACTATATATATCTTGGTGAGTTAGTCAAGAGAGAAAGTTTCATTTATAGTAGTGAAATTCACAAACTTTGTAAAGTGGTCTATTATAACCAAGATGGAATAATTGTTTTTAGACATCCAAGGGAGCCCTATGAAAAAATCCATGGTTATGTTTTCCCATTTACATGTTTGTATGGGAAATGTTTGTATCATACCCTTAGATTTCTTTCTTTCAGGCTTTGATTGTTGGCATACCAAGCATCAATATTCAAATTAATCAATCTCTCTATACATATAATCCCATCAAAAAAATTTAGATATCTATACATCTTATTTATTTCTAGATGAATCGATATGGATGACATATGTGCATCATCTAGAATATCCCTCTTCAGTTCTAGTTTTGATGGGACATATATCTGGGTTCTAAACCATTTAAATAAAATTTTTTAAAAAAATAACTTTGGAATATTAATTACCTTCTTCGGTACCACCTCAACATATTTTTGGGAAACCTTGATCCTCTCATGAAAATATGTTTGAGTATTTATTTTAGAAATTTTTTATGAATATACTTTTATTATTCTTATGTCCTAACTTTTCAAATCTAAGAATATTGAATCCCTTTCAATCCTTATAATGCATAGGGTTGCAAGATACCTTCTTATCAGGTCATCTTCCACTTTTTTCACCTTCATAGGATGGTAATGAATTGGAAAAAAATAATACATGATTATATATAACCACATTTATTGGATCATATTAATCTCATATTTTGTGAATATATACTTGAAGATTTTATGATCCGTATATATGGTACACTTCTCCCCATATAGAAAATTCAACCACATCATTTATGAAAAGATCACTATGTCCAGTTTTAGATCATTAGTTTAGTAGTTTTTCTCATCGATATTTAATTGGCATGAGGTATAGGACATTTATTTTTAATCTTTCATGAGTACACAACACAATCTCATTTTAGACTCATCACTTTAGATCACAAATCCTTCCCTGCTAGTGGGTAATGTGAGAACATGTGTAGTAATTATCCTCTTATTTAACTATTTGAAACTCTCATTGAATTCATTACTCCATAAAAACTTCACTCTCATATGATTTATATTTCTTATTGGGATTGTAAATAATGATAATTTTTCCCAAAAATCAATGATTGTACCCCACTAATCCAAGGTAACTATATGTTTTCATCATAGATGTTGGTCTGGGTCATCATTCTATTTTTTCTATTTTTGAAATATAAATAGATATATCATATTTTTTTATAATGTTCCCGAAGAATGTAACTTTCTCCAACTAAAACTCACATTTACTATACTTTACATATAACATTTATTTCCAAAAAATCTTTATTATAGTATTTAAATTATCCTCAGGTTCATATTTACTTTTAGATTATATAATAATATTATCTATAATGACTACCAAATATTTGTTTTGGTAATCCCTAAAGACTCTTTTATTAAATCCATGAATATTTATGTAGTATTATTGAGTCCAAATGGAATCAATTTGAATTAATAATTCTCATTAATTATATGAAAATAATTTTTGGGATATCCTCCTTCTTCACCTTTACTTAATAATATCCCAAATAAAGATCCACTATAGAGATTTAATAAGATCCATATAGAATACTAAAAAATTCATGAATCTATGGAAGAGGATAATGTTTTTTTATTTTGATCTTATTGATCTCACAATAATCAATGTGAAGGGGCATTGACCAATCCTTCTTGTTAATAAAGAGCATTGATACACCCTATAGTGAAGAACTTGGGCATATTATCCCTTTATCTATATTATCTGGAAACTTATTCTTCAACTCTTCAACTTCAAAAATATATATTCTATACGGAGTATTAGATATTGTAAAAGATCTAGGTATATGATCGATTGAGAACTAAGCCTCATATCTTGGAAAAATACTATATAATTCTTCAGGAAATACATAAGCATATTCCTTAATAATGGGAATGTCTCCAAGGATGATATATTCCTTAGTCTCAAACATTTGATCTAGATAATCTTTCTCATAAGGTATTAATATCTATACTTGAGATGATGATAAAAATGTAGATTCGTCCTCCTTGAACTTGTATAGAATCATAGGTCGATTCATGATACAAAGGGTGATTTCCTTCTCTCAACATTTTATGTTGGATCTATATAGTCCAATACATATCTATAATTACATTGAATTATAAAAAAGGGATATCTCAAGGTTTTCTATGAAATTCACCCCACAAATTTTGACACATGAGGAGTTGTAAACTTGAGAAACATTAAATACATGCATTTTTATTTTTAGCAATATCACCACTTCCATATTTTAAGGAACTTTTTCAATAGTTCTACTAGACTTGTGTGATGTGATATAATTAATAGAATCATAATAAAATAGTATGTTTTCTATTCTTGAATTAATAACTAGCATAACTAACACAACATAATTTTCAGGATCCACATCAGCAGTTATGATGGCATACACTCACCCTTGTTCTATAGGACTTAGAGGTTTTTTTTGTTTGTTATAATCAAAAACCCTTGCCTTAGTGAATTTATTTTCATAGTGTCATTGTTCCTTATAGTTGAAATATTTGAAAACATATTGAGGGTTTAAAAGACCATCCATTTCATCAATTACATTGTTGGGTTACTTCTATCATCATTCGTTAGCTTTGTTCCCTTACTTAATACACAAAAATAATTTCATTTTCCACTTCAAGAAATTTCTAAGAACTTTCTTCCCACACTTTTGACAAGTGGGATGTCTGAATTTATTTCCACCATGATATCTCTCTATCGTACCACCAGAATCAAAATTCATCTTCTACATCTTATTTCTAAACTCACAATACCCATTATATTCATAAATATCAATCTAGACTTTGATGTAAAATCTTATAATTTTCTTATTGTTTTTAAAGTCTTGAATAGACAACATTTTTCATAGATTAATCTTCAGCCCACAAATGAATCAATAAAATTTACTTTTCAAGTCAATAAAAAAGTCAGAGGCATTTCATGAAATTCTAGTGATGTCTCCACTGTATTCCCAATGTATTCATCATCATTTTCTTTTATGGAAATTAAATCCCTCTTCATTTTATGTTAGAGAGGGAAAGGAAAATATTGTTTGCTTTTTTTTAAAAGCTCCTTCCACTCCATTGCTTCGATCTAGTCCTATGGATTATTATTTTTGATAAAATTACATAATTGATCAAATTATCCATCCATATAATAAAAATATATCATTAATTTCTCTTTCTCAGAGTATTTAAGAATATAGAATATATTTTTAATAGATTTGATCTAGTTCTCCATCATTAAGGGATCAAAAGATCTACTAAAAATCAGAGACCTTTGTTGCATAAATATCTCAATTAAAACTTTATATTTATTAGGGGGATTTTTTCATTCCTCCATATTAATATTTTGGATATAATCTAGAGTAAATTTATAAAGTATCATAATGATTTTCATGATTCCTACTCCCATCAGGTTGGGATTCTCATTTGGGTAGTCATCACATTTCTCCTCAGATTGGTTATTGATTCGGTTTCCCATATTTCATGCCATTGTAAAAAATATAAATAGAAAATTTTGGATTATAAGTTTTAACATATTAAAAAAAAATATTAGAAAACATTAAAATTAAGGGAATAACTCATCATTTATATATATTACTTAACCTATAAATTTATAGGTTTTAATCTATGTCATTCATAGTCTATTTCCTAATATAAAATCATAAGGGAATTTTTTTATTCCATTAATAATGGTTCGTAAGGAGATTATGAATTTAATAAATCATATCCCTTGGGAGTTTCAAACTAAGTGTTAAATAAGTAATCTTTTTCATACAGTGGATGAGGATTGTGTCAAGCCCAATGTTCCATTTTCATGGTTATTACCAATAAGTGAAACTATTCCAGAGCCACATCAACTTGTAGTATCTATACAAGGATTTATTTTCTTCAAAACCCCTCACTATATACTTTAAAAAAAATTATGGATGTTTCCCTATGTTGGGTCTTATCCTTGATTCATTCACTGAAATTTTCTAATCATAATCCAAAAAATAACTAGACATTTCCTTGAATCCAATTATGATAATCCCTATCTTTCAAATACTTTATTTCATGTCTTTTAATAAAAAAAATAGTTAAATCAAAACCAAAAGATCTTGAGGCCTAGTTTGTTAAGAAAATTAGGTACATATAATATTAACTTGATATAGGGATACAAAAATGTTATTAAAAACTCGAAAAATTAATACTTCATGGGATAACTTGAGGACGTACATAAGAAAGGTGGGATCTATAAATCCAAGTTAGGGAATAATCAAATAATAACATGATGAAAGTAATACATGTGAGTCATGATACATATAAATGTGAAATAATAGTGGTTAGAATAATAATCTTTAACAAATAGGTGATATATAAAATTATAACAACAAGGCTACATAGGAATGTGGAAACAACATAATACATGACATCATAAACTTATGCAAAGGATAAGCACGGAGACATAATGTAATAGTGTTCTTAGGATAAAATATCATACACCATGCATGGTATCTCATGAGATAAAAACATCACCCAATTCATTGGAGGGTTTTATGATTCTCGGTCCACCAGTCACATTCATATCATGAGCATGAAAAAGTGTTCCACATAGATCATACAACATAAGTATGTATTTCATCAATTTTAATCCCTTGATTAAGGAGTTTGGGTAACATACATGGAATTCACTAATAAATGAATTATAGGTACATCTAGGTTAATGCCATTGAGTGGAAATGAGGATGGGAATTCACTTCATAAATGATTGGAATGAAAAAATCATAGGATAATTTTAGTAAATGAATGAGGGAACATAAAGATTCATATAAGGGTTTAATGGGAGATAAATGTGTCTATAATCACTTGGAAATTTTAAGGAAAGTAAGTGGTATGTGTAAAATAACATTCCAACATATAAAATTGTAAATTAAATGGGCATAATATAAAGAAGGTTTTTGAATAAATATGAGAAGGAGAGCATCTTTTACCTTTAGAGGGTGCTTCTAAAATCTTGATAGAGTCTTCTTTAGATCTTGGGGACACCATGGGATGGATCTATAGGGGGAAATCCAAAGTAAATTCATGCTCGAATGATCTTTAGTGTATAGGATTGGGAGGTTGGGTAGGTATTCCTATAAAATAGAGGGGATTCTTTATTAATTCCTAAAAATTTGTTTTAGACTCTATATAAAAAAAATAATGAAAAAAATCATTTCCACGGTTTCTTTTAAAGAGGATCTATTTTCATTATTTTATAAGGAAAAGAACAGAAATCATTAAAATAATACCATTAGTGATGTGGAAGTGATTCAAGTTAATAAAGAATTAAATTTTAAGAACTTAAAATATATTTATAATAGGTTTTTCGGGATTCATAAATCATTTATAAAATTAATCAAGTAACTTTAAAACAGAGTATTTTAAAAAGGAAACATAATTTGGGATGTGGATACTCTTTATAGTATTTATTACATCATTTTAGTGCTTTGATAATGTTATAATACATATCATATATTTATACTATATTTAATTTTTACCAAAAGATTATAATATCTCAAAAAATAATGAAAAAATCATTCTTGAATAATTTCAACATGATAATTTAAAAAATATTATTTATTTTATCATAATAAATCTATAAATATAAAAAAACACTTTTAATTAAAAATAAATCTTTATTGAATAATAATGATTTTTATGAAAATAATAGTTATATGGCCCTTACAAAAATTACATTTTGAGTTTATAAAATTATATTATCATTTATATTTTAATAGGAATATTTTATTAAAATAACTTTTATTTCAAAAATTCTTGAGTTTATAAAAAAGGGTTTAATGATTGAAACAATATATATCCTAAAAATATAATTCAAGTTTCATATAATTTTTATCAAACTCATTGTTTAATCATTTATAGAATAATAAAAAAATATAAATGTGATCATTATTTTATTTAAAAAATGAATATACAAATTCATATAGCTAAGGACTACATTCATATTACCTTATTACACCAGTGTAAATTTTAAGGGTAAGTTGTACGATGGTGAAACATTCTGGGATGATTCGATGAACATGGGTTGGTTCCAAATCTCAAAAAGTTTGAAATTCTCTCATAAGTGGTTTTGATTATGATTTAGTTATTGAATCTCAACTTGGGGTTGGTCAACGGAAAGTACTAGTTATTTTATCTCCCTATGAATATCTAATAAATGGGATTCACAAGGTATGATCGTATTGGTTGACCTAATCACTCTTTTTGTCTGCGTCAATTGGACTTTATCATAACCCATTATATATACCAATATTAATGGTAACTCTACAATGGATATATTATTGATGATTATGATACTTAACATAATTTTAAATCCAATATGCCATAACGGTAAAATTACCAGTGTATTGCATGTTTTTTCTATAAATATATTACTTAATAAGACATGTATTCATTCAAAAAATTAATTTTATATATGAAAGTTTAGCTAATTACACCATAGGACTAGATAAAATTAGATTCATCTACTCTCTGACATTCAAAAATTCACCGTGACTATTTAATAATTGATCTATTTACCACCACGAACCTAAAAAAATGAGGTCATTCCTCCACATCTCATGTTACTTCCATTACCACATGTAATAAATATATGTGACCTTATCTCCCATACCCAAGAGTTAACATTAAACATTAATGGATATTGTTTTTTAATAACCTGGAATGTAATCCTTGGAATTCTGTTTAATCAATCCATAAATAGGGGCATTCCCTCTAGCACCCTATGGTTCACTCCCCACTTTATAGTTTCCCATATATCTCTCCTCCCATATACAAATCCTTGAGTGAAACCCCAATAGATTCCATCATTATGCCTTCCTAAAAAATAATGTGAAGGCATAGCCTCGGTTCAACTGCGCCACGAAACCCTAGTCAATTTCTTATATCGCCTCTCACCACAGAGGGACATATCTTATATACTTACAAAACTCTCAAGAATCCTTCAAAAAATGATTCAATGAATCTTTTAGTCCTCATCATATACATGACCTCTCACTTATGAATAAATAAGGTGCACTACACATGGCTAGAACATTCTACCTCGATCTCACCCAAAATCAATGGGTGTACCCTCTAGCACAACCTAATCACATAAACTGCTTCGCAATATCACACTACGGGAGAAAACAGGCTTTTGGGAAGGGCTATTTGCGACGGGATTAATTTTCGTCACAAATAGTCCATCCCAGAGGTTATTTGCGACGGGAGGTTCATCTCGTCGCAAATAACATGTTATTTGTGATGGGTTTTGGGGTCCCGTCGCAAAAAGTAATGCACGGTTTGGTGCGGTTTGCGTGCCAAAGCGCGAGAAGGTTATTTGCGATGAGGGGATCCCCCTATCACAAATAGTGTGTCGGTCGGAGGGTATTTGTGACGGGGCCCTTCGGAAATTCTGGCGGCGGAAAATGGGTTATTGGGACGGGTTGTTGTCTCGTCCCAAAAGGTGTGTCGGCAGGTCACTTTTTGCGACGGGGTCTGTCGCAAATACCCTTTTAAGCACCGACAGTAATTAATGCGTGCAAAGGTATTTGCGACGGGCCCCGTCACAAAAAGAGCCCTTTGTGACGGTAATCTAGTCGCAAATAGTCTCGTCGCAACTAATATAACCTATATATACCCCCCCCCCCCTCCATTTTTTTCTCTTCCCTTCATTTCTCACTTCCTCTCTCTCTCTAAACTCTATTTTTAGAGTTAAAATTCCTCTAAGTTAGTTTATTTTACGGAGAAGTTGTGAAGTTGCTTACCTCAATAGGAGATCAAGTTTAAGGTATTTACATTTTATTTAATTTAGTATTTATTTCATTTTTTATGTTAATTTTAATTATTTTGTATTAGTTAAATTAGATTTAAATTGTTTTGTTATCTGTATTTATTTCTAATAATTAATTGAAATTATTAATACTAATTCTTAATAATTAGTAATAAATTATAATTATTAACCAAAATTTGTATTGTCTACAAATAATTACATGTAATTAGTAATTAGTAGTTGTAAATTGTAGTTATTAATATCAATTAACACTAATTAGTAATAGTTATCTTTAATTAGTAATAGTTATGTTTAATTAGTAATAATTACGGGTAATTAGTAATAAATATGAATAATTAGTAATAAATAGGAATAATTAGTAATAAATAGGAATAATTAGTAATAAATAGTAATAATTAGTAATAATTAGTAATAATTAGTAATAATTAGTAATAATTTGGAATAAATATGAATAGTTAGTAATAATTAGGAATAACTATGAAAAATTAGTAATAATTAGGAATAATTAGGAATAATTAGAAATAATTAGTAATAGTAATAATTATTAATAAATAGTAATTTTTAGATATAATTAGTAATAATTAGTAATAAATAGTAATAAATACAAATAAATGCGAATAAATACGATTAAATAGGAATAATTAGGAATAATTGGTAATAATTAGTAATAAATAGGAATAATTAGGAATAATTAGGAATAATTAGTAATAAATGGGAATAATTAGGAATAATTAAGAATAATTAGGAATAATTAAGAATAATTAGGAATAATTAGGAATAATTAGTAATAATTAGTAATAATTAGAAATAATTAGGAGTAATTAGGAATAATTAGAAATAATTAGGAATATTAGGAATAATTAGGAATAATTGGTAATAATTAGTAATAATTAAGAATAATTTGTAATAATTTGTAATAATTAGTAATAATTAAGAATCATTAGGAATAATTAGTAATAATTAGGAATAATTAGGAATAATTAGTAATAATTAGGAATAATTAGGAATAATTAGGAATAATTAGGAATAATTAGAAATAATTAGGAATAATTAGGAATAATTAGTAATAAAAAGGAGTAAATAGTAATAAATAATAATAATTAGGAATAATTAGTAATAAATTGTAATAAATTGTAATAAATAGTAATAAACAGTAATAAATAGTAATAATAAGAATAATTAGGAATAATTATGAGTAATTAGGAATAATTAGGAGTAATTAGGAATAATTAGGAATAATTAGTAATAATTAGGAATAATTAGTAATAATTAGTAATAATTAGTAATAATTAGGAATAATTAGGAATAATTAGTAATAATTAGTAATAATTAGTAACAATTTGTAATAATTTGTAATAATTAGTAATAATTTGTAATAATTTGTAATAATTAGTAATAATTAGTAGTAATTAGAACTAATTAGTATTAATTAGGAATAATTAAGAATAATTAGGAATAATTAGAAATAATTAGGAATCATTAGGAATGATTAGGAATAATTAGTAATAATTAGTAATAATTAGGAATAATTAGGAATAATTAAGAATAGTTAGGATTAATTAGGAATAATTTGGAATAATTAGTAATAAATAGTAATAAATAGTAATAAATAGAAATAAATAGTACTAAATAGTAATAAATAGTAATAAATAGTAATAAATGGTAATAATTAGTAATAATTAGTAATAAATAGTAATAAATAGTAATAAATAGTAATAACTAGTAATAACTAGTAATAATTAGTAATAAATAGTAATAATTAGTAATAATTAGTAATAATTAGTAATAAATAGTAATAATTAGTAACTATTATAGTAATAAATAGGAATAATTAGAAAAAAAATCAATTGTAATAAACTATAATTACTTTTAATAACTTAACACAATTTCTAGTGGATTGACGGCACTCCTTTTACTCGACGACTCTTCTTCTTTCAACTTTCACTGACTCAAAAAAATATGAAAAGTATGCTTCTACGTATGCATATACAATATTGTATGCATGAGTTTGAATATGAATTTGTAGGACCACATTTTTCAGAATGTGTTCAGGCAGTGACAGTTGCAAGAAGATGATTCATTGATGAAAAGGGGGCTTTTTGTGCGACGGAAAATTTACTTGCAACTTTGTCACACAAAAATCACAATGAAGAATCTACTCAGAGGTCCGTATATTCATTCTCATGTATACGAGTGAATATGCACACCTCTGAGCATATTCTTCATTTTGATTTCTATGTGAGAAAGTTGAAAGTAAATGAGCAGTCGGACAAAAGAGGAGTCGTCAATCCACTGGAAATTGTGTCGCCCATAACTAATGGTAATTAATAAGAATTAGTTGTAATTATTTATCTTTTTTTATAGTGTTTTTATAACTTTAAATTATTAAAAAACAATAATAATTTTATATTTTGTAGAAAAATATGGAACAAGGAAGTTGACAACAATCATTATTGATGATCGTGCTTGGATAAATCAGTGTATAAATCCAAACTGTTCTAGTTTAAATCATGTATATATTGAGGGTGTTGAATATTTCTTATAATTTGAAAAATCAAAACCAGAATATGTTTCAGAAGGAACAATAAAGTTTCCTTGTAAAAAATGTGCTCTGAGAATGTTTGACACATTTGACAAGGTTGGGGGACATCTTTTGCGGTTTGGTTTTCAACCAGATTATGTTTTTTGGTATCAACATAGTGAATGTAGTTCCAAATAAGATACTAATAACGTGATTCTGGATCTATCACGGTTTCAAAATTTAGTACATGATCTTGCAGATCCATCTATTCAACAAACTAAAACTCAAGATGATACTGATTTAACTCCTAAGTTGAACCATCTGAATTTTATGAGTTTTTGAGGTCTGCTGAGGATGCATTATATCCTGGTTTCAAGATAATAAAATTAGAAGCGGTTGCAAAATTTATGGCTATTAAATCAAATAATTAAATTTCAAACAACTTTTCTGATCAGATATTTTATTTTGTTAAAACACTGTTACCTAAAATAAATGTGTTTCCTACAAATTAATATGAGAGAAAGAGGCTGGTTTGTAATCTGGTCCTTATTTATCAGAAGATTCATGCATGTCCAAATTATTTCATCTTATATTCTAGTGAAAATGATTCATTGGATAGTTGTCCCACATGTGGACAATCGAGGTATAAAGAAGCTCAACTAGGGAAGTTTGGATCGATTCTAGTAAAACAGTTGAGATATTTCCCCCTTACAACTAGGTTGCAGCATTTATTTATGTCTCAGAACATAGAGTCAATGATTTCATGGAATAAAACCAAGATTTCAACTGATAAAAGCTTGAATCATCCATCTGATGGTGATTCATGGAAACTTTTTGACTGTCTGCATCCCTCTTTTTCTTTAGAATCCCAAAACGTGTGATTGGGTCTTTCTATTGATGGTTTATGTCTATTTGGTTCTTATGGTAGTCAGTATTCATGTTGTCCTGTCTTTATAACTCCGTACAATTTACCTCCATGGATGTTGATGAAGGAGCCATATATATTTTTGACCTTATTAATCTCAGGACATACGAAAAATAATATTGATATTTATTTGAAACCATTGATTGATGAGTTCAATGCATTGTGGAGTGATGGTGTTATTATATATCATGTTTCTAAGAAAAAAAATTATATTAAAAGTTTCATTGATGTGGATGATTAGTGACTTTTAGGCATATGTCATGTTATCTGGCTAGAGTACACATGGTCTGAAATCATGTCCTTACTGTATGAAAGACAACAAAGCCTTTATGCTTCTCAATGGAAAAAACCTTTCTATTTTGACTATCACAACATATTTGTTCCAAGAGATCATCCTTTTCATAGGAACAAATCTCATTTCAGAAAAGGTACAATTGAATGGGATGAACCTCCAAAAATGATCATAGGTACAAAGTTAAAATCAGTTGTATTTTTATTACCTCCCATCAAATTTGGGCCAATAGTAAACAAACAAAAAATTCATGGCTTTGGGAAAGAACATAATTGGATAAAATGAAGCATTTTTTGGGATCTTCCATATTGGTCTGATTTTTTGGTCCTCCACATGTTAGATGTAATTCATATTAAGAAGAAATATTTTGATAATTTATTTCATACAGTTTTGGATACACCAGTTAAGACCAATGATACTGTAAAGGCATGATTATATCTTTCCCAAATTTACAGGTGACTATAACTTGAACTATTTGAAAATGTCAGATCATAGAGGTTAATGAAGCCAAAATCAGCTTATACACTGTCCAAAAAGAGTCACTTATTATTTTTTCATTGGATTATAGATTTGAGACTTTTAGTTGGCTATGCTTCCAATTTGGGAAGATGTGTTAAGAATGCTTATATTAATGGATTAAAAAGTCATGATTTTCATGTTATAATGGAAATACTTATGCCTATTGGATTCAGAGGTTTGTAAAATTCTATGATTTAGGATTCGATAATAGACATATCATATTTTTTCGAGACATTTCTGATGAGACAACAGACTATGATGCACTAATAAACTGGAAGAAGATGTTGTTGTAACTATATATAAACTGGAAAAAATATTTCTGTAGACTTTCTTTGACTCAATGGAACATCTGATATTACATTTTCCACATGAATCAAAATGTGGAGTTCCAATATAGTTTCGATGGATGTACCCATTCGAGAGATTCATGCAGAAATTGAAGAAAAAAGTATGTAACAAAGCATCAGTTGAAGTGTCAATTACTGAAACTTATTTACAAGAGGAAATTACTTTTTTCTACTCTCATTATTTTGAATCTCAGTATCCCTCAAAACATAATCGCATGGGATGAAATTAAGGGAGTTTTAATGACTAAATGAATAATCAATTATCAATTTTTAATCAGCCAAATCTTGGTTTCGGTGGAGTTCGTGAACAATGGATTTCAGATGATGAACATCACAGAGCTCATACATATGTTCTTCTCAACTGTGAAGAAATGACATCATTTTTATTGTGAGTGCTTCTATAACTTATTCTATAATTTATGTTATAGTATGTAAACTTATTTTATTTTTAGGCTATATGATAATCATATTAAGAAACAACTTCCACAAATTACAGCAGCTACTCTAGAAGAACGCAGACAAAAAAAATCTCAATGGTTTCAAAAACTAGTAACAGAAATTATTGATGGTTTAATATCAATTCCATTTATTATTTATTATATTGATAATTAGTTTAAAAATTGTTAGGTGTCTCAACATGCTGACAAAATTGATAAGCGACTGTGTATATTGAGTAATCCACCATCCAAAATGGTTAAATCTTATAATGAATATATGGTGAATGGTTTTCAATTTCATACACATGCATATGGGGATTAAAAAAACAATGAACAGTGGAGTTTTCTTGAGAGGATCATATCATAGAGAAACTGAAGTTGACTTTTATGGAATTCTAGATGAAATTATGGAGCTACGTTATTTAGGACAGAATTATATAACAATGTTTAAATGTCGGTGGTTGGATAATGAGAGAGTCTAGTGTGTTCATCTGAATCATGGAATCGTCGATATTAAATATAAAATTATTCTTACAGTAAATGAACCATTTTTACAGGCTCAATAGGCACATCAAATTTATTACACAAATTACTATGCCACTTCAAGATACTTTAGTGATTGGTGGAGCATAATAAAAATGAAATCTCAGGAAAATCATTTTAATCAAACTGAATGTAGTTCTGCTGAAGTGGAAGGAATTGAAATTTTTCAAGAGACTGCTCAAAATCCATCTTTTTTCCAAAGAGACATGAATATCAATGATGACACTCCAAAATTAAGGATTGATGATGACGAAGATGTTAATGATGTTACAAATGAATTTGAAGTGACAAGAGGTGATGAAACTGAAACTCGTATGGATATTGATGATGCTAAGGAGGAAGATGAAGACATTGACATTGAAATCTATGGAGAAGATGATGAAGATGGACATTAACACAGTTAAATGCTGGTTATAATCATAACTAATATATATCTATATATAATAGTTATTTTTAACTATCTGCTAACATCAATCATTTTGTGTTTCATATGGATCCTGATCTATTTTGTGAGTTGTAGGAGGCTGAGCTACCTTTGGATAAGGGGAATTGTGGACCATCTGACCCTCAGCCAACTGACGATTCAGGGGGTACACGGAGGGGGTGCGGTCTTGCGTAATTGATGATTCCTAACCCTATCCCTGAGTGACGTCCACATCTTGGCTTCGATCCATGCACACGGAGGTATGGTAACCAATATATTTTTGTTAGATTTCATTAATTTATTTATATATATACTAATTGTTTGATTATTTATTCCTTTTTCACAGTTTTGTGCATGTAGCTATTGGATAGGGGAGCGATATCTTGCGCAATTATTTTTCTCAGCCATGGATCACATGGTAACAAATTCTTTTTGATGTACGGCATGACATGTTCAATCATTGGATGGTACACACCGACCTGAGTACATTTCATCTCACATTTGGGATAGATTATGTTTACACTGGTTGGGTGGTGGATTTTAGAGAAGATCTTCAGTGGGGCGGCAGAACCGGGAGAGACAGGAAGTAACGCATCGAGCTGGTAGTCATATATTCAGTATGCATAAAGAGCATCTGGTAAGTATATTTTTTAAATATTTTATATAACTATAAATATAAACAGTTTATTTTATATTTCTGTAGGCAGTCGAGCATCCTGATATTACGGAGTTGAACGTTTATGGGAGGTTGCACAGTGATCTATCCACTAGAGAGATTATAGGTGATCTCCAGAGTCGGATTGTGGTTAGTATTTTTTTATTTTTACAATTAAATTCATATAATATTTTCACAATTTTAATTTCAAATTGGAATTGAAGGGGTCATATGAGTTTGTGACCTCTCAGACACAGGCTAAGAGTTAGGACGAGACGACTGAGCAGACCAGTGCACACCATTTCAAAGAGGCGGCATGGATGTAGGTGACTTAGTATGGCTTTGAGAAGGTCCGAGTAGTTGGCATCGGCTCTCATTTGACTCCTGGTACTTATTATGGTATTGTTTCAATGTCGGTGTCCAGCTTGAGAGGACCTCATGGAGAGACATCATCTTTTTCCTCATAGTATCCGGAGCAGTTGTGAACTCAGGCTGAGCTTATAGAGAGTTTGTAGAAGTATCATGAAGAGATGTTTTGGCAGCAGTAGCAGCAGTAGTAGCAGCACAAGGATGAGATGCGTCGATGGCAGCAGCAGCAGCAGCAGCAACAGCAGCATCACGATCAGATGGAGTTCATGTGTCATCTGACTCGTAGTTTAGGGATGGAGTTTTCTCCACCATCTCCTACAGCTCCTCCACATCCTCCAGAAGATGACCCCCTAGTGATTTGTTTCTTATGTAAAAAACATTTGAACTATAGATTTTTTATAATATAAACTATTTATAGTTTCTGCCTTTTATATTGGTGCAAATATTGCATTTAATTTTTTTTTATTTTTATTATTTTATTATTTATTATTAGTATTATTTTTATTAATATTTGTATATTTTACTAATAATAATAATATTTTATGATTTTTTTATATTTTTTTTAAATATTGAGAATTTTAATAATTTTTTATTTTTTTTGTTTTTTTAATAATATTAATTTTAATTTTTTATTAATCATAATTTTATTAAATATATTTTTTTAGTATTATATTTTTTAATGTTTTTTTATTTTACTAATAATACTATTTTTTATTTTTTTATTATTTTAATAATAATAATATTTTTTTCATTAATCATAATTTTATTAAATATTTTTTTTATTATGTTTAGTATTTGTGATGGGACCTTTTGCGACGGGCTCCCATCGCAAATAATTTAAATACAATTTTTTATTATTAGTATTTGTGATGGAACTGTCATCCCATCACGAAATGATTTTTTATATATAATGGATATAATCGGGGGCTTATTTGCAACGAGGAACTTCCCCGTCGCAAAAGGTTTATTTATATATAATGCATTTAATCAGAGGCTTATTTTCGATGGGAAACTTTACCATCGCAAATAAAAATTATTGCGACGGGCCTATCGCAAAAAATTGTATTTGCGATGTCGTTTTCTACAATGATCTATTTGCGACAGGGCCCCATCGCTAAAGCCTATTTGCGACGGGATCCCGTCGTAAATAGACCATCGCAAATACCTCTAATTATAGTAGTGTCATGAGTTTCATATTATTGAACCTAGGATTTCAAGCCTAATCAACAAACCATGCACACCATATGTTAGTATCATATATCCGGAGGCACATTTTTGTGCTTTTCTAAAAAGCCTAAGTCATCTCACCAACCATGGATAATCACATTATTACCCCTACCATGGGATTCATCTCCAAAATCGGAAGAATCTATCCATCTTATACCCATCACATATCTAACTATCTAGGAGTAAAACCTACAACCTCATTTGGAACCATACCCTAGATCACTATGTTCAACATCATATCAATCCTTCCCATCTGAAACCAAACTGTGACACCAAGCACCTCAAGTGTTTTTCATCATACAATATAAGGCATCATTATGTCTATAACATGTACTTGATAGCACCTCTCAGTCTCTGATCTCATAACCACTGAATCTAACCTTTATTACTATATCAAAGGGAGCTCACATGCCTGGTCTAGCCTCTATATTGAGTTACCCTCAAATATAATAGTGTATCTCAACCATATTACCCAACTCAACTATATCTTATGCTATATCTCAATAGCACTAGCCTCTTTCCTCTAGACCATAAATCAAATCTCATATAGGAAAATTTTCATGAGAAAACATCATTGTTCCCTTCTTAAATATAATAAAAAAACTCACATGCCGACACCCCAAATATAGGGTTCTCATACATATATCATATCATGCATCTCATGAAGATTCATCAGCCTATTAGGGCATGAATCCACATCGAGTATCTAAATATGAAAACTACACCCTTTTGAGTCACGCACTCATATATCATTATATAATGCTATCTATCACTAATGATACATGCTAAGTGAACCATACTCTTATAGTTCAATTATGTATAGTGACACTAAGAAGCTATATAGGACAACAACACATCATTTTTTTTTTGACATTTTATATATATGATCCTATTTTTATTTTAATAACCATTATCAAAACCACCCAAAAGGGGTCTATTGCTAAGGAATCCAGTTCCTATACTAACCTACAAGGGTCTTTGTACATTCCTTACATAGAGGGACTATTTATTCATCATCAAAGGGTATCCCCCATATAATCTACATGACTAATCATCAGAAGAGAATATATTATGGTTCAGCTAATTATAATTCACCATAAATTTCTATGGTAAAAATCCATATAAGGTATTGTTGACACTTTAAACAACTAAACCATCAAATTTGGTGATATTAATCACACATGGCATAAGTGTGTCATTTGAATCATACATCCCAAATATTAAATATGTATATAGGCCTCTTGTAAATGGGTCAAGATCAAAAAATCAATAAATCATAAAAATTAAAAATAAGGTTTTTCACACTAGTTGAAATCATACAATCATAAAAGTGGAAACCAATTAAAATAATCTCATAACCTTCAAAACCTATAATTCCTACTAGAAAGGTTTTTTATGATGTATCGGTCTAATATACATCATATTATTTGACACAATCGCAATTCCTATCTATCATATACCGAATAGTAAGACAAAATAAAAGGATGCTCTGATACCAATTTGAAACACACTTCCACCCCATTCGACTAGAATGGTTCTCATATCATTGTTCTCTAAATTTCCCCAAATTTTCCACCCCATACTCCAAAAGTCTGGTAACTAGAATTGGGTATCTATGGTAGACTGCAGGGATACTATACCCTCATATCAAAGTAGTAATAGTATAAAAAACTCAAAATAATCTATAATTACAAATCATAGTAGAGTATAGAAAATTAATAAAAATAGAAATCACAATATAACCAAAGGGAATGAATCATATATACACATAGTCATTCTAAAACAATAATTTATTTCCCACTAAACCAGTCACATAGAAAAACAAAATGAAATTAAAAAATGAATGAGGTTTTCATTGTTATCTCTAATCCATTCCTCGTATATCTCCTAACTCCATACACAATATTTATTTAAATAATAAAATATCAAGCCTCTACCCATCCTAAACCTTTGATCAATGGAGATATTATTAGGTGTCTAGGTTTCATGGCCATCCAAGAAGGTTTTTAGTAAAACTCATTAAGAAACCACCAATGCAGTCCTATACATATCAAGTAATCTTAGGGTATGTTCTTGTGAAATTATCAACTGATTAAATAAATATATTGTAAAATTTTAAATAAAACTCATTGTCAATGAATCAGTTCTAATGTGATACCTAGAAATGATTATACCTACACCAATAATTTTTGGAGTGTATTTGTGTGTGTCACATGAACGTTCCAACCAATATATGGCCCAAGGTTGATTCCTAATAGAATGTCATAGTAAATTCAATAGTATCAGGCCCATGGATTATTCCAATGATAAATTATGAGACAATACAATGCCCTCTATGTAGTTTATTTGGAGGAGAACATCTAAGGTAATAATATACACTCAAATATCAAATAAAACTATCTTGGTAATTCCATATAAAAATCAGTAGATTGTAAGGGAGTTTTCAAACGTATTATAAAAATATAGGATTCACATCCAAATCCAAGTGGATTTACTATATAATTATATATTGATGGGTTCAACAACCCAATCCTAGGAGAATTTATTTGGAATCCACTAGTATCAATCTCAATAGATGAATCCTAGAAACTAGATCTATGTGTTCCATTTAGAAAAATTTGATGAATACTAGGTAATGACTTAGGAATTTAAATTAAAGTATTGAGGGATTCATGTACCTCCCTTAATATCTCATAAAACATAACAAAAGGGTTGGTCATATGCTCAACCCTTATTACAAGTCAAGGACAGTCTCTCAAGTGGTTGACCTATCATTATCATTACTATAGCCATTATATGCTCATGTGACTGATTTAATTACTAAGGTAACACTCGTAATCATCTATACACATAACCACATGAACCATCTCTAGGGTAAATAAATCATTATTTCACCAATCAAGGTCCCATAAGTCTCATCATAATCACATAATGACCTTACTAACCTCACAATAAAAGCCCCACCAACATCACTATAAAGATATGGAATAATTATAATATCTCTTCTTAGGGTCATTTAATATTAGTCCTCACACTCCCAACCTAACAATATATCCTACCTAGGGTATACACACCCAGGTGCTCTAATTTATTTGGGGGTGTAACACTCTCTCCATGCTCATCTCAACTAGCCTGAAGTCTTTATGGCATCATATAGTTCTATAATTAACTACTCAGGCTGATAATTCCTATTGTATACACATATCTACTTAAAAGTGTTATGGGAACCCATAAAAGTTCATTATGTTCTATTAATTCAATCCTGAATCACTTCTCAAGTTTTTAGTTCAAAAGGAACATAATTATAATCATTGCATCTGCAATCAGGGGCCAAGGTATCAAGCCAGTTCACAAGGTTCTCTCATGGCCATAGGAACATTGTTAAACTAGTTCTTTTGAATTTTCTTTTTATAAGAAAATTTATTTAAATAAAAAATTATTTTTAGAAAAATGGCATAAAAAAATTAAAATGGTGAACTGCTTAAGGTGGTGAGACTATGAAAATAAGTGTATTTATTGCAAGTGTTTTATAGTTTTTCAAGTAATTGATTTCTATATTTAAGTGTTTATTATTTAAAAATGTTGGAAATTTTATTTGTTTTCTGTTTTATGTTAGAATATAACAAATCTTGTAAAAGTAGGAAAAATAGATGACTATTGGAGATAAAATACACTTCACACTGCAATCTTAGCTCGCATCCCGACACCATATTTTTTAGGATGAATCAAAGCTAAAAAACTGGAGTAAAACATTTACACATCATGTATTTAATTTACACAAGGTGAATTCATCAAGGCAGACTTATTCTGAAATTCTTGTCATCTTTTCACACTATGAAAATTATAGAGATTACATGTCATGTAAATTTACACATCATGATGGTATCAATAAACATAAAAATATATGATATTTTGTTAAGGGTTTGATGGTAAAGATTATAAAATAACCCCTCAACCACACCTTCATATTCATCTACAACTGAGGAAAGATAATGGATGACTTACAAATGAGGTAGTGATGATCTGGAGCCCAATATTGCCCCCACTCTTCATTAACATTCTTCCCCAGGTATCCATGCTTCTCATTCTCATAGTTCACAGCATGAGAGAGTAGTTTTATTTGTTCCAAGTGATGTGATTTTAAGGGGAGTGTTGTATGGGGATTATTTCTAGCTCTTATTCATGTTTTTGATTTATATAACATCGTTTATCAATTCCAATATTATTCTTTTTTAGTTACATGACCATTTCTTGATTTTTGAGGATGTTTCTTTCATTACATCAATTTTTTCATATTTTGTGTATAACCATTGTGAAATCTACTATAGTTATGTTTAGATAGGGTTTTGGTTCACATTTTTTTTATTTAACCAAATATATGACCATTCTAATGGTGCAATTATAGGATTATGGAAGGATACCTAGAAAAATGATCTTTGCTGACCCAATTATGACATCAAACTTGAATAAACCCATAACTAATTTAATTCCAAATGCATGGACCTAAAAATCACTGACTTTGAATGCATATAATCTTGAATTCAAACCCAATATATTTTATATTCTTTATATTTCTCCAAAAAATCAATCAATTTCAATTTCAATTTATTTAATTAATTTAGAGATCATGGATCATCCATGTGAGTTCAACACTTGGACATCCCAAGAACTATATTTTTATCGGTATTGTATGAGTTTTTTAAATTATTAAATTTATATAACCCTGTAGGAAATTAAAGATGTCATGTGATTTATCATGTACATATCACATGCACATAATTAAATGCATAAACATAAGGGGTGTTCTCATGGGACCACCTACTTCATTAACTGATTTATCATCCCTTAAAACAGCTCAAAAAAATCTCACACAAGTTCGTCCAAGTCCACCTAGCTATTAGTAAATCTCAAAAATCCCTATCTCATGACAAAACATCCAAATTAATTAATTATAATCAAATTACAATAAATTAAATAATTATAGTTATTTTTTAATTTGAATCAATTAGGAATAATCATACAATAACTCACCAAGAGACCATTCCACGCAAAAACTATGACCAAACACCCATGGAAGTTCAAAGGCGTAATCTTATAACAATTATAGGAAAAATAACTAACACAAGACATTGATTCTATCACTAAATTAATTTAATTTATTCATATTTTAATTAAAACTCTTGAAAAAATCATACATTGATGTACCTATAACTAAAAAATGGATGATGACATGTGATCATCATGTAACATCCCCAAATGATAAAGGGTTAAATGGCTAAATGATATGACTCATGTCAACAAGGTGTACCTTCCTTTTCGGGAGCCTACCTGATTAGAACTCCACAGTTAAGTGTGCTTCGCCTGGAGTAGTGATCAGGATGGGTGACCTCCTGGAAAGTTCCCCAAGGTGTGTGCGAGTGAGGACAAAGCACACTGGAAAGGGCATGTGTTGGCCTGTGGGGACTATCATTAGTCAGATGACCCATTCAGGCACGTGGGTAGACCCTGGGGTGGGCCCCACGTGTCTGCTGGGCAACTGGTGGTACCTGGTGGGCTAGGACCCGACGGAAATGTTAAGGCGGGGTGGTTGTGCTGTCACTGGGACCCGGTTGTCACATTTGGTATCAGAGGAGGAACCCAGCCTTAAGTGCAGTGCACTGCCTGGGTTGAGATATAGGGCCCACAACGAGGGCATTGTTCTCTAAAGGGGGGGTGATTGTAACATCCCCAAATGATAAAGGGTTAAATGGCTAAATGATATGACTCATGGCGATAAGGTGCACCTTCATTTTTGGGATCCTACTTGATTAGAACTCCACAGTTAAGCGTGCTTGGCCTGGAGTAGTGATCAGGATGGGTGAGCTCCTGGGAATTTCCCCAAGGTGTGTGCGAGTGAGGACAAAGAACACTAGAAAGGACATGTGTTGGCCTGTGGGGACTATAATTAGTCAGATGACCCGTTCAGGCACGTGGGTGGACCCTGGTGTGGGCCCCACGTGTCTGCGGGGCAACTGGTGGTACCTGGTGGGCTAGGACCCGACGGCCATGTTAAGTCGGGGTGGTTGTGCTGTCACCGGGACCCGGTTGTCACACATCCTCTCAGGTAATCATCTATCGACAGCAAGAAAAAGATACATCATATCAGCATCTAGTAGAATCATCACCAAACCCTAACTGATTCACACCTAATTAGTGATGATAAAGAGAAATAAAAGGTATCTGATGGAGAAGAAAAGAGAAAAAACCTTAAGAACAAAATAATCTTCATGAAATCTACCCAAGTCGGAAGAAATTAGAGAGAGAAGATAGTATGAATATACCTCTAGTCTGGTCACATGTGAGAAGGAAGGATGGGAGAGGAGTTTTAAATTCGAGAGGGTAAAATGGTATATTTTATAAAAAAATTAAAACACATAGGGGATAAAAACTCGTTGCACCGTGGCATATCTTACACCATTGTACACCTTCAAGTAGCCCCTGAAGATCCTCAACATGCCCAGCCCCATGGATAAAGGGCCTCCTAGGTCATCGTTTTCCTCTATGCCATGCCCATCCAAACTTGTGTTTCACCTACTCGTTTCATATAGGTAGTAACATCAGGAACCCTAATAATCCAGGATTCAACCATTGGCACCCAAAGTTCCCTCTTAGGTCTTTTGGAAACCTAGTTTATCATGGGAAAAAATCATTGACCGTCGTGGCTAGTGAAACTATTATTTTGGGTGTTTCACCCACGGTTATTTCCAATGGGGGAGAGTATATAGGTAACACTTCCACTAAAAATACAAACTATTGTGTTCTATAGTTTGGTGTGGTAACCTAGGAACCCTATCCAAAAAATAGTTATTCCGTCCAACACACTTAGGAATCGCACTCCATGAAGGAAAAAACACCCACCACTATAGGATTTTTGTTGATTTTTTCCAAAAAAGACAGGACTTAGGTTCTATATTCTCAAACTAGGTTCAATTTCCTCCAATTTAATCATTTTAATCTTTAATATGGATTCCAACACACCATATCCCTCCCTATTGCAGTGGTCCTATTGTTAAATTCAATTGCAGGTCCACCCAACTTCACTCTTCCATCTATCCAGGCACCCTAAACCCCTTCTAAGCTTTGATACATGTTCAAAAAAATCTACATGAGATATTAAAACTCCCCAAATTTAAAAATAAACTTTATTTATCAAAATTAAACTCTCACCAACACTAAAAATTCAAAATTCCTTTGAAATTCATAACTCGTAAGGAGATGTGTTTTTACAGTGACATTATTTTCTGTAGAGTTATTATAGGTATTTCTATGTGTAAATTTGAAGAGGAATCCAACCTATTAAATTTTAGGTGAGTAGTTATTACTAGAAATAATAATATTTTTTTGTCAATCATGACTTGTACAAAATCATAAATATGGAATATTTGAATTATTTTTTAGATTATTCCACACCACCAATGAAGTTTCCACAATCATAAATTCTATACAGATGTTCATATTGATATTCAATTTAAATAAAAGTGATTTTTGTGGGTTGAAATAGGAATAATTAAAATTTTAATGGTAGGTTCAATGAAAATTTATGATAGCTACAACATATTTCATGTAGTTAGATAAAAAGAAAAACTTTATTAGGAAGATTCATAATGTCTAACCATTAGGCATTAAGTTATAAATATATAAACCAAAGGCTGATATTTCAGGTTTTTTAGAATTATTATAATTCATGGTAATTCAAAAAAAATATCCATGTCGTTCCAATGAATATAGTGATGTTTGAAAGAATCATTGGAAGAAAATGATACAATTTCAAATTATTCTTGAGATATATATATATATATATATATATATATATAATTACGTGTTTTTAAAATGTTTTGTAGAGATACCTAATAATGGAATACCTACAAGAAACTCTTATATATATAAGGAATGTAAAGAGGGATTTTAAAATCTATCTAAACCTAGGATAAATCTGTGAATAGAGGATAAAAAGAAAATATAAATCTAATGTGGGATTATTGTGTACCAAAGTATAATATGGGTGGAAGAATAGAGAATAAGTTAAGGCCTATATAGTTCATTTTTTCATAGAATGTGGTCTTTCTCCAATGTAATAATGGAAGTACATAGTCTTATAATTTTTAAGAGGACAAGGGATTTTTTTGAATCACAATTTTAATAAAAAATAAGAAGGTGTAACTTACATGTTGTTTGGATAGTAAGAGAATAAGAGAAGAAGAATAAGAAATCACATCATCAATATATAGATGTTTAAATTATATAAGTAAAATTAAATTTTTATTGAAACTATTATCACTCTAAAGTGTGGTATTCACTTGTTTGTGGGGTGGAATGAAGAATTTTCAAGTGACATGAAAACATGAGTTTCAAGGATATCCCCTACTCACTTTTAGCTCATAGGTTGATGCAAGTGGGTCATGTGATCATGGAGGAATTCATATCACACCAAGTAAAATCCTTAATAGATTGATAGGTGAACCTTATACATTTTTTTGTTTCTTATGTGTGTGTGTTTGGGTGTGTTTATTAAAATAATAAAGGTAATATGAGAGAGTGAATAAGATAACCACACACCTTAACAAGTGATAGAGGTAAAAAATGGAAAGGGATAAAAAGTATAAAATATATTAACTTCCATAAACACTAATTTGCCCAAACTATTAGTTTTAAATAAATCTATAACTAGTCCCCTTAATAAATAATAGAAATCTAGGAAATCCTGAAGAAATATCTAAAGAAGGGACCTCTGTAGGTGATCTCTCAATTGGGATTGGGTACAAATGAAAGAGAAAAAAATGGAAAAATATTTTGAAGTATTTAAATGTAGAAATCATTATAAATTGGCACAAAAAAAGATATATTTATTGAGTCTTAAGAAAAAATTATTGAATCTAGAAACATGTATAATTCTAAGAAACAAATTATTAAACAAGATAGAAAAGAGGCATTAATGGTTGATATTGACTCAGATGTGACTAATGATGAAGAAGAAACTTTGTATTATAGTTTAAGACATAAAAGGGAGGAGAAACATATATATTATGATAATATAATTGGACAATAAGGTTCACATATCCAAATAGTAATAAGGTTAATAATTTAATGCAAAAATTATCTTATCTCTCCTGTTAAATCTCAAACTATTTTAGATGCAATCGAATGTAAAGAAAGGATTACTGTTAAGAATGTAGAACTTGATCAAATAGAGAAGAAATCCACTTGTTAATTGATATCAAGGAATTATAAAAAAATCAATGGAACTAAGTGGGTTTTAATGAAAAAACTAAATGATAAATTTGATGTAATAAGGAATAAATAAAGTCTTATTTTCAAGTGATATTCCCAAATAATTGGAGTTCACTTTGAATAAATATTTGAACCAATGGAAAAAATTGAGACCATATTAATTTATATAGAAATGGTTCCTCACTAAAATCATACAATTTATCAAATGGATGTGAAATATGACTTCTTAAATGATGATCTAGAAGAATTGATCTATATTGATCAAACTGAGGGTCTTTATCTTGATAAAAATGGATGCATGTTTTGTAGGCTTAAGAATGTTCTATATTGTATAAATAATTCCCCAAGAGCCTAGTATTCCAAGTAGCATGTATTATTTATAATCATGAATTATCTAAAGGAAATAATGATAGTAATATCTATGTGAATGAGTTTTCCAAAGGTACCCTCATTAATATAGTGTATATTTATGGAATTATATTTGTAGTTTATTAGGAGTATCTCTATGATGAATTTTATGAGGAAATGAATATGCATTTTGAGATCACTAAACTGGATGAGATGTTATATTTTTTGTGATTTCATATCATTCAAGAGGATTATCATCTTTTTCTATCCCAAGAAAAATACTATAGAAAATTGATGGAATGGTTTTGGAATGGATGAATGTGAGGGGATTTTTCCTCCTATAGGTGTTGTCATTATGTTTTTCAAAGATGAGGTTGAAATAAGTGTAAATAATATGTATTATAGAAAAATGGTTTTTAATCTTCTCTTCTTAATATCTCTCAAGCAAGGAATTTTTTTGTCATGTTGTGTGCCCTATTTCAAATTCACCTTAATGAATATCACATGTTTTCCACCAAGATTATCCTAAGATGAATTTAGAATACACTAATCTTCGACCTAGTGTAAAAAACTAGTTCATATTTTACTTTAAAATGATTTATAGATGTTTACTAGGAAATGGATTATATTGAAGGATATATAATTCTTGTAGCACATTATTTATTATTAAGTGGTTACCTAGAATGTAATAGTAAGGGAAAATGTTTAGTGGTATTGAGTATAGTTGAATCTGAGTACATAGAAAACATACATGCTTACACTTTGATGGTATGGAAGTAGTTTAAACTAACTAATTTGAAAGTTGATTTTAAGAATCCACCACGCATTACCCATGAAAATAAAATTTCTCTATATCATTCCAAAAATTTATTTCAACATTATAAATCAAAGAAAATTGATCTTATATATCATTTCATCAAAGAGAAAGTGGAAAATGGTGATGTGGAGCATGATCTTGCTAACATCAAGCAAAAAAATGTAGATATTTTCAAAAAAAGAATTTGCAAAGGATATGTTCTATGAATTAATTCAGAAACATCATGTTTAGTATTCCCCCTATCATATAGAATGGTGGAGAAACACTTATCTCTAGAAGGATTTGGATTAAATTTCAAAAGGGGGGAGAAAAGTGACCCAACTCTTACTCGTTTTTTAAACTTGGGGATGACTGTAGAAGGAGGAGTGTTCACTTATTTTATTATCCAGATCTATGTTAATTACAAAAAGGGTGGTCATTATTGATGACTTAAAGATAATTATGAGGAAAAATAATTTGAATATCTTGATAAAGTTTTATTATTACTAAGGGATGGAATTATCTCAAAAATAGTAAATTATCATGTGGTGTGGTTTCATGATGCATCTAATTTAATATAGGTTGAAATTTAATAATTTCTGACAGATTTTAATTAATTAAGTGATGGGTTTGAGAAATTTGATAAATATTTGAGAAAGGGTTGACAAAAAATCTAGAGTAAATTGATGAAACCTATTTATTGGAGGAATTTTTTAATAAATTTTGCCTATTTTATTTTTTTAGTATGATCATTGAAGTTTTTTTATTTTATTTATAGTGATTGAAAATTTTCTGAAGCATTTCATATGGTTTCTAAACATAAATTAAGAATTTTTTAATTTTTGAGTTCAATAAAAATGATGGTTAAGTATTGAAATTTATGTAAGGATCATTCCATGTGGATCATAAGGATGATTGTATGTGTAAGTATCAATTTATCCTAGAGATATCAGAAAATTTAAAATTCTTATATTCAAAATTATGGACCCTAAACCTAAATAAACATTTATCTGTGTATGTGTAAACATCATGGACTATATAAATATGTATGATGCACTATGAAATCATAATTTCCATATATGTAAGAATAAATAGTGTTTTTTAAACATTTTTGCTTCTTTGTAAGCATGAAATAAATCCATGTAAGGATGATGCTCTGCGTAATAATCATTTTTTTGCCTATATAATGACCAACACAGTATAATATTTTATATTTCTATGGAGTAAAAACTAAATTTCAATAATTGTTTTTTAATGAAAAATAAATTATGTGATGCCAAATTCATTTTCCAATTCTCAAAATATGACATTTAAAATGTTATTAAACCCATTTTAAGAATTTATGATCCTTAAATATTGAAGAACAATATTGTCAACATGTATAACTGAATGGGTGTAATTTCAATGAAGTTTAAATGAATTTATTCTATTTTCAAGAATAATACAGATGTGAATGGGTTGATCCCTTATTGATCATAATTTCCATAATTCTTGGAAAATTTTTTGGTGATTCAAGTTGATTTCATTATAAAGTATGAATTATTTTGTAGTTGAGTTTGTCAAAGTAGTTGATCCAAGAGATATCCTTAATATAGTGAGTTATAGTTGTCTAGTTACTTAGAAATGCAGAAGTAAAATATTTTTTTTGTTGAGTTTTGAGAATATTGAATGAGTTATATTCTTGATGATTTTTATTGATAATTTCGAACCTTTTGGTTTGGGAAGATTATAAGAAGGAGGGTATTTTTGGAATATTATGTGTGGGAAGAAATCCCATGTGATAGAGTTCATTATAAATAAACAAAACAACTAAGGGAACCAAGAATAATAATTTTATAATTGTGATTTTGGATGGAGACTTAAAATTCTTCTCAGTATTCAGTTTCTGTACATAGAAAATGAAAGGTGTGATTTAATGTTATCGTTTCGAGAGACTTGGAAATATCCAGGTTATTGAAAATTTGAGAGATAAAGATAGAGAGAGAGGAATAAAATATCATCTATTTGTTGTACACAATTTATAATATGTGTGAGACTCAGTTCTAGAGAAGAATGAGTGTTTGAAATTAAGGTTGAGTGAGTTGAGAAAAATATGGACATCTAAGCTTTCAATGTTAGGAAGAAGAAGAATTGTATGAAGCTGAGGTGGTGGTCATCTAAAAATCTATTTTTTATGAAGTTATAGTGTTGAGTCTAAGAAATTAATATGAAGTAGACCCACAAAGAGTAATGAATAGAGTGAGTTGATCTTACTGTAGAAAGGTGCAGACTCTCATATTGAGGCTAAGAATTGTGAAAACATATGTGTGCCTTGTCATTCAATATCATTCATTCCAATCAAGTGATGTTGATATTTATACTTGAGAGGATCGTGTCTTGGATGAGCATAGGGGTTTATCTCAATGAAAAATATTGTAAAAAGAAGGACACACTTATTTACTCCACTTTATAGTGTACCCATTTTACTCACTATGGAATTTAAAATTCCTCTATAAATATTAATGCTCTTACCACACTCACCTGCCAAGAAATTGAATTTTCTCTTCATTTCTCTATGTTTGGATCAAGGTATAACCATCGAGATCCAAATCATGCTGTCAAGATTCAATTTTATTTGATTTTTACTCAACCAATAGGTATTTCTTTACATTTATTTTTAAAATTAGTTACATCATTATTTTCAATATTTAAATTATTAGGTAATTTTTTAGTTAATTTTACTTAAGGAGTTTTGTTATAAATTAATTAATTTATAGGTTTTATAATTTCAAAATTCCTTGGTTTTTATTACGTTAGTAATTATTTATAATATGAAAACAAAAGTATATTGGTATAATAAAAAATGTAATTAAAATAAATTATAAATTATTATTAATATTTAATTTATAATAATATTAACAGAATTTCAAAAAAATAAAAATTTACGATAATGATTTAAAAACCATATTTTTATAACGAAAATAATAGATAAATTATAAAATATTAGAAAATTACTAGTAGAATACTAATAAAATACTATAAAAATATTATTAAAAAATTTAATTAAATAATTGATAAAAAATATTAGTAATTTTTAAAATTCTAAAAAAGTATAATGGAAATATTTGAAAATATATTTGAAAAATAATAATAAAATATATTAGAAAAATTTATAATAAGGTGTTAAAAAAATTAATAAAATAATCATTAATAAAAATATTTGTAGTGCACAAATAAAATAGTAGAATAAATAATAATTTAAAAAAATTATTGCTAAAATATTAATAAAAATATTACTAAAATATTGATAATATATTAGAAAAAATAATAATAAAATTATAAGAAAATATAATCAAAAAATGAGAAATAATATATAATAAAAATACTAATAAAATTCCAATAACATATTAGGAAAAATACTATATATTAAAAATATTTGTAAAATATTAATAAAAATATTCAAAAAAATTACTTACAAAATACTTCTAAAACATAAGAAAAGTATTATAAAATCACTAAAAAATAATAATTAATTATAATAGTGGTATGATATTTAAAAATACTAAAAAAATAGTAATAATATATTAGAAAATTGCGAAAAAAATATCATCCAAAAACTAATAAATTAATAGTTAACAATAATATAATATTAATAAAAATATAAAAATACTAATAAATTATTTATAAAATATTTAAGAATATTTAAAAAAATATTACTAAAATATTATTAAAAAACTAATAAAATAATACGTAATAAATATACTAGGAAAAAATTAATATTTAATAAAAAATATCACTAAAATATTGATAACAAAATATTATAAAAGATAGAAAAAATATACATAAAATAATAAGAAAATAATAATAAAATATTTCTTATATATTATGAAAATATTAAAAAATAATAAAATTTTACAAAAATAATAATAAATTATTAACAATTATTAATAACAAAATATTTAAAACATAGTAATAGAGTATTGATACAATAAAAATAAAATATTACTAAAATCATAGATAAATACTAATAAAAATTTATAAAATATTATAAAATATTAGAAAAACATAAATTAATAATTAATAATATTACAAATAAATTATTATGAGAAAATACGAATTAGTAAAATAATATTATACAGATTATTTAAAAATATTTGAAAATGTATAAAATATTATTAAAAGTAATATAATATTAATAGATAATACATTAGTAATTTGATAACTTAAAAAAGATTGTTATTATATTAAATATCGGTGATAAAATATTGATAAAACTAATAAAATATTAGTATTTTACAGAATATAAATAATATTTCAAAAAATATTAATAAAAAATATTTGTAATTAAATTTTAATTATTTTTATGGGCTAGTAATTTAATAAAAAAATTAATGTATTATTTTACTAAAAATAAATTATAGTGTAATTATTTGAAATTAATTGAAAATAAATTGTATTTTACAATAATAAACTAATCATGTTTATTTTTTATAGAAAACGGTGAACATAGAATATAGAAAACGGTTTCCATAATGAGACTATGACTAGATAAATTATCATAAATATCTACACAATTCTGGTATAATCCTTGTCTTCATTGATGGTGTTGAAACATTTTTTGCAGTTTCGTCATCAAGTCCAAAATTTGTTTCATAACGGATTATTGTGTGAGGCCAAGAACCTCCTTATTTAAATGATCATGAATTATGTATATTATTTACCTAATAAGTTTCATTTTTTATGATAGTCATCTATTTTCTGGAAAAAAATATTAAAAATGGCTAAGTCTTGAATCTACTATGACTATCAACCACTAGTTGTTTCAAGCTACTATTAGTTAAGATCTTATATCCCCATAAGATACCATTGGTACAAATAGCTACCATGAATTTAATTGTGTGACCTCTAGAGTTCATCTACCGTCTAGTGTTTCTACCACTGAATGGTGATACCATCAGAGCTACTGTCGGGTGCTTCTACTACTACCACAAGGATCAATTGTTGTTATCAAATAATGTAACTGCCAAGTTGTGTTATTTCCAAGTGTAACTACTATTAGAATCTACTACTACCACTTATTCAAGATACTATATTTAAAAAATCTACCACTGCTTCTAGTTCAAGAAGCTGCCATTAAAAGCTTATGCCGCCAAGAGATTACCACTACCAGATCTACTACCATAGTTGTTTAGAAATAAATTCAAACATAATTATTCTAATGGATAGTTAAACGTATTCAATGAAATTCAGTGGCATATTCATTTTGGAATAATTATTCTTAAACAAATCCATGAATATTTTAAATTCAAGTCAGATATTCCAGATTTGTCTCTCAATATGAGGATTCTTTTCTTTTTAAAATTTACCCTCCAACAGATAATTGGACTTGAAATATTTTAAATTTAGTATAAGCCCTCAGAAAAATTTGTGGTGTCGTAACGCCCCGACCCTAGTTACCCAGAGTCGGTGCATTATTACATAAAATTGGCACAATCATAAGGAAATCATGTCTCGAAAGACTGATCAGTTTAGTATTATTGGAAATAAGATTCATACATAAGTTCAAATTTATAACATGAAAATAAATAAAACACTAATTTCTTCCATTAGAAACATGCAAGCCTCCTAGATTATGCATGCAAGTCACTCGTAATTAACTTCTTCATATCCTGGGAAAATGAAACATAAGAAAGGGGTAAGCTAAAACGCTTAGTAAGGTTAAGAAATACAGCAGAAGATAACATAAATATTAGGCATGGTGAATAATTAAAAACACATTCCTTTACAAATAATAAACATGAACACTATTATGGTAGGAATATGAGCTGAGTAAATAATGCCATAATAAAACATAGTAATGGGTATTCTACAAGTCGAATAACCACATGAACCATCAATATTATTTTCATAATGAGGGAATGTATAATTCCAGACATTCTGAAACGTTTGGTTAAGGCCTCGGCTAAGACGTCTAAAAATGATTAAGGCCTCGGCCAAAACCATATATCAAGTTGGGAAAGGTCTCATCCAATTCCAAGTCTAGTTGTCTCATGATACCTACCGATGCATCGAGGAGCTATATCGGGCTCCACCCGTCACTTACTAAGTCCAATACATTCCTCATATGAAAGGGTTGAAATATAACATAAACATTCGTATTAAAACTAGCATACGAAATGTCAATAATTTAACCATAAATAATGAATGATATAAAAATAACACATCCATAGTCTAACATATCACAAAACCATAAATACAATATGGAAGATTGGTATCATAATGAATCGACTTCAAACAAGTATAAAATCCATCAAAGGATGTTGACATAGATGAAATCAAAACTATTTGAGAGAAATATCTCTTTCTTTTTTTAAATCATTTAAAGTTAAATAATTATAAAAGAAAAAATTTATTTTGAAAATATTATTATAATCTTGTAAGGGAATACTTGACGATGTTATAACTGCAGAGAATAACTGCACCCACCATAAAGTTAAAAAAGACATTCTTACCTTAATTTTATCGAAAAGGTTGTAAAGTACCTTATTTGGAAAACGACTGAAAGATTCCTTTCAAAACATATAAGTTCAAATAAGGGTATAAATTACATTAACCCATTGTCTAGTAAGTAGTAAAAATGTTTTGAAATACATTTTTAAGAAACATGGATGTGGATGATAAAGAGGTCCCATTAGATACTTACTTAAAAACAACCTCGGATAATAACGAGATTGTAGAATTAACCCTTACCTTGCACATTTCCTTGGTAGAGGGTGTGTTAACCTCCTGTATAATAGTTAAATAATTGTTATTAAATTATACAAGAACCATATACATAAATATGATATCATATATGATCTTCTAATATTTCATTGTTAATAATATTTTAGTATTATCGTTGTTTCGGGTGTTAACAGATTCGTTTTCCTTTATATGTTTTGTTACATAAGACATGTTTTTTATGGATAGGATGTATTTGATTCATATCCAGAATGATATTTAGTTCTTAAACATTATTTTTAATCATAAAATTAAAATTATTCTTGAATGATTATGATGGGGAAATGAATCTCATCACATTCGTGGAGACAGGAATTCGTACATACGCATGAGTGAAAATATCATTATTTTTATTTAAAATCGTATGTAAATAGATTCTATATCATATATAAATAATAATTATTATGTTATATTTATTATTTACATCAATTATAAATCATTATTATACCCATCCAAATAATAATGTATTCAACAACAACTACACCACGACGTGGAGACGGCAAGTCGTACGTACGCGCATATGGTGATATGTCATTCATAAGATGGATAAAATAATTAATATGGTTGTATCATATTTATAATAACATAAAAGTATATAGAAGCCATGGTATTTAATATTTTATAATGGAAACAACAAGGAAAGAAGAAGTGGAAGAAGAAAAGAACTTGGAAGAGGTGCTGAAATATTTACCTCTTCTTCAGGTTCTTCCTTTTCATTTGATCAAAAGGTCTCCTTAGGTTGGCTTTATCACTAAATTAAGGCCTCTAGGATGAAGGTAGGATAGTTTATAGAATATTTGGGTAGTTTTTTGCTGAGAAAAAATGCTTTTGAGGTGTGAATTTGAGATAAGGGTGAGTGCCCTTTTATAAGAGGAGTGAGGGGTACCTTAGGAAAATATTGAAATATTATTTTATAATAAATTCAAATTCGGTTTATAATGGCTCAAAATTGATTTATTTCAAGGATAAGGTGGTTATGGGTCTAAATCCTCTCAACCAATAGGTTTTATACAGGTTTGGGTCACTATACTAACCTTATATTTTAGATTTTGCTCTTGGTCAATTAGTTTGACATTTACCATGTCTCTTTGTATTTTTATATAATATGGTTAATAAACTTACTATAACAAGCCAAGAGAACCCCAAGTGGTTCATTATTAATATATATAACCTTATACAACTAATTTTTCCAAACCTTGGATTTTTAAGAATATTATATCAATTAAAAATATAATATTTGTTTTAAAAACTCTTTTATGTCAATTTTACACTATTTGGTATTTTGTTTTTTCTAAATTCATAACAGCATTATTATTTCAAAAACAATTCATTTAATCAACCCTCACATGTAATATTAACTTATAAAATTATTTTAATTCATAAAAAGTCTCAAATTACATTTATTAGGATATTTATAATATCAATTATTTTAATATTTCATTAATAAGGTAATTACTGCATCATCATTGTGTCATAAATAAATTAAATTATTTAATGTCTAAAAATTACAAATAAAATACCATTATGTAGGAAATATTTTTATCTTTATAATTAATATTTATAGTCAAAATTATCGTATGTGTAACCCTATATTAAAAATGGTTTAGTTATTAAACTTTGAATTTAACACTTTTAACTCTTCTTTGAATTAAATAATAATAAATGTCCTAATCTAATCCAAGTGGACCTAAAGGATAATATTTTATTCCTAATGTTGTTTTTGGTCTAATTACACTTATCCAATAGAATTAGAACATGTGTTAGGGTAATAATAATATCATTTTTACCCTTAATTACCCTATTTACTTTTAATCGTGGTAAATAAAAGTCAAAAGTTACTATTCACCAAAAATTATTTTTATCTTAATGAACCACATTTTACTTAATAATATCAACTATGTCTCTCGGATTTTTAAAATGTAATTCATAGAAGTGGTAAAATTAATTTTTATGCAAATTTGCAAATGCTCCTAGGAGGTGGCTAAAAAACAGTAAAAAGTTTGATAAAATTTATATATATCTAAAATTATTATAAAATGACTCCAAAGAATTACATTGAACTTATATAGGTATTATGTATCTATTTTGACCTAAAAGTAATTTAAATAAAATAAATAATTATTTAAATAAAAATTCAATTTTAAATAATTACTTAGTGTTTTTCACTATTCATAAAAAATTGAATGTTTTAAAAAAATACCAAAAATTCACCCTAAGCTAATTTCAATATTTTGAATCCAAAAATGAAGTCCATTTTTAAAGATAAAATTTATAAAATTTCAAAAAGTGGGTATTACTATTCATAACAGCTAGTTTGATTTTGTGTGGTGTGTTTGAACTCAAAGTTGTGTACAACACAACCTACTGTATTATTCAAAGGGAAACCCACCGTGGAAGCATGGGGTGTTACATTATACCCTCCATCAAATAATTTCATCCTATAAATTTCTAGAATATTTCTGTATAAAAAGATTCGGGTGGTTCTTCATCATAAGTTCCTCGGGTTCCCATGTTTCCTCTTCCATATTATGGTTTCTCCATAGAACTTTTACCAAATGAGTCGTCTGGTTTCTCAACACTTGTTCTCTTTTATCAAGAATCTTGAAAGGCTCTTCGCAATAAGACAGATCAGGTTCCAGTTATAATTCCTCATAGGTGAGTACATGTGTTGGGTCAAACATGTATTTTCTCAATAGTGATATGTGGAACACATCATGATCTTTGGAGAGATTTGGCGGCATTTCCAAACGGTAAGCTACAGACCCAATTAATTCTAGAATTTCGAAAGGTCTGATGTACTTGGGACTCAATTTACCCTTCTTAACAAATCATATAATTCCCTTCCATGGAGATACCTTCAAGAAAACATGGTCTCCTACTTGAAATTCCAAATCCTTTGTTCGGTTATTAGCATAGCTCTTCCACCTGCTTTGAGCTGCTTTGATGTGGGTTTGAATTACCTTCACCTTTTCCATCGTTTCCTCAACAAGTTCTGGCCCTGGGAGTTTTCTTTCGGCAACATCATCCCAACAAGTTGGGGTGTGACATCTCTTTCTATATAACGCTTCATATGGTGACATCTGAATTCTTGAATGGAAGCTATTATTATAGGAAAATTCTACTATAGGTAAATATTGATCCCACATACCATGAAAGTCAAGTGAGCATGATCTCAACATGACTTCTAAGGTTTGAATAGTCTGTTTTGATTGTCCATCAGTTTGAGGGTGGTAGGTAGTGCTCAAATAAAGTTCAGTATCCAAAGATTTATAAACACTTTCCTAGAATCTTGATGTAAAACGGGGATCACGATCAGAAACAATCGATAGGGGTACTCCATGAAGTCTTACAACTTCATTAATATATATTCTTTTTAGACGTTCAAGTGGTAAATGTACTCTTATAGCAAGAAAATGTACTGACTTGGTAAGACGATCAACAATGAACCATATTGCATCATTCCTTCTAGGAGTCTTTGGTAGTCCCATGATAAATTCTGTCATAATATTATCCCATTTCCACTCAGGTATGGGAAGAGGTTGCATGACTCCCCCAGGTTGTTGCCTTCCAGCTTTCACTTGTTGAAAAACCATACATCTTGACACAAAATCAGCAATCTCCCTCTTTATGTTGTCCCACCCAAAATGTTCCTTCAAATATTTATACATCTTAGTGCTACCACGGTGTATAGAGAAATTAGAGCAATGATAATCATATAACAATTCCCTTTTCAGATCAGGTATATTGGGAACACAAAGACTCTTCCAAAATTTCAAAATCTCGTCTTCATATATAAAGTCACTCAAACTCCCGTCATTCATAGCTTTAATATTCTTTTAAAACTCCTCATCATCAGCCTGAGAACTTTTTTTCCTTTCTAATAAAGATGGTTTGGAAACCATTTGAAAAATTATTGATGTTTCACCTTCCATGATTATTCCCATCTCCATTTTCACTAGATCTATGAAAATAGGATCCCTTTCAACTCTCATCTTGTTCAAAACTCCATGATCATTTCTACTAAAAGCATCTTCCACCTTATTTTCCTTCCTCGGGTGGTAGTGTATAGTGCAATCATAATCCTTTGGTAGTTTATTCCATCACCTTTTCCGCATGTTGAGTTATTTTTGTTATAAAATACACTTCAAACTCTTGTGATCAGTATAAATCTCACATTTTCACCATATATATAGTGTCTCCGTATCTTCAAAGCAAATATTATAGCTTCTAACTCAAGATCATGAGTAGGATAGATTTTCTCATGAATTTTTAGTTTTCGTGATGCATAGGCAATAACCCTATCATTCTGCATATAAAGATAACCAAGTCCTTTCTTTGATGCATCACTATAAATAAGAAACCCATCATTCCCTGATGGTAGAGTCAATATAGGATCATTGACTAATATTTTCTTCAGTTCTTCAAAACATTCTTCACACTCTTTTGTCCAAACAAATTTAACCCTTTACGTGTGAGCTTGGTTAATGGGTTAGCCAATCGGGAAAAATTATGGACAAAACGTCGATAATAACCTGCTAAACCAATAAAACTGTGTACCTCAATTATACTTGTCGGTGCTGGCAATTCTTGTATTTCCTCTTTCTTAGAATGGTCAATAGAGATTATATCCTTAGAGACAATATGGTGAAGAAAAGAAATCTATTGAAGTCAAAATTCACACTTGCTAAACTTTCAGTATAATTCATTTCTTTTTAGGGTTTTCATAATGGTGCGCAAGTGATTTTCATGATCTTCATAGCTTTTGGAGTATACCGGGATATAATCAATAAATACCACTAAAAATTCATCAAGATATTCCTTGAAAACTATTTTCATTAGATTCATGAAAATAGAGGGTGCATTATTCATCCCAAAAGGCATTACAGTAAACTCGTAATGCCCGTATCTGGCTCGAAATGCTATTTTTGGAATGTCTTCCTTCTTCACACACAACTGATGATATCCAGATCGAATGTCAATCTTTGAAAAATATTGAGCTCTAGGAATTTGTTCAAATAAATCATCAATGCGAGGTAGGGGATATTTTTTCTTTATTGTTATAGCATTGATCTCCTTGTAGTCAATGCACAACCTCGTATATCCATCTTTCTTCTTAACAAAAAAAACTAGGGCTCCCCATGGAGAAACACTAGGGTGAATAATTCCCTTATTACTCAATTCCTCTAGTTGTTTCTTTAGTTCCAATAATTCCATAGTGTCTATTCTATAAGGGGTCTTCGATATGGGCCTTAAACTATGAATTAAATCAATAGAAAACTCAATTTATCATTCTGGAGGATGTCCAGGTAAATCTTCTGGAAACACGTCAACATATTCTTGCACAGCAGGTACTTCCTCTATTGGAACATTCTTTTCCTCACCCATAGTTATTTCATTCTCTTCCTTCCCAATAATTGAATTCAGTTGAGCTATTGGGGGTGGATCTAGAAAAGAATGAGGTGGTAACGTTTCTTCTCAAAAGATAAGGTGTTTTTTATCATCGTCATCAAAAATAATAACTTCCTTCTTCTTACAATGAAGTTTTGCATCATGGTCTGAAATCCAATCAATGCTGAGGATAATATCAAATTCAATCATGGGTATGACGATGAGATCAGCAGATAAATAACATTTATGTGCCTTAATAGGGACTAATTCACAAAACTTTATTGCAATGATACTTCCCTTAGGAGTTTTAACTGACAAATCCCTTGTTAAATCTAATTAGAAAAATATAATTTTCTTAGAAAACTGGGAATATATGAAACAATGAAATGATCCATAATCAAATAAGGAATTGTCTAAACTTGATGAATACATTAAATTACCTGCCTCCATATCTTTCAGAGCTTCAACCTTAGCAGTAGTGATCGCATAATCTTGGACTTGATCCCTTGGCATTTTCTGAGGTAAGTTTCCTTGGCGCTTAGGAAATTCATTTGAATAATGTCCCATATCCCTGAAATTGTAGCATTGAACATTGGTAACTTCTTTATTTCCCTTACAATCACCAGCAAGATGGCCTTTTTGTCCACATTTTTAGTACACTCCTTTTCCTTTTAGACTGGAACTTGGGTGCTTCCTTCTAGAATTATCACAAGGTGGAAATTCAACTCTTCCCTTCTTCTATGTTTCCTTATTTCCATTCCCAGAGTGTTCAGCAGGTCTCTTATTCTCTTTTTTTCTTTAAAGTCATAAGACATAGAGAATTCCTTTTCTTTCTTGATAGCACATGAGACAATATCTTCATACGATGAGAAGGATTGTGATACTACTGCTCGATGGAGAAATGGTTTTAACCCATAAAAGAAATGGTCAATCTTACTTCTTGTATTATGTATATAATCTACAACATTCCTTTCTAATCTTGTAAAGTTAGACTCATACTTTTCAACATTCTCTTCCTCCTTTTACCTCAAACTCAAAAATTGCCTTTCCATATCCACTCGATGGTCACGAGGAATGTATTTTTATAAGAAAATTTCTTTAAACTCCCTCCATTCCATACTTGATACTTCTTCATCCTCCTTTTTTTTTTGAATTAATGACCACCATTTATCTGCATCTCCTGTGAGGCGATAAACTACCATGACAACTTTTTTCCTTTCACTACTCCCCAAAGCATGAAATATTTTCTCTAAGGAAATTATCCATTGTTCAGATATGAATGGATTTGTATTACCATTAAATGTTGGTGGTTATTGTCTCATGAAGAGGTCTAACATTTATCCTCCACATTGTGGATTAGGGTGCTCCATATGGGGAAGGTTATTATTCATAACCTATGTGAGTTTTCCCAGTTTGGTGATAAGCTGATCAGCACCAGTTGCATCACCAACTCCGTTATAATTATCTTGAGTTGGAGGGAAATCCCTATATATATTATTTTCATTGATACGGTTTCCATTCCTTCCACTAGGAGCCATTTCTAAATAATGGCATAAATTAGATTAGTTTATGAATCGAAATACATAATTCTATACTTGTAAAACACTTAACACAAATTGAAAAGTTTATGGATATAATCCATAATCATAAAAATGTTTTCTTTGAGTAATTTTATACTCATAAACCCTTCATAATGGTTTGTAAATAAAATGAGAATTATCCTAAGAATTTCCCCTGGGATTTTCGTAACCAAGAGTTCATCAAGGCTCGTTGTCGTGCACCAGTTCCCGTTCGAGTCTAGATCAAAGTAGTTTTTTTGGGTTTTACCCCTAGGTACATTTGTGCCAGAGACGCCTCTACCTTCTCGTATCTAGAAAAGGATGTATTTCTTGGAAAACTCACAAAATCTCAACAAAACCAAAATTCTAGGAAGTCCCACTATACTAATCCTCAAAGGCTATCTTAGGATAATTGCTCTAATCAAAGTTTATCTAAATCTAGTTTCCAAGGTTTGTACAAAACTTCCTCTGATACCAACTGTAACACCCTGGCCCTTGTTACCCAGAGTCGGTGTATTATTACATAACATTGGAATGATCATAAGGAAATCATGTCCCAAAAGACCGATCAGTTTATTATTATTGGAAACAAGATTCATACATAAGTTCAACTTTACAACTTGAAAAGAAATACAATACTAATTTATTCCATTAGAAACATCCAAGCCTCCTAGATTATGCCTGTAAGTCACTCATAATTATATTCTTCATATCCTGGGAAAATCAAACATAAGAAATGGGTGAGCTCAAATGCTCATTATGGGTAAACAATACAGTGGAAGATAACATAAATATTAGGCATGGTGAATAATTAAAAACACATGCCTTTAAAAATAATAAACATGAACACTATTATAGAAGGAATATGAGCTGAGTAAATAATGCCATAATAAAACATAATCATGGGTATTCTACTAGTCGAATAACCATGTGAACCATCAATATTATTTTCATAATGAGGGAATATATAATGTTGGACATTCTGAAACATTTTTTCAAGGCTTCGGCCAAGACGTCTAAAAATGATTAAGACCTCGGCCAAAACCATATATAAAATTGGGAAAGGCCTAAGACAATTCCATCTCTAGTTGTCTCATGAGACCTACCAATGCATTGAGGAGCTATAGCAGGCTCCACCCGTCACTTACTAAGTCCAATACATTCCTCATATGAAAAGGTTGAAATATAACATAAACATTCGTATTAAAACTAGCATAAAAAATATCAATAATTTAACCATAAACCATGAATGGTATAAAAATAACACATCCACAGTCAAACATGTCAAAAAACCTTCAATACAATATGGAAGATTTGTATCATAATGAATAGACATCAAACAAGTATAAAATCTATCAAAGGATGTTGACATAGATGAAATAAAAACTATTTGAGAGAAATATCTCTTTATTTTTTTGAAATCATTTAAAGTTAAATAATTATAAAAGAAAACATTTATTTTGAAAATATTCTTATAAGATTTTAAGTTAAGCATTGACTATGTTATAATGGCAGATAGTAACAGCACCTGTCGTATAAGTTAAAAAAGACATTCTTAACTTAATTTTGTCGAAAAGGTCGTAAAGTACCTTGTTTGGAAAACGACTGAAAGATTCCCTTAAAAAAATAAGTTCAAATAAGGGTATAAATAAATTTAACCCATTGTCTAGTAAATAGTAAAAATGTTTTGAAATACATTTTTAAGAAACATGTATGTGGATGATAAAGAGGTCTTAGTAGATACTTACGTAAAAACAACCTCGAATAATAAAGAGATTGTAGAATTAACCCTTACCTTATACTTTTCCTTGGTCGAGGTTATGTTAAACTTATGTATAATAGTTAAATCATTGTTATTAAATTATACAATAACCATATACATAAATATGATATCATATGTGATCCTTTAATATTCCTTTGTTATTAATATTTTAGTATTATCGTTGTTTCAGGTGTTAACTGATTCATCTTCCTTTATATGTTTTGATACATAAGACATGTTTGTTATGGATAAGATTTATTTGATTCATTTCCATAATTATATTTAGTTCTTGAAAATTATCTTTAATCATAAAATGAAAATTATTCTTGAATTATTACGATGGGGAAATGAATCTCATCGTGTTTGTGGAGACGGTAATCTGTACGTACACACGAGCGACAATATCATTATTTTGATTCAAAATCATATGTAAATAGATGGTATATAATATATAAAGAATTATTAACATGTTATATTTATTATTTACATCAATTATACATCATTATTATACCCATCCAAATAATAATGTATTGAATAACAACTACACCACAATCTGGAGAAGTTAAGTCGTACATACGCATGTATGGTGATATGTCATTCATAGGATGGAAAAAATAATGAATATTGTTGTACCATATTTATAATAACATCACAGTATAAAGAATATACTGGATTTATTATTTTAGAATGAAAACAACAAGGAAAGAAGAAGTGGAAGAAGAAAATAACTTGGAAGATGTGATGAAATATTTACCTCTTCTTCAGGTTCTTCCTTTTGATTTGATCAAAAGGGATCATTAGGTTGGATTTTTGACTAAAAGAAGGCCTCTAGGATGAAGGGAGGATAGTTGATAGGATATTTGTGAAGGGTTTTGCTGATCCAAAAGGCTTTTGAGGTGTGAATTTGAGAGAAGGGGGAGTTCCCTTTTATAAGAGGAGTGAGGGGCACCTTAGGAAAAGATTGAAATATTATTTTATAATAAATTCATATTCAGTTTATAATGGATCCAAAATGGTTTATTTATAGGATAAAGTGGGGATGGGTCTAAATCATCTCAACCAATAGGTTTTAGACATGTTTGGGTCACTATATTAACCTTATCTTTTAGATTTAACTCTTAATTAATTAGTTTGACATTTACCATGTCTCTTTGTATTTTTATATTATATGGTTGATAAACATACTATAGAAAGACAACAGAACCCCAAGTGGTTCATTATTAATATATATAACCTTATCCAAGCCATTTGGCCGAACCTTATATTTTTAGGAATATTGTATCAATTAATAATATAATATTTGTTTTAAAAACTCTTTTATGTCAATTTGACACTATTTGGTATTTTGTTTTTTCTAAATTCATAACAGCGTTATTACTCCGAAAAAAAATCATTTAATCAACCCTGACATGTCATATTAACCTTTAAAATTATTGGAATTCATAAAAAGTCTCAAATTACATTTATTTGGATATTTATAATATCAATTATTTTAATATTTCATTAATAAGGTAATTACTGCATCATCATTGTGTCATAAATAAATTAAATTATTTAATGTCTAAAATTTATAGATAAAGTAACATTATGTAGGAAATATTTTTATATTTATAATGAATATTTATAGTCGAATTTATCTTATGTGTAACCTTATATTAAAAATGGTTTAGTTATTAAACTTTGAATTTAACACTTTTAACTCTTCTTTGAATTAAATAATAATAAATTCCCTAATATAATCCAAGTGGACCTAAAAGATCATATTTTATTTATAAGGTTGTTTTTGGTCGAATTACACTTATCAAATAAAATTGGTACATGTGTTATGGTAATAATAATATCATTTTTACCCATAATTACCCTATTTACTTTTAACCGTGGTAACTAAAAGTCAAAAGTTACTATTCACCAAAAATTATTTTTATCTTATTGAACCAAATTTTACTTACTGATATCAACCTTTTCTCTAAGATTTTTGAAATTCAATTCACAGAAGCGGTAAAATTAATTTTTATGCAAATTTGCAAATGCTCCTAGGAGGTGGGTAAAAGACAGTAAAAAGTTCGTTAAAATTTATATATATCTAAAATTATTATAAAATGACTCCAATGAATTTCATTGAACTTATATAGGTATTCTGTATCTATTTTGACCTAAAATATATTTAAATAAAAAGTCAGTTTTAAACAATAACTCAATGTTTTTCACTATTCATCAAAAATTGAATGGTTTCAGAAAAATACCAAAAATTCAACCTGAGCTAATTTCAATATTCCAAATCCAAAAATGAAGTCCATTTTGAAATAAAAAATTTATAAAATTTCAAAAAGTGGGTATTACTATTCATAACGGCTAGTTTGATTGGTTGTGGTGTGTTTGAACTCGAAGTTGCGTACAACACAAGCTACTGTATTATTCCAAGGGAAACGTAACATGGAAGCTTGGGGTGTTACATGTGTGATATATAGATATAGTATTGAATTTGTGAATGTAAAAATACTGACCAATTGGAATGTTGAACAAATTCTCAAATAATACTATTTGAATAGTTCATAGACAACAGGGAATGAAGAGATTTCCAAGACATACACAATACTCAATTTTTATGAAATTTATGTGCAATATTGGTTGATCCCTTTCAAAGAAAAGTTAAATGGTTTTTTAATAACCAAATATAAATAGAATAAGTTCCATAAAATAATCACTTTCTTTATTATTTACTCCTATTTTATCTTATTGTTTGAGCAAAATTTTTTTACTCTTGTTATCTTTAAACGCTGACTCCTACAATGAACTAGAGAGTGAAACACACTCTCTTTCAATTATTTTCATATATAATCCCACATATAACTATGGATGTGGTCATATGTGATATGAACTTCTTTTTATCTCATATATAACTATGGAAGAGGCTTATGTATATCCTGGAATGTTTGAGTGTAGTTGTTAGTAAAAACTAAATATTGTTTGTGGATTAGTTTATTGTATAATAAAAAAATTGGCAGTGGGTAATTTCTAAGTTGAGGGGATTAGGTCTTGGCTTAATACTGGACACCTTTTTAAATTACTTTATGTGATCCTTGTTTTGTTTTCACTATTTTTAATACAAAAGAGTTTCTATTTTTCAAAAACTATATCAAAACATTAATTTTATAGTTGAATTTATTTTATATTTTATATACAATGTTTGATTCTTGTATATTAGTTTCAAATGTTAAACTATTTTCAAAATATCATTAACTGAGTTTTCATCATACTATTGATAAGTTTTTTGAAGGAATGGATTATATAAATCTGTAGCTTTAGTTAACTAGTGTTTTTATTATACTAGGGGTTTAAAATTTTAAATATTTTTAACATAATTTTTTAATTCGAAACTCAATTCACACCCCCACCCCATTGATTGTTCCACTCCGAATAAAATTTGGTGTTTTAGGATTTAAAATTATTTTTAATTATGATCTAGTTTTAACAAAAGATCATATATACATTTTTTTTCTAAATTTATGTGTTTGTAGATATAAATAGATGTAAATGAATTTCCACTAATTAGCCACCTTATTTTAATGGAACTAGTTATTATCATTGGATGATCAAGATTTAAATCCATATTGATAGAATGATATTTTATAATTAGACATTTATTAAGGAAAAATATGAAAAACCTAAAGTTGTTTGAGAAAAATTGAGTGATGTCACTAAAGCCACATATGATTATAATTATAAATATACAAATTAATTATATTGGTCATTAGGATAAGATAAATTTAATAGAATATCTTATTATTTTACCAATTTTTTTAATTTTGGATACTCTTATTATATCTTATGATGGAACTTCTAATGTTAAATACATGTTCTTAAATAATTATACTATTAATTATGATACATTCAAAATGATGCCTAATTAATATATTTCTAATATTTATCTTATGTTCAAAAAAATTATGAACATGATTCATTCACTTGAGAAGACAGTTGATGGTAAATATCAAGTGATGTGACTATTGAGATTTATACCTAACAGATGTAGAGGATCATCTATTTCCTTCAGATAATCCTTTGAAATCATTAAATTATCCATAAAGGATCTTATTGGGAATATTATGTTGTATGATGATGAAATCAAAGTGAATAAAGAAGAGGAATATGAACCTAAAAGGAAATTAGTTTCTTTTAATACTTATAACTCAAAAAATGGAAGAGAATATCAAAGATGATAGTTTTGGTGAAGATTAATCACCTTATTATAGTGATGAAAAAATGGCTCACCTATCCAGATGATTCAAAAAATTATACAAGAATAATAAATTCTTTAATAAATCAAATTATAGAGGTAAGTATAACAATATATGAAATTGGAGGAAAGAGTGGAAATAGGATGATCCCACTAATGAGATAATATGCTATGAGTGTAAATCAAAAGGACGCATCAAGGCTGATTTTTTCAAGCGTAAATATAATAAAATGTATTAGGATGAATTAAAAAAATATAAAAAGTCTATAAAATCCACTTGAATCACCTTTGAGGGATGTTGAAGTTACTATAGCTCAATAAGAGAAGACAAAAATGATAGAGCCAAAATGTGTTTCTTGAAAAAAATCTAAGTTACAAAATATTATTATTGTATACTCTGAATATATTTATTCTCATTCTGACAATGAAAAAATTGTGACAATATGTCTAGTAAGTATTAATTTTAGTATCATAATATATTTGAAGAAACATTTAATGAACTTAATGATAAATATAGAAGTCTAAAGAAGTATCATGATTTGTATGTTCACATTAATTATATATTTTCTCTATAAAATGGATAATAATATAAATTATTAAAGGAAAACAATTAGCTTCAATTTTCTAATGAACAAATCAATAAAGATCTATAAAGATTCAAAAATAACATATAAACTAATACCAGAATTTTTGGAATACAAACTTCACCCAAGTAGACCACTATGATTGATTAACAACTAGGATAAAGAAATATTTATAAGAATAAATTTCTTTATATATATATTACTATAAATTATATAAATTATTCATACTCTTATGAACCAAACAAAGATTTCATTTTTGAATGTTTAAAATCTAGTTATACAAAACCGGTTAAAAAACTTTGGATTCCTAAATTGCTTATTACTAATTTCTCTAGACCCAATAAAATATGGGTACTGAAATAATTTTTTCTTAATTTTTATTGTAAGAAACTTTCTTAAAGGGTACCAGTAGAAAGTGGATGCTCTATAAACATGACTAGAGACTATTTTAGTTTTAAGAACCTTATCAATGTAAATAGTGGGCATTTCATTTTTGGTGACAATGCTGAAGGAAAAATAATTGGAGTCTATAAAATTGGTAACTATAATACTATTTTTATTTCTAAAGTTTCATTTATATATGGATTAAATTATAATATTCTTATAATCTCATATTTATTAGATGATAGTTAGCATGTTAAATTTTAAAATAAGTCCAGAAATATTTATCACTCTAATCATACATTAGCTTTTACTACCTTTCATAATGATATTGTTTATGATGTTGACTTAAATTAATTATTTTCTCAAAATATTTCTTAGTTAAGTTCCATTAATAAATAGTATTTTATTTTTAATAATATATTATTCCACTACAACCCTCACTCACTTAGATAGATGACTAGGAAATCACTAGTTAAGGATCTCCCTATACTAGAATTCCCAATAGGAAAAGTTTGTAAACAAAATCAAGATCTCTTTGAAAATTGAAATAAGTTTTAACTTTTCAACCACTATAGTTGTTAGAATGGATTTTTTTGTACCCTCTATATTTTATAGATTAAATGGTAGGCACAATTCTTATTTTCTAGTTAATGAATTTTCAAGATACACCTGTGTATTCTTTCAGCTCAAAAATGTGAAGATTCTTCTTATTTTTCCAAATATTCCAAATTTGTAGAACATTTTAGTGGACTTTATTTTAAGACCTTAATAATTGATCATGTTCATGAGTTTGGAAATCAATAATTTGAAACTATACTCTCAAAACATGGCTAAAATATCAAAATTTATTCTCCTAGGACCCCATAATATAATAGTGTGGTATAAAAAAGAAATAGATCTCTCGGAGAAGTTTCCTAGACTATTCTTAATGAATATTATTTACCTATTTACTTTTGTTAAGATTGTATGAATAAATATTTCTATATTATTAATAGAGTTCGTATTATACATATTTTAAAAAAAATCCTTACATGTTATAGAATGGGAGAAAACCAAAAGTTAATTACTAGAGTTTTTGGATGTAAAGTATTCATACTCAATATAAAGTAGAATTTAGAAAATTTTGCATATAAAAAAGATGAATGAATATTCCTTGAATACTAAAAATCTAGTAATTTACACATGGTATTTAATAAAATAAAAAAACTTTTGTCATAATCTCAACGTGTCATGTTTGATGAAACATATCCACATGAACCTAATACCCCTGTAGAGAACAATAAGGATGACCTTTCTAATATGAATATCAATGTAAAACCCAGTTATAATTCTGTGAAACATATAAAAAAAATTCATAATTTTTAGGAACTTCTTGAACCCAAACCTGAAGAAGATAACAAAGTACAAAATATTTTATTTCAAGAGAGATTAGGAATCTTAGAGACTACCCTTTAATTTCTATTACAGGATGTCTATATAGAGAGACGAAAAAAAAGATATTCTCTTAGAAATTATTTTTAACATCAAGAATTTTTTTCATAGCTTGAACCTAATACCATCACTGAAGTAATAGATGATGAATTATGGGTAGTGTAAATTCAAGAAGAACTAAATTATTTTGAGAGAAAAAAAGTATGAGAAATATTATAAAGACATAATGACCTTCATACCATTGAAACTAAATTGTTGTTTAGTAATAAAGTATATAACTCAGGAATTATAATTAAAAATAAATAAATAATGGTTTCATAAGGATTCACTCAAGAGGAAGGAATTGACTATGAATAACCCTTTATACTAGTATCAATACTTGAATCTATTAGAATGTTTCTTGATTATAAAACACATTTGAATTTTAAACTATATCAAATGGATTCCAAGAGGGAATTATTAAATTGTTATATAATTGAGGATTTTTTTATATAAAAACCCACATGATTTAAAAAACACCATCTTCAAAATCATATATTTAAATTATTAAAATATTAATATAGTTTAAAATAATTCTTAAGAGTTTATTATGATAGGCTCTGCTCATTTTTTATTGCTAAATGTTTTACTAAATAAAAATTTGATCAATATCTATCTATTAATTGAATTTCAAAATATCTTTTCATAGTACAAACCTATTTTAATGATATTGTTTTTAGATCATCTAAAAACTCCTTATTTACAAAATTTTAAAAAATTATGAAAAATGATGTTGAAATGAGTTTGATGGGTTTGTTAAAATTATTTAATGGTTTTTTTATTTTTTAAAGTAATGAAGGAATTATTTTAAATAAAAGAAATTATAATAAGGATATTTTAATGCATTTTGTCTTTGATAGTATAAAAGGACATGATACTCCAAGGAGTACCACTTGTAAGTTATATCTTGATTAAACTAGAAATCCATTTTATCAAAACACTTTTATTTTAATGATTGGGATTCTACGTTTCTTAATAGCTATTCGACCATATATTATTTTTCATGTGTGCCCAGTTTCTAGAAAACTCTATGGAATCACATTTGAATGAGGTTAATATAATCATTAAATACCTCAAAAGTAAAACCAACTTAGGATTATTTTATCCTATATGATAGGGATTTGATTTTATAAGTTATTTAGATGCATATTTTAGTATCTATAAGTTAGATAGAAAAATAACCTTTGGATCATGTAATTTTTTTGGGAAAGATTCTAATTTCATGATGTAGTAAGAAACAAAATTTTGTTTCACTATAATCTGTTGAATCTAAATACATATCTAGTGGTAGTTATTGTACATAGGTTATGTGGACAAAACACACTTTACTATACTATGAATATCAATTTCAGTATGTCCTCAAAAATTTTGAAAACACAAGTTTAAGAGATATATCCTAGAATCCCATGTCTCACTCTAGGACCAAAAAAATTGATATAAGACATCACTTTGTTAGTGAAAATTTTCAAAAAGTTGACATAACTATTAAATTAATAGGGATTAAACATCAGCTTGCTGACATATTCACAAATCCATTGAATTTTGATAGAATATTATATATCAGACATGAAATTGGTATAATAAACTTAACTTATTATTTTATAATTGAATTTAGGTTATTTAAGGAAGAATAAAATCATAAATCATTGCAACTATAGTAGTGATACCATGAGTTATTTCTACCGTTAGAATGCTAGCGTAGAAATATACCATTAAATTTTTACCATGCTTATTCTAAAATTGTCTTTCTACCTTTGTTTTGAAACCATGGATGTGATATTGTGGAATGCTACTATGGTGTGCTATTATTAGAATTATACTTTTAGGACATATCATTCAGTTTCTATTGTTCTTAATAATACCTTTTTTTTTTGAAAGTATTATCTTATTAAGTTTTCATTAATAGTATTATTTTTATATAAATTTAATATTCAAATAATTAAATGATAAAAATATATTCAAAAGTGTCAGAATTAGGAATTATCCCTCTCGTACACACCCATTTGAAACCTTTCTTTCTCTCTCAACCTGAAACCCTTCGCCTTCATCCTCTAACCCTGGAACCTCTGTGAAAATTGTGAGAGCGAAGCATCTGGTTGCATCTCCTAATGAGTCATGTCCTTTGATGGAATATATAGAAGAATATAGTTAATCTATTAAACCAAAAAATCATTATCTTGCATCTCGTATATTTTTCTAAGAATGAAATTGACGCTTATTTGTTATCTTCAGGCTAGTCTCTTGTCTAGAATCTGATTCCAGACTGGGAATGAGAAGAATAGTTTTCAAGGAGTATTAGAACATTCTACCCTAGGTTTATTGAAATTTTCTATCTGTTATCCTAGTATTAGTTTTAGGATATTAAATATGGTATCAAAACAATGGCAGATATAAATGATCTTCTTTTTTCTTCAAAACTATGGGTTATGTGTTTGAGATTTCCTCATAAAGGAATCTATGGGGATTATAAAGGATCCTTTCCCATTAATTAGGAAAACATTATGATTGAGGATGATATTTGTAATCCCATTTGGAATTAAACTATTTGAAGATCTATTATAGTTTATTTGTATAGAGAATGTTAGTTTCTTTTTAAGTTCATTCATCATGTGTTGTGTCCTTCGAAGTGGGACTTTAGTATCATGAGGTACCAAGACATATTATTTTTTTACTATGAAAAGATGAGAAAAATCAATATTTTTAGTTATTTGATTGTTCACATGATGTATTTGTGCAAGAATACATCAATATCCAAGTATATTACCTTCCATAAGATGATATCTTCTCTATTGTAAGATAGATTATTTGTTCCTAAAGGAGAGGAAAAGGTAAAAAATGTGATGGATTTTTCCTTATTCAATTCACCTGTAAGAGGATAAAATTAAATTGGAATCATTGGTTTAAACTTTGGGTAGTAGATAATGAAACAATCTATGGTAAGTTCAACACAATATAGAATCTTTCTAGGCCAATAAATTTGGTTAACTCTAGCCTGTAGATAGATCAAGTACTAGAATATTCTTCTGATGAAGAAGGTGAGGTCAGTTTTATTACTAAAGTAGAAGATAATTAAGCTCCATATGATGGAGGGGAATTATTTATAGTTTTATTGGAAGAGGAAGTGGTCCTATATATTTTTAAGAGTTAAAATGTATGATATGAACCTACTAGTACACCTCTATCTCTTCATACCGAAGAGATCTTACTAGAAAAAGATAACATAGAAGAAACTGATTTTTTGAATGGTTATCATTATGAATGTTCTACTTTCATGAGTTCAAAATATATCAATAAGTTTTCTATTATTATATTAGTGAAGATAGGTAGATAATTTCTTAACATGATTTAGCTAGTCAGAAATATGGAAATATAGTTGAAACAGATTCCATAGAAAAAGGTGATGATGATGCATCAAATGAGGGGATAAATCCCCAGGGCCTTCTATACTTGTCTTTTTCTACCTTGATTCAGATGTAGATAATGGTAATGATAAGGGAATTCCACTAGATCATGGGGGATCTACTATCTTATTTTCCTAGAAAGATCATAAGGGATACTTATTAGATCAAATAGATGAAGGAAAACTTTTGGAACCTTTTCCTTATGGTTTACCTGCTATAGAAACAGGTTGTGTGGATGAATCATTCCCTTTCTAGGAAAGGTATTCACCCCATAATTCTAATACTCCTCCTTCTACCACTTATTTAAAAAAATCAGATCTATATGGTTCTAAGGAATATTTTGTATTTGATCTCATTATAATGCTTAGATATTTGTTATCAAGATAAGAAATTAAGTGAATAAGATACCACGTTAATAGTTTACTTAGTGGTATCTCATATCTAATCCAATATTTTCCTAAATATAGGAAATAAAAAAGTTTAAAAAAAAAAGTTAGTGAAACATATGAATGAAATTAAATAAAATTTGGAGTAATTAGAATTATTTTTAATCAGAAAGATCTATCTATTATTGAGAAGCTGGAATCTTTTCCTAATACAGAATCTTCTTCTTCTAGAGCTCCACATCCCTCTAAACGTTTCTCTATTAATGATGGCCTGATCAAATATATAGGGAGAGAAGTGTTTCAGATTGTGATGGGTGATTTTTCTACCTCTCATCGGGATTATCATTATAAGATAAAATCTCATTATGATCAAATTTACAAACTTGTTAGAGAATTCTTAACTGAGTCTAGAAGTGATAGAAAAATAAACAATAATGTAATCAAGTATCATACTTATAAGATGTTTATGAAACAAGAACTTAATTAACATTTTACATTCTTATCTGAGAGTCTGAAGATACCTCCTATCACTGGGTCCTTCAAAAAATAAGTTTCTCAGTTCAAGATTTCAGGAATAGTTCCCATGATTTTTATGGAATAAAATACATATTTATTCAATTCCATAGAACATGGTGGTAGGTTAATTACCAAGTTTGTAGAACTGATGAATTAATTCCCCTATACATTAATGATAGTAGTTATAACACCTCCAGTCCTTCACATGCCAGCCTCAACTCCTGCACCTATGTTAGCTCCTTGTCATACCCCTTTACTTTTTATTCATCCTTTTGCAATTACACCTATTGAAGTTATGAGAAATCTCATGTCAATTGTGTTTAGGCCTCTCGCATCTTCACCTACCTACACCTCAGCTCTTCTAATTTCTAGAAAGGAAAAGGAATTAGTGTATCGAGACTCTATCTATAATGATTAATCTTCTTCATACTCTGGTGAGGATTTTATAGGGATTGTATTTTGTATTTACCTTTTATAATGTACTATATTAACATTAATTTTTAATGAAAATACTCTATTTTTATTCATAATTATGTCATTTTTCTATAGTTTTATTTATATATATTTTATAATCCCAAAAGGGATAGTAATTCTAAATGGAATGAATCATGAATATGCATTACATATGGACCTTGAATGTTAATATGATTTTATTATTATATTAATTTGTTAAAAAAAATTTATGATTATTAATGGTTACTAATTATATGATTTTTGATCATAAAAAATGGGTATATTGTTGGCGTATTCCAAGAATATACTTATTTTAATGATCTCATATCATTTTTATTATGTTTTAAATATGTTTCCTGTTTTATGATAGTAATATATTTTCTGGCCAAAATTTGAAAATTGGTTAAGTCCTGAATCTAACATGACTATTTACCGCTAGTTGTTTCAAGATAACTTTGGTTAATATCTACTACCATCATAATCTAACCTCAGTATAAAAAACTACAATTAGTTAAAATAAAAGACCTCCATGGTGTATATATCATCAAGAATTTCCATCGTCGAACAGTTCAACCATCAGAGCTACCATCAGGTTCTTCTACCACTACTTCATGGAGTTATCACTACTATCGAATAGTGATACGAAAAAATTATTCTTCCTCCAAGTGGTGCTACAATCAGAATTTACTACCACTATTAGTTCATGTTTCTACCGCTAAGTGAAGCTACAATTACCACATGTTCAAGAAGATACTATTAAGAGATTATATTGCCAAGATCTTTCCACTGCCAGATATACTATCATAAAAGTTTAGAATTAAATTCAAACATAATTATTTTAATATGTTTATTAGTTCATTCTATGAAAATTAGAGACACATGGATTTAAGAATGATAATTCTGAAATAAATTCAAAAATGTTTAAAAGGCATGTTTGACTTTCCTGATATGTCTCTCAGTACAAGGATTCATCTCTTTTTATTATTTGTACTAAAATGGATAATGTGAATTGAAATGATATAAATTTATTGGAACCCCTCATGAATATGGGAGGTGTGATATGTATATGTATTATTGAAGTAGTTCATGAAAAAATATTAACCAATTAGAAGGCTAAAAAATCACCGCATCATACTATTTGACTAGTTTAGAGCCTACTGAGAATGAAGGATTTTCAAGGACTTCCATCACTACCAATTTTTATGAAATTTCTATGAAAGATAAGTTGAGCCCTTTAAAATAAAAAATCAATAATTCTTGACAACTAAAGCTGATAAAGTTGAATTACATCAAATATTCAATTTCTTTATTCTTTTTTATTTTTTGTTTGGGATTCTCTTTGTAACTATGGGTTTTCACTATGTTTATATATATAAAAATCCTACATTGAGATTTATATCTATAGAAACTCTCAATTATTTACATATTTACTCCAATACATAACAGTGGAAGTGGTAGTGTATGGCCTGGACATCTTTTTATCACATGAATAACTTGTATGAGGCTCGTGCATACCCTAGACTATCAAAGTATTATTGTTTGTAAAAACATGATCCATATTGTGGATTAGTTTTATTGTATAAAAAAACTTCTTGGTAGTGGGTGATTTCTAAGTAGAGGGGACTAGGCCTTCTCGTAGGAATGAACCTATTGTCAAATTATATTGTGTGATTCCTTGTTTCTTTAACTCTTTTTAAAAAAAATCAGTTTATGTCTTCTAAAACTATAACAAAACATTACTTTGATATTTTACATTAATTTGTTTTTTATATATGTTTTCTGATGCTAGTAGATTAGTTTTAGAAGTTAACGTATTTTAAAAATCACTTTAATAGAGTTTTGATCAAATTATTGAGAACTTTTGTAAAAGGATGTATTATATAATTATATAGTTGTATATATCTTTGTGTTTTTATTAAATTAGGGTTTTATGTTTTAAATCATTTTAATATAAACTTTTAATTGAAAACTCAATTCACTGCCCCTATTGAGTGTTTCACTCTAACCAGTTGGGATAATTAAGTACCCTTATATAAAATATGATCTTAAGAGATTTGAAATGTTTGATTTTATGAGATTTAATCTATTTTGTTTCAATTTTAGGTATATTATGTTTTTTTATCAACATGGTGAATGTGATTTTGAGTAAAATATAATTAATTTTATTACAGATCCACAAAAATTAAAAAATTGTGTAAATAATCTCGATTATGCATTTTTTCAAGAAATATAATCTCATAACTATAATTACAATTATAAATTAAAACCATATCAATTTTATGAATTATTGAAATTTTCTGAAGAGACCTTATATCCTAGATTTAGGAAAATAAAATTTGAAGATTTTATAAAATTTATACCTATTAATTTTTTTTGGTATTTCAAATACCTATTCTAATAGAATATATTATTTGGTTAAATAAATTATTTAATGTTAATATGATTCCTATAAATTTATATGAAAATAATAATTTGGTTTATAATTGTCCTATATGTATATAATAAAGGTGTAAAGGCATTCAAAATGGGAAATCCAATATTAATCCTTTAAAATAATTGAGGATTTTTTTTATTATACCTATATTTTCATGTCTATTTCTACCTCACAACACAACTTTATTTCATAACATAGCATCACACCAATATTTATATAACTATAAGCCTAAATAATCCTTATGATGGTGATTTTTGGGGACACAATTATTAAGTGCATCAGTGTTTTTCATCAGAACCTCAAAATGTATAGTGTGGTCTATATATAGATGCTTTCTTTCTATTTGGTTCTTAAGGATAAAATATTTTTATTAACCTATTTTAATAACTCTATAAAACATACCTCCTTAGATTCTAATGAATGAAAAATATATCTATTTGGATTAAGTAAATCTATAATACCTAAAGTAGAATATAAATGTTTATTTGAAATCACTAATTGATGAATTAAATTTATTATAGAGTGATAGTATAACAATATATGATATAGTTGTATAATAAAATTGTGTATTAATATTTCCATTAATATGGAAAATTAATTAATTTTAAAATTTTGGTATGTTATCTAGATGGAGTACACATGTTCCTCAATCTTTTTTGTACTACATGGGTTATAATAAATCATTATTTCTTGTTAATGGAACAAAAATTAATTTTTTAATGTCGACAAATATTTCTTAAAATCAATCATCAAATACAATTGAATACAAATACTTTACAAAATTTGGAACAAAAATAGATGGTCCTATTAAATTTCTCATTGATATTTAGTTGAAATCTATTGTTTCTTCATTACCTATTATTAACTTTTGGAAAACAATAATTAAATAAAAAATATATGGCATTAGGAGAGATCATATTTTGATAAAGAGAAGTATTTTTTATGATCTATCATTTTCGACTAATTTATTAGTCTTTCACATGATACATGTAATGCATATTGAGAATACAAATTCTGATAACATGTTTCATATTGTATTATACACAAATGGAATGACTAGAGATAATGTATTAGAATGGTTATATCTTTCTAAAGGTTTCAAGCATCCTTGACTTGAGTTATATGAAAATAATAGGTCATAAATTTTATCAAATAAAAATATAGGGTAAACACACAAAAAAAAAGTAATTTATTATTCTATTAGTAGATTAAAGATTCACGATTACCATATGGTTATGCTTCTAATTTATCTAATTGTGTTATAAATGGTTATATTACTAAGTTAAAATTTCATGATCATCACGCACCCAGGGCATCCATCTAATCTCTGTGGTTCAGGATTTAAGCAGTGTTGTCTAATCTCTCTAGTCGAGTTATCTTCAACCTTCGGCCACCCCCGCTACACCCGCGAACCAGTAATGATCCCAAACACCTATCTCATCACTATACCCACTGTTTGAGAACATTCCAAGCTCATCTAGATCATATAAAAAATAAACACATGAATTCATTAACATTTTAATGCATACATCAACTCGAAGAAACACTTCTTGAATGAGATAGTGCAAGGATACTAAGGGTGTTCCATTCAATGTTCATGAATAAGTTGCTTCCATTCATTCATAAACACATGAATGCGAGAATTTCTCTAAATAGAAGGATCCCGCATTGAAGAGAAAAAAACCAAGAGATTTGAGATATATTTCATCCGTGTTTGAAATTGAAACACCTGAGACTTTCAGCTTATCTTTAACCCGAGGCTTTGAAATTTTGAAGCCAAAGATCTTTGGAATTCAAATCCCTGATCTTCATGTCATATATGTGGTTTTTAACAAGAATTATCTACCTATAAAAGTAGTATCCTCGAGCCAAAATATGTTTCTACCATTATCATAAAAAATAGCTCTCGTTTCACTGAAGAAACACAGACACCGCGAACCCCTATGGTTCGCAAAAGTCAAAGGTACCGTGAAGCTTTTATATGTGAAGGAGAAGAGGATCCTACTTCCCTTCAAAAATTGCTATGCAATCTCGAAGGGTATCGTGAAGAATAATTCATGCACACCCCTTGTGCGAAGAAGATCTATACACCACTCATGGTTCACGAAGAGAAGAACTGTGAACCCCTTGGTTTGTGAAAGAAGTTGCACCCTCAATGCGAAGGAAAATCATGAACATGCGACAGGTTTCTCAAAACATCACCTATGTTTAGTGAATAAGATTCCACAGACACACAATCGGTGCCTATGCACCCTTGTTTTTCTCTTGTGAAGACAAAACCAAAAAAAATACTTGGATCTGTGAAGGAGATCCATGTGAACAGCATGCGTGAAGGAGAATAATCAGTGTACTCCTTCAGAGAAATACAGTGTGTGTGCACTAGTAAATAAAAAGGAGGAAGAAAGAAATAATAACACACACATGATCATACCCATTTGGGTTTGAAGAAGCTCATGCTTATGTTAAACCAAAACTTGATAATAAGTGTGTCTGTTCAAGGAACCAAAGAAAAGAAATTGTGTGTGATATTAATTGAGAAAACAGGAAGAGAAAAGGATGAAGTGTGTGTGCTCAAATAATTATACCCATTAGTGTTTTCACTCAATAAATAATAAAAGATTTGTAAATGAATGTATGCATGCACGTGCACACATGAAGACACTTAAAGGAAGATATTTTGTGTGGGCATACTGAGAAAGAAGAAACCAAGAAGGAATACAGTGAATGTACAAAATCATGAGACACATGCATTAAATCATTTGTAATCACATGCACATGTGAGAAGTTATTGATATATCCAAATAGTATTTGAGAATCCAAGAAGAGAGACAATTCTGATATTGTGAAAGATCATTATTGCATATTAATATTCTTGAAGAAGTTATGTGCACCACTTGCACAAATCTTAGTGAGGTCGGGTCTTCATAAGAAGAAGAAAGAATTTCTCGAGCATTGTTGAGACTGAGGACTGATTAGAAAAGTGATCAGAGTTATTAAGAAAGTCCAAGAGACCTTACCAAAGGCTGTTGAAGATTTTTGAATAGATTCACAATAAAGTGTGGTTTAGAAAGCTCATGAGGGAAGATCAGAAGATACATCCACATTGAATCAAGAATCATCTCTTGTGAAATACAGGAGGAATAAGTCTTTAGTGGGACTCTGAAGAAGGCCGGTGGGACTCTAGTAACACTATTGGAAGCAGTATAAAGAACCACTTATGGGACTTAGGAGAGACACAGTGGGACTCTATATCGACCATTGTAATTGATAATAAGATTATAGTGTAAAATATGTGTTGGGGAGAATAACCAACACAGCAAGGAGTGTGTCTTTAAACCGAACCTTTTAAATCCTTCTTTTTAGTGCCTTTACATTTACAGCATCATTCTAGGTTAGGATGAGAGACACAAGAAGATTGTATCAAGGCTTTAACCATCCATAAAAGTTTAATTGAAAAGATTCAATTAGTAAAATGATTTAAAGGGATCACTGATTCACCCCTCTCCCTCTCAGTGATTCACACTGATTCGGGCACTTCAATTGGTATTAGAGCAAGGTTACCTCTAAAAGATACAAGGGAGTCTTTATGAAGTTCATATTTTAGGAGATGAGTGAGAAACCTCAAATAGAGATATCTTCCAAGACTCAAAATAACAGAAAGAAGAAACAGGCAAGGAAGATGAAGAATAAGCTTACTACTAATGGGAAGACACCCTCTATTGAAGGTAATATGAAAGGTACAACATGTGATAATGCTTATTATTCTTTTGATGAAGCTTGTTCTAGTTATGATGATGATATATCAATTAGTGATCTTCATACTGCACTCAAAGATCATCTAAATAAAGTCCCTAGAGAAGTTTCAAGTCATATTGCAGTAAGAATTAGTACTCTTCAAGATGAAAATTTACAACTGAAAGAAGAATATAACGCCATGGAAGATGAATTGGTTAAAAGGTTTGTAATTTATAACACTCTTACAAAACTTGTGAAAGGAAAGTAAGAAAAAATTTATCTTTTCAATGAAATAATTGATGATGTTACTAAAGAACTGAAAGTAAGTATTTGTGAGAAGGAATTCTTTGAGATTGTGTTTGTAGAATCCTTTTATGCATTTGAAAAGTTTTGCAAAGTTTCTATGGTTTTCAAAGCTACTCAACTGGAAGTCAAAGCTAACAGGGTAAAGGAGATTGATATTTCTTTGAAAGAATTCAAAATAATGCATGAAGAAAAAATGATAAAGGTAAAGAATAATTGGGAAAGAAAACTAAGATCATTTGAGGATGAGAATAACTCTCTCAACATGAAATATTTTGAATTGGAGATGATATTGAAAAATAATCAATCACCCCAAGATGAAACTTTCCAACCAGCAGGAAGAATAGATGTTTCCACGCAAGTTTTCATTAATGATAATTATTCTAAAAGAAGTACTAAATAATCCTTTAATCCAATGGAAATATCCTCTAAGGAAAATATACCTTCCATACCATCTTGTACTCGTGTTTCTAAATGTGTTTCCACAAAAAGTTCAAGTTGGAATAAGAATTCTAAACAAGTATGGATAAGGAAAGGTGATAAGAAACCTATCACCATGACTAGGGTGTATAGGAAGAAGAATTTGGAAGATGGCTTCCCATAGAAATCACAACACATCAAGAAGAAGACCCAACAATCTCATGAAGAATATGTCAAGAAGTTAAGATTTGTGGGTCAATGTTGGTGTTCCAAAAATTATTGGCATTGTGCATTAGAATGTTGGTACAATACTCTAAATGAAAAAGCACAAAGGAATCCCAAATCAAGGGGGAGTAAGCTAGATAAAAGGAAGCAACATCCACTACTCCAAAAGAATCTGTACACTGCAAATAGATTTGGAATGCTTGATAATATCTATTATGTATGCAATAGAAGTGGTCACAGGGTTGGTACATGTAAATATCAACATGTATCTAAAGCTAAAAAGAAAATAATATCACAGAGGTTGGCTAAGAAAGAAGAAACATACTTGGGAAGTAAGCAGAATAATGGTACAAAAGAAAATGCTTCCAATAAGATTTCAATAAGTAAGAATGAGAAGTCATTGGATTCTAAATCCAAGAATTTTAAGGGTTATGGATCCAAAATAAATACCAATAAAAAGTTCTTCTACTGTGGAAAGATAATTCATACCGTGGATCACTACAAACAAGCCATAGAAATGAATGGAATCAATATGAACTTAAAAAGATAATCAATCTAGGAGAAGATAGGATTGATTGAAGATAAGTTTCCTAACAAAGGTAACTTGAAAGTATTAAAGAGGCCTTTTAGAAGCTCTAAGCCAGAGAATGAAAAGGAGTGTTTAGTTATCTGGCCTAATCAATTTAAAATTGCTAGATAACTAAAAAGATCTGAAAATGAAGTAATATTTAAAGATAAGGCAAAGGGGAAACAAGTCATTCCACATGAGAAAAATTATAATTTCATGAGAGGTTTTCAACACATTACAACCCAAGTCTATCAAAATTCCTTTATGTGATGTGCATGAAAGCTTTTCACGCTATTAAAAAGTGTATGGAACTTATTCCATCTTATGAAGAATTTCTCAAAAAATGAAAATTGAACCAGGAGATTCTAGTGCTCTAAAAGCACTTGAAGAAATAGGGTTAACACACAAAGAGGAAGAAGTATTGAGATCCACACAAGCATAACCAGTATTGAATATCACATGTGAAAGTGTAAAGAATAGATAAAATGGAGCATCTTGGTTGGGAAAACAATCCCAAACTTACTGTTCACATTGATGAAGCAAGAAGATTTGATATTATTCCATTATACTTTTCTTATACATGTTTGATTACATTGAAGGTAATTGAAGGTGAAGGTTGTTATCAAGATGAGAATTTAATGAACAATGTGGAGAATAATAAGTTGGACTGACTATTCATTATTTTATAATTATTTTAAGTGTTATATAGTGGAAGATTATCAACATGAATATCTTGGAGATTATTTTATGATATTTTCCACCAGGGTAAATCAAAGGGATTTCACCCCTTGAGGGGGAGAAAATATGAAGGAGTTTATATCAAGGATTATTTCAAGAAAAATCTTGAAATTTAAATCATCTCAATAAGCTAAACCTTGAGGTATTCCAATCACACTTTCATCACTGGTTCTTAACTATATTTATCATGTCAATTAAAGGGGAGTGCATGATTGATGACAAGATGGTATGAAAGGGGGAGCTATAACTTTTCACTTGAACTTTTTAATATGTATGGTTAATTATGTGCAGGATTTAGCATTTAATTGATAAATATGACTATTTCCAACACATGGGATAAGAGTTGATACATTCTGAGCATGATTTCACATGTATGGTTATTTATAGATAGCATTGAAAACCTTGGTCATATATCTCCTATTTTCTACACTGGGTTATCCCAAGTAGAGGTAGAATTAATTAAATAAATGATCTTTTCTAAGTTAACCATGTGACATCATACCTATTTCAAAAATATTCAAGATGATATTCTTTAAAGGGAGGAGAATAAGTTTTTGATAATTCCCCATAAAACCTTTGCATTTGGTTTCCAATAAGGGGGAGAAAATATTGGAACACATATTGGACCATTCAATTTTTGATTAAGTGATATTGACAACAAAACGCAAAGGGGGAGATTGTTGAGCATTGTGTTTCATTTTTTTCAATAAGATGTCAATAAGGTGTCAATTTTCAATATTTATGGAAATGTGGTGGTGATGATGATTAAATAGGGGAAGGTTGGCGATGATTATTAAAGAGGGTAAGTTGTTCCAAATAAAATTCCATTGATATTTATAGAATCACTATTTGACATTGGATGTAATGCTTTATCATTATCCACACAATTCAGACAATTGTTGAACTGGTCCTAAGTTCCAAGACATGTTTCAATGAATGAATCTTTTCTACAACATTTGAATAACCCCATACAATACTCTATTTCATGATAAAAGTGTAAGATAAATCTAATGGCTTCTAATTGGAAAAAGGTTGTGAATTAAATCAAATTATTGCTTGAGCTAATCCTCAAATTCCAAGACATGTGTTTAAAGAGAACACATCACTCATTACAACATTGAAGACCATGAATTATGATTTAATGCATGAGGAATGAGGAAATATTCCATGCATCATCTATTATTGAATCAAAGGAGGAATATTGAAGATCTTGGATTTTTTATTCCAAAAATAAAAGAAGGATTTTGTTTGAAGATGAAGAAGAATAAAGTAAGCATGCATGGTCTTAGTATGGAATCTACTAAGTGAATTTCCCATTCATGGTATTTGTGGAAAGAAGGTGTCTAGGAACTCTTGTACACTTGGTTTTTTAACCAAGTAGGACTTACATTAAAAAAATATTCAAACCAAGAGGGCCAACTGAAGCCCTCACCCAAGGAATATGCAAGACCCGAGGGTCTACCGTACCCAAAGGGAAGGCCTCAAAGCTGGCCCTGCATGGGGCAGGAGCGCGGGCCATGTATAAGACCATAGGAGCATGCATGGTGATCAACCCATGCGAAAAAGGGGCATAATAGACTCCAGGAGTGTGCCCGAGGAGGTAAGAGTGGGCATGGAAGCCCACCTACAGAACACCGGTGTGGGATGGCATCGAGAGAAGGGGGAGGAGAATTCTGAGCATGTGTTGCCACAACATGATATTTAAACTATGAGAACCCACATGTCTATATCAATGTGGGATGGCCTAAAATTCTCAAGAAGAAATCTCAGCCATCTAATGCATCGTAGACACGTGCTCCGCCATCCGATCAATCGTGGGATCGATCATGTGCATCTAGGCCACACATCTGATCTTCGCGGTTTGATATTGAAGCAATTTCGTTTGATCTCTCCAGCCGAGTTATCTTCAACATTCGGCCACCCCTGCTACACTCGTGAACCAATAATGATCTTGAACACCTATATCATCACTCCGGTCACCTTTTTAGGTCATTCCAAACTCATCTAGATCGTCTGAAGAAAAATAAACACATGCATTCATTAACATTTTCATGCATGTATCAACTCGAAGAAACACGTCTTGGTCGAGATAATGAAAACCTGTCGAGGCCATTCCATTTTATGTTCATGAAGAAGTTATCTGCATGCGTTCATAAATGCATGCATGTGAGGATTTCACCTAATATAAGGAGTCTGTGTTGAAGAGAAACAAACCAAGAGATTTGATAGATCTCTCATCTTTGTTTGAAAAGAAAACACCCGAGACTTGCGGCTTATCTTTGACCCAAAGCTTTGAAATTTTAAAGCCAGAGATCTCAGGAATTCAAAGCCCCGATATTCATGTCATATATGTGAATTTGAACAAGGATCCTATACCTATAAAATGAGTAGACTTGAGCCGAAATATTTTGTTTCCATTCTCATAAAAAAATAGCTCTCGTTTTATTGAAGAAATAGAGACACTGCAAAACCCTCTGGTTCATGAAAGGAAGAGGTACCACATAGCTTTTCTATGAAAATGATAAGAGTATCTTGCTTCCCTTCGACAATTGCTATGAACTCTCGAAGGGTCTCATGAAGAATAAGTCCCATGCACCTCTTTTGTGAAGAAGTGACATGCACCACTCGTGGTTCGCAGAGAGAATAATCGTGAACCCCTTGGTTCGCAAAAGAAGCCTCACCCTCTGTGAAATGGAAAATATTGAACATGCAATGGGTTTCTCAAACCCTTACCTCTTTTTTGTGAAGAAGATTTTGAAGACACACAATCAGTGCCTACACACCCTTGTTTTCCTCTTGTGAAGATAGAACCAAGAACCTCCTTGGATCTGTGAAGGAGATCCATGTGAACTGCGTGCATGAAGAAGAATAATTTGTGCACTACTTGATAGAATTATAGTGTGTGTGAACATTTAAAGAATAAAGAGGAAGAAATAAATAAGAACACCCACATGTTCATACCCATTTGGGTTTTAAGAAACACACACTTATATTAAACCAAAACTTGATAATAAGTGTGTGTGAGTGTAAGGAACCAAAGAAAAGAAATTGAGTGTGATATTAAGTGAGAAAAAGGGAAGAGAAAAGGATGAAGTGTGTGTGATCAAAGAACTATACCCATTAGGGTTTTCACTCAATAAATAAGGAAATATTTTTTCAATTCATGTATGCATACACATGAACGCATGAAGACACTAAAAGAAAGATATTGTGTGTGGGAATATTGAGAAAGAAGAAACCAAGAAGGAATATAGTGCATGTACAAAACATGAGACACATGAATGAAATCATGTGTAATCACATGAACATGTGATAATTTATTGAGATATACAAATACAAGAGGTATTGGATTCCATGAAATCCATGCATGAAGTGAATGAAAATTGATATTGAAGCCAGAAAAAATAAAAAGAATGCCATCTATCTTAGCTGATAATATTTGAGAATCCAAGAAGAGAGACACTGCTGATATTATGCAAGATCATTCTTGTGTATAAATATTCTTGCAGAAGTTTTTTGCACCACTTGCACACATCCAATTGAGGCCAAGTATTCATCATAAGAAGAAATAATTGTCCAAGCATTTTTGAGATTGAGGACTAATCAAAAAAGTGATTTGAGTTATTGAACAAGGCCAACAGACCTTACCAAAGGCTGTTGAATATTCTTGAAGAGATTCACAAGCAAGTGTGATTTAGAAATATCATGAGGTAAGATCAGAAGATCCATCCACAGTGAATCAAGAATCATCTCTTTTGAAATCCAAGAGGAATAAGTCTTCATCTGCAATCTGAATCAGGCCAGTGGGATTCTGGTAACACTATGGGAAGTGGTATAAAGAACCTCATACGGGAATTAGGAGAGATATGGTGGGAATCTGTATTGACCATTTTAATTGATAATAAGATTATAGTGTAGAATATATGTTGGGGAGAATAATCAATACAGAGAGGAGTAGGTTTTTGAACTGAACATTGTAAATCCTTTTGTCAAGTGCCTTTACATTTACAGCGTCATTTGAGGTAAGGATGGGAGACTCAAGAAGATTTGATTGAGGCTTTAACCATCCATAGAGGTTTAATTGAAAATGATCAATTAGTAAAAATATTTAAAGGTATCACTGATTCACCCCTCCCCCTCTCAATGACTGACATTGATTTGGGCACTTCAATATCAAGCATATATTCTAATCCATTATCAATAAATGGAAAAATTCATGCAGTAATTGTAATGTGACTTGTTTTTACCTTAATATTTTTAGAATTTAAAATTTATATTAATTTTTATAAATATTATATAATGATCATATAAAATAATAATTTAAAAATATTATTTAGTATTATCTTGAATAACATGAAAAATATAATTTTTTATATTAGTTCCAAAGGCCAGTAAGTAAAAAAATTATGACCATACATCAGAAATAAATATTCTGTTTCATATAATAATAAATAATTTATATTTTTATAGGTATTGAAAGATTAAAATATAATTAATATTCTATTATATACACTGATTATGTCACCATCCAAATTTGTAAAATCATATAATTCTTATGAGGTTAATGAATTTTAATTCCATAAATGCACATATGATGAGTCAAAAAATCAGAAATAGAAGTTCCTTTTTATGAGGAACTCATCATAAATAAATTTATTTTGACTTTTTTGGAATGTTAGATGAAATAATTGAGTTATCTTGGTAGGGGAAGTGTTATACAATAATGATTTAATTTCACTAGTTTTATTTTGATCATGGGATGTACATTCATGCATTTCATGGAGTCATTGACATTGTGTATAAAAGTAATCATACAAAAAATAAACAATTATTGTTGTCACATCCAGTGCATCATTTTTAATACATAAATTATTTTTATTCGATATGATATTTAAAGGATTTATATAGTGTAATAAAAATAAAATCTCCTGAAAATAAGTCCATGGAAACTGAAAAGTATTCTATCGAGTTGAAAAATATTTAAATTTTCAAGATACATCACTGAGTGCATCTATTACCTAATGATATGTTGATTTTGATTATGATAATTTTTAATTAATGGTTAATAGTCTTGATATTAAAAATAATGTAACTTTCAAATGAATTTAAATTAGTAAGAGTTGATGAAATACATTATCTTATGGAAATTTATTTTTCACGGGAAGAAGATGAAGAGAATGATGGTAATGAAAATAAATATCAATATGAGTAATGAATTATTACATTCTAATAACAATAATGGTGAGTATATATTAATTATTTTCAATAAAAAAATTATTAGTTTTTAGTGTTCAATTTATGAATTAATATTATTTGAATTTTATATTATTTATATGTTTTAAATTTTCTGAGAGGAGTTATATGAGTTGATTCTTAGCTTGGTTGAGGATAATCTACCTAGTGATGAACCTCATGTCCCGATAGCTAAGATGCTTAGAGGGGATGTTGTCATTGCATTGTCTACTAGGAGGTGTTATGGCCTTACCAATTTGATGATTATAGACCCTATTCCACAGTGTTATATATATATTTATTTTAATCCTAGGTTGAGGAAGATAAAATATAAACTTCATTTCACTATCATTAATTTATTTAATTTATCATTTTTTTAACTATTTTTTAATATTTTCACAATTCTTCACATATAGCATCTTTTCAAGATAGTTTCATTCTAAAGATTTATTTTTTTAATCCATGTGTGTTATGGGATTAGGTTCTCAGAAATATGTCATTATATGTTTGATTATTAAATGATATGTAAATAAAAAATTAATTTTATTTTAAATTTATTTAATTTTTAATATATTATAATATTAAATATATTAGAGATTATGGTCTCCTATTGATTATAACATGTGGCCCTATAATTGGGAGGCAAGGTATTCTTTTATATATAACTATCTCCATAGTTTTTTAAAAGTCCATTAAAATACAACTATGAATACAAAATATACCTTAATTTTTAATGACTCTTATGTGTATCATTAAACCAACTATGTCCAAACCTAGGATTAATAGATACTTTCCAATTAATAGATAAGGAATACCTTCTGGAGTATATTTTCTTAAAGTGGACATAATTGGGGGAATTAAGATTTCATACATAGATCTAGGTGTCATACTTTTAATATAAATAACTAGAAGTAATTAATTAACATTTTTTATTAATTTATACATAATTGTAATACTAAATGTATGCATTAAATTTAATCATTCTATGGTTGATCATATATTATTGAGCTTTATGTTTACAAGTGGGTGTATAATGATCATGGTATTGGGAATATTAATAGGGATATACAATAGAGTTAGACCAAGAAGCAATGAGAGAATGGTGATAATTGCCTTCAAAAAATATAAATATAACAATTCAAACATAAGAATGATTTAAAACTATAAAACATTATGTATAGTATAAGTAAAAAATGAAGCACAAATGTATTATATATGTTCAGAAAAAAAATATTACAAAATAACCTACATTTCCTTTCTTCAGTTCTTTGAGGGTTTAACTAATTGAATTTATTGGTATCCAAGTAACCAAAAAAAGAATAATTACACTTTTTTTAATAGTTTAATCAAAAGACATAGTATAAAAACATTAGTCGTAGAGTGTTCCCAAGAAATAAAAATAAAAGACAATATAGATTCATTTAATTTAATCCTAGTTAAGTATAATCTCTAATCACATAGGAATAATAATTGAATCAAGAGATAAGAGATAAGAAGATTAAAATATAGATAATGATAGTTATAAAACTCAATAGTGCGTAATATTTATAATTGGTTCAATGTATTAAAGTATATATTCAATCTTCCATTTTTCTGTAAATATAATATATATATATATATAATATCCAATAATTTAATTCAACCAATAAATATATAATTTTCCCCTTGATATTAAGAACTCTTCCAAACCTTTGTATTTCTTTTTTGTAATAAAAACATAAAATATTTATTGTCAAAAGCTTAAATAAATTTCATCTTTTAATTAAAAATATTTATAACTATTACTCATCTTTCTTCCTGAAATAATATCTCACAAACACTAGATCAAACTCTTCAGAAAATCATGCATTTAAAAATGAACTACTTAAGATTTGTGTAAACTTGTTCTTTTAAAAAAATATGATATTCATTATTATTGGATAAATTTTATTTACTTAAATTCATCTTCAAAATTATTTCCTATATTTTAGTAATTGAAAATATTCCTTGAAAATTTATCTGGGGATTAATTATATAGAAATAAATATTTTTCTCTTATATGTATTTTATTTCATCAAAAATATAAATCTTTGTATGAATAAATTCATTCTCAACTATTATGTAAGAATAAAACAACCTTCCAATCACTATGTGAGATTAAAACTACTTTTATTGATGTGACATGAGATTAAAACATACAAAATCTGACATGCATAAGGAAAACAAAATGTTCAGCCTCATATAAGAATATATTTCATGGATTCTACATCACATTAAATTAAAAACACACACTAGACCTCTATATCATCCCGCCTTTTTATCACATAAACTTTCATTACATTTTACAAAACCGAGGATCTTTAAGGTTTAGTGTCTTGGAAACCAGGAACTTAAAACATGAAAACATAAAACATTCTTCTTAAACACTTGAAAGGCTTCTCCTAATGTTCATCCTAGGTTCATTACAGCATCTCATAACTTGGGGACATAAATCAAAAGAAAGGGTGAGCAAAAGGCCCAATAAGGGAAACAAGAGAAACATTTAACATATGAACTTCAGATACATCAACTATGTCATGAAAAAGAACTTTAAGGCATGAGAAAGAATCATGTGGATATCATAATAAAAATAACATTTTTTTATAACTTGAAGATGTGGCTACAACATTTAATATTGAAAATCATTTCGTTTCACCAAGGTCCATCCCCAAGATGTCATTAAAAAATTACCAAGGTTATTCACCAAGGTATTAGTCTAAAAGGTCATCTCTAGAGATTAAGTCTTTACCCAATGCATTGAAGCGCTATCTAGGCGCACCCTTGACATGTATTTATTATCATGTGAGCCAAATATATCATCATCAATAATTTCATAAACAACCCATATAGCATAAAATAAATGGGTTTCATTTCATAATCATAACGTTTTAAAAACTGCTTTAAAGACATGATCTTCATGTTACTTTAAACCCACAGAAAAAGGGAAAGAGGGATTCATGTATGTAAATCCCAGAATTTAAAATAGAACATTTTGATATATATGTGAATACCCCTGTATAAATAAGAGCTTTGAGTATTCACTTAACAACATAAAATCATTTTGAGATAAAGAGGGAGGCATTTTGAGACGAAAACTATGCAGCATAACGTTTACGATACATGGTTTTAGAAAACATTGAAAAGAGAGGGGACATGGGTCACCCACTCAAAAATGATACATAAAATAGTAGGAGAACAGAATATAGAGTATTTAAGAACATGGTAATGAAATTTGAATGATATACCATATAAAACGAAGAACTTGAAAGGGAGACAAAAATAAGATTTCTCTTATGAGAATTCGGCAGCCTAACAGCGTCACTTAAAACTTCCCAAAAATGGATTGACGAGATCAAATGGGGGTCTCTCATAATATGAACATAAATGATCAGTATGATAGATATATATATCATACCCAAAAATAATAAAAATGAACTTGAGATACTTGACATGAAAGTAGATCTCGAAAACGAGAAGGGTTAAAGAACCCCTTAGAAATTCGGCAGCCTAACGGCACCACTTAAACTTCAAAAAAAATGAATTGATGAGATCAAATAGGGTCTCTCATCATATGATCATAAAAGATAAGTATGATAGATATAGATATCATACCCCAAAATAATAAAAATGAACTTGAGAGACTTGACATGAAAGTAGATCTTGAAAATGAGAAGGGTGAAAGAACCCCTTAAAAATTCGGCAGCCTAACGGCGCCACTTAAACTACAACCAAAATGAATTGATGAGATAAAATAGGTTCTATCATCATATGATCAAAAAATATCAGTATGATAGATTTATAGATCATACCCCAACATAATAAAAATTAACTTGCAAGACTTGACATGGAATTAGAACTTTGAAAAAGGAGAAAGGTGAAAGAACCACTTAAAAATTCGGCAGCCTAACGGTGCCACTTAAAACTTCAAAATACTGAATTGAAGAGATCAAATAGGGTCTCTCATCATATGATCCTAAAATATCAGTATGATAAATTTATAGATCATACCCCAATATAATAAAAAGAAACTTGAAATACTTTACATGAAAATAGATCTTGAAAAATGAGAAGGGAGAAAGAATCTGTTACAAAAATTTCGGCAGCCTAACGGCGCCACCTAAAACTTCATAAAACGAAATAATGATAGTAAGAGGGGATATCTAATTATATTAACATGAAAAGGGAAGTAATAGGAGTATAAAAGAACATACTTTAACATAAGAACATGGAGCATAAAATAAATTACATAAAAGAGATTTCTTGAAAAGAAAGAGAGAGGCCGGATCCCTTACCTTAAAACGTAACTCTTAAAACTCAAAGGTTGGGACCTTGAGGGCTTGGGGGAACCTTGGGAGAACTCCTTGAGAGGTAATGAGACCAGAACTTCGTTGGGGGAGAGTGGGGAGTCGAATAGATGAGAGGATGGCTTGGTATTTATAGGGAAAGTGAGGGGACAAGGCATTAATGACCAAGGGACACCTCATTAGTGGTTTTGGAAAAACCATGGGCTTGCCCATGGTATTTTCCCATGGTATTGGTCACTTGGGACACCTCATACCTTATCTTACTATTCATAAGTCGACCATATTTATTACATACTTAATACATCATTTAATGATGTCATTAAACACCCATAACTTAAAAACTGTATTTTCACTATTCATTGAAAATTCAACTTTCTCAGAATAATCCCAAAATTTCACATTAACCAAATATCAATGCTCTGATTTCAAAAATGAACTCCATTTTATAAAAATAATTTTCTAAATATTTTTAATTTTATTTTTAAATAAATACACTATTCACCAAAAATTCATTTTTTTCAGAAAAAACCCCAAAAATTACCTTAACATAATATCGATGCTCTGAGTTCAAAAATGAAGTCCATTTTATAAAAATAATTTTCTAAATATTTTTAATTAAATTTTTAATTAAAAAACACTATTCATCCGAAAAAACTAATACTTGAATAATAATTTATGAAACCGTTATTTAACCATTTTATTGAATCAGATTACTTAATCAAAGTGCCTAGCTTATTTTAATATTTTCTTTAAGTGAGATTACTAATCCATTTGGTCACATTACTAATCCTAAGCATAAAATCACTATTCATAATTTACTATTCATCAAAAATTAAGTTGATCTTATTAGACTCTAAATTTTGTACTGAACATAATTGTAGAAGATCATTTTTTGAAAATCATTACCCATTTTTAATTATTTAAGGTTTACCTAAACATTTTTAAAATATCCTTTTTCTAAAATTCATCAAAATTATGCATACTATGTTTATCCGGACATTTGAAAATTCATAAACTTCATCATAAGAAGAAATAAAAAATTTTATTTAAAAAAAGGATTACACAAGGCAGTTACGGTCTCCTTACATAGCCCCTTATCACACCAGCATAGGACCTAAGTGTAAGGTGTGCTAAGGTGAGAGAATCTGAGGGAGGCTCGGCCAACATCGCATGAGTAGTAATTTCTATCAGTTTGAACTTCTCGTGAAGGCGATCTCGTTCTAGCTTCATACGATGAAGTTCAGCTTGGGTTTGGTCCAGAGCAAAGCCCAGTGGTGCTACCTCCTTCCCAAGTTCTGTTAGATGGGTTTCGATCAGTCCAAGACTATTAGGTGGGGCCATCGAATCTTCTTTCTATATTAATTAACCAAGATTACTTGTATTTAGAGAAAATAATCGAAATGTTTAGTTTACTGCGGTCATATATAACAGTCAAAACCCAACGGTCTCATTTTAATTATACTCATGTTATCAAATGAAACATTTTTGTTGAGTATAAAAATAAAATAAAACAACACACAAAATTATGAAACAAGATTTATTCAAAATTTCGGGTTGTTACAATCTTCCCCCCTTAAGAAATTGCATCCTCGCAATTTTTAAAATTGGGTTTTGGAATTTTATTGAAAGCCCCACATCGGAAAAGGAGTCAGTAAAACTATTACTTTAAAAGAAAGAAAGGGAAGTACAAAGGTCACCCGAGTTAACCCATACTAGGATCCCATGTAGGAAAACATGGACATGGAGGAAAAACCAAGGGTCACATTATAAGGGAGAGTGATAGAAAACATGATTAGGAGAAATTTAACCATAAGAAAATCCCAAACTTACGATGTGTGTAAACGGTCTTTGATTACCTAGTAGGAAACGTAAACCAACAACGTTTTTGTTTTACATTCCTTTTCATAATTTTGAGGAATTCATTTACTACATAGAAAAAAAACATAAGAAAATATACCTACCTTCAAGTAGAGTTTCATCCTTTAATAAGTCCCTACCAACACTAATATTTTCCCCCAATGATGAGAATTCAAAAACACTTGGTCTCATAAAAATCACAAGAATCATCTTCTATAGAATCACATAATCCAAAAAAGATTAACTATCTATTTCTTTTATATTTAAACATTATCCCAAAAATAGAATGGTTAAGGTAAAACAACTCTTCAAAAAGAAAGAATCCCATAGAAATGGAAACTACTTTTAAATCTTCAAAGTTACATGGTACTACCCAAAGTTCATCATAGACCATTCCATAAATAACGGTCCTTAAAATTCCTCAAAATAAACCAAAATAAGATTGAAACCCAAATACAAGAAGGATTTGATAACATAGTCTTCCAAAATAAACTTTATTGTTCATCTTCAAACAACATCAACCACTCCTAACATCTTATAACAAAAGTAGCTAACCTAAACATATTTTACTCAAGATGGGTTAATCATTCCCATAAGTAACCTAAATTACTATAAGTCCACCTTAAATTCATCGATTCTTCAAAATATAAGTCAACCTTACTCCTCAATGAAAATACCATAGTAATCTATTTACCTCAACCATATAGGGTCCCCAAAATAGTGGACGTCTTCCAAAATAAAAATCATCTTTTAATCCCCTAATCATCCCTATCATATTAATACGGAAATCGTCGTATTTCCTATCACATTGGTTGTTGGGAAATGTTATTCTATTTCCCACCATTAACTAAGAAGAGAAAGCATAATTAGGGGCTTAAGTACTTAGCCAATAATCATGAAAAGGAACTGAAAGCATATAAGGATAACTTGTAGAAGAAAAGTATACCCTAGCTTATGATCCACTAGGTTCCCATCTAGGTTATCCATGATCATATATTCTTATGTGAATATTTATTTTATTTTATCTTTGTTCCTTTAACAATGGTTCATACCAAGATTATGAATTTACCAAAGCATATCCCCTAGGAGTGTCGTAACCAAGAGTGCAGCAAGGCCCATTGTTGTGTACCAGTTCCCGTTCGAGTCTAACTCAAAGCGGTGTTTTTGGGTTTTACCCCTATGTATATTTGTGCCAGATCCACCTCTACCTGCTTGTATCCAGACAGGGATGTATTTGCTTGGCAACCCCTTACTCAATACTCACCAAAATACCAGGAAGATTTCCTATATATACACTTTTCTATAGGTTTCTTCCTAGAGTTTTCATATACTAATTTCCACAAATAACTAAACCATCCTTTGATACCAACTATAGCATCCCGCCTTTTTATCACATAAACATTCATTACATTTTACAAAACCGAGGATCTTTAAGGTTTAGTGTCTTGGAAACCAGGAACTTAAAACATGAAAACATAAAACATTCTTCTTAAACACTTGAAAGGCTTATCCTCATGTTCATCCTAGGTTTATTATAGCATCTCATAACTTGGGGACATACATCAATAGAAAGGGTGAGCAGAAGGCCTAGTAAGGGAAACAAGAGAAACATTTAACATGTAAACTTGAGATACATCAACTATGTCATGAAAAAGAACTTTAAGGCATGAGAAATAATCATGTGGAATATCATAATAAAAATAACATTTTTTTATAACTTGAAGATGTGGCTACAACATTTAATATTGACAATTATTTCGTTTCACCAAGGTCCATCCCCAATGTGTCATTAAAAATTTACGAAGGTTATTCACCAAGGTATCAGTCTAAAAGGTCATCTCTAGAGATTAAGTCTTTACCCAATGCATTGGAGCGCTATCTGGGCGCACCCTTGACATGTCTTTATTATCATGTGAGCCAAATATGTCATCATCAATCATTTCATAAACAACCCATATAGCGTAAAAGAAATGGGTTTCATTTCATAATCATAACGTTTTAAAAACTGCTTTAAAGACATGATCTTCATGTTACTTTAAACCCACGGAAAAAGGGAAAGAGGGATTCATGTATGTAAATCCCAGAATTTAAAATAGAACATTTTGATATATATGTGAATACCCATGTAGAAATAAGAGCTTTGAGTATTCACTTAATAACATAAAATCATTTTGAGATAAAGAGGGAGGCATTTTGAGACGAAAACTATGCAGCATAACGTCTACGATACATGGTTTTAGAAAACATTGAAAAGAGAGGGGACATGGTTCACCCACTCAAAAATGATACATAAAATAGTAGGGGAACAGAATATATAGTATTTAAGAACATGGTAATGAAATTTGAATGATATACCATATGAAACTAAGAACTTGAAAGGGAGACAAAAATAATATTTCTCTTATGAGAATTCGGCAGCCTAACGGTGTCACTTAAAACTTCCCAAAAATGGATTGACGAGATCAAATGGGGGTCTCTCATAATATGAACATAAATGATCAGTATGATAGATATAGATATCATACCCCAAAATAATAAAAATGAACTTGAGATACTTGACATGAAAGTAGATCTCGAAAACGAGAAGGGTTAAAGAACCCCTTAGAAATTCGGCAGCCTAACGGCACCACTTAAACTTCAACAAAAATGAATTGATGAGATCAAATAGGGTCTCTCATCATATGATCATAAAAGATCAGTATGATAGATATATATATCATACCCCAAAATAATAAAAATGAACTTGAGAGACTTGACATGAAAGTAGATCTTGAAAATGAGAAGGGTGAAAGAACCCCTTAGAAATTCGGCAGCCTAACGGCTCCACTTAAACTTCAACAAAAATGAATTGATGAGATCAAATAGGGTCTCTCATCATATGATCATAAAATATCAGTATGATAGATTTAGATATCATACCCCAACATAATAAAAATGAACTTGCAAGACTTGACATGGAATTAGAACTTTGAAAAAGGAGAAAGGTGAAAGAACCACTTAAAAATTCGGCAGCCTAACGACGCCACTTAAAACTTCAAAATATTGAATTGAAGAGATAAAATGGGGTATCTCATCATATGATCATAAAATATCAGTATGATAAATTTATATATCATACCCCAACATAATAAAAAGGAACTTGAAATACTTTACATGAAAATAGATCTTGAAAAATGAGAAGGGAGAAAGAATCTGTTACAAAAATTTCGGCAGCCTAACGGCGCCACCTAAAAATTCATAAAACGAAATAATGAGAGTAAGAGGGGATCTCTCATTATATTAATATGAAAAGGGCAGTAAGAGGAGTATAAAAGAACATCCTTTAACATAATAACATGGAGCATAAAAGAAATTACATAAAAGGGATTTCTTGAAAAGAAAGAGAGAGGTCGGATCCCTTACCTTAAAACGTAACTCTTAAAACTCAAAGTTTGGGACCTTGAGGGCTTGGGGGCACCTTGGGAGGACTCCTTGAGAGGTAATGAGACCAGAACTTCGTTGGGGGAGAGTGGGGAGTCGAATGGATGAGAGGATGGCTTGGTATTTATAGGGAAAGTGAAGGGACAAGGCATTAATGGCCAAGGGACACCTCATTAGTGGTTTTGGAAAAACCATGGGCTTTCCCATGGTATTGGCCACTTGGGACACCTCATACCATATCTTACTATTCATAAGTCGACCATAATGATACATACTTAATACATCATTTAATGATATCATTAAACACCCGTAACTTAAAAACTGTATTTTCACTATTCATCGAAAATTCAACTTTCTCAGAATAATCCCAAAATTTCACATTAACCAAATATAAATTCTCTGATTTAAAAAATGAACTCCATTTTATAAAAATAATTTTCTAAATATTTTTTATTTTATTTTTAAATAAATACACTATTCACTGAAAATTCATTTTTTTCAGAAATAACCCCAAAAATTACCTTAACATAATATCGATTCTCTGAGTTAAAAAATAAAGTCCATTTTATAAAAATAATTTTCTAAATATTTTTAATTAAATTTTTAATTAAAAAAACTATTCATCCGAAAAAACTAATACTTGAATAATAATTTATGAAACCGTTATTTAACCATTTTATTGAATCACATTACTTAATCAAAGTGCCTAGCTTATTTTAATACTTTCTTTAAGTGAGATTACTAATCCATTTGGTCACATTACTAATACTAAGCATAAAATAACTATTCATAAATTATTATTCATCAAAAATTAAGTTGATCTTATTAGACTCTAAATTTTGTAATGAACATAATTGTAGAAGATTATTTTTTGAAAATCATTACACATTTTTAATTATTTAAGGTTTACCTAAACATTTTTAAAATATCCTTTTTCTAAAATTCATCAAAATTATGCATACTATGTTTATCCGGACATTTGAAAATTCATAAACTTCATCATAAGAAGAAATCAAAATTTTTATTTAAAACAAAGGATTACACAAGGCAGTTACGGTCTCCTTACATAGCCCCTTATCACACCAGCATAGGACCTAAGTGTAAGGTGTGCTAAGGTGAGAGAATCCGAGGGAGGCTCGGCCAACATCGCACGAGTAGTAAATTCTATTATTTTTAACTTCTTGTGAAGGTGATCCCGTTCTAGCTTCATACGATGAAGTTCAGCTTGGGTTTGGTCCAGAGCAAAGCCCAGTGGTGCTACCTCCTTCCCAAGTTCTGTTAGATAGGCTTCGATCAGTCCAAGACTACTGGGTGAGGCCATCTAATCTTCTTTCTATATTAATTAACCAAGATTACTTGTATTTAGAGAAAATAATCGAAACGTTTAGTTTACAGCGGTCATATATAACAGTCAAAACCCAACGGTCTCATTTTAATTATACTCATGTTATCAAATGAAACATTTTTGTTGAGTATAAAAATAAAATAAAACAACACACAAAATTAGGAAACAAGATTTATTCAAAATTCCAGGTTGTTACAACCTCACATTAGAAAATTAATATATGCCATACCTCATGTCAAAATAATGATAGATTTTGATTTCATATAATATTAACTCATATTTTATGAAGTTTTTGTGAGAATAATCTACAATTTACATTTCTCACAAAAGAATCATTATAAATTGCATATATTTTTTTCCCTTTGTAAAAAACATCATGTTAGAATAAAATGTAAAATTTTCATCCTAAGTAATATATTTTCCTTTTTTAAAATTTCTTCTTTGTAAGATTAAATTGAAATATCTATTTAATACATTAGATGTACCAATATTTATGTACAGTTTTTTACTTATCTTCACTAAAACTGAATATGTAATATTATTCCCTAATCATGTAAGATTTATATTTTACCTAATTTTTCATAATAAAATTAGATTAAAAATTCCATATTGATAAAACATTAATAAATAAATAAATAAATGATAAAAAATAATTAAAAAAATAACTAACAATATTAATTAAAACACAAATAATTAATTATAAAATTAAACACAAATAATTCTTGGAATCATGCTAAAATATATGTATGGATTTAGGTTCAAGATTTTTACCACAAGATTTCATCAGATATAATCCATTAAGAATGGATTAAAATAATCCATTATGAATGGATTAAATGGATTACATTCATTGAAGGAATTCAATGAATAAGTCCAATTATTAGAAATGTATGTAAATTCATTGAACATGTCGATGCGTTGAATGTGGATGATGTGTTTCATTAAATGAAACATGTTGATGTTTCATATATAAAGTAATGAAATGCGACTTGTTGGATATGACCAATTATTTTCAACCCTATTGATACTCTCTTCCTCCAGTGATGTAGTTTATCACATGGTGAAGGTGTTAGAACCCATTATTTGTCTAGGGATCCTAAAGAAATATTATGGTATCCTTCAGTCAGTGTTATCCCCTTAGTTATAAGAGTATTTCTACTATTTCTATAATTATTGAAATCAAGTGTAATCTATTAAAGATTAAAGGTTGATATCATTTTTATCTTGGAAAAAATGATTAAATTCTTCATTTATATTACATGTTTATTTAATCAAGGACAGATCAAACACATTTATGGGTTTTCTTATATGAACTTTATTCATATGATGAAAACCTAAAATCCATCTGTGGTATCCAATCCTTTTTTTCTCTTGTAATTGACAATTTTATTTAACTTTTAAATGAATAACATGTTTTATGAAATTGTAATTTTTTTACCTCTTGAAGGTATGTTATTTGATTAAATAATTTTTGGATCAGCATACACTGAAGCTTCAAGTAATTTATAAATTATTTATAAATAATTAAATAGGATATTTATGAATATTTAGAGAATTTATAAAATTATTCTATAAATTAATAAACTGTATAAAATTTATTATTAACTATTTAAATATTTTGAAAATATAAATTATAAATATTTTATTAAAATTAATAATATTTTTTACAAATTTATATTGTTTGTAAAATGTTTATAAATCATAATAATATGTATTTCACCTTTGATCAAATTATATGACATGCCTTTTTATTTTTAAATAATGTATTTATTAAGAAATTATAAGGGTAGTTTATAAGGAATTCATAAATTATATAAATAAGTCCAATATATAAAAGGGTTTATATTAAAAATTATGAATTTTTCATAATTAATTAATTTGAATTTTTTAATTAAAAGGGACATTATTTAAGATATTATTTAGACTATTTTAAAAAAATATAATTAATAAATTTTTTTAGGGTTTAAATAATGTTTAAATATGTGATATTTAGATTATGTAAATAGTTTTCATAATATATTTTGGATTATAAAATTTTTATAACCAAAAATAATATCTTATATTTAAATTGAAATATAATATAATGAATAATATGAAATATTTCATTTTGAAAGTGGATATAATGTTTTTATATCCAATATAATGGAATATATGTAATGTTTAGTTTAACTACAAAATGTTAATAGTTATATTTTGTTTAATAATAGTTCATACTAGTTTATCTCATGTTTAAATTTATGAAATATTAATTTATTAAGATGTTATTCCTTGATTTATTCATGTATATAAATTATTTATCAAATGTGTGTAATATTTATTCTTGATTTAGGTGATAAATTGCTTCTAAAAGATAGAGTCTTGAATTACATGACAGGTGTGACTCCATAAAATTTCGTTTTTATTCTACCTTGACCATAGTTTTTTTAAAGATATGAGATGAATAATAGTTGTTGAATATAGTTTATAAATATTAAGTATTGAATATATTAGTCATTAAATTATCTCTTGAATAAAGTGTCCTTAGGGGGAGGGACTTGGGGTTAGACTACACACCAACCATGAGGATTATTCCATGATCTATAGAGGTAAGGGTTTAACTATATTTCACTCCAAGATCACTCATTTGAATATTATCAATATCATATAACTTTATTCATTTACAAGAAAATTTCATTTACATTATTCATAAGATGAATTGGGATATGTATGAATATATTTGTCTTATGTTTTTGGGTGAGTAACAAAAACTTGTGGGTTGTAAACAATGTACACATTAATGTGGTATGAAAATATTAATCTAGTGGATGGAATAGGGATTCCAAAACTATGTAATTAGAAACATGCATGCATAATAGAATAAAAATGATAAGTTAAATATTTCATAATATTACATAGTTATGAGTTTAATATGAAGCTGATGTATACTAAATTTTTTACACATGTAATAAAACCCCCCTTAAATACGACATGTGAGTTTCCTTCCAAAATCATAGTTATCAAGACCTCAATCATCCAACAGAGTATTTTAATACCAAATCAAGGTTCCCCAATATTATTTTGTCTGAGGAAAACATGTAATGAGTGATTTTATATTATAAAACTGAGTAGTTTCATGCTAAAATGGGGTTCCCCTAGATTAACTTGTGTTAGATCATTTTTAACATTTTATTCAGGTTACACTTAGATTTGAAACCCTACAAATTGTGATACCATAGGAATATAGTTGAATATTACCCATATGATCGATACTAAAAAACATTTATTCACTCAACTATCCAAGAATTGTAACTATTGTGGTTGATTTGATAGCTTACCTAAATAACTAAAGTGATGCATTACACATGAATTAAAGGTTGTTTCTTAGTGAAATATGAATCTTGACTGAGTAAATGGATATTATGTATAGGGTCATTATTTTAATGGGGATAACTTTCATTAAAATTCCTTTATGAAAATATTTAAAACATGATTCTAAACCGTTGATATTTATTTTTTTTTATTATAGAATACTTCAGGATAATCATATTGAGATCACTTATTAGTATGACCTATTAAATAGTTAGAGATTGGTATCTAGAGATGAGAATTGTTTTCAAAGAGAATCATTCTGAGAATCTCAATGGGGATGTTATAAAGATAAATTTAACTAACTTTGAATCTTGGATATTTGATATCAGGTGTGTGTTACATATTTTTACTAAAAAACCCAAACTCATATGTAGAAGGGGATTGAAAAAGGGTGAAGTAGATATTTGCTTCAGTAATTTAGAAATAGTTGTTTCATTAGAGGTCTACACTTATGATCTAATTCTAACTACTAAATTAGTTATATAATTAGATAACTAATATTACATTCCCACCGTAAACAAAAATTTTATTTTGGCCAAGAAGGTTTTTCATTATCTATTATGAAAAAATATTGTCTATATATAAGAATGAATTTTTTTATGGAATTCTGAATAAAAAAATATTTTATACATTGTGGAAATGGAAAAAAATATTTATTACATTTAAAATAATGTGTCCATCATTTATTCTTATCACACCTACAATTTGTATTTTCACCTTAGGCATATAAATGAGAAAGGAATTAAAATACTCCATAATGGTGGGTTATTAAAATAAGTTTATTATGAATCTTTTGACACATATTAATCTTGTTTGTTGGAAAAAATGACTGAATCGAATTTTTGAGAAAAAGGTGAAAGTGCTAGTGGATTGTTTCATATCATAGATAGTGATTTATATAGACTAATAATATCATAAGAAAGAAGGGGTTTATGAATTTTTTCACCATTTACAATGAATTGTATTGGTATGCTTTAATGTTTCAAAATAAACACAAGTATCAAAGTTTTGAAAAGTTTAGAGAGTTTTAAAAGGAAGTTCAGAATAAACCGAGAAAATTTATTAGGATTCTATGATCAAATTAGGTTGGTTAATACTTGATCTAATAATCGACTGAAAATTAAATTTTTATTATTTTAAAAACTTTTAAGGAAAAAGTGAGAAACCGTGCATTCAACCACAAAAGGAGATAAGAGAGCCATTAAATAAAAATTTAAGTCTTTCAGAGTTAGTCTCCCTGAACAATTTCTAGGAGATAGTGGTTACTGGAGTATTTTCTTCATCCAATATCAGATCTTCAAATTAAAATATCATCTTGTCCCAGCACTAAATTTACTCCTCTATACTAATCTTCCCATTATTAAATCCCCCAATAATAATATGATCTTTCTTATCGATCCAGGTGTATTTATCCTCATTCAGGGGCACCCTCAGTGACCTCCACATCATTTTAGAAACTACCTATTCAGTATCATTGAGTAGAAAAAACTATTTGACCACGTCTTCTTCTTAACTCAAAATCAATTACATGGATTGATCACACACACCGCCTAACTTCTGCTAGAAAATGTATTCATTGTATATCTTCTTGGCGATTAACTTATTTGTTGAATGAGTATCCATTAGAGATAGTAGGGAGGAGTAATCCTTCCTCTATTTACACCTCATATAACTCATTTGTCTTGGAGGGTCACCTGTAGAAAAATTAGCATTGTCTCCACTAGAATCATTCTCTCAAACCCCATCTAGATTGGCCTGGAATGAGTCTGGTTGAGAAATATTCATACCTTCCACTACTATGTATTAAAATTTGTTGCTCAGTTTTAGTGAGGGTCGGGTCACTGGGTTAGAACTTTCTGTATTTAAAAATGTGGTTTGATTAGTTATGTCCTCAATAGTCACCTACATTCCCTCATTGAGGAAGGTGCCAATTCCTGATCTTAATATCTCAGCACACGAAGCAGAACTATTTGGAACCTCCTCTCTAGTAACCTGTTAATCACAGCCTACCACTTGAACCACAGAAGCATTACTCACATTCAATTGGACATCTCTAATAGAATAAATATAGACAACTCCATCACACACTCTAGAATTATCAATTCTATTTTTTATCTAGGAATTCACTAATCGTATGATAGATTGATGAATTATTTAATAATCCACTCCACCTAGAACACAAAAATGTAATTATGTGTCATATATGAGTAATTTTACCATGTTATACATGGTATGGTTGATGATGATTCATTCTAATTTTCCTAGTTTATTATACGGTTATACACTAGTGACTATTGAATTCTTAACAAATTGTGTTCTATATAATGAATTATTGAAACAAACAGAAGAGATATGGGTTGGTAATTTTAAAATTATGTATTTTATGAGGATTTAGGGTAGTGAAGAACTCATGTAATGATTGGATTCTGATAAGCTAAGCCATAAGTCAAAAAATACTTATTTTTTAGTTATCCTAAAGATACAAAGGGATATTATTTCTATAACCCTATTGATCAAAAAGTGTTTGTGGATCAAGAAGATGTTTTACTTGAGAGAAAACACATGGATTGAGTAGTTAGTGGGAGGATTTTTGAAATTATAAAATTTCAAGACTAACAAATAGGAAATATTTCTAAGATGGATGTTGAGCTTGTTCCATAAATATTTGTATATGAATAACCAAATCATGTTACAAAATAACCTCTAATGAATGGTAGGATTCACCAGGAAATCGAGGGATGTGAATTTCTCATAGATAATGATGATTAGTTAATGTTTATAAATGATGAATATACTACCTATAGAGAGGCCATTAAGAGATATTTTTATAAAAAATGGTTAAATTTCATGGAATATAAAATGGAACCCATGTACACTAACCAAGTTTGGAACTTGATTGATGCACCTAAAGAGTTATGAATCACATAGTGCAAGTTTTTTTTATAAAAACACTTAAATAGATGGTATAGTGTCTACCTATAAAGCATGAAGGTTGGAAAAGGTTATAATAATGTTCATAGTATTGAATATGATGAAACCTTTTGAATGGTATAAATGATTAAGTCTATTTAGATATTACAAGACATAGTAGAATATTATAATTATGAGATATATAAAATGAATATAAAAAATAAATTTCTATAATTATAATTTAATTGATGATTTTCATATGATATAGCCTAAAGGTTTTTAGGTTATAAATAAGTCCACTAAAGTATGAAATCATTTGTGGTCTATGTATGGACTAAAGTAAGCTTCCCAAAGTTGGAATATTTTGTTTGATAATTCAATCAAAGAGTTTATTTTTTTCAAGAATGTGGTTGATTCCTATTTATATAAGTAAATTGGTGGGATAATATTAATTTTTATGATATTTTATGTTAATGAAATAATAATTATCATAAATGACATCCCCACACATTACTCTATGAAAATGGGGTTGGGTAAATACTTATTGATGAAAGAAATGGGTGAGGCTGCCTACATACTAGGAATAAATATCTATAGATATATATCTAACAAGATTCATTGAATTATTTTATGACACATAAAATGGTAATTTTATAATGTTATTTATCATGGATAACTCTAATAAGGGGTATTTTTAGTATTGTATGATGGGAATCTTAATAATGTTAAGTATCATTCTAAAGAGTTTGAAAGGATGGATAGAATTCCCTATGTGTCTCATATAGGTTATATCATATTTGTGCCTTGTTGTGTACTCATCCTGATTTTACTTATATACTTATCATAACAGGTAGATACCAATCCAATCCTAGTGAGATTCACTTTATTTCTATAAAGAACATTCCTAACTAATAGAGAGGGATTATAGAAAACTTATTTTTCTTTAGAGGGAAAATATGATCTGTGTAAAATCTTATGAAGATTTGAGTTTTCAATTTGACAAATATGATATGAAATCTCAATCTAGTTTTAGGTTTTTTCAAAATGGTCGAGTAATCACTTGGTAGAGTTCTAAACAATCCACTATAGGGGAATTTACAATAGAGACATGGTACATTTATACATCATATGTTGTGAAGGAAGCTATTTGGATCAGGAAGTTCATCTCTAAACTTGAGGTGGTTCCTAGCATTCAAGAATAAATAATGTTCTATTATGAGTAAAATAGATAAATATCTTATGATAAGGAACCCAAGTCTCACTAAATGACCAAACAAAACCTTTAGAAATACCAACACATAAGATAAATTTTTGAGAGGGGTGATGTAAAGATTATATGAGTTATTATAGATAATAATGTAGTAGACCCTTCAATAAGGACATTACCATAGAAACAACAAGAGGTTCATCATGGGTCTATAGGTATTTAATACTTTATATATTGATGTAATGGATATATAATGTATCATGGTTTTATAATAAATTAAATATCCATATATAATTATTTTATACATGTTGTAAATTTATTTTACACCAGGAGATAGGACTCCTACTCTCATGTCTCCTCCTATAGATATTCATACAATCCCAGCACTCAAATGAGAGGTTATACCTATCCTCATAGATATTCTCTTACTTAGCTCCACAATACTCACTAGATGCCCCTTAAACGAAACACCTACCTCTGACCTTGAATTCTCACTAATGACCCTACACAAAGGGACCCTCTCATATCAATGAAGCATGGAATCAACTTCCCTTTCCTCCTCAAATTTTTATGTCCCAACTGAGGTGAACCCTATAAGAATACCCTATCACCCATGATGAACTCCAAGTATTATTGAATATATTTTTCATACCAACATCATCCAACCTAATTAGTAAGAAACCTCATTCTAAATGACTAAACGAGCTTGGTAACCACTAATACCAAATTTGACCCAATTACCCTCGACTCACCCACCTCAAGACAAGTAATGATGAGTGATTTGGATCTAAACCTAAAATTATCTATTACACATAACCTTCTCTAATTCCATAAGTTCTCCCCAATCTAACACCATACTCATGGGTACACTAAGAAACTACATTATCACTCAACATAAGACTTTCCTAATGTTTCAGGCCTCACTCCACTGGTTGGCATCAGCATCTCCTGCCTAATCTCTTATGATTGATACACAGACATAAGTATCTCTCATTTATTGATATATTATATCCATTTACACTTAAACATAATTAAAAAACAACTCTAAAAATGTTTAGGTTCACCTACCCATCACTTCTAACATGAAAAAAAATCCCATCACCATCAATCCATAGGCACAAACCTACCTCACTATCATCTGAACATCGAAAATCGTGTTCACTACCAACACCTATAGAATATAATTATATTACCAAACCCAAATGGATTCAATTTAATAGTCACATCCTCTCTCATAATCACATAACTCTCACACTCTATCATATTACACCCACACATGGTTCTACCAGCGATCTAAAAAAATCTAGGCATCCATACACCATAGCAGGGAACTCCTAAGATTCCTAAACCATCATGATAACTAATAAACACAAAATGAATTTAATAAACCCACCATTTACATACACACTACCCAGTCCTTTATGGGTCATATCTCATTTATTATATTATTTGATCACATCACACACACACACACACACAACACCATGTCCCCAAGGTCATTTATTTATTACCTTATAAAGGACTCACCTCACACATCATCTATACCCTCATTCCCAGATCTTATCACTCATACCTTACTATTCACACCCTAAAGGAATTTCAAAATATTGTATAACTGATCCCCAACCCACCATCCACCAGACTCAATGATTTCCTCTACCACCACCATAAAACCATCAATCACATCACATTTTCTGAAACAAAAAACAACTAATTTTATCACCTTTATGGTGACCCAACATAAATAGAAATAAATAATACATTTATTCCATGTTTTAATTAATACATATTACAAATATTCATACAACCCAAGTACCAATAGTTTTAGTGTCTTAGAGAATAGCTATATAAAATTCTTATTTTACATCACTTTAGAAATTTCTCTAACAGCATACTCTTTTATACCCTCTTCTAGACATCTCATATGATATAATCATATTTATAACCTAGGAAATGGAAACATAAGAAATTTATGATCTTGAATACTCAGTAAGAAAATTTATCAACTAGTCATAATGGTTATATCATAAACATGATGGAAAACATGAATGATGGAGAAATATAAAATAAAAGGATCATAGGATCATAAGTGAAAATAATAAAACTTTATTGAGCATTAAGTATCTTGGCATAAAAATATAATACCAAATAAAGGTTATAAAAAAACATGTCTGAGAAACATATAACAAAAATCAGACAAAACATAAAATCATAATATAAGAAAGTGGGACATATTTAGAACATGGGATATTATAAAAATTTGAAATATCTTGGAAATAAGTTACAATTTAGAGAAGTGACACAAACATAATCAAAGGAACACATTGTGAAAAAATACAAGTATGTCCACCCTTTAGTTTGTGAAAAAATCCAAGTACATTCATGCTTTATCATCTCATGAGATATAAAATCTTAACTAATTTATTTTGGGTGATATATGATCCCATCCATCATCATACACACATAAGAGTGCCACATAAAATAAAATCACTCATCTTATCATAAATAACCCATGAGAGGAAAATGGGTTTTATAACTTCTCCAAATGGTATCACATAAAAAAACATGATCATTTGATACCAAAAACATTATATTCCAAAATGAGTATTTAAGAAGAGCAGATATAGAGTGATTTATAAACCAATGATCCAATAGATAATAATCCCTTGAAAATGGAAGATAAAATATAAAAAAGTATTTTCCCTTAAAAAGGGTATTTCATAATATAATCTTAAAAATGTGTGCTTTTCAAGTAGCGTTCCAAAAACATTTTTTTAATATGAAGAGAAAAAAATATTATTAATTACTTTAAAAAATTACAATAAAGATACTTTGATAAGAAATAAAACATATGAAAAAATGTGAATTAGAAGGCAATAATATAATATCATGGTAAAGACAAGCCTAATTAATGTTTTAAAACACCTTTATTGAAAACCTACATCAATAAAAGGATAAATAAACCTTTGTTTTAAAATTAATAAAGTGGAATAAAAGGGTCATTGGAGATTAAAAAAATTATTTTCCACTATGGAAAGGATAAAATTTTTGAGAAGTGAAAATATGTATATGGAAGAAAAATCCATTAAAATAAATGGGATTTACTCTTAACAAAAATTAATTTTCAAAAAATAATAGAATCATCAAGGAAGAATACTTTGGTGTGAAACATGATTTTACAAGAAAATAAGGTAAAAATACAACATAACACAATCATAGGTTATAATAGATCAACCTTTAAATATAATAGTAAATGAGGAGTGATTATTACCTAAGGAAATGATTTGAGTCATGAAAACCACTTAACTTTATTTCTTCTTAGTCGAATGTGCTCTAAAATCCTATAAAAAGAAAAATATATTAATATAATATTTAATAACAATATTCATACATATCACTATTCATAATTTTTATTTATAATAATTATCTAAATGTATATTATCTATTTTGTTATTATTTTACCATATCAATTGTTTATAATTTTGACTGTTTGTACTAGTTTCTTAGGAGCAGTGTCGGTATTCATTATTCTTCCAAAATTCATCATTAAAGGTTCATTAAAGTTACTATAATGGATGAATTATAATTATTAATGAATATTAAATTTCCTTTTATGATCTTTTTACACTTTATCCTTGAAGGTGAAATTGAAAAAAAGAAGACTTCGGTGATTTTCTTAACTAATGAAAGGTGTTTTCCTAATTATTCAACAAAATATTGATGTATCATTCTCAAAAAAAATAATTAAATCTTTATATAATATTATATAATTGGTTATGTTTTTATATCCATACATGATATAATTTTAAAGTTTCTAGGAATGTATGGACCACTGAGAAGGGGGGGTTGAATCAGTGGTGATCTTATATAATTTATTTCCTCTCAAAATTAACCCCTACTATTTTTTAGAGTTTATAACCTTTCCAAATTTAACAAACTCAACAAAACTCTATATGAAAATATAGGAAATTAAAACAAGGTGCACAATATTTAAAAGTTTTTCACTAGTATGTGTGACTAAACCCTTCTAGGAAAACTCTGGTCAGTCCATTGAAATCCACTATAATGGGAAGTGAATACAATTTGATACAAATACTCTTAGACTTATAATATCTCTAGATAGGAAATTATACTGACAAACATTTATTAAAAATATTTCTTATGTTTCTGAGCCAAAAAAAGATAAGAAACTTGGGAAGCATCTCACAATAATTCCTTTTAGAAGTTAATCATCTGATATACACCATCTGGTAAGATTCTGTTTGGTGCACTTAACCTTCATCTAGTATAGTTTCTTCTGGTGTGCCTCACAACCCTATGCCTCCGATCTATTCTAAAACAATGTGTCTCGTAATTTTTATAATACCTCTTTCTAGTACCTATTAATGATACCAATATTTGATGCTTTGTATCATTAACTCTATCTAATAACCTTGATTGATATACCTCTGACCAGTAAACCTCTATTTGATGCCTTTGATCATGATGTTTGTATGGTGCCTCTTCTTCAATGAAAGTTTTATCTATTTGGAAACTAAAACTAATAAATATTCTTCAACACTTTATCTCTCTCATGCATATGAAAAATGTTTCACACACCCATATAGTACTATAATTCCCTTTATATAGGCATGGACCTAAGAGAAAAGGTAAGAACAAAAAAATTCCTTCTCATCTCAAATTCAAAATCCAAAATTCCCACTCAAATAAAATTCAATGGGTTCCTCTCAAACAATATATAACTTTATTTAAGATTCTAAAAAACATGGCATCTATAACCTTATTTAAACTTTATTAAACTTGGTTTTAAGAAACATATTCAATCTTCCTTAACCTAGGAAAGATAAAAAACTCTGAATGAATAGCTTCAGCATCATCATTGTTAAAGGTATTTTTAAAGGTTTGTAAAACTTCTCAAAGCTTCATTTATACAATGAATTTTTTATGAATTAATTAATAATATTTCATCAGGTGAACTGTTTCTCCATCCATTGTACATATTTTATACCTATAACCATTGATACACCTTATTTGACTCCTCTCTAACAAATCATCTTTGACCCAAAGACTTGGTTCGGTAAACTTATACTCTCTCTATATGGTTCTCCAAAAATGAAAATTGGGAAATATTTACTTACCAATCACCTAATTTATAGGGATTCATAAAATATTTTATGTTTTAAATTCATATAATAGCATCCTCTATGGATTTATAACATCAAAATTTGTACAACTTGCAACAAAAAATCAACACCTTGAACATCATACAAAATATCTATCTGGAAACTTTATCAGCTTCTATCTGAAAAAATTAGATTGCTGACCTTCATGTATAACTATTCTTTCATGATTACATATTCATCTTTTTATCCTCAACTATATATATCTTTCAAATTTAACTTTTTACATAGTTTTTGTCTGAAACTTCAACTTGAACTTTTTATTTCTTCTCAAAGATTATATTCTCAAACTTTGTACATCTCTGTATTTTTACTTCTTTCACTTCATACAAATATATAAAAACTTAGAAACACAAACTTCTTTCCATCATACATCCTATAATAACATACATGTTCCATTAGATAACATTATACATTATCAACTTTTATATAGACTCATATTATATCATGAGTTTTCTTTATGATGTAAGGAACATGAATATTTACATAGCATCATCTGACTTATAAAAAATTTACTTAAAATGGTTAAGAAAACTTTATTATTATCCTTGAATTCTTTATAAGTAAGATTTATTAACAAATCTAAAAAACATTTCTTACTTGAGATACAAAAATATTCATAATAATATATGTTTAAAAAAAATAAAAAATATGTTACATAAAAATTGCAAATGATCATCAATCTCTCCCTTTGGATTTTTTGGAAACATTTGAAAAAAATTAAACACATTCTCTAAAAACTCTTTTATAAAAGTTTTAACAAACCACATATTTTCTCATAGAGACTGACCTGACACGACACTTCTATATAAAGAAATTTTTTTAAGTAATTTCATCCCTTAGTGATAAGAAATTGCATTACCCCTAATATGATAAACTCCCCCAAACTATTTTCTCTTATATCCATTTTAATTATAAAAGAATCTTCAAATTCATAAAATAAAGATCATACTTCTTATTATAAGTTTTTACATTCTATCCCCCTTTGAAAATATAATCCAAATCATGGTGTGGGAACTTTCATTAAGAAATTTATAAATTCATTAGTGGAGGATGAACAAGTAGTTACAAAATCAGTTCCTCAAATGTTTCCCTTGGTATAGCTTTGGTGAAAACATCATAGATTTGATAATTTTTTAAAATATACTCAAGTATATAATATCCATAAGAAACTTTATATTTTATGAAATGAATCTTAATATCAATTTTCTTTGATCTATAATTTTGTAAAAGATCTTTTTGAGAGATAAATATAACTTAGATTATCACAAATAATCTGTAATGGTTTAAAAACAATCACTTTAAAAAATTCCAGTTGAACTTTTTTCCACAACATTTGTGTACAAGATTGGGTAGTGGCTTTATTTTCGAATTCTGATCCACTCAAAGTAACAAAACTTTTTTTCTTACTAGGAAAACTCAAACAAAATTATCCCAAGAAGAAAGTTCCTCCTAGTGTTGATTTAATATCATTAAAATCATTATCCCAGAAATCATCAGTAAACCTATGAAATTTCATCTCACTACTTATTTTATAAATTGAACCATAATTTTATGTTCCTTTAATATACCTGGGAATTATTTTATCTGTCAACTTGTGTGATTCCTTTGGATGACTCTGATATATTTTACATAAAGTAACATCATAAAAAATGTATGGTCTTGAATCAGTATGATAAAGTAATATTCCAATCAATTTTTGGAAGTCTTGCTGATTCACACTTTTCCTAACTTCATTTTTACTCAACTTCATACCAACATATATAGGAGTAGAAACCTCCTTGAAATTTTTCATTACAAGATTTTTTATTAACTCATTATCATGATTTTATTGAGATATAAAGATATATATCAAATTATTTTGATCTTTGAAGACCAAAAATAAAGTTAAATATCCAAGAATAGACACTTCAAAGTTCTTATTCATTTTTATGGAAAATTCTTTACAATTTTATCCCTATCACCTGTAAAAATTGTATCAATATTTAAACAATGTAAATTAGTGTACATGTAATTATATCATTAATATACATGTTTATATCAACTTTTCCTTTGGAAAAAGTGTAAATAATTTAGTAAAAATGTCACTTTTATAATACCACACATGAGGATCATGTTTCAACCCAAACAAAGATTTATTCAACTTACACAACATGGATCTAACCATATCAAGTATACACCCTCTTAGTTTATCAATGTAAACTTTTTATTCAATTTCTCTATTTAATAAATAAAAATTAACATCCATTAGATAAACTTTGTAAAAACAATGTACAAAAAAATACCAAGATTAATCTTATATATTCCACTCTCATGATTGGGGAAAAATATTCTTCAAAATAAACACCTTTCACCTATGAGTAACCTTTTCAAACAAGTTTATTTTTTTTCTTGAAATTTCTCCATGTTCATTAAGCTTGTTTTTTAATACCCATTTTATTCCTATAACATTATTTCCTACCAGTCATGAAACATGATCCTATATATCATTTTTCCCAATTTTATATAACTATTCATTCATAGAATTTAACCACTCTTTATGTTCAACTACCTCTAAAACTGATTATGGTTCCACCAGTTAGATAAGTGATTTGTAATTCTCTAATATCAGTTTTTTTATGGTATAAACTGGTGCTTTATGATTTCCAATGATGTTTTTGAATTAAAAATATTTTTGTAATGTTCATAACCTTATAAACTTTCCTTCGATTTTATTTTCCTCATCATTGGCCTGATCTGAATAAACTATTACATGTTTAGGATCACTTCTATATTTTTCTTATTATCTTATTCAGATATTATTATTATATCTTTTATAACATCTTCCTTATCAACTAAAATAATTTTTTTAAAGGAATCTTTATTTACAATAACATTAACATCAAAGGAATCAAAAAAAATTGTATATATTCATTCCAACACTTGTAAATTCTTCCATTTGATGTATATCTCATGAAAATTCTTTATTCATCCTTTTCATCAATCTTTACAAAATATTGATTTTTGATCTTAAGTAATCAAGTACTCTTAAAAACATTGAAGTATTTCACCAATGGATTTTTTTATACCATATCTCATAGGAAGTAATTTTAGATTCTAGATGTAGAAAACATCATTTTTAAACATGAACCACTATATATACAGATTCTCCCTAGAAAAACTTTGAAATTTTATATTCAATGATCATGATTCTTTCCATTTATAATAAAATTCTATTTTTTTCTAATTTATTTTTTTGTGGATTTTAGGGATAATTATATTGGTGTTTGATTATATATTTCTTAGGGTAGGACTAAAAATATTTATGTTTATACTCCTTTCTATTATCTGTACACAAATTCAATATATATACATCTAATTATTTATCAGCATCTCTTCAGAAACATATCTAAATCCTCTAACATATGTTTCATAAACATTATGTTAACCATCTGAATGAATTCATCAATGAAAGTAATAAATAAAAAATCACCTTTTAATGATTGTTGCCTCATTAACCTATAGTGATTAAAGTGAATGAGTTATAGAGGTCTGGTGGATTTGATTCCAAATTTATTTTGTCTAACACTATCCATACTTCCTTTTAGAAAATTTATACAAACAGCATCAATTTATTTTTTTAGTTTTGGAATGTTTCTTATATCATCTTCCTTATAAATTTTAATCATGATTTTATGGGTATGATTTCTAAGTATTTACTGTCACAACATATATTGATCCACATCACCTAAGTAACATGAGTTAAAAATATCTCTAATTTAGAATATATTACTACTAGTTCTTTCTCATGTAGTAACAAATTTTCCATATTTAAAACTTTTGATGATATAATAACATTTTTAAAATATAACTTCCTTACCATAATCATAATGTTGTCTAGCACTCAATAATTTGTGTTTCATCCCATCAACAAACATAACATTATTCCATTTAAATTTATGGGATTCAATTTCAGTTGTTAATATTCTCTTAGTTTTTAAGGATATATAATTTCTGAAAGTAACTTATCCTCCTTCACATTCTTCAATATATTTTAATATATTTATATCACATGTCATATATGAGGGAAAATCACTATTAAGAATCCAATTTTTGTTCCTTTTTCTATATTTTAGTGTTGTCTCAACAATAAAAGTTCCTTCATAAATTTTATTCTTCCTAGCCTCTTTTAATTTTCTAGAAAAAGAAAATTTCCTCAAAAGTGTTTTCATACATTCATTAGCATAGTGATCTAGTTGGTCACACCTTCCAAAAAATTCATCCATGAAATTAAAATGGTTTTTCTTTGGTAAATTTCTACCATATGATGACTTTGATTTTATTTCTTATTGTAACTTAATAAGGTTACTCCCTTTTATTCCTCTATTTCACCCCCCCCCCCACACCCAATTCATGCATATTACTAGGGAGAGAATTTGTGTTCCAATAATAATATGATGTATTCCTATATAAACTATAGCACCAGCAATATCCAATAAACCTTGGTCTCCTTTAGAAAACTAGTTTTTACCTGTAATAAGTATTTTGAGGTTTAAAAAAATTTCTAGCACTTGATTTCACTGGCTGTGGGGAATATTTCTCTTTAGAGTTATTTTCAATTTCTATGATGTGTTTCTCTAATCCCATCTCAACCCATGATTTTCTAATGTTTTTCTTACACTTTCATAGTTTATAATAATTAGGTGAAATTTTATATTTAGTGGGTATAAATGTCACTTAATTCTTAGAATGAGTTCTTTTGGTATCTTGATATATTTCATCATTTACCTATGAAGCATTATTTAAATTATCACTCGTATTATTTAAGGTACTTTCAACTTCAAGGGATCTCAAATAGGTTTTACAAACCTTTTCTTTATTAGTAGTAAATTTATTACCAAGATCATCCACCATCTTTCCTTATTCTACAACTCTCATCTTAAGGTTCTTAATTTCCTCAATGTATGAAATCTTACTTTCATTCATTATTCTTTAAACTATTTATTTAACATTCTGATCAGTTTATTTAGTTTTGTGTTTTGATCAAGACATTCAATAAGTTATGATCTCAATTAATATTCCTTATAGGTTTCCTCACTTTCACCTTCTTCATTGTTGGAAGTTTCTTACTTTCTCTCAACATTGTAAAATAATGTTCTGAACTTATCTAGATTTTTATTTTCTAAAGAACTTTTCTTAGTAGAGTTATACTCAACTTTCTTACTTAACATACTTCTTCTATTCATGTCGATGAACTTTTTGTTACTTATAATGGAATTATTATTATCCTTGGAAGTTCTGTTCCATTTTTTCCACTAATAATTTTCTTCATAATCATCATCATATGCTCCAAATTTCTTATTCAAACAATTCATTAAAAAAATTCAATTCCAACAAAATCAAAAAAATAAGTGGGATTTTTCCTTTTTTTTACTTTCCACTTTCATTCTAATAATTTTTATAGATAAGAGACATGATTTTATCATTTGTTTCAACATCAACTTCCTTATCTTATGATTCACTGAGTCCTACTAACTCATACTCTCATTCATGAAAAATAAACTTCTTTATATCTTGAAAATTCATATCTTCCCTGATCTTCTTTTTGAATTCTATAGACTTCCCCATCTCATAGACAATAATAAAATTATTCAATTCATTAAGATACAATTCATCATTTTCTTCTAAGGAATAAATTTTAGGATCAAACCTATCTAGAACATTTCCCATGAGTTTCTTCATAGTGGTATAATCATTCAAGAAATCTCTAAATCCTCTGATGTTTCTGAAAATTGCATTAAATCTGGTGAAGTGCTCATCAATAGTTTCATCATCTTCCATTTTGAAATCTTCAAACTTTCTTCCTAATATTTTTATATTTTCTTACTTCACATTAAAATTTCCTTTGAATATACTTTCATTTTTTCCAAATATTCCTTATCTATCTTGATAACCATCACCTTCATATAATTTTTTTTTGATAAAGACATAATAATAGAATTTATATCTGTCTCATTAACCTCAATATTTATTTTGTCAGTAAATATTTTAGGAGCATATTTATACTTGTGTGGAAACCCAATTTTAGTTTCATTAATAACCTCCAGGAAAAGAGATAGAAGATAGGGTATCATTCTTATTTCCATCCATGATATTTTTGTAACGCCCCGACCCCAAAATCCCAAACCTATTGCATTATTTTAATACATTTGCATGATTATAAGGAATAAAGTCCTAAAGGACCGATCAGTTTAGTAGTCTTAAAAAATATATTATATACAAGAATGTTACATTACACATTAAAACATAAAATATAACATAAATAATATATTGAGAATGCCATTATTCCCCTAGCTTAACCATCATCGGGCTTATACGGCGTCGAAGACTCGCAATCTTCAGTGGGTTCAGTTTCCATGGTGGCGTGGTGAATTTCATAGTTGAGAGTAAGTTTGCTACAGTTTTGGGTTGCAGTCGTGTCTCATATGTGTGCTTGGGTGGATCTACGGGCTCCTCGAGCAATAGTGGCGATGGGATGTGGTTCGGTTCTTTTTCAGTGGTCTTCTTTCGGAATGCATCTATGTTGGTGGTGATGGATTTTATTTTTTGTTTTCGTGCTTGGTTCTGGGTTCTATCCTCGCTGGTTTCTTCTAGTTTTTTTTCTGTGGAGGTTCTGTCATTCCCACTTGGCTCTGGATTTCAGATCCACTCCCCTTCCAGGTCAGTTGGGCATGTTGGTATCAATGGAGGTTTTGGGTTCTGTTTGTGCGAGCAGATGGGTTTTCCAGGAAGGTTTGGGAGATGCAACCAGTTGAGAAGGATTCTAGTAAGGTCAGTGGTGAATTTTGGTTGTTGTTGAAGTTTTCTGATGGAGACAGTGGTCTTTAGTGTTGTTATCCAGCGATACTTGAGGCAGGGAGGTCCGGTTTCTTAATGGCGACGGTGGTTTCAGGATGGATGATGATGTTTTGAAAGTTTGAATCATGAATATTTGGATTTTTGGAAGGAACGACATTAGTACTGTGAAGGGTTGATAGTGGATTTTAGTGTTTTGATTTTATTTTTTATGATGTTGTTGATGATCCAAGTTGTCCAGATTTGATCACGTGGATCAGGCCCCATGGAGGAGTTAGAGCTGGCGATTCATCATTGTAGTGCTTTTCGGATTTGGATGTTTGAGAGGGTATGGCGTCATCCATCGGTTCGGGCCTGTGCTATGACACAGGACACTTGATTTCTGATCAGCTATGAAATGATAAAGAGCGTCATCATGATCAAATGCTGAGGAGGGGTAGTTCCAAGTTGTCATATGGTTTTAATCTTTGGGTCTTGTTTTGTCTTTATGTCTATGAAGTCTCTTAGGATTTCCCCCTTATTCCCTTAAAGGGGGTATTATTATTATAATAATAAAACATGAAGACCTTCGGGTCATTAGATGGACCTACCGATGCATCGAGGAACTATAGCGGGCTCTACCCGTCACTTACTAAGTCCACAACATTGCTCATATGAAATTTTTGAAACATAACATAAACTTTCGTATTAAAACTAGCATACAAAATGTCAATAATTTAGTCATAAACCATGAATGGTATAAAAATAGAACATCCACAGTAAAACATATCATAACTCATTTAATAAAATAATTAAGATTGTATTATAAAAAATCAACCTCAATCAAGAATAATATCTAATAAAGGATGATGATATAGTGAAAATAATCAGTAAAACTCCTTGAGTGAAATTCCCCTTTTTCATTAAATCATTTAAAAGTCACACAATTTATAAAGTATGAAATTTAAAATATATTTTTTAATCAAAGTTTCCTATACCACATTGAAACTTTTTAAAGGAATTAACATTTTAAAACATTCATGACCATATAAATAAATCTGTAAAACCATTTTGAAAACATGGACATTAATGAGAAAGATTTATAAGAATAAATATTTAAAACATTTAAAATGATTTTTTAGTTAAATAGTACATTATAAGAATAATTTTAAAAAATTATTTTATGAAACATGGATATTGATAATAAATATTTCCCAAGAAATACTTACACATAAACAATGTCGGATAATAATGAGATTGAGGAATTAACCATTACCTTGCACTTTCCTTTGGTCGAGGGTATGTTTAACCTCCTGTATAAGGACCATAGTATGTAATTAAATTATACCAGAACCATATTCATATTTTTTATATCATACATTATTCATTTATGACTTTATAATACCCATTTAATAATGATTTCCATGTTAAATTAACATTTTGGGTAATAATCGCTTTCTTTATCGTACGTGTTTTTACTTGTTATTCTTGATCGAATAATTTAGATTTTGATTTAAATACTTCCAGAATATAAAAAATTATTGATATATCATATATATTTAGAATATAAATATGTATAATAGATATATATATGAAATAGAAAACATCATTTATGGAGACGGTAGGCCATACGTACGCATAAACGCTGTTTCCATTTTCATATCGTATTGAATGGAAGTAAGTGAATATAATATATGTAAGTACATACATATATATATATATATATCTAGTATAATTACTATTTCATATATTACATACTTATTAATAATATATATTTTTATAATCATCGTTGAATAGTGAACCTGGAAATGAATCTCATCGCGATGTGGAGAGGGTAAGTCGTACGTATACATGAGCGACAATATCATTTCCTTAATGATTAAAAAGTGTATAATTGGATGGTATATTAATTGTAACAAAAAAATTTCATGTTATTTTAATTATTTATATACATATTACTCATCATTATATCCATCCAAATAACACAGTGTTGAATAACAAATTACACCAGAGCGTGGAGACGGTAAGTCGTACGTACGCACGCATGGTGACATTATCATTCATAGGATGTATAGAATAATGAGTATGGTTTTACAATATTTATAATAACATCATAGTATGTTTAAGGTACTGGATTTATTATTTTGGTATGGAAATCAAAAAAGAAATAGAAAGTGGAAGAAGAAAAGTACTTTGAAAGAGGTGATAAAATAATTACCTCTTCTTTGGGTGTTTCCTTTTGATTTAAACAAAAGGGCTCCATAGGTTGTATTTATGATCAAGGTAATGCATCTAGGTTAAATTTAGGGAAGTTTTTATGAGATTTGGGCAGGTTTTTTCCTATCCAAATGGATTTAGAGGTGTTATTTTCAGAGAAGGGGAAGTACCCTTTTATAAGAGAGGTGAGGATCACTTTAGGAAAAGTTTGAAATATTATTTTATTATAAAATAAATTTCAGTTTCTAATGTCTCCAAATTAATTTAATTCAAATATAAGGTGGTATTATTCGAAATAATCCTAACTAATAGGTTTTATACAATTTTAGGTCACCATATTAACTCTATCTTTTAGATTTAACTCTTTGTTAAATAGTTTCACTTTTACCTTGTCCTCTTGTATTATTATAATAAATGGATAATAAACTTACTATAAAAATCCAATAGAACACAAAGTGGTTCATTATTGATATATATAACCTTATCAAAGTACTTTTTCAAAACCTTATATTATTAGAAATATTATATCAATTAATAATATAGTATTTGTTTTAAAAACTCATTTATGTCAATTTTTCCACTATTTGGTATTTTGTTTTTGTTAAAGTCATAAAAAATTTATGACTTTAAAAAAAATTATTTAATCAACCATAAAATGTTATATTAACCTAGAAAATTCTTTTAGGGCATAAAAATCCTCAATTTACATTTATTTTTATCTTTATAATATCAATTATTTTAATCTTTCATTGATAAAGTAATTATTGCATCATCATTGTGTCATAAATAAATTTAATTATTTAATATCTAAAAATTATAAATAAAATACCATTATGTATGAAATTTTTTTATCTTTATAATGAATATTTATAGTCGAATTTATCTTATGTATAACCCTATATTAAAAATGTTTTAGTTATTAAACTTTGAATTTAACACTTTTAACTCTTCTTTAAATAAACTAATAATAAATGTCCTAATCTAATCCAAGTGGACCAAAAGGATCATATTTTATTCCTAAGATTTTTTTGGTCGAAATACACTTATCCAATAGAACTAGGAAATGTTTTATGGTAATTATAATATCATTTTTAACTTTAATTATCCTATTTACTTTTAACTATGGTAAATAAAAGTCAAAAGTTAATATTCACCAAAAAAATATTTTCATATTATTGAACCAAATTTTATTTAATTATTTAAATCATTTCTCTCATATTTTTTAATTTTAATTCACATAAGCGGTAAAATTACGTTTTATGCAAATTTGCAAATGTGCCTATAAGATGGGTAAAAGACATTAAAAACTTCAATAAAATTTTATAAATATATTTTTATTATAAAATGACTCCAATGAATTATATTGAACATATAAAGGTATTGTATATTTATTATTAATTAAAATAAATTTAAATAAAATAAATAATTATTTAAATAAAAAGTCTATTTTAAACAATAACGCATTGTTTTTCACTATTCATCAAAAATTGAAAGTTTTCAGAAAAATACCAAAAATTCACCCTAACCTAATTTTGATATTCAAAATTAAAAAATGAATTCTATTTTACCAAATTAAAAACATATAATTTTCATTAATTTATTTAAAATAATTCCTGTTGTCAAAACCAAAAAACAGGTTTTTAAAAAGTAAAAACTATCAAAAGATTAGCATGTGTTTATGTCAAATTTAAATGTGAAATTACTTATAATGACCTATATTCTATTAAATGGTAGAAATATAATCTAATTATACTTCTAAACCATTCAAATGAATAATTTAACACTATAAATTATTTCGATTAAAAATTTTGTTTTCAATTAAAATTTAGTATTTTTCACTATTCATCAAAATATAAAAGTTATCAGAAAAGTACCAAAAATTTATCCAAACTAAATTTTTATGTCCCGCTTCTAAATAATAATTTAATTTCATTAAATTGAATATATAAAAGTGTAAAATATTGGTTTTAAAAAAAGGGTTTTCCATTAAAAGGCGGTAAAATTGAATTTTTTGAAAAATACTACTTTTATCTAAAAATGAATTTGTTATTATATTATGTCTAAGAAACACATAATATGAATTCTAAAATTATATGGATTATATAAAATTCAAAATTTATTTAATACTATTCATAACCGCTTTTGAAAGGCTAGTTTGGTAAGTCCTGGTGCACTCGAACGCGGTATTGCGTGTAGCTCAAGTTATTGAATTACTTTGAAGAGATAACATACTATGAAATCTTGGGGTGTTGAAATTTTTTACATAAAAGGTAAGAATACATCTGTTATCTACTGAATTGAGATCATCTATGATAATAAAAATAAGGATCATATAGAGGGAACCTAGATTATATGATACCAATTGATGTTCCCAGGAATGTAAGGACCACTAAGAGGGGGGTTGAATTAGTGGTGATATTTTATAATTTATTTCCTCATGAAATTAACCCATGAAACTTGTTAGAGTTTTTAACCGTACTAATTTTAAAAAACACAACAAATCTCCATATGCAAAGATGGGAAAGTAAAACAAGGCAAACAAGATTGAAAAGGTTTTATCCTAGTTTGGGTGACTATATCCTTACCATGGATACCCTCATTGGTTCATGGAAATATAATATAATATGAAGTTAATACAATTTGAGTCAACTCCTATTAAACTCCTTATATCTCACGATGTGAAATTATATTAACACTTATCAGTTGCAAAAAAAATTATATTTCTCATCTAAAACAAGATAAGAAAAATTGGAAGAATCAGGAAATAATTTCTTCTAGAAATTATTTGTCTAATGTACTTCATCTGATAATATTTTTTCTAGTGCACTCATCCTTCATCCAGTATAGTTATGTCATGTGAACCTCACAACCCTATACCTCTAATTTATACCAAAACAATATGCTTCACAATATGTATCATACCTCTGTTTGGTACCTCTAACTAATGCCTCTGTATGATGCCTCTTATTGGTACCTCTATCCAGTAACACTCACTGCTATACCTATGACTAGAAATCCTATGTATGATGCCTCTGATCAATATCTCTTTCAGGTTCCTCTTCTTCAACCAAAGGTTTCCTTATTTGGAAACATTCCTTACTTAAAATTATTCAACATTTCACCTCTCTTGCACATATGAATAGTGTTTCACACACCCATAAATTACTATCACCCTATTTATATATTCACACACACAAGAGAAAATTTGGTAAAAAAATCATTCTTTCTCAATTTAAATTATAAATCTAAAACTCCCACTAATATAAAAAAATTTGGATTCCTCTCAAAAATTCTAGATCTTTCTTGAATATTATAGAAAAACTCAACATCTGCAACATTATTTCATATTTTAAACATGGATTTAAGGAACTTTTGAAAAATTCCTTGACCTTAGAAAGATAACAAACATTGAACGAACATATTCATCATCATCATTGTCAAAATACTTTACAAAGTTTTATAAAGCCTCTCAAAACATCATTTGGTTAATGTATGTATCATGAATTCATTAAGAATGTTTCATCTACTACTGTATGATCCTAGGTATTTCTTGAGTTATGGATCTTTCATTTTGGGTTAAATGTATTTTCTTTCCTTTTTTTTCTTAGACCCTAATCTAGGTCGTGGGCCGATTGGGTTTTTTTGGGAAAGAAGGGGAGAAAAAGGTTGAAGGCTGGTTACAAGCCACATAAATGTCATTTAATTGGACTACACATTGTGTACTTGACCTACATATCTTATACTATCCCTTCATGGTGTTTATCCTTTCTGGTTTAGAAAAACAAAATCGGGAAGTACACATCATGTACTTGAGGTAAATGTCATTTACTTTCTCGTCAAATTTTTTTTTAAAAAAAGAGGCAGTAGCCTCTAATATTTTTTACACATAGCATATTCCTCTCATTTTTTAGATCCTAAAACCATCTAAAATGGTTTTTCAGTTCTAAAAGTTTTTTGGAATCTAATTCAAGCATGGTTTGTCTCTTTGGAACTGCATTGGTAAGCACTTGATTCCTTTTTTGTCGTTCTTTATTCTTCATAACTACAACTGCACTATTTTGATTTAGGATTATATACCCCAATATTCCATTCTTCATCCATTCTTAATATTTCACCTAAAATAGGATGAATCAGGACTTGATACTGGACGATATATCTACTACCAAGATAAGGTAGGTGGTCTATACTTTCTTTTATATTTTATTGTTCTTTTCGGGTGTTCAGACGATATTCCATCCATTGGACTTTCTGGAACGGCCCCATTTTTTAGCGATATGGTTTTCGTAGGCTTATTCAGACCTAGTGAGTTTTCCCATAGGTTCTTTTTAGGTGTGTTGGCACCCGTTTCTTTATTCAAGGTCACCCAATGGGTGAACCTTGAGAAAATACCCTGCTAATTCCTATTAAAACCACCCAAGGGGTGTGTTCTTGTGTTTCCCGAGTTAGAGGAAGCCTTTAGATACCTTAATGGTTTTGAATATCTTCTTAGAATATGTATTGACTCCTTTATTAGAGGTATCTTGTGATTCCATACCTATTTTGATAGTTTAGCTTAAATGGAAATGGATGAACAAGTGGGTATGCTTGTTGTTAATTGTTTAACTGCCCAATGGGTGATTTGGGAAATGGTGATGCGTGAGAGGGTATTCTCACATAAAATTTTTAATGTATAATATGTATGGGTATAACTATATGAAATTATTAATGGAATTTTTAATGGTTTATATGGGAAGGTAGGCTCATATAATTTGAAATTGATAAATGTTTTTGCAAGAGTGGGTATACTCATGGATTGTTCATGTTAATGTGAGTGGGTATACTCACATGGAATGAATTGTTTAAATTGAATTATTTGTATTAATAGTAGATATATGACATGGACTACTCTCCATAGATCTGGAATGTAGTAGTGGACACCTTGGGTTGACTCTTCCCCTTGGGTCTTGATTTTGTGGGATACCTTGGGCCTTTATACCCTATAGATCGGGCTTTCTTGGGATCATGTAGGACATGCCATTATCATTATCCTAGGAACCCAACCATATTATAACTGAGTTTCCATTTGGATACCCATGGGACTCAATGGGATACCTTGGACAAGCTCTTTGGATCCGTCCCTTCGTGGTCTAGATATATGACATGGATTCCCTAGAATGTGACACCTTGGATCCAGCCCTTGGGGTCTACTTTTCATTATACAGAGTGGTTATGGGATTCTGCTTTTCACTATATGGTGTGGACATGGGATTTGGATTTTCACTATATGGTGTGGCCATAGAATTATATTCTTCAATATATAGCATGGTTGTGGTAATTTTGACTTCTTTATACAGTGTGGATGTGGCTTGTTTTGTACTAATGGATGTACGGTGTGGACATGAGACCTGTTTACTTTTGTTATAGCTTCCTTTCTAGGAGATAACTTTGTTGAAGGTATCCTTGAGGGGGTTTTCAGTATTACTTATTGCATTGGACATGTGCCATGGGCATTAACATTATTTTACTGCTTTGTTTACACTTGCTAGAACTTTCTAGAATTTTTGTTGGAACTATATAGACCTAGGTGGTTGCCTACTTAGATGTTTATATCACACCCTATTTGGGCCTCCTTGGAGACCCAAATTTATTATATTGTTGTAGGTGATGATAGGGGAAAGCACCTTGGTACAGGTTTTTTACTATAGCTTTAGATCAGGGGATCATAGGACCAAGCTGAGGCTTGCAATGCTGGGATACCTTTTTAGTATTTTGTTCTTTTTGGTACTTGTTCTATATTACATTTTCATGTACCCTGTTTGGATTATTTCAAGATACTTGTATCATCTACATCAATTTATATATAAGACACTTTTGGTTATTGTTATGTACACCTTTATTTCTTATCTTAATTTCAATTGATTGTTGTTTATTTCGCTTTCGCTATTTATTGTATGCTTGAATTATGATTTGATACAATGATAATGAGGGAATAGTCTCCCCACTAACTCACCTAGTTCCTTGCTGCTAGTTAGAAGTATCTATCATTTGGGAAGATGCCCTTGAGGCCACGTGGCCAAACGGGTTCTGGGTACCATTGGGTGGCATTCGGGCCCGAGACGTTACAAAGTGGTATCAGAGCGGTCTTTTCTAGTTTTCCTTACTATTTGGAGATAGTAGATAGGGATAGGAAGGAAATGGAATTTGGTAATAAACTATTCTCAGGAGTAGCTACTCCATATACAGGGAAAAGACAAATTTCCTCGAATAGATTTCTGTTTTTTTGTATTTTGATGGTTACAGTTGTTTTGATTTCACCATTGGGTGACATACTTGACTTCTATTGTTACTATTGATGCAATTGTGGTTTCTATTTATATTTTGACCTAATGAGATGAGGTTATTCCATATCATGAATCATATAGACAATTGTTATAATCACATGACATGCATTATTCCATGACATCTAGGATGCATTAGATATTTCATGTTGTTGTGATAGTTGATGTGATAGTTGTACCTTTTGTAGTGTTCATTTGGTTGCAGTATACATAAAGGAGTGACGTCATATTTCAATTCATAAGGATTATGGGCCCTTATGGACTCGTAAATGATGCACCAATAGAATTCAAGTGCTAAAAATTAATTTGATATGTATGTAATATATGGGAATCAAACTATGGTTCATGAGGTGTTATGGGCCCTCAGGGATTGGAATTTGGTGGACCATTGGTAAAATCATTTGAACAAGTGGATGTTAAATGAAATGTAATGGAAACTTGAAATAATGGATAGAGACTTACCTAAACCCGACTTTTGAGTGGGTAAGAGGCTTAGTTTCTAGTGGTTTGGTGATTTTTCTTTACACAGTCCTGGCTTTAGGATCAGGTTGTAGGTTTGATTTGGTATTAGGAGGGTTCTGACCTATCCTTCATTTTTTAGTAGTTATATTTTTGTATGTCTATAGACCTTTGTTTAAATGAAAAGGGATACTAAATTTAAACGTGAATTGGAATGTTTTTTATTAATGGGAGTTGAATACCAACTGTAAGGTGTATGAGAACCTTATGGATTGGTAGATGGTTGCCCATATGACTAAGCCTTTACATAACCATGGTATATTCAGTAATGGTTATAATAATAAAATATATTAAGTTTTGAATTTTTATGGTTGGTATACTTTTAGAATTCTCAACTGTACCCAAGTAGGTCAATTGAGGCATGTTGTTATATGATAAACCATTATGTTTTTTATGCTTTATATGGATAAAAAATTGTTATGGGGTTGATTTTGAAGAACCCAGGTTGAATAAATAGGACCCTCAGAGGTCTCCTTTCAGTTAAAAGGAATTTAGATGCTAAATTTTCTTTTTTATGATGGAATTCCTTTCAATGGTAAATTTTTAAAGAGGTAATTTGTTATAACTTACCTATTTTTCCCATGGGATGTGGATTAAAACCAAGTGCCTTGAATTTAAAATGTTACTTGGGTTTTTGTTTTAAATTCTTTCAAATGTTTTAAGGTTGAAATGAATTAATGAAATTGTTTTAAATTGGAACCTAAAGTGGTGTTCTTTGTTTGAACCCTCATGGAAGATTAGTTTTAAATGTTTTGATGAGATTCCTTGGAACGGATATGTGATCGATCATTTGTAGGATACTTATTTTATCTTTAGCTTAATTAAAAGGGGCTCTTGAGCCTAGTAGAATTGTATTTTTCATGACCTAGTGATGGACGTCAACGCTTATGCTTCATAAGGGGGTAGCTCATGGTAGGTAGCACCCCTAGAGCTTGTTGTCTTACTTTCCACTACGAGATTTTTGATGTTGGGGCCGCCTAGGTGTTGTTGTCCCTTGTATGACATTGATTTTTAAATAGGTCGCCCTTTATCAGATGGGTGATCATTGTATCTTGACCCTTGATGCGGGAATGTTCATTAAGGAATGCTTGGTTCAAAAGGTTATACATTCCTCGGGCATGGTTAGCTACTTTGGAGGTCGTGTGAACCTCTCTTTCCGTATGTGATGGGTGACTTGGTATGTCATCATCTATATAAATGGTTGTGTAGATAATGTTATTTTGAGACAGTTTTTGTGTGAGCCATCCGGTACTATGATGCATAGGGTGGACATCCTATAAATAGTACCCAAGATGTGTCATTTTCTCTTACAAACTTAGGGTAGTATGTGTTGATATACACGGTACCCGTTGAGTGTTAAAAGTTAAAACGAGCAGTTGAATTTGGTTTTAATTCTTGATCTTTGAGATATTGTGTATATTCTCAGGTTATCTTCGGAGTAGTGGGACATGGGAGTTATAAAACCAAGTTCATCCCACTACTCGGGAGGAATTTCTAGGACGTGGGTATTTTGAGACATCAGTCGATTTAATTTCAGCTTTCAAGCCAAGAGATACGATGTAGTGATCATGGTTCATGGAAGGACACTCGTGCATTTAAGTTGGTTCTAAACTAGCATGTTTGAGAGTGGATAGTATTTCTTCTCAATGTTTAGGAAACTCCTAGATGGGGAGAATCATGTAGGTTCTATTTAAATATTTCTTCCATGTAGAAGGATCACAATCAAGGACCATTCCGAAATGGTCGATTCTACTTGAATGCCTTTGGGGTTTGCGAGACTTTTTTTTATGTTGGTGCTTTATTGGAATCATGATGTTGTTCTAGTTGGCTATGTGTGTATCCCTAGTGAGGAACTGATTATCTTGGATGGACCTCGAAGGTTAAGTGTGAGATATCAAGGTAATGACTTGGGATAAAGTCATTGCAGTCCATTAAATGACGATGTGTCGGAAAGTGAAGCTAAGTTTCCTTCAGGCGGTTGATCAGTAGTGGTTCATGTGTCCTTTTCTAGTAATCCTTGAGATCCTCATAGTGTGCTCTTATTTAAGAGATGATAATTCCCACTATATTGACATCATCCTAGATGCACTAAGATAGTGTTAGTTATACAATGTACTATAGTTGAAAACTTTTGGGCTATTTCGTGATCTCTTTTTATGTCTTGCACTAGATGCATGGTTTTTGTTGAGGCTTGGTTAATCCAGAGTGATACTTGGGTTCCCATATAGGAACTCCTTGGATGGAATAATGGATTCCTGTCTCTTTCTTTTACATGACCTTCAGGAGGATGTCGCTCTGGGTTTAGTCAGTCTTCTTATGTGGACTTATGGCCTTGTACCAATGTCTCACCTATAATGGGGAGTATGGACCACCTTGGTGAGTTCCTTGGACTCCGGGTTGATGAAGCCGAGGTTATCCTAGACTTATAGTCAAGATAAAATGTGATTTTTAAAAGAGTTAATGACTACAATTGTATTGATCTAGGTTATGATTTTTCTTGTGTTGTGGAATGACCTTTTAAATTATTAGGGGATGGTCTGATAAGGAGTGTCACCAAGAGATAGGTATGATATTTGGTGAATGGGGTCTTTGTGAGCACATGGGGCCTTAGGATAAGGTGTTGTGTTTCTTTTACAACACGTTGGCCTTCTAAGTTGGGAGTCTCTAAGATAATTCATCCAGTGATGGGTTGACTCGTTATCCTTCGTGTTCCTCATGTATTGTTTGACTAAACTAGTTCAAAAAATCTTTCAGTTTAAATTGGGTGTGGTGTAAAATTCTACAATATATTTCAAGGGAAGATTGTGTAATCGGTTTTGATGAGGTCAATCGAGGTTTGATCATTCTTTTCTGTGAGGATACTGATATGACCTCAGTTGTGTTTGAGTTCACCTAGATAAAGAAAATCATGTTGGTAGCATCTTTAGAATGCTCAGGGGTGTGATTTGTGGGGTTTTCATATAGTGGAGGTGTCATGATAACAATGTTGTGGGGGTTGTCGTTGATAGGCTTATAAAGGTCGTTCATTACTTGTCGATCAAGGGGACCTTCAGTTTTGATGATCTTGGAAGTTTGTATATTTGATAGGTATTATGACCACATGGGGTCCCACACACTATTAATTCAGATAGGGAAGCTCACTTTACATCTTGTTTCTAGTAGAGTTTTTAGAGGGCGCAGGGTACACAAGTGCTTTTGAGCATAGCATACCACCTTTAGACTGATGGTCAGTCAGAGTGTACGGTGCATACTTGAGGACATGTTGTGAGCATGCATCCTGGATTTTGGTGGCTCTTAGGAGGGGCACATTCTCCTGGTTGAGTTCACCCGTAACAATATTTATTAGGTGAATATACATATGGAACCTTATGAGGCTTTATACAGTAGGTCATTCCATTCTCCCCTATGTTGGTTAGAGCCAGGTGAGGCAGCTTTACTGGGACCATGTCCCATTAAAGAGACTTCTGAGAAGGTTTTGTTGATTTAGAAGCAGATGAAAACTAGACAGTCTCATCAGAAATCATAAACCAATCGTTGTAGATGACCACTAGAGTTTGAGGTTGGGGATTGGGTTTTATTTCATCTTTCACTGAGTTTGGGACATAGGAAGATCAGGATATAGGGTAATCTTTCCCCAAGATATTTCAGGCCATTCGAGATTATGGAGAGTGTCGGGTCGGTTGCCTATTAGTTGCAGCTTCCATAGAGGTAATGATCCATGCGCAGCATCTTCCACTTATCTTAACTACACTGCTATCACTCAGACCCATCTCATGTTTTTCAGCCTGAGGAGGTTGAGATTCAGTTCGATGCATCCTTTGAGGAGCATATGACTTGTATAGTTGATAGGAGTACAAAGGTTCTACGAGGCCAATCATTTCCTCTAGGATGGGTGCTATTGAAGCATGGTCATTTATATGATGATACTTGGGAGAAGGAGTCTGATGTACATGATTAGTGGCTAGAGTTGTTTTCAAAAAATATTGACCACCCTTCAGAGATCAATTCAGGGATAAATTTCTATAAGTGAAGTTTGTAATATCCCAGGTCATTATTGAGGTATGGATCTTTACTTTTGTGTTAAATGTGTTTACATTCATTTTTTTCTTAGACCCTAAGCTGGTCCATGGGCTGGTTGGGTTGTTTTTGGGAAATAAGTGGAGAAAAAGGATGAAGGTTGGTTGTTGGCCAGGTACACATCGTGTACTTGGCCTACACGCCGTGTACTTGGCCTACTCATTGTGTACTAGCCCTTCACAATGTGTAGCCTTTCAGGTTCATAAAAATAAAATCAGGAAGTATATGTCATGTACTTTAGGTACACGTCGTGTACTTTCCCGTAGGGTTTTGAAAAAAAAAGTGGCAGTAGCCTCTAATATTTTTTATGCACAGCCTATTCCTCTTGTTTTTGAGAGCCTAAAACCATATAAAATGGTTTTTTAGTTATAAAAGTCATTAAAAATCTGATTCAAGGGTGGTATATCTCTATGGAACCACATTGGTAAGCACTCTGTTCCTTTTAAGTCATTCTTGATTCTCTGGAACAATGGTTGCACTATCAGGATTTAGGCTTATATAACCTAATATTCCATTCTCCACCCTTTATTCATATTTATCCTAAACCATGATTAATTGGGACTTGATACTGGATGATCTGTCTACTACCAAGGTGTGGTAGGTGGTCTATACTTTCTTTCAGCTTTTATTGTGCTTTTCGGGTGTTCAGTCGATATGTCATCTATTGAACTTTCTAGTGCGGCCTTGTTTTTTAGCGAGCTGCTTGTCGTAGGCTTAGTTGAACCTAGTGAGGGTTCTAATAGGTTCTATTTAGTTGTGTTTTCACCTATTTCTTGAGTCAAGGTCACCCAAGGGGTGGTCCTTAAGGAAATACCATGTTAATGCCTATTAAAACCACCCAAGGGTTGTGTTCTTATGCATTCATAGTTAGAGGAAGACCTTATATGCCTTAATGGTTTTGAATGTCTATTTAGGAGATGTAATGACTCCTTTATTAGTGATATCTTGTGATTCCATACCTATTTTGATAGTTTGGCTTAAATGGAAATAGATGAACAAGTGGGTATACTTGTTGGTAATTGTTTAACTGCCCAAGGGCTGAGTTGGGAAATGGTTATGTGTGAGAGGGTATGCTCACATGAAATTTTTAATAGATAATATGGGTGGGTATGCCTATATGAAATTATTAATGGAGTTTTGAATAGTTTATATGGGAGGGTAGTCCCATATACTTTGAAATTGATAAATGTTTTGCAAGAGTGGGTATACTCCTGGCTTGTGCATGTTAATGCGAGTGGGTATACACACATGGAACGAATTGTTTAAATTGAAGGCTTTGTATGAATGGTTTATAGATGCCATGGACTTCTCTCCATTGATCTAGAATGTAGTAGTGTACACCTTGGGTTGACTCTTCCCCTTGGTTATTTATTCTATGGGATGCCTCTAGACTTTCTACCCTATGGATCTAGCTTGCTTGGGCTCGTGTAGGAAATGACATTTCCATGATCCTAGGACCCCAACCAGTGCCCAACCAAGTTTCCACTAAGACACACATGGGACTCGATGGGATACCTTTGACAAGCTCCTTGGATCCATCCCATGGAGAGATATATGACGTGGTTGGATATATGATGTGGTTGTGGGAAATTTTACTTCTTTATATAGTGTGGTTGTGGATTATTTGGTATTGTTGGATATATGACGTGGTCTTGAGACTTGTTTACTTTTTTTATAGTTGCCTTTGTAGGAGCTAACTTTTTTTCATGTAGCCTGAGGTTCTTTTCATTATTACTTATTTTAGTAGAAATATTCCATGGGAGTTCACTTTACTTTACTACTTTGTTTACACTTTCTAGCACTTCGTAGAATTGTTGTTAAAATTGTATAGAACTAGGTGGTTTCCTACTGGGATGATTATCTCACACCCTGTTTGGGCCTTTTCAAAGACCCGAATAGATTATATGGTTGTAGGTGATGATAGGGGAAAGCACCTTGGTACAGGTTATTAACTGTGGCTTTAGATTAGGGGAGCATACGACCAAGCTAAGGCTTGTGATGATGGGATACCTTTTTGGTCTTTTGTTCTTTTTATGAATTGTTCTGTATTACATTTTCTGTTACCTGATTTCGATTATTTATAGATACTTGTATCATCTGAATCAGTTTGTATATGAGACACTTCTGGTTAGTATTATTTACACCTGACTTGCTTAACTTACTTTCAATTGACTATTTTTTATTTCACTTTTTCTATTTATTTTATGTTGGACTTCTAATGTGATACTCTGGTAATGAGTTCATAGTCTCCCCAATAACTCACCTAGTCTCTCGCTTCTAGTTAGCAGCCTCTGGTGTTTGGGGATATGCGTTTGAGCCCATGTGGACAACTGGTTTTAGGGCACTATTGGGTGGCATCCGGACCCAGGATGTTACAAAGTGGTATCAGAGAAATCTTTTATGATTTTCCTTAGTGTTTGGAGATAATAGATAGGGATAGGAAGGAAATAGAATTTGGCAATAAAATTTTCTCGGGAGTAGCTACCCCATATGTCGGGGAGAGACAAATTGCCTCTAATGTATTTCTTTCTTTTTTTTGGATTTTGATGGTTACAGTTGTTTTGATTTCACCATTGGGAGACATACTTGATTTCTGTTATTACTGTTGATGAAATTATGGGTTCTATTTCTATTTCAACCCAATGAGATGAGTGTATTCCATCTCATGCATCATATAGACACTTATTAGAATCACATTACATGCATTATTCCATTCTATCTAGGATGAATTAGATATTTCGTGTTGTTGTGATAGTTGATGTGATAATTGTGCATGTTGTTGTGTTCGTTTGGGTGCAGTATACATAAAGGAGTGACATTGTATTTCAATTCATAAGAAGTATGGGCCCTTATGGATTGGTAAATGACGCACCAATTGAATGCAAGTGCTAAAAATTAATTTTATATGTATGGAATATATGGGCATCAAACTATGGTTCATGAGGTGTTATGGACCCTCAAGGATAAATATTTGGTGGACCATTAGTTAAATCATTTGAACAAGTGTATGTTAAATGAAATGTAATGGAAACTTGAAATGATGGATAGAGACTTGACCTAGACCTGACTTTTGAGTGGGTAAGAGGCATAGTTTCTAGTGGTTTGGTGACTATTATTTAAACAGTCATGGCTTTAGGATCTAGTTGTGGGTTTTATTTAGTCTTAATAGGTTTTTGAACTCTCCTGCATTTTTGGGTTGTGTGATTTGTGTATGTCTAGAGACATTTTTTAAAATGAAAAAGGATGCTAAAGTTAAATGTGAAGTGGAATATTTTTGATTAATGGGAGCCAAATTCCAACAATAAGGTGTATGGGAACCTTATGGATTGGTATATGGTCACCCATATGACTAAGCCTTTAAATAACCATGGAATATTCAAGAATGGTTATGATAATAAAATCTAATAAGTTTTGAATTTTGATGGTTGGTAAACTTTTAAAATGATCAACCGGACCCAACTATGTCGGTTGAGGCATGTTATTATATGATAAACCATTATGGTGTTTATTCTTTCTATGGAAAAACAACTATTATGGGGGTTTCTTTTAAAGAACCCGAGTTCAATAAATGGGACCCTCAGAGGTCTCCTTTCAATTAAACGGAATTTAGATTCTAAATTTCCTATTTATGATGGAATGCCTTTCAATGTTAAATGTTTAAAGAGGTATTTTGTTATAACTTTCCAGTTTTTCCATGGGGTGTTGATTAAAACCAAGTGCCTTATTTGTAAAATGGTACTTGGGGTTTTGTTTTAAATTTTTTCAAATGCTTTAAGGTTGAAATGAATTAATGAAATGGTTTTAAATTAGAACCTGAAGTGGTGTCCTATGTTTGAACCCTCATGGAAGGGTCGTTTTAAATGTTTTGATGAGATTCCTTGGAATAGAGACATGAGTGATCATTCGTAGGCTACTTATTTTAGCTTTAGATTAATTAAAAGGGGATCATTGTGTTATCTTCCTTAATAGATGATCATGTCCCCTATCTTGACATCGTTCTAGATTCATTAAGAGAGAGTTAGTTATACTTCGTGCTACAGTTGAAATTTGTTCGGCTAGTTCATGATTTGTTTCTGTTTTGTGTGCTGGATGCAAGGTTTTATTTGGGTATTGGTTAATATTGATTGATACCTTGGTTCCCATATAGGAACACCTTGGAGAGACTCATGGATGTCTACCTCTTTCTTTTATGTGACCTCCAGGTGGATGACACTCTGGTTTCAGTCAGTCTTCTTATGTGAACTTATGGCCTTGTACTAATGTCTCACCAGTAACGGGGAGTATGGACAACCTTGGTGAGTTCCTTGGACTCCAGATTGATGAAGCTGAGGTTATCTCAGACTTATATCCTAGCTCAGATGTGATGTTTAAAATAGTTAATTATTCTAGTGGGATTGATCTTGGTTATGCTTTTTTCATGTGGTGGTATGACCTTTTAAATGATCAGGGGAAGGTTTGACAAGGAGAATCACTGAGAGATAGGTATGGGATTTAGTGAATGGGGTCATTGTGGGTGTGTGGTTCCTTGGGAGAAGTAATTGTGTTTCTTTTGCAACACACTAGCCTTCTAAGTTGGGCGTTTCTGAGATAAGTAATCTAGTGAGGGGTTGACTCATTATCCTTCTTTTTCCTCATGCATGGTTTGAGTAAACCAGTTAGAACACTCTATCAGTTTAACGTGGGTGTGGTGTGAAAGTATGCAATGTATTTTGAGGGAATATTGTGTGACTGGTTTTGATGAGGTCGATCGAGGTTTGACTATTATTTTCTATGAGGTTGCTGATATGACCTCAGTTGTGTTCGAGTTCACGCAGTTAAAGGACATCATGCTGGTAGCATCGTTGGAATACTCAGGGGCGTGCTTTGTGGGGTTTTCCATTGGTGGAGGTGTCATGATAACGATGTTGTGGGAGTTTTCATTGACAGGATTATGAAGTTTGATCATTTCTTGTCAATCAAGGGGACCTTCAGTGTTGATGATCTTTGAAGTTTTTATATTTGATAGGTATTTACGAATATATGGGGTCCTATGCACAATTATTTCAGATAGGGATGATTGCTTTACATCTTGTTTTTTGGAAGAGTTCTTAGAGGGAACTAGGAACACAACTGCTTCTAATAATAGCATACCACCCACCGACTGATGGTCAATCAGAGAATATGATACATGATTGAGGAAATGTTGTGAGAATGCTTCCTAGATTTTGGGGGCTCTTGGGAGAGGCACATTTCCCTGGTTGAGTTTTCCTATAACAATAGTTATTAGGAGACTATATAGATGGAACCTTATGAGTCTTTATATGTTAGGCCATTATGTTCTCCCATGTGCTGATTAGAGGCAGGTGAGGCGGATTTACTGGGACTGTGTCTCATGCACGAGACTTCTGAGGAGGTCCAGTTGATTCAGAAGCAGATGGTTGCTGAAAAGTCTCATCAGAAATCATAAACCAATCGCTGCAAATGAACTCTAGAGTTCTAGGTTGGGAATTGGTTTTTCTTACATGTTTCACCAAGGTTGAGACATAGGCAGATCAGGAGATAAGGTAATATTTCACTGAGATATTTTGGGCCGTTCGAGATTATGGAGAGTGTCGGGTCAGTTTCCCATCAGTTGGTGTTACCACAGAGGTACCGAGCCATGCATTAAATCTTCCACATATCTCAACTAAACCACTATCACTCATATCCATCTCATGTTTTTTAGCCCGAGGAGGTTGAGCTTCAGGTTGATACATCATTTGAGGAGTATCTGATTCATATAATTGACTGGATCACAAAGGTTTTATGAGGTCAGTCAGTTCCTCTAGTACGGGTGCTATAGAAGAATGGTCATTTATAGAAAAAGACTTGGGAGTAGGAGGCTGGCGTACGTTCTTAGTGGAAGAGTTTTTTTTGGATGAATCTTAACCACCCTTCAGAGAGAAATTTAGGGAAGAATTGTTATAAGGGGGAAGATTGTAAGATCCCAGGTCTTTCTTGAAGTACAGATCTTTCATTTTGGGTTAAATGTGTTTACTTGCCTTTTTGGCTTAGACCCTAAGCTGAGCCATGGGCCGGTTGGATTGTTTTGGGGAAATAAGAGGGAAAAGGGTGATGATTGGTTGTAAGCCAGGTACACATCATGTACTTTTCCTACACGTCATGTACTTGGCCTACACATCAGGTACTAGCCCATCACGATGTGAAGCATTTCTAGTTCAGAAAAATAAATTTGGGAAGTACAGGTCGTGTACTTTCCCAACGGGTTTTTTAAAAAAAAGAGGCAGTAGCCTATAATATTTTTTACACACAGCCTATTCCTCATGTTTTTGAGAGCCTAAAACCATATATAATGGTTTTTTAGTTCTAAAATCCTTCCATAATATGATTCAATCATGTTTTTTCTCATTGGAACAGAATTAGTAATCACTCGATTAATTTTTAGTCATTCTTGATTCTTCAGAACAAAGAATGAACTATTTAGATTTAGGCTTATATACCCAAATATTCCATTCTTCATCCATTCTTCATATTACTCCTAAACTAGGACGAATCAGGACTTGATACTTGTAAAGACCCAAAGCTTGACGTACATTGACATTACATTACTTTTGCGGAATACTTAGTACATAACAAAAACACACACACACAAGGATCGTAATAGTTTAGTGTCTTTGGAAACTCGGAATATAATCTTCTAATCGTGGTGAAAGATCTTCAACATCTCCCATAAAGATCTTCTTTTTTTTACCTAAAACCTTTCTTTATATCCTGGGGAAAAGAAAATATAAAAGGGTGAGCTAAAATGCTCAGTAAGGGTAAACAAAAGAAATATCAATCACATCATATTCATAAAAACATAACTTTTGTAAATCTTAACCAGAAAAAGAGAGCATAATTTCATAACATGGGATAAATCATGGCCATGAAATGTAATCACAATAATCATAACTTAAAACATGAAACATTGTGGCATAAACACATAATCATAGAGAATCATTTCTTTTTAGTCAAGACTCATTGCCAAGACTATCTTAGTGGACAAAGTCCCTTTTTGAACCGAGTCACCCTCGTTTCAGTCCTGTTTCACTGAACCGGTATAACCTACCATTCCAGCCATGTCTATCTCATGAGATATAAAATCTTTACCCAATGCATTGGAGGGAGATAGAGGTCCCACCCATCTCATAATGATACCATTCTTATGTGTTCCACAAAATCATAAACCATACATCATAGCATAACCCATGTAATAAAAATGGGAATCTTAAACATCATGACATCATAAAACAATTCATATAAGATAAATGAATTCATAAAAATAATTTCATCACAACATAATCAAATCAATGTAATAATAGGGATAAAAACAGAACCCTTTATTATCTTAGATGGAAAATAATTTTGATTAAACACTTGAACTCCATTCTTTAGGAAAATATCCTTTCAAATTCAAAAAAACTTTTCCTTTCTTAACATGTCATACAATTCTAAACTAAAAGAAGTTGATTAAAAATAAACTTGAAAACTTGTAGGGAATTCATCTTGGAAATAATGTTTTAAAAATCCATTCATGCCGTATAAGTTAAAAAAACATTCTTCTCTTACTTTTGTCGAAAAAGTCAAAACGTACCTCGTACGAAAAACGACAAAAGATTCCTTTCGTATATTTTACTAAAAACTCACCGAAGGGTAAAATAGGTTTTAAACAATTGTAGGTGGATGGAAATAATATTACATATTGAGGGAACATGGATGTGGATGATAAAATACACCCCAGTAAATACCAAAGTATAAACAATCTCGGATAAAAATGAGATTGTGATATTTTCCCTTACCTTAGGTCCGATTTGCCTCGTAAGTGTCCGAACCTCCTCTTCTTTGAAGCGCCTCTTTGAGACCTCCTCTTAGGGCACTAAACTTGGTCTTTGAGGAAGACCAGAACCTCTAGGATGTTTCTAGGGAAGTTTAGAAGAGAATTTGGAAGGGGTTGGCCGATCTTGAAGGGTCAAAGTTGTGTGAGGAAGAGAGGGAGGAGGTGCTATTTTATAAGGGAGGAGAGGGGCACCTTTGGAATAACAAAAAATATTATTTTATTATAAAGTCAAGTTCGGTTTTAAATAGCTCCAAATTGATTTATTTCGAGTCTAAGGTGGGGATGGGTCGAAATCCTCTCATCCAATAGGATTTAGACAAGTTTAGGTTATTATTTTAACCTTATCAATTATATTTAACTCTAAGTTAAATAATTTAACTTTTACTGTGTCTTTTTGTTTTCTTACACTATATGGTTAATAAACTTACTATATCAAGCCAAAAGAACCCCAAGTTGTTTATTATTAATATATATAATCTTATCTAAGTCATTTGGCCGAACCTTATATTTTTAGGAATAAAATAACAATTAATAATATAATATTTGTTCTAAAAACTATTTTATGTCAATTTTGACACTATTTGGTACATGATTTTTATGAAATTCATAACAGAATGATAAGTTCAAAAAACATTACTTAAATAAACAATAACATGTCATATTAACCTATAAAATTAGTGTAAGTCATAAAAAGTCTCAAATTACATTTATTTGGGCATTTATAACATCAATTATGTCAATATTTCATTAATAAGACAATTACTGCATCATCTTTGTGTCATAATAAATGATAATTATTTAATCCCTAAAAATTCTAAATAAATTCCTATTATGTAGATAATTGTATTCGATTTCTGGAGACTATTCATGTTCGAAGTTTCATGAAGTTTATCACTAGATTAAAATTATTATACTTATAATATTTAAGAAAGTGACATGTTGTCACATTTTTTGGTTTTAATAATAATTAAATTATTTTCATGGAAAAAAGTCCATAAAATGAATCTAATCCGACCCTTAGGTTATATGGGTCTACTTTTAGCCATCCAATAGAATTTTTCCAAGTGTTAGGGTAATTTTATAATCTTATATTTACCCTTAATTACCCGATTTACCTTTAACTATAGTAAATAAAATTTACCGTAGTTACTATTCACAATGCCCAAAAATAAAAAGTAGCTTATTAACATAATTTGGACCCACTAATTCCAAATATGGAATCCATTTTTCCAAATTCAATACACAAAAGATGCAAAAATTAAATTAAAATTAATCCCGTTGTCGAACGAAAATGTGGTTTTCTTTAAAACATTGCAAAAGATTGAATTGATTTAACCTACGAATTCAAGGTAAAATCAATGCTAATGACATACATTATATTAAATGGTAAAAATATATTCTATTTATACTTTAAAACCATTCAATATTATAATTTAACCACATAATATATTACGATGAAAAAAGTTGTTTTTAATTAAAATATAGCGTGTTTTTACTATTCATTAAAATATGAAAGTTATCGGAAAAATATCAAAACTTTATCTAATGTAAATTTTTAAATCCTGATTCAAAAGAAGAATTTTATTTTGTCAAATTTAACTTATAAACATGTCAAAAACTATATTTAAAGTGGGTGCGCCATCAAAAGGCGGAAAAACTGCATTTTTTGAAAAATACTTATTTTACGCGAAAAATTTATTTTGTTCTTATACCATGTTCTAGAAAATGTGTAAGATGAATAATAATGTTATAAAATTCAAAATTTGGTTAACACTATTCATAACGGCTAGTTCATGACAAAATTATAATAATATATCGTTGTTTATTAAAACTCAGTATTGCGTACAACACACGTTATCGAGGAAGGTCGCGATTTCATGTAATGCAAGCCAAGTCAGGGTTGCGTGTTGTGAGAGAATCCTTCGTTGTTTCCTATAATATAATCCAACCATATTTCATTTATACATTGAATATATATATATATACTCAATGTTGCGTAGAATAACTATTATCAAAATTGTGTGTAACACGATCCAAGAATAGTGTTGCGTATACTGCAAGCTAATACGGTGTTGCTTATGGCGCAAGGTAATCTTGGTGTAGAATACAACACAAGACATTAATGAAATTAAAAGAATATTTTTCATAAAATCTCAGGGTGTTACATTCTACCCCCCTTAAAATGAATTTCTTCCTCGAAATTTGTCGGGGTTATAAATGGTTTACTACTTGAAAGTTTCTTTAATAGAAACCCACATCGTAAAAAGGAATACCAAAACCAATCTTTAAAAACAAAAGTATGAAACGTAACGGTTACCCAAATAAACTAATCACTGGGTTTCCATATAGGTGAAAATGTGGATATGGAAGAAAAATATAACCATCTTGTTCTGAGGGAGAGTGGTAGAGAACATGGCTATGGAAAAGCCAACAATCAAAAATCCATAAATTTGTGACGATCTAAGGTACTATCTGATTAATCAGATATAAGAACACTAGGACAACATTTTTGGTTTTCAAGATCGTTACCCTAAAGTTGAAGAATTTGAAGTAGAATAAATACTTACTTTATTTTGGTACAATCTCACTGTTGTTCGTGCCTTGAACAATTTCTACTTCATCTCTTAAATAAATGAAGTTGAATTTGTTATTCGTGAAGTGTAAGAAGATCATGTGATAGAATGACGGGTCATTCCATCTGTCTCAAACAAAAGGTTAGAAAAAGTTATTAAATATACATAAGTCATTCTATAGTGAGATTAATCATATATGGTTCCTAAAATGGACTTATACTTCCTATATCATACTGCTTAATATAATAAAACTAGTTTATACTAAACAGGGACTTCCTGTAGGCCAGTGGTAGGCGATAAAGGCCAGTCGCACTTCGGTTGTGGGTTCGATTCCCACAGCCTTGTCCGACGCAATGGGCTGTCGCCCGTCCTACAGGTTGTCCTTTTTCTAAAACTACATTACTATAACGTCACATAAATAATATCAAAAAAAGTTCTATACTTAAACAATACTAACTTATGGTTAACATAATCAATTCCAATCTTTAGGCTTATCTAAAATACTTCGGTCCAAGCTCATAGTATAAAGAAAATGATTACTTGAAATGTCGCCAACCAAGCATGTGAATACCATCATTTATCCCCCATATATCTTGTTGGTCACATTCCAATCATGTGAATACCTTAATGATGTATTTTTTTTGAAAAATGAATACCCATTAAACCTTAGTGAAAACATGAATGCTGTCAAAAGTTAACTCTTTCCACATACCAAAATCCAAAAATTCTATATACTCAAACCATGATATAACCTTCTCCTTATATCAGTCATGAGCTCATGAATACTATCAAACATTTAATTTTCTCCTTATCCCTTCATTATGCGCATATCATCTACATTCCAAAAATATATGAATAACCTTTCATGGATACTGGTAACATTAATCATACACTTTCAAAACTCAAGGAAAGACAACAGTGTAACAATCCATAGATGTATCTTTATTCCATAGTAGCATGAGATTACTTATACAACATTACACATGATAAACATGTAATCATTCCACTACATTCTTAAACCGTTGACCGAGCTTCAACAATTCTTTCATCTCACATATCATTTGTAGTCTCTTCATCATCATCCACATAAATACTACCCATACGACCATACTGATTCTCTTCATGAGACTTTCCCTTAGGGCATTGGTTTGCATAGTTCCCATACATTCCACATTTAAAACATTTAACCATTGCTGATGTCGTAGCAATACCATTATCCTCATCCCTGGTGTTAACTGAACCTTTTCCTTTACACTTACTGGCTTTGTGTGCTTCTTTTCCACACCCAAATCATCTTCCAGTTCCTTTGAAACATTCTCCTTGATGCCTCTTCCCACATGATTTACATAGGGGAAATTGAACTTTCTTTCCTCTATGATCATCATGAAACTCCATCTTTCTCTTATTAGCCGAGTCAGGAAACTTACCAAATTTTAGTTTATTGATCATATTATGAGATTGCTGATTCGGTATAATAATGATGTTTGGACTTCCAAATCCCATTTCATTTGGTTTCTCATGATTAATATCATTCCATTGTCCATCATATCCTCCATTATCGTGAATCATCTTGTTTCCAGCCATTTTCTAAAACCCAAAAAGAATAGTGTGAGAGGCAAAAATCATAACAAAGGGGGAGTAACTTTAATATCTAACATCTTCGGTTTAATCTAATATCGTTACCATAGTTCTAAGACTATATCCTATACGTATACTTATCCTTAGGGACATCCCTAGACATACCTTAGAAATATCTCTAGGGATCTCACTAACGTTTTCGCATCCTAGTTTCCAAAGGTTGACTAAACCTTTCCTCTGATCCCAACTGTAGAGACCCGAAGCTTGAAGTACATTGACATTACATTACTTTTGCGGAATACTTAGTACATAAAAAAACACACACACACAAGGATCGTAATAGTTTAGTGTCTTTGGAAACTCGGAATATAATCTTCTAATCGTGGTGAAAGATCTTCAACATCTCCCATAAAGATCTTCTTTTTTTTTACCTAAAACCTTTCTTTATATCCTGGGGAAAAGAAAACATAAAAGGGTGAGCTCAAATGCTCAGTAAGGGTAAACAAAAGAAATATCAATCACATCATATTCATAAAAACATAACTTTTGGAAATCTTAACCTGCAAAAGAGAGCATAATTTCATAACATGGGATAAATCATGGTCGTGAAATGTAATCACAATAATCATAACTTAAAACATGAAACATTGTGGCATACACACATAATCATAGAGAATAATTTCTTGTTAGTCAAGACTCATTGCCAAGACTATCTTAGTGGACAAAGTCCCTTTCTGAACTGAGTCACCCTCGTTTCAGTCATGTTTCACTGAACCAGTATAACCTACCATTCCAGCCATGTCTATCTCATGAGATATAAAATCTTTACCCAATGCATTGGAGGGAGATATAGGTCCCACCCATCTCATAATGATACCATTCTTCTGTGTGCCACAAAATCATAAACCATACATCATAGCATAACCCATATAATAAAAATGGGAATCTTAAACATCATGACATCATAAAACAATTCATATAAGATAAATGAATTCATAAAAATAATTCCATCACAACATAATCAAATAAATGTAATAATAGGGATAAAAAACAGAACCCTTTATTATCTTAGATGGAAAATAATTTTGATTAAACACTTGAACTCCATTCTTGAGTAAAATATCCTTTCAAATTCAAAAACACTTTTCCTTTCTTAACATGTCATACAATTCTAAACTAAAATAAGTTGATTAAAAATAAACTTCAAAACTTGTAAGGAAATCCTCTTGGAAATAATTTTTTAAAAATCCATTCATGCCTTATAAGTTAAAAAACATTATTCTCGTACTTTTGTCGGAAAAGTCAAAAAGTACCTTGTACGAAAAATGACAAAAGATTCCTTTCGTATATTTTACTAAAAACTCACCGAAGGGTAAAACAGGTTTTAAACAATTGTAGGTGGATGGAAATAATATTACATATTGAGGGAACATGGACGTGGATGATAAAATACACCCCAGTAAATACCAAAGTATAAACAATCTCGGATAAAAATGATATTATGATATTTTCCCTTACCTTAGGTCCGATTTTCCTCGTAAGTGTCCGAACCTCCTCTTCTTTGAAGCGCCTCTTTGAGACCTCCGCTTAGGGAACTAAACTTGGTCTTTGAGGAAGACCAGAACCTCTAGGATGTTTCTAGGGAAGTGGAGAAGAGAATTTTTCAGGGTTTGGATGAGCTTGAAGGGTTAAAGTTGTGTGAGGAATAGAGGGAGGAGGTTCCCTTTTATAAGGGAGGAGAGGGGCACCTTTGGAATAACTAAAAATATTATTTTATTATAAAGTAAAGTTCGGTTTTAAATAGCTCCAAATTGATTTATTTCGAGGATAAGGTGGGGATGGGTCGAAATCCTACCATCCAATCGGATTTAGACAAGTTTAGGTTATTATTTTAACCTTATCAATTAGATTTAACTCTAAGTTAAATAATTTAACTTTTACCGTGTCTTTTTGTTTTCTTACACTATATGGTTAATAAAATTACTATATCAAGCCAAAAGAACCCCAAGTTGTTTATTATTAAAATATATAATCTTATCTAAGTCATTTGGCCGAACCTTATATTTTTAGGAATAAAATAACAATTAATAATATAATATTTGTTCTAAAAACTATTTTATGTCAATTTTGACACTATTTGGTACATGATTTTTATGAAATTCATAACAGAACGATAAGTTCGAAAAAAGTTACTTAAATCAACAATAACATGTCATATTAACCTATAAAATTATTTTAAGTCATAAAAAGTCTCAAATTACATTTATTTGGGAATTTATAACATCAATTATGTCAATATTTCATTAATAAGACAATTACTGCATCATCTTTGTGTCATAATAAATGATAATTATTTAATCCCTAAAAATTCTAAATAAATTCATATGATGTAGATAATTTTATTCTCTTTCTGGATACTATTAATTTTTGAAGTTTCATGAAGTTTATCACTAGATTAAAATTATTATACTTATAAGATTTAAGAAAGTAACATGTTGTCACATTCTTTGGTTTTAATAATAATTAAATTATTTTCATGGAAAAAAGTCCATAAAATGAATCTAATCCGACCCTTAGGCTATATGGGTCTAATTTTATCCATTAAATAGGATTTCTCCAAGTGTTAGGGTAATTTTATAATCTTATATTTACCCTTAATTACCCGATTTACCTTTAACTATAGTAAATAAAATTTACCGTAGTTACTATTCATAATGCCCAAAAATAAAAAGTAGCTTATTAACATAATTTGGACCCACTAATTCCAAATATGGAATCCATTTTTCCAAATTCAATACACAAAAGATGCAGAAATTAAATTAAAATTAATCCCGTTGTCGAACGAAAACGGGGTTTTCTTTAAAACATTGCAAAAGATTGAATTGATTTAACCTACGAATTCAAGGTAAAATCAATGCTAATGACATAAATTATATTAAATGGTAAAAATATATTCTATTTATACTTTAAAACCATTCAATATTATAATTTAACCACATAAGATATTACGATGAAAAAAGTTGTTTTTAATTAAAATATAGCGTGTTTTTACTATTCATTAAAATATGAAAGTTATCGGAAAAATATCAAAACTTTATCTAATGTAAATTTTTATATCCTGATTCAAAATAAGAATTTTATTTTGTCAAATTTAACTTATAAACATGTCAAAAACTAGATTTAAAGTGGGTGCGCCATCAAAAGGCGGCAAAACTGCATTTTTTGAAAAATACTTATTTTACCCGAAAAAATTATTTTGTTCTTATACCATGTTCTAGAAAATGTTTAAGATGAATAATAATGTTATAAAATTAAAATTTTGGTTAACACTATTCATAACGTCTAGTTCATGACAATATTATAATAATATATCGTTGTTTATTAAAACTCAGTATTGCGTACAACACACGCTATCGAGGAAGGTCGTGATTGCGTGTAATGCAAGCCAAGTCAGGGTTGCATGTTGTGAAAGAATCCTTCGTTGTTTCGTATAATAGAATCCAACCATATTTCATTTATAAATTGAATATATATATATATATACTCAATTTTGCGTAGAATAACTATTATCAAAATTGTGTGTAACACAATCCAAGAATAGTGTTGCGTATACTGTAAGCTAATACGGTGTTGCTTATGGCGCAAGGTAATCTTGGTGTAGAATACAACACAATACATTAATGAAATTAAAAGAATATTTTTCATAAAATCTCGGGGTGTTACAATACTGGATGAGTTGTCTACTAATGAGGCGAGGTAGGTGGTCTATACTTTCTTTCAGTTTTTATTGTGCTTTTTGGGTGTTCGGCTGATATGTCATCCGTCGTACTTTCTGGCACGAAGCCATTTTTTGAGCGAGCTATTTTCTGTAGGCTTAGTCGGACCTAGTGTGGATGACCATAGGTTCCTTTTAGGTATTTTTCCCCCGTTTCTCAATTCCAGGTCACCCAAGGGGTGTGTCATAATGAAATAACCTATTAATTCCTATTAAAATCACATGCGGGGTGTGTGCATGTGATTTCCTAGTTAGAGGAAGACCTCAAATTCCTTAATGATTTTGAATATTTTCTTAGGAGATGTACTAACTAAATGATTAGTTATATCTTGTGATTCCATACTGATTTTGGTAGTTTTTCATAAATCGAAATGGATAAAGAAGTGGGTATACATGTTGGTAATTGTTTAACTACCCAAGGGGTGAGTTGGGAAATTGTGATGTGTGAGAGGGTGTAATACCCCAAGATTTTATGAGAAATATTCTTTTTAATGTCTTTTATGTCCTGTGTTGTACGCTACACCAAGATTATCTTGCACTATATGAAACACTGTATTAGCTTGTAGTATACGCATACACTATTCTTGGCTTGTATTGCACGCAAGAGCGACCTTCCTCAATAGCATGTGTTATATGCAATACCGAGTTTCACTAAACAATGATATATTGTTATTATGAACTAGCCTTTATAAATAGTATTAACTACATTTTGAATTTTATAATATTATAATTCATATTAATCATTTTCTAGAACATGTTATGAGAACAAAATCAATTTTTTGTATAAAGGAAATAATTTTCCAAAAATACAGTTTTGCCGCCTTTTGATGGAACACCCACTTTAAATAAATTTTTTGACATGATTATGAGTTCAATTTGACAAAATAAACTTATTAATTACAATAATTATATAAAAATTTACTTTGGATAAATTTTTGATATTTTTCTGATAACTTTTATATTTTAATGAATAGTAAAAACACGCTAAATTTTAATTAAAAAACATTTTTTTCATCGAGATAATTTATATGGTTAAATTATAATATTGAAAGGTTTTAAAGTATAAATAGAATATATTTTCACCATTTAATATAATTTATGTCATTAGAATTAATTTTACATTGAATTCATAGGTAGAAACATTTCAATTTTTTGCAATGTTTTAACTTTTAAAACTCGTTTTCTCAACAGCGGGATTAATTTTAAATTAAATACTATAACATATGTGTTTTAAATTTGGAAAAATGGATTCCATATTTGGAATAAGTAGGTCCAAATTATGATAATAACCTTATTTTTATTTTTAGGAATTATAAATAGTAACTATGGTAAATTTTATTTACCACAGTTAAAGGTAAATCAGGTAATTAAGGGTAAAAATAATATTATAAAATTACCCTAAAACCTGTATTAATATAATTGGATGATTATATTTCTCTATAAAACATACTTGGATCTGAATGGAATCTATTTTAACCCACTTGGATGTGATTAAGAACATTAATTTATTTTATTTAAAGAAAGTGAAATATGTCTCACTCAAACTTTAATAATTTAAGTATTTTTAATTTAAGGTTATATAGAATATAAATTTGATTATAAATACTAATTTGAAAGATAAAATTTTTTTATTTATCATGATAATTTATTTTTAATTTTTAAGAAATATATAATTACCTTAATAGATTATACATTAATGATGCAGAAATTATTTATTTAGTGAAAAATCAATAATATAATTTTTATTAAACTAATAATACCCATAAAAGGACCAAAAACCTGAAAAAAACTTATTTTTCATGGACATATAAACCTTAATCATCTAAAGGCCGATTTTTTTACCATTTATATCCTTATAAAAGTGATTATGACACTTATATTATTTTATTTTAAATGATGTTAAAGTTTTCACCTTCATAATTTAATAAACATAACATTTTAAAATTTGGATGTTTTAGAAGATAAATTATACTAAAAGTATTATTATGAAATATATTATATTTATATACATCATAGTATTTTATTTTAAATTTTTATGCAACAAATAAGTATATTAAATAATTATACAAAAATGTTGTAGTAATTATTTTATTAAGAGAAATATCAAATAAATGGTTTTAAAAATATTAAAATAAATATTATATGAACTAATTAACATGATCCACTAATTTTATAGATGAATATGACATTTTAGGAACCTAGTAAATATTTTTTTTCTAATATATTATCTTTTTTAATTTTATTTAAATTCAAATAAATGAATAGTTTCAAAATTTACACTATTGGCATTTTATAAAAATAACATATTATTAAATTATTTAAAAATCACAAAAATATTTAAAAATTACAAATTGAAATTTATATGGTATAAAAGGTTATAAATTATCCAATTATGGTAAATTTACAACATATAAGTATGTATTTATAACAATTTAATATTTAAAATATTATTACCACAGATAAAATTAAATAGATTAAATAAGGATAAATAAAAATGGTAAGGTTTAAAATAAACTTAAAACATGAATAAATTTTATTTGTTGATTATATTACAACCCTATATCATCTCATCTTATAATTGAGTCATTTTTTGAGGTTTTTAAGTGGGGTTTGAATTTTTTATAAATTAATATTTTTGAGGTGCCCATCTCCTCCCTTATAAAAGGGCACCTCCTCCCTCTCCTCTTCAAAACATTTTGAGCCTTCAATCTCGGATAAAACAGGTCCATTTATCTTCTCCACTTCCATATAAACATAATAGAGGTCCTTTTCTTATTCAAAGACCAACTTTAGTGCCTTAAGAGGAGGTTTAGAAGAGGCACATCGAAGAAGAGGTAATATCCTTCACCGATTCTTTCAAATTTATTTCTTCCTCTACTTCCTCTTCTTTATTTGTTTCATTATAATGTAATAACATCAGTATCACTAATATACTGATATGTTATTATAAATATTAAACAACCATATTTCACCTTCTATCCATCCTACGGAAAACGAAATCACCGCGCGTGCGTACGTACAGAATACCGTCTCCACGTTGTGGTGTAATCTGTTTTCCACAACCACCTTACTTAGATGGGTATAATGGTGTAAAGAATAACTATATATGATTATTATAACATAATACTAATTCTGATATATTATATCATCCACTCCAATTCCATTCAATAATTATGGGAACGATATCATCGCTCGTGCGTACGTACGGATTATCGTCTCCACGATGTGATGAGATTCATTCTCCATATTTTCCATTCAAGAATGATTATAAAGTATATATAATGAATAATAATGAATTATATGACATAATAATGATACTTTATTTATGTATATATACATTTATGTCATCTACTTACTTCCATTCAAGTCAATAAGGAAAGGAAAACAGTGTTCATGCGTACATACGGTCTACCCTCTCCATGAACGGTGTATTTCATTCCATTTATAGATCTATTATATATATTATATATTCTCAATATATATTATATATAAATAATGTTTTACATTATGTAAGTAATTAATCATGGTCTAAGTAATCATATCAATAATTAGAAGTCAAAACATGTACAACAAATGAAATGATTTTACCCAAAACACTGCTTTAACATGAAATTGACAAATGAACGGGTAATATAAAGTCATAAGTGAATCATATATGATATAATAAAAACTATTATGGTTTTGTTACAAGTTAATAATATGTTTAAACTCACTATATAGTAATCTCAAACACATACGGAAGAAATTGGACATAAGGTAAAGGATAATTGTTTCAATCTTGTTCTTATCTGAGATTGTTTATTCGTAAGTATTTACTGGGGTTATATTTATCATCAATGTCCATGTTTTCAAAAAAAAATTCATAAAATGTTTAATATTCTTTCATGTTTTTTTAAATTCATGTTTAACCCTTTTTGACTTTTACTATGGTGAATGGAAGGAATCTTCCTTTTGTTTACCATACAATGTACTTTTTGACTTTTCCATCAAAAGTACGAGGAAAATGTTTTTTTAACTTATAAAACATGATCGGATTTTTACAATTTCATAACACCTTATTTCCATGAAGCTTCCTCTAAAATATTTCATGATTATTTTCAAAAAAATTCCTTTCCTTTAAAATTGCATGGCATTTTGAGAAAAAAATGATTTTGAAGAAGAAAAGATATTTTCCTCAAGAATTCATTTCAAGTGTTTTATAAAAACTATTTTCCATATAAGATGACATTATTTAATATGTTTATGTTTCAAGTATAATGTCTCTATTATTTACATGTTTTGATTTTCTTATGATGAAATGATATCCATTTATTTTATATGGATTATGTCATGATGGGACGATGTTTATGAAACCCATTTTATTCATTGGGTTATGATGAATGATTTATGTTTATTTTGTGGAACACGAAAGAATTATTTCATTATGAGATGGGTGGGACTTATATATCCCTCCAATTCATTGGGTAAATATTTATATCTCATGAGATACACATGGATGGAACTTCAAATGAATCTGGTTCAGTAATACAGGGCTGGAACGGCAAGTAAACCCAGTTCAGTAATGGACTTTGTCCACAATGATGGTCTTGGCAGCAATTCATTGCCTACTATGGAAATAATATCATGTGCTTAATGGTTTTCCACAATTCTATGTTTTATTCCCATGATATTTTATCATGATTAATGTTCCTTTATGATTTATGCCCTATGTAATGCCAAGATTTATGTCATTGCTTAAGATTTTGATGTTTTATGTTCATGTTTTTACGTTCAATTGTTTATGGACTGTTTTTATGTTCTCCATGTTTAACCTTACTGAGAATTTTATCTCACCCTTTTTATGTTTTCTTTTCCCCAGGATATAAAGAAATGTTTTAGGTAAGAAAACAAAAGGGGAAGATATTTATGGGAGATGTTGAAGATCCTTCACCATGATTAGATGATTATATTCTGAGTTTCCAAAGACACTAAACTAATATGTTCTTTGGGCGTCTATTTTTTTCATTTATTAATTATTCTTCAAAAGTAATGTAATGTCCATGTAAGTAAAGCTTTGGTTCTCTATAGTTGGTATCATAGCGAAGGTTTAGTTAACCTTGGGAAACTAGGATGCGAAAAATTTAGTGAGCTCCCTAGATATATTTATAAGGTATGTCTAAGGATGTCCCTAAGGTTAAGTATAAGTATAGGTTATAGTCCTAGAATTAAAGTAATGATCATAGAATTAAACATAATATGTTAGAGATTGAAGGTACTCCCCCTTTATTATGTTGTTTTCCTATCATGATTTTTTCCTCTCACACTATTATTTTTGGGTTTTAGATGATAGCTGGAACCCGAAGGAACCGTGTTGATCAATGTAATGGATAATGCAATGATTTTCCTCCTGAACAAACCAAAGTGATGGGAGATGGAGTGAAAAATATTATTTCTATACTTACACAAGCTATGAATAATTCTGGACTTCCAAATGAGCAGAGAAGGGAATAATATTATATTGATTCCTTCATGAGGAAACGTCCACCTTCTTTCAATGGGACTTCTGATCCACTTATTTCTAAACAATGGATCAGTACCATTGAAAATATATTTTCCATACTTTACTATTCAGAACATGAAAAAGTCATTTTGGTTTTTTACTGTTTAGAAGGTGAAGCAGACCAATGGTGGACTCTAATTAAGAATACAAGGCCCCAAGATGAAATTGAATCCATGGAATGGGATGAGTTCAAGAACTTGTTTTTCAAAAATTACTTCCATCGTATTCTTCAAAAAAAGATGGAAAATGGGTTCCTTGAGCTTAAACAAAAGGATTATGAATCTATTGGTATATACGAAGTGAATTTTACAAGGCTTGCAAGGTATGCATATGGATTTATCATCCAACCTGAAAGTAAAGTTAATCGATTCTTTAGTGGCTTAAAACCAAGTCTTCCAAGGGTATTAGCTATAAGAGACTTCAGTAGCTATGAAGAAATTGTGTGTTGTTCTATCAAGTTAGAAATGGAAGTTGGTGTTACATATCCATATCAGGTTTTTGACAAGAAACTAAAGATGGAGTTCAAGGAAAAATCTCAGAACAATGGTGAAAAGAAGATGAATGTTTCTTTAGGCTCAAAGTGTGGAAAGAAGCATGGTGGAGATTGTCTAAAAGGTACTAGAAAATGTTTCAAGTGTGGAAAAGAAGGTCATCGAGCAGTTGAGTGCCAAAGTAGTGGGAAAAAGGTTTCTAATGACGTGAATAGAGAAAAGACTATAGAGAACGTACCACTAACACTTCAATGCTATGAGTGCAAGGAAATGGGGCATTATGCTAATCAATGCCCTAATCCAAGGGTTAATGATGATCAACGTGAGAAACCTCTTAAGGAAAAGGACAAAGGGAAGTCAAATGAGATCACTATTTGTGATTTTGATTATGACAATGATGTTGTGGAATAATTAAGTGTTTATTTAATGGGATTTCAAAATAGTATCATGGAATCTCATTTATAGTATTATGGAATATTGGAATATCTATGTACTGGTTAATTATGGTTTTCAATAATTATATGGTACCGGTAACCATGAAAAGTGATTGAAATATTTTTGGAAAGCAGATGATATGCCTATAATGAAGGGATAAGGAGAAAATAATATGCTTGATATTATTAATGATCTCATGACTGATATAAGGACAAAGTGATATCATGGTTTGAGTATATATATTTTTTGTGATTTTGGTATGTGGAAAGAGTTAACTTTTGACAGCATTCATGTTTTCACTAAGGTTCTATGGTAACTCATGTTTCAAGAGAATACATGATTAAGTTATTCACATGTTTGGAATGTGACCAACAAGATATATCGTATGATATATGGGGGATAAATGATGGTATTCACATGCTCGGTAGATGAAATTTCTAGTAATCATTTTCTTTATACTATGAGATTGGACAGAAGTATTTTCGATAATCCTAAAGGTTGGAATGGATTAATTTGGACATCGGATAGTATTGTTTAAGGATAAATTTTTTTTCTAGAATGTTATAATAGTATAGTTTTAGAAAAATTACAACCTATAGGATGGACGACAACCCGTCGCGTGAGACAAGGTTGCGGGAATCGAACCCACAACCGAAGTGAGACAGGCCTTTATCGCCTACCACTGGCCTACAGGAAGTCCCTGGTTAGTAGAACCTAGTTTTATTTTATTACTCGTTATGATAGATGAAGTATAAGTCCATTTTTGGAACCATATACGATTTATCTCACCATAGATGGACTTATGTATATATAAAAAATTTTCTAACCATATGTTTGAGACAGATGGAATGACCTATCATTCTATCTCATGATCTGCTAATACTTCAAGAATGAAAAATTCAACTTCATTTCTTTAAATAAGAGATGAAGTGGAAATTTTTCATGGAATGACCAATGATGATATTACACTGAAATCAAGTAAGTATTTCTCCTTATGTAAAAATTCATCAACATTAGAGAAATGATCTTGAAAATCAAAAATGTTGTCCTAGTACTCTCATATCTGATGAATCAGATGGTACCTTAGATCATCACAAATTTATGGCTTTGTGATTTTTGGCTTTTTCATAGCCATTTTCTATACCACTCTTCATTAGAACATGATGGTTAGATTTCTCCTCCATATCCATATTTTCACCTATATTCTTCTATGTGGAAACCCAGTACTGCGTTACTTTGGGTGACCGTTATGTTTCTAACTTTCCTTTTTAAAATTAAGTTTTAGTATTCCTTTTTATGATGTGGGTTTCTATGAAAGAAAGTTTCAAGTAGTAAATGATTTAAAACCTCAACGAATTTCGAGGGTGAAATTCATTTTAAGGGGGGTAGAACGTAATACCCTGAGATTTTATGAGAAATATTCTTTTTAATTTCTTTGATGTCTTGTGTTGTACGCTACACCAAGATTATCTTGCGCTATATGAAACACCGTATTAGATTTTATTATATGCATACACTATTCTTGGCTTCTGTTGCACGCAAGAGTGGCCTTCCTCAATAGTGTGTGTTATACGCAATACTGAGTTTCACTAAACAACGATATATTGTTATTATGAACTAGACATTATAAATAGTGTTAATCAAATTTTTGAATTTTATAACATTATAATTCATATTAATCATTTTCTAGAACATTTTATGTGAACAAAATCAATTTTTCATATAAAGGAAATATTTTTCCAAAAATACAGTTTTGTCGCCTTTCGATGGAACACCCACTTTAAATCTAGTTTTTGACACATTTAGGAGTTCAATTTGACAAAATAAACTTATTAATTACAATAATTATATAAAAAATTACTTTGGATAAATTTTTTATATATTTCTAATAACTTTCATATTTTAATGAATAGTAAAAACATGCTAAATTTTAATTAAAAACAATTTTTTTCATCGAGATAATTTATATGGTTAAATTATAATATTGAATGGTTTAAAAGTATAAATAGAATATATTTTTACCATTTAATATAATTTATGTCATTATCATTAATTTTACTGTAAGAACCCAGTTTTTGTTGTGAAAGACTTTGTAATATTTCTTGATGTTATTCCAGAGCAGCGCGTTTAGACGGCGTGCGATTCTGAGCCCCGGTGTGGCCGGAATTAAATTTTCAGTGCGTTCACACTGAAAACGAAAAATAAATGGGATAACTCCTAAACAGTGATCTGGATCAGAGATATGAGTGTATGGATGGGTCTGGAATGCAGTTTTTACCCTAGAAACGATATAAAATATGTCGGCATGGGACGTTTGGACCCCTCGCTCGCTTCCGTAATGTTAAACGGATAAATTAATTAATTAATTAATTCGTTTAATGTTGAAACGCAGGTATCTCTTAAATGGTGGCTCGGATTGGAAAACTTAGGGGAACGTTGAGTTTGGAGCGTGCTGTTTACCCTAGGAGGGGTGTAAGTTTCGCGGGAGCGGCCCGTCTGTAAAAAATGGCCCCAGGGGCGTTTTCGTAATTTGGCGGCCTTGGGCGTTGAGTTTAATAACTTTTGAACGGGGTATCGGAATAAAATTCCAAGACCTCCGTTGTTCTCGGGAGGTGGTTTTTACCCTAGGTGAGGCTTAACCTCGACCCCGTCGGGCGTTTCGGAAGCAGATTAATTTGTGGGTTTTAAATTAATTAAAATTTTAATTAATTTTCTTTATTTAAACACCCATTCCCCTTCCTCCCCTCTGTTTTCCCCTGGCGAAACCCCTCCTCGCCTCTTCTACTCCACCTCTCCGGTGAGGCGCGACAACTCCGGCGAGGCGCGGTAATTCTGGCGGATCGACGCGAAGCTCCGAGCGAAGCCCAGCGAGGTAGGAGGTTTTTGTTGTGTTTTTAATTGTGAAACTTTTTTTCATTTATAGCATCGAAATGTTATCTGATCGTCTATCGATTCCCATGATCGCGTAGTACGTTATCCTAGATTTCCTACGCTTATTTTGGATTCGAAATCCGATCATCGAGGCCTCCGCAGCGGTCCGGTGAAGATTCGCGAGTTTTTGGGGTTCTCTGGCTGGCACGGTGGTCCGGCGGTTTCCAGTGGCGGCGACGTAGTGGTCCAGCGAGCTCAAGGCGGCGGCGGAGCGGCTCCAGGCGGAGGCAGCGTCTCGGTAGTGGGGCCGCACGGGCGGTCGGCAGCTGGTGTTGAGGCAGAGCGGCCGCGGAGGCGGCTATGGGCGCGACGGCGGACGTCGGCGGGGCAGGGGGCTCCTTCGGGCGACACGGGACCGGCTGCTCGGCTGGTCGTCGCGAAAAAACTGGGGTCGTCGTGACCCCGGGGGCAGCAAGGACCCGCGATTCGCGGGTCCACTCGGAAAATCCGGACCGGCCGAGCCGGTCTGGGCGTGGACGGGCGGTCCACGCGGTGAACCGCGGACCGCCGGTTCAGGGAGTGGTGGGCCGGCCAAATCAGCCTGGCCCACCCCGTTTGGGCCCATTAAAATTGTAAAGCACCCTAAATCACAAACCAGGGGTCGGATTCACATGCCGTCTATGGAAACGCGTTCCTGGATTTGAGACGAATGTATTGAGATGGCTTTGGGATTTTTTAATTCCCAAAACGAGGGGCCTCAGTGGCGCGACGTGTACTTTAAGTGAATTGGAGTTTTTCCGGGGATCATGTTTTGGACGGCGCGGACGCGTCCGACGTCCGTTTTGAGCACTGTCAGTGGCGTTGGGGCCCTGGCACCGAGACAGATCTTTCCAGGGTGGTCTTAGGTGTTTATTCCGAAGTTTAGACATGGGCCCCATGGCCCGTCTTTCGAGCTGCGTGCAGCGTTTCACGACTTTTTCATCGGATGTCCGTTCGGGGCGTGCGAGTAGTCGTTTTCGGGTGTTTTTCCGAGGACATTGCAATGGTGAAATCTGCCCGCTCTAATTCCGCACACTGGTGCGAGCCCCACGATGGCCGTTTGGGCGTTGATGGTGATTTTTCCATCTCTATCACCGGGCGACCGTATTGGACAAGTGAATAGTCCATCTTGTGTGCTTTTTTGAGAGGATCGCAACGGTGCGTTCCGTTCATTGTGTTTCGGGACCGAGAAGCGGGTCCCACGTAGCACTGCTCGTGTGCGGTGCACCAAAATGCACCTTTTTCTCCGGATATCCGTTGCACTCATGTGAGTAGTGCTTTAGATGTTTTTTCCTGATGGGATCACAATGCTGTGATGCGCCCAACTATATTCGAGGCCGAGGCTCAGGATCACGGGATGTCACTCGGGCGTGAGGCGATGTTGGCGACCTTTCCGTTGGATATCTGTCTGAGGTGAGTAAGTAGTCTATTTCGCATGTTTTTTCCACGGGGATTACAACGGTATGATCCGTTTGGCTGTGTGGAGCCTCTTGCGTGATCTTATTAAATATAGAAGCAAGAATGGTGCTCTGGTGGTGGTTCATCCTACCATGTTTTTAGTGGACCCTTGGCGTGTGATCGTGCGCTCTTGGGAGAGTGATGTAATGTTTCATAAGATTTGGTCGGTCGTGCCTGGGCCTTTGAGGTTAGAGTTGTTACGTTACACCTTAGCATTGACGTTGGGTGCCGGGTGCACATTAGCCTTTGGGCTGGAGACGTGGTATACTCTGGGAGTATATGGGAGCACTAGGAGGTACATGTGGATGTTGGTACCTGAGAATGTTTGTGCGCTTGTTCGGGGTTAACTTGGGGCCACACCTCGTGTGGGCCCCAGGAGCGTGACGTGTTCTGCTTTACGTACTTTGACCTCTCGCGACGTAGAGGGTCCCTCTGTGCTCGTTTTTTTGACCAGCAGGGTTGAGTGGTCTCCCCTTGATTTCGCTCTCTATGGATCGGCCAGTGGTGGTGCTAGTGACACCCGGTGATGGAACATGCGTTGAACATCTTTTGGGTGAGTTGTTATAGAGTTGAGTGGTTGCGCGGTACCCACTCAGTGCTCGGTTGTCCAGTGTTATACCACCCAGTAGGGATGGCTAGAGCAGTTCCGGGTTTACCCTCCGCAGGTCTGGGCAGTGGGTTTCTCACTGACTTCTAGGGTTTACCCTCCAGCAGTGACTGGGCAGTGGGTCACCTGACGACTTCTTAGGGTCTACCCTCCAGTAGAGACTGGGAAGTGGGTCACCCGACGACTCTTTAGATTCTACCCTCCAGCAGAGATTGGGCAGTGGGTCGCTCGTCGTCTTGATTCAGGCCCACCCTCCAGCAGGGCTGGGCAGTGGGTCGCCTGTCGACTTGTTCCGGGTCTACCCTCCAGCGGGGTTGGGTAGTGGGTCACTCGTCGACTTATTCCAGGTCTACCCTCTAGCACGGCTGGGCAGTGGGTCGCCTGATGATGTATTAGGGTTTACCCTCCATCAAAGTTGGGCAGTGGGTCACCCGATATCTTATTAGGGTTTACCCTTCAGCAGGGCAGGGTAGTGGGTCACCCGATATCATATTATGAATTACCCTCCAGCAGGGCTGGGCAGTGGGACACCTGTTGTCATTCCAGACTCAGTCCTTTCTACTAGGCTAGTCTGTGGCTTTCCTCCGTTATTACCGGAGCGGGACTCTTGGTTGTACGGGTCGGTGATGGAACGACTTTGACTTTGAGGAGACCTCTCGACTACGGGGTAGTGAAGAGGTGTGGTTTGACTTAACCTGGAACTCTCAAGTACGAGGGGCGCTTTTCCCCACCGAGACGCTTCCTTGAGACACGACCCAAAACCGTGAGGGCGAGTCAGTGCCGCCCAAAGCGGATAGTGTCGAGCTGTGGTGATTTGAGCCCTTTGACTTGTAGTTCGGGGCAGGCATGCGAGATGCTGGGCATCGATGGTGTTTACTTCTGGGACTGTTGGCGACTCACTTCCTTGGGCTGAGCTACAGGATGGAGATCCCCTTACGTTCTTTTTTGGGTTTCTTTTTGAGCATTCAGATATGTATATACCTTTTTTCTGGTACCCACTTCTTGGGTTTGGTTACTCTCCTTCCAGGAGAGGCGAAGACGTGCGGGGTATGCCATGTGCTTTCCGTGTCTAGCTTCTCGTGGTTGGAAGAGTCTACTTTCCTGCTATAGGTAGCGAAGACTCGACGGGAAGTTCATCTTCTCACCGTTTCCAGCTCCTTGTGTCTGGATGAGTCTACCTTCTTTCCTCTTGTTGGGTTGAGCTGGACTCTTCACTGTACTCCTTACTTCACTTTCAGTAGTAATCCTTAACTTTTCCCTGTTCTCTCTACTGCTCACCCTTCGGTACTTCTTTTGTTGCTCCCTCAAGACTTTAGGGTATCCTACTGAGTGTTTTTATACTCACCCCTGCTTGGGATTTTCCCGCACTTGGTGTGCCCTTGCAGACGACGGAGAGGTGGAGTGTGACTTCAGTGGAGCATAGGAGCTTGGGAGCTTGGACTGCGTGTGATGGTTGTAGTCAGGTTCTAGGTGGGAGACCTGTTAGCTGTTTCTTTTTGTGTACCTGTTGCCGGGTTGTGGCACCATTTCTGGTTGGGCGCGTGTTTTTTCCCTTTTCTTTTCAGCTTTTACTTTGTGCTATTTAGAGGTCAATGCACATTTGTGGTATATATATATATAGCAGTTTCCCTTCCCTTTACTTTTCCTTTCTTTTACTCTGCACTTTTGTATTGATTTTTTTGTGTGTGTGTGTGTACAGGTACTTAGGCAAAGGCCTCCCCGAGTTGTTGTGCCTTCGACGCTGGTCGCCAGCCCCTGGCCTATGGAGGCGGGCTTGGGGTAGTTGCAGCTCAAGCCCGGGTAGGGTCGGGTCATGACAAAGTGGTATCAGAGTTGCTTCGTTCCTTGGGACGTTGTTCGGAAGTCCCTAAAACAAAAGGAATTGGTTGGGATCTAGGGGAAACAGTGTTAACGTGTCTCGAGAGCGGCTCTCAGGCCAGGGAGTCCAGTGATGGTGCAGCGGCCGACGTATCCATTCACAAGGACCCTGATAACCCGTTTATCGACTCGGCATGCTGAGACACTTTTTATAGGGAAATTTGTTTGTGAATCACATAGGACTGAGTCTTGACTATCCTTCTTGAGTCATCTCCCCATCATTGTTGTTATTGGTATATACATATATGCTCATCAGACCGCGACACAACTTGATAATATTCAGGATGTCTCCGCGAAGACGGCCAGCCAGGATACCAGCTTTGGTTCATGATGACGACCCTGTGATCTACGAGGCCACAGTCCAGGACCCATCATGCAATCCCCTTTCTATGGGTGGGCTGGTAGCAGCACCCCCACCTATTGAGCAGCAGACAGCTTCAGCAGAGCAGACGGGGCTTGAGCGCAGGTTGAGCGTGCTCTGTGAGTTCCAGCGGCAAAGACCGCTGAGGTTCAGTGGTGAGCCAGACCCTCAGGCAGCAGAGGTTTGGCTAGAGGCAATGGTTCTACTTTTCAGGCTTGTACAGATGCTGGCAGATCAAAGAGTGTCTTTGGCAGCCACCATTTTTTGTGGAGCAGCTTGGCGTTGGTGGAGTCTGGTGACTCAGATTCTTGACGAGTCGTCACTTTCGTGGGGCAACTTTTTGTTTTCGTTTCGTGAGGAGATTTACCCTCCTTCTTGTGCTCCATTAGGATTCAAGAGCTCCTGCAGTTTCAGTGGGGAGTGATGACGGTGGCTGAGTACGCGGCTAGTTTCTCAGACCGTGCACGCTTTTACCCGGACATGGTCCATGACGATAACATCCAAGCACGGAAGTTTGAGTAGGGTCTCTACCGAGAGATTTGTGCTGTCATAGTACCCTTGGGAATTTCCACATATGTCGTGGTGCTAGAGCAGGTGCTGGTGATAGAGAGCTTCCTGTCACGTTTGAGGGTTGGTGGTGGCAGCAGGCACGTTGGAGCCGAGACGTCTGCCGCAGCTAGCGGGCACCGGCAAGCAGAACCTTAATGCATGTGGCTTTATGAAAAACAGACTTAGGGGCGTGGTCGTACACCACAGTGGTGCCGGAGGGCACCAGTGCAGCCCAGAGAGAGTCGGTGCTATGCTTGTGATGGGCGAGATCACTTGGAACGAGACTGCCTGACCCGAGTTGCTGAGAGCTTCGAGCAGGCAGAAGGTACAGCACCATGATGGAGGCAGCGTTATGATCGGAATATCACCCAGAGAGGTTGTGCTAGCAGAGGAGCAGGAGGAGCTGGGAGTGGGGGACGACATCACGAGGTCTTCCTATCACCACTAGGCAGTCTACGTCAGGCTCCGGGAGCTGACAGTTGGGACTGCGGACAGCCACAAGCTTTGGATGTCTACTATCCTGCAGAGCATGAGGTGATAAGAGGTTCTCTCTACATCTCTTCTACCTTTTTGCAGTAGAATTGTTAGACTCTATGTGTGAAATTATTTTTCTCCCTGCTCCTTGCTTGGGTTGTTACCAGGGTGGCATGGGGCGTCGATGTAACCCTGTGTTGGTAAGGAAGAAGGCGTGTGACCTTTTTCTCTACTCGATGGTGTCGAATCCATCGTTCTCCGAGCGTGTAAGAGAGTCTTGGTTGTGGTACATTGACTGAGAAACCTTGTGTGACCAGATATCCTTAGGTATTTAACCATATGGATATCCTAAAGGGGGGAATCACCGGGCCTTGTTCTAGGTGCGGGCGGTGATTCCAGTCGCGACGTGTGATGTAGAGGTTCGGTTGGGGAGATGAGCTACCCTCGAGAGCCTTCGGGCCGTTTGAGACCGTACAGAGGGATGGCGAGGTTCCCTACCGCCTTTCCCTAACCCAAAAAGTTGGTTTGGGTGCATAGCGTCTCCCACGTGACTCACCTGGGGAGATGTGCACGTGATACCATGCACGTTATCAGTGAGGGTAGACCTCGCGTGAACAGATCAATCCTTTAGTCTGTGCGTAGTGCTGTGGAACTGTGCAAGAGTTCTTCTGGGTACGGGGGAGCGAGGTGTGGGCTTAGTACCCTAATTTGTTCCCTGGTTTTTTTTTTCGGGGATGAAAAACTTGAAGGAGGGAATGAAGTAAGAACCCAGTTTTTGATGTGAAAGACTTTAAAATATTTCTTGATGTTATTCTAGAGCAGCTCTTTCAGACATCGTGCGATTTCAAGCCCCGATGTGGCCGGAATTAAATTTTCAGTGCGTTCACACTGAAACGCAAAATAAATGGGATAACTCCTAAATGGTGATCCGGATCAGAGATCTGAGTGTACAGATGGGTCCGTAATGGGGTTTTTACCCTATGAACGACATAAAACATGTCGGTGTGGGACGTTAGGACCCCTCGCTCGCTTTTGGAACGTTAAACGGATAAATTAATTTATTTATTTATTCATTTAATGTTGAAATGTAGGTATCTCTTAAACGGTGTCTCGAATTGGAAAAGTGAGGGCACCATTGAGTTTGGAGTGTGTCGTTTACCCTAGGAGGGGTGTAAGTTTCACGGGCGCGGCCCATCTGTAAAAAATGGCCCCAGAGGTGTTTTCGTAATTTGGCAGCCTCGGGCGTTGAGTTTAATAACTTTTGAACGAGATGTCAGATTAAAATTCTGAGACCTCCTTTGTTCTTGGGAGGTGGTTTTTACCCTAGGGGAGGCTTAACCTCGACCCCGTCGGGTGTTTCGGAAGCGGATTATGTAGAGACCCCCAAACCCAGGGTGTCAATGAGACATGATATACTAACATTTCATTACATCATTTACAAATTAGATATCATGTCCCATTACTACAGAAGATCGTGAGGCTCGGGATTCTGGGAAACTAGCTGCTTCTGATTAACTTCATTAGTACCAACAATGCCTGAAAAATTTTAAACAAAAATGTAGGGTGAGCAAATATGCCCAGTAAGGGGTTTTAAAAACGTTTTAAGAAAACTCTTTCTCAAAGCATTCCTTTTGAAGAGAATAAACTAAACTTTGCTAAAAATGAAGCATTTTCTTTTCTTACAAACATGATATCCAACATTTTTGAAAACCACTTACACAGAGAAGTACGTACTTGAAATAATCTTTAAAGTAAACATGATCATAGAGCGCAACATATGAAGAATAGATAACACATAATATTCAAACAAGGTTACTTAAATTCTAAAAATAATTTTGTGACTAAGCAGGGAAAACATTCATAACATGATTCATTAGCATATACAGTTCTTCTAACAGTTTACCACATGAAATTCAGTTCTTGACACATAATTATATTTTCATAGTCATGGGAATTTTCAACTAGGGGATGTCCTGTTAGTTGAACTAACCCCTGGTTGACCAATTATCATTACATGTAGAGGGAATGTATAATGCCAGACTTTTTCAAGACCTTTTGTCAAGACCGTATAACATACTTAACGGGTCAAGGCTAACTGCCAATCCCATTTTCATGGTAGCACAAGCCAAGTCTAACTACCAAGACCGTCGCACATAACGTCTCATGAGACTCTTGCTTTACCCAATGCATTGGAGCGCTGTATAATTCCGGGTGCACATGTCACATCATTCATATTGCGCTATATAATTCCGGGTGCACCCGTCACAAGTAAGTCCAATACATCCCTCACATATCTTGACATGGTCTTTCATTCATAGGGTTTCATACATTCTTAATCAACCCCCTTTTCACTTACATATTCATAACTTTGAAGACAGTTCAATCATAAATAAATTGAGACATGCATGCTAAAATCCGTACACCCAAGAAATTATCTTAACAATTGAAACGTGGGTTTTAAGGAAATAAACACAAACACTTAACATTCCACAACATCATAATACCCAGTTAAAACAAGGTCATTCATAACTTACACATATGTTGATAAATGGGTATTATGGGTGTTTAATTTAAAACTGTGTAAACATACATGCAGTTAGGGATACAATGTGCGTAATCAGGTCTATATTGGGGGAAATCATGTATATAATTGTGTAAAAACTCTTATTAGAACTTTAAATAACATGACCCCTTTTCTTTGTAAAGTTTGCAAACATTATAAATAACTTTTAATTGAAGACAACATAATGATATATATACCTACACATATGCATGGGTTTACCACATTAAACCATACTCAAAAATATTTCCCAAGTGATACATTAAACAAAAATAATGTTTGGAAAACCGAGTGGGGTTCTTTTTTATAAAAATAAATGAACTTAACTTTCATAAAACCCTTATTGGCATAAAATCAATCTTGCATGCAACATGGTCGATCCATAAACATGTGTACATATTAAAGAATTCTTACCATTTTCTCAAAACCAAAATCCAGATTTATCAAAAATGATGATAAATAAAAAATTTCAATTGAAAGAACTATTTTGATATCAAACTAACCCTTAAAATTCATCATACATATAAATATGTATATAAATTCTTTTTGGGAACTTTTATTGAAATAATATGCTATTGAGTAAATAAATTATCATGTTATATTGTACAAAACGAAAGAGCCAAATTCATACCTTATGCACAGTGATGTACATGTACATCTATATGATTACATGTACATATACATATTTATGCTCCAAGTAATTGCATGATTTACATGTTCATGCAATTATTCGACAACTCCATTTTTCATAGGCGAAAAGAAATTTAGGGTTATAAACATGTGAATTAAGGGTGTACATATGCGTGTATCATCTTATATATATGTATGAATACAAATATATATATATATACACACATATGCACGAAGTGTATATGCGTATAACCGTGTATATTCACTGAAGTAGGTGAAAATTAACACAAGAAGACCTCCCCTACTCAGATTCGATCCTCAGAAGAGGTAAAACTGGTATAGATAGGTTCATATGGTCCTGTATATTCTTATACACATTTATATAACAAGTGTATATAACTATGTAAAGCTTATAGAAACGGTAGGAAACGAAGAATAGGATTTCCACTTAATCCTATTTGGTTCTTCAAGCTGAGAGGGAGATCTCATGGTCTGGGTTTTCACCAGGTTCATACACACCGGAAATATATACATATAACATGTATATATATATTTTTTATATAAACTGAAGCTCAACAAAACCAAACAAAATAAAACGTGTCCCCTTACCTTAGCTTGGGGAGGAGGTGAGAAGGAAGCAACGAGGCAAGTGAAATCATAGGTATAAACACATAAGGTTTACATATACACATAACACGTATATATGTATATATATAAAAATCGAAGCTCAAACAAAAACCAAAACAGGACTTCACCCTTACCTTTGCTCGTAGAGGAGGAGGAGAAACGATGCAGTGACGAGGACCGGTGGTTGGAGATCCAAAAGCTTCGGGTGCAAAACTCTGTGGCCCTCGGTGCAACCAGGTTTTTATATTATCATTATTATTATTAAACCATAATTATTAATTACTTAATATTACATTATGAAGGTCAATGGTTAAAAACATTGGTTAATCAAAACATATCATATATATATATATATATATATGTTTTAATTTCCTTTATTAGCTAATTACATTAATTTTCTTAATTAAAGATTAATATTAATTAAACATTAAACGTAACTACATTCAATCACACATAAGAGTGCGTTGATATAAACATTACCACTACGAAACACATAAGTAAAATAAATCATAGTTTGACATAGTTTCCAAAACTGTTTATCCAAGTTATAAACATTTGCATTATTATTATATCTTATATTTAATTTAGAGAAAAAGAATCATTTAATTTGATGCAGTATATATATATATATATAACTCAAGGGTTAGTACATATTTAGACAAAATAAAAACCCATCAGCTTTTATATAATTACAACATAAAATTTTAATTGCTCAAATTACGAAAATAAGTATAGTGAATAATAATATTAATTTTCACTGTTTTGAAACATAAAATATAATTCACATTTTTGGGAAAACAAGAAATAAATTAATTAAATTATCATTGATTTCATTCTTTAAATATTAAAGAAAATTACATAATTAACATTCCGAACCTTACGGGGGTAGGTCATTCTTATTTCCAACAGTCAAAAACAAAACATAGTGGATAGGAGAATCCAACGGTCATATTTATAGTCGTTTGGGTTCAACGGTCGGATTAGTGTGCTTATAAAGGGTCTGGTCTCGGGGTGTCCCTCACTCCAGGTGACTGAAGGAGAAAGGAAGAGATGGTTCGTGTGATTCCCTTGGTGCTTAGCACGGTTGCAGTGGTTTCGGCCATCCTCATGTTCATTCTGATGGATGCCTGAAACCCCTACCGCTTTCTTGGGGTCTTGGTGGTTTTACGTGGTCTCCCCATTATTGTAATCGGGTTCTTAATTGGGATTTTTGGTTAGCTTATCTTCTTGTTCGGTTAGTGGGAGTTGTAGCTACCATGATGTTACCCATTTGAATAAAGGAGCTTTCATTCATTTGATGCTATTTTATTATTATCATCTTATAAGATGTTTGTTTGTTCACTTAATGGGTGACATTGTAAAACAAACTTGTCAAAACTCAAAACACGGTTTTCTCGGGTCGTTACATTACTTCCCCCTTCAAAGAATTGTGCCCACGCAATTCTATCATAAAAAAGAAAAATTGAAACCCCACACGTACATCATTACCGAAACAGTGGATATGGCTCGGTTAACGGGATACCAAAGTTGGCACATAGCTCTTACGTTTCCCTATCCCAGATACACTTCGAACAGTACGTCTTGAACTCTTGCTCATGCATACTGCACACGGGCTTCCAAAGGGAGGCTCGTTCAGTGAAAAGCTCGGAAACGTCCGAGTAGATAAACTCCTTGATAACTCTTCGGGCCACATCACGCTCGAGGTAGTCGAGAGGAATGATTCGGTTGAGGAGACTGAAATTAAAGACCTGGACATGTAGACTGCACTAAGGTGGCCATTCTGAGCAGCTACGAGGAAGCACGCTCTGGCAGAAAAGTTTTGTGCCAGAGTAAAACAATGGAAGAGACCTTCAAAGTATCTTCCCCTTCGCCTGTAGCAGGGGATTTGAGCAGTGGAGATGAGGCGAAAAACACGATCATCCTATTGACATAACCAAAGAATCTCAGGACCGTTTTCCAGATCGAGCAAATGCTGGAAGGACCCTCGCAGGTGGAGAAAGGATGGATAATCCACCGTGCATGCCTTGATCAAGATAACCTCTACTAGCTCATCAGGTAGTGATGAGAAGTTCGTTCGACCAGCCATCTGAAAAAAACATTCGAAAGGAAACTCTTTACAACATTGATAAGGTAGAGACATGAAAGGATACATGAAACTTCCATTTATGAAAAATTTTACATGGAAAAGCCTGAGTTTACTAGACATACACCACAAAGAGTGGCAAAACTTCCTAACTCTTCAAACCACACGGAGGCTGAACAGATGGGCCTAAACTCATGGGAACATCTATGATGCCTCCAGAGTTTAGCGTGAGGGGTATGGAGTTGAGAAACATCGGTATACACCTCTTTCCTAAGAGAAAAACGGGTGGACTCATCTTCCAACACTCCAAATTCCATTAACTGGCCCCAGAAGTCATAGTGCAAAATCTGGCACAGGTAAGCCGCTCGGAGGTCTCTGGCAGCAGCAGCTTCATGAAAAGGGTTATCAAGCATCGTGCCAAATTCCTCACCAGTCATGAACACTCGGAAGAGTCCTTCATGATACTTTCCCCGACGTGCATAAGAGGTAAATTGGGTCATCATCATTAGGAGATAATTCATCCCCAATCCCCAGTGAAGACTAAGCACCCTAGGCGAGTTTGACAAGTCATACAGGTGCTTACACGTCATGTGAATTCAGGAATAATTTAGAAAGTTCTCACGGCTATCTAGAGATAAAATGTTCTCTAGAGCCTCAATGGGAAGTGAAAATAGGTCGGTAGGTATATTTTCATCAGCCATATGAAAGTTATAACATCTTTACTTAGTAAATCATAGCAATACATTCATACCACCTGGTTTTCCAGAGTTGCCTAAACCTATCCTCTGATACCAACTGTAGTGACCCCCAAACCCAGGGTGCCAATGAGACATGATAAACTAACATTTAATTAAATCATTTACAAATTAGATATCATGTCCCATTACTACAGAAGATCGCGAGTCTCAGGATTCTGGGAAACCAGCTGCTTTTGATTAACTTCATTAGTACCAACCATGCCTAAAAATTTTTAAACAAAAACGTAGGGTGAGAAAATATGCCCAGTAAGGGGTTTTAAAAACATTTTAAGAAAACTCTTTCTCAAAGCATTCCTTTTGAAGAGAATAAAAAAAACTTTGCTAAAAATGAAGCATTTTCTTTTCTTACAAACATGATATCCAACATTTTTGAAAACCACTTACACAGAGAAGTACGTACTTGAAATAAGCTTTAAAGTAAACATGATCAGAGAGCGCAACATATGAAGAATATATAACACATAATATTCAAACAAGGTTACTTAAATTCTAAAAATAATTTTGTGACTAAGCAGGGAAAACATTCATAACATGATTCATGAGCATATACAGTTCTTCTAACAGTTTACCACATGAAATTCAGTTCTTGACACATAATTATATTTTCATAGTCATGGGAATTTTCAACTAGGGGATGTCCTGTTAGTTTAACTAACCCCTGGTTGACCAATTATCATCACATGCAGAGGGAATGTATAATGCCGGACTTTGTCAAGACCTTTTGTCAAGACCGTATAACATACTTAACGGGTCAAGGCTAACTGCCAATCCCGTTTCCATGGTATCACAATCCAAGGCTAACTGCCAAGACCGTCGCACATAACGTCTCATGAGACTCTTGCTTTACCCAATGCATTGGAGCGCTGTATAATTCCGAGTGCACCTGTCACATCATTCATATTGCGCTATATAATTTCGGGCACACCCGTCACATGTAAGTCCAATGCATCCCTCACATATCTTGACATGGTATTTCATTCATAAAGTTTCATACATTCTTAATCAACCCCCTTTTCACTTACATATTCATAACTTTGAAGATAGTTCAATCATAAATAAATTGAGACATGCATGCTAAAATCTGTACACCCAAGAAATTATCTTAACAATTGAAACGTGGGTTTTAAAGAAATAAACACAAACACTTAACATTCCACAACATCATAATACCCAGTTAAAACAAGGTCATTCATAACTTACACATATGTTGACAAATGGGTATTGTGGGTGTTTAATTTAAAACTGTGTAAACATACATGCAGTTAGGGATACAATGTTCATAATCAGGTTCATATTGGGGGAAATCATGTATATAATTGTGTAAAAACTCTTATTAACACTTTAAATAACATGACCCATTTTCTTTGTAAAGTTTTCAAACATCATAAATAACTTGTAATTGAAGAAAACATAATGATATATATACCTACACATATGCATGGGTTTACCACATTAAACCATACTCAAAAATATTTCCCAAGTTATACATTAAACAAAAATAATGTTTGGAAAATTGAGTGGGGCTCTTTTATATAAAAAGAAATGAACTTAACTTTCATAAAACCCTTATTGGAATAAAATCAATCTTGCATGCAACATGGTCGATCCATAAACATGTGTACATATTAAAGAATTCTTACCATTTTCTCAAAACCAAAATCCTGATTTATCAAGAATGATGATAAATAAAAAATTTCAATTGAAAGAACTATTTTGATATCAAACTAACCCTTAAACTTCATCATACATATAAATATGTATATAAATGGTTTTTGGGTACTTTTCTTGAAATAATATTCTATTGAGTAAATAAATTATCATGTTATATTGTACAAAATGAAAGATCTAAATTCATCCCTTATGCACAGTGATGTACATGTACATCTATATGATTACATGGACATATACATCTTTATGCTCCAAGTAATTACATGATTTACATGTTCATTCAATTATTCGAAAACTCCATTTTTCATAGGCGAAAAGAAATTTAGGGTTATAAACATGTGAATTAAGGGTGTACATATGCGTGTATCATCTTATATATATGTATGAATACAAATATATATATGTATACACATATGCACGAAGTGTATATGCGTATAACCGTGTATATTCACTGAAGTAGGTGACAAATTAACACAATAAGACCTCCCCTACTCAGATTCGATCCTCGGAAGAGGTAAAACGGGTATAGATAGGTTCATATGGTCTTGTATATTCTTATACACATTTATATAACAAGTGTATATAACTATTTAAAGCTTATAGAAATGGTAGGAAATTAAGAAGAGGATTTCCCCTTACTCCTATTTGGTTCTTCAAGATGAGAGGGAGATCTCATGGTCTGGGTTTGCACCAGGTTCATACACACTGGAAATATATACATATAACATGTATATATATATATTTTATATAAACCGAAGCTCAACAAAGCCAAACAAAAGAAAATGTGCCCCCTTACCTTAGCTTGGGGAGGAGGTGAGAAGGAGGCAATGAGGCAAGTGAAATCAGAGGTATAAACATAGAAGGTTTACATATACACATAACACGTATATATGTATATATATAAAAACCGAAGCTCAAACAAAAACCAAAACAGGACTTCACCCTTACCTTTGCTCGAAGAGGAGGAGGAGAAACGATGCAGCGACGAGGACCAGTGGTTGGAGATCCAAAAGCTTCAGGTGCAAAACTCTGCATCCCACGGTGCAACAATGTTTTTAAAAAAAACCGAAGAAGGAGAAGCGGAACTTCGTGGAGTCTTCGGCCCAGGTATCCGAGGCGAGTCGGTGCCTAACCCGTGGAAAGGAGGGGAAAAGCAGGGTTTACTGGTCGGCCTATGAGAAGAAAGTGATGCTGCCCTACCCTATTGGTTCGACGACGCGAGGAAGAAGAAGAGCAGAACGCGGGGGAGAGAGGGAGACACGAAAATAGAAAGGACGGCCAGGATTACACCGAATTCGATCAAACGTCTTAGAAGCGATGCGGCTTTAAAAGATACGGACGGATGCGATCGGAGGGGAGAGATCGGACGGTCCTGGGTTACTGCGGCATTTAAAAAAACACGGTTCACTGATTTTTTTTAAAAAAAACAAAATCGTTTTATTAATATTATTATTAATTTATTATAACATTGTTTTTATTATTACATTCAATTATAAAAGTAACTTTTATTATTTTAATAAAAATAATTGTTCAATAAAAAATATATATATATTAATTCAATCAAAACATATTATTATATAAATATATGAATATATATATATATTATTTTTAAAACATCAAAAAAAATTATTAACCTTATTATATTATCATTATTATTATTAAACCATGATTATTAATTACTTAATATTACATTATTAAGGTCAATGGTTAAAAACATTGGTTAATCAAAACATATCATATATATATATATATATGTTTTAATTTCCTTTATTAGCTAATTACCTTAATTTTATTAATTAAAGATTAATATTAATTAAACATTAAACGTAACTACATTCAATCACACATAAGAGTGTGTTGATATAAACATTACCACTACGAAACACATAAGTAAAAGAAATCATAGTTTGACGTAGTTTCCAAAACTGTTTATCCAAGTTATAAACATTCGTATTATTATTATCTCTTATATTTAATTTAGAGAAAAAGAATCATTTAATTTGATGCAATATATATATATATAACTCAAGGGTTAGTACATATTTAGAAAAAATAAAAACCCATCAACTTTTATATAATTACAACATAAAATTTTAATTACTCAAATTACGAAAATAAGTGTAGTGAATAATAATATTAATTTTCACCGTCTTGAAACATAAAATATAATTCACATTTTTGGGAAAACAAGAAATTAATTAATTAAATTATCATTGATTTCATTCTTTAAATATTAAAGAAAATTACATAATTAACATTCTGAACCTTACGGGGGTAAGTCATTCTTATTTCCAATGGTCAAAAACAAAACATAGTGGATAGTAAAATCCAACGGTCATATTTATAGTCGTTTGGGTTCAATGGTTGGATTAGTGTGCTTATAAAGGGTCTGGTCTCGGGGTGTCCCTCACTCCAGGTGACTAAAGGAGAAAGGAAGAGATGGTTCGTGTGATTCCCTTGGTGCTTAGCACGGTTACAGTGGCTTCGGCCATCCTCATGTTCATTCTGATGGATTCCCAAAACCCCTACCACCTTCTTGGGGTCTTGGTGGTTTTAAGCGGTCTCCTCATTATTGTAATCGGGTTCTTAATTGGGATTTTTGGTTAGTTTATCTTCGTGTTCGGTCAGTGGGAGTTGTAGCTACCATGATGTTACCCATTTGAATAAAGGAGCTTTCATTCATTTGATGCTATTTTAATATTATCATCTTATAAGATGTTTGTTTGTTCACTTAATGGGTGACATTGTAAAACAAACTTGTCAAAACTCAAAACACTGTTTTCTCGGGTCGTTACAGATTAATTTGTGGGTTTAAAATTAATGAAAATTTTAATTAATTTTCTTTATTTAAACACCCCTTCCCCTTCCTCCCCTTTGTTTTCCCCTGGAAAAACCCCTCCTCGCCTCTTCTCCACCACCTCTCTGGCGAGGCGCAACAACTCCGGCGAGGCGCAGTAATTTCGGCGGATCAACGCGAAGCTCCGGGCGAAGCCCAGCGAGGTATGAGGTTTTTGTTGCGTTTTAATTCCGAACCTTTCTTTTTGATTCATTTATAGCATCGAACTGTTATCCGATCATCGATCAATGTCCATGATCGTGTAGTAAGTTATCCAAGCTTTCCGACGCTTGTTTTGGATTTGAAATCTGATCCTCAATGCCTCCGCAGCGGTCTGGTGAAGATTCGCGGGTTTTTGGGGTTCTCTGGGCGGCACGATGGTCCGGCGGTTTCCAGTGGCGGCGACGCGGTGGTCCGGTGAGCTCAAGGCGGCGGCGGAGCGGCTCTAGACGGAGGCGGCGTCTCGGCAGCGGGGCCGCGCGGTTGGTCGGCGGCTGGTGTTGAGGCGGAGCGGCCACGGAGGCGGCTGTGGGCGCGACGGCGGGCGTCGGCGGGGCAGGGGGCTCCTTCGGGCGACACGGGACCGGCTGCTCGACCGGTCGTCGTGACAAAACCGGGGTCGTCGTGACCCCGGGGGCGGCAAGGACCAGCGACTCGCGGGTCCACTCAGAAAAGCCAGACCGGCCGATCCAGTCCGGGCGTGGAGAGGCGGTCCGCACGGTGAACCGCAGACTGCCGGTTCAGGGAGTGGTGGGCCGGCCGAACCAGCCTGGCCCACCCCGTTTCGGCCCGTTAAAATTTGAAAGCGCCCTAAATCACAAAACTGGGGTCGGATTCACGTTCCGTCTACGGAAACGCATTCCTAGCTTTGATATTAATGTTTTGAGATGGTTTTAGAAATTTTTAATTCCCCAAATGAGGGGCCTCGGTGGTGCGATGTGTACTTTAAGTGAATTGGAGTTTTTCTGGGGATCATGTTTTGGATGGCGCGGATGCGACCGATGTTTGTTTTGAGCACCGTTAGTGGAATTGGGACCCTGGCACCGAGACAGAGCTTTCCAGAGTGGTCTCAGGCGTTGAGGCCGAAGTTGAGACGCGGGCCCCACAGCCCGTCTTTCGAGCTGCGTGCAGTGTTTCACGACTTTTTCATCAGATGTCCGTTCGGGGCATGCGGGTAGTCGTTTTCGGGTGTTTTTCTGAGGGTATTTCAATGGCTCAATCCTCCCGCTCTAATTTGGCACGCTGGTGCGGGCCCCATGAGGGTTTTTTGGGCGTTGATGGTGATTTTTCCATCTCAATCACCGGGCGACCGTATTGGACAAGTGAATAGTCCATCTTGTGTGATTTTTAGAGAGGATCACAATGGTGTGTTCCGTTCATTGTGTTTCGGGACCGGGAAGCAGGTCCCACGTAGCACCGCTCGTGTGCGGTGCGCCAAAATGCACCTTTTTCTCCGGATATTCGTTGCACTCATGTGAGTGGTGCTTTTGACGAGTTTTCCTGAGGGGATCACAATGGTGCGATGCGCCCGACTGTTTTCGGGGCCGAGGTTCGGGATCACAGGACGTCGTTCGGGCGTGAGGCGGTGTTGGTGACCTTTCCATCGGATATCCGTTTGAGGCGAGTAATTAGTCTATTTCGCATGTTTTTTCTATGAGGATCACAACGGTACAATCCATTTGGTTGTGCGGAGCCTCTTGCATGATCTTATTAAATATGGAAGCATGAATGGTGCTCTGGTGGTGGTTTGTCCTACCATGTTTGTAGCGTACCCTTGGCGTGTGATCGCGCGCTCTTGGGAGAGTGATGTAATGTTTCATAAGATGTGGTCGGTCGTGCCTGGGCCTTTGAGGTTGGAGTTGTTACGTTACGCCTTTGTGTTAACGTTGGGTGCCGGGTGCACGTTAGCCTTTGGGATGTAGACGTGGTATACTTTGGGAGTATACGGGAGCGCTGGGAGGTACATGTGGATGTTGGTACATGAGAATGTTTGTGCTCTTGGTCGGGGTTAACTTGGGGCCACACGTCGTGTGGGCCCCAGGAGCGTGACGTGTTATGCTTTACGTACTTTGACCTATCGTGACGTAGAGGGTCCCTTTGTGCTCATTTGTTTGACCAGCAGGGTTGAGTGTTCTCCCCCTGGTTTCGCTCTCGATGGATCGACCGGTGGCGGTGCTAGTGACACCCGGTGATGGAACATGCGCTAAACCTCTTTTGGGTGAGTTGTTCTACAGTTGAGTGGTTGCGCGGTACCCACTCAGTGCTCGGTTGGCCAGTGTTGTACCACCCAGTAGGGATGGCCAAAGCAGTTCCGGGTTTACCCTCCAGCAGGGCTGGGTAGTGGGTTGCTCACTGACTTCTAGGATTTACCCTCCAGTAGTGACTGGGCAGTGGGTCACCTGACGACTTCTTAGGGTCTACCCTCCAGCAGAGAATGGGCAGTGGGTCACCCGATGACTCTTTAGAGTCTACCCTCCAGCAGAAACCGGGCAGTGGGTCGCTCGTCTTCTTGATTTAGGTCTACCCTCCAGCAGGGCTAGGCAGTGGGTCGTCTGTCAACTTGTTCCGGGTCTACCCTCCAACGGGGATGGGCAGTGGGTCACCCGTCAACTTATTCCAAGTCTACCCTCCAGTAGGGCAGGGTAGTGGGTCACTTGATGATGTATTAGGGTTTACCCTCCAGTAGGGTTGGGCAGTGGGTCACCCGATATCTTATTAGGGTTTACCCTCCAGCAGGGCTGGGCAGTGGGTCACTCGATATCATATTATGAATTACCCTCCAACAGGGCTGGGTAGTGGGACACCTGTTGGCATTCCAGACTCAGTCCTTTCTACTAGGCTAGTCTGTGGCTTTCCTCCGTGATTACCGGAGTCGGACTCTTGGTTGTATGGGCCGGTGATGGAACGTCTTTGACTTTGAGGAGACCTCTTGACTGTGGGGCAGTGATGAGGTGTGGTTTGACTTAACCTTGAACTCTCAAGTACAAGGGGCGCTTTTCCCCCACCGAGATGCATCCTTGAGACGCAACCCAAAACCGTGCAGGCGAGTCAGTGCTTCCTAAAGCGGATAGTGTCGAGGTGCGTTGATTTGAGCCCTTTGACTTGTAGTTCGGGGCAGGTGTGCGGGATTCTAGGCATCAATGGTGTTTACTTTTGGGACTATTGGTGACTCACTTCCTTGGGCTGAGCTACGAGATGGAGATCCCCTTACGATCTTGTTTGGGTTTCTTGTTGAGCATATAGATATGTATATACCTTGTTTCTGGTACCCACTTCTTGGGTTTGGTTACTCTCCTTCCAGGAGAGGCGAAGACGCGTGGGGTATGCCACGTGCTTTCTGTGTCTAGCTTCTCGTGGTTGGACGAGTCTACTCCCCTGCTATAGGTAGCGAAGACTCGACGGGAAGTTCATCTTCTCACTATTTCCATCTCCTTGAGTCTGTACGAGTCTACCTTCTTTCCTCTTGTTGGGTTGAGCTGGACTCTTCATTGTACTCCTTACTTCACTTTCAGTTGTACTCCTTTACTTTTCCCTATTCGCTCTATTGCTCACCCTTCGGTACCTCCTTTGTTTCTCCCTCGAGCCTTCGGGGTATCCTACTGAGTATTTTTATACTCACCCTTGCTTGGGCTTTGCCCGCACTTGGTGTGACCTTGCAGACGACGGACAGGTGGAGCATGACTTCAGTGGAGCATAGGAGCTTGGGAGCTTGGACCGTGTGCAGTGGTCATAGCTGGGTTTCATGTGGGAGACCCGTCAGCTGTTTCTTTTTGTTTACATGTTGCTGGGTTGTGGCACCTTTTCTGGTTGGGCGTGTGTTTTTTCCCTTTTCTTTTCATCTTTTAATTTGTGCTATTTAGAGTTCGATGCAAATTTTTGGTGTATATATATATATAGTAGTTTCTCTTACCTTTACTTGTCCTTTATTTTACTCTGCACTTTTTCATTGAGTGTGTTGCGTGTTTGTGTGTACTGGTACTTAGGCAAAGGCATCCCCGAGTTGTTGTGCCTTCGGCTCTAGTCTCCATCCCCTGGCATATGGAGGCAGTCTTGGAGTAGTTGTTGCTCGAGCCCAGGTAGGTTCGGGTCGTGACATTTACATTGAATTCATAGGTAGAAACATTTCAATCTTTTGCAATGTTTTAACTTTTAAAACCTGTTTTCTCAACAGCGGGATTAATTTGAAATTAAATACTGCAAATAATGTGTTTTGAATTTGGAAAAATGGATTCCATATTTGGAATTAGTAGGTCCAAATTATGTTAATACCCTACTTTTAATTTTTGGGCATTATGAATAGTAACTATGGTAAATTTTATTTTGCACAGTTAAAGGTAAATCAGGTAATTAAGGGTAAAAAAATATTATAAAATTACCCTAACACATGTATTAATATAATTGGATGATTATATTTCTCTCTAAAACATACTTGGGTCGAAATGGAATCTATTGTAACCCACTTGGATGTGATTAAGAACATTATTTTATTTTATTTAAAGAAAGTGAAATATGTCTCACTCAAACTTTAATAATTAAAGTATTTTTAATATAAGATTATACAGAATATAAATTAGATTATAAATATTAATTTTAAAGATATAATTTTTTTCTTTATCATGGTAATTTATTTGTAATTTTTAAAAAATATATAATTACCTTAATATCTTATACATTAATGATGGAGAAATTATTTATTCAATGAAAAATAAATAATACAGTTTTTATTAAAATAATAATACCCATAAAAGGCCCAAGAACTTGAACAAAACTTATTGGTCGTGTACATATAAACCATAAGAATCCAAAGGTAGAATTTTTGACTATTTTGAGCCTTATAAAAGTGATTATGATAATTATATTATTTTATTTTAAATGATGTCAAAGTTGTCACCTTCATAATTTAATAAACATAAAATTTTAAAATTTGGGTGTTTTAGAAGATAAATTGGAATAAAAGTATTATTATGAAATATATTAGATTTATATTCATCATAGTTTTTTATTTTTATTTTTTATGCAACAAATAAGTATATTAAATAATTATACAAAAATTATGTAATAAATATTTTATTAAGAGAAATATTAAATAAATGGTTTTAAAAATATTAAAATAAATATTATATTAACTAATTAACATGCTCCACAAATTTTATAGATGGATATGACATGTTTCGAACCTATTAAATATTTTTTTTCGAATATATTCTCTGTTTGTATTTTATTTAAATTCAAATAAATGAATAGTGTCAAAATTTACACAATTGGTATTTTATAAAAATAACATATTATTAAATTATTAAAAAATAACAAAAATATTTAAAAATTAAAAATTGAAAATTATATGGTCGAAAATTTTATAACGTATCCAATTATGGGAAATTGAAAACATATAAGTATGTATTTATAACAATTTAAAATTTATAATATTATTTCCACAAATAAAATTAAATAGATTAAATAATGATATATCAAAATGGTATGGTTTAAAATAAACTTAAAACATGTATAAATTTTATTAGTTGATTAGATTACAACCCTATCTTATATCATATTCTAATTGATTCATTTTTGGAGCTTTTTAAGTGGGGTTTGAATTTTTTATAAATTAATATTTTTGAGGTGCCCCTCTCCTCCCTTATAAAAGGGCACATCCTCCCTCTCCTCTTCACAACATTTTGATCCTTCAATCTCAGCCAAAACCTGTTCATTTCTCCTACCCACTTCCCTAAAACATACTAGAGTTCATGGTCTTCTTCAAATACCAACTTTAGTTCCCTAATAGGAGGTTTAGAAGAGGCGCCTCAAAGAAGAGGTAATATCCTTTACCGATTCTTTCAGATTTATTTTTTCTTCTACTTCCTCTTATATATTTGTTTCATTATAATGTAATAAAATCAGTATCAATAATATAATGATATGTTATTATAAATATTAAACAACCCTATTTCACCTTCTATCCATCCTACAGAAAACGAAATCATCGCGCGTGCGTACGTACGGAATACCGTCTCCACACCGTGGTGTAATTTGTTTTCCACCACCACATTACATGGATGGGTATAATGGTGTAAAGAATAACTACATATGATTATAATAACATGATACTATTTCTGAGATATTATATCATCCACTCCAATTCCATTCAATATTTATGGGAATGATATCATCGCTCGTGCGTACGTACGGATTACCGTCTCCATGACGCGATGAGATTCATTCTCCATGTTAACCATTAAATAATGATTATAAAGTATATATTATGAATAATAATGAAATATATGACATAATAATTCTAATGTATTTATGTATATATACATGTATTTCATCTACTTACTTCCATTCAAGTCAATAAGGAAAGGAAAACAATGTTCATGTGTACGTACGACCTACCGTCTCCATGAACGGTGTATTTCATTCCATTTATTGATCTATTATATATATTATATATTATGAATATATATTATTTATAAATCATGTTTTATATTCTGTAATTAAGTAATCATGGTCTAAGTAATCATATGAATAATTAAAAGTCAAAACATGTATGAAAAATGAAACGGTTTTACCCAAAACACTACTTTAACATGGAATTGACAAATGAACGGGTAATATAAAGTCATAAGTGAATCATATATGATATCATAAATATTATTATTGTTCTGTTACAAGTTAATAATATGTTTAAACCCACTATACAGGAGTCTCAGACACATACAGAAGAAATTGGACATGAGGTAAGGTATAATTGTTCCAATGTTGTTCTTATCCGAGATTGTTTATTTGTAAGTATTTACGGGGGTTATATTTATCATTAATGTCCATGTTTTCAAAAAAATGTTTTCATAAAATGTTTACTATTATTCCATGTTTTTTTAAAGTCATGTTTACCCCTTTTTTACTTTTACTATGATGAATGGAAGGAATATTTCTTTTGTTTACCATACAATGTACTTTTTGACTTTTCCGGCAAAAGTATGAGGAGAATGTTTTTTTTAACTTATACGGCATGATTGAATTTTTATGGTTTCATAACATCTTATTTCCATCAATCTTCCTCTAAAATATTTCATGATTATTTTCAAAAAAATTCCTTTATTATAAAATTTCATGGAATTTTGAGAAAAGAAAATGATTTTGAAGAAGAAAGGATATTTTCCTCAAGAATTCATTTCAAGTGTTTTATCAAAAATATTTTCCATCTAAGATGAAATTCTTTTATATGGTTATGTTTCAAGTATAATGTCATTATTTACATGTTTTTATTTTGTTTATGATGAAATGATATCCATTTATTTTATAATTATTATGTCATGATGGGACGATGTTTATGAAACCCATTTTACTCATTGGGTTATGATGAATGATTTATGTTTATTTTGTTCCACACGAAAGAATTATTTCATTATGAGATGGATGGGACCTATATCTCCCTTCAATGAATTGGGTAAAGATTTATATCTCATGAGATAGACATTTCTGGAATGGAAAATGAATCTGGTTCAGTAATATAGGAATGGAATGGCAAGTAAACCCAGTTCAGTAATGGAATTTGTCCACTATGATGGTCTTGGCAGTAATGCCTTGGCTACTATGGAAATCATATCATGTTCTTAATGGTTTTACACAATTATATGTTTTATTCCCATGTTGTTTTATCATTATTAATGTTCCTTTATGATCTATTCCATATGTACTGCCAATATTTATGTCTTTTCTCAAGATTTTGATGTTTTATGTTCATATTTTTACATTCAAATGTTTATGGATTGTTTTTATGTTCTCCATATTTACCCTTACTAAGCATTTGAGATCACCCTTTTTATGTTTTCTTTTCCCCAAGATATAAAGAAATTTTTTAGGTAAGAAAACAAAAGGGTAAGATCTTTATGGGAGATGTTTAAGATCTTTCACCATGATTAGAAGATTATGTTCTGAGTTTCCAAAGACACTAAACTAATACGGTCTTTGGGCGTCTGTTTTTTTCATGTATTAATTATTCTGGAAAAGTAATGTAATGTCCATTTACTTCAAGATTTGGGTATCTAAAGAGGGTTTGCTCACATGGAATTTTTAATGGATAATATGGGTGGGCATACCTATATGAAATTATTAATGGAATGTTGAATGGTTTATATGGGATGGTAGGCCCATATTCTTTTGAAATTGATAAATGTTTTAAAATAGTGGGTATACTCGTGGCTTGTGCATTTTAATTTGAGTGGGTATACTCACATGGAATGAATTTTTTAAATTGAATGCTTTGTATGAATAGTTGATACATTCCATGGACTGCTCTCCATGGATCTGGAATGTAGTAGTGGAAACCTTAGGTTGCTCTACCCCTTGGGTCTTGATTTTGGGGGATGCCTTAGGCTTTTCTAACCCGTGGATATTGCTTGCTTAGGCTCACATAGTACATGTCATTTCCATACACCTAGGACCCCAACTAGTGCCTAACCAAGTTTCCACTAGGATGACCATGGGACTCATAGGGATACCTTGGACAAGCTCCTTGGATCCATCCCTTCATGGTCTAGATATATGACATGGATTCCCTGGTATGTGATGCCTTAGATCTAGCCCTTGGGGTCTACTTTTCATTATAAGGCATGGTCGTGGGATTATGCTTTTCACAATACGGTGTGGTCATGGGATTCTGCTTTTCACTATATGGTGTGGTCATGGGATTATATTTTTTAATATACGACATGTTCGTGGGACTTTTTACTTATTTATACAGCATGGTTATGGCTTTTTTGGTATTTATGGATGTACGAAATGGTCGTGAGACTTGTTTTATTTTGTTATAGATTCCTTTCTAGGAGCTAACTTTGTTTTAGGTATCCTTGAGGGTTTGTTCAGTATTACTTGTTGTAGTATACATATGCCATGGGCATTCACTTTACTTTACTACTTTGTTTGCACTTGCTAGCACTTTATAGAATTGTTGTTAGAACTGTATAGACCTAGGTGGTTTCCTACTGGGATGTTTATCTCACACCCTATTTGGACCTCCTCTAAGACTCAAACAGATTATATGGTTGTAGTTGATGATAGGGGAAAGTTCCTTGGTACAGGTTGTTGAATGTGTCTTTAGAGCATGGGAACATAGGACCAAGATGAGGCTTGCGATGCTGGGATACCATTTTGGTTTTTGTTCTTTTTGGGACTTATACTGTATTATATTTACACATACCTTATTTGGATACTTTCTAGATACTTTTATCATCTAAATCATTTTGTATATGAGTTACTTATGGTTATTGTTATGTTCGCCTGTTTTTCTTGTCTTGCTTTTAGTTGACTGTTTCTTTATTTCACTTCCACTATTTATTGTATGTTTGACTTCTGCTGTGATACTCTGGTAATGAGGGTATAGTCTCCCCACTGACTCACCTAGACCCTCTATACTAGTTGGAAGCCTCTGGCATTTGGGGAAATATTCTTGAGGCAATGTGGCCAATCGGGTATGGGGCACCATTGGGGGGTATCCAGGCTCGGGGCGTTACAGCTACACTATTTCTCCATCTGGTGTACATATGTTATACCTATTATTGGTGATCCACCATGTTTGAATCCTCTCTAAATGATCACCTTCTACCAATGATAAAATTAGTCTCTCTCCATATGGTTCTCTTCATATGGAACCTATAACTGATGTACTTACTACTCTCCTGGTCAGTAGGAAATCATAGAATACCGTTTGATGGAACTTCATATAAAAAACAACCATGGATTTATTACATCAAATATTTTACAGTTTTCAACAAAAAAAACTTAGGACCTTTCACCTCATAGAAATTTTCTATCTAGAAACTTAATTTTTTCTATTTGATAGACTCGGATTTAGGAACTTCATGCATGTATGCTCGATTACTGATGTAGCTTCATTTTTGTAGCCCCAACTATGTATAGATTTCAAATTAAACTTTTTACACCCAATCTATCTAAAACATCATCTTGAAATTTTTAATACTACTTGAGCATCTACTTATCAACCATTTACATCTCCCCCATTGTACTTCTTTCACTTTTTATAAATCCATATAAACTCAACAGAGTAGAATTATTGTTATCATCCATCTGATAACATCAACCTTGGTCTATATGGTACCATTGTATATTCTAAACCTTTTCACAAACTTATCTTAAATCATGAGTTTTATTAATTATTTTAGGAACTTTAAGATCTTCATAGCATTGTATGACTTAAAGAAAAGTTTCTTAGTATGATTAAGAAAATTTTCTTATCCTACTTCAGTGATTCATAAGAAAAAAACTACAAAAAATATTTCTTACCTGAGATAAAAAAACATTCACAACAAGATATGTTGAAAATAAATACAAAAAAAATGTAAAAATATTAAATGATCTTTTAATTTCATATCATTTTTCGAGAAGGTGGTCAAACTGACCCAAACATGAACATGCCATGATTATGGATTAGTATGAGATGATTTAGTTCATATATCATTAAATCAATATCATGATAGTATAATTTAGTTTTTTTATTATTATATATCATAATTATAAAGAAATTATAATAATAAGTAATGGATACAAAAATATTATATAATTTGAATAAAATATATTCCTCTTAGTATGCTTGTTTTAAACGATTGAATTAATGATGATCGTTTGTTGATCATATCATTAATAGGTTCTAAGATTTATAAAACTAGAACCTTAATGATATCATAAAAATAATATTAATTCATTAAATCTATTCTCATTACCAACCAGGTAATGCGGTGTTGAAAAGAAAAAACAAAAATCAATTGTTTTATGGAGGTGGCAGTCCATATGTATGGATGGTTGATGATTTCATTTTTCATAGAATGGGAGAAATGTACAATGTTTTTTATAATTTATTAATATAAAATATTGTATAAATATCATACTTATTTATTAAATTAAAAATTAGTACCATTCATCTATGTTGGTTAAGGGGGACGATACATGATGCTTTGTGGAGGCGATAGTCCGAACACACAAACGAATTTCATTTTTACTTTTCGTAAGGAAAAAAGGAAGGGTGGTTAATTCTTGTGCCATAATTATAATGACATAAAAATATATTATTAATAATGATGTTATCATTATAACATGGTGTGATGTAATTTGAGTAATAATAAGTTCACATAAAGAAATAGAAAACATAAATATAGGTTAGGAACTTATACCTCAATTCATGGATTATCTCCTTTGAAAAAGAGTTTAAGCCCTTAAGGGATGGTATTTTGAGAAGACCAAAACTTTTTTAAGGTGGATATGAATGTTTAGGATATGTTTGGGAAATTTTTTGGCCAAACTTAGGGGTTTTTATCATAAGGGGAAGTGAGGAGAGGATATCCCCTTTTATAAGAGAAAAAATATGGCATTTTTATAAATACCCATAACTTTTCAATAATGAGAATTCACTCTTAAGAAAAGTGGCTCCAAATTTTGAGAAATGATAGTTTGGGGAACTGATAAGTTTAAATAGATTAAATCATGTTTTTCACACATTTTTTAAATATGTTTCAACCCCTTTACCCCTTGAATTATTATTTTTTCTATTTTAGCTTTTACAACAATAATTAGTTTTTACCTGAGGTGACTTAGTATTTTATTTTAAAAAATAAATTCGAAATTATTAGATAATTTGGACCCAATAATTATAAATTTTAAACTCATTTTTTCTAGTTCAATTTCTAAAAGTGTTAAAATTAATTTTAATATAATAAATTTATAATGTATTAAAACATTTTTGGTGAAAAATTTTTCTTGAGTTCTAAAATATAAATAATAAGTTTGTAAACTAAAATAAATATTTTAAAATGAAAAACGTGAGTTATAAAATACATATTTTTTCAAGAATAAAGTTTCTTAAATTTCTAAGTCATATGTATATACTAATAATGGCATAAAAAATCACAGAATTGGTAAAAATGTTATATTTCACTATTCAATTAAAAATCAATTATTTTAGAAAAATATCAAAAATTAATCTTGATATAATATTATTATTATAATTGAAAAAAATAATTTTTTTTCTAAATTAAAATTATAGAATTTATAAATTTATCTTTTAAATGAAAATACAAAATATAAAGAAAATCTGATTTTATTGAAAAAAAAGTTGTTTTCAAAATTAAGTGTTCTTGATATAATTTCATATAAATATATAGTTTAAAGAATGCTAATATATTAGTTCATATACTAAAATATAATATATTATAATTTAATATTGTTCAATTTAATTATTTTCATAAAATATATAGTACTTTTAAAAAGTTATTTGAGAAAGAACAATTCATTTTAATATTAAATATCATTTATTTTTTATCATATAGATGTAATAATTTTTGGATGATTGATATAAATTTATTTAATATAGGGATTTATTATTTTTATACCTTTCTTAATAATATTCATCAAATATGTATCATCTTGTTTTAGTTCAATGTTTCATGTGAAAAAAACTATTGAAGATAAAATTAATTTAGAAAGAAAAAAAATATAAACCAAAATATTGGGTCATTACAACCCCCCCACCCACCCACCCCCACCCTAGAACAAAATGACAAGTACCAGCCTTCTAAACAACCTATACATCACACAATCAATATTAATATCATCTCTATTTACATAAGGGTCACCATCCACATGACTACCTCCCATCATGGGATTACCAGCACAGCTAATTTTCTAAATCATGTTACTTGATTTTAGAATTCTATAAGGGTTCATCCCCTAAGAACCTCACCCATCATTCCTAGAAACCTCATCCCAAGGAACTAATTCAGGGTCTTAAAATTCCAATTAATTATCATTTTTTACTTAATTGGACAATCTTGGTCATTATTGTCACCTAAAAAACATGAACCAAATCACTTAAACCCCAATCCATAGAGCCAATAATAAATTCCATAGAGGCCCCAAACAACTAACTTCTACTTACCAAGGACTCAGAGTGTTAAACCATGCTCTACCCACAGATACCCCAATAAGATTTATTATTATCCTAGTATACCTCATCTAAGACATTCCCCTTAAACCATCATTAACTGATGATATTCTACCACACAGAGTCCCCATTTCAATTTATAAAACCACCACCATAACTAGTACTCTTATACCAATACAATCCACTTGACCATAAATTTATCGACGATTAACATGGACTTTCTATACTTCTACATGAACCTAGAAAAGGTCATATGGGAACTAAATGAAACGCTTCCACTTTCCTCAGTGTGAACATGCCACAAATACATCTATAGATCCAAAAAAAATATTCTCCTTATGTATTTCACTAAGGTACTACCCATCAGAGAAACTTTCAATCACCCCTAACACACTAGAAGAAATTTTCCACAGGAATTTCATGTAAATTCCAAACTACTCACCTAAATTCCATTCTCCAATGTCCCTTCCTAAAACCCAAGGTTCCTTAAACCATGTAGCCAAGTGACTTAAAGAAATTTTATTCTGATTATATAATAATGAAACCTCCTATTATGCTTTAATACCACCATGTCCCATATGGTTTTTGCCACTCCAGAGAACAAACAGCCACCTCTTCTCACTGGTTGATATAGAACCAATGGCTAAAAAGAGAAAATATTTGTCCTACTATGCTATTATCCAAGCTCTGATGCCTATATTCACATCCCAATAAATTAGGGTGAAATTACACAATATCCCATCAAACTCATGTATATCTACCCAAAATGACATCCCACTAGCCCAACCACTTGAGGTTCTACATCTAGCTCAGGGGCTCACATAACTACTATCCTCCCAGATCCCCACTCTCTACTTACTCTAGAGAGATCCCCACAACCATCATGAGGAAACTTCACATGCCAACACACAACCTTCTAGGGTTAATTTCTAACCAAAAAGCTAAGGCAATCAGAAAAATTCCTCTAAGCCCATCCCATAAAGGGTGGACAGTCTCTAAACTATAAGGATAAAATAACCACACCAAGGAATAGCATATAATTCCAAGAAGAACATAAAAATAACTTCACCTTCAACACCCTAGCTCGAAATAACCCCAAATAAATTGTCCATCTCAAAATAAATATAATTTATTCCCCTCATACCATGATATACATAAAACACAACAACCAAGGGGATTCCAGAGGCTCTCACCCACACACGGTAAAAAACCCAGTTTAAAAGTTCCAAACATACCTCAAGAAAACCATAACTCAGTTCTCCAAGACATTTAAACATTTTTTTAATTTTATTTATAACCACTTATTCAACCAAAAAAATTGAATCCATATTTAAACCATTTAATACATAAACCCCATTTATATCTAAAAATATATTTAGAAATCAACACATTTACTTTATCTCGAAATAAAACCATAGAAATCATTTCTTTACCCAACTTAAGACTCAAACGGTGTCAAATACCATTAAAACGCCAATTAAATTTAAAAAGAACCTTTGAAATATTTCCACCATTACTTGGAATTTAAATAACCCTGTGGAAATTATAAAACCCTTGGAAAACCATTTATCACTTTTTATACCAAGTGAATTTCCCTTTTGAAAATGATTATAAAATCAATATATTTATCACATGTGGCTATGATTAAATAAAAAAATATTGTTAACTATAGAACACATAATGATATGACATTGAAATAATGAGAAAAAAATAATTTACCACTTACTCAAGGCTTAAGTCCATATCATCAACACATAAACATTAGTCACAGCCATATATACATAATAAAGTCAAAAAATAATCAGGTTAAGTTAACAATATTTCACCAATGATGTATTTGGGAAAAAATATATAATTGTTGGAATTTAATTAATTTAAACATATATTAACCATAAGAAAACATACATATGAAATTTTAACCTATATACATACCCATGATTCATGAACTCACCCACTCATTCCATTCTAGACAAGATAAAATCCCATAAATTCTAACCGCACAATAACACCCAATAACAACATGAAATGGTAACTTCACAACCAATCAAATTAATCTCGCTTTCCTAGAAACTCAGTTGTCAACTACATGACTGATGGATATGGACAATATTATCTCCCCTACCTGAGACCCAACCATCATATCTCTATCCAACCAATCCCTAAATCATAACAAAGGGAAGAAAGGAAATGGACTATGATACCACTTTTTAACACCCTAACCCAAATCACCCAGTCTAGATAGAAGTGTCATGTGACCTCATGTGTGCCTATTCATATTCAAGGTATTTCCAACTAGCAATGAGGTCCTAGGTGAATCATGGGAAGACTATACCCTCGATAACAGGTGTCAATCAGAGTAAACACATATAATAGAATAAATAGATAATCAATAATAGTAATATCCATGAAGAAGAAAAAATAATTACACCAATACATGTTATATTATTATTCTATACCAAATTCATACAAGAAGTACAAAAGGTATCCCCAAATTAAGTGGATCAATGTACAAATAACAAAAGGAACAAAATAAAAATGAGGCCCTATAAACAAGATACTAAAGTATTTATAGCATCCCGAAAATGTGACCATCTAAAATACATGAATTAAATAAACTATTTCATTATAATACATTACCAATAACTTTTAGGTTTATAGTTTTATAGAATTTGGATAAAATAATATCTAACAAAAATCATGCATTTTTTAACTAATGGACATTTTATTCTACTTTTTTACATTATAAGAGAAACTACTTAATTCATAATGAGTCTTCAACATCTCCCAAAAATTATAAACATAATAAACTCTTTTAGATATTAAATAATTTTATTATATTCAAAACTTTATGGATGAAAACATAAGATGGGGGAGAGATAAGATGATCAGTAGGAGTAAATATAAGTGTTAGCAATCAAATATCATAAGTGAGCATAAGATGAGCATGTTGGTATAGTCAGGATACATAAGAAACATATACCTAATAAATCATGGATCATAAATAATATAATAAGTATTAGAATATCATAAGACATAAATCAAAAGATTTTAGAAACATTAATCATTAAACATGATTCATGAGAGCATAATCACATCCATATAGTATGGAAATGTAGCATTCCCTTGAAAGATATAATAATAAATAACTTTAGAAAAAACATAAGAATAGGGAAATTATAACACTGTAGACAATAAAAATTTTCATGCTATATTTTTTCAACAAAAAAATTCCCATGATTCATGTTGTGAACTAAAAAATGTTCATGCTTCTTGTTTTGAAAAAAAATTACCACACTTCATGTTGTGAAAAAATAAAATATCCATGCTTATCTTCCTTGTCTTAGTACATATAAATCCTTGACTAATTAATTGGAGGGATACATTGTAAAATATCCATAAATTGTCTATAAAATGGTTCCACTTGAAAAAAAAAAGTCTCTAAACACATTATAAAGAACAACAGGAAAGAAAATGGGTTTCGAAACATTTCTAGATGGTATCACCAAAATTAACATCAAGAATGTAAATGAAAGATATCTAAAATTCAATCACACAAAAATTTTATTTTAGAAGTAAATTTAGTGGGTTTCTCATGAAAAATAAATTCTAAGGAAATAATACTTTTAAATATAAAGATGAAAAATAAATCGAAACCATTAAAGAGTTTTCATAAAATGTTTTTATCATTAATATAAAATATGAAGTTACAGATCACATTAAAAAGTAATTTTTTAATAGTAAAAGAGAAAACATTTGAAAATAATTACTTTTAAATAGAATCTTAAATAATTGAACATTAAAAATTAAATTAGGATTTCAAAAAGGTGATGTGAAAACATTTTGAAAATTTTTACCTTTTAAAAAAAGAATCTTTAAAAAAATTAATGTGAAAACTTTAGAAAAAAAATGATTTAAAAAAAAATAAAATTAAATAATATAACCTTGAAATGAAATAATTTTATCAAAAATAAATATGGAGTTGAAGATAAAACATTAGATTTTGTAATGATGGAAAACCTTTTGAATATTTTTAAATGATATTATTAAAAACCCACAACGTAATAGAGGTGGTCAAACTTTCATTTTAAAATATGAGAAAGGAAATATAGAGATAAAATGAGTAAAAATATATTTGGTTTTAAAAATAATAAAGGAAATAAATTTTTGTGAATAATGAGCATGTAAATGGATGAAACCCCTTATTTAATGGATATGATATTTTTTTCTTAAAAACATTACAGTTTTATAAGAAATAAATTCATAGATAAGACATATTTGAGTTTAAAAATAATTTTCCATATAGAGAAAGAGGATATATATTATGAAATATTAAATAGAAGGATTTATAAAACATAGAAAAATGACTCTCAAGGAGTAACATTTTAACTCAAAGAAAGGAAATTTTAGTTAGCCAAATTCTTTATGGATGAAATAATTCATAAATAAAGGGAAATTTATAATGGAATTATGTGGAAAAAATTTAAATCTGCATAAAAAAAAAAGATAAATTACCATAAAATATAGTCAAATGTTATAATATACCCAACTTATATGAATTAAGTTCAAGAAGAACAATCATAACTCAATCAATGAGAATTGAGTTTCCAAAAACACTTATAGTAATGGTAACATAAGTTTAAGAGGGTTAAAATTAAATTGAAATTCAAGTGTCATGAAATGATATATATTAATTATACTTGAAGTAAATATATTAATGAATAAATCATATAAAATAAATTATGGTGGGCAATATCAAACATGTCTTACGGATTTGAAAATGAGACAAAGAAACCCTTACCTTGAATTCCCACTTAGTTGATCATACTATAACCTCCTGTATAAAAAATATAACCATATTAATAACCTATTTAATAATATTATTAATGTATATAAGCTTTTATAAACTTAATTTATGGTTATTCCTTAGATTTATGTTAGTTAGTTGTTATCTATTTTCAATATTAGGTGTGAGTAATCTTGATCATTTTGAATTAGTTTCGTTATAGCAGTCTTTTTATTTGTTATTCTCTAAAATTTCATCATTTGAAGATAATTTAAGGTATTTTAATTTATTTTTTATGGTATTTTATGAATTTCTAAATTCATTATTCTGAATATTTGGTTAAAATCATTATTTATGAATTCAGCGATGAACTTGTTTCAACGATTCTTAGTGAGAGAAGGGTGTTTTCTTAAATAATGGGTTAAATTTTTATATTTCCATTAAAAAACCAAAAAAAATAATTATTATTTAATTATTTATATCATATATTAATAAAAATTATATTCCCATAATCACTCATAAATTTATAGCATTGTTCAGGTGGGTTGTTAAACTAACCCAGACAATGACATAATTAATAGATGATTATGAAGTGACTTAGTGGTAATGTCATTAAAATAGAAGCATAGTAATATTATAAAGTTTTTATTAGTTTGATTTATTATAATTTTAATTAATTATATGAATAATATAACTTATATAAATTTATTTCTTAGTACGAAGAAATCTTTTTTTTTCTCTTAGAACTCTGTTTTGGATGGTTGAATTTACCACAGTTGTTTATTTCTCATATTATTAATAGGTTGTAAAATTTGTCTTTATAGAACCTTAATAATTTAATAAAAAACATATTTATACATTAAAATAATTATTATGAAAACCCATGTAATGTGGTGATGAAAATAAAAATTTAAATCAATCGTTCCATGGAGGCGGTACTCCATACATACACATGGATGGTGATTTCATTTTCCATGGAATGGGGAAAGGGAGTAATGTGGTTTATAATATTAGAATATAAATTATTCCATATATATTATAATTATATATTAAATTCCATATTAGTTCCATCCTTGTAAGGAAGTGAAGGAAAAAAAACATGTTGTGTTATGGAGGTGATAGTCCACACAACACACAAATGACGGTTTTCTTTTTCTTAAAATAAGAGGGAAAGGTGTTTAATACTTGTGCCATAATTATAATAAAATAATAGTATAATAATAATACTTATTTTATTATTTTAATATGGTGTAATTTAATTTTAATAAGAAAAATTTCACATAAATAAATATAAATGAGAAAGGAGTGGTTACAAATTTATACCTCGCTTCTTGGATATCTCCTTTGTAATAGGGGTTAATCCTTTGAGGGATTACCTTTTGAGAATTCCATAACCTATTAAAGGTGGATATTAATTTCTAGGATAGTATTTTTTAGGGTTTTTACTCAACTAAGTGGTTCGGGTGTGAGGAAAAGTGAGGTGAGGAGTGCCCATTTTATAACTGAACAGGGATGTCATTTTTTTGAAAACCCAAAATTTTTCAATAATGGGAAGTCAGGATTAAGGAATTTAGCTCAAAAATTTAAAAATAATAGATAGGTGAAGTTATAAGGTAAATAAAATATCCAAACACCCATTACCACACATGGTTTAAATATTTTTTTGTTCTTTCCCTCTTGGTTAAACCCTTTTTACCCCTTTCAATTTTTACCAAGGTAAATACTTTTTACAAAATAAATTTATCCTTTATTCTTAAAAATAAATTATTCCTTATTTCATAATTTACACAAAAATATTCAAAATTTAAAATCCATTTAATAATATTAAATTTCTAAAAGTGATAAAAATTAATTTTAAAATAATAAATGTGTAATTTATTATAAACAATTTTTTGAAAAAATATAACTTAAGTTCTAAAATATAAAATATGGGTTTGTAAATTAAAACCAACATTTTTTAAATTATAAATTCACTTGTAAAGTACATATTTTATCTATTAAATAAATTTATAAATTTATAATTCATTCTTATATACTAATAATGTCATAAAAGTCATGTTATTTATAAAAACGATATTTTTACTATTCGCGCAAAAATAAATCATTTTTAGAAAAAATAAAAAAAATATCATAAGTTGATATTTTTATGATGAATAAAAAATTGAAGTCTATTTTTTCAATTTAAAATTATAAAATATGTAAATTTAACTTTCAATTAAAATTATAAAACATAGTGAAAAACTGTTTTTATAGGAAAACAACTTTTTAAAATATGGGTTATTCATATGCTTAATTTATATAAAATAATAATAAAGGTAGAATTAATAAATAAATATTATATTTTATTAACATCATCATTTAATAATAATAAACTCAGTTTAAATTAATAAAAATTATAGTGCATAAAAAGATAGATTCTTAAACATAAAAATGAATTAAGTAAATTTGTATAAAATAACCTTTATATATAAATGTATATTAATAATTTTTTAAATTTTTTTACTTATATTCATACCTACTAATTAAAAGACCAATTTTTAATGGTATAAACATATCATAGTTTTGTTTTAGTCTGGTTTTTTATATGGAGAAAGATATCAAACATATTTTCCTTAGTTATAGAAAATCATATATTAAAATTTGGGGTTGCTACATTCTCTCCTCACCCCCACTAAATAAATTATTTCATCATAATTTTAATTATTCCTAACTAATTATATTAGGTGAGAGTATTCTTAATATATTCATAATTTGGGATATGATTTTTAATATAATATTTACCTTACTCTCCTAGTTTATACCAAATTACTTATCTTTCCTCAAAAGACATTGATCATTCATAAAATCATGTACCCCAGTATGTTTATAATATAATCATATATTCTCTATAAAATACCTCTCTCAAAACTATTTAAATCTCAAATACATTAAACCATTGTGAGATTATATACTCCTCTAAAAATTAACTCTATTTTTAACCCTCAAATTTAATCACTAGTTCATAAAGTCACACACTAGACTATATATATCATTATCCAAAAATGAGATCAAATTCACCAAAAATATCATGGATCACTTTTTCATTAAATCAATAATAAATTCCAGGGATATCAATACTATTTCACTCACTTTTCTCAAAATTAATCAACTCTTTATTACCTCATCATCAACCATATGTTCAACCTAATAGTTATTCATACCTCGATCAGGTGTTCTCTAATAGTTATCCCCAAAATATATCCTTATCATAAAATAACTTTTCAAATATATTGATACTAGTTAATATATGTTTCTAAACCATTAAATCATAACTATTAAAGAAAAATTCGTAAATGTTTCACATAATTCTTATAAATGTTATAATATACCATAATATAATCAATAAATATCACTTGTTAATCAAAATATATAAGAGTATCAAGATTTAATTTCTATTAAGACATTATCCTCACTGCCTTAGGTAAGACTCGGATACTCTCCTTTTTTATTATAACTAGAAAATACTATGATTATAAACCATTTAATTATTCTTCCTTATTCAGTTATAATTCATATTAGTCTCTAGATACATACTTTCTCAACTTCATCTTCATGAACTTGTTTCAACCAAATGATAAAATCAAAATGGTTATGATAATACCCAAAAGAATCTGAGTCTGTAAATATGAAAACTCAATCCTAAGATGTATTCTCCAATAAAACCTTGATTTAAACCTATGATACTATGTCAAACATATTTTATCATATAAATCTATTGGTTCAATATAGGTTACTTTAAGTTTTGATCTCTAGTACTTATTAAACTAATCCCTTAAATTAATTAATAAATAAATCATTCATAATGGTTTGTAAAGAGAATATGATTAAAAAAAGAATATCCTCCCAAGAGTTTCAAACCAGGTGTGTATTTATACCTATTTATCATTCCCTATATGACTATTGATTTAATACCCAACACATCCTTTTTAGGTTTATTACCCCTAGGTACATTTTTTTAGAGCTTGCTTCCACTTGTAGTATCCAAAAAGGGATGTTATTGCTAGGAAAACCATGAAATATATACTTTACCAAGACCTTAGGATGTTTTCATATACTTATATATCTTCATTAGACTTATCCCTAGGGTTTTCACTAAATTTCACTTATCCTAATCCATATAATATTACCTCAACTGACCTAAAGGGTTATCTATTCCTTTGAAATTATAATAAACCAAAAATTATCATCCTTTGATGACATTTATAACTCCTAATTTATCCTCACCTGATATGATCCTAATATCTAAAGATACTTAAACACTTATTTGATACCAACTATAGAAGCCTATAAATGTGAACATTTAAATTACATGAATTAAAAAAATATTTCTTACCTCTCAATAAATTTTTATTATGTTTTACAATAGTATCACATAAAAGTAATTTTAAATTTCATAATAACTTTATACACTGTTTGTCAGTGTGAAATTTTATAATTAGGAATATTAAAAGGATTAAAAAACACTAACTATGAAAAAAATACATTATTTCATTATTTAAGAATGTTACATTTAGTCTACAACAATTCCTATTATCATACTGGATATTACAATATGAAAAAAAAAAGATGATAAATAATGTAAAATATAAAAATTTGGGTCACATCAATCCCCTAGAATCATCTTACCCATGATCAATGTTATAATAGAGAAACAGAGAGTTAGTAATATAATATTCATTTTGGAAACGATTTTTAACCTTGATAGAATCGATGTGAATGATGAAGTATGAGAGTGGTAGTGTATTTATAGGGAGATATTACCTTTCTAAATTAATAAAATCAGTCAATAATAAAAATTTCCATTATTACTATTGGTTATATAGACGCATTTAAGTGATCTTTGGGATTATTTAATGGTATAATCAATATCATATTATATTTGGAGACTATAAAAATATTCTGATAAAAATATAATTTATGGTAAATTTAAAAGTTTTAATTAAAAGTTTTTGTTCATTAAATAATATTACAAAACACTTTATTTATGGTAATATATTTTAACAGATTCATAAGTGACTTTTAAAATAGTGAGAATGGTTCTTTTTCTATAAAATTGAAATTTTTGAACAAATAAGGTTTTTTATATAAATGTAAAAAATTTAATAATTAGATATTTATTTGGATAAAATAAATTTCATTTTTTGAATCATCACATAAAAAATTAAATCATGGTGATTTTTTTGGGAATTTTCCGACAAAGTTTATTTTTTTGTGAGAAAATAAAAAATATCACTTTATGAGAGCTGTAAATTTATGACATCAAAATAATTCCATCATGATTAAAAAATTTATGAAACAAATTTTCAATAAAAATTGAATTTAATAAGTATAAAAATTAATTTAAAAATATAAATTATAATTTAGAAAGTAATATTTTACATTTTGGAATCAAAAATGGGATTTTGGAGATAAAATTTATTTTTGAATTGTTTGTATTAAATGTGTTGGTTTGAAGGTTTCAGTTTAGTAAGTAATTGATAATAATCCCTCCTTCAACCACTCCTTAATTGGCTAGAAAATTGGTTTGAATTAATTGGACTCATAAGTGGTTGGCTTATATAATAAAATAATGAGTATTTAATCCTTTAAAAACCACCCCTCCTCAAGTATAAATACCACCTGTTCCCCTTTCCTATCCACTCAGAATTCATAATACATGAATTTCTACTTATTTTACCTATATAAATATATTATAAGGTGTCTTAAATGTATCCTCAAGGTCTTAAGTTTTATCTCTATGATATTTTGTAAGAAACTCTTCAAGGTAAGGGATTTCTCCTCTTCACCTTTTTCATTCAAGTACCTCCTTTTTATTGTCTTCTAAATGTCAAGATACTTTATTTTCATGCACTTTTGTACTTACATTTACTGAAAAAAGATTTTTTACCAATTTTAAACGTTTTTTCCCTTTCATTATTCCCTCTCCTTAATCCATTTTTTATATTTTCATGTTGACAAATTCATTTCTTGAATTTTTCTCTTTATATGGGAATTTATTATTTTTTGAATACCCAAACATCTCCCTTTTCTATGGGTGTTCTCCAAGATGTAAACCTATTTTATTTATCATGGATTTAAAAGTATTAAACCCATGTTTTCTTTCCATGGGTTAAAAGTGATGAAATGTCTAAGTCCTTAATAATTTATGTACTTAATGTTTTTATATATGACATGTTTTATGATACCTTGGTGAATAACCTTGGTGATTATGTTTTATGAAACTTTGGTGATAAACCTTGGTGATATGATTAAGAATGTATTATTTTTATATTATAGCCACATTTCATTTATCACGTACTTATGATTATTATCTCATGATATGCATCATGTTTTATCTATTATATTCATTTATGTTTCATTTCCTTTCTTCCATTAATAGTCTTTATGATCAATATTTTCTATTAATGTATGTCCCCAAGAAATCACTTATGATGAGGTGACCTAGGATTGAATAAAAAATGAGTATTTTAAACGGATTTAATAATGTCTATATTTATGTTTTACTTATGTATTTCATGTATTATATACCTAGTTTCCAAGACACTAGACCTCAAAAGATCTTTGAAGTCATTAATGTAATATTTTTTTAAGGACTTATGTTAAAGGCCTTATATTAAAAAGGAGGGTCATTATATTTGATATAATAGGATATTTTAGTTATTTTTGCAATTTAGGACTAAGAAAACCTTATTATTAACCCTAGGGATAAGTTTAAATAAAATAAAACTTTCTGAAATTTTGGTAAATTATAAATAGAGTGGTTTCCAAGAAAAGAAATATTTTTCTAGATACAAACAAGTGGGTATAACCCAGTCATCATTATAGTCCATGGTGATTAGATCTTTATTATACACCTGGTTTAACACTCCTAGGGGATATTATTTGGTTAATCATATGATTTCAGAAACCATTTTGATAGATATCTAAAATAATATAAAAAAATTATTAAGATTGGTGTATATCATCCTAGAATCATGGTATTAGAAAATTTTAGGATTAATATTTCGTTAAGAATTTTTATTGTAAGATTCATAATGAAAAAAAATATCACTTAGGTTTTCTCCTAAAAATGGAAGGAAATAAAAGGAATCATGTATATCACATATGCAACAAAAAATGCGACAATTAACTTCACAATATAGAGGGATATGGAGTTGAAAACTTCATGATGATGATGATGAATTAGTTGAAATAGGTTATGAACAACAACCTAAACCATGTAGAGCATCCAAATTCACTAAGGAAGGAACAACTATAAGTTTAATTCTTCATGAATCAATGGCCACCTATTTTAAGTGGAAACCCTGATCCATAATCACAAATAAATGGATAAATACTATATAAAATATATTTTATGTAACTTTTTTTAGAAATATAAAGTTACATTGTAAGTATATATCTTAGAGGGAGAGGTTAATCATTTATGGATACTGATCAACAACACGAAGCCAAGGTATATTGTGGAATCTATGGAATGGGAAGACTTCACAAAATACTTTTTTAACAAGTATTTTCCTTGTACCCTCTGAACCAAAATGGATAGGGATTTCCTTGAGTTAAAACAAATATAAAATGAATCGGTGGTAAATTATTAGATGAGATTTAAAAGGATTGAAAGTTTTGATTCAATATTTTTCATTGATTCTAATGGGAAGATAGACTGATTATTTGGTAGCTTGAGACCCTGTATATGGAAATATTTGGAAATCTAGTACTTTGGGAGTTATGAAGAGATATTATGATGTGCTCTCAAAGTTGAAATGGAGTTAATATATTCTGAATGGACTTGTGGAAAAAATAAAAGGAAGATAAGGATGGAAAAAAAATTGGAAACAATCTGGATGTGAGGAAAGTACAACATCCCCTGCACAAAAAAATGTAGGAAGAAGCATTTAGGGAATTTTTTACAATGAATTAGAAAGTGATACAAGTGTAGAAGATAAGTACATATAGTTAAAAACTATCATGGAGATATAAATCCTCAAAATCTAAATTCCAATGATAATTTTATGATGGTGCATGCTCAGCCTATTGTATAATGATTCAATTGTGTGGAACTTGGTAATTTCACTAATCATTGTCCAAATTAGATGATGATATAGGGAAACCACCATCAACCCAAATAGAGTAAAATGTATCAATTTCATGATTTTATGATTACAATGACTGATAAAAGGCTCTAAATGATGTTGTGGTAGGTATACTCATCATATACTTAATGTTATCAAGTACTTTGTTTGATTTTGGTTCTACGTATTCTTTTATTTCATTCAATTTTGAAAATAACATCAAGTTAAACTCTAAAATGATAATGGAATTTTTGTCTATTAAAACTCCTAGATGAACTATTTAAGCATCAAATATATATATGGATTCCCCTATTAACTTTGGTGAGTAAATCACTCTATAAACCCGATAGTTATTCTAATAGAGGAATTTGACATAATACTTGGGATATATTGGATTTAAAACTATAATTCCAAGATCAACTATAGAATAATGTATATTTCAGTATTATTTAATTGGAAATGTATAATCATATTTAAAGTATATATTTCTCAATATGAGTCTTTCCAAGAACAGCCTCATATTTCCTTCCTTATAGAAATGATTGGTAAAGAAGAAGAAGAAAGAGAAAGTCTAAATATATGATATGTACCCACTATTTTGGGATACATTTATGTATTACTGAAGATTTATTAGGACCTACCCCAAAAATTGAGGACGATTTATTAATTTAACTCATACATGGATCAAAAACAATATAGAATACCCCATATAGAATGGCATGCGTAGAGTTAGAGGAATTCAATAAATAACTCTAGGGTCTTTTGGAAAAGGGTTTTGTTGACCCCATATTTCTTATTAGGGGTCACATTTTCTATTTTTAAATAATAAGGTTGGATAAATGTGTTTGTACATTTTTTATAAAGAATTTATTGGGATAGCTATAAAGAGAAAATATCATCACCAAAGGATTGATGATTTGTTCAACCGGCTTTATGGATCTCAATTATTTTCCAAAATGGATCTTCAATTTGGGTATCATCACTTGAGGGTGAATAAATAAGATATCCCAAAGGATACATTATGAAAAATATATGGGAATTATAATTTCATTTTTATGCCCTTTTTCTTGACTAATTCTCCTTCCATATTTATGTATTTTATGAATAGATTCTTTAAGGACTACCTTAATGAATTTATGATGGTATTTGTTAATGATATTATGATATATTCCAAATTTTATTAGGAGAATAAAGATAATATAAGGGTCATATTTCAGTCTCTAAGGAAGGATAATTTATTCATTAAATTCAGAAAATATGAATTATGGTTATAACAAGTTGTGCTCTTGGGAAACAGTGTGACTAATGAAGGAATCTCAGTGGATCAAGTGAAGAAAAATTTTCATCTAGGAGTGGAAAAATCCTATAACTATAACCAATATTCATAGTTTCCTTGTTCTAGTAGGATATTATAGAAATTTTGTGAAAAATAATTCATGGATTTCTAATCCACTAACCAGGTTAACTCAAAAATGAGTTAAGTTTATCTAGATAAAGGAGTGTGAATAAAGTTTTCCTAAAATAAATAAGGGGTTGGTTAATAAACCTATGATAACTTTAACCTATAATGGGGAATTATTTTTCATTTATATTAATTCATCATTAAAGGTAATTTTATGTTTACTAATACAAAATTAAAAGGTCATCACTTATTTGTATAAATATTTAAAGTCCCATGAATAGAATTTTCTTAAACATAATCTAGAGATAGTTGTAGTTATCTTTTCATTAAAGATATAGAAACACTATATTTATGGAGAAAATGTGATATATACCTAGAAAACCAAATTTTGAAGTATGTATTCACATAGAAGGAGCTCAACATGTGTCGGTGAAGATGTTTTGATCTAATAAAGGACTACAATTTCTCTATTCACTACTATCCTAGAAAGTCAAATAAGGTTGTTAATGCTCTTATTAGAAAATAACATGCTACTTTTTCCATGAAGTGGATTGATAAAGACCTTGTCTTTATGAATATTAAAATAATAGATATGGAAATCATAATACTAGGGAATATATCCATCCTTTCCCAAATAATTTCCCAATCATATATCTAATAGAGGATTGAGGAAGCACAAAGGGACGATTTGGAGATTTAGAAGAAAGTGAAAATATTAAAGGAGGAGAATATTAATGATTTCCACATCGATGAAGATGGTATTATTTGGTTTAGATCTAGAATTTTTTTCATTCATATCCTGAGATAATGAAACAACTATTGGATAATGCACATAGCTTTTCTGTCTCCATTTATCTTGGGAGTACCAAGATGTACTGGTATTTTCTAGAGAACTTTTAGTGGGATAACATGAATAAGGAGATCACTGATTATACCTCAAGGTTCTAAGTGTGTCGGAAAGTTAAATCATAACACTAGAAGTTCAAAGGGATGATGCAAACATTTTCTATACCCACATGGAAATTGTAGAACATCAGTATAAAATCCATCACTAGTATCTTGAAGAAACTTAAGGGAATCAATGTGATATGGGTTGTGGTGGATTGACTCACCAATAAATCCCACTTCTTCACTATTCAAGAAGATTTATCACTTGACCAACTTTATATGATATATATAAATGAATTGGTGAGGTTGTATGGGGTTCCACTTTAAATCATTTCTAATCATGATCCAAAATTCACATCTAAATTTTGGAGAATTCTTTAACATGATCTGAATATTGAAATAAATTTCAACATGGATTATCACCCCCAAACTGATGGCCAATCTAAAAGTACCATTAAGAAATTGTAAGACATGTTGAGATCATATTTGATGGAATTAAAAGGAGGATGATATAAAAATCTTCCTCTAGTTGAGTACTTGAACAATAATAGTTTTCACTCAAGCATCCAAATGACTTTATATGAATTCCTTTATGGGAAGAGATGTAGAACACCTGTGTGTTGGGATGAAGTTGGTGAAAACAAGCTACCAAGACCTAAAATGGTCAAGGAAATGGTGGAAAAAGATAAAACCATTCAATAACACATCAAGGATGCTCAGAGTTGATAGAATAGTTAGGATGAAAATCTTCTATGAAACCTAGAGTTTGAAGTTGGAGATAAAGTGTTCCTCCATATATCACCATGGAATAGAGTCATGCATTTTAGAAAGAAACAAAATCTTATCCCAAGGTACATTTTCCACTTTGAGATCCTTTATCACATAGGATCAGTGGCCTATCAGATATCACTTTCCCTAAACATGGATAAATTTCATGATGTATTAAATATATCACTCTTAAGGAAGTACTACCTGATCCCTTACATGTACTAAATCTAGAGTTTATAAAAATAGAGAATGGCCTCTCTTATGGGGAGCATCCAGTGAATATTTTGGACCATAGAGACAATGTTCTATAGAGAAAGACAACTCACCGTGTCAAAGTGATATAGGGGAACCATAAATATAAAGAGGCACAACAGGAACCATAGGAAACAATGAGATAGAATTAATCACATCTACTCTCAACTAAGAATATGATTCGAAATTTTTCGGATTAAATTACTTTAAGGGGGGAAGAATATAACGACCTAAAAAATATTATTCTTTAAATAATGGAACTCTTTTATCTCAATAACATTGTATTATGTTTTATAATATAAGAACATAAAAATAATTTTACATGTCATAAGAACTATACACATCATTTTCTTATATGAACTTTTACAATTAGGAATAGTAAAAGTATAGAAAACACTTACTATTAACAAACAAAACTTTATTTCATTATTTATGAATGTTACATTTAGTCTACAAAAATTCATATTATGATACTGAATATCACAATAGTAAAAAAATAAATGATAAATAAAGTAAAATATAAAAAATCTGGTTTCCTTGATACCCTAGAATCATTATACCCATGAAAAGTACTATAATAGAGAAACAAAGAATTAGTAATACAATATTAATTTTGGAAATAATTTTGAACCATGATATAATCGATGTGAAAGATAAATTATAAGAGTGGTGGTGCATTTATAGGAATACATGGTCTTTTGACAATAATACAATTAGTTAATAAGAAAAATTCTCATTATTGTTGTTGTTTATGTATACACATTTAAGTGGTCATTCATATTATTTAATGATATAATCAAAATTGAATTATCTTTGAAGACTATAAAAATATTTTGTTAAAAATATGTTTTATGGTAAATGAATAAGTTTTAATTAAAATTTATTTTCATGAAAAATATATAAAATTCTTTTTATATGATAATATTTTTTAACAAAGTCCTAAATAATTTTTATGATGGTCAGAATGATTGTTTCCCTTTAAAATTTAAAATTTTCAATAAATTAGGATTTTTATATAAATGTTAAAAATCTCATATTTATAGATTTATTTGGGTAAAATAAATTTCATTTTTGGACTTGAAACATAAAAATTATATTAGGGTGATTTTTTGTTAATTTTATAACAATGTTGATTTTTTGGTGAAAAAGTGAAAATTGACGCTTATGAGCGCTTCAAATTTATGACATTGTTATAATGTAAACATGATTAAAAAAATTCTGAAAATTTTTTTTGCAAAAAAAAATTAATATAAAAAGTATAAAAATGAATTTAAAAATACTAATTATAATTTAGAAAGATATATTTTACATTTTGGAATCAAAAATGAGTTTTTTGAGATAAAAAATATTTTTGAATTTTGTGTATTAAATGTGTTGGTTGGAAAGTAAGTTTATAATTATGAAGGATTTTAACATACTCGCACCTTCAACCACTAAATAATTAGCTAGAAAATTGGTTTTAATTCATTTGACTCAAAAGTGGTTGGCTTATAAAATAAAATAACCAATATTTAATCCTTTAAAAACACCCTTCCTCAAGTATAAATACCACCCATTCCCATTTCATCTCCACTCCAAATTCATAATCCACTAATTTATCCTTAGTTTCACTCCATATATATCCTCCAAGGTTTCCAAAAGTTTTTATGGTTTCCCTCTCCAAGATTTAGGAAGTAACGTTTCAAGGTAAGGGAATTCTCATTTTCTCCTTTTTCATTCAAGTACCTCCTTTTTACATGTCTTATAAATGCCAGGCTTCTTTATTTTCATGAAATTTTGAACTTCCCTTTACTTAAAAATAGTATTTTACCAATGTAAAACCTTTTTTCCCTCTAATTATTCCCTCCCCCATACTGCTAAATTTATTTCTTTAATTTCTCTCTTTACTTAGGAATTTCTTATTTTGTGAATACCCAAACCTATATATTTTATATGGGAATTTACCTGGATGTAAACCTATTTTATTGATCAAAGATTTAAAATTATTAAACCCACATTTCCTTTCCATGGGTTAAATTTTATAAAATTTCTAAGTCTTTAAGAATTTATGTACTCAATGATTTTATAAGAAACTCTTCCTTTATTTACATGAGTTATTAATGAGGTGTTTTATTATGATCTATGTAGCTCACATGAATTAAGACATATTAAGGGTGTTCCCTAATATCTCTCCAATGAATTGGGTAAATAATTATTCTCTAGAGATGACATGTTTTATAATACCTTGGTGAATAACCTTGGTTACTATGTTTTATTAATCCTTAGTGATAAACCTTGGTGATATTCTTAATAATTTCATATTTTTATGTTGTAGAAATATTTATTTGTTATGTATCATGTATTTGTTATTATTCACTCATGATATGAATCATGTCTTATCCATGATAATAATCCAGGTTCCATTTCCATGTTTTCCCCTTACTCGGTTTTATGCTCATCCTTTTATATTAATGTATGTCCCAAAGAAATTACTTGCAGTGAGGTGACTTAGGATATAATAATAAATAATCCTTTCAAAAGGATTTAATTATTTCTATGTTTATGGTTTCCTTATATAACCCAAGTATTATTTACCTAGTTTCCAATACACTAGAACTCAAAAGATCCTTTAAAGTCATTAATTTAATATTTTTTAAGGAATTATGTTAAAATTCATGTATTAAAAAAGAGTTCATTATATTGAACCTCAAAAATGAAATCAAATTTTCAAAATGGTGATGTGAAAACGTTTTGAAAACATTTACTAATTAAAAATATAATCTTTTAAAAGGAACCTTGAAGAATACATAAAGGTTTCAAAACAGTGATGTGATAACATTATAAAATGATTTCTTTTAAACAAATAGAGATAGAAACTTCAATAATAGATTCTTAAATTTATATAAAGGTTATAAAAAATAAATTTAGAGTGGAAGATAAAATATTTGATTTTTAAATGATGGAAAACCATTTGAATATTTTTAAATGACTTTGTTGAAACCCCATATTGTAAAATAGGTGGTAAAACTTCCATTTAAAAATAATAGAAAGAAAATATAGAGGTTTAATGAGTAATCATATATTTGGGTTTCAAAATAATAAAGGAAAACATTTTTGGAAATATTGAGCACATAAATGGAAGAAACCCCTTCTTTAAAGGATATGATAATTTTTTCTTAAAAAAGATTCACTTTTATAAGAAATAAATTCCTTGATAAAATATATTTTATTTAAAAACATCATTTTAACTAGATATAAAATAATAAATATCTTATTAAATAGTAAATATAATGATTTATCAAACATATAAGAATCACACTCAAGGAATAACATTTTAACTCAAAGAAGGGAAATCTGAGTTAAAAATCCATTATAGATGTCATTATTCATGAAGGAGGGGACATTTAAAAAGAGGTTGTGTGGTAAAAATTTAAATACCTATAAAATAAATATAAACTACCATATAATTCAATCAAAGGGTAGAATTTATCCAACTTATATGAAATAAGTTTGAGAATAACAATCATAACTGAATGAAGGAGAATTGAGTTTCCAAAAACAGTCATGGTAATGGTAATGTAAGAATAAAAGGGTTACCATGAAATTTAAATTAGTGTTTCGTGAAATTAGATATGTTAATTATAATTGAATTAAATAGTTCGGTGAATACACCATATAAAATAAATTGTGGTGTGAAATATCAAACATATCACATGGATTTGAAAATGATACAAAGAAACTCTTACCTTGAATCTCTACATAGTTGATCACACTATAACCTCCTATATAACAAGAATAATCATATTAATAAAATATTTCATAACATTATTAATGTATATAACCATTTATAAACTTAATTAATAATTATTTCCTACATTTATGTTAGTTATTATCTATTGTCAATATCGGGTGTGGGTAATCTTGATCATTTTGAACTATTTTCATAATATTTGTGTTGTTATATATATGTATCCCAAATTTAATAATTATAAAATAATATAAGATACTTAAATAGATGTATTATGATAGTTTATAAATTTATAATTTTATTCTATGAGATTTTTGGTTACGATCATTAATGATGAATTCGGTGATGAGCTTATTTCGATGATTCTTAGCGAACGAAGGGTGTTTTCTTAAATGAATTGTTAAAAAAATTATTAACATTAAAAAATAAAAATAAAATCATTATTTACTTATTTATATCATATAATACTAGAAATTAGATACTCATATTCATCCATGATATAAATTTATATCATTGTTCAGGTGGGTGGTTAAACAAACCCAAACAAGAATATACCATAATTAATGGATGATTATGAAGTGATTTAGTGGTAATATAATTATTATAGAAGTATAATGATATTATTTAGTTTTTATTAGTGTGATATATCATAATTGGAAGGAATTTTAATATTAAGATAACTTATATAAAGTTATTTATTAGTACGAATAAATCATTTTTTATCTTAGAATGCTCTTTTAGATGCTTAAATTTACCATGGTTTTTTATTATTCATATTGTTAATAGGTTGTAAAAAAAAATTTTAAAGGACATTAATAATTTTATAAACATAATATTTATCCATTAAACTCATTCTCATGACAATCCATGTAAGTTGGTGATGAAAATAAAAACAAAAAGTAATTGTTCCCTAGAGGAGGTTGTCCAAATGTATGTATGGATGATGATTTCATTTTCCATATAATGGGAGAAAGGGGTAATATGGTTTATCATTTTAGAATCTAAAATATTTCATAAATATTATACTTATATATTAAATAATTTACTAGTATCATCTTTTTCAGGCGATAAAGTAAAATAAAACACATTGTGTTCACAACTATAGAACAAGGTTTTATCAGCGCTAAAAAATCCTTTATTAGTGCTAAAAAATCACTGATAATCCAAGTGTTATTAAAAGAGGTTTCTCTTTTATCAATTCTAAAAAAAGTTCTAATAAATGCCCCTTTTATCAATTTTTTTAAAAGCACTAATAAAATTCAAAAAATTATAAAAAATAAAATAAAAAATATTTAAATAAGAGGGCCCCTTTTAAAAGTGCTTAACCCCCCCCCCCCAACAGCATTAGGAAGCTCGCTCGCACGTGCCCCTACCACCCCTTTAACAGCGCTTCACACACACCCCCAACCCCACCCTTTAACAGCGCTCGCCCCTACACCCGCTCGTGCATCCCTGCCTTTGCTTGGATTCAAACCCAAGACCTCTCCCTTACATGCCTGCACCTCATCCATCTTTTTTTGTTCTCCATTTAATGATATATCTATTTATTTATATATATATATTTATTCAAATATTATTATAGAATTATATTAATATATATATATTTATTTATTTATATTAATATATATATATATATTAATATCTATTTATATCTATTTATTTATATATATTTTTAGTTATTTTTTTTTATTCATATATTAATATATATTTATAATATTAGTTTTAAATACATTTATAAAATATATTTTTTTTTTGGGTGTGTTTATAAATAAATAAATAAATACATATATACAACATACATATACATGTATATAAATTATATATATGTGTATCTGTAAGTATAATTATACATATTTCTATATATTCATATATATTATATATATTATATATTTATATGTATATTTATATGTTAGAATGTATAGATAATATATATCAGTTTGTTAATATATACACACATTAATATATATAGACACACACACACACAATATATATAGGTATATAAATATTCATATATTTTTTTTAAATAAAATGGATATTAGTTTTTATTTATAAAAATACTATATATTGAGAAATATATTTTATATGTAAATATATTTAATTATTTATTTATAAAATTAAATTTTTATGTGTGAATATAAAAAAAATATGTATATATTGTTATATATTTGATTATAAATAATAATAAATTATGAAAAATGATAAAATTTGAAATCCATAATATCAATATGAATGTAATCCATGGGAATAAATTTAGTTCCCACTAAAAATTTGCAAAAAGACCCTCTTAAACGAGAATGAAATTCCATCGAATGTTAAAAAGTTTGGGTATCCTAACTAAAAACTTAGTTTTGGAGACCTTTTAGGAATTTTTTGGCATGAAAAAGGTTACAAATGGTTCTCCTTGTCACTAGTGCATAGATCTTGTCGCAATCTTTGATTTGATATGTGGTACAGCTCAAATGGGCACCCAGATCAAAATTTATGGCCGTTTGAAGGTTGAGTTATGTTTTCAACTTATTTTAGATCTTTTATTAATTTTTTAATTTTTCCTGTCTTCAAATTGTTATTAAATAATTATTAATCGATAATAATTATAAAATTATTAAATAATAATATTTTTTGAAATATTTTATAATCCATTTTTACTAAATATCTTAGATATTAAGTGTAAATGTCTATTTATACTTATCTAAAACATATTTAAAATATATATATTATATTCATATAAATATATTTATATATTTATATTTATACATTAATATATTTTTTTTAATGATTTTTTTGAAAAATACTCTTTATTAGCACTAGTAAAAAAATGCAGACAAAGACCCCCCCCCCCCCATATCAGCGCTACTAAAAACGCTAATAAATGGGGTCCCTTTATCAGTGCTAAAAAAATTACTAGTAAAGGGGGTACCTTTATCACCACTAAAAAAATCACTGATAAAGGGGTACTTTTAACAATGATTTTTTTAGCATTGTTAAAAGTACCCATTATCATCACTTTTTTAGCATTGATAAAGGTACTCCCTTTATAAGCACTTTTTTTAACTCTGTTAAAGGGTGGTGCTGTGAAAACCCATTTTTGTGGTCGCGGTTGTGGAGGCGGTATTTCGTACAACGCATGAATAATGATTTAATTTTTCTTAATAGAAAATGGAAAGATGGTTAATTCTTGTATTTTCATTATAATAACATACTAGTATAATAACTATACTTATGTTATAATTTTAAGATGGTGTAATGTAATATGAATAAGAATAAGTGCACATAAAGAAATAGAAATGAGAAAGGATCAGTTAGAAATTTATACCTCACTTCTTAGATTATCTCCTTTGAAAAGCTGGTTAGCCCTTTGAGGGATGGTATTTTAAGAAGACCAGAACCTCTTGAAGGTGACTAATAATGTTTATGATAGGTTTGGGTGGATTTTGGTCTGAATTAAATGGGTTGTGCTGTGAGGGTAAGTGAAGAGAGAAATTCCCCTTTTATAAGTGAAAAGGAATGGAATTTTGGTAAATACCCATTTATTTTCAATAATAGGAAGTCGCTATCAAGGAAATTAGCTCCAAAATTAATGTATATAGGAAGGGATAAGGTCGATAAATGACCAAAAACCCATTTACACACATTTTATAAACATTTTTGTGGTCTTTACCTCTTAGTTAAAACATTTTTACCCCTTTTGATATTTACCATGGTAACTAGTTTTTACTAAATTAATTTACCATTTATGCTTGAAAATAAATTGGTTATTATTAAATGACTGATATGAAATTAATTTTTTATTATATCATAAAATCCCTTTTAATGGGTAAGGGGGAACCCAACAAGACATTAAAGACATAAAGGCATTAATTGTGCCACCACAGTCCACAATCCATCAACAACCAGATCAAGAAAATGAAGAAAAGATCCTCCCCAACATTAAAAATCTTTAATTCCAGCTTCCACCTTCTCATCGCTGCTCAGAAAGTTGTCTCGTGCAATTGCACAGGCTTGGTACCGATAACAGAATTCATACCCTCTCAAACATCCAAATATGAATAGTAATGATCTAGTGAAAACTTCTGGCTCTAAACCTCATCTGAAGCAGCTCCTTGAAGAAGGTCTGGTTGCATGGGTCCTAGAACGTAGGCCATGGGTCATAGCATCACCGATCGCTCACATAGCAGGAAACCACAACAAAATACATTCACCAAGACAAAAAGTAAATCAAACAGAAATGCATTAACAAAAATGATTGAATCTCAGATACTGAAACCATCACCAGAAGATATTCTCGCTGCAACAAACCCCCACACTGACCTTTGAAGGTCGAAAACAAAGCCACCCTGGCAATGTCAATGCGAAAAAAAATCCTCAAATCCCATCACTTCCATCAAAACTGATCATAGAGACCACACCAACTGTCCAAAACACCCACCCTGTTAGAGCACGCTACTGAGGAAGATCAGAATGACCACCCTCACCATAGAAGTCCTAGAACACGACCCCTTCTCCATAGAAGAGTAGACCACCCAACACTGTGAAAGTTTAACCTCCCTTCATTGCTGAAGAAAAACCACCCCGCAATTGTCAGCAGGATGGTGCCCCCCCCCCCCTAATTGTCAAAGGGGGTTTGGTGGTGGTATATGGTGGGTGGCCAACCCCCACCAAATCATCCAGTAGGATAGAGGATTGAAGGGGGAGAGTCATCCTATATAAAGGGCTCTCTCCCATGAGTTTTATCATTAAATCATTAGACCTCATCTGGTTCTCAAATTCTCCATTTATTTTTGGTATTTTGTGAGGCAGTTTCCCCTTTATTCAAGAGAGAATATTACGAGGGTTTTCTCCTTGTAATAAGTGAGGGAGTGTGTACCCACTTTTACCCTATATTGATCCTTCTATTTTCCCATGGTTTTTTTACCCCTTCCATTTGGAGGTTTTTCCACGTTACATCTGGTGTCATTTATTTTTCCACATTTTTCACTTTATTTTTATTTAGTGATTATTGCTTCACCGGTGGGCTGATCATTTACGGTCCTAACAAGTGGTATCAAAGGGAAGGTTCTGGCCTGGTGTTGTTCACGTTTTCGGGTATTAATAACTCTCATAAATTTGAGTATGCTCTGTGATTGCAACTCCGGTTGTTCTGTCACATCAGAAAAAAAATATTGAGATTATTAAATACGCCATTGTGAAATAGAAGAGGTTCTGGACTAATGGCGTGTCTAGATGGAGGTGAAATTTTAGATCAAAAAATTCAATGGGAATAATTTTTTGTTGTGGAAAATGAAGATACAGGGAGTGCTGCGGAAGGATAATTACCTACTGGAAATTGGCAAAAAGCCGACGGGTGTGACAGAGGAGAAATGGAACGATATGGACGGGAATGCTATTGCCAACATCCATTTGGATTTGGAAGATGGGGTACTATCGAGCATTGCAGAGAAAAATATGGTGAAGGAAATATGGGATACTCTGACGAAGTTATACGAGGCCAATTCTCTGAACAACAAAATTTTCCTGAAGATAAAATTATACACTCTTCGAATGGTAGAGTCATCATTGGTGACCAACCACATCAACAACCTCAATACCTTGTTTTCTCAGCTCATGACGTTGGGCTATAAAATTGTGGATATTGAACGTGCAGAGATTCTACTCCAGAGTTTTCCATATTCGTATGACCAAATCATAATCAACATCACCAATAATATCCTGACAGATATGTTGCTCTTTAATTATGTTTCAGTCGCGGTTCTTGAAGAAGAAATTCGGCACAAGAACAAGGAGGACAGGTAGACAACTTCTCACCAAGAAGAGGCTCTGTCAATGGAGAGAGGAAGGATGATGGAGCGTGCTTCCAGTGGGAGTCAAAATCATGGAAGGTCCAAATCAAGGAGTAAGAAGAATAATGTCACATGTTTCAATTGTGGAAAGAAGGGTCACATCAAGAAATATTGTTGGAATAAGAAGAGTGGTGAAAGGATCTCTCAGGGAAATGTGGCGAGTACTTATGTAAAAGGAGATATACTAGTCAGTGAAGCGGCAACAACTACTGGGAGTAGGAAGCATCTCAACGATGCATGGATTATCGACTCAAGATAAACATGGCACATGACATCTCAATGAGAATGGTTTGACTAATATGAATCCATCCTGAAAGGACTTGTGTACATGGTTAACGATCACACTCTAAAGATCATTGGAGTCGGTAACATCAAACTAAAGATGCATGATGGTATTGTTCAGATTGTCCAAGGTGTACGTCATGTGAAGGGCCTGAAGAAGAACATATTGTCTTTGGGACAATTCGATGATATCGGATGCAAGACTCACACTGATAATGGACTGATGAGAATTGTGAAGGGTTATCTTGTGGTAATGAAGGCAGAGAATATCTCAAAGAACCTGTACGTTCTTATGGGTAAAACTTACAAGGAGGCGGAGATAGTTGTTGCATCAACTACCTCAATGGAAGTGTTGACAACATTATGGCTTCAAAAGCTTGTCCATATCTCAGAATGAGGCCTAAAGATTCTTTCGGATCAGAAGTTTCTGCCTGGGATGACAAAGGTATCCTTATAATTTTGTGAGCATTGTGTTTTAATCAAAAAACACAGGTTAAAGTTTGGGACGTCAACAGCGAGAAGTCAGGAGATCTTAGAGTTGATCCATTCCGATATTTGGCAAGCACCAATTATATCCCTAGGAAGAGAAAGGTACTTTGTATCATTCATTTATGATTATTCTATAAGATGTTGGGTGTACCCAATCAGGAGGAAGGCAGATGTTTTTGAAGTCTTCAAAAAATTCAAAGCGCAGAAGGAGCTTGACTCTGGAAAGAAGATCAAGTGTCTGAGGACAAACAATGGTAGAGAATATACAAGTGAGGAGTTTGATACTTTTTTTCAACAGGAAGGAATCAAGAGGAAGTTCACGGTGGCGTACACTCCTCAACAGAATGGAGTGGTGGAGTGGATGAACATAACCCTGTTGGATAGAATGAGGGTGATGTTGAAGACTATAGGAATTGCAAAAACTTTTTGGGCAGAAGTAGTGAATACCGCCTATTATGTGATCAACCGATCTCCTTCAATGGAAATTGATCTAAAGACACCGATGGAGATGTAGACTGGTAAACTCGCTAACTATTACCTGTTATATACTTTTGGAAGCCCTGTATATGCATTGTTTAATGACCAGGAAAGATCTAAGTTGGATTTGAGATCTAGGAAATGTATATTCTTGGGGTACGTTAATGGTGTGAAGGGGTATCGTTTGTGGGACCCACTGCCCACAAATTTATCATCAGCAGAGATGTCATTTTTGCAGAAGATAAGGTGCAAATGAAAACTGATAAAGACACGGAGAAGGAGAATATAGAAACTACAACATTTGGAGTAGAGGACAAGTCCAAGGAATAATCAGTTTCCTCTGAAGCATTACCAGAGCATGAAAATCAAGTACCGATTGAGTCTGGACCATGACGGTCAACTCAGGAGAAAATAGAACCAATATGGCACTCAGACTATGTAACTGAGAGCAATATTGTGTATTGATTATTGATAGATGATGAAGAGCCATATTCTTTTGTGGAGGTGACCCAGAGTCCAGATGTATCCTCATGGATGGTGGAGATGCAGGGGGAACTTGAATCCCTGCACAGGAACAAGACTTGGGATCTTATTCCATTACCTCATGGAAGGAAGGCTATCAGAAACAAATGGGTCTTTAAGATCTAGCGGGATGAAAAGGACCAGGTGGAAAGATATCGTGCAAGATCAGTGGTCAAAGGATTTTCTCAGAAGGAAGGTATTGATTTCAATGAAATATTTTCTCCTATTGTTAAACTGACGACTATTCGGTTAGTTCTGGAGATGTGTGAAACATACAGTTTACATCTAGAGCAGCTGGATGTGAATATTGATTTTCTCCACAGTGATCTTGATGAAGAGATCTATATGCTCCAACCAGAAGGTTTTTTAGAATAAGGCAAGAGAACTTGGTTTTAAGGTTGAACAAATATTTGTACGGTCTCAAACAGGCGTTGAGGTGTTGGTACAAGATATTTGATTCCTATATCATGACCTTGGATACGATAGACTTCATTCATATCCTTGTGCATATTTCAAGGGTTCTGATGGTAATTATTTCATCATTCTTCTATTTTGTGTGGATGCCATGTTGGTTGTAGGCCCCAACAAAGATCAGATCCAGGAGATGAAGACACAGTTGTCTAGGGAGTTTGATATGAAGGACTTGGGACCAGCAAACAAGATTATTGGGATGCATATTTACCAAGATAGAAATAATGGGAAGATTTGTCTATAACAGAAGATTTACTTACAGAGAGTCTTGAAACTCTTCAACATGCAATACTTTAAGCCAATATCTACCCCTCTTCCCATTAATTTCATGTTATCATCCACAATGAGTCCTAGCAGTGAAGCAGAGAGGAATGAGATGTCTCGAGTACCGTATGCATCAACAGTGGGTAGTCTAATGTTCACTATGGTTTTTACTAGACCAGACATTGCACATGCAATGGGATAAGTTAGTCGGTACATAGAGAATCCAGGATGGGAGCATTGGAGAATAGTGAAGAGGATCCTGAGATACATCAAGGAGACCTCAGATGATGCATTATGTTATGGAGGATCATATTTTACTGTTAAAGGATATGTTGATTCAGATTTTTTAGGTGATTATGACTAGAGGAAATCCACTACTGGTTATGTGTTTACTCTTGAAAGGGGATTTGTGAGCTAGATTTCAAAGTTACAGTCAGTTATGGATTTATCCATGATAGAGGCAGAGTACATGGCAGCTACATAGGCTTGCAAAGAGGCGACTTGGATGAGAAGGTTGTTGGAGGAGCTCGAGCACAGACAGACGCAGATTCCATTGTTTTGTGATAGTCATAGTGCCTTGCACATTTCAAGGAATCCATCTTTTCATTCCAGTACGAAGCACATTGGGGTACAGTATCACTTTTTCCGAGATGTGGTGGAGGAAGGAAGTGTGGTTATGCATAAGATTCATACTAAAGAAAATCTGGAAGATTTCCTAAAGAAGGCGATTAACTTTGATAAGTTCAGATGTTTCATATCCTCGAGTGGCCTTGCAGAGACTTGAGTATCATGTTTGGAATATATAAAGGATGTGGAGATGTGATTAGTTCACAATCAAATGTCCAAGTGGGAGATGTGTCAGTAGGACAGTGTCGCCCCCCAATTGTCAAAGGGGGGGCTGGTGGTGGTAGATGGTGGGTGGCCAACCCCCACCAAATCATCCAACAGGATAGAGGATGGAAGGGGGAGAGGCAGCCTATATAAAGGGATCTCTCCCATGAGTTTTATCATCCGATCATTAGATCTCATCCGGTTCTCAAATTCTCTATTTATTTGCGGTATTTTGCGAGGTAGTTTCCCCTTTATTCAAGAGAGAATATTACGAGGGTTTTCTCCTTGTAATAAGTGAGGAAGTGTGTACCCACTTTTACCCCATAGTGATCCTTCTATTTGCCTATGATTTTTTTACCCCTTCTATTTGGAGGTTTTTCCACGTTACATCTGGTGTCATTTATTTTTCCGTATTTTTCACTTTATTTTTATTTCTTGATTATCGATGCACCGGTGGGACAATCATTTATGGTCCTAACAGCAATGTCATATCTGAGCGACTAATGAACCACCACTTCCCTAAGACTTTCCCACAGAATAAATACACCCCGCCGCATCGCCAGATCCGAACCACGAACAAACCTCACTACTATCAGGAAACTTTTCCATAGAAGAAATGCACCCCACCACGTCGCCAGACCCAAACCATGAACAAATATCATCGCCACCTAGAAACTCTTCTTGGAATAACGTAGTCCTCCGCACTTCCAGAGCCAAGCCACGGACAAACCTCGATACCGCCTAACACCTCATTGTGGAAGATCTCACCCCGCTATTGAAGAACGAACCCCACGCCGCCAGATCTAAGCCCACGTGAAATGCGACAGAGAGAGACCCACAGCTCCAGATCCAATCCAAAATATCCAAAACACATCTCCACATGACACCACCACCCCGTGAACTCATAGGGAGAGCTCCAAGAAGGAAACACAGCTCACTGGAGACGAAGGAATGGAAGGCGGCGATAGGGGGAACCCTACACCCATTGCGACCCTTATGGGATCATACTTTCATCTTATTATTACAAGATTTTGACCTAATTATTGAAAATTTTAAATTCATTTAATAATATTAAATTTCTAAAAGAGATAGGAATTAATTTTAAAATAATAAATGTATAATTTATTAAAAAAAAAATTGAAAAATATAACTTAAGCTCTAAAATGTAAAATATGGATTTTTAAATTAGAAATATCATTTTTAAAATTATAAATTCAATTTTAAAATAAATATTCGGTCTTAGAAAAAAGGTTTCATAAATTTACGATTCATACTTATATGTGAATAATGTCATGAATTTCATATTATTTGAAAAAATTGTATTTTTACTATTCACCTAAAAATCAATCTTTTTAGAAAAAATACCAAAAAATTGTCATCAGTTAATATTTCTATAAGGAATACAAAAATGAAGTTTATTTTTTCAATTTAAAATTCTAAAATATATAAATTTAACTTTTAAATGAAATGATAATGCTCAAGGAAAAACTATTTTGATAGGAAAATAATTTTTAAAATAAGAGTTTCTCTTATTCTTGATTTCCATAAAACACTAATAAAGATAGAATTAATCAATAAATGTTATATTTTATTAAAATCACCATTTAACAATAATATACTTAGTTTTATTTAATAAAAATAATGATACATAAAAATATATATTCTTAAACGCAATAACAAATTAAGTAAATTTGTATAAAATAACCTTGACATATAAATATATATTAATATATTTTGTAATTTAGTTACTTCTATTCATACCTACTAATTAAATGGAAAAGTTTTAATAGTCTAAATATATTGTGGTTTTATTTTAGCTTAATTTTTCATGTGAAGCAAGATATTGAACATATTGACTTAATTAGAGGAAAACATATATTAAAATATTGGGTTGTTACACTATATCAGCATCACCTCAATATGTCTCACTTCACCTACTCAATATCTCGATATAGGGACCCTACCCTTAGTTATATCTATAACCATAAATGTTTTATGCACACTGAGATTCTCATCAAAGGTGTGAGTATAAACCCAATAGAATTCCACTAACAAAACCTTAACATAAGTGTAGTAGATATATCAAGTGTACGTGATGACAGAAAGTAAATACACAAATAACCACACAAATAATTGGGTAATCATGTGCTAATAAAGCTTCCATGAACCTCATACCTATCTACTTCAGCTCCATACCATAAAGAAGATTCACGCTAAATTACCACAGAGGATGAAAAACACAACTCCACCCTTCCAACACCACAAGTCAAACCATCTCACTCATGGTTTCCCACCATCACACATCAATCTCTTATATATCACTCATGAATAGTGAACAACTCATCCTCAAACATAGTAATCTCTCTCATGATGATCCCACTACCCATCCAAGCTTAGTTATATCACTCATGAATTGCCTGTATCACCATCCTAGACATAGTCATCTCACTCGTGACTAGCTCATATTGACATGAAAATATCAGACATATCACTTATGACTAGACCACATCATCATATTAACTTCTAAATCATAAGAAAAGGTCATTATAACCTTAATCAAGCCCAAATAGCTCATTATAATCTCATTTAACCTTGTGGAGAGTCATTCCCTTAACCATGGTGTAAGGATCTTTTCTATCATTCTAAGTCATATCACTCACGCTCCCCCTTTAAGGGTTCAACTACATCAATATGGACTCACATTATGCTTTGATACCCATACCAAAAATCAAATGTCTCATAGGGATAAACATGAACCCATATGAAAATCATTGTGTATAACTTCATACAAGTTTCATATCCTAGTAAGGACTTCTTACCTCAAGTGCGTTGAAGCTTAACCACTAAGAATCACCACCCAAAACAAGACCAGTGTTCCAAATCCTTAAAATTATCCTCACATTCACACATTGGGGTTCCATAATAGGGGAAAAATAAATATAGTAATAAATGGGTTCCTATGTAATGGGAAGGTTTAGACTTATCGAGAGAAGACTATCACAATGAACGACACTTCAAATAGAAAATAGATGAGTAGAAGGGAGACAAAATTTTCAAATGGGAGCTTGTGCATAAAAAATCATAGGAGAGGGTTGAGGAAGTTAAGGGGGAACTCAAATAGGGGTCCAATGAAAATTTACTATCTTAAAAATATTACCATGACCCCTATCATTGTGTAAATATATAGTTCATGTCATGAACTACTAAATGCAAGAAGCCTACAGGGATACATCGATGTATTTATAGTGTGACACAAGTGTCACACCATGAACACCTTCCTACATCTACATTTTAGCTGAAAGATGGTCCAAATTACTGAGATTCACTCTCAAGCTAGTCCTAAGGCCCCAAACAACAAAAAATGACCAAGATACACATGATCATCCAAAAATTAAACCAGAAAAAACCTATAATTCACCTTGAAACTCAAGGGGTGTTGTAGATAATATTGCAGTTATAGATCTTGCAAAGAATTTAAGGTCACATTAGAGGAAAAAAACATACTTTGGAAATTCTATCTCTTGAGGGGGTTTTCTCATATAGGTGATGTAATAGTATAAAGAGTTTTCACAAAAGACAATGTGCCAAACCCATTGACCAAATCCCAATCTCATGAACATCATATGAGATCTAGAAAACTAAAATTTCTTAATAGTTGTCTCTCATCCAAATGGGATTTTTTTGGAGGTAGTGTCCTCAAACCAACTTCTTTTATACTTTAGATTACATCTATATTCACAAACTTGAATATTAATAAATTTATTATTACATATTTATTGATCTCCTATGTGAATTTAATGGGATAATTTCTTAAAGTATCGATCACATTGATAAGCTTGCAGCAGTTCCCCGCTATGATGGGAACCTTGATATGCTATGGTGATATTCTTAAACTTAGTCTTATGCTCACATGATGTCATCTGATGGGACACATATTATGTATATTTTCAAGTGTGAGTACTCGTAAGAATATGAGACTTCAGCTCATGAATTTTTCACTTGGTAATCTCCAAAACTAGATATTACAAGGATAAACCCACCAGTATAAATCAATATGTTTGTGTATCATTGGATATTTCTTTCTATGAACATGTGTAATGATCCTTATACTTTACTATTATTATTAATTCATATCATGAGTCGTGTTCTTAGATATATTACCATCAACCATGATGTAATATGTTCAAGGTAAATTTGGGTGTGATATTGTGTCATGAGTGATATGTTACTAATAAATAAATCAAGGAATGATTTTTCCCTCTATATTTATAGAAGTTGATATCTTATCCCTTTGATTGAAATAGAACCATCGCATTAAATTCCATGGTCATGATGTATTTATGAGTTCATTTTAAGAAGTCAAAGAAAGATGCATCAAGCATATAAATTGATAACAAGAGTATTCAACCTTCTAGATGAGATATAGAGACAAATGGATTATATTACACAGTGAGAATTCATATTTGGTTGTCCTTATTGTTAGATTAACTTATTCCTATTAGGTTCCCTTAAATGTTGTAAGGAATTGATATTAGATGAAACCACCTAATTCCATTTAGAAAGAATCTTAAAGGGTCATGCACTTAGTGTTTTTATCAATGTCAATTAAATTCTATTTGAATTTAATTTTTGGAATAAATATTATTCTCCAAACCAATAAATAATATTTATTCAAAATTTATTGATCACAAATATTAAACTAAATATTTATTCATAAGACCATGAATATTATAAATATTTATTTATTTATAAAATGAATAATATTTATTTAAAATATTTATTCAGTAATTCAATAAATGTTTTGTAGAATGAATAAACTATGTTTTGGGTATGGTGATAAATATTTATTTACCAAAATTTAAAATAATATTTATCATTGCATGATTTATTGAATTCCATGAGACAAAATAATATTATTATTATTTTACATGGAATGGGGTATATTATAGGATTAATATATGATTAACGGCATTTTTTAATTAATTAATATTAAACCCTATCATTGGCTTTATATATACCGTGTTATGTCATTTGTGAGATGTTGGAAAATTTATTTCACACAACACTCTTTCCTCTCCTCCCAAGATATTTCTCTCCACCAATAGCATCTTTAATGTGCTCTCTTAATAATGATAGAAGTTTCACTTTTCCTCCTTCCTCTAAAGCTAGAGAGACCAAGAGATGATCCTTCCAATTTAAAGGGATCGTGTTTTCAACCAAAGGGAGCAATGAAAGATGATCGGTACTATCATTTTAGCACCCATAGTACCATTGATGATGATTTATGATCAAATGGGAACATTAGGATCACTACTAGATAGATTCTATACTTGGATATTAATAGCGAAATGATTGTGTGACCAAACAATGTTCAGACGATCAACCTCTTCTAAAAAGAATGAATTCCTATGACTAAGGTAATTTTTTATGTTTAAATTCATTATATATTTAATGTGAAAAATATCCTCTCTTCCAGGTTCCAACTTCTATATTAATTAATCTTTTAATTAATTTTTTTTTCTAGAAAATTCTTTATCTTGTACATTTTTTATTATTTGTTGATTATGATAAAAAGATGAGTTGGCTACTATCCAATAAGAACTTATGATGCATCTATAACCTTTAGTAACTTTTATAAAAATTTATCTTAAATGATGAATACGATATTCTATACACCATACCATGGGTAGTGATATAACCCAATCATTGTATACAAAACTTGTGAAAATGGTATTTCATTTCTATCCTTCTTTGATGTGGGTAACTATATATCCATGTTTTGTTTTACAATGAGAACCCCTTGGTGTATGTTAAATTATAGAAAAAATGATCCTAATGTTCTTGTTATGGGTAGTGATAAGTTCAAATGGAGCCCTATATTTCTATCATAGACAATGGTATGGCTAAAATCTCATCTACAGGGTTTTTCTCCACCTTTTCATGTGTTGTGATTTTTGTAAAAGTGGGTTCCCTATACACAACTTAAATAGTAATTTTTTATTACAATATCATGAATATAGTGAATTCTTCATGATGAATACTTACCATAATAGTGTTGAAACTTATGTGCTCACTATTTACATGGTAATTTCATTAGATTATTTTTCACATCTAAAAAGTTATAGTAGTTCCCAAATATATTGACAACCTAGAGATACTATGAAATTAATCTTAAAAATATGTCATGTGGTCCAGATACATCATACTAACCAGAAAAAAAATGATGTACGGTTATCAAATGTTGGGGGAGCATAATCATTGAAATTTATTCTGATGAATTACACACTTGGTGATCTTGAGTAGAGGAGATCATGAGTAATGAACCACCAATAGGATCACCACATGTTTTTTTGTGAAATTGGTACTTCCTATCTACAAATATGTGTATTGGTCTCTCAAATTGTGATCATTATTAGTGTGTATCATTCGATTATGCACTTTGATTCAAGATAAAACCCATTAATTTGTATCATGGTGAGGTAGATTTTATTGGGTGAGACATTAGTGGAATGGAATTAATTGAATGATCAAGATAGTTTTTATTGATTCTGAAAGGATGAGATATCTTGGGCCTAGTAGATTGGGATGGTAGTAAATTCATTAAATCAATGGTCATGTTGATTAAAGGAAAGTCTATATAGTATGGTCAGGAATAAAAATACCAAGATATGATGATGACATGAAGTGTGAATCCTACTTTATGAGATATCATGAGACAAAGATATTATATTACACAATCTATGTTCATAGGAGGTTGTAGTTGTTATGACTAAACCTTATCTCATTAGGGGTCTTGATGGGTTTCTAGAATCCACTCCTTATCTATGAGTAGAACTTACTTTTATCGAGATAAGGTTCTAGAGGATTACACACTCAGCATATTTAAGATTCTAGACCAATTCTAGTGAATTAGATATTGGGACATGGTGGGCCCCGTGGTAGTGGCCAGGTAATATCCAAGTTTATACTATTGTAAATGAAATAAATAAATTCAATATTATTTAAGTTTAGAATAATAACCATTTAATTGATTTACTAATTATATTCACAAGTTATTCAATGAATATAATGAGAAATATTTTTCAAATGAATATTAAATATTTAATATTCAATGTTTGTTTAATGTTTATGAGATATATGGGCTGAGTTAATGAATTGGAATTTATCACGTAGCATAGTTTTATTATTACAAGTAATTGATAAATTACTTAGGATCATTGTGACACATTTGTGAGGTTATAAGTGTTTTTTAGGCATTAAATGAAGGGTTAACATATTAAATGGATTAAGGTAAATTTTAATAAGTTTAACCATAGTATATAAGGATTTTAAAGGCTCAAAATGTGAGGTGGAAGGGTTTTCCTGATTTTTATTTCCTCTCCCCCTCTCCCTCAAACCCTAAAGAGATAAAGTGAAGGGAATATCATAGATCACTCGATCCAAGTTCAAGGATCATTAGTTTGATCTCCAATAAATGTGATTACATCAAAATCATCTTTGATTCTCCACACTAACACCCTAAAATTGAATATTTATGTACCGATGGGGCCTTGATTCATGTGTGGATGACCTAGAGGGATTTGATGTTGGTTACTTATAGAAATGATATCTGGAAATGAGAAAAACATGATTCCAATCAAAATCTAAAGTGGTACAGTTTCTATTTAATTTTTGATTTTTAATTCTTCATGCTTAATTAATCTGCATATGATTTGTGGATGAATTCGGGATGGGGTATATCATATATAATTTTTGACCTTAATCCAGACCCAAAAAACTTAAAATGAAATTTTTCATGATTCCTTAAATCCCTAGATTCCTTCAATTGGTATAAAAGTAAGGAGTTCATTTAATTAAGTCAAATATAAAATTTTAATTTTAATTTATTCTAGAAGACAGTGTAACCATGGTCCTACTGTCACAAATGGTACATCGATCAGAGATTAAATGACAGAGTTATGGTCAACCAAAGATCAAAATAATAATTGTTCAAGATTAAAACCAAGAATGAATATATATTTTTTTGGGTTGAATCATATCACTAATGAGTAGTGATTACAATTCATAAGCGATGGTCAGAACCCTACCCATGTGGGATTTATATGACCGAGATATAATACCAGGGAAATCCAGGTCAACGTGGACTTAATTTTAAAAAAAATACATTGTAATACACAAACACACACATATATATATATATGTACATCATAATATGTATAACATATATGTGGGGGTGTTTTTTTAAGCATGAATGGGGTTAGGGAAGATTCCTTCCATGTATTTTTTTCAAACCTAATTCATATGATTGATTTAAAAAGAAGGTGATACTTGGGGGCGCTACCTGCATGGAAAAGGTAAAGCCCCCTTATAGGCAGGAGAAATTTGAACATGTGGTTATATTTAAAAATAATAATTTTATATATATATATATATATATATATATTCATGGGTTTCATGGAAGAAACCCCTTTTTGGGGAGTATGTGGAAGTGTCTTAGGTGCCTCCAATTAAAAAACCTTTTATTATTATTATTATTATTATATTTTTAATTGGAATCTCATGAGGGGTGTATTACCCCCTTCTAACGCACAAGGCATGTGGGTTTTCACATGCCACTAACCCAACACCCTTATCAGGTCGGCCTGACCCTAGGTAGTGGGTCGGGTTCTGCATGACCCATTTGATGCTTCCATTTTTTTCCCATGATATAAAACCCATTAGGGGGTTTAAAATTTTCTCGAGAGACAGAATGATTATATAAAATTCATAAAATATTTAAAAATATTTATAATTTAAATAAATTAATTATGAGACCATGAAATAAGTGTTTTATGATTAAAATTTATATTATTTTAATTTAATTTATATAAAAACACTCAAGATTAATTCATGGAAAAATTAATTTATTTACGTGAGTTTAATGCATACTAACTGATCATGAGTTTTAGACCAACCAATTCATGTATGATATTTTCTTATTTATTTAATTAATTAATTCAATGCATGATTTGTGATAATTATTAAATAAATGATGATCTTCACATCATATTTTACATCATTATATATATAAGGGCCTACGTTCCCAGATAAAAGTTATTTATCTATATTATGCATTCCAAATATCTCTTCACCTTCATGTGAGTATTATTGTATAATGATGAAGATGAAAAGTGAAGTAATTTTCATTGAGATTGGGAAACATACTAGACAGGAGTTTGATGCATTTGATAGGTGAACACTTCATCTGGAGTCACATGCATTGCGATTCAAGGTGTTACTCCTAGGGTCTAATTTGATCCATTATTATCTCAATGAATCAACCATTAGTATCATCTCATGGTCACATTATTTAATTTTATTTATGCATAATTTATTATTTTATTTATGTGTAGATTTACATGCAATCACATAAAATAATAAACAATCATGTATATATAAAATAAACTAGTGCGGTGATTTTTTTTTATTTTATAGCATTGTAAATATGTGGGTGTATTTAAATAGAGAAATCAAGTGTCAATATAAAATGATTGTGCTTCTGTAAATCCCTAGATTCCTTCAGCGATAAGCCAATAAAATCCCATGTATTCTTTCCAAGGGAAACACTAAGACCAAAATGCTCTTTGTGTTTCCTTACTATATTATAACCAATCTTACTCAACCTTTGAAATATTTTTATCAAGGTCATGTAATATTCAATAAAACCAATTAACCCTTGTGTTGTTCAATATCATGCATCCATGATTCATTTTTACACATTCTTCAATAAAACCAATAGTTCCAAAAATACTTTGATTTGATCATCAGCACATTGGTTTACAAAAAATCCAACCATTTCCAACTAATAGGCTTTTATGACCAAATGGGATCCAACAAATCCTTATCCTTAACTGCGAGTTGGGTCTATTGTACATAAATTTTGGATTTTTTATTTTTCACTAGATATCAATAATCCTTTGATTCTTTATTGGGATACATGAATAAAGTCCATTTACCATTGATATAATGATTTTTCTAATATTTTAATATTAATTAGGGAAAATTTATAATGTAAATTTCTCAGTTATATAATGATATAATAGATCTTGGATCCATAAAAAAATATATGGATAGAATTTTTTTCCCAATTGTATAATTTTATAACCTAAAAATATAAAAAAAAAAAGAGGTCTTATCAGCATTTTATTAGTGGTAATTATAATATCTGATTCTAAAAAAACCATATTAAAGATAATTTATAATTTTATGGTGGTTATATTAAAATACCTCTATATTTTTTTATCTTTAAATTTAGTGGAGGTTTTGTTTAAACCTCCTCTAATATTTAAAATATACCAAATATCTCGACCCCATCCCCCATCCATCTGATCCCCCCCCCCCCATCCATTGGCCCCAATACCCCCTCTCCTTGATATTGATTTCCCCTCGGCCTTAATCCCACTCCCCAATGGTGACTACCCCTTGGCCTCACCTCTCCCCGATGATGACCACCCCTCGGCCCTAATCCCCCTTCTCCCTGATGGTTCTCCCCTCAGCCCTAATCCCCCTACTCCCTGATGGATTACAACTAGACCTTGATAGTGACTACCCTACATCCCTACCTCACATCTGGTCCTCATGACCCCAACCCCACCCCCCACCCCCAATAAAGACCCTACAACAACCCCTACTCCTCGAAGGTGATCCCCAATGGTATCCCCTCTTCCCCTTTTCTCGGTGAGTGTGACCCCCGATAGTGGAAACAACCCTAACTTCCTTATACCCACAACCTCATCCTCCTCTTAACATTATTTTTTTATGGTATGATTCCTATTGTATTTTTATAAGGGTTTTTATTAAATTATATAATGATTTGTGTAATTGAGTGTTGTTTTTTGGAACTTTTTCTCGGGATGATGTCGGGGTTACATTACAAACCTTCCATCAGTATATTTCCCAAGATGATATAGGCATATTTAATGGCATGTTATATGAATATTGAATGGAATGTTATAAGATAACATGCCACTTACCTTAGATAATCGTAAGGTACAATTTTTTAATATTGGATGATTGGTTTGGATATATACTTTATGTGGTATATCATATTGTATAATCAAAAGATAAATTTTATCCCTCAGGAATCCTATACACATAGATATCATTAATTCTTGTTACAAATGAGGATCACGATTCATTTATATGATAAATGATTGTTTTTCTATGGGTTTTTAAATAGTTTGTAACTGCATTCATAGATCATAATTTTTGTAACATATGATTTATTACATTGGTGACTTAGGAGTGTTTCAAGAAGCTATAAAATTAAATTATCACCATGATATGGGACCAACATGACCAATCCTTTTCCAATTCTCTCTCATTCTCGTATCTCTCTTACCTATTCTTCATTAGAGTTCATAAGATACTATCATATCATGGGAGATGTGAGTATCTTTCCCATGAGATTGGTGATTCATCTTTAACCCATTGATACATCATGGAGGAGTGAGTCCTTTAGTTTCCTCTTAACATTATTCATCAATGATTTGACTGAAGATAGATTCTGAATCATTCATCAGTGTAATGTGCACACAGTTTATTTAATTTTTATTCATAATTTTGGGTTTCAAACATGGTAGATCTTATTAAAATAAGTTTATAATTGATTATATTATGTTGAATAAGTGATAATAGATATTAAGTAACCCCCAATTTGGTGAGTAATCATTGGTGAGTTTGGGATAATGGTTGATCTGAGGATAAGAAACCAATTAGTTTTATTGATTATTCACTGAATATTTAGTTTGGTTCTTCCACACTGGCATAATAGTTTCTAATTAAGATTATACTGAGTATACTTGTATGTTATTCATGATTTTATATACTATATTTATATAATTATATGATAGATTTGGTGATCAATCTAGAAGAAGTTGGGTGATGTTGAATTTTGATTGTACTTGTTTGATTAAACATTTGTATCTTTATATCTGAATGTACAGGGAGAAGAGTGAAAATTAAATACCTATGGATAAAATTTGGATTAATTTACCTCAAAACACACTTCAATATGCTAAGGATTTGGAATAATTTTTAGATTATGCAATTTAAAACCGATCAGTGGATAGTAGAATAAAATTTCAACATCCTAATACTAAATTCAAGTGATGGTTGAATATAAACAAAGTATATGAGAATCTGATATTGAAATAGTTTCTTGATCAATATGTATGTTAGATTTTCCATGGTGAATCAAATGTTATGAAAAGGAAAAAAAATAAAAATTCTAACAATAAAACACAAAGTGACCCTCCATAGTTGAATTCAGATCAAAATTTAATAAATGGTGCATCTGGATTTGCATGATACAATGTCCAAGAATTTAATAGATCCACAGAACCTTCAGTTGATCCTGAGTAGGTTAATATTGCTTAGAACTTCCGTGAACAAAAAAAAATAAGTTTTATGAATTAGTTGAAGATGAACAACTAAGACTGTATGAAGGATGTTCCAAGTAATTGAAGTTATATTTTATACTAAAATCGTATCATATCAAGTGTCTATATGGAATTAATGACAAATAAATTTCCATTATTTTAGAGTTGCTTCATGATGCATTTTGTGAATCTAATATCCTTGCATCATTCTATGAGATGAATAAAATCATAAAAAAAACTTGGAATTGATTATACAAAGATATATTCATACCCTAATGATTGAGTGATTTACTGGGAAGAAGATTCTTGTAAATAATAGTGAGTATTATGTCATACAAGTAGATGTAAGTTAGTGAACAATAGTGATATTAAAAATCAATGTAACCCCAGGAAGAAGCAGAAGAATAAGACTCATGAAAAGTTATTAGGTTACATTCCTCTAAAATAGTGCTTGTAAATATTATTCATGTTGTCTAAGAATGCATAAGACATGAAGTGGCATGCTTAGGATAGTAACAACGATGGATTTATAATACATCCAAATGATTCAACATCATGGAAGTTGTTTTATCCATTATATCCAAATTTTTCTTCGGATCCTAGTAATGTACGTTTGGGATTGTCTTCTAATGGTTTTAACCCTTTTAGTACTTTAAGTACTAATTATAGCATTTGTACAGTTGTTTTGTTCCCATATAATCTACCTCTATGGATGTGTATGAATATGAATTATTTAATTATTTCAATTACTTTTCTTAGAAATAAATTTTCTATAAATGATATTGATGTATACCTTCAACCTCTAATCAAATAATTGTGAGAATTATAGGATGATGGCATGGAAACATATGCCTCAATGATAAAACTATTCAAAATGTGTGTTGATTTAATGTGGAAAATTAGTGACTTTCCTGGACTAGGAAACTTATCCAGTTGGAAAACTCAAAATGGTTTGGATTTTCTAGTTTATAATTTTGATTTTGAACCTTAATGATTACCTCATTATAGAAAATGATTTTGTTTCATCATCAATTTCTTGATACTTCTTGTAAATTCAGGTTTAACAAGATATAATTCAATGGAGATATTAAATTGATAAATCCACTTAAGGTATTATCTAATTTATAACTCTTGGGATAATTAATGAATGTCACTATAGAATTTAGAAAATATAATTAGTTTAAAGAGGGGTAAATGGGTATGAGGTATAGTATCTGAAGCAGTTAGAACACAACTGTGGAATAAAATGAGTATATTTTTCAAACCTACTTATTGGGAGTTTAATTTGATATGTAATAATCTTAACATAATGAATATTGAGAAAAATGTCTATGAAAATTAAATTTTTACATTGCTTAATGAGTAGGGTATATCAAAAAATCACTTTAATGTTCATAAGGATTTGGAATCAATGAATATAAAGCATAGTGTGTAGTAAAATGAGAATTTTAAGTATCCTTTATCTATTTTTACAATAAAAAATCATGAGAAATATGTATTCTTTTAATCTTTAAAGAATATAAAAGTTCTAAGTGGATTTTCAAGTAACATTTCATGGTGCGTTGACTTAAAACATTGAAAGTTATATGGATTGAAAATTCATGAATCACATATTATGATGGAGTAGTTTTTATCATTGGAATTGCATAATACATAACCTAAAAAAGTAATTATAGTTATAGTTTATTTGTATACATTTTTTAAAGAGATTTTTTGAAAAAATAATAAATCCAAGTAAGCTTTATAAACTTCAAGAAATAATTTTTTCGGCACTTTTTCATTTTGAGATTTTATTTCCCCTTCATTCTTCAAAATCGTGATTAATTTGACTATTCATTTGGTTGAAGAAGCTAAACTTGGTGGACCGATAAACTATAGATAGATGTATCCAATTTAGAGGTATGTTGATATTTTTTTTATTTTCATTGATGAATTCAATTGTATAAAATCATTGTGTAAAATTTTTTAATATGTTTCTTATTTTTTCATTAGGTAATTAGGTTATTTGAAATAATATGTGGGAATAAAGATCAATCAGAAGGATTTATTTTTTAAGGATACATAGTCAAAGAGTTCTTTACCTTTTTTTCTAGGTATTTGGATGGTATTGAGACTAGATTCAATCATGTTGGTCAAGTTGATGAAATCTCCATTAATTATCATTCTGAAAACCATCCATCAGTATTTCTAATAATTTTACAAATAATTGGAAAGGGGTTAAATTTTACACAAACTAAATTGGAGTTTCAACAAGATCATAGATATTTGCTACTCAATAGTCTTATTTCAGGATCATTTATTGAAGAATATATATTTCAAACAAATAGGAAACTAAGGGTTCAAGATCAAAATGAGATGGAATTAAAAAATCTATTAATAAGGATATTTTCGAATGGATCTCCTATTGTGTAATTATATACTCATATTCATATTCATATTATTGACATGTAGTTATCTTTTATATGTTAAAAGTAACACCTTATATCTTCTTGTATATATAATGAATGTTGAGAATCGAGCTAAAATATTAAATGATTTGAAGTATTTGTCTTGAGATCCTTTAAGGAAGGCTAATAGATTCGATGCTTACAATATTCATGGCTTCAGGTTTCATATAATTTATCATGAAGAATAAATGAAAACTCAAAATAGTGGGGTATTTACACTTAGAGAAGTGGGATACTATGGAAAGCTAATTGATATAATAGAACTAAACTATCATGGTCAATTTTCAATTGTCTTATTCAAATGAAAGTGGGTCAACATTGATAGGGGTATAATGAAATATTTTTTACATTTTATTTATGTAAAATTATCTCACTTGATCTATATCAGTGAGCATACAGAGCATGATCCATTTATGTTGGATTCACAATAGAATATGGTTTATTATGTGAATTATGAAATACATTAAGGCTGGAGTGTTTTTATAAACTTAAATTATAGATACTTATATGATATGGGAAATTAAGATCAATTGGTACTTTGTGACAGTGAACCTCATCAACCCCAAAATATTGAATTGTTTTTCCTAACATCCATCCAATGGCCTGAAGGCCTTTATTTTTTTATTGATTTTGATAATCCACTTTCAAGGGGTGAGGTGGAACACTTACAATGCCCATAGGTAAAAGTATTACATAGCACGTAGGCCTTAGAGGAATTCATTGCTCATAGGCTTCAAACATTACATACAACCCAGACTAACTACTTGGAACTGCTCCTCCCCGGAATCTTCATCATGAAATCATCTCTCCACCTTAGCATGGTTGTTTGGCTAGGCTATCCCATGCATGTACAGTCTTGTTTCGATGGCAGGTTCCATACCCTCTCATTCTTACAATCCGTGTAGCTTCTACTATGGTGAAAGCTCCTTGCTCATCCTCCTATAGAGCTTGTTCCTTGTAGATTTTCTGGTTTGCATCTACACTTAAGGTGGACCTAAGGCCTTGAGGTGGCCTGAAGGTCTTACTAGCCCAAAGACTTGGGTGTCCTGAAGGCCTTAAAGGACTCGGGGACCAAATCAGTGGTCCAAAGGCCCAAACGGGGGCAAATTCCCGGCTTCTATAGTTCCAAACAGTGCCTGCTGCAGTTCCCGCTATAGTGCCTATTATAGTACTGCACATTTCCCACTACAGTACTACTAAAGTACCTGCTACAGTACCTAGAAATTATGTCTCCGCCTATATTTGATCTCAGGTCTCCTGGATGCACTTAAGAGTCCTCACCAACCGGGCTAAGGCTCATGTGAGAATTGTTTTTCCTAAAAATATTTAAATAATATAACTTGAAAGAGAGGGTTAAAATGAAGAACTCATCACAATGTATGTTGATAATAATGAATAAAAAGAAGATTAAGATGATTAATTTTATAAATTGATAATGAAGCTATATTACAATTACTTATTTATAAGTGTTTCGTATATATATACATTTTTCTATTTTTTATTTTTTGTAAAAATATTTTAATTTTTCATTTTTTATATATATTTAATATATTTAAACCATTTTAATTGTAGGAAAACCAAGAAAAAAATTCAAGATCTTAGTCGATCAACATCTCGGCACACACGACCATTACTATTAGCTTCAGTGGATCTGAGTGATTTTGTTGTACCTGAGACTTATAGAAAACTATTGTTTTCCATAAATGTTATTGGTATACCACCATCCATTTCATCTCTAGTGATGGAACAGTTGGTCACCCCTATATCTAGGGGATACTGTCAAGTTTCCATTATTGGTATGTATGTCAATATACAAAAAAACATATATTTTATTAATTATTTAATTAATTTGTCAAATAAATAAATATAAATATGAACATGATAGATGTATGGTACCTGAAGTACTTTAAGATTATGATTCCATTTAATGAGTTCAAGGTTCCTATTGGTGATTATTTTGGAATCTATGGATAGATTCTTAGATTGGATGCATATTCCCATAGCTTGAAAAAATGAGGTCTTTGATAATCAAGTAAAGGTAATATTCATTGATAACTAATTTAAAATACATGATTAAAATTATTAATATACTTATAGAGTGTTCTTGTAATATCCCTGACTCAGGTGCCACTAAATCGGTGCCCCAAGTTGGGTCATCACATGACCTCAAGTGCATCTCCCCATACGCCAGAGGTTTCCGACAAGTAATGAGGGTCTAATAGGTCACATGGGGAGATTATACCATTTTTACTAGAGTAATTCACAATATATCACAATATAAATAATGGAAACAATGGGAAACAACCAATAACATGCATATCCAAACAACTCCCAAGCTGGGTATAATCCACAACCAATAGTAAATATGTCATGGCATGCTACAATGCCAAGTGGACAAAACCCAAAATAAAGAAAAATAATGGAATCCCCAAAATGGTCTTGAATTAAAGTCTGGAACCTCATCCATGCATGTCCCATGTCCAACACCACTCCCTAGAATAGGGCCCTTACCCTTGTCCTAACCTGCAAGCATTAAATATGCTAGGGTACCCAACGGTGGCCTGAGCAGGGTGTGAGTAAAACTCAATAGGACACCACCTACAGTGTCTAAAAATATCTAGTCTAATAGATAGTGCATGCACGTATAAATAAATAACAATCAAATGAAAGAAAATTTGGGGGCCACTAGTTAACAATCTCTACTTAGCTATATTAACCTAGGTGCTAATTCATTATGTCTTTTTTGTTACTAGTTCATCATCAATCACACTAGGTTCATGGAATTCAACATTTTTCATAAGGGAATTATTAATTCCCTAACTCTTTAGTGATAACATATTACAACATCACAATATCCTCACCTCAAAACCTGAGTCTAGGTGGAATGCAACTGTTATGGGAATAGAGCTCTATCCCCTTCCCTAACTTGTGCACTATGGGTGGAGTTAGAGCATTAGTCCAACTCAACCCATGGGAGGATCCTAAGTACTTTATCCCACTCCTCAAGCCATGTGAACATGCTTATCCATCCATTCACCACACACAAACCATATCAAAACCAAACACAACCAATACATACATCAAACATAATCCATAACAATCAACATGGTAAATCATATTGTTCCATAAGCCATTAACACATTTTCCATTTACATCACTTAGTCAATTAAGCCCAATTCACATTCTCAATCCTAGATCACTAATCATATTCAATAATTCCCTTATATCAACCCATTACATATATTCATAAATCCCCTTATGAAATTCCCTTCAACATATTTTCCATTTGACATACCATTATCAATTTAGCATATTTACCGCTTCACATGCACTAACATGCTTAGGCATATCTAACACGTATCATAAGCCTATTACCTCAACCCCAATTAACCAATACCTCATTTTTAACTCCATTAAGAATATAAAAATACTCAACAAGGGCTATACATGATCACACAACAACCTAGAACTTACTTAGCTAATTCTAGGTCCATAAAGTATCGGTGCACCCGATGGGTGGCCTTAAATGGGTCAAATCATCCTTCATGCATCCCTTGAGGACCATGAGGGTTTCCATTAATTATTTAGACATCCAAAAATACCAAATCCTACCAAGAGTTTCAGATTCACAATAATAAGTGACAAAGAACAAAGTCATACATGCAAAAAATCTATAATGAAATTATGGGATATAACTTGTAGACCACCTACCTCAAATCCATTAGTGAACACAGTCCCAAATGTGTCCTTTGATCTACATTCAACCACCTCTTAAATATTTAACCTATATTTCCCTGAAAAAAAAAGGTTTTTAGAGATTAGGATGGAGAGGATAGAATGATACAAATCCTAATTGATAAAATGAAGCAAGGAGTAGATTAGACTCACCCAGGGCTTTGATCTGTGACCAACGGTGTTCCAAACAACCTAGGATCAAAGGAGAATCACATATTAGAATATTGGGTCATCCAAGTTCATCCCTGGGGTTATAGGATTAATTGAAGAGGAAAATCCCGAGTTGGAGTTAAAAATACCGAAATGGAATTTTTGTAAATTTCTCAACTTTACTGTGTTGCACAGTTTACCCACACAGTTTTCCAACCATGCACAAACCATACATCATCCACTATCCCAAAATCACCCCTTCACACAGTTTCTTGGGAATTATGCACGGTTAGCTTAACCATGCAATAACCGTGCAAAATCCTCTATCCAAGGCTACAAGGTTACCTGGGATTATCCACACGGTTTCCACTAACCATGCACAAACCATGAAACATGCCTAGAAAACTACTTGTTCCTCCTCTTTCAGGCCCTGAACCCCCAGAAAACCCTTGAGACTTCTCATGAACTTTATGAAACCCTTATTTTACTAAAATAAAGGACATAAACTAAAATATAAAAAAAACATACCTTAGTAAAAAATCCCGGATCTTACAACATCCCCCTCCTTAGGACCGCTCATCCTCGAGACACTCTTCCCGAGTATCATTGAGATTATGAAGTAAAGATATCGGGCCATTGGACTCTCACATATGATTCTCACTTCCGATTTTCTTCCTAAACATTTCCACGCTTCCATAAAACTCAAACCAAAGGCATAGTCTTGCCTCACAAGACTTTCTCACTACGATCAATAATACTAACTGGATGCTCTTCAAAATACATACCGAACTCCAACTTTACATCCTCAACATTTATCACATTAGATGGATCAGGTTGATACTTTTGGAGTTGCAAAACATGAAAAAAAAAATTATGCATCCCACTATACCATTGTGGAAGAGTCAATCAGTAATCCACTGGTCCAATCCTCTCCACAATCTCAAACGGCCCCATATACCTGGGTACCAACTTTCCCTGCTTCCAGATTTGATAGTGACCCAATCTTGGTGGCACCTGAAGGAACACACTATTGCCTACCATGAACTCGAGAGTTCTACGATGCCAATATTAATATGAATTCTTCCTACTCTATGTTGTTTCCATATACTTGTGAATCAGCTGAACCTCCTTAAACAAATCTTGCATGAGACTCAGTCCCAACAGCTCAGACTCCCCAATTTCTAACCAACATAATAGATATCTACATGGCCTCCTATAGAGTACCTCAAAAGGTGACATCTGAACAGTATCCTGAAAATTGTTGTTGTAGGAAAAATGAAAAAGTGATAAATTCTTTTCCCACAAACCACCAAAATCCAGAACACAGGCTCTCAACATGTCCTCTAATACCTGAATTGTATGCTCTGACTTCCCATCCATCTGCAGGTGACAATACTTACTCAAAAACACTTGTGTATCAATCACCTTCTGTAGCCCCTTCTAGAAGCACGATGTGAATGTGGATCATGATCTGAAACTATGGTTCTAGGCACACCATGTAGTCACACTATCTCTCAAACATATAACTCACCCAACTGATCAAATGTATAAGTTTTCTAGATCAGTAAGAAATGAGCCACATTAGTCAATCGGTCCAAAATGACCTAGATTGCATCTTTATTCTTAGGCATCTTTGGAAGACCCATTACGAAGTCCATTGTTACATCATTTCACTTCCACTACGGAATAAGAAATGACTGTAACAACCCACCTAGATGCTAATTCTCGGCCTTCACCTGTTGACAGGTAAGGCATCGTACCACAAAATCTGCAACCTACTTCTTCATTCTTAGCCACAAATACTCTCCATGAAGATCATGATTCATTTTAGTCAGACCAGGATGTGTTGCCCACTTCGATGAATGGAACTTGTTCATCAACTCTTCACACGCATCCGTCGGTACCGCAACCCAGCCCTAAACATTGATGACTCCATCAGCACCAACAACCCAACTAGAAGGTGACCCCCACCTTTAATAATTTCCTTCATATCCAAACACTCCAGATCCTCTAGGTGACTATCCTTGATCCAGATCAAAAGTGTACACTTGATCACTATAGACCCAAGGGTCATTTGTCCATGCCCATCCTACACCTCCAAGTGCATCTCATCAAACAAATATATCATTTTCTATTTATAGTTGGATTCTTAAACCACCTAATTTTGATTCTTATAGCGCAGAGTACCCACAACACTATTCCCTTTCCTCGGTGTGTAAACTAACTAAAAATCGAAGTATTGTAGGTACTCAACCCACCTTTTCTACTAAAGATTCAAATCCTGCTAAGAGAATATGTACTTAAGGATTTTATGGTTGGTAAACACCATGAATAATTATCCCAAAAAGTAATGCCTCCAACACTTTAATTCATAAACCAAAACATCTAGATCAAGATCATGAGTAGGGTAATTTATTTCATGAGGCCTAAATTTTCTTGAACCATAAGCTGCAACCTGATCATCCTTCTTCAACACTTCCCTGAGTCCAACATCGAACGCATCACAGAAAAAAGTTTACTTCTTACTTGGTTCAAGTAAAATCATAATTGGTGAGGTAGTCAAACACTTATTCAATTCTTAAAAATTAGTTTTGCACACCTTTGACCACTCAAACTTAACACCCTTCTTGTTTAAGATTGAGAGTGGTGCTTCCAAATGATATAAATCCCTAATGAACCTCTGGTAATAACCAACCAAACCTAAAAAACTCCGAACATTGGAAACATTCTTGGGATGCTACCAAGACACCATAGCTTAAACCTTCTCTAGATCTACCAACACACCAGACTCAGAAATGATGTCTCCCAAGAAATTCACTTTATCAATCCAAAACTAACATTTTGATACATGGCATAAATACTATGCTCTCTTAGTGTACTCAATATGATGTCAATATGTTTGTCATGATCATCAAGAGTTCATGAGTACACCAAGATGTCATCAAAAAAGAAAACCATGAACTAATCTAGATAGGGGTGAAATATCTCATTCATTAGCACCATGAACACAGTTGGAACATTGGTTAACCCAAACAGCATCACCAAAAATTCATACAACCCGTACCTACTCTGGAAAGTTTTCCACAGTACGTCAGAAGTTATCACCCTAAACCAATGGTATCCTGATCTCAAATAGATCTTGGAGAACACTGAGGCACACCTCAGTTGGCCAAATAGGTCATCAATTCTGGGAAGCAGGTATTGATTATTAACTTTAAACTGATTCAACTTCCTATAATTGACATATAACCTCAACGACCCGTCATCCTTCTTAGAAAACATCACAGGTGATCCCCATGGCAACATACTGGGTCAAATTAATACCTTTCTCTCCAACTCTTCCATATAAGCCTTAAACTTATAGATTCCTCTTAGTTCTATTTGATATGGTGGACTAGAAACCAATTCTACCCCTAGTAGAAACTCGATTATGAACTCCATATCTCTCTCAGGTAGTAGTCCCGATAAATCCTTAGGAAACACATCCTAAAACTGATCCACCATAGGAGTAAAGACATGTTGGTACAATTATCCATCCTCAATAATAAATCATTCCACTTGGGCTATGAGTTACCCCAACTACTAACAAATTTTCCTTGTGTGGCCTATTCAAACATCCCACTCACCATGAAGGACATATGTGTCTCCATCAGGAGACGTAAACGTTATCCTATGATAGTAACAATCGATATGGTCTTGATACATCACTAGCTAATCCATTCCCAAAATTAGGTAAAAACATGACATCTCGAGAACAAATAGGTTCCACATAAAATGATAACCACCTACCTCTAAGGCACAACCTCTACACATCTAATATCCTCAACTCGCACCCCCAATGGAGTATCAATAAATGTAACCCCGCACAATTGTTCCACAGAAAGGCCTAATAAAACCACAAACTGTGAAGAGATAAAAGAGTGTGTGGAACATGTGTCAAATAAAGAATTAGAAAGTGTGTAATCTACAATAATCATACCTCAAATGGTAGATTGTCCAGCCTCTCCACCTCCAGGTATAAATTAAACTACGTGAAGATGGATTTTCCCTCTACCCTGGGATCCATCCTGAGTACCCTACACTAGACTTCCCTACTAGTTCGGATGGTCTCATCCTAGAGTTCCACGTCCACCACCCCTAGTGGTATGGCCAGTGGAGCTCCAACTGCCTTCCTAATACAGGGTGATTGATCCCTTTCCCGCACTCTACATATTCCTCTAACTCCCATCCATACTCATCTATTGAGGGTTCTTACAGAACCTCTGTATATGTCTCAACCTGCCACAAGACTAGAACTCGACTGGTGGTCGGGGAAACTGACCCCACATGTGCCCCGGCCTACCACACTAATAACAGAATACCTGATCACAACCCTAAGAATATGACCCTCTCTTATGACTATTCTACATACTTTCAACTTGTTTGAAACTTCCAAAACAACACCTCATTACCTCAGAGGATGTACCACATGTTCATCTAATTGGCACCACAAGTCCACCTCCTGAAGCTCCCTTCAGGTTCTCTTCTATGATAAGGGGTTTTTCCACTACCTATGAAAACCTCTTCAGATGGAAGATGTTCACCTGGGACCTAATCTCATGCCTAATTCCATCCTGAAAAAAAAATTCCATAGCCACCTCATCTCCAGCCATCATCGAGATGAATCAGAACAAGTTAGTGAAATGAATAGCATAATTCATCACTGACACAGCCCCCTAAGTCAAACTCATAAACTCTATATCCTTCTCCTACCTCAAGTTTTCTGGTTATTAATGTTCTAGAAACTTTTCCTGTAAATCCTTCCGCACCATTCTTTTATCCTGGTCCATCTGAACCATAATATCCCACCAACGCTTGGCCTGGCCTCTTAACATGTAGGCCGCTAACTTGAATCACTTATTAAAAGGTGTCTTTATATGATCAATAATAGTCTATATAGACTCTATCTAAAACTCTACTACCTCTGGCCCACCCTCTCTAGTGAAGGTCAGAGGGTGCTGCAGCTATAACTCCCTATCCAGCTCGAACATACTTGACACAACCCACCCTGGGTCCCATTCCATAATCTTCATAAAATGAGAAAGATTATAAAATAACTTCACTTCCCTATTATCTTGAACCAATGAATCCTCTTACTCTACTACTAAGGGAGCATTCTCAACAACGTCTTCTTTTCACCCAATCGGCACACATCTTTGTGGAGGCATTTCTCTACAATGAAAAACATGATCTTTAGGAAAAAAACCATAAAAACTTCACAAATATAAGGGAAGTATATTAATTAGCCACAAAAAACCATTTCACATACACCACCCAAATAGGTCTGATCATACTCGGTATACTACCCTCAACCATCCCTACCAAGTTCATGGCTAACATGAGGTAACTAACTCACATGACCGCTAGCCTTACATTCCACACCATTTCAAAACTATTATCACATCATAAATTACTCCAATAACATTTCATTTCACATACCACCCTTTATATCATTTCATTAAACCTAATTTTCATCATTTTCAAGAAATTCATTCTACCCTCTATGTTCTACACACTCGTCCTATGTGTGTGTGTATACTATGATTCATGTCACTTATATACATAGGTACCTAGAATGATGAATTAATGCACAACCTCATGCCATTTTGGACATGATAAAAATATCATAAAACTATAACATCACATCACATGTGCATCTCCCTATGGTGAAATATCATCAAATGAAACAACACACAACAAGAACAACAATTTCCACCCTGGGTGACTTGGGTTTTACCCTGTACTTGGGTTAGATACTCCCAAACATGAGCTCATTCACAAGGATTCAAAACTTCCTAACCACCTATCTTACATTCCCAAAAAGTAAGTCATAGAAAAAAAATCTTCTCTAATACCACTTCGTAATGTCCCTGACTCGGGTGCCACTAAATCGGTGCCCTGAGCTGGGTCGTCACATGACCTCAAGCGCACCTCCCCGTATGCTAGAGGTTTCCAAATAGCAACGAGGGTTTAATAGGTCACGTGGGGAGATTATACCCTATTTACTAGAGTAATCCATAATATATCACAATATAAATAATGGAAACAATAGAAAACAACCAACATGCATATCTAAACATCTCCCAAACTGGGTACAATCCACGAGCACTAGTAAATATGTCATGTCATGCTACAATGCCAAGTGAAAAAAACCCAAAATTAAAGATAAATAGTGGAATCCCCAAAACGGGTCTGAATTAAAGTCTAGAACCTCATCCATGTGTGTACCATTCCCAACTCAACTCCCTAGAATAGGGCCCCCGCCCTTGTCTTGGCCTGTAAGCATGAAATCTAATCGGGTATCCAATGGAGGCCTGAGTAGGGTTTGAGTACAACTCAGTAGGCCACCACCAAAGGTGTCTACAAATATCCTATCTAAAAGATAGTGAATGAAATTATAAATAAACAACAAGTAAAGGAAAGACAATTTGGGGGCCACTCATTAACAGTCTCTACTTAACTATACTAACCAAGGTGCTAATTCATTATGTCTCTTTTGTTACTAGTTCATCATCAATCACACAAGGTTCATGGCATTAATAATTTTTAATAATGGAATAAGTAAGTCACTAACTTGATAGGGATAACATATCACAACATCACAATGTCCTCACCTTGAAGCCTCAGTCCAAGTGGAAAGCAACTATTAGGGTAATAGAGCTTCATCCCCTTCCTTAACCCGTGCATTGTGGGTGGAGTTAGAGAATCAGTCCAACTCAACCCGTGGGAGGAGCCTTAGTCCTTTATCCCACACATAAAGCCATGTTCACATGTTTATCCATACATTCACCACACATAAACCATATCACAACCAAACACAACCAATACATACAACAATCATAATCAATAACAATAAACATGGTAAATCATATTGTACCATAACCCATTAATACATTTTCCATTTACATCACTTAGTCCATTTATCCCAATTACCATTATCAAGCATATATCACTAAGAATATTCAATAATTACCTTATATCAACCCGTTACATATATTTATAAATCCCCTTATGAAATTCCCTTCAACATTTTTTCCATTTGACATACCATTATCAATTTATCATATTTACCATTTCACATGCGCTAACTCACTTAGGAATCTATAACACATCTGATAAGCCTCTTACCTTAACCCTAGTTAACCAATACCTCATTTGGACTTCCCTTAAGAATATAAACTTACTCAACAAGGTATCTAAATGATCACACAACAACCTAGAACTTACTTAGCCAATTCTAGGTCTAAAAAGTATCGGTGAACCCCATGGGTAGCCTTAAATACGTCAACTCATCCTAGATTCATCCCTTGGGGACCATTAGGGTTTCCATTAATAATTTATACACCCAAAAAATCATATCTTACTAATGTTTTCAAATTCACAATAAGAAGTGACAAAGAACAAAGTCATACATGCATAAATCTACAACAAAACTATGGGATATAACTTGTAGACCACCTACCTAAAATATGTTGGTGAACGCACTCAAAAATGAGGCCTTAGATATGTATTCAACTACCTATTAAATATTTAACCTAGATTCCCCTAGAAAATAAAGTTTTTAGAGATTATAATAGAGAGGAGAGAAATATACAAACCCTAATTGAGAAAAGGAAGCAATGAGTATATTAGACTCGCCTGGGGAATTGATCTACAACCAACGGTGCTCCAAATGGACTAGGATTGAATTAGAATAAAATATTTGAATATTGGTTCATCCAAGTTCATCCCTAGGGTTTCTTAAAAAATATATGTGGAAAATCCCAAGTTGGGGTTAAAAATCCTGGGATGATAGTTTTGTAAATTTCTCAACTTCACTTGGTTGTACGGTTTACCCGTACGGTTTTCCAAACCGTGTGAAAATAATGTGTGAGCCACTATCCCAAAATCACCTCTTCGCATGGTTTCATGGTAATTAAACTTGTTTATATTAACTTTTCAATAACTTGTGCAAGACTTTGTTCAAGGATTCATGGTTACCTAGGATGCTCTGCCTGGTTTTCACTAACCGTGCGCAAACAGTGCAACATGCCCAGAAAAATCTTTTTCCCTACTATTTCATGACCCAAACCCATGGAACACCCCAGAACCTTCTCATAAACTTTTTTAAACCCTTATTTGACCAAAATAAAGTACTTAAACTGAAACATAAACAAAAACATACCTTAATAAAATGTCTCGGATCTTAAAAAACTGATTTTTATTTTTAAATGTTTTTTCATTTTGATGTCTTTGACTCCATTTCATGACTATACACTGAAATTTTTAGGTGATAAATGGAGATATTTTAAATTTATATTATGTCATGATTTTAATGACATGTCTCTGAACTTGAGATAAATTTATGAGAATGTGCCTAAAGGAATTTCTCATGAGCAATGAAAGCTATTTTTTAATATTAAAAAAGATGAATATCATGATGTAATTTCATATTTTACAGTATATTAATAACATAAACACAATAAAATTATAATTTTTATTAATATTTCTATTTTTTATAGGAATTATCCAAAAAATACCGTGAATTTTGTGAAGAAAACCATTCCTCATATCACCGGGTCTTAGAGTTTTTCAAGAAAAAGAATAATCTTTGTTTGTATTTTATCCATTATTATTTATATTATTTTATTATAAGTAAAGGATTTTTCAAACTTGTGTATATTTTATTTATAAAGGATAATGAATTAGGTCACTCTGTTGGCTGGGCAGAGATTTTGTTTCAAGTTCATAGGAAACTTAATGATAGTTTTGTGAATAAACCTATCAAATATGTTTGAGTAAGTAATTTTTATTTTTATTTAATGTTATTATTGGATTTGGTTCCCTAGAACAAAATTATTTATTTTATTCATAGTTTTAATATTAATAAACTCCTTATCACATCATGATTTTTCTTCTGCATAACATATTATGTGATAATGTTCTAAGAGTAGCTATCAAACTAAAGGGTCATAGCAGTTCCTCGTTATGATGTGAAACCAGAAGAGCCATGATAGTATTCTTAAATGTATGTTCTATGTCTAGATGATATCATTTTAGGGAATTAAATAATAGAGGATATTAGGGATGGAGACTTATAGGAATTTGAGGCACCTACTCATTTTGTATGCCCATGGTAATATCCAGTGTAGGATATTATGAGAACAGGACCCGCCAGTAGGAAATCCACATTTATATGTTTAATTGGATGTTCCTATATACATATGTGTGTTTTTATCCTTAGACATTAATATTATTATTAATGAGTGTTATAAGTTTTGTGCTTTGATGTATTAATGAAAACTATAATGGCATATGTTCGCGGTCAAGTGGGATATGTTGTGTGTGTCACGAGTAATATTTCATTAATGAATAATGTGAGAAAGGATGTCCCTTATGTTATTTAATGAAATTTTATATCTCAAAAACATTAATGGAAATGATATATCCAAAATAAATCCATGGCACATAGGTTTATTTACAAAAAGTCAAAGAAAGAGACATCGAGCACATAGGTTGATGACACCAGCATGCAACCTGCTTGATTAGAGATATCATGATAAAAGGATTATATTATATAGTAAGAATATGTATGAGGTATTATGTCCTTGTGGAATTAACTTATTTATCTATGGTTTCCTTGGCATGTTGCGAGATTATAACCTTGGACTTTAGGATACTTCACCTAATGCCACTGTTAAAGAGGCCTAGAGGGTCACACACTATGTGTATCCAAAATATCAGTTAAATAATATATTATTATTTATTATTTAAAAATTTTAATAAATATTCTTCCTATATGTAATTTAATAATTATTCATAATTTCTTGATCACCTATATTTTATCACCAGTTATTTGAGAGAATATTATGTGAGTGGAATATTTAATAAATATTTATTTTTTATTTAGTTAATATAATATTTATTTATTTATTGGAAAATGTGTGACATCCCAACCCAAGTTCCACTTAGAGTTTCCCTAAACCGGTGGGCCACATGTTCTCAAGAACATCTCCTCATATGCTAGAGGCTATCGACTAAAAGTGGGGGCCTAGGGTGTGTTTGTGGAAAGACTATGCCCTATAGTCAGAGTAGCACAGTGGTGTAATCAATAGATAAATAGCATAAGAATATAAATAATGGAAAATACAATGGATTCACATATAAACATCCAAGAACTAAATAATAATCAAAATCAGTAAATTGAATCATATACAAAAGATGATGATGTCATGTCTGATAAAACATTGTTTTATTGAATATTTTATTGATAATAAATGAAATTATTTCCTCACATTGTGTTAAATATGTTTATTTATGGAATATTTGGGATTAAATCATTCATTTAAAAAATTTATGAAAATTCCAATTTTTGCCCTGTAAAGTTCACTGTACTATTTTAGCCATAAATATTTTTGTGTTAATTATTTGAACTTAAAATTTTGTAATAGTTTTACACACTAAATGGGATACAACTTTTATTGAGGATATATAAGATGGATCATGAATTTTATTTGATTAAATGGTCTATGAATTCAAAGTTGGATTGGACTCGCCATATTGGGCACCATTTAAGGACATATGGTTCATTTGTTTTGTTGGTCAAATAGTCAGTGTAATTCTGAATAAAATATTTGTCAGAATTTCCCATTCACACTTGAAAAGTATTGAAACCCTAGCCTCCTCTCCACACTATAAATGGGTGTTTTTATAATTTAGAGAGGTTTGTACATGACTTATATTATTTTGAGCATATGATAAGTGGTTCTTTTCCACTTAAATTCGCCATTTGAGTAGGGAATCTATTAAGATAGGATCTCCTTCAAAATGATCTTCTTTTCCTCTTCTTTGTTGTAAAGTTGTTGTTATTTCAATAAAATATCTATTTCTATCCCATTTATTATGTTATTTTTAATTTATATATTATTTTATTTAATTATTTAGGCTATAACTCAAGATTATAAATTTTATTAGGTTATACCCAATCTAAACATTCACACATGCAAAACGTTTCTATGATGACTACACCACCCATGGAGGAGTATTTTTTTAGTAATAGATCTACCTATTACCTTATTAATTTATATATATTGAATAAACAAGATAATATAATTCACTTAATATGATCTATGAATTTATTTTTTAATTTAAAATAAAATAATCAATCAATTTAAGAATTAACACACAAACACGCAAGGTCGAGTATTGTTTTAATTGTGAGAGTGTGATCTTAATTGGAAAAAAAACGACATAGGATCAATTTTTAGAGTTAAAAACCAATACCAAAACTAAATTAATTCTCATTTATAGAATTTATATATTCCTTTACTAACCACGAACCATAATCTATCCTTATAAAAACAATTAAAGCAGGGTGTTACAATTTCATGTTCTGAAGCTAACCTTGGGTTTAATTAATTTCATCTTAGTGGTTAATTTAATCCCAATAGGTTTAAAGGGTTAAAAAATTAGGGGATCATAATTAAGTGGAATTTAATTTAAAGGATAATTATTAATAATTAAGTTAATAGGTAGAGTTATATCAATTATTCCTTCTAGAAAACATTTTTCTAAAAAAATAACTTCTCGTAGCATTTTCTCAATCTCATTTCAAAAATAAAAAAAAACAAAAAAAAATCTTCCAGCATAGTTCTTCTTACTTTATAAACCCCAACCCCCCCCCCCCACCCCACCCCCATAATTTTAAATAGTGTGTTTATTTTATTTTATTTTATTTCCAAAATACCTTTAATATGTTGTTTTAATTACTTCCTCCTTTGAGATATGACATTGGTCAGCCACACTACTGCACCTAAATTTCCAAAAAAACAAACATCATTTGAGATATCCAATGACAGAACCTTTAAAATTATTTTCATTATTGTGGTGGAAATTATTTAATTCAAATAATTAGATTTATTTTTTTACTATTATTTTATTTTTTTGTTTTCTATTCTTTCTTCTTTCCCGTTTCTCAATTTTTTTTAATATTTTTTCCTCGCTCTTTTATTATCTATTAGACTATAAATTGAAATGTATTCTCATGATATTATGGTATAATATTATTAATTTATCTATTTTATATGATTTATTACATGATCTCATCCTAAGGATCTCTTTGATCTAGACCTTGATATTGAACACAGCCTTATGGATCGAATTAGACAATATCAATCTATAGAAAGTGTTGATATTTAACCAACTGGGGAATTCCCTAATTCTGGGAACATTGAAATTGGAAACACTTTGAAATAAAACCTAAAACAAGAAAAATGGTTTAAAATAATAATAATTAACTTAATATAACCATTCAAGAATTGAATACACCAGATATTAACTATCAACCAAAATGTATTGCATACCCAAATCTCGAATTGGACTTCGAACTAAAATCTAGATTGATAAACCTTATTCCAAAATTTCATGGCATCTCTGGAGAGGATCCAAACAAAAATTTAAACGAATTTAATATGGTTTTATAAACCCTAAAATAAAGAAATGTATATGAAGATAAAATTAAACAAATACCATTCCCATTATCGCTTGATGGAATTGCAAAAGACTAGATTTATTATTTACAACCTAAAGATTTAACATGTTGGAATGATTTGAAATGTATTTTATTGTAGATATTTTTTCCAACATCAAGGACCACTTCCATTCAAAAATAGATCTTAGGAATCAATAATCACAAGGGGATTCAATGTATGAGTATTGAGAGTGATTCAAGAAGTTGTATGCAAGATAACTATATCACCAAATTAGTGGGAAACTGCTCATTAAATACTTATATAAATACCTCATGTCTATAGAGAGGATAATGGTGGATGTTTCAGCTAGAGGGGCATTGGTAGAAAAAACACCAATAGTTTCATGTGTGTTGATTGACAAGATGGCATAAAACTCCCATCAATTTTTTGATCGAGGTACACCAAATGTTAGAGGAGTACATCGGGTAAGTCCTTATTCTCTTGAAAATCATTTAATAGATACTAAATTTTAAGAATTAACCACTATGGTGAGACATATTTTTTTGTCTCAAAAGACATCCCAACTCACACCTACAAGGCCTTGTGGAATTTACATTTAAACAGACCACCCAACTGACTATTTCCCCCAATTATAAGAGACAGAGGATTGTGTGGTTGTATTCCCTAGGAGAACATATCATTAGCTGAAAAAAAACATACCCAAAAGAAGTATGATTCCTTTCCACCTATATAAAACCATGGATGGAAAGATCATTTAGACATGAGGTATGAATCTAGATAACAAAAATGGCCCCATTTCAACAAAACTTCCAACAACCTATGCCATATCAATTGGGTTTTCAAAAACCCTAAATGAGATTTGAATCATATCCATAAAAAATTCAAAAAAAATGAATTATCAACCAAATGTAGATTCTAATACTTTTGAACTTTTGAAAAAAAAATCTTAATCAATAGAATGAAATGAAGATTAAAGGTTCAGAGTTGAGGGATTTGAAGACACAAATGAGCCAGATTGCTACTACCCTCCATGAATAGGTAAGTAAGAACTCTATAAATCTTCCTTCCCAAACTACACTAAATCCTAAGGGGAATTTCAATTCCATCACATTGAGAAGTGGGAATCAAATGGATAATACATATCCACCTATCATTCCATCAGGATTCACCTCAACTCTTAAGAAACCCCAATTAAGATCAGTTGATGAGAATCTAAAGGATAAAGACAAAGGTAAGAAAAATATTGATGATGTTACTCCTAAACGCATTCCCTTTCCAAATTGAGTTTTTTAAACCAAAAATATGGCTAAAGAGGTGATAAAAAAAGAGTTTTTTGGAAACATTCAAGCGTGTTGAGATAAATATCCCCCTTATTGAGGCTATTAAGAAAATTCCAAGGTATTTCAAATTCTTAAAAGAACTTTGTACCAATTGAAGAGGGTTAAAGATAAATGAGAGGATAAATATTATAAGGAATGCTTAATCACTCATTACACCAACTCAAGCAATTCCAACAAACTGAAAGGATCTGGGGACATTCACCATCTCGTGCACCAAAGGGGAGTTACACTATTCTGATGCTTTGTGTGATTTGGGAGCCTCTATAAATGTGATACCTCACTCTATATTATATTATCTATAGGTTTATTAGTTGAAGATGATAAGAGTAGTAGTGTAGTTAGAAAATAGAGTTATATCATATCTATTGGGAGTCCTTTAGGATGTACTTGTTTGGGTAAGAGACATGATCTTTCTAGAAAATTTCTACATGCTTAACATGGAGGTTGATCAGGTAAATTCTCGTGATACCATTATATTAGGTAAGCCCTTAATCAAAACTACAAAAACTATCATAAATTTTTATAAGGTCACACTTTCTATGGAGTTTGGAGATAAATTTTTGATATTTAATGTTATGGAATCCATGAAGTACCCCTCATAGAATCATCCTAATTTTTTTATCTCCCATTTTGAACCACCAAGTAAAAACCCCATGGATTTTGAATTCCCTATGATTAGAGATATTATGAGAATTGGTTCTAATTTTATGTCTAAGAGAACTTCCACACCTATTTATAATGAACAAACCTATCTTTTATTTTATTTTGATGTGGATTCATATTCTGATTTTGATCATATTTTCTATAATTATGAAATAGATATTGAGTATGCTGATGGATTTAATGAATTATTCTCTAATTTTTATTATGTGTATTTTGATATTTATGTTAATTGTTCACATATTTCAGTTAATTCAATGCATCCATCCATACACCCCCTATCATTGGAACTCAAGTCATTTCCAACAAATCTCAAATACTCATACTTGTTGAGTGGTGAGAGATTACCTATTATCATTGCTAACAATATCCCCTTTCACCATGAAGAAAAACTTTTGAATATTTTAAGGGAGAACATTAGGGAAATCAGGTGGACCTTGGATGACATATTTGATATTACCCCCTCCATTTTTATGTATAGGATTATTTTGGATGATGGAGATAAAATAGTTAGATAGACACAAAGGAGAATTAATCCAACTCTTCTGGAAGTTGTTCAAAAAGATGTCGAAAAATTTCTTGAGGTAGGTATCATTTATACCATTTCAAATTCCCATTGGGTGAGTTCTATTTAGGTTGTGCCTAAGAAAAGTGGTGTTACTTTTGTTAGAACTAATATAGGGGATTTAGTTCTAATTGGGGTGAAAAATAGTTGGCATGTGTGAATTGATTATAGTAAACTAAATCAATCCACTCACAATGACCATTTCCCCATCCCATTTATTGATCAAATTCTTAATAGACTGTATAAGAATACAACTATTGTTTCTTGGATGGATTTTATGGATATTTTTTAGGTTCCTATAGCACTGTAGGATTAGAAAAAGACAACATTAACTTGTCCATTCAATACATTTTCCAACCAAAGGATGTCATTTGGACTTTCCAATACCCTGGGTACCTTTTAGAGATGGATGCTGACTATTTTTTCAGATTTCATTGATACCTTCATAGAGGTATTGATGTATGATTTTATTGGGTATGGATCTTCATTTGATGAATATATCTTTATTTTGGGAAAGGTGTTGAATCATTGTATTGAGAAGAATCTAGTTTTTAATTTTGAAAAATGTCATTTAATGGTAGATATTGTAATTGTATTAAGGCATGTAGTGTAAAAATGTAGAATAGAGGTTCATAGATCTAAGTTAGATATCATTTCATCCTTTCTATATCCTTCATGTGTACATGGTGTTAGATCATTCCTAGGTAATGTAGGATTTTATTCATTATTTATCAGATATTTTAGTAAGATCTCTCTACCCTTATCTTGATTACTTCAAAAGGATATTGAATTATTTTTTTATGATGCATAAAGGGTATCATTTGATGATCTAAAGAAGTGTATGACCACTCCATTGATTATATTTCCCCCATGGTGGGAGCTTCATTTAGAGATTATGTGTGATGCGTCCAATTTCACGGTTGGATCTGTCTTATCTCAGATAGTGGAAGGGAGGTCCCATGTGATTACTTATGCATCGAGGACTTTGGATTAAACCCATTAAAATTACACCACGGTAGAAAATGATTTTCTTGATATTATATTTGATTTATATAAATTTCATTCATATTTATTGGCATCTAAAATAGTTATTTTTTCTAACCATGTAGCTCTAATTTACCTCTTGAAGAATCCAGATGCAAAGCCCAGACTTATCTAATGGATATTCCTTCTTAGGGAATTTGATATTGAGATAAAGGACAATAATGGGTCAAATAACTTGGTGGATAACCACATTAGTAGGATTACTCACACACTAGAGGATGACACCTTGGACCGAGTACCAATTCGGGACTCTTTCCCCAATGAGAATTTCTATGTCATCTCAGGTACAAATCCTTCATATTAAGATTTATTAAACTAAATTTTTTCCTCTAAAATTCCTATAAATTTAAATAAATATCATGACCAAAAATTAAAAAGTGATTCTAGGTTTTATGTTTGGGATGATCCCTAACTCTGGTGTATGTGTAGTGACCAAGTCATTAGGATATGTGTGGTCGTTCATGATTTTGAGTTTGATTTTCATTTTTTCATACACTTTCTTATGGTGGAAACTTTGGAACCCAAAGTAAAAATAGGAAGTTATTATACTCTATATTATATTGGCCTACCTTTTTCATGATGCCCATGTGTTTTTCAAGTAATTCTCTCATTTCCAACATAATGGGAACATTTCGAGGAGACATGAGATTCCCCAGTAGCGCATACTATTTTGTGAGATTTTTTATGTGTGGGGAATTGATTTTATGGGTCATTTTCCATGTTCATTTTATTTCTTATACATTTTGGTTGCTTTTGATTATGTTAGTAAATGGGTGGAGTACAAGGCCACCAAGACTGATGATTCTCATTTTGTAGTGGATTTTCTCAAGGATCAAATTTTATATAGGTTTGGAGTACTAAAGTCCTTCATCAGTGACCAAGGGATACACTTCTGCAATCAGAATTTGGATTCCCTCCTTCAGAAGTATGGGGTGATGCATAAAATTTTTACTCAATACCACCCCCAAATAAATGGCCAGGTCTAGGTTTCAAATTAGGAGTTTAAAAAATTGAGAAAACTATGCAACTGAATAGAAAGGATTGGAGTAAGATCTTGGATGATGTGTTGTGGGATTATATGTCATAACTTGACCAAACAGGGCTTCAGCTGTGACTCCCCAATCCCACCTTCAATAGGCCAAGGTTGGTGACTAGTGCCGAGTAGGCTATCACACACATGGTAGGCCTTATCCTAATGTACCTGTACACGGGCACCCACATAATCTTCCATGAAATAGTTCATAGATATATAAAAACTAAAAATAAATGCATGCATACATCTATCCCAACCAGAGTACAAAAAAAGTACAAAAGGGGAAATTACAGGGCCCACCAAACTAAAACTACAAAAGCATCCAACCTACTCTGAAGGAGGGGATCGCTGCCAAATTCACCTGCTGAAAAGATCCTCAGATAAGCTCCAGTAAACACCCTGGTCATTCCGAATCACTAATCATTTCCTTCTTCAGGTCCTCTTAGGACTCTGTTGAAAGTCTTTTGGTATACACAAGACACAAAACATGTGCAGGAAAATAATGTGCAGGGGTGAGTATAAATATACTCAGTAGGCACCCCAAAACCCCCAAAAGAAATGGAGAGACATAAATGCAATAGTCCGCTCATCCTAGCTAGAGGGAACCCAAATGAGATGGAAACTTCATCCCGAGACCATCCTCATCTAAACACGACTAGTCAACTCAACCACATAGTGCGTCAACCCAGAAGTGACAGCACCATAAGGAAACCTATAAAACACACAGATAACACCTAGAAATACTCCTCTCATGAACCAATCCTCGTGAGGTGCTGACATCATCACTAGTGATAGGTTTATACTCAAGAATATAAAGAAAACCATTAAAAGAACACTCCAAGAGTAGAGTTATCCCATATGGAACTTGTCTGAGAGATTCCACTCTATCGATAAAAATAACTCATGGCATAACCTGTAAAACCATCTTGGTGTTTTTCCATGATGACACACTCGACATACAATACAATAGAAGAAGTCACCCAGTGACTAAACTAACTCCAACACCTCAAGTAGGGGATCACACCCAGGGGCCACTGGGGGACACTAAACCCTGGATGGAAACACCAAACATAGAAAGGGGTATTGTGAAAAAACCTTAATCAAGAACAACTCGCTTAGCAGAGGATCAATTCCCATGTAGTGTTGGTCATGATGATTCTGAGAACTCCATTGAGGAAAATGTTATGATAGATCACAAAAGAAACTCATCTCGATATATATATAGGGGGTCTATTCCTAGGGATAATTGGGAGCTTTGTACCATACTAGAACATCCTAGGTATAGGAACAGTGCCTGAGTAAATATTGGTCACACCGACACCAAAAACCCTACCAGGGAAACATGAAGGGATGTGAGGATCATGTCAGGAATCTCAGGGCGATACATGATCCAAATCAGTTGAGTCTTTTGTAGAAGCGAATTAAGACAACTCACTTTAGAAAGTGGGAAACCCACACTACACGTACGCAAAGTAGCCAAAGAGGGGTCACAGTCTAGTGAAGAGGACGTGATACTAAAAACCATCATAGTATCTAAAGAGGGGTCATAATCTGGTGAATGGGACATGATACTAAAAACCCTTATAGCTAAAGGACTAGGGGGACCCACTCAATCCAGCTGATCGAAACGTCACAAACAGGGACCAGGGGGACCCACTCAACCCTCTTGGTAAAGGATTCACTAACCCAATAAACACACACAACATAACCTTCACACCACATCTCCTAGCCCCAAATTTTGTCCACTATCGCATTCTATGTGTAAAAGCATGCAGCATAGGCTATTTAGTTACCCAAAACAGACACCCGATGAAAAGTTCACATTTCAACGCAAACGCCCAAACCGGCCCTCATGGGGAACACAGCTTGACTTTCGTTTAATCATCCAAAACTGGTATTAAAACTCCCTTATTAAACTCATGGTTTCAACACCACTGACGGCACATCAAATGGACATAAGATGTAGGAGATACATCTGATACAAGAAACTCCAAATAATAATAATTATATTAGTATTATTACAATTAGGAGTTTTGGGAAACCGAGTAAAAAAACGAAGTCCTAAAATTCCCAAAATGTTCTAAAAAGATCTGTATCGATGAGATTAATGTGTGGATATAAACGATTTTTCAATTGGATGCCCAGTTTGATATTTATAGGGGTTTAAAATTCCCTTGGCCCAACCCAGCCTATTCTGGTCAGCCCAATCACATCATCATGTGGCTCAAATGCCTTGGCCCAATCCATATACACCAGCCCATGGCCTAGCCACCTCAACCCGCTGCTCTATGGCCCACACACCTAGCGTGCCTATCATACCTCACTGCCCTATCGCCTGACCGGAGCCGCCTCACCAAATTTATGCCACCACCACCTTCCGCAGACCACCAAGACCAATTTGGTGGTCGAAAAATTAATCTGAGACCAGATCTGGGATCCTTGGGACCCTATCTACATAGACATGGTCTCCTATCGAATATATGTTGATGATTCGAACAAAACTAAGCATAAAAAAGGGGTAAACGGGATTAAAACTCAAAACCACCTACCTAAATGGGAAAACGTTGAAGCATTGGTTGCAGAACAGTGCCTGGGACGTGCTGATTCTCGATCTGGCGATGATCAGCATCAAAAATGGGATCTGGAAGCACATCCTCACCTTGGTTCATCCATCGGTCAAAGGGGGAGAGGGGAGGGGGCTCCTATGTTCACACCAATGGGGGTAAGGGAGAAGAGGAATATTGTTTTAATTTTTTTTTAAACAATATCCTCCATTTAACTCCCCGTCTCCACCCACCTTTGACCGAACTCTCAATGTCGGAAAAATTTATGTCATGCCTAGGGTAAACGCAGTGTTCTGAACTCATCCACAGTCCTATAAATTCAATCTGAGACTCCTTTAAAAAGTTCTTTGATCTAACGTCCCAAAATAAATTTATTTATTTATTTATGAAAATTACCTCAATGAATTTTTTCACATAAGACTTGCACCCAAAAAAGTTATACCCCGTATAGGTTAAAAGGAACGCTCCGAACTCAAATGTGGTCTCAGTTTTCTAATATGAGCTACCATTTAAGATATAACTCATTTCCTCCATGTGTATAGTATAAAAATACTTAATATTTTTATAAAATTTATTCCAGGCACACCGGGCCATGGAATCTCACATCGTCTCAGCACCTAGCTTTGGAAATATAAGAAGAAATATTCCAAAGTCTTACAAGAAAAATCTCAAGTCACTTCATCCTCCACACCTTAAAATTTTTGCCCCTAAAAAGAAAAAAGGATAGGCATGAGGGAAAGAAAATGCACTCTCAACTAGGTATCCTTCACTAGATAGTTCACAAAAAACCACCACAAAGCCACCAAGGGTTCCCATGCATCCAACGAGCACACACTTTGGGGAACCCCAAGGCCACACCCAAGTCCAAATCATCCTAGGTAGACATCATACAACTGTGAACATGTATCCTTAGCTGCGATGGGTGGGGAAACACCAAGTACTAGGTATCCTATAGTCATAGGATCTAGTGGTATACCACCTTGATAACCTGACGCAGGGACCAAAAAACCTACTTCGAAAACTAAATTCAAAGGAACTCATCCATAGCACCTCGATACTATCCACTTTGGAAGCCACTGACTTTCCTGCACAAATTGTTATCGCGTCTCAAGAATGTGTCTTAGTGGGGAAAGCTTTCCTCATTCTTGTGAGTCCAAATTCATGTCAAACTGTACCATGAAATCCTCAAGAGACTCACATACCAATCTAACACTGAACATGCGAGGGTATAAGTGAACAAAATAGGGTTTCCCAAGTACACACCCTGGGTCATTCCAGGACCTTCGTGCAAACTTTCCAACACACCCCCAGGACACATAAGTCAGAGGGACTCATCCACCAAACCTCGACATTGTCTGCTTTGGGCGGCACTAACTTGCCTGCATGGTTTTAGTCGTGTCACATAAACACATATTGGTGGGGGAGGGATCTCTCTTCCTCGTTCATTTTAATCTACAATGAACAACACCAACACATGGTCTTACCGACACCCAAAACAAACCTTGATCAAGAAATGGAAAGGAAATATTATAACCTAATAGTGTCTATCAAAACTATTATTGTGACAACCGGGTACCTGGTGACAGCAAAACCACCCCGCCTTAACATGGTCGTTGGGTCCTTGCCCACCAGGTACCCCCAGTTGCCCCGCAGACACGTGGGGCCCACCCCAGGGTCCACCCACGTGCCTGAACGGGTCATATGACTAATATGATAGTCCCCACAGGCCAACACATGTCCTTTCCAGTGTGCTTTTTCCTCACTCACACACACCCTGGGGAACTTCCCAGGAGGTCACCCATCCTGATCACTACTCCAGGCCAAGCATGCTTAACTGTGGGGTTCTAATCAGACAGGCTCCCGAAAAGGAAGGTTCACCTTGTTGACATGATTCATATCATTTTTAGTCATTTAACCTTTTATCATTTGGGGATGTTACAATCACCCCCCCCCCCCCCCCTTTAAAGCACAATGCCCTCGTTGTGGGCCCTACATCTCAACCCAGGCAGTGCACCGCGCACTTAAGGCTGGGTTCCTCCTCTGATACCAAATGTGACAACCGGGTACCTGGTGACAGCACAACCACCCTGCCTTAACATGGTCGTCGGGTCCTTGCCCACCAGGTACCCCCAGTTGCCCCGCAGACACGTGGGGCCCACCCCAGGGTCCACCCACGTGCCTGAACGGGTCATCTGACTAATATGATAGTCCCCACAGGCCAACACATGCCCTTTCCAGTGTGCTTTGTCCTCACTCACACACACCCTGGGTAACTTCCCAGGAGGTCACCCATCCTGATCACTACTCCAGGCCAAGAACGCTTAACTATGGAGTTCTAATCAGACAGGCTCCTGAAAAGGAAGGTGCACCTTGTTGACATGAGTCATATCATTTTTAGTCATTTAACCTTTTATCATTTGGGGATGTTACAATTATAGAAAGTAGAAAGGACACAGAGCATAACTTTATCCATCTACGAAGCCTCTGGGTCAATGGCCTCTATAGCCTTTAGTTGTCCCCACCCCCATCCTCTATCTCTCTAAGCCTGGAGTGGACCGCGTGGGGGTGGTTGTGGAAACTCATATCATTTACCACCTCCCGCTGCTACACCCGCTCCTCTTCCACATCCACCACCCTGTTGATCTCTGTGCTCGAAACGCTACCTCTACCAACATAGCCCACCAACTGTCTCCCTCCCAACAGCATGGTGGGTCAAAAAATATCTAGAAAGATTCCCCCAATTGTCACAAGAATAACACTTCCACTCTTGTGGCTGACCAAACCCATCCTGAGATTTCTGAGCCTCAGATCCTCCATCCTAGGGTTGCCTCCTGAAACATCTTGCACACCCAAACCCCTAAGCCTGACATCAGCTACCAGCTACCAAACCAACTACCGAGGTCTCAGCTCCCTCATGCCCAGAACTGATAGTTGTATTATTCTATTCCATAAATATATCCACCACTAAGGCCCACTCCAACACTCCAACATATGTGGGACTGTACAGCGGCACCACTGATGCCTCGGTCTCCCGGCTCAAGCCCTGCTCGAAGATTCATGATCAGAAGAATAGATCCCGAACCATATCCATAGAGTAACGTGAAAGATCTGTAAACCTCATTGAGTACTCTTCCACGGTCCTTCTCTCCTACCGAAGCTGCAAAAGATCCTAGATACGCATCGATCTTAGTGTGGCCGAATAAAACTCCTCCATGAAGAGATGATCAAACTCTACCTAAGAGAGTGTCTCCTCATCATGGGTCTGCATCACAAGACTCCACTAGTGCCTATCCAAACCCTAAAAAAGGCTTTCCATTAGGACCACCATATTATCAGGAGGTGTCCTCATAAGGCAAAAAATGTGTGTGACTGCCGCAAGCCAGTCATCAGCTTCCTGGGAGTCTAGGTCACCCCAAAACCTCATATTTCACTACATCTAGAACTCATACAGCGCACTCAGTCTATGTGCATCCTCATCCTACACTACCGATGCAACCTGTTTCTCGAGAGGTGGTGGCTCAACTGGAAGACCACCTGGAGTTCCCACACCAGAACCAGTGTCCTGGTCAGAAGCCTCTACTCAGGGCGGATCATCACCATAATCCAACCATGGAACCCTAGTTGGATTTCATTATGGAGGCATCCTGAAATACAATCAAGATGCACCATGATCAAAGAGTGTATCTGGGGATCTGACTCAATAAGGACAGAAAAAAAAAACCAAAACCCAATCCTATATGATGCATGTACCATTATTTCCCTACGACCAGTGTCCTAATATCCTGGGTTGAAAGGAAGTTTATCAAATTCATGGTGAATGGATACGTTAGTCACCGCACCAATACTAGAGTCTCTAGCCTGAAATCTGAACTCAAAACACTCTAACACTATTTCTATGAAACCCAAACCAAGCTCACGGCTAGACCAACTACACTCTAGGGTCCCAAAGGTGGAACCTCCTCTAATACCACTCTATCATGACCCAACCCAATGGGGCTCAATCCGTGACTCCCTAATCCTGCCTCCAATAGGCCAAGGGATGGATACTTGCACCGAGTTGTCCATCACACACATGGGAGGACTTAGAATAAATTAACTATACACATTCACCCACATACTCCTTCATGAAATAGTTTAGAGATATATAAAAACTAAAAATAAATGCATGCATACATCTATCCCAAACAGATTACAACAAAAGTAAAAAAAGGGAAAATACTGGGCCCACCAAAATAAAACTGTAAAAGCATCCAACCTACTCTTAAAGAAGGTATTGTTGTCAAATGAACCTTCCAAAAATATCCTCAGCTAAGCTCTGGTAAACACCCTAATCAGTTCGGATCACTAATCTATTCCTGCTTCGAGTCCTCCTGGGACTTCATCAAAATACATGTGGTCTTTATAAGACACAAAACATGTGCAGACAAAGCCCATGTAGGGGTGAGTATAAAGATACTCAGTAGATGCCCCAAAAACCCCAAAAGAAAAGGATAAACTAAAAGGAAACAATCCACTCATCCTATCCATAGGGAACCCAAATGAGAGAGAAACTCCATCTCGAGACCATATTCGGCTGAACATAACTAGTCAGCTCAACCGCATAGTGCGTCAACCTAGAAGTGACAACACCGCAAGGAAACCCAGAAAAAACCCAAAAATACTTGTATCGATCACCAATCCCCATGAAGTTATGACCTCATCACTAATGATGGGTTTATACTTGAGGATCTAAAGAAAACCATCTAAATAACACTCTAATATCTAAGTCATCCTAGATGAAACTCGTCTAAGAGATGTCACTCTATCAGTAAAATGAACTAACAGTAAAACTTGGCCAATCCTTGTGGTGTCTGTCCATGAGGACATGCTCGATGGAAAATGCCACAGAAGAAGTTACCTAGTGACTAAACCAACTCCAACACCTCAGGTAGGGGATCACACCTAGGGTATGCTGGGGGACACTAAACCCTAGATGGAAACACCGAACATAGAAAGGTGTATCATGTAACAACCCAAATATAGAACAACTCACTTAGCATAGGATCAACACTTATGTAGTGTTGGTCATGCCGATTTCGAGAGCTCCGCTTAGGAAAACATTACAATAGATCCTAGAAGAAATTAATCTCAACACACAGATAGGGAATCTGTGCCTAGGGATCATCGGGGGCTCTGTACCCTACTGGAACATCCTAGGTAAAGGATCAGTTCCTGGGTAAATATTGGTCATGTTGGCCCCAAAAAACATACCAGGGAAACACAAAGGGATGTGAGGATCACACTGGGAATATTGGGGAGATACGTGAACCAAATCAGTTGAGTTTTCTGTCTAAGAAGATTAAGACAACTAACCTTAGAAAGTGGGAAACCCACACTGCATGTACACAAAGCAGCTGAAGAGGGGTCAAAATCCAGTGAGGAGGATATGATACCAAAAACCCCCATAGTAGTTGAAGATCGTTCATAGTCTGGTAAAGGGGAAATGATACCAAAAACCCTTGTAGCTAAAGGACCAGGGGTACCCACTCAACCCAGCTGATTGAAACGTCACCAATAGGGATCAGGGGGACCCACTCAACCCTACCAGAAATGGAATCACTGAACCAATCAACCCACACAACATTTCTTTCACACCACGTCTCATATTCCCAAATAATGTCCACCATCGTGTTATACACATAAAAACACATAGGAGAGGGTATTTAAATACCCAAAATGGACACCCAGTGAAAAGGTCACATTTCACCTTAAACGACCAAATTGGACCTCATGGGGCCCACACCTTGATTTCATTTTAATCATATCAAATAAGTCTTGAAACGTCTGTATTAAACTCAGGGTCACAACACTTTAGATGGCACGTCAAACAGACATCGGATGCAGAAGATACGTCCGATATAAGAAACTCTAAATAATAATAATTATATCATTATTATTAAACATAGATGTTTCATGAAAATAAAAGATGAAACCACATTTTAAAATTCCCTAAATTGTCTAAAAATATATTTCTTGATGGGAGGAACACATGGTTTTAGACGGAATGTCAATCAGACGCCTGGTTTGAGAGTTACGGGGATTTAAAATTCCCTCAGCCCAACCAGGCCCATTCCAGCTGGTCCGGCCATGCCAGCCTATGACCCCGCTACCTCGGCCCAGACCAGAAGCACTAGACCATGGCCCATCCACCTCGTCCCATTACTATGTATACCATTCACCCATCACACCCACCATCTTCGCCCTCTGGTGCTCTGTGCCGCCTTTCTGCCCATCGACCTCCACTACGCCGCCCAGCGGCCTCCACCGCCCACACCACCAGAACCCACCACACCGACACCTGACCAGATCTACCTCACTAGATCCATACCTCTTCCACCTTATTTAGACCAAAAGGACCATTATGATGGTCAAAAAATTAATCTGAGACCAGATCCAGGATCCTTAGGACCCGATCTACACAGACACGGTCACCGCTCAAAGATCCATTGACGATTCGAACAAAATGAGACATAAACAAGGGGAAATAGGATTAAAACTAAAAGATTCAAACCCTGAGGGAAAAAATTCAAAACTTTAGGTGTATAAAGATGCCTGTTACATGCTGATTCTCGATCTGGCGATGATCGGTGTCAAAAATGGGATCCGGCGGCACCTCATTGCCTTGGTTTGTCCGTCGGACGAAGAGGAAGAGGGGAGGGGGGAGGGGGACTCCTACATGAAAACCAAAGGGGTTTTGGGATAGGAGGAATATTTTTTATTTTTATTAAAATAATATCCTCCATTTAACTCCCCATCGCCAACCCAATTCCAGCCAAACTCGTGATGCTGAAAAAGTTTATGTCGCGCCTATGGTAAACGCGGCGTTATGAACTCAACCGCGGTATCATAAATTCAATCCGAGAATCTGTTTAAAAGTTATTTGATATAACAACCCAAAATAAATTTATTTATTTATTTATGAAAATTCCCTCGATAACTTTTCCCATATAAGGATAGCACCAACAAAATTTATACCTTGCCTAAGGTAAACAGCACGCTCCGAACTCAACGGTGGCCTTGGTTTTCTAATCTGAGCTATCATTTTAAGAGATAACCCATTTCCTCTGTGTGTATAGTATAAAAATACTTACTATTTTTATGAAATTTATTCCACGCACACTTGGCCATAGAATCCTACGTTCTCTCAGCGCCTAACTCTGCAAATATAAGCAGAAATATTCTAAAGTCTTACAAAGAAAATCCTAAGTCTCTACATTATAGGATGACATAAAATACTCCCATCGGTATTTATCCATTTCATTTTATTTTTTTTAAATCATGTCATATCCCTGTAGAAGTTGAGAATCGAGTATATTAGGCTATAAAGAAACAAAACATGGATTTAGCCTAAACTGGAGATCAAAGAAAGTTGAAAATTCAAGAGCTTGAGGATATTCAATTATCATCATATGAGAAATCAAGGATCTATAAGGAAATATAAAAAGATGTTTATGATAGAATGATCCAAAAAATGGAGTTTCTTATTGGGGAGAAAGTATTACTTTACAGTTCACAACTGAAGCTGATTCTTGGTAAGTTGCATTCCAGATGGTTAGGTCCTTATGTTGTATCTAATGTTTTTACTTATAGTGTAGTGTAGATCACATAAGTGGACACAAGAAGGAACTTTACAGTCAGTGGGAAACGTTTTAAGTAATACATTTAATGAATTTCTACCTATATAGTTGATTTCATCACATTGCATGACCCCATCATCACTTAGTAATATTAGTTTGTTCCTAACCCTTCCACTTTTAAATTATTTTTCCTATTTAAAATTCTAAATTTTATGTGAAAATATCATCTCATAGGTTCACATTGATGAAAATTTAATATTTTAAGTGTGGGGTAGTGGAAAAAATTTTGGGGTAACTATTTAGGATTTTCATTTGTGTATTTTTTGTGGGTTTTCTATTATTTTTTCTGTTAACTTTTCAAAAAAAACTCAAAAAAATATAAAAAAACAAAAACAAATACACCATTTAAAATGATCATTTAGATGTGGAACATATGGAAAATTCATGTTTTTAAAATTAATTGGTATCATGATAAGAAAGAGAAATATTTCATCATAGAGGGTTGATTTTTATAAAAATAGAAGTCGTCAATGATATGATTGGTCATGTCATTATAAAACATTTTTGGCTTTGAAACCATCCTTTATGATATTTTTTCATGTCAAATTATGTCATTGATTTCTCCACAAAAATTTTAATGAAACCATGACTTGTAAAATTTGTCCGACTAAATTGAAGGTATATCCAAGTTAGGTAAAAAAATCATCTTATATTAATGGTTGATCCATCAGTTTGTTTCTCTTGTGATCTGTTTCATTATTATACTGAATTGACCTATGTGTGTGTGTACCTGATATCTAATAGTTTTACACCCTCAAAAAATCAAAAAAAACAATATATATATATATATATTATCTTAATAGATATGGGAGTTATGAAATGTACAACATGTGGATATATCTAGGTCGGGAGATTAAGGTTTGACTTTAGGGAATTCTTAAGTGAGTGAGTCTTGAAATTTTATTAAAAAGGAATGTAGAACAGGTTTGATGAATTAAACTAGGTAAGAATAATTATTTTACTTGACCTAAATATACTTAATAAAGGGTGGATATATGAGCTTTAAATTTTTGGCACACACACATGTAGGGAATCAATGGCACGGTGGACCCATAACTTGTTTCTCTATGATTAGTGTCATTAATATCATTGGGTTTTTTATACAATTTATGAGATAATGAATTTAAAATTTATTGATATTTACTCTTGATGGGATTATTACTTTTCCTATATTTCTATTGTGTATTGAGGAATATGAACATTCATACCTTGTCACATTTTTTTAGAGTACATGATATAAGGTTTTGTCCAAGAGTGCAAAAGGGTAAGTAAGAAGGGTTTTATACAACACAATTTTATTGAATATTTTATTCATAATAAATCAAATAATTTCCTCACATTTTGTAAAATATTTTTATTTATAGAATATTTGGGAATATAACATTCATTTTAAAATTTGATTAAAATTCCATTTTTCCCCTTTAAAGTTCATTGTTGTATTTTGGACATAAATATTTTTATGTTAATTATTTGAAATTCAAATTTTGTAATAGTGTTCCTCACTCAATGGTATATGAATTTAATTTATAACATCTAGGTTATATCATGCATTTTATTGGAGTAAATGGGTCATGAAATCAAAGTTGGACTGGACTCACCAGATTGAACACTACTTCAGTATTGGGGACATAAATTCTTCATCAGTACTTGGATTGTGAATAAATTTGGAAATAAGATAGAAGAACCAATTTTTAAAAAATAATTACTATGGAAGGAAATATGGTTCATGTGTTTTAGAGGTCAAAAAGTTAGTTAAATTTTTCTTAAAATATTTGGCCAAATTTCCCATTCACACTTGAAAGTCTTGAAACCCTAGCCTCCCCTAAACTCTATAAATGTGTGTTTTCTCATTTGTATAGGGTTTAAGTGCCTTATATGATTGTGAGAATAAGTTAAGTGGTTATTTTCCATTTTATTTCACCATTTTATGAGGGAATCTATCAAGCTAGGATCACCTCCAAAATGCTCTTCTTTTCCTTTTATTTGTTGTAGCATTGTTATTCTTTCAATAAAATATATATTTTTCTCCCATTTATTCTGCTATTTTCAATTTCCATCTTATTTTATTTACTTATTTTTCATGGAACTCAAGATTATAAATTTTATTGGGTTATACACTTTATAAACATTTTCACATGCAAAACATTTCTATAATGACTACATCACCCATGGAAGGGTATTTTTTTAGTAATTTATCTACCTCTTACCTTATTTATTTATTTATTTTGAATCAATGAGATAATTTAACTCACTTCATATGGTATATTAATTGAGTTTTTAATTTAAAATAAACTAATCAATAAATTGAACAATTAACACAAAAACACGTGATGTTGAGTAAAGTGTGAATTGTGAGAATGCGATATTAATCTGTAAAAAATGACATGGGATCAATTTGTACAGTTAAAAAATGATCCTAAAAATTAATTCATTCTCATTTATAGAATGGATATGTTCCCTAATTTACCAATGACCATAATCTATCCTTATAACAACAATAAATTGAAGGTTCTATGATTTCATGTTCTAAATCTAGCCTAGGGTTTAATTAATTTCATCATGATGGTTAAGTTAACACAAGTAGGGTTCAAGGGTTAACAAAATAGGAGATCATAATTAAGTGGAGTTTAATTTAAATGATAGTGATTAATAATGAACTTAAGAGGTATAGTTATATTTATTATTCCTTCTAAAAAATAGTTTTCAAAAAAAATTACTTCTCATTGTATTTTATCAATCTCATTTCAAAAACAGAAAAAAATACAATCTTCTTCCAGCATACTTCTTCTTTCTTTATAAAACCCCAAAAATGCCCCCCCCCCTCATCCTTTTAAATAGTGTGTTTATTTTATTTTATTTTATTTCCAAAATACCTTTAATATGTTATTTTAATTACTTCATCCTTTGATAAATGACCTTGGTTAGCCACTCTACTACTCCTAAATTACTAAAAAACAAAACATCATTTTAGAGCACCCACGATAGCACCTTCAAATGTCTCTAAAAAATATGGAAAACATGTATACATGAAAGTAGGTGTTCAATACATTGCATGGTATAAAAAAGGTACAAAAAGGATAAAATATATCCAATAATATTGAGCTATTTCCATGCATCTTCTACCAATATATCAACCTTATTCTTGAAATAAGTCATGCATCCATAAGTGGATTCTTCCTCTTATCCACACCTACAAGCATATAGTCTTCCCAGGTACCATTGGTTGTCTAGATAGGGTGTGAGGTAAAATCAGTAGGCCACTACAAATGGTGTCTATAAATATCCATTCAGTGTATACAATATGGAAGTGTGTAGATATAACAATGAAAATCAGTGATAATAACTATAAATGGATCATCCATGGTTCATGAAGTAAACCAAGCTGACAATACCTACTTCAGCTCGTGATGGAATATCTCTGAACAAGTAACCATGTGTATACACATATATGGACTGTATACGTAGTGACATCTACAACCATATATGTGAATAATTATACTAGCCTATACCCATGGTGTAACTCAAACATCCATAAGTTTCAGTATGAGTATCACAAGTATCATGGGTCGTAATGCCTGATATCATAGTAGTAAGGGACTTCATTCCTAGTATCACAGTAGTAAGGGTCTTCATGCCTAGTATCCTAATCATAGGGACACCATACCTAGTATTATATTAGTATGGATTCCATTCCCAGTATCACAGTAGTAGAGACGTCATGTCTAGTATCACAATAAGGGTATTCATGCCCTTATATAACAAAAGGGTCACCATGCCTGTATCTCATTTATAAACGATCTCTATGCATGTATCATATTTATTAAGGGTCACCATTCCCATATCATATTTATAAAATTTCTTCATTATCATATCATATTTATAAAGGGTATCCATTCCCATATCATATTTATAAAGTGTCTCCATTCCCATATCACAATCATAAGGTCATCATGCCCATATATCATATTTATAAAGGTTTGTCATGCCTGTATATCATAACAATGATAATTAATAATTTTATTTAACATGATCCAATGGATAATTCATAACTCATTAACATTTAATACTAACAAGGGTATAACCATTATTCAATCTAATTAGGTGACATGGGAATACCACTCACCGTTATTCAATGTATCTTAAATTTATAAGTGTTTTATCCATGTTATACCATAATTATTATCCATTTAATTTATGTTATCATGATTTATTATTCATTTTAAAACCATTTAGATGATGGTTTGACCGTTTAGTTATCAATATCCACATTGGAAAAGTTATAGGCACACCACATGGGGTGGACACCATTAAAGGGGACCTAATAAGCTCATAAGGTTCTCAATTAAGGCAACCAATTTAAGGAGGATTTTTTTTGGGGGAATGTCGGTAAAACCAGTGTGCTTTATAATGGAACATATTATAAAACATCTCAAATTTGAGGGATAAGAACTATGACACCTACCTTATAGAATCACTCATCCAGTATCAACCTTTGGTTTGGTCCAGATCAGAAGAAAATGGAAAAATATACGATCTCCATGAAAAATGGTCATATGCTCCTACATCTAATTAACTTTTTCAAGAGAAATAAAAATGGATAAAGGCACAATATTAATAGATTAATCACTTATGGTTATCCAACAAGATGAACAAAGATCAAATCAGAGTCGGGATTGGAGTTTTGTAAATGAACCTAGCTCAGAGGGCTTGAGGATCTCAAAAGGAGGAGGAAGGCCTCCTCTATCCTCTAGAGTAAATGAGAGGATGGGTGAGGTCTAAATATATTTAATGTGAAATGGTAAAATCTCCCAAAATATATGGGTTACACGGTTTGGCCACACGATTGTCCAAACTGTGTGCCAATTGTGTGCCTCCCACTGCCTAAGGAGGGACCCCGCATGGTTAGTCCACATGGTTTGGGAAACCATTATCCAATAGTTTTATATGGATCATATAAAATTTATAGACCACCTACATGATAATTCTTCCCATGATGTATAGTTTCCTTAAACTGTGCGTTCTCCTGAGGCCCATTATCCAACCATCCCATGGTTAATTAAACTGTGTAGACTGGATCACACGGTTTCTACTAAACATGTGGCCCAATTTCCTTTTCTACCTGCCAAAGTTTTGGGTTCCGAACAAACCTTGGACACCCCTGTTTCCTCGTAGCCTTATTAGGCATCTATAATAGGTCCAAGATAAATAATTAGACCAAAATTTAAAGGGTTTGTACCTCATATAAAAATGGGTTCTTATGAAATAATGCAGTGATATGTATTTATTAAATAAATATTCATTATTCAAATCCTGGTAAATATTATAGAGTAATGGAAGATTGAGTTTATAAGTCCTATAAGAAATAATATATATATATATATATATATTGAATATTATTTTATTAAATATTTTTTAATTTAATTTTTATGTTAAGGACATGTTGAGAAATAATATTATTATTATTATTATAGACATGGGTTTCCACATGCATTAAATAAATATTAAATAACACTTGTGAAATTATTTATTTCTAACCCTATTAGTATATAAACCCAATTATATTATTTTTTATGAGATCCAATTCATTTTGTCTTGTTCTCAAAAAAATCTTGAGAATCCTCCTGAAGCCCTAGAGAGCTCTCTTCTCCAAGAATGCTCTCAAGAATAGGAAGTGATCTTCCTCCACATTCCACTCTCAATTAAAGATAGATCAAAGATAATCCTTTGGGATATATTCTCATGGAAATCAAAGGAAAATAACACAAGTGATAAGATCTATCGTGCTATCACCCAGAGATTCCAACGGCACTGTTCGGAGATTTTGGGAACATGTGTGGATCATCGCTATAGGGAATCTAATCTTGATTCCTATAATGAAACGACAATAAAATTTCAATCCATTGTCATATCCATAAAATAAAACATAATTTATTTCAAGTTAATTATTTAATTACTTAAATTAATTATAAATAATATATGATGATCATGCATTTCTATTCATGTGTTTATCCATTATCTATATTATGAGATTCAATTTTATTGATCTTTATTTTTATCATTGTGCAAATATCATATTAATCATAGATCATGAAAAAAATAAAATTTGTGAATGAACCATCACATGCTTCCATTGTTACCATAACCTTCAAGTATTATCAGAGCAGTTGCATAATTATTTATAATTATTTAAAGATTTTTTATTTATTTAGGAATTTATTATTGGTTTTCAATTCTAGTTTAATCATTCGTTATCTGAATTGTGAGATATGATTTCTTCCTCTTTGTTTCTCATAAATATAATCAAATCAATTAATTTTATGAAAAAAATAAATTCAAATATCTCATCTGGAGGTTCCAAGGAGTCTGGTCGGATAAAAAAAGAGTACACACTATGTAACCCAAAGGTACACATTGTGTGCTAGTGTTTAATGCTCCAAGAATTAATTTGGAATTAATTAAAGTAATGTGAATTTATTACACACAGAAAATTTAATTATACACCATGTGTTGACCAGTAAATCCTGGTGCACAATCAACCAGAGTACATGTCATGTAACATACGTACAAGGCATATAGTCTTTTAGTCACAGATGATTCATGTATCTTCTTACATGGCCTACATGACTGGTGGCCAGGTAACTCGGAGACCACACACTATGTATCACATGTACACATTATGTACTCTAAAAAAATTCATAGAACGGATACATACTGAGTCCCTAGGAATGTGTCATGGATAGATGGTGAAAATAATACATGTTTTGTATCTTAAATGTACACATTGTGTACTTTTACCAAATTATGAAGAATTAAAATTAATTTAGTATATTGTACAAACTTATCAACATGTACTTGTGCTTGGTCATTAAGTTGACAGGATATTCCATGTGATGGGTTTTATGTCTGTGTGTGTGTGTGTGTGTGTGTTTAATTAATTTCCCTGTAATGTTCAAATCTATATATCATGTATAAGTCATATTATAGTTATTACTCCACACACATTGAATCATTACACACTACATAAAAATAAAAATAAAAGTCATGTAAATTGTGTGATCATTAAGCTGGTAGTACACATCATGATATTACGTGATAAGTTGTGTGTGCCACATTTCGCAAGAGTAAATAGTATATGAGTATAATACACATTCGATATTTTGGATGGGTACTCACTATGTTTCCTCCAAGGTACATTTTTTTACATAGTTAATTTTAAATAAATTTATTTAATTTGTTTAAAATTATTATTTATGAGTCTCAAGGAAATTTGGATGAGAATTAAGATAAAATAATTGATTAATTAATGAAGATAATTAATTAATTTGAGCATGATTTATCTTAAATAATAATGATTAGAATTTAATGCTAATTATATTAAATACATAATTATTTTCATGCATGTGGATGATCATGAACCTAGAAAAGAACATTTTATGTGGTTGGTTTTATTTAATTTATTATTAAATTAAATTATTAGCATGTGTTTTATCTCTCACCACATTGTGTAAGGGTATTCATGCCCATGATTTATTTTATGTAAACCCATTTAACAATATATTGGTTCCCATAACCTATGTATAAGGGAAATTATATGTAATGGATGGAGATCCCAAGCTAGTGGAGGTGGTTAAAGTTTAGAGCCAAAGTGAAACCAATATAATAGTGATACATAGGTGTATATGTGGAAAGGTACAACACGAACATTAATTGGTTCAAGGTGTTTTCCCCCTAGGTCAACAGTTAGTTTATCATCTACTAGATAAACTAACCATTATTAAAATAACATAATAATACCAAATTATTATTTTATTTATATCAAGTTTCATGGTTATTTCATTATGGATGTTTTTTCACAGCTGCATGAATTAATGAATTAACAAGCGTGCAAGATAATACTAAAATAAATTGGATTATGTGTAAATATTATCTAAGACATAGTGAATCACTTAAGTAAATCCACTTAATATTAACAAGCATGTAATAGAGATAATAATTATAAATTTAGGAATAAAAGATAAAATCCATCAATCATATATATTAAGTCGGTATAGCCTACTGCTACTTAAATTAAAATAAAACCATAGTTCAAAGTGCTTGACCAGCCAAAGTTAGGGTGATTTAAATTATCATGGAATTATAACTTGAAGTTTGGGGTTGAATTAACTTAGTTCACATAAAGGGTTGATTTCCAAAGCATGACTTGGTGTAACTAAGAGGCAAGGGTTGATGAAATCCAATTTAAGTATTTTGTAATTGGGGAGTCTAGTCAAAATATCAAGGAATTGTGTGTTTATGTAGTTTGAATTTGGAATGCCTACCTAAAACCCTTCAAATTTATTGATCAGCCAATGTTGGGGTGATTAAAAGGGTAATATAGATCCTTAACACTAGAATATCCAAAAAATATGATATTCTAAATCCAATGGTGAGGTAAATTGGGTTTTGATAATATAGTGCGATATTAATAAATATAATATTTATTTATTTATCTAAATTTTATCAGATAAAGTACTAAAACTCTACTCATATTATTTGTAAAAATAGTAATAAAATTAATTCAAACATATCACTATAATCCATAATTGATAAGGATAAACTTCTCACCAGAACAAATATCCAAGAGTGGAAAAGGTGCTTACGCATTATCCTATGCCATGGAAGGAAATTGTATGTGTTGTAAGAATCTGTTTTTGATGTGCCTGGTAATGAGGATAGTGAGTAAGAGTTATCTATCTATGAGAAAAATTTTAAAAATGATAAAAATGTTCATTTTTTTATGCTATCATTCATGAACAATGATATTTTTAAGAAACATGAGGACATGGATGTGTATAGCATGATGTCTCACCTTTAGAATATCTATCAAGATAAGGTAAAAAAAGAGAGATGTGAGATCTCCAATGATCTATTTACAACTAAGCTTAGATATTCTATGTCAGTTGGGCCTTATATAGTCAATATTATTGGATACATTAAATGTTTAGACATCTTAGGGATTGAATTACTAGATGAGTTTCACATAGATCTCATACTTTCTTCACTACCCACTACTTTCTCCAATTTTATTGTTAATTATAACATGATCAATAATGAAAAGAGTCTTTTGAAACTTCTTAGTTTGATTTTCCAAGTGGATAAGGAAATAGGGCATGATAAAGTTTAAGTCCTTATGGTGAATAAGAAAATTAAGAACAAGGTGAAGGGGAACAAGACTCATAACAAGTCTAAATCTCTCAAACATCATTCTTCCAAGAATAGGTAGATCTGGAGGCAAGGAAAATAAAAGGAGGTGGTATGTTTTTCATGTGGAAAGCAAGGAAATTGGAATAGGAACTGCACCTATAAGAAAGGGGGAGATAAATCTGAATTCTTTATCGAGTGTAATATTTCAATATCTACACATTGAGTATTATATATAGCTTATTGTGCTCACATCTATATCCAAATGTAGGAACCAAGTAGATTCTGAAAGATTTCTAGTGGAGATGTGGATTTGAGAGCTTCCAATGGTGAGAGGATAGCTTCTATAGCCATTGGTGACTACCACCTTCCATCTCCAATAGGAATTATATTGGTTTTATGTGATTTTTATTAAATACTAATTATTACCAAGAACATAATTTACGTATCATGCCTAGATATAGATGGTTTTATTTTCAAGTTTTGAAATAATAGTTTCTTTTATAAATACAAAATATGTTATGGTGTGGCTCATTTAAATAATGGTATTTATGTATTAAATTATGAAAATTAAGTATTATAAATAGATAATGAATCGTGTTCACATGGCTCATATAACACCCAGTTATGGCATCACCGTTTTGGTCATGTAAATGAGAAGTGTTTGAAAAAGTTCTATCAAGATGATTATTTAGACTCTTCTAAACTAGAACCACTTGAAAGATGTCTTTATTGTTTACAAGTAAAAATGACCAAACTGCTATTTGGTGAATAGGGTGAAAGGTTCATAGAGATTCTACGATTGGAAATGCTGATGTGTGTGGACCATTTATAGTATACTCTAGAGGTGGATATTCTTACTTAATAACTTTTACTAAATACTTGAGTAGATATCGCTATGTCTACTTGATGAGGTATAAGTATAAGTCCTTTTATAAATTCAAAGAATTCAAGAATGGAGTAGATAATCAACTTTGAAAGAAGATAAAGAAGCTTCAATCGGATCAAGGTGGTGAATATCTTAAACGAGAGTTTATCAGCTTTTTACAGGAGTTTGGGATTTTATCTTAACTCACTCCACCTTACACACCATAGTGGAATAGTGTTAGTGAAACCACACCATGTTAGACATAGTAAGGTCGATTATGAGTTATGTAGATCTTCCATTATCATTTTTGGGATATGCGTTACAAAATTTGGAATTCACACTAAACCAAGTACCAACTAAATTGGAAAATGGAATTCTTATAAATTTATGGAGTGGAAAGAAACCTATTTTTCATATACATGTGTATGGGGTTGTGATTCATTTTTGAAGGCCTTATCAGGAAAACAAACTAGCACCCTAGGGCACAAGGTGTATCTTTATATGGTATCCCAAGGATATAGAGGGATACTAACTATAAAAACCCTTAGATAAGAAAGTTATTTTCACTAGATAAACCATACTTCTTTAGAGGTATAACATCATCAAAAAGGATAGTGGGATAAATATTGACTTTAATGAAGTTGATGCTCGAGATACACAAGAGTTGGTACAGGAACAGATTCCACAGGTACTATGGAAGAAGTAGTTCCTAAAACACAAGTATTGTGTAGGAGCACTAGAGAGGTAAGAGAACTAGAGAGATATGGTTTTCTAGTCACCAAATATGGAAACTCGTTATAGGTTTAAAATGATGAACCTATCTATTAAAAAGAGTAAGTAAAGAGCATAGAAGATGAAAGATGGAAAGAAGCCATGAATTTTGAAATGGATTCCATGTATCATAACCAAGTTTGGGTTCTGGTCGATGTGCCAGTTGATGTAAATCCTGTAAGGTGAAAATTGGTATTAAAGAGAAAATTGTATATGGAAGATAAATTAAATACCTATAAGGAAAGGATAGTGGATAAAGGTTTTAAATGGCATCAAGTAATTGACTATGATGAGACCTTTTCACCAGTTTTCATATTTAAATCCACCAGAATTCTACTTGTTATAGCAGCTTACCATGACTATGAAATTTGGAAGATGGATATCAAAATGTATTTCCTTAATGTGAACCTTCAATAATATGTCTACATGACACAAAAATAAGGTTTTGTGACTCTAGCAGATTCCAAAAATATTTTCAAGTTACAGATATCCATTTATGGATTGAAGCAAGCATACAAGTCATGGAACATTAAATTAAATGAAGCTATAAAATATTTTGGTTTAATTAATAATGAATGTGATATATAAGTTTCTCAGAGGTTTATTGTGAATTCGGTTATTATCCTAGTAGTATATGTTGATGACATATTACTTATTGGAAACAATAAACCAGTCTTATAGTTTGTTAAGGATTGGTTGAACAAGTGTTTCTCTATGAAGGACTTAGGTGAAGAAGCCTATATTCTAGGGATCAAGATCATTAATGATAGCTCCAAGATAATTATTGGACTAAGTAAAATTACATACATTGACTAGATACTAAAGATATTTAATATAGAACAATACAAGAGGGGATTTGTTCCAGTGTCACATGGTATACATATTTCTAAGAAAATGTGCCCTTATACACAAAATGAAAAAGATAGAATGAATAATATCTTATAAGATTTAGATATAGGATCAATCATGTATGTTATGTTATGTATTAGACTTGATGTTGCCTATGCATTGAGTATGGTAGGAAGATATCAAGAAGATCAATAAAAATAGAATTGGTCAGATATTAAGGCTATTATCAAGTATCTTAGAAGAACTAAGGTCATGTTTCAAGTGTATAGAGGAGATAAGGAGCAAGTCATCAAGGGTAATACTGATTCTATTTTTTAAACAGATTAGAATGATCTAAAGTCACATTTGGGATATGTTTTCTATATCAATAGAGTATATGTGAGATGGAAGAGTTCAAAGCAGCCAGTTGTCGTTGGTTCTACAGTGGAGTCCAAGTATATAGAGTCTTTTGATGCATCCAAGGAATTGGATATGAAAATTCTTCCTAGATATTGATGTGGTTACTATTAGTAAATACCTTATTACATTGTATTGTGATAATACTATGGTAGGGGATCTTTTAAAAGAGCTAAGGTCACACCAATGGACAAAGAACATACTCTGAAATTATCACCACTTAAGGGATTTTTCTCATAGGGTTGAAGTTTTATTAAGAAGAGTTCCCATAGAAGAAAATGTGGTAGAACCCTTAACTGAAGGCCAATCTCAGTAGGAGCATGAGTGTCATGTGAGAGCTAGTGGATTGAAGGTTGTTATAAGTTGTCTCTAGTACAAGTGGGAGTCTGTTGGATTTGGTACCCTAGAACCAACTTCTATGTACTTTATGATAACATGTATTCATAGTTTGGAATATTAATAAACTCTTTATCACATCATTATTACTCTTATGCATAACATAGTATGTGATAGTTTCCTAATAGTAGTTTCCTCTCTAAAAGGGCATAGAAGTTCCCCATAATTATGAGAACCTAGAAATTCCATGATAGTATTCTTAAATATATGTTATATATTTGGATTATATCATTTGAGGGATAAAAATGATATGGGCTATCAAGGGTAGATACTCATAGGACTTTGAGGCACCTTCTCATGGTGTACGCCTTTGGTAATATCCAGTGTAGGATATTATGAGAACAAGACCCGCCAGTAGAAAATCCACATTTATATGTGTTATTGGATGTTCCTATATACGTACTTGTGTTTTTATCCTTAGGATTTATGATTATTATTAATTATTTTTATAATTCACATACTTTGATGTATTGGAGAAAAATGTGATAACATATGTTCACGGCGATGTAGAATATGTTGGGCGCATCACAAGTACTATTTCATTAATGAATAATGTGAGAAAGGATTTATCCCTTATGTTCTTTAATGGAAGTTGATATCTCAATCCCTTTGATGGAAATAATATAGCCTAAATAAATCCATATCCATGGTGTTCTATATGAAATTCCGATTTCTGAAAAGGTAAATAAAGAGACATCGAGGGTATAGGTTGATAGCATCGGTATGCAACCTTCTTGATTAAAGATATCGTGATAATGGGATTATATTACACAGTAAGTGTTCGTATGAGGTATTATGTATTTAAAACATTAAATTATTTATCTATGGGTTCCTTGGCATGTTTCTAAATTATAACCTTGTACTTTAGACTACTTCACCTAATACCACTGAGAAAGGGGCTTAGAGGGTCACACACTAAGTGTATCCAGAATCTCAGTTAAATAATATATTATTATTTATTATTTAAAAAGTTGAATAAATATTGTTCCCACATGTGGTTTAATAATTATTCTTGTTTTCTTGATCATATATCTTTTATCACCAGTTATTCAAGAGAATATTATATGAGTAGAATATTTAATAAATATTTATTTTCTATTTAATGAATATAATATTTATTTATTTATTAGATAATAATGAAGTGATATTTATTTATTAAATAAATAGACATTATTCAAGGCTCAATAAATATTGTGGATGAATGGAAAATTGAGTTTATAGGTCTAGTGAGAAATAATATATATATTGAATATTATTTTATTAAATAATATTTAATTTAATTCACAATTTAAGTGCATGTGAAGAAATAATATTATTATTATTATTATAGGCATGGGGTTCTGTAGGGATTAAATAAATATTAAAGGGAACTTTTACAATTATTTATTTCTAACCCTAGTGGTATATAAACCCAATTATGTTATTTTTTTAAAGGGGTCCAATTCATTTTGTGTTGTGCATAACAAAATCTGGAGAATCCTTTCGAAGCCCTAGAGAACTCCCTTCTCCAAAAATTCTCTTAAGAAGGGAGATATATCTTCCTCCAACCTCCACTCTTGAGTCAAGAGAGATCAAATAGAATCCTTTAGAATTGATTCTTGGGGCGATCAAAAGTCAACATATCAAGCGATAAGATTTGTTGTTCTATAACATAGAGATTCCTCATAGAAAATTATATTTTTTTTATTTCAAAAGAGTTGGTTTGAGGTTAAGTGGTAACCATATAATTCAAGTGGTATATTGAATTAAAAGATTTAAAGACCAAATTTGCAATTCAAAAAAAGACACCCAACCCGAGGAAGCCTCAATCCATGAGCCACCTATGATAGCTGGAGTCTTGTCGCCTTCCATTCCCCATCATCGGCATATTGAACCACTATAATCCTCATATCCATCCATCACTGTTGGAGTCGATGATTAGAGAAAAAACTAGATGTCCCTTAAACCTAACTGAAAACCTTCAAAAATCACCATTTTCATCATCATCGTCCTATCAACATCATCGTCATCGTCGTCCAAACACCACACACCAGAGATTGATAGAGGATTTCATAGCACATAAAATGCATAAACATGAAAAGAATCAAACCAGAAATGGAAGCATCACTGAACAGGTATAAAAAAGTTTAACTAATGGAAGAAATCCAAAAAACTAAACCATGTCCAAATTTGGAACTATAATAACCGATGGAAAAGCCTTCAGACCGCCAAACCAGAACCATTTGAATAGAAACGAGGACCACCATAGTTAAAATCGAGGCTTGGAATCACCTCATAGAAGACCATAACCGAATGAGATCACATCCAAGAGCCTCGTTGAAACCATCATAGTATTTCGACCTGGTGAGTTTTGAAGGCACATGAATTCAGAGCAGTGATGAATTATACATGGCCTCAACAGAGAAGCATCTTTTCTATGACCACCAACCCAAACCCTAAAATCCACCACCATCCAAAAATCACACATGTAACTACATCGAAGAAAAAACAACCACCAAGAAATAGATCATCGATAAAGACAAGGCTAGAAATAAGACGTGGACCTGGGAAACCCACAAAACATGACCCACACATCCCAAACCTTCTTGAGAAGAACTGGCGCACTAGGCCAGAGTGGGGTCGAAAACGCAGCAGCACCTAGAGATTCTTATGGCGATGTTCATAGATTTTTGGAACATGTGTGGATCACTATTAGAGAGAATATAATATTGATTCCTAAAACACAATGACAGTATGGTGTAGATCTTTTTTCAGATCCATCAATGGAGAAATAATTTCTCAAAAGTTAATTATTTAATTTCTTAAATTAATTATAAATAATATGTGACGATAATGTGCTTCAGTTCTGAAATTTATCCATTTTCTATATTCTTTGATTCAATTCCATTGATCACAGCATTTATCATCATGTAAATCTAGGATTAATCATCGATCATGACAAAAATCAAAGTTAATAAAGACCCATAACACACTTCTGTTGTGCCTGGAACCTTTAATTATTTCATTACTATAAAAACATAATAATGAAAAATATATTATAACAACAAACAAGACTTAAACCTAATTAATGGGGTCAGCTACATGGATCAAATGATGCTAATTTGGCTTTGTTTGGTCCATCTAGTTAGCCCTAATTAATTGTGTTTAAGTATTATTTGTTGTTATAATTTATTTTTCATTATTATGTTTTTATAGTAATGAAATAACATTAAATAATAATGAAATATTTATTAATTAGATAATATTATGAAGTTCATATAATTTAAAAAATTGTTTCTAATTAATATTTTTGTAGTAATAAGTTAAAATTCAATATTTCTAGGATGTGAACCCTTCACAATAATCATTAGTTTCCCATAATGATGCAGTCACAATCATTTTAGGGAAGGAGAATCTAGAGTATGTGTGGTGGATGGGTTTTGGGCCTACTCCATCAACTATCTTTAGTAGGGCATCATCATCATTTACTACTACACCCATTTGGGGTTTTAGTAGTGTTTTTGATCGAGAATCACAAATAAAAATTAAAAGTTTGAAAGAAAAAGGTGCAAGAACATGACTCTTATAGGAAAACTTGGGATCAGTGACTATCAACAATGGAAAATAATTTAGTTTCTATATTTCAACATATGATCAGCATGATCCCCGAGGAAATTTCCATCCTTATAGCTTATCCTACCAAGGTAAATTATAAAATCCCGAGATCATTCACACATTTGAAAAGAACATATACAACTTCCATAAATAAAACTAAAATGAAACTTTTATATTAAAAAAATTAATTTCAATTTATAATGAATAAATCATGTGTCGTATTTATGTGTAGTTGATTCCTATATGTCAAAAATGAATTATTGATCGCTATCCTGAATTTGAAAACAATATGAGCTTGTTTTCTCAGTTTTGACTCGATAAATAGTTTTTAAAGGTACTAAAATCTTTAAAAACATGTGTAGGGGGATTAAAATAATTAAAAAATCCTTGGATGGCCATAAAATCATAAGAAAATTACCATAGATTAATTTTTGAAATGTAGGAACTGAGGGCACATAATTTTGAGTTACGATTTTCTCATAATACACGTAAATGCATTTTCAGTGTTTTAAAACACTAAAATGTGAATGTAATAATAAAAACCATATAAAATGACCTTATATTGATTTTAAATCATGGGAAAGAAATATTTGATTTATTTTAAATGTTTATTCATAGACAACATGTCAATTTGACATGTTGTGTGGTTAGAATGACTCAGTAAACAGTTTTTAAATCCAAAGTATTTAAAAACATGTTTTAGGGGGTCAAAACCATAAAAACGATGTCAAATGGCCATAAAATAATATGAAAATAATTTTATATTTATTTTTTAAATTTAAGAATTGATCACATGTCATTTTAAGTTACGGTTTTCCCGGGATTATTATAAATATTTTTTTAATGTTTTAAAACACTAAAACGTGTGTTAAATTGTAAAAACCATATAAAAAAGCTCATATTGATGTGAAATCATGAAAAAACCCATTGTTGAGTTATTTGTTACATGTAAACATATAAAAAACATCAATCTGACATTTAGTGTGGTTGGAATGACTTAGTAAGTAGTTTTTAAATGTGTCAAAGCCTTTAAAACATGTGATGGGGGATCAAAACTAGTGAAATGATGTTAGATGGATATGAAATCAATAGAAAGCAATTTTATATTTATTTTTAAAATTTAGGAACTAATGAAACGTCATTCTAAGTTATGATTTTCCTGATATTCCTATAAACATTTTTTTAGTGTTTTAAAACACTAAAACATGCATGTAATGGTCAAAAGCATAGAAAACAGCCTCATATTGTTGTGAAAACATGGGAAACCTTCCATTGATCTATTTTTGATTTGTAAGAGTATAAAAAACATCAATCTAACATGTGTTGTGGTCGAAATGACTCAGTAAATAGTTTTTTATGGTACCACAACCTTTAAAAATGTGTGTCGAGGGGTCAAAACTAGGAAAATAACATCTAATTACCATGAAATCAAAGTAAAATTACTATAGATTTATTTTTAAAATTTAAGAAACAAAAGAATTTCATTCCGAGTTACGGTTTTCCCAAGATGCATGTAAATGTGTTTTTAGTGATTCAAAACACTAAAACGTGTGTGTGACATTCAAAACCATAGAAAACAACCTCGTATTAATATGAAATAATGGGAAACCCATTGATGGGTTATTTTTTATGTGTACATGTAGAAAACATGTCAATATGACATATGATGTGGTCAGAATGACTTAATAAATAGTTTTTAAAAGTACCAAAGTCATTAAAAACATGTGTCAGGGAATCAAAACTAGGAAAAAGACATCATATGGCCATGAAAACAAGGGACAAAAATGTAGATTTATTTTTGAAATATAGGAACTGATGGAATGTCATTCCGAGTTATGAATTTCTTGGGATACCTAAAAACATGTTTTTTGTGTTTTAAAACACTAAAAAATGTGTGTAATTTTCAAAACGATATAAAATGACCTTATATTAACATGAAATCATGGTAAACCTACCATTGAGTTATTTTTATCATGTACGCATAGACAACACATCAATGTGATGTGTGGTGTGGTCGGAATGACCTAGTAAGAAATTTCTAAAGGTGCCAAAGCCTTTAAAAACATATATCAGGGGTCAAAACTAGAAAAATGATATTTGATGGTCATGATATAATAATAAAACTATCATAGATTTATTTTTGAGATGTAGGAATCGACGGTATATCATTCGAAGTTATGTTTTTCTTGGGATTCCTGGATTATTTGTCGTAACACATTAAATTGATTATGATTTTAAAGGAGATTTATAGCATATGGAATAACCTAGTTCATCTCTCAATGATCATTGGATGTTTAAAGTGTGTATTTTTAATAAAGATTTCTAAAATAGGGGTAGTTTTTAAAATAGTTTTAAGAAAATAACTTAATTTAAAGAGTTTAATAGTTGAAAACCCAACTGAATTTTGAAAAATAAGAGATAAAGGGGTCATTTTGATTTCACTACACACATTTCAAGTTCATTATTATTATATATTCATTAAGGTTTGGATTAATTCTTTGGTTGGAATTAATTGTAATCATAATTAACACCTAAGCTTTTATATCAATGCTTGAAGAACCAAACCTTGACATAACAATTGTATTTCCATGGTTCAAAACTTATGCATGGAATAAGAACTTCCAAAGAAGATAGAAATATCAAGAAAGTGGGTAATAAAATTATTTTTGTGTTGTCCAGTTGGAACAACACAATTCACACACTCAAAACCTCACACTGATCAGTTAAAAATTAAGAGCATATCAATCACATGAATCAAAACAAGAAATAAAATATGAAATAATGTAAGATACAAGGAATGAAATGTTTTGTAACTAAAATTACTCCAAACCAGTAGCTAATATAAGAATTATAACTCCCTTAAAATGTGTGTATCTCCCTCACAATGAACACCCATTGTTTAGCCTAACATTGAGAGGAGGAAGCTCAGGTGGATCTCCTTCTTCATTTCAGATCTCCCTATGAAGATAGGGAGATACATAACCCCCAAATTTTTTAGAGGACTCATTTAAGACTCCAAAATATCATCACCTTTACTCCTAATCTAAATTCCAAATAGGGTACCTAAGGTATCATTTTATTGCCAAAGTGGAAGGTGGTTTTGAGCCCCTGGATTTTGAGAAACCACTTGGACCATGGTTTTGAGTGGCCATAAAATCTTATCTCACTTTAGAGAAAATTAAAAATCTTTTTACCCACCTATTTAATATTTCCATCAAAAATTTGGAACTATTTGGAAAACCATATCCTGAGATATGGATGAAATACATAACATAACTTTTGACTTTGTGCAGATTCAGTTTCCTGGATAGATTGGTTCAATTAGGTCACTTAATGGACGAATTGGGATTAGGTGTATTCATAAGAGTTGTATCCCACTAAATTTTGGATCATATAATAAAATTTAATCCCAATTAGATTCACTTATTATCTTAAGTTTCCATTTTATTCCATTTGTGTTCTTGGAATCTTGCACAGTTTGGACCATTTTCTTTAACTTCATCCCGGGCCCTCCAAATCCCCTCTAACTAAGATGAAAACATAAAAAAAAATTGAAATAACCCTTTTTAACAGTGATAAAATTTAAATTATTGGATCAAACATGAATTGAAATTTTCTATAATATTTTTAATTTACAAAACAAAATCAATTTAACGCAATGGTATAATGGTGGAAATGAATAGTGAATCACTACTCGATCACACCCCCACACCTAAACATTTTCACTCCTAAGAAAAGTCACATTTCAAAAAATGATGCATAGATATATTCCCAACTTTATAAATATTTAACATTGAAAATTTAATTCCTGATAGGAATGTGATCAAAGAAAAAAAACACACCAAGGAGTTATTCTCAGTGATCTTAGAAAAATATGTCTCATAAATTGTATCAGAATGAAATTCAAGGAGATGAATGATTTCAATTTTAGAAAATAATTAAAAATTAAAGCATTGAACTAACTCCCATGCATGTGTGTGACAAACATTTCATTCTATTCTTTCCACTTTTTATCCAGTAAATATAGGATATTTTTTATTTTTCTACTTAAATGATTTTTTCCACCAAACATGTCCTACGTCCTTTGCAATAAAATTTTAAGACCCACTCGCCTAATAATTCTTGGAATTTAAACCTTAAAATCTATACCTAGATATCCCTATATGTTGTTCATTTAATTAATACCCTCATTTATTATTATTGTTTTTTTTCAAAAGTTAAATTTGGAACAAATCTCACACTCATCACTCAACCCTTGTTTGATCTCCTCACGATGCTAATTTTAGAAATAATAAAAATATCAAAGTTTTAAGAAGAGTGGTTTTTTACCTTCCCAAGACACAACCCATATTTTTATTTTTATTTTTATTTTTATTTTTTTATTTTATTTTCTATTTTTTTATTTTTAGTTTTTTTAAGGAGTACAATAGTCGAATAACAGGTATACATGCATAAGTAAATCTATCACAGTAATGAAAAAGATTGGATAAGGAAAAAACATATGGAAAAATCATTTTTTAAATCTTATAAACATTAACCTAAATTATATTTACCTTCAATTGAGTAAGAAAAATTCACACTTCATAGTTGGGGGGAAAATATGTGTAGAGATATTAAGTGAAAAAAAAATCCCATAAACTACTCACACAAATAGTACCATTTTTCTCAAAGTTTTAAAAATTATACAACCATTTATATCATCAAAAAACAACTGATTTACTAGAAAAAGTCACATCATAATGTTAAATTCATTCCAAAACACACATTCTATCAGTGAATTTTTTTAAAAAATGTTAAAACAATATGAAATAAGAAAATTCCTCATGAATTTTCAATAAATTCCCTGATTAAGTGGGCATGAATATTCTAGAACAAAAGTGAGGGGGAAACTAGGGGAAAATAAAGATAAAAATACTATTCAGAAATCAAAAAATAGAATAAAGAAGAAAGATGATGAAAATTCTAATGAACTCAACAAGGTGGGGAAAAGTAAAAATATTATTTAGCATGAGAAAAAGATAAAAAGAATAAAGATGATGAAAATTACTTAATAAACCAAGAATTTACCTATCCCCCCACACTTATAGTATGCAGTGTCCTCACTATAATAAAATAGAATGTTGTAAGGAAGGATAAAACATGGTGAGTTTCATTCGTAAGTTGCTTCTTGAACTTAGAGTTCCTCCATTAAGAATTTCGGAATAGCTTTGTGAAAGTACTTCATTCGATTCCCATTGACAGTGAAGGTTTGTTTTGTTTCTTTATTTTGAACATGAACAATACCAAATGGATAAACATTAGTAATGATGTATGGGCATAACCAGTAGGAACAAAGCTTACTTGGATGAAACTTTATCTTTACATTGAAAAGAGGACCTTCTGCCCAATTTGGAATTGGCAATGATGGATGAGGTGTTCATGGGAAGCCTTTATACTCTCCTTATAAATTAGAAATTTCTCATATGAGTCTCTACATATTTCCTCCAACTCCTAAATCTATAGTTTTCTTTGATTACCTACACCAAAAATATTAAAATTTCATTGTTTAATGGCCTATTTGGATCAGTGATCTATCTCAACAGGGAGGTGAAAACTCCTTCTGAAAACAAGACGATAAGGTGACATTCCAATGGGAGTATTAAAGGTAGTATGGTAATCCCATAATGAATCATTGAGTCTGAGACTCTAATATTTTCTATTGGGTTGAACCATTTTTTCAAGAATTTGTTTTATGTCTCTATTCAGCACCTTGGTTTGACCATTGGTTTGTGAGTGATATATAGTAGATACTCGATGTCTGACCCCATATTAATACAAAAGTGATTGTATTGTTAGGTTGTAGAAATTAGAACCTCAGTCACTGATGATAAATCTAGGTAATCCAAACCTATAGAAAAATTGGGTTTTCAAAAACTCCACAACTATCTTGGAATCATATATACTTTTGGATTGTGCCTCTACCCATTTTGACATGTAATCAAATGTCATAAGAATGTACAAGTTGTCAAAGGGATTGAGGAATGGCCCCATAAATCCAATACCCCAAACATAAAAAATGACATGAAACAGTAAGTTTTGTTGTGGAATTTCATTTATTTTAGATACATTCCACATTTTTTACAATAAGTACAAGATTTATAGAAATCATGGTCATCCTAAAATAATTTTGGCCAAAAGATACTAGAATTGAGGACCTTGTGAGCAGTTCATTGGGGACCAAAGTGTCCCCCACAAGCAAGAGTGTTGCTAAACCTAAGGATGGATTGAAACTCGCTATCGATAACACAACACTTGAGGATTTTATCACTACATATGAACCAAAGGTATAGTTCATCCCAAATGAACCAACAGGACTCATGTTTTATATGATCATCTTGGTTTTTATTGAAATTAGTAGGAATTCAAGATGCTGCTAAATAATTTACAATTTCATCATACTAAGGAATATCATCTTTTACTCGGTACAATTTCTCATTAGGAAACATGTTATTTATGGGAATATAATTGGATGATTCAATGTCCTAGGATGGGATGATCATATTGATATAGTCATCCACTACATTCTCTACTCCCTTTTTATCCCTAATTTATATATTAAATTTCTAAAGTAATCACATCTAGTGAATGAGATGTGGTCTGGATTCTAGTTTCTTAAGGAGATATCGGAGGGTTTCATGGTTTGAGAACACAATTAATTTGGACCTTAAGAGGTATGACCTAAATTTATCCAAGGAAGACATAATAACAAGGAATTATTTATCATTTGTGGTGTATTTTTTTGGGGAAGGGTTCAATTTTCATGAGGCATAGGCTATGACATGTAGAGATCGATCGACCTATTGTGATAAGAATTCCCCCAATTTCATGGTTAGAGGCATCACACATGAGCTCAAATGGTAAATCCCGCTTAGGTGGTTGGATTATCAGGGGTTATGTGAGAATCTATTTCAATTTATTAAAATATTCATCACATTATTTATCAAAAAAAAATATTTTTCTTTTTGGAGTAACTGGAAGAGGGGGTGTAATCTTACTAAATTCATGAATGAAATAGCGATAAAATCCAACATGTCCTAAGAAATACCACACATCCCACATATTTTTTGGGAACGGTAGAGAATAAATGACATCCACTTTTGATTTATCTACTTGTATACCATCTCCAAAAATGACATGTCCAAGTACAATACCTTGTCACACCATGAAATGGCATTTGTAATAATTTAATATGAGATTATTTTCAATATAGAAATGTAGGACTTAACCAAGACTACTAAAACACTGATCAAAAGATTATCCATAAACAGTGAAGTCATCCATGAATACTTCCATGAAATTCTATAGGTGATCCGAAAAAATACTAACCATGAATAGCTAGAAAGTACCTGGAGAATCGTACAGACCAAATGGCGTCCTCTTATAGGAAAATGTACCAAAGGGGAAAGTAAAGGTTGTATTTTCCTAATCCTTGGGGGCAATATGGATCTGAAAGTATCTAGAATACCCATCAAGAAAATAGTAGTGGGACTTCCCTGCTAGCCTCTCTATCTGACTGAATGGACCGAAGGCCTCAATTTTTATTTATTTGATAAACCTCATTTTAAGGAAAAAGGAGGAAAACTCACATGACTTCAAAGAAATGGATACATAAACATAACCTAGTACCAAAACAATACTACTATAAATGTCCCTCCCCAACATCAAAATTTTTATGGCAAGCCTCCACCAATGGATGACTACTCAGCAAATTGTCCCGTGCAAAAATACACGGGCCTGGTACCGATGGTTGGGCCATACCCTCTCACAAATCCGAATAGCCATGCATAGTGGAAGATACCTGCTCTGAGTCCTCATCTAAATCATTTCATTGTAGAAAGTCTCGACCAAGCCATCATCAAAAATTACCAACCATCAAATGCTAAAATGATTCAACTTTCCCAAATGTTCTGTCCTTACTCCAAACAAAACTAAAGAACCAAAGAACCTAAATGTGGGTTGCTAACACCGACTCCCAGTGGGGGGGCCCGACCAAGCCCAGGTGCTCTCCACACTCCCCAGCTAAGTAATGGCTTTGAATCGCCCTATGCATAATACGCACAGTGTCTGAGTCTGGCGGGACTCGAGCCTGCGCCAATTCCCACGGAGAGTGAGGGGTACAACCAGTGGGTACCACTCGGCTAACACCCCATGGGCCCTACTAGCCTCTCTATCATTTGGTCAATAAATGGGGATGGGAAATAGTCCTTCCTAGTGTTTTGATTTAGTTATTTGTAGTCTATACAAACATTCCAACTATTTTGTGCACAGGTTGGAACCAATTCATTGTTTTTATTTTTAATTACCATAAGACTAATTTTTTTAGGAACTACCTACACTGAACTAACCCATTGGCTGTAAGAGATGGGTTAAATGATTCCAGTAGCTAATAATTTTGTTTCCACCTTTTTAAAATATCTAGGATTTTTGGGTTTAGTCGACATTGCTCCTGCCTCACTAGTTTAGTCTCATCATTTAACAATATATGATGTGTCAAAATTTATGGGTTAATACTATGAATGTTAGAAAGTGTATATCCCAATTATTTTTTATACTCCTTCAAAATTTCAAGCAATTTCAATTCATTCTCTAGATATAGTGAACTAGAAATGATGATGGGCATCTTATTTCCCTTCTCAATATATGAATATTTAAAAAAATTAGGTAGTGGTTTAAGTTCCAATTCAGGGGGATTTTGGATTGATGGGACTGAATGTAAAAGTTATAGTTCACTAATCTCATCTAGATACTCAATGATAACATCATTAGATGAGTAATAAGATTTTACAATCTTAGCAGTATCATCGATGGTCATGAGGTCCTCAGTGCTCAAGAAATCATCAATTAATGAACATGCATGACATTTTTCTAAATCGGTACAACATTATATGCATGATTTGTTACCTATAATGTCTATTAAATATGAAAACTCAAAAAGGGGATCATGGGAGTAAAATAAGTTTTTGTGGAGGAAGGGATTACATCAATTAAATTAACAGAGAGAGAGAAATGTTCTTATGAGGGGTACTTCATGGCATCAAGGATGTTAAAGTGGAAAATGTTACCGCTAAGATCCATAGATAATGTACCATTGTGGACATTAATTATGGTTTTGGAAGTTTTTAGAAAAGGTATCCCCTATATAATTTTGGAATATTTATCCATCCTATAATCTTTTATTTTAAGCATATAAAAGTTGATAGGAAAAAATAAAATTTTCACCATCATAAGAACATTTTATAACATGATAATGGGGTGTGTTGTAATATGGTGTTATAGTTAAAAAATAATTCTAGTGGGATTCATTTCCCCGACCTATAATGGAGATAAAATAGAGTGAGGCATCACATTTATAGAGGCACTCAAATCAAGCATATCATCAGAAAAGAAATACTCCCCAATGGTTCATGGAATCAAGAATGTTCCAGGATTGTTGCATTTGGTGGTAAGTTATGGATCTATTATTGTAGATACTTTCCTCCCCAAGATCACATTTTCATCACCTCAAAGTTTCCTTCAGTGTGTACACATATCCTTGAGAAACTTTGCATATCGTGGAATTTTTTTCATGGAATCGGTCAAGGGGATGTTAACCTGCACTTTTTTGAAAGTTTATAAGATTTATTTATCAAGATCAGTTTATTTTTATTTCCTTGGTTGGTTGGACCTTTGAGTAATGGTTTGTCTTGGTGTTTCAACAAATTAAACTCTCTTTCCTTAGGCAGGGCTTCACTCAGGACATGATTTTTCCTCATTTGGACCATTCTCAGTGGTTGTGATAGTGGTTTACTCAGGAGAGTATGACTCTAATAGAGGGGTTGTTTGGATTTTAATTTTTGCTTACACTCCAAATGGTGATGGAACTGACATTTACCTTATCCCTAGGGTTGACTAGTGGTTGACAGGGTATTTTACCTAACCCATGACTTTGGATTTCCCCCACCGAGTTGGAAAGTTGGCCTAATTGGGTTTTTAGGTCTTGTATGGTTGCTTGGGTGGTTTGTTGGAATTGGAGATTATTTTCATCCATTTTATTCATCATGTATTCTAAGCTATGATCATGTTTTAGAGGGGGGTTGTTTTAAAGGCCTTTGTGGTGGTTGAGGATTTCTAGGTGGTGTTGGATGACTACTCTACCCTAGTTGGTTCCATGGTTGTTGATGTTGGTTTGAATACCCCATTTCCTATATTATTGGTTGTATTTCCACCTAGGGTTTTATGGATTGTATGGTTCTTGCCTAATGAGTTGATTATATGGGTGGCCTGGAAAGATTGCCTCACAACTCTCAGAAGTTTCTCTCAGTTGAGGGAATTGGTCAGAATAATGGGTATCAGCAGAAAAAATACCACAATGGATGGGAGGATGATATTGGGATTTCTCTTGGGAAAGAGAAATTTGTTGAATAAGGGTACTTGCCTCTTCAAAATTCATGTCTACCTTCTTCTCAAACTCGGAACTTTTCACCTCATGGACACCTCGAATGTGTACACTGGACCTTGAACCAAATTATTGAGTGTTTTGTGCCATGTTCTCAATGAGGGTCTTTACAGTAATTAGGTTTTTGTTAACTAATGCACCACTTATATCTGCATCAATAATGTTTTGATCAATAGGAATTAAACCTTTATAAAAATATTATATTAAAATTTGATCACTTATTTGGTGTTGTGGGCAACTTGAACAAATCCTTTTAAATATTTCTCAGTATTCATGAAGTGTTTCCCCTTGTGATTTCCTTATTCCAAAAATTTATTTCCTTATAGCTTTAGTTTGATAGGTTGGGAAATATTTTTCAAGTAAAAGGTGTTTCAGGTCCTCCCAACCTCTTATTGGGGAATTAACATAATATAACCAATATTTTTCACTGTCTTCTAAAGATAATGGGAATGCTCTGTGTTTTAATTATTCTTCATCCACAATTGTAGGTTTTAATATTTAACACATGATGTGAAATTATTTTTAAGTGATTATGTCTATAGTCTCCCATGAGTCTATGGGATCTTGAAAACAAGTGAATTAAACCAGATTTTAGTTCAAAATTAGGTGCTTCGCCTTGTATTTGAATGTATGTGGTATGAATATCTACATAAGAAGAGGTTAGTTATTTTAATATCTATTTATTTTCATCCATATTATTACAAGTTTATTTTAGTTTTGATGTTGGTTCCAGAAGAATAATAAGGATCGAGAAGAGTTTCAATGTTTTGTGTGTCCTTTTTCAAAGTATTGATCGTTGATAATTGGTGTCGATGATGCAAGATCCTCTCTGGTTCATGTTTTAAAGGAAGTAGTTACTCATATGAAGATCACATCATGCACAATCCCTAAAAAAGTAATTTTTTAAAAAAACAAGTTAAAAATGAATAAATAAAATAAGAACAAAAATATTTACAAAATACACAATGTTTTTATAAAAAACACACACTAAAAACCAAAGTGCTCCCTAGAAATGGAACCAAAATTTGAACGTGTTGTCATGAAATGTCAAATTGATTATGATTTTAGAGGGGATTTATATAATAGGGAATACCCTAGGACATCTCTCAAGGAGCGTTGGATGTTTAAAGTGTTTATTTTTAATAAAAATTACTAAAAGAGGGGGTAGTTTTGAAAACAATTTTAAGAAAATAACTTAATTTAAAGAGTTTAATAGTTAAAAAACTAGGTGGATTTTAAAAAATATGATATAAAGGGATTTTTGTTATTTTACTACACACATTTCAAGTTCATTGTTCTTAGATATTCATTCAGGTTTGGAGTAATTCTTTGGTTGAAATTAATTGGAATCTCAATTAACTCCTAAGATTTTATATCAATGCTTGAAGAACCAAACCTTAATATAATGATTGTATTACCAAGGTACAAAAATTATGAATTGAATAAAAGCTTCAAAATTATATTTAAATTTCAATAAATTGGGTAAGAAAATGATTCTTGTGTTGTCCAATCGAAACAACACACAAGTCATGCACTCAAAACCTCACAGCGATCAGTTAGAAATTAATAGCATATCAATCACATGCATAAAAAAGGATTAAAATATGAAATAATGTAAGATACATGGAATGAAATGTGTTATCAATAAAAATACTCCAAACCAATAGCTAATATAAGCATCGTAACTCCCTTGACATGTGTATATCTCCCTCACAATGAATACCCACCATTTATCCCTCCTTAATTTCAACTCTCCCTATGAGGATAGGGAGCTCCAGAACCTCCAAATGTATTAAATTACTCCTTTGGGACTCCAAAATATCAGAAACTTTCCTCCTTGTCTAACTTCCAAATGGGGTGTCCAATGTATCATTTTATAGGCAAAGTGGAAGGTGGTTTTGAGCCCTCATATTTTGAGAATCCAATTTACCCATGGTTTTGAGTGGCCATACAGTCTTATCTCACTTTGAAGAAAATTAAAAAAAATCCCCACCTGTTTAATATATCCATAAAAAGTTAGGAACCATTTGGAAAACTGCATCCTGATATATGGATGAAATACAAAACACAACTTTTGACTTTGTGCATATTCGGTTTCTTTGATATGTTGGTTCGTTTGGGCCTCTTTTTGAATGAATTGGGATTGATTATCTTCAGAAGAGTTTTATACCAATAAATTTTTTATCATCTCACAAAATTTAATCCCAATTGGATGCATGGATTAGCTGAAGTGTCTGTTTGAATCCACTGGTGTGCTTGGAATCTTGCACAGTTTGGCCTATTTTTCTTCAACTTCATCATGGGTCCTCCAAATCACCTCCAAATACAATGAAAACATAAAAACAAGTGAAATGTTCCTTTTTAGTAGTGATAAAAATTAAATTATTGAATCAAACATGAAGTGAAATTTGTTATAATATTTGGAATTTATAAAAAAAATCAGTTTAACACGGTGGTATAATGGTGAAAATGAATAGTGAATTGTTACTTAATCAATCTCGTAAATGCATTTTTAGTGTTTTAAAACATAAAACATGCATGTAATGGTCAAAAATGTATAAAAAATCCTCATATTGACATGAAATCACAAAAAAACTACTATTGAGTTATTTGTGACATGTACGCATAGAATACATGTCAATCCAACATGTGGTGTGGTTAGAATGACTTGGTAAATAGTTTTTGAAGGTACTATAGCATTTAAAAACATGTTTTTGGGGTTAAAAGTAATAAAATTGTGTCTTATGACCATGAAATCAAAGGAAAATTACTTTAGATTGATTTGTAAGATTTAAGAATCAACAACATCTCATTTTGAGTAATAGTTTTTCCAGAATGCCCATAAACGCATTTTTTGTGTTTTAAAATACTAAAACATTCATGTAACAATAAAAACCATATAAAAAGGCCTTATATTGATGTAAAATAATGGGAAAACCTATTTTGAGTTATTTTTGACATGTACGTGCAAACAACAAGTCAATCTGACGTGCGGTGTGATCGGAATAACTCGGTAAACAATTTTTAAAGGTACCAAAGCCTTTAAAAACATGTGTCAGGGGGTAAAAACCAAAAAAAAATATGTTTTATGGAGATAAAATTAAATTACAATGGACATATATTTATTTTTTGAAATTTATGAATCTATGGCATGTCATTCCAAGTTATGATTTTCTCAAGATTCCCATAAATGTATTTTTAGTATTTTAAAACACTAAAGTGTGTGTGTGATGGTCAAGAACATAGAAAATGTATTAATAATGATATAAAATCATAGGAAACCCACAATTGAGTTATTTTTTGTGTATGTGTATACATAACATCAATCCAACATGTTGTGTGGTCATAATGACTCAGTAAACAATTTTTAAAGGTATCGAAGCCTTTAAAAACATATGTCGGAGGGTCAAAACAAAGAAAACGGAATCAGATAGCCATGAAATTGGAAGAAAATGACCATAGATTTATTTTTGAAATGTAGGAACTGATAACATGTCATTTCGATCTAAGGTTTTCCCAAGATTCCTGTAAACATGTTTTTAATGTTTTAAAATACTAAAACATGAATGTAATGGTCAAAACCATAGAAAACGGCCTCAAATGTAGGACTAGTACACTAGTGATTCGAAAGTTTCATTGCCCACGTTTACTCAAAAAGGAAACTCTTGAACCATAAATCTTACAATTATTGATTCAATTAAGATGATTGGTCACAATCTAAAATCCCCACATTTACTTAGAAAGGAAACTTTGATCCAACAAATCCCAATGAAATTAGATTATCAAAATGAGGAGGCCAGAATAGAATCCCCACCATTTAAAATGAACTACCACTGACTTACTCCAGAATAAATATAAACAATACCCGTGGTGGGTCTCCCCACCTTAAGAACCAGCCAAATTAACCAACTAGAATAGACTAAAAAACACGATCCAATAAACCCCTCCATTAAGGGTATAAAAATTGATGAGGGAAACACCCACCCATGAGATGAGCCATAACTGAAATCAATTCATGAAGGCCAACTACACAGGGATGACCAAGTAGGGGTCCACATCCAAAAAGATCTACCACTAGAATTTTTAGTGATATGAGACCACCTTTCCTCCTCACAACCAAATAAAAGCTTCCAACCATATGAGCACAATGAGAACATGAGGCCCCTATATATCTTTCCACGAAATGGGACCATTCAAGATGAAATAGATTCCCAAGAAGCTCAAATTATCTCTATTTCCCACACTAAAGACAAAAATTGGATCAAGATCTGTCACACACCTGGGGTTCCTGACTACATTTGAGTTTCACTCTAGGGTCTATGGTTGGAGCCCTGATATTTGAAGCATCTCTTGCCTCGCAGCCAGAAGCTAACAATTCCCAATCGGAACTCTTTCTTCAGTTTTATGAGCAACCACATAGCATTCTAGGTGGAACCAAAAGAACACCACTTATCATGGAACTCACTTCACTTCAACACAACACTTCATTGAGATAGGGACCTAGAAAATGCACATGCATCATCCCTTTTCACCTTGGATAAGAAATAATGGAAATAAGAACACATGGAAGACACCTCCATTTGAGACGTAGAAATTTGGGATTTATGAAGGAAAAAACATGACACCACAAAATTCCACTAAACATGATCATTACCAACAAAGAAGAATTACAAAGAAAGGGACTTTAAACTGAGCCCCTAATAGTACATTGCTTCTACAAGCAGACACAATTCCTTCTTATAACCAGACTTTCCACACTGATGGCACAAATTAATCCCTCACTTAGAAGAAATTGACAAAAAATCCAAAGGCCTTTTAAGATTGTGACCAGCACCAATAGCTTTAGGCTGCATTCCATTACTATAATTCCCTTCACCACTTCTAGATAGGACCTTCAAGCATAAAGGTGGAAAACTTCACCTTTAACGACTTAGAAAATTCAAGGAAACTAAAGTATCTTTCAAATTTCCACATACACCCTTTTGATTTGAGAGGATTATCATGATCGTAAAATATAGGAGGATTCAACTTCTCGAACTTGATAAGAAATTCTATGGGTTGATCAACTAGAGGGTCTACCAATGGTGAACCACCCATGGCTACACTATAATGTCCATCAAAACTTTGTGAGGGTGTGAACTTGGAAATAAGAATATGAATAACTCAATCAAGGATGATACATTGACTAGAATTCACCACAAATAAACACCAAACACACAAAGGGAACCAACTCAAAGGCTTACCAAAACATTTTTCAGAAGAACCCACTAATTATCATCTCAAAAACCAATTTATCAACAAAAAAAACTTGAAACATCATTCAAACAAGAAGAGTTTTTAAACTCAAAACACCATGCAAGAAACACTCCCAAATCACAAAGGGACACACCACACAACTACTGGTTATCAAAACAACACATTTTCCCTTTAAAGCACCTTTGAAAATAAAACAAGCTTGGTGGGTTGCACACTCACTAATGGTATTTCATGGAGTCTCACACATGCATTTTCTCATTCCAAACTAGGAACCATACCCTTTTTCACACATATCCCATTCATGTGGTCACTCATGGGAATACCAAAGGTCACAAAAAAACTTTTCCACTTTCCAAAACAGACATTCAACCCACACTTTCAACTTTTCAATCCACTTTCAAATTTCAAAAATTCATTAAACTCTTCAAAAGTACACTAAAAACTAATTGAAAAATCATTTTCAAACTCCACATGTCAATCCAAAACATGTCATCCCATTAAAAATATTTTTTACACCTCACCAAACCCCATTTAAAACAGATTTCCAAAACCCACCTTGAAATAGTCCACGCTTTCCAAACAACCAATTTCGTTAAACTAAAAGTTTTGATCATAAAAATCCAATTTTTGTAATCTCATCCCTATTTAATCAAAAATATTTTTATAAAAATGCACTTTCCTAAGTCTTCTGTTAAGATGGTTTGGAAAATTAACTTTCTATATTCCCAAAACCAAACCATTTCCACTTTAAAATCCAGTTTTCACAATTTCTAAAATCAGGGTTTTCAAAACAAATTTTCAGAGCCCAAAAGGATACAAAACAATTCTCACGAGTAAACTAGTTTCAGTAGGTGACTTGGCCATATGGTTGGCAGCCATATGCTAATCACACTACCATCATGGAGAGTCTTTTGGGACTATATCCCTAGATTTACATGGCTTTCTAGGCCCTGTAATCTTACTAATACCATTATCCCAACTCTCTTTTCATTTCTAACACAAAACAATCCATAATAACCAAAGAAACCAAAATAAACCTAACTTCCCATGGAAACTCATGTCCTTTAATGAGGTGTACTGACTAGGAACCCTACTAATAATCATAACATCAAGTCCCAAAAATCCTAACTCTGGTCTAACTAGACTCTTCCCCAATTAATGTGACCCAAAAAGAGCACAAATGCATGGATCTGATACCATTTTTTCATGAACCAAGCCAGAGTTCCATCTAACTTGACACCTGACCTAGTCTGTGGCATGACCTGAAGGGATTTCTCGATCCCCATAGGCTGTAAACTAGTACCTAGGTATCAACAATATACTTTGGGAATGATTTCACCTGTTTAGAAAATCATAACAACCCACTAAAATAAGCAAGACATATCTGAATAACCATAACCAAACAAGGTACAAAAATTTATAGATTCAAAGCCTTTACAAATTTAACCAAACCCAAAAAGTACAATAATGGAAAAGAGACCTCAAAAATCACCCAAGAACCTCTATGTGATAAGAGGGATATCACCCCCAAACCACCGCCACCAAAAACCTGTCTGAGAGGAATACTAGCAACCTGGATCCATTATCATCACCACGACACATATTTCCTTTACCTGGTTCATACAAATCAAAGTCTACATACACCCAAAGTTGTATGTAGGGTGTGAGACAAAACCTAGTAGGATGACACCCAAATAAAAAGGATTCCATGTTACAACATTAGAAGAAATTTTAACATGTGAATTTATATAAATGCTTTTGAAACATTTTTAAGAATAAATTTTAAAGAAAGATAATTCTCAAGGAAAACACCTTCAAAGGAAACCATTTATTCAAGGAAAAAAATTTAGAACAATACTTTTAATGGTAACATTTCAAAAGGAAACTTTTACTAAGATAAAAATGATTTGAAATGAAATGCATAAAGACACACAGAAGGTCCATTTTATATCGACGGATGGTACCACATCATATAATCCACATGTCACAAGTGAGAAAGAGCACTATGTCACGGGAAAACCTATAGGCACTAGCTCCGATGGGTATCTAGGATCATTGTACCTCAGTAAAATGTGGTATAGTAACCATATTGTATTGCATCCCCGTGCACGAGCCACTAAATAGGATCACATCAAAAAAATTATTGGTTCTAATAATCTTAATCATTTAGTTGGTGTTGTAAGCATCAATCCAACTGAGTGAAACTAGGACTATGCCACTTCTGAATAATTGGCATACTAGTCCTATTTCTTATACCTATTCCCCTAGGATTCCTTTTTTATGATCAATTTTCATTCCATATATCACACACAATATCATATTCACCCATAATCCAAACATCCCAAACACACAAGGGAAACACCACTTCTACATTTTATAAAAATCCATTTGAAAATAAAACAAGAATATCACATTTGAAATCTATCCATTCCCATGGGAAAATCCCCTTTCAAAACCACACATGAACCCAAATCATCTTTAAATCATGCTTTTCAACATTTAAACAATTTACACTCCATGCTAGAGGTGCACAACAAGGAAACAATTATGAAACAATTCTCATTTCATTTAGAAAAATCATTCACACCTTTAAATCCATTTGAAATCCCATTTGGCACTTTCCACACAAAGCATAAAACTCTTTTTAAGAAACATCACAATAAAACATACACAAACATAACCTTTCCCTTCATAAAATCCACTTCCATCATGAATCCATGCCAAAACACTTCTAAAATATATTTCACACCACACAATTGAACCATAGAACATGTTAAAATACACAAACAAGCATATTAAAATCATCTAACAATGTTAGGGCATGGAACAACCTACCTCAAATGGAGAAACTTCCAGAATCTGGTGCTAAACCAGTCATACCTCAATAAAACCCTAAAAAGGAAAGATCGAACATAAAACATCAAGATTCAACCTTAGAAATCAAGATCTAACCACAAATCGGACACCCAGCCTGCTGGAGAACAAAACCCCCAAGGAAGAAGGAAGGAAACCCTATAAAAGAGAAAGAAGCTAATAAGAGAGGGACTTAGTTGAATAATTAGGGAGAAAACCCACCAAAATTGCCATCAAAAGGGAGACCAAGGGAGAGGAGAGGAAGGGGGAGGAACACCTAGGGCATAAATCCCTAGTGGGGGAGATAAATGGGTGTTTGGGGTTAAAAATTGTGGAGAGAAAAAAAACCCAAATTTTAATGACATGGATAGGCTGTGTGGTTTTCCTACATGGTTTGGCAAACCATGCAGCAACCGTTCTCCCTTCACTGTCTAAGAAGGACATGCTGCACGGTTACCTCGGTAAGGGCGCACGGTTTGAAAAACTGTGCGGAAACCATGAACCACTTTATGTTTACCCAAAACCTACATTTTTTATGAAAACTCAAGGGGGAAACTCATGGATAAGCACTAGACTGAAAATAGACAAAGGAAATACCTAAAAATTCAAACTCATCACACCCATAACTCGAGAGAGGAACCGAAATCCAAAAATGAACCGGAACAAAGGGTGAAATCAAAAACTCGGGTGTGACACTGAATCCTTAAGTGTGGGCGTAAAAACTAGGAATATGACATTAGATGGACATGAAATCAGAGGAAAACAACCTTATATTTATTTTTGAAATATAGGATCGGACGACACATCATTCTGAGTTGTGGTTTTTTAAGGATGTCAGTAAATGAAATTTTAGTGTTTTAAAACACTAAAGTGTGCATGTAACTATAAAAACCATATAAAAATACCTCATATTGATGTAAACCACCATTGAGTTATTTGTGATGTGTACGCATAGACAAAACATCAATCAGACGTGTGGTGTGGTCGGAATGACTCTGTAAATAGTTCTTTAAGGTACCAAAGCCTTTAAAAAGGTGTACTGAATGGTCAAAATTAAGAAAACAACATCATATGGCCATGAAATTATAAGAAAATTACTGTAGATTTATTTTTGAAATGTAGGAAGCAATAGCATGTCTTCCGAGTTACGATTTTCCTGGGATGCCCGTAAATGTATTTTTAGTGTTTTAAAACACTAAAACGTGTGTGTAATGGTAAAAACCATAGAAAACAGCCTCATATTGATGTGAAATAATTAGAAAACACCATTGAGTTATTTTTTATGTGTATGTATAGAAAAAATGTCAATCCGACGTGCGATGTGGTCGGAATGACTCAGTAAACCGTTTTTAAAGGTAACAAAGCCTTTAAAAACATGTGTCAGAGGGTCAAACCCAAGAAAAAGAGGTCGGATGGTCATGAAATCATAGTATAATGACCATAGATTTATTTTTGAAATTTAGGAACCGACAGTGTGTCATTTTGAGTTACAGTTTTCCCGGGATGCCCATAAACACATTTTTAGTGTTTTAAAACACTAAAATGTATGATCAAAATCATAGAAAATGACCTCATATTGAGATGAAATCATAGGATAACCACCGTTGAGTTATATGTGATATTTATGCATAGACAACATGTCAATCTGACATACAATGAGGTCAAAATGACTTAGTAAACAGTTTTTAAAGGTATCAAAGTCTTTAAAACGTGTGTTAGGGGGTCAAAACCAGAAAAATGATGTTAGATGGCCATGAAATCAAATTAAAATTATCGTAGATTTATTTTTGAAATTTATGAATTGGCGACGTGTTATTCTGAGTTACATTTTTTCTGAGATACCCGTAAACATGTTTTTAGTGTTTTAAAACACTAAAATGTGCATGTAACGATCAAAAACCATAGAAAACAACCTTGAATTGATGTAAAATTATGGGAAAACCACCTTTGGGTTGTTTATGGTGTGTACACATAGAGAAAACATCAATCTGACATACGGTGTGGTTAGAATGACTTGGTAAACAGTTTTTAAAGGTACCAAAGCCTTTAAAAACTTGTGTTGGGGGGGTCAAAATCCGTAAAATGATGTTCGATGGCCATAAAATCATAGGACAGTGATCGTAGATTGATTTTTGAAATGTAGGAATTGAGAGAACATTATTCCGAGTTACAGTTTGTAGGGGATTCCCTTAAGCACGTTATTACTGTTTTAAAACACTAAAACGTGCGTGTAATGGTAAAAACCATATCAAACGACCTCAAATTGACGTGAAATCATGGGATGGCCACCATTGAGTTATTTTTGAAATATAGTACATATTTACATATCAAAGTCTTTAAAATTTGTTTATTAAGTACATTTCAAGCACGTTGCACGTTGATTTAAAATTTGATTAGATTGTTATACACTTATCTCTTTTCAGTTTCAAGCATTGAATCATATATTAAATAGGTAAGTTTATGTTGTCCAAGTGTTCTGCATTATATATTACTTGTTTTATGTTAAAATTTATTCTGTTTGATAAACAAAATAGTAAATGTTATGTGCAAAATTTTGAATATATTTTGTGTCTATTCTCTTTCGCATTTCTTTTCTTAGATGTTCTAGGTTTTATTGTAAGTGACGGATGTCAGAAGTAGGCAGGTGGTTGATTGTTCTGATCCGTGACATTTTTTAGAAGGCAGTCGTGATGGTTATTAGCTTTTGTGATATGTTTAAATATTATCAATGATTCTACTATAATTTTGATTTATTATATTTAGTTTTAATTTATGTCTTCTTTTTTGTTACAGTTGATGAGATGATGTGGTCGAATGAGATGATGTGGAGACAGATGGGTGCATCGGAGGTCATGGGATGGGTATATGTTGGCCATTAGTTGTTATTGTTGGACATATTTTATATGTATATATTGATGAATGAGGTATGAGTTGACTGAGGTTATGAGTTGACTGAGGTTATGGTGACTAAGGTTGTATATATATGACTGTGGATGTATGATGGTGTATGTATAATGAGTTTATTGTGCATTTATGTTTTAGTTTATTACATGTCAGTGTTTTTTATATTTATATTTTTTATTAAATAATATACAAAAAATCGAGATATATTTAGCAATGGTTTATGATAACTGTCTCTAAATATATTTGCAAAAAAATTATTTAGCGGCAGTTATCATTCACCGCTGCTAAACATAACTGTCGCTAATGTATATAGCGGTGGTTATGTTCATTTTCTCTATTTTATTTTCGGCTGTTTTTTTTTAAAAAACGGCTGCAAAATGCTCCAAAAACGATACATGTAAAAATCATCAGTAAAATATAAAAACCGCTGCTAAATGATTGTCGACCATGTAATAAGCGATGGCTTTTGTAACTATCGCTAAATGATTTAGCGGTGGTTTAAATCGTCACCAGTAGCAAGAAAACCGATGCTAATACCTTCAATTTTTGCAATGTAATGTATTTACTCCTTACGATGTAGTCAAGTGCGCACTATTTATGTGTATGTGGTGGTGGGGAGGGTATTAATTCACCCAATATTTGAAGAGTGTTGTTTTTTATGAGTCACAGGGTTTAGCCTAAGCAATGCTTAATGGTGAATCTTGGCAAGGTTTTGTTGTAAATTATTCTCTAAAATCCAATTATGATATGGTGGTTTTGGACAATGGTTGTATCACAAATATCATACATTATTTGGATAAGGAAATCTTCTAATATTATTATATTGTATTCTATTTCATTTACTGTGTGTGTGTGGTGTATAGTGTGATAAAAATCCTTCTCAATGTTAAGCATGTCAAGTTCTATGCCCATCTGAGAATCACCAGAAAAGTAAAGGTCTTGATACAAAATTAGCGTGAGTAGAATTTGTATATGTTATAAGGTATAAAGGAGGAGAGTTGTAAATTGGATGTGAGTCGGTTTGAGAAAGGTCGCATGGATTATTGTCTTTGGTGTATCTCAATTGCAGTGCTTCTCTTGTGTCATTTGATATGAAAGTTTGAGGTATGGTCGACATGAGAGCATTCACACTTTAATTTTAGTCCTATGTCATTTTAGAGTTCAATCAAACAAGTAGTATCATTTGGTATGTTTATCATTGATTGGGCATCACTCAATGCACCGATACAAAAATAAGCCTTTCACGTCGGGTTTTTTTGGGTTTTAATGCCGGTTTTTAAGATGATGTCCTTGCAAGCGACATTGTAAATAAATTTTTAAATTTTTAACTTTTGTTTTTATAATCAATGATAACTGTGAGTGTTATTTTTTGAAATTGGATATAAAATGTAATTTTTGTCATTTTTTACATTTGGTTTTCAAATAATCGGCGTGAAAAATATATGATAACAGACGTTAAAACTCCGACGTGAATTCTTCTTTTGTTTTTTTACGAGTAGTGCGCTGGCATGAAATTTGTATTCCTAAGCCATGTATGATACATAGAGCCTAATGATTAGGGGTAGGAAATACGGTCACACTGAATTTAATTATAGGAAAATAAGATTGAGAAAATTCACATCTCAAACTCTTACTCGATATATGAATGAGATTTGTAATTATTATAAAAAAAAGTATAAAATGGTCAAATAATGAAGAGAGTTGAATGGGTTATATTGTACAAAAAGTTTGAATATTATCCATTTAAGTGTTAATTCAATATGAATTAATCATTTAATTAAATATTTAAGAATTAAATTATTCACTTAATCGTAAATTAATAAACATTATTATCTTATTTAAACATTTAATTAAAGATTTATGATATTGATTTAACAAAATATGACATATATAATATACGTATGGGAAAACAACATAGCCGTTACGTATAACATAAGTTCCCATGTGCATAAATCTTGGATGGGGAGAAAGCTTAACACGCGAACTTCGCCTGATCTCATCTTCTTCCGATCTGATCACTTGTTGCAGCGCTGTGGCCGGAAACCTAGACGCTCGTTCCCGATATCGTACTCCACGTAAAAATTCTGCATCTGAAAATTTCCCAGAATAACCGACGGCCCGCCGCCGCCAACGCCCGTGAGGTCGCTGTCCGCCACCATCGTCAAACACAGCGCGCCGCCGTCGCCGCCGACGAGCGAGAAATAGTTAGCCAGCGGCAGCTTCATCTCCGCTCCGCCCTTGAAATGAAACCTCATCTCCGGGATCAACGCCGGCCCCTCGGCCGCCGCGCCCGAGACATTGAAACACGGCGACAGGCCGGTGAGCGCCTCGATCTCCCTCGCGCGCGCGTACCCCCGCACCTGTTCGGCGAACTCCTTCGCGACGAGATTGAAGATCTCGCCGGCCATGAACGTGAAGGATGCGCCCACGTCCACGACGGTGCCGCCGCCGCCGTCGCCGCCGATCCCTGGCTGGAGGAGCTTGTACGGAATCTTCACGCGCCGCCCCCCGATTGTGATTCGCCGGAGACCGACGTAGTAGTACTCCGAGAAAACGTCATCCCCCGTCGGATTCCGGACGAAGGGCGTGTAGCTGACGCCGGTGGCCTTCTTGCCGGAAGCATGCCCGCCGGAGTGTAGAACCAGCGCGCCCCTCTCGCCGGAGTCGTCGAACCGATGGGAGACGAGACAGTACGAGAACCTGCTGAGACCTAATTGGCTCGGTAGCGACGATGCACCGCGCCCGAATCCGGCGACCCCGGCGGGCTGCCGCGACGAGAAAAGCGAGCACCCGACGGCGAAATCCGGCACCCTCCCTTTCCCCGGCAGATTCAGAGTTTCTGAAAGCATAACGCCGCCGGTGTACCCGGATCCGTAGAGAAGGAGGTATGGCTGGCAGATCTGGGAACAGTTCTTCAAATCACCATTGCAGTTTCTGCATCTGGACGGCGCATCGAGGTTGTGGATCCAGCCGCATTTGGGGTTCGAGCACCCGAGGATCCGGGAGGAGGCGGAGGATCTGGGGAGAAACGAGCGGATTCCGCGAGGCCTCTGATTCGGAGACGGGAAGGAGCAGTTGTTGCAGATGTAGTTGGCGGTGCAGGGGAACCAGACGACATCGCTGCCGGTGTCCAAGACGAAGGAGAGGGTCTGGGGAGGCGTGCCGAAGGCGAGAGAAATGGAGTAGCCGCCGTAGTCCTGGGCGGCGAGCGGGACCGTGACGGTGGTTTTAGGAGGGGCGGCGAGCTTGGATCGGGGATTTTTTAGGCGCTGGGCTCTGATTAAGGAAGCGTCGACATGGTAGCGGAGCTTCTGCCATGGCAGCAACGATGGAGAGAGATGATTTGAGGGGAGAATTGAGAGAGGAATGGAGACAATACTGTCGGTGGATCCATGGAATGGCGAGGGGGAAATGAAGGAGACTTGCGAGAGCAGAGGTAGAAAAAAGGCTGGGATGAAGGAGATCAGAGACGAGGGAGAAGCCATGGCCGGTCGTTGCCTTGTCGGTTCGCCAAGAGATCCAGTACTGGGAGCCAAGTGAACCGGAGACGGTGGGCTTTTTAAAGTTATTTTGTTTAGTTTTTCAAATGTTTTTTTTAATGATTTTAAAAAATATATATACATGTATGTGTAGTCAATAGAAATAGGGAGAACCACACTTTTTTTTTTTGAGAAATAGGGAGAACCACACTTAATACAAAAAAGGAGTTATAATCCTGGTTAAGGAGAACGACACTTGCATACCAAAAAAATGAGTTATAATCCAGGTTAAGGACCAAAACTTGATAAAATTCCAATGGGGTGCCTTCCTTTAGCGCGCAGGGTATCCAAATGACTTTTATACCCTAACTTTGTTCCCCTTCACCCGAAATCCGTACCCCAGTCACCTCCTCCTGCACGCTCTACTCATCATCGCCCTCAGTACCGCTATGTCACCCTCCTCTCCTTCGTCGCTCTTCTCTCCCAAAAACCTTAGCTTACCATCGGCTTCTCATGCGCGCGCGTCTTGTCGTGGTTGTCCACTCTCGCGCCATCACCCTCACCCTTTACTCCCGTGGCGTCGTCCTCCTCTCCCTCGTTGTCACCCTCTTAAAAACCTTAGTTTGTTGTCACCTCCTCCCGCACGCTCATCCAATCGTAGCCCACTGTAACGTCCCGATCCGACTCACCTCTAAGACGGTGGCCGGACCGGTGGGTCACATGACCTCAAGCGCATCTCCTCGAACCCCAGAGGCTGTCGACTAGTAGCGAATGTCTTTTTGTGTCAGAGGGAGAGACTATGCCCTCATAGTTAATAGGTATTATCACAGCAGAATTAAACAACTAATAATAATAATAGCGAAAACATAAAAATGAATAAACTGCATCAAAAATAGTATAAATAATCAAACTGAATAATAATAAAGTGTGGAAGCTCACAAAACGATGTCATGTCATGATGTCTGTCTAAACTAAAAGTACGGAAAACAGGTCTCAAGCATACTATCAACTAAAAGGAAAGACACAAAGCAGCAAATGCATCACGAGCAAGGCTCGGTCCTCTGCCCCAATCTCTATCCTAAGCGAAACGGAATAATCAAGCATCGGGAGCAGCACGCTTCCCTTTGTCAATACCTGCAAACATGTAATCTACTCAGGTGTCAACGACGCCCGAGCAGGGTGTGAGATAAAATCCCAACAGGTCGACACCCACGGTGTCTAAACCTTTCCATTTCGTGCAACAATAAAATGCAGTTTGTCATTATATAACAATTGCAGATAAGCCGGAAGTCTGAAAGGAATACTTGTAAGCATAATACACAAATGTATATATATAAAGCATGGAAGAGTAAGGTAAGACAAGGAAGGGCATACCCCCAAGCTTGTGCTTTGACTTGGGGTCTAAGTCATTTTTCAACCAAGTGTGCTTCAACATATCAGAAAATATCACGAATCTCAAGAACTAACAACGACGTTAATATAAACTCTCAGTGCATCATTATTAAGGTTCAAGTTGAGAGTTGGAGTCCAAGCCCGTCCCGAAGGTATCACTACGGAACATCCTTCAATTTATCCAATACCACCGAACCTGTCTAAGGCAATCTTTCGAAAGTCCAAGTATCACTCGAGACATGACTTTACCATGAATCTGTTCCGATCTCGCAAAAAGGGGTCGAGTGTCATCTGAGGCTGGCTTAGCCACATTGCCAACAAATCCGTCTCAGTAGGCCCTTTTAGAACCGGTGTCACTCATAAGTATTAGAAAGCCAGGGGAAGTCTCGGTTCGACAAAACCAAATACACCGCCCCCCGACGCGTAGTGGTAACAGTCAGGAACAACGGGTTTAAGCGTGACCCTTAATACGAGACCCACCTCATTTCTCCATCCCGAATTTAATTAAAGTTTTCACAGCAGCAGATATGACATAATAGGCATATAAAATCGCAGCTTGAAAACTAACCAGATACACCCGTGCATCACAAGGTATGAATTAAACATTGCAGCATAACAACTTAACAAGGCAATATATCGTATCAACATAAGCAGATAATGCACTTTTTAAATAAATAAACAGTTTAACACAAATAAATTCCAATGACCCAACAATTCAAAGTTTGTGTTCAATGCAACTAATTATTTAATTTAATTACAATAAAAATGGGATGCGCAACACCCGCAGTTAATTAAATTAAAAACCATGTTAACAGAAAAATATACCGACCATGTCGGCACGCCCAAAGGAGTGTCCGACCTTGTTGCAACAATTCAAACAAATGAATTAAAGGTAATTAAGGCTGCAACAATTAGGCGAAACAATTAAATTAATGAAATTGGGTGAAATTGCACAAAGTCGGCAGGCAATGACTAAAGACACAACGATGCGTTTTTATAAACCGCAATGAAATGGAGGGAAAGCGAGTAGGCACCCTACCTTTATAGTCATAGATGACTCTAAGATCCGCTGTAGGTTTTGATTTGACCTAAAACGGAAGAAAACAGAGGATTTTAGAAAAACCCTAAAATAGGGTAAAATCCTTCTGCGACGAATTGCGCGCAGGATACTCAACGAAAACATACGATTCCAATTGCGCAAGGTTAGCCTTGCCCTAAGATTTACTGTGCATCTGACGGCGAAGAAAACAGATGATGGACGGAGGAGCGACGCTCTTCCGAAGGGGCTGTAGAGTGGGGTGCCATGTAAAGACCCAGATTTTCCATGTATTTTTTTTTTAAAATATATGAGAATTTTATGAGTCCGTGAAAATTGACGGCGCGTGATTCCGATGCCCGGTGTGCCCGGAATGAATTTTTGAACTTTTTTTTTCGGGTACATTCAGTAAATGTGCGAGTGAGTTTTTGTAACTTTTGAACCAGTGCTCAGAATTGAAATCTGAGGGCACCGTTAATCTCGCAACGTCGGTTTTCGCTTAAAGGGACCTTCACCTCGACCGCAGTAGGTCGAGAGTGAAAGATAGAATTTGGGTTTTCATGGAAATAGAAATAAAATAAAATAAACTTTTATTTTATTTTTCTTTTTGTTGAAACCTCCCATGTGGATGGTTTAAAGGTGGGGACCACCTGAACTAACCTCCATTTTGAATTTAGGGGCGGGGACCACCCGACCCCTCTTAATGGGGGAGAAACCTCTCAACTCCCCATTAATCCTTTCCTCCCATTAATTGGAGCCAATCAATTATGCCAACGTGGTACAATTAATTGTGCCAACAATTAATTCTGCCAACGTGGGACAATTAATTGTGCCCACAATTAATTGTGCCAACCTTTTAATTTGATAAACTTAAATTAACAAGGGGCTATTTTCACATTTTGGGTGGAATTGGGAGAGGGGAACCTTTTGAAGGATTACTCTCTCCAATGAAGAACGCGTTCTCCAATGAAGAACATGCTCCCCAATGAAGAACGCTCATGCCGGCGAGGGACGTCTTCAACGACAACGAACCGACGATCGAGGAAACGCATGTTGTACCCCACACTCTTTGATTTTCATGATCACAATCACTTTCATTTTTGTCTAACATTGTTTTTAAGTGTTGTGGATGATAGGCAAAAGATTGCCAAAGGATTGACCCAAGAATGGTCATCAAGTGGACTGAAATTCAGTCCACCGGCCAACCGGTGTGATAGCACCGGCCAGCCGGTGGACCTGGCAGAGGCATTGCCCACTGCCAGGCTCCACCGGTCAGCCGGTGGCTTGACCACCGGCCAGCCGGTGGCAATCTGTCTCAATAGTGAGACCTACTGTCTCACCACCGGCCAGCCAGTGGCCTTCTCACCGGCCAGCCGGTGGCTCCTGGGCAGAAGCACTTCTCAACATCCAAGGCACCGGCCAGCCGGTGGCCCTGCACCGGCCAGCCGGTGGAGCCAGTCAAACTAGCCGTTGCAGTTTGACCAGGCTGGCCCACTTGGCTCCCAACGGCTCTTTAAGCCTCTCCAACGGCTCCGAAGCCTCCCCAAGGGTTCCATGCCTATAAATAAAGGCCAAGGAAGCCCCAGACACCAACCGGATCATATACCAAGCGCTCGGACATATTGTTGCACATTTGGCGAACCTCCGGCGCTTCACCTTCAAGGATCCTCAAGTGCTCCAACCAATTTCCAATCCAAGGAGCACCTCAAGAAGCTTGGGAGAGCACGCTACATCAACTCCATCATCCAATTGGCGCCCAAGTCTTCCTCCAATACGGTTTTTCTTGTTTATTTATTTTGAGCTTAAAATTGGGTTTGTGCCTACAAACCCCAACACCTTTTCTCATCCCTCTTTCTTTTGGGTTTCACACCACCATTAAGGTGTGAAGAGGTTTCTTCAAGCCTTTCCTTTTAAAAGGCTTGTGTCACCGGTGAGCTAGCCTTCACCCGTTAAAAAGGCTAGTGGGTTCTTACTAAACCATTAAAAGTAAGTGAGTTCTTGATTAACCACCAAAAGCAAGCTGTAATAGGTCCTAGTGCTACCTCAAAGCCTAGTGGGTTTCTTGCTAAAACCATTGAAAAGCAAGCGGTAAGAATCTCTCAACGGTTGAGTTGGGAGCGGAGACGTAGGCCGGGTTTTGGCCGAACTCCGTTAACAATTTCTTGTGTGATTGCCTCTTTTATTTTCTGCTGCACATACTTTGATTTCACTTTGATTTTAATTTGTTAATCATTTTTTAAAAGGCAATTCACCCCCCCTCTTGCCATCCTTCCCGTTTTTCTCCGCCCAACAATTGGTATCAGAGGGAAGTTTGAGTAATACCCTAACCCGGTTTCAAATTTAAGATCCTATTTTTTGATGGCTTCTACCGCTTCTTCCTCTCAATCCCCCGAAGGACATTCTTTGGATCGTGCTCCATTGTTTGATGGAGCCGATTATACTTTTTGGAAAACCCGCATGTCAACTTTTCTCAAAAGCATTAGCTATCCTATTTTTAGAATTGTTATGCATGGTTTTACGCTCTCTTCTCCCGATGAGTCTAAATGGACCCCCAATGACATTGCTTATTTTGAGCTTGATGGCAAAGCCATGAACGCTCTTCATTGTGGTCTTGACCGTAATGTTTTTAATTGTATTTCTTCTTGCACTACTTCTTACGATCTTTGGAAATTTTTAGAACTAACCTATGAAGGTACTAGCGAGGCTCCAAAGCCAGAATCCGATCAAAAGCAAGAACCCGACGAAAAGATCAAGCCCGTTTGCCCACCTCACAAGAAAAGGGCCAAGAAGAAAAAGAAGAAGGCTTCAAAGGCAACATGGAGTGATAGCTCCACCTCTTCATTCTCCTCCTTCTCCTCGAGCGACCAAGGTAAAAAATGCCTAATGGCAAAACATGAGGTATCATCATCCTCTTCCTCTTCTTCCTCGTCTTCTAGTTCTTCAAATTCTTTCAATCATTTGTCATATGAAGAACTCCAACACGTTAGAGATCAATTAGAAAATGGTTTTCATGAGCTTTCATCAAAATTTGTCGCTTTGAAAAAGAATTTCAAAAAGCTTTCCTCCGAAAAAGACCAACTTCTCAAAGAGAAGGAGGAACTCTCCCTAAAAATCCAAAATTTCCCCAATGTTGATTCTTTGGAATCAACCATCAAAGACCTAAGGGAATCTCTAGCCAAATTCACCCAAGGTGAACAAAATTTGTCCAAACTCTTAGGTTCTCAACGAGTATCTAGAACCACCAATGGACTTGGCTATAGCAACCAAGCCTCCTCCTCCCATGCACCCACTGTTTTTGTAAGGGGGAGCTCCGATTACAAATTTTGTAATTATTGCAAAAAACCCGGGCACCTCATTTATGAGTGTAATTGTAAAAATGCCCGGTACGGTCAACCCAAATCTATTTTCTATTCCGATGAGTTCTATAGGAGAAGACCCGCCATGAGACAAGTATGGATTGAAAAATCCCTTCTTGCGAGTCTCTCCGGGCCAAAATTTATTTCCTATCCCCGGTGACTTATTGTTTTCATTTAGGGGGAGAATTTTCAAAACCTTGTCTTAGATTCAAACTTTCGATTTCAACCCTTGGTATCAAATTTTCATTCAAAATTCTCATTTCATATTTTTCTTGATTCAAAACTTTCAATTCAATTTTTGGTTCAAAATTTTCATTTGAATTCTTGATTCAAATTTTTCAATTCAATTTTCAAAAATTCCAATTGATCTTGATTTTCAATTTTCCCTCAATCAAGTTTTATGCCCCGTGCTATTTTGATAATCACAAAGGGGGAGAAATTCTTGATTGATTGGGGGAGAATCCTTTTTGATCATACTTAGCATTTATTTTCTTTATCTTTAAAGCATGCCTTCATTTAAGTTTTTACATTGCTTAGATAAGTGATTGTGATCATCAAAATAGGAGGAGATTGTTGTACCCCACACTCTTTGATTTTCATGATCAAAATCACTTTCATTTTTGTCTAACATTGTTTTTAAGTGTTGTGGATGATAGGCAAAAGATTTCCAAAGGATTGGCCCAAGAATGGTCATCAAGTGGACTGAAATTCAGTCCACCGGCCAACCGGTGTGATAGCACCGGCCAGCCGGTGGACCTGGCAGAGGCATTGCCCACTGCCAGGCTCCACCGGTCAGCCGGTGGCTTGACCACCGGCCAGCCGGTGGCAATCTGTCTCAATAGTGAGACCTACTGTCTCACCACCGGCCAGCCGGTGGCCTTCTCACCGGCCAGCCGGTGGCTCCTGGGCAGAAACACTTCTCAACATCCAAGGCACCGGCCAGCCGGTGGCCCTGCACCGGCCAGCCGGTGGAGCCAGTCAAACTAGCCGTTGCAGTTTGACCAGGCTGGCCCACTTGGCTCCCAACGGCTCTTTAAGCCTCTCCAACGGCTCCGAAGCCTCCCCAAGGGTTCCATGCCTATAAATAAAGGCCAAGGAAGCCCCGGACACCAACCAGATCATATACCAAGCGCTCGGACATATTGTTGCACATTTGGCGAACCTCCGGCGCTCCACCTTCAAGGATCCTCAAGTGCTCCAACCAATTTCCAATCCAAGGAGCACCTCAAGAAGCTTGGGAGAGCACGCTACATCAACTCCATCATCCAATTGGCGCCCAAGTCTTCCTCCAATACGGTTTTTCTTGTTTATTTATTTTGAGCTTAAAATTGGGTTTGTGCCTACAAACCCCAACACCTTTTCTCATCCCTCTTTCTTTTGGGTTTCACACCACCATTAAGGTGTGAAGAGGTTTCTTCAAGCCTTTCCTTTTAAAAGGCTTGTGTCACCGGTGAGCTAGCCTTCACCCGTTAAAAAGGCTAGTGGGTTCTTACTAAACCATTAAAAGTAAGTGGGTTCTTGCTTAACCACCAAAAGCAAGCTGTAATAAGTCCTAGTGCTACCTCAAAGCCTAGTGGGTTTCTTGCTAAAACCATTGAAAAGCAAGCGGTAGGAATCTCTCAACGGTTGAGTTGGGAGCGGAGACGTAGGCCGGGTTTTGGCCGAACTCCGTTAACAATTTCTTGTGTGATTGCCTCTTTTATTTTCCGCTGCACATACTTTGATTTCACTTTGATTTTAATTTGTTAATCATTTTTTAAAAGGCAATTCACCCCCCCTCTTGCCATCCTTCCCGTTTTTCTCCGCCCAACAACGCCGACGTCACCGACGTCTGTCTATCCCCAACGAATTTGTCTCTTTCCTCGCGACCTCCGTCGACAAATCTCTGAGGCAGGGGTTTAGTTGTGTATGATTTTATATTCCAATGTTCTTTCCTTCTAAAATAAAGAACGCAGATCAACTCTCTAACTAGTTGATCCGCGGATGATTTCTTTTGCGGGTTTGGGAATAATCATTGTGGGAGGTTGTAGGGTTTGACATTCTTCATTCAAGATTTTGTTGAGCCGCTTGTTACCACTCTAACGCGGAGGGTGCGGGCCAAAAAAACATGGCCCGACCCCTCCACCATTCTTCTTGAATGGTGTGTTCTTTGCGATGGAAGAAGGCGGCTTTGTGCCACGACGGCGAACAGATGCGGCGACCGACACATCGCTGGCCACGTCGAAGGCGACGGCCCCGCGGCTCCTCGCCGCCCCGCGGCCTCCACGGCGCCCCATGGCCTCCCCTCCCCGCGACCCTCCGCACCGTCCCTCGGCCCTCCACGCCGCCCCGTGACCCTCCGCGCCGCCCCGTGACCCCCGCGGCCTCCGCCGCCCTGCGGCCCTCGCGGCCTCCGCGACACCCGCGACCTCCGCTGCCCCGCGACCTCCGCGGTCTCCGCCGCCCCACGGCCCTCACGGCCTCCACGGCACCCGCGGCCTCCGCCGCCCCGGAGGCCGTTGCCCAGGCCGGGCCGCCCAGCGGGCCGGGCCGGACCAAACCCGAGCCAACTTCGAACTTTTCGCTCTATCGGCCATAACTTTGGCACCGAGTGTCTGTTTGAAAAACCGTCAACGGTGATGGAAACCTTGGAGCAAGATGGTCCCTTTGAGTATACCCCACTGGAGATTTGGATAAAGATGGAGTACGGTCGGGTTGGATCGAGCACGAATCCAACCGGGCCCTCGGGACTAAAAGACTAATAACTTACAGACCGATCGTCCGATTGACGCACCGTCTATTGCGTTGAGACCCCTAAGACGTGACAGTCCTTTGGTCCACTTCTTCGTGGGACTTCGTGGCGGTTGGAGCATCAACCAATGTCTTAAGGAGCAAACCCTCCCGGGGATGAGCAAGCTTAGTGCGAGAACCCAGTAGCTGGCTGTGACGTGAAGAATGAATAACGATCCTGTGTGGGTCAGCACCTAGAGATCCTGTGTGGGTCAGCACCGAGTGATCCTGTGTGGGTCAGCACCGAGCGATCCTGTGTGGGTCAGCACCTAGGGATCCTGTGTGGGTCAGCACCGAGCGATCCTGTGTGGGTCAGCACCTAGCGATCCTGTGTGGGTCAGCACCGAGCGATCCTGTGTGGGTCACCACCAAGAGATCCTATGTGGGTTAGCACCGAGCAATCCTGTGTGGGTCAGCACCTAACGATCCTGTGTGGGTCAGCACCGAGCGATCCTGTGTGGGTCAGTAGTAGAGCCTCTTAATAGAGTAAGACGAATTAGTAGTTACATCTAATCATCTCTACTACTGTACCTAAGTTATACCCAATGTGAGCTTAGTTCTTACCTGTGTGGTTCTTTCCTTCGTGGTAATACCTTGGTGGTATTCTTCTGTGTGGCGTACCTATGTGGTACTTACCTTCGTGGTATTCCTTCCTTTGTGGAACAATTGAGCTTTGGGCTTTTAGGTTGGACCCTGTGTTTCCTCTTGATTGAGATGAGAATACTTGATAACTTAGGCATATGTATGGGCATATACCTAAGTAGGGTTGACAGTTTACTTCATACTTCATGGTTTATCCTTTGTGGTTTTTATGAGACCTTTAGGGTCTCAGGGTCCCTACTGGCTATCGTTATACTCACTCCTGCACGGGCTATGCCTGCACCTTGTTGTGTTTGGCGCAGACGATGGACAACGCTGATCGAGGCTGAGGGTACCAGGACTAGAAGGGGCCCCGAGGTGGACCATATGGCGTGTCGGTACGCAGAGGAGACGGGCGAACGTGGAGTGCTGGGGAGGTGATCTGTACCTACCCTTCAGGTAGGAACCTCGAAGGAAGACCCAATAGCTGCTTTCCTATTTCTTCAGTTGTATTGTTTTTCAGTTGTACTTGTACCTTTTCTGTTGGGCTTGTATTCCTACCCCTTTTTACTTTCATTACTCTTTTTTCTATACAGTTGAATTGTGTTCGTATCTTTCTGTGTGCTTGGTTGCATGTGTTTATAGGTTATAAAGGCAATGCCTTCCCGATTTTAGGGAATACGCCTTTCAGTGCTAGTCGTCAGCCCCTAGCCTATGGAAGGCGGGCTTGGGGCAGTCACGACACGGGCCCAGGGGACGGGTTGTGACAAATTGGTATCAGAGGGAGGTTCTACCGTAGAACATAGGACTATGATATTTCTTTTTAACGACAATAGTGTTAAGTGTAGTGAGTGTGGTTATCAGTTTAGGGAATCCAGTGTTGGTGCGGTGGCCGACGTATCCATACACCAGGACTCTGACTTCTGATTTCTGACTCAGTGCATGAAAACACTGATTGCGTGTGTGTTTTGAAGAGTTTCCTTTGTGATCTCTTTGAGTCAGCTCACCAAGTATAACTTATTGGCCATGTCACACCTGTTTCTTTTCATGATGCCTCCACGCAGACATCTAGCTTGGGTTCCAGATATAGTATGCACTGATAGCCTACCGAGCGACGAGGCCTCGGTGCAGGGTCCTCTTCAAGTAGAGGCACCAGCAGAGGCACCAGTGGTACCATTACTCGTTCGGCCACCGATGCCACCAACCCCAGAAGTAGAGGGTGCACGTCGCTTAAGCACGTTGCACGAGTTCCAGTGCCAGAGGCCACCTAGGTTTAGAGGAGAGACGGACCCACAGGCAGCTGAGGATTGGCTGGAGGCCGTGGTGAGAGTTTTCCGACTGGTAGGGACATCAGCTGATCTCATGGTGATCATTGCTGCCAACCTTCTGTAGGCAGTAGCAGGCAGATGGTGGAGCTTGATGCTCGAAGTTTACGATGAGGTGACACTTCTCTGGGTAGACTTCGAGAGCCTATTTCGGGCAGAGTTTGTCCCAGCGACTCTTCACACAGTGCGCATACAGGAGCATCTTCATCTACAGCAAGGCATCATGACTATAACTCAGTATTCAGCGAGGTTCACCAACCTCTCACGTTACTCCACGAATATGGTGCGAGACCCATTCTTCAGGGACCGAACCTTTGAGCAGGGACTCAGGTGGGAGATCATGGCTTCGGTGATCTCACTCAGCATCCTGACGCATGCGGGGGTGTTAGAGCGAGCCCTCTTAGTAGAGAGTTTTCTTACCGAGAAGTCACCAGCAACGAGACCCACCACCAGACGTCACATAGCGGAGTCTTCTACAGATGACAGCAAACATAAGTCACAGAGGTCCAAGAGGATCATACCTACAGGTGGACGACAGCATAACTTGGGGTTGGTGGTGTAGGGCTCTCGAGGCAAAGCAGGACAGGCAAGGATCATGCAGTGTTGTGCATGCGGCCGGTAGGGTCACATGGATCGTGACTGTCCGACCCGTTGTACGGATGATCATCAGATGGTCAAGGGACCGCCCAGGCAGAGACAAAGGTTCAACCGAGGAGGTTCGCAGGGAGCAGGTAGACATGGAAGAGGAGCTAACCATGCAGCTGGCGGTGGGCGACGATTCGAGATGTTACCGTCACCACCACCAGGTGGTCCACCCTGACCACAGGGAGCAAGAGGACAAGGGCGATCTCAGCTCCAGGCAGCTGAGGCCTACGATCATGGCGCTCCGAAGATGATATGGGGTATGATCTGTGTCTACTCCACCTTAGCTACAGTACTTATAGACACAGGTTTTAGTCATTCTTTTATTACCAATGCCCTCGTTCGGAGCTCAGAGATTCTGACGGAGCTGTTGGCTCGATCCTTACGGCTAAAGACTCTTACGAGAGCGGATTCGATGATTATGAACTGGTGCTGGCAGTGTGAGCTTACTCTAGGAGGCGAGAGATTCAGTTGGTATCTCCTAGTAGCGGCATCAAGGGCTTACAACGTCATCTTGGGTATGGACTGGTTATCTAAAGTCCATGCTCAGATTGACTATATTAGGCGTAAAGTGCGGTGTGTATGCACGGATGGGATCGGGTTTACCTTCACCGACGAGTAGGGAGCCTTTGCAGCTGTTTCCGACGCTTTTGCCGGGGCCCGCGCCCGTCCGTCCGTGGTGGAGGACGCGCGACGCTTTGTTGCCCCGCATTCCCGCTTTCCAAAGGCGGGCGGCATTCGCTCCTTATTCAGGGACGTCTGCTCCTTGATCAAAACGGGATGATGGGATGTCGGTTCTTCCTCCTGTGGATTCCTCCTCAGAACTCGTCACCTAGTCCGGGTCTCCCTCATAGATTTAATACGTAGTTCGTGAAACTCTTCCCAGTGCCATGTTTCCATGGACGCCGGTTAATTACACTGCTTCTGTCGGGACATTCCAAAGGGTCCGGTCAGGGCAGCAACCTTCAGTCGGGGGAGTAGTCACGTTGAGGCATCAGTAGCGTGTCTGGATACTGGGGAACCTGGCATGTCTGTCTGTTATCCCTGGTCACAGGGATTCTCGAGGGCGTGGAAGCCCGGGGCATCCCACATCGAGCACGGGGAATTATACGCCATAGACACATATCTGAGGTTTTCCTCAGCTTCCTGTGTTTAACACAGGGTATGTCGCGAGTTTAACGTCTAGCAGAGACGGATCAACCCAACCAGAGCATTAGCTAGGATAGATCGGATTGAGGGATTCTCCTCTAAGGGATGTCGATACCAGGGCCAGTCCATGGGCGGCTGTGAAGAAAAGCGTACCGATATGGTTTCACCGGGATAAGACGGTCCGGGTGAGAATCGGGATGGGTGATAGGTTGATGAATGGAACGGAGGGGGAGTGAAATGGGACCATCGCAGGGGCGATGGTGAAGTTGGGCTTGAACCTTGAAGAGGCTTCCTACGTATCCCCGTGGCAGGGAATCAAAGTCCGCGTAGTTCGGGATGGTGCCGGTAAACCGACGTGAAGGTGGGCCTTAGCCCGATGAATGTCGTCGGCGAACCAACGTGAGGGTGGACCTTGGTCCGATGGGCATCGTCAGCATACCGCCGTGAGGGTGGACCTTGGTCCAATGAGCATCATCAGCGTACTGACGTGAGGGTGGACCTTGGTCCAATGAGTAGTGGGCTTGAGCCTCTGGAAGGCTTCCTACGTACCATGCCTTGACATGGATCAAAGTCCTCGTAATTCAAAGGGTTGATGGAATACGATTTAACGTCATGTGGGACGGTAGTGAACCCTGACGTGAATAAACGACGGGCGGTGGGTGTCGGTGAGCCGACGTAAATGAGGGACCTTGGTCCGATGGGAGATAGGCTTGAACCTCTGGGAGGATTCCTATGTACCATGCCTTGACACGGATCAAAGTCCTCGTAGTTCGCTGAAAATTGGGGGCTTGGCACACCGACAAGGAGACGGTCTGGGCCAATGTTTGTTGGGCTTGAACCTCAGGGAGGCCTCCTACGTACCATGCCTTGGCATGGATCAAAGTCCTCGTAGTTCGGATTGGGAAATGCAGTTTAACGTCATGCTGGACGTAGGTGGAACATGACGTGAATTGGATGATGGGTGGGCTTAAACCTCGTGGAGGCTTCCTACGTACCATGCCTTGACATGGATCAAAGACCTCGTAGTTCAGGTGGGGTTTTGTCGGCGAACCGATGTGAAAGTGGACCTTAGTCCAATGAGTGGTGGGCTTTAACCTTTGGAAGGTTTCCTACGTACCATGCCTTGACATGGATCAAAGACCTCATAGTTCAGGTGGGAACAGGTGTGCAGTTTAATGTCATGCAAGACAAAGGGAGGGGCATACAGTTTAATGTCATGTTGGACGAGGGAGAAACTCGACGTGAATGAACGACCGAGCAATGTGTGGCTTGAACCTCATAGAGGCTTCCTACGTACCATGCCTTGACATGGATCAAAGACCTCGTAGTTCACTGGGATGGGTCGCAACGGCTTGCCATTGGACCGGAATGCAGTTTAACATCATGCTGGACGGGAATGGGACCCGACGTGAATGGATGACGGGTGGGCTTGAACCTCATGGAGGCTTCCTACGTACCATGCCTTGACACGGATCAAAGTCCTCGTAGTTCTCTGTGGGTGGGGGGCCAGGGTCGGTGCTCACTCTAAGCCCACGTGAGTCATGCTCGGTGTGAGAAACAAGAGGTTGCAAGGACCTAACGATCACGTCGCGAAGGATGCGTCCGTGAGAAGCGAAGAGGGGCTTACGCGTTAGGCGGCCCATGGTGCTGGGACTTACTCCAGGATGGAGGCCCATGGTGCAAAAAAGCGCGGGAAATATGGACCTTGGTCCAATTATGGGAGGTGCCTCATTCCCTATCACGCCCTCCACTGACCTTGGTAGTGGGGAAGTACGGAGATGCAGAGGTGCAGCCATCCGTTGGGGAACTAGTGTCGCTCTTCTCCTACGAACATACGCCACTCCAATAAGGAGGATATCATCCCTTGTGGATGGGTCATTCCATTCCCGTGGAGACGAGTGGTGTAAAGAATGTTCGAGATGGGGGGACCCTTCGTGAGGGAGACGAGGTTGGGTCACAGTTTAACGTCATGTGTTGAGGACGTGGTGCTTGGCAGTTTAACGTCCTGCAGCTCGGACGAGGTGGGTTCACTCCACACCCCTAGGACTTACATAACCGGTACCCTCTGGTCCTTGGGGAAGGGAAGGTACCAGTAAGGCCATGGTAAAGGGGGGTTGTGGAACGAACCATCAAGGGGTCCACGTTAGCGTGGCTATGCGAAGAATCAATAGCCGTTAGCGTGCCTATGCGAAGAAGCATTAGGCGAAGCAATGCTACGGGTGGTATTGTCCATGGGACTTTGAAATCACATCGTGCAAACCTGGAGGGTCGCACGGGAAGAGGAACCTCTAAGAAAAGGAGTGTGATTCGCGAAGTGGAGTGCCTTGGCCTTAGAATGGGGCATAGGTGTGAGTGGAAGGTGCTTCGCGAAGTGGAACAGTGTTCGCGGAGCACTGCCTCGCGAAGAAGGGGTGCCTCGCGAAGCAAGGTCCTGCGAAGTAGTGTGGTTCGCGATTTGTAGCGATCCTGCCTTAGCATATGGATCACTAGCATGGGTTGGGTGTTTCGCGAAGCATGAACGCTCCGCGGCTGCCCGGGTTCCCTTGGGAATCCCCTTCCTTCGCGAATTCCCTTGAGCTTCGCGAAGGGCATCCCTCTCGGAAGAGGGGCTCAAAACGAGACAATGCAGAGGAGTCTCGCGAAGTAGAAGTACCTCGCGGAGCTCATGATTCCCGGGGCAAAGCGTGCTTCGCGATTCGGGAGAGGAGAAGCCGAAAGGTCGGATTGTCCGTCCTTGGGACTCAGGGGGAGTCCAATATTTATAGGCAAGGGGAACCGCGAAGCATAACTCGCGCGCCTCCTTCAGTGCTTCGCGGCGGCTCGCGAACGTCAAATGCGCTCGCGGAGGATTACCGCCTCTGGAGCTTCGTGGCGGCTCGCGAACGTCAAATGCGCTCGCAGAGGATTACCGCCTCTGGAGCTTCGCGAGGCCTCCAGGATCGGGATTCTTCGCGTCGGTCCTTCGCGGCGGTGCTTCGCGGCGGTTCGCGAACGTCAAATGCGGTCGCGGAGGATTACCGCCTCTGGAGCTTCGCGGCGGCTCACGAACGTCAAATGCGCTCGCGGAGGATTACCGCCTCTGGAGCTTCGCGAGGCCGCCAGGATCGGGATTCTTCGCGTCGGTCCTTTGCGGTGGCCCTTCGCGGCGGTGCTTCGCGGCGGTGCTTTGCGAGGCAGCGCGCCAACCTTCTTTTTCATTCCTTCCTTTCGTGCCATATTATTTCGGCGCCAACAAATTCCGCCCCTCATACTTGGAGCCGTGGAGGGCGAAGGGTCGAAGTCTGAGGTAAAATCACCAAAATTGTCAGTGGTTCGCGATGCGGCTACGCGAAGGGTGCCCGCGGTGCTGACCGGGGCCACAGATCCGGACGCGCCGCGATGCTCCGTGGGGGTGAGGCACGCCGCAATGCTTCGGGGTCGCTGCCTATAAATAGGGGGGTCGACCTGTTTTGTCTTCACGTTCCTTCCTTGTCTTTTTGTGCTCTCGACTTCGTGAAGCTCCGCGTACTCCGCGACAGCCCTCCGCGAATCGAGCTTCACGGCGAACCACGGGTCTCTGACTCCGCGTCCGCGCCAAGCGAACCTCTCTTTGTCGGCCTTGTCTAGACCTCGCGGTTTGGTCTCGCGACCGATCTTCGCGATTCAGCTTCGCGATTCGGCTTCGCGGTCGAGCTTCACGATCCAACTGAAAAAAATTCTTTTCTGAGGGCTAGAGTTAAAATGGCCCATCAAGAGGCTGTATTGGGGGTGCTTGCAGATGCTGCTCGCCGAGATGAGATGGCCAACTGTCCAGGCCTGGGGGAGATGATCCGAAGCCACTCGAACCACACTTCTTTGACAGATCTGCTTTCGTAGGGTCATAAAGATTATCCGCAGTGCAAGAAGCTGCCATTGTACGGCTTCGGGCTAAGGGACAACGTCTTTATCCCTGAGGCGAGTAGGGACGAACCAGCTTGCTGGTTCAGGAGCATACTATGCCAGCACCAATGGTTCAGGGCCGCCGACGGTCACGCACAAGAGAACTTCACACCCGTTACCGCTGACTGTCTCTACAACCATGTGAACGACATAGACGGGACGCCACTGCAGCCGGAGACTTCCCCTCCCCTCTACCGTATCATGCCGAAGGCGGCTTTGCAGGATTCGAAGAAGGGATGGTCCGATGAGTGGGACCTGCGCCAGGGCGACAACTTTACCGATGACTGGGCCTGGGCCTACTGGGTAGGCGCCTCATGCGAGGAGTTTGGGGCCGAGCTGAAGAGAGTTGGGTTGTATGAGGCGGCATGGGCCTCCCAATTCCACATTTACCAACCAAAGCAACTGATGCCGGAGCTGTTGAGCAGATGGTCGTCTAGGACCAACACTTTTCACCTGCATTACGGGGAGGTGGGCATCAGCCTGTGGGATGTCCACCAGATTTCTGGGGTCCCGATCTTGGGGTCCATGTATGACGAATTCCTCCCCGTCGTTAGCGCGTGGGGGGATACGGAGCAAATGCCGCGACTGGCGTTGGCGCTGATGGCACTTGTCCCTGGAGAGGACAAGGAGGCAGTGAGGGATGTCCATTTTAGGAGATGGTTCAAGTGCTTCCTGAATTTCCTAGAGAATCGAGAGTTCCCTCCGAGGCCTCGAACTTGTCCAAGGGCGTCCCAACGGGGCAAGGGACACTCGTATTGGCGGGTCTTGGAGGAAAGCCAATGGAAGATATGGGGTTTCAGTGTCAGCACTGAACAACAGCCGATAGTCAGGCTGGCGGCGTTCATCGCGGCTCTCATCTGTGGTTGGATCCTACCGGTGAGAGATACAAGCAAGGGGGTATGACCCAACTCGTTTATCATGGCGTCGATGTTGGCCATGGGGTAGCGGATCAATCTGGGGATTCCGATGCTCACCAAACTGTACAGAATGCTGCGACATATTAGCGAGGGCAAGAAGATGCCAAGGATATGCGAGCCCTTCCACCTCCTGTATGGGTGGATCGCAGCGCATATCAAGGGGATTTACGAGTATCCAAACCCCATTTCGCCGCCGGGATCGAAATTCCGCCCCTCCATCCTGAACGCGGTCGGGAGCTTCCCATTCAAACTGGCCGTTCTGATGGTGTTGAATAGGGTGTGGAGGGCGGATGAGTTTAACTTCCACCCCTTCCCATTGCCGACGGGGATGCTTACTGATGACAGACGAGGAACAGAAGAACATCGGGCTTACCTCCTGGCCTTCCGAGGTGGAGTTTTGGTGGCACAAATAGATCGTGAGCCGCTCTGTGAACTATACACCCCGCATCGATTTGCGAGGCAGTTCCGGTGCCTCCAGCGGCTGACCCCGCAGGTCTACTGGGAGGTGCGTCACGAGGAGCACCCTTGTGTGATGAGGCAGCTGTGGCTCATGTTCACTCGGGAAGATGGAAAGATGCGGATTGCATTGCCTCCATCCACCGCCGCTTTCAGATTGGTGAAGGAGTACGCCATCAGTTGGGAGGATGCTTACCCAGGGGAAATGTTGAAGCAACCAACTATCCGGGTCGGTGACGATGGGCCTCCTCTATCTCGAGGTCGGGGTCGGAGGGCAGCTAGGGCTTCTCGCGGTAGCGGGGCTGCCATGGCGGCGAGACCCGCACCGGCCGAGGGTATGGCAGCAGCGGTGGATCCAGTGATTCCGGAAGAGCAGGGTCATCCGGAAGGGCGGCCACCGAGAGGATTTCGTAGGATATCCACTCAGGCTCCGGGGAAGCGCCTGTGTCATATTGACATGGCAGAGGATGCCGTCTTCCCAGAAGCTTGGGACATTTGGGATGTCAACCGGAAATTCCACATCCCACCCGAGATATGGGCCCACCTGAATCGCCTCGGGATGGAATTACCGGGCATAGGCCCAGTCCGGGATGGATTCATGGCGTCTCCGGCGGAGGCAGCACAGTACCTGGACGAACTGGAGGATTACGTCCACTCCAGTGGTGTCCCTCGCCCAATGACAGACCGGGTGAGGGTACTGTTGAATCAGACGGTCCCCCCACAACTATCAGCTGACGATCTGAGGGAGCGCTTCCCCTTGCCGGAAGAATCAGAGGACTCCTCTCGGGAGGATGAGGCTGGAGGAGGGAGCCCGTTGGAGGAGGGCGAGGTCGGAGGCCGAGGCTCAGAATCCGACGATTCCGCGGAGGCTCTCGAGGTAGCATTACGAACTTCTTTACTTACGATCTATTCTTGGGTCACTATGGAATTCTCACCAATGTTTGAGCTATGCAAGAGGAACTTGTTCGCAGGCCTCGTTCTCGCTCCTTGGCGTGTGATGATGCGGGACCGTCAGAACCTACGCCTATGGCTACGTCCAGTTCCGCGTCTGGTGGGACCAGAGCGCCCGAGGTGGCTCCTCCGGAATCTCCAGACCTTCCAACAGTATACGGAGGGACTCACCTCGGGGTCCCGTCAGTACCGGCTCAAGAGCAGCACTAGGAGGTCGATCTCCGTAAGTCTCCTCTACTGGTCTCCTCGTTGTCACATGTAGACCATGCCAACTAACGTTTGTCCCTCTCTGTCGTACAGTTCTTCGACTGGAGTGGGCTGCTGCGGCAAGACTGGTCGGGATGTCTGGTGGCGTCCCTCCTAGGGGCATGCCGGTGATGGTGGCGATAGTCCCCCCATCTCCTCAAGCTGTGACGCACATCATCACTGGCGGGACCACCGACAGGGCCATACCCGAAGTCATTGAGGTGGACTCCAAGGAAGAGGATCAACCGGTCGGTCCTAGTCTTGTCGCGCCTGCTTCGGCGCCAGGTGTCGTACTGGATTCAACACCGGATGTTGATCCTGCCGAGGATTTCCTGCGGGCGTACCCCGCGTACGAGCCTTCCAACCGCACAGACTGGGACGAAACAGCCTCTGACGAGGAAGAAAGCATCATAGTCCGCCGCCGGTCGTGGAAGCTGATCACGCGCTTTATCAAGGACACTCCCCAAGCGCAATGGCTGGCCGAAATGGATAGGCTCCGCTCGCGGTTGCGCGAACTATGTGCTGGGGGAGTGGATTCCCAACGTCCTCACGCACTCATCCGAGATCTTATGGCTGAGAAGATCCGGGAGCATGATCGTGGGCTCAGTGTGGGCTGGCAGCGGAGGAAGGCGACCAGTATCAAGAAGCTCCAGGAGGCTGAAGGCGAGGTTCAACAGATGCAAACCCGAGCAGATGAGCTTTCAGCCTCTCTTGACGCACAATCTGAGCTGGTCTCATGGTTGAAGGCCCAGCTGGCGGAGGTAGAAGAGCATATGAGGCAGACCTCTAGAGAGATGGCTGTCGTTCAAGCTGGCATGGAGAGGGCCAAAGCCGGACTGACGAACTACGCCCCGCCGCTGCTGAGGAGGAGCGGGAGCTGATTCAGCGGCAACAAGCCTTAGATTCCACAAGTCAACGGGTGGCAGAGCTGCAACGCTCTTTTGACGGGGTCAACCCGTCCATGGGGGAAGTTAACCCCAGAGTATTGTAACAAACCCATAAACCTTTCATTGGTACTTTCGTGCTTCAAATTTTTTTCTTTGTTTTGAATGTCGTAGCGCGCACGATTTCCACTGTTGAATTGCCTTGTTACATCCCTACAATGTTTGCGGGACGTTCGGCAACAATTCCCCAAGCCCACGTGGGTCGAGCCCGATGTCCAGGATTCAGATTACCAGTCCGGATTCCTGAGAGACGGGAAAGGCCCGATCGGAGAAGGAACTTTCAGGATGGCCGAACTACCGTTCCCTTAGCGTGCTCTTATGCATGAACGGGGCAACGCTAGGGGCGCTGAAATCAGTCCAAACAGATGAAAATGGGAATTGTGAATCACGATACCCAAGATCCGGAACACTGTGGAGGCGGCGTGACAATAAAGGGCAACTGTTAGTCGTGGCAGAGAAACGGTATCCTTACTGCGTTTTCCTGAAATGGGGACAACAAATGAGAATCGACCGCTGACCGTATTCGCAACGCGGGATTTTATCAATTTGTTGTCGATCAATCTTTTGGGACGTTGGCCCAGGACAGTAGGCAGACCATAGGTCAAACATCCATACTTGTTAGGGGGTCCTTCCAGGTATGACCCGTCTTCCGGAACGTTGACCCAGGACGGTAGGTGAGACGATGCGGCATGAGACCAGGCCGTTAGGGGGTTTCTTCAGACATGAAAGGGGACCAGGGTCCGAATAAAGGGGCACGCAAAGCATGGAATATGGAGTGGTGGTCTGTCTGGATAGAATCCAACACTTAGGTAGTTACATCACCGTGGTGGGAGTACGCCAGATGGGCGCGTCGGTTTGATCATGGATCATTCCTTCTTTCAGACAGGGCCTCTCTGGCGAGGGGATCTGTCATTTCCCAGTGGGATCTTGGGGCATCCTGAACTTGTTCAGGGTAGAACCGCAGTTTAATGTCATGCGTTGAGGACACACAGACTCCTGTAGTTTAACATCATACGACAGGACGTGGAATAAAAGGGAAGGAAGCATGTGGAACGATAGATATGAAACCGACGTGAATGAGGACGTAGTCCCACATCACACCATGTACCCCCGGAGGAAACTCTTCAGGTCGAGGGACCAAGAGCGAGGATTGGGTTGGGCCCGAAGCAGAGTGGCCGGGCGTTCCTACGTACCCCATGAGGATGGGAATCAAGCCATACGTAGTTCTGGAAGCGCATTTTAACGTCATGCAGGACGAGGAGCAGCCTGACCGTGTTGGTACACATCCTGCCAAAACTACTAAGCCCACATGAGTCGTGCTCGGTGTGGGAAACAAGCAGTAGTGGTGGGAATTTCCCGACAGAGAAAGGGGAAGGTTAGGGCAAAGGGACGCTCGGTGAACATCGGACCAGTGACACTAACATGATCATTTAGCGCACCTAGATGCGCGAAGATAAAGAGCCGAGTATGATGGAATTCCACTTGAACATGAGGAAGTGGAAATGTGTGAATCATGGAGATCGAGATTCAGATCACGATGATGGCGGTGTGACGACGGAGGATAACTGCTGACCGTATTCGCAACACAACATCCTGTCGCGTTAGCCTAGAATGGGGACAGACAAATGAGCATCGACCGCTGACCGTATTCGCAACGCGAGATTTTATCGATTTGTTGTCAAATATCTGTAGGGACGTTGGCCCGAAACGATTGAGGGGCCCTTAGGTCCAGCATTCATGGAGAGATCTTAAGCTTAGTATCCATGCCGTCCGGGGGTCCTTTTGGACGTGGAAGAGGATGAGGGTCCAAATAGCGAGCTCACGAAGCTTGGTCATGGGACGAAGGGAATGTCCGTATGAAAGTCCCACACTTCGGGTTCTTTGTCGAAGCACATCTGAATACGACAGTGAAACGTATTAGAGAGAGGGAGCAGATTCCTTTCCCATAGGGAGATCTTAGTTTAGGGTCGTAGAATTCGGACCATGGATGGGAAGAGACATAAGAGGCACATGGTGGAGTAACTCAAACACCTGGCGCGAATGGGAATATGGAGTGTGTACGGTGCGCTGAATAACCTGACGCGAATGAGGACGTATTCCCATATCACGCCGCCCGACCCCCTTAGGAGAGGTTTTTTTGGTCAAGGGACCGAAAGCGAAAGTTAGGCTGGGCCCGCGGGGAAGTGCCCGGGCGCTCCTACGTATCTCATAGGGATGAGAATCAATCCTCACGTAGTTCTTGATGGACCTTAGAACATAAATGGGTAAAGGGAGCAGAGGACGCATGGCATCAAAACCCGACGTGAAGGAGGACCTAAACCCTACTTACCATGCATTCTCTGGGGAAATGCTCGAGTCGAGGGACCGAACACAAAGGTTAGGCTGGGCCTGTGGGGAAGTGCCCAGGCGTTCCTACGTATCTCATAAGGATGAGAATCAAGCCATACGTAGTTCTGAAAGGTGACATGGTAGGATACCATTGTCAGGGGAAAAGGGGAGTGTGGGCGTGGCCCTTGCACTAAAAGAAGCGGAATTTGATGTATCTTGTTTGTTCTTTAAGGTGAATGGTTTTTTTGTGAAGCAACAGGCCTAGAATAGTAGGCCGTGATGTCACCACAAGGATCAAGCCATGATGGGCGTTGACAAATGGCATGGCACGTGACCAATACCCAACGTGATGTCCTCTACAATGAGGTCACCACAATGCAGTGCCGTTTTTTGTCGTGCGGCCAGGACGATAATGTCACAGTTTAGGGTCGTATGATAGGACCAAGCATGCATTTTATCGTCATGCAGTGCAGACATAGCAGAAACGATGCTAGGCGGGAAATGTACGTAGTGTTATAAAACACAATTGACGGAGACATGATCCCACATCAAATTGTACGCCATTCGGAGAGGGAAACCTTAGGCCAAGGGGCCTATATAGAGGTAAGAGGTGAAACCGGGGGGAAGACTGGCTCCCTAAATGGGCTGTACCCGAAGACAGGGTGTCCAGGTGGTCTTACGTATCCCATGAGGATGGGAATCAAGCCACACGTAGTTCTGCACGGATCTTAGTTTATGGTCTTAGAGCTCGGACCATGGGAGCCCCGAAGGGAGCCATATTGCAGCTTTATCCCCCTGACATGCAAAGGTGCACTGAGGGATAACACCAAAAGTGTCGAGATTCCACCTGGACATGATGGGGTGGAAAATGATGTGAATCGTGCAACCAAAATTCGAGGACTGAAGGGGATGGAGTGACGACAGAGGATTACTACTGACCATGTTCGCAACACAGCATCCTGTCGCGTTATCCTGGAATTGGGACAAACAAATGAGCATCGACCGCTGACCGTATTCGCAATGCGGGATTTTATCAATTTGTTGTCCAAAACCCTCGGGGGCGTTGGCCCGTAACAGTAGGAGAGCCCTTGGGCATTGTATCCAGGCTGTTCTTGGGGGTCCCTCCAGGTGTGAAAGGTGATGGAAGCCCGAATGGAGGGGAACACGAAACTTGACAAGTGGAAGGAACCTGATCAAGTTGAACCTGACACTCTTGGTCCTAGACCATAGTACTCTTAACACATGGGTAAACCACTACAAGGGGTCAAGAGACTCAACTTGAGGGTAACCAAGATATGGCGGGTTCCCGGGGAAAGGGGGCACGGTGCCCAAAACCTTGTATCATACCTACATATCCCCCTCCTGGAGAGGGATAGACCAAGTGGCCTAGGTGACCGGGAGATCAGGAGATCACTAAGAGGTGGGGCTGGACCCGAATCCTAGACATTCAGGTGGTCCTACGTATCCCATGAGGATGGGAATCAAGCCACACGTAGTTCTGAAGGGTGCCTTTTAATGTCATGCGGGACAAGGAATAGGAGGGATAACTCTCAGAACGGGGTGCATGTGGTGCAGCTATTGAAAACCCAACGTGAAGGAGGACGTAGTCCTACACTACGCCACGCGGTCCCGTGGTCGGGGTCCCGAAGGCAGGACCCGAGAGGCGAATTAGCTGAACTCAAGCTGGACCCAAAGACAAGGGGTCTGGGCATCCCTACGTATCCTGTCAAGATATGAATCAAGCTGAACGTAGTTCCAGATGAGAATCTTAGTTTATGGTCTTAGAGCTCGGACCGTGGAGGGTGAAAACTCCCCGAGTAAACACAGATGTCAACCCAATCCCTAAGCCCACGTGAGATAAACTCGGTGTGGGAAACAAGGGGGGAAGATCCTTATTGCAATAATTGGGGCGTCCATCAAAGGGGAGTCGGCAGAGAGTTCCGAAGGACACCTTTGATGCAGCTTGTTCCCCCAACGCGCGGACGTGCACGGAGGAAAAGTACCAAGAGTTCCAAGACTCTACTTGGACATGATGAAGTGATGAAGGGTGTGAATCGTGTACCCGACATTTTGGGCTTAATGGGTTGGCGTGGCGATAGAGGAAAACTGTTAACCATGGTGGAAACACAGCGTCCATATCGCATTAGCCTGAGGTGGGAACAACAAACGAGCATCGGCCGCTGACCATATTCGCAACACGGGATTTTATCGATTTGTTGTCCGAAACCCTCGGGGGCGTTGGCCCGTAACGGTAGGAGAGCCCTTGGGCGTAGTATCCAGGCCGTTCTTGGGGGTCCCTCCGGGCGTGAAGGATACTGAAAGCCCTGATGCAGGGATACACAAAGCCTGGAAAGCGGGTGCGGACGTGTCCGAGTAAATCTTGGCGTTCCAGGTAATAAACCAGAGTACTCTTAAGCACATTGGTGAACCGCCGAAAAGGGATTGACGAAACAACTCAGTAGGTGGAGGTACATGGCGTGGTCATTACGAGACCGACGTGAATGAGGACATAATCCCAAACCACACCATATAATCCCCTCATGGAGGAAGGATAGGACAAGGGGCCAAGATGGGATGAAGATTCCCGAGAGATGGGGCTGGACCCGAATCTTGGACGTTCAGGTGGTCCTATGTATCCCATGTGGATGGGAATCAAGCCACCCGTAGTTCTCCAAATGTAGTTTAACGTCATACAGGACGAGAAGGGGAGTAATATACCCTTAAACAAGGGAGGTATACAGTATGACGAAGAAGCTAACGTGAATGAGGACGTAGTCCCACACCACACCGTACACTCCTATAAGAGGTTGGGCGAAGGGGCCCGGGAAGGCCAGGGGGCCTATGGTCAGGGATCGGTCAGGAAGGCCTGACGGGTCTGCAGTTTAACGTCTTACATGAGGACAGGGGTCGGGGACTCGAGGAGGCCAAGGGGCCTGAGGCTGGGCCTCGTAAGGGGAGGCGTACGGCATGGTACATGATCCCGACGTGAATGAGGACGTAGTCCCACACCACACCGTACACCCCCATGATAGAGGACCTGGGTCGTGGCTCAGAAAGGACAAGGGGCCTGATGGTGGTCAGGAAGGCCTGACCTGCTTGTAGTTTAACGTCTTGCAATGAGGACGAGGGTCGGGGACCCGAGGAGGCCAAGGGGCCTGAGGCTGGGCTTCGCAAGGGGAGGCGTACGACATGGTATATGATCCCGACGTGAATGAGGATGTAGTCCCACAACACACCGTACACCCCCATGATAGAGGACCTGGGTCGTGGCCCAGAAAGGCAAAGGGGCCTGATGGTGGTCAGGAAGGCCTGACCTGCTTGTAGTTTAACGTCTTGCAATGAGGACGAGGGTCGGGGACCCGAGGAGGCCAAGGGGCCTGAGGCTGGGCCTCGCAAGGGGAGGCGTACGACATGGTACATGATCCCGACGTGAATGAGGACATAGTCCCACACCACACCGTACACCCCTATGATAGAGGACCTGGGTCGTGGCCCAGAAAGGCCAAGGGGCCTGATGGTGGTCAGGAAGGCCTGACCTGCTTGTAGTTTAACGTCTTGCAATGAGGACGAGGGTCGGGGACCCGAGGAGGCCAAGGGGCCTGAGGCTGGGCTTCACAAGGGGAGGCGTACGACATGGTACATGATCCCGACGTGAATGAGGACGTAGTCCCACAACACACCGTACACCCCTATGATAGAGGACCTGGGTCGTGGCCCAGAAAGGCCAAGGGGCCTGATGGTGGTCAGGAAGGCCTGACCTGCTTGTAGTTTAACGTCTTGCAATGAGGACGAGGGTCGGGGACCCGAGGAGGCCAAGGGGCCTGAGGCTGGGCCTCGCAAGGGGAGGCGTACGACATGGTACATGATCCCGACGTGAATGAGGACGTAGTCCTACACCACGCCGTACACTCCTATGATAGATCGGGGCCGTGGGCCCGATCGCTAGCACCACCCGGGGGGAAGTTTGTCACCTCGGGATGGGGCAGAATGAATCACTGCACTCGATGTCTGGGACATCTCGGGGTGGACCCGAAGATCCAGGACACTGTTGACCATGTTCGAAACACATCGTTCCTTTGGTGACCCGTTATGGGAGCAACAAATGAGCATAGACCGCTGACCAAATTTGCAACGCGAGACTTGTATCAGCTTGTTGCTTGAAAACCCTCGGGGGCATTGGCCCGTATCGGTAGGAGAGCCCTTGGGCATAGTATCCAGGCCGTTCTTGGGGGTCCCTCTGGGTGTGACACAAATGATGAAATCCCAGTCAAGGAGTGGGTGAAGCATAGCTGTATCCATCCACGAAAGAGGAAAACATCTCCAGGGGGGATGTGCAGCCGGGTCGAGGCTTGCTCGATGTGAGTCGGGGCAAAAGTGCGCACCCTGCCATGTCTTGACCCGAGGGAAAAATTTTGGCTTTTGGGCTGGGCCAACGGACGAAATGTCCGGGAGTTCCTACATATCTCATGAGGATGAGAATCAAGCCATACATAGTTCTTGAAGGCCATGTAGTTTAGCGTCATGCGGTGAGGACGTGGGAGGATAGAATAACGGGAGCGGGCACATGATGCTACCCTTTCAATCCTTGTGCGAGCGGGGTTGCATGAGCGGGGCCAAGAAAGCCTACTCCCTGCTACACAAAGATCCTCCAAGGAAACTATTCCCAGGGGGAATAGTGGAAGAGAAAAGCTTGGGGCTGGGCTCAAGACGAGGCGTCCGAGCGTTCCTACGTATCCCATGAAGATGAGAATCAAGCCACACGTAGTTCTTGACATGCAGTTTAACGTCATGCGGGACGATGAGAAGCATCTCATTTGGGGATATGTACAGTACGATGAGTAATCCGACATGAATGAGGACGTAGTCCTACACTATACCGTACAATCCCACAAGAGGGTAAGTCGGGGAAAACCAGGGTGCCTGGGGCCGGACCGCGGTCAGGGAGACCTGACCAGCTTGCTGTTTAACGTCTCGCGGTGAAGACGGGGGGCCAGCGGCCCGAGGAGGCCAAGGGGCCTGAGGCTGAGCCTCGGTCAGGAAGGCCTGACTGGCTTGCAGTTTAACATCTTGCAGTAAGTACGGGGGTCGGGGACCCGAGGAGGCCAAGGGGCCTGAGGCTGAGCCTCGGTCAGGAAGGCCTGACCTGCTTGCAGTTTAACGTCTTGCAGTAAGGACGGGGGTCGGGGACCCGAGGAGGCCAAGGGGCCTAAGGTCAGGCATCGGTCAGGAAGGCCTGACGGGTCTGCAGTTTAACGTCTTGCGGTAAGGACGGAGATGTAGTTTATGGTCGTGTAGGACTTTACAGTTTAGAGTCATGTTGGACCATAATGTGAAGTTTAAGGTCATGCGGGACCGTTTCACAGTTTATCGTCTTGCAGGACGAAGATGCAGTTTAAGGTCGTGCAAGACCATCTAGCAGTTTAGGGTCGTGCTGGACCCTTTTTTCCCTAGGAAAAGTATCGCTTGAGGAATTTGGCATTGGTGGGAGGGGTTATACGCTCTCCATCTGTGGTCACCAAGGAGTATGCTCCATTGGGGTACACCTTATGGATGATATAAGGCCCTTCCCATTTGGGTTCTAATTTGGGCGGTTTCCTACCGGGAATCATTGGCGCTCGAAGGGCCAGTACCAGGTCGCCCTGTAGAAAAGAGCGGAGACGAACCTTCTTGTCGAAGGCCCTCGCTATCTTATCCTGATTCCTTTCCAGATTGTGCAGGGCACAAAGCCGGTTCTCGTACAACGCTTCTAATTCGGCTAGATGGATCTCGACCACCTCATCTGATGTATGGTGGTCATAAACTGCAGCGCGTAACGACGGCAGCTGAATCTCAATGGGTAGGACGGCCTCATCTCCATACACCAGGGAATATGGGGTCACCTGGGTAGAGTTGCGAGTCGTCGTCCGGTAATCCCAGAGGCGTCGGGGAGCTTGTCCGGCCAACTTTTCTTGTTCTGACCAACCATCTTCTGCAGAATGTTAGAGAGGGTTTTGTTGAACGCCTCGATCTGTCCATTCGCCTGCGCGTGGTAGTGGGAGGTATGGTTCGACCGGATGTCGTACTTGGCGTACAATTTCTTCAATTCAGCTGCTCAGAAGTTGGTGCCGTTATCGGTGAGGACGGCGTGAGGTACCCCAAACCGGTGGATAATGTTGGAGCTCACAAAGTCAACAATGGAACGGGCCTTGACCTCTTTGAGCGGAACTGCCTCTGCCCACTTGGAGAAGAAATCTGTAGCAGTCAGGATGGACCTACACTGGCGGGCTGTTGCCAGTGGATACGGTCCCACTACATCAAGTCCCCATACCGCAAATGGCCAGGAGTACTTGGTGGGGTGGAGGGGATCCGGCGGCCGATGCAAGAAGTTGGCGTGTACTTGGCACACATGGCATCTCTTGGCATATCCAATGCAATCATGGATCATAGAGGGCCAAAAGTACCCCAACCTCCGGATTTGATGGGACAGATTCGACCCATCTTGATGGGTGCCACAGGAACCGGTGTGAACCTCTTGCATAACTTGAGGTATCTCCCCTCCTTGGATGCAACGGAGGAGGACACCATCGAAACTCCGCTTATAGAGGATCTGTTCAAGACTGGGGCCGCCCTGGAGGGTAAATTGCATCGCACGGCGTCGGATTCGCTTGCGCTCGGCCCGGTCGTCCGGGAGCTGACCATTTTGGAGATACTCGACAAAAGGTGCTCTCCAGTCGGGAGTGGCTTCAACCACTACGTCTGACGAACCCGGGACCCCTGACGTGGAGGGTCCGACGGTGAGATGACTTACCTGCAGGTTATCATGGTCCTCTTGGGTGACGGGGGCAATGACTCTCCTATGGTCCACATGTATGATCAAATCATCTTGTTCGGGTTCTGTGAGCGACGCGGCTAAGCTAGCCAGGGCGTTTGCTTGGCCGTTCTGCGACCGTGGGACATGGGTAACCTCTGGTCGAGAAGAGAACTGGGCCATTAGGCGGAGGGTGTACTCCAGCAACGGTGCGAGCTCCAGCTTCCTGACGACGTAGTCGCCATTAACCTGTTTGATTACCAGCTCGGAATCTCCCTTCACATGTAGATGGGGCACATAGATCTCAAGGGCCAACTCGAGGCCGGTGATGAGAGCTTGGTACTCTGTCTCGTTGTTCATACAGCCTTTTGACAACAGGAACGAGTATGGCAGGATGGATTGCGCCGGGGTAATGAAGACAATACCCAGACCCACTCTGTTGAGCTTGGGATCATTGAGCCTCCTACCGGTGGGGCTCTGGGAGGCGCCGTCGAAATGCATTTACCAACACAGGACAACACGATCGACTGAGAGGATTGTCTCATCAGGGAAATCCAGGTCCAGGGATTGATCTGCGGTGGTTGGATGGGAAGCTAAAAAGTATACCAACGCCTGTCCCTTAATGGCCTTCTGAGGTACAAACCTGATATCAAACTGCTGGAGAATCACTGCCCACCGTGCTAGTCGGCCAGTCAGCATGGGACGGTTCAGGATGTACTTCAGTGGGTCTACCCGGGAGACCAATTGCACCTCGTGGTGCTGCAGGTAATGTCGCAACTTCTGCACGGCGAAGACGAGCGCAAGGCAGCTCTTTTCGATAGGGGAGTATCTGACCTTCGTATCGAGAAGCATGCGGCTGAGATAGTAGAGACTGTTCTCAGTACCCTCGTTATTCTTCTGGGCGAGCAGCGCACCGAGGGATCTCTCCAGGGCGGTCACATAAAGGACCAGCGGCTTTCCGGAGACGGGTGGCATCGAGACCGGAGGTTGGAGCAGATACTGCTTGATTTCCTCGAAGGCGGTCCAACACTCCTCATCCCATTCGTAGGCGGTGCCCTTCTTCATGAGCCGGGAAAAGGGCTTACACTTGCTGGCCAGATTCGCGATGAATCGGCGTATATAGGCTAAGTGGCCTTGAAGGCCTCGAAGCTCCCGAATGTTGCTCGGGGGAGGCATTTGGATGATGGACTTGATCTTCTCCGGGTTGATCTCTATACCTCGGTATCTGACAACAAAGCCCAGAAACTTCCCGGAGGTGACCCCGAAGGCACACTTCAGCGGGTTCATCTTCAGGTGACGGGAACGGAGGAAACCGAACACTTTCTCAAGGTCTTTGAGATGGTCCTGGCGCTAGCATGATTTGACTACGAAGTCATCCACGTAGCATTCCACCAATGTCCCGAGAATCGGCTTGAATATGCGATGCATGGCCCTTTGATAGGTGGCACCTGCATTTTTCAACCCGAATGGCATAACCTGGTAGAAAAAGGTACCTTGGGGAGCTCCGAAGGCAGTAGACTCCTCGTCTTCGGGGGCCATCCGGATCTGGTTATACCCGGAATACCCATCCATGAAAGAGAGGGCTTGGAACCCGGCCGTGGCGTCAATCAACAACTCCGTCACCGGGAGTGGGAATTCATCCTTTGGGCAGTGGCGATTAAGATCGCGGAAGTCGATGCAGACTCTGATCTGCCCATTCTTCTTCCTGACTGGCACAATGTTGGCAAGACACTTGGGGTACTGGACCTCCTTGACGATGTTGGCTTTGATTAGCTTGTCAACTTCGGCCTCAACCATAGCACCATGAGAAGGGTGCATCTTCCTGGGAGGCTGCTTAAACCCACGATGTTTTGCCGGGAGGTCCAAACGGTGAATGAATACCTGGGGATCTAGCCCTGGCATCTCGTTGTAGCTCCAAGCGAACACATCACGGTGCTGTTTGAGGAAGTCTACGTACTGTTGCCGCTCCTCGGGGGACATGGCTGCACTGATCAATGTGGGTTTCGGATCTGCCTCGCTACCAAGGTTCACTTGTACCAGTTCATCAACAGTGGTAGAGACGCCTTTTTCAAAGGCGGGGGGAGCATCCTACAGGTCTTCCTCCCCACCCGTGGGGGGACTTCCCGCGACGGAAGATACTTCTGGGCTATCAAAGTCCGAGGGGCAGCTGGTGCCGGCTTGGGCAGCAGTGGTCATCACATCGGGGGACTCGCTTGCCATCGAGATCATAACAATGAAGGCGATCGACCCTATCCCATCTGGCCTTTGTCCTAAAGGGCCACGTTTGATGATATCAAAGCAGTGGTGACGTGTTGGCTTGAGTCGGTTGATTCCAGCCCGGTGGAAGAGACACGTATGGCGCACCGCCGTTGTCATAATCTTGACACTCCGGTATCGTACAGGGGTAGGAGGTTCCGGGATGACTTGAGCCTGGTTTATATAGGAGTAAGAGGTGATTTTCCGTCGTCGCTTGGACACAGGAACATGCCTTCCTTGCGTACCCGAAAAAACAAAACATTGCCCCATGTCGGGGGTCGTGGCCTCCAACCGGTGGATCAGGAGGATGTAGGCGTCATCCATGCTTTCCCAGGGATCACTTGTGACCGGGGCGGGTTCATCCTCGCTTACTAGGATTTTCTTATCCTTACTTTTGTAATAACCCGCATCTAGATAGCGGGCCTCACAAGAAGCGAAAGGGGACGCGTCTCCTTGGAGCACGCCTACTCGACCATTAAGCGAGTACTTGAGACACTGGTGATACGACGAAGGGACCGTTGCATGCAGATGGAGCCATGGCCTACCCATCAATGCGTTGTAGGCGGTGTCCTGAGAGACAACCATGAACTCGGTGCTGGCAATTAAGCCACCGAACTGAGTCTTCAGGTGGATCTTGCCAACTGGGGTTTGCTCTGTCCTGTCGTACCCCTGGATTCTGAGTTCAGAGGGAGTTAAATCACCTTCAGACAGACCCAGCTTTCGCAACGTCTGGGTCGGAATTAGGTTGATTCCCGAACCCGTGTCAACGAGGAAGCGGCGGAATTCCATGCCATTGAAGCGGCCAGTGATGTACAATGGGCGAATGTGCCCCTGTATAGGAGGGTCCTCATCTTCACCGGAGAACGAGATAACCGCCTGACATTCGGAATTTTCAATCGTCTCAGTATGGAAGGCTTCTGCAGCTGCTACCTCCGTCTCAAACTGGAGGGGGCTCCTTAGGGCCTCGGCAAGTGCCTCGCGCATTTCAGATGACAGGCGGAGGGCCTCAAGGATAGAAAGCCTCGCCGGAATGCCGGCCAGGTGCTTCAGGACATCATACTTTCGTGCCAAACGCGAACCTCTGCTTACAGGAGGTCATTCGACATTTGGAGGCATAGCGGGTCCTACTGGTTGAACCGGCAATCAACTAGTACTGGGTACATCTTGCTGCCTACTAGTAGAAGCCTGGAGAGTAGTCGCCGGACTAGGATCGGACAACGGAGGCTGGCCTGTAGTCGGGCAAGACTGACTGTGATACGAACGAGGCAGCTCCCCCCGATCCAGTAGCACGAACGGCGGTGGAGGTAGAGCCGAGGGCGTTAGATGGGGTTGCGCGTGCTGAGATCTGCGCTGAGCCTGCTGCCTAGTCTCAGTAGCGTGCACGACTTGGCCAAAAGTGCCTGCTGACGTACCTCGATGACCGGCACGGTTACGATTCCGTTGACGTTGACGTCGGCTGGAAACGTTGGGGAGGTCTTCCTGGCGTTCCCCCTCGTCGGGGGTCATATAGGGCTTTACCAGCTCCACGGTATTAACCGAAGCGTACCCATGGCTGTCGCTCGAGGAGTCATCCACCGCTGGGCGGATTCTGGGAGGAATCCCCATTTCAGGGGGCATAAAGTCGCCGAGAGTGCGGGATGACGACGACACCGGCGGTGCGCGTTGCTTCTTCTTACGTCGCCGCTACTTTCCCTTTTGGGAAGAGGCCGACTGTGAAGACGACGCGGAGGCACCCGCTACTTCTGAAGGTTCCGACTACTTCAGGCGCGCCCAGATGATACCATGGGCACGGACGATGGTTTTTCGAGCCATCCAGTCATCGTATTTCTGGGATCCGCGGCTGGGGACCTGCTGCCACTCACCTTCACTGTCGCTGCCGATCTCTGATCCTACAAAGACACCTGCCACTTGCGCTGGTGCTGGGCCCAACTTGACTATGTTATTGTTGACCTGGTCTTGAATCCAGTCTTTAAACACATAGCATTTCTTGAGGGTGTGCCCCAAGATCCGATGATAAGGGAAGTAGTTGGGGTGATCGGTGAGATTCGCCTCTGCCGGCCTTCTACACTCAGGCAGACGCACAATCCCTTGCTCTAGAGCACTTCGGAAGTATCCAGGGACCTAATTTTCGTTGAACGAATAAGTCTGGTACCTTCTTTCCAGATAGGGGGCCCTGGGGGCCTGGCCCTGACGAGGGGCCGGAGGGGCCTGCCGAGGAGGCGGCGCCTGATTGTCTCGCCTAGGTGGCGGTGGCGCATTGCACGGGGGAACCTGTCGGTTCTGAGGCGGTCGCTGCTGGGCAGGAGCCTGTGCTTGAGGTGGAGGACCTCTACAGGGTTGCGGGGGTGGTGTCGCCGGCAGTAACTCCAGCTGCCTCGGGGCTTCTATTTGGGCCACCACGGCGGGTTCAGCCCTGGCGGTCCTCCTGGTCGGGATCATAGGGGGCAACAAACGTGCCTGACTGGCCTGTTGCAGGGCTTCCTCAAGGCGTTGAGCCTTATCTGAGAAATCTCTGAACCCTCCAGGGTAGTTCTGGGTAATCAGAGAGGGTACCAGCTCTATCTTGACGTTCCCCACACACATCGTCAGTAGTTTCTCCTGAGTCAGTGGCATATCAAGGGAATACGTAAGTCCCTTCCACCGGGCGATGAAATCTGCAACCCGCTCATCAGGCCTTTGCTTGCACTTGAAGAGGTCTGCAATGCTGGTCTTCCGCGTGGTGGAGCTGAACTGGTATAAGAACTGCCGGTGAAGATCCTCCCAACCGGTCACCGATCCGATAGGGAGATGGCTATACCAGACGAATGCCGGACCTTCCAATGTCTGTATGAAACATCGAAGCTTGGCGGCTCCTTGCTGAGCCGGGGTCCCCAACATGGGGCCACACCTGGAAGAAAAATGGGCCAAGTGCTGTGGCGGGTCCCCTGTCCCGTTAAAAGGCGAGAAAGTGGGGTTCCCAAAACCCGGAGGTGCGGGCATATCATCCACCCACGCGGGATAAGGCTTGTCATCCGGTGGGACCGCCACCTGCCGCGTTTCCAACGCTTCGAGGTGGGCTGTGAGCACCGCGATAAGATCATCCGGGTGGGGGTCACTATCTTGACGGGGATCCCTAAACACAAGTGCATTTCCAGGTTCTTCAACATGGTAGACGGCTTCGGCCGCTCGTGGGTCAACTGGATGGACGACCCGTGGGGCGACTGGGGGAACCCGGACTGGATTCTTCAGATTGCCCCGTCGCTCGGGGGGATTTGGCACGACGTATCGCGCCCTCTTGCCATATGTTCCGGATTCTGCCCTGTCTGCGGCAGTAGCATGATTAGGGTTGCCCGGAGGCATCTCACCGGGGGGAAATTGTTCCTGCCCCTGCTGCCCCAGCCTGGGATTACCATAGTCGGGTCGTCGCTCTGTGGCGCGCTCGGCCAAGAGTTCGTCAACCAGCCTCTTCTACTCAGCAAGCAGCTGGCATAACGTGGCCTTCTCGGGATCTTCGTCCGTTTTCTGCACAGAGGCGGACGGGTCGGAGTGCTTGACTTTTCTGACATGCTTTTTACCCTTGCCAGTGTTTCGACCGAGTACCAACGACTCGGTGGGTATGGGGAGGCCTATCAGGTTCCTCTGCTGACGGGTAACTCTACCTGATGGGTCCAGCAGTGGCAGTACGCCCTCGGGGGGTAAATCTCCGTCGAGGAATTCAAGCTCATCTTCCTTGTCCACGACGTCAGCCATGTGGACCACGACCCCTCTCGAGGGCATGTCCTCGATGTCGCATAGCGAATCGGGCTGCCATCGGATAGGGTCGAAGAGGAGAGCGGCATAGTGTCCCCAACCACGAACTTGCACATGGGGGGTGGCTTCCCTGACGATTCTGCGGAGTGCTTTAAAACTCTGAACGCATTTTCATTGAAGGGCGCTCTGGTGGCCTGACGACTCAGGGTGCTGGGCCACAAGGAGTGTGGCCGCATCGACCAGGTGGCACTGCTCGCCGATTTCTTCGAAGTGCTCTCAACTTCTGGGATACACCACCCGTTCGTAACGAAGGCGGAAGTGTGTCGCCCATAGGGTTCGACAAAAGCACCCCACTTCTTCAGGGGTAAGAGACTCTGGTACGTGAAAATTCAGTGCCGCCGTCGGCCAGAACTTTTCCGGGAAGTAATCCGCCGCGAGGATACTCCAGAAGCTCCTGGGCTCGGACTCAGGGTCTGGCCCTGTGTTTCCCCACTCGTCAACCGGGGGCTGCTGAGGGACCGGTAGCGGTACCAAGGCGGACCTCTGAGATAGTAAGCTCGGCGGTGGAGAATACGGCGAACGAGCTGACTGGACGCCGAATTCTGGGCCTTCCTCTGAAGAGTGAGGTGACCTGGCCATGATGTCACGATACGACGGGCTGATAACCACAGCTTCCGGAATGGGAGCCACGGCTACCGACGACAGGTCGTGTCGTCGCTCTACCGTCGTTGGCCCCCAAAATAACTCTCCGTGATCTCTGGTAGAGGTAGAGGGCGCTTCTGGTGACAAAGGCGGTGATTGCGCGGTCGAGACCTGCGGAATTCCCAAGATTTCTTCCTCCTGGATGTACCTGCGGAGGGAGATGGGAATCTGGTGGACCTCAAATTCCGGGAGAATGAGGCTAATGCGTCTGGTTCCTGCCCCAGTCCTTGATACAGAGGAGCGGGGAGAAGGTTCCATCGCTGAATCGCATTCCGCTTCCGAGTCGGAGAAGAGGGCAGGTCTGATCTCCACCTGGGCCTTCCCAGGGTTCTTCTTGTTGCGGCGACGACCCGCTCTCCTGCCTCGGGGTGGCTCTTTGGGACAGGGTTGACCCTTATCAGGCAGCCTCGGGGCGGCGCTGGCACCGTGGCGGAGAGGGCCTCCACTCGAGATAGCCGGGGTGCGAGGGGAACTGGGGAAAATGTCGATGGGTACATGGGGAGGACCTCCATGAACAACACCCATATAGGCGGAGCCCCTGTTGGAACCGGCAGGAGCATGGGGAGGACCTCCATCGATGCGAGTGGAGCGAGGCTGACCTTCACTCCTCGAGTTGCTGGGGCGAGGAGGACCTTCACCGGTTGCAGAGAGGATGTAGGGAGGGCCCCCACGTTGGAGAAGGACCGGATGGACGGTGCCTTCAGGTTGGCGGTCGGGGGCAGGAGGATGGACTCCATACCCTGTATAGTGGGCGCGGGAAAGGTTTCCGCGCTGAGTGTCACTGCCGCCGGGCAGGTCTTCCTTCGAGATGGGGGTAGCACGAGGCATGCCTCCATGAAAAACTTCGGAGCGGGGAAGGCCCACGCTCTGTGGGGTAGTAGTACGGGGAGGACCTCCGTACAGGGTGACATTACCGCGGGTTGGTTCACGGCGATCACCACTTGGGCCTGCCACCCGGAGAGTCAACCCAGCCTGCCCATGGGGTGGTTGGGGTCTCGATCCTGGCGGGGTGAAGGAGTGCCCCTGCTCAGTGTATGCAGGGGCTTCACGATGCACGTCGGCGGTGGCTCGGGCCACTGTAGCTGTCGACATTGACGCGCCTGGGCGAGCGTCCTCAGCCCGGGCCCGGCGCTGACGTCGGGTCAGGCGAGCTGGCGCAGGTGGTACAGGGACGTGGCCTGCCTGCTCTTCCTGCGGGGCCGGACGGCGGCGCTGACGCGGCCGGGTGGGAGCTCTCGGCTGGAGCCCTTGGGTCGGGACCCTGAGCGGGTTGAGCCGGACGGCACCCGCCTCTTCAGCGTAAGGTGAGGAGTCGTCAAGGCGTTCCGGAGACAGGCTCCCGAAATGGTTGAACGTTGGGGTGGGGAGCAGGGGATCCCTGCGCGGCCTGTTAGGGCGGCGTTGATGGCGGGGCCTGGAGGCCTCCAAGTCCAGGCGGGCCATATCCCAAGTTGGGATGACCCCTTCTTCCTCATACCTGCGCACGAGGTTGTTGATCACCCTTCGCTGGATGACCTCTGATGGGGAAAGGGGACGTGGGCGCCCCGTATTCCACGATGTGGCGGCCGTCGTGGTGGTAGCGGCGCTACGTGGGGTGGCCGTGGTAGTGTTTCCCCTGCCCCTGCGTGGGCGATGAGCGGATGGTGATCGCGTCTCTGTAACAGTAACCTGGTTCCTGAGAAACGAAGGGATCAACTCATTAGTACTGAGAGGAAAAGAATTGACAGCCAGTGCCCCAGTGTCCTTCCATTCTCCACGTCTGTAAGAAGGATCCACGCCAACACACTGCAGGACGGAGTGCCCCACGTTCTACTGCCCCGACTTCCGGTGAGTTTCACGACAGGACATTTATTTGCTTGGTGGGACCGGGCACCGGATATCTGGATCCGGTGACTCATCAATCTACTGGTGTCTCGAACGCTACTAATCCCCATATTGAGGAGAAGAAATTCACGTTGGGTTCACCATTTCTGTTTCCGACGCTTTTGCCGGGGCGCGCCCCCATCCGTCCGTGGAGGAGGACGCGCAACGCTTTGTTGCCCTGCATTCCCGCTTTCCAAAGGCGGGCGGCATTCGCTCCTTATTCAGGGACTTCTGCTCCTTTATCGAAACAGGATGATGGGATTTCGGTTCTTCCTCCTGTGGATTCCTCCTCAGAACTCGTCACCTAGTCCGGGTCTCCCTCATAGATTTAATACGTAGTTCGTGAAACTCTTCCTAGTGCCATGTTTCCATGGACTCCGGTTAATTACACTGCTTCTTTCGGGACATTCCAAAGGGTCCGGTCAGGGCAGCAACCTTCAGTCGGGGGAGTAGTCACGTTGAGGCATCAGTAGCGTGTCTGGATACTGGGGAACCTGGCATGTCTGTCTGTTATCCCTGGTCACATGGCTTCTCGAGGGCGTGGAAGCCCGAGGCATCCCACATCGAGCGCGGGGAATTATATACCATAGACACATATCTGAGGTTTTCCTCAGCTTCCCGTGTTTAACACAGGGTATGTCGCGAGTTTAACGTCTAGCGGAGACGGATCAACCCAACCAGAGCATTAGCTAGGATAGATCAGATTGAGGGATTCTCCTCGAAGGGATGTCGATACCGGGGCCAGCCCATGGGCGGCTGTGAAGAAAAGCGTACCGACATGGTTTCACCGGGATAAGACGGTCCGGGTGAGAATCAGGATGGGTGATAGGTTGATGAATGGAACGGAGGGGGAGTGAAATGGGACCATCGCAGGGGCGATGGTGAAGTTGGGCTTGAACCTTGAAGAGGCTTCCTATGTATCCCCGTGGCAGGGAATCAAAGTCCGCGTAGTTCGGGATGGTGCCGGTAAACCGACGTGAAGGTGGGCCTTAGCCCGATGAATGTCGTCGGCGAACCAACGTGAGGGTGGACCTTGGTCCGATGGGCATCATCAGAGTACCGACGTGAGGGTGGACCTTGGTCCAATGAGCATCGTCAGCGTACCGACGTGAGTGTGGACCTTGGTCCAATGAGTAGTGGGCTTGAGCATCTGGAAGGCTTCCTACGCACCATGCCTTGACATGGATCAAAGTCCTCGTAATTCAAAGGGTTGATGGAATACGGTTTAATGTCATGTGGGACGGTAGTGAACCATGACGTGAATAAACGACGGGCAGTGGGTGTCGGCGAGCCGACGTAAATGAGGGAACTTGGTCCGATGGGAGATAGGCTTGAACCTCTGGGAGGATTCCTACGTACCATGCCTTGACACGGATCAAAGTCCTCGTAGTTTGCTGAAAATTGGGGGCTTGGCACGCCAACAAGGAGACGTTCTGGGCCAATGTTTGTTGGGCTTGAACCTCAGGGAGGCCTCCTACGTACCATGCCTTGGCATGGATCAAAGTCCTCGTAGTTCGGATTGGGAAATGCAGTTTAACGTCATGATGGATGTAGGTGGAACGTGACGTGAATTGGATGATGGGTGGGATTGAACCTCGTGGAGGATTCCTACGTACCATGCCTTGACATGGATCAAAGACCTCGTAGTTCAGGTGGGGTTTTGTCGGTGAACCGATGTGAAAGTGGACCTTGGTCCAATGAGTGGTGGGATTGAACCTTTGGAAGGTTTCCTACGTACCATGCCTTGACATGGATCAAAGACCTCGTAGTTCAGGTGGGAACGGGTGTGCAGTTTAATGTCATGCAGGACAAAGGGAGGGGCATACAGTTTAATGTCATGCTAGACGAGGGAGAAACTCGACGTGAATGAACGACCGAGCAATGTGTGGCTTGAACCTCATAGAGGCTTCCTACGTACCATGCCTTGACATGGATCAAAGACCTCGTAGTTCGCTGGGATGGGTCGCAACGGCTTTCCATTGGACCAGAATGCAGTTTAACGTCATGCTGGACGGGAATGGGACCCGACGTGAATGGATGACGGGTGGGCTTGAACCTCATGGAGGCTTCCTACGTACCATGCCTTGACACGGATCAAAGTCCTCGTAGTTCGCTGTGGGTGGGGGGCCAGGGTCGGTGCTCACTCTAAGCCCACGTGAGTCATGCTCGGTGTGAGAAACAATAGGTTGCAAGGACCTAACGATCACTTCGTGAAGGATGCGTCCGTGAGAAGTGAAGAGGGGCTTACGCGTTAGGCGGCCCATGGTGCTGGGACTTACTCCAGGATGGAGGCCCATGGTGCGACAAAGTGCGGGAAAGATGGACCTTGGTCCAATGATGGGAGGTGCCTCGTTCCCTATCACGCCCTCCACTGACCTTGGTAGTGGGGAAGTACGGAGATGCAGAGGTGTAGCCATCCGTTGGGGAACTAGGGTCGCTCTTCTCCTACGAACATACGCCACTCCAATAAGGAGGATATCATCCCTTGTGGATGGGTGATTCCATTCCCGTGGAGACGAGTGGTGTAAAGAATGTTCGAGCTGGGGGGACCCTTCGTGAGGGAGACGAGGTTGGGTCACAGTTTAACGTCATGTGTTGAGGACGTGGTGCTTGGCAGTTTAACGTCCTGCAGCTCGGATGAGGTGGGTTCACTCCACACCCCTAGGAATTACATAACCGGTACCCTCTGGTCCTTGGGGAAGGGAAGGTACCAGTAAGGCCATGGTAAAAGGGGGGTTGTGGAACGAACCATCAAGGGGTCCACGTTAGCGTGGCTATGCGAAGAAGCAATAGCCGTTAGCGTGCCTATGCAAAGAAGCATTAGGCGAAGCAACGCTACGGGTGGTATTGTCCATGGGACTTTGAAATCACATTGTGCAAACCTGGAGGGTCGCACGGGAAGAGGAACTTCTAAGAAAAGGAGTGTGATTCGCGAAGTGGAGTGCCTTGGCCTTAGCATGGGGCATAGGTGTGAGTGGAAGGTGCTTCGCGAAGTGGAACAGTGTTCACGAAGCACTGCCTCGCGAAGAAGGGGTGCCTCGCGAAGCAGGGTCCTGCGAAGCAGTGTGCTTCGCGATGTGTAGCGATCCTGCCTTAGCATAGGGATCACTAGCATGGATTGGGTGTTTCGCAAAGCATGAACGCTCCGCGGCTGCCCGGGTTCCCTTGGGAATCCCCTTCCTTCGCGAATGCCCTTGAGCTTCGCAAAGGGCATCCCTCTCGGAAGAGGGGCTCAAAACGAGACAATGTAGAGGAGTCTCACGAAGTAGAAGTACCTCGCGGAGCTCATGATTCCCGGGGCAAAGCGTGCTTCGCGATTCGGGAGAGGAGAAGCCGAAAGGTTGGATTGTCTGTCCTTGGGACTCAGGGGGAGTCCAGTATTTATAGGCAAGGGGCGCCGCGAAGCAGAACTCGCGCGCCGCCTCCGGTGCTTCGCGGCGGCTCGTGAACGTCAAATGCGCTCGCAGAGGATTACTGCCTCTGGAGCTTCGCGGCGGCTCGCAAACGTCAAATGCGCTCGCGGAGGATTACCGCCTCTGGAGCTTCGCGAGGCCGCCAGGATCGGGATTCTTCACGTCGGTCCTTCGCGGTGGCCCTTCGCGGCGGTGCTTCGCGGCGGTTCACGAACGTCAAATGCGGTCGCGGAGGATTACCACCTCTGGAGATTCGCGACGGATCGCGAACGTCAAATGCGCTCGCAGAGGATTACCGCCTCTGGAGCTTCGCGAGGCCTCCAGGATCGGGATTCTTCGCGTCGGTCCTTCGCGGCGGCCCTTCGCGGCGGTGCTTCGCAGCGGTGCTTCGCGAGGCAGCGCTCCCGCCTTCTTTTTCGTTCCTTCCTTTCATGCCATATTATTTTGGCGCCAATAGCAGCGCAGGATGGACTTACCCGGAGGAGGATGAAGCCGATCACTCATCAGTTGGCTAGCCTTACCCTCGGAGTGGTTGATGTGGAGAGTCCGAGTTATCCTATAGTGGTGGACTAGTATACGGATGTCTTCCCTGATGATGTACCGGGTCTACCTCCTCGTAGAGAGGTGGACTTTTACATTGACTTATACCTTGGGACGACAATGATATCTACACCAGCGTATCGGATGGCTCCCATGGAGCTTCGTGAGCTGTGGGTGCAAATGGAGGACTTACAGGGGAAAGGGTTCATTCAGCCTAGTGTTTCCCCTTGGGCAGCCTAAATTTTGTTTGCCAAGAAGGCGGATGGGATCTTGAGACTTTGTGTCGACTATCGGCGCTTGAATCAGGTGACCATGAAGAAAAAGTACCCACTCCCGAGGATTGACGACCTCTTTGATCAGCTGAAGGGATCACGATGGTTCTCGAAGATAGACCTCAAATCAGGCTATCAGCAACTCAGAGTACAAGATGAGGATGTGCAGAAGATGGATTTCAGATGTCGGTATGACCATTATGAGTTCTTGGTTATGACATTCAGCGTAAAAAATGCTCTAGAAGTGTTCATGGGACTCATGAACATGATCTTTCAACCATACCTTAATCTCTTTGTAGTAGTCTTCATCGATGACATTATGATCTACTCGACTACTAAGGAGGAGCATGCCTATCATTTGAGGGTAGTACTGGACACACTCCGAGAGCACCGACTTTATGGTAAGCTCTTGAAGTTCCAGTTTTGGATCCGAGAGGTTCACTTTCTGGGACATGTCATATCGGAGGCTGGAGTTACAGTAGATCCAGTGAAGATTGAGGCGGTACTTTCTTGGGAGCCACCTAGGATTGTGACGGAGGTACGAAGTTTCCTGGGTTTGGCTAGATACTACCAGAGATTTGTGCCAGATTTCTCCAGAGTTGCAGCACCACTATCAGCGTTGATAAATAAGGGGCAACCCTTAGTGTGGTCAGAGAGACGTCAACAGAGTTTTCAGGAACAGAGGTAGAGGCTGACTAGTGCCCCCATCTTGAGGCTTCCGGAGGAGGGCATAGGGTACGTAGTCTACTGCGATGCATCAGGGACCGGGCTCAGATGTGTCCTGATTCAGGAGAGAGCAGTGATCGCATATGGTTCTTGATAGCTGAGATAACATGAGAAGAACTACACTACCCATGACCTGGAGTTAGAAGCAGTGGTATTCACCTTGAATATGTGGAGACATTACTTGATGGGCAAACGTTTTACAATGTACTCTGATCACAAGAGTCTCAGGTATATATTCTCTCAGAAGGACTTGAACCTGAGATAGTGACATTGGCTTGAGTTCCTCCAGGACTATGACTTTGAGATAGTATATACTCCTGGGAAGGGGAACGTTGTAGTGGATGAACTCAGCAGGAGATCTGGTATACAACTGCTAAGTGAGGTGACAAAGCAGTTGGCCGCTTTGCAGATATCCTTTGTGGTACGAGATAGAGTAGCTTTCCTTCAGTATCTAACAGTCACTCCCCCACTTCTTCAATGAGTTAGGGAGGCAAAACATAGGGACACTGATTGCGAGGAACAACGTGCTCAGATATCTATAGGGAAGACACTTAATGGATTTTCTGAAGGTGGGGAGCATGTCATCCTCTTCAGAGGATGTACCATGGTACCGGTGTCACTTCAGGAGGAAGTACTGAGGGAGTTACACACATCCCCTCTAGCGGTATATCCAAAAGTGGAAAAGATGTACCAGGATCTTCGACAACAGCACTGGTGGCCAGGAATGAAGAAAGCAGTAGCAGAGTTTGTCTCTCGGGGCCTCACTTGTCAGCAAGTGAAGGTGGAGCATCAGGTACCAGCAGACTTGGTTCAACCTTTAGAGTTCCCATAGTGGAAGTGGGATGAGATACCCATGTAATTCGTGATAGGACTTCCACGTACATTCAGAGGTCATGACTCTATCTGTGTGATCATCGACCGACTCACCAAGTCGGCCCACTTCCTACCGATCAGAGAGCAAGGTTCAGTGGAGAGCTTGGGAAGCCTCTATTTGTAGGAGATTGTGTGGCTACATGAAGTACCCTCGACGATTGTCTCCGATCATGATACACATTTCACTTCTAGGCTATGGAAGGGGTTGTAGGAGGCTTTGGAGATGCAGCTTCATTTGAACACCACCTTCCATCCTCAGAAGGATGGCCAGACTTAGTGGACCATTCAGACTCTCGAGGACATGCTGCATGCTTGTTTCCTCGACTTCAGTCGCATTTGGGAGGATCACTTTCTTTTGGTGGAGTTTTCATACAACAAAAGCTATCACTCCACCATTGGGATGACACCTTTTGAGGCGTTGCATAGGTGACCTTGCAGATCACCATTATGCTGGACTGACCCAGGGGAGTCCGCACTAGCAGGACCAGAGATGGTACGAGCTACCACAGAGAAAGTGCAGATCATCCAAGAGAATATAAAGACTATACAGAGCAGGAAAAAGTCTTATACCGATAGGAGAAGGTGACCTATGGAGTTCGAGTATGGTGACCACATCTTTCTATGGGTCTCACCTCGATGAGGTTTGCAGAGATTTGGCCGAAGCAGCAAGTTATCTCCGAGGTTCATTGGACCCTTCCAGGTCCTCAAAAGAGTTGGCGAGGTGACTTACTGCCTAACAATTCCTCCTTAGTTGGACAGGGTGCATGACATCTTCCACGTATCCCAGTTGAGTAGATACATGCATGACCCTTATCACATCATCGACCACAACGAGTTGGATGTCGATGATGGGGTGACATTTTCGGAGGTTCCAGTAGAGAATGAGGATCAAAAGGAGCGGGTCCTTCACGGGCAGTTGATACCACTGGAGTACGTTCGCTGGTAGCATGAGAACCTCTGGGAGAGCACATGTGAAAAGGAGGATCAGACGCGTGCTCAGTACCCCCACTTGTTCCCTTAGTTTGAATTGTGTCTTATGGGGAAGCAAAGCCCTGAGGTGGGGAGAATGTAAAGACCTGAATTTTCCATGTAATTTTTTTTAAATATATGGGAATTTTATGTGTCCACAAAAATTGACGGTGCATGATTCCGAGGCCCGGTGTGCCCAGAATGAATTTCTGAACTTTTTTTTCAGGTACGTTCAATAAACATGCGAGTGGGTTTTTGTAACTTTTGAACCGGTACTCAAAATTGAAATCTGAGATCATTTTTGAACTCGCAACATCAGTTTTCGCTTAAGGGAACCTTCACCTCAACCGAAGTAGGTCGAGGGTGAAAGATAGAATTTGGGTTTTCATGGAAATAGAAATAAAATAAAATAAAATAAACTTTTAATTATTTTTCTTTTTGTTGAAACCTCCGATGTGGATGGTTTAAAGGTGGGGACCACCTGAACTAACCCCCATTTTGAATTTAGGGGCGGGGACCACCCGACCCCTCTTAATGGGGGAGAAACCTCTCAACTCCCCATTAATCCTTTACTCCCATTAATTGAAGCCAATTAATTGTGCCAACAATTAATTGTGCCAACCTTTTAATTTGATAAACTTAAATTAACAAGGGGGATATTTTCACATTTTGGGTGGAATTGGGAGAGGAGAACCTTTTGAAGGATTACCCTCTCCAATTAAGAACGCGTTCTCCAATGAAGAACGCACTCCCCAATGAAGAACACTCATGCCGACGAGGGAAATCTTCAACGACAACAAACCAACGATCGAGGAAACACCAAAGTCACTGACGTCTGTCTATCCCCAACGACTTCATCTCTTACCTCGTGACCTCTATCGACAAATCTTTGAGGTAGGGGTTTAGTTGTGTATGATTTTATATTCCCATGTTCTTCCCTTCTAAAACAAAGAACACAGATCAACTCTATAACTAGTTGATCTGCAGATGATTTCTTTTACGGGTTTGGGAATAATCATTGCGGGAGGTTATAGGGTTTGACATTATTCATTCAACATTTTGTTGAGCCGCTTGTTACCGCTCTAACGCGGAGGGTGAGGGACAATCAAACATGTCCTGACCCCTTCGCCGTTCTTCTTGAATGGCGTGTTCTTTCCGATGGAAGAAGGCGGCTTTGTGCCACAACGATGAACAGATGCGACGGCCGACACATTGCCGGCCACGACGAAGGCGACGGCCCCGCGACTCCTTGCCACCCCCTGGCCTCCATGGCTCCCCGTAGCCTCGCCGCCCTGCGGCCCTCCGCGGCGCCCCATGGCCCTCCACGTCGCCCCGCGGCCTGGCTACCCCACAACCCTTCGTGCCACCCCGCAGCCTCACCGCCCCGCGGCCCTCCACGCCACCCTGTGGCCCTCCGCGCCACCCCGCAGCCCCTGCAGACTCCACCGCCCTGCGGAACTAGTAGACTCTGCGGCACCCACGGCCTCCCCGCCGCCCCGTGGGCTGCTGCCCAAGTCGGGCCACCAGGCCAGGCCACCCAATGGGCCGTGCCGGACCCAGTGGGTCGGGCCGAAACTAGCGGGCAGGACCAGAACCAACGGATCGGGTCGACCTGAATCGGGTCGCGTCGGCCCAGGCTGGGTCGGTCCGACCGGGCCGGACCAAACCCGAGCCAACTTTGAACTTTTCACTCTATCGGCCATAACTTTGGCACCGAGTGTCTGTTTGACGAACCTTTAGTGGTGCTGGAAAACTTGGAGCGAGATGGTCCCTTTGATTATACCCCACTGAATATTTGGATAAATATGGAGTATGGTTGGTTTGGATCGAGCATGAATCTAACCTGGACCTCGAGACTAAATGGCTAATAACTTACAGACCAGGCGTCCAATTGACGCACCATCTGTTGCGTTGAGACCCTTAAGACGTGGCAGTCCTTTGGGTTACTTCTTTGTGGGACTTCATGGCAGTTGGAGTATCGACCATTGGCTTGAGGTGCAGACCCTTCTGGAGACGAGCAAGCTTAGTGCGGGAACCCAGCAGCTGACTTTGACGTGAAGAATGAATAACGATCCTGTGTGGGTAAGCACCTAATGATCCTATGTGGGTCAGCACCGAGCGATCCTGTGTGGGTCACCACCAAGCGATCGTGTGTGGGTCAGCACCAAGTGATCCTGTGTGGGTCAGCACGGAGCGATCCTGTGTGGGTCAGCACCGAGCGATCCTGTGTGGGTTAGTACCGAGCGATCCTGTGTGGGTCAGCACCGAGCGATCCTGTGTGGGTCAGTAGTAGAGCCTCTTAACAGAGTTAGATGAATTAGTAGTTATATCTAATCATCCCTACTACTGTATCTAAGTTATACTTGGTATGAGCTGAGTTTATACCTATGTGGTACTTTCCTTCATGGTAATACCTTGGTGGTAATATTATGTGTGGCGTACCTATGTGTGTAACGTCCCGGTTCCAAAAGCCACCCAGAGGTGCCTCGTACCCGGTTGGTCACATGGCCTCAAGCGCATTTCCCCAAATGCCAGAGGCTGCCGACTAGCAGTGAGGGCCTTGGGTGTGATAGTGGGGAAACTATGCCCTCACTGGCAGAGTACACAACAGAAGAAGAATAAACATGCAATAGCAGAAGAAATAATAACCAACAATATAACAGCGGAAGACTAAATCAACAAACTGGATCACATATGTATATATGAAATGATTTATGATACATAACTTGGAAAATAGCCAAACAAATCACAATGCTGGAAAACACTACAGTACCAAAATGAGTACAAAAGAAAAGTAAATAGCTCCTCAGCATCGCAAGCCAAAGCTTGGTCCCATTCTCCCCTGCTCCAAGCAATCAAGTTTTAGAAGTTGAAGGGCGCTTTCCCTTGTCTATACCTGCAACAACATAGTCTTCTTGGGCCCAAAAGCATTTCCCAAACAGGGTGTGAGATAAAATCCCATTAGGAATTCACCCGAAGATCTGTGCCTAACAGTCAGTGAGTATATGGCAGGTAAAAGTACAATAAGCGGTAAACAACAACAGCAAGCAGAAAGCAGTAAGCAGTAAGCAGTAAACAGGATGATACAAAGTAGCAATCAATCCACGACAAATCAACAATAGTGAAAAAATAGCTAATAAGCTAGAAACCCTCTGGGAAGTACTCGCAACCATCCCCTATGGTCCTATCCAAGAAGTACTACAACCCTCTGGGCAGTGCACTCAGCAACCCCTCTGACTTGGTCATACGAATTTATGAGACTCTCTGGGGAAGCTCACTCGGTCAATTACCCTTATAGTCTAGGGTAGTCAGGGACTCTCTTGAGGAAGATCACGTGGTCTAACCCTCTTAGCCCCAAGGTCTAGAGACTATCTGAGGAAGCTATCTCGGTCAATTCCTCCTATAGCCTCAGGTATACCACAGACTCTCTGAGGTAGCTCACTCGATCAATTACCCCTCTAGCCTGGGAAGGTTCTTAAAGAGATTCAAACAAGGTAAGGCTCTCTGAGGAAGCTCACTCGGTCTACCCTACTGTAGTCTATAAAATCCAAGACTCTCTGGGAGCTCACTCGGTCCATCCCCTCTGTAGTCTGTAATATCTAAGACTCTCTGGGAAGCTCACTCGGTATATCCCTTATATTCTACAGCACCGGGTTCTCTCAGCCCCGTGCTAGTCTGTGCATAATAATTCTATAAGGCCAAATTATACCTATAGAGATACTTGGCTAACTGAAGTACACCTATAGGGATACTTAGCTAAACAGTCTACAAGGCAACAAGCATGTCCTGAATTCACTTCATCCTATAACTGCAAGGCAAGAAAACAGGTGTAGCAGCTAAAGGAAAACGAGACCCAAAGGTCGTAAACAGAAAAAAGAAAGGGCAAAAAATATCCAAACACAAAAAATTATCCTCTAAAAAGGTCAATTTACCTCTACACAAGCATACAAGAAAGGAAGGAAAACAATGATGGGAAAAAAGGTAAACACGCAATACCCCGTTCACGGGTATTGGTGGAATTTTCACATAAAACTCATAAAATTTGAACGGTAAGGCACAAAACACCTACCTAGATCCCAGGAGATCGATATACTTAAACCACGATGGCTAATTCTCCCTAGAATGTCGTAGATCTGAGAAAATGCACAAAACTCTCAACCTTAGATAACTTGAGAAAGAGGAAGAAATGGAAAACAAGGCTCAAGAAGAAGGAAGAGCTCACCACTGCGCTTCCAATGCAATCGACCGTGCTCGAATCAGAGAACGTATGGAGAGGCGGGAGCTCGGGGAAGATCTAGCCGTACGGGTCACTCTCAGATGAACCAGACCTAGAAGAAGAGGTTTATGACGATGAGGCGCGACCCCGACCGGTTTAGTGAAAAAAAATGAAAAGTACACGACATGTATTTTTAAAGTACACGACGTGTAGTGGGTCTTTACGTACTCCTCCAAAATCGGCCTCCACGTCAGCCCTACACACCGTGTGTGTGGCCCGGGCATGGCCAGCACACGTCTTCGAGCCGGAGAAGAGTACACGGCATGTACTCAGAAAGTACACGGCGTGTACTTCGAAATTTTCCAGAAACTCCATTTTTCTTAAATACTCCAGAAAAAGGAAAAGCGTACCTGAAACGAAGATCCGAGTTCTTACAAACTTCCCCCCTTAAAGAAATTCATCCCCGAATTTCCCTAGGTGGGCGTAGAAGAAGGATCCTCGAAAAGCTCTGGCCACTACGATCGAACCTTGGCCTCCCTCTCCCAAGTATCATCCTATACTTGCCCGTGATGCCATAGCACTCGTACTAGAGGGATGGACCAGCCTCGGAGAACCTTCATACTACGATCGAAAATCCAGATAGTATGCTCTTCAAACGACATATCCGCTTCGAGCTCAACCTCCTCAGGCTGAAAGACATGAGACAGGTCCGAAAAGTAACGTCGGAGCTGAGAGACGTGGAAGACGTCGTGCATATCCCGATACCTCTGAGGTAGATGAAACCGATAGGCAACCGACCCAACTCTCTCCAAAACCTCAAACGGCCTGACGTTCCATGACGAAAGCTTACCCTGTCTCCGAATCCTCTTGTGTCCCAACCTCGGTGCGACACACAGGAAAACATGATCTCCGACCTCAAACTCCAGAGGTCGTCTTCGCTGATCAGCATAAGACTTCTATCGAGACTGTGCTTCATCCATCCTCTTTCGAATCAACTCTATCTACTCTGAGGTCTCCTGAACAAGATGAGGTCCTATCAAAGCTGCCTCTCCTGCCTCCAGCCAGCATAAGGGTGATCGGCATGACATACCGTACAGAGCCTCATATGGTGCCATCTGAATGGTCACCTGAAAACTGTTGTTATAGGCGAACTCCAAAAGAGGTATATTCTTCTCCCAAGAACCACCAAAGTCCAAAATTCAAGCTCGTAGAATATCCTCAAGCACCTGGATCGTACGCTCGGACTGGCCGTCAGTTTGGGGATGGTACGCTGTACTCAAAAGCACCTGGGTACCCAAAGCCTTCTGAAGTCCCTGCCAGAACCGAGAGGTAAAGCGTGCATCCCTGCCTGAAATAATAGAGTGTGGAACTCCATGTAGAAGTAAAATTTATTGGATGTATAGTCGTCCCAGATCATCAACACTGAAGGTTTCCTTGATCAGCAGGAAGTGTGCTACCTTCGTAAGCTTGTCGACGACAACCCAAAAAACATCACTTCCCTGAGGTGACCTCAGTAACCCGGTCACGAAGTCCATCGCGACGTCGTTCCACTTCCACCCCGGAATGGATAACTGCTGTAAAATCCCTACTGGTCCCTGATGCTCTGATTTCACCTACTGACAAGTAGAACATTTCATGACAAAACCAGCAACATCCTTCTTCATACCTGGCCACCAGTACTGGCGGTGTAGATCACGATACATCTTGGTGACGCCAGGATGAACTTCCCAAACTGAGGAGTGAAAATCCCGCATCAGATCCTCACGTATGTCTGCTGGCACCCATACGTGTCCCTGGAAACGCAAGATCTCATCCTCGCCCACTGTCCATCCAGGAAGAGGGTCCCCTCCTAACACACTCTCCCGCAGGACCAAGGCCTCAGAGTCTGATAGCTGACTCATTCGTACCCGATCAAGAAGTGTAGAGGTAATAGCCACAGATGAAAGAAAGGTCTGTCCTTGCCTGTCGTGCACCTCCAGATGCATCTCAGAGAACACAGACATAAGCTGACACTCACTGCTGGCCTCCTGAACTACCTGAATCTGAGTTCGTCTTCTCAACGCATCTTCCACTGCATTGCCCTTTCCTGGTGTATAGGAAAGATCGAAGTCAAAGGACTGAAGATAATCGACCCACCTGCATTATCTCAGATTCAGATCACATTGAGTGAATATATACTTGAGACTCTTGTGATCGGTGAAAACCACAAAGTGCTCTCCTAGAAGATAGTGTCTCCAACAGCGTAAGGCATAAACAACAGCTGCCAACTTCAGATCATGCGTAGGGTAGTTCCTCTCATGTGGCCTCAACTGCCGAGACCCGTACACAACGACTCCATCTCCCTGCATGAGCACAACTCCCAACCCGATACCTGAATCATCACAGTAAACAATGTATCCCTTGTCCGACTCTGGCAAGACTAGTATCGGTGCTGACGTCAACCTCCCTTTCAGCTCCTAAAAGGTTGACTCACAAGAATATAACCATAAAAACTTCACCCCCTTCTTGGTCAGACCTTTCAACGGTGCTGCTAGGTGCGAGAAGTCTTGAATAAAGCGTCTTTAGTATCCGACCAGCCCTAGGAAACTCCGCACCTCAAAGACGTTCTTCGGCTGCTCCCAGGAAACTACAACTCTCACTTTTTTTGAGTCCACTGACAATCCTATCTCTGAGATAACATGACCCAGGAAGTGAATCTGATCCATCCAAAAGTGGCACTTTGAGAGTTTAGCATAAAGCCGATGCTCTCTTAGTGTACTCAGAATGATCTCGAGATGTGTGACATGGTTGTGTCGAGTGTGAGAGTACACCAAGATATCATCCACGAATACCACGAAAAAGGAGTCCAAGTATGGATGGAACACTCAGTTCATCAGTTCCATGAAGACTGTAGGCGCGTTCATAAAACTGAACGGCATGACTGTATATTCATAAAGACCATACCTGCTCCTGAAAGCTGTCAGAGGTATATCTGATGGTCTAACGCACAACTGATAATAACTGGACCTCAAGTCGATCTTCGAGAACACCCGGGCTCCTCGAAGCTGATCAAAGAGGTCATCAATCCTTGTCAAGGGATATTATTTCTTGACCGTCAACTGGTTCAGCTTCCGATAATCCACGCAAAGCCTAAGGGTACCATCTACCTTCTTCGCAAAAAGAACAGGCGAACCCCAAGGAGAAGTACTGGGTCAGATGCAACCCTTTGCCTACAACTCCTCCAACTGCTTCTTGAGCTCCTGCAACTCAGGTGTAGCCATACTATAAGGAGGAATGGACACTGGTTCTGCTCCTGGAACGAGCTCAATTGAGAAGTCTATCTCACACTCTGGAGGTAAACTTGAAAAGTCTTCTGGAAAGAAATCCATGAAACGATCCACCATTAGAGGAAAGTCTAACTGTGAAGTCCCCTGGTCATCCAGATAAAGACTGGAAATCTAGGCTGTCACTTCCCCTATCCCATGATGCTCTGGTCCATCTCTACCCATCTGGACATCCCACTCGCCCCTATGAAGGAAAGATCCGCCCTCTAGTGATACAAAACTCACCCTGCGGTGATAGAAATCGACAAATTCCTGGAAAGGAACTAACCAGTCCATCCCGAGAATGACATAATAGCCCGTCATCTCTAGAAAATAGAGGTCCCATAAGAAATGACACCCCGCAACCTCAAGAGGACACTCTCTGCACTGAAGTACGCTTGATGTCCTCATTCCCAACGGTGTGTCAAGAGTCAAAAAGTCGGTAGACGAAAAGATACAGATCCCAAGGCTCTCCACAACCACAACAGAGATAAAGCAATGGGAAACACCAGTATCGGAAAGGGATGAAGATAAAACTGAGGATACTAAGATCATACCTAGAACTGTAGAAGGGCCGGTATCCTGCTCCTGATAGGTCTACTCCACGACGAAAGACTGGCCTGCATCGCGGCCTTGTGCCCCTGGATGACCGCTCTGAGCTGATCCGCTCTGCTGTCGCTGATGACCTGGTGACTGACCACCACGACCGCGACCCCCACCTTGGCCTGAATGGCCGGAAGAACTCTAGTTCCCTGACTGGTGGGAAACTAGTGAAGCATCTATAGAATGTGGGGTCATAGAGGAACCCCTACCACCAACTGAAGGTGAGAAGATGTGACAGAAACGCTAAAGATGGCCCATCTTGCTGCAAGACCGGCACTCCAATGGATCTCTCTAGCACTGAGGTCTAGTGTGCCCACTTTTACCGCACTTGTAGCATACAACCTGGCTTCCAGAAGACGCATCCCACGAACCTCGATCTCCTCGAGAAGACTCTCTACGATGCTTCCTACTGTCTGCAGGAGGAACACTAGATCTGGATGACGAACCGCCCTGGCTCACTGCTCCAGAATCCCTCAGATTGCGCTCAGTGATCAGCGCCTAATTGAAGATGGAGGATATCAAAGTCAACTGGAAGATATTCACCTGGGAACGGATCTCCTGCCTGAGACCGTTATCGAACTTCCTAGCAAGGAACAACTCAACACCTGCTGGGATCAGTGTGAAATGCTGCAGCTCAGTGAAGTGAGACGAGTACTCCATAACAGAGAGAGTACCCTGCTGCAGACTCATAAAATCCCAGGCTCGATTGTCCCTCAGGGTCTCCGAATAGAAGTAGTCATAGAAGGTGAATCGAAACTCATCCCAAGACATATCCTGATGATTCCCTGACTGTGAGATCACTTCCCACCACCTCTTAGCGGTGTCCTGGAGCATATAAGTAGACAACTTTACCCTTTTCTCCGGAGGGATCTCTAGGTTCTCAAAGATGGTCAGTGTGGCCTCTATCCACGACTCTGCAGCCTGAGGTCCTCTATCCCCTGAAAAAGTAGGAGGATTCTACTGCTGGAAAACCCGCGTCAATTCATCCATCGACGGGGCAGGAGGTGGCGCTCCCTACAAGGTCAGCATCATCCTTAGTAATTCCTCCCTGAACTGCGCATCGGCGCCTGCAACTAGTATGACAGCCGGTGCCAAGGCTGGCTCAACTGGAGGATCAGCAAGAAGTCCCTGATCAGCCATATCTGGTGTCTGATCACTGCCTGATGACAGATGTACAACCGGAGGACGTCTCAGAGGCATAGATTTGAAAGATAAAAAGTATACCTTAGATCATAAAAACAAGGACAGAGAACACAAGAGTACAAAACATGAACAAGGGAAAGAAAAACACACAACCTTACAAAACATGACTACATGGCATGTATAAAAACTACACGATGTGTCCTCTGAAGCCACTGACATGGGCATGTACCCCTACCCTACAGGTCGTGTAACACCTCAAACTACACAGCGTGTTGACCAAACAAACGACGTGTACTTGAAGACTATTCCCCTACCCGAGTCTCTTTACACGGCTGACTCACATGGTTCAAACTAACCTCAGACTACACGACATGTTCCCTAGGGACACGGCGTGTACTAGACACTGACTCATAGGCCCGTGTTATTAGTTACACGACCGTCTATATGGCTGGCCCTTACATAGCGTGTTACGAACAAACACGACGTGTATAGGAGAAGGTGACACCGTCTCGTGTTTTTCGTGACACGATCGGGTACCTGGGCAAGACTACATGGCGTGTTCCAAAAGCAACACGGCGTGTCTTAGAGAAGGTCACGCCAACCCGTGTTGTTCGTGACACGGCCGGGTGCCTGGACAGAACTACACGGTGTGTTATTCACCCACACGGCGTGTTCTACTTGAGATTCCCCAACCCGTTTTGTTAGTGACACGACCGAGTACAAGGCTCGACACTACATGGCATGTACATACCGTACACGGCGTGCTTCTGCCATTATTTTCACAACACCGTGTTCCTGCACACACATTCAGTAACACGGCCTAAAAACTACACGACGTGTAATCAGAAAATACACACCGTGTATTCTGGGTTTTTCTGGGCAATATCTCAGAAACTACACAGAAACCCAGAAACACTGAAAACAAGATAAAGAGGTTCCAAATTCTGATCTGTGAGGGCCCATACTCCCCACGAATCAAAGCTTGACATCTCCTACAGTCATGTACAAGAGAAAATGGGATCATGATCCACCAATTTCCGATTCAAGGGGGCCCATAACACCTCAAGAATCAAAATTTGGCGTTCATTTAAAAAAAGTACAATACAAACAATTCTCTAACAAGCAGCAGAGATTCTATCAAGTACCTATCACAATATCATGCATAATCTACAAAACGTCTATCACAACAGCATGCAATCGCTAATTCACCCTAAATGGCATGGAAAGAATGCATGGCATGTGATTTCTACAAGTGCCTATATGATGCATGAGATGGAATACCCTCATATCATCGGGTTGTGAAAGAAATAGAACCGTAATATCAAACAATAACATTACAAAACATGTGAATCACTCTAGGTGAAATCGTATCAACCGTAAAATCTCAAAACCAGAAAACTGCAATAAATGAGGTAGTATGGCTTTTCCCTGTACATGGGTTAGCTACTCCCGGGAACAACTTATTACCAAGTACCGAATCCATCCTATCCCTGGATAAAGTCTCCAAATAGTAAATCAAGAGAAAAGAATCCTCTGATACCACTTTGTAACGTCCCGGTTCCAGAAGCCACCCAGAGGCACCCTGTACCCGGTTGGTCACATGGCCTCAAGCGCATTTCCCCAAACACCAGAGGCTGCTGACTAGAAGTGAGGGACTTGGGTGTGATAGTGGGGAAACTATGCCCTCATTGGCAGAGTACACAATGGAAGAAGAATAAATATGAAATAGCAGAAGCAGTAATAACCAACAATATAACAACGGAAGACTAAATCAACAAACTAGAGCACATATGTATATATGAAATGATTAATGATACATAACTAAGAAAACATCCAAACAAATCACAATGCTGGAAAACACTACAGTACCAAGACGAGTACAAAATAAAAGTAAACAGCTCCTCAGCATCACAAGCCAAAGCTTGGTCCCATGCTCCCCTGCTCCAAGCAATCAAGTTCCAGAAGTCGAAGGGCACTTTCCCTTGTCTATACCTGCAACAACATAGTCTTCTTGGGCCCAAAAGCATGGCCCAAATATGGTGTGAGATAAAATCCCAGTAGGCATTAACCCAAAGATCTATGCCTAACAGTCAGTGAGTATATGGCAGGTAAAAGTACAATAAGCGGTAAACAACAATAGCAAGCAGAAAGCAGTAAACAGTAAGCAGTAAACAGGATGATACAAAGCAGCAATCAATACACGACAAATCAACAGCAGTGAAACAACAACTAATAAGCCGAAAACCCTCTGGGAAGTACTCGCATCCATCCCCTCTGGTCCTATCCAAGAAATACCACAACCCTCTGGGCAGTGCACTCAGCCTAACCCCTCTGGCTTGGTCATACGAATTTATGAGACTCTCTGGGGAATCTCACTCAGTCAATTCCCCTTATAGTCTAGGGTAGTCAGGGACTCTCTTGAGGAAGATCACGCAGTCTAACCCTCTTATCCCCAAGGTCTAGAGACTCTTTGAGGAAGCTATCTTGGTCAATTCCTTCTATAGCCTCAGGTATACCACAGACTCTCTGAGGAAGCTCACTCGGTCAATTCTCCCTCTAGCCTGGGAAGGTTCTTAAAGAGATTCAAACAAGGTAAGACTCTTTGAGGAAGCACACTCGGTCTACCCTACTGTAGTCTATAAAATCCAAGACTCTTTGGGAGCTCACTTGGTCCATCCCCTCTACAGTCTGTAATATCTAAGACTCTCTGGGAAGCTCACTTGGTCTATCCCTTATAGTCTATAACACCGGGTTCTCTCAGCCCCATGCCAGTCTATGCATAATAATGCTATAAGGCCAAAGTATACCTATAGAGATACTTGGCTAACCAAAGTACACCTATAGGGATACTTAGCTAAACAGTCTACAAGGCAACAAGCATGTCCTGAATTCACTTCATCCTATAACTGCAAGGCAAGAAAACAGGTGTAGCAGCCAAAGGCAAACGAGACCCAAAGATCATAAACAGAATAAAGCAAGGGGAAAAAACATCCAATCACAACAGATTATCCTCTAACAAGGTCAATTTACCTCTACACAAGCATAAAAGAAAGTCAGCAAAAACAACGATGGGCAAAAAGGTAAACACGCAATACCTCGTTCACGGGTATTGGTAGAATTTTCACATAAAACTCAGAGAATTTGAACAGTAAGGCACAAACCACCTACCTAGATCCCAGGAGATTGATGTACTTGAACCACGATGGCTAATTATCCCTAGAACTTCATAGATCTGAGAAAACACACAAAACTCTCAACCTTAAATAACTTGATAAAGAGGAAGAAATGGAAAACAAGGCTCAAGAAGAAGGAAGAGCTCACCGCTGCGCTTCCAACACAATCAACCGTGCTCTAATCGGAGAACAGACGGAGAGGCGGGAGCTCGGGGAAGATCCAGCTGTACGGGTTGCTCTCGGACGAACCAGACATAGAAGAATAGGTTTATGACGATGAGGTGCGACCTCGGTCGGTTTAGTGAAAAAAATAAAAGTACACGGTGTGTATTTTTAAAGTACATGGCGTGTAGTGGGTATTTCTGTACTCCGCCAAAATCGGCCTCCACGTCACCCCTACACACCGTGTTTGTGGCCCGGGCACGACCATCACACGAATTTGATCTGGAGAAGATTACACGGTGTGTACTCAGAAATTACACGGCGTGTACTTCAAAATTTTCCAGAAACTCCATTTTTCTTAAAAACTCCAGAAAAAGGAAAAGCGTACTTGAAACGAAGATCCGGGTTCTTACAATGTGGTACTTACCTTTATGGTATTCCTTCCTTTGTGGAACAGTTGAGCTTTGGGCTTTTGGGTTGGATCATGTGTTTCCTCTTGATTGAGATAGGTATACTTGATAACTTAGGTATATGTATGGGCATATACCTAAGTAGGGTTTAAATTTTACTTCATACTTTGTCTTTTATCCTTTTTTGTTTTTGTGAGACCTTGAGGGTCTTAGGGTATCTACTGGGCATCGTTATACTCACCCCTGCACGGGCTATGCCCGCACCTTGTTCTATTTGGTGTAGATGACGGACAATGCCGATCGAGGATGAGGGTACCAGGACTAGATGGGGCTCAGAGGTGGAACATATGGTGTGTTAGTACGCATAGGAGATGGGTGGACGTGGAGTGATGAGGAGGCGATCTATACCTACCCTTCAGGTAGGAACCTCAGAGGATGACCCAGTAACTGCTTTCCTATTTCTTCAGCTGTATTGTTTTTCAGTTGTACTTGTACCTTTACTGTTGGGCTTGTATTCAAGACCCTTTTTACTTTTAGTACTCTTTTTGCTATATAGTTGACTTTTGTTCGTATCTTGATGTGTGCTTGGTTGCGTGTGTTTACAGGTCATAAAGGCAATGCCTTCTTGGTTTTAGGGAATACGCCTTTCGGTGCTAGTCGCCAGCCCCTGGCCTATGGAAGGCGGGCTTGGGGTAGTCACGGCACGGGCCCCAGGGGACGGGTCGTGACATGCCACCTAGGGGTGAGGGGGAGTGCGACGCGAGGGAGAGGAGGAGAGGAGGAGAGAAAAAAAAGAAAGAAAAGGAAGAAAAAGAAAATAAAAAATAAGAGAAAAATAAAAGAAAAATAAAATAAAAGGAAAGGGGAAAATAAAAAGGAAAAATAAAATTTAATAAAAGTATGGAAAGGAAAAAGAATAAAAAATAATAAAAATGTAAATCTCCCATTTTTTATTTTTTTATTTTTTTGTAACCCCCTTTCTATTTTATTTCAATATTTCTTTTTATACTTTCTTACTTTCTTTTGAATCTCCTTTAAATCTATTATTATTCTTTTTCAAACTTTAATTAATTATTTTAATCCCGAACACCGTGCTAAATCACGACATAACATTTTTCATAAAATGTATGTAGTTATTTAAATTAATTAAAACGCTACCTGGGACCTGCAGCGAGGTGCGCAGATACGTGCCCTGGGTCGCTTAAAGAATTAGACAACAATAAATTAAAAACGTTCCATACCTGATAAAGGACGGGGCGTTACAACCTCCCCTCCTCAAGACAACTCGTCCCCAAGTTTCCCTTCCGAGGGTAGTGGAACGTCGCCAGAGAAAAGTTCTGGCCACTGCGTATGTACATCTATTTCTCGCTCCTAGGTCTCATCCTGAATGCATCCGTGTTTCCATAACATCCAGACTAGAGGGACTGACTTGCCTCATAGGAATTTTATGATAAAGTCGACAATACAGATCAGATGATCTGCAAAGGTGCATCTATCTCAAGCTCGATGTCGTCAGGGTCAAAATAATGAGACAAGTTTAGATGATATTGTCAGAGCTGAGATACATGGAAAACATCGTGCATGACATGATACCTCCGAGGTAGCAGTAACCGATAGGCTAAAGGCCCAACTCTCTCCACTATCTCTAACGACTCGATGTATCTTGGTGATAACTTCCCCTATCTCCTGATCCGCCTGTGACCCAACCTCGGAGAAACCCGCAAAAAGACTCAATGTCCCACCTCAAACTCTATAGGCCTGTGGCGATGATCGGTATAAGATTTCTGTCTGGATTGCATCGTAGTCATACGCTTATGAATCATCTAAACTTGCTAAAAAATCTCCTGAACGATATGAGGACCCAACAGAGCTGCCTCACCTCCTTCGAGCCAGCATAAAGTTGAATGACATAGTCTACCATAGAGGGCCTCATACGGAGCCATTTAAATCTTCGCCTGGAAGATTTTATTATTGGTAAACTCAATAAGAGGTATATGTTTCTCCCAAGAACCTCCAAAATCAAGGATACAGGCCTGTAACATATCCTCTAACACTCCTATAGTTCTCTCGGACTGCCCATCGGTTTGAGGGTGATATGTAGTACTCAGAAGTACCTATGAACACAACACCTTTTGCAACCCTTACCAGAACCATGAAGTAAAGAGGACATCCCTATCTGATAAAATAGAACGAGCTACACCATGAAGTCGCAAAATCTCCCAGATATATAGCCTTCCCAACTCATTAGTTGTAAAGGTCTCTCAGATAGGTAGGAAGTATGCAACCCTGGTTAACCCATCAAAAACCACCCATACTGCATCGCTTCCTCGAGGAGATCTTGCCAAGCCTGTAATTAAATCCATGGTGATTTCAATCCATTTCCATTTAGGAATAGATAGAGGCTGTATGAGTCCAGCAGGTCGCTGGTGCTCTGCCTTCACCTGTTGGTTGGTGGAGCACCGAGTGATGAAACCTGCTATCTGCTTTTTCATACCAGACCACCAATACTGTGGACACGTGTCTATGTACATCTTGGTCAGCCCAAGATGAACTGACCAAACAGAGGTGTGAGACTCCTTCATCAGCTCTTCCCATATACCTAAAGGTACCCATACATGGCTACGGTAAAGGAGAGTTTCACTACCATCCACAACCCAACCAGGAGGTGAGTTATCTCTTTAACGTTTTCCCTCAAAACAAGCCCCTCAGGATCGGTCAGCTATTGCCTGTGAACTTGATCTAGGAGAGAGAATGTCACTGTAAGAGTTGCTAGAACTGGTTGCCCGCTCTGCTCTTGGACCTCCAGATGCATCTCTGCAAACAAGGCCATCATCTGCCACTCACTGCTGGTTACTTGTACGGTCTGTGTCTGTGTCTTGTTGTTTAAAGCATATTCCATATCATTACCCTTACTCGGGGTATAAGAAAGCTCAAAATTGAACGACTGCAAGTATTGGACCCACCTATGTTTCCTTAAGTTCAAGTCTCATTGAGTGGAGATATATTTTAATCTTTTATGATTTGTGTAAACAATGAATCTCTCACCCAAAAAATAGTGTCTCCAACAGCGTAGAGCATGAAACACAACTTCTAACTCAAGGTCGTGTGTAGGATAGTTCCACTTGTGAGGTCTCAACTGGCGGGATCCATAAGACACCACTCGATCACCCTACATTAAAACTGCACCCAGTCCGATTCCTAACGCATCACAATAAACTATATATCTCTTACCAGATTTAGGAAGAATCAGGACCAGGGCTGAGGTTAGTCTTACTTTCAATTCTAAAAAATAATTTTCACAAAATTCTGACCAGATGGACTGTACACCTTTCTTATTCAGGGTCGTAAGAGGCACTTCTAAGCAAGAGAAATCCTGGATGAAATGCTTGTAATAGCCAGAAAGTCCCAAGAAACTGTGGATGTCGAAGACAATCTTGGGATAATCCCACGAAACTACGGAACTCACCTTTTCTGGGTCAACTGATACTCCTGCTTCATATATAATATGTCCCAATAAGTGTATATTATCAAACCAAAAGTGGCATTTGCTGAGCTTAGCGTATAGCTGGAGCTCTCTTAGTGTACTCAACACGATCTCAAGATGGGTTGCATGGTTGTGTCTGGAATGCGAATACACTAATATGTCATCCATGAAGACTACCACAAAGGAATCAAGATATGGGTGAAAAACCTGGTTCATTAGAGCTATGAAGACTGCCGGCGAATTTGTGAGGCCGAATGGCATAAACCGATACTCGTACAAGCCGTACCTTCTTCTTAATGCTGTACGTGGTATGTCAGATGATTTCACACGCACCTGGTGATATCCTGACCTCAAATCAATCTTAGAGAAAACAGTTTCTCTCCAGAGCTGGTTAAAGAGATCATCTATACAAGGAAATGGATATCGATTCTTTACTGTGAGCTGGTTGAGTCGATGATAATCCACACATAACCTGAGGGTACCATCTACCTTCTTGGAAAAAAGGACAGGTGAACCCCACGTCGATGTGCTAGGTCTGATGAAACCCTTAGCCTCAAGGTCTTCAAGCTACTTTTTGAGTTCCTGTAGCTCTGTTGGTGCCATCTTATAGGGAGGAATAGACACTGGTGCCGCACCTAGAACGAGCTCGATAGTGAACTCCATGTCTCTCATAAGAGGTAATCCATAAAAATCGTTAGGGAAGACATCCCTGAAAATATCCACCACTGGAGGGAATTCAACTAGCTTCGTTCCCTGATCGCTCATGAAGAGACTTTCCAACTGGACTGTCACTCTGCCCAACCCTGTATATTTAGGCATAGCTCGGTCTATTTGTATATCCCATTATCCTTTGTGAAGATAGGTGTCTCCCTCAGGAGATGTAAAGGATACCCGATGACGATAGCAATCCACTTGAGCACAATAAGGAGCAATCCAGTTCATACCAAGAATGACCTTGATACCAAACATACTGGGGATATAGAAATTCAAAATAAAATGGTAACCACTTATCTCTAGGGGGAACTCTTGGCACTGGCGTATTCCCTCTATCCTGACCCCAAGTAGAGTTTCGAGATACATGACTCCGCAATGGTACTCAATTGAAAAACTAAGACTTTCAACAACAACAATAGATATAAAGAAGTGCGATGCACCTAAATCAAAAAGAGCATAAACTAAAGTAGAGGCTACTATAATAGTACCTCTAACTGTATATGGTCCTTCACTCTGTTCCTCTGGTGCTGATTGCACAACGTACATGAGACCTAAGCCACAACCCTGATACGCTGCCTGGTTGGCCTGAGCAGGTCCACTCTACTGATGCTGATAATCTGGAACTTGATTTCCTCAACCACGAACTCCACCACGACCTCCACCATTACCTCGGCCTGATCGTCCAGTGGAAAAAGAACTTCCAGCCTACTGTGGAGTCATAGATCCCATACCTGACAGAGGTGAAGGTGCAGATCCTCTACCAATGGATGCTAAAGAGAAGTAATAACAAAAACACTGAAGGTGAACCATCTTGCCACAAGATCGGCACTCCTTCGGATCCCTTGTACACTATGTCTTCTTATGACCATCTCTTCTACACTGATAACATGTGACAGATCCCTCTACACATGCTGTTTGGCTAGGATTTTCCCATCATGCACCTTCAAAATGGCATTTCCTACTGCTAGAAGAGCCATCACCCTATCTCGGAACTGAACCGCCCTGGATCACTGGTTTATCTTCCCTGAAATTTCAATCTAAGATTAGATCCTGATTTACAATCTCTGTAATAGTGGTCAAACGGAAGACATTCACCTGTGAGTAGATAATATACTCAATTCCGTCCTCAAAACGGCTCGTAGCAGTCTGCGTGTCGCCAGTCAGAGATGGGGCAAAACACTAAAGTTCTATAAAATGAGTAGAATACTCTAACACAGTCATAACACCCTAATGAAGATGTAGAAACTCTCACGTATGATCATCTCTCAGAATCTGTGAGAAAAAGTGATCGTAGAAGGATGCTTGGAAGTCGGCCCAAACCATGTCACCGGTTTGCTCAGCCTAAGAAACAACGTCCCACCATTGTTTGGTAGAGTCGCAAAGCATGTAGACTTCCAATTTGACCCTTCATTCCAGAAGCATCTAGAGGTGGTCGAAGATAGACCATATAGCTTCTATCCATGACTTTGCAACATGAGGTCCACCACTCCCTGAGAAGGTGGGAGGGTTTTGCTACAGAAAGTACCACGTGAGGTATGCCATAGATGGGGAAAGTCTAGGAATATTCTGAATTGACTGCATAAACCTGAGGATACTATACCTGAACTGAGTGTCAGGGTCCCTTGGAAGATCAATAGGAGGTAGTGCCACAGGAGGCTCTACAAGAGGTACCACTAGTGGTTCAGGACCTACCATCTCTGGAATGTGCTCATTGCCACTCTCCTGAGGCACAACACGAAGACGTCGTAGCGACATTTTTCTACAATAACCAAACACACACCCTTAGATAAGGAGTAAATAAGATGAGAAAAAAAGTAAGGTTCAAAAATAGGTTAGGTACATAGCTTTCCTCTAAGCACTGAACAACATGTTGTACCTCTCGTATCCCCTCGTGGTTTAATTTTCATGATCACAATCACTTTCTTATTTATCTAACATTGTTTTAAGTGTTTTTGTTTTATAGGCAAAAGATTGCCAAGGAAATGGGCCATGAAGCACATCAAGTGGACTGAAATTCAGTCCACCGGCCAACCGGTGTGATAGCACCGGCCAGCCGGTGGACCTGGCAGAGGCATTGCCCACTGCCAGGCTCCACCGGTCAGCCGGTGGCTTGACCACCGGCCAGCCGGTGGAATCCAGTCAAACAGTGGTAGCCACTGTCTGCCCACCGGCCAGCCGGTGGCTCTGGCACCGGTCAGCCGGTGGTGCCTGGAAAAGAAGAATCAGCTACTGCCAAGCCACCGGCCAGCCGGTGGCTCCTCCACCGGTCAGCCGGTGGAGCCTGGACCAAATTTCTTCTCCTCTGCCAAGGCACCGGCCAGCCGGTGGAGCTGTACCGGCCAGTCGGTAGCCCAGTCAAACTAGCCGTTGGCTTTGACCAGTCAACCCTCTTTTGGCCTCCAACGGCTCCGAGGCCCTTTACAACGGCTCCGAAGACTCCCCAAGGGTTCCATGCCTATAAATAAAGGCCGAGGAAGCCCCGGACACCAACCGGATCATATACAAATCCACCGTACACATTTTCCACCTTTGGCGTACCTCCGGCGGACTTCCTCAAAGGAACCCTCTTTGCTCCAACAACTTCCACATCCAAGGAGCTCCATCAAAGAAGCTTGGAAGCGGCCTTCAACATCTCCAATCAATCAAAGGCGCCCAAGGCTTCTCCCATTACGGTTTTTATTGTTTATTTATTTTGAGCTTTAAAATTGGGTTTGTGCCTACAAACCCCAAACTCTTTCTCATCCCCTCTTTCTTTTGGGTTTCACATCACCATTAAGGTGTGAAGAGGTTGTCAAGCTTTCCTTTAAATAGCTTGAGACATAGGTGAGCTATCCTTCACCTGTAAGAAGGATAATGGGTTCTTGCTTAACCATTAAAAGCAAGTGGGTTCTTGCTAAACCAATTCAAAAGCAAGCTGTAATAGGTCCTAGTGCTACCTCAAAGCCTAGTGGGTTTCTTGCTAAAACCATTGAAAAGCAAGTGGTAGGAATCTCTCAACGGTTGAGTTGGGAGCGGAGACGTAGGCCGGGTTTTGGCCGAACTCCGTTATCAATTCTTCTGTCTTGCCTTTTTATTTCCGCTGCACTTTCACTTTGATTTTAATTTGTTAATCTTTCTTAAAAGGCAATTCACCCCCCCTCTTGCCATCCTTCCCGTTTTTCTCCGACCCAACAATTGGTATCAGAGGGATAATTTGAGTAATACCTTAAACGGTTTCAAATTCAAAGATCCATTGTGATGGCTTCAACTTCTTTCGCCCCCGAAGGCTTTTCTTTGGGTCGTGCTCCATTTTTTGATGGGACCGACTATAATTATTGGAAAACCCGCATGACTACCTTTCTTAGAAGCATAGGATATCCTATTTACAAAATTGTCATGCAAGGTTATACTTTGTCTACCCCCGACGAATCCAAATGGACCCCCGCCGATATTAGAAACTTTGAGCTTGATGGCAAAGCCATGAATGCTCTACATTGCGGCCTTGACCGAAATGAGTTTAATCGTGTATCCACTTGCACCACTTCACATGAAATTTGGAAACTATTGGAAGTGACCCATGAGGGCACTAACAAAGTTAAGGATACTCGGTTAGACATGTATAGACAAGATTTTGAAAGCTTTTCCATGCATCCAAATGAGTCCATTTCTGAAATGTTTACACGCTTCACTGACGTTTGCAATGGTAGAAAATCTCTTGGTGATGATGTTTCAGCTGAAGCAATGGTCAAGAAGATTCTATGGGTCCTTCCGAGCTCATGGGCACCTAAAGTGACGGCAATCCAAGAAGCTAAGGATGTAAAGAACATGCCGGTCGAAGAGCTCATCGGATCCCTAATGACGTACGAGATCACGATGAGGAGGCAAGCTCAAAAGGAGGGCACACCAATCAAGACACCAAAGAACATCGCCCTCAAGGTACAAAAAGAAGTAAGCTCCTCCTCCTCATCATCATCTTCATCTTCTTCATCATCAAGCGGCGACTCGGAAATGGAGAATCTCGCCCGCCAAATGCACAAGTTTATGAAGAAGCACAAGAAGAAGAAATCCCGCAAGCACCAAAAGCAAGAACCCACCGAAAAATCCGAGTCCAAGGTGAAATGCTACGGGTGCGGCGAAAAGGGGCATTACAAGCCCGATTGCCCACTCAACAAAAAACGGGCCACGCAAAAGAAAAAAGGAAAGAAAAAGGTCCTCAAGGCGACATGGAGTGACACCTCATCATCCTCCTCCTCCTCCTCCTCAAGCGACCAAGGTGCAAAATGCCTAATGACAAAACATGAGGTATCATCATCCTCTTCCTCTTCTTCCTCCTCTAGTTCTTCTAATTCTTTTAATCATTTATCATATGAAGAACTCCAACATGCTAGAGACCAATTAGAAAATGGTTTTCATGAGATTTCTTCAAAATTTGTTTCTTTGAAAAAGAATTTCAAAAAGCTTTCCTCCGAAAAAGACCAACTTCTCAAAGAGAAGGAGGAACTCTCCCTAAAAATCCAAAATTTCCCAAATGTTGATTCTTTAGAATCAACCATCAAGGACCTTAGAGAATCCCTAGCCAAATTCACCCAAGGGGAACAAAATCTTTCAAAATTGCTTGGTTCCCAACGAATTTCAAGAACCACCCAAGGTCTAGGATATACCAATGTAGCTTCCTCCTCCCATGCTCCAACTGTTTTTGTAAGGGGGAGCTCTAGTTATAAATTTTGTAATTATTGTAAAAAACCCGGGCACCTCATTTATGAGTGTGATTGCAAAAATGCCCGGTACGGCCAACCCAAGTCTATTTTCTATTCCGATGAGTTCTATAGGAGAAGACCCGCCATGAGACAAGTATGGATTGAAAAATCCCTTCTAGCGAGTCTCTCCGGGCCTAAAATTGTCTCTTTTCAAAATCCCTCTCCCCGGTGATTCTTTTGTTTTATTTAGGGGGAGAAATTTTCTTAAATTCAAAAATCTCTTTCGATTCAAAAACTTTCAATTCAAACTGTTATTCAAATTTTTATTTCAATTTCAAAAATCTCAATTGATATTTCAATTCTCATATCTTGTTTTTCAAGTTTTCCCTCAATCAAATTTTTATGCCCCACGCTATTTTGATAATCACAAAGGGGGAGAAATTTCTTGATTGATTGGGGGAGAGTATTTTCTATCATGCTTTGATTTATTTTCAAATTATCCTTTAAGAATGTCTTTAATTTCAGTATTTTACTTTGATTGTTTCGGTGATTGTGATCATCAAAATAGGGGGAGATTGTTGTACCTCTCGTATCCCCTCGTGGTTTAATTTTCATGATCACAATCACTTTCTTATTTATCTAACATTGTTTTAAGTGTTTTTGTTTTATAGGAAAAAGATTGCCAAGGAAATGGGCCATGAAGCACATCAAGTGGACTGAAATTCAGTCCACCGGCCAACCGGTGTGATAGCACCGGCCAGCCGGTGGACCTGGCAGAGGCATTGCCCACTGCCAGGCTCCACCGGTCAGCCGGTGGCTTGACCACCGGCCAGCCGGTGGAATCCAGTCAAACAGTGGTAGCCACTGTCTACCCACCGGCCAGCCGGTGGCTCTGGCACCGGTCAGCCGGTGGTGCCTGGAAAAGAAGAATCAGCTACTGCCAAGCCACCGGCCAGCCGGTGGCTCCTCCACCGGTCAGCCGGTGGAGCCTGGACCAAATTTCTTCTCCTCTTCCAAGGCACCGGCCAGCCGGTGGAGCTGTACCGGCCAGCCGGTAGCCCAGTCAAACTAGCCGTTGGCTTTGACCAGTCAACCCTCTTTTGGCCTCCAACGGCTCCGAGGCCCTTTACAACGGCTCCGAAGACTCCCCAAGGGTTCCATGCCTATAAATAAAGGCCGAGGAAGCCCCGGACACCAACCGGATCATATACAAAGCCACCTTACACATTTTCCACCTTTGGCGTACCTCCGGCGGACTTCCTCAAAGGAAACCTCTTTGCTCCAACAACTTCCACATCCAAGGAGCTCCATCAAAGAAGCTTGGAAGCGACCTTCAACATCTCCAATCAATCAAAGGCGCCCAAGGCTTCTCCCATTACGGTTTTTCTTGTTTATTTATTTTGAGCTTTAAAATTGGGTTTGTGCCTACAAACCCCAAACTCTTTCTCATCCCCTCTTTCTTTTGGGTTTCACATCACCATTAAGGTGTGAAGAGGTTGTCAAGATTTCCTTTAAATAGCTTGAGACATAGGTGAGCTATCCTTCACCTGTAAGAAGGATAGTGGGTTCTTGCTTAACCATTAAAAGCAAGTGGGTTCTTGCTAAACCAATTCAAAAGCAAGCTGTAATAGGTCCTAGTGCTACCTCAAAGCCTAGTGGGTTTCTTGCTAAAACCATTGAAAAGCAAGCGGTAGGAATCTCTCAACGGTTGAGTTGGGAGCGGAGACGTAGGCCGGGTTTTGGCCGAACTCTGTTATCAATTCTTGTGTCTTGCCTTTTTATTTCCGCTGCACTTTCACTTTGATTTTAATTTGTTAATCTTTCTTAAAAGGCAATTCACCCCCCCTCTTGCCATCCTTCCCGTTTTTCTCCGACCCAACACAACAGACTACCCTCTTCAAGAGATGGGTTTTGATATGGAAGAGACAAATCAAAAGGATTACTAAACAAGTTCTACAATCCAATCCTAGGTTAAGTCAGGATAACATCTAACAGAATATCACAACTTTATATTTAACAAACTAGAACTTCAAATTTTTACCACTAGGCACAACATTACTCACATGCAAACAAGAAAATTCATGTTGAAGTAGATATGACATGATAATATGCATGACATTTTAAATCCTATGGTGCCTATTATGATGCATGGAATGTATTTCCCTTGTATCATCGGGCTACAATGGTAAACCCATTATTTCAACAATACTAACACAATAACAATGCAATACAAGTGAGTCACCCAATGGTGAAATCATATCAACAGTAACTGGCATAATCAATAACTGCAATCCCAACCCAGGAATTTGGGTTTTCCCTTGTACATGGGTTAGCTACGTCCAAGCACAGAGTACATTCCAAATCCATATATCTTAGTCTCCTATCTAACCCAAACAGTAAGACAAAAGGAAAAAACATGCCTCTAATACCACTTTGTAACGTCCTGAACCATCTCACCTCTAAGACGGTGGCCGGACCGGTGGGTCACATGACCTCAAGCGCATCTTCCCGAACTCCAGATACTGCTAACTAGTAGCAAGAGACTTTTTGTGTCCGAGGGGGAGACTATGCCCTCATAGGTAATAGGTATTATCACATAAAAAGTAAACAATAGCTAATAATAAATAGCGGAAACATATAAATGAATAAACTATAGAAGAAGCAATATAAATAATCCAACTGAATAATAATAATCAAGTGTGGAAGCTCACAAAACAATGTCATGCCATGATGCCTATCTAAACTAAAAGTACAGAAAAAAGGTCTCAAGTATACTATCAACTAAAAGGAAAGACACAAAGCAACAACTTCATTATGATAAAGGCTCGGTCCTCTGCCCCAGTCTCCATCCTAAGCAGCATAGAACAATAAAGCATTGGGAGCAGTGCACTTCCCTTTGTCAATACCTGTAAGCATGCAATCTACTCGGGTGTCAACGACGCCCGAGTAGGGTGTGAGATAAAATCCCAATAGGCCGACCCCCATAGTGTCTAAACCCTTCCATTTACTGCAATAATAAAATGCAGTGTGCCATTATATAACAATTGTAGATTATTAATTAAGTACACTAAAATAAATAACACAGCCCAGGTTCCCAACAACACCCGTTCCTAATCACCTACTTCGGCCTAAACCGGAAGTCTGAAAGGAATACCTATAAGAATAATACACAAATATATATATATAAATCCTAGAAGAGTAAGGTAAGACAAGGAAGGGAATACCCCCATGCTAATGATTTGACTTGGGGTCTAAGTCATGTGTCAACCAAGTGTGCTTCAACATACCATAAAATATCACGAATCTCAAGAACTAATAGAGGCGTTAATATAAAACCTCAGTGCATCATTATTAAGGTTCAAGTTGAGAGTTAGATTTCGATCACGTCCATAAGGTATCACTACAGAACATCCTTCAATTTATCCAATACCACCGACCCCGTCCATGGAAATATTTCGAAAGGACAAGTATCGCTCAAGGCATGACTTTACCACGAGTCTGTTCTGATATCGTAAAAAGGGGTCGAGTGTCATCTAAGTCTGGCTTAGCCACATTTCCAATGGATTTGTCTCGATGGTCCCTCTTGGAACTAGTGTCACTCATAAGTATTAGAAATCTCGAGGAAGTCTCGGTCTCGAAAAGCCAAAGACACCGCCCCCAATGCGTAGTGGTAACAGTTAGGAATAGTGGGTCTAAGAGTGACCCTTAATACGAGACCCACCTCCTTTACCCACCCTAAATTTAATTAAAGTTTTCATAGTAGAAAATATGACATAATAGACATATAAAATCGCAGCTTGAAAACTAACCAGATACACCCGTGCATCACAAGGTATGAATTAAACATTGCAGCATAACAACTTAACAAGGAAATATACCGTATCAGCATAAGAAGGTAATGCACTTTTTAAATAAATAAACAGTTCAACACAAACAATTACCAATGATCCAACAATTCAAAGTCTGTGTTCAATGCAACTAATTATTTAATTTAATTACAATAAAAATGGGCCGCGTAACACCTATTGTTAATTAAATTAAAAACCTGGCTAATGAAAAAATATAATGACCATGTCCGCATTCCCAAAGGGGTGTAAACACTTATTTAAACAATTCAAAAAACGAATTAAAGATAATTAAGGCTGCAACAATTAGACGAAACAATTAAATTAATGAAATTGGGTGAAATTGCACAAAGTCGGTAGGCACCGACTAACGACACAACTGTGCATTTTTATAAAGCACAATGAAACAGAGGGAAAGTGAGTAGGAACCCTACATTATAGTCATAGATTACTCTAAGATCTGTGGTAGGCTTTTATTTGACCTAAAACAGAAGAAAACAAAGTATTTTAGAAAAACCCCAAAATAGGGTAAAATCCTTCCGTGACGAACTTCACGCAAGATACTCAACAAAAACGTACAATTCTAATTGTACAAGGTTATCCTTTCCCTAAGGTTTACTGCACACCTAACAACGAAGAAAATAGATGATGGACGGAGGAGAGGTGGCCTTCCAAAGGGGATGTAGTGTGGTGCACCACCTAGGGGAGAGGGGGAGTGCGACATGAGGGAGAGGAGGAGAGGAAGAGAGAAAAAAAAAGAAAGAAAGAAAAGGAAGAAAAAGAAAAAATAAAATAAGATAAAAATAAAATAAAAGAAAAAGGGAAAAGAAAAAGGAAAAATAAAATAGAATAAAAGGATGGAAAGGAAAAAGAATAAAAATAAATAAAAATGGAAATCTCCCATTTTAATTATTTTTATTTTTCCCATAACCCCCTTTCTATTTTATTTCAAAATTTCTTTTTATCCATTCTTAATTTCTTTTAAATCTTATTTAAATATCTTATTATTCTTTTTTAAACATTAATTAATTATTTTAATCCTGGACACTACGCTAAAGTGAAACATAACATTTTTCATAAAACGTCTGTAGTTATTTAAATTAATTAAAAGCTGCATGGGACCCACATCGAGGTGTGAAGACGCACGCCCTGGGTCACTTAAAGAATTAGACAACAATAAATTAAAAATGGTACATACTTGATAAAGGCCGGGATGTTTCACCCACCACTCTCATGTCGTCGACCTCTAATCCCATGCACCATTGTCCTCCACTCCCATGTTGTCACCCCCACTCTTGTGGCATTGTTATCCAATCCCAGGTCGTTGCCCTACTCTCTAGAAAACCCTACCCAGTCGGCGCCTCCTCCTGGTATCTCCCTCTTCCCACTAGTGACTTTTCTCTAACATATTTATGTCCACCTCCCAGCGTGTTACTCCTACCATATATTTTTCCTCATTTCTTACATATTTAATAACTATTTTACAGTTTTGTTTTCTGTTAGAAGTTCCAGGGACTGCAATGGAGAGGAAGAGATCATCAGGATTGAAAAAATTTAGGTATGTTTTGTATTTCTAGTATGTTTTTATTTGTTCTAGAAAAGCATGTTATATTAATATTGTGATAGGATTTTATTTTCTTTTGTAATTTACAAACAATTTTTTTTAAGAAAAATAAAGACATGTATAAAAATGTTATGGATGAAAATTATGAAATATTAGATACTTGGTCAAAACTATCAAAACATCAAAATAGTAAGTACAATCTCATGGAAATTAAAGAAAATGATGCTTCATTGGGTCAAAAAGTTAGACCCTAAACTATTTTGAATTGTAGATATTCTCCAAATTTATTTAAAGATGTTGATTTCATTGTTAAACATAAGAACCAAAAAAATTGGCTATATAATTGGGATCTGGTATGTTAAAATTTAAATTTCAATGCTTTCCAAGAGAATTATGTAAAAATCTTGTAGATGACTTTGATTCTCCAACATGTACCATAACACACTTAGAGGAAAAGAAATGATGATTACTACAAAAGATGTTAATTACATGCTAGACATTCCTTCTGGAGGAAGAACTGTCTGTCTTGAAAGAGACAGTGATGAATATAAAGAAATGAAGAGTTGTTACATGAGAAAAAAGTTAACTGCATTGAAAGAAATGATTTTTGGAGGCCTAGGGGAAAGGAGTTTTTGATGACCTTTATGTTGTTTACATTGGGGAAAATGTTAAATCCTAGTTCTTGTTATTTTTTAAATGAAATAAATAATGGGGTTTTTTGTGGTTGTCAATGAAATTTTGGAGAATGATATTGGTCCCAGTTTTTTTTGATGGAACTTGTTTGAGAGGTAAATATGCACAAGAATTCAATATAAAAAGGCCAATAGAAGAAGTATATTGGTGGTTGTCTGATTTTCTTATTGATTTTTTAAAAAATTCTTAACCATGTTTGATGTTTTTTTAATAGTTAGTAAATTTATTTTACTAATATGAATATGTTGACACTACATTGTAGATATTTTTTTTCACCCACTTTCTGATTGGTGAGGTTTATAATTTATGTAGTGAAAATGTTTTAAAATTTTGGGATGATTAAAATATTCAAAGGTGATTGAAGTTAGAAAAAAAAGTAAAAGATGCATTTTATATGCGGATCCTACTTTATCAGGGAGCAGGATGCCCGATCACTCTTTATTCACCCATCCAGTAAAAACTTCATCTTTATATTCCCAAAAGATTCATGTCAAAATTTGAAATTATAGAGCTAAAATATGTTTTTTTTGTGTTAACTTCTGGATATGTGGTGTCAAAATGTGTAATATTAGTGTTAAAAACCTAGAATTATAGTGTTAAAATGTGAGATTTTAGTGTTACCAACTATGAAATGTTCCATTGAAATCCTTAGTTTCCATTTCTAAATTGTTTGTGTTAAAATCTAGAGGGTTAGTGTTAAAATATGGATACTAAGTGTTAAATTGGGGATTCTCTATGTTAATATCTGTAATATCTATGTTACAACCTCCTTTTAGATGCCCATATGTTATTACGTGACTTTTTAGTTTTAAAACATGGAATTAGAGTGTTAAATATTATAACTTTAGTGTAAGTATATGGACTGTTAAATTAAAAGCTTCCTATTTGAATCTATTACTGTTAAAGATAAAATGTAGATGCTCAGTGTTAAAATCCGTATACTGACTGTTAATTTCTGGTAGGTCAGTTGTCACGACCCGTCCCCCGGGGCCCGTGCCTTGACTAACCCAATCCCGCCTTCTATAGGCCAGGGGCTGACAACTAGCACTAAAGGTGTAAATCCCTAAAATAGGGAAGGAATTTCCTTTATAACTGTAAACACACAAAACAGAGTATAAGATGGAAGCAAAACACAAAGTAAAACTGTATACAAAGAGTGCTGAAAAGTAAAAGGGGCTGGAAATACAAGTCCAACTGTAAAGTACAAGTATAACTAAAAAGGACAAAACAACTGAAAGGTGAAAAGCATCTCCTGTATCATCCACCACAGAACCTACCTGAAGGGTAGGTACAGATAGCCTCCTCAGTACTCCAAGTCTATGGGTCTCCTCCGTGTACCAAAAATTCATATAGTCCACCTCTGGGTATCGTCCAGTCCTGGAACACTCAGCCTTGGTCAGCAATGTCCGTCGTCTACATCCAACACAATGAGGTACGGACATAGACCATGAAGGTTTGAGTATAACGATACACAGTAGGGACCCCGAGACCACCAAGGTCTATCAAAATCCACGAAGGATAAACCACAGAGTATGAAATCAACAAATAGCCATTACTTAGGTATATGCCCATACATATACCTAAGTTATCAAGCAACCCATCTCAATCATGAGGAAAACACAGGAATCACTAACTCATCTCACACAGGTATACAACTTAAGTAGAGAGATAGAGATGATCAGATATAGCCACTGAATCATCTAATATTTCGAACCCACACAGGATCCAGGACCAGCAGTTAGAACTGTCGGACCCACACAGGATCCAAGAACAATAGTTGGAGTTGTCGAATCCACACAGGATCCAGGACCAGCTATTCTGTCAAACCCACACAAGATCCAAGAATAGAAGTCAGAACTGTCAGACCCACATAGGATCCAAGAATAGTATTGAGAGCTGTCGGACCCACACAGGATCCAGGAACAACTATTCTGTCGAACCCACATAGGATCCAGGAACAGAAGTCAGAACTGTCGGACCCACATAAGATCCAAGAACAGTAGTCAGAGCTGTCAGAACCACATAGGATCTAGGAGAAGCTATTCTATCGAACCCACATAGGATCTAGGAATAGAATTCAGAACTGTCTGACCCACACAGGATCCAGGAACAGTCATCAGAACGCAGCCAGCCATAGGGTTTCCACAAAGCATGCTTGATTCCATGAGGGTCCGCTCCTCAAGACAAGATTTGATACGTCAAACACCAAAAATTCCCACAAAGAAGTATCTCATAGGTCCTCCATGTCATAGGGGTCTCAACACAATAGACGGTGCATCAATCAGACGCCCGGTCTGTGAGTTATTAGCCTTTCAGTCCCGGGGGCCCTATTGGATTCGTATACGATCCAACCTGACCGTATCTTAACTATAACCCAAACTCTGATGGGGTATTCCCAAAGGGACTGTCGTGCTCCAAGAAAACTAGCGCCGCTGATGGTTCATCAAACGGTTGTTCGGTGCCAAATATATGGCCAAAGGAAGTAAAGGGTCAATAGTGGGCCCGAGTCCGGTCTGACTCCGACCCGACCTGACCTAGTCTGGGCCGACCCGGTCAGAACAGTTGGGTCTGGCTCGACCCATTTGGCGGGCCAACCTGTTAGGTTCAGCCCGGTCTACTGGACTCGGCCCAGCAGCCTATGAGGGCGGTTCGACCCGGGCTCAGGGCCAGTTCGGCCCAGAGCGTCGCGAAGGCACGGCTCGGCCAGGTCGGTTCGGCCAGGGCACCACGAGGGGGCCGCAGGCCGACTCGGTAGGCTGGCGTGGCTCAGCTGGGCAGGCCGGGTGGCGTCCTGGGCAGGCCGGCAGGGCGGCCGGGTGGCGGCCTTGGCAGGCCGGCGGGGGGGATGGGCAGGCGGGCGGGGCGGCGTGGCAGGCCGGCGAGCGGGCCGGCGGGCGGCCGGTTTGGCCGGCAGTGGTTCGGGGTATTGTGGGGGTGACATGGTTCACGGAGGCCGTGGGTAGCACAACCTTTTTCTTCCACCGCCTTCATCGCCTCGTTGCTTCGTTTCCATGCTAACAATTACCATAAACAATATCAGAGGAGGGGTCGGGGCATGCTGGTTTAGCCCGCACCCTCTGTGGTTAGGGTGGTATCAAGAGGCGTACAAGTATGAAGCACAATAACCCTCATTCTTAGTTTTGAGATAAAATAAGAACATGGGAAAGATCATACTTAGATAAAATTAAACCCCTACCTTTGATTCGTCGTTCATCGTTCATTGACGGAGTCGCAGAAAGTAGACGAAGAGAATCATCGTTCGTCACATTTTCTGCACGTTTCCAAACCCGAGCTGCGTCGGATGAGGAAGACGCTCCACATCGGTAGGTGTCTGGGGAATAATTCGAAGAAGTATCATCGCCGACGTTCTTCATTGGAAGAACGTGTTATTCATTCTTCGTTGGGAGAATTCTAATCCTCCCAAGCTCTCCTCTTTCCCAACCTCTACCCAAATGCCAAGTGAAATAATATTATATTGAGTTGTCTAATATTTCATTGGCACAAAAATTCAAAAATAAGAATTAAATTAAATATATAGGCTCCACCTAATTAATGTGAAGGGTTGGCACAAAATAAATAGATGGGAGTTGAAGAGGCTCCCCTATATTAATTGGAGCTTGAGGGTTTCTCCACTTTAATGGGAAGTTTCAAGGGGTTAAAAGACCAGGTGGTCCCGACCACATTAATCCTCTCATGGGAGGTTGAGTTTGGGTGGGACCCACCACCATAACCTCTCATGGGAGGTTAAGGTGCAGTGATCCCACCTCCAACCTCCATGAGGAGGTTTTAACCACCACACATCAAATGGCGGCTCAAATAAAATAAAGTGTAGCTCACTTTATTTTATTATTTTTCCATGAAAACCCAAAATCTAATATTTATTCTTGACCAACTTCCATCAAGGTGAAAGTCTCCTTAAACGATTATCGGTGCTGTGAGTTCAACGGTGCCCTCAGATTTCAATTCCGAGCACCGGTTCAAAAGTTATAAAATCCCACTCATACGTTTACTGAATGTACCCAAAAAAACTTTAGAAATTGATTCTGGGCACACTAGGCCTCAGAATCACATGCCGTCAGTTTTCACGGACTCTTAAAATTTCCATGTATTTAAGAAAAAATTTTCCATGAAAATTCCAAGTCTTTAAATTCTCCCAACTTCAGGGATTTACGTCCCCGTAAGCTACAAATTGAACTAAGGGAATAAATGGGGGTACTGAGCACGCATCTAAGCCTCCTGCTCCCATGTTCTCTCCTAGAGGTTCCTGTTCTACCAACGTACACACACCAGAGGTATTGAATGTCCATGAAGGAACCACTCCTATCGATCCTCAATCTCCACTGGAACCTCCATAAAAGTTTCCCCATCATCGACATCCAGCTCCCCATGGTCAATGATGTGAGAAGGGTCGAGCACGTATCTCCTCATCTGAGATACGTGGAAGAAATTATGCACCCAGTTCAACTGAGGTGGAAGAGCCAGGTGGTAAGCCACCTCACCTAATCTGCTGAGGACTTGTAAAGGTCTGATGAATCTTGGAGATAACTTACCGCCTCGACCAAATCTCCATAGACCTTGTCGAGGTGAGAGACGGAGAAAGACGTGGTCACCATCCTCGAACTCCATAGGCCTCTATCTCCTATCAACATATGACTTATGCCTGCTCTATGTAGTCTTTATCTGCTCCTGGATGATCTTTTCCTTTTCCGTGGTAGCCCGTACCATCTTTGGTCCCACTAGTCCTGACTCCCCTGGGTCTGTCCAGCACAGTGGAGATCTGCAAGGTCGACCATACAAGGCCTCAAAAGGTGCCATCCTGATGGTGGAGTGATAGATGTTGTTGTATGAAAACTCCACCAAAGGTAAGTGATCCTCCCAGTTGTGACCAAATTCGAGGACACAAGAAAGTAGCATGACCTCGAGGGTCTGAATGGTCCACTCGGTCTGACCATCTGTCTGAGGATGGAAGGCGGTGCTCATACAAAGCTACGTCTCAAAATCCTCATGCAACCCCTTCCATAGTCGGGAAGTAAACCATGCATCACGATCGGAGACAATAGATGAAGGTACTCAATGTATCCTCACAATCTCCTGCACATAGAGACGTCCCAAGCTCTTTACTGAACCCTTCTCTCTGATCGGTAGGAAGTGGGATGACTTGGTGAGTCAGTCGACGATCACCCAAATCAAGTCGTGACCCCTGGATGTATGTAGAATACCTTTCACGAAGTCCTTGGATATCCCATCCCACTTCCACTCTGGGACCTCTAAAGGCTGAACCAAGCCTACTGGTACCTGATGCTCCGCCTTCACTTGCTGACAAGTGAGGCATCGAGAGACAAACTCCGCTACTGCCTTCTTCATACCTGGACACTAGTGCTATCGCCGAAGGTCCTGGTACATCTTCACCACTCCTGTATGTACCGCTAGAGGGGATGTGTGGAACTCCCTCAACACTTCCTCCTGAAGTGACACTGGAACCATAGTACGTCCTCTGAAGAGGATGACGTGCTCCCCACCTTCAGAAAATCCATCAGGTGCCTGCCCTGTGGATATCTGTGCACGTCGTGTCTCACAGTCAACGTCTCCATGATGTGCCTCCCTGACTCACTGAAGAAGTGGAGGAGTGACTGTAAGAGACTGAAGGAAATATTCTCCATCTCGGACCATATAAGAAATCTTTAAAGTAGCCATCTGCTCTGTCACCTCTCCTAGAAACTGTATACTAGATCTCCTGCTGAGCGCATCTGCAATAATGTTCCCCTTTCCAGGAGTATAGACTATCTTGAAGTCATAGTCCTGGAGAAACTCAAGCCAACGTCGCTGTCTCAGGTTCAGGTTATTCTAAGAGAAGATATACCTGAGACTCTTGTGATCAGAGTATACGGTAAAAAGTTTTCCCATAAGATAGTGCTACCACATCTTCAAGTAGAATATCATTACTGCTAACTCCAGTTCATGGGTAGCGTAGTTCTGCTCATGCAGTCTTGGCTGCCGAGAACCATATGCGATCACTGCTCTCTCCTGCATCATGACACATCTGAGTCCAGTCCCTGATGCGTCGCAATAAAATACGTACCCTACGCCCACCTCTGGAAGCCTCAATATGGGGGCACTAGTCAGCCTTTGCCTCAACTCCTGAAAGCTCTACTGACATATCTTCGACCACACAAAGGGTTTCCCCTTTTTCTACAAGGCTGATAGTTGTGCTACAACTCTGGAGAAGTCTGGTATGAACCTCTAGTAGTACCCAACCAAACCTAGGAAACTCCATACCCCCATCACACTCCTGGGTGGCTCCCAATCAAGTACCGCCTCAATATTCACTGGATCTACTGCAACTCCAACCTCTGAGATGACATGTCCCAAAAAGTGAACCTCTCAGATCCAAAACTGGCACTTCGAGAGCTTAACATAAAGATGGTGCTCTTGGAGTGTGTCTAGAACTTCCCACAAATGGTAGAAATGCTCCTCCTAAGTAGTCGAGTAGATCAGAATGTCATCGATGAAGACTAAAACAAAGCGATCGAGGTATGGCTGGAAGATCCTATTCATGAGTCTCATGAACACTGCTGGAGCATTGGTTACGCCGAAAGGCATAACCAAGAACTCATAGTGACCGTACCGACATCTGAAATCCATATTATGCACATCCTCATCTCAAACTATGAGCTGGTGATAGCCTGATCTGAGGTCTATCTTCGAGAACCACCATGCTACCTTCAGCTGATCCAAGAGGTCGTCAATCCTTGGGAGTGGGTATTTGTTCTTCACAGTCACCTGGTTCAGGCAACGGTAGTCGACACAAATCCTCAAGCTTCCATCCTCCTTCTTGGTGAATAGAATCGGGGATGCCCAGGGGGAAACACTGGGCTGGATGAATCCCTTCCCCTGCAAGTCCTCTAGCTGTACCCGCAAATCACGAAGCTCCGCGGGAGACATCCGATACGCTGATGTAGATATCGGTGCCATCCCGGGGTACATGTCAATGTAGAAGTCCACCTCTCTGCAAGGAGGTAATCCTGCAAAATCATCAAGGAAAACATCTGGGTACTGATCCACCACTACAGGATAGGTCAGACTCTCCACATCAACTGCTCCGAGGGTAAGGCAGGCCAATTGATGAGTGATCGGATGCACCCTCCTTCAAGTAAGTTGATCCTTTACTGCAAAGGCTCCCTTATCACCGGTGAAGGTGAACCTAGTCCCATCAGTGTGAAAACAATGCACTTTGCACCTAATACATTCAATATGATCATGGATTATAGATAACCAGTCCATACCCAAGATGACATCGTAAGGCCTCAATGCCGCAACAATGAGATCCCAGCCGAAGCTCTCACCTACTAGAGTAAGCTCACACTTCCGACACCAGTGCATAATCTTTGAATCATCTCCTGTAGGAGTCTCTAGCCGTAAGGATCGAACTAATGGATCCTTCAGAATCTCTGAGATCTAAATGAGGGAAGTGGAAATGAAAGAGTGACTAGCACCTGTGTCTATAAGAACTACAACTAAGGTGGAGTAGACACAAATCGTACCTCGAATCATCTCCGAAGTGCCATGGTCGTAAGCCTCAGCTGCCTAGAGCTGATCTCTCCCCTGTCCCCCTACTCCCTGCAGTCGGGGTGGACCTCCTAGTGGTGGTGGTGGTAACACCTCGTAATGTCTTCCACCACCAGCTGCACGACTAGATCCTCTTCCACGTCCACCTAATCCATACAAACCGCCTCGAGTGAACCTCTTCCTCTGCCTGGGAGGTCCCTCAATTTTCTGTTGATCATCCGAACAGCGGGTCAGATAGTCACGAGCCATGTGACCCTCCCCACCGCATGTGAAACACTATCTGTTCCTCACATGACTGGCTCTATCTCGTGTGCCTCGCACAACCGAACCCGTGTCCTGAGGTCGTCCACCGGATGGTCTGGTCCGCTTGGACCTCTGCGAAATCTGTCTGCTACTAGCTGTAGAAGACTCCGCTACGTGATGCCCAGTGGTGGGTATCACTGCTGGTGACTGGTCAACAAGGAAAATCTCCACTAAGAGGGCTTGCTCCAACACCCCTGCCTGCGTCAGGATGCTAAGGGAGATCATCGAATCTCTGATCTCTCACTTGATCCCCTGCTCGAAGGTCCGGGCCTTGAATAAAGGGTCCCGTACCATATCTGTGGAGTAGTGCGAGAGGTCGGTGAACCTCACTGAGTACTATTCCATCGTCATGCTACCTTGCTATAGATGTAGTAGCTCCTATTTCCGTACTGCATGTAGGGTGGCTGGGACAAACTACACCCAAAATAGGTTCTCAAAGTCTGCCCAGAGAAGTGTCACCTCTTCATGTACTTGGAGCATCAGGCTCCACCATCTGCCTACTACTTCCTGAAGAAGACTCGTGACAAGGATCACCATAAGGTCGGCTGGTGTCCCTACTAGTCTAAAGAATCTCACCACAGCCTCCAGCCAATCCTCAACTGCCTGCGGTTCCGTCTCACCCCTGAACTTGGGCGGCCTTTGGCACTAGAATTGATGAAACACACTCAAGAAACGTGCACTCTATTCTATTGGGATTGGTGGTATCAGTGGACCAATATGTAGTGGTACCGCTAGTGCCTCTTCTGTGATAGGGCCCTACACCGAGGCCTCATCGCTCAGTGGGTTGTCATCTCGTACAACTCTTGGAACCTAGCTGGTTGTATGCGTGGGGCCATCCTAAAAAGATAAAGGCATGCTATGATCAATAAGTTATACCTGGTGAGCCAAATCAAAGAGATCTCAAAGAAAACTCTTGAAACATACACACAATAAGTGTTTTCATGAACTGAGTCAGAAATCAGTATTCAGGGTCCTGGTGTATGGATACGTCGACCGCCGCACCAAAACTGGACTCCCTGAACTGAAAACCACACTCAGTACCCTTAACACTATTGCTTCATAGAAAAGAAAGATCAGATTCCTAAGTTAATGCAGTAGAACCAACTCCTCTGATACTAATTTGTCATGACCCGTCCCCTGGGCCCCGTGCCGTGACTACCCCAATCCTGCCTTCCATAGGACAGGGGCTAGTGACTAGTACCAAAGGCATAAATCCCTAAAACAGTGAAGGAACTACCTTTATAACTGTAAACACACACAATAGATTATAAACTAGAAGCAAAAAACTAATTAAAAATGTATACAAAGAGTGATGAAAAGTAAAAGGGACTGGAAATACAAGCCCAACTGTAAAGTACAAGTACAACTGAAAAGGAAAAAATAGCTGAAAGGTGAAAAGAAGCTCCTGGATTGTCCACCATGGAACCTAACTAAAGGGTAGGTACCGATAGCCTCCTCAGCACTCCACGTCTATGGGTCTCCTCTGTGTACCGACAAGTCGTATGGTCCACCTCTGGGTACCGTCCAGTCCTGGAACACTCAACCTCAGTCAGCACTGTCCGTCCTCTGCATCCAACACAACGAGGTGCGGGCATAGCCCATGTAGGATGAGTATAACGATACTCAGTAGGAACCCCGAGACCACCAAGGTATCTCAAAATCCACCAAAGATAAACCACAGAGTATGAAATCAATGGATATCCATTACTTATGTATATGCCCATACATATACCTAAGTTATCAAGTAACCCATCTCAATCATGAGGAAAACACAGGAATCACTAACTCAGATCACACAGGTATACAACTTATATAGAGAGATAGAGATGATTAGATATAGCCACTGAATCATCTAAGCTGTCGGACCCACACAGGATCCAGGACCAGCAGTTAGAACTGTCGGACCCACATAGGATCCAGGAATAGTAGTTGGAGCTGTCGGACCCACACAAGATCCAGGACCAACTATTCTGTCGAACCCACATAGGATCCAGGAACATAGGTTAGAACTTTCGAATCCACACAAGATCTAAGAACAATATTCAGAGCTGTCGGACCCACACAGGATCTAGGAACAACTATTCTGTCGAACCCACACAGGTTCCAGGAATAGAAGTCAGAACTTTCAGACCCACACAAGATCCAGGAATAGTAGTCAGACCTATCAGACCCACACAGAATCTAGGAACAACTATTCTGTCGAACCCACATAGGATCCAGAAATAGAATTCAGAACTGTCGGACCCACACAGGATCCAGGAATAGTCGTCAGAGTGCAACCAGCCACAGGGTTTCCACAAAGCATGCTTGATTTCGGGAGGGTACGCTCCTCAAGACAAGAGTCAATACATCAACTGCCACAAAGTATCATGAATAAGTGTCTCAAAGGTCCGCCATGTTACAGGGGTCTCAACGCAATAGACAGCGCGTCAATCGGACGCCCGGTCTGTGAGTTATTATCCTTTTAGTCCCGGGGGCCCAGTTGGATTTGTGCACGATCCAACCTGACCATATCTCAACTATAACCCAAAATCTGATGGGGTATTCTAAAAGGGACCGCCGTGCTCCAAGAAAACTAGCACCGCTAACGGTTCGTCAAACGATCGTTCGGTGCCAAAGATATGGCCAAAAGAAGTAAAGGGTCGGTAGTGGGCCTGGGTCCGGTCCGACTCGGTCGGACCTACCTGGCATGACCCAGTCTGGGCCGACCCAGTTTGGGTCGAACCGGTCAGACCATTTGGGTCTAGACTGGCCCATTGGGTGGGCCCGCCTGTTAGGTTCAGCCCGGTCTGCTAGGCCCGACCCAGTAGACTATGAGGGCGGTTCGGCCCGAGCTCAGGGCCAGTTCGGCCTGGAGCGTCGCGAAGGCCCGACCGGGCCAGTTCGGCCAGGGCACCGTGAGGGAGGCCGCGGGCTGGCTCGGTAGGCCGGCAGGGCGCCCAGGCAGGCCATGTGGTGGCCGGGGGGCCGGGTGGCAGCCTAGGCATGCCGGCAGGGCGGTCGGGCAGGCCGGCAGGTGGGCCGACGGGCGGTCGGTTCGGCCGGCAGCGGTGTTGGGCGCCGCGGGGGCGGCACTGTTCATAGAGGCTACGGGTAGTGCGACCTTTGTCTTTTTCCACCTTCGTCACCTTTTTGCTTCATCACTATGCCAATGATTACCATAAACAAGATCGACGGAGGGGTCGGGCCATGTTGGTTTGGCCCGCACCCTCCACGGTTAGGGTGGTATCAAGATGCTTGCAAGTCTGAATCACAACAACCCTCGTTCTTCGTTTTGAGAGAAAGGAAGAACATGGGAAAGATCATACTTAGATAAAATTAAACCCCTACCTTTGATTCATCGTTCGTCATTTGTTGACAGAGTCGCGGAAAGTAGACGAAGAGAATCGTCATTCGTCGCGTCTGCCGCACACTTCCAAACCCGAGCTGCATCGGCTGAGGAAGACGCTCCACGTTGGTAGGTGTCTGGGGAAGAAGTTGAAGAAGGATCGTCTCCATCTTTCTTCATTGGAATAATGAGTTCTTCGTTCTTCATTGGGAGAATTCTAATCCTCCCAAGCTCTCCTCTTTCCCAACCTCCACCCAAATTCCATGTGAAATAATATTAGATTGAGTTGTCTAATATTTCGTTAGCACAAAAATTCAAAAAGAAGAATTAATTTAATTAGATAGGATCCACCTAATTAATGTGAAGGGTTGGAAAAAAATAAATAAAGGGGAGTTGAAGAGGTTCCCCTATATTAATTGGAGCTTGAGGGTTTCTCTACTTTAATGGGGAGTTTCAAGGGGTTAAAATCCCAAGTGGTCCCCACCACATTAATCCTCTCATGGGAGGTTGAGTTTGGGTGGGCCCCACCACCATAACCTCTCATGAGAGGTTAAGGTGCGGTGGTCCCACCTCCAACCTCCATGAGGAGGTTTTAACCACCACACACCAAATGGTGGCTCAAATAAAATAAAGTGCAGCTCACTTTATTTTATTATTTTTCCATGAAAACCCAAAATCTAACTTTTATTCACGACCAACTACCGTCGAGGTGAAAGTATCCTTAAGCGATTAACGACACTACGAGTTCAACGGTGCCCTCATATTTCAATTCCGAGCACCGGTTCAAAAGTTATAAAATCCCACTCATATGTTTACTGAACATACCTGAACAAAACTTCAGAAATTGATTCTGGGCACACCGGGCCTCAGAATCATGCACCTTCAGTTTTCACAGACTCATAAAATTCCCATGTATTTAAGAAAAAATTTTCTATGGAAATTCCGGGTCTTTACATCAGTGTTAATTTTTGGTAGGTTTATGTTAAATTCCTTGAAATCCTCATTAGAAATGTCCATGTATTTAGATGTGTAATATTAGTTTTAAAATACTATAATTATAGTGTTACAATGTGTGATTTTATTATTACCAACTTTGAAATGGTCAATTTAAAGTCTTAATTTTCATTTCTAAATTGTGAGTGTCGAAAACTAGACGCTCAGTGTTAAAATCTAGATGCTCTATGTTAATTTCGGTAAGATTGATATTAAATACCGTGACAACCTCCTTTTACATGCTTGTATGTTATTATGCGTCTTTTCAGTTTTAAAACATAGAATTAGAGTGTTAAACATTATAATTTTAGTGTTGGTATCTATAGTGTAGAATTAAAAAGATTCTTATTTTAATCTCTTACTGTTAAAGATAAAACATGGATGCCCAATGTTAAAATATGGATACCGAATGTTAATTTATGGTATGTCAGTGTTAATTTTTGGTCGGTTTATGTTAAATGCATCAAAATCCTCATTAGAAAAAACCACATGTTTAGATGTGAATATTAGTGTTAAAATCCTGTAATTATAGTGTTATAATGTGAGTTTTTAGTGTTATTAACTTTGAAATGCTTAATTTAAAGCCTTAGTTTTCATTTGTAAATTGTTAGTTTCAAAAAACAGATGATCACTATTAAAATCTGAATGCTCTATGTTAATTTATTTAAGATTGATGTTAAATACTTTGACAACATCCTTTTAGATTCCCATATGTTCTTATTTGGATTTTTTAGTTGAAAAGATTTTTGTTATGTGTTACTAACATTTTTCTCACCATTATATATCATAGGATATCAAGGTTTTATATGATGGATATATGAAAGGTGTCAATGAGAACCCACATGAACTCCTTCGAGTTCAAGGTAATTTATTAGTTGGAGGATCTACTGCTGAAGTGGATAGATTTTATCATATCCCAGATGAAGAAATAGAGGCTAATGGAGAGTCAGAGGAGCATACCGAGGACTTCGAAGAGGAAGTGGAGGATATAGATGAAGATGAGGAAGTGGGGGGAAGATGAATATAAGGAAAATTTGTTGGAGGTATGTGATGAAAGTGATAAAGAAGAGTGTGGAGCAGTGAAAGTTGACGAGGAAGCGAAAGAAGAAGTGGATAAAGTTGCGTTCAAACCAAGATTGAGAGACCCATATGGTCGGATGGATCCTTGGATGAAATAGCGAAAAAGATTGAAAAAATGGTCACCCTATGTGCAATAGCCTGTCAATGGTAAAGCCGACCTTAAAAGGAGGGTTTATGACTTATACACCTCAAGAAGGAATTGGGGAAGTAAATAGTAGTAGACTATAGTCATTTTCATATTTTGAAGAATGAAACTGTATTAAAATTTATTTCATGCACTTATAGCCTGTGGTTTGAATGGAGAGTTGTTGTTGACATGTATAATTACTATCTGTCTGAACATGAGTGTTGTTGTCTGGTCCTTATAGAATTGGTCAACGACAAGTTTAGTATATGCTTCCTTTACAATCAACTATTTTAAGATATCTAATCAGTAACATATGAATGAAAATATCATAATCATAGATGGTTACCATGATTTCAAGAACTCTTGTGAATGATTATAAATCATCTATAATAGTGACTAAACACATATTTTATCCACTATTCATGGTACTAATTTCAGGCATATATTGATGTACACAAAACTTTTGTATTATTTTTTATATATTGTGATAATATATTATTATAGGATAAAATTATCTCATGTAAGGAAGAGTGGAAAGTCACTGATGTTTTGATGTATGTCATGAATAATGTTGTTGGATACAACATAGTAGAGTGTCGACTTGTTTTCCCCCCACTTTGATGAATTTTCACTGGTTTTTCTACTATTCTGACTTAGAGATAAATAAATTGCATGTTTTGGACTCACTTGGTATTGGTTCCACTGATAAACAATGAAAAAAAATTTCTGCTCTACTAGTACTTAAAATGGCCTTCATCAATATTTGGTTTTTGGTTAACGAACATAGTTACTGATTTATAAATTAGTAATTTATTATATTTATTGAATTTCATATAGGGTGATTTCCTTGTTACCATGTTGCAACATCTTTCAGGATGGGTCTTTTCTTATCCATTTAAATTTGAAGTTATGTATGAATCTGTTCAGCTACAATATAATTGGTAGACTAAATTACCCAATGATTTATTTTTGAAATCCAGTTTTATTATCTAATGATTTTTTTCCTAGTAATGATTGTGGAATTAACTTAATCATAAACCTTTAAGAATGGGACAACATGATAGAGATGAAAGACTATAATGATGTATTTATTTTACACCTTTTTATATATTTTTTTGTCTCTAATATATATAATTTTTTCATGATATGTTTATAGATTCAAATTCAAAGGAAAAGGGTTAAATTACTATGGTGGTTGGTGAACCATGGATACAATGCAAGGAGGAATTTTTTTTGGAGGATTTGTCTAGTTAAACACAAAATTTCATGGGGAAATAGTTGTAAATTAAACTGTTAGTGATATGTTGGAGTTTGGTTGAATTTGGCGGACATTTGGTTCTATTATGACTGTATATTTATTGAATCAATGAAATACTCAATCCTATTGTCATTTTTCATTTTTTTGTTGAACCAATGGAATACTAAATCTAGAGTAGGAGTGTGACCAATTTATTTAAAATGATGAAGAGTATATTATGTAAAATTCATGGAGTGTTAGTTGAATTTTCACAAAAACCAAAAAAACTTGAGGAGTGTTAAAATATAGAGGCTCGGTGTTAAAACTTAGAAGTTCAGTGTTAAAATCTATAAATTATGTTATCTAAATATGTTAACATGGTTTATATATTATAATTTCATTAATCTTCCTAATTGCATATATTAATTTATAAACACGAGTGATTATTCATACCTCAACATCATTATAAGTAAAACAAAACCAAAAAAACCAGAATTCATCAGATTTAAATGGCAGAACTCAAAAAAAAAATAGATTTAATTTTTTTTCTTCATATTTACATCATTTTCCACTCTAAAATTTCATTGTTTAGAAACATATTAGGCAACATATAAAAGCTTGGATTGAGATTTATACACCTCTTTCTCTTGTGACCAACTTCTTTAAAATGATGAAGAAAAATCTTTGGTGGTTGCAAAAAAGTTTCAACCATTTCATTGGTATATGTCAACACATTCAATTATAATAAAGGTGTTACAATCTAAAAATTAAGTTATGTAAAATTCAAAGAGGGTTAATTTACTTTTCACAAAAACCAAAACAAAAAAACCTGAGCATGAGTGTTAAAACCGGGAGGCTTGATGTTAAAACTTAGAAGGTCAGTATTAAGATCTGTAAATTAGATCATCTAAACATGTTGATATGGTTTAAATATTATAATTTCATACATCTTCTTAATAGTATCAATTAATTTATAAACACTAAGGATTATTCATACCTCAAAATCATTATAAGTAACACAAAACCATAAAAAACTAGAATTCATCAGATTTAAACACCAAAATGCCACAAAAACATATTTCATTTGTTTTCAGATTTACAGCATTATCCACTCTAACATTTCCTTGTTTATAAACATATTAGGTAGCATATGGAAACTTGGATTGGGATTTATAAACCTTTTTTTTTCATGTGAAAAACTTCTTTACAATGATAAAGAAAAACCTTTGGTGGCCATAAAAAAGTTTCATCCATTTCATTAGTATATTTCAATGTAATTAATTTTAACATAGCCGTTACAATATAAAAAGTATTTTATGTAAAATTCATAGTGTTAGTTGACTTTTCACAAAAAACCAAAACAAAAAAACTTGACCTAGAGTGTTTTTTAGGGCCAATAGGGACCTATACACCCTGAGAGGGGGGGTGAATCAGGGTATGGATATTATTTTCAAAGTTCTTCCTGCCCCACTGGATATTGACCAATTTATTACAATGGTCACTTTGGTTGCTCTTGTACGATTATTATGACCAGTTCTTTTTGGTTTGTCTGATGATGATTCTTTGAATGCAATGCATGGAAGCGACTAGGAATACACAAAGATTTTTACTTGGTTCACCCGCACTGGGCTACGTCCAAGGAGCATACAACGACGATGTGCTGTTGTACCAAATCCGCTAAGGCTTACTGCCAATAATGTTCACAAGGTTCGGGCTAGATCACGTCTATGCCCAGGCTCACTGCCTTTACAAGGTTTAGGATCAGCTCACTGCTTTCCCAAGGGTCACTCCCTGTTTCTCTCTCTCTGGCTCACTACCGGTGGAGAGGATCACCTTTTTCCTCTTCCTATGATCACTGCACTTGGAAGGGAATCCACTCACAGTTTATAGACCTGTAGGTATCTTCATTTTCATGAAATAATGCATTTTAAACTGTTGATAGATGCTCTGTTGAAGTCCAACTTTCATTTACTGATGAATAGCACTTTGGCTCTGACCACTGGGCAACTACCTTTGGAAAGTACCTTCGCAAAGCACCCTACTTCGTGAAGCTCCCAATTTCGCGAAGCTCAAACAAGCCTTCGTGAAGCTCCTGCATTTTTGCGAAGCACTTTCGTGAAGCACTCTTGCGAAGCTCAAGCCGTCGCAAAGCAACATCCCTCGCGAAGCTTACTAAGCCAACGCGGAGCTCACAGGTTTCGCGGAGCTACAATAGCCGCCGCAAATCACCTCTTTCGCGAAGCACACTGGCTCCGCAAGCCACCTTCGCAAAACGAGAGCAAAATATTTTCTCTGAAAATTCTCTCTGCTTCTCTCGAGGGGGTCGACCTATATTTATAAGCGATTCCACCGACCCTCGGCCCTTCCGCGCGAAGTCAACGCCACTTCATCGCCAATCGCAAAGCTCCAAAGTTTCCGCCAGAATTCTGTCCAAATCACGAAGCACCACGACAATTTTCCATTCACGGAGCTCGTCGTAATCGAGAAGGATCACCATCAACATTCCTTCGCGCCTTCGCCACGGAGCTCCCTCGCAAAGCCCTTCACCGCCACGATGCGCTTCAACTCTGCCGTTCGTGAAGCTTTGACGTAATCGTGAAGCATCACCGCCTCCATTTTTCTGGACTTCATGAAATCCAATCCATACATCCCATCTTTGCGAAACTCATGCCTTTTCCATATAAAAATATGATCTTCATGGAAATCCATTTTTCACGATGCTCACCAAACTCCAAATTTTGGTCCCCAAAATTTTGGCAAACACTGGGAAACGACGCCACCTTGTACTGCTCTTTTGTACCGCCTCCAGATCGTTCTTTCCTTTGTCATCGTTCTTTGTCAACATGGATTGTCAATAACTTCTTGGGAACTCGAAAAATCTCTATGGAAACCTGCTTTGTCAAGAAACACAATCAACCCAAAAATACTTCAATGTTACCTTGATGGATTTTTTGCCCAACAGTGTTAAAATTTTGAGGCTCAGTGTTAAAACCTAGAAGGTCTGTGTTAAAATCAGTAAATTATGCCATCTAAACATGTTGACATGGTTTATATGTTATAATGTCACACATCTTCCTGAATTCATTAATTAATTTATATAAACCAATGATTATTCATACCTCAACATCATTTTAAGTAACACAAAACCACAAAAAACTAGAATTAATGGGATTTAAACACTAAAACTTCACAAAAAATACATTTCATTTGTTTTCAGATTTACATCACTGTCTTCTCTAACATTACCTTATTTAGAGACATATTGGGCAATATAAAAAAACACCACCCTATTAAAGTTTTCACATCAACTTGGATTGATATTTCTACACCTTTTTCACATGTAACTAACTTCTTTACAATGAGGACAATGATATAACTTCTTATTTTTAAATTGAGACATAATACAATTACGAGATGGTCTACCAGGAGGATGACAAGTCTTCAGTGATTGAAAAAAAATTTGATCCATATAATCATTATATATCAATGCATTCATATGTGGCATATCATTTCTCTCAACCGGATGCATAACTATAAGATAAATCTTTTGTTGGGTGTTAAATAGACAACAATATTCTACATATCTATATAGGTTACCTTGCAATTTTCTTATTTATGAACGTGCATGATCCTAAGGGATCCCACTCATTTTACATGCTCAATAAGTGCATTCTCGACTGCCTAGTTTTATAGTGATATCCACATTACCGGTCTGAACTAAGAAAACATTATGTCCATATTTATCTACTATCAAAGTTTCACCCCTTAACACATTCACCTTCAATTTTTCCTCAAAATTGGGACCAACTCAATTTATCCACCTCTTCATTTTTTCCTTGGTGGTAAAAAATTTCTCACAATGTTCATTAATCAATACACAGATATTGTGTCTCCTCTCCTTCATAATCCATGCATTGAATGATTCAGATAAATTGGTTGTAATATGATCCCATCAACAGTATGGAAATCATGACATTTCCACTCTATCAACATCAATATCCTTTTCAACCCATATTGATAATTATGAACAAAATCTTGTCAAATTATTCATAGAAACATTGAAATCATAGTCCAATCGAGAATAAGTAATGACATCCAATAATTTCAATGCCCTTTCCTTAGTTCCTCTTCCCATTCCCCTACATAATTTTGTAATTCTAGCACTATAATTTTCTTTTACATGACGGTAACAATATTCATGTCAATCTCTGAAAAAAACTATTCTAACGACACCTGTAATCGCATTTTGTTGATAAGATACAATAACCAGTTGAATAGACCCTATAATTTATTTTATGTTGTTTAAAAACCATTTCCAATCATCATATGTTTCACCCCCAACAATTGAATATGCCAATGTGAAATGTTTATCATCTACATCATATGATGATGCTTCCAACTGAAGGTACATTTATAAGGACCACTGAGGTGAAACCCATCAACAAACAACACATATTGAGCACCTAATAAGAAAACATTTATGCAACACCCATATGCAATGAATAATATTTCAAATCTACCATTTTTTGAAGATACCAACTTTTATATTATTTTTGGATCAAATTCCATGAGTCTATTTCATATCCAAGGGTTTAACATATATGACTACTTTGAAACCCCATATATTTCACTGACTTATTTTTACTTGGCTCTTAAAGCTTGATGGTATGTAAGGGATATACCATACTCTCTATACAAGTCCTCTTTAATTTCATTGGAATATTTTTCCACATTTGACTTCACCTCATCACAAATGATAGATGAAATTAATGATGCCATTAATTTGTGTCAAATTATTAGTAAATCTTGAGTTGAGTGCATATGAGTATTTTGAAACGTTTTCACATAAAGAAATGGAGTGGAATCCCCCAAGACATATACTGTTAACTTCCACATGAAACTATAAACTTTGAATTTGGAAATAATATTTTTAGGAATATTCCTTAAATATTAATAGTCAAACCTATGTGCAATTATATACTTGAAGACTGTCTCCTTCAATGCTTTGGATGAAGGAAAAATCTAGCCAAAATTTACCAAAAATTCATTTCACTTTGAAGCATTTAACTTCGGGATAAATCATGGAACACTACTAATTGTATAAGTTAACATTTGAAAACCACCATTAGATGATAAAAATTGTTCTGAATTCCCACTAACTAATTCAACCAAACAATTTAAATATCAAATGTAAATACATAACATGTGAACAAAATATTAATATAAACAATTTTGACATGTCATTACCTTTGATCTACATCCATTATCAACTACAAGAATTCATCTAACCTTAAAATAATATAGACATGAGAAAAACTTTTATTGAATGTGAATAATTTCTCATCTCCCCCATCATCTATAAGGTCTAAAAAAAAATACAATTTTCAAGCTTTAAAATGTATTTTAAATCTAACGATGACACATCACACTTCAGAATCAATGATGCCAATCTTGATATTTCATCAAATTAAATTCCTTCTATTAGCACTCTATCCATCAATCTTCCACCTTCACAATTCATTTTTCCTTAAGAATCACTGAAAATTACTACATCAAAATGAAAAAAACAAAACATTTATTTTTGAAAATAATTTGACATTATCTTGTATCACTAAACCTACAAAATTAATGAATATAAGATATTAATACTCACTATCAGTTCATATTTACATCAATTAAAAAAATAAATGAAAAAAATATAAGTAGTATAGAATTTATAGAAAATATGGTTTCAGATACACTAGGTGATGAGAGAAGGGTAAGAGAGATAAACTATTAGTCAGAGTAGAGGTGATGGTGGGAGGAGGGAACTCCTAGAAGCATGCCCACTATCACACTAGAAGGATGACTACAAGTGACAAGGAAATGAAGAGATAAGCACAGGAGACAAGTCAATGGCTGGACAAGCACAAAAGATGATGTTGTGGCTAGATGAGTTCCAACGAGGATGTAGTGGTGGGATGATCACATGAGAGAGCTACAAGCACTGGATGAAATTAGTTCTGAGAAGGGGGAAGTTTTTTAGGGTATAAGGGTCATTTGGATACCCTATGTAATAAAAAGGGTCCCCCGTTGGAATTTTATCAAGTCTTAGTCCTTAACCCAAATTATACCTCCCTTTTGGTCTATAAGTTTCATTCTCCCATATAATTATTATTATTTATAAAATTATTAGTCGTAATAATAATATTATTATTAATATTTAGGTACATATAGGGTAGTCGTATCAGGGTACTATAATTAAATTAACTGTAATAAATTTATTAACTAAATATTTTTATAGTAAATATGTAATATATTATATTTAAAATTCAATTGATATTAGATTTATAATTTATTTCTAATTTTTAATTCAATTAAATTAATCATTGTTAATTCATTAACTATGTATTTTAAAATAATAATAATATTATAAAATATATTTATTTAATCTAGTATCCATTCATTTTAGATTCATAAGTGAAATTTAAAATTTTATAATTATAAACAAGGATTTAAATGGGTAGTGATAGTTAAAAATGTTTTTCAAAATATAATAAAGTAGAAGTAGTTTAATGAGTTAAAAAAATTAATGAGTTATAAACGGGTTCAAGTTTTGAAAAATTAAACAGGTTTGAGTTTAAGTATCCCAAATTTTGTAGGTATTACATAATTTTTCCTCCATGATTAATGTTAATAACAAACTATTATTATGTAAATAATATATATTTAAATTATCACATTTCAATAATTATAATATTTTTTAGTTTACAAAAATATAAATAATTATTTAATATTATAGATGATTATAACAATCATAATAATCTTCATTATATGTTTACATTAATTACATATATAATAGAAAATTTATTTTTTTAATTATAAATATAACAAAAATGTATGGTATATATGTTGTCTTATTATAGATTTAATAATGATTTTTTTTTTATTTTTTTGTTACATTATATATGTTTGTATATTTTTTTGATGTCACATAATGTCTCACATTTTTAATTATTACTTGATTTTAATATATATATATGACCAACATGTAACATGAATTATCTTATTTATAGTTATAATCATAATATTATATATATTTGTTGCAACTAGCCATAATCCCTGTAATGAGAGGAATATGTTATGATCAAATCAAAGATGAGTAAAGCATGAACATACACAATTGTTTTTACTTGGTTTGACTCTAAATTATAGATAAATCCAAGGTTAGTGGTGAGTTCACTACTCCCACCATGGCACACTGTATATTATGATCCAATACAAAGATTAAATTGATCACCACACCTAGAATTCACTACTCGTACAATGTTTTAGGCTAACTGTCTTAATGTCACTAACACTATGAGTCTCCCTTACATGGATAAACTAACAACCCATATCAAATCATTATCCAGTACATGTTTATCAACAATGATAAAAAAATAAAATCCACCCTTTTCTATGATGAGTTTCAGGGGGGATAACATTCATCCAAACATAGTTGAATAACAAAAAACTGAAACCTAAACCACACGATCTTCCACATGTATTGGATTAAATAATGCATGAATAAAACAACATACCTTTCAACTTTGATGACTCTACTTACAAAAACCTGTCATATGAGCTTGGATGAGATCACCAAGAAGCAATTGTAGGACTCCTTCCCCCCATGATGTCCATAGATTACATGAATCTCCAGATGTTCAGGGAGGAACTCCCATCCATCCTTGTTTATCTAAAATATTTGTTTAAAGGATATAATAGATCCAGGTCTTTAGGGTAATTCAGTTTATGAAGTTCTCATAGCATCTCAACCACCAAAAAAGTGACAGGATTTAACCTAATTTTATAGCCTTCCAAGGAATCCCCTCAGATCAAAACATTAGTCCATATTAATTGAGTGTTTTACACAAATTCTCCAAACATTTCAACTCTTAAAATGTTCAAATCAAACCCTTTAGTGATCATTTAACACTTAAAGAATTATGTGAGATGTTCAAACTCCAAAAATCTATCATCATATGATGAATAACTGAATATGATAGCTATTAGAATAGAAGATCAAAGGAACACTACCAAAAATAAATTATTTGTGATGGGATCCCATCATAAATAGCTATTTGCGATGAGACCCCTTCACAAATAACCTATCACTAAAAACGACATCGCAAAAGATACTTTTTGTGAAGTTCCATTGCAAAGAAGTATCTTTTTCGATTGGGAGCTTTCCCATCGTAAATATTTTTTTTAAATGGGTTATTAATTATGACAGGTCAAGTGACCTCTTGCAAATAAGTTTAAAAAATATAAAAAATTAAAAATAAAAATAAAAAATAAGAAAATAAAATAAAAAATATAAAAATATTGAAATAAATTTAAAAATTATAATAAATAACATTATAAACATATAAAATAATAAAAATATTAAAAAAAATATTTTCATTTAAAATTTAACATAATAAATATGTACATAATGTATCCATCACTACGGAGGGGGAGGGGTAGGAGAGGGGAGGGTCATCTAGAAGAGGAGGGGGAGGGAACTCTATCCCTAAACCTTGAACCAGCTGTCGCACATACTCGTTCTTCTAGTCCCGACATCGTCACATCTCCTCCTACTGCTGCTAGTGCTGTCGACAGAGCTCATACTACTCCATATGCATGGCCTCAATAACCTCACTCTGAACTTTTAGCTACTCCTCATACTATGATACTGATAACGATGAATCTCGACAAGCTCCCCTTGAGCTGGACGTTACCATACAATAATACCATAAAAACTGCTAGGCATCAGTCGAGAACAAATACCAACCACTCGACCCTTCTTGAAAGCATACTAAATCACATGAATCCATACTGTATCATCAAATCCTTCCACACCAATGGACTGAATCTCAGTCTCATCCTGAATCTCATCCTATGTTTGAGAAGTTTTGGCCTCATATGAATCCTTCAATTGCATTTTTAAATTCAACTAGTTAAAATATTATTTTTAGTTAATTTTAAAACTAAAAAAATATACTGACCACAATCTGATTTAGAAGACCACCTGTAATCTCTTCAGTGATAGGATCACTGTAAATCCTCTTATAAATATCAAAATCTGTAATATCAGGATGCTCAACTACCTATATGAGTATAAAATAAACAATTGACATTTAAAGTTATATAAATTATTTTTTAAAAAGTAATTACCATATGTTGTTGATGCATACTGAATGTATGACTACCAGCTCGATGCATCACCTCCCGCCTCTCCTAGTTCTGCCGACCTAATGATTCTCTCCTCTGAAAAATATCTCCCATCCAGTAAGAACATAATCCATCTCAAACTTGAGATGAGATGTAATCAGGTCGATAAGTACATCAAAACTAATCAAAATCCATGAATTCCACCTTCTTCATAGAGGTCCTCCACAAATTGTGCAAAAACTGATGATAGTGATCATGCATACACACCTCATAGGACTCCTTGATGGAACTCAATATGCTATCATCAAATAGATACCATAAAACCTGTATTTTTTTAATAATAACAAGTTAACAATTAAATAAATTTCAAAATAACTATTATTTATTTACGTACCATAAAATGATCAAACACGTGGTGTCGAACATTAATGGGAACGTGATCCCATGTCACCCATTCCTTAGAAAAATATTTTTGCAAAATAGGGCTCCCCTACCCAACAATTATATGCGTAAAGTTGTGAAAAAATAAGAAATAATCAAACAATTAGTAGATAAACAAATTAATGAAAAGCAATGAAAACTAACTAAATTACACAACTAAACATACATCTACAGGCGTGGATTGAAGTAAAGAAGTGGACGACACTCAGGAATATGGTCGGTAATCATCAATCACAAAGAAACCGACACCTTTGATTCGATGATGAATCACTAGGAACCTGAGGATCAGATGATAAAGCATCAAACTGATCACCAGTTAGTACAACCTCCTTGAGGGATTGTAAGATATCATCATAAGTCTCTCCATCCATCTGAAACATTTAAATAATGTTGTTATCAAATAATTGAAAATGAGTATTATATATATATTACTAATTTTTATAAATTATTACTAATTTTTACTCATTATTACTAATTTTTATTAATTTTGACTAATTATAATTTTTTTACTATTTTTTACTATTTTGGACCAATTATTAATAATTAATACTAATTACCACTAATTATTACTAATTATTGATAATTACCACTAATTATTACAAATTATTACAAAATATTGATTATTACCACTAATTATTACAAATTATTACTAATTACCACTAATTATTACTAATTACCACTAATTATTACTAATTACCACTAATTATTACCAATTACCACCAATTATTACTAATTATTAATAATTAACACTAATTATTACCAATTACCACAAATTAATACTAATTATCACTAATTTTTACTCATTATTACAAATTTTTACTAATTTTTACTAGTTTTTACTAATTATTACTAATTAACACTAATTATTACTAATTACCACTAATTATCACAAATTACCCTAATTATTATAAATTACCACTAATTATATCTAATTATTACAAATTACCACTAATTATTACTCATCGCCGCTAATTATTACAAATTACAAATAATTATTACAAATTACAATTAATTATTACTAATTTCCACTAATTATTACTAATAATCATTAATTATTACTAATTATTACTAATTATGACTAATTATTACTAATTAATACTAATTTCTATTAATTATTACTAACTATTATTAATTACCACAAATTATTGCTAATTACCACTAATTATTACTAATTACCACTCATTATTACTAATTTTTACTCATTATTACTAGTTTTACTCATTATTACTAGTTTTTACTAATTATTACTAGTTTTTACTCATTACCACTAATTATTACTAATTACCACCAATTATTTCTAATTATTACTAATTACCACTAATTATTACTAATTACCACTAATTATTACTAATTACTAATAATTGTTACTAATTACCACTAATTATTACTAATTACCAATAATTATTACTAATTACCACCAATTATTACTAATTACAACTAATTATTACTAATTACCGCTAATTATTACGAACCATTATGAATTATTTCTAATTATTACTAATTATTACAAATTATTACTAATTAATACTAATTAATACTAATTAATACTAATTAATACTAATTAATACTAATTATTACTAATTACCACTAATTATTACTAACTATTAATAATTACCACTAATTATTACTAATTACCACTAACTATTATCAATTACCACTAACTATTACTAATTAGCACAAATTATTGCGAATTAATACTACTTATTACTAATTGTAATTAATTACCACTAATTATTACTAATTATTACTAATTTCCACTAATTATTGCAAATTTCCTAAAAACTATTACTAATTAATACTAATTATTATTAATTATTTTTAATTATTGATTATTATCGCTAATTAATACTAATTAATACTAATTAATACTAATTAATACTAATTATTATTAATTAATACTAATTGCCCCTGATTATTACTAATTATTACTAATTATTAATAATTATTACTAATTAATACTAATTATTAATAATTATTACTAATTATTACTAATTATCTTCAATTACCACTAATTATTACTAATTAATACTAATTACCACTAATTATTACTAATTATTACTAATTATTACTAATTATTACTAATTACCACAAATTATTACTAATTACCACTAATTATTACTAATTACCACTAATTATTACTAATTACCACTAATTATTACTAATTACCACTAATTATTACTAATTACCACTAATTATTACTAATTACCACTAATTTTTACAAATTATTACTAATTTCCACTAATTCTGTCTAATTATTACTAATTAATACTAATTATTACTAATTACCACTAATTATATCTAACTATTTCTAATTACTACTAATTATTACTAATTACCACTAATTATTACTAATTGACACTAATTATTACTCACTTCCATTAATTATTACTAATTAACACTAATTATTACTAATTACCACTAATTATTACTAAATTTTAATCATTATTACCAATTTTTAATCATTATTACTAATTTTTAATTATTATTACTAATTTTTAGTCATTATTACTAATTTTTACTAATTATTACAAATTACTACTAAATATTACTAGTTTTTACTAATTTCCACTAATTATTACTAATTACCACTAATTATTAATAAATACCACTAATTATTTCTAATTACCGCTAATTATTACTAATTACCGCTAATTATTACTTATTACCGCTAATTATAACGAATTACTGCTAATTATTACCAATTACCGCTGATTATTACAAATTACTAATTACCACTAATTATTACTTATTACCGCTAATTATTATCGATTACTGCGAATTATTACCAATTACTGCAAATTATTACTAATTATCACTAATTATTGCTAATTACCATTAATTATTACCAATTACCACTAATTAGTTCTAATTACCAATAATTACCACTAATTATTACTAATTACCCCTAATTATTACCAATTACCACTAATTATTACTAATTATTATTAATTATTACTAATTACCACTAATTATTTCTAATTACCACTAATTATTACTAATTATTACAAATTTTTACAAATTTTTACAATTTTTTACTAATTTGTACTAAATATTATTAATTATTACTAACTACTGCTACTTAAAACTAAATACTTCTGATTAAAAAAACTTCTTAACAATTAAAACTAAATACTTTGAATTAAAAAGAATTACTATTTCTTAAAACTAAGTACCAAAAAATAAAACTAAGTAGTTCTAATTAAATCCTATTACTGCTAATTAATAATAATTATTACTAATATAAAATAAAATAAACTAATTAAAAATTAAAAACATTAAATAAATACCTTAAAACTAGAACTTCAAGGGGATGAAAAACTTGGAATTTTCTTGTGCAATTTTAAACTTCTAAAAGTTTAACCAGAAAATTATAAGAGAAGAGGAGGAAAGAAGAGTATAGAAGAGATGGGAACAAAAAAAATTGGGTGGAGGTATATATAGGTTAGATAATTTGTGACGGGAAACCCGTCACAAATAGTAGTATTAACGACGAAACCCATCGCAAATAGTACTGACTGTTATTAATTACGATGGCAGTAAAAAAAAGTATTTGCGATGGGACCCATCGTAAATACCCTTATACCGATAATTTATTTTGACGAAAGTTAATTCCCATCGCAAATGATAAAAAATGAAGGAATGTATTTGCAATGGGGCTATATTCTTATCTCAAATACCTTTCATGGGGTTTGGCGTGCACTACGCGCCAAAGGCATTTATGACGAGAATAGATTCTTGTCTCAAAAACTGTTTTTAACGACTATTTGCGACGGATGATGGACCCATCGCAAATAACCCATCGCGAAAACCAACTTTTACCATAGTGGAACATGCTCATTGTTGCATGAAACAATAATTCCATGCATGAGCACCATGACATTGTGACTTTCACTGTATCATGGAGCTCCTTGGGATAGACCATGAGATAGACTATGTTGTGGTCGAGCCCGTTTTAGTGCACATTTCTTTCAATCTCTCATATACACTAAAATTTCACAGACATAATACACTTTCACCATTATGTCACATCATATGCAACAAAATTGTGAAATGATACCCAAAATTCCTTTGAGAAATTTCCAAATCTCCTTTTAGAAAAGTTATCATACAATTTCACAACTTATTGCATCATATGTAACAATTCATGAAAATGCATCCAAAAGTTCTTCTAGATATCCTCCAAAACACTTTTGGTGTAGTTCTCAAAGTTTGATAAACTTGATCATCATTCATGCATGCTGGGTTTTAGGGTTCATCATATGAATAAAGGTAGTGAAGGAAAACACATAAATGTGCTAAAACTAACCCCCCAAAAAATAAACATACAATTTAAATGAAGAACATAAACATGCATACCTAGATAACAACAAACTCCATCTTCAATCTTTGATGGAGTACATTGAATATTAATCACTAGAGAAGCAGATGAAGGACTCCTACCTCTGAGGGGATTACATAAGCCAAAGGATCCTAGAATGTTTTGTGAGGATCCCTAAATGCAGTAGGGGTGCTAGAATCTTCACCTAGTGATAAAATACGTGTCAGGAGGAAGAGGGTATTTGGAGGCTTGCAAACAATTAATGATTTCCAACATGAGGGATTTCATCCCTTTATATAGCTATCCTCAACATGTTTCATTTAATAAAACACATTGACCATATTTGTATCAACATACATTAATTCTCAATGGAATTATTCATTGAATTATTTCAATGAATGAAATCCATTTGATCTATTCATAATGGATTATAACTAATGAAACTGTGTGGGAAGATGCTTGAACTTAAAGTCATGCATATGTGGCAGATGCATGAACTTAGCCTATGAGGTGGTAGATTCATGCACTTAGCCTAAAATGTTTGGTGCAAAGTATTTTTTCATATGTATCATATGAATATGTTTTTAGTAGATGATCAAAAATCTACCACATGTGCTAAAATCTGTAAGGACTTCATGCAAAACTCCACAGCTCTTTGTGAATCTTTTTGGATATAGTTTCATTAAACTCTATTCATTTTAGATCAAAAACTTTTTCAAAAAATAAATCCTTATCCAAAGACCTAACTATGTGACCCTTCGGGACTCAGTAGTGCTGACAAGAAATATAGAACCCATATTTCATAGATGTAAGCAAAGAGCAGCTTTTAGAAAAACATTAGTACCACTCAACCTACTATGGGGTCTGGTGTGATCATGATCAAACACAATCATATATTTATAGGAACTTTTCTACCACAAGATGTATCATATACATCATATATAAATGTATATAATCCTTTTTCCCATGACATTGAGTGACCACTAGACATGGAACAATATCAATCTGGTCATTTAATCTTTTCATGATTCTCTGAAAAGGACTGACCAGGTTAATGAATACATCACATGTCATTCATCTAATGGATGAGTATATCACATGTCCCTCATCCAAGTATATAAGAACATCATATTTTACCTAAATAATCATGGTAATGCATTTCCTCATTCATATTCAATCAAGATCTACATGTCCTTACTTGTCATAAAAGTGGAAAAATCTCATCTTGGTTTCATTCTAATCGATGACATGATCAACAACATACCCAACCACCCCTTGATTAACTAAGTCATTTTTGACTTTCTTAAGTAAGGTATCAAAGTATAAAGGTTCACATACTAGGATTCTCACCAATGTTAAGTAATAAGGATTGATAATAAGCATACACCCCTAAGTATAACAATGATAGTATGACATTCCATGAGATATACTTTGGTGATTCAACACAAGTAATAAGTCTCTACTTATTACCTCATGAATCCATTTTTCATAACTCTTATACAACCCCCTGTAATGAGTATAAGAATATATTCATGCCAACTTTAACATATCATCACAGTCCATTATACTATGTGACTACCATCAATTAAGGATAACTCAAAGTCATACTTTGAGGGGATATTATCATTCGAACATTTATGTAAAGTAAATTTCAGAACACATAAATGAATGATAAATGGATGTTTCTATTATAAAACCGTAATACATTATACAACTATTATAATAATTTCTTAAGTATCTTATACCAAGAGAATTTACATGAACCGCTTGTTTCTGTTGTGTTAATGATTTTATTAACTCATTACATCTATATAAAATTCCCACCACATATCTATGTTACTATCTGATAAAATTCTCCCACTAACCACATTAATGATATTTTTAAAGTAAGTTAGTTTAAATAATAGCGAGACTTAGGAATAATATTCCTAACATTTAATTCTTTCACTAAAAGGAAAACACTAATTTATAGCAGTTTTTTTTGTAAAATGAAATGGATTTAACCACTGTGTTTTTCTCGATTGACAATTAATTAGTAATAGTTTTGTTGATACTAGCGGTGGTTCAATGAAATTGCTGACCATCCATTTTTTGAGGTATTTTTTAAACCATTTCTAAAATGAACGCAATGTTTTTTAAGGAAATTTGTAGCCAACATAGCAGTGGTTAAAACCACCACAAATTAAAAAAGAATAAGAATTAAATATCTTTTAATATGACATCGCCTCCAATATAAAAAATAGGTATATATACAATATAAATAATTAAATAATTGAAATATTGAAATGAAACATAAAAAATACAAGATTTACATACATTGACTGATCATCTAAATATACAACATATTAGTCAAATTCTGTAAAAGTGGAATATATAAGTTTCAGTCACAAATGCAACATATACATATAAGAATTCAACATCAACACTGATCTCTTATGTCATGCTAACTGCCTCTAGATGATACATGCTCCTTATTTTCATGTCAGCTACCAGCCTCTGCTACATCTGGTTCCTACATTAAATAAAATTTAGAATAAAAAATAGTTTTAATTATACATTACATATTTTTTTACAAAAAATATAATAATAATATAAAAGCATTGAAATAAATATAACAAATTTAGTACTGCTATAGTCTATTGTATCAGGGATACAATGTCTGTAGGAATACCACTAGTCATGCTATTATGACCTAATCCACTAAGCCCATCATGGACGGAGATAAGTCGAGTGCGACACCCCAAGCCTACCTCCAATAGGCCAAGGGTTGGAGACAAGAACCGAGTAGGCATATCATACACATGGGTGGCCTTATCCTAAGGTACCTGTATGCACACACACATCCCCAAATACCCATACAAAGTTGAAGGATAAATAAAGTTGATACCAATTCATGCATAAATCTAAATCCCATAATCATAGTATGATAATATTAATAAAAAGAATAAAGGGTTGAATACAAGCCCACCAAAACTAGAAAAGAAGTTCAACCTGTTAGAAAGAGGGGACTGCAGTCAAATTTGACACCTGATATGAACCACAATTAATCTAGCCCATATATTCCTTGTATGATCCTGGTCCTCAAAGGACCCCATCAAGCGACCTATCTTCTATATAATACATGAAATTTGTGGGCATATCCCATGAAAGGGTGAGTATAACAATGACCATAAGGAAACCCTAAAATCACCAAACATAAATCATCAAGAGAGTAGTCAAATCATCATAAGGGAATGTCAATCAGAACATGTTCTATATAATAATAACATCTAGATATACTAATGATAGATACTAAGTATCAGGGTAAGGTCAAAATCATAAATCCAACCTAGGATTCTTACTCGAGATTATAAGGTAACACTCATCCAAGAGAACTCACTCCATGACCTGGGTAACACTGATGATTCTCATCCGAGAGGTCGTACTCGTCGGGCCTCACCAAGAAAAAATACATGCTAAAAGTCATAAGGTATCAATAAAAAGATATGGTATCACACCCAAGGCTATGGGGGACATCGTAAACCCTAACTGAATTAACCCTCTAAGTAGGTAATAAATTCCCATGTATATGGTCACACTGATTCTTAAAACCCCACCTAGAGTAGGAGATATGATAGAGGATCCTACCATGGGCCTCATGAGGGATTACTATAAATATACCTGAGACCAATCCCATAGAGTGGATCACATCCTATGATCAGGACATAATTCCTCACTCTACCCTCATAGGGGATGAACTGAGGGAATACACCCTAATGAAACTGATCAATACAGATGATAATAAGGGCCTTAGGATATCCTGGAGGAAGAAAACAACATGTATTTCTTTCCCTGAGTCTGATCATGTTCTCTAGATCATACTCGTGCACTCCAAGCCATGACCATGTACTTTTTCCATGCCCATGTACTAGGCTGTGTCCAAGTACCCAGCTGTGTCTGAGTACTGGGTTGTGCTTGTGTACTCTGCTCATGCTCGTGTACCTGCCCATGTCCATGCCCATGTACCCTAAGGGTACACGCCAAGTCACTAAGTCATTTGACACTATATTTGACACATGTCACATGACATGTGATATTTTATTTCACACATAAACCCAAACTTCCATAAATGGGTCCACATGGCATGTTTTCTTCCAAACCACACATCGTATAGTGCTGGATTTTCCAAAACCTGTAGGTTCATCAATCATCATCCGCTTGCACCACCACCACTACTGATTCTTCTATTAACCACAAAAAGGAACTTAGATCTGAGGTTGACCAACCTCAATCTGTCCCTTGTGATAGAAATCCATCCTTCAATCTACTTGGAAAGCATCTATCGTCGCACCCTTCCATCACCACATACCAAATTGAGAAATGAGAAATGATGATATTATCCCAATATATCATTATATACATTGTATTTCGATTTAATAATAGATCTCAAACTCAAAACTATGGTATTAAATTATTGTTCCAAATAATGGTTGCATAATGATTGATCACTGGGTATTTGTCAAAACTCTGGGAAAACTGAATACCGATGATGATTTTATGAATAATGGGGAGAGAAATTCATAAAACACAAATGAGAGGAACAAAACTCAACCAATGTTCATGTTGGCATAAATTAATTTTCATAGGAATGATGAATGAAGAGGATTAACAAAGAATAATGAAATAACATCAATTACTAATATTCTAGGAAGATAAAACATCAACCACAATTTATCCATCGACTTGTAAATAAAACTATTAGAAGAATTGATTTGCGTTTGATACAGGATAATAAAAAACAGGATAAAATCTACAAATAAACATTCTACATTGAGTTTGGATCAATAGTTGGTGAAGAATAGTTCTGTGTCACTATCATTGGTGAGAACCAAAAACTCTATTGGCACTCCGATCACCAAATCACGATACTATGTCGGTCACTCATGAATGATCCTCCAACAGATCCTCTCTCAATACCTAGGATTATGTGGATAGACCTATGTATTTTCCATAATCATAATTATATATATGATTATAGGTCATGAATATATAATAAGTAATAAATAAATAAATTTATTAAATTACTAATCTACTCATGATTTCACTTTCATGAAATACCCGACGCTGACATAGGTTATGTCTTGCCTAGTGTAAAACCCATATTATGGATTCAACAGCTTTATCATATTTCTGATATGATAATCCATTCAATATTTATTCCATTATTTTTGAAAAACTACATGTACATGATATACTATATTTAATATTTTTATTATATCAACACTGAGACTCACCGGACCTCGGAATCTCGCATCGTCTCAGCGCTTGGCTTAAAAAATATTTTTTAATATATTCCAACATCTTTCAAGGGAAAAAAATTACATTACTTTTTCCAAAACTTAGGGATTATTGTCCTAAAAGGAAAAAATACTACTAAAAAAGATGAGGATACCGAGCTCACATAAGGGTATACCACTCCCAGGTACTCTCTTGTAGATTCCTGTGCCACCACTAGACATGAACCAAGGTAATCACATGACCACATAGGACATTCTACTATTGATGCTCAATCTCTATTGGTTACTAATAAATCTATTCTATATAAATATTTTGATGTGTTTTTATATATGAATCAATTTCATATTAATTGATATAATACGAGATATGTGCCTAATATTAATGATTTGTGTATTCTTATAAAAAATTGACATTTAGAGAAAAAGGAAGGAGGCACGACACTAGGTTTTTAGGATGATCATGGAGCATTTCTGGAAGCACCAAACTGAAGAAGTAGGAAAAAATGGAGAATCTGGTACTGAAATCACATTTTACACATAATTTAATATCAATATACAATGTGTAGTTTCATTTCACCATAATATTCAAGCTGTGAATCATCATTACATGACATGGAATCTAGTTACATGATGGGATTTTCATATCTTTGACCACACAACAGGCTATTTAACTCAATATTTGACCTAAGAAAACCCTATTAATGAGATCCAAGCCTATAAATAAAGGGTTCTAGATAGGAGAAAGGTAATCAGATTTGATTTGGGGGGTGCGACTACTAAGAGGCTGCCACAGGGTTCCAAACCATATTTCTTCATAGATAAGTTTTTCAGTTGGTTTTACTTTTTTTTCTTTCTCATTCTTCTATGTAATTTTGAATTCTAATTAGTTTAAATCCAATATTTTTTTTCTTTATTCTTGTTTCTTTATTTCTTTCTCAATATATCTTTTATGGATTTGGGTTTAATCATCACTGGAAATCACCCCAATATGGTTGGATAAAACCTATAGGGGGAGTGGAATCATTTAAAGGGGGTGTGTACCATCATAATTATATTTACCTTTTCTCGTAAAAATTATTTTACTTGATGGTATCATGTTGAGCCTGTATGTATATTTTATTCATAATTGAATCATTATTAATATGTTTTAAATAATGAATGAACCTCATCATGATTGAGATATTTTTTTCATGATCATTGAATTCAATTACTCTTATTCTTATGGAAATCTGAACTAAATGCACTTTATCTATTTTGATTCATTGAACCATGATGAATTAGGATTCTAGGGTAGTTTTATAGGAAATAAAAATTTCCTCTATAGATGAAATTTTTTAGTTGCACAAACATTTAATATAATTATTTTTCTAGTGAAGTTAAATTTATTTAGAAAAACTGCCCTAGGAAAATGATTTACCTCTCTCATTTTTCTCTATTTGAATTCATTTATTTCAATTTCATAATTAGTTTAGTAAAATCAAACTAAAATTGGAATGAAATAATGATAGATAAAATATTTTCAAATTTACATTGAATTTCATTGTTTTAAATCCCATAAAAGTGTTAGTTTAAGATAAATTTCCACATTTTATGATATTGGTGGTATTTTGAGCTTAATTGTAAAAATGGCCCACTTCATATTTTTAACAATTTTAAATTATTTCAATATTTTGTCCATAAAATTTTATATATTAATCAGAATTGTGAAATTATTTCTTTTTATGATTCTACACATCCAAGGATTCATTTCATCCTTCTTCAAAAAAATCTGAATCGACCATATAGAAGCTCAAAAGAAGCTCACAATTTGGACCATGAAAACTGTTTACAGATCTGTCGATTTTTGGAGTTGGGTCCCTAAATCATTCATGATGATCCCAATTACTGTTAAATTCTATGGGTGGATGCATAAGGAGTTTTGGAACATCTTTCATGAAGTATGGCATGGGTTAATTGGCTGTTTTAATGGTCATTAATGAATTATAATTCAAATGTTTTCAATTTGGAGAGTCTGAATGGATAGAATAAATTGTCAGAGTAAAATGAGTATAACTATCAGAATACATGTAAAAATATTCTAAACATTTGAGGAGAGACGTCCAAGATATTTATGAACAAAATTTAAGAATATTAAAACGTGTTAAGAGGTCATTTATTGGGTTTAAAATGCATCAACTTTGAGGGAAAAAATTCTACCTATAAAAGGAGGGGAGATCCTCCATCTCAAAGCATCTCATTCCATCCAATTACTTTTGGGACACCAAGAAGGAGAACTTTTTAGATTTATCTCTTTAATTTCTTTTCTATTCCATATATTTGTAATGCCTTCTTCTTCCCCATTCATATCTATTACCCTTACCATGGTGGGGTAAAAATTTTGAGTGATTGGGGAAGGGTTGATTTTCTATTTTATAATACTTGAGTTCTTGGACATAATTAAATAAAATTTCTTTCTTCTTCAAAGTTGTTTTTAATTTCATATAGAGTATTTTATTATCAAGTGCGATCATTCTTGAATTTTAATTTCATTATTGATTTTTTCTTTGGTAAATAATCATTATCTCCCTCTACTGATTTCTGGTTTATATACGATGGAATAGACTAGGGATTAGTGGTAAAGTACTCGACAATTTTCAGTATGTGTAAAAGGGGTAGTGGATGTTCTTGATTATTTGTGATAAAAAATACCTGATCGAGTATTGACCAAGTTAGTTGAGGATATTCATTTCAACTCTTTTTCACATGGAAGGAGAGTAGACCAAACTAATATCTTGGTAATTTTTTCTCTCACCATCAAAATTTCACCAAGGAATTGGGAGGAAATGATTGTGGAATCTCACTTTAATCAACTCAGAAGAAGAGGTTTGAATTAAATTGAACAAGGATAGAATTATAATTAGGAAACTAAACCTGACCTAATCACCCTTCTAATATCACAGTTTTTAATCATTTGAATTTAAAATTTCATTTCAACCATTTTCTTATTGATTTATTCTAAAAACACTAAATTTTTACCCTCGTTTAAAAGTGAAAAACTATTTTTTGTGCAGTCCTTTTCAGGATAATTCCTAGGTTTAATCACTAGAATACACTTAGGGAATATAAAAATTGTTTTTCCACTCCCCACAATAGTTTTGCATCAAACTTGGAACCTTTACTAGGGAGGAAATGCAACATAAAAAAAAAGATTTTCAAAATTGAATGACTTGTAACTCAAAATAACCATTAATTTAATTTGATCCATAAATTGAAAGAACATTAACCCAACTAAGAAAAAGAAACCTACTAGAAATCTTTGAGGAAATAGATCTCTTATATTCAAGTGAAACTCTTAGTTTTCACTCTGAACCTGAAATCATGGTTGGAAATCTCAAACCAACCCTACATGATCTATGTGAACCTCAATTTTCCATTCAAAATAACCAACTCATTACACCCACTACACCCAATGATTTTGAATCAAGTGTCCATATGATTCCTGTGCTTCCAAAGTTTAATGGTCTTGCAAGAGAAGATCCAAATCTGCTTATCCAAGAATTTAACTTCATCTGCTCAAGATTCAGGCCAAGGGGAGCACCCGAAGACCAATTTTAGTGGAGGGAATTCCTCTTCTCACTTGAAATAGCATATAAATAATGGTTGTAAAATATACAAATAGGGGAGATTAGTGATTGGAATGACCTAAAAATATGTTTCATGCAAAGATTCTTTCCCACATTCAGAAGAACTGCCATAAAAAAGGATATTTACATCATATGACAATCAACTGAAGAAACCCTCTACAAGTACTAGGAGTATTTAAAGAAGCTATGTTCTAGATTACCATATCAAGAAATGGAGGAACACAAATTCCTTGTGTTCTTCTACCAAGGACTTCCAAACAATGATCAAAATATTCTAGATGACTTATCCAGGGGATCCCTAATTGACAAGTCACCTGCAGATATCAGAGTACTAATTGAGAAGATTGCTCAAAAATCACAACAATTTGGAACAAGAGGGTCATGAACAAGGGGAATCCATGTGGCAAAAACTTCTGATTCAATAAAATTAATCAGAAGGGAAATGGGTGAACTCACCAGGTCAGTGAGACAGATGGTTGTAAACCAAGTGAAAGAACAACAAGAACCAAATCAGGTATATGGTTTATGATCTTCTAATTATCATTACATTGACAAATGTATAGAAGTGTATGGAACTTAATGTTGTGATGATACCTATCAGCAAAGGAAATTCTAGCCAAATCCACCACGTCAGCCCCAAAAACAAATAGGATATGGATTCCAACAGACCGTGGTTAGACCTCCATTTCAATAGCAATACCAGAACCCCCATCCATTACAATAGTCCTATAAATAGCCCTTTTAGTAACAACAACCATTTCATCCTCCACCATTCCAAAGAAAGGCATATGAGTAACCATCCATTAGTGCACAACCATCAATTGAGAACCAACAGCTGTAGTCAAATGTTGATGGGATTAAGAAAATGTGAAAGACCTATCCAACCAGTTAATTTTTTTTGGAAATTCAAATCAAGAATTTAGGGAATCTTCTATCCCAAAAAATGCCAAATCCTAAAGATAATGTCAATGAAATCACAATAAGAAGTGGAAAATAACTCCTAACTCTATACAAACTTAAACCTGAAACAATACCACATGTTCTCAGGGATAATGATGTTGAAAATTTTGAAAATCCAATGAAAATACATAAATAAAAAGAAAAGGAAGAGGAGAAGCAGAAGGATATGCCATGGAATAATAGACAAGAAATTCCAATTCAAAGGAAATAAAGTTATAATAAATACTTACCCCCACCATTTCCATCAAGAATGATTGAATCAAAAAAATTACATGAAGAAAAGTTTCAAAAAGAAATTTTGGACACCTTTATGAAAGTGGAAATCAATATCCCCATACTTGAAGCAGTCAAACAAATTCCAAGGTCTGTAAATTTTTTGAAAGATCTTCACACCAAAAAGATAATACTTTATGGGAATAGAAGAATCAACTTGGGGAGAAGTGTCTTAGCCCTTATCACACCACATTCCAACTAAATGTCAAGACCCAAATATGTTTTCCATTCCAAGAACCATTGGTTCATTAAATTTATCAAATTCATTGTGTGATATAGGTGATTCAATTAATGTATTGCCTCAATCAGTATACACTTCTTTATATATGGGAGACTTAAATCCCACAATTGTGGTGGTCCAGCTTGAAAATAGATCCAAATTTTTTCTATTTGGAGTTCTAAAGGATGTCCCGGTGAAAGTCAAAGATCTCTTATTCCCAAATGACTTCTATGTGCTAAATATAGAAGAAGATAGTAGCCCGTTACACTCACCCATCATTTTGTGGAGACATTTCTTGAAGACAACCAAAACCATCATTAATGTCCATGAACGTACACTCACCATGGAATTTGGAGATAACACTGTCCACTTCAACATTTTTGAATCCATAAGGCACTCATCAGATAATCACTCCCTATTTTAACTCTCCCATGATTTTGGTATTGAACCCATTAAACAATCAGGTATTTTCCATGAATTATTATACTTAGGATAGAATTTTTCCATTAATGAACATGTGAATTCCCAAAACACTGGAGATTTTAATTTTATATGGGAAGAAGAGGTAAAATCTAATTTATTTAATGATTTATTGATTGATGAGGAATATGATATGGTTTCTTATGTATAGGAGGTCCAACCTTTGGAAGTGGGGAATTTCAGTTTAATTTATCCCTTGATCATCCCCCTAAACTAGAATTAAAACCACTCCCTAATGATTTGAAATATTTGTACCTTATTGAGGGAGAGAAATTACTAGTAATAATTGAAAATAATATATCTAAAACACAATAAAAATATTTTATTGATATTTTGAGAGAAAATTTATAATAAATAGGGTGTATCTTAGGTGATATCCCAAAAATAGATCAAAAAATATGCTCACATATAATTTTTCTTAAGGTAGATTCCAAACCTATTAGACAACCCCAAAGGAGGAAGAATCCCACCTTGATGGAGGTTGTGAAGAAGGATATCAAGAATCTCTTAGAAGTTGGGATCATATATCCCATTTTAGATTCATAGTGGGTTAGCCCCATTCCTGTAGTTCCTAAAAAAACTGGCATGACCACTGTGAGGAATGAAAAGAATGAGTTAATCCCCATGAGAATTCAAAATAACTGGAGAGTGTGAATTGATTTTAGGAAATTGAACCAGGTCACTCGAAAAGATCATTTCCCTATCCCCTTAATTGACCAGATGTTAGAGATATTGGTAGGGATAACTCATTATTTCTTTTTGGATGGATTTTCAGGTTACTTCTAGGTACCCATTACTCCCGAGGATCAAGAGAATATGAAATTTACATGTCCCTTTGGTAATTTTTCATATAAAAGGATTCAATTTGGACTATGTAATGTTCTAGGTAAATTTTAGAGGTGCATGGTAATTATATTTTCTGATCACATTGAAAATTACTTGGAACTTTTCTTAGATGATTTCATAGTTTTTGGAGATTCTTTGGATCATTGTTTGAAAAATATGGAATTTTTTTTGAAAACCTGCATTGAAAAAAATCTTATTTTGAATTTCGAAAAGTGTCATTTCATGGTTGAGAGAGGAATTTTACTTGGGCATGTCATTTAAAAAAATTCATTGAAGTGGATAAATAAAAAATTGAAGTGATAAATTCATTGTCTTACCATACTTGTGTGAAACGTGTTAGATCATTTTTAGAACATGCATGATTCTATAGAAGGTTTATCAAAAATTTCAGTAAGATTTCTATCCCTCTCTCTAGATTACTTTTGAAAGATTATGATTTTTATTTCAATGGTGCATGTAGAGAATCCTTTGATGAGTTCGATAAGAGATTTATTTCCTAACCAGTGATGCAACCACTAAATTGGGACGAACCATTTGAGGTACTTCGTGATGCTTCCAACCAAGTAGTTGGAGTAGTCATTTCTTAGTGAATTGAGGGTAGGCCATAAGTAATTTCATATTCCTAGAGAATTTATATGTGGCCCAATTCAATTAAAAAACCAAAAAAAAAGAATTATTAGAAGTTTTTTTTCTTTAGAAAGATTTAGATCATATCTGTTTGGAACTAAAATCACTGTATTTTCTAATCATGAAGCTATTAGGTACTTGATGAAGAAATATGATGCTAAACCAAGGATAATGAGATGGATGATACTACTGTAAGAGTTCAATAAAGAAATTAAGGACAAGAAGGGATCTAAGAACCATGTGGATGATCACTTAATTAGACTGCCAAACACTGCTGAAATTGAAATTCCAGAAAAAGACCCACTGAGTGATCAAATTCCAGGAGAGTAGTTGTACTTGACTGAAGGAGAAGTGCCTTGGTATTCTGACATGGTAAATTATCTAGTAACATCTTAGGTCCCATCCCATTTCAATTATCACCCAATTCAAACACTAAAAATTGAATCTAGATATTACATTTGGGATGATTTATTTCTTTGGAATATTTTTAATGATCAAGTAATAAGAAGATGTTTACCTGAAAGTGAAGTTAAAAATGTCTTTGATTTTTATCACACTTTAGCTTGTGGAGGCCATTTTGGACCTCAAAGGACAAAAAGGAAGGTTTTAGAATCTAGAATTTATTGGGCCACCCTTTTTAAAGATGTTCATGATTTTTTCAAAATGTGTGAAAAATGTTAGTTTTCAGGAAATATTTCAAAGGAAAAAAATGCCTCAAAAGCCACTAATTTTTTGTGACATTTTTTAAGTATGGGGAATAGATTTTATGGGACCTTTCCTGATTTCATTTGTAAATTATTATATCTTTCTTTCAGTTGATCATGTTTCCAAATGGGTGGAAGAAAAATCCACAAGAACTGATGATGCTAAAGTTGTTTTTGATTTTGTCAGGGCTAACATATTTTGTAGGTTTAGAGTGCCTAGATCTATCATTAGACATCAAGGGGATCATTTCTACAATTTTATAATGGATTATTTACTAAAGAATTATGGGGTGAATCATAAAAAATCAAATCCCTATCATCCATAGACTAATGGGCAAGCTGAAGTTTCCAACAGGGAAATCAAAGGAATTTTAGAAAACAATGTTAATCCAAACAGGAAGGATTGGAGCCAAAGGTTGGAATATACATCATGTGATTACATGAAAACCTAAAAAAACCTGACTAGAATGAGTCCATATAGGCTGATTTATGGGAAAATCTTCCATCTACCTGTGTAATTGGAGCATAAGGTGCGTTGGGCAATGAGGAAGATGAATTTGGACCTTTAAAGTACTGGAAAGGAAAGAAGACTGAAGTTACAATAGATAGAGGAAATTAGAAGGGAAGAATTTGAAAATTATAGTATTTAAAAAGAAAGGACAAGAGTATCCCATGACAAGCTGATCCAACCAAAATACTTCTATCATGGACACAAAGTGTTTTTATTCAACTCAACACTCAATCTGATTCTAGGTAAACTTCGTTCCATATGAAAAGGTCCATTTATAGTTACTCATGTATATCCTTTTGGTGATATTCAGATTATGAAGGATGGAGAGCATGATCCATTCAATATTAATGGGAATGGGTTGAAGAAATTCCTTGGGACCCTGCCATTAGATACAATGGAGGAGAGAATGATACATTCACTATTAATGGGCATAGGTTGAAGAAATTCCTTGGGACCCTCCAACCCGTTTCTCAATTAAATCCATCAGGTCATACCTCTCCTTTACATTTGATTCCTTTTTATGATTCATTTTCAAATCTTCTTAAATGTTAAATCCATTTGAATGCACTGAGGACAGAACATCATTTAAGTGTGGGGGAGGAAACCTTTGTAGTTTAGGATTTTTATTTATTGTTTGGTTTACTATTTTTATAAAAAAAATTATTGTTTGTTTGTCAAATATTTTTATGTTTATTTTTAAAATTTAGTGTGTTGTAAAAAATTTTGAGCTGAAATTATTATCATTTCCATTTTTGAAACCCATTTCAATGATTAAACCAATATATTTCATGAAACTGAGCTTAAATGAATGCTGAAATGACTTTTTTTCAAGTTAAAATATTTTGGAATTTAATGAAAAGCACTCTGATTTTTAAATCCCATGCCACATATCACTATCTTTATTTTTGAAATCACTTTCCTATGAGGCTTCTTTACCATTGTTTTCATATTATTTACATTCACCTCATTTCTTGAGAGAACAAGACTATGCTTTCTTTAACTAGAATTTTATTTATTCCTATAAAAACTTGAGGGTTTGAGGTACTTGTGTTTTAAATGATTGAGGAATTTATTTGGTTTTAAGCCCCCTTTTTAAAATAATCCTTTTTTATGGACTACCTTGTACATTAATCCTTGTATCCCTTAGAAACCATGAACAACCCATTAGGTTAGCCACATTATAATCCAATTTTCTCTATCCAACCTTCTCTTGAAGTGAAATTGCATGATCTAGTTGAACTTAAGTGCGGGGGAAGATGTCTTGTGGTGTACTACCTCATTTGGTGATACTTTGGGTGGAAAATTAAATGTCTAATATATGATGTTTAAAATAAAGAGTTTATTTTGTTAAAATATGTTCTTTTCTGTATATTTCATGATAAAATAAGTCGTGCCTTTATAGAAATTCCAAAGTAGAAATAAAGTTGTGCCTATCTGGACCTTTTAAGAAAAAAAGTTTTCGAGAAGAAATTTTTACTGGTGAAATGATAAATGGAATGAAATTTCCTTGATTTTTCATGATGATGGAGATAATTTTCTACAAATGGGAAGATAAGGAGACCATAATTAAGTGAAAATTAGAATCTTGTAATTTTGCTTCAAAAAGAGCCAAACCTCCCTTTTAAGCCTCAAAATTTTTAACATCTAAATCCTAACAACCAGAAGCCACAGAACAACCCTAAAAATTCCTAATAATAAACACGTGTCCTTGAATCACATTAGGTGGAGATGTAGGAATTTATCAAGCCTATAGTGACTCTTGCGTGAGTTTGGATGAGAAAAGCCTTGTTGAACATTTACAACTGTGAGATGAGAGAAAATTCATGTGATATAGGTGTTTTGTATTCATGGGATAATAAATGAAGTGGAAATATATTAAATGATCTAAATGGTGAAATTGAAATAATGTTTTTTGTTGAGGCATGATATCTTTTTGTTTCTTTGTATGGATTTGGCAGATCTCATGGGTATGTGTTTTGTATTTGATTTGATTTAATTTTGATGTTTACTTGTCCAGGGGTTCAAGTGATAAGTGTTGGGGAATTGATAGAGAAAATATTTTCAATAAATTTACATTTAATTTCATTGTTTTAAATCCCACCAAAGTGTTAGTTTGAGATAAATTTCCACATTTTATGATATTGGTGGTATTTTGAGCTTAATCGTAAAAATGGTCTATTTATGATTTTTAATAGTTTTAGATTATTTCTATATTTGGGTCATAAAATTTTCTATATTTATCTAAATTGTGAAATTATTATTTTTTATGATTCTACACATCCAGTTATTCATTTAATTCTTCTTTACCAAAAGCTTAATCAACCATATTAAAGCTCAAAAGAAGCTCACAAGTTGGACTATGAAAACTGTTTATAGATCTGTTAATTTTTGGTGTTGAGTCCCTAACTTGTTAATGGTATGCCCAATTACTATGAAATTCTATGGGTGGATGCATAATAAGTTTTATAACATCTTTAATTAAGGATTGGATGCATTAATTGGCCATTTTAATAGTCATTAAGGCATTATAATCTGGATGTTTTCAACTTGGAGAGTCTAACTAGACATAATAAATTGTCAGAGTAAAATGAGAATAACTCTTGGAATACGTGTCCAAATATGCTGAAATTTGTATTAGATATGGAGAAGATATTTATGAACAACATTAAAGAATAATTAAACTCATGAAGAGGCTATTTATTGGGGATACAACACATAATCTTTTAAGAGACAATTTCTTCCTATAAATGGAGGGGAGATCCTCCCTCTCAAAGCATCTCATTCCTTCCCATTCCTTCCGAGACAACAATAAGGAGAAATTTTCAGATTTCTCTCTTTTATTTCTTTTTTATTACATATATTTTTCATTCCTTCTTCTTCCCCATTCATCTCAATTACCCTTACCATGGTGGGTTAAACATTTTGAGTGATTAGGGAAGGGTTGTTTTTCTATTTTGTAATACTTGTTTTCCTTGACATAATCAAATGAAATTTCTTTCTTATTCAAATTTGTTTTCAATTTCATATAGAAGATATTATTATCAAGTGAGATCATTATTGAATTTTAATTTCATTATTGATTTTTTTTGGTAAATAATCATTATCTACCTCCACTGATTTCTTTATATATTATGGAATAGACTAGGGATTAGTGGTGAAGTACTCGATGATTGTCAGTATGTGTAAAAGGATTAGTGGATGTTCTTGATTGTTTGGGATAAATAAGACCCAATTAGGTATTTACCATGTCAATTGAGGATATTAATTTCAACTCTTTTTCACACGTAAGGAGAGTAAACCAAACTAAGATCTTGGTAAGGTTTTCTCTCACCATAAAAATTTCACCAAGGATGTGAGAGGAAATGATTGTGGAATCTCACTTTAATCAACTTAGAAGAAGAGGTTTGAATTAAATTGAAAAATGATAGCATTACAATTGGGAAACTGACCCCAACCTAATCACCCTTCTAATATCATATTTTTCAATCATTTGAATTTCAAATTTCATTTCAATCATTATTTTATTGATTTATTCTAAAAACACTACATTTTTACCCTCGTTTAAAAGTGACAAACTATTTTGTGTTCACTCCTCTTTAGGAGACTTCCTAGGGTTAATCACTAGAATACACTTAGGGAATATAATTTTTTTCCATTCCCCACGATAAGCATGCGTCACCTAACCTTTAGTCTAGAGTTTTCATTGATGCATTCTACTATATCTGTGGGTTTGACCCCACACTTCTTATATACAACATCTTTATAGTTAGTATGGTTTGGTACGATATAAATTTCTAATTTTACCCACTCATATAGGAATTAACAATGACTTTAGGGTGCATCAGTTACTCTACAAAGGTAGACTTATCCTCAATGTCCAACTTTCCCCAGTTGATAACATGAAATGGTTCATGAACATACCTCCTTAGTTGCAACACATAGAAGATGTCATGTATATGATTTAACTACAGTGGTAGAGACAAGTGGTAGGACATCTCACCAACTCTACACAACATCTGGAAAGATCTAATGAATTTCAAATACAACTTATCACCCTAGAAAAATCTATGGAATCTACATCAAGGTGTGACCTTCAAGAACACATAGTCTCCCTCCTCAAACCCCAAAGGCTTCTATCATTGGTCCACATAAGAATTACAATGGATTTAAGAAGTCTTCATCCACTGCTGGATAATCTGTAACTTCTCTTTCATACCCCACACCAACTCTAGTCTCATGAGAGCTGAATCACCTGGATCAGTCCAATATAGGGGTGAACTATAGGGTCTCCCCTACAAGGCCTCAAATAGTTATACACCGACAGTGGAATGATAGTTGTTTTTGTACAAAAAATCCACCAAGGGTGGGTGATTCTACCAAATACGACCAAAGTATAACATGAAATCTCACAACATATCCTCTAGAACCTGAATGGTCTGTTCACTCTGGTTGTTAGTCTGGGGGTGAAATGCCGTTCTCAAATGAAACTGAGTCCCAAAGGCCTCCTAAAATACTATCTATAATCATGATGTGAAGAAAGAATCATGTTTTGGAATAATATTTAAGGGAACTCCATGAATCCAGACTATCTTATTCATGTAAAGTTATCCCAAACTCTCTATTAACTCTGATCTTGAATGTATAAGAGGTGGAACGAATTGGTGAGCCGGTCTATGAACACCCATATGGAATCATGGCCTCTAAAAATTCTTGGAAGCATCATCACGAAGTATATATATATATAAAAACACACTATACCACATCCACTCTGGACTTCAAGTGGTTGAGATAAAACCACCAGAACTTAGCACTCAACCTTAACCTACTAATAAGTGAGGCATTAGGAGACAAACTCCAATACACACTTCTTCATCCCTAGACACCAGAACTGATGGTGAAGTTATTGGTATATCTTTACCACACCTATATGAACCTCCAAGGGGGATGTATGAAAATCCCTTAGAAACTCCTCAAACAATGTCATTGGCACCATTATCCATCCTATGAAAAGGATTATGTGCTCCCTACCTTCAGAAAATCCATCAGGGGAACATCTAATGGATATCTGAGTATGCAAGGTCTCATAGTTAGTATCTCCATGTTATTCCTCCCCAACATGCTATATAATCAGTGGGTTAACAATTATCAAATATAGATATGCTGTACTATCCTTTTATATAATGGATCACTACAATAAGGCTAACTACATAGATGAATTAGATAAAAACTACAAACAAGATCTCTACTGATAGAATATATCACCATGATCCCCTTTCTAGTAGTATATACTATCTGAAAATCATAATCATGGAATAACTCTAGCCATTGAATCAGTCTCAAGTTAAGATCCTTTGACAATAATATGTACTTGAGACTCTTTTAGTTGAAATAGATGATAAACCACTCACCTATAAGGTAATTTTACCACATTTTCAGGTAGAAGACTATCACTGCTAGTTCTAGATTGTGGGTCACATAGTTATGCTCCGGTGGTCTCAACTGACAGGACCCATAGAAAATAACCACATGCCTCTACATCAAAACATATATAGGGCCTGTCCCTGAGGAATTGAATAACATTGCATACTCAACAACCTCCTTTAGAAATGTCAATATGGGAGTGCTTTTCAACCTATGCTACAACTCTTTAAAATACTGGAAAATCCTCTCCATCCAAATGAAAGGTTACCCCTTCTAATTAGAAGTAGTCAAGGGTGATGACATCCTAGGAAAATCAAGCATGAATCTCTTATAGTATCCTACCAAACCAAAGAAGCTTCGTACCTTCATTATTCCCTTGGGTGGATCCCAAGCTAATAATGCCTCAACCTTTTCTGGGTCCACCACTAAACCCTCTATTGAGATTACTTTTTATAGAAAGGGAACCTACTGAATCTATAAAAAACACTTTGAGATATTTCTATAAAGATGGTTCTCACAAATTATGTCTAGGACCATCCCAAAGTGTCTCATTCACTCCTCCTTGAACACCGATTACACTAATATTTCATCGATGAAGACCACTATAAAGTGGTCTAGAAAAGATTAAAATATTCAGTTCATGAGTCCCATGAACACTAATAGGGAAATCATAATGCTGAAAGGTATCACAAAGTACTCTTAATGACTATAGTGAAATTAGAATTTTGTTTTCTGTATACCCACGTCTCTTACTTGAAGCTAGCGATAACCTGATATGAGAGCTATCTTTGAGAACTATCTCACCCCTATCAATTGATCAAAGAGGGCATAAATAATTATTAGTGGATACTTATTATTCATGGTAACCTTTTTCAGGTGATGGAAATCTACACACAACATCAATATCTATTATTCATTATTAGAGAACAACACTGGGGCTACCTAGGGTGACACACTAGGTCCAATAAATCCCTTCCTATGCAAGTCCCCCATCTACACATTTATATCACAAAGTTCTGTGGGAGTCATATGATATACTAGAATAAATATCCGGGAAATTATTGGGTGAAATTAAACATATAAGTCTATATATTAGTGGGGAGTTAATACTAACACATCATTAGGAAACAAATTCTCGTACTTTTCCACCATTTAAAGAAGTTGAAATCCCATAAATTCCACTATTACAAAGGTAATATTAGAAAACTGGCGAGTAATCAGATGTACCCTTATATGTATGAGCCCACCCTGATCTTCCTAGGTTTCCTTCTCCCTGATAAAGGAAAAACTAGTCCCGTATACATGGAAACACTGCATCCTCTTCTTGATACAATCAATCTTTGCCTGAACTGCATATAACTAGTCCATACCTATAGTGACATCATAAGGCCTCATAGATTCCAAAAAGATATCCCATAGAAAGATATCGCCTCTAAGAGTCAGGTTACACTACTGATAGATGTGTGTGATCACTTCATATTCTCTATTAAGAGTCTCTAAAATCAAGGTCTATGCCAAATGTCAATTGGAATCTCTAGGTTTAAAACTAGGGATACAGCAAGAAAAGAGTGGCTTACACCTATGTTTATCAGCACTGTATTTAAGGTGGAAAATACAAAAATTGTACCTCTAATCATACTTGGAGCATCTAGGTCATAGGTCTCCACTCCCTACAGTTGTCCTAACCTATGAACACCAGCTCTCTAAGCCTAGCAGGGACCACCTAGGGGCAGTGGTGGTAACACATCAAATCGTATTACACCTCTAAATTGTCTCCCTACTTATTTTCCATGTATACCACCCTATATACCTCCCTAATCCCATCATTTCCTCTACTAGAGCGTTCCATCCAATATCTCTATATTTTCTATATGACAGTTTAGAAAATCTTTCATGAGATGTCCCCAACTATAACAAGAGTAACAATACCTCTCCCCAGGCTGATTAGAACCATCATAATACCCCTGAACAATAAACCCTTTGTCCTGAGATCACGTCCTAAAATGTATCACACATCTGAATCCCTACATCTGATGTTAGCTACTTACTTCCAAAGTCTCATCTCCTATGTTCCCACCACCAGTACCAACCGTCATCGTATTCTCAGCTAAAAAGTTATTTATTACCAAAACATGCTCCATAACCCTAGTATAGGTAGAAATAAAAATTAATATCATTATATTCTAGATATCACTATACATGCCTTACTTGAAGGACTTTTCTTAGAAGAATTGATCATGAACAATATATATCAAGTATCACAAGAGGTTAGTTAACCTCGATGAATACTCAGGCATAGATGTACTACCCTACTAAGGCTATAGAAGATCCTGGAAGTTCACTACCCATAATATAAACAGAGAGAATTAATCTTTGAAAATGAACTCAAATTAATTCTATGAAAGAGATATCTCATTATAAGACAGATCCAATATCCCCCACCATCACCATATAGATCCATACAAAAGGCTCTCCATTAGGACTAACATCTATTCTGCAGGTGTCCTAATGAGGATAAAGACTTGTACAACTAACTCAAGCCAGTACTCAACTGCTTGGGTGTATGGATCACCTTGAAACTTAAGGGGTCACTATCACTAGAACTCATGAAGTGTGCTCAACCTGTGCGCCTCATCTGCAGGTACTACTGGCACAATCTACTGCTCAATGGGTGGAGTTATGGATGGAAATCCACTTGGAGGTATCACCTCTTGAATATGCCCCTATATGAAATCCTCTTAAATAAGTAGATCATCCTCACAATCCTGCTATGGAATCCTAACAAGAAATATTCGTGGAGGCATCCTAAAATAGATAAGATATACCAAAATCAAGATTATATATGGATAGATGACTTAATTAGGATATGGAAACCACAACCCATTCCTATATGATGTATGCACTAATGTTTTTTCCTACAACCAGTGCCTACATGTACTAAGTCAACAAGTAGGTTATTAGAGTCTTGGTGAATGGATACATTGGCTGCCACACCAACACTTGATTCCCTAACCCAAGAGCTGATCTTAAAACACTTTAGAACCAATTATATAAATCCCAAAACAAAACTCACATATATAAAATCTAAAAACTATGGTCCTAAGATGAACACCGATCTGATACCACCCTATCATGACCCGATTCACCAGGGACCGCTTTGCTGGTGATAAGTTGAGTGTGACACCCCAAGAATACATCCAATATTCTAGGATCTAGAACCAAGTACCAAGTTGGTATATCACACACATGGAAGGCCTTAGCCTATGGTACCTATATGCACACACACATCCCAAAATACCTACACAATGCTTAAAGATAAATACAACCGATACCAATGCATGAATATATCTAAATCCCATAGTCTAAGTACAACAATATTACTAAAAAGCATAAAGGGCTATGTACAAGACCACTAAAATTGAAAAATAAGTCCAACCTATTATAAGGATAGAACTATAGTCAAATGTGACACCTGGTTTCAACCATGATCTACCTATCCCAACCATGACCTATATTCTCCTATTCCTCTAAGGACCCCATCAAATATCCTGTCACCTACATAAGACATGACATATGTGAGCATATCCCATGCAGTGATGAGTGGAACAATACCCAGTAAGATACTCCAAAATCACCAAACATAAATAACCAAGAGATTAGTTAGATCATCATAAGGGTGTGTCAATTATAACATGATCTATACAATAATAAAATCTAGATATACTCACAATCAACACTAAATCTCAGGTTAAGGTCACAAAAAAATCCAGCCTATGATTCTTGCTTGAGATTACAAGGTAATGCTCATTCGGTAGAACTCAATTCCTAATCTGGGTAACACTGATGTCACTTATCTGAGAGGTTGTGCTCATTGGGGATCTCCAAAAATAAGTAGACACTGGAAATCAGAAGGGATCGATACAAAGATAGGGGATAACACCCAAGGTCATGGGGGATATTTCAAACCCTAATGGGATTAACCCAATATGCAGGAGATCAACACCCATGTATGTTGGTCATGCCAATTACTAGAATCCCATATAGGGAAGAATATATGATATAGGATCCCACCCTAGGACTCACAGGGGATTACTATAACTTTATATGAGGCTAATAACATAGAGGGGATCACATCCTATGATTAGTACATGATTCCTCACTCTACCCTCATGGGGGATGATATGAGGGAATAAAACCTAAGGAAATTGGTCCATATTGAAGAGAAAAAGGGCCTCAATCTATCCTAGAAAAAGTACATGGTGTGTTATGGTAGTACACAATGTGTCTTGCCTACCCCGGGTCTACCCATGTCTTCTAGCCTGTTCCCATGTACTCTAGGATATGCCCATGTACTTTGGCCATGCTCATGTACCAGGCCGTGTCTGGGTACTTGGCCATGTATGAGTATCAAGTTGTTCCTATGTACTATGGTCATTCTCGTATACTTGTCTGTGTCCATGACTGTGTACCCCGAGGGTACACATTGAGTCACCAAGTCATATTATACAAAATGTGAAATGTGTTACATAATGTTTGATATTTTATTTTATGTGTAAACCCTGACAATTTCAAATGGGACCACACGACGTGTGTTCCTCTGGATTACATGCAGTGTAGTATGAGATTTTCTAGAACCCACAGGTTCTTCACACATCATCCACCCACACCAATTACACTACTGATTTCACCATGAATTGTGTTGAGGAAATAAGATCTAAGATTTACCAACCTCATTCCATCACAAGTGACTAGAATATGGCCTTTGATCTACTCAAAAAACATCAACTGTCACACCCTTCCATCACTACATGCCAAACCGAGAAATAGGAAACGCTGATCCAATCCTAATCCATAATCGTAGAAATTACACCTCAATCACATCATTGATATTAAATTAGAACCCAAAATATCAAACTATTTAATTTAATAATAGTTTCACAATGATTGATTACAGGGTATTTGTTGAACCACCGGCTAAATCAAATACTAACGATGATCGTATGAAGAACGAGGAGAGAAATACATAAAACAAAAATGCAAGGAATGAACCTCAAACAATGTTTGTGTAAAATTTTGATATATTTTCATATTAATTATGAACAAAAAGGATTAACAAATAAGAATGAAATAATATCAATTCCTAATATTCTAGGAAGATAAAACATCAACCACAATTTATTCTTCGACCTGCAAATAAAACAGTTAGAAAAATTGATTTTTGTTCAATGTGGGATGATAAAAAATGGAATAAAATCCAAAAAGTAAAACCCTAACTCAATTTTAGATAAATCATTATGAAATAAAGGTTCAATTCTATCGTCATTGGTGTGATCCAAAAACTCTGTTGGCGCTTTGATCCCAAAAGCATGACTCGATGTCGGTCATCGACGAATTCTCCTCCAATGGATCCTCTCTCAATTCATAGGGTTATGAATCTAACCCTATGGATTTTTCATAACCATTCTTATATAGAACAGTCCAGGTTATTTTGATACAATAATTAATTAATTTATTAAATTACTAATCCACCGATGACTGCACTTTAATGAAATATCAGAAACTGACTTAGGTTATGTCATACCTAGGGTAAAACTCACATTTTGGATTCAATGGTAGTATTATATATCCTATCCTAGACTAAATTTGGGAGTTATTCCATTATTTCTTAAAAACTGCATGCACGTGATATAATATATTTAATATTTTTATTATATCAACACCGAGGCTCACCATGCCTCATAATTTCATGCCATCTCAGGGCTTGACTTTGAAAATATTTATTAATATATTATAAAGTAATAAAATATAAAAATATGGACATTACACATGCCCTGAAATAACATACCCAATGCACTTACCATCACTACAACTGTTCATATCAAGATAATGATTGTGTCTCCTTCTCCTATATTATATTCTTGATAATCACAATTTTATTTTGTGATTATAAGGGATTGATACCAGTAACATTAATCAAACTTATAGGAGTAGGACTCATAGTGAATGAAGAAGATTTAATCCCAAATAATCATGAGGGGGATGATCCAGAACCCAACCCTCAAACACAAATAGTATACTAATTTCCCAAAATATGAAAAATAACATCATTGTGGTAGACTAAAAATGACTGTGAGGGATTTTCATCACATTCCTATTTAATTTTTTTCATACAAATAGATTTTTTTAAAATAGATTTGTTAAGAAAAATGAACTTTGATTTATATTTTTTACCCAGATGTTTGCAGGAGTATCATTTACATAATTTCCATCATCTTTCTTGTACACGTTAATCCAAAACTTAGTTTGAATGAACTCATGACCAACTAATTTTTCTTATATCATAAAATAAAAAATTAAAACTATAAAAATTAAATTTCTTAAAATGAAACAAAATTATATTTAATAAATAGATAAAAAATTACTTTATTAAACCATCTTCTCAAATAACTTTTGGAACCAACTATGTGTGGTATGAAAATATCAAATAAATCATGTGAATTAGAATAATTTATATCTATAAAGGAATTTCATTGAAACCAAGGTATCCATTTAGATACATTTTTGTACATTTGTCGAGAACTCAAAGAGGTATCATTGAAATCACACCACAAACTATACTTAAAGTCCTTCCAAATTTTCCCCAAACATTTCAAATAGATCAAAACAATCACACCATTCACATAAAAATGGAAAATCATCTATATATTAGATATGAAAAAAATAATTATACTGAAATTTGATAGGAATATTAGATAAAAAACTATAAATATTAATTTCTATTTACTTTTAATTGTTTATAAAAAATTTCATTCTTCCAATTTGTGGGAATATGCCTATAGTCATGATAAGTTATGGGAATGGATGCCATCTCATAGGTTAACTATACCAAGATATACCTATATAATCATTCAACATCATTTATAGGTACCCTAAACATTTAAGTGGCACAACTACTTTAAAATTTCTCAATATCCAAATATTTTAGGCATTCATGTTTGTTTCTGTTTTATTATTATTTGAATCCGTTCAATAAATATATTAAAAAATTAGTATGTAGATGAAATAAATTATTTTTTCATATGAAAAATTACATACTAATAATGGTGACCATATGGTACCCTCATGATGGTAATTGTGGAACTATAGGCACAATCTACGTCCACTCCTCGACTACTCCATCTGATCCCTCTGATATCCTTGGAGAATATGGTGATGCACTTGAAGTAGATATCATACTTGATGAATATAGGAGCATGTTAGAAGACATAAAATGATGAAAGGGTGATCGAATTGAAAATAAGGAGCATACCTGATATAGGAAGGAGCATATCAAACGGGTCATCCGATATTATAGGAGCTATGGATGATCGAATTGTATCTTTAAATGAATTTTTTCTTGGCATTCCTACATCCAACAATAATATAAAATAGGTTAAAAAATTATATGAAATATAAAAAAAGAAATTTATTTGATAATTTTTTACATAGATTGATTAAATTCACATATTCTAACCTTTATCCATTTGTATGATATTGATAAATATGTGTATAAAAAACATAACTCTAATTAATTAAATAATATCATATTAAGAATAATACAAAAGTTTTATGGAATAATAAAACATTAATATCAAAAAAATATTAGTATTTTTAATATTTGACTAAGAACGAATCACTAGATACAATTATGATATAAAATAAGTATTATTAATTGAAGTAACATGAAACATTTAAATAGTTTTGTATATAAAACAACTAATGTAATGATTTTTTGATGAAAGTATCTTAAATGTTAAATATAATTTTATATTTCTATGGTCACTTGATTTTAAGTACCTATAAATTCTAGGACATACTCAACACATCATGTTTCTTCATGAATTAATATATTTTTATCATAAGGAGAAGGGTATTAATAATAAATGATATTTAAGTGCATAAACTCCAATATTCATTTTGATGTGTCTGTATATGTGTGTCTAAGAGGGATAATGATAGAAATAAAGTGGAGAGATATTTTTATCCATGAATTTAATAGATAATTAAATAACACATCTCTAAGATTTTTACATTTCAATAGAAAATAATGTTTTTCTATAGAAGTTTATTTAGTTGGTCACCTTTATATGAGTGAAGATAACTTAAAAAGCTCTATAAACACACACATAGAACTAGAGTATATATAACCAAATTTTAATTTGTATCTCCATCGATTATATATTAAAGTATTATTTATATATCTCAGTTTTTGTTCATATGAACAAGTTATTCACCCAACTATGACTTGTTTATATAAAATTTAAAATTATAGATTCATTAAATATTCTATATCTTAAATTTATTTAAAATATACATACATAATTTCAAATAAGTTTAAAATTATAATCTATTTAATTATTTTTTTTGAAAATATACACATAGAGTTCTACTTGTTGCACTGTATAAATATTTCCCACCATATAGTATATAAAAATTTTAACACAGTTTTGGATTGAGGGAGAATTTCAATTAAAATGTAAACAACAATAAAATTAAGTAGTTTTTTAAAACATATTGGTTTTCATTATATGAATTCGGTATCTTGAAAACTAAAGGTTTAATTCCGATTGTATCAAACATAACATTAATTATGAGAATATGATTATTTATACCCTATTTATATAGTAATTATGATGATTAAATCTATTTATAAATTGATTGAAAATTAAAATAATTGGTTATCAAAAATAGATTGAAGATTATGAAATAATGGTCATAAATAATTTATATTGAACATATAGATTTTAAATTAAATAACACATGTTATACATATATTTTAATCTATGTACGCTAAATAAAAAACAATGGTTATGCATAAATTTTATTTCATACACAAATTATGAATTAAAAAACACTATTTTTACATAAATAATGTTTTTGATGAGAGGGGATTTATTCTTTGGAGGTTCACTATAAGAGGATTATGTCAAGGATGGGAGGTGCTGTAAGAGTCTCACCAGGAGGATGTCATGCATAGAGGAGTCACTAGAGGGTCAAAAATAGATGATGTCAAGGATGGGAGGAGGCATTGGAGTCTCACCACGAGGAGGTCATGTAGGGAGGATTCATCAAAGGGGAGTACATGCAAAAGGGGTGGAGTCATCGAAGGGGAGGAAATACTGGAGGGGAGGAGTCACTATAGGGAAGGGGTCTCCATGAGAGAGGAAGAGGGTTAGGGAAAAACATGAGAGAGGAGGAAGTTGGGGAGACACTATGATATGCATTCACTATTAGTGGCAGTTTACCACTACTAAATATAAATTTGGAAGATATTATTTAAAAAAACCACTACTGATAATTAATTAGTGATGGTAAAGTTTAACTCACCACTAATTTTTTTTTTCATATATTCATCTTTTTCTAATTAGTGGTAGTTTAATGAAACTGTTTCTAATAAACCACTTTTAATATGTATTTTTTTGTATTTTTTGAACATATTAAAACTAATAAACATCATAATAATTAATGTTATGATTTTAAATTCTATTTTTTAACTAAAAATCTTTCTAAAATTAACATCGTCATCTTTGTAACCCTATTCTATAATTTTTTTTTCTTGAAATCAATGTAACTATTTACATTATTATTTATTAGCACATCCTAAACTTCTTTAAGATAAATTGAAATTCAAATTAATTGTAATCATTCTATTGAAATAGTAAAGCCTATTTCTCATGGTAACTAAACATAACCTTTTACATTATTTATTTTACCATTAATATTCTAAATTATTTATGATATGCAGTGAAATCAATTTATCTATAGAAAAATATAATCTTTTATTTGTTAAAATTTTACATCTCTAATTTCAAATATACTCCCACTAGCCTCTTAGACATTAAATTCTATTTTAGAATATGTTTATAATATTCAAAACAAAATTCATTATATTAAGAAATAACACTTAATTTCTTCCAGTAATAATATTTAACAAAAAACCTATTTCTTCCATATCATATATGGAATTCTATGTGTTTAGAGAATTTTCTTAAAAAGAATATTTATTCTTAAAATATGTCATCGATGAGTGATGGGAATGACTTAATTCATATTTTAAAAATGTATGGATAAAAATTTTATATGGTATAAAACAATTTTATCCTTCTATTATTATCAAAACATGTTATAGAATCTAATGATTCATAAACCATTTGTATTCAATCAATCATCTTATATTATTTATAATAAATATTTGTTAACAAAAAACTCCTCTTATCACATAGAGATACAAATAATTTATTTTTGATTCATATAAGATTGATATATACCTTTATATTCAAAAATATTATGTAGTAACTATTTGATTCATTACTTTAATGAAAACTACAAGATCAATCAAATATTCCATTAATTTTGAACTCCTGTAAATTTTAAAAACTTGTAAAATATACATTCAGTGTCACATAATCTTCAAAAATCATAGAATTATTTTTCAAAACATATATACCTAACTTTTAAATTTTATGTAGTTTCAAAAACTCATTCAAGTATCCTAAATAATCCCATCACATGATATTTTTACTCCCCCACCTAATAACTCTAGGTTTCAATGACTTTGTATATCTACTTGAAAAAATTTGATGGAATTTCCATTATACTTTATTCTTATGATTTTAACTTTTAACAATTTTTATTATCAATAAAATATAATAATCTACACACCATATAATTAGTTTATTTATTATAAACACTTTTATAATATTAGGTAAATTTTAATTGAACTCATATATCTTATTGAAACATTTACATAGATGAAAAAATGACTATATTTCTCAACCAAAATAACCCATAAGAAAAAATATAGTCTCACCAAGTCATTATAATAATAAATCATATTGATTATATGAGTGTAAACTAAAATTAATTAGTCATTTTTTCATTTAATGAATTTATATTCTTCTCAGAATCTAGATTAATTTTTTTGAAAAATTTCAACATTTGGTTACTCAAGAAGGTGTTTATCCAAAAAATTGAATTTCTTTTACTTAAGAACATTTTATTAAGTTACCAATCTTATAAGTTTCTTGAATTAAGTTTCACCTTTCTCAATTCCAAGTAAATTTTGATTATGATGATTCTATATTTATATAACAAAAGTTTTTAATAGATGAGTATTACATCTTACATATTTTCATCAAATACTTTTAATGAAAGTACCCCCACTAAAATGATGACCCTAAATATCATATATATTTAGTGAGACAAGATCCAAATTTCACTAAGAAATGAGTCTTCATTGGTGTTCCTATCACCACTTAGTTATTTAGATATAAAATAATACTAATAACAACAGTTATGATTCTTGGATAATACAGTAGATAATCCTTTAATCAAATCCATAATATGAATATACTCAACTTTATTCCTCTGTTATCATTCCTAAGGGTTTCCCAACTATGTTTCACCCAAATAAAACACCAATAGAAGTATAATAAAGGAAAATATAGGGACACTATGCTTCAGAAGAACCTACCTAAGGATGATCCGGTGTAACCCATTACTTACTTTCCTTACACAAGATAATCTATAGGCACCCTACTTTTGAATAACCTACCTAGTTGTATGATTGAAATCTATTTTAAAAATTTAACCTATTTAATATACATAATATGAATATTAAATCCATAACTATTACATATTAATAAATTTTTATATTGTCATTTTTATTCCTTTGTGTATGAATGATACTAATGACTTAGTTTTTGTAATCCTTATCCCATCCACTAAATTAATGTGTTCACACTATATTAATGTGTAACTATTTAGACAACCCAAATTTTTTTATTACTAACCTAGAAAAATAATCCAAGTATATCCATACATATCTAAAAGCATCTCTATGCACAAGGTACTTGAAATTTTCATGTAAAGGCATAAGGTTATATGAGATTTATAATATATACATGAGTAAGTTCAGAGTGAAAAATAACCAACCCCTCACCTTTTTAGAACAAGGTATAAGCCTCTAGACCAATGGGTAGTATGACCCCAAGTCCCTCTCCCCAGTGAGACTTTACTCAAGTGAGAATTAAATTCAAGATATCTCTAATGCCTAATATTAACAAAATATATTCAATAACTATTATCAATATCATAAACCTAAAACTAAATATGTTCAAGGTAGATGATAAACTAAATTTTATGAGTTCCACCTAACATGTAATGTAAGGGTCTATCTTCTATAAGCAATTTATCTTATAAATAAAGCATACATATTATTCATATTTTATAAAAAATTATAAATGTTAATTAAGTAAGGAATAACTTCTAAATAAATAAAAATTTCATTAATTTAAACATGAGATAAAAATACATAAATGATTAATAAATAAAATCTTACTATACATTTTTTTAATTAAGATAAATATTATGGATATTCCATAATTTTGGGTATAAACACATTAGATCCCATTTCTAATATAAACTATTTTATATTATATGATATTGTTATGAATTATAAACATTTTATAAAAAAAGTTATGTTATGTAGACTATTTAAATAATCTAAATATCATAAAATTAAACATTACTTAAACCATATTTAAACATATAATCAAAATATTTTTTATGTGATCTAAATAATATCTTTAACAAGTCCTCTTTTTCTTTGATCAAATCAAATTCAATTGATTATGAAAAATTCATAAATCCAAGTATAAACTACTCTATACTTTAGCTTTATAAAATTAATTTATAAATTCTTTATAAATTACACTCATGATTACTAAATAAATACTTTATTTATCATAAGAAGAAAATATGAATTATCATATTTAGCCTAATATTATATATTTTTTATAAATCCCAATACTTAACATCATTAATGTTATTCATATTCTATAAACCTTTTATAAACATGAATAACATAAAATAATAAATAATTATATAAACATTTTATTTAATAATTATTTATAAATAGGAATTTCCATATTTAATTCTAGATTAGTAAACACATTTTTAATTAACCCCACACTTATCATTTATAATTAAATTATAAAATATAAGATAAATATAGAAAAACTTCATATTTAACATTGGATTATAATTTTTTTATCAAAATCTAAAACATATCATTTATAACATATTTATAAACTTTAAGTTTTATTAAATTTAATATTCTTACTAGCATGACATGTATCACTTGCATATTAAACCCATTGTATCTTGCAACTTTTATTATCTTGGATATAAACACTTTATATCCACTTTCAAAATGAACTCTTTTATATTATTAATTATATGACATTTAAATTTAAATATATAATATTATTATGAATTATAAATATTTTATAATCCAATTTATATTATTTAAACTATTTTGATAATCTAAATATCACATATTTAAAAATTATTTAAACCCTAAAAAAATATATCATCAAAAAAATATTATTATGGTCTAAATAATATCTTAAATAAAGTTATTTTTAATTTTAATAATTCAAATTAATTAATTATGAACAATTCATAATTTTAAATCTAAAATCCTTTATAGTTTGTCCTTATTGATGCAATTTATGAATTATATTTAAATTTCCCTTATAATTTATTAATAATCAATTTATTTCAAGATTACAAGGAATTCCATATAATTAATTAAAAAAAATATTAAAAAATAAAATTTAATGTTTGGAATATTTTTTAAATAAATTTTTCATAAAAATTTATATAATTATAAAATAATTATAATTTATTTATAAAATATTTATAAAATAAAATTTTCCCAAAATACATTTTACTATGATTTATCAACATTTTATAAACCATATAAATTTGAAAAATATATTCTTAATATCAACCCTTTAATATTAATGGAAAAAAAATTAAAATAAGTAACCACAAACATTTTTAGTTAATTAATTTATAAAATAGTTTTATAAATTCTATAAAAATTCCAAAATATCTGATTCCATTATTTATAAAAAATTTAAAAATAACTTAAAACTCTGATGCTTTGTTTTCCCGTAGTAGTGGTGTAGATTAAATTGACTGCTTAACATAAGCTTCCATACTTTCCACTCCATATTATGTTAACAAATTAATGTAACATCAAGTGGTGATCCCAACACTACATTATCATATGACATAACATTGAGATGGGAAAACTAGTTATGATTTCATAAAATATTTTCTTTATTTAATAATGTAAGAAAAAACTGATTTGATGAGGAAGCTGGCTCTGATACCATCGATGCATTTTAGCAGTTCATCATATGAATAAAGGTAGTATAAGAAAAACCATAAATGTACCCAATATATCATAAAAAAATCAATATTTAATATAAAATAATAACATAAATGTGTATTCTTAGATAAAAAAAAGACCCATATTTAATATTTGATGGAGTACACTTTATATTGATCACTAGAGTAGTAGTTGAAAACCTCATACCTGCAAGGGGATTACATCAGTAAAAGGATACCATAACATTTATTGAGGATCCATAAACACGTAAGTGGTGATAGCGCTTTCACTTAGTGATTAGATACATCTAGAGAAGAAGTGAGTATTTGGAGGCTTGTAAAGAATTAGTGATTTCTAATAGGTGGTATCTCATCCCTTTATATATTCATTCTTGACATGTTTCATTTAATGAAATGTGTTATCCAAATTCAATGTATCGACATATGTTAATTCTTATTAAACTTATCCATTAAATTCATTTAATGAATAAAATCCATTTAATCTATTCATAATGGATTATAAATAATGAAACCACATGTGAATAAGTATGCACCTAAAGTCATTTATTTGTGGAAGATGCATGTACTCAGCTTTTGAAGTGGAAAAAACACACGCTTATCCAAAAATGTTGGATGAAATATATTGTTTCATATATACCATATATATATGTCTTCAGTTCATAACCAATAAGAGGAAGAGATAATTGAAAGGATGCATTCCCTCATATGGACACGTCTAACATGGAATCTATATAAACATATCAAAGCATTCCATTACCCCAATAATTTGGGGTTATAAAACTTTGAATTAGTAATGGAGCTTTAGGGGTGAGAGCCACACTTCATCACATGTTCATGCATGATATTTCCTAAGAATCAACTAACCCTTTAAAATCTACTTCGATAAAATAAATGGATTTTAGTGGTTTATCATATGACCTTTATATTGTAGGAAAACCCATAAGTGTGTCTAATATATCATGGAAAGAATCAACATATAATATAAAAAAGAAAATAAACATGCATACTTGGATAATAGTAAGTTCCATCTTTAATATACATGAAATCTATAATTAAAATGTGTTTTACATATTCAATGCATCAATATACATTTATTTACAATTGGAAAAATCCATTGGAATTATTTAATATAAATTAAATCCATAATTAATCCATTTATATTGGATTAGTAATACAAAGAAATCGAATGAGAAGGAGGTGACAGATGCATGCACCTAGAATGTGAAGTGGAAAATGCATGAAATCAACCTTAATTATGTTTGGTGTAACATATTATATCATATGTTTTATATAAATATTCTTTAGTATATAAAAAAAATCTCCCACTTGTAATAAAATATATAAATACTTCATAAAAAACTTCACAAATCTCTATGAATCCATACAAAAATATTTTTGGATACAATTTCATCAAAAAAACTTCATTTTGGAACAAACATTTTGTGCAAAAATTAATCCTTATCCAAAGGCCCAACTGTGTGACCTTGAAGTACTTAATAGAATTTAAAATTAATATGAAATCCATATTTTATTGATTTAAGCAAAGAATAACCTCTAGAAAAGAATCACTGCTAATCAATCTACTAAGGGGTCTTATATGATCACTATAAAAAATAATTATATCTATATAAGAACATTTACACTATAAGACATATCATATAAATCATATGTATACCTATATAATCATTTTTAAATGAAATTTAGTGAACACTATCTATAGAACAATGTCAATATAGTATAGTCTATCTCATATTTTGAAAAATACTGACCAGGTCGATGAATACATCACATTTCATTCATATAACTAATGAGTACATCACATATCCCCCAACCAAGTATCTATGAACATCATATTTGAACTAAATAAGAATGTGTATGATTTTTCTTAGTATTATTCAATCAAGGTATAAATGTATTTACTCATCATAAAAGTGGATGAATCCCATCTTTTTTTCACTTGAATCAATGACATGATCAACAACATACCCAACACCACCCCCTGATCAGCTAAGTCAATTTTGACTTATGTAAGTAAGTTATCAAAGTATTTAGGTTTAAATTCTATTAATATCTCCAATATTAGGTAAAATTAATTTATAATAAGTAAACACCCCTAAGTATATCAATGACTGTATGAAATTCTATATGATATACTTTAGCGAGTCAATACAAGTAATAAGTCTCTAATTATTACCTCATGAATCTAATATTTTTATTGATTATTCAGACCTTTGTAATGAGTATAAGAATCTATTTATGATAGCCTTAACATATCAACAAAAATAATTATACTACATGATGATCATTGATTATGGAAAACTCAAATTCATACTTTGATGGGATATTATCATTCGACCATTCATATAATGTAAATTTTAACATACATGAATGAATAATAAATGGAGGTTACTTTTATTATAAAATCATTATATATTATAAAACCATTTAAATAATTTCTTAAGTGTCTTAAAACAAGATAATTTACCTGAACTTTATTTTTTTACTATGATAATGGTTTTGTTAACTCATTTCAACTATATGTAATTCCTACCACATCTCTATGGGACCATCTGGTAAATTTCTTCCACTAAAAATTTTAATAAGAAAAATTTATGAAGTAATCTAGTTTTAATAATGGTTGGACTTAGGAATCATATTCTTAAAATTATATTATTTGAAAAAATTTAAACTCTTAAACTTCATAATATCAAATCTTATAATGTTAACTTATATTTTCCACCTATAAATCTTTCTAAGATGAAAACCATCATATTTAAAACCCCATCCGATCAATGTTTTTTCTTGAAATAAACGTGACTATTTACATTATTATTTACCAAAAAACCCTAAAATTCTTTAATATAAATTGATATTCAATTTAAATAGAATAATCCTTTAGGAAATATTGAATCTCATATTCAATTTAAATATGCGTAATCTTTTATTTTTTAATTTTAGTTCAAACATACTTCCACTAGCCTCTTAACACAATATTATTTACAGAATATCATGATAAGATACACAAACCAATTTTTGTAGACAATAACTATCATTTCCTTTTAGTAAGAATATTTAAAAAGCAACCTATTATTTCTATATTATATATGTTAACCCATGTGTTTGGATCATTTTCTTAAAAAAGGATAAAATTCTTTAAAATATACCACTTGAGGGTGGTGGAAAAAAATTCCCTTATATTTTAACTAATCTCTAGATAAAACACTTTTAGCCTTATCTTATTCTCAAAAATATATTATAGAATCTGATGAATCATAAACCATGTGTATGAAATTAATCATTTCAATTTTTTTATAAATATTTGTTAACAAATTTTTTATCATATAGATAATTAAAATGAAGATACACATTTTTTAATTAGAATCACATGAGCTTGTTAAAATCTTTTCCATTCAAATAATTGAAGTAACAACTATTTTATTAATTGATTTAATGTAAACTATAACATATATAAATTATTTCCTTGATTTTGAACTACATTATATTTATTTTTTTTAAATATTCATTTAGTATCAACAACCTTAAAAAATTAAGAATTTATTTATATAACATATATTCCTGATATAGACATTCCATGAAGTTTAATAAAACCCTTTAGGTTTCTAAAATAATTACATATCATGGAATCATTATCCCCTTTACTAATAAATATAGGTTTCTGTGATCTTGAGGGTGTATGCGGGTTTCCTCCATTACAATTAAAATATAGAGGCTCATGTTGGTTCCCCCTTATCCAATTTAAAAAGGGATTATTTGAAAAATAAAAAAAAGTTTAAAAAAGTGACCTTGGATATTAGAAGAACTATTATTCGTCTCTCCAAATCAAATTTTCTTATTATTTTTTGAACTTTCACCCAATATTACTACTTATACATCACTAGAACCTAGAAATCACATTCCATGTTCATCTATTGTCAATACTTGAGAACATTGGGTAAAATTTTCTTGAATTTATCCACATTATTGCAAAATTTCCATCAAATACAATATGATAAATTTATTAAATAGAAAAATCCTTAAAGAAAACTTAGGATAATAATTCTATGTTTTAGATAAGAATATTATATTCAACTATTGAACAAATTAAATAGTTTGGTTACTCTGGAAGGTTTTTCTCTAAAATATAGAATTTATTTTACTTATTGGATTTTCTAAATCTACCTGTCTTAGGAGTTGCGTACATTGAGATTATCTTTTCTCAAGTCAAAGTTAAGTTTTATGATGATGTGTTATTTATCTATAACAAATTTTTTTATCAAATGAGTATCATGTTATATTTATTTTCATCAAGGTATTTTAATGAATGTAATTTCACTAAAAATGATGACCTAGAAATCATATCCATTTAGTGATCCAAAATCCATATCTCCAAAATTAATGAGTCCACTTTTTCATCCATCTCACCAATTAATTATTTAGGTAGGTATTAATACCAATCATAAAAATTATTATTCTTATATAGTAGAGTAGATAAATCTTTATCCAAATCTATCATATGAATATAATTAACTCTATTACTATGGTATCCCAACTATTATATTTCCCCAGCTAAGTGTAGCCCAAATCAAATGATAAAAATAGGCTAAAAGAAGACAATCTAGGGGAACCCAAAAAACTACCCAAATATGATTCAGTGTCACCTATTTCTTGCTTTACTTACACATGATAATCCAAGGGCACTTTAATTTGAAACAAAACTGCCAATTTGGATGATCAATGTCTTTAAAAGTGCCACTTTGGATGGAATATTACACTTAGTATATGATGGGTTATCCTTTTAAAAGTCTCACCAATTTAATATACATCATATGGATGTTAAATTTATAATTATTTGTATCAAATGATATTTATAACTTATAATATTTTATTCCTTTTTTTATATATTCTTCTAATGATTTAGTTTTTGGAATCCCTATTCCATCCACCAAATTAATGTGTTTAGACCACATTAATGTGTAACTCTTTACACAACCCATAAATTTGTGTTACTCACTCAAAAACAGAAGCCAAGTATATTCATACATATCCAAATTTATCTTTATACACAAGGTACATGAGCTTTTCATATAAAGTCATATAGTTATATGAGATTAAAAATATCAACATGAGTAAGACCAGAGCAGTAAATAACCAACCCATCACATTTCTAGAACAAGACATAAGCCTCTATGCTAGTGGGTAGTTCGAACTCAAGCCCCTCTCCCTGGGGAGACTTTAATCAAGAGAGAATTCAATTCATGATATATCTAATGCCAAATTTTCATAAACTATATTCAATAAAAATTCTCAAGCTCATAACTCTAAAACAAACCAAGGTTAAGATAGACGAGAGATAAAATTTACAGAGTCACGCCTAATGTGAAATGCACAACTTTATCTCCCAGAAACAATTTATTATATAAATAAAGCAGGCACATCATTAATATTATATAAAGAATTTATAAAAGTTAATAAATAAAGGAATAAATTCTAAATTAATGATCATTTTATAAATTTAAACATTATATAAAAATCCATGAATGATTCATAAATAAAATCCTACTATATATATTTTATAATTAAGTTAAATATAATGGATATTCCATAATTTTGGGTGTAAACACTTTATATCCAATTTACAATATGAACTCTTTTATATTATATGATATTATTATGAATTATGATCATTTTATAACCCAATTTCCCTCATGTAAACTATTTACATAATCTAAATATCATACTACTAAACATTATTTTAACCTTATTTAAACATATCATCAAAACACTTTCTATGTGATCTAAATAATATATTTAATAAATCCTATTTTTATTTGATCAAATCAAATTCAATTGGTTATGAAAAATTCATAAATCAAAGTACAAACTACTCTATACTTTATAATTAAGAAATTAATTTATAAATTATTTATAAATTACACTCATGATTACTAAATAAATACTTTATTTATCATGAGAAACAAATATGAATTATCATATTTAACCTAAGCTCATACTTTTTTTTATGAATCCTAATACTTAACATCATTCATGTTATTTATATTCTACAAACCTCTTATAAACATGAATAACATAAAAGAATAAATTAATTAAATAACCATTTTATTTAATCATTAGTTATAAATATGAATTTCCATATTTAATTTTAGGCTTATTAAGAACATATTTAATTGTTCCCTCACTTATAATTTATAATTAAATTATAAACTATAAAATAAATATAGAAAAACTTCATATTTAACATTGGTTTATAAAAAAATATTTTTATTAAATACCAAAATATATCATTTATAATAAATTTATAAAATATAAGTTTTTTAAAATTTTAAAGTTTTAATAGTATAACATGTGTCACATGTATAATAAACCAATTGTATCTTATGATAATTTTATTATCTCAAATATAAGCACTTTATATCCATTTTCAATATGAACTCTTTCATACTATTAATTATATGGAACTTAACATAAATATATGATATTATTATGAATTATAAAAATTTTATAATCCAATTTCTATTATGTAAAATATTTAAATTATCTAAATATTATATATTTAAACATTATTTAGACCCTGAAAAAATATATCATTAATTTTTTTTACATGGTCTAAATAATATCTTAAAAAGTCCCTTTTTAATTTGAACAATTAAAATTAATTAATTGTGGTTAATTAATAATTTCAAATATAAACTCTATATTTTGGTCTTATTTATGTAATTTTTGAATATTTTATAAATTAACCTTATAATTTCTTAAAAAACACATTATTCTAAGATTACAAGGCTTGTCATATAATTTGGAAAAATGTAAAACACCCTTTACTATGATTTATAAACATTTTAGAACCCATTTAAATTCGAAAAATGTTCTCAATATTAATTGTTTAATATTAATAAAATATTTGTAATAGTTATTTCAAAAACAATAAAACAATTAACCATAAACATTTTATAAATTTTTAATTTTTAATTTTTAATTTTTTTTATAAATTATATAAATATTCCTAAATATATGATTCCATTATTTATACACAATTTATAAATGAAAAGAAATTCTGATGCTCAATTTTCCTATAGCATCAATGCAGACTAAATTAACTTCTTAACATAATCTATTCCTTACAATCTATAGTACATTAACTATTTAACATAACCATGAGCGATGCTCCTAAAATTATGTTATCATACAATGTAATTTCAAGAGGGGAAAATAAGTTATGATTTCATAAAATGTGTTCTTCATTAAAAAGTGAAAGAAATTTTTTGATTTAATGAACATGAATTTGATTTTAAAAGAGGAAAAACAAGTTACACTTTATAAAATATATCATACAATTTCTCAACATGCTATATCATATAAAAAAATTCATGAAAAACCATCAAGAACTTCTTCCATATATCCTCCAAAACACTTTTGCTGTAGCTCTTAAAGTTTCATAAACATGATCCAAATTCATGAAATCACAAAATTCAACCCCATGGACCTTTTTAGTGTTGAGAAAAATTATTAATTTTCCAATTCATAGTTGTAAGAAAAAGGGAATCCTCTAGAAACACATCAATGCTACTCGAGATATAAAGGGACCTGGTGTGATCTTTATCGAACAAATATATCTCCATACCCATGTCCACCAACTATATCATATAGAATTATTAATTTTCATATGATATATTTTTCCAATACATCAAGTAAACATGAGATATGAAGTATTCTAATCCCATATATCTACGCATGCATTCTTGATTCTTTGAGTATAGACTAACTAGATAGATGGACACATATCATGTCATTCACCTTCATGGATGAGCACATCACATGCTCCTCACCCAATATATAAGCACATCATATGTATCATCTATACATGCTTATATAATCCTTTATTATATCATAATCTAGGGTTCACATTTCATAATAGTCACAAGAGAGGAAAATCCATATTGATTAAAATCAATTGATGATATGATAAAAAATATACCCAACCACCCACTGATTAGCTTAACTGCAGGGGTGAAATAAGAAAGGTATCAATGCATAAAGGTTCTAATGTTGGGTATCTTGTTTAACCTAAGGTATAAGGAAATCCCAACATTAAATATACACCCCTAGTATAAAAAAACATAGAGTATGATGCTCCATGTGATACAATTTTTAGTTTATCTAACACATAAAAATACTTTTGATCCACACAAGAATATTATGTATCTCTACACAAAATAATACGTATGATAAAATTAATACTTTAAAATAATATATAGTAAAATACAATGAAAATTATCTAGGGATAAATTAAAGTCATACATTTAGAGGTTAATTATCATTTCAATTCAGGTTTCAGTCACAACTAACAAGAAAAAATTACTATGTGGAGATAAACTTTATATTATATGATACATTTCATATTATTATAAATCCTTTACTATTCAAATATATCACATTAAAGACTATCATAATGACTTATTCTTTATGATGTTTAGGGTTTTATTAAACTCATTATATCTCTATGTAATTCCTATAACATCTCTATGCGACCCTCTAACAAAATCATCTCACTAAACTTATTTAATGAGTGAAATCAATGAAAAAGTCATTTTTAATGATATTGATACCTATGAATCATATTCCTAATGTTCAAATATTTTAATCATAGTATTTAAACTCCTTTACATCAAAAAATCAAATTTTATGATTCCAATAACCCTTGTTGTCTACTTAGAACACTTTCTAAGTTCATCATTATCATCCTTCTTGGATTTTTTCCATCAAAAACTTCATTTTAGATCATTTTTTAGAAAAATATATCTATTTACATTTATAAAATTCCTTACCAACACATCCTAAAACAATTTTAGGATATAAAGTGACATTCAATTTGTTATGATAACTAAATTAAACTCTTTACATTTCTCTTTTCTGACATACCATAAAACCCTTTTAGGATATTAAGTGACATTAACATTGAATTTGACTGACATAATTTTATTTTTTGTACTTAAACTTCTCCAAGTCCTAATATTCTCTCAATAGCCTCTTATAAACTATATTTTATCTAGAATATTATTCTAAGATACACAAACTCTATTGTGTTAGGAAATAATACTTATTTCCTTTAGCGGGGATATTTAGAAAAAAACCATTGTATCCCTATCATATATGTTATTCTATGTGTTTATAGAAATATTCTAAAAATAACACTTTATACCTTAAAATGTGTCACTTATGGTGTATAGAAATCTTTCACTCATATTTTAACCAAAATCTTGGATAAAATCTTTTATCCTAATTTTTTATCCTTATCTTCCTTTCAATCATGTCATAGAATCTGATGAATCATAAGCCATGTGTATTAAAACTATCATCTCATGTTGTTCATCGAAAAATAATTTTTTTAGAAAAACCCAATTATTACATAATAGAAAAACAAATGAGATTCTAAATATACATATTTTATTCTAGATTTTTTCAAAGCTTTAAAATAATTTCCATATTCAAGTCCTCAATATAGAAACTCCTTACACCATTACTTGAATGCATACTTAAAGCTTTACCTATCAACTATCTATCAATTTTGAACTCTTATATATCTATAACACTTGTAAAAAATATAATTGATATCATATGTAATTCACAATCTAATAATTGATTTCTATAACATCATACCTATTCAATGAATTTTTTTATTTAAGGTAAGGTTTTAAACAACCAATTGACCATCATTAGGGGAGATCCTCAAGGAAATCTAAAATAGTGCATGCCGTTAAAATCCTTAAAAAAATATTTAAAATATAAATTACGTGAACCATGATAATTTTTTTGAAGAAGGGTGGTTATATCCCAATTTAATTCCAATAGGTTGGTCATCATGTTACTTTCTCTTTAGGTGTGTCAAATAGTATAATTTAGTTATAAGAAGATCCTATATATCCTCAATACATAATAAACTAACCATTATGTATTAATTTAATTATACATTAACATAAATATCAAATCTATGTCAGTTTTAACAATGGAAAAAAAGATTATATTCATTTCTAAGAAAGAGGCCAATTAATTGGGTATGGGCCTCTACGATGATATCATTTACATTACCTTAGTAATAACTGAAGGATAGTTTCATTGATCCTAAAAATTGATATATTATTCCCCCACTATGCTTGAACCCATTAGATCATTCTCTATTAATATTAAGATTGAGGTCATTGGGAGGAGAGATCCATCAAACACAGTGACCCTTCAGTATATTACCTATAGTAGATAATGGTAATTTATGGAAAACTTGTAGGTTGTGGTTGGAAAATTTTTATTCTAGGACTTGGATATCTATAAAAAATTAATATATCAAAATAAGGATCCTCTGTTGAAAGTAGTTGTGGTAAAAAATCATCGAATGGTTCTTGAAATTGTTATAGGCTTCTCATAAGATCTAATAAAATCACCAAAATATCACTATGAAGCCAACCCTATAAGGAGTAGATATCTAATTTATGAAACAATGAATTAAGGAAGACATAAAAGGACCCACCAATAAGGGGGATACCAACAAAGTTATTTAAAAATATCCAGATGGATCATTAAAATTCACCATTTAGGAACTGGTGGGTATCATTCTCATTCTTTGGATAAGATTAGTAGACACACTTGGAGACAGTAGATGTACCCCTTAATTGTACAACACTATCAGTGGGAAGGACTTAGAAGTTAAAAATCTACATAAGAATTTTTATTTTAGGGGGAATTATATCTCTCTATAATATCTTTTCTAATCTATCAAATACCCACTGGACAAGTAATATTTTTCAATAAGATTTAGAGTTAAAATTTAAAAACTGCACTGGGATGAAATTGTAATGTTCATCTTCATACAATATTTAAATTCCATGAAATAATTCTCTCTAGTGATCATACAAGACTTAATTAGTGAAGGATGGAAATATTCAATCTATTCTGAAGTCAATATTTAGAATGGGAAAGCATGGAAAGAAAAACATAGAACCCATATAGTTATCCTTCAAGAAGGATATAGTTAATTTTTCAATGATCCAATGTGAATTCTCATTTAAGATACAAAATGGATCTTATAGGTAATGTAATAGTAGAGAAACTAAATGATTCTATTTGTGAAATTTATCCGAAGAAGATACATATTTTCCCCTAGAAAAACAAGCTCATATGGTTTGACCTATAAGGACCTCCCATGTCATTTTAGCATGAATTCCATGTATAAAATGTTTTAAGATCTCTAAATTTATATCTCATTCATCAATGGGTTTGTAATGTTTCCTCCAACTAGACTAGTGGTAATAACCTCCCCCCATTAGCATCCTTAATAAATTGGACAAAAACTTCTATATATTCCTTAGGATCATTTTTGGAACCTTTTAGAGATATAAACATTTATATTGAAAGAGTTAAATTTTTCCCACTCCACTTTTCATATTTATTTATGGTTTACTTAATTTTTTTTATTTAAATCCATTTTATAATAATTAAATATAACATTCCATCTTTAAAAAATAATGGAGTTATGCCTAAAATGCCAGATCAACCCCTAAAAGGATGCATCATCCCAACCCGAGTAACATAGTTTATATTCTTATTGAGATCATATTAAACAATAATAAATAGTATAGGGGAAATATTTACCCTTACCTTATACCATTATATGATTTAAAGAAACCAAACCTTTCACCCATATGGGTAACTAAAAACCAGGATGAGGTATAAAGTGAAAAAATAAGTCAAAACACCACTACGAGAAGCTTATTTTTTTTATTATCCTTAAAGTGAAGTTACATTATAGTTTATAATAATCCTTTTTTATATTTACCTCCATCAATATATTATATCAATTAACCTTTATATCTAAATCTACAACCATCTCTTGAGCCTATGTGAAATCCCCTTGGAAACTTCTACCTTTAATGAATCTATGCATCTCCTTTGATATCAAGATGTGAATCAAACTAGTGGGACTATCATTTAGTATATTGGATAGGATACTATAGTTAAAATTACACATAAAAAATAGGTGAAAATCTTGGAAAGAGTGGGGATGTTTATGTTATTCTAGTGTAAGATTTTGAATTGGTATGGGGGGGGATAGAACTTAAAATTTTAAAGAACCTAAAAAAATATGTAAGACCCCATATTTTATCCAAGTACTTTCCTCTTTTAATTTTTAGTTGATTCATTTTAAATTCAATAAAAGACCCCTCTTCCTAGTTTAAAATTGTGTTTCATAGGTGATTAGGGGCTTGGAGGGGTGGATTTGGTGGAGTATAGTAGTGTCATGTAGTAAGGGAGAAACTTCAATGCCACTGACTAGCCAATGGATATGATAATAGCCTAATAAGGCCATAGGTTGGGGTGTCCATGGGTCTGGTTGGGTCATGTTGGTGGATTTTTTGGACCCAAACCAATTAAATCAGGATGGGTTGGTTTAGGTCGGGCCAGACATTATTTTTATTTTGGATCCAACCCAAACCAACCCATCTCAGATAGGGTTGGGTTAGATTGGGTTGATCGGGTTATTGGAAAAAAAATCCACCACTTCCTATATCCCATGCGACGTATCCCCCCCACTCCGGTTCATCTTCCTCGCCACACCTAAGAACACCCCCAACCCCATCCCATCGATGAATCAACCCCAAGATTCCCCCTTTATCAAGAAAAGTAAGGATTCAATAGATATTTAACCTAATGTATCTTATATTCAATATATTTCATCATGGAGGACCAAATATGGTCGGCTTTAGAGGATTTAATCTGGTCAGATTTGGCTTCGACATTTCTAAGTTCTTCAGAAATTGAGGACCGAATCTTTTTAGCTTCGGCATAGATATCCTAAGTTATTCAAATATGGTCATATTCTTCTTCAACTTTAGCATAATGAGTTATTCATCAGTGGAATAAAAGATCAAATATAATATGGTTGGCTTCGACATCCTAAGTTCTTTATCTCAAGTTGGAAGCAAAAAGAGAGACAATCTTCGATGGATCGGGGGCTATAAGCTTGGTAAATACATAGAGAAAGATGGTGGTGAGGGTGAGGGACTTAGGTCAATAGAAGGAGTCATATAAAAGTAGGAGTATAGCGGTGAAGATGATAGACTTGGTTTGGTAAGGAGAGGTGTAGGAACGTAGAGCATGATGAGACGGGCGGAGGCGGTGCCAGATGGAAGATTTGTGAAGGGGTCATCGGGTTGGTTGGGTAAGGTTGGGTCATTTTTTCCCAACCCATGACCTAACCCAACCTGACCATGGGTCAACCTGAAGAAACCTAACCCATGTATATACTTTTTTAACCTGACCCAATTCAAACCAATCCGGTCGAGTCAGGTCAGGTCGGTTGGGTCGGGTTGGGTCTGGACGCCCCTATCTATAGGAAGCCCACTAGCTAGCCAGTGTAATCCAAGTAGAATAGGATTACTATAGGAATCCTAGTGTCTAGTTGGTGGATACCCATTGAATTACCACTGGGGTTTCCAAAGGTGTATCCATTTTGGATGGCACCACTGGCTAGCCAATGGTTCCATTCTAGGCTAGGAAATTTAGGGGAAAAACTTTACCCCCCCCCCAAAACCACTGTTTAATTTTTATAATCATATATTTTAACCCTAACATAGGATTAATGATATTTAAGGGTTCTACAGGGATTTTTTAACTTATCCAATTTATTCCTTCAATCCCTTGATTAATGGTTCTATCTAGATATCTAGATTCAGTAAGTATTTCTCAAAATTGATGAATTCCACATGGTTTCTGCATAAATCTTATTATTCCAACCCTATTGTGGTGGATATATCAATTTCCTTTGTTATTCATGGTATTTTTTGTTTATTAATATGGTTGGTTCTTGGGATTATTCTTCTTCTTCTATTTTGAGGTATGTTGTCTAAATCATCTCTTTATGGTCCAAATTTGGTTTTTAGTATGTATAACATGCATGATCGCACTGCCACACCATGTGAACAACCTATTTCAATTATTAATTAATTTTATAGATTATATTCCTTAATCTATACCTTTGTTAGATTCCATCAGGTTAATCGGTGCTTGATACCTTTTAAGTTTGGTCACCCACGAGGCATGCTTACCCATGAACATAAGTTAGAATCCAGAACATATAAAACCAGTGACTTATAATTGAATTGGGTGATTGGTTTAAGGAATGGATTGAATTTTGAAAATTTCAATTGGGTATAATTTTCATGTAAATTAGAAATTGGCATGTACTTTGTAATGGTTCAGACCTTCCTGACATTTCATTTGTATTTTTCCAGGGCTTGGTGGTTCCAAGAGGGAGTTTGGAGGTGTTTTGGAAGATAGAGAAGTGTTTTGGCCTTTAAAAGGGTCAACAAACCCTAGCGGTGGGTGTGGTGGAGGATATTTTGGGATGTTCACATGGTAATGGTGCACCATGACCAACAAAATGGCTTATCAAGCCATTTCAGAGGACATTTTAGCCCTGGTCATCTCCTTTTTGAAACAGGAAAAAGGTTCACACCACACCTATGGTCTTGAGAATGGTGTAGTAAAAACACCTTGGATATGGGGAATACACTATAGGGGATGTTGTTTCGGGATGAAGAGCTCAAGAACACCACAACCATGGCCAGGTCATGGAGAAAGTCATGGTAGTAGTCGATCTTGCTTTGAAATGGCTAAAAATGTCATCATTCTCAATTGATATTGACCAGTTTGAAGGGGGGAAATGAATGTGATGTTATCAGGGCTTTAAATTCAATATTAATTCATTATTTACCCCTATTAATTGATCTGAACTACTTTCTTTGAAAATTCCTTCATTTTAAAAAATCTCCGGTGAACCTAGGGTGTGGTTGGTCAATATCTCATGTTGAGGCTATGTTGGTGGATGTTTCTATTGGGTAATGTTTGTTTTACCCTCCCTTAGTGACCATTGATTAAATCCTTGAGGTAATAATTCTTGGTTCATGGAGAATCGAGTGATTTTAGTTCAAGGTACCATTTTAATCCTTTTTTTCACTCTTCCCCCATTCATCCTTTTAGTTTTGGGTAATTATTTCAGTAATTACCTTAGTTTTGAGGATGATACCTGATCATGGTTTGTTGATATCTTATGAATTTTAATTATCAGTGAAACTTAATTCATCTGGGTGGTGTTTCCTTCGATTGTGGTTGAACCTCGATCACTCGTTCTTGCTCAGAGAATGTTAAACATCAAAATTGAGGTAGGGGATTTGTTTCTTCTCCTATCTTATATACAATAAGAAAGTTACCATGATTTATCTATTTTGGAAATAGTGCAATTAAACTTAATAAAGATTATAATGGATTAGATAATTGGTTTTGGTTTTGGTTGTAATGATCACATATATTTTTTACCATGTTAATGGTTTGCCTCTTTTTTTACTAGATAACGTGATATATTTTGTTTATACTATGGTTTTTGATTTTGGATATGTTAAAATTGGATGAATAACATAAATATAGTAATTATTTTTTGTTAAAGAAATAAAGAGTAATTTTTAAATTTAAACCCTTCTTCCTTATAATTTGAATGAAATCAAATTGATGCTTAAAGTATGTTTAAATGTTATTGTTGCTCCTTAAAGTTTTATGAAACCATAAGTTATACTTAAAATCATGTTAAAATAATTCATATTTATTGATAGATTATGAATTATAATACCCATGATTGTAAAATATTATAAATTAATCAGTTAATTAAATATTGTATTGAACCAGTTATTTGATAAGATAAATATTTGAGGCTAAGTGAGCCCATTTACTTATGAAGGTCAGATGCCTTGGTTTTTAGGGACTAGATGCCCTATTTACTATTTTTTTTGTCTTGTTTGATTTCACTAGATGTGATCGTTGTGATGTGATAAAATTTTCACCTAGGATAACCAATGGTTTAATAAGAATGGTATTGGAGACCCGAGTTTGCGGTATTAGTTGACACCAGTGACAGAAGGATGGATGATGATTTTCATGGTAATATGCATAGTGGTGTCTTGGATGGCCCTGATACTGATGGAGCTGGTTGAATATGGGCTTTCCAATTATTTTTTTTCTGAAAAATGGGTTTATTTCTTGATAATTACTCTTCTTTAAAGGCCAAATGGTCTGATTTCTTATTTTATCATTCCTTTCCCCACTTATTGATGCATTTGGTTGTGCATGGTTTATGAATTTCTTTTATGATAGATTAGAAATATTCTTAGAGTATATGGAATTATGTAATGATAATAAATGTTAATTTTTTTGACCCATGGGGTTGGTGGTTTAATGTAATTCTAAATGATGTTGACTCTTGAGTAATTGTAGGATCAATTAGATTATTCCTAGAGGGAAAGGTCTTAATTTTATAATTAATGGAAATTGGAAATGGTATAATATTAATAAATATCTCATGAATTAATTATTATAATTGTGCATGATTAATAAAAATAATTAATTAAATGAATGCCTCTTGAGTTATTTTTGTGCTTATATAATATATAGTTCTTAATAGTGGAAGTAGGGTGTCAGAGAGATGATATTTTCAACTGAGATTAAGGTTAGGTAGTTGAACATAGTGTGGTTTGTGGGTTATATATATATCCTGTATGTTATGTGATTTCATGGGCTACCCTACTAATGTCGATAGGGAGATTAACACCCAATGGAATCTTGGAGGGTGTTTTCCCCAACATCTAGGTAGGAAAGGAATATATGGTTGACTACCCCCTCTTTACCCACTCTATTCTCCTAGTAGTATTATGTGATTGTATGAATAGTTGTTACTTTTCCCATATATGTATGTAGAGGACTATGATGGATTGTTGTCATTTCACTTACATGTATCTATAGATATAGTATCCTAAGGATTAGTATATGTATTATGTGTATGGTATGTGATGGATAAAGGTATAATACCTGAAAGGCTATGGTGGATCCCAAAAACTACTTGGTTACAATATGGAGATGTAGATGTCGGTCAGAATGGCCCGAAGGCCTTCATTTTTTTATTATTTTTGATAATCCACCTTTCAAGGGATTAGGTGGAACCCTTACAAGGCCCGAAGGCTCAAAGAAAATCAAATGATCTGTAGGTCTTAGAGGGAATCACCCAGACAGGACAACTTGGAACTACTCCTCCCCAGCATGTGTCATGATATCAACACTCCACCTTCATAAGGCTGGTCAGCTAGCTATCCTATGCAAAGCTGCATAGGCCCGATACTGATGGAAAAGCCATACCCTCTCATTCTTGAAATTCCAGATAGCTCTGCTCCAGTGAATGTGCCTGCCCTGAATCCTCCTCTGAAGCCTTGTCCATTGTAGTTTGACTGGTACATCTGCATTCATGTGGCCTGAAGGCCTTGGGGTGGCCCAAAGGCCTTAAGGTGGCCCGAATTCCTTGAGAATCAACTGTCCCGAAGGCCTTGGGTGGCCCGAAATCCTTACAGGACTCGAAGACCAAACCGGTGGCCCAAAGGCCCAGATGGATGAATAGTTCCGGCTGCTATAGTACCGAACAACGCCAGCTACAGTACCCGCTACATTACCGAACAGTACCTTCTACAGTACCTGTTATAGTACTGCTACATTACTGCTACATTATCGGAAATAAGCCTCCACCCGGATTTGATCTTGGGTCTCTTGGATGCACCTACTGAGTCCTCACCAACCGGGCTGAGCCTCATGTGCTTTTTTTACCCTAATATAATAAAGATAATAGTTTCCCAACAAGTTGGGAATCAATATACATGTAAATTTGAAAATACCCTCATGCAAAATCAAAATTCATCCAACCCATACAACACTCCCACGTGCTTATCCACCGCGTTGCCCGCAAAGTACACCTCCCTTATCCTTTGAAATGCGTGACATGTTAGCAGACTATCTGACCCAGCCTGGAGGGCCTTCCCCATGCACCGATCCACCTCGAGGACCTGCGCAACCCAGTCTTGGCCTCCGTGCAGCGCGATGTAGAACCGCATCAGATGCTTCACATCGTATATGTGCCACCTGAAGAATGCTGTGCAGAGGCCGAGGAACCCCTCCACCCGCCCTGACAGCCTCTACCGCATCAGTATCTGGACCAGGTACCCGAAGTCGTACACACTGTGGAACGCCACCCAGATCACCGCCTTGTTGCACACCAGGCCGGAGGACATCATCCGCTCCACGAACCGGCCCAATGTCACACCCTCAGACTGGTTTCGGTCGAAGTCGATGCCCTGCCAGTGCAGAAGGTTGATGGAGTCTGGGGCGTGGGGGTCGCGGGTGGTGTCGAAGTAGTAGAAGTTAAACTCCCAGATGCAGGGATCACCGGTAGGGCCAAGTGGGGGGAGGTTTTCGGCGACCTCGGAGAGGGTGAGGCCCACCTGGATGATGTGGAGGGCGTCAACATTGGTCTTGAGGGTGCAGTAGTGGTCGGAGAGACGGCGACGGTCCCAGGGGCGGTGGGCGGCTAGGTGGAAGACGACGCCGGGAAACTCGGTGTCCAAGGAGATGAAGGGGTAGCAGTTGACGAGGTCCTGGATGAGGTGGAACTCGGAGTCCAGGTTGTAGGACCAGACATCCTGGATGACGACGGGGGCCCCATCGGCGACGACCACCTCTAGATTCTCAAATCCCATTGCCGAGCTGCTACTAGTTCTCGGATAACTGGATAGAGAGAGAATATGAAATGGAGATGTAGATGTGATTATGAGATGATGGGATGTACATGATTCAGTTCATGTTACAATTTACCAGGTGTCCTTGGGTAGGATTTCTTTTGGAGAGATATGGATCAAAATGTGCGACCTTGGGGAAGAGCGACAAACCAGTGTGGAAGTGCTAGAGGGGTACCTTTTTAATATTATATTGGATATTATATAATTTCTTGTTCTTGATACTAGGTTAGAGAGACCTGGTGAGGCTGGGAACTTAATATACCTTATTAGGTTATGAGTTAGTTTCTATTACTATTCAACGTGATTTAGTATGATTTCTTTATCTTTTTCATGAGTGAATCTAGGGAGGATCCTTATAATTATACCTATTATGGTCACCAAATATAAATATATATATAAAATATTTTTGAATTATGTAGGAACTAGTTGTTTGTCAGGTTGTACATTACTAACTCACGGAGTTGTTCAGGAGCTGTTCGGGATTCAATGTCATTGTTGAGACTTTCTATTGGTAATTGTAGTTTCTTTTGTAGTTTTTAAATTATATTAAATTACATTAATGTATTTTTAATCACTTTAAATTTCTTATGAGTAGTACTTTTTGGGTGTTTATATATTATCTCTTATCCCTCATGATCATCTTAGAGGGAAATGCCTCCCATGGGTGCGTATGATATACCCTTGATGATTTCTGCCAACCCTAGCCTATTGAAGGTGGTATTTGGGTATAATTATCTCCATTATCTCATTAAAAAATTTTGAGGGTTACCTCTTGGGGTATGGGGTCATGAAGAAGTGGTATCAAAGGTTTAGATTAAGGGATATGATGAAATTTGGAGGTAGGCACTAATAAGGACTGCATGAGATGGTAGGGAAACAATGTTATCTAAAATTAGTAAGTAAGATAAATAAGGAATAACAGCTAGGAAATAGGTATTTTGGGTCCCATATTATCCTATATTAGGACCTTTAAGTTTATTAAGCCTACTAAGTGAAGTGATACTAGTTTTGGGGTAGAGACCTAGATAAGGATAATGCATCATTCTTGTTTGTGATTGTGTTTGAAATGGATATGCCTTGGGATTAGATTAAAAATTAATTAAATAATAATTTTTAAATTTTCCATACTCTAGGTTTATGATTCCTTAACTATCTGTTATTTTTTAGGTATGAATCTAGGCTGATGTCCTCTTCAGGTTCGTGCTAAATATTTTTGGAAGGATGTTCCAGTAGATTGCCATAGAGTTAAGGTCAACAATGATTACACATGGAATATGAAACTCAAAGAGTTTCAATGATAGATTCTAAAAAGGTATGAGGGATCCATTTTAAAATTAGTGACAGAGTATTAGTTAGAGGAGGTTGATATAGCCTTTAGTTCTATCTGTTCTAGGAAAGAGTATTGGGTTTTGTTGGTGATGATGATGTTGTGTGGGGAAACTAGACAGTTGTGATTCTTATTCCTTGGAGATCACAAGGAGTAAACTGCCTCAAAAAATAAGTTTTGAGTCTATTTTTGAGTTGAGTTTCATTATTTTATTGTGAAATAGGCTAGTCACCATAATCTTCTTACCCTTTGACATGGGAGTTCCAGCATGAGAGAGTTTGCGATCTATTTTAGGACCCTCTGATATTATTCAAACCTATTTCTAGATGAGGAGATCAAGGTAAGGAAATTTGAGGAGTTTTTGAAACCATATATCTAGTTTCAAATTATCCCATTTATACTTCCAATATATCTTGAGGTACTGGAAAAAGAATAGGTTTTTGAGAGGATATTGGCTAGGACCAAATCATCATAAGAAAGGAGTCAATGTGATTCTCCATGTAACAGTGCTATAGAAAAGGGTTTATAGTTTCCTTTACATAAGTGTTTTTGAAAATCTAGGGGTAGTTCCCAACCCTCACCATCTCATTTATTCAAGGGTGGTGGCTTTCAGGCCTCTCTCAAGAGACCACATACTTGTTTTTCTTGCAGATAATGTGGTTATCCATGATGAGATTGCCTAAAATTTATGATTAGTAAGTGTCCAACAAATGTTCTAATTTAGGTTTAACCATTGTGGTAGTTTCATACAAGATATAAGAATCAAGGTTCTCTATATTTGAATTAGTAGGGGGAGGAAAGTTAGGTATAGGACAACCCCATGATGCTCCTTGTCCTTAGAGGTTAGAGCACAATCATGAAGGTGGTCGTCATCAGGGTGATAGAGGTCCTGAAGAATGTAATTTCTAGTTGAAATATTTATAGTTTCTAATTATAGGAGATCTATAAGTAATTATAGGTATCATTTTCTTGTTTTATACCTGGGTACATGATTTGTTTGATTCAATAATTACACACTCCTTCATATCACCTGCCTTAGTCTGTTCTTTAGTACTTGAAGTAGAGAGGCTTCCAATTAACTTGGAATTAACTACACCAATTAGAGGTTATTATTATCTATATGAATTATATAGAGACTATGATATAATTATGGAGAAGTATTAATCTTGGTGAGACTCTCTATGTTTGAAGATACAACCATATGAAATCATCCTCAGCATGGAATGTATATATTTAGTATAGGCTATCATGGATTACTTCAGGAGGTAGATTGTATTCTATGATGCTGATAGAGAGTATTTCATATTAAATGGTGAGTGAGACCCTAGTATGGTTAATAGGGGTTTTCTATCATTGTCTTCATTGGAAATCAATTTGATTATGAGCTTGTCTAAGGTCAAGTAGGCAATGTTTCCTGGGGTTATGGAAGAGTACCCCAATGTATTTCATGAGGGGGTTGCAGCATTACCCTCTCAATGGGAGATCATGTTTCAAATAGATCCATAACCAGGTTTTTCTCTAATTTCAATGTATATGTATAGGATGGTGTCTTTTGAGTTACGGGATCTACATATGCAGATCAATGATATCTTTTGGTAAGTTTTTCTCCATCCAAGAATGTCACCTTAGGGTGATATGGTTTTTTTTGTGAAGAAGTAATATGATAGTTTATGTATATTAATCAATTATAATTACATGTAATAGGTTATAGTGAAGAATAAATACCCTATTTTATATATTTATGATTTATTCAGTAAACTTAAAGGATCTAGTTAGTTTTCAAAGATCAATCTACGATTGAGATATCATCTGATGCCGATTAAGGGATAAAGATATACCAAATACTGCCTTATGATTTAATTATGAGAATTATGAGTTTTTTTAATTCCATTAGATATAAAAAAGTCTCAAAAAATGTTCATAGGGTTGATGAATGAATTATTCCAAGAGTTCCTATACCGGTTCATGGTGGTTTTCATTGACGATATCCTTTTGTACTCTGTTTTTGAGGAAGAGCATACATATCATCCATGGGTAGTATTGGGAGTTTATAATCATCATAATAATCTATTAAAGAAGCTATTTAAGGATCATAAAGTTCATTTATTATGGAATTTAATTTTCCAATGTGGAGTATTCGAGAACCCTTCGAAGATCAAGGCAGTTGTTTCTTGGTAATCCCCTAAGAATATTGTAGAGGTGAAGAGTTTCCTCAGTCTTACTGGATATTAAAAAAGGTTCATAAATAAATTCTATTGGATTACGAATCCTTTTATATATTTGACCATAAAGGATCATGATTTTTTTTGACTGACCAATGTTCGATTACTTTTAAGTATCCGAAGTAGAAGTTTTCCAGTGCTCTCATTCTTAATTTTCTAGAAGAAGGAGTTTGATTTGAGGTTTTATATGATGATTTTCATCTTTAATCTAATAGTGTTTTAATGAAGAAGATATAAATTATTTTTTATGGGTCTTAGAATTTATGAAACCATGGGAATAACTATGCCAACCATGATCTTGAGTTGGTAGTGTTTGTGTTTTACTTAAAGTTGTGGTGACATTACCTCATCAATGAACATTTTGTGATTTTCACTGACCATTAGATCCTAAGGTATTTATTCTCCCATCATGACATGAAATTTCAATAATGATGATTGATGGAATTATTGTATGATTATAACTTTAAGATTTATTATACCCTAGGAAAGGATAATTTTATAGATAATGTGCTAAGAAGAAAGCCACGTAGTGATGCTGAGCATTGAATCTAGATATTCTTAGAGAGTGATGAAAGAGATATATGTGATGAATCTTGATATGAGAGAGTTTGGTGGTTGATGATTCATTTTTCAGATAACAATATATCCATATTTAGTGCAGTAGGTGGAGGAATCCCAATCGGGGGATTCAAAGGTAGAAGTTTGATAGGACTGAGTTTTCTATGGTGATTCCCCTGACGGTTGTTCTAGAGATGACCAACATTGGGTGTTATTCATGGGGAGGATTTTTATTCCTTTGGTGATTCATGAAGTGGTTCTCTACGAGTTCCAAAACTCACCCTTGGAGGTAAATCTTGGTGTAAAGATATGTATCATGATTTGGGAGGCTAGTTTTATTGGTCTGGGTTGAAGCACTCAGTTTCATAGTTTTCATCTCGATGTTTAGTCTTCTAGAAGGTAAAGTTTGAAAACCATGTTTCTAGGTGTTTACTGTAGTCATTAGAAATTCCTTAGTGTAAGTGGGAGACATATCATTGGAATTCATCACCATTTTACCTCAAAATCAGATAGGATTTAATACTATATGGGTGATAGTGTATTAATTAAAAAATTCGCCTCACTTCTTAGAGATCAGGAGTCAAGCTCATTGGAGGTTTTATTGAGGCAATATCTGGAAGAGGTGATGAGGATCTATTGAGTCTTGAAGATCATAATCTATGATCGTGACCCTCATTTTATCTCGAGAGCATGGAGATGTCTCCAACATGATTTTGGATCATATTTGTGACTTATCACTAATTTTTATCCCTATATGGATAGTCATAAAGAGTGGAATATCTAGTTTCTTGAAGAAATATTAAATGACCATTTCCTATATTTTGGAGGCTTGTGGATGAGGCTCTGATGTTTGGTCAATCTTACTTATAATAATAGTTTTCACTCTAACATTGGTATGAAACCATTTGAATCTTTATATGAATGACCTCAACATTCTCTATTGTTCTTTACTAGGGTCATAGAGTCAGTAATTATCAGACAAAAACTAGTGTAAAGCTAGATATAGATGGTGTAGGTGATTCGTGAGATGATGAAGGTAGTGAAAGATCATCATAAGTCCTATTATGACCATAGAATGAGACCTTTGGAGTCTAACATTGGAGATCACCTGTTCTTGAAGGAGACTCCTCAGCATGGGCATCAAAGGTTTGTTCATAGGAGAAATATTTCTCCTTGGTTTAATGGGCCTTTTAAGGTGTTGCTTCATGTTGGAATTGTTTCATACTAGATAACACTTCCCCCATAGATGAAATAGATTTATGATTCCTTTCATGTGTCACAACTTCACTACTATCTTTATAAATAATCTCACATCATCGATTGGGGTGAGATCAAAATTGATGATGATGAAACCTTTTAGGAGTGGACTATTATGATTCAGGACTTGCACGAGAAGGTGTTACATAGACATACTATTCCCTTGGATCATGTCTCATGGATAGATAGTGGCATAGAGGATATCACCTGGGAATGTGAGTCCCATATACATGCTTAATATTCCAATTTGTTTTATTATTAGTTTATATTTTGTAAATATTATTGTGGATGTTTTTTTATTGATCTTTATTGGTCTTTTGAGAAAATTTTATCTTATTTGATGCCTTGTTTGTGTCCATGCTCTTATTTGAGAGGTATCTCCCCCAGGTGAGTGTTTGTGAGCTAGTTTTTGGTGTTATGTAGTTTTTCACCTTGTTCCTCTATATGAGATAGTTTTTCTCATATGATGGTGATATTATTGAGAGGTATCTTATGTGGTGGATATTTGGATGAACCCTTTTATTTACATTATCTCTAAGTTTGGTTTTAATTCATGGGGATGAGAATTATTTGAGAGGTATCTAATGTGATTGTATGGACCTTACCTCCATTTACTTTGTGTTTTCTTGAGGATTGGTGGCATTGAGAGGGATTTTGGAGGTTTTATGAAAGTTAGAGAAGTATTTTTGCCTTTAAAAGGGTCACCACACCCTGATGGTGGGTTTGGTGGAGGTTTTTTTTGGTTGGTCATGTAGTAATGGTGTACCATGACCAACAAAATTGATTGTCAAGATATTTTGGAGGCCATTCTGGCCTTGGTGAGATTTTGTATGAAATTGGGGAAATGATCACATGATGCTTATATTCTTGGGAGTGGTGAGGAAAAAGCTACCTAGATATGGGAAAGTTTATATAGGGGATACTGTGCTGGGATGAAAAGCTCAAGAATACCATGACCATGACAAGGCCATGGTGGAAGCTATAGTGGTGGTTAGGCTTGCTTTAAAATACCTGAAACCACCACCACTCTCCATGGATCTTGATCGGTTCAAATGGGGTAAACACATGTTATGTTATAGGTGTTTTAAATGAAATCTAAATTTATTATTTACCCTTATTAATTGATATGAACCCCTTCCCTTGAGTATTATTCCATTTTCCAGATGCTCTAGAGAACCCAGGGAATTATTGTTTGATCTATCACATTGAGTATCTTTTTTTGTGGATGTTGTTCTTTGGTATTATTTTTATACCCTCCCTTAGAATCTAGTGATCAAATCCTTGAGTATCTAACCCCTATTTCATGGAAAATAAAATTATTTTGGTTCAAGATACCTTTTTATTCATTCTTTTAACTCTTCCCCAGTTCTTCCTTTTAGTTTCAGGTAATCATTGTGAGAATCATTTAGTTTTGTCGATGATACTTGAGCATGGTTTGTTGGTGTCTTAAAGATGTTAGGTTTTATAAAACCTTCCTTTAAATTGGTGGTGTTTCCTTTGTTGGTGGTTGAACCTTGATCATTCCTTCCTACTCAGAGAACGATGAACTTCTAAATTGCGGTAGGGTATTTTTTTCTTATCCTATTTTATATAAAAACATAAAGTTATCATGATTTATCTATTTGTGTATTGGTTGAATTAACCTTAATTAATATTAAACTAGATTAAATAATTGGTTTTGGTTTTGGTTGTAGTGATCACATGTGTTTTTTACCGTGTTAGTGGTTTTCCACTTGTTTCAATAGGTAATGTGAAATATTTTTTCATTTAATGGGTTTAAATGTTTGATATACTGAAATTGGATAAAGAACATAAATATGGTAATGTTTATTGGATAAATAATTAAAGAGTTATGTTTAACTTGAAATCATTATTCCTTATAATTTAATGGAAATCAAATTGACCCATGATTCATGTTTAAATATTATCATTATTTCTTAAATTTTGATGAAACTGGAAGTTATAATTGAAATAATTTTTAAATAATTCATATATATTGATATAAAATGCCTTAGGTTACCTGTGATTGTGACCTATGATAAATGAATTGGTTAATTCATGATAATAATGAACTAGTTGTTTGATAAAGTTTAATATTTGGGGTCAAGTGATACTTTTTGATTGTGAAATCTGAAAGAATTAGTTTTTAGGTCCTAGATACCCTATTGACAATTTGGTGTTGTATTTATCCCTTATGTGATTACTCTGGATGTTGTCCCTTGATGGGATATGATATGAGCCTGAGACAACTAATGGTTTGGAGAGAATGGGTAGGGAGGCCTAGGTTTATGGTATTAGTTTATTTCTATGATGGAGAGATGGATGATGATATGCATGGTGATATGAATAATAGTTTTGGGTATGGCATCATGACTGATAGAGTGGGTCAAATCTGGGATTTTTGGTTGTTTTTTCCCTAAAATCCAAGATGTTTTCTTGATAATGAATCTAATTTAAAGTATGTATGGTCGATTTTATTGTTTTTTCATTCCTTTCACCATTGATTGAAGAAGCTGGTTATTTATGGTTTATGAATCTATTTATGGTAGCTTAGGATGAGTCATATAGTACATAGATTTATTGAAAGATAATGTAAGTTAATTTTTTTAACCCATGGGGTGGGTGGTTTAATGGAATGCTAAATGATGATGACTCTTAAGGAACCGTTAGATCATATGGATTATGATTAGATGGCATAGAATTTAGTTGATAATTAATGTAAAGTGTAAATGATATGGTATTAATAAATGGATCATGAATTAATTACTATAATTGTGAATGGTTAACAAAAATAATTAATTAACTGAAAATATATTGAATTGTTTTTGTGCTTATAGAATATCTAGTCCTTAATAGTAGAAACTGGGTGTCTGAGATATGATAGCTATAGTTGAGGTTAAGGCTAGGAGGTTAACCATAGTGTGATTTGTGTGATATATATATCATGTATGTTATGTAATTTCATATTCTACTCCACCAATTTCTGTTGGGAAAATGAAACCCAGTGGACCCTGGGAGGGTGTTTTTCCCAAAATTCAGGTTGGTGAGGAATGGATGGTTGACTACCCCCTCTTTCCCCACTCTCTTTTCCTAGTAGTATTATATGATGGTATTCATGGCGGTTAATTTTCCCAAATATGTGTATAGAGGTATATGATGTATTTTATTTATTTCACACACATGTATTTCTAGATATATTATCCTAAGGATTATTATAGATATGATGTATATTTTACATGATGGATTGAGGTATAATACATGACATATGAGCTATGGAGGCTCCTAGAAACTACTCGGTTACTATCTAGATATGTTTATGGGATGATGAGATGATTTGATACAAGAGGTTTAAGGTATGTTATATTTTCCTAGGTGTCTTTGAGCATGCTTACTTTTAAAGAGATATGACACACAATGTGTGTCATTAGGGAAGAGTGGAAAACCATTGGGAAAGTGGCAATAATATACCTTTTGGATATTATGTTGAATATTATATGATTACTTATATTCAATACTTCGTAAGAGATCCATGGAGAGGATGTGAACTTAGTATACCTGATTAGGTGATGAGTTAGTTTCACTTTTTTTACTAGGATTTAGTACACTTTCTTTATCTTTTTCACAATTTACTCTAGGGAGGATCCTTCTGAGTATACCTATTATGCTCACCCTATGTATATATAAACTATTTTTAGGTTAGTAGGAGATGATTGTTGATCAAGCTTAAAATTACTACCTCATGGAGTTGTTTAGATATATTTAGGCTTTGAGGTTATTGTTGAGGATTTTTTTGTACTTGAAGTTTCTTTTATAGTTGTTTAGTTTCATGGAATTAAATGCATGTATTGAGATATATCTTTACTTTTCTAATGAGAAGGAGTTGTTGGGTGTTTCTATTTTATCTCTCTTTCATCATGTCTTTATTATAGGGTAATTCCTCCCATTGCTGTGTATGATATACCCTTGGTGCTTGTCACCAACCCATGGATTATTGGAGGTGGGATTCAATAATTATTATCTCCCTCCTCTAATTTCTATCCTAGGATGGGAACCTTTGGGGGGACAGGGTTATGTCATACTTGAATATTTGGAATGACTTCGAATAATTGTCTTGAAATTGGTAAATGGGTATATTAGAATGTAAATTAGTATTGAAATATTGGCATGTAACTATAGTTGAAATGATGACTAGTGCTTGGCATGATTTAACCAAAATGAAATACAATTAATATTTTTGGCATGTTTTGGTATATTGGTACGATTTGGTTATATATTTTACATGATAAATTTAATGTGTAATTATCCCCAGTAATTGAATTCATAGTGGTTCTGATGTAAATGAATTATATAATTAGCCCCGGGCATGGGAATTCACCTTGGGTCCATTGTAAACTGAATATATAAATAAAACCAATCATGGGAATTCACCTTGGGTTTGATGTGTTTTGGATATATAATTAACCCCAAGCATGGTAATTGACCTTGGGTATATTCTGAATTATGTTATCATATATGAATATCATATATATTGATACAATCCCCCTTATGGATATAGACAAAGATATCATTAATTGTGCCATATAAGGTATGGTTGACCTTGAGTTTCAACCTAGAACTTGAGGGTTAGAAGGTTTATTTTGAAATTTTTTATTTAATTTATAATTAATTCCTTGTTTATCATACTATTTTATGCACTATTACTCAGAATAGATTTTTTTAGATATAGTTTGTGGTGGCCTACTTAGTTTTACTCACACCCTATTGAGGCCACCATTCTATATCTACAAAAACTTCATGGATGTAGGTCTAGACAAGGGAAATGGGACCTATTCTTGATTAGTTGATTTACTCACCAATATTAGAGATTGGAGATAGGATCAGTCATGGGGTTCAGTAATGGTTTCAAGAGTCTTTATTTTTGGATTCTTTCTTTTAGTTGAATTCTTGTTTGACATTTTAGGGTTTTATTATATTGGAGTGATTTGGATTTTTACTATTTATCTGCTAGAGTTTATTTTTATTGATCTTTTTATTGTGATTTTATTATGATTGTTGTTCTCTACCTGAGGGTATAGTCTCCCCACTATATTTATTAGAACTTTTTTACTATTTGGTAACCTCTAGAATATGGGGAGGCACGCCTGAGGCCTCATGATGATCCATATTGATCATGTGAGGGAGTAATAGTCCAGGGAAATTAAAAAATCAAATCACAATGTTCAATATAAAAGTTTATCATCACATGAAAATTAAAATATAGCAGTTCAAAACATTTAGAATAATAAATATAGTTTTATAATATAAATAAAAACAAATAACACTAGATTTTTATAGTATTTTGGATTGAATGACCCTACATCCACTCTTTAATTATATCTACTTGGTAAGAGGAATGGTACTCACTAATAACCTCATTTTTTAAGGAATGATAACCTTTTACACACACCTAGATTTTGATCACCTCAATGCACAACCTAAAAAACCTACCTTTCTATGAACCAAGGAAAAACCAAGAGAAACCTGACTTTTATTTTAGAGTCCCAACCCAAGGGAATACCTTTTGGTTATGAGGCATAACCAAAAACACATGGCATGTTTTTTTGAGAAAATAATAAACCAAATTTTTATAGAACAAACAAATAATAAGAGATACAACATTGAAAACTAGAATAACATGAATATAAAAAGTTCAGTTATGATGCATATTGATGAAGTTTAAATCAATTCATTAGAAATAGATCAAACATTAAATTTTTCTTGTTATCTCAATAGGAATAGAGTTATCAGTAACAAAGAAAAACCATATCTCTAATGTTATTTATCTTCTTTACACATTATCTCTCTTGAATGTACAATGTATATTTCTTGAAATTAGTATGATGATAAGTTATTTTTTTATCAAGCTTCTATGATCACATTCTAATGGATAATATCCTCTCCATTAACTACATGATCTTCGTAACTATATGGGTTTCTTGATAATTAATCACAGGCTACCATGGTAAGAAAATAACATGAACATGAAAATATAGTTTACTTATTTGGAAATATCCTATGTTTTTCCTTAATTAAAATAATTTAAGAATATTAGAAAAATCATCATTAGTATATATATATATATATAAAATTAATAAAAAAACAAATAAATCATATACACTTGCAGTAAATAAAAATATCAAATATAATAGAAAAAAATGTTTCAAAATGCTCTTAAAATGATAAATTAAATTATACATAAGATTTATTTTAGGTTACATGTAAAAAATAATTTTCTATAAGAGTGATTTAAACTGTAATAATCTATTTATACATAAGCATGAAAATCAAATGAGGATTAATTTACCTATAATGATGATTTCATAGTTTTTCATAAGAATGAACTACACCCAAAATAGTAGGATTCTATACCTATATAAATATGATCTATATATTCATAATCATTGGACTATCCTATACATAAACATCAATTCATTTTTCATAAAAATGAAACATTTTTTGTGTAAACATGAGACAAAGGTATTTAATGAATTTCATAACTCAGTGTGAATGGATTTGAAAACTAAAATACAAAAATGGTATAATACTTTATAAAAAATCATATCCACTAAACATTTAATAATAAAAACAGTATTATTTAACAAAACTATGAGATATTATAATTATCTAATTTAAATATGTGACGTATTTATAAACAATGTTAGGAAAAAGTGACGTATTTTTAAATAATGTGATGTATTTATAAACAATGTAAGGTATTTATAATATTCAAAACATACAAAAAACATCAATAATAAATTTAATTCTAACAAAATCCCCATTAATCAAAATTAACACTAATTATATATCTCATTTTGGTAATTATAAAACCACACTAAATTTTATATAAATGAAAAAATATCCCCTTTTTTAAATTTATCAAAAGGTTAATGAAAAATATAAAATTTATTTAAAATTTAACTCCTTTTAAACTCTTATAATATTTAAATGAATAAATAATTAATATAATGAAATAAGTAAAAAAATTAATTAACACAGTCATGTTTTAAAAAATATTTTTAAAATAATTAATATCCCTATAAATCAATGCATATAAAACGTTAAATATATATAAAGAAGATATAAAAAAATCTTTAAATAGCTCAATCTATTATTGTGTACATATATCTTAAAAATATATAAAATAATGAAAAATAAAATACACATTAAAATATAAAATAAATAATTTACACAATCATAATTATTAAAAATATACAAACTTAAAATTTCAGTAGAAGACATAATAATAAGTTCCAATAAATGAAATCTATTTATAAAAAACATATTCAAACTAATCTATACAACAGACTAGTTAATAAAAATAATCAGTAATAAGCATTTAAAATACTGAAAATTCAAACTAAATCTACATTATACCAACTTCAAATTTTATTTCCTAAAACTTCATAGAATCTAAAGGTTTTTTAAACATATCATTAAGTTTATTTTCATTTGAAATAAATTCTAAAGTGATATTCCCTTTATTAACAAGATCTCTTATAAAATGAATTCTAACATCAATAGGTTTTTTTCTTGAATACTTTAAAGGATTTTTACCTATTTAAATATTATAAATATTATCATAGAAAATAGGTAGTTTATCAAGATAAACATTGAAATCATTTAATGTTTTTTCTATATAAAGACTTTGAGCACAACAATTAGTCACAAAAATATACCCATTCTTAGCTGTAGATAAAGAAAATAATAATTGATTTTTAAAACTCCATGAAATTTAGATTTTAATAATTAAATGAATCATACTTCATGTACTCTTTCTATTAATCCTACAACCTCCAAAAGAAGAATTAGAGTAAGATATTAAATCAAAAATTTTTTTATTAGAGTAAAATAAACTTGTATTTATACTTCCTTTAACATTTATAATTATTATTTTAACAACATTTAAATAGGTTTCCTTAGGATTATATTGAAACCAAGAACACATAGAAACTAAAAAAATAATATTAATTCTAGATGGTGTCTAATAAATTAGGATTCCAGTCATTCCTATAAAAAGTTTATTATCTATAAATTTTCTAAATTCATTTAAATCCAATTTATAATTATTACTAATTAGGGTTTTAAATGTTTTACCTGAATCAATATTATAACTTTTAACAAGTTATTTATAATATTTTAATTGATTTAAAAATATTCTATTAGTCCCTTGATAAATTTTCAGTATCATAAAAATTTCAATTCATCCATTTAGATCATCTCAGATTCATTCACAATTAAATTGGAAAATTCATTACATAAAAAATAATTTTAATAAACAAACATAATATCATAATAATAAATTTTCACAATTATAATATAATTAGAAACATTTTTAATAAAAACTTTTATCTACTTTTATTTTATTAAAACCATTCTTCAATAAATACAATGTTATTCTTTCATACCAAGATCAAAGAGATTTCTTAAGACCATATAAAAATTTTGATAGTTTGAAAAATTATTTGAAAAATTTTCATTTCTAAATCTAGGAAGTTTATTAACATACACTTTTTTATAAATAAAACCATTTAAAAATTAAATTTAAACATCCATTTTAAATAGTTTAAAATTTTGAAAATAAGTAATGGCTAACCAAGTTGAAATATTTTATATCCTAGAAACTGGTGAAAATTAATCTTTAAAATCAAAACCATCTTTCTAAGAATATCCTTTGGTAATTATTATTGCCTTATTTTTAACTATATTACTAGATTATTCCATTTTATTTGTTAATATGAATTTTATTCCTATAACCTATTTATCTTTTGGGTGTTCAAACAGATTCCAAATATTAATTCATAAAAATTAGTTACATATTTCACAAAAATAATCAAATTATCATATTTCAATTAATCATTAAAATTATTAGGTACAAAGACAGATACATAATCAGTATTATAAAAATAACTCAATTTTTTTTTTGGTTTGAATTACAGTTTAAAAAATTATAATTATTTTATCAAGTGGGTGATATTTAAGTGTTTTCCACTTCTTACAATTAGATTGATATGAGATATACTCCCCCTCAACTGATACATTATCATTTTAGGTTCATCTTTACTAAAGTTAAAATCTCTATACAAGTTATAATGTGTATTATTTGGGGCCAGTATAATTATAATTCTATTTAAAACATGACAAGTGGTATTCAAATATTAAATAAAAAATATGTAGTCAAATTATATTCATTAAAAATTATTCTAGAAATTTCTTAAATAGATTTATTTTACATTTCCAGAACACTATTTTTTTGGTATTCTCGGAGTATAAAATTTTTTTTATACCGATTATCTTCATAAAATTTTTCAAAATATAGATTAAAAACTCACCTCCCCCATCAATTTTAATAGATAATTTTAAGTAACCTTTTTTTGAACTAGTTTACAAAAATTAGTATATTTAGTTAAAGTTTTAATTTTATGAGTTAAGTAATAGAAACAAGTGAATCTACCAAAATCATCAACAATTACAAAAATAGACTTCTTCATTCCCAATATAGTAATTTTCATAATAATAAATAAATCAAGATGTAATAATTCAAGAGGTGTAGTATTTTTAATATCATTAATAGATTTAAAACTCTCCTTATTCTTCTCACATTTTAAACAATAATCACATAAAAAATATCTAATTACATTCAACTTAGGTAAATACTGAACCTAAAAATGCTTTTTTAGTTTATATAATAGTTAAAAGTTTTCATGTCCAACCATCTTATTTTATAAAATTTCATATGTTTCTACATAATTTAAACAATTGAAATTATGATTAGTTAGTTTATAAAAATAAAATGATTAAATATTTTATTTCTATCTACATAAAATAAAAAATAATCATTATTAAAAACAAAAAAACTATCATTTTAAAATTTTACATTCATTCCATCATCACAAATTTGTGAAATACTAATTAAGTTGTATTTTAAACCTTAAAAAAATACTACCATTTAAATTATAATAGTTTTAGAAAAACCTACTTCCCTATAACATTTAATCTTTACTTTAGAGTTCTCATCGAATGTCATAGATCCTCTATCACATTGAATAAAAGATATAAAGTTATAAGTGTCACTGGTCATGTGTTTGGAATAACTGATATCCATGTACTATGAATTCTTGACACTCTTTGGAAAGATTTACCAAAATAAATCAAGTAGATAATTTTAGTACCCATTCCATTTTGGGTCTAATAGGGTTAATATTAGAGTTCTTAAGTACCCAAACCGATTTTAATTGTTTATTTATGGGTAATATAGAGGATAAATTATTAGAAAAAAAGTATTATTGTGACAAAAAATTGATTAAATACTAAAGAGAAACCATTAGCACAACTCTATTGCATATAAAATCTAAAAAAATCATCACCTAAAAAACTTATTATTGAAATTTTAACAAATAAAGTTCTACTCATCCTAGGTAATTGACTATTATAACCAAAACCAGTCCTATTTTTATTTGGTTTCACCATTGAAATCATCTTATCATACTTTTTTTTACATTGAAAAAAATTTGATAAATTTTTCTTCAAACTAAAAATTACAGTTTTCAATTTCAAAATTTCCTTTCAAAACTCTATAATTTATTATAAATATTTTCATTAGAGCATGAAGTTTAATTTTTTAATAATTTATTTTCCTTGTTAATCTTTTTACATTCATTATCTATATGATTCATTTCATCCAATAACTTATTAAATTTTATTTCATAAATTTCATTATTCTTATAAAGAAAGTATTTAGTCCTATCATTCTCATCTTTTAGTTTTACATTTTCTATCTTTATCTTCCATTTTTCATCTTTTAGATTATATTTTTTATAATAATAAAAAAATTACTCATTATAGATTGATTCTTTAAATTTAAGATATTAATTTTATTGAATCACTTTATTATTTTGTTTATAGTGTTTTGTATTATCTTATTTTAACTTTATAGATAAATCAACAATTCCTATGACATCTTCTTGAAATTTATTTTTTTATATAATTATTTAACATTATAATTTTCAGAATCAGAGTCATATCCAGAATTTGAATCAGAATCAATATTACTTTCATTTTTATTATTTTAATTAAAATTCAAATTAGTAGTTTTTAATAATTGTGTAATGAAAATTTAGCTACCTTAAAACATTTAGACATCAAATTAAGGATACTAGTAACCTTTTAAATTCCTATATCACTACTCGAGTCTAAATATTTTGTGTAAATCCATCCACCATAAATATCTCACTTCTCATTTTTCATGTAGTTTTTTTATTTTTTTAGGTGTTCATTTTTGGATAATTTAATTTAATATGCCCCTTTTTATTGTTCTCATAACATGTTACTTTTGAAACATCATTATAATTACTAGTATTACATTTCTCATATTCCTTTTTATATTTATTTCTCAACAACTTGTTGCATCATTTATCATTTTTTAGGTTGTAAACAATTTTAGTAAAATGAGCTATCTCATCCTTCTCCCTTCCCTATAATTTATATTTTGAAGTGTAATTAGAAACATTTATATTAGAATTGAAATAGATACATTTCTTCTTATAATTTTATTCATCTATAATTTTCTTTAGCTAAATTTAATATTTTAATAATGGTCCAATGATTTCATCTAAGGCTTACTCCTTATAGTTACCACTATAATTGATTTTTTTTCATTCCATATATTAGGTATTTTTTGGAACCAAGGGTTTTTAGAGCTGGAAAATAGATTGTTTTTTGTGTTTGTTGTCAATCCACACTAGGTTGACCAATGATTTTTCATATTAAAGTGACACTACCATGCATGTGGATTCAGCGTTGAAGTTGGTGTCATTTCCTAGTGTTCGGAAAATTTTTGGGGTCTAAAATCTAGAGGAAGGGAAAAGTTTCATGAAATATGGATTTATAGGACTATCTAATGAAAATATAGAAAAGGTATAGAATTCACAAAATTTTAGTTTCACTAAGGTTTGGAGATTCTTGAAGGATTTTTTCACAAAATATTGATGAGGTGTGAAGGAAATACGATATATTACTTGATTATGAGAAGTTTCACGAATGGAAAATTTCCTTTAATATTTCACAAAGAAAGGGAGTTTCATGAACATGAATGAAGATTTTTGTGAAAAGGTAGTGGTGTGATTGAAATTTTAGTGATGGGGAGGAATTGTATATAAATAGGAGGACTCTTATCATATGAGTATTGAAAAAGTTTTAGAAGGGATTATCAATCTGATTTCATGAAGATTTTATGTGAATGTAATTCTTATGAAAATCTAAAACTTTACACAAACACAAGTTTCATGAAAATAATAGTTGAGAAATAATTGATGCCAAGTAATTTTAGTGAATGAGTTTTTTGAAATCTGAGAGTTTCTCAATAGTTAGGAGTTTTAAATTTATTTGGGAGTTTTGAAAAAGTTGGGAGTTTCTTGAAAGTGTGTAGTTTCATAAAATATGTAAGTTCTTTGAAACAGAAAGGGGGTTTCAAGAAAAAGGGTGTTTCATGAATGATACTTATGAGAGAATAATTGAACTTGGTAAAAGTTTTTGTAATTTATTTAATAATTATAATTGGACTTACATGAAGAAAAACATCACCTTCATGTGATTTGATATGGAAGCGAACTTCAAGTTGATAAACTATAAAAGAATTCACCCAAAGTAGTGAAAAAGGGAGAGTCGACAGAATTGGTCTGAGGGAGGTAGTGTGCTATCTTGAATATTCATGTAAAGGTAGTGTTCCTATAATAATGTGATAGTTTATGATTAATTGTAATCCACAATATCTAGTGAAGCTTAGTGGATTCAGGTATATACGACACATTGTCAGCGTATGCTCCTTAGACTAGCCCTTAGTGATGAACCAAGTAAAATTGATGTGATGTGTTTTTATTTCTATATATGAGTGTTTTATAATTTCATAATTCCATCATATTGGCTTAATAAGTTTCTACCAATGTGGGGATAAGATCTTTCATATTCAAAGAAAAATTTGGCACCCTGATTCACCCCTCTCTTCTTAAGGTCTTCCAGTGTATTACAATATTCATTAAAACACCCCATAAACTATAAATGTGTTATCCAAAGCCTCTATAAGTTCATTCATACCATTTATGATTCTTATAAATTAGTGAATCATTTGGTTTATGAATTTTTATTCTCCCTTCTAAAATTCCTTATATTCTATTTTTAAAATGCATAGCTTTGTACTTTTATGCTTTTATGAATCATAGTGTATGATTTAAGGAATCATCTAAATGTATATATTTTTCTTACAAGTTGAGACATGGATAAACACACATCAACATATAGCATAGTATAAGATATTTATTAATTATAATTCAAAACATACCTTACCATATCCTTCACTAAAATTTCATCTAGATTTGCATTGGGTAGATTATATGGTTTCACTATGATTTTCTAATGGCCAATGATTAATCACTTCTTATATGTCTATATTCAAGATTTATAATAACCACAATCATTAAAACCAAATTATGGTGATTTTTATGGTATAAAACCATCATTAATATTCATTCCTTCTACATTACAAATATATTTTTCCATATACCATTAAATATAGGATATATAGGTTAACATAAAAGAAATATAATAAAAAAACCTATATCCAAGTAGAATATGTTTTGATTCCAGTTGTTTTCCCAGTGTATGATGCTAAACCGGTCTAGATTGGGGGGGGGGGGGTGGTGAATATACATTCTTAAAAATTTAATGAAATTAAAACGAATCAAATTAAAGTATTCACATTTGGAGTTCATTAACAAATGAAAATTAAAATATATTAGTATAAGACATAAAAAATAAGAAATGAAAATATGTAGTGAAAATAAAAACAAATAACACTAGATTTTTATAGTAGTTCAGATCAAATGATCTTATATCTACTCTTCACTCCTCTATACTCAGTGAAAGGAATGATACTCACTACAAACCACTCTTTTGAATACTGTGATAACCTTTTACATACACTTACCTTTTTCTAACCTTGAGGAACAACCTAGAAAACAAACCTTTTTACAGACCAAGGCACAACCAAGGGAAATATTCCTTTTGTTAGGGATTCACAACCTAAGGATGTAAATATTTATTAAAAGGTATAACAAAAAACATTATATATGTTATTTTGTTTTGGAAAATCATAAAAAAACTTTTTTACAATAAAAAAAGATAACAAAATATAAAATAAAGAAAACCAAAATAAAATAAAGTATTTTTTTGAAGATGATGAAGCTCTATTTAGCTTCAATCAATGTAGTGTAAATGGATCAAATATTAAATTTATATTATGATCATAGTTTGAATAGAAGTCATAGTAGAAAATAACAAATGTATCACCAATGTTCTTTCTCTTCTTGACATATTCTCTATCTCTCTCTCAAATGTACTATGTGTATCATATGTATTGAATATGTTGACCAGAGACGAGTTATGTTTTTTTATCAAGTTCCTATGATCACATTCCAATGGATAATATCCCCTTCATTAACTCCATGATCTTCTTGACCACTAAGGTTTCTTGAAAACTAATAAAAAACTTCTATTTTTTAAAAACAATTTTAATATAAAAATATAATTTACCAATTTCAAAATATCCCAAGTTGTTACTTCATTAAAATAATTTAAAAACATGATGAATATCATCATTAGTATTTATGTATATGTATTTTAAAATTTAATAAAAATATAAATGAAATCATATAAACTTACAGTAAATAAAAATATCAAATATAATATAAAAAATATTTTTGAAATTATCCTAACATAATAATGTAAATTACATGTAATAATAATTTTAGTTTTTTTCATAAGAATCATTTTATATAAGTATGATTTTAACTGTAAACATCTATTTACCTGTAAAGATCAGAATATTGTAAGAATAAATTGACCCATAAGTATGATTTCATAGTTTTGTGTATGTATGAACTACAACTATGAAATCATGATTATATACCAATGTAAACATGATATATATGTGAAAAATCATGTGAATATATTCTACATAAACATGAGACAAATTCATTGTATGAATTTTAATAAATCAGTGGGAATGAATTTCAAAACTGAAATACAATGGTTGTAGAATCATTTATAAAAAATTAGACACTCTACACAATTAAATAATCAACACAATTTGATTTAACAAAGTTTTGATAAATTATAATTATCTAATTTATACCTGTGACATATTTTTAAATAGTATGAGGAAAGAGTATGGTATTTATAAACAATTTTAGGTATTTATAAACAATTTTAGGTATTTTAAAACAATTTTATGTATTTATAATATTCAAAACATAAAAAATATCTATACTAACATTAATTATAAAAAATCCCCATCAATAAAACTTAGAACTAATATTTTAACATTAGGCACTTGGAAAAGAGAAATTAAATAGGTTTCCCTAGTTATAACTATCCCTTTGAAGTAGTCCTTGATAGCAGATTTAATATCTAGCATGATGACTTCTCAGGTAGCCAAGTATAAGTATATCAGATACCCATTAGGACTAGGATCACTCTTTGGATCAAGGATCTTGATTTATTCTAAAATTTATTTTCCTTAGGTATGGTAGAAATCATATCATTCCACCATTCATACACTTCCTGAGGTATTGATCTATACAAAGGGTCTTCATGAAGTGTTCTGGATATCCCCCACTACACCCTAGGAATCTTTTGTAAATAATCCATGTGAAATTATCCACTACTAGAGGACCAGTGATGAAGACATTGTTAGTGAATGATCCATCATCAATATATAGGTTAGGAATACCAACATATTTCCATTATCTAATACATGTATAAAAGTAAGAAGTGTTTTTATCTCCCTCCATTAGATACAATACTCTATATTTTTATATTTTTACCCTTTATTATTCAATAAGAAATAAAAACACCTATTTATATTTGGATATAATGATAAAAAATACCATAGTCTAAGTAGGATTTCAATCTATTGTTAAGCTATTAAATCTCACCAAAAGAATATCTTGATTTTTGAGGTTTTATGTTTTACCTATCCTAGTCCCAGAGAACTAATTTATGTCTTTTAAAATTCTTTTATAGAATATTCCAAGGACCCCCCTACATAGGGGAGTTACATGAGTCTTGGATGATATGGGTAAATTTCTTATCCTTAGTATACAATCTCAATAAGTAAAATAGGGAAGTGGTTGGTGGATTTTCCAATAGGTTGATCAAGAGAGAAGGGCGATTTGAGAGAGAATTAATAAGATGATAGGAATGTGTGTTGTGGAAATTAGATATACTATATAGGTTTGAGAGGCACCCATTAAGTAAACTCCATGTTCTCTCGACACCATGTTTTTTGTTACACTAAGTGTAACGATCACCTAAATATCCTAGATCCAATAATTGAGTTAACATTAATAAATGTTTAACTCCACCCTTTATTTTTAAATAAATTGATTGACTATTTGAAAAACCACAATTAGAATCTACAATATATCTTTTCTTATTTTAAATTGAAATTTTACTCCCTTTTAGTGTTAAAAAAGTACTTGATCCTGAACCTACCATGTACCGTTCAACTATAATTAACATAATGAGTTGTCTAGGAAGAATTTTATTGAGTGAATTCATGTTATAATTAACAATAAACATACAAAACCTTTTCGATAAATATTTTAGAATGAAATCAGTAACTATATCAGGATTTAGACGTGACCCAAATCTCTCTAAATCATTTACATACCCAATCATATCAAGTACATGTGTGTAGAATAAATTTAATTCTATCATATTTTAAAAAAGAATGATTTAGAAAATTTATATCTTTTATTTAATTATTACTTATGATATAACCTTTTGAGGTTATCAATAATCCCATAAGAATCTATGGTTTCATGTGGCTTCTGGATGCTAGGCTCCATAGATACAAGAATAAATATAGATCATTAAGAGAATACTTTGTATATTTATAATAAAAATTATTCTCCTCTTGTATAGCTTGATTATTATGACATTTTATCTGAAATAGAATATTTTATTAGATGAGTGTCATGTTTTACATATATTTAATGATTACTATTATTAAATTTGGTCCCACAAAAATAATTATGTAATGACCAAATTTTGTTTAAGTCAGTGGGGTCATAAGTGAACTAGGTTCTAAAGAGAGAGGGACCAGAACCACTTTGAATTTTTAGATTTGAATAAATAAATGGAATTTGGTATTTAATTTTAAATGATTAAATAGAGGTTTTATAGGTGTTATCTTCGCTGGAGAACGTTTGAGTTGAGTTTTGGGGGTTTGGGAGATGGAAGATGAATGGGTGATAGCTACACCAGGTCACTGAGTACCCCATTTGTGTGGTACTTGGTACCTAATCAGAATCCATGGGAGGGGTTCCTTCTACCTAAGTCCATTTAGTAGATGATGTTGGGTGACTGGGTACCTAGTGCATTCTAGTTTTTTAAAAATAGTTGTCATAATGGTTTCACTCAAGAATTATTATTTTTGGGTAAATTCATTACGATTTACTTAAACCCCAAGAGATATATATATATATATATATATATATATTCATATATATAAGATTATTTTAAACATTTGTCAATATATATGGATTAAATTCCAACTAGATTATGATTTTGAGAATATTTGAACATCAGGATATGGAAATGTAAAACACATTGAGAAGGAACCCTATGGTAGAATTTATTAGGATGCGAGTAAGGAATCAAATATAATGGATTCACATATTTTTTTTAGACATAGACTAGGTTACAAGGAGAATTTAATTATATTAGATAATTGTAGACTCTTCTATTTATTATTCGGTAGTAGAATTATAGTTAAGATATCTTGAAGTGGAAGTATAAAGGGATTTAATATTTATTAGAGACACTCATGATGATAAGGTAAAATTGAGAATGTATGATATTTTTTTCATGGATGAGTATATATTTATTATAGATTATAAAATTAATTTTTTCATGAGTTATATATCTTAGATTTCACCAGGTATCCCAATACAGTGAAAACATAACATTCCTTGAAGAAGTAATTTTAATGGTTAATGTTTAAGAAATCAATGGTAGAGTTTGTAACCTGGTATCTAATACAACAACAAGTGAAGGCTAAATTTCATGCTCCAAAAAGTATGTTGTATCCCATGAATATTCTTAAATGGAAGTGGGAGGAAATATCTATATGATTTATGATAGTTTACCTCATGAATTGATATGATATATACTATTTTTATCACTATTTATTTGGTAAATAAGTTATCTAATTTCTTTCTAATAATAAAAATGTTTACAATTTATACTTTTACAATAATTTATATAATATAAGTGGTGAATCTTAATTGAGTTCCATGAATGAACATTTTATACTAGGATCCTTGGTTTACATTAAGGATTCAAATGGGATTATAATTTTATTTTGGTACTCAATCATGCCTTATTACTATATTCCACACATAAATTAATGGAAAAATCAAGCAGATAATCCAGTCTTTTGAGGATATTTTGATGTTATACATTATATATTTTGAGGAAACATGGTTTGAACATCTATCCTTGGTTTAGTTTTCTTATAATGATATAATATTCTATAATAATTTCATTGCTTGTGGCATTTTATGGATGACCCTACATGTCACCCTTAAGTTGGGTTAATGTTGGTGAATTAATAATTATTGGATAAAAATTGGTATAGGATATAACAGTAAGAGTGAAAATGATCTTAGAGAGGATAAATAATGTGTAAAGTCTAATGAAATATTATATTGACCATAGGAGTAGACCAATAGAGTTTGATGTCAATGATCTTTTATTCTTTAATATTTAACCATATAAAAGACAATATAGAATTGAAAATGGTAGCATGATTTATTTAATATTTGTAGAACCATTCAAGGTGTTAGAGTTTGTTTCTAAATTGGAATGTTAATTAGAATTTCCACCTAAATTAGAGTGATCTCAAGATTTTTTTATGTGTCCTAGCTTCAAAAGTACCTATATGAAACGTATCCTGCAATTTATTTGGGAAAGATTGATATTGAGGAAGATGTGACATTTTTAAAATATCTTATAGAGAAAAATGATCATTAAGAAAATGTCTTTTATATATGATTTATAATATTAGTATTGGTTTTATGGAGGCATGGTGTTTTAGGGGAGTATACTTGGGTATGTGAGACATAAATAAAAGTTCAATATCTTGAGTTATTTTTATATACTTATCTCATATGGTTATATAGTTTTTGATTTTTCACATGATTATTTTTATTAATTTGTATTTTATGAATTTTATTTTTAAGTTACATGGTTTATATTTTCAAGGAAAAAAATTAATTAAGAGACATGTTTTCTGGAGAAAAAAATTACAGCGAGTAGTTTTATTTATCTAAGGTTTTATGATTTGAATTTGTAAAGATGAATGTTTTTTTAATAAGTATGCAATATAGAGGTTTGGGTTTTTATATTATATAGTTGTGGACATATGAAAAATATATTTACCATTTAAAATGGTCTATTGGATGTTATAGATTTGATCCTTGTATTTATGCTATAATCAGGGATGTAAATTTTTTTTTGAGACTTTTTTTAGCAAAGGCATGATTGGGAGTATGGTTTTGAAGAACCTTTGTGATAAATTGTTTTAACAAAGTTTTTTTATTTGTTGATAACTATCCTTTTTTTATAAGAATGTTTTTGTTTTTTAAGAATAGGACCCAATCCATCGTAATGATATTTGTAAGAAAAAGATGAAATTTGTTGAAAATTTTAACCCAAACATAAAGGGGGGATTTTTTTTAATATTTTTTTTTCAAACATAGATAATTAGACTTCCCAACATTGGATTCAGATAATTGGATCTAGAAGAACCAGATGAAAAAAATATTGATTTCTAGAAGTTTTCCTTTTCCATAATTAGAGTTTTGAAAGAAGATTGTGAAGTCAAGAGTTAATTTTTTTTTCATACTTTCTAAACTAAATCAAAAGATGCTTTTATTATCATGAAGTTATCATAAATCATGAAACATACTCGTGATAAAATATTTTGATGGAATAGAGGAATCTAAATGGTTGTATCGGTTCTAGAAATTAACATAATATTTTTCAATGAGTAAAAGCTATGGAGGTTTGAGACTTTTCAATTTTTCTGATTGGAGTTATCATCGGTTAAACTTGATCATAACAAGGAAACCATCTTAATGGGGATTCCAACATTATGAAATATCCATCAGAGGAAGAATATTTAAGAAAGAAGAAGAATTTATGAATCTGATGAAGTGTTTAAAAATTAAAAGTTGCTAAGTGGATTTATTGTTAAATACTTTCAATGATTATGGGATTTCATTATAATGGTAATTCCATCGTAATGATCTGATGAAGAAAGATAGATCTTGTTGATCTAATAAAGAAAGAAAAATTATAATGAGATGATAAAGAAAAATACTCATAATGAACTAAGAAGGAAATATATTTGTAATGAGATGAGAAGGAAATAGATTCATAATGAGCTAAGAATTAAATAGTTCATAATGAGATGAAGAAGAAAGACTTATCGTAATGATCTAATAAAGAAACAGAAATCATAATGAGATGAGAAAAAAATAGATTCATAATGAGATGAGAAGGAAATAGATTTGTAATGAGCTGAGAAGGAAACTGATTTATAATAAGTAGAGAAGGAAACATATTTTTAATGAGATGAGAAGGAAATAGATTCATAATGTTCTAAGAAGGAAAAATATTCACAATTATTTTAAAATGAAACTAATTTGTAATGATATGAGAAGGAAATAAATTCATAACAAGCGGAAAAGTGAATAGTTCATAATGAACTGAGAAAGAACGACATATCATAATGAGCTGATTATGAAGAAGACTCAAAAAGAAGATTCCATATGTTTTATTAAGTATTTAAGAGGTCAAAATTGAAATTCAATTTTAAATAAATCTAAGATAAATATATGGAGGATTGGATAATTTAAAGTTGAAGTTTAAATGTGATAGATTTTTAGAGTTTTAAAATTTGAGCATGTAAGGAAAATTTTCAAGTTTCTTACTTTTGTTTTTTGATTGTTCTATAAATAATTTCTCAGATCATTCATTCATTGTGAAATTTGTACATAAGCGGAAAAGGTGGAGTGTTAAAGAAATCAAGTGAAAGTTATTTCCAACCAGAGATCTCATGAAGAGGATCATACTACCGAATGTTTGTTTAGCAGATTGATCAAGACTGTATTGATAAGACTGTTTTGAGTATATCGTATTTAGTTGATCAAACTAAATAAGAGTGTATTTATCATTTGATAAGATATTTAGTAATGTATATTGACAATGAATTCTTCACATTTAGTTTATCAGATCCAACATCATCGAATTGAGTGAATCGGATCCAGTACCATCAGATTGAGAAAATAGGATCTATCTAAATCAGAATGAGGATTCAGAATGAGCAATTGTGGAACAATTTTAACAAATTATTTATTCTTTTATTTTGATAATTTTTTATAATAAAACATTGTAAACTAATGTGAGTCATTATAATATTTCCTATCTAGATATAGAAGGTATCTAATGGGAGTTGGAATAAGTTTTATTCACTTATTCGTAATAGTTAATTTCCATATATCCATAGAAGTGTTTATAACAAGTATGTAGGTTCTCACACTTAGGACAAACCTTATAAATTTTGTGTGATTTACTTGATTTAATATTTTTTCATACATGAGTATTTACTAAAATTTTATGAGGAAATAAATCTTAATAGGTTGAAGGGGTTAGGTTTATAAAAGTTTTGAAACTCATAAAAAGTGGAAAACTGATTAAACCCCCCTTATTAGTTGTTATTATATCCTTTATAACTTATATTGGTATCATAGGGAAGTCTCCCTTGTTGAATCCTTATCATGGATAATATCAATTCTGTCAACAATAGAGAAATTTCTACATTTTATGGAAAAAATTATTATGGATGAAAAAATAGGATGATTCCTTATCTCATATATCTTTTCCTGGAAGTTATTGATTTTTATACTATTAGTTTTACACCTATTGATAAAGATTCAACTTTGAAGTTTTAAGATAAGAGAAATATAAAATTTTAGGGATAAACTAGAAATAAAATCCTTACGTCCTCATCAGATAATGTTATCAGAAGGTTATAGGTCTCAATACTTCAAAAATTATATGGGAAAAGATGTAAATTAATTTTTAAGGGAATACTAAAGTGAAGGAAGCAAAGATAAAAGTATGAAATAGTAAGTATAAAGATATTAGAATGAGAGATAAATATATCCTCGGATTAAATAAAATTGTTTTCAACATTATAGGATTCATAGATTTTCTGGAAGATTCTATAATTGTGAATAAACTTATGAAAAACTTCCAAGACCAGTTTGATTATAAAATTTACTCTTTAAAAGGTAAGGATGGTTTATCTATTGTGGAATTTAAAAACATTATTATTAATTATAAAATGATGAAACCTCCAAATTTTAAAAATAATATGAAGAATTAAATTCCTTTAAAGCTACGAGAAAGATGAAAATCCAAGATATTGAAGAAGTTAATTCGTGCAAGTCTAAAGATAAAGAAGATGATGATTCGAATGAAATTATTATTTATCTTATCTCTAAAAACTATCAAATAAGAAGATGAAAATATGGAGGTAAACTTCCTCTCAAATGTTTTGAGTGTAGTGGAATCATACACTTTGCTATGAACTTCCCTAAGAAGAAATTTTAATAATATCAAGATGATTCTAATGAAAAACCTCAATAGAATAAGTGGAACAAAAATAATAATGAATAAAAGTCATCCAATAAATACAATAAAAATTTTTCGGGAAAAAAATAAGTATATTGAGTAATAAAGTTGAATCAGAATCAACTAAAAAAAATTCTTTTGAAGATGAAAGTTCATAAAAATTTATAACCTTCATTGAGAATTTTGAGAAAACAAAATATTCCTTAGATAATGAAGAAGGTGGTGGATAATATTATAGAGAGTGTGATCTCATAATAGAAATTGTTGCATGTATTGAGAAAAAAAACTCTCAATAAAGAAATAAGAGTAATAAAGAAATATTGCGAAGAAGTTGGTGATCGAAGGAAAGATGTCATCAAGGAGGAGGATGAATACATTCAGGAGATATTAAGTTACAAAATAAGAATTATTGAACATAGAATGTTGACTGAAGGTCTTGGTAAGAAGATGTAAGCTAAGGAATAAGAAGTTAACAAGTTTCAATCAAAACTTATTGAGTCTGAAAGTACCTTAAGGAAGATGAATGTAAATTTCAACAAAGCTTTGGAAGTAAAACTTGTGACTTATAAAGTTGTTGAGAAGGCTCAACATGAGAATCAGGTGAAATCTTCACTCACTAAAATTAATGTTTTATCTAATTATTTTAACATATAAAGTTCCATAAAAGGTTTTGAGAAAGTTTTTTGTGGAGAAAGGATGTGAGAAACCTATAAAATCTACAAAATAGAAAACTCACTCAAAAGAAAAGATGGTCCACATCCTGAGTATGTTAGAGATGAAAGAAGTTACCAACCTCAATAAAATTTATATAAAGAAATATCTTTCTTGAATATAAAATCAAGATTTGATGGGTATTGATGGTGTTGTTGAATATATGGGAATAAAGATTATAATTTTAGCACAACTTAACTCTACCCAGAATATGGTTTGAGAAAATTAGAAGAAATATTGAAAGTAGAATGAGTAACTTTCCTAACTTATGGAAAGTTGACAAGGTGAATTCTCAAGATTTTAGAAACTTTACAAAAAAAAAATCAATTTGAATGTTTGGAATAAGTTTTTGTAAGATGTGATCAGGTTGTTCATCATTCCAAAAGATGTATGACACTCCTTCTAGAATAAGTATCTTATATATATAAAATAAAAGGAAGATAAAAAGAACAATGTTTAGGAATTATTGAGATAGACTTGAAAGAAGGTAAAAGAAACAAACCTTTAATACTTGATAATGGTTGTTCTTCACATATGGTAGGTGATATAAAAAATCTTGAAACATGTTGAAAGTCATGATGGAGGAGTAGTTAATTTTGGTAATGATAGTTCCTTAAAAATCAGAGGAATCAAAACATATGATATTTAAGTGGAAAATTTGAAATCTAAGGAAGTTTTATTTGCTGATGGACTAAAACATAACTTACTTAGTGTAAGTCAACTTTTTGGTGGTGGAAAATATTTTTTTTAGAAAATATTTTTGTATCATCAAAAGTGTAAAAGATGGAAAAGTTATTACAAAAGGAGAAAGAACCAGTGGGAATCTCTTCCAAATAGGAAAATTCAACAACTCTTATTACTTGAGTATTAAATATGAAAAAAATTATGGCATCAAAGTCTTAGAAACCTTGGATAGAAAAGTATGAACAAACTTTCTAAAGTTTATACCATTCAAAACTTTCCATAATTTAAAGTAAGGGAAGGAGATGTTTGTGTAACTTTACAAAAAGAGAAAATGGCTAAGAAAATTCATAAAAGAGTTGATATGCAATCTATAAGACGACTTGAGCTTATTCATTCTGATTTATATGGGCTGATGATACATAAATAAAAAAATGTTATTTATACTTTATCACTTTTATTGATGATTTTACTTGGATGAAAAGAATCACGTTTATGAAGTATAAGTTAGAGGCTATTGAAATGTTAAAATTCTTCAGAAAAGATCTTGAGAAATAAATGGGTGCTTCTATAAAAAAAATTGAAAACAGATAATGGTACCAAATTAAAAAGCAATAATTTTGAAACTAATCTGATAAATCATGGTATCAAACATCAGTATAGTGCTCCCTATACCACATAAAAAAATGGAGTAGCAGAAGGAAAGAATAAAGGTTTAGTATAGATGGGAAGAATTATGTTAGTAGAATAAATTTTTTTTAAATTATATTGGAGAGAAGCTATTAGTACTACTGTACATGTTCAAAATATATACTTTTTGATATCATAAACCAACATGACCACTTATGAAATATAATATAAATAAAACCTTCATTGAAATACTTTAAAGTTCTTGGAAGTACATGTTTTCTCAAAATAAAAAATCAAGATCTTGGAAAGTATGATGAGAAATATGTGGAAGGAACTTTTATGGGTTATTCACTGAATTGAAGAAGTTACAAATGTTGGAACAAATTTTTACAAAAGTTGGTAGACTCATATGATGCGAAAGTTATTGAAAAAAAATTCCATAACAAAAGTTGTTAATAATGATGAGGAGGGTAAATTGGAGATTTAAAATAATAGTGAAAGTAAGTCAAAACAAACTTATAAAGATTTAGAAAATTCACGTAATGAGGCAATTTTAGTTGGGAAAGAAACCTTCAAATTTACTAATTTACAAAAACATGTTGTGCCCAAAAACATTATTCGAAATCAGAAGGCTCTAGTTTAGACATGAAGAAATTTGAGATTAGACAATTAGACTTTTGTTATCTCAAAAGTTTAACTAGAATCAGTTTTATAAGCTATTCAACAAGAAGAATGAGTGGAATATATGAATGAAGATTTGGATCAGATTGAGAAGAATAAAAAATGGGGACTTATTTCATGGCTAGTAGATAAAAATGTCATCGGAACCAAGTGGGTTTACAGAAAGAAGTTAAATGAACATAGAAAAGTTTCAAGAAACAATGATAGGCTTGTTTATAAAGGCTATATATAGGTAGAAGGTGTGTATTTTGAAGAAAATTTTCCCCCAGTTTCAATATTATAAAATACTAAAATGTTTCTTTTAGTGGCCACACATCAGAATTAAAAATTAATCAGATAGAAGTAATGTTATATTTCTTAAATGGTGAGATTTTGGAATAATTTTACATTGAACAAACTTGTGGGTTTCAACTTGATGAGGATGAAAATAATGTTTTTAAACTGAAGAAAGATATTGACTCCAGACCTCTAACTATAATTTTTTATGTGGATGATATAATTATTTCTGGGGATAGAGAAGATTTTTGTAAAACATTTTCTGAAAAATGAAGAAGAGTTTTGAAATGTAAATGTTGGGATAATTAACTTTATTCCTTGTCTTACAAGTTCAAAAAAGATAAAAATACATTTTATTATCTAAAGAAAAGTATTCTAGGGAATTTTTAAATAAGTTTAGGATGAAAGAATCCAAATAATTTTCTACTCCTATTTCAGTGAGCACAAAGTTGAGTGAAGATGAATCCAGAAAAAATGTGAATTAGAAAGATTTTCAGAAGCTGATAGGAAGTATACTTTATCTTACAACCTCAAGGAATGATATTTTTTATGATATGATTTTTTTTATATGTATCAAAGTAATTTGAAAGAATCACATATTTTTTCAGAAGAAAGAATATTGAGTTATGTCAAAGGAACAACTTCACATGAGTTGTTATATAAAAGAAATAGTGAGATGAAGTTTCATGGTTATACTGATATTGACTAGGCTGGAGATTATAATGATAGAAAATCAACCTCAGAAGGAATATTTTTCTTGGGTGAATGTTGTGTGAGTTTGAATAGTAAGAAACAAAGTTCAGTAACTTTGAGCACTTCTAAATATGAATATGTTGCAGCTACTCAAGCTTGTACTCAAATGTAATGGACGAAAGTTTAGCCGGAAGGTTTAAAAGTGAAAGTTTCTAAATCATTGAAGATAATTTGTGATAATTAAATTCTAATTTATCTTTCTAAAAATCCCATCCAAAATTCATTATCAAAACAAATTGATATAAAATTTCACTTTATAAAAGGGAAAGTTTCTGCTATAGATGTTTTTCTTGAATACATTTCAACAAAGTATCAAATTTCTGATATCTTTACAAAATCAATGCTGAAAGAAAGGTTTATGGAATTGAGGATGAAACTTCATGTTCATCCTCATTCCATTACTTCCTAGACCTTATAAGGAAGTAACCCCCACTTTCCTTTGGATTATTTTGACAATAGGGGAGATAAAGTAACAACTTTCTACTTTATAATAAGTTTTTACTTATCTTTATTTTATTAGCATAAAGCTTTGGTTATCATAAAATGGGGGAGATAAAAAGTAAAGTGATAGAAAAATAAAAGTGGGGGAGATTTCATCTTTATATGTCCACAAAATTTTCTTTCCAATGAGGGATGAAATTCATTATAAAACATTACTTTATCCAGTAGCGTGGTTTCAGGACAATCTCTTTTAATAAAGGCTATGTTTTGATAAAAGTAAAAAAACATGAGTTGTTTAAAAAATTTGAGTTGCTAAAAATTTCTGAGGGTTGAAAAAGTTATTAACATGTGTTTTCAACAAATCCAAAGGGGGATATTGAAGAACCTTTATGATAAATTGTTTTAACATTTTTTTATTTGTGAAAAACTAACCTTTTTTGTATAGGAATGTATCTGTTTTTTAAAAATCAGACCCAATCCATCATAATGAGCTTAGTAAGAAAGTTGAAAGTTGTTGAAAATTTGAACCCAAAAATAAAGAGGGAGAAAAATTTATGTTTTTAATAAATCTGTTTTCTAGAATTAGATAATCAGACTGACTAACATTAGATTTATATCATCAGTTCTAGAATAATCAGAGGGAAAAATTATTGATTGCTGGAAGTTTCACTTTTTTGTAATTGTAGTTTTGATAAAAGATTGTTAATTCAAGAGTTATAAAGTTTTCATAGTTTTTAAAATAAATCAGAAAATTATTTTCTGATCATGAATTTATCATAAACCATGAAATATACTCATAATAAAATCTTTTGATGGAATCAAGGAATCGTAATAGTTGTATCAGTTCCAAAAACTGAGAAAACGTTTGTCAATGAGTAATAGTTGAGGAGGTTTGAGACTTGTAAATGTTTATGAGTGGAGTTATCATTATATACACTTGATCATATTGATGAATCCACTGTAATGGGGATTCCATCATTATGAAATATCCACCAGAAGTAGAATATTTAATAAATAAGAATAATTTATGAAGTTGATGAAGTTTGAAGAAATTTAAAGTTTCTAAATGGAAGAATCATTTAATAATTTCCATCATTATGGAATTTCTATCATAATGGGAAATCCAACTTAATGAGATGAAGAATAAAGACAAATTGTAATGAGATGAGAAAGAAATAGAAATCATAATGAATTGAGAAAGAAAAAAATTCATAATGAGTCGAGAAGGAAATAAATTATAATGAACTAAAGAATAAAGATAGATCATAATGAGCTGAGAAAGTAACAAATATCATAATGAGATTATAATGAAATAGATTCATAATGAGCTGATAAGGAAATAGATTCATAATGAGTTTAAAAGAAAACTGATTTGTAATGAGGTAAGAAGGGAATAGATTTATAATGACCTGATAAGGAAATTGGTTCATAATGATTTGAGAAGGAAACATATTTTTAATGATATGAGAAGGAAAATAATTTGTAATGACCTGAGAAGGAAACATATTTTTAATGAGTTGAGAAGGAAATAGATCACAATGGACTGAGAAAGAAAGACAAATCCTAATGAGTTGATTATGAATAAGAATAAAAAAGAAGATCCTAGAAGTATTATGAAGAGTTGAAGATGTAAATCTTAAAATTAAATTTTATGTAAATCTCATAGAAATACACGGAGGATTGAATACGTAAAATTTGAAGTTTAAATGAGAGATATTTTTGGAGTTTCGAAATTTGAGGAAGTATGGAATGTTTTCATGTTTCCTGATTTTGTTTTCTAAGTCACCTATAAATACTTGCTCATATAATTCATTCATTGGGAACTTTTTACATAAGTGGAAAAGGTATAGAACTGATGAAATAAAGTGAAAATTATTTCCGGCTATAGATCTTTTGAGGAGGATCAGACAACTGAATGTTTGTTTACCGGATTGAGCATGATTGTATTGAGAAGATTGTATTGAGAATATCAAATTGATTCAATCTGATTGAAGAAGATCATATTTAGCATTTAAGTAAATATTGAGTAATATAGATTGAGAATGAATTCATTAGAATGAGTTTATTGGATCCAAAATCATCATATTGGGTGAATCAGACTCAACATCATCGGATTGAGAAAATAGGATCCAACCAAATTAGACTAAGGATTCAGACTGAGCAATTGTGGAGAAGTTTCGAAAAAGTATTTATTCTTTTATTTGGCTCAATAATTTTATAATTATACATTGTAAACCAATGGGAGTCTGTATAATATTTCTTATCAGGAGATAGAATATGTCTAGAAAGAGTTAAGATAAGTTGTATTCACTTCATCATAATAGTGAATTTCTATAGACCCACGAGAGTGGCTATGGAAAGGATATAGGTTATCACACTAAGTCCGAACCTTATAAATATTGTGTGCTTTAATTTATTTCCTAATTTTCATGCATGAGTATTTAGTAAAAAATTATATAGAAATAAATCTTAATAGGTTTTAGGGGTTAAGTTTCTAATTTTTTTGAAACTCATAAAAAGTGAACAACTGATTCAACCCCCCTTCTTAGTTTTTATTAGATCCTTTAGAATTTCTAGTTTGTAGTCCATTCCAACTAACCATGTAATGATGTTTTTGGGGAATAGAAGGATATACGGTTAGGATCATAGTAATTATCTTGAACCAACTAACAATGATTTGGTATTTTTAAGGTCACGAATGATACATAGTAAGCTAAATTCTCTACAACCCATGCCAGATAACCATCCATTTTAAATTTGAAATAATTAATAATAGACCTTTCCACCTAATCATACACACATTTTAAATTTTCAGAATTTTAATTTTATATTGGAGTTGGTGACCTATAACCAATTAAATCCGTACTTTCAATTAAAAAAATATTAATGAATATATTATCCCTGAATTATTTTTATTTTGTGTAACATTAATATGATAATTTTCTTAGATTATTTGTCACGTTGAAAGGTTATAAAAGTTCCTCTTTATACTAAGAACCTAGAGATGCTATAAAAATATTCTTAAAACAAATTTCCTATGATCTATGTAACATCTATTTAAAAATACATATATGATGTTTGACTATAAAGTATTTTATGCTCATAAAACATTGATAATCCTCTTTATTTAGTTTTCACTTAGTAATCTTTAATAAGGGAGGTTATGAAGACATACTCACTAATATGAATTCCACAAATTATATATATTTCATTGGATGTTTCTATCTGTGTATGTTTGTATCAGTCCTTGTAATTAAGATTATTATTAATGTATGCCATGAATCACATGCTATGATGCATGGATGAAAATCGTGATATCATATGCTCTTAGTGAGGTAGTATACATTGGGTGTGTAATAAGTTATATGAAATTAATTGAATAAGTTGTGAAATGGATTTTCTCTTATGAGGTAATATAAGAATATACCTCTATATATTTTATTGAAATAGAACTATATTATTAAATCCGTGGCTATGATATTTTATCAATAATTTCATTTTAGAGAGTCAATGAAAGATAAATAAAGCATATAAGGAGATTACATAAGTATGTATCCTGTTTGATGAGATATAAAGATAAATGGATTATATTATATAATAGTGTTTTATCATATCAATGTTAAATTAATTCTCCATGGGTTCCTTGACGTGTTTCTAGATTCTAATCTCTAAATTCAGGAAAGTTCACTTGATTCTAATGAGAAATAGGTCATGAAGGATAAACACTAAATGTCTCTAGAATCTTGTTAAATTCTATTTAATTTAATATATATAATAAATATTATTATCAAATCATGGAATACTAGTTATTTAAATTAAGTTTATTACATAAATTCAATCACCAAATATCCATGTTTAAAATATGTGAGTTGAATTTTATTTCTTGATAACTATTCAAAAGGTAAAATATAAATATTTATTTATTCATAAGTTTAGTTAATATATTAGTATAAATATTTATTTAGTTATGTGAATTTTATAAAAAATATTTATTCATGAGTTTATTGAATATAATATTTATTTACTTATTGAAAAAATAATATTTATCAAAAAAATATTATAATATTCATGGTTCGATAAATATAAAGAAGAATTAATTGGATGAGTTAAGGGTTAAAAAAATGAAATATTCTTTTTATATCATTTAAATAAATACTGATTGATTTATTTAAAATATGATATTTAGATATGTGCATGTAAAGTGATAAAATAATAATAATAATAATAATAATATAAATAAGTAATAATTTAGAGTGATTATTAGATAAAGGGATATTTTATATTATAAAATATTAACTCTAAGTATATATTCTGATTTATATCCTTTTAGAGATGAACATTGTTATTTAAAACCATGAGACTCTTGAATTCTCTCAAGACCTAGAGATAAATCCCCCATCTTAAGAACAAAAATAGAATAAGATAAATTACATATTACTATCAATGATAATAAATGAAAATCACTAGGTTACTTTATACTAGCACTCAAAATACTATAAGTCTTGTTCATTGATTCATAGAGCATGTATGGATACAACTAGAGTAATACTATCTTGGATTATTCACTATAATGATTATATGATAAGAGTGGAAACTGAATTGATCAAAGAAGAATATCCCATATGAGATAAATCTAGTTTTAAATTAATTATAAATTAAATGTGTAATATCCTTTCCAGAAGATTCTGGGGATGGATTTATCAAGTTATTTTGATATTATCCATTGAAACCAATGAAAAAACATTGTTGGGAACCAAACCATTGCTTCCATTGTACCATGTAACCTTCAAGTGTTTTCATAGTAATCCCATTAAAATTTATAATTAGTTATTATTTTTTTGATCAATTTTCACTATTTGATTATTGGTTTTTCATTTTTGGTTTTTTCATTCTTAACTTAAAATCCTAGATGACTTGTTTTTTAGTTTCATATGAACAAGAAAAGGCCAAGAACATATGAAAAATGATTAAAGATCCTATTTGTAGGTGAAAGGTTTCTGGATGTGTGACATAGATTCACAAAATTTAATAAAGAAAAACATCATGTACCCATGGCCAACCACAAAAGGTGTGGGACACATCAATCACAACACGCCGTGTGGATCAGTATACTGTGTTATTACACACTACTTATTGACCTCCACATGAAATACATATTGAAAGGGAGTAAATGATATGTACTTGGTGTCCAAATCACGTAACCAAACACATTATTAGATGTCCATAAATTAGGATAATCCATTTGGTCCAAGTATGCGGTGTCATTACACATCGTGTATTGATTGCCAGCTGATCGACATAGAAATTCATGAATTAAAGGGAATATATATGGCTATATACAATGTGTAACATGTGATATCCCATGTGACATACATGGTGATACATAATACATGTTTTTATGTGTATAGAAATAGATTACATAACATATAGTTGGATGCACATACTGTGTAGCACATGCTAACTCACACAAGGTACACACAGATATAGGTATGTCGCGTGAGTCAACACATGGATAATTAAGTCAAGAAAAAACTACATGGCATGTAGCTATCAGTATACACCATATAACAAGTATAATTCCACACCATGTATATATCAAGTGATTTTCAACATGTCATGTGGAAATAAATTCTTATTAAATATTATCGACGTATACTCCTCTACTACATGACATGTATGGTCATCTTACACATATTGTACTTTATGTGCATAGACATTAGCATGCACCACAAATATTTATGGCATTTCATGTGCTCATACATGTCGTTCTAACTACACAGTTTGACCCATAAGACAACATGCTATGTATATCATGACATTCCATATGGGAATACATGTTGTGTAATTACACAATACATGATAATAAAAATACATAACATAAGTCACATGATACGTTGAGTGATAGAAAAAACCATGTAATAATTAAATTACAGAAATAGATTTAATAAGATGTAGAATAGTATATGTTGTATCACCTCCAATATTTGATGTGTATTTTTTGAATTCTAGAAATAGATTTAAACTAACCAAGAGGGTACACACCATGTTTCCTCATCATCACATGTTGAATACATAATTAATTTTTTTAAATTAAATTTATTTAATTTATTTAAAATTATATAGGATGGGTATCTCACATAATTTTTGAAAAAAATATTAAGATAAATAAATAATTAATTAGTTAATCAATTTATTAATTCAATTTTATTTATCTTAATTAGTATTAATTGAAATCAATACTAGGAAGTTTAAATTTTTAGTCATTACATGTTTTGATTGATCATGATCTTGACTAACCTGTGTACGTGTTGGGTTAATTTAATTTAATTATTTATTACATGGGTTTTTATGCGATAAATTTATTATTAAATTAAATATAATGATATGTTAATCATCCATTACTGCTTTATTATGCACAATCCTATGTGTCCAAGGTTTATTTTATGTAACACTAAACCCTTGGTACCCCTCACCTATGTGTGAGTTAACATTTTTATATGATAAATCCACCAGTGAGAGGATATGGTTCATGTCCCAAGTTGAGGTGAAACTAACTGGGGAGATACATAGGTTAATGGAGGAATGCTAAAACTCAATCCAAACATGGGCTCAAGGAGTCTTCCCCTAGGGTCAAGGTTGGTTTATCTTCATCTTGATAAACCAAACAGTAGTTAAAATATCATGATAATATCATATATATTTTTTATTTTTTTGTGTATAGATATTTATTTATTTATGTGATTCATGGTTTATCTGGATGATTTAATATGACCACATAAATTAAATAAATTAACTTTAATGATAAGAAGATATAAAATAAATGAATTATTCATAAATTATTTTACCAGACATGATTAATTAATTATGTAAAATCAACATAATATTAAAAATCATGTGAATAATAAAATAAATAATATTTATGAAAAATTTAAATAAAATCTCTCAAATAAAATATTAAGTTAGATATTTACTTCCATCACTTGAGTTAGAATGAAACAATAGATGAAATTATTATTTTAACCATTGTGAGGATACTTTCATTTATCAGGGAGTTCTAATGAAAGTCTTGGGTTGACTTAACAAAGTTATCATGAAGATTATATTCCATTACAAGACTTGGTGTAACTTGGAGGCAAGTATTGATGAAATCCATGTTTTGGAAGGATACTAAATAAATAATGAAACTACGAGTTAATATAGTTTTCAATAAAATTATATATAAATACCTTTGAATAATTTTACAAGGACCATATCTAGGTTATTAGAAGGGAAATATGGATCCTTAAAACTAGAATATCCAAGTGATAAGATATTTTAAATTCAATGGTGAGGGTTATTGGAATTTGATAAAATAGGAGAGACTAATAAAATTAATTTATTACAAGACAACTAGTAATCAAGATAAACTAATAATATATTATTTTATTTGATGAAAAAATGGAAATCTATTTAACCATGAAACTATACCTATGATCCATTTTAGAGAAATATAATATCCTGTTTAATGATAATTTTCAAGAGATGTATAGGAACTTTCACATTGTACTACACAAAGAGTATATTTTTTATATATCATAATCCCAAGTTATTGCTGATCCCTCTAAAGAGGCAATTAAAAAGGTATTTAGTTTATTTTAGAAACACATAGATGATGCATTGGATATGAAATTACACAAGTTATCATCCATGACAATTAAAATCCAAAAGATTCATGAAGACATGGATGCATACACAATACCATATCATATCTATGATCTTTATCAGGAGAAAGAAAGAAAAGATATGTATGGAATATCTAAAGGAATATTTATATGAATTATAAGAGAAGGAATTATAGATAGACCTAATGTAGTTAATATGAATGGATACATTGAGTGTTTGGAAATTATAGGTTTCAAGGTGTCTAAGGAATTGTGCATAGAACTACTACTTGCATCACTTCTATAATATTATCTAGTTTTATTTTGAATTTTAGAATAAAAACTATTGATAATAAACTTATAGATATTTTGAATCTAATTTTCAATATGTATTGAGAACCAAATCAAGAAAGAAATTTTGTCCTTATAGTGAAAAAATCAAAGGCAATGAATAAAGGTCTACAACTAACTCAAATTATGAGGAACCTTCACACCCTTACAAAAGGAGTAAGATTAAGAGAGGGGATGAAGAGAAGGATGGAACATGTTTTTCATGTGGAAAGAAATGATACTAGAGGAAGAACTATTCCATAATAAATAATAAATGGGAAGCTTTAGGTAAATTATTTATCATGTTTAACCCTTACATTTCTATATATTGGCTATTAGATACTACTTGTGGTTTTCACATTTGTATCTAAATAATAAACCAAGAATATTCAGAAAGATTACCAGAGGTGAGGCAGATCTTCACGATTCCTATGGGGAAAGGAAAGCTGTATTGGATATTGTAGAATACCATCTCACAATAACAACTAGATTAGTTTTAGTTTTAAATAATTGTTATTATATGCCCAATGTAACCAAGAAAATAAAATAAATGTCTAGTTTATTCATGGATGTTTTTTTAAAATATATAAATAAAAGTTTCTACACATGTAAAGACAACATATGTTATGGGATGAAACATGTGACTAATAGTATTTATATACTAGAAAATATGAAAATCAAGTCATTGATGTAGATAAATAATCAAGGTCACATGACTAATATCTCACCCAGTTATAGCATATAAGGCCCCAACCTTAAACCTTACTTAATCTTGAGTTATTACAAGATTACACAATGAAGATCTTTTCAGGTTTAGAGTTTTAGAGAATTAGATCATAAAAATTGCATTACATTCCAGATATAAACAAAGTGGTTACATAAAGATAATATTCTTCTTTCCCATCAATGGAAACATATTTAAAATAAAACATGGATTCTTTCTTGACACTTCCTTGACACTATCATCATATCATGTACCTTTCCCTTGACCTGTGAAAAACATTTCAAAAAAACTTGGGATGAGCATAAAAAGCTCAGTAAGGGATATAAAAATATGGAAAGGAAACATGGGTACATATATACATAAGAATGAAATCATACTTTACCCACAAAACATAATCACTTTAACATACCTCATCAAATCATGAATAAATCATAGAAATCATAAGACATAAAGGTAACTTGAGGCATTCATAACATTCTTACGTAGGGAGTAACCCTCTTGGTTACGTTTGGAATACCCATCACAGTATATTCCCTAAATCTCTTCGGAGAAACCTTAACGTTTCACTCCTTCGCGTTACCCAATGCATTGGAGAGCTATATCGGGCTCACCCACACTTAGTTTATCACAGAACCACCTGTCTTCATAATAATTCCCAAGAACCTCAACATAATCGTATCACATAAAAAATGCATAAAGGAAACATAACATTTCCACCTTTCAATCACAAGATATCAATACAACACATTGATATAAAAACATTATGAAAACCATTTTCAATACCAAAATAAAAGAAAAGTAAAACATGGTATTTATTTTTCTTTTAAAAAAAGGTATGGCTTGTAGAGGAAGCTGAAACTCAAATAATGGCCACGGCGGCGGAGAAGTCATTGTCGCCGCATACGTAAAACAAAAACATTCCCTTTTGTCATTTAGTAAAACGCTTTGTATAAAAAAGATTCTTTTTGGATAGACGTAAAAGTCAAAGGGGTTTATACACCGTATAAAAGAAGGTTGTGTATAAAACAAAATATGCCTCAATGAAAGGAGATTGAGACGAAGTCCCATACCTCGGGTACGACTTGACTCGATCGTTCTTTAATGTCCTGAATAATAAACCTGAGTTAATTTATACTTGCTTAAGGACCTTTTTCAAGTTCATTATTCCTTTTATATCACTTATTTCCATGTCATGAACACTATGTAATTATTTAAGTTAATAACGGTCGTTTTAACGATCATTGGTACTTGAGTCAAAAATAAACCCTTTATAATTACAAGTTGTTCATGTATCCATTATATCCAAAATTATAATCATGATGTATATATCATATATATCTAGTATATACATGCATTTATAATATTACATAATCATTTAAAGGTAAGAAATGAAATGCACCGTTCATGGAGACGGTAATCCGTATGTACGCATGGACGCTACTTTCATTTCTATTTCGTATTTTATAGAATGGAATCATAATGATATAAAGGTATATTATAATTCCAGTATAATATCATATATAATATTATATTTCCATCCTTTATACGTCTCACATATGTTATTTAACGAATCAAATCACTTTGAGGGGGCGGTAGTCCGCACTTCCTTAAATGAAGATAGCGCGTTTACCCATAATGGAAACCATAAAGGAATGCTCAAAATAAAAAATACAGAAGCTTAAGGAAAAAATAAACATATTATATATCATATATAAATATATTTACATCTTAATGGCCACCTTTTAAGGTGTTAAAAGAATGTTGAACAATCATCGTTTCGGGAGGCATAAATTCACCATCCATAGAAACAGTATGTCCTTTAACCATTAGATGTAGGTGTGTGTAAGTGTAGCTCTAATGCTTCTTATAAAAACATTTTAATATATTGAAGATACTGGAGTTGTTACAAAAGAAATGAATAAAAAGAGTTTAGGGGGTTGGAGAAGCAAAATAAAACAAAAGGACTCAAGTGAAGACATTACCTTAAAATCGAGTAACTCCCTTTGGTTTGAGCTCAAAGGCTTCCTTGGATAACTTCTGCCCAAAGTGAGGATTCAAGGAGTAAGAGAGGGAATTTGAGAGACAAAATGGGAAGGGGTTGTCCAAGCCAAAGGCTTTGGGAGTGTGGGTAAGGAGGTAGAGGTGGGGGCCTTTTATAAGAGGAGAGGAGGGGCAGTCTTGGAAAGTAAAGAAATGTTACTTTATTTGAAAATGATTTTCGGATTCAAAAGGTCCCACATTGATATAATTATAAGTTAAGGTGATAAGGGTTCTAAATACATCCATCCAATAGGTTTTGGACATGTGTAGGCCATAGATTTTACATTATCTTTTCATTTTATTTAAATCCTTTATTAATGAGGTAATCGATGCATCATCATGATGTCATAAATAATTTAATTTATTTAATGTCTAAAAATTATGAAAAAAATATCATGATGTAGGAAATCTTTTTATCTTTCTAATGAATATTTATAGTCCAAACGATCATTTATGTAGAAAAAATTAAAAATATTTTACTTAGGTGATACATTCTTTAAAAATAAAAAGATAAAAAGTCACTTTCTCACAAAAGTGATTCCATGGGGTCCCCAAGTTTGGAACAAGGAATCCCATGGTCGGCCATGAGACAACCAGTAGCCTTAGGACTCATGTTTTGGTCTTTTTGTATTATTATGATATAATTTTATTATCCTTAACTACCCGATTACTCATTAATCAAGATAATTAAAGATAATTACCGTCGTTACTATTCATAATGTCTTTAAAGACCCACAAATTTCAAGGAAATTTTTTTCTTAATTTTCTTTGGAATTTTACAAGAGCGCAGCTTCAGACGGCACCTGATTCCGAGGCCCGGTGTGCCCGGAATCAATTTCCGAAGTTTGGCTCGGGTACGTTCAGTGAACGGACGAGCGGGTTTTTCTATCTTTTGAACCGGTGCCCGGAATCAAATTCTGAGGGCACCGATGAAATCGCAGCGCCGGTATTTGCTTAGAAATGTCTCTTCCGGAGTTGCGTTTGCTCAACCGTGGTTTTTAAAATTTTGGGCTTTAAGTCGGAAATAAAATAAAGGTTGTGCGACAACTTTATTTTATTTCACTTAAGCCGCTTAGAAGTCACTTGAAAGCCACTTGAGATGAGTTAAAGCGGATAGGGTGCTATCCGGAAATATCCTACCCTCTTGGTAGGATATTTGTGCGGTGGGGCCCACACGAGCCCCGCCGTTTCTTCCGCTAAGTAACACACCCGCAAAAACCCGTCAAAGTAACTGAAAAGTCAACCGACGCGTTTTCTTAAATTCTTAACAGACCATTTAATTGGGCGGTTTATTTTGTGAATTAAATGGGCTGTTTCATTCGTTGAATTAATTCAACGAATTTAATGGGTCGTTACTTACGCGTTTGCGTTCGTTGGCAAATTAATAAAATAGACAAACTTGTCTATTTTGGAGGATTGCTATCGTTGTGCGAATTCTCTGAGCCTCCACTCTCCTCGCGAAGAACGCGAAGAACGCCGACGACCGGAATTCGACGACGCACACCGTGATCTGCGACGTCGACGAGCTCTACCCGCGACGTTCTTCGGCGACGCCTCTTCTTCCGCGGCCGATCCTCGTTCGGCAACTAAGGTGAGAAACGAATCGTTTAATTCTCCCTTTTTAATTTCAATGACAACGGATTTAATTAATTAAATCCGTTTGTTCTAGATCCGGAGATCGTCGGCGCGACGTTTTTCCCGCGGTGCGACGAACGTCTCTTCCGCGATGACGCGGCGATCCCCTCCTTCCGCGACGAGCGATTCCGCGACGACCTCACGTCCGACGGCGACATCGAGGTAGGGATTTTATTTTTCTTGGTGATTCGTTCCCGTGATCTAATTCTTTTTAATTAAAGAACCAAACTTGAACAATTTTATTTTTGGATAAAATTGTGGCTGCCTTAATCCCTCCCGATGATTTTATGACTAACGCGGAGGGTGCGGATTTAACGAACAAGACCCGGCAACCCTCCGCCGATCTTTTTGTTGTGAGGATTTGGCGGACGACGACGAACCGTGCGGCAGGGGCGATCCGTTGATCCCGCAGTGAAGATCGGCCCCCGGGAGGAGCTACGGCGCAGACGGGAGAGGAATCGGGCCACCGGAGCAACTCCGGCGGCCCGCGGAAGGCGGCGGCGCCGACGACCGGAGGCGGCGGCGAACCGCCGGACCGCGGCCCGCGCGGGCCGCGTTCCTCCAAGCCGCGGGTCAAACCCGCGGCGGTTTTCTTCGGCCGCTCGGCCGAAGCCGAGCCGGCCGGTCCGGTCGGCCGGGCCGCGCCCAGGCCGGACCGGACCCGGCCTAGCCGGGTCGGGCCGGTTCGGGTCGACCCGGTTCGGCCGACCCAGGGGGGGTTCGGGCCGGGTCGCCCCGGGCCCAGAACCCCCGTTTTCGGGCCCTCTTCGGTCTTTTGCCCGTATCTTGGGACTGGGACCTCCGATTGACGAACCGTCAGCGGCTACGCGATCCTTGGATCGAGACGGTCATTTCGGTATATTAAAATCAAGGTTTCGGAAGACTTTGTGTTCGGCCGGGTTGGTTCGTACACGAAACCAACCGGGCCCTCGGAGCGGAAACGCTCATAACTTGAGCTACGGACGTCCGAACGACGTACCGTCAGCTGTGGTAGTTTCCTCTAAGTGAGACGGAACTTTTGGCATACTCCGCCCGAGGATCGGACACAGGCGGAGTACGGTCGGGTTGGTTTTGCCCTAAAAACCAACCGGGCCCCTGGGACGAAAATGCCAATAACTCTCAGACCGGGCGTCCGATTGACGCGCCGTCTGTTGCGTTGAGATCCTGTTGTCGATACGGAACTTTTGGATACATCAACTTCGGACTACGTGTCAGTTGATGTATCAGCCTCTCGGCTCGTGGAGCGGACCCTCCTAAACGAGCTCGCTGTGTGCGGGAACCCTAGTGCTGGCTGTGACTTCGACGACAGAGCAGAGATCCTCCGTGGACTGCGACGACGACATAGCAGAGATCCTTCGTGGACTGCGGCGACGACTGTGCAGAGATCCTCAGTGGACTGCGTCGACTACTGCACTCAGCGATCCTACGTGGATCAGTGCTACAGGTCCTGTGTGGGCCCGATCCTGTGTGGGTCCTTACTACCGGTTCTGTGTGAGCCACTGCCTACAGGTTCTGTGTGAGCCCGATCCTATGTGGGTCTTTTGCGGGGGTTAGTACCTATCGATCCTTCGTGGGTCCGACGACTTAGATGGATCAGTGATCATCTTTGACGTCATCTGAAAAAGTATACCTGGTTGATCTGAATCTTATGTTACTCTCCTTTGTGGAATGTGTTGAACTATCCTATGTGGATTTACTGTTTACTCTCCTTTGTGGATTTGAGTCTTGCTTTCCTGTGTGGATTGATTTGTTCTTGAGCTCGTGAGCAGAGCTAGAATTGGGGACTTAGGTATATGTATGGGCATATACCTAAGTCGAGTCAGATGTTACTTCGTGATTGCACCTTCCTTTTGTGCTATATCCTTTGTGGATTTCGGGAGACCTTCGGGGGTCTCGGGGTCCTTACTGAGTAGCTTATACTCACCCCTGCACGGGCTATGCCCGCACCTTGTTGTGTTGGATGCAGACGACGGACAGCGCTGATCACGGTTGGGGCGTGGAGCAGGACGGTACCTGGAGGTGGACCACTGGGCGAGACGTGCTCGGAGCGGACGTGGGACCCGAGGAGCCTGGAGGCTATCTGTACCCACCCTTCAGGTGGGATTGCCAGTGGACGACACGAGGCCGCCGTCTTTTCTTCAGTTGCTGTTCTTTACCTTTTCAGTTGTACTTTCAGTTGGGCTTGTATTCCGGCCCCCTTTACTTTTCTGCACTTGGTAGTTACTTTACGCTTGCTGACTCTGTGGTGGTTGTTACTTATAAAGGCAATGCCTTCCCTGTTTACCGGGATTTTACGCCTTGGTGCTAGTCGCCAGCCCCTGGCCTATGGAAGGCGGGCTTGGGGTAGTCACGGCACGGGCCCCGAGGTCGGGTCGTGACAATGTCCAAAAACAAAAGAGTTTTGATTACATAATTTGGACCTTATTATTCCAAATATGTAATCCATTTTACCAAATTCCAAACACAGAAATTGAAATAATTGATTTAAAAATAATTCCCGTTGTCAAAACAAATAGCGGGTTTTTTTAAAACAATATATATGAAAAGTTTGACATTAGTTTATGCCCAATTCCAAAGTGAAATTAATACTAATGACCACCATTGGATTAAATGGTAAACATATATTCTAATTTAACTTTAAAACCAATTCAAAAGATAATATAATCATATAAATAAAGTAGATTAAAAAGCAGTTTTGATGTAAAATGCATTATTTTTCACTATTCATTAAAAAATGAACATTGTCAGAAAAATACCAAAAATTCACACACAGTAAATTTTGAGGTCCCAATAATAAAGAATAATTTTATTTTGACAAAAATAGCTTATAAAATTGTCAAAATATAGATTTAAAAATGGTTTTCCATCAAAAGGCAGTAAAACAATCTTTTAAAAATATTAGTGTATTCCATGCTTAAGATTGGATTTATTTTCATTTTAAGCCTCTAAAACACTATCTAATTCATTAATAGACATAGATAAAAATATCTATTATTAATTACTTACTTGGGATGTTACATCCTTCCCCCCTTTATAAAATTGCGTCCCCGCAATTTATTTACTTATCGAATAAATGGGGGTACTTATCCCTCATTGCATTTTCAGATTCCCATGTTGCCTCTTCCATCATGTGGTTTTTCCACAAAACCTTTACCTAATTAATCACCTTATTTCGTAACACTTGCTCCCTGTGGTCAAGAATCTGGACCGGTTGTTCCTCATAAGATAGGTTCTCTTCCAACTGAACTACCTCTGGACTCAAAACATGAGATAGATCTGGCATATACTTTCTCAATATCGAAACATGAAAAACATTGTATACCTGAGATAAACTCGGAGGTAAAGCCACCCGGTATGCAACTGATACAACTCTCTCCAGAATTTCATATGGTCCAATGAACCTTGGACTTAGCTATCCTTTCTTACCAAATCTCATCACACTTTTCCATGGTGAGACTTTGAGAAAAACATGATCACCTACCTCAAAGTTAGATCCTTCCTCCTGTTGTCTGCATAACTCTTCTGCCTACTCTGAGCTGTTCTCATGTGTTTCTGAATCAGCTGAACTTTTTCTGCCATCTCTTCTACCAATTCTGGTCCCATCAACTTCCTTTCACCCACTTCATCCCAGAAAGCTGGAGTTCGACACCGCTTCCCATATAACGCCTCAAATGGTGCCATCTGTATACTGGAATGAAAACTGTTATTATATGAAAATTCAACCAAAGAAAGATGTTGGTCCCAACTTCCCTGATAATCCATCGAACAAGCTCGTAGAATATCCTCCAAGGTCTGAATTGTTCGTTCTGACTGCCCATCTGATTGAGGATGAAATGCTGTATTAAAATTTAATTCAGTAACCAATGACTTCTGAAGGCCTTTCCAAAAGTTAGAAGTGAACCTGGGATCACGATCAGATACTATGGAGAGGGGAACTCCATGTAACCTGACTATCTATTTAAGATACAAATGGGAAAGTTGATCTAGGGAAAAAGTATCTCGTATAGCAAGGAAATGAGCAGATTTAGTCAAGCGATCAACAATAACCCAGATTGCATTATTACCTCGAGATGTCTTCAGTAATCTCACAACAAAGTCCATGGATATATTCTCCCATTTCCAATCTGGCACTGGTAAAGGATGAAGCATCCCTTTTGGTAACTGCCACTCTACTTTATCCTATTGACATGTCAAACACTTCACAGTAAAATCAGCAATATCTCTTTTCATTCCATCCCACCAGTAATACTCCCGCGGATCTCTGTACATCTTAGTACTGCCCGGATGAACTGAAAACGGAGAACTATGAGCTTCACATAACAACTCTCTCTTCAACTGTGAATCACAAGGCACACACAATCTCTTCCCAAATCTCAAAACACAATCATTATCAATGTTGAATTCAGGTAACTTACCTTTCAGAACCAGCTCTACCTTTTTCTGCAACTCACTGTCTTGCTTCTGTGCTTGCTTGATTCTATCTGATAGAGATGATCTCACTGATACCTGAAACAAAACAGAAGAACTTCCTGAACCAACAAATTCTATTCCAAAGTTCATCAAATCCTTAACCAAAGGATCACATTCCAAATGCAACATTGCTAATGAAGCATTAATTTTTCGACTCAAAGCATCATCCACTTTATTTGCTTTTCCCGGATGGTAATGAATTGTACAATCATAATCCTTGATTAATTCCAGCCATCTCCTCTGTCTCATGTTTAACTCTTTCTGAGTGAATATATACTTTAAACTTTTGTGATCAGTATATATTTCACACTTTACTCTACACAAATGATGCCTCCAAATTTTTAAAGCGAAAACAAAAGCAGGTAATTCCAAATCATGTGTAGGGTAATTTACCTCATGAGTTTTCAACTGTCGTGAAGCATAAGCAATTACCTGATCATTCTGCATTAGGACGCAACCAAGTCCTTTCAATGAAGCATCACTTTATATAACAAACTCACCATTCCTGTAAGGTAGTGCCAACACTGGAGCATTCACCAATCTTCTTTTCAATTCCTGAAAACAATCATCACATTCTTTTGTCCAGATAAACTTAACACCCTTCTGAGTTAGCTTAGTCATTGGACTAGATAACCGTGAAAAATTTCTAACAAACCTTCGGTAATAGCCTGCCAAACCAAGGAAGCTACGAATCTCTATTACATTTGTGGGTCTTGGCCATTCTTCAACAACCTTTGTTTTTGCAGGATCAACGGTAATCCCATCTTTAGAAACAATGTGACCAAGGAAAGAAATTTGTTGCAACCAAAACTAACACTTGCTAAATTTCCCATACAATTTCTTTTCTTTTAAGGTTTGAAAAATAACCCTTAAATGTCTTTCATGCTCCTCTTTACTTTTATAAAACACCAAAATATCAACAATAAAAACAACCAACATTTTTCACCTGAGTCAACTGATCCATCACTGCAACAAACTGTTTAGTTCTGATTCCGAACATCTCAGTATGCTGATTTGGAATGTTATTTCCTTCTGTATGCCTTCCTAGCACTTCTTCCCTTTTTTCCTCTGTGGAAAACCATTCTGAACAAACATGTCTTAGATGAAGCAACATGGTAATCTTCAAATGCTATATCATTTCAAAAAAAAAAATATTTTTGGATAATCATTTAATAGAATTCTAACTCCTAAAGTTATCTAAACCGACCTTTGATACCAACTATAAGGCCCCAGCCTTAAACCTTACTTAATCTTGAGTTATTACAAGATTACACAATGAGGATCTTTTCGGGTTTAGAGTTTTAGCGAATTAGATCATAAAACTTGCATTACATTCCACATATAAACAAAGTGGTTACATAAAGATAGTATTCTTCTTTCCCATCAATTAAAACACATTTAAAATAAAACATGGATTCTTTCTTGACACTTCCTTGACACTATCATCATATCATGTACCTTTCCCTTGACCTGTGAAAAACATTTCAAAAAAACTTGGGATGAGCATAAAAATCTCAGTAAGGGATATAAAAATATGCAAAGGAAACATGGGTACATATATACATAAGAATGAAATCATAATTTACCCATAAAACATAATCACTTTAACATACCTCATCAAATAATGAATTAATCATAGAAATCATAAGACATAAAGTTAACTTGAGGCATTCATAACATTCTTACGTAGGGAGTAACCCTCTTGGTTACGTTTGGAATACCCATCACAGTATATTCCCTAAATCTCTTCAGAGAAACCTTAACGTTTCACTCCTTCGCGTTACCCAATGCATTGGAGAGCTATATCGGGCTCACCCGCCCTTAGTTTATCACGGAACCACCCATCTTCATAATAATTCCCAAGAACCTCAACATAATCGTATCACATAAAACATGCATAAAGGAAACATAACATTTCCACCTTTCAATCACAATATATCAATACAACACATTGATATAAAAACATTATGAAAACCATTTTCAATACCAAAATAAAAGAAAAGTAAAACATGGTATTTATTTTTTCTTTAAAAAAAAAGGTATGGCTTGTAGAGGAAGCCGAAACTCAAATAATGGTCACGGCGGCGGAGAAGCCATTGTCGCCGCATACGTACGACAAAAACATTCCATTTTGTCGTTTAGTAAAACGATTCGTATAAAAAAGATTATTTTTGGATATACGTAAAAGTCAAAGGGGTTTATACACCGTATAAAAGAAGGTTGTGTATAAAACAAAATATGCCTCAATGAAAGGAGATTGAGACGAAGTCCCATACCTCGGGTCTGACTTGACTCGATCGTTCTTTAATGTCCTGAATAATAAACCTGAGTTAATTTATACTTGCTTAAGAACCTTTTTCAAGTTCATTATTACTTTTATATCACTTATTTCCATGTCATGAACACTATGTAATTATTTAAGTTAATAACGGTCGTTTTAACGATCATTGGTACTTGAGTCAAAAATAAACCCTTTATAATTACAAGTTGTTCATGTATCCATTATATCCAGAATTATAATCATGATGTATATATCATATATATCTAGTATATACATGCATTTATAATATTACATAATCATTTAAAGGTAATAAATGAAATGCACCGTTCATGGAGACGGTAAGCCGTACGTACGCATGAACGCTACTTTCATTTCTATTTCGTATTTTATAGAATGGAATCATAATTATATAAAGGTATATTATAATTACAGTATAATATCATATATATTATCATAGTTATATCCTTTATACGTCCCACATATGGTATTTAACGAATCAAATCACTTTGAGGGGGCGGTAGTCCGCACTTCCTTAAATGAAGATATCGCGTTTACCCATAATGGAAACCATAAAGGTATGCCCAAAATGAAAAATACATAAGCTTAAGGAAAACATAAACATATTATATATCATATATAAATATAGTGACATCTTAATTTCCACCTTTTAAGGTGTTAAAAGAATGTTGAACAATCATCGTTTCAGGAGGCATAAATTCACCATCCACGGAAACAGTATGTCCTTTAACCATTAGATGTAGGTGTGTGTAAGTGTAGCTCTAATAATTCTTATAACAACATCCTAGTATATTGAAGATATTGGATTTGTTACAGAAGAAATGAATAAAAAGATTTTAGGGGGTTGGAGAAGAAAAATAAAACAAAAGGACTCAAGTGAAGACATTACCTTAAAATCGGGTAACTCCCTTTGGTATGAGCTCAAAGGATTCCTTGGAAGACTTCTGCCCAAAGTGAGGCTTCAAGTAGTAAGATAGGGAAGTGGAGAGAAAAAATGGGCCGGGGTTGTCCGAGACAAAGGCTTTGGGAGTGTGGGTAAGGAGGTAGAGGTGGGGGCCTTTTATAAGAGGAGAGGAGGGGCACTCTTGGAAAGTAAAGAAATGTTACTTTATTTGAAAATGATTTTCGAATTCAAAAGGTCCCACATTGATATAATTAGAGGGTAAAGTGATAAGGGTTCTAAATCCAACCATCCAATAGGTTTTGGACATGTGTAGGTCATAGATTTTACATTATCTTTTCATTTTATTTAAAGCCTTTATTAATGAGGTAATCGCTGCATCATCATGATGTCATAAATAATTTAATTTATTTAATGTCTAAAAATTATGAAAAAAATATCATGATGTATGAAATATTTTTAGATTTCTAATGAATATTTATAGTCCAAAAGATCATTTATTTAGACAAAATTAAAAATATTTTACTTAGGTGATACATTCTTTGTCACATTTAACATTCTTTAAAAATAAAAAGATAAAAAGTCACTTTCTCACAAAAGTAATTCCATGGGGTCCCAAAGTTTGGCACAAGTCATCCCATGGTCGGCCATGAGACAACCAGTAGCCTTATGACACATGTTGTGGTCTTTTTGTATTATTATGATATCATTTTATTATCCTTAACTACCCGATTACTCATTAATCAAGATAATTAAAGATAATTACTGTCGTTACTATTCATAATGTCCAAAAACAAAAGAGTATTGATTACATAATTTGGACCTTCTGATTCCAAATATGTAATCCATTTTACCAAATTAAAAACACAGAAATTGAAATAATTGATTTAAAAATAATTCCTGTTGTCAAAACAAATAGCGGGTTTTTTTGAAACAATATCTATGAAAAGTTTGGCATTAGTTTATGCCCAATTACAAAGTGAAATTAATCCTAATGACCACAATTGGATTAAATGGTAAAAATATATTCTAATTTAACTTTAAAACCAATTCAAAAGATAATCTAATCATATAAATAAAGTAGATTAAAAAGCAGTTTTGATGTAAAATGCAGTATTTTTCACTATTCATTAAAAAATTAACATTGTCAGAAAAATACCAAAAATTCACACAAAGTAAATTTTAGGTCCCAATCATAAAGAATAAATTTATTTTGACAAACATAGCTTATAAAATTGTCAAAAGATAGATTTAAAAATGGTTTGCCATCAAAAGACAGTAAAACAATCTTTTAAAAATATTAGTGTATTCCATGCTTAAGATTGAATTTATTTTCATTTTAAGCCTCTAAAACACTATCTAATTCATTAATAAACATAGATAAAAATATCTATTATTAATTAATTACTTGGGATGTTACATAGAATCACTGGCTTGGTTATGTAAAAGATAAGTATTTGGATAAATTATACCTATAAGGATATTTAGATTATTTTGAACTAAAATACTTGGATATATTTTATTCTTGTTATCATGAAAAGATAACTAAAGATCCATTTAGTGGAAAAGGTGAAAGAGCCACATATCTTCTAGAATTTGTTTATAAAGTTTTGATTTGACCTTCATTATTATAATATAGGGGTGGATAATCCTACTTTATAACTTTTAACAATTAATTTAATAGATATAGATAAATACAATTAATAAAATATAAATATTATTCCTTAAATTTAAGGAATACTAGAATGAATTATAGAATAAACTTGGTAAGAATATAAATAAGATCCACTTAGACAAAGGTGGGGAGTATCTTAACAAAGAGTTCATTAATTATTTTAAAGAGTTTGGGATACTGTCTCAACTCACTATTTTTTATAAAATAATGGAAATATTTTAGTGAAAGGAGAAAATACACCTTATTAGACATGATGAGTTTGATGATGATTCAGGAAAATCTTTCATTACCCCTTTAGGGATACACATGACAAACTAAAACATATTAATGTGGTTTTATTTAAACACATGTATTCCATATATTTCTTATGAAATTATAATGTTTTTTAGATTTAATTATGCATTTATTAGTAATTTATTCATTCTTTATCATTTTGTGTTAAAATTGTAAATATTTAAATTTTTGAATAAAAATGAAATTATTTTGTGCTTGATTGTTTAAATGATCTTTTTTTTGATTTAAATATATTTTAAGAACTAATTTTTTGATTTTTTGGTGTAAATATACTTGAAATAAAATTTGAAGTTATTCTAAAAGGGTTTTAGATTTTGAAGTTAATTTTATCAACGTTCCATGTTTCTATCTTTAATATAAATTATTAGAGAACATTTTCATTTTTCTTTTTAAGTCTAAAATTACATTGTTAATTTTATTTTGAAGTTTGGTAATACATAATTTAATATCATAGAAAGTGGAAAAATGGAAAATTTAAGTGAAACAAAAGATAATTTACCCATTAGAGTTGATACATAACATTTTTTTTAAAAATTGATGTCATACATAAAATTTTTTCCTTTTAAAAAACCACTGAAGTTCGATAGATAATATTTTTACCAAGGGAGGTTCATACATAACATTTTTGTTGAAAAAGAGTTTATACATATCATATTTTCTTGATAGAAGATGATATGAAACATATTTTGAGGAGGAAACTTCATATGTATGATAATTTTACCATTAGAGTTAATTTCTATCATATTTACCAAGAAGTGACTTTATATGTATTATATTTTTGAGAAAGAGTTAATATGTGATATATTTTTCTAGGAGGAAATAAAATCCTTAACATTTTATAGTTTGTTAAATTTGGATAACCACAAATGAGTAATATAATTCCCCCCATTAGAGAGGATATATATTATATGTTTGATGGGGGAAGTTTATAAATTATATTTTAGAAATAACCAAATTTAGTGAGGTTCATACATAATAATTTATCTAGATAAGGATATGACATGTAATGTGATTGAGATTTCAAAATTTATGGAAGCTTAATATATATGATATTTTCACAGGGTCATGTTACATGACATTTAATACTTTTCCAAATTTCAGGTTTTATTGAGATATAACGACCAAAATATAATAAAAGTACAAGTGGCTTAAAATTATCACAACTATGAAGAAAAAAAGGGGATCCATTAAAAGATAAGTTTTTGGGGGAGTTTGTGAATATTTCTAGATAATATTGGTAGTATGAATCAATAAACATGTGGTGGAAGTGACATTCATAGGGTAATTACTACTTGATTCACCTAAAGAATGTAATGAATAGTTATAAGATTCTACACGATGAGATGGGATGTGATGAAATGAGTTACTACCTATGAGTGAAGGAACTAGATTCCCCTTATTATGTGTGGGTGGAAACTTTTTTTTATAGGGAGAGACCTAAAGATTAAGAGGTTGATGAGGGGATGAAGAAGATTCTAGGTTTGATCATAAAATATCGGGGGATAAAACATCAACTTGATAGAGAAGATTCACCCCATATACTCATTTTTTCTTTAATATAATTTTTAAGTAAATTAAAGTATAGTATTATAATAAAAATGATTGTTGGATAAAAAATTATAGGTGAATAAGATTGATGTATTATTTTCTTTTTAATACATTATTTTCTTATTTTATAGACTAAGTTACCATTCTCTTACATTTATATCTTCATAATTTCAATTCATAAATGATCAATGTTTAAATATAGTTAGTCCTAATCCATTTTTAATATGTTTAAAGAATCAATTTTAAGATAATCCTTTTATATAAATAGAATCTTTAACCTAAGAGAATAGTGATCCATATCATTTTTTATATAGGTCTTTACTTGGGAACCACCAATTATTTCACCATTGAACTAGTTCTGAATTAAAAGATTCATAATTGATCTAACAATTAAATCACCTCATGAAAAATCTCTAATTATCCTCTAGTGGTGTAAATTATATTACAAATTTAATTTCCAAGAATGTAGGAAAACGTTTTCTCAAATTGCATCAATCAAAATTCCCCTATTTCATCCACCGCAACCATTATTTTCCATTTTTTTATTTCTTTTATACCATAACTCTTTCCATGTCATCATTTTCCTCAGGGGTTATATTTTTAACAACTTCACTACATATCCTTAAATAATTACACACTACACTAACTTTCATAATTCTTTCAATAATATTTTCTTGCATTTTTTATTTGGTTCACATACTCTTAGGCCTTCCCTATGGGTTCTAACCTACTTGATTATTTACTGGTTATAAGTAGGTAAAATAAATATTCTATGCATACAATGACCACATATGAATTTTAAATTTTTTCATCGAAGGAATAATGTGAAAAATAAAAAATAAAATTTAACTAAAAAAACAGTAATAAAATTGTTAGAAAAAAATTCTTAAAAGAAAACTATCTTGTGTATATAAAATAGATCCAAATTTGAAAACCTAGAGCCTCTAATTCCCAAAATTCATAAATATATCATATTAATAAATAAATAAATATAAATAAGAATGAAATATCAATATGGGAGGGTTTTAGATAATAGTGAACAATTTATGAATGAAAATATAGAAAGTTCCATTATGGGGGAATGTCAACTCCCTCAAGTTTTAGAAAATCCCTCCTATATTATCCTAATACAACGAGCTAAAAATTAAGACCATAAATAGTAATATCTATCACTACTATACAAATTTATGGGAATTCCTAATGAATACTCTTTATATAATGATTAATTTTTTTAATATAATGAAGTAGTGGATACTTCAAGAGCTAAGTGATAATGAGTTAAAAATTAGAGTTTTACCATTTTGTTTAAAGGGAAATGATAGGAATTGGTTCCTTTCATTAAATGATAATTTTTTTTAAAATTGGGAACATTTTTATAATTATTTAATCAGGAAAAATTATCCTAGTATTTTTAATGGAGTTATTATATGTAACATGATCTGTTTCTATTAAGAGGAAGGAGAGGATTTTCATGAAGCCCAAGATATGTTTAGAACCTTATTAAACATTATTATCATAAAAAACTCCCATATCATATTTTAATGGTTATTTTTTTATTAATTCATTCCAAATTCATGTCAGAACATATTATACTAGTAAGCTGGTAGGAACTATACTAATAAAACTTATGAAGAGATGAGGTAGATTTATAATACTCTTTATAGTGATCTTGATTTTTCCTGATTTATAACTATCTCCATTTCTGATTTTTTAGAGTCCTAGGACCTTCCTAGGAGTAAAACAATAATTTTAACCAAGTAGGTAACCTCATAATTTTTTCAGGATTCCATTGGTTTTGGAGTATGGGGTTTACTCTCAGGTTAATATAACATGGAAAAGTGAGTTTTTTGAAGCCTAGAAAATAATATAATAAAAATATTTTTTTTTTCCAGGCATAGTTGTTTTTGATGAAATGAATATAGCTATTGAATGTATTATTAGATGAGGAAGGAAGATTTTTGAATCAAAGTGTCCCATACCACTTTAAAACTTTTGAAAGGAGTTAATATTTTAAAATATTCATGTCCATATAAATAAATCCTTATTTTTTTTGTAAACATAGAAATTAATAAGATATATTTAGAAGAATAAATATTTAAAACATTTATAATTTTTTTTAGTTAAAAATTCCCTTACCAATTGAGAAACACATGAATAAAAATAATTAAAGAATAACATTAAACAAAAAATTAAATATCATTAGAATATAGTAATTCATGATATAATGTTTCAAAAGGGTTATGTATATACCTTATATGATAATAAAGGTGAATAACATCATGATATTCCTTAATGAAAGGATATTGAGATGAAGTCCCTTACCTGGAGTCCAAATCATCATGTACAATATTTTTATTCTTGAATAATAAACTTAGGTTAATATCTACTTGTTTTATAACCTTTTTTAAGTTTATTATTCCCAATAACAAACTAAAATCCATAAAAATATAATATTAATTTTTATCACAATTATTAACACTTAACACACCTAATTTATTATTTAAATATCAAATATATTCCTCATTTTTTCACCATAAAAATTTAATCAATGATTACATCATTTAAACATTTTATTATACAATTTTTATTTTTAATTCATTACTTTAAACTTGGTTATCAATAATTACATAACTCAAAAACAACATTAGAATGTGAATGTCATAAAAAATTATATAATATTAATCTTTAAAATAAGAACTAGTTTTCCATGCCAAAAAAATCACATGAAATTATTTAATCATTAAACAACACACATATAATATATAATCACAAGTTAAACACGAAATAAAATAAATAAGTGACCAACATCAAATTATAAACAAAATATTAATAGTGAAGGTGTCTGTAGATCCTTTAAGAAAAAAAAATCAATAATTCATCAAATTAGAATCATAATAGGGGATAATAGAATTTGAAAGGGACTAATGCTCATAAAATTCTTATAAAATGATAGGTTTATTAAACCTATCATTGATATGGAACTAATGTTACCAAAAAATTGAAAATTTTATTTTCAATAGTGGAGAATTAAATAACTGAATATTATGAGAGAATGAGAGAGTTTATGTGACTCTTAGTTCATAAAAAATCACAATAAGAAAAATCATGAGTTAATTTCCAAAATCCATGATAGAAATTACATCATGTACTCAAGTTATTAAACCCAAACATGAAAGTGAATCATTAAAGATACCTTTTACATTTCATCATGTGACATGATGATTTAAAAAAATCATTATAGATCAATAATGATCACTCAACATAAAAAAAACACAATTAAAATAAAATCTTCCAACACATCATTATAATTTATTTTTATTAATTAAATGATTGAAACCTTTATCACCTTCAAAAACTATTCCATAAATTTACGCCTTTAATAACATGGAATGATTATAAAATACCAGATAATTAAATTTTCACAACCTTAACTCAATAAAATAATACACCATAAAACATTTTATTCCACATAAGGTCTCTTTTAAATCACACAACTCATTTTATTCTATAGAATACATAATTACCTACAATATTATAAGCTAAAAATCACATAATTTCACATGTTTTATCATTATTAATCTATAACAAATCCTGTTAGAACATCCCACTTAGAATTTTTAGCTATTTTCATATCAAAAAAAAAACTAAATTCAATTATCATATTGAACATAATACTAAAGAGTAGGTAATTATAAGCTCAAATAAGGTCACAACCACTTACCTCAAGGTATGTTTTCATTACTCATAAGGATTAGAAGCCTAATTACCACTAAAATAACCAAATATCAAGAATCCACTAATAAATAACATAAAAACTAGAATTAAATCATAAAATAAACAAATCCTCTTTTCCTTTTACCTAAACCATAAGGAATACAATATACACACCATTTAATCTTGATTATTTTTTTCAATAAAGAAATTTCATTTCCATTATTATATAATTAAATTTTACTTATATTCATGGAAATAATATAAAAAAAACAATCCTAAAATTCCACTTTATTTAAATTTATAGAATCCTCATTTAATCATATTCTCAATTCTACTGATTTATTAAATAAAATTATTTTTTTTAACCAAATCATATCATACTAGAAAAAATAAATCAATAATTATTGAAAATCATATTGAATCATTGAGTTTATCCACTTGATTTTAGTTTTGAAATTCATTATTAATAATCTATTTTAAATTATGGTTTTCAACTTTCAATTTCATTTCATAGGGAGGTTTTGATTATTGAAGTATACATTCCTCGAGAAAAATTGTTTTGCTCAAGAAGAAAGAATAAATATTGAAGCATGGTAAATGAATAGACACAATAGTAAATTGTATTTTTTTACTTTTTTTTATTTTAAATTTTAATATCTATTTTGAAACCAAATAGTACATTTATATTTGTAAAAGTGTTTTTAGAGGAATTTGATGAGAAGAAAAATTACAAATTTGAGCCAAATGATCATTTAATATAGGTTTTGGGAGATGAGTACCATGTAAGAGTGTGTTTTCATCAAGATAAGAGTTTTGTCCTGACTAGATATTGGCCAACTTTAGGGGCCAATTTTGGTATCACTGAGTTGTAAACAACTCCTAAAAAGGAATCACAAGATCAGTCAGAGGCTAAAGAGGCTAAAAAATGGTTATACAGGATCATGCACAGAGTTAAAATACCAATAATTGATTTATGAAATTTATGGAAGTATTATGTCTATCTATTACAACATATAAAACTATGGCTTGTGATATATATATATATATATATATGTTGATGAAGAGTATGTTATATGGTTCCCTGGGAGATGGTCATAGTGGTGGTCTAGATGATGATGTTATTGGTGATGGTGATGGTAATGATGATGGTGATGTTGAGGATGATGGTGAGTATGATAGTGAGGATGGAAGTGAGGATGATAGTGAGGATGATGGTGTGGACGAAGATGATTATTGTGATGGTTATGGTGATGAGGGAGATATTGATTCATTAAATTTTTAACTGATACTTATGAAATTTTATGTTTGATGATTAATTATGAATGAATATATGTGATGTTTTGAATGTTTGATTTCATTGGTTGAATGAATTAATTAGTTTCTTGTGATATCATTGTTTTATAATGGTTATTGATGTTTGGGGCAACATTTTGGTGATTTTTGTAGGTAATTGACCAAGGTGGGGGTGATTCTTTGACTTTTGCTAGTTTTTTGGGTTGGGTGGGGGAGCTGCTTGCTAGGAATTTATGAGATATCTATACCAAAAATTTCAAAACCATTGGTATAGAGTTATACCAACAGTTTTAGGAAACCATTGCTATATATTATAGCCATGGAATTATATTCCAATGGTTTATAAAACATTTTTATAACTTTATACCAATTTTTTGGGAAACCATTGGTAAATACCTATACCAACAGTTCTAGAGTAACTATTGGTAACATCAAATTTTATAAGTCCTATACCAATAGTTTACTAAAAACCATTGGTATAGAATTACACCTATGAAAATATAACCAATGGGTTTAAGAAACATTTTTATAATATATATCAATGGTTTTTTAGCCTATACCAATAGTTTTGAACCATTGGTATAGGCTAAGTTTCCAGCAATGAATGAGGGATTTGGAATTTTCCCATTTAATAGAAAATCAATCTAGCATAAAATTTTCATGAATCTTTCTTATTGTGAGCGTTTCAACATATCACTCAGTTATAGAGAAGAATTATTTTACTATTAAAATATATCCTAAAAAATGTTTATAAGGGAGGGTAGGGATTTATCCAAAAGTATATAAGTAGAGATTTAGACCAAAGAGGATATTGAGACATCATCAATATTTGGAAAGTATTCTATCTTCTTATTTTCATTATATTTTTTATTATGATAATTATAGGATAAATTATTTTTGGGGATATAATTATTCTTATTTGATGATCACAATAATTTCTTGAATGAAGTAAATTTGATTCATTTTATTCATTGGATCATAATTCTTTAATATTTTGACCACATAGTGAATTAATCTTGGGGATGGGTGAGATTATGATAGTGTAAGTATATCCTTGTCACCTGATATGGAGACTTGATGCTTTGATGTATGAGAATAACCTATAAACTAAAGTAACAAAAATATTTTAGAGTAAATAATGATAATACCCTTACTGAATCATTTATAATCAAACTCACTGGGACCTAAGTTTATAAATAGGATTATTAAACCAAATAATATAGGATGGTGTGAAAAATTATATAAGGTTCTTTGGGAATATAGGAAGACCAATAAAACAATATTTTAAATGTCACCATTTAGTGTTTTCTTTGGAAATTCATATCATTTACAAGTAAAACTTCAACATAGATTCATTTTGGGATTTTAAAACATGTAAATACGAACTTTAATATGTTGGTTATGAATGAAAATAGTAGTTGTATGATTTATAATAATTGATAATGATTCATACCATAATAGATAATTATATAATCAAAATGTAAAGTTGTTTCATGATAATAACATCTTTAAAAATACATTTAAGGATAGAGTCTAGGTATCACACTTTAATTCCAAATATTTGTTTCCTGTATGTTAAATTCTATACTGTGTTCTACTATGTTAAATTCTAAATGGGATAGACATTTTAATGTTTCAAATATTTTTATATTTTTTTATTGAAATTAAAGGTTCTTAAAATTTTATAATTTTTAATGAAAATGGTATATGGATAGGTTTCTCTATTTAAATTTTCAATTTTAACTTCAATTCATTCAACACATCATTTAGAAACACTACCAGTTCCCTCAAATCATGAAAAAACTACTTTCTATATCCTTTTCACCTTGGTTGGTTGGGGTTTACATGATTATTCATTAGAGCTTTGCATTGTGGATGTGAGGTTTTTATTTCCTATAATATCATCTTTAAAGAGGTTGTGTTGGACTCAGTTGTTGTTCTAAATTATCTCCAGTATAATATTAACATCCCATAGTCTATAATCTATCTTTTTCATAGGTTTAAGGGTCTCATAAACCTTTTGAACATGATGAATACATGGCGTGAAGTTAATTAATTGGAAGACATTTTGGATTTAAATGGATCTCATGACAACCCTTTTATGGTATTCTCTAACATGGGGTCCCCACCTCCTTAGTGTGTTGACCTTGTATGGTCTTCTCTAGAGGATTCCCTTGGAATCCACTAATTTAGGCCCCAATGTCCTTTTTGGGGCTTTAGAGAATATTAATATATATTTACTTTGGATGGATGGATTAAATCGAGTATGAAATTAGGTCTTTGTATTTTGAAAGTGAAAATTCATTGAATATTAGTATATTTTCAAGATTAGTACCTCTTATTATTTTACATATAACATAAATGTAATACTTTTGGCCCCACCACATCTTACCCAATTCCATTAACCTAGGTTAATTTTCTTGAAGGCCATATTATAAGTTATTTCAGAGATGAATATTAAAACAATATTGTCAATAATACTTTATAAATAAATTTCAAATTTATTTTAAAAAATATGTTACCCAAATTTAATCCCAATTTTTTTATTTTTTTTATGTCTAAATTTCATCCATTTTATCACTTTAATTGGAATAATATTACTATTTCTTTGTTGAGTGTCCCCATAAAACACTACAATTCATTACCATTTCTTCCAATTATTTTCATATCTTCATTGTAATCTACCATGACTTGTGATTTTCTATTCCAAACTATAATAATCTTTGTACAACCATGAATTTTTCTAGAAGATGATAATAAAGAAATAAAATAATATTTCATACATGTATATGACTAAAATTAAATAAAAAATTATTTTCTTTGTTAAATTTTAAACATTTAAAAGAATAACTGATTATTTTTGCTGGAACCTATGTACTATGTTGGGGGATTGAAACTAGAGGAGTGTACTATATAGTATATTGTGGATGATGAAGTTTGGTAGGAGAGTACAAGAATATATGAGCCATTAATAGTGAAGGTGTACCCTCTAGATATGAATGTGGATAATGAAAAAAGATGAGGGATAGAAGGAGTGGGGCTACCTAGCATGGAAGTATAAGGAAATGAATAAATAATAAGGTTTCCCATATATGGGTAAGGAATATAAGGGGGTGTCCTAATGGGTGAAAATTCTCTCAGTGACTAAAATTCCATGGTCTATGAGGTACTGCACAAGGGGAATATATATAGGGGAAGTCATATATTCTTAATTACATGGACTATCTTTGATGAATGGAAGTTTCCTCCTAGATGACGATTCTTGTTAATATTAAATTTATATCATTTAAAGTTCATACTTAGTCCATAAATAAATAAGGTACTCACTGGAACAATCATATTTTTTTGTCTAAATTCTTTAAATCGGTGATCATTTTCCTCCATTTGTTTTCTATGAAACTCATCATAATAAAAAATAACCTAAAGATTAAAAAATTCATTTGAAAATATTATAAATATAAAAAAACATTAAGTAAATATAAATATTCCAAGAAAATTCATATTATTTTTCAAAACATTACATATTCCATTAATATTATTTTCATTATGTTATTTACTCACAAAACACTACACAAAAACAAAAGTTTATAATTTAAATTCCAAACTATAAGAAATAATTATTTAATATTATTTATAGAGATTTTATTATTAGTTAAAAAAAATACATGATATTATATTTTTATTTTATTCTTTCATCTACAGATTCATTACACATTTTGAGTATATAATAGGCATTTGACAATATAAATCAATTCAAAAACAATGGTGTATGTCGATAAAGATAATGTACTCTTCCTTTAACATTATTTTTATTATTAATTATTGTATCCATATCCACAATATTAACTATATCAGAGTATAAATTAAAAAATATTTGGTGCTTTTTAGATGAAATTTTAGGAATGTGACACTACAATAAATATTTCTTAAAAAATTGTTTAGGAATTAATATATTTTTCAACCATATACAAAGCATACAAAAAATTATAAAACTATATAACTAGTATAATATAATTTAAAAAAATAATTTTTTATGATTTTTAAAATTTAAAAAAAACTCATACCGTGTTATAATAATATTAACTAAATACTTTTAAGCATTTCAATGCTACACATTATCTATTTTAATTTTAGGTTCGAGATCCATTCTTACAATTGAATCATCTATGTCATCGAATGATACAATTGAGTGAATACCGATTGGTTTATCCAACAAATCATTATTATCCATTCTTTTATTAAAAATATTTCTTGGAATAACATCAACAATAGAAACAATTTGTGGTTTTAAAGGTATATTTACATAAAACACTTATCTATCTTGTGATATAAAAATGTAAGTCTCATCTGTATGAAACTCACATTTCATATCTATCACTCTAAATCCAAAAATATCTATACACATTCCTAATCATTTTTTTGAATCAAACCACTTTTATTTCGTCATAGAAACACAACCATGTGTGTGGTAATCTGATAAGAATATTATCTAAAAAACCCCATAATATGACATATTTTTTTAATCAAGGTTGTCCATCTGATGCACTAGCATAAAAATCCATTTTTGTACTTATCATGACACTATCATGATATGTTTCCATGTTTATATCAAAAATATTTATAATGAATTTAAAGTCATTTAATACCATTTATTTAAAATTAGGTGCCACAGTGTTTGGATAAAATGGCAATTCCCTTATTTCAGTGGATAAATCATCCACTGGTAAGACCTAAAATATATCAATATAAAATATTTTGTGCTTATCATGACACTAGAATCTGTATGAAACTTAAATTTCTAATTAATTTTCTTTTACCAATTATTATTGAAATTTGAAGGAATATTCTTCTACTTTCTGGAATTTTACTAACCCTTTCCAAGAAAAAAATTCAAATAATAAATTTATTTAAGGATATCTACCCTGGCATTATTTGAGGTAATTTATCTATCTCTATGGATTTATCAAATTATCTTTTATTTTTCTCCTACAGATGATCCATTATTAAAAATTTCTAGTTCCCTATGAAAATGAATGTTTTCTAAAACTTTAATCTCCTAGAACATGTATTTTCATAAAAATATGGTTTTATAACATCCCATTTATACTCCAACATTACGTCATTTTATAAGAATGGAAATCATTTACATTTCATAATAATGTTTCGTGACACACAATTTAATCCTTTCTGAATGCATCATATGTCTGTACCCTGATGGTCCAAAGTTACTTCTACTCATCTATTAATGGTTACAAGTATATTTAGATATCACTTCTAGGAACATTGGATCTATAAATCAATATACTTGTGATATTTATTAGATTTTTCATACACATCCATGATGGAAAATTATAAATATGAATGAAAATAGGCCATGTACAATGTATAGTATGTATTTGGTGGAATGGGTTAAATCTGCCACATTAAAATTCCAATCTAACATTTCATAGGTTAGATGAAAAATCAGGATATAAACTATCAAATTTCTACCATGCTAACCCATATTCAAGATGAACTAAATCATAATTATCCATATTTAATTCATCTTCATTCCATATCATATTATTTTACATTTGTTCTGAAATAAAATGTTTCTGAAGTCTAGGAATCCAAAAAATTGCCACATCATATTATATGAAAAATGGGATAGTATTATATAACATATTGATATAAATCATTATTTTCAATCATTTAACTCAGCATCTCCATACTAAAATAGACAAGAATCTTTAGGTCACACAAGGATTTTAGTACTTGAAAATACAAATTTTTCAACAAAATTTGATTCAATGTAATCATTTTCTAGAATACATGAATAATCAAGTAGAAATTCCCCAATTGGGTTGGTAAATATGCAATCATATTATTAATAAATCCATAAATTTTTTCTCAGGATATAGTCACATTAAAAATTCATGGTTGGTAATTTTTTCAAATGATTAGTATACTAGTGTATTCGCATATTCAAAAAAATTATAACATGGTCAACATCATCATTCAGATCATTAGATGAAAACTATATTCCCATATTTATTTCCTCTTACAATAAGTGATGGATTAAGAAAAAAATAGAAATTGATCGAGAAACAAAATTTCTATTCTAATCCTTTTAGTTAAATCAATTCCATTCTCCTCTTGACCATTTTATCCCTTGTGATACCAAATAATATTTTTTTTTGAAAAAAATTTCTAGTTATATGGTAACTCACTTCATCATGTGTTAAAAATTATCTTCCAATGCAAATAAAACATGGGCATAAAATCAATCCTCTATATGAACTATTATTGAATGAAAAATCCAAATAATTCTCCTAATCATTCTAAAACTCAACAGTGATCTGATAAACATTGTACATCCAACTTCTATCACTTCTCATATAAAAAAACAAATTTTTGTAATTTTTTTATTATCAATGAAAAAATTAAAATCATTAATTCTTAAGAAAATTATTATTCAAAATCATTAATTATCCAAATTATTTATGAGTTTATAAGTATGGATTTTTTATTATGTTATAGGTAAAAGTACATTTATTTCTTACTTTATAAATTTACAAGAATTGTCATTCATTAAAATATTAGAAGAAAACTTTTAAAAACCTAAATAAGTTAAACCAGTTTCATGAAACAAATATACACTTTTTCTCTTAGAAACATTTTGAATTATCTCATATAAATTGAATCAATATCATGGGTTTTACTAATAACATAGAAATTATATTTTTTATGAAAACAACTTCATTAAATATTAAATGATAAAATTCCCATATTGAAATGAATTCACTTATCCCAAACAGGGAACAAAATAAATTTAAACCAAACAAATTTTTATTTTCTTTTTTAAAAAAATTATGGAAATAAAATTCTCAAAAAAAAATATTTTTCAGAATAAAGTAAATTAAACTTTCAAAAATAAAAAAAATTATAACAAAAACAATACCTATAAATTGGATTAAAAATTATCAAATAGATAAATGTTGGTTAAGACACTATAAGACTCTCTAGCTATATTCCATACCGTGCACTGATCATTGAGTAGATAATAATAATTGGTTTAGTGTTATCTAGGAAAAAAGTATTTAAAAGTCACATAGATGAGAACTGGTGTTCACTAATGTAATGTGGGAAAGGATTATATATGGTAATGGTCCTAACCAATTATTACTTCTCATAATCAAAATAGAAACTAATATGTGGCCCACAAATTATTTAAAAAAAATATTTAAATAATTTCTTATTTATAAATATTATTATCACATTTAAAATTACATTTTTGGAGAAAACCCATTTAATAAAAGATTCTTATTTTTTTGGAATGTTTTTCATTTCACTCTTTTAATATATAAAATTACTATATTAGGTTTAAATTTAACTATATAAATTTATTAAACATAGTAAATTCTATAAGGATTCCTTATAATAGAGATAATGCCATAAAACATGTTATATAATGTTGTCAAAGGCATGTTGAGTTGTGCACCATGTAAAGGGGTGTTATGAGGCACACCTATAGTGCCTCTCCACCAACAAGGTTAGGTGAGATTACTGAGGCATACTAAAGGAATTTGTCTCCCATGCCATTTTTCCAATCCCTAAGGCACTAAGTAAAAATGAGGAATTTCCCTAAAAAAAATTAAGGCTTCTTATAAAAAAGTAGTGATGAAAAATGGGTTGGGGTTCTTATGTGAAAAAACATTAAATATATAAAACCTAGATTATGTAGGCCATAGAATCCATTCCTAAAAATATATAAAACTCATCCCTTCATTCTGACCACAACAACCTAGATTGAGTAGCCCACAGATTCCATTCAAAGTAGAAAGAGTAGACATGCAGGGGGAAACAATATTTCATGACGTTGGAAGTAGAAACTTCCTAAATTTGATCATATTTCATTAATGATGATTTTTATTTTTATATTCTAAAATAGTAATTATTGGAAAGTGTTTTGGTTAAAAAATACTAATATATAATATATAATTTATTATTTTTATTGAATTTATTTTTTTAAATTTAAAATATTATTGAGAATTGTGAATATATAATCATACCATGGAATTAACTTTAGTTTTCAGAGGTATGTCCCTCATTATACAAATCATGTCGTATATCCAATAATCCTATGTTCCTTATTGTGTTTCACACCTTTTACAACAATGATTTTACCTACACCTGATCCCTTTTTTAATTTTTCAACTATTGGAAGGTGTGGAGTCATTGTCCCTCCATTTCATATAGAGGATTAACCCCCAATTTTCTATGAATTTAGACCAGATGATGCCCTATCTAATAAAAAAGACCAAAAGTATTACTCCATATATAAACACAATTTTTTTTTGGAAAATTAATAATAAATATTTAATGGAAAGTAATATCAAAATTTTCAAAAAATGACACACAAAAGATATTAAAATAATAAGAATAGTTGAATAAAATTTGAAACCTAAGATTTTATATCCAACACAACAATGGATTAAATAATAAACTTATTTAGGGTTAGATAATTTTGAATTAGATATTTCAATAAAATTAGGGAAATCTGAATAAATATCTTGATTTAAATTATGAGGAGACATTGTGGAAAAAAGGGAATATTTATAGTTCCCTAATAGTGTTAATTTTCAGAGCCACTAATCCCACATAGAGAAGAACCATGGGAAAAATACAAATGTGGTGGAGTGTGGTTTGGTCATCTATGAGGCAAAAAATGGGACAATACCTCTTCAACAACCACTAAATTAGGAGATTTCATGAAGAGGGGAAGGATTGGGGATCATATTTGTGGATTACCTAGCTCAATAACATGAAGAGGTGAACCATTGGGGAGTTTAGGGGTCAATCTATAAAATAGTGTAATCATTGGTTGTTCATTAATTTTTATATATCTAGGGTCAATCACGAAGAGTATAAGTGATGGCCAGGGTGAAAATATGTGCAGGACATGAATCAATCATGAAGAATGGAAGGATGTGTGTGGATCAAGGTTCAATCATGAATAAGGGAAGGAAGTACAAGGATCAATCATGAAGAGGGTAGGATTTAGGGTTAATGATTTCCATATTAAAAAAAACCATGGAATCAAATAATATTTTCCACAAATCTAATGAACCATGGAAATATGTGTGTCACAATAGGGAATTTTTGTAGGGTTGTTTCTTAAAATAATAATAATATTATTATTACTGAAAAATAGATTCATGTTTCTATATCATAGAATATTGGATGAGGATGTTTAAACTAAAGTCATCCAATATAAATAAGACAGGAATTAGATAAACTTTTAAAGATTTATCCCATTATTTTTAACCTTAATTATCAGATTTATCCTTACCATGGTGGAAAATATTTACCATGGTTACTGTTTATAATGAAAAAAATAAATTTGACATATTTTAGAAATTTATATATTTTTATTCTAAATATAGTATCTATTTTATCAAATTAAATTACTAGAAGTGAAAGGATATAATTTTAAAATAATACCTCAAAACATGATGAAAAACGGTTTTCCATAAAATTATATTTTAAGTATAAAACCTTTTTTTTTTCAAACATTAAGCATAATTTAGACTTTAATTACATTAATTGTATTTTGTTTAATCAAAAGGGACTATTATAATTTTAAAACCAATTCAAAAGAAAATGGGACTTTGTAAATACATGAAAAGAAAATAATGTTTCTATAAAATCGTTATCTTCACTATTAACTGAAAAGTCAACATTTTGAGAAAAATTTAAAAAATTAACCCTTTGATAATTTTTATATGATGAAAAAAATTATAACCTTTTTATCAAATATAATTTCTCAAATAATTAAAACTAATTTATAGTATTCCCTCAAAAAAATCAATAAAACCATTTTTGAAGCATAAAATGACTACTAATAATTGATTTTTTATTTTCTAAGCATTTATCAATAAATTTTAATTGAGTATAAAATATATATATATATATTTATATATCATAATTATGTTACTAATATTCATACATTCCAATTCAACAACTAGGTTATAATGGCCATATTTAAATGATAATATTTCATGGTCATCATAACTCAGTGTTGCGTGTCATTCACACTATCTAATATAGCATTGTTTTAAAATCACACGGTTTTATAAATATATTGTATGTAGATACATATGATATCAATGTATTATCTATAATGATATACCCAAACTTATACATAGACAATTTTTGTTTCATGAAATTCGTATTCAAAAAAATCCTATATCATACTATATTATATAACACACACAAAGACAAATATATATAAATTATTTAGTGCATATTTTCTTATAATCCCCCTTTCACTAAAAACATATAAACTTATAGCCATTTTACCTCATATTTTATCATAGATTATAAGTTGTGAAACTATAACCAAAAATCCTTTTGGATATCTCCCAAAACACTTTTGGAAAGTTATCATCAGCTTCACTTTGAATCATATCATATTCAATACCTTGTGAAATACCCATCAAAATAATTTTTGGATTAACTATAAAAAACTTATAGAGTAGCTATCTAAGTTAAAATCAATCCCCATTCAACAAATTTTAACCCCATGATGCTTTTTAGAATTTATAACAAATATGAATAATCAAATCTATAAATGTAATAAAGCATGTCCTCTAGAAAAGAATCTTTGATACAAAATCTATAATTTTATATATTGCGATGTCTATCAAACACATGAATCAATATATTTGTGTCCACAAAATGCATCATATACAAGAATTCATTTCAATATGATTTATTTTTTCTAGAAATCGAGTTATTGTGGGACAAGGTGTATGTAAATCCCATATAGCCAACTCATACATTCTTGGTTATTTGAGTATAAACTGACCATATCAACAAATACATCAATCTCAATTCAACAATATATATGATCACATAATTTTCACCTCACCCAAATAGATAAGTTCCTCATATGTTCTTTCTAGGTATATTCATACACTTCCTTAGTTTATCCCAATTGAGGGACAATATGTCATACTTGTCACGTGAGAGTATAAATTCCATCTTGGTTGAGTTTTAACTAAGGAAACAATAAAAAACATACCCAAATACCACTTTATTACCTAATAATAAAGGTTTTTATAATAAATGTATAAAAATATTGAGGTTATAATGTTAGGTATCTAACCAATATTTGGTATCGGGGACTCCAAATATGAACCACACACCACCAGTACACCAAAGAAATAGTATATGACACTCCATGTGCTATACTTTATGGGTTATCTCGCCCAAAAAACATATTTTGTGCCCCATGAGAATATTTTTTATCTGGATACAATAATCATACTTATTTTAAGATCAATATTTCATCATAACCTATAAATCTCAATGAAAAATATTAGTTAGGAATAAATCAAAGTTATAAATTGAGAGGTCTATTATAATTTCATTTTAGAATACATATATTGGTATATATGTATATACATATAACTTTTAAGAACAATAAAATGGAGATTTAACTTTTTAAAACATTATACGTTTTTACATTATTAAAATACTTTATGAATACTTGAAAAATTTCAACATAAGAACCTATCTAATATATCATATATGATAGACTAATATATCTACTTTATGTTTATTATAAATTTAGGGGTTTTTTTCAACTAATTACATCTGTATGTAATTATTTTCACATCACTATGCATCCATATGATAAAAAATCTCTTGCTAAACTTTATAGCGAGTAAGATTCTATAAATCAATCTAGTTTTAATAATTGTGAGACTTAGAAATCATATTCCTAATTTTTAACAAGTTAAACATATTTAAACTCATTAGCTCCACAAAAAAAATGTTACACTATTAATAACTATTGTTGTCTAATTAGAACAATTTATAAATACATAATCACCATTTCTATAACCCTTTCCCTAAAACTTTTCCTTGATATCTTTTGCTAACTAAATTAACTATTTACATTATTACATTACCAACAAATTCTAAACTCTATTAGAATATTAAGTGAAAATAAATTTATATCTTAACTCACATAATATTTTATTTTTAAACTCTAAGCTTCTATAAGTCTAAACATACTCCCATTAACCTCTTAGACACTATATTATCTTTATAATATCACGCTATGATCAACAAACTCATTTCTGTTAGGAAATAACTCTTATTTCCTATTAGTATGAATATTTAACAAATAAAACATAGAATCTATATACTATATGGTATTATATGTGTTTATAGAAAATTTATTGAAGATAATACTAATCATTAAAATAATCTATTGATGGAGATGGAGTATAAATTCATCTTATTTTAACATCTCGTTGATATATAATTTTATCTTGGATAAAACATTTTTATCCTCATCTCCCTTTTCAAACATGTTATATAATGCGATGAATCATAATATATGTGTATTAAATCTATTATATCATATTATTTTTAATTAATATTTGTTAAAAAAACTTCTATTATTATATAAGAGAAATATATGAAGATACACATGATTTAAATAAATCCATCTGAGCTTGATAAATTCCTTTACATTCAATTTCATGATTTAACATCCCTTTACTTCATCATTTAAATATATACAAAAAGCACTATTTTTTTAATTTTAAACTCCTATGTATTTATACTATTTTAAATTATACATTTGGTACCATATACCCTTAAAAATAAAAGAATTAATTTTTACAACATTGATATATGACATGAAAATTCCATGGAATTTTAAAAACCCCCTAAAAGTATCTTGGAAAATACCATCATATGGAAGCATTACTCCTCCTTACTAATAAATATAATTTTTAATGAACTTGGATAACTATTTGAAGAATATAAAATTACATTTTCTACTCCAGGATTGAAAATTTAACAACTTATACTATTAATACTTCCCCATAATCTATACATCACATGACCGAGTTCATCTTTACATAACACTTTGAGAACATAAAATAAAATGTTCTTATACACATTCCCATTTATGTAACACTGTAATAATGAAAAGATAATGAATCCCGTAACTACAAAAATCTATAGATGATATATTTATTCTCCCATATTTATTGGAATATTCAATAAAATTGAGTATCTGGGAAGAGAATAAAGTTCCTTAATTCATTTTTCATTTAATGATTTTGAAACCTTAAGTGAATCATTTTATGATTCTCATAATAATCTAGATTCACCTGTTGAACAACTTCAGTAGTTCATTTATTTATTAATGTGTTTCTTTGACATATATAATTTATCATACCTAAATAAATTTCTTATGTTACTAATTACAAGTGTTTCTTATATTAAGCTTATTCACTTCAATAATTTATTTCAATTACATGTTTGATGCTGAAAATGAAATTGATCTACAATGTGATATTTTATCATATGAGTGTCATGTTTTTATAAACATTTAATATAGATTTTTATTAAATGTTATACCAATATAACGATGAACCCTTTAAAATCATTCTTATCCATTAGTGGTTTAAGATCTATATTTCACTAAGATTTAGGTTTCTCTAGTTTATCTCCCATCAAAAATATATTTAAGAAGTTCATCATCCCAAACATAACAAATATGACTCTTGGATCATTGAGTAGAAAAATCATTTCACAATCCATCATATAGATAAAATAAACTCTATTCCTATAATAACTTAATTTTATCAGGGTATCATAACTATGTCTAACTCAAATAAAATATCAAGAATGAGAACCCAAACTTATTAGGATCACCCATTACTTTCTTTATAGAGGTACCTTTCATTAACATGACCTACCCAGTTGGATGATCAAGATATTAAAAACTGATTCTTTAGAAGGAATATGAAACTTAATATTGTAAAAGGAATTTAATCTCACCATATTTTATCATATTATTCACTTTAAATGTATGAATTATGTAGATTATTTTGTTTCAAATAATATTCCTTCCACAAAATCAATATATTCAAACTATACTGATGTGTAACTATTTACACAACCCATTAATTATTTTATTAAACCAAATTAAAATCTTACTATATTTATACATTTCCAAATGCATCCTATGCATATGGTACATGAAACCATTTCATTTAAATTTTTATAATTATATGATATCAACAATCCCCACTTGAGTAAGTTTGGAGGCATGAATAGTCAACTCAAACTTTTTTGAACAAGGAATAATCCTTTAGGCCAGTGAGTAGTCTTTCCAAAATTCCCTTTACCCAATGATACATTACTCAAAATATATCCCAATTCCATTGTAATTCAAACACCTAATATTTATAAATCATAAAAAACTACTTAATTCATGTTCAAAACTAAACAAAATCAAAATTCTTGGTAGAATAAAACTAAATCCATTATCATACCAAGAATTTAACTCCATAGATGCATAAATAATATCATAGAAGCATTTTAAAAACATTAAACTAAAGAATAAAAATATTCACAATATAAAAAATTTATAATTATGAATAATAAACAAGGGAATAAAAAATAATTGAACAATTCATAAATTTAAACTTGTGATAAACATTTATGATCATTTCATAAATAAATCTAATTATAAATTTTTTATAATTTTATCTAACCTTATGAATATTCACCAATTTTTAATATAATTTTTTTATTCTTTTAATTATATTAACTCTTTCATATTATTCATTATATGGTATTTACTTTTAAATATTTGATATTAATGAATTATAGACATTTTATAATCCAATTTCTATTATATAAAAAATTTAAACAATCTAATTATAAAATATTTAACATTAATTAAAACTTTCACATATCAGTCATAAAAACTCATTTTGATGTGGTTTAAATAATTTCACAAATAATTATTTTAATTTGAACATATCAAATAAATATTATAAACAATTCATAGATTTAAATATAAACACTTATAATTTTTACATATATTATAATTTATAAATGCATTATAAATTTCACTTATAATGCATATAAACTATTTATATCTAAATTATAATTCATTCCATATAATTTTAAAAAGGTAGCTAAACATTAATTATTAATATTATGGGATATTTAAAAAATATTTCAAAAAAAGTTACTTAATTATAAACATTTTATAAATAATTAAATAAAAAATCATTATAAATATATAAATATCCCATTTTACCTTTTTTCGTAATTTTTAAACAATATATAATTATAAAATTCTATTTATAATTTAATTTTAATGGGAAAATGTTTTTTATTTTTTAACCTTACATAAGGTTAAACATGGTGGCCTATGTAAGATTAAATTGATGGTGGCTACGTAAGATTAATCTCATGGAACTTGGGTTTGTGTAGAATTAAACTGCCTCACATAACATTAATCTAAGAATGAAATGACATTAACTTTTTAGATTTATAACATTATCATTACAATAAATAGACAATCAGACATAAAATTAAATAGGATTAATCATATGCAGAGTGTTTGCAGAATGAGAGCAGCAGTGTGTGGTGGTCCTGGGTGAGAATAGAAAATATTAATCTCACACGTTATAGGTAATAAAAAATTATTATAATGGGTTTATATCACTGGTTGGAATGGCCCGAAGGCCTTCATTTTTCATTATTTTTGATAATACATCTTTCAAGGGGTGAGGTGAAACCCTAATAAGGCCTGAAGGCTTAGAGACAATTACATGACCTGTAGGTATTATAAGGAATCACCCAGACAAGAAAACTTGGAACTACTCATCCCTAACATATGTCATGATATCAGCACTCCACCTTTGCAGGGATGGTTGGCTAGATGTCCTATACAAAGCTTTATAGGCTTGGTACCTATGGAAAAGCCAAACCCTCTCATTATTCTAAATCCAGTTAGCTCTGTTCTAGTGAATGCGCCTGCACTGAATCCTCATATAAAGCCTTGTTCCTGGTAATCAAACTGGTACATCTGAATTCAAGTGGCCCAAAGGCCTTAGGTATCCCTAAGGCCTTAAGGTGGTCAAAAGGCCTTAAGAATCAACTGACCCGATGGACTTGGGTGGCCCGAAAGCCTTGCAGGACCCAAGGCCCAAATTGGTTGCCCAAAGGACCAAATAGATGAATAGTTCCAGCTGCTATAGTACCAAACAGTATCTGCTGCAATTCCTGTAACAATAACTGCTACAATACCTGCCACAGTACTGCTATAGTGCCTGCTACAGTACTGCTATAGTACCGGAAATACGCCTCCACCCGGATTTGATCTCGGGTCTCTTGGATGCACCAACCAAGTCCTCAACAAACGGTAAGATTAACTTACATGAGATTAACTTAGTGCCACATTTCATGCATAAGGATATAAATAACACTAAGTTACTTATGTAGGATTAATCCATCGATTCACATGATAAGAACCCTTTTGTAGAATTCACGTTACGCAATATATTTCTTGCATGACATTAAAGCATAGTCATTATTATATGAAATCTGGTCTATGTTAGAATGATTCAACATATATAGAAATCCATGATACCACCTCACATATATGTAGGTCACATTTAATGACACATACTATTTTTTAAACAATATGATGTTGGGAGAAAATCCTTTAAGGTATCATTGAATAATTTTTTTGAGGTGATTGTTTTTGTTGACAAAGAAGGCCTCCTTGTTGTATTTATTGACAAATCAGACCATGATATACATATTTTTTTGAAAAAAGGGTGTTTATATGGTGATTTTTCAGGTTCAGGAGATTTTTTTGGATATCCATGTTTGATTGAAGAACCGAGACAAAGGAATGGACTATCTGGAGGCAGTTCAAAAAGAGCAGATACAAGGTGGCGCCATTTTCCAGTGTTCGCCAAATTTTTGGGCGTAGAAATTGGAAAATAGAGAGATGTGTTTTTGGCAAAGGTAGGTGCGCAAAAAATTATAGTGGTGGGTGAAAAAGAAAGTGGTGCACAAAATATTGGCATGGTGAACAAAATAGAGGATTGGATTTTTTCACACAATAGGTGCTTCGAGATCAGAATCTTGAAAATTGGAAAAGGCATGAGGTGGACAAAATATTAGAGCATTGTACAAGAAAGGAAGTTGTGTGCGAATTATTGGCGTGGTGCACGAAATAGAGGATTGGAGTTTTTTGTGCAAGAGGTGTTTCGAGATCAGAAGATCAAAAATCGGCAAAGGCTTGAGGTGCATGAAATATTGAAGCAGTGCATGAAAAACGATGTTGCATGGAAGATGTGATTTTCATGCTCGAAGTGAATTAGGCACTCAAGGAGGGTTTTTCGCTGAGGGGTAAATTTTTCCTATAAATATAAAGTGACCCTCCTTATTCGAAGAAGCTCAAGACTTAGAGAGTATCCATGACCTGGCATGCGAAATTGGAATATGCATGGGAGTTGCATGTAAATGTCAAGTTTGCACGTAAAGTTAGGTGTTTTCACATAAAGAAAAGGCTGCACATAAAAATAAGGTTGTGCGTAAAGCTCAGGATGCACGTAAAATGGTTGTCGCGCGTTAAGAAAAAGCTGTGCGTAAAAGAAGGCCATCGCGCATAAAACAATTGGATGCGCGTAAAAGAGGTGTTGCATGAAAATTGTATTTCGGGTAAAGTAAGGTAATTACGTGAAAGGTGTAGTAAGGGCTGCACGTAAAAATTAGAGATGAATTTTACACCCAGTGCAAAGTGAGATTCATCCGTGGGTGAAAGTTGGACGTCAACAGAGCATCTATCAATAGTTAAAGATGCAGATTTCATTAGTGATAATGAATGGACCTTCAAGTCATAAACTGTGTGTGGATCCTTTCCAGAGTAGTGAGAAAAGGAATAGGAAGAAGGTGATACTTTCTACCGGTAGTGATCCAGAGAGAGAGAGAGGAATAGGGTGTGACCCTTGGGAAACCAGTGAGCTAACCCAAAACATTGTAAAGGCAGTGAGCTTGGGCATAGAAGTGATCTAGCCTAAACATTGTAAATTGGCAGTGAGCTTTAGTGGATTTGGTACAATGGCACATCACCGTTGTATGCTCCTTAGACATAGCCCAATGAGGGTGAATAGAGTAAAAATATTTGTGTATGCCTACTTGCTTCCCTACATTGCATCCAAAGCATCCTTATCAGATAAATAAAAAAAGAACAAGATAAACGTTAACAAAATAAGATCAAACAAAGTGACCCTTATAATATAGAGGACAAGAACCAGTGGGGCAGGAATAATTTTGAGAATAGAATATCCATACACTGATTCACCCCCCTCTCAGGGTATCTAGGACCCTTTTGGTCCTAACAGACGATGACCCATTTCTTTATAAAAAATTTTGAAACTTTATTTTAATTAAAATATAATTATTAAAATTTCATTCCTTGGCTATGATACCACTGAAAGGTTTATAAGTATATTTTAATTATGAAACATAGTAATAAAAGAAAATTAGAAACCACAAAAAAGGATTTCCATTTATAGAAACTTGAAACCATGTAAACTACAAAATTAAGACCTATAGTTATATTATATTTTCCTTACTCAGTTCACTCTGTAGTAATTTAATCAGAGTACCACTAGACCTTAGGTTAATTTTATTTTATGAAGAAGTCTATTGACTAGTAGTGAGGGGTTAATAGGTGACTATGGGGATAATATACCCTCTGAAGATCATTAATAATAACAACACATAAACTATAGAAGAATTAAAAAGAAAAAAAAGAAAAAAAAGAATATGATATGAAAAATAAACATCTACAATGTCATTTTTTTTATAAAAAAATAAAATGATTTATAATAGGATGATTACATACATACATATACAAAATAACTATAATAAACTATAATACTAGAACAGAGGAACCACTGAAACCATCTACAAAACCACAATGTCCTGCTTGTGCACCATTTATAGTTCGATATCCACTAGACTCCTAATGTCAATTCCTTAATATTACATGTTTCATTAAACATAATTTTGTCACATATCTAAGAGGGATCATGAAGGGAATGAGTATATACTCCGTAGTCCACCAATAATGATGTACCTATAATAATATCTATACAAAAAAAATCTTATGATAGGTGAAATAAATGATAAATAAATCATTCAACCCAACCCTATCCACTCATGATCTTCTAGACACAAGTGATCCTTTACCTATTTTGGATAGTTCCATAGTGGAATGATTCATCCATGGTATGTCATATTGAAAGTGGGCATGAAATTCCAACCAATTCAACACCACATGACATTACACACGACCATAAAAAATATAACCATCTTGAGTCAAATGTGATTCCATATATGTATTACCAAATATCATATCACTAGTCCCATGGTTATCTGAACCCTTTACTAAATAATGGTTCAATAATCCGATGAAACCTAAGGCATGATAAAATCCATCCTCTATTAATCCTACTTCATTTTCCCTAACATATATCACATATATTATGGGGACCATGATCTCATCTTGTGATCAAAATCATTACTATGATATTGTGTCCACCTATAAAATATCCTCCTATATAAAAATGGTCAAAACCATAACCCCTAAGATACTCAATATACAAAGGATAACACCAATTACCAATGATAAAAACTACCTTACATGCCTTTTCCTATGTGAACACAACCCCAATTTCCTTAACCTCATGATGAGTTGAAATCATTGACAACTTATGGAAATAACTCAGTTAACCACCATACATACCAATGTAAATGGACAATTCCATACACATCACACCTAAAAACCATTGTCACCACCTATGGAAATGGTGAACACTATATTCGTTACATATTTGAACCATTTCACCCATTACCATTGATCACCATCACCTAAATTCACATGGGTTATACCCAAATTTTTCCAAAGTAAACACATCTATCATTTCATCGGAAGAAAATTTATCCTCAACACACTACATCAGGCCCATTAATACTTAAAACTACACAACCATGAATTCCAAGACTTGTTGGGATATACCAATAAATTTTCATATGATATTACCCCCAGTTATCTCTAATAAGTAACAGAAACCACAAGTGGTTCCATTCTCTGTCACTCACATGACCATACCCTTACCCATTTATCACATGATTCATATCACACATTTTTCAAAGTAAATTTATAAAAACCCTCTACCTAGAGTTAGTAAGGCTCCACTCACTGAGAAAATGTGTTCAATCTAGTTTATCTCAATAATATATAAAAACAATTAATTTTGGGAACATATAATATAAAATAATAAAATGATAAGTGAAACCAAGAATGAAAACTCAAATTCATCTATCATTGCATGTGGATACTCTCTGTAATGAACAACAAGAAGAAAAGAAAATAATTGATGAATATCTCTTCACAGGGAAGTAATAATGACATATAAATATAGATAGTGAGAGGGAGGGAGGAAGGGGGGATTGAGAGAGAAAGAATACCCATAGTAATGGTACCTAAAATGGAGAAATGATCCTTAAATACTAAATTTGACCAATTAATTAATTATTATTTTTAGAAAATAGGCATACAGAACACCATAGAGTGATTCCCTAGTTCATGATGTGATTCCCCCTCCAAAATTTTACACTCATTTTTATGGAAAATATATAATCCCGATCTATCATGTAGATTAACTCTTACATATAATCTATATTATAATTTTAAAAGTCTATAAACCTTACATATTAGTCATATTAACTCTTACATATCATCTAGATAAATATTTTCAAAGTCTATAACCCTTAAATACCACTTTTAAAACCCTAACAAATCATCCAAAAATAACCCTTATATATCTTCTAGATACAACCCATATGTGTCATCTGTGTGTTTCCTTCATATAATTCAAATAAAAAATTACATATCATATAATTTACCATTTTACCATCCCTTTTATAATAAAATAACACTTATGTATCACTGGGAAATTCTGTTTACCCTTACATATCATACTTTTCCATTTTTTTACCAAAATTTAGTAACCCAATGTATCACATGTAAACCTTTACCAATCATAGGAAAACCCTTATATGTAACAACCCCAAACCTAGTATCTCAGAGTCAGTAGTTATTTTATTACAATGGCATATATACAAGAGATCACATCACCAAAGATTGATCAGTTTAGAAGAATTTAATAACTATAGACATATATGGTTCCCTTATTATATTCCTAATTAAACATATAATATAATAATGTAAAATAAACTTCTTACTTCACAATTATTTAAGGATTTCATCTTCTTAACCTTGGGAAGGAAAAAAATAACAGGGTGAGATCAAATGATTGGTAAGGCTTATATAAAGTAAAAAACATGAATAAAAAATAATTAAAGCATAATCAGTAAGGAATAATCAAAATGTAAAGGTAAATAGCTGAAAAAAATATGTCCTTAAATTAATAAACTAACAATGAAAATGAATCCATAGATTTTTTTATAGTGAAAATCTCATGGACAGTAATAATTGAATATTGAATGAAGGAAATTGTTAATTATTGGACATCATGTATCTAACATATTAACTACTATCATCAATACCTTTTATAATATGGATTAATTTTATGGGTAGAAATCTATTTGATTCTTCTCGGAAACAAATTTGAAGGGATTTTTGCCAACTATTTTGTCTCATAAGACCTGTCAATTCATTGAGGGGCTATATACTTCAAGGCCCCAACCATTACAGAAATCCCAAATTACTATTACTACATTTATTTAATTAATGAACAATTTGAATTATCAAAATATCCATGATGAGTAGAGGAGACATATTTATCAATATTTCCCCAGTTAAAACAAAATTCAAATTAAACACTGTATGTAAAAATGGTATACGACTTAGACAATAATCATATCCATGATAAAAGAAATATGGATATTTAATGAAATATTTAATTTTTTTTAAAAAATATGATGCCTTGGCCCAAAAAGACCAAGGCACAATTAAAATCAAAAGAAAAATTATAAGAGTCTGAAATACAAGATCATATTGCAATATTTTTCATTTAAGGAAATAAGATCCCTGAGGAGGCCTTTGAACTAGATGATGTATTGATTTACTCGCATGTTAGCCATTCCATCTACAACTATATTTACTTCTCAATAAACATGTGTGATAATATAGTTGTGATTGATAAGAGAACAGGTGCATTCCATCCAATGAGTAGTAATTGACCAAGAGAGATGAATAATTCCATTCCAAATTGCTTGCATGATGGTCGTCAAGTCTCTTTCAATATAGAGTTTGTTACAACCAAAGAGCTTGGAAAAGGAAATAAAAATAATTAAGCTCATCATATCATCTTCAAAGGAGGTGGCAATTCCACACATACTCATGAAACAACCAAGGATCTAGCCAAGATGGTTCCTGAAGATAGCACCACATCCCGCAGGTCCCGGATTTCCTTTGGAGGTTCCATCAATATTAATTTTGATCCATCCAGGAATATGAGATCTCTAGAACACCTCTAGAGTGTAGCAAGGTTGAAAGAAATTTCCATTAATCCGAAGACATCACAGGATTACAAAGTCATGCACAGAGTTGTGGCAATGTCCCTTTTACATCAGAGCAGCTTCGTGTATGGCAATAAGGATTCGCATCTGACCTGCATTATTGATTGGATAAGTAATTCTTATGAATAATTCCATTTTGATCATACCATATCACATGGTGGAGTTCAATAAATGTATCTAGGAAAAGGTTCTTTATTTTTTGTGATCCTTCCATTTCTACACATCTCTTTAGTTGAGTTTTGATGGAGTCAAGAGTTAACCATCTGTAGTCAAAAAATGTCATGAATATAGTTCCAAAGAGTATAAGAAGTAGAAAAAGAAAGAAAGAGGTTGTTATAATATTCTCTATGTTGATTAATTTTTTTTTCATTTGGAGAAAAGCTGGATTCCAAAAGATTAAAGGCAAATCTCTGTGGGAACTCTATTGTGAGCAAGACTCCAGATGAGATTGAATCTTGAAGGATTTATCCAAGGTTCGTTGAAATGTTTTAACCAACTATAGTCATTTTCAGAGTTATATAAATAATTATTATAGAATTTTTTTGAGTTTATCAGACCATTGTGAGTAGGTTCCCAAATTAAGAAATCATTAGTGTAAGCTAAAGAGTAATTTTAAATGACATTCATAATAGTATCAGGTGGGTGGTCGAGTTGATAGTTTAGGATTTATCTAATAGAACAGTTGACATTCTTAGGGGTCTAATCGGGAGATATCATATAAATTAAATGCATTCTCTTCCAATTATCCAACCAGAATTTCATGGATGATTCTCTGGAGACCATCCATCTAGAATTATTCATGATATTGTAGAAGGATTGTTTTATGGAAGGCCATATGGAGGAGTTAATGAAATTAGAATTAACATTCTTAAGTTTGTCAATAAATCTATTTTTGAGGAAGGTAATAGCTTCATAAGTATTGTGAAAAGGTTACAAGTGAGTCTAGCTTTAAGGTATTCATTAGAGTACTTTATATTTTTAATGCCTATACCACCTTTCTCAATGGGATTGCAACAAGTTGACCAGGGGACAATGACAAGATTTCTTTCTTGAGTACTACCAGTCTAGATGAAATTATTTATAGTAGTTTTCATGTTTTTGATCAGAACAAAAGGCCATTTATAGACCGTCATGGTGTAGACCATCTTAGAGATAATAGTGTATTTTACAAGGAAAGTCCTAACAACCATAGAGAGATATTTTCTATTCCAAATTGGTTCCAGGAGACATGTTTTTCGGTGATAGTTGAAAGTATGTTTGCAATGATTTTAGTGATGATTTTTTAAAGAGTTTTGATAAGAGAAATGGGTCTAAAAAGATGAATATTAGAGGCATTTTATACTTTTGGAATCAAGGTGAGAAACTGGGCATTAATAGAATCAGGAGGGACACTGTTGGAGAAAAAGGATTTGACAAGTTTACAAACATCAACATGAATCATATCCCAATACTATTGGAAGAAACCATTATTGAATCTATCAGGACCCAAAGCACTATCGAGATTCATAATAAAGACAATGTCTTTGATTTCATGATCCAATGTAATGTTGGGAAGGAATGTGTTGTCTTCATCAGTGACCACCATCGTAATGATCTCAGGAAGGGGGTCTTTGTTGATATCAGGACCATTAAAAATAGATTCATAGTAGGAGATAATATGATGAGCAATATCATCTTCATTGTCAAGAATCTTGTATCCATCCTTTAGAAATGTTAACAGATTTAAATCCTTCCTGATTCTTTGGAGAGAGTTATATAACTTATTATTTCTATCCCCATATATTAACCATTAAACGTTAAATGATTGTTTCCTTATATTTTCTTTAAAAGTGAGCATAGAGTTGAGTTTAACCGCAAGGTTTATTTCTTGATCTGGATAAATTTTGAGGACAAAGCTGGTGTTTTTGTTTTATATACCATTGAGATCTTCCTCAAGAATAAGGATGTCATTATTAATTTGTTTGGCTTTGGAGCTGCACCAATTTTTGAGAGCCTATTTTAGATGTTTTAATTTTTTTCATTTGTTTATTATTTTGGATCAAGACTATCAATAGTGTTGATTATTGTGAATAAATAAAGTAAATAGCTCCAGTTAGTTCTAACTAATGGTTTCTTACATCATCCAAGACACAAAAACTCATGTATTTGGTTTAAAATGTTAAATACTATAAATTACTGTATTGCACTATTCACCAAAAATTCAACTATTTTAGAAAAATACAAAAAATTAACCCTAACCATTTATCAATAGGTATATTTTAAAAATTGACTCCATTTTATGAAAATAATTTCCTAAATATGAGAAATTTATTTTCTAATTAAAATCATCATTTATCTGAAATATAATGATTTTAATACTATAACCAATTTTATGAAACTTTGAAAAATTAATTATGTTCTGATAAAATTATCTTAATATCATAATAAAATAAAATATTAATTTATGAATCAATTTTTTTAAAAAATTATTCTAAATAATTATATTAATTAAATAATCTTAAATAAACATTTATGTTTTTCAAAAATATAAACACATTATTTATCATTTTTAAAACATTTTTTTACTTATTCCATGATATAAATATATAATATTTTTATTTATGGGATACCTAAATTTTATTTATACTTTTATAGATGTGGTTATTATTCTAATATCCATATTTATATTCATAATGATATCATTACTATTCCAATGACTATGTTAATATTTAATAGTATATCATGGTTCGTTTAAGGTATGTGTTTCATGCAACGAAAGATATCGAATAAATTGAATTTATTTAATAAGATACATACCATAAAATCTTGGGGTGTAATATTAATCTTTCCATAAATATATTTTATCCTTTAATTTTTTCATTAATATTTCCCTCTTCACAAATGAGGGTGGTTCTTCTTTATGACATCCTTAGGTTCTTATGTTGCTTCTTCCATTTTATGGTTTCTCCAAATAACCTTAACTAGTAGAGTCATCCAATTACTCAATACATTACTATAATGTCAATAATATTGATAGGATATTAAAAATAAGAAAAATATGGTTCTAAATCTATTTATTCATAGGTGAGTACATTTGTTGGGTCTGGCATGTACTTCCTAAACAATGACATGTGGAACAAATCATGAACTTTGGAGAGACATGGTGTCATTGTTAATTATTAATCTACAACTCCAATTTTTACAAAATTTCAAATGGTCTGATGTACTTGGGGTTTAGTTTACCTTTCTTACCAAACCTTAGGACACCATTCCATGGAGATACTTTTATAAAGACATGATCTCCCACTTTAAATCACAAATCCGCTCTCCTGTTGTCAGCATAACTCTTTTTCCATCATTGAGCTACTTTAATAAGAGCCTAAATAATATTTAACTTTGTAATTTATTCTTAAATAATTTATCATCTTATAAGTTTACTTTCACCAAATTCATCCCAATAAGTTGGAGTACAACATATCTTTCCATATAATGCCTTATATGGCACAATTTCAATACTTAAATGGATACTATTATTGTAGAAAAACTCTACCAAAGGTAAATATTGATCCCACATACCTCTAAAGTCAAGTGAGAATGGTCTTAACATGTATTCTAATATTTGAATATTCCTTTTAGACTATCCATCCGTTTGAGGGTGATAAGAAGTAATCAAATGAAGCTCAATATCCAAATCCTTATAAAGAATATTTAATAATTTTGATGTAAAATGAGGATCTTGAAAAAACACAATTGATATAGGTGAGAAATCAATTCTTAAAAATTCATTAATATAAAGTCTTTCTAGGCTCTCAATAGTTATATCTTATATTATAAAAAGAAAATATGCCAATTTTGTAAGGCAATAAATAATAACCCATATCACATCATTCCTTCTAATTGTCCTTGGTATCCCTATCATGAAGTACTTTTTAATATCATCCCACTTCCACATAGGAATTGGTAGAGTTTGCATGAAACCCCTAGGATAATGTCTCTAAGCCTTCAATTATTGAAAAACTAGGCATATTTACACATAGTCAGCAATTTCCCACTTCATATAATCCCTCCATAAATGATCCCTCATATCTATATACATCATAGTACTACCAGGGTGTATAGAGAAATTTGAGCTATGAAAATCATATAATAATTCCCTTTTTATTTTAGGTATTTATGGAACACAAATACTCTTTCCAAATTTTTTAATTCCATCCTCATACATGATGTCTTCCAATTTTACATCCTTAACGACTTTAATTTTGTTTTGAAAATTCTCATAATCTGATTGAGAAATTTTTATCTTCTCTAGTAAAGATGATTTAAAAATTATTTGAAAAAAGAGTGATATTTCTACTTCCTTAACAATTACCATATCCACATTTACTAAATCCATGAACATAGGATCTTTGTCAATCTTAATTTGGGTTATAATTCCATGATTATTCTTTATTAATGCATCTACGACCTTATTTTCTTTTCCTAGGTGGTAGTGTATTGAGAAATCACAATATTTGAGTAACTCAAACCATCATATTTTCCTTATGTTGAGTTATTTATGTGTAAATATGTTTTTAAAACTCTTATGATCTTTATATATCTTTCATATTTTATTATAAAGATAGTGTCTCCATATCTTCAGAGAAAATATTATGGTTTCTAACTCAAGATCATGAGTTGTATAATTTTTTTCATGAATATTCAACCGCCTCAATGCATATTTAGTAACTATATCATTTTTCATAAGGACACAAACCATTCCTTTCTTTGATGCGTTATTGTATATCAAAAACCCATTATTTCTTGATGGTAGAATCAAAATCATTTCATTGAATAATATTATCTTCAATTCATAAAAACATTCTTAAAATTCTTTTCTCTATACAAAATTAACCCCTTTACATGTGAGCTTGGTTAATGGGTTAGCAAATCAGGAAAAATTTAGAACAAAATGTCAATTGTAACCTACTAAACCAATAAAACTGCGTACCTAGATTATGTTTATTGGTGAAGTCCAATCTTGTACCGCCTTTATCTTCACAAGATCAACTAAGATTCCTTTTTTAGAGAAAATATGGCTAATAAAAGAACTTTCCTAAATCTATAATTCACACTTTCTAAATTTACCATATAAATCTTTCCTCCCGAGAGTCTAAATAATGATCCAAAAGTGATTATCATGGTCTCGAAAGGTTTTAGAATATACTAGAATATCATCAATTAATATCACAAAAAAATCATCAAGATATTCCTTAACTATTCTATTCATCAGATCCATAAAAATATAGGGTTCATTAGTCAATCCAAATGGAATTACCGTAAATGCATATTTCCCATACATCATCCAAAAATCTATCTTAGAAATTTCTTCCTTATTTACTCATAATTTTTGATATCCAGAATGAAGGCCAATTTTCAAAAAAATTTGATATCTATAAAGTTGATCAAATAAATGATCACTATGAAAAAGATGATACTTTTTATTTATTTTATTATCATGGATTTATCTATACTCAATGCAAAACCTCATAGATACATCTTTCTTCTGAAAAAAGATTACTTGGGCTCCCCATGGAGAAAAACTAGGGTGAATAAATCCCTTATTACTATAATCCTCAATTTGTTTATTCATCTTCACTAATTCTATAGTGGCCATTTGATACAGATTTTTTGATATTGGTTTTTCCTCGGGGATTAAATAAATCGTAAACTCAACCTCATGCTTTAGGGGGGGGGTCTAGATAATTCATCAAGAAATATATCAATGTATTCTAATACGATAGTTACATCCTCAACTTTAATATTACCTTATTTATCACTAGATGTTTTTTATCTTTCTTCCCATGAATTTTATTCAGTAGAGACACTATGGGTGGATCTAGATAAGAGTCAAGTGATGATTTTTCTTCTCTAAAGATATGAAATTATACATCTACCTCACAATTTTTAATTTCATTATGCTTGCAATAAACCATCACATAATTTTTTAAAATCGAATCCATATTGAGGATTATATCAAATTTAACAATAGGTATGTTGATAAGGGTAGAAAATAAAAAATGTTAATGTGTCATACTGGGGACTTCCCAAAAACATATTTGTTTCAATTAAACTTCCGTTTGGAGTTTTGATTAACAACTAACTCATTAAATAAAATGGAAAATTTATAATTTTCTTGGAAAACTATGTATATATAAAACAATGCGATGATATGAATCAAATAAATCCTTAAATACATTTGAATATAGTATTAATGTACCTAATACCACATCATTGGGTACTTATACTTCAGTTGTAGTGATCGTATAAGCTTGGTTATCTCCCCATGGCCTCATCTATGGAAGAATCTCATGAATCTTGTGAAATTGATTTGAATAATCTCCCATTTATTTATAGTTAAAGTATCAAAAATCCTTGATATGTTTCTTCCCCTTATATTCATTAGCTAGATGAATATGTTTTACACACTTATAACAAACTCTAACTCCTTTCAAGCATTTACTAGGATGATAATTTCAATATTTTACGCATAATGGGAATATCATTGTTCCCCTATTATTATTTGATTATTTACCCTTTTCATGGTTATAAGAAGAATTATTATTATCTTGATTTACCTTGATCATATATGATCCATAAAATTCCTTTTCAGTTTTGATAGAACTTAATACCATTTCATCGTATGATGAAAATATTTTTGAAGCCAGTTCCCTTTAGAGAATTGGTGTAAGACCTTCAAAGAAATGATCAATCTTGTTTTCCAAATTATGTATGTAATCTGTAGCATACCTAGCTAGTCTCATACTTTGTAACACTCTCTTATTCCCTTTACATTAATTTTTGGAATTTTCTCTTTATTTCAGTTCATTTCTCATGAGGGAAATATTTTCCAAAGAATGTTTCTTTAGAATATTTTAATTCCATGCGTTTTGTTTTATCTTCACCGTTAGTATTATTGATAAATGAACACATTTTATTAGTATTTCCCTTGAGTAAATATACCTATAGTACCACCATTCCTCTTTTATCACATCCCAATGCTAGAAATATCTTTTTAAGGGAGTTGATCCATTACCTAGCTACAACTAGATTAGTAGTCCCACTAATACAGTTGGGATTCTACCGCATGAAAAGACCAAACATAGGTGTAGTATGGTAATTATTCATAACCAGAATTAGCTATCCTAATATGGTCATGATCAGATCAGCTCCAACACTAAATGTGTTTACTTACTCAGTGATGAAATCCATGAATTTTCTATGGGTATTGATTCCCTTCCTTTCATTAGGCTCCATCACTAAATAATAAAACACACTAGGTTACCTAATAATCATAATAAGTATTGTTCCAAAAAATAACTATAATAAATTATTATAATTCTCATGTTTAATTGATATTTAGTTCCCAAGGTTTATACTAAACTTTCTATGATACGAACTATAAAACCCGCAACCCTAATAGTCCATATCCAGTGGTTATTTTATTATAATGGAATAGATATAATAGATCACATAACCAATGATCATTCAATTTATTAGTCTTTAAGAACTAGACACAAACACGGTTCCCTTATTATAGTGGTAATTAAACGTAGAATATAACAATTCAAAATAAACTGATTCCTTAACACTTATTCAAATATTTCATCCTCATAACTTGGGGAAGGAAAAAAAATAAAAGGGTGAACTAAAATGCTCACAAATAGTTATATATAACATAAACCTGAATCCATAATAAGTTAAGAATAATCAATAAGTAATGATTAATATGGAAAGGTAAACCACTGAAAAACACATGACATTCAATCAATAAAATGAGAATGAAAATTCATTCATTGATTTTTTTATAGTGAAAATATCAAGGATTTTAATAACTTAATAAAAAATGAAGTAAATTATTAATTATTGGAAATCATGTATATGGAACATGTACCAATTCCATTAAGACATTTCACAAGAAGGTTTAAGATTGTGGTTAGAAACACTTCGGATTATTCTTAGAAACAAGTGTGAAGGTTTTATCACCAACTGTTTTGTCTCATGAGATATGTCGATACATCGAGGGGCTATATAATGTCGGGACCCACCCATAACTACAATTCCAAAGAATTATTTATACATACATTTAATTCATGAAAAATATGTATAACAATGCTGATCTTTATTTCATATTTAGTCATGATCTATTATATAAAATTTCACTTAATGTAACTCTGATGATAGATAGGTCTAGTGTATTTGGGGTTTAGGTGTTAGAGTTAGTTTCCAAGAACCAACTATTTTTACATTGATTGCATGGATAATTAATGAATTTAAATATTAAACATATTATTACATATTTTCTCTGTTCTACATGACTATGATGTAATGATTTCCTAGAGTATTTATTACATTGATAAGGTCATGGTAGTTCCCCACTATGATGAGAACCTTGAAAAGATATAACAATATTCATAAATATAGTTCTATGGTTGGATATATTACTATGATTGGACACATAGTATACAGATAGTCAGGTGCGAGTACTCATTAGAAAATCAGACTTCGTCTCATGAAGTTCTCACTTGGTAATCTCTAAGACGGGAGATTATGAGAACAAAACCACTAGTAGGAATTCTGCATGTTTTGGTGTCATCAGATATTTCTATATACGAGCATGTTTAATGGTCCTTAGACTTTAATATTATCATTAATACATGTCACAACACGTGCACTTTGATTTACTGACTAAAACTGTCACACCATATGTTGGCGGGAAGTAGGGTATGTTGGGTGCATCCCGAATGACATGTTATTAATGGATAAGTTGAGGAAGGATTTTCCCTAACATTTATTGAAGTTTATATCTCATCCCTTTGATAAAAATAGAATCTTTGCGCAAAATTCCATGTCCATGACACTATTATGAAACCTACTTGATGAGATATCGATACAAAGGGATTATATTATATAGTGAGTGTTTGTATGTGGATGTTATTGTTGTGACTTTAATTTCTTTCCCTTAGGTTCCTTGAACCGTTGCAAGAAAGTACTCTTGGACTTTAGGCAAGCCCACCTAATGCCAATGAGAAAGAATCCTAGAGGGTCACACCCTAAGTGTTTTTGGTGGTCTCAGATAAATTCTATTTGAATTTAAATAATGAAATAAATATTATTCTCATGACTAGGGAATAATTTTATTCAAGTTAAAATGATCACATAAATTAGATAAATATTTATTCACTAGATTGTGAATAAAATATATATATTTATTTTATTAAACATTTAATAAATATTTATTTACTAGATTGTAAATAAAATATTTATTTAAGAGAATAATTTATTTATTTATTTATTCAGATGTTTAATAAATGGAAGTGGAGTTAGAGTGGACCAAGGCCGGTCCGGTAGTAAAATAAATATATTCAAGAAGGTAAATAATTATTTAACTAGTTGGCACAAGGTAAAATAATAATAACACTGCTATTATTTTATGATGTGGAATTTTATTTATAATTCCATTTTGTGCAAGTTGGCACACCATAAATAGTGACACAATATTATTATTAAGAGCATGAGTTTTCTCTAAGGTTATGAATATATTTAATTACTATTATACAATTAAATATTATAAATGAATTCTCATGTTGATAAATAGACAAGTATGTCTATTGTTCTATGTACCAAACCATACACTTGGTGAATTGAGAATTGTTGAGCCAAACAATTTCTCTCTTGAATCATCTTCCCTCTCCTCTCAAGAACAAGAGAAGTTCTTTAATACCAAAGAACATGTGATCAAGAACAATTGATTCAAGTCACTTGCTTCACTACGCTAGAACCCGGAGAACGAGTGGTGTTGATCAGAGGCCATCAGAGCACTTGTATATCACTGTTAGAGGGATTCTAGTTTAAATCCTCGCAAGAGCAATGAGACAATCCTGAAGGGTCATTCCGGATGATCAATATCATCAACGAAGAAAGTAAAAAATATCCTGGTATTTTATTTCTTTAGGAATTAAATTTAAATTAATTATAAACATTATATGCAAAATCCTCTATAATGGTTTCAGGCCTCTTCCTTCTTTATCTAAATATTTGATTATATTCTGTGGAGACTGGTGTTAATCGTCGTATTCATACAAGAATAATCACTAATCATCGTAAAAATTAAAGTTGTGTGCCGACCCAACCACACTTTTGATATGCCCATAAACTACATTAGGAACATTAAATAACAACTTAAAATTTGAAATACAACAACTTATTTATTGAAAACTTCTTTGACATGACCACAACATTCCTTCATACTTAACACTACATGGGATAACCTAAGGACATACATAATAAGGGGGAGATATATAAATCCCAGTAAGGGAATAAACATGGAATAACATGAGAATAATAATACATCTTAGACAAGGAATATCAATAAGGCATAATAGAACATGAGTAATAAGGCATGAACATGATAATAATAACATGGGAAATGTGGAAACAACTTAAAATAAAGGATCATAAATATAAGTCAAAGATAAACCACCATGACTTCATGTTGGAAGAAATTCCCATAAAGGAATTAAATAAACCCCTTTTCCAACATGACATATCATTATAATAATAATTAACCAATGCATTGGAGTGATATTAGGTCACACCCTTCATAAACATTTCATTCTCAGGGTTAAGTGTGCCACATAGATCATATAACATGGATTTATTCAACATCATAATTTATTCCATGATCATGGATTGTGGAATAAATAAATGTAAGCCCAAAATTGATAGGATTATGTCCATAAATGTGAATATCCTTAATATAGTAATGGGTATGGTATTCACTACACAATTATCTTGGCATGGAAAATCGTGGTACAATTTCGGCAGTATAACGATTTCATATAGAAATTCATAAAATGGGTTAATGAGATTGAAAGAGTTCTCCCATCACATAGACATGAAATGGAAAGTAATATTAATATTTAATAACATATACCAAAATAGGAAAAAGGAAATTATAAGACATAATATAAAAGGGATGCTTGATAAAGGAGATGGGTGGAAGATCCCTCGCAAAATTTCAGCATAGTAACGACTATACTTAAAGGATCATATGTGAGTTAAATGAGATTTAATGGGGTTCTAATAATTTATAAATAAAATGGTAAGTAAGGGGGATATTTAATAATGTATCCCAACTTAATAAAATGGAAATTAAAAGGCATATCATAAATTAAGTGCTTGATAAAAAGAGGGGAGATAGAATCCATTTCTTGGATGTGTGACTCCAAAGGCTTGGGAGATGGTTATTGGGAGATTGGGGGAACCTTGGGAGGACTCTAGGGAGTATAGATCAGAGTTTGGATGAGATTTAAGGAGTTTAAGTGAAGAGAAATGGGAGCTTGGGTTATATAGGTAAGGAGGGGTATTTCTTTATTATTTTGGTTTTAGACACTTCATAATAAAATATTCAAAACCAAAAACCATCCCATGGTTTCTAGGAAAGTAGATTGGATTAAATTATTTTATAAGTACAAGGGATGAACATATTGAAATAACTCCCTTGCTAATGTGGAGGTGAGTCACACTCTCAGGGAAATGATTTTAAAATATAAAAATATATTATAAGTATTAAATTCATTAAGTCTTTATAAAATAAATAAAATAAACTCAGAATTACATTATATTAAAAGAAAAAATATATTTGGATGAGTTTACCTTTAATAGTATTTATTACATCACTATTGGGCCATTATGATGTCATAAAACACATCGTATATATATACTGTATTTAATTTTTACCCAAAAATTTGACTATCTTAGAAAATTATTTAAATTTCATTGTTAGATAATTTAGATGTCCTGATTCAAAAAATAATATTCATTTTATCTAAATAATTTTCTAAATATGTAAAATGTCACTTTTAAAATAAAAACTGGCGTTTATTAAAAATTCATGGTTTTTGATAAAAACTATTTTCAAATTAAAAAAAAATTACTTTTGACTTTATAAAAATTATATGATCATTTATAATAGTTATTTAATAATAATATTTTATTAAAATATTATTTATTTCAGAAAATCCACTAATTCATAAAAATATATTTCCAAAAATACTATTTTTTATTTAAAAATAATTTTTAAATTAGAAATAATTAGAAGAGAAATATATTAATTATTCTATAAAAAATAATGTATATAATATTATTGTTGGAATCATGATACATATTACTTTATTACACCAGAATATTCTCTAAGAGTATGGTGTGTGATAATGATAATTTCATGGGGCTGTTCGGTGAACATGGTTTGGGATGTGATCTTAATGAACTTGAACTTCTCTCATAAATGATTTCACTAATGATTAAGTTGTTGGATGTCAGATTAGGCATGGTTAGAGAAAGTTATATAAATTCTATCTCCCTCAGAAGCTCTAATAAATGGGCTTCATAGGGTATAATCATACTGGTAGAGGCCATCACTTCCTTTGTCTATACCAAAAGAATTTGTTATAATTCTATATTTATATTAGTCCGGTGATCATTTTCCAATGACTATATTATAAATGGTAAAGATTTTTAATGGTTATTTAAAATCCAATTGGATATAATAAAATAGGTGCAAGTTTTTTCTATAACTTTAAGACATTTAATTATGTCAAAAGAATGTGAATTTTATTCATTAATGTTTGGCTCATTAAAACCTTCCCCCCTTAAGAAATTTCACCCTCAAAATTTTCTTTTCCCACCCCAAAATAGATGAGGGTAACTATGCTTCATCACCTCCTCTGGTTCCCATGATGCTTCTTGAAACTTGTGGTTTCTCCATAACACCTTCACAAGGGGAATTGTATTATTTCAAAGAACTTTTTCTCTATGATCTAAGATCTTCACTGGATACTCCTCATAGGAAAGGTCATTCTCCAATGGTAGAACCACTTGATTGAGTACATTTGATGGGTTTAGTATATAATTTATTAATAGGGATACATGGAATGAATTGTGTACTTATGATTGGTTTAGTGGGAGTGTTAGTCGATACAACACTACTATGATGTGATCAAGGATCTCAAAAGGGATGATGTACCTTAGACTAAGTTTTCCCTTATTCCCAAATCTCATTACTCTTTTCCAAGGTGATATGCATAGGAAAACCACATCTCTAACATCAAACTCTAGGTATCTTCAACAATTGTAATCATAGATATTTTGTTGACTCTGAGCATCTTTGATGTGCTGTTGGATGTTCTTAACATTATCCACCATTTCTTAAACAAATTTATGACCTAGAAGTTTTCATTCCCCAACTTCATACCAACATGCCAGTATTCTGAACCTATTCCCATAAAGGGCTTCATAAGGGGCTATTTGGATGCTTGAGTGGAAACTGTTGTTGTAAGATAACTCCACCAAAGGAAGATGTTGGTCCCATCTGCCTTTGAAGTCCATTGAGAAATATCTCAACATGTAATCAAGTTTTCAGATAGTCTTCTCAGATTGGCCATTGGTTTGAGGGTGATAAGATATACAGAAATTCATCTCAGTGTTTAGATCTTGCTAAAGACGTTTCCAAAACATAGAGGTGAATCTTGGATCTCAATCAGACATAATAAATAGTGGTACTCCATTTACAATTACCACTTATTTGATGCATATCCATGCCAGTTGATCCAATGATAAATGTTCTCTAATAACGATTAAGTGTGCAGTATTTATAAGACAATCCATAAAAACCCAAATATAATTATTTCCCTTGGACGTATTTGGATGTCCAGTGAAAAATTATATGGTGGTGTTTTCCCATTTCCATGTTGGTATGAGTAATGGTTTCATCATCCCCTTATAAATTTTCTATTCATCCTTCACTTGCTGACATACCAAGTACTTTGATTTATATTCAACAATATCCTTCTACATGTTATCCCACTAATAGTGTATTTAGATATCTCAGTACATCGTTGTGTTTCCTGTGTGAATGGAGAAAGTTGAACTACGTGCATCATCCAAAAGTTTTTTATTTAACTTAGGATTTTATGGAACACATATTCTTGACCCAAATATCACAATTCCTTCTTAATTATTATTGAGATTTGAGGATTTCCCTTTTCTGATTGTTTCAATATTCTTCTAAATTCATATATCATCTTTTAGAGCAACCTTTAACTTTTCCAAAAAATATGTTTGATAAATAATTTATGAATGTATTGATGATTTTTCTTTGTTTATTATTCCAATATCCATCTTCTTAAAGTCCATGAATATTGGATCCTTCTCGATTCTCATCAATGATAGAATTAATGGGTCCTTTCTACTTAGAGCATCCTCTACCTTTTTCTCTTTCCTATGATGCTAGTGGATTGAATAGTCATAATCCTTGATAAGATCTATCCATATTCAATGAAACATATTCAGATCCTTTTATGTGAATATATATTTAATAATTTTTTGATCCGTATATATTTCAAACTTCTCCTCAAATAGAAAATTCTTTGAGATTTTTAATGCGAAGATCACAACTGCTAAATCCAGATCACACGTGGTATATTTTTTCTCATAATTTTTAACTACCTTGATGCATAGGCATTGAATTTATCATTTTTCATCAACACACATCCCAATACCTTCTTATGAGCATTATTGAAGATTATTAAATATTCCCCACTTGTGGGTAGTGTGAGCACAGGGGCAATGAAAATACTCATTTTCAAATCCATGAATCTTTCTTAACATTCATCATTATAAGAATTGTTTATTCCCTTCTGAGTTAGTTTGGTAAGAGGGTTTCAAAATCATGATAAATTTCTCACAAATCAGAGATAATATCCATCTATCCCAAGGAATTTATGGATATATTTCAAATTTATTGTCCTCAACCATCCCTCAATTTATATTGAATTTGTAGGATCTATAAATACCCCATTCCTCATGATGATATTCCCAAATAATGATACTTCCTTCAACTAGAACTCACACATTATATACTTTTCATAGAGCTTCTAATTTCAAAAGGTGTTTAACACAGTGATCAGATTCTCCTCATGCTCCTTCTTGGTTTTGGATTATATTAGAATATCATCTATGAAGACTACCACAAATTTTTCAAGGTAATCTCTAAATATTCTATTCATCAAGTCCATAAAGATTTATGGAGCATTAGTGAGCCTGAAAGGCATAAATACGAACTTATAGTGCTTATACCTTGTACAAAAAGCAGTCTTGGGGATATTCTCCTTCTTCACCCTTACTTTGTAATATCCTGACCATAAATACACCTTGGAGAAGTATTATGCTCCACTTAGAATATCGAAAAAGTCATCAATTTGTGAAAAATGATACTTTTTCTTTATCATGATTTTTTGAACTCACGATAATAAATGAAAAGGTTCATTGACCCATCCTTATTTAGGAAAAATAGTATAGGTACACCCCATGGTGAAACACTTGGACATATAAACCTTTTATCAAGATTCTCCTAAAATTGTTTCTTTAGTTACTCAAGTTCCACAACATCCATTCTATACAGAGTCTTGGATATTGGCAACACCCCAGGTATAAGCTCGATCGAAAATTATACCTCTTGGATAGGAGGAAGATAAGAAAATTCCTCTAAAAACACATCAAAATATTCCTTCACAATAGGAAATTATTCAAGAGTGGTTCATTCCTTAGAATGAATAATTTGATCTAGATATTCTTGATTGTATGGAAATAATATCCATGCTTGAGATTATAGTGCTAAGGAAGATTCATCCTCTTCCTTACTCTTGTATAGAATCGAGGGTCAATTCTCTATATGAAGAGTGATTTCCCTCTCATGGAAATTCATGTTGGATCTATATAGGGAAAGCCAATCCATTCCCATAATTGATTCAAATTTGACCAAGGAAAGTATGAAAAGGTATGCTGGGTAGTTTAATCTAAAAATTATGATAAGGGAGGAGTTATATTCATGTTATGCAATAATTTTCCCATTTTATGTCTTCACTGACATCTTTACTTAGATTATTTGTTGGGGTGTTTGAATATTTATACTAAAATTTCATGATATAATGGAATGCATGGAACCAAAATAAAAAATTACATTATCTATTCTTGAATGAATAACTAGAGTACCTATCACCACTTCATTGTCAAGATTCAATTAGATGGTAGTGATGGAAAAAGCACTCCCTTTCTACCTTGGATCTTGTTGGATGCCTCAAAAAACCCTTGGCTGAGGAACTAGTTCGAAAAGTTCCATGGGTCCTTACATTTGTATAAATGAATAATGCATTGAGGGTCGATCGGTGTTTTAATTTTGTCTGTCACATTGGAGGGTTTCTTATATTGGTAATAATTGTCCAAGTTCCCATCCCTTTCACACCTAAAGCATTTCCCTGTCCCCCTTAGGCAATTTTTAGGGTGCTTCTTTCTGTACCATTGGAAAGTGGGGTGATGGAATTTCTTACCACCCTTGGATTTTTCCATCAGACCACTAAAATTGAAATCAAATTTAAACTTCTTATCCCCATGATACCCTTGAGATTCACTGATCTTCCCATAAACTTTGAGGGAATATCAAATAATTTATTAATAGCTATCAAAGTCATGAATTTCCAAGGATTTCCTTTGACTAGGTTTTAGCCCACAAAAGAAGTGGTTAACCTTTTATTTAGGGGTAATGACAAATTTAGAGGCATATAATGAAAGTCTTGTGCAGTTTTCCTTGTACAACCCAATATATTCATCATACTTGTTCTTGAGTGCAAGGAAATCTCTTTCCATCTTAATATAGAGGGTGTATGGAAAATATTTACTGATTTTTTTCCCGGAATTCCTTAAACTCCATTGTTTAGATCTCTCCATTAGGATACATATTCTTGATTACTGTACACCACTAATAACCTTCAAAATCCATATGATAAAAAGCTAGAAAAATATTATCTTGTTTAGAACATTGAGGGATAAATAAGATCATTTTTATGGAATTAATAAAATTACTCCATGATTAAGGGATCAGATGATCCAATGGAAGTAGGAGGCCTTCATAGAATGAATCTATCGACTGTGGGTTTCTCTATATTAGGGGGGGGGGGGGGTTGGGTGCTCCTCGTAGCCTAGGTTTCTATTCATAACATGAGTTAACAAAGATATTATGATGACAATGTTTACGATTCCCGCTCCCATCAACTTTGACATATCATTGGGGAAATCCTCACATTTCCCTTCACATCGGTTACTATCATGATTCCTCATATTTTCGGCCATCAGCTAGAATAAAAGGAAAAGTATGGATGAGTATATTAAGCTATTAAAAACATAATGGGGAATCTAATGACATTAATGGGTTGAATTATATATTACATTTATCTCCTTAACTTATGAGTTTCAAGGCTTCTGTATATGTTATCCACGATCTACTTCCTAACATATATTCTTATGGGATTTTTTTGTTCCCTTAATGATGGTTTGTAACAAGATTATTATTTTAACAAAGTATATCCCCCAGGAGTTCCAAAACAGGTGTGTATTAAGGATGATTTTTTTGTACCATGTTACCCCGAGTCAAGCCCGGAACACCTTGTCAGAGTTGTTACTTCTTGGTACATCTGTGCTAGAACCATGTACACTTGTAGTATCCAGATATGGATGTATTTTCTTGATAATCAACATTCTCTATAATGGAAACAATTTAAGGATTTTATATTATAATTAATATTATACCAAAGGGTTTTCACTAGAGTTTTCTAATCCCAATCCCAAAAATAACTAAACCTATACTCAGATACCAACTATAACAACCGTGCTCTTTATTTCATATTTAAACATGATTTATTACATAAAATTTCCCTCAATAAAACTATAAATATCAAGAGGTCTAGCGTGTTTGATGTTTAGTAACATTTTATGACAACTTAAAACGTGAAATAAAACTACATCTTTATTTCAAACTTCTTTGACATTACAACAAAATTCCTTCGTACTTAACACTGTATGGGATAACCTAAGGACATAAATAAGAAAGAGGTGATATATAATGACCAATAAGGGAATAAAAATGGAATAACATGAGGATAATAATACAAGTCATAAGGGAATACCAATGAGTAATAAATGAAAATGATTAATAAGGCATGGTATAACATGATAATTATAACATGGGAAATGTGGAAACAACTTAAAATACTTCATATTAAACATAATTCCAAGATAAAACACCAAGAAATCATGGTCCACAAAATTAACATATAGGAATAAGGTAAAACCCTATCTCAACATGACATATCATGGTACTAACCATTACCCAATACATTGGAGCGCTATCAGGGTGCACCCTTCATAAACATTTCATTCTCATGCTTAAGTGTGCCACATAGATCATATAACATGGATTCATTAAAAATAATAATTTATTCCATGATCATAGAATATAGAATACATACATGTAAGTCCCAAATCAATAGGACTATGTTCATAAAGGTTAATACCCTTGATAGAGAAATGGGTATGGTATTCACTACACTATTATCTTGGCATGGAAAATCATGATGCAATTTCAATAACATAATGACGTCATATAGAAATTCATAAAATGGGTTTATGAGAGATAAAGGGGTCTCCCATCACATATACATGAAAGGGATAGTGAGAGTATATTTAATAACATATCCCAATACAGTCCAAAGGAAATTATAAGACATAACATAAAATGGATGCTTGATAAAGGAGACGGGTTGAAGATCCCTTATAGAATTTCGACATAGTAACATGTGTACTTAAAGGAAAATAGGAGGGTTAAATGGGAGTTAAAGGGTATCTCATAATTTATATATTAAATTTAAAGTTAGGGGGATATTTAATAAGGTATCACAACTTAATAAAATGTAAATTAAAAGGCATATCATAAATGAAGTGTTTGATAACAAGAGGAGAGAGAGAATCACTTACTTGGATGTGTGCCTCCAAAGGATTAGTAGAGGATTATTGGGAGCTAGAGGGAACCTTGGTAGTACTATAGGGAGTATATAGCATATTTTGGATGATATTTAATAAGTTTTAGTGAATATAAATGGGAGATGGGTGGGTTTATATAGGGAATGAGGGGGGTTTCTTTATTATTTTGGTTTTGGAAACTTTATAATAAAATATTCAAAACCTCAAACCATCCCATGGTTTTACCCTATTTTGTGGAAATGGGTAGTGTATTAAATTATTTTATAAGGACAAGGGACAAACATATTAAAATAATTCCCTTTATTATGTGGAGGTGAGTCACACTCTCAAGGAAATGAATTTAAAATCTTAAAATATATTATAAGTCCTGTAGGATTCACTAAGGCTTTATAAAATAAGTCAAATAAACTAAAAATTACATTATTTTAAAGGAATAAAATATATTTAGACTCTTATACCTTTAATAGAATTTATTAAATCTCTATTGTTCCTTTATGATGTCATAAAACACACCGTATATTTATACGGTATTAATTTTTTACCCAAAAATTTGAGTATCTCCGAAAATTATGAAAAATTCACCATTGGATATTTTTAAAATACTTATTCCAAAAATAAAATTCATTTTATCTAAATAATTATCCAAGTATGTGAATTTCCAATTTTAAAATAAAAATCAACATTTATTGAAAATTGACGGGTTTTGATAAAAACTGTTCTCAAATTTCAAGAAAAATTACTTTTGACTTAATAGAAATTATATGATCATTTAAAAAGTTATTTATTATTAATAATTTATTTAAATATTATCTATTTTAAAAATAAATTAATTCATAAAAATAGATTTCCAAAAATACTATTTTTTCTTTAAAAAACATTTACAGCTTAACAATAATAAGAATAGAAATATATTCATTATTATATAAAAAATAATGTACATAATATTATTTCTAGGGTCTTGATACATATCAATTTATTACACTATCATATAACCTAAGAGTAAGGTTCATGATGATGGGGCTTTCATAGGACTGTTCGGTGAATATGGTTTGGGCTGTGATCTTTATGATCTTGAACTTCACTCGTAAACGGTTTCACTCATGATTAAGTTATTGGATCTAGAATTGGGCTTGTTCTAGGGAAGATCCTTGAAATTCTATCTCCCTTGAAATATGTGATAAATGGGATTCATAGGGTACAATAATACTTGTTGAGGCCATCAATTCCTTTGTCTCTGCCAAAAGAATTTGTTAAAACCCTATATTTATATTAGTCATGTTATCATTATTCAATAGCTATATTATCAATGTTAAAGATACTTAATGGTCATTTAAAATCCAATTGGATATAATAAAACAAGTTCATGTGTTTTCTATATTCATAATACATTTAATTAATTCAAAAAATGGGAATTTTATTCATAAAAGTTTGGTTCGTTAAAACATGGCTTATCAAAATATCTTAATTGAGTAGAGGATACATATTTATCAATATTTCCCAAGTTAAAAAAACATTCAAATTAAACACTGTATGTAAAATTGGTATACGACTTAGACAATAACCATATTCATGATTCAATAAATATAGATATTTAATTAATTATTCAATGAATTATAATCCTAAATAATTGGGTCATAATACATATACCACATAGAAGAAATAAGTGGTGAATAAGGCATATCTCAAAGAAATAAAAGTTAGATGAGAAACCCATTACCTAATGTTTGAAGGAATTCTGCACTTGTACTTAATTTCCTGGATAATAAAATTAGATTCATTAATTAATTAATACCAGACCTATTCAATATATATTTGATTTGTTATAATTTTATTATGTTCATTTATGGCCATTCCGATGACTTATAATACTTAATTTATTTGTTCTGGGAGTGTTAATTTCATAGTTTTATGGTTAGTTTCCTTGTGTATAAATATGAGAGTTATTGTAAAATGAAAGTAGAACTACAGAAGTTAAATAGAAGTGATATTAATATAATTTTAAATGGTCCTCATATATCATTTCGTTATTTTTTATGAGGATGATTCATTAGATAAAATGTTAATGAAACATGATTAGTTTATTTTTCTAGTTTTTTCGTCCATCACAAACTAGTATCATTTTATTTAATATTTTGTTAATATACAAGATCTAGAACATTAAATAATTTTTAATACAAATATTATATTATGGCTTGACCATAAAAATAGTTTTATGACCATACTTGAATGTGGTAATGAAAAATGAAAACTTGTCATCCACGAAAGTGGTGAATCAACACCTCATTGACGACATATTCATTTTTATAATTACAATAATATGAGAGGAAATTGGATAATAAATCATACATTAAAATAATAAATTCTAGTATATATATCATACTATATTTACTATTCAAATTTGGATTGGGGAGGTGAGGATAGGATAAGAAAGGAAAATAAATTAAAAGAGAATGAAGGAGGATTTTACCTCTCAAATATCGTCTCTTTGGGAACCTCCTTAAGATTCATGGATTTAGTCTTTTGGAAATACCAGAAGGTATTATATTTGGGAATAGGCTAGGGAAGGCAGATGGGAAGAATTTAGACAATAATTATTTTTATACGATGTGAGGATAAGGGGTGGGATTTATAGTGGAAGAGGGTTGTTTTTGATTATTTTATTCATTTGTTTATTATTTTGGATTAAGACCATCAATAGTGTTGATTCATGTGACTATGTACAAAAACTAGATCATGTGAGTTTTTAGTAATGATTTCTTATATTATCCCCGACTCAAAAATTCAAGTATTTGGCTCAAAATGTAAAATACCGTAAATTAATGTATTTTACTATTCACAAAAATTCAACTATTTTAGAAAAAAAACAAAAAAATCACCATGAATAGTTTTTGACATGTAGGTTTCAAAAATGGGAAAATAACTTTCTATATATGAAAATTTTAATCTATAATTAAAATTATCATTTATTAAAAATAACATTGATTTTAATACTATAACCGATTTTACAACATATTGAAAAATTAATTATGGTATCATAAAATTATCTAATAATTATAATAAAAATAAATATTAATTTATGAATTTATTTTATGAAAATAAAATTTCTTTTAAATAATTATATTAATGATAAAATTGTAAATAAACATTTACATTTAAAAAATACCTCACTTAATTTATGAGTTTTAAAAAATTTATTTACTTATTACAAGATATAATATATCATATTTTATTTCATGAGATGCATCAATTTTATTTATACTTTTATAGGTGAGGTTATTATTCTAATGGCCACATTACTATTCCTAATGATCTCATTACAATTCCAATGACCATGTAAATATTTAAAAGTATATCAGGTTCATTTAAGATCAGTGTTGACTGAAATGTAAGCTATAAAATAAATTGTATTTATCTAAGAAGATACATACCATAAAATATTGGGTCTTTATATTTACATCACAGAATAATCCTTATACATTAATACTTTACCATTTTTTATGGAGGAGTTTTGTACCCATACACATGAGGATTACTCTTACATAAGTGTAACCTTATGCATAAAGACCCTTATGCCTGAGGACTTATCCATTATTTTTGATCATTTCCAAAACTCTATCCTAGCCTTCTCTAAAGACTTACAAATTTTCAATTAACAACAAATTCATGCCAAAAAATCACCTTTGGACTTTATACCATGGTTTTGTATATGATGCATAATTTTAACATCGAGCCCGAGCTAACACCTAAAACATGATTCATGGACTATGCCAACACCCCTTACAATTTGATAAGGTATAAATACAGATTTTATATCTGATATATGAACCCGAATACCACTCCCAAATACCTTATCCATTAAAACATACCCATCAAATAAATTTTTGTCCCAGTATATCTCGAGCCACACACTGACCCCAAATACCTTATCCACTAAAATTTCCCCATGAAACAAAAGATTTTTCTAATATATCTCAAATCCAACCAATAAAAAACCCTAGTTTCCCATTTTTAATATTCTTGAAACCTTGAGACTATATAGAATACATCAATTTAATTGAAAATATATAGGCTAACCAACTCAAATAATTTGATTCCTTCCATGGGAACTCCCTACTATACGAATCACCTACATAGTCATGTCAAAACCAAAAAACCTGATATATTGATGGTGTGATACTAGTCCATTATCCTAAAATCCATACATTCCAACCATTATACATCATAATCATGTGTTGTACTAATTCCCAATATCATTCAAATCATACTCGAAGACTCACATTATATGTGATGCCAATAAATCCTAGATTTATCATGCATCATATTTTATCCCCATACCTCAATCTTAATATGGTCATTCAAAATATCACATAAAAACATTGTAATGCCCTACCTTTCTTGATCACTCCACTAGTTCCTGGACCAGTGGTGTGTCACATGATCTTAAGCATGCCTCACTTCATTCCAAAGGTTTCCAAGTAGTAGTGAGGGAGTATGAGATGATAGTGGGGATAATATATTCTATAGAGTTAATAACAACAAAAAAAACAACAACAAAAATAATAATAGTAATAATAATAATAAATATAATAATAATAATACTAACATAATACAGTGTATGAATCAAAATAATAATCAACAATAAGTCCAAATATACATACAAACAATTTGATAAACATTTAAATGTTATATAGTATTAAAAAAGTAAATTGGATCACCCATGGGTTTATTACACACACACGCACACATACAGAAACAAAATAACCAAAAATGAACCACCAACCCATAACTAAGAAACTACCCATCATGTCTGAAAAATCATAACAACCAGCTCATACACCATCTGCACGTATCTTCCCACTATTTTATATACATAAAAACTTTTTCCTTACCTGTTTTGGATCATTATTGAAGGATAATATGACTAGAGAGGGAGGGGGTTAATAGTAATTTAAAAAATTAAAGACAAACATAATAAGATTTTATATAAAATATTAATATATAGGGAGTGGAGTGTTCTTGAGTTGAGTTGCAACATAAATAAATTGAAGGAACACAAGAATTATAGTGGTTCAGATCAAAAATATAACAAAAAACTTTTAAATATCCTATAATATTTAAGGATATTGGTGTCCACTAAGAAACACAATTTTAAAGGTGTGAGGTCTTTGTTATATACCTTGCCTTTTAAACAAGTTGGAGGCACTGTAACACATGAATATTTTTATGAAATATTTTTATAAATAATTTTAATTGTTTAGTAGATTGCATTGCACACAATGATGAATTTTAAACAAACTATGAGACACCCTTAGTAAAAAATTATAGTTATAGACTATCCATTATGTTATCAGGAATAAGTATAACTAACTTATGAAAATGTATTTTGAATTCATTGGCTACTAATTATTTATAAAAAATATAAATCAATTAGATATTTTTATTTTTTAGTGAATTACTATTATTAATGAAATTAATGATATCTATATATATATATTATACTTAATAAAATATTTATGATATTCATCAAATGGATATTTTAGTCATAGGGTATGAATAAACCCTATTTCATGTATAAAAACCTATATTTTTCAAAAGGGTAATTTTACACATTTGAATGAAGAACCCATTTTAAATTATGTTTTTGACACATTAATAATTATTATATGAAAACATAAAAATTTTATTTGGAATCGGAATATAAAAATTTACTTTGGATGAAATTTTAATATTTTTCTGACTACTTTAAAATTATGATAAATAGTAAAAATACACTAAATTTTAATTGAAAACAACTTTTTTCATAAAAATAATTTATATGGTTAAATTATAATATTGGATGGGTTTAAATTAAAAATATAATATATTTTTATCATTAAATATAATTTATATTATTATTATTAATTTTACATTGAATTCAGATGTAGAAACATTTCAATATTTTACAATGTTTTAGCTTTTAAAACCCATTCTCTATTTCAAACAACATGATTAATTTTAAATTAATTAATGAAAACTATGTGTTATGAATTTTGAAAAATGGGATCCATATTTGGATTAATTAGGTCTAAATTATATAAATATATTTATTTTATTTTTGGGATTTATGAATAGTAACTTCAATAATTTTTATTAATATAGTAAAAGGGTAAAATGAGTAATTATGGGTAAGAATACTATTATAAAACTACCATATCACTTGTCCTAATATTATTGGATGAGATATGGACGACCAAGAAAACCCTTGGGATGAAAATTTGGCCTTTGTAATCCACATGGGTGTGATTATGACACTTATAACTTTTAATTTAAAGTAAAGGGAAATATGTTATAAACATATATATTCTTACTAATTTTTTTTAATACGGGGTTATATAAGTGATATATTCAACTATAAATAGTAATTATAAATATAAAAATATCTCCTATATCATGTTACTTTATTTATATTTTTATACATTAAGTAATTAAATTTAATATGTCACATTGATGATGCAATGATTGCTTTATTAACGAAGGAATCAAATAAATGATATAATAAATATTAAAATAAATATTATTTGAAATAATTTATGTCATCCACAATTTTTATAGGTGAATATGAAATCTTATAATACTATTAAATGGTTTTTTTGGAAGTTATCTATTTGTTTATATTTTATTTAAATTCAATAAAATGAATAGTGTAAGAAATTGATATAATTGATGTTTTATAAAAACATTAAATAATTATATTATTTAAATGACCTAAAGAAATTATAAAATCACAAAGTGAATATGATAAGGTCTAAAAATTCATTGAGTTTCATATTATGTTAAATTTACCCCATATAAGTAAAATATATAGCCTCTTCATACATAAAATGTTGTTACCACCATTAAAATTTAAGGAGAATAATTAAGGGTAAACTGAAAAGATAAGGTTTAAAATAAAATCAACACATGTCTAAAAATTATTTAATAAGAGGATTTTGAAAATTAATCATATTATATTCTACATATTTTAATTTTAAATCATTTGGATTAAAAAATTAATTTACATTAATTTAATATTTTAAGAATTTCCATGGGTTCCCCTCACATCTATTATAAAAGAGAACCTAATCCCTCAAATATTCACTTGAATTTGAGCCTTCAAACTCATCCATACCCCACCATTTTTCCTTATAAAATTATCTATTTATATTATAGTGTTTTTTGACATCTTAAAATACCAACTCTAGTGCTCTAATAAGAGATTTAGAGGAAGCATGTCACAGAAGATGTAATCTCTTCTACCGATTTTTTCAAACTACTTTCTTCTTCTAATTCGTCTTAATTGGTTGTTTAATTATAAAATAATAACCTCAGTACCGGTTATATACTACTATTTTATTTTAATTATCAAACAACCATCTTCCACCTTCTATCCATCCTATGAAAAACAAAATCACCGTGCGTGCGTACGTACAGATTACCGTCTCCACACCGTGGTGTAATCTATTTTTTCACCACCACCTTACTTGGATTGGTATAATGATGGAAATAATAACTATATATGATTATTATAACATGATAATTATTCTTAAATATTATAAACCATCCACTTAAATTCAATTCAATAATTATGGAAATGACATTGCTACTTATGCGTACGTACGAATTATGGTCTTCACGATGCGATGCGATTTATCATATATGATATTCATTAAATAATGATTATATAAATATATAGAATGAATAAATATGGTATATATTATGTTAATATCATTTTTTAATGATATAACTATGACCTAATGAAGATAATCATAACTTATTTTATAAAACATGCATAAGAACATAAAGCAGTTAATATCAGAATAATGAGTGACAATGAAATGTTGCTAACAAAAAAATGATAATATGACCATATATGATATCATAAAAATTAATATGATTATATAATAAGTCAATTACATTATTTAAATCATCCTACATGAGGTCCAGATACATACTAAGGATATCTGACCAAGGGTAAGGGATAATTTTGCAATCTCATTATTATTCAAGATTGTTTATTCATAAGTATTTACTGGGTATATTTATCATCTAAATACATGTTAATTAAATATTTAATACTATTTATATTCTTCTACAATTTTTTAAAGTCAATTTTACCCATTGGTGAATTTTTACTAAATGGTATGAAAGGAATATTTTGTCGTTATTTGATACAGTGTACTTTTTGACTTTCCGTAAAAAGTATGAGGAAAATGATTTTTTTAACTTATAAAACATGAATGTATTTTTATTATTTAATGATTCATTATTTCCATGAAGCTTACCTAACATGTTTTCAAGGTTATTTTAAAATAAATTCGTTTCTTTTAAAATTTCTTGGTGTTTTGAGAAAAGAAAATGTTTTTGAAGAAGAAATGATATTTTCCTCAATAATTAATTTCATATGTTATATCAAAAATATTTTACATATAAGATGAAATTATTTAAATAGGGTTATGTTTCTATTATTACTATGATTTTTTTTATGTTTATGATGGAATTCTATTTATGAAATCTATTTGTTTTTCATGGATTTTGTTATGATGGAATGAAGTTTAAGAAACCCATTTTATTCATTGGGTTATACTATGATGAATGATTTATGTTTTTGTGGAACACATAAGAATGAATTTATTATGATATGGGTGGTACCTATATCTCCATAAAATTAATTGGTTAAATATTTATATCTCATGATATAGACATGACTGGAACAACAAGTAAATATGGTTTAGTAATACAAGGATGGAATGAAAAAAGTAAACCTGATTCAATAATGGACTTTGTCCTCTATGATGGTCTTGGAAATGATCCTTGATTAAATATGAAATTATTTTATATGTTTATGTTTATTCCACAAAATATCATTCCATATATTACGACTTTTGGGATTACATTCATTTATTCTTATGAACTTTCATGATTTATCTCATGGCATGATATCATGATCTTCCATATGGAGGATAAGATTTTAAAATGTTATGTTTTTTTATCTTATGATTATGATATGATTTATATCTCCCTTGTTTACCCTTACTTATCATATGATCTCACCCTTCAATATGTTTCTTTTCCACAAGTAATGAAGAAGGGTATTAAGTAAGATATGTTAAAAATTGGTCTAGTTATGATGAAATAAGTGGGAGAAAATGAAGATGTCCAATGAAATAGTTGTTTATGTTTCCCAGTTTCTGAAGACACTATACCTATATGGTCCTGATGTGGCTTTTTAATATTTTTTAATGAATATTATTCAACTTTTAAGTAATATCAATGTATGTAAAGTATGAGTCATTATTGTTGGTATCAAAGGAAAGGTACAATTAACCTTTGGAAACTAGGATGAGAACACCTTAGTAATAACCCTAAGGATATGACTAAGAATAGGTTAAAATCCTAGTGTTGTAGAAATGACCGTGAATAACCTAGGATAAAACCTAAATTTTCCAAAATTGAACTTTTATTCTTGATTATGTGGTTTTCCCATTATGATCAGTGATGCTAGCACTATAATTCTTGGTTTTAGTCAATGGATAGAACCCGAAGGAACTGCATTAATACTGAATGGGATGGGAAATGCAATGATTGTACTCTTGAGAAACCAAATGTCATTGGATCTGGAATAAAAAATATTGTAGCCATGCTCACACAAATTTCTCAAGCTATGAATCATATAGGACATCCAAATGAGAAAAGGATGGAACAAAATTCTATTGAGTCCTTCATGATGCAGCGCCCACCTTCTTTCAGTGGGTATTTTGATCCATTAGTGGATGAACAATGGATCAATACCGCTAAAAAGATATTTTCAGTTATCCAATGTTTAAAACATGATAAATTCATCTTATCAGTCTATCATTTTTAAGGTGAAGTTGATGAATGGTACAACTTTATCAAGAATATGGGGAAAAGAAACGAAATTGAATCCATGGAATGGGAAGAGTTCAAGACCTTATTTTTCAGTAAGTAATTTCCTCATATTCTCTTAACAAATATGTAGAAGGAGTTCCTTAAACATAAGAAAAGGGATGGTGAATCTGTTGGTACCTATAAATAAAATTTTACAATACTTTCAAGGTATACTTATAGAATTATTATCCAACCTGAGAGTAAAATTGATTGATTCTTTAGTTTCTTAAAACCATGTCACTAAAGGGAATTATCCATAAGGGACTTCAATAGCTATGAAGAAATCATTTGATGTTCTCTCAAGGTTGAGATGGATATTGGAGTAACCCATCAGTCCTATGGGTTTGATAAGAAGAGAAAAATGGATTTCAAGGGAAAATATAAAGACCACACTGAAAAGAAGATGAGTTTTACCTTATTCTAAAAGTGTGGAAAGAAACATGGATGGAATTTTCTTAAAGGGACTAGTAAATGTTTTAGATGTGGAAAAAATGGTCATCAAGCAGTTGAATTCTAAATTGATGGGAAAAAGATGTTTGATGATGCAAATAGAGAAAAGGATACATATAATGCACCTCCTACACTTTGATGTTACAAGTGTAAATAAATTTGGAATTATGCCAATCAATGCCCTAATCCAAGTTTTATTGATGATGATTGACATTAGAAAACTATTAAGGCCAAAGAAAAAGCCAAGTCTCATGAGATCACTATTAGTGATGTGGAGTATGATAATTAAGTGGTGAAAGGTACACTTACCATCCAATATAAAGTATCAAATGTTTTATTAGATTTTGGATCCACCCACTCTTTTATTTCTAAATATATTTCTAAGGGTATTGCCATATTACCTCATCAATTAGATGTTGAGTTAGCTGTGACAACTCCTAATGGAAAGATGATCACATAAAAAATTTATAATTCTTCTCCTGTTGAAGTTTGTGGGAAATAGCTTCCTACGAATCTTGTGATCCTTCCTATTGTGGAATTTGATGTGATTATTGGAATGGATTGGATTTCTCTATTTAGAGTTCATATCAATTTACAAGGAAGGTAAGCCACATTTCATATTTTGAAATTAATCTATGATCATATATCAATGCAAGGATGAATATTACCTCCCAGTAGAAATTTCTTCCATATTATGGGTCTTGATTCCTATAAATGAAGGTTATTTATCTCAAATGGTTAGGGAGAAACTCAAGATTAAGAATACACCTATTTTACTGGAGTTTAATGATGTATTTCTAGAGGAATATCCAGGTCTTCCACTGAATCATAAAGTTGAGTTTTCAATAGAACTCATACAGGGTGCTATGCCTATTTCAAAGACACCATATAGATTAGACCCAATTGAGTTACAAGAATTGAAGAAGAAACTCCAAGAGAGTCTTAATAAGGGATTCATATACCCTAGTGTGTCACCTAAAGGAGAACCTATTTTTTTAAGAATAAATACAGATCAATGAGACTTCACATTGATTGTTGAGAACTTAAAAAGATCACTATTAAGAACAAATATCCTCTTCCCTACATTGATGACTTATTCAACCAACTATGTGGGGATCAATAATTTTCCAATATTGATCTTTATTTAGGATATAATCAATTAAGGGTTAAGATGGATGATATACCAACGACATAATTCCGTACAGGGTTTAGACACTATGAATTTATAGTGATTCCTTTTGGTCTTATTAATTCCCCCACTATCTTCATGGATCTAATGAATAGAGTCTTTAGATACTATCTTGATCAGTTTGTGTTATTCTTTATAGATGAAATTTTTATCTATTTGAATATCAAGGAAGAACATGAAGACCACTTCATAATTGTACTGAAGACCATGAGAAATGATAAGATTTATGAAAAATTTACAAAGTGTGAATTTTGGATTCATAAAGTTTCATTTTTGGGTCACATAATCTCAAGATAGGGGATATCTTTGGATCTATCAAAAATTGAAGTTGCTAAAAGTTGGCTGAGACCAAAAAAATAACCAAGATCTGAACTTTTCATGGTTTGGATGGATATTACCAACCTTTAATGACATATTTTTCACGATTATCTAATCCACTCACCATGTTGACTCCAAATGGAGTTAAGTTTGTGTGGACGAAGGAATGTGAATAGAATTTCAAAGTTCTAAAAAGAAGGTTAGTTAGTGAACCTATGCTCACACTACCTTGTAGTGGAGAATGATTTGTGCTCTATAGTGATTCATTCAAAAAGGGGTTGGGTTGTGTTATCATGAAAAATGATATGGTTATTTCTTATGCTTCACGCCAATTAAAAATCCATGAGAAAAATTACCCAACTCATGATTTGGCATTAACTGCAATAATATTTGCATTAAATACATAAAGGAATTATATTTATGGTGAAATGTTTGATATTTATACTAATCATAAGATTTTAAAGTATATTTTCACACAAAAGGAGTTAAATATGAACCAAATAAGATGGTTAGAGTTGATTAAAGAGTACGATTGTTCAATACATTACCACCCTAGGAAAGAAAACAAGGTGGCATATGCTTTGAGTTGACAAGTGTAAAGACCCAGAAATTTCGTGGAAATTTTTTTCTTAAATTCATGGGATTTTTTACGAGTCTGTGAAAATTTACGGCACTTGATTCCGAGGCCCGGTGTGCCCGAAATAAATTTTTGAAGTTTTGTTCGGGTGCGTTCAGTAAAAGTACGAGCAAATTTTATAAATTTTGAACCAGTGCTTGGAACTAAAATCTGAGGGCACTGTTGAACTCACAGCGCCAGTATTCGCTTAAGAAGGTTTTATCCTTGAAGACAGATGGTGTAGAATGGAAGTTAGATTTTGGGTTTTTTAATAAAGTTAAATAAAAAATAAGTTTTAGCTTATTTTTTTTATTTTTGAGGTGTTTAAAACATCCAAGAGGTGGTTAGTGGTGGGGACCACCACACCCTAACCTCCCATGGGAGGTTATGGTGGTGGGGACCACCCGCACATAACCTCCCTTAGGAGGGTATCCTTGGTGGGGACCACACGGGCTTTAAACCCCCTTAACTCCCCATAAAGGGGGAGAAAAATCTTCACCCTTCCCCACAATTTAATTGAGCCAGCTCCAACCATTAATTAAGTGAGTTATCTCATTTAATTAATTCTTTATTTGAATTATTTTTAATATTTTGGCCAACAAATTAAATAATGGGTTAGCTTAACCCATTATTTTTGGTTGGAAATTCATTTGGTGGAGTTTTGAAAAAAGGTCTTGGAAGAACCTGGATAACCTTTGGGGAAACTAATTATCCAATGAAGAACGATCTTCAAATGTGCCAAAAGAGAAGGAGTCGACTGCGAAGAACTCAGTCTTTGACTTTTTCACCTTTGAACGCTCATCCGCTAACGACGGATATCCTCTTCCTTTTCCGACATTGATGAATTGACACCACCTTTCCGCGACTTCGTCAACGATCCTCAAATACGAGGTAGGGGATTTTATGTTTGAAATTATTTCTGTCCTTCAATGCACAAATCTTGGATTGTGTTTTGCCAACTGTTACTGCCATAACGTGGAAGGATCGAGCCACACGAACACGGCCCGAACCTCCCCCTTCATTTCTCCTCGTTTGGTGATCACCGTGGTGGACAGTAGGGAGTCGTGACCAGGGCGGGCTGCGGCGGAGGAGCTGGAGTGGCTGGACGCTCGGTGATCCGATAGGAGCGGGACCCAGTGGGTCCCATTTGATTGAGACCGGGACCAGGTGGCACTGGTTTGGGTTCCCACCCGAACGGCTAAGCCGTTCGGGAGCTAGGGGCACACGGATTCCCCCGGGATGTGGCTGAGGCGGACCCCATGGGCTGTCGGTCCGGACCCTGCGCGGGCTGCCGGGTTGCCCTCGGGTCAGGCCGCCCCTTCGGGCCGGGCCAAGCCCTCACGCCAGGCCACCCCCTTGGACCGGGTCAGGCCGGGTCAGTCCGACTGGGTCGGACCGGACCCGGACCCACTTTGGACTGTTTTCACCTTTTCGCTCATATATTGGGCTACGAATGTCCGATCGATGAACCTTATGTGGTGACGGAAGGATTAGAGTTATAAAGTAATTTTGGAATATCCCACTTGAGATTTGGACATAGTTGGGATATGTTCGTGTTGGTTTGAACCTAAAAACCAACCGGGACATTGGAACGGAAATGCCAATAACTCACAGACCGGGCATCCGATTGACGCGCTGTCTGTTGCGTTGCGACCCCTATGACAAGGTAAACCTTTGAGATGCTTCTAATTGGGACTTCATGATAGTTGGAGTATCGACCAGTAGCTCATGGAGAGGATCCTTTCAGAGACGAGAAAGCGTAGTACATAGACCTAATAGCTGGCTGATACCTGACGACTGCTGACCTTTCGACTAGCCCAATGGGAAGCGCCTCTGTGTGAAGTGGAAGAACCACAGCAGGGAGCGACTCTGTGTGACACGACAGACCCACGGTACTCGACATGAGGATTACGTTAGCAAGCTATGAGGGGGAGCACCTCTTTGTGACGCGGCAGACCCACAGTTGGGATCACCTTTGTGTGACGCAGCAGACCCACGGTACTCGACAGGAGGAGTACCACAATAGTCGAGGATAGTGGGAAGTGCCTCTGTGTGACGTGACAGGCCCACAATAATCTATAGAGGAGGATTACACCAACAGCCTCGGTTTCGATAGTTTGACTGGGAGGGTTACATGTTACCACCCTAGAATAAAATCTTGGTTTTGAGCTGAGTCAATGACTTTTGTGTTTTACTCATGTTTGAGATGGGTTACTAGATAACTTAGGTATATGTATGGGCATTTACCTATGTAATGGTTATCCATTTAATCCATGATTTGTGGTTTATCCTTTTTGGATTTTTTGAGACCTTGAGGGTCTCAGGGTCCCTACTGAGTATCGTTATACTCACCCCTGCATGGGCTATGCCCGCACCTATTTGTATTGGTTGAAGAAGACAGACAATGCTAACTGAGGTAGAGTGTAGTAGGGTTGGATGGTACCTGGAGGTGGACCACTCAGCAAGACGGTACACGGAGTGGACGGACTGACGTGGAGTACTGAGGATGCCATCTGTACCTACCCTTTAGGTTGGAACCTCGAAGGACGACCTAGAGGCTACTTTACTTTTCTTCTTTCATTTGTACTTGTACTTTTCCATTTCCTTGTAATTTACTATTGGGCTTGTATTTCTAGCCCCCTTTACTTTCATAAATCTCTTTTGTATACAGTTTACTTAGTGTTTTACTTCTAGTTGTGTACTCCGATGTGTTTGTTTTCAGTTTTAAAGGCAATGCCTTCCCAGTTTAGGGATTTACGCCTTTGGTGCTAGTCGCCAGCCCCTAGACTATGGAAGGTGGGCTTGGGGTAGTCACGATACGGGCCTCGGGGGATGGGTCGTGAAAAATTAGTATATGAGGAGTCGGTTCTACCACAGAACTTAGGACTCTGATATTGCTTTTCTATGAAGAAATAATGTTAAGGGTACTAAGTGTGGTTCTCAGTTCAGGGAGCCCAATGTTGGTGTGGGCGACCGACGTATCCATACACCAGGACCCTGACTACTGATTTCCAACTTAGTTTATGAAAACACTGATTGTGTGCGTGCATTTAAAAATTTTCTTAAGTCAGCTCAACCAAGTCAGCTCACCAAGTATAAACTTTTGACCGTGTTGCATCTGTTTCTTTCAGGATGCCTCCCCGTAGAGCCCCGAGAGTCATACGCTCTGACAGCCAACCAAGCAATGAGGCCTCGGTGCATGGCCCTTTAACAGTTGATGCACCAGTGGTACCACTTCCCGATGGGCCACCGATGCCACCAACCCCAGTAACAGACGATGCATGCCACTTGAGTGTGTTGCATGAGTTCCAGTGCCAGAGGCCACCCAAGTTCCAGGGAGAGATGAACCCACAGGCGACTGAGGATTGGCTGGAAGGTGTGGTGAGAGTCTTCAGTTGGATGATCAAGATATTAAAAACTGATTCTTTAGAAGGAATATGAAACTTAATATTGTAAAAGGAATTTAATCTCACCATATTTTATCATATTATTCACTTTAAATGTATTAATTATGTAGATTATTTTGTTTCAAATAATATTCCTTCCACAAAATCAATATATTCAAACTATATTGATGTGTAACTATTTACACAACCCATTAATTATTTTATTAAAACAAATTAAAATCTTACTATATTTATACATTTCCAAATTCATCCTATGCATATGGTACATGAAACCATTTCATTTAAATTTTTATAATTATATGATATCAACAATCCCCACTTGAGTAAGTTTGGAGGCATGAATAGTCAACTCAAACTTTTTTGAACAAGGAATAATCCTTTAGGCCAGTGAGTAGTCTTTCCAAAATCCCCTTTACCCAATGATACATTACTCAAAATATATCTCAATTCCATTGTAATTCAAACACCTAATATTTATAAATCATAAAAAACTACTTAATTCATGTTCAAAACTAAACAAAATCAAAATTCTTGGTAGAATAAAACTAAATCCATTATCATACCAAGCATTTAACTCCATAGATGCATAAATAAAATCATAGAAGCAGTTTAAAAACATTAAACTAAAGAATAAAAATATTCACAATATAAAAAATTTATAATTATGAATAATAAAAAAGGGAATAAAAAATAATTGAACAATTCATAAATTTAAACTTGAGATAAACATTTATGATCATTTCATAAATAAATATAATTATAAATTTTTTATAATTTTATCAAACCTTATGAATATTCACCAATTTTTAATATAATTTTTTTATTCTTTTCATTATATTAACTCTTTCATATTATTCATTATATGGTATTTACTTTTAAATATTTGATATTAATGAATTATAGACATTTTATAATCCAATTTCTATTATATAAAAAGTTTAAATAATCTAATTATAAAATATTTAACATTAATTAGAACTTTCACATATCAGTCATAAAAACTCATTTTGATGTGGTTTAAATAATTTCAAAAATAAGGATTTTAATTTGAACATATCAAATAAATATTATAAAAAATTCATAGATTTAAATATAAACACTTATAATTTTTACATATATTATAATTTATAAATGCATTATAAATTTCACTTATAATGCATATAAACTATTTATATCTAAATTATAATTCATTCCATATAATTTTAAAAAGGTATCTAAACATTAATTAATAATATTATGGGATATTTAAAAAATATTTCAAAAAAAGTTACTTAATTATAAAAATTATATAAATAATTAAATAAAAAATCATTATAAATATATAAATATCCCATTTTACCTTTTTTCGTAATTTTTAAACAATATATAATTATAAAATTCTATTTATAATTTAATTTTAAGGGGAAATTGTTTTTTATTTTTTAACCTTACATAAGGTTAAACATGGTGGCCTATGTAAGATTAAATTGATGGTGGCTACGTAAGATTAATCTCATGGAACTTGGGTTTGTGTAGAATTAATCTGCCTCACATAACATTAATCTAAGAATGAAATGACATCAACTTTTTAGATTTATAACATTATCATTACAATAAATAGCCAATCATACATAAAATTAAATAGGATTAATCGTATGCAGAGTGTTTGCGGAATAAGAGCAGCCGTGTGTGGTGGTCCTGGGTGAGAATAGAAAATATTAATCTCACACGTTATAGGTAATAAAACATTATTATAATGGGTTTATATCACTGGTTGGAATGGCCCAAAGGCCTTCATTTTTCATTATTTTTGATAATACATCTTTCAAGGGGTGAGGTGAAACCATTATAAGGCCTGAAGGCTTAGAGACAATTACATGACCTGTAGGTATTATAAGGAATCAACCAGACAAGAAAACTTGGAACTGCTCCTCCCCAACATATGTCATGATATCAGCACTCCACCTTTACAGGGCTAGTTGGCTAGCTGTCCTATACAAAGCTGCATAGGCCTGGTACCTATGGCAAAGCCAAACCCTCTCATTATTCTAAATCCAGTTAGCTTTGTTCTAGTGAATGCGCCTGCACTGAATCCTCATATGAAGCCTTGTTCCTGGTAATCAAACTGGTACATCTGAATTCAAGTGGCCCAAAGGCCTTGGGTGTCCCTAAGGCCTTAAGGTGGTCCCAAGGCCTTAAAAATCAACTGACCCGATGAACTTGGGTGGCCCGAAAGCCTTACAGGATCCAAGGCCCAAATTGGTGGCCCAAAGGCCCAAATAGATGAATAGTTCCAGCTGCTATAGTACCAAACAATATCTACTGCAATTCCTGTTACAATAACTGCTACAATACCTGCCACAGTACTGATATAGTGCCTGCTACAGTACTGCTATAGTACCAAAAATATGCCTCCACCCGGATTTGATCTCGGGTCTCTTGGATGCACCAACCAAGTCCTCAACAACTAGTAAGATTAACTTACATGAGATTAACTTAGTGCCACATTTCATGAATAAGGATATAAATAACACTAAGTTACTTATGTAGGATTAATCCATCGATTCACATGATAAGAACCCTTTTGTAGAACTCACGTTACACAATATATTTCTTGCATGACATTAAAGTATAGTCATTATTATATGCAATCTGGTCTATGTTAGAATGATTCAACATATATAGAAATCCATGATACCACCTCACATAGATGTAGGTCACATTTAATGACACATACTAATTTTTAAACAATATGATGTTGGGAAAAAATCCCTTAAGGTATCATTGAATCATTTTTTTGAGGTGATTGTGTTTGTTGACAAAGAAGGCCTCCTTGTTGTATTTACTGACAAAACAGACCATGGTATACATATTTTTTGACAAAAGGGTGTTTATATGGTGATTTTTCAGGTTCAGGAGATTTTTTGGATATCCATGTTTGATTTAAGAACCTAGACAAAGGAATGGACGATCTGGAGGCGGTTCAAAAAGAGAAGATACAAGGTGGTGCCATTTTCCAGTGTTCGCCAAATTTTTGGGCGTAGAAATTGGAAAATAGAGAGATGTGTTTTTGGAAAAGGGAGGTGCGCAAAAAATTATAGTGGTGGGTGAAAAAGAAAGTGGTGCACGAAATATTGGCATGGTGCACAAAATAGAGGATTGGATTTTTTCACGCAAGAGGTGCTTCGAGATCAGAAGCTTGAAAATTGGAAAAGGCATGAGGTGCACAAAATATTAGAGCATTGTACAAAAAAGGAAGTGGTGTGCGAATTATTGGCGTGGTGCACGAAATAGAGGAATGGAGTTTTTTGTGCAAGAGGTGTTTCGAGATCAGAAGCTCAAAAATCAGCAAAGGCTTCAGGTGCGTGAAATATTTAAGCAGTGCATGAAAAACAATGTTGCATGGAAGATGTGATTTTCATGCTCGAAGTGAATTAGGTGCTCAAGGAGGGTTTTCGCTCAGGGGTAAATTTTTCCTATAAATATGAAGTGACCCTCCTTATTCTAAGAAGCTCAAGACTTAGAGAGTATCCAAGATCTGGCATACGAAATTGGAATATGCATGGGAGTTGCATGTAAATGTCAATTTTTTCACGTAAAGTTAGGTGTTTTCACATAAAGAAAAGGCTGCACATAAAAATAAGGTTGTGCATAAAGCTCAGGCAGTGCGTAAAATGGTTGTCGCGCGTTAATAAAAATCTGTGTGTAAAAGAAGGCCATCGCGCGTAAAACAATTGGATGCACGTAAAAGAGGTGTTGCATGAAAATTGTATTTCGCGTAAAGTAAGGTAATTACGTGCAAGGTGCAGTAAGGGCTGCACGTAAAAATTAGAGATGAATGGTACACCCAGTGCAAAGTGAGATTCATCCGTGGGTGAAAGTTGGACGTCAACAGAGCATCTATCAATAGTTAAATATTAAGATTTCATTAGTGATAATGAATGGACCTACAAGTCATAAACTGTGTGTGGATCCTTTCCAGAGTAGTGAGAAAAGGAATAGTAAGAAGGTGATACTTTCTACCGGTAGTGATACAGAGAGAGAGAGGAATAGGGAATGACCCTTGGGAAAGCAGTGAGCTAACCCAAAACATTGTAAAGGTAGTGAGCCTGGGCATAAAAGTGATCTAGCCTAAACATTGTAAATTGGTAGTGAGCTTTAGTGGATTTGGTACAACTGGACATCACCGTTGTATGCTCCTTAGACGTAGCCCAATGAGGGTGAATAGAGTAAAAATATCTGTGTGTACCTGCTTGCTTCCCTACATTGCATCCAAAGCATCCTTATCAGATAAATAAGGAAAGAACAAGATAAACGTTAACAAAATAAGATCAAACAAAGCAACCCTTATAATATAGAGGACAAGATCCAGTGGGGCAGGAATAATTTTTAGAATAGAATATCCATACACTGATTCACCCCCCCTCTGAGGGTATCTAGGACCCTTTTGGTCTTAATAGACGATGACCCGTTTCTTTATAAAAAATTTTGAAACATTATTTTAAATAAAATATAATTATTCAAATTTCATTCCTTGGCTATGATACCACTGAAAGGTTTCTAAGTATATTTTAATTATGAAACATAGTAATAAAAGAAAATTAGAAACCACAAAAAAGGATTTCCATTTATAGAAACTTGAAACCATGTAAACTACAAAATTAAGACCTATAGTTATATTATATTTTCCTTACTCAGTTCACTCTATAGTAATTTAATCAGAGTACCACTAGACCTTAGGTGCATTTTATTTTATGAAGAAGCCTATTGACTAGTAGTGAGGGGTTAAGAGGTGACTATGGGGAGAATATACCCTCTAAAGATCATTAATAATAACAACACATAAACTATAGAAGAATTAAAAAGAAAAGAAAAGAAAAGAGAAGAATATGATATGAAAAATAAACATCTACAATGTCCTTTTTTTTATAAAAAAATCAAATGATTTATAATAGGCTGATTACATACATACATATAAAAAATAACTATAATAAACTTTAATACTAGAACATAGGAACCACCCAAACCATCTACAAAACCATAATGTCCTGCTTGTGCACCATTTATAGTTTGATATCCACTAGAATCCTAATGTCAATTCCTTAATCTTACATGTTTCATTAAACATAATTTTGTCACATATCTGAGAGGGATCATGAATGGAATGAGTATATACTCCGTATTCCACCACTAATGATGTACCTAGAATAATATCTATACAAAAAAAAGCTTATGATAGGTGAAATAAATGATAAATAAATCATTCAACCCAACCCTATCCACTCATGATCTACTAGACACAAATGATACTTTACCTTTTTTGGATAGTTCTATAGTGGAATGATTCATCCATGGTATGTCATATTGAAAGTGGGCATGAAATTCCAACCAATTCAACACCACATGACATTACACACGACCATAAAAATTATAACCATCTTGAGTCAAATGTGATTCCATATATGTATTACCAAATATCATATCCCTAGTCCCATGGTTATCTGAACCCTTTACTAAATAATGGTTCAATAATCCGATGAAACCCAAGGCATGAAAAAATCCATCCTCTATTAATCCTACTTCATTTTCCCTAACATATATCACATATATTATGGGGACCATGATCTCATCTTGTGATCAAAATCATTACTATGATATTGTGTCCACCTATAAAATATCCTTCTATATAAAAATGGTCAAAACCATAACCCCTAATATACTCAATCTACAAAGGATAACACCAATTACCAGTGATAAAAACTACCTTACATGCCTTTTCCTATGTGAACACAACCCCAATTTCCTTAACCTCATAATGAGTTGAAATCATTGACAACTTATGGAAATAACTCAGTTAAACACCATACATACCAATGTAAATGGACAATTCCATACACATCACACCTAAAAACCATTTTCACCACCTATGGAAATGGTGAACACTATATTAATTACATATTTGAACCATTTTACCCATTACCATTGATCAACATCACCTAAATTCACATGGGTTATACCAATTTTTTTCCAAAGTAAACACATCTATCATTTCATCCGAAGAAAATTTATCCTCAACACACTACATCATGCCCATTAATACTTAAAACTACACAACCATGAATTCCAAGACTTGTTGGGATATACCAATAAATTTTCATATGATATTACCCCCAGTTATCTCTAATAAGTAACAGAAACCACAAGTGGTTCCATTCTCTGTCACTCACATGACCATACCGTTACCCATTTATCACATGATTCATATCACACATATTTCAAAGGAAATTTATAAAAACCCTCTACCTAGAGTTAGTAAGGCTCCACTCACTGAGAAAATGTGTTCAATCTAGTTTTTCTCAATAATATATAAAAACAATTAATTTTGGGAACATATAATATAAAATAATAAAATGATAAGTGAAACCAAGAATGAAAACTCAAATTCATCTATCATTACATGTGGATACTCTCTGTAATGAACAACAAGAAGAAAAGAAAATAATTGTTGAATATCTCTTCATAGGGAAGTAAGAATGATATATAAATATAGATAGTGAGAGGGAGGGAGGGAGGGGGGATTGAGAGAGAAATAATACCCATAGTAATGGTACCTGAAATGGAGAAATGATCCTTAAATACTAAATTTAACCAATTAATTAATTATTATTTATAGAAAATAGACATACGGAACACCATAGAGTGATTCCCTAGTTCATGATGTGATTCCCCCTCCAAAATTTTACACTCATTTTGATGAAAAATATATAATCCTGATCTAATATGTAAATTAACTCTTACATATCATCTATATTATAATTTTCAAAGTCTATAAACCTTACATATTAGTCATATTAACTCTTACATATCATCTAGATAAATATTTTCAAAGTCTATAACCCTTAAATATCACTTTTAAAACCCTAACAAATCATCCAAAAATAACCCTTATATATCTTCTAGATACAACCCATATGTGTCATCTGTGTATTTCCTTCATATAATTCAAATAAAAAATTACATATCATATAATTTTCCATTTTACCATCCCTTTTATATTAAAATAACACTTATGTATCACCGGGAAATTCTGTTTACCCTTACATATCATACTTTTCTATTTTTTTACCAAAATTTAGTAACCCAATGTATCACATGTAAACCTTTACACATCATAGGAAAACCCTTATATGTAACAACCCCAAACCTAGTATTTGAGAGTCAGTAGTTATTTTATTACAATGGAATATATACAAGAGATCACATCCCCAAAGATTGATCAGTTTAGAAGAATTTAATAACTATATACATATATGGTTCCCTTATTATATTTCTAATTAAACATATAATCTAATAATGTAAAATAAACTTATTACTTTGGAAATAGATCCCTCATTAAATAGCTGAAAAATATATGTCCTTAAATTAATAAACTAACAATGAAAATGAATCCATAGATTTTGTTATAGTGAAAATCTCATGGATAGTAATAATTGAATATTGAATGAAGGAAATTATTAATTATTGGACATCATGTATCTAACATATGAACTACTATCATCAATACCTTTTATAATATGGATTAATTTTATGGGTATAAATCTATTTGATTCTTCTCGGAAACAAATTTGAAGGGTTTTTTTGCCAACTATTTTGTCTCATAAGACCTGTCAATTCATTGAGGGGCTATATAATTCAAGGCCCCAACCATTACAGAAATCCCAAATTATTATTACTACATTTATTTAATTAATGAACAATTTGAATTATCAAAATATCCATGTTGAGTAGAGGAGACATATTTATCAATATTTCCCCAGTTAAAACAAAATTCAAATTAAACACTGTATGTAAAAATGGTATACGACTTAGACAATAATCATATCCATGATAAAAGAAATATGGATATTTAATGAAATATTTAATTTTTTTTAAAAATATGATACCTTTGCCCAAAAAAACCAAGGCACAATTAAAATCAAAATAAAAATTATAAGAGTCTGAAATACAAGATCATATCGCAATATTTTTCATTTAAGGAAATAAGATCCCTGAGGAGGTCTTTGAACCAGATGATGTATTGATTTACTCCCATGTTAGCCATTCCATCTACAAATATATTTACTTCTCGATAAACATATGTGATAATATAGTTGTGATTGATAAGAGAACGGGTGCATTCCCTCCAATGAGTAGTAATTGACCAAGAGAGATGAATAATGCCATTCCAAATTGCTTGCATGATGGTCATCGAGTCTCTTTCAATATAGAGTTTGTTAAAACCAAAGAGCTTGGAGAAGGAAATAAAAATAATTAAGCTCATCATATCAGCTTAAAAGGAGGTGGAAATGCCACACATACCCATGAAACAACCAAGGATCTGGCCAAGATGATTCTTGAAGATAGCACCACATCCCGCAGGTCCCGGATTGTCTTTGGAGGTGCCATAAATATTAATTTAGATCCATCCAGGAATATGAGCTCTCTAGAAAACCTCTAGAGTGTAGCAAGGTTGAAAGAAATTTCCATTAATACGAAGACATCACAGGATTACAAAGTCATGCACAGAGTTGTGGAAATGTCCCTTTTACATCAGAGCAGCTTCGTGTATGGAAATAAGGATTCACATCTGACTTGCATTTTTGATTGGATAAGTAATTCTTATGAATAATTCCATTTTTATCATACCATATCACATGGTGGATCTCAATAACTATATATAGGTAAAGGTTCTTGATTTTTTGTGATCCTTCCATTTCTGCACATCTCTTTAGTTGAGTTTTGATGGAGTCAAGAGTTAACCATATATAGTCAAAAAATGTCATGAATATAGTTCCAAAGAGTAGAAGAAGTAGAAAAAGAAAGAAAGAGGTTGTTATCATCTTCTCTATGTTGATTAATTTTTTTTCATTTGGAGCAAAGCTGGATTCCAAAAGATTAAAGGAAAATCTCTGTGGGAACTCTGTTGTGAGCAAGACTCCAGATGATATTGAATCTTGAAGGATTTATCCAAGGTTTGTTGAAATGTTTTAACCAACTATAGTCATTTTCAGAGTTATAGAAATAATTATTATAGAATTTTTTTGAGTTTATTAGACCATTGTGAGTAGGTTCCCAAATTAAGAAATCATTAGTGTAAGCAAAAGAGTAATTTTAAATGACATTCATAATAGTATCAGGTGGGTGGTCGAGTTGATAGTTTAGGATTTATCTAATAGAACAGTTGACATTCTTAGGGGTCTAATCGGGAGATCTCATATAAATTAAATGCGTTATCATCCAATTATCCAACCAGAATTTCATGGAGGATTCTCTGGAGACCATCCATCTAGAATTATTCATGATATTGTAGAAGGATTGTTTTATGGATGGCCATATGGAGGAGTTAATGAAATTAGAATTAACCTTCTTAAGTTTGTCAATAAATCTATTTTTGAGGAAGGTAATAGCTTCATAAGTATTGTGAAAAGGTTACAAGTGAGTCTATCTTTAAGGGATTCATTAGAGTACTTTATATTTTTAATGCCTATACCACCTTTCTCAATGGGCTTGAAACATGTTGACCAGGGGACAATGACAAGATTTCTTTCTTGAGTACTACCAGTCTAGATGAAATTATTTATAGTAGTTTTCATGTTTTTGATCAGAACAAAAGGCCATTTATAGACCATCATGGTGTAGACCATCTTAGAGATAATAGTGTATTTTACAAGGAAAGTACTAACAGACATAGAGAGAGATTTTCCATTCCAAGAAGATACCTAGTTTAGAACTTGGTCAACTATAGTTGCAAAGTGGGAAGAATCGGGTCTACCCCAAAAGATGGGAACACCAAGATAAGTGAAAGGGATTGTACATTCTTTCAAACCCAAGTCACTGATAATGTTATATTTTCTAATAGGAGGAAATTTCTTCCTAAAGAAGATTCATGATTTGTTCCAACTAATGATTTTACCAGAGACCTCTTAATAGTGAGAGAGAACTACTTTGAGGTTGAGAATGTTTATTTTTCCACATTGAAGGAAAATTATGATATCAAGAATTCACATTCCTAGAGACATGGATGGGCTTAATCTTATTTTGATCCACTAGACGAGTGATACGACGAATAAGATAGTCTTATACTATTGAGAAAAGAATGGCAGAGAGGGGTTCACATTTCCTAAAACCTTTGGATCATTTAAAGTATACTTTGGGAGAGCCATTGATCAGAATGAAGATAGATAACAAGTTGAACAGAGTTCTGATTGCAGTGATAAAAGTGTTACTAAAACCAAAATATTGAAGAACCATGAATATTAAGATCCAATGCATGGTGTAAAAATATTTTCTGATGTCAATTTTAATAGTAATATTACCTCCTTTGTTATCCTTATTCAAGTTATTGATATATTCATAAGTAAGAAAGATGCAATCCTGAATGGATCTTCCTTTAATGAAACCAAATTGGTTCCAGGAGACATATGTTTCGGTGATAGTTGAAAGTATGTTTGCAATGATTTTAGTGATGATTTTTTGAAGAGTTTTGATAAGAGAAATGGGTCTAAAAAGATGAATATTAGAGGAATTTTATACTTCTGGAATCAAGGTGAGAAACTGGGCATTAATGGAATCAGGAGGGACACCATTGGAGAAAAAGGATTTGACAAGTTTACAAACATCAACATGAATCATATCCCAATACTATTGGAAGAAACCATTATTAAATCTATCAGGACCCAAAGCACTATCGAGATTCATAATAAAGACAATGTCTTTGATTTCATGATCCAATGTAATGTTGGGAAGAATGTGTTGTCTTCATCAGTGACCACCATCAGAATGATCTCAGGAAGGGGGTCTTTATTGATATTAGGACCATTAAAAATAGATTCATAGTAGGAGACAATATGATGTGCAATATCATCTTCATTGTCAAGAATCTTGTATCCATCCTTTAGAAATGTTAACAGCTTTAAATCCTTCCCGATTCTTTGAAGAGAGTTATATAACTTATTATTTCTATCCCCATATATTAACCATTTAACTTTAAATGATAGTTTCCTTATATTTTCTTTAAAAGTGAGCATAGAGTTGAGTTTAACCGCAAGGTTTATTTCTTGATCTGGATAAATTTTGAGGAAAGAGCTGGTGTTTTTGTTTTATATATCATTGAGATCTTCCTCAAGAATAAGTATGTCATTATTAATTTGTTTGGCTTTGGAGCTGCACCAATTTTTGAGAGCCTATTTTAGATGTTTTAATTTTTTTCATTTATTTATTATTTTGGATCAAGACTATCAATAGTGTTGATTATGGTGAATAAATAAAGTAAATAGTTCCAGTTAGTTCTAACTAATGGTTTCTTACATCATCTAAGACACAAAAACTCATGTAGTTGGTTTAAAATGTTAAATACCATAAATTACTGTATTGCACTATTCACCAAAAATTCAACTATTTTAGAAAAATACAAAAAATTCACCCTAACCATTTATCAATAGGTATATTTTAAAAATTGACTCCATTTTATGAAAATAATTTCCTAAATATGATAAATTTAATTTCTAATTAAAATCATCATTTATCTGAAATATAATGATTTTAATACTATAACCAATTTTATGAAACTTTGAAAAATTAATTATGTTCTGATAAAATTATCTTAATATCATAATAAAATAAAATATTAATTTATGAATCAATTTTTAAAAAAAATTATTCTAAATCATTATATTAATTAAATAATCTTAAATAAACATTTATGTTTTTCAAAAATATGAACACATTATTTATCATTTTAAAACATTTTTTTACTTATTCCATAATATAAATATATAATATTTTTATTTATGGGATACCTAAATTTTATTTATACTTTTATAGATGTGGTTATTATTCTAAAATACATATTTATATTCATAATGATATCATTACTATTCCAATGACTATGTTAATATTTAATAGTATATCATGGTTCGTTTAAGGTCTGTGTTTCATGCAACTAAAGATATCAAATAAATTGAATTTATTTAAGAAGATACATACCATAAAATCTTGGGGTGTGATATTAATCTTTCCATAAATATATTTTATCCTTTAATTTTTTCATTAATATTTCCCTCTTCACAGATGAGGGTGGTTCTTCTTTATAACATCCTCAGGTTCTTATGTTGCTTCTTCCATTTTATGGTTTCTCCAAATAACCTTAACTAGTAGAGTCATCCAATTACTCAATACATTCCTATAATGTCAATAATATTGATAGGATATTAAAAATAAGAAAAATATGGTTCTAAATCTATTTATTCATAGGTGAGTACATTTGTTGGGTCTGGCATGTAATTCATTAACAATGACATGTGGAACAAATCATGAACTTTGGAGAGACATGGTGTCATTGTTAATTATTAATCTACAACTCCAATTTTTACAAAATTTCAAATGGTCTGATGTACTTGGGGTTTAGTTTACCTTTCTTACCAAACCTTAGGACACCATTCCATGGAGATACTTTTATAAAGACATGATCTCCCACTTGAAATCCCAAATCCGCTCTCCTGTTGTCAGCATAACTCTTTTTCCAACATTGAGTTACTTTAATAAGAGCCTGAATAATATTTAACTTTGTAATTTATTCTTAAATAATTTATCATCTTATAAGTTTACTTTCACCAAATTCATCCCAATAAGTTGGACTACAACATATCTTTCCATATAATGCCTTATATGGCACAATTTCAATACTTGAATGGATACTATTATTGTAGGAAAACTCTACCAAAGGTAAATACTGATCCCACATACCTCTAAAGTCAAGTGAGAATGGTCTTAACATGTATTCTAATATTTGAATATTCCTTTTAGACTATCCATCGGTTTGAGGGTGATAAGAAGTAATCAAATGAAGCTCAATATCCAAAGCCTTATAAAGAATATTTAATAATTTTGATGTAAAATGAGGATCTTGAACAGACCCAATTGATATAGGTGAGAAATCAATTCTTAAAAATTCATTAATATAGAGTCTTTCTAGGCTCTCAATAGTTATATCTTATATTATAAAAAGAAAATATGCCAATTTTGAAAGGCAATAAATAATAACCCATATCACATCATTCCTTCTAATTGTCCTTGGTATCCCTATAATGAAGTCCTTTTTAATATCATCCCACTTCCACATAGGAATTGGTAGAGTTTGCATGAAACCCCTAGGATAATGTCTCTAAGCCTTCACTTATTGAAAAACTAGGCATCTTGACACATAGTCAGAAATTTCCCACTTCATATTATCCCTCCATAAATGATCCTTCATATCTATATACATCATAGTACTACCAGGGTGTATAGAGAAATTTGAGCTATGAAAATCATATAATAATTCCCTTTTTATTTTAGGTTTTTATGGAACACAAATCCTCTTTCCAAATTTTATAATTCCATCCTCATACATGATGTCTTACAATTTTACATCCTTAACGACTTTAATTTTGTTTTGAAAATTCTCATAATCTGATTGAGAACTTTTTATCTTCTCTAGTAAAGATGATTTAAAAATTATTTGAAAAAAGAGTGATATTTCTACTTCCTTAACAATTACCATATCCACATTTACTAAATCCATGAACATAAGATCTTTGTCAATCTTAATTTGGGTTATAATTCCATGATTATTCTTTATTAATGCATCTGCGACCTTATTTTCTTTTCCTAGGTGGTAGTGTATTGAGAAATCACAATATTTGAGTAACTCAAACAATTATATTTTCCTTATGTTGAGTTATTTATGTGTAAATATGTTTTTAAAACTCTTATGATCTTTATATATCTTACATATTTTATTATAAAGATAGTGTCTCCATATCTTCAGAGAAAATATTATGGTTTCTAACTCGAGATCATGAGTTGTATAATTTTTTTCATGAATATTCAACCGCCTCAATGCATATTTAGTAACTATATCATTTTTCATAAGGACACAAACCATTCCTTTCTTTGATGCGTTATTGTATATCAAAAACCCATTATTTCTTGATGGTAGAATAAAAATAATTTCATTGACTAATATTATCTTCAATTTATCAAAACATTCTTAAAATTATTTTCTCTATACAAAATTAACCCCTTTACATGTGAGCTTGGTTAATGGGTTAGCGAATCAGGAAAAATTCATAACAAAATGTCAATAGTAACCTACTAAACCAATAAAACTGTGTACCTAGATTATGTTTATTGGTGAAGTACAATCTTGTACTGCCTTTATCTTCACAAGATCAACTAAGATTCCTTTTTAGAGAAAATATGGCTAATAAAAGAACTTTCCTAAATCTATAATTCACACTTTCTAAATTTACCATATAAAGCTTTCCTCCAGAGAGTCTATATAATGATCCAAAAGTGATTATCATGGTCTCGACAGGTTTTAGAATATACCAGAATATCATCAATTAATATCACAACAAAATCATCAAGATATTCCTTAACTATTGTATTCATCAGATCCATAAAAATATAGGGTTCATTAGTCAATCCAAATTGAATTACCGTAAATGCATATTGCCCATACATCGTCCAAAAATCTATCTTAGAAATTTCTTCCTTATTTACTCATAATTTTTGATATCCAGAATGAAGGCCAATTTTCAAAAAAATTTGAGATCTATAAAGTTGATCAAATAAATGATCACTATGAAAAAGATGATACTTTTTATTTATTTTATTATCATTGATTTATCTATACTCAATGAAAAACCTTATAGATACATCTTTCTTCTGAAAAAAGATTACTTGGGCTCCCCATGGAGAAAAACTAGGGTGAATAAATCCCTTATTACTCTAATCCTCAATTTGTTTATTCATCTTCACTAATTCTATAGTGGCCATTTGATATAGATTTTTTGATATTGGTTTTCCCCGAGGATTAAATAAATCGTAAACTCAACCTCATGCTTTAGGGGGGGGGGGTCTAGATAATTCATCAAGAAATATATCAATGTATTCTAATACGATAGTTACATCCTCAACTTTAATATTACCTTATTTATCACTAGATGTTTTTTTATCTTTCTTCCCATGAATTTTATTAAGTAGAGACACTATGGGTGGATCTAGATAAGAGTCAAGTGATGATTTTTCTTCTCTAAAGATAAGAAATTATACATCTACCTCACAATTTTTAATTTCATTATGCTTGCAATAAACCTTCACATAATTTTTTAAAATCGAATCCATATTGAGGATTATATCAAATTTAACAATAGGTATGTTGATAAGGGTAGAAAATAAAAAATGTTAATGTGTTATATTGGGGACTTCTCAAAAACATATTTGTTTCAATTAAACTTCCGTTTGGAGTTTTGATTAACAACTAACTCCTTAAATAAAATGGAAAATTTATAATTTTCTTGGAAAACTATGTATATATAAAACAATGCGATGATATGAATCAAATAAATCCTTAAATACATTTGAATATAGTATTAATGTACCTAATACCACATCATTGGGTAATTATACTTCAATTGTAGTGATCGTATAAGCTTGGTTATCTCCCCATGGCCTCATCTATGGAATATTCTCATGAATCTTGTGAAATTGATTTGAATAATCTCCCATTTATTTATAGTTAAAGCATCAAAAATCCTTGATCTGTTTCTTCCCCTTAGATTCATTAGCTCGATGAATATGTTTTACACACTGATAACAAACTCTAACTCCTTTCAAGCATTTACTAGGATGACAATTTCCATATTTTATGCATAATGGGAATATCATTATTACCCTATTATTATTTGATTATTTAACTTTTTAATGGTTATAAGAAGAATTATTATTATCTTGATTTACCTTGATCATATATGATCCATAAAATTCCTTTTCAGTTTTGATAGAACTTAATACCATTTCATCGTATGATGAAAATATTTTTGAAGCCAGTTCCCTTTAGAGAATTGGTGTAAGACCTTCAAAGAAATGATCAATCTTGTTTTCCAAATTATGTATGTAATCTGTAGCATACCTAGCTAGTCTCATACTTTGTAACACTCTCTTATTCCTTTTTCATTAATTTTAGGAATTTTCTCTTTATTTCAGTACATTTCTCATGAGGGAAATATTTTCCAAAGAATGTTTCTTTAGAATATTGTAATTCCATGCGTTTTGTTTCATCTTCACCGTTAGTATTATTGATCAATGAACACATTTTATTAGTATTTACCTTGAGTCAATATACCTATAGTACCACCATTCCTCTTTTATCACATCCCAATGCTAGAAATATCTTTTTAAGGGAGTTGATCCATTACCTAGCTACCACTAGATTAGTAGTCCCACTAATACAGTTGGGATTCTACCGCATGAAAAGACCAAACATATGTGTAGTACGGTTATTATTCATAACCAGAATTAGCTATCCTAATATGGTCATGATCAGATCAGCTCCAACACTAAATGTGTTTACTTACTCCGTGACGAAATCCAAGAATTTTCTATGGGTATTGATTCCCTTCCTTTCATTAGGCTCCATCACTAAATAATAAAACACACTAGGTAACCTAATTATCATAATAAGTATTGTTCCAAAAAATAACTATAAGAAATTATTATAATTCTCATTTTTAATTGACATTTAGTTCCCAAGGTTTATACTAAACTTTCTATGATACCAACTGTAAAACCCGAAACCCTAATAGAACATATCCAGTGGTTATTTTGTTATAATAGAATAGATACAAGAGATCACATAACCAATGATCATTCAATTTTTTAGTCTTTAAGAACTAGACACAAACATGTTTCCCTTATTATAGTAGTAATTAAATATAGAATATAACAATTCAAAATAAACAGATTCCTGAACACTTATTCAAATATTTCATCCTCATAACTTGGGGAAGGAAAAAAAATAAAAGGGTGAACTCAAATGCTCAAAAATAGTTATATATAACATAAACATGAATCCATAATAAGTTAAGAATAATCAATAAGTAATGATTAATATGGAAAGGTAAACCACTGAAAAACACATGACATTCAATCAATAAACTGAGAATGAAAATTCATTCATTGATTTTTTTATAGTGAAAATATCAAGGATTTTAATAACTGAATACAAAATGAAGTAAATTATTAATTATTGGAAATCATGTATATGGAACATGTACCAATTCCATTAAGACATTTCACAATAATGTTTAAGATTGTGGTTAGAAACACTTCTGATTATTCTTAGAAACAAGTGTGAAGGTTTTGTCACTAACTGTTTTGTCTCATGAGACATGTCGATGCATCGAGGGGCTATATAATGTCGGGACCCACCCATAACTACAATTCCAAAGAATTATTCATACATACATTTAATTCATGAAAAATATGTATAACAATGCTGATCTTTATTTCATATTTAATCACAATCTATTATATAAAATTTCACTTAATGTAACTCTGATGATAGATAGGTCTAGTGTCTTTGGGGTTTAGGTGTTAGAGTTAGTGTCCTAGAACCAACTATTTTTACATTGATTGCATGGATAATTAATGAATTTAAATATTAAACATATTATTACATATTTTTCACTGTTCTACATGACAATGATGTAATGATTTCCTAGAGTATTTATTGCATTGATAAGGTCATGGTAGTTCCCCGCTATGATGAGAACCTTGAAAAGCTATAACAATATTCTTAAATATAGTTCTATGGTTGGATATTTTACTATTATTGGACACATAGTATACAGACAGTCAGGTGCGAGTACTCATTAGAAAATCAGACTTCGTCTCATGAAGTTCTCACTTGGTAATCTCTAAGACGGGAGATTATGAGAACAAAACCACTAGTATGAATTCTTCATGTTTTGGTGTCATCAGATATTTTTATCTACGAGCATGTTTAATGGTCCTTAGACTTTAATATTATCATTAATACATGTCACGACTCTTGTACTTTGATTTACTGACTAAAAATGTCACACCATATGTTGGCGGGAAGTAGGGTATGTTGGGTGCATCACGAATGACATGTTATTAATCGATAAGTTGAGGAAGGTTTTTTTCCCTTCCATTTATTGAAGTTTATATCTCATCCCTTAGATAAAAATAGAATCTTTGTGCAAAATTCCATGTCCATGACACTATCATGAAACATACTTGATGAGATATCGATACAAAGGGATTATATTATATAGTGAGTGTTTGTATGTGGATGTCATTGTTGTGACTTTAAGTTCTTTCCCTTAGGTTCATTGAACCATTGCTAGACAATACTCTTGGACTTTAGGCAAGGCCGCCTAATGCCAATGAGAAAGAATCCTAGAGGGTCACACCCTAAGTGTTTTTGGTGGTCTCAGATAAATTCTATTTGAATTTAAATAATGAAATAAATATTATTCTCATGACTAGGGAATAATTTTATTCAAGTTAAAATGATCACATAAATTAGATAAATATTTATTCACTAGATTGTGAGTAAAATATATATATTTATTTTATTAAACATTTAATAAATATTTATTTACTAGATTGTAAATAAAATATTTATTTAAGAGAATAAATTATTTATTTATTTATTCAGATGTTTAATAAATGGAAGTGGAGTTAGAGCGGACCAAGGCCGGTCCGGTAGTAAAATAATTATATGCAAGAAGGTAAATAATTATTTAACTAGTTGGCACAAGGTAAAATAATAATAACACTGCTATTATTTTATGATGTGGAATTTTATTTATAATTCCGTTTTGTGCAAGTTGGCACACCATAAATAGTGACACAATATTATTATTAAGAGCATGAGTTTTCTCTAAGGTTATGAATATATTTAATTACTATTACACAATTAAATATTATAACTGAATTCTCATGTTGATAAATAGACAAGTATGTCTATTGTTCCATGTACCAAACCATACACTCGGTGAATTGAGAATTGTTGAGCCAAACAATTTCTCTCTTGAATCCTCTTCCCTCCCCTCTCAAGAACAAGAGAAGTTCTTTAAGAACAAAGAACATGTGATCAAGAACAATTGATTCAAGTCACTTGCTTCACTACGCTAGCACCCGGAGAACGAGTGGTGTTGATCAGAGGCCATCAGAGCACTTGTATATCACTGTTAGAGGGATTCTAGTTTAGATCCTCGCAAGAGCAATGAGACAATCCGAAAGGGTCATTCCGGACGATCAACATCATCAATGAAGAAAGTAACAAATATCATGGTATTTTAATTCTTTAGGAATTAAATTTAAATTAATTATAAACATTTTATGAAAAATCCTCTATAATGGTTTCGGGCCTCTTCCTTATTTATCTAAATATTTGATTATATTCTGTGGAGACTGGTGTTAATCGTCGTATTCATACAAGAATAATCACTGATCATCGTAAAAATTAAAGTTGTGTGCCCGCCCAACCACGCTATTGCTGTGCCCATAACCTACATTAGGAACCTTAAATAACAACTTAAAATGTGAAATACAACAACTTATTTATTGAAAACTTCTTTGACATGACCACAACATTCATTCATACTTAACACTGTATGTGATAACCTAAGGACATACATAATAAGGGGGAGATCTATAAATCTCAGTAAGGGAATAAACATGGAATAACATGAGAATAATAATACATCTTAGATAAGGAATATCAATAAGACATAATAGAACATGAGTAATAAGGCATGATATTACATGATAATCATAACATGGGAAATGTGGAAACAACTTAAAATAAAGGATCATAAATATAAGTCAAAGATAAACCACCATGACTTCATGTTGGAAGCAATTCCCATAAAGGAATTAAATAAACCCCTTTTCCAACATTACATATCATTATAATAATAATTACCCAATTTATTGGAGTGATATTAGGTCACACCCTTCATAAACAATTCATTCTCATGGTTAAGTGTGCCACATAGATCATATAACATGGATTCATTCAACATCATAATTTATTCCATGATCATGGATTGTGGAATAAATACATGTAAGCCCCAAATTGATAGGATTATGTCCATAAATGTTAATATCCTTAATATAGAAATGGGTATGGAATTCACTACACAATTATCTTGGCATGGAAAATCGTGGTACAATTTCGGCAGTATAACGATTTCATATAGAAATTCATAATATGGGTTAATGAGATTGAAAGAGTTCTCCCATCACATAGACATGAAATGGAAAGTAATATTAATATTTAATAACATATACCAAAATAGGAAAAAGGAAATTATAAGACATAATATAAAAGGGATGCTTGATAAAGGAGATGGGTGGAAGATCCCTTGCAAAATTTCAGCATAGTAACGACTATACTTAAAGGATCATATGTGAGTTAAATGAGATTTAATGGGGTTCTAATAATTTATAAATAAAATTGTAAGTAATGGGGATATTTAATAATGTATCCCAACTTAATAAAATGGAAATTAAAAGGCATATCATAAATGAAGTGCTTGATAAAAAGAGGGGAGAGAGAATCCCTTTCTTGGATGTGTGACTCCAAAGGCTTGGGAGATGGTTCTTGGGAGATTGGGGGAACCTTGGGAGGACTCTATGGAGTATATATCAGAGTTTGGATGAGCTTTAAGGAGTTTATGTGAGGAGAAGTGGGAGCTTGGGTTATATAGGTAAGGAGGGGGATTTCTTTATTATTTTGGTTTTAGACACTTCATAATAAAATATTCAAAACCAAAAACCATCCCATGGTTTCTAGGAAAGTAGATTGGATTAAATTATTTTATAAGTCCAAGGGATGAACATATTAAAATAACTCCCTTGCTAATGTGGAGGTGAGTGACACTCTCAGGGAAATGATTTTAAAATCTAAAAATATATTATAAGTATTAAATTCATTAAGTCTTTATAAAATAAATAAAATAAACTCAAAATTACATTATATTAAAAGAAAAAATATATTTGGATGAGTTTACCTTTAATAGTATTTATTATATCACTATTGGGCCATTATGATGTCATAAAACACATCATATATTTATACTGTATTTAATTTTTACCCAAAAATTTGACTATCTCAAAAAATTATTTAAATTTCATTGTTAGATAATTTATATGTCCTGATTCAAAAAATAATATTCATTTTATCTAAATAATTTTCTAAATATGTAAAATATCACTTTTAAAATAAAAACTGATGTTTATTAAAAAATCATGGTTTTTGATAAAAACTATTTTCAAATTAAAAAAAAAAAATACTTTTGACTTCATAAAAATTATATGATCATTTATAATAGTTATTTAATAATAATATTTTATTAAAATATTATTTATTTCAGAAAATACACTAATTCATAAAAATATATTTCCAAAAATACTATTTTTTATTTAAAAATAATTTTTAAATTAGAAATAATTAGAAGAGAAATATATTAATTATTCTATAAAAAATAATGTATATAATATTATTGTTGGAATCATGATACATATTACTTTATTACACCAGAATATTCTCTAAGAGTATGGTGTGTGATAGTGAGAATTTCATGGGGCTGTTCGGTGAACATGGTTTGGGCCGTGATCTTGATGAACTTGAACTTCTCTCATAAATGATTTCACTAATGCTTAAGTTGTTGGATGTCAGATTAGGCATGGTTAGAGAAAGTTATAGAAATTATATCTCCCTCAGAAGCTCTGATAAATGGGCTTCATAGGGTATAATCATACTGGTTGAGGCCATCACTTCCTTTGTCTATACCAAAAGAATTTGTTATAATTCTATATTTATACTAGTCATGTGATCATTTTCCAATGAGTATATTATAAACGGTAAAGATTTTTAATGGTTATTTAAAATCCAATTGGATATAATAAAATTGGTGCATGTTTTTTCTATAACCATAAGACATTTAATTATGTCAAAAGAATGTGAATTTTATTCATTAATGTTTGGCTCATTACAACCTTCCCCCCTTAAGAAATTTCACCCTCAAAATTTTCTTTTCCCACCCCAAAATAGATGAGGGTAACTATGCTTCATCACCTCCTCTGGTTCCCATGATGCTTCTTGAAACTTTTGGTTTCTCCATAACACCTTCACAAGGGGAATTGTATTATTTCAAAGAACTTTTTCTCTATGATCTAAGATCTTCACTGGATACTCCTCATAGGAAAGGTCATTCTCCAATGGTAGCACCACTTGATTGAGTACATTTGATGGGTTTGGTATATAATTTCTTAATAGGGATACATAGAATGAATTGTGTACTTATGATTGGTTTGGTGGGAGTGTTAGTCGATAAAACACTACTACAATGTGATCAAGGATCTTAAAAGGGATGATGTACCTTAGACTAAGTTTTCCCTTATTCCCAAATCTCATTACTCTTTTCCAAGGTGATATGCATAGGAAAACCACATATCTAACATCAAACTCTAGGTATCTTCAACAATTGTAATCATAGATATTTTGTTGACTCTGAGCATATTTGATGTGCTGTTGGATGTTCTTAACATTATCCACCATTTCTTAAACAAATTTACGACCTAGAAGTTTTCATTCCCCAACTTCATACCAACATGCCAGTATTCTGAACCTATTCCCATAAAGGGCTTCATAAGGGGCTATTTGGATGCTTGAGTGGAAACTGTTGTTGTAAGATAACTCCACCAAAGGAAGATGTTGGTCTCATCTGCCTTTGAAGTCCATTGAGAAATCTCTCAACATGTAATCAAGTTTTCAGATAGTCTGCTCAGATTGGCCATTGGTTTGAGGGTGATAAGATATAAAGAAATTCAGCTCAGTGTTTAGATCATGCTAAAGACGTTTCCAAAACATAGAGGTGAATCTTGGATCTCAATAAGACACAATAAATTGTGGTAATCCATTTACAATTACCACTTATTTGATGCATATCCATTCCAGTTGATCCAATGATAAATCTTCTCTAATAATGATTAAGTGTGCAGTATTTATAAGACAATCCATAACAACCCAAATAGAATTGTTTCCCTTGGACGTATTTGGATGTCCAATGAAAAATTATATAGTGGTGTTTTCCCATTTCCATGTTGGTATGGGTAATGGTTTCATCATCCCCTTAGAAATTTTCTATTCATCCTTCACTTGCTGACATACCAAGTACTTTGATTTATATTCAACAATATCCTTCTACATGTTATCCCACTAATAGTGTATTTAGATATCTCATTACGTCGTTGTGTTTCCTGTGTGAATGGAGAAAGTCGAACTACGTGCATCATCCAAAAGTTTTTTATTTAACTTAGTATTTTATGGAACACATATTCTTGACCCAAATATCACAATTCCTTATTAATTAATATTGAGATTTGAGGATTTCCCTTTTCTAATTGTTTCAACATTCTTCTAAATTCATATATCATCTTTTAGAGCAACCTTTAACTTTTCCAAAAAATATGTTTGAGAAATAATTTGTGAATGGATTGATGATGTTTTTTTGTTTATTATTCCCATATCCATCTTCTTAAAGTCCATGGATATTGGATCCTTCTCGATTCTCATCAATGATAGAATTAATGGGTCCTTTCTACTTAGAGCATCCTCTACCTTTTTCTCTTTCCTATGCTGCTAGTGGATTGAATATTCATAATCGTTAATAAGATCTATCCATATTCAATGAAACATATTCAGATATTTTTATGTGAATATATATTTAATAATTTTTTGATCCGTATATATTTCAAACTTCTCCTCAAATAGAAAATTCTTTGATATTTTTAATGCAAAGATCACAACTACTAAATCCAGATCACGCGTGGGATATTTTTTCTCATAATATTTTAACTACCTTGAGGCATAAGCATTGACTTTATCATTTTTCATCAACACAAATCCCAATCCCTTCTTTTGAGCATTGTTGAAGATTATGAAATATTCCCCACTTGTGGGTAGTGTGAGCATAGGGGCCATGAAAATACTCATTTTCAAATCCATGAATCTTTCTTAACATTCATCATTCTAAGAGTTTTTTATTCCCTTCCGAGTTAGTTTGGTAAGAGGGTTTCAAAATCTTGATAAATTTGTCCAAGTTCCCATCCCTTTCACACCTAAATCATTTCCTTGTCCCCCTTAGGCAATTTTTAGGGTGATTCTTTCTGTACCATTGGAAAGTGGGGTGATGGAATTTCTTACCACCCTTGGATTTTTCCATCGAACAGCTAAAATTGAAATCAAATTTCCACTTCTTATCCCCATGATACCCTTGATATTCACTGATCTTCACATAAACTTTGAGGGAATATCAAATAATTTATTAATAGCTATCAAAGTCATGAATTTACAAGGATTTCATTTGACTAGGTTTTATCCCACAAAAGAAGTGGTTAACCTTTTATTTAGGGATAATGAAAAATTTAGAGGCATATAATGAAAGCCTTGTGAAGTTTTCCTTGTACAACCCAATATATTTATCATACTTGTTCTTGAGTGCAAGGAAATATCTTTCCATCTTAATATAGAGGGTGTAGGGAAAATATTTACTGAATTTTTTTTCGGAATTCCTTAAACTCCATTTCATAGATCTCTCCATTAGGATACATATTCTTGATTACTTTACACCACTAATAAGCTTAAAAATCCATATGATAAAAAGCTAGAAAAATATTCTCTTGTTTAGAACATTGAGGGATAGATAAGATCATTTTTATGGAATTAATGAAATTACTCCATGATTAAGGGATCAGATGATCCAATGGAAGTAGGAGGCCTTCATAGCATGAATCTATCGACTGTGGGTTTCTCTATATTGGGGGGGGGGGGGTTGGGTGCTCCTCCTAGCCTAGGATTCTATTCAGAACATGAGTTAACAAAGATATTATGATGACAATGTTTACGATTCCCGCTCCCATCGACTTTGGCATATCATTGGGGAAATCCTCACATTTCCCTTCACATCGGTTACTATCATGATTCCTCATATTTTCAGCCATCATCTAGAATAAAAGTAAAAGTATGGATGATTATATTAAGCTATTAAAAACATAACGGGGAATCTAATGACATTAATGGGTTGAATTATATATTACATTTATCTCCTTAACTTATGAGTTTCTAGGCTTCTATATATGTTATCCACAATCTAATTCCTAACATATATTATTATGGGATTTTTTTGTTCCCTTAATGATTGTTTGTAACAAGATTTTTATTGTAACAAAGTATATCCCCCAGGAGTTCCAAAACAGGTGTGTATTAAGGATGATTTTTTTGTACCATGTTACCCCGAGTGAAGCCCGGAACACCTTGTCAGAGTTGTTACTTCTTGTTACATCTGTGCTAGAACCATTTCCAGTTGTAGTATCCAGATATGGATGTATTTTCTTGATAATAAAAATTATCTATAATGGAAAAAATTTAAGGATTTTATATTATAACTAATCTTATCCCTAAGGTTTTTCACTAGGGTTTTCTAATCCCAATCCCAAAAATAACTAAACCTATACTCAGATACCAACTATAACAACCCTGATCTTTATTTCATATTTAAACATGATTTATTACATAAAATTTCCCTCAATAAAACTATAAATATCAAGAGGTATAGCGTGTTTAATGTTTAGTAACATTTTATGACAACTTAAAACGTGAAATAAAACTACATCTTTATTTCAAACTTCATTGATATTACAACAAAATTCCTTCGTACTTAACACTGTATGGGATAACCTAAGGACATACATAAGAAAGAGGTGATATATAATGACCAATAAGGGAATAAAAATGGAATTACACGAGGATAATAATACAAGTCATAAAGGGATATCAATGATTAATAAAGGAAAATGAGTAATAAGGCATGGTATAACATGATAATTATAACATGGGAAATGTGGAAACAACTTAAAATAGTTCATATTAAACATAATTCCAAGATAAACCACCAAGAAATCATGGTGCACAAAATTAACATATAGGAATAAGGTAAAACCCTATCTCAACATGACATATCATGGTACTAACCATTACCCAATGCATTGGAGCGCTATCAGGGTGCACCCTTCATAAACATTTCATTCTCATGCTTAAGTGTGCCACATAGATCATATAACATGGATTCATTAAAAATAATAATTTATTCCATGATCATAGAATATATAATACATACATGTAATTCCCAAATAAATAGGACTATGTTCATAAAGGTTAATACCCTTGATAGAGAAATGGGTATGGTATTCACTACACTATTATCTTGGCATGGAAAATCATGATGCAATTTCGATAACATAATGACGTCATATATAAATTCATAAAATGGGTTTATGAGAGATAAAGGGGTCTCCCATCACATATACATGAAAGGGATAGTTAGAGTATATTTAATAACATATCCCAATACAGTCCAAAGGAAATTATAAGACATAACATAAAATGGATGCTTGATAAAGGAGACGGGTTGAAGATCCCTTATAGAATTTCGACATAGTAACATGTGTACTTAAAGGATAATAGGAGGGTTAAATGGGAGTTAAAGGGGATCTCATAATTTATATATTAAATTGAAAGTTATGGGGATATTTAATAAGGTATCACAACTTAATAAAATGTAAATTAAAAGGCATATCATAAATGAAGTGTTTGATAACAAGAGGGGAGAGAGAATCACTTACTTGGATGTGTGCCTCCAAAGGATTAGGAGAGGATTATTGGGAGCTCGAGGTAACCTTGGTAGTACTATAGGGAGTATATAGAAGATTTTGGATGATATTAAATAAGTTTTAGTGAATATAAATGGGAGATGGGTGGGTTTATATAGGGAATGAGGGGGGTTTCTTTATTATTTTGGTTTTGGAAACTTTATAATAAAATAGTCAAAACCTCAAACCATCCCATGGTTTTACCCTATTTTATAGAAATTGGTAGGGTATTAAATTATTTTATAAGGAAAAGGGACTAAAATATTAAAATAATTCCCTTTATTATGTGGGGGTGAGTCACACTCTCAAGGAAATGAATTTAAAATCTTAAAATATATTATAAGTCCTGTAGGATTCACTAAGGCTTTATAAAATAAGTCAAATAAACTAAAAATTACATTATTTTAAAGGAATAAAATATATTTATACTCTTATAACTTTAATAGTATTTATTAAATCGCTATTGTGCCTTTATGATGTCATAAAACACACTGTATATTTATACGGTGTTAATTTTTTACCCAAAAATTCGAGTATCTCCGAAAATTATGAAAAATTCACCATTGGATATTTTTAAAATACTTATTCCAAAAATAACATTCATTTTATCTAAATAATTATCCAAGTATGTGAATTTTCAATTTTAAAATAAAAATCGATATTTATTTAAAATTGACGGGTTTTGATAAAAACTGTTCTCAAATTTCAAGAAAAATTACTTTTGACTTCATAGAAATTATATGATCATTTATAAAAGTTATTTATTAATAATAATTTATTTAAATATTATCTATTTTAAAAATAAATTAATTCATAAAAATAGATTTCCAAAAATACTTTTTTTTCTTTAAAAAACATTTACAGCTTAACAATAATAAGAATAGAAATATATTCATTATTATATAAAAAATAATGTACATAATATTATTTCTAGGGCATTGATACATATCAATTTATTACACTATCATATAACCTAAGAGTAAGGTTCATGATGGTGGGGCTTTCATAGGACCGTTCGGTGAACATGGTTTGGGTTGTGATCTTGATGATCTTGAACTTCACTCGTAAACGGTTTCACTCATGATTAAGTTATTGGATCTCGAATTGGTCTTGGTGTAGGGAAGATCCTAGAAATGATATCTCCCTTGAAATATGTGATAAATGGGATTCATAGGGTACAATACTACTTGTTGAGGCCATCACTTCCTTTGTCTCTGCCAAAAGGATTTGTTAAAACCCTATATTTATATTAGTCATGTTATCATTATTCAATAGCTATATTATCAATGTTAAAGATACTTAATGGTCATTTAAAATCCAATTGGATATAATAAAACAAGTTTATGTGTTTTCTATATTCATAATAAATTTAATTAAGTCAAAAATGGGAATTTTATTCATAAATGTTTGGTTCGTTAAAACATGGCTTATCAAAATATCTTAATTGAGTAGAGCATACATATTTATCAATATTTCCCAAGTTAAAAAAAATTAAAATTAAACAATGTATGTAAAATTGGTATACGACTTAGACAATAACCATATTCATGATTCAATAAATATAGATATTTAATTAATTATTCAATGAATTATAATCATAAATAATTGGGTCAATATACATATACAATATAGAATAAATAAGTGGTGAATAAGGCATATCTCAAAGAAATAAAAGTTAGATGAGAAACCCCTTACCTAATGTTTGAAGGAATTCTGCACTTGTACTTAATTTCCTGGATAATAAAATTAGATTCATTAATTAATTAATACCAGACCTATTCAATATATATTTTATTTGTTATAATTTTATTATGTTCATTTATGACTATTCCGATGACTTATAATACTTAATTTCTTTGTTCTGGGAGTGTTAATTTCATAGTTTTAGGGTTAGTTTCCTTGTGTATAAATATGAGAGTTATTGTAAAATGAAAGTAGAACTACAGAAGTTAAATAGAAGTGATATTAGTATAATTTTAAATGGTCCTCATATATCATTTCGTTATTTTTTATGAGGATGATTCATTAGATAAAATGTTAATGAAACATGATTAGTTTATTTTTCTAGTTTTTTCGTCCATCACAAACTAGTATCATTTTATTTAATATTATGTTAATATATAAGCTCTAGAACATTAAATAATTTTTAATACAAATATTATATTATGGATTGACCATAAAAATAGTTTTATGACCATACTTGAATGTGGTAATGAAAAATGAAAACTTTTCATCCACGAAGGTGGTGAATCAACACCTCATTGATGACATATTAATTTCTATAATTAAAATAATATAAGAGGAAATTGGATAATAAATCATACATTAAAATAATAAATTCTAGTATATATATCATACTATATTTACTATTCAATTTTGGATTGGGGAGGTGAGGAGAGGATAAGAAAGGAAAATAAATTAAAAGAGAATGAAGGAGGATTTTACCTCTCAAATATCGTCTCTTTGGGAACCTCCTTAAGATTCATGGATTTAGTATTTTGGAAATACCAGAAGGTATTATATTTGGGAATAGGCTAGGGAAGGTAGATGAGAAGAATTTAGACAATAATTATTTTTATACAATGTGAGGATAAGGGGTGGTATTTATAGTGGAAGAGGGTTGTTTTTGATTATTTTATTCATTTGTTTATTATTTTGGATCAAGACCATCAATAGTGTTGATTCATGTGACTATGTACAATAACTAGATCATGTGAGTTTTTAGTAATGATTTCTTATATTATCCCCGACTCAAAAATTCAAGTATTTGGCTCAAAATGTAAAATATAGTAAATTAATGTATTTTAATATTCACAAAAATTCAACTATTTTAGAAAAAAACAAAAAATTCACCATGAATAGTTTTTGACATGTAGGTTTCAAAAATGGGAATTTTTTTTTCTATATATGAAAATTTTAATCTATAATTAAAATTATCATTTATTAAAAATAACACTGATTTTAATACTATAACCGATTTTACAACATATTGAAAAATTAATTATGGTATCATAAAATTATCTAATAATTATAATAAAAATAAATATTAATTTATGAATTTATTTTATGAAAATAAATTTTCTTTTAAATAATTATATTAATGATAAAATTGTAAATAAACATTTACATTTAAAAAATACCTCACTTAATTTATGAGTTTTAAAAAATTTATTTACTTATTACAAGATATAATATATCATATTTTATTTCATGAGATGCATAAATTTTATTTATACTTTTATAGGTGAGGTTATTATTCTAATGGCCACATTACTATTCCTAATGATCTCATTACAATTCCAATGACCATGAAAATATTTAAAAGTATATCAGGTTCATTTAAGATCAGTGTTTACTGAAATGTAAGCTATAAAATAAATTGTATTTATCTAAGAAGATACATACCATAAAATATTGGGGCATTATATTTACATCACAGAATAATCCCTATACATTAATACTTTACCATTTTTTATGGAGGAGTTTTGTACCCATACACATGGGGATTACTCTTACATAAGTGTAACCTTATGCATGAAGACCCTTATGCCTGAGGACTTATCCATTATTTTTGATCATTTCCAAAACTCTATCCTAGCCTTCTCTAAAGACTTACAAATTTTCAATTAACAACAAATTCATGCCAAAAAATCACCTTTGGACTTTATACCATGGTTTTCTATATGATGCATAATTTTAACATCGAGCCTGAGCTAACACCCAAAACATGATTCATGGACTCTGCCAACACCCCTTACAACTTGATAAGGTATAAATACACATTGTATATCTGATATATGAACCCGAATACCACTCCCAAATACCTTATCCATTAAAACATACCCATAAAATAAATTTTTTTCCCAGTATATCTCGAGCCACACACTGACCCCCAATACCTTATCCATTAAAATTTCCCCATGAAACAAAATATTTTTCTAATATATCTCGAATCCAACCCATAAAAAACCCTACTTTTCCATTGTCCATATTCTTGAAACCTTGAGACTATATCGAATACATCAATTTAATTGAAAATATAAAGGCTAACCAACTCAAATAATTTGATTCCTTCCATGGGAACTCCCTACTATAGGAATCACCTACATGGTCATGTCAAAACCAAAAAACCTGATACAATGATGGTGTGATACTAGTCCATTATCCTAAAATCCATACATTCCAACCATTATACATCATAATCATGTGTTGTACTAATTCCCAATATCATTCAAATCATACTCGAAGCCTCACATTATATGTGATGCCAATAAATCCTAGATTAATCATGCATCATATCCTATCCCCATACCTCAATCTTAATATGGTCATTCAAAATATCACATAAAAACATTGTAATGCCCTACCTTTCTTGATCACTCCACTAGTTCCTAGACCAGTGGTGTGTCACATGATCTTAATCATGCCTCCCTTCATTCCAAAGGTTTCCAAGTAGTAGTGAGGGAGTATGAGATGATAGTGGGGATAATATATTCTATAGAGTTAATAACAAAAAAACAACAAAAAAACAATAATAATAGTAATTATAATAATAAATATAATAATAATAATACTAACATAATACAGTGTATGAATTAAAATAATAATCAACAATAAGTCCAAATATACATACAAACAATTTGATAAACATTTAAATGTTATATAGTATTAAAAAAGTAAATTGGATCACCCATGGGTTTATTACACACACACACATACATAAACAAAATAACCAAAAATGAACCACCAACCCATAACTAAGGAACCACCCATCATGTCTGAAAAATCATAACAACCAGCTCATACACCATCTGCACGTATCTTCCCACTATGTTATATACATAAATTTTTTTTCCTTACCTGTTTTGGATCATTATTGAAGGATAATATGACTACCGGGGGAGGGGGTTAATAGTAATTTAAAAAATTAAATACAAACATAATTAGATTTTATATAAAATATTAATATATAGGGAGTGGAGTGTTCTTGAGTTGAGTTGCAACATAAATAAATTGAATGAACACAAGAATTATAGTGGTTCAAATAAAAAATATAACAGAAAAATTTTAAATATCCTATAATATTTGAGGATATTGGTGTCCACTAAGAAACACACTATTAAAGGTTTTAGGTCTTTGTTATATACATTGCCTTTTAAACAAGTTGGAGGCACTATAACACATGAATATTTTTATGAAATATTTTTATAAATAATTTTAATTCTTTAGTAGATTGCATTGCACACAATCATGAATTTTAAAAAAACTATGAGACACCCTTAGTAAAAAATAATAGTTATAGACTAGCCATTATGTTATCAGGAATAAGTATAACTAACTTATGAAAATGTATTGTGAATTCATTGGCTACTAATTATTTATAAAAAATATAAATCAATTAGTTATTTTTATTTTTTAGTGAATTACTATTATTAATGAAATTAATGATATATATATATATATTATACTTAATAAAATATTTATGATATTCATCAAATGGATATTTTAGTCATAGGGTATGAATAAACCCTATTTGATGTATAAAAACCTATATTTTTCAAAAGGGTAATTTTACACATTTGAATGAAGAACCCCTTTTAAATTATGTTTTTGACACATTAATAATTATTATATGAAAACATAAAAATTTTATTTGGAATCGGAATATAAAAATGTACTTTGGATGAAATTTTAATATTTTTCTGACTACTTTAAAATTACGATAAATAGTAAAAATACACTAAATTTTAATTGAAAACAACTTTTTTCATAAAAATAATTTATATGGTTAAATTAAAATATTGGATGGTTTTAAAGTATAAATAGAATATATTTTTATCATTCAATATAATTTATATTATTATTATTAATTTTACATTGAATTCAGATGTAAAAACATTTCAATCTTTTACAATGTTTTAGCTTTTTAAAACCCATTCTCTATTTCAAACAACGTGATTAATTTTAAATTAATTAATGAAACTTATGTGTTATGAATTTTGAAAAATGGGATCCATATTTGGAATAATTAGGTCTAAATTATATAAATATATTCATTTTATTTTTCGGATTTATGAATAGTAACTTCAATAATTTTTATTAATACAGTAAAAGGGTAAAATGAGTAATTAAGGGTAAGAATACTATTATAAAACTACCATATCACTTGTACTAATCTTATTGAATGAGATATGGACGACCAAGAAAACCCTTGGGATGAAAATTTGGCCTTTGGAATCCACATGGGTGTGATTATGACACTTATAACTTTTAATTTAATTTAAAGGAAAATATGTTATAAACATATATATTCTTACTATTTTTTTTAATACGGGGTTATATAAGTGATATATTCAACTATAAATAGTAATTATAAATAGAAAAATATTTCCTATATCATGTTACTTTATTTATATTTTTATACATTAAGTAATTAAATTTAATATGTCACAATGATGATGCAATGATTGCTTTATTAATGAAGAAATCAAATAAATGATATAATAAATATTAAAATAAATATTATTTGAAATAATTTATGTCATCCAAAATTTTTATAGGTGAATATGAAATCTTATAATACTATTAAATGGTTTTTTTGGAAGTTATCTATCTGTTTATATTTTATTTAAATTCAATAAAATGAATAGTGTAAGAAATTGATATAATTGATGTTTTATAAAAACATTAAATAATTATATTATTTAAAAGACCTAAAGATATTATAAAATCACAAAGTGAATATGATAAGGTCTAAAAATTCATTGAGTTTCAAATTATGTTAAATTTACCCCATATAAGTAAAATATATAGCCGCTTAATACATAAAATGTTGTTACCACCATTAAAATTTAAGGAGAATAATTAATGGTAAACTAAAAAGATAAGGTTTAAAATAAAATCAATACATGTCTAAAAATTATTGAATAAGAGGATTTTGAAAATTAATCATATTATAATCTACATATTTTAATTTTAAATCATTTGGATAAAAAAATTAATTTACATTAATTTAATATTTTAAGAATTTCCATGGGTTCCCCTCACATCTATTATAAAAGGGAACCTCATCCCTCAAATATTCACTTCAATTTGAGCCTTCAAACTCATCTATACCCCACCATTTTTCCTTATAAAATTATCTATTTATATTATAGTGTTTTTTGACATCTTAAAATACCAACTCTAGTGCTCTAATAAGAGATTTAGAGGAAGCATGTCACAGAAGATGTAATCTCTTCTACCGATTTTTTCAAACTACTTTCTTCTTCTAATTCATCTTAATTGGTTGTTTAATTATAAAATAATAACCTCAGTACCGGTTATATACTACTATTTTATTTTAATTATCAAACAACCATCTTCCACCTTCTATCCATCCTATGAAAAACAAAATCACCGTGCGTGCGTACGTACAGATTACCGTCTCCACACCGTGGTGTAATCTATTTTTCACCACCACCTTACTTGGATTGGTATAATGATGGAAATAATAACTATATATGATTATTATAACATGATAATTATTCTTAAATATTATAAACCATCCACTTAAATTCAATTCAATAATTATGGAAATGACATTGCTACTTATGCGTACGTACGAATTATGGTCTTCACGATGCGATGCGATTTATCATATATGATATTCATTAAATAATGATTATATAAATATATAGAATGAATAAATATGGTATATATTATGTTAATATCATTTTTTAATGATATAACTATGACCTAATGAAGATAATCATAACTTATTTTATAAAACATGCATAAGAACATAAAGCAGTTAATATCAGAATAATGAGTGACAATGAAATGTTGCTAACAAAAAAATGATAATATGACCATATATGATATCATAAAAATTAATATGATTATATAATAAGTCAATTACATTATTTAAATCATCCTACATGAGGTCCAGATACATACTAAGGATATCTGACCAAGGGTAAGGGATAATTTTGCAATCTCATTATTATTCAAGATTGTTTATTCATAAGTATTTACTGGGGTATATTTATCATCTAAATACATGTTACTTAAATATTTAATACTATTTATATTCTTCTACAATTTTTTAAAGTCAATTTTACCCATTGGTGAATTTTTACTAAATGGTATGAAAGGAATATTTTGTTGTTATTTGATACAAGGTACTTTTTGACTTTCCGGTAAAAGTACGAGGAAAATGCTTTTTTTAACTTATAAAACATGAATGTATTTTTATTATTTAATGATTCATTATTTCCATGAAGCTTACCTAAAATTTTTTCAAGGTTATTTTAAAATATATTCGTTTCTTTTAAAATTTCTTGGTGTTTTGAGAAAAGAAAATGTTTTTGAAGAAGAAATGATATTTTCCTCAATAATTAATTTCATATATTATATCAAAAATATTTTCCATATAAGATGAAATTATTTAAATAGGGTTATGTTTCTATTATTAATATGATTTTTTTATGTTTATGATGGAATTCTATTTATGAAATCTATTTGTTTTGCATGGATTTTGTTATGATGGAATGAAGTTTAAGAAACCCATTTTATTCCTTGGGTTATACTATGATGAATGATTTATGTTTTTGTGGAACACATAAGAATGAATTTATTATGAGATGAGTGGTACCTATATCTCCATCCAATGAATTGGGTAAATATTTATATCTCATGATATATACATGAATGTAACAACAAATAAATATGGTTCAGTAATACAGGGATGGAACGAAAAAAGTAAACCTGATTCAATAATGGACTTTGTCCTCTATGATGGTCTTCGAAATGATCCTCGATTAAATATGAAATTATTTTATATGATTATGTGTATTCCACAAAATATCATTCCATATATTAGGACTTTTGGGATTACATTCATTTATTCTTATGAACTTTCATGATTTATCCCATGGCATGATATCATGATCTTTCATATGCAGGATAAGATTTTAAAATGTTATGTTTTTTTATCTTATGATTATGATATGATTTATATCTCCCTTGTTTACCCTTACTTATCATATGATCTCACCCTTCAAGATGTTTCTTTTCCACAAGTCATGAAGAAGGGTATTAAGTAAGATATGTTAAAAATTGGTCTAGTTATGATGAAATAAGTGGGAGAAAATGAAGATGTCCAATGAAATAGTTGTTTATGTTTCCCAGTTTCTGAAGACACTATACCTATATGGTCCTGATGTGGCTTTTTAATATTTTTTAATGAATATTATTCAACTTTTAAGTAATATCAATGTATGTAAAGTATGAGTCATTATAGATGGTATCAAAGGAAAGGTACAATTAACCTTTGGAAACTAGGATGAGAACACCTTAGTAATAAACCTAAGGATATGACTAAGAATAGGTTAAAATCCTAGTGTTGTAGAAATGATCATGAATAACCTATGATAAAACCTAAATTGTCCAAAATTGAACTTTTATTCTTGATTATGTGGTTTTACCATTATGATCAGTGATGCTAGCACTATAATTCTTGGTTTTAGTCAATGGATAGAACCCGAAGGAACTGCATTAATACTGAATGGGATGGGCAATGCAATGATTGTACTCTTGAGAAACCAAATGTCATTGGATCTGGAATAAAAAATATTGTAGCCATGATCACAAAAATTTCTCAAGATATGAATCATATAGGACATCCAAATGAGAAAAGGATGGAACAAAATTCTATTTAGTCCTTCATGATGCAGCGTCCACCTTCTTTCAGTGGGTCTTTTGATCCATTAGTGGCTGAACAATGGATCAGTACCACTAAAAAGATATTTTCAGTTATCCAATGTTTAGAACCTCATAAATTCATCTTAGCAGTCTATCATTTTTAAGGTGAAGTTGATGAATGGTGGAACTTTATCAAGAATATGGGGCAAAGAAATGAAATTGAATCCATGGAATGGGAAGAGTTCAAGAGCTTATTTTTCAGTAAGTACTTTCCTCATATTCTCTTAACAAATATGGAGAAGGAGTTCCTTAAACATAAGAAAAGGGATGGTGAATCCGTTGGTACCTATAAATAAAATTTTACAATACTTTCAAGGTATACTTATAGAATTATTATCCAACCTGAGAGTAAAATTTATAGATTCTTTAGTTTCTTAAAACCATGTCACTAAAGGGAATTATCCATAAGGGACTTCAATAGCTATGAAGAAATCATTTTATGTTCTCTCAAGGTTGAGATGGATATTGGAGTAACCCATCAGTCCTATGGGTTTGATAAGAATAGAAAAATGGATTTCAAGGGAAAATATAAAGACTACACTGAAAAGAAGATGAGTTTTACCTTATTCTAAAAATGTGGAAAGAAACATGGATGGAATTTTCTTAAAGGGACTAGTAAATGTTTTAGATGTGGAAAAAATGGTCATCAAGCAGTTGAATTCTAAATTGATGGGAAAAAGATGTTTGATGATGCAAATAGAGAAAAGGATACATATAATGAACCTCCTACACTTTGATGTTACAAGTGTAAATAAATTTGGCATTATGCCAATCAATGCCCTAATCCAAGTTTTATTGATGATGATTGACATTAGAAAACTATTAAGGCCAAAGAAAAAAGCCAAGTCACATGAGATCACTATTAGTGATATGGAGTATGATAATGAAGTGGTGAAAGGTACACTTACCATCCACTATAAAGTTTCAAATGTTTTATTAGATTTTGGATCCACCCACTCTTTTATTTCTAAATATATTTCTAAGGGTATAGCCATATTACCTCATCAATTAGATGTTGAGTTAGCTATGACAACTCCTAATGGAAAGATGATCACATAAAAAATTTATAATTCTTCTCCTGTTGAAGTTTGTGGGAAATATCTTCCTATGAATCTTGTGATCCTTCCTATAGTGGAATTTGATGTGATTATTGGAATGGATTGGATTTCTCTATTTAGAGTTCATATCAATTTCCAAGGAAGGTAAGCCACATTTTATATTTTGAAATTAATCTACGATCATATATCAATGCAAGGATGCATATTACATCCCAGTAGAAATTTCTTCCATATTATGGGTCTTGATTCTTATAAATGAAGGTTATTTATCTCAAATGGTTAGGGAGAAAATCACGATTAAGAATACACCTATTGTACTGGAGTTTAATGATGTATTTCTGGAAGAATTTCCAGGTTTTCCACTGAATCATAAAGTTGAGTTTTCAATAGAACTCATACATGGTGCTATGCCTATTTCAGAGACACCATATAAATTGGACCCAATTGAGTTACAAGAATTGAAGAAGCAACTCCAAGAGAATCTTGATAAGGGATTCATATGACCTAGTGTGTCACCTAAAGGAGAACCTATTATATTTTTTAAGAATAAATACAGATCAATGAGACTTCACATTGATTGTTGAGAACTTAAAAAGATCACTATTAAGAACAAATATCCTCTTCCCTACATTGATGACTTATTCAACCAACTATGTGGGGATCAATAATTTTCTAATATTGATCTTTATTTAGGATATAATCAATTAAGGGTTAAGATGGATGATATACCAAAGACATAATTCCGTATAGGGTTTAGACACTATGAATTTATAGTGATTCCTTTTGGTCTTATTAATTCCCCCACTATCTTCATGGATCTAATGAATAAAGTCTTTAGATACTATCTTGATTAGTTTGTGTTAGTCTTTATAGACGATATTATTATCTATTTTAAGATCAAGTAATAACATGAAGACCACTTCATAATTGTACTGAAGACCATGAGAAAGGATAATATTTATGAAAAATTTACCAAGTGTGAATTTTGGCTTCATAAATTTTCATTTTTGGGTCACATAATCTCAAGAGAGGGGATATCTTTGGATCTATCAAAAATATAAGTTTCTAAAAGTTGGATGAGACCAAAAAAAATAACCAAGATCTGAATTTTTCATGGTTTGGATGGATAATACCAACCTTTAATGACATATTTTTCACGATTATCTAATCCACTCACCATGTTGACTCCAAATGGAGTTAAGTTTGTGTGGACGAAGGAATGTGAATAGAATTTCAAAGTTCTAAAAAGAAGGTTAGCTAGTGAACCTATGCTCACACTTCATTGTAGTGGATAATGATTTGTGCTCTATAGTGATTCATCCAAAAAGGGGTTGGGTTGTGTTCTCATGAAAAATTATATGGTTATTTCTTATGCTTCACGACAATTAAAAATCCATGAGAAAAATTACCCAACTCATGATTTGGAATTAACTACAATAATATTTGCATTAAATACATAAAGGAATTATATTTATGGTGAAATGTTTTATATTTATACTAATTATACGATTTTAAAGTATATTTTCACACAAAAGGAGTTAAATATGAACCAAATAAGATGGTTAGAGTTGATTAAAGAGTACGATTGTTCAATACATTACCACCCTAGGAAAGAAAACAAGGTGACATATGCTTTGAGATGACAAGTTTAAAGACCCAAAAATTCTGTGGATTTTTTTTTCTTAAATTCATGGGATTTTTTATGAGTCTGTGAAAATTTACGGCACTTGATTCCGTGGCCCGGTGTGCCCGAAATAAATTTTTGAAGTTTTTTTCGGGTACGTTCAGTAAAAGTATGAGCGGCTTTTATAAATTTTGAACCGGTTCTTGGAACTAAAATCTGAGGGCACTGTTGAACTCGCAACGCCAGTATTCGCTTAAGAAGGTTTTAGCCTTGAAGATAGATGGTGTAGAATGGAAGTTAGATTTTGGGTTTTTTAATAAAGTTAAATAAAAAATAAGTTTTAGCTTATTTTTTTATTTTTGAGGTGTTTAAAACATCCAAGAGGTGGTTAGTGGTGGGGACCACCACACCCTAACCTCCCATGGGAGGTTATGGTGGTGGGGACCACCTGCACATAACCTCCCTTGGGAGGATATCCTTGGTGGGGACCACACAGGCTTTAAACCCCCTTAACTCTTCATAAAGGTGGAGAAAACTCTTCACCCTTCCCCACCATTTAATTGAGCCCACTCCAACCATTAATTAAGTGAGTTATCTCATTTAATTAATTCTTTATTTGAATTTTTTATAATATTTTGGCCTACAAATTAAATAATGGGTTAGCTTAACCCATTATTTTTGGTTGGAAATTCATTTGGTGGAGTTTTGAGAAAGGGCTTGGAAGAACCTGGAGAACCATTGGGGAAACTAATTATCCAACGAAGAATGATCTTCAAATGTGCCAAAAGAGAAGGAGTCGACCGTGAAGAACTCCATATTTGACTTCGTCACCTTTGAACGCTCATCCGCTAACGACGGATATCCTCTTCCTTTTCCGACATTGATGAATTAACACCACCTTTCTGCGACTTCGTCAACGATCCTTAAATACGAGGTATGGGATTTTATGTTTGAAATTATTTCCGTCCTTCAACGCACAAATCTTGGATTGTGTTTTGCCAACTGTTACTGCCATAACGTGGAAGGATCAGGCCACACGAACACGACCCGAACCTCCCCCTTCATTTCTCCTCATTTGGTGATGACCGTGGTGGATAGTAGGGAGCCGTGACTAGGGCGGGATATGGCGGAGGAGCTGGAGTGGCTGGCCGCTCGGTGATCCGATAGGAGCGGGACCCAGCGTGTACCATTTGATTGAGACCGGCACCATGTGGCGCTAGTTTGGGTCCCCACCCGAACGGCTAAGCCGTTCGGGAGCTAGGGGGCACGTGGATTCCCCCGAGATGTGGCTAAGGCGGACCCCCCATGGGCCGTCAGGCTGGACCCAGCGCGGGATTCCGGGTTGCCCTCGGGTCAGGCCGCCCCTTCGGGCCGGGCCGAGCCCTCACGCCGGGCCACCCCCTTGGACCGGGTCAGGCCGGGTCAGTCCGACTGGGTCAGACCGGACCCAGACCCGCTTTGGCCTATTTTCACCTTTTCGCTCATATCTTGGTCTAGGAATGTCCGATCGATGAACCGTATGTGGTGACAGAAGGATTAGAGTTATAAAGTTATTTTGGAATATCCCAATTGAGATTTGGACACAGTTGGGATATGTTCGTGTTGGCTTGAACCTAAAAACCAACCGGGACATTGGAACGGAAATGCCAATAACTCACAGACCGGGCATCCGATTGACGGGCTATCTGTTGCGTTGCGACCTGATAGAGCGCTGTCATGGGCGCCCTCAAATGATTAGTGTAATTTGGGGTACTTAGGTGCAGCAGAGTGGCTGACCAAGGTCGTCTCTCAAAGGAGGAAGTGAATTTAACAACTTATTAGAGGTATTCTAGAAACAAAATAAAAGGGAATAAAAACACTACTTGAAAGTATGGGAGTGGTTTTTTATAGTTTATAAATCTAGAAGAAGTTTGCTGGAAGAAGATTGTATAATTTTTGTTTGTTTTTAGTTTTGAAATGAATTTCGATTAAAATGACACAACAAGAAGATGTTTTTTTAGAAATCTATTTAAAAAGGCGTAATTGATCTAACTCCATCTCTTCACTTTATTATTAATCATTATCATTTAAATTAACATTCACTTAATTATGATCCCCTAATTTGTTAAATCACGAACCCTACGAGAATTAACTTTACCACGAAGATTGAAGTGAATTTAACCTTAGGCTAACTTCGGAACATGCAATCTCAGCACCCTGCTTTGATTGATGTTCTAAGATTAGCTTATGGTCATTGGAAAATTAAGGCACATATCCACTCTGGAAATGATGATGAATTGTGTTTAGGGATTATATTTGAACTCTACAAATTTATCCAGTGTGGTCTTGTATTACCGATTAAGATCGCACTCTCACAATTTACACAAAATCCCGACCTCACGTGTTTTTGTGTACATTGTTCAATTGCTCGCTTAGTTTCTTACAATTTAAAAACACAATTCATGGATCATATTAAGTGAATTACAGTAGCTCATTGATTCAAAATAATTAAATGAAGAGGGTAGAAGATAGATCGATTACTAAAAGACTACTCTTCCATGGGTGGCGTAATCATCGTAGAAGCGTTTTGCATGTGCAAAGGTTTAAAATGGGTATAACCCAATAACGCTTCTACTCAAGAATTCCAGACCAATTAGGAAGATTAAGATAAGAAGAAATTTAAACAAAACAGAAGAAAAGAGAAGAAATAAAATAAGAACAAAGAAGTTTATTACATAAACAAAATCATTACAACATGAAGGAGAAGAAGAAGGCTTCGTCGAAGGGATCCTTGCTTCAAGAGCTACCCTTATTGAAATGGTTGGATAATTGGAGTGGATCCACTTCTCCTCTGACCTCAACTTCCCAATTCACGTCCCAACCCCTCCAAATGAGAAAAACTCCAATTTATAGAGGGGAGGGGAGGAGAGGTTACAAGTGGTTTCAAGTGTGAATGTGGAAATTCGGCCAAATATTTTATGCCAAATTTCACCGCCCCTTTGACCACCAAAACGCTTGAATTGGACGGCCTTCCAGAAGGATCAAATGTGAGAATATGTGTCTTCTATCTCCTCTCCAAATTGGGGCTCAATACAGGGCCATATGAAGGCGTTATGGCCGAAATACAGAAGATTCTCCATTCTGGAGAGCCCATCCCAACTTTGACTTCATGGCCCAATTTCAACAACCAAATGAACTCTTTATCTCTAGTGTCATGAATAAAAGTTGTATATAATTAAGTTAGGAACACGGTTACAAAATTTCAATTTCAAATAATAAATATAAAAATATTTATATTCGAAATACTACAGTGAACTATAAAGGGTAAAACTGGAATTTTCATCAAATATTCAAATGAACGATCTAATCCCAAATATTTTATAAATAAACATATTTAACACAATGTGAGGAAATTATATCATTTATTATCAATAAAATATTCAATAAAATAGTGTTTTATCAACTCCCCCACACTTACCCTTTTGCACACCTGGGGAAAACCTCATTTCAAGTAAACATCAATATCAAATCAAAACCAATTTTAAAACACATATCCTTAAGATCAATCAATTTCACACCAAGAATAAAAAGATATCATGCCTCATAAAAAACCTTATTTCAAGTTCTCCATTTATATCAATCAATATATTTCCACTTTATTTATCCGCCCATGCACAAAACACTTACATCGCTTGAATTTTCTCTCATCACTCAAATATCAATTTTTTTTTGCAATGTCTTTCTCATCCAAACTCATAAAAGGGTCACCATAGGATTGATAGATTCCTAAATCACTACCCTATGTGAGTAAAGGACATATTTTTATCATGAGGACTTTTCAGGGTTGTTCTGTGGCTTTCGGTTGGTAGGATTAAGATGTGAAAAACTATGAGGCTGAATGAGGAGGGCTTGACTCTTTTGAAGCAAAATTGCATTAATCTAATTTTCACTTAAATATGGTCTTCTCTTCAATCCCCATAGTATCAATTCAGCTCCATCATCATGAAAAGTCATGAAAGGTTTACAACATTCATCATTTCAGCATAAAAAATGTCAATCTTCTCAAACATGATTTTCTAGAAAGCTCCAGATGGGCACAACTTTCCACATCAATTAGAAGCTCCAGAAAAGGCACAGCTTCACTTGTCATGAAAGCTCCAGAAAAGGCACAGCTTTCAATATAATGACTTTCTTTAGCAGTAAACACATCTCTTCAGAATTTAATTTTCCACCCAAAGTATCACAGAATGTGGTGGCAAAACCCAAGACAACTTCCCCCACACTTAAGCTCAACTAGATTATGCAATTTCACTTCAAGAGTTGGTCGGATAGGGAAAATTGGCTTGTAATGTGGCTTAACCTAACAGGCTGTGCATGGCTTCTAAGGGATACAAGGATTAAATATTCAAGGTAGGCCATTATAAAAAAGGATTCTTTGAAATAGGGGCTTTAATACCAAACAAATGCCTCAATCATTTAAACATATGTACCTCAAACCCTCAAGTTTTGACAGGAATAGATCAAATTCTGGTTAAATCAAGCATGGTTTGGTTCTCTCAAGAAGTGAGGTGAATGTAAAGAATATGAAAATAATGGTTTAGAAGCCTCACAGGAAAGTGATTTCAAATATAAAGACAGTGAGATTGGCATGGGATTCAAAATTCAGCGTACTTTTCATGAAATTACTAAATATTTGAACTTGAAACAAAGTCATTTCAGTATTCATTTAAGCTTAGTTTCAAGGGGTAAATTGTTTCACTTATTGATATGGATTTAAAAATGGTGATTAGAATCATTTTAGCTCAAAATGTTTCAAAAAACACATAAAATTGTAAAATAAACACACAAAATTTGAAAAACACACAATTTTTTTTTGGTTTTTTTTAAACAGGAAAAAAATTGAAATTACTAAACTAAAAGGTTCCCTCCCCCACACTTAAAATATTGAATTGTCCTCAATGTGAACCCGTGAGATGATATATGCACATGAAATGCAGAATTTTTAAATAGGACAAATAATATAAAAGTGAAAGGGTTAGGAACAGCCTGATGTGATCAAGTGATGATGGGGTCATGCAGTGTGATAAAATCCACTACATCAGTAGGATGTCCCTCAATGTATCTCTTAAAACGTTTCCCATTGACTATAAAGCTCCTTCCAGTGTCCTCTTGTGTGATCTCCACTGCACTATAAGGAAAAACATTAGACACAATATAAGGACCTAACCATCTGGAACGCAACTTACCAGACAACAACTTCAGTCATGAACTATAGAGAAGGACTTTCTCTCCAACATGAAACTACCTTTGTTGGATCATTTTGTCATGAGCTGCTTTTGATCTTTCCTTGTAGAGCCTTGAGTTCTCATATGATGACAGTCGAATCTCCTCAAGCTCTTGAATTTGCAACTTCCTTTGAATTCCATCTTGGGCCAAATCCATGTTACATTTCTTTATAGCCCAATATGCCCAATGCTCGACTTCCACGGGGAGATGACATGCTTTCCCAAAAACAATCCGAAATGGGGACATACCAATGGGGGTCTTGTATGCTGTCCTATAAGCCCACAATGCATCATCCAAGCGCTTGATCCAATCCTTCCTATTTGGCTGCACGGTTTTCTCCAAGATTTGTTTCAACTCACGATTTGAAACCTCAGCCTGGCCATTTGTTTGGGGGTGGTATGGTGTTGATGTTTTGTGTGTCACCCCATAATTTAGAAGGAGGGAAGCAAAATTACTATTGAAAAAGTGTGTCCCTTGGTCACTGATGATGGCCTTTGGTACTCCAAACCTGCAAAAAATCTGTGCTTTGACAAAGTCCACAACAACATGAGAATCGTCAGTCCTGGTGGCCTTGGCCTCCACCCATTTACTCACATAATCAACAACAACCAAAATATACAAAAATCTAAATGAACTAGGAAAAGGACCCATAAAGTCAATGCCCCATACATCAAAAATCTCACAAAATAGTATGGGTTGTTGGGGCATCTCATGTCTCCTAGAAATGTTCCCAGTGTGTTGGCAATGAGAGCATGACTTACAAATCAAATGGGCATCATGGAACAGGCTAGGCCAATATAATCCAGAGTCTAAAACCTTCCTAGCTGTCCGTTGGGGTCCAAAGTGTCCACCATAAGCAAGTGTATGACAGAAATGCAAAACAGACTCAAACTCATGATCGGGAACACACCTCCTAATGACTTGGTCACTACACATGCGCCAGAGGTATGGATCATCCCACACATAATACCTAGACTCACTTTTTAATTTTTGGACTTGATGCTTCTTCAAATTTACTAGGATTTCAGAGCCAACAATGTAATTAACTAAATCAGCATACCAAGGATGCTTACCTGAGATGGTATAGAGATGCTCATCGGGGAAAGTGTCCCGAAGTGGTACCTGGTCCAAGGTGTCACCCTCTAGTGTGTGAGTAATCCTACTCATGTGGTCTGCCACCAAATTCTCTGACCCCTTCTTGTCCTTTATCTCAAGGTCAAACTCTTGAAGAAGGAGCATCCAACGGATAAGTCGTGGCTTTGCATTTGGCTTCTTTAGGAGGTACATCAAAGCTGCATGGTCAGAAAAAACAACTACTTTAGAGCCCAATAAATATGAACAGAATTTATCTAAAGAAAATATGACAGCAAGAAACTCCTTTTCTGTGGTAGTGTAGTTTGATTGGGCGGAATCTAGTGTCCTCGATGCATAGGTGATCACATGTGAACGTCCTTCCACCCTCTGAGATAAGATATCTCCAACCGCGAAGTTGGAGGTGTCACACATAAGCTCAAAAGGAATCTCCCACCGTGGGGGCTGTATGATAGGTGGAGTGGTCAGACGTTGTTTTAGCTCATCAAATGAATTCCTGCAAGAAACATCAAACACAAAATCAGAATCCTTTTGAAGTAATCTTGACATAGGAAGAGCAATCTTACTAAAATCTTTGATGAAGCGCCGATAAAATCCTACATGCCCTAGGAAGGATCTAACAACACACACACATGAAGGATATGGTAAGGATGAAATAATATCTACCTTTGATCTATCAACCTCTATCCCATTTTTTGACACTACATGCCCTAAGACAATGCCATGATCTACCATGAAATGACACTTTTCAAAGTTCAGGACCAGATTCTTCTCAATACAACGATTCAACACCTTTCCCAAACTAATTAGACATTCATCAAATGAAGACCCATACACTGTAAAATCATCCATAAATACCTCCATGCAGGTCTCAATAAAATCAGAAAAAATACTCACCATACATCTCTGGAAGGTACCTGGGGCGTTGCAAAGTCCAAATGGCATCCTCCGGTAGGCAAATATGCCAAAGGGACAGGTGAAAGTAGTCTTTTCCTGATCCTCTGGAGCTATAGGAACCTGAAAATATCCAGAAAATCCATCCAAGAAACAATAGTGTGTCTTCCCAGCTAGTCTCTCAAGCATCTGATCAATAAATGAGAGGGGGAAATGGTCCTTGCGAGTGGACTGATTTATTTTCCTATAATCAATACACACATGCCAACTGTTTTTCACCCTCATTGGAACTAAATCATCTTTCTTATTTTTAATAACAGTAAAACCAGTTTTCTTAGGCACAACCTGAATTGGACTTACCCACTGTGAATCTGAAATGGGAAAGATTATACCTGCCTCGAGCAATTTCTCAACTTCCTTTTTAACAACTTCCAAGAGGGTGGGATTGAGTCTCCTTTGTGGTTGTCTCACCGGTTTAGCCCCATCCTCCAAGAGAATCCTATGCATGCAAATGGAGGGGCTAATACCTGATATGTCAGCCAAGGTCCACCCAATCGCCTTGATGTTCTCCCTCAAAATATTCAAAAGATTTTCTTCATGTTCAAAAGGGAGATTGTTAGCAATGATAACAGGTAATCTCTCACCACTCAACAAGTATGAGTATTTCGGATTTGGTGGCAATGGCTTGAGTTCTAATGAAGGAGGGTGTAGTATGGATGGAGACATTGAAGGAACTGAAATATGTGCACAAAGAGCATCAGTATCAGAATATACATCATCAAAATCATAGAATAAAGCATCAAATCCATCAGCATACTCAACAGCCATTTCATAATCAGAGTGAACATGATCAAAATCAGAATATGAATCCACATCAAAATCAAATCTTAGAGAGTCTTGTTCATTAAAAACAGGTGTGGAAGTTCTCTTAGACATTAAACCAGAACCAATACTCATAATCTCCCTAAGCATAGGACAATCCAATTCTATGATGTTTTTACTTGGTGGTTCAAAATGGGAGATAAGAAAAGCAGAATGGTCCTCTGAGGGGTACTTCATGGAATCCATAACATTAAATATCACAACTTCATCTCCAAACTCCATGGAAAGTGTAACCTCATTGACATTTATGATAGTTTTTGCAGTTTTGAGGAAGGGTCTACCTAAGATAATGGGGGCATGAGAACTTAACTGATCATCCTCCATGTTAAGCACATAGAAGTCTGCTGGAAAGATCATGTCTCTTACCCGACCAAGTACATCCTCAAGAACTCCCACTGGATATGCCGTAGCTCTATTCGCCAATTGCACCACTACTCTTGTTGGCTTCAACTCACCAACCTACAAGGAAGAGAATACAGAGTGAGGCATCACATTTATGGAAGCTCCCAAATCACAAAGAGCATCAGAGAAGTGAAACTCCCCCATGATGCATGGGATGGTGAATTTCCCTGGATCCTTGCACTTTGTTGGCATTGCTAGAGTTGGTGAAATGAGTGCTGAGACATTCCTTCCAAGGTTTATCCTCTCATTTCCCTTGAGCCCTCTTCGATTGGTGCAGAGTTCTTTTAAGAATTTGGCATACCTTGGTATTTGCTTAATGGCTTCAAGTAGAGGAATGTTGATCTCCACACGCTTGAATGTGTCCAAAACCTCCTTTTGCATTGCTTCTTCAGCCATCTTCTTGGTTTGAACAACCCTGTTTGGAAAAGGAAGGGGTTTAGGAGGAACATCATCAATATTTTTCTTACCTTTATCTTTCTCCTTGGATTGATCATCAGTTGGTATGGAATGCAGCTTCTCTGAAGTTGAGGTGAATCCCGGTGGAATGGTAGGTGCAGATGTATCTTTAATTTTCTTCCCACATCTCAATGTGATGGTACTAACATTCCCCTTTGGATTTTGAGTGGGTAGGGAAGGTAGATTTCTAGAATACTCACAAGTTCATGGAGAGCGGTGGCAATCTGGCTCATTTGAGTCTTCAACTCCCTCATCTCCGAACTTTGACTCTTCAGCTCATTCTGTTGATTAAGAACAATTTGCTTCAAAAGATCATCAGTATTAGAATCTACCTTTGGTGGATGATTCCCTTGTTGCTGACTTGTTGATGTTTGAGCTTCAAATCTCCTTTGGGGTTGTTGGAAACCCTTCTGGTAAGGCGGAGGCTGCTGGAAGTTTTGTTGAAAGGGTGGCCTTTGTTGTTGTCCAGAGCCATACCTCATGTCCGACTGATATTTCCACCCTTGGTTTTATGTTGGATCAAACTTCTTTTGGGGATATGGTTGTTGTTTTTTCTGCTGAAATGGTATCCCAGGGAACACTGCTACACAATCTTCTGTTTCTTGGAGTTGTGGGCAACAGTCAGTTGGGTGGCTTGTCTCAGCGCAAATACCACAAGGCCTTGAAGGAGGGGGTAAAGATGTCTTTTGTGCCAAAGCAATTTGCCTCACCATAGTGGTCAATTCTTCCAACTTAGTATCAATCAAATGACTTTCAAGAGAAGAAGGACTTACCTGATGTACTCCCCTGACATGTGGTGTACCTCTATCACCAAATTGTTGGGAGTTTTGGGCCATCTTGTCGATCAACGCACGTGCAACTACTGGTGTCTTGTCCACCAATGCTCCTCTAGCCGCAACATCTACCATGCTTCTCTCCATAGGTGTGAGTCCTTTATAGAAGTACTGAATGAGGAGTTTCTCACTGATTTGGTGATGTGGGCAGCTTGCACACAACTTCTTGAATCTCTCCCAGTACTCATACATTGACTCCCCTTGGGCTTGCTTGATCCCCGATATCTCCTTTCGAATGGATGTTGTCCTTGATGCTGGAAAAAATCTTTGCAAGAAAAGACATTTCAAATCATTCCAACATGTTACATCTTCAGGTTGCAAATAATACATCCAATCTTTTGCAGCTCCATGAAGTGAGAATGGGAATTCTCTTAATTTAATTTGACCTTCAGAAACATTTCTTGGTTTTAAAGTTGAGCAAACCACATTAAATTCCTTAAGGTGTTTGTTGGGATCCTCACCAGATAAGCCATGAAACTTTGGAAGAAGGTGAATTAATCCAGATTTCAATTCAAAGTCCGATTCGATATTTGGGTATGCAATACAATTTGGTTGATAGTTAATATCAGGTGCAGCCAATTCTCGAATGGTTCTATTAAGTTCATTTCCATTGTTTTCAGCCATTGGTTCCTCTTTTATGTTTGGATTTGAATAGCTTCCAATTTCAATGTTTCCAAAAGAGAGGAATTCACCAACTGGTTGAATATTGAAACTTCCCATAGATTGAGAATGTCTGATTCGTGCCCTAAGGCTACGTTCAATCTCAGGGTCAAGATCTAAGAGATCTTCGGGATTAGTTCGTGTCATAGATCAAATAAAAATGAAAAGAAAGAAAGTGTACCATAGTAAAATAAAAATGAGAAGTTTGAGGTGATGGTCCAAAAATAAGTAGAAGAAAATAAAAGAAGAAGAAGAAAAATCAGATTGGGTAAAGAAGGAAGAAAGAAGAGAGGAAGAGAATAAAATGTAAAATAAAATAAATACCTCTAATTGGTTCAAATAATTACTTGCCTCCCCAGAAACGGCGCCAATTTGATAGAGCGCTGTCATGGGCGCCCTCAAATGATTAGTGTATTTTGGGGTACTTAGGTGCAGTAGAGTGGCTGACCAAGGTCGTCTCTCAAAGGAGGAAGTGAATTTAACAACTTATTAGAGATATTCTAGAAACAAAATAAAAGGGAATAAAAACACTACTTGAAAGTATGGGAGTGGTTGTTTATAGTTTATAAATCTAGAAGAAGTTTTCTGGAAGAAGATTGTATAATTGTTTTTTGTTTTTAGTTTTGAAATGAATTTCGATTAAAATGACACAACAAGAAGATGTTTTTTTAGAAATCTATTTAAAAAGGCGTAATTGATCTAACTCTACCTATTAACTTTATTATTAATAATTATCATTTAAATTAACATTCACTTAATTATGATCCCTTAATTTTTTAAATCACGAACCCTACGAGAATTAACTTTACCACGAAGATTGAAGTGAATTTAACCTTAGGCTAACTTCGGAACATGCAATCGCAGCACCCTGCTTTGATTGATGTTCTAAGATTAGCTTATGGTTAGTGGAAAATTAAGTCACATATAAACTCTGGAAATGAGGATGAATTTTGTTTAGGGATTATATTTGAACTCTACAAATTTATCCCGTGTGGTCTTGTATTACCGATTAAGATCGCGCTCTCACAATTTACACAAAATCCCGACCTCGCGTGTTTTTGTGTACATTGTTCAATTGATTGCTTAGTTTATTAAAATTTAAAAACACAATTCATGGATCATATTAATTGAATTACAGTATCTCATTGATTCAAAATAATTAAATGAAGAGGGTAGAAGATAGATCGATTACTAAAAGACTACTCTTCCATGGGTGGCGTAATCATCGTAGAAGCGTTTTGCATGTGCAAAGGTTTAAAATGGGTATAAACCAATAACGCTTCTACTCAAGAATTCCAGCCCAATTATGAAGATTAAGAGAAGAAGAAATTTAAACAAAACATAAGAAAATAGAAGAAATAAAATAAGAACAAAGAAGTTTATTACATAAACAAAATCATTACAACATGAAGGAGAAGAAGAAGGCTTCGTCGAAGGGATCCTTGCTTCAAGAGCTACCCTTATTGAAATGGTTGGAGAATTGGAGTGGATCCACTTCTCCTCTTCCCTCAACTTCCCAATGCACTTCCCAACCCCTCCAAATGAGAAACACTCCAATTTATAGAGTGGAGGGGAGGAGAGGTTACAAGTGGTTTCAAGTGTGAATGTGGAAATTCGGCCAAATATTTTATGCCAACTTTCACCGCCCCTTTGACCACCAAAACGCGTGAATTGTCCGGCCTTCCAGAATGATAAAATGTGTGGATATGTGTCTTCTATCTCCTCTCCAAATTTGGGCTCAATAAAGACCCATATGAAGGAGTTATGACCGAAATACAGAATATTCTCCATTCTGGCGAGCCCATCCCAACTTTGACTTCATGGCCCAATTTCAACAACCAAATGAACTCTTTAGCTCTAGTGTCATGAATAAAAGTTGTAGATAATTAAGTTAGGAACACGGTTACAAAATTTCAATTTCAAATAATAAATATAAAAATATTTATATTCTAAATACTACAGTGAACTATAAAGGGTAAAACTGGAATTTTCATCAAATATTCAAATGAACGATCTAATCCCAAATATTTTATAAATAAACATATTTAACACAATGTGAGGAAATTATATAATTTATTATCAATAAAATATTCAATAAAATAGTGTTTTATCACGACCCCTATGACAAGGTACAACTTTGAGATGATTCTAATTTGGACTTCATGATAGTTGGAGTATCGACCAGTATCTCATGGAGTGGATCCTTTCAGAGACGAGAAAGCGGAGTACGGAGACCTAATAGCTGGCTGATACCTGACAACTGCTGACCTTTCGACTATCCCAATGGGAAGCGCATCTGTGTGAAGCGGAAGAACCACAGTGGGGAGCGACTTTGTGTGACACGACAGACCCACGGTACTCGACATGAGGATTACCTCAGCAGGCTATGAGGGGGAGCGCCTCTGTGTGACGCGACAGACCCACAGTGGGGATCACCTTTGTGTGATGAAGCAGACCCACGATACTCGACAGGAGGAGTACCACAACAGTCCAGGATAGTGGGAAGTGCCTCTGTGTGATGCGACAGGCCCACAATACTCTATAGAGGAGGACTACACCAGCAGCCTCGGTTTCGATAGTTTGACTGGGAGTGTTACATGTTACCACCCTAGAATAAAATCTTGGTTTTGAGTTGAGTCAATGACTTTTGTGTTTTACTCATGTTTGAGATGGGTTACTAGATAACTTAGGTATATGTATTGGCATTTACCTAAGTAATGGTTATCCATTTAATCCATGCTTTGTGGTTTATCCTTTTTGGATTTTGTGAGACCTTGAGGGTCTCGGGGTCCCTACTGAGTATCGTTATACTCACCCCTGCATGGGATATGCCCGCACCTATTTGTATTGGTTGCAGACGACAGACAACGCTGACTGAGGTAGAGTGTAGTAGGGATGGATGGTACCTGGAGGTGGACCACTCAGCGAGACGGTACACGGAGTGGACAGACAGACGTGGAGTGCTGAGGATGCCATCTTTACCTACCCTTTAGTTTTGAACCCCGGAGGACGACCTAGAGGCTGATTTACTTTTCTTCTTTCATTTGTACTTGTACTTTTCCATTTCCTTGTAATTTACTATTGGGCTTGTATTTCTGGCCCCCTTTACTTTCATAAATCTCTTTTGTATACAGTTTACTTAGTGTTTTACTTCTAGTTGTGTACTCTGATGCGTTTGTTTTCAGTTTTAAAGGCAATGCCTTCCCAGTTTAGGGATTTACGCCTTTGGTGCTAGTCGCCAGCCCCTAGACTATGGAAGGTGGGCTTGGGGTAGTCACGATATGAGCCCCGGGGGATGGGTCATGACAAATTAGTATATGAGGAGTCGGTTCTACCACAGAACTTAGGACTATGATATTGCTTTTCTATGAAGAAATAGTGTTAAGGGTACTAAGTGTGGTTCTCAGTTGAGGGAGTCCAATGTTGGTGTGGGTGACCGACGTATCCATACAACAGTACCCTGAATACTGATTTCCAACTTAGTTTATGAAAACACTGATTGCGTGCATGTATTTAAATGTTTTCTTAAGTCAGCTTAACCAGGTCAGCTCACCAAGTATAAACTTTTGACCGTGTTACATCTGTTTCTTTCAGGATGCCTCCCCGTAGAGCCCCGAGAGTCATACACTCTGATAGCCAACCAAGCGATGAGGCCTCGGTGCAGGGCCCTTTAACAGTTAATGCACCGGTGGTACCACTTCCTGATGGGCCACTGATGCCACCAGCCCCAGTAGCAGACGATGCATGCCACTTGAGTGCGTTACATGAGTTCCAGTGCCAGAGGCCACCCAAGTTCCAGGGAGAGACGAACCCACATGCGACTAAGGATTGGCTGGAAGCTATGGTGAGAGTCTTCAGGCTGGTAGGGACACCATTAGACCTTATGGTGATCCTTGTTGCGATTCTTCTTCATGCAGTAACTGAAAGATGGTGGAGTCTGATGCTCCAGGTGCATGACAAGGCGACACTAATCTGGACAGAATTTGAGAGCCAGTTTTGGGCGGATTTTGTTCTATCCACCCTTTGAGCAGTACGGATACAGGAGCTACTGCATCTACAACAGGGTAGCATGATAGTGGCGCAGTACTCAGTGAGGTTCACCGACCTCTCGTGCTACTCCATAGATATGGTACGAGAACCATTATTCAGGACCCGAAACTTTGAGCAGGGGCTCAGGAAAGAGATTATGGCATCGATGATCTCCCTCAACATCCCGACGTTGGAGGGGGTGTTAGAGAGATCCCTCCTAGTGGGGAGTTTCCTTACTGAGAAGTCACCAGCAGTGAGACCCACTACTAGTCGACATGCAGTAGAGTCTTTTGCAACTGGCAGTAAACAGATGACGCAGAGGTCCAAGAGGACCAAACCCATAGGTGGACGACTGCAGGGCTCAGGATCTGTTGTGCGGGGAACCCAGGGTAGTGAAATATATGACAAGAGCAGACAATGTTACTCATGCAGCGGGTGGGGTCACATGGCTCGTGACTGTCCGAACCGCCATTCAGATGATCAAAAGACAGTCGAGGGACCTCCTAGGTAGAGGCAGAGGTTCAATCGAGGTGGTCCACAGGGTGCAAGAGAACATGGTAGAGGAGCTGGTCGAGTAGCTAGTGGTGATGACGTTATGAGGTGCTACCACCACCACCACCACCAGGAGGTCCACCCCAACCGCAGGGAGCAGGTGGATAGGGGAGAGATCTGCTTCAAGAAGTTGAGGAATATGACCACGACACTCCGGAGATGATTAGAGGTATGATCTGTGTCTACTCTACCTTAGCTGTAGTTCTTATAGACATAGGTTCCAATCAATCTTTCATTTCCACTACCCTCATTCGGAGCTCAGAGATTCTGATGGAGCCGTTGGCTCGATCCTTATGTCTAGAGACTCTAACAGGAGCAGACTCGATGATTACACACTGGTGCTGGTAGTGTGAGCTTAATATAAGAGGTGAGAGCTTCGGTTGAGATCTCATCATAGCAGCGTCGAGGCCTTAAGATGTCATCTTGGGTATGGACTGGTTATCTACAGTCTATGCTCATATCAAATGTATTAGGAACAAAGTGCGGTGTGTCCTCATAGATGGGACCAGGTTCACCTTCACTGGTGAGAAGGGAACCTTTGCAGTGCATGACAAACTTACTCAGAGGAGGGTGCAGCCGATCTCTCACCAGTTGACTTGCCTTACCCTCGGGGCAGTTGATGTGGAGAGTCTGACTTATCCTGTAGTGGTGGACCAGTATGCCGATTTTTTCCCTAACGATGTTCTGGGAGTACCTCCTCGGAGAGAGGTGGACTTCTACATAGACCTGTACCCCGAGACGACACCGATATCTACTCCAGCATATCGGATGGCTCCCACTGAGCTTTGAGAGCTGCGGGTACAGTTGGTGTACTTGCAGGGGAAGGGATTCATCTGTCCTAGTGTTTCTCCCTGGGCAGCCCCGATTCTATTCACCAAGAAGGCAGATGGGAGCTTGCGGCTTTGTGTCGACTACCGTCGCCTGAACCAGGTGACTGTGAAGAACAAGTACCCACTCCAGAGGATTAAAAACCTCTTTGATCTGCTCAAGGTAGCATGGTGGTTATTGAAGATAAAACTCAGATCAGGGTATCTCCAGCTTAGAGTTTGAGATTAGGATGTGCATAAGACGACCTTTAGGTGTCAGTACGACCACTATGAGTTCTTGGTTATTACCTTCGGCGTAACCAATGCTCCAGCAGTGTTCATGTGTCTCATGAACAGGATCTTCCAGCCATACCTTGATCGCTTTGTCATAGTCTTTATCAACTTCATACTAATCTACTCGACTACTGAGGAGGAGCATGCCTACCATTTGCAGGTAGTACTGAACACACTCAGAGAGAACCAAATTTATGGTAAGCTATCGAAGTTCTAGTTTTGGATTCGAGAGGTTCACTTCTTGGGACATGTCATCTCAGAGGCTGGAGTTGTAGTATATCCAATGAAGATTGAGGCGGTACTTGCTTGGGAGCCACCCAGGAGTGTGACAAAGGTACGAAGTTTCCTGGGCTTGGCTGGATACTACCAGAGGTTTGTTCCATACTTCTCTAGAGTTTCAGCACCACTATCATACTTGACAAAGGGGAAACCCTTCATGTGATCAGAGAGATGCCAACATAGCTTTCAGGAGCTGAGGTAGAGGTTGAATAGTGCCTCCATCTTGAGGTTTCCATAGGAGGGCATAGGGTATGTATTTTACTACGACGCATCAGGGACTAGACTCGGGTGTGTCCTGATGTAGGAGTGAGCTGTGATCATGTATGGTTCTCGGTAGCTGAGACAACACGAGCAGAACTATGCTACACATGACTTAGATTTAGCAGCAGTGGTCTTCGCCTTGAAGATGTGGAGGCACTATCTCATGGGAAAGCGTTTCATAGTATACTCTGATCACAAGAGTCTCAGGTATATCTTCTCTTAGAAGGACCTAAACCTAAGACAACGAAATTGGCTTGAGTTCCTCTAGGACTATGACTTTGAGATAGTATATACTCTTGTGAAGGGGAATATTGTTGCAGATGCACTCAGTAGGAGATCTGGTATTCAGCTACTAGCAGAGGTGACAGAGCAACTTGCTGCTTTACAGATTTCTTATGTGGACTGAGATGGAGCATAATTTCTTTAGTCTCTTATAGTCACCCCTCCACTTCTTCAGTGAGTCAGGGAGGCACAGTCTGGAGACACTGACTGTGAGACACGATGTGCTCAGATATCCACAGGGTAGGCACCTGATGGATTTTCTAAAGGTGGGGAGCACACCATCCTCTTCAGAGGACATACCATGGTACCAGTATCACTTCAAAAGTAAGTTTTGAGGGTGTTCTACACTTCCCCTCTAGCGGTAAAACCAGGAGTGGCGAAGATGTACTAGGAACTTTGACGATAGCACTGGTGGCCAGGTATGAAGAAGGCGGTAGCAGAGTTTGTCTCTCGGTGCCTCACTTGTCAGCAAGTGAAGGCGGAGCACCAGGTACCAGTAGGCTTGGTTCATCCCTTAGAGGTCCTAGAGTGGAAGTGGGATGGGATATCTATGGACTTTGTGACGGGTCTTCCACATACATCCAGGAGTCATGATTCGATATGGGTAATCATTGAACGACTCACCAAGTCGGCCCACTTCCTACTGATTAGAGAGAAGGGATCAGTAGAGAGATTGGGATGCCTCTATGTGTAGGAGATTTTGACTTTGAATGGAGTACCTTCCTCTATTTTCTCCGACCGTGGAACACAGTTTACTTCCCGGCTATGGAAGGGGTTGCAGGAGGATTTTGGGACGCAGCTACATCTTAGCACCGCCTTCCATCCTCAGACAGATGGTCAGACCGAGCGGATCATTTAGACCCTCAAGGACATGCTCCGAGCCTGTTTCCTTGACTTTGGTCACAGCTGGGAGGATCACTTACCATTTTTAGAGTTTTCCTACAACAAAAACTACCACTCCACCATTGGTATGGCACCTTTTGAGGCCTTGTATGGTCGACCTTGTAGATCGACACTATGCTGGAGAGACCTAGGGGAGTCAGCACTAGTGGGACCAGAGATGGTATGGGCTACCACAGAGAAGGTGTAGATCATACAGGAGAATATGAAGACTGTAGAGATCAGGAAGAAGTCATATTATGATAGAAGATGGAGGCCTATAGAGTTAGAGGATGGTGACCATGTCTTTCTACGGGTCTCACATCGACGAGGTCTATGGAGATTTGGCTAAGGCAGCAAGTTGTCTCCACGATTCATCGGATCTTTCCAGGTCCTTAGCAGAGTAGGCGAGGTGGCTTACTGCTTAACTCTTCCACATCAGTTGTACCGGGTGCACGACGTTTTCCACGTATCTCAGCTGAGGAGATACGTGCATGAACCTTCCCACATCATCGACCATGGAGAGCTAGACATCGATGATGAGGCAACTTTCACGGAGGTTCCAGTAGAGATCGAGGATCGACAGGAGTGGGTCCTTTATGGACGGTCGATACCTCTGGTGCGCGTTCGCTGGCAGTACGAGAATCCCCAGGAGAGCACATAAGAGCGGGAGGCTCAGATGCGTTCTCAGTACCCCCATTTCTTCCCTTAGTTCAAGTTGTAGATTACGGGGATGTAAAGACTTGAGGGGGGGAGAATGTAAAGGCCCAAAAATTCTGTGGTTTTTTTCTTCTTAAATTCATGGTATTTTTTACGAGTCTGTGAAAATTTACGGCACTTAATTCCGAGGCCCGGTGTTCCCGGAATCAATTTATGAAGTTTTGTTCGGGTAGGTTCAGTAAATATACGAGAAGGATTTTATAACTTTTGAACCGGTGCTTAGAAATGAAATCTAAGGGCACCGTTGAACTCACAGAACCAATATTCACTTAAGAATTCTTCCACCTCGATGGTAGATGGTCAAGAATGGAAGTTAGATTTTGGGGTTTTTAATAATGTTAAATAAAAAATAAGTGTTAGATTATTTTTTTTATTTTTGAGGTGGTTAAAAACTCCAAGAGGTGGTTAGTGGCGGGGGCCACCACACCCTAACCTCCCATGAGAGGTTATGGTGGTGGGGCCCACCCACACATAACCTCCCTTGGGAGGATATCCTTGGTGGGGACCACACGGGCATTAAACCCCCTTAACTCCCCATAAAGGGGGAGAAAACTCTTCACCCTTCCTCACCATTTAATTGAGCCAACTCCACCCATTAATTAAGTGAGTTATCTCATTTAATTAATTTTTCATTTAAATTATTTTGAATATTTTGGCCAACAAATTAAATAATGGGTAAGCTTAACCCATTATTTTTGTTTGGCAATTCATTTGGTGGAGTTTTGAGAAAAGGGCTTGGAAGAACTTGGATAACCTTTGGGGAAACTAATTCTCCACTGAAGAACGATCTTCAACCGTGCCAAAATAGAAGGAGTCAGCCGCGAAGAATGCCGTCTTCGACTTCGTTACCTCCGAACGCTCATACGCCAATGACGAATATCCTCTTCCTTTTCCGACATTGATGAATTGATGCCACATTTCTGTGACTTCTTCAATGATCATCAAATACGAGGCATGGGATTTTACGTTTGAAATTGTTTCCGTCCTTCAATGCACAAATCTTGGATTGTCTTTTTCCAATTGTTATCGCCATAACGTAGAAGGCTCGGGCCGCATGAACATGGACCAACCCTCCCCCTTTGTTTCTCCTCATTTGTTGATGACCGTGGTGCTGAGCAGCAGTAGCTGGCATCGAGCCGGCCGTGAAGGAAACTGGCGGCGCAAGGCTGCTGGGTCGCCGGAAGGGTGCGACACCGTCGTACCATGCAGAGGAGCAGGGAGCCGTGGCCAGGCCGGGCCATGGTAGAAGTGGCGCAACGCTGTCACGCCGTGCAGAAGAGCAGGGGGCCGCGACCAGGGTGGGCCACAGCGGAGGAGCTGGAGTGGTTGGCCGCTCGGCCAGCCGGGAGGAGCGGGACCCAGCGGGTCCCGCCTGATCTGGACCGGCGCTAGGTGGCACCGGTTTGGGTCCCCACCCAAATGGCTAAGCTGTTCGGGATCCAGGGGGTGCGCAGCTTCCCCCCTGGACGTGGCTGAGGTGGACCCCCCGTGGGCCACCTAGCCACCGGGCCTGACCCAGCACGGGCCGCCGGACCGGACCCAGCGTGGGCCGCCGGGCTGCCCTCAGGCCGGGCCGCCCCTTCGGTCCGGGCCATGCCCTCAAGCCAGGCTACCCCCTGGGATAGGGTTAGACTCTATTCTGGACCCGGGTCAGGCCGGGTTAGTCCGACTGGGTCGGACTGGACCTAGACCCGCTTTGGCCTGTTTTCACCTTTTCGCCCATATCTTGGGCTACGAGTGTCCGATCGACGAACCGTCTATGGAGACGGAAGGATTAGAGAGTGACGGTTCTTTTTACATATCCCACTTGAGGTTTGGAAATAGTTGGGATAAGGTCAGGTTGGTTTGAACCTAAAAACTAACTGGGCCCCTGGAACGGAAATTCCAATAACTCACAGACCGTGCGTCCGATTGACGCACCGTCTATTGCGTTGAGACCCCTATGACGAGGCAGACCTTTGAGATAATTCTACTTGGGACTTAGTGAAAATTGGAGTATCAACCAGTAGCTTGTGGAGCGTATCCTTCCAAAGACGAGCAAGCGGAGTACGGAGACCTAGTAGCTGGCTGATACCTGACGATTGCTGACCTTTCGACTCAGAGTGTTTCGACTAGCCTAGTGGGAAGCGCCTATGTGTGACGCGGAAAAAACACAGTGGGGAGCACCTCTGTGTGATGTGGCAGACCCATGGTACTCGATAGGAGGAGTACCTCAGTAGGCTAAGAGGGGGATCACCTCTGTGTGACGTGGCAGACCCAGAGTGGGGAGCACCTCTGTGTGACGCAGCAGACCCACGATACTCGATAGGAGGAGTACCATAGCAGTCCATGATAGTGGGAAGCACCTCTGTGTGACGCGGTAGGCCCACAGTACTCTATAGAGGAGGATTACACCAGCAGCTGAGGTTTCGATAGTTTGACTGGGAGTGTTACGTGTTACCACCCTAGAATAAAATCCTGGTTTTGAGCTGAGTCAATGACTTTTGTGTTTTCCTCATGTTTGAGATGGGTTACTAGATAAATTAGGTATATGTATGGGAATTTACCTAAGTAATGGTTATCCATTGAATCCATTCTTTGTGGTTTTACCTTTGTTGGATTTTGTGAGACCTTGAGGGTCTCGGGATCCCTACTGAGTATCGTTATACTCACCCCTACACAGGCTATGCCCGCACCTGGTTGTTTTGGTTGTAGACGAAGAACAACGATGACTGAGGTAGATTGTAGCAGGGCTGGATGGTACCCGGAGGTGGACCACTCAGCGAGACGGTACACGGAGCGGACAGACAGACATGGAGTGCCGAGGAGGACATCTGTACTTACCCTTCAGGTAGGAACCCCGAAGGATGACCCAGCGGCTGCTTTACTTTTATTCTTTCAGTTGTACTTGTACTTTTACATTTCCTTTTACTTTACTGTTGGGATTGTATTTCCGGCCCCCTTTTTTTCCGCACTCTCTTTTGTATACATTTTACTTAGTGTTTTAATTCCCGCTGTGTACTCTGTTGTGTTTTTTTTCAGTTTTAAAGGAAATTCCTTCCCAGTTTAGGGATTTATTTCTTTGTTTCTAGTCATCAGCCCCTAGCCTATGAAAGGTAGGCTTGGGGTAGTCACGATATGGGCCCCAGGGTATGGGTTGCGACGACAAGAGCTTTCTAGCCTATCCATGACAAGGATCACAAAATATCCAATATTAATGGATTTTCAAAGGATGGATCTTAAAATTTTAAAGGAATGTAATAAACCTTATCTTTCTCAAATGAATGTTCAACCATCTTTACAAGTGAAGATTAAGGAGGTACATAAGGAAGATGTTGAGATACAAAAGAAGGTGAGAAATGTTCATGAATTCAACCTTGATTGTGATGGAATAATAAGGTTCAAGAATTGGGTTTGTATTCCTCCCCACTAATGGAAATATCTCCTATACCCATTGTTTGGAACCATGGGTATAGCCCCTAGAACCATGGGAATAGGATATACCCACAGTTCTATGAACTGTGGACTACCGAGGCGTCGGTATAGTTCTATACCCATGGTTCTATTGAATCATGGGTATATGCGTTGAAAATTCCATAATACCCACAATTTTAGTTGAACCATGGGTATAGATTATCACACCACAAATAATATACCCACGGTTCAATGAACCGTGGGTATAGTTCTTGTACTGTAAAAAAATACAAAATGGATTTGAAGACAAATGAAGACAGATGGAGATAAATTACAAGATACTTGAAAAAAATATTTTAAGGTACAAATGAAGACTAAACAGAATCACATGGTTCATATGATACTTTAGGTGAAAAAAAATATTTGAGATACATGCCTTCACTGGTGGATTCTAAAAGTTCCAAAAAGACTTCTAGTGAGTTTGGTGTTTTAGGGGAACTCATGGTAGGGACATTGCATCCTATTTCTTCCAGTTCCATCGAGCTATCATTGGCCAACAAAAAATCATTAAATCCATGCCAGATTCAATTATATCTCTGTACTTCCCATATTTCACTACCATCCCATCTATCATAACCTATTTTCCATGTCAAATCAACAAAGATCCACTTCACAAACAATAAAATGGTCTAAAGGAAACTCACATATATGTTGTCAAAATTATAAAAGAAGTCAACTTGATGGGTAACCAGAAAAATGGCCTTGCCTGTGAGAATCCCCCTCACACATTCCTACAAAAAGAATGGAATGTATCAAAAATGATATATAATATTATTAAAATTATAGTGTGGGCATATAATGCACTAAAAACATCATTAAGAAAGTAAATATTAAGATCTTGATAAACAACTCTAGCATGTTGTATGCGCTGTTTTTGGCCACCATTGAGGTTGATGACCCACTCCCCAATTTCAATCTAGTCCATGAATTCCATTATTTCCAAGTCTTTATCCTAAAAATTGGCTCAGATGAAATCTCTGTATCTTTTTAGGTTCACTATCAAGACAAACAAGATATTTTCTTTAATGGTATTTCTTTGAATCCATGATGTTTTGGAAATGTATGCAGTTGTGCCAAAAATCCTGACCTAATGAAAAGAAATAAATCACTCAAATCTATGGAATAATCAATATATTAAAGAGATTAAATAATAAAAAAAATTATCCACTATCCAAGTACAAAACTTCCCATTTGTTTTATACATTTCACTAAGAATTGAATCCAAGAGAGAATACTTCCTCAATCCAACAGTCCCAACTACGGCAGTAACTCCCCCTTGTGAATCTCCAGGTTCAAATTCCTCAAACAGGTTTCTTAATCACCATCATCTAAGCTAAATATCTATTTTTGACTTTTTTGGAGATGGAACCATCACAATTCTCCACTCTCTCTATTGAATATATAGACAATTCAACCCTGGTCATGTAATGATCCAATCTATTGAGGGAGATCTTGGATTGGGACCTCAAGATCATGGTTTGAGGGAAGGTCCCAATGGGTTCCCAAAAAATATTGAAGAGCGTTGTGGTCTTGAATACCATACTCACATTGAGTGGCATCATCAAAATGATCTCATTCCTAAAGGTGAGGGTTGATGCGAGCACCGATGTGCTTCATAATACAATAATGCTACCCGCAGTAGAGTAGAGAAGCTTGGTTAGACACCCATATAAGAAGGGAATTAAATGGGAGATGAAAATTATTTTGAAGAGAAATCCAATAGAGGGATTAAAATACTAATGAAGACTAATTGATACAGGTCATAGTATAATTGGAATGAAAAACACCCCATATGATAACACAACATAGTAGTATAGTAATTAGTTTGGAAGGACTGTTTATAAGAATAAAAATTCACATCATACCACTACCATGAGCTTTTAGACATCCTCCTGTGAAAAATAGAAATTAATAAGAAAATTTCTTAATGTAAAAAAATACTTGTCATAGAAGAAAAAGGGGATCCTTTAGTCACACAAATTAATATGTTTAGATGAGTTTATAATTAAATAAATCATGTTAGATTTGATGATTGTTTCAAACACTGGTATCCATATAGAATCAAAACAAATGTCATAGAAATTTCAATTGATGATGATTTCAAACACTCAAAATTCATGTCATTGCATAATAGAATAAATTCACACCATAACATTAATGTTCAGAGTGAGAAAACTTAATAAATAATTCCCATTTAACACCCCTAATGAAAACATAATCAAAATGCATGACATTGCAAGAATGAATTCACATCATATCATAAAAGAAATAATTTTAGAATAATTATTTTTAAAAAAAGATTAATGACTTACAAATATGTAAAATTACCTAAATATTCTCCTTCATGATGAAAAAATTATGAGCAGAGTGATTACCTTGATCACAGGAAAATGCAAGAAGAACAAACATAAAAAATTCTATTATTTAGATATGAGGAAAACTGTACAAATGAAGAAATCCAAAAACATAAACGATCATAGGAGATCACATGGAAAGAGAAATAAAAAGGGATGGTAACTATATTTTTTTTTACCAAAACTATTATCCAACACTAAATAAAATCAAAGGAAAAAATCATCACCCAAACAATATAATAATGTTTCAAACATTTAATACCTAGAAATGCTTCATATATATATTTTTTAAAAGGGGATACCCAAAAAATAATTATTTTATATAAAGTTATATTCACAAGTAGTAGTAATATTACATTCAAGAGTACTAGAATAAATGTGGTTTTGTATAATTAACGATTGAGTTTGTGATGCAACATTAAAATCAAAACAGTCATGTGTTATCGATTCTACCACATAAGATGCTCGAATTACACTCTCAATAGTCATTTTACTTGAACCTAAAATATAATACAATTAAATATGAAAAATAATAATTAAATGTGGATAGTTGAAAAAAAAATTAAATAATAATACAATTACATCTAATCATGTCCTCAAAATTAAGAAACAAAAATTAAATACATAGATAGGCCTACGGTGGATGCTCGATGATACCCATATCATAGTTCAGGAAATAGGGTGAAGTAGGGAGGCATACATGACATCCTGCATCATCTAGAAGTCATCTTATTTCTATATGATCAATAATTTACAATACTAGACATCATCAATAAACATTTAGAATATTCAGTTTCCTAGCCTTGAAGACTCTTCGATCATATAGGATCATAAAATTTCATTTCAGAAGAAAAACTAAGTACTTTTATAATGATACTTCAGATAATGGAACCTCTTTTGAAAATATAATAAATTTTAAAAATACAATCATAACCACACTAGTCATGAGATAATGTAGGATTCAATAAAATTTACAACTATGATTCATCATATTCATATTTTATAACAAACCATAATCCTCAATGTCATTGTTTAATTTCAAAATGAATTCATAACAAGATCCAACAATTTTATTCTGAGAACTTTAAGTTTAGATGATACATCATTTGAAGAAAAAATCATAAGTAAATATTTCACTGAGATAAATTTAGTGAAACATATCTAAGACATCTTTATATGCACATTTGAAGTAGTTATTACTTTTTATGAAATAATTTTTTCTCAATTTCATGATTCTCTATAAAATAGATGAATATTATAGCTCAATAGAACATGGAACCTGAAATTAAATTATTCAAATAAGGAACTTAAAAAACATGAAGTAAATATAAATCAATTTAAAGTGTACCGTGGTTTTCAAAATAGTGGATATAAAAGGATTAATAACTCACTATCAAACAAGACCAGAATCACAAAAACAGCCAATCAGAGGAGAATGCTGGACGAACATGAGATGCCCCTTGATAAATAGAAACACAGATCAACCTAGAGGGGTGCATCTCGACAAATAGAAGATTCCTGATGGGATGTGCATCAAAAAATCAGATTAGGGGATAATTTAGGAGGAGGAGAACTTCAGTCGTCGATCAGGTGAGAAAATCGCTCGACCTATGGGGAAGAGGAAAATAGACCTACAGGGGGGAGGTTTGGCCCAACGAGTGGTGGGGGGGGGAGTTGGAGGATAGGAGGTTGAGGTGGAGGGAGGGATGAGGGTTGGGGGGAAGACATAGAGTGAGAGATGTGGGGGCTGGGACGTTGAGGCCAGAAGGTTGAGGTGGATGCCGGGAGGTCAAGGTGGAGTCAGAGTTTGGGAAGTTGAGATCGAGGTTGAGGTCGAGGTCGAGGTCAAGGTCATGGTTGAGGTTGAGGTCGAGGTTGAGGTCTAGGTCAATGTTTAATTCAAGGTCAAGGTTGAGGTCGAGGTCAAGGTTGAGGTTAAGGTTGAGGTTGAGGTCGAGGTTGAGGTCGAGGTTGAGGTCAAGGTCAAGGTCGAGGTCAAGGTTGAGGTTGATGTTGAGTTCGAGGTAGAGGCGTCGGTATAGACCTATAATGAAAAACTCCCAACACCATATTGACTCATCAAATTCCACAAAATATTAGTCTTCCCAAACACACAGACAACTAACATACCAGTATAAACCCAAGACCCCACCATGCTCCACTGTATGACTTCCAAACTAATAGAAGTCACTAACCACCTAGATATCCTACAACACAGAGGATGCACCAACCTATCGAAAATCTTTAAGGAATTCAATATACATTATATATAAACCCCAAAAGAATGAATATATCCATAATCCCTATACTCTAATTCCCAAATGATACACCAACTCACCTCAGGCGCACCTCGAGATCGATAGAGGTTGGAATAAATTAAAAGGGTTGAAAACTAAATAGCGGGAGGTGGTTTAACTAGTAGGAGTTTAAAATCAAAAATAGAATCTATGATGGGAATTCAATAGGACCTCTATAGAAGTAGGTCACTACCAAGATAATCGTTATATAGAATTTATAGACTGTAATAAATTTATAATCTATATGAGCATGCATGCATGTTAAACCTAGTTTAAAATATTTTAAAAATCTATAAAATATGAGAAACTAAATAAACTCCACATTTATAAGAAATTCATAAACCAAATAAGACATAAAATTCTAAAAATGTATGTCTAACTTTTGGAGACACCTCTGGATCAACCCAGAATATCCCCATTGCACTTGTTCTATGTGACTATCAGGGCATCAAAAATTCCCCAACTGGACTCCATAAAATAGGCACCTAACAATAACAAAGATCAATTAGGTAACATGTATCTAATTTGCAACAACATACCTATATAAACCGGAAATGATGAATGCAATAATGTATGTCTACTAGAGTTCCTATGATGGGTGTGGGTATATACATGGTCAGTAGGGAACCACCTACGATGTCTTAACACATTGGTGAATAAACAAGTGTATGCATGAGCATGTATACTCAGTTAAATAAATATAACACAACAACTTTACAAGAATTTAACAATGATAGAGTAATAATTGTAACCAATAAAGATATTTATATATAAAAAACTAGCTATAAATAATAACACACAATACTGAGAGGGTCCACACTAATATTGTCTGATTTAGGCTAACATAAGGAATCTGAGATGAGTGGGGTAGGGCAAATCAATGACCCTATTAGAGATGGTGGGGACCCTGGCACTTGGAAAATTTATTCCATAAGGGGGACTACTAGAAAAGGGAGAGAAAGAGGAGATAACATGGGGGGACCAACCGCTGGAGGTGGTCACGTGGGGGCCTAACCGCTTGGATTAATCTCCAAAAGATTGGAGATTATTTAAGGGGCCGAAGGGGGGGTGGCACAGACAAATAATTTTCTGTTTTAACAACTCCAGGGAGTTTTGGAAGGATAGAAGATGGACCTCCTAAAGTGCATCAATTTCCTTATACTTATCTACTTGTCTACTTCTATTTTTAGAACTGGAGTCTATAACCAGGTACGTTGTACTATTTCATTGAATGTACCTAATTCTGATGCTTGTTCAGGTAGAGGTACTTATTATTTTGGTCCAATCATACAGATATCCTCTCCTCCCCTCTCATCACTATTGTTACATTGTTTCCCCTGCCAAGAACACAGCTCCAAATCAGGCATGAAGACTCAACTACAATCTCTCTTGGAAGCATTGGAACAATGGATGGAGCGCACTGAAGCTGGATGAGATCACCACCTAGATCACGTGGAATCAATGATGTCCAGTTTAGCAACAATGGTGGGAGCATTTCAACATAAAATTTCAAGATTAAAGGAGTTTCATAATACCATACGTAGGATTGTGCACCTTCTGGAAGAGATCCTGATTCAAGATGAAGTTACAACATTTGCACCAACTGGTGGATTAGTTGGAATGGTTTTAAGGATGTATGAAAGGACTGCACCAAATGAGATGCTACCAAGGTTAGAAGAAGTTACAGTAGATTGTCTCAGACCGAAGTTGGCAGTCCTACGTGTAGAATTACTAGTTTTTGATAGACAGGATCCTTTCAGATGGATTAATAGAGTAGAATTATATTTTTAGATTAATCAAACACCCGAACTCTCTAAAATCTTGTTGGATCATGTTAGTATGGAAGGAATTTCCATACAATGGTTCACAGTTCTAGAATAAGTACATACTCAATTGACTTAGAATCAATTTTGAGAGGATTTAATGGAACAATTTAGTGGACTAGAAGTGTAGAATCCTTATGAGGAATTGGATGCTAATCAACAACAAGGAACAATATAGGAATATATTGAACGATTCAAATTTTTGGCATCACTAATTCCACACCAACCAGAATCTCAGTATGTGGGATACTTTCTCCATGGAATAGGATAGGAAATACGAAGCTGGGTGTGGATATATAATCCCAGGACTTGACTACAAGTAATGAAGTTAGCAAGACAAGTGTAATTAGATCTTGGAAAAGGATCAAGACTACCAACTCAATTGGTAGGGACATGATGGAATAGAGACAAGGACTGGGTGAGTACTCCCTGGGGATCCTCACTTCAACAATCAAGTCCACAACCTCCAATAATAAGGCATGGTGGAGAGAATCCAAGAAAAAAAATAATACAAAGGTACAACACACAATTAAAATTGCAAATAGAGTAGTTCATAAACTAACAAATCAAGAATGGGAAGATCGATGCAAGATAAGCTTATGTTTTCATTGTGGAAAACCATATAATCCTACGCATAATTTCTCCGATTAAAAAATTTAGATTTTAATTTTGGGATAAGGGGATAAAGAAACTGAACAAACTCCCCAACAAGAGTAGGATACTATAGCTGTGGAAGAAGAAGAATTTCATGAGGTTGAATGTAAGCTTGTGGAAATGTAGGGCTGGGGGATTTTATGTAGCTCCAGGAATTATCCATAGGTGTCTATGATGTCTTTAAAATTTGAAGGTTAAATTAAAGGGATACCTATATTAATTTTATTAGATAGTGGAGACTGGTCAACATTTTGGGGTTAACCATTTGGAGCTCAAAGAAAATGAGAGTGAAGCTCGGGGAAGGACATAAAACTGCTACAACGGGAACATATCGACAAGTATGGTTGAATATTGAAGCTTATGGATGTTCCATTGAAGCACACATCTTAGATATTGGTGGTATAGACTTAATCTTAGATGTGGCACGGATAAATACTTTAGGGGATGTTTGTATCAATTGGAAGACCATGGTTATGAAATTTGTAGTGGAAAATCAGCAGTTCACACTCTGAAGAGTTTACCAAAAGAACCAGGATGCTGTTTCACCAGATTAGTGGTATCAAAAGCAAAGTATCAAGAGTGTGCATCACCAATTAATCAATGGAAAATAAATTAGTGGAGAAAAATTTCCAACTTCTCACTAAATTCTTGACTTACAACAGATCTTTCTCTAATATAAATTACTTTTTGATGATCCCCAAGGTCTCCCAGCTTCAAGACTCCATGAACATGTGATAAATCTCCTCCCAGGACAGGGACCCGGTTTTATCAGACCATATCGATATCTTTATTTCCAAAAAAATGAGATAGAAATCCAGGTTCATAAGATGCTGACTAAAGGTACAATCATACCTAGTACGAGTGCTTTATCAAGTCCAATATTGTTGGTTAAAAAGAAAGATGGGTCATGGTGGCTATGTGTTGACTACCAATATTTGAACATGGTAACAGTCCTCGATAAATTTCCAATACCAGTGGTTGAAGAGTTATTAGATGAGTTTTATAGAGCTACTTACTTCTCTAAACTCGATCTTAGAGCAGGTTACCATCAGATTCTTATGTGCAAGGATGATGTGGAAAAAACTTCCCTTCGTACTCATATTGGTCACTATGAGTATTTAGTTATGACAATTGGATTAATGAATTCCCCCTCCACTTTTCAAGCAACAATGAATGGCATATTTCAACCCTTACTCTAAAATTAAGTTATAATATTTTTTGATGACATTATCGTGTACAGTAGGGATTGGTCGACCCAATTACAACATCTTACAAATGTACTTAGTATTCTCCAAGAAAATTATTTATTTTCCAAAAAAAGAAGTGCCATTTTGGATAGTGGGATATTGAATATCTAGGACTTATTATATCAACTGAAGGAGTTTCTGTAGATACTAGGAAGGTGCAGGTCATGATTTATTATCCAATTCCAACTACTATTAAGGGTGTCCATGGATTCTTAGGCCTCACCGGCTACTAACGTAAATTAATTCAAGGATATGTTAAACTAGCTCAACCTCTCACTACTCTTACTCAGAAAGAGGGTTTCCGATGGAAGAACGAGCCCCCAAGCTTTCCAACACTTGAAACAAATGATGATGGAGGCACCCATCTTAGATTTACTAGATTTTTCTAAGAATTTTTAGCTCAAGTGTGATGAATCAGGGGGCAATAGGGGATGTACTCATGCAAGAACAAAGACCAATATCATTTTTTAGTACTTCTATTTCAGATCATCACCTTGATAAGATGGTTTATGAAAAGGAGATTATGGAATTGGTCCTATCCATTAAACATTGGTGGCCTCACCTATTTGGACACCCATTTATTTTCTATTCAGACCATCAAAGCCTAAAATAATTACTGCAACAACGAATAACCACAGTAGATCAGCAACGTTGGACTGCTAAACTTTTGGGGTACCAATTTGAAATTTGCTACAAACCAAGAAGATAAAACTCTATCATAGATTATTTGTCACAAATAGAGGAAAAAATAATTCACTGCTCTCAACTACAAGCTCAACTGATATGGGGCCATAATCAAGATGATAGAGTCTATACTAACCCTCACTTGGGACCAATTCTCCAAGATTTTCTATCTGTTCAGTAGACCATTTCTAGGTTTACTTTATAGCAAGGGATACTCCTATATCATGGCCAACTGGCTATTCCTACAACTTCCCCTTAGATTCCTTTGTTATTAGAAGAATTTCATTCCTCTACTCAAGGGGGTCATATGGGTTTTTACTAAACTTATCGCAAGCTAGCTGGTAATCTATACTGGGTGGGAATAAAAGGGGATATTCAAAAATTTGTACAACAATGTGAATTATGAAAACACTATAAATATTCTACTCTTTCCCCTACTGGTTTACCTCAACCATTGGAAATTCCCAAAACAATATGGTCTGACATTTCCATGGATTTTATCTCAGGGCTGCCAAAATCAGAAGGGTATGATTTCATTTTGGTTGTGGTTGATCATTTTTCTAAGTATGCTGAATTTATACTCCTTAATCATCCTTATACTACACGACCAGTGGTTGAACTATTCATCTGGGAAGTGGTCTGTCTTCATGGTGTACCAACCTCTATAGTGAGTGACTGAGACCCAATTTTTATCATTAACTTTTGGACAGAATTATTCTGTCTCTATGGAACCATACTTTGCTTCAGTACTGCCTACTACCCACAAACTGATGACCAAACAGAGGTGGTTAACCACTATTTAGAGACTTATGTGTTCTGTTTTGTAGGTGATCAACCGCATTCTTGGTCATTTAGGATCCCTTGGGCAGAGTGGAACTATAATACTACTTTTCATTCCTTTATTAATACAACCCCTTTCAAATTTGTTTACGACTGCAAACCCCCAACCATTCTGAGTTTTTTCTATCTGAAAATCATGTTCCAATAATAGCAACTATTTTGTGGGATTCAGATTAAGATATTTATCAAATTCAACAACACCTGTCTCGTTCACATGAATATATAAAAAGAAATACGGATAAGAATCACCTCCATGTGTTTTTTTAGGTGGGAGACCTAGTTTTTCTCAAACTACGACCCCATAAACAACACTCAGTTTCCCACTATATTCACAAGAAGTTGACAACTAGGTTTTATTTTCCTTTTACCATTGTTGATAAAGTTGTTCTGGTTGCATATCATCTGTAACTACCTACTTCTTCATGGATTCAACCAACTTTTCGTGTCTCCCAGTTAAAAAAATCCATAGGCACATTGCAGGTTCAACCGTATTTACCTCTCAGAATAGAATTAGATTCTTCTCACAGCCTAGAACCAATAGAAATTCTCTCTTCCTGTTTACACTATAAAGATGGAATGGAACCACATCAGTTTCTCATACACTAGTCTTTCCATTCAATGTATTATGCCACTTGGGAGGATGAGTTGAATCTCCACAATAAATTTCCTTCTTTTGGTCTTGAGGACAAGACTGATTTTCAAGGGGGTGCAAGTGTTAGAGCTACTGGGGACCCTACCACCCAGCAGGTTTATTCTAGAAGGAGGACCACTGGAAAATAGAGAGAAGGAGGAGATGACGTGGGGTGCCCAGCCGCTGGAGGTGGTCACGTGGGGGCCTAACCACCTGGAGGAATCTACAATACATTGAAGATTATTTAAGGGGCTGAAGGGGGGACCACATGCAACTAATTTTTTATTTTAACAAATCCTAATATTTTGGGTGGGAGAGCAGAGGGGCCACTTGAAGTGTGTCAGTTTCCTTCTAATTCTCTACTTTTCTACTTCTATTTTGAGTACAAGAGTCTTCAACCAGGTACACTCTACTATTTCATTGAATATACCTAATTACGCTGCAAGTTCAGGTGGAGGTACTTCTTAGACTCATCCCCACAAACCATGTTTATGTATTTTCTGCCTATGGTGGTTAGGAGAAGACCTGCATCACATGGAAAGGTGAAAGTGTATACTAGATTTAGTGCTCTAGGGTCCCATCCCATTAGTGGAAAGGGGAAAGGGGTATATATAGACATGGTGTAATACATTTCCCATTCAACTATATATATCATTGGATAACACACCATTTTATATAAAAAAATATAAACCCCTTATAGTGTAGTCAAAAATCTCTTTAAACAATATCCATTCTTAGAAAAAAATTACTAACTATATCAACTATAATTATTAATAAAATAAGGTGAAATCGTGCTCTACATATATAAATATAATCTATTCTCAAATACTCTTCAATTATAACAATTTTTAAGTTCAATATTAGAAATAATGGTCATGCCTTTATATCCAACATTAACTATTATACCAGTATAATGAGATTTAAATAATCTATGAATAATAACATTAAGACCAAATTTAGTAAAAAAATTGGTATAATAACATCTAATTAACCACGTCACTAGTTACAACATGACATTTATTTGTTTAAACGTTTCATTCAATTTTTTATTTTGTTTTATTATATCCATTATGGATTAGGTTATGTTGATTAGATTTGATTCAATTCAATAATGTTTGGATCTAATCAGTCCATGTTGGGTTAGCATGTGTTTATGCATGTCAGTTCTGTTTTGAGAAGTACTAGTTCGGTTCAGTTTGGTTTGTTTTTTTTCATTATACATGGAATAATTTTCATATAAAGGCCAATCGGACCCAAGAGCCCTAAACATCAAGAATCAACCTAAAGAAAAACCAACAAATTGTTCTCTATATAAAACAATAAAATTTTTTCACATCATAACAATAGAAATATTCTATGTCAAATCTGTAAACATATCCTATGGGAAAATAGTATACTAGGTCTATGCTAAAGTAAATAAACATGAAATAATAGTAAATAATATTTCACATTCTCTTTATGCACTATTATAACACCATGATAGTATGATAACAACAACCATGATGTTTAACCCTAAAAAATATATTAAACATTCCATAAATAAAATATAATAATACTACAATCAAAAATGATAATCTCAATCCAAATAAAGAATGATTATTCCATTTTAAATCCTTAATACATACTAGGGATATTTCAAATGAAACTATAGTTATGTCATGCACAAAAATATCACACATGGCATAGACAAAAAAAAATGAGTCATAAACTTAAGACCAACTATCATGTTTGGAAAAGTATCAAAACATTGACAATAATCAAAAGTACAATATTGTAACGTACTATTTATCAAAAATGGGTTGGTAATAAATTTTAATCTAGACTAATATATTTTAAATCACCACTTCATTAATTTATGATTTCATCTTTAAGGAAAAACATATCTCCTATAAAACACGTTAGTAAATTATTTTTTAAGTTGTAAGCACCCATGACCTAAAATAATGTTTGGAAACCAACTTCCTCAATCACTATTTTAATATGGTGTTATAACTCATTTTTTAGAAAACATTGGTTTAGAAGATAAAAAATAAATGAAAAAAAGTGAAAAGGAGTGAGTAAATTTACAAATACATTTTGATAAAACACCTAAATTAAGGAAGAAGTTCATTTTTTTCTTTCAACCCACTATTTTTATAAAAAAATTCACAATCAATCCTACAATTTCACAAAAAATCATTATAAACTAAAAATACCCTTCAAATCATGGTAATTATGTCACACAAAATACTCTATTTTAGATAACATCTAATATATTATTAATTACTGCAAATGAATATCAATCACTATCAAGGTTTTAAAAAAAATAAACATAACCCTTTGACACACACACACACATATATATATATATATATATATATATATAATATCATAGGCATACCATTATCAAGACACATGAAATATATGAAACAATCACCTACCTAATCCAAATGAGTCATAATGTGTCCTATGCATTTATTATAAAAAAATGTCAAGATCACATACCAAGATCATAGGCGAGATTTCATACTCCAAACAACCTTCAAGAATCACCTAAAAATTAACAAACCAAATTCTATAACTAAATAAACTCAATTATATAGTAAATAAAATCAAAGAATAACTAATACCTAAGGAAAACCAATGAAATCAACTTCCAAAAAAATAACCCAAAGTTCCAAAATCCTAAAGTACCAAATAACATCAATAGATTATCCCAATATTTCAACCTAAAATCTAAATAACCCTAGGACACAACATACCTTGGAAACATTCCATTGAAATAGAGAAAAATGATTTACAGGATGCCCACCATAGACTCCTTTATACAAGATAATAGATATCCCCTTGAACCAAGAATAATTTCACCATGATTAGGTGGGATTCACCTAAAAATATTTAATTCATTGACAGAGATTAAAATAAATGAAAAAAAGGAAGAGGTGAGGAGAATAGGAGGAATACCTTTTGAGGATGGGAGGCAGAGGTCGGGAGGTGGAGGCTGGGAGGAGGTGGAGTCCGATAGGCGGAAAAGGGGGAAGCGTTTGTGGTGAAAGAGGTGAGGGATGAGAGGTGGAGGCAGAGGCAGAGGCGGAGGTTTCCATGTACGTAGAGAAGTAGGCAAGAAGGTAGAGGGATGTAGGTGGGGCTCGGAGGAGGAAGTTATGGTGGTAGGTTGAGGTAGGGGAGGGGATGAGAGGGTGGAGAGGATAGGGCTCGGGGGAGATGTGTGGGAGGGAATGGAAAATCAGGAGGTGAATCCCAATAAAAACATCAAATTGGGGTTAGTATACCCAAGGTTTTAACAAAACCATGGGAATAGATGAAAATAAACCACCTATACCCACGATTTTAAAAATCGTGGGTATAAATGCATGGGTATAGACCCATTTTATAGTAGTGCCCTTACCAGAATTAAAGAAGGCGCTATTGGATGAGGCTCATAGTTCTTCATTCTCTATTCAACCTAGAAGCACAAATATGTACAGGGACCCAAAAGAGTCTTTATAGTGGGATGGAATGAAAATAGATGTTTCTGAATATGACTCTCGATGCTTGGTTTGTTAGCAAGTTAAGGTTGAAAGAAAAAAGTATAAGGGGATGTTACAACCATTACCCATACTAGAATGGAAATGAGAAAACATCACTATGGAATTTTTCATCAGATTTCCCAAAATATCCAAAGGAAATAATTCTATCTAGGTTATAATTGATCACTTTAGGAAGTCAGCAAACTTCATTAATATTGGAGAGAATTTTCCTCTTGATAATATTTCCGGGATATATGTAAAGGAAGTGATACAATTTTATGGAATACCACTTTCCATTATATCTCATCAGGATCTGAGGTTCACCTCAAAGTTTTGACAAAGTCTTCAGCATGCTCTGGATACAAAATTAAATTTCAATACTCCTTATCATCCTTAGACAGATGGTCAGTCTGAAAGGAAAATTGAAACTCTGGAAGAAATGTTGAGATCTTACTATATGGATTTCAAAGGTGTTTGGGATTAACACCTACCTTTGGTGAAATTTTCTTACAATAATAGATTTCACTCTAGTATTCAAATGTTTCCTTATGAAGCCCTCTACAAAAATAAGTGAAGAACTCTAACTTGTTGGGATGAAGTTTTGGAAAGAAATCTATTAGTACATGAACTTGTTGATGAAATGGAACAAAAGATCAGATCTATTCAACAACACATAAGAGCATCTCAGAGTCGACAAAAAAGTAATGATGACAACCCAAGAAAAGACCTAGAGTTTGAAGTGGGTGACATGGTGTTTATACAAATATATACCTAGAAGAGATTAATGATATTTGGAAAGAAGGGAAAGGTAAGCCCTAGGTACATCAGTCCTTTTGAAATTCAGGATTGTGTTGGTTTGGTAGCTTACTGATTGGAAGTTCCAAAGAATCTCTCTATAGTTAATGATGTGTTCCATTATATCTCTTGAGAAAGTACATACCTGATCCTTCACATGTACTAAACTCATAATTCATACCATTGGAGCAAGATCTTTCTTATAAATAACATCCAATAGATATTATCGATTGTAGTGAAAAATGTCTATGAAATAAGAACACTCACTATGTTAAAGCCTTATAGAAGAACCAACAATTGGAGGAAGCTATGTGGGAACTTAAGGATATGATGAGGTAGATGTATCATCATCTGTTTGTTTCCAATTGATGAATTTTTAGGGTGAAATTCTGTTTAAGGGGGTTAGAATGTAACACCCTGATGTTTTTATTAAATATTTTCTTTAAATAATTTTAATTCTTCAGTAGATTTCATTGCATGAAATCATTAGTTTAAAAAAAATGTGAGACACCCTTAGTATAAAATGACCATTATAGACTAGCCGTTAGGTTAGTTGGAATAAGTAAAACTAACTTATGAAAATGTATTGTGAATTAATTGGCTACCAATTATTTATGAAAAATATAAATCAATTAGATATTTGTATTTTATAGTGAATTACTATTAGTAATAAAATTATGGAGATATATATATGTTATATACTTAATAAAATATTTTTGATATTCATATAATGAAAATTTTATTCATAGGGTATGAATAAACCCAATTTTATGTATAAAAAACCTATATTTTTCAAAAGGGTAATTTTACGCCTTTGAATGGAGAACCCCTTTTAAATTAATATTTTGACACATAATGTAACACCCAGACGTTTTTATGAAATATTTTATTTAAATGATTTTCATTCTTAAGTATCTTGATTTTCATGTAATATTGAGTTTAAAAAAACTATGAGATGCCCTTATTATAAAATTACCATTATAACCTAGCTGTTAGGATAGTGAGAATAATTATAACTAACTTATGAAAATGCATTGTGAATTATTTGGATATCAATTATTTATGAAAAATATAAATCAATTAGATATTTTTATTTATGTGTGATTTAATTTTGGAAATGAAATAGAATATTATTTAATATTCATCCAATGGATATTTTAGTCATAGGGTTTGAATAAAAGCTTATTTGATGTATAAAAACCTATTTTTTAAAAAAGTTTCATTTTACACCTTTGAATGGTGAACCCATTTTAAATTAAGAATTTAAAAAATTAAGAATTTTTATATGATAACATAAATTTTTTATTTTTAATCGGGATATAAAAATTTACTTTGGATTAATTTCTAATATTTTTTTGATAACTTTCATGTTTTGATGAATAGTAAAAACACACTAAATTTTAATTAAAAACATTTTTTTTCATCGAGAGAATTTATATGGATAAATTATAATGTTTAATGGTTTTAAAGTATAAATATAATATATTTTATTATTAAATATACTTTATTCTATTAGCATTAATTTTAAATTGAATTTACAGGTAAAAACATTTCAATCTTTTGCAATGTTTTAACTTTTAAAACTCGTTTCCTCATTTCAAAAAGGGGATTAATTTTAAATTAATTACTGAAACTTATATGTTTTGAATTTTGAAAAATGTATTACATATTTTTAATAATTCGGTTAAAATTATTTTAATATGGTACTTTTATTTTTGGTCATTATGAATAGTAACTTTGGTAATTATTTTTATTACCATGGTTAATGTTAAATCGAGTAATTAAGGGTAAAAATAATTTTATAAAATTATCTTAACACCTGAAAAAATCCTACTGGATGGCTAAATTCGAACCTTATCATCTATTTTTCTAAATTTAATCACTTAATGGCCACTTAACATTGAATATGACATGAATGTAATAAAAACTAATGAATGTGACAAAATGTCACAATCTCATTTTATATAAGTATATTAATTTTTATATATGGATAACTAGGAGAAAATATATAAAATAGATAGTATATGGAAATTTAAAATAATTACCTACATAATAGAAATTTATTTATAATTTTTAGATATTAAATAATTACCATTAATGATGATAAAATAACGTTGTAAAAATTATTTTATTAATAGAAATATCAAATAAATTATTTTATAAATATTAAAATAAATTTAATATGAACTAATTAATGTGATACACGAATTTTATAAGTGACTATGACTTGTTATAAATGTATTAAATATTTTGGTTCGAATTTATATTCTGTGTGGATTTTATTTAAAATCAAATAAATGAATAGTGTCAAAATTGACACTATTGATACTTTATAAAAATAACATTTTATTAATTTTTTTGAAGATCATAAAAATATTTAAAAATTAAAAATTGATAATTATAATTTATAAAATTTCATAAAATATCCATTTATGGTCAATTAGCACCATATAAGTAAATATTTATAACCCTTAAATATTTAGAATTTTATTACCACAATTAAAAATTACTAGAATAACTAAGGGTCAATTATAAATATATGGTTTAAATTAAAAAAAATAAGCTTTCTAAAATTTATTGGTTGATGATATTACAAACCTAGATCATATAATCTTCAAAATTGGGACACTTTGGATGTTTTTTAGTAGGGTTTTATTTTATTATAAATTATTATTTATGAAGTTTACAAAAGTGCCCCTTACCTAAATTAAAAAAGGGATCCTCCTACCTCACCTCTTCAATTCATTTTGAGCCTTAAATCTCGGCCACCCCTTCCATTTTCATTATAAAATTTTATATTTTCATTCTAGTTGTTTTTTTCATCTTTAAAGACAATCTCTAGTGCTCTAAGAAGAGATTTAGAGGAAGCACGTTGAGGAAGAGGTAAACTCTTCTACCGATTCTTTCAAACTTATTTCTTATTCTACTTCATCTTCATTAGTTTTTTCATTATAAAGTAATAACATCAGTATAACTCATATATTTATATGTTATTATAAATATTAAACAACCACATTTCACCTTCTATCCACCCTATAAAAATGAAATCACTGTGCATGCGTACGTACGACTTACCGTCTGCACACTGTGGTGTAATCAGTTTTCACAACCACATTACTTGGATGAGTATAATGATTGAAATAATAAATATATATGATTATTATAACATGATAATTATTCTTAAATATTATACACTATCCAATTCAATACCATACAATAATTTTGGAATGATATCATCGCTTGTGTGTACGTATGACCTACCGCCTCCACGATGCGATGCGATTCATTCTACATGATCTTCATTAAAACATTATTATATACATGAATTTAAGGAATAAATATTATATTTATTATACTAATATAATTATTTAAATGATATAAATATAACCTAAAAATATAAATAAGAACTTATTCGATAAAACATGCATAAGAATATAAAGTAGGTAATACCTGAATAATAAGTAACAGTTAAATTTTACTAGAAAATTGAAGAAAATATGATCATAAATGTTATCATAAAAATGATTATGATTATATAATAAATCATTAAAATTATTTAAATAACTATATATGAGGTTAATATACATACAAATCATATCAGATAAAGGAAAACATTTTTGAAGAAGAAATGATATTTTCCTCAGGAATTAATTTCCAGAGTTTTCTCAAAATTATTTTCCATATATGATGAAACTATTTAAATAAGGTTATATTTATATCCATGTTATTACTATGATTTTATTGTTTTTATGTTATTTTGAAAATCCATTTGTTTTTTTATCAATTATGATGGAATTATGTTTAAGAAACCCATTTTATTTCATGGGTTATGCTCTGGTAAATGTTTTTATGTTTTTGTGGGACACGTAAGAATGATTTAATTATGAGATAGGTGGGACATATATTTACCTCTAATTTATTGGGTAAATATTTATATCTCATGAGATAAACATGAATGGAATGTAAAGTAAATCCGTTTTAGTAATACAGGGTTGGAACGAGGAGTGAAATCGGTTCGGTTTTGGAATTTGTCCACTATGATGGTCTTGGAAATGAGCCTTGACTAATATGACTATGAAATTTCATGTCTTATGTTATGAATATTTGGATTACATTTCACTTTTTTATATTTATCTTATGACATGATATTATGATCTTTTATATACAGGATAAGATTTTTGAATGTTATGTTCTTTTGATTATGATATGAATAATATTTCCCTTGTTTACCCTTACTAAGAATTTGATCTCACCCTTTCATATGTTTGTTTTCCCCTGGTCATAAAGAAGGTTATTGATTAAGATATGTCAAAAAAGTGTCTAGTTATGAAGAAATAAGTGCGAGATAGTGTGGATGTTTTATGAACTAGTTGTTTATATTTCCTAGTTTCTAAAGAAACTAAACCTATATAGTCCTGGAATGGTTTTGTTGTGTTATGTAATATATATTCTTCAATGTTGAAGTAATATCTAAATGTAGAGAATATGCTATTATAGTTGGTATCAGAGAAAATGTATAGTTAACCTTTGGAAACTAGGATGAGAGAACATTTGTAAAAACCCTAAGGATATGTCTAAGTATAGATTAGAATCCAATACTATTGTTTTAGAGATGTTCACGAATAACCTAGGAAAAAAACTAAAGTGTCCTAAATTGAAATTTTATTCTTAATTATGTGATTTTCCTATTATTATTAGTGTTTCTCACACTATTCTTCTTGGTTTTTGTCAATGGATTGATTCCAAAGGAACCACGTTAATGTTGAATGTGATGGGAAAAGAAATGATTATCCCCCTGAGCAACCAAATGTTATGGGATATGGAATGAAAAATCTTGTATCCATGCTCACACCACTTCCTTAAGCTATAAATCACGCAGAACTTCCAAACAAGAAAAGGAGGGAGAAACATTCTATTGAGTCCTTCACGAGACTGCTTCCACCTTCATTCAGTGGGCCTTCTGATCCATTAGTGGATGAACAATGGATCAGTACCACTAAAAATATGCTTTTAGTTCTATAATGTTCTTAACATGATAAAGTTATCTTAGTAGTCTATCATTTGGAAGGTGAAGATGATCAATGGTGGAATCTTATCAAGAATACGAGGCAAAGATATGAAATTGAGTGCATGGAATAGGATGAGTTTAAAAACTTATTTTTCAATAATAACTTTCCTTGTATTCTTCTAACAAAGATAGAGAAGGAGTTCCTTGAACTTAAGTAAAAGGATGATGAATCTGTTGCTACCTATGAACCAAATTTTACAAGATTTAAAAGGTAAGCTCCTAAAATTATTATCCAACCTTAAAGTAAAATTGATCGATTCTTTAGTGTCTTAAAACCAAGCCTCCCAAGGGAATTATCCATAAGGGACTTCAATTGCTGTGAGAAAATTGTTCGATGTGCTCTCAAGGTTGATATGGATATTGGAGTAACCCATCAGTCATATGGGTTTGATAAGTGTAGAAAAATGGTATTCAAAGGAAAATATAAAGACCACACTAAAAATAAGACGCGTCTTCCATTATGCTCAAAGTGTGGAAAGAAACATGGAGGTTATTGTCTTAAATGGACTAGTAAATGTTTTAAGTGTGGAAAGAAGGTCATTAAGAATTTGAATGCTGATGTGATGGAAAAAAATTTCTAATGATGTGAACAAAGAAAAGGTAACACAAAATGCACCTCCTACACTTCAATGTTACAAGTGCAAGGAAATGGAGAATTATTCCAATCAATTCCCATAATCTATGGTTTATTGATGATTATCGATGTCAACAAACTCTTAAGGCCAAAGACAGAGGAGAGTCACATGAAATCACTATCAGTAATGTGGAGTACGATAATGAAGTGGTGAAAGGTACACTTACCATCCACTCTAAAGTAGAAAATGTTTTATTTGATTTTCGATCCACCCACTCTTTTATTTATGAAGAATTTTCTCAGGGTATCACCATATTACCTAAACAATTAGATGTTGAGTTAGTTGTGAAAACTCCTAATGGAACAACAGTCACATAAAAAGTTTATAATTCTTTTCATATTAAAGTTTTTGGGAAAGTGGTTCTTTAAAATCCAATGATCCTTCTTATAGTGTAATTCGATTTGATTCTTGGCATGGATTGGCTTTCTGTATATGGATCTAATATCAATTTCCAAGGAAGGGAAGTCATATTTCATATTCCAAATCAATCTATGATCATTGATTGATTCAAGGATGAATATAAACTTCCAGTAGAAATTTCTTCCATCTTATGGGTCTTGATTCCAATAAATGAAGGTTATTTATCTCAAATGGTTGGAGAGAAACTCATGATTAAAAATATGCCCATTATATGGGAGTTTGATGATATCTTTCTAGAGTAATTTTCAGGTCTTCCACCAAATCGTGAAGTAGAGTTTTCAATAGAACTCATACAGGGTGCTATGCCTATTTCAAAGTCACCTTATAGAATGACCCTAATTGAGTTGCAGGAATTGAAAAAGAAACTCCAAGAGAATCTTGATAAGGGATTCATACGCCCTAGTGCATCACCTTTGGGAGTACCTGTTCTATTTGTTAAGAAGAAAGATGAATCAATGATACTCTACATTGATTATCGAGAACTCAACAAGATCACTATCAAGAACAGATATCCTTTTCCCTGCATTGGGGACTTATTTGAAAAACAACGCAGAGCTCAATAATTTTACAAGATTGATCTTCATTCAGGATATCATCAATTAAGGTTTAAAAAAGAGGATATACCAAAGACAAAATTTCGTACAAGGTATAGACACTATGAATTTATAGTGATTCCTTTTGGTCTCACTAATTCCCCTGCTATCTTCATGGATCTAATGAATAGAGTATTTAGAGACTATATTGATTAGTTTGTGGAAGTCTTTATAGAATAAATTTTGATATATTATAAGAGTAAGGAAGAACATGAAGATCACTTGAGAATTGTACTGAAGACCCTGAGAAAGGATAAGATTTATTCTAAATTTACGAAGTGTGAATTTTGGATTCAAAAAGTTTCATTTTTGGGTCACATAATATAAAGAGAGGGGAAATCTGTAGATCCAACAAAAATAGAGGTTATTGAAAGATGGTTGAGACCAAAAACGGTAACTTAGATCCAAATTTTTATTGGTTTGGTTGGATATTATCGAAGTTTTGTGAAAGATTTTTCATGATTATCTAATCCACTCACCATGTTGACTCAAAAAGGAGTTAAGTTCATTTGGATAGAGGAATGTGAAGAGAATTTCAAAGAGCTAAAAAGAAGGTTAGACAGTGCACCTGTACTCACAATGAATTATAGTGGAGAAAGGTTTGTGATATATAGTGATGAATCCAAGAAGGGGTTGGGATATTTTCTTATGAAAAATGATATGGTGATAGATTATGCCTCACGACAGTTGAAAATCCATGAGAAAAATTACCCAACTCAGGATTTGGTGTTAGCTGCGGTAATCTTTGAATTAAATATATGGAGGCATTATCTTTAAGGTGAAAGGTGTGATATTTATAATAATAATAAAAGTTCAAATTATATTTTCACACAAAAGGAGATGAATATGTGCCAAATAAAATGGTTGGAGTTGATTAAATATTATGATTTCTCAATACATTATCATCATGAGAAAGAAAACAAGGTGGTAGATGCTTTCAGTCGAAAAGACCATGCTAGCTTATCCATGATGAGGATCATGAAATATCCAATATTTATGGATTTGAAAAAGGATAGATCTTAAAATTTTAATATAAGGGGATAAATCTTATCTTTCTCAAATGAATGTTCAACCATCGATACAAGTGAAGATTAAGGAGGCATAGAAGGAATATGTAGAGATACAAAAGAAGGTGAGAAATGTTCCTGAATTAAACATTAATTGTGATGAAATAATAAGGTTTAGGAACCTGGTTTGTATTCCTCCCATACCATAATTAAATATGGAGTTATTGGACGAGGCTCACGGTTCTTCATTCTCTATTCACCTTGGAAGTACAAATATGTACATGGACCTAAAAGAGTACTTCTAGTGGGATGGAATGAAAAGAGATGTCGCCGAATATGTCTCTCGATGCTTGATTTCTTAGAAGGTTAAGACTTAGAGATAGAAGTCTAAGGGGATGTTACAACCATTACCCATACCAGAATGGAAATGAGAAAACATCACTATGGACTTTTTCGTCAGACTTACCAAAACATCCAATGCCAATAATTCTATTTGGGTTATAGTCGATCACCTTATGAAGTAGGAACACTTCATTGATATTAGAGAGGATTTATCTCTTGATTATATTTCTAGGATATATATAAATGAAGTGTTAAGATTTCATGTGGTAACACATTCCATTATATTTGATCAGGATCCAAAGTTTACCTCAAAGTTTTGGAAAATTCTTCAACATGATCTGGATATAGAGTTAAGTTTCAGCACTACTTATCATCCTCAGACAGATAGTTAGTCTGATAAGAAAATTCAAACTCTGGAAGACATGTTGAGAGCTTTCTATTAGGATTTAAAAGGTGGTTGGTATCATCAACTACCTTTTATGGAATTTTCTTACAATAATAGCTTTCACTGTAGTATTTAGATGGCACCTTATGAAGCACTCTATGAAAAGAAGTGGAGAACTCCAACTTGCTGGAATGATTTTGGGGAAAGAAAGATATTAGGAAATGATCTTGTTGATGAAATGGTAGAAAATGTCAGATCTATTCAACAACACATAAGAGCAACTCAGAGTCGAAAAAAAAGCTTTGCTGACAATCGAAGAAAAGACCTAGAGTTTGAAGTGGGTGATAAGGTATTCTTATAAATATCTCCCCTGAAGAGAGTAATGAGATTTGGAAAGAAGGGAAAGCTGAGCCCTAGGTATATTGGTCCTTTTGAAATTCTGGATCCTGTTGGGAATGTAGCTTATTGATTGGTTATTCCACAAAACATCTCCCAAGATCACGATGTGTTCCACGTATCTATCCTAAGAAAGTACATATCCAATCCTTCAAATGTACTAATCTTAAAATTCATACCATTGAAGCAAGTTATTTCTTATGAAGAACAATCGATATAGATTCTGGATTATAGAGAAAATATTCTATGAAACAAGACCACTCTCTTGGTTAAAGTTTTATAGAGGAACCACCAATTTGAAGAAGCTACATTGGAGCTTGAGGATATGATGAGGGAGACGTATCCTCATCTATTTTTTTCCAAGTGACAAATTTCGAGGGAGAAATTCAGTTTAAGGGGGGTAGAATGTAACACCTAGATGTTTTTATGAAATATTTTATTTAAATAATTTTTACTCTTCAATAGCTTACTTTTCTCACAATCATGAGTTTAAAAGAATTTCAAGACACCCTTATTATGAAATTACCATTATTGCCTAGCGGTTATGTTAATGGGAATAATTATAACTAACTTATGAAAATGTATTGTGAATTATTTATATATCAATTATTTATTAAAAATATAAATCAATTATATATTTCAATTTTTGAGTGAATTAATTTTTGTAATAAAATAATTTTTTTTTGAAATTCATCCAATGAATATTTTAGTCATAGGGTATGAATAAAACCCAATTTGGTGTATAACAACTGATTTTTTTAAAAGTTTAATTTTACATCTTTGAATGGAGAACCCATTTTAAATTAAAAATTTAAAAAATAAATATTTATATATGATAATGTAAACATTTTATTTTGAAGGAAGATATAAAAATTTACTTTGGATGATTTTCTAATATTTTTCTGATAACTCTAATGTTTTGATGAATAGTAAAAAAACGCTAAATTTTAATTAAGATTTTTTTCTCATTGAGATAATTTATATTGTTAAATTATAATATTGAATGGTTTTAAAGCATAAATACAATATATTTTTTATAATTTAGTATTATTTATGTCATTATCATTAATTTTACATTGAATTCATAGGTAAAAACATTTCAATCTTTTGGAATGTTTTAACTTTTAAAAACCATTTTCTCATTACAACAATGGGATTAATTTTAAATTAATTACTGAAAATTCTATGTTTTGTATTTTGAAAAATGTATTCCATATTTGGAATTAGTAGGTACAAATTATGTAAACATACTACTTTTATTTTTGGGCATTATGAATAACAACTTTGGTAATTATTTTTATTACCATGGTTAATAGTAAATCATGTAATTAAGGGTATGCATAATATTATAAAATTACCTTAACTGTAAAGACCTGTAATTTCCATTTATGTTTTTTTAATTATATGGGAATTTTCTGAGTCTGTGAAAATTGACGACGCATGATTCCGAGGCCCGGAGTGCCTAGAATGAATTTCTGAACTTTTTTTTCCGGTATGTTTAGTAAACGTGAAAGCGGGTTTTTGTAACTTTGGAACCAGTGCTCGGAATTGAAATATAAGGACATCGTTGAACTCGCAGTGACGATATTCTCTTAAGAAGACTTTCACCTCGATGATAGTTGGTCGAGGGTGAAATTTAGTGTTTGTTTTTTTCGTGAACGAATGAAATAAAATAAAAATGTTTAAGATTTTTATTTGTTGAAACCTCCCATGTGTATGTTATGGAGGTGGGGACCACCGAGCCTAAAACCCCTAATTTGAATTCAAAGGCAGGGACCACCCGACCCTTTGAACCTCCCTCTTAAATGTGGGGAAGACTCTTGAACTTCCCCCACTTTAATTGTGCCACAGTCTTTAATGGGAGAAACCCCTTTCAACTCCAAATTTATTTTTTGGAGCCAACTTAAATTAATTAAATTTGTCAACATTTAATTATTCCAACATAAATTAATCTTCTTAATTTAATTTATATTCTCACATATTTTCATTGGAGAGGATTGGTTGGCGATGTGTGGAGAATTAGGGAGAAAGTTGTGGAGAAATCCTGCCTCTCCAACAAAGAACTTCTCCTCCAAAAGAAGAAGGCCATCAAAGAACATTCTTTAGAATCAAGGAAGAGGATGACACACGATACTGACTTCAGAAGCATGATTTAAGAAGCAAAAATCGTTGGCACCCTCTTCACCTTCACCGTTATTCATCGTGCGATACATCAACAAAGCTTCGAGGTAGGGGATTTGTTGTATTTTTGGTTTGAGTTGAATTAATCCTCTTGATCCGCCTGATACCGAACTAATGTGGAGGGTAAGGGCCAAATGAATACATCCATATCCCTATACTATTCTTCATGGTTGCTGTATTCTTTGCGACGGAGAAAGGAGGTGACTGCCTCCAGGGCTAGTCACACGGAACCAGGGCGGCATGCGCCAGTGCCGCCTATAGAGGAAGAGCGCGTGCGAAGCCCAGAGGGTGGTCTACTATTGCCGGCCGCAGAGAGGCGGTGCAAGACACACCACTGAGAGGAAAAGGGCTGGTTGTTTCTGCTGGCCGAGCTGGATCGAGCGGGACCCTAGTGAGTCCCGCTTGCTGCTGGCGACCGAACGACCAAAGGCCATTTGGTGATTGTGGGGGGGGGGGGGAACGCGAATCCCCCCCGCATGTGGCCAGGACGGGTCGCCCAGTGTGGGTCGAACCCAGTGGGCCAGGCCGGACCCAGCGGACCGGGTTGACCCAAACTGGGTAGGGTCAGCACAGGCCGGGTTGGGCCGGGTCGGACCAGACCCGTACCAACTTCGACCCATTACCGCTCTTTTGGACATAAATTTGGCACCGGGCATCAATTTGATAAACCGTGTATGGAGCTGGAAACCTTGTAGAGATACAGAACTTTTGGTATACCCCACTTGAGATTTGGATAAAGTTGGGGTACAATTGGGTTGGATCGAGCACAAATCCAACCGGGCCCTCGGAACTAAATGGCCAATAACTTACAGACCGGGCATCCGATTGACGCACCGTCTATTGAGTTGAGACCCCTATGATGTGGCGGTACTTTGGAATACTTCTTCATGGGACTTCATGATAGTTGGAGTATCGAACAATGACTTGAGGATCAGACCCTCCTAGAGACAAGCGACCTTAGTGCGGGAACCGTGTAGTTGGCTGTGATGATATAATAGGATCCTGTGTGGGTTTGACAACTTACTGACGATGTACTGGGATCCTGTGTGGGTCTGATGATGTACTGATGATGTACTAGTATCTTATGTGGGTATGAAGACGCACTGATGATGTACTAGGATTTTGTGTGGGTTTGATGATGTACTGACGATGTACTAGGATCCTATGTGGGTCTGACGACGTACTGATGACGTACTAGGATCCTGTGTGGGTCTGACGACGTAGTGACGATGTACTAGGATCCTGTGTGGGTATGGTGAGGTACTAGGATCCTGTGTGGGTCTGACGATGTACTACGATCCTATGTGGGTCTAATGATGATTTAGGATCCTTCGTGGGTCAGTCTCTTAACAGAGTAAGATTAATTAGTAGTTACATCTAATCCTCTCTACTTATGTACCTAAGTTATATTTGGTGTGAGTTGAGTTCGTACCTGTGTGGTACTTTCCTTCATGGTAACACCTTGGTGGTATTCTTCTGTGTGGTGTACCTATGTGTTAATTATCTTTGTGGTTTTCCTTCGTTTGTGGAATAGTTGAACTTTGGGATTTTTGGTTAGACCCTGTGTTTCCTCATGATTGAGATAAGTATACTTGATAACTTATGTATATGTATGGTCATATACCTAGGTAGGGTTGTCAGTTGATTTCATGCTCTTTGGTTTATCCTTTGTGGATTTTGTGAGACCTTGAGGGTCTCAGGGTCCCTACTGAGTATCGTTATACTCACCCCTGCACGGGCTATGCCTGCACCTTGTTGTGTTAGGTGTAGACGATGGACAATGCTGATTGAGGCTGAGGGTTCCAGGACTAGACGGTGCCCGAAGGTGGACCATACGACATTTCAGTACGTAGAGGAGACGGGTTAACGTGGAGTGATGAGGATGTGATCTATACCTACCCTTCAGGTAGGAACCTCGGAGGATGACCTAGTAGTTATCTTTCTCTTTATTCAGTTGTATTGTATTTCAGTTTTACTTGTACCTTTACTGTTGGGCTTGTATTTTGGCCCCTTTTACTTTCAGCATTCTTTTTTCTATACATATTACTTGTGTTCGTATCTTGCTGCGTACTTGGTTGAGTGTGATTACAGGTTATAAAGGCAATGCCTTCCCAGTTTTAGGGAATATGACTTTCGGTGCTTGTTTCTAGCCCCTGGCCTATGGAAGGCAGGCTTGGGGTAGTCACGACATGGGCCCCGGGGGACGGGTCGTGACAAATTTGTATCAGAGGATTTGGTTCTGCCGTAGAACATTGGACTCAGATCTTCTTAACGGAAATAATGTTAAGTGTAGTGAGTGTGGTTATCAGTTTAGGGAAACCAGTGTTGGTGAGACTGTCGACATATCCATACACCAGGACTCTGAATTCTGATTTCTGACTCAGTGCACGAAAACCCTGATTGCCTGTGTGTTTTTCAAAGAGTTTTCTTTGTGATATCTTTGATTTAACTCACTAGGTATAACTTATTGACCGTGGCACACCTGTTTCTTTTCAGGATGCCTCCATGTAGACAACCATCTATGGTTCCAGATACAGTACACGTTGATAGCCCACCGAGTGATGAGACCTCGGTGTAGGGCCCTCTTCCAGTAGAGCCACCAGCAGAGGCACCAGTAGAGGCACCAGTGGTACCATTACCTGTTGGGACACCATTTCCACCAGCCCCTGTAGCAGAGGTTGCACACCGCTTGAGCGCGTTCTATGAGTTCCATCGCCAGAGGCCACCTAGGTAAAGGGGAGAGACAAACTGACAAGCAGCTGAGGATTGGATGGAGTCCATGGCGAGAGTCTTTAGAGTGGTAGGGACACTAGCTAATCTCATGGTGATCCCTGCCACCAGTCTTCTACAGGTATCAGTAGGTAGATGATGGATCTTGATTCTCCAGGTTCATGATGAGGAGACCCTTCTCTGGGCAGACTTGGAGAGCCTGTTTCGAGCAAAGTTTCTCCCAGTGACTCTTCACACAGTGTGCATACCGGAGCTTCTTCATCTATAGTAGGGCAGTATAACTATGGATCAGTACTCAGTGAGGTTTACTGACCTCTCACGCTACTCCACTGATATGGTGCGTGACCCATTCTTCAGGGCCCTAACCTTGGAGCATGGACTCAGGTGGGAGATAAGGGCTTCAATGATTTATCTTAGCATCCCAACATAGGTGGGGGTGTTAGAGAGAGCCCTCTTGGTGGAGAGTTTTCATGCTGATCAGTCACCATCAGTGAGAGCCACCACCAGACATTATGTAGCGGAGTCTTCTACTGCTAGCAACAGGAAGATGTCATAGATGTCCAAGAGGAGCAGACCTACTAGTGGACGACCACATGACTCAGGATAGGTTGTGCAGGGTACCAGAGACAAATCCAGTCATGAGAGGAACATGAAGTGTTTCACATGCAGCGGCCAGGGTCAGATGGCTTGTGACTGTCCGACCCGCCATACGGATGATCAACTGACAGTCAAGGGACCGCCCAAACAGAGACAAAGGTTCGACCGAGGAGGTCTGCATGGAGCAAGTGGACGTGGTAGAGGAGCTGACCACGAAACTGGTGGTGGGTGACGATTTGAGATGTTACCGCCACCACCACCAGATGGTCCACCCTGACCACAAGGAGCAGGAGGACAAGGGTGAGCTCAACTCCAGGCAGCTGAGGCCTATAATCACGGTTCTCTGGAGATGATACGAGGTACGATATGTGTCTACTCCACCTTAGATGAAGTAATTATAGACACAGGTTCCAGTCATTCTTTTATTTCCTCTTCCGTCATTCGGAGCTCAAAGATTTTTATGGAGCCATTGGATCGATCCTTACGGCTAGAGACTCATACGGGAGAGGATTCGATGATTATGCATAGGTGCTGGCAGTGTGAGCTTACTCTAGGAGGTGAGAGCTTCGGCTAGGATCTCATAGTAGGGGCGTTGAGGCCTCATGAAATCATTTCGGGTATGGACAGGTTATGTACAGTCCATGATCAGATTGACTGTATTAGGTACAAAGTGTGGTGTGTATGCATGGATGGGACCAGGTTTAACTTCATCGGAAAGAAGAGAGCCTTTGAAGCACAAGATGGACTTACCCAAAGAAGAGTGCTGCCGATCACTCATCAGTTGGAAAGCCTTACCCTCAAAGTGGTTGATGTGGGGAGTTTGAGCTATCTGGTAGTGGTAGACCAGTACACAGATGTCTTCCCTAATGATGTTCCAGGTATACCTCCTCACAAAGAGGTGTAATTTTACATTGAATTGTACCCTGGGAGGGCACCGATATCTACACCTGCATATCGGATGGCTCCTGTGGAGATTTTTGAGCTACAGTTATAGCTGGAGGACTTACAGGGGAAGGGATTCATTCAGCCTAATGTTTCTCATTAGGCAGCCCCGATTTTGTTCGCCAAGAAGGTAGATGGGAGCTTGAGACTTTGTGTCGACTATCAGCTCCTGCACCAGGTGACCGTGAAGAACAAGTACCCACTCCAGAGGATTGACGACCTCTTTGATTAGCTGAGGGGAGCACAATGGTTCTCAAAGATAGACCTTAGACCAGGCTATCACCAGCTCAGAGTGCGATATGAGGATGTACAGAAGATGGATTTCAGATGTCGGTACGACCATTATGAGTTCTTGGTTATGCCATTCGGCATAACCAATGCTATAGCAGTGTTCATGGGACTCATGAATAGGATATTTTATCCATACCTTGATCGCTTTGTGGTGGTTTTAATTGATGAAATTTTTATCTACTCAGCTACCGAGGAGAAGCATGCCTATCATTTGCAGGTAGTACTTGACACACTCCAAGAGCACCAACTTTATGGTATGCTCTCGAAGTGCCAGTTCTGGATCCGAGAGGTTCACTTTCTAGGACATTTTATCTCAGAGGCTGGAGTTGCAGTAGATCCAGTGAAGATTGAATTTGTACTTTCTTGGGAGCCACCCAAGAGTGTGACGGAGGTACGGAGTTTCCTGGGTTTAGCTGGATACTACTAGAGGTTTGTACTAGATTTCTCAATATTTACAACACCTTTATTAGCATTGACGATGAAGGGTAAACCCTTTGTGTGGTCGGAGAGATGCTAGTGGAGTTTTCCAGAGCAGAGGCAGAGGCTGACTAGTTCACCCATTTTGAGGCTATTAGAGGAGGGCCTAGGGTTCATAGTCTACTGCGACGCATCAGGGACCAGGCGAGGATGTGTCCTAATGCAGGAGCGAGCAATGATCGCATATGATTCTCGATAGATGAGACAACATGAGCAGAACTACGCTACCGATGAACTGGAGTTATCAGCAGTGGTCTTCACCTTGAATATGTGGTGACATTACATGATGGGAAAGCATTTTACAGTGTATTCTAATAACAATATTCTCAGGTATATCTTCTCTCAAATGGACCTGAACCTAAGACAACGACGTTGGTTTGAGTTCCTCCAGGACTATGACTTCGAGATAGTCAATACTCCCATGAGGGAAACATTTTAGCAGATGCACTTAGTAGGTGATCTGGTATACAACTTCTAGGTGAGGAAACAAAGCAGCTGGCTGATTTGAAGATATCCTTTGTATATTGAGATGGAGTATATCTTCTTCAGTCTCTTACAGTCACTCCCTCACTTCTTCAGTGATCCAGGGAGGTGCAACATGGAGACATTGACTATGAGGCACAACGTGCTCAGATATCCACAGGATATGCACATGATGGATTTTCTGAAGTTGGGGAACACGTAATCCTATTTATAGGATGTACAATGGTACCTGTGTCCCTTCGAGAGGAAGTGTTAAGGGAGTTCCACAAATCCCCTCTAGAGGTACATCCAAGAGTGGATAATATGTACAAGGACATCTGATGAAAACACTGGTGGTCAGGAATGAAGAAAGTAGTAGCAGAGTTTATCTCTCGGTGCCTCACTTGTCAGTAAGTGAAGGTGGAGCATTAGGTACCAGCAGGCTTAGTTCAACCTTTAGAGGTACTATAATGGAAGTGGGATGGGATATCCATGCACTTCGTGAAAGGACTTCCACGTACATCCATTGGTCATGATTCTATTTGGGTGATCATCAACCGACTCACCAAGTCGACCCACTTCCTACCGATCAGATTCCAGGGTTTAGTAGTGATTTTGGGACACCTCTATGTGAAAGAGATTTTTCGGCTACATGGATTAACCTCGATGATTGTCTCCGATCATAATACACATTTCACTTCCCAGCTAAGGAATGGGTTGCATGAGGCTTTTGGGATGCAGCTTCATTTGAGCACCACCTTCCATCCTCAAACGGATGGTCAGACTGAGCGGATCATTCAGACCCTCGAGGACATGCTACGTGCTTGAATCCTCAACGCTGGTCACATCTAGGAGGATCACTTGCCTTTGGTAGAATTTCTATACAATAACAACTATCACTCCACCATTGGGATGGCACCTTTCAAGGTGTTGCACGACCGACCTTACAGATCGCCTTTGTGCTGGACTGACCTAGGGGAGTCAATACTTGTGGGACTAGAGATGCTACGAGATACCATAGAGAAATTTTAGATCATCTTGGAGTGGATGAAGACTACACAGAGCAGTAATAAGTCTTATAACAACAGGAGATGAAGACCTCTAGAGTTTGAGGATGGAGACCACGTCTTCCAACGGGTGTCACCTCGATGATATTTTTAGAGATTTGTTCGGGGCGACAAGTTATCTCCGAGGTTCATTGGACCCTTCCAGGTCCTCATCAGAGTTGTTGAGGGGGATTAATGCTTAAAACTTCCCCCTCAGTTTCACCGGGTGCACGAAATCTTCCACGTAACCTAGCTGAGGAGATACGTGCACGACCCTTCTCACTCTATCGACCACAGTGAGCAAGATGTCGAAGATGGGGCGACATTTACAGAGGTTCTAGTAGAGATTGAGGATCAACAGGATTAGGTCCTTCGTGGGCGGTCGATACCTTTGGTGCATGTTCGTTGGTAACACATGAACCTCTAGGAGAGAACATGGGAGCGAGAGGCTCAGATTCTTGCTCAGTACCCCCATTTGTTTTACTAATTTTGTGATGTGACTTTCAGGGATGCAAATCCCTGATGTGGGGAGAATGTAAATACCCAAAATTTCCATGTAATTTTTTTAATTATATGGAAATTTGATGAGTATGCAAAAATTTACGGCGCGTGATTCTGAGGCCCGGAGTGCCCGAAATGAATTTCAGAACTTTTTTTTGGGTACGTTCAGCAAACATGCGAGCGAGTTTTTGTAACTTTTGAACTAGTGCTCGAAATTGAAATCCGAGGAAACCGTTGAACTTGAAACGCTAGTATTCTCTTAAGGAAACTTTCACCTCGACGACAGTTGGTCGAGGGTGAAAGTTAGTTTTTGTGTTTTTCGTGAAATAATAAAACAAAATAAGAATGTTTCAAATTTTTATTTTTAAAACCACCCATGTGTATGTTATGGAGGTGGGGACCACTGAGCCTAAAACCCCTAATTTGAATTCAAAGGCAGGGACCACCCGACCCTTTGAACCTCCCTATTAAATGTGAGGAAGACTCTTGAACGTCCTCCACTTTAATTGTGCAACCCGATTTAATGGGAGAAACCCCTTTCTACTCCCCATTTATTTATTGGATCCAAATTAAATTAATTAAATGTGTCAACATTTAATTATTCCAATAGAAATTAATCTACATAATTTAATTTACATTGGATCCTCTTTTCTTTAGAGAGGATTTTTTGGAGAAGTGTGGAGAATTGGGGAGAAAGCTGTGGAGAAATCCTACCTCTCCAATGAAGAACTTCTCCTCCAAACAAAGAATGTCATCGAAGAATGTTTTTCAGAATCAAGGAAGAGGATGAAACATGAGCCCGACTTCAGAAGCGTGATTTCGGAAGCGACGATCATTGGAACCCTCTTCATGTTCACTCCTATTCATAATGCAACACATCAACAAACCTTCGAGGAAGTGGATTTGTTTTTTTTGGGTTTGAGTAGAATTAATCCTCTTGATCCACCTTCTACCGAACTAATGCAGATGGTACGAGCCAAACGAACAAGGCCCGATCCCTCCGGTATTCTTCATGGTTGTTGTATTCTTCATGCTAGAGAAAGGAGGAAATTGCCTCTTGGGATAGTCACACAGAACTGGGGTGGCATGCACCCGTGCCACCGATAGAGGAAGAGAGCGTGCAAAGGTCAGAGGGTGCCCGACTATTGCCGGCCGTGGAGGGGTGGCGCACGACGCGCCGCCGTCGGATCTAGGGGCCGTGACCCTCGTGGCCGCAATGGATGGAAGAAGGCAACTGACATTCGACCTACCGCAGAGGGGCGACACATGATGCACCGCCCAGAGGACAAGGGTCATCCATTTCAGCCGGCCGAGCTGGACCGAGCGGGACATGAGCGGGTCCCGCATGCTGCTGGAGACCGAACAGTCGAAGGTCATTCGGTGATTGTGGCATGGAGTGCATGACTCCCCACCGCATGCGGCCAGGCCGAGATGCCCAGCGCAGGCCGGGCCAGACCCAGCGGGCTGATCCGCACCAGTGGGCTAGGTCGGGTCGGTCTGACCGGGTCAGACTGGACCCGGACCAACTTCGACCCATTATCTCTCTTTTGGCCATAAATTTGGCACACTGCATCTGTTTGACGAACCGTCTATGGAACCGAAAACCATGGAGTGAGATGGAACTTTTGTTATATCCCACTTTAGATTTAGATAAATTTGGGGTAAGGTTGGGTTGGATCGAGCACAAATCCAACCGGTCCCTCGGGACTAAAAGGCCAATAACTTACAAACCGGGCGTCTGATTGATGCACCATTTGTTCAATTGAGACACCTAGGACATGGAGGTCCTTTGGGATACTTCTATGTGGGAATTAATGATAGTTGGGGTATAGACTAGTGGCTTGAGGAGAGGATCCTCTTGGAGACAAGTGAGCTTAGTGCAGGAACCCTATAGCTGGTTGTGACGATGTACTAGGATCCTGTGTGGGTCTGACGACGTACTGAAGATGTACTAGGATCCTGTGTGGGTCTGATGACGTAATGATGATGTACTAGGATCCTATGTGGGTTTGATGGCATACTGATGATTTAATAGGATCCTGTGTGGGTCCGAAAATATACTGACGATGTACTGGGATCCTGTGTGGGTCTGACGATGTACTGACGATGTACTAGGATCCTGTGTGGGTCTCACGATGTACTGACAATTTACTAGGATCCTGTGCGGGTGTGGATAGGTACTTGGATCCTGTGTGGGTCCGATGATGTACTACGATCCTCTGTGGGTTTGATGATGATTTAGGATCCTTCATGGGTTGTCCTCTTAACAGATTAAGATTAATTAGTAGTTACATATAATCATCTCTACTTCTGTACCTAAGTTACACCTGGTGTGAGCTGAGTTTGTACCTGTGTGGTACTTTCCTTCATGGTAATACCTTGGTGGTATTCTTCTCTATTGTGTACCTATGTGGTTCTTATCTTTTTGGTTTTCCTTCCTTTGTGGAATAGTTGAGCTTTGGGATTTTGGGTTGGACCCTGTGTTTCCTCATTATTGAGATGAGTATACTTGATAACTTAGGTATATGTATGGGAATATACCTAAGTAGGGTTTTCAGTTGATTTCATTCTTTGTGGTTTATCCTTTGTGGATTTTGTGAGACCTTGAGGGTATCAGGGTCCTTACTGAGTATCATTATACTCACCAATGCACGGGCTATGCCTGCACGTTATTGTGTTTGGTGCAGATGATGAATAGCGCTGATCGAGGCTGAGGGTTCCAGGTCTAGACGATGCCCAAAGGTGGACCATACAACATGTCGGTAAGTAGAGGAGAGTGGAAGACGTAGAGTACTGAGGAGGTTATATGTTCCTACCCTTCAGGTAGGAACCTCGAAGGATGATCCAATAACTGTCTTTCTCTTTCTTCAGTTGTATTGTATTTCAGTTGTACTTGTACCTTTACTGGTGGGCTTGTATTCCGACCCCTCTTACTTTCAACACTCTTTTTTCTATACAATTTATATGTGTTTGTATCTTTCTGTGTGCTTGGTTGAGTGTGTTTATAGGTTATAAATTCAATGCCTTCCCAGTTTTAGGGAATACACCTTTCGGTGTTAGTCGCCAGCCCCTAGCCTATGGAAGGCAGGCTTGGGGTAGTCACGGCACGGGCCCCGGGGGACGGGTCGTGACATTAACACCTACAAAAATCCTATTTGATTAATAAATTATACCCTTATCATCTATTTTTCTAAATTTAATCACTTAATGGACACTTAACAATGAATATGACACAAATGTAATAAAAACTAATAAATGTGACAAAATGTCACAATCTCATTTTATATAAGTAAATTAATTTTAATATATGGATAACTAAGAGAAAATATCTACAATATATATTATTTGGAAAGGTAAAAGAATTACTGACATCATAGAAATTTATTTATAATTTTTAGATATTAAATAATTACCATTAATGATAACATAATAGTGATGTAAAAATTATTTTATTAATAGAAATATCAAATAAATGGGTTTAAAAACATTAAAATAAATATCATATGAACTAATTAATGTGATAAACGAATTTTCTAGGTGACTATGACATGTTAGGAGATTATTTAGATTTTTTTTTAAAATTTACCTTCTGTGTGGATTTTATTTAAAGTCAAATAAATGAATAGTTTTAAAATTGACACTATTGATATTTTATAAAAATAACATTTTATTAAATTATTTAAAAATCATAAAAAATATTTAAAAATTTAAAATTTACAATTATAAGATCTTAAATTTCATAAAATATCCATTTATAGTCAATTTACACCATATAGGTAAATATTTATAGCCATTAAATATTTAAAATTTTATTACCAAAATTAAAATTTAATAGAATAACTAAGTGTCAATTAAAAATATATGATTTAAATTGAAAAAATAAGTTGTAAAAAGTTTATTGGTTGATGATATTACAAACTTTTCTCATATCATCTTCTAAATTGGGACATTTTTTAGGTTTTTGGATAGGGTTTGATTTTATAGTAATATATTATTTATGGAGTTTCCAAAAGTGCCCCTCACCTTAATTTTAAAATGGCACCTCCTCCCTCACCCCTTCACTTCATTTTGAGCCTTAAAGATCCGAAACCCCAGACCTTTTTCCTTAAAAACTTCCCTATTTTCATTCTTGAGGTTCTTTTCATTTTCAAATACCAACTCTAGTGCTCTAAGAAGAGGTTTATAGGAAGCACGTTGAGGGAGAGGTAATCTCTTCTACCGATTATTTCAAACTCCTTTCTTCTTCTACTTCACCTTAATTAGTTGTTTCATTATAAAGTAATAACATTAGTATAAATTATATACTGGTATGTTATTATAATTATCAAACAACCATATTTCACCATCTATCCATCCTATGAAAAACAAAATCACCATGCGTGCGTATGTACGACTTACCATCTCTACAATATGATGTAATCTGTTTTTCACCACCACCTTACTTGGATGGGTATAATTATGGAAGTAATAACTATATATTATTATTATAACATGATTACTATTCATAAATATTTTAAACCATCCACTTCAATACCATTAAATAATTATGGAAATGACATTGTCGCTCATGCGTATGTACGACCTACCATCTCCCTGATGCGTCACGATGTATTATACACAATCTTCACTAAAACATGATTATATATATGAATTGAATGAATAAATATGATATATATTATACTAATATCATTTTTTAAATGATATAACTATAATTTAAAAAGATTAATAAGAACTTATTCGACAAAACACACATAAGAACATAAAGCAATTAATACCCGAATAACGAGTAACAATGAAATGCTACTAACAAACGAAAGAAAATATGATCACAAAAGCTATCATAAAAATTATTATGATTATGTAATAAATCAGTAACATTATTTAAATCATTATACATGAGGTTTAGATACATATGAAGCATATCAGACCTAAGGTAAGGGATACCTTTTCAAATCTCATTTTTATCCGAGATTGTTTATTCGTAAGTATTTATTGGGGTATATTTATCATCCACGTTCATGTTTAATAAATATGTATTTAAAAATATTATTTATATCCTTATATAATTTTTTAAAGTAAATTTTACCCATTGTTAATTTTTTAGTAAATGGTATGAATTTAATCTTTTTTCGTTTTTGGTACAAGGTACTTTTTGACTTTTCCGAAAAAAGTACGAGAAGAATGTTTTTTTAACTTGTACGACATGAACAAATTTTTATGATTTCATAATGACTTATTTACGTGAATATTACCCTAAAATATTATAAGGTTATTTTTACATAAAATTATTTCTTCTAATTTTTTTTTTCATTTTGAGGAATGAAATTTTTTTTGAAGAAGAAAGGATATTTTTCTTAGGAATTGATTTCATGTGTTTTCTCAAAATTATTTTCTATATAAGATGAAACTTTTTAAATAGGGTTATATTTCTATCCCAGTTATTACTATGATTTTATTGTGTTTATTTTATTTAGGAAATCCATTTGTTTTATATCAATTAAGATAAAAATGATGTTTAAGAAATCCATTTTATTTCAAGGGTTATGCCATGGTAAATGTTTTTATGTTTTTGTGGAACATGTAAGAATGGTTTCATTATGAGATGGATGGGACATATATATCCATTCAATTAATTGGGTAAAGATTTATATCTTATGATATAGACTTGACTATAATAAAAAGTAAATATGGTTCTGTAATAGAGGGCTGGAATAAGGAGTGAACTCGGTTCAGTAATGGACTTTTTCCTCTGTGATGGTCTCGACAATGAGCCTTGACTAATATGAAATTATTTTCTATGCTTATATATGTATGCCAAAAAATTTCATGTATTATGTTATGACTATTGGGATTACATTTCGCTTTTATGGTTTATCCCATGACATGATATTATGATCTTTTATATATAAGATAATATTTTAAAATGTTATGTTCTTATGATTATGATGTGAATGATATTTTCCTTGTTTACCCTTACTGAGAATTTGAGCTCATCATTTTATATGTTTCTTTTCCCCAGGTAATGTATAAGGGTATTAAGTAAGATTTTTCAGGAAGGAGTCTAGTTATGAAGAAATAAGCGGGATATAATGTGGATGTTTTATGAACCAGTTATTTATTATTCCTAGTTTCTAAAGACACTAAACCTATACGGCCCTCGTGTGGGTTTTTTGGGTTATGTAATATATAGTCTTCAATGTTGAAGTAATATCTATATGTAAATAATGGTATTTTATACATTAATAATTTTATATAAAAACATAAAAATTTTCTTTAGAAGTGGAATATAAAAATTTACTTTGGATGAAATTTTAATAGTTTTATGATAACTTTCAAATTTTGTTGAATAGTAAAAATACACAAAATTTTAATTAAAAACAACTTTTTTAATTGAAGAAATTTATATGGATAAATAATAATATTGAATGGTTTATATTATAAATATAACATATTTTTATCATTTAATATAATTTATTTCATTAGCATTAATTTTACACTGAATTTAAATGTAAAAACATTTCAATCTTTTGCAATGTTTTTGCTGTTGAAACCTATTCTCTCTTTTAGAAAATGAGATTAATTTTAAATTAATTATTACAAATTCGATGTTTTGAATATTTAAAAATGGACTCCATATTTGGAATAAGTATTTACAAATTATTTAAAGATTTATTTTATTTTTGGGATTTATGAATAGTAACTTCAGTAATTTTTATTAATACGGTAAAAGGGTAAAACATGTAATTAAGTGTAAGAATACTATTATAAAACTACCCTAAAAATTGTATTAATATTATTTTATGATATATGGACGACCAAGTCAACCCTTGGGACAAAAGTTTTTCCTTTGGAAGCCACTTGGGTGTGATTATGACACTTATAACTTTTAATTTAAAGTAAAGAAAAATATGTTATAAACATATATCTTCTTACTAAAACAATTTTAATATGGGTTTATATAAGTGATATATTATACTATAAATATTAATTAGAAAGATAAAAATATTTACTACATCAAGGTACTTTATTTATAATTTTTTGACATTAAATAAGTAAATTTAATGATGAAACAATGATGATGCAATGATTGCATTATTAATGAAAGAATCAAATAAATTATATTATAAATATTAAAATAAATATTATTTGAAATACTTTATGTCATAAAAGATTTTTATAGGTAGATATGAAATGTAATAAGTCTATTAAATGGTTTTATTAGAATTTATCTCTCTTTTTAGATTTTATTTAAATTCAATAAAATGAAGTGTAAAAAAGGACATAATTGATATTTTATAGAAATAGTAAATTATTAAATTATCTAAAAAACCTAAAAATATTTCAAAATCACAAATTTAATATTATAAGGTATATAAGTTCATTAAGTTTCCAATTATGGGAAATTTACCTCATATAAGTAAAATATATTGCATCTTAATACTTAAACTATTGTTACCACAATTAAAATTAAAAGAGAAAAATTAATGGTAAATAGAAAAGATAAGGTCTAAAATAAAATAAATACATGTCTAAAAATTATTGGATGAGTTTATTTAGAAATTTAATAATATTATATTAGATATATTTAAATTTGTAATAATTTTTATTAAAATAATTAATTTATATTAATTTAATATTTTAAGAATTTTCAAAGGTGCCCCTTACCTATATTAGAAAAGGCACCTCATACCTCACATATTCACTTAAATTTGAGCCTTAAATATCATCCATAACCTACCATTTTTTCTTTATAAACTTATATATTTACATTATAGAGGTTTGTTTCATCTTCAATGACCAACTCTATTACTCTAAGAAGAGATTTAGAGAAAGCACGTCGAGGAAGATACAATCTCTTCTACTGATTCTATCAAACTGATTTCTTCTTCTACATTATCTTCATTAGTTGTTTCATTATAAATTAATGAAATAAGTATCAATAATATACTTATATGTAATTATTATTATGAAACAAACATATTACACCTTCTATACATCCTATGAAAAATAAAATCACCACGCGTGCGTACACACGACTTACTGTCTCCATGTAGTGGTGTAATCTATTTTTCACCACAACCTTACTTGGATGAGTATAATGATGTAAATAATAAATATATATGATTTTTATAACATGATACTTATTCTTAAATATTATACACCATCCACTTTAATACCATTCAATAATTATGGGAATGATATCGTCGCTCGTGCGTACGTACAACCTACCGTCTCCATGATTCGATGAGAATAATTCTACATGATCTTCATTAATTAGTGATTATATAAATGTAAATAATGAATAAATATGGTATATATTATGTTAATATAATTTTATAATGATATAACCATGACCTAATAAGGATAATTAGAACTGATTTGAGAAAACATGCATAAAAACATAAAGTAGTTAATATTCGAATAACTAGTGACAATGAAATGTTACTAATTAATAGATGATAATATGATCATATATGATATCATAAAAATGAATATGATTCTAGAAAAAGTCAGTGACTTTATTGAAATCATTATACAGGAGGTTTAGATGCATACGAAGGATATCAGACCTAAGTTAAGAGATAATTTTACAATCTCATTATTATCCAAGATTGTTTATTCGTAAGTATTTATTGGAGTATATTTATCAAACACATACAAGTTCCTTAAATATTTAATAATATTTATATTATTCTTAAATTTTTTAAATTCAATTTTACCATTGGTGAATTTTTACTAAATGACATGAAAGGAATCTTTTGTCGTTTTTCGATATGAGGTACTTTTTGAATTTCGATCAAAAGTACAAAGAGAATGTTTTTTAACTTATACTACATGAATTGATTTTTATGATTTAATCAAGCCTTATTTCCATGAATCTTCCCTTACAAGTTTTGAAGTTTATTTTCAAATATTTTTTTCTTTTAAAATTGTGTGGCATTTTGATAAAAGAAAATGTTTTTGAAGAAGAAAGGATATTTTATTCAGGAATTAATTTCATGTGTTATATAAAAACTATTTTTCATCTAAGATGAAATTATTTATAAATGGTTATGTTTATATTATTACTATGATTTTTGTGTGTTTATAATTAAATTATATTTATAAAATTCATTTGTTTTACATGGATTATATTATGATGGAATGATGTTTAAGAAACCCATTTTATTCCATGGGTTATACTATGATGAATGATTTATGTTTTTTTAGAACACATAAGAATGATTTCATTATGAGATGGGTGGGACCTATATATCTCTCAAATGAATTGGGTAAAGATTTATATCCCATGAGATAGACATTATTAGAAAAACAAGTAAATCCAATTTAGTAATACAAGGATGTAATGACAAGTAAACCTGATTCAATAATGGAATTTGTTCATTATGATGGTCTTAGTAATGAGCCTTGAATAAATATGATTTTTTATGTTATTATTTATATGCCATAAAATATCATGTCTTATGTTATGAATTTTGATATTACATTCATTTATTCTTATGAACTTTCACGATTTATCCCATGGCATGATATCACAATCTTTCATATGTAGGATAAGATTTTCAAATGTTTTGTTCTTTTGTCTTATGATTATGATATGATTGATATGTCCCTTTTTACCATTACTAAGAATATGATCTCACCCTTTCATATTTTTCTTTTCTCTAGATCATGAAGAAGGGTATTATGTAATATATGTCAAAAAGGTGTCTGGTTATGACGAAATAAGTGGGAGAAAATGGAGATTTATTATGAACTAAATATTTATGTTTCCCAGTTTCTAAAGACACAATACCTATATGGTATCAATGTGGATTTGTTATATTTTGTAATGAATATTATTCAACTTTTAAGTAATATCAATGTATGTAAAGTATGGGTTGTTATAGGAAAAACCTTGTCTTGATACAAGAGACTGACATGGTCTGTTATACCTAAATTTTTATAGGGATTCCTTACCTTGACTTCCTTTCAGAACATGGAATAACCATAAAAAGGGAAGAATTTATTTTGATGGAAAAATAATAAACCATACATGATGAAATTACAAAAAAAAAGAAACATATAAAATGAAATAAAATATTGGTAAAATAACAGATGATCAGAATTCTGAACATGCTTAAGCTTGATTATTGTTTATCACTTTAAAAGAGAAAATTTCAAAGTTTTAGTCCCTCGGTGATGACATTAAGGGTGAAGGATTTGCAGAAAATCATGATTTTATTTGAGAGTAGAAAAATATCAAAAATGAATTAAAAGTTATCTTTTTGAATGATCTGTACAGATATGTATTTTTATTCCTTGAATAAATATCCTAGATCATTAAAAATATATCCTCTAATTCCTCTTCCATCTCCAATATCTATATGACACATGTTAGTTCATAACAAAAAATAAATAAATTTACAGTTACCTTTTTTCGTTAAAGCCTCATTGAATAACACAGATACAATTTGGATTCATATTTCTTCATGAAATATTAATATAAAATAGTTAAAATGTTAAGTGAATCAATTTTAAACAACTAATAATTATAAATCAATTGAAATAAAATTATAATATCTTAGATTGTACATATAGAAAAACCTATAATAAAATAGAGCATGTTGTAAACTTCAAACTGCATGAATAGATGATCACCAAAATAATGTTACAATTTTTTTTACAAAATTTAAAAATTTATTTCAACATAAAATAATAAAACAATAATAAAAAATTATATTTTTAACAACATAAATTGAAATAAGAAATAAAATTTTAAAAAAATAAAATTTTAACTAATGGTGGATGATGACCTACCGCTGTAAAAAGAGAGAAATGGTTCATGATCTACAGTTGTAAATTTCCAATGGAGGATTAATGTATCATAATATAACATTACAAATTAAATAAAAAATAAAAGCTACAAACGAAAAAAAATTAATTCCATGCATCTTAGAAATAAAACTCTTCATTAGAGGTCTTAAATTTTTTTTGCCCATTGGAAGTCCTATTTTGAATCATTACTCACCATTGGAGATGTCCATCGGTAACTCATGGACTATCATTGGGTGTAACACCCCAATATTCCATGGTTCACTTCTCTTTGAATAATATAATAGCTTGCGCTGTACGCAACTTTGAGTTCTAACACACCACAGCCAATCAAACTAGCCCTTATGAATAGTAATACCCAATTTTTGAAATTTTCTAAATTTTATTTTTCAAAATGGAATTCATTTTTGGATTCGGAATATCAAAATTATCTTAGGGTGTATTTTTGGTATTTTTCTAAAAACTTTCAATTTTTGATGAATAGTGAGAAACACTACATTATTGTTTAAAACCAGCTTTTTATTTAAATAATTAGTTATTTTATTTAAATTTATTTTAGGTAAAAATAAATAAATAATACCTATATATGTTCAATGTAATTCATTGGATTCATTTTATAACAATATTAGATATATAAAATTTTATTGAACTTTTTACCATCTTTTACCCACATTCTAGGCGCATTTGCAAATTTGCAGAAAACGTAATTTTACCACTTATGTGAATTGAATTTCAAAAATATGAAAGACACAGTTCACATTTATAAGTAAAATTTGGTTCAATAAGATGAACATAATTTTTGGTGAATAGTATCTTTTAACTTTTATTTACCATGATTAAAAGAAAATTGGGTAATTAAAGGTAAAAATGAAATCATAATTACTCTAACAAATGTACTTATTTTATTGGATAAGTTTATTTCGACCAAAATAAACCTTAGGAATAAAATATGATCCTTTTGGTCCACTTGGATTAGGTTTGGACATTAATTATTATTTTATTTAAATAAGAGTTAAAAATGTTAAATTCAATGTTTAATAACTAAACCATTTTTAATATAGGGTTATACATAAGATAAATTTGACTATAAATACTAATTATAAAGATATAAAGATTTAATACATAATGGTATTTTATTTATAATTTTTAGACATTAAATAATTAAATTTATTTATTATACAATGATGATGCAACAACGAAAGATTAAAATAATTGATATTATAAATATCCTAATAAACGTAAATTGAGACTTTTGATGAATTAAAACAATTTTATAGGTTAACATAACATGTTAGGGTTTATTAAATAATTTTTTTTCTAAGTGAAATAGTTTTTATGACTTTCACAAAAACAAAATACCAAATAGTGTCAAAATTGACATAAATGAATTTTTAAAACAAATACAATATTATTAATTGATATAATATTCTAAAAAATATAAGGTTCAGACAACGGACTTAGATAAGGTTAGATATATCAATAATTAACCACTTGGGGTTCTCTTATCTTTTTTATAGTAAGTTTATTAACCATTTATTTTAATAATACAAGAATACATGGTAAAAGTTAAACTATTAAACTAAGAGTCAAATCTAAAAGATAAGGTTAATATAGTGACCTAAACCCATATAAAACCTATTTTTTGAGAGTTTTTTGACCAATATCCACCTTAACCTTGGAATAAATCTTTTTTGAGCCATTATAAACCGAATATTATTGTATAATAAAATAATATTTCAAGATTTTCCTAAAGTGACCCTCACCTCTCTTATAAAAGGGTACTTACCCTTCTCTCAAAATCACTCCTCCAAAGCTATTTGGATAGGCCAAACCCTTCTCAAATATCCTCCCAGATACCCTCAATTCAAACTAGATGCCTTAATTTGATCATAAATTCAACCTAATGAGCCTTTTGATCAACTCACAAGGAAACACCCGAAGAAGAGGTAATAATTTCAGCACCTCTTTCAAAGTTCTTTACTTATTCCACTTCATCTTTATTTGTTTTTTCCATACCAAAATAATAAATCCAGAACATTCTACATACTCTGATGTTATTATAATTATGGTATAACCATATTCATTATTCTATCCATCCCATGAATAAGAAATTCACCATACGTGCGTACGTACGACTTACTGTCTACACATCGTGGTGTAGTTTGTTATTCAACACATAATTATTTGGATGGGTATAATAATGAGTATAATTGATGTAACTAATAAATATAAAATGTTAATTATTATTTATATATGATAATTCATCCAATTTCATATGATTTCACCATCAATAGAATGATATTGCCGCTCGTGCGTACATACGGATTGCCGTCTCCACGACGTGATGAGATTCATTCCCCATCATAACCATTCAAGAATAATTTTCATTTTATGATAAAAAATAATGTTTAAGAACTTAATATCATTGTGAATATAAATACAATACATACTATCCATAACAAACATGGTTTATGTAACAAATCATATAAAGGAAAAGGAATTAGTTAACACCTGAAACAATGATACTACTGAAATATTATTAACAAAGCAATATGAGAAGATCATATATGATATCATATTTATGTACGTTATTCCTTTATAATTTAATAAAAATGATTTAAATATTATACATAAGGTTAAAGTACATTTGATCAAGGAAAAGTACAAGGTAAGGGTTAATTATATAATTTCTTCATTATCTGAGTTTGTTTATACATGAGTATCCACTGAGAACTCTTTATCATCCACATATGCGTATCTTAAATATGTATTTCAAAACATTTTTACCATTTCTTATAATATGGTTTAAAGTAATTTATACCCTTTTTTTTGACTTTTTATAAAGTTTTTTACAAGGAATACTTCCTTCATCTTCCAAATAAGGTACTTTATATCCTTTTCGACGAATTAAGGAAAGAATGTTTTTTAACTTATACGGTGGGTGAGACTATTTTCTGCTGTTATAACACCTTCTAATCTTCCTTTTAAATCTTATAAGAATATTTTAAAAATTAATGTTTTTTATAATTATGTGACTTTTAAATGATTTCAAAATAGAAAGAGATATTCCTCTCAAATAGTTTGGATTTCATCTATGTCAACATCCTTTGAGGGATTTTACACTTGTTTGAAGTTGATTTATTATTATACAATATTCCATATTGTATTGAAGGTTTTGTGATATTTTTGACTGTGGATGTGTTATTTTTATGCCATTCATGGTTTATGGTTAAAGTATTAACATTTCATATGCTAGTTTTAATACAAATGTTTATGTTATATTTCAACATTTTCATATGAGGAATGTGTTGGACTTAGTAAGTGACGGGTGGAGCCCGCTATAGCTTCTTGATGGATTGGTAGGTATCATGAGACAAACTAGTGTCTTGGAATAAGGCCTTGAAAAAAATCTTATTTGTAGTCATGGCACAAGGCCTTGACAATGTGGTTATGATGTCCGACATTATACATTCCAACATTATGAAATTGGCTATTGATGTTACATGTGACTATTCGACTAGTAAAATATCCATGTGAATAAGTAAATGAAATTATTTAATTTATCTTTTCCATATTATTCTGAAGTTTAAGTTTAAAAGGCTTGTGTTTTAGTCTTATACATTGCCTTAAATGTTTATGCATATCTATGATAGTTTCTGCTATATTGTTATCCTTACTGAGCATCTGAGCAAACCCCTTTCTTATCTTTTATTTTTCCCAGGATTAGAAGAAGTATATTACAAATAACCTATAGGAATAGGCTAAGGGGATATAAGTGTTTTCAAAGAGGACACAATGTTGTTGTTTTTAAATTTCAGAATGTAATGTAAAAATTATGTATGTATCTAGTACTTCCGAGGCTACTAAACTGATCGGTCTTTTGGGATTTGATCCCTTTTGATCATGCCAATGTTATGTAATAATGCATGGACTCCAATTAACTAGGGTTGTGGAATTATAGTTGGTATCAGAGGAAGTTTAGTACAAACCATGGAAACTAGATTTAGAAAAACTATGACTAGATAACATTACCCTAAGATAGAATTTGAGGATTAGTATAGACAAACTTCCTATAATTTTGATAATGTAGAGATTTTGTGTATTTTACAAGCAATACAACCTTATTTGGATATGAGCAGGTAGAGGCAGCTCTGGAACAGATGTACCTAGAAGTGAAAAATCCGACAAGGAGTTTTGGGCTTGACCCCAGGGTATCTTGGTACACGACAACGGGCCTTACTGCAATCTTGGTTAGGAAACTCATGTGTGATATTCTTAGGAAAATTCACATTTTGTTTACAAACCATTATGAAAGATTTATGAGTATATACCTCCTCAAAGAAAACATCTTTATGATTATGGATTACATGCATAAACTGTTCAATTTATGTTCGGTATTTTCCAATTTGGAATTATGTATTACGATTCATAAACTAATCTATTGAATACCATTATTTAGAAATGACGCCTAGTGGAAGAAATGGAAACCGTATCAACCCACATAATCTATGTAGGGATTTCCCTCCTACTCAAGATAATTATAGTGTAGATGGTGATGCAACCAGTGATGAACTACTTATTACCATACTAGGACAACTTACTTAGGTTATGAATAATAACATTACCCATATGGAGCACCCTGATCCACAATATGGAGGATCAATGTTAGACTAATTCATGAGGAAAAAACACCCAACATTAAATGGGATTAGAAATACCTTTGTAGCTAAGAAAAGGATAAGTTACTTAGAGAAAATATTTCATGATTTGGGGAGTAGTGAAAGGGAAAAAGTTGTCATGGTAGTTTATCACCTCACGTGAGATGCAAATCAATGGTGGTCATTAATTCAGAACATAAAGGAGGATGAAGAAGTAAAAAATATGGAATGATGAGAGATTAAAGATATTTTCTTAAAAAAATACTTTCCTCATGACCATCGTGTGGATATAGAAATACAATTAATGAGACTGAGGAAAAAGGGGGATGAGAATGTCGCAAAGTATGAGGTTAACATTACAAGGTTAGGAAGGAATGCTACAGATTATATACATAACCTAAATAGTAATATTGATTGATTCTTTGATGGGTTAAAACCATTTCTCTATAAAGCAATAGTCTCACAATCCTTCTCATCATACAAAGATATTTTCTCATGTGCTATCAAGACAGAAAATGAATTCTCTAAGTCTTAATACTTTAAAGCAAAGAAAGAGAAGAAGAGATCCACTGAACACTCAGGAAGTAGAAATAATGGAATGAAGGGAAAATTTTAATTTCCATCCTACGGTAAAGGTGGTAATAAACACCCCGATAATTTCTTGAAGGGAATGAGAGTATGTAAAAAGTGGGGTGAAAAAGTACACCATGATCGTGATTGTAAGGGAAAGAAAGAAGCTGTCAATGTTGAATTCTAAAATTGTAGAGAAAAGGGGCATTATGCAAATGGATTTCCTAAGTGCCAAGGAAAATTACCTTAGAAAAGGAAAAGGGAGTAAGGACAAGATTATGAGATCACTACTGTTGAGGTTGAAGCTCTGAATGACATGGTGACAGGTAATTTAATGGTTTCCTCAAGTTTATCCAATGCTTTATTTGATTCTGGATCATTGCATTCTTTCATATCTTCCCAGTTTTCTAAGAAAATTAGATATTTCCAATTTGATTTAACAAGGGGTTTTTCAGTAAAAACTCCTAAGAGAAGTATCATTTCAACAAATTTTTGTGAATCGGTTCCCATTAGGGAATATAAATGTGCTTTATCTACTAATCTCATCATTATAACAATGATTTAATTCGATATAATCCTCAATATGGATTGGATTTTGGACCATGATGTGAAAATTTATTCTAAGAAGAAGGAGGTTCCAATTTTCGATGATGATAATGACTACCTAATCTTTAGAGAAAAAACATCACCACCTGATTATTATCTAGATCCACCCCCAGTAGCTCTACTAAATTCAATTATTGGGGAGGAAGAGAGTGAAATAACTATGAGTGAATAAAGGAATGTTCAAATAGAGGACGTACCTATTGTGCAAGAATATGTTGATGTGTTCCCATAGGATTTACATAGACATCCTCCAGAATGAAAAATTGAGTTTTCCATTGATTTAGTTCCTAGTTCAAGGCCCATATCTAAGACTCCTTATAGAATGTACACTGTATAATTAGTGTAAATAAATAAACAACTAGAGGAATTGACTAATAAAGGATTTATTCACCCTATTATTTCTCTATGGGGAGCCCCTATTATTTTTGTTAAGAAGAAAGATTTATCTATGAGTTTGTGCATTGACTACAGGGAGATCAATGCTATAACTATAAAGAACAAGTATCCCCTACATCACATTGATGATTTATTCGATCAACTTCATGGAGCTTAATATTTTTCAAAGATTGACCATCGATCTAGATATCATCAGTTGTGTGTGAAGAAATAAGGCTTTCTGAAAGCAGAATTTCGAACCAGGTACGAGTATTACAAGTTTACAATAATACCTTTTGGACTGACTAATGCACCCTTTGTTTTCATGGATCTAATGAAAAGAGTTATCAAGGAATATCTTGATGAATTTTTAGTGGTATTTATTGATGATATCATGGTATACTAAAAAAGCTACAAAGATCATGAAAATCACTTGTGCACTATTTTAAAGACTCTTAGAAGAAATGAATTATTTGGGAAGTTTAGAAAGTGTGAATTATGGCTTCAGGAAATTTCTTTTCTTGGCCACATTGTCTCTAATGATGGAATCTCTGATGATCCTTCAAATACAAGAGCAGTACAAGAATTTCCAGCACCGACAAGTATAACTGAGGTACGTAGTTTTATTGGTTTAGCAGGTTATTATCGGTGTTTCATGCAGAATTTTCCCCAATTGGCTAACCCATTAACCAAGCTCAAACATAAAGGGGTTAAATTTGTTTAGACAAAAGAGTGTGAATAATATTTTGAAGAACTAAAGATAAGATTAGTCAATGATCCTATCTTGAATCTACAATCTGGACATGATGGGTTTTTTATTTATAGTGATTATTTAAAGAAAGGACTTGGTTGTTTCCTTATGAAGAATAATAGAGTTATTGCCTATGAATCACGACAGATAATGATTCATAAAAAAACTATCCCACTAATGATCTTGAGTTAGTAGCTGTAATAGTTTATTTGAAGATATGGAGAAACTATCTCTATGGTATAAAATGTGAGATATATACTGATAAAAAGAGTTTAAAGTATATTTTCTCACAAAAAGAACTCAACATAAGGAAAAGACGATGGATTTAACTACTCAAAGATTATGATTGAACTATACACTACCACCCGGGGAAGGAAAATAAGGTGGCAGATGCTTTGATCAGAAAGGAACCTGAAGTTTTGAATAATATAAGAGTTGAAAGGGATCCTATGTTCATGGATCTAGTAAAGATGGATATGGGAATAATCATGGAAGGTGACACATCAATACTTTTTCAAATGGTTCCCAATCAAATTTTACTAGAAAGTATAAAAAGTTCTCAGACTGATGATAATGAGTTTCAAAATAAAATTAAAGCTCTAAATGATGAGAGATATATTGACTTCATATATAGAGATGGAATTTTAAAATTTTGGAAGAGAATTTGTGTTTCTGACATACACTATCTAAAAATGAAATTTTTGGATGATGCCCATAGCTCTAATTTCTAATATACACCCTGGTAGCACTAAGATGTATAGGGATTTGAAGAAACATTTTTGGTGGGAAAACATGAAGAGGGATATTGATGATTATGTGTTAAGATGTATGGTTTTTCAATAGGTGAAGGCTGGAAGACAACATCCTAGAGGAGTTATGCAACCTCTTACCATACCTAAGTGAAAATGGGATGATATTACAATGGATTTTTTCATTGGGCTACCAAAGAATCCTAGAAGGAATGATGTAATATGGATTATTGTTGATTGTATTACCAAGTCAACAAATTTCCTTTCTATAAAAAAATATTTTCCACTTGAAAGTTTATCAAGACTATAAATTAATGAAGTTGTAAGACTTCATGGAGTACCCCTATCTATTTTTTCTGATCGTGGTCCCTGTTTTACATCAAGATTTTGGAAAAGTCTTCTGAAGTCCCTAGATACTGAACTTAATTTGAGCACTGCCTACCATCCTAAAAATGATGGACAATTAGAATGGACTATTAAAACCTTAGAAGATAGGTTGAGATATTTCTCACTTGACTTTCAAGGTATCTGGGATCAATATTTACCTATGGTAGAATTTTACTATAAAAATAGCTTCCATTTAAGTATTCAGATGGAACCATATGAAGCGTTATATGGAAAGAGATGTCACACAACAACTTTTTGGGATGATGTTGGTGAAAAAAAAACTCATAGGCCTATAACTTGTTGAAGAAACAATGGAAAAAGTGAAGACTATCTCAACCCACATCAAAGCAGCTCAAAGTAAGCAAAAGAGATATGCTGATAACTAAAGGAAATATTTGGAATTTAAAGTAGGAGATAATGTTTTCTTGAAGGTATCTCCATGTAAGTGTGTTATAAGATTCAGTAAGAAGGTTAAATTAAGTCCTAGGTACATCGAACCTTTCTAAATTATTGAACGAATTGGAGTTGCAACTTATTTTTTGGAAATGCTGCAAAGTATCTCCAAATTTCATGATGTATTCCAAGTATCACTGTTGAGAAAATACATGCCTGACCCAACACATGTACTCACCTATGAAGAAATAGAATTGGAACCCGATCTGTCTTATTGTGAAGAGCCTGTCAAGATTTTTTATAACAGATAAAAAGTGTTGAGAAACCAGATGACTCATCCAGTAAAAGTTCTATGGAGAAACCATAAGATGGAAGAGGCAATGTGGGAAGCTGAGGAAATTATGATGAAGAACCACCTGAAAATTTTTATGCAGTAATATTCTATAAAATTTGAGGGAAAAAGTATTTGAAGGAGGGACGAATGTAACACCCCAAACTTCCATGGTACACTTCTCTTTGAATTATACAACAACTTGCACTGTACGCAACTTCGTGTTCTAACACACCATGAACAATAAAACTAGAAATTATGAGTAGTAATACCAAATTTTTGAAATTTTATTTTTCAAAATAGACTTCATTTTTGGATTTTTAATAACAAAATTAGCTTAGGGTGAATTTTTGGTATTTTTCTGAAAACTTTCAATTTTTGATGAATAGTGAAAAAACACCGCATTATTGTTTAAAACCATATTTTTATTTAAATAATTAGTTAGTTTATTTAAATTTATTTCACGTAAAAATAGATACATAATACCTATATATGTTCAATGTAATTCATTGGAGTCATTTTTTAATAATATTAGATATATAAAATTTTATTGAACTTTTTACCGTCTTTTTCCCACATTCTAGGCGCATTTGAATACTTTCATAAAACATTATTTAACCACTTATGTGAATTAAATTTACAAAATATGAGAGAAATGGTTGATATCAATAAGTAAAATGTGGTTCAATAAGATGAAAACAATTTTTTGTGAATAATAACTTTTGAATTTTATTTACCACGGTTAAAAGTAAATAGGGTAATTAAAGATAAAAAATGATATTATAATTACCCTAACACGTATCCTAATTCTTTTGGATAAGTGTATTTCGACCAAAATAAACCTTAGGAATAAAATATGTTCCTTTTGGTCCACTTTTATTAGATTGGGACATTTATTATTATTTTATTTAAAGAAGAGTTGAAAGTGTTAAATTCAATGTTTAATAACAAAACCATTTTTAATATTGGGTTATACATATGATAAATTCAACTATAAATATTCATTAGAAATATAAAAATATTTCCTAAATAATGGTATTTTATTTATTATTTTTAGACATTAAATAATTTATTTTTTTATGACACAATGATGATGCTATAATTACCTTATTAATGAAAGATTAAAATAATTGATATTATAAATATCCAAAAAAATTTAAATTGAGACTTTTGATGAATTAAAATAATTTTATAGTTTAATATAACACTTTAGGGTTTATTAAATAATTTTTTTTCTAAGTGATAAAGTAGTTATGACTTTCACAAAAACAAATTACCAGATAGTGTCAAAATTGACATAAATGAGTTTTTAAAACAAATACTATATTATTAATTGATATAATATTCCTAAAAATATAAGGTTCCACCCAAGGAATTATATAAGGTTATATATGTCAATAATTAACCACTTGGGGTTCTCTTGGATTTTTATAGTATTTTTACTAACCATTTATTATAATAATACAAGAATACATGGTAAAAGTTAAACTATTTAACTAAGAGTTAAATATAAAAGATAAGGTTAATATGGTGACCTAAACCTATAAAAAACCTCTATGTTGAGAGGTTTTCGACCCATAACCACCTTATCCTCGAAATAAATCCTTTCTTTATTTAAAAAACCCAATATTATTGTATAATGAAATAATATTTCAATCTTTTCCTAAAGTGACCCTCACCTCTCTTATAAAAGGGCACTTCCCCTCATCTCAAAATCAAACCTCCAAAGCCATTTGGATCAGCCAACCCCTGCTCAAATATCATCCCAGATACCCTCATTTCAACTTGGAGTCCTTAATTTAATTATAAAGCCAACCTAAGGATCTCTTTTGATCAACATAAAAGGAAACACTCGAAGAAGAGGTAATAATTTCACCACCTCTTTCAAAGTTCTTTTCTTCTTCCACTTACTATTTCTTTGTTGTTTCTATACCAAAATAATAACTCCAGTACATTCTACATACTTTAATTTTATTATAAATATATTACAACCATATTCATTATTCTATCCATCCTATGAATGACAAAGTCACCACACATGTGTATGTACGGCTTACCATCTCCACGTTGTGGTGTAGTTTGTTATTCAACACTTCATTATTTGGATGGGTATAATAATGAGTATAATTTATGTAAATAATATATATAACATGTTAATGATTATGTATATATGATATACCATCCAATTACATACAATATCACCATCAATAGAATGTTATTGTTTCTCGTTTGTACATACGGCTTACCGTCTCCATGAACACGATGATATTCATTTCCCATCTTAACCATACAAGAATAATTTTCATTTTTTGATTAAAAATAATTTTTAAGAACTTAATATAATTCTATATACTAATCAAATAAATCCTATTCATAACAAAAATGTCTTAGGTAACAAATCATATAAAGGAAAATGAATTAGTTAACACCCGAAACAATGAAACTGCTGAAATATTATTAACAAAGCAATATTAGAAGATCATATATGATATCATATTTATGTATTTTGTTCTTGTATAATTTAATAAAAATGATTTAACTATTATACAGGAGGTTAATGTACTCTCAATCAAGGAAAAGTACAAGGTAAGGGTTAATTCTACAATCTCTTCATTATCCGAGGTTTTTTATACATGAGTATCCACTGGGACCTCTTTATCATCCACATACGTGTATCTTAAAAATTTATTTCAAATTTTTTTTACTATTTCATATAATATGGGTTAAAGTTATTTATACCTTTGTTTGAATTTTTATAATTTTTTTTGAAAGGAATCTTTCTATCGTTTTCTAAACAAGGTACTTTATGACCTTTTCAACGAATTAAGGAAAGAATGTATTTTAACTTATACGACGAGTGTGGATATTTTCCTCCATTATAACAACTTCTAAGATTCCATTAAAATATTATCAAAATATTTTCTAAAAAAAAATGTTTTCTTTTATAATTACGTGACTTTTATAATATTTCAAAATATAAAGAGATATTCCACTCAAATAGTTTTGATTTCATCTATGTCAACATCCTATGATGGATTTTAAACTTATTTGAAGTTTATTTATTATCATAAAATATTTCATATTATATTGAAGGTTTTGTGACATGTTTGAATGTGGATGTGTTATTTTTATACCATTCATGGTTTATGGTTAAAGAATTAACATTTTGTATGCTAGTTTTAATATGAATGTTTATGTTATGTTTTAGCCTTTTCATATGAGGAATGCATTGGACTTAGTAAGTGATGGATGGATCCCACTATAGCTCCTAGATTCATCAATAGGTCTCACAGGACAAACTAGTTTCTAGGAATAAGGTCTTGAAAAAATCTTATTTGTAGTCTTGGCATGAGGCCTTGACTATGTGGTTGTGATGTCCAACATTATGCATTCCATCATTATGAAATTGGCTATTGATATTAAATGCGATTATTATATTAGTAGAACATCATTATGAATAAGTAAAATACATTATTTGATTTATATTTACCATATTATACGGATGTTTAAGTTTAAAAGGCTTGTGTTTTAGTATTATACATTTCCTTAAATGTTTATGCTTATTTATGATAGTTTCCGATTTGTTGATATCCTTTTTGAGAATTTGAGTTCACCACTTTCTTATGTTTTATTTTTTCTAAGATGCAAAGAAGTATATTATGATTAACTTACTAGAATAGGCTAAGGGGATATGAGTGTGTTCAAAGGGGACACAATGTTGTTGTTTTTCAGTATCATAATGTAATGTAAAACTTATGTATGAATCTAGTACTTCCAAGGATACTAAAATGATCGGTCTTTCCAGATTTGATCCCTTGTGATCATGCCAATGTAATGTAATAATGCACCAACTCTGGATAACTGGGGTTGGGGCATTACATTGGGAGTATCTAATGGTATCTCATTGAAAACATTTCCAAACATCAGGCATAAATAATAAATTAATAAATCAATTAATAAAATATAAAATCACTTCCGACATCAAGAATGAATTTACTAAAAACTAATTGAAGAAGGGAGTTGAAGCTTGAATAAGCTTCTTCCAGCACATGAAATTGCAACTAATAAAAATATATTACTTAAGAAATAGATATTAAACTTCATATGATATAATATAATAATAAAAAATATGGGAAAAAATAAAATAAAAAAATTTACAATTCCAAATGAAAGAGAATCTCATGTTGGAGCTTAAATAACTTCTACCAATACTTGTTCAGACAAAACCAAAACAACTATATACTGAAAGGAAAAATCTATAGTACCCGATTGAAGTATGAAGGATCTATTGATGGAGCAAGAAGAACCATCAGTGAAGACTTTGAATATAATAGATGAAACAACCAATGTGAAAGGATAACCCACCTTATATGTCTAATGGTGAGGAATATGAACCATCATTGATGTCCAAAAACGTGTAACATGACCCAATGTTGATGTCCTAAGATGATTAAAATTAGTCAACATTGTAAACTCGGAGGTAGATCACTGACCTACTATTGGGTTCCAACAGTGACTCATGACTCATCGTCTGGTACCCAACAGTGACTCATGACTCACCATTAGTATCCTATAATGACTCATTGAGCATCCAACAAAAATAAAAATGGGAAACTAGTGAACAATTCTGAGGAAGAAGATTAAGATGAAAATATTACTTATTAAAAATCAAACCAAGCAGACTAGTGAATTAAAAATACACAAAGGGATATTTTGAGACCAAAAAAGATAATATAAGAAGCTACTACCAAGAAATAAGAAAGATATAGAAAAGATAACACCAATGAAGAAGAAAACGATGTATTGGAGAAACTCAGTATGAAACATTGGTGATAATTCTATGATCATGAGTTTATAGTTGAGAGAGAATATTCCTGAAGAAGATGATTAATATTCTAATAGAAGATCCTGGAAGATAAAAAAATGCCTGGTATTTTAAAATAGATCAAATAACTCGGTTTGAACAGATCCTATGTGGTTTAGGGATCTCCAAGGTTCCTCATAAGGATGGAACAATTTTTTTACACAAATAAACTTAAGTAAAAAATCAATAACATTTTGTATAATTATATCAATGAGAATAACAATTAACCCTTTTAAAACATGTAATTAAAAATAAGTATTAATTAAAAACACTTGAAATTTAATAGATTTGTGAAATTAATAAAATGGTAATATAGAGTAATTTATCAAAAATATAAAATTGATAAAATATTTGAATCACTTTAAAATACTAACAAAATTCCCCTTTTTGTAAATTACAAAATAAAAAAATTATTAAATTTTCAATAAAAATATCCCTTTTTGAAATTTTTAAAAATTGTGCATTAAATTTAATATATAAAAGAAACTCCCCTTTTTATCATAAAAAAATAATTTAATATAAATATATTAGTTCATTGTCCAGAGAGTAGATAGATAGATACACTATTCAAATAAAGTATAAATAAGATAGTGTTATTATTTAACAAAATAGTTTTTAAACCGATTTATCAAATTATTATTTAATCAGAGCAGAAGACAAAATTTTCAATTACAGAACATACATAAAAACATATTCAAGGAAATTTATTATAATAAAAAATATTTTAAACATCAAACATAGACAATTAAAATTTCATCTAATTAAATTTAATTTAATATAAAGGTTTTGTAAAGATTTCAACTGTCTATTTCTCAGTGGAAGAAAATTCCACGCATCTATCACCTTTATTTATACTATCCCTTAGAAATTAAAATCTTTAATATATGTGTTTAGTTATAGAATTTTTAAGTGGGTTTTTATAAATTGAAATAGTTATTGAGTTATCATAGTAAATATGAATTTTATCAAAACTGATTTTCAAATCATACAGTGATTGTTTTATCCAAATGCTCTGTGAAGAAAAAATAACAACAACGACATATTCCACCTCAAATATTGATAGTTCTTACTAATTTTTTTTCTTAGCGATCAATGAATTTAAATTTTTTCATAAAAACTGACACTTACCTATAATGATTTTCCTTTCAAGTCTGCAACCTATAAATTCAGAATTAGAGTAAGAGTGTAAATCAAAATATCTCTCATTAGAATAGAATGGTCTAGTACACACAATACCCTTGATATATCTAATTAACCTTTTAACATATTTAAGGTGTATTTATTTGGAGTTTTACTAAAACCTAGCACACAATAAAATGGATTATATGATTTCTGGTCTAGATACAATGAGATACGAAAGTCTCCCTATCATGCCTCAATATTTTTTAATAGCAACTAACTTACCAGATTCATCTAAGCCTAATTTTGAATTATTTCTCATGTGTGTTTTCATAGTATTACAAGACTCAATTCAAAACCATTTTACAATATCATTAGTATACTTGTATTGATTTAAGAAAATACCTTCTTTTCATTGATTAATTTGTTAACCAAGGGAAAACTTTAGTTCAACCAATTAGATCACCTCAAATTCACTTGTCATTATCTTAGAAAAATCATTTCACAAAGAATCATTTGTTGAGCCAAATATTATATCATCAAGATATATCTGTATAACAAGTATATCATTTAAAACTCCTTTTATAAACAAAGTTTGATCAACCATACCTCTAAAAAAATCATTTTGAATTAAAAAATTTGTAAGTATTTCAGACAGAGAAGTTAGAGATTGTTTAAGAACATATAAGGATTTATTAAGTTTAAAATAATGATCTATAAAATCATCATTTTCAAATATTTGGGGTTATCTTATAAATACTTCCTCTCAAATAATTCCATTTAAAAAGTCACTTTTTACATCCATTTGAGGTAATTTTATGTTTCTAAAACTAGAATACGTTAATAGAATTGTAATTTCTTCCATTATAGAAATAGAAGAAAAATAATCTTAAAAGTAAATTACCTCTTCCTAGGAATAATATTAAGCTACTATTATTGCTTTATATTTAAATATGATTCCAGCTTCATCAAGTTTATCATGAAAACCCATTTTGTTCCTATAATAGTTTTATATTTTAGAAAATCAATTAAATACCATAATTTATTCCTTTAAATTTGATTTAATTAATAATTCATATAATTAATCCAAATTTAATCAATTATGGAATTTTCAAAATTGATAGGAATAATGTTTGTGAAAAAAAGAATATTTGGAATAGTAAAGAAAAATAGTTTTTTAGTTGAATTCAAGATTCTACATTACTAATTAATTTTTCAATAGGGTGATCATTAATAGTTTTCCATTCCTTTGGATCAGTTTGAGAAGGGATATGATCCCCCTCAACAAATGAATTATCATTATCTTGATCATTATATTCACCAAATTGTAATTCTCTAAACTTATAATTTTAGTTGAAAAATTCATAATCCTTTGTATTAAAAGTACTTTCATTAAAAATAACATTCCCATATTATTCAAAAACTAGTGTTTTATTATTTTAAACTCTAATAATTTCTATAATTATAATATCCAAAAAATATACCTTCATCTGATTTTAATTCAAAATTTTCTAAATTATCTTTGGTATTTAAGACAAACACTTTATTGCCAAAGACCCAGAAATAATAGACCTTGGGTTTAAACCCTTTTAAAAGTTAATTAGGAGTATTATTTAGGAAATGTGTAATTTATAATCTATTTAAAACATGGAAATATGTATTTACAGCTTCTTCCCAAAAATATTTAGGTATACTAAATCCCATTAGCATTGACCTATCCATTTCTTAAACTGATCTGTTCTTTATTTCTATCACACCATTCTATTATGGTTTCCTAGGAGGTGAAAAAATGTGTTTATATCCATTTTATTCAAAAAATTTATCATATTATAAATTCAAAAATATAACACCTATATCAATTTTGATAGATATGATTGGGGAATATTTGAAATTTGGAATAATTTTACAGAAAGCACAAAATTTGGATAATGATTAATCTTATGGGATAAGAAATAAATCCACTATAATTTACTATAACAATCTAAAATTACTAAAACATCCTTTTTACCACCTAAACTAATATGGTGTATAGGTCTAAAATAGCCAAGATATGGTAATTATAAACACCTAGTAGTACTAATACCATTTATATATTTAAATATTTCTTTATGTTGTTTACCTTTAAAACAAGAGTCACTCATGAAGTTATTACTTATATGTAACTTGGAAAGTTACATAATCTATTCATGCTTTGAAATTTTGTGAAGCAATTTGAAATTTTCATGCCCAAGCCTGCTATTCCATAGATTTTCATCTACTTATATATCATTTAGAAACCTAACATTTTGTTTAGTAAGATAAGAAAAATCAATAGTATATACATTTTCTATACTATTTGTAGAAAATAAAACTAATTTATTTTTTATAATAGTTAATTTATCATTTTCCAAAATAAAATTTATTCCATTATTACATAACCATGATATACGTATGAGATTATGTTTTAAACAAATTACATAAAATAATTTTGATATTATAACTGTTTTACAAAACCCAACATCACATATACCTTTAATATGAACATTAGAGTTGTCTCCAAATTTGAAAATCCCACCACCACATGAGTTAAAGGATATAATCTTTGAAATATAATATATAATGTTCCTATAGTGGAAATATTTTAAGTACCACGAGTCATTGAGACTTCTATGTAAAATTTCCATTAATTAAACAATCAACCAGACTATTTTGGTACCCATGCGAACTTGGGTCCAACTAGATTAGTAGAAGTGAAATTTGTCACCCAAATAGTTTTAAAGAATTCACTAGTGGGTTTATTTGAATGTAAATAATTGTAAATGAAAGTTCTAGTATTCCCAAGGGTCTGTGTAAATCTTAAAGAACACTCATTGGAATAATTCCCTTTAATTCTACATTTAAATCTGGTTACACTGAAAATGATTCCTTTTTATATTTTAACAAAATAAGTCCCATTTAAACTTATAGTTATACTATTGTATCCAAAAAAATTGTTATTTGTGTTTGGTTTCAATAAATATATCATATTATCATATTTTTTTTTACTTTTAAACAAGTAGATAATTCCTCTTTAAGATTAATAACTTTGTTTTTCAAAACCATATTCTCCTTTTGAAATATTTCCAAATTAGTAAAGATCTCTTAATTGGAACCAGATGGTGTATTTTTTTTATTTTCTTGATTTAATTTCTTACATTCATTTTATAATTTAGTTAGATCATAAAAAACTATATTAAATCTCCTATATTTATCTTTATCATTTAAAACTAGAAGTTTTGTAATCCTTTTAGTTTCATATTTTTTATTTTATCAATTATGAATAATAGTCCACTTTATTTTTATCATTATGGGAAATAAATATTTTAATATTTTCATAATAAATTTTAATTTTACCATTTTCTTTAATAAAATTCTTTCTATTAATTTTAATTTGGGTATAATTTTCAATAATTATATTTCCATCATTATTTAATTCTTTATTTTCTTAAAGTAATTTCTTAACTTTGCAATTTTCAGAATGAGAATCAAAACACGAGTCAAAAACAATTTCTGTTTCATTTAAATATAAGGCATTACAATCAAAATTTATTGGATTTATTAAATGAGTAATGATATAATCATTTACCTCACATGAAATAGCCATCATGGGAATATTCCTTGTCTTATGTTCACTTCCAAAAACACTATTAGAGTCAGAACTGTCTGAATAATCCCAACCTCCAAAAAAATATTATTTTTTACTTTATTATTTTATCTTTTTCATTATTTGGATGCTTGATTTTAGGTTAGTCAGTATTTATGTGACCTTTATTACCACACTTATAAAAGTTTATTCCTGAAACATCATTGTTTTTAGTAGCATTACCTTATACTTCTTTTTGGACTTACACTTGAACTGCCACTTTCCACCTTTAATTTTCATAAACATGAAAAAATGATTAATAAATCATTCCATATACTTGTAACTTTCATTAAAATGAGATTCATAATAATTAAATGAATCAATAACATTTTATTTTAACATAATAACTTTTCTTTTATTATAAAATTCATCAATATTCATCAATTCTAACTCATACACCAATAGAGGGCCTATCAGTTCATCTATAGTATATTCATTAAAATTATTACTCTCAATGATAGAAACCTTAATTTTATTCCATCTCTTTATAAGAGATCTTATTTCTCATTCCACTTGAGTAGTGTTTTAGTAGAATTCTCCAAGACCACTCATATCATTGGTGATACTTGTGCACCAATGAAAAATATGATTTATAGTTTCTTTATCTCCTATCTACATGTCCTAATATTCTACTAAGAGTATTCCTAGCTTAGTCTCCTTTAGTATTTTAGTACCATAATGACTCACTTGCAGTATCATCCACATTTCATGGTTTTTCTTACAAGCTAAAACATGGCTATAGACACTTCTACTTATGGAATAATATAAAATATTTTTAACTTTTCAATTTTAAATACATATTACCATTTAATTTCTAGATATAACCTTGAGATCAATTTTTGGTAGCTCATATGGATTTTATATAATGTTCTAGTGATCCACACAAATTTGTTTCATGTAGGAGTTCATTCAATATTTCTAGTACTAATAGTAGCTTCTATCAAATAATGAGGGTTTCTATGGACTCCATCCATCATTGTAATTGAAACCTGCCATTATAAAATAATTATTTTCTTTTGTTATATATAATATTAAGTCTACTATATCAGGTTATCATATAGTTAAAAATAAGAAACCGAAATAATGAGAGAGGATAACTATCCTTTTAAGGGACTTCCTATACTCTGATATGAATTTTTGGATCGTTATTGATGGAAAATATGATGATGGGGGGGGGGGTTGTATAGTTGTTTTAAAATTTAAAGACAAAAACAATTTGAGTTTATATAAAATATTAATATATAATGAGTACAATGTTCTTTAGTTGATTTTTAGTGGAAATAAATCCAAAAAAAATATTTATAGTGTTTTGGATATAAAATATTTTATTCCACTCCTCAATCTCCTATACCTCTTGAGGAGACTGGCACCTACTAAGAAAATCACTTTTAAAGGTTTGAGAACCTTGTTACAGACACTATCTTTTGAACAAGATGGATGCACAGCCTAGTCTTAATATTGGAGACCGACTTGGTCTGTTATACCTGGATTTTAATATGGAGTCACAACCCTAACTTCATTTTAGGAGGTTTAATAACCAAAGAATGTGAATATTTGATTATGATGGGAAAATGATAAAACAGAAATGAAAAAATTAAAAAAAAAGTAAAAAGAGAAAAAAAAATAAAAAAATTGGGAAAACAATATATGATCATAATTTTGAAGAAGTATAATCTCAATGATCATTGATCACTTGGAAGTAACAAATTTCTAAGTTTTAGTCCTTAAGTGATCAAAGTAAGAGTGCAGAAGCTGCAGATGACAATGAGAAATTTTGTAGAGCAGAAGAATGCTGAAGATGAATCACATGTGATATTTTTAAATATTTTGTACTGGTATATATTTTTATTCCATGAAACAATCTCCTAGATCATTAAAATAAGATCCTCTAGGAGTGTGTCCGTGTCCAATATCTACATGACACTTTTTTAGTGCATAAAAAAAGAAAGAAAATGGTAGTTACCTTTGTTTTATTTAATCCTCGATGAATAACATATTTATAATTGGGTTTTATATTTATTCATTAAATATTAATATAAGTTAATTAAAATTTTAAGTGAATCAATTGTAAAAAAGTCACTATTATAAAACAATTGAAATAAATTATAATTTCATAAATTACACATATAATAAAAACTGCAGTAAAATAGAGAATGTCATAAACTTCAAACAACATAAATAAATGATCATCAAAATAATGTTACTATTATTTTTAAATAATATTAAAATTTATTTCAACATAAAATAATAAAAGAATAATTGAAATAATTTTCTTTTAACAACATCAATTGAAATAATAAATAAAATTTTAGAAATGTAAAATTTTAGCAAATGATGGATCATGATCTACCACTGAAAATAGATTGTAGTGCTCATGAACAATTGTTTTAAATTTCCAATGGTATATTAACATAACATAAGCTACCATTCTAATTTTAATAAAAAAAATAAAATCATCCAACAAAAAAAATTAATTCCATACATCTGAACAATAAAAGGATTCAGTAGAGGTTATAAAATTTTTCCGCCATTGGATGTACAACGGTGAATCATGTATCACCATTGGAGATGTACAATGGTGAATCACGAGAAACCATTAAGAGTATACAATGGTTTATTAGTGATAACATTTAAAAACACTAGGAATAATAAATGGATGAATAAATCAATAAAAAAATATAAAATCAATTCAAATAGCATGAATGAATTTTCTGCAAACTAATTGAATAAGGGATTTGGAGCTTGAAGAAGTTTCTACCAGCACATGAAATTAAAGCTGATAAAAATATATTTCTGAAGAATATGGTAATTAACCTCATATAATATATTCTATAGATAAAAAATAAGAAAAAATATAAACTGAATTAAATTTACAATTTAAAATGAAGGAGAAGCTCATGGTGGAAAATGAAGTTATTTTTCCAATACATGTATAACTTAAAAAAAACATATAGAAAGGAAATAACTATAGAATTATAATGAATAAGGAAGTAGATCTTAATAGAGATTAAGAAACCATCTATGAAGAATCTGAATAGAAAATATGAAACAACCAAGGGGAAAGGATAACCCATTATTGAAGCCCAACAATGGGTAATATGACCCACCATTGAGATCCAAAAGATGAGTAATATTAAACATCATTGATGTCTAATGATGACTAATCACCATTGTAAAAGAATCAGTAGCTCATGAAACCACTATTGGGTTCCAATAGAGACTCATGACTTACTGTTGGTATCCGATAGTGACTCATTGAGTAGCCAATAAAAAGAATAATGGTAAACAAGAGAAGAATTATGAGGAAGAAGAAGATGATGAAAAGTGTACTCATTTAAACTTAGACCAAGATGACTAGTGAAATAGAAATACCCAAAGAGAGTCACTGAGACCAAAAAAGTTAATATAGGAAGATAATATCTTGAATGAAGAAACATATTTAAAATTTTAAACCAAAGAAGAATAAACTATGTTTTGGAAGAAAATAAGTATGAAATGTTGAAGATACTTTAATGATTTTTGGTTTATAGGATAGAGAGGATTCCCAAATAAGATGACTAAGATTAAAAAAAAAGAGCATGGGAGATAAAAAATAACATGTGGAATTTTAAAACATATCGAAAAAATCACTTTTAACAGATCATATGTCTGAGAGTGTATCCGAGTTTTTAACTCAGATGAACAGTGATACTAAAATAAACATCACACATTCAATTGGATACATGAAGGATGATTTTTATATGAAAACGAGTGCATTGATTCTCAGTTCAAATTAAAACAAAATGCACACACATGGCAGGTGACCTAGACCAATCTATACACTCTTTGGGCATGATCCATGGGCCTTATACATGGGCATGCAAGTGATTAAGCGTGCACTATGCACACCAAAAAACCAAAGCCTCCTCATTGGGATTCCATAGGAGGTCCTTCCAATGCAGTTGGCCTAATGTGGCCCCTATGTGGTTTAGGGATATCTAAAGTTCCTCATTAGGATAGTACATATTTTTTACACAAATAAATATATGTATAAATTAATAACATGAAGTATTATTAGATGAATAATAATAAATAATATCACTTTAAAAACATGTAATTAAAATTAAGTATTAATTAATTTTTTTAAATTTAATATATTTATGAAATTAATAAAATTTTAGTGAAGATTAATTCATAAAAAAGTGTTAAAATATTTAAATCATTTTTATATACTAACAACATGCACTAAGAAACATAAAGTCTTCACATGCCCTTACAGGACAGTATAGGGTGTGAGTATTAACTCATTTGACCACCACTAATAGTTTTCATTTCTTATATCCACACATATAATTGTATATGATGAAATGTAAATAAATAACCACTGAAACATAAATCATCACCCAATTTACTTAGGCTCATCGAACCCAAGTGAGTCTTTAACTACCATAATTAGTGTCGATGTGGAACAATATATCTATGTTTTGTCATGTTGAATGATCCCTTGAACTTTTAATCAATAACTATTCAAACTATTTCACAAACCAACTATAACCACATAATTATCCAAATCCATACTTACATCTCAAGGGAATTCCCAAAATCCATTTCAAAAGTCTCATAGACTTCCACATGCCTTACTATTTATATCTTAGCAGCCCAAAAATCCCAAGGAATAGTGATACATGTCCTTCCATAATCCAATACCAATGGCCCTGATATAAAAAATGAGCCTTATCCCCCAGCCATTGTTATCAAAAACCACAAACTGCAATATTATACAATGTGTACCTCCTCTATATTGATTGTCAAAACCATTATGTATGTCCCTTAATCTATAGAGGCCTCCTCTCATAACAAGTGGTCAATACCACCCCATGGGTCCTATTTTATGTGAACATGAACCCAATGGGACATAATAAAAACATGGTGAGTGGAATCAATAGTAACATGGGTTAGACCATTGACAGACCTCTATCTCCACCTCTGAACATCTTTACCTACCCATAGAAATGGTCAATACCATCTACATAATCTAAGTGACCCATGTCACCCCATTTCTAATAATCAACATCACCCATAGTATTATGGTCCATTCCCAACATTTTCCCAAAAATCCACATCAATTATTGCATCATAACATAATATTTATAACCTGAATAATCCCACCCAACTATATAAGAACCAATATTTCATCAAATCCATTCCATAATAGGCCAAAACGTGATATTTCTTACAGTAAATTATCCCATATTTTCTAGAAGCAATAAAAACTCATTGTGGTCTCGGTTATGGTATCACTAAGACCACCACACTCATTCTCATTTACCATAAATCATATAATAAAAGTGTAACTTAATAAAAAACAAGGCATATTATGCCAAGAGTATATAAGACCCCACCCATTTAGAACCACCAGATAATTTAGTTTTAATCAAAATATCTAAAAAATCTACCAAAATCCTTATAATTAAGGTTTTCCATTTAGGGGAAAATAAATATTAAAAAATCTAAACATTAGTTGTTTGAGGAATGTTAATATTATCCATATCCCCTTCCTAATTTAGATGTAATGGGATTTTGATATGAAACAAAGGAGATCTGAATTAGAGAATAATATTGGAAAGATAACCCTATATTGGATGATTTTATTTTTATATAAGGCATGGAATGGTAATAATTTATATTAAATATGATTTTAAACATTTATTTTATATTTTTTATGAATATAAAAATGTATTTTATCATATAATATTTTTGAAAAATTCCTAAATTCTTACTTTCCTAGTAAATCTTATGAAATCCTAATTTTAAAGTAAGAATTTTAATGTCTTGATTTTTATTATCCTAACATTCATCATAGTACATCTGAATTCTTACATTATAGAATTTTTTATTTTCACAGTGAAACTTTTTATGTCTTAATTTCAATAATTATTACTTTAAATAAGCCTTACTTTCATAATAAGACTTTGGACGTCTTACTTTCCAAAAGTGTTACTAAGAAAAATGAATCTAGAAAAATGTATTAATCAAATAAGTCATACTAAACGAAGTCTTATTAAATGAAGTATTAGTAAATTAAATCTTATTAAAAACAATTATTCTCGAGTGAATTATTACTCAATGAAGTTTTACTTGTTTTCCTAGATATACTATCACAACTACAATACAAGAGGGGGATGGTTAATTTTTATCTAAAAAGTGACTTAAAATATTTTACCATCTCAAAGTGTAACACTATTAGAAGTAATAATATTATTATAACCCCATAATTAATTAGAGTAAAAATTTCATAAATAAGATTATCAAACATAATGATATAAACATTATTAAATCTTTTTTTCTTCAAAAAGTAAATAAATTCTAACAATTGAAGGAATAAAAAATGTATAAAAAGAGAAAAATAAAAAATATAGAGTATCAAATCATAATAAAAATAATCCCATAATAGATATTATGAAAACAATTTAATTAAAAAAACATGTTATTTTAACCTAAACCATGGTATCACTGACTTTAAACCCACTAGAATGTCCATCTCCTGATCCCCAAAATCCCCCGACTTAAACCCATCAAATGGTTCCTTGTCTACCTATCCCCAAAATACATTGATTACTCAATATTAGACAAGGATTTTTCATTATATCTACATAATCCCTTGGTAAAACCTAATTTAATACACTAGATTCTTCTTTTTATCCAAAAAATCTCTTGATATGATTGATAATAAACATATCGATTATATAAAGAGAAATCATGGAATTTACAATGAAAACCTCACTATGAGATGCTATAAGAGAAACTATTAGAAATAAAAGCTATAACTATAGAAATAATAGTATATAAAAAGATATTACAATATTAAAAATTAATTTTGAATCACTTTGTAAAATTACAATCCTGTATCTTAGAGTTCTCCTGATCCTAAAGAAGTAGATGGTTTTTAGGAAAACGGTTGATAAATAGAATCTACAATATTTGAGGTCAGTTGTAACTACATCATAAGAATATTTACAACCTTATTATGATAAAAGAATAAATTTATATCTTTTTATGAAGTTATTCATATGACTTTACGATTCTTATACATCCAGGAAAATCAAATCAGGTTGTGAAATTCAATTATCCGGATTTTTATCTCATTAACTAAAATCATTGGAATTTATTATACCAGATTTATAATATGTATATAAAAAATAAATAAAAAAATCTATAAGTCATACCATGATATTATTAAGTGTGTTTTTATTTTCAAAAAAATAATAATACGAGTATATGAATCAAAAAATATGCCCCTTTTTGGTAAGCATTAGAAACATAAGGAAAACTGATAAGTTTATAATAATCATGATGATATACTCCAGGTAAGTTCTTATGAAGTATAACATTTCCCTTTTTCATACAAAATTATAAAATAAACTCATTATCAATAAATAATAAAATTATAAAAAAACTACCCCGCTGTGAAATAATATAATATAATAATCATTATATATTTCTCCCCCTTTGTGAGAGTGAAAAAACCTATATTATTTATTATTATAATCATTCCTATAGTTTTCTGTTGGATGCTTTTTTAATGAAAATAAACCTACAACCATACAATATATGGAAATATAAATTTGAAATGAAAAAATATGAATAAACCATAAGGATTATTTTCAGAATATTGGAAAAAATACCTTTAGTGTTTTTGTATGGATTGTGTTTAGTTGAATATTTCATGGAAGAATTTATTTAAGAAGGTTGGATAATATATGAGAAGAAATATTTTTAGAAGAAGTACTCTATGTTATGATGCTTGATGTGTTTTCATAGGCTGATATTGATAGAAGTTTTCCACACTAAAACTAAACACTACATCATGGCTCATTAGATTGGAATGAATCTATTATTCCATTATGTAGTGGTATGTACTATAAGGTTTACACATTAGGGTATTCACTTAAGGGTATGAAAGTCCCAGGATCTGCATAAAGGTCATACATTAGGTACATTAATTTAACCCCAAATATATATTTGATTCATAATGGTAATATGTTAGAGTCTTCTAGACTCTACTTCAAGGTAAATGGATTCCTATGCCATGGAGAATATCTTAATTTACAGGTCAATGAGCTATGTATGGGTCATTGTGATGGAATTTAAAAAAAGGGTATTATATGACCTATGTAAAGGTTAAGATGAATTTTTTATATTTAGTTTCCAGATCGTATAAGGGAAACCCTTCTCACATATGGGTAATCCAACATTAATATATATCATAGATAATATTCTATTTTTGGTCATGCTTCAATGGAATTTCCCACACCACAATTTTTTGTGACGTGGAGGGAGTGTTTTTGGCAACATTGATGTTCCGATGATTTCTAATAGGCTTTCACACCATAGAAAGTGGTTTATATCATAGCTAGTTTGGTGATCGAAGAGGGTAAATAAACTATAGAGAGATCATTAGTGAGTTGAGAGGAGTTATTCATGTGAGATTTGTGGATCTAGTCAACTACAGGAGGCTAAGCCATAGGAAATAATTCCACACCACATTGTTTTGATTGATCACTTATTATAGACTATGGTTCAAGGTGATACATTGTACTAACAGAATAGAAGATGATTAATACACCATATAAAACAAAACCTAGCCCAACATGGCTCAAAAAGTGACTCCCCATGTCCCCCATTAACAGGACAAGGGTCGGTGACTAGCACCGAGTTAGAATATCACTCACATGGGAGGCTTTATCCTAACGTACCTATATACACGAACACATCTCCAAGCCTATACAATTATGAAATGTAAACAACATAAAACCTTACATGTATACATCTGAATACCACCATCAGAGTACAACAATAAGTACTGGAAAGAAAAAGGTCCAAATACAGGACCACCTCAATGAAACATTAAACAAATCTAACATGTAAAGTGGGTGTGGAATACTGTAAATTCAACCACATGAACACACCTCAGTCTTTCTGGATCACTAAACATCACCAGGTCCTGGTCCATCTATGAATTTATCAAAAGACTGTTCATCTTTATACGACACTAAATGTGTGGGGAAAACCTATGTAGGGGTGATTATAACAATACCAAATAGGAAACTATGAAATCACTATGTATATAACATGAACAATAACTGTTAGATCATAAAAAGTATATTTTATAGCACATATAACAATAATATCCAGATTTAATCAACAAAGAAACATTGTATCAAGGTAAAGTCAAAAATTTAATTCCAACCTAGGATCCAAGCTCAAAGATTTCACATGAAACTCATTCTATAGGACACAATGAATGAGTTGAGATAACACTGATGATGTCTGTCTGAGATGTCATGATCATTGGGTCTCTCCATAAGAAGTATGTACTGGATGTGTGAAGAGATTGATACATAGATTGGGATCACACCCATGTCCACAGGGTATGCCAACAACCCAATATATATTAACCAAATAAGTAGGATATTGATGCCCACACAGTGATAGTCTCAATGATTATGAGAACCCCCTAGGTCAATGACAATGATATAGGATCTCACCCTCGACATTATGGAAGGATTCCATAAACTCCATCCAAGACTAAAGACCCTTTAAATAGATCTCCATCCTTTTTATAGGATCTGCTTCCATCTAAACTATTAGGGAATGGATCAGGGGAATGTACCCTAATGAACCTTTCCAAAGTTTATGAGGAAAATTTATCAAATCTATATTTAAAGGGGTAAAAAATGTGTACTTATAAGACACAACGTGTCCCTTTGGAACCTATTACTACCTGCGTGTCTTGTCCTGTGCTCATTCCCTTATCTGAATACACAATGTGTCCCATCCTATGTAATCCTGACCATGTTTGTGTATGGATAGTCATGTCTGTGTAAGTATAGCCATGCTCATGGCTGTGTACCTACCTTTGTACATGCCGATTCACCCAATTTCATCATAGGCCATACAGCGTGGGTTACACAGCGTATGAAAATTTTCACATGTCATGTGATACATAACAGTACACATAACCCTAGCACCACATCCAGGGACCCAAACACACCTATTCATACATTTCATTCCATGTAGTGTTGGATTTATAAAAACTTGTGGATATTTTTCATGCATCATTTCCCATTAATCTGAGCTCAGATCTAGCTGAAAATCATGTTGTAGAATGTGGATATGATCCAGGCATTCCTTTCTATCACCAATCATCAGAATATGGCCTTCAAAACCACTTAGGAAACAAACAGATACACCATCCATAGCTACACCATCAAACTAGAATGAATGGTAATCATCTGACAGTTGTCGATCCATTTCCAAAATTGTTACAGATCAATCACATCGTTGATATGAACCCTAATCTGTGATAACAATCCATTTCACCATAAAACATGTGCACAATGGTTGTTTACCCAATATTTATCAAACCACATTCCAAATGGATTTCCTTTAATGAATGAATAATTATTGGAGAAATCCAATAAACATATAAAAGAAGAATAAACCTTGGCCTTGTTCATTTTGCCTTGATCTATTTCTATTAGAACATGAAATGGAGATCCAAAATAAATTAACAATTTTACCAAAATATATCCAGATAAACCCATAACCACAATATGATCGATCCGTGAATCAATCTGTTGGTCAATTGATTTTCTTTCATCATAGGAAAAAATGAAGAGAGAAAAATACAAAAAAATAACAAAATCCCAACTAAATTTGGATCAATTTCTAGGGAAGAATTATTCCACATCATTATCATTGAAGATGCACTCAAGTTCCATCACACACTGATTGATGGTTCATGATCCATTCATCACTCATCAATAGAAGCTCCTCTAATTCTCTCTCAAAAATATCCTGGGTTATATGGGAAACCTTGATATTTCTTCATAGAATTAAATTTATAGACCAATATCAGGTCATTATAAATAAATAAATAAATAAATAAATCATTTTATTTATTAATTAATTCACCTATGACTTCACTCAATCCAAACTTATAACATGCCCCAAGGTTATGTTGCACCTAAAGTAAAACCCATAATTTTAACTCAATGACATAATTAGATTCATGATCGGATTCCTCTCTCAAATGTTATTCCAAATTTTTCGGTAAAAATTTGAATGTGTGTCATTTAATATATTTAATATATTTCAAAAATTAATTCTGGGAACACTAAGACATGGAATGCCATGTCACCTTAGTACCTAGATTTTAATATAATCCATATAATATTACAAAAAAACCTAGAAAATTTAGAGTCATTAAATTCTCCCCACATTGTGGATTTACATCCCAAAAATCCAAAAGAAATTTCCACACCAAGATATGCAGACACTAATCATGAATCTGGGTCTCCTGTACCCATGTTCTCTCCTGAAGATTCCCATGTTACCACTAGACATTTACTTGGTGAATATATTCCACCTCAAGGATCCTATTATGATGATCCATGATCTCTGCTGGGTACTGAACAAAGTTAGTTATATCCTCTATGTCCAGCTCTCCCAAGTCAATAACATGTGATGGGTTGTACATGTATCTCCTTAGTTACGACATGTGGAGGGCATCGTGTACCCAGTTTAACTAGGGTGGTAGATATAAGTGGTACACCACCTCTCCAAATATACAAAGTGTCTGGAAATGGATAATTAATATTAGAGATATCTTACCACCCCAGAAAAATCTTCAATATCCACATCAAGGTGAGACCCTCTAGAACACATAGTCTCCCTCCTCGAACTCCATATACCTCCATCATGAGTTTGTATAATAATTTTAATGGCTATGTGTATTATTTATCTTCTTCTTGATGATATTAACCTTCTTTGCAGTGGCTCACACCAACTCTAGGACCATAAGTGATTAATTTACTAGGTCTATCTAGAAAAATGGTGACCAATATGGTTTCCCATATAAGGCCTTGAATAGTGTCATGCTAATGTGTTGTATTAGAAGTCATGAATTATATTTATTAATATTGAATGAATATATTCTATATGGATCTATTACAAGAGGGGGGGGGGGTGAATTTTTGTCTTAAAGAGTTTAGTTAAATGAATTTTAACTAAAATAACTCACAAAACTCTTTAATAAAAAATCATAGATTCATACATGGCCCTCAGTCTGATTACTAGAGTATCGTAATGGAGAATAATTTCAATATATTAGAGTAAACAAATTTCTACCATAAGGATTATGATTTGATCATAATTAAAATTATTATGATTATATCATAGAGAATGGATTTCAATAATGTAATATTTTATTAAAAAAAAGTAAATATATCATATTAATAGAAGATCCAATTAACAAATTAATGTTTTATCATATTCAGATACATTAAGATAAAACGATTACAAACTGAACAGTAGAATTAATAGACTTGTAAGAAACAAGTAATACAAAAGTAACAATATTATAATGGCTCAAATAAATTTAAATATAATTTAATAGTTCTCTTTTAACCTTAAGATTAAGGTAGCCACAAACCTTTTCTTAAAGTTTCCCCCATTTTATACTTACAAGAAAGTATATCATTCTTCTAAAAGGAAATCCCTCAATATGATTATTGGATTTGATCTAACTACCTATCCTTGGTAGCCCCTAATATGATGGATCATCAAAGTCTTTCTATCCCTACAAGTACTCAATTGTAATCACCGATTTGATGAAAATACAAATTGAAAAGGTTCTAAAGGAAATAATTAGGACATGGATTCATTTAAAACAAGGACTCTAAAGAATTATAAAATTATAAGAAAATGTTGTTCATTATTTTAAAAATTTTCACAGAACTTTCAAATCAACAAAATTAGTAAATCATGGATAATCTGTCAATTATCTATCTTCTTTAAACACTTTTAATGATAGGGTGTTTATTAGAAAATCCCCAGTAGTCATATTTCCTTCCCAATGGTTATATTTCTCCAAGTTTGTTGTAAAACTTGGACACCTGGAACTAAAACAACTCTTTTATAATTGATTTCCAATATCATATTGAATTAAACCATCATAGTTTAAAATAAGTTCCATTATGATAGAAAATATTTTTCCCTATTCAGAATGAAAACTTGGTCAATCAGATGAAATTCCTTACAGAATTTCATAATGATATTCTTTATGAGTGTGAATAAAATTTTTATCAATTCCAACATAAGTCCAATTATAAAGACTTTTTCAGTATAAAAACAAGATAGGAATTTTTAAATATAATCTGATTATGGTGAATCCAATTTTTCTCAGATTCATTCTCATTGTGATAATCGTAATGAGAAATGTTAGTTTATATTCACTAATACTTTAGAACTAATTATATGTAAGGTAAAATTATATGTTTTCTACAATTTTTTTTAAAAATACATTGGAACAAAAATTTAGGGTTTATGTATTCAAAAAAGATTTTGTTATTTCCAAAAATAAAGGAATCGAAAAGTAATATGTTACTTGGTCTAAAAAATCTCCTAATTTTTGGAAAGAATAAACCAAAAGAGTTAAATAAAAAAATAACTTTTCAAAAAATACATTTCATTATTCTTAAGAAATTTGTATTCAGAATTAAAAAATTATCCTTATATCCCTATAAGTTTATAACTCTTCTAAATATGATGATTAATACTACTAACTCCCCCTTAGGATAAAATATCCCCAAAAGGATCGTATTATCTCCCTTAATACGATTTCTCTCCATTTGTATAAAAATACCTTATGAATTTTTTCTCCCCCTTAATTAAAACATATCTTTCTTTATATATAATTCTCTCCTTTGTTATTTTCAAAAAGGAATGGGGAAAAGTCTTGAAATACCTAAAAAGTTTATAAAAACAACTATGAAAAAAATGATGAACTAATTAATCATCAATAAAATTATTAAATAAAATTAAACTAATAGGAATTGGAAAAACATTAAAACAATCATATTTGGATGAATATGTCATTTTTTTAAAAAGAGTTCTCAAAATATAATTAAAAAAAGTGTTTAAAAGACAAAATATTTCTATCTTTTTTTTCAAGGATCTGAACATGGTCGCCAGCTTATTTAATTCCTTTCTATCCTCCTGAAGTTTTTCTATAATATCTTCTTGGGACTGATTTTCTTCTTCTTGAATTTAGAGTCTTTCAACTTGAATATAATGTTTTTCAAATATTTAGTCATTCTGTTTTCTCAAGATAATGATTTCATCCTTATAAGGTTTTATGTTTTCCACTTATGACTAAAAATATTTTAGCTTCCTATATAAATCATTGGAATTCTAGGTTTGATTATAGGTTTTCTTCTTGAACTGATATCTAAACTTCAACCTATCTAACATGATTTTAGAAAAATAATTTGAAATATTTTTTGGATTCATCCATAATATTTTTCATCTATTTAATATATTCATCATGCATCTTGACATCATCATCTATATTAATGGAACACTTCAAAATTTTATTAAATTCCCTATTATGAGCTTGAGAACTTTATTGGAGGACTTTAAGATCACTTTCATTCTTTTTTACTCTATCTGCCAAAACATTTATTGTCTATAATTTTTGAATTTTATTTTTAGGAATCAAATAAACCTTTTATTCTAATAATAGAAATTAAGGAATAATTACTTCAATTCTATATAAATCCTGAACAATATAATAAAATCTATAATTATAATCTTATTCACTGAATAATATATCTCAATCTCAGGAAGCTAAGGATGATTGGTTGTTATTTCAATTTTTTTCCTTTACTTTGCCATATTTCTTTGACTTGGATTTTTCAACTCTTTGTCCAAACCAATTTCCATCAGAAATATCAATGATATCATCATCAAATTAAAAATATTTTTTACCATATGTTTTATGTTTTGATATTTTTCATTCTTTTTGGATGTGTATTGAGAATATTTTAAAGAAGAAGGTTTTTATTTATCTTGATTATCAGATTTCTCTTTTTGTTTTGAAAAATAAGGTTGTTCCATTGAATATGTTTGTGATTTTCATAAAGAAATATTATTGAATGGAAGATATTCCTTATCATTATTTTGATTTTCTTCTTCTTTCTCTTCCTCTTCATCATGATCGAATTCCTTTATTTCATTTCCTTCCCCTTTTCATCATAATCTTCTTCATCTGAATATTTTTATTTATTTTATTAATTTTGATTATTAGACACTTCTTCTTCCACAACATCTTATTTGTATTCACTTTCTTCTCCTTCGATACCATTAATATATTTAGCTAAAAAATCAATTCCAATAGCTCCTTCATCCATTATTTTAGAAACTCCTTAGAGAGATAAGATTCTATCCATGAATTGGATTTACTAGCTGGTTCTGATTCATGAAAATTTTTACCCTTTCCATTGTTAGCAACAGATAAAACTTATGTATCCAAAATAGTAGATTATTGAAAATCTAAAGCACCATCTAGAATTATTTTATTACTCAGGGAGGTTGGTAAAAAAACATTTTTTGAGGCTTCCTCTACTCATTTCAACAGTTTATCATATAAAAAAGATTTTAATAAATTCTTCTTTTTCTTTTTTTCCTTTTATTCTTTTTTAAAAACATAGGAACCATGATTTATTATGGAAAAATCATCTACTGGGTCTAATCCGATTTGAGGATCTCCTTCTTTCATCTCTTCCATTTTGTTTCTACATTCTTCAACAAAATCAACTAACACTCTCTTTTTTTTCTTATCTTTCTATGTCTCATAAGATCCTGCTTTTATTTTCCTTTATTTCTCACCCTGATCATATTTTTTATTCTTATTATGAGAACTTTTCTTTGATTTCTTAGATGATTTTACTTTTCGAATGGTACCACCATATTTATCAAAAAATAAATTTAATCGTCATAAAAAATAGACTTCATTATCTTGAGAGTATCATCACCGATGAATTGTATTTTTATCTTATTCAGTTTTGATTTTTTTTCAATATTGAATAACTTCATACACTCAATCATCAAATTATTTATCAATGTAGAAAACACAATTATCAAAGGATTTATGGAACTAGAGTTTAATTTTATGATGGTATGAAGGATGTATTCAATGAGATCTATCTTTCTCAAATTCATAAAGAAATACAAAATTAAAACGTTAGTGACCATGAGGGTGTCACGATCTACTTTTATTGGTATTAACAAGCCTTGCATCCATAATGATTAAATATTTTTGTTTGCTGTTAGGTGATGAAATTTCTTGACCTTCACGTAATGATCAAACAAATAATCCTCTTCTTTGTCCTTATCAAAAGAACCAATGCTATCAAGTAATTTTTTAGAATGAAAAATTATTCTCTATCCGATGATATTCCATGAAAAATGGTAGCTTTTATATAAGTCCTTGGATTACCTTTTCCATAAATTGTGAAATAAATATTTGGTTTTCCATCCTCAATGAAAAAAATTCAATGATCAATATAATTCTCAGACGATATAAAGAATCACTAATTCCTGATCCTCATCATATTTTTCTACACATAAAGATTACCATCCATAGAAAACTATAATAATTATTTAAAATAGAATCATACTTATCATAAAAATATTTCTCAACTAAAATTTCTCTAAAATGAACCACTCATTGAAATCGTTAGCTACAAGAATTGTATTTCATGAAGAGTCTAGGTATTCCAGAATTTAGACAGGATACTTTCAGACTGGAGGCTTTTGAAAAATAAACACTTCGACTAAAAGAAGTAGATATTTTAGATGTGGTAAATGGGTTTCAAAACCTTTATATATGAAACTAAAGAGATAGCTCATCTTTCAGATATAATCTAATAGTTGAGATTTGATCTTATCAAATATGGCGGTTATGATTGATCTGAGAAAGATTTTTAAAAAAATGAACTATTGAGGTTTTAAAATCTTTTTCATATTAAGATAGTATACAACTAGAAAATTTTGAAAAAACAAATTCTATGAAATCTAAAAAAATTATAACAATAACATATATAATTAATGTAATGAAATAGTGAAAAAATTAAGAGATAATAAGAATACCTTTTGATGTTGGAAAGACTTATCATGATGAAAAAAATGTTCTTATTGAATTTTATAAAATAGTTAGATTATAATAATTTTTACATATTTAATATAATAGTTTAAATATTAATACTAAATATATATGTTTTGAAATAAAAACATAATTAGTTTTAAATAAATAAAATTAGAATATGATATTAAAAATCATTACTAAAAAATTTCTAAATAAGAGAATTTTTAGAAAAGAAGATTCTAAATAATTTATATATTTTTTAATATAATGATCTTTTTAATAATTTTTAATCTGAAATTTTTTAAAGAATCATGAGTCCGTAAAACTCATTACTAAAAATAAAAAAATTAATTTTTTGAAAAAAATTAAATGTTTTAAAAAATAGTAAATATATGTACCATACCTTTGAAAAAGAGTAACTTAATGTAAGGTGATTGGAGTCAAGATGTAGATATGAATGATCACATTACGTTGATCATTAATAGATTATGTTTAATATATTAAAATTTATTGGAAGGTAAGGGTTTTGTGAAAATATCAGCAAGTTGTTATTGCATTCCAATAAATTATAAAATGATATATCCTTTTAGTGTGTGATCTCTAAGAATGTGATTTCTAATATCTATGTGTTTTGAATTGGATTGATGTGAAGGGTTCTTTATTAATGATGCATAACTAGTATTATCACATAGTATTTGTGTTTTATTAAATCTCATGCCATATTTAGTGAGTGTGCATTGAATGCACAACAATTGAGAACAACAACACCCAACTGCAACATATTATGCTTTATTAGTGGAATGTGATAATGAGTTTTGTTTTTTAAAATACCAAGAAAATAATGATTCTCCTAATAAATGACATGTTTCAGTTGTAATTTTCCTATCCATTCAATAACAACCAAAGTTAGTATCTGAAAATATTTTTAATTCAAAATCATTTCTATAAGAACATAAAAGTATTAAATCCATAATTCCCTTTAGATAAAGAAAATTAATTTTATGGATTTTAAATGGTATTACTATAGATTATCTTGATATATTAAATATAAGAATGTAAAAGACATTATATTTGGTCGAATAGTGGTTAAGTTTTGTAAAATTCCTATCATAAATATAAAAGTTTTTTGATTAATAGTTTTCCCAACCTCATCAAGATCAAGTGTATTTGAGGTATCGATGAGAGTACTAGTAATTTTAGTATTTTCATCTAATTTTTTTTAAGAGGATATTTTATATAATTATATTTATATATATAAGTACCTTTTGTTTTTTAGGAAATTTGAAGACCAAGAAAAAAATGTTAACTTATGCATCATAATCATATCAAACTAAGACTTCATAAGATCTGAAAATAAATCTATTAAAAGTTGTTAAATTTATCTAAATATATTTTTATAATTATAGATATGAATGATCATAAATTTTTTGTTAACTTCTTTTAAAAAAAGTGTAGGATTTACAGATCCCTCAACAAAATTGATATGTGAAAAAATCATGTTAGACTATCATACCAAGCTCTAGGGGATTTTTAATTCCATATAAGGATTTTTTAATTTTATAAATGTTTTTAAAATGTTATTTATTTTCAAAAATAGGGGTTTGTTCAATATAAACATCCTCCTGAACATATAAATTAAGAAAGGTACCCTTCACATCCATTTGAAAATATTTGAAATTAAAGAATGCTACAAAGTCTAATAGAATATAAATAGATTCTAGTCTAGGTAGCAGTGCATAGGTTTATTCATATTTAATACCTTCTTTTTGGTTGTAACCTCTTTATAAAAGTCTTTATTTATTTCAAATTATTTTTCCATTTTCATTGTATTTGTTTCTAAAAACCCATCGTACTCCAATTGTCTAAGTTTCTTTAGGTCTTTCAACCATGTTCCAGACTTTTTTCCACTCGAATTCATTTATCTCATCATGCATAGCCTCAATCCAATCCACTTCACCTAAATCCTCATCAGGATTTTTAGGTTAAAATTGTGAACAAAATTAATGAAGTTCTACTTCATTACTTAAGGAAATTCCAGTCCTAACTTGTTGATAAACATCACCAATGATATTATTAGTAGTATGATTCCAAAAGAAACAACTAAATTTGGTTTTGTAAAATCTGTTCATCAATATAGGGTAGAAAATATTCTTATATAAATTCTCCAGAAACTATTTCTTATTTATTTTAATTATAAGAATAATTTTCCAACAAAGGTTGAGAATTAGTTTTAGAAAACACATCTAATGATGTTGGTTGTATTTTCCTAAAAACAAAAGGGTTGGTTTCATCAAATTTAACATGTATTGTTTCCTCAATAGTAAAATATTTTTTTATTAAAAACACTATATTCCATATAAGTAGTGGAATAACATTAAAATATTACTTTCACAGATTTGGGTGTGAATATGTATAAGTTATCTTTCATACTCAAGATGAAAACTTTTCATACAAATACTCTGAAGTAAGAAACTTTTGGTTTTTATCATTTCCAAAATTCATAAAAAAATTTATTAATAAAAGGTTGAATTAATACTTGATTTATTATGTATCAAGAAGTACGAACCTCTTAATCCCAAAAATGTTTAGAAATTTAGTACTCACTCAATATGGTTCTTATAATTTCTTAAAGAATAGGATTTATTATATCAATAAAACCATTTTTATATGGTGTTCTAGGAGCTAAAAAGTTATGTTCTATACCTTTTTTACTAAAATATTTCAAAATCAGATTTTAAAAATTATCCATCATGATCACTTTGAATAGTTATCCAAGGTAGGTTTTTCTAATTTTTAAATTTTCATATAAGAGTTTTAAAATAAAAAAGGACTCACATTTATTTTCAAAAAATAAACCCATGTATATCTAGTGTAATCATTAACAAATACATATACATAGTATTTTCCAACAATACTACAAGTTTGTGTAGGACCAAATAAATCCATGTGCACTTACTGTAAATCATAAGATGTTGAGACTTCACTGATAGATTTAAATCTTGACTTATGTTTCTTACCATATTGGCAAGGGTCACACACTTTTGAATAACAAAATATAAGCTCCAATATATCCTTAAAAATACTTTTCATATTAAACTTAGATAAATTTATATTGCTAAAGCGTCCTAACCGTCTATGAAACAACGACGATTGATCTTCCAATTCACACAGTAAAGGTAATTATTGGCTCTATAGGTCTTCTAAGTTTAGTGTATATACATTATCATGCTGATGGGAAGAAATAATGAATTCATATTCATAATTGTGTATAAAAAATATCATTTCTAAAATTCACAGGGTAACCTTAATCAAATAATTAGATTATTCTTATAATGTTGTGATCAAGACCTTTAGTAAACAAAACATTTAAAAATATATAATTACTAAGAACTTTGTTACATATTCCAAAAATATCTCCTCAAGCATTATCTCTGAATGTAACTTTCCCACCTTTCATCTTAATTATCATTTAAAAAAAATTATTTGTTACCAGTCATATAACGGGAACACCAACTATCTACATACCAAGAATTCTTATTGTTGGTACGTTCTTTGTTATACTAAAAATAAAAAGATTAGGATTTTGGTACCCAAACCTTCTTGTGTATGGAAGTGTCAGAAAACAAAACATTCAAAATACACATTTTTTTAAAAAAATAGGTTTTGTGGAATAATATATATTGAAGTTTATGTAAGGAATAATTATTTCACCAATGACCTATACTTTTAAATTTTTTCCATAAGGGGTCATTTTTAGGAATAAAGAAGCTGTTACAAAAAACTAGTTTTTTATGGGTATAACCAATTATGAAACTAGTTTTGTGAGAATGAATTTGTTTATGCATATTATCAATGCTTTCTTTACCAATGGCAATGTTTGTTAGGAGGTTTCTCAAAGAAGAAATTTCATATTTAATTTTAACAACTAAATTCTTATACTCTTCAGTAATAGTTTCAGAATTGATTTTATCAAAATAATTTTTTTAGTATATTCCTTTTATAAATAACTTTTTGTAGATATATAGAAATATTTTATTTTTAAAAAGTTTTCTTATTAATATATTTAGAGAGATCTGATAATTATTTTGTTAAAACATTTATCCTTTAATTTTCATTATCAAGTTTTTTATAAACAATGAAATATTCATTTTCAATGAGTTTAGAAAATTTAGAAACTTCATCATATGAATAAAGAGTATTATCCTCTACTAAGGAAGTTACTTCATCTAAAGATTTAGAAATATTCTCATTATCAGATTCGAGGTAATTTTAATTTAAAGATAAGTTTTTAATGTTATTAATAGTTCATACCTTATCTATAATAAAAATATTTGGGTATTCTAAAAATAATACCAATGTTCCTATATCCAGAACTATTATTATTGGAATATTTATCTGAGGAACCTCCTCCACTTGCACTCTAAAAGTCATTTTATTTAAATAATTTCTTTCCTTTTGACTTAAAAAACTTTATTTGATTCATTTAATAATTCTTATCCTTCTTGTCTTTACGTTTCAACATTGGAAAACATGGTTTGATATGTATAACATTATTACACTCATAATAGGTAACATGAGAATATTTTTCCTATCCTTATTTCCATTTGTATATCTATATTGGATGTCTTTTTTTACCAAATATCTTGTTCATACTCTAATAATGATTATGTAGTTCATTTTTAGAATGGTTAAAAGTTTCTAAATTAGATTGAATAACCAATTTCTTCTTTCTTGAATATCTAAAAACTTTTTCTACAAATTGAGATTTAAGTGGCAAAGTAGATGTTGTGGTGAAAGAAATACAGCCAATATTTTTATTTTCTTTTTCACCATGTCTCTCGAGTCTAATTTTATTCTGCATCAAGGTTCCAATAAGATCATCTAGAGTGATATTACTAACCATTATTATTTCATAAATTTATGTTCTCTTATATTACAATTCATTGGGAACAATATCTATGATTTTATCAATAATAATTTCATCATATAATCCTTTCTCACCAATATATTTAAGACTATTTATAATTTTAATGAATATTTGATGCATCTTAGAAAATGATTCCCCATATATGAATTCAAAATCCTAATAATCTTCTGTCTTGAATTTCTCTCCTAGTTTCAACAACCCTTGATGTTCCATAGTGTGTAAAGTAATTTTTTTCCAAATACTATTATCTTCTTTACATGATAACATATGATTATAGATTCTTCTATTCATTGATCATAAAAAAGTATTCCTTAATTTTTAATTCAACTAATATTCTATCTTTTTTTGATTATTAAAGGCTCTAACTTCCCTATCAGGTATTTTTTTAATCTATAGTGAGCATCGAAAAATTATCAACCCCAGTGTCGAAAACGAATGTATTAATTGTACCTATTGAATATTATTAGTCATCTCCATAAAAAATAGGAGGTATATTTGGATTCATATTATCTAATGATCTGACATTGAGTCCTATCATCTTTTGAAAATAGATATAGAATTTCTTTTCCACAATACATGTCAGTGTAAATAATATTTATAAACAAAAAGTTTATAAAAAAATTTAACTAACATTCAATATTAAAGATAATAAAAATTTCAGAAATTATTTGAGCATTGTAATCCTAGTCTGATAAAATTTTTTGTATAATTATATATAAATTATTCTGATTTGGATCAATAGAATTTATTCTAGATGACTCTATTACAAGAGGGAGTGGAGGAATTTTAGTTTTAAATACATTAGTTTAAATTAATTCAAACTAAAATAATTAACAAATGTCTTTTATAAAAAATATTAGATTTAAACTCGACCCTTAGTCCGACTAATAGAGTATCATAATCAGGAATGATTTCAATATATCAGAGTAAAAAAATTTCAATCATAAAGAATATGATTTTATCTTAATAATCATAGTTACAATTATATCAAAGAGAAAGGATCGTAAAAATATAAGATTATATTACACAAAATTAAATAGATCAGATTCACAGAAGATATGATTAACAGATTAATGTTTTATCATATTAAAATACGTCATGAAAAACAATTACAAATAACATAATGGAATTGAAATACTTGTAAGAAATAAGTAATTCAAAAGTTATGATATAAGAATGAATTATATCAATTTAAAAATAACTAAATAGATATCATTTAACCTTAAGAGTAAGGTATCCAGAGATCTTGGATAAAGGTTTCCCTTGTTTTATACTTATATGCAAGTATGTATTTTCTTAGATAGGAAATTACTCAAAATAATGATCTACTTTGATCTATCTTCCTATCCCCAAAAACCATCGATCTGATGGATCAACTCAATATTTCTATCCTTGCAAGACCTCGATGAATACAATAATCGAACTCTATGTCTCACTATCTATACCAGACCTAGTTCATAATCAAAAATCCAATACAAAATCAAATATAAGGGTTTAAAAAGAAAACAACCAGGGAATGGATTCATTTAAAAAAATGATTCTAGATAATTAGAGAAGTCTAAGAACAAGATGGTCAAGATTTTCATATTTTTTTGAGCTCTCAAAAAGTATAAAAATCAGTAAATCATTCAAAATATTTGATCTATCTATCTGCTTCAAACTCTTTTAATAACCAGGTACATATAATAAATCCCCAACCGTCGTATTTTCTTCTCAATTATAATATTTCTTTGATTTTTTTAAATTAATTGGAATCCTTTCACTTTAATGAATCTTTTTAATTGTTTTTACAAAGTCGCATTGAATTACACTATCACAGTGTAAATGATGTTCTATTGTGATAGAAAATAGTTTTCTATATTCAAAATGTAATCTTTGTCAATATGATGGATTTCCTTACAGAATGTCATTATGATATTATTTATGAGTGTGAATCTGATGTTTATTGGTTCCGATATTAGTCTAATTATAAATACATTTTCAATATAAAAACATGACTGAAAGTATTAAATCTGATCAGATAATGGTGAATAGAATGTTTCTCGGATTCATGATCATTATGATAATTATAATAAAGAATGTTATTTTATACTCATGTAAACTTTAGAACAAATTATATGTATGGCAAAAGTATATGTTTTCTAAAAACATTATAAAAATACTTTGAATATAAAAAGTTAGTGATCAATTATTTAAGAAATAGTTTGTGAATTCAAAAATAAAGGAACAGAAAATTCATAATTAACCTTTTCACAATAAAATGGTGGAATGGTGGATTTTTTTGTATAAAAAATCCAACAATGGTAGGTGATCATACCTAATATTATCAAAATATAACATGAAATCCTGCAGCATGTCCTCCATGACCTGAATGGTTTTCTCAGTCTGGCCATCAGTCTGGGGGTGAAACATTATGCCCAAATGTAATTGAGTCCCAAAGGCCTCCTGTAATACCTTCCATAACCAAGATATGAATTGAGCATAATTGTATAAAATTATCATTAAGGGAACTCCAAGGAGACAGACCATCTATTTTATATAGGGGAGTCCTAAAACCTCTACTAAACTCTTCTCTTAGATAACTATGAAGTGGGATGACTTGGTTAGTCGGTCTACAATCACCCATAAGGAATTTTGTCCCATGAAAGTATATGGTAAACCCATCACAAAGTCCATATATATATCATACCACATCTACTATGACACCATAAGGGGTTGAGATAAAATAGTTAGAACTAGGTTCTCAGCCTTAACTTTAATTCAAGTAAGGTATCGAGAGACAAACACTTCAAATACCTTATTTATTAGTGTCTAACAAAACCGACATCAGAGGTCTTTGTACATCATCACTTCACTTGGATGTACCTCTAAGGGATATGTTTGAAACTTATTCATAACCACTTCCCTCAATGTATCTGGTACCATGATGTGTCCTATGAAAGGAAAAACATGCTCCCCGCCTTCATAAAATTGATCAGGAGCATGTCCAGTGGAAATATAAGAACAAAGAGTCTCACAATCAGTATCCCCAAGATGTACTTGGAATGTCCTCATGAAATGATTCCTCATACTATACCACCACTGTAGGTAACTTGAAACACATAGAATCAACAACCCTAAGGGTGATGCTATCCAATGCATGAGTAATCAACTACACCCTCATAGGAATGAATCCATATTACACTACTTGGGTTTCCTTTTCACCCAAAAAGTAAAACCTTTATCCCATAAATGTTGACACACCACAACCTCTACCTGAAATATTCTATCTGGGCGTGAATTATAGATAACCATTCCATTCCAAAGATGTTTCCATAAGTAATCATCCCTGCTACAATTAAATCCCAAAACAAACTATCACATACAAGAGTCATGTCACACCATCGACACAAGTTTGGGATCACTATATCGCCTCGAGTTGGAGTCTCTAAGAATAAGGGTTAAGCTAGTGGCTCAACTGAAATTTCTATGTCTTGATCCAGATAAGTTTAAATAAAGGAATGAATTAAATCTATGTTTAACAATACTAAAAATAAGGTATAAAAGACACTAATCGTACATCTTATCATCCCTATAGCCTCTGGTTCATAATCCTAAACTACTAGAAACTACCCTCTCCCCTATCCCTAATCTCTATAAAAATGGTGTGGACCACCTTGCGGTGGTGGTGGTAACAAGTAAAAATGTCTACCATCTCCATCTTCACTCCCATATCATATTCCACATCCACCACACTACAGAACTGCACGATCCTATTACTTCCACTTCTAAGGAGGCCTAACCACTATATCTCTATTATCCATGTGGCCTGTCAAACAATCATGCTTGATATGTCCCCAGCTAACACAATAGTATCACCACCTCTCCCTAGGCTGACTAGATCAATCCTGTGAGACTATAACCAAATCCCACCTATCTTGGAATTTCCTCTGAAAATCTATCTAAAATCCATGTCCCTAAGTCCAACATCAACTCCCTTCATCCAAAGTCCCTACTCCTATGATCCCATTGAAGGACCTCAGAACACCCTGAGAGGGGAAGGGTGAATAAGGGTGTCAACTTTTTCTTTTTAATGTTGAGGATCTTGTTCCCATGTTGGTAGGAACTTGTTAAATCTATCAAAAAAATGAAAGAAGGAATTTGACAAAACACTTTTACTTGGTTCACCACAAAGGGCTACGTCCAAGGAGCATACGCCGACAGTGTGTTGGTCATACCAAATTCCACTAATCTTCACTAGTTTATAGATTACAAGATTTGTTCATAGGCACACTGTTCCATGCACACTGCCTTTAAAAAAGTTCAGGGATAGATCACTGCATCCTTCAGGTCACTCCCGTTGACTCCCCCTGGTGCATGACCTTTGGTGAAGTTCCAATCAGTTTATAGACGTGAAGGTATCTTCAATAGATTCAAATTGAAGTTTTTTCCTCTACTTAGCATGAGACTCTGCTTGCATCAGAGTTCAGAATTGATTCACTTGAATGCACTGAACCACTGAACCAGATAATCAGAACGTGAAAACAGGTTTCACTAACAATTACGCGCAACACAAATCCTTTGCATGCAAGACCTTACTTTTGCGCGCAATATTTTATTTTCATGTGAAAAAATATTTCTCACAACAACACCCTTTTCGTGCAACTGAATCCCTTTCGCACCGCCTCAATTTTTACGCACAACTTATCCTTTTTCATGCAACATTAACTTTTATGAACAACCTCAAGTTTTACGCGCAACTTCAACTTTTACGCTTAGCCTCTCCTTTTTCACACAACTCAGACTTTTTCACGCAACTCAGAATTTCTCATGCAACTACCTATACACGAACCTTTTAAGTGAAAAAACACTTATATCTTCTCTAAGTCTTCAGCTATACGGAATGATAAGGGTAACCTATTATTTGTAGGATTCACTGACCTCTATGTGAAAAACCCATCGTGGCGTGAAAAAACTCTCTATCTGCGTGAAATACATTTCACACAGGAACCGTTTTCTGCACACATATCCTTGTTTTTCACACAACCCATGCCTTTTCCATTTTCCAATGTTCTAATTTCGAAACACCTATGGTGGAAAAAAATCTTGCTCCACTATTTCACGCACCACACTATTTTTTGCGCACCCTGCTATTTTTCACGCACCGCACTATTTTTCGCACACCACGTTATTTTTCGTGCTCCACGCTGTTTTTAGGACACACCTCACCTATTTCTTTCACCACTTACTCTTTTCACTCACCTCGTTTTTCCAAAAACCTATGCCTTCATTTTTTGATTTTTAGGTCCAAAAATTTGGCAAACACTGGAGAATAGTTCCACCTTCAATACTATTGTATTCTTGAACTGTATGATCACTTTACTGCCACACATTCTGAACTTCCACTGAGGATTGAAAAAAAACACAAACCATACTCCAATTCATGCATAGAACGACCATGGTTCCAAAACCCATTAGCAGCAATAACTATCTGCGTCTGATCATCCCAAAAGCTCTAAACCACCAAATCATGATCTAGAATCCCATAATAGGTTAGAATTCATAGAGGTATCTATAAATCATGGATGTACCTTCATATTCGTTGATCAATGTCCTGATCCTGAAATAAATAATCACATACCATATCTATCAAGTATTTAGAGAGGTTAGTAAACCTCAATGAATACTCAAACATAATTTCACTACTATGTTGAAGCTGTAGAAGTTCTTGGAATCAATGGTAACCCCAATGTTACTATAGAAAAATATTCTCTAAAAATGAGTTTTAAATATTACCATGAAAGAGTCACCTCGTCATACAAATTCATTACTATTCCCACCATCGTTCTATTGATCCATGGAGAAGGCTCGATTCTAGAACCACCAGCTGATCTACCGGTGTCCTAACAAGATGGAATACTCACATCACCACCAAAATCCAGTTCTCAACTACCTACAGGGAAATATCCCTTTAGAACCTGAGGGTTCACTATAGATGAAACTCATGATGTGCACCAATACTACACACCTCATATTATAATAATTATAGAACCATATACTGCTCGAAATGTGGTGGTATGATTGGTGAACCACCTAGAGGTAACACCTCCAACATTGGTCCATATATCAAAGTCTCATCACTGATGGGATAATCCTTGTGATCATGATACTAAATCCTAGATGGAATACATCATGAAGGAATCCTATAATAAACAAGATGTACTATGGTCAATGAGTATATCTAGAAAGATGAATAAAGAAGGAAATAGAAACCACACACCATTCCTATATGAGGAATGTATATTTTTTCCTTTGACCAATGTCTACATGTACCAAGTAAATAAGAAGGTTTTTAGAGTCCTAGTATATGAATACATTAGCCACAACACCAAAACAAGAGTCCTTGGCCTGATAGAAAAACATGAAACACATAGAAATGTTTCTCTAAACTAATTTAAAAAACTCTATTTCTAAGGTAGAACTAACTTCTCTAACACCACTTTTTCATGAGCCGAACCAATGAGGCCTGAGCCGTGGCTACCCCAAGACCACCTCCAATTAGTTCGGGGTTAGAAGCTAGTACTGAGTATGAATGTCACTCACACGGGAGGACTTATCCTAATTTACCTATACATACATACACATATCCAAGCCCATACAATGACAACATGTAAATAAAAAATAACCATGAATTCATATTGATTAATCTATTTTATATATTTATATTAATAGGTTTCGATATGTGAAATATTTGAATGTTAATTAATTAATGGTGAGTTTCATGGATGATATTTATGTTTTTTGTATTCTTATATAATACCAAAATTTGGTGAAATATAATGGAAAATGTAGAAAATGAGGAAGATAAAGGCACAAAAACATAAAATGAAAAAGAATATGAGGTCGATGATTGAAACCAAAAAGAAAGAGTGGTTCCTTAGGCACAAAAATTATGTATAAGATGAAACAGAGGTTACGACACTGGAAGTTGAAGATATACATTTTGTAATTAATTCATGATGTGTAAATTTAAATGTCATAAATGTTTTAAAAGCTATGAATAAGAAGAATTAAGTATGTTTGAATCATTATGGGCTTGAACAATACACATTCTATAAACATTACATGATTTCTAAGTGTCATACTAACAAAAAAATGGTGATTTTAAGTGTATATTGGATGAGAGATATTACCGTTGACCCTTGAAACACGATTTATTGATTTATTTGACCCACAGAGGTCCATTGATGAAATAATGTCTTATATATATGGGTTTCTTCTAATATATTAACCACTCTATTCCAAGCTTAAGGTGCGACCATCAGGAGGCTGTAATAGGGTTCTGACCCTCCTTTATTTATATATAAGTTTTCTTTATTCTTTGTTGTTTGCAATTTCTTTCCTTTATGTAGTGTTGAAATCATTCTAGATTAATTCCATTATTATTATTATTTTCTTATTTTTTTTCATATTCATTCATCCCTTTCTAAATTCTTCATCATTTACTCATTCATGTTAAATTTTAATTACTTTCATAGAAGATCAATGGTGGATTTCAATATTCTAAATCATTTAATCATTATATCAAGCATTCCATTTGTTTCTATTAATTTAATAAATTTCATCAGGATTATATAATCCACTTAGGGTTAGGGGTTGATAGTAATGGTGTTTTTGATCGTAATGTGTAACTCCCTGACCCTTGAAGCCTGAATATGGTGTATTATTTTATTACATTAGAGTGATTACAAGGAACCAAATTTTGAAGGACCGATCAGTTTAAATATATAGTAAATCCAGATTATATACATAATACCCACAATACATTCACAAATAGAAAATAAAAACGTGATACATAATTAAAAGAAATATATATAATCCTTGAATCTCAATGAAAGGAATCGTCTTCACAACATTGGGAAAGGAAACAATATAAGGGTGAGGTCAAATGATCAGTAAGGGTAAGAAAAGTTGAAGAAATAATGAATCAATGAGAATAAATCAAAATTTAAAAATAAAAATTTTATAACACATTCCATCCAAATAACTTGATAAGGAAATATCAATATAGAAAGGTAATAAACTGAGAACACATGCCATTTAATCAATGAACTGAAAATAAAATTTATTATTAGATCTGTTGATGAAAAATCTCATAGTTAGATAATAACTGAAGTTAAATGATGTAAATTTATAATTATTGTAATCCATTTCAATAAGGTACATGTAACCACTACCGTCAAGACCTTTCACAAGATAGTTTAGAATATCGGGTAAAACCCATCTAATTTGGCCAACTATTTCATCTCATGAGACCACCAATGCGTCGAGGGGATATCTATAACTAGGAGCCACACATTTCAAAAATGAATAAATAATTATTCACATATAATAATTTATTTAACAAATAAACAATATTCCTTATCAAATCTCCATATTGAATAAAAAATAACGATTTATCAATAATTCCTGAGTTAATCAAATGATTGTCAAAGTAAGTACCATATGTAAAAATGGAATAGGGTTTAGGAAATAAGAATATACATCACCCAAGAATGTGTATAGTTAAATAAATTTATTTTTTCATGATATATTTAAAAATAAATATAAGGTGAGATTGCAAAGGTGACCGTTTACCACATTCACGAGGAAAATAATCTTTAAACATTCCAAACTATCTTATACAACTTTGATACATTTAAATCATAATTTACATAAATTAATAAAATTAAATTAAGATTATTATATAATTGAAATAAGATATTCATGATATAACATGAAAATGTAATTATATAGACTATTTAAAAGTGAAGTGGTGCATAACATTAAATAAGTCTCAATGGAATGTAAATTGAGATGAAATACCTTACCTTAAACTTCCTTTTGTTTTGTAGTATTTATCATATTTTATAGTGGGTTAAAATATGTTACTAACTTATACCATAACAATAATCATTTTTATAATATCATATATCATCTTCTTATAATATCTTATCATCTGTTTATTAACAATCTTTCATTATTTTCACTATTTTTGGTGTTAATTTCCTAGTTTTCTCAAGAATGTTTTAACTTTTAATTTGATGATACTATTATTGAGATCATTATTTAATAATATTAATAATGTAAATAAAGACTTAATTATCTTATATATTTAGTACATATGTATTTATAATAATTTATAAAGATTTTATATAATAAATAAAATGCACCGTTCATGGAGATGGTAGGTCATACATACACATGAACACTACTTTAATTTATTTTTTATATTAAAAGAAATAAAATCAGATGAAACATATTTTTATTATAATTAAATTATAATATATATGTCATATATCTTACATTGTTTTAATAAAATTGTCCACAATATGTTCCATGTAGAGCGTGAATGAATGACGTCGCTTCAAGGATGCAACAATCCATACTTCCACTAACAATGTTATCGTCTTTAAAAAAATGGAATGTATAGAGGTATGTGTTATAATAGAATTTAAGAATAATAAATAAATTATAAATAACATATATATCATATATTTTCCATCATAATAACCACCATGAGAGGTGGTATAGGAAGAACGAACAATCATCGTTTCGTGAGGCGATAGTTCCCCATTCAGAAAAATAGTATGTTCATTGCCCATTAGATGGGAATTTATGTAAGTGTTGGTCAAAAATTAAAATAACAAAAAATAGTATATTTATGATACTTTTTTTATTATATAATCATTTATTAAGGAAATTTTAGGGGGTTAATAATGGAAATAATATTATGGAGCTTGTGGAAAGATGTTTCCTCTTAATCGGGTAACTCCTTTTGGTTTGCCCAAAAGTGCTTCCTTGGAAGGATTTCAGCCCAGGGGGGGGGATCCTATGATTAGGGTAGTTATTTATAGAATCTATATGGGAAGATATTTTATGGACATAAGTTTCTTCATATGTGTGAATAAGGGGAAGATTTGGTTCCCTTTTATAAGGGATGAAAAGTACTCACTTAGTATTTTTGAAAAGAAGTTAGGTGTACCCAAGTTTTTACCTAAAAAAGTAATAAAAAAATAATACTCAATAATTTAAGGTTAATTGAAAATTTACTGCCATAAAATTGGTGTTGGAAAAGTTTCTACATCATTTGGGCCCTTATGTTAAAGGTTTAGTCCTTTATTAAGCATAATTTTTCCTTAATAATTGTAATTAATTTTAGTTACTTTCACTAATGTTTTTGGTAAATGATATTTTGAAATTTTTAGAAATTAGAAATTATTATTATTCCATATGTTGAATCCATTTTTTTTTAAATTCCAATCACATAAGTGGTATAAATTAATTTAAATTTAATCCTATAGAAGTGATGATAATGCAAGTTTTTAAAGTAAAAAAAGTTGAAAGATAGCTATGATTTTATAGTTAATTACATAGTGAAATTGATTGCAATGACCCAAATTGGATTAACTGATAAAAAATAGATCTATTTTAACTTTATAACCAATTTAAAATTTAATTAAACTTTATATATAAATTAAATTAAAAATAAGTTTGGAATTCAGTATTTTTCGCTATTCATTAAAAAATAAAACATCACAGAAAAATTCCAAACTTTTCCCCTATCCTAAGAATTATGTTTCTATTTAAAAGATGAAGTTTATTTTAAAATATATAATCTATAAAAGTTCCAAATATTATATTAATAATATGTTATCCATTAAAAGGATATAAAAATGCCTTAATAAAAATATAGTATTTTATGTGTAATATTGGGTTTGTTCTTATCTTATGCCTATAAAATATATTAGACTAGTGTCAAAAATATTTTATTGGATAATTTATATATAAGTTTAGTACATTAAATCTTTAAATTTTTTATAATTTAATTCTATATGAAAAATGTGACTAAATAGTTTGTTGTATAAATCGGGTGTTTTGTGTATTGCAAAAATATCAACAAAATATAAAAACAATATGGTAAAGTATTGGGCTGATAAATTGTTACCTCCTAAAAAAATCTAATCCTATAAATTTTATGGGTATTACCTTCAAAAATATGTGGGTATTTCTCCTTTATATAATCCTCTACCGTGTTGTTATTTCATTTTAGTATTTCTCCAGAGTAACTTTACAAGATGAGTAATCCAATTCTTCAATACTTGTTCTCTAGTATCATGAATTTGGATGGGTTATTAACAATATGAAAGGTCATGTTCCAACTCTATCTCATTAGATATGATAACATTTACTGGTTATGATAGGTAATTCCTTATCATAGATATATGGAACACATTGTGCACCATTGATAAATTCGATGACATTGTGATATGATAAGAAACGACTCCAAATATTTCAATAATTTCGAAGAGTCCAATGTATGTGGGACTCATTTTACCTTTCTTAACTAACCTTATAACACCCTTACATTGAGATACCTTCAGTAAAATGTGGTATCCCACTTGGAATTCCAAATCTTTCTTTTAGTTATCAACATAACTATTTTTCCTACTTTGAGCCGATTTAATAGGAGTTTGAATAGCCCTTACCTTTTTCCTAATTTCCTCAACATGTTCTTGGCCTATGAGTTTCCTTTCAAAGACTACATCCCAACAATTTGGAGTATGAAATCTCTTTCCCTATGATACTTTATATGGCACCATTTTAATACTTGAATGGAAACTATTATTATAGGAAAACTCTACCAAAGGTAAGTACTGATACCACACACCTTTAAAGTATAGTGTGAATGACATCAACATGTCTTCCATTTTTTAATTTCTCTTTCATAATTTCCATCAATTTGATGATGGTAGGTAGTGCCCAAATAAAAATCATTATCAAGATCCTTATAAATACTTTTCTATAATTTTGATGTAAATTGAGGATCTTGATCTGAAAAAATGGATAAAGGTGTGCCATGTAGTCTTACAACATAATTAAAGTAGAGCCTTATGAGGTGCTCAATATGTAGGTCTTCTCTTATGGAAAGGGAATGTTCATATTTGGATAATTTATCAATAATAACCCATATTGCATCATTCTTTATAGGATTATTTGGTAGTCCTATGATAATAACCAGATATATTTTATCATATTTACAAACATGAATTGGAAGATCCTGTAAGACCCCTTTAAGATGGGGCCTCATAGCTTCCACTTATTGAAAAACCAAGAATCTGGACATGTAATCATTGATTTCTCACTTCATGTAATTCCTAAAAATAAATTTCCTTCAAGTCTCTATACATATTTTTGATACCAGGGTGTATAGAGAAATTTGAGCTATGAGCATCATCTAAAAAATCCCCTTTTATCCCAGGTATAGATGAACCACATAGACTATTTTTAAATTTTAGAATACCAACTTCATAAAAAAAAATTCCAATTTTCCATCATTCATGCCTTTAATTTTCCTTTTAAATTCTTAATCATTAGATTGAGAGTTCTTTATCCTCTATAATAATGATGGTTTTGCAATCACTTGATAAATGATTTATGTTTTCCCTTCCATATAAATTACCATATCTATATTAACTAGATCCATGAACATAGTATCCTTCTCGATACCTATTTTGATTTAGTACTCCACGATCCTTCCTAATCAAAGAATTTTATACCTTATTCACTTTCCAAGGGTAGTATTTTATTGAGAAATGATAATATTTCAGCATCTTAAGCCATCTATTTGGTCTCGTGTTGAGATCTTTTTATGAGAAAATGTATTTCAGGATCTTATGATCCATGTATATCTCACATATTTCTCTACAGAGATAATTTTATCATATTTTTCTAGGTGAAAATTACAGACACTATATCTAGATTATGGGTTGGGTAGTTCTGTTCATGATTCTTCAATTTGTTTGATGCATATTCAAAAACATTATCATTTTTCATTTTGACAAAACCAAGTAATTTATTTGATGGATCACTATATATGATAAACCCATAACCCCCATATGGTAGAGTTAAAATCAAAAAATTTATTAATATTCTATTTATTTCATCAAATAATTCTTTACATTTGTTTGTCTAAAAAAACATAACCCCTTTTCATGAAATCGTGGTTAACAGGTTATCCAATTAGGTGAAGTTATGAATGAATCTCCAATAGTAACTTTCCAACCCAATAAAAATACCTAACTTAGTTATGTTTGTTGGTGTAGGAAATTCTTTGAATTATTTTTTCATTAAAATATCAACTGATATTCCATCCTTAGAGTGAATATTTCCAAGAAAAGGGACTTCTTAAAGCTCAAAATCATACTTGCTAAATTTCCCACACATCTATTCCCTTGTAAGAGTCTTAAGAATAATCCGAAAGTGACTATAATATTCCCCATATATTTTAGAATAAACCTTAATACCATTAATTAATACCACAAAAAAATCATCAAGATATTCCATGAATACTCTGTTCATTACGTTCATAAAAACATTGGGTTCATTTTTCATTCCAAATGGAATTACTATAAACCCTTAATGCCTATACCTCATCCAAAAATCTGTATTTGGAATGTATTCCTTATTCACTCATAATTGGTGATAACCAAAATGAAGATCAATCATTGAAAACTTCTGGGATCTATGAATTTTATCAAAAAATTCATCAATGTAAGGTAGATAACACTTGTTCATTATTGTAACGACATTGATTTCCCTATAATAAACTCAAAACCTCACATATCAATATTTTCTTTAAAGAACATGTCATGGGATCCCCATGGTGAAAAACTATAGTGAATAAATCCATTATTACCAAATCTTATAGTTTTTTATTCAACTAAAATAATTCTATGATGGCTATTTTATATGGAGTCTTCGATATTGTCCCTGCACTCAAGATTAAGTCAATGGAAAATTCAACTTCCCGATTTAGGGGTTGTCTTGGAAATTCCTTAGGAATTATGTAAATTTATTCCTACACAATAGGTACATCCTCAATTTAAATATTACATTCTTTTTAACAAGGTGTTTTTTCCTATTCTCCTCAAGAATTTCATTCATTTTATCTACTGGGGGTGAATCTAGATAAGAACTAAGTGAAGAAGATTCTTGACTAAAGATATGGGATTCTACATCTTGATCGTAGATCATAATTTTACCCTTCTTTTAGATTATTTTTTCATCATATTTTAATATCCAATGAAAATTTAGGATAATATCAATGTCATCCATAGGTATTATAAAGAGGTAAACAAGTAAATTATGTTTATGATTCATAATTGGGACTACATGACACATTTTTGTTAAAATGATACTTCCCATAGGAGTTTTGACTGAAAACTCCCTTATTGAATCAAAAGGGAGATATCTAATTTTCATAGAAAACTAGGTAGATATAAATTAGTGTGATGATCTAGAATCAAATAAGGCATTGAATAAATTTGAATATATGATCAATATACCTACCACCACCTCATTTTGTACTTCTATATCTTCTATAGTTATCACATAATCTTGTCCATCTCCACTTATCATCTTCTATGGTAAATCATATAGATGATTGGGTAATTATTTTTCATAATTACCCATATCCTTGAAATCATGAAATTTAATATTAGTGTTTTTATTCTTATGGTTTCATTCTTTAGCATGGTGACCCCTTTCTCCACACTTAATGAAAACTTCCATTCCCTTTAGGAATTTTTTGGGGTGACAATTTCCATAGTTTTAAAAATATGGGAATCACTCAATCTTCTTTGATACATTCCAATTTTATTGATTCTTTTAAAAACTCTTCTTCTCTTGGTTTCCTTTGAATAAATAGGATCTTGAGAATTCCTTCTCTATCTTAATGGAACATAAAACTATTTTATCATATGATGAAAAATTCTAAGAAATCAGTTGCCTTTAGAGATGTGTCTTAATACCTTAAAATATGTGGTTGATCTTGTACTATATGTTTCATATATAATCTATAACATACCTATCTAACCTTATAAAGGTAGATTCATAATATGCAATAATTGTTTTTGCTTTAGGCTAATAAGTATTCTGTTCATCTCAATTTTATAATCACGAGGGATGTATTTATCCTAGACTATCTACTCAAAAGTTCTCCATTTCATGAGTTCAATTTCTTATTCCTCTATTTTATTCTTGATTAGATTCCACCACTGATCAATATCACCTTGGAGATAATAGACTGCAAGTGAAACCTTTTCCTTTTCGTTTCATTCCAAGGGCATAAATATCTTCTCTAAAGACTTAATCCATTTCTCAAATACAGTTGGATTAGTTGTATCACTAAAACGATGGGGAATTCTATCACATAAAGTGATACAACATATGATATTCTCTATGTGGAAAATTTTTCTCCATTCAGGAAAGGTTATTTGTTTTAACCTAACTAAGATTCCCTAAGATATCCATAACTTTATCAGTTATAATACCAACTACAATGATGTTATCAACATGTAAATCTCTACATTAGACATTATTATCATAACCATTCTTCTTTCCAAGTTCCATTTCTAAACAATATAATATACTGTATTATCTCCTAAAATTATGAACTTTGTATAAATCTAAATATGGTATAACACATGACATAAATTTATGCACTATAAAACCTAGAATCATCAACTTTTTTTAATTTGGGTAAATATTTACTTTCAAATCCTTTATAATGTTAGGTATATAAATTGTGAACTATCCTAAGTGTATCCCTATGGAGTGTCAAACTAGGTGTGCAGTAAGGTCTGTTGTTGTGTACCAGGTTACACCAAGTTAGGCCTGACATACCTTATCAGATTTTTTACTTTTACGAACATCTATTCCAGAACCACGTCCACTTGTAGTATGTAGACATGGATGTATTGCTAGGAATACCCACATAATATCTAACTTAAAAAGAATCTAGGATGTTCATTCATACTTATTATAAATTTATATCTTATAGATATGTTATTTAATCTATGTTTTCTAAATTTAGTTTCCAAGGTTTCTAATAAACTCCCTTTGATAACAACTATAACACCCCAAACCCAGAAGCCTGAAGCTGAAACATTATTTTATTGAAAAGGATTGATTACAAGGAATAAAATGTGAAAGAAACTATCAATTTAGCAGTCTTGAAAATATATATTAAATAAATGATACCCATAATACTTTGGGAAATAGAAAATACAAACATGATACATAATAAAATTAAACAAATAGAATCCCTGAATCTCATTCAAGGGATTCCTCTTCATAATCTGGGGAAAGGGGAAAAAATATAAGGGTGAACACAAATGCTTAATAAGGGTAGGTAAAGGGGAAGAAATAATGAATAAATGATATTAAATAAACATTTAAAGGCAAAAAACTTATAACATACACCATTCAAATAAATAGATTATACAATATCATTATGGCAAGGTAAGAAACTGAAAACACATTCCATTTAATAAATGAATTGAAAATGAAATGCATCCATATATATATCTATGAAAAATATCTTGGATAAATAATAAATGAAGATAAATGAGGAAATTTCGTAACTATTGGATGAAATGTTTCATAGGAACATGGATCTATTACTGTCAAGACCTCTCACAAGACAGTTTGGCATATTGGGTAAAACCCCATCTAATTTAGCCATCTATTTCATCTCATGAGACTACAAATGCATGTAGTGGATATCTATAACCATGAACCCATATTTTACCTTCCAAAAACATTCCTCATATCTAGTAATGGATTCTATCAATAAACAATATTCCTTATCAAATATCTGTATTGAATAAAAGATAAGGATTTATCAATAATTCCCTAGTTAATCAAATAACTATTAAAGTAAAAACCATACATCAAAATGGTATACGGTTTAAGAAATAATAATATCTATCATACAATAATTTGGATATTTAAATAAATTTATTATTTAAATAGAAATATAACAATACAAATAAGTTTATATTTCAAAGGTGGTCATTAAACACATTCTTGTAGAAAATAATCTGTAAATATTCCAAAGTGTCCCATACCACTTTTAAACATTTAAATCATTATCTCTATGGAATAATAACATTAAATTTAATTTATAATATCATTGAAATAATTTTATTCATGATATAACACTAAAAAGGGTAGTATATACACCATATAAAAGTTAAGTGGTGTATGATAACAAATAAGTCTCAATGGAATGCAAATTGAGATGAAATCCCTTACATTAACTTTAATTTTGTGTGTGGTATTTATCCTACTATATAGTGGTTTAAATTATGTTACTAAATTCTAAAATAACCATAATCAGGTTTATAATATGACATATCATCTTTTTATAATATCTTATTACCCTTTTATTAATAATATGTCATTATTTCCACTATTTCAGGTGTTAATTGCATAATTTTCTCAAGTATGTTTTGACATGTTATTTTTAGATCCTATTAATAGGTCATTTTTTCTTTATATACATAATTTAAATCATGACCTAACAATCTTATATATTCATTAGATATATATTTATAATTATCCATAATGTTTGGAGATACAAAATAAAATGAACTATTTTTAGAGCCGGTAGGTCGTATATATGCCTGAAAGCTACTTTCATTTTTCTATAATATTAAAAGAATGAAAATAAAATTATACATATGTATATTATAAATCCATTATAATATCTATATCATATATTTTAGAAAGATTTATTAAAATTATCCTTGATATATTCCATGTATAGTGTGAACAAATCACATCGCTTTAAGGAGGTGGAGTCCACACTTCCACAAATGATGTTATCATATTTACTTAAAATGGAATGTATAAAGGTATGTGTTTTAAAAGAATTTAATAATAATTAATAAATTTTCAATAACATATATATAATAAATTTTACATAATAATGACCACCATGAGAGGCTGTAAAGGAAGAACAAAAATCATCGTTTCGTGATGCGGTAGTTTACCGTTCACAAAAAAAGTATATTCGTTACCCATTAGATGGGATTGTTTGTAAGTTTAGGTATATCACATAAAATAAAAAAAATCCAAGTATATTTAGCATACTTTATTATATAATCCTGTAAGTAGAATATTATAGGGGGTGGATAATGAAAATATTACTATGGAGCTTGAGGAAAGATGTTGCCACTTAATAGGGTAACTCCTTTTGGTTTGAACCAAAGTGATTCCTTGGATGAATTTATTCCTAAGGGGAGGATTCAAGGATGTAGAGATAGTGTTTAGGAACTATTTGGTAGGATATTTTCCAAACATATGTGGCTTGAGAGGTGTGAAGAAGGGGGATAGTTGGTTCCCTTTGATAAGGGAGGAAAAGGGATCATTTGATATTTTTGAAAATAAGATAGGTATAACCACATTTTTACCTAACAAAATTCATAAAAAACCCAAAAAAACTCAATTATGTAATTTTAATGGAATAATTATGGCCATAAAATTGGGTTTTTATAATTTTTATGGTTATTATACCCTTAATTTAAATGTTTAGTTCTTTATTAAGATTAATTTTTTCCTTAATAATTATAATTAATTGTAATTACATTCCCTAATATATTTGGTAAAAAATTGTTAAAATTATTAGAAATTAAAAATTATTATAATACTAAATATGAAATCCATTTTCTCAAATTATAATAATATAAGTCATATAAATTAATTTAAATTTATTCATACAGATGGGACGATAATGCAGGTTTTTGAAGTAAAAATGTTCGAATGTTTGGTATGTTTTATAGTAAATTTCAAAGTGAAATTGATTCTAATGACCCAAATTGAATTAATTTATTAAAATTTGATATAATTAAACTTTAAATCCAATTTAAAATATAATTTATCCTTATAAATAAATTAATTTAAAAAGAAGTTTTGAGTTAAAATTTAGTGTGTTCCATTATTCATTAAAAAATGAAACTTCACAGAAAGAAACCAAAAATGTACCCTAAACTAATTTTTATGTTTCAAATTAAATATGATGTTTATTTTGACATATATAATCTATAAAATTTATAATAATTTTATTTATAATAGGTTCATCATTACAAGGAGATAAAAATTCCTTATTAAAAATATAGTATTTTAGGAGTAATATAGGGGTTGTTCATATCTTATTACTATAAAATATATTTCATGATTGTAAAAATATTTTATTTTATATTATATATATATTTACTACCTTAAATCTCTAAATGTGTTAGAATTTAATTTCCTGTCAAAAATGTGACTCAATAGTGTTTTGTGTAAATCAGTTGTTGTGTGTATTGCAAAGCTATCAGAAAAATCTAAAGTAAAATATGGTAAATTCTTGGGGTGATATGTAATTAATCTATATATTTAACATTTTTAACAATATGTATAGTAATTATGTTAATAATTATTATTCATCATATTCCTTTTCACAAACCTGACCTTAGGAAGTGAAATTCAGTGGACATAACTTAGTTGGAATAAAACAAGACTATGAGCATTGGCCTATAAGGCTTTCAGCATAGTAGCTAAGAATACTAAACCTATTTTTCTAGATACAAAATAACCATGGGATATTTTCAAAATAGGTTGATCCAATTTGTTTTAACAAAACCAATTAGGGACCCTTGCACCAATACACAACTTAAGCAATAGGACTATCCCAAGTACAACTAATGATTATATTTGTCTATGCCATGAAATTGACCAGGATCCCTTCAAGTCTTTTTGCATATATTCATTTAATTAATTTGTGTTATATAATTATTTTAATAAAATCAAAATAAAATTGGAGTGACTTGAATTTTGGTCAATAATTGCTTATTGTATTCCCCTCTCTCTATGGGTTCGACCCCATACTTCCACTTTACTATAACATTGAAGTTAGTGTTTTTGGGGATAAAAAAAATTATTATTGATTAGAAAAAAAGGGAAATAAATATTCACTTTGGGATTATAACATACATCTAAATCCCACTATTATAGTATGCAAAAAAATTACTAGAAAGAAAAAGGGACAAATATAATCCCACCATAAAGAAATAGAAAACAAGTTGGACATGTAAAGTGGGTGAGGACTATTGTTAAAGAAACTAAAATAATAAACCCTGGTCTATTTGGATCACTAAGCTCTTATAGTCCTAATCCCTCTAGGACTCTATCAAAAGGTCATCTCTTTGGATAAGACATGATACGTGGGGGAAAAACACATGCAAGGGTGAGTATAACAATACTCAGTAGGAGACCTCATAATCACTGTGAATATAATATCAAGAATAATAGTTAGATCATAACATGTATATTTATACAACAAATATAATAATAATATCTTGATATAATAAAAAAACGGTTACCATCTCAAGGTTATGTTTCAACCAAAATTCCATCCTTGGATTCCTGTTTGAAGTTTCCATATAGCACTACACTGGGAGGAAACAATCTTGGAATCAAAATAGCATCGATGATGAATTTTTGAGATTTCATGCTCATTGAGTCTTTCTTTAAGATTTAAATACTATAATTTTGAAGATAACGATACACATATGGGGATCACACCCAAGGCCTTGGGGGTATACCCATAATCTAATCTGAATTAATCCACTAAGTAGGGGATTGATGCCTATGTAGTGTTAGTCACAAAGATTTTGAGAACCCCACCTAGGTAAATGACAATTATAGAGGATCTCACACTAGGCCTCTTGAAAGGATTACACCAACTCTATCCAATACTAAAGTCCCTTTGAAGGGATCAACATCCTATGTATAGGATGAAATTCCATACTAAACCCTCAATAAATTGATCAAGGGAACATAACCTAATGAAACTTTTCCAAATTGATGAGGAAAAGATATATAATCCATATTTTAATTAGTAAAAGAAATGTACTTGTAGTATACAATGTTTCCTTTCAGCACTAAGTCCTACTCATGCGTTGCAGCCCATTACCTTGTCTGTGTCCAAGTACACGATGTATCTGATCCCATGTACTCTTAACTATGTCAGCGTATGACTGGACATATCATTGTCTAGATAGTCATGCACATGTCCATGTACCTCCCTAGGTACATGCAGAGTCACCCAGTCAAGTCACATTATATGTGATAAGGATCAATCACCGTGTGATACTAAACTCTATATAGAACCTTAGCATCACATCCACGACCCAACACATGGTGTGTGTTCATGAGTTACATTCCATGCAGTGTAGGATTTATAGATTCATATATTTTATCCTAATATGTTATCTCTTTCTCCTCAAGAATTCTATGTATCCACAAATCACACTATAGATTATAGATCTGGTTCAACTGAGCCTCTTTGTGTCCACACACTAATATCCAGCCTTCAAAAGTACTCGAGAAATGCCCAGATGTGTTATTTATATCCACACTATCAAAAAATAATGAATGGTAATTATTATATTGATCATGTTCCATTACCAAAATCACTTTATATTGATTCCATTATTGATCATAACCTATATCTGTGATAAAAATCCATTATACTATGAAACGGGTGTGAAATAGTTGTTTATTCGGTATTTGAATAAATAAAATCCAAAGGGATTTCCCATGATGAACAAAGAATGATGAGAGAAATCCCAAAAAACACAAAAAGAGGAATGAACCTCATCCATGTTTAGTGGTTCTCGATCTGTTTCCATTATAATAAAAAATGAATATCCAAAATAAATAAAAAATTCTCACCAACTCCCTGTGGATAAACCCATACCCACAATACGATTGATCCACAAATCAATTTGTTGGTGTATTGATTCATGCTTATCCTTGGAATACATGAATGTGGAAAATTTCCAAAAAATAAAAAATTCCTACCTCGATTTGAATCAGTAACTAGAGAATAATTATTTTCCATCACTTTTTTTTATGAGATCCTTGAGTTTCTCCATACACCAATCAATTGTCCATGATCTGATCGTCACTCTCCAATGGAAGCTCCTCATGTTATCTCTCACAAATCATCAGAGTAATGTATCTATGTCTAGGATATGTTCATATAAGTGTATGTATAGACCAAAATTTATTCATCATAATTAATTATTAAAATAAATAAATGATTTTATTTATTTATAAATTTTCTCTTGATTGCACTCAACCCGAATATACGGTCTCCTCAAAGGTTATGTCATGAGTAGGGTAAAACCCATGATTTCAACTGAGTGTTTGCCTTAGATTTATGATCTAAGCGTCATCTAAATATTTATTCCATTTTTAGGAAACAATTGTGCTATTATCATTTAATATATTTAATATATTTTGAAAATTTATTTTAGGAAAACCAGGCATCAAAATATCATTCTATCTCAGTTCCTATCTCTAAAATTAAACCATATAATATAGAAGAAAAATAAATGAAAAAATTAGAGTTGCTAAAATATAGATAAATATTATTTTTTAACCAATTATTTTTATACAACCTAAAAAATTTATACTGTGGGTTATGGATTAGACAATAAGAGACTTATAGAGACCTAAATATGCCTTAATATCCACATTTAAGCATGTATGAAACATGGTTTGATCACAAGAGGAGAGAGGATGAAAAATTTATCCCAACCCTTATATTAAGAGAAGTTGGTGGATTCACTATAAATACACACATCCATTTGAGAGTTTATGGAGATTGAAAGATAAAAATCCTAGAGAGAATAGAGTCTCCAATAACAGCAGAGGAGAATTAAATTCTAGAAATTATAAAAAACTAAAAGTGTTATATAATATAGATATTGTATATTATCTATCTTGATAGAAACTCATCATGTTTTTATATAATTAGAGAACCATTTCTAGAGTGATATCTCATCATATATCTTTAGTGAATATGCAATACTGACCTCATTATTAGAAAAGGTGAGAAGTGATATTTTCATTATTTATAAAAGAATAATGAGTTAGGGGGATTTTTTATAATGATACATTGTATTAAAATAACTAAAATTTGTGTGATTTATTAAATCAAGATAATATACACATTATCATGAAATATCCTTGGATTATCACTTTTGGGTTAACCATGTAAAATGTATATGTTTAATATTTACTACTTTATTCACCCAATTGAGTTTCTAAGGCGAAGAATGAAATTATCACATAAAAGAGAGTGAAATATCAAGATTAAGGAAAAACGTTTTTATTTTTTATACCCATATTCATCCCCCCTCTCAGGGTATACTACTTTAATGGTGATAATAATTGGTATCAAAGTAGTGGCTTTTGGGTGACATATTTCTCTCTCTTGGAAGCATGAAAGTAGTATTTTTTGTTAACCATAAATAAATTATAATTATTATAGGGAATAATTTATAGTAATGGAAGAGTATGATGTAGCCTAACTTTAGGTCATTTGGAATACAAGTATAGACAATAGTTATTTATTGTATATCAAAAAACATGGAAAGTAGGGATTTAATAGAAAGATATCACAAGGAATCAGATGTTTATGCAAAGGAAATCAATACTTTTATGGTGAAATATGGGAAACCCTATTTATACCATGTTAATGTATTTAAATTTTTTTATTCATCGTGGGAAAATATTTTGAATATTTATGAAGGTAATTATAATGTTTGATAGGAAAAGTTTCAAGTTCTTTGGAATAAATCTGAAGATTTTAAAATGATCCTAAGAGAAATATTCGATGAATTTTTTATCAAATATTTTATTTTATATAATATATGTGCGATATTAGAGAAAATATTAATGATTTAAAAATCATTAAATGAATAATGTGGATAATAAATCTATGTTAAAATGTGAATGTCTTTGTTCTTGGAGACAAGGATCCAATGGAAGTCTAAAAAAATCTTATATAGTACGGTTTTCTTGTATGAAATGAGAAATGAAGAAAATGAGTCTAATTTAAGGGATAATTCATATGAGTTTTCCTTGATATATATTGAATATTATTCTATAAAAGAATATATTGATGAAGAATAGGTTCATGATTTTATGTCCTTCTTCTCCTCTAACCTTATTAGGGAAAAATAAAAATTTAAAGGTAATATTCCATCTGTTTTCTTTAGGTGATGTAATGTTGAAAACAATGTTTCTATATCTTCCATGAAATATCAGGAGAGTGATTAAGATTAATCCCCTTTTAATAAATTATAAAAGTAAATAAACGGAAATACAATCTTAAATTATATGTTCTTTAATAGAAAAACAATATTTCTCAAGAAGGTAAATGTTCAAAATAAACAAAACTTGATGAGTATAAAGACTATTTGGATATTAGTGAGGATGATTTAGTGCCTATCAAAACCCAATAAAAATATGATAATAGTGATGCTAAAAATTATTATTTTGAGGGAAACATCATTATTTAGGTAGAAATTAAAGAAACCGATGAATAGATTTATATATAGAATGTTAAAACCAAGAACTAAAATGAAAGACATCATCACTCAAAGATTTATATGCAATAAGAAAAGTAATAGAAATCAAAATTAAATCTATAGACTAAAATAACTAAATCTATTAATTCTAAAAACTCAAATAAATTGTTTAAGTTAAGGATCAAAATTGGAGGCGAGGACCCTATAATTGATTTCTTATAAAAATTTGTAAAAGATAGAGTTATTATAATAGGATTAGTCAAATGAGAAGTCATTATGTAGACATGGAAGTGTGAAGATCAAGAAAGAATGATCTCTCCAAATTTGACTTCAAGAAGTTTGAGTAGATCAATAAGAATGGAAGTTTATAGGGTGTTTATTAAATGGTGTATTTATATCCCGCAAGCATAGTGCTTCAAAAAGAAGAAATATATTGTGGATCATTATCATAGGGATAAGCAAACCATGATTGATTGAAAACCAGAAGAATTAAAACCCTGAAGGAAATTATATTTTAATGAACTCAAAAGACTATTAGTTAAGAAAAAATTGTGAAATAAAGGCAAAAAATATGTGTTTATTACTATAGAAATTTTGGACACATTTAATATGCGTGTTTTGTTTTTAAGAAGTTTTTATATAGTAAGAACACCAAAAACTGACAAGCATATTCTTAAAATATTTATATTATTTCAATGGGAATAGTTTATAATATGAAAGATTTTGGAATAAGGTACTTTATTGTCATTATTATGGAAACAATAATGTGTGTTAATATTCTTATAAATGTGGAATACATTATATAGAAGTGAAATAAAATAGGTTGGAACTTGAAAATTTATTTGAATTTCTAGAAAATGAGGTAGAAACCATGGAGATGAAGTTGTGATAGTCTTATCTATCATCAAGTGATGTTAACCAATGGAAATGGGTTAAGAAAATAATACATGAGAAGTAAATATTTTTTTGATATTTATTTGAAATAAATATAAAATATTTTATTATAGGTTTTGGACAGTGTTTTTACCTCAACCATGACTAAAAATGAAGATTTGATCATCAATAACAAATATAATAAAATATGGTTATTATATTTTCAAATAATGAAAGAATGATTTTTTTGGCTTGAGGAAAGACAAGGTAAATGAAAAATATAATAGAAAAAGAAATGTGATCCTAGTTTAAGGTCTTATAAATAATATTCTAACTATAATCTAGTTGTGTAATTCATAAAATGTAGTTGAATTTATAAAAGAGGGGATACACTGTTAAAAATAAATATGGTTCAGTTATTTTTGAATAAAGATGGATCAAGGTAACTCGTTACCCTATTGGTGGTGATACTTTTTTTATGTTGTCCAAGGATTATGGAAAAAGTTATGACATGAGAAAATTCTATATTTGAGAAAAAATTCCTTGGAAAATAAGGTGAATAATAATGCATCACAAGATATCTATAAGGAAGCATGAAATAAAATCCACATATGTGACTCTTGTGTAAAAGGAATCATTTTCAGAAGACTTATAATATATAAAAGATAAAATAATATAAATTATTAGTCTTTTTTGTGTGGATATTTTAGGTCCAAAGGATCCTTAATCCTACAATAAAAAAATCTATTATATTTTGTTTATTGATGATTTAAGCAAGATGGTAGGGTTATTATTGATTACCTAGAAGATTAAAATATTCAATTGTATCACCTGGAACTAAACAGAAGATAAAAATATTATTGGTGTAAAAATTAAACTTTTTTCACTAAAAATGGAAAAAATCTAAAAATAATAATGTTTAATAATATCTGAAAAACCCTGCATTTATGATTAGTTGTTAGTAGTGATAACTCCTGAGTAGAATTAGGTTTTTAAAAGAGGGAACCTCAAAATAATTAACACAGATCACACTATGCATATTAAAAATTCCTTACTAGTTATGTATTGGAATGAAGTAGTTTTTGTTTTTTTCAATTACTATAATTGATAAATTTTATGTCTATGTGAAGACAAGACTCTATATAAAATATCACACAGAAAGAAGCTGAATGTCATGTACTTTGGGTTATTTGGAAGTAAGTACTTTATCCTTAATGAGGAAAATAATAAAAATTTTGAGGCATGTGGAAACAAATAAAATTTTCTTTTATATTTATTGAAGAGTAAGGTATATAGGTGTTATAATAATTGGGTATAATCATTCAAAGTAATGACGTTTCCATACTTAAAAATGAGTAAATTTCAATTATAAGGGAGAAACATTCAGTTTTATTTAGTTAGAATTCACATAGAAAAAACTTTATTTTTGAATAATAAAATTGTGAAGATGTGTCTAGATCAAGGGAATTGAAAAGGGGTGTAGAGAATAGTAATGATGACTACAATGATAAGGAAAAAATAGTAGGGATAATAGGTTCAACTACAAAATCTTGCATGAAATAAATAACTAAAAACAATATCACTGGTGAATGGAAAACAATAGTCCATCTAAGAACGATGAAAGAATAACATCAAAGTTAATTAATATCACATGTAGTACAAAAATATTTCAAGGAATCCATCATGGATGAAATTTGGGTAAACAATATTAATAAAGAGATTGACCAAATTATAAAGATCCATACTTGGGAAATTGTTCCAAGGACAAAGAATAAAAATGATATCCAAACCAAATTGATTTTATGAAATAATATTAATGAAAATAAAAAGTTGATAGTGAACAAAGAACATCTGGTGTGTAATTTTTATTATCAAATTGAAGTCATTATCGTTGATGAGACCTTTTCATAGGTGGAATGGCTTGAATCTATTTGATTATTTTTATCTATGGTTGTGTTAAATAGTTTCAAGGAGTATCATATGGATATAAAATAATTAATCTTGAATAGAATCATGAAAGAGGAGGTATATATCAAAAAATAGACATTTTTATCATTAATGAAGATTAAGGGAAGGTTTTTTGGTTAATTAAGGCCTCATATAGCCTAATACAAACACTAAGATTTAAATACACACAGTTTGGGAAATATTTGAAGAAATTAAAATTCAAAAGAGGATGGGTTGATCATAATTTATACATAAAGAAGGAGAAACCATTAAAATATTGGTTATTATACATGTTGATTACATCATTCTTGAATTCTCACCTGACACCAAATGAAAAAATATTTTAGAACTCATGATGTGTGAATTTGATATGTCTATAGTAAGAAAATTATTATTTTACCATAGATTAATGGTTATTTAAATAGAGGATGATATATTTTTTCCAATATAAATATGAAAATGATGTGCTATAAAAGTTTCAAATGTCAAATTATAAACCAAATGATACTTTTATGTAGACTTGAAAAAACCTATCAAAAGATTATGAAGGTAATAAGGTTGATGTAATTAATTATATGTAAATCATTTTTAGTTTACTTTACATGAATTATATCAATCCAATATTGTCTCTTCCATGTATTATCCTTACAATTATCAATGTTGTATGAAGTAAATTAACACGATTTATATATATATAATTCTTTGATATATCAACCTAATAATGTGGTTCGGGTAGTTTTGTTATAGAAAATCACAACATAATATTTTGGGGTATACAGATGCAGATTGGGAAGGCTCAGTGGATGACCAAAATTCTAATTCATGAGGTGTGTTCCATCTTGGAATCTCTTGCAGTTATTGTCATAGTAAAAATAAAGATTTTATATCCTTGAAAATAATGGAAGATGAGCATATAGAAGGCACTCAACATTATACCCAACTGATATGCATGAGGTAAAAACCTGAATAAATTGGTATGAAAGTTGAATATTCTATTCTAATCATGTGTGACAATATAAGTTATATAAATTAGAGAAAAGAATCCCATTCATCACATGAGGGATAAAAACATAGAAATAAATTATCATTTCATAAATGATAAGGTTGAGAAAAAGTTCATAAAATTATAGAATATTTCTACTCAATATTAATATGTTGATATCATGATTAAATAATTACCCAATATGGATTATGAAAGGCTTCAGTTTGGACCCATCTCTCTAGATGATTCTAGAGATAGAGATCCCCACTCACCCTTGGGAATTTCTCTCTAATAAAGGGAATATTTATCTCCTCAATTCATTTCTTTTATTTCTAACTCACTTTTAGGAATGTTCAAGGAAGTTTTCATTTGGTTTTTGGTTAAAGGGTGAGAATGTTCCCATGTTATTTAGGGAGAAATATGTATATTTTCACTGTATGTATCCAATTGAAAAATGTGGAGGACCACTCATGGGGAGAGAATTAGATTCCAAATTTTGGGGGGTAGGAATTTTGGTTGAACATATTTTGAAGCATTTAGTTCATCGAGGTTTTATCATGAGAATTATTTTAACTAATTTTTTTATAACATCAAGCTAGACTCACATGAGGATAGAGTTTAGGAATTATTAATCATTGTATAACTATTATAAGTAAATATCATTAAAATGTGGTGATAATAAGAAATATTTTATCGTAATATTTAATTTTTTTCTAGATTTTTACATGTATAGAAGAGTTGTAATTTCTTTTGAATTTTGAACAACACCAAATAGATAGATTATTTACAAAAAATACGTTTTTTATTTTTGTATGGATTTTGATTGGTTGAAAATTTAATGGAAAGGTTTCTTTAAGAAGTGTTGATAACATTGAAGAAGAAAAATTATTGAAATAAGAACTCTATGCCATGATTATTAAGACTGTGTTGTAGTTTGGGGTTGGTTCAAGCTATCCATGCCACAGTAGTAGGCTATTTCATAAGGGTCATACACAAGTTTCTTCACATAAGTTTAATAATAGTCATATGATATACATAATGTTCTTGAATAGGATGTGGACAAGTAACTCTAATGATATGCATTATGTGTCAGGGTAATGCATCTGATTCACAAGGACTCGATGTAATGGTAAATAGATTCCTATATTTTAGAGAACCACTTACACAATAATGAAATAATCTATTTAAGGATCATCATAAATTATTTTTATTAAATTTCATAGTGAAATATATGAAAAATTTAATATAGATTTACATAGAGGTATTATCCATCTTGTGTAAGTGTAACCTTTCCCACATAAGTATAATCCAATTTCCATCTACACCATAGAGAATAAGCTATGTCATAGTTATGTTTATGAGAAATTATACTCACTATAGAAACATCTTATAAGGTGTGGGTATTTTATGTAGCATGGATGTTTTGATGATTTCTAATTCTTAAGGTTTCAACTCTATAGAAAATGGTTCATATCACACCTAGTTTGATGATTGAATAGGATGAGGAAATCATGAAAATATTATTGGTGACTTAAGTGGAGTCATTCTTGCGAGATTTACAGATTTGGTCAACTACAGAAGGCTACACCATAAGTAAGAAGTCAATTTTTTTATTGATATCTCATTATAAAACATGGTGTAAGGTGTTATACTATAGTAAAGGCCTGGTAGAAGAGGATTGTGTCATAGAAGTGAAGAGAACACTATAAACATGTAGTTTCAGATAACTCAGATAATTAAAATAGAGAGTTTTGGATTATATGTAAAGTTAATTAAAGTGACAAAAATATGACACAATCTTTAAATTTATGTGTGGATGAAATAAGGATTGATCTGAGGATGAGAGAGGAATAAAACTTAATCCCAAATCTTAGACCAATACATGTTTTTTGGATTATTTGTAACTATATAAAAATTTTAAGAGATCATAAGACTTAGAGATAGATATTCTTCGAAGAGAATAGAGGATACATGAAGAGAATTATGCAAGGTAATTCTATAAATTCTATAAAGATAAAAGTGTTAAATAATGATGATATTCTAGTAGCTCTATCTCACTGTAAACTCACCAGAAATTTACCAAATTGGTACAACATTTTAAGTGTGATATGTCATTATACATATATAGAGGATTAGTGAGTTTCTCATTGTTTTAAAAGGAGAGCAGTGAGTTTTTATTCATTTGTATGCAGATAGTGAGTTCATATGGATTTTATAGTCTAAATATGTGTAAAATAAATCCAAATTGGTACACTCTTGTGTCTTAGGTTCATACGTACATTGCCGTGGATTAACCTTCGATTATCCCATTTGGGTGACCATGTAAAATTTTCCTATGTAATTTTTACTGCTTTATTATCTAAAGAGAGTTTATAATGGATTGAAAGAAATTATCTTCTAAAATAAAGAGAATGATCATGATCAAGGAAAAATATTGAATTTATAATACCCTAAATCATCCCCCTATCATGCTATATTACTTGATAGAGACCAAAAAAGAACACAATTTCCTCTATTTTCAAGGAGTATTTTAATCTAGGGAGATAGATTTAAAAAAAATGAATATAAGGTATATTTAAATTGATTATTTCTAACTTTTGTTTAAGAAATTAGAGTTGATCACAATTTAATAGTTTAGTAAAAATATCAACTAGTTGATTTTTAGTATAAATAAAGTCAATAAATATATATCTTTTAAGTGTGTGATCCCTAAGAAAATACTGTCTTATATCTATGTTCTTAGCTCGTGGGTGATGTGAGGGTTTTTAGAAAAATATTTTATACTTGTATTATCACTGAGGATTTATGTTTGAGGAAATTTAAAACCAAAATATATGAGTGTGTGTTTAATCCATAACTCTAGAGAATAACTTCCATCTACTATATATTTATCTTCAATAGTTGAGAGTATGAAAAAGTGTTTCTTATTACTAGACAAAAAAACTAAAGACTCTCGTGTGAAATAAAATATTTTACAGTTACCCTTCCTATCCAAATTAAAACCTCAGAAGTTAGTATCTATGTAAATTTTGAGTATAAAATCATTTTCAGAATAATTAAAATGATCAATTTCTATTAAAAATTTTATATATAAAAAAATATGTTTTTCATATTTTAAATAGGATTCCTTTAGGTTTTCTTGAAACATCATACTAAATCATACTAAAAACATAAAATATGGTCAAATAAATATTTAGAAAAATAATATCCTATCATACAACTTTGATGTTTTGAATCAATTATTTTCCCAAATTCATCAATATCAAGTTTGATTGAGTCACCAACCAAAGTACTAATAATAGAGTCATATTCAAAACCAATTTTTTTTGTAAACCTATAATATATTTATGTTGATTAATAATTTTTCCTTTCAGTTTTTGAGAAATTTTAAAACCTTGAAAATTTTTTAGTTCACCTATCATGCTCATCTCAAATTTAGTTTTCATAATTTCTGAAGAATCACCAGAAATAGATTTTCAAGTTGGGATAAAAATAATTTCATCAATATATATTTGAAAGAATAGTGTATTTTAGAACTTTATTTTTAAAAAGAGTTTGTTAAACATTTCCCCGGATAAATTTGTTTTGAAGTAAAAAATATGGAAAGCCTATGAAATGAGTATTTACTCAAAAATATTTTGAGTCATTTGTGAAATAATTATATTTTATCATTCAAAAACTCTATTTTATTATGGTGTGTTCAATATTGAAAATTTATAAGTAATACATTTCTTACAATAAAAAATTTAGAAATAAATATTTTAAAATTCACCACTATGATAACTTCGTAATTTGATAAGAGGTAGGGTATTCACATTTGTAACGAATGTATGTAAGTTTTTAAAAGAAAAATAAATCTTCATATTTTTGAGGAAGAAAGTATGTCCATGTAAATAAAGTGTGATAATCAATAGAGACATATATATAATTTTTCTCTCGATTACTTCTACTTTGTGTATGATGAAAATGATTTACATGAACCACATATAGAGATTCATAAGTAGAGACATCACTTGTTGGTTCAAAACTAGAATTTTATTCCATATCTAATTGAAATGGATAATAGAATCTAGTTGAGTAAAATTTATGTTATTATAGATCCCCAAGAAGATAATTTCTAAAAAATGTATTTGAAATTTGAGTGTTATAGTGAAATGACCTTCTATTCCAAATCTATGAAAAATATTTTACAATGATTAGAAAAATAAAAATTATGATTCCTATGATCCTCTAAGTCAAGTGTGTAAACATTATCATTCCTATCGACTGATAGAATTAATTTACCTTTTTATTTTTTAATAGTGATTTTTTTATCTTGAACATCACACGATTACCCTCATCACATATTTGGTTTACATTGATAACATTTTACTTAATTATTGTGATATATAAAACATTAGAATTTATATATTTTACATGGAAATAAACATCACCAGTTCCAATGATTTCACCACGTAAATTGTATCCAAAATTGAAACAAACATCATTCAACTTTTTCATGTTTTAAAAGTTGTAATTTTGTCTTTCCATGTGTCAAGAGAAACCATCTTCCACAAACCACCTGTTTCATCAATTATTTCTCTGACTTATATTCTAAAAATATAAAAATTAAATTATTTTTCCCAAAATTATTGTAGGTATTATAGTGTTATAAAATAGGATGTTAGTAATACACATAATCCCAACCATATTATACTAAACAACTAGAAGTTATTTACAAATAAATGGTTTATGAAAACTAAATGATTGAACATGACTTAAGGAAAACAATTATACAATGACCTCTCCCATTTGAAATTTTGTACAAATGAATGCACTTTTATTTACAAAGTAGTTTTATTGAAAATAACATCTATTATAATAATATCTAATTTCATTATAAGTTCAATATGGATTTTATTATTTCTAAATTTCTAAAAAATTGAACATATTAGAAGAAAATTCAGATAAAAGGTTCTTTATACCATTGATTTCATATTTTCTGTTTAAAATCAAATTTTGATCATTATAAGTTAAACATGGATTAAACATAGTGTCTAATTATAATGGAAGTTTTGAAATTTTATAAGCACTTAATGAAATTATATTATTATATTAAACAAAATCTGCCTTATAATTATAATATTTTTTTGAAAAAATTTAATCTCTTTTTCAATGACATTTTTATATCCCATAATTTATTCATAATTAGGAAAGTATTCCTAAATTTCAATGAATTAACTATTTTATCATCTGATGAATTCTCTTTTTCATCATTTTATGATGTGTAATAATCATCTTTAGGCGTAGAAGAAAATTTAGAATAAAAAAAGATATTTATCATTTAACTTTTCTATAAGAAATTTATCATATTTAGGAAAATTAGTGTTGAAACCAATAATCTATTGGATATTAGAACCAATTTCTTCTAATCAATAACCAGATATTGTGCTACCTCAACTTATACTCCATGTTTTTAAGGATTTTATACTTCTCTTCCCTCTACTCTTAAATGTTCTTATAGATTTTTATATTTTATTTTTATCCTTAGAAAATTGGTATAATATGATCAATATTTTTTTATTCATAATAGATAACATCTAATGATTATTTATTCTCCTGATTTTACCTTCAATATTTCTAAAAATTATACTATAAATTCTTATATATGATCATCTTATTCATTCTCCATACTAACTGAGAAATTTTACTTTCATTAGAATAAGTATTTCTTGCATCTGATAGACATTTATATGTATTCTTATTAATATTAGAACTAGAGTTTACAACATCGAAAGCATTGTTTCCCGAAGTAAATTCAATTACTACGCCATTTTTCTATTTCTCCTTATCAAAATCTCTTTTAACCTATACTCATATCACATGAGAGTTATAATATAATCATCAATATTTTTTTTTGTAAAATATTTTATAACATTGATATTTGTATGCTTATACCCTCACTCCTTAGGAAGTATGTATATCAATTTTTCAACAAGATAATCATTAGCTATATCATTATCACTAAGTGGCTGGAGAATATTCATGATAGTGAAGAATCACTGATTCATTTAAGCAATAGAATACTATAGTACAAAATTAAGCCCCTATTAGCCTACATGAAATATAGATTTTTTTTTCAAGAAAATTAGAAATACTAAAATTAGTAAACTCCAGTTTCTTCAAAATTTTATTATTTGTCTGACAAAAAAATACATGACTATAAATATGTAATGACCTAAAAAGTTATAAATAAAATTCCCATTTTGATTTAATTAAACATATTATTATGTAATATGGCTATAGAAAACACATGCACATATTTTTTTATTATATCCAATTAGATTTAAAAGACCATTATATATCATTAACATTTATTATATAGTCATTGAATAGTGATTCCCGAATGATTATAAATATAGGGTATCTATAAATCCAATTGATACATAAAAAGGAAGTGATGACCTCAACCAAAAGAATTATATCTTATAAAGCCCATTTGTTGGAGCTTTCAAGAAAGATAACATCACCAAGATTTTCCTATTTCCATTCCCAAGATGATATCCAATAACTTAAGCATGATAGAAACCATTTATAGGAGAATTTCAATCCCATCATGATCACAACCCAAACTGTGTATGCTTAACCACCCCATGAAAGTATCACCACCACACCTTACTCTTAAGACATTTGTTGGTGCATTAAAGGGATATATATCAAGACCTCAACATTTTGAGATTGTATAATATTTTTTTATAGAATAATGAATATATATTTTTCCTATTATGGTTACATTATACATTATTATTATTTAGATAGAATAAATCACAAATAGTATTTTTGGTGACATTTAAATTCAATTAAAGAATTTATTTTGATGAATTAATGGATTTTCAAAGTAAATAATATTTTAATAAAATATTATTATTAAATTATATTTATAAAATATAAATCATCATATAATTTTTATGAAGTCAAATGTAATTTTTATAAAGGTTCAACAATAGTTATTATAAAAGACCCCAGAATTTTTCAATAAAAATCAATTAAAATTTTAAAAGAGAAAATTCACATATTTATAAAATTATTTAGATAAAATAAATATTATTTTTTATCATAATTTTAAAATTAAAAATGGATAATTTTTAATAATTTTCAGAGACAATTGAATTTTTTGGTAACAAATAAATACAGTATAAATATACTTTGTGTATTATGACATCATAATGACCAAAAAGTGATGTGATATGTACAATAATGGGTATCCACTACCATATATATGTTTTAAATTTAAAATAATGTTATTTTATGTTTATTTTATTAATTTTTAAAATACCTTATGAATCCTCCAAAACTATTAGCATATTTTTGGGTTTTAAAACTATTTCTGTAAGAGTATTAATAACCCCCACATAATCAAGGGTATTATTTTATTATGTTCTTACCTTGGAATTATAAAATAATGAGAAGCAATCCCATTTTTTATAAACAATGGGAATATACTATGGGACTATTTGTAAGAACCGGAATTTCCATGTAAATTATTAATTTTTAAATATATGAGAATTTTACGAGTCCTCGAAAATTTACAGCGCGTGATTCCGAGGCCCGGAGTGCCCAGAATGAATTTTTGAGCTTTTTTGGGTACATTCGATAAATGTACATGTGGGTTTTTATAATTTTTGAACTGGTGCTCAGAATTAAAATCTGAGGACACCGTTGAACTCGCAGTGTCGGCATTCGTTTAAGGATACTTTCACCTCGATGGCAGTTGGTCGAGGGTGAAAGTTAATTTTTGGGTTTTCATGGAAATAATAAAATAAAATAATCACATTTTATTTTATTTTTTGTAACCACCCATGTGGATATTTCACAGGTGGGGACCACCTGAACTAAAACCTCCCATGAGAGGTTATGGAGGTGGGGACCACCGATCCTAACCTCCCATGAGAGGTTATGGTGGTGGGGACCACCCGAGGTTTGAAACCTCTTGAACTCCCTATTAAGTGGGGAGGAACCTCTTGACCTCCCCACATAATTATGCCATCCCTCCCCATAATTTAATTATGCTCCCATCTTTTAATTAATTTTGTGACAACCTCATCAATTAATTAAGTGGAGCCAACTTAATTAATCCAATTTTAAATTGTTCCAACAATTAATAATTTGGGAAACACAACAGTTGGCCATTTTAATTTGGGGGAAAAGGCTTGGCAAAGGGGAGAGTTCTTGAAGAAAGCTCGCTGACGAAGAACACCAACCTTGACTACGACCTTCTTCCTCAAGACATCCTCCAACGGTGAATATCTTCAACAACAAAGAATCACCTCCATTTAATAACGTTAATATGACGAATGAGCTCGAGATTGGAGGTGTGTGGAGGACTTGACGAACATCGAAAAATTCGTCTTCTTCCTCACTACCTCGTCGACGTAATCAAACGAACGAGGTTGGGGATTATTTGTGTTTTAATACTTTTCCCATGTTCTTTCCTTGAATTATTTTTCAGGATTAGGAAAAAATCTTTGTGGGAGGTTGTAAAGCTTGTTGTTCTTCTTCAAGTTCTGGTTGAACCAAATGCTACCACCCTAACGCGGAGGGTACGAGACAAAAAAACAATGCCTGACCTCTCAGCAAATCTTGTGATGATTTGTGGTGTTGAACGTGACGAAGGCGGCGACGCAATGACACCGCCCTGCAGCCACTGCCACCTCGCGACCTCCATGCCCTCACGACACCCCCACGGCTGAGCCGCTTCACGACACCCACGACCACTGCGCCCCGCAGCTCCGCCACCCACGGCCCAGCCATCACCGTCCGCCGAGCCGCCATCGCCGTCCGCTGAGCCGCCACCAACAACCGCCGAGTTTCCGCTGTCCCGCTAAGCCGCTAGCAGAGCCGCCCCGGAAGCCTCGCCCGTGGCCTTCCGAACTGCTCCAACCGATCCACCCGCGGTAGAGCTGATCCGACCAAGACACCCGCAACCGAGCTACTCCAGACGAGCTGTTCCGGCAGAGCCGCTCCAGCTGAGCCACTCGGGCTGAGCCACCCGCGGCTGAGCCGCTTCGATAGAGATGCCCCGACCGAGCTGCCCTACGGCCTCACGTCATCTACGGCCAAACTCCCGCAGCCCCTTGCGGCCTGCCGGATAGCCCAGCGGGCCGGGCCGGACCCAACGGGCTGGGTCGAACCAGACTTGTTCCCACTAAGACGCATTTACACTTTTTTAGCCATAACTTTGGCACCAGAAGTCCGTTTGATGAACCGTCAGCGGCACTGGAAACCTTGGAGTGAGATGATCCATTGGATTATACCCTACTAGAGTTTTTGATTAAGATGGGGAACAATCAGGTTGGATCGAGCATGAATCCAATTGGGCCTCTGGGACTAAAAGTCCAATAACTCACAAACCGGGCATCTGATTGACGCTCCTTCTCTTGAGTTGAGACCCCTATGACATGGTAGATATTTGAGATGATTCTTCAGGGTAATTCATGATAGTTGGAGTATTGACAAGTAGCCTGTGGAGAAGATTCTCCCAGAGACGAGCAGGCTTAGTATGAGAACCCAGTAGCTGGCTGAGACTTGAAGACTGCTATAACGCCCCGACCCCAGTTACCCAAAGTCGGTGCATTATTTTAAAGCATTTTCATGATTACAAGGAATCATGTCCTGAAGGACCAATCGGTTTAGAAGTATTGAAAAATAGATTACATATATTAACATTACATTACAATTTCAATCATAAAACAAAGCATAAATAGTTCTTTTAAAACGCCATTATTCCATTTATCTTAACCCTAAATATCAATCATAATACACTTCTTGATATCCGGGGAAAAATAAAACATAGAAAGGGGTGATCTCAAATGCTCAGTATGGGTAATCAATATAGTGGAAAATGACATAAATATTAAGCATGGTGAATAATTGAAACCACATGATTTTACCAATAATAAAAATGAATAATTTTATGTAATGAATATGAGTTGAGTAAATAATTACATAATAAAACATAATCATGGGTATTCTACTAGTCAAATGACCACATGAACCATCTATATTTTCCATAATGAGGGAATGTATAATCCCAGACATTCTAAAACATTTTGTCAAGGCCTCAGCCAAGACGTCTAAAATGATTAAGGCCTCGGCCAAAACCATAAATCAAATTGGGAAAAGGCCTTAGCCAATTCCTTGTTTAGTTGTCTAATGAGACCTACCGATGCATCGAGGAGCTATAGCGGGCTCCAACTGTCACTTACTATGTCCAATACATTCCTCATATGAAAAGGTTGAAACATAACATAAACATCTGAATTAGAACTAGCGTACGAAATGTCAATACTTTAACCATAAACCATGAATGGTATAAAAATAACACATTCAAAGTCAAACATATCATAACTCAATCAATACAATACAGAATATTTTATTATAATAAATCAACCTCAATCAAAAATAATATCCTGTAAAGGATGCTGACATTGTTGAAAATGATGTGTAAGCCTTTTTGAGAGAAATATCATTTTTGTAAAATCATTTAAAAGTCACACATTTATAAAGGAAGTAATTTAAAAGATATTTTTGAATAGAAGTGTCCCATACCACTTTGAAACTTTTTAAAATAATTATTATTTCAAAACATTCATGCCCATATAAATAAATCCTTAAAATCATTTTGAAAACCTGGACATTATTTAAAAGGATTTAGAAAGACAAATCTTTAAAAAATTTAAAATTCTGATCTTGATAAAGAGTAGCTTTCAAAAATCTTTAAAATATTTATTTTGAAATCATTTTTATGAAAAATGGATGAAAAAAATGTTCCAGTAGATACTTAAGTAAAAACAACCTCGGATAATAAAGACATTGTGAAATTTACCCTTACCAATTTGGTAACTTACGAAACATACACCCCATGAAAGAGGTATCATACAACGAATATGTAAATACACATAAATTAAAGTGTATTACACAAAGAATAACATTATGGACAGTATATACACCACACAAAAGGTATTAGTGGCAATATGGCCTGAATCTCATGGGAACTAGGAGTGAGATGAAAACCCCTTACCTTGCACTTTCCTTTAGTCGAGGATACATTTAACATCCTGTATGAAGACTATAGTATGTTATTAAATTATACCAGAGCCATATTAATATTTATAATATCATACATTATTCAGTTATGACTTTATAATACCCATTTAATAATAATTTCCATGTTATATTAGTATTTCGGGTAATAATCCCTTTCTTTATCATACATGTTTTAACTTGTTACTCTTGATTGTATCACATAGACCATGATTTAAATACTTCCAGAATATAAAAAATGATCTATATATAATATATATTTATAATATAAGTACGTATAATAGACATATATATGAAATGGAAAACACCATTTATGGAGACGGTAGTCCGTACGTACGCATAAACGCTGTTTCTGTTTTCATACAGTATTGAACAGAAGTAAGTGAATAAGATATATGTAAGTACATAAATACTTATATATATAAATAAATATATCTCCAGTAGAATTATTATTTCATATATTACATACTTATTTGTAATATATATTTTTATAATCATCGATGAATGGTGAACTTGTAAATGAATCTCATCGCGTCGTGGAGACGGTAATCCGTACATACGCATGAGAGAAAATATCATTCTTTTGATATTAAAATAATAATTAATTGGATTTTATATCATAAATACGGAATACTTATCATGTTATATTTATTATTTACATCAAATACACATCATTATTATACCCATCCAAATAACAATGTATTGGATAACAGTTACACCACGACGTGGAGACAGTAAGCCGTACGTACGCACGTGTGGTGACATGTCATTCAAAGGGTGGATAGAATAATGAATTTGTTTGTAACATAATTATAATAACATCACAGTATAAGGAAGATACTGGAGTTATTATTTTAGAATGGAAACAACAAAGAAAAAGGAAGTGGATGAAGAAAGGAACTTGAAAGAGGGTGGTGAAATCATTACCTCTTCTTCGGGTTCTTCCTTTTGATTTGATCAAAAGGGCTCCTTAGGTTGGCTTTCATATCAAAATAAGGCCTCTAGGTTTTAGTTAGGGAATTTGGTAGGATATTTGGGCAGGGGTTGGGAGAACCAAAAGGCTTTGAAGGTATGAATAATTGGTTAGAAGTTATGTCCTTTTATAAGGGGGAGGAGGGGCTCCTTAGGAAAAACTTAAAGTATTATTTTATAATAAATTTATATTCGGTTTATAATGGCTCAAAATGAATTTATTTCGAGAATTATGTGGTTATGGGTCTAAATATTCTCAGCCAATAGATTTTAGACACATTTATGTTTCCATTTTAACCTTATATTTTAGATTTAACTCTTAGTTAAATAGTTTAACTTTTACCGCGTCTTCTTGTATTCTTACTCTACATGGTTAATAAACATACTCTAAACTTCCAAGAGAACCTCAAGTGGATCATTAATGAAATATATAATATTATTTAATCTCTTTGGATGAACCTTACATTTTTAGGAATATTATATCAACCAATAAGATAGTATTTATTTTAAATATTAATTTATGTCAATTTTGACACTATTTGGTATTTTGTTTTTGTGAAAGTAATAAAAAATTTAATACTTCTAAAAATATACATTGAATCATCCCTAACATGTCCTATTCACCTATAAAATTCTTGGATGTCATAAAAACTTTGAAATTATATTTATTTTAATATTTATAATACCATTTATTTGATTCTTTCATTAATAAGGTAATTACTGCATCATCATTGTAACATTAATAAATTTAATTATTTAATCTCTAAAAATTGTAAATAAAATACCATTATGTAGGAAATAGTTTTATCTTCTTAATGAATTTTTATAGTCGAATTTATCTTATGTGTAACCCTATATTCAAAATGTTTTAGTTATTAAACTTTGAATTCAACACTTTTAACTCTTCTTTGAATTAAATGATAATTAATGTCCTAATCAAATTCAAGTAGACCAAAGAGGTTCATATTTTATTCCAAGGTGGTTTTCGGTCGTATTAAACTTAACCAATATAATTAAGACATGTGTTAGGGTAATAATTAAATCATTTTTACCATTAATTACTCTATTTACTTTTAACCGTGGTAAATAAAAGTAAAAAGTTACTTTTCACCAAAAATTAATTTCATCTTATTGAACCACATTTTACTCCTTGATATTAATCTTTTCTCTCATATTCTTTAAATTCCACTCACAAAAGTGATAAAATTAGGTTTTATATGAATTTGAAAATTCTCCTAGGAGATGGGTAAAATACGGTGAAAAGTTTAATAAAATTTTTATATATCTAAAATTAATATAAAATGACTCCAGTGAATTAAACTAAACTTATATAGGTATTATGTATCTATTTTTACCTAATATATATTTAAATAAAATAAATAAGTATTTAAAAAAAAAATTGGTTTTAATCTATAACTCAGTGTTTTTCATTATTCATCAAAAATTGAAAGTTTTCAGAAAAATACCAAAAATTCACCCTATGCTAATTTTGATATTACAAATTAAAAAATGAAGTCTATTTCACCAAATTCAAAAGATATATGTTTCATTTATTAATTTAAAATTAATTCTCGTTGTCAAAACCAAAATGCATATTTTTAAGAAATAATAACTATCAAAAGTTTGACACCTGTTTATGTCCAATTTCAAATTGAAATTACTTACAATGAACATAATTGGATTAAATGGTAAAAATATAATCTATTTATACTTCCAAAACATTAAAATTTATAATTTAATAGTTTAAAATATTTTGATTAAAAAAGTTGTTTTTAGTTAAAATATAGTATTTTTTACTATTCACCCAAATATGAATGTTATCAGAAAAACATCAAAAATTTATTAAAACTAAATTCTTATGTCCCGATTCTAAAGAAGAAGTTTATTTTGTAAAATTGAATATATAAAAGTTTCAAATATTTTATTTAAAAAGGAATCGCCATTAAAAGGTGGTAAAATTGCATTTTTTGAAAAATACTTATTTTATCTAAAAAAAATGCATTTGTTCTTACATTATGTCTAAGAAACTCGTAATATTGAATCTAAAATTATAATAATTATATAATGTTCAAAATTCAGTTAATACTATTGATAATCGCTTTTGAACGACTAGTTTGGTAAGTCATGGTGTGCTAAAACTCGGAGTTGCGTGTAGTGCATGTTATTGAATTACTTTGAAGAAATAACATACTATGAAATCTTGGGGTGTTAAATTTTTCCCTCATTAAATAAATTGCATCCTCGCAATTTGAAATTGTTCTTCGAAAATAAAAGGTTGAAAACAGAAAATACCTTTGTGGGAAAACCCACATCAGAAATTGGGTTAATAAAATTTAGTCTTAATAAGAGGAAAAAGGAAATGAAAGGGTCACCACAAAATTATGATCTCTATTAGGAGAACATTGGTGGCAATTAGAGACATATAATTGGAGGAAAAACGTAAATATTTAATGGGAGTGATTGAGGTCATCAATCACAAATAATTGTAGAATTTTGGGCCTCAAAGCCACCAATCTGTGATGATTTAAAATACCATCGGTTCAACAAAATGTAAGGTATTAGGATAACAAATTTTTGGTTTTAAGATACCTTACATAAAGTTTAATAATTTATTTATCCATAAAATAAGAAGGATATATATATATATATATCTGTGTGTGTGTGTGTGTATGTGTGTGTGTGTGTGTGTGTGTATACTTGACAAGTAGAGTTTCATCCTACCACAAACTCATCTTTCACTCTAAAATATAATAGAACTTAAAAATAATACTCTATTTATCCTTTTAGTATAGGGTTTAAAAAAATGAATTTAGAATTAATCTAGTAGAACCATTAAAAAAACTACATTATTCAATCTAGGACATCACGTGGGTCAGTGGTAGGTGATACACCATTGTCGCCCTTAGGTTGTGGGTTCAAGTCTCACGGCCTTGCCGGACGCGACGTGTTGCCGCTAGACCTCTGGGTTGACCTTTTTATGGAAATCAAAAAATAAATTCAAACAAGACTTATCCAAAATACTTCTGTCCAAACTCACAGTCCAAAATTTATAAGGTAGGTAAACACAATGAAGATCCTTTTTTCCACATAATAACATGTGAACACCTTCATTATGTATTCTTTTAAAACACTGCAACATCCTGAAATACCATAAAACCTTATTGATTACATTCATGATCCCTTATTACTTATAGAATACTGGATATACTCCTATCAAAAAATGTTGTAAAATCCAACAATGACGGAATATACAAATCATTAATCAATTTCAAGTTAGTAAAAAATATCAAATATAATTTATCCAAATCAATCATGTATTATTCCAAAATCACTACCTCGGTATCAGAACCATATTATGATTTATCTTTCTGTTAACCATATATTTTCCAAAATTTTAACCTACTATTGAGTCACTTTTCTTGGTTCCACACAATCTCATGTCCTTAATGAAATAGTACTGCAGTACAATCCTTATAAAATCCATAATTATTATAACCATTACATTGTTGATACAACACTCAAATGACATAATTCCCTAATAACAAACTTAAGAACTTTAATCATTCCTCCTTATCTGTGGTAGTGTCATAACTTGATTATTATCTAATAACATCATTTGTTGTATACTCTGATGACTAGGAAATTGATTCGCATAGTGTCTCAATGCCTTACAAATGAAGCATTTTACATTTGAAAACTTTTTCTAACCCTTGAAATCACGTACTTGGTGTCCTTTTTCTCCACACTTATAACAAACTCTCATTCCCTTCAAGAATTTACCAAGGCGATTCATTCTATATTTATCACATATTGGAAAATCCTTCTTTCCCTTGTTCCCTTTGTCTATCATTCTTTCTACCATCCTTTTCTTCTCTGGCTTCCCTTTAAAGCCATAGTATTAAGATAATTCTTTAATGATATTATTAATACATGACACTATTTATTCATATGATGAGAATACATGGGAGACTATTTCTCTTCTAAATGTTGGCTTAATACTGTGAAAGATATGATCCTTATTACTCTTTAGATCATACGTATTACTGGAGTTCACATTCCTTATACTGGGTGCCATTTCTATAAAATGGCATACACTAGGTCGATTTATGAATCAAAATTGATAATTCCAAACATGTAAAATACCTAATGTAAATTGAATAGTTTATGGATATAATCCATAATCACAAAAAGGATTTCTTTAAGGAGGTATATACTCATAAATACTTCATAGCGGTTTGTAAAGAAAATGATAATTATCCTAAACATATCCCCCGGGAGTGTTGTAACCAAGAGTGCAGCAAATCCCGTTATCGTGCACCAGTTCTCGTTCGAGTCTAGCTCAAAGCGATATTTTTGTGTTTTACCCCTAGGTACATCTGTTCCAGAGCCACCTCTACCAGCTCGTATTCAGAAAGGGATTTATTTTCTTTTAAAACTCACAAAATATTTACATTACGAAAATTTTAGGATGTTCTTCTATACTAATCTTCAAACTCTATCTTACGGTAATGTGCTCTAATCAGAGTTTATCTAAATCTAGTTTCCAAGGTTATTGCTAAACTTCCTCTGATACCAACTACAACGCCCTGAACCAGTTACCCAGATTTGGTGCATTATTTTAATACATTGGAACGATTACAATGAATCATGTCCCGAAGGACCGATCAGTTTAGCAGTCTTGGAATATAGATTACATATATTAACATTACATTACAATTTCAATCATAAAACACAGGATAAATAGTTCTTTGAGAATGCCATTACTCCCTTTATATTAACCCTGCATATCAATCATAATACACTTCTTAGAATCCTGGTAAAAAGAAAACATAGAAAGGGATGAGCTCAAATGCTCAGTAAGGGTAATCAATATAGTGGAAAATGACATAAATATTAAGCATGGTGAATAATTGAAACCATGTGCCTTTACCAATAATAAACCTGAATAATTTTTTGGCAAGAATATGAGTTGAGTAACTAATTCCATAATAAAACATAATCATGGGTATTCTACTAGTCGAATAACCACATGAACCATCAATATTATTTCCAAAATGAGGGAATGTATAATGCCAGACATTCTAAAACATTTTGTCAAGGCCTCGGCCAAGATGTCTAAAATGATTAAGGCCTCGGTCAAAACCATAAATCAAATTGTGAAAAGGCCACGGCCAATTCCATGTCTAGTTGTCTCATGAAACCTACCGATGTATTGAGGATCTATAGCGAGCTCCACCCGTCACTTACTATGTCCAATACATTCCTCATATGAAAAGTTTGAAACATAACATAATCATTCACATTAGAACTAGCGTACGAAATGTCAAGACTTTAATCATAAACCATGAATGGTATAAAAATAACACATCCATATTAAAACATATCATAACTCAATCAATACAATATGGAATATTGTATTATAATAAATCAACCTCAATAAAAAATAATATCCTGTAAAGGATGCTGACATAGTTGAAAATGATGAGTAAGCCTTTTTGAGAGAAATATCCTTTTTGTAAAATCATTTAAAAGTCACACATTTATAAAGGAAGTAATTTAAAATATATTATTGAATCAAAGTGTCCCATACCACTTTGAAACTTTTTAAAAGAATTATTATTTCAAAACATTCATGTGCATATAAATAAATCCTTAAAATCATTTTGCAAACATCGACATTAATTAAAAGGATTTAGAAAGATAAATATTTAAAACATTTAAAATTAAGATCTTGATAAAGATTATCTTTCAAAAATATTTAAAATATTCATTTTGAAATCATTTTTATGAAAAATGGATGATAAAAATGTCCCAGTAGATACTTAATTAAAAACAACCTCGGATATTAAAGAGATCGTGAAATTAACCCTTACCAATATGGTAACTTACGAAACATACACCCCATGAAAGTGGTATCATACAAAAAATTTGTAAATACACATAAATTAAAGTGTATTACACAAAGAATACAATTATGGTCAGTATATACACCACAAAAAAGGTAATAGTGGCAATATGGCATGAATATCACGAGAATTAGGAGTGAGATGAAAACCCTTTACCTTGAACTTTCCTTTAGTAGAGGAAACGTTTAACCTCCTGTATGAATACTATAGAATGTTATTAAATTATAAAATAACCATATTAATATTTATAATATCATAAATTATTCATTTATGACTTTATACTGCCCATTTAATAATAATTTCCATGTTATATTAATATTTCGGGTAATAATCGCTTTCTTTATCGTACATGTTTTAACTTGTTACTCTTGATTGTATCACATAGATCATGATTTAAATACTTCAATAATATAAAATATGATCTATATATGATATATATTTAGAATATAAATATGTATAATATACATATATATGAAATGGAAAACACCGTTTATGGAGACGACAGTCCGTACGTATGCATAAACGCTGTTTCTGTTTTCATACAGTATTGAACAGAAGTAAGTGAATAAGATATATGTAAGTACATAAATACTTATATATATAAATAAATATATCTACAGTATAATTATTATGTCATATATTACATACTTATTAGTAATATATATTTTTATAATCGTCGATGAATGGTGAACATGGAAATGAATCTCATCGCGTCGTGGAGACAGTAATCTGTACGTACGTACGAGCGAAAATATAATTCTTTTGATATTAAAATAATATATAATTGGATGTTATATCATAAAAACATAATCGTTATCCTGTTATATTTATTATTTAAATCATATAAACATAATTATTATACCCATCCAAATAATAATGTATTGAATAACAATTACACCACGATGTGGAGACAGTAAGCCGTACGTACGCACGTGTGGTGAAATGTCATTCAAAGGGTGGATAGAATAATTAATTTGGTTGTACCATAATTATAATAACATCACAGTATATAGAAGATACTGGAGTTATTATTTTATAATGGAAAAAACAAAGAAAAAGGAAGTGGAAGAAGAAAGGAACTTGAAAGAGGGTGGTGAAATCATTACCTCTTCTTCGGGTTCTTCCTTTTGATTTGATCAAAAGGGCTCCTTAGGTTGGATTTATGATAAAAATAAGGCCTCTAGGTTCAAGTGAGGGAAGTTGGGAGGATATTTGGGCAGGGGTTGGCAGAACCAAAAGGCTTTCAAGGTATGAATAATTAGTTAGAAGTTATGTCCTTTTATAAGGGGGAGGAGGGGCTCTTTAGGAAAAACTTAAAGTATTATTTTATAATAAATTTATATTCGGTTTATAATGGCTCTAAATGAATTTATTTCGAGCATTAGGTGGTTATGAGTCGAAATATTCCCAACCAATAGATTTTAGACAAGTTTAGGTTACCATTTTAACCTTATCTTTTAGATTTAACTCTTAGTTAAATAGTTTATCTTTTACCATGTCTTCTTGTATTCTTACTCTACAAGTTTAATAAACTTACTCTAAACTTACAAGAGATCCTCAAGTGGATCATTAATGACATATATAATATTATTTAAGATCTTTTTCCAAACTTTACATTTTTAGGAATATTTTATCTGTAACATCCCAGGTAAATAAAGAATAAAGAATTTTCATATTTATTAATATTTACAAATTAAATATTAATTTTAATTAAAAGGGGTTTCTACGTTCGATAGCGTACTCAGTACGCAACGATGAGTTTCTTTGAAAACTTACGTTGCACACAAGTAATAAAATAATATTATTTTAAATGTTAGTTAACGAGTAGCCGTTGTACTAGCGGGAATGGATAGAAATAATTAAAATATGATTATATATGTTTTTAAATGTTTTTACATTTACCCAATAGAAGATAAAGGCTTAAAATACAAAAAGAGTTCAATTTTGGGCATTTATACCCTAACTTTCACGAAAGGTCCATTTATCACCTTTTGACGGAGAACCGTCATTAAATATAGTTTTGATCGATCTTATAAATTCTATTGGACCAAATATAACTCTTCTTTAGAATCGGGACATCAAAATTTACTTTGTGTAAATTTTTGGTACCTTTCTGATAAAGTTCATTTTTTAATGAATAGTGTAAAATGTTTTATTTTAATTCAAAACCTCTTTTTAATCTAATTTATTTATATGATTAGATTATCTTTTGAATTGGTTTTAAAGTGAAATTAGAAAATATTTTTACCATTAAATCCAATAGTGGTCGTTGGAATTAATTTCACTTTGAAATCGGACTTAAACTAGTGTCAATCGTTTGATACTTATTGTTTCATAAAAACACGCTATTTGCTCTGACAGCGGGAATTAATTATTAAATTAATTAATGTGACTTATATGTTTTGAATTTTGTAAAATAGACTTAATTTTTGAATTCGTAATATCAAATTTATCTTAGGGTGAATTTTTGGTAATTTTCTGAAAAACTTCAATTTTTGATGAATAGTGAAACCACTAAGTGGTACTTATAAAGACTGATTTTCCGTTTAAATGAAATTTTGCCATCATTGTGTTTTGAATTTCAAAAATCCGACATAAATGGTTTTCATTAAGAAGTAAAATGTGGTTCAATGAGATTATAATAATTTTTTTGGTGAATAGTAACTTATTAAGTTCTTAATCGCGATTAGTGGTAATTAGTGTAGTTTAAGGTAAAAATAATGCTTTAATAAAATAAGATGAGCTTGAAACATGTCCTACCCTCATTGGTTGTGTCATGGCCGACCAAGAAAAGCCATGGGTAAACTTGGGGACCCCATGGAGACACTTTGGTTGGGAAATGACATAAATAACTTTTTATTTAATGTAAAAGTAAAAATGACACAAACATAATATGTTTTACAAAAACAATTTTTACATGGGGTTATAAATGTCAGATTGTTGATTATAAATAGTCATTGGAAAGATAAAATGATTTCCTACATCATATTATTTTTTTATAATTTTTAGACTTTAAATAAATTAATTTATTTATGACATCATGATGATGCAGCGATGACCTCATTATTTAACGATTTAAATAAATTGGAAAGATAATGTAAAATCTATGAAATACACATGTCCAAAACCAATTGGATGAGTGGATTTAGAACCCTTATCACCTTATCCACTAATTCTATCAATGTGGGACCTTTTAAAACCGAAACACATTTTCAAATAAAGTAATGTTTCTTTACTTTCCAAAAGTGCCCCTCCTCTCCTCTTATAAAAGGCCCCCACCTCTACCTCATTTCACACACTCCTCAAGCAATTGGCTTGGCCAACCCCGGCCCATTTACTCTCTCCACATCCCTCTCCTCATCCTAGAGGATTCCCTTTGGGCAGAATCTTTTCAAAGGAAGCCTTTAGGCTCAAATCAAAAGGAGTTACACTTTTAAAGGTAATTCATTCTCTCATGTTCATTTGTTTTATTTTGCTTCTCCAACCCACTAAACTCATTTTATTTACTTCTTTTGTAACAACACCAGTATATTCAATATAATAGGATGTTTTTATAAGATTTATTCGAGCTAAACTCTCACACAACTACATCAAATGGTTAAAGAACAAACGGTTTCCGTGGATGGTGAAATTCTGCCTCCCGAAACGATGATTGTTCAATACTCATTTAACACCTTCAAAGGTGGCCATTATGATGTCACTATTTCTATATATAATATATAATATGTTTATGTTTTCTTTAAGCTTCTGTATTTTTCATTTTGGGCATACCTTTATGGTTTCCATTGTGGGTAAACACGATATCTTCATTTAAGGATGTGCGGACTACCGCCCCCTCAAAGTGATGTGATTCGTTAATGCCATATGTGGGATGTGTAAAGGATGGATTTAAAGTTATTATATATGATTTTATACTAGAATTATAATATACCTCTATATAATTATTATTTCTTTCCATTAAATTATGAGATAGAAATGAAAGTAGCGTTCATGCGTACGTACGGCTTACCGTCTCCATGAACGGTGCATTTCATTTCTTATCCCCAAATGTAACGTACTATTAAAAGTATATGTATATAATGGATATATATAATGAATGATACATCTAAATGATGAATATAATTCTGGAATTAAAATATACATACCTCTCATTTAATTTTAATTCCATTAATATGAGAAAGAAATGAAAGTAGCGTTCATGCGTACGTACGGCTTACCGTCTCTATGAACGGTGCATTTCATTTCTTACCTCTAAATGATTATGTAATATTATAAATACATGTATATTCTGGATATATATGATATATATGATATCCAAATCAGGAATGTCATTCTGGATATAAAGAACCTTTGACCACACGAACAACATGTAATTGTAAGAAGTCCACTTTCGACTTAAGAACCAAATATCGACAAAACAAACATTATTAACTTAACTGGTTACATAATGTTTATAACATGGAAATAAGTGATATAAAAGGAATAATGAACTCTAAAAAGGTTCTTAATCAAGTAGAAATTAACTCAAGTTTATTATTCAGGACGTTAAAGAACGATCGAGTCAAGTCGGACCTGAGGTAAGGGACTTCGTCTCAATCTCCTTTCATTGAGGCATATTTCGTTTTATACACAACTTTCTTTTATACAGTGTATAAACCCCTTTGACTTTTACTTTTATACAAAAGGAATCTTTTTCTACGAAGCGTTTTACAAAATGACAAAAAGGAATGTTTCTTTTAACGTACGTGGCGACAACGACCTTTTCCGCCGCCGCGAGTATTATTTGGTCTTTGGCTTTCTCAACAAGCCGTAATGTTTTTAGAATAAAATAAATACCATATATTCTTTTATGTATTTTGGTATTGAAAATGTTTTTTAAAAAGGATTCTATTATGTCAATATATTTATGATATATTGTGATTGAAATGTGGAAATGTTATCATTCCTTTATATTGGTTTTATGTTTTATGATTTTATACTGGTACTTGGACATTTTAACGGGTGGTTACGTTATAAACCATATGACGGGTGGTGCCGTGAATACCAGGACGGGTGGTTACGTTATAACCTCTAATGCATTGGGTATGGAAGTCGGCCGTATGGCTATTCCATTAAGTATGTATGGAAATTGGCCGTATGGCTATTCCATTAAGTGATATGTGTGGAAGTCGACCATATGGTTATTCCACTTAAGTATGTTTATGTCCCAAGTTACATTTATATATGTTATGTGTTCTTTTATGGGTTTTGTGGTAATCCTTTGGCTACAAAAATGTAAGTAATGATGCTTTATTCAGTGAAGCGTTTTTACTACTTCATGAAGGTGAAGGTATTACTTTGATAGAGTATATATGGTTTACTTGATTTTTGAAAAAACTAACAGTTTTCATTCTTTCTGTATCCCTTACTGAGCTTTTTATGCTCACCCCAAGTTTTTTTTGAAATGTTTTTCACAGGACTTAGCATGGAATAGGGTCAAGGATGGGATCAAGGGAAAGTCATGCTACCTAAAACATCAAACTAGACATTTTTCTTTTTAAGAATTTTTATTTTATGGAAATTTAGTAGAAGAGACTACTTTGTAATCTGTTAAGATGTAATAGTTATGTCCTAATTCTCTAAAACTCTAAACCTGAAAAGATCCTCAATGTGAATTATTCATTTAATTCAATTTTATGTAAGGTTTAAGGCTGGGGCCTTATAGTTGGTATCAGAGGTCAGTTTAGACAACTTTAGGAGTTAGAAAAGTGTTAAATTATAATATGATTGAAATGATATAGCATTTACGGATTACCATGTTGCTTCACCTAAGATATTTCTGTGTTCAGAATGGTTTTCCACAGAGGAAACAAAGAAACTATGTTGGGACGACATCAGGAGGAAGATAACCTTCCAAAGCAGCAACCTGAGATGGTCGGAATCGGAACTGAACAGTTTGTTGCAGTGATGGCACAATTGTCTCAGGCTATAAATGGTGGTGGTATCCATGCACGAGATCAGCCAGATCAACCGCAGAGGAACATGTCAGTGGTGGAACATTTCATGAGGAAACATCCCCCATCATTCAGAGGATTATCTGACCCTGTGCAAGCTGAAGGGTGGATTAAAGCACTGGAGAAGATTTTTGATGTCATGGGGTGTTCAGAACATCAAAGGGTTAGTCTTGCTGTTTACTGTTTTGAAGGTGAAGCTGATCAGTGGTGGTCGATGGTGAAAAATATAAGGGATAGTGATGAGATTGAGGATCTTCACTGGGAAGAATTCAAAGGTATGTTTCTTGAGAAATATTTTCCTAAGGTGGTTCGTCTTATGATGGAAAAACAGTTCCTAGAATTGAGGCAGGAGGATGATTCAGTGGCTTCTTATGAAGAAAAGTTCACTAGATTGGCAAGGTATGCTCCAAACTTCATATGAGATCTTGATAGTAAAATAAACCGTTTTTACTCAGGGTTAAAGCCAAAGTATCGAAGGGATTTAGCTTCTCGTGAGTTTAAAAGTTATGAAAAACTTGTTCGATGTGCGGAGAAGGTGGAAATGGAGTTTGCCAGTGATCAGGTGTTCTATGACAAACAACAGAATAAGAGGTCTAGTTGGTAGGAAAAGGGGAAGAATTCATCAAATAAGCAAGGAGGTAAGAAAACCAAATATCAATCCTGTGAGAAGTGTGGTAAAATGCATCCTGGAGAATGTTTATCCAAGTCTGGTAAGTGCTTTCGGTGTGGTAAGTCTGGTCATATTGCTCGTAACTGTAAGGAAGATGATCAAGCAGGAAATGAAAATCCAACGGTAAGATGTTTTAAGTGTAATTAAATGGGTCATTATGAAAACGAGTGTCTAATGAAGAACTCAACTGGGGGAATGCAGCCAGAATACAAGCAGAAAGGGGTGGTAAAATCCTTTGCAACAACTTCAGCAGATGTTGGGCCATCGAATGAAGTGGTATCAGCTCCAGGGAGCTCAGTATTTTTCGAAGATTGACTTGAGGTCGGGGTACCATCAGTTGAAAGTAAAAGAAGAAGACATTCCGAAGACTGCGTTCCGTACTAGATATGGCCATTATGAATTTTTAGTTATGCCTTTTGGGTTAACCAATGCACGTGCTGTATTCATGGACCTTATGAATAAAATTTTCCATGAGTTCTTGGATAAGTTTGTATTTGTGTTTTGAGGTTTGGGAAGAGATTGTGTGTGCCTTGTGATTCACAGTTGAAGAGAGAGTTGTTATGTGAAGCTCAGAGTTCCCCGTTTTCAGTTCATCCTGGCAGTACTAAGATGTACAGAGATCTGTGGGAGTATTACTGGTGGGATGGAATGAAAAGAGATATTGTTGATTTTACTATGAAGTGTTTGACATGTCAATAGGTTAAAGCAGATCGGAAGTTACCGAAAGGGATGCTTCAGCCTTTACCAGTTCCAGAGTGGAAATGGGAGAATATATCCATGGACTTTGTTGTTGGATTACTGAAGACATCTCGAGGTAATAATGCAATTTGGGTTATTGTTGATCTCTTGACTAAATCTGCTCTTTTCCTTGCTATACGAGATACTTTCTCACTAGATCAACTTTCCCGTTTGTATCTTAAAGAGATATTCAGGTTACATGGAGTTCCTCTCTCCATTGTATCGGATCGTGATCCCAGGTTTACTTCTAACTTTTGGAAAGGCCTTCAGAATTCGTTGGCTACTGAATTAAATTTTAGTACAACTTTTCATCCTCAATCAGATGGGCAGTCAGAATGAACAATTCAGACATTGGAGGATATGCTACGAGCTTGTTCTATGGATTATCAGGGAAGTTGGGACCAACATCTTTCTTTGGTTGAATTTTCATATAATAACAGTTTTCATTCCAGTATACAGATGGCACCATTTCAGGCATTATATGGGAAGCGGTGTCGAACTCCAGCTTTCTGGGATTAAGTGGGTGAAAGGAAGTTGATGGGACCAGAATTGGTAGAAGAGATTGAAGAAAAAGTTCAGCTGATTCAGAAGCACATGAGAACAGCTCAGAGCAGGCAGAAGAGTTATGCGGATAACTGGAAGAAGGATCTATCTTTCGAGGTAGGTGATCATGTTTTTATCAAGGTTTCTCATTGGAAAAGTGTGATGAGATTTGGTAAGAAAGGAAAGTTGAGTCCAAGGTTCATTGGACCATACGAAATTCTGGAGAGAGTTGGATCAGTTGCATACCGAGTGGCTTTACCTCCGATTTTATCTCAAGTACACAATGTTTTTCATGTTTCAATGTTGAGGAAGTATATTCCAGATTCATCTCATGTTTTGAGTCCACAGGTAGATCAGATGGAAGAGAACCTATCTTATGAGGAACAACCGGTTCAGATTCTTGACCACAGGGAGAAGGTGTTACGGAATAAGGTGATTCATCAGGTAAAGGTTTTGTGGAAAAACCATGTGATTGAAGAGGAAACGTGAGAATCTGAAAATGCTATGAGGGATAAATACCCCCACTTATTTTGATAAGTGAATAAAATTGCGAAGACGCAATTCCCAAAAGGGGGGAAGGATGTAACATCCCAGGTAAATAAAGAATAAAGAATTTTCATATTTATTAATATTTACGAATTAAATATTAATTTTAATTAAAAGGGGTTTCTACGTTCGATAGCGTACTCGGTACAACACGATGAGTTTCTTTGAAAACTAACGTTGCACACAAGTAATAAAATAATATTATTTTAAATGTTAGTTAACGAGTAGCCGTTGTACTGGCGGGAATGGATAGAAATAATTAAAATATGATTATATATGTTTTTAAATGTTTTTACATTTACCCATTAAAAGATAAAGGCTTAAAATACGGAAAGAGTTCAATTTTAGGCATTTATACCCTAATTTTCACGAAAGGTCCACTTATCACCTTTTGACGGAGAACCATCATTAAATATAGTTTTGATCGATCTTATAAATTCTATTGGACCAAATATAACTCTTCTTTAGAATCGGGACATCAAAATTTACTTTGTGTAAATTTTTGGTACCTTTCTGATAAAGTTCATTTTTTAATGAATAGTGTAAAATGTTGTATTTTAATTCAAAACCTCTTTTTAATATAATTTATTTATATGATTAGATTATCTTTTGAATTGGTTTTAAAGTGAAATTAGAAAATATTTTTACCATTAAATCCAATAGTGGTCGTTGGAATTAATTTCACTTTGAAATCGGACTTAAACTAGTGTCAATCTTTTGATACTTATTGTTTCATAAAAACACGCTATTTGCTCTGACAGCGGGAATTAATTATTAAATTAATTAATGTGACTTATATGTTTTGAATTTTTTAAAATAGACTTCATTTTTGAATTCGTAATATCAAATATAGCTTAGGGTGAATTTTTGGTAATTTTCTGAAAAACTTCAATTTTTGATGAATAGTGAAACCACTAAGTGGTACTTATAAAGACTGATTTTCCGTTTAAATGAAATTTTGCCATCATTGTGTTTTGAATCTCAAAAATCTGACATAAATGGTTGTCATTAAGAAGTAAAATGTGGTTCAATGAGATTATAATAATTTTTTTGGTGAATAGTAACTTATTAAGTTCTTAATCACGATTAGTGGTAATTAGTGTAGTTTAAGGTAAAAATAATTCTTTAAAAAATAAGATGAGCTTGACACATGTCCTACCCTCATTGGTTGTGTCATGGCCGACCAAGACAAGCCATGGGTCAACTTTGGGACCCCATGGAGACACTTTGGTTGGGAAATGACATAAATAACTTTTTATTTAATGTAAAAGTAAAAATGACACAAACATAATATGTTTTACAAAAACAATTTTTACATGGGGTTATAAATGTCAGATTGTTGATTATAAATAGTCATTGGAAAGATAAAATGATTTCCTACATCATAGTATTTTTTTATAATTTTTAGACTTTAAATAAATTAATTTATTTATGACATCATGATGATGCAACGATGACCTCATTATTTAACGATTTAAATAAAATGGAAAGATAATGTAAAATCTATGAACTACACATGTCCAAAAACAATTGGATGAGTGGATTTCGAACCTTTATCACCTTATCCACGAATTCTATCAATGTGGGACCTTTTAAAACCGAAACACATTTTCAAATAAAGTAATGTTTCTTTACTTCCCAAAAGTTCCCCTCCTCTCCTCTTATAAAAGGCCCCCAGCTCTACCTCATTTCACACACTCCTCAAGCCTTTGGCTCGGCCAAACCCTGCCCATTTACTCTCTCCACATCTCTCTCCTCATCCTAGAGGATTCCCTTTGGGCATAATCCTTTCAAAGGAAGCCTTTAGGCTCAAATCAAAAGGAGTTACACTTTTAAAGGTAATTCATTCTCTCATGTTCATTTGTTTTATTTTGATTCTACAACCCCCTAAACTCTTTTTATTTACTTCTTTTGTAACAACACCAGTATCTTCAATATAATAGGATGTTGTTATAAGATTTATTCGAGCTAAACTCTCACACAACTACATAAAATGGTTAAAGAACATATGGTTTCCGTGGATGGAGAAATTCTGCCTCCCGAAACGATGATTGTTCAATACTCATTTAACACCTTCAAAGGTGGCCATTATGATGTCACTATTTCTATATATAATATATAATATGTTTATGTTTTCTTTAAGTTTCTTTATTTTTCATTTTGGGCATACCTTTATGGTTTCCATTGTGGGTAAACACGATATCTTCATTTAAGGAAGTGCGGACTACCGCCCCCTCAAAGTGATGTGATTCGTTAATGCCATATGTGGGACATGTAAAGGATGGATTTAAAGTTATTATATATGATTTTATACTGGAATTATAATATACCTCTATATCATTATTATTTATTTCCATTAAAGTATGAGATAGAAATGAAAGTAGCGTTCATGCGTACGTACGGCTTACCGTCTCCATGAACGGTGCATTTCATTTCTTATCCCCAAATGTAATGTACTATTAAAAGTATATGTATATAATGGATATATATAATGAATGATACATCTAAATGATGAATATAATTCTGGAATTAAAATATACATACCTCTCATTTAATTTTAATTCCATTAATATGAGAAAGAAATGAAAGTAGCGTTCATGCGTACGTACGGCTTACCGTCTCCATGAACGGTGCATTTCATTTCTTACCTCTAAATGATTATGTAATATTATAAATACATGTACATGCTGGATATATATGATATATATGATATCAAAATCAGGAATGTCATTCTGGATATAAAGAACCTTTGACCACACGAATAACATGTAATTGTAAGAAGTCCACTTTCGACTTAAGAACCAAATATCGACAAAACAAACATTATTAACTTAACTGGTTACATAATGTTTATAACATGGAAATAAGTGATATAAAAGGAATAATGAACTCTAAAAAGGTTCTTAATCAAGTAGAAATTAACTCGAGTTTATTATTCAGGATGTTAAAGAACGATCGAGTCAAGTAGGACCCGAGGTAAGGGACTTCGTCTCAATCTCCTTTCATTGAGGCATATTTCGTTTTATACACAACTTTCTTTTATATAGTGTATAAAACCCTTTGACTTTTACTTTTATACAAAAGGAATCTTTTTCTACAAAGTGTTTTACAAAACGACAAAAAGGAATGTTTCTTTTAACGTACGTGGCGACAATGACCTTTTCTGCCACCGCGAGTATTATTTGGTCTTTGACTTTCTCAACAAGCCGTAATGTTTTTAGAATAAAATAAATACCATATACTCTTTTATGTATTTTGGTATTGAAAATGGTTTTGAAAAAGGATTCTATTATGTCAATATATTTATGATATATTGTGATTGAAATGTGGAAATGTTATCATTCCTTTATATTGGTTTTATGTTTTATGATTTTATATTGGTACTTGGACATTTTAACGGGTGGTTACGTTATAAACCATATGACGGGTGGTGCCGTGAATACCAGGATGAGTGGTTACGTTATAAACTCCAATGCATTGGGTATGGAAGTCGGCCGTATGGCTATTCCATTAAGTATGTATGGAAATTGGCCGTATGGCTATTCCATTAAGTGATATGTGTGGAAGTCGACCGTATGGTTATTCCACTTAAGTATGTTTATGTCCCAAGTTACCTTTATATATGTTATGTGTTCTTTTATGGGTTTTACGGTAATCCTTTGGCTACAAAAAGGTAAGTAATGATGTTTTATTCAGTGAAGATTTTTTACTACATCATGAAGGTGAAGGTATTACTTTGATAGAGTATATATGGTTTACTTGATTTTTGAAAAAACTAACAGTTTTCATTCTTTCGGTATCCCTTACTGAGCTTTTTATGCTCACCCCAAGTTTTTTTGAAATGTTTTTCACAGGACTTAGCATGGAATAGGGTCAAGGATGGGATCAAGGGAAAGTCATGCTACCTAAAACATGAAACTAGACATGTTTCTTTTTAAGAATTTTTATTTTATGGAAATTTAGTAGAAGAGACTACTTTGTAATCTGTTGAGATGTAGTAGTTATGTCCTAATTCTCTAAAACTCTAAACCTGAAAAGATCCTCAATGTGAATTATTCATTTAATTCAATTTTAAGTATGGTTTAAGGCTGGGGCCTTATATTATCAACCAATAATATAATATTTGTTTTAAATATTAATTTATGTCAATTTTGACACTATTTGGTATTTTGTTTTTGTGAAAGTCATCACAACTTGAATACTTTGAAAAAGATACATAGAATCATCCCTGGCATGTCCTATTCACCTATAAAAATTCGTGGATGTCATAAAACTTTGAAATTATATTTATTTTAATATTTATAATACCATTTATTTGATTCTCTCATTAATAACGTAATTAATGCATCATCATTGTAACATTAATAAATTTAATTATTTAATCTCTAAAAATTATAAATAAAATATCATTATTTAGGAAATCTTTTTATCTTATGTTTAACCATATATTAAAAATGTTTTAGTTATTAAACTTTGAATTTAACACTTTTAACTCTTCTTTGAATTAAATAATAACAAATGTACTAATCTAATTCAAGTGGACCAAAGAGGTTAATATTTTATTCTAAGGTTGTTTTTGGTCGAATTAATCTTAACCAATAGAATTAATACAAGTGTTAGTGTAATAATTACATCATATTTACCCTTAATTACTCTATTTACTTTTAACCGTGGTAAATAAAAGTAAAAAGTTACTATTCACCAAAAATTATTTTCATATTATTGAACCACATTTTACTCCCTGATATTAACCATGTCTCTCTGATTTTTAAAATTCCACTCACATAAGTGGTAAAATTAAGTTTTATATGAATTTGCAAATTCTCCTAGGAGATGGGTAAAAGACAGTGAAAAGTTCAATAAAAATTTTATATATCTAAAATTAATATAAAATGACTCCAATGAATTACATGGAACTTATATAGGTTTTATGTATCTATTTTGACCTAAAATATATTTAAATAAAATAAATAATTATTTAAATAAAAATTCGGTTTTAATCTATAACTCAGTGTTTTTCACTATTCATCAAAAATTGAAAGTTTTCAGAAAAATACCAAAAATTAACCCTAAGCTAATTTCGATATTCTGAATTCAAAAATGAAGTCTATTTTACCAAATTCAAAACATATAAGTTTCATTTATTAATTTAAAATTAATTTCCGTTGTCAAAACCAAAAGGCGTATTTTTAAGAAATAATAACTATCAAAAGTTTGACACTTGTTTATATCCCGTTTCAAATTGAAATTACTTACAATGACTAGAATTGGATTAAATGGTAAAAATATAATCGATTTATACTTACAAACCAATAAAATGTATAATTTAACACTATTAAATATTTTGATTAAAAAAGTTGTTTTTAGTTAAAATATAGTATTTTTCACTATTCACCCAAATATGAAAGTTTTCAGAAAAACACCAAAAATTTATTGAAACTAAATTCTTATGTCCCGAATCTAAAGAAGAATTTTATTTTGTAAAATTTAATATATAAAAGTTTCAAATATTGTATTTAATAAGGCTTCTCCATTAAAATGTGGTAAAATTGCATTTTTTGAAAAATACTTCTTTTATCTGAAAAAATGTATTTGTTCTTACATTTTTTCTAAGAAACTCATAATATTGATTCTAAAATTATAAGGATTTTATAATGTTCAAAATTCAGTTAATACTATTTATAACCACTTTCGAATGACTAGTTTGGTAAGTCATGGCGCGCTAAAACTCGGTGTTGCGTGTAGTGCATGTTATTGAATTACTTTGAAGAAATAACGTACTATGAAATCTTGGGGTGTTAAAACTGATGACCGTTTCGACTTGGAGTGACTTGATAGGACTAACGGGGAGAACCTCTGTGCGATGCAGCAGACCCACGTTGGGGAGAGCCTCTCTGTGACACGGAAGACCCACGGTACACGACCTGAGGAGTACCTCAGTAGGAAACGGTGGGGAGCACCTCTTTGTGACGCGGCAGACCCATGGTACTCGACAGGAGGAGTATCACAGCATGTCACGAGTTGGAGTGCCTCTATGTGACGAGACAAACCCATGGAGGGGAGTGCCTTAGTGTGATGCGGCAGACCCACGATACTTGACAGGAAGAGTACCTCAGCAGTCCAAGGATTGTGGGAAGCACCTCTGTGTGACGCAGCTGACCCATTATACTCGATAGAGGAGTGGATATCCATTATCCTAGGTGTTCGAAGATGTGATTAGGTATGTTACTGGTTAATACCCCTAGAATAAATCCTGGTGTGAGCTGAGTCAGTATCTCTATGTTTTCCTCATGATTGAGATGGATTACTTGATAACTTAGGTATATGTATGGGCATATACCTAAGTAGGGTTATCTGTTGATTTCATACTTTGTGGTTTATCCTTGGTGGTTTTTGTGAGACCTTTAGGGTCTCGGGGTCCCTACTAAGTATCATTATACTCACCCCTGCCCGGGCTATGCGTGCACCTTGTTTTGTTGGATGCAGACGACGGACAGCGCAGACTGAGGCTGAGAGTACCAGGACTAGACAGTGCCCAGAGGTGAACCATATGGCGTGTCGGTACGCAAAGGATAAGGGTGGACGTGGAGTGCTAAGGAGGCGATATGTACCTACCCTTCAGGTAGGAACCTCGAAGGATGATCCAGTAGCTGTCTTTTCTCTTTCTTTAGTTGTTTTGTATTTAAGTTGTACTTGTACCTTTTCTATTGGGCTTGTATTCCAACCCCTTTACTTTCATCACTCTTTTGGTTATACAGTTTTCTTGTGTTCGTATCTTACTGTTTTCTTGGTTACATAAGGTTATAGGTTATAAAAACAATTCCTTCCTAGTTTTAGGGAAAATTCCTTTCGGTGCTAGTCGCCAACCCCTGGCCTTTAGAAGGAAGGCCTGGGGTAGTCACGACACAGGCCCTGGGGGACAGGTCGTGACAAATTGGTATCAAATGATTCAGTTCTACCGAAGAACCAGGACTCTGATATTTTCTATGAAGTAATAGTATTAAGGGTAATGACTGTGGTTTTCAGTTCAGGGAGTCCAGTGTTGGCGTGGAAGCCGACATATCTAGACACCAGGACCCTGAATTCTGATTTATAACTCAGTGCCTGAAAACAATAATTGTGTGTGTGTTTCCAAGTGTTTTCTTTGTTATCTCTTGAGTCAGCTCACCGGGTATAACTTATTGACCAAGAAGCACCTGTTTCTTTTTGGAATTCCTCCACAAAGACAGCCAGCTAGGGTTCCGAGAATTGTACACAATGATATCCCACTGAGCGACGAGGCCTTGGTGCAGGGACCATTTTCAGTAGAGGCACCAGTGGAGGCACAAACAGTACTATTTCCTGTTGGGACATTGATTCCACCAGCCCCAGAAGCAAAGATTGAACACCGCTTGAGTGCGTTGCACGAGTTCCAGTGCCAGAGGCCACCTAGGTTCAGGGGGGATATGGACCCACAAGAAGCTGGGGATTGGCTGGAGGCTGTGGTGGGAGTCTTCCGACTCATAGGGACACCAGCCGATCTCATGGTGATCCTTGCCACCATCCTTCTACATACATCAATAGGAAGCTGGTGGAGCTTGATTCTCTAGGTTCACGATGAGGTGATGCTTCTTTGGGCAGACTTCGAGATCCTATTTTGGGCAGAGTTTATCCCAGAGACTCTTCACATAGTGCACATACAAGATATTCTTCATCTAAATTAGGGAAGCATGACTGTAGCTCCGTAATCAGTGAGGTTCACTAACCTCTCAAGCTACTCCATAGATATGGTGCATGACCCATTCTTTAGGTTCCGGACCTTCAAGAAGGGGATCAGGTGAGAGATCAGGGTTTTGATGATCTCACTTAGCATCCCGATGGAGGAGGGGGTGTTAGAGAGAGCCCTCTTAGTGGAGAGATTCCTTGCTGACCAGTCACCAGTAGCGAGATCTAGTATCATTCATCACATAGCGGAGTATTCTACATCTAGAAGCAGAAAAACATCACATAGGTCCAATAGGATTAGTCTTATAGGTGGAAGACCGCATGACTTAGGATCAGTTGTGCGGGGCACCCGAGGCGGAACCAATCAGGCAAGGATCATGCAATGTTACTCATGCGGCGGGTAGGGTCACAAGGCTCATTACAATCTGACCCATCGTACGGATGATCAAAAGATGATCGAAGGACCGCCCAGATAGAGACAGAGGTTCAATCAAGGTGGTCCGCAGGGAGCAGGTGGACATGGTAGAGGAGCTGGTTATGCATCTGGCAGTGGGTGACGATTCAAGATGTTACCACCACCACCACCAGGAGGTCCACCCCTACCACAGAGAGCAGGTGGACAGGGGAGAGCTAAACACCAGGCATCTGAGGCATACGATCATGGCACTTCGTAGATGATACAAGGTACGATCTGTGTCTACTCCACCTTAGCGACAGTACTTATAGGCACAGGTCCCAGACATTATTTTATTTCCACTAACCTTATTCAGAGCACGAAGATTCTGATGGAGCCTTTGGCTTGATCCTTACGACTAGAGACTCCTACGGGAGCAGATTTGACGATTACGCACTGGTTCCAACAGTGTGAGATTAATCTAGGAGCTGAGAGCTTCGGCTGGGACCTCCTAGAAGCAGCATCGAGGCCTTACAACGTCATCTTGGGAATGGACTGGTTATCTATATTCCAAGATCAGATAGATTGTATTTGGCGCAAAGAGTGGTGTGTCTGCACGGATGGGACCAGGTTTACCTTCACAGGAGAGAATGGAGCCTTTACAGCACATAATGGACTTACCGGGAGGAGGGTGCAGCTGATTACACATCCGTTGGCTAGACATACCCTCAGTGCGGTTAATGTGGAGAGTCCGAGTTATCCTGTAGTGGTGGACCAGTATGCAGATGTCTTCCCTGATGATGTTCCAGGTCTACCACCTCGCAGAGAGGTGAACATTTACATTGACTTGTACCCAAGGACGACACCAATATCTACAGTAGCGTATCAGATGGCTCCCATGGAGCTTCATGAGCTGCGGGTATAGCTAAAGGACTTGCAGGGGAAGGTATTCATTCAACCCAGTGTTTCCCCAACCCTGATTTTTTTCACCAAGAAGGTGGATGGGAGCATGAGACTTTGTGTCGAATATCGGTGCCTGAACTAGGTGACCATGAATTATAAGTACCCACTCCTGAGGATTGATGACCTCTTTGATCAGCTGAAGGGAACACGGTGGTTCTCGAAGATAGACCTCAAATTAGGCTATCACCTGCTCAGATTTTGAGATGAGGATGTGCAGAAGATGGACTTCAGATGTCGGTATGACCATTATGAGTTCTTGGTTATGACATTCAGCATGTCCAATTCTCCAGAAGTGTTCATGGGAGTCATGAACATGATCTTTTATCCATACCTTGATCGCTTTGTAGTAGTCTTCATCGATGACATTTTGATCTACTCAGCTACTGAGGAGGATCATGCCTATCATTTACAGGTAGTACTGGACACACTCCGAGAGCACCAGCTTTATAGTAAGCTCTTAAAGTGATATTTTTGGATCCGAAAGGTTCACTTTCTGGGACATGTCATCTCAGAGGATGGAGTTGCGATGGATCCAGCAAATATTGATGCGGTACTTTCTTGGGAGCTTCCCAAGAGTGTGATGGAGATACAAAGTTTTCTGGGTTTGGCTGGATATTACTGGATGTTTGTACTAGATTTATCCAGAGTTGTAGAACCACTATCAGCCTTGACGAAGAAGGGGAAAACCTTCATGTGGTCGGAGAGATTCTAGTAGAGTTTTCAGAAGTTGAGGCAGAGGATAACTAGTGACCCAATCCTGAGCCTTCTAGAGGAGGGTGTAGGGTACATGTCTACTGCAAAACATCAGGGAATGGACTCAGATGTGTCCTGATGCAGGAGCGAGTAGTGATCAGATATGGTTCTCAATAGCTGAGATATCATGAGAAAAACTATGCTACCCATGACCTAGAGTTAGCAATAGTGGTATTTTCCCTGAAGATATGGTGACACAATATGATGGGCGAGTGCTTTACAGTGTACTCTGATCCCAAGAGTCTTAGGTATATCTTCTCTCAGAAGGACCTGAACTTGAGACAACAACGTTGGATTGAGTTCCTTCCGGACTATGACTTTGAGATAGTCTATACTAATGGGAAGGGGAATGTTTTAGCAGATTCACTCAGCAAGAGGTCTGGTATACAGCTGCTTGGCGAGGCGACAGAGAAGCTGGCTACTTTAGAGATATCCTTTGTGGATAGAGATGGAGTAGATTTTCTTCAGTCTCTTACAGTCACTCCCCTGCTTTTTCAGCGAGTCAGCTTGGCACAACGTGGGGACGCTGACTACAAGGCACGAAGTGCTCAGATATCCATAGGACAAGAACCTGATGGATTTTATGAAGGTGGGGAGCACATCATCTTCTTTAGAGGACATACCATGGTACCATTGTCACTTTAGGAGGAAGTGTTGAGGGAGTTCCACACTTCCCCTCTAGCGGTACATCCAGGAGTGGAAAAGATGTACCAGGATCTCCAATGAAAACACTGGTGGCCAGGAATGAAGAAAGAAGTAGCAGAGTTTTTCTCTTGGTGCCTCACTTGTCAGTAAGTGAAGGTGGAGCATCAAGTACCAGTAGGATTGGTTTAGCCTTTAGAGGTCCCAGAGTGGAAGTGGGATGGGATATCCATAGACTTCGTGATAGGACTTCCACATACATCCATAGGTCACGATTCTATCTACGTGATCGTCGATCAAATCACCAAGTCAACCCACTTCCTACCGATCAGAGAGTAGGGTTCAGTAGAGATCCTGGGATGTCTCTATGTGTAGGAGATTGTACAACTACATGGAGTACCCTGGACGATTGTATATGATCGTGATGCATGTTTTAATTCTCGGCTATGGAAAGTGTTGCAGGAGGCTTTCGGGATGTGGCTTTGTTTGAGCACCGCCTTCCATCCTCAGAAGGATGGCCAGACTGAGCAGACCATTCAGAACCTCAAGAACATGCTGCGTGCTTGTGTCCACTACTTCAGTCGTAGCTGGGAGGATCACTTTCCTTTGGTGGAGTTTGCATACAATAATACCTACACTCCACCATAGGGATGACACCTTTTGAGGTGTTGTACGGGGGACATTGTAGATCACCTTTGTACTGGACTAACCTAGGGGAGTCAGCATTCATTAGAATAGAGATGATACAAGATACCACAGAGAAGGTACAGATCATCCAGGACTGGATAAAGACAACACAGAGCAGGAAGAAGTCACATGCCGATAGGAGACGAAGACCTCTAGTGTTCGAGAATGGAAACAATATTTTTATACAGGTCTCACCTCGACGAGGTTTGCAGATATTTGGCTGAGGTGGAATGTTATCTCCAAGGTTCATCAAACATTTTCAGGTCCTCAGCAGAATTGGTGAGGTGGAATAATACTTATCTCTTCTACCACAGTTGCACTAGGTGCACGACGTCTTCCACATATCCCAACTGACGGGATACGTGCATGACCCTTCTCACATCATCGACCATGGTGAGCTGGACATTGACGATGTGGTGACTTTTACGAAGTTTCTAGTAGAGATTGAGGATCGACATGTGTGGGTCCTTCATGGATGGTTGATACCTTTGGTGCATGTTCGTTGGCAGCACGAGAACCTCCTGGAGAGCACATGGGAGTGGGGGGCTTCGATGCATGCTCAGTACCCTGACTTGTTGCCTGAGTTTGAGTTGTGGCTTACGGGGACGTAAAGACCCGAGGTGGGGAGAATGTATAGACCTAGAATTTATATGTAATTTTTTTTAAAATATATTTGAATTTTACAAGTCTGTGAAAATTGACAACATGTGATTCCGAGATCCAGAGTTCCCAGAATGAATTTCTGAACATTATTTCTGGTACGTTCAGTAAACGTACAAGCCGGTTTTTATAATTTTTGAACCAGTGCTCAGAATTGAAATCCGAGGACACCGTTGAACTCACAACATCGGTATTTTTTTAAGGATACTTTCACCTCAATGGCAGTTGGTCGAGGGTGAAAGTTAATTTTTGGGTTTTTTGTGGAAATAATAAAATAAAATAATCACATTTTATTTTATTTGTTGTAACCACCCATGTGAATATTTCATAGGTGGGGAACCCCATAACAAAATCCTCCCATGAGAGGTTATAGAGGTGGGGACCACCAAGCCTAACCTCCCATGAGAGGTTATGGTGGTGGGGACCACCCGAGGTTTGAAACCTCTTGAACTCCCTATTAAGTGGGGAGAAACCTCTTGGGATCCCCACTTAATTATGCCAACTCTCCCCATAATTCAATTATGCCACCCTCCTTTAATTAATTTTTTTCCAACCTCATCAATTAATTAAGTGGATCCAACTTAATTAATCCAATTTAAAATTGTACCAACAATTAAAAATTGGGGAAACACAAGAGTTGGGCATTTTCATTTTGGGGAAGAGGCTTGGAAAAGGAGAGAGTTCTTGGAGAAATCCCACCGATGAAGAAAGCTGACCTCAACTTTGAACTTCTTCCTCAAGACATCCTTCAATGGTGGACATCTTCAACAATGAAGAATCACCTCCATCGAAGAATGTTAATCCAACGAATGAGCTCGAGATTGGAGGTGTGTGGAGAATGAGACGAACGTCGACAACTTCATCTTATTCATCGCGACCTTGTCGACATCATCAAATGAATGAGGTAGGGGATTATTTGTGTTTGAATACTTTTACCATGTTATTCCCATGAATTATTTTTCGGGATTGGGAACAAATCATTGTGGGAGGTTGTAAATATTGACATTATTCTTCAAGTTCTTGTTGAACCATATGCTACCACCCTAACACAGAGGGTACGATCCAAACTAACATGGCCTGACCCTTCCGCAAATCTTGTGATGATTTGTGGTGTTGAATGGGATGAAGAAGACGACGCAACGACACCGCCCCATGGACACCACCGCCTCACGACCTCCACGCCCTCATGACACCCCCATGATCGAGCCGCTCCACAGAACCCATGACCAACGCGCCCCACGGCTCCACCACCGACTGCCCCACCGCTGCCGTCCGCCAAGACGCCACCGCCATCTGCCGAGCCACTACCGCCATCTGCTGAGCCACCGTCCCCATCCGCCGGGCTACCGCTGCCGTCCGCCGAGCCACTACCATCCCACCAACCCACCGACCGAGCCACCCCGGACGCACTGTCCACGGCCTTCCGAGCCACTCTGGCTAGCCACACATGGCTGAGCCGCTCTAGTTGAGCCACTCGCGGCCGAGACGCTCTGATCTAGCCACCCATACCCGCCCCGCTCCGGCCAAGCCGCTTCAGCCGAGCCGCTCCGGTCGAGCTGCCCGCGACTGAGATGCTTCAGCCGAGCCGCCTTGCGGCCCCAAGAGGCTCAGGCTGAGCTACCTTGCGACCTCACATCATCCGTGACCAAACCCTCGCAGCCCCTCACGGCCTATCGGGCCACCCATCAAGGGCTGTGCCAGACCCATCGGGACGAGCTAAACCCAACGGGCCGGGCCACACTACAGGTCGAGCCAACTATGACCCATTTACACACTTTTGGCCATAACTTTGGCACCAGGCATTCGTTTGATGAACCGTTAGTGGCATCGGAAACCATTGAGCAAGATAGTCCCTTTGAGTATACCCCACTAGAGTTTTGGATTAAGATGGGGAACAGTCAGGTTGGATCTAGAATGAATCCATCCGGTCCCCGAGGACTAAAAGGCTAATAACTCATAGACCGGGCATCTGATTGAGGAGATGTCTGTTATGTTGAGACCTCTATGACATGGATGAAATTTGAGATTCTTCTTTGTGAGACTTCATGGTAGTTAGAGTATCGACCAGTAGATCATAGAGCGGATTCTCCCAAAGATGAGTGAGCTTATTGTGGGAACCCCTTAGCTGGCTGAGACTTGAAGACTATGGACCTTTTTGACTTGGAGTGCCTTGACAGGACCAGTGGGTAGTGCCTCTATGTGACGTGGCAGACCCACGATTGGGAGCGCCTTTGTGTGACGTGGTAGACCCATGGTACACGACATGAGGAGTACCTTAGTAGGCCACGGTGGGGAGCACCTCTGTGTGACACAGCAGACCCACGGTACTCGACAGGAGGAATTGCACAACAAGTCATAAGGGGGAGCACCTTTGTGTGATGCAATAGACCCATGGTGGGGAGCACCTCTGTGTGACGCGGCAGACCCATGATACTCAATAGGAGGAGTACCTCAGCAATCCAAGGTTTGTGGGAATTTCGTCTGTGTGATGCATTAGGCCCACTATACTCTATAGAGGAGGTGATCTCCAGCAGCCGAGGTGTTCGACGATGTGATTGTAGATGTTACTTGTTACTAACCCTAGAGTAAATCCTGTAGTTAACTGAGTCAGTATCTCTGTGTTTTCCTCATGATTGATACAGATTACTTGATAACTTAGGTATATGTATGAGAATATACCTAAGTAGGGTTATCTGTGGATTTTATACTTTGTGGTTTATCCTTGGTGGTTTTTGTGATACCTTGATGGTATCAGGGTCCCTACTAAGTATTGTTATACTCATCCCTACACGAGCTATGCCCACACCTTGTTGTGTTGGATGCAAACGATGGACAACGCTGGCTGAGGATGAGAGTGTCAGGACTGGATGGTGATCGAAGGTGGACCATATGATGTGTTGGTACACAGAGGAGATGGGTAGATGTGGAGTGCTGAGGAGGTGATCTGTACCTACCCTTCAGGTATGAACCTCAGTGGATGATCTTGTAGCTGTCTTTTCTTTTTCATCAGTTGTTTTTTATTTCAGTTGTACTTTTACTTTTACTGTTGTGCTTGTATTCCAGCCCCTTTACTTTCAGCATTCTTTTGGTTATACAGTTTGCTTGTGTTCATATCTTACTGTGTGCTTGGTTATGTGAGGTTACAGGTTATAAAGGCAATTACTTCCCAGTTTTAGGGAAGACGCCTTTCGGTGCTTGTCGCCAGCCCCTGGCCTATGGTAGGCGGGCCTGAGGTAGTCACAACATGGGCCCTGGGTGATGGATTGTGACATGGTTTGTGGTTTTTGTTATTTTATTATGTATAGGCAAAAACCTAAATAATAATGAAATTTCCCTATTTTTCTTTATAAACACCCAAAAGATACCATTTACCTTCTCTAAAACTCTTTGGGGGAGCATAAATACTCTTCCCTAGACTATACATAGTCTTCCCAAGGCTTCCTAAAGTCTCAAGAAGCCCCTCCCAATCTTTTGGATTCACACACTCTGTAACGACCCAAAATTTCATTAATGGAAAATCCTTCTTGATCCAGTTAAATGTTTCTTTATGAAAAAAAATGTTTTTATAAGATGTCAACTTCTTTAGTTTAACGTTAAGATTTGTGACCGTTACTTTTATAGCCGTTGAACAGTGATCATCTGGGTAGTTTAAATATAAGGCTTTAACGAACCAATTTTCTACTCAGACAAAGGAAGCGATGGCCTCACCCAGTAGAATTGCCCCTTAGGAAGCCCATTTGTCGGAGCTTGGAAAGGAGGTGGCGTCTTTGGGCTTTGCCCTTGACCAAGCCCAAGCTGAACTTCATCAAGTCAAGCTCGAACGTGATCGTCTACGGGAAAAATGGAAGTTGATAGAGATTACCACTCGAGCGATGTTATCCGAGCAACCCCAAGAGTCTGTCACCATCGCACACCTTACCCTTAGGTCTTATGCGGCTATTTTAAGGGGTTATGTAAAAAATAAGTAGCACCATGTTCATGTACATTATTTTTGTATATAATAATGAATATAATTTCTAGTCATTTTTGATACATTGTAATTAGTTTTTAAAGTACAAACGGTGTTTTTAGTTATTTTTTAATTAAGAATTATATTTTATTAAATTAAAGGATTTTTGAAATAAATAATATTTTAATAAAATATTATTATTAATATTAAATTAATTTTTATTAAATATAAATGATCTTATAATTTTATGAATGCAATTAAAATTTTTATTAAGGTTTGAAAAGCCATTTCTGTCAAAACCCGTGAATTTTTTTATAAATGTCGGTTTTTATTTTAAAAGTGAAAATTCACATATTTAGAGAATTATTTAGATAAAATAAATATTATTTTTGGAATCAGGATGTCGAAATTATCCAACGGTGAATTTTTCATAATTTTCTGATACAATCAAATTTTTGGGTAAAAATTAAATACCATTTAAATATATAATGTGTTTTATGACATCATAATGACCCAATGGTGATGTAATAAAATACCATAATCCTTATGTTCGGCCAATATGTGTTTTATCATTAAAATAATGAGGTTTTGGGTTTGTTTGACTCACTTTTCAAAGCATTAATGGAGCCCTCAAGACTTATTCAACACTTTGCCTTTTAAATTAATTTCCATTGGAGTGTAACTCACCTCCACATAAGCAACCCTAATTTTTTAATAATTTCGGACCTTGGACTTGTAAAATATTGTTTTCCTCTTTCCTTTTCCAGAAACCATGGGCAAATACCATGGGATGGTTTGTGGTTTGGATTATTTTAATATAAGGGGTCCCAAACCTAAATAATAAAGAATTCTCTCACCTTTCCTATATAAACCCACCCAAGATCCCACTTCCTCCTCACCCAAAGCCCTTGAAGTTCGTCCAACCTCTGCCCTACTCTCTCTAGAATCCTCTCAAGGTGCCCCAATCTCCCAAGAAGCCTCTCACAAGCCTCTCTCTAGCCTTTGGAATCACACTTCCAAGTAAGGGGTTTTCTTCCTTTCTCATTTTTTTGTCAATTTTCTTTAAGTTGTATTTCCCTTTTTATTTCAATTATGAATGTTGGGGTATGGTTTTTCACCTCCCCCATACTGCCCTCTTATTGTTTGAATGATGGGAGAACCCTTTCTCTCTCATTAAATGCCTCCCATGTACACCTGTTACTATGCCGAAATTCCGAAAGGAACTTCTCTCTCTTCTTTTACATTCAAGCAATACTTTTGTATCATGAATCTAAATTACATTTCTATTGTTGGGACATGTATATATATGATCTACTTACTTTCCATTACATGTAAATATGATGAGGAACCCCTTTCTCTCTCATCAACCTTTTTATGAATTCTTATGTCACGCCGTTACGCTGCCGAAATCGCACCGATTTTCTAAGCCAATGTCTTTGTGTAGTGAATACCATGCCCATTTCTCCATCAAGGGTATCCACCTTTATGCACATTTACATATTGATTATAAAGTTTCATGTATGAATTCCACTTTCCTTTATCGTGGAAGAAATGATTATGTTTTATGAATCCATGTTTTATGATCCATGTGGCACACTTATGCATGAAATGAAATGTTTAAGAAGGGTGCGCCCTTTATAGCGCTCCAATGCATTGGGTAAAGTATAGTATCATGATACGTCATGTGCAATGAGTGTTTACTCATGCTAATTCAAGTGAAACGAGGGTTTACTCGTGCTTCAAGTGCAATGAGGGTTTACTCATGCTCCATGTGCAATGAGCCTTGGCTCATGCTAATTCAATGTTAAGTGTTGTTGCCACATTTCCATGCTATGATTATCATTCTTTATCATGCCTTTATGTTCATGTATCTCTTATGCTCTATTGATATGCCTATTGCCTAACATGTATTGTACTCCTCATGTTATTCATTGTGTACTCCCTTACTGGGCTTTATAGCTCACCCTTTTCTTATGCATGTCCTCAGGTTATCCCATGCAATGCTAAGTACGAAGGAATGTAGTGGTCATGTAAAGGAAGTTTTCAATAAGGATGTTGTATTTCAAGTTTAATGTTTTTATGTAATGATCCTAAGCCCCAAAGACACTAAACCTCTCGATCTTCTTTGCTGTATCAAGTGAAGTTTTATGTAATAAAGCATGTTTAAGTTGTAATAAAAAGCAGGGTTGTCATAGTTGGTATCAGAGGATAGGTTTAGTAATTTTTAAGATTAGAAAACCCTAGTAAAGCCTTAGATACAAGACTAATCATAATAAAAACATCCCTAAGTTTTGGTAAATACTAAGTAAGTGGTTTATCAAACAAATACATCCCTGTCTGGATAAGAGAAGGTAGAGGCGGCTCTGGCACAGATGTATCCTAGGGGTAAAACCCGAAAACACCGCTTTGAGCTAGACTCGAACGGGAACTGGTGAACGACAACGGGCCTTGCTGCACTCTTGGTTACGACACTCCTGGGGGATATGTTTTGATAAATTCACAATCTTAGTATGAACCCTTATTAAGGGAAAAATTCCCCTAAGGATATATGTTAGAAGGAAGATCATGAAAAGCCTGGATTGAATCCTATAGACTCATGAGTTAAAGAGATTAAAGTTTATTTATAAGTCATCAACTTTTGTCTTTGGATTACCCTTTATGTGTTACCCCTAACTTTCCTTTTATTCCAGCCAATGGCCGGTAATAGGAGAACTCGGGCTAACAACCGTTGTGAAGATCAGTGTGATGATTGTACTTATGAGATGCCCAATCCAATGGGAGCGGGAATCGCGAACTTTGTCAAGCTTCTCTCTCAGCTAACTCAAGTTTTGAATAGAAAAACTGGTCAAGAGGAACGTTCAACCCCCCCTAAGAAAGAACAAGTCACTATTGAAAGCTTCATGAGACAAAGGCCTCCTACTTTTAGTGGATCATCCGATCCCACGATTGCTGAACAATGGATCAACTCCATTGAAAAGATATTCTCTATCCTCCAATGCTCTGAAAAAGAGAAGGTTCTCCTGGTGGCTTATCGTATGGAGGGTGAAGCTGATCAATGGTGGACGTTGATCAAAAATACGAAGCCTGAGGAGGAGATAGAGGCTTTGGAATGGAAGGTATTCCAGAAGATGTTTTTTGATAAATATTTTCCACGCACCCTCCGTCTTAAGATGGAAAGGGAGTTCCTTTCCCTCAAGCATAAAGATGAGGAATCTGTGGGAGCGTACGAGGAAAACTTCACAAGGCTTGCACGATACACTTCCGGCTTTGTCGTTACCCCTGAATGCAAGGTTGACCGCTTCTTTGGTGGGCTAAAGCCTAGCTTGCGGAAAGCATTAGCGATCCGTGACTTCGACAGCTATGAGGAAATTGTCCGATGTGCCCTCAAGGTTGAAATGGAGATCGGAGAATCACAGGGGTATCATGGGGACAAGAAGCGGAAGGTGGACTTCAATGCTGGTGGTCCGATAGATAAATCCAACGGCGCTAAGAAATTCCAGCACCCCACTTGCCAAAAGTGTGGAAAAAAGCACCCTGGAAATTGCCTTAGGGGGACAAGAAAATGCTTCAAGTGTGGAAGAGAAGGGCACCTAGCTGTTAACTGTCAGCAAGAAGGACCCGCGACTGAGACGAAGGGGAGGAACGCTCCGTTCGAACCTCAACACGTTGTTCAATGCTTCAAATGCAAAGAACCGGGTCATTTTGAGAATCAGTGCCCTAATCCAAGGGTTATCGGAGGCAATCAACAACCTCCAAGATAGCAAGGAAGAGCTTTTGCCATCACTTCTGCCGAAGTGAACCCCGACAACGAAGTGGTGACAGGTACGCTAGTTATTCATTCAAGAATAGCGAACGTACTTTTTGATTCAGGTTCTACGCATTCTTTTATATCTCAAAAGTTTAGTAGAACAATCCCTGCACCACCACAAATCATGGAAGTAAAGATGTCGGTGAGTACGGAAAATGGGGCAATCATTGCATCCCATGAGTATAAGTCCTCCCCTGTTATAATCTGTGGATTGAATTTCCCGGCAAACCTCGTCATACTCCCTTTGGTGGAATTTGATGCAATTCTTAGCATGGATTGGCTTTCCTTATATAGAGCCAACATAAATTGTCGGGAGAGGGAAATCACACTCCATATAGAGAATCGACCCCCGATTATTTACAAGTGTCAGGAGGAAGATGAATCTCCTTTAGCTCCATCATCTCAAGCATGGATATTACTGCCTTATGAGCATGCATATCTGGCTCAGATGTTTGAGTCCAAGGAAGAAACCACCCTTCAAGAAATTCCTATTGTGAGGGAATTTGCTGAAGTATTTCCCGAGGAACTTCCTGGTCTTCCTCCAAGAAGAGATGTTGAGTTCTCAATTGAACTTATACCTGGGGTGCTAACAATATCCAAGACTCCATATAGAATGGCTGTGGTTGAGCTTTAAGAACTGAAGAAACAACTACAGGAGAATCTGGATAAAGGGTTTATACGCCCAAGTGCATCACCATGGGGTGCACCAGTCCTCTTCGTCAAGAAGAAGGATGGGTCAATGCGGCTTTGCATCGATTATCGTGAACTTAACAAAATCACGATAAAGAACAAGTATCCTCTCCCAAGAATCGATGACTTGTTTGATCAGCTGCGTGGAGCACAATACTTCTCCAAGGTCGACTTGCGGTCGGGATATTATCAAGTAAGGGTGAAGAAGGAAGATATCCCCAAGACTGCTTTTCGTACAAGGTACGGGCACTATGAATTCATAGTAATGCCTTTTGGACTCACCAATGCTCCAGCAATATTCATGGACTTGATGAATAGAGTCTTTAGAGATTACCTAGACAAATTTGTGGTAGTCCTTATAGATGATATTCTAATATACTCCAAAACCAAGGAGGACCATGAGGAGCATTTAAGAACTGTACTGGAGACTTTGCGCAAGGAGAAGCTCTATGCCAAGTACAGCAAGTGTGAGTTCTCGTTGAAGGAGGTCTCATTCTTGGGCCATATCATCACAAGCAATGGGATATCTGTGGACCCCTCCAAAACAGATGCAATTGAGGGATGGCCGAGGCCAACATCGGCAACTGATATCCGTAGCTTCTTGGGGTTAGCTGGATATTATCGACGATTTGTGAGAAACTTCTCACGATTGTCCAACCCTCTTACCAAGCTAACTCGAAAGGGAGTAAAGTTTTCTTGGAGTGATGAATGCGAAGAAAGCTTCAAGGAGTTGAAAAGGAGGCTTATCACTGCACCTGTGCTCACTTTACCCACAAGTGGGGAGCTTTTTGTGGTATTCAGTGATGCTTCGAAGAAGGGATTAGGATGTGTGATGATAAAGAATGATAAATTGATATCCTATGCCTCAAGATAGTTGAAAATCCATGAGCGAAACTATCCAACGCATGATCTGGAGTTGGCGGCGATGATCTTTGCCTTGAAAATCTGGCGGCATTATCTCTATGGAGGGAAATGTGAGATATATACTGACCACAAGAGTCTTAAATATATATTCACACAGAAAGAGATTAATATGCGCCAGAGAAGATGGATAGAGCTCATAAAGGATTATGACTGTTCAATACATTACCACCCTGGGAAGGAGAACAAGGTGGCGGATTCCCTAAGTAGAAAGGATCCAACAATTCTATCAATGATGAGAATTGAGAAGGATCCAATCTTCTTAGACTTGATGAAGATGGACGTGGGAATCATAAATAAGGGAACATCATCAATCCTTTCACAAATGATTGCTCAACCATCTTTTTTGGAAAGGTTAAAGGATGCTCAAAAGGATGATGCGAGGATCCAAGAAAAAGTGGAAGCTATCAAAAAGGGAAAATCCTCAGAGTTTAATGTTAATGAAGAAGGAATTGTGCGGTTTGGGAAAAGACTATGTGTCCCATCAAGTTCGGAGCTGAAGAAGGAACTTTTGGATGATGCACATAGTTCAAATTTCCCTATTCACCCAGGGAGCACAAAGATGTATCGAGATCTCCGAGAAAACTTTTGGTGGGATAATATGAATAAGGAGATCGCCGAATATACATAAAAGTGCCTGGTGTGTCAGCACGTGAAGGCAGAGAGGTAGAATTCTAAGGGGATGATGCAACCATTGCCCATACCAGAATGGAAATGGGAGAACATCACCATGGACTTCGTCACTGGACTTCCAAGGACATCCAAAAGCAACAATGCAATCTGGGTTATTGTGGACCGTCTTACAAAGACTGCACACTTCATTGCTATTCGAGAAGATTTCTCTTTGGATCAACTGACACAGATATATATCAGGGAAGTGGTACGGTTTCATGGAGTACCACTATCTATTGTGTCTGACCGAGATCCAAGATTTACCTCTAAGTTTTGGAAGAGTCTTCAACATGCTCTGAATACTAAACTGAACTTCAGTACGGCCTATCATCCTCAAACTGATGGCCAATCCGAGCGGACTATCCAAACACTTGAGGATATATTGAGAGCGTGCTCAATGGACTTTAAAGGAGGATGGGATCAACATCTTCCTCTAGTTGAGTTCTCTTATAATAATAGTTTCCACTCGAGCATCCAAATGGCACCATATGAACCCCTATATGGGAAAAGGTGTAGAACACCGGCATGTTGGGATGAGGTCGGTGAACGTAAGCTGCTTGGACCAGAAATGGCCGAAGAAATGGTGGAGAAGGTGAAAACCATTCAGCAGCATATCAAGGCAGCCCAAAGTCGACAAAAGAGTTATGCAGATAATCGTCGATGAGACCTTGAGTTTAAAGTCGGAGACATGGTGTTTTTACGCATATCTCCGTGGAAGAAGGTCATGAGGTTTGGAAAGAAAGGGAAGTTAAGTCCAAGGTACATCGGCCCATTCGAGATTCTTGATCATGTTGGGGCTGTGGCCTATCGACTAGCACTTCCACCGACTATGTCCAAGGTGCATGATGTCTTTCATGTATCCCTCTTAAGGAAGTACATACCGGACCCTTCACATGTACTCTCTTCCGAGGTGGTACAATTGGAAGATGATCTTTCTTATGAGGAGTAACCAGGGAAGATCTTAGATCGTAGAGAAAAAGTTCTACGAAATAAGACAATGCCCCTCGTCAAGGTGTTGTGGAGAAACCAAAAGTTTGAAGAAGCAACTTGGGAGTCAGAGGATATGATGAAGCTAAGTTACCCACATTTGTTTTAGTGTGGGAAAAGGAAAATTTCGAGGGCGAAATTTCTTAAGGGGGGAATGTTGTAACGACCCAAAATTTCATTAATGGAAAATCCCTCTTGATCCAGTTAAATGTTTCTTTATGAAAAAAAAAAATGTTTTTATAAGATGTCAACTTCTTTAGTTTAACGTTAAGATTTGTGACCGTTACTTTTATAGCCCTTGAACAGTGATCATCTGGGTAGTTTAAATATAAGGCTTTAACGAACCAATTTTCTACTCAGACAAAGGAAGCGATGGCCTCATCCAGTAGAATTGCCCCTTATGAAGCCCATTTGTCGGAGCTCAGAAAGGAGGTGGCGTCTTTGGGCTTTGGCCTTGACCAAGCCCAAGCTGAGCTTCATCAAGTCAAGATCGAACGTGCTCGTCTACGGGAAAAATGGAAGTTGATAGAGATTACCACTCGAGCGATGTTATCCGAGCAACCCCAAGAGTCTGTCACCATCGCACACCTTACCCTTAGGTCTTATGCGGCTATTTTAAGGGGTTATGTAACAAATAAGTAGCACCATCTTCATGTACATTATTTTTGTATATAATAATGAATATAATATCTAGTCATTTTTGATACATTGTAATTAGTTTTTAAAGTAAAAACGGTGTTTTTAGTTATTTTTTAATTAAGAATTATATTTTATTAAATTAAAGGATTTTTGAATTAAATAATATTTTAATAAAATATTATTATTAATATTAAATTAATTTTTATTAAATATAAATGATCTTATAATTTTATGAATGCAATTAAAATTTTTATTAAGGTTTGAAAAGCCATTTCTGTCAAAACCCGTGAATTTTTTGTATAAATGTCGGTTTTTATTTTAAAAGTGAAAATTCACATATTTAGAAAATTATTTAGATAAAATAAATAATATTTTTGGAATCAGGATGTTGAAATTATCCAACGGTGAATTTTTCATAATTTTCTGAGAGTCAAATTTTTGGGTAAAAATTAAATACCATTTATATATATAATGTGTTTTATGACATCATAATGACCCAATGGTGATGTAATAAAATACCATAATCATTATGTTCGGCCAATATGTGTTTTATCATTAAAATAATGAGGTTTTGGGTTTGTTTGACTCACTTTTCAAAGCATTAATGGAGCCATCAAGACTTATTCAACACTTTGCCTTTTTAAATTAATTTCCATTGGAGTGTGACTCACCTCCACATAAGCAACCCTAATTTTTAATAAGTTCGGACCTTGGCCTTGTAAAATATTGTTTTCCTCTTTCCTTTTCCAGAAACCATGGGCAAATACCATGGGATGGTTTGTGGTTTGGATTATTTTAATATAAGGGGTCCCAAACCTAAATAATAAAGAATTCTATCACCTTTCCTTTATAAACCCACCCAAGCTCCCACTTACTCCTCACCCAAAGCCCTTGAAGTTCGTCCAACCTCTGCCCTAATCTCTCTAGAATCCTCTCAAGGTGCCCCAAGCTCCCAATAAGCCTCTCACAAGCCTCTCTCTATCCTTTGGAAGCACACTTCCAAGTAAGGGGTTTTCTTCCTTTCTCATTTTTTTGTCAATTTTCTTTAAGTTGTATTTCCCTTTTTATTTCAATTATGAATGTTGGGGTATGGTTTCGCACCTCCCCCATACTTCCCTCTTATTGTTTGAATGATGGGAGAACCCTTTCTCTCTCATTAAATGCCTCCCATGTACACCTGTTACTATGCCGAAATTCCGAAAGGAACTTCTCTCTCTTCTTTTACATTCAAGAAATACTTTTGTATCATGAATCTAAATTACATTTCTATTGTTGGGACATGTATATATATGATCTCCTTACTGTCCATTACATGTAAATATGACGAGGAACCCCTTTCTCTCTCATCAACCTTTTTATGAATTCTTATGTCACACCGTTACGCTGCTGAAATCACACCGATTTTCTAAGCCAATGTCTTTGTGTAGTGAATACCATGCCCATTTCTCCATCAAGGGTATTCACCTTTATGCACATTTACATATTGATTATAAAGTTTCATGTATGAATTCCACTTTCCTTTATCGTGGATGAAATGATTATGTTTTATGAATCCATGTTTTATGATCCATGTGGCACACTTATGCATGAAATGAAATGTTTAAGAAGGGTGCGCCCTTTATAGCGCTCCAATGCATTGGGTAAAGTATAGTATCATGACACGTCATGTGAAATGAGTGTTTACTCATGCTAATTCAAGTGCAACGAGGGTTTACTCGTGCTTCAATTGCAATGAGGGTTTACTCATGCTCCATGTGCAATGAGCCTTTGCTCATGCTACTTCAATGTTAATTGTTGTTGCCAAATTTCCATGCTATGATTATCATGCTTTATCATGCCTTTATGTTCATGTCTCTCTTATGCTCTATTGATATGCCTATTGCCTAACATGTATTGTACTCCTCATGTTATTCATTGTGTACTCCCTTACTGGGCTTTATAGCTCACCCTTTTCTTATGCATGTCCTCAGGTTATCCCATGCAATGCTAAGTACGAAGGAATGTAGTGGTCATGTAAATGAAGTTTTCAATAAGGATGTTGTATTTCAAGTTTAAAGTTTTTATGTAATGATCCTAAGCCCCAAAGACACTAAACCTATCGATCTTCTTTGTTGTATCAAGTGAAGTTTTATGTAATAAAGCATGTTTAAGTTGTAATAAAAAGCAGGGTTGTCATACACTCAATTAAGGGATCCTCACATTCTCTTATTTATTTATGTTCCCTTATTACCTTATGCATTCTATTTCCAATTAATTATTTGGTGATATGTATTTCCATGTATCAATTAATACCCACTTTATTTGAAAATTATGAGATACCACTTTCACTCTCATCAACCCATTTTATGAATTTTTATCTGACGATGTTATGTTGTCAAAATTACACTATGATTTTTCCATGAAAAAACAGTTATATAGTGAATGGATTAACTTTTTCCTATCAAGGTTGTTCAACATTATAAACATATACCTATTTTAAATGAGAATTACATGTATTTATTCTTCACTCTATGTTCATGGAATAAAATTTTATGATAAATGAATCCGTTTATTATGATTTATGTGGAACACTTAAGAATGAGAATGAAATTAATGTGATGGGTGCACTCGAAATTATATTACGATCCAACGAATTGGGTAGTGCTTGGTCCCATTAGAATTCATGTTGGGATAGCGAGTGAACTTGATTCCTTTATTGGAATTTTTTCACCCTGATTTCTTGGTAGTTTAGCCTTGACCTATGTTTATGATGCAGTGTTTTATGCTGTCGTCACATTTCTCATGTTATGATTATCATGCTATATAATGTCTTATTGTTCCTATTTATGATTCCTACTCATTTTATGCCCCATTTATATTTCTATTGTCTAAAATGTATCACCTTATTCCATGTTTATTCCCTTATTGGTATATATATCTCACCCCTTTGTTTTGTTTGTCCCCAGGTTATCCCATGGAGTTTTATGTTTGAGCATGTTAAGGAAGTTTTCAATAAATATGTTGTTTTTTCATATTCAAAATGTTATATAATGTAACTAATTCCCAATGAAACTATAATTATTGATATTTAGAGTTTTATTAAGTTTAATATTATGTAATTAATCATTTAATAATTTGAAATAATGAGAAGGGTTGTTATAGTTTGTATCAAAGGAAATGTTTAGTTAATTTTGGGTTTGGGAATATAAAACTCTAGAGAAAGACATAGGAATTAGACTAAGTATAATAAAAAACCTAAATTTTCCTATGTATATATTAATTGGTTTATAAATGAAATACATATTTTCCTATATATGACAAGTTTACATGGTTTTGACATAGATGTATCTAGGGGTAACAACCCCGACAAGGTGTGCCAGGCCTGACTAAGTGTAACCCAGTACTGGACAATAGGCATTACTGTGAACTTGATTTGACAATATGGGGGGATATTCTTTGGTAAATTCTTAATATCATTATGAATCATTATTAAAGGATCAAAAAATTCATATAAGAATATATGTTTAGAAATTGATCATGGATTAGATGGATTTATGATTAGAAATTCATAAGTTAATAAATAAATGTAATTTATAAGTTATACCTTTAATTTCATCGTATTCCCATTTACATGTTTAATAGTTTAAAAATAATCATCCATAATTTTCCATTTTATTCTATCCAAAGTATATAAATATGTGGAATTGGGTGAATAATCAATCTGACGAGCAATGTGATGACTTCCCCAATGAGAAGCCCAACCCGATAGAAGCAGGAATCACTGACTTTATGGAGATACTATCTTAGATGAATCATGTTCGTAATAGAAAACTAAATTCGGAGGAGCACCCAAATCCCCCTAAGAATGAAAAAACTTAAATTGAGATCCTTATGTGATAAAGGCATATGAATTTAAGTGGGTCATTTGATCCTTTAATCACAGAATAATGAATCAGTTCCATTGAGAAGATCTTCTCTATCCTTCAATGTTCCAAACAAGAGAAAGTTCTAATGGATGTTTACCATATGGAGGGAGAAGCTGACCATTGAAAAAAATTGATTATAAATAAGAAGCCTAAGGAATATATCAACGTATTTTGGTGGAAATAATTCCATAAAATGATTTTTGATAAATATTTTTCTCACACACTCTGACTTACAATCAAAATGGACTTTCAAGACCTTGATAAAAAATATGATGAATCTATTGGGGATTACAAAGAAAACAAAAAAATAATTACATGATACACCTTTATATTTTTCCTTACCCCCAAATTCATGTTTTACCACTTATATGGTGGTCTAAAACATAGTCTATGAAAATCCCTGGTGATCCATGACTTTGATATCTATGAGGAAATTTTATAATGTGACCTCAATGTCGAAATGTAGATCAAAGACTCTCAAAGGTATCATGGGTATAAGAAGTGTAAGGTGGAGTTTAATTCTAAAATTAATATGGAGAAATCTAATGGTTCCATGAAATTTTAATATCCCACTTTTCAAAGGTGCAGAAATAATTACCATGGAAATTTCCTAAATGGAATGAGGAGATACATTTTGTGGGGGAAGGACACCTAGATAATGATTGATGGCTAGATAAACCTACTTGTATAGAATATGAATGGAATTCTCTAGCTAAACCTCCATTCATTGTTTATGGTTTTAACTACAAGTAACCAAGGCACTTTGAAAACCAATTCACTATGCCAAGGGATTTCAGAGACAACCAAAAAATTCCAAGGAAGAAAGGGTGATATTTTTCCATCACAACCACTGATGTGGGTATCAACAATGAATTTGTGATAGTTATGTTAGTTATTATTTAAATTATAGTGAATTTACTATTGGATTTTGGTTCTATGCATTCCTACATATGATGAAATTTTTATAGAACTATTCAATATCCACCGCAAAGAATTGAAGTGGAGTTATCAGTGAACATAGAAAATGAGGTAATTATTGCATCCCATGTATTTAATTCCTCCCCTATCCCAATTTTTAGGATAAACTTTTCAGTGAACCTTTTCATTCACCCTTTGGTGGATTTTGATGGAATTCTGGGTATGTAGTGGCTTTCCCTATATAGATCCAATATAAATTTTCATGAGAAGGAAATCACTGTCCATATCATGAATCAACCGTAGATTCTATATAAGTGAAAAGAGGAGGATGAATCATCTTTAGAACCAACATCAAAATCATGGATATTATTTCCCCACAATCAAGAGAATCTAGATAAAATGATTTATTCTGTGGAAAGAATCATCCTTGACGAAGTTTTAATTGTTAGGTGATAGGATGATGTGTGTCCAGATGAATTTCGTAGTCTTCCTCATTTCCAGGAGGATGGATTTTCAATCAAACTTATACCTGGGGTGTTACCATTATCCAATAATTTGTATACAATGGCTATGGTGACACATGAGGATCTAGAAAAAAGTACATGTGAATATGGATAAAGGGTTTAGACACCCAGGTTCTTCACAATAGGGTGCACTATTCGTCCCCATCAAGAAGAATGATGGGTCAATTATCTTTTACATTGATTATTGTGAGCTCAACAAGATCTCGACAAAGAAAAGGTACCTCTACCATAGATTCCTGACATATTCAATCAGATATCTAGAGAATAATACTTTTCCAAGGTGGATCTATGGTTGGGGTTATTATCAAGTTATAGTGAAGAAGGATGATATCCCCAAGATTTATTTTCTTACAAGGTATAGGCTCTATGAGTTCACAATAATTCCATTCGAACTCATTAATGATCAAGAAATATTTATGGACTTTATGAATATATTATTTAGAGATTAACTCAAAATATTTATTGTGGTTTTTATAGATGATATTATAATATACTCCAAAACCAAGGATGAGCATGATGATCATATGAGAACTATGCTAATGACCTTTCAAAAGGAGAAGCATTATACCAAGTAAATACAAATTTAGTTATGGTTGAAGGAATTATCATTATTAATGAATATAATCAAAATCAATGGGATATCTGTGGACCCTTCAAATAAAGATGAAATTAAAGGATGTTCAAGGACAATATCTCTGAAAGATATCCATATATTCCTTGGGTTATCTAGATATTATTGAAGACTTGTGATAAGTTTATTATGATTTTCACACCCTATTACAATGATAACTTGGAAGGGAGTCATGTTTTCTTGGAATGATAAATGTGAAGAAAGATTTAGGGATTTTAAAAGGAGGATTATCCCTTCAATTGTGCTCACACTACCCAAAATTGGAGATATTTTCATGGTATTTAGTGATTCTTTGAAGAAGGTATTGGGTTGTGTGTTATTGTAGAATAGAAAATTCACAACCTATGCTTCAAGGAAACTAAAAGATCACAAAAACAACTACCCAACACATGATTTGGAGTTGGATACATTGACATTAGATTAAAAAATATGAGGACATTATCTCTTTGTGGAGAAGTATAAAATATATATGGATGATAGAAGCCTCAAATATATATTCCCATTTAAAGATCTTAATATGAACCAATGATGGTGTTCAGAGTTGATCAAGGACTATGACTGCTCAATTCACTACCATAAAAAAAAGTGAATAAAGTGGTAGATGATCTAACTAGAATAGATACAATAATTATATCATTGATGGGGATTGAGAGGGATCCAATATTCTTATATTTGGAAAGGATGGATGTGGGGATATTTAAAGAAGAAACATCATAAGTCCTTTCACAAATTATTCCTCAACTGCCAATTTTGTAGAGGTTAAAGGATGATCTAAGAGACTACAAGGAAATTCAGAAGAAAGTGAAACATATAAGAACAGGGAAATCCTTGGAACACAATGTTAATGAAGAAGGTGTTATAATATTTGGTCCAATACTATGTCTACCATCAAATCCTATGTTAATAAAGGAGCAATTGGATGATGCACATAGCTCAACCTTATCAATCTATCCTAGAAGCACAAATATGTATCAAGAAGTCCAATAACACTATTTGTGGGACAATATAAAGATAGATATCATATAATATATATCAAGATTTCTTAAATGACAGCAAGTTAAGTCGAAGAGGAAAAAATCTTAGGGGATAATGAAACCATCACCCGTACCATCATGAAAATGGGAAAACATCACCATGTAATTTGTCACCAGACATTCAATGAAATTCAGAAGAAACAATTATATCTGGGTTGTAGTGGATCATCCTACAAAGACTGCACACTTCATTGTGATTCAAGAGTATTTATCAGTAGATTAACATGCATAGATATACATCAGAGAGGTTGTAAGGCTACATGGAGTACCACTATCAATTGAATCTAAATGAGATTTGAGATTCCCCTAAAAGCTCTAGAAACATCTCCAACATGCTCTAAACATTGAGATGAACATCGGTATAGCCTATCATCCCCAAAATAATTTCTAGTCTAAATAGATTATTCATCCATAGAAAGAAATGTTGAGAGCATGTTCTATGGACTTCAAAGAAGGATGGGACCAACATTTTCCTCTGGTCGAGCTCTCATACAAAAAAAATTTCCACCCAAACATGCAAATCCCCCCATATGAATCCCTTTATCAGAATATGTGAGAAACACCTAGAAGTTGAGATGAAGTTGGGAAATAAAAACTACTAGGTCCTAAATTTGTCGAGGAAATGGTGGAAAATGTTATGACCATTGAGAAACATATCAAGGCTTCTTGGAGTCTAAAGACAAGCTATGATAAAAATCGTCGATGAGACCAAGAGTTTGATTTTATACACCTGGTATTCCTATGCATTTCTCCAGGGAAGAGAGTGATAAGATTTTGAAATAAGTGGAAGCTTAGTCCAAGATACATAGGCCCCATTGACATCCTTAATCACATCTAAGAAGTGGCCTACCGATTTTTACTCCCACCTAACCTATCTCAAGTAAAAGATGTATTCCATGTATCTCTCTTGAGAATGTAAATACCAAACCCCTCAAATGTAATCAATATAGAGGTGGTACCATTGAATAATTACCCTTCCTATGAGGAGTATCTAGTGAAGATATTAGATCATAGATTCAAAGTTCTACGAAATAATACAATGAACCTATCAAAGTATTGTGGAGAAACCACAAGTTTGAACAAGAAATGTGGGAACAGAAGGAAGTGATTATTTGGAGTTAACCTAATCTATTTTATTAAGTGAAATGAAAATTTTGAGGGTGAAATTTCTTAAGGTGTAAGATTGTAACATCATGAACTGTTATATATAAAATTCCTCTTTTGATTTAACTAAATGTATTATTAGGTAATATAGTTATAGAAAACATAAGAACTTATTTTGTTTTATTATATCAAATTGAATTAAATATACCATTAATTATCATTACCATTGATAATATAGCTATTGAAAAATGATCACATGATTAGTATATATATAGGGTTTTAATAAATCCAATTGACATAGACAAAGGAAGTGATGACCTCAACCAGTACGATCATACCCTATGAAATCAATTTATCAGATATTCCTAGGGATATAAAATCACTAGGATTTTCCCTTGACCAATCCCAATATGAGATCCAATAACTTAATCATAAGAGAAACCATTTATGGGATAATTTCAAGATCATCGAGATCATGACTCAAACCATGTACACTGAACCACCCCATGAAATTCGAACTATCCTACACCCAACACTTAGGTAATTTTTAGGTGTATTAAATGGATATGTATCAAGACCCTAGTATTATGAGTATATAATTTTTTTATATAATAATGGATATATTTTCATTCTGTTATGGTTACTTTGTAAATTATTTTTTAATTAGATATAATAAGACACAAATAGTATTTTTAGATAATATTAAAATTCAATTAAGAAATATATTTTGAGGAATTAATGGATTTTTCAAATAAATAAAGTTTTAATAAAATTTTATTATTAAATAATATTTATTTAATATAAATGGTAACATAAGTTTTATGATGTCAAATGTAATTTTTATAAGGGTCTAAAAATAGTTATTGTCAATAAACCCAACCTTTCTTAATAAATATGGATTACTATTTTAAAAGTGAAAATTTAAATATTTAGAAAATTATTTATATAAAATGAATATTAATTTTGGAATCATCAATTGGAATTATAAAATGGTTATTTTTTCATAATTTTATGAGATAATTGAATTCTTGGATAAAAATTAAATACTATATAAATATACTTTGTGTATTATAGAATCATAATGACCCAAAAGTGATGTAATAATTAATATAAAGGGTATCCATGACCAAATATATGTTTTAAATTTAAAATAATTTTATTTTATGTGTATTTGATTAGTTCAATAAATCCATTGTGGATGCTCCAAATCCATTAATATATTTTAAGGTTTTAAAACAATTTTTGTAAGAATATTAATCTCCTTCATATAATAAAGGGTATAATTTTATTAATTTCATCACTTGGTATTATATAATAATGGGATCCACTCCGATTTTGGAGAAACCATAGAAAAAAACCATGGTATGGTTTGTGATTTTGGTTTTTTTATTATGTAGAGTCCAAAATCTAAATAATAATGAAATCCCTATCTTTTCTTGTATAAACCAACCAAGCTCTAATTTTTCTTCACTAAAACTCATTTTATCACTTGTATAATCTTCCCTTCACTCTCTATAGTCCTCTATAGGTTCCACAAGCTATAAATAATCCCCTTCCAAGCTTTTGGAATCCCGCACTCAAGTAAGGGATCCTCACCTTATCTTATTTATTCAAGTTTCCTTATTATCATATAACTTATATTTCCAATTCCTTATATTGGGATATGTATTTACATTTAGCTATTACTGAATATTTTATGTACAAATCATGAGATACCCCTTTAACTCTCATCAACCCATTTTATGAATTTTATTTGATGCTGTTATGCGGCCAAAATGTAACCTCTATTTTTCCATGCTAAAACAATTGTGTAGTGAATACCTTACCCATTTCCTATCAAGGGTGTTAAAATTTATACACATATACCTATTTGACATGGGAATTACATGTATATATTACAAAATCAACTATCTTAGAATAAAATGTGAGGATAAATGATTCCTTGTATTATGATATATGTGGAACACTTAATCATGAGAATGAAATGAATGTGATAGGCGCACCCAAAATTATATAGTTCTTCAATGCATTGGGTAATGTTTAGTCTCATGAGAAGTCATGTTGGGATAAGTAGTGAACCCAATTCCTTTATGGGAATTTTTACACCATGATGTATTGGTGGTTTTTCCTTCGTTGATGTTTTAGATGCAATGTTTTAAGTTATTTCCACATTTTCCATGCTATGATTATCGTGTTATATCTTGTCTCATTGTTAAATTTTATGATTCATAATATTTTTATGCCCCATTGATATGACTATTTTCTAACATTTATTACCTTATTCCATGTTTATACCATTATTGGGATTTATAGCTCGCCCCTTTCTTATGTTTGTCCCCTGGTTATCCCATGTAGCTTTAAGTGTTAGCACGTTAAGAAAGTTTTAAATAAAGAGGTTGTTTTTTACTATTTAAAATTTTATTTGATGTTCCTAATTCACAAAGACACTATAATTATCAAAATTCTAGTTTTTATTAAGTTTAATATTACATAATAGGTCATGTATTAATGTGTAATAAAGATAAGGGTTTTTATAAAATATCTCCCATTATTGGGAACCATAAAGTATTCCATACATTATTGTTAGCATTAAATTCAAGATTATCATCTCTAGAAAATGTGTAAATTTACCTGTTTATAATTTAATAATTTCAAATCATCATAAAATATTATTCCACTCTAGTTTGAATCACAAAATTCATCCCATGATCACTCCAGTACTCATATTCATTTCCATTAAATATTATAGGATGATTAGGGTATAGATTTTTAATCGAACCTATATGCATTATTTCCATAATAATTTTTTTTCTCTACCACATATAAATTGGAAGGAAACCTAGGAAATGAAATTATGATAAAGAAAAAGATAAAATAATAAGAGCAGGATTAGTCTCAAACATCGATTCCTTCTATAATTCCAAGTATTTTCTCATATATACCACGATGGGTACAATACAAGACAAGGTGTCCTGTATTGTAAAAGGTGAATTCAAATTTTTGAAAACCTCTATGTGAAATTCTATCATAATTAAGGATCTTATGATTAACCCATGATTGATCAAAGTAAAAATAGCATAAATATAATTATAAAAAGTATCGATATAAACACATGAGAAATTGATATTTTTAGAAACTCATGAAATCCCAATAACTAAAAGAATAAAAAATGAATGTATAATAAAAAATAAAAAAAATGAAAAGTATCATATAAGAATACAATTAATACTATAATGGATATTTTAAATATCCTTTTTATCCAAAGTTCACAAATTTTCATTAACCCTTAACCAAGGTATCTATTACTTTAATCCTTTCAGATGGTCTATCTTTTTATCCTATGAATCCCTCAACATAAACCTATCAAAAGATTCAATGTCTCAGTATCCTCATAATTTCTCAATCACATAGGATTTGGATGAGCACTAACTTACGATCCTCATAATTCCTCAATCACACATGATCATATATAACCGATCAATCATCCTATTTTGAAAATACATTGATCAGAATGATAAAAACACATCAATTACAATAAGAGAGCTTAGAAAATTTAAAATTAATACCTCACTATCAATTTACCTAAGAAAAAATCTCAAAAATGAAAACTTGAACTATTATAAGCACAATAGAAAATAAGACTTTGAATGATTAAAAATTCTATCCAAAATTTGAATCTTATATATCAACATTCTTCCAATCCTCAAAGAAACATTGCTTTTATAGGAAACCTTTTAGTGGTCAGAATCTGTGATCTTTGGGGTCAGTTGTAACTACATTTGAAGTATCTTTATTACCTTCTCATGAACTAAGTGTAACTTTATATTTTTTAATGAATTTATTTATTTCATGCTAAAATTATCATACCTCTAGGGAAATAAAAGTTATTCATAAGATTTAGATTTATGGTTTTTTTGTATTTTTAACAAAAATTACCATAAAATCATTTACCATACTTGTATTCCACACAAAAAAACATAAATAAATATTCAAGATATATCATGTTATTATTTAGTGAATAATTATTTTCAAAAAATTATAATCACATGAGTCTCTAACTCGACATTAGTAAATCAAAGTTTTACTAAATTTTCATTTTTTATATTTTCTTAAAATCAACTATAAGTCCATAAAACTTTTAAAGCTATAGAAATTAATTTTTTTTCACTTATAAACATATTAAATACCTTAAAAAATGGTATATTCATGTCTAAATAACCTAAATTGTTTTAACAAATTAAAATTCCCAAGCTTGGTCCAACTCGTATAACCTGACCAGATTACCTATCCTAAATACATATATCATCCACGAGATATCTTGAAATATTACCAAATAGATCCTACCACAACCATAGAATAATGTTTTATATATTCTGAAATTATAGATACAACACTAAACACATACATCTCTTTCTCAAAAGGCCAACTACCTAGTTAACCCAAATCAAACACATCGATTCGTTCTCTGGGCACTCCCCACTAGAGGAATTATTTACTCTATCACTTACAAACCCAATATATCAACACTAAAATGGAACCTATCTAGTTAATTAGTCTGAAACCTAAGTTCAAATGATCATAAATTATAATTCCCAAATCACATTAAATAACCTTTTCAAACTTTCATCATGGTATATATTTATATAAATCTTTCCTGACAACCCATTCCCACATAAATTCCCTATTCCAACACATCCCACATCCACCATTAATAATATCTAATTATCAAATTTTTATAAATACATTGATAATCTATTTATCATATATAAACCTCATGAAATAGTATGAACTATAAAAACTAAAAACCAGGTCGGAAACTTAGGTTACACCTCTAACTATCATCGATTCTCTATCATGATCTAAAAATATCAGCCCTACCATATACAACAAGGTCAAAGACTGATGTTCAATGTCTATCCCCCAAGAGGTGTTGTAATCCCCACTGGATACTATCCATGTTTCTAGTTATCTCTCTCACTTCTATGTACCATGCATGCAGTCATATCCAAGATACCATCTCCTAGTATCAGTACAAGTCCTACATCAGATGCTTGAGTCTTCCTAGATCCACAACATACAACTATCAATAAGGTACTTTGACAAAACATCTCTAGATTCCCCATTCGGCTTCATGTTATATACTCCTTTGAGGGCCGATCCCATTTAGCCCAATAATGTCCCACTTAATCATATTAAAACAATGTCACTGATTATCCCCTCTATTGTGGTATTATCACACCTCTACTTTGACTACCCTGCTAAATCTCCTCAAGAACTCACTTCTAGATACCTATATCTCTACCATATATCTAGCTTTAAAAAATGGTTTGGATCAATATAGTCCCTTTTGTTATGTTCTGATCAACTATATGTTTCAGGTTCACCACCTCTCATAATGAGGTCAACCTAAAGATGTTTACCTAGACCCAGATATCATACATTAAACCATCATAAAACCATCACACTAAGGTGATATATTCTCCTACCATTTTCATAAAAAATTGAAACAAATATATGGATATTCTAGTATAATCAATAATAAAGTTCTATTCTTGCTTCAAGTGTATAAACTCATGGTCCCACAATATCTCTAGAAAGAAGTTCTCAAAGAACATGACCTAAAAGTCCTTCTATGTAAACCCCACATGTTTTTTTCCTATACATGGATGTCCCACTAGAATTTCCCTCCATTATAAGAATATATATATGTATAACTTCACCCTATTACTGGAGAATTTCTAAATCTAGTTACATATTGTTTTTATAAACTAAATCTAGTACTCTGAACCCTTGGTTATTCACTCACCTTGAAACAAAGGAGGGTACTGTAATTGGAAATCCCATGCCAAATATTTTATGCGTAGATTATCTCCCTATGATCTTTGGTCAATACATTGGATGACTCATACTAACATCACCTTGAGATACTCATCCAAACACTTCCCCAAATCCTCCACCTATTTTGGTTATACTTCCAAACTAAAAGCCTCTATTTATGGATAATTATTACCCCCACCCTTAGATCCCTCATACCATGAATGCCATCATGGAAAAATATATTCACCCTAAAAAATGGATTTTTCCTAGGTGAAATATATTTGAGAACAAAATAATTTAATCAACTTACATATAAAAACCTAGATATAAAACATTTAGAATGTTGTATTAGGTTTAATGACTCCTTATCCATTAGACTTCCCTATTATGATTTAGTTGCATACCATATTGCCTTATGGCCTATATATAACCATGTTAGGTCTTGGTACCACACACACCATACACACACATGTTCACTTACAAATTCACATCAAGAATAAAATTATTAGATTGACTAAGTATAATGGAACTAAGAAGAAATATTGGAAAAAACTATATAGGTTATTTTAGACACATTTAATATGTCAACCCCAATTCATTTCTAAAACTGCTTCCCTTATTGGGATATCTGGGTATAATTCCCCCATGACACCATATAGGAAATCATTTTTTATCTTGTTATTAAAAAATTGAATAGTTAAACCCTTTCTTTTATTATAGGTTATATACAATAATATTAGGTAACACACATATTTCATGTTATCCCTACATTTATAATAATATGTATTAGTATCCCAACTTTCCTCTCTTTGATAAGAGTGCGAAACAATAAAACAATAATTTCAAATAAAAAAATCTAAATAAAATAGCTCAGTTATAACCCCCAAACCTTAAAAAATATTGATTCCATAGTATCATGGACTTCAGCCCATAATCATTCTGGGAAGACACAAATCATGACATCGAACACAAGTTCCAAAACATTACTATAATACATTCTACCATAATCTAAATAAAAAACAACCTTATAATAACTCAAAATTAATACCATTATATAGTAAAACTTTGGAACCATCCTTCTTAGGTACTACCTTTTATCACACATTATTTAATATCATTTTTAATGCCCCACCACCCTAGGCTACTTGAATGGTTCCATAATCGATTGTTCAACATATGACCTTAGGCACACATTACCATTGGGAAAGGGGTTTTGACTAGAAATGAGGTTCTATGAGGTGATAGTGGGGATACTATACCATCTTGAGTTAATAATAATACTAACACAACATAGTGGAATTAAAGATATAATAATAAATGAAATCCAAAATATTCATATTATATGTTTTACTAATATTTTACATGTTATTCTATCATGGTAATTTAAATAGGATCACTTGTGGGTCAATTATGTGTATTTATATATACATATTCACAATTTCCAAAAAAAAATCACCATCCCAGCACTGTGGAACCACCTTTCCCAATGAAAAATCATTCAAACCATCCTGTAAACCATATTAAAATATCTTCCCACTATGTTCCAATCACCAATACGTTTCCCTTACATATTCAAAGAACTATAAGGTAAGTATGTGTCTCGTAGGGCCTGTGCGGGTTGTGAGTATGAACTTTGTAGGCTAATACTAATATTGTTCCTAGATTATATCTATATGTATAATATTGTGTGAAAAAAATAAAAACAGAATAATAAATCATCACACACCCCTACTCAAGCTCATCTATCCATAAGTGAGTCTTTACCTTCATCAGTAAGTACTAGAGTGGAATGATATATCCACACTCTATTATATCAAAAGATCCATTTACATTACATTTAATCATGTGTAACATAGTGTCACATGATTAAAATGACCACATAATCCTTGAAATAAATCCTATTTCCCAAAATAAATATCCTCAATCCTTGTAACAAGTCCCAAGGACTTCCATAAGATTTACCACTACTAAATCAACAACCCAATAATCTTAAGGTATAATGATACCCATCTTTCTATAATCCAATCCCAATGGACCCAATATAAATAGTGAGCCTCTTCCCCTATATGGTGTTATCAACTACCCCAACTATGGAATTCTATACTGAGAACCTTCTATATAATCTTGATCAACCCCACCCTATGCCTCTCAATATACAAAGTCCTACACCCATTATGAGTGGTCAAAACCACCTCATAGGCCCTGTCCAATGTGCACTTGACCCCAATAGACCATCATCCAAACATGATGAGTGAAATCACCAATATACTAGGATAAAACATCTAGGAAATTCTATTTTTTCCTGTAAATCTTGTCAACCACCTATGGAAATAGTTAACACCATCCATGTCAACCTAGACAACCGTGGCTCCCCACTCACATGGGCCATGCCCAACGTGTTATGTTAGAACCATATCAGTCATCACATTACAAAAAAATATCCATAACCAATATAATCATTTACAACAAAACAAGAAACCACATATTCCGCAATACACACCATAGAGGTCCTAAATTTATTATTTCTCACACAAAAGTACCCTTGATATTCCCTAGGAACAATGAAAACTCAATATGGTTCTATATATCATCAACCTCGGACAACCCTAACCACTCAAATTTACTATATATCACATATTAAATATATAAGTTAGGAAAATAATTAACCACTTACTTGGAGTATGAAGGACTCTACTCATTAAAAATTTCCCTCGAGTTCGAATTTAATTAAAATATTTAACACAATTTTATAAAAGACCTGAAATTAAGAGTTTTTAGTGATGGATATTAAATAATAAGAAATTAAAACATTAGTAACATGGATATGGTTATCCATACCCATATATCACTCTTGCTTCAAATGATATGATATTTTATTATGAAACAAAGATCTCACTTGGAGAAGAAGATATGAATGAGAGCCCTATATTGTATGATTTCCATATTATACAAGGTTTGGAATGGACTTAATTTCACTTAATTAGGTTTTTTTATAATTTTTTAAATATTTTTAAAGAATATGGTATCAATTTTCATCATATAATTTTTTTAATAAACTCAAAAAATTTTCTTTTTTAAAATTACTTATAATGTATTACTTTCCATAAGCCTTAATTTCATGGTAAAACATCAAAAGTAGTACTTTCTATAAGTATTAATTTCATACTAAGAATTATGAAGCCTTAATTTCTAGAAGTATTACTTGGAATGGTGATTCTAGAAAAAATCCTTACTCAATGAATTCTTTCTATGAATATTGATTCCAAAATGAAGTCTTACTCAATTAAGTCTTACTAAATCAAATTCTTACTTAATGTTCCTTTTAAAAATCTTTCCAAAATAACCAAAAGTACCAAAACCCCACCTTGATCTATATAATTTAGTTCTAATCCAGTACAAATATTTCGAAAATCCTAAATAATGGTATAATTAGGTTAAAATCACCTTTAAAAACATTTTATAAAACTTCAATCCCCCCAAGCCCAAGCTAGAACTGATGACGTAAACCAACCACCATTAACATATACCTAGGACTTTAAAACCTCCCCAACATATGATTGCACAACCCTGAGATATCCTAACCACTTACCAAACAAATTTTACCAATAATCGATCATCACAATCTTTAAATTCTAAAAATAAAGAGATGATCCCAAACACATATGTTTGTTTCCCAAAAACCAAGACTAACCTGGTTTCCAAAATAAAACATATTAATTACTTCTTTGGGAACTACCCACAATTGAAATCACATAATTAGTCACTTCATGACACAATATCTCATAACTAATGTGATATAAATCTAGTACAACATAAAAAAAACAAGTTCAAACCATCATATATATTTATTCCCACATCACATTAGATACCCATTCCATACCAAGATTCCAATATGATTCCCATAAAAATCACACATCAATATTGATACACACATAAATCATATATCAAACCAGATGACAACATAAATAATTAATTCCAATACATCCCATATTTACTATTAATCATGTCCAATTACTAATTATTAAGCATCACATGGTTAATATATTTATCATATATTCACTTTTTACAAAGGTATCTGCCATATAAATCAAATATCAAGTCACACCTACATGGTGTACCTCTAAATATTATTGAATATCTGACATGACCTATGTATTTTGGCTTCACCACATAGAGTTAGGTTGAAGAATGATAGTCTGATAGATATCCTACCTACGGAGATTTACTCCTCACCGACTATTTCCTCCATTATTGGGTACCTCTCCCACTATAATTTGTGGTGTGTGTAGTCATATACTAGCTTCTCAATTCTGGTATTACTCTTATTCATACCTCTGATTCTTGAATATACCTTGATACATGGATTTTATTTATTCACAAAGTCCTATAACAAAACCTCTCTATATTCCCAATTTAGATACATTCTCAACACTACATTGGTGGTTTATCAAACTAATCCCACACACATCCCATGTTTCCACACTAAAAACATGTTTTCAATGATACACTTTGTGGTGGTATGATCACACCTATGATCTAACCACCCTGATGAGTCTACTCATGGACCCACTTTCAGCTACCCAAAGCACCAACACTTTCAATGTTTTACACAATGGTCTGTCATAGTATGAAATAATTGGTAAAGATCTAATTTTCTATAAATTCTTGGTTCACTACCTCTGAGAATGAAATAAACATAAATAAGTTTACCTAAACCTTGATTGTATGTCATAAACCATCTTAATAATGACACAACCTCACAATCTATTATCTTTCCATTATTAGTTAAAATCATAAAAAAATTGAGTCTCCTAGGATAATCGATATCTAAGGTCTCACCCTACTAAGATTGAAAAAAATCTTGGACTCACAGTGTCTCAATAAATAACTTCTCAAATAACATGTCCTATAAGTCCTTCCATGTCAAGCTCTCATCTCTACCTTCTTATACCTCTATGTACCACCAATGTTTCACTATTTATCTAAGAATATATGTTTCCAACTTCACCATATGCCTTGGGGGTGTCTTAATCAAGTCAAATATCATTTGTATAGATTTTATCTAGTACTATGATCCATGGGGTCCACCATCTCCTTGAAACAAAGGAGGGTGTTATGACTAGAAGTCTGGTTTCAAGTATTCCATAGATGGATAGGCTCCATGTTCTCCTCGGTTCATACACTAGATCAAATGTAGTAAGATCCAAAAATATACTCATCTAACCACTAACCCAAACTCACATACCTATTGGGTTTGTCCTATATACCTCAGATCCTCTACCAGTGGCTGTTTCTCAAACCTACCCTCAGGGTCCTTATTGTGTGAATACACCGATGTCACCACATCTTCGCCATCCTAAACCTCTTATAGATTCCATATAAGTGGAGTCTCATTAAAAACCAAATACCATAATTAGAATAAATATAATAGTATAGATATCGAAAATAGGTAAAGTTGTTATAGGCAGCATGATTCATTATCCCTTACACTTCCCTACTGCCCCCAAGTCAAGTGTCATCCGGCCTTGTTACCCCAATATACACATGTTATTATCAGATATCACACACAACACACACACATAGGATCATATACCCATTCACATTAATAATCAAATTTCTAGGTTGGACGAGTATAATTACACTAAGAACCTATATAAGAAAACACTCAATAGGTTGTTGCTGAAACTTTAGAAAAATAAAAACCATTTTATTTCAAAAAAAACTACACTACTTGGGTTATCAGGTTATAATTCCAATATGAAAGTATTAATTAAAAAACATTTCATCCAATTTTTAACAATTGAAAGAACTAAACACTTCCTATTATTATAGGTAACAAACAATAATAATCGGAAATAAATATATGCATTGTGATCCCTACATGCCTTACATAATCCATTATTACCCCTCCTTCCTCTCAAGGCCATGATTTTGATACCATAAATCAATAAATTAAAATATAAACTAATACAAATCATATAAAAGAAAAGTAAAAAAAACTAGAACATCAATCCTAGTTCCATGGGAATTATAATTCATATTATACTTGTTTTTTCCAGCACACATAACATGACATCTTCTGAATGTTCTAACATATTTCTGGACTCCACTCTACCAAAATGAAAATAAAAAAAACCTTGTAATAACCCATTAGTAATACCACATGGTGGTTCCACATTGGATCCAATTTTCTCAGGTATTATACCTTACATCACCAGAACTATAATACCATTTTCTAATAACACACTGCCCCAAACTACTCATTCAGTTCTCATATTAGCGGTGCCCCGTATTACCTTAGGCACACCTCCCCATATTCTCTAGACAGTCGAATAGAAGTGATGGTATATGGGGTGAAAGTGGGGAGACTATATCCACTAGGTTTAGTAATAATAACAAAAATAGTAATATTAATAATAATAAAAACACAACACAACAGATGAAACAAAATAATAATCAACAACATGTCGAAATATACATATAGATAATTTAAAAAAAAATTACAATGTTATGCAGTAATATAAAAATAAATAGGTTCACTCATAGTCTCATCATATATAAATAAATAAATATATATATATACATATAAAAAAATAAAAAAAAACTACCAACTTGACACTGAGGAACCAAATGGACCATCTACAAAATCATGTCAACCAGCCCATGCACCATCTACATGTCCCTTCCCACTAGGTTGTAGACATCAAATATTTTCCAATTCCTATAAAAAGAACAATAAATTGAACTTGTTCCCTAAAAGTTTTGTGAAGGTTGTGAGTAAGAACTTAATAGTCCCCCCCAAATGGTGTCCCTAGATTATATCCATATGTATACTATTGTATAAAAAACATAAATAAAAATGAATTGAAACATAAATGACTACCCACTCCAATTGGCATCATCCAAACCCCAGCGATTAATTACCCACCTCATCCAATTCTATAGTGGAATTATATATCCATAGTCTATCGTACCTGAATAGCCTCTAGTATTCCAAATAATCATTTATCACATTGAGACAAAAACAAACCATAACCGCATCATCATCCAAATTTATCCCAACAACCCAAATACACATCCAAAATCCATGTCACAATTACGAATTACTTACACATGATTTTTCATGGATGTATCAACACTTTAAAAAACCCAATTCATGGAGATACTCGTCCTTCCATAATCATGACCCAACAACCCCAATAAAAACAACGATCCTTAGTCCCCATTTGGTGTTCTCAATTACCACAAATTATGTCCTTCTATGCTGAGCACCTCCTTCGCACTGAAAATAAACACTATCCTCTATTTTTATTATTCTATAAATTCCTCCACCCATAATCAGGGGTTAATATCATGAAATGTGTCCTATATTATGTGAAAATGAACCCGACTATCCATCATCCAACCACAACAATAGACATCACCAACAAACACGAACACACCATTAGGGAAAAACTATCTCCACCTAAACAACTATTCAACCACCCATTTAAATATTCAACACTATCTTTACCATATTAATTATCCAAGTTACCCCACTTCATATTATTAGCCTCACCCATAGTCACACGACCCATCCCCGACCTATTTTAAGAAACCATCCAAGTATTTTCATCGAAACACAATATCCATAACCACAATCATCATTACCAAATACCCAAGAACCCAAATATCAAGAATACCATTTCATACTATGGATAATCCAATTATTTCCCACATGGAACTACCACATGTAATCCTTAGGAGAAACAAAAAATCTAAGAGGTTTTTTTTATGTCTCATCCAAACAACCCTACTCATGATCATTTACTATTCCTTTTATAATACACATTAACATTAGGAAGAAAATAGGTACTACCTAACTAGATTATATGTGACTCCACCCATTAAGAAACTCAATATATTTATACTTTAATAGGAATATTAAGAAAAATCTGAAAAAATCCTGAAAATTAGGATTTTTCTGTAAAGGAATTGTAAATAAAGCGAAATATGAATACTTACCACATGTGGAAGGCTAACCTTACATGTATCTCCCTCCAACATCAAAAGCGATGAGATTTAGATAATGAATTAAGGTGATCTCACTTATACAATAGGATAGGAATGATAGACTAGTCATATACACTTTCTTTACTATAAAGGGCATGAAATAACCTTAATTTCACTTAAATAATTATTTTTAACATTTATATAATATTTTTAAAGAACCTTGAAACACTATATATCATAGCCATTTTTTTTAAAAATCTCGACTGTATTAATTTAATAGCATGACTTATGAATTTTAACTTTTTAGAAGTTTGACATTTATAGTAAAAATGTTGAAGCATTACTTTCTATAAGTCTTATTTTCATAGTAGGACTTATAAAGCCCTACTTCCAATAAATCATACAAGAAATAATGGTACTAGAAAAAATTCTCAAATGATGAAGTCTTATTAAATTAATTATAACTCAATGAAGTCATAATAGGAACAAGGATTCTAGAAAAAAAGTCTTGATCATATAATTCTTAATTGATGAAGAAATTCTAAGTCAAATTATTACTCAATTTACTTTCTCCAAATTTTCATAAAATCCATGAAAAGTACCAAAACCTACAATACTAAAAAAAATATTTTTCCCATAGATATGTACCCAAATCCTTATATAATGGTAGATTTATGTTTTTATCACCTATAAAAACATTTAATAAAAATTTGTTCCTTGGATCCTGAGCTAACTACCATAACCAGACTCAAGAACCATTCCCAAATTCATGATACTTTACAAACATCGTGCACTATTAACCATCATGAAAAATGATAATAAATATTCCCATTGAATACCACTAACTTTAAATGTCCCCTAGTCTGTATCTGAATACATAATCTCAAAAATATATATCCAACTCAAAGATTGACTTCATGATATTTTTCCTCCCTATGGATTAACAATGGTTATTAGCCACTACCTCTACTATTGGGTACTAATCTACTTCCATGAAGAATTCATTTTGAATAATCCCACCTACCTTCGCCTAGTACATTTCTAAATAATTCTCTTGGACCTATATCAATTTCATAATTATAACCTAACTGACAACCCTGAGTTGAATTCAATGTCTTCTGATAAAATTATTCTCAATCTCCCATATGTACATATACTAAATAGTCATTCATTGGTAAATCAAACTAGGGATGAACATTCCATGCCCATACAAATTGGAAATACCTCACTAATGACCCACTTCATAGTGGAATCATCAAACGTACACTCTAACAACCATATTCTGTCTCCTCTTATTTCTAATTCCAGCTACACATTTCTCCAATACCTTTCTTTCCTAACACAACAATCGAGTTCGATATAATTTTATATGCCGGGTTCCTATATACTTTCAGTTTTTGGTTCATCAGTTATGAAAATGATTTCAAAATAAATATATTTACCCATAACCGGATAGAATTCCATAAACAATCCTAAAATAGATTTACTTTAGTGATTTCATATCCCACTAGTATCAAAGAAACTATAGTAAATCTAGTAACCTCAAGTAATATTCCATGTTTGAGGTTTTTACGAACACTATGTAAAGGTAATCATGGGTTCTATCCACCCAGAATGTCTTGGGGGATAATTTCAAGATGAATCTCACTGAAAATTACTTTCTCATCATCCATATTCTGATATATATCACAGTTTGAAATTTATACATCACACAGTAACACTTATGCATCATGGGAAAACCCTTAAACTTCATGAATTTTTCATTTTTTATATGAAATATATACCCTTACACATGAGGACTAACCTTATGCATGAGAACCTTTATGAATTCAGAAATAACCATATTTTCTAAAAATTTACAAACTCAATCCCAAACATCTATAAACACGTATAGAATTCTAATTTTAAACAAATACTTGCCACTAATTCACATCTAGTCATAATACCATCCTTTATGACATGGTATTCTTTTTGTTATGTAATTTTAGCCTCAATCCTAGTCCAACTCTTGAAACTTGATTCTGACTTTCATTGACACCCCTAACACCTCTATAGAGTCCAAAAACAGATGGGAAATCTTAGATCTAACCCAAATTTACATTCTTGAATACTCATTCCATTACATGTACCTTACAGTGTGAAGTAGAAGAAACTGTATTCATCATTTATGTTTGATAAAGATCACTAGTGGTAGTTGAATGTTGTACATCCTCTATGGTGTATCCATGATCTATAACTAAATCATCAACAAAATGGATTGGATCCTTCTCTCTCTCTTGATATGATAGTAACTTATAATGTAAAGAGAGGAGAATATGATACATTTTTTAGGGTGTGTTTTGATAAAGACACTCACCACCATCACATGGTTCTGGACTTTTATATAATTATTGAGGACACTCCTATATCTCAATGAATTTTCAAATGTGTTACAATGCATGAGTAAATATCACTTTCTCATTCACGAAACCATTGCATGAATACATTAACATCCAAACTTTTTCATTGTATGAAACATATTAAAAGATGATATCCCACATAGAAGATTATTGAAGGAAAACACTTATCATTAAAAAACCTAATATATCATAAAAAAATATTTGATAATAACATACCATATATCATGAGATACCTAAATGAGTTGAAAAATTGTTTTGTTCCATGAAGGTTGTAATCAATGCCATAATATTCCGTTCCATTTGATATGAAATATACATACATAATTAATTATATACATATACATATACATTCATATATATGGGATTTAGTGAATATTTACTTGATGGTTTATATTGGGGAGACTATACTCTTAATAACAATACCAACAATAATAGAAAAATATCCAAAAATCATCTATATTAGATAATCAAAGTATTCATGTATAAAATTACATAAAATTCAAACCATAAAAAAATAAATATAAACCAAACTATTATAAATAAATGGGTAGTTCATAAAACCATATGTGTTAAAAAATAACCCATTAGTCTGATCATATATAAAAAATAATGAAAAAAACAAAAATATACCAGGAGGATTCACTACAAATCCTAAATCTTACACAATCATCATCTCCAAACGTAGTCAATATTCTCTATCTTAGTCCATTATAAAACATATGATTAGAACAGAATACCAAACATAGGTCCTGCACACACATCGGGGTTCCCATGTAGGGTAATATAAATATATCTTAGTAGGGTCTCACTGATTTCTGATAAAATACACCATTATATACATGTGTATGAAAGTTGGAAATAAAACATATGACACACAAGAATACATGTCAGGTCATTGTGTGAAAACCATGCCATTTTGACACTTGACTATACATAGTGGTTTCACATCTAGTGAAATGCCAAGGTAGTACTTTTGGAAAATAGAGTCACGTCACACCACACCCCCTGAATTATGCCCTATCATTCAAGGTAAGGCCTAAAGACAATGTATCATGCAACCACCCTATTACTAAATGCGAGACCCAAAACCAAGTATTATAGTAACACTATATCACTTAAGTTATAGTTTCAAATAACATCTCATACCATCACCCAACCAATCAGGGTGTGGTTTTATAATACATCTCATACCAATATATTATTACACTGGTTGAGGTTTCAAATTACATCTTATACAAGCACCATGTCACTCAGGGTAAGGCCTCATAACCAAGTATTATTATAAGGACCTGACCTTATTACATAACATAATATTAGATTTATTCTAGAATTAAATTATTTTTTAATTTAGTATCTTTTAATGTTTAGAGATTTAGAGAATTGGGACATAATACATTCATAAAATTACACATTATTACAGAGTGGATACCATAAAAATAGAATACATTTCTAAAAAAATATAAAACATTTCACATGAAACATGATTTCATTGACTAATCTTCAAACATTTAACTTTGATTAATTATTTGTCTTACACATACTTATAACCTGTGAAAATAATTTATAATCTTGGTATGAGCAAAAAAGGTTAGTAAGGGATATAAAAATAAGGAAAGAACACATTAGTCCCTAAACACCTGTAACTTATGAAATCATTTTCAAAAGACAAACTTTTCACCCATATATACTTACTTTGTGAAACATGAGATTTACACAAGATCAAAACAAAACATAAGAACATAAATAGAATCATAAAGTTATCTTGGGGCATTACTTACATAACATTGTAACCCTCTCGGCTACCTTATCATTTGTAACCCTCACAACTACCTTACAGTTTCTGTAACCATCACAGTTACACTTGGAGTAACCATACGACTAACCTCAAACTTAAACATAAACAATGAATTCTAGGGAGATATATGTCCCACCATTAATCATGAAAAATTTCCAAGAAATATAACATAATCATAAAAAATGAATAATTTCATAAAAACATTGCTTTTGAATCTTGTAAAACAGAATTTTTAAGAGTATTTTGAAAGTTAAACCCCTTACAAAAATCATATAATTGAAGTGAGACTTACTAGAGTGGATATAATATGTATATAGATGGCAAATACACATAATTAAACATATTATAAACAAAAATTTTCACAAAAACAATTTTAATACCACATAAATAATGAAGTAGAATGTTAACCCAAAGAATGGAAATCGAGATAAGAATTCTTTTACCTTGATATTTTCTTAAAAAAAACTTGTTTAAAACTCCTGTATAATTGTTAAAAGGGTGGTATTAATATCTTAATGAAACATATACATCTTTATAATTCCTTATATGATCATTTTATTACATCATTTCACCCTTTAATTGTTAGTATTTTGTTCCTTGTGCTCTTTTTGGGCGAGTTATTTACATGATTTCCATGATTGGTTCATGATGGTTGTTCTTGTCTATTGGAAGTGAAAATCCAGAATTGGAATGGAGTAGTATTTAAATATTTTTAGAACCATAAATTATACCATTTATCATTTTTAATTATTACATGAGGATTATTCATAAGATAAAACATTACTGATGTTCGTTTTGATCATTTTAGTGGTTGTCAGATAATAATGACCTAATTTTGTTTTATAAATTAAAACCACAGGTTAAAAAGAATTATAGAACAATGAATGAGAAATAATACAGAAAATATAACCTGGTTCAACCATAAAAATGGCTTCATGACCATACATGAAGTAATTAATGCAGATTGAAATCACATTGTCCACGATGTTGGTAATTCGACACATCTGGAACAATATTTTTAATTCCTTTAATAAGTGGGGGAGGAGAAAAAGATTGATGAGGAATTTTCCATAAACATGAGAAGATCCAAAATATACAAGATTATATAGCTTCCATTCCTCTTGGATAAGAGGAGGTGAGGAAACAAGAATTAAATATGGAACTCAAAATAAAAGTAAATTTGAGAAATCCCTTACGAAAATTTGGTAGCCTAACGACATCGCTTAAAATTTCATAAAATAAATTTATGAGAGAAAAAAGGTCTCTCATAATTATTACACAATATGGGATATAATGGGGATATGGAATTAAATATCCCAACATAAGCCAATGGGTATGAAAAATAATATCATAAAATGAAAGAAAAGATAGAAAATAAAAGAGGATGTTTACCACTTGATCTCTTCTCCTTGAAATCCATCTTAAGTCCTTTGGTTTTGGAATTTTGGTGAGACCAGTAGATCTAAAACGTGGAGAAGATACTTGGGAGGAGTTTTGGGAAGAACTTAGGTAGGGATCGAGAATTTAGAGGCGTGGGAGGAAGAGGGGAATCAGGGTGGTTTTTATCGTGGAGGAGAGGGGGTATTTTTTATTTTTTAATCAGTATTATAATATTTTTTCTCAATACTATGAATAATATTAATTAATTTTACCCAAAATAGTAATAATGGAATGTTATTTCTAACCAAGTGGTCTTACATCACTTATGATGTCCTAAATAGTGAATTTTATAGATAATTTGAATATACGGTATTTTATCGTATTTCACTATTCATCAAAATTTAAGAATTTCCATAAAATCCCAAAAATTCACCCTAACAATTTCTCGAAGTGTAGAATTTCAAAATGAACTCCATTTTTCAAAATAATTTTCTAATTATTATTAATTTAATTTTTAAATAAAATCATACTTAATTAAAAAATTAAAAATTTTAAAACTATAACTTCTTTTATATCACATTGAAAAATTAACAAAAATTTCATCATCTTCAATCCCTAAGAAAATAAAATAATAGTAAAATTTAATATTCAATTGGGTCATATTACTATTCACAAGGGTATGTTACTATTCAACAAAAAAACAAGTTTGTTCTATTAGGCTCTAAATAACTTACTGAACATAAAATTGGAAAAATTATTTTTAAATACTAGTTAAAATATCTACATAAAACAAAGTTTCTTGCATTTACATTTATTTTTTAAAAAACCTTGGGGTGTTACATTATCCCCACCTTTTGAAAACCACATCCTCACAATTTTATTTATTTATTAAACAAGTGAGGGTACCTTTCTCTCATAACATTTTTTATACTCTAATGTTTCTCATTCTAACATGTGGTTTCTCCAAAAAACCTTTACCTGGTTGATTACTTTATTCGGAAATACATGTTCTATTCGATCAAGGATTTGAAGTAGTTTCTCTTCATAAGAATGGTTCTCTTCCAATAAAATTGCTTCAGGGCTCAAGACATGTGATGAATCTAGAACGTACTTCCTTAACATTGAAACATGAAAAACATTGTGTACCTGAGACAAACTCGGAGGAAAAGCTACTCGGTACGCAAATGTTCCAAATTTTTCTAGGATTTCAAAAGGACTGATGAACTGTGGACTTAGCTTCCCTTTATTTCCAAAACATATCACACTTTTACAAGGAGAGATTTTAAGGAAAACATTGTCCCCTACCTTGAAGGAGAAGTATTTACATATATTATCAGCACAATTTTTATGCCTGCTCTAAGCTGTCCTCATGTGCTGCTAGATCATCTTTAGTTTCTTAGCCACTTCCACTACTAATTCTATCCCCATTAACTTTATTTAACTAACTTCATCCCAAAACACTGGAGTTCGACACTGCTTTCTATACAATTCCTCAAAAGGTTCCATCTATATAATGGAATGAGAACTATTATTATAAGAAAACTCAACTAAAGAAATATGTTAATCCCAACCTCTATGGTAGTCAATTGAACAAGATCGAAGAATATCCTCAAATGTTTGAATTGTTCACTCTGATAGCCCATCTGATTGAGGATGAAAAGTTCTACTAAAATTTAATTCTATTCCCAACGACGTCTGAAGTCCCTTCCAAAAGTTAGAAGTGAACCTGGGATCCTGTTCAGATACAATGGAAAGAGTAACACCATGTATCCCAACAATCTTCTTGAGGTACATTCGAGAAACATCGGGAAGTCTTTGGTAGTCCCACCATGAAATCCGTGGATATATTCTACCATTTCCACTATAGAACTCGCAATGGATGAAGCATACCCTTCGGTAACTGCCTCTCTACTTTAACCTAATGACATGTCAAACTTTTCATGGTAAAATCAGAAATAACTATTTTCATTCCATCCCAACAAAAATACTTCTAAAGGTCTCTGTACATCTTCGTACTGCCAGGATGAACTAAAAGTAAAGAACTATGAGCTTCACTCAACAAATATTTCTTTAAATGAGAATCAAAAGGCACAAACAAACTTTTTATAAATCTTAAAACACAATCTTAATTAAGGTTAAATTCTAAAAAATTACCCATTTTAACCAATTCTACCTTTTTTTAGCTCACAGTCTTCCTACTGTGATTGCTTAATTCTATCTAATAAGGTTGACTGCACTAAAACCTAAAAAAAACATAGGTATTTCCTACACCAATAAATTCTAATCCAAAATTAATCAAATCATTAATAAAAGGATCATGTTCGAAACGTAACATGGTTAATGATGCATGATGTTTTTGACTCAAGGAATCCACTACTATGTTTGCTTTTCCGAAATGGTAATTGATCATGAAATGATAATCCTTTATTATTTCAATTCATCTTCTTTGCCCCATGTTAAATTCTTTCTGAGTCAATATATACTTTAGACTATTATGGTTAGTATATATTTTAAATTTGGCTCTGATTAAATGATGCCTCCAAATTTTCAAAGAAAAAACCACAGCTTCCAATTCCAAACCATGTGTGGGATAATTTTAATCCTGAGGTTTTGGTTGTGTTTAAGCATAAGTAATTACCCGATCATTCTGCATCAAAAAACAACCAAGTACCTTCAAATAAGAATCACTATAGATTAAAAACTCACCATTTCAGGAAGACAAGGAAAAAAATGGATCATTCACCAATATCCTCTTCATTTCCAAATAAAACTTCATTGGATGAACCAACATCTGCTGACATAGTCGCAAAGAATCTAACTACACCTTTCTGCATATAGTCTGGCTTCTTTGCATTATTTGGATCACTCTTTGGGCTGACATTTACATAGTGACCCATCTCACCAAATTTAAAACACTTTATAGTTTTCTTATCAAGATTATTCTTTGGATCATTTTCATTACAATCTCGGGCGATATGTCCAAACTTACCACATTTAAAACACTTCCTAGTTTTTCTAGGACATTCTTGAGGGCACTTCTTTCCACACTTTTCACAAACTGGAAATTGAATTTTCTTACCATCAGATTTATTTTAGTGATTCTTACCCATTTATATCCATCTAGACCACTTCTTCTACTTATTTCCAAAATATACGTGATCACCATAAAAATCCATCTCTACCCTCTCATCACATCAGAGAATTTTCTCATAACTTTTGAATTCACGAGAGGCTAATGCCCTTCGATAACTTGGATTCAGTCCTGAGTACAAGTGGTTGATTATTCTATCAGGATCCAAAATAGGACTTGGAGCATACCTTGCTAGTTAGGTGAAGTTATATTCATATACATCCACTAAATATTACTCCTTTTTCTTCAATTCAAGTAATTGATTCTCCATCCTAAGTCTCACAACCTTAGGATTTTTTTTTCAAGGAAAAGACTTCTAAATTCATCCCATTCCAAGGCATAAAAATCCTCTATATCCTTGATATTACTTACCATGGACCACCAATAACCAGATTCACCTTCAAAAAGATAAATGTAAACACTTACATTTTTATTTTATAAACATCCCATAACATCGAATATATTTTCAATGGATTTAATCCATCCTTCAACTGCTATTGGGTCAGAAGATCTATTGAAAGCATGAGGGCTCTGTCTCATAAAATGTTCCACTATTATCATGTTCCAATGTGGTACCTCTAGTTGATATCTTTCATGGATTCCACCACCATTTATTTCTTTCTTTGGCTGAGCCATTACTGTCACAAACTGCTCGGTTCCAATCCCTACCATTCTGGGCTATAGATTCTGACGGATGTTGTCCGGTCGGTGCCTCTCCTCTTCAACTTCCCTATTTCTTCTATGAATAAACATTTTGAAAAAATATATATTAGACAAATAAATATGGTAATAGTTAAATTATATAACATTTCAAATTAATTATAGAGTAAAAATCATTTATGGTATTATTTTAACATCATCATAACCCCTAAAGTTTTCTAAACCATCCTCTGATACCAACTGTAAAAACCCGAACTTATTACATAAAACAATATTGGATTTATTCAATAATTCACTTCATTTTTCATTGAGTATATTTTCATGTTTATATCATCAGATAATTGGGCCATAATACATTCATAAAATTACACATTCTTACAGAATGGATACCATAAAAATAGTATACATTTTTTGAAAAAATATAAAACTTTTCACATGAAACATGATTTCATTGAATAATCTTCAAAAATTTAACTTGTCTTCCTTATTTGTCTTAAAAATCCTTATAACCTATGAAAATAATCTAAAAACTTGGGATGAGAACAAAAGTTTAGTAAGGGATATAAAAAGAAGGAAAGAACACATTAGTCCATGAACACTTGTAACGTATGAAATCATTTTCATAAGACACACTTGTCCCCCATATGTACTTACTTTGTGAAACATTAGATTTAAAAAAGATCCAAAAAAACATAAGAAAATAAACATAATAATAAAGGTATCTTGGGGCATTAATTACATAATCTTGTAACCCTCTCATCCACCTTATCATTTGTAACCATCACGACTACCTTACAATTTTTGTAACCATCGCAGTTACATTTGAATTAACCATACGACCAACCTCCAACATACACATAAAAAATGAATTGGAGAGAGATATAGGTAAAAAAATTCATCATAAACAATTACCAGGAACCATAACATAATTACACAACATGAATAATTGCATTAAAACATTTCTTTGGAATCTTGTAAAACAGAATTTTTAAGAGGATTTTAAAAGTAAAAACCCTTAAAAATATTATATAATTGAAGTGAGAGTTAATAGAGTGGATGGAATATGTATATAGAATATAAATACACATAATTCAACATATTATAATAACACTCTTCATACAAACAATTTTAATACCACATAAATAATGAAGTAGAATGTTAACCCAAATAATGGAAATCAGGTTAAGAATTCCCTTACCTCAGGCTTGTCTTACTTAAAACATGTTTAAAACTACTGTATAATGGTTAAAAAAGTGTTATTAATATCTTATGAAAACATATACATCTTTATAATACATTATATTATCATTTCATTACATTATTTTACGCTTTAATTGTTAGTATTGTTTTTCTATGCATTGTTTTTGGGTGAGTTCTTTACAAGATTTCCATGGTTGGTTCATGATGGTTTTTCTTGTTGATTGGAAGTGAAACTCCAGAATTGGAATGGAGTAGTATTTACATATTTATAGAACCATAAATTATACCATTTATCATTTTGAATTATTGCATGTGGATGATTCATATGTTAAAACATTCATGATGTTCGTTTTGATCATTTTAGTGGTTCTTTGATAACAACGAACTCATTTTGTTTTATAAATTAAAACCATGTGTAAGAAAGAATTAAAAAAACATGAATGAGAAATAATACATATATTATAACCTGGTTAAACCCTAATAATGGTTTCATGACCATCCTTGAAATAATTAATGCAGATTGAAATCACATCATCCACAATGTCGGTAATTCGACACATCACAGACAATGTTTTTAATTTATTGAATAAGTTGGGGAGGAGAAGAAGATTGATGGAGAATTTTCCATGAAAAAGAGAACATATAGAATATACCAGATTCTGGAGCTTTCATTCTTCTTGGATAAGATGAGATGAGGAAAGAAGAAGAAAATAATGAAACTCAAAATAAAATAAAATTTGAGAAATCCCTTATGAAAATTCGGCAGCCTAACGACGTCGCTTAAAATTTCATAAAATAATTTTATGGGAGAAAAGAGGTCTCTAATCATTATTAAATAATATAGAAATTAAGGGGGATATGTAATTAAATATCCCAACATAAGACAAAGGTAATTAAAAAGAATAACAAAAAATGACAGAAAAGAAAGAAAATAAAAGAGGATGTTTACCTCTTGATCTCTTCTCCTTAAGATCCTTCTTAAGTCCTTTGGTTTTGGAATTTTGGTGAGACCATAAGCTCTATAACGTAGGGAAGAGACATGGGAGGAGTTTTGAGAAGAAATTTGGAAAGTCTCAAGGCTTGAATGGTGTGGGAGGAAGAGAGTAATGAGGGTGGTATTTAAAGTGGAAGAGAGGGGGTATTTTTTATTATTTTAAGCATTATTATAATATTGTTTCTCAAGACTATGAATAATATTAATTAATGTGACCCAAAATAGTAATAATGGAATGTGATTTCCAACCAAGTGAGATTAAATCACTTATTATGTAATAAATAGTTTATTTTACTGATAATTTTAATATACAGTATTTTATCATATTTCACTAGTAATCGAAAATTCAAGAATTTCAGAAAATTCTCAAAAATTCACCCTTACCATTTCTCGGTGTATAGAATTCAAAAATGAACTCCATTTTTTGAAAATAATTTTACAAATAATATTAATTTAATATTTAAATAAAATCTAACTTAATTAAAAAATTAACAATTTTAAAACTATAAATGCTTTTATATCACATTGAAAAATTAACCAAAATGTCATTATCCTCACGACTTAAGAAAATAAAATAATATTACAATTTACTATTAATTAGGTTCATATTACTATTCATATTACTATTCATATTACTATTCATAAGGGTATGTTACTATTCACCAATAAAACAAGTTGGTTCCATCAGGCTCTAAATAACTTACTGAACATAATTATAGATGACCGTTTTTTGTAATTAAAAACTTAAAAGTGGCCAAATTATTTTTAAAGGCTATTTATAAATATCTACTTAAAAAAAGTTTCATGCATTTCCATTTATTTTTTAAAAAACCTTTGGGTTTTACAATTATCCACTACCCTCTCTATCACGGTAGAGTCTCACATCTAAACCTCAACCACTACCCTCTCACTAATGGTAGGGTATCAATCCTGAACCTTAACCTATACCCTCTCACTTAGGGAAGGGTCTATTAAATAATTCACACTAGCCATCCCATCTGATATATGATTCATCTAAAGATCTAATCACACACTTAAACCCTTAATATTATCATAACACACCACATCTAGCCTAATAAACCACTATTAGACCTAGATAAATCCTATTTTAACATAGTAAATAACCATTCCATATCTCTCAGCTAATCAATAATCCAAACCTAGATCTCAATTTGGGAAAAACTCTTGAAAACCCAAATATAATTGTCCTTGATAAAGAATACTGCACTTTCAAGTCTCATATGATAAACATTATATTTATCAACCTATCACAAAATGAATCTAAAATTGAACCTATTGAACTATCTATCTAACTAAAGGAAGGAAACCAAAATGTTACTTAGGCCCCACAAGTTATTTAATCACTGATATCAATATTCAAGCATCAATTTATGATGAATCTGTGGCCTATAGACCTTTCCAGACCCATGATTCATTTTTTAATTTATATTTTATTCAAATTCCCATATCACTATCCCAAAAAACACACAAAATTTCATTATAAATATATCTCCAATATATCAAAAATAAATTGATAAACCCCGTTCTAGGGTTCCTATCACACGCATCTCATATTAGAGATATTAATCTCATCATCTCGATGGAACCATTGTTTTCTCACTATATTAGGTCTCAAAGTACTTAACATAATTACTTCAAGCAATAAAAGAACAACCCTCCCTCAATGGTGATTTACCAACCTTATGTGAGATGAATGGTTATCTCACCCATCACCCAATATCATAAGACAATCATGTTATCTATACCAGCCTCAAGGAGTCCCATCATAGTCTACTCCCAACCAATCCTTAGTCTTAAGATCAATATCAGCTTCTCATTCACTCAACTGATATCCTTTACCCCTTGGAAGCATAGTTTTAAGAAATTTCTAGATCACATAACACATGGTGGAGCACTTGATCCAAGTCTAGTAAGGTTACTACCTCCCAACTCTCCACTAAGTCATTTTGATCCCTTTTTAATTTACTAACATCAAAAAAATTATGTAATAATTCATTATCATTTATATAAAATCATAATTTAATTATTATAGTGACCATATACCAAAATATATATTCATTCTCATAAAAAAAATTCTTATACCATCCTCTTCTAAGACTATTCCATGGCACACCATCTCCTAAGAACTTATCTCACATCAAAAGGATCATAAGATTTATATGAAAATTTATAATTAATTAAACATTTTAAACCAATGTTACAAGTGCCTTAAAATCTCATTGGGTATCCCTAGGAGACTAAACGTTAAAAAACAGGCAAGTGAGGGCTCTATAACACAACCCCAACACCATAACAAGAAAAAAAATCTCACATGAAAACTAATAATCCTCTAATTTAACCTATTTAAAGTGGAAACCCAAATAAGTTATGTGAGCCACATAACTTAAGGGAAGTAATGAGAGACAATGTGTATTGATCACTCAATGGAATATTTTTTCCATCACATGAAACATCTATTGTATTTTATATTATTTTTCAATATATTTAAATTTTTTTAAGTATTTTATATGGGAAAATAATTTAGGAATCCCACATCTAAAAGTGGGTGAATTGGGGTATTATTTATTAATGTTATTACATTTATCACTATTAAAAAGTACAAAGGGAAAGGGTATAATTCTATAGGGGGGGGGGTGGCGCACTACACCTTCTATGCACTCATGTGAACACTTGTAAAATGTGGTGCTTTGGTGGAACACTTTTCACTTCACACACTATATCAGTATGAGGTTCTTATAGGTGCCTTAATTTTTCCTGACAGATCAATAATTCACACAGTTTTAGTCTTCGTTCTGAATGAGTATGTCTGGTGGGTCGACCTAGTTCACCAAATCGGTATGATTTGGACCATATATTAGATCAAGAATGATTTAAAAGACATATTAATTCACTGGTGGGTGTGATATGTGAATATTAATCAATTGGGTGTGATACTATGGATATTATTAAATCTAGAAAAAAATATATTTATTTTCAAAAAAATATCAACCTGATTCGAAGAAGTATGATGAAATATTTGAATGGGTACTGCATTTTTATAAATTGTATTATCCATTGTATAAAATAAACACTTCCATGATGTCTACTTACCATTCCAAAAAATCCTATCAAGGTTTATATTTATTATAAATCCACATACAATAATCAATGTTTCTTTTTTAGTGTCCAAACACAATTCCCTGCCATACTATCTTGTTTCCAATTCCTCTTAAAGTGATAACCTAAAAATTTTTATTATATTGAGTTTCAAGAAATTATTGTATCCTAAATAGGATTTTCCCACAACCAATTGTATTATCAGTTTAGTGGGGGTGAATATAATCTTAAGAAGAGTAAAATCATAAAATGTATTAGTGGGATTCATGTACTATTGACTAATAAACATCAATATCAATTACATGCCTATATAAACCTAATAATCTTAAGAGTATATTCTGTCAACATTGATATTTTGATGCTCAACAATGAAATGAAGGTGGAAAAATTTGATGGAAAAAATTTCATGAGGTGGAGAAAAAGAATGAATTTGGAACTTGAAACTATTAAAGTGGTGGTCTTACTCTCAGCTCCAAATCCCCCCACATAGAAATATGAGATGCTTCATGTTTCCCATAGAATGAAGAAATGGGAGAAAAATGATCTCATCCACTGAGGAAACATGCTTAATAATTTATTCAATAAAATATTAAACATATATCACCATATTCCAAAAAAAAAGAGACATGTGATGGTTTGGATCAAAATTAAATCCCCAAGGATATGATAAGAAGGAAATTCAATTCAAGAAAGTATATTTATTACAAAATGGTAAAAATTAAATCAATAACAGAGAAATTAAATGAAATAAAATGTACATTACAAAACATTAAGAATAAAATGAACATTGATGATTCCATTACCCTTATATCCATCATAAACATACCCTTATTTATTATAAATAAGGGTATTTTGAGACCTAGATAGATCGATCCCTTCAAAAATATTTTAAAACCATTGTCATAGGATATTGTCTTGTATAATTACTTTGTTCCTTGTAGTTGAATTACTTGACTTTAGGATCACTATAATTATGAATCATATTTTTATATGTTACATAAGTGTGATTATTCATCCTCCTTCAAAATTTATTTGCATGATTACCTTATTTTCAACAATTTAAGAATCATCCTATTCCACTGAGATAATTTCTAGGATCCTTATACCAACATTTTTGACATGTGTATAGTTGGTTTTTATTTCATACATGAGATTTATACATTAATCCAACTGAATTAAACTTCATATTATGTTTTTTATATAAAATATTATGAGTCCATTGAGACTCATCAATATCCATCATTACAATATGGGAAAAATGTAAAATCACTTTATTGTTTTCAAAGTCTCGAATCAAAAAACATTTTCATAGACTTGGGATTTATCAAATAAAAAATAAGTTATATTTACTTTTGGTGTTGATAAAAAATATTGAGGCATGCCATGGAATCCTTGTGACATTTCCCTCATACACCTCAAAAGAAACATATTCATTTCACTATTGTCAAATTAACACCCTATCTATTTTATAAAGTAGAGTTAAAAGTCTGTATTTATCAAAAAATATTTTTTTAATGCTTCCCATTCCATAGAATAAAATTACTCTTTATAATATTTATTTCGGATCAATGTCCACCCCTAATAAACTTATCCTTCAATATGATAAAAGGTTATTAATAATTTATCTTGATGAAATACTTAGAGGAAAATTAATTTCCTCTCAATGGAGTTAATCCATTTTCAACTATGAGGGGATTATAAATTCCACTAAATTGTATAGTCCATTATTTGATAAAGGAATGCAATAAAAATCTCTCTTTCTTAGGTAAAGGATAAAGGTCCACCCAATTCTAGTTATTGTTAGTAACATGATTCATTTGAGATAATAATACAATGTAGATATTAGATCACAATCCTATAAGTATAAGTACTTTATTATGTCAATCATTACATGGGTTGTTGGAACAGTTCCCCATATTTCCAACCATTAACTTAATTAATGGAAAAATCAAAATTATGGGTGAGAATACTCATATGAAAGATCATATAAAATGTAAAGTGTGATCATATAATAAATTAATTATAAATAAAGTATATATCTTAATGTATGAGTCTATCTATTTCAATCTATATATCTATAGTAATGTTTCTATTAGGATTTAAATCCTAACAATATATGCATTCCCTACATAGTGGTTTGTAAATACATTGTGAATTTTCCAAAGCATATCCTCCAAGAGTGTCAAAACAACTGTGTACCAAGTCATATTTAATAGCAACCCTGTGTAGGTAGATCTAATACCCAATGATCAATATCTATGTAATTACCCATATTTGCATTTATGTGAGAGCCAAATCAACTTTTTGTATCCAAATAGGGATGCAATTTCCTGAAAACCATCAACCTAATACTTTACAAAAATTTAATGAAATTTTCTTACTAATATACTTATCCCTAGAGTTCTCAATAATGTTTTCTTGTCATAATATATAAAAATAATTTTAAATCTCTCTAAAAAATCTATATGTAAAAAATATTTTTACATAAGTTATTACATGATTTTTAACATAAATATCAAATAAAAACAACCCAAAGATCGAGATCCATAGTGTATTTGGAAGGCCAGGAACATAAAACATGAGTATGGATCAAAAACTATATTTAATATTTTTGTATCCATAATTATCTTCTTCATACATTTGAGCTCCTAAAAATACATATGATATATTGGGGAATACATAAACAAATGGAGAGAGCTGAAAACCCTATTAAGTGATTAAACATAGTGAATGAACAAACAAATATGAGTATAAAGGAATAAAATTACATTATAAAAGATTTTTCTCAATAATAATAATATGGGATCATAGAAAATGATAATTCAATCATAATATCATGTAAACATAATAATATAGAAACATTATGAAACATGACATAAGCATAAGTCCATGGTAACCACCCAAACAATATCACATAGTGGACATAGTCCAATCATGGATTAAACTAACTCCATAATCTCATTATTATCATATCAAGATATAAAAAAATTAATCAATTCATTGAATTGGTATCTAGACACACCCATTATAATATTTTCATGATTATGTGGGCCATAAATGGAAATCAAACATATGATATAAATAGATGAATTTCCCATGGAGTAAAATGGGTTTCATAATTTCCTTCATACTACAATCAATGTATATTTCATAAAAATAAAAGGAGAATAAGGAGTTACATATTTTTGATGAAAAAATATGAATAAATAATCATATGTCTCAAATTTGGTGTTCCATTGAAAACAATTATATTGAGACATGGTAGAGAATTGTTTGTATAAATGATCCTTCAAAATAGTGTTTCAATTAATCGGTTAAAGACTTTGGATGAGAGAACAACCATAGAATTTTATTTTAATACTTGAGGGAAAATATTTTATCCCAAAAACATTCTTTTATTAAATTAATTTCTGAATTCGAATTAATACTTTAATATAGTGTTATATAATTCGATTAATGGATTAAAAATTTCCCCATAATCAGGTTGATTTTAAATAAAGCATTCAAGAAATTTAATTAAGGCATGTATAACCATATAAAAATAATTTAGACTAATCTTGGAATATATGTAACATATTTAATAAAATTTGAAGAAAAATAACATCCATGATAGAGATAAATTTATTTAGAGTGAAAAAGGTCACAACCCAAAGTAAATATAGTGGAGTGGAGAGATATCTTACCTTATGTATGGATTCATTCTACACATTCACATATCATCTAGAATAATAAAATAAAATAAAATAATTAAAAATTTTAAAAACATTTTACTTGTATATTTTAATTAATTTAATTATAATTTGATCATTTAAAACTATTTCAATGTGATATAATGTTTAATTTCACTTTTATGAGGGAGTTTGTTTCATGGTTCCATGGTCAGATCACTTGGGGATAATTATTGATGTTCTTCTAAAATGGAATTAAAACTATAGAAGTGAAATGCAATAATATTCACTTACTTATATAAATTTTAATGTTCCCATATGTCTATACTTCTTCCAACATTGGGATGGTTTATTAAGTATAAATGCTATCATTATATGGTTAGTTAATTTAAGAAATTTTACTAAACATCATGAAGTATTTTATTTAATTAATCAAAATTTGGTTTACACATTACAGATACATGAAAGAAGTAATTATATAATTACAATAGTAATATTTTAAAAAATAATATTTCTATAATAATCCTTGAAGGTAGTTTAGAAAATTGAAGTACATTGTTAATGGAGGCGGTGAGGCAACCGTATTATTAACAACATTTTTTTTGAATTAGGTGAGAAGAGAAGAGTATGTACTATAGATATTAAAATAAAAAAATATTATTCTATTATATTTATAATACAATATTCAGTATAAATATTTTTTGGGGGATGCGACAAAGAGAAAAATTTAGTAACAAATTTAAAATGGATAGCATGAGAATATTAACGCATAAATGGATTTTCTTGAAATAAAACATAAGGAACATTAGTTTTGCCTTTTGGTGAGACCAAAACTATTAGGAAGTTAGGATGATATTATGGGAGTGTTTTTTAGATTTTGGGTAGGTTCCAAGGCATAAATTTTGTGCGGAGAAGGGGTGGTATTTATAAGGGAAGGAAATGGGTGGTTTGGAATATTATAATAATTAATTTTATATATTTCATCTAAACTAAAAGTGGAATTTAACCTTGAAATCAAATATATTAAATGGTTCATAATCATCCATGGCTCATTAATTTATTTATTTACCTTATAATGTTAAATATAGTACTTTCCATATTTAATTTTTCGGAATAAATTCAACTATTTTAGAAAAATACTAAAGATTCACCCTAACCATTTTCTGATGTGTAGATTTAAAAAATGAAATCCATTTTATGAAAATAATTCTCTAAAAAACAATAATTCAATTTTAAATTATAATCTTTATTTATTTGTTAAACATCAATTTCACAATTATGATCATTTTTATGACCCTTTAAAAAATTAAATATCATCTCATAAAATTATATTATCAATATAATTAATATAATATTATTTTATAAACCCATTTTATTAAAATAAATTTTATTTGTAAACATTATATATGATATGAAAATTTAAATGAAACACATATGTTTTAAAAAAATATAAAAAATTATTTTATCATTTTAAAAAAATATATTTACATGTATAATGAGACATATACATCATATTTTCATTTTATATGATACTTATATATTATTTTACAATTCCATAAGTGGGGATACTATTATAATAGTCAGGACACTATTCCCAATGGTTAGATTACTTTCCAATAGTCATATTATTATTCTAATGGTCAGATAACTGTTCTGATGTTCATATTTTAATGGTCATATGGGTTCCCTACATTCAATAAATACCTTACATTTTATTATTTAATCATTCATTTTTATTTTCTACCATGTTTATATATATTTTCATTTTCAATATGAATATTATATTACTAATATAATTTTTTATTACTACATTATTGGTCGTGAGTTTGGTATTTCTCATGGATCTAGAAAATCCAAATTATTATATTATAACTATATTTTTTCCTAACTTTTTATCCCGTTTTAACATTTTGAATTCTTTTGGAAATATTTATTCTCTAAATTTAATTTTTATATTAATATTAAAAAATATTTTTAGTTTTATATTATGGTTAATGTATATTTTATAATACTATAATACTAAACATGACACAATTATATAATTATAAGATAAATTACACTAATAAAATTCTATATCATGGCAACATTCCCACTCAGCACCATGTCTTGGTGATATTGAATTTGTATTGTCCACTCTATGAAAATTTATTTATCCCCAAAACATTTCTTCCCCTAATAAATGAAATATGATTCATTATTACGGTACTAAAGAAGTCTTGATACACATAAAAAACTATGATCCCAGTCCAAATGAGAAGGGTGCACCCACCGATATGCCACAACACCTATATGATAAAACATCTCAAAAGAACTGGTAAAATTATAATAGAGCTTAGTCATCTAGACAATAATTTGATCCCCATTTTGAGGTTATTTCCTCAAGAACACATAGTATCCAATCATATAATTCAATGTTATCCTTATCAAGTCTACATTAGCCTTTTCATGGTTAGGTTCTACCTTAATATACTCTATAGAAATATGAATATTCTCTATCATGATTTATGGCATAACTTTTCATGGGAATTCCGACTACCAAATATCAGTTTTGTATAATGGTGAAAAATAAATAAATCTATATATTGATTTAGATAAATACCTAATAATTGTAGTTTATAATCTGCTGTTATAAAAAACCTTCCCAAGATCATATAAATTTTAATACACAAGCCCATGAAAAATCATCTGAATTATAAATGTTCCACTCCATATACACATCCATACAGGGATGAAAAGATATTATAATTTGTAGTTTAGAACCAAGATCAAGTTAATGACTTCCCCACACAAGGTTAAATGATAACCCTGGTTAGATATGATTTCCTTCAATGTCTAATAAATAATGGCTACCTCATCAACAAAACACCTCACCAAAGTCTCCACGATACATGAATCTATGATCACAATGAAGCGAGATGACATTTTTAGCCGATAAAAAATTACCCAAATTACATCACATCCCCCATTATCTCATTGTAAATTGGTGATGAAATACATTAATATGTGCTATCATTTTCAATAGGAAACATCTAATTGATGCAACAAACAAAATTGAACACGATTCTCTTAATTAATATTCTAGATTACTAGGAATTGTTACATAAACTCTAATAGTAGATGGATTATCCTAAGACACCAAAAATGACCCCTAAAAGAATGTTACATCTTCCATACACACTGATAGACAACAAATATTGAGTTGAAGAATTATCAAATAACCTTATAATGCAATTCTAATGGATCATACAACATAACCTAGAATAAAATATGAGGATTCCTATCATCTAACCATAATTTTGACGCATCATCAAGTATTACACAGTCCTACATCACATATACATGTGAGTCTCTCAATTAAAACCCCATCCACTACATCTTGGAGGAATGAAATATCATCTAAAATATAAAACCATTATCTTTGACATATTTTCCATAATTTTTCACCAATATGACCTCCTCCATACCTCTCCAACAATATCCAATCACTAAAAAAATTTAACTCCATGATATCATACTCAGTGCATTGACCACAATATTCTAATTCCATAGGGGGTTGGTAATCTCAATTTACCAGTACTCCAAGTACTCCATCCACCACCACTATTAGAAATTTATATCATTATTAGAGTAATTTTTCATTTGGGTCTTATGATATGAGAAGAAAAAATCCATCAAGGATAAGGTAATTTTGGAACAGCTTCTAGGAAAAACTACCATAACCATTTAAAAACATGGGGAGTAATATTGAATATTAAGGGTATGTATCTTATTGAAACAATAAGATATCACTTCCTTTTTCTAAATTGTAATAGAACCAAAAATAATGTACGAAGCATTAAAAAATAGCTCAAACATCACCCTATCTTATAAAAACTATAGCATAGGTTAGTTGACCAACTATACTTTTAGGTAAGCTAAATAAGTCTTACATAAATAAGTCTATATAAAATAATTTTCTATCTTGGTAAAAAAATTCAATGGGTATAAAATCTTTCGGAAATAAAACACAAAACTCTAATACAATCAGATATGCCTTTGGAAGCTGATATTTTCTAAAAAATTCTTGGATCCACACCAAAATCATCCTCATTGACATTCAAAGTAATGAATGATTCTCCTAGTTGAGACACCACATGCTTAAGGAAATGAACAATCCTTGTCTAATAGATCCTTTTTAAAGTCATTCTATAGTATTTTTTGTGCTGGATGACTTTCAAGGTAACACCACAATTCCCTGCATGTTCCACATTATACATCATATATATAATTATTTTGTTATTAATTCTACGAATAACTAATCTATGAAATCATTCAATACATATTTCATGATTACCATAAAAAATAATATTATTTTCAATGAAACATAATTTTATAACAATGATATCAAGGATTCTATAGAGGAATATGAATATAGTATTCTAGATATGATCCTATTTTACTGTCATCTAGGGATGAATACATCAAGAAAAAATATTTGAAAACATTTTTGATAACTTTAATGAGTCGAATATTTCATAAATATTTGGAAGAGGATAAAAGTTTGTGATGGACATTTTATTACACCACCAACAATCAATAAAAAACCTAGGACCATAGTACACATTCATTTACAAAAATATTGAAGCACCCAAGGATAACATATAGGGTTAGATGAAACCCTTATATATAAATTCATCATCCTAGATACTAAATTCTGTCAATAAATAATATTCCATATAATAAATAGCCATCATAATCAGAGATACACCATATTTAAATACTTTCTATAATTGATGGCATGTCATGGGGGTGGGATTAAAAATCCCCTATCATCCAAAACCTCCTCCAATTCTCTATGGAACTCCAAAACCAACACATCTTCTAAATCTAATGTGATGGAAGCTATCTATGACAAAACTGAATCCAGAAATAGATGACCTATCTAATTATCTTTCTCACTATTGAAGACCACACACTTGACCACCTAATCGGGGAATTATATTCTACTTTTTATGAAATCATTAGTAACTTACATATAAAATAACCATATTATTCCCTGAATGACAACATACATTTATATATATTTTTTAAAATACTCATACGATAATTTTTTCCAAAAAATTAGGTCACATATAAGAAATTGTAAGCGATCAGTATGCGTATTGTATCATTGAAAGGGGGAGGGTGTGAATCAGTGATACTATTTTTCTTTTATGTTTATTTACAATTGAAACAACCTTAACCTCCTGTTAATGTTTCAATTCCCTTTTGAAAATTATTCAATCCACAAATCCATAGGAAAACAAAGATTTAAAAGGTTCAATATTCAATAATAATAGCTATGTACTTGGTATGGTTTTGAAATGATTCAATACTATAAAATCCACTAAAAAACAATCCTTGTATTACAACAAGTAGGATATACCCTTACACTTGCATAGCACTGGAAAACAATCCCACTAGTGTGTATGAACCCTCTTAGAAAAATAGGGCAATACAACCTCTATTTAAAAAATCATGTTACATGAACTTATTTTCAATTAAGTAAATGTATTCAATTGAAATAATATTATTTAATTCCTCACCCACAAGAAAGGTAAGAATCACCGGGAATTAGTTATGAAACACTGAGTCCGATTTTATAGGTTCTAATTCTCGTAGTCTGATTCCTAAGAGTAAGATTCATACAAAACAATTCTCCCAGTATGATTTTCTAATATAATTAAATATAAATTAATTGGAACCACTTCAATACCTGAGTATGATAAAACATTGTACAATTCTTCCTCAATCTAGAAATCATCAGTACGGTAGAAACCAGTATGAAAAACCCATTCTTATTAATTCATCCCAATACCTGAATCATCCAAATACAATCAAAAAGCTGAATATGATGATTCATTGAATAAAATAAATCCGGAATACAATTATCAAGTGAATACAATCTCTCCAATCTTGTCTCTTCCCCTTTGGATTTTATTCAATATACAAAAAAATGGTATCACTTTCTCTCACTGAAAACTCAAAGATTGTCTTTATACAATGATGAATAGTACATCATCATCAGAAAAGTACCATGTACTTTCTTCTTTTCATAGGAGAACCATGAGTGTTTTGGGAGGGAATCCCAAAATGTTTCCCACTCACACTAATTCACCCAAAATTGAATTTCTCCTGAAACCTCAGAGAAAATATGACTACATCAATGCTTCTCGAAGCTTCTCGATTCTTCTTCAAACTTCATATCTTTCTTCAGAATTTTATTTGAATAAGCAGTATGATTTCAATGCATGAGTTAAATTCTTCTCAATCTGATTTCTACAATACAAAGTTCGGTATTAATTGAAAATAAATATATAAAGAAATGGATACCATTCTGATTTTCTTAACACAATTCTCAAAACTAATTTGAATAAAAATATTTCATTGGAATATATTTCTCCCCTTTGACAATTCATTCAAAAATATACTTCTATTTTCTTTTCTATTGACTCACATGAGAATTAAATTAATTCATAGAACTTTTATTATATCATAACTTAATTAATGACTTTAAATTCATTTGAGAAATTTTTTAGCATCATCATAATTCAATTGAAAATTTTCATAAATTTCCATTCATTCAAGATTCTTTCTTTTCTTCACAACCTGAGTACGAACTTTTCTGAATACAATTGGCCTAGATATGATCATACTGGGTATAATCATTATAGATATTTTCATTTATTATTCCACTTGGATAAAATAATTTTGAAAAATAATTGGCACTATCTATTACTCATCAATCGGCACCGCTTTTTCAATCAGCACTGAGTTTTCAATCAGCATTACCTTTTCAATCGGCACAACCTTTTCAATCAGCAACACATTTTCAATCAACGACACTTTTTAATCATAACCAATTTTCAATCAGTACCACCTTTTAAATTTGAACCAATTTTTAAAAAAGCACCTTTTTTTAAAACATCACCTCATTTTAAAACAAAAACTCCTTTTAAAACATCACCTTGTTTTAAAAAATCACCCTGTTTTAAAACAACAAATCCTTTTAAAACAATGCCAAATTTTTATAAAACACCTCTTTTTAAAATTGAACCATGTTTTAAAACAACATCTCCTTAAAAAAACTCCTCCTCTTTAACCAACACCGACATTTCAATAGGAAACATCTCTTTTTTCTCTTCACTCAAATACAATTTTTTTGAAAAAAATTTGGTATCACTGCGTTATCTCTTCCACCCAAATACAATAAATCTTGATATGATCCTTTTTTGATTGACAACATCACTTCTACACCACCTTTATTCCATAAATATTTCATCACAATTTCTCAATTAAACTTACGAATTATATGAAATAAAAATCAGAAAAGTATCCTCATGATTAATTCATTCATAGCTATAAGGACTCCAATTCAAAAAAAACCACTTCATTCATATCGGTCCCAGAGTGAATCCAATTACATTTACTTATAGAAATAAATATCCAATTTCATTTTGTACATTTACAATGAGTACGGTTATTTTGAAAATGAAAGTCTGATTCTTTTGAAACCATAGATATGATTTTTTTGAAAACATGGGTATGTTTACTTCTTCTTTCCAATAAAAAATGATCAATTTATTTCTTTTCTTTGAGTCCCTTTTAATATGAAATTTCATTCATCATATTTCTCAACATACATTCATTATTCTAGGATAATGAACTATTGACAAAAAATACAACTAGAACACAACTTATGCCTAACAGAAATAAATGTCAAAGAATTATTTAAAATATATAAAGTGTAGTAAGAAATATTTTGACTCATTGGCCCTCTAACTCAACTATCAATGCATATACTAGGTTGAGTGAAATAATAAATTATGATGCTATACAATCAAAAAAATAATAATACAATGTGCATGAAATATAGATGGTGTGTAAGATGATTTATAGACCCTATATCATTATAATATCCATTATATGAAAATTCCTCATCAATCTCTTCTACCTCACTACTCGTGACATCCTATAAAATCTTTCTCATCCATATAAACCTAAGGTTATGGGATGTCAAAGGGTTATCTTTAATTTGATTAATCTCTATATAGAGTAATGAATACCAAGAATCTATACTATTGATACATATTATGAGGAAACCTCAACTACTATAGCCAATACAGAATCAAACCACCGAATCTATCACATCTACAAAGAACCATCGAAGACTAATATTATTTTTTCCCATAGAAGAACACTAGTGTATATATCCCCTACACTATGTCTACCCTATTGATGTGAGATACACTCCTTCATTTTTTGAGACCCTCATTTTCAAAGATAACAAAACTTATAGAAAACAAAATTGAAAATAATAATAAGTAACATCTTCTTAATATATCTCTTTATGTTAAAATATCCACCACTACAATACTAATCCCCTTATATGACTAAAATCTGGTGGTACTCAAAACTCTTCCCTAAAACTAATCCATATTAATTCATTATCAAGATCCTTTTACCAACTCCCATCTACAAATTAGTTAATTTACCATTATACATCACCAAACCTAAAGTGGGAATGGAAACAAAAAATTCCTCCAAATATTATCCTCCATAGTTGGGTTAATGTGATAATGGTCAGCTGGGCAGTGTGTTCAAATTTAGTAACTTGAAACACACACAGACGACGACCATCTAATATCTATGAAAATAAGGAACCAATTTCTTAATCGTAATAACATGTAACTCCTTTATAAAATAATTAAATCAAATTAATTCACGATCTTCACAAAAATTACAATAAAATTAAATACACAGAAAAAAACCATAATTTATGTACCACTCCTAAGTATCCACCTTACATGAAACATCAATTCTCTTAGAACATTAAGTGACCTTAAGGTCATTATGTCATATCATAGGGGGCCAAAAAATTCTATTTCCTAGTAGGTATAAATTTGTAATGTCACAAACTAAGTTCAAGTGGTGTTGTTATACTAAAAAGACTTATAATTATCATGTGTTCCTAACTCTTATCATTATTATAACTTTCAACAATAGCTCATATAGCACATTTATAGTATATTCACCCAGTTGGATACCATTATGGGTGTTCATAAAATATAGGAGTGTCTCTTGAGGCCTATATATAGTATCCCCCAGTTTGGAGACTAATTATTAGGGTATAATATATATAAATTAGTGATAATATTGTAATATATTGAAGAAACATATCAATAAAACCACCAATCAAAACCGTAATATATTGAAACCATACCCCCAATAACCCAAATTTCATAATCTATTATTATAAAAACATCAACATAATAATACAAAATAAAAGGGGTCATATAATATATTCATTTCCAAAAAAGAGCTCTAAACTGTTGGCATCCTTCATAGACACTAAACTCCCCCGTAAAACCTAAAAAATGGTCAATATGTTTAGGGATGAGAATAACATTTTTAATCAATAGAATCGTATATGATACTTCTCATGAATTTTTTTAATAATCAAACTAATGATTTTTTAAAATAATTTGTTGACTAACAAGAACTTTTATGGCCATCTATCACCAAATCAAACCAAGGATCAATCACCATGTATTTAATTAGAGTATAATAAGGAAATATGAAGCATATAAAAAATAGTTAACCCATACCAAAATTCCCATTTTTTTTCTATTTCACACCCCTAGATCAAACATATTATGATCTTAATACCATCCATGTATATGATACAATGAAGCCTAAAAATCCCTTCTCATTTGATATGGATTGGACCACAAACCTACCTAAACCAATATATTACAGGGTTAAAAATATCATACTAGCAACAATGCAACATTTACATGACAATTACATCTAAATAATTCATAAAAACATCTCCATTGTGTATAAAAAATTAATCACATATCCATCTCAGTAGGGTATCATGAATAAGAAAGATATCTCCCTCATGTCATTATCTTACTATGTATGACCCCCAATAAATAAAATCACCGCATCCATAGAAAAATCATATTATAATACTTCTAGATTGGAGGGTGGGGTAGATGTATTTTTTAATAATATGTTCCCACACCAACCAATAATTTTGGAGAAAACACCCAAATCCTGAAATCAATGGGTGCTGGTAAGATTATCTAGCTCATGTTCAATTAGTATAATATTTGAAGTGTATACCAGTATATTAATCCTCACACATGACCATTAAAGATTCATCAAAAACAATTTATCCCTATTATATCCCATGAACATCACCACATCATCCTCATAACACACTACGAAAAAACAACCTATAACACTATGAACCAACCATATTTTTTATAAAGAATAATAGACATAGCCTTTAATAATTCCACATCATGAAAAATTATTTAACATATTTATATATTTAAAATCACCTACCATATTACCATTAATTTACTATTTAATTATATATTCTATGAAATCCCATTTCGGACAACACCAAAATTTTAGTTCATCCATTACCAATTCATTTCATGATTTTTCGTGCCAGTTACAACCATTACCATTTTTATGATTACTATTATCATAGATACTACCCTACTACTGAACAACGAAAAACAATCACACATACAAAAACCATGTAATAACCCAAAAGGAACCTTTTTTACCTCTCTCTATCCATTCCAATGTAGTTGTTGGCCCACTGTATAGTCCACAGAAATATATCAACCACCAAACCCTGAAAACCATCAAAACTCAAGGGAAGCACTAAAAACCACACTTTAAAACAAATCCCATCATCTGTAAACATGATATTAAAATAAAAATTGATCTCACACAACCATAAAATAAATAAAAATATATAAAAACATATATCAACTAATTTCATCATCTTCTACTTCCATTTTTTATTTTTGGTAACTCTTTCATATTAATTCCACTTCAATTATATAAATGTTATCACAAGGAATTGTAGATTCCAAATAGGTAGTTCATTTCCTTATCAACATTATTTCTAAATTTATAATATTGATTAAAGATATATGTTCACATTAACCAAAAATAGATATCAATATTGATAATGGTTTTCAACAATTATGGAAAACATGTATCAAGTATATGTATAATAATAGAAACCAATAAACACATGAAAAACCACTTTCACATTAATTTAATCTATAAAAGTTAGTTATATTTCATATTAAAATTCATATCATCCCCCCAAATAAATACAAAACATGATATTTTATCATTATAATAAAAGGAAGATATTTACCAATCCCCCTACATCAATTGTTGATTATAAAATGATTACACAAGGAACTAGTAAAGAGATGACCATATAGCCACACCACATAATAAAAACATAAAATAAAGATTTATAAAGACAATATCAATCAAAACCATGAAAAAAAAACATTTTATAAAACCCTTAATCCTACATCCATTTATGTTTAATATGATGTACTGGAATAAAACTCAAGCATGATAGTAGAAAACTCAATAGATATTTCTACTAGTCAGTCTCTTGTAGTTGAGAGATAACTCTAACAAATGGGGATCTAATGATTTTAATGTATCACTACCGGCTACCCATGATAAAATTTAAAATAATTAAAATAAATTTAAATGAAAGGGTATTATAATATAAAAATGATAAAACAATCAGTGTTCTACAATGTCACAAACACTCATCACATGATGATGAGTTGAGTCAGTCAACCCTATGAAAAATATTCTAAAAATCCACCTCTATAAATTTCATTCAAGATGTATACTTATTTAAAATTTCATGTGATCAAATATGGATTGTGACTTGATATTATTCACCATGTTAGGACAATACTCTAGGAATAAAAACAAATCCCTAGATCTTAGGATACACACTAAAACAATCATGGATGTTCTATGAATATCATCCATGGAAAAAATACACCACTTCTAATACAAATCATGACACAAACTCCAAAATTCACATCATGACCAGGAATAACATAATACCATATATAAAATGTTCACCCCTTAATGTCCTCACCTCAATGGACACACCATAACATCCTACTCAATGTTGATATTTTGTCACAAATAATAATCTTCCTTATTTTAAATCTATTAAATATTTCCAACATGATAATTTTACAATTGGACAAGCTGGAAAGGTATAGTTTGTTCCAGGTTTATTTATAACTGGTTTTTAACCTTTATTAGGAAATATATTATTAATGATTTGATTGAGGTTAAGGATTGAATATCATGATATTATATTTTTTAATAAATATACATTTATCATGATTTAATTTGGTTTTGGTAAAGTGTTGGAAATAAAAAAATACTGAAAATAATTTTATATTAAAATTATAAATTTGGACGTGAAATAAGAATGATTTTATATTTTCATTAATATATTTCATTTCACTGTTAATTTATTATAAAGATGATATTATTATTATGTTTTTCATCTCTTCTATTAATTGATTAATTTGGATAATGTGTTAAAAAAGATAATGAAAAGGGGATATTTATATCTCAATTTATTCTGAATATTGTATAGTATGTATTTTAAATCATTTAATTTGAGAATTTTACTATATATTTTATATTTTTATTGTTTATATGAGTAAATATTTCTCATAATTTTAAATGAATTCAATGACGGGGGTTAAATAAATAGATAAAATATATAATTATTAATTACTACTATGATTATGGAAAATACATTATTATTAAATTTTAAATAATTATTGTAAGATTTTTTTCCAACAATAGTAACATTAATAAATTTTTTCATATTTTTTTTTTATTTTTTGTTGTTATTGCTCAATTAAAACTAATATGGTGAACTTTTTTTTGTGTCTAGATTTTTAATTTTGTTACTATAATAGAATTTGATTAGTTTTTTGTGTAGAGATAATTGAGGAAATGTTTTGGGTATTTGGTATTATTAATTAATGATATATTATAAATGATGGGGTATAACTTGTTTAAAAGAGGTAGATAATTAATTTTAGGTAAATGAATAATAAATGGTGGAGGGATAGAGGTTATCTGAATTTCCCACCACATGAATTATACAATTCATGATAAATATAATTTTCATGTTACATTTTTAATTTTTAATTGGAAATACATTATGAATTTGGGAGAGGTTGGGTAGTTATTGAATGATTTATGTGGGTAATTTTTCTTTATATAGGGATGATCGTGGATGATGATTTTAGGTGGTGATGGTGAGATAATAGTTATGTCTATTGTGGTTTTTATTTATAATGTTCTCCACTAGGGTTTTCTTGTGTGTCATATATACTCATTGTATTGTGTTCATTATTCATAAAAAACCACCAGATTATAGAATCTATAAGGATTCCCATATGAGGTTTTAGGTAATGTGTGAATCCACTATATCAACGATAGAGGTTCCATAGATAGATAACTACTCCCCCTTCCTTTATCCCTCAATCACATATAGTTTAGGTTATTAATACTTATAGATACGATACATTGTGATGTCGCAGTTCAATGATGATGATGATTTAATGGTGAGTTTCATTAGTAATGTGGTTTATAAAGAATATGGGACGATATTGATCTTTTATATGATGCATCCTGATTGTGAGGTGATATATGGAATTTGGTTTATGAATGATGTGGTTGTGGTATATGGTATGCATCATTATTTTCATGCATGTGTATATCACATGGTTATATAGTTTTTGGTTATATGGAAATGAATGGTATGGTAGTGCACGAATTTAATCCATTTTGGTGCGAGGATGAATAGTTCAGTGTGGAAGTTTGTGTGGTTTACCTTTCTACATATATTCATTCAGTAATTATTTTATAACTCTTATGTGTTTTTTGTGTTGGAGAGAATTAATAATTTTATTTGGTAAATGAAATGGTGTCGAAAATGATTTGGTTCTACTATTTATTACATATGTATTTAATATGATTATACTTCATATTAATTATATATTATACAAAGGTACATGTTTTCAATATATGAATTCATACCACTATTATATGTAATTATTTATAGATCTATAGGATATAGTTGATGATCTGAATGTAAATTAATATCTCTTTTCATGGAGTTTTTTATTATAATGCGTTTAAATCATAGTATTTCGTTAGTATTGTCATTATTTTATGACCATTTTCTAAATATTAAATTTCATTACATATATAATAAACCAAATATTTATATCCTAATGAGTTAATTTATGGATTTACATTTTTTGTGGGATAATGATGGTAATTCCTCTAACATATATGTGTTTAATACCATCAGTGGTAGTTTCCAAGCCATTTCTTATTGGATATAGGATCTCTCAGTCACACATGAAATTACTACCAACCTAGGTGGTGTTCAGGCAAGGATGAGTTATGAAAAAAACATAGAAATGAAAAAAATAAAAAATGAACGAAATATTTTAATGGTATTTATTTATTTTATAATGCAATACGATGTAATTATATTACAAAATATTACAATGATAATAAAAAAATATTATAGAAAAACATTCATCACATAGTTCACAAATATAAAAAATCATATTTTTTTATTAATTAATATATATATTTTTTTAATTAAAGAATAATTATTAGTAATTACATCATCACATCTAATTTATTTTCCTTTGTAACGTATTCCTAAATGATATATTCTTACTATCAATATTGTTGTGTTATATAATTTATAATAGGATTCTAAAATATTTCTTATAATGTTTTGGATTTCCCTAAGCCCTTTGTTATTCTACGGTGTCCAATGGTTCAGTATTGATTTACTATATTTTAGAAGTAGTTTTAAATCATTTTGAAATTTATATAGTTTATTTAATTTATTTTTTCAAAATATGGAATAAATTGAAATATTTTTAAATATTATTTTTGAAATTAATTTGTACATTTTAAATTTATTAAAATATTTTAAAAATGTTTTGGGGAGTATTGGAAGTGATAATAAATCCTTATCTTAATTATTAAAGAGTTTCTTGTATGTAGGAATAAAATATTTTAAAATATACTTTCACCTTTATGCAAGTCTTTATTCATGTGTAAGGGTAATGAAAATTTTTAATGTCTTTTATAAAGGTAAAGTAAATGTTATACTTCTTGTATAAGGGTATACAGTAGTATATAAACAAGGAATAAAGGGAATACCTTATTTCCTTGTATTACATAATGGTAAGGGTAAGTTTATAAAGGCTATATAAATGTATTCCCGTTGTTTAATAGGTCATGTAAGGGTAACCTAGGCCTTCTATATTCCATGTAGAGGTCTTTCCTTGTTTTTATAAGGGTACGGATTAGTTTCTTCTACATATTTATATGTAATTAAAGCTTCCTCAGCCCACATAAGGGTCAACAATGGATACAAAAGCCTTCATATGATGATGAAAATGTTACCCTTACTCAATACGTATCTCATGTGTATGCGTAATTTTTAGATAATTTTTCAAAAATTATTTTAATTTAACCAGTAAATTTTGTTGAATCGAAACATTGTTGTTAGATTATCCATTATAGGGGGGGTGTGAATTGTAATTTAAAAAACTTTCATTTTTACCTTAAGGAAAACTATATTTTAAAAAGTTAAACAAGGTAATTTCACAAACCATCTTTGGTTCTTAATTTTGAAACAAAGTTTCTTAGGGTCCGGAAATATGGATCCAGAAAAGAAACATAGGAACAATTTTATTAGTGAAAGATTCTACCTCAAAGAATATAGAATCTTATTTATCAGAGTAAGAAAAAGTACAATAAAGTATAATAAAGTTATAATTTATTTTTTTATAAAAATATAGTGGAAATAAAACTTGAAACAAGAAAAGCAACAAGTAGGAAATCTTTTAATGCAAAGAATAGGGTATCTAACAACCTTGGATAAAGGTCCCTTGATTTATACATTCAAGAACTTCTATCTTACCCACACCAGGATAAACCCTAAATAAGAATATCAGAGTCTGTCTTGCTATCCTCAGAATCCATAAAAATTTAAGGTAGTAGACACCTCTATCTTTCTATCCCCGGAAGCCCTCAATTTTACTCATCAAAAATTTAAGTCGCTCGATGCAAGATGAACAAGGTGTTCCCGAATGAACAAAAAGGTCATGAAATGAAAAAGGCATGAGAGTATTTCTCTCTCCAGAAATAACTTCACATCATGTAATTTAGATTCATAATGAGATCATTAAAATGAGCTCTTCTTTATTGAAAAAACTTCAATGGTTGGTTCTCTCCTCCAATGGTCATATTTTTCCTTGACTTTCAGAGGGACTTGTACATGTGTAATTGAACTATTGTTTAGTTAGAAATAAATTGTATGACATTGTTTCACAGTAGAAACATATATAAGGAAAATTAAGTAGCTTATCCAAATATGAAAAATCTGTAATCAAGGGAAAAATAGAATTCAGAGTATAAAGATATAAAAAATTGGATTCTAGAAACAAATGGATATTCAGATTCTGTTTTACAATGAATTTAAAAACAGAAATATATAGTTTTTATATTCTGAATTCTGATGAATTGGGAGTCTGAATTCCTAGGAATTAGGAGTTTGAATTCAAAGGAATTTGGAGTCTGAATTTTAGAGAATTCAGAGTCTGAATTTTATAGAATTCATACTCTGAATTTTAGATAATTCAGAGTCTGAATTTCCAAGAATTATGAATATGAATTTCAGATAATTCTTCTTCTAAATTTTAGAGAATTCAGAGTTTGAATTCCATATAATTAAGAGAATGAATTTCAAAGAATTAAAAGACTGAAATTCATAGAATTCAGAGTTTTAATTTTAGAGAGTTTAGAGCCTAAATTTCATGGAATTCAGAGACTAAAAACAGTAAGACTTGATAGATTAAATAATAATATGATTCCATGTTTTTCAATAAGGATCGATTTTTTTGACTAAATAAAAAAAAATTAGACTTGGTTTTAAATAATACATTGAATAAGATATTAAAAACCAAGGTAAGGATAAAAATTTTCTTAGAGAAAGAAAATTTCCCATAAAAAATAATACTTAGTGAAAGATAATTTTCCTTAAGAATTTTTTTTTGTGATTTTCGAAACATAGAGGAATAGAAAATTCATAAACAAACCTTATTGACTCAACAATATCTCCCTTTTTGGAAATCTGAAACATTCTTTCGAAAAAGAATATAAGGAATAAGGATTTTTCTTTTTGAATTAAAAAAATGTATTCCTTTACTTATAAACCATGAAGAATACGACTAACTCTCGCTTAGGTTTTGAAATCCTTATGAATTGTATTCTTGACTTTCTTAGAGGAGTTACTTTTTCTATCATAAGAAATACTTCTTTAAGTAGACTCCCCTTACTTAAAATCCCCCTTATTTAGTGCAGTCTCTTCTTTTTTATTTAATATTCTTTTGATCATTCTTTTCTCCCCCTTTTTGATTTTCAAAAAGGAATAGAGAATGAAAAAAATGGTACCTGAAATATTATAACTATACACAAAAAAACAATTGAAAGATATCAAAATTTTCATTATTATATGTAAAATTGATATAGGGTAAAAATAAGAAAAAAGATCAGAATTGACAGGAGAAATTATTCATCCTTATTTTCCTCCAGCATGATCTTACTCAAGGGAGCCTTTAACTTATTGAGCTCTTTATGATCATCCTCAAACAGTTTGAGAAACTGTTTCTAATCCTGATTCATCTTCTCTATAGCCTGGATTTTTTCATTTTGATACTTTAGGATTTCTGTTTGAGATTTCAGTACTTTTTCTTGCTAATTTAATTTTCCTTGAAACTCTTACTCGAGTTCTATTTATCTCTTCAAATTTAGAGAAATTTAATTTAACATACCACTTAGATCTTTATCCTCATTCTTTTGGGTATTTTATCAAGATTCAACTTCTCTGAAAAACCTGTTGTTATGTTTTTGATCCTATCATCTGAATTATCAAAATCATCTTTCACTAAATCTTAGAAGTCATAAAATATTCTCATGTATTCAATGGTTCTTTTAGACCATTCTTTATTTCCTTACATGATATCCTATGAGCATCATAACCAATAATAAAAGTTTTCAAATCTACCTCAAGCTTGATAAAATTTCCCCTCACCATACCTAGTGAATTTAACTTCTGATTGAAAGAATGTTGAAGCAACAGACATCTCAAATAAATACTAGGAATCAAAGGTATTTTTTCACCAACTTCGTCAAAAAATGAACAATGAAATCCTGACCCATCAAAGATGAAGAATCAGAATCTGATTCCCTTACAAGAGAGGATTCTTTGACTAGATATTTATCTTTCCTCTTTGATTAACCACCAATATCCTTCTTACATTTTAAAATCACAACCTTCTTATGCATATCAAGAACCACCTATTTTCCTTTGACATATTTGGAAATAACCTTCCCATCCCTCAAAGACTCATTCTCACTATCAGAGAGTTGGAATATCTTATCTTCATCAACCTCTTTTTTGTTATCATCTTCCTTAACATCCTGAAATTGGATGAATACAAGGTTGCTACTCTAATCATCAGTAGTTTTTTCAACCACTTTCTATCTGTCATACTCTTTTCCTTGAGAAACATTTTTAGTTGACTCAACCTGACAAGTTTGGATTGAGATATTGTCTGAAGGAATTTCCTTCTCATGATATTCTTCTACTTTCCTTATCACATCATCACTCTCATCATCTTCTTCCTCTTGTTCTTCTTCTACTTCTTCTTCTTGGACTATCATTTCTTCCACAACAGGTTCTGGAAATGGAATTCTATTTCTTAGAGTCTCTACTAGTATTGGTTCTTGGAGAAAATATTAAGGTACCTGCAACTATATAGAGGATTTCTCAGTATCCTTGAGAAGTACTTGAAGGATCTCAACTTCCCAAATTTTTTTCTTTTGTTTATTCTATTTTTGTTTCCTTTAAAGATCTTTAGCAGTATGAATTTTCAAAGATTTTTCCTTAACAAGATCTATGAAAAATCTTAGATATCCCTATTTCTTGTTCTTATTCTATTCCCTCCACTTCACTACCACTTCATCAGGGAATGGTTTTTTCTTTTTCATCTTTGGTGGTGATGATTGGATTTCTGAAACTGGAGTTTTTTCTTTGGTTTTTGATTCCTTCTCTATTCTCTTCTCCTTTATTTTCTTGGACGTTTCTCATACTTCTTCTTTTTAGCTAAAGCTTTTATATCACTTATATAAAGATAATAAAAATTTTCTAATTTGGGGTTGAAACCAACTTTTATCCTCCTCAATGTATCATCACCCAACAACATGATCACGAAGGTTCTGGGTTTAGAACTACAGGGATTTTTGAAGGATTATAAGAAAATCAATATGATATTTGAAAAGATCACTGAATACATTATAATATGAGACAAAATAGTTCTATTGTTAATGTTGGTGATTGTCAGAAGGATTTACTTCACCATTTTTACCTTTGTAAGGTTAACCAAAAAGTCCAAAATAAAGATATCACTTTTCTTTAGCGATCTAACAACTTGTGAGTATAGAATATTGCATGACCTTCTTACGGAATTCCAAGAATATTTGCTGCCATATTTAAAGATAGAGAATATATTTTTTCATATATCTTAAATGAAAACTTATCCCTTACACCTTCCAAATAAAATATTACTGTGTCATATAATTCTATTAGTAATTTATAATAAATTGGATCCAGACTCTTTTCCTTGGTAACACAAAAACTCTCCCATCCATTCAGCTTGATAGTTTTTGCAATCAATGAATTATACTTAGAAAAGAATTTTGGGTAAAACAACCTTTCCCTATAGATTTTCCAATCCTTTATTTCCTTTTTTGAAGACATCTGTTTCTATATAGAGGCTTCAAGCGACATCCGAAGTCTATGAAAAATTGAAAAAACTGATTGGCCTTTTTGAATAGGGGAAGAGATTCAGCGCACAAAGTCTTGAAAACTGATGAGGGACAATGAATAAAGGGGACTTTATATAAGATTCAAGGTGATGGTTTGAATTACCAATTTTATCTAACAGGTGAAATAAACATGATCTGATCTGATGGTTAAGATGAATGGAAAATAAGGGTTTGGTAGATTTCGATCTTTTGAGGTTTTAAGGGAAAAATATGTTTTAAGGAAAGTGAATTTGATAGAATTTTTTTAAAACAAGATAAAAATACCAACAAGTAAAAAATTTAATTATAAAAATTTACGTAAGGAAAAGTACCTTCCGGAATGCTTATAATGAATTTTCTGAATAAAATTCTTCTGAGATTCCAAAATTTTTTGTTAAGGAAAGGAAAAAATTTTGATTCCAATTTTTTTTTGTTAAGGAAAGGAATTTTTTTTTGATTCCATAAATTTGGGATCTGAAAAATTTGATTAAATTTTATATTGGTTAAACAATAAATGTACCCCCCTATGAAAATGTGTTTCTTAATGTAAGGAAATAGGTTTCAACAAAAAGTTAATAGGGGAGATTACCTTGTGGTAATCATTCCTAACTTTTTTTAATGTATTTAAATCTATTGGAGGTTAAAGATATTGTGAAATATCAGAAAGTTGATCTTGATTTCCTATAAATTGTAAAATAATATTTCCTTTTAGTGTTTGATCCCTAAGAAAGTGATGCCTCATATCTATGTGTTTGTCACAAGGGTGATGAGTAGGGTTTTTTATTAGGGAAATATAACATGTGATATCACACAATATTTGTGTTTTGTTAAAACTCATTCCATAGTCTAGGAGTGTGTGTTTCACCCCCAACACTTGGGTACAACAACTTTCAGCTACTACGTATTCATCATCAACAATGGAAAGTTACCCTGAGTGTTGCTTCTTACATGAACAAGAAACTAAATAATCTACTAAAAAAATGAAAAAGTTTGATATTTAATTTTTCTACATATTCTAAATCCAGAAAAATCATGATACGAAAAACTTTTTAAAACATAATCATTTCTAGAAGTATAGAAATTTTCTAAATCCATAGTTCCCTTTAAATAGAGAAAAATTATTTTCACTGCTTTTAAATGAGATTCCTTTGGATTAGACTGATATCTTTCACATAAGCGTACTAAAATCATTATGTCTGGATTACTAGTCATTAAATATAATAAACTTCCTATCATACCACTAAAATATGTTTAATCTATTGGTTTCCCAGATTCCTCAAGATCAAGATAATTTGAGGTACTTATTAGAGTGAATATACATTTAGTGTTTTCATATCCATACTTTTTAAGAAGATCATTAATATAATTATTTTGATATATATAAGTTCTTTCTAGTCTTTTAGAAATTTGAAAACCTAGTAAAAATTATTACTAACCCATTATACTCATTTTTAACTCAGATTTCACGAGATCCACAAACGAATCAGTTAAGGATTTATGAGTTGGTCTTAATATAATGTCATCAACATATATTTGAACAATCAAAACATTTTTTCTTATCTTTATTTATAGAAATATTTGGATCAATAGTTCCCTTAACATTATTGTTTTATAACAAAAATCCTTTAAGTCTATCATACCAGGCTCTAGGGGCTTATTAAAGCACATATTAATATTTGGTAAGATTAAAAACATGTTTAGAATATTTTGTGTCTTTAAATATAGGAGGTTGTTCTACATAAACTTTCTATTGAACATATACATTAATAAAAGAACACTTCACATCCATTTTAAAAAGTTTTAAAATAAATAATGTTTGCAAAGGCAAGTAAAATATGAATATATTCAATTCTAGATACTAAAGCATAGGATTATTCATAGTTTATTCCTTCTTTTTGAGTATAGACTCTAGAAAATAAACTACCTTTATTTCTTACTATGATTTTATTTTCTTCACATTTATTTCGTAAGACCCATTTTACTCCAATTATAGAGGATTCCTTAGTTCATTCAACCAAGGTGAAGACTTTGTTCCTTATAAATTAATTTATCTCATCTTGTATGAATTTAATACAATCATCATCACCTAAAGCTTCATAATTATTTTTTGTTCTATTTTTTAAAGGAATTATAGATATTATACTTCATTTCATAAGGAACATATAGTCATTACAAGTTGATTTAAATCATGAATGAAACTGTCAGTAGGATGATTCTCAAGAAACAACTAATTTGGGTTTTGTAAAACCTATTTATCAACATAAGGTAGAAAATTATCTGGGGTAAATAATTCAGAAACATTATCTAATTATTTTCCTTATTAGAAAAATATTCTATCAAAGGATGATAATGAGTTTTTTAAAACACATATAAAGATTTAGGTTGGGGTTCTTTAAAAACAAAAGGATCAGTTTTATCAAATTTAACATGCATTGTTTCTTCAACAGTAAAAGGTTTTTAAAAAAAAATCTATATGCCTTAGAAGAAAATTCTTTCATGGTATTTGGTTATAGATTTATATAAGTTATCTTTATTATTTAGAATAAATACTTTGCATAAAAAAACATTAAAGTAAGAATGTTTATGTTTTCAACCAGTCCACAATTCATAAGGTGTTTTTTAGGAAAAGTATGACTAAAACTTGATTTATAGTATAATAGGCAATACTAATAGCTTCATCCCAAAAGTTTTTAGCAATAGAATATTCTCTCAATATCGTTGATGTTATTAATTGAATAATTTGAATTCATATTTCAACAACACCATTCTATTAAAGAGTTCTTGGATCTGAGAATTTTTCAGTAATGCCTTTCTTACGATTTTTTTTTTCAAATATGAGTTTTGAAAATCTCCCCCATGATCATTATGAATATTTATCAATGGAATGTTTTTCTCATTTTTAACTTTGTCTCTAAAAGTTTTTAAATAATAAAAGGCCCCAAATTTATTTTCTATAGAATAGACCCACATAAATCTAGTGTAATCATCAATTAAAACAAATACATAATATCGGCCTCCAATACTTCCAATTTGTGTTGGACCAAAAATATCCATATGCACTAATAGCAATCTATTAGAGTTTGAGAATTCAATGATTGATTTAATACCCGATTTATGTTTTTTTCCATTTTTACTAGGATCACAATCTTATGAAGAATCAAATATAAGCTCCAGTAGATCCTTAAAAAGTCTTTTGTTGAGTTTTCATAGGTTCCTAAGGTTACAATGTCCTAGTATTCTATTCCATAAACAAGATTACTCTTCTATTTCACTTAGGCATTATAGATATTGGCTTATTTGGTCTTTTCTGTTTAGTGTGTAAACATTCTCATTCTTACGGGAAGAAAGAATAAACTCTTCCTCGGAATTATGTACCAAGAATTTATCATTTCTAAAATTCCCAAGGTAACCATCATCACATAGTTATCTTATGCTAACGAGTTTTTTCTTAAGATACTTAACAAATAAAAAATTTGAAAAAAAAGTTTTTCCAAGAAGAAAAATGTTACATATACCAACAATTTCTCCCTGAGCATTATCTATGAAAGTTACTTTTCCTCTTTTCTTGATAATCTCTTCAAAGAAGTTTTTTGACCAGTCATATTATGGGAATATCCACTATGCATGTACTATATTTTGTTGTTGTTACTTTCGTTATTTTTCTGAAAATAAAAGAGTTAGAATTTTAGAATTCAAACTTTCTTGGATCCATGAATTTCGAAAAGTAAAATTTAAGGAATCCACATTTTCTTATAAAAACATGCTTTATGAAAACCTAAATATTGAGTTTTATTTAAAGAACAATTTTTCTCCCAATGCCCACCATATTGAAATTTAGTACAAATTGAAGCTCTTTAGGGAAAAAAATAATTATTACGAAAAACTGGTTTTGAATGAGTATAACCAAATCCAGAACTATTTCTAAGAGGATGAATTTGAGAACACATTTTATCAAATTCCTTCCTTAATGAAGTAAAATTTGACAAAAGTTTATTGATGGTAATATATTATCTTCTAATGAGGATGATTATTCATCTAAATATTCATAATATTAATTATTTGTAAAATTATCATTTAAAGAAATATTGGATAAGGATTGAGCATTGTGTACCTTAGCCATAAGAAAATGATATGTCCAGATCTTTTATATTCATAACATGTTAAGACTCTGAAAATGGTAACAAGTAGGAAATATTTTAACCCAAATAGTAGGGTATCCATCAACCTTGGATAATGTTCCCTTGATTTATAATTTCAAGAATATCTGTATTACCCACACCTGGGTAATACCTCGATAAGAGTATCAGAGTCTCTCTTACTATCCTCGCAAGGCCTCAAAATTTATGTTAGTCAGCACCTATGTCTTCTTATCCCCAAGAGCCCTCGATTGTACTCAGCAATAATCAGAGTCACATGAAGTAATCTGAACATTGTGTTCATGACTGAACAAGATGTTCGTGAAACACACAAGAAATGAGAGTCTTTATCTCTCTATAAATCACTTCACAACATGTAATCTGGATTGATAATGAGCTCGTTCAAATGAGCTCCTATTTATAGGAAAAACATCAATGGTCAGTACCCTCCTCTAATGGTCATATTTTTCCTTGAATTTCAGAGGTACTTTTCCATCTTTCACTCGACCAATGGTTAGTTAGAAAAAAAAATTTACGACATCATTTGATAATAAAAACATGTGTAAGGAAAATAAAGTAGTTAGCCAAATCTAAAAAATGTAGAATCTAGGGAAAAATAGTATTTAGAGTCTAAAAATATAAACAATCATATTCTGGAAATAAGTGGATATTAAGATTCTATTTTATAATGTATTGAAAACCTGAATTCTATAGTTTTCAGTGTCTGAATTTAGATGAATTAAGAGTATGAATTCTGATGAATTTGGAGTTTGAATTATGAGGAATTTGGATTCCAAATTTTGAGGAATTATGAGTTTGAATTTTAGAGAATCCAGTGTCTGAATTTCAGAGAATTCAGAGTCAAAAAACCGAAATTCTTAATAGTTTAAGTAACTTTATGATTTCGTGGTTTTTTATAAGGATTTTAATTTTTTGACTTAGTAAAAAATTGTTAGACTTAGTTTTAAAGAATACATTGAATAAGATATTAAAAAAAGTTATGGATAAAACTTTTCTTAGAGAAAGATAATTTTCCTTAAGAAAATTATACTTAGAGAAAGATAATTTTCCTTAAGAAAATGTGTTTGTGATTTTCAAATCATATAAGAATAGAAAAGTCATAAGGAAACCATATTGACTCCAAAAATTTCATTTTAACAGATTTAAAAGCTTCAAATCAATTAATTAATTTCATTTCATGTGTTTTATAATTTATATCTCATTTCTATGAGATTTGGTTTGATTTATAGATAAATCCTTACCTTTAAACAAATAATTAGGAAAATTAAATTGGGAAATAAATTAAAATTCAAAGGTGTATCCGAGGAGGGACATTTATGAATGATAAAATGAGTTTATCTATCTTATTTGAGTTCATAATTATTTTACTCTAATTTGGGTGATCTAAAATCCTTTTATATAGTCTTGTCTAACATGAGTTTTTGGTCTATGATTCTTCTCTATGTACCAAGACTATGTTTCAAAAATGAAGTATTTTCTATCTCCTACTCCTCTATCATTTTTGAGGAATTTATTTAAACTAAAAAAGAATTACCAAATATGGGATTTTTAATTTATCTAGATTTTATTATACTATGAATGTTTGAAATTTCATGTATTAAACTACAATGTTTAGATGAATATAATTAACACTAATAAAATAATTATCTAGAAAATTAATTGCATGAAGAATGAATATGTGATAATATGAAAATTATAAATGCGGGGGATATAATAGATGTTATTCAATTCTATTAATGATAATGGAATTGTTAGGTCTACTAGGATGAATACCCTGAGAGGGGAGGTGAATCAGGGTATGAAAAGTTTAAAATAAAATCCCTTTATGATCTTGTTTCACTGTTAAGAAAAACACTCTTCTCTCTCTTTCGTGTTGCACAATATAAACAAAAATTAAAGCATGCACGTGAAACATAAATTTTACTTGGTTCAACATAACTGGGCTACATCCAAGGAGCATACACCGGAAATGTGTTTATGTACCAAATCCACTATAAGAACACTGCTGTTTACAGGGTTTGGGATATTTCACTTCTATTCCCAGGCTCACTGCCTTTACAAAGTTTAGGGTCAGCTCACTGCTTTCCCAAGGGTCACTCCTAGTTTCTCTCTCTCTGGCTCATAGCTAGTGGAGAGGATCACCTTCTTCCTCTTATCTTTCTCACTGTTTTAGAAAGGATCCAATCACAGTTTATAGACATGTAGGTCTCTTCATTATCACAAATTAATACATCCTCTGTTGTATGTAGATGCTCTGTTGAAGTTCAACTTTCACCCGTAGATGAATCTCACTTTGCACCAAAGGTATCAGGAAATATTCCTTCTTTCACGCAGACCTGAATCACTACCATGCTTCAACAATACCTAGAACGCTTCTCCAAGATGGCACACATGTCTCGACCTGCAAGTTACAACTGGCGTGCAAAGATTCTACAACTCCAAACTTGCACGACTCACACCCTTTTATGCCCAAACCTATATTGGCACGCAACCAAAAACTATCATGCTTCTTAAAAACTTAGTGCACAAGTGTCACCAAACCACTTGCGTGACACCCCCTTCTTCAACTCAAAACATGGGTGACTCCCTTCCTTTCTTAGCCAATCCACACTTGATGCGCAACAAAGAGATGGCGCGCTACTTCTACTTGTGTGACCACACCACCACTTGCGTGACCACCACACCTGCGCGACGGGAGATATGATTTTCTATAAGTGTTGAACTCACACCAAATAAGGAGGGGTCTACCTCTATTTATAGGCATTTGGACTCCCTGTGCGACGATGCACAAGTATCCTTTCGGTGTGCAAGTTTCGGCATGCAAGTCTCCGCCACACAAGTCACTTGTGCGGCCAACCGTAAAACTTGGGCGCCCCTTATCCCTTTTCCATATTTTCATGTTCTGATATTTAAAAACATATGGTGGGAAAGTTTCCTCTCCTTTAGGACATCATCGCAAAATTCCCTTTTCCAAAACCACTTTTCTCCATTTTTCGTTTTTCAGGCCCAAAAATTTTGCAAACACTGGAAAATGGCGCCACCTTGTATCTGCTTTTTTTGTACCACCTCCAGATCCTCCATTCCTTTGTCAATGTACTTAAATAAAAAATGGATCGTTAACTACAACCCTTGAACTTGACATGCCACCATGAAATCCACTTTTTCAACAAACTTGTACATCATGGGTTTCTTTGTCAACAATCACTACACAGATGACCACTTTGTCAACATACACAATCACCTAAAAAATGATTCAATGATTCCTTGAGGGATTTTTTCCCAACAGAAATATTATTGATTATTTAATTTTAAATGGATGAAGAATTATACATTGTAATATTTATATATATTAATACTAGAATTTCATGTAACATAATGAATGTGTAATTTCATGAAATAAAATAAAAGTATACTGTTTGAAGAAAATTGTAAACTTTTGTTTATTTAATTTCCATAATTTATTTTGAAAATATATTCCATTCTAAGGATAAATAATGTTATCCTATAATATTGAATTTTTTTTATTGAAATGAATATTTTTTAAAATAAATTCAATAATGGAGTATAATGATTTACCAAACGTTCCAGAAAAAATTAAATGATAATATATATGTTTATCAGAAGAAACATGAAATAAATAAATAGATATTATAGAATGATGATAATTATTTTTTGATTATCAAAGAGATGGAATGATATAATTCCATAATGTTTTGCAATTAATATTTTATAAAATCATAATGATAATATTTTATGTTTTTAAACAAAATAAATAATGTTGTTAAGACTTATTCAATCATTATGAAAAAATAAAAATTGAAATATAGATTGTCACATGAGTTATTATTAATGCTAAAGTATATTATTACATGTATAGAATTTTTTTTATTCTGTACATGATTATCACATATTTTTATTACGTTCCTTAAGTGGAAATACAATAGTAAGCTCAAATATTAATATTCATGTCTGAAATACATGGAATGTGTGATCTCGTGATTATAAAATATATTTTGTTCCCTATGGGATTTTTTAAATAGTGTATTATATATTATCATAGTTGGTAAATATTTTTGATATTCTTGGATAGTATTTAAAAAAATAATATTTGAAATAGTTTATTTATAAAAAAAGATGAATGTTTAAATAATTATCATCAATATTTTTGATAAATGAATAAATATCATAAGGAATAATTCCAAGTGAAAAAATAATATTTATCTATTGATAATTTGTATGTCTTTGGGTGATAATTTTTATTTTTATATATTTTATAATTGTAGTTGGTAATGAAAGATTAAGGATATCTCAAATAATTTCTTTGGGGTTGCGTGAGCCTTTTTTTGCTTAATAATGGCTGGTATACCTTATTGGTTTTTCCATAGTTACCTATGAAATTATGTGTGTAAGAATACATTGAATATTCATATATTCTATATGAATTTAATTCCTAGATATCATTTAATATTAAACATGTGTATTTGAATTAATGGGTTTGGATTCCTGATGTTATAAAGGTGGCATATGATTCCTATTTTAAAGATGATCTTGGAGGGGATGCATGAGGTTGTGATGGTGATATAGGGTTCCTGTTTTCGTTATGATGTGGGATGGTATTACTAATAGTATGATAGTATAGTATGACGCCAAATATGATGATGATACATGCATGAGTTATAAAATGTGATTATGTGTAGTAGTTTCAAGGATGGAACTGGGTCTGATAGAATGTGTTTAAACTAGGAAAATATATTATTTTTTTACTCAAAGATGGGGTTCTTTCCTAATAACTAATCCTATTTTTTAATTTTTGAAAGTAATGATATTTTTATATAATAATCTTAAAACTATGAGAAGAAAATTAATTCCACAAATTGTGAGTGTATATTTTATGAGTTACTTAGGATGATTCTTATAGCACACAAATACTTATGAGATGACAAATGAATTAATAAAAAATTTGGTTATTTTTTTATTCTCTATTATGATGAAAAAATACTTGAGAATACAAAAAATAATTTATTTATCTTTTGTATCATATCTCTGAAGATTAGAATACAAATCTTGGAAAAGGAAATGAAATAATTTTAAATAATGGATAATTAATTAATTAATATTGAGTTTGATTCTTATATTAATTTGATACCTAAACCATAACAATGGTAGTCAGGAGTCCTTGGTGATGTTAATGATAGATGATTATAAGGCTTTGTAGTTTTACATAGAGAAATTGTGAGCCGTATATATATTAAGTATGTTTTGTGATTTGATAGAAAATACCACTATGATGATATGGAGACTTACAACTAGTGGAATTTTGGATTATCTTTTCCACAACATCCAAGATGGAGAGGAATAGATTACTAACTACCCTCTCTGACATTTCTCTCTTCCCCTAATAGATTATTTTATAGTACGAATGGTGGTTAGCTTTCCCCATAAATGTGTATGGAGGTATATAATGTATTTTAGTTATTTCACACACATATACCTTCTATTATAGTATCTTAATAGCTATTATAGGTATTATTGGTATGTTGTTTATGGGATGTGATGACTTGAGTTATAACACATGATGTATGGGTTGGGGTGGATACCAAAAAGTACAAAATTACTTTATAGATATTTATTTGGTATGATAAGATTATTTTACACACATAAAGTATGATATTTTAGCTCGAGTGTCTTTAGGCGGTCTTACATTATCCCACGTTTTATCAAGAAATATTTTGGAGAGATATTTCATAGGACATGCAACATTAGAGAATAATGGAAATACATTGGGGAATTGGTAGTTGGTTACCCTATTTCATCGAATGGCCCTAAGGCCTTCATTTTTATTGATTTTTGATAATCCACCTTTCAAGGGGTGAGGTGGAACCCTATTTGTTTATTATATTATATATACTACTTTATGTCATACATGGTAATAGATAACTATAGAGATGACGAGAAAATAAAGTTGATCCTTTTCTGGTGACGTGTTATTTTCAATTGTTTACTCACTTAGATTTTGTATACTTCATTCAAATTTATCTTGATTTGTTTTAGGGAGTATCCTACTAAATATAAAAGTTATTCTCATTATAATTATATATAAACTATTTTTCAAGTCAACAAGGACTGGTTATGGGTTAAGAAGGACCTTACTTATAAGGACCCAACCTTTAAAAATTCATAAAATTGATTCTCTAGAGTATAATTCATTTCCTTTAATTACAATAAATAATTTAGGTTTAAATTTTTATATATTTAACCTTTTCACCCATAAATAAATAATGTTTACATCACAATGTTAAAACTACCACTTGGTTTCCATTTTTTCAACAATACAAATCTATTAAAATAAAAAATTAAAGGTTTTCATGACATATCATCATAATTTTCATCGTGACCACATCAAAATTCCTACTAATACTTAAAACTATAAGTTTATTTTATAAATTTTGAATTATCATAAAAATTTATTTAATGTAATGTAAAAATAATTAAAGAAACTCATTAGTCCATGAATAAACCTAAAAAATTTCCATTTTCAAAATAAGATTTGGGATCGAAATAAACATTTACTTACCCAAGAAATAAAATTCTCTTAAAAAATATATTCATAAATCATTTCATAAGAAATTATAAAGGACAAATTAATTAATAATGGGTTCTTTAAAATCATGAAAACTCATGAATTGTTATACATTTCACCCATATGAATTATTATAAAAATCCCACTACACTTATTCTCATTATATTACCTTTTAAAATCATAAGATTTATTTGAAAACCCATATCAAGTATAGATAAATCTTGTAGGTGACATAGGTAATATAAATCTTGAAAATAAATCTTAAAAATGGAACAAACAGACTATTAAATTCCAATAATATATTAGGAGAATATTTAATAGTTAAGTCCATCCATTTACCTAATGCATTGGAGATCTATAATGGGATAACCATCCATCATTAGCTATATCAGGTTCACCTATCAACATGAGTTATATTTTGGTTTCAAGTAAAAAAAAATACCTAAGAACCATAAAATAATAATAATACATAAAATATTTCTTTTCCAATACCATACACATAAAAATATTATTTTCACCCATAACAAAACATTTCTGGATATTAAAATATTCAATACATTTAAAACCATTTTTGATAATTTCCAAATATAAGGAATGTAGTGTTTTTTTGAAGAAATTTTTTTACATTAATTAGAACATAATTGTTTTTATTCTAGTAGGAATAAATTTTTTATTTCATATACATTAATATAAAATATTCTGGTTTTCCTTTTCATTAAAATGTTTCAAATAAAATACATAAAAAATTTCCTTTGAATAAATTTTAAATAAAGAAAGAAGTGAAATAAATTTTCCTTTTAGAGTTCATTTATTTACACATAAATATGTGTAATGAATTAATTTTATAATATGGAAATGGATTAAAGATATTTGGAAATGAAATCTATAAAAAAATTAAACTGAGGATTTTATGTTAAACTATTTATTACCTCGAGTTTGAATCCTCACATAAATTATTTATCATCATAAAAAATATAAAAAAATTAATTATTTAATTTATTAAAAAAGTTTTTATTGTTTATATTACTTTTTTATTACCATTTTAGATACAATTAATTATTTAGTTAATTTCAAGTTGGTTGTTCTGAAAAAACTCGGAACATTTGTCCAAAATAACATTAATAAATTGAATAAGGCCAAATTTCCAATTTTTACATTATATAAAAATTAACAATCATGAAGTAATTATAATATTTATACTTTTTTTTATAATTATAAAACCATAAATGTAATATAGTTATGAAAAATAAATTTCCTAACAATCAAGTACACGATAGGCCGTACATACCTAGGAATAACCTTTTTATTTTTCATAGCATGTGAGGGAAATACGGTAAATATCATTTTATAGTTCAATATTAATTAATATGTAATAAATTTCATATTATTTATTTAAATAATCTTATATATATTATTTATTTAATGTGGTCATGAAAAACAAATCACATTACTTCATGGAGGTGGTAATCCCCATGTACGCACGAATGACGATGTCATTTTTCAATGGACAGAATGGTATGAAATAATATGATATATGATATTTATATAATTATAAATATATCATAATTATAAAATATATTAATACATTAAATCTATCACTATAACCATATGTGAGAGGTGGTTATAGAAAAAGAATTATATTGGTTTGGGAGGTGAAATACTATTGTACTAAAAAACAATAGTTTCATTTCCCCTTTGATAGAAGTGGGAGGTAGATATAAGTTATTCTAATAATATATAAAAATATAAATATATTGAATATTAATGTTTAATTATTTCATCATGTTTGAGGAATATTTTAATTAGGTATAATAATATATAAAATGAAAATTCTCGGTTGAGAACTATTCCACATCTTCAGAAAACCTATTTAGGATTATACCTAATTCCTTTCTAGGATATATTAGGATAAAAAAGGGCCTATAATATGTTTCCATGGGATTAAGGGATTTAGTTTTGTAGGGATTATACAAAAAATAAGGCCCTTGATGTTTTCAGTTGATATGATAGGGGTTATCCTTTTATATGTAGGGGAGAGGACACACATGAAATCCTTACAAAATAAAATATATTAAGATATTTATCAAGTAAAATAACACAAAAATTTACCATTTTATAATAGTAGATGATATAGGGTAGAAAAATGTCTAATATTTGGAATTTATAAAAGTTTCTACGTCATTGTAACACTTACCACTTAAGTGTAACCCCCTGGTAATCCTATTTTGAGCTTATCCATGTTAACATATATTTACTATTAATTATAAAAAAAAATTAATTTTAACTTATTAAATATTAATAATTATATCTATTCCAATTTTTCACTCAATATTGACAAATTTATTTCATTTAAATGGAATAATTTAATTTAAAATTAAAATAAGAAAACATGATGATTATTTTTTATAAAAAAGTGTTTTATGTTTAAAATATTTTTTTTTTACCAAATTCATGTATAAAATTCATTCTAAACATCATAATTGGATTATAAATAAAATAATTGAAATAATTCTTCTCTAAAACAATTTTTTATTAAAATAAAACTTCAAAAATTATTGAAAAGAAAAGAAAATTTGAATTAAAAATTAATAATTCTCACCTTTAATTGAAAAATCACAATTTTTATAAAATTCACCAAAATTATTAATGTTATAATTTTGAAATTAAGTATTCAATAATATTCTAATTTATTTAAATTAAAATTTTATAATTTTAAAACAAATATTTTAAATAAAACCGTAGAATTTATGAAAACTCAATTTTTAGAAATAAGGCATTTTCTTTTTCCCCCAAAACTATATAAAATTATTATGATGAATATAAATATAAAATAAAGTTAACGAATGTTAATAATAAATAAAAATTATTTATCTTAATATTACCTAATTTTTTACAGTCTTCCCCCATTTTGGAAATTTTAACCTTAAATTTCATTCATTACTTAAAGAAGTGTGATATTTTTCCTAAATACCATTTTCTGATTCCCATGTCGCCTCTTCAATAATATATTTTTTTTTTCAAAAAAACCTTATCATTGTAAATCAATTTGTTAAACAAATATTTTTCTCAAATTTCAAGAATATTGTTCTAATCATTCCTTATAATAAAGGTTTTCTTCTTAAATAACTACATAAGTGGTCAAGAAAAGAGATGCATCTGACATATATTTTCATAAAAACAAAACATGAAATAAATCATGTACCTAAGATTGACTCATAGGAAAGGTCACTCGATAAGAAAATGACCAAAATTTCTACAATATTTCATATGATACAATGAACCATGGTTTGATGTCTACCTTTTGTTAAAATGGATAACAATTTTTCATGGAGATACTTTAATAAAAACACTATCACCTACCATGAAAGAAGGATATTTTCTTTGGTTATTTTCATATCTTTTCGGAAAACTCTGAGCCATCCTCATGTGTTACTAAATCATCTTCACCTTGTAACCAATTTTATCTACCAATTGTTTTCCCAACATATTTATTTCCCCAAATTCATCTAAATAAGATGCATTCAACCAAATCATTCAATATAATGCCTCAAAATGATCCAATTATATACTGGAATGAAAAATATTATTATAAGAAAACTCAATCAAATTTATATGTTTTTCCCTATAATAAAAAATCTAAAAGAATATAATCCAATATCTGAATCGTTTTCCCTTAAAATATATTTTATTAATGATGAAATTTTTTACTAAAATTAATTAAATAGTCAATGCCTTATAGAGACTTTTCCAAAAAAAAAGATAAACCAAGTATCACAGTAAAATACAATTAACAGAGGGAGTCCATGTAATCTAATTATCATGTAAATATAAATTCATGATTATTAATATAAAGAAATATTTTATCAAATTGGAAGAAAATTCCCAAATTTAGTTAATGGAAAAAAAATAACTCATATCACATTATTAAAACTGGATTTATTTGTTTATCCAACCTTGAAATCAATAGATATATTTTCTCCCACTTAAATTATTACACTAGAAATAGATGAAGAGTCCCCTTTGGTAATTTTCATTTTTCTTTAACTTATTTTAATTTCAAAAATTTCATATTAAAATCAGCAATATCATTCTTCATTCCATCCTATTAGAATGATTCTTAAAGGTCTTTATACATTATTATACTACTAAGATGAATAAAAAATGGAGATTTATTAGCCTCACTCAAAATTTATTTCATCACCCATGGGATAAATGAAATATAAAACCTTTTTTAATCTCGAAACACCTTCTTTGTAAATTTTAAATTTTGGAAACATATCATTGTTAATCAAATCTATGTTTTCTGATAAAACACAATATTATCTATGATCGTTCCTAAGTGTGTGTAACAAAGAGGATTATAAAAATACCAAAAACATAATCGTGTGAGTTCTTGCATGAACAATTTCAAATAGAAAATAATCAAATCATTAACAAAATGTCCATGTTCTAGATGTGGAATACATAATTTAACATTATATTTATAACTAAAAGAGCTAGTTAATATTTTTTTAGATGGATGTTAATTAATTTTATAATCATAGTCCTTTATTAATACAAACCATCTCATATTTTTCATGATAAACTCTATTTGAGTGAATATATACTTTAATATTTTGTAATCAGCATATATTTTAACACTTTACACTATATAAATGATGTCTTAAAATATTTAATAATGAAATACATCTTAAAATTCAAATACATGTATAGGATAATTTTTCTTATGTTATTTTAATTGACCAAAAGAATAAGAAATTACTAGATCATTATACATTAAAACACAACCAAACCCATCTAACAAACTATTATTTTAGATAATAAGGTAACCATTTCATAATGACATGCCCAAAATTAAAGCATTTTCTATCACTAGTCTAGAAAATGTTTTTATGGCGGTTATTTTTTAGTTTTTTCATCAGTTTTTGGTCGAAGTTATTACAAAAGGCATTATAAATATTTTTTTACGTTGGTTATTTTAAAACCGACTTAAAAACCAAAAATTGAAGCATCTTTCATGTTGGTTACTCAAAAACTGACGTGGAAAACACTTCAGAGTCGTGATGTATTACTTTGGTTATTTAAAAAATGATGTTGAATATACTTTATCACATCAGTTATTATATAACCAACATCCTAAATCATGCCTTTGAGGCATTTATCAGGTCGGTTATTTTCATAACTGACGTGATAAAGCAGTCTGCCTAGCGATTTTCCATGCCGGTAAAATAATAACCGGTGTGAGAACATATCTACTACATCAGTTATTTTATAACTGAAGTAAAAAACTGTTCCTTTCCATTTATTACATCAGTTATGAAATAACCGACATAAAAACCATTCCCATGAATATGTTACATCAGTTTTCAAATAACCGACATTAAAACCAATCCTGGTGCATTTTTTACGTCGGTTATAAAATAACTGACTTAAAAAACAATTTTTTAATTAAAACATTCAACCAAAATTATGCCTAGGAAAAATAATACCTAAAACAGAAAAAATAGACAAAAACTCCCACCCAAAAGGACAACCCCCCCACACCCCTGGAAACCCTCCACCCCAGTAGACACCATCCCACACCCCTAGACTGCCCCCACCCTCCTAGACAGCCCCCACACCCCAGGAACCCCCCCACAACTATACCCAGCCAAAAAAATACCTGAAAAAGAACAAAAATAGACCAAAACCCCCACCCACTCCACTGGACATCCCTCCCCCACCCCTGGACAACCCTCCCAAACCCCGGGAACCCCCCACCCCACTAAACAGTATGCCAAAAATCCTTGACACCCCCACCCTCCTGGTCAGCCACCACCCCTGGACATCTCTCCCACCATTCTAGACACCCCACCCCCATGGACACCCTGGACACCCCCACACCCCTGGACAACCCTCCCACACCTCTGCAAACCCCCCCACACCATTGAACACCCCCTAGACTACCCCCAACCTCATGGACAACTTGAGCACCCCACCCCACTGGAAAACCCTCTCACACCCCTAGAAAGCCCCTACCCCACTGAACATCCCTCCCCAGACCCCTAGATAGCCATCCCACAACCCTAGAAACCCCCCACACCCCTGGACACCCCCTGGACTTCCCCCAACCTCATGGACACCCTGGATACCCCACCCCCTTGAGAACCCTCCCACACCCCTAGAATGCCCCCTGACCCCACTAGGGACCCCCACACCCCTGTACACCCCCTGGACAGCCCTCCCACCCTCTTCGACACCCCACCCCACTTGAAAGCCCTCCCCCACCCCTGGACAAGCCTCCAACACCCCTGGAACCCCCACCCTACTAAACAGCCTGCCCACAACCCTGGACACCCCCCACACTCCAGGATAGCCCCCACCCCCTAGAAAACCCTCCCACCCACCTGGACCCCACCCCCATGGACACCCTGAACACCCCCACACCCCTGGACTGCCCCCCCACACCCCCAAAAAACCCCCACACCCCTGGACACCCCCTAGACTACCCTAACCCTCATGGACACCCTGGAAACCCCCAACCCATAGGACAACCCTGCCACACCCCTGGAAATCCCCCACCCCACTAGACATCCCTCCCCAGACCTCTATACATCCGTAATACACCCCTAGAAACCCCCCACACCCCTTGACACCCCTAGACTACCACCACACTCATGGATACCATGGACACCCCACCCCCTGGACAACCCTCCCACACCCCTGGAAATCCCCCTGACCCCACTGGGCACCCCCACTCCCCTGGACACCCCTGGATAGCCCTCCCACCCTCCTGGACACCCCAACCCCACTGGACAGCCCTACCCACCCCCTAGACAGCCCTCCCACACCCCTAGAACCCCCACCCCACTAAATAGCCTGACCACAACCCTGAATACCCCACCCTCCTGGATAACCCCACCCCCTGGACAGCCCTCCCACCCTCCTGGACACCCCCACCACCATGGACACCCTGGACACCCCCACACCCCTGGAAAACCCTCCCACACCCCTCGAAACCCCCAACCCACTGGACTGGCACCACCCTCAGGGACACCCTAGACGCCCCCATACCCCCCTGGACAACGCTCCCACACCCATAGAAAGCCCCCTGACCCCACTGAGAACCCCCCCCCCCCCGCACACCCCTGGAAAACCCACCCACACCCTTGGAACCCCCCCATCCTACTAAAAAGCCTGCCCACAACCTTGGATACCCCACCCTCCTGGATAGCCCCCTACCCCCATGACATCCCTCCAACCCTCCTGGATACCCCAACCCCCATGGATACCCTAGACACCCAACCCCTAGACAACCCTACCACACCCCTAGAAACCCCCACACCCCTGGACACCCCCTGGACTGCCCCCACCCTCATGGACACCCTGGACACCCATAACCCCACTAGAAATCCCTCCCACACCCCTAGAAAGCCCCCACCCCACTGGAAAACCCTCCCCAGACCCCTAGATAGCCATCCCACACCCATAGAAACCCCCACACCCCTAGAAACCCCCACACCCCTAGACACCCCCCTGGACTTCCCACGCCCTCATGTACACACTGGACATCCCCACCCCTAGACAACCCTCCCACACCCCTGGAAATCCCTTTGACTCCACTGCCCCCCCACACCCCTGGACACCCCCTGGAGAGCCCTCCCACCCTCCTGGACACCCCCACCCCACTAGATAGCCCTCCCCACCCCCTGGACAACCCTCCCACACCCTTGGAAACCCCCCACCCCACTAAACTGCCTACCCACAACCCTAGACACCCCCATCCTCCTAGACAGGCCCCACCCCTGGATATCCCTCCCACCCTCCTGGACACCCCCACCCCATGGACACCCTGGACACCCACACACACCCCTGAACAACCCTCCCACACCCCTAGAACCCCCCCCCCCCACACCCCTATACACCCCTGGACTTCCCCCACCCTCATGGACACCCTGGACACCCCCACACCCCCTGGATAGCTCTTCCACATTCCTGAGATGATATCTGACCCTACTGGGACCCCCCCCCCCCACACCCCTGGACAACCCCTGGATAGCCCTCCCACCCTCTTGGACACCCCACCCACTGGACAACCCTCCCCCACCCCCTGGACAGCCCTACCACACCCCTGGAAACCCCTGCACCCCACTAAATTGCCTGCCCACAACCCTGGAGACCCCCAACCTCCGGGACATCCCCCACCCCCTAGATGGCCCTCCCACCCTCCTGGAGACCCCCACCCCATGGATGACCTAGACACCCCCACACCCCTGGACAACCCTCCCACACCCCTAGAAACCCCTACACCCTTGGAAACCCCTTGGACTACCCCCACCCTCATGAACACCCTAGACACCCCAACCCACTGGACAACCCTCCCACACCCTTTGAAATCCTCCACCCCATTGGATAGCCCCCGAAACTTTTGGAAAACCATCCCACACCCCTAGAACCCCCCCTCCCCCACACCCATGGACACCCCCTAGAATACCCCCACCCCCAGGGACACCTTGGACACCACACCCCCTAGACAACCCTCAAACACCCCTGTAAAGCCCCTAACCCCACTGGGCACCCCCACACCCTTGGACACCCCCTAGATAGACCTACCACCCTCTTGGACAACCCCACCCCACTAGACAGCCCTCCCCAACCCCTGGACATCCCTACCACTAAACAACCTGCCCACAACCCTGGAAACCCCCACCCCACTAAACAACCTGCCCACAACCCTGGCCACCCCACCCTCCTGGATAGCCCCCAACCCCTGGACAACCCTCCTACCCTCTTGGAATCCCCCAAACCCATGGACACCTTGGACACCCACACACCCCTGGACATCCCCCCCACACCCGTAGAAACCCCCACACCCCTAGATACCCCCTGTACTTCCCCCACCCTCATGGAAACTCTGGACACCCCCACCCCACTGTACAACCCTCCCACACCCCTGGAAAGCTCCCAACCCAATGGAAAACCCTCCCCAGACCCCTAGACTTCCATCCCCCTCCCCTAGAAACCCCCCACTCCCCTGGAAAAACCCCGGACTTCCCCCACCATCATGGAAACCCTGGACACCCCACCCCCTGGACAACCCTCCTACACCCCTGGAAAGCCCCCTGACCCCACTGGGCACCCCCACACCCCTGGAAAGCCATCCCACCCTCTTATACACCCCACCCCACAGGATAGCACTCCCCACCCCTAGACATCCTTCCCACACCCCTGAGACCCCCACCCCACTAAACAACCTGCCCACAACCCTGGACACCCCCACCCTCCTGGACAACCCAAACCCTCTGGACAGACCTCCCAACCTCCTGGACATACCTCCCACCCTCCTGGACACCCCCTCCCCATGGACACTCGAGACACCCCCACACCCCTGGAAAGTCCTCCCACACCCCTTGAAACCCCCACCCCCCTGGACACCTCTGGACTACCCCCAACCTCATGGAAACCCTGGACACCCCCAACCCACTAGACAACCCTTCCACACCCTTGGAAATCCCCCACTCCACTGGATATCCCTCCCCAGACCCTTGGACAGCCATCCCACACCCTTAGAAACCCACCATAGCCCTAAACACCCCCTGGACTGCCCCCACACTCATAGACACCCTGGACCCCCACCCCCCGGACAAACCTCATACACCCCTGGTAATACCCCTAACCCCAATGGGAACCCCCAAACCATTGGAAACCCCCTGGATAGCCCTCCCACCCTCCTAGACACACCCACCTCACTGGACGGCCCCCACCCCTGAACATCCCTTTTAAACCCCTGGAAACCCCCCCCCCCACCCTACTAAACAGTCTGCCCATAACCCTGGACACCCACACCCTCCTGGAAAGCCCCCCACCCCTGGACAACCCTCCAACCCTACTAGACACCCCCACCCCCATGGACACTCTGGAACCCCCCCACACCCCTGGATATCCCTCACACACCCCAAGAACCCCCCACACCCCCAGACACCCCGTGGAAAACCCTCCCACACCCCTGGAAATCCCCCTAACCCCACTGGGAACCCCCCTCACCACACCCCTGGACACCACTTGGATAGCCCTCCCACCATCTTGGACACCCCCACACCACTAGACAACCCTCCCCCACCCCCTGGACAACCCGCCCACACCCCTGGAAACCCCCTACAACACTAAATAGCTTGACCACAACCCTCAACACCACCACCCTCCTGGACAACCCCCACCCCTCGGACAACCCTCCCACCCTCCTAGACAACCCCACCCCCATGGACACCCCCACCCCCATGGACACCCCCACACACCTAGACAACCCTCCCACACCCCTAGAAACCACACACCCCTAGACACCCCCTAGACTTTCCCCACCCTCATGGACACCCTAGACACCCCCACCCCACTGGACAACCCTCCCACAACCTTGGAAAGCCCCCTAACACCGCTGGGCACCCCCACCCCCTGAACACCCCATTGGACAACCCTCCCACACTCATGGGAACCCCCACTAAACTAGATATCCCTCCAACACCCCTGGAAACCCCCACCCATGGGACATCTCCCCACACCCCTGGAAACCCCCTAGAACAAAATCCATACCAGAAAAACCATCAGAACTAGACCAAAACAAGAAGTATAGAAGAATTAAATAGTCACATATATAATATTCACAACTTACGATGGCTGCAAAAAAAACCTAAATCCAACCTAAATAAATATCTGATACACAATTATAATTACAATATTCAAAATTTCATTTTACACTTCAAACAAACTAAAATCCAATCAAAACAATAAAATAATTTGACCATTCCACCTGTATGTGTTTGAAATCTTGAGCACTAAATAGATATTTACATTTACTTCTACATATTTGATATTGGAACTCCATTTCATTGTGTTTCTTCGAAAGTAGACCAATCCCCTCTTAAAAAATAATATGAATAAAATAAAGTTATAATTTTTTATAATATATAAAACTATTAATAAATTTAAAGATACTTTTTCAACATATTCTTAAAACTTTCCTGCACATCGCCATGGACAGAGCATATCCAATAAAGTGTTTTCTCCCTTGGGAAAAAACACCTAACATCTAATGATCACTGATAAAAGATAATTTAAGGTTAGTGGTTTTGTATGTTAAAATATAATGAACTCATTTCCAGAGATATGTTTCATACCTCTCTAAAAAAGGAATCATCCAACACTGTGTGACTATATTCTGTTCAAATCTTTTATCAGCATAAAGCATTATTTGTACCTCATCTAATGCAAGTGCTTCCGCGGAAATCAAATGCGGGTCCATGAATCCATATACATCTGTCCTCTCATTTTTCTCACACATGTTATAAAGACACCTAATACCAAATATACATAAGTATAAAATTTTAATAAATATAACGTAGGGAAAGGGTGTTAAGACTTACATGGTAAAAATTTTCACCACGTTGATGCGCAACTTATCTCTAGTAATAAGCTCCATGATATCAGTTTTCACAATCCACACAGTTATTGCATGTCCACAAACATGAGCTTCCATTAGAAACTCATAATGACCCCCAACAAATTTGAATATCTTGACAATCTTTCAGGACTACTAGAATCTGTATCTGATGTCATAGCCATTTGTCTTTCTTGTTGTCTATACAATATTTCTTTACCTTTGAATTATTCCTGTAAAAATAAATAGAAAGATATATTTGTTTTCAGATGTTAAAAAAACTTTAATAAGAAAATGAAATAGAAGATATAACAAATATACCACTATTTTAATGAGTCGCGGAAGTCTGGATGGCCAAACTGAAAAATGGCTGATACTATGTCCAACTATCGTCACCTCATCTGTAGGTAATGGTACTCAAGCTGATCTATCTATAATATCCTATACAATGACCCTATGATGCTCTACCTCTAATTGTTGATGATGAACTGTATCTCATATACAATATACTAGACCATATGCAACTATATGATATTGAGGATCATCAACATTTAAATCGAAATAATTAGGAAGCTACGACAAAGGAGTAGGAAAATAAATTGGGTCCGCAAGCTGAGGTGGGGGAGTGGGAGCTACTGGCGGAGGTAGAGGATAGATAATGGGGTCCTTAGGGGGAGGTGTAGGAGTGGGAGCTGCAGTCTAAAATTGTCTTTTCATGTCTGAAAACATAAATTATACCGACACTATAATATTTTCCTCCATCTTAGAATTAATATTAGGAAATTTAACCTCCAATGATTCTATTTTTTTTATAAACACCCTCAATGGAAGAAGTAGAATAACATGGAAACACTTTTCTTACTGATACACCTGTCAGATATCCTCGTACATGAATAGGATTTTCGGGCTTTCAAAATGTTGTAGTTAAAATATCTTTCCTCCCAGCAGCTGTAAATACCCCATATGAGCTCTGCTCTTCAAGAGAATCTTGTATTAATTAATTGAACATTTCTGTAATGATTCAAATTATATGAAGAATATAGTTAACTTAAATAAATAAAATAAACATATTAAAATCTTCTCAGCTATGATTATCAAATCATTCAAAAGATATTTCCCCTCTTTTACAATCCGAGATCTCTTCCATTTTTCATGTCTAGATGGAGGTGATGGCTGGGCAACCTCTCCAGATCATGAAGACTCCGCTCTCAGTTTTTGGAATTTTTCTGCCATCATTTGTTCTTCCAATAATGTATACCCGCCCCGAGATAAACTATAAGGGTATACATTTTCAGATTGGATCTCTTGATGATATTTCCTTGTTTTCTATCAATTTAGAATATGAAATCATTAACAAAATGTTAATAAGATCATTTATAAAATAAAGCTTATAAAACTTTACATTTTCCTTACCAAAAATGAATATTTTCTTCAACTTTCAACAAACTGTCTCCATCTGTCTTCATCTATGAAATGATATATATTACCTGGATTGTCATGACTCCTATGACCAAAAATGAAATCAGATGTGAGGTTTGATTTGAAATCCCTCCATCTCTTAGCATCCATCAATAAGAATTTCTTCCTAAATCCTCCAATGTCAGGAATATCAAATGTCATCTGATAAAGAAGAGGTAAAATATATTACAATAGAAACATTTAAAGAATATGCACACAATAGAAAAATAAATTACCAAAATAGTTTCCCACAACTGAGATATTATTGCTTTGTCCACACTTCTCCAATCATCATACAAAAATTTTGACTTTTCTCTTACCCTGAGTTCATACAAAACTCTTAAAATATTTTTTATTTGGACATCTAGGAATATCATTCTCATCAAACTCAATGAGTATCCTCTGGTCCTGCGTACGAGAAAGTGATAATTTTGGTAAACGTGTGCACCCACGTTTACCAACTCTTGAACTCTTTGTCGTTAAGGGAGAACATGAGGAAGATTGGAGAACATCAAGAGGAGCATGTGAATGTTCCTCCCCAGAGGCTTGATCATTATGATCATTTCCAGAATCGTCTAGTTGATCAACTGATTGGTCTTTCATTATCCTTCAAATAAAAAGATGAAAAAAAAATTATTTCACAAATAAAAAAATTCATATATTACAATACTAATGTAAACAAAAAATGGAAAATTGAACTAAGTTACATAATATTAAACATGGTTAATATGGTAAGCATGTTAAACAATGGTAAAGATGGTAAACATGGTAAACATGATAGTGTAATTTTCATTCAACAAAATTGATTAATATATAAATTATTTAAAGGTAAACTATGGCGAACAATAGTAAAATATACTAAACATGGTAAATTACACTAAAAAAATTAAAATAAAAAAAAACCTCTACTGATTTGTTTTAATACACATTTTAATAAAGAAAAATATTAAAATATCTAACATTTTATGAAAATAATAGTGGTAAACAATAAATAAACATATGTTACCTGTAATATTAGTAATTTACAAATGGATTTCTTTCCCAAATTATTTCGTCATGATCGTTCCTTATGGTAGAAAGCATGTCTTCAACATGCTCATCATTATGTTCTTCTAATCCTTCCATGAAAGTAAGGATCTCACAAAAATCATCATCTTCATCAAGTTGATTCTCACCAACATATTGTTTTTTTCTATGTAAAACAATAGACCACTACATATCTAATTGATAAACTACATAGAAAATTTGTTTTGAATGCATTCCCATTATAAAAGAATCATCTATGTCTTCCAATCTATTCATATTAACAACTGTCATTCCAAATTCCTTATGTTTGACACTATTGTTACAGATAAACCATTTACAGTTAAAAACACGAACTTTAATTTTAAAGTAATAAACCTCCCATATTTCTTCACTAACTCTATAATATGAATTAGATGCAGAAATTGGGTTTTTGTCTTTAGAACTCGAAAAATTCATTGCTTTTGAAAACACCAATACACCACTATTTTGAACTGCACTTCTGTTGTCCTGAGAATTCATATAAAATGTACTAACATTAATGTCATAACCAAACTATGTTATCAAATTTAAACATGGACCACCCACTATCCATCCTAATGTCTCTGATACATCTGATCTACCAAGAAAGGTCTTTTTATTCCAAGGAAAAAATGTTTTGTTGTGCTCATTCAAAATCCACATTTCTTTCTTCTTTGGATGACATTGTTTCAACTCATTAATATGAAATGTGATATACGATTGAGCATCATGTATGTTATTCAAGATGTATAATTCTAACTTCTTCATCTGTTCAGCTAATAACGATTTTACTTTCAAGCCACAAATCCCCTTTCCCTCATTATTTACTCGTTCATGGAAAGATGGAGGAAAAACTATGTGCTCTACCATAGACAAGTAGCTCATACAAAACTCCACAACCTCCTCATAAATATTCTTTTCAATAATGTAGGCTTCAGGTCGATATAGATTCTTAACATACCCCTCAAATATTTTCATATACCTTTCAAAAAGAATACATTCTGGTGCAACTGGATACCGAATTCACCCTTCTGTAAAAAATAAATATGAAGTATAAATATTAAAATATTTATACATTCACTAATAAAAATTACACAGATCCCAGTGATTTGAAACCATTGGGATAACCCTTGAAAATGTTAGGGTACCCAATGGTTTCACACACCATTGGCATGATGGTCGTTGCAATATCCCGATACCAACGATTCTATAGGAACCGTTGGTATAAACTACCTAAAGTTAAAATATTCCAAAGGTTTCAGTGAAACCATTGGGATATATACACACACCTAGAGGGTGTCCAAGGGGGTTGTCTAGGGGGGGAATCCAAGGGGGGCAGGGCAGTCCATGAGGGTAGGGGGGGCTTTGCAGGGTGTCAAGGGGGGTGGGGGGGGTGTCCAGGGGGTGGGTGCCTATCCAGGGGGGTGTCCATCAGGGTGGGAAGTGTCCAGGGGGTGGGGGAGTGGTGTCCAGGGTGTGAGGGGATGTCCAATCTGCTACCCATTGGACACCACCCCACCCCCGTGGACACCCCTGGAAACCACCACCCCCCTAAACAGCACCCCCACCCCTCTGGACAGCCCCCACCCTCTGGACAGTCCCCACCCTCTGGACAACCCCTACCCCCTTGGACAACCCACTCACCCCCCTGGACACCACACTCACCCCCTGGACACCCCTACTCCCTTGGACAACCCACTCACCCCTAGACACCACCCCCACCCCCTTGGACACCCCAACCCCCTTGGACCGCCCACACACACACTGGACACCACCCCCACCTCCTTTGACACCCCCTAGATACCCCCACCCCTCTGGACACCCCCACCCCTCTGGACAGCCCCCACCCCCTAGAAATCCCCCACCCCTCTAGATATCCCCCACCCCCTGGACACCCCCACCCCTGGATACCCCCCACCACCTTGGACAATCCACTCACCCCCTGGACACTACCCCCACCCCCTAGACACCCCGACCCCCTTGGACAACCCCCTCACCCCCAGACACCACCCCCACCCCCTTGGACACCCCAACCCCCTTGGACATTCCCCGTACCCCATGGACACCACCCCACCCCCTTTGACACCCCCTGGACACCCCCACCCCTCTGGACATCACCCCACCCCCTGGACAGCTCCACCCCTCTAGATAGCCCTCCACCCCCTGGACACCACCACCCCCCCGAACACCCCTACCCCCTTGGAGAACCCACTCACCCCTTGGACACCACCCCCACCCCCTGGACAACCCCCACCCCTCTAGACATCCCCCACCCCCTAGATACCCCCACCCCCTGAACACCCCCTACCCCCTTGGACATCCCACTCACCCCCTGGACACCACCCGCACCCCCTGGACACCCCTACCACCTTGGACAACCCCCTCACCCCCTAGACACCACCCCCACCCCCTTGGACACCTCAACCCCCTTAGACATCCCCCACACCCCCTTGGGCACCACCCCCGCCCCCTTTGACACCCCCTGGACACCCCCACCCCTCTGGATAGCCCCCATCCTTGGACAACTCCCACCCCTCTAGACAGACCCCACCCCCTAGACACCCCCACCCCCTAGACACCCCTACCCCTTGGAAAGCCCAAAAACTCCCTGGACACCACCCCCACCCCCTGGACACCCCTACCCCCTTAGACAGCCCCCTCACCCCTTAGACACCCCCACCACCTTGGACACCCCAACCCCCTTGGACTTCCCCCCACATCCCTAGACACCACCCCCACCCCCTTTGACACCCCTAGACACCGTCACCCCCTGGATAGCCCCCAACCCGCTAGACAACCCCAACCCCTCTAGACAGCCCCACCCACTTCGACACCCCTAGTACGCGCACACACATATGATGAAACACACAAAAAGAATACAGTTGCAAGATATCACTTCCATTGTTTCTTTTACGAGAAAAGAATTTAGCACGGTATAAATGAACACTATGAAACTTAACATGATTGAAAGAACAAAGATAGAAAAATAACATCTCTGAAAATTATTTTAGGGCATCGCGACAAATAAAAACTAAAACTGAGCCATGTGAAGCTTACTTGAGTGTTGCAAGTAGACCTAATAAATCTGGTGACAATAAAGACGATGGATGATGTTTTCAAAATGAGGCTGGAGGTCATGACTTTGAATAATCCTTTCTAGGTTTTCTATGCGGGAGAGACAAGTCACAAGTCACCAGATCTAAGAAAATATAATGACTGAATACAGGGAACTATAAATCATTTAAAAGGATTATCACGTCAGTTATTTTATAACCGATGTGATAAATGGTTTTTTTATGTTTATAAGGTTGGTTATTTAATAACCGAAGTAGAAAATAATTTATCACATCAGTTATTTTATAACTGACGTTATAAATGGAGCTTTATCACATCTTTTCTTTTGATAACTGACGTGATAAATTGCTGAGATTTATTTTATCACGTCATTTATTTTATAACTGACGTGATAAAGAACCCAGATTCAATTTTCATGGTGGTTATAAAATAACCCCCATGATAAAGCTAATATCAGTATGTTTTACATTGGTTATTTTATAATTGACGTAAAAATGGATTCTTATCGATTTATCACGTCACTTATAAAATAACCGATGTGATAAATCGATTTTTATAGCTTTGAATGTCGGTTATATAGAACAGAAGTGAAAAATGCCGACACGTTAAACGTTTTTTCCACTAGTGTATGCTTATTTAAAATTCATAGTAAAATTCATCACATTCCATTGTAAAGATAAACCAAACTTGATTTTGTGTTAGCATAGTTAAAGGGTTAGATAAAAATACAATGTTTTCAATAAAAAAACTAGTAACATCCTATTAATCCATGAAAACTATAAATTTTATTCAAAATTTTAGGACTTTTCCATTCATTAACCAAGTTAGTTATATTAGTATAAAAAATTATCTTATTTTTATTTATGATACATTTAAGGAATAAAAAAATATTAACCAAAAATAAGAGTTACTAAATTTCATATTCAACTAATTTTATTAAAAGGATTGTAAAAAAATAATTATATATTTTAAATGGCCCTCATAACATTTATAATAAACGAAAATATAATATATAAATAAAATGAAAAACTTATTGAAATATTCATAAAAAAATATTTTCACATGATCCATGAATTTAGTTTCAAAATTTATAACCCAAAAAAATAACTACAAAATAATAATTCCCTTACCTAGTGTGAAATGATTTCATTGGTATTCTATCCTCATTCACTTCCATTTGATGGAACTTGGACAAAAGATCAAGAATTGAAAATTATTGAGATTCCTAAATCTTATCAAACAAGTGATCAATACAGGGTAGTATATACTAATCTATAATATTTATGTTATCTAATACTATATAATCAATGAAAATAATCATGGAAACATCATTATTTTTACGAAATAAAATTTGAGTTCACCTTGGTTATGTGCAAGGATAAATGAAACCTTTATCAAGAAACTGAAATAACTACCTTTTCAATTCTAGAAGTCCAAAATTATCAATTTCATAAGGTGGTTCTGAAATTGGAATAAAATTCTGAACTTAGACTATAGATAACTCAAATTCATGATCATGTATAATTATAGGTAAATAATATTGAAAATAATCATGATATTATTTTACTACTTGACCATAATTAATCTAAATAGTTCCCTTATTTTAAACAACATTTGACATGTAACATTCGTTTTGATGTCTTAATCATTTATAAAATTCTTTATAAGTTATATAATTCTTGAATTGATTATTATATACGAACAGAAACTCATTTTGTAAAATAATAAATTTAGCTCTGAAAACTATACAAACATGATAAACATAAATCCAATCCATACCTAGAATAATATAAAATTCTAAAATCGAAACTATAAGAAGTTTTTTTCGGAATAAACTTTAACATATGATAATAAAAAGGTATTTATAAATTATTTTTTGTGTAATACTACCTCATCTGTTTTTACAAAATGTTTTTAATTGATTTCTTGAGGGGAAATTTTCATTTTACCATAAAATATCTTATAAATGAATGAATGTGTAGAAAAAAATCAAAAAATACATAATGAACTAAAAAAAATTAATGTACCTATTTCCACTCTATTCAATAGCCCAACGTCTTCTAGATTAGTTAAAAATGACATTACCCCACCCTTATGCTTATATAATGTTTTCTTATCATCATTCATGATCTTATTTTGAAACACATCCATATAATGACCCATATAATTTCCCTTAAAAAAATCTCACTTTTTGCTTATAATAATTCTCCTTACCATAACTATGATCTTTTTCTTTCCAATCATGACCCATATTCACAAAAATACCACATCAAATGATCTTCCCATATTTCCTAAGAAATTCCCCAAGGCGACATTTACCAAACATATCACAAACTAAAAATTTAATTTTATTATATTCATATTTAATTGATATATTCTTCCAATTTTAAAACCACTTGGATCTATTCTTTTTTTATTTTCATTCGATTTAGGTTAATTAGAAAATTTAATTTCTACCATATTAGAAGATGAGACAAGATAATCATTACTTTTAATTTCATTCGATTTAGGTTAATTAGAATCATATTTCTACTTCAATTACATGATTTTTTATTCCTATGTTGAATAAAATTAGTATAATACTTCTCTTGTAAAGTATTCATAAATACATCACATTTCATGGTGTCAATATATCCTCTTTCTCTAGTATTCTTAAACATTGACGACCATTGATCAAATTCACCTTCAAAACAGAAAATTAAAATAGTTTAATTATAGTGATCCAAAAAACCCATAACATATAATATCATTTCAATTGATATAATTGATCCCTTATATATCATATATTAAAATGATCAATAGAATTTTTGAGGGTGGTTTCTCATAAAATGATCCAATATCAACCTTTACCTAAATAGTATATCTAGTTTACCTCTAGAATTGATATAACCATAATTTATTTCTCATATGGACTAATCTATCACAATAAAAAACTATATAGTTTTAATTTAAAATATTCTTGGTTATTGATATAGAATGATATTTTCCCCTTTGTTCCATCATACATCAAATTACTTTTTTACTCTATGGAAATATATTATAAAAATACATTTTTTAGATGAATCAATATGGTAATATTCAAATGTTATATCATGATAACCATATATTATAATCTCTTAAGGGTATTTACTTTCATTATCCTAACCTATAAAATTATTTAATCCTTTTATCAGATTCCAACTATAAAGATCCCATCTTAATGAATATGTAAAATTTATTTTTCAGAAAATAATTAATTTACAAGAATTTTAGAAGATCTTGTAAGTTTAAATATTTAGAGTGTTATGGTATAAAACTTACATAAATAAACAATAAATTATAAAATTCAAAACCACTCAATATCTATTATTTTTACAATATAGTAATTTTAAAAAATATAATTTTTCCTATCATGAAAAAGGTTTTCAATATTCCTCATGAACTCTTCATTTTCTCTACTCATCCATAAAACCATATAAAAAGTAGTTTGAAATGTAGTATATGAAAAAAAACATTCTGGGATATATAAAAAGAATTAAATAATATTTTTATTCCATGAATACAATAAAAAAACCATTCTTCAAGAAATTGTTTTGGCTCAAAATATAAATTTTCTTACATAAGAAATCAAATCCTATGCCCAAATATTTTCATAAAACATTTCATAAGAAATTTTAATGGAAAATTATAAATTATAGTTGTTTCTTTGAAATATTAAAAATATAATGATAATTTATACATTTCATACATAATAAGTTGCATAAACATCCCATTATACACAATATCATTATCTCACCTTGATAAATTCTAGGATTTTCATGAATTACTATAGAAATAATAGATAAATTAGGTATGTAACATGGGAAATAATATTTTATATCATTATCATAATCACTCTTAAAATATATATTATAAATGGAATAACATACCTAGAAAATTTCAATAATAAATTAGAAGAAACATACATGGTGAAATCCATCCATTTACCCAATATATTGGAGATCTACAATAGGCTCACCTATCATACATTCTTCATGCAAGTCTAATGTTTTTGTAAACAAAAATTTTCTATAGAAAATTGTTTTTTTTCTATTACAATATTGTAAGGGGTAAAGTGGTAAATTTACCATAGAAGATAATCTTGGATTATTTTTATAACCACTCCATTTATCCAGAGAAAAGGATTTTTACACTAACATAACTATTTTTTATATTTCCATATCATTCAAATTTTAGTGGAATTATTAATATTTAATATATAATTAAATAAATATTAATATGTTCGTGAAAGGTTTTCCAGCCATATATTTTTAATGGAGTTTCAAATTGAGATTCTATCTCCACTTTTGAGTCTGGAATGCATAGTTTTTCCTAGGATGGGTGTAAACTCAACAAGGGCATTGGGGTTGGTTAGGGACCCTTTTCTTTTTTCCTTTTCTTTTCTTTGTCTTATTTTATTTCTTTTATTTTTTTCCTTGTTTCCTCATATAGATTCTCATGTACACTATTAGTGAGATTCCTCCATTGTGCGACTGAAAGAGAGGTAGAGGGAGAGAGGGAAAGAGAGAGGGAGATAAGAAGGTACCACTGGAGAGCTCGAGACATGCGAAATATTCATGTAATAGTTGTGGGGCATGGAAATGGGTGAAGCCTCAGCAGATTCTGCCCAAAGGTAAGACATTTTTATACATTTCCATTGAACCCTGTCAATTATCATTTTTATAATTTAAATAATCATTTATTCTTACTTTTGACCCATCATGGTCTGATATGTGGTTTGTGGGGAGAAAACTAGGGTTTTTGTCATTTCAGAGAGTTTTTATTCCGAAAACCCCATATACATGATGTGTGGTTCAGGGAACACACACCATGTGTTTATTCCATTTGGGTAATATGGAATTTTATAAGCACACACCATATAGGGGATATACACTCCATATAATGGGACTCATCCATGTAGCTGAGTGCCTTTCCATGATACCCATATTAGTGGAACATGTCATGTGTTGTACACGGTGAGATCCTATGTGGTCTGCATGGCATGTTGATATACCAAACCATGAAGTGTACGTGGGCATGATATGTGCGGTACAAAGGATGGTAGCCCATGTATGGTGTAGACCATGAATGAGATTAACACACTTTTTAATAGGGATTTCTCACACCATGTATAATTAGTAGTACACACCTTGGTGGGGCCTAAAGGGACATGCCGTGTTCCAGGTACACACAGCCTGTACTCCTCCCTTACCACCCTTTCGAGGGGTTTTCATATATTTCTTCCCTAGATCCCGAATTGGACCCATGATTAGTTTATTCTGAGTTTCATTGTAGATCACAACAGTATGACACATGAGGTGTCTTGAGGACTCATAGGTGTCACTTCATGCATTTTCTTAATGGAGAAGTTCTTCCTCCAGTTATCGAATTCATTTTTCACGTAAGAGGGATCCCCTCGATCTAAGATTATCCATGATCTACATCCCAGGAGTGATGTCTTATGGCTTTTATTTTAGTACCTCTCCCTTGTGAGATGTGCCCTTCTGACGTAAGAGGTCTTGAGGCTAGTTGTTTTTTATGATACCCTATAGGATTCCTCTACTCATGTTTCAACCTAGATGACCCCATATAGGATTCCTCTATATTCGACCTATTACTTGTGTACCCCTATGAGGTTCCTTTTGTTACATGATGAACTTGGGAATCTTGATAGGATTCCTTCACATATGTACCGTTCTGAGGATTACAAGTTAGATTCCCTATTTGACTTGTTGTCCAAGGATACCATGTTGGATTATTCCCTTACATTCTATCTAGGATCCCGAGTAAGATGGATTTTCTTTAGTATACAAATCAAAGTTGCTTATTAGGATTCTTATCGTCTGTTGTGACTAGAGGGACTCGGTGAGTGACATTGTTTGACTAACCCTGAGATAGTATGTTGGGTTTTGGTGGACATGGTTGCAGGTGTCACCTTATAACATCTGAAACACATATAATACCATGAGGCTATGGATGTAGTGCTCAGTTTTGGTGATCAACCGGCCTCACTCTTTATTTATAGCATTCACTTTTTTTAATTTTTATGTTGTGATTTTTAATAGAGGTGATTCTTGGTTTATGTTTATTGATCATAACACGAGGTACCTTTCTCATATTTGGATACTAATACATTCTTCATGGGATCTAGATTTCGAGACACATTATTTTCATATGTTTATTTTTATACCCATAGGTACTACCTAGGATAAGGTTGTTGAGCATGTATATTTGATTATTATATTACTAGGATTTCTAGAGGTTATTCCCAGAACCTAGTTGATGAGCCTTTTATTAAGATATATAGGCATCACATCCCTATTAATGAGAGTCATGGATAATTACTCTCTCTTGGGTGATAAGGATGATTCATCTATCCTTCGTTTGACATCTGATGCGGAAGATTATACTCTCATCAATATGATTATAAAATTGGATGGTTACACTCTCCCAAGGTATATGGACGATTATGCTCTCCCTGATTGGTTTCTTGATCATGATGTTGGACATGGTCTTTCACTTCATTGGATACAATGAATGATTAAGTTATTATGGATGATAGGTATTATCTCGTTCTCCATTATTAGATACCTATAGGGTTGGAATGGGGTATAATTGGTGATCTCTCCTTGAATATCTATTAGGGGTCAAACCCATATGATTTATCCAAGTGAAAAATTCCTTGACATCCTACTAACTAGTACTTAGGGCTCTGAAATTTGATTGTATTTACATAGAATGAAAAGAATAAAATTAAGATCTTGGCCATTTATAGGATTCAAAGATGTACATACCTAAATTATTTCTTTATAGTTATTGGATGTAAGTAAGGGTGAACCTAGGGTTAAGATGAGTATTCCTCTATGGTGACAGAACTTTCTCAGAGACATTTTTATTGTAGAAAAAAGTAGGTATATATCAATTGGTATTATTTTGAAGAACTGTAAATCCTGTGGAAATTTTTTTCTTAAAAACATGGGAATTTTATGAGTCTGTAGTTTCTAACAGCACCTGATTCTGAGGCCCGGTGTGCCTAGAATAAATTTAGGAAGTTTTGTTTCGGTACATTTAGTGAATATACATTCATGATTATATATCTTTTGAATTGATGCTTGGAATTGAAATCTGAGGGCACTGATGAACTCGCAACCCCGGTAATCGCTCAAGGAGACCTTCACTGCAATTGCGATCTATCAGGAGTAGAAGATAATTTATGGGGGATTTCTTAATTTAATAAAAAAAAGTAGCACATTTTTTTAAATGTATGGTGGTTAATTTCTTGAAAGGGAAGTTGGAGGTGGGTCCCACCTTCCACATAACCGCCCATGGGAGGATATTTTGAGGCAGGGCCCACACGAGCACCTAACCCCTCAACTCCCCTTGAACCCCTTTAACTCCCCTTGAATTTATTAAAGCCACCTCTCTTCATTTATTTTGGGTGAACTCTACACCTTCCTCCTCTCATTAAGTGTCCCAACCATATAATTAATGAATTGAACATATTCAATTTAATTAAGTCTAGCTTTTGAATTTTGAAAAAGCTTGTAAACAATAAAATAATAGGAGAGCCTATTAATTTAGTTTGGGTGTGTAACTTTGAGAGGAATTGGGAGGAACTCTTGGAGAATAATATTCTCTTGATGAAGAACGTCGTTCTTCAACGAAGAATGCTCCACATCTCGAAGAATGTTAAGCAACACCTTCTACCTTCCTCTACTAGAGCAAGGAAGGGAAGCACCGCCGCCCACGAAGTACGCCGACGGTGTCGACTCAACTCGACTACACCGGGCTCTACTTCTTCCGACGTCAATGGAATGACGCCGCCATCCTGTGGCATTGTGAAAGGTCAACGACAATCGAGGTAGGGTTTTGAATTTGAGGTTGCATTACTTTCTTTATGTTATTATTTTCCTTGGGATAAATACAACAACCGCGGATTGACCCCCCAAACATGTCGATCTGCAGAACAGATGTTGATTGCAGGATGGGTTAGAGATTAAGTTGGGGTTAGTTTCTGGTTCAATTATATGCTAGATTTCTATTTGAGCCTCTAACGCTAACAGAACGGGCTAATGAAAAAGTCTGAACCCTCTTCCAAATTGATCTTGATACACGGTTTGATGGGTGATGGGTGAACGGAAGGGAAACCCCTTGCAGTGAAGAGTAGGACCCGAGGAGGCTGTAGGCGCAAACGAGAGAAAAAACGGACAACCGGAATGACTCTGGTGGCCCACGGAGGAGCGTGTCGGTGCAGGTCGCCGGTGACCGGCACCATCCGGTCTCCTGGGGGTGGCGACACCCCTCGTGCGCCACCAGCAAAAGACCACCGTGGCACCGGCCGCAGCGGCGGGGCGGAACCCACAACCGCGGGTTCCAGGAAGAATGGGCGGCGCCAGTTGGCGCCACCATTATGGGACACTGGGGAGGGGGGAGCCTTCCCCGCTCCACGTGCCATGTGAAAACGCGCTTGGCCAGCTGGCCGAGCCACGACCAGCCGTGCGGGCCGAGCCGTGCCACGCGGGCCCCGCTCGCCACCGAGCCGAGCCTCTTGCCGCACGGGTCAATCCGCCCATGCTCGGTCCAGCCCGCAAAGCCGGGCCGGGCCGTTCCCGCTGGGCCAGACCTGGATCCGGGTTGGGTCGACCAGGTTCGGGCCGACCCAGGGTGGGTGGGGCCGGGTCGGACCGGACCCATACCCCCCTCTTCAGACCACTTTTGGTTTTTTGCCCATAACTTGAAGTACGTCCTCTGATCGAATCACCGTCAGTTGCGTAGGATTCCTTGGATCGAGACGATCGATTTGGTATATTACACTCATGGTTTTGGTGAAGTTTGGGTACGACCGGGTTGGTTTGAACCCAAAACCAATCGGGCCGTCGGAGCGGAAACACTTATAACTTAAGGACCGAAAGTCCGATTGACGTGCCGTAAACTAAGTTGGATTTATTTTGATGAGATGGTCCTTTTGGAATACTCCACACTAGATTAGGATGATGTTGGAGTATGGACAGGATGTATTGTACTCGAAATCCCACCGGTCCCTTGGAACGGAAATGCCAATAACTCTCAGACTGGGCGTCCGATTGACGCACCATCTGTCGCGTGGGGTTCCTTCTGATGAGACAAAACTACAGGATACATCAAATCAGGAATTCGTAATATTTGATGTATCATCATTTGGCTCAAGGAGTGGATTCTCCCCTAGTCGAGCCTACTGTGTGTGGGAACCCTAGGGCTGGCTGCGACTAAGATGACGGGATCCTCCGTGGGTTCGACAGTAGTAACTTCTGCACCAGGATCCTACGTGGGTTCGATAGTGATGAATACTATACCGGAATCCTATGTGGGTTCAATAATGATGGATTATGTACCATGATCCTATGGGGGTTCGACATCAAGGACTATTGTACCGGAATCCTACATGGGTTCGACAGTGACGACTTCTGTACCAGGATCCTACGTGGGTTCGACAATGAGGACTGCTATACTGGAATCCTATGTGGGTTCGAGAGTGACAACTTCTGTAATGAAATCCTCTGTGGGTTCTATATCAGTGGGTTCTGTACCAGGATCTTATATGGGTTCGGCAGCGATGACTACTGTACTGAAATCCTACGTGGGTTCGATAGTGACGACTTCTATGCCAGGATCCTACGTGGGTTCGACAACGCTAATATTGTTCTAGGATCCTACATGGGTTCGATAGAGGAGATGATTCAGAGGCTACATCTAATCATCTCTAACCATATTCATGAGTTGTATACCTGTGTTAGTTGAGTCATGTCTTTCAACCGTTATCAGCGTGGTGATTGAATTCAATTCCTTTGTGGAATTGATTGTTCTTGGGCTCTATAGTTGGAGTCAGACTGCGATTGAAAACTTAGGTATATGTATGGGCTTATACCTAAGTAGGGTTGGTTGATACTTCATGATTGTATCTTTATAATGTGGTTTATCCTTTTTGGATTTTGTGAGACCTTGAGGGTCTCGAGGTCCCTGCTGAGTATCGTTATACTCACCCCTGCACGGGCTATGCCTGCACCTCGTTGTGTTGGATGTAGACAACGGACATCGCTGACCGAGGCAGAGTGTACGAGGACTGGATGGTACCCAAAGGTGAACCTCACGATGAGTTAGTACCCGGAGGAGATGGACGGACGTGGAGCACTAAGGATACTATATGTACCTACCCTTTAGGTAGGATCTCTCGTGGATGATCTAGGAGCTGCTAGGCCCCTCACAACTATTTTTCTTTTTAGTTGTACCTGTTTTTACTTTCCTTGTACTTTACTGTTGGGCTTGTATTTTTGGCCCTTTTACTTTCCATCACTTCTTCTATATTCAGTTTTTACTTAGATTTTGTTTCTGGTTGTTCTCTGATTGTGTATGATTTCTTTTTATAAAGGCAATTCCTTCCCAGCTTAGGGATTTTTGCCTTTTGTGCTCGTCGCCAGCCCCTGGCCTATGGAAGGCGGGTTTGGGGTAGTCACAAGACGAGTCCGGAGGACGAGTCGTGACAAATTGATATTAGAGGATTCGATGCTACCGCAGAAAACATGAATCTAATATTTCTTTTCTGTGAAGCAATAATGTTAAGAGTATTGAGTGTGGTTTTCAGTCCAGCGAGTCCAGTGTTGGTGCGGCGACCGACGTATCCATACACCAGGGCCCTGACTTATGATTTCTGACTCAGTGCTTGAAAACATTGATTGTGAGAGTGTTTTCAAGAGTATTATTTGTGAGTTCTTTGAGTTATCTCACCAGGTATAGCTTATTGACCGTGGAGAACCTGTTCCTTACCAGTATGACACTACATAGATAGCCAGCTAGGGTTTCCGAGAGGGTACATGATGACGGCCCACCAAGTGACGAGGCTCTGGTTTAGGTCCCTCTTTCTTTGTTGGCACCATCGGGTGGTGTACCAGCATCACCACCACCCATAGGGAAGTAGATACCCCCAGCCGCACTGGTAGATGGTGCACACCAACTGAGCAAGTTGCACGAGTTCCAGCGGCAGAGTCCTCCGAGGTTTCGAGGCGAGACAGATTCCCAGGCAGCAAAGGACTGGATGGAGGCGATTACTGGATTTTTCCTCCTAGTTGAGATGCTAGTAGAGAGGATGTTGATCTTAGATACTAATATTTTTCAGTGAGTGACCATGTGGATGGTCCACATAATGATGAGGTTTCGGTACTTTGACCGTTTTCCAAGATGGTACCTTCGGGCAGTGTGCCAACTATATCACTGCCCGTTGGTCAGCAGACACTACCAGCGGTACCGGTAGAGGAAACTGGTAGAATTAGTGCCTTACATGTGTTTCAGCACCAAATATCCCTCAAGTTACAAGGTGATCCCGACCCACAGGCGGTTGAGGACTGGCTTGTGGAAGTGGATGAGAGTTTTCTAAAGCTTATATAACTTTGGCAGGATGACGTGTCGGTAACTGAGTATTCATTAAGGCATACCGATCTTTCTTGGTAGTAGATGAATATGATTCGATCAGTGCTTTAGAGCTCAGACCTCTGAGAGTGGTGTGTTTAAGGATATCCGAGCCAACAATTTTTCCTCTATGCATTCCTACTTATGTTAAGGTGCTAGAGAGAACCTTTGTGGTCGAATGTTCATTCGCTGAGCGGATACAGCCAGTGAATGTAAGAAGTTGGAAAGTATGAAACTGACATTAGTCTCTGAGACTTGGGCATGTGAGATGTTTCAGGAAGAGGAAGTGTTAGGGACAGATGAATCTGTAGGGAAAAAGACATGGAAGCAGAGCTAGGAGAGCAGCATTAGGTGGTGAACATTTCGACGTGTTACAACCACCCGCCTTTGTATTCCCCGATAGGATCATGGAGCTGGAGGGCATGGGAAGAGAGTAGCTTCATGTGGTCAAGTAGTGTGACCCAAGGGCTCTAAAAATGATTTGAGGTATGGTCTGTGTCTACTACTAGATTCTGTATCAATAAACATAGGTACCAATCATTCCTTCCTTCCACGAATCTTGTCCCAAACCTAGAGTTTCCAGTTAAACCATTGACTTGACCCTCACGTCTGGAGATACATTTGCGAGGAGACTCGATAATCACACTTATGCCGACAGTGTGATCTGACCCTTGAGGTGAGAGTTTCGGTTGGCACCTCTTGGTGGAAGTGTAGAGGCCTTACGACGTTTTTTTGGTTATGGACTGGGGAACCACAGTTCATACACAGATTGACTATTTTAGGCAAAAAGGTTGTGGTTTATCTACAACATTGGGATGGGGTTTTCCTTGGTCGGCGAAAAGGAAAACCCTGGAAGCACTGGATGGAATCATGCATAAGAGGGTGAAGTCGATCACTCAGGAGTCGTCCAGACTTACCTTTGTGCCAGACTTATCTAGAGTTACAGCACCATTATTAGCTTTGACAAAGAAGGGGAAACCCTTCGTATGGTCATAGAGATGCCAGAAGACCTTTCAGGAGCTAAGCTAGATGTTGAATAGTGTTCCCATCTTGTGGATACTGGAGGAGAGCATTGGGTATGGAGTTTACTGCGATGCATCAGGGATCAGACTCGGGTGTGTCCTAATGCATGAGCGAGCAGTGATCGCGTATGGTTCTCAGCAGTTGAGACTGAACGCGTAGAACTACGCTACCCATGACCTGGAGTTAGCAGCAGTGGTCTTCACCTTGAAGATGTAGCGGAACTATCTTATGGGAGAATGTTTTAATGTATACTCAGATCCCAAGAGTCTCAGGTATATCTTCTTTCATGAGGACCTAAACTTGAGACAGTGACGATGGCTCGAGTTCCTCTAGGACTATGACTTCGAGATAGTCTATACTCCTAGGAAGGGGAATGTTGTAGAAGATGCTCTCAATAGGAGATCAGGAAATAATCTGTCAGGAGAGGCAATAGATCAGCTGGCCACGTTGTATATATTCTTTGTGGATAGAGATTGATCAGCCTTTCTTCAGTCTCTTACTATCACTCCCCCACTTCTTCAGAGAGTCAGGGAGGTGCAGCGTGGGAATACTGACTGTGAGACATGACATGCTTAGATATCCACAGTAAAGTCACCTGATGGATTTTCTGTAGGTGGGGAGCACGCCATCCTCTTTATAGAATGTACTATGGTACCAGTGTCACTTCAGGAGGAAGTGTTGAGAGAGTTCCACATATCTCCATTAACGGTACATCTAGGAGGCGGAGACCTCTAGAGTTCGAGGATGGCAACCACGTCTTTCTACGGGTCTCATCTCAATGGGGTCTATGAAGATTTGGCCACGACGGTAAGCTATCTCCACGATTCATCAGACATTTTCAGGTCTTCAACAGGGTAGGCGAGGTGGCTTACCGCTTGTCTCTTCCACCTCAGTTGCACTGGGTGCACGACCTCTTCCACGTATCTCAGCTGAGAAGATACGTGCACAATCCGTCCCACATCATCTACCATGGGGAGCTAAATATCGATGATGGGGAGAATTTGATGGAAGTTCCAGTGGAGATTAAGGATCGACAGGAGAAGGTCCTACATGGATGGTAGATTCCTCTAATGTGTGTTCGCTGGCAGCACGAGAAACTCCAGGAGAGCACATGGGAGTGGGAGGCTCCAATGCATGCTCAGTACCCCATTTTTTCCGTTAGTGTTTGTTTTAACTTACGGGGGCATAAAGCCCTGAGGTGGGGAGAATTTAAAGACCCAGAAATCCTATTGAAATTTTTTTCTTAAATACATGGGAATTTTACGAGTCTGCAGTTTCTGATGGAACCTAATTCTGAGGCCCAGTGTGCCCAGAATCAATTTCTGAAGTTTTGTTCGTGTACATTCAGTGAAAGTACACACGGGATTTTATATCTTTTTAACCGAGGATCATAATTGAAATCCGAGGCCACCGATGAACTCGTAGCACCGATAATCACTTAAGGAGACCTTCACCGCAGTGGCATTTTATCGGGAGTGGAAGATAATTTTTGGGGGAGTTCGAAATTTAATAAAAAAATACGTGTAGCATATTTTTTTTAAATGTGTGGTGGTTAATTTCTTCAAAGGGAAGTTGGAGGTGGAGCCCACCCCCCACATAACCTCCCATGGGAGGATATTATGTGGCGGGGCCCGCACAAGCACCTTACCCCTCAACTCTCCCAGAACCCCTTTAACTCCCCTTGAATTTATTAAAGCCAAATCTCTTCATTTATTTTGGGTGAACTCTCCTCCTTCGTCCTATCATTAAGTGTGCCAACCATCTAATTAATGAATTGAAATTATTCAATTTAATTAAGTCTAGCTTTTGAATTTTGAAAAATCTTGTAAACAATAAAATAATGGGAGAGCCTATTATTTTAGTTTGGGTGTGGAACTTTGAGAGGAATAGGGAGGAACTCTTGGAGAAATAATATTCTCTTGATGAAGAACATCCTTCTTCAACAAAGAACACTCCACGACTTGACGAACGTGAAGAAACACCTTCTACCTTCTTCAACCGGAGCAAGGAAGGGAAGCACCGCCGCCCATGAAGTACACCGACAGTGTCGACTCGACTCGACTACACCAGACTATACTTCTTCTGACGTCAACAGAACGCCGCCACCATCCCGCGACTTTGTCAATGATCAATGAAAATCGAGGTAGGGTTTTGAATTCAAGGTTGAACTCCTTTCTTTTTTTTCTTCTTTCCCCTAGGATAAAAACAACAACCGCAGATCAACCCCCCGAACATGTCGATCCGCAGAACGGATGTTGATTGAGGTATGGGTTAGAGATTAAGCTGGGGTTAGTTTCTGGTTCAATTATATGTTGGATTTCTGTTTGAGCCTCTAACGCAGAGGTCATAGGCTAACGAACAATTCCGGACCCTCCGCTAATTCATTATTGATACGCGATTTGATGGGCGATGGGTGAACGAAAGGGAAACCCTGATTTGAGGTCGTCGTAGTGAAGAGCATGACCCGAGGAGGCCGTAGGCACAGACGAGAGGAAAAACGGACCACCAAAATGACTTCGGTGGATCGCGGAGGAGCACGGCGGTGCGGGTCACTGGCGGCGTCCCTTGCATGCTGCCGGTGGAAGACCACCGAGGCATCGGCCGCAGCGGCGGTGCGGAACCCGCAACCACGGGTTCGAGGAAGGATGTACGGCGCTAGCTGGTACCGCCGTTATGGGACACTGGGGGGGGGGGGGGGGCGCCTCCCCCGTTCCGCGCACCATGCACGAACACGCTTGGCCAGCTGGCCAAGCTGCGACCGGCTGCGCGGGCAGAGCCATGCCACGCGGGCCACGCCCGCCCCCGGGCTGGGCAGCCTGCCGCGCGGGCCGGGCCACCAGACGCATGGGCCGGACCGCCCTCATGTGGGCCAGGCCGCAGCCATTGGGATGGGCCTCGCCCGCCGGGATGGTCCTAGATCCGGGTCGGGTCGACCCGGTTTGGACCAACCCAGGGTGGGTTGGGTCGGGTCGTACTGGACCCAGACCCCCCTCTTCGGACCACTTTTGGTGTTTTTCCCATAACATGAGCTACGAACCTCCGATCGATGCACTGTCAGTTGCGTAGGATTCCTTGGATCGAGAATGTCTTTCTGGTATATTACAATCAATGTTTTGGAAATGTTTGGGTATGGCTGGGTTGGTTCGAACCCGAAACCAACCAGGCCCTCGGAGCAGAAACGCTTATAACTTAAGGACCGGACGTCCGATTGACGTGCCATCAACTACTTTGGATTCCTTTTTATGAGATGGTACTTTTGGAATACAACACATAGGATTTGGATTACCGGGTTGGATTGTTCCCGAAATCCAACCGGCCCCTTGGAACGAAAATGCCAATAACTCTGAGACCGGGCGTCTGATAGACGCACCGTCTGCTGCGTTAGGTTACTTACGATGAGACAGAACTACGAGATAAATCAACTCAGGACTTCGTGATAGTTGATGTATTGACACTTGGCTCAAGGAGCAGACCCTCCTAGAATCGATCATGCTGTGTGCGGGAACCCTTGGGCTAGCTACGACTGAGATGACGAGATCCTTAGTGGGTACGACAATAGTGACTTCTGCACAAGGATCCTACGTGGGTTCGAAAACAAAGACTACTATACCAGAATCCTACGTGGGTTCAATAGTGAGAACTTCTTTACAGGATCCTATATGGGTTCAACAATGATGACTACTGTACCGGAATCTTACGTGGGTTCAATAGTGACGACTTCTGTACCAGGATCCTACGTGGGTTCGACAGCGATGAATACTGTACCGGAATCTTACGTGGATTTGAAAGTGATGACTTCTATATAGGAATCCTCCAGGGGTTTGACAATAGTGACTTCTATACGAGGATCCTATGTGGGTTCGGCAGCGATGACTACTGTACCGGAATCCTACGTGGGTTCAACATTGACGACTTTTGTGCTAGGATCCTACGTGGGTTTGACAACGCTAGTATTGTTCCAGGATCCTACATGGGTATGATAGAGAAGATGATTTAGAGGCTACATTTAATCATCTGTACCCCTCTTCATTAGTTTTATACCTATGTGAACTGAGTCATGACTTTCGAACATTATCAACGTGGTGATTGACTTTACTTTCTTTGTGGAATGGTTTGTGGTTGGGCTCGAGAGTTGGAGGACTGTGATTGAAAACTTAGGTATTTGTATGGGAATATACCTAAGTAGGGTTGGTTGATACTTCATGATTGTATCTTTCTACTATGGTTTATCCTTTTTGGATTTTGTGAGACCTTGAGGGTCTCGGGGTCCCTACTGAGTATCATTATACTCACCCCTACATGGGCTATGACCACACATCGTTGTGTTGGATGCGGAAGACGGACAATGCTGACCGAGGCGGAGTGTACGAGGACAGGACGGTACCTGAAGGTGGACCTCATGACTAGTCGGTACTCCAAGGACATGGACGAATGTGGAGCACTGAGGAGGATATCTGTACCTACTCTTCAGGTAGGATATCTGGTGGATGATCCTGGAGATGCTAGGAACCTTCTAGCTGTTTGTCTTTTTTGTTGTACCTGTTGGTCCTTTCCTTTTACTTTAATGTCGGGCTTGTATTTATATCCCTTGTACTTTCCAACACTTCTTCTGTAATTAGTTTTTACTTAGAGTTTTCTTCCACTTGTTCGCTGATTGTGTATAATTTCTTTTTATAAAGGCAATGCCTTCCTAGCTTAGGGATTTACGCCTTGGGTGCTAGTCGCCAGCCCCTGGCCTATGGAAGGTGGGTTTGGGGTAGTCACAGCCCGGGTCCCGAGGACGGGTCATGACAATTATGGAACCAGAGATCAATTTAATAATATATGTATTGAGTGATACAACATCTAGCTCAATGCACATGCACATGATGTTCCAATGATCTGGATTACAGACCCAATGATCTACTACTAATTGGTTTTATTTTATTTCATTCACCTTAGTCATGAATATTCTTATTCACATATATATATATATGTATAGGTATGATACTATATATACATGAATTTAAATATGTACATCCATGGTGGAAATTTCCAAGTTGATTGAGATTATGGACTCGAGGTTCAACTATGGTTTCACATTTATTGGTTTTAATTATCTTTTTAATTGTATCTCAACTAGGATGATCATATTTTTTTTCATGAAATTATGGTAACATATTTTATAGGTTCTTTATTGGGGTGGCCTACTGAGATTATTTCTCATCCCTGCATGTTCACCCCAGTGTGCTTGTATAGTTTATTTCTTATTTTCTAATTGAGCATAGTTTTCACAGGAGATAGTGTTGAGTCCTAGAGTTTCATGATCAAGAAGATCCACTTGTGTGAGTTCTTCTTATTTGGATGGAGAAGTCTGATAGTGTCTAGAGACCAGTTACTTGGTAAATCATGAAGTTAGTATTATAGAAATACAGTTTTATTTCAATTTATTTTTACTCCTATATATGGTCGTCCGAGTGGGTGACAAGTGTTTTATGTATGGAAAATATATTCCTGATTTTATAAGTTTTTTTGATTTATTATTACAACATGTTCTCTTTCAATTTATTTATTTATTATACACAATTTTTAGTCAATTATGTGTATGATAATTATTCATTTCCAATGTTTTATTACACTAATATGAGGGAATAGTCTCCCCACTATCACACAATAACACCATGATTCTATTTGGTATCCTCTGGAATAAAGGGAGGTGCACTTGAGGCCTCATAACGAACTAGCTTAGATCACCAGTTTAGTGGAATCTGAGTCCGGATGTTACAAAGTGGTATTAGATCTATTATTTTATTGTTCATCACAATTCAGGATAAGGTAGAATGGAGTTCTAATTATGTTATAAATAGTGATTGATATTTCAGAAGTTCATCAATAACACATTCTCTGGTAAGATGCCATGATTTCTAGAGGCATGTGATTATTTTTCTTGTAACGCACCAACCCCAGTTACCTAGAGTCAGTGCATTATTACATAACATTAGCATGATCACAAAAGATTAAGTCTCGAAAGACCGATTAGTTTTGTAGGCTTTTAAACACTAGATACTTTCATAAATTTTACATTACATCATAAAGTGAAAAACTACAATAACATAGTCTCTATAGTCCACACTCATATCCCCTTCAGACAATCCCTACAGGTCAATCATAAAATATTTCTTCACATACTAGAAAAAATAAAACATAGAATGGGGTGAGATCAGATTCTCAGTAAGGATAACAATATAGTAGAAACTTCAATAAATAAACATAAACATTTAAGGCAATGTATAACTAAAACAAAAGACTTTTAAAATTGAAATTCAGAATAATATGGAAAAATAAAATGAAATAATTCCATTTACTTATTCACTTGGATATTCTACTCATCGAATAATCACATGTAATATCAATAACCACTTTCATAATGATGTAATGTATAATGGTAAACTATCATAACCATGTATCCAAGGCCTCGTTCCAAGACTACAAATAAGATTTTGTCAAGGCCTCGTGCCAAGACACTAGTTTGTTTCATGAGACCTACCGATGCATTGAGGAGTTATAGAGGGCTCCATCTGTCACTTACTATGTCCAATGAATTCCTTATATGAAAAGTTTTAAACATATCATAATCAATTCCCAAGAACCATAACATAATTGTATCACATAAAACATGCATAAAGGAAACATAACATTTCCACATTTCAATCACAAGATATCAATACAACACATTGATATAATCAAAACATTATCAAAAACATTTCAATACCAAAATAAAATAAAAGTAAAACATGGTATTTATTTTTCATTTAAAAAAATTTATGTCATCTAGAGGAAGCCTAAACTCAAATAATGGTCATGGTGGTGGAGAAGTCATTGTCGCCGCATACGTAAGACAAAACATTCTATTTGTCGTTTAGTAAAAACACTTCGTTTAAAAATAATCCTTTTTAATAAAAGTAAAAGTCAAAGGGGTTTATACATCGTATAAAATAATGTTGTGTAAAAAATAAAATATGCCTCAATGAAAGGAGATTGATACGAAGTCCCTTACCTCGTGTCCGACTTGACCCAATCATTTTTTAATCTCCTGAATAATAAACTATATTTAATTTCTATTTGCTTAAGAACCTTTTTAAAGTTCATTATTCCTTTTACATCAATTATTACCATGTTATGAACATTTTGTAATCATTTAATTTAATAACAGTCATTTTGTCGATCCTTGGTACTTAAGTCAAAAATAAACTTTTGTTGATTACAAGCTGTTTATGTGGTAAAATATCCATTATCTCCAGAATTATATTCATGATGTAGATATCATATATATCATATATATCCAGTATATAAATGCATTTATAATATTACATAACATTTAGAGGTAAGAAATGAAATGCACCGTTCATGGAGACGGTAAGCCGTACGTACGCATGAACGCTACTTTCATTTCTATTTCATATTCAATGGAATGAAATCATAATGATATAAAGTTATATTATAATTCTAGTATAATATCATATATAATATCATTAACTCCATCCTTTATACATCCCACATATGGCATTAACGATTCAAATCACTTTGAGGGGGCTGTAGTCCGCACTACCTAAAATGAAATTATCGCGTTTACCCATAATGGAAATCATAAAGGAATGTCATAAATGAAAAATACAGATGAATAAACATAATATATATCATATATAAATGTAGTTACATCTTAATTGACACCATGAGAGGTGTTAAAAGAAGATTGAACAATCATCGTTTCATGAGGCAATAATTCTCCACCCACAGAAACAGTATGTTCTTTAACCATTAGATAGAGGTGTGTATAAGGGTAAATAAAATACATCTCATAAAAACAATCTAGTATATTGAATATACTGGTTTTGTTTCCAAATAATGGAAAAAACAGGTTTAAATGTTTGGAGAAGCAAAATAAAACAAAAGAACATAAGAGAAGACATTACCTTAAAATCGGGTAACTCTTTTTGATTTGAGCCAAAGGCTTCCTTGGGAAGAATTCTGCCCAAAGTGAGGATTCTAGGAGTAATAGAGGTAATTTGAGAGAGTATTAGGGAAGATTTTGGCTGATCCAAATGGCTTTGAAGGCGTGAATAAGGTGGTAGAGGTGGGGGCCTTTTATAAGAGGAGAGGAGGGGCTCTTTTGGAAAGATTGAAATGTTACTTTATTATGAAATGATCTTTGGATTTTAAAGTTCCCAAAATGATATATATAGAGGATAAGGTGATAAGGGTTCGAAATCCACCCATAAAATAGGATTTAGAAAAGTTTATTTCTTATATTTTACCTTATCTTTTCATTTTATTTAAATCGTTCATTAATGAGGTAATCACTACATCATCATGATGTCATAAATAAATTTATTTATTTAATGTCTAAATTTTTCAAAACAAATACCATGGTGTAGGAAATCATTTTAGAAGTACAATTACCATTTATAGTCTACGAAATCATTTATGTAGACAAAATTAAAATTGTTTTACTTAGATGTTACATACTTTTGTTATATTTTTCTTTCTTTAAAAAAATAAAATGATAAAATGTCACTATCAAACAAAAGTAATTCCATGGGGTCCCTAAGTTGGGATAAGGAATACCATGGTCGGTCATGACACAAACAATAGAATTAGGACACATGTTGGGGTCATTTTATATTATTATGATATTATTTCCTTACCCATAACTACCAGATTACTAATTAATCATGACAATTAAAGACAATTGTCGTCATTACTATTCATAATGTCAAAAAACAAAAGAGTCTTAATTACATAATTTGGACCTTATGATTACAAATATGGAATCCATTTTACCAAATTCTAAACACAGGAATTATTTTAATTAATTTAAAAATTATTCCCGCTGTCAAAATAAATAGCGTGTTTTTAAGAAACAATATCTATCAAAAGATTGACAATTGTTTATGTCCAATTTTTAAAGTGAAATTAATTCTAATGACCACCATTGGAATAAAGGGTAAAAATATATTCTAATTATAATTTAAAACCACTCAATAGTATAATTTATCACTATAAATTATTTTGATTAAAAAAAGTTGTTTTTAAGTATTTTCTTACTATTCATAAAAAATTAGAAGTTCTCAGTAAAATACCAAAAATTCAACTTAGGCTAATTTAGATATCCCAAATAAAAAAATTAAGACCATTTTGAAATATAAAAATTATATAATTTTAAAAAGTGGATATTACTATTCATAACGTCTACTTTGATTGGTCGTGGTGTGTTAGAATTTCGAACTTGCGTACAGTGCAAGCCATCGCATTATTGAAAGAGAAGCATACCGTGGAAGCTTGGGGTGTTACATTCTCCCCTCTTCAAATAATTTCGTCCTCGAAATTTCTAGAATATTACTACATAAAAAGACTTGGGTTGTTCTTCATCATAAGTTCCTCGGGTTCCCACATTGCCTCTTCCATCTTATGGTTCCTCCATAGAACTTTTACCAGAAGAGTCATCCGGTTTCTCAACACTTGTTCTCTCGTATCCAGAATAATGACAGGCTCTTCGCAATAATACAGATCGTGTTCCAGTTCTATTTCCTCATAGGTGAGTACATGCATTGGGTCAGGCATGTATTTTCCCAATAGTGATACATGGAACAAATTGTGAACTTTAGAGAGACTTGGAGGCATTTCCAAATGGTAAGCTACAATCCCAATTCATTCTAGAATTTCGAATTGTCTGATGTTCTTGGGACTTAATTTTCCCTTCTTACCGAATCTTATAACTCCATTCCATGGAGATACTTTCAAGAAAACACGATCTCCTACCTGAAATTCAAAATCCTTCTTTCGGTTATCAGCATAGCTCTTCTGCATACTTTGAGCTGCTTTGATGTGGTTTTGGATTACCTTTACCTTTTCCATCATTTCCTACACCAGTTATGGGCCTAAAAGTTTTCTTTCACCAACGTCATCCCAACATGTTGGTTTGTGACATCTCTTTTCGTATAATACTTCATATGGTTCCATCCGAATACATGAATGGAAGCTATTGTTATAGGAAAATTCCACCAGAGGTATTATTGATCCCACATACCTTGAAAGTCATGTGAGCATGATCTCAACATGTATTCTAAGGTTTGAATAGTCCGTTCTGATTGCCCATCTATTTAAGGGTGATAAGTAGTGGTCAAATGAAGTTCAATATTCAGGGATTTCTGAAGACTTTTATATGATCTTGAAGTAAAACGGGGATCATGATCCGAAAAAATTGATATGGGTACTCCATGAAGTCTTACAACTTCATTAATATACAGTCTTGTTAAACGTTCATGTGGTAAATCTTCTCTTATAGCAAGAAAATGTACTAACTTGGTAAGACAATCAACAATGACCATACTGCATCATTCCTTCTAGGAGTCTTTGGTAGTCCCCTGACAAAGTCCATCGTAATATTATCCCATTTCCACTTAGGTATGGGATGTGGTTGCATAAATCCTCCAGGAAGTTGCCTCCCAGCTTTTGCTTGTTGAAAAACCATGCATCTTGACACAAAATCAGCAATATCCATCTTCATGTTGTCCCAAATAAAATGTTCCTTCAAATATCTATACATATTAGTGCTACTAGGCTGTATAGTGAAATTGGAACTATGAGCATAATCCAACAATTCCCTTTTTAGACCAGCTATATCGGGAACACAAAGCCTCTTCCCAAATTTCAAAATTCCATCTTCATACACAAAGTCACTCAATCTCCCATCATTCACAACTTTAATCTGCTTTTGAAACTCTTCATCATCGGTCTGAGAACTCTTAATCCTTTCTAGTAAAGATGGATTGGCAACCATTTGAAAAAGCATTGATGTTTCACCTTCTATAGTTATTCCCATGTCAATCTTCACTAGATCCCTGAAAATAGGATCCCTTTTAATGTTCATATTGTTCACAAATCCATGATCTTTTCTGATCAAAGCATCTTCCACCTTATTTTCCTTCCCTGGGTGGTAGTGTATCATGCAATCATAATAATTGAGTAATTCAAGCCATATCCTTTGCCTCATGTTGAGTTCTTTTTGTGAGAAAATATACTTCAAAATCTTGTGATCAGTATAAATCTCACATTTTTCACCATAGAGGTAGTGTCTCCATATCTTCAAAGCAAAGATCATAGCTGCTAACCTGAGATCATGAGTAGGATAGTTTTGCTCATTAATTTTCAATTATCATGATGCATAGGCAATAACCCTATCATTCTGCATAAGGACACAACCAAGTCCTTTCTTCAATGTGTCACTATAAATAACGAACCCATCATTTACCTATAGTAGAGTCAATATAGGAGCATTGAATAATCTTATATTTAGTTCTTAGAAACATTCTTCACACTCTTTTGTCCAAACAAATTTAACCCCTTTACATGTCAGCTTCGTTAATGGGTTAGCCAATCAGGAAAAATTCTGGACGAAACGTCGGTAATAACCTGATAAACAAATAAAACTACGTACCTATGTTATACTCGTTGGTGCTGGCCATTCTTGGATTCTCTTATCTTAGAAGGATCAATAGAGATTCCATCCTTAGAGAAAATATGGCCAAGAAAAGAGATCTCATGAATCCAGAATTCACACTTTCTAAACTTCCCTTATAATTCGTGTCTTCTACGATTGTTTAGGATAATGCACAAGTGATTTTCATGATCTTCATATATTTTAGAGTATACCAAGATATCATAAATAAATACCACTATGAAATCATCGAGATATTCCTTGAAAACTCTGTTCATTAGATCCATGAAAATAGAGGGTGCATTAGTTAGCCCAGAAGGCATTACTGTAAACTCATAATGCCCGTACCTGGTTCAAAATGCTATCTTCGAGAATGTCTTACTTCTTCACACAAAAATGGTGATATCCAGATTGAAGGTCAATCAATGAAAAGTATTGATCTCCATTCAGTTGTTCAAATAAATCATCAATGCGAGGTAGGGGATACTTGTTCGTTATTGTTATAGCATTGATCTCCCTATAGTTGATACATAACCTCATAGATCCATCTATATTTTTAACAAAAAGAATAGGGGATCCCCATGGAGAAACACCAGGGCGAATAAATCCCTTATTACTCAATTCCTCTAGTTATTTATTTAGTTCAACTAATTCCATAGTGGCCATTCTATAAGGGGTCTTCGATATAAACTTTGAACCAGGCATTATGTCAATAGAAAACTCAACTTCTCATTCTGGAGGATGCCCAGGAAAATCTTCTGGAAACACATCAACATATTCTCTCAAAATAGGTACATACTCTATTTGAACATTCCCTTCCTCACCAACAATTATTTTATTCACTTACTCCCCAATAAGTGAATTTAGTTGAGCTACTGGGGGTGGATCTAGATAGGAATTAGGTCGTGACTATTCTGCTCTAAAGATAAGGTGTTCCCTATCATTATCATCAACAATTGCAACCTCTTTCTTCTTACAATAAATGTTCACATCATGGTCCAAAATCCAATCCACATAGAGGATTATATCAAATTCAATCATGGGTAAGATGATGAGATCAGCAGATAAAGAAAATTTATGTGCTCTAATGGGAAATGATTCACAAAACATTATTCCAATGATACTTCCCTTAGGTGTTTTGACTGAAAACTCCCGTGTTAAATCAAATTGGAAATATCTAATTTTCTTAGAAAACTCAGAAGATATGAAACAATGCGATGATCAAGAATCAAATAAAGAATTTTCTAAACTTGAGGAAACTATTAAATTACCTACCACCACGTCTTTCAGAGCTTCTACCTCAGCAGTAGTGATATCATAAGCTTTGCCTTGATACCTTGGCCTCTTCTGAGGTAATTTCCCCTGATGCTTAGGAAATTCATATTCATAATGTCCCATCTCTCTAAAATTATAGTATTCCATGTTGACATCAACTCTTTTTCCCTTGCAATCATGAGCTTGGTGGACTTTTTCACCACACTTGTAACAAACAGACTTCCATTCCCTTCAAGAAAGTACCAGGGTGTTTGTTCCCACATTTACTACATGATTTATAATCAAAATTTCCCTTCTTCCCTTCATTTACATTTCTAGAGTGGTCAACAGATCTCTTCTTCTCTTGTTTTTCCATAAACTCGTAAGACTTAGCGAATTCCTTTTCTGTCTTGATAGTACATGAGACAATATCTTCATATGATGAGAAAGATTGTGAGACTAAGGCTCGATGGAGAAATGGTTTTAAACCATCAAAGAAATGATCAATCTTACTTCTTGGGTTACGTATATAATCTGCTGGATGCCTCGCTAACCTTGTAATGTTAGCCTCATAATTTGCAACATACTCATCCTCCTTTTTACTCCGACTCAGAAATTTCTTTTCCATATCATCTCGATGGTAATGAGGAAAGTATATTTCTAAGAAAAGCTCTTTGAACTCCCTCAATCCCATATTTGATACTTCATCATCTTCCTTCATGTTTTGTAACAATGACCACCATTGATCAACATCTCCAGTAAGGTGATAAACTGCCATGACAACTTTTTTTCTTTCACTACTCCCCAAAGCCAGAAATATTTTCTCTAGGGAACTTGTACATTGATTAGCTAGTAATGGATTTGTACTCCAATTGAATGTGGGTGGTTTCTGCCTCATGATGCAATCTAACATTGATCATCCACGATGCGGATCAGGGTTCTCCATACGGGTAAGGTTATTATTCATAACCTGAGTGAGTTGTCCTAGTATGTTGATTAGCTGATCAGCAACAGTTGCATCACCAGCTCCACTATAATTATCTTGAGCAGGAGGGAAATACATACATGGAGTGTATGCATTGATACGGTTCCCATTCCTTCCACTAGGAACAATTTCTAAACAATGGCATAAACTAGATCAGTTTATGAACCAAACTACATAATTACATACTTGTAAAACACTTAACATAAGTTGAACAGTTTATGGATATAATCCATAATCATAAATATGTTTTCATTGAGGAAGTATATAATCATAAACCCTTCATAATTGTTTGTAAAGAAAATGAAAATTATCCTAATCATATCCCCCTAGAGTGTCGTAACCAAGAGTGCAGCAAGGCCCATTGTTGTGTACCAGTTCCCATTTGAGTCTAGCTCAAAGCGGTGTTTTCGGGTTTTACCCCTAGGTACATCTGTGCCAGGGCTGCCTCTACCTGCTCATAACTAGATAGGGATGTATTTCTCGGAAAACTCATAAAATCTCTACAATACCAAAATTCTAGGATGTTCTTCTATACTAATACTCAATGTCTATCTTATGGCTATGTGCTCTAATCAGAGTTTATCTAAATCTAGCTTCCAAGGTTAGTACTAAACTACCTATGATACCAACTATAACACCCCGACCCCAGTTACCCAAAGTCGGTGCATTATTACGTAATATTGGCATTATAACAAAAGATCAAGTCTCGAAAGACCGATTAGTTTCGTAGCCTGAGAAACATTAGATACTTTCATAAATGCTAAATTACATCATAAAGTGAGAAACTACAATAACATAGTCTCCATATTCAACACTCATATCCCCTTCAGACAATCCCTGTAGGTCAGTCATAAAATATTTCTTTACATCCTGGGAAAAATAAAACATAGAAAGGGGTGAGCTCAAATGCTCAGTAGGGATAACAATATAGCGGAAACTTTCATAAATAAACATAAACATTTAAGGAAATGTATAACTAAAACAAAAGCCTTTTAAACTTCAAGTTCAGCATAATATGGAAAAATAAAATGAAATAATTCCATTTACTTATTCACATGGATATTCTAGTAGTCAAATAATCACATGAAATATCAATAACCACTTTCATAATGATGGAATTCATAATGCTATACTATCATAGCCACATAGCCAAGGCCTCATTCCAAGACTACAAATAAGATTTTTTCAAGGCCTCATGCCAAGACACTAGTTTGTCTCATGAGACCTACCGATGCATCGAGGAGCTATAGAGGGCTCCACCCGTCACTTACTATGTCAAATGAATTCCTTATATGAAAAGATTTAAACATATCATAAACATTTCCCAAGAACCATAACAAAATAGTATAACATAAAACATGCATAAAGGAAACATGACATTTCCATATTTAAATTACAAGATATCAATACAACACATTGATATAATCAAAACATTATCCAAACCATTTTCAATAACAAAATAAAAGAAAATAAAAACATGTTATTTATTTCTCATTTAAAAAAAATTATGGCTTGTAGAGGAAGCATAAACTCAAATAATGGTCACGGCGGCGGAGAAGTTGTTGTCGCCGCATACGTAAGAAAAAACATTCCATTTTTTATTTAGTTAAAACGATTCATATAAAAAGATTCATTTTGAATAAAATTAAAATTCAAAGGGGTTTATTCACCATATAAAAGAAAGTTGTGTATAAAATAAAATATGCCTCAATGAAAGGAGATTGAGACGAAGTCCCTTACCTCGTGTCTGACTTGACTCGATCATTATTTAATCTCATGAATAATAAACTATAGTTAATTTATATTTTCTTAAGAACCTTTTTCAAGTTCATTATTCCTTTTACATCACTTATTACCATGTTATGAACATTATGTAATCATTTAATTTAATAACGGTTATCTTGTCGATCCTTGGTACTTGAGTCAAAAATAAACTTCTTATAATTACAAGTTGTTTATGTGGTAAAATATCCATTATCTCCAGAATTTTATTCATGATGTAGATATCATATATATCATATATATCCAGTATATACATGCATTTATAATATTACATAACATTTAGAGGTAAGAAATGAAATGCACCGTTCATGGAGACGGTAAGCCGTACGTACGCATGAACGATCTATTTCATATTTAATCGAATGAAATAATAATGATATATATGTATATTATAATTCTCATATAATATCATATATAATATCATTAACTCCATCCTTTATACGTACCACATATGGCATGAACGATTCAAATCGCTTTAGGGGGCTGTAGTCCGCACTTCCTAAAATGAAAATATCGCGTTTACCCATAATGGAAATCATAACGGAATGAAATAAATGAAAAATAAAGAAGAATAAATATAATATATATCATATATAAATATATTTAAATCTTAATGGACACCATGAGAGGTGTTAGAAGAAGATTAAACAATCATCATTTCATGAGGCAGTAATTCACCACCCACGGAAATAGTATGTTCTTTAACCATTAGACGGAGGTGTGTGTAAGTGTAAATCAAATAATTCTCATAAAAACATCCTATTATATTGAATATACTGGTGTTTTTACAAAATTATGTAATAAAAAGGGTTTAAGGGGTTGTAGAAGAAAAATAAAACAAAAGAACATAAAGAAGACATTACCTTAAAATCAGGTAACTCTTTTTGATTTGATCCAACAGATTCCTTGGAAAGCCTTCTACCCAATGTGATGCTTCTAGGAGTAAGAGAGAAAAGTTTATAGAGTATTTGGGTAGAGGTTGGCTAAGACAAATGGATTTGAAGGTGTGAATAAGGTGGTAGATGTGGGGACCTTTTATAAGAGGAGAGGAGGGGCTCTTTTGAAATGATTGAAATGTTACTTTATTATGAAATGATTTTCAGATTTTAAAGGTCCCACAATGATATATTTTGAGGATAAGGTGATACGGGTTCGAAATAAACCCATCCAATAGGCTTTAGACAAGTTTAAGTCTTAGATTTTACCTTATATTTTCAGTTTATTTAAATCATTAATTAATGAGGTAATCACTGCATCATCATGGTGTCATAAATAAATTTATTTATTTAATGTCTAAAAATTATAAAAAAAATACCATGGTGTAGGAAATTGTTTTATATTTCCAATGAATATTTATAGTCTAAGAGATAATTTATGTAGAAAAAGTTAAAATTGTTTTACTTAGGTGTTATATACTTTTGTTATATTTTCCTTTAAAAAAATAAAATGATAAAATGTCACCATCACACAAAAGTGATTCCATGGGGTACCTAAGTTGGCACAAGGCATCCCATGGTCGGAAATGACACAAGAAATAGCATTAGGACACATGTTGGGGTTATTTTATATTATTATGATATTATTTCATTACCCTTAACTACCTGATTACTAATTAATCATGATAATTAATGATAATTGTTGTCGTTACTATTCATAATGTCAGAAAAAAAAGAGTATTAATTACATAATTTGGACCTTCTGATTCCAAATTTGGAATCCATTTTACCAAATTCTAAACACAGAAATTACAGTAACTAATTTAAAAATTATTCCCGCTGTCAAAACAAATAGCGTGTTTTTAAGAAACAATATCTATCAAAATATTGACAATTGTTTATGTCCAATTTCAAAGTGAAATTAATTCTAATGACCACCATTGGAATAAATGGTAAAAATATATTCTAATTATACTTTAAAACCACTTAATAGTATAATTTATCACTATAAATTATTTTTATTAACAAAATTTGTTTTTAAGTATTTTGTTTACTATTCATCAAAAATTGGAAGTTCTCAGAAAAATACCAAAAATTCAACTTAGGCTAATTTCGATATCCTGAATCCAAAAATGAAGTCCATTTTGAAATATAAAATTTATATAATTTCAAAATGTGGTTATTACTATTCATAACGACTACTTTCATTGGTCGTGGTGTGTTAGAATCTCGAACTTGCGTACAATGTAAGTGATTGTATTATTGAAAGAGAAGTGTACCGTGGAAGCTTGGGGTGTTACAGTTTTGTTCTATTATGTTGTAGTTTTCTAATATTTATTACCTTAGATAAATGAACTTGTTATGTGTATGTGATTATTTATTATAAATTTATTGATCATGGCCATTGGTATAAGGCCAAATATATATTTTACTCTTATCTTGAAAATGAAAGAGGCTTATTATGAATCTTATTTTTCATGTAGGATTCAAATCATATAGTCATACTAGTGTGAGATTATTACTAATGATAGTTAAAAAATTGTTTAAAGTGTAAAAAATCAAGAATGATGTTTTCCTATATAGGGGTTTTTGTGGAATTATACATATTTTTTCCTTCTGGAATATATATTTCCTTATGATATTAATTTTTGTGGATCTATGTTGAGGCATTTTTTAGTGAGGATAATGACTCAATCATCATGAATAGGAGGTGCAATGATCCTATTAAGTTGATATGGAAAATGAGTCCCTTATTTTTTACCCCTTGTAGGGTGTGGTTTCTCAGGTCATGGTTATCTAGTCAGATCACTAAGTATGATGTAGATGGATATAAGGGAATTTCTTGCACAATTGAACTCTAGGGGTTATTATAATATGTAGATGTCTAGTGAGTGTCAGACTAATCTTTCATATGAATTGGTATATTGACATCTTGGGAGAAGTTCCTTATGAGGATTCTCAATGAGGATTAGGCCCTCGTAAACCCTGTTTATAGTTTTGAACTTTTTAAGTCATTGTGATATTTAATTTCATTGTATGGAGTTGATCTATTGGTCTAGGCTGTTTGGAATTATGACTAAGTAATTATAATTGATCAGTAGGGCAAGGTTGAAGACCTATAAACCCTTATTTTTTACATGGATACTTTTATGTCAATGTTTATTCTGATTAAGGAAAACATGAGTGAGTAATGTTGGACTGGTTTTATGAGTGAGTTTTTTTGGAAATGAGTTTGGTTTTATGTTTTTTTAGAACAAGTCATGGTAGGTGCTCAAGTTTCATGTTTTATGAATTTTTATGGCTTCACCTAGGGTTCTTTGGTATCTAGAAAAGATTCATTAGGAAGGAATGTTTATGTTCCCAGCCTGGTCAACTAGTGTTTCTACTATTTCTAATGTACTCATGTAGTGGTAAGATGCTTGTAACTAGAAAAATATGAATTGATAGGTGATCATGTAATAAAATCATGTCACACAATGGTGCTTGATTTTGAAGAAGAGTTATAAGGGAGCTTCCACATAGTTAAAATTGATGTATCCTGTAGCACCTTCAGTTTATCCTTGTAATGGGTTACACAATGAAGTTTGAGTTCCATGGAAAAGGTATATATTAGATGCATTTAGATACATTAAATCTTAAATCAGTGATTGGTCGAGTGTGAGTGGTGGAATGAAGGTTTCAAAGTATTTATTTGAGATTGTTTTATCTATATTTGTGGTTAAGTGAGAAATTTCCTCCTATGGTAGAGGTGATATCAAGAATGACTATGTACTATAAGATGGTCAACCCATGGTTGCACTTAGAAATTCTTTATTGGGAGATATGGTATTGAAATTTTGTTAAAGGAATGTGTATCCTGTTTTGTTTTTAGCATGGATTAGGAAGAGATTTAAACTACTTCGGTGGAATCTTATTGTACTATTAGTTTGAGAAAATCATGATTAATAATTACATAATCTTGAGTATGCTGACAAATCATCAACCATACAACATGATTATATTATTTTTAAATTTATTTTTAGGGTTTTGAAAAGAAACCTATTGAGGTCATGCTCTAGGAGCAGTATAATTAAGCCTTATGATGGGGTGTGCACCGTTGGCTATTTGAGTGCGGTGAACATAGTTTTCTATTAAACATCTGTGTTTTTCATGGGATGTTGGGATTTGGGGTTATTTTTTTCAAGATGATTATATGAGTATTCCTATAGGGGGAGGGTGTGTTAGATAAATCATAGTTAAACATCTTCTTAGATGGAAGAGTTATTGACGTAATGATATTAGTCGTTAAATAGTAAAGAAATATTGTTGTGCTGATTCTAAGGGTGAGATAATTACTTCTAGTCTTAACACGAGGATTCTAGGGGATGATACGATTTATAGTGGGTAGATTTGAGGGTCTCATGTTTATCTAAATGAGAATTTTTGGTAGAAAATTTATTTTATGCTATTGGATTATTATAATGGTTAAAATTGTAATTTTCCCTAGAATAAAATCATGAATAATTTTTCTAAACATTCTTCTAGTCTTAAAATATAGAGTTTACCCTAGGATGGAAGTTTGGTATATTTCTATTCTGTTCGAATTGTCGCATAATAAATAATAATTAATATTTAATGAAATAAATATTAATATATTCAAGCATGTTTGTTTGGTCATATATTTTTAATGGAGTGTCATATTTTGATTTTGTGACTGCCGCTGATTCTAGAGTTGATATTTTTTCTATGTTAGTGCATAAAATTAAGATGGGAATTGAGGCTAGCCAGTGAAACCCTTTTCCTTTTCCTTTTCTTTTAATTTTCTTCTTTTCATTTTTTAATTTTCATCTTTCCACCTCTATATAATTGTGTATTCCTCTTGGGGGATTCATCTAATGCACGAATAATATAGAGGGAGATTGAGAGATAAAAATATAGGGTGATATAATGAGGTACTGTAGTATACCTCAGGACACACTTGTTCATCATTCGGTAGCTGTGGAGCATGGAAATGGGTGAGGATTTAGCCAATTCCACTTAAAGTTATCCCTCTATGGTTTCTAACCATGTACCCCTATAAAATTTTCTTTTTATAGTTTAAATACCCACTTATTATTTCTTATGACCCATCGTGGTGTGATCTGTTGTTTTTGGAGAGAAAATGGGGGTTTTGGGCGTTTCAGAGGCTTTCTGTTCTAGAAAACCTCTCTACACTACATGTGGTATAGGGAACACATGTCACTTTTTCTACCAGTTTGAGGTGGATTTCCTTTTCCACGTACAATACATGAAGGATCTATACACACTATGTAATGGGAATCGGTTTTTATTTCGATTACCTGGTCGGGCTGCCCGTGTAAGGGGCACATTCCATGTGGATTACACAACCTATTCCCATGTGGGTTGTATTCCATTTAGATGTACACAGCCAAGAAGAGTACAAGTCTATTCCATGTTAGGTACAATGGAAGTTACACTGTGTAAGGTATACCCCATGTATTCTATCAAAATGACTTTTGATTGGGCTTTTGTACACTATGTACAGACAGAAGTACACTCCTAGGTGGGTCCTTAATAGTACACTCTATGTATAGTGACTCAGTTTTATGGTACATAGAAATTACATCACTCTTTCATAATAAACAATACATTAAACAAAAACATTCTCAAATACCTTATACGTTTAGTGACATTGAAAACTTGTAACACATTCTTCTAATTTGGTGAAATATCTTCAACATACCTTATAAATATCTTCCCCTTTAGTACCCCTAACTAAAAACTTTCTTTATAACCTGGGGAAAAGAAAAAAATAATAAAAAGGGTGAGCTTAGTTGCTCATTAATGTTAGAAAATAGAGGCATGCAAACATAATCATGAGCATAAGGGTATGAGATCATTATCATGAAAATAAAAGATCATACCTTACATATCCAAGATCATGAAAAAGAATAATGGAATAAATTTTGACAGTTCATAAAACATGAATCATTTAGAAATAAAGAACATTATCCATAGAAGAATAACATATAAATGTAACATGGAACTATGGTAGAAACATTAGCATATAATAATGATTTCCATAGTAGTCAAGGCATCACTGCGAAGTCCATCTTGGTAGTATGGGTTCACTTCCCATACCATCTTGGTAGTCATGGTTCACTCCCATAACCATAATGGTAGTCATGGCTCACTCCCACAACCATCTTTGGTAGTCAAGGTTCACTTAAAAGACCATATTTGTGGAAACGTTCCTTCATGTCAATCTCATGAGACATAAATCATTACCAAATGAATCAGAGGGAGATATCATCTCTACCCATCTGATAATGAAATTATACATACATGTTCCACAAGAACATAAAAAATGATATCCAAACTAATGTAATACAAAGGGTGTCATAAACATGCAGTCATATCATAACCTATGGAAAACATATATGTTTAATAATAATTTCCTAAAAAGAAAAAACCATGAAAATAATTAGTTTTCTTAAACATCATTCCATCAAAACATAAACTATTCGGAGGAAGAATATGAATGATATTATTGAACTATAAAAAAGTATGCCATAATATATGGGGATTGTTTTTAAAAAATCACTTGGAACATGAAAATATAATTTTAAAACATAGATAATTTTCAAAACCCTTTTCATTGAATACAATTTGAAAACACATAAAATAATCATGATAATCATTTAAACTAGTTCTCGAGGGAAATTTCATTTCTTAACTGAAATCATTTCCTTTTCTTAAAAAGATGTGAAAACATATAATTTTTTTTAAATAACATTAAGGGAAGCTTAAATTCAATAATCCATCTCGAAATAACAAAAATATGTTCATTCCATACAAGTTAAAAATCATTCTTCTTATACTTTTGTGGAGAAAGTCAAAAATTACCTAATTTGGAAAACAAAGAAAGATTCCTTTAAAACCATGCAATAAAAATTCATACATGGGTAAAAAAGACCTTAAAAAATTGTATAATTTTATTAAAAATATCCTTGAAAACTATTTTATGAATCATGTACAAGGATAATAAATATACCCCAATAATTACTTACATATAAACAATCTTGGTAGAAATTGAGATTGTGAAATTAGCCCTTAAAAATTTATAATCAGTAGAATCGAAATACCAAAGAAAAAATGAAATTATATTGATAATAAAATATGAAAATGTTATTGTTAAGTCTCATAAAATAAATTAATGTGTTTTATATACCCCACATAGAATAAATAAGTAGTGTATGAGGTATGTGTCTCACAGAAATAAAGGTGAGACAAAAACCCCTTACCATAGTTCAGATTCCCTCCATATGTGGCAGAAACTGTAGTATAGTAGTTTTAAAAATTTTATAAACATGTAAAATAATAATAATTATATTTATGATATCATATATGATTTATTCAGGTCTTTATATTACCTTTTTATTAATAATTCCACGTTAAAGCAATGTTTTGGGTAATAACTGCTTTTTATTATACGTGTTTTGATTTTTTATTCTTGACCCCAATACATAGATCATGATTTACTTACATATATAATGTAAAAAACTATTTCTATACCACATATATTTATTATATATATATATATTAATTATATATATATAAATATATATAATTGAAATGGAATACATCATTCATGGAGACGGTAAGCCGTACGTACGGATGAATGTTGTCTCCATTTTATTATAGTATTGAATAAAATAAGGTAAATGATATATATATATTATTAAATTACCTTAATTATTTCATATATTTTATATTTATTCATTATATAAATTTTTATTATCATTCGTGAAATGGTTAACATGGAAGATGAATCTCATCACGTCATCGAGATAGTAGGCCGCACGTACACACGAGCGACGATATCATTATCTTAATTGTAAATAATTGGATAAGTAGATGGTATATTAATTTTAAATAATAAATATAAATGCATTTTTATTATTTATTTCCATTATACACATCATTATACTAATCCAAATAATGTAGTTATGAAAAACATATTACATGATGTCGTGGAGACGGAATGTCATACACACACACATGTAGTAATTTAATTTTTCATTGGGTGAATAAAAGGTGGAATATGTTTATTACATAACCATTAAAATATCTTAGAATATAGGTTATACTGGAGTTATTACATTATAATATAATAAACACATGAATAGGTAGTATAAGAAGAAACAATTTTGAAAGATTCATTAAGTAGATTATCTCTTATTCAATGATCTCCATCTAGGTGAACACTTAGAGACATTTTAGTTGGTCATATGAGAAGAATAGAACCTAAAAAATGTTACTATGAATGTTTTTAAGGGAAATGGTATGGGGTTGGTCAGGCTGGAAGTCTCAAAGATGTCTAAGTATGTGAGGGTGGAGGTTCCATTTTATAATTGAGGTGAGGGGCACTTTTTAAAATCCCCAAATAGTAAAATATTATAATAATATTACATATACATACTTAAAAACGAACCATAAATGAAAATTAGAAGATATTTTAGACCATATCCTATCCCCTTGTGATTTTTTTATTTTTAAATAATTTTATAATAAATTAATTTAACAAGACTTCATTATTTTCAAATTTAATACTATTCATTTAATTTGACTTTAAGTACATCAAGACACTGTGTAAATCATAATATAATTATTTCCCACTTCTATAATATATTTTATAGATTTAGTAAATTCTTTAGACACATTAAATAATCCAAAATAAATTAATACTAACATTGTAAAAATCAATTATTTTATTTTATGTTTATTTAAGAAATATGGTTTTAGCAATGAAGAAGTTTTCAATGTAATTATATAAATTCTAAAAATTCAAATTAAAATTTTAAAATGAAAATAAATTCATTTATATCAAAATAGATATTTATATTCATTCAAAGATTTATTTTTCCCCTATTTGAATACATAAAAGATATTAAATACAAGAGAGTCATACTTTGTAGCTGTCTTTGAATTAAATAATAAATAATTTATTTTCACGGAAAAATGTCTATTAAACAACTAAAAAGTGATCATAATATGATAATGATAGAATCTTATTCATCCAATAATTTTTTAATGTTTTTGTTTTTATTTAAAACATTACCATTTTGATTTACCCTTAATTATTCCATTATAATTTTTAATTGTGGTGAAAACATTTTAAATATTAATAGGTTATAAATTATAAATTATGTTAGGTTATTCTTCCATAAAAAGATAGTTATATGAAATTTTAGAAATTATCATAGTCTATTAGAATTTGTTTATTATTTTTATTATTACTTTTAATTTAATAAAATAATATTTAACAAAATATCATTGATTTCAATTTTTCCACTATTCAAAACATTGTGTTTATATAAAATCCAAAAAAAGGAAATTTTTAACGAAACCATTTAAGATGGTCATGACATGTCATAGTCACCTATATAATTTTTAGATCACCTTAATTAATTCATATTATATTTAGTTTAATATTTTTAATATCATTTATTGGATCATTTTTTAATTAAACAATTACTACATCATCGTTGTGTCACATATTATGTTAAATATTTTATAACTAAAATTTATAAATAAATTATGATGATTTAGATAAAAAATTTATATTTAAAATGACTATTTATAATATAATATTTCTTCTGTATAAACCTATATTAAAAACTATGTGTTGATTCAAATTATGAGTATGGAATTTTTAACTTTTCTTTAAATAAAATATAATTATTTTCATATTCATACACAAGCGTATTAGAATGATATAATTTTATTTTAAGGCCTATTTTATTCAAAAACACTTATCCAATGAAATGAGGACATCTTTTAGGGTATATTAATAATATTATAATATTATTTTTACCATTAATTATCCAATTTAACCCAAACCAAGGTAAAAAAAATATAATAATGTTATTGTTCAATAAAACTATCTAGATACTATTAAACAAAAAATTTCATACTAATTAATACAATGTATTTCCTTTTTTTAAAATTCAATTGACATAAATAACTAAATTATGTTTTACACTAATCATGCTAATGTGGAACAAGGTGGTTAAAAGAAACATTCAGAAGTTCAATAAGTTTTTCTTTCTATTTTCATTATAAAAATGATTCCACTGACATAAATTGTATTAATATATGTATTATTGATCTACTATTTAATCAAAAATAAATTTAATGGATATTCATTATTTTTAAAAAACATTCTCTTTTTATATACAATTTAGTATTTTCATTATTCATCGAAAAATGAAACTTCTCATAAAAATAATAAAAATTCCCCCTATGTTAATTTTGGAATTGAAAATTCAATTTTATTATTTTATTATATTCAAATTATACTAATTTCTAATTTAAATTTTATTGTTTTTAATAGAATTACATGAAAAGTAGTTCATTTGAGAAAACAATAGTTTTAAACATATAAATACTTTACCGAAAATTATATTTTTCATTATCCAAAAAATTATAAATTAAATTTGAAAATTATTTATTAATATTCATATATAATTTTTGATGTATAAGTTATAACTATCTCATTTAAATAATTATAATAGTAAAGTGTTGTTTCACATAAACTTAGTGTTCCGTGTAACACAAGCCAAGTTAGTGTTGCGTGTAGTGAAAGCTTCCCTTAGTGTTGTATATAACATAATCTAAACTTAGTGACTTTATATAATAACCAAAATTAATATTTACTATTGTGTGAAGTTAAAATATTGAAAAATATTAAATTAATTCAAAAAAAAATAATTCAGAAAATCTCGGGGTGTTATACCATGTACCAAGGTACACATGCCATGTAATCCTCCCCTGATAGCCTTTTGAGGATTTTTTATATCTTTACCCTAAGTATTTTTAATGGAAACTTTCGTAGTTTATTCAATGTATATTCTCATGTTGATCGATATAGTAAGACACATGAGGTGTTTTGAGGATTCCTAGGTGGCATTTCGAGCGTTTTCTTAATAGGGAGGTTCTTCCTAGAGTTATCTCATTCAGTTATCTCCCGATGGTGATACCCTTGATCTAATATTTTCAATGAGATATCTCTCAATAATGATGCCTTGTATCCTTCGTTTGGGGTTGTATCTGATGCACAATGTTCCCTTTTGGCCTAAGAGGCCATGATACCAGTTGTTTCCAAGGATCCCTTGTAGGATTCCACTGCATACATTTTGAACTAGAGGATAATGTTTAGGATTCATATATATTCTCCCTATTACAAGGGGTCTCTTATGTGATGAATTTTCTTATACGATGACCTAGGGACTCCCTAGAAGGATCCCATAACTTTTTATCACTCTAAGAGTCCTTAGAATGATGCCTCTATTTTAATTGTCATTCGAGTATCTCATGTATGATTCTTCCATTACATTACATATAAGGATCCAGATTATGATGCCTTCACTTTGGTGTAGAACTCTTAGTTACTAATCCGGGTGAATCTATTGTGTTATGAATTTGGGGCTCTAGTGAGTTCCATTTTTTTATCGACACTGAGATAGTACATCAGGTTTTTGTAGAGATAGCATTTTGTGTAACCTTAGAACCGGTTATAAACTTGCAATCCCATGTGTAAATGGCAGTAGTGATGGGTTTTGGGGTTTGACCACACTCACTATCTTTTTTTATATCTTTAAATTGTTTATTGATTATGTAGTGATGTTAACAAGAAGTTATTATTGGTTGGTTGTTATCGATCCTGATGTGACACATATTTATTTCTATTTGGGATACCAAGATGCAATTCCTAAGATTCAGCATCTATGAAATTTAATTTTCAAATGTTTATTTTTAAACATAGATATACTACCTGGGATCTTGTTTTGAGAATGTATATTTTATTATTATATTATTTGGATTTCTATTAGTTCTTTCGAGAATCTAGCTGTTGAGCCTATGATTATGATACATGGGAATTAAATACCTTGTAATGATACTCATGGATTATTCGAGTCTCCCGAGTGATGGGGATGATTATCCTTTCCGCAGTTTGACATGTAATGAAGATGATTACATTCTACTCAATATGATTATATTATTTTATGATTAAACTCACTCGAGGGATATGGATCATTATGCTCTCCCTGACTAGTTACCTAACATGGTGTTGGATGAGCCATTTCAAATCATTGGATACACAGAATGATTACACTCTTCCAAATGACAGGGATGATCCCTATCTCCGTTAATAAAGAGTAACATTGGAGGGCATGGAATCTCACTAGTGTCCTCTCCTTACAGATATCCTAAGGGATAGACCCTTATGCTTCAACCAAATTCCAAATGTCATGACCACCTATTGACCAATACCTAGGTCTCAAACATTGGACTGGATTTACATGGAATTAGCAGCATAGTTCCTAGATCTTTGATATTTAAAGTACATCCCTATCTAATTCCCTATAATATTTATTTACAGTGGTTGGAGTTAATTATGGGTTAAACCAAAGCTATGATGTGTATCCCCCTATGGTGATGTATCTTTCCTAGAGACATTTTAGGCACTGGCCAATGTATATATATTTCTATTGGTATTACATACCCTGATATCGACTTAATGATACATGGATTGAGTTGTACAACATCCAGTTCAATGCCCTTGTAATGGTTGTCCAGTAAATTTGGATTATATACCCAAGGTTTGAATGGTAATTGGTTTTATGTTATTTCATTCCCCTTACCCGTGAATATTCAAATTTATGTATATATGCATAGGTATGGGACAACATGTTTACATGAATATAAATATGGACATAGATGAGTTAATTTTCTCAGTTTATCTGGATTAAGGAAATAGGGTTTGAACATGGTTTCAAGTTTATTGGATTTACTTGTCTATTCAGTTATGTCTCATATTGGCTGATCATATTTCATTTTCATGAAATTATGAAACCATATGTAATATGTTCATCATTGGGGTGGCCTAAAGAGATTGCTTCTTACCCCTTCACATGAGCCTCTTTGTGTATATAGACTTTATGTATTCTTTTCAGGTTGATCACAACTTCCATGATGGTTAGGAATGAGACCCATAGTTGTATGATCAAGTAGAACCACTCCTGTGGGTTCTTCTGATCAGGATGGAGTAGTTTGATAGTGTTTGCAGAATGAGTATGTGGTTAGGATCAAAGTTATTAGTATAACCATGTAATTTTATTTCATTTTCTTTTGAACTCATGTACCTTTATGGTAATCCATATGGGTTACCATTGTTGTATGTATGGAATATCTATTTAGGATTTTATAGCTCTTTTCATTTATTTTTATAGTACATGCTATTTTAGTTTATTTAATACTTCTACAGTCTATTTATTCACTACTTTGTACTATACTTAGCGATTCATGTTGTTTGGTTACTCTGATTTGAGGTTATAGTCTCCCCACATTTTCTCCCAAGGGACCTGTTGCTAGTCGATATCCTTTGACATACAGGGAGGTGTGCTTGAGGATTCATAATGAACTATCTTGGAGAACCAGTTTAGCGGCATCTGGGATGGAATGTTACACTTAATATTTCTTAATAGTAGACTTATGGTAATTATTTTCTTTCAAAATAATTTTTTAAATTTATCATTCCTTGTATTTTATTTATTACATTGTTACATACAATTAATTATTTAATTAAGTTTATGTTATATGTTTTTTAAATATTTGGTTCATATATCCAAAATCACCTTAGTTAGTTGACTATGGTCAAATATGTAAGTATTACATCATATCATGAAAAATAAACATGAAAAAATTATCCTTTTTTTATTAATTAAACATTTAAAGGAAACCATGAAATATGGTTATGAAAAAGTAATTACATTACAATCATGGAGATTGTAGGTCAAAAATCAACTTATGAAATGTACAGAGTTGGATGGATCACAAAAAATTAGAAACCATTTCCTTGCGGTGGTTGCTGAACTTCACTATGTAATCTGGTATGATCGGAACATAATTATTCATAAAAACTACTCACTCTATCTTAATATAGGTTGTACCTGGATCCTTACTTCCATACAAGAAGCTTCTGTGATTCAGAAAGGTCATTTCCATAATACCATGCATGATTTTGGAATACTAAAATGTCTACGGATCAATGGAGACTTTTTTCAATCACACCACACTCTGGAGCTGTTTTGGAGAGACCCTCTCCCTGGATGGATCAAAATCAACCTAGATGGCGCCTCCAAGGGCATTCTGGGTCCCGCAGGATGTGGTGCTATTTTCAGGAACCACCTAGGATAGATTCTAGGATGCTTCTTGGGACATTATGGTACTGCGTCTTCCCTCGAAGCTGAGATGATGAGGTTGATTCATGTGACCAATCTTTCCATGGCTTATGGGTGGAACAACCTTTGGATTGAAAGTGACTCGACAACCGTACTCCAAGAAATTTGGAATGGTGTAACTCATTTAGCTTGGCCGATCACTACCTGTGGGATGTAATGAAACTGTTTGCTCGCTGACCTGAACTACAACATCACACATGTTTATCGGGAAGCAAACATGGTTGCCGATGGATTGGACAACTTGGGAGTTAATCAAGACATTACCTGGTGTGAAGACCTCCCAGCTGCTCTTATGCCCTTCCATGAAAAATATTATAATATGATCCCATACTTTAGACTTCTGTATTTTTTCTTCTAATAAATTTTGTGCTTTGGTCATTTAGGACAAGGAATTACCACAAAAAAAGTATAAATGAGTAACCTTTTCGTTTTTAAAAGTGAATGGGGTAGAAAAGGTAAATTTCATTTTATCTTTTTATAATGATTATTATATCATAAACCTAATATTATTTCCTTACATAATGTTATATTAAGTATCCATTTTCATGTTTATGAAAAATTAATCACAATAGTTTATGGAGGGGGTAATCCACATGCATGCATGAATGACAGAATCATTTTTCAATTGATGGAAGTTTAATAATGAATATGATATATTATTATTCAAAAATTAAAAATATTTCATTAATATAATATGTATACCGTAAATCTATCATTACAACCATATATTATAGAGGTTGATGGAAAATGAGTTAATTCGGTTTGTAAGGATGTAGTCCACTATAACACCCCATTATTTTAAGGTATGTCTCTTTTTGAATTTAATTTCCCCGACATAATTGGTTTTAGAGAACACCAATCTTAAACCAATATTGATATACAATTAACTATCATTATTTTAAAATGATTGTTATAACATATATGTTAAATTGATAAGAAGGAATAATATTAACCAAATTATGACATTTAAAAATTATATGTTCAATAAAATGTATTTACATTCATCCAAATGACTTTATAAGCATAATATAAGAACAAATCCAATTTTATGCATTAAAAGGATATATTTTTCTAAAATAATTTTTACCGCTTTTTAATGGTGAACTTGTTTAAAAATAAAAACTTGAAAATTTTATAATTTTTTTAACAAAATAATGTGCATTTTTAGAAGTTTAATGTCAATTTTATGTTAGGGAAACACTTTGGTATTTTTCTAATAATATTTATTTTATTATGAATAATGAAAAATAATGATTTCTATAAAGCTATCATTTTCTTCATATTAATACTATATTTATGATTTTAATAGTAACTTCACCTATGGAAGTATAAATAAAATTTATGTTCTTAATAAGTTAAAATATAGTATATTTATATCATGTAATAAGTAAATAAGTGTTTTAAAAATGATAAATTAAGTGTTGGTATTTATGTGAAATACAAATGTTTAATTAAAATTTTATAATTAGAATAATGATTTCAAAGTATATTTATTTTCATATAATAGATTAATAAATTAATAAAATTGCTTATTATTATTATAATAAAAAATTATGTGATATTAATTAATTTTTTAAAGTGTCATAAAATTAATTATAATGTTAAAATCCGTATTTTTCAAATAAATGATGATTTTAATTAGAAATTAAATTTATTTTGACAAAAATGATTTCTTTTTCAATTATATACATCAAAAAATGGTAAGGGTAATTTTTTTGATTTTTCTAAAAGAGTTGAATTTTTTAGGAATAGTGAAATATGGTAATTTACTGTAATTACGATTTTAAGCCAAATACATGAATTTAAACATCATGGATGAGGTAATCAGACATTAGTTAGAAATAAAAATCACTAATTTCTGTATTTATTCAAAATAATCAACATTATTCCTTGTCTTGACCAAAAATAATAAACAAATGCATAAAATAATCAAATAACACCCCCTCTTCACCACTATAAATAACACCCCTCACCACCTCTTCTAATCACACTTCTATATCCTTAAATCTTGTTAAATTTCTTCCCAATACATCTCCTAAACCCATCACCTATTTTTTTTATCTTTCTAGTCTCACCAAAAGTCCATTTCAGTATTTCTTAAGGAGGTTCTCAAGGAGAGGAATTCATGAGGTAAAATCACATTTTGATATTTTAATTTTCTTTCAATTTAATTTATTTTCTTATCCTTTACATATATTCTCTATAAAAAAACTACTGATAACTCCATTATCTTATTTATACTATATTTTTATTATGATTATGGGATACCCTTCATAAAATATTTTCCCTTCCCCGTTTTATTCTAAAAATAAAAACATCGTCCATGAGGTGACGATTTACCCCCTTCATGGATGAAAAGTTTTCATTTTCACAATTAAACATTAATGTGTTTTAATAAAAACCTTTTTATGGTTAAAAATGACTTTAATATATGTAATACAACTTATTTAATGTTCAGGGACTAGTATATATACATACTAATAATTTATAAAACCAAACGAGTTAATAATGATCCAAAAAACACTAATCAAATTGGTGATCATTAATATATCATCATCATATCTAAAATAAATGAAATATAATAAAATTTAATATTATATATGTTCATTAATAACATATAATTTAAGATTTTTATAACTATTCCAATATTAAAAGATCATTCGTACATGTATGCAGGTGAACCATTCATGAAAACCAAGGAGATGAACACTTCTGAACGACAAAATTGAATCTTATAAATCATAAAAAATACCATAAATGAATTTAATAATTTTATAATTAATAAAAACGTGTTTATTTTTTTTAAAATTAGAATATTAATGAATATAATTTCACTGTTCAAAATGTTAAGTACATGTGAAGAGTGCTTTCAGACATAAGTTAATTTTTTTCTCATCTCAGTCTTATTTCTATGACATATACATCATTAAAAATTTATTTCTTGGTATTTTTTTATGTAAAAATCCCATTTAAATATAATCTTATGAATATATTTATATTCATGGTATTCAATTGTTTCATTTTTGATCATTAATTTTATGGGGCTTACGTGGTTACTGTCTGTAATGTGGTAAGAGTTTCTTCCCGAACCTCCATTTTTCATTCAGGTTACGCTTACTCTCTCATTGTCCAAATTTATCCCCTGATTAAGTTCATATAATTTTATTTAATTATATTTATATATTCCAAACTCACTTATCTAGGTCATTTCATATTTTTTTAATGTGGGAAATACATGTTTTACAAGGTTCCCTTCTCAATTCTTCTCGATAAACAAGCCCGATTAAAGGGAATTTCTCGATTTCTTACCCATTTTCATGTACATTGTAAAATATGTTTCAATAAAACATTTTTTTTCAAATAACCCTTTTTTATCATGAAAAAATACCATAGATAATTTCTGGTTTTATGTAAGAAATTAATCATTTTTCCTCTTTAAAGACGATTATATTTTCCCTCAAACCACACTTAAGCGGTCCATTTCTAAAAGATAGTTTCATTGACCTACTTTTCTAGGTCATACGTGTTTATTATCTAATTTTTTGAAACAAAAAAAATATTTTAAAAATGAAATATTATTTCTAAAGTAAAAAATATCATTTCTAATAATAATTCCTTAATGATTTTATTCGAGTATCTTCATCTATTCCAACACCCTCTATTGGATAATATAATTTATTGGGATTTATATTTTATGATATCATATAAAATATATTATCAAATGATTTATAATCAATTAAACTATGGATGTTCTATCTTGATACCATTATCTATATTAATTATAATCGTTAATGATTATGTTTTCTGATTGGGGAAAGTTATTTATATTTCTAATGAATATATTGTTTATGTTTTAGCCCATTTATACAAGGAATGAATTGAACTTTGAAAGTTACTGGTGAGGCCTAATATATCCTCTCGATGCATCAGTAGGTCTCATGATACAAAATAGTTATGGAATTTCTTGAGGAATTTCCCATTTATTTTCAAATATTGATTTGTATGTGGCATAACTATTTATTGTTATATGTTATAGATGATGACTCTACAATATGTTTCATATGTATGGAATTATGCATTACATCATTAAGATATTAGTAATTGATAATCCCATTGATTATTCGACAAGAATAATACTGATGGTTAAATTTAATTCTCACATGATTACTTACAAGGCTTTATTTATTCCGATTTTATTCCTAACATATTATGCTCAAGATTATGTTTTAATGGCATGTGTTTTTTAGTTAATCACTTGGAATTATTATTTATGATATGATATCTTCTAATATATTGAATAAAGTTAATTAGAACTTAGGATCACCCATTTATTATGTTTTAATTTTCCCTAGGTAGTGAAGATGTATATTATGAATGACTTTTAGGGATAATATACGTGTTAATGGTTGTTTCCAATGCAGTTGATATGTTCTTTTTATTTTCAAGTTTTAATGTAATATTTTTTGGTTTGTAAATAGGTTTACAAATCTACTAAATTATTCAGTACTTTGGGATTTGATTTCATATTTATAGTACCAATGTAATTAATTAAGGCACTGACTCCTGGATACTGGGGTCAGGGTCTTTACAGTTTCCGTTAGAAAATATTCATTAGAAACCTTGGAAACTAGATTAGGGAACATAACCCAAAGATAGACTTTGAGGATAAGAATAGAATACAATTCCAGAATTTTGGTACGGTAGAGATTATGTGGGTCTTCCTATGCAATACATCCCTATATGGATACTACACGTGGATGTGGTTTTGACACAAATGTACTTAGGGGTAACAACTCTGATAAGGCGTGCCAGGCCTAACTCGACGTAACTTGGTACACAATAACTTCTATTACTTCACACCTGGACTGATACTCCTAGGAGATATTATTTGGATAATTCTCATTTTTTTAGAAACCATTATGAAGGATATAAAAGTAAATATATCCCAAAAGAAACCATTTTTATGATTATAGGATTAGTTATGCCTAAATTTCAAATTTATGTTAAGTCTTTTGCTAGTAATTTTTTTTGAATTATCACTAATAACCTAATTTAGTGTATTCCATTTTTTAGAAATGACGCCTAGTGTAAGGAATGAAAATCGTATCAATGCATGTATTCCATGTAGGTATTTTCCTACTATTAAAAATATTTATATTGCAATGGGATCCAAAAATTTAGCATAGAAAATTATAACTATACAATGACAACTAACTCAAGTTATGATAAATAACACAACTCTTATGGAGTATCCCGATCCAAAATGTAGTGTAACGATGTTTGACCTATTTATTTGAAAACAACCTCCATTATTCAATTAGACTACTAACCAATTGGTAGCTGAGAAATAGATATGTTCCTTAGAGAAGATATTTGTCACTTTGGGAAGTAAAGAAAGGGAGAATGTTATCATTGAATTTTATTATCTCTCATGATATGCAGATTAATGATGGTCATTGATTCAAAATAGTAAGGATGAAGAGGAGATTGAAAAAATTTAATGGAAGGACAATAAATAATTTCTATTAGATAAATATTTTCCTAGAGAATAATGAGAGCATGTAGATAGAAAATTCATAAGTCTAAGACAGAATGAGGATGAAAATGTTTCTATGTATGAATCCAAATTTACAATGTTACTACGGCATTCCTCAGATTACATAAGTAATCCAAGGATAAATATTGACCTTTTATTTTATGGACATAAATTTTTTTTAAGAAGGGTGCTAGTTTCTCAAACATTCTCATCATAAAAGGATATAGTCTCATGTGATATCAAGATAGGAAAATAATACTACAATTTATATGAATTTAAGGGAAATAAAGTGAATAAGAGAATGGTAGAGCGAGGGACAAATAAAAGGAAAATGGGAAAGAAGGATTTTCCCAAATGTGATAATTGTGGGAGGAAATACCCTAATAGTTTCCTAAAGGGAATTGGAGTTTATTAAAAGTGTGTAAAGAAATGTCACCATGCTCATGTACATAAGGTAAAGAAATAATATTTAAATGTTAAAATATTAAACTATAAGGAGATGGGGAACTATGCAATTGAATGACCCAAGCTTCAAGGAAATATAGATCAGAAAAAGGAAAGGGATCAAGGTGAAGCTTATGTGGTTACTAAAGTTGAAGTGGAATAATTAGTGTATTTTGGTTTTTTGGACTCATGAATAATGAATAATGGGATATTTAATGATTTTACTACCAAACTACATCTTTACATTTTTGGAAGCATGAAATTCTTCATTAAGGGTTTAAGGTGTTCAAGGAATTCGTATTTTTGGAATGTTGGATTAAGAGATACATTATTTAAGGAATATTATGATAGGTTGATTTCAGAAATTTAGTTACCTTCCTTATGTGTTTTTATTCATTGAATGTGGAAATAAATGTTTAAGACATGTGTTATGATTAACTACTTGAGAAATGGATCATGTTAAATTTTTTAAATTTCTATTGATAAAATGTGATCACTTTCTTGATTATATTAATCATTTAAAGGAATAAGGAACAACTTGAGGACCATATGATTCCTTAAAAGTGACTGAAGAATAAAAAATTCATCATGAAAATTCATTTTTATGTGTAAGGGATAAATTGAAAATAGCTCTAAGTACAACCAAATGATGAGATTATGCTTATGATATACAAAGTAATAAATTATGTATATTTTCTCAAGTGATTACTAGAATATCTAAAGAACACAATAATAGTAGAAAAAATATTTTTGAATGAAAATGTAATATGTTTACTTTTCTTATGATTAATCAATGGTCTTTTAACTGATCACATGATCTACAGTTTCTTAATGGTTAACATTATAATGACCACATTATCCATCAATCACCACCATAAATTGATATGTAGACTTATCTTCCATGCCCAAGCTATAAAATTACCCTAGTTAATTCCTACCCCAATTTCTATTTTTGGTGTCACCTTCACATTTATCTTTCCCTCTTATTAAGAGGATATTTTATTATCCATATTTTTATGTGGCTTTCCTACAAAGGAATTACGAAGTATCAACATTTAATTTTTTATGTACAATTTCAAACCACGATGATGCAATTTATTAAAGGAGGGAAGAATGAAACACACCAATATTTCATAGTTTGTCTCATTTTAATTTTAATTTCTTCAACATCACAGGTTTCACACCACACCAAGCTTAAATGAACAATGACATACAATAAAAAATCATTATTTTAAAATGACTATTATAACATAGCTGATAAATCGATGGGAATGAATAGTATTAACCAAATTATGAAATTTATGTTTTATAAATTTAATCATTTTTTTACGTTTATCCAAATGATTTTATTTGAGTTTGATAAGAATGAATCCAATTTTACACATTAATGTATATATTTTCTTAAAGGACGTTTTACCGCTTTGTAATTGCGATCTTGTTTAAAAATTAAAATTTGACATATTTATAAATTCTATTGAAAAATATAAGCTTCATTTCAGAAAAGGTAATTTTGAAATTATATTAGGGTGAAATTTTTATATTTTTATGAAAATATTTATTTTCCAGTGAATAGTGAAAAATATCAATACTTATAAAACTACCATTTCCATTATATTAATAAAATATTTATGATTTAAATAGTTAATTAACATATGAAATTATAAATATAATTTAGGTGACTTATAAATAAAAATATTTTATATTTAATTCAAGGAATAATTAAATAATGTTTTAAAAATGATTAACTAACTCGTGGCATTTTTTTGGAACATAAATTTTTATTTATGATTTAATAATTAAAATAATAATTTAAAGGAATATTAATTTTAATAAAATATATTCATAAATTAATATTTTGTTTTCTTATATTAATAATATTATTTTATGAAACCTTAATTAATTGTTCTACGTTTCATAAAATCAATTATAATTTAAAAATCAGTATTTAAGAAAAAAAGATGATTTCAACTAAAAAATAAATTTCTAATATTAAGAAAATTATTCTAAAAAAATGGAGTTCATTTTTGAAATGTAAATTTCATAAAATGGTTAGGGTTATTTTTTTACCCTTCAAAAACTGTTGAATTTTTTATGAATAGTGAAATACGGTAATTGACAATATTTATGATTTTAAGCCAAATGCATGAATTAAAACAAAATTCATGATGTAAAAAGAAATTATTTCAAAATAAAATGAACCAATTTCTGTATTTATTAATAGTAATCCACACTATTTGTTTTCTCAAACAAAAATATTATACAAATGAATAAAAAAAATAAAAAAACGCTATTCTCCTCCAATATAAATATCACCCCTGACCACCTATTCTCTTCCCACACCCAAAGAATTTAATATATTATAATTTCTTCCCAATACCTCCAAAAGACCCTTCCCCCTCTTTCTGGTCTTTCTGGTCTCACCAAAAGACTATTTCAATGTTCCATAAGGATTTCTCATCGAGAGGACTTCAAGATGTAAAATCCCCTTTCGGTCTTTTACATTTATTTCAATTTTTATTTTTTTCATAAACATACGTCACCTACTCTATCCAAACATGAAATATAACTATAGTATATTATATATACTATATTTTTATTATGATAATAGGATATACACCATCAATTATTTCATCTCCCCTTTGTATTCTAACAATGAAATCTTTTTTTGTGAGGTGCCGATTTATCGCCTTCATAGATGAGAACTTTTTAATTTTCAATTATGCCTTGTAATATGGTTATAAAACCATTTTTATGGTTAATAAGGACATTAATATATATAATTAATTTTTTTAATGTTTTAGATCCATATATATATAATATTAATTCATAAAACAAAACTAGTGCATCATGAAAAAAACAGAAAAATAATTCAAACGGTTATCATTATATAATCATCCTCATATCATGGAAAAATGATATATAAGACCATTTAATATTATGTATTTTCATTAATAAAATATAATTTTAATTATAGATAACTATTCGCATTTCACATGATCATTCTTACATGTACACAAGTGAACCAATCAAGAAAACTAGGTAACCAAACACTTCATAATGATGAAATTGAATCTTATAACTCATGATAAAGACTATAAATGTACTTATTAAAATAATAATAATTCAAATAATTTTATAATAGGTTAATAATTAAATTATTAATGAATATATTTTCTTTAACCCATATATTATGTACAACTGCAAAATGATTTCACACAGAAGGCAAGGTTTTTCTCATCTCCAACTTATTTCTATGAAATATACCTTATTTGAAAATTATTTATTATGTGTGGTGTATGTATACTAAACTTTGAAATATATTATCATGAATCTATGTATCTTTATTTTATTCAATTATTTAATTTTATGAACAATAATTTTTTGGGGAATATGGTTTATCTATTTGTAATGTGGTAATGGTTTCTTCTCGATCCTCATTTTTTCATTCAGGTTACTTTTTTTTCACTCATTACACAAATGTAAATCACTATTAATTTTATATAAGTCTCCAAAATTACTTGTATACAATCTAAACTCATATTTCCAGATCAGTTCATCTTTTTTTATGGGTAAATACATGTTTTATAAGGTGCCCTTCTTAATTATTCTTAATAAGAAAGTCTGATCAAAGGGAACTTCTTGATTTATTACCCATTTTAAGTACACACCTTAATTTATTTTAAGAAATAAATTTTGTTATAAAATCATTAATTTTATCATGAAATTATATCTTATCTCATATATAGTTTCTTTATAATATTATGACTATTTCTACTTTAAATACTACTTTATATCTTCCATCAAACCGTACTAAAGCTTCCAATTTTTAAATATTATTAGAAACTCTTTTTACATGTTTTCACTGTGGTTAGACTTCATTTATATCTCAAACATAATTTTATTGTCATATTTTCCAAGTATATACATTTTTATAATCTAATTTTATGAAAAATAAAAATGATTTTTTTTAAAAATTCTTCTTTACAAATTAAAAAAGGGTATTTCTCACAAGAATTCCTTGATGATTTTATTATATTATATTTATATATTTCAATTACATCTGTTGAAACTTATAATTAATTGGGATTGATATTTTATGATATAATCGACCATATTTTATTAGACGGTTTATGATAACTTTGAATGTGTATGTTCTATCCTGATACCATTACAAATATTACTCAGAATGGTCAGTCACTATGTTTACTGATTGGGGAATGTTATTTATATTTCATATGTTTATATTGTTTTTGATTCAATCCATTAATATGAGGAATAAACTAGACTTAGTAAGTGATAGGAAGATCTGGATATATCCCCTTGATGCATCAGTAGGTTTAATGAGACAAAACAAATAAGGACTTGGATGAGGCTTTTCCCATTTATTTTTCACATATATATTTTCCCGATGTGCAAACTATTTTTTTCAGTTTTCTTGGTCTAGTCCAAATTGATATGTTTAAAATGTAAAAAATTATGCATTCCATATTTTTGATATTATTAATTGATAATATATGTGATTATTAGACTAGAATAATATCCATGGTTATGTTTTATTCTCATGTGATTATTTATAAGGCCTTATTTATTAATATTTTTGTCCTATAATATGATGATCAAGATTATGTTTTAATGAAATGTGTTTTTAGTTAATCACGTTGACTTTTTTATTTATGTTATGATATCTTCCATTGTATTCCTTAACCGTACTAAGAATATGATATCACTCTTTTATTATGTTTTATTTTTTCCTAGGATGGGAAGATGTATATTATGAATGACTTGTGGGGATAATCTAGTATCTTATGTGTGTCCCCAAAAGAGTTTTTGTGTTGTTTGTTATTTCAAGATTTAATGTAATATGTAATGTTTATACATTTTTTAAAATATACTAAACTATTCCGTCATTTTTTATTTTATCACTTTTCACACTACCAATGTAAATAAGTAATACACCAGCTCTGGGATACGATTTTCAGGGTCTTTGCATCAGATGTACACCTGAACTACGATTTTATTTAAAATTTTATAGAAGAGAAAGAACGATATATTTTAATAAATTATAAAAAAACATATTAGTATGTGGAATATTGCTCTGTTTTTATTTGAACATGTTTAAATAATATTTGAATGAGGTAGAAAAAGAGAGAAATGAAAATACTCAGTTAAGTACAATTATTATTCATAAAAAACCTCTTCAGGTTTATAACTAAAGCTGGTATAGTTTTTTTCTGATAAAACCATGGAATTTAGGATGTGGTTTCAGATATAAAAAAGTTATTTGGGAATGTATTGATAAAACCAATTGGATCTTGAACTGTGTAGATGATGAGAGAGGGGTGTCCTCTTATAAATGTAGGAGAGGACATACATAGAATTATTAAAAAAGGATAAAAAATTTCAAAGTATTACTTCTAAAAAATGCATCCATAATGTATAATTTATTAATAATATATGATATAGGGTTGAAATATGGTTATACAATAGAATTTATACATTTATTATATCATTTTAAGCCTTATCACTTATGTTTAATCGATGGAAAACCTATTTGAATACTATTCATGGTAAATGATTTCATTACTTTAAAATTTCATTATGGAAAAATATTAAGTTGTAAATATTACCTATAATTACTAATAATTATTATAAATATTTATTATAATTTATTTATTACAATTCATAGAATTGTTAGAATTTAATTTAAAATTAATCATGAAAATGCATCGAAAAAGAGTTTGTCAGAGTTTTTTAAAATATAAAATAATTTTATATGAAACTCAGGCATAAAATTCATTAATGAACCCAAATTTGGATTATTAATAATATAACTGAAAAAAATATTTCTTTTAAAACATGTTAATATAAAAATAAAAATTTTAAATTCTTTAAAAGAACAGAATATTTTCAATAGAAATCGGTATTTTTAACTTTTCAATGAAAAATAATTTTTTTAGAAAATTCTAAAAAATATATACTTATGTAGTTTTTAAATTATTAATTGAAAAATAATGTTAATTTTTTCAAATTATAATTATATAATTTTAAAAATAAATATTTTAAATAAAATATAACACATGGAAACCCAATATGGTTAGAAAAAAGATTTCCCTTTTGACTAAAAAACTATTTAATATTTATATATTCAATATAATAATAGAATATAATTAATTAATATTAATAACACATGAAAATGATTTATCTTTACATTATATAGGTTTTTACAATACTATTTTGAGGGATTTTTCAATAGTTTTCGGTGTTTTATTGTCACTATTGATGATCTATTTTATTGTTTTTCAGTTGTTTAAATTGTATTTCATTAAATTCCTATCATGTATATGAATTAATTGTTACTTTATAATGATTAGGATTTATTAGTTGGTTGTTCTCAACTTATAACTTACTTTTAAAACCCCATAGGGTAATTTTTCCTATCTATTTGTATGTAATACACTCAGTTCTTACCACCAACTTTTGGCCTATTAGATAAAGGCTTCAAGTGTAGTTATCTATATCATATCATTGAATTAATATAAGGGGTACCTTTGGGGTAATGCATCATCAAAGAGTGGTATATAAAGTATGTTTTGAGATATAGGATTGATTTTGGAGTTAGGAACTTCTGGAGATGCATGGATTTGTAGGGCAACAATGTCATCTAGGCTTAGTGTATTCTGTAAAATAGAGAGACTGACTATGACAGAAGATTTTATGTTCCCCTATGATTTTATACAAGAGACATAAATTTTATATGATATTCTAATTGAATTGATGCTACATTAGGGGTATATAAATAAGAATATATGATGCATCATAAAATTATATTCCTAGGTTTATACTGGGTATACAATGGGAAAAGGATAAAAATGAATTAACTTATTAAACTTATTTTATTTTTTTCCATGAGTTAGGACAAACTATAATTGTTCTATTATCAGAGTGTATTCAATTTGATGTCCCCATCATGTTTATGCCAACAATGTTTAGTATTATGTGTCAAAAAATTACCATAGAATGGAGGATGACAAAGATACTACTCGAAGGAGGACACTTTGAGAATTATATTTCGTATATATATTTATAACACTAAGGGATCTGTTTCCTATTGGGTCACAAAGTCTTATTTGGATAAGGAGGTGATAGACTTCTATATGAATCATTATTGTATAGTGAAATGAGATTTTTTGGTTATGAAGATATTTTGTGGATCAACTCTACAATGATGGTTGGTATTCAGTGAGCTTTTTGGAGAGTTGGGCTACTCTTGGGGGATGTTCTGAGATCAGTTTTTTGGTCGAGTTTCTTTCTTCAACTGTAGGGGGGATTCTCATTGGATGATGTTATCCCTCCACTATAGTATTTCTGAGAACTTATCTTGAAGTGTAATGAAACCTTCAGATTTCATTTTTAATCATGAAGCCCTTTGATTATTATCTCTTTGAAGTGAATGACAATGTTTATCATCATTCATCAATCACTAGCCCTTCAGAATATGTGTGTAAACTACCAAATTTACTTGATTTAACCCACCTATGATAACTTGAGCCATTATTTTTTTAAACACCACAAACATTAGTTTATAAAACCCACCTATTTTCCTTCAAACATGGTAAGAATAACTCACTCCTCATGCCTAGTGTTATGATAGATATATAGTCTAGGGAAATGATTACACTAACCTTGTTCATATCATTATATTACTCTCTACTCATACACTAGTTTTGTATGGATGGAGGGGTCACTATTTACCCTCTCCTTGGTCCCTTGTTTGGTCTATGTGAAGGTTTTTTTATTATTAACTATGAAAAAAAATTATTTTACCAACAATAGTTAGAGGCTTTATAAGTACTAAGAAAGAGTTGACAATTGAAGAAATGATAAAATATTTCCTTTATGCGAACTAGGAAAAATAACCGATCGAGTCACCTTTTATCAGAGCTAAATAAATGGGTTTAGAAAGAAGTTATTCATTATATATTCTTTAGATCTGATAAAGGGTTCCATTATCAGTTCTTTTTCATGCTAATAAATCCCCACTTTATTGGCACTAAACAAAAGTGCTGATACACGCACCATTATCAACTATTTTATTAGTGCTAATAAAGGTGGGATTTATCACTTCTTTTTCCCAGCACTAATAATTTTTGAAAAATTATTTTTTACACGACCCCACCTTTCTATGTGCTCATGATCCCCCTTTTTCAGAGCTATCCATCACCCAAACTACCCCTCACACACCCCAACCTCTTTAACTATGCTCGTAACCCACTTTCTCAGTGGTAGATATATTATCACCCACCAGCGCATGACATGACTCAAACCTGGGACATTCCATCTACAATGTAAGGCCTTTATCATTGCCATAACTTGTTTTATTTTTTATTTTATGGTACTTCAATTTATTTATATATATTTACATGCTTATTTTTTAAAAGTGTGTGATAATCTATAAACAAACACATATAATTATTTAAATATATTAAATATTATTATTCATGTATATATATTTATACTAGAATATATATGTATAAATATATATATGTTAATTAGTAAACACCTATTTATATATACACATTATATACACATACTAATTAATTTTTATAAGATACATAAAATGGAAGTTTTTTTAATTTAAATAAAATGAATAATAAATATTTATTTCTATGTAGTTTATATATTTACGAATAAATTTATAGGTAAATATTTATTTATAAAATCGATTTATTTTAAGTAAAAATAATAATATAAAAAAATATTTATTTGTAAATAAAACCACATTATGAAAGATGATAAAATTTTAAAACCATAATATCTCTGTGAATGTAATCTCTAAGAATACATTTAGTCCCAACCGAAAAAGAGTATAAAAACTCATCTAAAAAATGATGAAATACTATCAGTACTTTAACAAATAGTGATTCCCAATTAAAGGCTCAGTTTTGGAAGCCTTTTGGGAACTATTTTTCCTTGAAAAAAAATCGTTACTAGGTTGTCCTGATTAGTTTTGTATAGATCAGTATACAAGATTTTATTTGGAATATGGTAGATGTAACACCCGATGGTTTTAAAAATAAATTTAAATGAATGAAAAATTGTTTTATTTATATATTTATAATTATCCTTTATACATAATTTTACTGCTTCTACATTTTTAATTTCGAAAAATGGTCATTTACAATTGTGATCTGTATGTTTTTTGGAGTCTAATGAAACCAAATTGAATTTTTGTGAATATTAAAATACCCTTATAAATAGTAATATGAATATTAATATTACTCTAAGTAATAGTAAATTGTATTATTATTTTATATTATTAAGGATTTAAGATAATGAAAACTTGATTAATTTTTCAAGTTGTTAAAAATTGAGTTACAGATTAAAAATTGTTATTTTTGAATAAATTATGATTTTTTAAAATGTAAATTTATTATATTTAGAAAATTATTTCCAAAAATGGATTTCATTTTGGAATTATACACATTTAAAAATTGTTATGATGAATTTTTTGGGATTTTTATGAAATTCTTGAATTTTTGATGGATAGTGAAATGCGGTAAAATACCACATATTCAAATTATCAGTTAAATACACTATTTATGACAACATAAGTGATGTAATCTCACTTGGTTCAAACTAAAATGAGAAATATTAATTTTTGGGGTTACATGAGTGAATAATATTCTTAGTCTTGAGCAAAAATATTTTAATAATGATTAAAATAATGTAAAATCCCTCTTATCCTCCACTATAAATACCACCCTAATTCCTGTCTTCCGGTCACACCTATCATGACTTCATCCATTCCTATTTTATTCCCAATACTCCTCCCAAGAACATTTTTCATGTCCAATACCTCCTGGACTCACCAAAATGCAAAAACTAGGGGCTTTATGAAGGATCTCAAGGAGAAGAGATCAAGAGGTTATCATCCTCTTTTATTTTTTTCTTTTCTTTTCATTTTCTGTTCTATTATTCTTATTTCCTCAGCTACAGTTATCCAATAGGAATGAATAATACAATATATTAAATATTCTTTATTTAATCATTTTTATGGAATATTCACCATTATACTTCTTCTCCTCTCCCACTTATAGAGAAATTAAAACACCGTTGGTGATGTGTCGATTTACCGACATCATGGACAATGTGATTTCAATTTCTTTTAATTATTTCAATACTGGTCATGTAACTATTTTAATGATTAAACCAGAATATAATTTATGTATTATATCTCATATAATGTTATAGAATAATTTTCTTCACAAGTTATTAATTTATAAAACAAAATTAGTTCATTACGATCGAAGAATCACCCAAATGACCTAAACAAATATCAATAATGTTTTGACTTATGAATCAACCTCATGTAAGAATTAAAAATTATAAATGGTAAAATTTATGGTTATTTAAATATATAAATACAATTCGATTCCAATTATGGAGTTTCATTTCCAATAGAAAAGAATATCCATGATGAACCGATCATGGAAATCATGTAAAGAACACACCCAAAATAATGGAAGGAACAAAATACTAATAGTTAAACGGTTTAATGATGCTATGAAATGATCATATAAGGTGTTATAGAAAATAATATGTTTCTCTAAGATATTAATAACACTCTTTTAACAATTATATAGGAGGTCTAAATGATTTTAATTAAGACAAATATGAGGTAACTGAATTCATAACCCGATTTCCATTCCTTGGGTTAACATTCTACTTAATTATTTATGTGGTATTAAATTTTTTTGTGCAATTAATTTTGTTTATATTATGTTTAATTATGTTTCTTTAGAGTTTATATACATGTTCCATCCACTATATTAAGTCTCAATTCAATTACATGATAATTATATGAGACTTTTCATCGAAAATCCTCTTTTAAAATTCTATTTTACGAAATTCAAAAGAAATGTTTTTATGAAATTATTCATGTTGTATGATTATGTTATGGTTCTTGGGAATTTATTATAATGAAGGGTAGGACCTATATTTCTCTCCAATGTATTGGGTATGTGTAAGTTTTAGGTTGGCTATATGGTTATTCCAAGTGTAACTATGACAGTTACACAAATTGTAAGGTAGTTATGAAGGTTAGAAATTATAAGGTAGACAATAGGTTTTAAAGATTATGTAATTAATGCCCCAATAAAACTTTATGGTTCTATTTATGTTCTACATGTTTTGTGGAAGTCTCATGGAAATCTATATGTTTCACAATGTTAGTTTATATGGGTGATAAGTATGTATTTTTGAAAATGATTTCATACGTTACAAGTATTCAAGGACTAATGTGTTCTTTCCTTATTTTTAAATCCCTTACAGATATTTTTGTGCTCATACCAAGTTTTTATATGATTTTCATAGTCTATAAACAATTTTAAGACAAATAAGTAATACAAGTTAAATGTTGTGATGATTTTTCAAAGAAATCATGTTTTATTTGAAAAGTTTATATTTTGGAAGAAATAAAGATTGTCTTTATGGTATCCACTATGTATTAATGTGTATTGTTATGAATTCATTATGTCCAAATTTTATAAATCTCTAAAAATTAAAAGATCCTCAATGTAAAAGGATGTGAGTTATTTACTAAATTCAAGATTACGTAATGTAATAAGCCACATCCTTATAGTTGGTATCAAAGGATGATTTAGATAGATTTTGGGAATGTGATGTTTTAATAGAATACCATAAATGATTTTTAATCAATGGTTAATTTGAAATGATTAAGAATTTAAAGATTTCCATTTATCTTCAACTAAGATATGTTTTCTCAGAATGGATTTACGCAAATGAAATAGGGATAATGAGGAGGAGAGGCACTGACAGAACAATATCCTTCCAAATCTGCTGCTCGAAATGGTAGGGATTGAAATTTAATAGTTTGTGATAGTAATGTATTAGATAATATAGGAAATTAATGGTGGTGGCATCCATTCAAGAGAACAATTGTAGCTACCGAAATGGAACATGAAGATAGTGGAACATTTTTTGAGACAACACCATTCTGCTTTCAATGGATTTTCTAAACCAATAACTGCTAGAGGATTGATTAATTCCCTTGAAAAGATATTTTATGTTATGGGATGCTCAGATAACCAAAATGAATATTGTTCCATTTATCGTTTTGAAGATGAATATGATCTGTTTTGGTCAATGGTCAAGAATATCAGGGACAGAGAGGATATTGGTTCCCTATAGTGGGAGGAATTTAAAAGACTTTTCCTTGAAAAATAGTTTTCTATGGTGTTGCGAATTAGGATGGAGAAGAAATTCCTTGAATTGAAAAAAAGGAGGAATATTCAGTGGCTGTGTATAAAGGAAACTTGACCCGACTGGAGTGGTAGGCTCCAAATATTATTCTGGATCTTGATAGCAAAATCAACAGCTTTTACTCAGGATTAAAGCCAAGTCATCGAAGGGAATTGGCCTCCCATGAATTCAAAAGGTATGAGAAACTTGTAAATTGGGTAGAGATGGAGTTTTCTAATGATCATGTAAAATTGGAAAACAAGGATAAAAAGAGGTCTATATGGAAAGAGATCAGTATAAATCAACCAAATAAATATAATGGTAAGAAATTCTAGTTTCTAGTTTGAGAAAAGTGTGGAAAAAATCACCATGGGGAATGCTTTACCCAAAATGGGATGTTTTTTCAACGTGGTGAGTTTGGATATATGGAAAGAGATTGTAAAGAAAATGATCCTAAGACTAATCCTGATAAAAAAACAGTTAAGTGTTTTAAAAGTGGAGAAATTGGTCATTATGAAAATTCCTTCCCAAAGAGAGATCTGAATGATGAAAATAAGCCAGACTATAAGAAGTAAGGTTTAGTGAGATCCTTTGAGACTACATCAGTAGATGTCGGGCCATCCAATGAAGTTGTATCTGGTACCTTGTTTTTTACTCATATTTTCTAAAGATTTGTTCGATTCGTGGTCTATACATTCCTTTATTTTTGAGGAATTTTCTGTTAATTTGGAAATATCACCTCAACAATTGAGACCAGAATATATTGTTAAAACACCAAGGGAAAATATTATTGAAAATAGGAATTAAAATAATATTTTTATTGTGGTATGTGGAACGACTATACCTAAAAATCTTGTTGTTTCTCTCTTATAAGAGTTTGATGTTATTCTGGGAATGGATTGGATTTCTGTTTATCATGCTAAGATTGACTATAGATATAAATAAGTTGTTTTTCTGAAATAGTTTTAATTTTTATACAAGAATTAAACCATAAAATTGATAACATATTAGGAAGATGGAAAACTATTAAAAGATGGAAATGAATGTTACATTCCTCATATTGTTGAAAACAAGGGAACTGTTTAGATTAATGATGTAATAGTGGTAAATGAATACCTTAATCTTTTCTTTGATGTGTTACCCAGTGTCATACCTAATAGGGAAGTCAAATTCATAATCGACATAGTTCTTGAGACTAATCCAATTTCAAAACCCCCATATCAAATGGATCAAATTGAACTTCTTAAACTGACAAATCAATTGCAGGAGTTTCATGATAAAAGATTAATTCATCTTAGTACTTCACCATGGGGTGCTCTTGTTTTTTAGTTAAAAAGAAATATGGTTCCAGGATACTTTGCATTAATTATAGGGAGTTTAATAACATCAAAATTAAAAAACAGTATCCTTTGACTCACATCGATGAATTGTTTGATCAACTCTAGGGAGCTTAGTACTTTTACAAGAATGACTTGAGATTTGAATACCATCATCTGAAGGTGACGGAGTATGAAATCCCAAAAATATCTTTTCACACTAGATATGGGCATTATTTAATTTTTGTTATGCCTTTTGGGTTAAATAATGCACCTGTTGTATTCATGAATCTTATGAATAAAATATTTCATGAGGTATTGGATAAGTTTTTAGTTGTGTTTATTGATGAAAATGTTATATTTACTTAAGAGTAAAGAGGAGCATGAAAAAAATATACGAGTTATTTTAATAACCATAAAGGAAAAAAATCTGTATGGAAAATTCATAAAGTGTTATTTTTGTTTGAAACAATTTTTTTTTCATGGGAACATTATAAATAAGGATGGAATACTAGTTAATACTTCCAAAACAAGTGGTTGATGAATGACCAATACCTAAAAATATTTTAAATATTCGTAGTTTTATTAGATTAACAAGTTATTACCGACAGTTTGTTAAAAAAATTTCACAGTTATCTAGCCCGCTAACTATGTTAACGCGAAAATGGGTTAAATTTATTTGGAGAGAATAATGTGATTTGTGTTTTTAGGAACTAAAGAAGTGATTAGTGAATGCTCTACCTTTGGCCTTTCCTTTCTAAAATGTTGAGTTTTTTATCTACAGTGATTCTTCATTGAATATATTTGGTTGTGTTTGGATGTAGAATGATTAGTTAATTGACTATGCTTCAATAAAACTAGAACCTCATGAGTAAAATTACCCCACTCATGATTTGGAATTAGAAGCTATTGTTTTTTCTTTGAAAATTCCGAGGCATCATTTATACAGATCCAAATGTCAAATATATACTAACCATAAAATTCTAGAGTACATATTCACTCATAATGAATTAAACATGAGATAGAGAAGATGGATTGAACTGATAAAGGATTATTATTTCACGATCAATTACCATCTGAAAAAATAAAAAAAAGCGGCAGATGCCTTGAGTCAAAAAAATAATGCTTCATTAACCATATTATATTTGGAACATGATCCCATGATTAATGATTTGATGAATTTTGAATTAGAAGTTATTGGTGAAGAAAATACCTTTATTTTGTGTTAGGTTTCAGTGTAGTCATCATTATTATATGGAACTAAGAAGGCGTAGAATGAAGACCATGAGCTATAGAAAAAGGTATAATTGGTTAAAATGAGTAAGTTACTAGAATTTAACCTTGATAAATATTACGTTTTAATATTTCATAAAAGGTTGTGTATGCCTTGTGATTCCTAGTTGAAGAAATATTTGTTGTGTGAAGCTCATAGTTCTCCACTTTCAGTTCATCCTGACAGTACTAAGATGTACAAAGACCATTAGGGGTATTATTGGTGGGATGAAATGAAAAGAGATATTGCATATTTTACTGTGAAATGTTTGACATGATGTGAAGTTAAATTAGAGAGGAAGTTACTAAAGGGGATGCTTCATACTTTTCCAGTTCCACAGTGTAAATGGGAGAATGTATCAATGGACTCTGTGGTTAGAATACCTAATACTTCTTGAGGAAACAATTCAATTTGAGTTATTCTGGATCATTTAACAAAATCTTCACATTTTCTTTCTATTTGAGATAAAATGTATTTGGATCAGCTTTCTCGATTTTACCACAAAGATATTGTCAGGTTACATGGAGTTCCTCTTTCCATTGTATCTGATTGGGATCCCAGGCCCACTTATAATTTTTGGAAGGGCCTGCAGAATTCACTGGGCACTGAAATAAATTTTAGTACAACTTTTCATCCTCAATCAGATGGGAAGTCAGAACGAATGATTTAGAATTTCGAGGATGTACTTCAAACTTGTTCAATTGACTAATAGGGAAGTTGGAATCAATATCTTTATTTAGTTGAGTTTTCTTATAATAATAATTTTCATTCTAGTATACAGATGAAACCTTTTGAGGAATTGTATGGGAAGCGATGTCGAACTCCCTATTTTTGGGATGAAGTAGGGGAAAGTAAGTAGATGGGACAAGAATTAGTAGGGGAAGTGGCTGGGAATGTGAATATTATATAGTTACAAACAAAACTTGAAAATTCACCTATGACCATAGTTTGGAACTATGGTCATAGGCCCAAAAACCATGGGAATAGCCTATGACTACAGTTTCGGAAAGCCCTGGCTTCTTTCATCGTGGAAGTAGGTTTTACCTACTTCCATAGTTAAAACTATGTCTATATTATTCATGTGTTATAAAAGAAATTAATTGATCCCCACATGCCCCCCTTGAACACCCCCTTCACCCCCATTCCCCCTTAACATCCCAAATGCACCCCCTTCACCCCCATTCCCCAGAAGACAACCCCTTGCACCCCCAAGACATCCCCCTTGCACCCCCTACATCCCCATGCCCCCCTGTATAGCCCTGTTCCACCCCTGAACATCCTCTTACACCCCCTTGAACACCCCCTACACCCCCATTCCCCCCTGGACAACCACCTTGCACCCCCTAGATAGCCCCCTTTCACCCCCTAGAAAACCCCTGGAACACCCCCTACACTCCCATCCCCCCTGGACAACCCCCTTGCATCCCGCTAGATAGCCCCTTTCTCCCCCTTGAACACCCCTTGCACACCAAGCCCCTAGACATCCCCCTAGAACACCCCTTGCACCACCATTCCCCCTAGACAACTTGCTTCCACCTCCTGGACAACCCCCTTTCACCCCCTTGAACACCCCTTCACCGCATGCCCCGACTCCCCCTACTAGACACCCCTACTACATAAACACCCCCATACACACCCATTCCCTCATTCACCCCCTCATGAACACCCCCTTTCACCCCATAGAGATCCCCCTTTCCCCCTTAAACACCCCCCATTGCACCCCCATGTATTATCCCACCCCCTGGACAACCCCCCTTGCACCCCCTTGAACACCCCCTGTAGTAGCCACCCCATGGACATCCCCCTAGCACCCCACCCATGCAGTAGCCCACCCCCTACAAAGAGCCCTTAAACGTCCCCCAAACCCCCCTCCTAGATACCCCTCCCACCTAGACACCCCCTCCCTCAGGGAAACCCCCCATATAGAAACCCCTTCCCCCGGGACACCCCCTGGATGACCCTCGTGACACCCCTCCTGGAAACCCCCTTTCACCCCTAAACAACCCCCTTGAATACCCCCTGCAGACCCATGCCCTCGACCCCCTTCTGGACCCCCTCCCACCCAGGCACTCCTCCATCTTGGACACCCCCACCCCCTCCTGGAAAACCCCTTGAGCATCTCCCCTACACACCCATTCCCCCTTGAACCCCCTAGACAGCCCCCTTGTATCCCATGTAGTATCCCACCCCCTAGATTTCCCCTTGCACCCCCTTGATCACCCCCTAGATAACCCCTTGCACACCCCCACCCCTACAGTATCCCACCACAACTTCTAGACACCCCTTCCAATTGGACACCCCCTACCCCTGGACACCCCCTCCTGGACAACCCCCCCACCTGGACAGCCCCCACCCCCCGAACACCCCCTTGCACCCCTGGAAATCCCTCTGGAATACCCCTTTCAGGTTTCAAACCTAACCTTTATCTATGTTGAAGTTGGAGAAAATAAAAACCATTTTTTTCGTAGGTTTACTAAGAATGGTTTGAAAATAGGATTCCTTATGGGGGATTATGGATTGGATCTCAAAGTCATCTTACTTCATACCAATTTGTGAATCCAATATGGTGGAAGACTTACCAAACCGTTTGGTACAATTGTGTGGATCCTGGGTTGATATCTAGTGTCATGACATCAAATTAATCTTTATAAAGGAGGAATAATCATAACATAATTCACTGCATGAGGAATTACCTATAATGTGCCAAATAAACCATGTTCGGTTTCATTTAACTCATTCAATTCATTAAGTTAACATTTCCCCCCCTGTATAGCCCCCTTGAACACCCCCTGCACACCCATACCTCCTTGAACCCCCCTCCTGGACACCACTTCCCCTTTCTCCCTCCCCCTGCATCCCTCCCCCTTCCCCTTGCACCACTCCCTTCCCCATACCCCCCCAGTACACCCCCTGCACCCTACCTTTTGAAAAAGAACCTAGCACACCCCCTACCCTTCACACCCCTTAGACCCCCTAAAAAACTCCCCCTTGAACCTTCCCACTACCCCCTTCCCCCTCACCCTGCACACACCACTACCCCAGCACACCCGTGCCCACCCCCTGCACACTGCACACCCCCTAGCACACCCCATGCCCACCCTCCATGCCCACCCCCTGCACCTTACCCTACACCTTGAAAAAAACCAAGCACACCACTTGGACCCCCCTTTGCACCCTCCCCCACCCCAGCACACCCTTACCCACCCCATGTATCCCCTTCCCCTTGCAACAAAACCCAGCACCCCCACCCCCTAATAGCCTATGTTTTTGGTTAAATTGTAATTTGGATCAAAGATCGGAACATTAGATGTTCCTAAATGGTATTTTTAGATTTGGTTTTAGTCCCCTATTGGAACCTATGAGGTTTGGGTGGAAGTTGGTTGAGGTTTAGGGTAAAAAATAACATAAATTTAAGCAATCGTATCCTTCCATGTTGTGACCCATCAGGTTTACGCCTTGAATGGGGTCGGTTGAGGGTTGAACCCCCTATACCGGACATTTCTAGATTTGAACCTTTGTTCATGCCATGAAATTCCTTGAGATTCATGGTGTGATATATCTGGTCACACCGTGAATCAAGCTTAGGTGGATTTATTTTAATAAGTAAAATCCTATCTTTTTTTGGGTCAAGTGTATCATAGTGATGTTACTGAAGAAAGTGTCAAGTTTTCAAGGCCGATTGTTTGTGTTTGATTAAATGAAAACACAGATTTTATTTAAGTTTTAGATTTTTATGAGAATTCGTGGTTCATGTTTTCTCAAAATGAGGGCACTTCCATCTCTAAATTGAAGGAAATTTCATTTTATACTATTGAGTTGGATGAAAATTTATACTAGTCCACCTTGAAGGCTTATGGAAATCATGTAAAATAGGTGAAAATGTCATTTCAAAGATCCACAACCAATTTTCATAGCATATAATCATTATATAATAATAAATAAAAGTTTTTAAAATACTCAAGAAATTATAGAATTCATATTAAAGGGTTAGGTAGATGGAACTTACCTCAACCTCAAGGCGCACTGCTTTTGACGACAACAACTCATATCTTCCTTTTTTCCCGTTCAATGAATATACAATTTAACATATATATAAGGACACCTAGACCCTATATACATATTTCTATGGCCATATATGAACAAGGGGGTCATTAGATATATGTTTATACTTTCATATACCTATTTACAATTACATATATAAACATTTTTCATATCTATATATAAGAACACCTAGCCTCAATATATATATTAATTCTTCCATGAGTGAATATATATAAAGGGGGAACTTATATATGTATATTCCTACCTATGAATACACATGTAATACTTCAACAATGACAACTATAATCCACCGTAACGACATCCATAAAGCACTATGAAAACACAAAGAACCCAAAAAACACAAAATCCCTAATTAAAATTTGGCCAAGGAATAAAAATGGAATAAATCATACCCAAATACAATGTAGAACTAACTATCATTGATGGTGATAGATAGAACCGGACTCATTATAAGAAACAATTTGTAAGGAAATAGCATGAAAAGAAATGAGATATAATGAATTCATATATATGTGATCAGTGATGATAAATAATATGTGAATACATTACCATTCTAGATTATTTAATTCCTTTATATTATTACCAAAATATCTCCATTTAGTCACTCCCATTAGACTAATAATTTATGGTGGTCATGTCAATATAAAACAACCACAAACTCAGACATTGTTCATCATAATATCAATAATAAATGCATTATTACATGCATAAATAATAGAAATAGAACATGCATGAAGCATACCTCATTCTCCCATATCTTCATTTCCATTCCATATTATCTTCTTATCATTTATTTAAAATATATATCACAATTAACATATAAAATCAAATAAAACAAGATGTGCATGGTTAGTATACAATAAAAAAATAGAATATGAAGGAACTCATATCCATATTCTATTTCTCATTGCCTTCCATTTTCCATATTCTATTCATTTATAAAACACTTCCAAAATTTGATTTCCAGCCCACCTAAACCACCCCCATCCCCACCCCCCCCCCACCCACCTGCCCCCACCCCCACCCCCAACACCAGTCCCCCCAACACCACCCCCAACTGCACCACTCCCACTCCATCCCCTAGCACCCACCCCTCTCCCCTGTCCTCATACCCCACCTTCACCCCCACTACTCCCAAGCCCAATTGGACCATCCCCCAAGCACCAGTCCCCATACACCAGCCCCCTGCACCACTCCCCCAACCCTCCATCACCCCCTCTTGTACCAGGACCCAAAACGCCACCCCCATCCCCTCCCCACCACTTGCAACCACACTGCCCCCCCAACTTTCCCATGCACACCCCACCCCCAGCCTCAAGGAATTCTTCCCAACAGTCTTCATCATGGATAGTTTTTTCAAAGATAAATTCCATTCTTAACCATTGGATTTTTGGGTATTTTTGTTAGATAGTTATACCATTTTTAATGAACCATGATTGATAAAACCCAAAATTGTGTAATGATAATAACATTCAAGTGGTTATAACCTTTTTTCATTAGCACCTTTAATTCCCAACAAAAATTGGAATAAATAATCTAGGTAATAATGTCATGACTTATATCACAACCAAGAAAATATTTTTTTTCCATATATTAAATATTGAGATCTATTTATGCTATATTAACCTCTAATTTACAAAAAATACACATCATTAGAAAATATTCTTTTCTTATCTTTTCATTATTCATTAAATATAGAACATGAATCCTTATTTAAGAAAATAGATCACTTTTATACTTTTCTACTCGATCCATCTTCTTAGGATATACCAGTTACTTTGGCCATATGATCACACAACCTTTAGGAACATGATCTACCTAATAAATGTGTGTGGAAACTTTTCTACAAAGAATTTCTTGATATTTACATCCAGTAATGTTTGGGATTTTCACATCAATAGTTCAAATTTTTCTAGAAGCGATGTTAAGAATTTTTTGTGGTTTGACCTTTAATTTTGTATCTTTCATGTATATCTTTGGTGTTATTTAGAATATAATTATTTAGAAGTTATTATTACTATTATTATTATAGGATATATTTAATTGAATGAATTCCATGATTCCTTTCATGAATTGATTCTATTTGTTACTTTATCTCACTTCCATTAGTATTGATGTTAATGGACAATTTTTCAATGGTCCATAATCTGGACTATTATTATTTAATGTAGGAAGTTCATCTCTATTTCAACATCCTCTTCAAACCCCTTCATTTAGTTATTGATATTACAGGATACAATATTCTTATCTTGTTTTCTCCCCAAGGAAGATTCATTTAATTTTCTTACAAACTTCAATTTTTTTTATGTTCTTATTCTGAAATTAATATATAATTTGTGTTGAGTTGGTATATGAAAATATGAATCTTAACTATGATCATTTTTTTTCATATTTAAAAAATATATTCAAAATACTGAAATTTGTTTCTTATAGATAGATTACTCCAATTTTGGGAATTCATCATTTTTCCAACTGGTCTTCTTTAAAAATATGGTCTTCTCTGCAGGAATATAAACCTCATGTATCCTACATAGGTAGAAATATTTTGCCAACATTCACTATAATTCTATCCAAATGTCTAGTATCCCTATTATTGACAAATAAATCATATTATCTTTCTATTGTATGTATTATAACTAGTTTTTCATACTTTCTACTTTTGGAAAAAAAAATATAATCACGAGCTTTATCTAGAGATCCAAGTATTTTATTCATGCTCATAGCCAATTGGGATGATATGGATGTATTCTAATTATTTAATGACACTCATATTTACACAGAATTTGTTTTTAAATCTTGGGTAGTAGATAAATATGCATGAATACCAATAGAATTATCAGGATAGTATGTCCTATTCCTCCATGAACTTACATTGAAAAAATTAGTGGATCGATTAAAGTTATTTGGACTCAATTATGAGTCTTTATTTAGTAATATTATCATCATTAGTTTGTGTGGAAGCTACTCTCATTTTACTCAAAACAAGTAATGATTCATCATTGGTGACTTCTGGATTTATCTATTTCACCTCTTACTCCAATCATTATAGATTTAGATAATACATATCATATTCAAGAGAATTTATTTTGTAACTTAAGAATCATATATCTATACACATTATTATACATTATAAGAGAACAATCTAGTTCTATAACACTATTATCTTTAATATCCAACTATAAATATTTGACATCCATAGAGATCCAATATAGTTTTTCTAGTGAAAATACAAATTATATAATAAAAAGCTTCTAAAAAACTATATTTTTAAATTCTTATTCATTTATAAACAAATTTACATTGAAAAGTGATTGAAATGTTTCATTAGATCCAATAAACTTTATTATGGTGATACATTTACATACCTTTTTAGTGACTTTATATTTCATTGACTTAGAATATAAATATAACTACGGTAACCAATATTTACTCCCCTTGATATATTCAAATATGTATATAATAACTTCAATAAGGTCTATTTTAATACAAACCTTGATTTCATAATTGATATCACTGAATTATTCAATGGATATAACTTCATCACAACATGAACTTAATTCATTTGAAGAATCATTCTCTGTAGATTTAATATAAGTAAAAACACTTTGATTACCTTCAAATATTGGTGTAATCACCTTATCCTAAGAATTATTTATTTGAATTGTAGCCTCTTATTTTTTAATGTTCCTCAAAGTCTTAGCTATGAAATTTAATTCAAATTCAATAAGAATGTTAATTGAGTTTTATATCCTTGGACGTTCAATAAAACTTATTACTTTTCAAATCATATATTTTGAAAAAAAATCAGTAGGACTTGAAAAAATATAAATCCAACAAGAGCAAATTTTTTTATCATACCAATTATAGATCCCTCTAGATCTGTGCAGACACTTGATGGGGGGGGGGATCCATCAATTGTGGTTGAAAAACCATGGTTTCAAGGATTTTTTAATAATATCATATGGATATGGAAATAAATATCAATCCAAATCACCTTTCTAATAGATTTTATAATAGATTTATCATCCACCATACTTCCAGTAGGTAAGTAAAAACTCTCAACCTTCAAAATGTTACAAAACATAAAGAAAATTTAAAGATCCATACAAGAAGGACATGTAGACATATATGGATTACCGAGGTACTAAACAATCAACTTTGACAACCCATGGTTCTAAGATTAAGGAGTTTAAGAGACAATACAAAAAAATATTTCTTATTTTACATATATTGATAAACCAAGGTTCGAGTAATCACTTATCTTAACCAATTCTTAACCCAAAGTTTTATTTCTATAAGAATTAGTGGGGAGGTATACAGTAGTGTGGATTAATCTCTAGAAGAAAAACCAAACACCAAACACCCAATGAGAAATTAATAAGACCCTTTGGGGAAACAATCTCCTATGCGTCTATCACATCGTGGTTTCAGAACATACATGTTCTATGTTACTCGTCATAATCATATTGAATTTTATTAATATTGGAAATATATTTCATATACCCATCCCTATGAAACATAGAATTTCATTAAAAGAAGTAATAATAACCAATTAATACTATAGATTTATGAAATTTTCATTTATAAATCACCATAGACTATTCATCCACCCTTAAATAATTTCATCACAACTTCTAATTTTCTTAATTTATAGATTTAAACTCTCTAAGACAATCAAACCTAATGAAAATAAGACAAAATATAAAAGAAATCATAACCAATGCAATAAGCTAAAAAATAAACCCTATAAAAGTAACATTTGACAATTAAGAAGACAAGAAATTGAAGAAAATAAATCTTACCCAACGAAAATTGAAGAGGTTATGAATCTAAAATCAAAGAAACCCTTTTCCGTGGCTGAAATCATAGGGAATGTATGTAATTAGAACCATCCTGATTCATATTTATGTGACTTTGTATTAGATAAAATTAGAGATAATTGAAACCCCAAAATCATAAATAGAATTTATATTTGAGGAAATTGAAAACAAACCCTAATTCACCCTACCGTAGGCCACTCACAAGCTGTGAGTCCTAGACCGCCCACATGTGAGATGTGGATGGGTTCCTGGAATGTGTGAAGATTGAAAAAACATGTGAGTTGAGGAAGTGGCTGGCCTGAAGGTGGAGGTGGAGGTGGAGTCTCGTCGAAAGAAGAGGATCACATGTTGGTTGGGTGGCTGCGTCTATAACACCACAACCCTAGTTACCCAGAGTCGGTGCATTATTAAATAGCATTGGAATGATTAAAAGAGATCAAGTCTCAAAAGACCAATTAGTTTAGTAGCCTTGGAAGTACTAGATAAATACATAATTTTTACATTACATTATGAAATGGAAAAAAACAACATTATATTCCCTTTTAAAACACTCATATCCCTTAGCCTATTCCTTCAATTTAATTTTAATATACTTCTTTGAATCCTAGGAAAAATAAAACATAAGAAAGGAGTGATCTCAGATGCATAGTAAGGATAACAATATACCATAAACTATCATAAATAAGCATAAACATTTAAGGAAATGTATAAGACTAAAACAAAAGCCTTTTAAAGTTAAACATAAATATAATATGGAAAAGATAAATTAATTAATTCCATTTACTTATTCACATGGATATTATAATATTTGAATAATCACATGTAATATCAATACCTAATTTCATAATTATGGAATATATAATTCTTGGTATCATATCCACTAAGTCAAAGCCTCATGCTAAGAAAAAAAATTATGATTTTGTCAAATTCTTTTTCCAAGACACTAGTTTGTCTCATGAGACCTATAGATGCATTGATGAGCTATAGTGGGATCCACCCATCACTTACTAAGTCCAATGCATTTTTCATATGAAAAGGATAAAACATAACATAAATATTCGTATTAAAACTACCATAAAATTTTTTAATACTTTAACCATAAACCCTGAATGGTTTAAAAAAAACACATCCACATTCAAACATACCACAAAACCATCAATAAAATATGGAAGATTTTATCATAATAAATCAAATTCAAAAAAGTGTAAAATCCATCAAAGGATGTTGACATAGATGAAATAAAAACTATTTGAGAAAAATAACTCTTTCTATTTTAAAATAATTTAAAATTCACATAATTATAAAAGAGAACATTTATTTTGAAAATATTCTTCTAAGCTTGTAGGGGAATCTTTGAAGGGGTTATAATGGCGGAAAATAGTCTCACCCACCATATATGTTAAGAAACATTTTTACCTTAATTTTTTGAAAAGGCCACAATGTACCTTGTTTGGAAAACGATGGAAAGATTCATTTCAATTTTTTTAAAATTCAAACAAGGGTATAAATGAATTTAACCCATATTCTAGGAAATAGTAAAAATGTTTGGAAATAAATTTTTATGAAACATGAATGTGGATGATAAATATGTCCCATCAGATACTTATGTATAAACAAGATCAGATAAATAAAGAGATTGTAAAATTTAAACTTACATTGGACTTTTTCTTAGTAGAGGGTACGTTAACCTCATGTATAATGGTGAAATAATTGTTATTAAATTATAAAATAAGCACATACATAAATATGATATCATATATGATCTTCTAATATTTCTTTGTTAATGACATTTTAGTAGTCTCATTGTTTTGGGTGTTAACTGATTCATTTTACATTACATGTTTTATTACGTAAGTCATGAATGTTATGGATAAGATGTATTTGATTCATAAAAAAAATTATATTAATTTCTTAAAAATTATTTTTAATAATAAAATGAAAATTATTCTTGAATGGTTATGATGGGGAATGAATATCACCGCGTTTATGGAGATGATAATCCGTACGTACGAACAAGCAACAATATCATTCTACTGATGATGAAATCGTATGTAATTGGATGGAATATTATATATAAATAATAATTAACATGTTTTATTTATTATTTCTATCAATTATACTCACTTTTATACCAATCCAAATAATGAATTGTTGAATAACAAACTTCACCACGATGTGGAGACAATAAGCCATACGTACGAACATATGGTGAGTTTTTCATTCATAGGATGGATAGAAAAATGAATATGGTTGTACCATATTTATAATAAAATCACAGTATGTATAAGGTACACGAGTTATTATTTTGGTATAGAAACAACAAATAAAGAGAAAGTGTAAGAAGAAAAGAACTTTGAAAGAGGTGATGAAATAATTACGTCTTCTTAAGGTGTTTCCTTTTTATTTGATCAAAAGGGCTCTTTAGGTTGGATTTCAGATCAATGTAATGATTCTAGGTTGAAGTTAGGGACGTTTTTAGGATATTTGAGTAGGGTTTTTCTGAGACAAAGGGCTTTGGAGGTGTGAAATTAAGTTAAGGGGAAGTACCCTTTTATAAGAGAGGTGAGGGTCCTTTAGGAAATGCTTGAAATATTATTTTATTATAAAATTATTTACATTTTCTAATGAATAAAAATGGATTTATTTCGAGGATAAGGTGGTGATGGGTCAAAAACCTCTCAACCAATATGTTTTAGATAAGCTTAGTTCACCATATTAACCTTATATTTTAGATTTAACTGTTAGTTATATAGTTTAACTTTTACCATGTATTCTTTTATTATTATAATAATGGTTAACAATCAAACAATAAAACGCCAATAAAACCTCAAGTGGTTAATTAATGATATATATATCATTATATAAGTCCTTTTAATGAACCGTATATTTCTAGGACTATTATGTAGTCTAATAATATAGTATTTGTTTTAAAAATTAATTGTTGTCAATTTTGACACTATTTAGTATTCGGTTTTTGTGAAAGTAAACAAAACACAATTAATTTGAAAAAATACATTATATTAATCCTAAAATTTCATATTAACCTAGAAAATTTTGGTAATGCCTCAAAAGTCTCAATTTAAATTTAATTTAATATTTATAATATATATTATTTTAATCGTTCATTAATAATGTAATTACTGCATCATCATTATGTCATAAATAAATTTAATTATTTAATGTATAAAAATTATAAATAAACAAACATGAGGTAGAAAATTTTTATAGCTTTATAATTAATATTTATAGTGAAATTTAACTTATTTATAACCCTATATTAAATTTTTTTAGTTATTAAACTTTTAATTTTTCACTTTTAACTCTTCTTTAAATAAAATAGTAACAGATGTCTTAATCTAATTCAAGTAGATGAAAAAGGATCATATTTTATTCTTAAGGTTGATTTTGGTCTAAAGAAACTTATCCAATAGAATTAGGACATGTGTTAGGGTAATTATAATACTATTTTTACCTTTAATTACCCTATTTACTTTTAACCGTGGTAAATAAAATTCATAAGTTACTATTCACCAAAAAATATTTTCATCCGGTTGAACCAGATTTTACTTACTGATGTAAACCGTGTCCCTTGAATTGTTTAAATTTAATTCACATAAGCGGTAAAATTACGTTTTATGCAAATTTGAAAATGTGCCTAGAAGGTGAGTAAAAGATGTTAAATAGTTCAATAAAATTTTATATATCTCATGTTATTATAAAATGACTCAAATGGGTTACATTGGAAAAATATAGGTATTAGGTATATATTTTTTAATTTAAAATAATTTTATTTAAAATATTAATTATTTAAATAAAAATATTAATTAATTAAATAAAAATCCGGTTTTAAATAATAACGCAGTGTTTTTCACTATTCATCAAAAATTGAAAGTTTTTAGAAAAATAACAAAAAATCACCCTAAGATAATTTTTATATTTAAAATTAAAAAATTATGTCTATTTTAAAAAATTTAAAACATATAAGTTACATTAATTAATTTAAAATTAATTTTTGTTGTCAAAACCAGAAAGCAGGGTTTTAAGAACTAAAAACGATCAAAAGATTGACATGTGTTTTTGTCCAATTTAAATTTGAAATTACTTAAAATGAACTAAATTGTATTAAATGATAAAAATATAATCTAATTATACTTTAAAACCACTAAAATTCATAATTTAACACTATAAATTATTTTGATTAAAAAAGTCCTGTTTAATTAAAAATTTGTATTTTTCACTATTCATCAAAAAATGAAAGTTATAAAAAAAGTACCAAAAATTTATCCAAACTAAATTTTTATGTCCCTCTTCTAAATAAGAATTTAATTTCATTAAATTGAATATTTAAAAGTGTCAAATATTGTATTTAAAAAGGTCTCTCCATTAAAAAGTGGAAAAACTGCATTTTTTTGAAAAATACATCTTTTATCTGAAAAATTGAATTTTTCCTTATATTATGTCTAAGAAACATAGAAGTTGATTTTTAAAATTATATAGGATATATATAAAATTAAAAAGTTTGTTAATGCTATTCATAAAGACTTTCTAAATGGCTAGTTTGATAGGTCGTGATGTGTTTGAACTCGGTGTTGCGTGTAGTGTAAGATATTGAATTATTTTAAAGAGATAACGTACTGTGAAATATTAGGGTGTTATAGTGTCATCGTTGAATTATCATCCCGAGTTTTAATGTCCATGTCATCAGAGGAGGATCAAGGTAGGGTGGCTATGTTGTTGGAGGAGGATATCAGGAGGTGGGTGGCAGCATCGGGCAAGGAGGTCCTCAGACTCAGAGAGGATACCTCGATATCAAGTGGAATCATGAGGGTTGGGGGAATAGATACATGGGTAACTTAAGAACATTGGGGATATCATAGGAAATAGAAACAATTTTTTTTATACTCTATCTATATAAGTGTCGCTAAATAATTAATTTCTTATAGTGACATGAGGACAACTCAGAGTAGGAAAAAAATTTATGTAGACAACCAGAGGAAGGAATTCTCTTTTGTGGTAGGTGATCATATTTTTCTTATAATCCCACCATGGAAAAGTGTTCTGCGATTTGGTAAGAAAGTAAATCTATGCCCATGGTTAATTGAAACTTATTAAATTCTGGAGCAATTTGCACCAGTCTCCTACCCAGCAGCTTTGCCTTCGAGTTTATCTCAGGTAGAAAATGTTTTTCATGGTTTGATGTTGAGAAAGTATGTGCCAGATTCATCTCATGTCTTGATCTCATAATTAGTTCAATTGGAAGAGAACCTTTCTTATGAAGAGAAAATAGTATCTATTGTTGATATAAGGGAACAAGTATTGAAGAATAAGGTAATCCACCAGGTAATGGTTTTGTGGAGAAACCACATGGTAGAAGAAGCAACATGGGAATCTGAAAATTATATTAGGGAAAGGTACCCTCAATTGTTAAATAAGTAAATAAAATTATGAGGGCTCAATTTCTAGAAGGTGTGTATAATTTAACACCCCAAGGTTTTAAAAATAAATTGAAATTCATGATACTTTGTTTTTTAAGTAGATATTTATAACTAGCCTCTAAATATTGTTTTTCCACTTCTATGTTTTGAATTTCAAAAAACGGCCAGCTACAATTGTGATCAGTAAGCTTTTTGGAGTCTAATGGAACCAAATTGATTTTTGGGGAATTGTAACATACCCTTATAAATATTAATATGAATATTAATATGACCCTAATTAACATTAAATTGTATTATTATTTTATTTTCTTATGGCTTTTAGATAACGACAACTTGATTATTTTTTCAGGGTGTTAAAAAATGAGTAATTGATTTAAAATTGTTATTTTTGAATAAATTATGGGTTTATTTTAAAATTTAATTAATAATATTTAGAAACATATTTTCAAAAAACGGAGATAATTTTTAAATTCTACATGTCAAAAAATGGTTAGGGTAATTTTTTGGGTTTTTTCTGAAATTCATGAATTTTTCATGAATTGTGAAATATGGTAAAGTACCGTATATTCAAATTATCAGTTAATTACACTATTTGTGACATCATAAGTGATTTTATCCCACTTGGTTTGAACGAAATTTCTATAATTACTATTTGGGGTCAAATTAATTAACACTATTCATAGTCTTGAGCAAAAATAATATAATTATGATTGAAATAATGTATAATCCATCCTCTCCTCCACTATAAATACCACCCTCATTCCCCTCTTCATCTCACTCCCCTGAAGCCTTGATCCTTGCCTATGTTTTACCCTATAATCATCCCAAGACCATTAACCATGGCCAAGACTTACTAGTCTCACAAAAAGGCCAAAACTAAGGGCCTTATGAAGGATCTCAAAGAGAAGAGATCAAGAGGTAAACATCCTCTTTTGTTTTCTTTCTTCTCTTTTCATTTTCTTTACTATTCTTATTATTTACTAACATCAACTTATTCAAGAAGAATTAATGATCTACTATCTTAAATATTTTTTATGTAATCATGTTTATGGAAGATTACCATCATACTTCTTCTCCTCTCCCACTTATTCGAGAAATTAAAACACCGTCCGTGATGTGTCGATTTAACGACATCCTGGATGATGTGATTTCAGTTTCATTTACTTCCATTAAGACTGGTCATGAAACCATTTTAATGGCTGAACCAGATTATAATTTATGTATTATATCTTATATAATACTCTGTAATCATTTTGTACACATGTAATTAAATTATAAAACAAAATGAGTTCATTACGATTGACGATTCATCAAAATGACCTAAACAAATATAAATAATGTTTTAACTTATCAATCATCTTAATTTCATAATTAAAAATGATAAATGGTATAATTTATTGTTATGTAAATATTTAAATACCATTCCATTCCAATTTTATAGTTTCAATTCCAATCGACAAGAATATCCTTCATGAACCGATCATGGAAATCATGTAAAGAACACACCCAAAACAAGGGAAGGAACAAAATACTAATAATTAAACAATGAAATGATGTAATGAAATGATCATACACGGTGATATAAATATGAATAAAATTTTTTAAGATATTAATAACACTATTTTAACTATTATAAATGAGGGTTAAATGAGGTTGAAGTATGAAAAACCTAAGGTAAGGGAATTCATAACCCGATTCCCATTCTTTGGGTTAATATTCAACTTCATTATTTAAGTGGTATTAAAATTGTTTGTGTGATGAATTTTGTTTATATTATGTTTAATTATGTATATTTATATTTTATATACATGTTTCATCCACTCTTTTAGAATTTTCATCCATTTCATGATAATTATAAAAGGCTTTTACTCTAAAAACTTCTTTAGAATTCTGTTTTATGAAATTAAAAAGAAATGTTTTTATGAAATTATTCATGCTGTATGAATGTGTTCTAGTTCTTGAAAATTTATTATGATTAAGGGTGGGAAATATATTTACCTTCAATTCATTGGTTATGTGTATGTGTGAGGTCAGCCTTATGTTTACTCTAGGTGTAACTGTGATGGTTACACAAATTGTAAGGTAACCTTGAAGGTTACAAATTATAAGGTTGCTGAGAGGGTTACAAGATTATGTAAGTAATGAACTAGTATAGCTTTATGGTTATATTTATTGTCTATATGTTTTGTGAAAATCTCATGTAAATCTCAATGTTTCACAATGTAAGTTTATATGTGTGACAATTATGTCTTTTTAAAAATGATTTCATACATTACAAGTATCCATGGACTAATGTGTTCTTTCTTTAATTTTATAACCCTTACCGTGATTTTTGTGATCATCCTATGTTTTTAAATGAATTTCATAGTTTATAAGGATGTGTAAGATAAATAAGGAATAAATTTTAAATGTTATGAATATTTTTCAAAGAAATCATGTTTTATTTGAGAAGTTTATATTTTCTAAGAAATGAATACTGTTTTTATGGTATCCACTCTATATTAATGTGTAATGTAAAAAATTAGTTATGTCCCAATTATCTAAATCTATAAACTTAAAAATATCCTCAATGTTAAAGGAAGTGAGTTCTTGAATAAATTCAAGATTATGTAATGTAATAATTTTGGGTCCTTATAGTATATGCAAAACTATGGTGACCCTGTATTTTCTTACATTACTATTACATCATTTTAATTATAAACAACATAAATGTGTTACAAATCTTGGATAAAAAGGTTTAATTTTTTGGTCAAATTAGTACCATATATAAATATTACATTACAAAACAAAAAAATTTATTTAATTCCTTATTCTCTAGATTATTAATTTACCTCATGTACTCCTTGGTAAAAATATTCAACTGGAGATATACATCAAAAAGGGGTGAGCTAAAAACCCAGTAAGAGGATATATTAGAACATGAATCATTATAGAATGGATAAGAAAAATAATTATCATAATAAAATAATAATGGGATCATAATAACAATCAAGATAGAATAAATTAGATAAAGTCATGGAACTTTGAAATGCATAAAAATGAAGCATCCTTTTTAGTGGTTAAATACCACACATAGTTGTGAACAAATCTAGCATCATGTTCACACATTTTCACTTTTTCTCATGAGATATATCAGATTTCCCAATAAATTGGAGTGATATATAATTCAGGAAATACCACCAAATCATAATATTTACATGTGATATTTACTTCTTGGAACACCCGCCATATCATAACATTTATATTATCATGCCTTACATATAGAATGCATATCAATCTTAGACATAAAATAACAAAAGGAAAGGAATGGATATCATTTAATATTGAATAAATTCATGAATAAACATTGGGGTTCTCAAATAAAATATGTAATAATATACTTTGTATAAAAATCATCTATCTTGAGTGAAGATGAAAAAATATCATGAGATGTAAAATTTTTATTTTTGGAAAGAAGTGTTATTTTGGAAAATTCATTTCAATTGTCGTAAAACCAAAATGGAAAAATATATATCCTAAAAAAAGGGTAATAAAAAAACATATTATATTAAAAAAATTAAGGAAAATCTGAACTAAAAATGGAGTGAATGAGTGAACACCCAAAGAAAGAGATATGGGTTTGAGAATCATTAACCTTATATCTGAATGCTTTCTTCCCTTTAATATCTCGAATAATCAAATAAAATTAATTAATCAACAAATCCAAATACTTTTATAAATAAAATTGATTCATCACTATTTTATTATGTTCATTTATGTCCATTTTTATGAGTTATAGAGTTTAATTTCATAGTTTGGGTGTCTTCATTTTCTTGGTTTTCCTGATCGTTTCTCTTGTATATAAGTATGCAAGTTCATGTAAAATTTGAGTATTTCTGCAAAATTGAAATTATTGGTTATTAATGATCATACATAAGTTGAAATGGTTATATATATATATAATATGGTTAGATATTTCAAGGATGAATCACTAGATAATACATTAGTGATAATTGTTTCGATTATTATGGCGGTTTTTGATCACAACAAACTCATTTTATTTTATCATTTAAGATTATGTAAATATGTTGCTTGTAGAACATATTTTTTTTATAATATTCCAATTATTTTTTTTAACCATTAATACGGTCTAATATCTATCCTTAAACTTGTTAAGGGAAAATGAAAACATGTTTTCTTGTTGGTGATAAATCAACACCACACGGGAGATGCTATCATTTTATGAATAAAAGGGAAGGAGAAGGGTTTTGATGATGGATTATTCCATTAAGATAATAAAAATATAGTATATGTAAGGTAATGGAGTTATAATTCCATTTTTATTATGGGAGGCAAGGATAAAAAATAAAATAAAAGAACCTGAAGATAAATTAAAAGAAAAGAAAGAGGATTTTACGTCTTTGAATCATTCTCTTTGAGAACCTCCTTAGGGAAAAAAGTTTGGTATTTTGATGAGGCCAGGAGCTCATAGACGATTCAAAGGGATTGAGAAGAGTATTGGGTTGAATTTGAAAAAGGCTCAAATCTTGGAAGGTGTGAGGATAAGAGGAGGTGATGGGTGGTATTTATTGGGGAAGAGATGGATATTTTCTAATTATTTTATTCATTAGTTTATTATTGTGGATTAAGACTATGAATTTTTTGAAAATTATCAGTAAATATATTAAAATAAAAAATCTGAGTTTGAGATTATGGTTCTTACATCAGTGATGACTCAAGGAATAGTGTATTAAAATCTTAATTTATATATACCATAAATTAGCATATTTTACTATTCACAAAAAATTCAAGTATTTCAGAAAAATCCCAAAAATTAACCCATCCAATTTTTCAATGAGTAGAACTAAAAAATGAAAATCATTTTATGAAGAAAATTAATATGTATGAGAAAATCTAATTTTAATTAAAATCAACATTTACTCGGAAAATATAGATTTTAAAATTATAAATGATTTTGTGACACTTTGAAAAATAAATTAATATATCATAAAATATATTATAATCATAAGGCACAAAAAAATTAATTTATGAATAGATTTTATTAAAATAATTATTTTAAATAATTATATTAAATATTAAATTATAAATAATCATTTATGTTTTATCAAAATACCAATACTTAATTAAATTTTTTATAACATTTATTTACTTATACTATGATGTAATTATATCCTATTATCATTTATGAGGGGCCTAAATTTTATTTAAAATTTCATATATAATTATACGATTATATTGGCTGAATTACTATTCCCAATGGTCACATTACTATTCCAATATTCATGTTACCATTCCTTCATAATATGTTCACCGACTTCTCAAAATACCTATTATTTCATTATTATTCATTTATAAATTTTGTATTATGTTCTCAAAGTGATTTTATGTGGTTTAAAATATATGAAATAATTATAAAAAGGGAATTTACATTGTTAAAATCTTGTTTCTTTACATTATTCCCCCCTTATGAAATTTCTCCCTCAAAATTTTATTTTACATACTAACTAGAAAATAGGTGAGGGTAATTATACTTCATCAATTCCTCAAGTTACCATGTTGCCTCATTGTACATATGGTTTTTCCATAGTATATTGATTGGGTGAGTGGTATTGTTTCATAGAAATTTAGCTCTAAATTCTAAGATCTTTACTCATTTCTCCTCACAATTGAGATCATTTTCCAACAAAACCAACTTTGGATTTAATACATGTGAGGGAAATCAATGTACATACTAAAGAGGGATACATGGAATACATCTTGTACTTGAGACATGGTAGGTGGAAGTGAAAGTCGATAATCCACAACTGTAACTCGATCAAGAATATTGAAGGGAAAATTTTATAAGGGACTTAGCTTTCCCTTATTCCCAAATCTCAAGATCCACTACTATGGATATATGTAGAGGAATACCATGTCTACAACCTTAAACTCAAGGTCTCAAAGACAATTGTCTAAATATATCTTTTATTGACTTTTTGATTCCATTATGTGTTGCTAAATGGTTTTTATGTTTTCCCCCATTTTCTCTACCTTTTCAGGTCTTAAAAGAATATGTTCATTAATATTATCCTACGATACCAATGTTCTAAATATTTTCCCATTAAGGGATTCATATAGAGCCATTTGGGTGAAGGAGTGGAAACTGTTGTCGTAAGAGAACTCAACAATATGTAGATATTGGTCACATCCTTTTATGATGTCCATAGAACAATCCATATCCTCTAGTATTTGAATAGTTATTTATATTTGCCATCAGTTTGAGGAATATTAGCCATACTGAATTTTATCTTAGTGTTTAAGGAATTTTGGAGACTTTTCATGAACTTGTATGGGAATCTCAGATCTCAATTAGAAATAATCTATAGTGGTGCTCAGCGTAGCCTTACCACTTCTTCAATGTATATATACACAAGTGGAACTAGTGAGATATCATATATAATTGTGAAAAATTGAATTGTCTTTATACGATGGTCCAAAACAACCCATATAGAATTGTTTCCTCTAGATGTCTTTGGAATTTCACTGACAAGGTCCATGGTGATGTTTTTACATTAATATGTTGGTATGGTTAATGGTTGTATCATCCCATTAGAATTTGGTCTTTTGGCCTTCAAATGATGACATACCAAGAACTTAGATTTATATTCATTGATATTCTTCTTCATATTTCCCCACCAATAGGTATCATAGAGATCTTGATACATTTTTTTTCTCCCTAGGTGAATAGAGAAGGTTGATCTATGTCCGTTATTCAAAAGATCATTCTTTATCTCTAGATCATATTGTACACATAATCATGACCCAAATATTTCAAATCATTCCTTATCAATTTCAATCTATGCGGATTTCCCTTTTCTCATAGATTATACCTTCATCATAATTTCTATACCATTTCTTTAAGCCTACTTTATTTTATCTATGAGGGATGCTTGAGAAATAATTTTAGAAAGGATTAGTGATGTTCTATCCTTAATGATTCCAATGTCCATTCATTGAAAATCTATGAATATTTGATCCTTCTCAATTCTCATCATTGATAATGCTATGGTATCCTTTCTACATAGAGAATCGTCCACTTTTTTTACCTGACAATATGCTAGTGACTTTTTCATTCATAATCATTGATGACCTATATCAATATTCATTGGTGAATATTTAGACCATTATGTGTTAATATATATTTTATGCTCTTATGATGAACATATATTTCACACTTCTCCCCGAGAGATAAATCCTTTATATTTTCATTGCAATTATCAAAGATGTCTACTATAGATCATTAACAATATAGTTTCGATCATTAATGTTCAACTACATTGTGGTTTAGGCTATCACATTATCATTTTTCATCATTACATAGTCCAATCCCTTGTTAATGAATCACTATATACAACAAATATCTCCCCATATTTCTGATGTGTGAGTACTGGCGTAGTGATAATCCTCATTTTTTACTCTTTGAAGAAGTATTCACAATCATTGGTCCAAATTTTTTTTTCTACCATCTGAGTTATTTTGGTTAGTGGATTTCACAATCACGAGATGTTCTTCATAAATAACCGATAATACCCACCATGAATAAGGAAACTATAGATCTCTATTACAGATGTTTTCTTGGGCCACTTCTCAATTTCCTTTTTCTTAGAAGGGTCTATAAAAATTCATTTGTTTGTGACAACATACCCTAAGAATGATACATCCTCCATCCATAACCCACATTTACTATACATTTCATAAATATTATCCCTTCTAAAATCCTTTTGAATAGTATTCAAAATATCCTCATTTCCTACTTTCCCTTGGATTATATCAAAATATCATTAATAAAGACTACCAATATTTTGTCTCATGTAATTTCTAAAGAATATATTCATTGTGTACAAGAATATTTCTAAATAATTAGCGATTCCAAAGGGAATAAATCTGAACTCATAGTGTCCATATCTCATTAAAAATTCAGTATTGGGAATATCATAATTCCTTACCTTTAATTCGTGATATCCTGACCGAAGGTCCACATTATATAAATACATGGAACCATGTATTTGATCGAAAAAATAATCTATCCGTGGATGGGTATACTTGTTCTTTATAATGTTTTTTCGAGATAATGATAATAAATAAAGAGGTGAATTGATATATCCTTCTTCTTTATGGAGAGGACTAGGGAGTCCCATGGTGAAGCAATCTGGCATATAAAACCCTTTTCTATATTCTCTTCTAACTGCTTACTCAAATTTTCCAACTCAATAGTGGATATTCAATAATTTTTCCTTGATATAGACATAGATCCAGGAATATGTTCAATTACAAACTCCACCTCTTGTCCATAGGGAAGGCCAAAACATTCTTTAGGGAACACATTAGTGTAGTGTTTCACAATGGGCCCATCTTTGATCGTGATTATATCCTTTGTCTCAATAATTTGAGCTAGATATGATTGGTCATAAGGAAATAATATCCACACATCAGATGATGGATCTAACAAAGATTCATATGCCTCCTTACACTTGTATAGAATTGGAGGATGTTTTAGGATGTGAAGAGTGATCTCTCTTTCCTGACATTTGATGTTGTATTTGTATAAATATATCCAATTCATGCCCAAATAGCATGAAACTCTACCAAATAAAGGCTAAATTTTCATGGAGGTTCATTGCAAAAACATTAATCGAGGAGGAGTTATATACATTGTGTGAAATAATTTCCCCATTTTCTATTCTCACAGATAACTCAACCTCTATATTTTGAGATGGTATTTGAATAGTTCTACTAAACCATCAAGATAAGAAAGTATTCGTAGAAATAGATTCAAATATTAAGGTTTATATTCTTTAATGAATAAATAGAGTACCTATCAGCACATTATTATTGAGATCTACCTCAACATTAGTGAATACATTGTCCTTCCCTTGCTCCTTTTTATTTGTTGGTTGATGAAATTTATTACCATTTAGGACTCAGGGTTTAGTGCACTGAATTTTATAACGCCATTTTACCGATAATTGAAGCATTGAACCATGGGTGGTTCTGTAATTCTCTCCACCACATTCTCCAACTTCCTTATATATCATAGACATTAATGATTGTATTGGAATTCTCTCCCACACTTATAGAATTTACCTATCCCTGTGACGTAATTACCACGATTCTTCTTACCATATTTTTGATATGTGGGTGGTTAATATTTATTCACACCATTCTCATTAGATCATCCATCTTGAAACTCCATATTTTTATTCTTATCACTATATACAAGGGATCATTCTCTAAAATCCATCTCTACATTGAGTGTACATTGAAAAAATTATTCATAACTCCCAAAGTCATTAATTTATTGATAAATTTGATGTATTGGTTTTAAACCACAAAAAAATATGCCAATTTTTCTATCATTGTTGATAAAAAATCCCAAAGAATACATTGGAATCCATGTTGAATTTTCATTATAGTCCATGATATATTGACCTTTCTTTTTCTTCATCTCAATGAATTCTCTCTCCATCTTTGTATAAATATTTTGGGGGAAATACTTATTATGAAACATTATCGTAATGTCTTCCCACACTATCTCTTAAATTTCACCCATTGGCTTGGTGTTCTTAATAAAATCCCATGACTGTTCAAAATTACCATCTAGAAAATAATTCGATATAGTCATATTCTCCATCTCAGAACAGTATAGTACCCATAAGATCTACTCCACTGAGTTGACACACTATTCCACAACTAGTGGATTTGAGGATGCAGTAGATGTCAGTGGTCATTTCTACATAAAAGACTCGATAGCTATTTTTGGACTCTAAGTTTAAGTTGGATGGTACACATTATTCAGGTTATTGTTCATAGCATGGAATAGATGGATAAGAATCACCATGAAAATTTAAACTCCACCTCACAAAGCATCAAGTACATCATCTAGAAAATCTCTGCATTGTCCCTAGAATGGGTTGTTGTCTTGATTTACCTTGGTTCCCACCCTTTTTTAAAATAAAAAATGTTATAATAATACATAATTCAAAATTTCATGAATAAATAATTTTTTTACAAATAACTCTAAAGTCATGTCTTGTGCGATCCCTATATTTATAATTTTTCTAAAACAATGCTTCTTGGGTGATTAATTATAATTACTTTCATACAAGGGGTTTTCACTAAGGTTCCCTAATCCTATTTACCAAATGAACTAAATAATTTTCTAATAATAACAATAGAGACCTATCTTTTCTTACATTACCAGTGCATCATTTTAAAGATAAACAACATAATAGCGTTACAAATGTAGGATCCAAAGGTTTAGTGTATTTAGAAAATTAGTACCATACATAACGTTTATATAATATTACATAAATATTTATTTTATTCCTTATTCTCTAGTTTTTTATTGGCCTTGATGCTCACATTATTAAATTTATTCATCTTGGGATATAAATCAAAAATAGGTAAGCTAAAATCATAGTAAGAGGATATATAAGAATAATAATCAATAAAGATTTAGTGAGAATAAAGATTATCATCATAACATAATAATGTTATCATAATCATAATCATGAGAGGAAAAATTATATAAAGGAATGGAATGTGGGAATACATAAAAATGAAACATCATGTCATAGTAGTAAAATACCACACATAGTTGTGAACAAATCTAGAATCTTGTTCATAATTTTCACTTCCTCTTAAGATATAAAACACATAAAACAATGTATTGGAGTGAAATATAATTCTTGGTGCACCCATAACATCATAACATTTACATTCACTATATAATATGGTGTGCGTATGTCACATCATAACATTTAAATTAGCATGCGTTCTATATATAAACATATATCAATATTGGACATAAAATAACCCATAAAAAGGAATGGGTTTAATTTCACATAGAATACATCCATGAATAAACATTGGGGTTCTTAAATAAATTATTGAATAAAAACATAGTATAATAATAATCAATCTTGAGTGAAGAATAAATTACCTCATGAGAATTAAAACATTTATATTTGGAAAAAATAGTTATTTTGGAGAAGTCATTGCATTTTTCATAAAACCAAATTTCAAACATGTATATCACATAAAATAAAAGGTAAGGAAAAATTAATTATATTTAATGAAAAATAAAGAATCATCTAAACTAAAATGGAATTAAAGAAGGAAAACCAAAATAAAGAGTGTTGGGTTTGAGAATCCCCTTACCTTATGTTTGAATGATTTCTTCTATTTAATATCTTGGATACTCAAATTAATAATAACACAAACATTTTATGAATGAAATCACCTTCTTATAATTATAATATATAATAAAATCACATAAAATCACATTAAGAACATAAATAATTTTTATAAGGGAATAATTAATGAAATAAAAATCATTTCTAGAAGTTAAAGAAAATATACAAAAGGAATTGTAACTTAACCTTTGGAATAATAACATGACACTTATGAATAATAAACATTAAAATTGAATAGTAAACTCACCAATGAATGTATAAATAAAATTTATCCATATTATAAGTGACAACATGATATAATTATATCATAGTATAACTAAAAAAATATTTTAAAACTTATTAATTAAGTATTGTTTTTTTGTAAGTCATAAATATTTAATTAAAATGTTATCCTTAATTTAATAATTTAGATGAAAATTTATTTTCATCAAATGTATTCATAATGTAATATTTTTATGTCTTATTATTTTTAGGAAATTTTATGATACCTTATGTATTTTTCCAAAGTGTTATAAAATCATTTATAATTTTAAAATATGTATATTCCAAGTAAATGATGATTTAATTGAAATATAATTTTTTTGTATTTATAAAATTATTTTCATAAAATAGAGTTCATTTTTGAATTCTACACATCAAAAAAAATTTCAGGAATTTTTTGGGATTTTCTAAAATACTTGATTTTGTGGTGAATAGTAAAATAATGTAATTTATAATAAATAAAAAATACAGGAATAATAGAGTTGTAGATGATTTATGACTGATGTAAGCCCAAAATATACAACCATACTTCATTATTTTATTATATATTTTGATAATGCTCAAACTATTCATATTCTTGTGTGAAAATAATAAACTAATTATTAAAATAATGAGAAAACAACTCTCTCTTCCACTATAAATACCAAACATCACCTCCTCCTCTCCTCACACATCTTATTCCTTGTTTCTTGTCCAAATTATACCCAATACACTTCCAAAACATACCTCCCACATCCAGTATATCCGTTTCTTAACAAAACACCAAAATTAATCCCTTAAGGAGGTTCTCAAAAAGAATGATTCAGTAGGTAAAACCATCTTCCATTTTCATTCAATTTCTATTCATTTTACATTATTTTCTTTTTATATCTTCAAATAACGTCACCCAAATAGAATTAAAACTATATTATCTTACATATAATGAAATTTTATCTTGTTTATGAAATAATTATTCATAAAATTTCTTCTCATATCACTTTTACTTTGAGAATGAAAACATTATCCGTGAGGTGCTGATTTACTACCTTCGTGGACGACATGCTTTCATATTTCAACTATGCATTCAAGTATGGTCATGAAACCATTTTTATGGTTTAAAGTAATTATAATATATTTATTATACCTTATTTTATTTTCTTTAATAATTTTTTACACGTGATATTAACTTAATATAAAATGAGTTCATTATGATAAAAAAACCCTAAATTAATCTAAATGATTCTAAGTAATGATTTATCTAATGATTCATTCTCACTTATGGAAGAACAATTCAATATAAGTATTATATATGTTCATTAATGACATATTAGTTCTGTTTTGGACAACTATGATCATTCTACATGATTTTACACACATATACATGTAAAATGATCATGAAAATGAAGGAAATAAACACTCCCAAACGATGAAATTGAATATATTAACCCATCAAAAAGGCCATTAATAAACATAATATACTTATAAAAAATAAAATAAATTTATCAGTGGTTCTGTAATTATTAATTAATTATTGTAATTTGATTATTCATGACATTAATATGAAGTGAAAAATCGTTTCACACATAAGGTAAGTGATTCTACCTGAACCTCCATTATTTCTTAAAGATAATATCTATATCTTTTTACCCAAATGAAATTATCTTATCTTTTTATGTGAATCTTATAAATTATGTGAAATTTTTTTAATCTCATGTATAAACATCCATTCATTCTTTTTTTGGATATACATGTTTTTAAAAGGATCCCTACTCAATTCATCCTGATAAGAAAGCTCAATTTAAATAAAATTCCTGAATTCATACCAATTTTCAAGAGCACTCCAAAGTCTATTTTAAGACACCATTATTTTTATAAAATAAATAATTTTTTATTAAAAACTTATTGGTTTACTTTTGGTTTTATATAATATATTATGCCCCTTTCCTCTTTAAATGGTCTTTAGTATTTTCCATAAAACCACACTAAAATGTTTTAATTCTAATGTTTCTTAAATACTCTTTTTATATGTTATCACTTCAGTTTGACATCAATTAGCATGATATGTGACTATTTTAAATTATTAATGTCTATATATGATTTAAATAATCTCTTTCATGGACACTATTATGATAATCCCATATGTTATTCATTTTTGACAAGATTATGATACCCAATTTGTATAATGGGAAACCCTTATATTTATGTTTGATTCCTTCTATATGATTCTTCATTGGAACACATATTCATGAACATGTTGGATTGGTGTTCCTAGATATTTCTCCAATGTATTGGGGAATGCTTTGTCGTGTGAAACGTTATGTGCAAAGATCATGGTGTTTAGCCATGACTCATTCTCCTATATGTGTAAAGAGCCTTGAATCATGCTAAATTCATGTTTTATGTTGCTACTGCATTACTATGATTCCATTATTATATGATCCAATTATCTGATTCCTTATGTTTAATCATATTATATTCATTTTTTATATCATTTTGTTATTCACTCTAACCCATTTTCCAAACATTATTTTAATAGTTATTCCCTTACTGGGCTTTTAAGATCATCCCTTTGTTCCTATTATCCCCAGGTTTTCCAATATAGATGTAAGGGATCAATGAAAGTTAACATCACTTAATGGATAACAAATACAGAAATTTTTTATTTAGTCCCATGCTTTTAATTTTATCCACCTAGTCTTCCAAGGAATTATACTTTACAATCCATGGATTGTAATTTGTTGTTTAACTATGCTTAAAATAATATAATGATATGTGTAAAAGAATAGGGTCACTATAGTCGGTATCAGAGGATGGTATGGTTATTTTGGGAGACTAGTAATAAAAAAATTTAGTAAGAACATGGAAGATAAGATTAATTCTAAGAAAACATCCCAACATTTTGGTAAGTATAGAGTTAGTTGTTTATCAAGGAAATACATCCATGTCTAGATACTACAAGTGGTCATGGTTCTAGCATAGATGTACCTAGGAGTGAAATCTCTAACAAGGTGTTATGGGAAGGACTTAATGTAACCTGGTACGTGAGAATGGTCCTTACTTCACACCTGGTTTGACACTACTGGGGTTATGATTTGGTAACTTCATAATCTAATTATGAACCATTATTAGGGGATCAAAAAATCCCATAAGAATATATGTTAGGTAAAAAATCATTGACAACCTAGATTGAAACCTTTGGAATCACAAGTTTGGATATAATCATCCTTTAAGAGTTTTTCTTTATATGTTTAAAGTTTAATCATTATGATTATTAGATAAATATTCAAGCCCCCTAATTGAACATTGTTTTTATTAGTTAATAGTGGGAAATAGAAGAAATGTGCCAACAGCCAATGTGATAGGTAATCTGAGAATTTCCCAAATGATATGCCAAATATGATGAAAACAGGTGATCAAAACTTCATGAAAGTACGTACTCAACTAGATCAAGTTATGAATGATAAAATTAATCATGTTGAAGACCCTTTTTATCCAAGTAAAGATCAAGCTTCCATCCAATCCTTCATGCAGAAAAGGCCTCCCATGTTTAGTGCATCTTCTGATCACTTCATCATGTAACAACATATTAACAATATTAAAAAAATATTCTCTATCTTCCAGTGCTCAGAACAAGATAATGTTGGGATGGCATTCTATCATTTTGATGGGGAAGCTGATCATTGGTGGGAACTGATCAAAAATATGAAGTCCAAAGAGAAAATTGAATCCATGGATTGGGATGGATTATCAAAAATATTTTTCTATAATTGTTTTCCCTGAACCCTTCATATTTAGATGGAAATATGGTTCTTCATACCTAATTAGAATGAAAATGAGTCTATCAGGGCATATGAAGTAAAAATTACATGGATTTCAAGATACACCTCCTACATGGTCATAAACACTGAAAACAAAGTGGATCACTTCATTATCAGACTAAAGAATAATCTATGTAAAGCATTGAAAATTGCATACTTTAAAAATATGAAGTTATTGGTCATTTTTCCCCCAAGTTTGAAATAAATATTGGATAATATCAATGGTCTAATGGGCCTAGTGAAAAAAAATATGTAAATAGAGTATAGTATGGGTGGATCTACTAATAAAACCTTTGATGGAAAGAAGACCAAATATCCCACATGTCAAAATTTCTGGTAGAATCATCCTAGAAAATCTCTAAATGGAACCATTAAAGGCTTTAAATGTAGAAGAATGAAACATATGGCTAACAAATTCCAAATGAATATGAAGACTTCCACTAATGTAGAAGAACAAAGGAATGTTCAGATCAACACTAAGCGTATAATGTTGTGTTTCAATGGCAAGGAACGTGAGCATTTTGAAAGTCAATTCCCTATGCCAAGGTTTTTCATAGTCAATCAAAACCAACCTTCCAGGAAACATGGAAGTGATTATGCTATCACTATGGATAACGTGGAACCATAAAATGTTGTGGTGATAGGTACATGGGTTATTCATTAAATAATAGTGAATATACTATTTGATTCTAGTTCTACAAATTATTTTATATCGTGCATGTTTTTTAGAACTATTCAAACACCACATAAAAATTTGGATGTTGAGTTTTCTGTGAGAATAGATAATGGGGAAATTATTGCATCCAAATTAAATAAATTCTCCTTAGGAACGGATTGGATCTCCTTATGCATATCAAACATCAACTATCAAGAAAGGGAGATCACTCTTCACACCCCGAAGCATCCTCCAATTATTTACAAGTGTAAGGAAGAAAATGAATCTCCTTTATAATAATTATCTTAAGTGTGGATATTACTAACTTATGAGAAAGTATATCTCACAAAAATGATTTAGACAATAGAGGTGATCATGCTCAAATAAATTCCCATAATGAGGGATTACTTTTTTCTATTAATATAAATCTTTCTTTGTATTTAGCATGATCAATCGGTTGAGTTCTAAATTGATAATAGTTTTATAAATCTTTTTATATCAAATAATCCTTATAGAATAGCCACCGTTGAGCTCGACTAAAGAAGTGGTTAGAGGAGAATCAAGAAATGGGTTTTATATGCCTAATTGCTTCACCATGTTGTGTGACAATCCTATTCATCTAGAATAAGGATAAACCAATGCACCTCTACATCTATTATTATGAGCTCAATAAAATCATGATAAAGAACAATTCTCCCAACCCACTAATAGATGACTTATTCAATCATATAGGTGAATCTATTTTTTTTCACTAAGGTGGACCCTTGGTCGGGATGTCACCAGATAAAGGTGAAGAAGGAAGATATTAGCAAAACTGCCTTTCAAATGGGATATAGACACTTTGAGTTCATAGTGATTCCATTTGAATTCACTAATAGTCCAACAGTTTTTTGGTATTTAATGAATAGAGTCTTTAGAAATTACCTGCACAAATTTTTAATAGTCTTTATCAATGATATTATGATATACTCCAAGAGTAGGGAGGAACATGGTGAGAATTTGAATATTGTAACAAAAACATTGATAAGGGATAAAACTATAAGTAAAATAAAATAAATTTATGTTTTGGATGGTGGAAGTATCATTTTTGGGGTATGTTATCACCAGCAAAGGAATAGTTGTGGACCCTTCCAAGATAAAGGCAATCAAAGAGTGACCTATGACAACATCTAAAATAGATATCTGTAGCTTTTTTGGTCTAACAAGCTATTACTGAAAATTTGTAAAGAACTTATCAGGATTGTAGAACCCAATAACCAAGATAACACAAAAGGGGGATAAGTTATTAAGGACTTAATAATGTTAGAAATCCTTTATGTAGATCAAAAAGAGGCTTTTACATTTCTACTACTCACACTCCTGTCATGTAGAGAGATCAGTGTGGTATACATCGATTCTATAAAGAATGTATTAGGCTATGTATTAATGAAAAATGATATAGTGATAACCTATACCTAAAATTAGTTAAAAATTAATAAGAAAAACTATCCTCTGCATGATCTGGAGTTGGAAGCTATGATCTTAACATTAAAAATATTGATGCATTATCTCTATAGGGAGATGTATGAGATATATACCGATCACAAGAGGCTCTAATATATATTAACAAAGAAGGAGCTTAATATGCACCAGTGAATATGGTTTGAGCTCAAAAAGTATCATAACTACTCAATCCAATACCATCATGTTAAAGAAAATAAGGTGGTAGATGCTCTAAGTTGAAATGATACTGTATCATTATGAATGATGATAATTGAGAAGGATCTATTCTTTATTGACTTATAAAGGATGGACATGGGAATCATTAAGGGAGGAACATCATCAATAATTTCTCAAATTATTTCTCAGCCATCCATTATTGATAAAACAATGGATTCTCAAAGAAATGATGTAGAAATACAGAAAAGGGTGGAAACTATCCGAAATAGAAAATCCTTTGAGTTCATGATCAGTGAGGATGGAGTCGTAATATTTGGGTCATGACTACATATACCATCCAATCTAGAGATAAATAAATATATTCTAAATGGTGAAAAAATCTCAACTTAAACTATTAACCAAGGGATCATGTTGATGTATCGAGATTTCTAGGAGGAATTTTGTTTGGAAAATTTGAAAATGGAGATCATTTAAGATACATCAAAGAGACTAGTATGTCAGAAAGTGAAGGCATAAAGGAAAAATTCTAAATGGATTATGAAACCATTAACCATAATAACATGAAAATGGGAAAACATTATCACAAACATGGTCCCTAGACTTCCAATGAAATGTTGAGGAACCAATTATATATGGGTTATAGTGGATCTTATTACAAATACATCTTACATAATCACTTTTTTGGAGGGCTTATCACTGGATCAAATTGTATAGATATACATCAAAGAAGTGGTAAGGCTATGTGGTGTACCACTTTCTATTGTATCTGATCAATACCAGATATTCACCTCCATGTTCTGGAAAAGAATCTGAGATTCTCTATTAACTAAGATTAAATTCAGCATGACTATCATCCTCAAAATGATGGCCAATCTGTGTGAACAATTTAGACATTGGAAGACATGTTGATAGCATTTTCTATAGGCATCAAGGGAAACTGAGACTAACAACTTCCACTAGTAGAATTATCCTACAATAATAGTTTCCACTCAAACATCTAAATGGATCCATATGAATCCCTTTATGGGAAAGGTTCAAAAAATTGGTATGCTGGGATGAATCTGGTGAATGTAAGCTGCTAGGACCCAAAATGGTTGAAGAAATGGGGAAAAAGGGGGAAAAAATTATGTAACACATCAAGGCATCCCATATTTGAAACAATATCTTTGTAGATAATTGCCAATGAGACCTAGAATTTAATGTTGGAGACATGGTATTCCTATGCATATCTCTACAGAACAGGATCATGATATTTGGTATGAAAGGGAAGATATGTCCTCGGTACATCACCCCCTTAAAGATCCTTGATCATGTTAGATATGTGGCCTATAAAATATCAATTCTACCCAATATTTCACAATTACACGATGTATTATAGGTATCCATATTAAGTATGTACATACCAAATCATTCCTATGTACTGACTTCAATTGTGTTACATTTGGAGAATTTTATTTCTTACGAGGAGAAGCTTGAGAAGATTTTGGATCATAGAGGTAAAGTTTTATGCAAGAAAATACACACTTCTTCAAATAACTTTGGTGAAAACATAAGAACAAATAGTCAATATGGGAACCAGATAAATCGATGAAAGAGAAGTACCTACACCTATTTCCAACTTAGAATTTAAACAAAATTTCGAGGGTAAAATTTCATAAGGGGGGATGAATGGAACGACCGAAAATGTTTCTGAATGAAATATCCTTCTTATAATTATAAAATATAATAGAATCACATTAATAACAAAAAAAAGATTTATAAGAGAGTAATTAATGAAATATAAGTAATTTCAAATGTTAAGGAACATATACAAAAGGTACAATAACTTGAACATTGGAATAGTTCCATGAACTTTTGAATATTAAACATGAAAATTGAATAGGAACCTCACCAATTAAAGTATAAATAAAATTTATACATCTTAAAAGTGATAATTTGATATAATTATATCATAGTATAAATAAATAAATATTTTAAAAATTATTAATTAAGTGTTGGTATTTTTGTAAGTCATTAATATTTAATTACAATGTTATGATTAATTTATTAATTAAAAATAAAATATATTTTCATAAAATGTATTCATAAATTAATATTTTGATATATTATTATTTGAAAACAATTATATGAGACCTTAAGTAATTCTTCGAAGTTCTATAAAATTAGTAATAATTTTAAAATCTATATTTTCGATGAAAATGTGATTTTAATTAAAATTAAAATTCACAATATTTAGAAATTTATTTTCATAAAATGGTGTTCATTTTTTAATTCTAAACATCTTAAAATGGTTAGGGTTAATTTTTGGAATTTTTCTAAAATACCTGATTTTTTTGTGAATAGTAAAATAAGGTAATTTATGATAAATTCTAAATACAGGAATTATGGAGTCATAGATGATGTATGGATGATTTAAGCCCAAAATATCAAAAACTATTTCATTATTTCATTATATTTTATGATAATTCTAAAAAAAATCATCACCTTGTCCCAACATAATATTCAAATGACTAAAATAATGAGAAAACACCCCTCTCATCCACTATAAATACCACCCCTCACCATATCTTCTACTCATACCTCTCAAGCATTGATCCTTGTCCAAATTCTTTCCTAAAAACATCAAAAAACTCTTCCCCACATCCAATATCTTTTGGTATTAACATAAGATCAAAAACAATCCCCTAAAGAGGATCTCAAGAAGAAGGAATGAAGAGGTAAAACTGTCTTCCATTTTCTTTCAATTTATTTTCATGTTCCTTTCTTTTCATTTTCACTCTAAACATATCATCCTAAAAATGGAATGATAAATCTAGTATCTTAAATATAATATAATAATATAACATTTATGGAATAATTATTCATCATATCTCTTATCCAATATATTTTACATTAAGAATGAAAATATTGTCCATAAGGTGCTGATTTACCACCTTTATAGACAACATGCTTTCGTATATTAATTCCATCTTCATGTCTAGTTATGGAACAATTTTTATTATTCAAATAGATTATAATATATGTATTTTATATTATTTAATGTTCTATAATCATTTTTTACACATGAAATTAATTTATAAAACAAAATGAGTTCATTGTGATAAAAAACCTTAAATTAATATAAAAGATTATCATTAATGATTTATTTAATGAATCATTCTACCTTCAGGAAACAAAATGATATCATAACATTTAATAAGATAATTAATAACATATATGGCCAGTTGGGCAATACTATCCTAATTGTACATGATTTTTCATTCACATATACAAGTAAACCGATCATGAAAAACAAAGAAATCAATGCTACCAAACGATGAAATTGAATCTATTAACCCATAAAAATTTCTATAAATGAACATAATAATGTTACAAAAAATATATTTCATGTATAAATGGTTCTATAATTAAAAACTAATGAATCCAATTTTATTATTTTAGACATTAATATAAGGTGATGAATCATTTTTAAAATAAGCTAAGGGATTAAACCCGAACATCCATTGTTCTTTTAGGTTATACTTCCTATCCTTTTATACAAAGTAAAATATCTTTTCATTATTTTTAAATATTTTAAATTATGTCTAAATTTTCTAAACACATGTTTCAAGATCCATTGGTCCTTATTTTTAGGTATATACTTGTTTTTAAAAGGTTCCCTTCTCAATTCTTCTCAATAAGAAAGACCGATTTAAGAAAACTCCTTTAATTATTACCCATATTCAAGAGAAATCCATAAACTATTTTAAGAGAACATTATTTTTCTAAAATAAAATTTTTATTATGAAAACCGCAGTTATATACATTATATACAATTACACCATCACTGAAATCGTGAAACCCAAAGAACCCAAGGAAAACTAGCCCATTGTTTTCCTAATTTACCATCTACACTAGGTTATGAAAAAACAAATCAAGGAAATAACATCCTAGATCATTAATTATGATAATTGAAAGTATTTTAAGCCTAAAACACTCATGGTAAAACTAATTCCATAAAAATAATGAAATGAAGACTTTATCGAACAAGAAAAAACTCCCTTAATGGAAACAATTATCTCTAGCAGAAATCATTTATTTTTCATCTTGAATTTAGAGCTTAATTATTCATTGGTTCAAAAAAATTAACTATGAGATTAAAGCCTATCAAAATCTATGATTCAACTATGAAAATGTCTTTATAATTACTTTTATATTTCAATAATTTAAATGAAGGATTTTCGAAATTTAAAAGGATATTTCCTTAATCATAACATTATATTTTCTTTATAATTTTTATCCATTTTCAGGAATATTAGACATGTAAACAATAAAAAAACAAAAATATAATATATTTTTCACTGTACAAAAAGTCAATAGGAAATATAAACAAGAAATAATCATATAAAATCATAATAACCCAATTCTATTTTTTTTTTCGGAATCCAGTTGTTTCATTGATTTTTTTAATTCCATCATTACCCAAAGAGAAAAATAATTATAGTCTCATGGATTCACATAAATAAAAGTAGAAATAATGGAACCAAAATTTTATTGAGAGGAATAAATGCTACATGAAGCTTCTAGATTATTCTTTGGACCATCTTTCAGATGATGAGGCTAGGTTGAAAAATTTTGAGGAGGATTTTTATCATAAGATCAAACACCAAGTCAATATAATTATGTTGATTTAATATAAATAGATACACGAAAGGGTGTAGGTTATTGAGAGGAAATTACATAGGATAATTGAATCACCATATGTGAGTATACAAGACCATCTGTGGAGAAAATATATGATAGAGTGTTCTCAGTTTTCTAGGAAACATATCAATTTTTAGTCTGTGGATTACAGGTTTAAATATTAATAAACTATTTTCCCATGACCTACCAATTCTCAACACCTACTAGAGGGTTTCAAAGGGATTTATTCTCTTATGGATTTTGTGGACAAAATAAGTGATAGTGACCAAACTTCATCTATAGTCAGTGTCTAACTAGTTTCGTAATTTGGGCCTATCCATTGCAATATTTTAATAAAATATTACAATATCAGTAAGGTCTTTCATCTTTTGAGCATAAAAGTGGTGATGAGGTAGGAATAGGATATAAATAAGATATCCCTCATTATGAAGAAAATTGGATAGATCCTGACCATTGATGTTTTCTCTATTAGGGACATAGAGGTATTATTGTAATACTTGTGTATATTTATTCCATAGGGATTCCAATGTTGATCATGGTGGATGTTATACATGATATTATCTGTCTAATTTCTTTATTAGTGTATTAATTATTTTTTTTAAAGTTATAAAAACTCTGTCATTTATCATACATTATTATTTTCACTTTGATATGATATATATAGGATTTTGGTTCCCTTGGTGATGACTATGGGGGTTAGAGGTTGAGCTAACTTCTGTGATGTGTATAGATATTTTGAATTGGTCCTAAACCAACACCTCTCTTTATAAGATTTACAATGATTAGAGATACATCCTCATAAAATCATCCTTGAAAAGGATTAGTTTTATTCATTTCATAATATCATGGTCTTAGACAATAGGCATTTCATATTTGATGATATTGATGGAAACTCAATGGTGTTCATTATATAGTGATTACCTCGAATGGGTCGAATGTGACTAGAGTATATATATTGTACTTTTGATGAGTCGATGCTATGATTGATGGATGTTCATATAGTAGTGTTTCTTATGGTTGTTGAAGAGTACTTTGATTTCTTTAATAAAAAGGATGTGGCACTACATCCTCTAGGGAGAATGAGTTTTGGATTGGTCTACATCAAATTTACTCTCTAATATTGATTTCTTTATATTTTATATCCCCTTCTATGTTATGAATGATGTGTATACAAGTAGGATATCACTTTTAGATTGGATTCATTCATCCCGGTGTATCACCATTGGAGGTTGTAGTTCTTTTTGTGAATATGGAAAATGTATTTTTTATTTTTACATAAATTATGGTCATTTGAATCATGTGATGGTTAGGAACTCTTATGCATGTCATGTATTAATGATTTCTTCGATCAATTGATGAAATAAATCTAGTTCTAAAACCATGTCTAAATGAATCATAATATATTATATAATTACATCATATATGGTAAATTTTTGAAGTTAATAGGAATAAATAAATTTTGAAAATTATGTTTAAATTTTTTATATAAAGAAAATATATTTATTATAATTATTGAAAATATTAAAGAATTTATATGCTTCAAAATGAATTTATTTTTAAAATAGGTTTCTTTTAATTTTCTACGTAAATAATATAATTAAATTTTAAATATTTCATAAAAATGATTTAAAAAAATGGAATTTATTTTTTAAACTATCATTTCAAAATTAGCATAGAATTAATTTTTGGAAATTTTAGTAAAAAATTAATTCCCTAAGGAATAGTTAAAACTACTAATTTTTATTGAAAACTATAATTTCGTTTAAAGAATTTACAAAGTTATATTGTATTTTAAAATTGGAATAAAAGTAAAAATAATTCATTTATGTTATTAATAAAAATATCAAGGTCATTATAATTTCATTTATGTAGGAGTTTGGTATAAAAATTCTTATACGTCAGAAATTAATATTTTGGGAAACTATATTACATCATGTTTTATGGGTAAATTTATAAACAATTTATGCCAATTATGAAAATTTAATCTCTAAAACTGGAATATATATTTGGAATCATGATTTTTAAATTTTTTAAATGCGTACCTTTTATGCTTGATCAATATAAATTGTAACCATATTAAATGTTTTTATCACAATAAATGTAAAACCGATTAATTAGTGTTAAAACTATTATCATATGTATGCAAAATCAATAAAAAACATTCCATTATTTTATTATATTTTTCTATTTTGTCCATAATCATTTACAAAACTAAAATATAGCCTTTTCCTTTTATATTTTTTTTACCATTAAACATTAATGTAGTGGATAATGTCAAATAATTAACTTTATTGATTTTAATAATTATAATATTTTTTGATAGTGATAAAACCAAATACTCTTCAGTTATAAATTTTAATTTGAAAATTAAATTAATTATATTTATCATTGTAATTTGTTTTTAATTTTAATTTATGATATAATTATCTTAATTTCTTATGAAAAACTGAAGCAGAGCTTGTGAAAGTAGTAGAAAAATAAATTAAATTAATTTATATACTATTAATGTTATAATATTTCGGTGAGATATTATATTACAAGAATTTTACATAAAAATATAACATTTTAGGAATTTTTAAAAAGTTTATATCAGAATTTATTATCTTTCATTTTGTATTAAAAATCAAATTAATTTAATATTTTCAAAACTTGAAATAATGATATTTCATAAAAAATAAAATTTAATTAAATGATTTATAATTCATAAAAATCTTATCTTTTGAAACTTAATTGGATATGGTTTAAAATATCAATCATGGTTTATTTATGATTAACTTTTCCTTTGATCCCTTTATAGAGTTTCAAATGATGTTATCATGGTAATTGTCAAAACGGGTTAATAAGAGTTAAATTTATAATATAAGGGTGAAAATATATGAATTTTTTTTCAAAATTTTAGTTTATGAGATAGCTTTGACGAATACTGATCTTATCTTATAATAAAATATATGTATACCCATTTTAAAATAATAATTAATTTATATTAGTTTAATAATTAAAGTAATTCCGAGCGTACCCTTCCCATCACTTATAAAATATAACACCATGAGATTTTAAAATAAGAACCTCACGTTTGATATAATATATGAAACTCAAAACCAATATTATAATAGAATATACCACCCTGATAATTTAAGATATTTGTATTTCTAAATAAATTCAATCTCTATCAAATATTTTGGTACACGAAACATGGAGTCTACAAGACCCATAATATATTATATCATTATAACCTATCTATTAAATTATTGGGTATTAATAGTAATAATCATAAGATGAAAATTATGGTTATCTATTTATTAGAAATAAAATAACAATCAGTTAAACGAAAAATAAATGTTTTCTGAAAAATGTCTAAAAGTTATTTTTGTAGCACTTTTCACATAGAAATTAAAATTAATTTTATAAAAATTAATAAATTATATTATAAAATTAATTTCATTTTTTTAAATAATCATATGAAAATTAGTTTATGATGAATTTTTTGGATTTTTTATAAATTTTTTATTTTTCGATAAATAATGAAAAATACAGATTTTTGTCGAAACAAACTTTTAATTTATAGTTTTAAATATTTAAATTATATTTTATATTGGTTTTAAAGTAAACTCCGTTCAATTTAATTACTTTTTAAGTAATTTAGTTTATTTTAATAAATATTATATAGAATTTTTATTTTAAAATCTTATATACTTATAATGATTTTCTCTATGAAATCCCACTTTTTCGTCGTATAGGTGGTATAATTTTGAATTTTATTCTTCAACTAATGTGTATTTAATTTTGAAAAATGGATTAAATATTTTAATAATAACAATTTTTATGATCTAATAATTTAAACTTATTTTTTACCATTTTTAATCGTAAAACCAGTAAAATTATATTACTGCGGTTCAAGTAAGAACATATTTTATAGGGGGTTATACTAAAATGATAAAGGTTAACATGACCTAATAAAATTTCCAAAACCAATTTTATATATCTATTTAGACCTTATCAAAAATAACATTTGATAATGGCCCATTTTGGGTCCATTTCAGTACACTAGTGTGATGTCTTCCCAAGTAGGGTGTGGAGAAAACTCCATAGGGAACCACAAACATGGTCTCATACATAAGATGTAAATATTGTGTATGTGAGTTTGATATGCTCCTAGAATAAATAAATGACCAATGGATGTGTGGATAAATAATACCCATTGACCCTTGGGTTCTAACATGACACTTGAGATTGACCATACATGATTCAGGGAATGCTAGACATCTCAAAGCATGAAACTTATCGACAGTGGGATACAAATCTTAACATAGGATCTCATGAAAATGAAAATATATATAAAAATAATGAATCATGGTAGTATCATAGGAATCCAAAATAATATAATATATTGATGTTGAATCCTAGCGTGTACCCTAAGTAACGCACAATATTGGGTACATGAATCATATCCTATGAGTCATTAGTAATACCATGCCATCAAGAACCATTGGATACTAGGGAGGTAATCCCTATAATCCCATCATCAATAACCATTCAGGGATCCTAGGGAGTTAATATCTATTATCCCATATATAAAATATCATGATTTATAATGACTAGATCCAAGTAATCCCTATTTATTTCTCCCAACAACATAAGGTACAATTCCAGATCCTATGGATCCCTAGTAATATCTCAAAACATGAAGAATATTAATCGAATCCCAAGGAGGAAATCACTAGTATCCCATTATTAATCATATCTCGGTCCTAGGAAGGTATTACCAGCTATCCATTATTAATCATAACTAGATCCTCCAGAGGTAATCCCTACAATTTTTCACTATATATCCAGGGGAATTAATCAACCCAATAACATTTCATAATAGAAACAACAAGAATAATAATAAAAGGTGGGGTTCTACTTACAGAACCCATCTCACACAACTTATGTGATCCTCTCATATGCATGACCTATCTCTAGCATTGTATCCCTACTAGCACTACTAAAATTCTAAGTATTTGTGATGGGATCCCGTGGGAAATAATATTTAGCAACAAGGTCCTGTTTCAAATAGCCCGTCACAGAAAACGACGTCAAAAAAAAATATTATTTGCGATGGGCCCATTACAAATAATAATTTTTTGCGATGGGAAGCTTCACCGATGCAAATAAGTCTCCGATTATATACTTTATATATAAAAACTTCTTTGTGACGGGCCCATCGCAAATACTTTTTTACAACGGTCCCATAATACCATCGCAAATTCTTTTTTGAAAGTATTTATTTATACTATTTGTGACAAGCCCATCACAAATACTTTTTGCGACGGGGCCCCAAATCCCATCGCAAATACAATTTTTTAATAAAAATATTTAGGCTATTTACGATGGGAACCCGTCGCAACAGATCCCGTCGCAAATAATAAATTAATTTTTTAAAAAATAAATTTAATAAAATTTTGATAATTGAAAAATTATTTTTAATATTATTAAAATAATAAAAAATTAAAAAATATAAAAATTCTCATTATTCACAAAAAAATTTAAAAAAATATAAAAATATCATTAATTATTATTATTATTATTATTATTATTATTAGTAAAATAAACAAATATTAAAAAATATAATACTGAAAAAATATATTTAATAATATTTTGATTAATGAAACAATAGTATTTATATTATTAAAATAATAAAAAAATAAAAATTATTAAAATTCTCAATATTCACAAATATAAAAAAATAATTAAATATTATTCTTATTCTTATTCTTCTTCTTATTATTATTATTAAAATAAACAAACATTAAAAAATATAATACTGAAAAATATTTTTAATAAAATTATGATTAATGAAATAATAAAATTAATATTATTAGAATAATAAAAAAAATTATTAAAATTATCAATATTCACAAAAAAAATCATAAAATATTCAAAATTAAATTATGTAATATTCGCACCGCTATAAAAGACAGAAACTGTAAATAGTTCATATTTCAAAAAATGTTAAATTCAAATGTTTTTAACAAAAAAAATCACTAGTGGGGGGTGGGGGTCATCTTCTGGAGGAGGTGGGGGAGTGGAAGAGGATGGTAGAGGAAACTCCATCCCTAAACTATGAGTCATACGACGCATGTACTCCATCTGCTCGTGATGCAGCTACATCCATCGACACATCTGCTCCTCCTGCTGCTACTACTACTGCTGCTACTGATGCATCTCTTCTTGCTGCTTCTGCAAACTCTCTATAAGGTCATTCTGAGCTCGGAAGTACTCCTGATACTATGAGGCAGAAGTTGATGCCTCTCCACGAGCTCCTCTCAATTTGTATGCCGACATCACAGTAGTACCATAATAAGTACCATGAGTCACATGAGAGCTGATACCAACTACTCGGCCCTTCTCAAAGCCATATTGAGTCGCTTGTATCCATGCCACCTCGTCGAAATGGTGGGTACTGGTCTGATCAGTCACCTCGTCCTGACCCTCTGCTTGTGTCTGAGAGGTCGCAGTCTCATAATACTCCTTCAATTCCAATTTGAAATTAAAATTGTGAAAATTTTATATAAAGTTAATTGTAAAACTGAAAAAATAAGACTAACCACAATCTGACACTGGCGATCACCTCTAATCTATCCGGTGGATGGATCACTGTACATCCTCTCATAAACATCAAACTCTGTAATATTAGGATGCTTGACTGCCTATATGAATATAAAATAAACTATTTATATTTGAAGTTATATAAAATATTTAAAAATAATATTTACCAGATGCTCTCTATACGTACTGAATGTATGACTACCATCTTGATGCGTCACCTCCTGTCTCCCCCAGTTCCACCGACCCAATGAAGAACTCCTCTGAAATCCACCACCCAACCAATGTACACATAATCCATCCCAAACCTGAGATGAAATATACTCTGGTTGGTGGGCTCTACACGACTCATCAAATACTGTCGCTCCTGCTTTCTTAATGGACGTCTTTCTCAAATTGTGAAAAAACTGATGCAAACGCTCATGTATAGCAACCTCCCATGCTGCATGGATATCGTCACACGTGCTATCATCGATGGGATACTACAAACCCTACAAATAGTTTATAATATGATGTTATTAATAAAATAAATTCAAAATAAATTTAAAAATAAATATTATTTATTTACATACCAGCGAACGATTGTACATGTTGAGCTACACATCAACGTGAATCTGTTCCCATGTGATCCATGGCTGAGAAAAATAATTGTGCAAGATAGCACTCCCCTTTCCAACAACTACATGTGGAAAAATGTAAAAAAATAAAAAATAATCAAACAATTAGTGTATATATAAATAAATTAATGAAAGATAACTAAAATATATAGGTTACCATACCTCCGTGTGCGTGTATCGAAGCCAAGACGTGGACGTCGCTTGGGGATAGGTTCAGGAATCATCATTCCCGCAAGACCGCACCCCCTCTACGTACCTCCTAAACCACCAGTAGGCTGAGGGTAAGATGATCCCACACCCCCCTCATCCAAAGGTAGCTCAGCCTCCTCTAGATCAAGTAATAGATCAGAGTCCATCTAAAACACAAAATGATTGTTGTTAGGAGATAGTTAAAAATAACTATTATATATATATATATTAGTTATAATCATAACCAACATTTAACTATGTCAATGTTCACCTTCATCGGCATCTTCATATCTGACGATGTCAATGTCTTCATATTTCTCCTCAGCATCATCAATATCCATATGAGTTTCACTTTCACCATCCATTGTCATTTAAAATTCATTTGTAACATCATTAACATCTTCGTCACCATCGAACCTTAAATGTGGGGTGTCATCATCGATATTCACGTTTCTTTTTGAAAAAGATGGATTTTGAGTAGTCTCTTGAAGAAATTCAATTCCTTTCACTTCAGCAGAACCACAATCAATTTGAGTAAATTGATTTTCCTGAGATTTCATTTTTATTATATTCCACCAATCACTCATGTTTCTTGAAGTAGCACAGTACTTTCCCTAATAAATTTTATGTGTCTGTTGAACCAGTAAAAATGGATTTATTACTGCAAAAAGGCTTTTATATTTAATATCGACGATTCCATGAGTCGAATTGAAACACAAGCCTCTCTCAGTATGCAACCACCAACATTTAAACATCGTTATGTAATTATTTCCAGGATAACATAGCTCAATAATTTCATCCAGAATGGTGTAAAAGTCAACTTTAGTTTCTCTATGATGTGATCCTCTAAAACAAACTCCATTGTTCATTATTTTTTTGATTCCCCTTATGCACGTGTATGAAATCAAAAACCATTAACCACATATGCATTATAAGATTTAAAAATTTTGGATAGTGGATTACTTAATATAAACAGTCACTTATCAATTCTATCAGTATTTTGAGACACCTAAAAATTTGTAAAACAATTATCAATATAACAAATAGTAAACTAAATTGATATTAAACAATTTGTAATTTATGTTACCAGTTTTTGAAACCATTGAGAATTTTTTTTTTGCGTTCTTCAAGAGAAGCTACTGTAATTTGTTGAAGTTTTTTCATCATATGATTATCATATAACCTAAAAATAAAATAATTTTTCATACTGTTAAAAAATTATAGAATAAGTGATAGAAGCACTCACAGTACAAATGTTGTCATTTCTTCATATTTGAGCAGAACATATGTATGAGCTCTGTGATGTTCATCGTCTGAAATACATCTTTCTTGAACTCCACCAAAGCCAAGATTTGGCTGGTTAAAAATGGGTAATTTACTTTCCATTTCATTATTAACATTTCTCACGTTTCGTCCCATGCAGTTTTTTTGATGGATATTCAAATTCAAAATAGTGAGAACAAAAAAAAAGCAATTTACTCTTGCAAAAAAACTTCAAAAATTGATTCATCAACTGATGCTTTGTTACGTAATTTTTTCATCAATTTCTACATGAATCTCTCAAATGGATAAATCCATTGAAACTATACTGGGCCTCCACGTTTAGCTTCTTGTGGAAAATTTAATATAATATGTTCCATTGAGTCAAAGAAAGCAGGCGGAAAGATTTTTTCCAGTTTATATATAATTAAAGCAACATCTTCTTCCAGTTTTCTTAGTGCATCGTAGTCTGTTGTCACTGCACAAATGTCTGAAAAAAATATAATATGTATGTTATTGAATCCCAAATCACAGAATTCAACAAACCTCTGAATCCAATAGGCATAATTATTTCCATTATAACATGACAATCATGACTTTTTAATCTGGTAATATGACCATTCTTAACACATCAACCCAAATTGGAAGCATAGCCATCTGGAAGTCTCAAATTTTCAATTCATTGACATAATAATAAGCGACTCTCTTTGGAAAGTGTATAAGCTGCTTTTGGATTCATTAACCTCTGTGATCTGACATTTTTAAATAGTTCAAGTTCTGGTCACCTGCAAATTTAGGAAAGATCTAATCCTGCTTTTACAGTATCTTTGGTATTACCTGGTGTATCCAAAACTTTATGAAATAAATTATCAAAATAGTTCTTCTCAATATGCATGACATCCAACATATGGAGGACCAACAAATCCGACCAATATGGGAGATCGTAAAAAATGCTCCGTTTTATCCAATTGTGTTTTTTCCCAAAGCCATGAATTTTCTGTTGGTTTACTTTTGGCCCAAATATGATGGAAGGTAATGAAAATACAACTGATTTTAACTTTATACCTGAGATCATTTTTGGAGGTTCAACGCCTTCAATTTTGCCTTTTCTGAAATGAGATTTGTTCCTTAGAAAAGGATGATCGGTTGGAAGAAATCTGTGATGAAAGTCAAAATAGAAAGGTTTTTTTACATTGACAAGCATAAAATCTTTGTTGTCTTTCATACAGTTAGGACATGATTTCGGAAAATGTGTAATCTAGCCAGATAACATTCTATATGTGGAAAAGTCACTAATCATCCACATCAATGCAGCTTTTAATGTGAAATTTTGTTTCGCAGCAACATCATATGTACTAACACCATTACTCCACAATGCATTTAACTCATCAATCAATTGTTTCAAATAAACATCAATATTATTTTTCGGATGTCTTGGGATTAGTGAAGTCAAAAATATATAGGGATCTTTGATCAAAATCCCTAGAGGTAGATTGTACAGAGTTATAAAGAGAGGCCAACATGAATACTGACTACCATAAGAACCAAAAAGACAGAAACCTTCAGTAAAAATACCAAATTGTAGGTTTCGGGATTCTAAAGCAATAGATGGATGTAGACAATCAAAATGTTTACATGAATCACCATCAGATGGATGATTCAAGCTTTTACTAGTTGAAATATTGGTTTTGTGGCATGACATAATTGATGTTGTGTTATGAGACAGAAATAAATGTTGCAGCCAGGGTGTAATGGCGAAATATCTCAACTGTTTTGCTGGAATCAATCCAGACTTCCCTGGTTGAGCTTCTTTATACCTCGATTGTCTACATGTGGGACAACTATCCAAAAACTCATTCTCACTAGAATATAAGATGCAATCATTTTCACATGCATGAATATTTCGATAACTAAGGCCCAGATTACGAACCAACCTCTTTCTCTCCTAGTAATTTGCAGGAAACACATTTCCATGAGGTAACAATGTTTTAACCAATGAAAATATCTGATCAAAATAGTTGTTTGACATTTCATTATCGGATTTAATAGCCATAAATTTTTCAACCGCTTCTAATTTTCTTATCTTGCAACCAGGATATAATGCATCCTCATTAGACCTCAACAAATCATAAAATTTTTTTGGTGCCAACTCAGGAGTGGAATCAATATCATCGTGAGTTTGAGTTTTTTTGAACAGATGGACCTGCAACATCATGTACTAAATTTTGGAACCGTGATGGATCCAGAATCAAGTTATTTGAATCTTTTCTGGAACTGCATTCACTGTGTTGATACCAACATACATAATCTGGTTAAAAACCAAACCATAAGAGATGTCCCCCAACCTTGTCAAATGTGTCAAATGTTTTCAGAGCACATTTTTTACATGGAAACTTAATTGTGCCTTCTAAAACAAATTCTGGTTTTGATGATGAAAATGCTAAGAAAGCTTCAACACCCTCAATATATACAGGATTTAAACCAGAATCATTTGGATTTCTTCACTGATTTATCCAAGTGTGATAATCTAATAATGACTGATGTCGACTTCCTTGTTCCATATTTTTCTACATAATATAAAATAATCACTGTTTTGGAATGATTTGAAATTCTAAAAGCACTATCTGAAAAAAGAAGATAAATAATTACTACTACATCTTAATAATTACCATTAATTAAGGGTGACATAATTTCCAGTGGATTGACGACTACTCTTTTATCCAACTGCTCATTTACTTACATCCTTCTCACACTGAAATCACACTGAAGAATCTTCTCAGAGGTACGCATATTCATTCTCATATGCACGAGAATGAATATGCGTATCTCTGACCAGATTCTTCATTGTTATTTCAGTGTGATAAGGATGAAAGTAAATGAGCCTTTGGACAAAAGAGCCCCCTTTTCATCGATGAATCGTCTTCTTCCAACTATCACCACCTAAAAACATTATATAAAATATGATCCTACGAACGTATATCAAATATCAGGCATAAGATATTGAATATGCCTTTGTAGAAGCACATTTTTCATAATATTTTGAGTGGGTGAGAGTTGAAAGGAGAAAAGTCATCAAGCAAAAGGAGTGCCATTAATCCACTGAAAATTGTGCTGAGTTCATAAAATTTATTAAAATTTATTTAAATTTCATTAAACTGTCCATAACTGTTCCTAACTGTTCCTAACAAGTTATTACTAATTATTCCAATTTATTCCAATTTATTACAATTTATTACAATTTATTACTAATTATTAAAATTTATTACTAATTATTACAATTTATTACTACTTATTACAATTTATTACTAATTATTACTAATTAATACAATTATTAATAATTATTACAATTTATTAGTAATTATTAAAATTTATTAGTAATTATTACAATTTATTACTAATTATTACAATTTATTACTAATTGTTACAATTTATTACTAACTATTGCAATTTATTACTAACTATTGCAATTTATTACTAATTAACACAATTTATTACTAATTATTAAAATTTATTAATAATTATTACAATTTATTACTAATTATTACAATTTATTACTAACTATTACAATTTATTACTAATTATTACAGTTTATTAATAATTATTACAATTTATTACTAATTATTAGTATTTATTATTAATTATTGGTAATTATTACAATTTATTAGTAATTATTACAATTTATTACTAATTATTAAAATTTCTTACTAATTGTTAGAATTTATTACTAAATATTACAATTTATTAAAAAATATTACAATATGTTAGTAATTATTACACTTTATTACTAATTATTACAATTTATTACTAATTATTGCAATTTATTACTAATTATTACAATTTATCACCAATTATTACAATTTATTACTAAATATTAGTATTTATTACTAATTATTAGTAATTATTACAATTTATTAGTAATTATTACAATTTATTACTAATTATTACAATTTATTACTAATTTTTACAATTTATTACTAAATATTACAATTTATTACTAAATATTTCAATTTATTTGTAATTATTACAATTTATTACCAAATATTACAATTTATTAGTATTTATTACAATTTATTACTAATTATTACAATTTATTACTAATTATTAGAATTTATTTCTAATTTTTACAATTTATTACTTATTATTACAATTTATTACTTATTATTACATTTTATTACAATTTATTACAATTTATTACTAATTATTAGTAATTATTACAATTTTTTACAATTTATTACTAATTATTACAATTTATTACTAATTATTACAATTTATTACTAATTATTACTATTTATTACTAATTATTACAATTTATTACTAATTATTACAATTTATTAATAATTATTACAATTTATTACTAAATATTAGGAATTTATTACTAAATATTAGCAATTATTGCAATTTATTACTAAATATTACAATTTAATACAATTTATTAGAATTTATAACTAATTATTACAATTTATTACTAATTATAACAATTTATTAGTAATTATTACAATTTATTACTAATTATTAAAATTTATTACTAATTATTACAATTAATTACTATTTATCACAATTTAGTAATATTTATTACTATTTTTTTACTATTTTTTACTCATTATTACTATTTATTACTCATTATTACTATTTATTACTCATTATTACTATTTATTACTATTTATTAACAATTATTAGTATTTATTACTAATTATTAGTATTTATTATTATTTATCACCAATTTTAATTAATTACTACAAATTACTTATATACATTACTAATTATCGTTAATAATTATTAATTACTACTAATTATTAAAAATTAGTACTAAAAACGTCACTTTATTTGAACAAATAAATACTCATGATAAAATAATTTAAATTTAATTTAATTAGAACTAATCAACAATAATAAATATTAACATTAAAAAATCAAATAAATAATAAATTAAATAAATCATAAATACCTTTAAGCTTGATTTTTTATCGATGTAGACGACTTCACAAATTCCTCGTAAACAAAAAAAATTAACTTGGAAAAATTTTCCCTATAAAATCAGAGTTTAGAGAGAAGTATTTGCCTAGGTAAAGCCTTAATTACATCACATTACATTAGAGAACTAATATAAATGCCATTATCTATAATGTAATATTAGGTTGGTCCACTAACCAAACCCATTATCTCTTGGTTCAACAGTCATCATTCAAAGGGAACAACATCCCTCAGTATCATCATAATCATCTCAAATCCCCATTATCTACCTAGGTAAAGCCTTAATTACATCACATTAGAGAACTAATATAAATTATGTCTCAGTTATAATGTAATATTAGGTTGGTCCACTCACCAAACCTATCATCAAACATGCTATGGAATATCTACCCAGAGTTTATACACTAGTGGGGAATAAACACTAACCCCATTCTCATCTCAACTATCTCAAAATCCTTAAAACATCTCAAGGATTCAACCACAACACACTTAGACCTATAAATTCTACTTTATCACACACCCATACTCATAGAATATAAGGAAACCTATACTAAGGGCCATTGTTTCTTAGTTCGGTAAAGTCTCATGCATTGGGGTTCGTACATCACAAGGAATACATTTATAATCAAGGAATTGATCATCTACAATTGGAGATCATGCTAGTTCATAATGTCCCATATATCTCGAGAAAATTATTCAATTATAGTCATATTAATTTTAATTAAATAAAAAAATTTGTGGAGTTTTTTCTTACGTAAGAGAATCTCATCAACCCTCACTAAAGGTCACACTTTTATCAACATATATCATACATAAATATGAGGCATCAATTGAATATAATAAAATTAGTTATTTAAAAGATAATTTTAAATATTTATTTTTTAATTTATTTCAAAATTAATTTAAAATGAATAATTAATTAATTATTCTTCCCTAAAACATCCTTTTTGACCTCAATATAATCTTTTATTAAAACATAGAAAAATTTCATTTTTTGAATTATTTTTTTTGAAACATTTATTACCCTTACATAGGTGTTACCTTCATATGGGTACAACACAATTACACTTATGTAGGTACCACTATGTAAGGGTAACTAATGGCTACCCTTATGCAAGTCCTCTCATGTAAAGGTAACAAAATTTTTATTTTAAGAACAAGTTTCCCTCACATAAGGGTAGCCATAAACCAAAATAAAATACATTTTTTATAATTTCTAAAATTTTATTCGACTTTAAAAAATAGACAAATAAATCTTGATCTTTTTTTTTAAATTTTTTATCTAAACAAAAAAACTAAAATTATAAGATTAATTCCCCATTTCACTTTTAAAGGCCCTACGATAAACCCACAACATTTCACATGGCATAATAGATTTCATAAATTTTTTTAAGAATCGGAAAACATAGAAAATTATAAATAGTGGCCTAAATCATGGTTAATTACTAATGCATCAAGATCATACCCATATTCAATGGTTGTTATATATTTGTTCGGCTCTGCTCGAGCTCCCTAGTGAAGAAACATATCTCTTTATCCCACTTTCCCTAAATAAAATCTTACAGGGAAGCTCCTTTCCCCTTTTGCCCGGCATGGGAAGATAAAATGGGGTGGGGGATTAATACCATTAATTTAATTTAATTTCATTAATTTAATATAATTTTAAATACCCATTAAAATTCTAGTCTTAGGATCCAGAATCTGAGAAACGTTTACACATCATAAAGGAAACCCCCACCTCCAATTTAGTCTAAAAAATGGAGTGGAAATTCCATTATGGGACTCCATTTAAAGGTTATCAATGCTCACATAATGGAAATATTTAATATTTATTTAATAATTATTGCAATATTCTGAAAAATCCTCTTGCTTTAAAATCTCACCACAATCTAGAGCTATGGTAATCACCTAATATTTGGATTAATGAAATCATGATAAAACCTTTCTATTGTCATATAGTATTTGAAATTATCAATTTACTCCTCATACGCATCCAAAACAAAAAAGTTAAATTTTTTTCTTAAAATTTATGAAATGAAAAAGAAAAGGGTATTACAACCTCCACACCACAAAACTCTATAACTATGTGAAGCCTCAATGGTCATCCATCCACAAATATTGACAATTTAAAGTCCTTATTTCATGAAAATTTCTTTATGTTCTAACCCATAATGAAAAAAATTCGTTTGACGCGCAACTCCAAACATGATGTGCACTATTCATCATAGGTCGGTCATCCACACATCATCATTTAAAAAACTCTGAGATGGTTCTAAACTAAAACCATATACTCTAAAATAAAAAGATTCATAAAGACATTTAATTTCAATATTATAGTTCACCCTATCAGAAGACTCAACTCATAAGGAAGGATTCCGAGTCACGGGGAACCGGACATTTGAACTTTTTTCTATGAACATTTCTACCAGTTCAACAACTTTATAGGTGCAGTTCCCTATCACAAAACTCAATTATACATGAAAAAACGTGTATATATTTTTCTGGATGACCATTCCCCCAAGCACTTGGTCACAACCTACCAACATGTTATTACATCACTTGATCCTGATACCTATACTCTCAAAATCATATCCAGATCATCCAAACCAACTAACATTTTCTTCCAAAAAAATCAACACACAATCAATCTAAATCATGATTAGATCATATCAATATAATCTTGAGGCTGATACAAAATAAAATACTCCATCTAATACCACATCCTAATAACAAATTTGGTATTCACCTATGAACTAGATAAAACCCAATTCATCTATCCATTGACATCCAAATTCCAAGTTCAAAATGTGATGATCCATCTATTATCACATGTAATGACTATAAATGGTTCTACCACTTGTAATCATGTTCCAATAAAAAACTACAATTGTTAACTCTTTCGCAGATCAACGAGAACTTCACCCTCAACATCTAATGAAATTCATCAACAATTAGGTTCTAAAAATCCATTTTTTAATGGTGAACTCTCCCCTACAAAAAATATATCTTATCAATCTTATAGAACAACCTTAATGTGTTCCATTATCATTCCTCCTTGATAGTACTTGTCATCTTTCACACTTTTACTTCCATATCAGGGAACATCAATCCATCTATGATGTCCAATTTCACCACTGAGGAAAATATATCAATTCATAAAACTATAGATAATCATGGACTCCCTAATCCATATAAAAAATAACCATCATATAGAACCATATCATAAGAAACCAACTTAAATATCCATATGTATGCACCTCATGGAACCCTAGATTTTTTTTCTCTTATACTAGCATGAATTATTTTAATTACTTATAGGTTCACAATCCTAAACCACTAAACATACTCCTATTGTATGGAATAATTTTCTAATCGAAACACCCTCGATGATCATATGTAAAATCTGTCATTTCACATATGCTATATTCTACCACAAAATCTCCCACTAACCTAGGGGTTTCTCTAATAACTAGAAGAATCTGACCAGTGGCTATCCAGCCTAGACATGAATGTCTATGATCAAAATTTTATATTCCATTATAAAACACACCCAAAATCACAATGGTCATGCATCTTTATTTTCCAACCCTCCAAATATTGATCTTTATACCAAAATTACTAACACTCAAGGTTCTTTTATATGCCTATATCATATACCTAGTATCAAATTACATACACCAATGTTATGAACTGAAGCATCTATGCATGATTCATTATCTAAGGTACTCACAAGACCAATTAACAACTATATTAGGATTACCCAACATATTATAGCTCAAATACCACTCAACTAAATAATATCAGAATCCATATCTTAGGGCAATAGGCTCTCCCACCTTTCACATTGGTCATAGCACACATGGACATAAATCATGGACAACACCCCTCAGTTTCCATTTTGAATGAAATTTGGAAACTTGAATGACAAAAAAACAGTCTAGGGTTCTCATATCCGTATACATAACATTCATCACATTCCAAGTCATCAAAAAACTCACAATCACAAATTTCTTATTGGAAAACCATATATGGGACTACCCCCTCATGAAATGTAATCTCGTATAAGTATATACACTTATATAACAATATTGTTCCATAATGATCTGTATCAAGTAACCTATAATCATATAGTTTGTTTAAGTATAATTACACAAAGAAGCTCTATAGGAAAACACCATATAGGTTTTTTTGACACATAAAATAAATGAACATATTTTCTTTCATAATAAAATAAAAAGACATAAAATACTTATACATACCCACTAATGATCACTATATATACCTCATATGAGGGAATTCATACTTTTCACCACTATACAACCTGTTATAAGATCCCTAGGACCAGTAATCATTAGTAAAATGCAATGTGGTTCAGAAAATTATATTTAGACCACAATGTAATATGGGAAAAATCCGTACGATTTATTGATGACATTATAAAAAACTAAACCCATATTATCGGTGATATCAATCACACAATGGTATGTGATTATTATGTGAATCTTATATAAAAAACATGATCCATGTACATGGCATATTACCACTAGTCCAATAACCAAAACCCAATAAATCATAAATCAAAATACTCACGTGCATCAAGATAAGTACAATAATACAACCATAAAATAAAAAACAAAGAATAATAATTCCAATCCCATGAAAACTGGACTTCCTACAAGAAAATGTTTTCATGAAGAACCATTATGATATCCATCATAGGATTTTAAACGTTACTTTTTTCACATTTCTAGCATATCCCCATGTTATAGAAAGAACACTCAGTACACTATAAGATGTCAGTCACAAAAAGGACCCGAAGACACTATTTAACATCCATACCAAGGTTTACTCTAAATAGTAACTGGATTGGGTATACATGTGACCTCAGGTTCACCTACCCATACAAAGAAGATCACTGGCTAGTAGTGGTGGTGTAGGGTGTTACCATGGGGATATTATACCCTCAAATAAGAGTCTAAAATAATGGAGAAATAACAAAAAAATTACATCACAATAATATTCATCAGAGTATGTGGAAACAGTAAAATATAATGTGCTATATCAAATGTAAATGAAAAACAAAGTAGTCATATAAACTGATGGTCATGAAAATATGAAATGCTTGATCACCCACTAGGTTTACTATTATAACAATAAATTAATGAAATAAAATTCACGAGGGATCTAACAACCTTAAGCCATACCTAAATCTTAATGTGGTCCCATACATAAACAATAAATTTATTGAAAATGAATTTAATACTCCTATATAATAAATAAATTACTAATGTTAGTGTAAATAAATCTTCCAATCTGATCCTTGGGTTTTAATATGACACTCGATTTTGACCATATCTAAATTGGCCAATGCTGAATGTGGTTCGGAATAATACTTATCCATCGGGGGATATAATTCCAACATGAAAATCTCATGAACATTCTTTCACAAAAAAAAATATCAAATAATATGTAGTATACTAGGCATCTAATTAGTGTAGAAGACTCACTAAGAATCTTATAGTGTATTGTAGGAATCCTAATATATAAGGTAAAATCATTAGATACAAATAATCACGAGGAATTCTTTGTCATCAAGTGTCACTTGATCCTATTGAGGTAATCCGCAAAATCTCATCAACACAGACCTTCCAAGGATCCTTGGGAAGTAATCCTTAGCATCCCATACCACCATTGTCATTATTTATAATGATTGGATCCTAGGAATTATAATATATCTCTCTTGACAACATAAAGTATAATATCAGATCCTAGGAATCATTTTGCATATCTCTAAACACAAATTATATCAACTAGACCCTAGGGAGGTATTCCTTGATATCCCTTCATCAATTATATCTAGATCCTAGACTGACATTCTATGACATCAACCAATACTCACATTTAGATCCTCATGTGGCAATACTTGGAATCCATAATTATATATTTAGGGGCTTGTAACCACCTCATAATTTCTCATAATAAGAAAACAATGATAATAAAAACATGGGTTGTCCATTTGTCTAATTCATCTGATATAACCATAGTCGAACTCTCATATTTACAACCTATCTTTATTAATATAGCTCTACCAATCTCTCATTATTGATTCTTGTTCTTAGGTCACACCCATAGTCATCAGAACCTATTCCCATGCCAACCCTCTCAAGGGATACATAACATGGGGGCACCAACCAAACTCCTCGAGACCAGACAATAACACAAAAATCCTAAATTGGTCCCTTATCTTGATCTCATATATTAGGTAATCAGTTCTCATATATAGAGAATAATGTCCAAAAATATTTTCATAATTATCCCATGAACTCATTGATCTCACAGGAGAAGCCTTATTATCATCAGTTAATAGAAATTCCATAAAGCATGTCTAACTTCTGAAGTCATTTTAGGTCAATCCATTCACCCAAACTATCATAAAACTACCTAGGGAATATCAACCTAGTTCTCATACATTATTAGGGGATGAATCCTTTTGTAAAAAACTATGTATTTATAAATAAATTTATCATAGAATGTAATGAACACAAAAATGAGTCTCTACAAAACAATACTTCTTTATTATAGTTATTTAAACAAGATAGTTATAACCTATCCATTAATCATATTTTTTTGCTACAATGTTTTAAATTTATAAAAATAGATATACACGTTTTTGATTAGAAATATATTTAGATTCTTCTAGGATCAACTTAATTTTTTTGGGAATAGTGACTTGACCCTTTAGAATAGTAAAATAACCTTATGAATAATAAAATGTCCCTTATGAATAGTAAATAATCCAAATTAACAGTAACGACATCCATGAGGGTATATATAAAATTTTTTCACCTTGTAAATGAAATTATTATATAATTATATGATATTACAAGTAAGTGAACGTTTTAAAAATTAATAATTTAGTGTTTGAATTTTTTTGAGTAATCAATTTTTAATTACTATTTATAATCAATAAATTTATTTAAAAAAAAATTAATTTTAATAAAATGTATTAATGAATAAATATTTTATTATCCTATGATTTTATGATAATCTAATAAGACATTTGTAAATTTTTTAGAGTGTTATAAAATCTATTTTAACTTTATAAAATTTATTTTTTGAGTAAATGATGATTCTAATTAAAAATTAGTTTTCACATATTTAGAAAATTATTTTCATAAAATTTAGTTCATTTTAAAATTATAAATGTAAAAAAAATTAGCGTGAATTTTTGGGTTTTTTGTTTCTGAAATACATGAATTTTTAAGGAATAATAAAATATGGTAATTTACAGTATAAATACATTATATGCTGAATACACTATTTCTTGAATCATGGATGATGTAACAACCCTTGGTTAGAAATCATATGAATCTATTATAGTATGTATTTATAAGAATAAATAATATTTCTTCTCTTGAGAAAAATAATAAAATAAAGAATAAAATAATGAGAAATTACCCCTCCTCCACTACAAAAACCACCCCTCACCCCCTATTATCCTCACACCTTCCAAGCTTTCAAACCTGTAAAATTTTGGCCCAATATTCTTCCAAATATCCCCCCTTGTAAAAAAGATCTTGGTCTCATTATAAATCTAAAATAAATCCCTTAAATGTAATTCTCATGGAGGAGTATTCAAAATGTAAAATCCTCTTCCTTTTATTTTATTTAATTTTAAAGTTTATTATTTTATTATAATATCCTTAGCTCCTATTTCCAAATGAGCCTGATAAATCTAGTATGATTTATATACTGTAATTATATCAATTTATTGTAATAACCTTCAACAATATCCTTACTCTCCCTATTTTATTTTAAAAATGAAATCATCGTCTGAGAGGGGAAGATTTACAACCTTCATGGATGATGAACTTTCATTCTTTAATTTATTCTTCAAGGTGGGTCATGATACCATTTTTAGGGTTTAAAAAGACTAAAAAATATGTATTATTACCTATTTCCTGTTATTTAACCAGTATATATACATAATTATAATCCATACGACAAAACTAGTTCGTGGTAATTGAAATACCACCATTATAATCTAAATGATTATCACTAGATGTCTTATCCAATGATTCATACTCATACCATATTAACATCTGATATATATATATATTAACAGTTAAAATTTTTTCATTATCATTAGTAAAATTTAATTCAATTTATATAGAATTATACCAATTTTACATGAACTCCATTACTTATAAATAGGTGAACCGATCTTGAAAACCAAGAAAACGAATACTCATGAATGATGAAATTAAACTCTATAACTCATCAATAATGCTATAAATAAACATAGTAAAACTATAATTTATCAAATAAATATATAAAATTTTCTTAATTAATTAATTAATGGATTTAATTTATTTATCCCTGATTTTACGGTTAAGGGCTGAACTCATTCGGACATAAGGTAAGGGTTTTCTCCCCAAACCTCCATTTTCATTTGGGTTAATCTTTTTTCTTCTATAAACATATTTAATTATTCATTTATTTGATAAAATTATTCCAAATTATGGTTATATGTTTAAAAATCATGTTTTATGATCATTTCATCTTTATTTTTTTAGAAAATATATGTTTTAAAAGGCCCCCTTATCAAATTTTCACGTTAAGCATGCCTGAATAAAGGGAACTTCTCGATTTCTTACCTATTTTAAAGTATGATACATAATTCGTTTTAGGACACCATTATTTTACTAAAATATCTTCTTTTTTCATTAAAAGAAATAATTTTTTTCATTACTCATTTTATATAACCAATTATAACAAATAAAAATGATTTTTCTAAAAGAAAATTTCATTGAAAATTAAAAGGGGGTATTTCCATCAAGAATTCCTTGATTATTTTATTTCAACACCTCTATTGAATTTTACTCTTTATTAAGACTGGAATATTATTTTTTTCATCTAACATACTATATTTAATGGTTTATTACGAGTTTGATTGTGTATTTTCTATCTTGATATGATTCAAAATGTTTCTTTGATTGGTTAGTGATTATGATTACAGATTGGGGAATGTTATTTACATTTCATATGTTCATGTTTTTTATGTCTTAAAACATTCATTTGAGTAATGAATTAGAATTAGAATGTGATGTGTGGGTCCCACTATAGCACATTGATGCATCAGTAGATATCATGAGACAAAACAGAATTGGGTTTTTGCCGAGTCCATACCCCAATATTTTCAGACATCTTGGATGATGCCTTGATAATATGTTTAAGATGTCCTACTTCATTCATTACTTAATTAGTATAACACTAATTGATGAAACATGTGATTATAATAATAATAGAATATCCATTTTTATGTTTCATTCTCTTATGATCATTTATATGGATTTATGTAATCAGCTTTCACTCCTACCATATTATGCTCAGGTTTATTTTTAATGGCATGTGTTTTTAGTTCTTCACCAAGCCTAATGTTTATGTTTATGATAAATTAATTTTTATTACATACCCTTACTATTTTTTTGATCTCACCCCTTTCATATGTTTTATTTTTTTCCATGTTTCAAAGATGAATATTATTATGTATGACTTGCAGGAATAATCTAAGAGTTTTTGAATGTTTCTAATGGAGTTGTAATGTTGTTTTTTACATTAATGTTTTAATTTAAATCTTATGTTTATATCTTGTATTCTAAAAATACTAATATATTCAGTCATTTGGGATGAAATTTCCTTGTAATCATACCAATGTATTAATATAAGGCAACACCAGGTAATTTGTGTCTGGGTACTTATAGTTAGTATTAGAGGAAGTTTAGTAGAATCCTTAGAAAATTGATATAGAAAGTATAGATTAGGGGAAAAACCAAAAATACGATTTTATTATAATAATATAAGAACATCCTATAATTATGTTAAGGTATCGATTAAGTGAATATTTCTATGAAATACATCATTGTATGGACACTACAAGTGGATGTGGTTTTGGAATAGATGTACCTAGGAGTAACAACTCCAAAAACGTGTCCCAGGCCTGACTTGGGGTAACCTGGTACATAAAAATGGGCCTTACTGTGTACCTGATTTGACCCTCCTGTGGTATATGTTTAGGATAGGTAAAATTTTTCTTATAAACTATTATAAAATATTTAATTGTAAATATGTCCCCAAAGAAACCATTATTATGATAATGAGATTAGACATGCATAAAATTGAAATTCAAGTTAGGTTCTTTTCTAGTTAGAAATTATACATTATGATTCAAATCCTCATTTATTGTATTCCATTATTTAGAAATGGTTCATTGTGGAAGGAATGAAAACCGAATGAATGCGCGTATCCCATGTAGGGATTTTCCTCCTATGAAAGATATTGATATTGGTTCTAGAGTTGTGACTTATGCTGAGAAACATATAACTATATAAGGATAATTGACTCAGGTTATGAACAATCGCCTTACCGATATGGAGCATCATGATCCAAAACGTGGAGGAGAAGTTTTAGACCACTTTATGTGATAATGGCCTCCATCATTCAATGGGAATACAAACAGATTAATAGCAGATCAATGGATAAGTTCCTTAGAAAAGATATTTCTCACTTTGGTTAGTACCAAAATGGATAATGTTTTCATGAAAGTTTAATATATATTGGGATATTCTGATCAGTGGTGGTTGTTGATTAAAAACACAAAGGAGGAGGAATATATTGAAAATATGGAACGAAGGTATTTTATGTAAATTTTCCTAGACAAATATTTTCCTCATGAACAACAAGAAGATATGGAAAGTAAATTCTTGAATATGAGGCACCAAGAAGATGAGATTATTAACAAGTATGAAGCCTACTTTACAATTCTTGAAAGGAATTCCACATACAACATATGTAATCCAGGGAGAAATATTGATCAATTATTTAATGGTTTGAAACCATTCTTTTGAAGGGCACTAGTTTTCCAAAATTTCTCATCACACCAATATATAGTCACATGTGCAATCAAGAAAGAGAAATAATTATATATTTCTTACGAATTTAAAGTAAATAAATAGAAGAAGAGGGTGGGAGATGAAAGAATAGATAAATGGATGAATAAAAAAGGGAGTTTTCCAACATGAGATAACTATAGAAGGAAACTCCCTAGAGCCTGTTTAAAAGGAAAATGAGTCTGTTATAGGTGTAGAAAAAAAAGACCACCAAGAAAATTATTGATATGGAATTAAAGAGGCTTTGAATGTCCAACGATATGATTTTAGGGATATGAGACACTGTGAAAATTATTTTCTAAAGCGTCACAGAAACATTCCTTAAATAAGGCCACAAGAGAATGACAAGAATATGAAATCAAAATTACTTAGGTTGAAGTTATGAATGATGTGGTTGCAGGTAAATTAATTATATACTCAATAGATAATGTTTTATTTGATTCTATATCATCACATTCTTTAATAACTTTCCAGTTTTCCATGAAAATCATACATTTACAATTTTATTTAATAAAGGAGTTGTCTGTTAAAAATCATAATGGAAGAATCATTGCAACAAATATGTACAGATCAATGCCCCTTATAACATGAAAAAATTATTTAGTTTCTAACATTATCATAATACATTTGATTTATTTTTGTATAATACTCTGTATGAATTGGATTTTAAATTATTATGTGAAGATTTACTAGAAGAATAAGGAAGTTACAATTTTGGAGAATGATGTAGAGTCTCTTATCTTTAAAGCAGAAGCATCGTCATCTGATTCTTATCTAGATCCTACCCTTGTATATCTACTGAATTTAATTCTTGGAGAGGAAGAGAATGAAATATCTTTGGGTAAGGAATGAATATTCAAATTGAGGATGTACCCATTGTGCTAGAATACATTGTTGTTTTTAATTGGATTTTCCTGGACATCCACCCGGCAGAAAATTGAGTTTTCTATTGATTAAATTCATGGTGCAAGCCCGATATCAAATACTCTTTATAGGATTGAAATAGTGTGATTAATATAGCTATAGAAACAACTAGAGGGGTTGAGTAGTAAGGGGTTTATTTTCCATAGTGTTTCTTCATAGTGAGATCCCACTCTTTTCATTAAAAGGAATGATAGATCTATGAAGCTGTGAATTGTCTATAGAGAGATCAATGCTATTATGATAATGAACATGTATCATCTTCCTCGTATTAATGATTTATTTGATCAACTTCATGGAGAAGATCACTCAATCGTGTCTGATTGTGATCCAAAATTTACATTGAAATTATGGAAAACTATTTAGAAATCTTGGGATATTGAGATACATTTCAGTACTACTTATCACCTTCAAAATGACAGGTAGTATGAAAGGACCATTCAAACATTATAAGACATGTTGAGATCTTGCTCACTCAACTTTCAAGGTACATGTGATCAATATTTTACTTCGGTATAAATTTCCTACAATAATAGTTTCTATTAAATTATTGAAACCAGATGAAGAGTTTCTTGGAAAGAGATGCCGTACACCAACATGTTGGGATGATATTGGTGAAAGGAAGCTTGTAGGACCAAATATTGCCAAGGAAACAATAGTGACAATAAAGTCTATTCAAACCCATAGCAAGGCAGCTCAAAGAAGAAAAAAGATCTATCTTAATAATCAAAGAAAGGATTTGGAATTTTAATTGGGAGATTACATTTTTAAAAAGTATATCCATGTAAGGGAGTTATAATATTTGTGAAGAAAGGGAAGCTAAGCCCCCAATACATTTTTCCTTTTGAAATACTGGAGATAATCAGGGTATTTGATTATCTTTTTTCAATGCTGCCTAACCTTTATAAGGTACACAATGTGTTCCACATCTTAATGTTAAGGATTTACATCCAAACCCAATGCATCTTCTCACTTCTAAAGGAATAGAATTGAAACATGACTTATCATACTATATAGATCCTATCTAGAATTTGGACACTAAAGAACATGTTTTGAAGAATCAAAAAAATTGGCCTGTAAAGGTACTTTAAAAAATAATAAAATCGAAGAGGCAATGTTGGAGCTTGAGGAACTTATGATGAAGATCTAATAAAAAAATTTATGAGGTAACATTCTATTAATTTTGAGTAATTTTTTTGAAGGAGGGGAGAATATAACAGCCCAATCATTTATAAATAAATTTAATATAGAATGTAATGCACCCAACACTGCGAATCTGAAAAACAATACTTTGTTATTATTGTTATTTAGACAATATAGTTATAACCTAGAAATTAAACAAATGTTTTCTAATTCTGTGTTTTGAATTATGAAAAATATACATACACAATTGTGATCAATAAGATATTTAGTGTGTGACATGAGCGACTTAATTTTTTGATGAATAGTAACTTGACCCTTTGGAATAGTAATATACCCTTATGAATAGTAATATGACCCTTATGAACACTAAATTGGACAAATGAATAATAAAATCATCCCTGAGAGTAAAAATAAAAATTATTCACCTTATAAATGAAATTATGATATAATAATATCATAGTACAAGTAAGTGTACATTTTAAAAATTAATAATTAAGTATCATTACTTTTGTGATAATACAAATATAATTACAATTATATAATTTGTAAATTTATTTAAAATAAATTTATTTTTCATCAAATATTCATAAATAAATATTTTATTTTCCAATTATTTTTGGATAATATAATATGACCTTTGCTAAAATTTCAGGGTGTTCATAAATCAGTTTTAACTTTAGAAACTATATTTTTCGAGTAAATGATGATTTTAATTAAAACATAAATTCCCTATATTTTAATTTTTTTATAAAATTTAGTTCATTTTTTAATTCTAAATTTCGAAAGAATTTTAGGGTAATGTTTTTGGGATTTTTATAGAATACTTGAATTTTTAGTGAATATTAAAATAGGGTAATTTACAATATAAATATGTTATAACTAAATTCACTTTTACCTCAATCATGGATGATGCAAGCACCCTTGGTTTGAACTCATAAGAACCTATTTATTTATTTATTCAAAAGAATAAATACTATTGATTTTCTAGGGAAAAATAATAAAATAATGAATAAAATAATGAGAAATTACCCCTCTCCACGTCTATAAAAACCACCCCAACCCCCTCTTCTCCTCACACATTCCAAGAATTGAACCCGGTATAGTTTCTTTCCAATCCAGATCCAAATATTCTTACACACATATAAAATCTATTGGTTTTATATAAATTCAAAAATCAATCCTCTTCAGGAGGTTCTTAAGGAGAAGTATTCAATAGGTAAATTCTTCTTCCGTTTCCTTTTATTTTCTTTTAAAGTTCTTTATTTTATTATTCACTCCTAAACTCCTATATACAAATGATAATGATAACTAAAATATCATTTATATAATATAATTATATAATGTTAATGAAATAACATCAAAAATATTCTTACTCTCTCTCTCTCTCTCGCTATCATTTATTTTAAAATTTATATCATCATCTGGTAGGTATCGATTAATAACCTTCATGGATGACAAACATTCATTCTTCAAATTATTCTTCAATCTAGGAAATCAAACCCTTATATGGGTAAAAAGTCTCTAATATATGTATTATAATATATTTAATGTTTTTAACCATTATATATACATAATACTAGTTTATATGACAAAACCAGCTCGCGATGATCGATAGGCCGCCATAATAATCTAAACGATTCTCACTAAATGTCTTATCTAGTGATTCATAATAATACTATATAAACATATTATATATATAAATTTATTCTTTTTTATGATCTTTAATAACATGTAATTCCAATCCTCGATAATTATACCCATTTTATATGAACTTCATTACATATAAACAACCTAACAAATCATGAAAACCAAGAAAAAGAAAGCTTCCGAACGATGGTATTAAACTATATAACATAATAATAGGAACATAAATGAACTTAATAAAACTATAATTAAACAAATAATTATATAAAAGGTTCTAAATTATTTTATTAATATAATTAATTTGATTATCTAGGATGTTAAGGTCATGTGCAGAACTCATTCAGACATAACATAAGGGTTTTCTTCCTAAACCTTCATTTTTATTCAGGTTGTGATTTCTTCATCCAAACAAATGTAATTCAACATTTATTTAGTAAAATTTTTATAAATTTTTTGTAATATATTTAAAAATAATTTATTTTGAACATTTTATCTTTATTTTGTGGATAAGACATGTTTTAAATGGGTCCCCTTCTCAATTTTTCACATTAAGCATTCCCGATTAAATGAAACATCCCGATTTCATACCTATTTTCAAGTACCATCCATAATATGTTTTAAGAAACCATAATTTTTATATTAGCACTAATTTTTTCATAAAAAAATACATTTTCACATCACTCATTTTATACAAACAATTTTGAAAAAAATGATTTTCTAAAAAAAACTCTTCTTTGTAATATAAAAGGGCTATTTCTCCCAAGAATTCTTCAATGATTTTATTGGAAAACCACTTTTTAATTTTATGATTTATTTATATTTATATATTATTATTTTAAGCTAACACATGTTATTATATGGTTTATGACTGGCTTTATTGTGGATGTGATATCTATATACTATTCACCATGCCACTCAAATAGGTTAGTAATTATGATTGAAAATTTGGGAATGTTATTTACATTTCATATGTTCATGTTTTTTATGTTTATACCCATTAAATTTAGGAATTAATAGGACTTATAAAGTGATGTGCGAGGCCCACTATATGTACTTGATTAATTGGTAGGTCTCATGAGACAAAAACAGAATTGGGTTTTGGTCGAGGCCTAACCCTTGTATTTTCAGACGTCTTAGCTAAGGCCTTGAATTTTTTTCAGATGTATGACATTATGAATTATCTTAATATGATTATAGTAATTGATAAAAAATTGGATTATTTTTCTATAATAATACCCAAAGTGTCATTTCATTCTCTTATGATCATTTATGTGGCTTTACTTAACAAGCTTTCATTCCTACCATATTATGCTCAAGATTATTTTTTAAGGCATGTGTTTTTAGTTGTTCACAATGCCTAAAGTTTATGTTTATAATAAATTATACTGTATTACTTTCACTTACTAAGAATATAGGCTCAACCATTTCTTAGGTTTTAGCTTTTCCCCAAGATGTGAAGATGAATATTATTATGAATGACTTGCAGGAATAATCTATGTTTTTATGGGTGTTTCCAATGAAGTTGCAATGTTGTTCTTTGCTTTCAAGTAGTAATTTAAATATTATTTTTGTATATGGTTTAAAAAATACTAAACTATTTTTTCATTTTAGATTTACATACTTTTAAATATACTAATTTATTAATATAAGGCACTGGCTCTGGTCAACTAGGGTCGGGGACATTACACCTTTCCACATGATCATCTCAACCAATCTAAAAACTTTAAAGAATATTAACGATTAAAAAATGGACTACATGGGTAAATAATTTCTAATTAATTACCCATACATACTCGTGATTCCTAAGGGAACATATAATAAGGGAAACTATGTCACTTAGTTCACTAAATTCAAGCACCTTGGTGTCTACATATCACAAGGCATACATTTATAATATGGACCTTCGCCATCAGTGATTGGGTATCAACATAGTGAACAAGGTTCCTCGTGGACTTGAAACACTATTCAACTTCCATCATATGTATTTTTATTAAATAAAACAATTCATTTAATTAATAAAACTATTTTTTTAATTTAATGGTCAACTTTACAATGGTAGTGATACTACATATCACATTACTTAAATATATAAGATGAATTTACTAAAGGGTTATGTTTGAGGGAACCCCTAATATTTTATAGAGTTATTATATCTATAATTGAACATAAAAAACTCTCACCAAATATTATCCAAGGCCAAAAGACCATTATCCTCCAATTAAAGGCCCTAATATCATTTATTAATCTAAAAATAAATATAGAATAATTTCAATATTTATTTTATAATTATTCACATAGTCAATTAAAATTGAATATTCAATAAAATTTCCTTCTCCAAAACCACCTTTTATAACTTAAAAAAGTCTCTAATAAAAATAAAAAATATATTTTTTGAAAAAAAATTCGAACAATATTTACCCTTATGGTGGGGGTACCTGTGCATGGGTAACTTTGGTTACCCTTATGTAGGACCTTGTGTAAGGATACCTCCTGGTTACCCTTACACAGGAAAAATTGAGTAAGGATAACTCATATAAGAGTATCTTGAAACATAACGTTTTTTATAATGTCTATAATTAATCTTCTTCGTAGATAAAAAACAAAACCAAAAAAATATTTCCATTTTTAGATCTTATCAAAACATAAACAATAATTGAAATTATAATATTAAAAATCAATTTCACCCACAGAGGCCCTTGACCAAACATGAAACAATCCATACTTCCTAATTAAAAATATATATTTATAAAACAATATAAATTCTGAAAATATAAATTTCAGCCTACCTCATAGTGAATTGCAAAATCTTTCTATTTAGAACCCCAGCCAAAGGATATTGCATTTGGATCGTGATCAGATTAATCTCTGTATTGATGAAACTCATTTACCTCTCTGACTTTCTCTCTATACTTTTCATGCTTCTAGGAGAAGATCGTTTCCCTTATTTTGTTCATGGGAAGACAAAGGGAGTACTAATATCACTAATAAAATTTAATTAATTTCATTATTTTAATTAAATTTTGAATACCCATTTAACCTCTCATCTATGGGCCTTTATACAAAGTGATGTTCATAAACCACATTGGTAAAACTCCCCTTTCTATAACTATTAGAGTATTCCCAATTTCAATTATATACACCATTTAAAATCTATCAATCTCCACATGATAGAAAGATTTAATATATATTTAATAATTATTACAATATTCCATGAAATATTACCATCTCAGAATCCCACCATATTAGGACCCTAGGGTAAACACCACATTATAGGATCAAAAAAATCATTGTAAAATATTTAAAGGATCATCTATTGTATAAAATTACTATTCTACCCCTAATACACATCCAAAACCAAAAGTTCAAAATTTCCCCTAAAATCCATTGCCTAAAAAAGCTTGAGGAATTACATAAGGACTAAGTAAATCATAATAAAGAAATGTTTGAGTCAATGGGAAATGAGACTAGTGGAAATAATTTAACCATTGGTAATAGATATACTACCACTTCATTTTTAGGATATATATCATTTTTTTAGTGGATCTTATCCCAAGGATAAAACAATTCCACTATTTGGAAGATCAGATATGTGGTAAAAATATCACTATCGACTAGAGGGTTCATTTTTTGAATTAGGTACAATAACTAACAATTTATAAAAAAGGGGGTAACCAAGAATATATCCTCATGTTTTTTTGAAATTAAAAAATAAGAATCTTGATACAAGGATTTATGATTGGGTTGAATAAAAAATTTGAGCTCTGGTGTAGGTTTCTTGTGGAGAATGATGTTCTAGAAGGGTTAAAGAACCCTTAATGTTATGCCACATTTTATTAAACACATTCTTAGGGAAAATTTCTATAATAATGAATGGATTAAGTATATTATCACCCTAAATGGGGGTTTTATTAATGTTAATAGGTATCCCTAGCATGAATGATAATTTAATCATGGTAAAGTTTAATCTCACATTCAAGGATAAATAAGTTTTAATCTCTGTTTTTTCTAGAGTATTGTGTCTAGTGGAAAAACATTACTTTTTCAAGGGCTATGTGTTGGTCCCTAAAAGCTTTGTTTCTATCACAATTGTTACTCAAATTTTTTCCTATACCATAATGTGGATGGATTAGTGGGAAAATACCTTACCTTTTATCAAGAACATCTTTATGTATTTTTAACCTTACAAGACATTGTGTATCTTAATTTTTTATTTTACGCTTGTATTTTTTCCTATTCCCTAAAAGGGGAAGTCTTATAGAGTTTATATTTATCTTTTTATCAAGATTAATTTTATGGATTTTTAAAGTGGGAAGTCAGTATGTCTCTAATTTTGTAGTTTATGTGATTGAAATTTGGATCCAAATCAAGTTACTGGGATTTAAGGTTGTACATATTAGAATGAATGTGGATGAAGCATAAGGTTGTAATCATTGAAAAAAAATGTTTTTGATATTTGAGGTTATGTTTATATGATAAATTGTGTGGTTACATATCCAGAGAGAGGGGAAAATTAAATCATCATTAATGAGGTGAAAAAACACTAGGAGGTGGTCTGAGAGTAATGATGTTTATGGCCAGGACCATGATGAGAGATCTAGACATCACTTCATAATTGGGGTAATAGGATTAGAACCATACATAGTTCATGGTATATGATGAATTCATCTGAGTTTAGGGTCATTGGAGGAAACCCATAATTAATTAGAAAACCCAAACAAGTGTATGGTGTGTAGGTTTTTATGGAAGAGATATTTTTTATTGGTCCCAAGATAAGAGATTTTAAAAATGGGGGGGGGGGGGGGTTACTCGAGTGGAACTCGAGTGGGAATCTATATATAACCTCATTCCCACTTTTACATACGAAGATTATAAATATCATTGAGTTCCTAAAATATTTCTATGGAGAGTAAAATATTAACAAGAATACTCTAGGGTCATTTCAAAATTTTTCAGAAATTTGGCATAACTCATCCATATAATGGACATCCTAAAATATTTTAAAAACAATTTAGGGATCCAAATAGGATTCTATATACCTAGATATAAAGAATTAAAATAATATATATGATATAAAATAAAAAATGTATTATCTTTAGATAAACAAATAATAATAAGAATCACATATCATAAAACGATGGAACATTGGTTATTAAAAGAAATCACACAATAACTGAAAGAAATACACCAACCCAGCCTAACTAATATAATAATCTTGTAGAATCTATGACCTCTACAACCTAATAGACATATACCAATGATTCAACTACAATAAATATCTTTGGCCTAATAGAAAAAAAATGTTTTATGATCGTACATTGAAATTCATGACACATATGTGGGTAGGGGCTGAGTTTGACGAGTTTGTATAAATCCTCAATTCCACAACAATATTGAGTGATGTTGTGATCAGGTGGATTTAAATGAAATAAATATTAAGTGTATAACTATAAATATTCAACAAACCCACTTATAATCATGTCACATAAATCAAATAACAGAATACAAGTTAGGTTGTTGTGTATTAACCAGGCCACCACAACACCTGACCAAACATCCTTCTTCTCTATTATAGAATAAAGAGTCACTAGGTTCTACAATCCTCAACCATAAAAAATCTATTCCTATACTAAGAACCGTAATATCCATCTTCAATAAAGGGAGATATATCACTTGGATCACATACCAAAAAACAACCTGGACCACATCTAAATCTTGGAATCTCATCTTCCAATTTCATATCACATCACAACCTGGACATCATATCACTCATTGTTGTCCAAACATTGAACTCTTGCATTGTCAACTTATTAGACCCTATCTAACTTATGCAAGTCTTACTAAAAATACCTCACTCATTTTATAGACATGAAATCCTATATCACTCATGATCGTTTTAATGAATCTCTTTCCAAACCATCTCACTCATGGCTGGCCATGATTCCATGTACAATAAGACTCCATATACCTAATGGTAGCCCCACATGGGCTATCTCCCACAAAGTGGGGATGTACCTTGATATTAATCAGCCCCAATAAGTATATCTCCTATAACAAACAAATAATTATCGCACACATGCAATAAAAAATTAAGGCACACAACGCATCTCAAGACACACCAAATTATAACATTTGTTCTTTTCACTTGGGACATAGCCTCACATCGTAGATGCACCTAAACATATATCTCAACCCTCTTAGGGGTCTATCACATCGATCTAGATCAAACCACCATTAGGATACCCAAATAAGAGTTATGATATGATTATTCAAATGACATGAATCATTATACAATAATCCTACACCAGGAAATAACAACCTGGAATCACAATAAGCACACATGCTCTGGAAAATAGGGAATCACCAAAAAGAGTTTAAATAGACCAAAATAATAAAACCAAGACCCAATAACCTTCCTTTCAAAACAAAAAAAAATCATTTTTACAAATATTTTATAAAATTAACCACATCCTATCTTAATAATTCTAGGATCTCAGTCAAATTTCAACACGTTCTCTAGAGAAACACATTTCTCTTTTTGGAATACTATTTGAGTCAAACCATTTTTTAAAATATTTTATAAAGGAAATTACATTCTAATTAAAATTCATTCATGCTACAAAAAAATCCATAAAGAGGGCCACCATCACTCATTCACCCATGGAACCACTATCAACCCATTTGGGAAGAGATAAAATAAATACTATCTATTTGGCCAATGTGAGGTCGTCCTAATATACAGTGATGTAACACGATTCATGAAACACATGGAGAGTAATAATAATGATAAAATATGAATATAAAATCATCATTAAAATAAGGTACTTCATAACATCATGGAAACCAACCACGACCAAAATTTTGATAAGTTAACCCAATATTATAGTGACCACCTCTGAGTTTATAGAAAGCTATATTATAAATTTAATATTTAAAATTAACAAACTAGACAATAAAAACTAAAATCCAAATTTGGAAATACCGATTCCAAAATCACTAGGAAACCTCACAGTACCAAAACCATGAGTAATTGGGTGTGGTCCACTATCAACATGCACCTAGAACTAAGCCATATAAAATCCCAAAACTATAATGCTGATTCAATGGCCAATTTAAAACAAAATCACCATAAATCCAAAAAAACTCATTGGGAAAGAAAAATCAAGCTAAAATATGAAAAATTACTTTATTACATAATCCCATGAATCCTATACAATATTCACATGAAATACCCATCAAGTGTGATAATTTCACAATGATTTTGTGAAATAATCCCTCAAAATACCTAAACAACAATGTATCAATCTCTTTTTTTTGTTGACCAAGAATGGGTGAACCCAAAGGGGTTCCTAAAAAGGACTACTAGTGAAATTACACTAAGGCCTCAAAAAAACAACCCTGGTCCTACTTTATGGCAGGAGAAAGGGGTTCACACCGTGTTCTCCCCTCAAAGTAAAATTTCAATGACTCTACTTAATACATTTACGGTGTGAACCAAATGGTCACATCACGAATGCTGCTATGAATAACCACTCCATCTCAAAAGGGTGGTTCATAGTGTGAATTACACTCATCATGATATGAATAGAAAAATGATATAAGTTTTAGTATCCGGACCCCATACACTTCTATAACATCTAAATGAACCTTTTCGAGATCCAAAAAGCCTTAAACCACATTTAAAAACACCTTTAAGGGTACAAACACACTTATAATCCCCTAGTTATCAAAACAAATCCATTACACAAACAAATTCAAAATTAATAAAATAATCACAACTCATAATGGAATGGGTCATTAAATAATTTACACCATAACACTTATCAACTAAGAAATGTTTTGGTAGTCCCTTGAACATGAACCCAGACCCACTACATTAATTAAATCATTATCCACATGTTGCATTCAATCACTGAACACTAAACACACCACCGCTACAAAAATCCAAACACAAATTATGGACACATAAACTTTTCCCAAAAATAGAAGTTTCATCCTTAAAAAACCTCAGTCACATTATGAATGATGCTCTTAATGCATTTTCCTTTTTACTATATACATTTCTAAACATAAACACTAGTCATTACTTTATTGGATGAATTTCACTATAAATTCTTGATCACACTCCCTGAAACATCACCACATCACTAAACTACTCAACCATGATGGGTTAAAACCAAAACAAATGAAAAAATCAGGAGAATTACCTCACTTATTTCAGATCATAACACTTAGTGTGATTCCATAGTCAATCCACAACCGGCCAATTTAACAATCACACTATACTCATGTGCACCCAGGAGTCACTAATATAACTCACTCTAGGATCACATAACCTCCATCCCAAGTCCATTTACATCACATGGGCTCTAAATGATATTGCAAAAAATCCAAAAATCATGTATATCCAATAACTGTAATATCTCTACATGCTTAATCATATACCGATGGATTACACTAAACCCACAACCCTTCCAACACAATTGTTAGGAACCCATGATTGATTGGATGCTTCCCATGAAACAACTGTGAATATCTCATTAGTTTCTACATATAATGATTAGAAATTACATCTATACTCACACCGAAGCACTAAATACAAAATATTGATCCCTAAACACCAAGATGGTGGTCAACCACTATCGATCCCAATAAAAAATGCCAAATATTATCTAATCATGAGTATTATAGTGATTAACACTATATGAATCTACCAAATGTGGTCGATTCCATTTAATGTCTCTCTCCAAAAAAATAATTTCCTAAAAAAATAACACACTGAGTGGTCCGACTCATGAAATCATCACAATGTTCACTAAATAAATTCAAAATTAAAACCCATAAAAAAAATTTGGGGACAAAAATGTGAATCCACCAAAATCAAATATTACCACTCAAATCCAATGACATAAAACATCCATCTCATGATCCCACCATAATTGGATCCCTTGAAAAACATATCTAATAACCTCTAAATTAATAATCCAATACCCCGACCACTCCCATTTTACTACTAAAAATCTAAAAAAAATCAGGGCACACACGAATCAATTTCAGTTTTATTTGAAACCAAACTAACCATATCATACCCACCAACCTCACTTGGTGGTTTCCAATAAAACATTACCTATAATCCATGTATACCATTCATGCACCAAGTCTCCCAAAACTAACATGAAAACTAAAAAAAATTATCTTCATAAGTACTGAATTATTACTTCATAAACCATTAAAAAAATATAAAACACTCAAAAGATCACCCAATTTTCTAAAAAACCACATAAAATTCAAAATATTTCACCAAAACTGAAATCTAAAAATCCATGGCCTAGTCAGTCATCTTCTCAATAACCATTCCTACTTCAAAAACCATTTCAAAATCATTGTTATTACATTTCAATAAAAAAATTACCAGTCTTTCTAAAATCACCATATCCATGATCCATTAAAATTAATACCATTTTACACTCACCTCATGCCACCACACATGTTTTATTTATAATACCATGTTTTTATTATTAAAATTAGAAATTTTCAAAAAACCAAAAATTTTAAAAATTATTTCCATAGAGATGTCAAAAAAGAACATGACATATAATCAAACAAACCCATTGAATTAATATTAATATAATTAACCATGAAAATATATTTGAAAAAATTTCTTATATTATAAGTTTCTTTAATTAATAATGGATCCTAAAGGGGAAACATGTGAAGCAATAACTCCTTTAAGTTTGAACATTATACCCTAAGTATACTACTATCATGACATGTGAACAACTCACTAGATCTTAGATGATACCTATAAATTATCCCAGGTCTCATCTATCCCACATTGTGATTATAAATCAAACCAAATCCTCACCCATCCATGAGTTTCTAGATCCAACACTGGACATCTTATAAAAAATTGGGTATCAACAAATGTCATGTTTTCTAGGAATATGATTGATCTACCTCATGATTCCTAAATTCATAACTCCACTTCTAACTATAATAACTTATCCCAAAATATTTCAGGATACTATTTTATAATACCTCAACCTAGATCACCTGAAAAATTCCAGAGTGAGGGTAACCACATGACCAAAAGCATACTTCCCCAAAAACTGGCGGCTGACAAAAAAAGGGAATAAAATATTTATAGAGATACTATGTACATAAAAATACTACATAATATTCATTCCCAAATATGTCAAAAGTTTAGTATGACTTTTTCATATAACAAAAATCCCAAAAACTAGTTGACAAAAAATAGGGAGCCAAGTGGGCCCCTACAGTTCATAAGAGAAAGAAGAAAATTAGTATATATGATGTGATAGTACACAACAGAGAAAAAACAGTTAAAAATTGAATAATAAGAATTATATATAATAAAATAATGGAACAACGGGATGTAAAGTGGTTGTATAATGACTAAAATACATACACGTACCTCCAACCTAACTCACATAATCATCATGCCAAATCCTCAACCTCTAGAACCCGATAAACCTATAACATGTGTCTAGATCTAGGAAACACGTATTCTCTGAGATAGAATAAAAATTTATACCCACATACGTTGAAACCCATAATAAATACAAAAGTATATGTCATTCCAACAACATATTTGGAATACATAATGCGTCAACCATACTAAGTGTTTCTGTGATTGAGTGGATCCTCCTAAAATAAATATAGGGTGTAAAATCATACTCGTTTAACAAAACCATCCAGAAAAAAACACATAAAATCATAAATTATAGGTAATTATGTTTTAAAGAGTCCCCCATGACCCTTGATCCCACTGTATTCAGTTCTATATTGAAAGGGAGAGTCATCACATAGTACCACCATCAATCACACTCCATCTATTTCCATACCAAGCACCTAACTATCCCTTTTCACTCATAGAAGATCAATACCCTAGATCCTATATAATACACCATCCTAAGCCCCATATCACTTCTTTCATCCCCATATTCCAATTCTATAACACATCACAACCTGGACTCCACCACACTCATTGATTTTCATCCACCGAATCTTCTTCACCTCACATTTATAGACCTCATCACACTTATGGTTGTCTAACAACTACCACATCACACATGGTATACCCCAACCATCCAATATCTCTATAATTGTTTCCATATGGTCCCAAGACACACTATATAACTCAAATATGACCCAAAAATCATGTACAAAAAGGAAATTATCTCACACATGGAAACCCTACATTTGTTATCTCACTCATGGGGGGGGGGATTCTGGATCCACCACCCCCCAAAATTCATCATTTATGTAAAGTACATAATAAAAACAAATATTAACTAATTAATAGGGTGTGAAACCTATCTAAAAACATAACTAATAACAACTAGGACAATATTCACTCATGACCTGGCCTCGTATCTCATAGATGCCTCAACATCTATCTCAAGACTCTAAGGTGACTATCAAATCCATCAAGATCAACCCATAAATTTGATACCAAAATGAAAGCTCTCATGAGGGTATTCACAAAAATTTATTCATCATGAATAATGAACATAGTGGAAAAGAACAACCTAGAATCACAAGAAGCACACAATCTTTTGAAAATAGGGAATCACCTAGAAGTGGTAAAAAACAAATCAACCAATACCCTCTGGACTTCCCTTGAAAAAAATACAAATTTTTTTACATATCTGATAGAAAATAAACCATTTTTCATCTTACTAATTCGAGGATGTTGGATAATTTTTTGGTTAATTATGAAAACACAATATTCTATTTTGAAATACCTGGTAACTCGAAACCCTTTTTCAAACATATTTTAAAATGGAAACCTATTGTACTTTTAAATGCACTCATTCCACCAAAATATCCATTAATAGGGACGTATACTCTCATTAAACCAATGTGCCACAAATAAACCTTATATATATATATGAAATATGTGAACTACTAAGCTGGTGAGAGCCTATTCTAGTATATAGATATGTCACGCAAGTAATAAAACATGTCTGAGTAAATAATAATGACTTATAATGAACATAAAATCAATATTCTAATATGATAGATAGAAAATTCAATTGTGAAAAACTAAAAAAAAATTCAATAATTAATTAAAAACACATAATGTCTTCCTTCAAGCCCACGATCACCCATATCATCAATAAACATTATAAAATTAATAAAACAAACAATTAAAAATAAAATCTGAATCTATCATAACCAACATCAAACTCACTGGGTGACCTCATGTTGCTAAAACCATAAGAAAAAGGGTGTAGTTCACTCCTAAAATTCACATTGACCTAATCCCCAAGATATATCCTATATTACAACACTGATTCACTGACCAATTTAACATAAAATCACAAAAATCCCTAAAAACCCAAGAGGAAATGAAAATCACTATAAACAATGAATTATGACATTATTACATCCTATAGAGATATTATTTACTATCTAAAAATGAAATCCCATTCAAGAATTATGATTTGACCATGCCATGTTGAAATCATGCACCCAAATCCTTAACTAGCTAAAATAAAATCAATGAATAATGAAGAGTATAAATATGATAACTAGGAGGGATAATACATTGAATTGGTGTGGAAGAACACCACGAATATACTTAGATAAATGGGAGGAAAAGTGAGGGATGAGGAGGAAAAAAATAAGGTTCTTCGTATCAGTTTGTTTTTCTAATAACGAGGAAACATGAGGGTGTTCCTAAAAGGAATATGAAGGAAATTACTTAAAGGATCTAAAATAAAAAATAACCATGGCAGTAGTTTAGGGTGTGAACAGGGGGTTTACACTCTGACTACCCCCCTTATAAGAGGGTCTATACCTACACTAAATATTTTTTTGGTGTGAACTATATGGTAACCCTAAGAATTATTTTGAAAATAAAGTCTCCCTTGCATAAGGTTCATTCGTGGTGCGAATTCGACTCACCACGCTCTGAATGGCATGTTGCTGTAACACTAAATAGCCCCAACCACTACTTTAGCATCCACCCAAAACCTTAAGGAATCCTTCAATCATAAACCCACAAACATAAACATCTTTTATAGTTACCCATACACTCAGAATCACAATATGAGTCCTCATTCTAAAAAATAAAGCACTCAAAAAATATAACATTGAAAATAACTCTATAACTCAAAACTCATACAGATGCGGGTCATTAAAATTAATTTTTTTCATTACATAAAATTACTTAATTCATGATATAAAATAATAATATTATAAATTATATGGAATAAACAAATACTTAAATAATAATATCTAATGACATATAAAACTTATGGAATTTCTATTGGTGGACTTGTCCTTATAAACTTATTTCTTAGAGATTACAAAGTGTGAAACCTCATGAGTTCAATCCTCATCCAATATGACTGACCATTTAATGTTAATAATAAATAAATTTATTGTCTAATTAATATTAATGATTATGTTTTTTAGAGTGATATTCTAGAAAATATTTTTAAAATATTTTAAAATTAAACCAGAAATAGTTCTATTTTGTTTAATTTTTTTCATGTATTATATGGTTTATTTAAAAGTTAACTTTTTAAATTTTATAATTTTAATTTTATGAAATGAATTTAATTTTTCATATCATTATTAAAAAATTAAAACTGGGTGAATTTTTGGGATTTATGAGAAATAACTTATTTTTATGTGAATAATGAGAAATACTATTTTACCAAATACCATAAATCCCCCTATATATATATATGTTAATAAGGTAAATGATTAAATGTGGGTGAGGCACTAAAATTTCTATTTCTACCAAACCCTTCACTATATATCACTTATTCATTTCGCTTTTATTCATATATTTCAATGATTCCTGTGAGCATGAATGTTCATGACCTTGTTTATAGGATTCTGATAATCAAAATCTCCCATATTGGTTATATGATATCCAAAACAGAGATTCTATAAATTATCAACAATATAATCCACTCTAAATAAATAATGTATGATCCTCATTCCCCTACCCTTTCATAGGGGGAGGTTATCCCCTCGTCCGCATCACCATCTTCTCCCCCAAGGGGTATCCCCCATTATTTCACTGAAATCCTTCCACCATTTCTCAGAATATCATTGAGACTAAAGGTATCAAGGAATTTTTATAGAATTAAAAAGGAAACTCTCTCCAATATAGAATTTATAATGCCTCATCCCTACATCTATTCTCCTTGGTGGCTCGTTTTGGCCATTAATGGAAATAGCCGGACTCTCTTGACTGATTTGTCAATTTCTATTGGGGTTTTTTCTTCTCATGATATGGTAGATATTATTGATTCAAATAACTTTCATTTTTTTCTCTATAATTATTATGATAACTTTATCACCCAATGTAAGGAAAATTCATGATTGATGAATTTTTTCTCTCTCTATTTCATTGTACTTACAAATTTTATATGGGTTGAGACCCTTCGATGATGGATATATGGGTTTTCTTCCATTATTTATAATTACCATTTCAAAATTCAACCATAGTATATATAAATTGTATAATTTTGGGTTACTTATTAAGATTAAATTGTAGGAAAAATAGGGGAATTTATACCTTTTCTCCGAAATCTACGACGAGGTTGATGTATCCATGCCCCCGATCGAGTCCTTGTGTATCGAGGTTGGAAAGGAATTATGATGCTGTTTGGAGGTGTCCTATGAATCTTTATGTGAATTAAATTAATATTAAAAGAGGATAGGTTATTAAATCTTGTCAATTCATGTAGGTTCTTCCGCAAAACCAAAGGTTTCTCAAATGAACAATTTTAGTATTGATGATGGTAGTGGTACATCACATCCTAGGTACCCATATTCTAGGATCCCATCAGGGATATGAGAGGTTTTGGGATGTATTATTTTTAATATAATACTGAATAATAAAATAGCACTAAATTAGGTTACCTATATAGCCATGGTTTTACTAGTATTGGCCTCATAGTATGTATTGGGTACACCAAGTTTTAGTTCAGCTGAGAAGGGTGATGACCCATTTGTTTTGAGTATTTGATGTAAAGGGAAGGAACAAGATTTATTTATGAAAAAAGATCCAATGGTGGTTAGTTAGTTGATATAGTGTGTGATGTATTGAGGGTAAGTAGATATAAACCTTCAACATCCATATATACATCGGTTGGGGTCCAAAAAAATGATGTAGTGGTCCATCCATCATAGGCTTCCTCTCTATAACTTGGTGTAGTTTCTATAAGGTCTCATGTTGTTTAGGGTATTGGTAAAAATACTATAATTCATTCAATATAGTTATATGACTCATAAAAACTGGGGTAATCTATTCTTGTATAGTTTTCCTGAAATGTTTTAGATTCTATATATGATTCATCCTCAATTGAAGTTATCTTTCAGAAGGTGAGTATGGAGGTTAAGGTCCAAAAAATGTTTTATATTTTAGAAGGAATGATCTTGAATAATTTTGAGGTTTTATCTTGGGAATCAACAATGTACACAATGATAAGGAATATTTGTTCTATACAAGGATCACAATATATACACTCAAGATAGTGGTAGGATGACTAGATACACTTAGAGGGACCTACTAGTTGTGAGGTTCTGCAAAGGGAAATAGACTCTAGTATGGTATCCTCTAAGTGTGAAGTGGATCTTAAAGCAAGAAAACTATTACATATATGGGATTTTTTGGGAATATAGGCCTTGTTTTGGGAGACTACCCAAATAAAAAAAGTTATGAATGTAAGAAGTAAAAAATGGATACCTATTTTATACCAAAACCAATGGCTACTTGGTTGACTGATGTTCAAAGATAAAATATGAGTGAAGAGACTCCCATAAAATTTTTAAAGGAGGATGTTTTAGTGATAATTTTTAGGGAAGGTGAACCCAAACACAAAAAAATATAAATTGAGGGAACCAATTTCATATCCCGTAGTGGTTTATGTTCCACTATTATTAACACACAACTCCAAGATGGAAGAGTACATGACATGGGGAAAGAATATCTTGATTCTTTTCTTTTGAAATATAGCTACTTGTAAATTCTAAGGACAATTTAGAGATATAGGATTTTATTTTTGCTAAAATAGTAGATGGAAAATATAAAATGTATGAAATAAAAATATAGATTAATCATAATGAAGAGAAATCAATGTTGATCATTTCACAATATTGAATCATTATTCATTTCTTCAACGAAGGGAATATTTACATGGAAGAGTACCTTCAATCATAGGACAAAATGTAAAATTTCTTTGAGGAAACTAATTATGATGAACCAGATATGAAAGACTTTAATCTTGTATGTAGCTTTTATAGGGTTCATAGTGCTTATTTTTGAAATTATTCTAGAATAAAAGGGTAACATCATAAGAATTCTAATTGTCTATTTATGGCCATTCAATTTTTGTTTTCTCACTCTACCTTTAAAAGTTTTTTACTTAATAAAAATATTAAAATTTCAGTAATTCGTGTACTTCTTGGTTTTGAATGGGGTTTTAGGTCACCAAAATATTTTTCTGTCATAAACCTATAAATGTTTAATATATCAATTCTACACTTGATTTTGGTGTAAAATAATTTTTATTCTTAAAAGGTCATTTAAAAAAAAAATATTTTTCATTTAATTATACATTGTTACATGAAAATTAATTTTTAAAAAATATTTAAATTATATATTGTAAAATATATTCCATATTTGGAGTAATTATATTTACATTATCTAATAAATTTCATTTATTTTTTAGTTATAAAATAAAGTTACCATAGAAACTATTTGTCATCATGGTAAGAGTTAAACTGGTTAAATATGTGGGGTTAAACTAAGATATAAATATTAATATATATATAATACTTTCATAATTTTTAGTTTTCTGGGTGGATTTAGAAATTAAATATTTTTATATTAAAATTGGATTAAATTAGAGCCACCTTCCCTAAGAGATACATTTATTGTATTTAAAATTTATTAATTTTTACCAGGGTGCTACTCCTCTAACTTCTGAAAGGAAACATTACGTCCTCATTTATGCACACAAAATGAGAAATTTATATATAACAATACATTCCCAAATACCTTCCCATAATCCTTATCCATTTCCTTATACTTTTATTCATCTAAAAAGAGTAAACTATTAAAACTAAGGGTGTTTATTAAAGGAGAGTTTCTAAGTAAGAAGTAAAAGTTTTAACTGTATCCTTTCTAGTTTATTTTTTACACCTCCTTCAAATATTTACAAACAAACTAATATAAATAAATAATTATATTTAATATATTAAATTATTATAATTTTTATGTTAAAACATTTTTCTATATCTTGTATATCTAGTAGAAAATAAAAATATTGCCCATGAATTTTTAAGATTATAGACAACATGAAGTGACGTCTGATTTTCAATCATCGCTTCTTAGGGATGATTATATAAAAATTACTAATGAATTTTTTTTTCTTTATTTATGAAATAATTATTTTTTGAAAGATAAAATATTACCTACTCCGCCCAAATTTTAAAATAGAAATTCCACTCTTCTGTATGTTCTTACCACCACCACCAAGAAACGGTCCATTTTTTTCATGACCACCATACATTAATGGTTATAAAGGTATATTAAATTTATAAATATGATTTTTATTACATTATTAGTACTATTTAATGTTTATGTAAACATTTTTCGCCTCTTCTACCCTATTCGACAAATCAAATCTATTTTGGACCAAATGACCTATGTGAACTCAACTTATTTAATAAATAAATAAAACATGGTAATAAATACAATAAAAATAATAATTATAATTGAATGAAAAAGAATAATTTTATTACGTAATTGAATAATTAATATAATATTATTATTCAGGAAGATAAAAAGTGTATGTGGTTAGACGAGAGTCTAGATACATGATTTTTTAAAAACGATTCATAAATATTTTAAACTCTATATCTTATATTTATATGATCATTTACATGTTTCACAAAATTTATTATTTATAGTTAAAATAATTTTAATATAAATTTTAATTCACTTTTTAAATTTAATTAAAAAGTGTTTATAAAAGAATATTTTAATGTTTTTTATGAGAAACTATTTAATTTCACTACCAAAGTGAAAAAGGTTTTTTTAAATTTATTATAGGACTTATTTTTTCAATGATCATAAAATTTACTCATTTTCAAGATTCATATAAAAATATATATGGTGTTTTGAAGAATATAGTATTCATATTGTTTGGGACTTTTTTAGTTCCAATAATGTCTTACAAATAAATAAGAAATATTTTAACAATTTTATGAGATAATTAAAATCAATTTTTCTTATGGGATTAAATGAAACATTTTATGATTTTTTTGAAGGAAAAGGAAGATTTAATGATTTTTTATCATGAAATTATTCTTATACACTTTAGATAATGATGAGTGGGTCTAATATAATCCTCAAATGAATTTTGTAAATATATAATCTCGAGAGGGGACATGTTGTAGTTAACCATGAAGGTTATTACATTATATGGATTCCTATAATAATGTATAAATATTACAACATGGTTTCAATATTATTTCAATGGGGTTTTTTGGAAATATTTTTATTTCACAAGGTATGAAAATGATATCATGATTAATTGAATATTTCTTGATTTTCTAAATGTGAAATCATTGTTTTGAGGGAAAATATTTCATGAGTTATCATGTTTTCTCAAGATACTACCATGATTCTAATTTTTTGTCTATACATGATACAATTTTTTTTTAAAAAAACTTTTTGAAATAAATTTTATTTAATGAGTAAGTAAATTATTATTTGAGATAAAATTTTATTTTGAAAAAAGAAAAACAACCCTATGGAATTTCATGTTTTTCAAAGGTATTAATGGGTTTCTTGAATTTTTATACCCCTCACTATGATTTTTTTGTTCATCCCATATTTTAATATTTTTTGACATGGAATAAGTTTTTCTAAGACTTGTTGTAAGGTTAGTGGTGATATGTAGTGAATTTATAAAAATTTCATCCATAAAATAGAAGTGTAACTATAAAAACTGACTTTTGTACGAAACAATGTATACTATGAAGAATTACACATATTTTATATGATAGTTTTAATAATAATATATAACCCTAAACCTCTAAGATCCTTTAAATGAAATAAAATGAAACCCATATTTTTAAACTAAAAATTAATAGATGTTTATGTTATAGGTTCCTATTTTTGGTATTATAGAATTGGTTTTGATAATTTTAGTGATTATGACGTTTTTAAGAAAAGCCATTTTATATATACTAATCTATATTTATATTATCATGAAATATTATTTGAGGGTTTCCATATTGATTTATCTAAACACATGTCTATTTTATAAAGGTTTTACATATAGAAAAAGGGTTAATAGAGTAGGAATGAAACAAAATGATAATATCATTCCAAAACAACAAACTAGAATGGTTACAATTAAAAGAGAAAAGATTTAGGATATTTTAAATCAATTAATAGAATATATAAATGATGAAACATAGGAAAGAGAGTGAACCCATTCTTCACAAAGGAATATATCTATAGTGGAATATTTGATGAAATAATACCCTATAGAATTTATTAGAAACAAAGATCGAATAATTGATAAAGAGTGGATTAATTTTTCATAAGATAAAATTAAATGTTTTGGGATGTCTAGAGAGTAGGATGGTAACTATCACAATTTATCACTTTTAAGGAAAATTAAATAAATAGTTGTCTTTGGTTGATAATTCCAAGGAAAGGGATGATGTTGATACCATGTAATGGAAAATATTTAAAGATATTTTCCTTGAGAAATATTTTCTTAATGTTGATAAAATTAAAATGGAATATAAATAATTATAGTTGAAGTAAAATTAGGAGAATTCAGTTTCCACCTATGATGAATATTTTATCAGATTATCCAAGTATGCACAAAAAATTATTTAGAACTATTATAGTAAAATCTATATATTTTACTCAAGATTTAAACCATAATTGGTATATAATTCATGAGGAAACCTTTCAATGTTATAAAAAGGTTGAGATGAGTTTTTTCAAATTTTATACAAATATGGAGAAAAAGCATTTGAGGGAGAAAATAATGCGGACAAAACCATTGAGGAAATAAAAATGTTTGAAAATTATACTTCTTTATTATGATAATAGTTGTAAAAATATTTCCATTCAATGTAATATGTGATCTAAAAAGTTTTTCTAGTGTGGTAACTTGTGATATAAGGTTCATGACTAAAAATTAATAAGAAATGGAAATAGTTAGACCGATGATACAAATTATATAGTGAAGTTTTTTTATTGTAATAATTGGGACCAATATTCATATGTGTTCCTAAAGAAAAGTATGACAAATGGTGATCATCAAAGACATACAAATATGAGTGTATAAAAATCATTTTCCACTACCCCTAAATATATAGACTATAAAATGAAGTGGTGATAGGTACATTACTTGTCTTCTAAAATTATTCCACTGTCTAGTTTCATTTATAATATATGAATTCCTTTACATCTAGGAAATTCTCTCATAAAATTGAAATATCACATTAAAAAATAAATAGTAAACTTTTGTTAATAATTTTTTATGGATGTATTAAGGAAATATAAATTTATAAAACCTTTCCTATTATCATATATAGATTTTTTTTAATATAAATATTTTTATCTCACCCTTATAAGACTATAATATTATTATGGGTATATATTATCTTTTGATTTATCCTACTATGATAGATTGTAGTGATAAAGAAGTCATATTTAATATTCTGAGTCAGTTTTAATTCATATATAAGAATGATTTCATACCCATTATAACATATTAATATGTTAAGAAATTAATTAAATATGGGAAAAATGTTATCTTACTCAAGTCATTAAAAAAGTAATTATTCAAATTTGTGATGAAACTAAATTAAATAATTTTTCTGCTTTATTTCCTGATGATTTTACTAATTTTATTTTTGGTTGAGAGGTTAAATTCACCATTGACCTAGTTCTTATATCTAATTTTATATGAAAACCCCGTTATCAAATAGATTTAGTGGTTCTATTAGACATTAATTTTTTTTACAAAAATTACTTGATATGGGTTTCATTCACCCTGGAACATCACCTTCAGTTTATCATGTTTTTTTTTGAAAATAAGGATGGTTATATGATCCTTTTCACAGATTATGAAGCATAAAATTAAATTACAGTTAAATATATGTATTTGTTTCCTTATATCACTGAATTGTTTCTTCAAATTTAAGATGATCAGTATTTTTTGAAGATTGAAATTAGGTTTGGGTGTTATCAATTTAATGTAAATCCAAAATAAATTCTAATGATAGATTTTCATTTTCTATACGACCATTATGAGTTTTTTTGGTTATGCCGATTGTGTTGATAAATGAAATTTTTTATTTATGGATCTAATTATTATAATTTTTCATACATAAGTGCAAAAATATTGGTGATATCCATTAATAAAATTATGGTAAAATATATGAGGTATGAGGATCACAAGAAACATTTATGGATTGTTCTACAAACATTAAAAGAAATAAGGTTTTATTGAAATTTTAGAAAATTTTAAATTTGGTTATAATATATTTTATTATATATGAATATTATTTCTAAAGGTAGAGTAACTATTTTTTATGGTAATAATAATTTGGTTGAATATTTTCCATGACCAAAAAATATCAAATAGATTCAATGTTTGATTTATATTATTTAGTTACTATAGAATATTTTTTGAGAAAGTTTCCAAATTATCATGCCCACTGACCAAGTTAACCCAAATAGAGTTATATTCTTCTGGAAAATGGAACTTAATGATTTTTTAGGAATTAAAAATAATATTGGTCAATTCACTATTTAAGGACTTTTGATTATGTAATAGTGATTTTTTATTTATAATGACTATTTATTGAAGGGATTTGTTAGCGTTTTAATGTAGGAAGATCAGGTAATTACATATATATCACGACAATTGATATCCAATGAAAATAATTATATAATGAATTATCTTGAGTTTTATTAAGTAGTTTTTTATTTAACAATTTTTGGAATATTCTTTATGGGTAGAAATGTGATATACAAATTGATCATAAATATTGAAAGATATATTCACTCAAAAAAAGTTGAAGATATGAAAAATAAGATGGTTAAATCTGATAAAATATTAGGTTTTAATGATTCACTATTATCCAGGTAAAGCTAAAAAGTTAGAATATTCCTTAAGTTAAAAAGATAATGCTTCATTAACCATGATATGAATGGAAAATGTTCCAGTATTTAATGATTTAATGATGATTGTTATAGAAATTATGTGTGGAGTAACCAATTCATTTTTATCTCAAGTAAATGTACAATCAAACTAATTGAAAAGAATATATAATGATTATAATTAAGATCATAGTTTATAAAGAAATATAGAATAAGATAAGAATGGAATGTTCCATGAGTTTAATGTTGATAAAAAAGGTATCATAAGGTTTGGAAAGAAGGTTTTTGAACTGAGTTTTTTTTTCAATTGAAAAAGTATTTACTAAATAAAGATCATGGATCTTTATTTTTCATTAATCTTGGTAGTACAAACATGTATATATAAATTCAAGAATATTATTTTTTGGAATGAATAAAGAAATATATTTTTTATTTTACCAAGAAAATTTTTAATTGTCAATAGGTTAATGATAAAAGTAAACTAATATAGTGGCTGATTCAACTATTTTCAGTTCATGAATGAAAAATAGATAATATATTTATTGAATTCATGGTGGTTTTATTAAAGGATTATTGATGTAATAATTTAATTTGGGTAATTATTGATGATTTTACTAAATCTACAAATATTATACATATTTGAGATACTATGTCATTAGATCATCTAGGAACACTTTATCTTAATGAGATAGTAAAGTTACGTGGATTCCCTTTCAAAATTTTAAATTATCATGAAAATGGATTTACATATATTTTTTGGAAATTTCCTCAGAAATTATTGGGTATTGAGAAAAGATTTAGTACTTCTTTCCACCCTCAATCTAATGTATAATCTGAGTGGAAAATTTATAATTTGCGGGATATTATTTGGGCCTATTCATATGATTATTAATTAAGTTGGGATCACCATCTGTCATTTGTATAGTTTTTTCATCATAAACTTTTTCATTTTAGTATACCAATGGAACCATATGAAGAATTATATAGAATATAGTGCCGAACTCTAACATGTTGGGATAAATTCAGTGGGAGAAATATATTAGGACTTGAATTAGTATAAGGGGTGGATGAAAATGTAAAGTTCATTAAGATATGTGTGAGGTAATCCTAGAGTAGGTCAAATATTTATGTAGATAATCAAAGGAATGATCTTTTGTTTGAGGTTGGAGAAATTTTTTTTCTTAAAATATCTCTATCGGAACGTGTTGTTCATTTTTACATAAAAGGACAATTATGTTCATAATTTATTAGTATGTATGATATTATAGAGATGATGGGATTAGTTGCATACTGAGTATCCCTAAATTTTTATTAAAATATGGTACATGATATGTATCATGTTTCATCGATATAGAAATATATAAATGATGAATCTCCTGCTTTGATTCCAGAAGTAGTTCTATTGGAGGAGAATATTTATTATGAGGAAAATCCTGTTTATATTCTTTATCATTGAGATAATTTCTAATAGAATAATATAATTCAAATGGAAAATTATTTATGGAATAACCATTTGATTAAATAAGTAATATTGGAATCTAAAAAATATATGTGATAAAAATATCCTTAAGTTTTTTCCTAATGAATAAAATAATGAGGATTCAATTTATTTAAGGTGGTATTGAATTAAAACCAAGATAATGTTTATAATAAATCAATATCATGTATTATAAATATTCAAGATTATATTTTATGGAGTAATATTCACTATTAATAATTTTAAGTAGTTTTTCAATCAAAAAAATAAGTAATTCCATTCCATCTAAATTTTCATCCATGTATTATATAGGTTTATTAAAATGTTAAATTTCGAATTTTTTTTAATTTAATTAATTTAACATATTTTTTATATCACCATTTAAAAATTATTTTATGGTGATTTTCTTTATATTTTTAGAAATAGAAAATTTTTAGTTGAATAGTCATAATATTATATTCTAAAATACCATAAATTTTTATTCATTTAAGTATAAAGATCATATAATTATATTTTTAAATGATTTTAAATTCAAATAACTCTATTTTTTTGTTCATAAATCAATAACTGTCTTTGAGATCAATTTTATTCTTTATTCTTGGTGAAAAATCATTTTTATGCCTAAAAAGTCATATTTCCAAATAAAAACATTGTGTTTCGCATACTTATATTAAAATTTATTTTTTCCACCTATATAAATTAATTTTTTTAAAAATATATTACATATTTCTAATAATCATTTTAAAATTATATGATTAGTTCCATTTCATTTTTAATCACAAAATATTATTACCATGTAAATGGTTATCACCAAGGTAAGGCTTAAAAGTGTTCAAGTGGGGGGGGGGGGTGGGGGATTAAGGGATAATGACTAAAATATATCTAACACTTTTATAAATTTTATTGGATGAGTTTATTTAAAACGTAAATCCTATTTTCTAAATTGGAAAAAATTGAAGCCATATTCCATGGAGATTATGTCTATTATTTTTAAAAGTTCTTATCTTTTAAAAGGGAGCCAATCCTCTCACTCATATATGGGTACCTTTAATCCTCAATTATACACATACATTTATCATTTTATATTGAAAAAAATTTACCAACATACCTTCCCAACATATTTATCTTTGTCATAGAGCTTCGAGTATTCCCAAAATAGCAATATAAGAAACCTAAATGTGTTTATCCAAGGAGGATTTCCAAGGGATATTTAAAGATTTAACCATGTTAATTAATTTTTATTTATTATTAAACATAATTATATTATTTTATAACCATTATAATATATTAAATAATTATCTTAAATATACTAAAATCCTATTGTGTCAATGGTAAAACTTTTTTCCATCTCCTTTCCACCTAATGAAATAATGAAATGTCTTTTGTGAATATATGTAGACTACCGCCTCCAATACGTGATGTAACTCATTTTCATCAACACATAAAATTAATGGTTTTATATATTTATTAATTAATATATATGATATTTATGAAATTATTAGGATTCAGTAGAAATAAAATATTATCTAATTCACTTCCCACCTATCCATTAGAAAATTGAAACATCACTCAAGTGTATATGTGAACTACTAGCTCCATGAAATGATGTATTTTATTTTCCCTTAGAAAATTACATGAATGGTTATAAATGTATATTTAATATATAAATATAATTTTTATTTCATTATTAATATTTTTTTAGATTATAAAACTATTTTATGACCCCATTTAACTCTGGTCATCAGATAGAATCTGTTTTGGACCAAACGACCTCAAAACTAGCTACATAAACCGAAATAATTTAGTAACTAGATAAATAATTTAATAAAATAAATACAAGATATATTTATAAAGGAATTATTATTTAAAATTTTCTTAATAAAGTAAATAATTAATATAAGTTTATTATTCTTTAAGGTAAAAGATGTATTGGGTTAGTTAGGAATCGAGGTAAGGGGTTTTTCTTTAAAAACATCTTCTTAATGTCATAAACTATTTTCCTTTCAAATACTTTTTATATATATTTAAAAATGATATTATTTTATCCTAAAATTCTGTTAAAAGTAATTTCAAAATACTATTTAATTTCTATTAAAAGAGTTTAAATATGAATATTTTTTTCATTTTATGTTCATGTTATTTTTTCTTTCTTCATAAAAGTGTAAAAATAATGTTTTTAACAAAAATTTCCACCATCATGTCCCTTATTAATTATCAATATTACTTTTAAAATTTTTATGGGTTTTCCAAGAATATTTTATTCTCATTGTTATATGAATGTTTTCTTTTAAAAAAATTTTCGAATGAAAATTATATTTCTTTGAATTTTTATGAGATAATTGAATGTAATTTTTCTTATGGGGTAAATTGATTGATTTTAATTGTCTTGTGACGGTAATGTAGGATTTTATGTATTATTCTCAATATATGGTTCTTTAACATTTAATATTATGACATATGGGTTTGTTTTACTCCTCTAATGCATTGGGTCATGATACGATCTTCATATGAGACATATTAGAATTAACTTTGAATGTTATTCCTTTAAAGGGGTTATTATATAGGTTCTTATGAGAGTGATTGTGTGTATAATGTCACAATATGACTACATTTTTTTCAATGATTTATAAGATTTTTTTAGAAATACTTTTATTCCACAAGGTATTAAAATGATCCCTTAATTAAAGTATTTTTTTATATTTTAAAGGTAAATGATTTTTATTCAAGGAAAATAGGTAATGAGTTCTCATGTTTCCTTTTGAAACTAACATGGTTATGATATTTCATTTATTCACATAAAAAAATATTTTTGGATTAATTGAGAAATAAAGGTGATTTCACAAGTTATTAAATGATTATTTGACCTCAAAGTTTGTTCTATAAAAAAGAAAACATCATTATGGATGACCGTTTACTTCAAAGGTATGACTGGTTTTTATTATTATATCCCTTACTAATATTTTTTTATTATCCCATGTGTTATAAGATTTTTTCAAAGGACTTAAGGATGTATAGGAAATATATAAAGGAATATAGTTATATTTCAAGAATGAATAAAAAGTTGCATGAATAAAACATGAGTGAAACATAATTAACTTTTGTTGTGAAAAAAATGTGTACTATGAGGACGTTTTATATTTTTTATGAAATGGATTTATTAATTATTTATAATTATAAACCTAAAAGTTCATAGAAATGTAAAAAAGTTAATCCATTGTTTTTAAACTCATTATTAGGGGTTTTTATGTTATGGGTTCTTATATCCTCTTACGACAATCTAACACATGATAGTTAAAATATTATATGTGTGATGTTAGATATATGTCATCTAGAATATATTAAATATATATATTATAATATTTTAATATAATTTATAGGTTCTATTTATATAATGGGACTTATATAAACCTTAAATATGACTGGCACATTAAGGATATTTTAGCATTTTTGTTTCAGAGAAGAATAATAATCTTATGATAAGATATTAACATTTAGTTACTTTAATATTCTTGTAATTGAATGTGAAAAAGTCAGTTGGTTATAGGAAAAAAACTCTAACAGAAACCCACTTTCACTAGATAATTTTTTTAACTAACTAGATAGCTCTCACAAGAAAAACATGATGATGCTGATATATGGCTATTAGTGTTTGGCTCACCACAAGATAAAAATAGTTTTTCATCCCCTTGAAAAATAGTGTTCACTCATATATAAATAAAAGTAACTCATAAATTTTTACTCTCTTATGTTCTTTCAGATAATTTAAACTATAAGAGTTTGTTGTTCCCTAATATTTTTTGATATTTCCCTCTATACTTTACACTTAAGAAATAACAAACCACAATACAAATCATGGAATATGAAATAGATTATAAAAAACTCTTATTTATATATATTACTAATCAATAAATTTTCAACATATATACTATGATTAAATATGATAAACCTTTTTGATCTTTCTTTTGTATGAGAATTTTTTTTGGAATGATCCATATCATGGGCATACATACTGTGGTCTTACCCATAAATTATATGGGTGTCACAGCTACTCCATTTATCATTTATATGATGAATGTGTTTTCCACATCCAATCCTGCAAGTTTTGTTAGTTACAAATCTATTATGAATATATTTAATGTGAATTAAGTTATCATTGAATAATCTCAGTAGGTTTGACTAATTTGAAACAGGTTTGTTGATACATTTCATATGGATGACACATTTTATTAAGATGAAATTTTTTTAAGATGGATAAATAATAGATATTATATCTCTTATCAAGGTATGATTATTTTTGTAAGTAATATTTATTAAGTTCATTTCATTAATGTTGATCTATTTATCACTCATTCAGACGGTGCTATCAGCCCTTCAAAGTAAGGGGATCCTAAATAAACATTTTTTGGATCCTAAAGATAATGTAATACCTTATAAAAAAGAATGACTTTTTTTTATAATTTGGATATATCATCAAATATACTCCATCATCAAATAATAAGAATATAATCCACTTATATAAAATTCTAAGTATACTATTTTTTTATATACCTTTTATGTTTTTAATTTCTGAAAATAGATTGAGCTATGTTTCGGTTTACTTATAATTCCAATGATCGAATGATAATCACATAAAACCCATAGTTAGTATCAGATCCTTATTCTATATACAATTAAATTCACAATATGACTTTTTAAAGAACCTTTCCATCACCATTTCATGGTTCCACTTATATTTTCGTGGTCAAAACAAAAAATTCCTCTTCATTGTCACTATACTACAATACACGGAGTAGTACTTCTTTACAATAAATTCAAAAGGGACCATGATATGAACAATGAAAAAAACTTCCCATTTAGGAGATAATAGTGAATTTTTGAGATAATAGACTTTAACACTAAAAATTCCCATCAACTCAAGACCACAATGTTCTAAATCTGAGAGTTTTACCATGAACACAACATGCTCAATAACACGGTACTACCCATGGTATAATCAAAATGGGAACCATTTAGGAACTGTGATTTTAAAGAATGTTTTGGAGGGCCTCCAAATATTAAAAAATTTATTTTAGATATTCTTAATTATATATTAACAATTTTTTATATATTATAACTTGTAGACATTGTAAAATAGTATTTTTAATGTCTCAAAAAAAATATGAAAATTTCATATTTATTACTCATGTTTTATAAGATAAATAAAATTAAAATCAATTTTTTAAATTCAATTGATATTCTTGTTTTGTAATTTTTTTAAGAAATATTAATAATTTGTGTGATTAAACCTATATTACAAATGAGTTTTTATATATTGTTATGGGATTTATAATAGTTACTAAACATAGTTTATGCATTTTATGTGTTAGATATATTAAGAATTGAATTATATATTGGGTGAAGTATCCCCTATAAGAAGAACATTGGGTTGGACTTAAAACTATCTTGAAGGCTGATTCCTTCATCAAGAAAATGGGGGTTGACTATCAATGGCTATGAGATTACTCATATGAAGAATATCAATTTCATATAACTATATTAAATTAACAAAAATATCATGTACCTAATTTATTAAATGCGTTAAGATATGTATGAATCTAATTATATTATATTATGGGTGAATGATACAAACTTTTGTTTTGTGTAAATATTTACAAATCAACGTAATGTAAAAACATTAATTTGGTACATGGAATATGGATTATGAAACAAAATCCTTATAATCATGCATACACAAAATAATAAAACAAGACAAGGAAAAGAATTCATAAGAAGCAATAGTTGTGAATTTAATATATATATATGATGTATATTAAACTGGTTGTAATTTTGAAATGAAAAAGAACTCAAATACTAGGTGAGATATTCCATTAATTGAATCAATTTTCTATAAATTAATTATCTAACCATGTAGGTTCTACTAAATCTAGGTGCCTTGGATTATATTTTTTAATTAAAGCAAGAAATGAGGGACACTAGGTCATCCTTGGGTAGGTTCTTCTAAAGAAGGTTCAATGATACTGATTATTTTATCCTATTATTAGCCTTTTTATTGGGATAAAATATACTAAGAAACACCTTTGAAGGATTCACAAGGAATAAATCTGATTAATCCATATAATGGGATTGATAAATTAGTTTCCTACTTGACTATCCAAGAGTTATTATTTTTAGGATTGGGATCTTTTCCTACTTGAATAACTATGTGGTGAGAGGAACACTAAAGTGACTCTTTTCTTATTGAAATATTGATCTTGTTTTACTAAAATAATATGAATTACAAGGAGAACATAGGAAAGTGGTAGTCATTGTAATTTTTTAACTTTACTTATGAATTTATTTAGTATGGTTATGTGAATATAATTAGACACATGTATGAAACATTTGAAAATGTAATGGACTTTCAAAACAAAGTAAGAACTAAACAAGGAATGATAATTAAGATTATTTTATAATATAAGTGTAGTGAATACTTAATAGATAGATTCATTGATCATCTAATAAAGTGTGGAATCTTCCCTAACTCACCCCTCTTAGGACACCATAATATACTATTATGAATCATATTTTGTTATACATGGTTTTATAAATAATGATTAAATATAACATTACTATTATATTTTTGGGTTATATTTTGGAGATTATTTCTCTATAACTAAACCACATTACATATAAAGATGTTATCAATACACCATAAGAGATATATACTAGGGGACATCCAAGATTCTATTTTATGATGATTTTGGGCTGTGAAATATATGTAAGAGGTTGGGATTTTGATAAATAGCAATATTATTTTAATAAATTATTATTTTTTGGTTATGTTAAAGACTCTAAGTGATATTTTTCTATAACCATACTAAAAAAAATGTGTTTTTGGTCTGATCATATACATTACTTGAAAAAAATATTAATCGAGGAGCCATTGAGATAAATGTTGTACTTAGATATGTTCAAAAACAACTTTTAGGAAATTTTATTGATAAGGAAGTTGAGTTGATTCCATAAATAATTTTGGAATACAGACTGACCCAAGTTAAAAAATAATATACAAGGAATCATAGGATTCATCTAAAAAAATAGATATATATTTATTTTAGAAAATGTTTATTAGGTTATGTTCATCGGACATGAACCGACTTCCTAAAATGAGACCATGAAGAGTTATGATTCTAATTAATGGTTAGAATCCATATAATCAAAAATGAAATCCATGTCCACTAACCAAGTTTGGAACTCAGTGGATGTACTTGATGGGATAATGACCAAATATTTGAAGTCATTTTTCCGTAATAAAAATGAAATGGATGGTAGAGTGTGTGCCTATAAATTATAACTTCTTGAAAAAGGATAACTTTATTATTAACTATAATTAATCCCTTTCTCCTGTTGTGTTGATAAAGTCAATTCAAGTATTACTTTCCAAAACAACTTTTTTTTGATTATGTGTTATATTTAAATCGATTCTAAAACTAGTTTCCTTAATAGGAATTTCTTAGAGGATGTGTATATGATATGAACCAATTATTTTAAAATTCTAAATAAAAAATATATGGTATGGAATCTATAATGATAAATATTTTGATTAAATTAAGATTCTCATCATTGAAATATCTATTTTTTATATAAAAAAAGAATTTAATTTAATAAAAAATGTGGATGATGGTTAATTATTTAAGAACATTATATAAATCATACTAGTATTTTTAACATTGCAGGAAAATGATAAACTAATTATAGAAATGAAATCAAAATACTTCACTCTGTGAAGATGTGGATGAGTAGTTTATTATTGATGAAATACATGGGTGATGTTTCTTACATATCAAGAATAATGATATATATATATATATATAAATGTGGTTTCTTAGCATGATTCAAAGAAATTATGTTGGTAAATTTCTAAATTGTTATACCATGAATAATTCTATGAAGGGGAATCTATAGCTCTTTTTCTTGGTTTTCTCAAAAAAGGGAATCAATAATACTACATGGGAAAAATATTAGGAAGATTTGGAGTCATTAAATAGTGTTTAAAAGAATGGATGAGATTAATTATGTGTCCACCATAGGATCTATCATTTATTCCATGTTCTATACTCAACCTGAGGCCTATTTTGAACATGATGTGGTTCCTATTATTTTAGGATGAATTGAGCTCCACTATAATAGTAATTGAGATATCACTCAGACTAAGAAATACATGTATCACCAAATAAATGAAAACATCCTTCAAGAATTCCATTCCAAATTTTATATTATTAAGATGGTAGATGTAATAATATATTTAATGTTTTTAGTGGAAAATATAGAAAATCTAATGATAAATCCATTATGAAAACAAAAAAATGAGGGTCATGTTAGGTCTCTCAATATTCAATATTTAAGAAGTTAATATAATGGATATATATAATGTATCCTGATTTTATAATAAAATAAGTATTTATTTAATATTTATTCATTTATGTTTGAATTTATTTTACATGAATGGTCGAATGAAATTATCCCATCAAAATATAACTTTGATTTGTCTCTAATTAGTGATCATTAGGGAGATGTATTTATTGAAATTATATTTTTTGATTATAATTTGTAGAACATTTTAATAATTTCATATGGTTGTATATGAGATATTAAAAATATATTTTTGATGTAATTAGTAGAGATGTATTACATAGACTAGATCGCTAAATTATATCCAATGGAATGTCATACATATATATATATATATATTAGTGTATGATTATTATCAATACTTATTACCTGTGGATAGTGTGATATCTATAATGAGAACATATATAATTTGATACCTTTATTTAGAAATTAAAAAATGACTTAGATAATCCTAGAGGTTGAGAATGATACTGATCAAGTCATTGATTGAAGCACAACCGAGATTTGATTTTTCAACTTATATGAGGAGTAAATAAATTTAAACTTTAATTGAATTAGATTGAGTAAATTATTTTCCATGCTCATTTTTTTATATATGATGTTCTTAGCTATTTTATTTATGGCACTTATGATTTTTCCATCTGTAAATGAATTCCATGTGATATATTCATCAAATTGGTCAATCTATTTTAGAGAATCAAGAATATATGATATTACATGTACTAGATTGACATTTTATATGTACAGTGGTCACTCTATGTCAATAATAATTTGTATTATATTGTTATATATTAAAAATATTATGGTGGACATGTCTGTATAGAGATATGGGTATGTTTGATAGAGATCACACAAGATCTCTTATTAGCTTGAGTAGCACTTGTGATTTAATATAGTCTATGATTTTATTACATATAATATGTACGTATTAAATATTTTATTCAAAATGTTTTAAGGCCAATATATTCATGAATCTAGTCCTATAAATAAATGTTATGTTTTTTATAATGTTTTTCTTCCAGAATGAATAAATTTTTATACAATCATATCCAAAAGTTGTAATGGATTCATATTGAACTGTGATGTTTTTATATAAATTCCTTATGAGATATTATGGAAACTTTGATATTATTATATGTGCACAAAAAAATGAGGGTGGAATTCTATGGCCCCCACACCATGTCCTTTCCAATAATGTATATAAGTGGTGTAGATATATCATTTTACAAGCATATAATGCATGTATTTTCCATGTTCACTCCTGTATATTTTTATTAGTTAAAAATTCAATATGAATTTATTTAATAATAATTACATTTTAATTGAATTAGTTTAAAATATTTTATAATGGGAAGAAACATAGGTTAATAAATTTCATATCGAATATGCATTTAATTAATATAAAACTCATTGAGGATGGATATATAAGATATTTGATCCATACTATTGGGGAAATAAATTCTATTTCAAGTTAATAACTAAAACTATATTCATTATCATATATATATTTATTATTAATTTTGATGTTAATATCACCCATTTAGAGTGTAGGTATCGTTAATAAATTTTACGAGTTCCTAGGCTGGTGAAACCCCTCCAAGATATGAACCCGTTATTTTCTTCTATAGTGATATTCATCAAATGTAATCCATAATCAATGAATAAGACAAAATAGACCACTCATACCTCATTATATCTACGATCCATTTTGATATTCCATATATATTTTTATTCCATGAAGATATACTAGTCTATTTTTTTCATTCACTGCCAATGATCATATGATGACCCCATAAACCCATTACTATGTATGTAGATCTTATTCCTCGATATGTTGGTTTCTATATTAAGTCATTCTTAGAGAAATTGTTTCATCAAAATTAACTATAAGAAAAAAATTATATTTTAGTTATGTTATCAAAATATTTGACATGGAAAATAATGTCACTATTACAAACCTTTTAGGGAAAATGGTGCACTTTTGTTCTGAAATAAAATATTAATATCTTGTGAATTCATCAAAATGAATATTCTTTTATCATGATTATTGATTTAATGCATAAATTTATTTCTACATATTCTGTAACTTTCTAGATTTATTTAGTGTTAGTAACATTTCTATTCATGTAATATAGAAATCTTCAATAATATTTCCTGCATAGAATATTGTCTTGACACCCAATCACCCAAAAAAATAAACATACAAAGTTTCAATGCCAAGTAACATTAAAATTTATATTATTATAAATACTAGTGTAATTTTATTCATAGAGTATGTATAAACATCTATTAAACAATCAATAACTAATACAACCATATTAGTACTAGCATGTACCATCCATGTATATTTTCTTCTAGAATAACCACCCACAACTTGACATCAATTAAGAAACTACCAACATACATAATTATATTTTGATACATGTAATCTATCTATAAATTCATATGATATTTAAAATCATAGTTTCATTCCATTTATAGCTTCCTTATATGATTACATATTCTCTTTGAATAATATATCATCTTTCTTGTTGAATATAAACCAACCACTTTGTTTTCAACTTTCCCATATTGCATGTGCCTCTCGAAAAACACCTCCTCATATGTGTTATGGATTCTAGTGTTCTCATTCCATCTTATATGCATACACAACCTAGAATTCATTGATTTATATCCTAATCCAACTATCTAAAATGGGATGTGCTTACTTATAATAAAATTATTGTCAAACATGAGTAATACCATTGAATCATTGGGATTATAATATATAGTATAGGTATAGGAAAATTAATTGAGATACACATTTTGTTTTACTTGATGTTCACTTACAATGAAATCCTTCTTTAAGAAGTTTTTTCTCATGAAAACACACAAGATAGTGACATAATATACTCTGGTAATATTGTATCTTATATGATAACCATTAGTAAAACTAGTTGGAACATCATTAGTTGTTACACTATTATTTTAAAAACATGTCTTGAAAGGTATTATGGAAGAATTACAATTCATATAAGACACTTCATAAATTCTACATGTATTTACATCTGTTATTTGACGTTTGTAAGGAAATCTATGTACAAGAGCAGCTCCACACAACATATAAAATATCGCTAAATTTTTGTTTAAGATTTTATCTAACAAGTTTGGCCTGAGTATCATATATATTTTTCCAAGAATATTCATTAATTCCAATATTAAACCCCAAAATTTATCAGAGTGATATCATAAAGTATATTAATATATATATATCTTCTTCATAAAATAGTTTATACAGTTTTTATGAGTGAACTATAGAAACATTTTGGTTTTATATTTATCTATGAAGGTTTATTTGTTTTAAAACATAATAACTAAATATGTTTAACACCTAAGAGTTCATTCCCAAAATATTATAAACAAACCACAAGGTATATACCTGGAAATTAACTTAAGTTATACCTAAAAAAGAACGATATTTACTTTATATTGAAGGAGTCTTTTATATTATATTCACCACTCATTACCCATACTGGATATCATTTATTCAAGTATTTTTAAAATATTATTTATAAAGTTCAATAAAAAAATCATTTAAAATTAAATAACATCTCATTGTTTTTAACTAGACACTTAGACAAAAATTTTGGTAACACTTAATAAAAAATAATTTATTTGTATGAATCAATCCTCTTGGAAGCATGTGTTCATTTGATTCTCCTTACATACTTAGGAAAAACTCTTTCTTAGATACTTGGAGAGTTCCACATACATCTTATAGCCTTTATAAACATTCCAGGATCTTATGTTAGGAATAAAAAATAAGAATGGAATACTATTATAAATAACTAAGAATTAAATAGAAATATTACACACAATGATCAAAATACCTAAAAAATAATCTAACACTTACATCTTATTTAATTGATTTTTGTTCCTTATAATGGCACCTTTATTACCACATGTGAAGTAGACATAATCATATTAATTTCTCTAAATAAGAATCTTTTTTTCATTGAAGTATTTTGTAAATATCTATTAACATTGAAAAAGTTATGGGGTTTTTAACCTTTTATTTTACATTGTTTACCGTAAGTGGTGGGGAACTATGGAACCACCAATCCTTATCTACCTAAAATAGAATAATCAAACTATTCCTATGTAAATTATTTATAATGTTAATCTTATAATTAATGATGAATATAGGCGAATATGGTGCTGAGGATGATAATATGAGATTAATGGATAATTTATTATCCAAAAAGAATTAAAAATTATCTAATTGATCAATTCACTTCAACATCTTCAATTAAAGATCACTATCTAGGCATCATTTTTTATAACCACTTTCTTTTTGAAGTTACTGATAAAAAATAGTGGAATCCAAAAAATAATATAAATTTTCCTATTATTCTGAAGGATATATATACTATAACACTCTAGAATATTTCTACTAGTGAGGACAAGGTCTTTTTCAAAGAATTATCACATTTCTCTCATGGTTTCTCTTTTTATTTGAAAAATATATAAAGAAATATATTAGCAATTTACCATGATTATCAAATGTAATGTAATAATTTTTATTAGTCTCATACTATTTTATCAAGTCCATATAGCCCTCACTATTATATTCAAAAAATGTTGTCACATAGATATTGTAATAGAATTTATTAATATTTATCTTTTTATAATCATGATTATATAAATGAAAAATACTTTAAGGAATTTAGGTAAGCGATCTATCCAACCCCATTAACTTATTTTTCCATGACCCATCAAGTATCCTCTCCAATGCTGAAATCTGGTACTCGTATTTTCTCAAAACATCCCTTAAAATGGGTTTAAATAGACTATGTACATTGCACTTAGTACCAATTTGGTTAAATAAAATGTAATGGACCGAACTTCTCCGGCCCATTCCTTTGTCAAAAAGAGGGTCTTGAAGTGTTCTGGAGGGTAAAATGGACTTTTCCCACACTTTTTAGAATTTTGAAAGTACACGCCGTGTAGTGTGAGTACAAACAGTGTACCCCCTCGCCTGGTATACCCTGTGTTGAAGGCTGTGTCCTTACCGTGTGAAATAAATGGGTACATGCCGTGTACCCAATACTACATGCCGTGTAGTCCCTCCCTGTGTACACGTTACCCTCAAACCGTGTGTCGACTAGGCAACAGTCATGTGCCGTGTTGGAGCTGTGTCCTTGCCATGTGAAATAAATGGGTACATGAAATGTACCCAATAATACATGTCGTGTAGTGACTCCCCGCGTATGTGTTACCCTCAAACAATGTGTTGACCAGTCAATGGTCGTGTGCCACGTTGGAGGCTGTGTTGGAAGCCGCGTGGTGGCCACGTGAAATGGCCATGTACACGCCGTGTACCATAAATTACATGTCGTGTACTTTTGTTTTTCATGCCTATAATAGGAGGGTTCCCCTCCTCCTTTTCAACACACCCCTCTCCTCCCCTTTCTTCTGAGCAGAGCTCTCCCAAGAGACTCGAAGGCTCCTTTTTCTTCCATAACTTCTTCGTCCGAACTCCGATTTACGATCTGTCACCGGCCACAAGACCGTAACGACAAGGCAGAACTTCTAAGCTTGGATACTTTGTCCTTTCCTTCCCAGCTTCCACCCAAGGAGGTTTTTCTGTGTTTTTTCAGAAGTAACGGACATTTTCTAAAGTTGATACGGGGGAGCGTTGTGATCAGAACCTGTTGAGGTAGGGACTTTACCTTCGTCTCCCTAATTTGTGCATCATGCGGGGTGGGTGTTCTCTTGTTTACGTGAGACACATTTGAACCGGTTTAATAAAGATAATAACTTTCTTATATAACGGGGATGGGAAGTTCTGAATGCATTTACCTTTTTATTTATATCCTGTGATTATGTTGTGAATTGATCAGGCTTATGCCTACTGAAAATCACAGTAATTGGGGGACTTTGATTGCACAATTAAATGTTGCCCTATCATTCTAGACCGTTTATGGATAGAAACTTCATGGAATGTGGAAATTGGTTAATCACGTAAAGTTGGCTGATTAAATGAAAATATGGAACCCTTGTGTTATCATCCCGGTTGAACTAAATTGGAATAATAAACATGTGGGTGCTGTTGGGGTAAATTTATGTGAAGGGAGTGTTTTTGTGGGTTGTTGTGGATTGAGTGAGCAGCGGGGCTGCGGTTGGCTTGGTTGTGGGTTGGTGTGAATACTATGTTAGTGATGGGCAGTGGGGATATGATGAACGGTATCAAGGGATGATGGTGTATGGTGTGGTTGTGGTTATGGTGGTTGGCAGCAGGGATGCAGGTATGGGTTTGAATGTGAACAAACTATGGTTTGTGATTAATAAATAAAAGTGGAAAAGTTAGTGAATGGTGGGGCATGATAGTCAAATGGGAATAATATTTAATGGGGTTGGTTGGTTAATAAGAAGGACTTGGTTGTGTTTCTTGTGTTTTCCTAACTTGATTTGTGGATGGCAGGGATATGGTTTACGAATGATCTATGTGGTTAGTTTTGGATAGTTTCCCAGTAGTTAAGGAACTAATAACTGATTCTGTTGAAACATGAAAACGTAAATGGGGTTGGGGTTTTTTGTTGTATGCATGCTTCGTAGTAGCAGTGTCGAGGCACGTGCTCAGTTTTCTGTTAGAATCCATAGGTTGGGCTGAGTGTTTGGTATATATATATATATATCTATATATTTTTGTTTTATCGCACCCCATCCATGTTGAGCACTTAGTGCGGAACACTCCCATTTCATGGGAGAGGGTGTTTTCCCCTTAGTTACTAGCTCCTTCCAGCTCCTTCTTCCCTAGGCTGTGATGTATTGAGGTGACCTTACACCCAAGACTCTTCAGGTAGGTTTCGATTGGGGTGGTTTAGCCCAAGAGTCTTCGGGAAGGTTTTACTACTTCCCAAGAACCTTTGGGACGAGGCCCAGGTGCGTGCGGGCGGGATGCATGGTTATGAGGCCCATATGTGTGCGGGCGGGATACGTGGTTGTGATACCCAAGTGTGTAAGGGCGGGATACGTGGTTGTGAGGCCCAGGTGTGTGCGGGCGGGATACGTGGTTGTGAGGCCCAGGTGTGTGCGGGCGAGAAGAGTGTGGTAGCGTCAGGACGTTTTCCTTTAGGAAGAGCAGCTAGCTAGTGGGGGAAAAAGGTGCGGGGTACCCAATACTCTTGTTCTTATATACTACTACCTGTTGTGATTGTGTTTTGGTGAGTGTGGATGGTGAGGTTGGTTGGATATAACCCCTTTTTGGTTTCTTCTGTTGTTCCCACAGAACATTAGGATGTCTCCCCACTTGTGCATGAGAGCTTTAGGTTTCCATACTGAGTATACTTGTATGCTCACCCTACATTTACTTTCAGGTTTTCAAGAGGACTACCAGGGTCGTGCAGGACCCTACTAGTTGGGACAGTTGGAGTTGCTGCATTTTGCTGTACTTGTTTCTTTTGGTATTGTACTTTTTGAGCTTCTTGTACTTGTACCTTGTTTCAAAACTATTTAAACATGCATGTGGGATTGGTTTGGGTTTATTTATATACACTCTGTTCTTTTTCTTTTTGGTGGTTAAATTGTCCTATTTCCCGATCTTAAATAATAAAAGGGTAATGCCTACCATATTTGTGAAAACTCATACCCGTGGTTCTAGTCGCCACCCCGGGGCCTACTGGAGGCGGGACTCGGGGGGTCATTATCTCCCTTTCACCATTTCCACCTTAGGAGGGGCATCTTTGGTGGGAGGGGGTCGTGACAGAATGGTATTAGAGGTGATGGTTGAGAGATAGGATGGGGTCTGGAGTTAGGCACAGTGAGGATTGCATGGGATGGTAGGGCAATAGTGTTGGTTAATCTTGGTGCGTGACATAGGCCAGGGAAGACCAGCTAGGACACGGGATTTTCGGGCCCCCCGTCATCCGATGCAAGGACTCTAAGCCTACTGAACGACTCAGTGAGACCACATTGATTACAGGGTAGAGACCCTAGTGAAGGTACATGCATCATGATGATTTTGTTTTACTTGATTTGGGCGTTCTGGGAAAGAAATTGAAATAATGTGATAAAATAAAACCTTGAGAAATTTCCTTACTACTTGGGATTAGGCAATCCTTGTTTTCCGTACAGCTATGGAACCTGGACGTCATCCTCGGGTGACTCAGACGGTCGAGGCCCAGCAGATCCAGGCGGTCGATCAGTTGAGGATTGACCGAGAGGAGGAAGATAGCCAGTGGTAGAAGACTCTCCGTTCTTTCCAGTGGCAAACCCTCAAGAAGTACAAGGGTAATACTTTAGATATGGATATGGATGAGTGGTTTGAGGAGCTAGGGATTTCTTTTACCTTGATCCGTGCTCCGAGGGAGTACTGGGTTCCCCTAGCAGTCAGTTAGCTGAGAGGTGCGGCGCGACAGTGGTGGACGCTCTACCTCAGAGAGAGTATAGAGGTAGAGGTTCCGTGGGATGACATTTGAGAAGGAATTCCGAGATGAATTCCTTTCTTCCATAATCAAGGTGGAGAAGCGACAGGAGTTACTCTTCCTCCAGCAGGGGAGTATGTCCGTACGAGTGTTGGGGATCAAGTTCAAGGATCTCCTACGCTTTGCTCCAGATATCTTTCTGGATGAGGAGTCTCAGGCGAGACGTTTGGAGGAGGCACTTCGTCCTTCGCTCTAGTATGCCGTCACCCCCTTCTCCCTTCCGACGTACTTGGCAGTACAGAAGAAGGCATAAGTTGTAGAGAGGATGCACTCACTGGGAGGTACACCACGTGAGGGGTTTCATCCAGGTTTGTCGAAGGGGAAAGCAGTCAGCAGCAGGTCTCCTACAATGGGACCTTCCAGGTTCAGGCTAGTGGGGAGCAGGCCCTGAGAGTTCCAGTTCAGATCCTTAGGTCCTCCTCCCTTTTCCATGAGCCCAGGACCGAAGTGTTTTTCTTGTGGAGGTTTCAGACACATTCAGAGTCGGTGCCCGACCCGAGCTCAGTACGGTGGAGGTGGGCAGGTTTAGCGCCCACCTCAGCAGCACCAGTTGCCGGCGAGGCCCTTCCAGCAGCAGCAGGACCATGCTCCTATGAGGGAAGACTTTGCGAAAGGAGGCCGAACTTAGGGTGCTCCTCAGGGACCTAGAACAGGGCGGTGTCGAGGAGGTGGACGACATTAGAGAGGCAGAGGAGATAGTCATGGACAGTTGCACGTAGCAGAGTTGGCAGTTCCAGCTGGACCAGAGGTGGTACGAGGTACGATTTGTTTTTTCAACACTATCATTTCTACTTTGTTCAATTATGGAGCTTCACACTCATTTGTTGCACCAGATCTAGCCCATTATTTGGGACTAGACATAGAGAGACATTCCATACCACTGGTGATGAGTACACCAGTTGGAGGCCATACCAGCATATCTTGTGTTTGCTAGGGATTTGGACTGATGTTGGGACCACATCAATCTAGTAGGGACCTTCTTCTGTTACAGATGCAGCCATACGATGTCATCCTAGGCATCGACTGGTTGTTTTATGTTAGTGCCGTTATTGACTACTTCTAGAGAAGATTCGTGTTCTCCAACATGGATGAGCAGCGTGTAGCTTTTGTTGGTGAGAGGAGCTATTAGGTGGGAAGCCGGCATGTGGAGCCTCTCCTTTCCTTGTTAGGTGGGTTATCTGTGGTTCCAGATGATACAGAGATGATGGATGTACCGGAAGTTGTTGGGCAGTTCCTCGATGTTTTTCCTGAGGAGGTTGTGACTCTACCCCCCGACGTGACGTTGAGTTCGGGATAGAGTTACAGCCTGGAGCCCGTCCGATTTCGATGGCCCCATATCAGATGGAACCTTCAGAGTTGCGGGAGTTGCAGATTCAGATTGACGATCTGATGGAGAAGGGTTTTGTTCGACCCAGCATGTCACCATGGGGTGCTCCAGTTTTGTTAGTGAGGAAGGTAGATGGTGGTCTTAGGCTATGCATAGTCTACCGAAGGTTGAACCAGGTAATGGTCAAGAACTGTTACCCCCTCCCAAGGATAGATGATCTATTCGACCAGCTGAGGGGAGAAGGTTGGTTTTCTAAGATTAATTTACGATCGGGATATCATCATCTGAGGTTGAAGGACAATGACATCTCGAAGACGGCTTTCAGGTGTAGGTACGGGCACTTAGAGTTTGTAGTGATGCCGTTTGGAGTAACGAATGCAGCAGCTGTGTTCATGGGACTTATGAAATTTGTCTTTAGAGAGTATATGGACCGGTTCATCGTTGTGTTAATTGAAGACATCATGATATACTCAAGATCAGTATTGGAGCATGATGAGCATCTCAGGGAAGTCTTGGAAGTCCTTCGACACCACCAACTTTAAGGGAAATTGTCTAAGTGTATGTTCTTGACACAAGAAGTACACTTCCTTGGGCACATGGTGTCTCAGCATGGAGTGTCAGTGGACCCATCGAATGTGGAGGCAGTTGTTTCTTTGACAGCACCCAAGAGCATGGCAGAAGTTCATAGTTTCTTGGGGTTATAAGGAAACTATAAGAGGTTCGTTTCGGACTTCTCTCGAGTTGCTGCTCCATTGACATCTTTGACTAAGAAGAACCAGGTCTTCCTATGGAGCGAGCAGTGCCAGAAAACTTTCGACTACCTGAAGGAGAAGTTGGTCAGTGCTCTCGTACTCAGGTTTCCAGAGGAAGGATTGTTGTATGAGGTGTTTTGTGATGCTTATGGCCTTGGCTTGGGGTGCGTACTGATGCAGAAGAAGGGTGTGATTTTCTATGGGTCTATGCAGTTGCGCCCTCAAGAACGTAACTATGCCACCCATGACCTGGAGCTTGTAGCAGTAGTGTTTGCACTTAAGTTATGGTGACATTATCTCTTTGGGGAGTGCTTTGTGGTCTTCTCAGATCACAAGAACTTACGTCATATCTTCTCCCAACGTGACTTGAACTTGCAATAGTGGATATGGGTTGAGTTTCTCCAAGACTATGACTTCGAGATCTCTTACACTGAAGGTAAGGGAAACGTTGTGACTGATGCCCTGAACAGGAAGTCACATAAGGAAGTGGTTCAGGAATCCACTGATGCTTGGAAAGCAATGGGAGAGTTGGCTGCCTTGCTCTTGGATGCAAGGGTAGAGGGTGTTAGAGGATCTTTGTTTCATATGACGGTGCATTCCTCTTTGTCGCACCAGATGGAAGAGTCTCAGTGGGGGGACTCTGAGGCGGAAGTGATGCAGGATCATGTTGATCAGGGAAACACTCCAGAAGGATGGTTAGAGGACATCCAACATCAGATGCTTTTCCATTGAAGTTTGTTTTTTCCGGAGGAGATGCATGAGGGAGTTCTCCACGAGTTCCAAAGATCAACCTTGGCAGTACATCCGGGAGTTTTGAAAAACGTACCAAGGCCTGAGGGAACAGTTTTGGTTGCCTGGGGTGAAACGGGAACTGGCAGAGTTTGTGGCTATGTGCCTTTTGTGTCAGTAGGTATAGGCTGAACACCGTGTTCCCGGTGGTTTGTTGCATCCTTTAGATGTCCCCGAGTGGAAGTGGGATGACATCTCGATGGAATTCATCACATGAATACCCAGAGCTCAGGGAGTTTATGATCCCATCTGGGTAGTGGTGGATCGTTTTATGAAATCAGCTCACTTCTTAGCAATTAAGGAGTCCGGCCCGGTGAGTAACTTAGCACCGAGGTACGTTGATGAGGTGGTGCGTTTGCATGGAGTTCCGAAGACTATCGTCTCAGACTGGGATACTCGGTTTACCGCACGAGTCTGGAGGGGGTTGCAGAATGCTTTTGGCACCCAGCTATGCCTTAGAACTGCTTTCCACCCCCAGACCGATGGGCAGATAGAGCGGACTATCCAGACATTGGAGGACATGCTGTGAGCATGCGTTCTAGATTTCGTAGGATCATGGGTGCGACACTTGCCTTTAGTAGAGTTTTCCTACAACAACAGATTCCACTCTACTATTGGCATGGCACTGTTTGAGGCTTTGTATGGAAGACCATGTCATTCACCCATTTTCCATGCAGAGGTTGGTGAGACAGGTGATCTTGGGCCAGAGGTGGTGCAGAGCACCATATAGAAAGTCCAGCTTGTACGTGAGAGGATGAAAGCGGCTCAGGACTGACAGAAATCTTATTCTGATCAACGGAGGAGGCTCTTGGAGTTCGAGGTGGGAGATCATGTGTTCTTGAAGGTTTCCCCTCGACGAGGGCATAGGAGTTTTGGGAATGGGAGAAAGCTCTCACCTAGGTTCATCGAACCTTTTGTGGTGCTGAGGCGAGTCAGTGAGGTGGCATATCAGCTGGACCTGCCACCTCAGTTGGAGAAAGTTCATGACATCTTCCACATCTCCCAGCATCGTCGGTACTTACACGACGAATCTCACGTTATTTACTGAGGAGTTTTAGATATGGGAGATGACACGAACTTCGAGGAACGACCAGTCAGAATCGAAGATCGTAAAAAGAAGGTGCTCCGTGGATGAACCATTCCCTTGGTTCGTGTATTGTGGAGGCATGGTGGCCTCGAGGAGAGCACTTGGGAGCGGGAAACCCAGATGCACGCTCAGTACCTAGAGTTGTTTGGACTTGTGTTTTGCCTTGTTCTTCTGAGCTTTTTTTTACTCTGTACCTTTGATATATGGAATGCTTGGCTTGTCGGTTATGAGACCCTTTTTGTTTCCTCGTTCTATGGAAGTCTGTAGCATGTCCGGATGTGTGGGAAAAAGGGAAAAACCAGATCCTTAATCAAAATTCATTAATGCGGATTCGATTAAACCCGTGAGGGCGAGTCAGTCCCGCCTAAAGAGGATAATATCTCGACATAGGAGAAGTAATTTTTCCCAAACCACATGTTCAGTGTGTTGGTTGTGTGGTGTTGGGGGTAGTGCAAGATTGAAAAATCCTAATGTATGGAAGTGGGAAGACCCGACTCTTAGTCGATAAACATTAATGAGGATGCGATTGAACCCGTGTAGGTGAGTCAGTGCCGCCTAAAGCGTATAATATCTCGACATAGGAGAAGGAATTCCTAACACCTATAATTAGGGTAAATGGTTGGGTTCCTGTTATAACGAGGGCCCTAATAGGTATCTTGTTGGGTTCCTCCGTGTTGGATTTTGAATTCTCAGGGACGAGAATGTTTTAAGAGGTATCTGATATAATGTCCCGGACCTCTTTGGCCCATTCCTTTGTCAAAAAGAGGGTCTTGATTTGTTCTGGAGTGTAAAATGGACTTTTCCCACACTTTTCAGAATTTTTTAAGTACATGCCATGTAGTGTGAGTACACGCCGTGTACCCCCTCTCCGGGTATACCCCATGTTGAAGGCCATGTCCTTGCCATGTGAAATAAATGGTTATACACCGTGTACCCAATAATACACACCGTGTAGTCCCTCCCCGCGTACGCGTTACCCTCAAACCTTGTGTTGACTAGTTAACAACTGTGTGCCGTGTTGGAGTCGTGTCCTTGCCGTGTGAAATAAATGTGTACATGTCGTGTACCCAATACTACACGCCATGTAGTGTCTCCCCGCGTACGCATTACCCTCAAACCGTGTGTTGACCAGTCAACGTCCATGTGCCACGTTGGAGGCCATGTTGGAAGCCGCATGGTGGCCGCATGAAATGGCCAAGTACACGTCGTGTATCATAAATTACACGCCGTGTACTTTTGTTTTTCAAGCCTATAAAAGGAGGGGTCCCATCCTCCTTTTCAGCACACCCCTCTGCTCCCCTTTCTTCTAAGAAGTGCTCTCTCAAGAGACTCGAAGGCTCCTTTTTCATCCATAACTTCTTCGTCCGAACTCCGATTTACGATCCGTCAGTGGCTAAAAGATCGTAATGACGAGGCAAAACTTCTGATCTTGGATCTGTTGTCCTTTCCTTCCCAGATTCCACCCAAGGATTTTTTTCTGGGTTTTTCCAGAAGCGACGGACATTTTCTAAAGTTGATACGGGGGAGCGTTGTGATCAAAACCTGTTGGGGTAGGGACTTTACCTTCGTCTCTCAAATTTGTGCATCATGCGAGGTGGGTGTTATCTTGTTTACATGAGACACATTTGAACCAGTTTAATAAAGATAATAACTTTCTTATATAATGGGGATGGGAAGTTGTGAATGCAGTTACCTTTTTATTTATATCCTGTGATTATGTTGTGAATTGAATAGGATTGTGCCTACTAAAAATCACAGTTGTTGGGGGCCTTTTCTTGTGCAATTAAATGATGCCCTATATTTCTAGACCGTTTATGGATGGAAACTTTATGGAATGTGGAAATTGGTTAATCACGTAATGTTGTCTGATTAAATGAAAATATGGAACCCTTGTGTGATCACCCCAATTGAACTAAATTGGAATAATAAACATGTGGGTGCTGTTGGGGTAACCTTATGTGAAAGGAGTGTTTTTGTGGGGTTTTGTGGATCGAGTGAGCAGTGAGGCTGTGGTTGGATTGGTTGTGGGTTTGTGTGAATACTATGTTAGTGATGGGTAGTGGGGCTATGATGAACGTCAAGAGATGATGATGTATGGAGTAGTTGTGGTTATGGTGGTTGGCAGTGGGGCTGCAGGGATGGGTTTGAATGTGAAAGAACTATGGGTTGTGATTAATAAATAAAAGTGTTAAAGTTAATGAATGGTGGGGCATGATAGTGGAATGGGAATAATAGTTAATGGGGTTGGTTGGTTAATAAGAAGGACTTGGTTGTGTTGCTTGTGTTTTCCTAACGTGATTTTTGGATGGAAGGGACATGGTTTACGAATGATCGATGTGGTTAGTTATGGATAGTTTCCCAGTAGTTAAGGAACTAATAACTTATTCTGTTGAAACATGAAAACCTAAATGGGGTTGGGGTTGTTTGTTGTATGCATGCTTCGTAGTAGCAGTGCCGAGGCACATTCTCAATTTTCTGTTAGAAGCCATAGGTTGGGCGAAGTGTTTGGTATATATATATATATCTGTATCTTTGTGTTTTATCACACCCACCCATGTTGAGCACTTAGTGCCGAACACTCTCATTTCATGGGAGAGGGTGTTTTCCCCTTAGTTACTAGCTCATTCCTGCTCCTTCTTCCCTAGGCTATGATGGCTTGAGGAAACCTTACACCCAAGACTCTTCGGGTTGGTTTCAATTGGGGTAGTTTAGCCCAAGAATATTTGGGAAGGTTTTACTATTTCCCATGAACCTTCGGGATGAGGCCCAGGTGTGTGCAGGCGAGATACGTGGTTGTGAGGCCCAGGTGAGTTTGGGCGGGATACGTGGTTGTGAGGCCCAGGTGTGTGCGGGCGGGATACGTGGTTGTGAGGCCCAGGTGTTTGCGGGTGGGATACGTGGTTGTGAGGCCCAGGTGTGTGAGGTTGGGATCTGTGGTTGTGAGGCCCAAGTCTGTAAGGGTGGGAAGAGTGTGGTAGCGTCAGGACCTTCATCGTTAGGAAGAGAAGCTAGGTAGTGGGGGATAAAGGTGCGGGGTACCCAATACTCTTGTTCTTATATACTACTACCTGTTGTGATTGTGTTTTGGTGAGTGTGGCTGGTGAGGTTGGGTGGATAGAACTCCTTGCTAAGTTTCTTCAGTTGTTCTCACGAGACATTAGGATGTCTCCCCACTTGTGCACAAGATCTTTAGGTTTCCCTACTGAGTATACTTGTATTCTCACCCTACGTTTACTTTCAGGTTTCCAGGAGGACTATCAGGGCCGTGCGGGACCCAACTAGTCGGGACTGTTGGAGTTGCTGCAGTTTGATGTACTTGTTTCTTTTGGTATTTTACTTTTTGAGAGTTCTTGTACTTGTACCTTGTTTCAGAACTATTTAGAAATGCATGTGGGATTGGTTTGGATTTATTTATATACACTCTGTTCTTTTATTTTTGGTGGTTGACTTGTCCTATTTCCCGATCTTAAATAATAAAAAGGGTAATGCCTCCGATATTTGTGAAAACTCTTACACTTGGTGCTAGTCGCCATCCCATGGCCTACTGGAGGTGGGACTCGGCGGGTCATTATCTCCCTTTCACCACTTCCAGCTCAGGAGGGGAATCTTTGGTGGGAGGGGGTCGCGACATAAACCCATTATATATTTTAAGAGTCCTTGATAATTGAAAAGTGTCTCCGACTATGGCTTGAGTGACACTTACAAATGAGATCATCTTAGCTTAGAAGATGGAAGTATTTTTTTGAAAAATCTTTCCTTGATGGAATTTATTTACCATTATACATAAATATTATCCATTTTATCCTTTACATGATTTTTAGTATTATATATATTTTATATAAATAATTAACCATGTACGATTGAAAAATTATGCCAAATAAATTTATTTTATTTCAACTTAGAATTTTTATTAATTCATTTAATTTATGTGATATTTTTGAAATAGGAAATAACAATTTTAACACATCTATAAATTAATAACCCTAAAAAGAAAAAAATAAAACAAATATATGGTATAATCATGAGATATTAACTACTTGTTAGTGTATAGAGTGGGTGATAAATAAAACCTTAACATGAGGAGAATAACTCCTTGGGAAAATTTTGTATTGAGTTTCACCATTCCTCCATTAAGATGTGTATATGTTTAGGAAATGAATTATTTATATCTTTTGTTTTGGAAATCACAATACACACAAATGATGAATTTATTTAACATAAAGTCTATTTTAGTTTATTTTGTTATGTTTGAAAAAATTACATAGAACATAAATATGGTGAATCATAGATTGATAATTTCTATTGATGTGAATTGTAAAGAAAAAATCTCTTTTTCCAAAATATAGATCACTATAGAAAAAATATTAATGTCACCCAATGATGTTCTATGATATTTAATCCATCGAAAGATTTAGGTAACATATTTTGAGGTCATTGAAATGAACCCAAGGTTTGTATAATCTATCCATTTTAGGTGAATCTATAAATTTTACTCAATTATTCATGGATAAAAAAATGAGATACATAGATACTATATTAAATATTGTGATTGTTTATAAGTATACAATATATTGTTTTCATGAATTCTTACAAATTCATTTTTCTTTCTGAGTATTTTCCTGAGAGAACATTTTGAATTACTTCATGTAATTATCTTATCATTATCGTTTAATAATTGGGTCTTTCATCATGTTGATTGATGTGATTCTAGTATTTGAAAGTGGAATTTGATGATCACGTTTATCAAGGGGATTCTAGGTCTTGGAAGTAGGTTGTTTCTATTAGGTGGATGGGGAGATTTCGAGCCTTGTAATTTGATGTCAACCATGATATTGGAAAATATTTTGATGTTTGAATCTTGGTGTTTTTTATATTTCAATCGATGATATATGTACTAGTAAAGGGATACCAAGAGTTTGGTAAAAGACTCACTTTATGCTTTTTGTTAATGAAAATACAGTCATAATTTCTAGCTATTTGATTTTTATAATATTCATTAAAATGTTTTCACGTTGGTTAATTACTACTATATGTTTAATTTTCATTTTCCAAAATGATTACTCTATTTTTTATTGGGTATATTTCCATTGTGTTTACGTCATTCATACCAGTTATTTCAATTTATAATGTTTTTACTTAATTCATTTTGTGAGTTTATTGGTACTTCATAACTTATTTTAAACTAAGTAATTGTGTGGGTTATGAAATTTTATGTTTTTAGACTATAATTCACGCCCATCATGTATTTTTTATTCCATCTTTATCTAGAACAAAATATTTCATCAAAACCTAAATTTTCAAAGTTCTAAAGCCTGATCATCATTTTAGAAGAATGTGTTAATGTTTCTTTACAATAACAATTGTTATATTGAATATATATATATATTGATATGGTGGGACTTCTTGCTAGGATGTTGTAGAATCATAATCCAATTCAACCACCAATAGTAGATTGTATAAACCATTATTATTAACATGAAAAAATTAAGACTTTTATGATAAATATTGGAGAGTATCACTATGATGTGATGATATTAAATTATAGGATCATAGAGAAACATGTATCTACATTTACTCTTGAATAAAAGTTGGAATATCAAGAAAAATACAAAATACAAAATATGTTACTTTTTTTATGAATTAGAGAATCATTAATCAATTTTTTTCATGTGAAACTTCAAATAAAATATATAAAAATATAGAACACACTCATTTTAGGAATTAAAAGTTCTTGAAACACATAATGATTTTTTGAGGGATGACTATATATTTTTTATTTTCAACCATGTGAGAATATAGAATAAATGCATCAATGATATGTGAAAATTGTGAATAGGCATAAATATATCATTGAGAAAGAGTTGTCAAATAATTAGTAGGTAGATTAAATTATCGATATAATTTAAGAAAAAATATAAGTGAATAGAAATATATGGCTCTAATCATCTTATAGAGTTTAATATTGATGAATTATTGGTACTTTAATGCATCATGAGATAATATTTAAGAGATATATTATAAAGATAAAATGAAAAAATGGGATATCTTTTTCTTATATTTATAAAAACGTTACATTCAATGCAGTTAATTCAAGAGATAATTTTTTTAAGACTTAATTTATAGAAGAAATGGAAACATAATTTATATTATAGTAATTATGATGGTAACATGGTCAAAAATTCTCAAAACGATTGAAGGATAAATAATATTATCAGAAAAATTAATTTTCATTATCATTATATAAAATATTTTAAGGGAATTCATGAAAATAGAGAAAATACTGATGTTGTTTCAACTAAACCCAAGATATCTAGAATTTTTCATTATTAGGTGAATATATTAATTGAACAAGTATCTATATGGGTTAGAAAAAAACAAGCTAAAAAAGAATCTTGGAATGATTTTGATCATTTTAAAGTGTAAAACATCCTTTTATCTACAATACCTATGAATGTAATTATCTTTTTTGATTGTTTTTAAAAGTTATATATTGTTAATAATTTCATGTGATGATTTTATATTTCACTTTTAGTCACTATTTTTTCAATTGTTTTGATTTAGGATATTTTGGTGTGTGTATTTTTTTTCTGATCTTGTTTATGTATTGGATTCTAGGTCACAAAAGAAGGATATTTCTATTCAGTTAATTATGAGATTATGGGGTGGGGGGGGGGGTTCCAAAGAAAGTTCTACTGCTTTCAGGTTTGGTTTTTTAACATTTAAATCAAGGGTTTTTGTGTTATGTAGGGGATACCTATTACCAGGTCAAATAATCCCAAGTCTATCAGGGTTAAAGAAAATGCCTTCCCATCTAGAGTGTTTTTGGATTCTAATAATATCCTTCATATGAGTTCATGGTTTTTTAACTAATACTATATGTTTTAGTTTCAATTTACAATAATCTTACTATATTTTTATGGGTTACATATCCATTGTGCTTATATAAATTATACCAATTAATTATATTTCTATTGTGTTTACATAATCTATTTTATAAGTTTATCATAATTTCATATCATTGTGACAAATAAATACTTGAGTGCTTCATAAAATTTTAAATTGGGTTTAGAATAAAATCCCCCCACTCATATAGTATTAATTCTATATTTATAGAGGAAAAAATATCCTTTTTTTCTGTTTCACCTTGGATCAGACTTGATGTATCATTATTATTAATGAGGTCAATCCAATACATTTTATTAGTCACATGTAGGTCAGGGGATTAATGGGTGTATTATTACATAACTTAAACTATGAACATGCATTCCCATTAATAATAAGGTTGAAGTGATTATATTCATATCATCATATTTAATTTGATAAAAATTTCCCATAAAAAACCCATGAAAAATGACTAAATTAAAAAATCCTCAATGTATAAATTGCCTAGTAAATCTAATGATCATCCAAAACATGAAATGGATACACATTTAAATAAAAAAATTCATCTTAATTTATTCTTTATTAAGAATAATTTAGTTAATTAATAAATTAATTATATCGTTACATATTTATTAATTTATTTTATCTTAATTGTCCATCAAAACAGTCCTTAAGGTAACAATCCTCAATAATTTTAAATAAATGACATAAATTAGTTTTAATTTAAAATATTTTTTTACCGGACATGTATTGATATGAAAAATAATTTGTTCCCTTCTTAGAATACATAATTTTTTTCGGGAATTTAATATTAATAGAATATATAAAAGAAAATCTGACATATTTTATTTTGTATCCAATTAAACCCATTTTATCGAGTTTAATATTTGAAAGTCATGTAAAATCATTCGATATGAGATGTGAGATACTCTACGTATGATCTTTATTGTGTACGATATACTTACATCAAATATATTCATACATGAAAGGTTATGATATTATATGGTGTGTTCTTTGGTGCTTAATTCCATGTTGTCTACAGGTTAGGAATAATGAGACATCATGTATGAATATATCCATATTGTACTGAAGGTGATTCCCATGAAGTACCAAATATATATGATGACCATACAGATTATGTATTTTTATAATAATGTGAAAATAATTAATTAAAAATTTAATTCCACACATGCTGATAAAAATAAATCAACCTAAAATTCATGGGAAAACCCAATCACATGGTTCTTAAAACCATTTACACACCATATATTCTGGATTTAATTTAATTAAATTTTCTGTCTATGTGTTTTCCTCACATGACACACCTATCTTAGCATGTTACATGCATCACTAAATACATCATACATGATATTTAAATCCAGATACTCACTATGTACTCCATTTATGGACTCTCACAAGACATTACTAGGGACCCAGTGTGTAATACACCTAGGATATTATATGGTACACAGTGTGTACACTAGCTACACATTGTGTAATCAAGTCCAAACTATGCTTCCCAGATGAAAGTCAACATGTGTTCATACTTCGATTACAAAAAATTTTCAATTTACATAAGGAAAACACCTTTGGGGTTATATGGAATGTACACCAGCTACATTCTATTTAACCATATCAAGTATTATAATAACTTGTGTTCAATTCATGGTATGTGAGGAAGTTACATATTTTTCACCCACAAGACGATTCATTATTAGAGTGGATTATCCCTATGATGTTCACTATGGTTACAAGAAATGTACATATTTTTTACACATAGTGTATCCATGTCACTCACCAAGTGGAATTAGAACATCAAGTTCAGAACAATGAGTGATATTAATATTTTCTATTCCTATTCATCGTCATATGAAACTGAACAATCTTGTTATCCCAACATTTGGATTAAGAAAAAAATGGAAATGAAAAACTAAAAAAATTAATGTGGAAATAAATTAAATAATAATAATAATGTATAAATTAATATGTAACTGCTTTGATACTATTTGATGGTTATGAGGGATAGTGGAAATTGTTTGAACAATTCATAATAAAGTTTTTCATTGGTATATTCAGTTAAAATACTAAAAAGTGTATGGATGAAGCCCAAAAATATTTGAAGATGTGGTCTTATCACATATAATTTATAAATAATTAATAAAAAATAATTTCATAAAGTTGATAATTATTCAATTAGTTTTAATAAATTTTGGATCCACATATGTATTCATGTCACTACGACATAGATTTCAAAGTATAATTTCTCAAGCAGTATCCAAAAATGCCCCAAAAATCTCAAAATGTCATCACTAAAAATGAAGGTGCTAGCATAGAAGAAAAAAACATATTGTTTAATTCACTATTGATTATAATAAGAATCCATTTGGTATAAAAAAATTCTCTATTTTTATCTTGGTTTTGAGATAGAGGATGATGATCATATCTCATTATTAAGAGTGTTCTTGAGAATTTATTTCTTGGTATTCTGGATAATTCTCTTAGAATAATATCATTATGCACACAAAAACTCCATTACCTCTAAAATGATATAATTTTGGTTATATTTATAGGTTTCAAAATTTACATATTGCAAAGAGTCCCTTAACTAATTTCTTATAACAAATAAAACCCATGTCAAATAATAATAATAGTATTATTATTTATTCAAAGGAATCTTCAAACAAATATTCAAAAATATCATATCTTAATTAAATAAATTAATATATATTTAATTTATAGTAATTATAATATATCATTTTAGTTAGTCCTTTATCTCAAATCAGAAATTATCTTAAAATTTATCAAACTTTGATGAATAAATATTTATTTAAATAGATAAATATTATTTAATATTCAATTCACATATATTATAACTTAACCCACTAATGATTGAATTTATGTGATCAATAATACCTAGATAATTATTAGACTACAATCCAGGAATAATATTTTTTTAAACTATGAAATTAAAAATATAAGTTGAATGATATTATAGATACACTTACCTTCTTACCATCTATGACTCTTTATTAACGTCATTATGTGTGGTAGACTAAATTCCAAAATTAGTGTCTAAAAATACTCAAAGGAACCCATAGAGAAATAAACTTATATCACAATGACAACAATGTAATATGAATTCTTTTGGTGTAACATTATCTTTTTTTATGGATACATCATTAATTAGGACAAAAATTTGTGTAATCAGCCTATATTTTTAATATAATATTCTTTAACTACCTAAAATGAATTCGTTGATGAACAACCATTGAAATGGATTTAATCATAAAGTTCTATTCCAATAAAAGTTATAGGGATATTATCCTCTATAATTCAGATGGTAAAATCCTTTCATCACTTATTCATTAATTTTATATCACTCATGATGAACCCAATGTATCCTAGCTCACCTAGAATATATTATTACATGGTTTTCATATATACAATAAATTAAATTATTCCATATATATACTAATAATATTACCTAATCTATAAACAAATATATGCAAAAAGTGATCAAAATATATGATTTCACATAAAATATATGGAATTATTATTGGATGTTATTTCCACATAACCACCTGTCTTAGAGATTTTATAGTGTGAAACTTAACGAGTCAAAGTGTCATACATTTATTAGTTTATAAAAAATGAAATTTAAAACATCATCTATGTTTTCTCCATATATACCATATGAACTTTCAGATAGATATTTTATTATATTTTCATATAATTTCTAGGTTTTCATTAAAGTGGGAAACTTATATAACATTTTAAGTGACAAATACAATACGTAAATTATCAGATTAATATCATAAAGAAGAAAAATCATCATTTGTAAAATATAAATATTCAGTTCATTTATTATAAGAGTAATAAAAACTAAAAATTCATTTTGTTCTAGAGAACAAACTCTAACAAACATATGTCATTATGTGGCTTGTCACAATTCAATATGACCCTGCTAAAGAAATCATATTTCTATCAACATTTATATCCCAATCCACTACTTGCATGTCCTGCCTCTAGTATCATGCACCAATATTTTAATATTTTCTATAGGGTATAGTGGACTCCACTTAATCAACCATGAGAAGAATAATGTATTATAGAGAAAGGTTTAATAATGTGAAATCAAATATGGGAAAACTAATTAATGGGTTTAATTTATATAATATAAGAAAATTATTATTGAATCCAAAAAGGTATCAAATCTGTTATATAATAATAAAAAGGAATTACCATTGATAAATTAAAATTCAAAGTCATTAAATAATATGTTATGGGATGAGAAATTATTCCTATTTTAGATCTCATTTGTAACAAAAAGATGAATTTGTACCTCAGATACACAAATATATCACCACACACTCAAAATTTGTTAAGGGATTATCCATGTAAACTATGGCTCAAATAAAAACAAAAAAAATCCTAGAATTTGAGATAAAAAATGAATATATAAGGTAGAGAGGGATCAATAAATTTTTGAAATAAAAACTCATGTCATTCTAATTAAAGTGTAATACTGATAGTTACAAAATCACACATTAAATTTGAAAAAACTATAGTAACATATGTACCATCACTCAATAGATGACCTAAGTTAATTTGAGATCTGAGAAAAATGGTGAGACAAAAAATCATCATAACTCACTATAAATCTTGTTCAACAATTATAATTCCATTAAGCATAGATCCTTTTGTGGCATCATAAAGGGTTTCAAATCAGAAAGGATTCTACATCAGATTAAAAGTATTTTTTTTTCATTTCAACTTTGATAAAATTTCTACAACTATTTCCCTCATAATTTATGGTATTTTTAAGAAACATTCTCTTGATAAATCATATTGAAAACAATTATACCATAGTTCATGGATGAAAATCACAACACAAAATAAAATTCTATGTTTCGAATAGACCTTCTAACTAAAAAATTATAAAGGATTCAGGAGTAGAAAATATTTTCTCATAGTAATACCTTCCATATATGTGATTTATAACCATGATGATATCCTCCTAACCATGGACTATTAATGGTGGGATTTTAGGGTCATAATAAAAATTTCGATTTTCCCGAGAGGGGTTCTGGTTGGTACAAGTCATGATATCATGAGATCAATTTTTATTTAAAAAAAAATTCTTCTATATTTCCTAAATTGAAAATAGAAGTGACTCAATTAAAATAGATAATAAAATGTTAATTAGATCTATTCAAGATTTGTTTAAGAAATAAAATTATTATATGGATGAAATTAAATCATTTTCTAATAATTTGGGGAAAATAAGTCATGAAATTTTTAATAAGGTCTTTTATGAGTTTATAGAGTCATCAATTTGGAGAAATCAAACCAAATTAATGAAAAATAATGTTCTTAATAGTTTTAGTAGATTATGGTATATTTTCATGGTAATAAAAATATTACTTCCTATTTAGAGTATATTTAAAATATGGAACATGTTCTTTAATATCATGGTATTTGGAAAAAAAATAGTCATTAAAAATCTCACTGATATTATATCATATAGTGGGATACAATTTAGTTATCCAAAATTATAAGAGAAAAAATACCTGTAATCAAATGGGATGAGATAAAAGTTCTAATGAATTAATGTTTCAGTTATACTCACTTTTATTAAAAAAAATTCTTCATTTTATAGGGATTAAAATTATCCCCGAGTTTTGAGAAATGTCACAAAGAGATGGATATCATTTTTATTTGATCCAACATAGATGAGGAGTGAGAGGCCACCATGAAAAGGTTTTTTAATGGAATCAACCATGATATTAGAGATATAGTTAATTTTAATCACTATTTAGAAATGTAAATGAACCTAGAAAAGTCTACTAAAGAGAATTGGTTTACAAGGGTAAATAATATGAGCTCCAAACCTTACTAAAATGAATCTAAATCAACCATTAATATGAATGGTTTGAAACCATACAATAATCTATGGGATAACAGAAATTGATAGTTTCAAAATCCATTATATTATTATAAAATATTTAAAGTAAGATAAATGTTTCATATAAATCATATGATATTAATAGTTTTAAATTTTATGTCCTCAGAATCATTCCTTCCTACTTCCAAAATTGAAGATTAGTTTTTATTTTGGATGTTGGAGATGTTAAAAGAGTAAACTAGAATACAATGAAAAGGTGAAATGTGATGTTATTCCCAAGACTTCTAGAAAAATTTTATTCAGAAAGTCAGAAAAATTTAATCAAAGGGTTTCACATGATTAATAAACTTATCATTATTCATTTGAATACATCAAAATGGTTTCTATCATTGCATGTTGGATGCCTTAATAATTTTATGATTATCATTTGAATTTTGATAGATTATGTAAAATGAGAGAGAATAAGATATAAATATATAATATAAATAATATTGATAAAATTTAAAATTTAAAATTCAAAAAAAATAATAGGAAAAAATAATAGTTAGTAATTTAAAAATAAAGGAAGAAAAATTGAGAGATGAAAAAAATAGTAAGGAAAAAACAGTTGGCTTGTTTTTAGGAATGAGAGACTACATGAGGATTTATTAGGAGATAAAAATCTCATGATTCAATAGAATGGATAATTTTTAGAAATATTATTCTTAATCCATTTATGTATTCTATTATTGGGTGACTTTTTTACTTTAATTTGGAGATTTTTTCAAAAGTAATTCCCCAAAATAGCCTCCCTAATGTGGAATTAATAAACATATTTTAATTTTTTAATTAGAGAAAAAATTCTAAGTAAAATGATTTGATGGGGAAATTTATATTTAATTTGATCAATTAAACATAAAGTGAAGGATTTGTATAGAAATGGATTAGTAAGAAAAATATAAAGCCATATTAAATTGATTATCCTTATATGAAGAAAATGTAAAGTGAATAATTTGTGTTCATCATCAAGCTATCAAATAAATAATATATAACTTATTATTATCTCATTCCTCATTTTGTTTACTTCTAAACAACTATACCATCCCTTTGGATATAAGTCTCAGTCAATATAACTTGAAGGGACAATGCGTGATGTTTTCTATTGTTTTTTTTGTAAATTTGGATTGAATCCTCATGTTCTTATTTACTAATTAAATTTATCAAAGGATTGGTTATAATTTGTGTTGTCTTGTGGAAAAACATATAAGGGACATTCTGTTTTGTGTTTTAGTCTGACCATTTATCTTATCCCATGTTTTTTTCACTACCCTTATAGTGTTCTTCAATTTTCATAATAAATTTCATACTTTTGAGACATAGTCATAAAAACGATCATGGAAACTATTTCTTTTTCTCCATGGTATAAATATAATTACTATAATGAAAAGTTTAGATAGACATTTTTCATGAGAAAAAATATATTTTTATTTTAACTTGAAAATAAATTATCCAGACTTTATCATGCTTTTCGAATTTCTGGTCAAATTTGTAACAAGTCTCTCCATCTCTAAGAAAATTTTCATCAGTTTAATTAATTATAATCTCAATAAATACATTATTATATATCACCATTTTTAATGTTTATATACAAGTAAGATAAAAAAAATTATAGGATTTTAAAAATTTCTTATAAACATGACATTGAATAATAACAAAATATTTTTGGTAACAAATTTTATGAACTATTTTTATTATATAATTAAATAATATAATTAAATATATCATAAGATCCTAAAATAGGGATGATAAAGTAAATGGTTAACACTAGATGAAACCATAATTTTTTGAATCATATATTCAATCAAGATATTCAAAGAAAATAATAAAAAAGGAAAATAAAACTTATAAAAAATGTTCATGGAATGTTTTTCAGGTATCTAGTTCCGTCCCCACTCTTAAATTCTGTAATAAAAAAGAAATTAACAAAAAAAATGGATGAATTATTAGAGAAAATACACACTTATGACCACAATACACATAAATGTGCACCCAATAATTATATACTACCCATTATTAAAGATATAGGATTATAAAATCATGATTGCTTAGTACCTAATTAAAGTGAAAAAAGGGTTAGTGATATACAATATTCCATTTCTCGGTGTGGATAAATTAGTGTAGTTGTTATTACCATATGATTTAAGACACTCTATTAACCATCCTTATGTGGTTCAACTTCTCCGTTGAAGATAATAAAAACTGAGTTTATTTTCTGTACTCAATGAAACTAATAGGGAAAAAATAGTGTAATGATTAAAAATCATGTTTTTAGATATTGTTATTAATAAAATAATTTCATATGATAAACTTATAAGAATTAAGGTGGTCTTAAAAATTAAAAAAATTATGAAAAATATGGACATACTACTTAAATATTTCAAAACCAAAAATAGTGTGTATCTTAGTAGAATGCTCAGTAGGAGGTTAATTGAGATTATAAGTTAATTTTTTTTATTTTGAAACAATTTATATCAAATATACCAATTCAAAAATAGACTAGGTAAGAAATATTATAGATATATATGATCTTTTTCTATCAAAAAATTTCATATAAGCATGGTCAATAATCAGTTAAAATGGGTTGAAGTTATTCAATATTTTGAAATTATTTAAAAGAGAAAAATATATATATATATATATAACAAAAATAAATTATAACTATTGGATTATATTATGAAAAATATTTTATAAAATATTTGTTAAGAAAAAGAAGAAATTAGTCTTGTTAAGAGTGAATTTAGTTTTATGCATTATAAGAAAAAATGAAATAGATTTTCATAGTAGAAATTAAAACAGTTGGTTCAGTTCCAAGATGGAACCTAGTCCTGTACAATTAAAAGTAACCAACTACCATGAATTTTTATTAGTACATAATATACATGATCTATAACCATGATAGGATATTAAAACATACAAACCATTGTGTACAAGGTAGTATAGGTAGATCACCAAGACCCTTCCAAAATTATTTAAATGGAAATTGAGGGGTGATAATATAATTAAAAGAGCATCAAAGTAATATTTAATACAATAATGGATTAGTGGAAAATTATTTTAAATGAATATGAAAGAGAAAATAAAATTTAAAATAAATATATACAGATAAAAGTGAAAGGGAAATTTTGTATATTTCTTGTCTAATCTCTTTCAGTTGATCAGCAGGGTTCTATTCTACATGTGTGATATTCAAGATTTTTTGAGAGTGAAGTTGGTTTTCTATAAATATATTTCTTAGTTTTATATTATGAGGTGTATTCAAATAGAGCATCATAGAGTATATATAAATGTTATACAATTACAAAAAAAGTGTATATTTGTACATGAATGGATCTATTATATTGGAATACGACTCATATAAAAATTTTCATTGAGAAATAATAAAAAATAAATCATTATATTGGGAACCTTTATGGAAAACCATAAATTCATTATCATTCATTAACTAATTGAAAAACTAGAAACTGGGATTAAAATAAAAAAATTAATACATGAAATATATGTGACTGATCCATAGGTAATGTGCTATTGATCCATTTTTTTACCATTAAATATTTCTAGGAGTATTTTCTTTATCTTTACACATAGTATGAAATAACATTAAATAGATTCAAAGTTCATGAGATGGACCTTATATGGGTTGTGAATTCTATATAGATACACTTATATGAGTCATGGAACATTGGATTAACCTTATGTAGCTAACCATCACTGGGAATTGTAATAAGTTGAACTATTATAAATGAAAATATTCTATGAATAAATAAAATTATAATTATGTTATAGAATAAAATGTACTAATTTTTTTATTTTGGAGCATTATATGTTCTATCAAATTTAAAATATACATAATAATCATAATCGTTGATAATATAGCCATTGTAACATAACAATTAAGATTAGTATATTAAGGGTTATCATAAATTTTATATGACATAAATAATGGAAGTGATTACGTCGACTAGTAGGATCATACCATATGAAGCCCATTTATCAATTCTTCTGAGGGGGATATCATCACTTAGATTTTTCCTTGAATAATACTAAGATGAGATTAAACAATTGAAGCATGAGTGAAATCATTTATGTGAGAGTGGGATAAAAAATAATATTTTGATCAAAGGTTTCTATGTCGAGAGCTTCTCCCCGAGGTGGATTGCGGTGATGACCTAGATCGGTGATGACCGAGGCTCTGGCCCCCTCCTCCCCGGTGGGGGGAAGGGGGACCCATTCCTTGATGGCTCGCCCTTTCATCCCCTTTACCAATTCGGCCTACCTCCCTCCCTTTCTGCCGATTTCACTTAGCCCTAAGGTTCATGATATTCACGACGGTTCACCCCAGCTTGTGATATCGCTAAAGGAGTTCAATGAAGCTACGGATCTCTACAGATCTACACTGGTGGCTCCCTTCGGAGGACTTTGTCCTTCGATCGATGCTTTTGACAGATTTTTTTTGATTCATGGGGGATTCAAAACCGAGCGGTGGTGGGGCTACTCGATAGGCGTCAATTGATGGTTTTCTTCACATCGAAGGAGGATTTGGTTGTTGCCTGGTCCAGCGCTCCTTAGGTGTTCGAAGGCTGCAGCTTCTTCCTCCTATGTTGGTCGTTTGATTTCAACTTGAATCGCGATCCACCTTTGGCCGTGATATGGGTTAGTTTTCTGGATTTCCACTACCTTTCCATAATCATTCTATTGTTTGTATGCTTGGGAATTTAGTCAGCCATTTTATGTGTTCTGATGATCGAACTATTGTGGTCTGTTATCCCATCCTGCCTCACGCCTGTATTGAGGTAGATGTTTCAAAACCTCCAACTGAATGGCTGTGGATTGTGGTTAGAGAAGAACTAAGGTGGAAGCATCATGTTGTGTTCGACTCGTGGCCTGCATTCTGTTCGGGATGCTGTAGGCTTGGTCATGTGGCTTCTGGATGTCACCGCGCGAACCGGGACGAGGCTTCGGTGGAGCAAATGGATCCATTGGTTGATCAGCAGTCGTGTGCTGTTGAGTCTTTGGGGGAGCATGTGGGGGATCGTGGGGGAGGCTACCAGATATCTGGACTTGGTCGTTTTTCAAGATCCGAATGGGGTAGAGGCTAGTGCAATTGGGGAGTAGAAGCAGTGGCCTCCCTTGATTCCTTTGAGGATGGTGAATCCTAGGCAACACATGGATGCATGCCCGAGGGTGTGTGCAATTTTTGGCCCGCTGAAGCATGATTTGGGTGTCTATGGATTTGGCATGGAATGTTCCTTAGTAGTGGCTATAGTGACTCCTTCAGTTCTAGCTCTCTCGACTAAAGAAGGTGAGGGAAGATTGATATGGTGTGAGGTTCCGCAATACACAGGACTCGAATTCGTCTAGGAGAAATCCTACCTGTCGGCTGAAAAATCCTTCAGTGGATAAGAGAAGTTGGAAGAAGTGAATGTCTTGAAAGCATTAAACCCAAAATCCCCCAGTGTGAAGGTTGGGGAAAGGGGTAAAGGAAAAGGTTTGGAGAAAAAGGCAGATAAGTAGCATACTGTGTGTAAGTTGGTTCAGTGAAATGCAGGCTCTCAGTTGCAGTTGGAGAATCTCGTTGACGGATTGGAAGTTCAGGAGCCTACATTCCCTCAGGAGGATGAGTCTTTAGGTGATGAATTCTACAGTCTTTATTTAGAGGGTAGAAAGGACCGGTGGAAAGGTCCTCACAACCCTCGATGGAAGAAAGGGGAAAACGACATTAGAGATTCAGGAAAATGCATTGTGGTTCCGGGGAAGAAGTCTAAGGGGAGCAACGATTATTCTCATCTTCCAAAACCAATGGAGACTAGGTCAGTTAATAAGGGAAGCAATAAAGAAAATAAATACATAGAATATGGGGAACGTGATGGTCCAAGTAGCCTCACAAGAGTTAATAAAGCGGATGACAAGGTGTTTTTGAAAATCATCCTCCACTCCAAGGAGGAAATGTTGGAGTCAGCTATACATCCCAATGTTTCAGATGAGGAGATCAATAGAATTTATGAACGAAGGTTGCAAGTTGATGCCACAGAGGAGCAGGAAGTGTGGCTGAATAAACAAGATAGGATACTTGCACGAGGTTTCAATCAACATAGAATTATCTTCGTGGAATTTGTCCAGACAATTGAAAGGATGATTACCCACCTTGAAGAGATTATCAAAGCAGATCCTGACCTCTAGGTTGGTATATTGCACTGGGAACTTTACAGAGTAGCTGAGTCAAATAATATTAGCCTTGTGTTAATCCATTTTGTAAGTTCTTTCTGCACGTAGTGGTGTACTGCTAGTGTACTCAGGTTTTTCCATTTGTCCTAAAATGGCATAATAAAAATTTAATTTGGATGGAAGGAAATAATTTATGTGAGATGTTAAGGCTCATTGAGATCATGAACCAAACCACGTTCTCTGAACCCCCCTGAAAATTTCACCACCACACATTTTAACTCAAGACAATTTCCTGGTGTAATAAAGAAATATGTATCTAGAACCAAAAAGTAAGATTTTTTATATTTTATTTTCAATAGAATAATGATTACATTTATTTATTTATTATTATTATTATTATTTTTTAAATTATTAGATACTGAGTTTGATAAAAAATTGATTTTGATATGGTAAAACGCAAATTGTATTTTTGGGAAATATATAGTGTCATTCAAGACATTATTTTTGATGAATTCATAAATTTTTGAAAGAAATTATATTTTAATAAAATATTATTATTAAATAAATTTTAATTAATATAATTGATAATATAATTTTATTAAGTAAAATTTAATTTTTATATGAGTCAAAAATTATAATTGTAAAAAAACCATCATTTTTAAAAAATGCGTATCTTTCATTTAAAATAGTAAATTCTCAAATTTATCAAACTAATTTAGTAAAATAAATATTTCTTTAAATCATAATGTTTAAATTATCTAACAATTATTTTTAATAATTTTTTTGGTTGTTGAATTTTTGGATACAAATTAAATACATTATAGTTATACTGTATGTATTATGACCTTATAAAATCCCAAAACTGATGTAATAATTTCTATAAAATGTATACCTCACAAAAATTATGTCTCCATTTTATAATAATATATTTTCAAATTTATTTAATTATTTTTAAAATTTATTAATGAATCATCCAAACCTCTATTATATTTTAAGGTTTAAAAAACAACTAATTATAAACATTACTAAATTATTTATCACCAAGGTAATTCTTTTAATGATTTCAGTTCTCATTCATATTAAAAAATAATAAAAGATATTTTCTCAAAACCAGGATAGAATGTTTGAATTTATTTTGGTTTTTTTTAATTTATCATACAGATTCCATATTCGATGATGAGGGCATTATAAATAATTCTAAAATCTATTTCTATATAAAACCAACCAAACCCCCATTAAAATTCACTAAAAACTATTGTTTCAATAATTTATTCTTACCTTCACTGTAAAGAGACCACCCATGGTTCCCAAATCACCTGAGAAGCTCCTCCAAATATTTAATAAGAACTCTCTAAAGGTAAGGGATCATCTATTTCTTCTCTTTATCCAAGCACCATATTTATATTTTTTATTTTGATTAAAAATTCATGATGTTGTCATTTTTTCCTGGACACCCATATTAATTTACTTATAATTTATAATGTTATTATAGACTCATTTTACTATCATTAAACCCATCCATGATTCTTTTAGAACCCCCACTAAGCTTATGAAATAATCCTCTGATTTTCGATGCCAAGCAGTTGGGTAATCAGTAGCCAAATCCATTTTCACTCAAGGGTAATCACCAAGTTGTACCAACCCTTAAATAATTAAGAATTACCATTTATGTAACCCACACTTCATAAAAAAGGGTTAGTAGTGATGAAACACATCCTTATGTTGTATGATCAATATGGCACACTTATGCCTGCACATTATATGAATGTGATGAGTGTGACTTGGATTATATAACCCTCTAATGTAATTTGGTTATGTTTTTGTCTCTTTTGATATTATTTATGGGATTTTAAATTTCCCACATTCGTATGATTCCTTTATGTTATCATGTTATATAATGAATCAATGTACATGATTTTAATTCTAACCCCTATTATGTTATCTTGATATGCCTCAACACTGACATGTACTGTCACGACCCGTCCTCGGGGCCCGTGCCGTGGCTACCCCAAACCCGCCTTCCATAGGCCAGGGGCTGGTGACTAGCACCAAGGTGTAAATCCCGCTAAAAAGGGAAGGCATTGCCTTTGTAAAGTAAACAAACACCACAGAGCAAGCAAGCATCTAGAAGTAAACACTAAGTAAAATTTGAGTAAAACAGTAAGTGCGGAAAAATAAGTGGGCCAGTATACAAACCCAAACTGAAAGTAAAGTACACCTGGAAGGGAAAACAACAACTGTAAAGTAGAGCCGCAGCATCGAGCCATCCACTGGAAGTCCCACCTGAAGGGTGGGTACAGATAGCCTCCTCTTATCCTCGGGTCCAACCAATCGCTCCGAGTACGTCCCACCCAGTGGTCCACCTCCAGGTACCGTCCTGCTCCGCAAGCCTCTACCACGATCAGCGATGTCCGTCATCTGCAACCAACACAACGTAGTGCGGGCATAGCCCATGCAGGGGTGAGTATAAGCTACTCAGTAGGGACCCCAAGACCCCCGATGGTCTCCCAAAATCCACAAAGGATAATCCACAAAGGAAAGATGAAATCACGAAGTAACATTCGACACTGCTTAGGTATATGCCCATACATATACCTAAGTCATCAATTCTCGTTCGCCTCCAACATCCGAGCTCAAGTACAACCCAGTCCACACAGGAAAGCAAAACGTAAATCCATATAGGATATCATAACACAATCCACATAGGAAAGAAAAACAAGATTCAGCTCACACAGGTATATTTTTTCGTATGACGATAGAGATGATCAGATACATCCACTGATTCCTCTAAGCTGTCGGACCCACAAAGGATCGATAGGTACTAACCCCCGAAATGACCCACATAGGATCTGACCCACAAAGGATCGATAGGTAACTACCCCCCGCAAAGACCCACACAGGATCTGTAGGCGCTGGCTCACACAGAACCGTTGAGCGCTGACCCACACAGGATCAGACCCACACAGGATCGGTAGCACTGATCCACATAGGATCACTGAGTGTTGTAGTCGTCGCCGTCGAATCCACTGAGGATCTCTGTACAGTCGCCGTCATCACAGTCACAAACGCAGCCATCTCTAGGGTTCCCGCACACAGCAAGCTCGTTCGGGAGGGTCCGCTCCACGAGCCGAGAGGCTGATACATCAACTGACACATAGTCCAGAGTTGATGTATCCAAAATTTCCCTAACATCAACAGGAACTCAACGTCGCAAAGGGCGCGTCAATCAGACGCTCGGTCTGAGAGTTATTGGCTTTTTCGTCCCCGGGGCCCGGTTGATTTTTAAGGAAAAACCAACCCGACCATACTCCACCTGCGTCCAAACCTTGGGCGGAGTAATCCAAAAGATCCATCTCACTTAGAGGAATCCATCAAAGTCGAAGGTACGTCAATCAGACGTCCAGAGCTCAAGTTATGAGTGTTTCCACTGCGAGGGCCCGGTTGGTTTTGTGAATGAACCAACTTGGCCAAACCCAAATTATTCCGAAACCTTTAGTGCGATATACTGAGACGACCATCTCGATCCAAGGATCACATCAAAACTAACGGTGCGTCGATCGGAGGCCCGTAGCACAAGTTATGGGCATCCGACCAGAAAAGATTTGGTATTAAGGGGTTCGGGCCCAGTCTGACCCGGCCCGATACCCCTAGGGTCGGCCCGAACCGGGTCCAGGTCCGACCCGCTTGGGCGCGGCACGGACCGGCCAGTGCGCCCCGGCCTGGCGGACCGGACTGGCAACCGGCCCGGCCTGGGCGCGGCGCGCTGGGCGCACTAGCCAGGCGCTCGGCCAAACGGCCGAGCCGTTGAGGAGGGGGGGGGGGGGGGCGCCTTCCCCCCTGGTTTGTAACCGCGACCCCCCTTAATGGGGGCCGCTCAGCTGGCCGGCCGGGGGTTTGAACCCCCTGCTTTCCCTTGTCCGGCCGGCCCGCCCCGTCCGGCCGGTTTCTGCCACCACGGGACCAGCGACGGCCGGTCCCCTCCCTGCCCCGACACTGGCGGCCTGCTTCCGGCTGCCGGTTCCCAAGCTCTGCCACGACCCGGTATCGGCCGCGACCTTCATTCATCCAGTGCGGCATGACGGCGCCGCACCCCTCCGCTGCGGCCCTGCTCCAGCCACGGTGCTTTTTCAGTTCTCCGGCGTGGCGCGACGGAGCCGCGACTTGGCTCAATTTCATGACGCAGCGCGACGGCGCCGCGCATTACTTGCCGCATGATCCTGCGCGGTGCGACGACACCACGCCATTCTTGTTCCAACCACATTAGAAACAATAACATGGATAAGCGAGGAGAGTCGGCCGTGTTTGTGCGGTCCGGACCCCTCTCATTAATCGATAGGAATTGGTCGTATTTTCATGAATAAGGACAAGGTAGTATTCACGAACAAAATAAATAAATAAACCCCTACCTTGAGAGTAGATTGAATGGAGGTTCGTCAAACGAGGATTCGTCGCGGAATATCCGTCGCGGGAAGAGGCGTCGCGGAAGGAGACATTGACCTCTAATGAATCTTGTGTTCCTCGCGTTCTTCACGTTCTTCGACGAATAGGAAGAAGAAACTCAAGACTCCCTTAGAGTTTTCTCCCAAAGCTCTCAAGGCAACAAGACTCCAACCAAAAATAAAATAAGAAACTTACTTATTTTATTAACACAACATAAAGTTTGAAATTCAAAAGCTTGAATTAAACCACAAAATTAAATTAAACAAGTTGTCATAATTTATGAACGGTTATGGAAGGTTAGGGAAGGTGAAGGGGTAGGGTTCGTGTGGGACCCACCACCTTCATAACCTACAAATGGAAGTTGGGTGGTTTTCCTCAACTTCCACCCAAAACTTAATCCACTTAAAGTAAAATAAAAATTGTTGCATAGTTTTTATTTTACCTTCCACATAAATTAACAACTTCACTCATGTAAACACAACTCCGGAAATGGCGTTACTAAGCAATTACTGGCACTACAGTTCCATCGGTGCCCTCAGAATTAGATTCCGAGAAACGATTCAAAAGTTAGAATTTCCCGCTCGTTCGTTCACTGAACATACCCGATCTAAACTTCAAATAGGAATTCCGGGCACACCGGGCCTCAGAATCAAGTGCCATCAGAAACTGCGTTCATGTAAAATCCCAAAGAAAATTAAGATAAAATTTTCCTTGAATTTTACAGGTCTTTACATTACTCCCACCTCAAGACTTTACGTTCTTGTAATGATACATCGAAAAATAGGGAAAAAAATGTGGGTACTGAGCACACATTTGAGCCTCCCTCTCCCAAGTGCTCTTATGGAGGTTCCTGTGCTGCCATCTGATGCGCACTAGAAGAATTGACCGTCCACGTAGGACCTGCTCCTATCGATCCTCAATCTCCCCCGGGACCTCCGCAAAAGTCGCCGCATCATCAACGTCCAGCTCCCCAAGGTCAATGATATGTGTCGGGTCATGCACGTATCTCCTCAGCTGTGATACATGGAAGACGTCGTGCACCCGGTGCAACTGAGGTGGTAGAGCTAGGCGATAAGCTACCTCGCCAATCCTGCTGGGGACCTAGAATGGTCCGATGAATCGCGGAGACAACTTTCCGCCTCGGCCAAATCTCCGTAATCCATGCTGAGGTGAGACACGCAAGAAGACGTCGTCGCCATCCTCAAACTCTAGTGGTCTCCGCCTCCTGTCAGCATAGGACTTCTGCCGGCTCTGAGCTGTCCTCATCCGCTCCTGGATAACCTGGACCTTCTCTGTCGTGGCCTGGACCATCTTCGGTCTCACAAGTGCTGGCTCCCCAGGGTCTGTCCAGCACAAAGAAGATCTGCAAGGTCAGTCGTACAACACCTCGTATGGTGCCATACCGATGGTGGAGTGGTAGCTGTTATTGTACACAAACTCCACAAAGGGTAGGCGGTCCTCCCTGCTGCAACCAAAGTTGAGAACACATGCGCGGAGCATGTCCTCGAGAGTCTGAATGGTCCTCTCCATCTGACCATCTGTCTGAGGGTGGAAGGTGGTGCTCAAACGTAGCTGTGTCTCAAACGCCTCCTGCAACCCCTTCCAAAGCCGGGAAGTAAAGCGAGCATCTCGATCAGAGAAGATAGATGATGGCACACTGTGAAGCCGTACAATCTCCTAAATGTAGAGATGCCCTAAGCTCTCCACTGATCCCTGCTCTCTAATGGGTAAGAAGTGAGATGACTTGGTGAGTCGGTCGACAATCACCCAAATGGTGTCTTGACCTCTGGAAGTGCATGGAAGTCCAGTCACGAAGTCCATAGATATCCCATCCCACTTCCACTTCGGGACCTCCAAGGGCTGTACCAAGCCTGCTGGAACCTGGTGCTCTGCCTTCACCTGCTGGTAGGTGAGACATCGAGAAATTAACTCCGCCACAGCCTTTTTTAGGCCCGACCACCAGTGCTGTCGTCTGAGGTCCTGGTATATCTTCGCCACTCCGGGATGTACCGCTAAGGGAGAAGTGTGAAACTCTCTCAACTCCTCCTCCCGTAATGAAAATGGTACCAAGGTACGTCTTCTGAAAAGGACGTCGTGCTCTGCTCCAAAGGAGAAACCATCAGTTTCCTGTCCAAAGGATATCTGTGCACGCCGCGTCTCACAGTCAGCATCCCCACGCTTTGCCTCTCTGACCCACTACAGTAGTGGAGGGGTGACTATGAGAGACTGGAGGTAGGCTGCCCCATCTCTATCCACGAAGGATATCTGCAAAGCAGCTAGCTGCTCCGTCGCCTCCTCAAGTAGCTGAATTCCCGTCCTCCTGCTGAGAGCATCAGCTACTACGTTCCCCTTCCCAGGAGTATAGACTATCTCAAAGTCATAGTCCAAGAGGAACTCGAGCCATCACCGCTATCTCAGATTCAGGTCATTCTGAGAGAAGATGTATCTGAGACTCCAATGGTCAGAAAAGACTGTAAAGCGCTCGCCAATCAGGTAGTGTCTCCATGTCTTCAGAGCGAAGACCATTTCTCCAAACTCCAGGTCATGGGTAGCGTAGTTTTGCTCATGCGGCCTCAACTGACGTGATCCATAAGCGATCACCGCCCACTCCTGCATCAGGACACATCCGAGTCCGGTCCCTGATGCATCGCAGTAGACTACGTACCCTACTCCCTCCTCAGGAAACCTCAAGATAGGTGCGCTGGTCAATCTTGGTCTCAGCTCATGGAAGCTCTGCTGACATCTGTCTGGCCACACAAAGGGTTTCTCCTTCTTTGTCAAAGCTGAGAGTGGTGCCAAAACTCTAGAGAAGTCTGGCACAAATCTTCGGTAGTATCCAGCTAGTCCCAAGAAACTCCGCACCTCTGTCATGCTCCTGGGTGGCTCCCAAGATAGCACTACCTCGATCTTCGCAGGATCCACTGAAAATCCTACCTCAGAGATGACGTGCCCCAAGAAGTGGACCTCGTGTATCCAGAACTGACACTTCGAGATCTTATCATAAAGCTGGTTCTCTCGGAGTGTGTATAGTAAAACCCGCAAGTGGCAGGCGTGCTCCTCCTCAGTCGTCGAGTAAATCAAAATGTCGTCGATGAAGACCACAAAAAATCGATCGATGTATGGCTGAAATATCCTGTTCATGAGGGCCATGAACACTACTGGAGCATTGGTTACACCGAATGGCATAACCAAGAACTCCTAGTGGCCATACCGACACCTAAAGGCCGTCTTCTGCACGTCCTCGTCTTGAACTCTGAGCTGATGATAGCCTGAACTGAGGTCTATCATTGAGAACCACCATGCTCCCTTGAGCGGATCTAAGAGGTCATCAATCCTCGGTAACAAATACATGTTCCTCACTGTCACGTGGTTCAGGCGACGATAGTCGACACAAAGTCGCAAGCTCCCGTCCGCCTTCTTGGCGAACAAAATCGGGGAAGCCTAGGGTGAAACACTGGGTCGGATGAAACCCTTGCCCTGTAAGTCCTCCAAGTGTACCCGTAGCTCTCGAAGCTCAGCGGGGGCCATCATATACGCTAGAGTCGATATCGTGGCTGTCCCGAGGTACAAGTCGATATAAATGTATACCTCTCTACGAGGAGGTAGCCCTAGAACGTCGTCGGGAAAGACATCCGCATACTGATCCACCACTGCATGAAAACTAGGACTCCGCACGTAAACTGCTCCTAGGATGAGGCTAGCCAACTGATGAGTGATGGGATGTCCTCTCCTCTGCGAGAGTCCATCCTGTGCTGCGAAGGCTCCCTTCTCGCCGGTGAAGGTGAACCTGCTCCCGTCGGTGCGTACACATCGCACCTTGTGCCTAAAATAGTCAATCTGTGCGTGGACTGTAGATAACCAATCCATGTCCAAGATGATGTCGTAAGGCCTCAACGCCGCTACAAGAAGATCCCAGCCAATGCTCTCACCTCCTAGAGTAAGCTCACACTGCCGGCACCAGTGCGTAATCGTCGAGTCTGCTCCCGTAGGAGTCTCTAGCCGTAAGGATCGAGCCAACGGCTCTGTCAGAATCTCTGAGCTCCGAACAAGGGCAGCGGCTATGAAAGAATGACTCGCTCCTGTGTCTATAAGTACTGCAGCAAGGGTGGAATAGACACAGATAGTACCTCGAATAATCTCGGGTGCGCCGTGGTCGTAGGCCTCTGCTGCCTGGAGCTGTGCCTGTCTCTGCCCTACAGCTCCCTATGGCCGGGGTGGACCTCCTGGTGGTGGTGGTGGTAGAGCCTCAAAGCATCTCCCACCACCTGCTGCTCGGCCAGCTCCTCTGCCTCGTCTGCCTGCTCCCTACGGACCACTATGGTTGACCCTCTGCCTCTATCTGGGTGGTCCCTCAACCGTCTGCTGCTCCTCGGCACGGCGGGTCGGGCAGTCACGAGCCATGTGGCCCTGCCCGCCGCATGAGTAGCACTGCCTGCCTCTCGAAAGACTAGATCCATGCTGTGTGCCCCGCACTATTGAGCTAGTGTCCTGAGCTCATCTGCCTGATGGTCTGGTCTGTCTTGACCCATGAGTCATCCGTCGACTACCTGCTGTAGAAGACTCTGCTACGTGCCGCCCTGCGGTGGGTCTCGGCGCTGATGAAGGCTCAGCAAGAAAGTTCTCGATCAAAAGGGCTCGCTCCAGTATTCCTTCTTGAGTCGGAATGCTGAGGGAGATTAGAAATTCCCTGATCTCATGCCTCAATTCCTACTCAGAGGTTCGGGCCTGGAAGAATGGGTCCCGTACCATATCTGTCGAGTAGCGCGAGAGATCGGTAAATCTCGCCGAGTACTGGGCGACTGTCAAGCTGCCCTGCCGTAGCTGAAGAAGCTCCTGGATGCGCACCGCACGGAGGGTGGCTGGGAAGAAATCCGAGCGGAAGAGGCTCTCAATGTCCATCCGGAGCAGAGATGCCTCATCATGCACCTGGAGCATCAAGCTCCACCATCTTCTTATTGGTACTTGCAGTAGGCTCGCTGCGAGGATCGCCATGAGGTCTGATGGTGCCCTCATTAACCTGAAAACCCGTACCACTACCTCTAGCCAGTCCTCGGTTGCTTGGGGGTCCATCTCCCCGTGGAACCTGGGCGGTCGCTGGCACTGTAACTCATGCAGTGCACTAAGGCGACGTGAATCGTCAGCGGCTGGGGCTAGTAGCATCGGTGGCTCGGCGGGTAGAGGTACCACCGGTGCCTCTGTTGTCAAAGGGCCCTGTACCGAGGCCACATCGCTCGGTGGGCTGTCGTCATGCTCAACTCTCGTAGCCCTAGCTGGCTGCCGTCGTGGGGCCATCCTGAAAAGGAAACAGGTGCCCCACGGTCAGAACAATATACCTGGTGAGCTGACACAAATTAATCACAAAGAAAACATGAAACACACATGCAATCAATGTTTTCGTGCATTAAGTCAGAAATCAGAAGTTAGGGTCCTGGTGTACGGATACGTCGGCCGCCGCACCAACACTAGACTCCCTGGACTGATAACCACACTCAATACGCGTAACACTATTGCTTCACATATAAAACGATCAGAGTACAAAGTTCTGCGGTAGAACCAAACCTCCCTCTGATACCAATTTGTCATGACCCGTCCTCGGAGCCCGTGCCTTGACTACCCCAGCCCGCCTTCCATAGGCCAGGAGCTGGCGACTATCACCAAGGCGTAAATCCCGCTAAAAAGGGAAGGCATTTCCTTTTTAAAGTAAACAAACACCATAGATCAAGCAAGCATCTAGAAGTAAACACTAAGTAAAAACTGAGTACAACATTAAGTGCAGAAAAGTAAGTGGGCCAGTATACAAACCCAAACTGAAAGTAAAGTACAACTGGAAGGGAAAACAACAACTGTAAAGTAGAGTCACAACGTCGAGCTATCCACTAGAAGTCCCACCTGAAGGGTGGGTATAGATAGCCTCCTCTTCTCCTCAGGTCCAACCAATCGCTCCGAGTATGTCCCGCCCATTGGTCCACCACCAGGTACCGTCCTGCTCCACAAGACTCAACCACGATCAGCGTTGTCCGTCGTCTGCAACCAAAACAACGTAGTGCGGGCATAGCCTGTGCAGGGGTGAGTATAAGCTACTCAGTAGGGACCCCGAGACCCCCGAAGGTCTCCCAAAATCCACAAAGGATAATACACAAAGGAAAGATGCAATCACGAAGTAACATTCGACACTGCTTAGGTATATTGCCATACATATACCTAAGTCGTCAATTCTCATTCGGCTCCAACATCCGAGCTCAAGTACAACCCAGTCCACACAGGAAAGCAAAATGTAAATCCACACAGGATAGCACAACATAATCCACGTAGGAAAGAAAAACAGGATTCAGCTCACATAGGTATACTTCTTCGTATGATGATAGAGATGATCAGATATTGCTACTGATTCATCTAAGCCGTCGGACCCACAAAGGATCAATAGGTACCAACCCCTGAAATGACCCACATAGGACCTGACCCACAAAGGATCGATAGGTAACTAACCCCCGCAAAGACCCACATAGGATCAGACCCACACAGGATCTGTAGGCGCTCGCTCACACAGAACCGCTGAGCGCTGACCCACACAGGATCGGACCCACACAGGATCGGTAGCACTAATCCACATAGGATCGCTGAGTGCTGCAGTCGTCGTCGTTTAATCCACTGAGGTTCTCTGTACATTCGTCTTCGTCACAGTCACAAACACAGCTAGCTCTAGGGTTCCCGCACACAGCAAGCTCGTTCGGGAGGGTCTGCTCCACAAGCCGAGAGGCTGATACATCAACTAACACATAGTCCAGAGTCGATGTATCCAAAAGTTCCGTTGAGGAGGGGGGTGCCTTCCCCCTAGTTTGTAACTGCGAATCCACTTAATGGGGGTCACTCAACTGGCCGGCCAGGGGTTTGAACCCCCGGCTTTCCCTTGTCCGGCCGGCCCACCCCGGCCAGCCGGTTTCTTCCACCACTAGACCGGTGACGACCGGTCCCCTCCCTGCCCCAACACTGGCGGCCCGCTTCCGGCCGCCGGTTCCCATGCTCCGCCGCGGCCTGGTATGGTCCGCAGACTTCATTCATCCGGTGTGGCGTGACGGCGCCGCACCCCTCCGCAACGGCCCTGATCCAACCGCGGTGATTTTCTGGTTCTCCAGCGCGGCGCGACGACGCCTCGACTTGGCTCAAATTCACGGCGCGGTGCGACAGCGCCAAGAATTACTTGCTGAACGATACCTCGTGGTGCGACGACACCACACCATTCCCATTCCAACCACATTAGAAACAACAACATTGATATGGGAGGAGATTCGACCGTGTTTGTGCGGTCCGGCACCCTCTCTTTAATCGATAGTAATTAGTCATATTTTCCTGAAGAAGGACAAGGTAGTATTCATGAAAAAAATAAATAAATAAACCACTACCTTGAGCGTAGATTGAATGGAGGTTCGTCGAACAAGGATTCGTCGCGGAATATCCGTCGTGGGAAGAGGCGTTGCGGAAGGAGACATCGACCTCCATGGAATCTAGCGTTCTTTGTGTTCTTCACGTTCTTCGATGAGAAGGATGAAGAAACTAAAGACTCCCTTAGCATTTTCTCCCAAAGCTCTCAAGGCAACAAGACTCCAACCAAAAATAAAATAAGACACTTACTTATTTTATTAACACAACATAAAGTTTGAAATTCAAAAGCTTGAATTAAACCACAAAATTAAATTACACAAGTTGTCAGAATTTATGAAGGGTTATGGAAGGTTAGGGAAGGTGAAGGGGTAGGGTTTGTGTGGGCCCCACCACCTTCATAACCTACAATATGGAAGTTGGGTGGTTTTCCCCAACTTCCACCCAAAGTTTAATCCACTTAAAGTAAAATAAAAATTGTTGCATAATTTTTATTTTACCTTCCACATAAATTAACAACTTCTCTCGTGTAAACGAAACTCCAGAAATAGCGTTCCTAAGCAATTAATGGCGCTACGGTTCCATCGGTGCCCTCTTAATTCGATTCCGAGCACCGGTTCAAAAGTTAGAATTTCCTGCTCGTTCGTTCACTGAACGTACCCGAGGTAAACTTCGGATAGGAATTCCAGGCACACCGGGCCTCAGAATCAAGTGTCGTCAGAAACTGCGTTCATGTAAAATCCCAAAGAAAATTAAGAAAAAATTTTCCTTGAATTTTACAGGTCTTTACATTACTCCCACCTCAGGGATTTACGTCCTCGTAAAGATACATCGAAAACTAGGGAAACAAATGTGGGTACTGAGCACGCATCTGAGCCTCCCACTCCCAAGTGCTCTCCTGGAGGTTCCTGTGCTGCCATATGATGTGCACTAGAGGAATCAACCATCCACGTAGGACCCGCTCCTGTCAATCCTCGATCTCCACCGAGACCTCCGCAAAAGTCGCCCCATCATCAACGTCTAGCTCCCCATGGTCATTGATATGTGTCGTTTCATTCACATATCTCTTCAACTGTGATACGTGGTAGACGTCTTGCACCTGGTGCAACTGAGGTGGTAGAGCCAGGTGATAAGCGACCTCTCCAATCCTGCTGAGGACCTGGAATGGTCCGATGAAGCATGGAGACAACTTGTCGCCTCGACCAAATCTCTGCAATCCACATCGAGGTGAGACACGCAAGAAGACTTGGTCGCCATCCTCAAACTCTAGTGGTCTCCGCCTCCCATCAGCATAGGACTTATGCCGGCTATGAGCTGTCCTCATCCGCTCCTGGATGACCTGGACCTTCTCTGTCATGGCCTGGACCATCTTCGGTCCCACAAGTGCTGACTCCCCAGGGTCTGTCCAGCACAAAGAAGATCTGAAAGGTCGGCCATACAACACCTCATATGGTTCCATCCCGATGGTGGAGTGGTAGCTGTTGTTTTACGCAAACTCGTCCAAGGGTAGGTGGTCCTCCTAGCTGTGACCAAAGTCGAGAACACTTGCACGGAGCATGTCCTCCAGAGTCTGAATGGTCCTCTCCGTCTGACCATCTGTCTGAGGGTGGAAGGCGGTGCTCAAACGTAGCTGCGTCCCGAATGCCTCCTGCAACACCTTCCAAATCCGAGAAGTAAAGTGAGCATCTCGATCGAAGACGATAGATGATGGCACACTGTGAAGCCGTATAATCTCCTGAACGTAGAGACACCCCAAGATCTCCACTGAGCCCTACTCTCTGATGGGTAAGAAGTGAGCCGACTTGGTGAGTCGGTCGACAATCACCCAAATGGAGTTGTGACCTCTGGAAGTGCATGGAAGTCCAGTCACAAAGTCCGTTGATATCCCGTCCCACTTCCACTCTGGGACCTCCAAGGGATGTACCACGCCTGCTGGTACCTGGTACTCTGCCTTCACCTACTGGCAGGTGAGACATCGAGAAACGAACTCCACCACAACCTTCTTCATGCCCGGCCACCAGTGTTGTCGTCTGAGGTCCTGGTACATCTTCGCCACTCCGAGATGTACCACCAAGGGAGAAGTGTGAAACTCTCTCAACACCTCCTCCCGTAATGAAAATGGTACCAAGGTACGTCTTCTGAAAAGGACGTCGTGCTCTTCACCAAAGGAGAAACCATCAGGTGCATGTCTTGAGGATATCTGTGTACGCCGCGTCTCACAGTCAGCATCCCCACGCTCTGCCTCTCTGACCTGCTGCAGTAGTGGAGGGGTGACTGTGAGAGACTGAAGGAAGGATGCCCCATCTCAATCCATGAAGGATATCTGTAAAGCAGCTAGCTGCTCCGTCGCCTCCTCAAGTAGCTGAATGCCCGTCCTCCTGCTGAGAGCATCAGCAACTACGTTCCCCTTCCCAGGAGTGTAGACTATCTCAAAGTCATAGTCCTGGAGGAACTCGAGCCATCGCCGCTATCTCAGATTCAGGTCCTTCTGAGAGAAGATGTATCTGAGACTCTGATGGTCAGAAAAGGCTGTAAAGCGCTCGCCCATCAGGTAGTGTCTCCATGTCTTCAGAGCGAAGACCACTGCTCCAAACTCCAGGTCATGGGTAGCGTAGTTCTGCTCATGCGGCCTCAACTGACATGATCCATAGGTGATAACCTCCCGCTCCTGCATGATGACACATCCGAGTCTGGTCCCTGATGCATCGCAGTAGACTACGTACTCTACTCCCTCCTTAGGCAACCTCAAGATAGGTGCGCTGGTCAATCTCAGTCTTAGCTCCTAGAAGCTCTACTGGCATCTGTCTGACCACACAAAGGGTTTCCCCGTCTTTGTCAAATCTGAGAGTGGTGTCGCAACTCTGGAGAAGTCTGGAAAAAATATCCAGTAGTACCGAGCTAGTCCCAAGAAACTCCGCACCTCCATCACGCTCCTGGGTGGAACCCAAGCTTGCACTTCCTCGATCTTCGTAGGATCCACTGCAAATCCTGCCTCAGAGATGATGTTCCCCAAGAAGTGGACCTCACGTATCCATAACTGACACTTCAAGAGCTTACCATAATGCTGGTGCTCTCGGAGTGTGTCTAATACAACCCGCAAGTGGTAGGCGTGCTCCTCCTCAGTCGTCGAGTAAATCAAAATGTCGTCGATGAAGACCATGACAAATCGATCGTGGTATGGCTGAAAGATCCTGTTCATGAGGGCCATGAACACTGTTGGAGAATTGGTTATGCGGAATGGTATAACCAAGAACTCATAGTGGCCATACAGAAACCTGATGGTCGTCTTCTGCACGTCCTCATCTCGAACTCTGAGTTGATGATAGCCTGACCTGAGGTCAATCTTTGAGAACCACCATGCTCCCTTGAGCTGATCGAAGAGGTCATCAATCCTCGGTAGTAGATAATTGTTCCTCACTATCACCTGGTTCAGGCGACGATAGTCAACACAAAGTCGCAAGCTCTTTTCCTCCTTCTTGGCGAATAAAATCGGGGAAGCCCAGGGTGAAACACTGGTTCAGATGAAACCCTTGCCCTGTAAGCCCTCCAACTATACCCATAGCTCTCGAAGCTCAGCGGGGGCCATCCGATATGATAGAGTCGATATCAGGGCTGTCCCGGGGTACATGACGATATAAAAGTCTACCTCTCTATGAGGAGGTAGCCTTGGAACGTCGTCGGGAAAGACATCCCCATACTGATCCACCATTGCAGGAAAACTAGGACTCTGCACGTCAACTGCTCCTAGGATAAGGCTAGCCAACTGATGAGTGATGGGATGTCCTCTCCTCTGCGAGAGCCCATCCTGGGCTGCGAAGGCTCCCTTCTCGCCGGTGAAGGTGAACCTGCTCCTGTCGGTGCGTACACATCGCACCTTGCGCCTAAAATAGTCAATATGTGCATGGACTGTAGATAACCAATCCATTCCCAAGATGACGTTGTAAGGCCTCGACGCTGCTACAAGAAGATCCCAGCAGAAGCTCTCACCTCCTAGAGTATGCTCACACTGCCGGCACCAGTGCGTAATCGTCGAGTCTGCTCCCGTAGGAGTCTCTAGCCGTAAGGATCGAGTCAACGGCTCTGTCAGAATCTCTGAGATCCAAACAAGGGCAACGACTATGAAAGAATGACTCGCTCCTATGTCTATATGTACTAAAACAAGGGTGTTATAGACACATATAGTACCTCGAATCATCTCGGGCGCACCGTGGTCGTAGGCCTCCACTGCCTGGAGATGTTCCTGTCTCTTCCCACCAGCTCCCTATGGCCGGGGTGGACCTCCTGGTGGTGGTGGTGGTAGAACCTCAAAGCGTCTCCCTCCACATGCTGCTCGGCCAGCTCCTCTGCCTCATCCGCCTACTCCTTGCGGACCGATATGGTCGACCCTCTGCCTCTGCCTGGGTGTTCCCCCAACCGTCTGCTGCTCCTCAGCACGTCGGGTCGGGCAGTCACGAGCCCTGTGGCCCTGCCCGCCGCATGAGTAGCACTGCTTTCCTCTCGAAAGACTGGCTCCACGCTGTGTTCCCTGTACTGCTGAGCTAGTGTCCTCAGCTCGTCAGCCTGAGGGTTTGTTCTTCATGGACCCATGAGTCATCCGTCGACTGCCTACTGCAGAAGACTCTACTATGTGCCGCCCTGCGGTGGGTCTTGGCGCTGATGAAGGCTCAGTAAGAATGCTCTGGATCAAAACGGCTCTCTCCAGTACTCCTGCCTAAGTCGGAATGTTGAGGGAGATCAGCGATGCCCTGATCTCATGCCTCAATCCCTGGTCAAAGGTCTGGGCCCGGAAGAATGGGTCCCATATCATATCTGTTAAGTAGAGCGAGAGATCGGTAAATCTCGCTGAGTACTGGGCGACTGTCAAGCTTCCCTACCGCAGCTGAAGAAGCTCCTGGATGCGCACTGCATGGAGGGTGGCTGGGACGAACTCCAAGCGGAAGAGGCTCTTAAAGTCCGTCTAGAGGAGAGATGCCTCATCGTGCACCTGGAGCATAAAGCTCCACCATCTTCCTGTTGCAGTGTGCAGTAGGCTCGCTGCGAGGATCACCATGAGGTCTGATGGTGTCCTCACTAACCTAAAAACCCGTACGACTACCTCCAGCCAGTCCTCGGCTGCCTGTGGGTCCGTCTCCCAGCGAAACCTGGGCGGTCGCTGTCGCTGGAACTCATGCAGCGCACTAAGGCGACGTGCATCGTCAGCGGCTGGGGCTGGTAGCATCGGTGGCTCGGCGGGTAGAGGTACCGCCGGTGCCTCTCCTGTCAAAGGGCCCTGCACTGAGGCCTCGTCGCTCGGTGGGTTGTCGTCACGCTCAACTCTCGGAGCCCTAGCTGGTTGCCTTCATGGGGCCATCCTGAAAAGGAAACATGTGCCCCACAGTCAAAACAGTATACCTGGTGAGCTGACACAAAGTAATCACAATGAAAACTTGAAACACACATGCAATCAATGTTTTCGTGCATTAAGTCGGAAATCAGAAGTCAGGGTCCTGGTGTACGGATACGTCGGCCTCCGCACCAACACCGGACTCCATGGACTGATAACCACACTCAATACGTGTAACACTATTGCTTCACATAGAAAAATATCAGAGTCTAAAGTTCTGCGGTAGAACCGAACCTCCCTCTGATACCAATTTGTCACGACCCGTCCTCGGGGCCCGTGCCGTGACTACCCCAAACCCACCTTCCATAGGCCAGGGGCTGGCCACTAGCACCAAGGCGTAAATCCCGCTAAAATGGGAAGACATTTCCTTTGTAAAGTAAACAACCACCACAGAGCAAGCAAGCAGCTAGAAGTAAACACTAAGTAAAAACTGAGTACAACATTAAGTGCGGAAAAGTATGTGGGCCAGTATACAAACCCAAACTAAAAGTAAAGTACAACTGGAAGGGAAAATAGAAACTGTAAAGTAGAGCCGCAGCTTCGAGCCATCCACTGGAAGTCCCACCTGAAGGGTGGGTACAGATAGCCTCCTCTGCTCTTCGGGTCCAACCAATCGCTCCGAGTATGTCCCGCCCAGTGGTCCACCTCCAGGTACTGTCCTGCTCTGTAAGCCTCAACCACGATCAGCGCTGTCTATCGTCTGCAACCAATACAACGTAGTGCGGGCATAGCCCGTGCAGGGGTGAGTATAAGCTACTCAGTAGGGACCCCGAGACCCCCGAAGGTCTCCCAAAATCAAAAAAAGATAATCCACAAAGGAAAGATGCAATCACTAAGTAACATTCGACACTGCTTAGGTATATGCCCAGACATATACCTAAGTCATCAATTCTCGTTCAGCTCCAACATCCGAGCTCATGTACAACCCAGTCCACACAGGAAAGCAAAATGTAAATCCACACAGGATAGCACAACACAATCTACATAGGAAAGAAAAATAGGATTCAGCTCACACAGGTATACTTCTTCGTATGATGATAGAGATGATCAGATATTTCCACTTATTCATCTAAGCCGTCAGACCCACAAAGGATCGATAGGTGCTAACCCCCGCAATGACCCACATAGGACCTGAACCACAAAGGATCGAAAGGTAACTAACCCCCACAAAGGCCCACACAGGATCTGTAGGCGCTGGCTCACACAGAACCGCTGAGTGCTGACCCACACAGGATCGGACCCAAACAGGATCGGTAGCACTAATCCACATAGGATCGCTGAGTGTTGTAGTCATCGCCGTCGAATCCACTGAGGATCTCTGTACAGTCGTCGTCGTCACAGTCGCAAACGCAGCTAGCTCTAGGGTTCCCGCACACAAAAAGCTCATTCGGGAGGGTCCGCTCCACGAACCGAGAGGCTGATACATCAACTGACACGTAGTCCAGAGTTGATGTATCCAAAAGTTCCGTAACATCAATAGGAACTCAACGTTGCAGACAGCGCGTCAATCGGATGCCCGGTCTGAGAGTTATTGGCTTTTTCGTCCCAGGGGCCCGGTTGGTTTTTAGGGAAAAACCAACGCGACCGTACTCCACCTACGGCCAAACCTCGGGCAGAGTAATCCAAAAGATCCGTCTCACATAGAGGAATCCATCAAAGTTGACGGTACGTCAATCGGACGTCCGAAGCTCAAGTTATGAGCGTTTTAGCTCCGAGGGCCCGATTGGTTTTGTGAACGAACCAACTTGGCCGAACCAAAAGTATTCAGAAACCCTGAGTGCGATATACCGAAACGACCGTCTCGATCCAAGGATCGCATCGAAACTGACGGTGCATCGATCAGAGTCTCATAGCACAAGTTATGGGCGTCCGACCGGAAACGACTCGGTATTAAGGGGTTCGGGCCCGGTCCGACCCGGACCGATACCCCCAGGGTCGGTCCGAACCGGGTCGAACCAAACCGGGTCCGGGTACGGGTCCAGACTGCTTGGGAGCGGCCCGGCCGGCGGGGCCCAGCCCGGCCCGGCCTGGGCACAACCCGACCTGGGCGCGGCGCGCTGGCCAGGCGCTCGGCCAAACGGCCGAGCCGTTGAGGAGGTCGTGGGGGGGGGGGGGGGGGTGGGGGGGGGGGGGGGGGTGGGGGGGGGGGGGGGGGCGCCTGCCCCTAGGGTTTGTAACCTCGACCCTTTTATTGGGGGCCACTCAGCTGGACGGTCGGGGGTTTGAACCCTCGGCTTTCCCTTTTCCGGCCGGCCGGCCCAGGCCGGCCAGTTTCTGCCACCACAGGACCGGCGACAGCCGGTCCCCTCCCTGCTCTGACCCCGGTGGCCCGCTTCCGGCCACCGGTTCCCATGCTCCGCCACGGCCCAATATCGACCACGACCTTCATTCATCCGGTGTGGCGTGACGGCGCCGCACCCCTCCGCCATGACCCCGCTCCGGCCGCGGTGCTTTTGTGGTTCTCCGGCGCGGCGCGACGACGCCACAACTTGGCTCAATTTCACGGCGCGACGCGACGACGCCACACATTACTTGCCGCACGATCCCACGTGGTGCGATGACACCGTTCCATTCCCATTCCAACTACATTAGAAACAATAACATGGATAAGGGAGGAGGGTCGACCGTGTTTGTGCGGTCCGGCCCCCTCTCGTTAATCGATAGCAATTGGTCGTATTTTCATGAAGAACCACAAGTTAGTATTCATGAACAAAATAAATAAATAAACCCCTACCTTGAGCATAGATTGAATGGAGGTTCGTCGAACGAGGATTCGTCGTGGAATATCCGTCGTGAGAAGAGGCGTCGTGGAAGGAGACGTCGACCTCTGAGGAATCCGGTGTTCTTTGAGTTCTTCGCGTTCTTCGATGAAGAGGATGAAGAAACTCAAGACTCCCTTAGCTTTTTCTCCCAAATCTCTCAAGGAAACAAGACTCCAACCAAAAATAAAATAAGACACTTACTTGTTTTATTAACACAACATAAAGTTTGAAATTCAAAAGTTTGAATTAAACCACAAAATTAAATTACACAAGTTTTCATAATTTATGAAGGGTTATGGAAGGTTAAGGAAGGTGAAGAGGTAGGGTTCGTGTGGGCCCCACCACCTTCATAACCTACAAATGGAAGTTGGGTGGTTTTCCCCAACTTCCACCCAAACTTAATCCACTTAATGTAAAATAAAAATTGTTGCATAATATTTATTTTACCTTCCACATAAATTAACAACTTCTCTCGTGTAAACGCAACTCCGGAAATGGCGTTCCTAAGAAATTACCGGCGCTACGGTTCCATCGGTTCCCTCGGAATTAGATTCTGAGCAACAGTTCAGAAGTTGGAATTTCCCGCCCGTTCATTCACTGAACAAACCCGAACTAAACTTCGGATAGGAATTTCGGGCACACCGGGCCTCGGAATCAAGTGCCGTTAGAAACTGTGTTCATGTAAAATCCCAAAGAAAATTAAGAAACAATTTTCCTTGAATTTTATCGGTATTTACATGTAATAATTTTCCTTAAGCTTTGTTATTTTTATTCCATTACTGGAATTTATAGATCACCCATTTATTATATATGTCTCTTGGTTATCCCATACAATTTTATAATATCCAATGAATATAATGGTTTTTTTGATATTTTAAATATCTTTGTTGTATTTCTATTATAATTGTTATGCTATGTAATTTATTAGCCAATGATATTAGAAATAATGATCTTTTGGGGTTGTATTATGTGTATCATTTTGTATTTAATCAATAATTAATGAGTATTAATGATATGGTTTTTCATAATTGGTATCCGAGTAATATCTAGTTATTTTTGGGATTAATATTAGAGAAACCTTATGAATGCCTATGGGATAAGAATAACCCTAATAAAACATCCATAAGTCTTTTTAAATTATAGAGTATGTGGTTTCTAGGAAAATAATTCCTTGTATAGATACAAAAAGTGGATGTGGATCTACAATAATTGTACCTTGGGTTAATATCCCTAAAAAGTGTTCATTGATCAGGACATGATTTATGCCTGGTGCATGATACTGGTTCTTAATACACACCCAGTTTGACACACCCAAGGGACATTCTTTAGTAAAATATGAATCTCTTTATGAACCATTATAAAGGGAATAATAATTCCCATAAAATATTATATTACAAAATAAAATATGTATAGTGCAGATTGAAACCTATAAATAACAAAGTTATGGAATATATGTCAATTAGGGGTTTTTCATCAATGTTCATAGTTTTCATTTTTTTATATTTAGTAGTTTTAAAATTCTCATACCTAACATTATTTTGTGTGATGTAAATGATTAGAACTAGAATGAAATAGTGAAAGGTAGGCCTGTCACACAATCATGAACATAAAATATCTTATGTGACTATAATTTTATGTATTCTTTCATATCACAAAAGTTTAGTAGAATTATTAAAATACCACCACAAAACAAGGAATTAAAGTTATTAGTGAATATGGAAAATGGGTTTATTGTTTCAGCATAAGAATATAACTAATCCCCTATCTAAATTGGTGGGATTAATTTCCCTAGAAATCATATGATAATACCTCAAGTGGAATTTTACGTAATTTTAGGAATATAATTGAATTCATTATATAAACCCAACATAAATTTCTAAGAGAAGGAAATCACACTCTATTTTATGAATCGTCATCAGATTCTATGCAAGTGAAAGGAGGAGGATGAATCTCTTTTAGTATCATCTTCTTAAAAATGGTTATTACTAACATATGAGTATAAATATCATGATTAAATTATTGGAACTAAGGAATAAATATTCATTGAATACATTACCATTGTGATGGAATTTTTTGATGTGTTTCCAAAATAATTATTTTGTCTTATTCTTAGATGTGAAGTTGAGTTTTCAATCAGGCTTATACCAATATCTTTTACAATATCCAAGAATCTATATATAATGGACACTCCTCACTATAAAAATAAAAATAAGATATTGAACATGCTTCTGGATAAAGGATTTATATAGGAATGTTCTTCACCAGGGGATGAATTGGTACACTTCATCAATAAGAAGGTCTGGTCAATGCACATTTTCCTTTATTATCATGATCTCAAAAAGATCATAATAAAGAGAAAGTGTCATTTTCCATGGAATGCGGACTTTTTTCCATTAGCTATGTGGAGAACAATACTTCTATTTGGTGGATCTTCGATCAAGATATTATCAAGTAATGGTGAAGAAAGTGGTTATTTACAATAATTAATTTTGTATAAGGTAAAGGCATTATGATATCATAGTGATTCTATTTGGACCCTCTAATTCTCTATAAGTATTCACAAAATTTATGAATATAGTCTTTAGGGACTAACTTACATATTTTGTGGTAGTATTTATAGATGATATTCTTATCTACCCCAATAGTAAGGAGAATAATGAGGATAATATCAATTCCACACTAAAAAATTTGAAAAGGGAAAATATATTTGTAATGTATAGTAAAATAGAGTTCTAGATAAATAAATTTACATTCATGGGGAATGACGTCATTAGAAAAGGGATAGATGTGGATCCTTCAAGAATAAAGATAAATAAATGATGGTGTAGATAAAACTATATTATGAAAATACATAGTTTCCTTGGATTATATGGTTACTATAATCAATTTTTGAGACACTTATTAAAATTTTGAAGCCCATTAACCATGATAACTTGGAAGGGAGCGATTTTTTTTATTGATGAATGCAAAGAGTGTTTTAAAGAGGTGAATAAAAGGATAAACAATGCCCTTGTAATGAAATTACCAACATGTGGGGGATAATTTTTGATTTACAATGATGTTTCCAATAAGGTATTGGGTTTTTACTCATGTAAGATGTAAATGTGATAACCTATAACTTCTATGAATTAATTATACACAAGTAAAATTTCCCAACATATGATTTAGAATTGGCTATAATGTTGTTCACATTTAAGATTTAGTGAAATTATCTCTATAGGGAGATGTGTGACATATATACAGATTAAAAAATAATCAAGTATATATTCACATAAAAGGATCTCAATATGTTATAATGAATGTGTTTATAGTTAATCAAATATTATTATTGTCAAATCAATTAACATCAATTGAATGTAAACAAGGTGGAAAATACTCCGAGTAGAAAGGATCCCACAACCCTATCCAAAATGAGGATTGAAGTGATCAAATATTATTTGACATGAAATCAATGGACATTATAAAAATATAAATATATTCATAATAACATTCTCAAATAACTACTCCACCAAGTATTCATGAGAGGACCAAAGAATCCTAGATATATTACGAGTTTCTATAAAAGTAGGTAGTGATTATTACAGGGTTAAGCCATGCTGAACATAGAGTTATATGGTTTTGAAACTGAATATAAGTCCCTTAAAAACCATAACTAAAGGGAGATATTCTGGATTATGTTCATATCTCATCCATCTCAATTCATCTAGAAGCTTATGATATATTGAGATTTCAAAGAAAACAAATGGTGTGATAACATGAAGAGGGAGAATGAATAATTTATATCATGATTATTGTTATTCAACAGGTTATGGTTAAAGGATTTATGTCTAATGTTATGATACAACCATTTTACATACCAGTTTGGAAATAGGAAAAACTATGGATTTTATCGTATGATTTCCCAGGACACCTAAAGATAGTAACACTATCTTGAAGTTAGTCAATTTCCATACCAAGTAAGCATATTTTATTGCTATATAGGAAGATTTTGACTTGGACAAATTTTCATGATATACATAAGGGAAGTGGTAAGACTGCCTGGAGTTCCACTATCTGTTATATCTGATTGAGATCATTGTTTTACATTGAGGATCTAGAGAAGCCTTTAGTATTTTTTTGGATATAGAGATGATCTTAGACAATGATAATCACCCTAAGATAGATGTTCTATCTGAAATAACCGTTATAAATCTATAGGATATTCTAAGATCCTATTCAATGTATTTACATGGGTTTTGAGATTAACACCATCCCCTAGTGGAATTATTAAATAAAAACAGTTTCTATTATAAAATTAAAATGGAACATTATGATACTTTATATGGTAAGAGGTGTCAGACTCCAACATGCTAGGATGATATTGGAAAGTGGAACCTACTTGGACCTTATCATATCTAAGATATTATAGATAAGTATCCAACCATTTTTCTTCATATGATATTCACATAATGTTGATAAAAAATATATGTAGAAAATCATCGAAGAGACTTGAATTTTGAGGTCAAATATATAATGTCCCATCATATATCATCATGGGATAAAGCCATACGGTTTTAGAAGAAAGTAATTATTATTCCTAAATACATATTCCACTTTGAGATCCATGTTTTCATCATAGCGATGTCATATCAACTTGCACTCCCACCTAACCTATCTCAATTATATGATGTGTCCCATATATTTCTCTTGATAAAGTACATACCCAACACCTCACATGTACTAAAAAATGGGGTGACATTAGATAATGATATTTCATATGATAAAATGATGGTGAATATCATAGATTGTAAGTAAAAATTTTTACAAGACAATACAACTAACCTGGTCAAAGTGTTATGGAAGAACTAAAAGTTTGGTGAAGTGACATAGGAATAAGAATATGTGGTGAAACAGAAGTACCCTCATCTGTTTTAGTGTCAGAAAGAAAAATTTTATGGTGAAATTTATGTGGGGGAATGTAATGGCCCAAAATTTTATAATTCTATTTTAATAAATAAATTTGTTACTATGCAATTTTTTTATAGAAAACATATTCACTAATTTGGTTGTTTTGGACTGTTATATGACCTTTAAAATTTAAAATACTATTAAGGATCATAAACAATTATAATATATCCATTTTATAGTGACAATTTACAGTGAAAAATGCTTGTCATGCATCTATATTAGATATTTTCAGATGAATAATAATTACATTATACAAAGATGCACCTGATGAGTATTATAGTTTAGTGCCTTTGGAAATTTGGAACATATTATTTTATTTGGTTAATTATCTTAAACATATATTATAAATATCATAACATTTAGTAATCATACATTTAAACCATTATACATAACAAAGGGAAAGGGAAAATTAGATAGGGTTATCTCTGATTCTCAGTATGGGTAAACAATAGAGATATGTAAGTGTAATAATAGAATAAGGTAATGATAACATGTGTATAAAATTTGAAAATTAAACCCTTCATATTAAAGATCATAATATTGAATCATTAAACAATTATTGTTAGTTTATATGACATGAATCAAAGGGTAATCAAAGAAGATGATCCCCGAGAGTATAAAAATGGAATAATACATAGAAATTTTAAAATATACATAAGCTTTGAAAATCTTATTACAATGATACCTACAAATACATTCATAAAATGTTAGTATTTGGATTATAAATCATGTACCTACTTTAGGATTGGGATATTCTCCTATTTACCCACTTATTTTGGACTTATGACGACCTATAATGTACCTTCTTATCGTGGGATTTGGATAAACTCTAGTGTACCCTCTTGTTGTGGGATTGGGACGACCTTCCTTGTACCATTTTGTTAGGGGCTCTTGATGACCTCTTGTGTACCCTGTTATTTTAGTCTTCGGATGACCACCCATGTACCCATTGGGCTCACATAGATTTTAATTAGACAATAAATTAGAAGGAGATATAGGACCCACCCAACAAATAATGAAAAAAATATTTATATTTTCCATAATATCATACAAATTCATTGTATAATAACCCATGAAATAAAATGGGTTTTAAAAAGTCTTCATCAAATCATAACATGTGGAAAAGAGATATTTTTCATAATCATTTAATCATAGCATAACCCATGAAAAGAATCAGGTATAATAATATTTATATCATCATATAACCCATGGAAGGAATTTTTTTTATAAACAACACATAATCTTAAAAAAACCATTAAAAGAACAAATAGAAATGGTGTCCTTGGATAATATACCTAGTAAGGAATAAATAACACCCACAAATTTCATTGTAGAAGGAAAATAGTTTTTAAAGGATTATTTAAAGAATTTCATGAAGAAAATATCCATTCCTCTTTAAAAAACCATACGTAAAACATTAAACCTTTTTAAAACCATTTTCTTAAAAAATAACCTTGAAAAATAAAAAGGATATTTTGGAAACCATTTATTTTTTTAATCCTAAAACGCAACTGAATCATTTTCATTGAAAATAACAATGAAAACCTATAATGTAAACCATGTAAATCAATTAAAATGATTTTTAAAACATAAAACATTTTGAAAATTACATTATTGAAAATTTATTTAAAATATAAATATTTCCAAAAAATAGAACAAAAAATTTTATTTTATAAATATTCTCTAAAAAATATAACTGGCGCTTAAAAAATGGAGTGGTCATGATGGAAGAGAATAATTTACATGATATATATGTAAAAAAATATTCCTTTCCTATTGTCTTTTGAAGTCAAAGAATCCTTGATCATAAAATGACTATAATATTTTTTTTAAACCATTTTTTAAAAATGGAAAAATATAGGTAAAATTATCTTTTAAAAATCATAACATAATAGTAAAAAATTATTGATTTTTTTTATAAAATATTATTTTAAAAGAAAATATATTTCTGGCTGAAGAGATAAATAAAGTATGATTCTCCTAAAAACACATTCTAAATTATATTAAGTACCAATAAGTGGAAAAAATTGTACAATAACTTCATGGTTTCATGATTTAATATTATATTGGAAACTTGATGAGAACTCTTGAGATATGAATCATAATATTTCATCAATGCATAAACAATCTCGATAAACAATTATATTGTAGCAATAAACTCTTACAACTTAGGTAACTTTGACTCGAAATATCCATAAAGGAATAACATTAAATGACACATAAAATATCATTAAGACATGGGAAATAATGATATAACTTATAAAAGGGGTATTATGTACACATAATCAAATAGTAATGGTAGAAAACATTACATGTTTATCAATGAATGAAAATTGAGACAACATTCCTTTACCGATTTTGTATGTTTTAACTTTAAACCATATGAAATAGAGATCGTAAAATGGATATATATAAATACAAATATATATGAGTATAAGAATCACAAAATAAATACATGGTCATTATACACAATACATACAATAAATAGGTGGAGAACATGGATTACAACTCAAAAAGGATAAAAGTGAGACAAAAATCCCTTACCCTAAGTCTTAACATCCATTTTACTCATTCAACCATAATTTATAATAAATATAACAGTAATATAAATCTAATATAGAACCATATTAATTTATATCATACCATATATAATTTTGTTATCACATTTTATTACCTATTTATTTTAGAATTCCATGTTAAGGATTCATTTTGTGTAATAACCGCTTTGTTTTTCGTATCTTCTATGATAAGTTTTATTTTTGGTTCAAATACATCAATTAAGATTTTATAATCTCAAGAATTATAAATATGATATAAATATAATATATATTATGTATATATGTATTTATTATAATCCATAAAATATAGAAATTTGAAATGAAATTCATCATTTATGGAGACGGTAGGTCGTACATATGCATGGATGTTGTTTTTTTGTTCTTTTCAAATTGAATGAAAGAAATATATATGATATATTATCATTAAAAGATATTTTTTATTTCATATTTCCAACATATTTTTATTAAATCCATCCATAATATATTCCATGAAAATATTGAATGAATTACATCACTTACCAAGGTGGTTATCCACCGTACACACGAATGATGTTATCATATTCCCACAAAATGGAAATAATGAAGGTATGTGTTATGTAAAATTTCAAAAATCATAAAAAAATCAGAAAAATGATATATATAATATTTAAATAGTATTTCAATCATTATTTATAACCTTTATTTGTTTTAATTGAAGCACTAATGGCATCGATTCGTGTTGTGGTAGTCTACTAAACACACAAATGATGATTGCACATCCCATTTGATGGAAGTGTGTGATGTTGATGGACTTACCCGTAAAATAAAAAAATATAAGTATATTTAATATAATTATGATATTATATAATCATTATATAATTTTTTTTAATACTTTTATAGGAAGAAATAAATTAAATTGTTTGTTGATGAATGTTACCTACTCTTCAAGTATCTCTTTTTGGTTTCCACCAAAAGACTTTATTTTTTAGATTTATGGCCAAAGTGAGGCTTATAGGATTATGATCAGGAATTTGGGAAGATGTTTGGAAAATTATTGGCAGATAGAAAGATATTTAAAGGTGTTAAGATAGAGGGATAGTGTATGGGCTATTATAAGGGAGGTGATTTGCAAACTATAAAAGTTTTAAAAGAGAACATTCCACCCATTTATTACATGAAAATTGAATAAAATATAGGAAAGATTATAAAAATTATGTATTAATGAGGTAATATAGCCATAAATGGGTGTTGTAAAAGTTTATAGGTAATTTGGCCTTTTTTTATTATTGTTTAGCTTCTTGTTAAACTCATTTTTCTTTTAATCACTATAATTACTTTTAAATGTTCTCACTAATCACTTCGGTAAAAAATTATGTTGTCCTCATAAAAAATTTTAAATTATTATTTTTATAAATATGGAATACATTTTTTGATTTGAAATTTAAATAAGTGGAAAAAATTAAATTTAAAATAATCTCGTAGACAGGAAAAGAAAATAGGTTTTAAAAATGATAATATTCAAAATATTACTATGTTTTTTATATCTGGAATGAAAATAAAAATGATTACAATGAATATAATTTGATTTATAGATTTTTAATTTATCTGAATTTGATTTTAAAAAATTTAACATTGATTAAAATTATAAATCATTTAGATGATAACATAGTTTTCATTTAAATGTTTTTTTTCACTATTCTTTAAAGATGAAACATCTTAGAAAAAAAAAGAAACACCCTAAGATAATTTTTTCCATTATGATTTAGAAATTTATGTTTATTTTTTAAAATAAACTCCATTAAATTTTCAAAATTTAGTTTCAAAACATTTTTATCCATTAAAAGTTGGTAAATATACATTTTATAAAAATACATCATTTTATTCAGAAAATTAGATTTATTTTAATATATTATCTTGAAAACACATAATAGGAATGTTAAATTTTTGATTGAATATATAATATATAAATTCTATTATAATATTTTATTAAATATGTATTATTTAATTTAGTTAGATAAATCATGTTTGTTCATGTGAAAATAGTTTTCCTAAAAAGCTTTTATTTATTTATAAAGAGTTCATACATTCATTTCTAATTAATTTTCTTCCAAATAATTAAAAAACATGTGGAAATAATATTTTCCCAATTTATTTTTCCCTATTGATACCTTCATTTCAAATAAATAATGGATAAATATAATATTAATAATAATATTAATATAATATTATAGTTTTATAAAACTCAGACTTACATGTAACACAAGATATCAAAAGAACATGGTATTTTGTGTAAAAGAACACAACTTAGTATTGCATGAACCATAATATAATCCCAAAATTAAATTTAGTAAAATATTAAAATGGTTTATTGTGTAAAACAATCATAACTTGGGGTAGTGTAACCCCCCAATATTTCATAGTACGTTATCTCATTAAATTAATTCAATAGCTTGCGCTACACGTGACACCGAGTTCGAGCGCACTACAACTTACAAAACTAACAGTTCAAAAAGAGTCTATGTATAATATTAACTGAATTTTTAATCTTATATACTCTATATAATTTTATCATCCATATTATGTTTTTCTTAGACATAATATAAGAACAAATTCATTTTTTTTCAGATAAAAGAAGTTTTTTTCAAAAAATGAAATTTTACCGCCTTTTAATGGAGAACCATTTTTAAAACCAATATTTAAAACTTTTATATATTAAATTTATTGAAAATAAATTATTTTTTATAAGTGGGACATAAAAATTTAGTTTGGATAATTTTTTGGTACTTTTCTGATAACTTTCATATTTTGATGAATACTAAATAATACTATATTTTAATTGAAAACAACTTTTTTAATCAAAATAATTTATAGTGTTAAATTATAAATTTGAATGGTTTTATTGTATAATTAGATTATATTTTTACCATTTAATCCAATTTTGGTCAGTGGATGTAATTTCACTATGAAATTGAACATAACCCAGTGTCAAACTTTTGATAGTTATTGTATCTTTAAAACACACTTTTTGTTTTGACCATGGGAATTAATTTTAAATTAATAAATGCATATTTTATTTTTTAAATATGGTAAAATGGACTCCATTTTTAAATTTTTAATTTCAAAATTATCTTAGGGTAAATTTTTTGTATTTTCTGAAAACATTCAATTTTCGATAAATAGTGAAAACACTACGTTATTATTTAAATCCGAATTTTTATTTAAATAATTATTTATTTTATTTAAATTTATTTTAAGTAAAAAGAGATATATAATACCTATATATGTTCAATTTAATTCATTTGAGTCATTTTTTATAAAATTAGATGTATAATATTTTATTGAACTTTTTAACGTTTTTTACCTACCTTCTAGGATCATTTACAAATTTGCATAAAAAATAATTTTACCACTTCTGTGAGTTGAATTTATAAAATCCATGAGACACGATTAACATCAGTATATAAAATGTGGTTCAATAAGATGAAAATAATTTTTGGTGAATAGTAACTTTTCTCTTTTATTTACCGCTGTTAAAACTAAATAGGGTAATTAGGGGTAAAAATGATATTATAATTATCTAAAACATATCCTAATTCTATTAGATAAGTGTAATTTGTCAAAAAAAACCTTAGTAATAAAATATTATTCTTTAAGTCCACTTGGATTAGATTAGAACATATATTATTATTTTATTTAAAGAGGAGTTAAAATTGTTAAATTCAATGTTTAATAACTAAAACATTTTTAATATAAGGTTATACATAAGATAAATTCGACTACAAATATTAATTATAAAGTAAAAAATATTTCCTACATAATAGTATTTTATTTATAATTTTTAAAATTAAATAACTTAATTTATTTATGACATAATGATGATGCAATAATTACCTTATTAATGAAATATTAAAATAATTGGTATTGTAAATATCCAGATAAATGTAAATTGAGACTTCTTATGGATTCTACTAATTTTGTAGGTTAATATGGCATTTAACGGTTAATTTCATAATCTCTTTATTATTCAATGCTGTTTTTACTTAATTATCTACTAGGACCTCTTTATAATCAATATCCATGCATTCTGAAAAATGTATTTCAAAACATTTTTACTATCTACTAGACTATGGGTTAATGTCATTTATACCCTTATTTGACCTTATATGTTTGGAAAGTAATCTTTCCATCGTTTTCCAAACAAGGCACTTTATTATCTTTTCAACAAAATTATTGTAAGAATGTTTTTTAACTTATATGGCGGGAGCATGTATTTTCCATCATTATAACATCATTGAAGATTCCCTTACAAACTTATAACATTATTTTCAAAATAAATTTATTCTTTTATAATTATGTGACTCTTAAATGGTTTCAAAATAGAAAGAGGCATTTCCTTAAAAAAATACATTTCATCTATGTCAACATCCTTTCATGGATTTTAAACTTATTTGAAGTTGATTTATTATGATAAAAATCTTCCATATTGTATTGATGGTTTTGTGATATGTTTGAATGTGGATATGATTTTTAATACGATTCAGGTTTATGGTTAAAGTATTGAGATTTATTATTATAGTTTTAATATGAATGTTTATGTTATGTTTCAACATTTTCATATAAAGAATGTATTAGAATTAGTAAGTGGTGGGTGGATCCCGCTATAGCTCCTCGATGAACTGGTAGGTCTCATTAGACAATTAGACGTGGAATTGGCCAAGGATTTTCCCAAATTTGATATATGGTTTTTTCTGAGTTCGTAGTAATTTTTAAACATCTTGGTCGAGGCATTGAAAAAATGTTTCAGAATATCCTACATTATACATTCCATAATTATGAAAATATTATTGATGGTTCATGTGGTTATTAGACAAGTAGAATGCCCATGACTATGTTTTATTATGTAATTATTTACTCATCTCATATTCCTTCCATAAAGTGTTCATGTTTGTTATTTGTAAAGTCATGTGTTTTAAATTATTCACTATGCATAATATTTATGTTATCTTTCGTTGTATTTCTTAGCCTTAATGAGCGTTTGCGCTCACCCCATTCTTATGTTTTATTTTCCCAGAATTCTAGGAAGTGTTTTATGATTAATAAGCAGGGTTAATCTTGGAGATTAAATGCATTCTAAAAGGATCATTTATGTTGTGTTTTATTTTCTATGGTGTAATATAACATTCTTATATATAATCAATTTTCCAAGACTAATAAACTACTTGGTATTTCGGGACTTGATTCCTTGTAATCATAAAAATGTATTAAAATAACACACTGACTCTGGGAAACTGGGGTCGGAGCATTATAGTTGATATCAGAGGAAGTTTAGTACATACATTGGAAACTATATTTCTAAAAATGCTGATTAGGGAACAATATCATAAGATAGGCTCTGAGGATTAGTATTGAATAAATTTCTAAAATTATGGTAATGTAGATATTTTATGTATTTTCCAAGAAATACATCCCTGTCTGGATACGAGTCGGTAGAGGTGGTTCTAGCACAGATGTACCTAGGAGTGAAAACTATGACAAGGAGTTTCAGGCTTGACCTGGGGTGTCCTGGTACACGACAACATGCCTTGCTGCACTCTTGGTTATGACACTCTTAGGAGATATACTTAAGATAATTCACATTTTATTTACAAACCATTATGATGGATTTATGAGTATATACCTCCTCAAAGAAAACATTTTTTATGATTATGTATTATATCCATAATCTGTTCAATTTATGTTAGGTATTTTAAAAGATTGTAATTATGAATTGTGATTCATAAACTAAACAAGTGTATTCCGTTGGTTAGAAATGGTTCCTAGTAGATGGAATGAGACCTCCGGCAATACGCATGATCCAAAGATTAAGATGGATAATATATTTCATGGTATGAAGCCAAATTTTAAAATCAAAATAGTTACCCAAATATTCTCATCATTTAAAGAAATAATATCATGTGTTAATAAGATAAATAAAGAATTATTTGAGTCCTATGGATTTGAAGGGAATCAAGAGAAGAAAAATATAGTAGAGAGAAAGATTGATAATGGGAAGAGGGGAAAGAAGGATTTTACCATATGTGATAACCATGGAAAGAATCACCCAAGTAAATTCTTGAAGGGAATGATAATTTTTTATATGTGTAGAGAAAAAGGAAACCAAGTATGTGATTTCAGGGGTAAGAAAAAGGTTTCAAATGTACAATGCTTCATCTGCAAGGATTTGGGACACTACGTGAATCAATTTACAAATCATCAGAGTATGCCCCAAATTATTCTATTGGATAATAATCAATTTCTGATAATACCATAGATGAAGAGGAATTACTAGAATTATTATTTCGTTGTTAAATAATTATTTCATTTGAGTTTTTTATCAATGATGTACTGGTTATATGAATTATTTAAGTAAACATGGGTTGTACTACAGTACTATATCATTAAGGATTTGAGATCATATGGTACCAAGAAATGCGACAAAGTTTCAGGTTAATGTTTTTGGAAAATACATGGGTGAGGGAATGGTAAAACATAATATGGTCCTGATACTGAGGTAGTGATTTTGGAATAAGATATTGTTGATTTTGATAAATTATATTGGACACTCTTGACTACCTTGGAACTGATTAATGGCTTGTTTATTCCATCATTGTTTGAATATTCAAAAATTTTGGATATAAGAAATATATCTAGTATTTTATAAGGAATAAGGGATCATGAATGTAATTAATAAGGTTTTATGGTAATTCAAGGTGTTACCATGATTTAAAATAATACATGATGAAGCTATTCATATGTTGTTACAGGGCAGAAGAGATCTTCATTTTGTTTACCTTCCTTATAAATTCTGTACTGTGAGTTTGGACAGAAGTATTTTTGGATAATTATAAAGGTTGGAATAAATTATGTCTGACATTGGATACTATTGTTAAGGTTAAATCATTTCGTGAGAATATATTTGGATTATCATAAAACGGGAAACCCGAAGGTTGGGAGACAACCTGTCGCATCCGGAAAGGCCGCGAGACTTGGACCCGCAACCGAAAGGTGACAAGGGTGCATCAACTACCACTAGTATACATGATGTCCGAGTTCATATAATTTAGTTTTTTTAAATATTATGACAAATTAATTATTAATTAAATATTTTTGGAACCCTATACGAATAGATTAAATTGAATATTTTTGAATTCTATTATCTTTTGGAGTGAAAGATGAGTTTGTGGTAGGAATTAGTTGAATGATAAAACTCGACTTTTCAAGTATATATAATTTTATCTTATTATATGGATAAATTAATTATTAAACTTTAGGGAAAATATCTTAAAACAAAAAATGTGTTATCCTAATACCTTATGTTTTTTTTGAACTGATGATATTTTAAATCATCATAGATCAATGGCTTTGAGGCTCTCAATTATACACTTGTTTGTGGTTGATGACCTTAATCAATCCCTATTAATATTTATTTTTTCCCTCCAATTATGTGTTTCTAATTTCCACCAATGTTCTCCTAATCAAGATCTTAATATGGTGGTGAATTTTTCATTTACAATTGCCTCTAATTAAGACTAAATTTTATTGAACCAATTTCCGATGTGGGTTTTCCACAAAGGTATTTTTCTATTTTTTGAATTTTTATTTTTAAAGAAAAATTTCAAATTGTAAGGACGCAATTTATTAAAGTAGGATAAAATGTAACACCCCAGGATTTCATAGTATGTTATCTCATTAAATTAATTTAATAGCTTGCGATACACGTGACACTGAGTTCGACTACACCACAACATTCCAAACTAACCGTTCAAAAAGTGGCTATGAATAGTATTAACTGCATTTTGAATCTTATACACTTTATATAATTTTAACATCCATATTATGTGTTTTTTAGAGATAATATAATAACAAATTCATTTTTTAGATAAAGGAAATATTTTTTAAAAAATGCAATTTTACCACCTTTTTAGAGAGAACCCTTTTAAAACCAATATTTGACACTTTTATATATTCAATTTAATGAAATTTTATTTTTATTTATAAGTGGGAGATAATAATTTAGTTTGGATAAATTTTTGGTTATTTTATGATATCTTTCATATTTTTGATGAATATTGAAAAATACAAAATTTTAATTGAAAACAAATTTTTAATAGAAATACTTTATAGTGTTAAATTATATATTTGAATGGGTTTTATGTATAATTATATTATATTTTAACCATTAATTCTGTTTTTTTTCATTTGAAGTAATTTAACTTTGAAATTGAACATTAACAAGTGTCAATCTTTTGATAGTTATTATTTCTTAAAAACATGCTTTTTTGTTTTGACAATGGGAATTAATTTTAGATTAATAAATGAAACTTATATTTTTTGAATTTGGTAAAATGGAATTCATTTTTGAATTTGGAATATCAAAATTATCTTAGGGTAAATTTTTGGTATTTTTCTCAAAACATTCAATTTTTGATGAATAGTGAAAAACACTGCGTTATTATTTAAAACCGAATTTTTATTTAAATTTATTTTATGTAAAAATATATATAAAATACTTATATAAGATCAATTTAATTCATTGGAGTCATTTAATAATAAAATTAGATGTATAAAATCTTAATGAACTTTTTAACGTTTTTTACCCATCTTCTAGGAGCATTTGTTAATTTGCATAAAACATAATTTTACCACTTCTATGAGTTCAATTTCATGAATACGAGAGAAAATATTAACATCAGTAAGTAAAATTTGGTTTAATAAGTTGAAAGTAATTTTTGGTGAATAGTAACTTTTAACTATTATTTACCGCGGTTAAAAGTAAAAAAGGGTAATTAAGGGTAAAAATGATATTATAATTAATCTAACAGATGTCCTAATTCTATTGGATAAGAGTAATTCGACCAAACACAAACTTAGGAATAAAATATGATCTTTTAGGTCCACTTGGATTAGATTAGGAGATTTATTATTATTTTATTTAAAGAAGATTTAAAAGTGTTAAATTCAAAGTTTAATAACTAAACCATTTTTAATATAGGGTTATACATAAGATAAATTTGACTATTAATATTTATTAGAAATATAAAATGATTTCCTACAAAATTTTATTTTATTTATAATTTTTAGACATTATATAATTTAATTTATTTACGACACAGTGATGATGCATTAATTACCTTATTAATGAAATATTAAAATAATTGGTATTATAAATATCCAAATAAATTTAAATTGAGACACCTAATGGATTCCACTAATATTTTAAGTTAATATGACATTTAAGGTTTAATTTCAAAATATATTTATTATCTGAGGCTGTTTTTACGTAAGTATATACTGAGACCTCTTTATCTTCAACATCCATGCTTTCTTAAAAATTTATTGCAAATCATTTTTACTATTTACTAGACTATGGGTTAAAGTCATTTATACCCTTATTTGACCTTATATGTTTTGAAAGGGATCTTTATGTCATTTTCCAAACAAGGTACTTTATGACCTTTTGTACAATATTAAGGTAAGAATGTTTTTTAACTTATATGGCGGGTGCGGCTATTATCCACCGTTATGACATCATCAAAGCTTCCCTTACAAGCTTATAAGAATAATTTCAAAATAAATGTTTTATTTTATAATTATGTGATTCTTAAATGGTTTCAAAATAGTAATAGGTATTTCATTCAAATAGTTTTCATTTCATCTATGTCAACATCCTTTGATGGATTTTAAACTTATTTGGAGTTAACTTATTATGATACAAATATTCCATTTTGTATTGAAGGTTTTGTGTTATGTTTGACTATGAATGTGTTATTTTTATACCATTTAAGGTTTATGGTAAAATTATTGAAATTTATTATGCTATTTTTAATACGATTGTTTATGTTATGTTTCAACCTTTTCATATGAGGAATGTATTGGACTTAATAAGGGATGGGTGTAGGCCTCTTTAGCTCCTCGGTGCATCGGTAGGTCTTATGAGACAATTGAACGTGGAATTGGTGGAGGGCTTTCCAAAAATTGATATATGGTTTTGGATAAGGCCTTAATCATTTTTAGATGTCTTGGCTGACGGCTTGAAAAAATGTTTCAAAATGTCTGGAATTATACATTCCCTCATTATGAAAATATTAATGATGATTCATGTAGTTATTCGACTAGTAGAATACCCATGAATATGTTTTATTATGGAATTATTTACTAATCTCATATTCCTACCATAAAGTGTGAAGGTTTATCAATAGTAACTCAAACCCTTAAAATGAATAATAATACTTTAAAAATTTAACGTTGGAAACACAATGGTTGTCGACAGTAACTCATAACTGGGTTTCCACATAGGAGAAAATAAGTGGCAAGTGATAAAATGACATAAAAGGGAAAACAAAAACCCTAATATTGGCAGGGAGTGATATAAAACATGGACAAGAGAAATTTAACAATCATATTGTCATAAACAAAATAGGCCTGAAAAAAGCCATTAGTATCATAAAAAATGATGATAGCATGAAATGTTTTTATTCCAATACCATTTTACTAAATTTTAAAAAAATTCAAAAGGATACATACTTACATGATTTCAATCCACTTATTAAATACAATATCATCCTCTAGTTGTTCGTTAATAAATTTTCACTTAATAACTTACTCTAAGAATTCATTGTGTTTTTTTTGAAGAACTAATGGATCATAAGATACATAAAAATAATGAAAATTGATTCCATATATATTTAGTTATCATTAGAAAAATATATTTATCACAAGTTATAAAACATGCGTAAATATTCATATTGTGATGTAATACATTAATCTATAAGACCAAAAAAAATTGAATATAAATTTTTAATAAAGGTTATCCATAGAACCTTTTCAACATTGAATATTTATAAATAATGTTACTAAATTTCTCATAATCAACTAAAAATTAGTCCCCAAAATATCACAAAATTTCCATTTATTTTCACATACTGAACATTTGAATACATTCATCTTGTATTATCCTGAAAGACACTAATAACCTAGATTATTGTAAACCCATATTTAATACATAAATTCTTCTTCATTCCTTATATAAGCACCTATATTATACAAAAATATTTTGGTTGTAATCTTGCGTTCATCCTTGTATCTACAAAACATGGGATTTCATTATTCCAGAATAAAAGTAGATAATCACATGAAATTTCACTGAAGGGTGAACAATAAAATTTTAATAGGGATCATGCATGCCAAATCAAACAAGAAATTTCCAACTAAGGAGAGTAGGATACATATTCAATAATTATATTTGTTCAACCCATCCATTATGATAGCATAGAATTTCACTTTTTCATTTTACTTATAGGTTTTTGTGACTTATTGTTCAAATTAGTTCTTGGATTAGAGAACATGTTATAATAATTCCCCAAATCCTAGTAACTGGAACACTATAGTGTGGGTGGTGTATTCTATGAGGATTTATAATATTTATATCTCTTCTTACTATCACTTACGAATTCATACACATGATGATATTCCTTTAAAAACTAATAACACTCTCTTGTATCTCTCACGCATTCACCTAGTGCTTCTTCCCACATTTCAGGCATACATATTCCTGCAATTTCTTTCACCATTTAGGTTTTCATGAGACTCTATCTTCCATTTCATAAAAAACCTACAGAAAGGTGGGAATATCTAATTTCTGTTTATACCTTCATTGGACATAGAATGACTTATTTTTAGTTAATAAAGTGTCTTATAGTTAATGAATTTTGAAGAAGTGGTTTCAGGACACCAGAGAATTGATTGAATTTTATTTCAAGGTTTCTGATTAACTATGAATCATACCATGAATGTCTTGTAAATTTCACTTCATAGGTATCAAAAGATTCATCAGCATTTATTTTGTGTTCAATGAATTCATTCCTCATAATTCTTGATAGAATAAAATTTTAGTATGTACTGAAAAACATCCGATTAAACTAATCCCATTCCGAAAATTCAATTTCTTATAATTATATTATGTTCATAAAAAGAATCTACCACTTAGCTACTTCACCTTCCAAATGATAAATAGCCAATTTTTTTTTCATGATCCAAACACTGAAGAGAAGAAAATAACATTTTAATGGTACCAATTCATTTCTTATCAAATAGTGGATATTTGGAACCCCTAAATGATTGTAGGTGTTTCCTCATGAAGTACTCAACATAAATTAGATTCCTTATTTTCTCATTTTGATGTTCAGCATTATTCATATCTTTATAAATTTGTTTGATAACATCAAAATTATTTTTCATTTTAACTCCCATATCATTTGTTTTATCTAGAAGAAAATCATTGGATTGTACATCGACCTTGGAATTAACACAATTCATTAGGGTTAAAACTATTAAATATAACAAAAATCATTCCGTGGGAAAGAATAGTCATTTTTAGTTATTATTTAATCATGAAAAATAACGTATATGACATCTAAATCATGAAAATTTCTTTTAAATCAGTTAAAATTTAGGTTTATCCTAGGTCATTCATAGTCATCGTCTATTTAAATACTTCATGATGGATTGTAATGAGTTTGTGAATTTTTTAATCATATCCCATAGGAGTGTCAAACCATATATATAATAATTCCTATTGTTATTCATCGGTTTCCAATTGAGTATATCTCAACATGGTTTTTTGGGGTTTTTCCCCTATATACATATTTACTAGAGCCACATCCACTTTTAGTATCAAGACAATGATTTGATTTCTTGGATACCACTCTATCAATGCTTCACAAAAAATTCTTGGGGAATTTCTTATACTCTGACTCATCCTTAGGCTTATCCTTAAAGATAATAGTGGGCATATATATTGAAATATTCATAGGGATCTCACTAATGATTTCTCATCCGAGTTTCTAATGGTTAACTAAACCTATCCTTTGAGACCAAATATAGTGACCAAAGATTCACACACATGGATATTATATATATTTATATTAATATTTATTACATTTTAGAAAAACATGCATGGGGAAAATAATATTTTATTTCCCTTGCAATCATGGAACACATTATTCTAATTTTGTTAAATATCTTCAAAATCTCCCATGAAGATCTTACAATTTATTACTCAAACATATAAACCATTCTTCATAACCTAGGGAAAGGAAACCTAAGAAAGGGTGAGCTTAGATTCTTGGTAAGATTAAAAATATATATACATAATAATAACATGAGCATAAGGGTACGATAACATGATGATAACATTTAAAAATAATAACCTTCTTATGAATGATCTAAATAATGAATCATGGAATAAATATTGCCCGTTAAAAATACATTAATCATAGGGTAATCAATGAACCTGATCCATAAGAGTATAACAATGGCATAAGTAATAGAATTTATGGTATACACATAAGATTAGAAAATATCATGTCAATATTACCTACAAGGAAATTCATAAAATGTTAATCTTGGGATAATAACCCATGTACCTACTTCAGGCTTAGCATGAACACCCATGTACCATGTTGTCTTAAGATCAGGATGACCTTCTATGTACCCTATTATTCTAAACATATGATGACCTCTCATGTACCCTCTTGTTGTGAGCATGGGATGGCCTCCCATGTAAACCTCTCGTTGTGGTCTTGGGATGAAATCATGTGTACCATCTTATTGTGGGATTTGGATGACCCCTCATGTACACATTGATCTCATATAAAATTTATCATTACCCAATACATTTGAGGGAGATATAGGTCCCATTTTTCACATAATAAAAACCATATTTATGTGTTCCACAAGATCATAAGCATTCATCATATCATAACCCATGAAATGAAATGAGTATTGTAAACATTTCATCACATCAAAGTCTACAAAAAATATAGATGTTTCATAATAATTTCATCAAAGTATAACCCATAAAAATAGGCGGGTTTCATAACTATTTAATCATGATTTAACCCATATAAGATAAAAAACTTTTGTTATCCACTTGTAATCCTAATCATAAACCATTAAAATATGTATTAAGAATGAAGTCATTAGATCATATCCTCAGTAATGATAGGTAACACCCACATATGTAACATTATATGTAAAATAATTTTTAAAGGATCATTAAAAATACTTTTTGAGTAAAATATTATTTCTTCTTTGGAAAAAGATTTTTGAAATATAAAATATTTTAAAACCATTTTATTTGAAAATTACCATGAAAACATATAAATTATGTTTCAAAAACCATTTAAATTTATTTTTAATCATAAAAAAACATTGAAACATTTTTTCATAATAACCATTTCAAAATATAAATTATGCTTTGAAAATCATTTAAAACAAAATTTAAGACATAAAACATTTTCAAAACCACTTTTTTAAAAATGAATTTAAAATAAAAATATTTCCAAAATATCTATGAAATAATTTTATTTTTAAAAAATTATATAAATTATATAAATTAATATATAACAAATTTATTGCATAATACGGTGTAGAATTATGTACATGATGTATAAATAAAAATAAATATTCATTTTATATTGTCGGTAGAAGTAAAAATATCCTTGATCTAAAAAACTATAAAATTAATTTTAATACAATTTTATAAAACATAAAAAACACGGGTAAAACATTCATTTTAAAATAATAGGATAATATTAAAAAATATTTGGAAATATGTTTTTAAAACATGTTTTTGAAAGAAAACATATTTTTGATTGTATAGAGAAATAAATTCTTATTTTCATAAAAACTCATTCTTAATTATGATTTGTAAAAAAGAGTGTAAAATGGTAGCATGACATTATAATGTCATGAGTAATAATAGGATTTTAAAATTATTGGTAATTATTGATATATGAATCATATTATTTCATTAATCTAATTATAATCAGAAACAATTTGGATAAATGATGAGATTGTAGGAATAAACTCTTAACACTTTGGTAACATTCAATCCAAATCCCCATTAAATAATAATATTACATAAAGATTTAAATTTTCATAATAAAATTGACATCATGATAAAACATGTAAATGGGTATTATATAAACCTCTTAAAAGAATAATGGTGCACAACATGAAATGTGTCTCAAAGAAGGCAAGCTACGAAAAAATTCCCTTACAGTCATGGTACCATTTAAACCATAAACCCCTAGAAAAAAAGATGCAAAAATGGATATTTCAATATAAATCAATATCAGTATAATAATAATAAAATACATCCATGTGGTGTATACACACCACACATAGCAAATAAGTGGTGAACATGGCTTGTGTCTTGTAGAAGAGAAAAGCGAGTCTGAAATTCCTTTCCTTAATTCATAACATCTGTTGTAATCATTCAACAACTGGCACTAATCCCCCGATTTTGGCCTTTGGGCCATCGGTTTGGGATTATGGGTCTTAAGGGACTTAGGGTCATCAAAGGCCTTTGATCCATAGGGCCTTTGGGCCACGTAGACCATAGAGTAGCCCAGTTCACATAGAACAGGCCCCAGAAGAGGATCAGAGCAACAAGAGTAGCAGCCCCCAGCAGCAGAGCTAACCGGATTGGAAGAATGAGAGGGTATAGAAACTTCCATCAGGACCAGGCACCATGAAGCTTTGTAAGGGGCAATTCTAGATGATCATCAATGCAAGGTGGTGAGCTAGGTCATAAATGACGCATAGGTCGGGGTGGGGCAGTTTAAATGGGATGGACCCGTGGGTTATGTAGTGAGCATGGTATGCCTCTGGTCCTTGAGGTCATGTATTGCAGGTTAGTTGGGCCTTGTTCCTTGGGCCTACGGGTCATGTACGGGTTCTCCTTCAACCTTTAAAATGGATATTATCCACAATAAAATAAAAAAAGAAGGCCTTCGGGCCATTCGGGCTAATAACCGCTTTGTTTTTCGTATATGCTTTGATTAGTTATATTTTTTGTTCTATTACATTAATAATGATTTAATAATCTCAATTATTGTAAAAATTATATATATATATATATTATATATTATATATATATATGTATAAGTATTTATAATAATATATAAAATACAGATATTGGAAATGAAATAAACCATTTATGGTGATGCTTGGTCATACATACTGATGAACGTTCTTAGAATTTTCTTGTTTGACTGAAAGAAAGAAAATTATATGGGATATTATCACTCAATATCAATTTTATTTCATATTTATCCCATTTTATTATTAAAATATTACTTTATACTTTCCATGTATATCGTGAATGTATCATGTTGCTTCGCGAGGTGGTAGTCCACCGTAAACACAAACGATGTTACCATAATCCAATAGTGGAAATCATTAAGGTGTGTGTTATATAATAATTACATAATCATAATAAAATCATAATAATAATATATATCATATAAATATATTTTTTTTCATTATTCCCATTGTTGAATGTTGGTAATGGAAGAACGAATAACACAAGTTCGAGATGGGGAAGTCCACCGCACACCAGAATAGTGATAGTGTATCCCATTTGATGGAATTGTGAGAAGTTTTAGGTTATAAACTCAAAAAGAAAACAAATCATTATATTTATGATTCTTTGGTTATTATACAAGCATGATAAAAAAATAATTTAGCAGTTTTGAGGAAGAAATGTACAAAAATGTTTATTGATGAAAGTTACCTCTTCTTAGGGTATCTTCTTTTGGTTTGCACCAAATAACTTCTTTGGTTGGATTTATATGGAAATTTATTGTTATATAATAAAAAGAGGTAAATTTTGAAGATATATTTATAGTTATTGGATGATCAAAAGGAATTCATAGGTGTGAATAGAGGGGGATAGGAGTGGCCTTTTATATGGGAGGGGAGTGGAAAACTTTTAAATTTTGAAAGAGAGAAGTCAAACAAAAATTTTCATTGTAAAGTGGCTCAAATAATATACCAAATTTAATAAATGAAGCTTTAAGGTCTATATATTCTTATAAAATGGGTTTTGGAGAAATTTATATGTTTTTTATACCCTTATGTTTAATGTTTAGTCCCTTGGTAAATATGTTTTTCTCTTAATCACTATAATTTGTTTTAATTGTTTTTCAATAATCACATTGGTAATAAAATAATTATTCATTGTTATAAATTATAAATTATCCTGATTAAAAATATTGAATTAATTTTTCCAAATTCAATTCATATAGGTGGAAAAAATTTATATAAAATTAATCCCGTAAATGGGATGAGAAAGTGTGTTTTTAAAGTGAAAATATTTTAAAATTTACAAAGTTTTTATATCTAAATTCAATATAATAATTATTTAAATAACCTAAATTGAAATAATATATTTATAATTGATAAAATTTAACTATATAACCAAATTAAAATATAATTCATCATTATAAATAATTTATATGAAAACACATTTTTCAATTAAAATTCTTTATTTTTCAGTATTCATTAAAAAAACATCTCAATAAAATACATAAAAATTAGCCTTAAAAAATTATGACATTAATATTTAAAAAATGAGGATTATTTTTTCAAATATAAATTAAAAAATGTAATAAAATTTATTTTTAAAACAAGTGTTCCATTAAAAGGTGGTGAAATTACATTCCAGAAAAATACATATTTTATACCTAAAATTTGGTTTATTCTTATCACTTTTCTTGAAAAAACACAATATTAATGTTAAATAGTTTATTGAATATATAATATTATAATTTAACTAAAAAAATTTATCAAATTTGGTTTTATAATTTATTGACATAAAAAACGTTTTTTTATAAAAACATAGTTTTTAGAAAAGGAATTTCTTTATTTTCAAATAGTTCATATATTCATTTCTCTTTAATTTGTTAATAATAGATTATATAATTGTGTCTAAATTTTTTTCTAATATACTAAATCCTTTTCATATATTCCTTTACAAGGGCTAGTTGATAACTATAATATTAATTAATAATAATAATATTATGTTGTATTTTAGTAAGACTTCATCTTGCGTGTAACATAATCTACCAAAGGAACTCGGTAATGCATGTAACAGAATACAACATAGTTTTTCATGTAACAAAAGGTATTATCAATATTTCATATAGTGAAATCATAACGTGGTGTTGAGTATAAAGCTATATTAACTTGGTGTAGCATGCAACACAAGTCATCAAGGAAATTTAATTTATTCAATAAATATAAATTCCTAAAAACTCAGGGTATTACACTATTTATATTAGTATATTATGGGTTATGTTAAATTATAATTTACAAATGTATAAGAAGTGATGGTCTCAACCAGTTGGATCATATCCTATGAATCTCATTTATTATATAATTTTAGGGAGATATAATCACTTTGATTTTCCATTGAACAACCCCACAGAAATATTCAACAAATCAAGCATGAGAAAAACTATTTATGAATAAGTTCAATCTCATTGAGATCATGAATGATACCATGTTCACCAAATCATGCAATGAAAATCCCACCATCCACATATTACCCTATGAGTATTCACTAGTTTAATAATGATATATGCATCTCAACCCAAACGATATGAATTTTTATATTTTATTTTCAATAAAATAATTAATTAAATTATTACTTATTATTATTATTTTTTAAATGATCAGATTAGAGGTTTGATAAAAATTAAATTTTCATATGATAAAATAGAAATTGAATTTTTGTGAAATATATTATTTTAATCGAAGCACTATTTTTGATGAATTAATGATTTTTTTTAATAAATTATATTAAAAAATATTGGTATTAAATAATATTATATATATATATATATTTGATAATATAATTTTACATAGTGATGTGTAAAATTTTATAATGGTCAAAAAAATAGTTTTTGAAAATAACCCTACATTTTTCAATAAATGAGGTTCATTGATTTAAAAGTTAAAAATCTCATTTTTATGTATTTTTCAGATAATGTAAAAATAATTTCTTAAATAATCACTTCATAATTATCCAAAAGTTATTTTTTCATAACTTTTTATGGCAGTCAAATTTTAGGAAAAAAATTAAATATAGTATAATTAAATATTGTGTATTATTAAATAATAAAATCCTTAAAATTGATATAATAAAAACAATAAATAGTATCCATGAAATAAATAATGTTTACAATTCAAAATAATTCAATTATGAATTTATTTAATTAATTTTATTTACTATTAATGTATCCTCCAAAACCTATATTTTATTTTATGGGTTTAAAAAAAATCTTGAACAACATGACTCACTTCCATATCACCATGGACATTATTTTAATTAGTTCGCTTTTTAGGATTATAAAATAATTAATACCACTCTTATTTGGTATAAATCATGGGAATACCCTAGAAAATTATTTGGGTTTTATTACATTATAATATATAATCCAGAACCAATGTTTTGATATTAATAATGAATTATCCTCTCTTTTTCAATACAAACCCACCCAACCTCCCATTAATTTTAACTAATATATCTTGGAGCATGAATTTAATCTGACCATTCTTCTTTAAAGACCTCGAAAGGTACACCCATGGTCTTAAAAATATATTCACATGCTTTTAGAAGTGAACTCTCAAGGTAAGAAATCATCCCCCTACAAACTTTATTTTAGAAAACTATTTATATTCTACCTTTATATTTCAAATTTATCATTATGGGATATGTTATTATAGATGAATATTAATTTAATTATGATTTCCTAGTAATTATACGCTCTTTTCAATATGATTAAACCCTTACATGAATATTTATGTTCCCCTATTATGCTGTATATTACTACAATTCTCCATGTCAAACATTTGTGTAGTGAACACCAGTACCCATTTACAATCAAGGTTATTAACCTAGTTGTGATTATCCATAACTGTTTACTTATTTTCGTAGATGAAATATACACTTTATAAATATGGTTTTAATAGTAATTAATGACATCCTTATGTTATATGATGTATGTGGCACACTTATGCATGTACATGATATGAAAGTGAGTGATGAGCCCAAAATTATATATCCCTCCAATAAATCTGGTAATATTTTTTTCTCATGGGACATTATGTATGGGATTAAGGAGTGAACCTAATTCATTATGAGACTTTATCCACTATGTGATATTTTCATGACAATTATCCTTGACTTATGCTTATTTCATGATTTATTTTGTTACCACATTTGTATGATACCTTTATGTTATCATGTTATATCATGCCTCATTATTCATGACTATAATTCTCACCTCTATTATATTACCTTGATAGGCCTTATGAGTCACATGTACTAATTTAATTTATATTATGTTTTTTATTACCTTATTGGGCTTTATGGCTCACCAATTTCTTATTTACATCCCCAAGTTATCCAATGATTTTTTAAGATCTAAGGAATACAAGGGAACATATTGGAGATTTTAAATAATGTTTTTTGTGTGTTTCAAAATTTTATGTTATATATTTATAATTAACCAATGTAATTAGGCCTCAAGATCTTGTTGGGTTGAATTAGGTATATCTTTATGTAACAAATCATGAATTAATGTGTATGGAAGAAATTGGTTGTCATAGGAATTACCCTTACATAGATCTATCTCACAATCAATTTTATTGAGCATGTGGTAGAAAATATATATAGAAAAAATATCTATAAACATATCCCTAGTTTTCTTGACTCTTATACAGATCAACATGAAGTCATACAATATGATGGTGTGGTTGATTAGTTGATCATGTGTAATGGCCCATATTTTCATGATGTTATGGCTCATTTTTTTTCAAATTGATTCCATTTTTTAATCTTGGTAAATGTGGAATACAAAATAAGGAAGTTTATAGGAAAATATAGGGCTTGTGCGAAGGACATAGTTCTAGAAAATCGGAAAAAATGGTACGATTCACATTTTTTGCACAATTAGTAGAAACTATGGGTGGTAACCATGAAGGGTCCATTTGAGCTGCAGAAGGCCACAATGTTTTTTTGCAGCCATACGACCCAAGGTTCATGTCCTTGTGGGACATCTAAAGTTTTTGATAGTCTTTTTTTCATTGTTTGTGTATATTTAGGGAAACCATGTGCCTTAACCATGCAGGGTGTTCCCATGGATAGTAAGGGGAGCACAGTTTCTGAAGGGTTTAACCAAATTATGTGTCCCAAATTTTGTGGGTGAAATGTAAAGTAATACCTTAATGAATTAATAAAATTAATTTCAATGTTATCCACTTCATTTCTTGAGTGGATGAACTCCTTCCTATATCATAAGCCATATCCTTCTTCAATCTAGTTTGTTTGATTTCTCCCTCATTCAATCACCAAATCAAGATCTGTTGAAGGCATTGAATAGCTAGTGGTATGATATTGAGTATTCTACCTTCCATTGTAAGTTTATCTTTGGATATGTCTCTCTATTTAAGTGAAAGAACTTTTTCCCTATTTTTAGGGTGTTGAACCATTTCTTGGATTTCTACCAATTTAATTCGAATATGAGGCTGATATTATGTGATGATTCGTCTATGGACTTATGGTAGGTGGTTTCACTTCATTCTTCAATATTTTTAGTGTTTTAATAGCCACACCATTGTGCCACATTCCAGACTTCTTCATGAATTTCATTAAAATTGTTTTCTTTATAATAAATTGTTTTATGATTCTTTTTATTCTCTTGAGGATAATTTTTTAGTAATTAGAGGATGGATACCTTGACCATGGATAAAGATTTTGTGTGTCTTCATGAATTGAACTTTTTTTTATTAATTTATTAAATGCTCAAAATGCCTCATAAGTGTTCATATTGTGTTTTAATTAAAATTACGCACTGTAGTGTAAATTTTTATGGAACTAATTCACCTCTTATGTGCTCAGATTCACTTATAAATGGAATTTATTAAATTGGTAATTACTCAATTGAGAATTGAAACTTCTCTATTCACCATTAATCCATGCAATATTAATTTCTAAATTTTGATAGAATAAATGTAATTTATTAAATTAAATGGATTGTTCAATATGGGTTTCATTTCTTAAAATAGTTAAATTGTTTAATTAATATGACTTATAATGGGTTTCAAGGCCAAAACGATTTTTTATGATTTATCAAATTCTAATTTTGGATTTTATTGCCTTGTTTATATTGGGGATTTAATTATAAGATGATTGAGAGCTAATGATTCATGGATATTACTTTAAATATGATTACACCGTGAAATGGTTTGTTGAAAATTGGTTATAGGTTCTATTGAGCATGAAGATTCATCCTCCCCTACATTGGGTGATGAGAATGATGTCTCGCATCATTGAATCTATTTGGATGGTGGGAATGACACACCATATCCCTTGTTTTAGGTGTTGGCATGAAAACACGCCAACCATATCAAGTGATGAGCATGAGGTCTCCCACTCTTTATGAGATGTATATCTTGTACCCACTTTTGGATCATATAGGCTTGTTTAGACATGTTATGGATGACTGAGTTAAAGCCTAGTCTAATCATCACCGAGTATTCCTAGTATATGGACACCTAAGTTCGCACGTACTTAGTTCATATAGGTGGATGAAATATTTAACTACAATATATATATATATATATATATATATTATTACTATATATATAGTTAGTGATCAAACATTCATTCTGGCCTGAGTCATAGGATGTAGAGCTTCCTCGTGTTCTATAAAAACCTGGGTTGGATGGTATTTATTTTTTCATATTTGTTTATTATTTAATTTATGCCCTCACAATATTGTTTTAATGTAAACTACTTAGATTTCTTCTGGATGCTATTGATGGGGGCCCACTATGATAATTTCTTACACAATACTCGGGCTGCCTTTCGTACCTGAGTAGATTAATTTTCTATAGGTATAGAAAATGGTAAGCACCTAACTATATGTTCTTAATATTCTTCACCTATAATTGTATCATAAAATCAAAGCACTCACTATATGCTCGATTTTCTAGTGGAGTAGACATTTGTATTTTTTTATTTTCATGTAGAATGATTCTATGTGACTGTCCCCTATTTCCATTTTGTACATCAAAATTCCATGAATTCATGTATATGACACTTCCTAGTGTATTTTAATATTTTTATTTAGTTTTTCAGTTATTTAATATTCGACACTTATTTTATTATAGCAGTTATATTCTGTTATCTGCTGTGATGTGTTATTGGTCCATTCATTCTTATGTCTAATTATATATATGCTTCTGCTATTTATTTTTATCTATTATATATAATATTACACTCTGATATGAGGGTATAGTTTCCCCACCATACCACATTTACACCCTTTCTCCTATTTGCAAGCTTTTATCTTACTAAGAGGCACACATGAGGCCTTGTGATCCACCGACTTAGGGAACATGTTAAGTGGATCTCACGTCAAGATGTTACAAAGTGATATATGATATTTCATTTTTTCCTTTTTCATACAGTTTGTGTATTATATGGGAGATTAAAATTTAAAGGAATATTGAATTTGACCATGTTCTTGGATGTAGCTAACGCATGTTGGAGGGAAACCCAAATTTCCTAGTATGTGTAATTTTAGTTATTAATTTCACTTTTTATAGTTGATACGACTTCATCGTTGGGCGACACACATGTACTATGATGTTATTGATATTGGTATTACATAAGTAATGAATTCTCTCAATTATGCCTAATTAAATGAGGGTATTACATTACATGAATCATTATAGGAACAAATGTACTAATATTCAATGCATTTTTCCATGTCACATCTACATTGAATGTGCATTTTTCTATTGCATATTATTGGTTCCTTGATTATTATATTTATATTTCCTGACATTTCTTCCTAGACTAAGAAAACTAAATCGATACTTAAAGTGGTTATTTTAACCTAACAGTGTTTTACAAAATTGGTTAAAGTATACACCTTAGGCATTCATCTATGGAATGTTAATCTAGAGAAAATTTTTTTCATAGACTGGAACATGTTATGGTATGGGTTATGTGGATCCAATATTTGGTCTAAGGAAGAGTATGTCCCCTTATGGATTAGATATTGTTATCCATCTAATTCAACCTTTTAATATTATTTAAATTTTTTGAACCATCACAAATTTAAAATTAATATAGATTTTAATGTAAGAATGGTCATATTATACATGTAATGAAAAGGCCTATACTTTAACCTGGAATTAGAACTAGATAATGGTGTGTCTCTAACATTATTATTGCTGTTATGGTCTTTTATTTAATGCCTAGACCTAGAATTTGAAGAGGTACAATGGTGTAATGTATCTTTAGGAAGGCTATTCACCTGCAACAGATTTCTATCATCAATATTTAAATATTCTAAAATATATTATAAGGGTTTTTTTGTAATTTTATCATCATACCTCCATGAGTAACTGTATTTATACTCTATAACAGTGGTGAAGACCATGGAATATTGGAGGCGGGCCCTAAGCTGCCAGTGATAACTAATGTAGTGACACCTGTGGAACATATTTATATTCCTGATATGGGAAATGAATCCAAGTTCAAAGAGTGATTCTTACTTATGTTTCAGAATATTAAAGGTGTTGTTAGAACTTCCTTGAGAATATAAGAGTTAACTCAGGAGTTCCAGCTGAGGAATTTCTACCACCTTTTTGGGGGATAGTGGACCACATGCTACTAAGTTGTGGATTGAATATATTCTTTCAATATTCAAGAATATAAGCACACCTATGGAGAGGAGGGTAAAACCTATTGGTTATATGCAGTGTGATTATTCCAAGAGGGGGTGAGATTTTAATACTTAGGAAGATCAACATAAAGATATAGTACATGAAGATTTCGAAAATATCTTATATAACTGTTCCATTCCCCGGAATCTAAGGACTAACAAAGCTAGAGAATATATAAACATGTGCTAGGGGTAATGCCTATTATGAAATAATCTACTCATATTACATATATATAGAGGTTCAATCCTACTATAGTGGGTGATATTCACATGAATTCTAGGAGATTTGAGGATGGGATGGTAGATGCCATCTGATCACTGGTCAATGTCTTTTGGTTGACGACCATATAAGAGACAGTAAAACACAAAAATATTATACAGAGAAATTTGAGGGAATTTAATGCTGTTAGTTGAGGTAGTTTTAAACCTTTATGTTTTAAATTAGAGGTAGCAGTAGTCAGGATCCTCATACAGAGAATTTCTTGATATGTCACAAGTGAAGAATGTCATGTCATATGAAACATTAGTGTTTATAGGATCTAATATAATATAGATTCTATGACAATATAGGGTATATCCACCAATTTTGGATATCATTTCGATTAGTTCCTAATGAGAAATTATCTAAACCTACTCCATTCTCTAGATCAAGTCCTATAGTATTTTTTTAGACAAGTATCTAGAATACCACCTACCACTTAGGTGAAGGTGGTAGTCAATATAGGGGTGGTCAGACTAATGATTTTCAATTCCAGCAGTTCTTGCTTTCTCAGGTAAAGTATGTAAGTGACTAAGGGATGTAGTATAAGTGAGTTAAATTCGGTCCTACCTATGCCATAAGAGTAGTGAAACGAATCTTATATAGTTCAACATACTATACTAGTAGCCACAAATTTTGTGTATTCTTTATTTGACATTGGAATATCTCACTCATTTATATTTTAGGAAATCATAAAGAGTTTGGGCCTTGATTTAAAACAATTTTATGGAATAATGGCTCTTTATACCCCATTATGAATTTGATAAGTGGGTGTTCTCCAGGGTATTGAATTTCCCCTTCAGATTGGAGGATACCTCTTTGCACGATATCATTTATTCCTCTACATGATGAGATTTTATGTAATAATCAAGAATGAATTGTTAGTTACCTACTAAGAACATATAGAATACTATCCCAAGAGGGTGATTTATACATCACCAAATGGTGTTAGACATGTGCATAAAGAATAATGAGATGTGAAAGTTACATGATCCAAACCCGAGCAGTAAAGGTTGGGTAGTGTGATGGATCAGATCGCTAGTCTTTTCCTAGACGACCAGAGGTTATGACCCACTCTTTTTTCTTCTACGTTAGAGTGTTTCATGGATTTATTTTATAAGGACTTATCTAGTGTACCTCTAGTGTGATATGTAAACATTACTATAGAAATTATTCCAGGACAAGGTCTAGTGACCATTCCCCCTAGGATGGAACCTATAAAGCCTATAGAACTTTAGAAGCAGTTGGAGGATTTAAAGGCTAAAATATTTATACTCCCAAATAGTTCACCTTGGGGTTCCCTGGTAATTGTTTACAAGAAGGTATATGGTGACCATATACTTTACATTGATTACCATTTATTGAACCAGCTTAAGAATACGAATAAATAACTAGTACCTCAAATAGACAACCTCTTTGATAATATCAGAGGAGAGATATGTTTTCAAAGATAGATATGAGGTCAGGATATCATCAGGTTTGTGTAAAGTAACTATACATAACTTTCACAACTTTCAGAAGTATGTGTAGTCTATATGTGTACCTATTCATTCCATTATTCCTCATGAACACACTTTTAGTTTTCGTGACTCTGATGAATAAAGTTTTCCACTAGTATTTGAATTCAATTATTTTAGTATTTGTTGACAATATCATAGTTTATTAAATATCTATACATGACCATGTTAACCAAATTGAGATCATTTTGAATACACTATTATAGAATCATTTCTATTCTATTCACAGTAAGTTCCACTTTTGGATCGATAAATACCACTTCATGGATCACATTATCTCGGAGTCAGGAGTCTCATTAGACCTAAAGAAATTGAGAGCTATGGTTTCCTTGGAGTATCCTAATAAATACTTTTACATATATAGTTTCATGGGGATAAAATAGTTATATAGAGGTTTTATCAATGATTTTTCATGTCATGAACTACAACTTACGGGAATGAAGAAGATTAGTGTGAAATTCATATATTAATATGATTTTGAAGAATCCTTTATGATGATAAAGGGTAGTTTGACTTCATCAGTGATACTGATTCTACTAGATACAGGTATAAACTATATATTCTAGTGTAATGTATCATTTATTAGTCAAGTATCATTTCTATTTTAGGATGAGAAAGTCATCACATATGGTTGTTGTCAGTTGAGGCCTCATGAGTGGAATTACACAACGCATGACCTCAAGCTAGCTGTTGTAGTTCATTCCTTTTTCTATTGGAGACACTATCTACCGAGAGAGTGGTTTATGGTATTCATTGATCATAGAAGCATCAAGTACATATTTAAATAGTGTTATATCAATATTAGACAGCTATGGTGGGTTGAGTAACTTTAATAATTTGATTTTCATCTAGCTTAGATACTTGGTAAGGGTAATGCAATAACTGATGATCAGAGTCAAAAGAAATAGAAAAAGTATTTTTAGGAGTCCTATTTCAAATGAGAACTGTTGAAATTATTATTAGATATGTTTATTGAGGTTCAGGAGGATCAAGGATAGACAATCATCACTACCTTAGCAGTGACATCTACTCTACTGGAATGGGTAATAATGAGGAAACTATCTGATCTCAACTATATTGTCCTTTGTGGAAGTCTCTCTAATGATTATTGATCTTTTTTTTAGACCAAAGATAGGGATAATACTCTATGACTCTTTGGGAATGTATGGGTTCTGACATACATCAAATGGGAGTTGATGTGGGAATTTCATGTCTCAGATTTATAGTTCATCCCAGTGTCATAGAGATGTATTAAGACTTACGATGATAGTATTGGTGTCCCAGTATTAAATAGGTGATTTACATATTTATCACTTGGTGTTCAAACTATTAGTAGGTGAAGGTGGATGATCAGTTACTTGCATGGAGTTTATAGCCTTTGTCCATTCCTTAGTGTAAATGGGATATTTTTTCAATTTATTTCATGACTCGTACCCATATCACCTCATGGAAATGATACTATTTGGGTTTTCATTGATCACATGAAAAAGTTTTCACACTTCTCACCTATGAGAGATACATTCTCGGTATATGATCTAGGGAGGATATATGTTAGGAATGTTTTACATCTTCCTGCCGATCCCCGTTCAATAATTTATGACAGTTATTCATTCCTTACATCACGATTGTAAGAGGGGAAACATAAGGCCTTGGGTACACATGCTCTCTCGAACATGACCAATCACCCTCATACCAATGGATAGATATATCACTGAATTTAGGTGTTTGAGGAAATGCTCTTTCAATTCATCCTTGACTTTGGGTGTTCCTGGGAAAAACACATCACTTTATAGAGTTTTTTCTAATAACAGATTTTAGGATACCATCTACATGACTCCTTATGCAAAATTATATGGTATGATGTATCATTTACCTCTATGCTGGATATAGGTAGGCGATGAAACTTTTCATGGACCACAAATCATTCGAGAAACTATAGAGGAGGTCCAATTGATTATAAATTGCATGATGACAACTTAGTTGAGACAGTAGTTATATGATAATAGATGTTGAAGACCTATTAAGTTTTAGGTTTCATATTGGGTTTTCTTGAAAGTCTCACACAAGTTGGGTTGTAGACATAATCAGAGATACGCTAAGCTCTGACCTTGTTTCATGGGACCTTTTGAGGTTGTGAAACATATTGGACTAGTGGATTAAAAGATATCACTTATTTAGTGACACCATTCTATGCATCATGTATATCATGTATCTCAGCTTCACTGGTGTTATCAAGACCAATCACATGTCATTCAACATGATGTGGTTGAGTTGGATGTAGATTATTCCTTCAAAGAGTACCCCATTATTATTTTTGATCAAATCATCAAGAAAATCTAAGGCAACTCGGTTCTATTGGTACCTGAGCTATGTCAGCACATCCGAGTACAAAATGAGATCTGGGAGTGGGAAGCTGATATATGAGCTCAGTGGAAGGAACTATTTTCTAATGATACATCTTTACCCTCATATGTCCAACTCAATTCTGTGTTTCTTCAAGGAGGATAGGTTATAATGAACCTTTTTTTCATGGGGGTATGACTCATTTTTTTTCAAATTGATTCCCTTGTTTAATATTGGTAAACATGAACTACATCCTATGTAATATTCCATGTGCGTTTGGGGATTTTTCGAAGACTGGAGTTTTAGAAAATCGGAAAATAGGGTAAGACTAATGGTTACCACATGGTTAGTAGAAATAATGTGGGGTAACCATGTGGTGTCCATTTGAGTACAAGAGGGCCACACTATTTTTCTAAAAACATTTCATCCAAGGTTGATTTCACTATGGGCATATATAGTTTTTGAAAATGGATTTTTTCACAGTTCAGACAAGGTTATCGAAACCATGCACCTTAACCATATAGGGTATATACTATGATAGAAATTGGAGAATGGTTTCCACATGGTTTGGACAAACTATGTACTTCTATTTTGAGGGAAATATTCCCTTTTTACACTTAGTGAATCTTTATAATTAATTTATTTCTTCTCAAAAAAATTTATCCTATGGATGAACTCCTCCCTCTTCCCTATGATTACTCCTTCAGTCAAGGATCTTAAATTTCTATATTTTCTAAAAAATGAATCATGATTATATAAAGGAATTTGATATATTGAGGAATTCTCCCAAGCCCCCTCCCTTCTATTATACATTTATCATTAGATAATTTTCACTATTTATGGGCAAGATATTTGAACAAATTTTGGGATCTTGGAAAATTTCATTGATTTCTCAAAATCTACTATGAATATGAGATCCATATTAAGAGACGAGTCATATATGGCCTCAAGGATGGTGGTCTAATCATTTTCCCAAAATATTTCGGTGTTTTGATAGCCACACCATTTTTTTTCATTCTAGTATTTTCTGTGAATCACCTAAAATGTTTTTCTTTATTCAAAATTTATTTACGCACCTTGATATAATTTCATGTTTTTTGTTTAGTAAATATAGTATTCAACTCCTATGATGGACTCAACTTTTGTGTATTGACATGAATTTAAATTTTTAATTATTTTATTAAATACATGGAATACCTCCTTACTGGTTGGAATGGTATGTAACTGAAATTTCCTACTACCATGTAAATTTTTATTGGACCAAATCACCTCTGAAGTTTTTTTACTGACTTATAAATTGAATTTCCCAAGTAAGTAATTTCCAAATGGACATTGGAACCTTTTATGTGCCACATTGAGAATTGTAAAACGAATTTTCATATTTTTATACATTATATGGAATGTATTAAATTTAATGGATTTATCATGATGGTTTTTAGTTAATAAATGAAATAAATGGTTTAAGTAAAATCACTTATAAAAGGTGGAAAGGCCCTTATGATTGTTCAATGCTTTATCAAATACTTATTTTGGATTATAATTCCTTTTTTTTGTATTAAGTATTGAATAATAATAGGCATCATAGGTAATAACTCATGGTAATTATTACAAATATTATTATTTCTTGATATGGGCTATGGAATGATGGTTATGGGTGATGTTGAGCATGATGATTCACGATCCCTTATATTAAGGGATGAGAATGACATATAACACCATTTAATATAATTTTATGGTGGTAATTATGCACCACGTCCACTGTTTTGGGAGTTTTCATGATGAGAAATTTACCATCTAGAGTGAAGATCATGATATATTCCACTCATTATGACATGCAGGGCTTCTACATTTTGTTGGAGCTTATACGATCATTTGGATTGGTTATGGATGACTAGGTTATGCCTCAGTCTGGCCACCACTTAGTATTCCATGAATATAGACATTTACATCCACATGTACTTGGTCTATATAGGTGGATGAAATATATAGTTACACAATATATATGTATATATTGTTACTATATATATAGTTACTAATCATACTTACTTTCTATTATAAGATGAAGCAGGTAGAGGCACCAGGTGTCCTATTGGAACCTAACTAGGATAGTATTTATTTTTTCAGTATTTTCAATTATCTTATTTATGTTTAAAAATGTTTTTATATATACACTACTTGGATTACTTCTAGACACCATTTTTGGTGGCGTACTGGGATATTATTTCACACCCTACTCATGATTCATTTGGTACCTATGTAGATTACTTGTCTATAGGTTTGTATAATGAAAAATTCCCTAATAAAATTAGCTTATAAACTCTACCTATATTTGGAGTATAGGAGGATAGGAACAATCATATGCTCAATATTCTTATGGAGTAACCATTTGTTTCTTTTAATTTTGTAAAAAATGATTATATTTTTTTGTCCCATGTTCCCTTTTTGTAAATCAACATCCCATGCATCATGTATATGAAAATGCCTAGTGGATTTCGATACTGTTATTCAATGGTTTAGTAATTTTTTCTTCTAGAATTGATTACTAAATCTGTTATATTCTATTATCGGATATGGTGTGTTATTGGTCCAGTCATTATTATGAATTCTAATATATATGCTTCCATTATTGATCGTTATCTATTAAATATGCTATGTCACTCGTATATGAGGGTATAGTCTCTCCACTATACCACCTTTACACCCTCGCCACTAGTCAGCATCCTTTGGCATATGGGTATGTTCGCATGAGGCCATGTGACCCCCCAGCTTGAGGCACGAGTAAAGTGGATCCCGGGTTGGTACGATACAACAAAATTGATTATATTTCTTCGAGGTCGATGTAATAAACTTATAGTATATTCCTTATGTGATAAATTTTACTAAAAACAACTTATTTTAAACAAAAAAAACAATTAATATTATAATTAACATGATTTGAGATTATTAAAATATAGAAATATTGGACTTTTAACAACCACCCATTTTTATTATCCCATATCATGGTTGGATAAATGATAAAAATAAAAACAATAATTGAAAAAAATTAAATTAAATAGTACTTGTTGTAGAATTAAAATTTCATGAACATGTATACTAGAAATTAAAAATTAAATTTTAGATACCCTATCATATAATTTCTATAGGATAGAAAAATATTCCGGATATTTAATTACTCTCTCATTTAGGATTATGAAAATGGAAATAAAAGAATGAAATATAAGAAAAAATTCTCTTGAATAAGGGAGTGATGTATTGAATAATATCATAAATGGAATAACTAAATAAGTAAGATATTTATATCAACAATACATAATAATGAGATATATATAAAATATGATGTGAATTTATGGAAATATATACAGAAAAATGATTTTAGATGTAACTATATTATTACAAGTCGAATAAAAAAATTTCAAAATAGGTTCTTTATGTGTAAAGGTAAATCTAAATGAGTTTCTATAATAGTTTGAGAATCAATATGGTTATTTTAATTCTACTGAGAAGGTTGAAATTTAGTCTTGGGATATGATGAGTGTTCACCAAAGATAATTCCATGATCCAGAGGCCTAATAATCTTTAGATCCTAAGAAGGAGTAAAACCAAAATGTGGTATAAAAAATATAAGTGGAAGAAGGAATTGTAGAAGTAGAGGCTCATGTAACTGGATGTAAAGGAATGGATATTCGAAAAACTAAAATAATCTGGGAATAATTAAAATATGCTTCCTTGAGACGAGTGAATTCCTTTAAAGAATCATATCCATAATATATTGTCTCTAAATGTTTTCCTTATCATTCGGAAGGAGATACAATGGAGGTTATAACACCTTGAGAATAGAGAGACCCATACATTTCATACACAGATATTACATCATATTAAATGAACATTCAAATAAAATTACAATCCATTCTAGAATCTTATAGGTCTAGTATCGTTGGAAACATAGATACCTAAAAAATTGTTTTGTAAGAGAACCACACCTGCTCACACTATGTTCTTCATAAATATCACCCTTATTAGAGTAAACAATATTAATAATTTTCTTCAAAACATGTGGGACATAAACCTAAAAAAGGGTGAGCTCAGATGCTCAGTAATTGTAAACAAGGGAGACATCAGTGATCGCCTAAATATAACATTAGAATAAGGTTATAATAACATGATTATGATATTTGAAAACCATACCCATCATATCATAGATTATAATATTGAGTCATGGAATGAATCTTTTTGGTTTATATGACAAGAACCATAAGGTAATTGAATAACATGATCAAGGAGTGAAATATTTTTTCATAATACTTATTCTTTTGGAATATATATATGAATAGAAAATAATTTTCTTAGATGTCAAGGATCCTGGAAAAGAATATCATAATTTGTTGATTACACTCGCCAAACCATTTTAGTATTCAAGGTTCAACCCAATTATTATCATAATGAATAGATACCCCTTATAACTATGTTCACTTCATATTGTGGTCTAATTTATCTCATGTTATATCCATCTGCATCCTTTCCATCAGAGGGTTATATAATTTAGGGACCACCAATCACATCATGAAAACCATACATACATGTTCCATATGATAATAATGAATCAATCATATCAAAACTCATGAAAAAATGATTTTTAAAAACATTCAAAATTGGAATAAATCATTGAAAATTAACGGGTTTCATTAAATTTTCATTAATTCATCATAACATAACCCACAAAAAATGAATAATATTCATAAAAATATTTTCCTTACAATCATACACCATACAGAGATAGAATAATAATTAAATGATTAGATCATATCAAAATAAAATTTATGTAACATGAAAGGATATCACTTTAGATGAAAAATATCTTTAGTAGATAAGTTGGGATATTTCCTAAGGAAAATACAATTTCCCTTTGTAATCAATTATTTAAAATATAAAAATTTCTAAAATATTGAGGAAAACATTTTCATTTAAAATAAAATTTAAAAATTTTAAATTAAGCTTATAATCGTTGAGTGCTCATGATTTTAGGAAATTTTATTCATTCTTTATAAGATAAAAAACACATTCCTTTCATAATTTTGTAAAATATAAAAAGTTACATCCATTAGAAAAAAATTATAATTTTAAATAATGTTCTAAAAATTTAAACATGAATAAAATTGACTATAAAAAATAATTCAATAATACTAAAATCATTCAAGAAAAAATTATTAGAAAACATGGGCACAAAGGAGAAATGAGTTTTGAGAAAATATATAAATGAAGATGATTTTATTTAAAAATATTATTTTGGTCTCTTGAGTACTTAAATAGAGGATAATTCAATAAAAAAATTTATTATATATAAATTTAATATTTGAATAAAATTAAAGAGATTATTTGGAGGTAGATCATTAAACATTATAATAAAAAACATAATCATAATCAATACTAACAAAGAATGAAATTGTAACATAAAAACCATACCAGATTGGTAAATATTGAATCAGAATCCCCATGAACGAATGAAATCATATGAGACATTAAATAAAATTAAAATAATGATATGAAAAATATAACATGTAAAAAGGATATATATATACACCAGAAAAAAGAAACATGTGGTCAATATGAAAAATGTCTCCCTAAAATAAATGCGAGAGTAGAAATCTCATCACTCACATATCATATTTCTTAATACATCTCCAAGAATCATGTAAAATAAATATATATTTATGGTAAATATATTCTAGATCCATATTCATATATTTCATACCATGCATGATTTACTTATGATGTCTTTTCGCCCATTTATCAACAATGTTTCATTTAAATTACAACTCCTAGTTATAACTGCTTTATTTTTCATTATTGTTTTCGTTCAGAAGTCCATGTCCTTGAAATTTGATCTTGGATACATAATATCTAAAATTATAATCATAATATAAAAATAATATATATTCACTCCACATAAATATATTATCTGTCATCCATAAAAGGCAACGATAGAAAAATGAATTACACCGTTCATGGAGGCGATATGTCATATGTGTGGATAAATGTTGATTGCATTTTTTAATAGATAGAAATAAATATAGTTAAATAATAATTTAAATTTATTTAATAATTTTTATATCATATTTCTTATATATATTCAATACATACATCCTTATTACCACCCATGTAAAAATAAAATGAAAAGAAACCACACCGCTTCTGAGTGGCTGTAGTCCACACCAACGCAGAAGCGACATTATCACATTCCAAAGGATTGAATGTTAAGATGGTAGATGCGATATTATAATTAAATAAGTATAATTATGACATTAATATAATATATATAAATTAAATTTTTCATTATATCCAACTATGAGAAGTGTTGATGGAAATGGAATTACATCAGTTAGCGAGGTGGTAGTCTGTCATACAAATGACCGACAATTTCATTTCCCATTTCATGGATGAGAATATGAATATAGGTTATAAAATTAAAATAATAAAATCTTAATATATAGAATATAAAATTTTTTATTTAATATTTTTTGAAGAATATTATAGGGAGGTATAATAAGAAATAAAATGAAAACGCATGGTTAAAAACTACACCTATTCTTCGAACAACCACTTTATGTTTACACCTAAAGCCTTAGTAAGATGATTTTTGATAACGAAATTACTATATGTAATGGTGGTGGATATAAGGAATGTTTTTGGGTAGGTATTTAAAAAAAGGATCATTATGTGTGGATTGAAAATGAGAGGGGTGTCCTTTTATATGTGAGGGAGAGGGCACAATTGAAATTTTGAAAAGAAAAAAAAAATATCATATCATTCAAACTAAATGGATCAAAAATGAACCATTACACATTAATTTATGATATATGTTGTTAATATTGATATCCAGTGTAATTCCGATAATTGTTAGGCCATTTTAACCCATATAACATTTGTTTAACCCCCCATAAGCTTGTTTTAACCTTAACTGTTATAACAATTATTTTTTTATATTTTTACTATTCATTATGACAAAAAAATAAGTTGAAATTGTTACGTTATATTAATTATAATTTTTAAAAATATGGAATACATTTTATCAAATTAAATTTATTGAAATGTAATAAATTATTTTGAAATTAAACCCGTAAACACGACAAAAAGTGGGTTTCCATAAAAAAGATACTTAAGTATAAAATGTTTTTTTCTAAATTTAACATAAAATTGATCCCAATTATATAAATTAGATTAATGATGATATATTTGAAATAATTTTACTATTAAAAACATTTTAAAAATGGAACATTGTAAATTATTTAAACAGAAAGGATATTTTTAATACAAATCAATATTTTTCACTATTCCTAAAAAAATATTTTTTTTTGGAAAATTATGGAAAATTAAAACTAAATTAGTTTTGACATGATTAATTCAAAAATAAAGTTATTTTTAAAAAATATATGCTCTAAATGTGTCTAAACTAATAATTATTTTCATTCCCAAAAAAATAGTTAAAACAATTTTAAACAAAAAATCTTTTTTGAAGTACATAAAGACTTTAGTAAAAAGATATTTTCATAATATAAAACAATTTTTTTAAAACAGGGTTTTTAGTATTGATATAGAAAATTTAATGGATTTTTTATAATATTATATCTTATTATGTTTCATTTAATCACTATGTTGTGTGTATCACAAACTTTGGAAGATATTGGATTTTTTTTAAAAAAATATAACATCAAATATCACGTTGTTGAATTATATCCTCATTAAAATGATTTTCCCATGAATTTGTTTCTCTCCTATTTAAAAATTTCGAAATAAATATTTCATTACATACTCATGTTCCCAAGTATATTCTTAAACTTTATGATTCCTCTAGATAAATTTGGATACCTGGGTATTGTTGTACTATTGTTATCTATATGATTTCATATTTATAATGGTTGTTATTAATATAAAATATGATGGTCCGGTGAGACAAATTCTATGTTTTTTACATGTAAATGATCATGTATTTACTTCCTCAATAATGATACATATAACAAATCATGAACTTTATAGCAGGTTTTTAGAAGCATCCGGTGAAAAGAAAGCATCCCTATAAGATCAAAATTATCTAAGGGAGAAAAGTAAATATGCCTCAAATTTTATTCCTTCTAAAATATCATAACCTTATTTAATAGAAACATTTTCAAAATCACCTTATCACAAACATCAAACTCTAAATCTCCCTCATGACTATCAAAAAAAGTTTTTATTGAACCTGACATTCCTCGAAGTACGGTTCAATGGTTTGGAAAATATTTTATATTTACTCTGCCAACTCAGGTCCCAAAACATTTTTCTAAAAATTCATCCCATCATGTTAGAGTTTTACCATTCTTAAATAGAGAGACTTATAAAGATATATGTTGGTCGAAGTGGATACTCAAGAGAAGGTTGAATTGAGTTCCAATCAAAATTTCTATTAAAAACATTATGGTTAAAAAAACCCCCAATTTTAGAAATGACCTAGTTAATTAAGGTAGTAGAAATGTAAATGTTCAATTGGTCAACATGTTTCTAAAAGGGTGATTAGTACTTAGATTAATCAGTGTAGAACATTAATTCATCTTTTGAAAAAAGTAAAATGAATTAAACAAATACACACACTAACCAAAACTAACTATCAAAGTGTAAGAAAAAACAGTTTTACGTTTTAGGAAATATAAGAAGCAGATAAAATCAAAATAGAGTATATGAAGATTTACACAACAATGTAAACAAGAGGTTTAGTCTTAAGCAGTGGATTAATCCTCTCTACTTGGTGATCACCTACCACTAAGCTATTTATATAAATAAACTTTTGATCCACACCCTGGATCAGGGTTTACAATAGAACACTTGACTGTCCAGGTCGAACTTGACCTCTACCATAGTTATTCAGGGGTAACAAAATGTAATTAGATATTGAGTATGCAGATAGTTTGATATCCTCTAGTTATTCTTATGAGAAAGTGTGTGTAAAACAAATAAACACACTGCACAAATATTTATTACAAAACACAATAGAGTTAAGAAAGAGAATAGAGTTAAGAATTATCTATGTGTTCAGAAGTAAGGCTCTAGACTCAATGAATCTTGAGAAAATGGTATTTGAGTCTTCTTATTAATGTTGTCTTCAGAAAAGAGTATAACTGTTTCTGTAATCCAGCTTCAAGGAATGAAAAGGTTCAGCTCGTTGATATCTCGATGTATAATGAGCTTTTGTGGGGAAGATAGCTTGTTAGAGTCTTCTTGTAATATCAAGCACTTAGTTCTTCTCTTTTGAAATTCACATAGTCTGTGTCCTTGCGTGTACTGCTACTATCGTATCTTTAATGTGAAATATGAGGTCCTTTTATACTCCATGATCCTCTAGGAAAAAAGATCTTTGCACGTGCATGTACCTCATACTTGTTTACAGATAGTCCAACAGAAACCATTAAATAATGTTAGAAATATTAATTTTTCTATATATGACTGTTAGAAATAAATTTTAATTATTAAATGGAAGTAGTTACTTATTACTATCAGTGAGACATCTTCAGTCTTTCGTCTTTAGTTTGATGACATTGGTCTGTCATCTTCGGTGTATCATCTTCGATCTGTCATACTTTGGTGTGTCATACTTTGGTGTGTTGACTTCGGTGTGTTGAACTTTAGTTATGGTGTGTTGGATTTGGTGAGTTGAACATCAGTTTCGGTCTGTCAAACATCGGTCTGTCATTATTTCGTCTATCGAACATTGGTTGTAGTCTGTCAAACTTAGGTTTGTCATTCTTCGGTCTATTTAACTTCGGTTTCAGTCTGTCAAAATTTGGTTTCAGTCTGTCAAACTTCGGTTTCAGTCTCTCATTCTTCAGTCTGTCAAAATTCAGTTTTGGTTTGTCAAACTTCTGTATGTCATGCTTCAGTCTATCGAACATCAGTTTTGGTCTATCAAACATTGGTCTCAGTGTGTCGACTTTGGTTTGATGAACTTTAGTGTCAAGAAAACAAAAAATGTTATGAAGAGTATTTCTTACATACACCATTAAAATATGAAGTGTTAATCATAATTACATGAAAAACTATACTTGTAGGAATATTTATTTGTGAATATAGGTTATAGACTTATTCCACTATATGCTGGTGTATGACAAGATTGATTTACCAAGAGATTTTATAGTTTCTTGAATGAATAGAATCTGTATATTGAAATAATTTGTGATTACGAAAAATACAATATCATGGAGATTCTAACAAACTCCCCATTTTTTATAATAAAAAATTATGGCATATATGAAAATATATAGAATAAATATATCTTTAACATAGAATACATTTAAGTAAATCTCCCCCTCACTAAATTGATTAAGGAGAGTATATGTCACCCTTATTTTCTCATATTCCATCCTTACATTCTCATATTCCATCCTTACATTCTCCCCCTTTTGGGATTAACAAAAAGAGAAAAATAGGAAGGGAAAACAAGACAATAGAAAGACACCACAAGAAGATTCATTCAAAGTCATAAGAAGACAAGACAAACAAAAAGAGAAAATCCCTATCAAAAAGAAACAATCCATAAATATGGTTTGGGATGCAGGGGACCTTTGCCTGTGTCTGAAGGATCCAATGGAGACAGAGAAGGTTTGTAAGTGGCAGAGGATAGAGGTGATCAGATTACAACACCAGGAAGGGAAACACCGGTAGGAATAGTAGCTACAAGGGTAGGCCTTATTTGTGACAACACATGACTTGGAGACTGCTCAGTAATGATCAGTCGAATTTGAGTAAGATCTTGAGAGACAATCATTGGAGTAGGAGGCCGAGAGGTAGTATCAATTAAAGCAGTAGGAGGAACCACAATAGCCTTAGCCTGAACATGTAGATAAGGTTTGAGCAGGTTGATGAAGCCATTAATGATTTTCCTCCATATTGCATTTCCTTCTCAAATTCATCCTTGCTCTCCATAAATTTACTCAGCAAATGTGTAAACTATTTCAATCGGAGAACTTGTTTTTTGAATGCTTCTGTGACTGGGGAATATCGAATATTTTCTTCCAGAAACATGAAACTTTTGATGAGTTCATGCTTGGTATATATCTTAGTGAAATACTTATCCACTTTTTCTCGAATTTCCTTCTGAGCTGCCGACACTTCATTTGTACAATATCTCACCATATCGTATACAAGATAGGTATTTCGATGAACTTTTTCAAGAGTTTATTTGTCTGATGCAAGCTGGAGTTTTTGAATTTTCTCTCTCAATATGGCCTTGAGAGACTCCTTATCAGTAGCAACACTTCTTCCACTCCTGGAACTAGATGGGCCGGTCAACATTTTTCCAAGATCTTATTTCATATTTTTCGAATCTACACTGAGTAGATGAGTTAATATGTTCCTAAGACCTTCCAAAACACCACTAATGGAGGCCTTGAAGTTAGATGATAAGGAATTCATCTCATTGATCATCTTTCTTACTCCTTCTCTCAGTAAAGTGTTGTGTCTAATAATAGTTTCTCCCGTAGTAATAAGATTCCGTTGAATCTATTGAATCAAAATTCTTGAATTTTTTGCTACATCAACATCCTAGATACTTATTTAGGTGGTGGTTTCATTTATGGATCCCATTGAGGCTAGTACATACTCACATATCCCATTCTTAAACTTTCCAAACCAGCCTTTGTGACATAGTAACTAGGAACTGACTGAGCTATAGGTTGTTGAGGTGGATATTCGGCTAGAGGAATAGATGAAATAGTTTCAGGATAAACATGGACTTGAGGAACAGGAAGAGGAGGTACCCTTTCCTCATCTGAGTCATAATCTAAACCGAAAAGAATGTAGCATGGATTATTATTCCACTCTATAGCACAGGTCCAATCTCTTGGCTCAACAGTATCAATTCTTACTCTTCTTCTCTAAGGATCAAGAATAACATCAATATCATCAATTTCTTCATCATGTTCTTTGGCCATAATACCTTGTCTGGGGACATGAATCAATAGAACATCAGGTTCTTCCTAAGCTCCAACTATTTCAACTTCACCAGGTACTTCCTCAATTTGAGGCACTTGAAATACATATTCATCCTCTTGTCCAATATACATAATATAATTACATTTCTGAAAAAGTTCTTGGATTTCAGTATTGGGATGGAGTAGTCTGTCCTCATGTCAGGCTTCTCTATGATCATCATTATGTTGATCAGTAGGCTCAATTCCATCACCATCTCCATGAACAGATTCGTCACTGGATCTGTCAACCACTTGTTGTTCCACTTTTAAAGAATCACACTCATGTTGAATACTTCCTCAATCATTACCACTATCACCATCATCACCATCATCATAATCATCATCAGATTCCTCATATGACTTTCTAAGATAACCATCAACTCCAGTGACTTTGTTTTCTTCCTCTTCTTCACCACCTAGAATAGTTTCTCTCGAAACAGTTCCATATGTGGACTAGAAAGTCCATAATTCATATCCTTGGGACTTTCAGAAATATCAGGATCACTCCTATCACCAAAAGAGATCGTTATTCCCTAGGCACTTTAGCCTCAGCTTCCTCATCAGAATAGACATGAAATTCTCCTAATTTTAGACCTGGATCAACTTGATCATTGGGTCTAGAAATATGGTCAATCGGATTGAACTCCTCATACAGTGTTTCTCCATCTCCTACCCAGCATCTCTTCAATGGGTTCGAGAATATTTTCATACTTTTACAAATGTATCTCTGAAGACAAAAACCACTGTAGGCACCAATTACTTCATCTCCATCTTCTACATAGTCTAATTTTTTCAACATGGCAGAAATCATCCTTGGGTAGTATAAGCAGGTTTCCTTCTTAGATGGATTAATCAAATAAAAAATATTTACCAAGAGATATCTGCACAAATTCACCTTTATTCCTTGTCTGAACATAAATATCAAGAAGACATCCTAATATTTCACCACAGAGAAATATCCCTTCATTGGGTAGATTTGATGTTGTATGAACATAAAAAACTATCTCACTTCTCCTTTAAATTCATTTTCAACAGTCCTCCTGGATTCTTCATTTCTAGTCATCCCTTTCAGATCATCTTCATATGAAAATAGATTTGAATAAAGTATAATATTATTAGTATAGTTAACATAGACACCATCATGAGGTACCTCTAAACATTCAACCCATTCCTTCAACGGAAAAACTACTTCCTTTCCTTTTACCAACGATTTTATCTTTGCTGCCTCGATTTCATCCTATGTTATACTCAAATGATAATATAACTCATGCACTGGGTGTGGATAATAGGGTCTTTCATTATTAGTAAACAAACTAAGCAACCCTTGAGATTCTATTACCTTTAGTAGAAAATATTTTCTTGACAGTAGCCACTCAGCAGACACTTCCTTTTCAGATGTAACAACTCAACTTTCTAGGCTTGGTTTCGTAGTCCCACTAGTCTCACCCTTTCGACACTTAGCATGAGGAGATTTATGAGGATCTTCCATTGCGCACTTAGTCATTTCCATGAAGATGCTTCAGATTCTAACTATATTGAGAGGTAGAGCATCAAGACAGAGAGAGGGACAAAATGTAGAAGGCTTTATGACTATATAGAAGGTGAAGAGTTGGGATGGATTTGTAACACCTCGATATTTTATGAGAAATATTCTTTTTAATTTTATTGATGTCTTGTGTTGTACGTTTAAAAAAAGGAGTCTTGCAAAACACGCAACCCTAACTTGGCTGCACTACACGCAATTTCGACCTTCCTCGATAGCGTGTGTAATACGCAATACCGAGTTTCACTAAGCAAGATATTATTATAATATTATTATGAACTAGCCGTTATGAATAGTAATACCCACTTTTTGAAATTTTATAAATTTTAACTTTCAAAATGGACTTCATTTTTGGATTTGGAATATCTAAATTAGCTTAGGGTGAAATTTTGGTACTTTTCAGATAACTTTCATATTCTGATGAATAGTGAAAATTACTAAATTTTAATTAAAAACAACTTTTTTAATCGGAATAATTAATAGTGATAAATTATTAATTTGAGTGGTGTTAAAGTATATTTAGAATATATTTTTACAATTTAATACAATTTTGGTCATTGGATGTAATTTCACATTTAAACCAAACATAAACATGTGTCAATCTTTTGATAGTTATTATCTCTTAAGAACACGCTATTTGTTTTGACGACAGGAACTAATTTTTTAAATTAATTAATGAAAATGATATTTTTTGAATTTGGTAAAATAGACATCATTTTTGAATTCGTAATATCAAATATATCTTAGGCCTAATTTTTGGTATTTTTCTGGAAACATTCATTTTTTGATGAATAGTGAAACCACTAAGTGGTAGTTAAAAAAACTGTATTTTTCATAAAACATAATTTTACTGCTTCTGTGAGTGGAATTTCGAAAATCCGAGAGACACGATTAATATCAAGGACTAAAATGAGGTTCAATGAGATGAAAATAATTTTTTGTGAATAGTAACTTTTTACTTTTTTTACCACGGTTAAAAGTAAATAGGGTAATTAAGGGTAAAAATGATATTATTATTACCCTAACACATGTCCTAATTCTATTGGATAAGTGTAATTTTTCCAAAAACAACCTTAGGAATAAAAGATGACCATTTAGGCCCACTTGGATTAGATTAGGACATTTATTATTAATTTATATAAAAAAGGGTTAAAATAGTTAAAATCAAAGTTTAATAACTAAATAATTTTTAATATAGGGTTATTCATAAGATAAATTAGACTATAAATATTAATTAGAAAGCTAAAAATATTTCCTACATAATTTTATTTTATTTATAATTTTTATACTTAAAATACTTTAATTTATTTATGAAACAATTATGATGCAGTAATTATCTTATTAATGAAATATTGACATAATTGATTTTATAAATACCCAAATAAATGTAATTTCAGACTTTTCATGAATTAAAATAATTTTCTATGTTAATATGACATGTTATTATTTATTTAATTAACTTTTTTCGAACTAATCATTCTGTTATGATTTTCACAAAAATAAATTACCAAATAGTGTCAAAATTGACATAAAATAGTTTTTAAAACAAATATTATATTAAAAATTGTTATTATATTCCTAAAAATAAACGGTTCGGCCAATATACTTATATCATGATAGGTGTATCATTAATGGACCACTTGGGGGTCTCTTGGATGTATATGGTAAGTTTATTAACTATATAATATAAAAATACAAAGTGACATGGTAAATGCCAATCTAATTAACTAAGAGTTAAAACTAAAAGTTAAGGTTAATATAATGACCTAAAATTGTCTAAATTATATTGGATGAGATGCTTTCGACCTATACCCACCTTAACTTAGAAATAAATCAATTTGGAGCTATTAAAAATCGAATATGACTTTATAATAAAATAATATTTTTCGTTATTCCAAAGGTGCCCCTCTCCTCCCTTATAAAAGGGGACCTCCTCCCTCTTTTCCTCACACCACTTTGAGCCTTCAAGCTCGGCCAACCCCTGCCAAATTCTCTTCTCCACTTCCCTAGAAGCATTCTAGAGGTCCTTGTCTTCTTCAAAGACCAATTTTAGTGCCCTAAGAGGATGTCTCAAAGAGGCGCTTCAAAGAAAAGGTAATGTCCGTTACCGATTATTTCACCTTTATTTCTTCTTCCACTTATTCTTATTAGGTTGTTTCATTATGAAGTAATAACATCATTATCACTAATATAATGATATGTTATTATAAGTATGAAACAACCCTATTTCACCATCTATCCATCCTACGGAAAACGAAATCACCGCGCGTGCGTACGTACGGAATACCGTCTCCACGCCATGGTGTAATCTATTTTCCACCACCACCTTACATGGATGGGTATAATGGTGTAAATAATAACTATATATGATTATTGTAAAGTGATATTGATTCTTTAATAGTATACATACACTCCAATAAAATTCCATGATCATGGGAATGATATCATCGCTCGTGCATACGTACGGAATACCGTCTCTACAACACGATGAGATTCATTCTCAATGATTAACCATTAATAAATGATTATAAAGTATATATAATAAGTAATCATGAAATATATGTCATAATAATGATACTGGATTTATGTATATATATATGTATTTCATCCAATTAATTCCATTCAATGAGGAAACGAAAACAATGTTCATGCGTACGTACGACCTACTATCTCCATGAACGATGTATTTATTTCCATTTATCGATCTATTATATATAGGTATATTATGAATATATATTATATATAAAACATGTATTATATTCTGGAATTAATTAATCATGATCTAAGTAATCATATTAATAATTACAAGTCAAAACACGGATGACAAATGAAACGATTTTACCCAAAACGCTCTTTAACATGGAATTTACAAAAGAACGGGTAATATAAAGTCATAAGTGAACCATATATGATATCATAACAATGAATATGATTCTGTAATAAGTCAAGGACATTATTTAAATCATTATATAGGAGTTTAGGATACGTACGAAGAATATCAGACCTAAGGTAAGGGATAATTTTTCAAATCTCATTTTTATCCGAGATTGCTTATTTGTAAGTATTTACTGGGGGGTTATTGCTATCGTCCATGTCCATGTTTTATAAAAGTGTATTAATGTATTTTTAAATTCCATCTTACCCATTTTTACTTTTACCCCATGGTATGGAAGGAATCTTTCTTTTATTTACCCTACAAGGTACTTTTTGACTTTTCTAACAAAAGTACGAGAAGAATGTTTTTTTAACTTATACGGCATGAAAAGATTTTTACAGTTTTATAAAGCCATATTTTCATGAAGCTTCCTCCAAAATATTTCATGACTATTTTCAACAAAATCCTTTTATTTTAATATTTCATGACATTTTGTGAAAAGAAAATTATTTTGAAGAAAAAAGGATATTTTTCTCAAGAATTCATTTCAAGTGTTTTATCAAAACCATTTTTTATCTAAGATGACATTATTTTCATATGTGTATGTTTCCAGTATAATTTCTCTATGATGTACATGGTTTCTCTTTTCTTATTATGAAATTATATCCATTTATTTTATATGGATTATGTGATGATGTGATGATGTTTATGAAACCCATTTTATTTATTGGGTTATTATGAATGATGTATGTTTATTTTGTGGCACAAGTAAGAATGATTTAATTATGAGATGGGTGGGATCTATATCTCCCTACAATGCATTGGGTAAATATTTATATCTCATGAGATAGACATGGATAGAATGGTAAGTTAATCCGGTTCAGTGTTACAGGACTGAAACAAGGAGTGAAATCGATTCAGAAAGGGACTTTGTCCACTAAGATGGTATTGGAAGCAATGCCTTGGCTACTATGGAAATCATTAAATGTGATTAATGGATTCCAAAATTACATGTTTTATTCCCATTCTATGTTATCATTATTTTTGTTCCATTAAGATCTATGCCTTATGTACTTCCATGTTTTAAATCGTTGCTCAAGATTTTGATGTTTAAACATTATTTTCATGTTTTTAGGATCAAATGTGTATGGTATGTTTTATTTTATCCATGCTTACCCTTAATGAGCATTTGAGCTCACCCTTTTTATGTTTTATTTTCCCCTAGGATTAAAAGAAAGGTTTTAGGTAAGGAAACAAAAAGTGGAAGATCTTTATGGGAGATGTTGAAGATATTTCACCACAATTAGAAGACTACGTTCCATGTTTCGAAAGACACTAAACTATTACAGTCCTTGTGTGTCTGTTTTTGTTATGTATTATTTATTCTGAAAAAGTAATGTAATATCTATGTACGTCAAGCTTCGGGTCTCTACAGTTGGTATCAGAGGAAAGGTTTAGTCAACCTTTGGAAACTAGGATGCGAAAATGTTAGCGAGATCCCTAGAGATATTTCTAAGGTATGTCTAGGGATGTCCATAAGGATAAGTATACGTATAGGATATAGTCCTAGAAATACGGTAACAATATTAGAATCTAACCTAAGATGTTAGATATTGAGGGAACTCCCCCTTTACTATGTTGTTTTCCCTAGCATGATTTTTGCCTCTCACACTATTCTTTTTGGGTTTTAGAAAATGGCTGGAAACAGGAAGATTCACGATAATGGAGGATATGACAGAAAATGGAATGATATTCTTCATGAGAAACCAAATGAAATGGGATCTAGAAGTCCAATCATCGTTATTATGCCTAATCAGAAATCTCAGAATATGATCAATAATCTCAACTTTGGTAAGTTTCCCAATTCAGATAATAAGAGAAAGATGGAGTTTCATGATGATCATAGAGGAAAGAAAGTTCAATTTCCCTCATGTAAAGCATGTGGGAAGAGGCATCAGGTAGATTGTTTCAAAGGAACTGGAAGATGCTTTGGGTGTGGAAAAGAAGGACACAAAGCCAGTAAGTGCAAAGGAAAAGGTTCAGTTAACACCATGGACAAGGATAATGGTATTTCTACGACATCAACAATGATTAGATGTTTTAAATGTGGAATGTACGGGAATTATGCAAACCAATTCCCTAATGGAAAATCTCATGAAGAGAATCAACTTGGTCATATCGGTAGTATTTATGTGGATGATGATGAGGAGACTACACATGATATATGAGCTGAAAGAAGTGTTGATGCTCAGTCAGTTATTTTAGAAGGTAGTGTAATGATTGTATGTTTATCAAGAGTTATGTTGTATAGTTAATGGTACTATGGAATAATGAATCATCTAAGGATTTTTACACTATTGTTTTTCTTAAAAGAATTTGAAAGTATGTGTTGAATGGTACCAGTAACCATGGAAGGTTATTCAGATATTTTTTTAAAGTAGATTATATGCACATAATGAAGGAATAAGAAGATAATGAGATGTTTGATTTTATTCATGAGCTCATGATTGATATAAGGACTAAGTGATATCATGGTTTGAGTATATATAATTTTGAGGATTTTGGTATGTGGAAAGTGTTAACTTTTAACGGCATTCATGTTTCCACTAAGGGTCAATTGGTATTCATTTTTCGGGTGAATACATGATTAAGGCCTTAGAATGTTTGGAATGTGACCAACAAGACATATCTTATGATATATGGGGATCAATGATGGTATTAAATCTCTGGTAATCTTTTTCACTATATTATGAGAGTGGACTGCTGTATTATGGATAATCCTAATGATTGGAATGGATTATGTTGGACATAAGTTAGTATTGTCTAAGGATAGAAGTTTTTTTTATATTATTGATGGGATGTTATAGTAATATAGTTTTAGAAAAAGGACAACCTGAAGGACGGGCGACAGCCCATCGCGTCGGACAAGGCTGTGGGAATCGAACCCACAACCGAAGTGCGACTGGCCTTTATCACATACCACTGGCCTACATGAAGTCCCTGGTTAGTAGAAACTAGTTTTATTTTATTAAGCAATATAATATATGAAGTATAAGTTAATTTTTGGAACTATATACAATTTCTCTAACCATAAGATGGACTTATAACTTTTGCTAACCTTTTGTTTAAAACAGATGGAATGACCCATAATTCTATAACATGATCTTCTAAAACATCACAAATAAAAAATTCAACTTCATTTCTTTAAGGGATGAAGTGGAAATTGTTCAATTCACGAACAAAAGTGAGATTGTCCCAAAATCTTGTAAGTATTTCATTTAATTCATCAACTTTAGGGAAATGATCTTGAAGACCAAAAATGTTGTCATAGTTCCCTTATATCCAATGAATCAGATGGTACCTTAGATCATCACAAATATATATCTTTGTGATTTTTGGATTTTTCATAGCCATGTTCTCTACCACTCTCAATTAGAACATGATGGTTAGGTTTCTCTTCCATATCCATATTTTCACCTATGTTCTCCTATGTGGAAACCCGGTTATTAGTTAATTTGGGTAACTGTTATGTTTCATACTTTAGTTTTTAAATATTTGTTTTGGTATTCCTTTTTACGATGTGTGTTTCTATTAAAGAAACTTTCGAGTAGTAAACCATATATAACCCCAACGAATTTCGAGGGAGAAATTCATTTTAAGGGGGGTAGAATGTAACACCCCGTGATTTTATGAGAAATATTCTTTTTAATTTTATTGATTTCTTGTGTTTTACATTACAATAATGTATTCTTTCACAACACACAACCCTAACTTGGCTGCATTACACGCAATCACGACCTTCCTCGATAGCATGTGTAGTACGAAATACCGTGGTTCACTAAACGAGATATTATTATAATATTATTATGAACTAGCTGTTATGAATAGTAATACCCACTTTTTGAAATTTTATAAATTTTAGCGTTAAAAATGGACTTCATTTTTGGATTCGTAATATCGAAATTAGCTTAGGGTGAAATTTTGGTACTTTTCGGATAACTTTCATATTCTGATGAATAGTGAAAATTACTAAATTTTAATTAAAAACAACTTTTTTAAACTGAAATATTAATAGTAATAAATTATTAATTTGAGTGGTTTTAAAGTATATTTAGAGTATATTTTTACAATTTAATACAATGTTGGTCATTGGTTTTAATTTCACATTTAAACCAGACATAAACAAGTGTCAATCTTTTGATAGTTATTATCTCTTAAGAACACGCTATTTGTTTTGACGACAGGAACTAATTTTTTAAATTAATTAATGAAAATGATATTTTTTGAATTTGGTAAAATAGACATCATTTTTGAATTCATAATAACAAATATAGCTTAGGCCTAATTTTTGGTATTTTTCCAGAAACTTTCATTTTTTGATAAAAAGTGAAACCACTAAGTGGTAGTTAAAAAAACTGAGTTTTTCATAAAACTTAATTTTACCGCTTCTGTGAGTGGAATTTCGAAAATCCGAGAGACACGGTTAATATCAAGGACTAAAATGTGGTTCAATGAGATGAAAATAATTTTTGGTGAATAGTAACTTTTTACTTTTTTTTACCACGGTTAAAAGTAAATAGGGTAATTAAGGGTAAAAATGATATTATTATTAACGTAACACATGTTCTAGTTCTATTGGATAAGTGTAATTCGGCCAAAAAACAACCTTAGGAATAAAATATGACCATTTAGGCCCACTTGGATTAGATTATGACATTTATTATTAATTTATTTAATGAAGGGTTAAAATAGTTAAAATCAAAGTTTAATAACTAAATCATTTTTAATATAGGGTTATATATAAGATAAATTCGACTATAAATATTCATTAGAAAGCTAAAAGGATTTAATACATAATGGTATTTTATTTAGAATTTTAGACTTCATATAATTTAATTTATTTATGAACCAATTATGATGCAGTAATTATCTTATTAATGAAATATTGACATAATTGATGTTATAAATACCCAATTAAATGTAATTTGAGACTTTTTATGAATTAAAATAATTTTCTATGTTAATATGACATGTTATTATTGATTTAATTAACTTTTTTCTAACTAATCATTCTGTTATGATTTTCACAAAAATCAATTACCAAATAGTGTCAAAATTGACATAAAATAGTTTTTAAAACAAATATTATATTAAAAGTTGTTATTATACTCCTAAAAATCTAAGGTTCGTCCAATATACTTATATCATGATAGGTGTATCATTAATGGACCACTTGGGGGTCTCTTGGATGTATATGGTATGTTTATTAACTATATAATATAAAAATACAAAGTGACATGGTAAATGTCAATCTAATTAACTAAGAGTTAAAACTAAAAGTTAAGTTTAATATAATGACCTAAACTTGTCTAAATTCTATTGGATGAGAGGATTTAAAACTATCCCCACCTTAGCTTCGAAATAAATCAATTTGGATCTATTAAAACCAGAATATGACTTTATAAGAAAATAATATTTTTATTTATTCCAAAGGTGCCCCTCTCCTCCCTTATAAAAGGGCACCTCCTCCCTCTCTTCCTCACACCACTTTGAGCCTTCAAGATCGGCCAACCCTTGAAAAATTATCTTCTCCACTTCTCTAGAAACATCCTAGAGGTCCTGGTCTTCTTCAAAGACCAATTTTAGTGCCCTAAGAGGAGGTCTCAAAGAGGTGCTTCAAAGAAGAGGTAATGTCCGTTACCGATTCTTTCACCTTTATTTATTCTTATACTTATTCTTATTAGGTTGTTTCATTATGAAGTAATAACATCAGTATAACTAATATACTTACATGTTATTATAAGTATGAAACAACCCTATTTCACAATCTATCTATCCTACGGAAAACGAAATCACTGCGCGTGCGTACGTACGGAATACCGTCTCCACGTCGCGGTGTAATCTATTTTCCACCACCACCTTACTTGGATGGGTATAATGGTGTAAATAATAACTATATATGATTATTTTAGAGTGATATTGATTCTGTAATAGTATACATACACTCCAATAAAATTCCACGATCATGGGAATGATATCATCGCTCGTGCGTACGTACGGAATACCGTCTACACAACACGATGAGATTCATTCTCAATGATTAACCATTCATAAATGATTATAAAGTATATATAATAAGTAATCATGAAATATATGACATAATAATGATACTAGATTTATGTATATATATATGTATGTCATCCAAGTAATTCCATTCAATGTGGAAACGAAAAGAACGTTCATGCGTACGTACGGCCTACCGTCTCCATGAACGGTGTATTTATTTCCATTTATCGATATATTATATATATGTATATTATGAATATATATTATATATAAATCATGTTTTATATTTTGGAATTATGTAATCATGATCTAAGTAATCATATGAATAATTACAAGTCAAAACACGGACGATAAATGAAACGATTTTACCCAAAACGCTCTTTAACATGGAATTTACAAAAGAACGGGTAATATAAAGTCATAAGTGAACCATATATGATATCATAACAATGAATATGATTCTGTAATAAGTCAATGACATTATTTAAATCATTATACAGGAGGTTTGGATACGTACGAAGCGTATCGGACCTAAGGTATGGGATAATTTTTTCAAATCTCATTTTTATCCGAGATTGCTTATTAGTAAGTATTTACTAGGGGTTATTACTATCATCCATGTCCATGTTTTATAAAATTGTATTCATGTATTGTTAAAGTCATTTTTACCCATTTTGACTTTTACCCCATGGTATGGAAGGAATCTTTCTTTTATTTACCCTACAAGGTACTTTTTGACTTTTCCGACAAAAGTACGAGAAGAATGTTTTTTTAACTTATATGGCATGAAAAGATTTTTACGGTTTTATAATGCCATATTTTCATGAAGCTTCCTCCAAAAGATTTCATGACTATTTTCAACAAAATCATTTTCTTTTAAAATTTCATGACATTTTGTGAAAAGAAAATTATTTTGAAGAAAAAAGGATATTTTCCTCAAGAATTCATTTCAAGTGTTTTATGAAAACCATTTTCTATCTAAGATGACATTATTTTCATATGTGTATGTTTCCAGTATAATTTCTCTATGATGTAGATGGTTTCACTTTTATTATTATGAAATGATATCCATTCCTTTTATATGGATTATGTGATGATGTGATGATGTTTATGAAACCCATTTTATTTATTGGGTTATTATGAATGATGTATGTTTATTTTGTGGCACAAGTAAGAATGATTTCATTATGAGATGTGTGGGACCTATATCTCCCTCTAATGCATTGGGTAATATTTATATCTCATGAGATAGACATGGCTGGAATAGTAAGTTAATCCGGTTCAGTGTTACAGGACTAAAACGAGGAGTGAACTCGATTCAGAAAGGGACTTTTTCCACTAAGATGGTCTTGGCAGCAATGCCTTGGCTACTATGGAAATCATTACATGTGCTTAATGGATGCCACAATTATATGTTTTATTCCCATTCTATGTTTTCATTATTTATGTTCCATTATGATCTATTCCTTATGTACTTCCATGTTTTAAGTCGTTGCCCAAGATTTTGATGTTTAAACATTATGTTCATGTTTTAAGGTTAAAATGTGTATGGTATGTTTTATTTTATCCATTCTTACCCTTACTGAGAATTAGAGCTGACCCTTTTTATGTTTTATTTTCCCCCAGGATTAAAAGAATGGTTTTAGGTATGGAAAAAAAATGTGGAAGATCTTTATGGGAGATGTTGAAGATCTTTCACCATGATTAGAAGATTACGTTCCAAGTTTCCAAAGACGCTAAATAATTACGGTCCTTGTGTGTATGTTTTTGTTATGTATTATTTATTCCGAAAAAGTAATGTAATATCTATGTACGTCAAGCTTCGGGTCTCTACAGGATTGGCCATAATATATTATTTAGGGATTGTAAATCGGAAAACATAAAATTTAAATGTTGAAAGTTTAAAGAGGTAAAACAACGTCGTTTCTCTTAAAGCAGACGAGATTTACAAAACAGCCCTTGTAAATAGTGGGGTCAATGAATCGGTTTTAAGAATTTATATTTCACAAAAATAGGTTTCACAATTATTGGTTTCATAAAAAATCAGTTTCACAATGACCGGTTTTACGAAGACCAGTTTTATAAAAATCTGTTTCACAATGATCGGTTTCAAAAAAGCGATTTCACAACGATCGGTTTCATAAAAACTGGTTTCACAAAGATCGGTTTCAAGAAATTGGTTTCATAAATACCAGTTTTATAGAAATTGGTTTCATAATGATGGGTTTCATAGAAATAAGTTTCACACAGATCGTTTTCATAGAAATTGGTTTCACAAAGATCAATTTCACAAAGATCAGTTTTAAATTGACCAGTTTTACAAAGATCAGTTTTACAAAGATCAGTTTTACAAAGATCGGGTTTTCGAAGAACGGTTTTAAAAATACCGGTTTTACAAAGATTGGTTTTACAAATATCGGTTTAACAATAATCGGTTTTACAAAGATCAGTTTTATAAAGATCGGTTTTAGAATGATCGGTTTTATAAATTTATCATTCCTAGTTCATGTCTGATGTAATTTATTCTCCTAAAATTTAAGGGTTTAGTGAATATATCAGCAAGTTGATGTTCAGTTCCAATAAACTCAAGAGTTATATCACCTTTTTGATATTGATCTCTCAAAAAGTGATGTCTTACATCAATATGATTTCTTCTAGAATGAGATATTGTATTTCTAGAAATTTTAATAGCACTTGTGTTTTCACAGTTAATAGAGACTTGTTTGAATTGATATCCATAGCCTAGTAAAGTGTGTTTCATCCACAAAATTTGTGCCCAACAACTACCAGCAGCAATGTATTCTACTTCGGTAGTAGATAATGTAATAGAATTCTGTTTTTTACTGCACCATGAAACTAGTGATTTCCCAAACATATGACATGTCCCAGAGGTTCTTTTCCTATCTAGATTACAACCAGGAAAGCCAGCATCTGAATAACTTATTAAATCAAATGTTTGTCCTCTTGGATTTCCTATCTAGCTTAAAACCAGTAAAGTCAACATCTGAATAACTTATTAAATCAAATTTTTGTCCTCCTGGATAAAATAGTCGTAATATGGGAGTATATTTGAGATATTTAAAAATCCTTTTAGCAACATTTAAGTTAGATTCATTGGGATTAGCTTGAATGAGAGCACACATGCACACAGTGAACATAATATCAGGTCTGCTGCACTAAGGTAGAGCAGACTTCCTATCATACCTCTTTATTTGGTTTGATCCACTGGCTCTCCACCTTCATCACCACCAACATACAAGTAGTACTAATAGGTGTATTACTACCTTTAATACCACCCAAACCAAACCGTTTTAAAAATCATTAGTATATTTACATTGATTTAAAATAATACCATATTTATTTTGAAAAATATGAAATCCACGGAAAAATTTAAGTTCTCCCATTAAAATCATTTCAAATTCATTTTTCATTATTTTTGAAAAACCAGTATATAAGTAATTTTTAGAAGATCCAAAAATTATATCATCTACATAAATTTGTACTATCAAAATATCTTATTAAATCCTTTTAATAAACAAAGTAGGATATACTATTCCATTAGTAAAACCTTTTGATATAAGAAAGGAACTAAGTCTATCATACCAAGCTCTTGGAGCTTGCTTTAAACCATATGAAGCTTTAGAATGTTTAAAAACATGGTTTGAAAAATGGGGATTTGTAAAGCCAGGGTGTTGTTCAAAAAATACATCCTCAACTATATACCCATTTTGAAAATCACTTTTGAAATACATTTGATAATGTTTTGAATTCAGATGATCTGCATAAGAAAGTTGTATCCTAATGGCTTCATGTCTAGCTACAGGAGAAAATGTCTCCTTATAGTCTATTCCTTCCTCTTGACTGTAACATTGTGCAACTAACCTAGCATTATTTCTAAATATATTACCAGACTCATCAACTTTATTTCTAAAAACCCATTCAGTGCCTATTGTCAAAGTGTCCTTAGGTATTTCCACTAGTTCCCAGACTTTGTTTCATTCAAACCAATTTAATTCTTCTTTCATAGACATCACCCAAAATTCATCATATTTAGAATCATTAATATTTTTGGTTTTAAGATGTGAAAGAAAAGATTGATGTTCAACTTGGTTTCTCAAAGAAGCTCTAGTTTGTGTCCCTCAATTTAAATTACCTACTACAACATCTAAGATATGATTCTTGAGTGTTCAAATACCTCTATAATGAGTTGAACTAGACTCCTCATGATTTTCTATTGGTCAAGAATCAATAGGTACAGATTCTGGAAGATTCCCAGAATTTGTTAATTTTATAGGGGATTCACTATCATTACCATTAAGGTTCAGAATTGACATATCTTCCTCAGGATATCCAGGAGAGGTTTTGGGTTCATGTGGATCAGTCTCATCAAGTTTGACATGAACCAACTCTTACACACATTTGGTTTTCTTATTGAATACTCTATAGGATTTACTGGTTCTAGAGTAACCTAGGGAAATTCCTTCATCACTCTTCGAGGAAAAATTTTCAAGATTGTCCTTAGTGTTAAGGATAAAGACTTTTCAACCAAAAACTCTGAAGTAGTTAACCTTAGTCTTCCTATTTTTCTAATGTTCATAAGGGGTCTTCTTAAGAATAGGTCTAATCAAGACTCTATTAATGGTATAACAAGCCGTATTTACAGCTTCAGCCCAAAAATAAATAGTTAAATTATATTCACTAAGAATAGTCCTAGTAATTTCTTAAAGGGTCATATTTCTTCTTTCTACGACTCCCTTCTGTTGAGGTGTTCTAGGAGCAGAGAAATTGTGACTATATCTATTGTGCAAGCAATAGGATTCAAACTCCTGATTTTTAAAATCACGAAAATGATCACTTATCAGGGTCTTAATTTTATATCCACTAAGCTTTTCCATAGACTGGGAGTATTTGATAAAATAAGAACAAGCTTCACTTTTGTGAGATAGAAAGTATACCCATGTTTACCTAGAGAAGTCATATACAAGAACGTCAACATAATGCATCCCATTTAAACATGAAACTCTTTATGGTCCAAACAAATCCATGTGAACCAACTCAAGTGGTTGAGAAGTAGAAACTTCTTTCTTTGGTTTGAAAGAAACTTTGTGTTGCTTTCCCTTTTTATAGGGATTGCACACATTGTTAAGTGGGAATTCCATTTTAGGTAAGTCCGTAACTAAACCTCTCCTAGCTAGTTTCCTAAGATAGTGAACATTTCAGTGTCCTATTATTCTGTGCCACAACCATGATTCCTTATGAAAATCATTTAAGAAAGAAACATTTTGCATAGCAAAATAATTTTTTTTAATAGCATACACATTCTCTTTTCTTAGAGCATTAAATATGAAATTTTTTTTTGAATTAAAAACATTACATGAATCATTTTCAAATTTGACATTGAATCCATCATCACACAACTGAGAGATGCTAAGTAAAGTTTACTTTAATCCATCAAAAAAATGTACTTTGTAAATTAATACTGGGTTAGGGTTACCGATCTGGCCTAAGTCGGTGATTTTTCCTTTTGCATTGTCACCAAAAGTTACGTGAACCCCTTAAACCTTGATTAGGATCCTAAAGCATGAGTAGTATCCTGTAATATGTCTTGAACATCCACTTTCCAAGTACCGAAAAGTCTTACAAGAACTCTTTAGGCAACATTACTTCAAAACCGATTAGACATGGGGTAACTTTGGTACCCAAATTTTCTTGGGTCCTGATAGGTTAGTAAGAAAAAATTTGGGAACCTATACTTGTCTCACAAATTCCCTATAATCAGTAGATATATTTTGATACATGAACACTCTGTTTGATCCTTTAGAGAATATTTTCTCAAGAAATGGTCCAGAACATGAACTAGTAGTGAATTGCCCAGATTTTGGAATAAATTTAGTTTTAACGATCCTTCTCTATCCTAGCTGATATCCTAGATCAGTTTTATATTTTGGGGAAATATATTTTCCTAGAAAATGTGTCAAGATATCTCTACCTATAGTAAACTTCTCAATATCTCTTCTTAATTACTCTTCAGATGACTTAAGTTCAGTGTTTTCCTTAAATAGATGGGAGAGTTTTTCTTTTTCAATATCCAGACTTGACTTATAATTTGCATTTAAAGAATTCTATCTCTTTAATAATTTATACTTGTCCTTGATCTCATTAAAGGAATCCTCAAACTTTTATAATATTCAAATATTTCATCCTTAGAAAAATATTCATCATTTTGTGACTCACTCTTATTCTCAGAATAATAGGCATTATGTATAGGAGAGTTAAGTGTTACCTCAGATATTTCTGTCATGAAACACAAGCTAGCATGATTGTTATATTCACTATCACAAGCATCAGATCCACGAGAGCTATCTTCTGAAGCACTCCAAGTAGCTTTCACAGCCATTTTACATCCTTTTCCCTTGTCTTCATATTTCTTCCAAAATTTTAGCTTGGGGAGTCTACCTTCACATGACCTTTTCCTTTGCACACATAACAGATTATCTCCTTTGAATTGTCATTCTATTTTCTATATTTCTTCCATTATCCTTTACTATCATACTTTCCCTTGTAATTTGACTTCCTAAAGAATTTCTTCTTTTTTTATAACTTTTTTAATCTCCTTTCAAGATGAGACATCTCCTCGTCACTGTTTGAATCTGACTCTTCACTAGTGGAGCTGTCTATATGAACTTCAGCTTTTTCTTTGTTTTTTTCTCTTTGAGGTAGTAGTCTTTAATTGTACTGATTTATTCCTTGGTTTCTCATCTAATTCATGATTCACCTTATGTTCTTCCTCGTACATCATTAGTTTTCCAATTATCTCTTTCATTGGTAGCTTGCTTATGTCACAAGATTCTCAGATGGAAACAAAAGTTCCCCTCCATCTGTCAGGTAGGCATCGAAGCACTCTCATGATTTGGTCCTTACAGTACACTGGTTCTCCAAGCAGACTCATAGTGTTCATTATTTCATTGAACATGAGATACATTTCAGAGATAGGTTCATCATGCTTCATTTTAAAATTATCATATTTAATAGTGTATATATTTAGTATCATTCCTTTAAGATTAGTTCCTCCCTCATGATAAACGGCTAAAGTATCCCAAATTTCATATACAGTTTTACAAGCAGATATTCTATTGAATTCATCACCCCCTAGAGAATAGTACAAGGAATTCATTGCTTTACAGTTTTTATTATATGTAGCTTTGGTCAACTAAGATCTTATATCTCTTATAATAGCAGGTAATGTATGTTCTTTTTCAATTGTGTCCTGGATTTTAGGTCTCATAGACTCTATATACGTTTTAATTTTTATTTTCCACTGAGCATAGTTATTACCATTAAATAAAGGTGGCATGTTGGTAGTACCACCCTCAACTCTATTTTCCATAGTTACTTAGAGTTTAAAGAACTGAAAATTTTGACATGACAGAAATTTTATGATCTTTAAGAAACAACTAAAATCACAGTTGAAAATAATTTGGAAAACATGAAAATAAACCTCCCTCTAATACCAAATGTTGGTCGAAGTGGATACTCAAGAGAGGGGTGAATTGAGTTCCAATCAGAATTTATGTTAAAAATGTTATGGTTAAGAAAACCCCCAATTTTAAAAAACGACCCAGTTAATTAAGGCAGTAGAGATGTAAATGTTCAATTGGTCAACATGTTTCTAAAAGGGTGATTAGTCCTTAGATAAATCAGTGTAGAACACTAATTCATCGTTTGAAACATGTTTAATGAATTAATCAAATACACACAATAACCAAAACTAACTATCAATGTTTAAGAAAAAATAGTTTTATGTTTTAGAAAATATAAGCAGTGGATAAAATAAAAACAGAGTATATGAAGAATTACACAACAATGTAAACAAGAGGTACAGTCCCAATGAGAGACTTAATCCTCTCCACTTTGGGATCACCTTCTAACAAGATGTTTGTACATATAAAATTTTTATCCACACCCTAGATCAGGGTTTACAACAGCACACTCAACTATCCTGGTCACACTTGACCTCTACCATAGTTATTCATGGATAACAAAATGTAATAAGAGATGGAGTATGATGATAGTTTGATATTCTCTAGTTATGCTCAGGGGACAGTGTGTGTAAAAAAAATATACACATTTCTCAAATATTGATTATAAAACACAATAGAGTTATGAAAGAGAATAGAGTTAAGAAATATTTGTGTGTTTTGAAGCAATGATCTAGACTCAATGAATGTTGAGAATATGATATTTGAGTCTTCTTCTGGAAGTTGTCTTCAGAACAGAGTGTTTTAGTTTCTATAATCTAGCTTCGAGGAATTAAAAGGTTCATCTCGTTGAAGTCTCGATGTATATTGAGCCTTTGTGGTGAAGATATCTTGTTAGAGTCTTCCTGTAATCTCATGAACTTAGTTATTCTCTTTTGAAATTCGCACAGTCTCTGTCTCTGCGTGTACTGCTACTATTGTATCATTAATTTAAAGGATGAGGTCCTTTTATACTCCACAATCCCCTAGGCATAGAGAACTTCACACATGCATGTACCTCGTACTTTTCTACGGATTGTCCAACAGAAAACATTAAATAATGTCATAAATATTAATTTGTGTAAATATAACCATTAGAAATAAATTTGAATTAATAAATGGATAAAATTATTTATGATTATCATTGAGTAATCTTTATTCTATTGTATTCAGTTTGATAACATCAGTCTATCATCTTAAGTGTGTTATCTTCGGTCTATCATACTTCAGTTTGTCATACTTTGGCGTGTCGACTTCGGTGTGTCGAACTTCGGTTTCAGTGTGTTGGCTTTGGTGGGTCGATCTTCAATTTCGGTCCATCAAACTTTGGTCTGTCATTCTTCAGTCTGTATAACTTTTGTTTCAGTCTGTCAAACATTGGTCTGTCATTCCATAGTCCGTAGAACATCGGTTTTGGTCCATCAAACTTTGGTTTTGATTTTTCAAACTTCGGTTTCGATCTTTCATTCTTCGGCCTGAATTCTTTGGTTAGTCGAACTTCAGTTTCAGTCTGTCAAACTTCGGTCTATCATTCTTCGGTCTCTCGAACTTCAGTTTCGGTCTATCAAACATCGGTCTCAGTGTGTCGACTTTCGTTTGACGAACTTCAGTGTCAGGGGATCCAAAAAGGTTATGAATATTCTGTCTTGCATATACCATTAAAAGATGAAGTGTTAATCATAAGAACATGAAAAACTATACTTGTAATAATATTTATTCATGAATATAGGTTATAGACTTATTCCATTATATGTTGGCGTTTGAAAATATTGATTTAAATGGAGATATTAAAATTTCTTGAAAGAATAGAATCTGTATATTGAAATAATTTGTGATTCTGAAAAATAAAATATCATGGAGATTCCAACAATCTATATGAATTCTTGAGTGAATTATTTGGTGTTATAAAACTCAAATATAGGAATATTTTATTCCCAACTACCATTAAATTATGTAGAACAGGATCTCAATATATCCATTGGGATTAAGTGGTTATATCAGAGTAACCATATATCAAAAAATAATAAACTCTACCAGAAATCAAATCTATATCTAGAGCCTTATGAATACTTCACTAGAACATTGAGGTAAACCCTAAATCTTAATTAGATATAATAGAATGTGATACTACTTGAAACCTTACCATATCCATAATATAAATTTTTGTAACATGGGTAAGAGATAAATATTTATTTATAGAAATTAAGTGGGAAAACCATTTAAGGTGATTGACTATAACCCAAATTGAATTTTCCCTTATATTTTTTGGGGAGTCTGTTGAAACAGTCCATGGTTATTTTTTCCCATTTCCGTTTTGGAATGGGTAGTGGTTATAACATCCCATTATACTTCTTTATCTCATACATAACTAACTGACATGCCATGAACTAAGTTATATACACTATAATATCTATTTAGATATTTTATCCTACCAGATATTCTCATTCATAGATATATATATATTTATATGTCAAGGATGAATATATAATGATGAACTATAAACCTCTTCTAACAAATAATTCATCAATTATGGTATGGATAGATCTCATACATGGTTCTTAAATAGTATCATTCCATAACAATAAAGGTGAAACTCAAGAAATTATTTAACCTTCTTCTATAGTTCCATGTATTCCTTAAACACATATTTAATATTCACTTATACAGATAGCTGAACAGTAATTTGAGAAAGATAATATTTTTCCTCTTCTATTAATATTTACTAGTCTATCCTTTGAATATCAATAAATATTGGATCTTTTGTGATCCTTACAATAGATATTCTTACATGATCCTTTCAACTTAGTGCATCTACCACCTTTTTTACTTTCCTAGGATGGTAATGTATTATGTTTCCTTAATATTTAATCAACTCCAACCATATTCTCTACAACATATTAAGATATTTTTGAGTGAATATATAGTTTAAACTTTTATGATCAGTATATATGTCACATATTTCTCCATAAAGATAATGCATCCATATCTTTAATGAAAAAATTACCAAAACTAACTCCAAGTCATGAGTTATGTAATTTTTTCACATGAAAATTCAATTATTGAGAGGCATAAGATATCACCATACTATTCGTCATGAGAAAACATCCTAGTCCCTTATTTGATGCATCACTATAAGTTACAAACCCTTATACCAATTAAAGTAAGGTAAGTATAGGGACACAGTCTTACCTTATCTAAAGTTCCTTGAAAATGTATTCTCATTAATATGTCCAAAGCTAATTGTGTCCATTCTGAGTTCACAGGTTGAGTGGATTTGTAGATGTGGTAAATATTCCAAAAAGGATCAACAATATCCAATCAGATTGAGAAAACTAAAGATCTTAGTCACAAATCTTGGTCTGTGTTAGTGTTCAATAACTTTATTCTTTTATTAATCCATAAATATACTACAAAATGAGATAATTTGACTTAGAAATGAAACTTTCTATAGCCCAAATTCATGGTTGGTAAAATTTTCTGATGATTCATCCTCCCTTAGTGTCTTTTAAAAAATCCCAACATGATCTTCATTCCCTTCCATGCTCTTTCAATAGAAAATAATATAATATAAAAATAATACCACAAACTAATAAAGGTAATATCTAAATACTCTAGTAATTACAATAATGAATATTTTAGGGGAATTAGTAAGGTCAAATGTAACCACTATGCATTCATAGTGTCCATATCATGTATGGAATGATTTCTTGGGTATATCCTCCTTCCTGAGACTTAATTGATGATATATAGAATGAATATCAATTTGTGAAAATTATTGAACTCCATGAAGATGGTCAAACAATTCATAATGATAATGATCTGATTATGTTATTGATAAACAATGTAGAGTTATATTAATCAACATTTCTTTATAACAAAAATAATAGGTTCACCCCAAGGTGAAACACTTGGATGAATGGATCCATTGTCTATATTATCCTAAAATTGATTCTTCATTTCATGTAACACAATTGAGTCCATTCTATAAGTAGTATATGAAATAGGTATAGCACCAGATATGAGATCTATTGAAAAATTAACTTTATGACTCGGAGGAAGAACAAACAATAGTTATGGATGGAAATAAAAAAATCCCAAAAAATTGGGATATCATTTATGTTGATTTTATCTCCTACCATCTGAGATAAGTATTATTCATGGATAAGAATTAATACCCACGTGATAAAAGTAATTTCCATTGATACATCATATTCATACTCACACAAATAAAGGACCATAATTTCATTTGAAATAAAAAATTTTCCTTACCTTATATTGAAAACGATATGGGGTCCATATGATGAAATATAATTGATGCCAAGAATCACATAAAATTAAACTAAAGGGAGAATCATATGCTTTTTAGGAATCAATTTTTCAAAGACTTCATTTTGAGATGAACTATATAATTGAGATGCAACCATTGTACCATTAATATTTTTAACTGATAACTCAAAATTTATTTATTGTGGAAATTAATTAACTTTACTTGAGAGTATATATATATATATATGAATCCATATAACTAATCTCAAACATGATTCTTCAATTATTGAGCATAAGTGTTACCACATGAACTTTATTGTACTATCTTCAGTCCCAAAATTATTAGAAATACCATCAAGAATCTTTATACATAATTATTAATCCCGAAGAACAATTCATAGTATTTCTAAATCATGGAACCTCATTTTAAATCAATGAAAAATTATTTTAATCTTAGGTAATTCGTAATAATAATCTATTCACATCCTTAAAAATGGTTCATAAATAAAATCTGAATTAACAAAAGCATATACCATGGGGTAGTCAAACAAGTTGATAACTAATGGCACAATCACCGTGCACCAGAAGGATGTCCAAGATATACTCAACCAACTCTTTTTTGGGTTGTACCCTCAAGATTAAATTGTGATAAAACATCATCCTTGTATAGTATCTATATAGTGTTGTTTTTATAGAAAAATATTATCCTTTCTTTACCATAAAATATTATGATTTCCAATGCATATGAATATCCAAATAGTTATCACTAATTTTTTATCATCCTAGTTTTAAAAGGTTATATATATCTTTTTATTATACACACTAATGCAACCCATAATAATCCATAATAAAATTTTATTAATCTGGTGTCTTGGGAAACATGGATACATAAAAGACTATTACATAAGTGAACCATAGTATTTACAACAATTTTCTTCATAACTATCACTCCTCTTAGAAATTTAAAACTTAATTCCATTATTTATAACTCGGGGAAAGGAAACATTAGAAATGGTGAGATTAAATTCTCAATAAGGGTAAACAAGAGAGATATTAATAATTAGTTAAACATAAAATTTTCATAATGGTATGATAAAATGGGAATAACATTTGAAAACAATACCATAAATATCATACTTCATAATATTGATTCATGTAAAAAAATATGAGTTGTTTATAAGGAAGGAATCATAATAGAATCAAATAAAACGAGTCAAGAGTGAATAAAATTGGAATAAGGTATATGATTGTGGCATACACATAATCATACAAATTTATTTCCATATTATTCAGGTATTACTTCAAATACTATCATAATGGCTTAATTTAACTCCCTAAACAATAGTAGTTTTCCAGGATAACTCCCATGTCATATATAGTGGAGAGATACCCTTACTAAACTAGGTTAACTCCATATTTTAGTACTTTTGATATCATGATATATTCATATTTACCCAATGCATTTGAGGGAAATATATTTCTAGGTCCACCTACAACATAATTAAAATCATATATATGTGTTCCCAAAGTTCATAAAATTTTAATCATGTCAATAAAAAAGAAAAGGAAAGGGTTTCAAAAACAATTCATCATAGAACAACCCATAGAAAAGAAAATATTATCATAAACAGTTCATAAATTCATCATATCATAATCCGTGGATAGGAAATGGTTTTGATAAAAATATTTTAATCATTACCATAAACCATATAGAGAAATAAAGAGAGTGGAGTCATTGGATCATACACCCCTTAAAATTTTAGTATCCTTAAATGATTTTATCTTACATGAAAGATATAATTAAAAGATCAGTTGTAACATTTCCTTATGAAAATTAACTTCAATATTTGAAATAACTTATTACATATATCAATAATTAAAAAATATAAAGGAATGTATTTTATTTGAAATGAAAATTTAAAAATTATAATGTAAGCTTAAAATAATTTATTTTTCGTATTGATATGAAATTACATTAATGTAGAATAAGATAAAATAAAACATTCCTATCATGTTTTTTTACTAAACATAAAAATGTACCTCCCTTGGAAAATGACAATAAGATTCAATTTAAACTATTTTATAAATGCTCTAACATTATAAAAAATTAATTTAAAATAATAATATGAGAATAGTAAATTTTTTTTTATAAAATATTAATTAAATATATTCATATATATTTGTTGTAAATCTATTAATTATATATATTCATATATATCAATCAAATATATTCATATATATAATACTATTCTCACTGATAAATATATTTAAATATATAATACTATTCTCTTACCGCAACACTCGTCTTTCTATACACACATTAGAACCTCTTATAAAATAAATATAAATTTATTGTAAATGTATTAATTAAATATATTCATATATATAATACCATTATTTATTTAATTATGACTTTTTATCACCCATTTATTAAAAATTTGTTATTAAATTCACTATTCCTGGTGATAATTGCTTCATTTTTCATATATGTTTTCGTTTGACAGGCTCAATAATTTTACTTTGATCGTGGTTTAATAATATATATAATTTTAATAATGATATAAATACCACATATATTCATTATATATACATATTAATCCAAAAAAGGTATAGGCAGAAAAATGAATTAAACTTTTCAAAGAGATGGTAGGATGTACGTACACATTAATGTTGTTTTCATATTTTAACAGATAGAATTAATGAATTATAAAGACCAATTAACTTTTACAGAATAATTTTCATATCCTAGTAATTTTATATATTCATTAAATCTATAATTTTTACTTCCCATTTTAAAATAAAATAATACATGAATCACATTGTTTCATGTAGGTGGTAGTCCATACATAAGCATGAGTGACATTATCTTCTTACAAATAATTTGAATGTTTGAAGATAAATGTGATATTATAATTAGATAAGAATAATTATTTAACTAAAATCACATATATATACATTAAATCCATTATTATATCCAATCAAGAAAGGTGGTGATGGAAAATAAATTACATCATCTCGTGAGGTGGTAGTCCATCGTACAAATGATCAATGATTTCATTTCCCATTTGATGTAAGAGGAGACTGATATATGTTATTAAATTAATAAAATAAAATATTAATATACTAAATATAATATTTTTATTATTTTATAGTGGTTGAAAAATATTTTAAAAAGGTATAAGGAGAAATAAAATGAAAACTAATGGTTAAGAATTATACCTCTTCATAGGAAAACCACTTTTGGTTTATACGTAATGCCTTCCTAAGATGGTTTTATGATTAAAAAGTGATTCCAAGTAATAAGGAGGTATCTAAATAATGTATTTTTTTTAGTAATTTTCTGAACTAAAAGGCTCATTATGTGTGTGGATTATAGGAAAAGGGGTGTCCTTTTATAAGTGGGGGAGAGGACTCACATGGAATATTTGAAAAGAAAAAATAAATTAATTTATTATTCAGACCAAATGGGTAAAAAATTGAATATTCCAGAATGTAAGATGATATATGGTCTTAATATTAACATTAAATATAATTTAGTCATGTTTTTTTGTTATTTTAACCCTTATCTCTTTAGTTTAACCCTCAGTAAACCTGTTTTAACATTAACCATAGTAACAAGTTTTTTTTCAATTTCAAACATGAATTTTGACAAAAAATTATGTTAATATTATTAAATAATATTAATTATTATAATTAAAAATATGTAATCCATTTGATCGAACTCAGTTCTTATAATTGGCAAAATTTAGTTGGAAAATTAAACCCTCAAACATGATGAAAAGTGGTTTTTCTAAGAATTTTTTTCTTGAGAATAAAATGTCTTTATATCAAAATTTGACATAAAATTTATTACACTGACCTAAAATAGATTAATAATTACCATGTAAAACTAATTTTACTTCAAAACCAATTTTAATAAAAATGTCACTTCATAAATTCTTTAAAATAAAATTAATTTTTAATAAAAATTTTTATTGTTCAAAATACTTCAAAAAATTAATAATTTCAGAAATTTATAAAAAATATATGGTAAAAATATTTTTACATTTGATTTCAAAAATAAATATTTTTTTTGATAAAGTTTATAAATGTTTCCAAAAAATTAATTATTTTATTTTCTTCAAAAAGGAAAAAGTATTTTTTAAGCATATAAAGACTTTAATAAAAATATATTTATTTTATATAAGACATTTATACAATTGTTTTAAATGTGGATATTCTATTTCCTAACAAAAATATAATAGCTAAGTTATAATGGTATACTATTTTTTGATTCATTTATACTAATGGTTGCATGTATTGTAAGCTATTTAATATATTAAATTTATTTAAAACAAAATATATCTTAAAATATCATGGTGTTAAAGAGTTAATGAACCTGAGTATTGAAAAATTGTGTGAATGGAGGCATATTCAATCTACCAAATAGAGACCAAAATAATGATTGTAATTAATTGTTTATAAAAAATTTACTTTTGTAATACTTGATGGCCTTATTTATGGTCTCTTTTTTCCTTTACAACTTTATTAGAATAAATTCTAACAAAATCATTACTTCTTTAAAAATGGTTCTTTAAATATAAAAAATTAAACTAATTATTGTTAGAATAACCATAACAAATATCCATAATTTCTTATATAATAATGCATCTAAACAAATTCCCAACAACTTTAAATATATAAGTTTCACTAGAAGTAGAATCATGTGTAATCAGGACGAGCTTGATATAAGTTCATATCACCAATATATTCATGAGGAAATCCAAAATTATCTGATATCATGTAAATCACATTTTCCATATGATCATGATTACTAAAAAACCGTGGATGGATGGGTTTCTCAATGGAATAAAAAACAATAAAAATTAATTACTCTCTAGAATTATCAAATATTCATCCAAAATCATTAAATAAAAGATTCAAAACATTCATAAGATCCATAATTAAGTCAAATCGTTCTTTATCCTAAATAAAGTATAAGAGAGTTGTAGGGGAGAATTTTATTTAGGAGGGGATGTCATACTACATTCGTTAATATCATTTAAAACATGTGTTATATCTCTTGAAATATAATAATCAAAGACATATCCAACATCAGTATCCATATAATCAGGGTTTTCAATGAATTTTACATGTTAAAATTTAACAACACAGTCTTGAATCACAGAAGTTGGACCAAAAATGTCATCCAACATTCGTTACACTTTTTAGTTTATCCTTTGTTCATCCTGTAAGCGAGGTCTTGGAGAGGGTTGAAGAATACTCTCTTTGAGATAAATTCAATAATCTATTTAATATTTAACTACTTGATGTGTAATAGGGATAGTAGGTCCCCCATGATCAGGTGGATTTCCTCCATCATAATAATCATTATCACTTTTATTCAGTAAATTGATAATATTTCCCCAATAAGAAATATCTATGGGACTTATCTCCTTTAATAGGTGGGGTATCTAAATAATAATCTCCCTTATCTCATGCACATGAGATCATTTCCAGTCGTTGTTGTACATTTCCTCTATCGATGGAATGAACTCTTCAAAAATATTTGTAGTTTTCATCATCAGCAGCGACATTAGTAGTGCCACTAACATCATCTCCATTCTAAGACATTATGCCCCTACGTGTTTCAATTTGAGACAATCTAGTATTATTAAAACCATTATCATCCAATTCTTATTTCATAAGTAAAAATGATATTTTATTTATAGGTGATCCACATGAGAAATTTTAAGGTCCCACAAACTCAGTCTGAGTACGAATCATTCTTCCTAAAATTATATCATAGAATCTTCATTAAAATCATCTATTTATTTTTAAATTACTTAGGTAATTATTCCATATCTTCATCTTGTTATAAACCTAGATCAAATCTATCCTTTGTACCCAAATGATTTTTCACCGGCTTTAAGTTCTCATAGAGTATGTCTGAGTCATCCACCCCAGCTTTCCTCCTTGTGATCCAGTTAAATTTTATTCACATGAAAATTATTTTATTTATGAAACATACATTATAAGAAATTAAATTTCACTCTCCATGAAGAAAAATTTCATTAAAAATAATAATTAATGAAATTAATTTGTTATATATAATGTAATTAAATATAGAATAAGGATTACATATCTCTTTAATATAACTCATAAAAAATATATCCAAATTTACCTTCACACACATGTTTAAAATATTAAATAGAAATAAATATATGTTTAATAAAATATTAATGTCCCCCATCCTAAGACATATTACTTTCTAAATGAATGTAACAATCTTCAATCAGTTTTTAGCACCATGTTATTAATTCTTCATGGGTTTTTGTCCCTGGATGGCTCCCCTAAAGCCCATTCAATTTGAAAAATTTTATTTATATCATGTAGTTTCTTTGAAAATAGTCTAACTCATATTCATGAAGAAACTACTATAAATTTATCCCATATCATATAAAAAACTAGTTCTTCTTCAAATTACAATGTTTATATATAGTCCTTATTTATACTTAAGAACTTTACATTCAAGTGAATAATCCATTTTTATCCTCAGATAGAAGGGCATACCATTCTCACTAAACTAGACTTCACAACCATACTATTGGATGAAACAACATACCAATATATAACCTAAGTTTATCAACATGTAATCTACTTCCAAGCCTAGAATAATAAATTTATTTGATAAGTGAAATTTTAGTGGTTTGACTAAAATGCTGGAATGATATTTTTATTTCTTTATAGGTGTTTATTTTGTCGGGGGAGAAAAATTCAAATTTCCCTTCATTTTCAAAAATTTCAGATATATTTGTCTTCATTTGTTTTTTATAGGTAGTAGATTATTTAATTTCAAGATGGACTTATTAAAGGAAAATTTTTAATCTTCAAGATAATATAAATTAAATCCTAGAGTGAGATAATTAAACCATCAAGGGAAAAGTAAATACATTTATAAATAAAATGAATTAAATTAATATAATATATTAATTATCATGAATTAATTAGATATACATTATTTTTATACTAACCACCTAATTTTCTATATAGTATAAGGACCCAGCCTTAGAACAATACATAATATAAAATTAAAGGATGAATTCAAATTGAGGATCTTTTCAGGTTTAGAGTTTTTGAGAATTAGTCCATAACTATTACATTACATCTCAAAAATTACAATGTAGAAAATTCTACATAGTTTCCATTATTTTCATAAAATAAAAACTCTGGAAAAAAGAGAGTCATGTCTAGTTTCATGTTTTAGATAGTATGATTTCCCATGATCCCATACTTGACCCTATTCAACTTTAAATCCTACAAAAAACATTTCAAAACATGGTATGAGCATAAAAAGATCATTAATGGTTATAAGATAAAGAAAGATAACATTTGTACATAAATATATACCAAGAATAAGCTCATACCTCATGAAATCATAAGATTTATGAATAACACCTAGAAATAATAAATCATAAAGGTAACTTGTGGAACACATAACATACTTACGCTGTAGCTTTCACAGCTATATAGGTAGTTAAATTTGGAATACCAATCAAAATATATTCCCTAAATCTCATAGGAGAAACATTCACGTTTACCTCTATCACGTTACCCAATGCATTAGAGAGCTATCTTGGGCCCACCCACCCTAGGTTTATCAGAGAACCACCTATACAAGTAATAATACCTAAGAACCATAACATATTCATAACACATAAAACAAATATAAAGGAATGATAAAGTTTCCATATTTAAATCACAATATATCATATAAATATATTGACCTAACAAATCCATTATCAAAACCATTTTCCATACCAAAATACTTAAAAGAGTATATGGTATTTATTTTTCTTTTAAAAACATTATGACTTGATAGGAAACCCAAAGATCAAATAATACTCATGGCGGCAGAAAAGGTCATTGTCACTGCTTACATTAAAAAGAAACACTACATTTTTTCATTTTGTAAAACATTCATATAAAAATATTCCTTTTGAATGAAATGAGAAGTAAATATTTTTTATACACCATATAAAATAATGTCATGTATAAAATAAAATATGCCTCAATGAAAGGAGTTTGATACGAAGTCCCTTACCTCATGTCCGACTCGACTCAATTTTTCTTTAATACACTGAATAATAAACTAAAGTTAATTTATAATTACATAAGAACCTTTTTCATGTATATTATTCTTTTTATATCAATTATAACCTTTCTATATCAATTAGTTAACTATTTGAGTTCATATCGGACATTTTGTCGATGTTCAGAACTTTAGTTTAAAATGAAATTGTTATAATTATTTATAGTCTATTTGGTAGAAATTACATTATATCAGGAATTATATTCATAATTAAGATATCATATATATCATATATATCCAGTATATATATTAGTTTTTGTAATAGTACATAACATTTGGAGGTAAGAAATAAAATGCACCGTTCATGGAGACTGTAAGCCGTACGTACGCATGAATGCTTCTTTGATTTCTATTTCATATTGAATGGAATAAAAAAAATGGTACATAGATATAATATAATTACAGTATAATATCATATATACTTTCATTAACTCCATCCTTTATACATTTCACATATGGCATTAATGAGTCATATCACATTGAGGGGGCGGTAGTCCGCACATCCTCAAATGAAATTATCCTATTTAGCCTCTATGAAAACCACAACGGTATTATATAAATGAAAAAAATAATAATAGAAAAAATATAAATATAATATATATCATATATAAATACAGTTCCTTCTTAATGTCCACCATAATAGGTGGTAGGAGAAGATTGAATAATCATCATTTCATGAAGAAGTAGTTCTTCGTCCACGGAAACAATATGTTTTTTACCCATTAGATGAAGGTTTGTGTAAGTTTAGATCGAATCCTTATCATAAAAATAACCTAGTATATTGAGGATAATTTTTTTGTTATAAAATTAAGGAATAAAAAGAGTTTAGGGGGTTGGAGAAGGAAAATAATTTAAAAGAACATAAGAGAAGATGTTACCTTTAAATCAGGTATCTCTATTTTGTTTGAACCAAAAGGTTTACTTGAGTTTCCATATTCCTAAAGGAAGGCATATAGAAGATGGATGGGATGTAGGGAGATTAAATGGGCAGAGTTTGGATGAGACATGGGCCTTGAGGAGTGTAAGGAATGGGTTAGAAGTGAGGGATTTTTATAAGGGGGAGGAGGGTATCTTTAGGAAAGTGTGAAAATATTATTTTATTATATAATTATTTTTAGTTTCAAAACACCCAAAACACATTAAAGTCTAAGATAATATTAATAATGTTCAAAATAAAATTATTAATTAAGAATTGTACTGGTTTTGGATATTTCGTTAATCTTTATAATCTTACTTATTAAAATCCTTCATTAATGAGGTAAACCCTGCATCTTTACTGTGTTATAAATATTATTATTTATTTGATGTCTAAAAATTATAAAACAAATATCATGATGTATGAAATCTTTTTATATTTCAAATGAGTATTTTTATTTTAAGAGATAACTTATAAAACCCCATGTAATAATTTATTTACTACAAAAATATATCTTTAAGTTATTTTTGTCTTTACTTTAAATTAATTAATATAAAGTGTCATTATCACTCCCAAGTGGCTCCATGGGGTCTCCAAATAGACCCAAGGATGCCCATGGTCAGAAAGGTATCAACCAATAGGATTAGGAAACATGTTATTGTAATTTTAAATTATTATAATATTAATTGTTTTACATTTATTTACCAGATTTACCCTTTAAAAATGGTAAATAAAATATTTACTAATATAAATATTCATAATTTATAAAAATATAAGTTACCTATTTACTCAATTTGAAACTCCTAATTCCAAATATGGAATACATTTTTACAAATTCAAAACATAGAATCAACAGAAATTAATTTAGGATTAATTTCAGCTGTCAAAATAATAAGCGTGTTTTTAGGAAATAACAACTATGAAATGATTGACACTTATTTATGTCCAATTTCAAAGTGAAATTACTTCCAATTACCCAAATTGGATTAAATGGTAAAAAAAACTCTAATTACACTTTAAAAAAAATTAAAATGATAATCTAACTTTATAAATTAAATAGATTAAACGACAGTTTTGGATTAAAACACTGTATGTTTTCACTATTCATTAAAAAATGATTTTTATTAGAAAAATACAGAAAATTTACCCAATTTAAATTTTCATGTCCCAATTCTTAATAAGAATTTTATTTTTTTCCTAATATAACAATTAAAAGTGAAAAAAACTATAATTAATGTGGTTTCACCATCAAAAGACGGTAAATCAAAAATTTAATGAATATTAGAGTATTTATGCTTAAAATATGATTATTTATTATTTGAAGCCTCTAAAATATATTTGATAAATATGAAAGCATTTAAAAAACATGTATATTCGTATTTTAGTTAGTTTTGTCCATTCTCGCTAAAACAAAAACTAGGCGTTAACTGCCATTTAAAATAATATTATATTATTATTTTTCAGTAGGACCCAACGTTGTGTGAAATGTAAGATTTGAAAAGAACCATGTTGTTGCATATCATGTATGCTATTGAAAATATAATCCCTTTTAAAATTTAATTAATATTTAAATCACAAATTTTAAAAAATATTAAAATGTATTATTCTTTATTTACTTGGGATTTTACATTCTTCCTCCCTTTTTGGAATTACGTGCTCACAACTTTATTCACTTATCAAACAAATGAGGGTATTTATCCCTCATAGAATTTTCAGATTTCCACATTTCCTCTTCAACCAAATGGGTTTTTTTAAAAACCTTTACCTGATTAATTACCTTATTCTGTAATGCTTTCTCTCTTCGGTCAAGAATCTGGGCTGGTTGTTTCTCATAAGAGTGATTCTCTTCCATCCAAACTACCTCTGGGCTCAAAATATGAGATGGATCTGGCATATTTTTATCAACATTGAAACATGAAATAATTGTGTACCTGAGATAAAATTGGAGGTAAAGAAACTCTATATGCAACTGATCCGACTTTTTCTAGGAATTCATAAGGTCTAATTGGACATCAGAATCAACATTCCCTTCTTAACAAAATGCATCAATCTTTTCCATGGAGAAACTTTGAGAAAGACATGATCACTGACCTCAAAAGAGATATCCTTCCTCCAGTTATCCACATAACTTTTCTACCTTCTATGAGATGTTCTCATGTACTTCTAATTCAACTGATCTTTTTCTGCCATTTCTTCTACTAATTCTGGTCCCATCAACTTCTTTTAACCTAATTCAACCCAAAAAGAAAGAGTTAGACACTACTTCCCATATAATTCCTCAAATGGAGCCATCTGTATAATAAAATGAAAACTATTTTTATAAAAAAATTCAACCAAAGAAAGATGTTGGTCTCAACATCCCTGGTAATCCATAGAGAAAGCACGTAACATATCCTCCAAGGTATGAATTTTTCATTCTGATTGCCCATCTGATTGAGGACGAAAAGCAATACTAAAATTTAATTTAGTACCCAATGACTTCTGAATGCCTTTCCAAAAGTTATAAGTAAGCCTGAGATCATGATCAGATACAATGGAGAGGGGAACACCATGCAACCTGACTAACTCTTTAACATACAATCGAGAAATTTGATCTAGAGAAAATGAATCTCTAATAGGAAGGAAATGAGAAGATTTATTCCATCAGTAATAAATAACCCATATTGCATTATTTCCTCAAGATGTATTTGGTAATCCCACAACAAATTCCATATATATATTTTCCCATTTCCACTCAGGCACCAATAAAGGCTTAAGCATCCCTTTCGGTAACTGCTACTATGCATTAACCTATTGAAAAGTCAATCACTTAACAGTAAATTAAACTATATCTCTTTTCATTCCATCCCACCAGTAATACTCCCAAAGATATCTGTACATTTTAGTTCTACGAGGATTAAATGAAAATAGATAACTATGAGATTCACATAATAACTCATTCTTCAACTATGAATCACAAGGCACACATAATCTCTTCCCAAACCTCCAAACACAATCATTATCAATGCTAAAATCATGCGGCTTACCCTTCTGAACCAACTCTACCTTTTTCTAAAACTCACTATATTCCTTCTGTGCTTTATTAATTTTTTCTGATAAAGATGATTTTTCTGACACTTAAAACAAAACAGATGAATTTCCTGCACGAAAAAATTCTATGAAAAAATTCATCAGATCAAAAAAACTAAAGGTTGTCATTCCAATCATATCATGGTTAATGAAGCATTACTTTTTCGATACAAAGAATCAGCCACTTTATTTTATTTTCCCATATGTTAATGAATAGTGAAATCATAATCCATGATTAATTACAGCCATCTCCTCAGTCTCATGGTCAATTATTTTTGGGTGAATAAATACTTAAAACCTTTTTGGTCAGTATATCTTTTAAATTTTATGCCATACAGATGATGGATCCAAATTTTTAAAGAAAAAACAACAATAGATAATTCCAAATCATGTGTAGGGTAATTTAAATCATGAGGTTACAACTGACGTGAAGCATAAGCAATTACTTGATCATTCTACATTAGGACACAACCATGGCCTTTCAATGAAGGATCACTGTAGATAAAAAACTCACCATTTCTAGAAGGTAGTTCCAAAACTGGGGCATTCACCAATCTTCTTTTCAGTTCCTGAAAACAATCATCACATTTCTTTGTCCAAATGAACTTAACACCTTTTCAAGATAAATTAGTCATTGGGATAGATAACCATGAAATTTTTTCAACAAACCCCTAGTAGTAACCATCCAAACAAATAGAAATAAAAACCTCAGCTATATTTGTGGGTCTTGGCCATTCTTAAAAAACTTTTGTTTTAGAATGATCAATAATTATTCCATTTTTTGAAACAATGTGAAAAAAGAAAGAAATTTTCTGTAAACAAAACACACCCTTGCTGAATTTCCTATACAGTTTATTTTCATTTAATGTTTGAAAGACAACCCCTAAATGACTTTCATTCTCCTCTTCACTTTTATAATAAACCAAAATATCATCAATGAACACAACCACAAACTTATCCAAGAAATCATGGAAGATTCTATTCAAAATATCCATGAATACAGCAGGGGAATTGGTTAACCCAAAATGCATAACTACAAATTCATAATGACCATATCGAGTATGAAACACATTCTTTGGAATGTGAGATTCCTTTACTTTCAACTGATGGTACCTCGACCACAAAAAATTCTTCTAAAAATACTGAGCTCTATAGAGCTAATAAAACAAATCTTCTATATGAGTCAAAGGATACTTGTTCTTTACAATTATGTTATTCAATGCTCTATAAAAAATGAAAAGTCTCATTTAACCATCTTTATTTTTAACAAAAAAGACAGGGGCACCCCATGGTGATGTTCTAGGTCGAATGAAACCTTTATCTAATAAATCTTATAATTGTTTCTTTAAATATAAAAGTTCAGTTTGAGCCATTCAATAAAGGGGTTTTGAAATTGGATTAGAATTAGGAACTAAGTCAACAGTAAATTCAACTTCCCAATCAGGTATAATACCAAGAAACTCATCCGGAAAAAACATCAAGATAATCATTTAGTACTAGCACATCATTAATATGAACAGTAACTCTGTTTTAAACAATATGTGAAAGGTAACATTCATTTCAATATTTTACTAGTTTCTTAGCTTCCCGATATGTTATCAAAATTAAGGGTTCATTATTGTACAAAAACTGATAATATTTCTAAAAAGAAACCTCTTTAGCTCTGCATTCTATCGTAGCACGATAAACTAAAAGCCAATACATACCAAAAATTACATAAAACTCTACTAGAGGAAAAACAATAAGTTTTACAGGTAGATTCATTCTACACAAAAAGACAGTAAGGTTCTTATATTTTCTTTTTTGACTCAACATTTCCCTAGTGTTTTTACTATAAGTTCAGGATTTATATCTTGAGATGGAATTCCCAATTTACTATAATGCTTCTCCAAAATGAAAGAGTGTGTAGACCCAAAATCAAACAACACATTGGCATAATATGAACCAACAAATAGTATACCTGATAATACTTCATTTGATAGCCCAACATCTGTTGAAGTAGTTGCAAACGATTTCACCACCCCTTTCTACTAGTATTCAGGCTGATTTCCATCATTTGAGTTCTTCATTGGACACTCATTTGAACAATGACCCATTTCATTGCACTTAAAAAAATTTACTAACTATAAATAATATTTTTTCATACCATTACCTTGATCTTTTTTAGTGAAATTACGTGCCTTATGTCTCATTTTACCACATCAGTAGCACTTAGTGGAATTCAAAAGACATTCCCCAACATGATTTTTTCCACAATTTTCGTAAACTATTAACTTAAGTTTCTTACCATCAGACATTTTTAAGTGTTGTTCCCTATCATATACCACCTCAAACTCTTATTCTATTGTTTATCAAAGAACACCTGAACATAGACAAACTCCATTTCCACCTTCTCCGCACATCAAAAAAGTTTTTCATATCATTTTAACTATCTAGAAGATAAATCCATTTGATACTTTGGATTTAATCATGAGTGAAAATGGATGATTTTACTATCAAGATTTCATATGAAATTTCGATCATACCTTTCTAGTCGAGTGAATTTTTCTTCATAAGCGGCCACTGAGTCATCCTCCTGCCTCAATTCTTGGAATTGTTTTTCAATCCTAAGATGAACCACTTTATGAAAATATTTATCATGAAACATACCTTTGAATTCATCCCAATCAAGAGCATCAATTTTCTCACTATCCCTGATATTTTTCACCATTGACCACCATTGATCCGCATCTCCTTCAAAACTATAAAAAAAGAGACTAAACTTTTTATGGTCTAAACACCCCATGACATCAAAAATCTTCTCCAATTATTTAATCCACCCTTAAGAAAAAACAGTGTCATATGATCCTCTAAATTACGGGGGATGCTGCCATATGAAATGCTCCACTACTCACATGTTCCTATGTGGTTGTTATTGCTGATCTCGTACATGGATACCACCACCATTTATATCTTGAGTTAATTTTTCCATTACAGCAACAAACTATTCAGTTCTAATTCCGACCATCTTAGGTTGCTGATTATGAAGGATGTCCTCCTCATAATGTCATCCCATCATAGCTACCCTGTTTTCTCTATGGAAAACCATTCCGAACACAAAAATATCTTATTTGAATCAATATGGTAATATGTAAATTCTATATCATTTCAATCATAACAAAAACTAAAAATAATTTATGGATATTAATTTAACAATATCTTAACTCTTAAAGTGGCCTAAATTGACCTCTAATACCAAATATAAGGATCCGACCTTAAAACATTACCTAATCATGAATTAAATGAATAATTCACATTGAATATATTTTTAGGTTTAGAGTTTTATATTATTCGGCCATAAATATTACATTACATCTCAAAAATTACAAAGTACAAAATTCTACTCAGTTTACATTATTTTTATAATATAAAAACTATGAAAAAAGAGCCATATTTAGTTCCCTGTTTTAGAAAACTTGAATTTCCCTTGATCCCATCCTTGACCATATTCAAATTTATGTCTACTGAAAAATATTTAAAAACAAGCGATGTGTATAAAAAGCTCAGTAAGGACTATAAGAAAAATAATGATATCATTTGTCTATAAATAAATACCAAGCATAAGATCATACCTCATGAAATCATAATATTTATGAATAACACATAGAAATCATAAATGATAAATGTAACATGTGGCATAAACAACATACTTAAATTTTATCTTTAACAACTACATAGGGAGTTACATTTAGAATACCCATCATTGTATATTCCCTAAATATCTTAGGAGAAACAATCAAGTTTACCATCATCACGTTACCCAATGCATTCGAGAGCAATCTCAGGCACAACTGCCCTAGGTTTATCACAGAACCACCCATATATGTAATAATTCCCAAGAACCATAATATTTTCATAACGCATAAAAAAATATAAAGGAAAGATATCATTTCCAAAAATCTGTCACATTATATCATTTAAATATATTGACCTAAAAAATCCATTATCAAAACCATTTTCAATACCAAAATAAGTAAAAGAGTATATGGTATTTATTTTACTTTTAAAAAACATTACGGCTTTTTCACGAATCCAAATATCAAATAATACTCACGACAGCAGAAAAGGTCATTGTCACCACTTACGTTAAAAAGAAATAATCCTTTTTTTCATTTAGTAAAATGCCTCATAGAAAAATATTCCTTTTGAATGAGATTAGAAGTCAAATGTTTTTATACACCATATAAAATAATGTCATGTATTAAACAAAATATTCCTCAATGAAAAGAGATTGAGATGAAGTCCCTTACCTCGTGTCCGACTTGACCCGACCGTTCATTAATCTATTGAATAATAAACTGAAATTAATTTATACTTGCATAAGAACCTTTTTAAAGTTTTTTATTTCTTTTAAATCAATCATTACCTTGATATAACAATTAGTTAATTATTTGTGTTCATATCGTACATTTTGTCGATGTTCAGAACTTGAGTTAAAAATGAACTTTTTATAATTATAAATTGTCCATGTGGTCGAAATTCCATTATATACAGAATTATATTCATGATTTCAATATCATATATATCATATATATCCAGTTTATATATGTATTTATATTAGTTGGAGGTAGGAAATAAAATGCACCGTTCATGGAGACGGTAGGCCGTACGTACACATGAACGCTACTTCCATTTATATTTCATATTTAGTGGAATAAAAAAATAATTATACATAGGTATATTATAATTCCAATATAATATAATATATAATTTCATTAACTCCATCCTTTATAAGTTCCACATATGGCATGAACGATTCATATCACATTGAGGGGGTGGTCGTCCGCACTTCCTCAAATGACATTATTGTATTTACCCACTATGGAAACCATAAAGGTATTCTAAAAATGGAAAACAAAGAAGAATAGAGATAATATAAATATAATATGTATCACATATAAATATTGTACCATCTTAATGTCCACCATAACAGTGGGTAGGAGATGATTGAACAATCATCGTTTCATGATGCAGTAGTTCGCCATCCACAGAAACAATATGTTCTTTACCCATTAGATGAAGGTGTGTGTAAGTGTAGTTAGAATCCTTATCATAAAAATACCTAGTATATTGAATATACTAGTGTTGTTTTGAAATAAAGAAATAAAAATAGCTTAGGGGTTGGAGAATGAAAATAAAACAAAAGAACATAAGAGTAGACGTTACTTTTAAATAAGGTATCTCTCTTTAGTTTGAACCAAAACGTTTACATGAATTGTCTTATTCCTAGGGGAAGGCTTATATAAGGAGTAGATGGATGTAATGAGATTAATTTTCCAAGGTTTTGATTAGCCAAGGGGGTTGAGAAGTGTAAGTAATGGGTTATAGGTGAGGGATTTTTATAAGGAGGAGAAGGGGCTTTTTAGGGAAGTGTGAAAAATATTAATTTATCATATAATTATTTTCAATTTCAAATCGTCTAAAACTCATTAATGTCAACGATATGATGAATAATGTTAGAAATAAAATCATCCAATAAGAATTGGACAAGTTTTGGATATTGTTTTAATCATTATAATTTTATTTATTTAAATCATTCATTAATGAGGTAAACACTACATCTTTATTGTGTCATAAATATTTTTATTTGTTTGATGTCTAAAAATTATAAAAAATATTATGAAGTAAGAAATATTTTTATCTTTCAAATTAATATTTATTTTCAAAAATAAAACTTATACAACCCCATGTAAGAATTTATTTACTAAAAGATATATGTTTATGTCATTTTTGCCTTTACTTTACATTAATTAATATAAAGTGTCATTATCACTCCCACGTGGCTTCATGGGGTCCCAAAATTGACAAAAGAATACCCAGGGTCGGAAATGTATCAACCAATAGGATTGGGACACATGTTAGAGTAATTTTATATTAGTATAATATTATATTTTTACCCTTATTTACCAGATTATCCCTTTAACCATGGTAAATAAAATATTTACTGAAGTAAATATTCATAATTCCTAAAAATAAAAGTTACCTATTTAAAAAATTTAGACCTATTAATTCAAAATATGGAATCCAGTTTTACAAATTCATAACACAGAACTGGAAAAAATTAATTTAAAATTAATTCCCACTGTCAAAATAAAAATCATGTTTTTGAGAAATAATAACTACCAAAAGACTGAAACTTATTTATGTCCAATTTCAAAGTGAAATTACTTCCAAGGAATAAAATTGGATTAAATGGTAAAAAATATTCTTATTACAGATTAAAACCAATTCCAAAATATAATATATCCTTATAAATTAGATAGATTAAAATGTAGTTTTGAATTAAAATACAAATTTTTTTCACTATCTATGAATTTTATCAGAAAAATAAAAAAATTTACCCAAAGTAAATTTTGATTTCCCGATTCTAAAAAAGAATTTTATATTGTCAAATAGAACAAATAGAAGTGACCAAATCTATATTTATATAGGGATCACCATCAAAAGGATGTAAATTGACATTTTAATGAATATTAGAGTATTTATGCTTAAAATCATATACTTTCTTATTTTAAGTCTCTAAAATTTATTGGATCAATGTAAAAAAATTTAAAATACATGTATATTCATATTTTAGTTAGTTATGTTTATTCCCACCAATAAAATGGCTAGGCGTTAACTACCATTTAAAATAATATTTTATTATTTTTCAGTATGACCCAATGTTATGTGCAATATAAGATTTCAAAGAACCCTGTTGTTGTGTATCGAGTACGATATCGAACATATCACTCTTTTTAAAATAAAATTAATATTTAAATAACAAATATTAATAAATATGAAAATTCATTATTCCTTATTTTCCCGAGAAGTTACATATAGTTACTTCAAAGATGTCATGAGAAGTTTACATATCATATCAACTTCCAAATGGAACCCGAGGAGAGTTAAATGAGTCCAATTAAACATATATATTACATTATGAAAAAATTTAGTTAGATTGCATAACAATGTGACATTACTAAAAACATTTTGAGTTAGTTATAGTATTTCATGTTACTGTATGACTAACTACACAGGTTCTAAGATTTTATTTCCACTTGTGACTGTTTTAATCAAATTATCATCAGCCACAAGTCATAATTAGTGTTGCTAAAAAGTAATATGAAATAATAATAAAAAATATATTCCCAAAATAATATCATAGTTATGAAAGAATATCCATTTCTTATACAAATATTGACACTTTTTAGAGTAATGAAATGAATGAAACTATTAAAAAAATTAGAATAATTAATTAATTCTTGTTCAGGTATAACATAATTTAGTATATTTTCATTCAGAGGCTCTATTAAAATATCAAAATGTTTTAATTACGTTCCAATAAATTCAATAATGATCTCACCATTTTTGAATAAACTCTTAAAATGTTATTCCTTATATTAATTTACTTTATTTTAGTTTGAGATACCTAATTTATAAAACATTAAATAGAACTTGTATTTTCACAATTTATTGGGACATGTCTAAATTTATATCTATAGTATAGAATTGTGTATTTCATCTATGGAATTTATGAAAAGTAACTTATAGTAGCTATATTCTTGAATTCAGAAGTATATAATACACCCAGATTCCATTTAGTAATACACCAAGAATCTATAGACCTTCTTTAAAAGTGAAATCTACCAGAGAGTATTTTTCAACATATATTATCGTCACTAAAATTCTAATTTCAACAAGAAACCAATTAAAATATATTTTCTATTGATTTAAACAAAAAATTGGTCTTAATATTTATGTATTTGATAATTATTTAATAAACGTTATGTTTGACTCATTTTCATTAGAATGAAAATGTTCAAAAAATTTGAATTAAATACGATATCAATTCAACTAGAATATTGGTACAGTAAACTCAAAAGTTTACGACTATAAACAATGTGGTGAAAATTTTTTATAGTTCCATCCCTTTTCGGTTTGAATATTTTACTCTTTAGTGTATCAAATACATTAGTACTATCCATACCAATATTTTTTAAAAGATATTTTGTATATTAACATTGACTTAAAACAATTCCATCTTTTTTTTAAAATATATTAAATCCAATAAATAATTTTATTTCTTAAATTAATATATTTAAATTTAATTTTTATTAATTTAGAAAACTCAACAAAATTATTTTTATGTGATCCAAAAGTAATGTTATTGTCAATGATTTGAGAAATAAAAAGAAATTTGGATGTTATTTTAATAAATAATAATGGATAAAGTATAACTTTTGAAAATACATTTAAATACAATAATGATATAATGCTAACATACTTGACCTAGGAGTTTTCCATAAACCGTAATGTTTTTTCAACTTTTCAAAAAAAATATTTGAGAGTTGAGGTTTTGAAAATATAGGTAAATTTTCAACATAAATTCCATCGGTAATATAATAATTTAGAAATGAAATCTTTATATTTAATTGACAAAGTTTAAAATTATTAATTATTATATATGCTAGTTGTATTACAATTACTTCATGTTTAACTACTGGTGAAAATGTTTCTTTATAATAAATCCCTTCCTCATGACTAGGACCTTGTGCAACCAATCTAACCATATTTATGACTATTCTTCTAGATTTATAAAACTTGTTTATGTACACCAATTTAGTTCCAATATTTATCTATTATTTGGGTTTTTGAACTAGTTCCCACACTTTTTTCATTAAAAATTATTTAATAATTCATTCTTTGAAATTAATCAATGTTCATCATTGATTACATTAGTGATTTTCTTAGGTTCTAGCTGAGACAGGTAAGCATGATGTTCATACCTATTTCTAAAAGAATTTAATGTTTCAGTTCCTTTATCTAGATATCCTACAACAACATCTAATGATTAGTCTTTATGGGTCTAATTTTTTTTGTAATTTAATTACATGGTTCCTAAAAATCAAATTCAGGATCAAATTTGTATTATTGGAACCTACCTGAAGATTTATAATTACAATAATTTTCAATGTTATTAGTATTAGAGATATTATTTACATTTATATTTGAGAAATGATTATCAAGGTATTAAAAGGAAAAAATTTGTTCATGTGGATCTATTTCATCAAAGGTGACATGAATAGATTCTCCAATAATCAGGGATTTGTTATTAGAGACATTATTTGCATTACTAGTGGTTTAATAACCAAGAAATATTGATTCCTTATTCTTTGGTGAAGTATTTTAAAGATTATATTTATCATTAAAAATAATGACTTTATATCCAAAAACAATAAATTAATTTAACTAGGGTTTTATAAAATTCCATAGTTCATAAGGATTCTTCTTTAAAAGAAGAATTATAGAGACTGTATCAATTTTATAAAAAATTGTATTAAAATATGATATAAACAAATCAATATTTAGATCATATTCCCTAAGAATAGTTCATTTAATTATTTAGAGAGTACTATTTATTCTTTCAACCACTCCATTTAATTGAGGGGTTTTGGTTGTAATGAATTTTTTTAATATCCACTATGTGAACAAATGGTTTTAATTCATGATTTAAAATTCACAACCTTTATCAATTTTCAAAGTTTTAATCGTACTTCCCCAAAGTTCTTCTATATATTTTTATTATTAAAAAAACAATAAATTTCTATTTTGTTAGATAAGAAAAATACATACATGAATCCTGAACAGTCATCAACAATCAGATAATAATAACATATTCTATCTATATTAAGATATATATAAGGTCAAAAAATCCTTGTGAACTAATTCTAGGGATTAATAGGTTGAAACAACTTAATTTATTTTTAAATAAACTTTTATATTCATAACAGTTTTACTAGGATTGTAAACTATATCTTTTGGTAAATATAAATTAGGTAAATACATGTCTACACCTTAGTTATATTTCTATGTGAGTGTGTATTGTAGTGGACTAGTGTGATATTACATAAATAATATTCATTAAGAAAGATAAGAATAAAATATATTGAGAAAAAAATGAATGAAACAAACAATTAAAATTCTTAATGTAGTAATAAATATATTATTTTTGGAATCGTAAATTTTACAAGCATTATTCTAAATTTTAAAATGATATCAATCATAAAACAACTGATAAATTCTCAAAATATTATATTTTAACCCATAAAAAAATAACTGTTTATAAATTATTATAGTTTCAATGATACTACTTTTTTTAATTATAGGTATTTTTTACTTTTTCATTAGAATTGAAGGTGGCATGTCCATGATACTATTTTACTATATTTTTTTAGACTTGAGTTGTCTCAAGACATATATCTCAAACATCCACAATCAGGATAGCATAATAATTTACCATATATCTTAAATGATTATACATATATGATATTTTAAAAGCAATGATTTTGGTACCCACATTTTTTTGTGTTTAGAGAAGTAAACAAACAAAACATTAAGAAACCACATTAATTTAATATGATTTTTTTGAGTAGAATTAAATGTTTTGTTTTTGAAAATAATGTGTTATTATGTCCATAATGGGTTTTCATATATCCAAAATTACTTTTTTTATTATAATAATAAATTTAGATCATGGAAGAAATTAATTTTTGTACACCATTCTTTTTTTAACTAATAACATATACCTAATCTTGATTTTGGATGTTTTTGAAATACTGATATCACATTAATTTTTTTTTCAATTTTAAATTCCTCTAAATCCATTTGAATATGTTAATTATAAAATTTATTCCTTTTATTTTCTTTTAAATAAGTTTATATTTTTTCTACTATTAAATAAAAATATCACTTTTATCAGTGACACCCATAAAATGAATTTTCATCAGATTATTTTATATATATTTATGTTCATTCATAGTATCTTCAAGAATATATCTATATAAAAATAAATCATTATTAAAAAATTTATAAATATCATTATATTAATTTTCAATAAAGGCAAAGGTAACCATTTTTTACCTTTCATGTAATGATTATAAAACATAAATTACAATTTTCACATGAATTTTCAAAGTTTGAATCATAATCACTAGAACTGTCCATAGATACACATGGAGTTTCTTTCATATCCTTATTTTAGTTCTTCCATTTTTCAGAAATTTTTTTGTACTTAATTTCAATAAAATATTCTTTAATCTGTACCTTTCAATTATATTCAGAGTAGGTTAATTATCTAAAAGTGTCATCAATTTTACAATTTTCATTATTACAATAATTTCCCTTGTTGTTTGATATTTTGGAAAGATTTTTATTACCATTAATTTTTTTTGAATCTTTTGTATTGATGCACTATCTAGTCATTACTATCACCGTAAAATTCACTTCAACTAGTGTTTTCATCCTTTTTTCCTTTATTCAATTTTGATTGAGATTATTTTAATTCCATATATTATTATAAGGCCCCAACCTTAAACATTACTTAATCTTGAGTTTTTACAAGATTACACATTGAGGATCTTTTCAGGTTTAGAGTTTTAGAGAATTAGATCATAAATCATGCATTACATTCCACATTTAAACAAAGTGGTTACATAAAATATAGTAATCATTTTTTCCATCAATGAAAAAATATTTAAAATAAAACATGGATTCTTTTTGACACTTCCTTGACACTATCATCATATCATGTACCTTTCCCTTGACCTATGAAAAGCATTTCAAAAACTTCGGATGAGCATAAAAAGCTCAGTAAGGGATATAAAAGTACGAAATGAAAACATTAGTCCATGTATGAAATCATACATTACTCATAAAACATAATAATTTTAACATACCTCATCAAATCATGAATAAATCATAGAAATAATAAGACATAAAGGTAACTTGAAGCATTCACAACATTCTTATGTAGGGAGTAACCCTCATGGTTACGTTTGGAATACCCATCACAGTATATTCCCTAAATCTCTTCGGAGAATCCTTAACATTTAACTCCTTCGTGTTACCCAATGCATTGGAGAGTTATATCGGGCTCACCTGCCCTTAGTTTATCATATAACCACCCGTCTTTATAAACAATTCCCAAGAACCATAACATAACCGTATCACATAAAACTTGCATAAAGGAAACATAACATTTCCACATCTCAATCAAAAGATATCAAAAAAAATTAATATAATAAAAACATTATCAAAATCATTTTCAATACCAAAATAAAAGAAAAGTAAAAAATGGTATTTATTTTTCATTTAAAAATAGTTTATGGCTTGTATAGGAAGCTGAAACTCAAATAATGGTCACGACGGCGGAGAAGCCGTTGTCACCGCATACGTACGAAAAAAACATTCCCTTTTGTCATTTAGTAAAACGATTCGTATAAAATATATTCCTTTTAAATAAACATAAAAGTAAAAGGGGTTTATACACCATATAAAATAAGTTTGTGTGTAAAACAAAATATGCCTCAATGAAAGGAGATTGAGACGAAGTCCCATACCTTGGGTTCGACTTGTCTCGATCGTTCTTTATCCTCCTGAATAATAAACATGAGTTAATTTATACTTTCTTAAGAACATTTTTCATGTTCATTATTCCTTTTATATCACTTATTACCATTTCATGAACACTATGTAATTATTTTAGTTAATAATGGTCGTTTTGTCGACCCTTGGCACTTGAGTCAAAAAATAAACTTCTTGTAATTAAAAGTTGTTCATGTGGTACGATATCCATTATATCCAGAATTATATTAATGATGTAGATATCATATATATCATATATATATATTATATTCATGCATTTATAATATTACATAACATTTAGTGGTAAGAAATGAAATGCACTGTTCATGGAGACGGTAAGCCGTACGTACGCATAAACGCTACTTCCATTTCTATTTCATATTTAATGGAATAGAATCATAATTATATAAAGGTATATTATAATTCAAGTATAATATCATATATAATATCATTAACTCCATCCTTTATACATCCCACATATGGCATTAATGAATCAAATCACTTTGAGGGGCCGATAGTCCGCACTTCCTAAAATGAAGATATTGCGTTTACCCATAATGGAAACCATAAAGGAATACCGTAAATGAAAAATACAGAAGCTTAAGGAAACCATAAACATACTATATATCATATATAAATATAGTGACATCTTAATGGCCACCGTTGAAGGTGTTAGAAAATTATTGAACAATCATCGTTTCGTGAGGCAGAAATTCGCCATCCACGGAAACAGTACGCTCTATAATAATTATATGTAGGTGTGTGTAAGTGTAGCTCAAATAATTCTCATATCAACATCATAGTATATTTAATATACTGTTTTTGTAACAAAATAAATTAATAAAAAGAGTTTAGGGGGTTGGAGAAGCAAAATAAAACCAAAGAAAATTATAGAAGTATTTACAATTAAATTGGGTAACTCCTCTTGGTTTAAACCAAAAGGGTTTCTTGAAGAGATTTCTGCCTAAGGTAAGGCTTCTAGGATGAAGAGAGGGATGTGTAGAGATAAAATGAGTAGATATTGGCCGAGCCAATGGCTTGAGAAGTGTGGTTAAGGAGGTAGAGGTGGGGGCCTTTTATAAGAGGAGAGGAGGGGCACTCTTGGAAAGTTATAAAATGTTACTTTATATTTGTCACGACCCATCCCAGTGGGGCCTGCGCCGTGACTCCCCTAGCCCGCCTCCAATAGGACAAGGGCTGGTGACTAGCACCGAGTAGTCATGCCACTAACCTGGGAGGCATTGCCTAAGTACCTGTACACACACACACATCTCCAAGCCCACAAATTATGAAATGTAAAACACTAAGGAACAAAAATGCATGCATACAACTAAACCCAACCAGCAGAGTATGACGAAAGGTAGAGTACGGTAAAAGTAAACTGGGCCAGAATACAAGCCCACCAAAAGCAAGAGTATGAAAAACTGCAAAGTCCAACTTGTAAGTACAAAGGTACAGGGACTGCCGCTCGTAGTCGTAGGAACGTCTCGACCTGTAGGGAACTCAGAATGCTCGGTCTTGTCCTGGTCCACCACAGACTCTGTGAAAAGGCTGATCGTCTGTACAAGACACTAGATGTGCGGGCAAAGCCCGTTCAGGGGTAAGTATAACAATACTCAGTAGAGGACCATGAAAACCACAAGGCAACACAATGTAAAGGTATAGTCAGCTATGCACAGTATATATTTACCGAACATATAAAACAAACCAGATATACTCAAAACCCAGACCCGTTTTCTAGAGAATAGTCACGCAACTTCATACCCCTTCAAGGGATTCTGTCCGAAGATTCAGTGATGCGCTCGTTTCAGGAGAACACACTCCACGAGTCCTATAGACTTGATGACGTCCGTACGGGAAGAGCTGTTCGTCGGGAACCGTCACGAGATATCGCTACACTCATTACGGGAGACACACTCCTGAGTGGGAAAGATTTCGATACACAGATGAGGATCACTGCCAGGGCCATGGAAGATACCACGACTCATCCGGAATTCACCTGCTAGGTATATGATCAACGCCCGGTAGAGTTGGTAACATCGATGCCTGACTCTACCTAGGGTCTGGAATGGATATAGGATCTCGATCTGGGCCTCTCGGATGGATGCCTGACTTTATCATAGAAATCCCCACTGAACGGATCATAATCCTACATGAGGGAATGATTCCTGACCTTCAGGGGAATAGGAAGAAGGGGCACTAACCCAAACGAATGATTTTCAAGGCACGGTGAACAAAATGACCAAGCCGTTTTTCAAAAAGTACATGGCGTGTAGAAATGATACACGACGTGTTGTCTGACCCCGAGCACAGCCTATGTACAACGACCCGTGTCGTGAGGCTGGTCGTGTAGAAAACTTTATACACGGTGTGTATTACAGAGTACACGTCGTGTCTGGGTCACTGGGGTTGGCTCCGGGTACTCTGGCCATGTGCCCGTACACGGTCACCAACCCGTGTACTCCAACATGTGCAATCTGCACATGGGGTGACCTGCGCGGTTGACCTTTCCTGGCCGGGTGATGGAGTACATGGTCGTGTACTCCATCCCGTGTCCGTGTATCCCTAGGATACACGCCGAGCTCCGCGTAGCCACCTCTGCCGAGCTGTACACGTCGTGTCGCCTAAAGCCGTGTAGAGCATCTCGTGTCCGTGTACTACCCAAAGTACACGCCGGGCTTCGGAGAAGGTCCAGCACACCATGTGACCGGGGTCATATGCTGTGTGATCCTTCTCTGACCCCAAAACCCAGGCCACCACTGTCCGAACTACACGACGTGTTCTTCGAGAGTACATGCCGTGTATTCTGGAAATTTCCAGAAACGATGCTCTTCTCCGGCGCACCTCTCGTGCTGTTCCGATCATCAATCCAGCCATTTGATTGCTGCAAATCTTCCATGTTCTGGTCACCCGGACACCATGAAGCCACTTCCATCATTTTCGGGCCTCTGATCGGCCCCGAAAATGTGATTTGATCTTCCCGCGTGAAGAACGCTCGAAGAACGTCCTTTCCCGATCCGGTCCGATTCGTCGTCCACCATCATCACCGGACCTCCACAAGGTCGTTGCGGTGTCGAACCTTCGATTTGGGATCATTGTGTCATGGAACGGATGCGCAACGATCCGTTGTTTTCCACCCCGCGAAGAACGCGAAGAATGCACGAGAAAGAATAGGGGAGGAAATACAAATAAGAAAATGAGGAACGAACCTCCGCCGTCATTCATCAAGGCGATGATCCACTCCCGTTAATAGGCTTAAAACAGAGAAGAGATCAACATGAATAAAAAGCATGGATTATTTTCCCCAAAATCACCCCAAAGAAAACCCTCCCATAAGAACGTACGAATCCGCAGATCAACTTGTTCATGGTTGATCCGCGTTCGTCATTTAATCTCTAAAACAGGGAAAAGAAATTGAAATAAAAAACCCCTACCTTTTGAAAGGATCGATTGTTGATAAAGGTGTCGCACTGCTATTGTCGTTGAGATCCTTTAATGTCGGCGCAGCGATCCTCGATCTCGATCTATCATCGTTCTTCGCTGAGAATTCTCTCTAACGCATTGCGGATTCGGCAGACATTCCTCTAAAACGTTGCCAATGATCAACAATTTCTTAACCCATTAAAAAGGGAAACATGTTGTCATTTAATTACGCGGCATCATTAATGAAGCTGAATTTCCATTTTTAAGTTATTATGACACGTCATTAATTTAGGAAACAGTTGCGCCATCACCATGCTGTAGTGGATGTTTCCTTGAATGAAATAAAATAAACTGGTTAATATAATTTAATTTATTTTACTTAAAACTTCAGAAAATTAACTTTTTCCCTCGACCCGTGCCGGTCGAGGTCAACCTCATTCTTAGGTAAAGTCGTCGTCTCGAACGCAACAGTGCGCTCATATTTTTAATCCGGGCATCCGTTTGGAAACTGCCACAACCGCGCACATGTGCTGACTCACTTAACTAAAAAAATGTTCAAACCACCATTCCGGGCTCACTGGACCTCGGAATGATGTGCCGTCTTCGCGCCTGGTCTGGAAATAATTCCATATAATATTTAAAAATAATAAAAGAAAATATGAGTCATTAAAGTCTCCCCACCTTGGGGCTTTACGTCCTCGAAAATCCAAAACAAAGGCTATTAAAAAAGATGAGGGTACTGGGCACAGATCTGGGCCTCCTACTCCCACGTGCTCTCCTGAAGATTCTCGTGCTGCCACCTGACGCGCACTAAAGGGAATAGATCGCCCACAAAGGATCCTCTCCTGCCGATCATCGATCTTCACCGGGTACTCAACAAAGGTCACTCCATCCTCAATGTCCAGCTCTCCCCAGTCGATGACGTGCGATGGGTCATGCACGTACCTCCTCAGCTGCGACACGTGGAAGACATCATGTACCCGATGCAACTGTGGCAGTAGAGCCAGGAGGTACGCCACCTCGCCAACTCTACCCAGGATCTGGAAAGGTCCGATGAACCTCGGAGATATCTTGTCGCCTCGGCCAAATCTCTGTAACCCTCATCGAGGTGAGACCCGAAGGAAGACATGGTCTCCCTATTCGAACTCCAGAGGTCTCTGTCGCATCTTAGCATAAGACTTCTGCTGGCTCTGTGCAGTCTTCATCCACTCCCAGATGATCTGTACCTTCTCTGTAGTAGCTCTCACTAACTCTGGACCCATGAGTGCTGACTCTACGAGGTCATTCCAGCAAAGCGGTGACCGACATGGTCTCCTGTACAAGGCCTTGAATGTTGCCATACCGATGGTGGAGTGGTAGCTGTTGTTGTATGAAAACTCCACCAGTGGTAGGTGGTCCACCCATCTATGACCAAAGTCCAAGATACAGGCTCGCAACATATCCTCCAGAACCAAAATGGTCCTCTCCTTCTGACCATCTATCTTGGGATGAAACGCTGTGCTCAAGCGCAGCTGAGTCCCAAAAGCCTCCTGAAATCCCTTCCACAACCGGGATGTGAAGCGGGTGTCTCAGTATGACACTATAGTCGAGCGGAATCGATGAAGCCAAACTACCTCTTGTATGTTGAGGCGTCCCAAGCTCTCTACGGAAATCTGCTCCCTGATAGCTAGGAAGTGGGACGACTTGGTGAGTCGGTCAACGATCACCCAGATGGAATCGTGCCCCTTGTACGTCCGTGGTAAGCCCGTCACGAAGTGCATCGATATTCCATCCCACTTCCACTTTGGAATGTACAGGGGGTGAGCTAACCCTGCTGGAACCTGGTGCTCAGCCTTCACCTACTGGCATGTGAGGCATCGAGAAACGAAATCTGCCACTGCCTTCTTCAGGCCTAACCACCAGAACTGATGTCGGAGGTCTTGGTACATCTTTGCCACTCTGGGATGTACCACCAAATGGGATTTATGGAACTCCCTCAGGACCTTCCCCTACAATGCCACTGGTACAACAGTGCATCCTCTGAAAAGAAGTACGTGCTCCCCACCTTGCGAATATCCATCAGGAGCATGTCCTGTGGATAACTGAGCATGTAAGGTCACACAGTCGACATCCCCAAGTTGTGCCTCCCTAACTCGCTATAAGAGTGGAGGGGTGACAACCATCGACTGTAGGTAAGCTGTATCCTCTCCATCCATTAAGGATAAATGTAACGTGGCTAATTGTTGTGTCGCCTCACTCAACAGTTGTGAGCTTGAACTTCTTCTAAGAGCGTCTTCCACCTTGTTACCCTTCCCAGAAGTATAGATGATCTCGAAATCATAGTCCTAGAGGAACTCTATCCAACACCTCTACCTCAGATTCAGATCCTTCTGTGATAATATGTACTTGATGCTCTGGTGGTCAGAGTAGACAATGAACCGCTCGCCCATAAGGTAGTGTCACCACATCTTCAATGAGAAGACTACCGATGCTAACTCGAGATCATGGGTCACATAGTTCTACTCATGTGGCATAAGCTGTTGAGAACCATAAGCAAGCACCGCGTGCTACTGCATCAGGACACAGCTGAGCCTGGTCCCTGATGCGTCGCAGAAAACTATGTACTCAACACCCTCCTCCGGCAAACTCAAGACAGGCGCACTTGTCAAACTCTGTCTTAGCTGCTCAAAAGCCTACTGTCACTTTTCTGTCTACATGAAGGGTTGCCCTTTCCTAGTCAAGTCCGTCATTGGTGCTGATATCCCGGAGAAATTAGGGATGAATCTCCGGTAATATCCTGCCAACCTAAGGAAGCTTCACACCTCTGTCACGCTTCGAGGTGGCTCCCATGCTAACACAACCTCCACCTTGGCTGGGTCTACCACTACTCCATCTGCTGAGATGAAATGTCCAAGAAAGTGGACCTCCCGAATCCAGAACTGACACTTTGAGAGCTTCCCATAAAGATGGTGCTCCTGAAGTACGTCCAGAACCACTTGCAGGTGTCTCGCGTGCTTCTCCTCTGACGCCGAGTACACAAGGATGTCGTCGATGAAGACTACTACGAACTGGTCCAAGTACGGCTGGAAGATCTGATTCATCAACCCCATGAACACTGTAGGGGCGTTCTTCATGCCAAAGGGCATCACCAAGTACTCATAGTGACCGTAGCGTCATCTGAAAGCTGTTTTTGGTATATCCTCTTCCCGTACTCGTAGCTGGTGATAGCCTGATCGAAGGTCAATCTTCGAGAACCACTATGCCCCTCTTAGCAGATCAAAGAGGTCATCGATCCTTGGCAGTGGATATTTGTTCTTCACCGTCACCTGATTCAGGCGCCGGTAATCCACACACAACCTCTGACTCCCGTATGCTTTCTTGGCAAACAAGACTGGAGCCGCCCAGGGTGAGACACTGGGTCTTACGAAACCCTTGCTATGCAAATCCTCCAACTGCACCCTCATCTCGCAAAGCTCTACGGGAGCCATCCAATAAGCTGATGAGGAAATCAGTGTCATCCCAGTGTGTAAGTCGATGTAGAAGTCAATTTCCCAGAGGGAGGTAACCCTAGAACATCTTTCGGAAATACGTCCTCATACTCCGCCACCAATGCTGGGAACTGAGAGCTCAAAACATCTACTGCTCTGAGGGTAAGGCTAGACAACTCATGAGTGATCGGCTTCCCCCTCCTATGCATGAGCCCATCTTATGCTGCCTGAGTTTCCTTTTCTCTGATAAAGGAAAATCATGTTCCATCACGGTGGACACACCACACTCTTTGCCTAAAACAATCAATCTGGGCATGGACCGAAGATAACCAATCCATACCGAGAATGACGTCGTAAGGCCTCGACGCTACCACCAAGAGGTTCCAACTGAAACTCTCACCTCCAAGGGTAATATCACACTGTATGCAAAGGTGTGTGATCGTCAAGTCTCCTCCTGTAGGTGTCTCCAAGTGTAAGGATCGAGTCAACGGTTCTATCGGAATCTTGAGGTTTTGTACAAGACATGTGGCTATAAGGGAATGACTGGAACCTGTGTCTATGAGTACAGAAGCTAAGGAAGAAAAGACACAGATCATACCTCGAATCATCCTTGTAGCCCCTTGGTCGTATGCCTCGACCACATGCAGCTGTCCCCGTCCCTGTCCCCCGTCTCCCTGAACCTGGTACGGACCTCCTGTGGGTGGTGGTGGAAGTAAGTCGAAGCGTCTTCCACCACTTGTAGCTCTCCCTGATCCTCTGCCACTTCTGCCGCCTGGCGGATCTGCCTCCTCCGTTCTCTGCCTCTACCTCGGTGGTCCATCCACCACTTCCCTGTCAGCAGCTCGACGTGTCGGGCAATCTCTAGCGAGATGCCCCTACCATCGCATGCATATCATCGCTTCTCCCTAGGCTGACTGGATCCAGCCTCAGAGCCCTGTACTATCGATCCCCTATCCTGGGTCCTCCTATGACGTCTTCCACGTTCAGATCCCTATGCCTAACGTCGGATCCCTGCTACCGGTGTATCTACACCTGTCTGTCTACTACTGACTGCCAGCGGCTGTCTCTACTCTTCCAAGAAGCTCTCGATCACCAAGGCTCGATCGAGCACTACAGAAAAAGTCTAAATTCATAGAGGCACGACACTAGCTCAGATGTCACACTGTAGACCTCACTCGAAGGTCCGAGATCTGAAGTACTGATCCCTAACCATATCCATCGAGTACCTGGCGCGGTTGGTGAATCTTGATGAATAGTCAACCACCGTCATACTACCCTGCTGGAGCTGAAGAAGCTCTTGGATTAGAAAAACTCTCAGAGTAACCGGAGAGAACTCCTCCCTGAAGAGTCGCTCAAACTCTGTCCATGAAAGAGTCTCCTCATCGTGAGTCTGTGTGGTCAGAGTCCACCATCGTCCGGCCGAACCCTGATGAAGGATTTCTCCTAGGACCACCATCTGGTCTGCTGGTGTCCTCACTAGACCGAAAACTCTTGTCCCCACCTCAAGCAAGTCTTCAACCGCCTAAGGGTTGGGCTCACCTCGGAACCTGAGGGGTCTCTATCTCTAAAACTCGTGGAGTGCGCTAAGCCTGCGCTCCTCACCGGTCGGTACTGCAGGTACCACTGACTGCTCCACTGGTGGTATAGTAGGTGCACCACCTGGTGGCAATGCCTGGGGGGCTGGTCCCTGTATCAAATCCTCGTCACTGGGGGTGTCATCCTCGTCATCTTTCTGCTGAATCCTAGCGGGTACGCATCACGGATGCATCCTGTAAAGAAACAAGATGTGTCACGGTCAATGGGTATATCTGGATAGCTGACTCCAAGGATATGGAAGGCACAACCCATTCCTATATGATGCATGTACCTTTTTATTTCCCCAAAACCAGTGTTTATGTGAACTGGGTCGAAATGCAGGTTATCAGAGTCCTAGTGTATGGATACGTTGGCTGCCGCACCAACACTGGAGTCTCTGGCCTGAAAGCCGAACCCGAAACACTCAACACTATTTCCCCCCAACCAAACTCACAGACTCTTGGTCCTAAGGTAGAACCGACCACCTCTGATACCACTCTGTCATGACCCATCCCAGTGGGTCCCACTCCGTGACTCCCCAAGCCCACCTCCAATATGCCAGGGGTTGGTGACTAGCACCGAGTAGGCATGTCACTAACATGGGAGGCATTGCCTATGTACCTGTACACACACAGACACATCTCGAAGCCCACAAATGATGAAATGTAAAACACTAAGGAACAAAAATGAATGCAAACAAATAAACCCAACCAATAGAGTATGACGAAAGGTAGAGTACTGTAAAAGTAAATTGGGCCAGAATACAAGCCCACCAAAAGCAAGAGTCTGAAAAACTGAAAAGTACAACCTGTAAGCAAAAAGGTACTGGGAATGCCGCTCTTAGCCGTAGGAACGTCTCGGCCTGTAGGGAACTCAGAAAGCTCGGTCCTGTTGTGGTCCGCCCTAGACTCTGTCAAAAGGCTTCTCGTCTGCACAAGACGCTAGACGTGTGGGAAAATCCCGTGCAGGGGTGAGTATAACAATACTCAGTAGAGGACCCCAAAAACCACAAGGCAACACAAAGTAAAGGTACAGTCAGCTATGCACAATATATGTTTACCGAACATATAAAAAAAACTAAATATAAACAAAACCTAGTCCCGTGGTCTAGAGACAAGTCACGCAACCGCATACCCCCGCAAGGGATTCCTTCTGAAGATTCCGTGATGCGCTCGTTCCAGGAGACCACACTCCACGAGTCTTATAGATCCGATGACGTCCTTCCGGGAAGAGCTGTTCTTCAGGAACCGTCACGAGATATAGCTACACTCATTACGAGAGACACACTCTTGAGTGGGAAATATTTCGACACACAGATGAGGATCACTACTAGGGATATGGAGGATACCCCGAATCATCCGAAATTCACCTGCCATGTAGAGGATCAACTCCCAGTAGAGTGGGTCACGTCGATGCCTGACTCTACCTAGGGGCTGGAATGGATAGAGGATCTCGATCCGGGCCTCTCAGATTGATGTATAACTCTATCACAGAATGTCCTGCTGAAGGGATCATAATCCTGCGTGAGGGAATAATGCCTGACCTTCAGGGGAACAAGAAGAAGGGGCACTAACCCAAACGAAAGATTTTCAAGGAACGGTGAACAAAAGGACCAAGCTGTTTTCCAAAAAGTACACGACATGTAGAAATGATACACGCCATGTTGTCTGACCCCGGGTATTTCCCGTGTACAACGGCCCATGTCGTGAGGCTGGTCATGTAAAAAACATTATACACAGCGTGTATTATGGTGTACACACCGTGTATGGGTCACTGGGGTTGGCTCCGTGTACTCTGGCCATGTGCCCGTACACGGTCACCAACCCGTGTACTCCAACCCATGCAATCTGCACACGGGGTGACCTGTGTTGTTGACCTCGCCTAGCCGGGTGATGGAGTACACGGTCCTATACTCCATACCGTGTCCGTGTATCCCCGAGGTACATGCTGAGTTCCACGTAGCCACCTCTGCCGAGCTGTACACGTCGTGTCGCCTGAAGCCGTGTAGAGAATCCCGTGTCCGTGTACTACCCAAAGTACACGCTGAACTTCGAGGAAGGTCCAGCACGCAGTGTGACCGAGGTCACATGTTGTGTGATCCTTCTCTGACCCTGAGAACCGGACCGCCACCGTCTGAACTACACAGCATGTTCTTCGGAAGTACACACCGTGTATTCTGGAAATTTCCAGAAATGGCGCACTTCGCCAATGCGCCTCCTGTGCTGCACCGATCATCAATCGGGCCATCTGATCGCCGCAAAACTTCCAGGTTCTGGTCGCCCCAACAGCACGAAGCCACTTCTGTCATTTTCGAGCCTCCAATCGGCCCTGAAAAAATGATTTGATATTCCCACATGAAGAACGCTCGAAGAACACACTTTCCCGATCCGGTCTGATTCGTCATCCGCCATCATCGCCGCACCTCCACAAGGTTGTTGCGGTGTCGAACCTTCGATTTGGGATCGTTGCGTCACGGAACGGATGCCCAACGATCTGTTGTTCGTCGCCCCGTGAAGAACACGAAGAACGCGCGAGAAAGAATGGGGGAGGAAATCCAAATAACAAAATGAGGAACGAACCTCCACCGTCATTCATCACGGCGTTCAGGCTTAAAATGGAGTAGAGATCAACATGAATAAAAAGAATGGGTTATTTCCCCCAAAATCACCCCAAAGAAAACCCTCCCGTAAGAACGTACGAATACGCGGATCAACTTGTTTATGGTTGATCCGCATTCGTCGTTTAAACTCTAAAATGGGGAAAAGAAATTCAAATAAAAAACCCCTAACTTTTGAAAGGATCGATCGTTGATGAAGGTGTCGCGCTACCGTTGTCATCGAGATCCTTCAACGTCGGCGCATCGATCCTCGATCTCGATTTGTCATCATTCATCACTGAGAATTCTCTCTAACTCCTTGTAGATTCATCAGAGATTCCTTTCAAACGATGCCAACGATCAACAATTGCTTAACCCATTAAAAAGGAAACATGTTGTCATTTAATTACGCGGCATCATTAATGACGTTGACTTTCCATTTTGAAGTTATTATGACGCGTCATTAATTTAGGAAACAGTTGTGCCGTCGCCACACTGCAGTGGATGTTTACTTAAATGAAATAAAATAAACTGGTTAATTTATTTTATTTTATTTTACTTAAAACGTCAGAAAATTAACTTTTTCCCTTGACCCGCGCAGGTTGAGGTTAGCCTCTTTCGTAGGTAAAGTCGTCGTCCCAGATGCAATGGTGCACTTAGATTTTTAATCCGGGCATCCATTTGGAAACTGCCACAACCGCGCATAAGTGCCGACTCACTTAACTAAATAAAGTTGAAACCACCATTCTGGGCTCACTGGACCTCTGAATGATGTTCCGTCTTCGCGCCCGGTCTCGAAATAATTCCATATAATATTTAAAAATAATAACAGAAAATCTGAGACATTACGATATTAAAATGAGTTTTAGATTTTAAAGGTACCATATTGATAAATTTCACGGATAAGGTGATAAGGGTTCGAAATATACTCGTCCAATAGGTCTTTCATAAGTGTAAGTCTTAGATTTTACATTATATTTTCATTTTATTTAAATCGTTCATTAATGAGGTAACCACTTCATCATCATGATGTCATAAATAATTTAATTTATTTAAGGTCTAAATTTTTTAAAAAAATACTATGATGTAAGAAATATTTTTATCTTTCCAATTACTATTTATAGTTGAAGAGATCATTTATAAAGAAATAATTAAAAATGTTTTACTCAGGTGATACATTCTTTAGTGATATTCTCCTTTCTTTAAAAATAAAATGATAAAGTGTCACTTTCACCCAAAAGTGATTCCATGGTGTCCCAAAGTTTGCCACAAGAAATACCATGGTAGGCCATGACATAACCAGTAGCATTAAGACACATGTTGGGGTCATTTGTTATTATTATGATATTATTTTATTATCCTTAACTACCTGATTACTAATTAATCAAGATAATTAAAGATAATTATCATCATTACTATTCATATTGTCCAAAAACAAGAGTCTTAGTTACATAATTTGTACCTTTTTATTCCAAATATGGAATCCATTTTACCAAATTCCAAACACAAAAATTTCAATAATTAATTTAAAAATAATTCCCGTTGTCAAATCAAATAGCGGGGTTTTTTTTAAACAATATCTATGAAAAGTTTGGCACTTGTTTATGCCCAATTCCAAAGTGAAATTAATTATAATGACCAACATTGGATTAAATGGTAAAAATATATTCTAATTACACATTATGACCAATTAAAAATATAATCTAACCATATAATTAAATTAGATGAAAAAGCAGTTTTGATTTCAAATGCAGTATTTTTCACTATTCATTAAAAATGAACATTGTTAGAAAAATACCAAAAATTAACCCAAGGTAAATTTCAATATCCCAATCATAAAGAATAAATTTATTTTGACAAATAGATCTTATAAAATTGTCAAATTTTTGATATAAAAATGGGTTTCCATCAAAAGGTAGTAAAACAATCTTTTAAAAATATTAGTGTATTCCATGCTTAAGATTGGATTTATTCTCATTTTAAGCCTCTAAAACACTATATAACTCATAAATAGACATATATGAAAATATATATTATTCATTACTTACTTGGGATGTTACATCCTTCCCCATTTATAAAATTGCATCCTCGTAATTTATTTACTTATTGAATAAGTGGGGGTATTTATCCCTCATTGCATTTTTAGATTCCCATGTTGCATATTCAGTCATGTGGTTTTTCCACAAAACCATTACATGATGAATCACCTTATTCCGCAACACTTTATCCCTATGGTCACAATTCCGGACCAGTTTTTCCTCATAAGATAGGTTCTCTTCCAGCTGAACTACCTCTGGACTCAAAACATGAGATGGATCTGGCATGTACTTTTTTAACATTGAAACATGAAAAACATTATGTACTTGAGATAAACTCGTAGGTAAAGCCACTCGGTATGCAACTGATCCAAATATCTCTATAATTTCATATGGTCCAATGATCCTTGGGCTCAGCTTTCCTTTCTTACCAAATCACATCACACTTTTCCATGGTGATACTTTGAGAAAAACATGATCGCCTACCTCAAAAGAGGGATCCTTCTTCCTATTGTCCGGATAACGTTTCTACATGCTTTGAGATGTTCTCATGTGTTTCTGTATCAGCTAATCTTTTTCTGTAAACTCTTCTACCAATTCTGGTCCCATCAACTTCCTTTCACCCACTTCATCCAAAAAAGATAGAGTTCGACACTGCTTCCCATATAATGCCTCAAATGGTGCAATCTGTATACTAGAATGAAAACAATTATTATAAGAAAACTCAACCAAAGAAATAAGTTTGTCCCAACTTCCCATATAATCCATTGAACAAGCACGTAGAATATCCTCTAATGTCTGAATCGTTTGTTCTGACAGCCCATCTGATTTTGGATGAAAAGCTGTACTAAAATTTAATTCAGTACCCAATGACTTCTTGAGGGCCTTTCCAAATGTTAGAAGTGAACATGGGATCATAGTCAGATAGAATGGAGATAAGAACTCCATGTAACCTTACTATATCTTTATGATACAAAAGGGAAAGTTGATCTAGAAAGAAAGTATGTCATATAGCAAGGAAATGAGCAGATTTAGTCAAGCGATTAACAATAACCCAGATTGCATTATTACCTCGAGGTGTCTTCGACAATCCCACAGCGAAGTCCAGGGATATATTATCTCATTTCCACTCTGGTACAAGTAAAGGATGAAGCATCACTTTTAGTAAATGCCACACTAATTTAACCTATTAATAGGTCAAACACTTCATAGTAAAATCATCAATATCTATTTTCATTCCATCCCACCAGTAGTACTCCCGAAGATCTCTGTATATCTTAGTACTTCTAGGATGAACTGAAAACGGAGAACTATGAGCTTCACGTAACAACTCGCTCTTCAGCTGTGAATGACACGACACACACAATCTCTTCCCAATTCTCCAAACACAATCAATATCAATTTTTAATTCATACAACTTACCTTTCTGAACCAGCTCTACCTTTTTTTGCAACTCACTATCTTGCTTTTGTGCTTGCATAATTCTGTCTGATAGAGAAGATTTCACTGATACCTAAAACAAAATAGAAGGAAATCCAGCACCAACAACTTCTATTCCAAATTTCATAGAATCCATAACCAACGGATCACGTTCCAAATGAAACATTTTTAATGAAGCATAACTTTTTCGACTCAAAGCATCAGCCACTTTACTTGCTTTTCACGGATGGTAATGAATTGTACAATCATAATCCTTGATTAATTATAGACATCTCCTTTATCTCATGTTCAATTATTTCTGAGTGAATATAAACTTTAAACTTTTGTGATCGGTATATATTTCACACTTTACTCCATAAAAATGATGCCTCCAAATCTTTAAATCGAAAACAACAGAAGCTAATTCCTAATCATGAGTAGGGTATTTTACCTCATGAGTTTTCAACTGACGTGAAGCATAAGCAATTATCTGATCATTCTGCATTAGGACGCAACTAAGTCCTTTTAATGAATCATCACTGTAGATAACATAATCACAATTCTTGGAAGTTAGTGCCAAAACTGTAGCATTCACCAATCTTCTTTTCAGTTCCTAAAAACAATCATCACATTCTTTTGTCCAGATAAACTTAACACCCTTCTGAGTTAGCTTATTCATTGGAGTAGATAACCATGAAATGTTTTTAACAAACCTTTGGTAATAGCCTGCCAAACCAAGAAAACTACTAATCTCGGTTACATTTTTGGGTCTTGGCCATTCTCCCACAACCTTTGTTTTTGCAGGATCAACAGTTATCCCATCTTTAGAAACAATGTGACCAGGGAAAGAAATTTGTTTCAACCAAAACTCACACTTTCTGAATTTCCCATACAATTTCTTTTCTTTTAGGGTTTGAAAAATAACCCTTAAATGACTTTCATGCTCCTCTTTACTTTTAGAAAACAGCAAAATATCATCAATGAAAACAACCACAAACTTATCCAAGAGCTCATGGAAAATTCTATTCATATGGTCCATGAATAGAGCAGGTGCATTGGTTAGCCCAAAAGGCATTACTACAAATTCATAATGGCCATATCTTGTACGAAACGTGGCCTTCGGAATATCTTCTTCCTTTACCTTCAACTTATAGTACCCCGATCTCAGGTCAATCTTTGAAAAATTTTGAGCTCCCTAGAGCTGATCAAACAAATCATCAATATGAGGAAAATGATATTTTTTCTTAACAGTGATTTCATTCAAGGCTCTATAATCAATGAAAAGTCTCATAGAACCATCTTTCTTTCTAACAAATAAAACAGGAGCACCCCGTGGTGATGTTATAGGTCGAATGAAACCTTTCTCTAACAAATCTTGTAATTTCTCCTACAACTCTAAAATTTCAATTTGAGCCATTCGATAAGGGGGTTTTAAAATTGGATTAGCATCAGGAACTAAGTCAATAGTAAATTCAACTTCCTGATCTGGTATTATTCCAGGAAACTCATCAGGAAAAACATCATGATACTCATTTACCATAGGCACATCATTAATATGAATAGTTCCTTTGTTTTCCACAATATGTGCAAGGTAAAATTCATTTATATCTTTTACATGTTTCTCAGCCTCTTGATATGTTATCAACAATAAGGGTTCATTCTTGTACACAAACTGAAAGTCTTTATGAAAAGAAATTTCTTTAGCTCTATAATCAATCTTAGCATGGTAAATAGGGAGCCAATCCATACCCAGGATAACATCAAACTCTACTAGAGGTAAAACAATAAGGTTTTCAAGTAGGTTCTTTACACGGATAAGGATAGAAATATTCTTATAAATTCTTTTTGCCTCAACATTCCTCCCAGGTGTTTTTACCAAAAGTTTAGGAGTCAACTATTGAGATGAAATTCCCAATTTAATAGAAATTTTTTCAGAGATGAAAGAATCTGTAGACCCCGAATCAAAAAAATACATTAGCATAATCTAAGAAAACAAACAAAGTACCTGATACCACTTCATTTGATGGCCCAACATCTACTTAAGTAGTTGCAAAGGATTTCACCACCCATTTATGCTTGTAGTCTAACTACAACCCATCACTCGAGCTCTTTGTCAGACACTCGTTTGCATAGTGACCCATCTCATTGCACTTGAAGCATTTCACTAACTGTAAATCAAATTTGGTCTTACCATCAACTTGATCTTTTCCAATGCAATCACGAGCCTTATGTCCCATATTACCACATCGGTAGAACTTTCCATAATTCAAAAGACATTCCCCAGCATGATTTTTACCACATTTATCACAAACTGGGAACATATTTTTCTTACCATCAGACCTTTTTGACGAATTATTCCCCCTCTCCTACCACCTCGGTCTCTTCTTCTATTGGTTGTTATAGAACAATTGATCCTCGGAAAACTCCATTTCCACCTTCTCAGCACATCGAACAAGCTTTTCATAACTCTTGAACTTGCGAGAAGCTAAAGCCCTTCGATATTTTGGATTTAATCCTGAGTAAAAACGATTGATTTTACTATCAAGGTCTCTGATAAAATTTGGAGCATACCTTGACAATCGAGTGAACCTTTGTTCATAAGAAGCCACTGAGTCTTCCTATTTCCTTAATTCCAATAATTATTTTTCCATCCAAAGTCTAATAGCCTTAGGAAAATATTTCTCATGAAACATACCTTTGAATTCATCCCAATAGAGAGCATCAATCTCATCAGCATCCCTGATATTTTTAACCATCGACCACCACTGATCTGCTTCACTCTCCTAACGGTAAATAGCAAGACTAACCTTTTGATTGTCTGAACACCCCATGACATCCAAAATCTTCTCCAGTGCTTTAATCCACACTTCATCTAGCACAGGGTCAGATGATCCTATGAATGATGGGGGATGTTTCCTCATGAAATGTTCCAACACTGACATGTTCCTCTGCGGTTGATCTAGCTAATCTCGTGCATGGACACCACCACCATTTATCGCTTGTTTCAACTGTGCCATTACTACAACAAACTGTTCAGTTCCAATTCCGAACATCTCAGGATGCTGATTCAGAAGGTCATTTCTTTCTGTATGCCTTCCTAGTACTGCTTCCCTGTTTCCTCAATGAAAGGATATTGAGACAAAGTCCCATACTTCGGGTCCGACTTGACTCGATCGTTCTTTAACCTCCTGAATAATAAACTTGAGTTAATTTCTACTTTCTTAAGAACCTTTCTCAAGTTCCTTTTTCCTTTTATATCACTTATTACCATGTCATGAACGCTATGCAATTATTTAAGTTAGTAATGGTCATTTTGTTGACCCTTGGCACTTGAGTCAAACAATAAACTTCTTGTAATTACAAGTTGTTCATGTGGTAAGATATCCATTATATCTAGAATTATATTCATGATTTAGATATCATATATATCATATATATCCAGTATATTCATGCATTTATAATATTACATAACATTTAGAGGTAAGAAATGAAATGCACCATTCATGGATACAGTAAGCCGTACGTACCCATGAATGCTACTTCCATTTCTATTTCATATTTAATGGAATGTAATCATAATGATATAAAGGTATATTATAATTCCAGTATAATATCATATATAATATCATTAACTCCATCCTTTATACGTCTGACATATGGCATTAACGAATCAAATCACTTTGAGGGGGCGGTAGTCCGCACATCCTAAAATGAAGATATCGCGTTTACCAAAAATGGAAACCATAAAGGTATGCCATAAATGAAAAATACAGAAGCTTAAGGAAAAAATAATCATACTATATATCATATATAAATATAGTTACATCTTAATGGACACCTTTAAAGGTGTTAGAAAAATATTGAACAATCATCATTTAGTGAGGCAGAAATTCTCCGTCCATGGAAACAGTATGCTCTTTAACCATTAGATGTAGGTGTGTGTAAGTGTAACTCTAATAATTCTTACAACAACATCCTAGTATATTGAAGATACTGGTGTTGTTACAAAATAAATTAATAAAAATAGTTTAGGGCGTTGGAGAAGCAAAATAAAACAAAAGAACATTAGAGAAGTCTTTACCTCTAAATCGGGTAACTCCTCTTGGTTTGAACCAAAAGGGTTTCTGGAAAAGCATTCTGCCTAAGATAAGGCATCTAAGATGAATAAATGGATGTGGAGAGATAAAATGAGCAGAGCTTGTCTGAGCCAATGGCTTGAGAAGTGTGGGTAATGAGGTAGAGTTGGGGGTCTTTTATAAGAGGAGAGGGGGGGAACTCTTGGAAAGTTATAAAATGTAACTTTATATTAAAATGAGTTTCAGATTTTAAATGTACCAAATTGATATATTTCGAGGATAAGGTGATAAGGGTTCCAAATATAATCATCCAATAGGTCTTTTATAAGTGTAAGTCTTTGATTTTACATTATCTTTTCATTTTCTTTAAATCGTTCATTAATGAGGTAACCGCCACATCATCATAATGTCATAAATAATTTAATTTATTTAATGTATAAAAATTATAAAACCAATACTATGATGTAGGAAATATTCTTATATTTCCAATGACTATTTATATTCCAATATATCATTTATGTAGACAAAATTAAAAATGTTCTACTCGGGTGATACATTCTTTAGTGATATTCTCCTTTCTTTAAAAATAAAATGATAATGTGTCACTTTCACCCAAAAGTGATTCCATGGGGTCCCAATGTTTGGAAACCGGAATCCCATGGTCGGGAATGACACAACCAGTAGAATTTGGACACATTTTGGGGTCATTAGTTATTATTATGATATTATTTTATTATCGTTAACTACCCAATTACTAATTATTCAAGATAATTAAAGATAATTACCATCGTTATTATTCATAATGTCCAAAAAAAAGAATCTTAATTACATAAATTAGACCTTATGATTCCAAATATGGAATCCATTTTACCAAATTCCAAACACAGAAATTTCAAAAATTAATTTAAAATTAATTCCCGTTGTCAAAACAAATAGCGAGTTTTTTTTGAAACAATATATATGAAAAGTTTGGCACTTGTTTATGCCCAATTCCAAAGTGAAATTAATTATAATGACCAAAATTGGATTAAATGGTAAAAATATATTCTAATGACACTTTAATACTAATTAAGAAGATAATATATCCATGTAATTAAATTAGATGAAAAATAAGTTTTGATGTAAAATGCAGTATTTTTCACTATTCATTAAAAAATGAACATTATCAGAAAAATACCAAAAATTCACCCAAGGTAAATTTCAATGTCCCAATCATAAATAATAACATTATTTTGACAAATAGAGCTTATAAAATTGTCAAAATGTTGATTTAAAAATAGTTTTCCATCAAAAGGTAGTAAAATGATCTTTTAAAAATATTAGTGTATTCCATGCTTAAGATTGGATTTATTCTCATTTTTATCCTCTAAAATACTATCTAATTGATAAATAGACATAGATAAGAATATCTATTATTCATTAATTTCTTGGGAAGTTACAATTATCTTTTAATTTTATTATCTTTATCATTAGATTTTAGTTCCTCCTTATAAATTATTAACATTCCAATTTTCACATTGAATTATAGTTTAGGTTTGTCATAATATTATTAGTTGGTGACAAATATTCTTATGATTTTTTCATTAGATATTTAAAAATTCATAGTTTCCAATTTTTCATATCCATAAGTTAAATCATTGAATTATTTATCTCACTGAACCAAAAATAAATTTATTAAATAGACTTGTTGGATTTTATCATAAATGAATTATATTTTATATAATAATTATTTAATCACAGATCGTTAACATTTGATGTTCCTTCCTTAGATATGAATAAAGTATCCCAAACCATGTAAGAAGTATCACATACTAATACTGTATTAAATTCATCTTCACCAATAGTAATAAATAAATCATCAATTGGTTTCTAATTACCATCATAAGCATCCTAATATGAGTCATCCTAATTTTTGTATCATCTTTAGGGTTTTCATATTTATCATCCAGAGTAAAAAAAATCAAAACCGATTCTTTCAAGGTAGATTCTCTTTTTGATTTTTCCTTGACCATAATGTTGACCATTAAAATTGATAGGTTGATTACTATCAGGCCACTAATGATTATAATAATACCTAAAGATGTAATATTAATCAAAAATATTTTTATAGTCTTTCCCTTGTGACATGATTAGGTTAAAAAATAAAATTAATATAGTAAAAAAGTAAAAACATAGATTTAGAAAGAAAATAGCTATGAAAAAATTTATATTTATATTATAACAAAATCCCCGAAATAAAAAATTTTCCAATTAAAAAATATTATTGTTTTATATAATTTTATGCTTTCAAATAATTTTTTAGAAGCATTATCATTTAATAGTTAAAAAATTGAAATTATTTTTTCTTTAGTAATATTTTTACTCATACATAATACTATCTATATACATTAAAAATAAATAATAAATAAAAGATTACATTTCTCAATCATAGTAGTGAATATATTTATTTAAAAAAGAAAAGAATGATGTTTAGTTAATAGATAATTTATTTTTATGGCTTTTAGAAGAAATGCAATAGATTTACAGTGTACGTTAACAAATGAGGTTTAGCCACAAGATAGAACCCAATATCGTCCACATAAAAGTTACTCACTACCAATAATGTTTATTAAAAATTAATAATGTTGATCCATTACTTGGATAGGGCATTTAAAAATTAAAAGAAATTCTCACTAGGCAGTTAAGGCTTATCACCAAACCTCTTACATAGTTCTGTGTGAGAGAATAGAAGAGTGTGACGAGAAACAAAATAGAATCAAAGTACTATTAAATATAGTATAGGGGTAGTTCCAAATAGGTTTTCAATAATATTAAAACATGAATCAATTAAAAAAAATTATAAGATAGAGAAAGGTGATATGAAATGTAGGGTGAACCTTCTTTGCTAAATTTTAGTTGACCATCATTGTTATTTTCACCTCGTGTGATGTTCTAAAATTTTATGAGTGAAAACTGATGTCTATCATGCTCTTCCTTGATGATTTAAAAAAAGGTTTGGAATATAGAATATCATGCTATAACACTACAATAGTTTATGGTATGTATCTTTTTAAATTTAATTTCTTCGACAATATAGGTTTCACAAAACATCAAGCTTAAACAAATAACGATATACAATTAAATATCATTATTTCAAAACAATTGTTATAACCAAGAAATTAAATTATTAGCAATAAAAAATATTATCAAAATTAAGAGATATATACATATATATTGTATTTAATCAAATGTTTTTAAATTAATAAAAATTATTGTATTGGCATAAGAGAAGAATAAAAAAATTTACATGTAAACGACTTTATTTTTCCAACAGTAGTTTTAATTCCTTTTAATGCCGCACTTATTAGAAAATATAATTTTGAAACTTTTATAATTTCTATTTAAGAAAATAAACATCATTTTCAAAATAATAATTTAAAAACTATCTTAGGGTGTCATTTTGGTATCTGTCTAAAAAAATTTATCTTCCAATGAATTGTAGAAAATCATGATTTTTTTATAAAACATTCATTTTCATTATATTAATAGTATATTTATGATTTAAATTTTATCTAAAATTTTAAGATATATATTAAATTTAATGATCTCATAAATGATGATATTATGTATTTGTATCATGGAATAAGTAAAAAATGTATTAAAAATGTTAATGTATGTTTTGGAAGTTCTGGGAATGTAAATGTTTATTTAAAATTTTATAATTTATTTAACAATTTAAAAGAAGAATTATTTTCAAAAAATTGATTAATAAATTAATAATTTGTTGCCTTATTATTACAAGATAACTTTATGATACCTTAATTATTATTTAAAAGTGTCATAAAATCAGTTATAAAATTGAAATCTGTATTTTTTGAATAAATGATGATTTTAAAAAAAATTAAATTTCTCATAAGTATAAAATTATTTCAAACAAATGGATTCGATTTTTAAATTTTTATACATAAAAAATGATTAGTGTAAATTATTTATATTTTTCTAAAATAGTTGAACTTTAGGTAATTTATGGTATTTAACATTATAGGTTGATAAATGAATTATTGAGTCATGGTTGATGAATGTTTGAGGTAATAATGAATTGACTTGAAATCACATTAATTATTAAATGTATTTAGTCACAATAATCATCATTATTCATAGACTTGATCCAAAATAATAAACAAATGAATTAGATAAAAAACACCCATCTTTTCCACTATAAATACCACCCTACACCACCCCTTATCCTCACACGTCCAAAGCCTTGAATATTTTTTATATTCTTCCCATTTACCTTACAAAACCTCTCCCCGAAATTATAGACTTTTGGTTCTCACTAAAAAACCATTTTCAAGTCCATTAAGGTAGTTCTCAAGGAATCGACACTCAAGAGGTAAAACATTATCTCTCCATCTCCATCAATTTATTTTCTTTTATTATCTTTACTCACCTCTGCAACCCAAATAGAAATATATAACTATAGTATATTTTATATAATTTAATGTTTTTATGTTAATGGTATATCAACCATAAATTCTTTTCTCTTCCCCTTTTTATTCTAAAAATTAAAACATCGTTCGTGAGGTGCCTGTTAACCACCTTCCTGGATGGAATGTTTTAGTTTATCATTTATGACTTCAAGTACAATCATAAATATATTTTTATGGTTAAAAATACATTAATATATTTAATAAAAATTATTTATTTTTCTTGAACTAGTATATTTACATAATATTAATACAAAATATAGAACTACTTCAGGATGATCGAAACAACCACTAAAATAATCCAAACAGTCATTGTTAATGTTTTATCAAATGAATCATCTTAAAATATTTTTAAAAATAATATATATAGGACCATTAAATTATATGGAAGTCCATTAATAAAATATAATTTTAATGCAGGTTAAATATTCACATTTCACTTGATCTTTCGTACATGTATACAAGTGTACCAATCATAAAAACCATGGAAATAAACATTTCTGAATGATGAAATTAAATCTTATAACTCATAGAAAAGGCCTTAAATAACTTAAAATAATTATAATAAATCACATAAATTTTGAATATATTATTTATTATATTATTACTGAATCTAATTTCACTATCAAGGATGATAACAATAAGTGAAAAACACATTCATACATAAGGTAATTTTTTCCCATCACATATTCATTTCTATGAGATATGCCTCATTAACCACTATTTACCATGTGTGGTGTATGTATACCACACTTTTATGTTTCATTTAATTATTATATTTATATTCATTTCATTAAATGTTTCATTGGATTCTCATTAATCTTTTTGGGCATACAATTTGACTATTTGCAAAGTGGTAAGGGTTTCTTTCCGAACCTCCATTTTACTACATTGGGTTACACTTTATCACTCATCACCCTCATGTAATTCTTAAAATATATTATATAATTCTTGTATAATATATTTATATGTTCAAAATTAAGTTATCTAGATAATTTAATCATTCATTCATGAACAAATTCATGTTTTACAAGGATCCCTTTCAATTTACTCCTGATAAGCATGCCTGATTAAAAGGAACATGAATTGAAAGGTTATAGGGTATGGATCCCTTCTCTCCTGGCCATCCCCCTACCACTTTCGTCCACTCCTAGGGTTTCCTTCTCAACCCCTACATTGTGGGTCTGCATCACGCTTGAGCGTCGTTAATCTTCCTTTTTCTTCCAACTTTCTCTCTTTTCTCTGCGGATTTCCCTCTTCCAGCCCCATCAGTGCAGACTTTTCATGGGTTCTATCCCCTTTTCTTCCTGGCAGCTCATCCATGCCTATTTTTCTTCCTTTTAGTTTCATCCTCAGTGGTGGCCTTTGTGTCCACTAATCCTATGTTATGATATATCATTCCTTTATGTCTCTCCAGGCCGGAGCTGAATCAGTGGTGAATATGAGGTTTTGGGATTTGAGGTTTAACAGTCTCCAGTTTTATGGAAGCCCCGATTCAGTTTGCCTCTATTTTTTTGTTGGTTCCTGGTTCACTGCCTCATCATTGTTTCTATCATTCGGAGCCTTCATCTGGTGTTTCCTTGATCTGATCCCAAGTTCCCCTACACCTCTCCGAGGTGGATTAGGAGTAGTGGTTACGAAGGGGTTTTGGGATGTGTGGATTGGTGGATGTCGACATTCATGGCGTGAGTCCTTGACGATGGATTTGTTCAGATATGGCTCCCAGTCTAGCGACTTTAGTAGTACGGTGTATTTGTCAATGATATTTCTGTGTTTGTATTTTTTTGGTTCTGTTTTGGTGGGCATTATTATGCGGCTTCAGAGACGACGATGGGTATGTTTCCGATGAGTGGTTATTAGTGTTGTGGATGATGATGGGGGTGGGGAGGCATCATGGTTCTCTGCTTAGTTTTCTTAGTAGATGTTTGTTTTGGGTTTCTTCGATGTCGTCGGTGGTCCTGTCAGCTTGTGTAGATTGGAGAAGTGGATGTCTGTGATACGAAATAGTTGATAGTGGGTCGGGTTGTGTGAATCAAAGTGGCATGTTGGTCAATATTCATGGCTCGAGGCGATTTGGCAGTGTAGTGATTGGTTTTGTTTTCAAATATGGAATTTGGGGTTTTGGCTACATATGGGTTTAATTATGAATTTTTTGTTTTTATGTGTTGTTTTGGATTTTGGAATGTATGGTTACCACTAAACTTAAAGTGGCTATAGAAAAATACAAAAAATATGGAATGGGAGGAGATTAAAGGGAACATCCAAATTTCATACACATTTTCAAGTACACTCAATAATATATTTTAATATAAAATTATTTATTTTTAATAACTCATTTCAAAATTAAAAACTATATTATTTCATTTCTAGTTTATGAAAACAATTATTCCCTTTCCTCTTTAAAGACTCCTTTATATTTTCTCTTAAACCACACCAAAGTTTCTCATTTCTAAAGTTTCTTAAAATCCATTTTCACATTTTTGAAACCATTTATGCCTTAAATATATTTGTTATTACCTTTAATTTTTTGTTATATACATGATCAGGGTATAATTTTATGACAAATATAGATGATTTTTCCAAAATAACTCTTCTTTTCAATGAAAAAGGGGATTTCTATCATGAATTTCTCAATTATTTTATTAATGTCCTTTAATATATTATTATGATTAAACTATTTCAATGTGGTAGGGGAAACCATAATTTAAATGTAATTTTTTATTAGATTTAATAAATGAATTAGACGTAGTATGTTATGGGTTGGGCCAACTGTATCCCCTTTATGCATCGATAGGTGTCATTAGAAAAATTTGACCCCGTTTTGGGAAAGGACGTACCCATGTATATATACTTCTTTGAAAAGGCCTTGATATAATGTTAACATTGTCTCGAATCATTTATTCCATCATTATTATACTGTTATTTTATATTCTGTGTTATTATTCGACTAGTAGAATATCCATGGTAGAGTTTCATTCTCATGTGATTAGTTATGGAATAGTTAAATAGATTTTATACCTACCAAATTATTCTAAAGATTACGATTTAATAGAAGGTATTTTTTATTCATCATTCCTTATTATTTATTTTTATTTATAATAAGCTTCCACTATTTTCATACCCTAACAGGGCATCTGAGGTTTCCCATTTATTATGTTTTATTTTTCCAAAGAAGCAAATATGTATATTAAGAATGATTTTCGGGCTTATGATTGGAGAATAATGGTGTTTTTAAATGGATTATCTATGTATTATTTTATGTTTTAGATTTTAATGTAAAGTTCATGAATGTAATATAGATTCAAAACTACTAAAATAATAATTCATTTGGGATTTGAGTCTTGTATCTATGCTAATTTATTAAATTAAGGCACATTCTCTGGGCTACTGGGGTCAGGGTATTTATAGTTGGAATCATATAAATTCGAGTAGAAAGCATGGAAAATAGATATCGAAAATATATATATAAGGGAACATAACCCCAATATAGACATTATGTATAATATTAGATGAAATCCTAGTGTTTTTCTAAGGTATAAATTATGTGGGTCTTTCAATAAATATATCCTTATCTAGATACTATAGCTGGATGTGGTTCTGGCACAAATGTACCTAGGGGTAAAAACTCAAACAAGGTTCATCAGGAATGACTCAGAGTAACCTAGTACATGACAATGTTCCTTACTATGCACCAAGTTTAACACTCCTGATGAAATGTTTTAATAGAATTACCATATTCATAAAAAACTATAATGAATGATTTAAAAGTAATTATATTCCTAAAAAACCATGTCTATGATTATGATATTATCTACACTAAAATTTACAATTTTTGTTAGGAGTTATTATAGATTGAAATTATGAATTATGATTCATAACCTAATTTAGTGTATTCCATTATTTATAAATGGAATATAATAGAAAGAATGTGGACCTCACCAATAAACATGTTCTAAAGAGTATGAATTATAAAATATTTTATGAGAATAAGCCAAACATTCAAAGGGAAGTAGGCTACCGAATATTCTCATCATATTATGAAATACAATCTGGTTTCAAAACAAAATATAATGAATTATCAAAGTCTAATGGATTTAAATTGTAGAGGGGGAAGAAGATGACTACCTGAAAAATGTTAGATAAATAGAAGAAGGAAAATAAGTATTTTCCCACATGTGATAATTCTGGAAGGAAACACTTGGAATGTTCTTAAGAGGAAAAAAAGTTTTTCATTTAGTGTAGAGAAAAAGGTAACTATGCTCATGATTTTTAGGAAAGAAAATAATCCTCCAATGATTAGTGCTTCAACTGCAAGGATATGTGGAACTATTCAAATTAATGTCTCATGCATGAAATGTATATAACTGAAAAGTGGATAATGGATCTGGTTCAAGACTATGTTACTACCAAAACCGATGTTGAATGATTAATTTTCTAGTTTTTAGATTCATGAATTTTGATATTTGTTTATTTTATCAATTAAGAACTAATTTTAAGAATCTTGAGATATATAAGTATTGTACTATAGTACATCTTCTTTAAGGAATTTGAATCATGTGATGAATAGAACTTACCATCAATAGAGTGATTCTATTGTTAGTTGATCATTTAAAAAACACATAACTTAGGACATATAACCCTAAATACATGATTTATGGTAAGATAATAATATATAAATGTTTATGGGATAGTATTAGTGACCATGAAAGTGGTTATTCATATGAAAGTTTACATTATACTGGAATTATTAGAAGTTTGTATATAATTCTTTAGTAAAAAACATGAGATTATACTCATTTAAGCATGCATGAATTATAAATTTTGAAAGGATATTAATGTTTAATATAATAAGAGATACATTATTTGGGGAAATCATAAGTTATGTTGATTATGTGAATATAGTGACCATCGTTCAAATTTTTTGGATATTTTAATTTGGATAGACATATTATATATGAGTTGTAAGTTTAACTAATTATAGACTAGATTGAGGATATTATTGGTTAAGATTAGATAATAATTTATCATATTAGATAACATACTATAAAAATTATTGTTATATTAAAATTTTAAAGGGAAAAGGAATTTTTTGTGGATATTATGATCCATACATGTGTTTTAGGCATAATTTTTTTCTGGAATATCCATATCCAAGTTTAAGAAATTATGTGGAGGTAAAACGGAGCACAACGGAAAGATGAGATTATAACATGGAAAAGAAATCATTTAATTTTATTTTATCAAGTTGTTATATGGATAGTAAATGAAACGATCACAATGAGGGAAATGAATTTAGAATTTTTTTTTTCTATTTACTTTTACTTATGAGAAATCAATTGTCTTTTAATCAATCACATGATTTACAGTTTTGTGATTAGTAAATTTCTAATGGAAATGTTCTCTATCACTCAATATCAAATCTCATTAGTTAGATTTCAATTTCATTTCCATGTTATCTCTTTCCAGTTATTATTTCCTCTAAGAATACTATTTTTGGGGTAAAATTATATTTTCCCTTTCCCTCTTATTAAGTGGATATTTTGTTAACCAAACTTCTGATATGGGTTTCCCATAATGTAATTTTAAAGTATGAATCATTTATTTTAGATGTAGAATTTAAAATAACGAGGATGAAATTTATTAAAGGATAGAAGAATGAAACATCAAAAAAAATTTATGGTATGTATCTTATGAAAGTTAATAATTCAATAACATAGGTCTCACATAACACCATGCATAAAAAACAATGATATAAAACAAAATATCATTATTTAAAATGACTGTTATAACCTAACTGTTAAATTAGAGGGAAAGAAAATTATTAAACAAATTATGAAATTTATATATATTATAATTTTATAAAAATGATAAAAAATTAATCTAAATGATTTTGTAGTCATAAGATAAGAATTAATCAAATTTTACACATAAAAGATCATATTTTTATAAGGAAGTTTTACATCTTTTTAATGGAGAACTAGTTTTAAAATTTAATTTTTGGAAATTTATAAACTCTATTGAAAAAAACTAAATTTATTTTTAAAATCAGATTGTAAAAACTATATTATGGTGAAATTTTGGTTTTTTTTTCAAAAAATATTTATTTTCTAATGAATAATAAAAAATTCTGATTTTTTATAAAACTATCACTGTCATTATATAAACAGTCTATTTATTATTTAAATTTTATCTCATATATGAAATTATATATAAAATTTAGGTATCTAATAAATGATGATATGATATATTAATATAACGAAATAAGAAAATATAGGTATTAAAAATGAAAAATTATGTATTGGTATTTTTGTGAAATGTAAATTTTTATTTTTATTTATATAATTAATATAAATATTTAAAATAAAAATTATTTTCAAAAAATAAATTCAGAAATTAATATTTGATTCTTATGATTATAAAATGATTTTAGGCGACCATAACTAATGTGTCAAACTGCTATAAAATCTCTTGTAATTTTAAAATATGCAATTTTCAAATAAATGATGATTTTAATTAAAAAATTAAATTTATCATATTTAGAATATTTTTTTAATAAAATGGATTCCATTTATAATTATTAAAAATAAAATAAAAATTTCAGTTAATTTTTTTATATTTTGAAAAATAGTTGATTTTCTTGTAAATAGTGAAATATGATAATTTATGTTATTTTACATTATAAGTAAAATAAAAAAAATTATTGAGTCAGGGATGATTAGTGGATTAGGTAAGAACTCAGTGGTTCTAAATCAAATCAATTAGTTACCGTATTTAGTCAAAAATAATCATCACTATTAATTGTCTTGAGCTCAAATAATAAACAAATGAATTTAATAATAAAAAACACCGCTCTCCTTCACAATAAATACAATCCATTTTCCCCATACCTATAAAGCCTTGAATCATTATTATAATATTAAAAGTTTCTATTAAAAATCTCCTCCCACATTTTGGACTTTCGAGTCTCACCAAAATCCCATTTCCAATTTGGTTAAGGAATCTTTCAAGGAAGTGACACTCAAGAGGTACACTACAAAAAAAATGTCATATACCAATAGAAATTTATTGACAGATGGTATATTTGTTGGTAAAAATGAGCAATTCCAATAGATAATAAATTGTATTGGTATAGATTTTATGTACCCACACTTTTTTTCATCAATAGTTATATCTGTTTATATTGATCATTTTATACCAATAAGTTTTTTACCAATAGTTAGATCTATTGATTTATCATATCGATACTAACATTTTTTACCAATAACTAAATCTATTACTATTAATTGTTATTACCAAATTTTTTTTACCATTATAAAAATATGTTGCAATAAATTATCCAATAACATAAAATATTTTACCAAAAAAAGAATATATATATATATATATATATATTATTTTCAATAAATGTTATAAATTATAAATATTTTAATAAAATCATATAATCATATGTTCACATTGACACGATAAATGTTTGTGATAATATATATATATATATATATATATATATGTGTGTGTGTGTGTGTGTGTGTAATATAAAATTTATGATAAATTATTATAATTTTCTGAGACTTGAATAAGACCGAATAAAGTAAAAACTAAAAACACAAAGTCACGTATATATAATTTATTAATCAATATATATATATAATTAATTTTTTTTCATTATATATAAATTATATATAAATTTATTATACATCCTTATTTTTCTAAAATTATATCCATAATATTATACACTCTTTCCTAAATTAAAAGTCTCGAGCCGTATTGATCAGATCACCGTTTCTGTGACTTCCATTGTCATACCCGACCTAGTTAATTTCAGTTTATTATAAAAAAAAAATTATTATTGTTGTTGTTATTATTATTATTATTATTATTTTATTTTATTTTATTTTATTTTTTACTTTTTAAAATTTCCTTCTCCCTTTCTCCCCAACTTCACCCCACCCCCTCCACTTCGTGTCTGTGTCCCACACCCCAGCAAACCCCAGCGGCGCGCCTCCCTCCTCCTCTAGCCCCAACGAGTCTCAGATCGTGGATGCCTTCTTGGGCCTCGGCATCTTGATGGACGAAGTGATGAAGATCATGCCTGTCAAGAAGCGGACCCGCACGGGTCAGAGGATGCATTTCAAGGACTATGTGGTCGTCATACAGTAACTGTCATGCAGGGTTGGGGGATCAAGTGCGATAAGGAGGTGACAACCGCCATCTACAAAACCATCATCCTAGCGAAGCACTTTGTGATCCTAGTGAGGCAGGGATATTAGTGTATTAGGATTGGGCCGCCCCACACCTTTCCTTGTAAAGTCACCGGAAAGTGTGGATCTATCACCATTCAAATGGTCCCACCCCCCTTGGCTCAGGGATCGTGGCAGCTAGGGTTCCCAAGAAGGTCCTGCAATTTTCTAGTATTGAGGCCATTTTCACTTTGTCCCGTGGATTTACTAAGACTCTTGAGAATTTTGTGAAGGCCACGTTTGACTTCTTAATAAAAACATATGGGATCCTGAAACCTGATTTTTGGGGAACAACTCCTCAAGGACGCCATTCTAGGAGTACACTTATTTGCTGGCATTTCCAAACAAGCCCATAGCCCTCATTGAAGATAATATACCTAACCATTAAATGATCTGATGAGAAGGTTTGTTTCATTTCATTTTGTTGCCTTGAACTGATGTTTGGTTTTGGGATTTAAATTTGTTTGAAGCTTCTTGTTTCTGATATAATTTTTCTTTTCCATGGTTTTACAATTGATCAACTGCTTTATTGTTTCCTTTGTGCATACTAAAGAACAAAAGCTCAATAACAACCCATTTCCCCTCGTATCTATGTGTAATTAGATGATTCAAAGGCCTATGTAGAGTAAATTTAGATTGAAATAGATGGGTAGTATCGTTATTGTCAAGAGGTTGTCTATAGTTTTAGTCTTCAAGGAGTTTTGGTCATGTCTCTCCTATATTTCTTTTCTTTCCCTCATTTCCTGATAATAACACGTGCAGATCTCCAATTTCATATTCCATTGTTTATAAATAACTTAAATTTCTTCATGTTCCTTCCATTCTAGCTAATGTGAGTGTTTTTATTAGGTGAATCAATTTTAAAAATGTAGTACCTCTTTCAATATTTACTTCCATCAAATGGGTGTGATTATGGCCTAATTGTAACCTCTTCATATGTGGTCTATTTGAGTTAGCTTTTTCTAAAGAATGGGTATATGTGTTAATGTGATGCTACTTGAAATCTCTTTCAATTCCATGATGGTGAAATTGATCCTTGTGTATGCACCACAACTTTCATTTTCATTAATAAATTTTTAGAGGTATGCGGTGGAAAACCAAATCATGTCTCATATGGTTTGGACTATATTATATAATTTTGAGTTATGTGTCACTCTTAATTGATGTTAGTGTCATTATTAAGGGTATCTGGTCACATGTTAGATAATATTCTTGTTATTTTTATATCACACATTGTTATTTTAATTTTTATAGTAACATGAGGTCTGCAGTTAATGTGGTCACTTGTAATTTTCATTTTTCTAATATTGTTCTCACTAGTTATTTTTATATCACACATTTTAGAAATTATTTTGGTATTCGTTATATAGTCTTGTTGTGGTCATGATGGATAATTTTATGGTTATTATGGTATCTAGATATATTATCTTATGGTTGTTGAAAATATTATCTTATGGTTGTTGTTTCCACTGGTTAGATTATCCTCTTGTTGTGGTTACTGGATTATAGTTTTATAACATGTGTTATTATTTTTATATCATGCATTTAAACGAAAAAAAATTGAGAATTGTTTTTTTTGTGTGATCAGAACGTTTCTCGTGAAGATGCATGTCTAAAGTGGAGGGAGCAGGGACATGGGATGCTTCAAGTATAGAATGGTGGACTGCAGTTAAAGGGATGGCGATGAAGTTGTGCATGTTCGGATCCACTACATTAGATAATAACTCATGTGATGTTATGGTGATTCCAATATGTCTGATGCTTGCAGGAAATGGAATGGGGATGATGTTTCATTGAGTTCCATGTAAAGTCTTTTACTGTCTGAAAATGTTTAAAAATGTTTGTAATATGTTTCATGGAGCTTCTTGTCTTTTCATGAAGTTTGAACATTTATTTAAATTATATTGGAACTTTTTTTAAAATAAAGTCTCAGTTTTTTGTGTTTATATAAATTTTTTTTTCAATTATTATATAATAAATATAATAATATATTATATATAATTATATTTATAAATATAATATAAAACCTTGACAATGAATATTGGAATACGAACATTTAGAGTATAATTTACAAACAAATATTAATTGTTGATAATGTTTATAAATGTTAATAATATTACCAACATATATATTAGTCGTATTAATATTTTACTAAAATTTTTTACCAAAATATATATTATATTTTGGTATTATTATAAATGCAACAGAATCTTTATATATATTGCAATATCATTTAGCGATAGAGTTTTTACCAACAGTTTAGTGACAACCCAATTTTTTTTGTAAATCTTTTTACCAACAGAAAATTCATTTTTACCAACAGATATACCCCTCTTAGAAAAAGATAATATTTTGTAGTGGTAAAACCATCTCTCTCTCTCTCTCTTTGAATTTCATTCCATTTCTTATCCTTACCTCACCTCCCCCATCCCAAGATACATAATAACACCGATATATTTTAGATACATTAATTTTAATGTTTTAATGATATATCAAAAATAAATTATATTCTCTTTTCCTTTTTATTCTAAAAATGAAAATATCATCCTTGAGGTGCCGATTTACCGCCTTCATGGATGATGAGTTTTTGTTTTTCAATTCCACCTTCAAAGACGGTCATAATACCATTTTTATGGGTAAAATATACATTAATATATGTAATAAAACTTATTTATTGATCTACAACTATTATATATACAAAATATTAATTCATAAGATAAAATTTTCTCATGATGATAGAAAAAATACAAAATAATTCAAACAATTATCATTAATGTTTTACATAATGAATCATACTTATATCAAGAAAAAATTACATATAACCCCTTTAAAATTATATAATATCAATAATAAGATATAACTTCAATTTTGGATAACTATTCCCATTTCACATGAACATTCTTGCATCTATACTATTGAACCAATCATAAAAATCAAGGATACGAACACTTACGAATGAAAAAATTGAATCTTATAACTCATAAAAAAGACAATAAATGAAATTTATAAAAGTATAATAAATAAAATAAATGTTCGATATGTTGTTAATAACGTTATTAACAAATCCAATTCCATTATCTTGAATGTTAAGTACAAGTACAGAACACTTTCATACATAAGGTAGGGGTTTTCTTATCTCACCTTCATTTTTGGAGATATACCTCATTCAAAAACATTTATCATGTATTGTGTATGTATAATTGATGTTTAATATCATTATTATATCTATATTTATTGTAATAAATGTTTAATTTTATTTTTGTTAATCTTATGGGGAATACGGTTGGACTATTTGAAAAGTGGTAAGGATTTCTTCATGAAACTCCTTTTTTATCTTCAGGTTAGGATATCTCTCACTTTTCCCTAATGTAATTCATAATTATTATTTCTATAATTTTTATAAATACTTTATATATATATTCCAAAATCCTTTATGATGACCTTTTCAACTTTCATTGATGGGGAAATATAAGTTTTACAAGATTTATTTTTCAGTTCTTCCTGATAAGTAATCCCGATAAAAGGGAAATTCCCAATTTCATACCCATTTTCATATATAATCCATAATATATTTTAGGAAATTGTTAATTAATTTTAAATAAATTATTTCAAGTTGAAAAAATTTCTTAGATAATTTCTATTTTTATTTTAATTTTTTCCCTTTCGAATTTAAAACTCGTTCATATTTTCCCTTAAACCACACCAAAGTGGATTATTTCTAAAGTTTCATAATAAAACATTTTACATGTTAGATTTCATTTATGCGTCAAAAATATTTGTTCTTTACTTTTTTTTCTTGGATATACATGTTTACTATCAGATATTATGGGAAATAAAAATGATTTTTCGAAAAGAACTATTCTTTTCAATGAGAAAGGGTATATCCCTCAAGAAGTTTTCAATGATTTTTTAGAGCCCTTTCATCTATAATTATGATTAAAATATTTATAAGTTTTTTGGAAAACATTTATTTAATGATATAATTTTATTCGATATATGAGGAATTCATTTAACATAATAATTGATGGGTAGGGTCCTATATGGAACCTCGATGTATCAATATGTCTCATTAGTCAAACTAGAACGGGTTTTGGTTGAGGCCTTACCCATTTATGTAGACTTACTTGCTAATCAATTGATTCTAATTTATTATATATGGAATTATGAAATACCTCAATATGCTACTAGTATTTTATATTCCAGGTGATTATTCTTCTAGTAGAATATCCCTGGTTAAGTTACATTCTCATGTCATTATTTAGGGAATTATTTAATTAGCTTTTATTCTAGTTAAATTAAGTTCAAGATTATGATTTAATAGAATGTGTATTTAGTTATTCACCATTCCAGATTTTTTTTGTTTCATTATTACATGCTTTTGTTATACTATTAGGCTTAATGAGCATATGAGATCACCACTCTCTAATGTTTAATTTTTCCTCGGATTCCAAGATGAATATAATAACTGATTTGTGGGGTTAATATATGAGAATAATGGTGTTTCTCAAAGAATTATCTATATTTTATTTTATGTTTTAAATTTTAATGTAATGTTCATGAATCTAATATCACATCCAAAACCGCTAAAATGGTCTATCCATTGGGATGTGAGTCTAATATCGATGTAAATGTATTAAATTAAGGCATCAGCTTCGGGCTAAAGGGGTCAGGTACTTCACACACAAAGTGCATTATAATGTGGCCCATTTAACATAAATTATGTATATGTATAAGTGTTAGGATTTATTATATATGTATATGAATATTATCTAATTTTCCATTGATAAAGAATTATAAATAAATACTATTACTGGGAATCCTTATGAAAACTATTAAATGCAGTGAATTTTATTAACTAATCCAAAACATGAAATTAGGATTCAAAAAAAAACTTGGAAGTTTGCCATGATCGATCCACCAGAAATGTGTAGAAGATCTGACACTTATTTTACCTTTATGTTGGACTAAGATTCATTGTGTTATCTTTATGAAAGGTTTATCTTACACTTACATAACTTCAGAGTTCATGATATGAACCTTTTAATAGTATTTAAATTCTGTAGAGATACACTTATGTGGGTTTTGGAACATATATGGAATTTTAATTATATACATTTATATGGGAATTAACCTTAATAAATTTTTTCATACCATTGATTATCAATATATTAGTTTGATCTAATTATCATTCAGTAGACTTATTCTAACAGAGGTTGGATTGACTCATAAGTAGATCAACTTTTTTTCTTACACAAATAAACAAAATGTAGTTTAAAATTGTTTTATAGTCGACTGAAAATGATCAATAAATTGAATATACTCAAGGATGATGTAATAAACTTATGGTAGGCTTCTACATAAGCAATTTTATAAAAAATAATTTACTTTTATAAAATAAATAAATAATTTATATTATAATAAACATAATTTTATACATTTAATCTAATAATTTCATGATTTTGACAACAAATAACTCCTCATAAATTACAAATTGAAATCAAACAAAAATAATATTTATCGGAAATACTATAGTGCATTTAATTCAACTGAAGATCAACCATCAATTTTACCAAGTGGTAAAATTGAATTAAGAAATAAAGATCCATTACAAATTCTAAGGATTGAATATAAGAATTATAAAAAAGATAATATTTGAGTAGTTAATTTTTTTTATTAATATGTGCCAAGCCATGGGAATGGAATAATTCTTATAGAAACTCATTAAAATAATATCAGGTATGATTTAATTTTTTTTTGTTTTCCTATTTTGGTTGACTAATATTGAGAGTAAATAGTAAGGATACCAACAATGGAGAAGTCATGGATTTTTTTTAAATTTTCATCATAAAACATGCATTTTTTGTAGTTTTCTATGTATTTACACACCATGTAATAAAATTACATGCAATGTAATCATCTCCTAGAAGATTCAAAAAATTGCGTATACAAAATGAATGTTTACACATTGTTCACATCTTACATGTTCTGTAAAAATTAAAAATCATGTTTTTAGTAAATGTTGAGGAGTTTTTTGGATTATATTGGACTCGAAAATTACACAACATGTAATTATGTTTACATGACATATAAAATCATGAGTGATAGTTTGGAAAAAGACATTAAGATAAAATCCATATTTCCTGCATTAATGATTCCATACACTAAACGTATATGCTTATCCAAGGAATTTTTAGTGATCTAATATCCTTCTAGATCATCCATTTAGTGATTAATCTTCATGTTGGTTTTAGTTCATCTTTCTTTGTAAGTGGTATCCCTATATCTTCTGTCCCTCTCTCTATATGTTTACACATTGGGTTTTAAACTTATTTTCCAATGAATGTAAATTGACCAATTCCAAAGATAAATACTCTAGGATTTGATGGTAATATTCCTGTTTTAGACCTTATTTTACCACCTAACAACTATTTCAAAGATAAAATCCAATAAAAAATAACAAAATCATATAAAGGAATGCGGTTTTTAAAATATTCATATCCACCAAGTTTATAAAGCTTTCTATAAAACCGAAAAAACTTCCATATTTAAAATTATTAAGTGGAATTGATCATAAAATACAACCTACTAAGATGTCACATGAACTAGGAAAGAACATAATTCACGAATTATAATATATGAAATCAAAAATTTCAAACCAGATATGGTTATAATTATATAATTGAAATAACTAAACCAAAAAATAATAATTCTATGATTTATTCACGTTAGAAATCCAACCCACTACATATTAATGAAAAGTCAAAGGGGAGGGGATAAACTATTCAATTACACTATTTTGAGTCTAAATCAACTATAGTTCTATAGGATAAATTATTTGGTGGACCAATGAGATGAAATTAAATATATCAAATAAATATTGAGGTTTTTGATAGAATGGAGGGAATATGGAGGACACAAGAAAGGTGGAGGTGTCTATGATATCTAGGGTTTTGGATATTTATAATGTTTTATAACCACTAGTATATTAGGTGAAGGAATAAAATCAATGCGACATATAAATTTACTCCACTAATAGGTATCCCTAGATACTCTATATATAAATGATTAAGTAATTTAACAATTTTAAACAAATATGATTTAAGGTGATTAAAAATTAGTAACCATAATAAATAAAAAAAATAAATCTAAAATTACCTTATAAAGACCAGAATATATTATTTGATGTACATAACCCAAAATAAATCTTAAGAGGGTAAAATAAAAAGAACGTGTAGAGAAATAATGAAAAAATAAACCAGACTATAACTAGTCAATTAATATAAGGATGTAATCACTCTTGAGTAACTGTGATATCACCATTGGTGAACTTCTCTTATAAATATATCAGATTGATCCCATCAACAATACACCCAATAGAAACACAATTATCACAAATATCTTTATGTTATGGTTCCAGATAAGTCCATGATGACAATTCATGCATCAATAATGTCTTGTAAATTAAATTATTCATATCATATTATATGTGCATGTCAAACTAATATATTATTTTATCATATTACTATTAATTGTTTCGTTTAAGACATGAAAAAAATAGATTGAGTATAAAATGATGATCGATGCATTGAGAAACTTTATTCTCAGGTAAATTTATTTAAAACTCAACATTGACATATACTCCCTCATATAGATAATTTTATGAAATATATAATATTTTTTTTGAAATTCTCCTATACGTTCCTTATTTTAAGTAATAATAATAATTATTATACCAAAATAGTTTGAAATAATCCATAAATACAAAGGTTATTAGTTGTGTTCCCTTGATTCTATTATTATTTATTTATCATTATGCCCATTTATTATAATGAAAATATCATTAAGAGAATAATTTGAAATCACAGTATGTTTTAACATGGTTTTTTTATTATTTCGTAAATAAATTTATATAAATTCAAATTTAAAATATATTTGAACATTACTTTAGGAATAAATATTTTTTACGAGTATCAAATTAATATATGAAAATAAATATTTTTTTTATAAAAACTAAATTAATGATATTTAACTTTTTTTAAACGCTAACACACAAAATATATAAGTTTTAATTTTTTTAATATTACATGTGTCTATTGTCTTTGTTATTTAATTTTATATGTTCTTTTTATGTGTAAAAAAAAGTTATATCCTACAAAATATGTTAAAATATTTTGGAAATTTAAATTTATAAAAGACATATGAGTTTCCATTTTCTTTTTATTCTGTGTCATTATAAAATTTTGTTTAGATAAATTATTTTAGGCTAATTTTTATGTCATTTTAATTTTAATAAAAATAAATAAAAACTATATTAATTAGGAAGAATATTTTAGGAAATATTTTTCATCTATTAATAAATATATATGATATATGATTACTCCCCATCTCGAAAATATAATATGAACATTACATTGTTTTTTAAATAAACCACTATATATTAAAAAATTAAATATCAAAGTACAACAGGTTCAATGGAAAATGAGTTTTAGTTTCCACATGAACATGAAATAAATAAAAATTATCCATCAAAACACAAAATGATATTAACGATAGAATGACCAGCATTGTTACCAATTCATCTAATAAAAGAAAACTGACAAAAAATAAATAAAAAATAATAATTTTAAAAAAAGAAGTCCTATATAATTAGAATTTTAAGAACCAAAATTAATCAAGTAAATAAATCCATGGTTATTAGAATCAATATTGATTTTACAACATGATTAATTCATTGCATAATTTAATTCAAGACAAATAGCATAACCTTCAACAGTTAAATGACTCTTGTTTCAGAAAATGTTTTATGGGATGAAGCCACAACTTTCCAAAAAAATACAATAAACCGAAACAATAGACACATTCTCACTAATAATAACCACCACATCCAAAAATTCTCTCCTGCGTGAGAGCTCCCTCCTAGGAATTCCTTGGGTTTCAGTTTTTTTGTCTGCCCGGGTTCTGGCGGCACCGTCTCCCTCTGCGTACCCCGCCCGAGATCTGGGTTGTTCGCTCATCCCCAGCTCCAGTGTTTCTGGTTATCCTCCTTCCTTTGTCTTTCCCCATCTCGTCACTGCAGGATCTCGCGCTCTACTTCCCTTCTTCCTTTTCGTCTCCTGGTTCTCGTCGTCTGTGCTCTGGAAGGAACCGAATCTCCCTCATCGGCCCATCTTTGCCTCAGGAGGTGGATCAGGCCTCCCTCAGGGCCCTGAAGCTCCGTCCATCCCCACCCTCCTCGCCGGCAACAGATTTGCATGAGGGAACGTGTCGCCATCTCCCCATCCTCTCTCATCACCAACACTCTTGATCTATGCGCCCACGGTTTCTGACTTCACCATCTTCTCGTGGAATCTCGTCCCTTCTGTAAGACCCCTTTCCGAGTCAGATTCTTGCACCCAGAGTCTCAAGGCAATCTCAAATTCAAGGACTCCTCTTTTCCCCCTATCCTTCTCTATTTCCCGCTGATGTGGAGTGGACTCTGCACTGTTGCAGGTCTCCTTTCTCCCTGACTCACGAAGTGTCCACCGCGAAGGGGTCTGGGCTCGTGACGTGATCACTACTCTGGAATCGCGAAGCTCCGCCGCGAACTGGTATGGAATCGCGAAACTCCTTCTGTGACGATTCACTGCGCCAATTTCATTCTCCTTGATTCGCGAAGTCTCTGCCGCGAACTTCTCTAGAATCGCGTTGCTCCACCACGAACTGGTCTGGAATCGCGAAGCTCCTCCCGCGATGATTCAGTGTGCCAGTTTCGTTCTCCTTGATTCGCGAAGTCTCCGCCGCGAATTGGTCTGGAATTGCGAAGCTCCTCCCGTGACGACTCACTGCACCGAGAGACCATGAAGCGGCTGTCGCGGTGTGGTCTGCCTTGCAAAGTGCCTCTCGCGTGGTTCATCCGCGTTGTTTGTTCGCGATGTATATGCTCGCGAAGTGGCTGTTGTGCTGATCAAGTTGTGGGTATTTGATCCGTCTGGAGGGGGTTTGTTGTTGCTGCGAAGCTCAGCTGCGCAGTGGCGTGAGGCGGGCCTGGTGTGCATTGTATCATCGCGAAGCACTTGTTGTGCTTTTAAGACCGAAAGTCTGTCAGGGATGTTTCCTCGCGAAGAGTGGGGTGTGTTGCGGTGAGAGTTTTTTGGATATGACCAACCAAGAGACACTGTTGACTATTTTGGTCATGCAGCCTAGGGGTGTGATTCGTGGCTGGAGGCAGCCTTGGGGATTAAGGCTTAAGGAGTAATTCATGGCACTGGGCTTTGACCCAGGCGAGGGACTTGGGCTACAAAGACACCGACCCTTTGGATTTTCCGTAATCTTTTGTGCATCATGGATGAGGAGTTGGTCAATCAATGGAATAGATTGGCCCTGGAGGACAAAGAAAATGCATCAATTGAGGCACAGCGAAATGAAGTCACATTCATAGAAAAGTGCTTGTCTCTGCTCGTGGTGGGAAAGTTTGTGGAAAACATTTCCGTTAATCAGGGGGCGCTCAAGAGCACTCTACAGAATATCTGGAAACTTGAGGCAGGAGTGGCTATTCGGGAAGTGGGGATAAACCGCTTCATCTTTGAGTTCATTAATGAGAAAGATATAGATAAAATATTGCGCGGTAGACCATGGTCCTTCGATAATCAACTCCTTCTCATGGAAGATTTAAGGGGGGGGGGGATATCCAACAAGTGATTTTAACCCGTTCCCCCTTCTGGATAAAAATTAAAGGAATACGCTTCCATGCAAGAACAGAACGTACAATGAGGGGAATTGGAGATAGTTTTGGGAACTTTCTTGAGTGGGACAGCTCAGACACAATACAATGGGGTCCCGAGGTTCGAATTAAGGTGGATTTTGATGTTTCAGAGCCACTGATGAGGGGAATGTTCTTAAATATTGAAGATAAAAATACTTGGATATAATTCAAGTTTGAGAAACTCCCAATCTTCTGCTTTCACTATGGTCGCCTTGGCCACCTGGAAAGAACTTACACCACTAAAAATAAGAGTGATTAGGGTAACTCTATCCCCCAGTACGGCCCCTGGCACCATGCCAAACTGAATAAACATGATTTCATCCTAGAGATGAAAAAAAGACCGTGACAGTCTCATTTTGGCACATTCTAGTCCGACAAACCCCAAACCTGAAACAGCCTTAATGCCTTGGCCAATGAAGCCCCTAAAGGATGGTCCTCCCACTCAGGGAGAAGCTAGCACTCAGAGAGAAGCTGGAGTTCATCCAAAACTCCTGAGGGACAATTCTCCAACACCAGCAATGGTGATGATGATGCAACAAAATTCCCCATCATATTTCTCAAAGCCGATGCCGATGAATGTTGAACCTCCATATCCGGACCCTGACTCACCTTTGACCACAACTAACACTCTTATGATGAAGGACCGTGGTATGTCGGGACCTTCACTAATGGGTCCAATCACCCGTCGAAATTGGAAAAGGAGGCAATGAGGCGAGAGTGATGGGAACACAGAAAACCCAAAACTCTGGGTGAAGAAGAGACAAAATGAAACATGTCAATTAGGAAGGAACCTCACGAATAGATGGAAAAAACAGATGGAAAAGTAAGATCAGAGATACCAGAGGTGACGATGGGAGAGTCCTAGCCCCGCCTAGAGCAATGATTCTCTTATCTTGGAACTATCGTGGGCTTGGAAACCCCTAAACGGTTCACATGCTTCCGCGCAATTGCGCTCAAAGTCTCCCCGATATGGTTTTCCTATCCAAAACCATATTGGAATGAAAGGAAACCAATGGTATTGCTCTGAATTGTGGCATCCAAGGCTGTTTCCTGGTTCCTAGACAAGGCCACTCCGGGGGACTCTGTCTCCTTTGGAAGGACAATGTCGATGTCAAAATTTTGTCCTTCCCCCTGCACCATGTGGCAGCGACTATTCAGACGGACCTTCACCCAACCTGGAATTTTGTGGGTTTCTACGGCTGGACATCCCATAATGACAAGGTGAAGTCACGGGATATTCTATGCAAGCTACAAGTTTACTTACCGAGCCCTATTATGTTCGACGATTACTTCAATGAGATCATGTTCCATAAGGAAAAGAGGGGCGGAACAATCCGACCTTCATTTTCGATGTCATGCTTCAAGGATGCAGTTTCTAGAGAAGACCTGGTCGATCTGGGGTACTCAAGAAATCCGTTTACTTGGTTCCATGGAAACTCAGAAGGCACCCGTATCAATGAGCGTCTTGACAGATTTTTGAGCTCTTCTGATTGGATTAATATGTTCAGCATGTTTCATATCGAACACATGGCCCTCAACTTCTCAGACCACTGTCCAATCCTCATTGACTGTACCCGTGGAGAACGTACTAGACCTTTTTCCAGACCCTTCAGATTTGAGAGCTTCTGGTCAAAAGATCAGGAATGTGAATTGGTGATCCGATCAAGCTGGAAATGTACTCACAAGGATGTTTGCCTCAACCTCCAATAGGTCGCATCCGATCTGAGGTCGTGGAGCTATAATAAATTCCGACACCCTGACCGGCACTACAACGCCCTTGAAAAGAGACTGAACTTTCTCCTCAAACAACCCACATCCAATTTCAATATCTCTAAGATTGGCACCATAAAAATAGAGCTTGACACGACCTTATGTATCAAGGAATGTTTCTTTGCTATGCGCGCGCAGGACAATCATATCAAAGAAGGGGATGCTAACACCCAGTTTTTTCATCAGGAAGCTTCCGCCAGGCGGCGGAAAAACTCCATTACCTGCTTATCACAACCCGATGGAAGTAAAGTTTCTAACACCAATGGTATCCACAAGGCCTTGACTGGATTTTACCAGAACATCTTCTCTACAAGAACCACTTTAATGTCTATTGAGGTGGAAGAATGTATCAGACCTGTTATCACAGATGAGATCAATAGGATGCTCTCCAAAGAGGTGACAGATTATGAGATACGCCTGGCTTTGAAACATCTTCATCCCACCAAGGCTCCAAGACCAGATGGGTTCCACTCCCTCTTTTTTAAGCAATACTAGCACATTATCGGTCCCGACGTCTGCAATTTTATTAAAAATATCTGGGCTGGAAACAGCAGCATTGCGGCCATTAATGAAACTATCCTCATCTTAATCCACAAAATCAAGAAACCTATGGCGATCCCTGACTTTCGACCTATCAGCCTCTGTAATGTCACTTACAAGATCTTCTCAAAGATCCTTTTCAATCGGCTATGACCTTGGCTACCAGATATTATCTCTGAAAATCAGAGCGCCTTCGTGGCCAAGAGACTGATCACTGATAATGCAATTGTGGCCCATGAAGTGTTACACTCTATGAAATCATGCTCCATGACGAAGAGAGGAACCATGGCCTGGAAATTGGATACGTCCAAGGCCTATGATAGAGTTGAATGGCACTTCATTAGAGCCCTTATATAGAAGATGTGTTTTGCGCTAAATGGATAGACATGGTCGTGGACTGCGTCTCGACTGTCTCGTTTAAAATCAAGGTCAATGGGGAGCTTACCAGATCTTTCACCCCTTCTTGAGGCCTTCTACAGGGAGGCCCTCTATCCCCCTTCCTCTTCATCCTGGTGGCTGACGTGTTTTCTAATCTTATTTCCAGGGCTGATTCTTCTAAGCCTATTCATGGGGAAAAAGTTTGTCGAGTTAGCCCTCCAGTGTCGAATCTCTTCTTCGCTGATGACTGCCTCCTTTTTTCTAGAGCAACAATTAACAAATTCCGGGTGATCTGCCAGGCGATCTGCCAGTATGAGAGGGAATCTAGCCAAAAAATCAATCATGGTAAATCTGAAATATCCTTCAGTGCAGGGGTGCCTCTTTCTAAGAGGAATGAACTTTGCGCTTCAGCTGGCGCCCATATCGTTGTTAAACATCAGAAGTATCTCGGGCTCCCCACGGTGATTGGTCGGTCTAAAAAAGAAATCTTCGCATCCATCGTGGACAGGATTGAGGCTAAAATCCAAGGCTGGACCCCTAAAAGTATTTCAAAAGCTGGAAAAGAGACTCTCATCAAAGCCGTAATCCAATCTATTCCCAGCTACTTTATATCCCTTTTTAAGCTCCCGGTGGCCATCACCGATAAGATCCACACACATACTGCCATTTTCTGGTGGGGGAAGCATGATGGAAGGAATCGACCCCATTGGATGGCCTGGGCGAAACTCTGTAAACCCAAACCAGAGGGTGGGATGGGGTTTCAGAATCTTCCTCTATTCAACGACGCACTTTTGGCCAAGCAAGGATGGCCCCTTATTTACCTCCCTTCATCTCTTTGTGCGCGAGTTTTACAAGTTAAGTATTTTCCCGACACGGACTTTCCTGCTTCCTCTCTTGGTCCTCGCCCCAGCTTCCTCTGGAGAAGCATCTGGGGGGAAAAAAGCTCATGGATAAAGGATTGGGTTGGAGAATTGGGACTGGCTCATCTGTCAAAATTTGGTATGATCCCTGGCTTGTTGGTAAGGATGGTTTACGGGCTACATCCCCTGCCCAAACAGGTCCAGAAGACGCCATTGTTAGCTTCCTCCATTCTGAACGGGAACAAGGGTGGTGTTTGGATAAGATCCTCGAATGGTTTAACGAAAGATATCAAAGAATTATCCTCAGCATCCCCTGGGTACCTGACGCAGGCCCTGATCGTCGCTTATGGATCAAAGACATTTCGGGCATTTACATGGTGAGATCTGGCTACAGACTTGGTCTTGGAACCCACTCAATCGGTAGGGACGAGGGTCATTGGAAATCGATCTGGTCGCTCAACGTCCCCCAAAAAATTCGTCATTTATGGTGGCAGGTTTGTACGGGTACTCTCCCAACAATGATCCTTCTCGTTTTTCAACATATGGCCAGCACCGCCTCTTGCCCTTTCTACCCAAACACTCCTGAAACCCCTCTGCACGCTATCATTATCTGCCCAGGAGCTAAGGAAATCTGGAATCTATGGGGCTCGGATTCTTCTGCTTCACTGGCTTTGGATTCTTCCCTTCCCGATCATCTGACGCATTGGTACTCCTCTCTCTCCCCAGCTGATGTTGGTTCACTCTGCACTCTGGCCTTGATTATTTGGGTCTGCCGCAATGATGCTATTTTTCATCATGCCTACAGACCCCCCAAATTCTGGATTGATCATGCTACCTCTTGGATTGAAGGATAGGAAGGCCACAATGGATGTTCTATACCGGGAGCCCCCCCCCTCTCCTCCTGTTCCCTGGAATCTCCCAATGGAAGGGATTATCAAGATCAATGTGGACGCGTCGCTCCCAAAAGATGGGCTTGTTTCCCTCGGCCTCCTTGCCTGAAATAATCTGGGGCAAATCCTTGCTGCTAATTATGAACCACATCAGACATTCTGGGAACCAGTGGTTGCTGAAGCCAAGGCCATCCTTGCTGGTATGATGCTCATTATTGAATGTGGATGGGGTGACATCATCATTGAGTCTGACTGTCTTTCCGTTATCGACGCTATCAATCACAACGACGGCAGACTCCAGTTGTTTGGCGCCATTTTCAGGAGAATTCTCTCACTCATCCAACATTTCTCATTGTGAGCCTTCTATTTTACCAAAACGGAAGGGAACAACGCAGCCCATTAGCTAGCATCCTCAGGCCCATTCGGCACTAACCAGCTCTGACTGGACAATTTCCCTTCATGGCTTCGGGCATGTACTTCTGCTGATCTTTGTCATTAATGATATATGCTTTTCAAAAAAACCACCACATCCATTAAAAATTATGATCATATAAAAGGAGTTAAACAATATTTACTATAAACATGTTACCTATAAATTGGTTTTCTATCAACATGTTCTCCTGGTATAAAATTGTTTCTTGAATCTCTCTAGACACCAACATTGATCATAACTATTTGAATTCAAACATCATCTAGGAATGTTTTATTATTAAAATAGACCCCATTTAATTGAATCAAGTTAATTAATTGCATCTTACATTCCCAGGTACGGACTCTATTGAAAAAACTACAATTCCAAATGTCGAAACATTTAAAAAAACCAATTTTCTCCTCATTGATATTAAAAAATCATCTCTACTCTTCTAAATTGGTATAATAGTATCAAAAAATAAAATTTTATTCAAGTAATATTTTTTATCATTTGAAAGGATGGAATAAAAATTTTATAAAAAAAATGATTATGGAAAATAAAATTCATATATGGAAGGATAACCGAACACAACTTCCACAAAAAATTATAAAATTTAGGAAGCATATCTAGATTTAAATTTTTCTTCCAAATTTTCAGCTATGTTATGATATAAGTTACAAATGAATATTTTTATTATTATTACATTACAAAAAGAACAAATAAAACATCAAAATTGATCATAATATATATACAAATATATATGAAAAGACATAGTGGGAATAATTTAAAATTCACATGATGGGTAGTAACCATTAAGATAAATGGACAAAATAATTGATGTTATAACAAAATAATTCTAAAAATTATACTAAAATTTTTATAAAAAAATCAAATCATTTATAATCCAATTGAAAAATTGGCGTGATTTTAAAGATTAAATTTGAGAGAATGTTTAAAATATATGGGGGTAAGCAAGTTGTTATATTATCATTCAAAGTGGTTAACATAGATGTTTGGTGACTTTTGAAAAAGAAGTATGTGATTATTTTGTAGTCATGATAAGTTTGTATTATATGTAAATTTTAAAATAATATATATTTTATAAATAATTTTTTTTATATTTAGAAATTAAAATTTAATATATTTTGAACTTTTCAAAAGATAAATATTTATTTTAATGGTTTGAAAATTCTTTTCACGTTGAATGATGTGTTTTTTAATAAAAATAACCATAAAAATCATAGAATAATTTATGAGGAGACCCATTGTTTCATATATTTTTGAATTATTAGTAATACCTCATGGTACATATGTTGTAAATTATGGTGTTATATGTCAATATACCTTTTTAATATACTAATAGTATATAATCAGTAATTACAATTTATGTAGTTAAATTTTATTTTCATTAAATGGAATTTAATTCTGAATTTATGGTATGAAACTTATAAAAATGGTTGAATAATGAATCTTTTTTAAATGTAAAATACTAGGTTAAATAGTAAAATACAATATAAATATGATATAATATGAAAAATAAATGAAATTCAAATTTATATAAAAATTAAGTTATTTGTATGTTATAAAATTTTTTATAGGGTATGGAAGTAAATTTTCATATTAAATAGGAATCTTTTCTTCCAAATAATCCAATACTCATGGACCCCATATTTTTTAAAAATTCATCTACATTAATTTTATAAAAATTTTCCTCAAAATGTTGACAACAAATACACATTTTTCTTATTTCTCTTCACATTAGAATGTTTAATTCCTATGAATTATCTCTTTAGGTATCATATTTCAATAATATTTCAAGGGATAATGGTTTATTTTTTTTATGGAAATATAAAAAATAAGGTATGATTTTCTTACTATTATCTCTTAATTTTCAATAGTAATAATGAAATTGGTTTCAATTTATTTATTAATAATAATTATCTCTCCATTTTAATTATTTTCTGATTGATAAAATTTTTATTTGGGATTCTTTTTTCCTCATTTTAAATTCCATTTTTTTGTTCTTTAGATTATAAATATCATCCTATTTACTTATATAAAGTTTTTCAAATTATTTTTTAATTATTAATATGAATATTATCTTGTATCTACAATACCGAGAATATAAGAAATTAAAAAAGAGTCATTTTTTTCGAAAATAAGGTATATTTTATCCAAAACTTATATAATTTTTCTGTATCAGTATTAATATGTCACAATTAGTTAACCATTAGTATTTGAATAATTTATATGTTTAATTTATCCTAGAGGTGTTTTTTATTCATTAATTATAATCATATGTATCCCACACATATCTTTTATTTTAGAGGAAATTTTCCACGAGTTTATATAATGAGTATCATGAAATCGTATTGTTATGAGTTGTAAAATTTTGTTTTTTGAGTCTTGGAGTAAGTGAAATTTTGTGAAATGGGATTCAGATTATTATTTTGAGAGTTAGAATACATATAATAGGTGATTTTGGATGTTTTAGAGGTTTATGTTGGAATTTAGATGTTTTATTGAAGATCATATTGAGTGGAGAACTATATCATTGCTTCTGTTACAACTAGGTAACTTGTAAAGAGCCATTGGGAACCCAATGGTGTTAAAGAGAGGTTGCAACCCAAAAATGTCCTCAGGATAGCTGGCGGAACTCCATCGAGTACCTGGTAGATTTTTCCATGTTATTTTAATATGATATTAATGATTATTTTTCCATCATGACCCTGGGGTTCTTTAGTGGGGAGGGGAGTTAGAATGGTCATTTGTTTCCATTCAATCCTCCCCCTTTCCCCTTCTCTATCTTGAATTTCCCTGTGGATCCAAGGAAATTGGAGGTAATTGTTGTGTTAATTTGAGGTAAAATCTTTATTAACCTCATGATTTCATCCCTTCCTGGCCTTCATTTGACTTGACTATGCTCTATGTTGATGTTTTGGTGATTATTTCACTAGTTTATTGATGAATCATACCAACAAATGGATCTTTAATTGGGGATATATATAGATAATGGATACATAAGTTCACGGGATAGTAGTAGATCAAGCAAGTTGAGGCACACTACAATGTACCTCTCTTGAAGAGTAGATTAACCCCATGGAATAAATAGTGTAATAGGTTGCTAGTGAATACTCTTTATGATATAATAGTGGATTTATAGTAAGTGAATATACTTTATAGAAAGAATCCCTTGAAGAAGCTATAAAAATTGTAGAGTATGGAATGGTTTTATGTTTAGGCATGATATGATTGTTTTTTATTCATGTAGAAGTCTTGATAAGTAATCTAATTCCTCAGATGATTTGTTAGAATGGTAATTGGATTTCATAGAAGTGATTTTTTCGTCGAATGGAGACTCCAATTTAGAGGCTTAGAGTAACTATTCAAATTTATCATCATACCCTTTTGAATTGGGTTGATATAATTTCTTAAAATACATGTCTTTTTCAGATTTAATCATGTAAATGCAATTACACCTGATCGATTAAGTGGCCCATGACACAACTTCTTGTGAAATTTTTTAACTACCTGATATATTAAATGAGTAACATCATATTCAATAGAATATATGACACACAACAACTAACATAGAAGACAATGTTACACCATAAGATGTTATGGAATGATTTTTTTAAAATAAATTTAATTTATTTGATACCTAGGGGTAAACAAAACTCTTATATTATAAAATAACACTATGGTTTGTACCCAATAGAACACACAATACTTAGATTCAACGAAACAAGGAATATTATTTAAATATGATAGTTATAACTTAGCCACTAAATTAGTGGGAATAAACAGAATTAAAATAATTATAATATATATATATATATATAAATATTACTTACACATTTCAAATTTACTAATTAATTAATAAGTCATAAGTACTCAATTTTCAGAAATGTTATTTCATGCTTCAAAAAACTGTTTTCTTCAAAAAATATTTTTTTGAGAAAATATTATAATTAAATTCCTGAATTTATATAAATTTTATTTTATAAATAGAATATCATTCATTAAATATGAATATAAAAATTATATTAGGGTGAAAGTTTTTTATTTTTCATGAATGATTTGTATTATATTGAATAGTGAAAAATACAAATTTTTTTGAAACCTATATTATGGTTTCAAAAATTAAAAAAAAATTTATTTCAAAATGATATAAAATACTAATTATTTGTAAAATATTATTAGTACTAAAATTATTTTCATTTAAATCAAATTCAGAGTTGAATTTGTCGTAAAAAACATTTTATACTTGAAAGGACATTTTTCGGAAGAACTATTTCATTGTATTTTTCATGTTTAAAAATAAATTATATTTTGAAAAATATGTGTTTTGAATATTGAAAAATTGTTAAGTTTATTTATTTAAGTGTTCAATTTTATTTTAAAAAGTTCCCTTTTATTTTTTGTCAATATGAGTTGTAACCTTTGTAATTTTTGTCAGCACGGTAAATGGAAAATCAGGTAATAAAAGTTAAAAAATAATAAGTACTAGAAAATGAATGTAAAACTTTCCCAATTTTTTTGGATGATTTCATTTCATCCATACTGATCAAATATTTAGTTATATTTCATTTTATACCCATTTTTATGATATTATGACCTTTATATTATTTTATTTAAAGGAAAGTCAAACATGTTACATACATATTTTTAATAAATATACAATTCATTAGATGAGGTTATCTAGAGGATATGTTTGATGATAAAATATATTCTATAATATAAAATATTTATATTCATCATTGTAATTAATTTTTAATTTTTTGATAATAAATAATAATATTAAATGCTTAAACAACATTGACCTAGTAATTAATCAATTAATGAAAAAATCAAATAAAATATTTTTAAATCATTAAATTTCATATAATTTGATATAAATAATTTGATCCATAAATTTACTATATTACCAGTACATTTTAGGGATATATTAAAAAATATAATTCAAATTATCTGCATTTTCTTGGTATTATTAAAGTATATGTAATGACTTATCTTCAATATTGAAAATATTGATAATTTATATTAGATAATATTTTATTAAATGACATGAAAATACTAAAAATATTATATTCCAAAAAAGTAAAGTGATATTATTAATTTAATACACCATTTTCAATAAATTGGGTTTTTTAATTTGTAGTAAATTTTTTGACCCTTAGTGTGTAGTTAATTTAACAGTACAGTAATTGTCAAAAGGGTTATTTTGGGCTAAAACATGATGATAAGGATGAAAAAATATGAACCACTTTGTATAAATTTTATTGGACAAAAATATAACAACTTATTTTCAAATTTTCCTTGAATGATATCATTTTTTAATTTTGATATGATAAATAATTTATATTAATTTAATATTTTAATAAATTCCAAGAATGCCTCTCCCCACAATTATAAAATGGTACCCCTTCCATCACATCATAACACGAATTTCAGAAATACATCTCAAATAAACCCTTATAATTCATCTTATTAACATCCTTATATTAGTTAATTTGTGTTTCCCTTCAAAAATAGAGACTCTAGGTCCCTTATGTAGAGATATAAAGGGAGTCCATTGAATAAGAGGTCATCATCCTTACCGACTGAGTCAATTTTATTTCTTCTTCACATACAATTAATGTGTTGTGACAATACCAAAATAATAACTCAAGAATAAAAAAATGTGATATATTATTAGGATTTTGGGAATACCATATTCTATATATTTTCCATTCTATATAATGTGAAAACATCATTCGTGAAAATGTACAACATATTATATACATATAGTAGTGTAATTCGTTTTCATCATTACTTTAAATAGATGGATAAAATGTTGTATGTATTGTATATAAATGATATTTATGACATAATAGTTATTTTTGAATGATTAATTATTATTCATATTTATTTATTTCCACTATTCAATTTCTAAAAATAGTGTTCACAGTACAACATAAATCACATTTAGCGGCGGTCTTTTAGAAGGAGTTTACAAAAGTAATGCTAAACCTTTTATTAAAAGGGTTTTGCAGCGGTTTATTAAAAACCACCACTAAACCCATTTAATTTTTTACAGCCGTGAAACTCCCCCCCACACCTGATCCGACCCCTTTCTCCCCCCCGACACAGCTTCTTCCCCCAACCCCGTCGAGCCCCAACCCTAGGTTCGCTCCCCTCCTTTGTCGTCGATGACCTCGATGCATGTTGCTGCTAACTCCCTTCCCCCCAACACCTGTGACACTGCCTTCTGCCCCCGACCCTATAGAGTTCCTACCCTAGGTCGGATCCCCTCCCATGCCACCAGTGGTTTTTATAGTGGTATGTATGGTTTTTCATGTTTTTATTCTTTGGATGTTTGTGTATTATCCTTTTCATCCTGTAATCCTAAACCATTTTTATCATTGATGAAATTTAAAATTTGTTGCCATTCTATAATAGGGGTTAGTCTATTGGGGTATGACCCCCTATCTAAAAAATAAATTTTAAATGTTTATGAAATGTTTCATGAATGTGATTCCATTTGAGTGTTTTTTTCATGAGTAATAATCTTATGGATGAAACATCATCCATAGGTAAATGGGTAGTTTTTCAGTAATATAAGACCTGTTGAGGGTGTGAGAATCATGTAATATCTAGTTTAGTGTATTTGAACTTTCTAGAGAATGGATAGACTCTATTTAGTTCTTGTGGACCATCTATTCCTTATAAATGGGGGACTCAAGTGGTTTTAGACTGATATAATAGCCCCCTAGGATATTATAGGATCCTAGATTAATTATTTTTTTACAGTACATTGGATACATGGATGCATAGGTCTAATAGGCCTATGAATATTTTCAAATAATGTACTTCTTCATTAATTAAGTACTAGTGAAGTACACATCAATATACATGGTACCAGTCATGTTGTTCAAAAGGTATATAAAACCATAGGATTTTGGTGAAAACTTGTTAAATACATGACCTATTATTATTTTTTCATAGGGTCTCTTCTAGAGTAGAACAGAGAAGGAATTTTGGGAATTTTGAGTTGTCCTTTGTTTATAGGGTCTCATATACATCATATACAATCATGCATCTTTTATGATATCTTTTTCTAATACATTGAGTGACCATGATAAAAGAACCAATACAATCATTGATTCTCTTAGTTAAGTCTTGTAATACTCTTTTTATTGTAGAATAATCTCTTTCTGTGTAATACTAGATTCATCAATTGACTTTTCATCAGCATGAAACTTCAAGATCATGTTTTGATGAAAAAAGTGGTTTCTTAACACCACTTGCTGAGTCAGGATCAACCATGACACGTTTTGATCATATTTTATATCAAATAATACAGGAAATAATTATTACATCACTTATTTCATGATTTTTTTTGGATTTAATCAGATATTCCATTAGCTGAATAACATGTAATTTATTAGCACATCCATCGCATGAATCATATCTCCCCCTAAATATTGGGCCACTTAAAACAATGGTTAGAATTATTTAATTTAATGGGAGAGGGGAACCTCCAAATTTCTTAAGTTGAGTAATGTGGTTGGACTTTGTTCACTCACCCTAATCTCCTAATTCAATTCCAATCCTTTGTAGTGGTACTACTTTAGATGACACCACATTTATAAATTTCTTCACATTTGTTAAATTTAAAATCATATATGTCCTATTCATTGGGATTCAACCCAGTTGTGGGAGTAATCCTAATTTCTTATATTTCTTCAATTTATGAACTTTGCACCATACATGAACCCTTTGTCATGCTTATTTTTCCATTCAAGGATAATTCCACCATTCATATTCTCATGAAATTTAGTTTTGTAAATGATACCACATAAGCATTTTTCATACAATCTTTCCTTAAATCCATCAAGAATACTTTTTCCATTTCAATATAGGGAAAATCCAGTAAATTAATGTTCCTTTATTTCATAGGTGAGATAGATCCCACCATTTTCATCATCATCTAAATTTAATGCTCATTTAGATTAAATTTTAATTTTCATAGGGTTTGGATTCATATTTTCATTGCTTGTTAATTAAGTTTCATACTAAAATGTTATAATTGGTAATCAAAGTCCCTTTAACTAGATCATCAATCATGTATTGTGGTGATTCAAAATAACAGGACAAAAATTGTGTATGTGAATTAAAGTATTGATTAAGTAAGATTCAATAAGTTGAACCATCACCCATCATGAAAAAACCATGTTAAAATGTATATTTCCTATGAAAATACTCACTATCTTCTTGTTTCTTCAAGTGATTTTTAATCACATGTGTATAAGCATACACATGCATGCACATATCTACTTTGGTTTTCTGGTGGGTGATTTCCCATATGTATTTATATAGGATATCCTTACGTATCATATTTATATATTTTTTCAACTAGTATATATGAATCTCTTTCCCTATTTAGTAATAGTTATGTGTTTTAATTTCTTTTAATATTGTGTAGGCACATTGTGATATACATGGATAAAATTTGGATCATATTACCGAGGAACACACATCAGTATATTAAAGGTTTTAATGTGTTTTTATATTTTTCAATTTCCAATCGATCCATTGAAGGGAGAATAAGATGTCCATGTCCTAAATGTAAATTTAGAAGATGGTTGAAGAGAGATGAAGTTTACAAACATTTAATATCGAATCAATTCCCTGGTCAATATTTTTATTGGATTTGGCACGCAGAATCAAATGTTACTGAAAGGTTGAGCACTGATGCCAATCCACAGAATGACCTTCCTACTTTGTCGACAATGGAAAATGATATGAAAAACCTTATAAATGATGCATTCGACACTACAAGAGACCACCATCAACATAAAAACATATCTGAACAACCAGATGAGGGTGCTACAAATAGAAACGAGGGAAGTGATGTTTTTGAGACTGTAGTATAGACATATAAAGATTGTAACATATCAGTGGATAATCCTCTTAATTCCATGGATACTAATGTAAGAGAAAACATCACTGAGGAAAAACGTTTCATGATTTAGTTGATGTTGGAAATCAAGAGTTGTATAGTGGATGTTTGAAATATTCAAAACATTATTTTATGCTGAAGTTGTATCATATCAAATGTCTATGTGGAATAAAAAATAAGGCAATGTCCATGATATTGGAATTGTTGCGTGATTCATTTCCTGATGCAAACATCCCCGAGTATTTTTATGATATGGAAAAGGTTGTTAACAGGATTGTTCTGAATTATAAAAAATTACATACATGTCCCAATGATTGAATTCTTTATTGGTGAGAGGATTCAAGTAGACAGGATTGTAAAAAATATTCTTCTTCTAGATGGCAGTCAATGGGTGATGTTGGAAGTCTAAATGAACATACATTCTAGAAGATGAAGAAAGTGAACACACCTGCAAATTATTGAGTTACTTTCCTTTAAATCCTTCGTTGCAAAGATTATTCATGTCATCAAAAACCTCTGAACACATGAAGTGGAATTCTTTAGATAATAACAATGATGGGTTAATGAGACATCGATGAGATTCAAAATTGTGGAAGAAATTTGATTCATCACATCTAGATTTCATTTCTGATCCTTGGAATGTTCGATTGGGATTGGATACCGATGGACTCAACCCATCTGGGACTTTGAGTACCCGTTATAGCATTTGGCTAGTTGTTTTGATCCCTTACAATCAGCCTCTATGGATGTGTATGCAACAAACATATTTCATCATTTCTATTATTAATCATGAAAAAAATGCATGGAAATGATACTGATGTATACTTGAAGCCTTTAATTGAAGAATTACAGGAGTTGTGGAGCCTTAGTGTTGACTCATTTAATTCTTCTTCTAAGACAATGTTCAAAATGCAAGTTTCTTTAATGTGGACAATTAGTGACTTCCCTAGGCTAGGGAATTTATCTTGTTGGAACACTTACATGGGTTTGGATTATCCTTTTTGTAACTTTTATTTTGAGCCTAAATGGCTACCTCATAGTAGAAAATGGGGCTTCTTGTGCCATCGACGATTTTCGATGCATCTCATAGATTTCGGCTGAACAGATCAAAATTTAACAGTTTCATTGATCGTAGACCACCTCCAAAGTTACCAACTAGTTCAAAAATATTGAAAAAAATTGTAAATGTTGAAACAAAATTTTGGAAGGTTCATTATTTGAATTATAGTGGGAAATGGGTTCGAAGTGCAATGTCAAGAGAAACCGGAACACAAAAATGGAAGAAAAAAAGTATATTCCTCAAACATCCATATTGGGAATTTAATTTGTTGAGGCATAATCTTGATGTGATTCATATTGAGAAGAATATCTATGAAAATTTTATTTTCACATTGATTAATGAGCATGTAAAGTCGAAGGATCATCTCAATCCTCCCAAAGCCTTACAAGTAATGAACATAAAACGTGATCTCTGGCCAAATGAGAATGAAAAGTTTCCTCCAGAATGTTTTGCAATGAAAAATATGGATAAAGATACATTCATTATAATTTTAATGAATTTTAAGGTATCTGATGGGTATTCAAGTAACATCTCGAGGTGTTTTGAATTGAAGAATCATAAGTTACATGGATTGAAAAGTCATGATTCACATATTTGGATACAACAGTTACTACCATTGGAATTACGTACATTATTACCTGAAAAAATTACTATCATTTTACTCCAATTCTGTACATTTTTAGACAACTATGTGAGAAATCTCTACATCCATTTCAGCTTGACAACCTCTAGGAGAGGTTTGTATTTTCCCTTTGTGCAATTGAGATGATCCGTCCTCCGTCGTTTTTTACTGTAATGATGCATTTAACTGTGCATTTGGTTGAGGAAGCTAAATTAAGAGGCCCCATTCATTATCGATGGATGTATCCAATTGATAGGTACTTTATTTATATGTTTTTTAGTTAAATAAACAATTTCTGGGACCTAATTAAATAAATAATCATGTTTATTTTATTTCACATATATCTTGGGAATTTGAAATCATATATGAGAAATAACGCTCAACCAGTAGGCTTTATTGTTGAGGACTATTTGGCTGTGGAGTACCTTACCTTTTTTTCTAGATACTTGGATGATATTGAGACAGTATTTAAGCGAGTTGGACGTGTTGATGACAAATATACTCAATCTCCAATACATCATAAATAAAAAATATTTCCTCTTATTGGCCGATCATTGGGGAGGACCTCAAATGTGACACTGATAGAATTGGAATTATTACAGGCACATAGATATGTGATGTTGAATAGTGAAATTGAAGATTCATTTATTGAAGAGTTGAGTATACAAACAAAGAGACTAATGAGAGGCCAAACACGAAATGAGAAAGATATAATGAAAGGTGTTAATAGAGATCTTGTAGAATGGTTTGCACGACATATAAGTTCATAAATATTGAAATAAATACAAATATTAGTTTGAAACATATATTTTGTAAATATAATAAAGGATATTTATTTTTTAAAATCATGAATATAGATACTCGAGATTAGGTGCCAGAAGATTTGATGTTTCTTGCTTGAGGTCCCCTAAAACAAGTTATAAAGTTCGACGCTTTCTACATTAATGGATTTAGATTTCTTACAATCGATCAAGAAGACGGTTTGAAAACATATAATAGTGGTATATTTACATTTTATGAAGTGGAATACTATGGAAAGATGACTGATATTATTTAATTAAACTACCATTGACATTTTTCAGTTGTTTTATTCAAATGCAATTGGGTCGATATTATTAGAGGTATTAAAAGAGATTCCTTGAAATTTACTTCTATGAACTTCTCTTGCTTGATGGATGTTGGTGATCGTGAACTGCATAATCCATATATCTTATCATCATAAGAAAAATGGTATGTTATGTGAATGATGTTTTGGAAGAAGGGTGGATTGTATTTTCTCACGTAATACAAAAAGATTTATATGATATGGGTGATGAAGTGGAAGATTTGTCCTCTGAAATTGAATCTCATCAAAAACAAGAAGCAGAATTATTTGTCCATCATGTTATTGAAAATATTAGTCTAGAAAGAATGAATGAAGTGGATGAGGCAATGTAGTAGTAAAAATACATGATTGAAGAGGAAAATTATTGTATGTAAAATTATTTATTCATTCTGCAACCACTTATTTCATTTTTGCTATCATTCATTATCATTGTTTTGTATATTTTGTTTTTAGTACTGAGAATCTATTATCATTTTTATTTTTTTCTACATAAATTTTTTGGAATATATGTTCTAAACATAATTTTATTTGACTAAATGATAAGAATGTGAATGAGGAAGTGATACACTGTTTCATTCACTACTGCGACAGATGACGATCCATCTTTCTCCCTCACTACGACATCTAAGACACATGCTGCCTACCCCTCGGCACCATATCCCCCTGAAACATCTCTCACAACCTTTGTGAGAGTCCCTTTAGAAGATATGTCATCAACTCCCCCTTCAGCAGCCTCATCAGTCGGGCGGCAGTGCTCCACTTCATGTTCATTGCAGACATACTGTAGGGTAACTTTTATAGGTACAACTTTTAATATAAATAATTTTATTTCACTTTTTTATACTAACTGTTTGTTCATTAAAGATGAAAAAATGCAACTGTGGAAAAAAATATGAGAATTTCAGATTTTTGGAATATGAATGGAGAGAAGATAGTTGTCCCACTTGATTCATATGAGGTCCCTATGGATGACGCCACTTGATTACTTGGCCAAATTCTAGGCCTATTGGTAGCGTAGTGCATTTACCTTCCAATTTATTATGATTATTGGAGACATATGCCTCCAAGTTAGAAAAAATGAAGTTTTTTATTCCCAAATAACTGTAATTTAAATACATTATGGTGCAATTGAATGTCATGTTATTAATATGTTCAAAATGAATTTCTAAATATAGATGTTTTTCTACTTTACAGTTTCTGACTTGATAGCACAAAAGGGGACCTTGAAAAATCTTGGTAACAAATGTAAAGACATAAAACAGAGATTTTGGGGCCATTTCAATCATACTTTGTTGATCGTCCAACAAATGTATGAGAAGCTATGCAATGGGGTACCCAAAGAACAGTGGAAAGTTTTTGCTGACAGACATCATGATGAGAAATGATTGTATTTAGATATGTATTATTATATTAACCTCATTTTATATTTATAAATATATATGAAGATGAGATGACATTGAAAACATTACTATTAAATGGGATTTTATTAATTTTTGGATCTCTCAAGAATGAATGCATCAAGACGGGCTAAGCAAGTCATCCCTCACACTGTGGGGTCAAAAAGCATTTCTAGAAGCCGATGGACTCAAGTAATATTTTAATTAGTTTAAATATTTATAATAAAATATTATCTGTTTAATATATTACATTTTTGATTTATCTTTGTTTAATGAAGTAATAGAGTTCGGGGTTCGAAGAATCCCGAACGGAAGTGTGGTGGGACGTTCACAAAAAATCTGACGGATGTTTTGTTAATGAACCTACCAATGAAGTTGGGGTATGAACTTATTTCATCATTATAATAACTTATTATCAGTTTTTTACTATGTTAATATATATTGATATTTTATTTATAGGTAAAAATTAAAGAACTATGCGATTCCAATCTTGGGCAGCCCTACTCAATCTCCATGGATGACCCGGTTACTAAAGTCCTTGGGAAGGAGTATCCTGGTAGAGTGCACAGGATGGGTTTTGGACCCATACCATCTGAGGTTTTTGGAAGGCCATCAGGGATTGCAGCTACATATACTTTTGGTTGTAGTCAGTCCATACCCAGAGATTCTCATAGAGATATTGTTTCTCTATAAAACATAGTTCACGAGCAGGGGGATCAGATATCCGCTTTTTGAGAAAGCGTTGACTGATATATGTCAGCAGATGAGAAGATATTCCCCCAGTGGTACTCTATCGACTGGTGATAAGCAGGTAAATCACAAAAATTCAAAATCATTTAGTATGAAAACTTTTATTGGTTTTAATTTTAAATATAAAGATGCAACACTATTTAATTTTCAGTATAAGGTTCTTAAAAGTGGTATTAGGAAGTGAAGATGGAGGTAGAGAGGGTGACGATCTGTGTTCATCATCAGAGAATGATTAGTTTTATTTCTGATATGTTGGAGGTAGATAGGGTGACGTTATGTGTTAATCATCAGTTTGTATATGTATCATGTGTGGCACATAGTTGCCACCAAACATTTTCACAACCTAACATTTTCTTGATTTTTCAAGTTTTCTGTTTTGTATTTTATTGATTTTTGATGTTTCCATTTATATCTTTATTTCTTGAGTGTGGTATGGACCATATATGTCGATTCTTTTTTGTGATGATTCATTTTTTATGATTCATTTATCCTAAATTTATTAGGTTTCTTGGCCCTGGGTGAACATCCCACTTCCAAGCATTATACATTGGTTATGGGGATTTCAGTCCTATAATGTGGATATATAAAAAGAATTTCATAGATTCTAGGGGGATTATTAAATTTTTTAGATATAGTGAGAGTCATTGTAACCAACCTTCCATACCAAAACTCTCTAAATACACAATGAAGGAAATTGATGTTGAATGGATTGTGCGAGGAATCATGAATCCCATTTCATATTTAGGACACAACAACCTACCTCAGTCCCCTACCAATGAATTAACAGAACCAACCATTCTATTTCCAATTATATTACTATAGTGACGAATAGGGAAAAAAATATAATATGGGAATATGGGAACTCATCTAAAACTGTTAAGGTCCATAGAACTCGACTGTCCATGCTGTGACCGTTCTCCACAATGTAGCCATGAAAAAAATGATGGTATCACCAAAATCCTCCCTATGCACCCCCTACACACACACACACCGAAACCAACCTATCCACACCTAAGTGGAACTCTTTATGGTGAAAATGATCTCCTCTTCAGTTCAATCCCTAGAAAAACATAGTGATTGCCTTAAAATTTCCCTGAAATAGATGTAACAACAAACATTAAAAAATTATAAAAACAGTAACCAGGATGTTACAATTTTCCTCACCATATGACCTTTTTAACTTTGGGATTTCAAGTTGGAGAAATATGCTCTAGAATTTCTGAAGGTTCTCTACCCACCACCTCTATCTGAGATTCATGTACTTCTAAGAAAATATATTCCTCCTACTATTATGATAGAAAACGACCATGAAAATATCTCAAAATGATTGTGTCTCCAATACTAAAGCACATGCATATATGGAAAAGTGATCAATCACATTATAGGGGTAATTTTTATCTTTTGGATAATGTTGAAGTGATTCATTGGCCACAAAATGAAGTTTGAAATTTTATAAAAAGATAGTTCTCACACCACTTATCATGTTTTTGTTAAATATGAATCAAAATTACCTTGGTTTTGCTTCTTTAATAATCTCTTTTCATATGTACAATAGAATGTATTTTGTTGATCTTTTGGTAATATTAGAATGGTTTTTTTTTCAGGGCACCAATACAGAAGCTGTAGAAAGTACTATTTTTTTTGTAAATCTTTTTTAGCGGTGGTTAAAACCACCGCTAAACGTAACCGAAATAATTCTAGGTGGTTAAAATTGCCACTAAATGTTGGTATTTTTCTATTAGAAGTAGTTTTAACCACTGTTAAATGTAACATGAATAATTAGCGGCAATTCTAACCACCGCTAAATGTGATCATTTTTTCTATTTGCGGTGGTTATAACCGCACCTACGCTACGAAATTTATAGGTGGTTATAATCGCTGCTAAAAATTCCCATCTTCTGCGCGTAGTTTGCGGTGGTTATGTTTTTCTAGAGGTGGTTTTATCGACGAGCGGAGGACTTTTTTTCAAGGTGGTTTTATCTACCACAAAAAAAGTAATCCCCTGCCACGAGAAAAATGCTGCTAAAAAACATCATAACTGCTGCAAATTGTGAAAAATACGACGGTTCCTATAAACTCACGCTAAATGGATTTAACTGCTAGAAATAGTGTCCCGACACACAATTTAGTGGCGGTTTTTGAAAACCACCACAGAAGTATAAAACAGCTGTTAGAACTGCCGCCATACCCAAAAATAACCACCGTGAACTGTCAATTTTCTTGTAGTGTCACGTGAACACAAGACCTACCTTCTCCATGAACGATGTAATTCATTTTTTGATCCCTATATTTATTGATGAAACTAAATATATGTTTAATATATATGATTTTTATAGAATAAATAATACTATTTAAATTATTTAACCAAGATAAAATCTGAAGTACTAGAACTATTGAATCAAAACATACATGAAAAACGAAGTTGTTTTCACATGATAGAGTGATTTTGACAATAAATTGATAATAAATGGGAGATAATATATTATAAGTAAATAAAATATGGTAATATATATATGATTATTTATTAGTAATAAATATATAATAAACCTATATTTATTAACCATGATGTTCAAACATGTAAAAATGAAGTCAAACATGGGGTAAGGGTTTCTCATCTCACTATTACTTTTATTAGAGATATTATATATTCCCCAATTATTTATTTCTATGGTGTATATAATATCCATTTGATATATTATATCATTATTATAATTTAATTCCTAGTATTTAAATATTAATTTTATGTTATTTCTTTCATGGGGTGTACAATTCAAAAGAAATCAAAGTGGAAAGGGTTTATTTAACAATCTCGTAATTATTTGAGATTGATTATTTTTAAGTCTAAAATGAAGAATATTTCGCTTCCATATCCATATTTTCTAAATATGTTTTCAAAAAGGGTTTAGTATTCTGAAATTATTGTACAAATTCATTTGTACCATTTTTACTTTTTATAAAATGTTTTAAATGGATTCTTCCTGTTGTTTCTTGAATGGGGTACTTTTTGAATTTTCATACAAAAGTTTCAAAGGAATTTTTTTAAACATACAAAACAAGAATGAGATTTCCTACCCACATAAAATATCAAATATTTGAATCTTATTTTACATTTTGTTTGTTTTTTTCAAATAAAATTAATTCTTTATTATGTGCACAATTTTTAGATTTTAAAAATTATTTTCCAAGTGAAACTTGGTATTTTCCTTAAGAAACGTTCCATTAATATCTTTAAATTATTTTTATCTATTTTATCATCCTTTGATCAATATTATGTTGAGGATTTAATATAATGATACCATTCATAAAATTTATCTCCATTGTTTATGATCAGTTTAACTGGGTAGAAGTATTGATGTTCCCTATGACTAGTTCTTTTAACAGAGAAAACTATTGATTTTTTAAGGAATGTAGATTTCGTTTTGTTATATATTTATATTAGGAATGAATTTTATATATAATGTTATAGCAAGTGACCCTTATATCCCCTTTATTCTTAGGTAAGTATCATGTGTCAATGTAGGCTGGTTTTAGATTATGGATTACCCATTTATTCAGATGTAATGGAAGAAGGCCTTGATTTTGTTTTCATATGTCTCAGTCATGTTTTTAATGGTATTATTTAGATGTATGGAAAATTAATTCTATCATTGTGAATTTTTTTATTGATTTCCATGTTATTGTTCTGTTATTTAAAATATTAATTGTTAAGGTAAGAGATCATGTGATTGTCTATCTGGATTATTTTATAATCCTTTATTCCAACAATATTATGCTCAATTTACTATTTAAATGTAATATGATTTTGATATTGGATTTCCATATTTCTTATTCTTATTTATTGTTGACCTATTTTTATATACTCATACCATTACTGAGTATCTTATATCACCCATTTCTTATGTTTCATTTTTCTAAGGATACCAGGAAGTGTCTTTCGATTGGTATGTAAAGTTAAGCTAAAGGGAAATTTTATACTAAGAAAATATATTATGTTGTATTTTATTTTTTTAATTGTAATGGGAAAAGTCTATATCTAGTTTACTAGGAATAATAAACTATTCTGTCCTTTTTTATATGAATCTTTGCATATAGTACCGATGTAATAAAGTAACCATGAACTTTAGGCCACTGTAATTAGAGTCTTTACATTTGGTATTAAAGGACACATAACCGAATCCCTAGGAAATAAATTATTGAAAATATATATTATGGATGATAACTTGATGATATAAATTGAGGATTTGTATATAAGAGCATATTATTTTTAGTTAAGATAACTATTATGTGGTTTATCAAAGTAAAAAATTCGTGTCTCGTTACTAAAAGTTGATATGGTCTTGGAACCAATGTACCTAGGATTAATAATATTGAAAAAAGTTCATCATTATTGACTCAAGAATTAATTGGTGCATGCCAGTGGGCCTTACTTCATACCTATCCTTACACTCATGGGTCATATTATTTGGTCAATTCAAATTTTCTTTAGAAACCATCATGATAAATTTTAATATACGAAGATTTTGAATAACCTAGGTAAATCCTAAGGTGAAACATATTGAATTTTTTTCATGATTTAGAAATGTTATAACTGATTCATCATGACTTCGTGATTTCCCAGTTTTATTAGTGTTTCTCACAATTTGAATTTTGGTTTTATTCAATTTATAGAACATGAAGGAACTAGGTTAACGATGAATGAGATAGAAATTTTTTTGTTGTGAAAACAGATTGCATGATGACTATGGAAAAAGGTAATGTGATAATATCTAATCAGTAATTATGACATATGATTAATTTCTTGCACATTAAATAACTCTCATACTAACAAAAGAAGAAAAGGATGGAGTCTACTACGAACATAGATATTTAATACCTTGGAGGAAAATACGATCACTTTCATGCATGTCTTAAATGTGGAAAGAATAAACCTTGAGAGTGTCTCAAATGAATAGGAAAACGTTTTATGTGTGGAAAAGGACACAAAGAAAGGAATTTATGAGGAAAAATGAAATGTTATATTAAAATAGTGCATAAGAATAATGTTATCCATAAGGTTTTTTCAATGGTTGACTGATTTAATTGTAGAAGTATGGTAATTATGAAAATTTGGGACATAGGGGGAATGATCAAGAAGAGAATCATAAATGTTTTATGAGTAATGGTCATATTGCTGATGATGAAGAGACTACCAATGAAATATTTAAAAATGTAGGTATTTAAGAATATAATGATGAATTACATTTAATAGTTTATGAATTATGTCGAATGATTAATGTGATCATGTTTGGATTCAAGAATCATGTTAATAGATAATTTAATAAATGGATTATTTTATTAAAATAATTATGAAATATATATGTATTGTACAAGATTTATATTTATTTAAGGACCTGAGAGAATATGTTGAATCGTACTGATGACGAGGAAAAGTAATTTAGTGGAATGTTTATATTTTTGGAAAATGCATAATTGAGGTAATATTACCTTTAATATATACAATATTTTAAGAAAATATTTATAAAATTATGTTTATGGGAAAGAATTAGTGACAATGAATTTGGTTAGTGATTTTTTGGTTAATATTATCTTTATGGTGTTTACTACATTTTTAGATTTATGGAATATAATTTTCAATGTGATATTTTATTTTTGGAAGATTTCATGTTTTTATTAATTTTTTAATGTGGTAAAGGTATTCAAACATTAGGTATGTGAAATTAAGAACTATATTATATTATTTAGGGAATATAATATTATGTTGATTTTGTAAACATAGTGACCTTCCTTATAAAATTTTTAACATCGAATTTGGACAAATGAATTTTGGATGATTCACATGGATAACTATTTATTGATATTATTACGTTGAACGGTTGTACTTTTAGGATAACTTATCTTAACCATATTGATATTAGAAAATATTTAGAGACAAGTGGAATGTCTTGTCATTTTATTATTGAGTTAATGATATGTTAAATGTTAATTTTTGTAATGTGGGCATAAATATTTATGTTGGATATTAATTTCATGGAGAAATATTTGAAGTAAGAATTTACCGAAGCATATCCAAAGGAAGAAATTATTCTTATGAAATAGAAATATATCAAATCACTATATTCACTTATATTCTTAGAAAAATAATAATATCTTTCCAAAACCCTAGGAAAATGATCTTTTAACAAACAATTTATCCTATTACATTCATATCTAATGAATTAATGGTCTTTTGACTCATCAATTATTTGGTATAGTGTTAGTTTGATTTATCTGTATCATTTAATTTATTAGGATCAATGACCTCTAGAAGACTCCATAATTATTTTTATTTAATTATTAATATTTCTATTAATTTCATCAAAATAAATTTCATTATTTAATTTTGTATAAAAAATTTAATACTGAAAATGGAATTTGATGAAAAACAATTTTCATTATGTTTAACTAATTAAATTTGAAATTAAATTCAGCAAATTATTTTTTCTCAAATTTTAAAAATGGATTCCATATTCATATTTTTGAGGTCCAAATTTAGTATATATTTCCCTTTTATTTTTTTAATATGAATTGTATCCTTATTAATTTTTTTACCACCGTAAAGGGTTAATCATATAATTAAGGATTAAAATAAAAATTTATGGACTATAAAATAATTAAAAAAAATAAATTAAATTTTTATTATCCGTAAATTTATTCCATAATCATCCAAGATTTAATTATATATAATTTTATGGCCATATGTATGAGATTTTTACTATAATATTATTTTATTTTTAGAAAATTCAGACATGTTACACTCTTGTTTATAATAACTATAATATTTTTAATATGGAGTTATCCAACAGATATGTTCCACTATAAATATTTTTTTAAATATAAAATATTTATCTCCATCATGGTGATTTATTTTAAATTTTTAGTGAAGAGATAATAATCTTAAATACTTACACAACTCTAAAAAAGAAAATATTTTATTAATAGGGAAAATCAATTAAAAGAAAAATAAAATATTCAAATTAATATTCTTAAGAAAATAATACAATCAATTAATTTTATGGATGAAATTTGTATGTTTGTGACATAATAATTTTTTTTCAAATACTTAGTATTTTCTTGAGATTAATAAATTCAATGAAATAAGTAGTTGTAAAAAATTACAATATTGATATTTTATTGTAAATAATATTTTATTCAATGATATAAAATTACATAAAATATTACATTCAGACACAATAATTTTATATGGTCAATTAAATATAAAAATATTCATTTATTGTTATTTTTTCAATTTATATTTATATTATTAACCCGTGGAGAGTAGAACAATTTAATAGTATGGTAATTGTCAAAAGGGTTAACTATGGTTTAAAATAAAAATATAAGGGTCATAAAATGTCAAAAACTTGTGAAACTTTTATTTGATGAAACTATTTCAATATAAATTCACAATATATTTTAAATATTGAAATATGGATCTATTTAGATATATGAAATAATTTATATTAATTTAATATATTATAAAATTCCAAGAATGAACCACCCCTCATTTATAATAGGGAACCACTTCCTTCACTTATTTACAAGACATTATTCCATCCATAACAACCAAAACCTGACCATTAATCTTATTAACATCATTATTTATATTACTCAAGTTATTTCCCTTCCAAAATAGAAACCATATGTCCCTTTAGAGTATATATAAAGATAATACACCAAATAATAAGTAATCATATTTATCAACTATTTCATGTTTATTTATTATTATACATAATATTAATGAGTTATAACCATATTAAATTAATAATTCAAGTATCATAAATAAATTTATATGTCATTAATATTATTTTAAAACAATATTCCATATTTTTTCCATTCAATAAAAATCAGAAACATTTCTTGTTCATAAGTACGGATTACCGTCTCTGCATAGTGGTGTAATTTTTTTTTCATCACCACATAAATTGAATGGTTATAAAGACATAAATACTGAGTATACATGATATTTAAGACATAAATATTTTTGTTCAAAAGTTTAATTATATTAAAATTCAATTCTTTATATCCGTCAAAATATGACAAAAGTGTTCATGTGTATGTTTGACCTACTGTCACCATGAATTATGTAATTCATTATTATAACACTATATTTATGAATGAATCTAAATATATAAATATTTAATTTATACAATATTTTTTTCATATATAAATTTTTTGGTATGATGTAAACATGATAAAGTCATAAGGATCAAAACTACTTAATCAAAACCTAAATAAATAACAAAGCAGTTACCACCCAAAATTGTGATTTTAACAATGAATTGATAATAAATGGGTGATAAAATATTATATGTTAATTATATAATGTAAATAAAATTTATTTTGATTCTATAATAGATCATAATTATATCTATATTTATTATACTAAATGTTTAACCACATTCAAATGATATTGATCTTGAGGTAATAGTTTCTTATCTCACTTTATCTTATATGATACATATTCAATATTCACCACTTATCTCTATTATGTGGTGCATATAATTAATTTTTTTTATATTATATCATGAATCTCTTTGAATTTATTAAATTCTACATTTTATTTTGTTTTATAATTTAATTGGTATTAAGATTCAAAAGAAACACAAGTGGTAATGTTTTATTTAATGTCTCATTATTATTTGGTATTGATTATTTTTAAGTATGAGTTAAGGAATATTTCTCTTCCATGTCCATGTTTTTTATAAATGTATTTGAAAAATAGTTTTACTAATATGAAATTCTTTTTTAATTCATTTACCCATCTTTTAAATTTTTTTAAAATGTTTTAAAATGAATCCTCCTATATTTTTCTGAATGAGATACTTTTTGAAATTTATTATAAAAGCATGAATAATTTTTCTAACATACATATTATGAATGTAATTTTACTCTATTATAAAACATCAATTCACTAAATATTTCATTACATGTTTACTAGGATCATTTCAATGAAAATTATTTCTTTATGCCATTCATACTTTTTTGATTTTAAAAATTATTTTAAAATTAAAACGGGGTTTCATTAAGAAATATTACAGTAATCTTTTTAAATGATTTTCATCGATGTAAACATAATTTTTTGAATAATAAGTTGAGGATATAATCTTATGATACCATTAATTATAATTTTATTCCCTATGACCGGTTCTTCTAATATGGGAATTTGTATATTTTATTATGGAATATTTATTTTATGTATTATTTATTCATATGAGGAATGTACGAGACCTAGAAAGTGATTTGAGGGCCCTCATATACCCCCTTAATGCATCAATGGATCTCATGAGATAAAATATCTTGGGTTTTTTTCAAGGTCTTGCAAATTTTATCAGAATTCATCGCACATAGCCTTAACAGTGTTTCTAAATGTCTTGGTTGAGGCCTTGATGGTATTTTAATGATGTGAGAATTGTGAATTCCATCATTTTTAATTCAGTTATTAATTTCCATTAGATTTTTTGATTAGTTGTAATATCCATGGATAAGTTATGAGTTTATGCTATTTTTATGGATTATTGGATCATATTTAATTCATGTTTCATTATTCCCAAGTTATTGTTTAAATGGAATGTATTTAAATAATTTACTTTTCCATATTATGTATTATTATTTATTCCTAATATCTTTTTCTATACACATTCCCTTACCGAGCATGTAATCTCACTCGTTTCTTATATTTCATTTTTCTCAGGATACTAGGAGGTGTTTTGTTATTGATAAACAAGGATATGATAAAGATTCATATTGTTAAATAATATACTATATTTTATTTTTTGTTTTCAATTATATTTTGAAATTTAAGTATTTATCTAATTTACCTAGACAGCTAAACCATTCAATGATATGGGGTGTTATTCCTTATATATAGATACAATATAATAAATAAGCCACTATCTCTGTGATACTATAATTAGGGTATTTATATACATAATTATTATATCGTTTTTAATCTAATATCATGCAAGAGACATCAGAACAAGTTCAATTGATTCAGATATGAATGTTTATAAGTCAAAGTAGGCAGAAGCCATTTGAGGATCATTTTCATATGAATCTTGTGTTTATGGTGGGTTATTGCATGTTTTGTTGGGTGCTTCCATGTTTGGGTCACCATCAGATTAGGAAATAGGTTATGTTGGAACCCAGGTACATGGGTCCACTTTAGATTACAGAGAAGATCAGACCGATGGTATATTGATTGACTCTTCTAGATTTGTATAGTTTAATGCATGATATTTTTAACGTGTCACAACTATGGCCATATCACCATAACCTATAATATGTGATTTATGTTAATAATGTCAATTTTTATGATGATGAATCCTTTGATAATCATTTGGTTCTTATTGTGGAATGATGTGAGGAAATATTATGAGGAAAGCCTGTGCATTTTGATTGAGTTTTGTGGTATTATAGTAGTTTTCAATATGATACATAGTAATGAGAGACTTATATGTGGTTCCAATGGCCTGGAGTCTTTACTTTTGAAGCTTGGTGATGCTGGATAGTGCGGCATGGGGATGATTCATTCTATGGTGGGTAGGTTGTATGATTCCACACATCATTGAGGTATTTTCTTGTTAGAAATTCTGGTTCAAATATATTTCAAATGTTTAATAAAATATTTACCAAGTCTATTTAGAGGCTCATGGATGTTTTAGTTGTACAAGACATAAATGAAGGGATAATTTTTCCATACAGTTCTTGTTTCATGGTTGCTGAATTTTTTTTAGTAACTGTGCTCCATAATCTTGATATACAAGGGGAGGGGTTCACTGTTTGGGGAAAACTATAAAAGGGAGAAATAAAACCCAACTGGGATTGAAAATAATCAGCATGCATGGTAATCACATAGTTTTCCAAACAAAGTAGGATCCTCAGGGAACCGTGTGGCCTTGCCACCTTTTGGACTGAGGGTGTCACACCATTTGTGCATGGTTTTTCCAACCAGGCACCCCTTAAAGGTGAAATTTTAAAATTTTTCCCCCTCAGTACTTAAGTGTTCTAACTTGGTATTTCCCTCATTTCTTCTTCCTAGAACCCTATTGGTAAACCAAAATGTCCCAATATTCTCATGGATTTATCTCCCCCATTTCTAATCCATTTGGAGAACTGTTTCGTGTGTATTAATACTCTAGGTGATTCTAACACTCCTCTTCTTCTATTTTATAGAGTAGGTCTTTTGTAGACATTAATATTATTTTGAATTCCTAAAACCATCTTTTCTATAAGATCACAGGTTTGGACAATAAATAATGTTTGAATCCTAGTCAATGTCTAATTTTGAGCAAGCGTTTGTCTTAATAATTGATGTTGGTGGTATACCTCTTATATCAAATCATCTTGATGTTGCTTTCACTGTATGGGGTTGTGATATGGTTCATTCTTGTTATGAAATTGATTCCTTTAAATTCAATTTGTTAATTGGTAGACTAAATTAAGAATTTAGCCCCGCATGTCCTCCATGGGAAATTGAGGTTGAATATACCGGTTTTAGGGACACCCATGCGGTGTTCCATTTTTCATAGACATTGAGATTAAAGTGTTAAGTATTTAATTGGATTGTTATGTCATAGATCCCATAATAAATTTGTAAACATATAATCTCATATTATGAAATGAGTTAATGGTAATTGTGTTTAGTTATTAACAAGGAATAAGGGTTTTTTTGGTATAATGTTAATGAGTTAAATCAATAATGGGTTGAAATGGGTGATGTTGTTTATTAGATAAGGCCTAAGAATGATAAATGGGTTAATTATGATAATTCATGAAAATGGTAAATCTATTAATGGTTTAGACCTTGTAGATGATTTAAGTGTTGAATGAACTGTGATTTTTTAATCTTATGTATGTTAATTATTTATGGATTGTTAATTGTTAAACGTGGTAAATAATTAAAGAAGCACATGAACCTGGCTTAGCGCTAAGTGTGGGGTATTAGACATGAGGATCAACACCCATGGTTAATGTAAGGCCAATGCTATGAACCCCAGCACATTTAATGAATAGCTTAGGGGGGGACTGAGTCTTTATACCCCTTATTGTTTCATTTGATGAGACTACCTGGACCAAGGATCCAAGTTAGTGTTTTGTATTTTTAGTAAAAATAATTACCCAAGTGAGATAGGGAACAAGAATTCTCCCATTATAAATTTTAGTTGACCAGATTATGCTGAAGTGAAATTGATGAAATACCAAAACCAGGAAATAAGTGATTAAAAAGGATTTAGTGAATCTATTAACTAGTGGCACCCAGTTTATCCCATTTATTTATCTTTTGGTTTATTTTTTTTACTTTCATATGCTATCTAATCATATTTGACATTTTTGTTGAATCCATTGGTGGTGGACTACAATGTTTTACTCACACCCTACTCGAGCCTCCATTGGCTGCCTCAAAAGACTTCATAGTTGTAGTTTAGGACAAGGGAAAGGGTCCCATGCTAGAGGGTAGATTGGTCATGGGATGTTCATGAATAAGGGATCCCGATTATTTTCGAGACCCATTTTGGGGGATCTATAGATTTTCCTTATTTTGGGTTTCCTAGAACCAGGAATTTTATGCAATGTCATATCATATTTACCATTTGGTTGTGGGATTTTACCCATTTTTTTAAAAATTCTGCTAATTCATGTTTATTTTATAAGTTTTATGGTATAATATTTTATTTATTTCTCATTATTCACTATTGTGATTTACTCTAATAAATAGGAAAATGGTTATCCATGTGATATATTATACCCTCACATCTATTAAAAAAACTCTCACATATCGTTTAGGCATGCCTGAGGTCATTTGGTGACTCAGCTGAGGGCACTGGTTGAGTGGCTTCCAATCTTGCAACATTACAAAGGCCTTACATTTTTTTGGTTATAATCTGTATTTTTTAATTTCCTTTAGTGTCTATTAAAACAAACTTCATTATAAATCATCCCCTTACTAATTCTGAAAATCTAATTTTTTATCCTTCTATAGATACATCCTATGGTTTTGATTATACTATATATAAAATAACTATTGGTTTTAACTCTCTTTTTGCATGCCCTGGATAGTTATTCTAAAAAAATTTCATATGTTTTTGTGAGAGGGTTCAAAAAATTTTAACATCAAAATTTTAGGAGAAGATATAATACTAAAAAACTCTAACCTCTTGATCCAGATATTGAGAAAACATTGTTAACATAACATATAGAATTAAATTTAATATATGATTTCGATGAAATTTAATTAATAAATTCTATTGAAACTCAATTTTTTACTATGATCTATCTATAAAGGAGAAACCATAAAAACCCATGATATATCTCTATTAAACTCATTTGATAAATTGAAAAAAAAAATCTATGTCTACACTAAAATTTATTTTGAATTAAATATTTCTTTCATATAGTTTTTCCATGATTCCATGGTGTTGTGGGTGAATACCCTATCAAAAAAATAAATGATTTCATCTTATTATTCTCTAAAATGAATCTAAAAGAAGTGGTAAAAGGCACTGTTATGGGATTTTCTATTCTCATTGGAATGAGTATAATAGGAGTTGTTATATAGTTTGCATTCAGACCTGTTCAATGACTAATATAGACTAATAAAGAGTTTTCATTATATATTTTCCCTCTAAAATAATTATAGGAATTATGTTGGAGATTTATTCCGTAAAACAAGAACTATGGGAGAATTTATATGAGTATTATTACAGGTTTAATTTTTTTTTTCTGATTTCCTATACCAAGAAATTTAGTTGAACCACTTATGAGTCTTTTTCTATGTAGGACTACATAAAATTGAAATGAGCATATTTGATTCATAATAAGATGAATAATTCGTTGAAAATAACCAATTGATTAAAATGTAAATATAGCTAATATAAAATATAGTTCCTAGCAATTTAGTATTAGAGGTACCGATAATAGAGGACTATATGAGGTAAGGTCTACTGACTCAAGCATTTTAGAATCAAACCTTGATGAACTAATGAACCAAGTCAGACTAGATCACCCTTTCAAAATCTATATAAACAAAAAACTCCCTTATAATAACTATATAAGTATCCTTGAAAAAAAATATTTATAACCATTTACATTGCAATAAAATAATACTTTTGAATATCCCATAACTAGTTCAGAAATTCCCATAATGCAATAATAAGGAATAATGATTTAGAAATTGAGGAATGAATGTAAGTAATTAAGTAATCCACTTGGAATCCTTGTAGAGATATTTTCTAAAAACATAGAAACATTAGATGTTCAATATGTCCCAAACCCCAAGGGAAATGTGATCCTAGTAAATATTAGGAGTTGTAAAGAATTTAACCCCATTTATTTACCTGATTGCAATAAAAACTATCCTGTTACTAAGGAAAATGGAGTTGAGGAATCCAAACATATCCCTAAGAACCAGCCTATAGATGAGTAATAAGAGAAAAATATAGAAATATATAGAAGGGATACCAATTTTTTAGAGACACCCTTCCACAAATTGTACAACTAAAAGTAACATTTTCTACCACTTTTTCCCACCTCAAAGATTCAATCAAAGAAGATAAAAGAAGATATAATTTAAAAGGATATTTTAGAATCATTAAATAAATATAAGATCAATATCACTATATTTTAGGATCTCAAATATTTCACAATATATTTATGGTTCTTTAATGAACTATACCCTATAAAGTGTAAATTTATTGGTATTGAGAGACAAAATATAGAAAGAAGTGTTTAATCCTTGATAACCTCATATATTCCCACTAAGATTCAAGGTTTATAGATATTTTATATTCCTTGAAAAATTATGTATATGTATTTTAATGATTATATTTTTAATATTGGATCCTCTATAATTGTAAGGCCACATTTTCTACCATCTTTGAAGATTGGGGAACTTAATTCTATAATAGTGGTTGTGCAACATGAAGCCACATCCACTATATTTCAAGTAGGAGTCCTATAAAAGTCTTTATTAGAGTAAAAATTATTATCTTTACCATAGAATTATATTATCTAAAAATAGAGGATGAAAGAATGCGATCATGGTCAGCCGTCATCATAGATAGATCCTTCTTGAAGATAATATCACAAATATACTTGAGAGAGATCTTAATATGGAAATTATTGAGAACACTGTCCATTTAATCTTATTAGATTCCATGATGTACCCTAAATAAGATCATTAACATCTCACACTATCATAAACTGAATAGCTTTATCCTACAAAATAATTGAGTATGTTGAAATTTTTTTACTTTAGGAATAAAACTAAGATTTAAAACATATTTTAAGAATAATTAGAAGAAAATTATGTATATTTAGGATGAAAAGGTAAATAATGGGTTATTTCAAAATAATGTTTTTTATTTAATAAGTATTATGATGATATTTCCTTTTTTGTAGTAATTTTAAGCTATAGGGGTGAGAAATCCCAATCTCATTCCGTCCGTAGAACAGTGAGTAGCCCTGAAATTTAAAACATTTCCCACAAATGAAAAAATGTGTATATAACAGAAGGGAAATGTTTGACTTAATTATTTATAAAAATTTATTTCCTAACCAATAAAAATTATTCTAAATATTTTAAGGGAAAATTCTCAAGCTATACAATAGAATTTTGGAGATATTCCTAGGACAAGTCCCAACACATACATGAACAAAATTTTCTTGAAGAAAATTCAAAACCTATTATGTATCCCCTAGTTAAACTCAATCCAACAATGATATAGTTAATAAATAGAGATATGGATAAATTTTTAGAATAAATTAAAACATAACTTGTCTCTATATCATAATTCATCATTATCATTTACATAGTTTCTAAGAAAAGTGGGATCAATATAGTGAAAAATTTGTAGAATGACTTGATCCCTATTATAATGTAGAATATTTGGGGAGTATATCTAAATTATACAAAATTGAACTAGGTCACTAGGAAAGATAATATCCTTATACCATTTATTTTAAAATAAAATTGAAATTGTGTAGAGGAAGATTTTAAAAAATAAGACGTTATGAAAGTGTAAAAATCTATTATTACTGTATAAGATAAAAAACATTCTTTTTTATACTTTTCTAAAAAGTCCAAAACTACCTCATATGTAAAATGAGAGAAATTTTCCTTTAAAACCATGTAGTAAAAGTCAAAAATGTTAAAAAAATTATTTAAACATCCATTGGATAATTTTAAACATTTCATGAAAACGTTTTTATAAAACATAGACATTGATGATAAATATACCCTGGTAGATAATTACGTATAGTCAATATAAGAAAATAATTTGATTATGAAATTTTCCATTAACATAGGTCCACTATACATTTTATGTATATGAACCTCCTATATAATTATTTATATTAAATAATTGAATTATTATAGATTTATAGTGATCATATATGATCATATTTTCATCCATTCATTAGTAACATTATTACTCAACCATCAGGTATTAACTTTGTTATTTTTATACTTATGTTTTTTCAGAAAAGTTATTCATATTATGTAATAGTTATATCATTTAAAGAATGATATTAGTATATTATATATCATATTTATTTATTAAAATAATTTATATAATCATTATTTAATAAATATCATGTCAAATTTATCACATCACATCGTTGAGACGATATGTCGTATGTACGCACGAGCGATGATATCATTCCCATAATTCTGAAATGGTATAAAATTGGATGGTATATATTTTTTCTAGAATAAATATCATGTTATAATAATCATATATAGATATTATTTACATCAATATATCCATATATGTAATATGGTGGTGAAAACCAGATTACACCCTGGGGTGGAGATGGTAAGTCGTACGTACACACATGTTGTGATTTCATTTTTTGAAGGATTGATCGAAGGTGGAATATCTGTTTTACATAATCACAACAATATATCATAAAATTATTTATACTATATTTATTAATTTATAAAGGAAAAAACTCATTAAGATGATGTATAAGGAGAAATAATTTGAAAGAATTGGTAGAGGAGATTACCTGTTCATTGACATGCTCCCTCTAAATCTCCAACTAAAGTCAATATAGTTTATCTTTTGGGAATACCCGAAATTATATGATGTAACTAAATATGTTTATAATAGATATTTTTAGGGTATTTATGATATTGAAGGATCAATGTGAAGTGAGGACTTGAGGTGGGAGGTTCCCTTTTATAATTGAGGTTAAAGGCATATTTGGAATCTTTAAAATTATTAATTTATGATAAAATAAAACCAAATAAAAAACCACCAAAACTCACCACCTTTTCAATATGATATGAGATATGGTTTTAATCTCACTAATAAATATATTCTAGACAAGTTTTTATGTCCATTCAAACCATATCATTTCAATTTAACACTTTGTTATTCTATTTCATTTTAACCGGAGTAACAAATTTTTAAATTCTAAAATGGAGAAATATTTATTTACATGATGTAAATTAAATCATAAAAAAATAATTTATAAAATTTTATACCATATAAAAATTATTTTATATTTTTAAAATTGATTTACGATTTTTAAATGATTTAATATAACATTATTTAGGCAAAGCAACAATATTGTCAATTTTTATAATATTCAATTATCAGTTTTAAAAAAATGCCAAGATAAGATTTTATCCTCAATTAAAATATATTATAATATTCCTATGTGGTCAAGGTATTATAGAAAATTCATTGGATATATGTAAAGAACCAGAAATTTCAAGGAAATGTTTTCTTAAATACTTTGTAATTTTACGAGTCTGCGGTTTCGAACAGCACTTGATTCCGAGGCCCGGTGTGCCCTGAATCAATTTCTGAAGTTTTTTCTAGGTATGTTTAGTAAACGTACATGGAGGGTTTTCTATCTTTTGAACCAGTGCTCGGAATTGAAATCTGAGGGCACTGATGAACTCGCAACACCAATATTCGCTTAAGGGGACCTTTACCGCAGTTCCATTTTATGCGGGTTGAAAGATAATTTTTGGGGTTTAATAAAAAAGTAAAACAAAATTTTTGTGAACAATTTTATTTTATCTTGGATATTTAAATCCTACATGGGTCCCACACCCACATAACCTCTCATGAGATAATAATTGTGAAGTGGGCCCCACATGAACCTGAACCCTTCCACCTCCCTTCAACTCCCCATTAATTCCCTACAATTTATTTTGACAACTCCTCATTAATGATGGAGCCTTTGCACCTCCATATTCCCATAAATTGTGCCAAATCATATAATTAATGTCTACATTAATTATTCGGCACCTCTTTTGAATCAAATTGAATTGCATGGAAATTCATTTAATTTGAGAGCCTTTTTATTTTATTTTTTTGCGTTGGAAAATCACTTTTGGGGGAAGGCTATAGAGATTTAGAAGAGAGGTGATCCTCCTCCGATGAAGAACACCATTCTTTAACGAAGAACATCCCTGACAAAGAACCCAAAGGACTTCTTCCAACGACACATCTTCCTCGGACGCACCTCGACGTCAAGGAGTCTATGTCACCTGCGACAGTGACTCTTCCTCCATCTTTGATGGGGCGAAACCGTTCTTCCGCGACGCCTGACTACCACGACGCTCGTCTCCCGCAGATCGACGACGTGAGACATCAATTACTAGGTAGGGCTTTGTACAATTTTAAATGAATAATTTGTACCCATTTCTTTGTTGAAATTTTTCTGATTTGTCCATGGCCGATTATTACAGCCTAATGCGGAGGCAGTGGGCCGAACAAACACAGCCCGGTGAACCTCCGCCATTTCTTGTTTATTTAATTCCCAAAAGGAGGTGGTGGTGCATAGATGCGGTGGCGAGCGAATGCTGCGGCCAAACGCCGGCCGCGTGCGGAAGAACCGCGGCCCGCACTCACGGGCCGCTCGACCGATGAAGAACCGGCCAGATAAAGCCGGTCGGACCGAAGAGCCCGGGGCACCTCAAGGGACGCCGCGCTGTGGAGAACTGTGGCTCGCGCTCTAGGGGACACTTGGTGGTGAACTGGCTAGCTCGTCAGCCGACCAGGATGAAGGAGCCGAGGTGGAAAGAGGGAACTACACTGAAGGGACCACAGCCCGCCCGTGTGGTCCCCTCGTGCCAAGAAGGCCGGCCGATTGGGAAGGCGGTGCTGCTTGGCGCCGCTGCTTTGGGAAAGCCCCCCCCCCTCAAACCGCTCAGCCCACTGGCTGAGCCGCGACCCTCTAGTCTAGGCCGCACGACTCATCAGGCCGGTCCAATCGTCTGTCGGGTCGGACCCGCCAAAATCGGGATGACCCGAACCGCCAGCCCACATGGCATAACGGGCCGGGACCATTTTTACTTAAATGTGAATATCTATAAGACATCGCATTTGATCGACGTGCTGTATACTGATTTGGGAACCTCGCGATGAAGCGGTCCTTTTTCGATACTCTAAGTGATTTTTGGACAACTTTAGAAAACAACCGCGTTTGGAACGAGCGTATTTCAAACCTGGCCCCTGGAAAGGAAAAGATAGTATCTCTCTGACTGGGTGTCCGATAGATGCGCCGCCTATCATGTTGGGTTCCTTTTGACAAGACGGAACTTTGGGGTACATAAACTCTAGAATTTTTTTATAGTTGATGTGACAAACCCTTTGCTCGAGGAGTGAAACCTCCCGGAATCGAGCGTGCTGTGTGCGGGAACCCTAGAGCTGGTTGCGACTGCATATACTATTGTACTAGAATCCTTCGTGGGTTCGACAGTAATGACTAACATACTAGAATCCTTTGTTGGTTCGACGACGATGACTACTATTCTTGTATTCTGTGTGGGTCTGACAGTTTGACCTCTGTACTTGTATCCTATGTGGTTCCGACAGAGTAGCTGGTCTTGTATCCTATGTGGGTCCAAAAGAATAGGTGGTCTTGTATCCTGTGTGGGTCCGACAGCATAGATGAATCAATCGCTAGATCTGATCATCTCTATTGCTATATGAAATATGTATACCTGTTTGATCTGAGTCTTCATTTTCAATCATTATCATCGATGTGATTGACTTCTTTCCATTGTGGACTGGGTTGTATTTGGGCTCGAGAGTTAGAGTCATATTGTGGTTGATAACTTAGGTATATGTATGGTAATATACCAAAGTAGGGTTGGTTGATACTTTGTGTTTGTATCTCTCTTCTGTGGTTTATCTTTTGTGGATTCTGGGAGACCATCGGGGGTCTCGGGGTCCCTACTGAGTATCATATACTCACCCCTACACAAGCTTTCCCCACACTACATTGTGTTGGTTGCAGAGGATGGAAATCACTGATCGAGGTGGAGACTTGTTGAGATGGACGGTACCCGGAGGTGGACCACTTGGCGAGATGTACACGGAGCAGACAGACAGACTTGATGTGATGAGGAGGCCATCTATACCCACCTTTCAGGGGGGATTCCAAAAGGATGAATCAGTGGTTGCTATTTCACTGTACCGTAGTTGTTCTAGCTTTTAGTTGTACTGTACTTCTAGTTGGGATTGTATACTGGCCCATTTACCTTTCAGCACTTACTTTTGTACTCAGTTTACTTAGTTCTTACTTCAGTTGTGTACTCTGTTGTGTTGTTCACTTTTTAAAAAGGCAATGCCTTCCCTTTTATCGAGATTTAAGCCTTTGGTGCTAGTCGCCAGCCCTTGGCCTATGGAAGTCGGGCTTGGGGTAGTCACAACACGGGACCCGAGGATGGGTCATGACAAATTGGTATCAGAGGTAATCAGTTCTACCGTAGAACTCAGGACTCTAATTTTTCTTTCTGGGGAGAAATAATGTTAAGAGTATTGAGTGTGGTTTTTAGTCCAGGGAGTCTAGTGTTGGTGTGGCGGCCGACGAATCCATACATCAGGACCGTGACCTCTGATTTCCGAATCGGTGCATGAAAAAACTGATTGCATGTGTGTTTCAAAAGTTTTCTTTGTTATTACTTTGGGTCAGCTCACTAGGTATACTTTTTGACCATGGCGCACCTGTTTCTTTTCTGGATGGCCTTACAAAGGCAGCCAGCTAGTGTTCTGTGTCACCTGCGAGATGGTGGCCCACCAAGTGATGAGGCCTCTATGTAGGGCCCTATCACAGCGGAGGCACCATCAGTACCACTACCCACTGACCCACCGATACTACAAGCTCTAGCAACAGAGAGTGAACAACGCTTGAGCACGCTTCCCGAGTTCCAGCGCCAGAGGCCGCCTAGGTTCTGCAGAGAGATGGACCAACAGGCAGCTGAGGATTGTATGGAGGCTATCATCATTGTTTTCAGATTGGTAGGGACACCAGCCGACCTTATGCTGATCCTTGCCTCGAGTCTCCTACTTACAGTGGAAATCAGATGGTGGCGCCTAATTCTCGAGGTTAATGAAGAGGCATCTTTACTCTAAACGGACATTGAGAGTCTCTCCCACTCGGAGTTTTTTCCAGTCACCCTTCATGTTGTGCAGATTCAGGAGTTACTATATCTACAGCATGGCATCATGTTAGTAGCTCATAACTCAATGAGGTTTACTGACCTCTCATGCTACTCCGTGGATATGGTATTTGACCCATTCTTCAGGGCCCAAACCTTCTAGAAGGGACTGAGGCATGAGATCAAGGATTCGACGATTCCCTTCAGCATCCTGACATAGGCAGGGGTGCTGGAGTGAACCCTTATAGTGGAGAGCTTTCTCGCTGAGCAGTCACCAGTGGCAAGAACCATCGTAGGGTGACACATAGCAGAGTCTTCTGTAGCCGGCCATAAACAGATGTCGCAGGGGTCCAAGCAGACCAAGCCATCAGGTGGGCGACCTCAGGATATAGGTTCGGTTGTGCATGACACAGGAAATAGATCCAGCCTTACGAGGAGCACGAAGTTCTATGCATGGGGCGGGCATGGCCACATGGCTCATGACTGCCTGACCCGCCATGCAGATGAGCAATAGATAATAGAGGGACCTCCCAGGCAGAGGCATAGGTTTGACCATGGTGGTCCACTGGGAGCGGGCGGACGAAAAGGACGTGATGGCCGAGTAGCGGGTGGTGGATGACATTTCGAGGCTCTACCACTACCACCACCACCAGGAGGTGCACCCCGAACACATGGAGCTAGTATATAGAGGCTGGCACTGCTCGAGCAGTCGAGGCTTATGGCAACGGAGCAACTGGGATGATTCGAGGTACTATCTGTGTCTACTCCACCCTTGCTGTAGTTCTTTTAGACACATGTACAAGTCATTCTTTTATTTTCGCTGCCCTTATTTAGAGATCGGAGATTCTGACGGAGCTGTTGGCTCAATCCTTATGTCTAGAGACTTATATAGGAGCAGACTCAATTATTACGCACTGGTTCTAGAAGTGTGAGCTTACTCTAGGAGGAGAGAGATTCGGTTGGGATCTTCTTGTAGCGGCTTTGAGGCCTTACGACGTCATCTTGGGTATGGACTGGTTATCTACAGTTAATTCTCAGATCGAATGTATTCGGTGCAAATTGCGATGTGTCTACATGGATGGGAGAAGGTTCACCTTTACCGGTGAGAAGAGATCCTTTGCAGCGTAGGATAGACTTACGCAGAGGAGAGGGAAACTGATCACACATCATTTGGCTAGTCTCATCCTTGTAGTAGTTGATGTGCGGAGTCCGAGTTTTCCTGTTGTGGTGGATCGGTATGCAGATGTTTTTCTTGACGACATTCTAGGACTGCCTCCTCGTAGAGAGGTAGACTTAAACATTGACCTGTACCCCGAGAAAACACAGATATCTACTCTAGCATATCGGATGGCTCCTGCTGAGCTTTGTGAGCTTCGGGTACAACTGGAGGACTTATAGGGAAAGGGATTTATCCGACCTAGTGTTTCACCCTGGGCTTCTCCAATTTTGTGCGCCAAGAAGGCGTATGGGATCTTGCGACTGTGTGTCGACTATTGTCCCCTGAATTAGGTGACCGTAATGAACAAATACCCATTTCCTAGGATTGACGACCTCTTCAATCAGCTCAAGGGAGCACGATGGTTCTTGAAGAGATACCTTAGGTCATGCTATCACCATCTCAGAGTTCAAGAAGAGGATGTGTAGAAGATAGCCTTCAGGTGTCGGTATGGCCACTACGAATTCTTGGTTATTCTCTTCGGCATAACCAACACTCCAGCAGTGTTCATGAGTCTCATGAACATGATCTTCCAGCCTTACCTCGATCGTTTTTTCATTGTATTCATCGATGAAATACTGATTTACTCGACTACTAAGGAGGAGCAAGCCTACCAGTTGTGGGTTGTACTGGACACACTCCGAGAGAACAAGATTTATGGTAAGCTCTCGAAGTTCCAGTTCTGTATTCGAGATTTTCACTTTCTGGGACACATCATCTCAGAGGTGGGAGTAGCAGTGGATCCAGCGAAGATCGAGGCTGTACTTTCTTGGGAGCCACCCAGGAGTGTGACAGGGGTGAAGAGTTTCCTGGGTCTTGCTGGTTACTATCAGAGATTTGTTCCAGACTTTTCCAGACTTGCAGCATCGATTTTAGCCTTGATGAATAATGGGAAAACCTTCGTGTGGTAAGATAGATATCAGTAGAACCTTCAGGAGCTGAGGAAGAGATTGAACAGTGTGCCCATCTTGAGGCTACTGGAGGAGGGCATTGGGTACGTAGTGTACTGCGACACATTAGGGACCAGACTCAGGTGTGTCCTAATGTAGGATCAATTATTGAACACTTATTGTTCGCGACAGTTGAGGTATCATGAGTAGAACTACGCTACCCATGACCTGGATTTAGTAGCAGTGGTCTTCGCCTTGAAGATGTGGCAGAACTATCTGATGGGTGAGTGCTTTACAGTCTACTCTGACCACCAGAGTCTTAGGTATGTCTTCTTGCAGAAGGACCTGAACCTGAGACAGTGGTGATGGCTCGAGTTCCTCCAGGACAATGACTTTGAGATAGTCTATACTCCTTGGAAGGGGAATGTTGTAGCTTATGCTCTCAGCAGGAGATCAGGCATTCATCTGCTAGGAGAGGAAACATAGAAACTAGCCGCATTGCAGATATAATTTGTGGATATAGATATATAATACTTTCTTCAGTCTCTCACAGTCACTCCTTCACTTCTTCAGCGAGTCATAGAGACACAATGTGGAGATGTTGACTGTGAAGTGTGACGTGCTCAGATATCCACAGGGTAGGCACCTGATAGATTTTTTGAAGGAGGGGAGCAAGTCATCCTCTTTAGGGGACATACCATGGTACCAGTTGCAATAAAGTAGGATGTGCTAATGGAGATCCAAACTTCCCCTCTAGTCGTACATCCTGGAGTGGCGAAGATGTATCAGGACCATAGACAACACTACTAGTGGCCGGGTATGAAGAAGGCTGTAGCAGAGTTCGTTTCACAATGCCTCACTTGTCAGCAAGTGAAGGCAGAGCACCAGGTACTAGTAGTCTTGGTACAACCCTTAGAGTTCCTAGAGTGGAAGTGGGACGAGATCTCCATGGATTTCATGACGGGGCTTCAACGTACATCCAGAGGACATGACTCTATCTGGGTGATTGTAGACCGACTCACTAAGTTGGCCCACTTCCTACCGATCAGAGAGCAGGGCTCAGTAGAGATATTGGGACGCCCTTACGTTTAGGAGATCGTACAGCTTCATGGTGAGTCATCAACTATAATCTCTGATTGAGATGCTTGTTTCACTTCCCGGCTATGGAAGAGGTTGTAGGAGGCTTTTGGCACACAAATTCGTCTAAGCACCACCTTGCATCCTCAGATGGATGGACAGATTGAGAGGACCATTCAGACTCTTGAGGACATGCTCTGTGCATGTTTCCTCAACTTTGGTCACATCTGGGAGGATCACTAACCCTTGTTGGAGTTTGCGTACAACAACGGAAATCACTCCACCATCAGGATGACACCTTACGAGGCACTGTACGACCGACCTTGCAAATAAACTCTGTGCTAGACAGACCCAGGGGAGTCGACACTAGTAGGGCCAGAGATGGTGCATGCAACGGTGGAGAAAGTGCAGATCATCCAGGAGCGGATGAAGACTGCACAAAGCAGACAAGAGTCCTATGCTGATAGGAGACACAGACCACTGGAGTTTGAGGATGGCGAACACATTTTCCTATGGGTCTAGACTCGACGAGGTCTACAGAGATTTGTCCGGGGTGGAAAGTTATCTCCATGATTCATCGGACCTTTCCATGTATTCAGCAGAGTAGGCGAGGTGTCTTACCTCCTGTCCCTTCCACCTCAGTTGCATCGGGTGCATGACATCTTCCACATATCTCATCTAATGAGATACCGGCACAACCCAACCCACATTATCGATCACGGGGAGCTAGAAATCGATGACGGGGCAATAATCATAGAGGTCCCAGTGGAGATTGAGGATAGATAGGAGTGGATCCTACGTGGACGGTCAATTCCTCTGGTGCGCGTTCGCTGGCAGCAGGAGAACCTCCAGGAGAAAACTTGGGAGCGGGAGGCTCAAATGCATGCTCAGTACCCCCATTTGTTCCCCTAGTGTCTGTTGTAGTTTTATAGGGACATAAGTCCCTGAGGTGGGAGTAATGTAAAGACCCGGAATTTTCAAGGAAATTTTTTTCTTAAATACTTTGGAATTTTATGAGTCTGCGGTTTCTGACGGTACTTGATTCTAAGGCCCGGTGTGCCCGAAATCAATTTCTGATGTTTTGTTCGGGTACGTTCTGTAAACATATGTGCGGGGTTTTCTATCTTTTGAACTGGTGCTCGGAATTGAAATTCGAGGGAACTGATGAACTCGTAGCACTGGTATTCTTTTAAGGGGACCTTTACCGCAGTTGCGTTTTATCCGGGTTGAAAGTTAATTTATTGGGGTTTAATAAAAAAGTTAAATAAAATTGTTTTGAACAATTTTATTTTATCTTGGGTAGTTAAATCCTACATGGAGAAGTTTCTGGTGGGGCCCACACCCACATAACCTCTCATGAGAGGATATTTGTGAGGTGGTCCCCATAGAAATCCGAACCCTTCCACCTCCCCTCAATTGGCCATTAATTCCCTACTGTTTATTTTGACAACTCCTCAATAATGGTGGATCCTCTCCACCTACCTCTTCCCATCAATGGTGCCAACTGATATAATTAATGTCTACATTAATTATTCGACACCCCTTTTGAATCAAATTGAATTGCATGGAAATTATATTAATTTGAGAGCCTTTTTTTGCGTTGGAAAATCACTTTTGGGGGAAGGCTCTGGAGATTTAGAAGAGAGGAGACCCACCTTCGACGAAGAACATCGTTATTCAACGAAGAACATCCCCGGCGAAGAATGCGAAGGACTTCTTCCAATGACGCATCTTCCTTAGATACACCTCGACGTCAAGGAGTCTACGTTAACCACGACAACGACTCTTCCGCCATTGTTGACGGGATGACACCGTTCTTCCACGATGCCTAACTACCACGATGCTCGTCTTCCCTGGCATGATGACGTGCAGAGTCGTTTACGAGGTAGGGGTTTTTACAAATTTAAATGAATAGATTTTACCCCATTCTTTGTCGAAATTTTTCTGATTTGTCCATGGCCGATTGTTACCTCCTAATGCAGAGGGCGCGGGTTGGACAAAAATGGTCTGATGACCCTCTGTCATTTCATGTTTATTTAATTCGAAAAGGGAGGCGGTGGCGAGAAAAGGTAGCATCCGCGCACCGGCCGCATGAGGAAGAACCACGTCCCGCAACCACGGGACACTCGGCCGATGAAGAACTGGCCAGCTAAAGCTGGTCGGACAGAAGAGACCGCGGTGCCACAAGGGATTCCGTGTTGCAGAGAACCGCGGCCTGCACTCCACAGGCCGCTCGGCGGCGAACCAGTCGGCTCATCAGCCGGCCGGGATGAAGGAGCCGCGACGCCAGGAGGGCACCGCGCTGAAGGAACCGAGGCCCGCCTGTGCAGGCGGCTCACTCCAGGAAGGCCGACCGGTTGGGAGGGCGGCGCTGCTTGGAACCGCCGGTTCGGGAAAGTGACCCCCCTGACCACTCGACCAGCCGGCCAAGCTATGACTAGCCGGGTCGGGCTGTGCCCTGCTGGGCCACACCGTGCCGAGCCTGGCCGGGACACGCCCCCTCGGGCTGGGCCGTGCGACTCATCCGGCGAGTTCGAACTTCTTCTAGGTTGGACCCACCAAAATCGGGTTGACCCCACCCGCTAGCCCACTTGGCTTAACGGGCCGGGACCATTTTCACATAAACCCGAATATCTATAAGCCTGCATGTACGATCGACACCCCTTCTGCAGATTAGGTACCCTCACGATGAAGTGGTCCTTTTGCGATACTCTATGTGAGTTTTAGAGAACTTTTGAAAATGGTCGGGTTTGGAATGAGCGTATTTCCAACCGTGCCCCTAGAACGGAAAAGTCAATATCTCTCAGACCGGGCATCTGATTGATGCTCCGTCTGTCGCGTTGTGTTTCTTTTGATGATAGGAAACATTGTGGTACATAAAATATAGAATTAATGATAGTTTATGTGATGAAACCTTTGCTAGAGGAGCGGACCCTCCCGGAATCGAGCGTTCTGTGTGCGGGAACCCTAGAGCTGGCTGCGACGACATCGACTACTGTACTTGAATCTTCCGTGGGTTCGACAGTGACGACTACCGTACTGGAATCCTCCGTGGGTTTGACGGTGAGGACAAATGTTCTTGTATCCTGTGTGGGTCCAGCAGTTTGACCTCTCTACTTGTATCCTGTGTGGGTCCAGCAGAGTAGCTGGTCTTGTATCCCGTGTGGGTCCGACAACTTAGCTGGTCTTGTATCCTGTGTGGGTCCGACATCATAGATGAATCAGTGACTACATCTGATCATCTCTATTTCTATATGAAAGATATATACATGTGTGAGATGATTCTTGATTTTCAATCATTATTATCGATGTTATTGACTTCTTTCATGTGTAGACGGGTTGTATTTGGGTTTGAGAGTTGGAGTTGTATTGTGGTTGATAATATAGGTATATGTATGGGAATATACCTAAGTAGGGTTAGTCGATACTTCTTGTTTGTATATATCTTTTTTGGTTTATCCTTTCTGGACTTTGAGAGACCTTCAGGCGTCTTGGGGTCCCTGCTGAGTATCGTATACTCAACCCTACACGGGCTTTGCCCGCACTAAATTTTGTTGGTTGCAGACGACGGACAACACTGATCGAGGTGGAGACTTGTTGAGCTGGAAGGTACCCAGAGGTGGACCACTTGGCGAGACGTACACGGAGCAAACGGATGGACTTGAGGTAATGAGGAGTCCATATGTGCCCACCCTTCTGGTGGGATTCCCGGAGGATGACTCGGTGGTTTCTGTTTTACTATACTGTAGTTGTGCTAGCTTTCAGTTGTACTGTACTTTCAGTTGGGTTTGTATACTGGACCATTTACCTTTCAGCACTTACTTTTCTACTCAGTTTACTTAGTGCTTACTTCAGTTGTGTACTCTGTTGTGTTTTTCACTTTTATAAAGGTAATGCATTCCCTTTTAATCCGGATTTACGCCATTGGTGCTAGTTGCCAGCCCCTTGGCTATGGAAGGTGGGCTTGGGGTAGTCACGACAGGGGCCCCGAGGACGGGTCGTGAAAATATATTAATTATAATAAATTATATTTATTTTCATATTTTTAATAATAATAATTGTATATTTCCATTAATAAAATAATTTCAAAATTAATTTTGTGTGATGGAAAAATTAAAAATAAAATACTATGATGAAGATAAATATACAATATTTTTTAATAATACATTTAGTCTAATATATCTTCTTGAAAATAAATTATTAAAATTGTTATACTTATTAAAAAATGAATTTGATGAGTTCATCATCACTTTAGATAAGACAATATAAGTCTCATAATCAATTATATAAGGCTCTAAATTGTCAATAACTCGACCCTTGGATGATTTTGGTTGATATATACTCACATAATGAAATTTTTTATAGTTTTTGTTTATTTTAGTAGTGATTATCATTTTAATAAAAATTAGTTTATGAATTTTTCTCCAATTAAATAATATCTACATAATCAATATATAAACCGTTATGGTTACAATTTATTTTTGAAAAATTAAAAATAAATTACCATGATAAATAAAATACCATTATAATTAAAATGAGTATCTATATTCAAATTTATATAAATTATAACATTTTTCAAAAAATGATATATTTATTAAAATATTATCGAGACATCTTTAAAATTATAATAAATAAAACAATATAAATATCATAATTCCACGCAAGTGGTCCAAAACATAAAAAATGAATTTTAATCATTAATATATTTTTCAAAATTTACAATGATTAATTTATATTTTTTCTAATATAAATGTTTCCCCCTATGGACATATAATAGATACTAAAGACAATGAAAATGACACATTATTTCATTCATTGATTTTAATTTTATTTAAGTCATTTTTATGAACAAGTGTCCACTAAATTACATATTTTCTATCCTTAATTGTTAAGGGTATAAATTCAAATATATTATAAAATTTTACCATTTATTAGGGTTATTTTATATTATTTATAATTTATTTAACCTAAATCACTAATTTACCCTTTATCGTGGTAACAAAATTTACCATGGTTACTATTCATTTTGGAAAAAAATAAAATGGTTCTATTTACTAAATTTTGAACTTATGAATACAAATTTAACATCGACTTTTCAAAATTCAAAACTCGTAAGTTTCATATTTAAATTTAAAATAAATCTTGAAAAATGTCATGAAAAATAGTCTTTTTCAGAAAAACATATTTTTAAAATAGAAAATGTGTTTATAATAAATTCGTTTACAAAATGTAATTCAATTTTTTTTTCTGCCCAAATGAACTAATTAGAATTTAATACTAATACAAAACATAATTTTACTTTGAAACAAATAATAAAGAAAATAGTGTTTTTAATAGAAATCTGTATATTTACATTTTATCAAAAAATAATATTTATTAAAGAAATACAAAAAATTCAACCAACATGAATTTGGATACTCCAATTTGAAATATAAATTTTATTTTTTCAAATTAAAAATAGTAATTTTTCAAAACTATTTTTAAAATGTGTGTGATATAAAAAGGTGACAAAACTATGTTTTTTTGAAAATTAATCATTTTATTCCACAAAATTGGACTTGTTGTTATATCATGTCAAGAAAATATATAAGATGAATTTTAAACATTATATGGAATATATTAAACAAATATTTCATTAATAAAATCCTTATTGAGTTATTCTATTATTTTATGAACTCACTTATTTTCATTTAAAAAGTTTTTTCACAAGAAATTTAATATTGTTCATACTTACCATAATAATCACAAGGTTGTAAGGTAAAAGGATTATATTTGTTTAAAAAATTATAGCAAATCATGCATGAAATGAATTATATTAAAATAACATGATATTTTTTGTAACAAAATCCAAGGATAGAGTTTCAAAAACCGCGAGCTAAGCCGATGTTTCGTATTACACAACCTTATCTCGGTGTATTGTAAAACACAAGACATCAAAGAATTTTAAAAAATTATATCTCATTAAAATATCAGGGTGTTACATTCAACCCCATTAAAATTTAATACTTCCTCAAAATTTTTTGAGGTTATGAATGTTTTAATACTTTAAAGTTTCTATTATAGAAACCCACATCAAAACAATGTATACTAAAACTTATTTTTAAAAAAGAAATGTTAAAAACATTAAATTTACATAAAGTAACACTTCAAATGGTTTCCATATAAGAGAAAATAGGTGTGAAGTGAAAACATGGACATATTAGAGAAATATAACTATCCAGTTTTGAAGGAGAGTGATTGAGTACATGGTTATAAAAAAGTTATAAATCACAATGACAAAAATATATGATGATCTAGGGGACCATTTTATTCATTAGAAAAGATGGTACTTGGATAATTTTTTTTGTTTCCAAGATCCTTTCCCTAAATTTAAAGAACATGAGAAGAAATACTCACTTGATTTTAGTACAATCTCATATTCGGTTGATTCCCTGAACAGTATCCACATCGTCTCTATTACAATGAAATAAAGTGGAATTTTTCATTCCTAAAGTTTTATCAGATCATGAAGTCTATAAATTGAATGATATTTCATTACATCATTTTTTATCACAACAAATGTTTAGAACAAGTTATCAAATATGAAGACGTCCAACTATGATGAGATTATAAAATATTCAAAAAACATAATCTAAATTTAAAATTAATCTTTCTATAAAATGTCAACCTTATAATCCTTCTAAAAGTTGAAAATCCAAAACTGTAATATATGATTAACTAACTCATCTTTTCATTTATCCCCCAGATACCATAAGGTATCTCTTGTAGGTCATATTCCAAAAATGTGAACACCTTCATCATATATTCTCTTGAGTCTCTATATTAACCTGGATTATCAAATTTTCGTAATGAAAATGTGTAAGTTTCCCCATTAAAAAACTTATGGGATTATTCCTTGAGTATAAACAAGTTTTATACATAATCTATGATAGAATAACCCTCTGGTAAACAAATTCACAATTACTCCCAAGAAACTAGCACCATCCAATTTACTTATTCAAATCCATTACATCTTTATCTAAACATTATTATCTTAACATAAAGGACATATTAATGGTTATATTTTTCCTAATCATGTGTTCTATAAGTATAACACCTTTCCTGTAAATCACTTTTCAAGGTCCATAGAACTATTAAACATACCCATTCCAATAATTAATGAAAATATTATACAGAAAACACTTATATATTTCATGATTCATATAAAAAACCAACTTCTATAAATTTAGGCTATATCCATGGTTTGGAACCATGTCTATAAGTCCGAAAATTATGGCTATACGTTTTATCCATTGTTTAATGAACGGTAGTTGGTATTATTGTGGATATAGGGAAAGAACTATACCCATGTTTTCAATCCCTGGCTAAATCCATATAACCACGGTTCAAACCATGATTGAATCCCTATTGGAACTTTTTGAAACAATGGAAGAAGCCTAAGACACACAAGTCTGCAGCCATAGTTTTATATCGTGTATATAAGGATTTTAAAATAGCTCAAATTGTGGCTATAAGGCTATAGCCAGGGCTTGAAACCATGGATATATACCTTCCCATTTCATAAAAAACACTCCACCCTCTACCATACATATCCCCACCCCCTATAGCTGCCACCCCTATAGGCCGACCCTCCACTCCCCCTAGAAAACCCTTGTGGACAAACCCAATACTCCCTCCTAGACAGACCCCCCAACCCCACCGCACATTCCACTCAACACACAACCCCCTTCCCCCGATAATTCCCCATACTCTCACCCTGGACCCCCCCCCCCACTGGACATACCCCACCAACCCCACACTCCTGGACAGACCCCCGCCCAATCCACTCCCCCTACAGCCCCACTTCCCCCATGCAAAGCCCCCCTCCACTCCCCCTAGACATCCCCCTCTCTATGGACATACCCCACCCACACCCCCTCATTGATAGACCCCCTAGATAGACCCCCTAGAAAGAACATAGAAAGACCCCCCTGGACAGACCGCACCCCTGGATAGCCCCCCCGAAAGACACCCCCAGGACAGACCCCCCACCCCTAGAACATGCACACCTGGACTAACCCCCTCCCCCAAAAAGACCCCCCCCCAGACACCCCCTCTAGGATACCCACTCCATCGAGACACCCCCTAGACAGACCCCCACCTCTTGGACAGACACCCTAGATAGACCCCCTGGAAGGACACCCACCCTAGACTAACCCCCTGGAATGACCTCCCCTGGACACCCCCCCTCCTGGACACCCCTACCCCTTGACACCCCCCTCCCTAAAAAATCCCACACTTAGCTCATTGGCACACCCTCTCTCCTGGACACCCCTACCTCCTAGGCACTCCTCCCTCCTGGACACCCCTCCCCATCCCTCCTAGACCCCCACCCCAGAAAAACACTACCCCTCCCTCCTCGATAGCCCTCCCTCTGGGACACAACTGCCCCTTCCTCTTGGACACACCCCCTAGACATACCTCTAGACATACCATAGACATACCCCCCCTGGACAGACCTGCCCCCCCTTCCTGGAAAGACCCCCACCCTCCTTCCAAGATAAACCACCTCCCTAAATAGACCCCACCCCCTCCACCCCATCATTTTTGTAGACCCCCCCTGAACCCCCCTTAAAAACCCCTTCCCAATGTAGACCCTTGCACCCCACCTTTCAGGACACCCCCTCTTTATTGGATAGACCCCCTCCCTCCTTCCTAGACAGACCCCTCCTTCCTGAACAGACCCCCTCCCTGGATAGAACCTCCCCCTACCTAGACATACCCCACCCCTCCCTGGATAGACCCCCTACATCCCCCTCCCACTATAGACCACCTTACCCCCCCTCCATCATGGACATCCCTCCTACATGGAAAGAACCCCACCCTACTTCCTAGACAGACCCCCACCCCTCCCTCTTAGACACCCCTCATGGACACCCCCTAGACATGGCACACCTATGATTCTGGTCATGTAAAAACATAGAACCTCAGAATCTATAAACCTTTAAGAACATGTATCTTGTGAAGCTCATGTATAATTCATGTAAAAAGACGTCATCAGTGGACATACTCCATTTGAAGCAGCATCCAAAATCCATCAAATTACTCCAACTGAACTTCATGGTCATGTTAATTATAATACATGAGAAAATTTTAAAAAATAAAATAATTCATGGCCCAATAGTTGTCCATGAAATTTTAAATCAATGAATAAAAATTAAATAAAACACACAATAATATTCCCTCAAAAAATCATTTCCCAAAATTAGTTAATAAAATAGTAAAAAATTGTTTCATTGTATAACAATCATACCTATGCCTTGAGTTGTCCATAGAACTTATCCTTCTCCTAGGTGGTTTGGAAGCACCAGGGCCCAAACATCGAAGAGGTATTTATGAACTTTCTGTACACCTCCTCTAGTGTGGCCCATGATTTTTGATTCAGTAGAGACTGTAGAAGGGTGACTACACCCTTATAACCACCCCCCCTCGTTACCCCAATGATATCAATCATCTCATCTTTCTAGAACATGACATCAATTGGAATCTTCTTGTCGAAAAACATCCAAGAAAAATGTTTCCTAAACCCCAAAAATTTATGAAAATAATAAATAATATATAAAACATAATTGACCAAGAAAATCACTCAATGATTAATTGAAATATGAAACAAATTTTGTGTGCACTCTTAAAATATTAAAATATGAGTGTATTAGATATAAATGATATTAAAAACCAAAAAATTAAACTATAAAATCAACAAAAAATTACCTCCAATATTTTGGACACCCATGAATGATCAAGGAAGCTTCTAATGTTCAGCAGCATAAACTACATGATCTTCCATCTCTTCAATCTGAAGCAGCTGTAAGAGAGGGAAGAGAAACAAATTTTTTTTTATAAAAAAAGTAGAGAGTGGTTCTAGTTGTACTTTTCAAGATTCTCACCATTACGAGGTGCCCCAAATTTTATCTGATCTATCATGAGGATAATAGATAAATCAAAAATGAAGGAATAATTTGTCTCCCCACACCTATAATAAATTAGAACGTCAATAAAAGGATTCTTCTCCAGTTTCTCCACTTCAATAGCCTAGGTAATAGTCACGATCTGGTTCACCTTCATAAGAAGTGAAATTCATGATTAAAATATGCGATCATGGAATTATAAGTGTTATTGAATATATGAATACAGAGAAATCCAATGGTGTCTATTATTTAAGAAGGTGCTACAATCTTTTAGTTTGGAATAAATCCCACAACTATTTTTGATTGAAATCTAACTATTAATATCCCCATAAATATTCATGTGAACTAAACCGATGGTTTATGAAAGGTGATAAATACAATGCGTTGGTTTTTTAATAGAGTAAGTATGCAATGCACAAATATGGTACATGTAAATCTCTATGAAAACTTGTTTTATGTGATGAAACTCTTCATTCAACGTTGTCTATAAAAACCAGATGTATATATTTTTAAATTAGGGAATGATATTTGGTAGATATTAATGAAAATTATGATCATTTTCACAGATCTTTCTTTAGGGAAGTGTCATTACACGAACAATCAATCAGAAAAGTACCCAATCAATGATTTTATTCGCTATGAATAGTTTGAAAAGTACATGAATGCAATATTGTTTCATAAAAATAAATGAATATATAATATTATACGATTACCATGAAGTGTATTATTCTATATTTAAGATAGTGTTGTGAATTAATGATTTCTAAAAGTATAATTGAAAAGGTTTTCTGTAAGTTGAATTTAATTAGTGTGACATGCATTTCATGAACTATTAGCTGCAAATAACTATATTAAAAAAACGGTATGATAAATATTGGATGCTCAATTTTTCAAACACAAATATTCTTGAAGATAAAAAGGGAAAAAATCTAGCCGTTATATATAGGATTTTTCTAACATAGTCCAAGGATATATATTAATATCCAAGCATATCACAAATCATATAAAATTTAAAATTCATGTGACTTACACTGAATCATTAAATATAAATGTATAAAGTTTGAACAATAATATTAATATTTTTATAATCCTTTACATGTCATTAAATGATATGTAATGAATGTAACAGTTACTTTGCAACTTCGTTAAATGTCACTCTTCTTTATGTTTCTCCAACTAGGTAAATTGAATGAGTTATTCCGATTTTCTAAATTAAAAGAGATATAAAACTGATATATCATTGATAATTTCAAAATAAATATAATCATAATGTAGTAAAATGATCGATTCCCAAACATGGAAACTTTCATTAACAACGATTCATGACTTTTAATCCAATTGGCATTAAAAAACATTTCATGAATGATCTCCTAGGTGGAGATTTCCTTAGATCACTCCATTGAGAATAAAAAATAACCAATAATGAACCAGAGGATAAAACATCAAACTACTGAGGCATACGTATAAATTATGAAAAATAGATCTAGGTCCACATGCCTTTATATAGGTTATACTCCCATTCATATAACTAATCTTAATTTTATGTTCAAGAATGATTCTTACCAAAGAAATATGATGCTAAATATATTAAAATATTATAATATAAATTTACAAAAAATAATATGTTTTTTCCTTTTGAGAAAATAAATTAATCTATGTAAAAAACTAATGTATAATATAATTTACAAAATATGAACATAAAATAATAAACAACCACATTAATATGTCATTATAGATATAAATAGAATTTAATTATCCCTTTAATAAGTTATCTTTTGACATTTGGATGATATTATTTTCTTAATATGTAGTGCATATATAATAGTATACTTATAATATAGAAAATTAAAGGCATTAAAAATTTATGTAAATTTTTACGAGGTTTTGGATGATAAAGATTATATACCGGTATGTATAATATTTTATTTGATAAAAAATTTTGATATTGGAATCATTAATTTATTAGGTTTGAAGATATTAAAAAACAATAAATTTTATAACTAAATCATTTTCAATTTCATATGATTTATTTTTGTGAGTTCCTTGGTGATGTAATCTCAATGTGTTCTAAAGAACTCCACTCTATTCAATGAGAAATTATTCTTCAAAATTCTCACCTCTCTATAATATTGTTCCTAATAATGAACTTTTTCGTAAGAAATAGTTCAACTAATAATAGTACATTTTAGTGTATTTATTCCCAGTACCTATGTTTTCCATTTTAAATTCATCTATAATTAATGTTTTTTATAACATTTCACTCATGTGGTAATGATTGAATGTAACTTTTTCATGATCTAAACCTTTGTCTTCATTTTAATCACTTCTCCCAAATATATGATTTATAAATAGGCGTAGGATTCATATTGAGTTCTGAATTTAGTCCAAAAATATTATTTTTTTTACAAAGAAAATTTTATTTTTAATATACTTAAATCACATATTGATTGAGTAAGATGAATCTAATTTTTCCTAACTTAAACATTAGGATTTGTATAGATCATGAAAATCCATTGGTAACTGTCATAAACTTCCATAATGTAATCCTAAAACTCATCATATGATTGAGGTATATTATATTTATTGTCATATATTTATGACAGTTCATCATCTGATGAAAATTGAAAATATACTCCCTAGGATAATTATGAAAATAACTTCAGTGGATATCTTCCCTTGATGGTATAGTTTAGTTGTAGCCTGAAAGTATTTCCTTCATTTTCAGTTGTAATATATCTTATATTTCTTCTATTTAATGTTGAATCTCTACAAATAAAGATTTATGTTCCTTAGTTTTTTACATTCATATAAAATCACATCATACATGTCTTTATATTTTGTATAAGTAATATTTATATCATTCATATATTTTTGTTAATAACTCTAAAAATTATGAATTCCAAACATTCTTATATCTAGTTCTATGTACTATCCTTCTATAAGATCCAAAAAATATCATCAAAATTCAAAATATAATTCTTTTTGATATAATCAAATTCAAAGTTTGAGAATCAAATTTTAATTATCTTGAAGTAAATAAAAAATATAATTTGTCATTTATTATTTCATTCTCAGTAACCCTTCTTAAATGAATTTTATATTTCCTATGGGTTTTAATATAGAAATATTTATAAATATTTTTTATAAAATTATTATAATCAACTATCATTAATTATTATTCTAATTATTTTAGTAGAATATTGATATTCTCAATAATGAGTTTATCATTTTATATTTCTATTTATCCCATAGATTTTACACTATTTACTATAATCATTAACTACTGGAGGATCTTGGAAACTGATTTACCAAAAAAGGAATAAAATGATTGAAAAATATACATAAATACACAACATTCTAATCGATGAAACATTCCAAAAGTTTAGAATCATAACTTCTAGTATTTTCCATGTACCCCATGTTATTATACATGATAAAACATGACTATAAATATTTAATTGAATCTCACACAATAAATAATTATATACTTATAATCTATATTGAAATTATTATTTCTTCTTATGAGTTAAATGTGGAAACTTATTACTCTTTAATATTTTAATTAAATAGTTGAATAAGGTAGTTTTACACAACTGTATATATAATAAATATTTCTATGTGGTCATTCTAGTGGTAATAATTTGATCCCATTAAAAAACAATAGTTTTGTTTTTGATTAATTTTTTTAACTTCTAAATATAATATTCCTTTAATATCATAAGAAAAAACATATATACTCTCTTCTACATGTTATTGAACAGAAAATATTACATGTTAGAAAAACAATGGTAAATAGATAAGTTATAAAGGACTCATACGATGTGTATCATAAACATATGTTGAAGTGTTAATCATTGATACAAAGTGTTAACCAAGATAATGAGAACTATTATAGGTTCAAAATCTAGATAAATTATCATTCATTGATTGGATGGTTTAAAAATAAAATACCATACAAATTCCTAAGGAATTATCATTCAAACATCGATTTTGAAGATGAGTCAAAAATAGTTGAAATAGACCCATAGAATTGGAATTTGGATTCCAATTGTTCATCCAAATTCTATAAATAAATCATACATTGAATAAATTAATTAGTTTCTTAAATTTAAAAAATGGATTGGGGAAAATATCGAAAGTCTTTCTACTAGAGAAGATGTATTTCTAAAGTTATTTGGGTGAATTTTGAATCAACATAAAAACCAACCACCGAAAAGTGTTAATAAAAAATGCGGAATAAAATATTAAGTTAATATTTGAAGAAGATTTTATAGATAATAAAAAAGAACTATTAATTCCTAAGATATTTAAAATAGGCATATTGATAATAAGTATTGTCAAAAATAAATAATAAATATGTAAAAAATATATAAATAGTGAACAATTTAGAGTGTCAATATCGTAACAATGTAAAGTCAACCTATATAAAGGAGTAATTTCATACATCAAACACACTATTCATATTATCTGAAATTTCAGACACTGATAAGAAAATAAAACTTAATGGTAATTAGACAAAAAATACATGAAATTATACCTAATAAAATAAGTCAAAACAACTAAACCCTATAAAAGACAAATATAACAATTAAGAAGACAAGAAATCAAAACAAATAATTCTTACCTAAAGAAAATTGGCGGTCCATATGATTTTAAATAAAATAAAACCTTCTTAGTGGTAGAAATATGATGGTATGTGAAGATGTAGAAGCATCACGGTTCATATATTGTCATCTTCGACATGATTATGCGGCAGTGCATTCGAGAAAATTAGATTTAATCAAAAATGAAATAGCAGAAATGGAATATATATTTGAGGAAATAGAACTATCATCATTCAAATAGTCCATACCACATGAAATCAGAAGGCAGAAAAAGAGGAAGATCCACTTCAAATCCACGTTAGAGTTGCATGGAAGGCATGTTGGGGGAGGAGGGTCGAGGGGTGTTGGGGTGACTACATCAGAGGCGCACCAGAGGAAGAGGTGATGAGGCTACCTCAGAGTAGTGTTAGCCGAAATGTGGGGTGGTCGTGTCATCGTCTGAGGATGATCGTCTCGAGGATGGGAGGATGGTTCCATGTCATCAGAGGATGGCGAGAGGATAGGTGGAAACATCAGGTGAGGAGGGTCGGTGGAGGATAGATCGTGACCATGGATAAATGGGGGGGGGATTGCGAGAAGGGTGGGGTGGTGGAGTAAAACTATGGCTATTTTATGACCCATTTCCATTTCATACCTATACCAAGAATTTTTATAAATTTTGGCTATATAAGTGTGGCTATAAATTAAATTTATATTAGTGATCATTGAATTCTCACACATATACACCTCAATGATCCAACTTTATTCTTAAACCATTACTCAGGATCCATCATCATGCCTTAAGGATCCTAAACCATTATGTGACCAATCTTCTTTGGTTTAAACAATAATGAAAGAACATATCATACCTTTCATAGTCATCTATAATCTCATTATCCTCTACAGTATAACCAATACTCGCACCACATTTATGATTCTATTTATGATATTTCCACATAGAAAATGAGTTTTAATAATTCCCATACATTCTAAATCAGAAACATTCAAGGTTATCTATATTCTATTTAGTTCTGGCTATTGGCTAAGACCATAAAGCAATGCGTGATAAATACATATCAGAGATTAACAAAACATAAGTACAGTAAATTACATAAAATATTTCAAAAGGTTAACTAATATTTCACTTTGATACCAACTATAATGGCCCTTATCTTAACGTACATGGACATTACATTAATTTTTCATAATACATTATACATGACTAAAATAGACACAGAAAGACCATATCAGTTTACTATTATTTTAATCTTGGATACATAAACAACTAGTTCATAAAACAAAAACATCCTCTCCTGAATTTTCTTTATAACTAGAATCCCTTTTTGATGCATCCTACTTAATATATTTATTCATATCACGGGGAAAAGAAACATAAAAAGGTGTGAGATCAAATTCTCAGTAAGTATAAACATGGAAAATATCCAATAAAATATAAAAATAATAATGTAAAAACATGAACACATATTTTGAAAATCATACCATGTATAACAAATATCAAAATCTTGAGTCATGAAATAAATCTGCATAGTTAATAAGGCATAAATCAAAAAGGAACAAGAAAACAGCATTCACATAAAACATGGAATTTTGGGAAACACATTAGCATAGAAAATCATTTCCATATTATAAAATTATCATTTCCATGACCATCACAGTGGAAAAAGTCTATTGCTGAACTGAGTTTACTTGCCATTCCAGACCAGTATTACTCAACAAGATTTACTTTTCATTCCAGCCTTGTATTACTAAAATGAAATTACATTCCATTATATTCATAAATTTGTCCTTAGATAAAAATATTTACCCAATTAATTTGAGGTAGATATAGGTTCCACCCATCTCATAATAAAATCAATATTATGTCTTCCACAATAACATAAATCATTCATCATAACCCATGAAATAAAATTGGTTAATTTAAAAATAATTCCACCATAAAATAATCCATGTAAAACCAATGTATTTCAAAAACATAATTCTATCAGAAACACAATCAAAACATAAGAACAATATAGATATTATATAAGAAACACAAACTTATTAAATAATTCCGTCTTAGATGGAAAATAATTTGGATATAATACTTGAAAATAATTTTAAATAAAAATATTCTTTCTTATTCAAAAATGTTATCTTTTCTAAAAATGATGATCAATTTTATAATAAAAGAATACATTTTAAAATAGACATGAAATCATGTAGATGAATTTTCATGAAATTATGTGTTAGGAAAATGTAAAAATCTGTTCATTCCATATAATTTTAAAAAGTATTTTTATCGTACATTATCTGGAAAATTCATAAATTTCATTATATAGAAAATGAGAGAAATATTCCTTCCAAACAATTTAATAAATGTAAAAAATGGGTAAAACATAATTTTAATAATTCATAGGATAATAGTAAACATTTCATGAAAACGTTTTTATAAAAAATTGACATTGATGATAAATATACCCTAAGAAATAATTACGTATAATCTATCTTAGACAATAATGAGATTGAAAAATTATCCCTTACCTTTGGTTTACAATCCTTTTTATGTATATTAACCTCATATATAATTATTTATATGATGTAATTTACTTAATAAATAATTATATTCATTAAATATAATTATACTATCATCTTTTTTTAGTAACATTATTACTCGTCCATTGGTTATTAACTTCTTTATTTTCTTGCACATATTTTTTTGGTTAATTTATCTTCTTAGGTAACAGTTTTATAATTTATAGAATGATATTAGTATATTATATACCATATTTATACATTCAATTAATTCATATAATCTTTACTTAATAAATATCATGTAGAATTAATCACATCGCATCATGGTGACGTAAAGTCATACATACACATGAGCGACGATATCATTCCCATATTTGTGAAATGGTATAAAATTGGATGTTACATATATTTTTTCAGAATAAATATCGTGCTATAATAATTTTATATAGTTATTATTTTCACTATTATATTCATCTAAGTAATATGGTGGTGAAAAATATATTAAAACACGGCGTGGAGACAGTAAGTAGTACATACACAGGTATGGTGATTTCGTTTTTTGTTGGATGGATAGAAGGTGGAATATGGGTTTTCCATAAACATAAAAACATCTAAAAATATAATTTATTCTTTATTTATAACATCGTAATGTAAACAAGTCAACAAGAGGATGTAGAATATAATAAATAATTTGAATTAATCGATAGAGAAGATTACCACTTTTTCAACGTGCTCCCTCTAAATATCATCTTAAAGGAACTAGTGATGGTATTTTGAGAATACCAAAACCTATAGAATGTAACTAAAAATGGTTATAAGTCCAATGGATATGTTCTGTATGATATTTAATTCTCAATGTGAAGTGAATAGGTGAGGGAGTAGGTTCCCTTTTTTAATTGAGGTGATGGGTACTTTTGGAATCTCTAAAAGTATTAATTTATAAAACAATAAAACCACAAAAAATGACCAAAATGTCCTAATTTATAATATGGGATGAGATATGGTTCCAATTTGATCGACCAATAAATTTTATACAAGTTTTTATGTCCATTAAAACCATATCATTTCAATTTAACACTTAGTTGTTCTACTTCATTTTTACTAGAGTAACAAATATTTCAATATTAAGAGGGAAAAGTATTTCATTATTTGATGTAAATTAATTCATAAACGAATAATTTATAACATTTTGTACAATATAAAAAAATATTATCTATTTTTTAAAAAATATTTACGACATTACACAATTTAATATAACATTATTTTTACAAAGCAACAATAGTGTCAATTTTGATAATATTCAATTCATGTATTTTAAAAAATATTAAGATAATATGTTATCTATGAATAAAATATTTTGATATATTAATATATGGTCAATTTAATATATAAAATACATTGGATATATTAATAATAACAAATTATATTTATTTCCAAATTTTTAATACATTAATTTGATATTTTCATTAATAAAATTATTTCAACATCAATTTTGTGTAATTTAAAAATTAGAAATAAATTACCATAACAAAGATAAATCATCTAGATTTTATAAGAATAATTTTAGTAATATATATATTCTTTAAAATCAATCCTTAATATTGTTATATTTTTTAAAACATGAATTTGACAAGTTTAACATCACATTAAATGAAATAATATAAGTGTCACAATCAATTATATATGGCTTTATTTGGTCAATAACTCGACTGATAGATGATTATGATCAATATATACTCAACCAAAAATATTCTTTCAAGTGTTTATATCTGTTAATAGTTATTATCAATTTAAAAGAATTTATTTTATGTATTTTTCAATAATTAAATAATTTCTACATCATCAATATATAAACCTTTAAGGTAATTATTAATTTCTAAAAAAATTAATAAAAATACCATTGTAAATAAAATTATATTATATTTAAAATGATAATTTATATTAAAAATTTTATATTATAAATCCTTATATAAAATATGAAATATTTATTAAAACAAGAATGAGACATCTTTAAAATTAAAATAAATAAAGCAATATAAATATCATAATTCCACCCAAGTGATCCAAAACATTAAAAATAAATTTTAATCTGTAATATATTTTTCTAAGTTAAATATTTGAATTTATATTTGTTCATAATATAAATGTCTCTATGTGGACAGATAATAGATATTAAATACAAAGAAAAAGATACATTGTTCTATTCTTTGTTTTAAATATTATTTAAGTCATTTTCATGGAAAAGTGACCCTTAAATTACATAACTTATATCCTTAATTATTTAAGGTATAATTTAATTAGTATAATAACATTTTTCCATTTCAGGGTTATTTTATCATCTTTATAAATTTTTAAACCTAAATTTGTTAATTTATTTTTCACCGTGGTAACAAAATTTACAATTGTTACTATTCATTTTGGAAAAAATTAAAAGGGTCCTATTTGACAAATTAGGACCATATGAATCGAAATTTAAGATACATTTTTAATAATTCTAAACCAATAATTTTAATAATTAAATTTAAAATAATACTGGTAAAATGTCAGGAAAAATAGCTTTTTTCCGAAAAACATCCTTTTAAAGCAGAAAATGATTTTTTAATAATTTTGTGTATCAAATCCTTGTCAAAAACCATAATTGGATCAAACATAAATAATTAAAATTTGAAACTAATACAAAACACAATTTTACTTCATATTGAATATAAAATAAAATATGGTTCTCAATAAACATGGTATCTTCACAATTCCTCAAAAAATAAAACTTATTAGAAAAACACCAAAAATTAAACCAATGTGAATTTTGATAGTAATATTTAAAATATGAAGTATATTTTTTCAAATATAATATAAAAAAGGTAAAAACTATACTTAAAGGTGGTGATACATAAAATGGGGACAAAACAAATTTTTTTAAAAATTACTTCTTTTATCCGAAAAATTGAATTTGTTCTTATATCATGTCTATAAAATATTTAAGATGAATTTTAAACATTATATTGATTATATTAAACATACATCTCTTTAATAATATCGATAAAGAGTGATATTATTATTATATAAACTCAATTAATTTCTTTTGAAATGTTTTTCAGAAGAAATTTAGTATTGTCCATACCTTCCATTATAATGAATAGGTTATAAGTTAAAATAGTAATATTTGGTTGTTCACTTATAAAAAGAATTGTGTGAGATGAATTATATCAAAAATAACTTGAAATTGTTTTTAACACAATCCAAACATAGAGTTTCATATACCGCAAGGTAAGTTGGTGTTGTGTATTGCACAATTGTATCTTGGTGTATCATACAACACAAGATATCAAAGAAATTAAAAAATATATATCTCATAAATATATCAGGGTGTTAAATTATACCCCCTTAAAATGTATTTATCCCCAAAAATTTGTCAAGGTTATGAATGGTTTACAATTTGAATGTTTATTTATATAAACCCACATCATAAAATCAAACATTGAAACATCGTTTTAAAAAAGGAAAGTTAGAAACATAAGGGTTACCTAATGCAACTCATCATTAGGTTTCCAAATATGATAACATATGTGGCAACTGAAAACATGGATATATTAGAGAAATGAAACTATCATGTTCTGAAGGAGAGTGATAGAGAACAGAGTAAGGAAAAAGTTAACAATCACACATCAATAAATCTACGATGATCTAGGGGACCATCTGATTATTTGGATAAGAAGGTACTATGATAAAAGATTTGGTTTTCATTATCCTTTCCCTAAATTTTAATGACATGAGAAGAAATACTTACATGATTTCAATATAATATCACTATTTTTTGTGTGCTAAAAATATCCACTACATCTATTATTCAACGAAATTATGTCGAATTTTTCATCCCTAAATTGTTATTGGATCATGCGATCTATAAATATAATGATATGTCATTCTATCATTATTTAAAACCAAAAATATTATCACAAGTATTCAAATACGCACAATTCCACCTATGGTGGGATTATACATTATTCTAACAAACCTCATCCGATGTTTAAATTAAAATTTCCATAAACCGATAACCTTACAATCCTTCTAAAAGATGAAAATCCCAAAATATAGAAAAATATTGACCAACTCATCTTAAAATTTATCCCCCATATATCATGAGGTACCTCTTATTGGTATCATACCAAAAATGTGAACAAATTTTTCATATATTTTCATAATTCATGTTAATAACCTCAATTATCATATATCTTTATTGAAAACGTTCATGTTTCCTTATTCTAAAACTTATTGCATTATTCATTAAGTCAATTTTTTTATAATTACTCAGTGATTACATATCCCTCTTGTCAAAAAATCCATAATCAGTCCCATGAAACTAGCATAATCCAATTTACTTATTCAAATCCAACATATCTTTATTCAAACACCATTATCATAACATAAGGTACATAATAATGTTTATCTTTCCATTAATCATGTGTTCTCCAAGTATACCACCTTACCCTTAAATCACTTTTATTAGTCCTTAGAACTATTCAACATTTCCTTTTCAATCCTTATTGAAAAACATCTACTGAAAAAACTTATATATTTCATGATTCATAGAAAATAATCATTGAATTTTGAAACATATAAATCCAGTGGTCTAACTTTATTCTTAATCCATTACTCAGGATCCATAATAATATCTTAAGGTTCCCCAACCTTAATTTAAGCAAACTTATTAGGTTTGAACAATAATGATAGAACATCCCATACCTTTCACAGTCATTCATAATATCTTTATCCTAAATAGTATAAACAATACATGTAACACCTTCATGATTCTCTTTATGAGAAGTCCACTTTGGAAATAAGTTTTCATAATTCCTATACATTAGACATATAAAACATTGAAGGTTAACTATGTTATATTTAGTTCTAGCTATTAAATAAAACCATAAAGAAAAGTGTGAGAAATACATATCAGAGATTAAAAACACATATGTAAGGATAAAACCTATAATATTGGAATCTATGATATCTGAGATTCAATCCTAGTTTATTCATGATTATCAAAATATCTATAATATTTTAACCAATACATTTAATTTTCCTTAGGAAATTCCTATACATATCATAGGAAATAAATCTAGGGATCTCACTAAAGTTTTTTCAACCTAGTTTCTAAAGGTTAAGTAAACATTCACTCTCATATACATTGTAAATAACTTTATCTTTACGTACATGGAAATTACATTAATTTTGCAGAATACTTAATACATGAAATAAATAGAAACCCAAAAACTACATTAGTTTATTGTATTTGGAAAATGAAAACCTTAAGAAATTGTTTTTATAAAAAATAAACATCATCTCTTCTGTTTTTCTTCAAAACTAGAATCCACTTTTACACATTTTACTTAACACCTTTCTTCAAATTCTAGGGAAAATAAACAAAAAAATGAGGGATATCAAATTTTCTGTAAGGTTAATCATTGAAAATTTAAAAAAAACTTAAACATAATAATGAAAAACATGAAAATAACTTTTTATAATCATAATTTGTATAAAAATATCAAAATATTGAGTCATGAAATAAATTTGGGTAGTTCATAAGGCCTAAATCATAAAGGAACATGATCTGCGAGAAAATTTAATTGACATAAAACATAGAATTTTGGAAAATACATAAGCACTGAAAATCATTTATATATTATCCAAGGATCATTTTGAGGACCATCATAATGGGAAAAATATATTACTGAACTGGTTATACTTGTCGTTCCATTCATGTATTACTGATCCATATTTACTTGTCATTCAAGCCCTATATTACTAAACCATATTTAATGACCACTCAATCCTAAATATCTCATGAGATATAAATTTTAACCCAATGTATTAGAGGGAGATATAGGTACCAACCATATCATAATTAATAAATTATTACATATTATAGAATAACACAAATGATTCATCATATCCCTAGAAATAAAATGAGTTTCTTTAGACATCATTCTACCATAACATAATCCTTGTAAAATTAATAGATTTTGTAAACAAAATTCCATTATAAAAATGATCCAACCATAAGAACAATAAGGATATTATACTTGAAAAATACCCAATTAAATAATAATATCTTAGATAGAAAATAATTTTGATATAACTTTTGATATTAATTATTGAGGAAAATATCCTCTCTTCTTCCAAAAAATGTTCTTTTCTCAGAATTTCATGAAATTTTAAAAGAAATGAATTTATTTGAAAATAAAATTTAAATATTGTAAATGAATATTCACAAAAAAAAGGAGTTATGAAAACATGAAAACATGAAAACCCGTTCATTAAGTATAAGATAAGAAACATTTTTCCCATACTTTTTTAGAAGATTCAAAAGGTTCCTCGTATGAAAAAAGAAAGAAATATTCCTTCCAAAATATTTTTCAGAAGTTTAAAATGAGTAAAAATGAATTTAAACATTCATAGGCCAATTTTAATCATTTTAGGAATTTTTTTAGAAAACATTGACATGATTGAAAAATACATCCCATTAAATAATTAGGTATAATCAATCTCAAATAACAATGAGATTATGAAATTATCCCTTACGACAGGTCTGTTATCCTTTATATGTATCTGAAACTCATTTATAATGGTTTATATTATTTAATTTACTTATTCCATAATTATAGTCATCATATATGATCATATTATCATATATTTGTCAGCAACATTATTACTCATCCATCGGGTAGTAACTTCTTTATTTTCTTCACATGTTTTATCAGATAAGTTCCTCATATTAGGTTATAGCAGTACATTTACAGACTAATATTTATATAATATATATCGTATTTATTCATCCGATTCATTTGTATAATAACTATTTAATAAAGATCATGTAGAATGAATCACATTGCATCATAGAGACGGTATGTCGTACATACAGATGAGCGACGATATAATTCCCATAATTGTGAAATGTTATGGATGTGGATGGTATATATTTTGTTCTATAATCCAAAGCATCTTATAATAAAGACAAACACACACACACACACATATATATATATATATACTATTTCCATAAATATATCCATCTATGTATGATGGTGGTAAAAAATAGATTATACCACAGCGTGGAGACGGTATGTTGTACGTACCCACGTGCGGTTATTTCATTTTTCTTGGGATAGATAGAAGGGGGAATATGGTTATTATATGACCATAATAAAATATCAGAATATAATTTATACTGGATTTATTACTTTATAATGGAAAAAAATCTTAAAGAGGAAGTATAAGAAGACATAGTTTGAAAGAATCAGTAGTTGATATAACCCCTTCTTTGACATGCTCCCTCTAAATCTACTATTAATACATTGGATATATTAATTGTACTAAATTATATTTATTTTAATATTTGTAATAACATTAAATTTATATTTCCATTAATAAAATAATATAATAAAATTTTTGTGTTATTTATAAATTAAAAATAAAATATTATGATGAAGATATATCTAATAGATTTCATAATAATACTTTTAGTCGAATATTACTTCTGGAAAATATATTTTTAAAAATTTGATACATATTAATGTATAAATTTGACAAGTTTAACATTACATTAAATAAAATAATATAAGTGTCATAATATCTTTTATAAGGATTCAAATGGTCAATAAATCAACCATTTAATGATTATGGTTGATATATACATGACTAATAAGATTTGATCACGTGTTTTTGGTCTTATAATTGTTATTATAATTTTAATAAAATTTAATTTTGTGAATTTTCTCCAAATAAATAATTTCTACATCATAAATCTATAAACCTTGGAGGTATTTTTTTATTTCCTAAGAATTACAAATAAATAAATATGATAAATAAAAACGATTTAGATTGAAAATGAATATTTATATTCTTATTTATGTATGGTAAAACCATATATTAACTATTATATATTTATTAAAACATGACCATTAAATCTTTAAAATTCTAGTAAATAAAACAATATAAATATCATAATTCCACCCAAGTGGTCCAAAACATAAATAGTAAAATCTTATAACGAATGTATGTTTATGATGTTAAAATGTTTCATTTATATTCCTTTATAATATAAATATGTCTCCATGTGGACACATAATAGATATTAAATAAAAAGAAAATGACACTTTGTATCTTTCTTTTATTTAAATATTATTTATGTCATTTTTATGGAAAAGTGTCCATTAAATTATATACTTTCGATCGTTAATTGTTATGTTTAGATTCTCATTTATATAATGTGATTTTAAAATTTTTTAGGATTATTTTATAGTCTTTATAATTTTATTTTTAACCTAAACTACCTAGTTTACCTTTTATTATGATAACCAAATTTTCCATGGTTACAATTCATTTTGGCCGAAAATAAAAGGGAAATATTTACCAAATTTGTTCCTTATGAATCCAAATTTAAAATCCATTTTCAAAATTTGATACCCATAAGTGGCATAATTAATTTTTAAAAAAGTGTAAAATGTCATGGAAAATAATGTTTTAGAAAAGTTTCCTTTTAAAACAGAAATTGTTTTTATAGTAAATTCATGTATAAAATCCGTTTAAAAAACCATTATTGTATAAAAATTAAATAATTAAAAATAAAATATAATCCAAAAAATAATTTCACTTTTTAATGACTTTAATATAAAATATATTTTTCAGTAAAAATTAGTATTTTAACAATTTATGAAGAAATAAAACTTATCAGAAGAATACCAAAAATTAAACCAAAGTTAATTTTGATACAATTATTTAAAAGTGAATTTTATTTTGTCAAATATAAAATAAAAAAGTTTCCAAAACAATATTTTAAATGGGTAAACCATAAAAGGTGACAAAACTACATTTTTTGAAAAGTACTTTTTTATTCGCAAATTTGTTTTTATTCTTATATTATTTCTATAAAACATTTAAAATGGATTTTTAACATTATATTGATAATATTAATCATATATTTCATTAATGAAATCCATAATGAGTAATTTTATTATTTTATAACTCACTTATATTCATTGAAAATATGTTTTAGAAGAATGTTAATATTGTTTATACCCACCATTATAATGGCTAGGTTATATGGTCACATAATAATATTTAGTTGTTCACATATAATTAGACATGTGTGAAATTAATTATATCAAAATAACATGAAATTTTAGGTAAAAAAATCCAAGCATAGCATTGTGTATACCTTGAACTAAGCCGGTGTAGTGTATAGAACAATCATATCTTGGTGTAGAGTACAACGGAAGACATCAATGAAATTTAAAAAATAAATATATCATAATAATATCAAAGAGTTACAAAAATTGATAAATATTTAATCTTCTTAGAAATGAAAAATATGGGCCTGATAATCATAAGGGAATGAAAATCATCAACAATTTCACATGTTATTTCTCAACCATCCCCTCTGTTGAAGATAAAGGACTCTCAAAGAGATTTTATGGAAATTCAGAAGAAGGTGTGTAGAAATAAGAAAAGGGAATTACTCAAAAATCAAAATTCATTAAAAATTAGTTGTAAGAATTGGGTTAAAACTTTATGTACCATAAAATCCAAATTTAAATAAGTACTTATTGGATAATTCACATAGATTTATCTTCTTCATCCATCCAGGTAAACAGAGATGTTTTGAGATCTTCAAGAGGATTGTCGGTGGGAAAGTATGAAGAAGAATATTGTAGAATATACCTCAAGGTGTATTTTATACGGGAAACTAGAGGATGAAAAAAACATCCATGGGTAAGAAGATACCATTACCCATACGTACATAAAAATGGGAAAAAATAACCATTGAATTTTACAATGGTCGTCTAAATACATCAATGGGAAATAATTAATTCTTGGTTTTGGTGGTTAATTTATCAATGAATTCTCACAAAATTGAAATCCAAGAGGTCTTCTCACTCTACCAATTAGAAATGATATACATTAGAGAAGTGGTGAGGCAATATGTAACACCAATATCAATTGTATTTGATCGCGACCTAATACTTACCTCCATGTTCTGGAAAAGCCTCGAACATGATCAAAATAGTGAGATGAACTTCATCCCAGATTATCTTCCTCAAAATGAAGGACAATATGATCATAATATATTAACACTTTATGAAATGTTTAGAGAATTCTCAATGAACATAAAATGGTTATGGGATCAAAATTTTCCTCTGATTGAGTTCTCAATCAATAATAGTTCCCACTCAAGATTCCAAAATTCATCCCTATAGAGACATTTCTATGAAGAGGTGAATTACACCTGCCTATGGGGATGATGTTAGTGAAAAAATGGTTGGGTCCTAAACTGATCAACTAAATGGGGAAAGGGTAAAGTCTATTAAAAAACACATTATGGTATATCATATTCGACAAAAGTTCTAGGATGATATTTTTCACTGCGTCCTAGAGATTAAGGTTGGATATAAGGTATTCATATTTATATCTCCATGGAAAAAATCCTTATATTTTAGAAGGGAAATATTAGTCAAATATACTTTAGTCCATTTGAGATCCTTTATCGTATTAGAGTAGTATCCTATCGATTGGAACTTTCAACTAACCAATATCATTTCCACAATATATTCCACGTATCCATATTGAGAAAGTAAAAACCATAACCCTTATAGGTGATAAATTCATAGGTGGTATCGTTGGAGAATCATATTTCATATGAATAGAAGCTGATGAATATTTTGGATCATAGAGAAAAAGTGCTACCAAATAAGACAATGAACCCGATCAAATGGCTATAGAGAAACCAAAATTTTAAAGAAGTGACATGTGAAATGGATGAGGTGATGAATAAAAATTGTCCTCATAAGTTTTAGCTTGTGAAATGAAAATTTCATTGAAACAATTTTTGGATGGGAAAATTTTGTAATGTCCAAAACATTACTAAATAAAATTTACATTGTGATAGAATTAGATCCCATATTCTAGTAATGAGAAACACCTTCACTTACATGGTTTTATTATAAAATATTTTATTTAAAATTTATATAATAATCATAAAAATTGATAATATTGTGAATTAAAAGTTATCATATTTTTTTTAAAAATTTATTGTAATGATAAATCTAATTGGCATTAACAAAATAAGAAATGACCTCAATTAGCAGGATCGTTCCCGATGAAGCTCATTTTTTGTAGATTTCAAGATAGATATAATCAATGGGATTTTAACTTAACCAAGAAAAATATAATATTAAACAACTAAAGAATGATTAGAACTATTTGTGGGAGATGTACAAGAATAAAGAGATCAAGACCCAAACCATGTACGCCAAACCACTCCATGAAGGTCTCAACATCGAGCACCTTACCTTATGGGTGTTTACTGCTGTAATAAATAACTATATAAAAAGAACCTAATATATATATATATATATATTACATTCAATAGAATAATTATTATATTTAATTCTTATGGTTTTTATTTAATAATTGATTTATATTCAGATATAATAAAACAGAAACACTATATTACTGTGAAATGAACTAAAAAGTAAGATTTTTTTATGAATTAATTAATTTTAAAAATAAATTATAATCTAAATAAATTTTGAAATTATATACTTTTTCTTAATAATAAATGATAATTTAATATTTATTAAGTCAATTGTAAATTTAATAAGTGTTCTAACATTATTATTGTAAAAAACCCAACATTTCTCAATATATCGATTCATATTTTAAAAGTGAATATTTACATATTTTTAAAACTATTTTGATAAATTAATTAATATTTTTTTAATAATAAAAAATAAATTACCAAAAAAAAATATTTTAATAATTTTTTGCGATTGACTAAGTTTTAGGTCAAAATTAAATATGGTATAAATATATAGTGTGTATTATGACATCATAATGGACCAAAAGGGATGAAATAAATTAAATAAATGGTTTCCATGAACAAATACATTTTTACCATTTAAAATAATTTATTTTTAGGTTTTTGAATAATTATACAAAGCCTTTTGTGTCATCCAAAACCTATTCTATATTTTAAGGATTTATAATCAATTATTTATAGACATGACTCACTTCTACATCACGAAGTGTAATATTTTTTTAAGACAGGCCCATATCCTTATAAAATAGAAAAATAACTCCTATTTGATTAAAATCTAGGTTATAAAACATTGAATGGTTTTATATTTGAATAATTTATTATATATTGTCCAAAACCTAAGTTTGTGAAATAATAAAAAAGTCTCCAATCTTTTCCTATATAATCTCACACATGCCTCCATTCATGTTCACTCAAAAACCATGTATCATATCTTCAACCTCCCCTAACAACTGTATATTCCTATCATGGTTCCATGAACATATCAAGAAGCTCCCCCATGATTTTGGAAACACCCTATAAAGGTTTGGTATCCTCTTCTTCTCCTGTATATTTAAGAATATTCTATATTTTATGACTTTCATTTCTAATTTATAATGTTGGGATATGTTTTTACCTATACCTCTTAATATAAATTTTATTTTAAAATGATGATAGACCCCTTTGTCCCACATTAAACGATTTTATGTACCTTTATGTACTTCCATTACACTTCCAAAATTTCACTCGGATGTTTTCTATGACAAACCATTGTGTTTTGAATATAATCGCTATTTCCACTAAAGGGTATTCACATAGATGTTCCTATAATTATTTTATTGGATAATTATTTTTAATCTTTACAAACTCCATGATTTTTTAATTAAATATTATGAAATATGTCCTTATGTTATATGATCTATGTGGAACACTCTAGAATGCACATGATATGAATATGATAGAAGCACACATATATCACTCTAATGCATTGGGTAATGTGTTAGTCTCATGAGAAGACATGTATAGTTCATGGTAGGTTATCCTAAGAACATTATGTTTGATGTTTAACACTGTCTTATTCCTATGATCACTTTTTTATATTTGTTTCCACATTCCCATGATTACTTTAGTTTATCATGCTATATCATTCCTCATTGTTCACATTTCTATTTTACACTCATTTTATGTCCCATTGAAATTCTTATTGTCTAACATGTAATAATTTATTAAACTTTTTCTTTCTTTATTCCCTTACCAGGATTTATAGCTCACCCATTTCATGTTTATATCCCCATTTTATCCCATATGGTTTCAAGAATAATGGAATAATATGATCATGTTAAAGAAGTTTTCAAAAGTGCTGATATACCCCAATATTTTATGTTATTATTTAATATACACAATTTACCAATGAAACTATACTTTTATAAATTTTGGTTTCATTATGTGTATTTTATGTAATACATCATGAATTAATGTGTAATAAATATTAGTGTTATCATATACTAATAGAGAAAATATTTTCAATAATATTACATTGAATATAAATGTTTTAACACCATATAATTTATAATTTATGGCTAATTAATACATTACAAGGATATAATTATAATTTTAACTTCATTAAAAAATGACTTAATTTTGAAATTTTTAGTATTTTATATTTGTTTTGTAATAGGATCATGATTTTTTCTAAACTCACATAAATTGGAAAATTAATTCTTTGTAGGATTAAATAACATTAAGGCCACATTTACTCACCAAGATAAATATCTTAATACAAAAATATGTTGCCTAAAAGAGTCTCACAATGCGAGCCTTGGAGTATGTTCCCATACTGGATGATTTTTTAATATGAGTCCATATTTCACAGAAGAATGGTACAAATGTGCTTAAACATTTGTGGAACATAGATAAAATTATGAGGATAATTTTCTAAAACTATAAAAAAACTCTATATTCTATCTCTTTATAGGAAATAAATGCATGGGAAACCAAATATTGTAGTGGGAATTGTCCTCAAACAAAGAATGTTTTCATTAATTCTCTAACCATAAAATTCATTAAACTATGAAAAAAGGATGAATATTATTGGGAGAAAATAAAAACATAGTTAAAATATGTACTAGAATATAAATTTTTCTTATTCATTCATTTATTATATTTTCCACATGAAAACTTTGGTGGAAACATTTTGGATATAAATTTGGCCACCGTTTGTACCTAAAAAAATGTATATCCTCTCCATTTCAAAGGATTGGATATTTGTGTGGGACAAAATAGTTATAATTATATGTTATCTTTGTTTTTTTACTTATATAATATTTTCATGCAATTATAATATATAATATCATTCTCTTTCACACTCGTTTATCATTTTTCTTTTGTCTCTCTCTTCTACTCTTCCCACATTATTTTTCACAATGATTTCATGCACTCATGATCATGAGTGACTAACCTGAGGAATATTCCATGGGAAGAAAAAGTGTTGAACCCAAGTCTTCATTCATTCATTCTCTTAGTTTCTTATTTTCATGGAGTTAATAAGAAGTAGTTTTTAGAAGGAATGTTTCCTTTGTGTCTCTACTTATCACCTAAGGTATGGATTTCCCTTCTGAATTATTTTCATCGATTGAGGAGATGGATGTATGGTGAACATGGAGATCATTGAATTAATATTATATTATAAAATTTTATAGAATAGTATGTGGATTTTATTCTTTATGTATTTATGAAATTAATAAAAAAATGAATTTTCACACTGGGTAATTATCCCAAGAAGATTTTCTTTCTCACTAACATAATTAAATCTATATTCATTATATTTGTATAGAATATACATATTTAAATTTTTGTTTTTACTTCATAAAAAACACAAACATTTCATTATTTTCATAATTATACAATTATATAAATTAGGTATTGTGGGTGATTGACAGAAAAAGTCCCTCAAGTTAGATAAATTTGGTCAGCCACTATATTGTGCTCAAAAAATAAATTATAGATTTTATATATCATGTAAGAGATGTATCACGTACAATAATCATGGTTCCTACTTAAGGCCTGACAACAAAATCTGTAGTCTAATTTTTTTTCATTACTATAAATCAAGAATCTCATTAGTTGGGAAATGTAATATTCTTCTTTAAGAACCCAATTCAAGAAGGTTATTTCTAAATCTATTTAAAAAATTGTGTCACAAATTTATATTTATACTACCATGAGGAGTTTAATTGACTCAAGTTAATATACTAGTATTAATGTATCATCATTATTTATACATTGAATTTGATTATAGACCTTCCACACCAATAAATCTTTATTTGGAACCACATTACCTTGTTCATCAAATTTTTTATAGAGACTCAATTTATTATAATCTGGTTATGGTGTTTTGGCCTCTCCAAAAAGTCCCCATGTTTGTTTTTTTCAATTGGGACCAACTCCTTGTGCATAAATATTACACATTGTTCATCCTTAAAAACCTCTTCAACAGATATCATCACTATGGTTGAAAGTAAAAAAGAATGTTTTATTATTTGTATCCTTCCAGTCTGAGTTAGTGTATCCTTATCCCAAATTATAATAGATAGATCAATTTCTATCATAATATTCGTTATCAAAGGTATAATTTAACTATATTTCAGAGTATATTCATCCTATAATGAAACTTTTTATTCTTTATCTTTGGAATGAATTTTTAAAGGACTTGATTTTTTCTATATTTTCCATATTCTTCAATGACTTCATCAAGGATAAATGTTATGAAATTATATCATTTCTTTCTCCCTAATCACCTTAATATCATTAATTTATAATATATTATTTTTTTGTAGAATAATTTTTAGGATTTAATCTTCATTTATTAGCATAAAAAAATTCATTCATCTAGTGCATCAATATGTTCCCATTTATTAACATCTTTATGATAAATATATAATCTCCCTAAAAACATGGATGTTCTTAATTGATGGATTCCTATCTTTTCACATCTCAAAGGGGGTTTATTCTTTTATAATGATTTGAAATCCTACTTTTGACAGTATATTGAGACTTGAACTACCTTCTTCCAATAATAGAGAGATAAACATCAATCAATAAGTACCATTTTATCTAAACATTTCCCCATTCAATTTCTATGTCTAGCAACACCATTTTTCTATGGAGTATGAATATATGATACCTCATTTTGAAGGTAATTTTTCTCCAGTTTGTTCTCCACTTCATTGGAAATGTACATCATTCCATTATCTAATCCTAGAATTTTATTTATATATACAATTTCATTTTCAACTCTCCTCTTATACCTATTCATGAACTTTATAACCTAATTATTTATCTCAGTGAACATGATATAGGTAAATCTAACATAATCATCAATAAATAGAATGAATTAAATTTCTCTACATTTTCAAAATAGATTCACCAGGATAAAAACATCAGTGTGAAGTATATCAAGATATTTTCATGCCCTATTAGTTTTTTATTAGTATGGGTTATGTTCAATTTACCACCACATACAAGACCAATAATTATACTCTGAGTTTCACTTCAAGGTAGGGATGTCCACTAATACCCTCAAAATGGATATATTTTCCATACTTAGATTTCAAATTTGGCCTATAATTTGGATCAAAAAACATTTCTCTGCTTACATCATAAGATAAAACATATTCTACTTATTTTACACCAGGAAAAGAATACTACATGTTTGATAACATTTCATAATATAATTCTATGCATTACTTTTGAATAAGAATACTTTCTAATTTAGTGTAAAATAAATCCTAGAGTCAAAAATATGATTCATAATTAAGAGGTTTTACATAAATACAACCATAAGGAGTACATATTTTCTCTAGATTTCATCTATAGCTATTTTTGTATTGCCTCATTATTTTATCTTTTGACCTATATCATTAACAGAATGAATGATTCTATTAAATATATCCTTCATGTTTTTTATAAGATTTATATTTCCAATAATATTAGATTTATACACACTATCAAATATGTATGTGTTATATTTATTTTCTTTTTTGAGTGAAACATCATATGGTTTTTGGTTTTCTCTCTTCTCATTATTCGATGTTATAACCAAATGGATATAAGTATTAGCTAGTATCTCCATTTGTTTTATGGAATATATAATGTGATCATCCTCATGTTTATATTATAATAGAGAAAATATATTTCCATATATAATTTCATAATTTTTTTTTAAAATCCATACATCTATGAAATTCATGGTAACAAACGCCACCTTTTCTTTGGATATAATAAATAGTCTTGTCCCTGAAATTGGGGGATTTAAAGCAATAGTCATAGAAAGAGTTTCTCATTTTTTTAATTATATGGTGTCATTATTTTTTTTCTGTTTCTCCATTCAAATATCTCTTTTTTTATATTCATGGTAGGGAATTGTGGTACTAAGGTAACCACAAAACTATCAATTCATAGGAGGAAATGCAATTCCAAATTCATCATTTCATATGTTACCGTATTTTGATAAAATAACTGGTTATTTATTGTTCATCAAATACTATGTACTATATTACATATTTTGTGTCCCTTTGTACTAAACTACTACTATTACAGTTTTTTTCTCATTGTTACTTAAAAACCCACTCTAATTCATATTTTTGGTTCTTTGATCATTAAATTTGTTTTTCAAAACCTATAAATCATTGTTTAACCTTTTCAAATAGCTCTCCATATGAGAAATTTTAAAACTACGATTTTCTATTTGGATCTCATGAATATATATTTGTTTATAATTTACATCTCATGGTACCCATTTTTTCTCAAGTGCTTCCACCCTCTTGTATCTTTCCTCTAATAATGATTTATGGTCCGCACGAACATTAGCGTATTATTCAATATATCCTTAGAAAATTAATAATTTTTTTAAAAATTTTCAACTAAATGATTGATTTTATAATTCCTTATATATTCAATCAATATGAGCTTCATGTTGATATTAATTTTCTAAATAATATTTTAAAAATAATCTAATTTTCAATATTTTTATTTTTAAATATAACTGTATTCGATAGATCATTCTAATTTCACTTTTTGGTCCATAATTACCTCAAATGCATGTTTATTATCAAATTTATATTTATTTTATTTAATTATTTCCATCATATTCTCTTTTCTATCATATTTAAATAAATTATATTCTCTCTAGGTAGTTTTCATCATTTTTTTCTTTCCTTCTTACAAGTCCCTTTCATTGAAAATTCTTCATAGAATAATTTCCTTGTCCTAAGTCTCATTTAGGTAGGAATTTTTATTATGGAATATTTATGTATTCCAAGTCACATTCATCTCCATAAAATCTCTAACGACAACATTCTACAATGTGTGAAACATTTTCACATTAGAATTAATCCAAGGGTAGCATGACGTTAAATCTATCGTTACCAATTTTGAACTTTCTTTCCACCGATGATAGAAACTCATCACCAAAATATTCGTATTAATTTTTATCTTTAATTTTATTAATCTCACACATCTATTTTAATTGAAATTCCTTGTAAGTTTTATTTTTTTCCCACTACGTCATTATATTCATTTCATATGATACAAAATTTTATGTATCAGTCAACTAGTAATAGATCAATTAAGACTATTTATTTAATAGAAACATTTTTTTAGTTGTAAATGGGTAAAAATCGACTCAACATCTTCTTAAATAAATCAAAATCCTTTATTTCATCATAATGTCTTTGGATTTATCCTTATACGTCAATAATTTAATTAATAACCCATAAGGATTTTCATTCGAGATCATCTTTAGATAAGTATAATTATTATATAAAACATTAATACTTACATCTTTACCCTATTTTTCACCTCGATAAATATTATAACACTTATCCCAAATATAATTTTAAATTTTTAATCTTGTCACCTTTATGTTGATTTGATTTGATGATGTTCCTGAAAAACCATTCTAGGCTTTTCCACCAGTATCAAGTATATTCCTATCTATTTCAGTGGATGATAATTCAAATCCATCAGTAGTATGAACTCCATGAATAAAAACCAATAAAATATATTGAATGGGAGGGAATATATTGGATATTATTCTATTATTATACTTTTTAATTATAATCATCGAATGAAGAATCAAATTTTTCACTCGCTATAATATCTAGGGTTTTAAGCCTAAGATTACTGATTAAATCCCCAAAACATATAGATTCTATACCACTTATTGTCCTTAGTATAATAATTAACCAAAAGGGTGGTGGAATTAGTTTTTTCATGTTTCATTTATTTATCATAGTAACATGTCCTTATGTTAGTATGAACATGCTAATTATAACATTTTAAAAAATATAATCAAACATTACAGATTAAGGAAGTAAATGCAAGGGTATTGGCATGTAAATTGGTACACTATAAAAGGACATTCCAATGAATATACATCAATAGTGTGTGAATGTAATAATAGGTAATATTATCCAATATAGAGATTACAAATATTTAGGAAAGATACGTAGGTATATCTAAGAACAATTTATCTTCTTGACCTCTCATGAAATAATTCGAACCAAGGAACAGAAATGAAAAAACATAACATGTTGGTGGATTATATATTTTATAATAATATAATATTAAATCATTCAAGAATGAGAGTTACGATTCTGTTTATTAATTTTTATTCTTTAATTATAGATCTTTAATTGTTTCCTTTTTTATATTAACTATTTTATTTTTCTAGATTTATTCCCTGCTAGTCACATTATTACCTTCTATTTAATTCATAAATATCTTGAGGGTTAAGGAATATTTATTGATAAAAAAATAAGAAACACATTTTAAGAACATAGTATAGAGGTAAACCACACAAGACACAATGAAAAAAAACATAATGAATCAATACCCAAAGGTCTTAACATGGGCCTGAATGATGAAAATGAAGTAAACATAAAAATAAGAATCAGGAAAAGTCTCAACCGCTTCCAAACAATGAAACAATGTGATCAGTCGATGATGATTCACAAACCATCTATTCGTGTCTTCATGAATAATGCTAAAATAATGTAAATAATATTTTTATATTTTGAATATGGGTAAACTATGAATTATGCATTTAACAGCCTTCCTTTTAATCCAATAAAAAAATTATTGATCTAGTCTATTAAAAAAATCTGATATTTAAATATTAACACCAATTGATCTGGAAATCTTCATTCATATTTGTAAGAACCAAAAAATTATAATAAAGTATATTTTATTCGATGCCTTATAAGACATTCAACACAAAAAAAGAAGTTAATATAACCTCTCAAGAATTTATAATATAACTAATATTAAAAAAAAATTAATATATTATATAGCTTGAAATTCATTAAATATTATGTTATCTTTCATTATATGCAATAATTTTTTTTAATCTTTTATTACATGCAAGGACAAGTTTTATCGATCAAAAATATATTTTTAAAACATTATTATAATAAGATATAACATTCCATTAAATTAAAGTTTATGAATAATCTTAACTAACTTATGAAAATATACTAATTATACAAATATGAAATGCATTCAATGGTAGTAATCTTATTATAAATTAAAACAAGATGTATTTGAATATAAATTTATGTTTTTTCTTATATAGTATTTTTATCCTTATAAATTAAATTAATAACGATTAGTGAATTATAATATATAAATATATACATTATATATTAAATAAAATATTTTTTATATTTATCCATTTGATTTTATATGCACTAGATAAGAATAAATCCTATTTTATACATAAAATTTGTATTTTTAAAAAAAGAACGTTTTATTGAAATTTATTGGAAAACCTATTTTAAATATATTTTTTGGAACTTCTAAAAATTTATATGAAAAAATATACATCATATTTGAATTATTAACATAAAAATTATATTAGGAGGAATTTTTGGTATTTTTATAAGATGTTTCATTTTTTGAATAATAGTGGAAAATACAGAAGTTTAATTGAAAACTGTTTTTTCATATAATTTATATATAAGGATAAATTATAATTTAAATTGGTTATAAATTCAATTTATATCAATAAAACATAAATTAATAAATTTTACATCATTTTAAAAATCTCACTTTGAAGTTTTATATAAAATATTTAAATCTATCAAACGTTTTTATATTAAAACCCTGATTTTGCATCCCGTCAACGAGATTAATTTCAAATTAATTTATACCAATTATGCTTTTGGAATTTGGAAAAATGAATTAAATTTTTGGAATAATAATTATTTCTAATTTATAATACGTTCAACATAGTATTTTTCAGAAAATATTACTGAAATTTATTATACTTAATTATTTTGATTAATGGAAATGTTTTCTTAAGAAAGGACTAACCCATAAAAATAAGGCCGAAATGAAAAATAAAATTTTTAAAAATCCATTTTCTAGACATATTTCAACTAAGAACACTGTTTTTTCATATTTGTTTCGTTATTTTTTCCTCTTTTCATTGATGAAATGTGGGTGGAATTTTCTCTTTCAAAACATTACAAGAATGGAAATACTTCTCCCCTATAAAAAGAAACTCACCCCGCCCACTTCTTCATACATTTAAATAACATTGACTAATTAAATATGTGATCAAATAATCTCCCAAAATACCTCCACTCATCATATAATACCCAACTTTGGCATGAATTATACCAAGGAAGTATTTTGGTATAAAAAAAATGAGTTACCCGAATAACAAGTAAACTACTACAATGATCACTTTTGTTTCATTTTCCTCACCAACACATAAATTATTTGTAAAGATCCGTAAATTTCAAGGAAATCTTTTTCATAATTTCTTTGGGATTTTACGAGTATGCAGTTTCTGATGGCACTTGATTCCGAGGCCCTGTGTTCCCGGAATCAATTTTCGAAGTTTAGCTCGGGTACGTTCAATGAACGAACCAGTGGGTTTTCCTAACTTTTGAACCAGCGCTTGGAATCGAAATCTGAGGGCACCGATGAAACTGCAGCGCTGGTAGTTGCTTAGGAAGACCTTCTCTAGAGTTGTGTTTTCTCGAGAAGTGTTGTTAAATATAAGGGGTTAAATGAAGAGTGAAATAAAAATTTGCGCTACAATTTTTATTTCTATTCTATGTAGTTATAACCTATGCATTGAAGTTGGGGTGGGACCCACGAAATTCTAACTCCAGTTGGTAGGATATTAGTGAGGTGGGTCCCACACGAGCCCCACCCCTTCAATTTCCTCTAACTCCTCTTAACCTCTTAATGTTGGCAACCCCCCCCCCCATTTATTTTGTAACTCACCCACTCCCCCACATTAATTGCATGTCAACATTCACATTAATTAGATTTATTAAAACAATTCAATATATTTAATTAGGAGTTTTTAAATTTTGAATTCACGAATTCTTGACAAGAATTAATAAAATAAGGATGTACCTTATTTTATTTGGGGGTTGTTTTGTTGTGTAGAGACTTTGGAGAGATTACGCTAAGTCTTGAAGAACACGAAGAACGTCAAGACCTCGACGAAGAACACCATCACCGCAAGGAGTGATCGATATGCCATTCATCTCCTCTCCGCAGCCGGTATGAGATGCTGCTCCACCTTGGGTGTTCTCCATCAACATATACGGAGCTTCACCTTACGACGCCATTTCCGCGACGATCATCGTTTGAAAACTTTTTCGCGGTAGGGGATTGTTTTTTTGTTCGTGACTTATTTTGGCGTTCACTGTTAATTTTCTTAGGCGCATGTTATCGAATTAACGGGAGGAGTCCAGAACACACAAACACGGCCATCCCTCCTCCCCTTGTTGTTGTTGTGCTTCATTGTGGTTTGGAATGAGGCATCATGGTGCAACGACACCACGCATGAACGAGGAAAATGCGGCCAAGGTTCATGGTGTCGTCGCGCCGCACCGACGAAGTCGAAGGAAGCCGCAGCCAAGGGCGGGCCGCGGCCGGGGCGGGCCACGGCGGAGGGGCGCGGGGCCGTCGCGCCGCTCCGGTCAGACAAGGGTCGCGGCGGTGCCGGGAAGGGTGGCCGGAAATCGGGCCACCGGCGGACATGGAGGAGGGACTGGATTTTCCCGCGGCAGGAACACCGTCTGACCTTAATGGCCGACCGTTACCCGAGGAATCCAGGGGTTTGAACCCCCAGCTAGCATGGAAAGGTCGGACCCCCATGGTTCTGCGGTTTCACCAATCAAGGGGGGTAGGGCACCCCCCATCCGTGTCGCTCGGTCACGGACCGAGCGCCCAGCAGTGCCAGGCCGCTCGCACTGGGCTGGGCCGCCCGCACCGGGCCCGGCCGCGCCCGCTGGTCCGGGCCGTGCCCAAGTGGGCCGGACCCAGACCCGGTTCTGGCCGACCAAGGGGGTCTTGGGCCAGGTCGGTCCGGGCCCAAACCCCCTAAAATCAGACAGATTCGTTTAAACACCCGTAACATGGGCTACATGCCTCCGATTTGTGCACCGTCAATTGTGTAGCGATCCTTGGATCTAGGCGGTCATGTAGGAATATTTCACTCAAGTTTTCGGAGAACATTGTGTATGTTCGGGTTGGTTCAAACACAAAACTAACCGGGCCCTCGGAGCGGAAGCGCTTATAACTTGAGCTCCGGACGTCTGATTGATGTGATGTAGACTTTTTTGGATTCCTCTTAGTGAGACGGTTCTTTTGGATTACTTCGCTAGAGGTTTGGACAGAGTTGGAGTATGGTTGGGTTGGTTCTGACTTAAAAACCAACCGGGCCCCTTGGACGAAAATGCCAATAACTCTCAGACCGGGCGTCTTATTGACGCGCCATCTGTCACGTTGAGTTCCTTTTGACCAGACGGAACTTTGGGATACATCAAATCTGGAATTCGTGTCTGTTTATGTATCAACCCACCTTGGATCGTGGAGTGGACCCTCCCCGAATCGAGCATGATGTGTGCGGGAACCCTAGAGCTGGCTGCGACTGCGACAATGATGACGATTGTACTGGGCTCCTCCGTGGGTTCAGTAGCGACGACGACCGTACTGAAATCCTTCGTGGGTTCGATGACGATGACTACTTTTCTTGTATCATGTGTGTGTTTGGAAGCACTACTGTTTTTGTATCCTATGTGGGTCCGACAGTATTTGACTCTGTACTTGTATCCTACGTAGGTCCGATAGAGTAGCTGGTCTTGTATCCTTTGTGGGTCCGACAGCTTAGCTGGTCCTGTATCCTATGTGGGTCCGACAGTTTAGATGAATCATTGTCTACATCTGATCATCTCTATCGTCTTACGAAGAAGTATACATGTGTGAGATGAGTCTTGTCTTTTAATCATTATCTTTAATATGATTGTTTTGCTATCCTGTGTGGATTGAGTTGTGTTATCCTGTGTGGATTGGATTGTGCTATCATGTGTGGACATGATAGAACTTGGGCTACGATGTTGGAGTCGAACTGGAATTGATGACTTAGGTATATGTATGGGCATATACCTAAGTAGACTTGGTTGTCAGTTCATGATAGTAACATTCCTTTGTGGTTTATCCTACGGAGATTCTAGGAGACCTTCGGGGGTCTTGGGGTCCCTACTGAGTAGCGTATACTCACCCCTGCATGGGCTATGCCCGCACTACGTTGTGTTGGATGCAGACGATGGACATCACTTATCGAGGTGGGAGCTCGTGGAGCTGGACGGTACCTGGAGGTGGATCACTAGACCTGATGTACACGTGGCGGATGGCTGGAGCCGAGGAGCAGCAGAGACTCTATGTACCCACCCTTCAGGTGGGATTTCCAGAGGACGGATCGAAGTTGCTGCTTTACTTTTCTGCTATTGTACTCTCTTTTCAGTTGTACTTTAATTTCAGTTGGGTTTGTATACTAGCCCATTTACTTTTCGTCACTTACTATTGTACTCAGTTTACTTGGTGTCTACTTCTTCTTGATTACTCTGTGGTGTTTGATTTCTTACATAAATCCAATGCCTTCCCTTATATTCGGATTCACGCCTTTGGTGCTAGTCGCCAACCCCTGGCCTATGGAAGGTGGGCTTGGGGTAGTCACGACACGGGTCCCAAGGACCGGTCGTGACAAATTGGTATTAGAGGAGTTCGGTTCTACCGCAGAACTCAGGACTCTGATCTTTATTCTATGTGAAGGAATAGTGTTAAGGGTATTAAGTGTGGTTATCAGTCCAGGGAGTCCAGTGTTGGTGCAGCGGCCGACGTATCCATACACCAGGACCCTGACTTTTGATTTCTGACTTAGTGCACGAAAACATTAATTGCATTTGTGTTTCAAAAGTTTTCTTTTTTATTACTTTGTGTCATCTCACCAGGTATACTATTTTGACAGTGGCGCACCTGTCCCTTTTCAGGATGGCCCCATGATGGCATCCAGCTAGGGTTCCGATCTTTGTGCGAGACGACAACCCACAGAGCGATGAGGCCTCGGTGCAGGGCCCTATTATAGCGGAGGCACCGATAGTACCTCTACCCTCCGAGGCACCAATTCCACCTGCCCCAGCTGCTGAGAGTGCACGCCTCTTTAGTACACTTCACGAGTTTCAACGTCAGAGACCGCCCAGGTTCCGCAGGGAGACGGACCCTCAGGCAGCCGAGGATTGGATGGAGGATGTTGTACAAGTTTTCAGGTTAGTAGGGACACCATCTGACCTCATGGTGATCTTTGCAGCGAGTCTCCTGCACTCAGAAGCAGGAAGATGGTGGAGCCTGATGCTCCAGGTGCACGACGAGGCATCCCTCCTATGGTCAGACTTCGAGAGCCTCTTTCGCTCAGAGTTCATCCCAGCCACCCTCCGTGCGGTGCGCATTCAGGAGTTACTACAGCTGCAGCAGAGCATCATGTCGGTTGCCCAGTACTCGGCATGATTTACCGATCTCTCACGCTATTCTACAGACATGGTATGGGACCCATTCTTCCAGGCCCGACCCTTCGAGTAGGGACTAAGGCATGAGATCAGGGCATCAATGTTCTCCCTCAGCATTCTGACGCAGGTAGGAGTACTGGACCGAGCCCTTCTTGTAATGAGATTTCATGATGATCCTACACCATCATCGAGACCTACCGCAGGGCAGCAAGTAGAAGAGTCTTCTGTCGCTGGCATTCGAAGGATGTCACAAGGATAAAAACAGGACCAGAAAATCAGGCGGACGACCTCAGGACACTGGCTCAGAGGTGCGGGGCACACGACGCAGTGCCAGTCTTATGAGGAGTAGACAGTGATATGCATGCGGTGGGCAGTGCCACATGGCTCGTGACTGCCCGACCCACCATATAGAGGAGCAGCATATGTTTGAGAGACCACACAGGCAGAGGCAGAGGTTCGATCGTGGCGGTCCGTAGGGAGCGGGCGGACGAAGTAGAGGAGATGGCCGAGCAGCAGGTGGTGGGAGACGCTTTGAGGCTCTACCACCACCGCCAGGAGGTCCACCCCGACTACAGGGAGCATGCGGGTAGAGGCAGGCTCAGCTTCAGGCAGTAGAGGCCTACGACCACGACGCACCAGAGATGATTCGAGGTACTATCTATGTCTACTCCACCCTTACAACAGTTCATATAGACAAAAGAGAGAGTCATTCTTTAATTACCGCTGCCCTTGTTCGGAGCTCGGAGATTCCGACGGAGCCGTTGGCTCGATCCATACAGCTAAAGACTCCTACGAGAGTAGACTCGATGATTTTTCACTATTGCCGGCAGTGTGAGCTTACTATATGAGGCGAGATCTTTGGCTGGGATCTTTTTTTAGCAACGTCGAGGCCTTACGATGTCATCTTGGGCATGGATTGGTTATCAACAGTCCATGCTCATATTGACTGTATTAGGCGCAAGGTGCGGTGTGTCCGCACTGATAGGAGCAGGTTCACCTTCACTGGCGAGAAGGGAGCCTTTGTAGCGTAGGATGGACTCACGCAGGGTAGAGGAAAACCGATCACTCATCAGTTGGCTACCCTCATCCTAGGAGCAGTTGACATGCGGAGTCCGAGTTTTCCTGTAGTGGTGGATCAGTATGCGGGCGCTTTTTCTTGATGACGTTCCAGGACTACCTCTTCGCAAAGAGGTAGACTTCTATATTGACATGTGCCCCAGGACAACCCCGATATCCACTCCAGCATATCGGATGTCTCCCGCCGAGCTTCGAGAGCTACGGGTACAACTGTAGGACTTGCAGGGCCAGAGATTCATCCGACCTAGTGTTTCACCCTGGGCTTCCCCGATTTTGTTTTCCAAGAAGGCGGATGGGAGCTTGCGACTCTGTGTCGACTATCTTCAACTAAACGAGGTGACCGTGAGGAACAAGTATCCACTACGGATGATTGACGACCTCTTTGATCAGATCTTGGGAGCACGATGTTTCTCAAAGATAGACCTCAGGTCAGTCTATCATCAGCTCAATGTTCGAGATGAGGATGTGCAGAAGACGACCTTCAGATGTCGGTATAAAAACTATGAGTTCTTGGTTATACATTTCGGCATATCCAATGCTCCAGCAGTGTTCATGAGTCTCATGAACATGATCTTTCATCCTTACCTTGATCAATTTTTGGTAGTCTTCATTGAAGACATATTGATATACTCGACCACTGAGGAGGAGCAAGCCTACCACTTGCGGGTTGTGCTTGAAACACTCCGAGAGAACCAGCTTTATAGTAAGCTCTTGAAGTGTCAGTTCTGGATACGTAAGGTCTATTTCTTGGGGAATGTAATCTCTGAGGCAGGAGTTGTGGTGGATCCTGTGATGATCGAGGGAGTGCTAGCTTGGGAGCCACCCAGGATCATGACAGAGGTGTGGAGTTTCTTGGGACTAGCTGGGTACTACCAGAGATTCATGCCAAGCTTCTCCAGAGTTGTGGCACCACTTTCAGCTTTGACAAAGAAGGGGAAACCCTCCATGTGGTCAGACAGATGTCAGCAGAGCTTCCAAGAGCCGAGATAGAGATTGACCATTGCACCCCTTTTGAGGCTAACAGAGTAGGGAGTAGGGTACGTAGTCTACTGCGATGCATCCGGGACCAGACTCAGGTGTGTCCTGATACAGGAGCGGGCAGTGATCGCCTATGGATCACGACAGTTGAGGCAGCACGTGAAGAACTACTCTACCCATGACCTGGAGTTAGCAGAAGTGGTCTTCGCTCTGAAGATGTGGTGACACTATCTGATGGGCGAGCGATTTACGGTCTATTCTTACCACTAGAGTCTCAGTTACATCTTCTCATAAAAGGACCTGAAACTGAGACAGCAGCGGTGGCTCGAGTTCCTCCAGGACTATGACTTTGAGATAGTCTATACTCCTTGAAAGGGGAACACAGTAGCTAATGATCTCAGCAGGAGGAGGAGCATACAGCTACTTGGAGAGGCGACAATGAAACTAGCCGCCTGCAGATATCCTTCGTGGATAGATATGGGGAAGCCTTATATCAGTCGCTCATAGTAACACCTCCACTTTTTCAGCAAGTCAGAGGGGCACAATTTGGGGACGTTGACTATGAGACGCAACGTGCACAGATATCCTCTGGATAGGCACTTGATGGATTCTCTATAGGTGGAGAGCATGTCATCCTTTTCAAAGGACGTACATTGGTACTATCTGCTTTATATGAGGAGGTTCTAAGAGATTTTCACACTTCCCCATTATCGGTACATCCAGGAGTGGTGAAGATGTACCAGGATCTCAGACGATAACACTGGTGGCCGGGTATGAAGAAGGTTGTAGCAGAGTTTGTTTATCGATGCCTCACCTTCCAGCAGGTGAACATAGATCACCAGGTACCAACAGGCTTTGTACAACCCTTGGAGGTCCCAGAGTGGAAGTGGGACTGGATATCTAAGGATTTCGTGAAAGGATTTCCACGTACATCCAGAGTTCATGACTCCATTTGGGTGATTGTCGATCGACTCACCACGTCGGCCCACTTTTTACCCCTCAGAGAGAAGGGATCAGTGGAGAGATTGGGATGCCTCTATGTTGAAGATATTGTACAGCTTCATGGAGGTCTATCATCTATTATCTTAGACCGAGATGCTTTCTTTACTTCCCGGCTTTGGAAGGGGTTAAAGGAGTCATTTGGGATGCAGCTACGCCTGAGCACTGCGTTTCACCCTCAGACAGATGGACAGACGGAGAGAACCATTCAGACTCTTGAGTACATGCTTCGTGCATGTGTTCTCGACTTTGGTCATAGCTGGGAGGATCACTTACCCTTGGTGGAGTTTGTGTACAACAACAGCTACTGCTCCACCATCGGGATGTAACCATACGAGGAATTGTACGGCAGACCATGCAGGTCACCTCTGTGCTGGACAGACCCTGGGGAGTCAGCACTTATGGGACCAGTGATGGTCCAGGACATGAAAGAGAAGGTCTAGGTCATCTAGGAGCGAATAAGGATAGCTTAGAGCCGACAGAAGTCTTATGCTAATAGGAGGCAGAGACCACTAGAGTTCGAGGATGGCGACCACATTTTCTTGCGGGTCTCACCTCGATATGGATTATGGAGATTTGGACGGGATGGAAAGTTATCTCTGTGCTTCATCTAACCATTCCAGGTTCTCATCAGGATAGGCGCGGTGGCTTATCGCCCGGATCTACCACCGCAGTTGCACCAGGTGCATGACCTCTTCCACGTATCTCAGCTAAGGAGATACGGGCACGACCCGACGCATATCATCGACCATGGGGAGCTGGACATCGATGATGATGCGACTTTTTCAGAGGTCCCGGTGGAGATCGAGGATCGACAAGAGCATATACTATGTGGGTGGTCGATTCCTTTAGTGCGCATCAGTTTGTAGCACAAGAACCACCAAGAGAGCACTTGGGAGCATGAGGCTCAGATGCATGCTCAGTACCCCCATTTTTTCCCCTTGTTTGTGATGTATCTTTACGGGGATGTAGAGCCCTGAGGTGGGGGTAATGTAATGTCCGGTAGATTTCAAGGAAATATTTTTCTTAATTTCATTGGGATTTTACGAGTACGCAGTTTCTGACGACACCTGATTCTGAGGCCCGGTGTTCCCGGAATCAGTTTCCTAAGTTTATCCCGGGCACGTTCAGCGAACGAACGAGCAGGTTTTCCTAACATTTGAACCGGCACTCGGAATCAAAATCTTGGGGCACCAATGAAACCGCAACGTTGGTAATTGCTTAGGAATTCCATTTCTGGATTTTCATTTTCTCGAGAGGTGTTGTTAAATATAAGGGGTTAACTGAAGAGTGAAATAAAAATTTGCGCTACAATTTTTATTTCTATTCTAAGTAGTTATAACCTATGCATCGATGTTGGGGTGGGACCCACTATATCCTAACTCCACTTGGTAGGATATTAGTGAGTTGGGGCCCAAACGACCCCCACCCCTTCAATTTCCTCTAAGTCCTCTTCCCCTCATTATGTTGGCAACCCCCCGATTTATTCTGTAACTCACCCACTCTCCAACTTTAATTGCATGTCAACACTCACACTAATTAGATTGATTAATGCTATTAAATTTATTTAATTAGGTGTTTGAATTTTTAATTCTTGAATTCTTGACATGATTTAATATAATAAGGATGTACCTTATTTTATTTTGTAGTGGTTTTATTGCGTGGAGATTTTGGGAGATATTACTCTAAGTCTTGAAGAACGCGAAGAATGTAAAGACCTCGATGAAGAATGCCGTCACCGCAAGGAGCGATCGACACGCCATTCTTCCCCTCTCTACAGCTTGTGTGAGAAGTCTCTCCACCTCAGACGTTCTCTATCAACATATACGGAGATTCACCTCGCGACACAGTTTCCGCGATGATCATCATTCGACAACTTCTTCGAGGTAGGGGATTGTTTTTATGTCCGTGACTTATTTTGGTGTTCATTGTTAATTTTCTTAGCCGCTTCTTATCGAATTAATGAGAGGAGGTCGGACCACACAAACACGACCGAACCTCCTCCACTTGTTGTTGTTGGGCTTCATTGTGGTTTTGAACGAGGTAGCGCGGTGCAATGGCACCAAGAGGGAACGAGGAAAACGCGGCGAAGGTGCACGACATCGTCGGGCCGCACCGACGAAGCCGAAAGAATCCACGGGAAAGGGCGGGCCATGGCAGAGGGCCGTGGTGCCGTGGCGCCGTGCCGGTCGGACAAGGTCTGTGGCCTAAGGCTGCGGTGGTGCCGGGAAGTGCGGCCAGAAATCCGGCCGTCGGCAGACAGGGTGGCGGGACCAGCTGGTCCCGCAGTAGCAACAACGGCCGATCTTAATGGCCAGCCGTTACCTGTGGAAACCGAGGGTTTGAACCCCCGTCCAGTACAGCAAGGGTGGACACCCATGGGTCTGCCATTTCGCCAATCAAGGGGGGCAACACCCCCCCTTCCGCGCCGCTCGGTCACTGACCTAGCGCCCAGCCGAGCCGGGCCGCTCGTTCTGTGCCGGACCGCCCGTGCCGGGCCAGGCCGCCCGCGTCGGGCTGGGCCGCACCAAAGTGGGCCGGACCTAGAATCGGTTTGGGTCGACCCGGTTTGGGCCGACACTGGGGGTCTTGGGCCTAGTCAGTCCGGGCCCAAACCCCCCTAAAATCTGACAGATTCGTTTAAACGCTCGTAACATGGTCTACGGACCTCCGATTTGTGCACCGTCAATTGTGTAGCGATCCTTGGATAGAGACAGTCGTTTCGGTATATTACAATCAAGGTTTCTGAGAACTTTGGGTACGGACGGGTTGGTTCAAACACGAAACCAACCGAGCCCTCAGAGCGGAAGTGCTTATAACTTGAGCTCCGGATGTCCGATTGATGTGCATTAGAATTTGTTGGATTCCTCTTAGTGAGATGGTTCTTTTGGATTTCTCCTCTCGAGGATTGGATGCAGTTGGTGTACGGCCGGGTTGGTTCTGACTTAAAAACCAACCGGGCCCCTAGGACGAAAAGGCCAATAACTCTCAGGCCGGCCGTCCGATTGATGCACCGTCTGTCACGTTGAGTTCCTTTGGACGAGATGGAACTTTGGTATACATCAAATCCGGACTTCGTGTCAGTTGATGAATTGACCCCCCTTGGCTCGTGGAGCGGACCCTCCTGGAATCGAGCATGCTGTGTGCGGGAACCCTAGAGCTGGCTGTGACTGCGATGATGACGACGATTGTACTGGGATCCTCCAAGGGTTCGGTAGTGATGGTGACCGTACTGAAATCCTCCGTGGGTTCGATGGTGATGACTACTGTTCTTGTATCCGGTGTGGGTCCGGAAGTACTACTGTTCTAGTATCATATGTGGGTTCAACAGTATTTGACTCTATACTTGTATCCTATTTGGGTCTGGCAGAGTAGCTGGTCTTGTATCCTTTGTGGGTCTGACAGCTTAGCTGGTCTTGTATCCTATGTGGGTCCGACAACTTAGATGAATCAATGGCTACATCTGATCATCTCTACCATCTTACGAAGAAGTATACCTGTGTGAGCTGAGTCTTGACATTCAATCATTATCTTCGATAGGATTGTTTTGCTATCCTGTGTGGATTGGGTTGTGTTATCCTGTGTGGATTAGATTGTGCTATCCTGTGTGGACGTGATCGAACTTGGGATCGGATGTTGGAGCTGAACTGGAATTGATGACTTAGGTATATGTATGGGCATATACCTAAGTAGAGTTGGTTGTTACTTTGTTGTTGTATCATTACTTTGTGGTTTATCCTACATGGATTCTAGGAGACCTTTGGGGTTCTTGGGGTCCCTACTGAGTAGCGTATACTCACCCCTGGATGGGCTATTCCCACACTACGTTGTGTTGGATGCATGCAACGGACAGTGCTGATCGAGGTGGGAGCTCGTCGAGCTGGACGATACCTAGAGGTGGATCACTGGACGAGACGTACACGGGGCGGACGAATGGAGCCGAGGATCTGAGGAGACTATCTATACTCACCTTTCAGGTGGGATTTCCAGAGGACGGCTCGGAGTTGCTGCTTTACTTTTCTGCTGATGTACTCTCTTTTCAGTTGTACTTTACTTTCAGTTGGGTTTGTATATTAGCCCATTTACTTTCTAGCACATACTGTTTTACTCAGTTTATTTAGTTTTTACTTTTGCTTGCTTACTATGTTTTTTTTATTTCTTACATAAAGGAAATACCTTCCCTTATATCGGGATTTATGGCTTTGGTGCTAGTCACCAGCCCCTGGCCTATGGAAGGCGGGCTTGGGGTAGTCACGACATGGGTCCCAAGGACAGGTCGTGAAATTATTTTTAAATAATTTTAATATAATTAATTCATTATAATAAATATATTGAGATTTTTTTATTTTAATTTTTATATCATCACCTATTCATACTTCCATAAAATGGGAAACAAAATTATCGTATTTTTGTATAGTGAACTATCACCTCACGAAATGATGTTGTTCATTTTTCCATTAACACCTCTCATAGTGTGGAATTATGAAGGAAAATTAATTTAATTTTATATATATTATACTTATTATTTATTTATTCTTATATAATTTTTATATAACACATTCCATAATTATTTCTATTTTGCATAAATATGATAACATCATTTATGGAAGTGTGGACAATCTCCACCACAAAGCGATGTGATTTGTTCAAGATATACATGAAATATATTAAGGATTATGTTAATGATCATATATAACAAAAATATTATACTATAGTTATTATATACAAATATATCAATTAATTTTGAATCATTAATATACAATAATGGAAAGTATGTAGCATTCATACATACGTACAGACTACCATCTCCCAGAACCGTGCATTTCATTTCCTATCTCCAAATTTTTTCGATTATTATAAATACATATATACTGAGTATATATGACAATTAAATCTTGTTTTAATCTCATTATATGATGAAATAATTATGTAACTAATATGAACAACATGTAACATGTTAAAACATAATAAAAAACATTGTAATTTACACTAAAATTTGTAAAAATAATAAAATTATATTAATAGGTGGGATATAAAAAATTATATGAAGTCAATATATGAAATTATAAATATGATTATGGTTATTTTATAAGTTATTTACATGATTATAACCATTAAACATGATGATAAATGATGTTCACCTTAAAGGAAATGCAATGTAAGGGTTTTTTATCTCACTTTTTACATCTCTGAGATAAATATCATATTCACCACTCACTTATTTTGGGCGGTGTATCTACTAACCATTTTGATATATTATATAATGAATTATTTTATCTTCATGGTATTTTTATTTTCAATTTTATTTATTTATTCTATGGGTATTGGAATAAAAACTTACCGAGTTGTAAAGAATTTCATGACCTGATTCCTTGTCATTGGGTTATATTACTTCCTCATTATTGTTTATTTTCAAAGATTTTTTGAGTAAAAACGTTTTATAGTATATTAATATATTTCCAATTGATTTATTTATATTTAAATTTCATGTACATAATTTATTCATTTATTTATTCTCATATCAACATTATGGAATTTTAAATGTATCACCCGGATGTTTTTGTGAAATATTTTCATTAAATATGTTTAATTCTTCAATATCTTTCAGTACATGAAATTGTGATTTCAAGAGAACCATGAGACTCTATTAGTATAAAATTACCATTTTGACCTATCCATTATGTTAGAATGAATAAATAAAAATAAATTATTAGACTGTATGGTGAATTCATTTGCTACCAATTATTTATGAAATATCTAATCTAATTTTATATTTCTATTATTGTATTAAAAAATTGAGTGAATTACTATTATGAAATATAAGTACTTAAATATATATGTTATATAAATAATAAAATATTTTTTTATATTAATCCAATAAATATTTTTTGCATAGGGTATGAATAAACTCTATTTGATGTATAAAACCTATATTATTCAAATGGAAAATTTTCCAACTTTTAATGGAGAACCCCTTTTAAAATAATATTTGGACACATTAATAATTTTTATATGATAATATAATTGTATTATTTATATGTGGGATATAAAAATTTACTTTGGAAGAAATTTTAATAAATTTCTCATTACTTGTATATTTTGACATATAATAAAAATACACTATATTTTAATTGAGAACAACCTTTTTCATAAAAATAATTTATATGGATAAATTATAATATTTAATGGTTTTAACATATACATAAAATATATTTTTATCATTTAGTAATATTTATGTCATTATAATTATGTTTAAATTCAATTCATATGTTAAAAGAATTAAATCTTTTATAATATTTGAACATTAAAAACGCTTTCTCTCATTCTGACAATGGGATCAACTTTAAATTAATGACTAGAAATTATGTGTTTATAATTTTGAAAAAATGATTGTATATTTGGAATAATTTCGTTCAAATTAGGTATATATATTTATTTTTTTGTTTTACATTATGAATAGTAACTTCAGAAACCATTATTAATACAGTAAATGGGAAAATCATGTAATTAATGATAAGAATACTATTATAAAATCACCCAAAAACTTGTTTTAATATAATTGGATGATTGTTTTGACCTAAATCATCATAAGGTCAAAATGAATTCCATTTTATGCCACTTGGAGGATATTAGAACATTTAATTTATTTATATTTAGAGAAAAGTTAAATATATCTCTACCAAATGTTAATAACTAAATAATTTTTTAAAATGATATAGAGAAAATAAATTCCATTATAACTACTAATTTGAAGACTAATAGTTTTGGTTTATCATGGTAATTTATTTTTAACTTTTATGATGTAAATAATTACTTTGATGAATTATACATTGATGATGCAAAAATTAATTAATTGATAAGAAATAAATTAAAAAATCAATTAAAATTCTAATAACCCTAAAAAGACTCAAACACTTGACTAAATCATATTTTATATCTATATGTAGACCCTAAAAATCCATGGGTCTAGTTAGTGACCATTTGGAGCCGTATAGAAGATCTTTTAACACTTATAATATTTTATCTAAAGTGATTTTAATGTTCTCACATTCATAATTTAATAAGTACCACATTTTAAAATTTGTATTTTATAGAAGATAAATTCGAGTAAAAATATTATTTTGAGATCTATTTGATTTATCTACATCATAGTATTTTATTTTTATTTTTTATTTAATAAATAATTATATTAAATAATTATACAATATTGATATAGTAATTATTTAATTAATATATATATCAAATAAATGTTATTAAAAATATTAAATAATTTTAATTTAGGATAATTATTATGTATAATGAATTTTATAGATGACATTTACCTATTATTAAAATCATAAAATATATATTTCAATGTTAACTTATTATTTTAATATTTTTAAAAATTAGTGAATTGAAAAGTACAAATATTGACACTATTGATTGTTTATCAAAATAGTGTTTTTTTAAATTATTTAAAAATCATAGTTTTTTTAATAGTAAATAATAATTAATATATACTCTAAGATGTTCAAATGTATTTTTTATGTTATAATTGTTGTGAAATAAGTAAATATGAAAACCTTTTAATGTTTATATAATTGTTACCGTAGTTAGAAATTAAATAAGATAACTAAATGTCATTTAAAATGATAAGGTTTAAATTTAAAGAATAAAATTTCTAAAATATATTGGTTTAGGATATTACAACCCTATCTCATTTCACATTAGAAATTGGGACATTTGGGAGGTTTTTGGATGGGGTTTGATTTCATTACAAATTAATGTTTTTGGAGATCCCAAATATTCCTCTCACCTCAATTATAAATGGGAAACTACTCCATCACATCTTCACTTAAATTTGAGCCTCCATTATCTACCATACCACTCCATTTTACATTATCAACATATCTAGTAACATTCTAGAGGTTATGGTCTTCTTAAAAGATAAACTTTAGTTTTCTATGAGGAGATGTAGAAGAAGCACGTCGAAGAAGATGTAATATCTACTACTCATTCTTTAAAACATATTTATTCTTATACTTAATTTAAATGAGTTTCTTCATTATAAAATAAAAAATCCAGTATCATTTGTGTATGGATATATTATTATGATTACGGGGAAATGTTATTCTACTTTCTAACCGTCCAATGAAAAATGAAATCACCCAGCATGTGTATTTATGAATTATCATCTCCATGTTGTGGTGAAATCTGTTTTTTATCAGATCCATAATTGGATGGTTATGATGATGGAAATAATAACTATATATTATTATTATAACATTATACTGATACTGAAATATTATACCCAATTCACTTCAGTACTGTTCAACAATTATGGGAATGATATTGTCGCTTGTGCATACGTATGACCTACCGTCTCTACGATGTGATGCCATTCATTTTACATGATCTTCATTAAATCATGACTATATAAATGTATATAATTAATAGACGTGATATATATATTGTTAATATAGTTTTTAATGATATAACATTGAACTATGAAAAATAACAAGAACTTATTCGAAAAAACATTCAAAAGAAAATGAAGTAGTTAATACCTAAATAATTAGTAATAATTAAATTTTATTAACAAAAATATGATAATATGATCATATATGATATCATAAAAATGTTTATGGTTATGAAATATGTCAATTACTATATTTAAATCTTTATACATAGGGTTCAGATACATATAATAGAAGTCAGACTTATTGTAAGGGATAGTTTCACATTCACCATATTATCCAAGATTGTTAATAGGTATGTTTTTACTATGGTATATTTATCATCCACATCCATGTTTCCTAAATATGTAATATTTTCTATATTATTGTACAATTTTTTAAAGTAAATTTTACCCATTGGGTAATATTTGTTAAATGGAATGAAATGTATCTTTTAACTTTTTCGATTTGAGGTACTTTTTGACTTTTCCTATGAATGTATGAGGAGAAGGTTTTTTAACTTATATGAAATGAAAATATTTTTATGTTTTAATAATTCCTTATTTCCATGAATATTCCTTTACACGATTTCATGTATATATTTAATTAAATTCAATTGTTTTAAAATTCCATGACAAAAAATTGTTTTTGAAGAAGAAAATATATTTCCCACAAGAATTAATTTCATCTGTTTTATAAAAATTATTTTCCATATAAGATGACATTATTTAAATATGGTTATATTCCTATCCTTATTATTTATATGACTTTTTTTATGAACTTATATTTATGAAATCTATTTTTTATATGGACTATGATGGAATGATGTATAAAAAACTCATATTTATTCTTTGGGTTATATTATAATGAATGAATTATGTTTTTTTGTTTCACGTATGAATGATTACATTATTAGATTTGTAGAACCTATATCTACCTATAATTGATTGGTTAAATATTTATATCTAATGAGATAATGATTGCTGGAACATGATAAGATCTTGATTCAGTAATTTAGGTTTGGAATGGGGTGTGAAATTTGTTCAGTAGTGGACTATGTCCACTATAATGATCTTAGCAATGAGACTTCACTGATATGAAATGATTTTCTATGCTTATATGTATTCCAAAAACTTTATGTCTTATATTTTTACTTTTGAGATTATGTTCAATGATTATTATGAAATTTTATTTTTTATCCCTTGGCATGATATCATGATCTTTCATAAGCAGGATAATATTTTTAAATGTTATGTTCACATGTCTTATGATTATTATATGGTGGAAATATACATTATTTTTCCTTACTGATCATATGAGATCACCCTTTCATATTTTTATTTTCTTGAGGTCATGCATAACGGTATTATGTAAGATTTGTGAAATGGGGTCAAGTTATGATGAAATCAGTGAGACACAATGAAGAGGTCTTATGAACAAGTTGTTTATGTTTCATAGTTTCTAATGAAACTATTCCTATATGGTTCTATCATGGATTTGTTATAATATTTATTTGATATTTTTAAAATTTAATGTAATATCAATGTATGTAAAGTATAGTGCGTTATATTCAATGGCTTACTTCAAAATAAAATTTTGTTCATGCCTCTTTGCACTTAAATTTCCATTAGAGGAAATTATTGGATCATTATTTAGTTAATCCTTTCATTTTCTTCTCCTTTGGTTATTCATGACCATTTTAAAGTAATTTTAAAATCATTTCATTCTTTAGTACTAAAAATGCCCTGGAAAATGTTTCTAAGAAAAATGGACTTCACTTCCATCTTTAGATGGATAACCTATTTTCTTCTAAAATCCATTTTTTATAATGATGTTTTCAAAAATGTTTTCACCACTTATAGAATTATTTATTAAACACATATTTCCCTATTTTTCTTTTATAAGTGTTTTCAAATGAATATTCTTGCCACTTTTTGAACAAGTCAATTTTATAGCCTTTTTATCAAGTAAAAGGAATGAACTTTTCAGCTTGTTTGGAATATATGGATTTAACTATTTTCATTTAATAAATTATTCATTTATAAGTTTAAAAGAATAAATTTTAAACAAAATATTTTTGAAAGGTTATTTTCAAAGAAAAGTATTTTTTAAATTTTTTCCAAAATAAAAACAATATTTTCATCAAGAATGTTTTTAAATTATCTGTTTATAATATTTACATTAAAAAATTACAACAACCGGTTATTTTTACTAAATTTGGGATATGTTGTATTGATACCATCCTTATAATTAATCTTGATGGTTTATGATTAATTTAGAAAATGATATTATTGAAATTCACTCCCTTGATTCCTTTTTTAGTCCCCTTGAAATACTCAATTTCTTATGACCATTAGAAAATGAATTTCCAATAATAATCCAAATCATGTATCATGGATATGTTTATTTCCTAAACCATATTTCATTTTTACATAAGGTGCTTACATTGATGGAAATTTGATTATATGGGGAAATATTGACAAATTTGTATTCTTTATTATATATGGATAATAGATAAGGCCTATTGTATATTAACTAAATCGATTACTCGATACGAGGGATTCTATGGACTTGCAGTAATGGATGGGGCCCATATTTTATACAACCCATTTATGTATTGATAGGTTCTCTTGAGACAAAATAATTTGAAAAACAAAACTTATCATAGCCCTTCCCATAGGGGCCCATGTTGGGACAACCCTATGCCCACCTTTAAGAGGATATGGGATGACGACTATCACCGAGTAGGCATATCCCACAAATGGGAGGCATTTTCCTAAGTACCTATAAACACACACACATCTCCAAGCCCAAATTTCTAAAATATTAAAAAATAAGTAAATATGAATGAATACTACTAAGATACCAACAATTGAGGAATATAGTAGAAAAATAGAAAGTAAATATTTCTATAATACAAGCCCACCCAAAAGATAGTTTTGAAATTGAATGCACAAGTTCTTGAAACTCATCTATAGAAAACCCAACATGAAGGGTAGCTACGTGGCAGCTATCTGAAGCCACATGAACACACCTCAACAATATGGTCTCTCTAAGAACCACCCAGTCCTAGTCCTCCTTGGACTCCATCAATGCATCGATCATCTCCACATGAGACGACATGTGTGGGAAAATCCCATGCATGGTTGAGTAAAATAATACTATGTAGGACACCCTTACACCATAAAATAATACCAGAAAGATATACATGATGTAAAAAATGAATAAATATATGAAGTACACCACAAATAAAACCACAGTCAGTAATGTGAACTCACACAGATATAATTCTATATCATGAGAAGTATAATTATCAGATGTAGTCCACCGAATAGTTAGGTCTAGTAAGACACAGAGTTTTGATAACACAAGGATGGTCGATAACACATAGAGTGTCGATCACACATGGAGTTTCAATAACACATGGGGTGTCGACAACACATGGACCATTGTCATTCCATTGCGCTCTACCTAGACTGAAAAGTGATGTGTATTCACCATCATGACATCATAGTGTCATGGGGGTATCAGATCTTCAGTCTCATATTGTTGCACCACAAAATGAACATACAACAATTATCTGTACATAAAATCAAGAAGAATATGAAGAACGTGAATAATAAAGGGAAAATGAGATGCACAAAAGCACCTAATGGACGGATCTTGGCCTTGGTTCTTGTCTTCCTCAATTATTTATTATTATAGGGATCAATAAGAATGAAGCAATCATATAGATCTAATCCCCATTTAATTCATGCAAGAAAACTCTCTTCCCTTAAGAGATTGTATAGTGGATCAAACTGTTTGTGGTTTAGTCTACATTCATCATCAAATTTAATAACGGGGAACAAATCACAATGAAACAAAATCCTACCTTGGGTTTAGATTGGTTGTGGATTATAGGAGAAGCTATGTCCTAATCCTTCATCGATCTATCGATCAATGATCCAAGTCACAATCTCTGATCCATTGTCGTTGTCAAGAAAAATTTCTTCTCCTCATATTAGGGGAATTATAGGATTATTGTGATAAACTTGAATTCATAAAAAAACTAAAATATATAAAAATAGTCACTAAGTCAAAATAAAATATTTTTATTAAATGTTTTAATACAAATTATGTCCAAAAACTTATTTCTGTAGTTGACTGACACATTTAAATATTGCACCTTTCTTAGGGTAATCATATTATTCTAAAAACAATAGCTCCCTCAAATTGATCATCCGAAATCCTTTTTTGAAGTAATTTAGTTTTAAAGAAAAACTACACACCCATTTTAATAAAAATATAAAACTTTTATTAATTTGTACTAGTCACACAAGGCATCATAATCACACACCATATAAATAAATGGTCTATGTATTTTCTTAGTTAACATATTAAACTAATACCAAAGAAAATTCAAGTCATTAATTTCCCCTAACCATTGGGATTTACGTCCCCGAAATCCAAAATAATGGCTACTCAGCAAAAAGGTAGGTGTAATGAGCATGAATCTGAGCCCCCCTCTCCCAAGTTATCTCCTTGATATTTTCCGGCTGGTATAGAATGTTCACTATAGGAATTGGCCACCCATGAAGGATACTCTCCTATCAATCCCCGATCTCTACTGGTTACTCCACAAAAGTCACCCCATTATCAATGCCCATCTTTCCCCAGTCGATGTCGTGCGATGGATCATGATCTTAACACCTTAGCCATGACATGAGGAAGACATCATATACCAGATGGAACTACAGGGGTAGATCTTGGTGGTATTACACCTCACCAACTCTATGCCAAATTAGAAAAGTGCTGATGTATCTCAGAGATAACTTTACACCCCATCCAAATCTCTACAATCCTTGTCGAGGTGAGACCGAATGGAATTCATGGTCTCCAACCATGAACTCTAGAGGCCTCCATATCTTTTTAAGATATGACTTATACCATATATGTGCATTCCTCATCAACTTTTGGATGATCTAAACATTCTTAGTGGTAGGATGTACCAACATTGGACCCGTGAGTGATGACTCTCATAGGTCCATCCAGCAAAGTGGTGACTGACATGGTCATCGGTATAAGGCCTCGAATAGTGACATACCAGTGGTGGAGTGGCTTCTATTGATGTACACAAACTCCACCAGAGATAGGTGACTCCCCCAACTACAACAAAATTCTAGGATTCAAGCATGTAGCATGTCCTCAAGAACCTGAATGGTCCTCTTTGTCTGGCCATTGGTCTGGGGATGAAATTCCATGCTCAAGTGAAACTGAGTCCCAAATTAATTATTTAACCCTTCCCACAACTAGAATGTGAAATGATCATCACAATCTAAAATGATTTTCGATGGAACTCCATGAAGTTGAACTATCTCCTGCATGTAGAGGTGTCCAGATATCTCCACTAAAAACTGCTCCCGGATCAGTATGAAGTAGTCTGACATGGTGAGTCAATCAATGATAAACTAGACTGTATCATGTCCCATGGACATGAATGGTAAAATTGGAAAGATTTCCATTGATATACCATCCCACTTACACTATAAAACCTCAATTGGTTGGGCCAAGACTGCAGGAACCTGGTGCCCAGTCTTCACTTATGGACCAGTGAGGTATTGAAAAAAAAAGTCTTCCACCATATTTTTCTTACCTGACCACTAGAACCGGCAGAGGATATATTGGTACATATTAGCCACACCCAGATGTATCACAAATGAGGATCTATGGAAATCCCTCAAAATCTCCTCCTACAATTCCACTGGTACAAATGTGTTCCCTATGAAAAAAATGTTCTCCACACCAATCGAATATCCATCAGGGGCATGCCCTATGGACCACTGAGCATGTCAGGTATTGTAGTCTGAATCCCCTAGATGTGCCTCCCTAACTCACTGTAAGAGTGTATTGGTGACAACCATAAACTAGAGGTAAGATGCTCCACCTCCATTATAATGGAAATACGAAATGTGGTCACCTTCATTGATGACTTGCTCTGCAACTCGATGTTGGATCTCATATTGAGAGCATCTACCACCACATTCCCCTTCCTAGGAGTATAGAAAATATGAAAGTCATTTTATAGAAAGAAATCTTTCCATCCACTCTATCACAAGTTAATATCCTTCTGAGAGAATATATACTTGTGAATCTTGTGGTTATATTAGATGGTAAATCACTCACCCATCAGGTAGTGTTGCCACATCTTCAATATGTAGAATATCACTACTAGATTAAGATCATGGGTCGCATAGTTTTGATCATGTTCTCTCAACATGCATGAAACATAGGAAATCTCTAATATTCCTTGCATTAGGACACAACTAATCCCAGTCTATATTGTATCACAGAACACTACATATCTAATTCCCTCATCTAGTATTCTCAAGATGGGAGCACTTTTCAACCACTACCTTAGATCCAGAATCACTACTGATATTCCTCTGTCCATGCGAAGGGAATCTCCATCCATTTCAATGTCAACAAGGGTTCCACTACTCTGGAAAATATGGGTTCAAACATCTGATTGTACCCATCCAAACCCAGGAAGCTATGCACCTTAGTAACACTCCTAGGTGGCACCCAAGAAACCACTGCCTCAATATTTGTCGGATCCACTAGGAATCCATCCATTAAATGACATATCCCCGGAAGTGGACTTATCGAATCCAAAACTGAATCTTAGAGATATTTCCATAAATATGGTGCTCGAGGTGTGTGTCCAATACCATCCTAAAGTGTATTTCATGCTCCCACTCTATATCTGAGTACACTAGGATGCCATCAATGAAGACCACCACAAACTAGTCTATGTAAGTCTAGAAGATCCTATTCATGAATCACATGAACACTGGTTGGGAGTTTATCCCACCAAATAGCATTACTAGGCACTCATAGTGGCCGTACAGACATCCAAAAAAAATATTTGGTACATCATATTCCTGTACAAGAAGCAGGCGATAGATAGATTTGTGGTCAATCTTCAAGAACCAACTCTCTCACTTTAGCTGATCGAAGAAGTTGTTGATCCTAATTAATGGAAACTTGTTCTTAAAATCAACCTGATTCAGGTATCAGAAGTATAAACATAACCTCAATCTCATGTCTTCCTTAATGGTAGAAAATGTGGTTGCCCAGGTTGAAACACTATGTTTCATGAGGATCTTACTCTGTATGTCCTATAGCTATACCCTCAACTCACGAAGCACTATGGGAGCCATATGATATAAAGGCACATAGTCTGGGTCCCACTAGGGAGTGAATAAATAAACAATTCTAACTCCCTACATGGTGTTAATTCAAGGAAATATAGTAGAAAGACGCCCTCATACTCCACCACCCCTGCAGGAAACTTAGAACTCATATCAATCACTACACCGAGGGTGAGGCTAGCCAATTCATAGGTAATAGGATAAACCCTCCTATGAGTAAGTACATCCGATACTGCTTGCATTTACTTTTAACCCAAAAATGAAAATCTATTCCCATCACCATGGAAACAGATCACTCTTCACCTAAATTAGTTAATAATGGCATGGACTATGGATAACCAGTTTATACCGAGAATGATGTCATAAGTCCTCGACACCACTACCAAGTGATCCCAACAAAAACAATCACCTCCAATAGTAATCTCACATTGTCGAAACCAGTGTGTGATCATCAAATCTCCTCCCATATGAGTCTCCAATTATAGGGATCAATTCAATGGTTTAAAGGTAATCTATAAATTTCAAACAAGGCTCGTGGAAAGAAAATAATGGTTGGAACCTATTTCTATCAAAACTAAAGATAAGGATTAAAATAAATAGATCATACCTCTAATCATCCCTGGAGCCTTGGGGTCATAATATTCTATTTCCTGAAGCTAGCCTCATCCCTATCCACCTGCTCCCTGAGCCCATGATGGACCGCCTGGGGGTAGTGGTGGTAATAATTCGAACCTCCACCAACCTAATATTTATCTACATGCGAATCTTACACATATAGAGCCATATGGACCTCCCTACACATGCCTCCTCCTCTGCCTCTACGGTCCCTTTACTCTTTCCTGATCGTGCATACGAGGGTTTATACAATCAAATGTTAGATATCCCCAACCACAGCACGAGTAACACAACATGTCCAATAGGTGACTTGATCTTCCCGGGGAGCTCCGCACCACAGATCCCATGTACTAGGGTTGTTCCCTAGAGTTCTTGACCTATTTGGCCCCTTACGACTATTGTTGGCTACCTACCAATGAAGACTCTACTGCCTGGTTCCTGCTGTTAGCTCCCACCACTGGTGTCTTCCCTTCCAGAAATCTCACCATTATTAGAGATCACTCCAGTACCACAAAATATGTAGGAATGCAAAGGGATATCATGTATATCATGATATTTTGGTGTAAGAACTTCTCAATGGTCCGAGCCATCAAGAACATGTTTTGTACCATATCTATGGAGTATCGATAAAGATCAGAAAAAATCGCCGAGTGCTCTGCCCGATTCTGACTGCCCTAATATAGATAAAGTTTCTCCTATATGTGAATGGTGTGTAATGTAGCTAGGATGATCTTCTCTCTAAAGATTCACTCAGATTATTCCCATGAAATATTCACTACCTCACATGTCTGGGTCGCAAAGATACATAATTTCCCTTCTCATCCCTGAAGAATAACTGCGATAAGGACTACCATTTGGTCGGTAGGTTTCCTCACAAGGTGGAAGACATAAGTAACTACCTACATCCAATTTTCATCAACAAAGGGGTATGGGTCAACCCTAAACATAGGAGGTCTCTCTCTCTCTATAACTAATTCAATTTTCTTAGTCTCTGTGCATCCTCAACTGGTAGTGCTAGTAGTAACAGCTTCTTGATGGGTGACACTACAATAGAAAAACCAATTGGAGGTACAATATTTGGAACGTGGCCCTAAACTAACGTCTCATCACTAGTAAGATCATCCTAATTATTACACAACTAAATCTTGGAAGGTTTTCTTTAGCGAGGAATCCTAAAATGGATCAAGATGGTCCATGGTCGATAGAGTATACCTGGTGATCAGACCTAAGAATGATATGAAAGAACGCCTAAATACTATATGATGCATGTATCCTTAATGTCATTGAAACTAATATTTTCATGTACCTAGTCCAAAAGATAGTTTCTAGAGTCCTAGTGTATGGATACATTGGCCTCTACACTAACATTGGATTCCCTGACATTAAAATATAAATGTGATACACTAAACATTGTTTCCCCAAACAAACCTCACAGACTCCAAGACCTTAACTAGAACCGAACTCCCTTTGATACCACTATGTCACAAACTTTCCTATAAGGTCCCTTATTGTGACTACCCTAATCCCACCTCCAATAGTCTAGGGGATGGAGACTATCCCAGAGTGGTAATATCCCACAAATGGGAGGCCTTTTCCTGTGTAACTATACACACACACACACACCTCCCAAGCCCCAAAATTCATAAATGTAAAACAATAAGTAAATAAGAATACATAAAAATAAGATTAAAACAACATAGTACAATATAATAAAACTATATATTAAATAGGGATAGAATATAAGACCGCAAAAAAAGGAGTATGGAAAGTTAATTCGAATGTTCTTGAAACTGATCTGCTGAAACCCATTTCCGAAGGGTATGTACAGGATAGTTTTTTAAAGCTGCATGAGCATACCTCAAATGTCTGGTTTCTCTAAGCACCACCCGGTCATAGTCCGCTATTAAATCCTTCAATGCATCGATCATCCCCATAAGACACGACACATGCGGGAAAAGACCATTTAGGGGAATGTAAAACAATAATTGGTAGGAAATCCCGAAACCACCAAGGAATAACACTAATAGATACTCTAAGTACACCACAAAGAAATACATGAAGTACACCACAATGAAATAGATGGTCAGTAAATTCAGATCATAGAGGTATAAGTGTAACGACCCGAAATTTTTAAATAAATATTGTTTCCTAATTTTATGTGTTATTTTATTTTATTTTTATACTCAACAAAAATGTTTCATTTGATAACATGAGTATAATTAAAATGAGACTGTTGGGTTTTGACTGTTATTTGACCATTGGTCAATACGACCGCTGGAAACTAAACGTTTTGACTATTGTCTCTAAATACAAGCAATCTTGGTTAATTAATATAGAAAGAAGATTCGATGGCCTCACCTAGTAGTCTTGGACCAATTGAAGCCCATCTAACAGAACTTGGGAAGGAGGTAGCACCACTGGGCTTTACTATGGACCAAACCCAAGATGAACTTCATCGTATAAAGCTAGAATGGGATCACCTTCGCGAGAAGTTCAAACTGATATAAATTACTACTCGTGCGATGTTGGCCAAGCCTCCCTTGGATTCTCTCACCTTAGCATACCATACACTTAGGTCCTATGCTGGTGTGATAAGGGGCTATGTAAGGAGACCGTAACTGTCTTGTGTAATCCTTTGTTTTAAATAAAAATTTTGATTTCTTTTATGAATTTTCAAATGACCGGATAAATATAGTATGCATATTTTTTATGAATTTTAGAAAAAGGATATTTTAAATATGTTTATGTAAACCTTAAATAATTAAAAATGTGTAATGATTTTCAAAAAATGGTCTTCTACAATTTTGTTCAGTACGAAATTTAGAGTCTAATAAGATCATCTTGATTTTTGATGAATAGTAAATTATGAATAGTGATTTTATGATTAGGATTAATAGTGTGTCCAAATGGATTAGTAATCTCACTTAAAGAAAGTATTAAAATAAGCTAGGCACCTTGATTAAGTAATGTGATTCAATAAAATGGTTAAATAACGGTTTCATAAATTATTATTCAAGTATTAGTTTTTTCAGGTGAATAGTGTTTTTTAATTAAAATTTTAATTTAAAATATTTAGAAAATTATTTTTATAAAATGGGCTTCATTTTTGAACTCAGAGCATCGATATTATGTTAAGGTAATTTTTGGGGATTTTTCTGAAAAAAATAAATTTTCGATGAATAGTGTTTTTAAATAAAAATTTAATTAAAAATATTTAGAAAATTATTTTTATAAAATGGATTTCATTTTTGAAATCAGAGAATTGATATTTGGTTAAGGTGAAATTTTGGGATTATTCTGAGAAAGTTTAATTTTTGATGAATAGTGAAAATACAGTTTTTAAGTTACGGGTGTTTAATGACATCATTAAATGATGTATTAAGTATGTAATAAATATGGTCTACTTATGAATAGTAAGATAAGGTATGAGGTCTCCCAAGTGGCCAATACCATGGGAAAATACCATGGGCAAGACCATGGTTTTGCCAAAACCACTAATGAGGTGTCCCTTGGCCATTAATGTCTTGTCCCCTTACTTTCCCTATAAATACCAAGCCATCCTATCAACCATTCGATTCCCCACTATCCCCCAACGAAGTTCTGGTCTCCTTACCTCCCAAGGAGTCCTCCCAAGGTGCTCCCAAGCCCTCAGGGTCCAAACCATTGAGTTTTAAGAGTTACGTTTTAAGGTAAGGGATCTGATCTCTCTCTTTCTTTTCAAGAAATCTCTTTCATGTAATTTCTTTTATGCTCCATGTTCATATGTTAAAGGGTGTTATTTTATACTCCTATTACTTCACTTTTAATTTTCACATAATGGGAGATCCCCTATTACTCTCATTATTTCGTTTTATGAAGTTTTAAGTGGCGCCGTTAGGCTGCCGAAATTTTTGTAACAGATTCTTTCTCCCTTCTCATTTTTCAAGATCTATTATCATGTAAAGTATTTCAAGTTCCTTTTTATTATGTTGGGATAGGATCTATAAATTTATCATACTGATATTTTATGATCATATGATTAGAGACCCCATTTGATCTCTTCAATTCATTATTTTGATGTTTTAAGTGGCGCCGTTAGGCTGCCGAATTTTTAAGTGGTTCATCACCCTTCTCGTTTTGAAGTTCTACTTTCATGTCAATTCTTTCAAGTTCTTGTTATGTTGGGGTATGATCTATATATCTATCATACTGGAATATTATGTTCATATGATGAGAGACCCCATTTGATCTCTTCAAATCAGTATTTTGAAGTTTTAAGTGGCGACGTTAGGCTTCCGAATTTTTAAGGGATTCTTTCACCCTTCTCCTTTTCAAAGTTCTAATTCTATGTCAAGTCTTTCAAGTTCCTTTTTATTATGTTGGGGTATGATATCTATATCTATCATACTGACCTCTTACGATCATATGATGAGAGAACCTATTTGATCTGTTCAATTCATTTTTGTTGAAGTTTAAGTGACGCCGTTAGGCTGCCGAATTTTCATAAGAGAAATCAAATTTTTGTCTTCCTTCCATGTTTTTCATTTCAAATGGTATGTCCTTGAAATTTCATCACCATGTCCATATATCCTTCTTATTATGTCCCTATACTGTTTTATGGGTCAATTATGATTGTTTGACCCATGTTCCCTCTCTTTTCAAAGTTTTCTAAAACCTTGTAACGTAGCCGTTATGCTGCATAATTTTCGTCTCAAAATGCCTCTCTTTTCTCAAAATTATTTTATGTTATAAAGTGTATACTCAAATATCTTATTTCTACAGGGGTATTCACATATATATCAAAATGTTCTATTTTAAATTCTGGGATTTACATACATGATAGCCGCTTTCCCTTTCCGTGGGTTTAAAGTAACGTAAAGATCATGTCTTTAAGGCAGTTTTTAAAACGTTATGATCATGAAGTGAAACCCATTTATTTTATGCTATATGGGTTATTTATGAAATGTTTGATGATGATATATGTGGCTCACATGATAGTAAATGAAAATTTAAGGGTGCGCCTTGATAGCACTCCAATGCATTGGGTAAAGACTTAATCTCTAGAGATGACCATTTTAACGACACCTTGGTGAATAACCTTGGTAATTTTTAACGACACCTTGGGGATAGACCATGGTGAAACGAAACGATTGTCAATATTATATATTGCAGACACATCTTCAAGTTATGAAAAAGTTTTATTTTTATTATGATATGCCTCATGATTTCATTTTCATGCATTAAGGTTATTTTCATGACTTTATTGATGTATCTCAAGTTCATATGTAAAATCTTTCACTTGTTTCCCTTGCTGGGCCTTCTGCTCACCCTTTCTTTTGATGTATGTCCCCAGGTTATGAGATGCAGTAATGAGCCTAGGGTGAACATGAGGAGAAGCCTTTCAAGTTTTTAAGAATAATGTTTTTTTGTTTCATGTTTTATGTTCCTTGTTTCGAAGACACTAAACCTTAAAGATCCTCAGTTCCGTGTAATGGAATTAAAGTTATGTTATAAAAAGACGGGATGCTATAGATGGTATCAAAGGATGGTTTAGTTATTTGTGGAAATTAGGATATGAAAACTCTAGGAATAACCCTATAGAAAAGTTTAAATATAGTAAATCTTCCTGGTATTTTGGTGAGTATTGAGTAAGGGGTTGCCAAGAAAATACATCCTTGTCTGGATACGAGCAGGTAGAGGTGGCTCTAGAACAGATGTACATAGGGGTAAAACCCGAAAACACCGCTTTGAGCTAGACTCGAACGGGAACTGGTACACGACAACGGGCCCTGCTGCACTCATGGTTACGACACTCCCGGGGGATATGATTTGGTAAATTCATAAGCTTGGTATGAACCATTGTTAAAGGAACAAAGATAAAATAAAATAAAGATTGACATAAGAATATATGATCATGGATAACCTAGATGGGAACCTAGGGGATCACAAGTTAGGGTATACTTTTCTTCTACAAGTTATCCTTATATGCTTTAAGTTCCTTTTCATGATTATTGGTTAAGTATTTAAGCCTCTAATTATACTTTCTCTTCTTAGTTAATGGTGGGAAATGGAATAACGTGTCCCAACAACCAATGTGATAGGAAATGCGACGACTTCCGTATTTATATGACAGAGATGATTAGGGGATTAAAATATGATGATTATTTTGGAAGACGTTCACTATTTTGGGGACCCTATATGATCGAGGTAAATAGATTACTATAGTATTTTCATTGAGAAGTAAGTTTGACTTATATTTTGAAGAATTTATGAATTTAAGGTGGACTTATAGTAATTTAGGTTCCTTATGGGAATGATTAACCTATCTTGGGTAAAATATGTTTAGGTTAGTTACTTTTGTTATAAGATGTTAGGAGTGGTTGATGTTGTCTGGAGATGAACAATGAAGTTGTTTTGGAAGACTATGTTATCAAATCCTTCTTGTATTTGGGTTTCAATCTTAGTTCGGTTTATTTTGAGGAATTTTAAGGACCGTTATTTATGGAATGGTCTATGATGAACTTTGGGTAGTACCATGGAACTTTGAAGATTTAAAAGTAGTTTCCATTCCTATGGGATTTTTTCTTTTTGAAGAGTTGTTTTACCTTAACCTTTCTGTTTTTGGGATAATGTTTAAAGATAGAAGAAAAAAATAGTTAATATTTTGTAGATTATGTGATTCTCTAGAAGATGATTCTTGTGCTTTTATGAGACCAAGTGTTTTTGAATTCTCATCATTTGGAGAAAATATTAGTGTTGGTAGGGACTTATTAAAGGATGAAACTATACTTGAAGGTAGGTATATTTTCTTATGTTTTTGTTCTATGTAGTAAATGAATTCCTCAAAATTATGAAAAGAAACGTAAAACAAAAATTTTGTTGGTTTACATTCCCTACTAGGTAATCAAAGACCGTTTACAAAACATCATAATTTTGGGATTTTCTTATGGTTAACTTTCTCCTAATCATGTTCTCTATCACTCTACCTCAGAACTTGACCCTTTGTTTTGTCCTCCATGTCCATGTTTTCCTACATGGAATCCTAGTGTGGGTTAACTCGGGTGACCTTTGTACTTCCCTTTCTTTCTTTTAAAGTAATAGTTTTACTGACTCCTTTTCCGATGTGGGACTTTCAATGAAATTTCAAAACCCAATTTTAAAAAATTGCGAGGACGCAATTTCTTAAGGGGGGAAGATTGTAACGACCCGAAATTTTTAAATAAATATTGTTTCCTAATTTTATGTGTTATTTTATTTTATTTTTATACTCAACAAAAATGTTTCATTTGATAACATGAGTATAATTAAAATGAGACTGTTGGGTTTTGACTGTTATTTGACCATTGGTCAATATGACTGCTGGAAACTAAACGTTTTGACTATTGTCTCTAAATACAAGCAATCTTCGTTAATTAATATAGAAAAAAGATTTGATGGCCTCACCCAGTAGTCTTGGACCAATCGAAGCCCATCTAACAGAACTTGGGAAGGAGGTAGCACCACTGGGCTTTTCTTTGGACCAAACCCAAGTTTAACTTCATCGTATAAAGCTAGAACGGGATCACCTTCGCGAGAAGTTCAAACTGATAGAAATTACTACTAATGCAATGTTGGCCGAGCCTCCCTAAGATTCTCTCACCTTAGCACACCTTACACTTAGATCCTATGCTGGTGTGATAAGGGGCTATGTAAGGAGACCGTAACTGTCTTGTGTAATCCATTGTTTTAAATAAAAACATAGATTTCTTTTATGAATTTTGAAATGACCGGATAAATATAGTATGCATATTTTTGATGAATTTTAGAAAAAGGATATTTTAAATATGTTTATGTAAACCTTAAGTAATTAAAAATGTGTAATGATTTTTAAAAAATGGTCTTCTACAATTTTGTTCAGTACGAAATTTAGAGTTTAATAAGATCAACATGATTTTTTATGAATACTAAATTATGAATAGTGATTTTATGATTAGGATTAAAAATGTTTCCAAATGGATTAGTAATCTCACTTAAAGAAAGTATTAAAATATGCTAGGCACTTTGATTAAGTAATGTGATTCAATAAAATGGTTAAATAACGATTTCATAAATTATTATTCAAGTATTAGTTTTTTTGGATGAATAGTGTTTTTTTAATGAAAATTTTAATTAAAAATATTTAGAAAATTACATTTATAAAATGGACTTCATTTTTGAACTCAGAGCATCGATATTATGTTAAGGTAATTTTTGGGGATTTTTCTGAAAAAAATAAATTTTCGATGAATAGTGTTTTTAATTAAAAATTTAATTAAAAATATTTAGAAAATTATTTGTATAAAATAGATTTTATTTTTGAAATCAGAGCATTGATATTTGGTTATGTTGAAATTTTGGGATTATTCTGAGAAAGTTGAATTTTCGATGAATAGTGAAAATACAGTTTTTAAATTACGAGTGTTTAATGACATCATTAAATGATGTATTAAGTATGTAATCAATATGGTCGACTTATGAATAGTAAGATAAGGTATGAGGTGTCCCAAGTGGCCAATACCATGGGAAAATACCATGGGCAAGCCCATGGTTTGGCCAAAACCACTAATGAGGTGTCCCTTGGCCATTAATGCCTTGTCCCCTCACTTTCCCTATAAATACCAAGCCATAATCTCATCCATTCGACTCCCCACTCTCCCCCAACGAAGTTATGGTCTCCTTACCTCCCAAGGAGTCCTCCAAAGGTGCCTCCAAGCCCTCAAGGTCCAAACCTTTGATTTTTAAGAGTTACGTTTTAAGGTAAGGGATCCGATCTCTCTCTTTCATTTCAAGAAATATCTTTCATGTAATTTCTTTTATGATCCATGTTCTTATGTTAAAGGGTGTTATTTTATACTCCTCTTACTTCCCTTTTAATTTTCACATAATAAGAGATCCCCTCTTACTCTCATTATTTGGTTTTATGATGTTTTAAGTGGCGCCGTTAGGCTGCTGAAAGTTTTGTAACAGATTCTTTCTCCCTTCTCATTTTTCAAGATCTATTATCATGTAAAGTATTTCAAGTTCCTTTTTATTATGTTGGGATATGATCTCTAGATTTATCATACTGATCTTTTATGATCATATTATGAGAGACCCCATTTGATCTCTTCAATTCAGTATTTTGATGTTTTAAGTGGCGCCGTTAGGCTGCCGAATTTTTAAGTGGTTCTTCACCCTTCTCGTTTTGATGTTCTAATTTCATGTCAATTATTTCAAGTTCTTGTTATTTTGGGGTATGATCTCTATATCTATAATACTGGACTCTTATGTTCATATAATTATAGACCCCATTTGATCTCTTCAAATCCGTATTTTGAAGTTTTAAGTGGCGCCGTGAGGCTGCTGAATTTTTAAGGGATTCTTTCACCCTTCTCCTTTTCAATGTTCTAATTCTATGTCAAGTCTTGAAAGTTCCTTTTTATTATGTTGGGGTATGATATCTATATCTATCATACTGATATATTATGATCATATGATGAGATACCCTATTTTATCTGTTCAGTTCATTTTTGTTGAAGTTTAAGTGACGCCGTTAGGCTGCCGAATTTTCATAAGAGAAATCAAATTTTCGTCTTCCTTCCATGTTTTTCATTTCAAATGGTATGTCTTTGAACTTGCATCACCATTTCCATATATCCTTCTTATTATGTACCTATACTGTTTTATGGTTCAATTATGATTTTTCTACCCATGTTCCCTCTCTTTTCAAAGTTTTCTAAAACCTTGTAACATTGTCGTTATGCTGCAGAATTTTCGTCTCAAAATGCCTCTCTTTTCTCAAAATTATTTTATGTTATAAAGTGAATACTAAAAGCTCTTATTTCTACAGGGGTATTCACATATATATCAAAATGTTCTATTTTAAATTCTGGGATTTACATACATGATACCCGCTTTCCCTTTCCGTGGGTTTAAAGTAACGTAAAGATCATGTCTTTAAAGCAGTTTTTAAAACATTATGATTATGAAATGAAACCCATTTATTTTATGCTTTATGGGATATTTATGAAATGTTTGATGATGATATATGTGGATCACATGATAATAAAGGAAAATTTAAGGGTGCGCCCTGATAGCGCTCCAATGCACTGGGTAAAGACTTAATCTCTAGAGATGACCATTTTAACGACGCCTTGGTGAATAACCTTGGTAGTTTTTAACGACACCTTGGGGATGGACCTTGGTGAAACGAAAAGATTTTCAATATTAAATGTTGTAGCCACATCTTCAAGTTATGAAAAAGTTTTATTTTTATTATGATATGCCTCATTATTTTATTTTCATGTCTTAAAGTTCTTTTCATGACTTTATTGATGTATCTCAAGTTCATATGTAAAATGTTTCACTTGTTTCCCTTGCTGGGCCTTCTGCTCACCCTTTCTTTTGATGTATTTCCCCAGGTTATGAGATGCAGTAATGAGCCTAGGGTGAACATGAGGAGAAGCCTTTCAAATGTTTAAGAAGAACATTTTTTTGTTTCATGTTTTATGTTCCTTGTTTCCAAGACACTAAACCTTAAAGATCCTCAGTTCCGTGTAATGGAATTAAAGTTATGTTATAAAAAGACGGGATTCTTTAATAAGTCTATAGAAAAAAGTTGGATTATCATATATAATCCATAGGAAACCCAGTATCTGTAAGGAAGAATGTTTTGTTAATACACATAGTGGCGAGGACACATGGAGTGTCGATAACACCTGGAGTGTCGATAACACATGGAGTGATGATAACACATGGAGTTTTGAACACACAAGGAGTGTCAATAACATAATAAGTTTGGATAATTCATGCATCCCCCATGTAACATTGTCACAATGTCACGTAGTCACCATGTCACATAGTCACCAAGTCACATAATCATATCCATCCATAGGATTCTGCTCATAGCATGTTTGTTTCGAGAGAATATACTCCTCAATTTAATAATTAAAATGCAAACTACCACAAAAATTCACATAGAATATTCCAAAAAAGTACTGCCTCATCTCAAGGGAACCAATTCTTAAAACGACTCATCAAAAAGGCACACGATTGAAAGTTACAACTGTTTTACTAAAATGGTCCATCCTAGGATTGGTCTTGTTCCGATACGAGTCACTAGACCTTATCGGACCCACTGATAGAACCCAACGTGTCTAGGTAACCTGAACCGACCCAATCCAGTATGGATGACATGACCCGAATCAGTCCTCTTCGACTATAATTGTCCTGGGCCGCTGGTTTGCTCGATCAACTCAGCTCCCCTAGTCTAGCCCTCCGCATGCAGGACATCTCGTTATGCTGCACGTGGTCTTCCCCAATCACATATGTACATGATGATGCGATGTTGATCCATGTTCCACATTTCTATCCTACTGCACCACCTACCTCGCTTCCTCACCAATGTGGGATCATCTGACATGGTACCATGCCACATCCCCCAATCAACACCGCGACTCATGCCCTCCATCCACACTGACATTGAAGTGTACCTATGGTTACACTCCACCTTTTACCCCACCCTAGCGGCATCCTGTCCCTCACACTCCACCCAGATTGACCTCATTGGGTCACATCCTTTGGCTATCGCTGGCCACCACACTGGTGGCCCGCCATCCTTCCCTCACACTCCTCTTGGACCGAAAAGCTCCAGGCCTTCACCATCACACCTTCTTATTGTCATGGGGGTGTTAGTTCTTGGGTGTTGGATTTTTGTGCCATGAAATGAAGGCACCAAAATCATCCAACCATATAGTGACAAAGAACATGAAGAACGCGAAAAAAAGAGGGGGTAAAGAGAATCAATGAAGTTCCCTAAGGATGGATCCATGTATTGTTTTTGTGTCGGCCTTGATTATTCATTATTATAGGGATCATAAAGAACAAATAAACCATACAGATCTAACTCCCATTTAATTTTTTCATTATAACTTCCATCCCTCATGCGATAAATCTATATATCAACCTGTTCATGGGTTTATCAGTTCTCATCATCAATTTTAATAACATGCAACAAATCAAAAATAAAGAACACCCTAACCGGGGGTTGGATTGGTTGTGGATGAAGGTTGATGTTGTGTCATCTATGTTCTTTGATATTCAATCCACATCCTGATCTCTTATCCATCTTCACCGTTGAGATAAAATCCTTCTCCCCGTCTTTGGGAAATTCTATAGTTTTAGTGATAACCCTGAATTCATGGAAACACAAATATAAGGGAAAGTGTCACTATGTGAAAATAAAATATTTTTATTAAATATTTTTCTACTAAAACGTCAAAAAAATCATTTCATAGATGATACGTGTTGACCAATGTTAGGCCTCCCCTTGGGTAAACACATGTTTTGAATGCCAAAGTGCCCTCATATTTATGATCTCGACATCTTTTTAGAGGATATTCAGTTTTAAAGTATAACTATCCTTGTATTTTTTTTAAACCCAAACATTTTTAATTTATTTTATCCAAGAACACCAGGCCTCGGAATCACACATAGTCATAATGCCTAATCTTATAATTTTATAAATTATTTTAAAAAAAACAACATAAAATCTCAATCATAAAAAAAGGTTTCTACCTATAGTCTTAAACTTTTATGTAGATAGATATTGATAGTATATGTTCTCATTTTTTAGAGACATGATGTGAAACAATTATGCATTTCCTTCATTTTTATTCAATACTTATTATCCAAGATATTTACACAATGAAAAATTCTAGGAATTAATTTCATTCTCTGATTATTATTTAAATTGATTGGTTTTTCAGTTATTTACCTTTCCATATTGATTATGAAATTCCTTATCAGTCTGTTGATTACATGGAATGTGTTTTCAGGTTTTTACCATGACATATTTTTTATTCTCATTAATTCATTCTTGATTCTTCCATCCTTAGCCCTTGATAAAAATTCGAGCTCAACCATATTTTATTTTATTTCCCCAATAATCTAAGAGGTGTAAAATGAATAATTTGAAAGGATATGCTAGATGGAATAAATTTATCCTCAAAAAAATATGTTGCAAATAGTGTATTTATTTGTAATTGAAGACTCGGGTGTGTATCTATTTTACCAAGAGTAATAAACCCTTGAATCCTTTGGGATTTGATTCCTTATAATAATGAAAATATAATGGTGGTATACACCAGCTTAGAGCTTCTGGGGTTAGGTCTCCATAGTTGGTATCAAAGGGAGGTTTAATAACAACATTATGAAATAGTTTTAAGAAAACATGGATTTGAGAAAATAACCCTAAGGTACAGTTTGATGATATGTGTAGAAGGACATACTAAATTCTTGGTTAGATTGAGATTATGTGGTTTTCCTAGAAATATATTCAAGTTTGTATACTATAGGTTGACATGGTTCTGGCACAAATGAACCTAGGGGTAACAACTTTGAAACGGTGTGTCAGGTCTGACTAACGTGTAACCTTGTAGATGAAAACAATCCTTACTACACACCTAGTTTGACACTCCTGTGGGATAACCTTAGAATAATTAATATTGTCATTAAAAATCATTATAAAGGATTTGAATAGTTTCATCACTGAGACAAATGGGAACGATGTCATTGGTGAGACAGATGTCAACTATGTCATTGGTGAGACAGATGTAAATAGTTTCATCGATGGGATAGATGTGAACAATGTCATTGGTCAGAAATATGTGAACAACGTCATTAATGAGACCGATTTGAACAATTCCATCGGTGAGATAGATGTGAATAGTGTCAGTGGTGAGACAAATGTGAATAGTGTTGTCTGTGAGTCATTTGTACTGTCAGCATCAATGAGTCTTTTGTACTGTTGGCATTGGTGATTCATTTGTACTATCAGTGTTAGTGGCTCATTTTTTTTCTCAGCTTTGTTGAGTCATTTGTATTGTCGACATCGGTGATTCATTTTTACTGTCGGCATCGGTGAGTCATTTGTACTGTTGTTGTCAGTGAGTCATTTTTACAATCGGTGTTGGTGAGTCATTTGTACTATTAACAGTGATAGGTGTACAATGTTTCCAACCACTGGTAGCTATATAGTGTTTCCAGCCATTGGTAGGTGTATAATATTTCCAGCCATCGGTATGTGTACAATGATTCTAGCTTCTAAAATTTCTCCCATTAAGCATTTTCATTAATGTGAAACACATTCAAGGCCTTATTTTAAGGGATTTAAGGCCGATTAAAATTCCATAACTCCTATCTTAATTTTTTCTAAGGCTCAAGATGAAGTTACTTGGTAAAACTATATAGTTTAATGAGATCCACTTTTTATGGAAAATACAGTGCATCTTAAACCACTACTCCATTAAATTGTCTAAAGGGACATGGTATCTTCCTCCCTTGATCTTCCTTCTTGTTCTCTAGTGTAAGATGATCGAACCATTACTTATTACCATAAGAGTGGTGTGATAGAACCTTAATCCTTGTATCATTTTCCCTTATAGTTTCTTCCTGGTTTATGCACACCCTATGATTTGGTTCAAGTAGCAAGTGTCGATCCATCATTGATAGAATGTATGATCTATCTCCATTATTGTGTTTTCTTTGATGCTTACTATACCATTTTTATTTAGCGTGTTAAGAAATGTGATATCCATGCTTCTAATGGAGTTTTCATGGGTGTCAGTTGGTGTGGTTGTGCCACGACATCCTTGGGAGGATGCAGTTGTCACGAAGGGAGGTGATCATGATCCATTGCATGGATAATTATCATGTAAAAACATCAAGATCATTTTGAGGTAGGGGATTCATTTATTCTCTATTTATTTACATAAAATTGTAGAGTTACCATGATGACTTCCATTGGATCACAATGTAATTGACATAATAAATATTTAAAGCAAATAAATAAATTTTTATCAATTGCATTTAATTTCCACTTACTTTGATACACAATGTGATATCTATGCTTTCCTTGTTTAGTATGTTGTCATTGACGGAAAATGGTAAAAAATTTAAATTGTGATTAATTTTAATTTTGTCAAATATTGAGAGGCATGTAAATGAATCTGGTTGTTTTTTTTGTAAGTTGATGTTAAGAAAACTGATGAATTAAGCATGCTTAATTATTTGTGATAGCTTACTACTTTGGTTGCCAATTTTTGGATCCTAAAAATAATAAATATGCCAATTCAAAATTGATTGAAGAATAGACTGTTTGATAAAAATATAATTCCTAGTAGGGTTATCTGTTACCCTCTTTCTTGTAAGTCCAAATACCTTACGATTTAGATCCATGAGTTCTCATTATGTTTGATGGATGGATTCCTTGATTAATGGCCAAGATCCTAGTGATATGAATGTTTCCTACTTCTTGTGTGGTGTTATGATCCTGGATATATGTTTTGATATGTGGGGGTATAGATTCCCATTAGCTGTGGAAGTAGTTGACACCAAGAGTAGAGTTATTTATGGTTTTATTCTTATGGGTGTTTGGGAGGACACCAGAGGTGATGAAATGTATTGGATGTGAATGTCGGATTCTTTCTTAATCTTGTTGGTTTTTATCTTCTTTACTCTCCCCACTTCTCAAGGCTTCTAGTTTTGTGACCCTCCTTACAAAAAGAGGTGACGACTTTTGGGTTATGTGACATGATTTTCATGTTTAGATTCTCGAGGGAAGATGGTTCTACACTGTTGATACAGGTGGAAAAAACATGATGGGTAGTTCATATGATCACCATGTTGATCCCCCTTATGTTTGTTAGCTTATAATGTTTTCTAGAATGCCTGGGAATATGGGGAAGTAATGATTCTATTAATAAATTATGTTAATCCATAGGGTTGGAGGTTGTTGGGATGCAATGTTGTGGTTATAATTTTTAGAAGCTGTGGACTTGGTTTGTTTATTCCTAGAGGGCATGAAACCTTATGTTCGATGATAAGGAAATAGAATGTGGAATTTTTAATGGTTAATTAATGTTTAATGAATTAATTAACGTAATGAAAAACTGATAAAAAGTGAATGAATTAATGTGATAAATCTCTTTAAATGGTTTTGTGCTTATAGGATACCTAGTTTTAGTAGTGGCAGTTGGGAGTCCAATAGATGTTAACTACATTTGAGTATAAGAATATGTTATTACCATAGTGTGTTTGTTAGTTATAGTATATTCGATAATTTTTATGTTTATATATGCTAATCCACCCTGTTAGTTAGGGAAACTGACACCCTGGGGATTTGGATCCCTAAGGGGGTGTGTTTTCCCCAACATTCCAGTGGGAGGATGGATGGATGACTACCCCCTTTGGCCTCACTCTCTTATCATAATAGTAACTATTGATGATAGGTATAATGTTTAGTTTTACACATATATGTGTGTAGAGGGCTGTAATTTATTGTGGTTATTCACATGCATATATTTTGGATATTGTTTCCCATGGACTTCTATAGGTGTAACGTGTGTTGGCTGTGATGGATTCAGGATCCTTCATCAGTGTATGGTCTATAATGACTTGAGGATTAATTACCAACGTATGATACACATTATTCAAGTTGTGGTGGTGCGTAGAAACTACCTGGTTACATTGGTTATATGGACACGGTGGTTGTGATGCATGAGGTTCATGTGGCGGTGCTTTGACCAGGTGTCTGCAGGTAAGCCTTTTTTGAAAGATATTCTTAGGACGTTCGACATTGGGGCAAAGAAACAAACTAGCGGGGAATTAGTAGAGAGGTACCCTTTATATTATTTATTATATTATATACTATTTTATGAGATACTTGGTGAGAGTATCCATGGTGAGGTTCTAAACATAGTATACCTGTTAAGGTGAAGAGTTAGTTTCAATTTTTGGTAACTATGCTTTATCGTGCTTTCCTTACATTTTCATGAGAGGCTTCAGGGAGGATCCCATTGAGTATACTGTTATACTCAACCAATGTTTATATAAACTGCTTTTTTATGTCACTTGTAGTATGATGGAGATTAGGTTGGTTAATACAAGATTTTTGTTGTTGGAGCTATTTGGGATTCATGGTTGCTGTAGTTTTTATTTTCTTTTCATAGTAGTAGTTTTCCCTTCCAGTTGTACTGGTTTTTAATGACATTGTATATGTGTAAATGTGATTTATTTTATATTGTAGTCTATGTTGGAGTTGTTTGGTTTTTTTCTTATCTCTTCCTTCCACATGTGTTCTCTTAGAGGGTAATGCCTCCCTATTGTGTGTTTATTATACCCTCATGGTTAGTTTCCAACCTAGGGACTACTGGAGGTAGGACTCATGGGTCAATATGTCCCTTCTCACATTACAGACCCAGGAAGGGTATACCATGTGGGGAGGGGGTCAGGACAAAGTGGTATCAAAGGCTTGGTTTAAGTGATATAATGGAGTTTGGTGTTTGGAATAGGTGAGGATTCATGGGTTGGTAGGGAAACAATGTAAGTTAAGATTAGAAATTGATGTAAAAAATAGAGACTGACTAAGACAAATGTGTTTATACCCCCCAGGATCTGATGCATGGACCTTTAACATTAGAGTGGCTGATAAACGAGCGGATATAGGTTGTAGCGTAGATACCTAAGAAAGGATCATGAATCATTATTATTTGTACATATGTTTGAATGGATAGACCTTAGAAAAGGATAACCTAAAATGAATAAAACAAAAAAATTAATTAATTAATGTTGTGTATTCCATATTATAGGATTATGAGCTCTAACATTTTTTTATTTTGTAGGTTTGGCGCCAAGTAGATTCCCTAATTAGTTTTGTGCAGAAGAGGTCTACCGGGATATGCCCGCATATCACGATAGTGTAGAGGTTGAAGATTAAGACATTTAGAGGAAAAACCATGAGACTTTCAACTCTGGAGTCTGCATAATTATAAAGGATTCATTTCAGATGTTGTCACAAAAGACTGGTTGGAGGAGGTTGAGATAGCCTTCAGTTCGACCCATGCTCAGAAGAAGCACCAGGTGTCTTTAGTTGTGACGATATTGCATGGGGTAGTGAGGAAATGGTGGTTCTTATTCCTTGGGGATCACGAGGAGTTGGATATCACAAGGAACGAGTTTTGAGATATGTTCAGAGTCGAGTTTATTTCTTCAACCACACATGTGTCTAGTTTCCAAGAGTTTCTTACCCTTGGATAGGGGAGCTCCAGTGTGCGATAGTTTGGAATCTGTTTTAGGAACCTTTAATGACCTACGTCAGACCTATTTCTAGATGAGGTGGCCAAGGTGAGGAATGTTTAGGAGGATTTGCATCTATAGATCCAACGTCAGGTCACCCCATTTATGCTAAAGACATATATCGAGGTGTTGGTGAGGGAAAAGGTTGTCAAGAGTACATTACCCCGAATTGGATCTTCACGAGAGGGTAGTTATCAGGATTTCTGACAAAGTAGATCTGTGGTTTAGAGTCCATGATTTTTAGGGAAGAAGAGTTTCCGTTTGGCCAGGGGTATATCCCAGCCCTCCGCATCTCATTTCTCCAAGGGCGTCAACACTCTAGACTATGCGAAGGGATCATGTGATAATTTTTATTATAGAGGAATAGATAATTAGTAGTGAGAGTGGCCGACCATTTAGAGAAGTTACCATGCACCATGTGTTCCACTCTAGGTTCCTCTATTCATGTAGTTCTAGCTGAGGCAACATCAGCATGTTGACCCAACGTGGGATTAGCAGAGATCATATGGGGCAGGTAGAGGACTGCTTCGTGATTCTCCCAATACATAGAGTGTAGAGTGCGGCCGTGTTGATAGTCATCATCAGAGTCAGATAGTCCTGGAGGAGGTCAGCAACAACTTCATTCTTTATCATTTCCAGTTCCAGGAGATCCATATGTTATTTGAGGTACCCTTTGCTTGTTTTCTACATGGGTGATTTCTTTGTTTGATTTAGGAGAGAAGGAATCCTTAATATCACCTTCTCTTATACATGCTTTGGGCCTTGAGGTAGAGAGGCTTCCATTGCCCGTGGCTTTGACTACACTATTTTGAGGTCGAGATGACATATTTAAATTATATAGAGACTGTGAGCTAGTGTTAGGGTACCACCGCTCATGGGGAGATTTCCTATGTTTACAGATACCACCATATTATGTCATCCTTAGCAAGTATTGTTTTTATACAGTGCGGGCTATCATGGATTTCATCAGGATGTAGGTGGTGTTCTTCATTGCTGATAGAGAGACAATGATATTCGTTGGTTGAGTGAGACCCTTAGATGGGTCAGAGGCATTTTCAGTCATAATCTTCCTTGATGGATGACCTGATTCTAAGTTCTTCATATGTTTTACTGTTGGCATTTCCCAGGGTCATAGAAGATTACCCTAATATCTTTCCAGAAGAGGATGTATCATTAACCCCTTGATGAGATATCGAGTTTGGGATAGAGCTACATCCAAGAGAATCTCATATATCTATGTATCCATGTAGGATGGACCCTTCAGACTTATTGGAGCTGCATATACAGATTGATAGTCTATTATAGTGTAGTTCTATTAGGCCAAGTGTTCCACCATGGGGAGCACCAGTTTTGTTCATAAAGAAGGATGATGTTAGTTTGTGCTCGTGTATCGATTATCATCGCTTAAACAAAGTGACCGTGAAGAATTGATATCCTAACCACACACCTTGAGTTGCATCCTTTGGATTGGGTCTAAATATTTTAGAGGAGGTGATTTTTTCAGACAAGGGGATTGAGGAAGTTGATAAGGGTGTGCAAAGAGGCATTTGGTTAGAAATTGATAATATTAATGAATTTTGGAAGTGTGAGGAAAGGGGTTTCATTGGTGCATTTATATAGTTACTGGGGTGTATTTTAGAATAAATTAATAATTATTTAATCATTTCGTCCATAGACTAAGAATATTATTTATTACTCTAAATTTAATTGGTTTAATGTCGAAAAAGGGGATATTTTAAATTATAACCCCGAAAAATAGAAATGAATCTTGAAGATACTCGATTGAAGGAAAATAGTTAATTTGTTAATAAAAAATAATCCAACATTCAAAATATAAATGAATGGTTTGGAAATTATACTTAATAATTTTAAATGAATTATTTTTCTTTTTACCTAAATTTTAATTATATAAAAAATTTGATAAATTTTTATTTCATATTTATATAAAGATATTTTGAAAAATGATATGGTATTATTGAAAATAATATTTTTTATTATACAAATAAAATTAAAAAAAACCACCCTAAGTTAGTTTTGATCTGAAGATTCAAACATTAAGTAACATTTAATAAAATAGAAATTCTGAAAATTATAAATTTAATATTTTAATAATATCATATAATATATGAGAAAAATACTTTTTTTAAATAAATATTATTTCTATTTTTATGAGTGATCACATCCATATTTGTTATTTTTACGTATTTATTATAGGATTTATAATTATTTTTACAACTTTTTTACTAAAATAATTTTAAAACTGTCATAATAAAATTTATTTATTAATAATAATCATTTTAATAATATAAAATATATATTATTAATGTTTATACATTTTTAAATTTGTTTTTTATGATTTGTGAAATCATTTTTTGAATTATAATTTTGATATTAAATTATTTTTTAGTTGCTACAAATAATATTTTTATCATTTTACTATTTTTATCAATATTGATTCTATTTCAATGATATTTTATTATTCATAATGGTTATATATTATTATAATGGTCATATAATCACTATAAATGATAAAAAAACTTATCATTTTCTACATCATTCCTTAAATTTGTTTTATAAAAGTTATTTATATTTTATTTTAAAATTAAATTCTTGTTTTTATTTTTTAAAATTTTTGAATTATTTTCCTATCCAAAATAATTTTATTCGGCCACAATGTATCGATATATCAAGTTTTAGTTTTATTATTTACTTGTGTTTATTTCCCCGTTGAATAATTTTCAATTATATAGAGTGTATTCATAATTCATATATAAGGGTTTATATTTATATAATAAAATGTTGTTTTTATTTTTATTATTCAGGATTCACAATATACTAATCATATATTATAGATATAAAAATTATAGAAATAAAAAATTTGGGTCATTAAAATTTTCCCCTCTTTTGAAATTGTATCCTCTAAAATTTAAAGGAGACACTATTATATAATTATATGGGTGTAATATTTTATTTCATTTGTAATTTCCCCTATTTTCTTACCATATTAATAATTAATTTATGGTATTTTGACCTGATGAGTGGTTTTGTATTATATAACTCTGTACCTAAGATCCATGATTTCCACTAACTTATATTCATAAGAGATATCATTATCTTACTGTACCACCTCACGAGTTACTATATGATAAGGTTCTGGTATATACATACAAAACATTTATACATAGAACACAATATGTTCTTGAGACATGTTCTGTGGAAGGGAAAGTAGATATGAAATATCCATAACATGATAAAAAATATTAAAGTGGTCTATATACCTGGGGAATATCTTTCCTTTCTTATTGGATCTCATAATTTTATTCCCTAGATATATTCTTAGGAATAATTTATCTAAAATCGCAAAATCTTTGTAATTTCAATGGTAATTACCAAATCTCTTTTATTGAATTTGAGTAGGATGTGATGTTGCTGAATGGCTTGGACCTTCTTATTCATCTCATATATTAGTTTATGTCCTAATAACATCTATTTTACAAATTTATACTACAAAGTTAAAATTCTATATTAATTATCATAGAATGAATCATGTGTATCTATCTAAACTATTGAGGGGAATATATATTTTTTATATGAATATGACTATAGGATGGTTTTGATACCAACCTTTTTTAATATCCACATACATTTCTATAACCATTTCCTCTATGGTTTCAATGGTATTTTTAAATAGACCATATATTTGATGATGATATACAATAAAGAACTTCTATTATATGTTTAATGACTTCTAATGGATCCTACAGACTATTAATATTAAACTTGAATCCTTATTAGATACATTTGATAGTGGTGTTACATGAATCACTATAACTTATCAAATATAAAGCATAGAATGTTGATTAGGTGAGAAATAATCATGAATGAAGATTAAATTGGAATTATTTGCAAGACAATCAATGATATCCCATATGGTATTGTTTTTTAGAGTTCTTTATGAGACTGTTGACAAATTTCATGATGATTTTCTCCCATTTCCATGTTAGTATGGGAAATTATTCCATCAAACCCTAATAATTTTATCATTCCTCGTTAACCAGTTATAACACAATGAAATTCCACATATATTCTATAATCTACCTCATTAGATTATACCACCAAATATTCTATTGGAGATATTTGTACAAATTTTTTATTTTTTGTTGGATAGAGAATGGTAATCTTTGATAATCATCCAATATCTACTTAATTATATTTGGTTTAGATGGAACAGATAATCATGTCTTAGACCTTGAAAATCAAGCTTTATTAATGTCATATTCTAAGAAACTATCTTTATTTATTTTTTCCCCCTTAAATTGTATCACTACATCATCAATTAGTTCCTCGTTCAACTTCTTCAGGATTGGTGGTTGAGAAATCATTTGAGCATGGGATGATGTCTTACATTTCTTTATGATTTTCATCTCAATCATTTAAATGTATAATAATATTTATTATCTATGAATTATCATATTGGATAACATTTTAGAATGATTTATTCTTAGAGTATCTACTACATTATTTTCATTTATAAGATAGTAATAGATTAAGTAATAATTGCCTTTGAATAACTCTAACCATTTTCATGATGAAATTTAAAGGATATTCTATGTAATATATAATACATAATTTAATTAATTTTATATATTTCCAATTTTTTACAATATATATAATATTTTCATATATTGAAGGAAAATATTACTGTTGACAACTCTACATCCCAAGTTTGGTATTTTTTATTATGTTCCATTAACTATCATGAGGTATAGGCCATCACATTGTCATTTTTTTATGAGTTCAGAACCATTTTTTTTTGAAATAATTTTTACTTATATCAAATCCATCCCATCATGAGGGAAGATTAAGTATATGTGTTATTACTAAAATTGCCTTTAGCTCTTTGAAAATCTATTCACAGTTTCATGTCTAGTTTAATGTTAATCCTTTTCGAGTTAACATGGTTATTTTGTTTGAGAATCATGCTTAATTTATTGCAAAAAATCAATAATACCCCACTAATATTGGGAAACTATTAATCTACATCATTATTATAGCCTTGGTTCATTTAATAATTTCCTTAGTATTTGAAGGGTTATTACATATCCATTTACATATTGTAATAATTCCTAAGATAGTGACTTTATCTACTAATAATTCTCATTTACTATACTTTTCATACAACATTTTCTTTTTCCGTGTATTTAACACAATGTAAAAGTGTTATTTATACTCGTCACTATTTTTCTAATAAATGAGACTATCATCAATAAATTCCACAATTTTTTTACATAATTATCTCTAAAATACTATTCATAAAGACTATGATTTTTACAAAGAATTTGTAAGTTTGAAAGGTATTATGATGAAAATTTAGTATCAATATGTTTTATAAAATGTATTCTTGCTAATACCCTATTTTTTCACCTTCAATTGATGATATCCCAATTAGAGACAAATCTATATAAAATACTAAGTCTCATGTTTTTTATTGAAAAAAACATCAATATATGTTAAAATATAATTTTTTTTCATCATGATCCTGTTATATTATAATAAACAATGTGGATATATATTTACCTATCAAAATGCATTAAAAATTGTATTTGGGTACCCCATAGAGATGTAAATTGTCCATATAAACCCCCTTTATATGTTTCCTTATAGTTACATCTTAAACTCTTTCATTTCATTGTGGTTCATTCTATATGGACTCTTATATATTAGAAAAACTCGATGAATATGTTCCATAGAAAAATTAACCTCATGATAAGTATTAAGACAATATAACTATTCATAGAATAAATTAGTATACTTATACATAACATATGTATCTAAATGGGTGAAAATTTTCTTTTCTAAATCAATTGGGATTGATATATTCCATAATAAGATAATAATATTTTGTATAAAAAATTATTTCCCAAAGGTGTTTCACAATTCTCCTTACACTTATATAGGATTAAAGAATGGTTTGGTTTATTTCAAATTATTTCCTTTTCCTATAAAACCATATAACCTATATATAATAATTATCATTCTCTAATCAATATTGTTTTTAATTCTACCAAATGTGTAATTACTATATTTTCAAAAATATTCTTCCAATAAAATTTACTTGATGAAGATATATATACTCGATATTTAGTGGTTCCAACACTTGGGGTTTTCATTTTTTGATCATCCTTTATGTCTTGAGTTGGTGACTAAATATTTATAATGATATTTCATGTGATGAATGAAATTGTATAACCAGAATCAAATAGTATGTTTTTATTATCAGAAGAATAACAATAATACCAATAAAAAGTTGATTCTCATGATTCACCTTGGTGTTAGTGATCATATAAGCACTCACACGTTCCCTTATGTTTGGATAATGTGGTCAATGATTATCTTTTATAACCCTTGTCTTCGTGAAAGTTTACACATAGTTTCAAAATTCATTGTAGTTGTAACAGTTGTCATTAGGGGGAGGGCTGAATGGAACCTTATTTTATCCCATCATTTTATTTGGATACTTATTTTCTATTCCACAATATTGACTTATATTCCCATTTTTTACATAGTTTAAGTATGTCTCTATTCATTTGAAGCAGTTTGAAATATTATTATTACCTCACTCTTGATATGTTCTTGGATGGATCATCTTACCCCTAATGTGTATCAATTGAACCCATATTGTTAGAATCTATAGCCCTCTGATTATTTATAGACCCACAATAACAACGATAATCTCTAGCTTCCATCTCCACCATATGGTCACATGAGATAATTTTGATTATAGCAATCAGAGACATGAAGTGATAAATAATTTCAACGATTTTGTTCTAAGACACTAAAGAAGTGGTCAACCTTGTTTTAAATATCAATGAAAAATTCAATATCATACCTTCAAATCCATATTATTTTTACCTTATAGGACTAGATAGACTCATCCACTAGTTTCTCAATCATAACATATTTCCCCTCTATTTTACTATATATTTTACAAGGACCATATTTATTTAAAAAATTATATTCTTCCCAATACATTATGTAGATGTATTCCTTTGGTTTAGTATTCTCGACCAGTGTCCAACACTAATCAAATTATACATATAAATGATATATAGTAAAGATAAATTTCTCATAATAAAAAAGTTAGAAAATATAGAATATTTTATCAATGGTGTTTATCCATTTATAAATGAGTAAATAATTATAGGAAATTTATAAATTGGTAGATAATTGTAATATAAAAGACTCAAAAAACAATATGATCCTTATTATGTGAATTTGGAAATCCACATGGGTATAGTTATTTTTCAAAAATCTTTCCCATTTGGAAAGAAAATATATTAGGTACTTGACTCATACATCTATCTTATTAGTCATTTGTTTTGAGAAATAATTATATTTCCCATAATAATGGTTCTTAACATTATTCCCTCTATTTATATCCATTTAATTAAATAAAATGATTCTAAGCTTGAGAACACTTAAATTTACAATCATATAAGAGGAAAATTATGGTCATGTGATGACAAAATCACATGTCAATATTAACTTATGACATCTTAAGATTTTTTCTATGTTATTTAGTTTTAATTCAAAATTTGAATTTCTAAAACTCATTCAATGAATATTACTATACATTAATCTAATACCACATATTATAACATAATTCTCCTAAAAATTATTTTTCATAATTTTTAACATAAATCCCCAAATAAACAAATCCTATAAATAAATAGGTACAATTTATTTGGTAAATTATATACATTAAAAAACGATTATAAAATAACTAAAAATTATCTTAATTGAATATAATTAATTCACTCCTATATAATATCCTGAGAGAATTAAGAACATGGAAATAACATAAGTAATTTTATATTAAGAACATGTTAAGGTTCATTATAAGATATAATAGCCACAGGACAATTCCCACCTGTAATGCATCATAAACATGGGATGAGGCCTGCCACCAAGATTTCATGTCAATATCTATTAAGATATAATGAATTGCTTAATTTATTTGGGAGAAAAATAATTATTGAACAACCATTCATAATAATATTTCATGCATCAAAGTTTTCCATTGAGGAGAAAGATGCATAATGAAAAATCCTTAAATAAACCCATGAAAAAGAAATGAATTACATAGTGACATCAAATGGAATGGAAAAATAGTGAATCATGTTGATAGAGAAAATAATAATGAAATAAATCATTATGGATGCTCAATGTTCAGTATAAAAATATAGCAAAAATATTTAGTCAATTAAGGATGAAATAATGGTTGAGAAACAAAATAATAAGAATTTGAGAAAAACATAAATAAATTATAAAGGCATCCTTTATAATGTTTATAGGTTTCGAATTATGTAAAAAATAAAAATGGGAAACATAAGTTCATAAAAATACCCAAAGATTTATATGAAAAGGAATCATAATGAATATACATTTAAAATATTAAAAAGGTATAAATAAAAAGAGAGATATTGATGGAGATAGAGAACTTATTTAAGATTACAACCTTTCTAAAGATATATCATACACTTTTTTAGGTATTATTTTACTTTTTTTATAATAATTTTTTTGGGTCTCTCTTTGGGGTTATTTTAGGTGAATTTGGGGAATTTTGGAACCTAAGAGTTAGGGAATAATATTTGGTTTTCCCTAAGAAATCATGAAAACCATTTTGATCAATATGAAGATGGTGTAGAAATGGATCAAACCTTGCAACCACCATCCCCAAATAAGGAACTCCTTGAAAGAGGGGGTTATCACATTTGGTGCATTATTTTGAATAACATTCACAACCCTAGGATTAACCATTCATGTAAAATAGTTGGGGCACATGGGTAGGGTGATTTTTTTTCAAAAATTGCAAATCGTCCTGAAAAATGTGTGCATGGGTTTTTGAAACCTTCAATATTTAATTAAAATTTCATTAACACCCATTTTATAGCCCTAATCATCCCTACTAAAACTAATACAAATACATTTTATTTTATAGGGTCCTAAGAGGAATCTCAGTTTCCTCAAACATCTTCTTTTGTGAATTAAAGATCTAGTGTAAGGATCGACTCTTATTTGGTAATTGATATCTTATTTTTTTAGGTTTCTCTATCAACTATATTTCTCCCCCTTTTTAAAGGGGTAATTTTCATTAATTTTTGTTGGTATATATCTATGTTTTAAAGGAAATCATTTTATAGGATCTTGACCTTAGGTTTTGATTATAGATCTCATTCATCATTATGAATTAAATCAGTCTACATCAAATTTAGGCATATATTTTAGAGAGAAATATTAAATCATCCTAAAGTTGGTGGTCTAAATGTTATTTTACATAGTATTTATAAGGATTGTGAGAATATAATTGTGACATTGAGTTTCAATGTTGTGAAATTTAATTCAAATAAAAAAGGTTAATTGAAATCCATGAAATTGAAAGACCCTTCATGGATCTTGTTGGACCCATTTGTGATGATGGGACCAACTTTATGGAAATGCATGCGGTGAAAATGGGGATAATGGGTCTATGGAATTGAAATAAATCATTATTTTATGTTTTATAATGGTATTTAAAGTGTTTATTGGCTTAACCATGAAGGGATAATGAGTTGTGAAATATATGATGAAAATTTTATTAATGGGTAAATTTTTTATGTTGTTCCTTATAATAAAAGTGATGAATCATGAAAGTGTTTGATAAATGAAATGGTGAAACATGACGAAAGTGGATCAAAAAATGAGTTATGAATTTTCAACCATGATATGTGACAATTTTTTTGTGATTTTGAATGAGTTGTATGTTTGGGACTGCTGCTCCAAATACCCTTGGGGTTCCAGACTACTACTCTAGTCCCCCACTACATGATTTGAATTTGTGAAATATTTGAGTGATACAAAAGTTGTGGAATAGGAGTACTAATCAAAATACCCATGGGGATCCAGATAGCTAGTCTAGCCCCCATTACATGTATATTAATTGGTTCCTTGATAGATACTCTAAGGTACAATAAATTAAATTGTAATTCAATGACTTATTAAATTCCATGAAGGAATAAATTTTAATATCTATTTAGTGTGTGGTTCAGACTCCGACATGAGTCTAAGAAAATATGATTGGATCTGGTGTCATCCTTAACCTAAGGGGTTTTTGTGGTTGATTAAAGAATAATATATCGGAAGCTTATATAATGAAATAAATTATTAATTATTCTTTATATAACTGCATACATTATTAAATAATGGATATTTATTTTGAAATCACGGGTGGTGGCATACTGAGTTATACTCCCACCATACTCAGGTTTCCTAATTATTACCCAAATAGACATTATGTTTGCAGGATAAGATTAGAGGAAAGGTCTTATATAAGGTGGATGCGTTGGGATTTGGGATGGAGCATGGATAATGGAACAATAAAGGAAATCAGAACACACTTTGGAGTTGTTAGCATGTCATTATTTTATATTTTCATGAAACCCTTGACACTTTTCTATCATGAAATATTTACTACATTGGTTTTTGGTCATTTTTTCTATTTTTTTATTCATTATCTTATATTTGGCCATATGTTAATTATGGTAGATTATTGGTCCTTATCATATCTTGTTTATTTATATATTTATTTTATCTATCATGCTACGTTTATAAAGACGGTATAGTATCCGCACATTACTTATTAGATAGTTTCTTCTAGTTTCCATCCTTAGGAATATAGGGAGGCCCACCTGAAATCATGTGAAAAATTTGTTTGAGGCACTGGTATGTGGGACCTGATTATGATATTGTCAATACATGCCTCGATGATAACATTTTTTGATATGCTGAAAAGTGTAAATGGATGGATATATTATTTAAGTATTGGGATAGTAGGACCAAATATTTCCATGCGAAGGGGAGGGAGATAAGTCCCATGAAAACATTTCTCATTCTATATAGTTTGGGGAAAGATACCCCGGGCTTACTACAAACCATATGGATGATATGACTCGGTAGTTCATTTTGAATAACCCAACGATATTCACTAATGATGGTGGGCCTAAGGAATATTTTTTCTATATTGATTCAATATAGAGATTTTTTACCATTTAGAGAATCGTATAGAGAAAATAGTTTTGTTGGCCACTTATATTTTATGAGGTAAAGAAAATGGTTGGTGGGATATACAGGATCGAGATGAGAAGTTTTAAATAATTGTATTGAAAGATTTTTAAAATAAATTATTAGACCAAAATAAGATAAATAAGGTTAGGGTGTTAGAATTTATGTGGTTGACCAAGAAAAGCATGTCAAGGATAAACTATGTAGTTTTCATCCCAGACATATAACACTATATCCTAGAACTGGTATGGTATGAGGAAACTATGAAGAGAAACATTCAGTATGGTATTATGTGTGATATTAAGTCACAAGAAAATATATTATATTTAAAAAAGATTTTTGAGGTGGTGAACCATTTTCTCATTTATAAGGGGAACCTGATGGAGGATTCCAATTGAGAACATGTGGTTTACAATGGATAACCTATAGGTAAATCTTTTGAGATTAGGAATTATCACTATGATAATTTCAACTAAGGAACTCTGAAAAAGAGTATATAAGGGGAAGGTTGAGTTACCAAAGAGGTAAAATAGTGCACTACCTTCAGTTTCATAGGTTGGGGAACATACTTATCCATTTTACCAGACCATTGGTGGACTACCAATATTATGGAAGGATGTGCTACATATATAGGCATTGCAGTAACCCTCGACTCATGGATTTTTGTGGAGGAGCTTGGATAAATTAGAGTGGTAGAAGGTGGACTTCTACCCCATACCATTCCGGGAATTGGAGTTGTACTAGACATGAATTCCATTGAAGCTAAAGTGGTAAATTAGGGAAATAGTCCCCATATCATCAGAGTATTGTAGTATAGGGGGCTTAAGAGAGGGTACAAGGTAGATGAATAGTTTAGTTACATTTAGTTTAGCCTATACTTGTGGATAGTAAGGATGGTCCATCAACAGTCAGATGTACTATTCTTATAGCTTCTATGATTAATAGCTCTTTATTTGATTTTAGATCATCACATTATTTTATTTATTCACAACTTGTCAATATTTTGAGTCTAAAAGTAGAGTTTGTGAGTGGGGTTAGCATGATCGACACATCAATAGGTGTGATTTCAAAGGGATTTTTTTAATCAAGGGATGTTCCCTTGAGTTTAGTGACTATCATTTTCTTTTGGATCTTTATATTCTCAAACTTTCATGTTTTGGATTGATTATATGGATATACTTGATGATATCGTATCGAACCCACATCGGCTGTTACTCTAGGGGAGTAATATTTACATCTCCATAGGGTAACCAATATGTTCATCATGGATAATATGATATTTAGCCATGTCGTACAGGTCCAACTCATTAGAAATTGTGTAAACATACCACCGAGGTTTTAAATGTTTTTTTCGGGCGAAAGGGGTGTGAAGTAAATTTTTTTCACCAATAGTGGACCATTTTCAATATGTGTTTTCTAAGGAATTGTCAGAGATAATACCTGATAGAGATGTTGAGTTTACAACAGAGCTCATGACTAGATTTCAGCTAGTTTATATTCAACCATACTAAATGAAACCAACATAGATACAATATATTAAGACTGAGTAGGATGAATTGATGTACATGGGATTTATCCATCTGCGTACATTGCATTTAATTTATATTCTTTTTATTGCTAATAAGGCTAACCATATGTTGGATTTTTAATTACCAAAAGTTGAACTTGATGATTCTTAAGAACCTATATCCTCTCTTTCTTCATTGATGACCTATATGACGATTTGGCAGGTTATTTTGTATTATCCATGACTTAATTGATTTTGGGGTATTATATATTGATATTTAGACATTTTTTATACCAATGATTCATTTCCGAAACACATATGGAATATTCGAGTTCAATGTGATGACGTTTGGGATTAAGATCACTCTAACTATGTTTAGGGAATTCATGAACAAAATATTTCTCCCATACCTAGATCAGTTAATAATTTTATTTTTGAATGAAATATTGGTGTACAAAAAGAATCATGAAAATCATTACCACCATCAAGACATCATCCTATGTACAATGAGAGATAATCGACTATATGCTAATCTATATAAGTGTCAATTCTGGATCAAATTTTTTAATTTCATGTGTCACATCGTCTCTTAGCAATGTGTATCAATGGACTAAGAGAATATATATAAATTTGTTTCATGAGAGAACTCAAATATTGTTTTTGATATTCATTGTTTTTTGTGGTTGGTGATTTATTGCTGGAGATACATCCTAGAATCTTCCAGTTTAGTAGAACCACTATTACATTTTACCAAAAATGGAATTATGTTTGAATGGTCTGGATCATGTGATAATTATTTGTAGGAGTTGATGAATCATATAACCACCACACTAATTTTGATCATACCCAAGCCATGTAATAAGTATTCAATTATTTGTGATCTTTTTGGGTTCATATGTGGAGTAGTACTGATATATGGTGATCATATTGTAGAATATTGATCATGACAGTTGAGTCCATATGAATGGAATTACCCTGTAGATGATCTCATGGTGGCCATAGTGTTTTATGACTTAAACTGTTGAAGGCATTATCTATTGGGAAAAAAGATTACTATGTATACAAAACATAAAAAATTAATTTAAATATGTTTTTAGTGGCATTTAAAACTCTTGAAGTCATGTTTGGTTGATTATATGCAGTAGTTTGATTTTGATCTAGCCTATACACAAGGAAATGGAAATATTATTGTTGAACCATTGCGTTGAAAGACATAAATTTTGGTACTCCATGATTCTAGAACTGAGTTGATGATTATGAAATTATTTGATGAGATTCAAATAGAAGATTAGGATGTATATAAGTGGATTATTATTATATCAACATCAGTTGAGTACAAACTTATGAGTGGGATCAAGGAGAGGTAGTCTGAGGATCCAGAGTTTTTGGCCTTGATGGAAATACTTGAAATTGGGGAATCACCTCCAAATTAAACCATATATGAGGTTGAGACCATCTATGTTTCGGGAATTATTTTTATGCCTCCATGTGTACATGTGGATTTGATGCATGAGTTTCATTCCATGAAGTAGGAGGTGTATCTTTGCTTCATCGAAATGTATTTTTACCTACATCAACAATATTGGTGTCTAGAAATTAAAAATGATATTTTGGGTTTTGTGACATGGTGTTACACATGTCAGTTGGTCAAGGTCAAGTGTTAGTGACATGGTGGTGTATTATAGTCATTTCCCACCCCATAATGAAAGTTGTATGATGTTTCGATGGACTTTGTAATAGGTATTTTGATAATTTCTTATCATAATGATTCCATATGGGTGATTCTAAACTGGTTGAAAAAAATATGAAATTTCATCCCAATCTAGGAAACATTCACGATTTATCAATTAGAAAATATGTATATTCAAGGTTATTTTTTTTCATGGTGTTTTATGGAGCATAGTTTTAGATCATGATTCGTGCTTTACTTCATGCTTCTAGAAAGGCATACAGATGGCCTAAGGAACCCATGTGTTTTTTGATTACGGGTTTTCACCCATATATGGATGTGTAACCAGTGCATACTATTCTAGCATTGGATGATATGTTGTGGGAAAGAATCCAATACTTTTGGAGATCTTGGAAAAAAACTTTGTAATCATTGAGTTCACCTATAACAAATGTTATTAGGAGACTATTTAGATGGAACCATATGAGGCACCTTATTATTTCCCATGTAGATCACTATTCTGTTGGATGGACATAGGTGATTTAGAGTTGTTGGGACCAGGTCCCATGTAAAAGTCATTAGAGCAAGTTTAGTAGATTCATAATAGAATGGATACAACATAGAGTATATAGAATTCCAATAAAGATTAACTTCATCATCCACTTGTGTTCATAGTGGGAGATCATGTATTCCTTCGGGTGTCACTTATATTAGGACATCATAGGATCTGGAGGTAGGGAATGTGGGTTCCCATGTTTATTGGACCCTTTTATATTGATTATGGGATCAGACCAATGGCATATCTATTGGTTATTTCATAGAGGAACAGTGATATGTAATATGTTTTTCATGTATCAAAACTTCGGTAGTATCTCTTAGACTATTCTCATGGGATCAATGATGATTTTTTTGATCTTGAGGTTGATGCATCCTTTGAGGATCATCTGATTCTTATTATGGATCATGACGAGAATGTGTAGCACAAAAAGACTATACCATTGGTGTGGGTGTTGTGGTAGCATGACCGTTTTCAAGAGGAAACATAAGAGAGGGAACAAGATGTTTGAGTTGAGTTGAATGAAATTTTTACCTCATAAGTTTAGTGATTCTTAGTAGCATAACTTGAGGATTAGTTGTGATAATGTGGGGCGATTGTAATATCCTAAACCTCATAGAGATGTCTCACACACATTTTCATGTTTTCCTTAAACCTATTTTATTTTACATTATTTGGGTCTTTATTCGAGGATGTTTTGGATGAATTTTGGTAATTATGGAATCTCCTGCAGTTTTTCATGGTTGGAAGATGGTTATGGAAAGCCATGAATTTTTCACCAAGAAACTGTGCACCCCATTTTGATCCAAGGGAATGGGGCACATAGTTCGAACAAACTATGAAACCAACCTCCCCAAACCATGTACCACTAAATAGAGGGGGTTTTCATAGTTAGAGAACATTTTTGAAAACTATCCTCCCACTCAGGAGGGACCGTTCAACCCTAGCAGTAGGGGTACACAGTTAGGGCGTGTGGTTTTTCAAGCCATGAATCCTATTTAGGAAACTGTACACACTAGTTTTTGGACCCCCCAAAATGTAATTAAAATTTTCAAAACCTTCGGTTTATATCATTTTTCATCCCTGACCTACCACATATGAATTCAGTTTATTTTGGATGTTATCTTGAAGATTCCTTGGTTCCTCAAACAACATCCATTTGAAATTAAATATCCATTAGAAGGATCGAATCCACTTTTGTAATTGATCTATTATATGGTTGGGTTTATATACCTCCAATATCTCTCTACCTTTCTAGAGGGATGATTTTATTATCTTGTTTATTGTATATATCTTGGTTTTAATGGATATTGATCCAAGATTTTGATTCTAGACCTCCTCCTCCATTGTGAATTCGACCATTCTACATACAATTGATTGTTATAGTTTAGAGAACATCATCAATATTATTTATGAAGGCCGTATAAAAGTTATTTTCCTTAGTATTGATTATGATAATTTATATGTAATTATTACATTGTGTTTCCTGATTGTGAAATTGATGTTTAATTAAAGTGGTGAATTTTAATCCTCGAAATTGAGAGACCCTTCATGGATTCTTTTGGACCTGTTGGATATGGTGAGACCAGATTGATGGAATCCTATATGGTGTGCCGATTATCCTTGATATGATAATAATGAAATTTGAGAAGATGGATAATGGGTGTATGGAATTGAAATAAATCATGTTTTCATGTTTTTAAAGTGATTTAAAGGGTTTATTGGAATATCCTTGATGGGTTAATGAGTTATGGAATAAATGATAAAAATTATATTAATAAGTAAATTGTTTTTCTTGTTACATATAATAAAAGAGAAGAATAATTATTTTGATTGATAAATGAACTAGTGAACCATAATAAAAATGTTTGTTAAATTATTAATGAACGTGTAAACATGATATGTGATATTTTAGAATGATTGATCAATGTGTTGTGGGTATGGGAATGTAGCTAAAAATACCCATGGGGTGGAAGGATATTTCTCAAGGCCCCCATTGCATGCCTATGAATTTTTTATATATGTGACAGATAAAATATTTTTGGGTTTGAGACTGCTACTCTAAATAACCATGGGGTTCTAGATTGGTTCTCTAGGGACCCATAGTATGAATGTGAATTTACACCTAGACTAATTATCCAAGGAACTAGAAATAAAATTATAATCAATTGAATAATGAAATCCCTTGAAAGAATGAATTGTGATATCCCATTGGTGTATGGTTCAGAATCTAGTATGGCCCAAAACATGTATGATTGGTTTGGGTGTCATTGTGATCCTAGGTTCCTATATGGTTGATTAAAAAATAATTAATCTAAAACTTATTTAATTTTTTCATTTTTCATTTACACTCTATACAACTTAATATAATTTTATAGATTGTATATTTCATTATATTATTTTATTGGTGGTCTACTTAGTGGTAATCGAACCCTACTTCTGCTGCCTAATTGGTAATTGGATAAAATTCAAGTTTGAAATATAGGATAATGGCAAGATCCTTAGGTTAGATGGATGATTTTGGATTTGAGAGGGAACATGGATGAGGGAACTATACATGACATCAGGACCTTCTAGGGATTTTTCTTTATGTATTTATTTGGGGATTCATTAGAAATTTGACACTTTAATAGTATGAAATCCCCAGTAATTTGTTTTACGGTCATTTTTCATGTTCATGGATATATCATGAGATGTTTGAAATTGTATTGAATATGTTTTATTATTGGTAATTATCATATCTTGGTTATTTGAGTAATTATTTTTGTTGATGTGCTACTTTGATAAAAAGTGTAAAATATCTCTATGTTACATATTAGACCCTTGCTACTAGTAGATAGCCTCTAGTGTATTGGGAGGCATTCCTAAGGTCATGTGGAGAACCTTCTATGGGAACTGATATATCATACCTATTTTAGGATGTTCCATAATATCTTCCAAAAAAAGAGAAAGAAACAATGAGAAAGGAACCTTTAACAAGATCTATCTATTATTTCAGATACTCCATTAAATTTTATTATAGAAATGTTTCATTTTATAATTAATTTATTCATAATCAATTTACATTTTTAATTCATCTAATATAGTAAATTGTTATCATATTTTTTATTTTATTAAATTCACATTTTCTACATTGATCATTTTGACGTGGTTTTATTCATGGTTCGAAAACCGCTTCGATGTATAGGTAACAATCATACGTCACTTTATAATGGCCTTTTAGGGTACATAATTGTAATGTAATATGATAAATATTATTCTATAAATCATAGATTTCAATAGATAACCTGATAGTTACAACTCAAGAAATCTTCCTCGATAAGTTTATTTTATATGATTATAGACTGAATATAGATGTTTACATTCAATTTCATCATTATCATGCATATTTTATCATTATGAAAAAATGTAATGAATTTATTTGATTATAAATTTATAATAAATCATTAAATTATTTTTTTAGAGTATCCATGAATGTAGTATGTGAACCATAAAATATCATCTTTCACTTAGTTGTTTAAAACTACCACAACTGAAATGATGTTTTTAAGTGAGTTTTTTAAATAATAGGTAAAGTATTTGATTTTATATATTTTAATAAATATTAAATAATATTAAAGAATATATTTTTTAGTTAATTTTATTGATTAAATTTATATAATGGGTAAGGGGTGAATTGAAATGGGAAAATGGGTTTTGAATCCCTTACTAGGAACCTTGAGTAGCATTTGTTGGATTAAATCTAAGGTAGTTGGAAGGGGAATTTTGGTCACACCATGGGATTATAGAACATGGATTTTGTAGTGTATAGATATATTTGGGACAATATTTTGAAAAGGAAGGAGTTTTGGAAGTGCAAGATAAGGGGTGGAGAATAAAGTATTGATTATTTTATTATTTAGGACAAATAATATGAATAATATAGATTCATTTGACTTTAATGGGTCTATAGTGAAAAAATTGAGTTTATTATATATTATAATCTAAAAAAACTTAATGGAATATTGGAGACTATTAAATAATGGCACATAATCAAAAAACAATTATAATAAAATACAACTTTCCTTAAAATTTCAAATATAAGTTTATAAATTCAAATTACCATTTTTAATGAATTATAATACAAAATAAATAAAATTTAATTCAATTAAAATTATATATAATAATTTTTATTATGTTTATATCATGATGAAAAGGTTATAAAAGTTATGATATTCGTAAAAAATGTATTTTTAATATTCACTTTAAAATCAATTTTTTAGAAATTTTTTAAAAATTCACCATTAGATAATTTCAACATGATAATTTTGAAAAATAATTTTATTTTTTCATATTAAAATTCAGAAAATTATATATTTATTTTTCATATATTGACTTATAATATAATGAAAAATATTTTAATTTCAAATAAATATTATTTATTTTAAAATGAGTGATCGCAAAATTATTTATTACAATTTATTAAATATTATATTTTTTATGAATGATTATTACATATCTTCTAACGAAAATAATATTCTGAATTAAATAACTATTTTTTACACACATATTAATATTTTTCTAAAATAGATAGAACAAGAATTATTAAAATTTATACATATTTTTCATTGAAGTTGTATTGCTTGAGAAATAGTTTTTTAGAATTATAATGTTTATATTTATTTATTATTTTCAAATTTTAAATACAAATTTTTATTTATTTTACTATTATCATCTATCAAGATTCCATTTCAATGATCAATAATTACTTTCAGCAGGAATATACAATTTTCATGGTCATATACTCAGTAAATTTCCTATTAATACTTCTCATTTTATTCACTATTCAGTCACTCATTTATCTGTTAGATTTATTTATATTTTTATTTTAGAAAACCAATTTTTTTGAAAACATTGTTTATATTTGGTATTTTTATTCTTCTCTACAATAACTTAATAGGATTAGGATATTTCAGAATATCATTTTATTTTTTTATATTGACTTTCATTTACTACCCCCTTTGTATTATTTTAAAATATATATATTATATTTATAATTACTTTGTAATATTTTTTATTGAAGTAATAAAATGTTGATTTAATATTTCTGATTTATACTGTACATTATACGAAACATATATTAGAGAGGGAAATTTTTCATATATGAAAATTCTGGGTTATTACAATTTTGGATACTTTATTCCTATTTGTCTAATATAAGTTTCCATGGTTCCTAATTTATCTTTTAATTATATCCCTTCACTTTTATTTTGATATAAGGAACACTTCATGTTAATTCAGTTGCATGTCATAGGTTACACAACTGATTAACTCTCAATTTTTTATGATTCCAATGTTCCACCAATAACATGTGTCCTTTAAACATTTCCTGTACACCAAAATTAACTATATATGACACTTTTATTTGTAGTGTACCATTATTAAAAACATAACATTTCCCTCACCTTGTATTTTATATTTCTAAAAATATTAATATTTTATATCATATATTAAGAAATCGTACAATATTATATTCATATAAATTATATTTCACTATATTTTAATATTGATTCAAAAAAATGATCACTTTATTTCCATTCTCTATTCTTCTCATGTTTATAAAAAATTAACTTTTATAAGGTTTTTTTAATGAAACATCATAGATTAGTCTCCTATGAAATGACTTCCCAGTTTTTTTATATGAAACTAATTACAAATAATTAAATTATTATTAGGATTATTTCTTACATTTCCTCTTCGTGGAGAAGTAATTTTTTTGATGTGTTCTCCCATAGAATGATGGAATTTAGTAATCATTATGACCACACTCATGATATAGAAACCAGTGTTCAGGAAAAATTAAACATTATATACTGAAATTGATTTTAAATCATATTGATTCCTCTAAATTCTTTCTTTCATACAAAATCACATGATATGATCATAAAATTCCATAATATTAATACCATTTTTATTTATGAATGGTTGATAGAAAAACATGATGTGTTCTTTTTTTTACACTCTTGATTCCCGCCAAATAAGAGTTAATAAATTTACATGGGATGGAATATCCAAAATATGGGCATTATTTTCTTCGAGAAAAAGGAAGAGAAGGTGGCCAAAACATACATATCCTATTACCTTCATAAGGACATGTTATCACATTGATATATTAAGGTTATGTGAATGGGTCATTCATAATCCATGATCTACTTGAGATCATGTGGATCCTCATTGATAATCCTCCTTCGTCATGATAAGGCACACAAACAAGATTGGTGATAGAACATGGGCTTCCAAGCGATTTCATCTTAGACATGAAACATTTCAACTCACAAGATCTAAAAAATCATCCAAAAACCTCGTGAAATAAAGGATGGAAATATGTATAATATGTATACTTAATATGGTCATTGATATTCACAAGACATGCTCATGCGGTTTATAGGATCTCAGGAATTCCTGGGGGACATGATAACCATGTTTCAGAATATCTTATTAACATGTCACCTTCATCACGAGAAGGATATCAGGCATGATAATTCAATTATGTGCTACCTGACAAGAAGAGAGGTTTTCCATGATAATGATCATGCATCACTGTAGGACCCACTTTTTTTCATGTGATGTATCGTATGAAAGAAGAGTGATTGTGTTAGAAAATACTTGCGAAACTATGTGAGGCCTCCAATCCTTGTAAAATAATAAAGGAAATAAAAAGGGGAGAGGAGGAAGCCTATTGTGGATTGATTATGCATTGGCCATCACATGAATGGGGTAACATGCCCCAAGATATCACCATTTACCACATGAACCCACACTCAATATGTTAGAATAACCTCACAAAGACCCTTAGGTATATCAGCTTGAAATTGTGAAGGACCCCTGAACAAGATACCACTATCTCACAACGTACTCCTAGACATGTCAGCTTGACCATGTCGATTCTCTTTGGTGTGTACACATGGTCGGTAAAAATCAATTTGATTGTCCTGGTTCCAATAAATATTTTCCACGCATAACATTCTCATGGTCACTGAATATCATGTGAAATCATGGATGGGCCATGGAAGGACCATATGAAACAAATGATTCCCAAAACCTCCATCAAATCCTGATCAAATCCAAGATATACACACTAGATAAGGTGTTTTATAATTAAAGTGGTGAAGTATATAAATCCCTCTCTATAAATACAAAAATGAATCAATTAATTTCACATGGGAGTGCAAGAGGGGAATTCATGGAGTGACCAATCAAGTGATCATAAATTTCTTCCACCATGTAAATATATGGAACAACCTTAGGTATCATGAGTCATGCATATGTGATTAATGTAATCACTTGAGAGCATGTTAAGTACATTTGAAATGTTAGTCAGATCTTGTGAAGGAGTTTCCACATGTCAATTGGGTCATAAAGAACCTATAAAAAGAAAACACTAGACAATCTTGAGGTGGAATAAAGGAAGGAATAAAAGGCTGAAAAAATATTTGAGACTCATGGAGGAGTGGATTTTACGATTTTCATACACTTCAAATGATCCACCCAGATCACAAAACAACACTCACACATGTTTCTCATATTATGTGACATTCCCTCAACATTCCACTTGGATCATGCGATGTCCCTTGGACATGTCAAGAAAGTCGCATGATTCCCTTTAGGATGCCTCACATGTTTTGTGAATTCATATTTTCTTTCCATCCAGATCATGAAATCACCTCCAAGAATGTCTCCCATGTTATGTGGAAGCACTCAAACATGTTGGCTAGGTCACACGATGTCACCAAGGCATGTCTTCTGGGTCTCTTCATATAACCGAGACAAGTCATCCATGTCATGTGGTACCATCCATACATTTCCCTCTTTCCTTGAAAAGGTATATAGGATTACCATTAAATTCATGAGTTAGCATCCTAGTGGTGTCTTTTAGGTCTTTAGAATCCCTCCAAAAATATTACAAATGTCTTACAATTCCTTCTAGTCATGTCTCTAACATTCCAACTATTTTGACCCACTTTAAAAAAAGGGATTACCATTCTTCCTCATCCACTAGTGGATTGAGAGGGTGATTAATCTACACTAACTCTAATTCATTCCATAACCAGGATATGTAGGATTCCTTCTTAAGGCCTCAGCTCCATAAAAAACGTCCAAAGGGACTCCCCACACATAAGTCTCACATTGGTCATGCCTCATGTTGGTGTATAGATTTGAAGAAGTCATATAATTTTATCATGAATCCCCACCTACTGGGAAAACCTCAGTATGTAAGCTCCATTTAGTGGAATGATATGACCATTTCTATATTAGGTCATCCACCACATGGTAATTCCCAGGGGCATGACTGAACTATGATGAATTTGATTCCTACCATATTAAGGATATGTAGGACACCTTATGGAGGTTTTATCTCAACACCTGACGCCTAAGATTTCTCATATACATCTTTTTTTCATTAAATTAAACTTCATGGGTTCAAAGAACTACATGGGTTTTGATTCCTATTATAAAAAGGATACGTTGGACACCTCATAATGGTTCAATCCTATCCATGATATATTAATCACCTCCCTAGCTGGCAGAAAACTCTAGAGTTCCTGGTAATATGGATTCAAAATATAAAACACTACCAATTAATGGGAGATGGATGAAGAACCTCAGATACATACATATGGGCTCATTAATAAACCTCCCCGGGTGTAATGAAGGATTCAATAATAGGTCCATTTTTTTTGTAACTGGTATCGTATCGAGGTTTGGAAGATACTCTAGAACCCATCTTAAAGCTATAATAGAGTCCTAGAGTTGGAAAGAGTTGTATCTAATGATGAGCAGCACCTATCATCCTCATTAACAATGTGAATTTCTATGATCCAATTGTTATAAAACAGTAAGGGACCACATGCCTTTGGAATAAAGGTATGTAATCACTTATGGATGTGGGATACTATAAGAGTTTATAAGGAAAATGTAATTAGTAATCCTGATGTGAATGATTTCATAGACATCAACCCTCCAATAATCCATCAGGTGTAACCAGACATCTCTCTTTCCCACAAGAAAAAAATGGTGAACCTGATGTCAAATAAATTAATTGTAGAATCTCTTTCACATGTTAAAAATGATAGACTACCCAGTTATAATCAGTGCATTATTCCCACCACTTATCAAATTTTTCCATGAAATAAAAATGGTAAACGTGACATGAATTTATCATATAAACAAATTGTCGATTTACAATGTGTTTGTCCATTTTTTCATATCAAATGAAAAAATGTTAACCTGACACGAATATATCAGATGAAAAAAATAATCAGATGATCCTATAAAGATGAGGTATCAAGAAATAAGATAATACTGATTGTGAAAAGAACACTTGAGCTCAATGGAAAGAGATGAAAAAAGAAATCATAATTTCATTTCCCATGCATATCTAATTGAGTATGTATTATGCCTATGATGATACAATGATTAGTGAACTTTTTCCTTGTTTTATATGTGAATACAAATTATTATCTCAAAAACAAAACCCAACATGACTTTATGTCTCTAAATATTTACCATTATAAAAATCAGATACCACTGTAACCCTTGGGAGACATAGAATGATGTCGCCCGCCCAACACCATTAGCATCAGGTGGAGAATGCACAGGACTAGGAATACCACTAACATGGAAGAATCCCAAACCATGATGTTTCATGTGAGGGTCTCTAAATTCTGAAACCAACATGTCCACACATCCAAGTTAATCTTTATAGAAGCTAGTAGTGCTAGTTGTCACTGAAAACCACTTTAGAAGATTATCCTTGGAGCACGACAGTCACCACCTTAAATTTCTGATGATGGTGGATCAAGGATTCAACTACTACTCCCTTCCAGCTAAAAATTATTTGATGAGGGATTCTTGAAACCACTCTCACCATAGACATACTGTTATTTCCCCTTAGTTTCCTTCCAAGGGAACCACCTGACACATTTCCACATATGAATATTTTTTCACGGGAAAAAGAGATTCACATCAGGTGCCGAATGATTTTGATTACATTGGGTGGGCTCATATCCACACTTCTGATAATTAATCCAACCAAAATATTGCAATGGTATCTTGTAAGAAGGATCAAATATCTTCCCACTTGGAGTTAGTTTATGGGAATATTCCTAAATCAATCATGGGGGATATTCTTATTACTACCCCCAAACATGAAACCCATCATAATATTATTATGGAACATATAGGTTAGAAGTGGGCACATATCCCTTCTTCACATGAAGATATCTTCTATTATATATTAGAGACATAAGATTTATATGCTCACATTCTTAAACATGGTTTTTCTAAAATACCATTACATTCTACAAATATATGAATAACTCCACTATAATATTTGGGTATTGGCATAGATACAGGGAGAGGTGAATATTCTTATACCTACCGTCAGGGTAGAAGAACACATGGATAAACATGAACAATGGGTTCCTTTAGAGAAAGATCACATTCATTATCCCATTCAGGAGGATTATTGTTATATTATGGTAAAGGATGAGGCAACCTTCTAGACTCATAATATTTTTCCAATTCAGGATCACCAAGTGATAACAGACCATGCCTTCAGACATGATCTTGTTCCTATCAAAAAAGTCCAGCGGTATACTCCAAAGGCTCAAGATCAGGATCATATATCCATCATGACTGGGGATCACCATGTGGGAGCGGTACATGACATATGATAAGTTTATATTACTATTGATAATGATTATATATATACTCTAATTTCATAGTATTGATCCCATATTCCCTTTAAAAATGATGACTAATTGGTGAGAGTGGAACACACCTCAAGGAAGGATTATATTCCTCTCAGGGAATCTACTTGGAATATTCCAGTAACTTGTTGAAGAATGGTTTAGATCCAAAATTCTATCAATTAACGAATACATAAGCATCATTTAGAGGTTATACAGGAGGAGTCTCATATCACTTATCCTTTTATGGAGGTCATTTCGAATATTTTAGTCATGAATTGATATTCAAATCAATCTCATATCCCCACTTCAGTTAGGGTTGAAAATTAAATTCTGAAAACCACCCATAGGTAGGCTGATATTCCAATTGAAAATGAAGAATCCCATTGGAATACTCAAACAGTTTCTAATAAATGGGATCATATTTAAACACAATATATGTTTATGAATATATTCTGAATACCATCATACATTTGTTTAGTTAAACAACATAATCCTCAACGGGAGATCAAAATATTCTGACCATGGCATAAAACGAATATTATATACCTTATAAGATAAATTCTATTTTCCTTGAGGTTACTTGAGACACATTCTTAATACCCGAAGGGTCCGATGACTCTTCAACTGGAGCAGAGATTGATCATTACCATGATAATCATCCTCGTAGTAGTGTAGAGATGGATCAGAGTGACTATACTCAAGACATCAACATTAGTCAAACTCCCAATGGTTTTATCTCCCACGAAAAATAAAATCATCCACTTTCCCAAGAACCACTTTATAAAGACATTCTCAAAACATATATGTCTTCAAATAGAGTGGTGATTGAAATATCATGTTTGAACGTATATAGTTCCCCATCAACTACTAGTAATCAATCACCTTCATTAGAAAGTGACCAAGAAAAAGAACCACTATGATATAGTGGAGGAATTTAAGTATGATGAAGTGGAATAGACATTGAAATAGGGATTAAGATAGCTAGAAAAAACCTCATCACCATGTTTTGGACCCTTCCTACTTCTGACTATGAGACCAAATATAACCTAGAAAAGGTTTTCATTCCATAATTATTCTACAATACATGGTAAAATCATCAGATATTGAAGGTTAAAAACCTATCTTATCCAATATACTTGGTTCCCCTTCATACCATCATTATAATCTGTTATCTGCTAGACATAGCTACTCCCTTTATGGCATAAGAATCAAGATCATAAAATCATTGTGAAAATTTGTAGCACAATTTCCCCATTTGAATGAAAACTCTTTTGAAATTTATATTTGAAGCCTTATGATGTATTTATATTCAAGGATGTAGAAATTATGGTGTGTTACCCTTCACTGATCCTCTATAATAGTAGAACTCCCCAAATTTTATATCCTCTAATGTTTTGTCCTATGGAGAATTCAGGCCACCTGGTAACACACAATCCAGTTGGACACTAAAATGGAATTCCCTAGGCTTAATGATGATAAGGAATCATAAATGTATGGAAGTTATATCAACAAATCTTTGAACATGGATAATCTTAGTAATATAAATTAATTTCAGGCATTAAAATTGAAGTTATGGTCTACCCAAAATCCTTCTATAAAGAATGAATCTCATCACAATCAACCATTTCACGCACCTCATACACAATAATAGCTATTTTGAATTGCGTTGGATAGAAAAAAATCTAATATTGCAGTTGTACATGAGTGAACTCAACATACTGGGTTGGGATAATATCAACCACCACCTCTACCCCTCAAATCTTCAATCCCTGAAATGATTCCGGATATATCTACCTCAGCTTTAAATTAACCCTATCCTACTATAATGGGGAAATTTTAATATCAATATCCATGTCCAGGTTTATCACCCCCTAAGAGGGTCTTGGAAAAATTATAAGTGGTTCAAAATCAAACCCAAACTATTGGGAAGAGTGAATTTATATCTCAATTCCTATCCAAGGAGTTATGAAATACTTGGCTAGAATAACTGAATCCTTAACAATATGCTCTGAAAATGAAAAGTGTGTCCTTGAATTTTTCCCATCCCACAGGGATGAGAACATTTCCATCATCATCATTGCATAGAATCAGTAATCTCTAGGATGGGAGGTAAATATTGGTGGTCATCATCCCATATGTTCCTCACAATATAAGATAAACCTCTACTATTTAGGACCCATTTGGAAAATATTATAGAGAACACCTTCAATCTAACTATTCCTAGGCTGATATGAGTGGATTGTATAGAGAATAAAATTAAACACCATAGGGGTTACAAGCCAGAAATGATCTATCTGGACAAGGGTTTGAAAAACAAACCTGCTGCTGGAAGAGCATACTCATCATGTTGTGTTTAGAGTAATGGGATACATATCATTTTCTAATACACATTTGTGAATTTATTCATCTTAAACACAAATTATATTGTGGATAAATATATAATTGAATAGGGATACAGTATTGAAAATTTACACAGAGATGAGGATAACCAAACTGCACCTACCGAGGCTACACATACAAGAATCTTGAGGAGAATCCAATATCAAGAACCTATAAATATTGAGTATCAGCATCCATGGAGGGAAAATTACATAGATAAAGGGATTGAAGTGGTTATATCCTACTCAACACCCATAAGAATTTAAATTCTTTAAAAATAGGTTCCATTGGGATAATATGAGAATGAGATAAAAAATATCAGTCAAATGAATGATGATATACAATTTGGGAAAACATCCCCCCTGGATATCATCTCTAGGAAGAGATGAATATCCTTCCTCCATAAAATATGGAAGGAGAAGATCCACCAATAAGAGTGGAGTATGAGTTCCAAACTAGAATATGAACATCAGACTACCTACTCGTCTAGGAATACAATCTACATTAATGAGGAAGTCAAAGATAATTTTGAATTCTCTATTTTGTGGAGACAGCATATCCCATTCCAGGGTGATCATTCATTCTTTAAAAGGGTCATGAATTATTATTAGATTAAAATGAAGTCACATAAAATAAACCCACCCACTTATTATAGATTGGTGGTGAATTAGTTATAAGTACCTTCAAATATTGTCAATTCCATTCAGTCCATGGATACTCGAATATATGTCATGGATGGGAGATGTACACCAATCTTGTTTGAGAGAAATACATATCCCGAATGGGTTGATGATACTTTCCCCCCATAAAATTTTGGAAATACTACCTTCCCCACCTTTGATGGCATGGGATACCCGAAACAACATCATATGCACTTCATGTCTAGATGCAACCCGATGATGGTACCTCAAGAGAAATATGAGGTGTCAATGTTGAGTTGTTTTTTATAGACTCTGATAGGGAAATGACTTTTCTTATATAACCTCCTTTTAGTTGTATCTTTCAAAGGGTGAGAATACCTTCATCATTAATTCCTTTATCAATTTAGATCATTGTTAAGGAAAATGAAAAGTGTCAACCTAAAAAACTGAAAGAAACAAAAATAATGATTGGGTGTATGACATCATTTATATATGAAAATATTTCACTCATTCACTGAAAATCCCATTGTTATTGGAAGATTTTATAGTCCTATATGAAGAAAATCTCTAGGATGTGCTTCAAAAACAACTATTTCTATTGAAATATCATGTTTTATTGCATGAATTTACTAAAATGGAACATAATTTAGAAGACACCATTCAGTGGACTTGATCTAAGTCCTAATTAATTCCCTAAAAATAAGGGAAAATCATGAAAATGAAGAAGCATTCTTCGTTACCCTCAAACTAGTGGTATCACCCACTCAAAAACCCAATATGGTTCTGAACCGCCTAGTGCCTCCTATCAAGCATAATAAAATCACCCTCGTTTAGAAGAAAATGGAGATTTGGGATACATGATATTAGAAGAATGGATGAATAATGTGGACTCCTTCTTGAATGATGAAGTCCTCAGTTATTTCCTTACATTCATAGATAATAACCTGTTTAAACAGTTATATCCAAGGAATCCTAATGAGGTGAACCTCACTATTCATCATGACTATTTCCCATTCCATAAAAGGATGGGACACAACATTCATGATTTATTCATCATTAAAGATTTCATTTAAATCATGGACGATTCTAGATAGGTGGTGATGGATATGATCCTAACACAGGTGACATACATTATATTTTCTATGTAAAGATAACAAGGTTATTAGAAAAATGATCTGGCCACTCATGGGTAGAATTTCAATAACTGGATGTCTTGAAAGACAGTTGATTGAGATCAGGCCACCCTGAGAGTACACCTTTGCAGACCAATAATGGTCCCTCCACATAGGTATGAAATATCAAATACACCTCCTAGGGTTGAATGTGACTAGCATACATAGGAAGAGACATAAGAGGAAGAATCATATTCATCTATGATGAAATATATGACTCTTGAATATTTATTCCATGCAATATTTAAAGGGAACCGACCCACTAAAAGGAACCCTCATCCTACTAAGTGATCATATTTGGTTCTATTAACATGATAAACCTATAAAAATCATTATTTATGGATGAAAATTCCATCAAGTATGAGTTCTATGTTCCCAACCAGAAATATATGGATGTTGCATGTGTAGGAACCGAGCTTATAAGGGACATCATGGGCATGTTCGGACCCAATATCTTAGTCTCATCCCCATAGAGGATATATACACCTTAGTGACGCATGAGGAAGCATTCCAGTGATCTACAATGAAACATGGAGGATCCCTAGAGCCCTCCAATGATCTACCCAATTCCATCATCCTACATTACTATTTTGTGAGTATTCTGTTGTATAATCAGCCTAGAAAACATGAAATGTCGACTCATCCTATGCCACTCGCTGGAGATTCTCCCCCAACCTATGAAAAGGTACCATTCTAGTATTTCTAAAAGACATTATCTGTTGATATAATTTATAAATAGAAACCCAAAAATGGTAAGTGAGAACCTATGTCACAAAATTGTGACATTATAATATATGTGGTGGTTGTATCAGCAAAACTCTTAGTACTATATAAATTACATATTTCAAAAGGACTCAACGAGGCACTTTTTAAAGCCCTCAAGAGGCCACAATATATGAGATTGATGTTTCTCTAGTATAGTTTTATCATGTAAAGGTCATTCCATTATAATTTTATATCTTTATTTTGTTCATATATTAATATTAAGAATATGACATTTGGGGACATATAAAACACCCCTATGATTCATGTAGATTCGATAATTTCAACTTCTAAAGGGATATAATTAAAAATGGTTTTGGGATCAGCCTCTTCCCCATTATAACCCTCTGACATATGGGATATGTTGATGGAGATATATATGTCTTAATTATTACCATTCTAGGGTATAATAAAATTGAGAAAATTCCTCAAGGGATGATCAAGCTCAAAGATCAGTTTGGGGATCTCACATCTAAAACTGATTTCAAAGTTATCTTGTAAGTCCCCACATAAAATGAAATTCATGGAAGGACTTTGATTCATAGTAATATGGAGGTACCATATACATTCCATCAATTCTAGAAATACAAAAATCAGTGTAAAGGTTTTCATACAACATTGTGACAGTGCCACCTTCGAGTCTTGTGAAGCAATATATGCTGAGGTGGGTTTCTATGAGAGGGAAAACAACCCATGGTACATGTAAATATATAGTTTTCATCCCCCAATGGATTATGGACCACTCTTAAAAATAGTTATAATATGATCACAATGATTATGTGCTACTCATAATTCTAGTTTAGGCAATAGATTCAATCCAAGATGTCTAATCTCCTTTTGTCCCTAGTGATTGTGTAAAATAAATTCAACTATGGAATCTATATGTAATGACTCTAGAAATAGTGGATGAAAGTTTATCTTCCTATGGCCTACCTCATCCCAATAATGATAGGTATGACATCGTAATGCCTACTTAATATGAAAGTTCCTCTATAAACTCAAATCTGGAAGAAGAAGGTGATGACCTGAGGAATTCACCTCCTTCATTTAAGGAGGTCATCTCCCCCACCATTGATGAGATTTGAAAGGTAAATCTACGTACATAAGAAGACCCAAGAGCTATAATGATTAGTTCCACCACTCCTATTTAGGAGAAAGATATTTAAATCACATTTCTAAAGAATCACTAATATGTGTTCACATGAAATTATATAGATATTCTTGTACTAAACCTAGATGTGGCTACGTGCCATATCCTCTTACCTGATCACCATAATGGTCTCAAATAGGCAGTTAAAAGGATGAGTCCCTCCCATATTACTAATGTGGAGGTTTATTTTCACAAACTGATGAATGTTAAATATTCTCAGGAAGTTTGATACCCAATATGGATAACCAACATCATCTTTTTTTTATGAAAAAGAATGTGAATATTAAGTTCAATGTCAATTTTAGAATCCTCAATCAATATTTCCCAGAGGATGAAATATCATTTCCGATCACATTAATAATTACCAATGAAGCCACTTTATTCCTTGTACATTCCATTATGGATGGTCATGTAGGGTAAAATCAGATAAATATGGCCTCTGAATATTGGGAATCCACGACCTTCAGAGCACCATTTGAGATCTATTTCTATTTGTTAATTGACATTTGAATTAAAGAATGATGGGGAGAAATAAAAATTTACCACACATCATATCATTAATCCTCTCTTGAGATGAGTAGAATAATGTTATGTTGATGACCTAGTAGTCAAATCTCAACAGTGATGCGATCATTTCATGGATCTTCAAATAGTCTTTGACACGTTTTGAGAGCACTATCTGAAGATGAATCCAATGAAATGTTATTTTGGGGTAACAATAGTGAAATTAAATGTCTTTTTGGAATGTCCTTGCTACATTGAGGTCATCCTAGACAAGACTATTGTAATCCTATTAATTTCATCCCATAGGAATCTTAATGAGAGAGTGGGATCTAAGGGAAACTTGCCTACATTCGAAGTTTCAAAGCCTAAATAGCCTACAAATATATCCCCTTTACAAATCCAATGAAGAATGGAGTCGAATACCAGTGGGATGAAGAATCCATGATGCATTTGAGAGTCTTATGTAATATATATTGCACCCAATAGTCCTGATGATACCAGTGGAAGGAAATCCACACATCATATATGTTGCTTCTATGGAAAGGTCTATTGGTGCTCTCCTGACACATAAAAATGATGAAAAGAATGAGAATAGTCTCAACCACCTTAGCAGAATTATTTTATTTACTAAGAACCAATATTATGATGTCAAGAATAACTTCATCACAATAATCTTCATAGGGAAAAGGATAAGGCATTACATGAAACACACTAAAGTGCACTTGTTCTCTCATATTTCCTAACCCAAGTACATCCTTGGATTCCCTATGTTGACGAGGAATTTGGACCTATGGGAAGTCATTATGTAATAGAATGAAATCCAATTCATGTCATTAAAGTTAGTAAAAGGGAAGGATCATGCTAATCTCCTCATGGAATATCCCACCCTGAAAGGTACACATGTAGACACCGAACATCCATTTGAGAAGTTTTCCATACCCATGACACCCCCAAACATGGGAGATATATTCTGATGGTTCTTTCTATATTCATATTAGTAAGAGACAAAAAAAATATGAAATTTAATTTGGTTATATTAAGAATTGTATTTCTTTATATAAAAAAAGTAATTTTTCTGTACTCCTTACCACTATTCAAAGGCTTCATGAATAATGAATCTGAGTACGAAGACCTCATTGCTATCTTGGAATTAGAACTATATCTAAAATAGCCTACTTAAACATAAATTTGGATTCAGCATTATTAGAATAGAAGATAAATAATGAATATGTCATCAAAATAGAAGATTTATCTCCTCTCACTATTTATGTCAAAGGGATGATGGAAGAGTTACCTTTTGAAACCACATTACATCATGTAACCCGATCACATAATCCAAATAACGATACATTGGATAATGCATATATGGTATTGGATGACTCTGATCAATAGCAGGTGATCTTTGACATCATGCACTGATTGATGAAATTATCAATCACCATCTATGACATAGAAGAAATCAATCAGTTCAATGATACCCTAGATCAAGATGAACCATTATCCACCTTTGGATGGAGGGAGACCAAAATTAAATATCTCTATAATGGGAGTCTTACAAATGAAGAAGATGGATGGGAAATTTGTTTGGCATTAAGCAGTAATGTTTACCCTATATGATGGTCCAAATTAGAAAAAATACCTCTATAAGTGAGGTTTCAATGGAGTTATCCTAAGATGCACAGTAGAAAGAGTGGTTCTCGTCAACATGGAGGAAGTCCATGTATGATCCTATGACACTCATAATTCTATGACTAGGAACTTCTCCAAAATTAAGAGGCTAAGTTACAACTTTAAAAAAATTATATAGGATTGTGTGGGCATCACCAAAAATTACATGCATGTCAGATTCATTCCAAATTCATCTGTCAGGCCCATGAATTTCTCCAAAATATAAATATTGTTTTTTTTTCATATGGTGAATGGATGTTATAGGGCTGTATACTAGAGACATAGATAAGTAGTTTAAGTACATCCCATCTATTATGGACTTTATTACCAAATTTTACGACGTAATACACATAAGTGAAGTTGGGGAAAATAATATCACCAACATAATGAATTATAATATCATCACTAGTTTTGTAATCCCTAACACGATATTTATAAAAAATGACCCCAACTTATATTCTATAGAGTTAATGAAATCATACCAAGAGTACAATATAATGTGGAACCATTCATCCTACTATCATGAAAAATAAAATGGAAAAATAAAATATTTCAATAAGTCTCTATAAAAAATAATCTTAAAGAAGGTGAATAAGGACAAAAACCATATTCAGACAAGCTCCTCCCTAATTTTTGGGTCTAACATAACACCATGTGCACTTTCACACAATTATCTCCATATTAATTGGCACATGAAACTATGATAGTTTTGACTATAGAAGTCCAGTTGTCTTCTCTCTGAATAGAAAAATCCAGAAAACACTCAGATGACGAGAAATCATAAAATAGGTTGGATGAACCAAAATATATTGATGAGAAAAGGCTGTGTACACTACAAAACTTTGAATTCCATTATAATTGAATTCCATGTGACTTTATTAAATATTCATTCCTCCATTTTCTCCATCAATGAGAAAATGTATTAGCCTTCAGTACCATAATGATACAATGAAAGAAACCTCAAAAACTGGGACCCAAATGGGAAGGGCCTTATATCATACATAATTTCCTTCATAATAATGTTTAATCACTAAACATAATGGATGGGGAATAAGTCACACCCCCTATAAATGAAATGTTTTATAAGAAATACATGAATATATACCATCAAGGTTTACTTATTTTATGGTCACATGATATTAAACTGCTTAAAATCAACCTTACTATCTGATTTTAAACTGCATGGATGAGGTATTGACAGTAAGATGTTGAACATCATAACTTCTTTCATCCTAACCACATTATGTTAAGTTGTATGAAACACATATTGATCTCTTAATGTAATACTTCACATAATATAGATCAATATGAAATTAACTTTTCATGTATCTATGTGTGAGTCGGATCCACATAGGTAATTCCACATCCAAAAAATACATGTGTTTTTATTCATGGAATCATTGGATACATAGTGACCCCCAGATCTCCAATGGTAGTAACAACCACAATATAGTCATCCTGGTTGCAAGAGATCATTCTACACAACAAAAATCTAATCTTCTTTTCCATAGTGGGTGAACCTTGTCCTTACCTCAATCTTTTAAACGACACGATTGATGTTCTCACCACATAAAACAAAACTGATCTGTTTTTTTCGAAATTATTATGGGTTTATTATCATTCCAATGAGATTTTTAGGGATGAATAAATCCTATATCATTTCCCATCCACCATACGATACGAATCACCCATGTCCTTTCTTTGAACTATCTCTATGTGGGGAGAGAACCCTTTTTTATTATTTATTTCTCACATTAAGCATAGATCATGTGATTTAGGAGTTTTAGAAGGGGATTTACTACATGAACAATAAATATTAGCTCGTGAATCGGTTAACATGATCTTGGATGCTAGTCCTTAAATGTCACACTATGATTCCTTTCCATGTGACATTAAAATACACATTTGATGTCCCTTCATGACATATAATTGTCCATTACAATGGACTATTCCTGAGAGGGCAACTATTCATGTTGTTGGTTTCCAACCACACCTCTATTCAAGAAAACCATATGGATTGATTATTTTAATCACAAAATACATTGTGAAACCCAAATCTCCAATCCTGGGTCCAACTGCAACAATCAATGGGAACAATTCCCTCCCTCTATTTATAGGTCAGACCTACATAGAGAGTTTCCAGTTTAAGAACTCTATGTGGCATGATTCCTACCATACAAATATACATAGTGACACCCAAATCTCATGTATTAGGCTCAAAAACAATATGTCTGTTTCATGTCAAAAAAACCAAGGTCATTATCACATGGCCTTAAACTGCAAGTTTTATAACTGCATGTGGCTTGATCACTATCATCACATGATACATTGTGATGATCAGGTCTCAAATATTGGGTATATCAACAACAATTAGTGTGAATAATTAAACACTCTATATATATGGGTCAGACCTGTGTGGAGAGTTCCCCCATTCAATAGCTACATGTGGCTTGATCCCTATGATCAAAGGATACATACTAAAACTTAGATAACCTATAATAGGTCTAGAAAAAACATAAAAATAGTCCCACCTCACTGTGTATTGGATAAACCCATACAGATTACTTTTCACATCCTCACCGCATAACATTAAACAGGAAGGAAAACATCCTTACCACACGACAATAAAACTACCTACAAAATATTCACCCACTACATGAAGTTAAAATGTAAATTACATCACCCATAATCATTCATTATCAAAGGATTTCAGGATATTGAATACAATATTCTAGGGAATGGGGTTCTTTTATCATATTTCAGGCCCCTCTACACAAAAATCACTCTTGATGTCTTTAGTGCTCGTGGTTGATGAAAACCATTCATGAACATTTTACAAGAAATTATATATCTCTATTTGACCATGTTATTGATTCTTATGGTATTATATCGACAAAACATATACATATTATACCTTTATGAAGGGATTTATAATTCTTTTGATCTTGACGTCACCATTGTAGGACTCAGTACCTGAGTGATTTCGAGGTTATCCCCATTAAGATTTTCCCATTCCATAATTAATGACCTGATTACCACAAGACATTATTTAAAAAAATTTAATCTATCTCTTAGAGATTTTATGGACTACTCTTGAATAAATTTATCTAAATTAGAATCTTGTTTAATATTCCCTTCATAAAAGGTCTATGTGAATCATGACCGTAAACATCAAGAACATTGGTCAAATTTTTATAAATCTAAACTTCTTCCATTGATATTCAAAATCATAATAACCTAAATTATTAGTGAATGAGACACAAACCATTTCTAGTTGAAAACATACAAATGGGGTATGAGAAAAATTCAAATCATCCCTTGGTAAATTCATCATCTCTAAAGTTTAGGAAAAAATAACATTATAAATAAATAAGTCATAATGATCATAAGTCCCTCTTTATGGCCTTAATAAAATACAATCCATGATCATCGGACCTCTTGGTATAGGAAAAAGTTATATTAGTGGTCTTACACATATCCTCACCATGATAACGTGTTCACTATGTGGTGAAAAATATTTTAGGGTTCTCAAACCGTTCTTGAATATTACACTTTACCGAAATAACACTTTATGATGTGAGAATCTTGGTTCACATAAAACCAATTATGAAAATTTTAAAGAAAAAAATATATATATTTTTGCCTTTATTAAGATTATTAAGGGAATTTACCTACCTACCAAAGCCATCATGGCCCTATTTAGAGGGATTTGTGATCCTTCTAAGCCTCACATCACCATAGAAGAACTCAACACTAGAGGGTGTTCTGGGACATTCCTGTAATTATTGTCCCATATCATTACGTGTGACCCATGAACTTTATACCATTATTTACAATCCCAATAACCAAACTATTCAAGAGGATTCGACATCCTTAACGTTATATCACTGTGTATTTTCCTCTTTCTCAATGGTGGAATGAACCACTCTATTCATGAATCATTTTATGGCCCAAACCATGTGACTCAATATGACTTGGTGTTGGGACAGATCCAACCAAATAAAAGAAAAACCACCCTGGGGTACTAGAACTCTTCTTTGATATTCTAGTTTCTTTATACCCCACTTCATATTCCAGATATTTTGAATCTTCACAAACATTTCATGGCCCCAGAAAAGATAGGGGATCAACCCTACCCAACTAGTCATGTAAGAACTATAGAATCATGCATAAAGACATTGACCTACCAATTAGAGGATTATCCAGCTTATTAGAAAAAAACTCCAATCCTCAACATCCCATGTGACATAATGGTGGAACCCACCACCTTATGGTGTTTTGGGATTTCCTAGGTATGCATTCATCATTCCATGAATCATTGATTCATGCACATGGACACATGATTTACACAACCCATACTCCAAATATCTAGGCAGATTTGGATTTCATGATATTTTTACCAACTACCGATACCAGCTATAAACTATTTCATTTCCCTTTGAAAATAGTGACAAAACCTCCATTTGACCATGGAGGAAATGAATAATTGTTTTTTTCTTACCAACTAGATTTATATCATACTTGTTGGAAAGTAAAACCAACCTTAGGGTTTTTTGAGTAATCCCGGCAGTAATATTTTAAATTTCATGGAATCTCAAGGTCCAAGATTAAAGACCCTAAATTGTAGCCACAAAAGGTCTAAACTAAAATACCAAAAACTACAACAACATATGGATCGAGCCAAAATTACCTAAACTACATCAATAGAAGGTCTGAGATGGAAGAACCTAGACTATAAAACAATAATGGTAATGTTTTCAAGGCCACAAAACAACCAAATAAATGATATATATTGCTTACCATGTTTAAAACCTGCTAATGGTGTCTTGGATGAATGTTAGGTCTCGGATCTCTTAACACACACTTTGTGTTATCTAGACAACACTAAGCACTCATAAATGGAAAATGAAAAAAAAAACGTTTTAGGGAAAGTCCCCATAAGATGGAATCCCACACAAATATCCAATTTAATGTTCATTAATCTATTCCTAGTATGAATTTTAAGAAAAAAATTATGGAAAATTAAATTTTAAAATATGAAAATCATGTGAGGACCTACATATGGACTTAGAGAAAATTATGTTATTCTTTCTATGTCTCCAAATTTCAAAAAACAATAGAGAAATCTCCCTCTATGACATATAATCCACAAAAATTATCCTTGTTTGAATTATTAAATATTAATATAACTGGAGAAATTATATCAATGAGGAATATCATGTTTTTTGGAATTCATGATAATTTATCGAGAAGAATCTATTATAGTTTTGACATTAAAATCCATGAATTCATGTTTACTCAGAATTATGTGAATCATGGGCATCGTTGATGATTCATGCAACATTGGGTTAATGAAATAACATTCACATCATGAATATAGGAAATGTAGATGATGGAATATAATTTCCAGAAGATTTATTCATTGATGTCATGAAAAAGGAGGGAACTCCACATTGCAGAACCTCTCTATGGATTCATTCAAAAAAACACTAATGATAAAATTAAAATAATTTTTTACTTTATAATAAATCCAAATTGAAAATAATTTTACATGAAGCATTGATTGAGTGGCTAGTTGTCGCCCGCCTTACTTATCCTACTAATACCAAGGTGAAAAATGTCTCAATAATAGTAGAAAACTTCACAACTATATTTTGAGTAGTTGTTAATAAAGATGGTTACACTAAAAGTTTCAAATATGAGTGAGATTTGATATCGTCATTTCTCACTATTTTTTGGGTCAAATAATTCATTTGGACGTGCATCTAAGATTTTATTTGATTGCTCTGATATAATATCTCTGAGGCATCCCTTGTTATCTCATCCATGAGATTCCTACAATCAAAATTATGAAATATTCTACTACAATTAGCCAATTCTTACTACATTAGGTTGATTTCTCTCATGATTTCATACAATGGATAATGATAAATACTTCCCACTCTATAATCATGAATGATTCAGTGACGACATTCTTCTTGATCATAAAAAATTTCTAAGGGAGTTGAAGTGATCAAGGTATGAATCTTCCACTAGATCATCCAAAACTATGTCTGATCCTCTACAACTACTGGAGTAGATCTATTAGAAGGTAGAAAAATTTTCTTGTGCTGGTGAATATGTGAGGAAGGAATCCACATGTGTTCTTATCTCAAAGGTTGTATCTTTCTTCATTCGTAATGAAGGGTTAAATTCCCTCGAAAAATTAAAACATACAAATATGATTATCATTACATAGATGGGGATTCTTCCTCGAAGGCACACATGCATCTTAAATCAAATCGATCATTTCTACAGATATGTGGTTAGAGAAATTCATGGTCTTTCCAATATCATACCATCCTATCCAGAACACACCTGAGTTAGCTTTCCTCCCAAGCCATGTAATAATCATAAAACCGAAATATGGGGCCCCAAAAGAAAAACAAATATAAACTAAATGTTTGTGACATTAGGAAACAATATAATACAAAATTTCCAAATAATGTTAGGATGTCATTGTCCCCTCTTGCTAGCTGAAGGGAGGGGTAAACCCTACGAATTTAACAAAACTAGTGTTTAAACTAGTTTGGTGTATATCGTTTGGAAATAACTAGCTCATCGATATGGGCCATGAGAACTCCATCCTAAAGGGGGATTTTGTATGACCACTCATCAAGATAGACCCTATAATTATTTATAATTATCCTAGATGATGCTGGATAATTCCTAAATAAGAAACATTCTGTCCAAATTAAAACTGTCATCTACCTCATCAGGTCATAATAGAATTTGTTTCGACATAAAAATGCGCCATATCCTATGGAGAAAGAGGCACCAAAGATCATGGATATTTTATGACACTTATAGTTGTGGAAATACTCCCCTATCAAGAAAAATAATATTAATATAGGTACATTAATCATATAAGAGACTTTTCATTTCCATATAGGTCCTAGGAACTGGTAAAGGTGATAAATATTTGATACGACTAGATTAAGAAGTTATCCCTCTGCCAACTGAGCCATTATCCCCAACGTGTTTATTTGGATTCTCATGCATGCATCCCCAGTTAAGAAAATACACTTGTTAAAATAAATTTCCATAAAACCCACCACTATGGTCTGAGGCTATTTACAGCCTCACACAGTAGCCCCATGAAGAAGAATTTCCATGCTCCATGATTTTGCAATAGAACTTCATACTATCAAGAACCTGTTTAGAAGGACACAGGTAAGGATGAATAGTGGTTAGAATAGTTACACTATAGAAAAGAAATATATTGATATCATCCTTGATAAAAATAAGTGAGAAAATATTTATCTCCTTCCATAATTTCTCTTTAATAGTGTTGAGATTATCCCTATATAGGACTGGTGTTTGTATGGGGTCATCCCAAATGTTTGTGGAAGAATGAAATTCCTTATACATCTCCCAAAGAGAAAATAATATTCCCAGTCTATAGATATCACCAAGGGTGATTACTACTTCTCCATGTGATAAATGTAAGGAGTTAGTTATAGTTCCTTAAGGACTGGTCCTCACTTTAAGGGGATCCTATTGTTAATAAATGATATATTTAGAAAACCCCAACACTTCATAAAGGTAAATTTCATGTAGACGATCAGAAAATTATAACAAAATCTTCATAAATATTAATGGCCATTTCCATTCATTAGAAAATTTTCACTTAGCCAAATATCCCATTTTTAAATCAAACCACTTCTCAAATCATTCATGTAAGTGAAAAATATTCTTAAATAGCTCTGAGTAATCGACTGGTGGGAAAAATCACAACCATATCGGCTATAGGGGGTTTTACCCTCACATTGGGTAGCCTCCACAATAGTACCATGACTAATCGACCACATTCATTAATCTTCAGTTGAATATAATCTATGTATGATGATGGCTAAAAAGATATCATATTATGATAAAGAGAAGGGATATCATCATCATCCAAAAGACTTAATCCATACAAGGGATAAAACTGAAATCAAGGGTAGATTTGGAGTTCAATTGGAAAGGGCCACTTGAGAACTTCAATATCAAAACCAACAATGTTTCGAGGATCATAATTATTGTACCCAATGATCTTGGTCCTCTGGTTAGCTGCAACATTAGAAAATTTTCAATATATTGAATACATATTAATAAAAAAGATGTATAATTTACATAAAAAGGAACTCCCATGAAAAGGGATGAATGATCCGGAAAACATCATATGAATCAGATAAACCATGGATATCTTAGGAACCATAAGACTTTGTATAGGTTTCTCAATCACATGACCCGTAATGATATCATGAAATGTATTACCTTTAGTACATATCATGACCATATGTCCTATCATAATACTCATGATCATGTGACCCTAACAAGGTCGCATGAACCACATGATAGTCATGTTATGATGATTCAAAATCATGGGATCATTTGAAACCTACAAGATAGATATTTTTCAAGGACATAGTCCAATTTTAAATAATTATGAATATTTTCTTGATGATTGATTTGAGAATGTTCTAGAACAAATATGTTCTCACGAAATGGTTCCTGTGAATAATTCTTGTGAAATAGGTCCTGTGGGGAGCCATTGTGTGGATGTCTTGAAAACATAGTCATAAAAACGAGATCCTTTGAAAGGGTCTTTCTAATTGGTCATGTGACTGAGTCAAATCAAAATATCTCTATATAATTTAAGTAATCATTGAATGAACATACCTCCAATACCCTATATATAAGGAACTCCACAGAATAACAAGGGTTTCTAGGAATCCAAAATATGTCCCAAGACAGTAATTAGAGACAGTACTAATGGCTCAAGTAGGCATTTACACTCCTCATAAGTGAGTCCTTGTGCCGATAGAATTTACTTCTATGGGGGGGGGGGTGGTTTTGACACAAAAAATGAGCATCATAAAACCTACAAGGGAAGGAATATCCGAGGCATAGTGATTATTTTCTCTGAGAAGGAGGCTAAAACTATCAGATCAAGAAACCTTAAAAAGTACAGATGATTACATTACCATGAAATGGTTACATGAAAGGGTCATCCATAGTGCATGAACTCATTTAAATCATGAATATACCATTTCATAAGACTCTCTATACTCACATAGAAAACTACAAAATAATTGGTAATTGAGAAAGGGTTATCAAGCGAGTTCTTCAAAGACATTTGACTTGTCAAAAGGAAAAATCCTAAAAATAACCAAAATATCTCATAAACTAATGTATGAAAATATTTAAATTGCATAAAATTTATATAGTCATTTATATTCATGAAACCTGGTCATATTGTTTGTCAGATCTCACAAATCCCGTAGAGACATGCCCAACATGTTGCACAAGAGCTTTTTGACATTTCACCTTCATCATGTGAAGTGTATGGGACATGAACATTCAATTTTTCTCTACCCCAATGGCTCCATAGAAAAGAAAAAGGATATCCATAAAAATTCATGGGAATAATCACAAGGCCAATTATTAGTCACACAATGTATCACATGCATGGAGAGTGATTTTCTCTGACAACAACCACACAAAGGTGTGAGACCTACTATCCTTGTATAATAGAGAAGGAAATAAAAGTGGAAAAGGTAAAAGCCTCTTACTAGCTAAGGATATGATTGAATACAAGAGAAAGGGTTGATATTCACTGGTCGATCACTATTTATCATACGGGCCCCCTCTATAAGATAGATTGACCTCATAAAGGCCCTTAGGCATGTTGGCCTAATATTTTGGTGATCCACTTGAAAGGATGGAATTGCCTCAAAAAAGATCCCTAGACAAGTCAGCCTAAAAATTTGGAAGCTCCATGATGTGTCCACATGGTCTAGATAAATCCATTGACCATATTGAGTCCAATTATAGTGGAAAAGGAATATCATTGACACAGTCATAGAATATCACATGATTCCATGGATATACCATAGCAGGATCATGGGAAGAATGTGACCATAAAACCCTCCACAAACAAAAAATCTAACCCATGAGTTATGGGCTGAACAAGTCTACATATAACCATAAGTTGAGGATTTTAAATACCCCCTTAGCATAAATAAAAAATTGATTAATCACACATGGTAGTGAATTATCGTTCTTTTGAGAGTGTCCAATCACACGATCACATAGGCATTCTATGAGGTAAAATCTAGGGAAATTATTAATGGATTCTGAGGTAGACATAGGTTTTTCACTCGATCCCTTGGGATTATGTGAACGACTTTTGTATTTTTATTTGGATCATGTGAAGGAGGTCCAAAATGTTAATTAGGTCTCTAAAAACATAAAACTAGATAACACTGGACAAACCTGAGGGGAAATAAAGGTAGGATTAAATTAATTACAAATATGGGAGACTTATGAGAATATAGATTCACTGATCTTCATGTTCTTCACATTACCCACTAATATCATTTGAAAACGAAATTACATATCGCTCAAGTCATGTGACATTCACTCGAGAAGTCACATGGATCATGCAGTGTCCCTTGTACATGTTATGAAAGTAAAAAAAAAGTCATCTGAGAATGCCACCCAGGTCTTGAGAAGTGGTTTTGAATTTATTTCTAAATAATTTGATGACCTCCAATCATGTCACCCATGTTATGTGGTTGTGCAGGGACATGTCGGCTGGGTATCATGATATCACCAAGGCATGTTAGCTAGATCTCACGATGTTAGTGTAACAAGTCAACATGATCATGCAGTACCCTCCAGCTGTGTCCCACATGCCTGGTAGAATACTATGGATTTTCCATTAATGTCATGTGATAGACTCCCAAAATCATCATTCATGACTTGTGAATCCCTCCTGGACTGTCGCCCAAGTCTTATGACACCTTCCAGAAATGTATCCTTTATCATATAGTGTCTTCCATACATGACACCCATATCAAGAGATGCCTTACAATGAAGTCAAATTGATAATGTAATTTTTTATGGGAGTGTTATCTATGAAAAAAATATATTTTAGGTAGGAAATCAAGACAAGTCAGGAAGACACTCATGATATGTCCAGGATTCCATATACATGTTAAGTTGAAGATCAAGCCATGTCACAGAGATGTCTCAGGACATGATTTCCATTCCTAGTTGATAAATATTGGATACATTAGTGTGTAATTCCTTATCTAGCTAATCTATGAGAACTATGATTCCTAATATAAACAGGCTACAGATGATTGATTCCTAAGGCCCAAGCTCATATAGGAATCCACCCCTGTGTATGTCCCCCCATGTGTCTGACCTTCCAAACACCAGGAGCTAATATCTTCATTGGGATTATCATTGTTTCCTCATCTAGTAGTAGATTTATAGGGTGACTGAACTATGATGACTCTTATTTCTACCAAAATCAGGTAATATATCATTATTTCTTAAGAATCAAGCTCTATAAAATCATCAAAAGGGTCTCCCTGTGTATATGTACCACAACCATATGAAGTGAGACTGATTACATGATGTCCCTTGATTCTAACATCAATTATTACCCATGTGTATTTAGGGATTTTCAATTTTTATATCATTCACATCAGGAATCTATAGAATCTTGGGAAACCACAGTGTGTAATCCCTGATCAGTGGCATGATATGACTGCTTCCAAACAAGGGAATGCACCTCAAGGTACATCTCGAGGGTGTGATAAAACTAAAATGACTATGATTCATTCCATTACCAGGATACGTAGGATGGCTCACTAAGGTTTGATATCAATACTCAGTTCTTATGTTGCTTCATATACATTCTTTATTCATGACTTTAAACCAGACGGGTTCAATAAACTATGTGGTTATTTATTCTTGTTATAACCAGGATACGTAGGATGCATCATAAAAGTTCAATACCATATTCAAGATATAATTTGACTCCCTAGATGGAAGTAAAATATAATGTTCCTGGTTATATGGATTCAAAATATAAATAGTTACTAAAAATAGGTGAATAATGAAAAAACTAAGATACATATAGATGGACTCAATAATTGAAGTACCTTTTTTAATGGAAGGATTCAACACTCGATCATTTTCATAGGGTAACAAATCCTTTATCAAGATTAGGAATATATTATCAAAAAAACCTAAATTTACAAGAGAGAACTAGATTAGGAAACAATTCCCCATAAAAATGTCATGATAATCCCAAACTCCCATCCTCTCGGCTAACGTAAGTCCCTAAGAGTCGTTGGGTCTAAAAACCAAAAGTACTACATGGATTTGGAATGAAATTTTGTACTCTGTTATAGATGTTGGATCTGTTGGGAGTTTTTACGGAAAATGGAAGTGATAATTCTGATAGAAATGATTACATAGACATCAACCACCCCTAAAATCAAGAATCATGTGTAACCAATAGTTTATATTTCCCACTAGAATTTTTTTTGAATCATAGGTGAAATAATTTAATAGTGGAATCTTCTATAGATTTTAAAAAGATAGATAACCCAGTTCTCATTAGGCCAATTTGTTCCTGGAATCCATCACATTTTCCCACAAAATAGACGATCAAATATTATATTTTTACATATTTTATCAATGTTTCCACCTCCATATATTTTTTATTATAATGTTCATATCCTAATCAAAATTTCCTTTTAAAATTATGCAATGAATCATGTTTTGGTCATTTTAATTTTTTGTTAATTTTAAATTAATAAAGCAATGTAAATGGGAGATCATTTGATTTTTTTATTCTTTTTGAGGGGTGTTTTTAGTTTTGTGATTTGGATATGGTTTTGGATATTTGAGAATGAATATTTTGGTATTTTTGATATGGTTTGAGGTTTTTTAGAAGTTTTCGAGTCCATGGCTGGTCAAAATATGGTTCCACATGTAATGTAAAACTGAAAGTGACATCAACTACCTGATGCCAGTGTACTAGGTGACCCGTGAGCTGGGTAGTGACTTAGGTGACATGTGAGTTACACCAGGTACCGTGTTGACATAGATTAAGTACCCGATATCTCAGGTTTTATTTTTTTAGTGATTTATTTTTATTACTCTATTCTTTATCCCTTTATACCCTTTATCCCCCTTCAAATTCATTTCCTCCCATCCATATGGGTACCCTCAAATAGCCCCCACTCTGTATTCTATTACCCCTCCTTTCATCGAGTTATGTCTAGGAATATTCATGGTATATTTTCTCTCTAAATGTAAGGTAATTAAACCAATATTCTATTATCATCAATCTTTCTTTTCCCCTTTATTTCCCCTTGGCATGATTAGGAAATTTGTGTTCTGATTTTAATGATACAATGTAAAGTCACTTATTGATATAAAGATTTTTATTTTATTAGTTCAAGGAATATCCAATGATTTTTTGATATTTTTTGTTAAATATTTTGATGAAATTTGACTATGATATTATAAAGACCATAACTTTTTGAATGATATTTTTTTCCTATGATATATATGTTTACTATGTTTTATAGAATAAAACTATATAAGTATATTTCAAATTTTACCATAGATATTTCTTCATTATAATACCATTGGTTAATATGACCATTTGTTAATATGACTATTGTAAAGAATAATAACTTTTATAATAATTTATTATAAATAAAAATAGCAATGGATAATTAATGTAGAAAGATGAGTCGATGGCCTTTACCAGTAGAATTGGTTCATACAAATCCCACTTTTTAGAGCTTGTAAATGAGCTATCATCACTGGTCTTTTCTCTAGACCAAGCCTAAGACGAGTTTCAATATGTTATGTTTGAATGAAATATTGTATGGGAGAACTTCGTGTTGATAGAAACTAGTACACGAGCAATGTTCTCCGACCGGACCCAAAATTCTGTCACCATTACACACAATACTTCTATGTCCTATATAGGTGATATATGGGTTATTTGATGATTCCTTAGTTACATTGTGTAATCAATTAGTATAAATAATATTGTTATTTCATCATTTAAATTTTAAGAATATTTTTTCTTAATTCGATATATTATTATTTGAGATAAATTTGATAAATTGATTTTATATGTAAAAATTTTACCTTTTTACTATATTAGAATTAGTACTTTTTAATAATGTTTATAATGTAACAGTTTTATAAAAATACACCTTTCTTACTTATAAATAATAATTTTTTTTATGTGTTGAAAATTTTACTATGGAAGTCACTATGCATTTCATGTCCGCTATTATTTTTAATAATATAGAATTTTTTAGTTAAAAGTAAATTTTTTCATATGTATATTTTTATTACGATAAAATTTAGGTATTTTTTGAATTTAGAACGTCTATATTAGGTTATGATGATTTTATGAAATTATTATAAAATACCTTATATTTTGGTGAATAGTAAAAATATGGTTTTGAGTTTTCGTTATGATTAATGACATCGTTATTGATGTAATAACAATGTTATAATTATAGTAGACAATTTATGAATAAAATATGTTATGAGGTATCCCAAGTGATCAATACAACGGGAAAATACCACGGGAAAGCCCATGGATTTTCATATACTACTAATAAGGTGTCCTTTGAAATTAATTAAATATTCCCTCAATTTATCTATAAATACCCACCCATTCTTATGTTTCTATTCATTCCAACTTCATCCTCCACGAATTTATGCAATTTATTCATCCATAGGAGTCTTCCCAAGGTGTCTTCAGTCCCTTAATGTCCCGATCATAGAGTTTTAGAAGCTAGTCTTCAAGTTAAGGTAATTCTCAACTTCTCTTTTTCATTCATGTTCTCTTTTTTGTGGTATGTATTTCATGTTTCGATACGATATTATTATTTACATTTTATTTTATACCTGTACAATGTTATGAGTCTTTTAGGAATGGTTGACTCATTTCCGCTTCCTTTTTAATGTTGTCTAAAACCATGTTGCATAGCCATTATGCTGTAGAATTTTCGTCACAAAATCTCCCTCTTTTTCTCAAGAAGTTATTTTATTTTTTATGTGAATACCCAAACCAATTTAATATAAAAGTGTATTAAATAAGACATAAAATGATATATTTTATTCAATAATTTAAATACATAAAACCCTCATTCAATTTCAATGGTAAAAAATGACATTATATCATTTTTTAATCACTTCTTAAAACACAATGATTTTGATATAAAACCCATTTCCTTTATTCACATTGGGATATTAATGAAATGTTTTATTATAATATATGTGGATCAAAATAAATTATAGGAAAATTAATGGCAAAGATTGATATCAATCTAGTTCATTGGTTATAAAAATTAATCTGAAGAGATGACAAGTTTTACTATACCTTGGTGAACAACCTTGGTAATTTTTATGACACCATGGTGATGGGCCTTGGTGATATGATTATGAATGTATAAATTAAATATTTTAGCCACATTTTCATGTTATGATTCATATTCGTTTTATTATGTAATTACTCAATTCCATTTCTCAGGTCTTTAAGTATTTCATATGGTTCTTATTGATATTATAAGTAAACTATTTCCCTTGTTTTCCTTTAATGGGCCTTCTGCTCACCCTCTCCATTGATGTATGTCCCCAGGTTATGAGATTCAGTATTTGAACAAAAGATAAACATATGATTATGACTTAAAATTTTATTAGAATATTTTTGTATTTTTTCATGGATTATATTCCATATTTCCATGACACATAACATTAATGATCTGTTGTTGTTAAAATGTAATGAAAAGTTATGTAATAAAACCACATGATTCTATAGTTGGTATCAAAGGATAGATTAGTTATTTGTGAAAAGTAGGATATCATATCTTTATGAAGAACCCAATAGAAATGTTTAAAAGTAGAAAACATTCTTGGTATTTTAGAAAAACATAACGTAAGAGGTTTCTGAACAAATAAATCCCTATATGGACACAAACAAGTGGATGTGGCTCTGAAACAGATGCATATAAAGTTAAAACCATAAAACCCACTTTGATATTGACTCAAATTGGAGATGGTGCATGGAAATAAGCCTTTATACAATTTAGGTTTGACACTCCAAGGGGATACATTTGGTTAATCACAATCTTTTTGTAAACAATTATGAAGGGTTTATATGAAAATAAATTTTTGATAAGGAATAATGTATTTATGCATGATGTTTTAAGACATAGAAATATTTTATAGTTAATGTATTATTAAAGGAAATAAGTTTCTCACAATTATTTTCTTTCTTTTTAAAATGGTGGTAAATAGGAGGAACCAATAAAATGGTTATTGTAATAGACCATGCACTGAAGCCCTTCCAATGAAATCTAGAATGGAATATTTCAGGAGACTGATGAATCAAATGGCTCAAGTTATGATAAATTTAATGAGTCATGATGAGAGGACAATTTCACCAAGAAGGGAACAAAATTCCGTTGAGTCCTTTATGCCTAAATGGCCACCAGAATTTTGTGGATCTACTGACCTTATTATTATAGAACTTTTGTTATGTTATACAGAAAAGTACTTTTCTATACTTACTAGTTCTGAATAAGAGAAAGTTACCTTGGTTGTTTACCAGCTAGAGGGAGATGCTAATCAGTGGTGGGAGTTTGTTAAAAATATGAGGCCAAGAGGGGAGACTGAAGCATTAGAGTGGGAAGAGTTCAGATGGATCGTATTTATTGTGTATTTCCCTCGATCCATGAGAATAATAATGTAGAAGGAATTTCTCGAGCTGAAGCAGAAGGAGAAAGAATGTATTGGAAGCTATGAGATAGAATTTAGATGAAATTACCATTACTTCTAAATCATTTTCACGTATCCTAATTATAATTTTGATATATTCTTTGGTGGACTAAGACCTATTATGTAGAAAATAACCTAGCCAACCGAGAATAAGATAGCTATGAGGAGATCGTGTGTCGTACAATGAAAGTTCAATAGCGGTTTAGTGAGACACAATGGTCTCACGAATCCAATTAAAAGAGGAGATCAATAGATCCAATCTTAGGGAGGAGTTTTGATCCGGGAAAAGGTGGAATGCATGTGAAACTTCCCACATGTAAAAAATGTAGGAAGAAGCACCTGGGGAACTTCTTTCTTGATAAAGGAAGGTGTTACATGTGTGGAAGAGATGCCCATATCTCTTAGAATTTTCATAGTGTGGTGAACCCTCAACTTCCAAACACTAACAACAAAGTGAAAATTGTGCATGGCCTACCTAAAGTCCAATGATTAATGTGTGGAGAACTAAGTAACTTTTCCAATCACAATCTGAATATAAGGGTAGTGGGGGAATCACCACCAACCTCAATATAAGCTAAGGGATAATGGTCGTTCATTTTCAACCATGACAACTAATGTTGAAGCTCTATATGAAGTGGTGGTAGGTACTATTACTGTTCTTTAAAATCATGAAAGTATTTTTTTTATTATTGTTTAATAAATTTCTTTATCTCATCCATTTTTTCAAAGAATATATAATCAATACATGAACATATAAAATTATATTTATCATTAAACTCTCTATGACGGATTATCCAATTATCAAGAGTCTTTAGAGACTCTGGTATTTACATCAGCGAGCACAATATTATCACAAATATAATAGTCATTCCTATGTTGGAGTTAGACAATATACTAGAAATGGAATGACTCTAAAAGCAAAATTATAATATCAAATGTATAAGTAAGGAAATATAAGTAGTCTTGATTGGTAAACCTACAGTTATCCTCTATGGAGATATATCTGAAATTGTTCTTTTTCTAGAAAAACCTCATATATCCCTATTTATGTAGTTGATAGGTGATGATGATGAAGTAAATGAGAGTATAAGGATTGGTAATGTAGCCATAATTCATGAATACATTGACATATTTCTTATTCAGTTTACTATACCTCCCCTATAAAGAGATATATATTCCTCCATTGAACTCATGAATTCTTCCATGCTGATTTCAAAAAACATATATAAAATGGAGAATGTGAAGCTGGAGGAATTAATGAAGAAACTCCATGATCTTTTGGAGAAGGGGTTTATCCATTAAATTGTGTCTAAATTGGGAGAACTTATTCTATTTTTGATGAATATTGTAGGATCTATGTGGTTGAGTATTAATTATAGAGAACTGAATGGGGTCACAATAAAGAACATGTAACCTCTTCTAAGAGTTGATTATTTTTTGACCATCTTCAAAGGGATTAGTTCATTTATATTATTTATCTTCAATCTGGTTAACATCAATTGAAGGTGAATAAAGAAGATATTTCAAAAACATTCTTACGATCAAGATATGGGCATTATGAGTTTGTTTTTATTCCTTCGTTTTGTCTAATTATTTTGAATTTTTTTTGGATTTGGTTAATAGAGTCTTTAGGGACTACCTTGATAAAATTGTGGTCATTTTTATTGATGATATTATGAAATATTCCAAATTTCATGATGAGGTTGAGGATTATATAAGAGTAATTTTTCAAACTCTATTGATGGAGAGGCTTTCTAAAATTTCATAAAATATGAACTTTGGGGCACAACAAGTTGCTTTATTGGGGCACATTATAACCAATGAATGAATCTCTGTTGACCCTTCCAATAAAAAGCATATAGAGGAGTGTCCTCAGCCTACATCAATAATTGATATTTTTTTGTTTCCTTGGTTTATCATTGTATTATAGGAGGTTTGTGAATATTTTTTACAACATTATAATCCACTATCTATTTTAACTTGAAAAGGGGTTATTTTCATCTTGAAAAAGGAGTGTAAGGAATTATTCCAAGAGATAAATAAGAAATTGGTTACTCCACCCCTATTAACTCTACCCTCAACCATAGAATGATTCATTATTTCTAGTGATTCATCTCTAAAAGGGCTTGGGTATGTCCTCATGTAAAATGACAGGGTGATTTATTATGCATATTGGCAACTAAAGACTCATGAGTAGAACTATCCTATGCATGATCTAGAGTTGGATGTGGTTGTTTTTATCTGAAGATATAGATGTACTATATTTATGGGGAGAATTTTGATATTTACACAGACCATCAAAGATTGACATATATTTTCATAGAAAAGGAATTTAATAAGATACAGTGGAGATGGTTGTAAATTATTAAAGACTCTAATTGTTTAATTAATTATCATCCTGTAAGATAAAACAAAGTTGTTGATTCATTAAGTAATAAAGAACCTATTTTTCTAGAAATTTTGAGGATCCAAGTATATCCATTGATTCAAGACCTTGTGAAACTCGATATGAGAATAGGAAGGGAAGTTCCATCATCAACCCTATCGCAAATGATTTCTCAACTATCATTACTAGGGAAGATCAAGAAATATAAAAAAGAAGATCTTTTGTTATAGAAGATGTTTCAGGCTATGAAAGATGGGAGGTTTCCCAAGTTAAATATTTATCAAGAAGGGTTAATGGAATTTCATGGAAGACTATATGTTCTATAAATTCCATTAATAAATAAATAGATAATGGATGAAGCTCATAGATCTAAATTCGTTTAATATATCATGGAAGTAATAAATTTTATTGGGACCTTTTTGATCACTATTGGTGGGATAATATGAAAAGGGATATTGTTGACTACACTACAAGGTTCCTGGTATGCTGGAATGTGAAGGAAGAGTGACAAATTCGTAAAGGGGTATTACAACCACTACCTATACTAGCATTTTAGTGGGACAATATCACTGTGGACTTTCTCACTAGTCCCCCAAGAACTTCCAAAGGAAATAATGCGATATGGGTAATAGTAGACCATCTCATTATGACTACCCATTTTATCACTATCCAAGAAGATTCCTCTCTTGATCGACCTTCCAGGATTTACATGAAGGAAGTGGTCAGACTACATGGAGTTCCACTTTCTATCATTTATGATCATGATCCATAGTTCAAATCAAAATTATGGAGAAGTCCTCAAAATTATTTATGTACTAAATTGAATTTTTTATGACCTATCAACCCCAAAATTATGGGCAATCTAAAAGGACTATTCATACACTCAAGGTAATGCTATGAACATGCTCAATGGAATTCAATGGCGGTTGGGATCAACATCTCTGATTAGATGAGTTCTCATACAACAACACATTCTTCATGAGCATTAAAATGACACGATATTAATCTCTATATGGGAAGCATTGTAGAACTCCTACTTTTTGGGATGTTGTTGGTGAGAGAAAGAATCTTGGGAATGATCTTATGTTAGAGATGACAGAAAAGGATCTTGCCTTCCAAGAACACATTAAGGATTCTCAGAGTTTGAGGAAGTGATATACCAACATACTTCAAAGGGGCATGGAGTTTGATGTATTTGATAATATATTTCTTCTAATTTCTCCATGGAATAAGTACATGAGGTTTGGTAAGAAAAGGGAATCTCAATCCCAGGTACATTCGTCCCTATGAAATACTTGATCGGGTAGGCAGAGTGGCTTATCAGCTTTCACTTATTACAAATATATCTCAAGTTCATGATGTATTCCACATATCCCTCTTGATGAAGTATATAAATGACCCTTCACATGTAAATAATCCATAGGTGGTACAATTGGAAAACAAAATCTCTTATTAGGAGCAACCAATGGAGATCCTAGATCGTATAGATAAGGTTCTATGAAGCTATACTACCCAACTTGTAAAATTTTTATAGAAGAACCAAAAATATGAAGAAGCCACATGGGAACTTGAAGAGACTATGAGGTATAAGTACCCACATATTTTTTCTTCTAATGGTATGAGATGACATTTTGAGGATAAAATTTCAGAAGGGGGGAAGTATGTAACGACACCAACTTTTTGAACAATACTTTATATAAAAATGAAAGTTTTACTTTGTTATTATCAATAAAAATATATAAGTATAATTGATATGTAACCATCGAGTTTTGATTATTATTATAATGTTGGTTAGTATTACTTTTGTTTAATATGACCACTATAATCCATAATAATTATTATAATTATAGTTTATAAATAAAAAATGATAATGGATAATTAATGTAGAATGAAGAGTCAATGGCCTGTACTAGTAGAATCAAGCCATAAAAATTCTACTTTTGGAGCATGGGAAGGAAGTAGTGTCACACGACTTTACATTGGACCAATCTAAATCTGAGATTCAACATGTTAATATTGAATGAAATTGCATACGGGAGAAGTTCAAGATGATAGAAATCACAACTAGGGAATGTTGTCTTAGCCACCCCAAGATTCTATCAGCATTTCACACCTTAGTCTTTGGTCAAATGAAGGTTTTTTAAGGGTTTATGTAATGAGGCCATAGTTACTTTGTGTAATCCCTTTTTACAGAAAAAATTGTTATTTCATCATTTCCATTTGAATTATAGTTATTCAGTATAACATATATTTTTAATTGAGGTAAATTTTATAAAGTGATTTTACAGTTAAAAATTGTAATTCTATTACTATATTAAATTTAGTATTTATTGATAATTTTTAAAATGTAATATTTTCTAAAAAACACACCCTTTTATTTTCAAATGATAACATATTTTGTTTTTTATGGGTCGAAAATTTTACTATGCATGTCACTATGCATTTTTGGTCGGCTATTTTTTATAATAATAATGAATTTTCATAGCTAAATGTTAAATAAATAATATGTATATATTTTTTAAGATAAAATAAATGACAATTTTTAATTCATAATTTTGATATTTGGTTATGGTCTATTTATGATGTTTTTATAAAATACTTTGTTTTCACTGAATAGTAAAAATACTTTTCGGTGTTTTCAGTATGATTAATGAAATCATTAGTGATTTATTAATGAAGAAATAAGGCTAGTCGACTCTTAAGGAACAAAATATGATATGAGCTGTCACAAGTGTCCAATACCATGGGAAATACCATGGTTTCACAAATACCACTAATGAAGTGTCTTTTGAAATTAATAAAATATTCTATCAATTTTGAAATAACTACCCACCCATTGATTAATTTATATTCATTCCAAATTTATACTCCACTTTTTTCTACTATTTATACCACACAAGATGTCCTCCTATGGTGTCCACAAGCCCTCAGGATTCTGATCATTGTGTTTTTGATGTTAGACTTCACGGTTAGGGAATTCTAAACTTCTCTTTTCCATTTATGTTCTCTCTTATGTGGTTTGTATTTCAAGTTTAATTACCATATTATTACTTACATTTTATTCTTCCCATATACTATATTATGTGTATTTTATATTTCCCTTATCATTTTAATGTTTTCTAAAATAATGTATCATATTCGTTGTGGGGAATAATGTTCTTCTCAGAAGCTATCTCTTTTTATCAAGAAATAATGTTAGTTTATTTATGTGAATACCTATAACTATTTAATTTATAGGGGTATTCATGAATACATAAAAATTTAATACTTTATTCTATAACTGATATACATAGAACCCTTATTCCCTTTATGTGGTTATTAATGAAATAATGATCATGTTTTTATGCATTTTTTAAAATGTCGAGATTTTGATATGAAACACGTTTCTTTTTTTCTATATGGGTTATTTATGAAATATTAGATTATGATATATGGTGATCACATGGAAATAAAGACATATTAATTGTGTTTCTATATAGATCTATAATGCATTGGGTATAGAAATTAATCTCTAGAGATGACAAGCTTTAATATTCCTCAGTGAACAACATTGGTAATTTTTATGACACCATGGGGATGGAACTTGGTGATATGCTTATGAATTTATAAATTAAATTTTTAGCCACATTTTAATGTTATTATTCATGATTTTTCATTATGATATTCCTCTTTTTCCATTTTACATGTTTTTATGTATTTCATCAAGTTCTTATTGATATCACAAGTAAACTATTTCCCTTATTTTCATTTACTAGGAATTTTGATCACCATATCGATTGATTTATGTCCCTAAGTTATGATATGTAGTAATTGATATTAGGATGAACCTATGATGATGCCTTAAAATTGTATTAGAATAATGTGTTAAGTTTTCATGTATTATATACCTTATTTCCATGACACTACTCTTTAATGATACTCTGTTTGTAAAATGAAATGAAAAGTCATATAATAATAAGGAGAGATGCTATAGATATGATTAATTTTTGGGTTTTTAGGGTTTTTACGGAGGCATTGGAAGATATTATGTCATTATTAAATAGGGTTTTTTATTTTTTTTATTTTTTTTATTATTTTATGGATTTTAGTAGTTATCCATTTGAGTTTCCTTTTTTAGACATCCTACGATTTTCGTGATCATGTGAATTTTATCCCTTGGTTATAGAATTTTTCTTTGGTTATATTTATTTTCTTCTTTAGTGATTTATGATAATTCATAATTCACTCCAATTGTATACATTAGTGATATGAACCCTCCATGTAATCCCCAAGTTATGCCTATGAAAAGACGTACTTGTGTTTTAAAAATAATTAATAAATAAAAACTGATATTTTCAAAAATATGAATGGGGTTTTCTTATAATATTTTTTAATCATGATATAGGTATTACCAATTAATTTCATGTGAAAAAATATATTTCGCTAGTTTATTTGTGATGTTTTATAAGACCATGGAAAATAAAATTATTTATATTGATCCCTTTAATGTACTTTTTATTTATTTTGAGGTTTAGAATAACTGTTTATGACTTATCAACATTATTGATTATTATTAATGATATTTATTATGCAGATACTACTTGATAATTCTTAGTGAAATTGTTTTTTACTAATCCTTGTATGAATTTAGCGTAATAGGGATAATGAATATTTTCTTAGGTTTCAGTAGAGTTCTACAATAGAAATCACATTTACCACTTTCAACTAAAAAATTGATAATTAAAAAAAACATACTTAATATATTGTTAACTATTTTCATTTGTGATGATTTACTGGATGGATAGATTAGATGAGAATATCTGATTAAATACATAAACAGTTTTAGTTTTCAAATTTGATTTGAAATTTCAAGTATCATTCTTGGAGTTATTTTAAAAATTATATTTTCACTCATGATTATGTTATTTAAAAACATGTTATTATAAAATTTATTCATAAAAAATTACTATATTATGATATTTAATTTTTATTAACACTAACACCTTGGATAATTTTCCTTTTTTTCTTATTTAAAGTGTTTGACCTAACACTATAACCTTAGAATATTTTTTCTAAAAATATGTTACGTAATTTGTATTAACATAGTGAATTAAACAAATTTTAAATGATTGAAAATAAATTCAATATGTATGTAAATTATTTTATATATTATGATTAAGGAAGTGGTTGAATTTTTTATTCTCTAATATGATTTTCAAATGATATGATTTGATTACACTGACTTACTCTCTTTTAAATAATTAATTTTATAAGGGATAACTACCTTAGTTATAAACAAAATAATAGTATTTCATTGTGAATTATTCTGAAACCCCTAGTTTTTAAATAATTCTATAAATGTATTCCTAGAATAAAGTCACTAAATTCAAACCCCTAAGGACTGGGGAAGACCATTGTCATCTGGAATATATTTTTGTGGGTTTCATTTGCGTATATGGTTAAAGATCACTACATGTGTAATTCTGGAGATATTTGGGGTTTTTTGGTATTTTTATATTACTATTATAGGGAATAAAGATATCATAATTTGATATATAACCCATAAAAATTATTTATCAACCTCTATATTGTGAAAGATCATGTTATTAAAGGATTTATGGGTGATTTTTGTAATCATAATTGGCTTGTCTGAGTATTTTCATATTATGTTTTGACTATAATATAGAAAAAACAATATAGGCTGATAGGTATTAATAAGGATTTAAATTCATCAAGGATTTATGCATTATTAATTGACATCGGCAGGTAAGCAATGTTAGAATGACATTACAACTCATGTGTTTTCTTTTTTTTCTTATGTGATATCAAGAATCAATAGAATATCTTTATTAAAAGAACATAAATATTATATAAATAGTATTTTACAATTTATCTATTATTGATGATTATGTTAAAATAAATAATCTATTGGTTCCCTCATTATAGTTTCTCTATTTATTCCTAATGACAGTCAGTATTTCTTGTTTAACATTTTAATTCCAAACATACAACCTGATCTATATAACTTTATTTTTTTGTGAATGTTTCTTGATACAAACTTCAATATTACTTTTATAATAATGTCATTTATTTATTAATTATTGTTAATTTAGGAATATAATACCACATTTGTTTGGTAATGTGTCTCAAACATGATATTGTATTATTTTATATGCCCAAATTTTAGAATGGTATTGTTTTCTATTTTTATATTCTTTCGGTCATGTTATGCGTATCTATTTTATATTCATTAGTTTTTATGGTATTATTATACCTTATAAATGATCTGTGATGTGTTTTCATATATGAAAATTAAAGCAGAAACTATAAAAAATATCATGTAATGTGATATTCGAATAAGAAATATTTTAATCACAATATTGACAAGATTATTCATGGAGGGTAATGGAATCCTTTCACTAGAATATTTTATATTATTTATGAAATAAATTAAATATTTATGTGAAAATGTCTTAGATTTTATTTTAAAACTATGTTTTTTATACCAAAAAAATTCATGAAAATTTGGTGTTTAAAATGTAGGTTTTTGGTTTTAAATTTTTAAATGAGATGAAAAATTTGGTAAAAATACAATTAATTGACTAATGTTATAACGGGAAAAAACTTTTGATATGTAGGGTTTTACTTGAAAATATTATTTTAATAAAGACAAGTGGAATGTAATTTTAAAATGGGGTCGTTAACTTGAAAATATATTTGGATTGTTTATTTTTAAAAGAGGTTTAATTTTTTAATAAACCTCAAGTAAGATAATGATTTATCAATATAGAAATTTTAGTTGTAGAACTAGTAGAAGTAACCATATGATAATACTATAATGTGGAGAACAATCTATTATGTATAAATCAGTTTGTTAATGGTATAGATCGAATCATAAGGATGTCCATGTATCCGAGGGAGTTGATATCTCTTAGTAAATTGTAATTCATAGTCTCTTGGAAATAGTTCATAGAGAGCATGGTGATATCCAAAATTCATATGAACATATAATTTTTTGGGTCCCCATTTAGTTATTAGTACCATTGGGTATTTCAATATTTGTGTTGGAATTGAGATCTATACATCTCTTGTGTAATAAATGTATAAGGACCCATCCTTAAAAAATATGTATCTATCTATTAAAACTAGAGTTATCTTTTTTACATTCCCAATGATATTTTTGGTATAATGTTTTATAAATTCTGGACATAAAATATACATATCAATCCACATGAATACATCATGGGTACAACCAAAATAGTATCCATTTCTTCCAATACATAAAATTTTTAACACAAAACAACAACATGATTTTTTTGAAAAATATTTATAACATTTAACTTGAATAACTTTTTCTCTTACACATCTTTATAACATATGAAAAACATTTAAAAAAATTGGATTAGAATAAAAATATCAGTAAGGGATATTAAAATAATGAAATAATCCATTAGTCCCTGAGAACTTATAAACTTATGAAATCATTTTTTCAAATCCATACTTCTCACACAAATTTACTTATTTTGTAAAACAGGAGAGTTCCATAAAAAACTATAGAACATATATAAAATCATAAAGGTATATTAGGTAATTAATTAATTATATTGAGACCCTCACCCAAACATTCTGATTTTCAAACCTCAAAACTACCTTACTATGTAACCCTCAAGACAACCTTATGTTGTAACCATCAAAGTTACACTTGGAGTAACCATATGTCCAAACTACAACATACAAATAACCAATAAAATGGAGGGATATATAGGCACAAACATTAATAATAATTAATTCCCAATATCCATAACATAATTAAAAAACATGAATCATTTCATAAAAAAATTTATTATGAATTTCTTAAAATATAATTTTAAAAGAGTACTTTTTAAAGGAATGTCCCATAGAAATATAATATGATTGAATATTGAGTTAACTGAATTATATTATTACGTTTATATAGAAATAAATAAACATAATAAATCATATTATAAATTAAAAGACTTAAAAAATTATTTTGGCAGCACAGAATTAATGACGTAGAAGGTTAACCCAAAGAATGGAAATTGGTTTAAGAATTACCTTACATATGGTTTCTCTTACATAAAACATGTTTAAAACTCATATATAATGGTTTAAAGAGTGTTATTAATATTTTGAATAAACATTATAATGTTTATAACACATAATATGATCATTATATAACAAAATTCGACCCATTTATTAATAATATTTTGTTATTTCAATTGCTTTGAGTGTGTACTTCACATGACTTCCATGGTTGGTTCGTAATGGATTTTTTTATCAAATGGAAGAAAAACACCAGAAGTGTAATTAAATGGTGTTAATATATTTTAAAAATATATAATTATTCCATAAATCATTTTGGTTAAATGCTATCATGATGAATCATTAGATAAATCATTAGTGATATTTGTTTTGATCATTTTGGTGTTCTTCAATAATCATGAACTTGTTTCAAGATATACCTTTAATATTATGCATAAAAGTTAATTAAAGAACACAATATAGGAAATATAATACAATTTATAAAAATTTCAACCATTAAAATGGGTATACAACCAACTTTGAAGGATATAACGAATATTGAAGACACATCATTCACGATGTGGTTAAATCGATACATCACAAACAATAATTTTTTTTTTAGAATAATTGGTGGCGGAGAAGGAGTTTGATGATGAATAATTCCATAAATATGATAAAAATACATAAAGTATGTAATAATGAATATTCTATTCCTCTTGGATAAGGTTATGTGAATAGATTATAAGAAAAGAAAAAAATTGAAAATAATAGACAAGAAAATGAAAGAGGATTTTTACCTCCTGACCTCTTTTCCTTGAGATCCTCATTAAGGCCTTTAGTATTGGAATTTTGTTGATAAAAGTAGGTCATAGAAGTGGGAAAGATACATGAGAATATTATTTTGTTTAATGTAGACAATTATCCAATCTTGAGAGTTGTGATAGGAAGAGGGGGTGAGGGTGGTATTTATAGTGGGGGAGAGGAGCGATTTTCAAGTATTTAATTCATTAGTTTAAATGTTTTGCTAAATACTCTTAATATTCAGATTATTGGGACAAAAAAAAGTAATAAGTGCATATATATTATAAAATAGGGACATTTAAATCATCCATTACTCAGGAATTATGTAGAAATTCATTTATTTATCATTTATTATAATTTATCGAATTGTACTATTCTCAAAATTCATGTATTTTAGAAAAAATAGAAAAATTAACCCAAAATTTTTTTGATATGTATAATTAAATAATGCACTAACTTTTATCAAAATGATTTTCATGATATGAGAATTTTAATTTTGAAATAAAAAATAATTTATTCAAAAAAATAACAATTTTAAAAATATATGTTATTTTATAACACCTTGAAAAAATTAATCAAGGCCTCATATAATATTAGAAAAACATTAATTAGTGAGGTTACTATTAATTTGGACATATGAATATTCATTTGGTCATATTACTATTCATAATGGTAACAATACTATTCATAAAGTTAGGTTACTATTCACCTAATTTTTTTTTTTTATCAAACTCCAAAAAATAAACTGATCACGACCGTTTAAACCATTTTGTAAAAATTCAAATCATATAAATGAAAAAAATATATTTAATGGCTATTTTAAAATTATATAATTAAAATAATGTGTCATTATGTAGAAAATCATTTTTTCATGCATCTCAATCTATTTTTAAAACATCGGGGGGTTACAAAATGCTTTGGTGAAGTAATGGGAAAATTAGACATGAATTAGTGGTTTAGTGGATAATTTCGTAAAGGTTAAGTGTCATTTTAGACTTATCAGGGATTGAAGTCATATATGATGGAGTTTTTAAAGACCCTTATTCCAACCATTTTTTTAGTTTAGAAATATAAAAGCAATAGAATTATAATCTTATTTGAATTTTTTATTTTGGTTGATGGGTAATTTTTCATTATATTATATGGATTTAAATTTGTATGTTTTAGCATAAATTATTATGTATTTGTTCATAGTTTTATGTTTTTTAGACTTTGGGGGTCTAGGTGTATCCTTGATGAGGTTCCACCTATAATGTAAAATTGTATACTGCATTAGGAACATAGTGGAAGGGTACAAGATACCCACTGAGTTAGATAGTGTCCTAGGTGTCTTAGGAGTTCCACCAGGTACCAAGTATACCTAAAAATTGTACCCAACATTCAATAACCTTGTATTTTAAAATAAGACATTGTTTAATAGCGTACAAGACACAAAACAACAACTTAAATGATCCATGAAATAATATTATTTTAAATATGATCATTATAACATGGTCATTGAATTGGTGGGTATGAATATGAGTAAATAAATTATGATATTTACATAAAAAATTCATAATAAAAAAATACTTTTTTATTTTTAGGAAGCATGCACCCATATTTTAGTAGTCAATTATGCTTCAAAAATATATTTTCTTCAAAAATGGGTTTTGTTTCATTTTGTGAGTGAAAAATGTTATTAAATAATACAGCTTTTATAAATTTTATTTAATAAAATGGCAATGATTTTTAAATCATCCCACAAAATTTATCTTTGTTTGAATTGTTTTTCTTATAAAATTGAATTTCCAGTGAACAGTAGAAAATAACCGATTTTTCTAAATCATCCATTTCATTTCATTAAATTATATAACATAAAATTATCATTTTATCTTATAATAAAATAAATATTCTTTAATTATAAATAATATAATTAATTACATAGGAATAATTTTTATATCAAAAAATTTTATAAATTTAATTTTGGGCTTAAAGAATATTTTTTCTGAAAACTAATTTTTATTGTGATTTATGCATTTATAATAAAATTTATTTCCTTTATAAATTGAATCTTAAAAAATAAGCTGCATATTTTTCAATCCAGAGGTTTAAATTTGATAATATTTCCCTTCTATATTTAGTCATTATAAATAGTAAACGAAGTAAATATTTGACACATCGGTAAGGGTAAATAAGTTTATAAAATTAAAAAAATGTGATAAGTCCTAAAAAAGACACTATAAATGTATTAATTTTATTTTATATGTTTTTTTGACCATGAAAAACAAACATTAAGAAATGTGGAATTTTTTTTCAGTTTCCTATGATATTGGTCATAATATGATTTTAATTAAAGAATAAAAACAAAATTATGATCTGAATGTTTTAACAAATCTAATATTTTTTGTAGAAATAAAAAGAGATTATGATTAATAATATATTGTTATTTTAAATATATATGAATTTTATTTTACCTAGTAGTTTATATTTCATTTTTAGTGATGATATAAATAACTTAAATGATTGTGCAATGTAGACGCAATGCTTGTGCAAGGAGTAGAAAATAAAATAAAGGAATTTAAAACTGCTAAATGTATTATTTTATTGGGTGATTGATAGTGCCTCGTAAATTTTTTAACTAAAAATAATATATTATTTTGTTATACAATTTTATATTATAATTTAATTACCATCTTGATTTCATTAATCTCAGACTATATGAATAGTTTCGAAAATGAATCTAATGGTATATTAAGTTAAATAACATTTTATTTGATGATTTAAAATTCATAAAAATATTATCATTGGAAAATATAAAAGTATATGGTAGATAAAATCAACCATGATCCATTTATAACTTACTTGTACATTTATATTAAATTTCTTGACCCCTAAAGACTAAAAAACGTTCATATTGTTGTACTCATGAGAAAGAGTTAACAAGGGTTCAAAATAAGTGATAAGGGTTAAAAAATAACTTAAAGATATACAAATTTAATTATATGAGATTATTTAGACTCATAATCTTCATATACTCAAATTATATCAATTTTCAACTTTTTTATGAAAAATAATTTAATTTAATTTAACACGTTAAATAATTCCAAGAGTGTCCCCCCCCTCCTCAATTATAAATAGTCACCTTGTCTCCTCTATTCTTGACACATTTTGAGAACTCTAGTTCGACAAATAATTGAAAAATATCTTCACAACATCCCTTACCACATTTTATATGCCCTGGTCTCACTAAAAAACCCATCATAGAATTCTTAAGGTATACACCATGAAGGTTTCCCTTGGTGAATGTATATGTCATATCCACCTTATTTTATGACTATTTATTCTTCTACCATAATCAAATATTCTTAAGACTTGATTAAATAATAACATAAGAATATTACACAAACATAAATGTTATTATTATTCTGGTATAACCTTTTTTAATCCCATTTTCTATCATAATTTAAATTAAAACATCACTTGTACGTATGTCAAGACTATAACCTCCATAAATTCATGTGTTTAATTTTTCATAACCACGTGACATGAATCCTATTTATGATGGATTTAATTAATAAAAATTATATTAATTAAAAAAATTTCATCTTTGAATATTATATATCATCTTCTTTATTACCATTTTATCAATTTAAGAATGACTACATTGTTCATGTATATGTGTGTATTAACACCACCATGAAGTAATAAAACATTTTTCCATGTACACCTTTCATGGATTATTTTTAAATTATATTTAATGAATAAAAATTATAATAATTTCTTGATTAAAATTAGGTTAATGGTGTAACAATGACCCCTTTTTACTATGCTAATATTACCGAGTCTGTTTTGGCATTATGAACTGAATGTCCTCTAATATTCTTCCATAAACATAATTGATTATGTAAATAAATAACTCATGGTAATAAATTATATAAAATGGATAATGATAATGGAATAAAAATGAAAATGTTATTATAAAATTAAATAACTATTCTTTTTTATTTTGGAGCTAAAGAACATACGATTCAATATAGTATTTATGGTAATGGAATTTTTTTTAAAACCCCGTATTAAAGTATTCCAATGAAAATTTGTTTTCTATTAGAATTATATTTAAGATGTTTCAAAAATAATTATAATTAATACTTAAAATCAAATTAAAATTAATTTTAAACAACCTTTAACTTTTTACCATGTTTATAAAGTAATGTTCCCATCATTTTCCAAAGGTGGTACTACTAATGAATGTTTGAAAAGAATAATTGCTTTATCTTTTACAACATTAATGAAATTTCCCACCATTATGAATTTTAATTTATTAATGTATTCTTTTACATTTTTCAATTTTTTATTTTCAAATGAAATTATTTCCATAATATTTTTGGAATTTTTTCATTTTAAATATTTGTAAAAAGAATGGGTTATTTATCCATATTTTTATTTGAAATTATGGAGTTCTTTTATCATGGTTTAAAAAACTTTTCTCAAAGGTTTTATAATGAAAAGATTAAATATTAAAAAAATTGATGTATTACCTGAGAAGTATAGGTGATGATAGTTGATCGTAATGATACTTTTCTGATGGTTGAGCCTTATAAAGATTATACAATGGGTGTTCTCGTTATGAATTATATGATAGGTGGGCTTGGTATAGATTATATGACAAGTGAGTTCGATATTTTTCTCTAATTCACTAGATGATGTTCCTTATCTTCAAAATAAAAAATATGGGAGTTAACTAGGGAGATTAATCTTATGTATTTAACAAGGCTCTAGTTATTTTTTAAATGAGTAAACAAGAGTTATAAATATAATGACCTATGTTATAAATTAGGTTTTATATTTTATTACTATGGGTTATAAATGTTTTATTTGATAAAAAGAGTGTTTTAATATGGTTATTATTTCTTTTATATGCTAAAATAATATTGTGATAAAGGTAAACATTTTATGGGTTCTACTTTTTTCATTGGAATAATGGTTCACTTTCTTCAATACCCCTTACTGATCATTTTGTGTTCAAAACATGTTTTTAAATTACTTTAACATATTATTATGGATAATTACGAGAAAATAAGATGTCAAGATTAAAATCAAGATTATTTTTCATGAAAAGACAATGTGTTATATATTAAAAAAGTCTCATATTGAGGTAAAAGGGGATATAAAGTAGAAGAGTCCATCTGGTCAATGTAATGCATGTAAGTTAATTCTAGTCCAAAGTCAAAAAGTTATGTAATGTTTTACAGTTGGTTGCCCGTAGTTGGTATCAGATCAAAGGTTTAGATAAATTTTGAGATTAGGATAAGAAAACCTTGGTGAAAATATTGTGGATAATTATATTTTAAAGATAAAATCTTAATATTTTCTTAAATTAAATATTATGTGATTTCTTAGAAATTAAAGAAATGTCTGGATACTGGAAATTGGATGTGGTTATGTCACGAATTCCCTTATGGGTAACAAATATAAATAGCATGTATTGGGTATTAACTCTTTAATGGTCCATAACTTCTCAGACTATTAAATTTCTAGTTTGGGTGTTTGAGGTGTTTAAGTGGAGTTATGAAGATGTTCAGTGGAGGTAGAGGCTACAAAAAACTAAAAAAGTTTGTTTACCCCATTAAATAGAAATTCACAATGTGACATTATGTTTATTGGAATGTGTATCTCGTGGTTCACAACTTTTGTGTGGGGGAGAAGTTCTATGTGAATTATATTCATGATGTTTATAAATTCATGTTGAGACTAAATGTTTTTCAAGGGAATTTCATGGTGTTGTAAATTCAAAACTTGAATGGGATTCACAGCTTGTATTGCATGGAATCCAAGGAATTAAGGATGTGAATATGAAATTCATTATTTGAATGAAGTAGGATGAAAGCTATTTATATTGTGATACATCAACCTAATAAAATTATTTCCATCTTTTTTAATCATAGCTCTTGGGAAAACCCTATAACCTTTATAGGATCTATCATCCTTATTCATTTCTACCCTAATCATTATGTTTTTGAGGTTGTTTGATATAATATGTGGTAAGTTCTTTCTCTTATCCCCTTATTTCCTTACATTACAACCATGACTATTCAAACATGTAGTATTTTTCTAATTCATGGAGCTTTTGGTATTTGGTTCTATGATCCCTTGGTGGGGTTTAGGTTGATATGAGGTTTCCCTCATTTGTTTATTTTTTCCATGTTATTTCTTCTTCTACCTATTATGTGAAGTAGTTTAAAAAATATTCATTGACATCAGGGATCTATCAAAACTCATTATTTTTATCATGCGGGAGGGGTTATTGTTTTATTTACCCTTAATGACAATTGTTTACATCTAGTCTAATAAATACAGTCAATTGGTTAATTTTAAAATGAAATGGTAAGGGGAATAAACACATGTTTTAACTTCTTTGATGTTGTTGATATTTATATTTTATGGACTTGATTCTTTAATAAATCTTATGATCAATGGAGGATTTCTTTGTGATGTAGTGGATATTATTATAGAACCATTATTGTGTGGTTGTTTTGTATTTATTAAAATGATTTTTTTAATAATGTATATTCAACTTATAAATAGGTTGCTCATGTAAGATGTTGTTTGTGTGAGAATTAAATAGAATAGGGAAATAAAAGTGATAAAAATCATCTTGTCAAATGAAAATATGTGTAAAGTAGATGTGATGTGTATTTTTTGGGTGTGGTTGTGATGTGGTAGTTTTTTATGTGGGATGATGATATGTGGAAGTTATTTGTAGTAGTGATTCATGGTAGTGATGAGTGGTTGTGATGCGGTAGTTGTGATGATACGTGGTTTTGGAATTTTGTTGTGGCTATGATGTTTAGAAATTATTATTTGGAGGTGGTTTTTATGTGGAATGGTATCCATGTGGGAGTTATGGTATAAAAAGGGGATGAGGATTATGATCTTTTTTGTGTTCTTCTTGTGTTGTAGGGGTATGGTGTTAGTTTCTCAGTAGTAATCGAATATGTTTTTTCATACAAAGAGAGAAATTTCTTAGGTTAAAATGAAAAATATTGATAAAATTATAATCTATAATGAATGAAAGAAATGAAATATGGTGTTTGGTTTAAATTGGTTGTGGTTTTATGTAAAACAAATGGGGTTTTTAAATGGAATGGGTTGGTAATGTTAAACTAGACAACGGATTAATTTGAAATGAAATGTGAAATTTTCAATGTGTCTTCTGAAATGTGGTTGTTTGTGTGGTATTGTGAAATTTAGGGGTTTTAGAAAATGTATAGGAAGGTTGGGAGACCATGGGAATGATTCTGTAAGTCATGATGGTAATCTGGTTGTGAACCCAAGGTCGGGCTTGTTTATTGAGTTTATTATATATAACTTGTATTTTCTATGTGATTTAAATACACTCCATTCCCACATCGACAAATATGTACTGAAAACAAAATATTTTAGAATTTTTTAATCAACATCCTGATGGTGAGGATGTATGCTTCGGCTACCCACCAATCCCCACTCTCTCTTATACGTGTGGTTCTAATGCCTAGGTTGTTAGGGCCGAAAGTCAAAAATGAACTAAGCGGGATTGATGTGATTGATGAGGTAGATTATCGCTGGGGAGTGCATGGTTATAGGAAGGACTAGGGTTTATTTACTTCATTTTCATGATTCCCTAATATTCCGGTGGCGTGGATATGATGTGATGACCCTTGTTTCTTTGGGAATGATGTGATGTCCTTGGTGTCTTCCGGTGATATGTGATGTGATGTCACAGTTTAGGTTATTTGAGGTAGGATTCTATATATGTGATACGGGAATTCCCGAACATACTATATTTTGGTGTGAGAGAAAAAAATCAATGATAAAGTGGTGTGGGGTACCCCTATCAATATTAATCATATTTTGTTACAATACATGGAAGCATTATTTGGTGTGTGTTCCTGGGTGAGGATTTGGTTAGTTAGTTGAGTAGTTTAGGTGTGGGTTTTTCTTATTTTTTGTCACTGGTGAATTAGTATGGTCTTTTAATATGTTCATATGAGACTTTTGGCATGATACTACTGAGTATACAAGTATACTCATCCAAAATATATACAAATTTTTTTACAGGTTTTCAAGATGACTTCAGGGAATGTGGTGGATATTACAAGCACAAACATTGGGTCTTTCATTAGAATTTATTTGGGGTATTTATTTTGGATACTTTTATATTTGATTATTTATAAATGCATCATGTGATAGTTTTCGTTTCATTTCATTCTTATTATGTCATATAGTTCCATGCATTTTATTTAACCTATCTTTTTATGATGATTTATATAGAGGGTAATGCCTCCTATGTGTGATATTTTATACCCTAGGTTCTAGTTTCCATCACTGGGCCTTTTGGATGTTGGACGTGGTGTTCATTATGTCACATTCGTTTTTTTCCCATGATGGGCTACTTTAGAGGGATGGGGTCTTGAATGAGTTGTATCAAAGGGTTTTGGTAGTGACATATGATTTAGTTCTGGGTTAGGAATAATGAGGATTACATGGGTTGGTAAGTAAATAGTGTCATTTCATTTTCATGCATGACATATGATAGGTAAAACCTGCTAATACATGGTGTTTTAGGTCCCCTCATGTTCCAATCTAATAATTATGAACCTTTAGAATAACTAATTGTGGTGGTGGTTATTTCAGGGAAGAAACCTAGGATAGGTTCATATATCATAATTGTTTGTGTTCTTATCTGAGTTGGCTGGTCATGTAAAGCTAAACTGAATTAATTAAAATAGATATTAATAAAATTCTATACTATCAGAAATAGGAATTTATTGTTCTCCTTTTTAGTTAATTCTCATGGAAATCGTCCATGTGTGGTATAGATTAGGTGAGGTTCAAGAGGCTGACTTGGTTGACCACCGTATGGTTTATCTAGTTGAGGAGGAGTATCATTGGTAGAGGAAATTTTTTGTTTTCTAGAGTCATGATTTAGAAATGTATGAGAGATATGTTTTCAGTCTAGAGATATGGAATTAGTAGGAGGATCTATATATATTATTCATTTTGATATTGGATAGGGTTGAATATTGGGTCCCAATGAATGTTATTCAAGTGCGGAGAGTTGTGCGTTAGTGGTAGATGTTGTATCTTCGTGACCAAAGGGAAGAAAACATTTTTAATTTCTACATTTAGAAACAGTTTTGAGTATAATTTCATTCATAAACCAAAATTAAGTAAATAGGTAGGATCAAATATCAATTCAACATGATATTATGTGTATAAAGGAGCATGGGATCATGTTTTTGGTCCATTTTTATTTTACCCTTGATCTTTTCAACGATGAGGATTCTTATTTGGGGCATTTTGAGGTGGAACTTTGTCTTTCTATATGGTATAAATTTACTTCATTTAATTTTACAAGGTAGATGGAGGTTTAGAATAAGGTGATGGTAATCAAGTGTATGAAATCATGGAGAGGATTACCCTTCCATGGGAACTAGAAAATTCTCTCAATGAGTAGAATTTTCATCTTTGTGTTTTAGGTGATATGGCCTTCAATGTTTAGTCCACTAGGGAGTCAAGATCAGTGGATTCCTTTTTGGCCTTCTGGGGACATTGGTTAATGTTATTTTCATGGGGGACATGGGATAGTACTCTTCACCTATGGATTCCATGACCATCTTTATAATTAGCAACCCTTGGTTCATAGAACTCATTATGGTGGAGGTGGTTAGATTTAGAGTCATCCTCGTAAGAAGTTAGAAACATGCCAATTTCCAAAGTAGTGGAAGCATGTTTATACACCATTGAGAGCAGATAGAGTGGGAAGAATTAAACCCCATGACAATCATTATCTTTAGGGAACTCGACTTGAATATGATCATTTGTGTGGTCATCAGTTGATGGCAAAAAATCCTAGAAAGTACTATTGCATGAAGTGGAGTTGACAGCGCCAGAGGAGGAGCATGTAAAGAATCTCAAAGTTGTATTTTAGGACCTTTTCCACCTCCATTTCTCAAGAATGTTTTAAATGTGTATGTTTTTGACTTTGGAGGTGTATTTCCATGGGCATATAGTGTAATATAAAAGCAGTATTGACTGACCAGTTAGAGGTCAGAATAATTATTTCATGGGTAGCACCATATAATGTGTTATAGATTCATAATTTACTTTTTGTACCACGAAATTAATGGAAGATCATATTCAATTTCTCAAATTTTGTGTCCCCTTTACCAGACTTGGCTAGGAAATTCTACATGTTTATCTTGAATGACCAGTTTTAGGTGGAATTTGAATATCTAAACAGGAACTGGTTAGTTCTCCAATGTTTTATTTTCTAGCAGATGGTGTGATAGTTAAGGTGTTCTATAACAATTTTTTTAAGGACATGGGAAGTTTCTTGATACAAAGGTAGGAAATTATCTCTTATGGGAAACATATTTATTCCCCCATGAGTGTATCCATTTAGTCCATGATCTAGAGTTATCAGTGGTTGAGTTTTCACTGAATTTTTTACATCATTATAACATCATAGAGCAATTCATGGTATTCATTGATCATAATATCTTTAGTTATATATTTTATCTACATGATTTATATCTAAAAAATAGTTTAATGAAGTTCTTTTAGGACTATGAGATCTCTTACACCTCAATAAAGGGTAATTTCATGTATAATTATTTTTTGTATGAATTCCTTGAATAATATTGTACATGTTTTTTTGAGATTTATAAAGGTTGATAAAGGAGTTTGAATCCTTGTACCTAGATTCAATGGTGGTTGATAGAGGAGGATGTTTGTTTCTAATTATATTGTAGTCTTATCTGATGTAGTAGGTGTATGATTATTTATGAGAAAACTCGAATGTAGAGGTGAAGTGTGAACTTGTTTTCCACAATGATACATTTAATGGATGGTTAGAGGATTGTTAGAACAAAATATGGTTTCAGTAGTGGTTTTATTTCAATAGTGATGCATGAGGGAGCCATTTATGATTTCAAAAAATCACCAGTACCAGTATAGCCAAGAGAATCCTTGTTGTATCACGGTTTGGTGATGTAGTTTTTGTGGCCTATGATAAAATGGGCGAGGGAATTTTTTGTGTATCGATGTATATTTTTTCATTAGGTAAAGGTTGAACATCCTATCCAAGTTTTTTGTTAGACCCCTTGGTTTTTACAAAGTGTAAATAGGAAACCATATTGATGGTATTTTCATTATTTTACAATAATCATGGGAAGGTTTTGTTTCTATTTGGGTAAAAACTAATCATCATATGAATTCATCTCACATCCTAGTGATCAATGAGTCAAAAAACATGGATTTATTGTAAAAGATTTAAGTTGATGTGGTTTTCAGTATCTATGGAGTTCGATTGTACATTTTGTTAGATGAAAATTATTATTTTACCTTTCTAGTCGGGAGGGAATTTCAACATTATTTTTAGCACCCAATAATACATCAACACTACATTCCACCCAGAGAATTATGGATTAATAGTGTAGAATGTCTAAATGAAGAATGATATTTTTTTGTCATGTATCTTGAATTTTTTGTCACTCTTTTGAAAAAAACATTCCCTTGGTTATGTTTTCTTATGAAGAAAATATCACCCATAAATTAGAATGATATGATTTGAGTATTTTTACTACAAACACTATCATTACCTAGTTTAATAGGTTATTTTGGGAATTAATCAGTTATTAGTCTTTCTGTGGTATAGATAATTACAGATAATGTTTAGGTTATTTATGAGAGGATAGAAATAGCATGAGACCAGAAGAATGGTTATGACAGTCATAGGAGTAGGCCCTCTAAGTTTGAGGTTGGAGACCATATGTTCTTGAGCATCTCCCCTCAACATGGACATTAGAGGTTTGGTAATGTAGTAATATCATTCCCTAATTTTTTTTTTCCTTTTTATGTGTTGGGGCATGTTAGAGAGTATCTTATTGGTTGGAACTCCTTCCATGACTGGATAGGGTTCATGATGTCTTACACATATCATAGCTACATAGATATTAATATTACATGTCCCATTTACCTTTTTAGGGTTTCATATTAAAGAAAATGTTATGTTCATGGAGAAACCAATAGATATCAAAGATTGTTGGAAATAGTTTTTTCATGGATGGTATATTACTTTGGATTGTGTCTTCTGGATGCATGGAGAATTAGAGAATATCAAATGGAATCCTGAGAAGAAAATTCATGCCCAGTAACTGGAGTTGTTTTTTGTTTTTCCTTCCTGTGTCTTCCTTAATGATGTGATGTTTGGAAGTTTATGTTTTATGAAATGTGACTTTCCTTGTTAATATTATGAGTAATTAAAGAAGTAAATATATAAAGAGGGGAAAATTGATTCTTAATTATGACTTATTATAATTTTTTATGATTAAAACCATTTTGGTGAGTTAGTACTACCATAATTGTATAATATAGGGACATGGGAAATGAATTTATTTTATTCTTGTTCTTTGGAGATTGTTTTGTTATGGATGTGGTAGATGTTTTATTGGGTTGTGTATAGGTTGAGATGGGGAGGCTGATGGTTGTTGTATAAAATTTTCTTGAGGTTGGTGTGGTGATGTGATTCTTTAAAATGTATGGTGGGAATTTTTTTTCTGGGTTTGGTGTGTTTAATTCGAGTGGGGTGCTATTGTGGTTTGGATGGGGATGTGTTTATGTGGTTTTGTGGGATATTTTGAGGATATTATGGATGGTGGTAGAGTTATTAGTATTACTAGATCCTTGAGAGGTATATCATAGGATGTTTTTTTGGGAATTATTTAACATTTTTTATATGGTTTTAAATTCACAGAAATGAGAATCATTAGAGAGGTATCAAGTGTAATGATTCATGATATCGGGAACCATTTATTTTCTAATTTTGGTGTTAAAGCTGTTCTAGAGGAGGATTTAGGAGGTTTAGTGGATGTTAGAGCAGAAATAGAAATGTAGCTGGTGGTTCACATCATTAAAGTGGAATTCACAGCATGAGATGATGTTTCAGAATATGTGTAACTAGTGGCTCATCACATGTGTGCAAGAGAGGATCTCTACCGGAAATAAATTCATGATGTGTATAAATTCAGGCCAAGAAACCTTGTTTTTGGTATATTTTTGAGGTATATTAAATCCATATCTTGAATGGGATTCATGTGTTTTATTCAATAGATCATGTGTACATCACAATGTAGATATGAAAATCACAGTGTGAATCAAGTGAGTTGTAGGATATTTATAAAGTGATGGATAATACAAATTCCATCATTTGAAAATTGATTCATATTGGACCATTGTAGAATCCTAGTTACATTAGAGGATCTATCATCCATGTTCCTTCCTACCATGATCCTCATGTTTTTGAGGTATTTTTAGATATCTATAGTGAGTTACTTCTCTTATCCAGTTGTTTCCAAATCATCCATCATAGGGGTTTCATAGAAGTTTTGTTTTTTTGTTCAGGTATGTTTTTATTAACCGTAGGTGTGGTTCATATTGATCTGAGTTTTCACTCATGCATTTGTGGCTTCTGGTTTATTTCTTCTTCCCCCACTATTCGTATTAGTTTCAAGAATATTTTTTTATGTAGTGGATCCTTCATCTCTATTTAGTTGTATCACGTAGGAGAGGATATGATTTTGTTACCCCTTTGGGAAGATAGTTTTCATATATCCTAATGAAGATAATAAATTGTATAATTAGAAATTGAATGGGGGAGGGGAATGAGATACATGATTTTACTTCTTTGATATTATTGATGTTGAGATTGTACGAACGTAATGCCTTTATGAAAATACTATCACTTGGGGTATTTATTTGCATTATAGTGGATAAGATTATGAAACCCATATAGTTTGGATGGTTTTTATTACATGAAATGATATATGTTAATAACATATATCATTTTAATAAATTTAGTTCCCAATGAAACTATGGATTTTGTGATATTTCCCTTTAATATAGATAAAAAATGAAAAGACCATTGTTAAATATGAAATATGTGTAAAGTGGGTGTGATGTATGGTTTCGGTGTGTGTTTGTGTTATGGGAGGTTGTGTGAAGTATGTTATTGATGTGGGTTGGTGATGTGTGGTTGTGATGTGGTGGTTCTAATGATATTTGGTTGAGGTAAGCGGTTACAATTGTGATATGTGGCAATTGTGAATAGGAGGAGGTAGTGATGGAAAATGGTATCCATGTGGGGATTATTGTTATGAAAAATGGAGATGAGGTTGATGTATGTTGTGTTGTGTTGTGTTATTATTGTGTTGTGGGGGTGTTTTGTTATTTTCTCGATAGTAATGGAATATGTTCGTTTATAATGATAGTAAAATGGAATGGTTTGAAATGAAAAATAAATGCTGAAATTGGAATGGGTAATGAATGAATGAAATGGTATGTATGGTTTAAAGTGGTTATTTTTTGATATGAATCAAATGGGATGGTTAAATTAAATGGGTTGGAAATATTATATATTTATAATGGATTAATTTGAAAATAAATGTGAAATATGAAATGCGGATTGTGTAATGTAATTATTTGTGATGTTTTGTGCATTTTAATGGTGGTAAAGAAAGGTCTTAAAGGTTCTGAGGCCTTTGGGTGATGTTGTGAGTTGGGATGGTACTCTTATTGAAAACCCATAGGTGGGGATTGTGTGTTGAGGATATTATATATTCCATATATATTACATATGATTTTTATATTCATGCCACCCAATTCAAGAATTATATCCTGAAAAGAAAATATTTTTTGGGGTGTTATCTCAAACATCCTAGTGGTGAGGATGGATAGTGAGCTACATGTTCATCCACACTCACGACCTTAAGTAATTTTCTCATGCGTGAGTTGTTATGGAAAAAATAAAATGTAAACTATGTAAGTTTTATGTGATTAATGAGGTGGATTATATAGGGTCATGCATATTAGTAAGTGGGCACATGGTTGATGTCCATATTTTTCATGATACCCTAATATTTTTGTTATGCGTTTGTGATGTGATGGAATAGGTGTCTTTGAGGGAGATGTTATTTGATGTGAAATCCAAATTATTTTTAGGAAGTATAATATACAGGAGAAATGGTAGTACCACAACTTCTGAATTTGTGGCATTAGAGATTAAAACCAGGGGACATTCTTATAGGGTACCCTTATTGATGTGCTTCATATTATATTATTATGCTTGGATATGTTATTTATTGAGTGTTATTTGGTGAGTATGGGATTAGTAAGTTGACCTCATTAGGTGTTTTTTATTCTTTTATATAATCACTGGTTTATTAGAATGCTATTCTTACATGTACATGTAATTTTTTTAGTGTGATATACCATATTATACTTATATGATAATCCTACGTATAGATATGAATTCAGGTTCTTTGTAAGAATTCACAGAAGATGCTAGATATTACTATATCATACATTGAATTATGTTTGTGCTTCTACCTTAGACCTTTAATTTTTGTATTTATTTAGGTGATTCTGATATTTTTTAATTTACACATGCATCTTGGGAAATTTTTGGTTTCCTTTATTTTATATTTTTTTCCATAGTTACATTTAGTTTATTTACTACATCACCCGGTCTTATTTTATAAAGAGAGTAATGCCTCCCTCATATGAGATGTTATACCCTCAGTGTTAGTTGCTAACTTGATGCCAACATGAGGCCAGGATTTCGGATCGTCGTCTATATTTCTTCATTTTCAGCCCTGGAGGGGTACATTTGGATGGAGGGGATCATGAGATAGTGATGTCATAGTGTTTTTTTGAGATGTAGGATAAAGTTTAGAGTTGGTAATAGAGAGTATTACATGGGTCGGTTGGGAACCAATGTTTGTTGATTTGGTGTGAGACATAGAACAGGGAAGACAGACTAGTAAATGGTATTTTAAGGGCCTATGTGATCTGATGTAAGGAATTTAATCCTATAGAATAACCGAGTGATGTAGCTCCACTTGTAGGGTAAATACCCAGGAGTAGTACATGCATCTTGGTTGTTTATATTCTTACATGATTTGGGTGATCCTGGTAAGTTAAAGTGAAGTATTTTAATTAGATCTTAGAAATATTATATGCTAAAAAGATAAGGAAATATGGGCCACAGAAGAGTACTGGGTCTATTTTGTTAGTTATTCATAAGCAGGGAGCTATTCATTGGTGGTGGAATTTGGTGAGAAGAAATAGGTAGATGTGTCATAAGTTGACATTCATAAAGAGGTCCATGAAATGTTTCATTCTGCAATCATGATGGAAATAAAGAGTAATGTGCTTCCATCTCTCTTTTGTAGTAGGTTATGTCTACGTGGAAGATTATAATAAATTTCAATGACCTCTTTGGTTTCTCCCCCAATATTTTCCCTAATTAGAATTCCCAATGATGGAATACTGGGGAGGAACTCTTTCCTTATATCCAATATTCATTTACCCTTTTTAAATTTATAATATACCTAGAGGTTCATAAGATTGCAGTGTTTATTGAGTGTATGCAATCATGATGAGCATAATAGTGAGAGGGGAAAATGTATGGATATAAGATATGTATTGTTGTTAGCCGCATATTTCATGTGTTACCGCCTTTTAGGTTTCATCCTATAGGGATTCGACCTTAGAAGTTTCTTTTTCACTCTTCAAGGGACATTTATTTCCATGATTTTCCTGGTGGACTTGGGCTCATGTTCTTAACATATAGATCCCAAGGAAATCCTAAATAAAAAATCCCCCTATGGTTCTTGGAGATCAGTATATTAGAGGGGGTCTGATTCATCAGTTTCCTTATCAGTAGTTTCTAATGAGACCATTTTAGTGAATAGGGATGTTGGAACATACTCCACCCAGAAGTGATAGAGTAGGTAAATATCTATGTCAAGATTTTGGTGTTCTTCTTGGACATCAACATAAGTGTGTACATGGTTTATATATGAAGATTTAATCACTAGAGAGGTATAAAATCTAGGAATGACAGGTTTCATGTAGTGGAGGGGACAATTCCATTGGTTCCATAGATCATTAGAGGTGCAATTAAAATAAAATTTATCCTTGTTTATTCCCTATTTATTTCTGGATATTCATACGCTTGGATTTCACCCTCTCCATTTTTGTATTTGAGACTAAAATAATCGATGCTGCTCATTCCCCTAGCGTTAACTACACTTGTTGGAGGTTGGAATAGCTTTTTTGATGGGTGTTTGGGGTGTGGACTAATGATGGAGAGAAATCATCCTTATGAAGATGTTTTCATGTGGAAGATGCATCCATATGATGTTATTCTCATTATATAATGGATTAATTTTTTTGTTTTTAATTATAAAATTCTTCTAGAGGATAGTTTTGTTCTCTAACGTGGATGGTCAATGTGCATTTTTAATTAGCTAGTGGAGTTGTTAGTTGGTCAGTAAATTTACAAAGCCCCTTATTTATATGATGGACAAGCTATCAATAGAATTTGTAGAAATTGGGATGGTGGAGATTCCCAGGATCATCGGGGATTTTTTAGATTCCTTACACAATGGGGATGTGTCACTAACCCCTCGACACGATATCAAGTTTGAGATAAATCTATTGCATGGTGATTATCCAGTTTTGATATATACTTATTGTATGGAACCCTATGAGTTGTGGGATTTTGTGATTTAGAAATATAGCCTCATTTAAAATGGTTTCATCTAGCCTAGTGTATCATCATGTGGTTCTCTGGTGTTTTTTGACCAAAGGGCAGATAGTAGCCTGAGGCTGTATTTAGACTATCAAAGGATGAATTAGGTTGCACCCAAGAATCAATATCCTCTTTATAAGATTGATTGTATTTTTTTGGCCACTTTATAGGAGATAGTTTGTTATATAAGAAAAAAAATATACATTCTAGGTACCACCATTAGAGGATTAAGGATTGATATATACTAAATAATACTTTCTTATAAAAGTATAAAAACATTGAGTTTGGGTCCACGACGTTAGGTGTCACGAACCCACCAGCTATGTATATGTGGATCATGAAATCTCTTTTCTATGAGTTTCATGAATTGTTTTTAATAATGTTTAATGAAGACATATTGATAAAACTAATGTCTACAGATGATCATGTTGGTATTCTCATCGCTGTCTTGTTGGCCCTTCAAAACCATGAAATACATAAAATGTTTTCCAATTATAAGTTTTGGACTTGATTGGTGAGTTTCCGTGGGAATGTAGTGTCCCTAAAAGGTGTGTTTTAGGATCCATAAACGGCCATGGAATATTTTTCATAGGGTTCTCCTAAGAATGTGGTGAAGTTTCATAGTTTTCTTGGTCTCATGGGAAATTACCTGATGTTTGTGTTTAATTTCTATTTAATTTATTCCCTATTAACAACATTTTTTAGAAAGATCCTGAATTTATCAAAAATGATTAGTTTCTTGGGGTTTTTGACTAGCTAAATGAGAAATTTTTCAGTGCTTCAGTTCTTCAGTTTATAGCTGAGGGTGTGATATTTAATGTGTTCTATGACACTTATTATCTATTCTTGTGATGGATGTTTTTATAGTAGAAGACATTGATATCTTAAGGGTCAAGGTGGATATTCCCTCATGATCTATATATATAAGTTGTTGTGTTTACCCAAATTTTTGGATTACATTACCCCATAAGACATCACTTCATGGGGTTCAAAGGTCACAATCGCTTGATGTATATCATTTCTAAGAATGACCTAAATCTACAATAATAGAGGTGGATATAGTTTCTCCAAGATCATGAGTTCGTGATTCTCATAATATTTGGGAAAGTGCAATTTATTGGATTACACATTGAGTAGGAATTCATGGAGGGGTGTTTTTGATAAGTCTAGAGATAGTTGTAGGGTGATGAAGGGGTTGATATCCTTACACATAGATGAAAGAGTGGATAATAATGGATGTTTTTTGTTTCTAATGATATTGTAGTCTTCTCTGATGCAACATGTAGAGGAGTGTAAGTGGGGAGAATTTAAGGTAGAGGTTATGTGTCATCACGTTTTCCATGGTTATTCTCTATAGGTATGGTTGGAGGATGGTCAAAATAGAATTTTATTTTAGGGGAGTTTTTTTGTTTCAATAGTGATCAAAGAGGAATTAATTAATGAGTTTAAAATATCACCATTATAAATACACTAGAGAGAATCCAATATGTACCATTGTATGAGGATGCAGTTTTTGTTTCCTAGGACGAAATTAGAGGTTGTTATGTTTTTTGAATAGGGTATGATATGTCAGTAGTAAAATGATAGTAACCATGTTCCTAGAATTTAATTGTATCCTTAAGAGGTTCCTAATTGGAAATGTTATGAAATATCGACAGACGTCGTCACAGGGTTAACCTGATCTTAGGGAGGTTTTGATATTGTATGTGTAATAATATATTAACTTATAATGTCAGCTCACTTCCTAGAAATTAGGATCTTAGACACTTTATATGTCTTGTTAAGGAGTTATATGGATGTGGTTGTGAAGATGCATGTAATTCCTCAGGACATTGCCTTAGTCCAAGAATCTCATTTTACATCATCAGTCTAAAGATGATTTCACAATTCTTTTGGCACTCAGTTGCACCTCAAAAATGCTTTCCACCATAAAAAAATAGATATAAGGGGTGGGACATCCAGACACTATAGTATGTGTTTTGATGTTACACCTTTAGTTTTTATGAAACATATTTTTTTAAATAAATTTTATTTCTTGATATCTTATGCTATATTAAATAATTCCTCTAGATTAAATTATACTAAACACCATGTTTATCTTACGTTAAATGAAACACTGAGTTTTAATGAATATTGATATACAAGTACAAAATTATTATTTAATATCATAGTTATCTCCATGAAAATTAAATGGTGGGTATGAATAAAATTAATTAAATTAATAAAATATGGTTTACACATATTAAAAATAAATCATTTGACTCAATTAATTATAAATGAAAATAAAAACTAGTTGAATATAAAGGAAATGTTTGTTTTATGAACATAAAACAATTTTTATTAGTAAATTCATATCATGAATATTAATGGATTATTTTAATTAAATTTATATATCATATATTCAATAATTTTCTTAATATTAAAATAAATGAGTTTTTAAGGCATGTGATAAGAATAAAGATAATTTTATGCATAAAACTGCAGTTTTTCTAAAAAAACGTTTAGCCCATTTTGTGAAATAATTTTAATTTTTTTACAACTTTTATAAAATTTATTTAAAAAAATGAACTTAAATATTGAAATCATCAACTAAAATTTATCTTTAAGTGATTTTTTTAATTTTCTGAAATGGTAAATTTTTAGTGAACATTGGAAAAAAACAATGTTTATTAATAATTTCATTATCATTTAAATTATTTTAAAAAATAAAATATTAATATGGTTTTAAAAGTAAAATTAGGTCAAATATATGTTTATTAGCCAAATTAGTTCCTTTTAATCAATTTAATATTGAATATTTTTTATTAAATATCAATATCCTTATAAAAATTTTATCTTTTGAAAACCATTTTTTCCTTACACCTATTTTTATTTATAAACTATATTTTTCAATTATGTGAAATTATTTTGTAGAAATTTATTTTTTATTTGTAAGAATAATAATTTATATTATCTAATAAGGTCAACATAATTTTTTACAATATTTAATAGTGAAAATAGTAAAAAATAATTATCATAGTTAAGGTTAAATTGAGTTTACTAGTGGTTTAAAATAAAAATATAAGGGTAATTTTACCGTTAAAAATTTTATAAATCATGTTGGATATTAATATTTAGACCTTATAGTATCTAAATTTATAATCAATGTTCATTTTGTGACTTTTTTACTTAATATTTAATTTATCATTTTGGAGTCGTTTGAGAAAGATTTAAGTTGTTTCCATGGGTGTTCTATTCCCCACTTATAAAAGGACCTCTCCTCTCGTGTCCTTTCCAAAGACCAATATCCATTTTGACCAGCCAATATATTCTTAGAAAAAATTTTCATTTTCCATTCCATTTAATAGATTCCTTGATTGGAGTATAAAACCCACATAAGAAGGCTTTAGGTATAAATATAAAGTGTCTCTCCCAAGAAGATGTAATGATCTTAACTATTCATTATCATTTTTGTTCTTATAAAAAATCATTATTTTATTATTAATCCATGATAATATAACAAATTATGAATCTTCTATATATTATGGTGTTTTTAATTTAATTAAATGAAATATATCCACCTAAATTCCACTCAAATGGGAAATGAAATTTTTGATCATGTGTTTGGTGGACTGTTGCCTTGTGAACCAATGCAATTTTATTCCATCATCACCCATCATGAATTGATATAATGAAGAATTATATATATATATATATATTATTAACATAATTTCACTTCTAAAAATATAATATCACATATATTGTTTTTCATTCCATTCTATGGGGGATACGCTAACAACATTCGTCTGTACAGAGGACTACTGCATCGCCATGTGATGTGATTCATTCCCATAAATGATTTTAATAGGTGGTAATAATTATTATGTTAAGTAATACATGGGAAATATATTAAATAATAATTCTTCTTTTAAAATTAAATAATTGTTTAGTTTTGTTTCATTCCATCCATCAAAAAATGAAAATAGAGTTCATGTATATGTACAACCTATAGTCTCCATTAAAGGTGTGTTTAATTTTTATATCTATAAATTTTATAGATGAATCTAAATATGAATATAAATAATATATTTTAAATTTTCAACATTATTAGCAATATTGGGATGATTATATTAGGATAAAAATATTTGTACTAAATGTATGAAACAAAAATTATAATAAAAAACCATCTAACACCCAGAAATGAAGATTTTAAAAATGATTTTTTTTATTAAAAGGGTATTAAAAAGTTATAATTTGATCATAGATGATTTTATAAATATAAATATACTCTATATTATATTGATTAAAAATCATATTTATTATACAATAGGTTTGAACGTCTATAGGGGAATTCAAGAATTAAGATAAGGGATTTCAATATCACTTTTATTTTATAAGAGCCTCATAACATATTAGACATGTTTTTTATCTATGTATTGTATATAGTTCCCAATAATTCATTTTATGATAATTATCCTGAAAATTACATAATTTAAATATCCATTTTTGGATTACTCTTTCATGGTATTTAAGTTTCAAATGATTCCAAAGTGGTCAGGGGGTTTTTCTTTAATTTTCATTCTTTATGAAATAAGTTATAATAGGATCCTATCTTATTTTATGGCGTGTATATAATTCATATTTTACATTCTATGTTATGAATTTTTATTTCTTCAGGAAATATGTGTTTTCATAATTTTATCCTTTCATCTGTATTACAATTTAAATGCAAACAATGTGGTAATGTTTTTATGTTTAGTTGGAATCATTTAGAAGGATTGTTTATTATTATGTCTTAAATGTTGAAAATATATGATCTAAATATCAATAATTATCATGAATTTTCTTATACTCTTTATATTTCCTGAGAATTAAGTTTTTATTTTCATTTTCCTCTATTTATGTACTCAGAAGATCGCAAATTTGTTTTTAAGTAAAAAATAATCCTTATTTATCACTTCAATCAAAAATGTTTTTCATTCCTATCCTTATTTTATAAAATTGTTTTCAAGAAATGTTTTCAATAATATTTAAATATCCCTTTATAAGATTATATATTTATTTAAAATTATTTTTTAAAAGAAATGATTTATGTTTTAAGAAGTTTTTTTTTCAATGTGGAAATGATATTTTTCACAAGAAATGCTCTATCTAATATTTCAAAATCATTTTCCATATTAGATATCATCCTTTTATATAAATTATGTTTTTTCGGGGATATATTCTATGTAAAAAATTATTATAATTTCTTTAAATGTTTTATTTTTATTACGAAAAGATGTTTATGAAACTCATTTCTTTTCTATGGGTTATACCATGATGAAATACTTATGAAACCTGTTTCTTTTTCATGGGTTATGTTATGATGAAGTGTTTATTATACCCATTTATTTTCATGGTTTATAATATAATGATTGTTTAAGGATCATGTGGAACACATATTTATTATTTTCATTATGATATGGGTGATACTTATATCTTTCTCCAATGAATTGGGTGAGGATTGATATCTCAATAGATAAACAGTATTGGAATGGGTAGAGAACCCAGTTCAATAGGGGATTTTTTTTAACTATGATGGTCTTAGGAGTCAAACTTCACCACTATGATGGTTTTGGGAGTAAAAACTTTCCACTATGATATTATTGAAAGTGATTCTTGACTACTATGGAAATTTATTTCTATTCATACCTGAATGAAATATTTAATTGTGTTGTGCTTATGTTATACTATAATAGATTCTATTCTTTGATTACATTATTATTTAGGTATTATAAAATTCTAATCATTATACTATTTCCCAATATTATAATATATTATATTAAGGGTGTTATTTTAAAATTTTAAGATCATGTTCTCATACCCTTATGCTTAATTTATGATTATGTTATCATTCATATCTAAGTTGCATACCTTTAATTAGCATCTTCGCTAACCCATTACTACATTTTCCTTACCTAGGTTATAAATAAAATTATTATTAATGATATTTATAATATTATTAATGTTTAAGAAGATCTTGTTTAGAGATTTTTAATACATTTCACATAATAATAATGTTTCTTATCTAGTTTCAGAAGAAAATAAACTTTTAACGTCCTCAAGTGTGATTTTATGTAAGGAATTAATATACATATAAAAATATATATTTTTTATGTATTAAAGTATTGTGAAACTAGAGTTGGTTTAATATCAAAGGTTTAATAATCCCTTGGAAAAAAATAAAATAAAACTTTAGTGAGAACCATTAGGATATGTCTATTATATGATAATATCCTAATATTTTTTTAGGAAGATATTATTTTTTATAATATATATCTTTATAGATACTATAAATGCACGTGTCTCAAGAATAATTGTAAATAGGGGTAATAAAAACAAAAAATTTGGGGTTTTCTTCAATCAGTCCTTACCTGGTACATGATAAGGGGCCTTTCTATGAACCTAGTCTGACACTGCTCGTGGATATGCTTTGTTTAATCCACATTTTATTTGCAAAAAATATGAATGATTTGAAAAGAAGATAATTATGGATGTACTATGATAAAACTAATGTGTCATAGATATAATAAATGATGTCTTTTTTTAGACATCCAATAATTTATTTTTTATTATTAAGTGGTATTTCACAATATTGTTGGCTGCTCACAAGATTCATTTTGTTTTTAGTCATTGAGTAGAACATATAGGTATCAGGTTAGCACTGAATGTGATGTAAAATTTATTTATTAAGAGAATTTAAATTGAATGATGATGGGATTGAATGATATTATGATTATACCTAACCATATATGGTGATATCTGATTGTCAACATAAACTTTGGTTATATTATTAACACATCAAATAAGAGAAACATGTACTTTTATGAATGTTCATATGGTTATGAATATAAGGGAAATAATATTTATTTTTCTACATGTCAAGAAGGTGGGAATAATCACCTATTATAATATCTCAAATAGAAAGTAATATGTTTCAATGTTGGAAATAAGCTCATAGATTGAATAATTTTTGACAATTTCAAGGTATTATATATGGGGAACATGGGGATTATCTATGTCAGTTCCCTAATCCAAAAGTTAAATTCTATTCCAAGGAAGGATATATTCCATTTAAATCATAAAATTTTATCTATGAAATTATCTATGTATTTAGATTAAATAATTGTTTTGTGGAATAATTTCTTATAATGTAATTTTGTTTATAAAAATCATGAAATATCTAAGGATTATTCTCAAATGGTTTTTAGTTAAGGATTTTCATAAATATATTGAATGCTACTAATGGCCTCAAAATTTAATTTAATGGTAATTTTATTTTTTTTATATATCAACAAATTATTGAGGAAAATATTCACTTTTTTATGTGATTGATGCTAATGTAATAATTGTCTATTAAAAATATACATTATTGTCGAAAGAATAAGATATAAAGAAATTATTAGAGTTTTAAAAGTGATATTATGATTAATTTTTCTCTATAGAATGTTCATAAAAATTTTGTGGAAATTTATTATATTGATAATGTTTTTGTTATAAAAGAAAAAGTGGTAGGCCATGTGAAAACCCTTCTTATACGACATGGATATGAGACTTGAACACAAAACTGAACATAGACAATGGTATAATTCATACCACTGGCCAAAAAGGTGTCCTTGTTAGGATTATGAAGTAACGAATTATATCTATTGAGATGTTTTATTATGATGGAATTATATCACCTTAGATTTAATGAATAGTATTATTTAGAATGTATGCTATTATGTTTTTAGATATGTATGTTAAAGGGTATGAGATAACCATTGAGGATAAAACATTATTTAATCTTGGGATTATAAAGTTTATTTTGTATATATTTGTATTAATTAAATGAATGATGAGAAGTTAATTTTTTAAGTCATGATTGCTATCAATGAGTTTTTATGATAATTCATGTTTTTACCATGTTTCATGGGAATATATGATCAAGGTATTCGCAGAATTGTTATGTTCTAATAAACAATTCCTAATATTTTTTGTCCAATTAATGTTATGTTTATATTGAAAATTTAGTTACTTCTTTATAAATTTTTGGATTTTTAATTTAGACAAACATATTTTGGAAGGGTTTCATGGTTAACTATTTTTTGAATCATTTATGTTGAACTTCAGATGAGGTTTTATAGATAAACATATTATTTATCCATATTTTATAATTAGAGATAATAATTTTCTTTTTGGTAAATATATAGAATGTGTTGGAATGACTGTTAATAATTTAATGGGTTGTTGAATCTATTAAAAGTTAATTTTAGTGACTCTTACATGAAAAATTTATATTTAATATTAATCATTTCAAGAAACAGATGATACAGTGGTGAACTCTAATTAAAGGAAAAAATTATAATTTTAATTTAAGTATATTTTTTTATGTTATTATACTTAGTGGTAAATAAATTCCATAACTTCAGGAAAAAGTAACTTGATAAAAAATTATTTCCTTTATTTTGTTTGAATTAATGGTCTTTTCACACCTTATTGTTTTATGGTTTTGTAGTTGTTGATTTTCAATTGATCAATAAATTTCTTATTATCAACAATTTATATCAATATCCATAATTATTTACTCTTTTCTCCCATATCTGAATTTCAATTTCCCACCAATGTTCTCTATATGTTGGAACCTAGTTATTGTTTTATGCATGAAAACATTATGTTTCCAACGATACCTTTTTAACTGATGTTTTCAAATTTTTTATACAATAAGGGTTTCTATGAATGATTTTTCAAATGTTAAACCAATGATGATTCAGACGAATTCAAGGGAGAAGTTTATTCTAAGGGGTGTAGAATGTAACCCCACATGATTTTATAAAATATTATTTTTCAACTAAATTAAATTTTATAGATATATTTTGTTACAGACTAAATTGAGTGTAGATTTACATGAAGGAAAAATTATTTACAATTATGTTATATATTACACTGAGTTTTAACGAACTGTGATACACTATTAAAAATTTATTATTTAATATGATAGTTATAACCTATTTTTTGGGATAGAGGGAATTCATAGGATAAAATAAATTTGGAAAATTTGTTTCAATCATACTAAAAATGAATTCATAGATTCTAAATTATTTATAAAATAAAACAAAAACCAATCTAATATAAAGGAATTGTTTTTCAAAAAAAAAATATGCACATAAAGGTGTTTTGTAATAATAAATTTATTTATTTACTATTTTTGAATGATTTTATTGATATATTTATTATATATAATAAATAATTTTTTAATATTTATCTTTTTTTTCTTGGTAGGGAATAATAATAATTAAATGTTTTTTCTTAAAATAATATATTTTCTATAAAATAGTTCATTCTCATTTTGTTCACATAATTCAAAAATTAAAATATTCCAATTTTTAAAATTTATTTTTAAAAATAATGTTCATTTTTTAAAAGAGCATTTCAAATTTATCTTAGAGTGAAATTAATATATTTTCTTGAAGAGATGATTTTTTTTGTAAATAGAGAAAATATTGGGTTTTATTAAAAACTTCCCTTTCTTATACAACATTTTAAAACATATAAATTGTTTTAAGATGGTTTTAAAAGTAAATTTAGTTAAATTATATATTTATTACTATAATTTATTTCATTGGGGTAATGACCTCGACTCCCATAGCACGATGGTGGTGCCTTACTTTAATACATTGGCTTAAGATACAAGGAATTTCATCCCAAGGGACCAAATAGTTTAGTAGTCTTGGTAAGATAGATGTATAACTGGTATTCTCATTAAATATTGAAACATAATATACATAATTAATTTCAATAAGTATACCTTTATTTACAATATGTGTAACCCTTTATATAATTCAAAAAATACTTCTCAGAATCTTGGTTAGAAATAAATCATATGAATGGGGTGAGCTCAAATTCTTAGTAAGGCTAAACTTAAAACCGATGTTATGAGTAAATATGGAATAAAAAACATGTCAAGTTAAATTAATAAAACCCATTACATTTAAATAATCACATGATCTAAAAAACTTATCCTTGGATAATCCAACTAATTAAATAATCACCTAGTATATTAATAATGATGGAATGTGTAATGCTGGATTTATGCAATATCATGATCTATCCTAAAGATACTCAATTACCTAATCTATCCTCATGAATGTTTATTAATGTGGGTAGAAACCTTCCTAATTTTTTTTCAAGAACTATCCTACTGAAATAATCAAACAATTTAGAAAAAAACATGAAGGGTTTGTCCCCAACTGATTTCATCTCTCAAGACATACAGAGGCATCGAGGTTCTATAACATGACCCTCCCATTACAAACTAAGTCCAATTCATTATTCCAATGAATTCAGATAAAAAATAAAAAACAAATTCAAATGAAATATAAAACAATTCCCCAATAAGTAAACATAATCACTAAGAATTCCAAGTAGTATGGTGAATTGTATCAAGATAGTACATCTATAGTCAAACTTATCAGAAATTGTTTAATAAAATATGGTATATGATAATCAAAAGAGATTAATATCAATAAATAATAATAACCAAAATAGGTTTTTAAATCGATTAAAATACTCTAAAAAATTATCGATTAATTCTAGAGTGAAATACCATTTTTTACATTGTAAAGAATTGTTCTTTCAGAAAAATCCTTTTTATTTTTCATAAAATCATATTAATGAACATTTATATCCTAGAAAAAAGTGAAACAAATGATATTATATTTGATGCTCAAATGATTTCTAACAAAAGTTAAAACATGTCAAAATAGTGTTGAAGAAGCATTAGAAATGAGCCTCTTTGATGTGGTTTAAAGAAAATATTAAAGAGTCGTTAAAATAGAAAAATTAATATTTGTATTTATGAATTCAGAAATGATCCAATATATTTTTCATGATAAAATTATTTAATTTATAAAAATAATGGATTATTAAAAAATATTATGGAGTGAACTTGAAAATTGGTATGAAATTGAGATGTTCCCTTTAATCATCTTGAGTATGGTAATGAATTGAGAAGGAAACATTAAAAAGCATGTATTTCTTATAAACCATAGATGAACTGATCTGAAAACATGAGTTTAGAATGCATAAATATAATTTTGGGGGAATTATATAAAAATAATGAAGATTCACATTTTTGTATAAAATAATAATTCATAAACTAAACAAAATTGGATTTTTGGGAAGAAACCCTTACCGTATGTCTGAAAGTGTTCTGCACCTGACATTACTATCCTCCTAAATTATCCTCATTAAAAACCTAATTTAGGGGATTATTATTGGGGTTTCTAAGAGACTAATAGATCGTAGATATGGGTTAGGGTCTTGGGATTAGGATTTGGTAGAAAATGTACTAGGATTTAAGAATAGTAATTGTGAGGATAATGGGTGGGGAGGGTGGTATTTATAAGAGAGGAAAGGGGTTTTTTTTGAATATTTTATTTATTTTTTTTATTATTTTGGCTCAAGAATATGAATAGTTTCATCGCTATCAACAAATATATTAAAATATTTAATTTTAGTTCTATATAATGGTCTTACATCATCCACACATCCTCTATGACTCAATAATTCATGTATTTAACATTCATCGCAAATCATAGTATTTTATAATACACAAATAATTGATGTATTTTAGAAAAATACCAAAAATTAACCTTAACCACTTCTCATTGTGTAGAAATAAATTATTAACTACAGTTTTTGGAAAATATATTTCTAAACATGAGGAAAATAATTATTAATTAAATAATCATTCATTAAAAAATATTTTTTTAAATTTTAATTAATTTTATTACACATTGAAAAATTAAATAATGTTCTAAAAATAATCCTAAAATAATAAGCCATAAAAATTTAATTCATAAATACATTTTATGAAAATATTTTTTAAAATTACATTACTAATTATAAAATTGTAATTAAATATTTACATCATGGAAATGTATAAATCTTAAATTAATAACTTCTAAAATATTTTTTAACTTATAATATGATATAATTATATAATACATTAATTTATTAGATGTGTAAATTTTATTTATACATTAATGAGTCAGGTTACTATTTATTTGGATAATTTACTATTCATAAGAATCATATTACTATTATTAAGGTCATGTTACTATTTCATTAGTATAGGTTCCTTAACCACTAGAAATACCCCTTATTTAATTCAATTTTTATTAAAAAATATTTATTGCATTATCTAAGTGATTTAATATTATTTATAATATATGAAATAATTATAAGATGGAAAATTTTATTTTTATAATTTTTGTTCATTACATTCTCCTAACATACCAAAAAATACATTCTCATAATTTTAAATTGTTATAAATACTCAGAGGTTCATACTTGAGAATTATTTTGTGGGAAACCCTCATCAGAAATAGGGTTTATAAAATTTCTTCTTAATAATAGGGAAAAGAAAAGGCAGCGGTCACCCAAAAACTAGGATTTCGGGTATGAAATAATTATTGGAAAGCGATAACATAGACATAGAAAATAATTATAAATATATAGTTATAATGGAGAATGATAGTGAAAATTGTAATTATAAAGTTTACCATTAAAAAAGAATAAATAATATGATTAGTTAAGAGACCATTGATTTCTCATAATTAAATGTTAACAGATGTTATTTTTTTCTAAAATACATTTTACTATAGTTGAGGGAACATATTAATATTAAGATAATCACTTGATAAAATAATGATACTAGATTCCATTCCATTTCATTAGAATAATCTCATCATTTAGTTATGATTCAATATATTTTAACCTCATCTATTACACCTAGAAATGAATGTTAAAGATGTATATTTCATCCATGAAGTGATTTTTTTAAATCATATGGTACTTAAGTCATTCCTTTAATAGTTATTTATTTATTGAAACCAATAAGGTTATAATATGTTATCAATAAACAATAATTCCAAAAGATTATCTTAATCTTTTCCACAAGTAGTTAATCTTAGGATTCAAATATTCTTTTATCCAAGATCAATGACAAAATATTATAAAAAAAATCACTAAATATCTGAAATTAAATTCCCCAAAATCTATAATGTTACACATAGTATCACATACCGAATATATTAATACATTTATCTCATTAAAACCTTTATGAAAATAGGCATTCTTCCAAATCCAAAAAGAAGAAGTACTACCGTACAATTCTTATATATCTGAATATTTTTTTAACTAGGATATCATTGAAAAAATAATTTTACATCATAAATATTGAATATGAGAAAAAAAATACTTTAATCATTCCACTTCAAATGTAGTAACATCTTATGATTTACGGTAATACCTTTTCTTCTATTAAGGTATATTTCATTATGGCTTAGGACATTTATTTGTGTTTCTCCTTATTTTACTATTGTTGAAACACTAAATATCGTTATTTTCTTTCTTCCCATTCCATTGTTTTTCATGGTGACCCTTTTATACACACCTATATGAACACCCAATCCTTTTAAACACTTTCCAGGGTGATTATTTCCACAATTATCTTACATGGAAAAATATTTCATTCACTTCTACCTTTTATCCATATTTTTCTCTATTATCCTCTTATTATATTACTTACTTTTGATGTTATAAAACATTGGTAATCCTTTATCTATCTTGATATAACATGAGACAATATCATCATATTATTGAAATTTTTGAGAGAATAGTTCTATTCAGTGGAATGGATTTATCCCAACAAACAAACAATCAATCTCACTCCTTGGATTACGCATGTAGTCCATAACATGCCTTTATATCCTTGTAAGGTGGGATTCATACATAGAATCATTCTCACCCTACTTTTTCTATAGACACATAAATTTTCTCTCCATATCTTCTCGTTGTTCATGAGGTAAATACTTTTACATGAAAATTACCTTTAATTCCTTTAATTCTATATTTTTTATTTCATCCTCATGCTTCGGGTTTTCAATCAATAACCACGATTGATCCACAAATTTTAAGAGGTGATAAACTTCCATGAAAACCATATCCCCTTCATTAATTCCCCAAGAAATAAATATAATTTATAAGGAACATATCCATTCCTTAGATACAAATGGATTTTTAGACCCATTAAATGATGTAGGATCCTATCTTACGGTGCACTCTACGATTCTTCCTCCATATTGTGCATCAAGATGCTCCATATGGTTAAGATTATTCTTTATCACCTATGTCAGTTGTCTCAATATGGTTATAAGTTGTTCATCACCACTTGTAGCACTAATTACAATCTTTCATATGATTGAAATATATACATGGAATATATGAATTGATACAGTTTCTATTCCTTCTACTAAGAACCATTTATAAACCATTAAAATACACTAAATCAGTTTACGAATAATAATTCATAACTTTGAACTGGTAAAAATATTAACTAAAATTTTAAATTTAGGCATAACTAATATAATAATCCCAAACATGGTTTCTTTGGAGATATATTTATTTTTAAATATTTCTTAATAGTTTTTAATGATAATGAGAATTATCCTAGGAATATACATTTGGAGTTTTAAACAAGGTTTGTAGTAAGGCTTGTTATTTTGGACAAGGTTAAATAGATTTAGGCTTGGGACACCTAGTGAGATTTGTTACCCCTAGGTACATATGTTCCAAAACTATTTCCACTTGTAGTATCTAGACATCAATGTATTTCTAGGAAGACCCACATAATCTATACCTTACAAAAATTCTAGGATGGTATTATATGATTATCCTAAAAGTCTATATTAAGGTTATGTTACCTAATTCATGTTTTATAATTCTTGTTTTCAAGCATTATACTAAACTTACTCTAATACCTACTTTAACAAACCTACCCCTAGTAGCCCAATTTTGGTGCCTTACATTAATACATTGGCATACGATATAAGGAATAAGATATTAATGAACCGAATACTTTAGAATTCTTGGTAATATAGATACATACTTTTAATCTACACTACATATTTAAACAGAAAATATGTAATGAATTTAATTTTTTATATCAATATTCCCCTTTTTCATCCCTTTATATCAATCATAACATACTTCTAAACATCCTGGGAAAAAATGAGACATATAAAAGGGTAGAGCTCCAATTCTCAGAAAGGGTAAGACTATAGTGAAATAAATAAGTAAATATGGACTAAATAGTATTTAAAGGTAAAAAAATAAAGAAAATTACATTTAAATAATAAAATGATCTAGATAACATAAACCTAGATATTCCAACTAATCAAATAATCACATTATATAATAATAATGATGGAATATATAATGTTGTATGTCTGTGCTATCGAGATCTATCCTCATGATATTTAATACCAAGAGATAACATCAAGATAGTTTTATCCCATCAGTAGAAACCCATCTCATTTGTGTCAATATATATCCTCCTAACTATTTAAAACTTCTTTGCAGCAAATGTGAAGGGTTTATCGCCAACTGATTTCATCTTATGAGACCTACAGAAGAATCTAGGGGATCTAACAAGCCCCACCCATCACATAATAAGTCCAATTCATATATAAATTTAATATATATAAACATAAACAATATATACATAAGAAATATAAATAAAATTTCCCATTCTATAAACATAATCTCCAACCATTCTGAGTAATATGGTAAATGGTATCAAGATATCACTTCCATAATAAAACTAATCATAAACCATTTAATATAATATTGTATAAGATAATAATAATATATTAATTCCATTAAATAATAATATTCAGTATAGTTGTTGAAATAGAAAAAATACTATAATAAAATCATCATGTAATTCTTGTGAGAAATATCCTTGTTTTACTATGAAAATAAGAGTTCTTTTGGATTTTTTTTGTATTTTCATAAAATAATATTGAAAATATGTATATCCCTCAGAGGAAAAGGAAAATACAATGAAATTATTATATTAAGATGAAATGATGTCCAATTTAAGTTAAAAAATGTAAAAACTATGTCAATGGCACTTTATAAATGACCCTCTTTAGTGAGGATTAAGGACAATATTAACGAGTCTTTAAAACAGAAAACACATAATTGGTTGTATAATACCCAAAATTAACAAATATAGTTTTTTCATGAAAAATATGAATGATTATATAAAACTATGTATATCTTAAAATATATTATGGAGTGCACTTGGAAATGGGTATATGATCTACACTTTCCCTTTAATCACGCTTGTGTATCAGAAAGTATTGAGAAGGGATCCTTAATAAACATTCTTTTTTAGAAACGAAAGAAGTACTAATCTGAATTCATGATTTTGGAATGTATAAACAGAATTTTTAAGAATTATATAGAAATAATGATGTATTATAGATGTGTTTTGAGGAATAAATCATAAATCCAAAGAAAATTGATGTTCGAGAAGAAACCCTTACATTATGTCTGAAAGTGTTATGTACTTGAACTTACCATCTTCTTGACTTATCCTCCATTAGAACCTCTTTAAGGGGATTGTATTTTGTATTTTTGTGAGAAAACGTTCTCCTTTGTGTGGGGGATTATGTTGGGAAGAGTATTGTGATAAAATGGACAATGCTTAAATATTATATGGTGTGCGGAGAAAGGGTGGTGAGTGTGGTATTTATAGTGGAGAAGAGGGGTCTTTATTAAATTTTTTTGTAAAAGAATATAAATTGTTTTGGCATTATCACCAAATATATAAAAATAATGAATGATATTATAATATTATGGGAATACATCAATCATACATCATCCATGACCTAATAATTCATGTAATAAAAATTTATCGTAAATTATTATATTTTACAATTCACAAAAAATTCAAATATTTTAGAAAAAATCACAAAAATTAATGCTGAACTTTTTTTATGTGTGTAATTTAAAAATTAAATCCATTTTTTAAAATAATTTTCCAATTTTGAAAAGTATAATTTTAAAATAAAATCAACAGTTATTAAAAAATATAGATTTTAAATTTTTAACTGATTTTATGAAACTTTGAAAAATAATATAATGGTTTATAAAACTGTTTTAAATTTATATGATAAAAAATATATATTCATAAATAAATTTTATGAAAATAAATTTTCTTTCAAAACTTTTATTTAATAATAAAATTATAATTATATATCCAGGACTTACAAAAATATTAATAGATAATTAATAATTTCTAAATTATTCATTAAGTTATTTTATTGTATAATTATTTCATAATTTCAATTATGATTATCATAAATTTTATTTATTAATTATTAGTTGTGACTATTATTCATTTGGCTCATTTACTATTCATAAGGGTCATATTACTATTCTTAAGGCCAAGTTACAATTTTATCGGTATATGGTCCCTAAATTCTACAAATACCCCTTATTTCATTCATTATTCATCTATAATGTTTTCATTATGCTCTATAATTCATTTAAATTGTTTTTTACTATATTAAATATTTATAAGAAGGTAAATTTCATTGATATAATTTCAGTTAACTACAATTTGAATTAATCTTATATAGAATTTGTATATCAATATTTTTTATGTATATGAAAAACTCTCTTTAGAAATCCTTTTTTTCAATACATATATGGGTTTAATTATAAATTTAAATTTTACACTAATATGAATGGAATTTCTAAAAATTTATTATATATTTATAATTATAATAATTAGTATTATTAAATAATTTCAACTTAGATTTCTTACCATAATTAATTGATAAAATAGTAAAAAATAATTACCTTGATTAAAGTTAAGAAAAGGTTTACTAAGGGTTAAAGTAAAAATATATGGGTAATATTACCATTAAAACATTTAATTTTTTTTTTTCATTTGTAGAGCTTATCCTATCAAAATTTCAGATCTATGTTTATTTTTGGATTTTTTTGGGAATGAATATCATTTTGGAGTCATTTGAGAAACATACATGTGGGTTCCTTTCCCCAATTATAAAGGGGAATCTTTTCTCCATTTTTATAAAAAACTATGATCCTTTTTGTTCAAAAAATACAGACCCAAAACCATTCCTTACATCCCTTCCCACATCCTATAGTCATTGGTTTTATTAGGAATCCCTACTAAGAAGAATTTAGGTATAAACCTAAATAGAATTTCTGAAGAAGAGGTAATTTACTTAACCATATATTACCATTTTATTTATTTTTACACCTCCATAATAATTAATTAATTAATATTGATATATTAATATAATTATATTACATAAAATATGAATTTTTTGTATTAATGTAATGAATTATGACCATTTACATTCCCCTTTAATGTGAAACGAAACTTTTGATCATGTGTACAAAAGACTACCGCCTGATGAACCGTTGTATTTTATTTTCCATCATAACATATAATGATTTTATATAATTATAAATTATATATATATATATGTGATATTTGGGAAATAATTTATCTAATGGGAATATAATGTCACATATACCTTTATAATTCTATTTCATGGGGGATATTCTAACGTCGCTCATGTGTATAGTGGACTGCCACATCATGAAGTGGTTTGATATGTTCTCAATAAGGCTTTAAATGTATGTTAATAATGATTATGATAATGAATATAAATGAAATTTATAAAATATATGAAAATATTATTATTATTTAAAATTCAAAAATTTCTTGTCTTTTTTTCTGTATCTACTAAGAAATGAATATAGATTTCTTTCATACCTACAACCTATCCTCTCCATGAATGGTGTAATTAATTTTGTTATATCTAATATTTATGGATGAACATAAATATGAATATATAATGAATGTATATTATATTTATAAAATCATTAATTCTTTTAGATTATGGAATGATAATCAATTTACAAGGACCAAAAATATAAAAAAAGAACTCTCATGAAAATTTATACAGTTAACACCCAAAATTACTATTTTATAAAATAATTAATGATTAAATGTTGTCGAAACATTAATAAGGGATAATATAAGATATTATAAACATGTATAATATTATGTAATATTTTTATAATAAAACTATATTTATTATATGGGAGGTACGAATGTGTATGAAAGAATTATATAATTAAGGTAAGCGATTTTTATCACACTTTTATTATATATGACACACATGAAATATTCACCATGTGTTTCATTCATATGGTTTATATAATGGTCACTAATTCCATTCATTATTATTTTCTATGAAATTATATGAATATACATATCCATTTTAGAATCAATATTTGATGGAATTAATGTCTCAAAAATAACCAAAGTGGTAAGGAATTTTTGTCTCAATTTTCCTTCTTTGGGGAATAAGTTATGTTTTGAACCAATGTTCATTTATGAGGTGTATATACTAAATATATGATAGTTTAAGTAATTAATTTACATAATATCATGATATATAATGTTTGTTTTAATGTTATCATTTTAGTGGTTTTCAATTAAAATTCAACTAAAGTGTTAATGCATTTTATGTTACAATCTTATCATTAATTAAGATTGTTTATTATTAAGTCTCTAATGATGAAACATTATAAACTAACTCAAAATAATTCTCATGAACTTTCTTCTCATATGGATATTTCATGACAATACATGTTTTTTTTATTTTACTCTCTTTATGCACTCGACTGGTCAATAATATGTTTTTAGTAAAAATAGAGCTTATTTATCTCTTCTCTCTAAAATACTTTTTCTACTATGTGAATGTTCTCTAAAAATATTTTCATGAAATGGATTATGTGATCATTAAATATTACTTTATAATTTTCTAGTTTTATCATTATATAAATTTATCTTGTATAAAATTTATGTTTTTTAAAAAAATTCCAAAGTGGAAAGGCTATTTTTATCAAGAAATTATCCAAGTGATATTTCAAAATTATTTTACATATAATATGAAAAACTTTGATGTAACCTAGACATCACTTAGTATATGGAAAAATTATTACATTATCATTATTTCTATATATTTTTTATTTTTATTATGAAAATGTTTTTAAGAATTGCGTTTCATTTCCAAGGGTCTTATAATGATGAAATTTTTATGAAACCTGATTTTTTCCACATGCAATTGTAAGATAAAGAGGATAGGAAACCTAGTTCCTTTCATGGATTATGATATTATGAATATTTTATTATGTTGGGGGACAAATGTTTATGATTTTCAATATACAATGGGTGGGACCTATATCTCCCTTCAATACATTGTGTAATGATTTATATCTCATGGGATAAACATGATTGTAATGGGGAGTGAACCCAATTCAAGAGGGGAATTTGTCCACTATTATAGTCTTGGAAGTGAAACATGACTAATATGATGGTTTTGGGAGGTAACCCATTCCACTATGATATCCTTGGAAGAGATCCTTTACTATTATATTAATGAATTTATATTCTTATTTTTATGAAATAATTCTTTATCTTATACTAACGTTTATCTGTAATGACATATATTCTTTGATTACATTATGCTTCATGTCTTACAAACTACCAAGATTAATTCTATGTTTCAAACAAATGTTATTTGATATGTAGGGTATTATTTTTAAATGTTAAGCTCACATTTTAATACACTTATACTAATTTTATCTTTATTTGGTCATTGATATCCCCCATACCATTACTGAGCATATTAGATCCCCCATTCTTATGTTTTATTTCAGTAGGCTATTAATAAATGTATTATTAATGATAGGGATACGTGGGGTAATATATGGGAAGATATTTGTCAGAAATATTTAAGATAATTCCAAATAATAATTTTTTTATCCAGTTTCTAGAGGAACTAATCTTTTATGATCCGCATGAATGCTTTTATGTAATACAATGACTTTTCATCTAAAAAATAAAAAATTTATGTCTGAAAATAATTGGTTTTTATCCATTACCTTGGTTTATTTTTTTAAAAACAATTTTTGTCACTCATACATTAATATTTACCCATTTAGGTCTTTGTTTGAGAAACCATGTCATTCCCAATAGTGTTGGTTCAGGTTTGGGGTGCCATAAATTCATTTGTGTTGATGTTTTTTAGAGAATGTAAGTGAAGTATTATGTTATTTTTGAGAGTATTAAAATGGTTATGGACTGGAAAAATGATTATCACGATTGTAGGATGAAACTCTTGGATTTTGAGGTAAGTTATCATGTGTTCATGGGAGTCTCACCTCTATGTGGGTAGTAGAGGTTTGGTAGGGGAATAAGTTCTCATCTTATTATGTTGGGTATTTCATGTTTTAGGAATGATTTGGTGAGTAAGATTATTTATAGGATCCCCCATTATGACTATATTAGGTCAACAAAGTCTTTTATGCCTCTCATAAGCGTTGATATCTTCATCATGACTCCAATGTCATTGAATTGGTAGAGTAGGATATCGATGAAAATATACCATTCCTGAAGTTTCTAGTATATGATTAGGATCATTTGAAGAAGGCATTTCATAGAAATAAAATTCCATTAGATCGTGTGTTATGGAGGTATGATGCCTTGGATTAATGTACGTGGGAGTGTGATATGCATATACGTTCCCAGTACCTTGAGTTTTTTGAGTTTTTCTTTTTTATATTTTCCTTCATTACGTGATGTTTGGATATTAAAATTTTATGATATATAATTTTCCATTATAATGTGATGTGTAATTAAAGCTTGAAGAATATAAAAAGGTGTCAACCATATTCCTAATCAATGTACATTATAATTTGACATGATTATATTCATTTGGGTGAGACTATGCCACCGAGTGAACATAATATTTTTACATGAAAGAAAATATTTCATATTTTGTGTAATTGAGGATCTATTGTGTGGGGGTTGTTTTAGTTATTGTATTTGGATATGTACAGGTTAAGATGGTAATGTGAATGGTTTTGTGAGAAAGGTTTCTAGATGTTGGAGTGGTGATATGCTTGTGTGATATTTCTGGTGAAAGTATTTGGAGGGGTTTGGTGGGTTTGGTTCGAGTGAGGTAGAGGGTGTTGTTTCTAGTAAGGTGGTGATGTGGTTGTGTGGAAATTTTTGTTGATTTCTTGGTTATTGGTAACATTTTAAGCATTACTAGATTTCTAAGTGGCATCTCATGGGATGGTTATTTTGTAATTATCTCATTTTTATGGTTGGTTTCAAATTTGTTAGTAAGATAATAATTTGATAGGTATCTGATGTAAGGGTACAAGACTGATTGGACTGTTAGCTTTCCATTTTGTGTGGTGTAGGAGTTTATTATGATTCTTGAGAAGGTTTAGTAGAAGATATAGTTGAGAAAAACTAGAGTAGGTGGCTCATTTCATGAAAGAGTAATTCATGACATGATATTGTGTTTTGTGACTTGTGTAGTTGTAGGATCATAAGTTGTGTGGGGGGAGGACTTCCACATGAAATAAATTCACGACTTGTAAAAAATCATTCTATAGACCCATTTTTAAATGGAATTATGAGGTACGAAAAGTTCATTCCTTGAATGGGATTTACAACTTGTATTTCATGAACTTTGTGGAATTTTGGATGTTAATATTAAATTAATGGATTGAATTAATCATGTTTTGTGTTGTTTCAGGATTGAAGGCTTGACTGATCATTCTTCACTTGTTTCATTTCGTCTTGTAGAAAATTATAATAACTACGGAGGAAATATTGTCCTTGTTTCTTCATGACCGGATCCTTGGGTTTTTGATGTTTTTTAATTGAAAATATATGGTGAGTTATATGTTGTATCCCATTTTTTCCTGGAGATATACCTTAATTTATTCATAATAGTGGTGTTTTAATGGTTTATAGATAGTTTGGGGCATTTTTGATGATTTTTTAGTTTGGTTCTTGTAACAAACTAAACTATTTTAATGATAAATGTTTCCTCAAAATGTGTCTTATATTATTTTTTACTCAATGAAACTAATTCCCCATAATAATTAATTGAGTACAATTAAAATGTGACCTTTGGATTTTAATCGTGATGTGGCCATTGGTCAGGTATGACTGTTGGTCAATATTACCATTAGAAGAAATTCTATAAATAATAATTGTAACTATATAATTGGTATTAAAAATATAAATGATAATGGTTAATTAATGAAAAAACAGGAGTCGATGGCCTCATCCAATAGATTCATTTCATATGAATCCCATTTTTCAGAATTTTTTAGGAAGGTATCATCTTTGGAATTTTTTAATGACTATTCTGAAGGCATGTTTCAACATGTTAAGCTTGAATGAAATCACATAGGAGAGAAGATCAAGTTAGAGGAAATTAAATCTAGGCCAATGTTATTTGGGCCTCCCCAAGAGACTATCATCGTCGAACACCTTACCTTTAGGTCATATTCATGTGTTATAAGTGGTTATGTGTTAAGGCCTTAGTCACTTAAATTTTGATCCCTTTTCTTAATAGAATTTTTGTTCCATCTTTTCTTTTTTAGGAATATTTTTTAATAAAAATGAGATGGATTTTGATAAATTATTTTTTTGGTCAAAATTTGTAATTTTTACGAAAGATATAATTATTATATTAAATGAGGTTACTAATAATTATGTTTATAGTAATTATATGGATTAAAAAAACTCCTTTTTAAATATAAATGATATTATAATTTTAGTTTTTCAAGTATCACCAATTTCATTATGCAATTTTACAATGCATTTTCTGTCTACTGAAAAGTTTAATAAATAAATATTTTTAGAGTTAAAAGATAAATTTACCATATTTAGAGATTTTTTATGATAAAATAAATTTCATTTTTAAATTCATAATATTTTTAATAGGTTAGTGTGAATTTATTAGAATTTAATAAAATACTTTTATTTTTCATGAATAATAAAAATACAGTTTAAGTGTTTTTGAAAAGTTTAATGACATCATCTCCTTGTTATAGTGATGTAATAATTAAATTAAAATTATGGTCTACTCTTATGGGTTAATTTAAATAAAAAGTTTTTCCATGTGGCTAATACCCAGGAAAAATACCATGGGAAAACTCATGGGTCTGCCAATTCCACCAATAAGGTGTCTAATGAAATTAATAACAATATCACTCACTTTTTCTATAAATACCCACCCATTACATCATTTTATTTCATTCCATAGTCTTCCAAAATGAATATGTAATATTATTACATCCCAATTAGTCCCCCAAGGTGTCTTAAATCTCCCATGGTCCTGATCATCGAGTTTTAGGTTTCATTATTCAAGGTAAGGGAAATCTCAACATCTCTTTTCTGATCATGTTCTCTTTTTTATGTGGTATGTATAAAAAAATCAATATCATGTTCTTATGTCCATTTTATTCATCCAATTTTCTAAATTAATAATAATTTACGAATGGGATACCATTTTCCCATCTCTTTCTAATGTTTTCTATGACCATGCTTCATACCTGTTATATTGCCAGATTTTCATCTCAAAATTTCTCTATTTTTATCAAGAAATTATTTTATTTTATTTTGTGAATATCCCAACCATAATATTATCTAGGTTTATTCAAGTAAATTAAAACATTATCAATTTATTTCTGGTAATAACATACATTAAACCCTCTATCCATTTACATGTGCTTAAAATTAAAAAAGGATATTGATTTTATGAACGTTCTAAAAAACTATGATTTTGAAATTAATCCCATTTATTTTATTCTATATGATATTTTTATGAGATTTTTTATTATGATCAATGTGTATTAAATTATTTAATACATATGAAGGGTGTTCCCTAATAGTTCTCCATTGTATTTGGTAATGGATTTAATCTCTAGAGATGAATAGTTTTGTGATACCTTGGTGAATAACCTTTGTAATTTCTATGAAACCTCAGTGATAAACCTCGGTGATATGATTATGAATGAATAAATTAAATTTTTTATCAACATTTACAAGTTATTATTTATTTTCATTATATTTTGATATAACTCATGTTCTATGTCTCATACCATATTGATATTCTTCAGGTTCTTATCAATATTTCCCATGATCACATGTAAACTATTATAAATGTCTTCCATTAATGGGCCTTATGCTCACTTGTTACATTGATGTATGTCCCTAGGTTATAAGATTAACTAAATTTACTTATTATGAACCTTTAATAATTATTTCAAGTTTAATATAATATTTTTTAAGATTTCTTGTATTATGTACCTTTTTTTAAGACACTAATTTTTAAAGATCATCTATTTGTAAAATGAAATGTTTGGTTATGTTATAAAATGGTAGGATGTCGTAGTTCTGATTGATCTAAGGTTTCCCTCACTTGTTTGTAGTTTCCCAGTTGTTTCTTCTTCAACCTGTTATGTGAAATAGTTTTACGAAGATTATTCAAGATAGGGTATTATTAATCTCTATATAGTTGTATCAAGCATGATGAATTATTCTTTTTCACCAATTAGGATGATGGTTTCTATATTGAATAATGAAGATAATTATTTGGTTAATATTAAATTGAAACTGTAGGTGCAATGAGACAATTTTTTACAACATTGATAATGTTGATGTTGATATTTATTGGTCTCGATACCCTTCTAAAAATCAAGTCTATTGGTGGGGTTCATTACACTATCATGGTTATAATGATTGAAACCTTGATTTAATGTTGTTTTTTGATACCCAAAATGAAATTGGTTAAGAATGTATATTCAGATAATAAATTGGTTTCCCATGAAACCTATGCTTTGTGTGATACTTCCCTTGAATAAAGAAATGAATGTAATGAACATCCCCTTTTGAGATATGAAATGTGTTTAATGTGGGTGTGAGGTGTGGCTGTGTCATGTCATTGTGTCATGTCATTGGTGTGATGTGTGGAGGTGATATGTTGCAGTGATGTGTAGCAGTGATGTGTAGTTGTGATGTGGCGGTTATGATGAGATGTGGTTGAGGTGTGTACTTTTCGTTATGATGTGTGGATGTTATGACGAGGAGGTGGTTGTGATGTGAAATGTTAGACATATAGGGCATATATTTATGAAAAAAGTGATGAGGATGATGTTATATGTGAATTTTTTTTGTTATTATATTGAGGGGATGGTGTGTTAGTTAACAGGTATTAATGGAAGGAAAGTATGATTTTATTTATAAAATTTTAAAAATACCTTTCAAAAAACTGAAACATTTGGGATGGAACAAAAGTGAACTGGGAAGTGTGGATTAAATCAAGTTTCATATAATATATATCAAATGGGATGGATATAATAAATTATTTGGTAATGTTAAATTTATAAAATTTACTAATTAAAAAATAAATTTGGAATGAGAAATATGGTTTTTAGCGTATGGTCCTTTGTGTGGTGTTTTTCATTTTAGTGGTGGAAGGCTGTGATACATTAGGGTTGATGTTTTAAGTTATAATTGTACTATTGTTTTACAACCATACATGTGGATCATTTGTTGAACATATTATATATAAATTTTTTTTCATGTGATTTATATATGTTCCCCATCCAAATTGAAAACCACATGTCGATGGGAAAATATTTTGGGGGGGTGTTTTCCATTATCCTAATGGTGAGTTTGGATGACTGACTACATGGTCATCCCTGATCTATATTCTAGGTGTGGTTCACATTCATATTATGTGATGGAAGGATGTTAATAGTTCCCAATGTTTTTCTGATGTGATCGATGAAATGTCTTATAGTGGGTAGTTTTCATGGTAAGACTAGGTGACATGGTCTATTTGCTTAATGTTCATGATACCCTGCTCTTCTTATTATTTTGTTTTGACATGGTGGCCAAGGTTTCATTAGGTGATATATGATGTTATAGGTTTCTTAATGTGATATGTAATGTGACGTGCTGGACTAAGTGTTTCTTGGATGAATTATATACAAGAGATATGTGAGCTCCAGGACGTATGATGTTGTAGTGTGAGAGAAAAAAAATTAGTTGGAAAGAAGTGCTTGGTACCATTATCAATATGATTTATGTCGTATTATTACACTTAGATGGGTTATTTTGTGAATGTTCCTTGGTGAAGATGGTATTATTTAGTTGACCTGTCTGTGTGCTATTGGTTCTATTTTTTTCTCATTAGGGCATTATTATTCTCATTTCACATGTTCATAGGAGACATTGGGTGTGATCATACTGAGTATACTTGTATTTCCACCGTACAAATAGACATCATAATTTTTTGGTTTTTTGGAGGACATCGTAGACTATGGTGTAGATTACTAACTTAAACATTACTTCTTTCACAATGTGGCTACCTTAACACATTCTTTTGGGTGTTTTTTTGCATATTCTTATATTTTTATATTTAAACACGCATCATGGGATAATTTTTCTTTGTATTACTTTATATTATGTCTTGTTATTTCTTTTGGATGATTTATCAAATATCCCAATACTATTTTATATATATTGTAATTCCTCACATGTATTATATTTTATACCCTTTGAGATAGTCAAAAACTTGGGGATTAATGGAGGCAAGAGTTAGGGGTCATTATCACATTGTCTTCATTTCCGGACCATGAGGGGAACCATTAGAGGGAGGGGGTCATGAAAAACATATCCATTATTGATCTGTGCGGACATGGACTATTAATGAACACTTGTCCATACACTCCTTGGTGGTAATGTTTCGTTAATATACAATCACTTTGTAAACCGTTATGAGGAATCATAATACATAACCTATAGAAACATATGATAATACGTAGTAATATAATATAAACATAAATTTTTATGGGTTTATAATTATATGTTTGATAATGATATTAAAGGCCTAGATACCCCTTTTTGATGCTTTATATAGTGGGTGTACAATTCAAGATATTTATTATATTTTCATAAATTGTTTAGTTTTATATAATTATCTTGTCTAACTTAGGATGTAATAAAAATAATATTTTGGGAAGAATGATTTTATATTTTGGAGAAATAAGTTGGAAGTTATTGATAGCCATTATGATTAATGTGATCTTAAATGGTGAGGTGATTATAGTTATTTAGTGTAAATAGTTATTTCATTTTTAGAGCACTTGTTTTATCATATAAAAATTCATTGTATTGAAAAGTAATTTGGTGACTAGGTAATTAATGTTATCTTTAAATAATTTCATTATATTGGTGTCATTATATAATTGAGGTAAATTGAAATATTTTTGGTAAAGATGGATTTTATTTGAGGAATAAAGGTTTTATTATCTTCCAGAAGAATATATGATTTTATTTTTTCTTTATAGTGATTCAATATATTTATGGAGAGTATTATCACATTTTATAGGATATATGATTTGGGCATATATATTTCTGGGATATGACTTTATAAGTGATTAATATTATTTAGGGATAATAGTAAACAATATAATGATATAATATTATATCAAATCATTATAATATTTGGGATTCAATCCTAGACAGTCAAATTTTTGAGAGGTCTAAGGTTAGCTATTTATAGATTGATTTTAGTTGAACATTGGGTGTTTTTTGGGAGGAATTAGATATTAATGTATTATTTGTTTATATGATGGATTATTATTTTTGGGTATTATCTTATCATGTGATAACCGTTTTGGTTTTATTAAATAGATGAAGAATATATTTTCAAAATATTATGTACATTATAGTTAATCTAAATTTGACTATAGTGCCTCAGCATAGAATATTTATACTCATCATTTGGAGTAAATAATTAGATAAAGGTAGAAACTAATTGAAATAGGAAACCTAAGGACCCAAATTAATTTATTCATTTTAAGAAAGAAAGTAATCATATTTTATTATTTACTTTGTATATATGGTAACGTAATCCCTTAATTATATGAACGGTATTTAAAAATAAAAATGTTATCCCATTACATTCATTTATGATGAATTAATGATCTTTTTTATCCCTTAATGATTTATGGTTTTGTGGTCACTAACATTCTCATGAACACATTCCCATTCACCATCCATCATTTGGATATTAATTTTATCCTATATATAAATATTTTCACTTGACACTAATGTTCTTACATTTTCGAACGAAATTATGTGTTATTATTGATTTCCTTCTTATATCCCATTCCCTCTTTTAAAATGGAAGTTTTATTAACTCATTTTAAGATGTGGGTTTTCGAAAAATGTATTTTCAATTGAAGAATCGTGGATTATGAAGATCATGATAAAACTAATATATCCCAATTTATGAAAGTGAGTAATGAGATACCCTGTGATTTTAAAAAATACTATGTTCAATCGAGTACAAGACACAAAAACATTGATCTTAACCTAACCATGAAATAATATTATGTTAAAATTGAGAATTATAACAATGTGATTGAATTAGACGGTATGAATTATATTAAATTTGTTATGAAATATAAATATAAATGTGCTTCTTAACACAAATTTATTGATTAATTCTTAGGAAATAAGTTCTGAATTTTTAATAAATTCATATTTTGCTTCAAAGATATTATTTCTACAAAAAACATTATTTAAAATATGTAGGATAGAATATTAAAAATAACTTCTACTAGTTTTGATATTTTATTTGATAAAAAGTATATAATTTTATTTAATCATCATATTAAAACTGCCTTTCGATGAAATTTTTTTTTTCTAAAAAGATTGATTTTTTTAATGAATAGTGGAAAATAATAATTTGTTTAGAAATAAAATTGGTTTTCATAAAAAAAATTAATTTAAAAGTCCCATTGGGTCTTAAAATGAAATATGATACATTTAATTATAAATAATATTATTAATAATGTATCATTTATTTTTATATTTAATTTTGGTATAAGTTTATTTTTTTGGGCATAAAAATGCATTTGTAAAAAAAATCATTACATTTGAGAAATTTATATTAAATTTGATTGATTTAACATCAAGAAATTGAGTATTTAATAATAAATTCCATATTTGGAATCTTTAGGATACAATTTGATAAATTGGCCTCTTTTATTTTAGTTTCTTATTAATAGTAGCTGTAGTAAATATTTTTCACCTCAGTAAGGGTAAATTGGGTAATTATGTATATAAATAATTAGATAAAAAAATATCGATAAATATTTTATTTAATTTATTCGATTTGTTTCTTTGACCTTTACCATAAATTTTTTAAAATTTGAAAATTTCATTTCACATACCTTTAATAATGAGAATAATATTATTTTATTTAAAGAATAAAAAAATGTCACTCTATTTATTTTAATAACTCTATTTTTAGTGATGAAATAATTACAGTAAATACATACATAATGTAGAGAGAATGCTTATTGAAGTAGTAGAAAATCAATTGAATGATTTGTAAAAAACATAAAAGTAATATTTTTTTGGTGATTTATGGTGTAAAATGAATTTTTTAAACAATTATATAATATTAGGGATATGATAAAATATTAGTTTCACAATACATCACAATCATGTTGGCATTGAATTCAGACTATGTGAATAGTCCGAAACTTAACTATAATGGTCTATTATGTAAAATAATATTTTATAGAATAATTTAAATATAATAAATAAATATTATTTAGAAAAATTAAGGTTTTATGTTATATAATACCAACCATTATCCATTTATTAGTAACTTTTTCATTTATGTTAACTTTATTAACACCTAAATAATAAAAAATATTTATATCACAGTATTCGTCAAAAGCATTAATGTGGGTTAAAAATTATATATAAGCGTTAGAAATATCCTAAACGTGAAAAAATATTATGGTAGGAGAGAATTTAAAATCATACACATATTATATTCTAAATATATAAATTTAGTTTCACTTTTCTAAGAATGATAATTTATATTAATTTAATATTTTAAGTAATTCAAAGAGTGCATCTCTTTCACTTATAAGATGGAATCTCATATAGTCTATTCCTAAATAATTTTGACCACTCTAGTTCATAAATTACATACCAAAGTCTCTCCAAACCATCCATTATCTATTCCTATAGTCTGTTGCATCACAAAAAGGCCAAACCTAAGAGGTTTAATGTTTAGGCCAAAGAGGTTATCGATGGAAAAGGTGTCGGTTTTATCTAGTCTATTTCCAGTTTGTATATTCTTCTTAATCCATAATTTTTTATTTAATCATTATGATATAGTAATTTAAATATCATAAATTTATTATAAATTTTTTATTATTACTTTAAAACCCTTTTTCATCTCCTTTTACATCCTTCGAGAAATTAAAACATCGCTTCTGTGTATGTGTTGATTACCACTTCCATAATGAAATATGTTTCATTTTTCAACACCACCACACAGTGACGGATATTATGATATGTTTAATTATTATATATATTATATAATTATCATTATTTTAATATAATATATCAAATATCCTTTACCTTTCCATCCATTAAAAAAATTATAACATCGTTATTGTGTGTGTGTGTATTAACACCTCCTTAAAGATACATAAATCATTTTTCATTTACTCCATCCATGTATAGAAAAAATTTATATTTAATGTATAAAAATAACACCATTTAATGATTCAAATTTTGTAAACTATAGAGCAATGAACCCTTTTAACCACAGTCATCCTACAGAATTTATTTTGGGATTTTGAACTAAAGGTCATCAATACGTCTGATGTAAACTAAACTGAATAAGTAAATAACTTTAAAAGGTAAGAAATGAAATAAAACGAATAGTGATGATGGAATTAAAATAAAAATTTTCATTAATAAATTAAATAACTATTATTTTGGATTTAAAGAAAGTATGATGTTAGACTGCATTTTGGGTAAGGGGTTTTTCTTTAAAATCTTTTTGTAAGGTTTTACTTTAAATTTTTTTTCTTTCACATCCATGTTATTTCAAATGTATCAAATACATTATTTTTTATAATTAAAAGGATTTTATCATTAATTTTAAGAATCATATGATTTTTCTTAAATGGTTTTAAAATAACATCCTTATCTTTTTTCAAATGATATAATTTTACCGAATGTGTGAGAGAAATCATTATTTTATCTTTTACGACATGAATGGAATTTACCACCGAAATGATTTTTAATTAATTTAAATAATAATGTAATTGTTTAAAAAGTAATTTATAAATTATTAAATTTCCAAAAATGTTTAATTTATTTTCATTTTATAGACATTTCAAAATGAAGGGGTATTTCAACCTATTTTTATGCGAAATTGGAAAGTGGTTTAATTATGGATTCAAAAGATATTTTTAAGATATTTTTGATGAAAAGGAAAAATATTAAAAATATTAATTTATTATATGGTACTTGATAAATATTGTTGTTGACGGATGATCCCAATGCATATGATTGGATGTGTGATCTCGATAGATCTTATATAGTAGGTGAGATCAATATAGAGTATATAAAGGGATAACTTGATATTGACCTCTACTGAATTGGTAAATATTAAATTTCTTCAGATGAATAAATCAAGGAGTTAATATAAGGCCCCGACCTTAAACATTACTTAATATTGAATTAAATGAATAATTCACATTGAGGATCTTTTCAGGTTTAGAGTTTTAGAGAATTAGAACATAACTATTACATCTCAAAATATTACAAAGTAGACACTTTTACTAAGTTTCCATAGAATAAAAAAGTCTTAAAAAGAAACATGTCTAGTTCCATGTATTATATAGCATGACTTTACCTTGATCCCATCCTTGACCCAATTCCACATTAAGTGTTGTGAAAAACATTTCAAAAAAACATTGGGTGAGCATAAAAATCTCAGTAAGGGATACACAAATAATGAAAACTGTTGGTTTATCAAAACAACAAGTAAACCATGTATACTTTAACAAAGTAATACTTTTCACGTTTATGAAGTAGTAAAAACTCTTCACTGAATAAAAGATCATTACTTACCCTTTTGTAACCAAAAGATTACCATAAAACCCATATACAGAACACATCACATATAAAGGTAACTTGGGACATAAACATACATAAGTGGAATAACCATACGGTCGACTTCCACACATATCACTTAATGGTATAGCCATTCGGCCAACTTCCATACATACTTAATGGAATAGCCATACGGCCAACTTCCATACCCAATGCATTGGAGGTTATAAAATAACCACCAGTGCTGGTATTCACGGCACCACCCGTCATATGGTTTATCACGTAACCACCCGTCAAATGTCCAAGTACCATTATAAAATCATAAGACATAAAACAAACATAATGGAAGGAAAGCATTTCCACACTTTGATCACAATATATCACTCAAATATATTGACATAACAAATCCATTATAAAAACCATTTTCAATACCAAAATACATAAAAGATTATATGGTATTTATTTCATTTTAAAAACATTAAGGCTTGTTGAGGAAGCCAAATACCAAATAATACTCGCGGCGGCGGAAAAAGTCGTTGTCGCCACGTACGTTAAAAGAAACATTCCTTTTTGATGTTTTGTAAAACGCTTCGTAGAAAAAGATTCCTTTTGTATAAAAGTAAAATTCAAAGGGGTTTATACACCGTATAAAATAATGTTGTGTATAAAACGAAATATTCCTCAATAAAAGGAGATTGAGACGAAGTCCCTTACCTCAGGTCCGACTTGACTCGATCATTCATTAACGTCCTGAATAATAAACTTGAGTTAATTTCTACTTGATTAAAAACCTTTTTAAAGTTTATTATTCCTTTTATATCATTTATTTTCCATGTTATAAACATTATGTAACCATTTAAGTTAATAATTTGTGTTTTGTCGATATTTGGTTCTTAAGTTGAAAGTGGACTTCTTACAATTACATGTTGTTTGTGTGGTCAAAGGTTCTTTATATCCAGAATGACATTCCTGATTTTGATATCATATATATCATATATATCTAGCATATAAATGTATTTATAATATTACATAATCGTTTAGAGGTAATAAATGAAATGCACCGTTCATGGAGACGGTAAGCCATACGTACGCATGAATGCTACTTTCATTTCTTTGTCATATTAATAGAATTAAAATTAAATGAGAGGTATGTATATTTTAATTCCAGAATTATATTCATAATTTAGATGTATCATTCATTATATATATCCATTATATATATGTACTTTTAATAGTACATTACATTTGGGGATAAGAAATGAAATGCACCGTTCATGGAGACGGTAAGCCGTACGTACGCATGAACGCTACTTTTATTTCTATCTCATACTTTAATGGAAATAAATAATAATTATATATAGGTATATTAGAATTACAGTATAAGATCATATATAATAACTTTAATTCCATCCTTTATACGTCCCACATATGGCATTAACGAATAACATCACTTTGAGGGGGCGGTAGTCCGCACATCCTTAAATGAAGATATCGCGTTTACCCATAATAGAAACCATAAAGGTATGCCCAAAATGAAAAATACAGAAGCTTAAGGAAAACATAAACATATTATATATCATATATAAATATAGTGTCATCTTAATGGCCACCTTTGAAGGTGTTAAAAGAATATCGAACAATCATCGTTTCGTGAGGCAAAAATTCGCCATCCACGGAAACAGTATGTTCTTTAACCATTAGATGTAGGTGTGTGTAAGTTTAGATTGAATCATTCTTATAACAACATCCTAGTATATTTAGGATACTGGAGTTGTTACAAAAGAAAAGAATAAAAACATTTTAGGGGGTTGGATAAGCAAAATAAAACAAAAGGACTCAAAAGAAGACATTACCTTAAAATCGGATAACTCTCATAGATTTGAGCTCAAAGGCTTCCTTGGGAAGACTTATGCCCAAAGTGAGGCATAAAAGAGTAATAGAGGGATGTGGAGAGACAAAATGGGCTGGGGTTGGCCGAGCCAAAGGCTTTGGGAGTGTGGGTAAGGAGGTAGAGGTGGGGGCTTTTATAAGAGGAGAGGAGGGGCACTCTTGGAAGGTAAAGAAACGTCACATTATTTCAAAATGGTATTCGGATTTAAGAGGTCCCACATTGATTTTCTTCGAGGATAAGGTGGTAAGGGTTCTAAATCCACCCATACAATAGGTTTTGGCCATGTGTAGGTCTTATATTTTACATTATCACTCCATTTTATTTAAATCGTTAAATAATGAGGTCATCGTTCCATCATCATGATGTCATAAATAATTTAATTTATTTAATGTCTAAAAATTATAAAAAAAATATCATGATGTAGGAACGCTTTTTAGATTTCTAATTAATATTTATAGTGAAAAATCTGACTTGTATAATCCCATGTAAAAATTGTTTTAGTAAAATAACTCATGTGTGTGTCATTTTAACTTTAACATTAAATAAAAAGTTATTTTTGTCATTTCCCAACCAAAGTGGCTCCATGGGGTCCCCAAGTTGACTCATGGATTGTGTTTCTCGTCCATGACACATCGAATTAGGGTAGGAAATGTGTCAAGCTCATCTCATATTATTAAAACATTATTTTTACCTTAAACTACACTAATTACCTCTAATCGCGATTAAGAAAATAAAAGTTACGATTCACCAACAACATATTTCAATCTAATTGAACCACATTTTAATTCTTAATGACAACCATGTATGTCAGATTTTTGAAATTCAAAACACAGAAGTGGTAAATTTTCATTTAAACAAAAAATCAGTTTTTATAAGTACCATTTAGTGGTTTCACTCTTCATCAAAATTGATGTTTTTCAGAAAAATACCAAAACTTCACCCTAAGCTATATTTGATATTCCAAATTCAAAAATTAAGTCAATTTTACAAAATTCACAACATATAAGTTTCATTCATTAATTTAATAATTAACTCCCGCTGTCAGAGCAAATAGCGTGTTTTTATGAAACTATAAGTATCAAAAGATTGACACTAGTTTAAGTCCGATTTCAAAGTGAAATTAATTCCAACGACCACTATTGGATTTAATGGTAAAAATATAATCAAATTTCACTTTAAATCCTATTCAAAAGATAATCTAATCATATAAATAAATTAGATTAAAAAGAGGTTTTGAATTAAAATACAACATTTTATATTATTCATTAAAAAATGAACTTTATCGGAAAAATACCAAAAATTTACACAAAGTAAAATTTGATGTCACGATTCTAAAAAAGTGTTATATTTAGTCCAATAGAATTTATAAGATTGATAAAAACTATATTTAATGAAGGTTCACCGTCAAAAGGTGATAAGTGGTCCTTTCGTGAAAATTAGAGTATATAAGCCTAAAATTGAATTCTTTTCATATTTTAAGCCTTTATCCTTTATTAGATAAATGTAAAAACATTAAAAACATATATAATCATATTTTAGTTATTTCTATCCATTCCCGCCAATACAACGACTACGTGTTAACTAACATTTAAAATAATATTATTTTATTACTAGTGTGCAACGTAAGTTTTCAAAGGAACTCATCGTTGCATATCGGGTACGCTATCGATCATAGCAACCCCGTTAAAGTAAAATTAATATATAATTTGTAAATATTAATAAATATGAAAAATATTTATTCTTTATTTACCTGGGATGTTACATCCTTCCACCCTTTTGGAAATTGCGTCCTCACAATTTTAGTCACTTATCAAAATAAGTGGGGGTATTTATCGGTCATAGCATTTTCAGATTACCATGTTGCCTCTTCAACCATATGGTTTTTAGACAAATCCTTTACCTGGTGGATTACCTTATTTCGCAACACTTGCTCTCTTCGATCAAGAACATGGACTGGTTGTTCTTCATAAGATAGGTTCTCTTCCACCTGAACTAGCTCTGGACTCAAAACCTAAGATGGATCTGGCATATACTTCTTCAACATCGAAACATGAAAAATATTGTGTACCTGAGATAAACTCAGAGGTAAAGCCACCCGGTATGCAACTGATCCAACTCTATGCAGAATTTCATATGGTCCAATGAACATTGGACTCAGCTTTCCTTTCTTATCAAATCTCATCACACTTTTCCATGGTAAGACTTTGAGAAAAACATGATCACCTACCTCAAAAGATAGATCCTTCCTCCTGTTGTATGCATAACTCTTCTGCCTACTATGAGCTGTTCTCATGTGTTTCCGAATTAGTTGAACTTTTTCTGCCATCTCTTCTACCAATTCTGGTACCAACAACTTCCTTTCACCCACTTCATCCCAGAAAGCTGGAGTTCGACACCTCTTCCCATATATCGCCTCAAATGGTGCCATTTGTATACTAGAATGAAAACTGTTATTATATGAGAATTCAACCAAAGAAAGATGTTGGTCCAGACATTCCTGATAATCCATCGAACAAGCTCGTAGATATCCTCCATGGTCTGAATTGTTCGTTCTGACTTACCATATGATTGAGGATGAAATGTTGTACTAAAATTTAATTCAGTACCCAACGACTTCTGAAGGACTTTCCAAAAGTTAGAAGTGATCCTGGGATCACGATCAGATACAATAGAGAGAGGAGCTCCATGTAACCTGACTATCTCCTTAAGATACAAATGGGAAAGTTTTTCTAGGGAAAAAAGTATATCATATAGCAAGGAAATGAGTAGATTTAGTCAAGCAATCAACAATAACCCAGATTGGGTTATTACCTCTAGATGTCTTAGGTAATCCCACAAGAAATACCATGGATATATTCTCCCATTTCCACTCTGGCACTGGTAAAGGCTGAAGCATCCCTTTCGGTAACTGCTGCTCTGCTTTAACCTGTTGATATGTCAAACACTTCATAGTAAAATCAGCAATATATCTTTTCATTCCATCCCACCAGTAATACTCCCGCAGATCTCTGTACGTCTTAGTACTGCTAGGATGAACTGAAAATGGGGAACTATGAGCCTCACATAACAACTCATTATTCAACTGTGAATCACAAGGCACACATAATCTCTTCCCAAACCTCAAAACACAATAATTATCAATGTTGAATTCAGGCAACATACCCTTCTGAACCAACTCTACCTTTTTCTGCAACTCACTGTCTTGCTTCTGTGCTTACTTGATTCTGTCTGATAGAGAAGATTTCACTGATACCTGAAACAAAACAGAAGAACTTCCTACACCAACAACTTCTATGCCAAAGTTCATCAAATCAAAAAACAAAGGATCTCGTTCCAAATGTAGCATGGTTAATGAAGCTTTACTTTTTCGACTCAAAGCATCAGCAAATTTATTTGCTTTTCCCAGATGGTAGTGAATTGTACAATCATAATCCTTGATTAATTCCATCCATCTCCTCTATCTCATGTTCAATTATTTCTGAGTTAATATATACTTTAAACATCTGTGATCAGTATATATTTCACAATTTAATCCATACAAATGATGACTCCAAATTTTTAAAGCAAAAACAACAACAACTAATTCCAAATCACGTGTAGGGTAATTTACCTCATGAGTTTTCATCTGACGTGAAGCATAAGCAATTACCTGATCATTCTGCATTTGGAAACAACCAAGTCCTTTCAATGAAGAATCATTGTATATAACAAACTCACCATTCCTGGAAGGAAGTGCCAAAACTGGAGCATTCACCAATCTTCTTTTCAACTCCTGAAAACAATCATCACATTCCTTTGTCCAGATAAACTTAACACCCTTCCGAGTTAGCTTAGTCATTGGACTAGATAATCGTGAAAAATTTTCAACAAAAATTTGGTCGTAACTTTCCAAACCAAGAAAAATATGGATCTCGGTTACATTTGTGGGTCTTGTCCAGTCTTCCACAACTTTTGTTTTTGCAGGATCAACAGTTATCCCATATTTAGAAACAATGTGACCAAGGAATAAAATTTGTTGCAACCAAAACTCAAACTTGCTGAATTTTCCATACAGTTTCTTTTATTTTAAGGTTTTCAAGATAACCCTTAAATGTCTTTCATACTCCTCTTTACTTTTATAAAACACCAAAATATCATCAACAAAAAGAACCATCATTTTTCACCTGAGTCAACTGAGCCATCACTACAACAAACTGTTTAGTTCTGTTTTTGACCATCTCAGGATACTGATTTGAAAGGACATTTCCCTCTGTATGCCTTCCTAGAAAAGATGCTCTGTTTCCTCTATCGAAAACCATTCTTATCACAGAAATAACTTAGGTGAATCAACATGGTAATCTGTAAATGCTATATCATTTCAATCATACCATAAATTAACTTATAATTTTACACTTTTCTAAATCCTAAAGTTTTCTAAACCGACCTCTCATACCAACTATAAGGCCCTGGCCTTAAACATTACTTAATATTGAATTAAATGAATAATTCACATTGAGGATCTTTTCAGGTTTAGAGTTTTAGAGAATTATAACATAACTATTACATCTCAAAAGATTACAAAGTAGACACTTTTAATAAGATTCCATAGAATAAATAACTCTTAAAAAGAAACATGTCTATTTCCATTTTTTATATAGCATGACTTTCCCTTGATCCCATCCTTGACCCTATTCCACATTAATTCCTGTGAAAAACATTTCAAAAAATCTTGGGGTGAGCATAAAAAGCTCATTAAGTGATACATAAGGAATGAAAAATGTTAGTTTATCAAAACAACATGTAAACCATGTATACATTAACAATGTAATACTTTTCACCTTTATGAAGTAGTAAAAACTCTTCACGGAATAAAATATCATTACTTAACCTTTTGTAACAAAAAGATTACCATAAAACCCATATACAGAACACATCACATATAAAGGTAACTTGGGAAATAAACATACTTAAGTGGAATAACCACACGGTCGACTTCCACACATATCACTTAATGGAATAGCCATTCGGACAACTTCCATACATACTTAATGGAATATCCATACGACCAACTTCCATACCCAATTCATTGGAGGTTATAACGTAACCACACATCCTGGTATTCACGGCACCACCCGTCATATGGTTTATCACGTAACCACCCGTCAAATGTCCAAGTACCGTTATAAAATCATAATACATAAAACAAACATAATGGAAAGAAAACATTTCCACACTTTGATCACAATATATCACTCAAATATATTGACATAACAAATCCATTATAAAAACAATTTTCAATACCAAAATACATAAAAGAGTATATGGTATTTATTTCATTTTAAAAACATTACGGCTTGTTGAGGAAGCCAAAGACCAAATAATACTCGCAGCAGCGGAAATATTCATTGTCACCGCGTACGTTAAAAGAAACATTCCTTTTTGTCGTTTTGTAAAATGATTCATAGAAGAAGATTCCTTTTGTATAAAAGTAAAAGTCAAAGGGGTTTATACACCGTATAAAATAAAGTTGTGTATAAAACGAAATATGCCTCAATGAAAGGAGATTGAGACGAAGTCCCTTACCTCGGGTCCGACTTGACTCGATCATTATTTAACGCCCTGAATAATAAACTTGAGTTAATTTCTACTTGATTAAGAACCTTTTTAAAGTTAATTATTCATTTTATATCACTTATTTTCCATGTTATAAACATTATGTAACCATTTAAGTTAATAATGTTTGTTTTGTCGATATTTGGTTCTTAAGTCGAAAGTGGACTTCTTACAATTACATGTTGTTCGTGTGGTCAAAGGTTCTTTATATACAGAATGACATTCCTGATTTGGATAGAATATATATCACATATATCCAGCATATACATTTATTTATAATAATTCATAATCATTTAGAGGTAAGAAATGAAATGCACCCTTCATGGAGATGGTAAGCCGTACGTACACATGAATGCTACTTTCATTTATTTGTCATATTAATGGAATTAAAATTAAATGAGAGGTATGTATATTTTAATTCCAGAATTATATTCATCATTTAGATGTATCATTCATTATATATATCCATTATATACATGTACTTTTAATAGTACATTACATTTGGGGATAAGAAATGAAATGCACCGTTCATGGAGACGGTAAGCTGTACGTACGCATGAACACTACATTCATTTCTATCTCATACTTTAATGGAAAGAAATAATAATGATATAGAGGTATATTATAATTACAGTATAACATCATATATAATAACTTTAAATCCATCCTTTATACGTCCCACATATTGCATTAACGAATCACATCACTCTGAAGGGGCGGTAGTCCGCACTTCCTTAAATGAAGATATCACGTTTACCCATAATGGAAACCATAAAGGTATGACCAAAATGAAAAATATAGAAGCTTAAGGAAAAAATAAAAATATTATATATCATATATAAATATAGTTTCATCTTAATGGCCACCTTTAAAGGTGTTAATAGAATATCGAACAATCGTCGTTTCGTGAGGCAGAAATTCGCCATCCACGGAAACAGTATGTTCTTTAACCATTAGATGTTGGTGTGTCTAAGTGTAGCTCGAATACTTCTTATAACAACATCCTAGTATATTGAGGATACTATAGTTTTTACAAAATAAAATAATAAAAAGAGTTTAGGGGGTTGGAGAAGCAAAATAAAACAAAAGGACTCAAAAGAATACATTACCTTAAAATCGGGTAACTCTCTTAGATTTGAGCTCAAAGGCTTCCTTGGGAAGACTTCTGCCCAATTTGAGGCTTCATGAAGTAAGAGAGGGATGTGTAGAGACAACATGGGAAGGTTTTGGCCGATACAAAGGCTTTGTGAGTGTGGGTAAGGTGGAAGAGGTGGGGGCCTTTTATAAGAGGAGAGGAGGGGAACTCTTGGAAGGTAAAGAAATGTCACTTTATTTCAAAATGGTATTCGGATTTAACAAGTCCCACATTGATTTGTTTCACGGATAAGGTGATAAGGGTTCTAAATCAACACATACAACAGGTTTTGGCCATGTTTAGTTCTTAGATTTTACATTATCATTCCATTTTATTTAAATCGTTAAATAATGAGGTCATCGCTACATCATCATGATGTCATAAATAATTTAATTTATTTAATGTCTAAAAATTATAAAAAAAATATCATGATGTAGGAAATATTTTTAGATTTCTAATGAATATTTATAGTCAAAAATATGACTTGTATAATCCCATGTAAAAATTCTTTTAGTAAAATAACTCATGTTTGTGTCATTTTTACTTTAACATTAAATAAAAAGTTATTTATGTCATTTCCCAACCAAAGTGGCTCCATGGGGTCCCCAAGTTGACTAATTGATTGTATTGGTCGGACATGACACATCCAACGAGGGTAGGATATGTTTCATGCTCATCTCATATTATTAAAACATTATTTTTACCTTAAACTACACTAATTATCTCTAATCGCGATTAAGAACTTAAAAGTTACTATTCACCAAAAAATATTTTAATCTCATTGAACCACATTTTACTTCTTAATGACAACCATGTATGTCAGATTTTTGAAATTCAAAACACAGATGTGGTAAAATTTCATTTAAACGAAAAATCAGTTTTTATAAGTACCACTTAGTGGTTTCACTATTCATCATAAATTGAAGTTTTTCAGAAAAATACCAAAACATCACCCTAATCTATATATGATATTCTGAATTCAAAAATGAATTCCATTTTAAAATATTCACAACATATAAGTTGCATTAATTAATTTAATAATTAATTTCCGCTGTCAGAGCAAATAGCATGTTTTTATGAAATAATAAGTATCAAAAGATTGACACTAGTTTAAGTCCGATTTCAAAGTGAAATTAATTCCAACGACCACTATTGGATTTAATGGTAAAAATATATTCAATTTTAAATTTAAAACCAATTCAAAAGATAATCTAATCATATAAATAAATTAGATTAAAAATAGGTTTTGAATTAAAATACAACATTTTACACTATTCATTAAAAAACAATCTTTATCGAAAAAATACCAAAAATTTACACAAAGTAAAATTTAATTTCCCAATTCTAAAGAAGAGTTATATTTAGTACAATAGAATTTATAATATTGATCAAAACTATATTTAATGACGGTTCGCCGTCAAAAGGTGATAAGTGGATCTTTCGTGAAAATTAGAGTATATAAGCCTAAAATTGAATTCTTTTCGTATTTTAAGCCTTTATACTTTATTATATAAATGTAAAAACATTAAACAACATATATAATCATATTTTAGTTATTTGTATCCATTATTTCCAATACAACAGCTACGTGTTAACTAACATTTAAAATAATATTATTTTATTACTAGTGTGCAACGTAAGTTTTCAAAGGAACTCATCATTGCGTATCGGGTAAGCTATCGATCATAGCAACCCCTTTAAAGTAAAATTAATATTTAATGCATAAATACTAATAAATATGAAAATTCTTTATTCTTTATTTACCTGGGATGTTAATGATAATTGGGGAGGTTTCTTCTATATATTTAACCCATATCTAGTTATTTCTAACATAAGTGAACATGGCTTATGAATATAATTCTATGAGTTTCCAATAAGGGATTATTTTTTATTACTATATTATTTAAAGTATTTCTTTGAGAAAATAATGTGTATTCTCATGGATATGATATATTTCATGTGATCAAAGAATAATTTTAAAGACATAAACCTTTTATGGGATGTCATGTTTTTTCCTATTGTAAATACTTACATAATGCGTACACAATGCTTATATAAGCAACAGAAAATTTATTAAATTATTTTTAAAAAATATAAACGTTATTTTTTTTGATTTATGGTGTAAAATGAAATTTTTAGACAATTATAACATATTAGGGATATGAGAAAATTTTATTTTCACAATCCATCACTATCTTGATGGCATTGAATTCAGAATATGTGAATAGTACCAAAAATTACTATAATGGTATATTAGGTAAAATAATATTTTATTTTATAAATTAAATATAATAAATAAATATTATTTAGAAAAATTAATTTTATATGTTATATAATATCAACCATTATCCATTTATTAGTTACTTTTTCATTCATATTAACATTCCTAACACCTAAATAATAAATAATATTTATATCACGGTATTCGTCAAAAGCATTAATGTGGGATAAAACTTAGATATAAGGGTTAGAAATATACCAAAACGTGAACAAATCTTATTGTATGAGAGGATTTAAAATCGTACACATATTATATTCTAAACATATTAATTTAGTTTCACTTTTCTAAGAACGTTAATTTAGTTTAATTTAATACTTTAAGTAATTCAAAGAGTACCTCTCTTTCACTTATAAGATGGAATCTCATATAGTTTATTCCTAAATCATTTTGATCACTCTAGTTCATAAATTTCATGACATAGTCTCTCCAAACCATCCATTATCTATTCCTATAGTCTGTTGCCTCACAAAAAGGAAAACCTAAGAGGCTTAATATTTAGGCCAAAGAGGTTATCGAGGGAAAAGGTGTAAGTTCTATCTAGTCTATTTCCAGTTTATATATTCTTATGAATCTTTAATATTTAATTTAATCATGATGATATAATAATGTGAATATCATAAATATATTATAATTCTGTTATTATAACTTTAAAACCCTTTTTCGTCTCCTTTTACATCCTATGGGAATTGAAAACATCACTTCTATGTATGTGTAGATTACCAACTCCATAATGAAATGTGTTTCATTTTTCAACACCACCAAAAAATGATGGTTATTATGATATGTTTAATTATTATATATATTATAAAATTATCATTATGTAAATATAATATATCAATTATCCTCTTACCATTCCATCCATTAAGAAATGATAACGTTGTTCATGTGTGTGTGTGGATTACCACCTCCTTAAAGCTACATGAATAATTTTTCATTTACTCCATCCATGTATATATACAAAATTTATATTTAATGTAAAAAAATAACACCATTTCCTGATTCATGTTATGTAAACTACAGATCAATGAACCCTTTTAACCAAGGTCATCCTACAAAATTTATTTTGGGATTTATAACTAAAGGTCTTCAATACGTCTGATGTAAACTTAACTGAATAAGTAAATAACATAGAAAGGTAATAAATGAAATAAAACGAATAGTTATGATGGAATTAAAATAAAAATGGTCATTAATAAATTAAATAAATAATTTTTTTTTTGGATTTAAAAAATGTATGATGTTAGACTGTATTTTGGGTAAGGGGTTTTTCTTTAAAATCTATTTTTAAGGTTTTAATATCAAATGTTTTCATTAACATACATGTTATTTCAAATGTATCAAGAACATTATTATTTATAATTAAAAGGATTTTAACATTCATTTTAAGCATTATATGATTTTCCTTAAATGGTTTTAAAATGACATCCTTATCTTTTTTCAAATGATATAATTTTACCGAATGTGTGAGAGGAATCATTATTTTATATTTTTCGACGTGAATGGAATTTTCCACCAAAATGATTTTTATTTCATTTAAATAATAATTTAATTTTTTAAAAAGTTATTTATAAATTAAAAAATTTCCAAAAATATTTTATTTATTTTCAATTTATTGACTTTTCTAAATGAAGGGGTATTTCACCATTTTTTTATGGATAAATGGAAAGTTGTTTAATTATATATTCAAAAGATATTTTGAAGATATTTTTGATGAAAGGGTGAAATATTTAAAAAAACTAATTTATGATATGGTACATGATAATTATTGTTGTTGACAGATGATCCCAATGCATCTTATTGGATGTGTGATCTCGATACATCTTATATAGTATGTGAGATCGATGCACATCATATAAAGGGAGAGCTTGATATAGATCTCTAATGAATTGGTAAATTTTACTTTTCTTCATAAGAATAAATAACAGAGTTAATTGGGGAGGTTTCTTCTATATATTTAACCCATATCTAGTTATTTCTAACAAAAGAGATTATGGCTAATGAATATAATTATATGAATTTCCAATAAGGGATTATTTTTTATTACTACAGTATTTAATGTATTTCTTTGAGAAAATTATGTGTCTTCCCATGGATATTATGTATTTCACATGATTAAAGAATAATTTTATAGAAGTAAAACTTTTAAGGGATTTCATGTTTTTCCCTGGCCTAAAAATTATCTTTCTTTAATATATTATTGAGCGTTTTTAGCCATCCCATGTTGTCAAATATTTTTCACAGGGTTTTAAGAATATGAAAGAACCTGAAGAAGTCATGTTAATTTTCTGGAATATTTTTCATGAATTTTTTTTCCTTTTTAAAAGATTTATATTGTGGAAAAATGTGTACTATTTAGAAGTGTATATAGTATAATGGATGGTATTTTTGTATGAGTTATAACTTAATCCTTTAAAACTATAAACCTAAAAGGACCTTAAGATGAAAGAAATTTAATTCTATTATAAATAGAAAATGTTCTTTTTGATTTTCTAATGATCAATCCTTATATTTGGTATCAGAGAAAATTATTGGATAACTTTAGAGATTAGTATGACAAATATTTTCTGAAAACCTTGGGGATAATTTTAAGATAAGGATAATATTATAAAGTATATTTAATGTAATTTTTTTGGTTTTTTTGTCCTGAAATTTTTGTTTTGATAATATAAAGTCAATTTGGTTCTATAAAAGATGAACTTAGATGTAACAACACTTAAAGGGGTGGACTAGGTTTTAACTCGATTTTCACAGGTGCACGATGAGTATTCCTATAACTGCACACCTGGACAAGCTCTCTTGGGGGATATTTATTTTGTTAATTCACATTATCTTTATGAAACATTATTAAAAATTTGAATATAGAACCTATGTAAATTTAGGATGTGCTTAGTGATATGATATAAACATAATGTTGCATGGGATAATATGTCTATGTTTGATTATAATTTTAATGGAATGGATACCAACTCTCAAATAAAATGTAGTGGAACTACTTTGGGAGACATTTATAGAGTTTTAAAAGATATTTTAGGTATAAATAACCCATATTATTAACTTATGTTGTAGTGGAATTTTATTTTAAGAACAATTATTTTACATTGATGGACATAAATTGAAATATATTAATAACCATTAGGGTTAAAATGTTCTTCTATGTCAAGGTAATGGTTATTATTAATAGGGATAAATGGTTATTACATTTTGGGAACTTATTTTTTATCATATAGACAACCATGGGATGGAAAATTATTTCTATGACTAAGTGAATAATGTGTTTTTTAATAAGTTCATTATATTAGAAACATTGTATGACTGAGGCAAATCAAAATATTTTTAGGTAACTAGGGTTGAAATTTGAGGAATAAATGCTGAATTATCTTCAAGAAGAATATCTGATTTTATTTTTTCTTCATGTTGATTTAGGATATTTATTAAAATGATTATAAATTTATAGAAAATATATGATTTGGGCATAACAATTTTTGGTATATGTATTCATAAGAAATTAGTATTATTTTGATATAAATATTTTGTTGATCATGGAATAATATGAGATCAAATCAGTATAATATTTCCGTTTTAATGTGGATTAGGCACATTTTAATGAGTTTTATGTTTATCTATTCATGGTGTGATTAAAGTTTAACTTTTGGCATTATTTTTGAGGCATTGTAGATTAACAAAATAATTATTTATACAAAGGATTCATCATTTTGAATATTATCATGGAATGTGATAAAGATTTTGGTTTTAGTGAAGATATGAAGGATAAATTTTCATCCTTTTATGTACATTATGTTGAATCCAAATTTAATAATAGTTCTTCATCATAAAATAATCATACTAATCATTTGGATTAAAACATTTCATTAAGGTAGAAACTGATTGAAACTTGTGACCAAAGGATGAAATTGTGTTTTTTGATTTTAATAAGTTCAAGTATATTTCATTATTTTCATAGTATATATGTTAAATTAATTCAACTAATAGAATAAATTTATCTTGAAATAAAAAATAAATCAAATTACCTTCATTTTTGAGGAATTGATGGTATTCTTAATCAATTATTTATTTGTGGTTTTTTGAAATTAAGATTTTCTTAACTGCATTATCTATAACATTTAATCATTTTAAAATTATATTCTCCTCCATGTCCATATTCTCACTTACCACAAATGTTATCCTATATCGGATCCCAGTTATGCCTTATTCTAGAAGACCTTCTTATTTTAATTTTTCTCATTTGAAAAGAGAGTTTTATTAACCCTTACTATGATGTGGGTTTTCAAAAAAGTTATTTTCCAATGATAATCCATATATTTTCAAGATAAATATAAAATAATAATGTTTAAATTAATAAAATATGGGAGAATCTAATACCATGATTTTTTAAAATAATATTATATTTTATAGCTTACAAGATGCACAACAATGAACTTAATTGAATCATGAAATAATATTATTTTAAATATAACTATTATATACAAGCTGATGAATTAAGTAGGTATGAATAGGAGTGACCAAATTATAATATATAAATATAATTTTCCTAATAAATAAAAATTTATTTATTAATTCATAAGAAATATGAACTTAAATTTTTATAATGTCATTTTATGGTTCAAATATATATTTTCTTCAAAAATGGTCTTTTATTTTCTTCTATGTTGCCTATATAATTAAACAATTAGAAATTTTACTACACATTATATATATAATTTTCAAAATAATAAGAAAAAAATTATCTTAGGGAGATATTTTTGTGTTTTGTTTTTGAAAACGTTGATTTCTCTACTAATAGAGAAAAATATGGGTTTTAAAAAACTGTCATTTCTTTTAATTAAATAAAGTCATTTAAAAGTAAAATTTACCTTAAAATTACATAAGTATTTTAAAATTTAAAATAATATAATTAATTATAAAGGAATAATTACTATATCTACTTTTGGTATAGCTTTATTTTTGATCTTATAAATTCATTTTTCTAATAATTGGTTTTCACTTTGTTTTACAAATTTATGTTGAAAATTATTTTTGCCACTTCTAAAATTGAATTTTGAAAATTTTATTCCATATTTTGAATCCAAAGTCTAAAATTGGACAAAAATTTCCCTTATACTTCTTTTTAATTATTAATAATTACCATAGTAAATATTTGTCACCTCACTAAGGGTAAATCGAGTAATTAAGGGTAAAAATAATATGATATGGCCTATAATTATCACTAAAACATTTCTTTATTTTATTGGACAAGATTTCTTGTACAATTATCATCGTGTTTTATAAAATGTGGAAATGTGTTTTATATTTCAATTGATAATGACTGTAATACCATTTTTAATAATGAATAAAAACAAAATGTCACTCACTTGGACTTAATAACTCTAATATTTTTTCATGGGGATAAAATATTTTATTTTAAATTATAAATTGTTATTGGAAATCATATTTCTATTTAATAATATTAATTTTTTAGGGATGATATAATTACCTTAAATTCTTTTTCAACAGAAACACAATTCTTGTGCAAGAAGTTGGAAAATCATGAAAATGAATTCAAAAACACTAAATCAAACAAGGTGAGTTATAGTTTTCCTGAAATTTTTTAGATAGGAAAATAATAATAAGGAACTGGTAAATGTTTATACTCTAATTGAATTACATTATTAATGTCATTGAATTCAAACAATGTGAATAATCTTAATGATGTCTATAATGGTATACAATGTTAATTAATATTTTATTTAATGAATTATTATTCGTAAACATATTATATCCATAAAATTTAATGGGATATAGTATATAATATCAAAAAATTATATTTATGTTTCACTTTTACTTTTATTATAGCTTTCTTTAACTTAATAGTGTAATAAGATTTTGCCTCAATCACCAAAAGGGTTAGTGGGGGTTAAAACTAAGAGATCAGTGTTTAAAAATATAATAAACTTCTACAAAAATTGAATGAGGGGATTTATAATAATCTTAATCCTATATTATAAATATATCATTTGATTTCAAATTTTCTATTAAGGTTAAATAAAATTTATTCAACACATTATATAATTCCAAAGTTCCCCTCCCCACAGTTATAAAAGGGAACCTCCTCTCATATCATTATAATAATTATCTGGACATAAAATTTTTCCAATACCCAAAAAAATATTTCCCAATAATCAATTCCATATTCTTATAGGAATTGGTCTTACCAAAATACCAAACCTATGAGGATTAAGGTGTAATCCAAAGTGGTTATCCAAGGTGAGTGTATAAATCCTAACAAACCTATTTCATTATTATTTCATCTTATTCCTCCTTAAAATATTATTTAACCATGATAAAATAATAAAATTAGTACATTAAATACAATTAAATGTTATTATAATTATGTTAAATCCCTTTCACATCTCCTTTTTCATCCTATATTAAATGAAAGAACCAATCGTGCATATTTGTGGATTACCGCCCCCACAAGGCGATGGGTTTCATTTTTCCCCACGAAGTCCTATGGACAGTTATTATGATGGATTTAATTAATATATTTAATATTAATGAGATAATTAAAATTATAGAAACATAAAATATCATCTATTTTATTATTTTTCTATCGATTAAAAATGATAATATCATTCGTGCATACATGTGGATTACCACCACTATTAAGTTATGTAATTGGGTTCTTAGTTACTAATTTAATAGATTTTTATAAAATTATATTTAATGTATAAAAAATATAATCATTCAATTATTAAATGTATTTTATATTATTTAACAATAACTCCTTTTTACAATGATTGTCCATCCAAATTATCTTGGTATTATGAACTGAACATTTTTAAACTATATGGCATAAACTTAACTAATTTTGAAATTAAATAAAATATATTAATAAATTATAAAAAAAGGATAATGATATTAGAATGAACATGAAAAATGGTATTAATAGTTTAAATAACAATTATAATTTATTAATTTTGGAGATAAATAATGTATGAATATATATGATATTTAATGTAAGGGGGTTTTCATTAAAACATTGTTTTAAAGTATTCCATTAAAATATTTTTCTTAAATGTACATCTTCTTTAGAATGTTTTAAAAATATTATTTTTTATATTTAAATGTGTATTAAAAAATAATTTTTAACTACCATTTTATTTATTTACAAGCTTCCAAAAATAATCTTCACATAATTTTCTGAATGGGGTACTTTGACCAATGGTGTAAAAAGAATCATTATTTTAAATATTATGTCATAAAGAGAATTTACCACCATAATAAATTTTATTTTATATAAATATTACTTTAAAAATTTACATAGTTATCTTAAAATTAAATCATTTGTATAATATTTGGGAAACACATTTCTTTAAAATTATTTTTATATGAAATCTATATTTCTCTCTAGTCTTAGGGAAAATGGAATGTTATTTTCTTGTGGGTTAAAGAGTTTTCCAAGTGTTTATATTGAAAATTTGAATGAATAAAAATGCTTTGATTATTATGTGGTACTTGAGATTTATATGAAATGATGGACGATCACCATATATCTTATAGAATAGGTGATCTCGATACAATTGGTATAATGTCTTATCCTGATATATTTGATTCACTAGTGAGCCTTATATAGCTCTCAAATACATTGGGTAATGTTACTTTTCATAAAATGAATGATAGAGGGGGTTAATAGAGAATTTTTATCTTATATATTTAACTAGGATCCTAATATTTTTGACAAAAAATAATATGGGTTATGAAAATAATGGTTTTATATTTCTTGAGGGATTTCTATTTTTTTAAAATGGGTTTTAATGATTTTATTTAAAAAAAGTGTATTTTTCATGTGGTTTGATTTGTTTAATGCACTCAAATAATAATTTGATAAAGGTAAATGTTTTATGGGTTTTCATTTTTTTCAGTAGACTAATGAATATCTTTCTATTATATCCCTTAGTGATATTTTTTTGTTCATCCACATTTTAAAATGTTATTCATAGAGTTTTAATGATGTGTAAGAAGAATGAATAAGTCAATGTGAAATTAATGAATATTTTTCCATAAAAAATATACGATTCATTTCAAAATATTTTATACTCTGAGAAAATTTTATACTTAGTGGAAGTGTCCACCTTGTAATGTATATGTTTGTATGTAACTGTTGTTACATAATATTATAAAACAAAAATGCTAAAAGGTCATCGGTATGTATGTAAATTCTAGTATAAAGACACAACTATATGTTATGTTTTATGGTTGGGTCCATATATTATAACTTTAGGGAATGTTTTTGAAGAAGTATTGTTTGTCTTTTCCCACTTCACCCTTCATCCCCCTTTACCTTCTACCATTTAATTCACATCCTCTAAGACATATCAGATACGTCAAATAGAACCATATTCATAGTTTACTCACCCCCATTCTCTCTCTTACAGCAGGAAAAATTCATTGGAGATTTTTACCCTAAATATAATTAAATTCAATACCTCTCATCTCATATTCCCTCTTATTTCTTCCATGTTCTCACCCATTACCCTTATTAGGAATTGGGTTATTTTAGTTCACCAATTCATTGTTAAATAACATATTGGTCTAACAATTATTAACCTCTTGGATAAAGGAAACTCATATGGGTTGTTAGTCACTATTTTTCTATATTTTAATGAATATTATTATTGTATGATTTATTATAGGGATGGTTTCAAAGGTTCAACTAGAATAAATTATATTCAGATTAATTGTGGACTTCGGTTAAGGTGATATTTATAAAATTCATGGACTTATCAACCTAAGATCATTTCTTGTTTGGATCTTTTTAATTTCTAGGGTCATATAATTTTAAAGACTTAATTATGTTATTCTGGTTTAGTGACCCTTTTTCTTCCTATGTGATTCATCTTAATTTTTAAAGCTATATAATGGTTGTATTGGGTGATCTTGATCCATTGATTTATTCTTCAGTTATTATTATGACATTAATTCTTTAATTTGTTTCCAAATTATTAATAAATCCTAACACATATTTTAATAAATATAAAATAGTTTTTTTCTAATGTTATTTTGTTTTCATTTGTTATAAATTCCCATGGAGTATTCATTTGATACTATATATTAAATTCATTTATTTTGGATGTTTTATAACACTCTGATGAATTAAATTTTATATGATGATTTGTTCCTAGTCCTTATCATTTATTTTGAGGTTTATCTTAAATCAGTATGATTAATATTATATATTTCTTATTGGAAAATTTTCTATATACTTACAACATCATTATTCCTAAAACAATTTATAGAGATATTTTTGGAATTTACTATATATCAGATAAAAAATCATATATCGGGTTTTGATATAGTGCTGTAAAATGTAATCACCATTCCAAAATTAGATCTAATTATTTATAAATCAAATAAAAATACTAAACGTATAGTCAGATTTTCCCCTCCACGATGACATAATAGTTGGGTTTTTTGAGTGAAATGAGGTTATTTAGAACATAAAAATACTCAATTTTGAAATTTAATGTGACGCTTCATTTATCATTCATGTAATTATTTTTGAAACAATAATTTCACTCTGTTTTGGGTTTTTTAAGATGTAATTAATTTAAATGATCTTCTTTAAAAACATTTCTACTGGAATATTTATTAATTACATTAAAACATATCTTTATGGCCATTTTCTTTTTTTATTTTTAATGTATTTGACATAACGCACGTACCCTTAAAAATTATCTTTTTAAATTATGTATTCTAATGTTTTTTAACTAAATATTAATTTTAACCAGTATTCTCTTTCTAAAATAAATTTAAATATGGTTGTCCATTCTTGTAAATTATTTTCAAAAGGAAGGTGTAAACACTTTTTTCTATAATATTATTTTCATAGTACATGAACACTTAGTTACTATATTTTAAATAATTAATTTTATATGTACTGAAATAATTATTTTTAATAAAAATAGTACCATTTATATGTGAATTAATCTTAAACCAAATGAGCTAAGATATTTCCCCCAAATGTATATCCATTCCTATGAATATGGTCCAGAACCCTTATGGATCTAAAAATGCCTTAAGGGTTAGTAGAATCTTGGATCGGGGTTCGTTGGGGTATCCATGTTAGGTTCCCTAATACTATATCATTTATTGATAAGATAATCACCTATATTATTAGAAACTTCACTACACCTTAACTATAATTTTTCTATAACACTCTTAAAATTAAAATACATATTATTAGTGATTGTTTTGATTTAAATTTTTATCCTCATATTAACTTCCATATCATTATATTCCACTTCATTAATTTTCAATATTACCCCATGTTAATGTTTATTCAAATCATCACTGATTTTGGTTAAATATTAAATATCCAACTTGATATCAATAGCACATTTATCTCATCAATATGATTTTATTGATTCAAATTCATTATCTTATGTTTTATTCGATTACTAGTTTTATTAAAACACTTTAATTTTTTACCATGTTAAATTATTTTCCATTTTAGAATTATATCATTAATTTTAAAACTCATTGAGGGAATAAAAATACCAATCTCCATGATAACAATAGTAGCAACAGTCTCTTAAATTTTATTTATCCCATTTATGAAACATTTTTATCTAAAAATGCTATAACATCATTCTGATAACAATTTTATGTTTTCTCAACATATTTTATCTTTGAATTATTCCCATCATCTTCATGTTTCATTGATAGGAGATCAATTAATTGATATTATTTTAATATTTCTCATAAAATAACTCTTTGAATCCCTCTTTGAAAATTACTCTTTAGATTATAAATCTTTTTGATTAGTGGGACATATAGAAGAAATATTCTAAATCTATTCTCCCTAGAATCAAGGTAAATATATTTTTCCCTTTAACATCACATATCCATTTAAAAATATAAATACATTTTAGTATCTCATAAAATTATCCATCCAATTTAACATGAATAGAGTGTTTATCAAAATATTATTGAGTAATTTCTCTATGGTCACTTTTCATCTATTTAACACCCTCTTTCATCAAAATTTCAAAAGACACCAATTTGATTTAGAGGTCATAAAGGGAGACATGTTAAAGGTCATCTTATCAATTACAGACACCATTATTTTACAGCGAGGAGGTAATATCCTTATAACATTTTAACTATGTAAATTGCTATAATATATTCTCTAAGACCATTCATGTATCCAAGATATATAAATCACTCTATTAAAAAATAATCAATATACATTAATGTTGGAATTTTTTGATGATTAAATTTATTTATTAGAATATATAGTTTCTCCAATCCATATTTAAAATCACCACAATAAATATTAATTAAATTATCCCACATGTCATTAAAATACATATAATCCATCACATTAGTGTAAATGATGTCTGGAAGAGATTCTCTATGTGAATTTATTAATGAAATTATTTTATTATTATAAAATGGTTGAGGGTTAATCCATCTTTATTAAATAGAAAAAAGAACCCCATTTAAAAGGATTGGGTAAATATAGAACCCATAACAATGAAAAGGAAAAAATCATATCAGAAAGATTACTTGAAGCTTGAATCTTTGTCCAAATATTCCAAATTCTAGAAAATGTCAAATAAATAATCGATAAAAGTCCCATCCCCATGCTAGATGATGAAATAGAGGAATAAGTTAAGAAAAATAACCCCCTTTCTAAGAAAGAGCTTCATTAAAATCACGCTAGATAAGTTGGGAGGTGCATCAATATGACTAATCATACCTAAGTAGCTGAGAAGTGAATCATAGTTCCAAATCGAACCAAAGTAGTAGAAAAGTGCATCATGAATCCAAATCGCATGGTCCAACCAAGATGAACCTCATAGAGAGAAATATGAGTCAAAACATAGAAGATAACCCATACCACCCACACTAGAATGTGGAGGGATTCCTGGATGATAGGTGCTATCACACATATATCTCTTTCCAGCCTCTCACGTGACATTGCAGTAATGAAACCACAATGCCCGCCTGATTCATCACTAAATCAGACTAAAAATCCTATACCTAACTTCAATGGTACGGTATCTATAAATCAATAAAATATCTCATAGATGAAAGATGAATTTCCGGACACCCATCCAACATTCAAGGATTCCCACCCATCTTCACCTACATAAAGGTTAAATACGCCTAGTGTAATGAAAAAACAACAAATTCCATCTATGAATGACACTTTTAATGAATCAAATAGTCCTAGAAAGCTCTACAGAAGCCTACTGAAAATTCATGAAAAACTAATAATTAAAAATAAGAAATATAAAAAACTACTCACCAATGCCATCATAAGAGTACTATTCATACTGCACCATGTCACCTATAAATACCATCAATAATATACAGGGTTGGAATGATGGGATTTTGACTTGCCCACTTATGAAAAAAATAAAACAAGATCATATATAAAAAAGAAATGGTCTATCCTTCCAGAAACCACTGTAAAAGTCATCTTCCATCGAAGTACCTCGGATCCAGAACAAGCAATCATCTGAAGCCAACGCTGAAGCAAAACACCGATATTAACTCTGATCTAAACAATAAATAATAGATTATTGTGAAAGATTTGTCCTGGTGAGGCAAATAAGCATATGGAAAAATCAATACCCAGAAAAAGTTGCATGTTCATAAAGAGAATAACAATGATGAGTATAGGGGCTCAAAAAATCATTCATAAGTAATGGAAAAGGAAAATTATGGAATCACATGAGGAATATCCAATGAAAAGAAATATAAAAACTCTATAGGACATTGAGGCTCACTAGCATGGGAGCCCCTGGAGATTGCAGATCCATCTCTATAAGAGTGGATCTCTCTATGTGCATGAATATCCTTATAATCACTGACAATATTTTTCATATTATTCTCAATAATTCATATTAAAATCTATTTTGATAAAATATCCCATATAAGGTAGCATAGTATACCCCCATTCAAAGAGATCTCATTGAGTGGATTATACTACCCTTACATTGTTGGATATTATTCTCATAAAACATTAGTATCCCCTTATATTTAACTAAAATCCCCAAATTATACAAAACTATTTTAATAGAACAAAAATAAAATAATGTTCCTATAAATAGTACTTTGATTCTAGATATTAGTTTCAAAATGAGTAGGACTAATCCTAAGGATGAGCTGAGTAGGGGTGAATATAGTCTTCAAAATTTATACCACTTATAATTCATAAAAAAGTGGGTAAAAATATTTTTTATGTATTAAGATATAATAACATCAATTTATAAATTTGATGAAATACTTGGTAAAAATTTACAATCAAATGATATATAGTATTACTTTATTTAATTATTGTTTGTTTCAACAATGGTGTGGGTGGCAGTTTACTAATTCAATCATGTATACTAAAATATTTAACTGGTTACCAGTAAAAAGTATCAAGGAACACACTTTAAATCCAAACTCTCAAAAAATTCATATCAACACCTTCACAATATATTCATAATAAATAATAGAAATAATATATAAATAAAATTCATGAAATAGTTGAATTATTCCATACACCTCAATATCAATCAATCTTCATATTCTTCTCCATGAGATATCTATTGTTTGACTCACTCTTTATCTTAATTTCTAACTTAATAAACATTTTATATATTTATTCTCTCTCTATATCATTATTTGATCACTGTATCCTAGACCATGATCAATATATATGATTAAATATTTTATTTGGACCATAGTAATCATCTGAAAAATTTTATGCACCAATAAATGTATTAAATGAAATGAATATACAATATAACATTTTATTTCCAACCATCAGTCCAATGATTTTCTTGATCTTTCATTATTTTATACATGATAAAAACAAATTTCGAAATTAATTTAAAATGAAACGAATTTCTAGGATCATTCCATGTGATGTATGATGCTTTATTCCAAACCTTCTATAAATTATCACATAATATATAGAAAATGATCCTAAAGAATATAAACCAATATTAATGAATAAAATAATATCCAAATTCCCATGTTGTGGGGAGAAGAGTACACAAAGCACCATCCATTATAGAAACATGAAATTAAAGATGGCCCTAATATTTTTTGTTATATTCACTTAGGCATTAGTTAAACTAAATTTAAACACTGATATCTCATGCCACATCCCATGTTTAGGGCCATAATCCTTTTCAAAGATTTTGATAAGAACCTGTCACATGGAATTATTGTTTATGATGTTTAAAATGTAAAATTAATGGAATAAGAATTAAATTCTAAGAATTAAATTGTATTTAGAGTTATATGTTAAAAGTTAGGTAATATTGTGGTATTTTATCTATTTTTATGAATATTTGGATAATGTCAAATTTTGAGGATATTTATTTATTTATGTAAATATTTGTTTTTTATTATTTTTGTACATAAATTATTTAATATTTTATGGAATATATTGATATGTAATAAATAAAAACTATATTTGTGAATATTCATTATGAAATTATAAATCAGGTTATCTCAATAGAAGTTCAATGAAAGGTTTCAAATGAAAATTAAAATGAATGATATAGGGAAATAATGGATCTTCTTATTAGACTCTTTTTGTAAGAACTTCAATTTCTTGAATTTGACCCTTTATATATGTATTTTAATTATATAATATGATTGGGTTATATTTATAGTGGTTCATAGAGGTTTCGACATGTTTTGGTGTATTTTATATAGGTGCAATGTTTGAAAATGGTTTTTAGAAACCATAGAACATATCCATGAAAAAATGTATGTGAAAAAAATTATGACTAGGTATGCGAACATTCGGCATTTGGTTTAGTCAAACTATGCAGATTCCTAGGAGAAACTGTGCAAGCCTACTGTCACTTGATAGAGTGTCTATTGCATGGTTAGTGCATAGTTTTTCTAACTGTGCAACCCAACCATGAATGGTGTTTCATGAGGCTTTATCTCATGCATGACTAGTGAATGGTTTTCTTAACCATTCCCTCTAACCATATACTTTTAAAATTTAGATCCTAAAATTCTGTATCTTACTCATTTTATCCACATAAGAACTCATTTTCCCCTGATACAGTCATAACATGAATTCCTTGTAGGTTCTGGGCGCAGCGGACGTGTGTTGGAGGGTTTTCCCAACATTAATTTTAGCGTTGAACGATGTTCAATCCGAGATCTGTCATGATATAAAATGCCGGATTATCGGAATAGAACGAAGAATGAAAAAGGAAAATAAGTGTCCTGAAACCCCTGAGATACGATCTTCATATGTTGGATATAATTAATTTAATTAATTCATAAGAATTATCTCGATGGAATTCTTTCATCGTTGGTGTCTCCGGTCACGATCCTGTGATTCGTCGTTGCGTCGGAGAATCCAAGTGTACGATTCCTCTAGCGGTGATCCACATGTGTTCCACGTATCTCTAGACGTTGCCGAAGGGAACTCGAGGTGCTAGCACGGAAGATCCTTTGCTTGCGATGTCCGTCTTAGATCGCCTTGATCTGGTGGAGGATCTTGCTTTCGTAACTTGAAAGCGTTCTTGGTGGAAAGGGAATTATCTCTTGGATGGAGAGTATTTACAATCCGTTGGGCACAACCAAAATGGATAACCTTTTTTAGAATAATGTAATTAGGATTTATAATACTGATAATAATAAAATAAATTAATTACTCATAAGAATTTAATCATTTCATTTAATTCTTAGTAATACCCCATGTCTAAATAATGACAGTTGACCATCATTATTACTTTACATGCGTCCAACGTATTAAATTTAATATCATTTAATTAAATAAACAATATTTTTCGCACAAATCCCGTAAAATAAACTACATGGCGTGTATATATAAATATACATGGCGTGTACTTTTTTTCAGTTTTATTTATTGTCCTCCACCATATTTATTAGACCTTGAGTAATGGCTATTTATTTCTTAAATAGATGTAACTGCATTACATGCTAATAAATATATATTATTTTGCCCACAATATATTCTCTCGAATAACTAGTGTCGAAATAAATGCGATCATACATCCTTGAATAATTATTAAACCACAATCGGGAATAATCTTTATTCAACTTGTTAAATTAATATTTAACTGAGATAAATGGACACACTTAGTGTGTGACCCTCTAGGCCTCTTTCTCAGTGGCATTAGGCTGAAACTGCATAAAGTCCAAGGTTAGCATCTAGCAACATGCCAAGGCACCCATAGATAAAGAAGTTAATGCCGCAATGACGTGTCACCTCCTATGAACGCTTACCGTGTAATATAAACCCTTTGTATCGATATCTCCAATCAAGCGGGTTTCATGCCAGTGCCATCAACCCATGTGTTTGATTATTCTTTCTTTGACTTCCCAGAATTGAACTTGCTCAAACCTTACCATGGACATTAATTTATTTAGGTTGTATCAATTCAATCAAAGGGCCTGAGATATCTACTTCCATTATGGAACGGAAGGGACAAATCCTTTCTCACATTATCTATTAATGCGGTATTACTCGTGACACACCCAACGTATCCTACTTCACTGCAAACAGTCTGTCTTCACAGTTTTCATCAATAAATCTAAGTGTACGAGTTGTAATACCCATTAATAATAATCTTAATGTCTAAGGACCAATACACACGTCTGCAGATAGGAACATCCAATGACACTATGAAATGTGGATTTCCTACTGGCGGGTCTCGTTCACATAATATCCTCCTGGATATTACCAAGGGTGCACACCATGAGAAGGTGCCTCAAAGTTTTATGAGTCCTCACCCCTAATGACCTGTATTATTTGTGTCCATCAAATAATATCATCCGGCCATAGAATATACATTCAAGAACAGTGTTATGGCACTTCCAGGTTCTCATCATAGCAGGGATCCGCTACGACCCTTTAATGCAACAGTTGTCCTTAGAACATTATCACATGACATGTCACGCAGAAAAACAATCAAGATGTGATTAGGCTTTTATTTAATGAATAATGTACAAAGTAGTTGGTTCTAGACCACCAACTCCAACAGACTCCCACTTGGACTAGATCCAACTGTTAACAACCTTTAACCCGCTAGCTCTCACATGATATTCATGCTTGTGATGAGATATGCCTTTAGTCATGGGGTCCACCACGTTCTCTTCTGTGGACACTCCTCTCACTGCAACTTCACCCCTTTGATATAAATCCCTCATGAGGTGATACTTTCCGAGTATGTGCTTTTTTCGTTGATGTGGCCTTGGTTCTTTTGCAAGAGCCACCGCTGTAGTATTATCACAATACCATGTAATGGGATCTTTACTACTAGGCACCACATCAAGATCCTAGAAAAAGTTTTGAATCCGGACGGCTTCCGTGGCTGCATCATAAGCCGCTATATAATCGGACTCCACTGTAGAATCCGCGACAACTGGCTGCTTTGAACTCTTCCAGCTCACAGCTCCTCCATTGAGACAGAAAACATATCCAGATTGTGACTTCAGATTATTCTGATCTATTTGAAAACTACCATGAACATACCCTCTGATGACAAGCTCCTCGTCTTCTCCATACACTAGGAATGTAAAGACCCGTAAATTTCAAGGACAATTTTTTTTTTCTTAATTTTCTTTGGAATTTTACAGGAACGCAGTTTCTGACGGCGCCTAATTCCGAGGCCCGGTGTGCTCGGAATCATTTTCTAAAGTTTGGCTCGGGTACGTTCAGTGAACGGACGAGCGGGTTTTTCTAACTTTTGAACCGGTGCCCAGAATCGAATTCTGAGGGCACCGATGAAATAGCAGTGCCGGTATTCGCTTAGAAACACCTCTTCCGGAGTTGCGTTTTCTCGGGTGTGGTTTTTAATTTTCGGGCTTAAAGTTAAGAAATAAAATAATTTTGCGACAGCTTTATTTTATTTCACTTAAGCCACTTGGAAGCCACTTGAAGCCACTTAAAGAAGGCTCGAACTGAGTTGAACTGGATAGGATGCTATCCAGAAATATCCTACCCCCTTGGTAGGATATTTGTGAGGTGGGGCCCACACGAGCCCCGCCGTTTCTTTCCGCTAAGAAACGCACCCGTGAAAACACGTCTTAATGAAAGTCAACTGACGCGTTTTCTAAATTCTTAACAGACCATTTAATTGGGCGGTTTATTTCGTGAATTAAATGGGCTGTTTCTTTCGTGAATTAAATGGGCTGTTTCCTTCGTGAATTAAATGGGTCGTTTCTTTCGTTGAATTAATTCAACGAATTGATGGATCGTTTCTTAACCAGTTTTTCAAATTCGTTGGCGTAATAATAAAATAAGACCAACGCTTAACCTATGGTTATTTGCGCTTGAGAAGATTTGGGAGAACCCTCGCAACTTCTTCTCCCTCGCGAAGAACGCGAAGAACGCCGAACCCGGAAATCGACGACGCCTTCGCCCGAGACGCTCTTCCGATCTCCGATCTCCGATCTCCGATCTCCGATCACCGACCATTCGAGGTGAGTGCTTTCGGATTTCATCTCAAGTTCTTTTCTTTGGTTTTAAACGAAACACAGATTTAAATATTAATAATTTAAATCTGTTGTTCTTGATTCGTTGAGCTCGCCGACTCAACGCCGGAATCTGCGACGACGCGACGCCTCCCCGCGACGACGCGACGATCGATCTCTTCCGTGACGGTCTCTTCCGCGAAGAACGCCCGCGCACGACGATCATCAAGGTAGGGATTCATTTTGGAAAATTACCCCTTTTTTTAATTTTCTCATGAACGTTCTTGAAAATTAAAAAGCCGGTTTTCAATGAACAATTTTATTTTAATTAAAATTGTTGGATCATGTGTTGATCGTTTTTCTCCCGGTTGTTTATCTCTAACGCGGAGGGTGCGGGCCGAACGAACACGGCCCGACGACCCTCCGCCGTTCTTCGTTTTGTGCGGATTTGACAGTCGACGACGGAACGTGCCGCAGCGGACGGTTGATGATCCCGCAGTAAAGAACGGATCCCGGGAGGAGCAACGGCGTAGACGGGAAGGAAAACGGGCCACCGGAGCGACGCCGGCGGCCCGCGGAAGTTGCCGGCGGCGCGGGTCACCGGCGCGGCGGCGCCGGCGGCCGGAGGCGGTGGCGCCCCGGCGCGCCGCCGGACGAAATCCGCCGCGGCTGAAGCCGCGGCGGCGGCGGCCAAACGGACCCGTGGCGCGCGGGTTCGGTTCATCCGGGCGGACGCGCCTCGCCAGCGCGGCCCGCACGCGGGCCGCGGTCCTTCCTCAAGCCGCGGGTCAGCGCCCGCGGCCTCACCCGCGCGGCGCGGCCAAGCCGAGCCGGACCGGCCCTGGCCGGGCCGGGCCAGGCCAGCCGGGTCGGACCCGGTTCGGGTCGACCCGGTTCGGGCCGACCCAGGGGGGGTCAGCCCGGGTCGGCCCGGGGCCGTACCCCCCATCTTCGGACGTTTTCGTTCAAACGCCCGTATCTTGAGTTTCGTGCCTACAAACAACTCGCCGTTAGCGGCAACACGATCCTTGGATCGAGACGGTCGTTTTGGTATATCGCACTCAAGGTTTCGAAATACTTTGAGTTCGGCCGGGTTGGTTCGTACACGAGACCAACCGGGCCCTCGGAGCGGAAACACTCATATCTTGAGCTACGGACGTCCGATTGACGTGCCGTCAGCTTTGTTGAATTCCTCTATGTGAGACGGATCTTTTGGCATACTCCGCCCGAGGTTTGGACGCAGGTGGAGTGCGGTTGGGTTGGTTTTGCCTTAAAAACCAACCGGGCCCCTGGGACGAAAATGCCAATATCTCTCAGACCGGGCGTCCGATTGACGCGCCGTCTGCGACGTTGAGTTCCTGTTGACGATACGGAACTTTTGGATACATCAACTTCGGACTTCGTGTCAGTTGATGTATCAGCCTCTCGACTCGTGGAGCGGACCTTCCCGAACGAGCTTGCTGTGTGCGGGAACCCTAGTGCTGGCTGCGACTGCTACTTCGACAGCGACGACCGTGCAAGGATCCTCAGTGGACTGCGGCGACGACTGTGCAGAGATCCTCCGTGGACTCCGACGACGACCGTGCAGAGATCCTCAGTGGACTGCGGCGATGACTGTGCAGAGATCCTCAGCGGACTGCGACGACTACTGCACTCAGCGATCCTACGTGGATCAGTGCTACCGGTCCTGTGTGGGCCCGATCCTGTGTGGGTCCGATCCTGCGTGGGTCAGCGCTCAGCGGTTCTGTGTGAGCCAGCGCCTACAGGTCCTGCGTGGGCCCGGTCCTGTGTGGGCCCGATTCTGTGTGGGTCATCTCTCAGCGGTTCTGTGTGAGCCAACTTCTACAGGTCCTGCGTGGGCCCGATCCTGTGTGGGTCACTGCAAGGTTAGTACCTATCGATCCTTCGTGGGTCCGACAACTTAGATGGTTCAATGATCATCTTTATCGTCATCCGAAGAAGTATACCTGTGTGAGCTGAATCTTGTGTTACTCTCCTTTGTGGATTGTGTTGCTCTATCCTGCGTGGGTATACGTTTTGCTTTCCTGTGTGGACTGGGTTGTGCTTGGGCTCGGATGTTGGAGCCGATCGGGAATTGAAGACTTAGGTATATGTATGGGCATATACCTAAGCCGTGTCAGATGTTACTTCGTGATTTTATCTTTCCTTTGTGGATTATCCTTTGTGGATTTCGGGAGACCTTCGAGGGTCTCGGGGTCCCTACTGAGCAGCTTATACTCACCCCTGCACGGGCTATGCCCGCACTTCGTGGTGTTGGTTGCAGACGACGGACAGTGCTGATCGTGGAGGAGGCGTGCGGAGCAGGACAGTACCTGGAGGTGGACCACTGGGCGGGACGTACTCGGAGCGGTTAGGTGGGCCCGAGGAGCAGTGGAGGCTATCTGTACCCACCCTTCAGGTGGGACTTTGGGAGGACGGCTCGACGCTGTAGTTTTCCCTTTTCAGTTGCTGTTTTTCCTTTCAGTTGTACATTACAGTTCGTATTGTATTTCCGGCCCCTTTTTACTTTCAGCTTGTACAGTTTTACTTAGTGTTTACTTTTTCGCTTGCTTGCTCTGTGGTGCTTGTTTACTTTTCAAAGGCAATGCCTTCCCTTTTTGTTGGGATTTACGACTTGGTTCTAGTCGCCAGCCCCTGGCCTATGGAAGGCGGGCTTGGGGTAGTCACGACATGGGCCCGAGGACGGGTCGTGAAAAATTGGTATCAGAGGTGGTCGGTTCTACCACAGACTCTGATCTTTCTTCTATGTGAAGCAAAAGTGTTTACTGTATTGAGTGTGGTTATCAGTCCAGGGAGTCCAGTGTTGGTGCGGCGGCCGACGTATCCATACACAAGGACCCTGACTTCTGATTCCTTACTTAATGTACGAAAACATTGTTTGCATGTGTGTTTCAAGTTTTCTTTGTGATTACTTGTGTCAGCTCACCAGGTATACATTTCTGACCGTGGCATACTTGTTTCCTTTTCAGGATGGCACGACGAAAGCATCCAGCTCGGGTTCCCAGAGTAGGGCGCGACGACAGCCCGCCGAGCGACGAGGCCTCGGTACAGGGCCCGTTGACAGTAGAGGCACCGGTGGTACCTTTACCCGCCGAGCCCCCGATGCTTCCAGCACTGGCAGCTGACGACGCACGACGCCTCGGAGCTCTGCACGAGTTCCAGCGCCAGCGACCACCCAGGTTCCGTGGGGAGTCGGACCCCCAGGCAGCCGAGGACTGGCTGGAGGCGGTCGTCCGAGTTTTCAGGCTAGTGAGGACGCCAGCAGACCTCATGGTGATCCTCGCAGCGAGCTTACTGCACGCAGCAGCCGAACGCTGGTGGAGCCTGATGCTCCAGGTACACGATGAGGCCTCCCTCATCTGGACGGACTTCGAGAGCCTCTTCCGCTCATAGTTCATCCCGGCCACCCTCTGAGCGGTGCGCATCCAGGAGCTTCTTCAGCTGCGGCAGGGAAGCATGACGGTCGCTCAGTACGCGGCGAGGTTCACCGACCATTCTCGGTACTCGACAGACATGGTACGAGACCCCTTCTTCCGGGCCCGGACCTTCGAGCAGGGTTTGAGACACGAGATCAGGGCATCGCTGATCTCCCTCAGCATCCCGACCCAGGCAGGGGTACTGGAGCGAGCCCTCCTGATCGAGAGCTTCCTGGCTGAGTCCACAGCGAGACCCACCGCAGGGCGGCAGATAGCGGAGTCTTCGGCAGCTGGTAGCCGGCGGATGACTCAGGGTTCCAGGCGGACCAGACCTTCCGGCAGGCGACCTCGGGACGCTGGCTCAGTAGTCCAGGGCACCCGGCCCGGAGCCAGCCTTCTAAGAGGCAGACAGTGCTACGAGTGCGGCGGGCAGGGCCACATGGCTCGTGACTGCCCGACCCGTCGTACCTAGGGGCAGCAGACGGTGGAGGGGCCACCCAGGCAGAGGCAGAGGGTCGACCGTGGCGGTCTGCAGGGAGGAGGCGGACGAGGCAGAGGAGCTGGCCGAGCAGCAGGTGGTGGGTGACGCTTTGAGGCTCTGCCACCACCACCACCAGGAGGCCCGCCCCGACCACAGGGAGCTGGCGGGCAGAGACAGGCTCAGCTCCAGGCAGCGGAGGCCTACGACCACGGCGCGCCAGAGATGATTCGAGGTACGATCTGTGTCTATTCCACCCTTGCTGCAGTTCTGATAGACACAGGAGCGAGTCACTCTTTCATAGCCACTGCCCTTGTTCGGAGCTCGGAGATTCCGACAGAGCCGTTGGCTCGATCCTTGCGGCTAGAGACTCCTACGGGAGCAGACTCGACGATTACGCACTGGTGCCGGCAGTGTGAGCTTACTCTAGGAAGCGAGAGCTTTGGCTAGGATCTTCTTGTAGCAGCGACGAGGCCTTACGACATCATTTTGGGCATGGATTGGTTATCTACGGTCCATGCTCAGATTGACTGCTTTAGGCGCAAGGTGCGATGTGTGCGCACCGACGGGAGCAGGTTCACCTTCACCGGCGAGAAGGGAACCTTAGCAGCACAGGATGGACTCACGCAGAGGAGAGGTCAGCCCATCACTCATCAGTTGGCTAGCCTCATCCTGGGAGCAGTTGACGTGCAGAGTCCCAGTTTCCCTGCAGTGGTGGATCAGTACGCGGACGTCTTTCCCGACGACGTTCCAGGACTACCTCCTCACAGAGAGGTAGACTTTTATATTGACCTGTACCCCGGGACAGCCCCGATATCCACTCCAGCATATCGGATGGCCCCCGCTGATCTTCGAGAGCTGCGAGTACAGTTGGAGGACTTGCAGGGCAAGGGGTTCATCCGACCCAGTGTTTCGCCCTGGGCTTCCCCGATTATGTTCGCCAAGAAGGCGGACGGGAGCTTGCGACTGTGTGTCGATTATCGTCGCCTGAATCCGGTGACAGTGAGGAACAAGTATCCGCTACCCAGGATTGATGATCTCTTCGACCAGCTCAAGGGAGCACGGTGGTTCTCGAAGATAGACCTCAGGTCAGGCTATCATCAGCTTAGAGTTCGAGACGAGGATGTGCAGAAGACGGCCTTCAGGTGTCGGTATGGCCACTTCGAGTTCTTGGTTATGCCTTTCGGCGTGACCAACGCTCCAGCAGTGTTCATGAGCCTCATGAATAGGATCTTCCAGCCATACCTCGATCGATTTGTCGTGGTCTTCATCGACGACATTTTGGTGTACTCGACGACGGAGGAGGAGCACGCCTACCACCTGCGTGTTGTACTAGACACACTCCGAGAGCACCAGCTTTATGGAAAGCTCTCAAAGTGTCAGTTCTGGTTACGTGAGGTCCACTTCTTGGGGCACTTCATTTCTGAGGCGGGAGTTACAGTGGATCCCGCGAAGATCGAGGAAGTGCTAGCTTGGGAGCCACCCAAGAGCGTGACAGAGGTGCGGAGTTTCTTGGGCCTAGCCGGATACTATCGGAGATTTGTGCCAGACTTCTCCAGAGTTGCGGCCCCACTCTCAGCGTTGACAAAGAAGGGGAAACCCTTCGTGTGGTCAGACAGATGTCATCAGAGCTTCCAGGAGCTGAGGCAGAGGTTGACCAGCGCACCTATCTTGAGGTTGCCTGAGGAGGGAGTTGGTTACGTAGTCTACTGCGATGCATCATGGACCGGACTCGGGTGTGTCCTAATGCAGGAGCGGGCCGTGATTGCCTACAGATCACGTCAGTTGAGGCCTCATGAGCAGAACTACGCTACCCATGACTTGGAGTTGGAAGCAGTAGTCTTTTCCCTGAAGACATGGAGACACTATCTGATGGGCGAGCGCTTCACAGTCTTTTCTGACCACCAGAGTCTCAGGTACATCTTCTCTCAGAAGGACCTGAACCCGAGACAGTGGCGATGGCTCGAGTTCCTCCAGGACTATGACTTTGAAATAGTCTATACTCCTGGGAAGGGGAACGTGGTGGCTGATGCCCTCAGCAGGAGGACGGGCATCCAGCTACTTGAGGAGGCGACAGAGCAGCTAGCCGCTTTGCAGATATCCTTCGTGGATAGAGACGGAGCAGCCTTCCTTCAGTCTCTCACAGTCTCTCCTCCACTTCTTCAGTGGGTCAGAGAGGTACAACATGGGGATGTTGAGTGTGAGACGCGGCGTGCACAGATATCCTCGGGACAGGCACCTGATGGTTTCTCCCTTGGAGCAGAGCACGATGTCCTTTTCAGAGGACGTACCTTGGTACCAGTCGCCTTACGAGAGGAGGTGCTGAGAGAGTTTCACAATTCTCCGTTGGCGGTACACCCTGGAGTGGCGAAGATGTACCAGGATCTCGGGCGACAGCACTGGTGGCCGAGCATGAAGAAGGCTGTGGCAGAGTTCGTTTCACGGTGCCTCACCTGCCAGCAGGTGAAGGCAGAGCATCAGGTACCAGCAAGCTTGGTATAGCCCTTGGAGGTCCCGGAGTGGAAGTGGGATGGGATATCTATGGACTTTGTGACTGGACTTCCACGCACTTCCAGAGGTCACGATTTTATATGGGTGATTGTTGACCGACTCACCAAGTCGGCACACTTCTTACCCATCCGAGAGCAGGGCACAGTGGAGAGCTTGGGGCATCTCTACGTTCCGGAGATTGTACGACTTCACGGTGTGCCATCGACCATCGTCTCCGATCGGGACGCTCGTTTTACTTCCCGGCTTTGGAAGGGGTTGCAGGAGGTGTTCGGGACGCGACTACGTCTGAGCACCGCCTTTCAGCCTCTGACGGATGGTCAGATGGAGAGGACCATTCAGACTCTCGAGGACATGCTCCGTGCATGTGTCCTCGACTTTGGTCGCAGCTGGGAGGACCACCTACCCTTGGTGGAGTTCGCGTACAACAACAGCTACCACTTCACCATCAGGATGGCACCCTACGAGGCGTTGTACGGCAGGCCTTACAGATCTCTTTTGTGATGGACAGACCCTGGAGAGTCAGCACTTGTGGGACCAGAAATGGTCCGGGCCACGACAGAGAAGGTCCAGCTCATCCAGGAACGGATGAGGACAGCACAGAGCTGGCAAAAGTCATATGCTGACAGGAGGCGGAGGCCACTAGAGTTCGAGGATGGTGACCACGTCTTCTTGCGGGTCTCACCTCGACGTGGTTTGAGGAGATTTGGCCGAGGCGGCAAGTTGTCTCCACGCTTCATCGGGCCTTTCCAGGTCCTCAGCAGGATTGGCGAGGTGGCTTATCGCCTGGCTCTGCCACCTCAGTTGCACCGGGCGCACGATGTCTTCCATGTATCCCAGCTGAGTAGATACGTGCACGACCCAACGCACATCATTGACTATGGGGAGCTAGACGTGGATGATGGAGTGACTTTTACGGAGGTCCCAGTGGAGATAGAGGATCGACAGGAGCGGGTCCTACGTGGGCGATCGACTCCTCTTGTGCGCATCAGATGGCAGCACGGGAACCTCCAGGAGAGCACTTGGGAGCGGGAGGCTCAGATGCGTGCTCAGTACCCACATTTGTTTCCCTAGTTTTTGATGTATCTTTACGGGGACGTAAAGTCCTGAGGTGGGAGTAATGTAAAGACCCGTAAAATTCAAGGAAATTTTTTTTTCTTAATTTTCGTTGGAATTTTACAAGAACGCAGTTTCTGACGGCACCTGATTCCGAGGCCCGGTGTGCCCGGAATCATTTTCTGAAGTTTGGCTCGGGTACGTTCAGTGAACGGACGAGCGGGTTTTTCTAACTTTTGAACCAGTGCCCAGAATCGAATTCTGAGGGCACCGATGAAATCGCAGCGCCGGTATTCGCTTAGAAACGCCTCTTCCGGAGTTGCGTTTGCTCGGGTGTGGTTTTTAATTTTCGGGCTTAAAGTTAAGAAATAAAATAATTTTGCGACAACTTTATTTTATTTCATTTAAGCCACTTGGAAGCCACTTGAAGCCACTTAAAGAAGGCTTGAACTGAGTTGAACTGGATAGGATGCTATCCAGAAATATCCTACCCCCTTGGTAGAATATTTGTGAGGTGGGGCCTGCACGAGCCCCGCCGTTTCTTTCCGCTAAGAAACGCACCCGTGAAAACCCGTCTTAATGATAGTCAACCGACGCGTTTTCTAAATTCTTAACAGACCATTTAATTGGGCGGTTTATTTAGTGAATTAAATGGGTTGTTTCTTTCGTGAATTAAATGGGCTGTTTCCTTCGTGAATTAAATGGGTCGTTTCTTTCGTTGAATTAATTCAACGAATTGATGGATCGTTTCTTAACCAGTTTTTCAAATTCGTTGGCGTAATAATAAAATAAGACCAACGCTTAACCTCTGGTTATTTTCGCTTGAGAAGATTTGGGAGAACCCTCGCAACTTCTTCTCCCTCGCGAAGAACGCGAAGAACGCGAAGAAAGCCGAACCCGGAAATCGACGACGCCATCGCCCAAGACGCTCTTCCGATCTCCGATCTCCGATCTCCGATCACCGACCATTCGAGGTGAGTGCTTTCGGATTTCCTCTCAAGTTCTTTTCTTTGGTTTTAAACGAAACACAGATTTAAATATTAATAATTTAAATCTGTTGTTCTTGATTCATTGAGCTCGCCGACTCAACGCCGGAATCCGCGACGACGCGACGCCTCCCCGCGACGACACGACGATCGATCTCTTCCGTGACGGTCTCTTCCGCGAAGAACTCCCGCGCACGACGATCATCAAGGTTGGGATTCATTTTGGAAAATTACCCCTTTTTTTAATTTTCTCATGAACGTTCTTGAAAATTAAAAAGCCGGTTTTCAATGAACAATTTTATTTTAATTAAAATTGTTGGATCATGTGTTGATCGTTTTTCTCCCGGTTGTTTATCTCTAACGCGGAGGGTGCGGGCCGAACGAACACGGCCCGACGACCCTCCGCCGTTCTTCATTTTGTGCGGATTTGACGGTCGACGAAGGAACGTGCCGCAGCAGACGGTTGACGATCCCGCAGTAAAGAACGGATCCCAGGAGGAGCAACGGCGCAGACGGGAAGGAAAACGGGCCACCGGAGCGACGCCGGCGGCCCGCGGAAGTTGCCGGCGGCGCCGGCGGCCGGAGGCGGTGGCGCCCCGGCGCACCGCCGGACGAAATCCGCCGCGGCTGAAGCCGCGGCGGCGGCGGCCAAACGGACCCGCGGCGCGCGGGTCCGGTTCATCCGGGCGGACGCGGCTCAGCGCGTTCGCGGCTCGCCAGCGCGGCCCGCACGCGGGCCGCGGTCCTTCCTCAAGCCGCGGGTCAGCGCCCGCGGCTTCCACCCGCGCGGCTCGGCCAAGCCGAGCCGGCCGAGCCGGACCGGCCCTGGCCGGGCCGGGCCGGGCCATCCGGGTCGGACCCGGTTCGGGCCGACCCAGGGGGGGTCGGGCCGGGTGGGCCCGGGCCCGTACCCCCCATCTTCGGACGTTTTCGTTCAAACGCCCATATCTTGAGCTTCGTGCCTCCAAACGACTCGCCGTCAGCGGCAACGCGATCCTGGGATCGAGTCGGTCGTTTCGGTATATCGCACTCAAGGTTTCAGAATACTTTGAGTTCGGCCGGGTTGGTTCGTACACGAGACCAACCGGGCCCTCGGAGCGGAAACACTCATATCTTGAGCTACGAACGTCCGATTGACGTGCCGTCAGCTTTGTTGAATTCCTCTAAGTGAGACGGATCTTTTGGCATACTCCGCCCGAGGTTTGGACGCAGGTGGAGTGCGGTCGGGTTGGTTTTTCCTTAAAAACCAACCGGGCCCCTGGGACGAAAATGCCAATATCTCTCAGACCGGGCGTCCGATTGACGCGCCGTCTGCGAAGTTGAGTTCCTGTTGACGATACGGAACTTTTGGATACATCAACTTCGGACTTCGTGTCAGTTGATGTATCAGCCTCTCGGCTCGTGGAGCGGACCTTCCCGAACGAGCTTGCTGTGTGAGGGAACCCTAGTGCTGGCTGCGACTGCTACTTCGACAGCGACGACCGTGCAGAGATCCTCAGTGGACTGCGGCGACGACTGTGCAGAGATCCTCCGTGGACTCCGACGACGACCGTGCAAAGATCCTCAGTGGACTGCAGCGACGACTGTGTAGAGATCCTCAGCGGACTGCGGCGACTACTGCACTCAGCGATCCTACGTGGATCAGTGCTACCGGTCCTGTGTGGGCCCGATCCTGTGTGGGTCCGATCCTGCGTGGGTCAGCGCTCAGCGGTTCTGTGTGAGCCAGCGCCTACAGGTCCTGCGTGGGCCCGGTCCTATGTGGGCCCGATCCTGTGTGGGTCATCTCTCAGCGGTTCTGTGTGAGCCAACTTCTACAGGTCATGCGTGGGCCCGATCCTTTGTGGGTCACTGCAAGGTTAGTACCTATCGATCCTTCGTGGGTCCGACGACTTAGATGGTTCAATGATCATCTTTATCGTCATCCGAAGAAGTATACCTGTGTGAGCTGAATATTGTGTTACTCTCCTTTGTGGATTGTGTTTCTCTATCCTGCGTGGGTATACGTTTTGCTTTCCTGTGTGGACTGGGTTGTGCTTGGGTTCGGACGTTGGAGCCGAACGGGAATTGAAGACTTAGGTATATGTATGGGCATATACCTAAGCCGTGTCAGATGTTACTTCGTGATTGTATCTTTCCTTTGTGGATTATCCTTTGTGGATTTCAGGAGACCTTCGGGGGTCTCGGGGTCCCTACTGAGTAGCTTATACTCACCCCTGCACGGGCTATGCCCGCACTTCGTGGTGCTGGTTGCAGACGACGGACAGCGCTGATCGTGGAGGAGGCGTGCGGAGCAGGACAGTACCTGGAGGTGGACCACTGGGCGGGACGTACTCGGAGCGGTTAGGTGGACCCGAGGAGCAGTGGAGGCTATCTGTACCCACCCTTCAGGTGGGACTTCCGGAGGACGGCTCGACGCTGCAGTTTTCCCTCTTCAGTTGCTGTTTTTCCTTTCAGTTGTACTTTACAGTTGGGCTTGTATTTCCGGCCCCTTTTTACTTTCAGCTTGTACAGTTTTACTTAGTGTTTACTTTTCCGCTTGCTTGCTCTGTGGTGCTTGTTTACTTTTCAAAGGCAATGCCTTCCCTTTTTTTTGGGATTTACGCCTTGGTGCTAGTCGCCAGCCCCTGGCCTATGGAAGGCGGGATTGGGGTAGTCACAACACAGGCCCGAGGACGGGTCGTGACAAGGAACATATCCTTAGTTTTTCTCAGATACTTAAGGATAGTCTTAACAGCAGTATAATGTTGTTCTCCTAGATCTTCTTGATATCTGCCTACCATGTTCAGTGCGTAGGCAACATCAAGTCTGGTACATAACATGGCATACATGATGGATAATATAGCCAAAGCGTATGGGATCTTACTCATCCTATCTTTATGCTGTTGTGTATGGGGACACATTTTTTTAGAGAGATGTAAGCCATGTGACACTTGAACCAATCCCCTCTTAGATTTTCCATACTACATCTCTTTAGTATCTGGTCAATGTATGTACCCTAACTCAGTCCAAGCAGCCTCTTGGATCTATCACGAATGATCTTGATCCCTAGAATGTAAGATGTTTCTCCTATTTCTTTCATGGAGATACAATTTTTCAACTAGTCCTTAACTGACTATAAGGATGGTACGTCATTTCCAATAAGAAATATGTCATCAACATATACCACTAGGATAACGACCGCATTCCCATTAAACCGCTTATAAACACATGGCTCACATTCATTCTTAATGAAACCAAATTCCTTTATGGCTTCATCAAATAGAAATTTCCATGACCTGGATGCTTGTTTCAATCCATAAATGGATTTATGCAACTTGGAAACCTGTTTGGCTTCACCTGGTGTCACAAACCTTTCTGGTTGTGTCATATAGACATCTTCCTGAAGGTTCCCGTTAAAGAATTATGTTTTTACATCTATCTTCCAAATCTCATAGTCATGGTAAGATGCTATGGAAAGTATAATTCTTATGGATTTAAACATGGCAACTGGCGAGAAGGTTTCATCATAGTAAATTCCTTGATGATTTCTGAATCTTTTAGACACTAGCCTTGCTTTATAGGTGCTAACATGACCTTTCATGTCCATCATTCTTTTGAATACCCATTTTCATCCAACATGCTTTACATCAACTGGCTCATCGACCAGAACCCAAACTTGGTTCTGATACATGGAATCCAGCTTAGAATTCATAGCTTCTATCCATCTTACAGCTTCTGAGCTTTCTACTGCTTCCTTGTAGGAGAGAGTTTCATCATTGTCCAACAATAATGATTCACCATTCTCGATAACTAGGAAACCATATCTCTCTTATTCCCTTACCTCTCTTGAGCTCCTACGCAGTACTTGTGTTTCTGGAACATCTTCCACGGGGACCTGTGGATCTTTTTCCTGTACCAACTCCTATGTATCTTGAGCATCAACTTCTTCGAAGTCAATCTTTCTCCCACTACCCTTCTTGAGGATGTTCTCCCTCTCAAGAAATACGGCTTGTCTAGTGATAGTAACTTTCTTGTCTTGAGGGTTATATAGGTAATATCCTTTCGTTTCCTTGGGATATCCTATAAAGATACACTTCATTCCCTGGGGTGATAGTTTGTTGACTGAGAAGGCATTAACAAATGCCTCGCATCCCCATACACGTGTGTGCGACAATGTGGGTTTCCTTCCATTCCATAACTCGGATGGAATTCCATTTGCCGCCTTAGTTGGTACTCGGTTTAATGTGTATGCTGCAGTTTGTAATTCATATCCACAAAAGGATAATGGAAGATCCGCATGATTCATCATCGACATCAGCATGTCTAACAAGGTGCGGTTACTCCTTTCACTAACACTATTCCACTGTGGTGTATAAGGAGGAGTGAGATGAGATAGAATCCCAGACTCCCGTAGAAGATCAATGAACTCTTGGTTCAGATATTCTCCACCTCGATCCGATCGAAGATTCTTTATCTTCTTACCAAGTTGATTCTCTACTTCATTTTTGAATTCCTTAAATTTCTCTAAGGACTCTGACTTATACCTCATTAAGTAGACACAACCATATCTACTCAAATAATCAATAAAAGTAATGAAGTAAGAATATCCATCTCTAGATTCTACTAGAAATGGTCCACACACATCCGTGTGTACCAATCCTAGAAGCTCTGTGGACATTTCACCTTGTCCACCAAAAGGCGGCTTGGTCAATTTTCATTGTAAACAAGCGTGACATCTATCAAGTGGTTTTAGCTCAGTAGAGTCTAAATAGCCATCTTGGCAGAGCATTGTCAAATTCTTCTCGTTCACATGACCAAGGCGGTGATGCCATAACTGGGTGATGTATGAGTCATGTGAGTTTGTTTCGTTATCGATTACCAACACTTGGTTTTCGTAATTCAATACATAAAAAACATTATTTAAATGTGACATACCATAACATACGGTGTTCTTATAAAAGAGACAACCCTTATTTCCAAATTTTAAAACAAATCCATGCATATCCAAAGAAGATTCAGAAATTATGTTCTTGGTAACACTAGGCACATAATAACAGTTATGTAAAACCTAAATCATCCCAGTCGGAAATGAGAGGTGGTAGTCGCCAATAGGCAATGCATCCAGCCTTGCGCCATTAGCAGCTCGAAGATCCACCTCTCCTTGGGAAATCATTCTAAATCAACTTGGTTCCTTCATTTGAATATAGATGTGAGCCCCAAAAGCTGTATCTAATACCCAATGTGTAGAAATAGAAAGATTTCACTCGATAACAAACACACCTTTAGCATCCCCAAGATTCTGGGTGAAGTTCCTCTTCCAGTGGCCCTGCTTGCCACATGAAAAACACACTGCCTCCCGTTCCTTTCCCTGCCTCTGGATCTTCCCCTTCTTGGAAGGACGGTGCTCGGGGGCTTCAGACCATTTATAAGTCTTTGGCCCCTTTGCCTTTTCCTTCCTTTTCTTGTTCACCATAAGGACCGTGTGTTTGTCATGCCCCATGTCTTCATCTACCTGGTGAATAAAGGCCAGAAGCTCCGATATACTCTTCTCATTGCCGCTCATGTTATAGTTGACAATGAAGCTAGAGAAGGTCTTGGGCAGTGATGATAAGATGAGATCTGTACGCAACTCATCTGGGATTTTAATCCCTAATATTCCCAGGTGTTCAATGTAGCCAATAAGCTTGACTACATCAGGCCTAGCTGGCGTAGACTCTCCAAACTTCTTGGTAAACAAAGCATTGGAGATCTCATACCTCTCTTATCTCGCCTTCTCTTGGTAGAGATCTTTACGGTGAGACATCATGCTATACGCATCCATGTTTTCATGTTGCTTCAAGAGCTCATTAGACATGGCCGATAGCATGAAACACTAGACATATATGGCATCATCCATGTGTTTCATGTAGAGATATAATTCCTCGTCACTAGACTCTTTCCCAGGTGCAACTGGAATAGGCTCTTCCAGCACATATAATTTCGTTTCATGGTGAAGGATGACGCGTAAACACCTATACCACTCTTGGAAATTGGTGCCGGTGAGAAGGTTTTCCTTCTCGAGTATGGTGCACAATGATATTTTTGAAGTCATTTTCTTTCCATTTCTTCAAATTAAGATGAGAAAAGGTTTATTACTTTATTACAAAAATTGAGACAAATAAATAAATTAATACTTATTAGTCACCCACAATTTTATCGAAATCCAATAGCCCTCACCATTGACTTCGGAATATTCTGTTGCGTGAATATTCTAGTGGCAAGGATCCATATTGCCCTTCGCATTACCCCAACTAGGGTTGGTCAAGCAACTTGAAGGGTTTTAGGTAGGCATTCCAAATGCCAACTGCATTAACTCTCAGCTCCATGATCTATTGAGTAGACTCCCCAATCCTGAAATCCTTTTTTGGATTTCCTCAACCTTTGCCTCTTGGTCACACCAAGTCCTGCTGTGGCAGTCAACCATTGATGTGAACCAAGTCAATTCAACCCAAAACCTTCAATTAGAATTCCCCGATAATTGAAATCACCCTAACTAGGGTTGGTCAAGCACTTTGAACTATGGTTTGATTCTAACCAAGATTATGGAAGGCTATGCCAACTTAATATTTATTATGAGGGATTTTATCCTTATACATAAATTTCCATTTTATTATCTTTGATTACATTCTTGTTAATATTAAGTGGGATATACTAAAGTGATTAACCATATCTAAGATAATATTTACGTATAAGTCGTTTTTATTTTAGTTCCATCTTGAATGCTCGTTTAATTAATTAATTGTGTGATTGTGAAAACACACCCACCATAAATAAACCATGCAACTGACAGAAATAAAATAAATGGTATGATCATGAGCTTTCCTATTGGTTAGTTTATCTAGAGGTTGATAATCTAACCCATGACCTAGGGGAGAAACACCTTGAACCTTTCAGGTTCGTGTTTACAGCTTTCCACCTGTCCACCTTTGTATCTCCTTGGATTGGTTTCACCATGGCTCCTGACTTGACCCGCCTCTACTAGCTTGGGATCTCCATCCATTACATATGCATTTATCTAACACACAGGTGAGGGGTAAAATGGGTTTTTACATAAAATAATCCTTGGGCGTGCATGCCCTACATATTAATGAGGAGATGGCTCGCAGGCCAACAAATTAATTTAAATAAATAAATTAAAAGAAACCATTCACATACAAAGGTCTAGGTCTAGATCATGATCATCCATACATGAAACAATATTTACGCATAAATAAAACCGGCATTCAATTATTTAATCATTCCTGTTTAAGATAAATCACACTCGAATCAATTAATTTTCTTTAATTAATCAATCCTTTTATCTTAAATCCCTTTTTCTGAATTTCCTTGAGATTCTCATCCATCATAATTTTAAACAAATAAATTCATTTAAAATTATCCTTGTACGTAACTTGTACCTTGGAGGCAACCCGGTGAATTACCATTTATTACACAGATGTTAAATTAAACACATATATATAAAACACCTCTCACGTGTTGTGCCTCACCTTTACACCTGCACCATGGTACACGTCTCAAGGGTTTGTATAATATAATAATAAATTTTAATAAATCTGCATAATTTGGGTGAGTACACGACGTGTAGTTCCGACTACACGGCGTGTACTTTTCTTCACCGTCCATCCGAAGTACACGCCCGGGGACAGGGCGTGTTAAGGTACTTCAGAAATTTTCGGAGTACACGGTGTGTCTAGTTGGACACATGCCGTGTAGTTTCCGCGTTACATGATTTCCAGCCGGGCAGGCCGTGTACGAAGTACATGACCCAACCCTAACCCGAAGGGACTACACGTCGTGTTCATTGGACCACACGGCGTGTATTCCGGAAACCGTGTGCCACCTGTTTCTGGTCAACACACAGTGTCTCAAATTCTTAGAATGAATCCAATACACGGCCTGATTTGCTTGTTTAGTCAATGCGTTGAACCTAGACTACATGACATGTACATCCAAATACACGCCGTCTATTCTGGTGTTATACGGCCAGAAACGTTTGGCTCCTCCGGATGAGTTCCTCTATTTTACTTTAATCAAAATTAAACGAAAAATTTGTTTTTGTGAGGTAAACGAGAAACGAGGGAGGAGGAATAGATCTCGATATTCAGATTTCCAGAATCATTAAACTTGAATTGAAATAACTAAATTATTAAATGCGTAAATTACCAACGAAAAACTAAATAATTATAATCAACGATATGACGCCTATGATACCACTTGTATGTTCTGGGCGCAGCGGAAGCACATTGGAGGGTTTGCCCAACTTTAATTTTAGCATTGAACGACGTTCAATCCGAGATCCGTCACGATATAAAACGCCAGATCTTCGGAATAGAATGAAGAACAAAAAAGGAAAATAAGAGTCCTGGAACCACTGAGATAGGATCTTCATATGTTGGTTATAATTAATTTAATTAATTCATAAGAATTACCTCGATGGAATTCTTTCTTCGTTGGTGTCTCTGGTCACGATCCTGTGATCCGTCGTTGCGACAGAGAATCCAATTTTAGGATTCCTCTAGCGGTGATCCACACGTGTTCCATGTATCTCTAGACATCACCGAAGGGAACTCTGGGTGCTAGCACGGAAGATCCTTTGCTTGCGATGTTCGTCTTCGATCGCCTTGATCCGGTGGATGATCTTGCCTTCGTAACTTGAAAGCATTCTTGGTGGAAAGGGAATTTTCTCATGGATTGAGAGTATTTCCAATCCGTTGTGCACAACCAAAATGGATAACCTTTTTGAGAATAATGTAATTAGGATTTATAATACCTAGAATAATAAAATAAATTAATTTCTCATAAGTATTTAATAATTTAATTTAATTCATAGTAATACCCCATGTCTTAATAATGACAGTTGGCCATCATTATTACTTGACATGCGTCCAACGTATTACATTTAATATCATTTAATTAAATAAACAATATTTTTCTCACGAATCCCGAAAAATAAACTACACGGTGTGTATATATAAATATACACGGTGTGTACTTTTATTTTTCAGTTTTATTTATTTTCCTCCACTACATTTATTAGTCCTTGAGTAATGGCTATTTATTTCTTAAATAAATGTAACTGCATTACTCACTAATAAATATATATTATTTCGCCCACAATATATTCTCTTGAATAACTAGTGTCGAAATAAATTCGATCATACATCCTTGAATAATTATTAAACCACAATCGGGAATAATCTTTATTCAACTTGTAAAATTAATATTTAACTGAGATACATGGACACACTTAGTGTGTGACCCTCTAGGCCTCTTTCTTAGTGGCATTAGGTTGAGCCTTCCTAAAGTCCAAGGTTAGCGTCTTGCAACACGCCAAGGCACTCATAGAGAAAGAAGTTAATGCTGCAATGACGTGTCACCTCCTACGAACGCTTACTGTGTAATATAAACTCTTTGTCTCAATATCTCCAATCTAGCGGGTTGCATGCTAGTGACATCAACCCATGTGCTTCATTATTATTTCTTTGACTTCCCAGAATTGAACGTTCCCATACCTTACCATGGCTAGGTATTTATTTAGACTGTATCAATTCCATCAAAGGGCCTCAGATATCTACTTCTGTTATGGACCGGAAGGGACAAATCCTTTCTCGCATTATCTATTAATGCGGTATTACTCGTGATGCACCCAACGTATCCTACCTCGCTGTGAATAGTGTTTCATCACAGTTTTCGTCAATACATCTAAGTGCGCGAGTTGTAATACCCATTAATAATAATCTTAAAGTCTAAGGACCAATACACATTTCTGCATATAGGAACATCCAATGACACTATGAAATGTGGCTTTCCTACTGGCGGGTCTCGTTCCCATAATATCCTCCTGGATATTACCAAGGGCGCACACCATGAGAAGGTGCCTCAAAATTTTATGAGTTCTCACCCCTAATGACCTGTATTATTTGTGCCCCTCAAATAATATCATCCGGCCATAGAACATACATTCAAGAACAATGTTTTGGCACTTCCAGGTTCTCATCATAGCAGGGATCCGCTACGACCCTTTAATGCAACAGCTGTCCATAGTACATTATCACATGACATGTCACACAGAAGAACAATCAAGATGTGATAAGGCTTTTATTTAATGAATAATGTACAAAGTAGTTGGTTCTAGACCACCAACTCCAACATTCCTCCTCCTCCGAATTCTATACCACTAATTCCACTTGATTCATTAGTGATTCCCAGGTGAATTTAAGAGTGTTTGAGTCATGGATTCATCGATAAGTTCTCGTTCTTTGTCATTTTCCTCCAATCACATCTTCTTTACTCTCCTGGAATCATAGTTTCAAACTATTGGTTATATATCTATGTTTTCTATGTCAATAATGATGACATTTTATTTTTGTTATTTAAGCGGAAAAGATCTAAATACTTATTTATAATATCTAAATATTTTATTGAATTTCTTGTCTCATTATTCATTTTCACAAATTATTGATAGGTAGGTTGATTCTCTCTCAAATCCTCTGAATTAAAACTAGATGGATTTTTTTTATAAAAACATTTTAATTACCTGAAATTGTTTTGAAACCCTAGTGTGATTTGATGGAAACGTATTTAGTGATGTTTTCCAGGAAATTATAGAAATTTGTTGCTTTTTTGGAAGCATTTATTAATAAATGAAATTAAAAAGGGGATTTTTTTAAAAAAAGGTTCTGGCTTGATTCATCAAAAAATTGAGTTTAGAAATGTTTTCAAAAAATAAAAGTTTTATTGAATTTTGATTGAATAATTAGGAATGGATTTTTTAATATGTGGAAATAATTAGTTCATTTTAATTATATATGACCATATAGATGGGGGTGTGATGTTGGGTAACCTAGTATTGGTTACCTTTTTATGAATTGGTTGATTTATGAGATATCAATCATGAGTATGGAACAATAAGTTGGGAATGCATGTTTACATGTGTTGATGTGTTGAAATGGAATGGGTTAGAAAAAAATGATTTTACAAACTATTTTGAAGGATTATTATATTGTTTATTTCTTTCAATGAAAAAATATTTTGGTTTGGAAAACTATTTAACTTTGATATAAAATATTTTAAATTATAGAAAACTATTTTTTATAAATGGGATGAAAAGATCACTCATAGTGAATTAATTGTGAATTCATTGGTGAAATACTACATAGTTTTATACCCAACACCTACCTGGGAACTTTGGTGCATTTTCTGATTCTATATATCAAGACACTAGTAAAGGAAAGGCATCCCAGTTTAATAGTGAGTATTTTTGAAACATTAGTTTAAGAATATTGAGATATATTTTAGTAGGATGTGAGTTTTTTAGTTGATTTTATGGCGTCCTTTTGGTTTTTTGGTCTTGTTTTTCTCTTTGTCCTCTAGTGTTGTTTTTTTGGTTTCGTTGAAGGTATTTTTCAAACTCATACATGACATAGAGGTTTTATTATTATTTTTTCCTAGTTTATTGTTTTATTTTTACGGTAAAATCATCCCCTAGTCATTTATGAATCCCTTGTTATTTATTTATAGCCTTTCTTTTCATGGGATGTCACATGAGGCTAGTATCACTTGTAGCTCTTCCTAGTCTGGTGGTTAGGTGAGGTATGTTATAATTGGAATCAATTTGTGAGATCCTTAAAATATGAGGGGTGCCAGTCTATATCATGTAATTTTATCAAGTATTATGATTTTTGGAACATTAAATGTGGAGAATAAAATGAGTAACTAACCTATTTATGCCCAACTACACGTTAACAAGGAGTTTGGGTACATGAGTGTTTTTAGACACTTGTAAGAGTAGTCATATCATCATCATGTGTATATATTTTGAGAAGTGTATGATGCACCATAATAGTCTGTATTCCAACATGAAGTTCATAATACATTTAGAGTAATGATTTATGATTTGGAGAAAAAGGTTGATTTTTTCAAATACTAGAAAATGGGTTGATTTTCAAAAATCATGATGAAATATCCAAAAAAGTGTTTTGAAAATAGAAATTTTAAAAATATTTAAATCCTTGTTGTGATATGTGTGATTTCATAAAATGGAAATTTATAAGCATTCTGTTTGTAGATAGAGAAAATAAATGTATTTTTTTGTTATGGAAAATGGCACTAGGTAGTTATCGTAGAAACCACCAACAGAATGACTCAATTGCAATGATATGAGTCATCTTCAGCGCAGTTGTAATAGTGCTCTAAGTCTAGGTTCTAGGGACACATATCATGATCATCAGGAATCATATTATTTGATAATAAAAGTGTATAAAAGTATATCTCATTAGTATAAGTGAGAAATCCTTGGTGATTCTAAGAATTCCACGACTCCTCAAATAGTGAAATCTCAACAGTTTAACAGATACCAAAGTGCTGTGTGTATGAAATTATATTTGGATATGAAAGTGATGATGGATGATCAATCAAGACCATTGATATTTATTGGTAGAATTCTTTTTAATTCTACCCTTTTGAATGATTTTAATGATATGAGTGTGTCCCATTTTTTATAACTTCTTTTATCATTGATCTAATGGGTTTTCATGTTAATATGAAAACTTCCATTTTGAAACGCCAAACAATTTTTGGAAAATGGGAGTGTTGAGCATTGATATGGGATGTCTGTTCAATAATAATAGATGGGACTGAGTAATTATTGTACTTATCTATGATAGACATGGATGTCTAAGACATGATTGTTAGAATAGATTGGATGAAAAAATGTGAGTCCCATGTCCATTTTTATGCATTGTAGGTGAGTTTAAAATCTTATGATGGCGTTGGACATATCTTTAAAGGATATTGGGAAGTGGGTGAAATTTGTGAAAGATACATGGTACTAGTGGTTGGAACTATCTCATTCCAGTTGATTGTAATCTCATTGTCATCAGTGGCTGAGATTGGGGTAGAGATATTCTAACCATTGTAGATCATTTCCATTATACCATATCTCATAATTTTTTATGGTTTCCTACCAAAATAGAAGTGGACATTGCAATTGATGTCTTACCAGGGACCGATCCTATATCCCATCAATCTTATTGGATGGAACCAAAAAAATTAATGTAATTTAAGGGCTAGTTTGGAGGGATGGAAAGTAAATGTTTTGTCTAATCAGGTACATAATTATGGAAAAAATGGTTATTTAAAAAAATGTACCTCTTAAGATCTATGTATATTATCATAATATTATCCAATCTAAGATAAATAATTGGTATCCTATTTTAACCATTTGTGATTTGTCTGATTAATTGAGGGGATCCCATTGGTTTTCTAAAAACGAATTTACTTCGGGATATCACCAATTATAGGTTCATAATGTGGATAATAAGAAGACACCATTAATAAGAAGATATGTCTATTATGAGTTTGTTCTTATACCTTTTGGTCTTATGAATTCACTTGATAACATTATGAGGAATTGATGAATTGGATATTTCAAAGGAATATTGATTACTTTTTGGTGGTGTTTTTAGATTATAGACTAATGTATTCAAGGAAAAAGGGTTATTATTATAAAAACATGGAAATAATGTTGGTTATTATGTGGGAGAACTAGCTTTATTACATTTAATCAATATGCGAATTCTAGATTCAAAAGATACTTTTATTATACATTTTATTTTTGAAAAAGTAGTTTCTATCAACCTGAAAATGATATGAGCGATTATGTCTTACAAACAACTATATAACGTATTTTAGATATGTGATTTCCTTATCATTGAAGGATAATAAAAAAAAATTGTACATGAAATTTCATGTTTTTCATCATCAATGACTTCTTTGAAAAGGGGTTCCATTCTAATGTAATAATAATATATTAGAAATACATTAATGATCTTAAGGGTATAATAACATGCACGCCAATTATCATGTTTCCTAATTCATGGTGGGGATATGTTTTGTATTTTGATACATTGGGATATGGTTTTAGATGTGTTATAATACAAGGGGATCATGTTTTTTCTTATGACTCATGTAAGTTATAGTTTCTTGGGAAGAACTACCCAACACATGACTTGTAATTGGTTATTTTATTCCATGCATTAAAGACATGGCATTATTATCATTTTATGGTAAATCCATGTTTTTTATGGAACATAAGATCATGAAACACATTTCAATAAAGATATATTTTAATATAAGGTAAGGAAGATTGATTGATTACCTTTAAATGTTTGAGGTTAGTTTTATGTATACACCGGTAAAAGGAAATTCAGTGGCAGATGAATTAAGCAGGAAGTTGTATAGTTAGTTGGAAGGAGGATTTAGATCAATAATATCTATTTTTGTTGATATCCAATATGAACTTGGACTGTGAAGAGATAGGTAATGTTTTTTTTCTTTCCATTTTATTTTGTTCCATATTTGATTATCAAAGCTAAAGAGGCATTGACATCTGATGATCATTTTTTCCCATTAATGATTTGATGGTCATCCCTATGGCTATTTGGGAAACTTTTTTTCATGTTGACCACCCATAAAGATGGGTTTTTCTTCAACGAAAAAAAATATTTATAAGAAATTTTAATAAAAACAAAATTTGATGAAATAAAATAAATACGGATACTTTTTTATGAGATTCCTCACTTTTCAGTATGATATGTTAGATCAGTAGTGGATATGGGGTATATTGAATTGTTTACAAGTTCCTATTTGAGAATTGGACAAGATAGCTATGGATTTTGTAAAATCTATACCCAAAAAATTTCAGAAAAAAGATTCCATATTGGTGATAAAGTATTTTCACACAATGTCGACCCATTTCATCCTTATTATCTAATATAATATGGTGGAATACATGTCAAAAATATATATCAAAAAATTATTAAAATTAAATTGTCTACCACTTTCAATAGAATTTGACTAAGATTCGAGGGTTACGTCTTATTTTTTGAAATCCTTATTGAAATTACCTGGGATTGAGTTGATTTTGGGACTGGATTATCATCCTTAAATGGATGTAAAATCTGAAAGGATGATAAATTTTTTTGAAGACATGCTTTGGGATTTTGTAATTGAATTTGGGGGCTCATGGAAAGAGCACAAACCATTAGTGTAGATCTCATATAATAAAAGTTATCAAGACTCGATACATTTGGCTCTTTTTGAAGAAATATATGGGAATCCTTATCTTTTTCCACTTTATTTATATAAATCAAATGAGACATAACTAGTTGGATTGAGCCTTGTTTGAGGGACAATGGGGAACATTAAATTGATCAAATATAGAATGGGGATGTCTTTAATTCTCTGGATATCTTATGTGGATTATCATTAATGACTTTTTTCAACCAAGGTGAGTGATTATGTGCTCTATATAATTTTTCCAAGGATTGGGTGTCATTATTTTTATAGGAAGGTAATGATTTCTCTTCAATACGTTGGCCCTTTTGAGAAACCATATGGGGTTGGTGATGTGGCATATTTGTTGGATCTTCCACCCAGGTTTAGTTCAGTGAAAAATTCTGTTTCATGTATCTAAATTAAAGAAGTATCAACCTAATCCTTACTATTTGACTCGATGGGATCATGTTGACCTAAATCTAGATGTTATGTTGGTTCATGTTCCTTTAAAAATTATTTATTATAAGGAGAAATCATTTCACAATAAATTCATTATCCAAGGGTAGGTTTTATGGAAACATGGTCAGATTCAAAAAGAAATGTATGGCCACGAGAATGAAATGTTCAATCAATGGCCTAAACGATTTCAACCCAATGGGGGGTTTTCTAAATTCTAGGGAGAAAATGAATCATGGTGTGGATAATGTACCAAACCCTATTTCAGGTACATGACCAGTTATTTATGTATTTTTAGTATATAAAATGGTTGGGTTAAGTTTTGGGTTGTTCAGATGGTGTTTTTAATGTTTTATAGGATTTTATAGAGGCTCAAAGGTTTATAAAATGTACTAAAACCATGAAAAAACATCAGGAAGCAATGCAAGGGAAACATATTTCACTGAGAAAGCATACAGTTGGTGTAGAGTTTTTCCAAACCATGAATATAGACAAGAGAAACCATATGAGCCTAATTTCACTTGAGATATTTCCTAACTCATATTACTTCATGGTTATTCTAAAAGTGTGATCCCACAATGTGAGGTTTTTATTGAATAAATAGTTCATTCTTGATTAGTGAATGGTTTTCCTAACCATACACTTTAAAAATTCAGATCTAAAAATTTTGGATCAAACTTATTTTATCCCCATAAACACTTTTTTCCCCTTATATGGTTATAACATGAATCCCTATTCATCCTAATGTTGGAGATATAGTTCAATTTGATCTAGGAGAAATTTATAGGTCAATATAAGTGCGTTGGATGCCCCTATTTGTCAGTAAGTACATATTCTTCATCATTTTCCCTAGATCTCTTCAACTTCTCTCTCTTGGACTCATATATCCAATCCATTTAGGGAATATATATTCTTTTTTATGGAAATAATGATTATATATAATTATATTGATATAATGGAATAATATATATGGTTGAATTTTGATAATCAAGTCATGTTTTTTGAATTATTTGTGTCATTCTTGATTTCCACTAATGTTTGAGAGGTATGTAGATTATCACCTAACTCATTTTGATTAAAAAATAATGGTTTGGTATGAAATTTATTTTAATTTCGTGATTTTTATACCCTTGATTTATTTTAGGGAAGATACTTTAGTGATATTTTCTACGAAATTTTAGAAATTGGTCTGGGTTGTAGATAGTAATTTTGGTTCAAGAATTTTGAAAAGGTGATTTTATAATAATGGGCTTTTTAGTCATTGAAAAATTGTTTTTGAAATTTTTTCAATATAATAAATTTTTTATTGAAATGGTTTTCCATGATTTGGAATGTATTTGGAAATACATGGTTTATGAGAATTTATTATCTTCAAATGTGATCCAATGGATGGGGTGTGTATCAATATGGTACCTCGAATTGTTTACCATGTGTTCACTTGATAGATCGATGAAAAATTTCTCATTCTTATGGAACTATCACCTGGGCATGCATGTGTTGATGTTTGGATTTTTGGAAATGGAAGGTGTATGCCAAAGTTGATTTCAAAAATAGTTTTAAAGGCTTGTTATATTAATTATTACATTACATGAAAACTATTTTGGTTTGGAGAACTATTCATATTTGATATAAACTTCTTTAAATTATTTTAAACTATTTTATATAAATGTTCTAACATGTTATCAATTTGTGGAATAAGTTGGAATTTAATTGGTGATATCCTTTTGAGTTTTATAATTATGCAATGATTATGAAATTGATCCTTTTTTCCGATTTTATATATCAAGGAACTGGTAAATAGATGGTATCATAGTTCTTTAGTGATGCTTCTTAACACTTTGGGTTGGGCATGTGGAGTAGAAACAGTGAGAAAGTTCATAGTTTCTGAGATGATGTTCTGGTGTCTTTGATTTCTTCGGTCTTCTATTCCACTTTGTACTATATTGTCGTATGATGGTTTTGTTTTTTATTAGCTTGTTTTTCATACTCATGATTTACACAGTGGTTTCAATTTTAATAGTTATATTGGTTTTGTTGATTTATCTTTAACATAAAACCGTCCCTAAGAATTTATGAGGCCCTTTGTATTAATTTTCAGCATTTGGTATCTTGGGAATTTCACCTAATGCCAGAATCACCTGCAACTCTTCCCAATAAAATTTATGAGGGGGTGTTACATTTAATAGGTATATAATTTGAAACACAAATTATTATTTATCTTCAATCGATATCATTTATCTTTTGTCAAAATAGAAAACCATGGATTTTATATGTCATGGAGAATAAAGATATATGGATAAAGAATAATATTAAATGAATAATGGGTGGTTTTTGAGGATTAATCATCATCATATAAAATGAGGTTGGTAATTTAGGATTCCCATATAATTTAATCAATGTGAATATATTAGGATTTTTATTTAATTTTGAATGGGGTGGATGATTCAAAAAAGTAATGAGTATAGAAATATGATGATATTTTGTAAAAAAACAAAGTGTATGGAAAATTAATTTTTGATTAAGGTGAATTGAAATAGAAGATTATTTTTGAATTATTATTGAAAAATTATAAAATATATAAAAGAGGAAATTATTCTACTACTTTTATAGTTAAATGGATTGTGTAATTTGATTATTTATTATTTAAGATTTTTTTTAAACATATGGTGATTTTAAGCATGGATTGTTAATAAGATTCTATATTTTCATTAACTAAAGTTAATCCATATGTTAGAACATTAAGCATGGGACCATATCTAACAAAATGAGGTTCACCCAAATATATTGATTTTTTTCTCAATGATTGTATATATTATGATAATAAAGTAGTTACATTCACGGGGGCATTCCATATGCTGGTAAATATAGCTTTACATTAAGTGAATTACATGAAGAGTCATGTAGATTCCATGTGTGCTATTACAATTGGTCATGTGGGTAAGGTGGACATAGAGACACTATTGAAAGAGGATTTATAATATAGAATAAATAAAAAAATGTTCTGTAAAACATGATAATACATATGATATAATTAATGTTTATATATATATTGTACTTAACTCTATGAGAATTATGTAATGTCTAACTTAAGTAGGTGGGTAGTATGGTTTATGTAATGTGTTCAAAAAAATCATAAATTCCTTTAAGTATGTGAACTTTTCCTAGGTGGGAGATAAAATTGATGATAGGAATATGAATCCATTCCAAATACTAAATGACAATGATACAGTGATGATGTTGTGGCTAGCCTATGAAGGAGGACTGTAATATATAGTGATGATGATTCTGGTTGATGTGGGAAGACCCATAAAGGTGACAACCTATAATTTAAAATTCCATGAAAGTGGATAGAAACTCAAAACATATATTTAAATAGTGTCAATTTTAGGTAGATAAGTCCATAATGGTGGATAATCAATAATAGAAAGTCCCTTGTATGTGAACATATACGCAACCATTATATATCATATGGATAATCCCCATATAGTGGATATATATGTTGTTATATCTTACAGTGATCTCACTATATGTGGATATATACTCATAAATATTATTTAGTGTGGTACCAATGAGTAAACATATACACAAACATTAATTATATTTCTGGGAAACAAGATTTTATTTGTGTGAGAGAAGTGTGATATTCGATTATTTGGGAATTATACTATTTCTAAAAGGTATGAGATAAAATTTATTGGAGGACATACCTTAGGAATGGTTTTTAAATAGTTTTACTTTGTTTACATTTTTAATGGAATTATTATCATAATCTATTCACATAGGAACATGGAAGTTTAGAGGAGCGATCAACTTTGTGTATTTATATTATCTCTATCAACTTTTATAAAATAAATTTTATACCTACAGAATAGAGCACTTAATATATTTAGGAAAACATAATATAAAACATCTTTTGAATATACTATTCTATTTTTAACATTACTATATATATTGAAGATTTTTTTCCATTGTAGTTGCACTATTATTTTTTCATATTTTGTACTTTTTTAAGACTGATAAGTGTAATTCATGAATAATTTTAGAATGTATTAGTATACTGATTTGTGGATTTAAATGAATAATCATACCAATTTTGGAATGATTTGAGTTGCATTATGTTTTATTAAATGAAATGTTAAATATCTTTAAATGGAACAAAAAAGAGGTGAAAATATGAGCAAAAGTGGTGCAACACCAGATATTTGAGGAAAAGAGAAGCTGTAAATTCTAGAGAAATAGGGTTACACATCTTGTACCGTGAGTACACATCATGACTTCAACATATAAGTAGGAATCATCAATAACAATCTCTGATGAGTGAACATGCTGTGAATGACCAGTACACATCGTATACCACAAGTAAACTTCGTGATGAGATTCAAACTTTAAAAGTAATTTAAGCGATATGTGGATGATACATGCATACATGAAGGAGAAATAGTAAATGTGTACACACTGTGTAGGCCAATCACACATCATACAGGTAGTCAAATTTCCAAAATCTCAGCCGAGATCCACAAATGCATCATGTGGATTCACAAGATGTGGATCACTAGTACACGACCTGACCAGAAAGTACCCGTCATGATAATAGTTAGGCATATTTTTTCCAGAACCTATAAATAGATTCCCTGGCTATACCATTGCAGCATTCGAACTCGACTGAAGACAAAGGCTTAGAGAGATTCTTCTGCGCCCAATTTGAGTTCTCCTATTATTTATTTTCATTATGTTTTATTTTGTACCTCCCTCTTATTATCACTTTATTATGATGAGGGGGTAAACTATCAATTTCTAGGGAGACTTAATCAAATGGGGAAAGGTTCATTGGGTTTAATTCTATTTATTATTTTTGAATGTTGCCTGAAAATTTTTTCCCTTCAACTTCCAACTCATTTATTTTTCTTTTATCATGTCCATTAATAATTTAATCAAAAAGGAACATTTAAATTGTGAAACTGACTAACATATAGACTGCATGACCATTGTCAACTTTAGGGGAAATATGGTTTAAATATAGTATCAAGAAAAAATTGATTAGGAGAAATCCTATATTACCAGACCAAGGGAAATGGGTTATTTAAACATTGAGGAGGGGATACCATGACCATTGGATCTACCAAGTCTCAACTCTTTCACCAATCATGAATTAAACATCATATTTTCTAAAATAAAATTTCACATGAACCTAGAAATTATATTACCTAGATATTATTTCAAATCAGTTCACAAACCAATCGATCAATCTGTTTTGTTTTCACTTTACTTTCTTCAAATCAATTAAATAAGTCTTTTCTCACTTCCTTCACCAAATTAATAAAATTAAATAATTTGAAATTCTAAAAATACTAATTTTACCATCTCAGTGGGTTAAACCTTGAACATACCTAATACTAAATTTTAATTAATTGAGTAAGAATAGTTTGGATTGTATATATTTTCTTTTTCAATGTACCATAGGTAACAAACAACACACTATGGGGCTATCAACATGGCATAAATTTGAATATAAATTGTTTAGGTATTACTAGTTGAGATATTATGGTATGTATACTTTCTTGTGATTTGGATTTTTATTTTAATTTATAATTTATTTATTCTATGTCATAATAAATCCTTGAAATTATTTTCCAACTCATGGAATATTCATGATTGTATTCAAGGGCCGCAATCAATCTTCATGTTTTCTTAAGATGAGTCTTAGTGAGGTGAAGTCACAATATAATGGTTTCATATAAATTATTAGGATATATTTTTTAAAAGTAACTAATGCGGATCACAAGAGATGGTGATACAATTGATTTGGTTGAACAAATATTTTTAATTAAACTAGAGATTTCAATTATAGATGCAGAAGGGCCCCTAGGATTTCCGGAAATGATTCTAATAATAGTGTATCCATAATAAGTATGTAGTCTTCTTACATTATAATATATGTATTTTTTGGTAATTTAATCATATTATTTTAGATCTTGATGATTATGTGTGTTTATTGTGGGGTGATGGTTAATGTGTGGTAAAGAATAAGATTTTTTCCCTCTTACATTACTGGAAGATGGTTTTAGTTTATTTACGTTACTAGTGTTATTTATTTTCATTGAAATCTTTATGGAGTTCAACATTAGGAGGTGTAGTAAGAACTTGAGTAAATACTCTAAAATTTATATCATTTGGTATAATAATTATAAAATACAACCATGAATAATTTGTGTAAATAAAAATTACATAAGTATAAAGGATCTATCCATAGTTGTGGTTCTAAAAACCTCTTATATAAGGTTGAGAATTTATTTTTGTTGATATATTAATGGAATGAGCATCAAGATCGATTAGTTGAGAGTCTATGATGAGGAATATTATATTAGTGGTATATTCTATTATTATGGTATTTTGATGTGTCCATGTCTGGATAAGATCATTTTTAAGAGTAATTACACAATGAATTATTATCATAGAAACCCACAGATTAGTTTCTATATTTTCTTTTAGTTATTTTAATGGGGAGTAATATAGTTCCAGATTTTGAGGCATGGTTTATGGATTTTTCTGATTAACCTCAAAATTTTATGACTAGTGACAATATAAAAGCTCAATATAGATATCTTGTAACAGTGGGGAATTTTTCAACAAGTTATTTTAGAGATATATTATATAAATATGTGTTAGAATTGAATATATTAATTTGAAAATTATATTTCATAGACATTTCTCAATAATGGAATATAAAAATGTTGAACTCAAGATGTTAAATATTAGTTTTCAAGGAAATCCTTCTTTAGTAATACTCATGGAAATATGGTACCTATTTGATTATATATATTATTTATAGTTAGAACACAACCATTTTTTCCAAACTAAGTCATTATATGTTTATCATGAGATGGTATTTTATATTTATAAAGCACCCCAGACCCATGCTTCCAAGTATGATTCCATAAATAAAACATTTTCATACTCACTTCGATACCATGCTGAATATCATGGATGTTACAATCCTTGATTAAAAAAAATTATAATTATTTCATCTAATACATCCAAAATATCATTTCATTTTAAGATATTTATATATTTATGAAACTTCATTGAATAATAAAGCTAATCAATACATGAGAAAATAATTAATCTATAGTAGTATTCAATATCTCCTGAAAAATTCATCCAAACATGCTATCATTCAAGAAATATCATGCATAATTATTTTCTTCAAAACCATGGGAATGAAAACATAATAATGGTTGAGATCAAATTCATTGCAAGGGAAACATATAACTGATTTTTGAAAAAAAAATATGTCCTAAATAATATAGAAGGGATAAATTATCATAATGATTTCTTAATCAACTGAATTTTAATGTTTTATATATCTATTAAAATAAATAAAAACATGGTCAACAATAATTATAGATCACATTCTGATGGAATTCATAATTAATAACTTCAAAATCATGTTTCTATGACATTATTTAAAGATATTGTACTATTATATGTATATGTATACACCAAAACCCAAATTTATTTGCCTCATGATACCCATAGATACATCAAGGGGATATATAATGTTAGTCCTCACCCATCACTTTATTAACTATAATGAATTAATCATATAATAAAATAAATAAATAATCATTTAATCAATCTTCTATATAGATCCTACATCAATGTAGAATGAAAATACATTCATAATAATGTACAAAAAAATTCAATATGTATGTAACCTGCCTTTGTATTCAATAATCATCAAGAATTTCAACATATCACTAGTTAGTAAAATAACTATATCTCTAGGTGAACATCCACCTACATGAATTATTTAAACTATGATGTTCATATCACATTGAGTAACGATTATCTGGATAATTCAATACTAGAAAAACATGTAACATTTTAGACATTATAAATATTAATTTTTAATGAATAAATATATTATATATTATATAGCATACTATTATACATATATATGACATAGATAAAACAACAACACTTTATTCCATTAATTCATATCATTATATTTTTCACCAAATAAACCTAGTAAATTCGAAATATTACAGTTGGATAAAAAATAGAAAATAATAAAACAATAATGGGAAAATTTAGATCATCCCAATCGGCATGAATAATCACTCCCATGAACAACACTATGGGAAAGTAACAAAATATTAGTAATCCAGTCAACAATTTTGAAAAATAAAATATAAAACCTATTGACATTGATAATTCCAATTATGATTTCATATACTTTGATAGTCTCAATCTAATGTATCTCTATATATTAATTCTTTCAATCTGTGATCAAGATGATAATAATATTAAAACAATCCCTGAGATATGTTAATCTATGTCTATCTATGTTTATATGAGTTCTGAAGTTCTTCTAACCCATTCGGATATGCTTTGCATAAAAACAAATAGGTCACAGATCTGCGTATAGCTACTGATAAAGAGATACCGGTACTCAATCTACCGATAGACCTAGTCTGCCGATAGATAGAGTCACCGATACACAATGGTCATCGATACGCAGAGCTACCGATACAAACAGAGCTACCGGTAAGCATATACCATGTCTACCGACAGAACAGAATGGAGCTACCGATGTGCATGTATACCAGTAGTCACCGATAGAGTAAGCCTGCTGATATGAGTATTGAAAATCAAAAACCAGAGCTACCAATAAGAGGAACCCTACCGATACAACTGGTCTACCAAGCTACCGACTGACAGACAGACCAGAGCTACCGACAGACAAGAGCTACCAATAGAAAGAAGTCTACCAATAGAGCTATTTCACAGGTAGTTACCGATATAGTATGCCTACCGATACATGTATGTTCACCGATACATTGAGCAACCGATGGAACAAAGTCACTGGTATATAGAGCAACCGATGTATTATCAAAGAGCTACCGATGGAAGGACCTGTAACAAAGTCCACCATACACATTTACCAAAACGAGCTACTAATGATTGACCAACCAGTCAAACACTATACTCTATACTCTCAATACGATTTTTTTATTATGCTAACGGTTACATGTGATGTTTTTAATGCATTAAATGTTATTTAATGAATCCTATTTCCATGTTAGGAAATTGTACCTACTAATCATGAAAATATTAATCAGCTTTTCCCAAAGCTGAAAGATATAAAGGAAAAGAAAACGATTGTGAAAAAAAACCCCACCTTTCTAAAAGAGAGAGATTCTAGGCACTAAGAAGACACACGAAAGGTGAAAGAGACAAGATCCGAACATCATTCAAATGTGGAGCATTTTTCACTAGTCTACATCCATACTCCAAGAATCCTAGATATACACAAAGCTACTCATTTGTAGAACACAACCAGCATCTTGAGTGAAGAACCACAACAAATATTTCAGGCACTCCGACTGCTAAACTGAACCAAGATCTAAGGCAGAAAATGACACTCTGTTTTCTGAACAAGAAACTAGAGAAGGAATCAAAAGATTTTATGATAAATCAAATGAGTCCATAGCTGCACTGCTTATCACTAAAGTATTTCTAAACTCAATCATACTTATATTGGTGATTCTTTTATTTACATTACGAGCAGTGTGTGTACCTTGTTTATTTTACACACACAATGTCTCCTGAGAAAAAATAGAGGATTCTTAAATCCTCACTCAAAATTCATAACCCTTTGTTTCACATTTTGGATTGTGGTAGAGGTCTAGTAAGACCTGGACAACTTGTATGCTGTTGTTTTTTTCACAAAGAACTGTGGTAGAAGTCTATGGACATAGAAAGTAGTGTACTGTTGTTTAGCCCTAATCCAGGGTGTGGATCAATTTTATATAAATTGATGAGAGGACTAAGTCTCGGTTTGAGACTGAACCTCTTGGTTATTTCTACTTTGTTTTTAGTTTATGTCATAAGCATACTATATATATTTATTTCATAATCCGCTGCTATTACTTTGAAAAACAAAACTATTTTAAATCTACTTTGATAGTTAAATTAGCAAGTGTTTGTACTTATTGTAAACTAGTAAGTTAGCTTCAAAAGTTAATTTAATCTTCAGATTAAGTCAACTAAGGCCTAATCAATCTTTGAGAAACTGATTGAACATCTACACACTGTATAGATTCACTATAATTTAACTTTGTTTTTAAATTGGGGGATTTTAAGAGAAATGTTTTTAACCAAAATTTTAATTGGAACTCAATTCACCCCCCCCCCTCTGAGTATCCACTATGACCAATAAAACCTTTGACATATTTTTTAATTATGTATGAGGGAATAAATATGCATTATTGAAGGAATTGGTTTTACTAGAATAGTAATTTGACCATTGGAATAGTAATGTGATCATTAAAATATTAACATGACCATTAAAAATAGTAATATGGACATTGGAAATAGTAATTTGACTTCAAAACTAAAGAATATAATATAAATAATATTTATCACAATAAAATTAAATATTTTAATGTCCAAAAATAAATAACTAGACTAAAAACTGAAAGAAATTTTATACAATTTTTAATAAACAATATTTTAATGTATTTAATAAAAATCACAATTTTTATGTTATAAATTAAATCTAAAAATGTGAGAAAATTATTTTAATAAAATTAATATCATTTTTAGAATCAACTTATCCATATTTGCCAAGGTTATTTTGGGATAAATTTCTAATAAAATTCTATTTTTACGTGAATTGTAAAAATTCATTATTGTCAAATACTGCATGTTTTACTACATAAAATGATTTATTAATAACATAATAAAAATTAAATTGGTTATATTTGTTTTATTAGTCCAGAAATAAATTTAATATGATTAATGGTACATTCAATAATGTTAAACCTTATCTCTAGACATAAAAAATAATTTCCAAAGTCTAAAATTCTAATGTGTAACTTTAAATAACCAATTTTATCATTTTACCCTTTCATTTTAATTAAAAAAATTAAAATTATAAAGTGTTTTAAAGTCATAAAATCAGGAAATTTTATAAAATGTATTTTATAATTTAGAAAACATTACTATAATTTTTTTTTACATTTATATAATAATTTATTCACTTTTATAACTTAAAAATACCTCTCTCAGAAAATATAAAACCCCCCTCAATCCCTTTATAAAACCAATACTCATTAACTTACGAATTCCAATTAAATACTATAATTACCTCTCTTAATCCACTAATAATACTCACATATATTTTTCAGCTAACTAACTCCAAGTATAATAGGAGTTTAGAGCCATAGAAAATATAAACATCAATAAAAGGACACTGTTTCATAAAATTTTCTTCTCATTTTCCTCTTCTCTTCTTAATTTTTGTTTATTACTTAAAAACCAATATATTAAAAGAATAATTAGTTATTATGGTAAAATTATATTAATAATGATAATGAACTCTAATGGTAATATTTATGAAATATTTAATGTCATACTTCTCTTCCTTATTTTTAGAAAAAATCCCATTAACAATCAGTTAACTGCATATGAGGACATTGTCGACTCTCTTATTATCCCACACTTCATGGTTTGATATTATATATTATAAATAATATATAAATATGTTATTAAATTTATTTTATTTTAATTTATTTTATTTTACATATGTATAAATGGAATTGAACAAAATTATTGAAATCGAAAAAGAATTGGATAATTTAATAAAAATATGTCATCAAAATAATTAATGTTAAAAAAATATTATTATTAAATATATTTTAATGATTATAATGGGTTAACAGTGAAATAAAATAAAATAAAATAATTATATTTTATTTTCATAACCAACATATATTTATTATATAGGTATTATAAACAAGATGAAACATAAATGAATTTAAAGGATAGGGATTCTCGAACTCAAATCCTTTTTGTGGGTTATCTCTTCATTCACATTATTATTAGATCCTTAAATTTTCATTTCACTTTTATTTACCTTTTATTTATAGCTATATAATGTTTTCTACCATGTTTAAATTTTGTCTGGGTTTTTTACATAGATTTTTCAAAGAGTAGAAACTTTCTAAAACATCGTATTAACCCCTTTTGAGTTTTTTCTTAGCCACTCAATAATGATAATGTTTTATACCAAAATAGGATTTCACTTATTCATTTCAAAACCCATTGTTTTATCAATAATATTTTCATTATGAAACCTTAAAAAACCCCATCCGTTTCCATGGGTATATTTCATGACTACAATTTTTATATGTTCTATTTATATATGGAATGCATGATTATGAGCATTTTCTGAATGGAGGGTGGACCATGAATTTTATATCCTACCAATGAATTTTTTAATGTGATAATTCACAATGGATTATGATTTTAATGTTTGAAAATGATTATATCTTTTTTCACACATATAATATTATGATTTACGAGCATATGTTATTCTTGAACGTCATGTTTGATTTATTCAACACTATTTTCATTATTTAACCACTCACTTATCTTGTTTCATTATTATAATCATTTCTCATTCCTTTCCTTTTTCAAATGATTCCCTCATACTTATATTGATGATCCCATTCTTATGATATGATGATGATGATTATTCTCACCCATATACTATTGATTCATATCTCTTATTCCTTATATGTTATCCCTCACTTTACTAAGATTTTACCACACCCAATTCTTTGATGAATATACTTTGGTTATTTCATGGAATAATGAGAACAAGAGATATTTTGAAGTAAAATGGAGATTTAAATAAATAATTTTTATTTTTGTATTATGTACATGTGATGTATGAAACTAATTTGTGCAGGATATTAAATATTTCGATCTTGGTATGTATCACTATTACCTTTTTATTATGATTAGAAAAAACTAGTGAAAAAACTAAGGATAAATATTTATTTATGTTGACATTCAATGTTTTGATAAAGTATAAGATCATGTGATTTATGAGTAACTAACTCCTTTTATGGATACTATAGGTGGATTTGGATCTAGCATAGATTTAACTTTGGGTAATAACCCCAAAAGGACCCATTAGGTATTAACTCTACTTATACCCAGTGCTTGAAAAGAATCTTTATTTCACTCCAATCATGAAAAACTCAAAGGATATTCGTTGATTAAACATAATACATATACAAACCATTATAAAGGATTTATAGAAAAAGAAAATATTTCATTTAATGTTAGAAAATATTAATTTATATTATCCTACAAGTATCCCTTGAGAAGAATCTTATTCAAAACATAGGGATTCAATATGCTATGATTTTATAATTAATTTGAGTGAATAAATTAATTATTCTAGATTTATTTACCTATTTGTTGATTAAAAAATATCTATATTTGAGAATTAGGGCAACGAAGAGAATAAAAGACAAACAACCATGTGAGGGAAAAAGCAATGATTGTTCGAATGAAATTCCAAATGCAATAGAAGGTGGAGTTAAAACCACATGGAAATTATTACACAACTATCTCAGAATAAGGAAAATAACACGAACTATATGAAACTTCCACCTTTACCCATGAAGGGTTAACTTTCCATTGAACCCTTTATTCACTAATGAACACCAACATTTAACGGATAGTATGATTCATTTATCCTGGAATTGTGGGTTAATATAATTGAATAGATATTTAATATGATCCACTATTCTAATAAGGAGAAGGTTAATATGGTTTTTTATTATTTAGATGTAGAGGCTGGTCAATGTTGGTTGTTGATAAATATTATGAATCCAAGATATACAATGGATAAAATTGATTGGGAATAAATTAAGAATATATTTATGAGGAAATATTTCCCTATAAACATTCAAACAAATAAGGAGAGATAATTCCAAGAGCTTAAGAAAAAGTAAGGTGAATCTATCATGTCATTGGAGTCAAATTTCACTAGGAATTCATGATATGAATTTTATTTTGTTTGAATAATAAAGAAAAAATAAATTTATTATTTTGTTGTTTAAAATCACACTTATGAAATGGTATAACTATCTAAGACTTTGATAATTATTAATAAGTAGTTCAATTTCCCAAAAAGTAGATATGTAATTTAGATAACGGTCCCTTGGATATGTAGATATGAAGAGAAGATTGGAGTTTTATGTTGGGTGATCAAATGAAAAATGTTTAAATAAAATGAAAACACTAACATATCATACATATGAGAAGAAAAATAACAAGAATTTCCTTTATGGTATAAGGAAATATTTGATGTTTGGGAGATAAGGTCTCCATGTTCATTAATGTTGAAGGTACTTGAATAAATATTCCAATTCAATGGAGGAATGGATGTCACCTCCCAATGCACCACCCATAAGTGCTTAATTATTAGGATTAGTGGAACTATTCATGTTGATGCACTAAAACACATGTCATTGTGGGTATTTAATGTTAATAACTACAAAATACTAAGGAATAAGGGAATGATTATGCCATTATTAACACTGAGGCCAAACATGAAAATGAAGTTGTTTAAGGTACACATCTTATTCACTAAATAATGAAAAGAAACTCTTTGATTCAGGTTCTATGCATTCCTTTATACACAAAATGATTTATACAACTATTTAATAACTACTGAAATACCTAGAATTTGAGATATCCATAAAAACACATTATGTTGTTACATTCCTTCATCAGTGTTAAATTCTTATTATTTTATAGTCTGTGGGAATATTATTCTAGTGAATACTATAATTCTTCTATTGGTGGATTTTGAAGCTATAGAATAATTGTATAGGATTTTATTATATTGATCTCAAATTAACTATAAGGAAAATTTAATCTTCTTCTGTATTTAAATAAATTCCAAGCTCCTATTCAAATTCAAGGACGATCATGAATCTTTTGTAAAGAATACTTCAATGGTGTGGGTGATGATTCCCATAGAAAAAGAATATATTTTAAAAACTGTTTAGTTAAAGGAAATTATATACAATGATGATATACTAATTGTGAGGGAATATATTAATGTATTTCATAAAGAGTTATGACAAAATTCTTCATATCATGTGGTAGATTTATCAATGGATATTATAACTCGATCCAAACTAATCTTCAAATTCCCATATACAATGACCCTGATAGATACAGGGGAGTTAGATAAGCATCTTCAATATAATTTTAAAATATTTGTTTGTATTCCCCAGTGCCTCACCATGGGGTGCATAGGTTTTCGTTGTCAAGAAAATGGATGGATAAATATGGTTGTGCATTGATTATAAAGAGTGTAATAAGATCACTATAATTAATAAGTATCCCCTTCTAAGGATTGGTGACTTGTTCAATCAACTTCGATGAGATCGAAAGTTCTCAAATTGGGATATTCATTTTAATTATAATTAACTAATAGTGACATAGTTAGATACATAGAAGATAGTATTTTGTATAATATATTGACACTATGATTTCATTGTGATGGCATTTGGATATAATAATATCTCTGTAATATTCATGGATTTAATGAATGGATTTTTTAGAGCCTACCCTGAAATATTTGTTGAAGTATTTATTAATCATATTATCATATACTGTATGTTCAAAAAAAAAATCAAAATCATATAATGATGGTGTGGGAAATATTATAAATAAATAAAATGTATGCGATCTTAAAAAAATTGTGAGGTTTTAATGTATAAAACTACCTTATTGGAAACATGATCACAAGTACAGGATTTTATATGGATCATTCAAAGATAAATTTAATTTAGGAATGGAATAGACCATTATGTGTCCTGAAAATCCAATGTTTTCTTAGATTAAATGGGTATTACCGATAATTTTTTGAAATATATCACGTTTGTCTAGCTCACAAATTAAGTTAACAAGGAAATAGTTAAATAATTTCTAGATGGAAATTTTTTAGGAAAACCTAAAATATATCATAAAAATAAATTCAATTTTCATGTACTCACACTACCCTCAAGTGGATAATGGTTTGTGTTATACAGTGATGCTTCAATGAGAGGATTGGATTATTTACTCATAAATAATGATAATGGAATAGTATATGCATCTTGAATGTTGAATATTTATGAGAAACAAATACCTAACACATGATCTGGTGTTAAAAAATATGATATTAACTTTAAATATTTGGAGACAATACCACTATAGTGAGAATAACGACACACACACACACACACACACACATATATATATCAAAAGACTCTAAATTATATATTCACATAGAAATATCTCAACATGAATCAACAATTATAGTTAGATATGATCAGGGACTATGATTTCTTTATTATTTATCATCCTATAATGGTTAATATGGCAGTTGATTCTCTTATTAGAAAAAGAACATATTAAACTATCCATGATGTAGATTGAGAATGACCATATATTCATCGATATGAAATGGATGGATATAAAAATCATAATGGTAGTGAATACATCCAACCATTACAAATTTATTTCCCTTCTATATATCCATGAGAAGATCAAGAAGACCTAAATGAATCGTTTGGAGCTTCCAAATAAGTTATAAGACTTCTATGGGGGGATAAATCATTAATTCCACATCAACAAATATGGTATCATTAATTTTGGATCAAGGATTTGTGTTCCTTTATATCTATAGATATAGAAATTTCCATTAGATGATTCACATTGATCATCATTCTCCATCCATCATGTAAATACCAATTAATTTTTCTATTTACAAGAGAAATTATGGTGGCGAAAAATGAAGATGGAAACCACTGAGTATGCCTAAATTTTCAGGTTATTTTAGTAAGTTATGCCAGGGAGATAGAATTTAATGGGGATGATATAACCATTTCCCATACCTACATTGAAATTGGAAAATATCTCCCTAGACTTTGTCACTTGTCTCTTGATCGAAACTGAAGAAATAAATGAGATATAGTTTTTGGTGGATCAAAACACCAATAAATCACACTTTATTAATATTAAATAATATTTATAACTCAACCAAATTACCATGATATACATAAAGGATGTAGTTATGAAACATGGTGAAATAATTTTGAAAATATATGATCATTTACCAAGGATCACCCATAAATTCTCTAGAAGTATCCACCATGATCTAAATGATGAATTAAACATTAGTAAATCATATAATCCTAAAATTGATGGCCAATCTGAATAGGCCATTAAGAAACTCTAATATATGTTAAAATCTAATCAATGGAATTAATAGGAGGATGTGATTGACATATCACTTTCATTGAGTTCTTATAGAAAAATATCTCCCACATGAGTATTGAAATGGACCCATATAAAGCTATATATGGGTAGTGATATATAAATAAAACATGTTTTAATGAAGTGAGTGAATGGAAGATAACTGGACCTCATATTGTGCAAGAAATTATAGAGAAGGATCATTATATACAATAATATATAAAATATACTTAGATTAGGAAGAAGATATATGATGACTACTGTCGAAGGGAATTTGAGTTTGAAGTTGGAGATAAAATTTTTCTATAGATATCACAATTGCTGAGATTCTTGTGGTTTCTAATGAAGAGAAATCACAAACATATGTACATTAAACCATTTGTGATCCTCAATCGCAAATGATTCATAGACTATTGGCTAACACTTCCACCAGTCATGGATAATTTTCATGATGTGTTCCATGTATCTCACCAGAGGAAGTCTATTTAAGATCCATTATATGTACTGAATCCTTAGGTAGTACAACAAGATAATGTAATCTATTATAAATAGAATCTAGTAAAGATCATGGATCTTCAATAAAATTTTCTAGGCAGTAATACTATGCACATTTTAAAAGTTCTATGGTGGAACCATAAATATAAAGACACAATATGAGAACCTAAGGAAACTATGAAACATAAGAACCCATAAATATTCTAAACTACGAATATGAGTTGTAATTTTGTGGATGAAATTTTAAAAAGGGGAATAATGTAACAACCTAATATTATTCATTTTTTGGGTAAATTTATGTTATAGTATATTGTATAGTATTATATACATACATAAAATACAAAACCCAAAAAAAAATTTCTTTAATGAAGATACATACATTAGTCAAACAATAAATCCATCAAAATTCCAAATATTACAATTGGTAGAAAATATAAATTAAAAAAAACAATAACGGTAAATTTTTGTTCATTCCAAGTTATTAAAATAAGTCATCCCACGAACAATGTGATGGGAATGAAACAAAATATTAGAAAAATAATAGACATTTTTGAAAATGAAAATATAGAAAATTTTGAGAAATTATAGAGAATTATGTATGAGGGAATTCATATTTATTTATAGGAGGAAATATCAATGTTGGAAGAGTAATGTGACTATTTGAATTGTAATGTGACCATTGGATTTTTAACATTGCCATAATTAAAAGTAACATAACAATAAGAAAAAGTAATTGGACCCCAAAATAGAAAAATATAACATAAATAATATTTATTAGGATAAAATATAAATATTTTAATGACATAAAATATATATCAATACTAGAAGCATAAAAAAATTATTATCAAGTTTTTAATAAATAGTTATTTATTTTATTTTATAAAAACATAATTTTTATGTTAATAATTAAAATTAAAATTGTTAGAAAATTATTTTAATAAAATAAATTTCATTTTTTCAATCATATTGTAAAAATTTCTTAAGGCTATTTTTTTATTTTTTGAGAAATTTCAATTTTTAGGTGATTATTAAAAATACAGTGTTTTTAAAATCATATGTTTTATGAAAATATAATGATGTAATAAGGAATAAAAAATAGAAATATTTATCTCTATAAAAAAATATTTTTAATAATAAAAATGGTTCATTTAAAATAATAAACTTAATATCTATAAATTAAAATTAATTTTCAATGTCCAAAAGTCTAAATTGACCCTTTAAATAAGCAATTTTTATTTTCTTCTTTTATTTGGACTAAAATAATAAATTTGAGATATAAAGTGTTCTAAATAACTAAAATCATAAAGATTTATTATAATATATTTCATAATGTCAAAAATATTAGTGTAAATTTTTTTCCAGGGATAGAATGTTTTATTTATTATTATTACTTAAAAATACCACTCTCTTTACCTATAAAAACACCATCTCTCTCTCCTAGGAAAAACACTCCTTCTTCACTCCAAAAATCTAAATCTATGAACAAATTATCTCTATTAATTCCTTTAAAATCCTTACATTAGTTCTATTTCCACCTAAATCTATGTATTCATGTTGTTTAATGCCATAAAAAGAAGAAACATTGAGGAGATTGTAAGGTTTTATTAAGTTTTATTCTCATTCTACTCTTATCTTCCTCCTCTTTCCCTATTAATTTAATATAAAATTATTCTATGATTAATTGTTTAGTGTATTAAAATTAAATTAACAGTGTTAACCTATTATAATGTTTATTTTTATGACATATGGTATGTTATACTTTTCTTCCTCATTTTTCAATAATATCCTATCGATGATCGGTTAACCATATTTGAGGACATTGCAAACTCTATAGTTATCACCACATTCTTGGATAGATAATTTGAATTTATTATAATATATAAATATGTATTTAATCATATTTTAAAATTCTGTATTTAATTATAAATATTTATAAATGATCTTGAACAAAAATAACTAAATCATAACAAAATGGGATAATTTAATGAATACATGACATCAAAGAAATTTATCTATAAAAAATAATATCATAAAATAAAATCCAATATTTATTGGGATCAATAGTGAAATAAATGAATAAAATTAACTTTTAGTTTAATGTTTTGATCAATATAAGTTTATTATACATGTCTTGTAAATGAGACGAAACATAAAAGGATTTTAGATAAGGTAATTCTCGAACCCAACTCCTTTTGGGTTATCTCCATATTCACATTATTTTGGGTGTAATTGTTCCTTTTATTTCCTTAAAATTTACATTCACTAATATTTCAATTTTATTTTATTAGATATACATTTTTTACCCTATTGATTTTTTTAATGTATTTTCAATTATTTTTCTAATAGAGGTTAATTTTCAAAATCATTACCTTAAATCCCCTTGAGTTTCTTCTTAACCACTCAAGAATTATAAATTTTAATACCAAACTACGACTTCCCTTATTAATTTTGGAACACCAATTGTTATTATTTAAATTATTTCTTATTAAATATATATGTATATTTTATGCAACTCATTTCTTCCCAAGGGATTATTTTTTAAATATGAATGTTTTATGTTCTCCTTCCATGTGGTATACTGGATTATGATAATTTAATGATGTGATGGGTGGACCTATAATTTTATATCCCCATGATTCAATATTTATTGTGATGAATATAATGATATTGTCTCTATTATGTGTGAAAATTATGCTATCATTGTTCAATATTTTCAGGATATTGTATATTCACATATGTTATGTGTGAATATGATGTTGGATTTGTTCACAACAATGTGTTGTATTTGACCCCTAAGTTATGATGTTTCATTAATATTAATATGTAAAATTCAATTAATTTTAAAAATTATTCCATCATTCTTATTATAATGTTTTCATTATTATGATATGATGATTATTATTATGCTCCACCATGTACTATTTATTCATGTCTCTTATTCTTTCTCGGTTATCCTTCCCTTTACTGAGCTTTTAGGTCACCCCTTTCTTTGATTCATATAATTTTAAAATTTCATGTAATAAGGTAAAATATTATATTTATGAGGACTATAAATAATCAATTAAATATGTTTTTACATTTTTATTAGGTACAATTATTGTATGAATGTAATTTTCTGATGATCCCAAACCTTTCGATTGTAGAATGTATTATTATTATATTATTAATTATAAAAATTATGTAATAGTAATGTAAGAAATATTTAAGAAATTATATAACATGATGATAATATATAAAAATAAATAAGGTGTACAATTTTAAAATAATGTAATGATAATGTAACAAAGGAAACATAGAGTGATGTTCACATAGATGAAAAACATCCTTGAAAAATAATGTGTGGATAATCCTACCAAATAATGGATTATGAATTGGGTTGTTTTTTTACTATAAGATAAATATCCAAAAAGAAAAATATAAATAATAAGATATATCAAGAAACATATCTTCTAAAAAGGTAAACCCGTTTAAATATTAAAATTAATACGTAAGTGTAAATATAAAATATTTTTTATGAAATATTTTTAGCATTTTTATAAAAAATGAAGTTATCTGACACATTCAAAAGTTATTTTTAAAAGGTGAAGTAAAAAACATTGATAACCATTACATTAAAATATAATATTCAATTATATGGGTTTTAAAAGACATAAAGATCACTTAGGATAAATTTGGGGAGGAAATAATTTCATATGAAAGTGGAAGGAAAGCCCCTTTTTAATATTTTGAAAATTATCTTTACTGAGAACACACATTTTAAAATGAGTTATGAAAACATATTAGTTCTAAAACATAATTTTTCAAATAGGAATATAAAATAATATATAAAAAATATTAGGGTCAAATAACTAATGAATGGACGAATTAAATCCATGATAATACATGTAACTCCATTAATAGAAATTTGAGTTACCGAAATCCTTTATATTTATTTGAGGTTTTTCATTAATGACTAAAGTAGGAAAAAATATGAAAAGAAGTAAAATATTTAGCACCATAAATAATTTATGATATTATAAGTTAATAGTGATGTAGTATTACCATAGTAAATGGATTCATGATGAAAAATTTGAAACATGTCACATGGATTTGAAATTAGAGCCAAGTAACTCTAATGGCTTTAGTAGCATATAAACCTCTATAAATAGTGGGATATTTTAATTGAACATAAAATACCACGAATAAAAGTTATTTCATGACATAATATCTTTAATAGGTTTTATATACACCACATTAATTAAATCTGGTTCATAATACCAAACATGTCTTAATGTGATGAATTGGTGACAAAATACATACCTCAGTCTTGATTCTCTATGCACGTGCACCAAAAATATAGAATAATAAAAATATTTTTCTTAAATTAATAACCAATAATATTATTCATAAATATGAATTTTGTACTACTCATTAATAATCATTCTATATATATCCATATGAGTTAGTTTTTACCAATGTTTTGTATTGTGTTTTGGTAATTTTGGCAATTTATACTAGTTTTATAGGAGTACTGTGTCATTCATCTTCAAAACTCCATCATTATAATCCCATTTAAGGTTTTTTAAGAGATGTTCAAAGATAATTTATAAATCTATAATCTCATTCCATGGGAGTTTTGATTACAATCTAGGAATATGAATTTGGTAATGATCATGTTTCAGTTACTTTTTCTAATAGAGATGTGTTTTCGCAATTAATAAATTTAAATATAATGTTATAATCCCATAAAATATCATTATTTAAATTTTTATATAATTTTATAGGAATAACTATGTTCATATATAAATCCATGATTTTTAGTTTAATGACCCTGACCCTAGTATCCCTGAGCTGGTGTGTTAATTTATTACATTAACATACATACAAATAATTAAATATTGATGGAATGACCAGTTTACCAATTCTTTAGAATGATATACATACATGACACCCATTTTAAAATGTGAATAAAAAATAAAACATTTTACATAATAAAATAAATTAACTTGAATCCTAGAAAACTCATTCAAAGGATTCATCTTCATAACATGTGTAAAGGAAACAAAATAAGGGTGAACTCAAATGGTCATTAATGGTTATATATAGTGGAAGTTTTCATGAACTAATAAAGATTAATAAATAATGGATGGAAAATATTTGAGAACACATTAAATTTAAATAATAATATGAGAATGAAATGAATTCATAGATAATATCATAATGAAGATCTAGTTAAAAAATATTAATTGTATCTAAAATGAAGATAATCCTTAATTAATGGACGTCATGTTTTCCAGTTACATGATACCCTAACCATTAGGATCATTAACAATATAGTTTTAAATATATTAGGTGAAACCCCATCTAATTTGACCAATATATTTATCTTAGGGGACTACTAATATATCAGGGGGATTTCTATAAATGGCCCTTGACCCATGTATTGCATTTCCAAAGCATTATGTCATGACTCATCCTAAATGCGCACTTGTCATTACACCCCAATACAACATCCAATTGTCTAGGGGCATGACACTAGCACTGAGTATGAATATCACAAACATGGGAGGCCTTATCCTAATCTACATGTACACAAATACACACATCTCTATGAACACAAAAATATTAAATTTATAACAACATAAAGAAACCAAGAATTCATACCTCAAATACCACAACCAAATTTAGTAAAAAAGTAACGGAATATAAAAATTTCCAAATTAAATACTACAACAACGAGTATGAAAAAAAAAGATAATCATGAAGGTGAAGAGAGGGACTGGTATTCTGATACCATAGGAAGACACCCAGTTCTGCCCAGATGAATAAGAATTTCCTAGTCATGGTCCCTTTAAGACTTTTGAAAAAGGTATATATTATGAAAATAAAATGAAACATGTTATAAAATCTTATGCATGGGTGATAATAACAATACCCAATAGGAAACCCCAAAACTACAAAGTATATAATAAAATAATAACAGTCATCTCTAGAATGATAAATGTATAGAACACATATAAGAATAATATCCAGATATACTTGGAAATGAATCATTGTCCCAAGGTAAAGTTGAAAAAATAACTTTATCCTAGTGTTCCTTCTTGAAGGTTACACATAAAAATCATCTTTGATAACTCACACCACGAGTTATATAGCATTGAGAATCTCCGTCTGAGAGGATGCTCTCATCGAGTATCATCATAAAAAGGATAAAATAGAAGTATGAAGTTATACAATACCTAGAGGAGGATTCACTCTCATAGAGACCCTAACATTTTACACATATTATTACATGATATTAAGCATAATTTACCATAAATTATATACCAAGGATCTTGAAGTCTAGTGTATTTGGAATATTACTTACATAAAACTAAATACATGGAAATAAAAAAAAGTTCTATTAATCATCCATAATAGGATCGTATCTTCCATTGATCTCTTAAATAAATATAAGATAATCTGGGAAATACATTTACAAATGGTATGATCTAAAAAACCAGTAATGTAATAAACCTATAAATAAAGAAAAAAACATGGGTTATAAGGCATAACACAATGCCAAAAAATGGAATTTAAATTGAATAAACATATAGAAGCATAAAATATAGAAAATAGCATCATTTAATCCTGAAAATATATGAATTTTGTAGAATCATACAAAATTACATTAACATGAGTCAATGCTAACTACCGAGACTATATCACATGGTGGAAAAGGTCCTATAAAGGAATCCAGTTTACTCCCTATCAAAACATGACATCTCATGAGGCTAAACATTACCCAATTAATTATAGTTCTCTCTAGTTTCACCCATTGTAAAATTTTAATGAATATGTGTGTCACAAAAAGAATCAAACATAACGAATAAAATTAATGGTTTCTCTTGTAAATAAATGGATATCATAATCATATCAAAGGAATAAACAATTCATGTATCATTGTGATGTCTTTGATATGATGTATTTAAAAAATAAATGGAAATTAAATAGGAAAATTAGAAATATATAAGGATAAATTATTTCCAAATGAAGTGAAATCATATAAAAATAATGTTTAAGTATCATTAGAAATGAGGCACTTTGCTGTAGTTGAAGGGAAAATGTTAAAGAGTACTTAAAGTGGAAAAAGTAATAATTGTTTTCATTAAAACATAAATAAAATAAGATATTATTTCATGATAAAAAGATAGATTTTAGAAAAATATATATATTGAATATGTTTTTTACATCAAAATGGGTAAGAAATTGGGGAGTTCCCTTTAATGGTGCTCTCTTATAGAGAGGAATTGAACGGGGAACCTTATAAAACATGTATTTCCCAGTAAAAGAAAGAATAATTGATCTAGGTACATATTATTGGAGCATAAAAATAGAATTTAGTAGGGGTAAATAAGAATAATTAAGAATTACATTGGGGGTAATGATAAAAAAATGTTTAACTTGAATGAAAAAATGATGTTTTAGATAGAGTCTATTACATTATGTTTTAATGTATTCTACACTTTCACTCAAGTTCCATGATAATATAATTAGGTCCTTTAATTAATTAATTAATTCATAACCACTCATAAATTTATTTTATTTAATAGAATTTGAATAATTTCATTTATGTCCTTATTTATTAGTTATAATATTCAATTTCTCTATAACTGGAGCATTGACTTCGTGATTTTATGATTGGTTCCCTTGAGTTTAATAATATGAGTTCTTTTAGAATGGGAGAGAAACTATAGAAGTCAAATTAAATGATATTGATGAACCTGAAAAATATCAAATGGCCCCATATATTATTTTTCTGTTTTGAGAATGATTCATTAGATAAAATGTTAATGAAGAACATTAGTTTATTTTATGTTAATTTTGAATTATAAAAGACATGTTCTATTTTATTTCTTATTATTATGTATATATACAAGTTTTAGAACCTGAAAAAAGTTATAATATATATTTTTAAATCATTTTTAACCATAATAATGGTTTTATAACCATCCTTGAAGGTGGTAACAAAAAATTAAAACTCATCATCCATGGAGGAAGTGAATCAACACATTACCTAAAATGTTTTCCTTTTAATAATAAAAGGAGAATGTAATAGGCATGATGATGGATATTGAATTTATATAATAAAACCATAGTATATATATGTTACATGAGTTATCATGTAACTTTTAATAGGGTATTTAAGGTAATGATATGAAAATAAAAGAAATTAAAAAGGGAAATAGAGAGGGTTTTATCTCTTGAGTGTCGTCTCCCTGAAAACCACCATAAGGCACTTGGAAATGGTATTTTGGTGAAAAAAAATCTAAAACATGGGGAAGTGGTGTGGGAGTGTAATTTTTATGAAGATAAGTGATATCCAAGACTAATAATGTGTAAGGATATGAGGTTGTATTTAATGTCAGAGGAGAGGGGTGTTTTCGATTATTTTATTCATCTCTATATTATTTTGTATAAATAATCACAATAGTGATTATTTTTATGACTATATATAGTAAATAGATCATCTGAGTTCTAGATAATGTCCCCATACATCATCAATCACTAAACTATTACTCAAAAATTCATTTATTTACCTTTAATGTTAAATACCATTAAATAATGTATTTCAATATTCACCAAAAAATTCAACTATAATATAAAATTCACCCAAAATAATACTATCTTTTATAATGTATAGATTAAATAAAGGGACTCCATCTTAATAATAATTTTCTTAATATGAGAAATTTAATTTTTAGTTAAAATCATCATTTTTTTCGAATAATTCAGATTTTAAAAATAGAACTGATTTTATGACACATTGATATTTTATTTAAGGAATAATAAAATTATTTTATAATGATTAGAAAAAAATATTAATTTATGAATATATTTTATTAAAATTATTTTTCTTAGAAATCATTTTATTTCTTAAAAAATTGTCAATAAATATTTATGTTTCCCAAAAATACCAACACATAATTAATCATTTGTAAAATAATTATTTACTTTTTCCATGATATGAGTATATTATATTTTTTTTCAGAATATTCCTATATATTATTTATAATTTAAAAGGTGAGATTATGATTTTATTGGTTGGTTTAGTATTCCTAATGGACACATTACTATTCAAATAGTCATGTTACTATTTCATTGGTAATGGTTTGTTAATTTCTATAAATCCAACTTATTTCATTATTCGTTTAGGAGAATAATTTTTTTATTGGGTTATCTTTATGATATGGGTATCTTATATTATATAAAATAATTATAATAGTGGAAATCTTATTGATAAGATTACCAGTCATTGCATTCCTCCAGAATTATGCATTTTCTCCCTCAAAATTTCATTTTACATTTCATATTTGAAAATATGTTACTATGCTTATCCTTCATTTATTCCTTTGTTTCCCATGTCACCACTTCATATTTAGGGTTATTCAAAGCACCATGACCAGGTAAATAGCCTTGTTTCATAGAAGATTAACTCTATAGTCTTTGATCTTCACTGATATCTCATCATAAGAGAGATCAATTTATAAGAGAACCACCTATGAATTTAGTACATGTGAGGGATCTAGTATGTACTTCCTCAAAAGGGATACATTGAATACAACATTAATTTGAGACATTGTTGGAGGGAGTGCTAGTCGATAGTCCAGAGCTCCAACAAAATCGAGAATCTTGAAGGGGTCGACATATCTAGGACATAACTTTCAGTTTTCCCAAATATCAAGTCACTCTTCTATAGAGATATTTGGTGGAATACCATGTATCTAACATTAAACTATAAGTCCCATCAAAGATTATCTGCATATATATTCAATCGACTTAGGGCCACCTTAAGGTTATATGGAATGGTTTTCACATTTTCTAAAAATTCTTCAACCATTTCTAATCCAAACGGCTTACAATAACTGAGTTCAACCTAGAATGTAAGTGCTCTATATATTTTTTTATAATGGTATTCATATAGATACATTTTGATTCTTGAGTGGAAAAAAATATTGTAATAGAACATGTCCAGAGGTAGATGTTGGTCCCATCATCCCTTGAATTCCATAGAACATTCTCTCAACATGCCCTCTAGTGTCTGAATATTATACTTAGATTATCCATTAGTCTGAGGATGATAGGTCGTACTAAATTTCAGCTTGGTGTTTAGATCATGTTAAATACCATTCCATAACATGGAAGTAAATCTTGGATGTCGACCAGATAAAATTGATCGGGGTACTCCATGATGCCTTTCCACTTCTTTGATATATATTCGTATATGTTATTCAAGTTATAATTTCTCTCGAACTGTGATAAGGTGAAAAATATTTATAAGACGATCCACAAAAACCCATATATCATTATTTAATATAGATGTATTTGTAAGTCTGTGAAAAAGTCATTTTGGATTCATTCCTATTTCCATGTTGTTATGGGTAATGGTTTCATCATCCCCTTACAATTTAACATTTAATCCATCAGTAATTGTCATTCTAGGAACATTGATGTATATTCAGAAATATTTTCCTTCATATTGTCTCACCAATAGTGCTCTTGGAGATCATAATACATCTTTTTTCTCCTTAGGTGAATAAATAATGTTTAACTATGTGTGTCATTACGAGGAGATTTATTTATCTTTGGTTTATACGGTACAAATAATTGTGACCCAAATATTACGACTCCTTCCTCATCAATTTTGAACTCTAAGGATTTCCCATTTCTGATAGCATCCACCTTTTTCTGAATTCCACATCGTTTCTTTGACCATACTTTATTATTTCCATGATGGATCATTGAGAAATCATATGATAAATGATTGATGATGTTACTTCCGTAATTATTCCAACAGCAAACACTTTAAAATAAACTAAGATTGGATCCTTCTAAATTATCATCATTGATAATGGTGTAGGATCCTTTCTACATAGAGATTATTTCACATTATTTTCCTTATAGGATAGCAATGGATAGCACATTCATAATCTTTGATGATATCTAGCCATACTTTTTGGCGCATATTAATCCCTTCTATGTGAATATATATTGTATGCTCTTATGATTAGTATATATCTCATACTTCACCCCATAGAGTTAATGTTGCCAAATTTTCAAAGTGTAGATCACAATTGATATCTTCAGATCATGTGTGGGATATTTTTCTAATGATTTTTCAACTATCTTGAGGAAATGATATCACTTTATCATTTTTTATTAGTAAAAAGAATAATACCTTATTTGATGGACCGTTTTATGCCACTAAGAATTCCCCACTTCTTGGTACGATGATTATTGGTGCAATGATAAACCTATTTTTCAACTATTTGATGCAATATTCACATTCACTATTCTAGATAAACATTACTCCCTTCTATATTATCATGGTTGTTATATTTGAAAATTGTGTGAATTTATTAATAAATATTCTGTAATACAATTCTAGATCAAGGAAACTAAATATATCTTTTACATATATTGTCTTGGGAAACTCATTGATTTATGTTGTCTTGAAAGGGTCCATAGATATTCATTTATAGGTGATAAAATTCCACAAGAATTATTCATCCTCATTCCAAAATTATCATTTCATATGCATTCAAAAAAAATTCTCCGATCATAAAGTATTTATCCCAGTATTCCAATGCTCCTCATGCTTGTTCTTTCTTTTGAAGTATATTAGAATGTCATCAATAAAGACTATGTCAAATTTTCCGAAGCAATCTATTATGACACTTTTCATTAATTTAATTATTTTTTAGAGCAATAGTTAGTACTACTAGAATCACTATAAAATCATAGATTCAATACCTTGTGTGAAAGTAAGTCTTGGGAATATCATCCCTCTTGACCTTTAATTAACGATATCCCGACAAATGTTCTACTAAAGGGAAATATTTGTCTATGTGTAGCTGATCAACAAATTTTTCTATCCACGGAAGGGGACCCTTTTTCTTTATCATCATTTTTTGATCTCATAATAATCAATATATATGTACATCAATACATCTATCTTCATGATGAAGAGGACTAGTGAACCCTCTAGTGAAGCACTAAAGTATATAAAACCCTTTCCAAGATTCTCTTGTAAAAGCTTATTTAGTTTCTCCAGATCAATGGTGTACATGATATATGGTGAATTTGATATAGGCAGAAATCCAATATAATGATCATTTGAAAACACAACATTCTAGTCTGGATGAATACCATGAAATTATTCAGGGAACTCATTAGTGTAGACCCCAATAATGGGCATGTCTTCGATCATGATACCCTAATTTGTCTCAATCATTTGATTTATATGTACTTAATCTTAAGGAAATAGTATCCATAATTTCAATAATTCTTCTAAAAAAATCCATTATCCTCTATACACTTATACACAATTGTAGGATGCCTTTGGATGTGAAGAGTGTTCTCCCTTTCATGATAGTTGATGCTGTCTTTGTATAAAGAAAGAAAATCCATTCCCAAAAAAGAATCCAACTGCGCCAAAGGAAGTCACACAATATTATTTGGGAGGTTCAGTCCATAAACATTATTTTAGGAGGAGTTATATACTTTGGATGAAATAATTTCCACATTTTAATTTCAAATAGATAACTCAACCTCTATATTTTTAGGCTATTTTTGAATAGTTCTACTAAAAATAAATGATATGTAAGATTGTATAGAACCAGAATCAAATAGTATGTTCCATTTTCTTGAATGATTAACCATAATACCTATATCCACGTCATTTTTAGGATCCGCCCTAATAGCATTAATATCATATTCACTTCATTTTTCGTGGATGTTGTTGTTGATTCCTTCTAAAAACCATTGGTTTAGGGAATTGGCCCACATAATTCATATTTTACGTCTAGTTGAGACACCACACTATAGGATGGGTGTTGATGTGAAACTTACTATATTCTTCTTAAATTGTGACCTTATTCATATCCCTTCAATAAAAATTATCCTGATTCCCCACTCATCCACATTTTGAGAATTTTCTGGTTCCCTTTAGATAATACCAAGGATGCTTCTTCCCGCACTTTTGAAAAGTGGGATGTTGTTTTTTCTATCCATAATGTGATTTATCTGTCAATTTTCCCATATTAAACATAATTTTACTATTTATCTCTTTTGTTTGATGATACCACTGAGAGCATCTATTCTCCATTTTAATCTTAAAGGCATAATGGACAATATCTTTATAGATTTCAATTCCTCATATCACCAAGTATTTTCATAGACTAAACATTATTCTACTAATGATGAGATCAACCTTAATATTGGTTTTCATGAAAAATATGGATGTGTATCATGAAAGACATTTAAATTTGTTATTATAATCTCCAATAGACTCATCTTCGTTTTTATTCTACCCCTAGAACTCCCTTTCCATCTTATGATAATGTGTCTGGGAAATATATTTTTTTGAAAATATTTTCATGTAATATTCCAATTCCATTTAATCAATTTCCTTTTAAGAATTTTTTATTTTGTTCAGCTCAAACCACTGACCAATTTCCTCATCAAAATGATAGACAACTAGTATGACTTTCACTTATTCTATGCATTCATGTGAATGTAATATCTTCTCAATATAGTTAATTCAATGTTCCATGATGATGAGGTTATAAGTTACAATAAATATGGGAGGAAATTTTCATATAAATTATTCTACCATGACACTATATATTTTTAGGGGAATGAAAGTTATCTATGTGATACAAGTTATTTTTATAACTTGAGCCAGTTCATCTAGTGCATTCATCATTTTTTGAGCTCTTGTTCCCAAAATATTTGGAATTTCATTATGGTAATCGTGACATTCCCAATCACATTGACTACTGAAATAGGTTCTCCAATTTCCATCCAATAACTAAAAATTGAAATTACAATTAGGGGGCCTTGAATACTTATCTAATAAGAATATAAAAATGAAACATTGGACATAGAAGGATAAACCTATAAATGGAAATTATATCTAATCTTCTGATTCCGGATGATTAAATCTATGTAATCCATGGTGATGGAATTATCCATAGGTTTCTTAATAATTTAATCTTTTCCTAATATATTTAAATAACTAGACCATAATATAATACCAACTATAGTGACCGTATAATTCTAAATGTATGATTACATGATTTTACACATAATTAGAAATCTAATACAAACCATGGGTGGAAAAGCCTAATGTCTTTGTAATATTAATTATATAAAATAGAAAACATGGAAATAGAATAAAACATGTTTATACTAATAACACATATTGATCATTGAACTTAAATTGATCTCTTTTATCTGTATAAGATAACTTTTAGAATACATAAACAAAAGTAAGATCTAAAAAGACCATTGTGGGATTAAACATAGAAATAAATCATAGCACCAGGGTTAAAAGGAATAACATGACGAAATAAAAATTCCTGGTACATTGATAAACAAATGAAAGAATAACATATAGAAAATGGGATCATATAATAATTGAAACATATGAATGTGTAATAAATATAAAACATTTCATAAAATTGAGTCCATTCTCACTTCCAAGACTATATCATATGGTGGACAAGGTCCCATAAAGGAATCATGTTTATACCCTATCCCATCATGAAGTCTCATGAGACAAAACATTACCCAATACATTGGATCAATATCTAGGTGAACCAATCATAAATTTTCATGAATATGTGTGCCTCATGAATAATCAAATATAAGTGAAAACATATTTGTTACCCATAGAAGGAAATGGGTATCATAATCATATAATGGGAATAAACATTGGGTGTATCATAGTTATGTACATGAGAGAATGGATTTAAAACATAAATGGAATTCCATGAGGATAAATAGCCATATATAATGATAAATTATATCCGAATGAAGTGAGAAAATGTAAACAGAGTTTTTATGAAATAATATAAATGAGCTACTTTGGTGCGGTTTAATGGAAAATATAAAAGGGTATTTAAATTGGACAAAGGAATAATTTTATTCATAAAGGAGAAATGAAATAATATATAATTTCATTATAAAAATGTGTGAATTATGTAAAATATTGGTGTCATAAAATATATTATAAATTGTACTTGAAAATGGGAATGAAATTTGGATGTTTCCTTTAATCGATCTTGCTTATCAGGAGGAATTATAAGGGAACCTTACAAAATAAGTATGTACCCATAAACTAAAAAATAATTAGGTTAGTACATTTAATTTTAGAATACATACATAATTAAGGACGAGAAAATTTGAATAATTAAGACTTGTATTATGGTAAATAGAGGGAAAGCATAACCAGATGGAAAAATGAAGGTTGAGAGAGAATCCCTTACATTATGTCTGAAATTGTTATGCACTTTCACTTAATGACATGAATAATAATTTAGATACACTAATTAATTTATTGATATCATATTAAAAATTTATTTTATTTATTATAATTTTATTATGTTCATATATGGCTTTTTTGATGAGTTATAATATTCAATTTTATCATTTTGGGAGCATTCGTTACATGATTTTATGATCGGTTCCCTTGAGTTTTTTATGTTCTTTTCAAATGGATGAAAAACTCAAAAAAGTGTAAATATAGTTTATTTTTTCACCTTTATGATTTTAAATATTTCCATATATAATTAATTTTCAGATATAAGAAATATTCTTTAGATTAAATGTTAATGATTAACGTTAATTTATTTTGGTGAATTTAAGATTATCATAAAATAGTTTTATTTTATTATTTAATATTATGTATATACAATATTTATAGAATAATAAAAATATATAATATGAATTTTTAAGTATATTTTTCAATTATAATGTTTTTATGACCAGCCTTGAAGGCAGTAATAGAAAATTAAAGCTCGTCGTCCATGAAGGCATTGAATCGACACCTCATAGATGATGTTTTTATTTTTAGAAAAAAAGAAGAAGAGAAGAGACTTAGTGATGGATATTAAATTAACATATTAATATTAGAGAATATATATGATAGTTTTTTAATCAAGTTACTTTCAATAGTGGTGGTGAGGGAATAATAAGAAAATAAAAATAAATTAAAATAGAAACAGGGAGGGGTTTACCTCTTGAGTGTCGCCTCCTTGAGAACATCGTTAAGGCACTTGAAATTTTTATTTTTGTGAGACTAAAATAGCCAAAACATTTATAAGAGGTTTGGGAGTGTATTTGGGCATAATATAATCCATATACATGTGTTATAAGTTGTAATTAGAAGAGGTGGTGAGAGGTGATATTTATAGTGGGAGGAGAGGGGTTTTTTTTATTATTGTATAGGTTTGCTTAATATTTTTTCTCAATACTATCAATAGTGTTGATTCAAGTGAATTATTAAATAAAAAAAATATTATTTCTTGATAATGGACAAATACATCATATAGGACTCAACCATTACTCAAAAACTCTTTTATTTACTTATAATGTTAAATACTGTAAATTTTTGTAATTCACTATTCACCAAAAAAATACACTATTTTAGAAAAATACCAACAATAAAACTTACCATTTTTTAATTCATAGATTTCAAAAATGAAATCCATTTAATTAAAATGATGTTCTTAATATGATAAATTTATTTTCAATTAAAATCATCATCTAATTAAAAAATGCTGATTTTAAAATTATAATTACTTTTATGAAACTTTAAAAAATTAATTAAGTAATCACTAATTTATCTTATTATAATAATAAAACAATATTTTAATTTTTGAATAACTTTTATAAAAATAAATTTTATATTAAATAATTATGTTAATTTTGAAAATTTAAAAAGGAATTTATGTTTCAAAAAAATACTAATACTTCAGTTACGATTCTAAAAAGCAATTATTTTCTTATTCTATGATATTAATATAATATATATATATATATATTAAAAAGATACCTAAAATTTAATTATAGTTTCACAGGTTAATTTACAATTTTTTTGGATTGTTTACTTTTCCAAATGGTCACATTACTATTCAAACGGTCAAGTTACTATTCCATTGGTAAATGATACTTAATTTTTGTAAATATAAATTAATTAATTATTAATATATGAAAATAATGGTTTTATTTGGTTGTATTTATTATACAAGTGTTTTATTGTGTATAACAGAATTATAATGGGGGAAATTATTTTTATAAGATTCTTGGTCTTTACAACTCCCAAGGCCCTGGGTTAAACCCACATCCCAGTATATATTAACCAACTATGTAGAGGATAAATTCCCATGTTAAGTTGGTCATAATGATAATAAGAACTATACCTAAGGAAAAAAGATGGTAGAGGATCTCACATTTGTAATCATGGAAGGATTCCAACAACTATATCCCAGAAATCCTACCTGATGGATCACCATCCAATTTATTGGATTTGATTCCATAATAACCCTATGGGAAACGATATATAGAACACCCCATAATGAATCATTTCCATGATATAGAGGTCAATCAATCCAAAAAATCATTGAATTAGTACATAGTGTGTACTATGAGTACACAATATATTCCCTCAGCATTGAGTCATACCCATTTAAACATCCCATGCTCGTGTTTTTATGGAAGTACCTAACATGCCCATGATCGTGTGCTTATATTATTTTCCAAGTAAATAGTTATTATTATGTACATCTATCTCAACTATTTCTTTGTGGTAGTACACAACATTCCAATGATTGTGTAGTCATGGATGTGTCAGTGTACCCTGTCAGGTACACGCAGATCCAACCAAGAAGGGTCACACACCATGTTATATGGTTAACAAGTCATGTGATCATTAACTTCATCCTAAAACCCTATATTCCTCTAATATATGACCACATTGTATGTATCTCTTCAATACACATTGTGTTCATCCATATTTTCCATAAACCATGTTTCTTTTCCCATGTAAGATCAGGTTGTTCTTGCCTCAAATTCCTATAGTGGTCTGGAATTACTTCTAGTGGAATATAATTGATACCTATCATTGCACTCCATGGGTGGCTACACCCCCTGGGTAGGACACACCAGCATCCCCAGTGGCAGCCATTTCCTCATGAAGCCCTTCGGTGGAGAGCCATGCTTCGTCCAACACTCACATGTGAGAGTTCCCAAAGATCAGATTCATTCCTACCTCCTTTTCCTCTGATACCAACTGTAGAGACCAAAAGCATGATGTACATGGAGAATACATTACTTTTTTGGAATACTCAATACATAAAAAACAGACACCAAAGGACCGTAATAGTTTAGTGTCTTTGGAAACTCGAAATATAATCTTCTAATCTCGGTGAAAGATCTTCAACATCTCCCATAAAGATCATCCTTTTATTTTCTTACCTAAAAAACGTTCTTTATATCCTGGGGAAAATAAAACATTCAAAGGGTTAGATCAAATGCCTAGTAAGGGTATGCATGGAGAAAATAAAACAAACCATATACATTTGAACTTCAAAACATGAACATAATATTTAAACATCAAAATCTTGTGTAATGACATAAAACATGGTAGTACGTAAGGCGTAGATCATAATGGATCATAAATCATGATAAAATAGCATGGGAATAAAGCGTGTAATTGTGGGTACCATTAAGAACATGTTATGATATCCATAGTAGTCATGGAATTGCTGCCAAGACCATCTTAGTGGACAAAGTCGCTTTCTGAATCGAGTTCACTCCTCGTTCTAGTCCTGTATCACTGAACCAGATTAACTTACCATTACATCCATGTCTATATCATGAGATATAAATCATTACCCAATGCATTGGAGGGATATATAGGTCCCAGCCATCTCATAATGAAATCATTCTTACGTATGCCACAACATAAACATAAATCATTCATCATAACATGAAGAATAAAATGGGTTTCATAAACATCATCTAATAATAAAAAATCCATATAAAGCAAATGGATATCATTTCATCATAAGAAATGTGAAACCATTTAAATCATAGAGACATTATACTTGAAACATACACATATGAAATAATGTCATCTTAGATGGAAATTGGTTTTGATAAAACCCTTGAAATTAATTCTTGGGGAAAATATCATTTCTTTTAAAAATCATTTTCTTTTAAAAAATGCCATGTAATTTTAAAAGAAAATGTTTTTGTTGAAAATAATATTGAAATCTTGTAGAGGAATATTTATTAAAATTAGGTGTTATGAAACCTTTAAAATCTGTTCAATCCATATAAGTTAAAAAAACATTCTCCTTGTACTTTTGTCGGAAAATTCAAAAAGTACATCATATGGTAAACAAAAGAAATATTCCTTTCATTCATCATAGTAAAAGTCGAAAAGGGGTAAAATGACATTAAACATCCATGTACGAATATTAGACATTTTATGAAAACATTTTGAGAAAACATGGACATGGATGATAAATATAACCCCAGTAAATACTTACGAATAAAAAATCTCGGATAAGAATGAGATTGGAATAATTATCCCTTAACTTATGTCCAATTTCTTCAATATGCATCCGAGACTCCTGTATAGTGGGTGAAAAAATATAAATAACTTATAACAGAACCATAATAATATTTATTATATCATATATGATTAACTTACGACTTTATATTATCTGTTCATTCGTCAATTCCATGTTAAAGCAGCGTTTTGGGTAAAATCGTTTCATTTATCATCTGTGTTTTGACTTGTAATTATTAATATGATTTCTTAGATCATTATTACTTAATTAAAGAATATAAAACATGATTTATATATAATATATATTCAGAATATATATACATATATATAATAGATCGATAAATGGAAAGAAATACATTGTTCTTGGAGACGGTAGGTCGTGCGTATGCATGAATGCTGTTTTCCATTCCTTGTTGAATTGAATGGAATTAAGTAGAAGACTTACATATATATATATATAAATCCAGTAGCATTATTATGTCATATATTTCATTATTACTTATTATATATACTTTATAATCATTCTTGAATTGTTAACATGGAAAATGAATGTCATCGCGTCGTGGAGACGGTAATTCGTATGTACGCACGAGCGATGATATCGATCCCATATTTATTGAATGAAATTGAAGTGGATGATATAAAATATTAGAATCAGTATGATGTTATAATAATCATATATAGTTATTCTTTACAACATTATACCCATCCAAGTAAGGTGGTGGTGGAAAAACTGATTACACCATGGCATGGAGACGGTATTCCGTACGTACACACGCGCAATGATTTCATTTTCCGTAGGATGGATAGAAGGTGAAATAGGGTTGTTTCATATTTATAAAAACATATCAGTATATAGTTAGTACTTATCTTGTTTCTTTATAATTAAACAACTAAATAAGAGGAAGTAGAAGGAGAAAGAAACTTGAAAGAGTTGGTAGAAGAGATTACCTCTTCCTCGACGGACCTCCTCTAATCTTCTTCAGAGGGAACTAGAGTTGGTCTTTTGAGAAGACCAGAACCTCTATTATATAACTAGAGAGGTTGAGAAGATGAATTGGCAGGGTTTTTCTGAGATTCAAGGTTCAAAATATTGTTTAGAGGAGAGGGAGGGGTGCCCTTTTTATAAAGGATGAGAGGGGCAGTTTTGGAGACCTCAAAAATATTAATTTATAATAAATTCAAACCCCACTTAAAAACTTCCAAAATGACCCAAATCAGATCTTAAATGAGATAGGGTTGTAATATAATCAACCAATAAAATTTAGGCATGTTGGTAATTTATTTTAAACATTATCATCTTCATTTATCCTTATTTAATCTATTTAATTTTATTTGTTGTTATAAGATTCTAAATTTTAAATCGTTAAAAATAATTACTTATGTGTTGTGAATTTTCCATAATTGGAGCATTTATGACCTTTTATACCATATAAATTTGAATTTATAATTTTTAAATATTTTTGTGATTTTTAAACAATTGTATAAGATGTAATTTTTATAAAATAACAGTAGTGTCAATTTTGAAATTATTCATTTATTTTAATTTTAATAAAATCCACACATAGGATATATTCAAAAAAAAAATATTTAATAGATTCCTAACATGTCAAAATTTTCTACAAAATTCGTGGATCACATTAAAGAGTTCATATAATATTTATTTTAATATTTTTAAAGACATTTATTCGGAATATCTCTTAATAAAATAATTAGTACAACATTATTGTATAATTATTGAATATACTTATTTTATGTATAAAAATTAAAAACAAAATCCTTTGATGAAGATAATTCTAAAATCTTTTATAATAATAATTTTACTCTAATTTCTCATAGTAAAATAATGACAGGTAAATTGTTATATTTATTAAATTATGAAGGTGACAACTTTGGAATCCTTTAAAATAAAATAATATAAGTGCCATAATCTCCTTAATAAGGATCCAAATGGTCATAAATTCGTCCAGTGGATGAATAGGGTTTATATATACACTGCCAATAAAATTTTTCCATATTTTTGGGCCTTTTTATATGTATTACTATTTCAATTAAAACTATATTATTGATTTTTCGCTAATGAAATAATTTCTGCATCATTAATGTAAAAGATAATAAGGTAATTAAATAACTCTTAAAAATTAAAAATAAATTACCATGTTAAAAAAACATTTTATGTTTTAAATGAGTATTTATAATCTAATTTCTATTTTTTATAACCTTATATTAAAAATACATTAATTATTAATGTTTGAGTGAGACATATTTCACATTCCTTTAAATAAAATAAACTAAATGTCACAATCAAATAAAAGTGGGTTCCATTAGATTCAATTTCAACCCATGAATGATTTAGTACAAAATATAATCATCCAATTATATTAAGAAAAGTGTTATGGTAATTTTATAATATTATATTTACCCTTAATTACTTGATTTACCTTTAACTACGTTAAATAAAATTTACCGAAGTTACTATTCATAATGCCTAAAAATAAAAAGTAGGATATTAACATAATTTGGACCTACTGATTCCAAATATGGAATCCATTTTTATTAATTAAAATCACAAAAGTTTCAGAAATTAATTTAAAATTAATCCTGTTTATAAGAAAACGAGTTTTAAATGTTAAAACATTGCAAAAGATTGAAATGATTTTACCTATGAATTCAATGTAAAATAAATTCTAATGACATAAGTTATATTAAATGTTAAAAATATATTATATTTATACTTTAAATCAATTCAATATTATAACTTATCCATATAAATTATTATGATGAAAAAAGTTGTTTTTAAATAAAATATAGCATGTTTTTACTATTCATTAAAATATGAAAGTTATTAGAATAATATGAAAATTTTATCCAAAGTAAATTTTAATATCTTAATTCCAAAGAAGAATTTTATTTTGTCAAATTGAACTTATAAACACATGAAAAACTATATTTAAAGTGGGTTCCCCATCAAATGGCGACAAAACTGCATTTTTTGAAAAATACTTATTTTACCTGAAAATTTTATTTTGTTCTTATACAATGTTATATAAAATGTGTAAGATGAATAATAATGTTATAAAATTCAAAATTTAGTTTATACTATTCATAGAGTATTGTTCATAATAATATTATATTACTATATCGTTGCTTACTGAAACCCGGTATTGCGTACAACACACGCTATCGAGGAAGGTCTTGATTGCGTGTAATGCAAGACAAGTCAGTGTTGCGTGTAGTGCAAGACTCCTTTGTTGTTACTTATAGCAAAATCAAAACATATTTCATTTATACATTGAATATATATAAACTCAATGTTGCGTAGAATAACTCCAAAAAAAAACTTGAAATTGTGTGTAACACGATCCAAGATTAGTGTTGCGTATACTGAAAGCAAATAAGGTGTTGCATATAGTGCAAGATAATATTGGTGTAGTATAAAATATAATATTAAAAAGAATATATCTTATAAAATCTCAGTTTGTTTCGTTCTACCCCCTTTAAAATGATTTTCTCCCTCGAAATTTATCGGGGTTATAAATGGTTTATTACATGAGAGTTTCTTTCGTAGAAACCCACATCATAAAAAGGAATACCAAAACGTATCATTAAAAACTAATGTATGAAATGTAATGGCTACCCAAATAAACTAATCACTGGGTTTCCACATAGGAGAACATAGGTGAAAATATGGATATAGAAGAGAAATATAACGATCAAATTCTGATGGAGAGTGTTAGAGAACATGGATATGAAAAAGACAACAATCACAAAGCCATAAATTATTGATGATCTAAGGTACCATCAGATTCATCAGATATGAGAGCACTAGGACAAAATTTTTGGTTTTCATGATAATTTCCCTATAGTTGATGAATTAAAAGAAATACTTACATGATTTTGGTACAATCACACTGTTGTTCTTGACTTGAACAATTTCCACTTCATCTCTTTAAGAAATGAAGTTGAATTTTTTATTCGTGAAGTGTTAGCAGATCATGATATAAAATGATGGGTCATTCCATATGTCTCAAACAAAAGGTTAGAAATTTTTTTCAAATATACATAAGTCCGTCTATTGTGAGGTTAATCGTATATGATTCCAAAAATAGAGTTATACTTCATCTATCATACTGATTAATAAAATAAAACTAGTTTATACTAACTAGGTACTTCCTATAGGCCAGTGGTAGGTGATAAAGGCCTATCGCACTTCGGTTGTGGGTTCGATTCCCACAACCTTGTCCGATGCGACGGGTTGTCACCTGTCCAATGGGTTGTAATTTTTCTAAAACTATACTATTATAACATCCCATCAATAAAATTGAAAAAACATTATAGCCTTGAACAATAATAACTTATGTCCAATATAATGTATTCCAATGTTTAGGTTTATCCAAAATACTTCTATCTAAACTCATAGTATAAATAAAACAATTACTAGAAATGTTATCAACAAAGCATGTGAATACCATCATTTATCCCCCATATATCATACGATATATCTTGTTGGTCAAATTACATACATGTGAATACCTTAATCACATATTCTCTTGAAAAAATGAATACCATTGAACCTTAGTGAAAAAATGAATGCTGTCAAAATTTAACTCTTTCCACATACCAAAATACCCAAATTTCTATATACTCAAACCATGATATCACTTTGTACTTATACCAGTCATGAGCTCATTAATACTATCAAATATATCATTATCTCTTTATCCTTTCATTATATCATCTACCTTCCAAAAATAATTGAATAACCTTTCATGGTTACCGGTACCATTCATCATATACTTTCAAAAATTCAAGGAAAGACAACAGTGTAACAATCATTAGATGATTCTTTATTCCATAGTACAATTAAATTAACTATAAAACACAACTCTTAATAAATATACAATCATTCCACTACCTTGTTAAACCATTGACCAAGCTTGAACAATTATTTCATCTCACATATCTTTTATATTCTCTTCATCATCATCTACAAAAATACTACCCATATGACCATGCTAATTCTCTTCATGAGACGTTCCATTAGTAAATTGGTTTGCACAATGCCGATACATTCCACATTTAAAAAATTTAATCATTGTTTATGTCATAGAAATGCCATTATCCTTGTACATGGTGTTAACTGAACCTTTTCATTTGCTCTTACTGGCTTTGTGTTCTTATTTTCCACAACTAAAGCAGCTTCCAGTTCATTTGAAACATTCTCCTTGATTCCTCTTCCCACAAGATTTACATGAGGGAAATTGAACTTTCTTTCCTCTATGATCATCATGAAACTCCATCTTTCTATTATTAATTGAGTCAGGAAACATACCAAAGTTGACATTATTGATCATATTATGAGATTGCTGATTAGGAATAATAATGATGTTTGGACTTCCAAATCCCATTTACATTTTATGCCCATGAAAAATATCATTCTATTGTCCATCATATCCTCCATTATCATGAATCTTTCTATTTCCAGCCATTTTATAAAACCCAAAAAGAATAGTGTGAGAGGAAAAAATCATCCTAGGACACCAACATAATAAAGGGGGAGTACCTTCAAAATCTAAAATCATAGGTTTAATTCTAAGATAGTTACTATAATTATAGGACTACAACCTATACTTATACTTAATCTTAGGGACATCCCTATAAATTCTTTAGAAATATCTCTAGGGATCTCACTAAAGTTTCTGCGTCCTAGTTTCCAAAGGTTAACTAAACCTTTCCTCCGATACCAACTGTAGCGGTCTGGAATTACATCCATTGGAATATAATTGATACCTATCAGGGCACTCCATGGGCAGCTACACCCCCTGGGTGGGACACACCACCATCCCCAGTGGTAGCCATTTCTTCATGAAGCCCTTGGGCGGAGAGCCACGCTTTGTCCAACGCTCACATTCGAGAGTTCTGAAGGATCAGATTCATTCCTACATCCTTTGCCTCTGATACCAACTGTAGAGACCCAAATCTTGATGTACATGGACATTACATTACTTTTTTGGAATACTTAATACATAACAAAAAAATAAACCAAAGGACCGTAATAGTTTAGTGTCTTTGGAAACTCAGAATATAATCTTCTAATTTTGGTGAAAGATCATCAACATCTCCCATAAAGATATTCCTTTTATTTTCTTACCTAAAACCTTTATTTATATCCTGGGGAAAAGAAAACATACAAAGGTTGAGCTAAAATTCTCAGTAAAGGTAAGCATGGATAAATTAAACAAACCATATACATTTGAACTTCAAAACATGAACATAATATTTCAACATCAAAATCTTGAGAAATGACATAAAACCTGGCAGTATGTAAGGATTATATCATAATGGATCATCAATCATGATAAAATAGTAAGGGAATAAATCATGTAAGTGTGGAAACCATTAAGAACATTTTATGATTTCCATATTAGTCAAGGCACTGCTTCCAAGACCATCTTAGTGGATAAATTCCCTTTCTGAATCGAGTTCACTCCTCATTCCAGTCCTGTATCCATGAACCAGATTAACTTACCATTCCAGCCTTGTCTATCTCATGAGATATAAATCTTTACCCAATGAATTGGAGGGAGATATAGGTCCCACACATATCATAATTAAATCATTCTTACGTGTGCCACAACATAAACATAAATCATTCATCATAACCCAAAGAATAAAATGGGTTTCATAAACATCATCCCATAATTACATAATCCATATAAAACAAATGGATATCATTTCTTCATAAGAAAAGTGAAACCATTTAAATCATAGAGACATTATAATTGAAACATACACATATGAAATAATGTCATTTTAGATTGAAATTGGTTTTGATAAAACCCTTTAAATGAATTCTTGAGGAAAATATCCTTTCTTTTCAAAATTATTTTCTTTTCACAAAATTCCATGTAATTTTAATAGAGAAGTATTTTGTTGAAAATAATAATGAAATATTGTAGAGTAATAATTATGAAAATTAGGCGTTATGAAACCGTAAAAATCAGCTCATTCCGTATAAGATAAAAAAAACATTGTCCTTGTACTTTTGTCGGAAAAGTAAAAAAGTATATCATATGGTAAACAAAAGAAATATTCCTTCCATTCATCGTAGTAAAAGTAAAAAAGGGGTAAAATGACTTTAAATATAAATGTAAGAATAGTAAACATTTTATGAAAACATTTTCATAAAACATGGACATGGATGATAAATATAACCCAGTAAATACTTACGAATATACAATCTCGAATAAGAATGAGATTGGAATAATTATCCCATACCTTATGTACAATTTCTTCCGTATGTGTCCGAGACTCCTTTATAGTGGGTTTAAACCTATTATTAACATGTAACAGAACCATAATAATATTTATGATATCATATATGATTCACTTACGACTTTATATTATCCGTTCATTTGTCTATTCCATGTTAAAGCAGCGTTTTGGGTAAAACAGTTTCATTTATCGTCCGTGTTTAGACTTGTAATTATTAATATTATTACTTAGATCATGATTACTTAATTACAGAATATAAAACATGATTTATATATAATAGATCTATAAATTTAAAGAAATACACTGTTCAAGGAGACGGTTGGCCGTACATACGCATGAACACTGTTTTTGTTTCCTTATTAAATTGAATGGAATTAAGCAGATGACAGACATATATATATACATAAATACAGTAGCGTTTTTATTTCATATATTTCATGATTAATTATTATATATAATTTATAATAATTCTTGAATTTTTAATATGGAAAAGGAATCTCATCGCATCGTGGAGATGGTAATCTGTACGTACGCACGAGCAATGATATAATTCCCATATTTATTGAATGAACATTTAGTGGATGATATAATATATTAAAATCAGTATGATTTTATAATAATCATATATAGTTATTCTTTACACCGCTATACCCATCCAAGTAAGGAGGTGGTGGAAAAACTGATTACACCACGGCATAAAGACGTTATTCCGTACGTACGCACGCGTAGTGAGTTTATTTTCCGTAGGATGGATAGAAGGTGAAATAGGGTTGTTTCATATTTATAATAACATATCAGTACATAATCAATACTGATGTTATTACATTATAATGAAACAACTAAATAAGAGGAAGTATAAGGAGAAAGAAACATGAAAGTGTCAGCAGAAGAGATTACCTCTTCCTCGACAGACCTCCTTTAAACTTTTTCTTAGGGCACTAGAGTTGCTCTTTTTAGAAGACCAGAACATTTATGATATAACTAGAGAGGTTGATTAGATGAATTGGCAGGGGTTGGACGAGCTTCAAGGCAGAAAATGGTGTGTAGAAGGGAGGGAAGGGTGGACTTTTTATAAGGGAGGAGAGGGGCACTTTTGGAAACCTAAAAAATATTAATTTATAATAAATTCAAACCCCACATAAAACGTCCAAAATGAACCAAATACGAACTTATATGAGATAGGGTTGTAATCGCATCAACCAATAAAATTTAGACATGTTGGTAATTTATTTTAAACATTGTCAACTTGATTTATCCTTATTTAATCAACGTAATTTTATTTGTGGTTATAAGATTCTAAATTTTAAATTGTTATAAATAATTACTTATGTGTTCTGAATTGTCAATAATTGGATAATATATTACATTTTAGACTATATAAATTTCAATTTATAATTTTTAAATATTTTTGTGATTTTTAAACAATTTTATAATATGTTATTTTTATAAAATAACAATAGTGTCATATTTGACATTATTCATTTATTTATTTTAAATAAAATCCACACAGAGGATATATTCTAACCAAAATATTAAATAGTTTCCTAACATATCAAATTTGTCTAGAAAATTCTTTTAGCACATTAAATAGTTCATATAGTATTTATTTTAATATTTTTAAAACCATTTATTTAGAATATCACTTAATAAAATAATTAGTACAACATTTTTGAATAATTATTTAATATACTTATTTGTTTCATAAAAATTAAAAAAAAATCATATGATGAAGAAAAATCTAAAATATTTTATAATAATAATTTTACACTAATTTAACATCTTAAAATAACAACATGTAAATTTTTATATTTATTAAATTATGAAGGTGACAACTTTGAATCATTTAAAATAAAATAATATAAGTGTCATAATCGCCTTAATAAGGATCCAAATGGTCAAAAATTCGGCCATTGGATTATTAGGGATCATATATACCCTACAAACAAGTTTATTTCAGATTTTTGGGCTTTTGATATGTATTACTATTTCAATAAAAACTATGTTATTGATTATTCGCTAAATAAATAATTTCTGCATCATTAATTTATAAGATAATAAGGTAATTAAATAACTCCTAAAAATTACAAATAAATTACCATGATAAATAAAAATAATTTATCTTTCAAATGAGTATTTATAACCGAATTTATATTTTGTATATCCTTATATTAAAAATACTTTAATTATTAATGTTTGAGTGAGACATATTTCACTTTCCTTTAAATAAAATAAACTAAAGGTCATAATCAAATACAAGTTGGTTCCATTAGATTCAATTTAGACCCAAGTATGATTTAGGGAAAAATATAATCATCCAACTATATTAAGACAAGTGTTATGGAAATTTTATAATATTATATTTACCCTTAATTACCTGATTTACCTTTTACTATGGTAAATAAAATTTAGCATAGTTACTATTCATAATGCCTAAAAATAAAAAAGTAGCTTATTTATATAATTTGGACCTACTGATACCAAATATGTAATCCATTTTTCCTAATTCAAATCATAGAAGTTTCATAAATTAATTTAAAATTAATCTTGTTGTTAAGAAAAAGAGTTTTAAAAGTTAAAACATTGCAAAAGATTGAAATGGTTTTTCCTATTAAATGATTTTTCCTGTGAATTAAATATTATAATTTAACAATTTTAATTATTATGATGAAAAAAGTTGTTTTTAATTAAAATATAGCATGTTTTTACTATTCATTAAAATAGGAAAGTTATCAGAATAATATGAAAAATTTATCCAAAGTAATTTTTTATATCCTGATTCCAAAGAAGAATCTTATTTTGTCAAGTTGATATGATAAACATGTTAAAAACTATATTTAAAGTGCATGTGATATCACAAGGAGGAAAAACTACATTTTTTAAAAAATACATATTTTACCGAAGAAATTTATTTTGTTCTTATACCATGTTCTAGAAAATGTGTAAGATTAATAATAATGTTTTAAAATTCAAAATTTAGTTTGTAATATTTATAATGGCTAGTTCATAATAATATAATAATAATATAGCTTTGTTTAGTGAAGCCCAGTATTGAGTACAACAAATGCTATCGAGGAAGGTCGCAATTGCGTGTAATGCAAGCCAAGTCACTGTTGCGTGTAGTGCATGACTCCTTTGTTGTTGCGTATAACAAAATCCAACCATATTTCATTTATATATTGAATATATATATATATATATACACTCAATGTTGCATAGAATAACTACTATCAAACAAACTTGAAATTCTGTGTAACACGGTCCAAGATTAGTGTTGCGTATACTGCAAGCTAATACGGTGTTGCGTATAGTGCAAGATAATATTGGTGTAGCGTACAATAGAGTATTAAAAAGAATATATCTTATAAAATCTTGGTTTGTTACAATTCCAGTGCCGATCATGTTAGGAATTGTGGATATACTCCTGTACAACTTTACCTCCATTAATCACTAGATTCATCACTTAGATCAATTTGAAAAAAGACCTTGCATTTAAAACCATAATCACACATCAAGGACTAAAAATCAGGTACCCCTAAATCCATGTGAACCTTACCACTTCAATCATCGCACAATCCCCTCATCACACTGAGTCTGGATATGTGATATCAAATTGTTGTTCTAAGAAATGAATTGGATACAATCGATTCCCCAATATTTCTCAAATAGCTAGACATGATATTTTCCAATGATTAATGAAGGAAATATGGGGTAAAAAGTACATTTTCATCCATGAGGAGTAAATCATCTCCATTTCATGTGTTGAACTTGATCTGTTTCCTTTAGAATGAAGAACATATATATAAACAAACAAACATGAGTCTATTTCCATAGAAGGATCCCCGCTGTAATCCCACCCCACTATACAATTGATTTATGAATCAATAATTTTGTCAAATGATTTGTGATTTTCAAAGAAATCAATAATTGGGAAGAAATATTAATACACAAACATCTTACCTCAATTTGGATTGACCAATAATGAAGAATGAAGTTATGTCATCTTTTTTTAGTGAGGTCCTCTAATTTTGTTACACATTGACCACCAAACTATAATTTGGAAATTTTTCTTCTAAGAGAGTCCCTCCAATGCCCTCTCCAATGGTTCTCTAATAGCTCTTGGGTTATGAGAACAACCCTAAAATTCCATCATAATGGTTTAATTATTGATTAAATTAGGTCACTACTACAACGAATAAATAAAATAATTTATTTTATCTATTTTATTCACTTTTACACCCATAATGAATTTTTCAGAAGTGTCCCACCCCCGAAAAAGGTTTTGATGTGCCTAAGGTAAAACCTACAATTTGGACTCAATATTGCCTTTATATTTATGATATATTCCTCTATTTAAATTTTGTTACACATTTTTAGTAAAAATAATCACATATTTTATTTAATATATTTAATATATTTTGATCATTTATTCTGGGAACTCCGGGAGATGGAAACACAAACCATCTCAGTACATAGTCTCACAAATAATCCATAAAAAATCAAAACAAAATACATTTAAAATAAGATTAATTACATTCTCTGCACCATGGTGCTCTACATACCAAAAATCCAAAACAAGTTCCTACGTGAAGAGATATGAGTACTGAGTAGGAATTTGAGCTTTCCACTAGTGAATATTTCTGTGATGCCACCAATCACACACTAAAAGAATCTTGTAACATCCCGGTTCTAGGAGACACCCAATGGTACCCCATACCCAGTTGGTCACATGGCCTCAAGTGCATTTCTCATAATTCCAGAGGATGATGGCTAGTAGGGAGGGCATTATGTTTGATAGTGGGTAAACTATTCCCACATTGGTAGAGTAACATAGTGGAAATAAACAGATAATAGTAACAAAAGTAGTAATACCATTCAATTAATAAACAGAGTAATACTAAAAGTAAATAAACCAATGGAGCACATATATGAATGATGCAAGTAATATATGTCTATAAAAATCATCGAAACAAGTCACAATGCCGAAATACAATACTAAACCAAAGTATAAAGAAAACAAGTAAACTACATCAGCTTTTCAATCCCCATATTGGTTCAATTCTCTCCTGATCCACAATAATAATTTACCTGAATTAGAAGGGAGCTTTCCCTTATCTATACCTGCAAAAATATAATATTTTTGGGACCAAAATCATGACCCAAATTGGGTTTGAGATGAATCCCAACACGCAACCACCCAAAGATATATTACCAACTATCAGTGAATATATATAGCAAGAAATATGAAAAATTATGTAATAAACAAGGAAGTACTCAAAAGTTAAAAATCCTACAGTTTCAACTACATTAATTTATAAATATTAATTAGTCATCCAAACATTCACAAGAAACCCTCTAGGGTGTTCTCACATTCTATCCACTCTTTTATAACTTAGACAGATACACTCAAAGGAAGCACTCGCCATCAATTCCTCATGTGGCCTTTTAATGATAAACAAAATAATCTCTGAGGAAGAACTAAACATCCAATTACCCCTACAGTATTGCAACATGAAAATATAGAAACTCTGAGGGAGCACTCACATCCATCCCCCTTGTGGTCTCACAATGTGAATGGTATAACATACACTTTTGGAAATTCCTCAGCGTCCATTCCCTTTATGGTTTAACTACACGAGGTTCCCTAAACCCTGTGTAATAAATTCATTCACAAACAATATCCAACAGCCAATGTGATATAAAAAACTACATGGACAGAAACTACAATTCATATCACAAGCATGTCATATAATATCAACTCCATCATAATAGTACTAGGTATATAAAATAAACAAAGCCTAATAGGCAGTTCAAAAACCAATAGGAAATATCAAACAAACATGGGAAAACCCCTTGATAAGAATTTTTATAAACCCTATTCATAATCAAAAACCAGAATCAAGAAAATAAACAAATCAAGGGATCATCAGTGTTAGATTTTCAAAATATTCAATTCCCAAAACAAGGGTTTTCGACACTTTATTGCACATACAATTCAAATACAACTACGGAAATGCACAATCCACCTATCTTGACATTGTAAATTGGATATAGTTGATCAGCAGTATTAGAATCAACCGATATCATCAATGATCTATGGAAATGGGAAACATTATCAACCTCGAGTCTCTCAGGAAAGAAGGGAAATCATGAGGAGGGGCTCTATAAGAAGTAATAACTCACTGATTCAATTCCAACGCAATCAACAGTGTTCGATTCGAAGAACAGATAGCGGATTGGGGGCTCGGAGAATATTAGGCTATGTCTATTTTTCCTAGATGAGATGAGGCTATAAGAAGGTGTTTTTGTTAATTGGACATGACCCCTGTCTGATTTAACCAATAAAAAAAGTACACAGTATTTTATTTTAATGTACAAATCATTTACATGCCTTAACTAGCCACTACATTAGGCGGTCTCTAGGCCACCCCACACGACCATCACCTAGTACACGCCTACCCGTAGAAACCAGGTACACGACCTTCACTCCTAAGTACACGGTGTGTACTCCTTAAATTTAGAAAACACATATTTTTCCAAAAAACACCCGAAATCAAGGTCCATACATGAAATAAAGATCTTGGTTGAATCGAAACTTCCTATCTTAAAGAAATTCATCCCCAAATTTCCCTAACAAGGAGATGCATAAGTAGATTTCTAGAATACCTCCAGCCACTATGATCACACATCAGTCTCCCTCTCCAAATCCTTGTCTTGTACTCGCCCATGCTGCCACAACACCCTTACCAGTGGAACAAAATGGCCACATAGGACCTTCACACTACAATCAATATTCTGGATTGGATTCACCTTGAATGATGCGTCCACCTCCAACAGATCCTCATCGGGTTGGAAAAAGGGGACATGTCTGAGAAGTAACATCATTGCGGGGAAACATGGAAGACATCACAGATTTTCCAATACCTCTGAGGTAACTTCAATCAATATTCAACTGGACCAACTCTCTCAAATATCTTAAATGGTCCAACATATCTCCATGAATGCTTTACATGTCTACTAATCATCTTCTGTCCCAAACTCGGTGTCAAACGTTGGAAATCCTGATATCTGACCTCAAACTCTAAAGGTCGCCTTTGACGATTAGCACAACACTTCTTTTGTGACTGTGTAGTCGCTATCCTCTTCCAAATCAACCCCACCTGCTCTGTGGTCTCTTGGACAAGACGAGGTCCCAACATAGCTACCACATTTGCTTCCAGCCAACATATGGGTGATAGGCATGGCCTACCATATAGAGCCTCATAAAGTGCCAGATGAATAGTCACCTGAAAACTATTATTGTATAAAAATTCCACCAGAGGTATGATCTTCCCTCAAGAACCTCCAAAAAATAGGATTCATGCTCGATGAATGTCCTCCAGAACCTGAATCGTATACTTGGACCAACCATCTATCTGGGGATGTTAAGATTTAATCCGAAGTACCTATTTACCCAAAGACCTCAGCAGTCCCTACCAAACATGAGAAGTAAAATGGGCATACCTATCTGAAAAGATGGAGTGTGGAAACCCTTGAAAATGTAAAATCTCTTAGATGTATAACCATACCATCTCATAAACACTAAATGTCTCCTTAATTGGTAAGAAATGTGAAACCTTCTGGAGTCTGTCAAAAACATCCTAAACTGCATCATTCCCTTGAGGTAACCTCATAAAACCTATCACGATGTCCATCGCGACATCATTCATCTTCCACTAAAAAATTTGCAATTTTTGCAAAATCCTTGATGGTCGCTGATGCTTCGCCTTCACCTGCGAAAAGGTGGAACACCACATAAAAAATCCAGCGACATCTATTTCATGCCTAGGCACCAATACTGATGGTGTAGATCTATATAAATCGTGGTGGCACCAAGATGAACTTCACAAATTGTTGAATGAAAAACCTGCATCATCTCCTTGCATATGTTTTCTAACACCCATACGCACCCATGAAAACACAAGATCTCATCCTCGCATACTGTCCATCGAAGAACTGGGTCCTCTCCTGAAAAACATTCCCATATAATTAGCCCCTATGTATTTAATAGTTGCCTCATTCATAGTTGATAAAGTAGAGTAGAGGTAACAAGTACATAGGAAATAAACATATTACCCTTGTTTGTCATTCACCTCCAAATAAATATTATAGAACAGAGCCCCAAGTAGCCACTCGCTATTGGCCTCCTGAACTGCATGTATATCAGTCCTCCTACTCAACACATCATCCTCTATGTTGACTTTCACAAGTGTGTAGAAATTCTAAACATCAAAAGACTGAAGTTACTCAACCAACCTTTACCCCCTTAAATTTAGGTCACACTGAGTGAATATATACTTGAGAATTTTGTGGTCGGTGAAAACCACAAAACTATCCCCCTATAGATAATGTCACCAACAGCCTAAAGCATGAACAACTACAGCCTACTCAAGATCATGCGTAATGTAATTCCTCTCATGTGGCCTCAATTTCTGAGATCTGTATGCAACGACTCATTCCTCTTACATAGGCACACTTCCTAGACCAATACATAATACATCATAGTAAATAGTATATCTCTTTTATGGCTCTAGAAAAACTAGTTTTGTGTTGAAGTCAATCTCCCTTTCATCTCATTAAAGGCTAAATCGTAGGAATCTATCCATATGTGCTTCACACCCCCTCTTAGTCAGGCCCTTAAATGGTTATACTAAGCATAAAAAGTTCTATATAAAGCGCCTTTAGTAACTATACATCCCTTGAAAACTATGTACCTCAAAGACGTTCTTTGACTACACCCAGATAACTATGGTTTAACCATTCTCTAGTTCTACTCATAATCCTATCTCTAAGATACCATGACCCAACAAGTGAATCTGGTCAATCCAAATGTGGCATTTTGAGAGCCTAGAATATATAAGACACTCTCTCACTTTACTCAAAATTATCACATGATTGGTACCATTGTCATTTCGAGTGTGAGAGTACACCAAGATATCGTCTATGAAAACCACTACAAGAGAGTCAATGTATGGATGGAACACTTAGTTCATTAGTTCCATTAAAACAGTAGGAGTATTCGCGAGACCAAACATCCTAAACACATACTCATATTGACGATACCTGCAATGAAAGGCTGTAATAGGTATATCAACTGGTCTAATGCACAATAGATGATAAGAAGATCTCATGTCAATCATTGAGAACACCTGAGGTCCTTGAAGCTGATCAAAGAGATCATCAATCCTCGAAAAGGGATATCAGTTCTTGATCGTTAAATGGTTCAGATTCCGATAATCCACACAAAGTATGAGGGTACCGTATACCTTCTTTGTAAGCATGAATGTTGAACTCCAAGGATAAGTAATGGGTCAGATAAAACCATTTTCCTATAACTCATCTAACTGCTTGTTGATCTCCTCTAACTCTGGGGTATCCATCCTATGAAGAGGAATGGACGTCTGTGTCACTCTTGACAAAAGCTCAACAGAAAAGTATACCTCTCACTCTAGAGGCAAATTTGAAAAGTCCTATGAAGATACATATCTGAAAAGATCCACCGCTGGCGGAAATTTTATCTGTGAAGTCCTCTGGTCACCTAGATATAGACTAACAATCTAGGTTTTAACTCCACCCAACCGACGATTCTTGGGTCCAGCTTTTCCCTCCTAAACATCCAATTCTCACTTATGTAGAATCAACTCACCCTCTAGTGACATGAAACTCACACTATGACAATAGAAAATGATGACAACCTAGAAGGTAACCAACCAGCCCATTAAAAGAATTGCATCATATCTTTTCATCTCTAATATATAAAATTCCCATTTGAAGGTACACCTACAAACCTCTAGAGGGAACTCCTTGCAAAAATTTACACTAGACGTTCAAATCCCCAACAGAGTGACTAGCTTCATGATATCAACAAAAGTAAAGACACAGAGCCCAAGGATCTCCAAAATAGAAAGAGATATGAAACTAAGGGAATCACCAATATTGAAATGTGCATAAGCTAAAACCAAGGAAAATAGAATCATACCTCTAACTTTAGAGGGTCTGAGATCTTGCTTCTGTTGGGTCTGCTCTATCATAAAAACCTAACTTGCGTTGTGACCCTGTGAAGATGTCTGTGATCCCAGAGCTGATCAACTCTACGACTGCCAAAAAACAATGTCGTACCACTATGGCCACGACCTCCACCTCATCCTGAACCTCCTAAAGAACTCTAGTTTTCATACTGATGTGGGACTGGTGGTCCGGTTCTAGTATGAGGAGTCGAAACAGAACCCCAATCACCAACTGATAGTGAGAAAATCTGACAGAATTGCTGAAGACGGCCACGACCATGACCTCCACCTCATATTATTCCTCTTCTTACACTGGTATCATACCAACTTGCTACATAAAAAGGTATTCCACCTACTCAGATATCCATGCATAGACTCCCTACGACGCTTCCTGCTATCATTCGGAGGGGTTCCAATTCAAGATGTCGAGCCATCCTTGCTCACAGCTTCAGAATCCATCAGTTTTCACACTATAATAACCATATGGTTGACTATAGGAGTGATGGAATTCAACCAGAAGATGTTCAACTAATATTTAATGTGATGCCTGGGACCATCCTCATACCTTTTCATCAGAAATAACTCAACACCCCCATGAATGAGTGTGAAGCACTGTAACTCTGTGAAGTGAGAAGAATATTCCATAACTGGGAGAGTACCCTACTACAAACTCAAGAAATAATGGTCTCAGTCAGCCACCAATGTATCCATGTTGATTTAATAATAGAAGTCATTTATGAACTCATCCAAATCCATAACATGTTGGAATCCCACCTGTGATATCACATCCAACTATCTCTTAGAGGAATCCCGATGAATGTAAGAAACATTCTTCACCCTTATTTTTGGAGGTGTCTCCAAATGCTTGAAGATAGACAAAATAGATTCTAACCATGACTATATTGCATGAGGCCCTCCATCCACTGAAAAGTGGGGGGATTCTACTGCTGAAAACCCCATGTCAACTCTGCCATAGATGGGGTAAGATGTGGTGTTCCCTAGAAGGTATGGATAAACCTTATGAAGCATTCACAGAACATCGCATCATCACTTGTATCCAGAATGATAGCTAGTGCCTAGATAGGCATGATGGTAGGAGCTACTGGTAGTCCCTAATCTTCCGTGTATGGTGTCAGATCACTTTCCAAGATCTAGAATACAACTGGAGGACGTCTCAGTGTCATGACTCTGCAAGTTAAAGGGTACACCTCAGTTCAAAATTATCAAGGACTAAAACATATATGTTCAAAAGTAGAATTGGAGAATGAAAATACTAAATATTTCTAAATCATTGATAAAAAGTGTGTATAAACCCTACACTTAATGTTCCATTAAGCCTTTAAATGGCTATGTACTTCTACTAAACCTTGTCATGTAACACCCTTACTCACGGTGTGTTCATCCTTAGACATGAAGTGTACTTGAATCTTTTCCCCTTCCCGAGTTCCTCTACATATATAAACCACACAGTTCTCTCATGGGTAACACCACATAGAATGTACCACCTATGTTTAAACCACCCATTTCATTGGTCGCACAGGTGGAGACATAATCGACTCCACACAGTGTGTTCAAGATGGACATGGCATATACTACTTTAGAATCATCTACCTCTGTCGGTGGTCACACGAATGGACACACTGTCCTTAAAACATGGCGTGTACTCCTAGTACAGGGCATGTTCCACCAAACAATTGTCAACCCCATGTTCCTTCTCACAAAGTCAAAAAAACTCGTAATGACTACATGACGTGTATATACAGTACACACTGTGTACATAAGAAAAGTTATTCCCACCCAAATAGAATGTTTCACGGTGTGTATTTATGAATAAACCCCGTGTATTCTTTGTTTTTCCTGACAGTAAGCCTCAGAAACTTCTCAGGAACCCCATAAAAACACTGAAATGAACATTAATGTTCCATATTATTGATCCTTTGGGGACCATACTCCCAGGAAATCAAATCATGGAATCATATTCATGTCACATAACAAGTATAGCAGTGCAAGAAAACACATGATCCCCAAATTCTAATATATGAGGGCCTATAACAGCTCTGGGACCAAATTTTTTCATTCATTCAAACGAGCGCTTACACAATTAGCAATACCCTATCAAATAGTAGGTATTCTATCAAGGCATCTATCACAACAACATTCATATCTATCACAACATCTATGAAAAAACATGCATTTGATAATGAACCTCAAATGTAATGACAAGAATGCATGAAATTATGATCTCTAGAAAGTGAATATATGATGCATGGGATGACGTACCCTCATCTAATCATTTAGAAATAGAAATAGAACCACAATTACATTAATGATAAAAAAACTTGTCAATTACCCAATAGTGAATGAAAATCAATTGTATTATTTGAAAACCCACAAAAAAATAAATATTAGAGGCATATTGGATTTTCCCTATACATAGGATAGCTACTCTAGGACACAATTTATTACCAATAGAATATTACTTCCTATCCCTGTATATTGGATCTAAACAGTAAGTCAAAGAAGAAAAGAATCCCTCAGATACCACTCTATAACATCCTGATTCCGGGAGCCGCCCAAAGGCGCCCCATACACAGTTGGTCACATGGCCTCAAGCACATTTCCCCGAATAGCGGAGGCTGGCGACTTGTAGTGACGACCTTGGGTGTGATAGGGGGAAAACTATTCCCTCATTGTTATATTAACACAGTGTAATGATATATTTAATAGTAGAGGAAGTAGTAATACCATTAAATAAATAAATAGTGGAATACTGAAAGTAAATAAATAACTCGAGCACATATAAAAATGTCTCATTACATGTATGTCTATTAAATCATCCAAAAAATTAACAATGATGAAATTCAATATTAAACCAAACTATAAAGAAAATGAGTAAACTCTAGAATAATCTTAAGCCTCAGCTTTGTACCATGCTCTCCTTCTCCATAGAAATCAATTACCAGAAGTAGAAGGGATCTTGCCATTATGAATACCTACAATAATATAATATGTTTAGGCCCAAAAGCATGACCCATATATGGTGTGAGGTGAATCCTTGTATGAAACCACCCAAAGAACTATGCCTAACTGTCTGTGATTATATATAGCAGAAAATAAGAAAAACAATGTAACAAAAAGAAGTACTAAAAAGTAAACAATCCTGCAGTGTCAATTACATTCATTTACATTTATTAATTAATCAACCAAAAATTTAGAAGAAAATCTCTGGGAAGTTCTCACAGACTAACCCCTATACTTCAACATATACAAATACTATCTAAGGATTTACTCACCGTCATTTCCTCATGTGGAATTTTAACAGTAAACTACACATTCTATGAGGAAGCTCTCAACATCCAATTCCCCTATGATCTCGCAACATGAAACTATAGACACTCTAAGGGAGCACTCACTTCCATCACCACTATGGTCTCGCAACCTAAATGGTATAACTTACACTCTGGGGAAGCTCTCAGCATCCGTACCCCCTATAGTCTAACTTCACCAACTTCCCTCTGCCAGGTGTAATACATTTAGGCACAAATGATATCCATCAGCCAAAGAAGACTCAAAAACTACTTTGCTAAACACTACAATTCATATCACAAGAATGTAATATAATATCAGCTACATCCTAACAGTAATAAGCATAAAAAACAAACACAACCTAACAGGCTGTTATAGACCCCACAACCAATATGAAATAAACAAGGGAAAACACATCCATAAGAAAGGTAATAAACCCTATTTATAATAAAAACCCTTTCTAAATAAAAAAACAATAGAAGGAATCATCAGGGTCAGATTTCCAAAATATAGAATACTCTAAACTAGGGAATTTAGAACTTTTTTACATATATAATTCAAACACAACTTCGAAAAGGCACAAACCACCAACGTCGATGTTGTATGATCGATATTGTTGAACATATCCTTTGAATCAACATATAATTTTTTTGATCAATAAAAACATCTAAAAATATCAACCTTGAGTATCTCATGAAAGATTAGAAATTTAGAGGAGAGGCTCTAGAAGAAGGAATAACTCATCGATGTAATTCCAGTGCAATTGATGGTGTTCAATTTAGATAACAAAAAATGGATTGGGGATCAAATAAGATTTGGTATTCTTCGTTTTTCTTGGTCGATACAAGGCAAGAAGAAGGTGTTTATGGAATCTAGATGCCACCCCGGTCCTATTTAACAAATAAAATGAAATTTACATGGCATGTTTTTTTAATGTATGTGCCATGTATATGCCTTAACCGCCCTCCTCTTTAGGAAGTCTCTAGGTCCCCCCACACATCCTTGAATTGGCCGTTACATGGCCAGTATACAGCTACCCGTGAAAATAGGTTACATGACATGTACTCCTAAAATTTAAAAAACTCTTCCTTTTCTCAAAAGCACCCAAAATCAATATCTATACCTAAAAAGAAGATTCGGATTCTTACCAATTTCTTAACCACAAAGGAACCTCTCCAATCGATCCTTGATCTCTACTGGGTACTCAGAAAAAGTTTCTTTGTCCCCGATGTCCAGTTTTTCCCTCCTCTATAACGTGTGATGGGTCACACACTTACCTCCTCATGTGTGACTTGTGAAAGATGTCATGTATCCAAACTAAATATGGTGGTAGAGATATGTGGTACACAACCTCACAAACTCTATACAGTATCTAAAAAGCACTAATAAATGTCAGAGATATATTGTTGACTTGGCTAAATCTCTGTAATCTATTTTTAAGATGAAACCATTTGGAACACAAGGTCTCCCTCCTCAAAATCTGAAGGCCTCCTTTAGCTACATGTATAATATTTATGATGTGTTTTTGAAATACTCATTCACTCCTAGATGATCTGCACCTTCTTAGTCGTGTCTCACAACAACTCTAATCCCACGAGTTCTGATATGCCTAGGTCAGTGTTGTAAAGTGGTACCCTATAGAGTTTTCTGTACTGTGCCTCAAATGATTCCATACTAATGGTGGAATGGTAGCATTTTTTTACACAAAATCCACAAGAGGTAGGTGATCCTCCTTACTATGGATATAGTCCAACATGAAAGCCTAAAACATGTCCCACATAACCAAAATACAGTAAAACAAAATAGGCGATTAATATCTCTAATGTTTATCATCACTAGAAAAAAGTGGTTTTAAATGGAATCATTGTCAGTACTATAGAATGAGATGATAAATTTATAAATTTATCATCGCTTTATTTTTACTGCTGATAAAGGGTACCATTATCAGTGCCTTATTTTTAGTATTGATAAAGGGAACCCTTTATCATGTCTTTACTTTTTGCCCCGATAAATAGTAAAGTTTAATAGTGCTAAAAATAAAGCACTCATAAAGGAGTCCATTATCAGTGCTTTATAGCATTGATAAAGGTATGAAATAATAAAATGAAATAATTAAATAAATAATAAATAAAAAAAATTAGTTTCTTAAAAATAATTACTCATTTTATTAACTAAATAATTAGTGATAAAATTGAATAAACTAGTTATAATATATATAAATTATAAATACTAATAAATAGAATGTATAAAATATATAGATTTATTCAAAATGAAAATTAAACAAATTAAAATTAAAAAAAAGTGAATTGAGAAAAATATTAAACATTTTATTAATTAGATTATTATTGATAATCTTAATAAATAATATTTATTAAATATATATATATATATATATTAATTTATATAAATATGATTTTTATATTACAAAATATTTATGTGCTTTACATTAATAGTCTTATATTTCGGGAAAAATGGATTATCCTTAAAAATTAGTATGAATTAAAATAGTGACTAATTGTATAGAGTAATGGACATATAATTTTAGTTCGTTTGGTTTTTAAAATTAACATAGATAAAATGTGTGTTATATTGATTTCACATATACAAAATTAATACATTTTTATATACCATGAACATACACAAAAATTATCCATTTTTTCAATATTGTTAAAGTGTAATTATTTTTAATTTATTCAATTTCAGTCATTTATAACATGCATTCACTTTTAATTAGATATTTATTAATAATGTTAAAAAATTATTTGTAAAAAATATTTGTAATGAAAATATTTATTAATAAATATATATAAAAATATACAAACTATATTTATAAATGTACACACTATAATTATAAATCTATATACTATATTTTTAAAATTATATATTTATAATTATAAATAGTTAAATAAATTTTAAATTAATTATATAATTATAAATATTTAGTTATACTTATTTAAATAATTATATATATTTAAATAATTTGTAAATTTATTGTATATTTACTTAAAATCATAGTATATTTACTATATTTATATTGATATGTTTTTATTAAGTAAATAAACATATATATATAATTATATAAATATATATAATGATATAAATATTTTTCTCTAAAATTAATAATATATTTATAAATAAATACTTATATATTTAAATAGTTAAAAATTTATAATAAATATATTTTTTAAAAAAATATTTACTATATTTACACACATATATATATTTAGTAATTATATATATATTCAAAAAAATTATTTGTAATTATAATTATAAATCCTTTATCAGCACTTCTTTAAAGCACTGATAAATTTTTTCTGATATATTTAAAAAAACCTAACTAATTGCGAAGTCATTGGGGGTATCAGAAGCTTTCCATGAAAGCCACCCTTTGATGGTGCTCCTCCATAGTAAATTGAAGCAGGAATCATGAAAACCCAATCAAATCACATAAACTCACTGCCTCTAGTTTCTTGAACGTTGTGCAACATTTGGTGTTCGATTGTATTTAGGGTTTCTGATGAAATCATCAAGATTTGGATATGATGGTCTCAAATTTTCTTCATCCTAGCAAGTTTGGCAGGTTTTTCATTTGTGGGTTCCTATAATCCTTCTAGATTTTTCATTTAATTTTCGATTTATTCTTCAATTATGTCATCAGTTATTTGTGCTTTGTTCATTTTATAATATTTTTCTATTGGTTATGGTCAATGTTTTTCTTGAATAATGATTTGGACATCTTGTTTTGGTTTTTTTAAGTGGTTGTTTTGAATAATTTTATTCTTTATTACCATTTTTACACCAACATTCTCCGCAAGCTTAACTTTTTATTTGTTTTCAAATATTAGAGAATCACCTCTACTCCGTAGATAAACTAATTTAATAGAAATTTATTCCAATATATAAATAGTGGAGGTTTTTAATTTAAAATCCTTAAATGAATTATAAAATTGATTCATAAATACAATTATCATTCTTGTGTTGTTGTAAAGTAGCAATAGAAGTTGATTTGGTGTAATTCATATAAGGGAATTTATTTATTTAAATTCTATTTTAATATTCTCATGTAAGGGTTTTTATTTAAAATTTTATTTTCTTAGAATTGTGTTTTTTATTTTAAAAGATATATTATTACAGTTCATACCATATTTATTTATTTTCAATGGACATATATTTTCAAAATATGAAATGGGTTCAATTTATTTTACTATGTTATGAAATTCAGCTATAATGGTTACAAATATTTTTATCAAGTTAGGATTATTTTATAATTATATATTTACACACATATATATATATGTGTGTGAATATATATATATATATATATATATATATATATATATCCTTCTATCTATTTATATGTTTTTATAAAACTTATAATGTAAGGGTAATTTTATAATTATTTTTAATAAATGATGGTTCTGGATTTCCAAATTAGGAAGGGATTATATTTATTTTCATTAAAAATTATGTTTAAATGTGAATTTGTTTTGAAATTATGCGTATTTTAGATCCCATGGTATATATATATATGTTGAAATGTGTATGTGATAGACGTTGCAGGGCTTAGTGTTTTTTCTCCATTATTTTTAATATATCTTGTTGATGTGTATTATTGCTTTATGACAACATCTTTATGGACCTCCTTAGAACCTCACAGATGGTTCAATGTGTATTAGTTGGCCACCATAAAATCATTCAGATGGGTAGATTTTTTTGATATCATTCGTAGAATCCTTGGGATGGGTCACTGCGGTGATATGTTATCCCAAGAGTCTTATTTTGTTTTCAAATATTTCATATACAATCAATTTTAAATGTAAAAATTCATTAGGTTGCAACATCTCTTCTTCAAAAAAATAATTAATGTCATCAAATTCTATATGTAAGAAATTATTTTTAGGTATTCGTCATTTTACGTCAAAATGTATTGGTTCCACCACTAAAAATAAAGGATTATAATCCATGGATATGAAACAACTCTTTATAAATAAAATTTTTTATCAGCACATTTTAATATATTCTAGTTGATTGAATTATAGTTTACTATTCATGTTTATCATATTTGAGTTTCTTATTACTTCTTAATTTCCTATTTTATATTTCCATTTGTTTAGGGTATTTAACAGAGAATTGATTTGTGTCAAACAATATTTATTATTTAAATTTGTTTCATGAGAGTATCCCCCTGTCACTTTTATAGAAAACAATTATCATAATTGACTTTATCTACGAAATAGAAATTATTGGAATTTGTTGGTTGAAACTCATCCCCCATCTCTTTTATGTTTATTATACTACTTGAAGAATTAGTCATCCCATGGATAAAAACTACGTACATTATTTCAAGAAACATATGTCCATGTCTGCAAGAGATGAATGATGTGTAACACAATAAAATGAAATTTTAAATTATTGGGATATGAGTTGATGAGGATGCGTTGTATATAAAATTAACCTCTTAATGAAATCATATGATGAAAACTACCAAAATGGATTAATTATTTTCTTAAATTAAGTAATCCATTTTCTAGAACACACTGAAATTCTTTGATATAATCAAATGTTGAGTTTCCCTTATTATTGTTATTTATATAGTTCACCTTTGATAATGTATATATTATGTTTATTTCTTTATTTATTGTAAAAAATTAATCTTTTATGAATCCAACAGGAAGGATATGAATCGAAAAGGGACACATTCTAGTCTTTTGACAAAAAAGTATAAATATTGATTTAAATAGTTCATCATGTTTTCAAGAGAGTATGTATATGACCCTTCTCAAATCCTATGTTCATATTTACATTTTTTTATTGAATAATAATTAGTCCAGAAGAGTTTTTAAAGTAATAAATTTGTCACAAAATACATATGAAATGTAAATTTTGGAATAAAAAAATGGGAAAACAGAATGTGGACACTAGTTCTGAAGATATTAAGGATTATGGATAATTTAAGATTATTACCAGTGTATAGGATGATAAATATCACATGGACGAAATTAAAATGGAAATTTAAAACGATCTTAATGATTGTCCAAATTTGTTTTAGGAGTTAAATAGATATGAGAAGAAACCATTTTATACCAGTTTTAAAAATAAAAAACATATTCAGATGTATTTAAGTTATTTAATTTGAAATATGGCAGCAGATGGAGTGACACCAACTTTATAGAACTACTTTGTCTCCTAAATAATATACTTCCAAAAAAAATGCACTATTATGCTGAACATATGATGCTAAAAGAATGTTACTTTCAATGGAAATGATCACTAAAAGAATTTATGTTTGTCAAAATGATTTCATATTGTTTTTCTAGGACATTGAATCAATTATAAAATTCCCTAAGTGTGATGCAGATAGATGCACGAGAAATTAATCACTTCCTTTGAAATATGAATGGTACATTTCTTTCATTACTCGTGTTAGAAGACTACATAGATGTCAAGAAACTATGAGATAATTTATTATGAGTATCCTGAATTTGGAAATGTGTCAAGAAACATTCATCTTGTATTATCAACAAATAGAATAAATAATTTTTGTTTACAGAGAATTACTAATAGTACATGGAAATTCAAGTTGATAAATTATTATTTTCACCCATTTTTATTCATGAAGTGAAAATAAATTATATTTTCTCTACTTATATGTAGACCAAAGAAACATAGAAATGATTTTGATGTTTATGTGGATTCATTGATCAACGTCCTAAAATTGATGTTAGATATAGGTTTCACAACATATGATTCTCATAGAAGTGAAGAATTCGCATTGAGGTCCATGTTTTATGGAATGATATATGACTTCCACGTTTATGTAAATTTATCATGCAATAGAATTAAAGGAATTTATTTGTGTACCATTTTTGATAAATGCACATACTTATTTAATTTGAAACATTCCTCGATGCTTGTGTTTTTAGGATATAAGAAATATTTACCTCTATTATAGAAATACTGATCCTGGATGACAACATTCAATGGGAATTTTAAACAAGGTACAAAACCATCTCCAGTAATGGGCAGTAAAATGTAAAATAATGAAAAATATATTGACATTGTTTTTTGTAATTTTTTTTTAAAACATACAAAATAATGTTTGAATATGAGATCAATTTTCTTTAAATTAAAAAATATTAATTGATTTTATGTTATACATTTCTCTGATTTCATGCATGTTGAAAAAAATGTATTTGATAATGTTTTTGAAACATTACTAAATGTTTCTGTAAAAATTAAATATAGAATCAATGATTTGTTATACTTGATTAAAAAGAGTACAATAGAATAATAGTCACAAGTTATGGGTAAAAGGTGGAATTTTCTTCCACTATTAGTTTATACTCTATATTGATAAGAAAATTTCAGTTTTCCCTTTTCCATAATAGTATAAAATTTCCACAGGGGTATTCATCAAATATCAAGAATGTCGTGTCAATAACTAATTTTAATTTACAAGGAATAAATTCACACAACATTCATTTTTTGATGAAATATTTAATGAATTTTTCTTTATGTTGCATTCTACTTCAAAATGTGGGAAATACATTAACCAAATACTACTTCTTTTTCAAACCCATATATTGTAAAGGTATAGACCTAATAATGTTTCCCATCCTGAATAAGGAGGATGCAGTCATATTATGTGATGTATAGATGTTCTTAATACCATTTCTCTTTGATATAATCGTCCACATGATGGTTCAATTGGTTAGAGTGGTTACACCATGTGGCCCTATCCATTATAGATGGTTGTATCCCATTGAATAGTGTATCTAGATTCTAAAAGGGTATTTTAACAATCGAAGTCATCTAGAAGTTTTTACATCAAAATAGAATAATATTGAAGAATTTATTGAATTCATATAAATTACCTATTGAATTTTGATAGAATCATTCTCCCAAACTCTCTTCTAAGTGTTTTCCTTACGGGCAAAGGGATTTATAGAAGATATGTTGTTATAATTATATTTACAAAGAGAGAGAAAGAGAACCTTTAAATTTACCATAATAGTAAACATGTTTATCCATACATTAAATCCCACAAATAAATTTGTAGTTATTTGAATCCATTAAGGGCTAAATTATGGATATAAAAACCACATAATCAATAGTTTATACGATGTTTTCGAGATCATATATGTTGAAAGTTATTAGAAAATAGGATTTCAATTGTTGAATGACTTAATTGGATATCCATAAGACTAAATGAAAATGTCAGATCTTACACTGGTTTTGTAATCAATGGGTATACATTCTATTAATTTTAACACAATGAATACAGTATGAAGAAAAATATTGGTGTTTCCCTTGTGGCTAAGGCAATTCACATATCTATTCTAAAGAATATTAATCCAATTTAGGAAAATATTTCATTTTTTAGCATTTCCAAATAAATATATGAGTTGTATTATTTAACATTTAAAGCACTAATTTTCCATTGAAAATGTTTTTACAATATCAATGTAGTGAATGTTCATGAAATGAGCTTTGTGAAGGTTAATTTCATCATATAATTGGAAAAAGAAGATCCGTTCATAATGAAATCACAAGTTGTGGAATTATTTTATGTTATTTGTCCAATAAAAAATAATTAGTCGATTTTCCTATTGGATACTAAAAAAATGTCAGGTTAGATGAAAATTCAACTGAGGATGACTATTTTTTTAGGAGATGACAATCAATTCAAGTCATTCCCAATGTAGAAAATGTCTTGTACATAATAGTAGAGAACAAAAGGGTATTTTGATCCTAAATAGAGGAACCAAATCCTTGAATACTTAAAAAATGGAGTTATATGAAAAGGTAAAAGTGTTATGAATATTCTATGTTTTTCCTCATAATAATCAATTTTATATAAAATATTAGCATAATCTAAAATAAATGTTTGACTACTCCTAAAAATAATGTATTCTACACATGATGATCTTACTAATCCCTCATAAAAACAAAAAACAATGAATGAAAAAAATTTATAATTACGTAAAGGTAATGTTACAATACAATTTCTCTATTTTACTGAAAAATTACATAATAGAATGTTGTTTTAATTTTCCTTATTCCTCAAGAGTTCATTTATTTTATAGGATCCATGTCCATATGTCATGCCTTTGAAGGAAGAGAAATGAAATTGTCTCTGGTCATTCAATGAGGTAATATTGATGTTTTCACTATAAAATTAGTGTCCATAGAATTAATATATGGTTTCATGTTTATGTTTAATTTATTTATTTTTAGTTTTATCACAAAATAATTTTTTTCTTTCTACTGGTGGATACTTTTTTTAGATTTGGGGTGGTATGTCTATATCTCATGCCTTTCACTAACAAAACACCCACAAAAATACCCCCGCCCCCAATAATTTTTCATCCTTATATTATTGTATTTGTCACTATACTACATGTTCCATCCACTACCATTGCAGAATGAAAAATAATGCTACCTATAATCAATAATATATGTAATATTGATGTTTTAACAATAAAATCATTATCCATATAATTAAATTATTATTTCATATTTATGTTAAATTTATTCCTTTTTAGTATTATTCACATAATAAATTTTTATTTATGTGGCTTCTTCTGTTCTATTTGGGGCGGTATGCCCATTATTCATGCCTTTTTGTACCAAGACATCGAAAAATATTCTTCCCCGTCAAAACATTTTCACACCAATAGTGTTTCATTTATCAATTCCTTAAAGTTCCTTCCATTACCTTTAAACAAATAGTAACAACATTGTATCTTCTCAATCATATAGTTAATGATGATGTTTGTATAGTATAATAATTTTCCAAAGAATTAATGTATTATTTCATATATATGGTTTATTTATTTATTTTTAGTATTACACACATAATAATTGTCTTCTTATATAAGTGGATTATTTTTTTGATTTGTGGTTCTATTTCCATATTTTATGACTTTGTGCTCCAAAACATTTAAAAAATTATCCTCCATCAAAACCCTTCACCCCTAAAATGTGGAAATGTATCACTCTTCTTCAACATCCCTCCCCTTCATAATCCTAGAGATAATCTTGATGTATCCTTTATAAAATAATTGTACATAGAATTAATTTATGATTTAATATTTATGTTTAATGTATTTCATTTTAGTATTACTCATATAATTATTATTTTCTTATACAAGGAATCACATTTTTTGTAGGGGTGGTTTGTTTAATTTTGTTCATGTTGTGCTGATAGTTTGATAAAAAAATTCAAAGGATATCATAGTAACATTTATAGTTTGGATTTTTTTGAGACTTTAGGATGTGTAGGAATTATCTACACCTCAATTTGACACACAATGTGACTCGTAGGACTCCATTTACTCCTTTTATATAATATTGAAATTATTTTTAGTAATAAAGACAATTGACATACTCAAAATTAAACAAACATATTCATATTTTTTTGATAATTTAATAAAATGATCTATAAGTCATTTTTGACGTGTAGAAATCAAACACACCATAATCTAGTAAATGTTGTTCCCAATATGACTCAATGTTCCCATTATCAGTTTAAAATAAATATTCTAGTTTGAAAATCATCACTCACTGAAAACCAGTCAAATGTGATCATAATTCATTGATAATTTAAGACAAAAATTCAATGTTCTTTTGATGTATAAATTTTTTTTTCACATAAAACTGATACTCCATATGGTCAAAATGTGTCCAAAGTTCATATTTCTAGTTGAAAATGACATTTTAGAAAAAAAAACAAATGACGTACTCAAAACTGAGAAAACACATTCATATTGTTCTGATAACTTTGGAAAATAACCCATAAGTCATTTTTGATGTGTATGAATCCTCTAAACCTCAATCCCCCCATGGTGTAACTAGTATGACACAAAGTGCATATTTTTATTTAAAACCGACATAAATTTTAGTAAAATATTAAACCGCCCAACTAAAAAATGAGAAAAGATATTCAAATTATTTTTGTACATTTCCAAGATGATCCATAAGTTTTTTTTTTGATGTGTAGAGACTATACTCAACTAAATTTGATACATGATGTACCTGGTATGACTGAAAGAGTTCGTTAGCAATTTAAAAACGATATTTTAGATTAAATTATGTCACTCACTAAAAACATATCAAACACACTCATTGTTTATTAATAATTTTTTGAAATGATGTATAATTCTTTTTTATGAGTAGGAATTAGTGTCACATCAAATTGGCACATGATGTGATTGTAATGAGTCAAATTCTCATGTTTCAAGTTTATGATGAAATTTTAGTAAAAATCCAACTGAAAAACTCAAAACAAATAAAACAATATTTTATTTTTTTGATACTATGTTAAACGGATACATAACTCATTTTATGTTTTTAGGAATCATACACACATAAACATGATCCATGGTGAAACCGTTATGACTCCAAATTTATATTTCTATTAAAATTGACATCAATTTTAATAAAATGGACAACTCGGCTAGTCAAAACTATGAAAATGAATTCATATAGTTTTTATACTTTATGAAAATTATTTATAAATCATTATTTGACATGTAATGATAAGATTAACATCAATTGAAAGAGTCCAATAGAATTTTAAAATAGCCATTTTAGTATAAAAAGTGTAACTAAATAAATATATAAAATGAACATAAATTTTCTTGATAATTTATGAAAACAATTCACAATTAAATTTTTATGTGTTTGAATTTTTTTCACATCCAACCGATACAAGATAAGATCACAATGAGTCAAAATAACTTGTTTCTTGTTTAAAAGAACATTTTAGTTAAAAAGAAAAATCACAAACTCAAAACTGATAAAATTTAGTGTAATTATTTTGATACCATAGGAAAATAATATAGAAGTCATTTGAGATGTGTAGGAATCATCCACACCTCAATTCTTCCCACTGTGTGACCGATATGACTCAAATATCATATTTTTATTTAAAACTGACATCAACTTTAGTAAATTGGGAAACTGACAAACTCAAAATTAAGATAACACATTCAAATTGTTTTGATAATTTATAAAAAGATCCATAAGTAATTTTTTATGTTTAGGTATAACCATCACGTCAACATAATACATGATGTACATAGTATGACCTAAAGTCTTCACTATGAATTTAAAGTCGATATTTTTGTTTAAACGTGTCACTCACTGAAAAACAATCAAACTACCTCTTATTTTATTGAAAATTTTGGGAAAATATTATTAAATAACTGTTTATATTTAGGAATTGGTTTTATGTTAAAACGATACACGATGTGATTAGAATGAGTTAAATGCGCGTGTTTCTAGTTTAAAATGACATTTTAGTAAAAAGACAACAGATGTACTCAAAACCATGAATACACATTTAAACTGTTTTTATACTTTATGAAAAATATATATAATTAATTTGAGATGTGTAAAAATAATAAGAACCTCCATATGATTCATGTTGTGATCTATATGACTCAAAGTGCGTATTTTAATATAAATGGACATCAATTTTTGTACAATAGATGACTGACCTACTCAAAACTATGAAAAATCATTCAGATTGTTTTGATACTTTACAAAAATGTTCAATATGTAATTTTTTATGTATAGGGATCATCATCACCTCATATTGACACATGTTGTACTTGGTATGACTAAATTTTTTTGTTATGAGTTTAATATTGACATTTTAGTTTAGAAAGTGTCTCTCAATGAAAGCCGGTCAAACATGATTATAATTTCTTGATAATTTAAGAAAATGATTCATAATACATTTTTACCTATATGAATTAGTTTCACATCAAAATTATTCATGATGTGATTGAAATAAGTTAAAAGTTTTTTTTCCCAATTTAAAATGACATTTTAGTAAAAAAGGCTACTGACATACTCAAAACTAAGAAAACACAATCAGATATTATTGATACTTTTGTGAAAATATCCATATTTCATTTGAGACATGTAAGAATAAACTTCACCTCAATATGACATATGGTTTGACTGGTGTAACTTGGAGTGCGTTTTTTATAAAATTCGCACAAATTTTAGTGAAATTGATAACTAGCCCACTCAAAAATGATGAGATTCTATTGGATTCTTTTGATACATTATAAACAATATCCATACGTCATTTGTGATGTGTTAGAATCTTCCTCACCTATATCTGATATATTATGTGTCTAGTATGACATAAAGTTTCCATTATCATTTTAAAATTGATATTTTAGATCAAAAATTTTCACTTACTAAAAACTGATCAAACACACATGAATTTTCTTTAAAATTTTAGAAAACAATTCATAATTCATTTATGAAAAGTATTACTTGGTTACAAATTAAACTGATACACGATGTGATTAGAATGGTTCAAAAGCACATGTTTCCATTTTAAAATTACATTTTAGTAAAGAAAAAAGACAACTGACGTATTAAAAAAATGACAAAACGCATTCGGATTTTTTTGACTCTTTTGGAAAAAAATATATAAATCATATTTGATGTTAGTAATCAGTCACACCACAATCTAACCCACAATGTGATCATTATGACTTAATGTGTGTGTTTTTATTTAAAATTAGCATCAATTTTATTAAAATTAACACTTGATGTTAATTTATATATTTATATTATTAATTCAATATGGATTATTTTATTAAACAGATGAATTATTTTGATTGAGTATGGGTGGTTTTTTGGAAATAGCATGAGTCAAGGTCAGGATTAAAAGAAAAAGGAACATTGATATTTTTTAATGTATTTAGTAATTTATATTTATGAAATTATATAAACCAATGTTTGAAATGTCTATAATATAGTTTTTTGTTCTTGTATTTGTGTTGTAAATTTAATTTCATTTAAATTATGTATTGGGAATGTTTTTAATATATAATTTATTTTTGGGTGCGGCAGTGTGCTAATGCAGCACACTGTAGTATATCACTTTATTAGCGCTTATAAAACCTCTTATAAAGGAATAATTTGTCAACAATTTTTGACGAACTGATAATAGACACATTTTTCTAAATTTTTAGTACCACTAATAAAGGCTTTCCTTATCAGCACTTCTATAAGAGCTAATAAAACCCTTTATCAACACATTTACAAGTGCTGATAAATGGGGAGTTTAAATGCACTAAAAAATCACCAATAATGGGCCTTTTATAAACACTATTAAAAGTACTAATAAATGAAATTTTTACAAGTTCTATTTTTTGCATGGATAAATGACTCCTTTATCAGTTCATTTTTAGCACTATTAAAAATCTGGGGTGTTTAATCTCACTCTGTTAGTAATTACTTTTATTGTGTTGATAAAATCTATTTATAGCACTGTTAAAGGCCTATTTTGTGGTAGTGATAGTCCTCTCGTTTTATCTATCAGGCTAGGGGTGAAAATATGTGCTCAAACATAACTGGAACTACTAAAAAATATTCTTCTAATAGCACAATAATATGCCTTTATTAGCACAAAAAATCACTTATAACCAAATCATGGTTAAAAGACCAATATTTTTATTAGTTCTTGAAAAATCAAAAATAATTAGGTTATTTATTAATGCTAAAAAAGAATTGGTAAATCAGCACCTTATTAGTTCCTTTTTTAGCACTATTAAAGGACCCTTTTAATAGTTCTTTTTGAGCACTGTGAATGGTCCACTTTAATAATAGGTTTTTATCACCAATAAAGGTCCCCTTAAACATTGCTAAAAAAGAATTGTTAAAGGAGGTAAAACTATTTTTTTAATGTCCATGATAATGAACTTTTCATCTCCACTTACACATCCCCTTTTACAGTGATCTACAAACCCACCCCACTCCCATCCATCTATCATCATTTTTCACCACACCACCCCTTTTATCGGCACTTTTCAGAAATCCAGCATCATGTGCGCTTGCTTGGATTTAAACCATGCACCTATCCTTTGAAGATGGAAAGCCTTTACCACTATACCTTGTTGTTTTGTAGTCTCTTAAATGATATTTCTATATATATATTTATATATATATATATATTTACATTTATATTTTTATTCATATACTTGTATACAATTTTTTAAATACATTTAAAAAATATATGTCTGTGTGATATATATATATACTTATATGCATTGAAATATATTATATATTATATTCATTTACTTATACTAGAATATAATATAAATATATATTTATTTATTAATTCACACATATATATAAGTATAAACATTATATATATATTTTAATAATGTTATAAATGGATATATATTGTTTTAAATACACTTTTAGAATATGTATTTATTGTCATATTTTAGAGCATACATATACATATATATTTTTTTAGTTATTAACATACATATTTAAATATAATCATTAATTTTATAGGTATATATATAAATACGAATGAATTTGTATATGGTAAATAAAATAGATATTTTTTTACTGTAAATAAAAATAATAATAAATATTTAATTTATATATATATAAATAAATTTATATAAAAATATTTTATTATATGTATTTATACAAGTGATTTATTATATGTAAATATATGAAAATATTTATATATTTAACTATAAATAATGATATTTTATAAAAAACAATATAATTTAAAATACATAATATCAATTTTAATGTAATTTGTGGGAATATATTTAGTCCCCACTAAAAAAGGTCAAACAATCCCCCCTAAATGAGGATGAAAATCCCTCAAATGTAAAAACAATAGTGCACCCAAATTAAATACATTGTTTTTGAGTCCTTATGGGTCTTTTTTGATGTCTAAAACAATAAAATGTGGTCCCCCCTTGTCATCAGGGTGTCTATATCATTGAAGGCATCAATTTGATATATGGTAGAGATCAAATAGACAATCTCATCAAATGTTATGGTCGTTCAATGTTCGAGTTACATTTTCCACATATTTTAGATCTTTCGTTATTTTTTAGATTTTTTATCCTTCAATTTTTATCAAATGACTATTACTTAATAATAATTTTAAAATTATTAAATTAAAAATATTTTTTAAATAATTTTATATGCCATTATCACTAAACATATTATATATTATGTTTAAATTCCTTTTTAACCTTATCTAAAATATATTTAAAAAACATATTTTATATTTATATCAATACAAATATAAAAATATATATTAATGTATAATTTTTATTGATATATATATATATATATATTACATATACCATTTATTAGTGATAGTAAAAAATCACTAGTAATGAAACCCTAACAACACTTTTTACAAGTACTAATTAAGGGACCCATTTATCAATGATTTTTTACTAGACCTATTTAATGGGGGACTTTAGTGCTTTATTACTAGCACTGATAAAATGCCCCCATCAACAATTATTTTTTAATCATTTTTAAAGACCCCCTTTAACAATGCTAAAAAAATAATGCTAAATATCTCCTTCAACTGCGATTATCCTAGCACAGATAAAGGTGGTATTTTACATCACTTTTAGCTAGCACTATTAAATCCCTATCATTGGATAAACCATGTTTAAATAGTACTGTGAGTCTCAAATGACTCTTAAAAACAATTTCATAACCCATTTGTGATGTCATCATCTTGGACATAAATGATAATGGATGGAACACCATGGATTTAGACTATCTCATGCATGTAGAGGTATCCAAATCTCTCTAAGGAACTATTATTCTGAATAGATAGTAAATTGGCCGACATAGTGAGTCAGTCTATGGTAATCTTGATAGGATCATGTACCATTGATCCAAGTGGTAATCTAGTCACAAATTCCATTGATAACTCATTCCACATCCACTATAGAGCCTCAAGGGGTTGATCTAAACCCACTAGAAAATCGAGCTCATCATTCAGTTGATAACTTAGGAATCAAGAGACAAAATCTACAACTCCCTTCTTCATACCTGGTCCTGAAAATATATTTCATAGGTCCTATTACATCTTCACCACACATAGATGTACCGGAAAATGATTTGTGTGAAACCCTCTTAGAACCTCCTCTCACAACATCATTAGTAGCATCATGCATCCTAAAAAATACACGATCCCAACCTTCTGAAAATATATAATGATAATGTACATTGGATTTCTGAGTACATAGAGTCTAACATTCAACAGCCCAATGTTTCACTTCCCCAACTCATTGTAAAAGTGCGTGGGTAACAACCATCGATTATAGGTAAGATTCTTAATCTATGTCCATAAAGTATAACTACAATGAGGCCAAATTCTAGGATACCTTTTTCAGCAACTGGGAACAAGATTTCCTACTTAGAGCATATGTTTCCAAAATTTTATTCCCAGGAGTATAGAAATTATAAATGTCAAAATTCTAGAGAAACTCTAGACATCACTTCTGTCTAAAATTTAAATCATTATGAGATAAGATATAGTTTAGGCTCTTTTGTTCAGAGTAGATGATACATCTCTCACCCATCAAGTAGTGTCCCCACATATATGGTGTGAATACTAACACTACTATCCTGAGATCATGGGTGATTTAGTTCTTCTCATGTGTTCCTAAATGACATGAAACATAGGAAGTCATTGTCATCATCTACATCAGAACCCAACCAATCCCGAGCCTTGGGGAAACGCAAGAGAATATTTTCTTGAAACTCTCATATTGTAGTCTTAATATGGAAGCACTCATCAAACTTTGACTCAACTCCTAAAAATAGTTTTGGGAACAATCCATCAATACGAAATGATTCCCCATTTGGGTCAAATATATTATGGGGGCTGATATCTTAGAGAAGTATGGTATTAATATTATAAAATATATTTCCATCCCAAGGAGGCTAAGCACCACCATCAAGCTATTGGGTGGATCCAAACATAATACTATCTCAACCATCACTGAGACCACTGCCACTCCATCTTTTGAGATAACAAGTCCTTGAATGTAATACTCCTAAATCCAAAACTATATCTTCACGAGAATCCAATAAATCTAGTTCTCTCAGACCATGTCTAGATCCATCCTCATGTGTCGTGCAAGCTCGTCCTCAGATGATGACTACTCAAGGATATTATCAATGAATACTACCATGAACTGATCTATGAAGCAATGAAAGATCATGTTCATGAGTCCCATGAACACTGTTGGGGTGTTTGCCACACCCAAGTTCATCACCAATTTCTCATAGTGAACATAGACAAATCTAAATTTCATCTTTAGTATATCCTCATCCCTTACATTCAACTAGTGATAACCTGATTTGATGTCATCCTTCGAGAACCATCATGCCCATATCAACTGATCTATGAGGTCATCAATTAGTTGTAGTGGATACTTGTTTATCATGGTCACTTGGTTCAGACTATGATAGTCGACAAATAACTTCAATCTCATGTCAATCATCTTGGATAAAAAAACAGGGGCTTCCAATGGTTAAAAATTGGGTGTTACAATTCTCTTCCAATAAAATTCCCAAAATTACACCCTCAGATCAAGAAGATCAGTTGGAGAAATATGATATACTGGAATAAATTTAGGGGTTCTCTCATGATGTATATCAATATATAATTCTATCTCATGGTAGAAAATAATTCCATGAATGTCAACTAGGAAGACATACTCATACTCCTACACCACTGTAAAGACCATAAATATCATAAAATCCACTTCACCAAATTTCATTTTTTCCAACTGATGTGTAATCGATTGCACCTTCCTATTAATGATTCTATCTTATAATTCCCAGGATTCCTTTTCACCCTAATAAGAGAACCTAGTCCCATCACTACAAATGCACCTCATCCTCTACATGAAACAGTCAATATGGGAATGAACTATAGATAATTCTTTCATTCCTAAGATTTTTTCATAAGGCCTTGTCACTTCTACAGAGAGATCCAAATAGAAACTCTCTCCTCTAAGATTTTGGTCACTATGTCAGCACAAGTGGTTGAATCCTGAGTTTCTCCAATAGGAATCACTAAGTGTAAGGGTAAAGACAATGGATCCACTAGAATCTCTTTGTCTCAATAAAATATGTGGTAATAAATTAATGAATTGAACCTATGTCTATCGGTAATAAATATAAGCTATAAAATACAAATATCATACCTCGTATCATTCCTAGAGCCTCTAAGTGGTATTCCTCAACCTCTGGTAGTTTCCCCCACCCATGTCATCCATCTCAATGATCCTGGGGTGGGCCACCTAGGGGTGATGGTGGTAACAAGTCAAAGCATCTAACTTCTCCATCATCTCTCCCAATTCCACTTCTATGTATTCCTCCCAATGAACATGTATACTCTTGTTATTTTCTCTACCTCAAAATCAAATCAACTATTTCCATGTTAATCATACATCAGGTTTGACAATCTCTTGCATGATGTCCCATGTCGTGACATGAGTAGAACCACATATACGTGGAATGGAGGGATCTATCCTATGATACCAGAACATAATACCCTTAGACCTAGGACCTCATCTGGAAATGTTTCCCATATCCAGGTCCTTGAGGATAACATCTACTCCCTGCTTCTAATGTCTCTGATCCTGTGTGACCACTACTAGAAACCAATATTTTTTTTCTGATATAGAAATCTATCAAACACAAAGTATTTCTATAGCATGCAAGAATAAATATAATTAAACATAATTTTCATGATGTATGTTGTGTATTTATGGATTCCTCTCCATATGGTTCCAGCCCAGAAGAACTGATGTAGAACCATATATGCTGAGTACCTAAAGAGGTTGGTAGACCTTGATGAATACTCATCAACTGTCATAATTCTCTGTTAAAGCTATAAAAAAACTAGATATGTACATACCTAAGCAAAGATGGAAACAAATCCTCTCTAAAAAGGCACTCTATGTTCAACCATTCCAAAGTTGAATTTTCGGATTATTGGGTCACTAAACAATACTATTGTCCTATTGATTAATGGAGATGGATCGCCACCCTGACCACCATCTTCTATGTTGGTGTCTTGACCTGATGGAAAACTATTGTCACTACCCTAATCCATTCGTTAGCTGCATGTGCAATAGGTTCAACTCGCAACCTAAGGGGTTTCTATTAATAGAACTCATGTTGTGTGCTCATTCTGTGCACCTCATCTTCTTGTACAGTGGCTACCCTCTACATCTCTATAAGTGGTTGTGTAGTAAGATCACTACATGGAGATAACATTTCAATAACAGTTCCTTTTATTTATGTCTCATCACTGAAGGGATAATACTCGGTATCCTTATACTAAATCATAGGTAGTATTCATCACAAAGTTATCCTAAAAAAATTATGGTGTACCACTGTCAATTAGTATATCAGGATATACAACTCAATAAGGTCATGGAAATCACAACCCATTCGTATGTAATTCATGTACCATTTTTTCCTATAAACAATGTTCTCATGTACTGAGTTTAAAGGCATGTGATCAGAGTCCTGGTGTATGGATACAACGACCGTCTCTCCAATACCGGGGTCCTTGTTTAGAAACATGAACTTGAAACACATAACACTATTTCCAAAACTAATCTCACGAACTCTGGTCCTAAAGGAGATCTGAATCATTTGATACATGTATATCACAACATGCCCTAAAGGGTATCATTCCATGACTCCCCAATCCCACCTCCAATGGGACAAGGAATGCTGACTAGTGCCGAGTAGGCATATCACTAAATGGGATGCCTTAACCTAATGTAAATACACACATGCACACATCTCCAAAGACCACATAATTATGAAATGTAAAAAAATTGGACGAAACCATGCATGCATACTTCTAATCCCACATATAGAGTACAAAAACATGTAATGTAAAGTAATCATGTCCAAATACCATCCCAACACAAAACTAATGAAAACAAACCCAAACTGGATGTGAAGATGGGCAAAACTTCCAAGATATCATAGGAAAACACAACGTTATTCCTAGCTCACTAAGAACTATCTTGTGTTGGTCCTTATAGGTCTCTATCAAAAGATCAATCATTTTCATAATATATGACACGTGTGGGAAAATCCAGGGAGGGGTGATTAAAATAATACCAAGTATGAAACCATGAAACCATAATGGATATAAAATAATAATAATATTCGTCTTTGAATAGGTATTTTTCTATGGCACATATAACAAGAATATCAAGATATATTCAACAAAGACACATTGTCTCTAAGTAAAATCATAACTATAATGCCCACCTAGTATTATAACTCACTAGTTCCACATAACAATCTTATAGGAGAAACAAATATATAAATCATGTAGCATTGATCATTTCTATCTGAGATTTCATGCTCATCAATTCTCACCATAGAAATGATACACTATAAGCATGAATAGGTAAGATACAATGATGGCGATCACTACCAATGCAATGGGGTAAACCAAAAACTGAATAATTATTAACCTGCTAAGTATAGGATTGGACTATGTATATTGTTGGTTAAGATGATTCCACGAACTCCACCTTGTGAAAGATAATGATATAGGATCTCACTCAGGGCCTCACAGAAGGATTCCAAAAACTCTATGCAAGAAGTACAACTAAAGGGATCTCCATCTTATGTGTAAAATGTGGTTCCATAGTAAACCCTAGAGAAAGGATATAGGGAAATTACCCTAATGAAACTAGTCTTTGAAACATAGGTCAAGTGATCCAGACCAACTATTAATTATTATGCAGTGTGTACTATGAGTACACGATGAGTCCCATTGCCACCAGGTGATGCTTATGTAAATGAATCATTCCCATGTCTATGTTGATATATAGGAAATTCCCATGACCGTGTAATTTTTTTTTGTGTCTATTTAAAAGGTTATTCACATGTACATCTGGACAGGTCATGAATTTGAGGGAGTACATGGTGTTTCCATGACTGTGTACTCCTAGCAATGTCTATTTACAGTCTGTGAAAAAAACCAAGCCAATAGAAAAGGATCACATGTTGTGTGATTGGAGTCACACACTGTGTGATCCATAAATATTTCTTGAAACCCTATCTACCTCTAAGATTTCCACAAAAGGGAATGTATCTCTACTTTACATTCCAGATTTATTGGTATTCTCTAGAAACCATGTTCTTACACCCGCATATGATCACACCACTGTTGCCTTGGATTTTGGCCTCCATATTGTTTTAAATCATGGATTTACTCTAGCTGAACAATTTCATCATCAATCACTAGATCAACCCCTAAATCTATTAAAAAATTGTCCTTTCACATAAAATTGTTGTCTTGCATCGATGAACACAAATTACGTATCCCCAAAACTATATGATCCACTTCCTATTCCATCATCACACAAACCCCTCATAATGTTGTGTTTAAATTTGTAATATCAAATCATTTCCCTATGAAATGGCTCACAACACTAAATTTATCCTTATTTTTTGAACATCGAGGCATATAATTTTTATTTGATGAATGACAAAGACTGGGGATAAAATCACAAACCCAATCGTGAAGAATGAACATCATCCAAAGTTTGCATTGGAATTGGTCCATTTCTATTAGATTGATGAAAAATTTCATAAAAAAAAGAAAACATGGATCAATTTCCCAAGAAGGATACCCATAGATTTTATCATCCCAAAATATGAGTAATCTATGAATCAATATATTGATCAATTGATTCTCATTCATCATAGAAATCAATAACGGGGGGTAAATCCAAATAAATAAACAATCTTCCATGATTCTGATTGAATGTTTCTGAAGAATCATGTTTCCTAATCATTTCATCCAAGATCCTCTGATTTCGTTTCACATCAATCATCAAATTGTGACATGGATTTGTTTCATCTAAAAGTTATCTTCCAAATCTCTCTCTAACTATACAATAGTTCTAGTATTATGGGATTAACATTATAATTCCATCATAGTGGTCTAATTATCTGTGAAATTTGGTCTCTGCATCAATAATTAATCAAATAAATAAATTCTATTCATTTTGTTAATTTTTACTCCTGTGATGTGTTTTTCAAAGACATCCCATTGGAACAAATGCTATGTCATACCTATGGTAATATTAGTGTTATGATGTTAATGGTTCTCTTGGATTTCTTATTCAGTGATCCTTTTATAATTTTCTTCCACAATTTCATGGAAAATGGGCACAGGTGGAATTTACTATATGTCATGAATTTATTTCGGTCACATCGGTCCTTAGAAACACAATCCATCATAGATCCTAGTACCGAAAAAAATCCATACAATATACAACAATAATATTGGGAAATATGGTCCATTGAACATTCATAATATATTGAATAAATAATTAATTTCATAGGAAATTATCCATATCATAATGTTTCCTTATTGAGTAAGAGGTATAAATTTATCAATATTTCCCCAGTTAAACAAATAATTTTCAAATTTAAAACCGTATGTAGAATTACTATATAGTTTTGGAAATAATCATATTCATTACTCAATAATTTATATATTTAATGGAAATTTAATTTCCAATGAAATATTGTTACAATAACGTTATTCTTTCATGATAATGTTGAAAATGACGAAGGGAAGTGATATTGTAAAATAATATTCACAACTGGGTAATTTTCAAGACAAGTCCCCTTAGATGAGATATTAAAACTAAAACATAAAATAACAAGAGTTATGACTAAATAATTAAATTACATTTCAAATTGGAATCATTTAAACCACATAAAATTGAATATGTTCATAATAACAAATATTCCTAAATGGAATTAAAATTCAGATGAAAGCACTTGACTCATGATTCATTTGGGATTAATGGGATATATCCTCATATATAGTGGTTTTAAACATTTAATTAACTTTTAACATAACCATAATAATATTTGAAATATCATATATGATCATTTTATAACATTTTCTCACCCTTTTAACAATAATATTCCATTATGTTCACTGTTTAGGATGTTAATTGTTTTGTTTTTTCATGCATGTTTTGTCTTTAATGATCTGTTCATTTCACATATTAAATATTTTAATAATAAATATAATAATGATAATGACATAATTATCGTATTTATACATAAATTATTCTATTAAATGTAATCATGAATGATGGTTATCAAAAAATGAAGCATGTTGTCATCATAGAGACAGAATATTGTACATATGTATGAGTAACATTTCGGTTTTTCACTCATCATTATAGGAAGGTGGTAAGTAATTTATTTAATTAAATAATGATCTAATTATCATAATTATAATATTATATAGATATATATATCATCCCTATGGTGTTGGGATGAAAATAGATTCACATCACTTCGTGAAGGTGGATGTCCACGCATACATGAACAATTTTGTCATCTTTAAGTGTGTGAAATGGTAACAAATAAAATGAAATATATATATTTAAAAAATAATAAATATTTAAATAATACCACAATTATTTTATTGATATAACATATAATCATTAACTTACTCATTTTTACCTTCCATATGAGGCGTTAATGAAATATGAATCACACCGCTTCATGAGGAGGAAATCTGCCGTACACGCGGGTGACATTATCTTATCTCTTATAGAAGGGAATGTAAAAAAATGATATATTAAGTTCATATGTATAAATATGTTATAAATAAAATAAATATAATTTTTACCCATTATCATACCCAACCTTGAATAGTGGTAATGAAAGAATTAATGACATTGATTCATGATGTGGTAGTCCATTATACTCATAAGGATGATTTCGTAACCCATTTGATGTAAGTGGATATGGTTATATGTTATTAATATATTAAAAAAATACCAATATATTAAATATAATTAATTTATTATATCATCATGGTACAATTGGTATTTATGGATATGGAGAATGAAATAATACAATTATTCTTGTGGAAGAACATTACCTCTTCTTTGAGTATCTTCTTTAGGTTTTCACTAATACCATAAGAGATTGAATTTATACCCAAATAAATATTCTAGGATGAGGGGATGCAAGTTGGGAAGTGATATTGATTGTTATTGTCAAAACAGAATATGTTTAAATTTGGTAATAATGATGGTTAGTGAGTGCCATTTTATTGTTGAGGTGGAGTGACATTTTTATAAATACCCAAAAGTGTTCACGATTGAGAGGTGAATATTACTTCAATTGGCTCGAATATTGATAAATAATGTGTTTTAGGTATGATATGGTATATAAAAATCCCCAAAAATAATTTAAACCCAATTTTTTAATCATTTTTTACTTAACTTCTACGTTTCCCCACTTTTACCATTTTGGATTTTCACTATGATAACAAGTTTTCTAACCTAGGATTTTTATCCTTTAAAGTTAAAATAAATTGATAAATATTAGATAATTTGGATGACTGATTTTAAATATAATATATAAAATAAACTTATAAATCTAATTTATTATGGGATTTAATTTTAACAGAAGAGCATGTTAAATGGAAAACACCTCTTTAACCTTAACAACACTAACTCGTTTTTTAATATTTAAGGGGTCAATATATTCATTATAAATAAAAAATTTGAACATTAATATTACTTATTTTATATTTATTATCATTAAAAAATAAATGTAACAATATAAGTTTATAAGTAAATTTAAATCATTTAATAAAATTTAATTTATCAAAAAATAATATCATAGTAATTGTTCCCATTATTCAATTAAATTGAATACTCAAATGTAAAAAGATTGAATCAATTATAATATATTTTGTTAAAAACTAAGTAAAATTATATATTAATCTTAAAAAATAAGTTAACATAGTATTTAATTAAATTTACTTCACTTTTAATATTTTTTGTATTATTTATTTTATTTAATCTCTAAATATATATTTACTATTTTGGAATTTTATACGAATTTTAGGAAATTATTTCATTTCTAAAAATTAAAGATAAGTTTTATGATAAAAATAATATTTATCTTTTATCATAATATCTATAATCTAAAATATGGGTTTTATCCCTATCACGAAGTATTATAGATATTAAATGGAAGAAATCATCCTTTTCATCTTTTTCATTACATAACTTATTATATATGAAACATTTAAGGAAAAGAAACCCATATACATATAGAAATACATACCAAAATAATTAGGGTATAAATACTTCCATTATATCGTTTTTGGAAAAGTTTTTAGGTCATTTTTGACACTCATCATCTTTGTTTAACCGCCCAGTAAACTCATTTTTACTATAACATCATTAATTAATTTTTACTACATTCACTATTTATTTTGGTAAAAATTTATCTGAACTTTTTATACATTATAAATTATTATTATTCCAAATAATGAATATATTTTTAACGATTTAATTCACCTATGTAGAAGATTTTAATTTAAAATTAATCTGGTGGACGTAACGATAAAGCGAGTTTTTAAAATGAAAATATCCAAAAGTTTATACAAATTTTATATGTAAATTAAATATTAAAATAATTAAAATGAGATGAACTATAATAATTTATATAAAATTTATCTAATATTTCCTAAAAACTAATTCATAATAAAATTTAACATAACGATATATTTTAACAAAAAGGCAGTTTTCAATTAAAATTTCATATTATCATTATTCATAAAAAATCAATATTTTTAGAAAAATATAAAACTATTATCGTTAATATAATTTTGATATGATGGTTTATTAAATAATGATTCCTTGTTTAAATAAATTTTTATAAATTTTTATAAATTTATTTTAAATTAATTGTACTAAGGGTGACTAAACTTGTTTTATTTAAACTCTATATTACGTGCATCAGAAGATATCAATGAAATTAAATTTATTATTAAGGAAATATTTTATAAATTTAAGTGGTTTCATAGTCTCCCACTATAATTAAATTTCCTCCACACAATACAAAATTGATTAGGATAATCAAGGGTTTTTTATTTGAAAATACCATTATTGAAAAACCCACAACATAACAACGTTAATAAAACATCCTCTTAATAAGAGATAACTGTGATGTATGAATTTTATATAGAGTAATCAAAAAACTAAGTTTCCATGTATTAGGACATAGTAGGGAAAATAAAACATTATTATGTAAGAAAATAAAACTTCAAAAGGATTAATAGCAGTGATAGAGGTCGTTGATAACAAGAAAGTAGGTTATCTAGAGAAGATGAATGACCAAAAATAAATAAATCCAATAGGTGTTGAATATGTCATAAATATCTTGGATAATGATGATAATAGGAAACCATTTTTGTTTCAATATAATTTTATTATATTTTAGGAATTATTATATTTTCCAATAATATAAAGAAATATATATACCTGATATATTTCTATTTCAAAATCACAACTTCATCCTTTGGTTGCACTTCGATCAATATCAAATACATCCCTTACTCCAGGAAGTAAATAACAAATAAGGAATTTTTATCCCCAATTCAATAAATTACCTTTTAACAAATCATATTTTCTAGAATAGTGTAACAATATATTCTTCCAACCATTAATAAATCCAAAATGGTTAGAAAAAATTATCCAATACACTAGAAGTTCAACTTAATCCATTCTATATGTAGTCAACATTAATGCTCCTACAATGTATTTCTAGAAAAATTTATAAGGAAGGTAACTAAATAAACATTAAATTCCCTATATTAAATAGTGGCCCATAATGGTATCATACATAACATGGGAATACCTTCATCATGTATTCTCTTAAAACAAGTTAATGACCTGAATTACTATAATACCATATTGAAAAATTACATTCTTTGTTATTAATTTGATAAAAGAAAAATTATGGTATATATACCTCAAATAAATGAATTCTATTAACTATATCAATGATATAATCAGCCTCTTTGTTAATGAATCATTAATTTTTTTTATATTAGTTAGTAATTTCAAATCCACAAAAATCATCTCTTTATCTTAGTATCACTATCTCAATATTTTGAACATTTTAATGATTTTCATTCCTAGAATCATGTGGTTTCCAAGATGTTAAAATTTCCACTGAATCTATTTTCATGGTATCATTCAATACATTTCAAATCCTTTACGAAATAGTATTATAATATAATCATTTTATATTTAATAATTCATATAACCATATTTCCACTCCACCTATATCATTAGAATTTTTTTGAAATTGATCCATTGCTGTCCACTATGTTATATTTCCTTAGTGTTTGGGGAATTAATTTTCATATTGCCCCATCTCATTATAGTTGAATCACTAAATTTCAGTGTCTTATTTCATCACTTAATATTCTTTTCCTTGGTGACCCTTTCATACAGACAAATAATACACTCCCAATACATTCAATCATTTCCGAGGGTGATTATTTATATAGTTATCACACGTGGGAAAATCATTATGTCCTATATTTCCCTTATCAATTTTTTTCTCCTCCATCCACTTCTTCTTTTTATTCCCCTTGAATATACAATCCTTGTAAATTTACTTCTCAATCTTGATAGAATATAAAAATAATTAATCATATGAAGAAAAAGTTTGAGACACTATTTATATTCTTTGAATTAGCTTAATCACTTCAAATAAATAGTGAATCAAGGACTATGTGTTGTGTATGTAATTCATAGCATACCTAGATAACCTTGTAAAGGTTTCCTCATACTCATCAACAATTTCTTATTTTTTTTATTTACTGTAAGAACATTTCTATACAAATCATTGTTTCTCATGGAGTAAATATTTTTCAATGTATTTATCCTTAAAATTTTCATTCCATGTGTTCTATTCCCTCTTACTCCTCAGTATTCTAGATCAAGGACCCATATTGATCAAAATCACCTTTTAGAAAATTTACTTTAAGATTAATCTTTTCCTTTTCACCAAACCCCAATACTATAAATATATTCTCTAGATAGATAATCAATTTCTAAGCTATAATTGTATCAGTAAAACCTCAAAAAGATGAAGTATTGTTTCACATAAAGCAATATCACATAGGATAATGTCACAATATAATTGTTTTTTCATCAAGGTATGGTTATTTTCTATTTCTGATTATGATTCCCTAATATATCCACAATTAGCTCAGTTCCAATAATAGACATATTGGATACCATGACATACCAATATATTTTTTTACATGAGTATTGATTGCCTTATTCTTTAGATAAATTATTTCTAAATAATGGACTATACTATATTGGCTTATAAAATTTTGAATTTTAAATCAAAACATTGAATTCCAAATATTGTGTAGTATATAACATAAATTAATATTTATAAATTGTTAATCTCATAATAAAAAACATTCATTTCATTGGGGATATATTCAATTCCATTATAATGGGTTTCAAAAAATATATGAATATACAATGAATATCCCATAGGAATGTGAAACCAATTGCATTTTAAGTCTTGTTTTCATGCACTAGGTGATGATCAGGTCCAAAAAAAATCACCTATTTCGATGTTATTACCCTTAGGTATATCTAATGTAACTTCTCAAGTAAATAAAGAATAGGATATTTTTATACTTATTAATATTTTGGAATTAAAAATTAATTTTACTTTAAAAGGGTTGCTATGTTCAATAGCGTACCCGATAAACAACAACGAGTTTCTTTGGAATCTTACGTTGCACACTAATAATATAATAATATTATTTTAAATAGTAGTTAACTCCTAGCAGTTTTATTGGTGGGAATAAACTAAACTAATTACAATATGATTATACATGTTTTTTAAATGTATTTACATTTATCCAATAAAAGTTTGAGGCTTAAAATGTGAATGAAACTAATTTTTAGCAAAATTTATATTAAAAGGTTGATTTATCACCTTTTAATGGAGAACCCTCTTTAAATATAGTTTTGGTTACTTTAATACATTCTATATGACCAAATAAAATACTTCTTTTTAATGGGTACATCAAAATTTACTTTGTGTAAATTTTTGGAATTTTTCTGATAAAGTTCATTTTTTTAATGAATAATGAAAAATAATGTATTTTAATTCAAAATTGAATTTTAATCTTATTTATTTATATGGTCAGATTATATTTTTAATTGGTTTTTAAGTGAAATTAAAATATATTTTTTCCATTTAATCCAATGTTGGTAATTGAAATTAATCTCACTTTGAAATTGGACATAAACAAGTATTATTCTTTTGATAGTTATTGTTTCTTAAAAACACACTATTTGTTCTGATAACGGGAATTAATTTTAAAATTAATTAATTCCACTTCTATTTTTTGAATTTGAAATAATGGACATCATTTTTGAATTCAGAATATCAAATATATCTTAGGCTGAATTATTGGTATTTTTCTAAAAAACTCAATTTTTTATAAATAGTGAAACCACTTAGTGGTAGTTAAAAAAACTATCTTTTTCATTTAAATGAAATTTTACCACTTCTATGAATTGAGTTTTGAAAATCCGACATACATGGTTGTTATCAAGAAGTAAAATGTGGTTCAATGAGATGAAAATAATTTTTGGTGAATAGTAACTTTTGACTTTTATTTCCCGCGGTTAAAGGTAAATAGGGTAATTCAAAGTTAAAAAAATATTATAATAATTAAAAATTACCTTAAACATTGTACTAAACTTATTGGATGAGTATTGGCCGACCAAGGGAATCCTTGGGTCGATTTTGGGACCCCATGGAGCCACTTATGATAGATAATGACACATTAGATTAATTAATTTAATGTAAAGACAAAATTGACATTAACAAAAATATTTTAGTAATTAATTTTTATATGGTGTTTTATAAGTTCTATTTTAGATTATAAATATTCATTGTAAATATAAAAAGATTTCATATATCATGGTATTTTTTTTATAATTTTTAGACATCCAATATAGTTAATTTTTTTTATAACACAATAATAATGCAGTATTTACCTCATTAATAAATGATTTAAATAAATAAGATTATAATGATTAAAATATAATCCAAAACATGTCCAATTCTAATTGAATGATTTTATTTCAACCATGACTCATCTTATCTTCATATTTAATGATTTTCGGCACTTCCTTCCAGAAATGGTGAGTTTATTATCTACAGTGATGCTTCGTTTAAGGGACTTGGTAGTGTCCTTATGAAGAATGATTAGGTAATTTCGTATGCATCACGTTAGTTGAAAACTCATGAGTTAAATTACCCTACACATGATATGGAATTAGCTGCTGGTGTTTTTCTCTAAAAATTTAGAGGTATCATTTTTATGGAGTAAAATGTGAAATATATATTGATCACAAAAGTTTAAAGTATATATTCACTCAGAAAGAATTGAACATGAGACAGAGGAGATGGCTAGAATTAATCAAGAATTATGATTGCCTAATCCAGTACCATGTGTGAAAACCAAATAATATGGCCAATGATTTGAGTCAAAAAAGTAATGTCACATTTTCCATGCTACTTTTGGAACGAGATCCATTGGTTTTTGATTTAATGAACTTTGGCATAGAAGTTTTTGGTGAAGGAAATTCTTCTATTTTGTTTCAGGTGTCAGTGAAATCATCTCTATCAGTAAGAATTAAGCAAGCATAGAAGGAAGAGTGTGAGTTGCAAAAAACGGTTGTGTTGGTTCAGAAGGGTACGTTGACTGATTTTAATCATGATAATGATTGTGTTTTGAGGTTTGGTAAGCGATTATGTGTACCTTGTGATTCACAGATGAAGAATGAGTTGTTATGTGAAGCTCATAGTTCCCCATTTTCAGTTCATCATGGCAGTACTAATATGTACAGAGATCTTCGAGAGTATTACTGGTGGGATGGAATCAAAAGAGATATTTCTGATTTTACTGTGACTTGTTTGACATGTCAGTAGTTTAAAGTAGAGTGACAGTTACCGAAAGGGATGCTTCAGCCTCTACTGGTGCCAGAGTGGAAATGAGAAAATATATCCATGGAATTTTTTGTGGGATTACCAAAGACATCTTGAGGTAATAATGTAATCTGGGTTATAGTTGATCGATTAACTAAATCTGCTCATTTCCATCCTATTCGAGATACTCTGTCTTTAGATCAACTTGAACAGTTGTTTGTTAAAGAGATAGTCAGGTTTCATGGAGTTCTCTCTCCATTGTATCTGATCGTGATCACAGGTTTATTTCTAACTTTTGGAAAGTCCTTCATAAGTCATTGGGTACTGAATTAAATTTTAGTACAGCTTTTCATCCTCAATTAGATGGAAAATTAGAACGAACAATTCAGACCTTGGAGGATATACTACGTGCTTGTTCACTGGATTACTAGGGAAATTGGGACCAACACCATTATTGGTTGAATTTGCATATAATAACAGTTTTCATTCCAGTATACAGATGACACCATTTGAGGAATTATATTGAATGCATTTTCAAACACCAGCTTTTTGGGATGAAGTAAGTGAAAGAAAGTTGCTAGGACCAGATTTGGTAGATGAGACGGTAGAGAAATTTCAGTTGATTTAGAACCACATGAGAGCAGCTCAGAGTAGGCAGAAAATTTATGTAGATAACTGGAGGAAGGAACTTTCTTTTGAGTTAGGTGATCATATCTTTCTCAAAGTTTCTCCATGGAAAAGTGTGATGTATTTTGTTAAAAAGGGAAAGTTGAGTCTGAGGTTCATTGGAACTTATTAAATCTTTGAGAAATTTGGATCAGTTTCATACAGAGTGGATTTACCTCCAATTTTATCCCAGGTACACAATGTTTTTCATGTTTTGATGTTGAGAGTGTATATGCCAGATCCATCTCATGTTTTGAGCCCAGAGGTAGTTCAGTTGTTAGAGAATCTCTCTTATGAAGAACGACCAGTCCAAATTCTTGACCATAGAGGGAAAGTATTGAGGAATAAGGTAATTCACCAGGTATAGGTTTTTTGTAAAACCCATACGGTTGAAGAGGTAACGTGGGAATCTGAAAATTATATAAGGGATAAATACCCCCACTTATTTTGATAAGTGAATAAAAATTGAGAGGACGCAATTTCCAAAGGGGTGAAAGATGTAACATCACAAGTAAATGAAGAATAATATATTCTTATACTTATTAATATTTTTGAATTAAATATTAATTTTACTTTAAAAGGGATTCTATGTTCGATAGCATACCCGATACGAAGCAACGGGTTACTTTAGAATCTTACGTTGCACACTAATAATATAATATTGTTATTTTAAATCGTAGTTAACTCCTAGACGTTTTATTTTCAGGAATGAATGAACCTAACTACAATATGATTATACATGTTTTTTAAATTTATTTACATTTATCCAATAAAAGACTGAGGCTTAACATGTGAATGAAACTAATTTTAAGCATAATATATATTAAAAGGCCGATTTATCGCCTTTTAATGGAGAACCCTCTTCAAATATAGTTTTTTTACTTTAATAAATTCTATATGACCAACTAAAATCCTTCTTTATAATTGGGACACAAAAATTTACGTTGAGTAAATTTATGGAATTTTTCTGATAAAGTTCATTTTTTAATGAATAGTCAAAAATATTGTATTTTAATTCAAAAGTGCCTTTTAATCTAATCTATATATATGGTTAGATTATATTTTTAATTGGTTTTAAAGTGAAATTAAAATATATTTTTACCATTTAATCCAGTGTTGGTCATTGGAATTAAGTTCACTTTGAAATTGGACATAAACAAGTATCTATTTTTCATAGTTATTATTTCTTAAAACCACACTATTTGTTTTGATAATGGGAATTAATATTAAAATTAATTAATTCTTATTATATGTTTTTAATTTGTAAAAATAGACATCATTTTTGAATTCGGAATATCAATTATAGCTTAGGCTGAATTTTTGGTATTTTTCTGAAAAACATTACTTTTTTATGAATAGTGAAACCACTTAGTGGTAGTTAAAAAAACGTACTTTTACATTTAAATGAAATTTTACCACTTATGTGAATTGAATTTTGAAAATCCGACATAAATAGTTGTTATCAAGAACAAAAATGTGGTTCAATAAGATGAAAATAATTTTTGGTGAATAGAAACTTTTATCTTTTATTTAACACGGTTAAAGGTAAATAGGGCAATTCAAAGTTAAAGGAATATTATAATAATTCAAAATTACCATAACACTTGTCCTAAACTTATTGGATGAGTAGTGGCCGACCATGGTCATCCTTGGGTCGATTTTGGGACCCCATGGAGCCACTTATGATAGATAATGACACTATAGATTAATTAATTTAACGTAATGACAAAATTGACATTAACAAAAATCTTTTAGTAGTTAATTTTTATATGGTGTTATATAAGTCCTATTTTTGACTATAAATTTTCTTTGGAAAGTTAAAAATTTTTCCTATATCATGGTATTTTTTTTATAATTTTTAGACATCAAATATAGTAAATTATTTATGACACAATAATGATGCAGTATTTACCTCATTAATAAATGATTTAAATAAATAAGATTATAATGATTAAAATATTATCCAAAACATGTTCAATTCTGATTGGATTATTTTATTTCGACCATGACTCATCTTATCATCATATTTAATGATTTTTGGACCATTAGAAACCGAATATAATTATATAATAAAATAATAGTTTCACACTTTCCTAAAGAGCCCCCCCCCCCTATAAAAGGAGACCGCTTCTAACCGATTCCTCACAACTCTCTGGACATCTGGATCGTCCATACTCTATCCAATTAATCTCAATACATCCCTAACCTCCTCTTAAAAGCCTTAAATTAGGCAGAAGCCACTTCAAGAAGTCCTTTGGTTAAAACCAAATGGAGTTACCAAAATTAAAGGTAATGGTTTCTCTTTATTGTTATCTATTATTTTACGTATCCAACCCATAAACTCTTTGTATTCCTTTCCTCTTTAACAACTATAGTATCATAAATATACTAGGATTTTGGTATGAGAAGTATTAGAACTACACATACACACACCTCCATCTAATGGGTGAAGAACATAATGTTTCTGTGGATGCCAAACTAACGCCTCACGAAACAATTATTGTTCGATTTTATCCTACCGCCTCTCATGGTGTATATTATGATGGAACTATATTTATATATGATATATATTATATTTATGATTTCTTTATGATTCTATAATTCTGATTTATAGCACGCCTTTATGGTTTCCATAGTGGGTAATAACGATAATCTCATTTGAGAAAGTGTGAACTACCGCCCCCTCAAAGTGATGTGATTCGTTAATGCCTTATGTGGGACGTATAAAAGATGTATTTAATGATGTTCTATATGATATTATACTGGAATTATAATATACATATGTATCATTATGTTTTATTTCAATCAAAATAAGAAATATAAATGAATGTTGCGTTCATGTGTACGTAGGGCTTACCGTCTCCATGAACGGTGCATTTCATTTCATACCTCCAAATGTTATGTACTATAATAAATACATGAATATAATGGATATATATGATATATATGATATCTAAATAATGATTGGAATTCTGGATATAATGGACTATAGACCACATAGACAACTTGAAAATATAAAGTGTTCATTTTTGACTCAAGAACCAAATATCGACAAAATGAACGTTATAAAGTTAAATTATTACATAATGTTTATAACATGGAAATACATGATATAAAAGGAATAATATACTTGAAAATGGTTCTTAAGAAATTAGAAACTAAAATTAGTTTATTATTCAGGATATTAAAGAGTGATCGAGTCAAGTCGGTCACGAGGTAAGGGACTTCGTCTCAATCTCTTTTCATTGAGGCATATTTAGTTTTAATACAAGACTGTCTTTTATATGATGTATAATCACCTTTGAATTTTCATTTCATTCAAAGTGAATATTTTTCTACGAAGCGTTTTACAAAACGAAAAAAAGGAATGATTCTTTTAACATACGCGGTGAAAACGACCTTTCCGTAGCTGCGAGTACTACATGATCTTTTGCTTCCATAACAAGCCGTAATGTTTTTAAAAGAAAATAAATACCATATAATATTTTATGTATTTTGGTATTGAAAATGGTTTTGATAATGGATTTGTTGTGTCAATATATTTATGTGATATATTGTGTTTGAAATTTGGAAATGTTCTCTTTCCATTATATTAGTTTTATGATTTTATAATGGTATTTGTACATTTGACGGGTGGCTACGTGATAAACCAAATTATAGGTGGGGATGTGAATACCAAGATGGGTGGTTATGTTATAACCTCCAATTCATTGGGTATGGAAGTCATCCATATGGCTATTCCAATTAGTGATATGTGTGGAAGTCGACCGTATGGTTCTTCCATTTATGTATCTTTATGTTCAAAGTTACCTTTATAGGTTATGTGATCATTATATGGGTTTTATGGTAACATTTTGGTTACAAAAGGATAAGTAATGATATTTTATTTATTTAAGAGTATTTACTACTTCATAATGGTTAAAATTATTAGTTATGTTAATGTATTCATGGTTTACTTTTTATGAAAAACTAACAGTTTTCATTCATTGTGTATCCCTTACTGAGACTTTTATGCTCACCCCATGTTTTTGAAATGTTTTTTACAAGACATAATGTGGAATAGGGTCATCGATGGGATCAAGGAAAAGTCATGATGTCTTAAACATTAAACTTACATGACTCTTTTTTTCAAGAGTTCATGTTTTGTAAAAAAAATGGAAACTGTGTAGAAGTTTCTACTTTGTAATATTTTGAGATGTAATAGTTATGTCGTAATTCTCAAATACTCTAAACCTGAAAATATACTCAATGCGAATTATTCATTTAATTAAATATTATGTAATGTTTATGGATGGGTCCTTATAGTTGTTATGAATGGTCGGTTTAGATAACTTTAGGAGTTAAGGTATTGTAAAATGAATATTCATAAAGTAATTTATGTTAATATTGAAATAATATAGAATTTACATATTACCATGTTGCTTCACCTAAGATATTTCTGTGTTAAGAACAATTTTTTTTAGAGGAAACAAAACAACTTTTCTGGGAAGTCATACAGAGGTAAATGACCTTCCAAATCAACATCTTGAGAAGGCAGAAACAGAGTTGAACAGTTTGTTGCAGTGATGGATTAGTTGACTCAGGTGATAAATTGCAGTTGTGTTTATTGATGATATTTTGGTTTATTCTAAAAGTAAAGAGGAGCACAAATATTATTTAAGGGTCATATTTCAAACCTTAAAAGAAAATAAACTTAATGGGAAATTTAGCAAGTAGGAGTTTTGGTTACAAAATTTTTTTTTCCTTTATCACATAGTTTCAAAAAATGGTGTAACTGTTGATCCTTTTAAAACAAAAGTTGTTGAAGAATGACCAAGACCTACAAATATAACCAAGATCCATAGTTTTCTTGGTTTGGCAGGTTATTTATAAGGCCCCATACTTAAACAATACTTAATCTTGAGTTAATAAAATATTACACATTGAAGATATTTTCAGGTTTAGAGTTTTAGAGAATTGGATAATAAAACATGCATTACATTCCACATTTAAACAAAGTGGTTACATAAAAGACAGGATTCATTCTTCCCATCAATGTAAACATATTTAAAATAAAACATGGATTCTTTCTTGACACATCCTTGACACTATCATCACATCACGTACCTTTCCCTTGACCTGTGAAAAGCATTTCAAAAACATGGGATGGGCATAAAAATCTCAGTAAGGGATATAAAAATATGGAATGGAAACATGAGTTTATATATACATAAGAATGAAATAATACTTTACCCATAAAACATATGCACTTTAACATACCTCATCAAATCATGAATAAATCATAGAAATCATAAGACATAAAAGTTAACTTGAGGCATTCATAACAATCTTACATAGGGAGTAACACTATTGGTTACGTTTTGGAATACCCATCATAGTATATTCCCTAAATCTCTTCGGAGAAACCTTAAGGTTTCACTCCTTCGCGTTACACAATGCATTGGAGAGCTATATCAGGCTCACCCTCCCTTAGTCTATCACAGAACCACCCGTCTTCATAATAATGCCCAAGAACCTCAACATTATCGTATCACATAAAACATGCATAAAGGAAACATAACATTTCCACCTTTCAATCACAAGATATCAATACAACACATTGATATAAAAACATTATGAAAAAAAATTTCAATACCAAAATAAAAGAAAAGTAAAACATGGTATTTATTTTTCTTTTAAAAAAAGGTATGGCTTGTAGAGGAAGCCGAAACTCAAATAATGGTCACGGCGGCGGAGAAGTCATTGTCGCCGCATACATACGACAAAAACATTCCCTTTTTCCATTTAGTAAATGCTTCGTATAAAAAAGATTCTTTTTGAATAAAATTAAAAGTCATAGGGGTTTATACACCGTATAAAATAAGGTTGTGTATAAAACAAAATATGCCTCAACGAAAGGAGTTTGAGACGAAGTCCCTTACAAAGAGGGTATCCTTGGTATAAGGATAAATCAATTACATAATTATGGGTGAAAAACGAATACACCAAATATAAGTGGATATTAAGTGTAAAATAATCAAATGTCATTCACACATATTCAAAGGATGACATATTCAATAACTACATGTTGAACCCAATGAAATCGAAATTGGGTTAAGAAGTTCCCTTGAAAGCCTAACGGCGTCACATCAAAATGATTTGATGAGAGATTAAAAAAAGGTTATCTTATCACTTGGACATAAAATTTACATTAATAAGGATATATTAGAACATATCCCAACATAACAATATGTAAATTAAAAGACCCAACAAAAGAAGTCTTTTAAAAAGAGGAGGGTGAAAGGTTCCCTTACCGACATGGGTATCTTTCGAAACATACACCTCGTGAAAGAAGGACAATACAAAATTGATGTAAATACTCATAGAAGAAAGTATATTATACAATGAGTAAAATATTGGGCAGTACATACACTACTCAAAGGAAATTTTGTCAAATGTAGCATAATTCTCATGGGAATAAAAGTGAGATGAAAAAATCCCTTATGAAAACTCGGCAGCCTAACGACGCCACTTAAAATTTCAAAAAATGGATTGATGAGATCAAATAAGGTATATCATCACATTAAAATAAAATTTACAGAAAGAGCAATATAAAATAACATCCCCCATCAAAACAAATAGGAGCTTAAAAAAAGTGACATAAAGGAGAATACTTAAAGAGAAAGTGAGAGGTTAGATCTCTTACGAAAATTCGGCAGCCTAACGGCGCCACTCAAAACTTCCAAAATGGATTGATGAGAGGAAATAGGGTCTCTCATCATATGAACATAATAAGTACATTAGAAGTAATATAAAAGAATATCCCAATAATATGAAATATGAGCTTAAAAGGAATGACATAAAAGAGTGTACTTAAAAAGAAAGAGAGGTGTAGGATCCCTTACCTCGGGTCCAACTTGACTCGATCGTTCTTTAACATACAGAATAATAAACTTGAGTTAATTTCTATTTTCTTAAGAACCTTTTCAAGTTCATTATTCCTTTTATATCACTTATAAACATTTTATAAACATTATGTAATCATTTATGTAAATAATTTTTGTTTTGTCGATATTTGGTTCTTAAGTCGAAAGTGAACTTCTTACAATTACATTTTGTTCGTGTGGTCAAAGGTTCTTTATATCCAGAATGACATTCCTCATTTGGATATCATATATATCATATATATCTAGAATATAAATGTATTTATGATATCACATAATCATTTAGAGGTAAGAAATGAAATGCACCGTTCATGGAGATGGTAAGCCGTACGTACGCATGAACGCTACTTTCATTTCGTTGTCATATTAATGGAATTAACTCTAAATGAGAGGTATGTATATTTTAATTCCAGAATTATATTCATCATTTATATGTGTCATTAATCATATATTTCCATTATATACATGTACTTATAAAAGTACATTACATTTGGGGATAAAAAATGAAATGCATCGTTCATGGAGATGGTAAGTCGTACGTACGCATGAACGCTACTTTAATTTCTATCTCATACTTTAATAGAAATAAATAATAATGATATATAGGTATATTACAATTCCAGTATAACATCATATATAATATCATTAAATCCATCCTTTATACGTCCCACGTATGGCATTAACAAATCACATCACTTTGAGGGGGCAGTAGTCCGCACTTCCTAAAATGAAGATATCGCGTATACCCATAATGGAAGCCATAAAGTTAAGACACAAATGAAAAATAAAGAAGCTTAAGTAAAATATAAACATATTATATATCATATATAAATATAGTGACATCTTAATGGACACCTTTTAAGGTGTTATATGAGTGTTGAACAATCATCGTTTCGGGAGGCAGAAATTCTCCATCCACGGAAACCGTATGTTCTTTAACCATTAGATTTAGGTGTGTGTAAGTGTAGCTAGAATCCATCTTCTAAAAACATCATAGTATATTTAATATACTAGAGTTGTTACAAAAGAAATTAATAAAAAGTGTTTAGGGGGTTGGAGAGGCAAAATAAAACAAAAGGACTCAAGTGAAGACATTGCCTTAAAATCAGGTAACTCCCTTTGATTTGAGCTCAAAGGATTTCTTGGGAAGACTTTTGACCAATGTGAGGCTTAGAGGAGTAATAGAGGGAAGTGGAGAGACAAAATGGGCAGGGGTGGCCGAGCCAAATGCTTTGGGAGTGTGGGTAAGGAGGTAGAGGTGGGGTCCTTTCATAAGAGGAGAGGAGGGGCACTCTTGGAATGTAAGGAAAAGTCACTTTATTTTAAAATGATATTCGGATTTAAGAGGTCCAACATTGATATAATTAGAGTATAGGGTGATAAGGGTTCGAAATCCACTCATCCAATAAGTTTTGGACATGTTTAGGTTTTAGATATTACATTATCTTTCCATTTTATTTAAATCATTAAATAATGAGGTCATCGTTGCATCCACATGATGTCAAAAATAATTTAATTTATTTAATGTGTAAAAATTATAAAAAAAGTTCAATGATGTAGGAAATATTTTTTTCTTTCCAATGAATATTTATAGTCAAAAATTTGATTTGTATAACCCCATTTAAAATGTTTTTTAGTAAAACATTTCATGTTTGTCTCATTTTTACTTTAACTTTAAATAAAAAGATATTAATGTCATTTTCCAACTAAAGTGGATTCATGGGGTCCCCAAGTTGACCCATGGGTTTTCTTGGTCGGCCATGACACATCCAATTAGGTTAGGACATGTGTCAAGTTAATTTCATATTATTAAAACATTATGTTTACCTTAAACTACACTAATTACCTCTAATCGCGATTAAGAACTTAAAAGTTACTATTCACCAAAAAATTATTTTAATCTCATTGAACCAAATTTTACTTTTGAATGACAACCATGTATGTCGGATTTTTGAAATTCAAAACACAAAGATGGAAAAATTTCATTTAAACGGAAAATCTGTTTTTATAAGTACCACTTAGTGGTTTCACTATTCATCAAAAATTGAAGTTTTTCACAAAATTACCAAAAATTCACCCTAAGCTATATTTGATATTCCAAATTAAAAAATGAAGACTATTTTAAAAAATTCAAAACATATAGGTTTCATTAATTAATTTAATAATTAATTCCCGTTGTCAGAGCAAATAGCGTGTTTTTATGAAACAATAAGTATCAAAAGATTGACACTAGTTTGAGTCTGATTTCAAAGTGAAATTAATTCCAACGACCACTATTGGATTTAATGGTAAAAATATATTCTAATTTCACTTTAAAACCAACTCAAAAGATAATCTAATCATATAAATAAATTAGATTAAAAAGAGGTTTTGAATTAAAATACAACATTTTACACTATTCATTAAAAATGAACTTTATCGTAAAGATACCAAAAATTTAAACAAAGTAAATTTTGATGTCCCGATTCTAAAGAAGAGTTTTATTTGGTCCAATAGAATGTATAAGAGTGAACAAAACTATATTTAATGACGTTTCTCTATCAAAAGGCGATAAGTGAACCTTTAGTGAAAACTAGGGCATATACGCCTAAAATTGAATTCATTCCGTATTTTAAGCCTTTATATTTTATTGGATAAATGTAAAAACATTTAAAAACATATATAATCATATTTTAGTTATTTCTATCCATTACCGCCAATACGACATCCAAATGTTAACTACCATTTAAAATAATATTATTTTATTATTAGAGCACAACATAAGATTCCCAAGAAACTCGTTGTTGCGTGTTGGGTACGCCATTGAGCATAGCATCCCCTTTAAATTCATATTAATATTTTATTCACAAATATGGATAAATATGAAAATGTCATATTATTTATTTACCTGGGGTGTTACATCCTTCCCCCCTTTTGGGAATTACGTCCTCGCAATTTTTAAAATTGGGCTTGGAAACATCCTTGAAAGTCCCATATCGGAACAAGAGTCGGTAAAACAATCACTTTAAAATAACGAAAGACAAGTACAAAGGTCACCCGATTTAACCCATACTAGGATTCAAAGTATGAAAATATGGACACGGAGGAAAAAACAAAGGGTCATGATCTGATGGAGAGTGATAGTAAACATGTATAGGAGAAAGTTAACCATAAGAAAATCACAAACTTGTGATGGGTTAAACGGTATTCGATTCCCCAGTAGGAAAAGTGAATATACATCATTTTTGTTTTAAGTTTCTTTTTAATGAGGAATGTATTCATAAGGAAACATAATCACTTATAATTTTGACTTTCAACTATTACTAGATTCCTTAATCAAACTCATATTTTCTCCAAAAGACGAGTATTTAGGAAGACTTGTTCACATTAAGAGTACTATAATAAAAGTTCTAGAGAATCACCAAATCCACAGTAGAGAACTATATACTTCCCATGTCTTTAGACTCTATCCAAAACCAGAACAAAAAAGGTTAGTACATGATCAGATAATCCAGAAAAGGATAACCCTTTATAAAAAGAAAATCAATTCTTAATCTCGAAAATTTGTCCAACAAAACCCAAAGTTCAATGAAGACCATTCGATAAACAATTTTTCCATAAAAATCTTAAAATAAACCAAACTAATATTGAAACCCAACTATTTTGGAGGATTTAGTCACATAGTCTACCATGTTAAATCGTATCATTTATCTCCAAACCACATCAGTTGCTCTTAATGGCTTGTATTGAAAAGTAATTAATCCTAATCACTTATCCTCCATGATAGGTTAATAAATTTCCATAGATAACCCAAAATGAACATACTCATAATTCCTAAAATCATCTAACTAAAAAGAATCAGTCAAACTAACCAGGGACTTCACGTAGTCCAGTGGTAGGCGATAAATACCACTTGCACTTTGGTTGTGGGTTCGATTCCCGCAGCTTTGTCCGACGCGACGGGTTGTCACATGGTCTGTGTGTTGTCCTTTTTCCAAAACTATATAATTCTCAAAAAACTTCCCAAAACGAGATAAAATCTTCAAAAATATACATAACATATTTTAACATCAAGTTTATCTCATGCCTTTCATTTTCCATCATAACATATAATAACCCATAATTAACTCAAAAGTAAGGATCATATAAACCCTAATGGTTACCTTTTTAATTATTAGCTGAACTTCCACATCAATTCGTCTTCTCGTACATGATGCATTATAGAACATACCAAGGTTCAAGTGGTTGATCACGACTCCTTGATAGTTGGTTTAGAACAACCACGACTTTCCTCATTGAATACCCTATTTCATCCAGTCTCTTAATCAAAGAACCACCACAGTTTCCTTCAAACCAATTGTCACTTTGGTGCCTACTAGATCCAGCCATTTTCTAACACCAAAAAGGTCAGTGTGAGTATATCAACATAACCATCATGTACTATTGAGGAAGATAAAAACTAAGATATACTTACTCATTCACTTTATCTAAAACCAGGACTCTTTCTGAAATCCTAACCATTATGGTAATGTCACTTATTATTAAAGAATACCCTAACCTCTAAAGTTATCTAAACCGACCATTGATACCAATTATAAGGACCCAGCCTTAAACCTTACTTAATCTTGAGTTAATACAAGATTACACATTGAGGATCTTTTCTGGTTTAGAGTTTTAGAGAATTAGATCATAAAACTTGCATTACATTCCACATTTAAACAAAGTGGTTACATAAATTATAGGATTCATTCTTCCCATCAACGGAAACCTATTTAACATAAAACTTGGATTATTTCTTGACACATCCTTGACACTATCATCACATCATGTACCTTTCCCTTGACCTGTGAAAGGCATTTCAAAATCATGGGATGAGCATAAAAAGCTCAGTAAGGGATATAAAAATATGGAAAGGAAACATGAGTTCATATATACATAAGAATGAAATCATACTTTACCCATAAAACATAGGAACTTTAACATACCTCATCAAATCATGAATAAATCATAGAAATCATAAGACATAAAAGGTAACTTGAGGCATTAATAACATTCTTACGTAGGGAGTAACCCTCTTGGTTAGGTTTTGGAATACCCATCACAGTATATTCCCTAAATCTCTTCGGAGAAACCTTAATGTTTCACTCCTTCGCGTTACCCAATGCATTGGAGAGCTATATCGGGCTCACCCGCCCTTAGTCTATCACGGAACCACCCATCTTTATAATAATGCCCAAGAACCTCAACATAATCGTATCACATAAAACATACATAAAGGAAACATAACATTTCCACCTTTCAATCACAAGATATCAATACAACACATTGATATAAAAACATTATGAAAACAATTTTCAATACCAAAATAAAATAAAAGTAAAACATGGTATTTATTTTTCTTTTAAAAAAAGGTATGGCTTGTAGAGGAAGCCGAAACTCAAATAATGGTCACGGCGGCGAAGAAGTCATTGTCACCACATACATACGACAAAAAACATTCCCTTTTGTCGTTTAGTAAATGCTTCGTATAAAAAATATTCCTTTTGAATAAACATAAAAGTCAAAGGGGTTTATACACCGTATAAAAGAAGGTTGTGTATAAAACAAAATATTCCTCAATGAAAGGAGATTGAGACGAAGTCCCTTACAAAGACGGTATCCTTGGTTTAAGGATAAATCAATTACATAATAATGGGTGACAAACGAATACACCAAATATAAGTGGATATTAAGTGTAAAATAATCAAAGGTCATTCACACATATTCAAAGGATGACATATTCAATAACTACATGTTGAACCCAAAGAAATCGAAATTGGGTTAAGAAGTTCCCTTGACAGCCTAATGGCGTCACATCAAAATGAGTTGATGAGAGATAAAAAAGGTTATCTCATCACTTGGACATAAAATTTACATCAATAAGGATATATGATAACATATCCCAACATAACAATATGTAAATTAAAATACCCAACAAAAGATGTCTTTTAAAAAGATGAGGGTGAAAGGTTCCCTTACCGACATGGGTATCTTTCGAAACATACACCTTGTGAAAGAAGGACAATACAACATTGATGTAAATACACATAAAAGAATGTATATTACACAATGCGTAAAATAATGGGCAGTACATACACTACTCAATAGAAATTTTGGAAAATTTAGCATAAATCTCATTGGAATAAAAGTGAAATGAAAAATCCCTTATGAAAACTTGGCAGCCTAACGGCGCCACATAAAATTTCCAAAAATGGATTGATGAGATCAAATAGGGTATCTCATTAAATTAAAATAAAATTTACAGCAAGAGGAATATAAAAGAACATCCCACATCATAACAAATAGGAGCTTAAAAGAAGTTACATAAAGGAGAGTACTTAAAGAGAAAGTGAGAGGTTAGATCTCTTACGAAAATTTGCATCCTAACGGCGCCACTCAAAACTTCCAAAATGGATTGATTAGAGGAAATAGGGTCTCTCATAATATGAACATAATAAGTAAGGTAGGAGTAATATAAAATAAAATCCCAATAATATGAAATATGAGATTAAAAGGAATGACATAAAAGAGTGTTCTTAAAAAGAAAGAGAGGTGTAGGATCCCTTACCTCGGGTCCGACTTGACTTGATCGTTCTTTAACATCCTGAATAATAAACATGAGTTAATTTCTATTTTCTTAAGAACCTTTTCAAGTTCATTATTCCTTTTATATCACTTATTTACATTTTATAAACATTTTGTAATCATTTATGTAAATAATGTTTGTTTTGTCGATATTTGGTTCTTAAGTCGAAAGTGAACTTCTTACAATTACATGTTGTTCGTGTGGTCAAAGGTTCTTTATATCCAGAATGACATTCCTGAATTGGATATCATATATATCATATATATCTATAATATACATGTATTTATAATATCTCATAATCATTTTTAGGTAAGAAATGAAATGCACCGTTCACGAAGACGGTAAGCCGTACGTACGCATGAACGCTACTTTCATTTCTTTGTCATATTAATGGAATTAAAACTAAATGAGAGGTATGTATATTTTAATTCCAGAATTATATTCATCATTTAGATGTATCATTAATCATATATATCCATCATATACATGTACTTATAATAGTACATTACATTTGGGGATAAGAAATGAAATGCACCGTTCATGGAGAAGGTAATCTGTACGTACGCATGAACACTACTTTCATTTCTATCTCATACTTTAATGGAAAAAAAATAATGATATAGAGGTATATTATAATTCCAGTATAAAATCATATATAATAACATCAAATCCATCCTTTATACGTCCCACGCATGGCATTAACGAATCACATCACTTTGAGGGGGCGGTAGTCCGCACATCCTAAAATGAAGATATCGCGTATACCCATAATGGAAGCCATAAAGGTAATCCAAAAATGAAAAATACAGAAGCTTAAGTAAAACATAAACATATTATATATCATATATAAATATAGTGACATCTTAATGGACACCTTTGAAGTTGTTATATGAGTGTTGAACAATCATCGTTTCGTGAGGCAGAAATTCGCCATCCACGGAAACAGTATGTTCTTTAACCATTAGATGTAGGTGTGTATAAGTGTAGCTCGAATCCTTATTATAACAACATCCTAGTATATTGAAGATACTGTATTTGTTACAAAATAAATGAATAAAAAGAGTTTAGGGGGTTGGAGAGGCAAAATAAAACAAAAGGACTCAAGTGGAGACATTACATTAAAATCGGGTAACTCCCTTTGGTTTGAGCTCAAAGGCTTCCTTGGGAAGACTTATGCCCAAATGGAGGCTTCACGGAGTAAGAGAGGGAAGTGTAGAGACAAAATAGTTAGGGGTTGGCCGAGCCAAAGGCTTTTGGAGTGTAGGTAAGGAGGTAGAGGTGGGGGCCATTTATAAGAGGAGAGGAGGGGCACTCTTGGAAAGTAAAGAAAAGTCACTTTATTTTAAAATGATATTCGGATTTATGAAGTCCCACATTGATATAATTCGAGGATAAGGTGATAAGGGTTCGAAGTCCACTCATCCAATAAGTTTTCTACATTTGTAGGTCTTAGATATTACATTATCTTTCCATTTTATTTAAATCGTTAAATAATGAGGTCATCACTGGATCATCATGATGTCATAAATAATTTAATTTATTTAATGAGTAAAAATTATAAAAAAACTACTATGATGTAGGAAATATTCTTTTCTTTCCAATTAATATTTATAGTCAAAAATCAGATTTGTATAACCCCATGTAAATATTCTTTTAGTAAAACATTTTATGTTTGTCTCATTTTTACTTTAACTTTAAATAAAAAGATATTAATGTCATTTTCCAACAAAAGTGGATTCATGGGGTCCCCAAGTTGACCCATGGGTTTTCTTGGTCGTCCATGACACATCCAATGAGGTTAGGAAATGTGTCAAGTTCATTTAATGTTATTAAAATATTATTTTTACCTTAAACTACACTAATTACCTCTAATCATGATTAAGAACTTAAAAGTTACTATTCACCAAAAAGTTATTTTAATCTCATTGAACCACATTTTACTTCTCAATGACAATCATGTATGTCGGATTTTTGAAATTTAAAACACAAAGAAGGCAAAATTTCATTTAAATGGAAAATCAGTTTTTATAAGTACCACTTAGTGGTTTCACTATTCATAAAAAATTTAAGCTTTTCCGAAAATTACCAAAAAATCACCCTAAGCTATATTTGATATTACGAATTCAAAAATCAAGTCTATTTTAAAAAATTCAAAACATATAGGTTGAATTAATTAATTTAATAATTAATTTCCACTGTCAGAGAAAATAGCGTGTTTTTATGAAATAATAAGTATCAAAAGATTGACACTAGTTTAAGTCTGATTTCAAAGTGAAATTAATTCCAACGACCACTATTGGATTTAATGGAAAAAATATATTCCAATTTAACTTTAAAACAAATTCAAAAGATAATATAATCATATAAATAATTTAGATTAAAAAGAGGTTTTGAATTAAAATACAACATTTTACACTATTCATTAAAAAATGAACTTTATCGGAAAGATATCAAAAATTTACACAAAGTAAATTTTGATGTCCCAATTCTAAAGAAGAGTTTTATTTGCTCCAATATAATGTATAAGAGTCAAAAAAACTATATTTAAAGATAGTTCGCCATCAAAAGGCGATAAGTGAACCTTTAGTGAAAACTAGGGCATATACGCCTAAAATTGAATTCTTTTCGTATTTTAAGCCTTTATATTTTATTGGATAAATGTAAAAAAATTTAAAAACATATATTATCATATTTTATTTATTTCTATCCATTCCCGCCAATACAACGGCTAAATGTTAACTACCATTTAAAATAATATTATTTTATTATTAGAGTGCAACGTAAGATTTCCAAGAAACTCGTTGTTGTGTATTGGGTACGCCATTGAGCATAGCGTACCCTTTAAAGTCATATTATTATTTTATTCACAAATATGGATAAATATGAAAATGTCATATTCTTTATTTACCTGGGGTGTTACATTATTACTGGAGTAATGTTGAATATTTTGCACGGTTATTTAGTCCAATGACTAAGTTAACTCGAAAAGGTTTTAATTTCATCTGGACAAAAGAATGTCATGATTATTTTCAGGAATTAAAAAGGAGATTGGTGAATGCTCTTGTTTTGGCACTTCCTTCCAGAAATGGTGAATTTGTTATCTACAGTGATGCTTCGTTTAGGGGACTTGGTTGTGTCATTATGCAGAATGATCAGGTAATTTCTTATGCTTAACATTAGTTGAAAACTCATGAGTTAAATTACCCTACACATGATATGGAATTAGTTGTTGTTGTTTTTTCACTAAAAATGTAGAGGCATCATTTTTATCTAGTAAAGTTTGAAATATATATTGATCACAAAATTTTAAAGTATATATTCAATAACAAATAATTGAACATGAGACATAGGAGATGGCTAGAATTAATCAAGGATTATGATTGCATGATCCATTACCATCCAGGAAAAGAAAATAAAGTGGCCGATGATTTTAGTCAAAAAATTAATGTCTCATTAGCCATGCTACGTTTGGAACGAGATCCTTTGGTTTTTTATTTAATGAACTTTGGTATAGAAGTTGTTGGTGCAGAAAATTCTTCTATTATATTTCAGGGGTTAGTGAAATCATCTCTATCAGACATAATAAAGAAATCACATAAGGAAGAAAATGAGTTGTAGAAAAAGGTTGTTTTGGTTCAGAAGGGTAAGTTTCCTGATTTTAATCTTGATAATGATTGTGTGTTGTGTTTTGGGAGGAGATTTTATGTACCTTTTGATTCAAAGTTAAAGAATGAGTTGTTATTTGAAGCTAATAGTTCCCCGTTTTCATTTCATCCTAGCAGTACTAAGATGTATAGAGATATTTGGGTGTATTACTAGTGGGATGGAATTAAAAGAGATATTAATGATTTTACTGTGATGTCTTTAACATGTCAGAAGGTTAAAGCAGAGCGACAATTACTGAAAGGGATGCTTCAATATCTACCAGTGCTAGAGTGGAAATGGGAAAATATATCCATGGACTTCGTTGTGGGATTACCAAAGAAATCGTGAGGTAATAATGCAATCTGAGTTATAGTAGATCGATTGACTAAATATTCTCATTTCCATCGTATTCGAGATACTCTGTCATTAGATCAACTTGCTCGGTTGTATGTTAAAGAGAAATTCAGGTTGTATTGATTTCCACTCTCCATTGTATCTGATCATGATCACAAGTTTACTTTTAACTTTTGGAAAGGCCTTTAGAAGTCATTGGGACCTGAATTAAATTTTAGTATACCTTTTCATCCTCAACCAGATGAGAAATCAGAATGAACAATTCAGAAAATGGAGGATATGTTACATGCTTATTCACTAGATTACCAGGGATGTTGGGACCAACACCATTCTTTGTTTGAATTTTCATATAATTACAGTTTTGATTCCAGTATACATATGGCTTCATTTGAGGCATTATATGGAAACCATTATCAAACTCTAGAATTTTGGGATGAAGTAGGTGAAAGGAAGCAGATGTGACCAGAATTGGTAGAAGAGATGGCAGAGAATGTTCATTTGATTCAGAAGCACATGAGAACAGCTCAAAGAAGGAAGAAAAGTTATGTAGATAACTGGAGGAAGGATCTTTCTTTTGAGGTAGGTGATCATGTCTTTTCAATGTTTCTCTATGTAAAAGTGTGATGTGTTTTGGTAAAAATTGAAAGTTGAGCCAGAGGTTCATTGGACCTTATGAAATCCTAGATAAAGTTGGATCAGTTTCATAAACAGTGGATTTACCTCCAAGTTTATCCCAGGTACACAATTTTTTTCATGTTTCGATGTTAAGAAAGTATATGCTAGATCCATCTCATGTTTTGAGCCCAAAGGTTGTTCAGTTGGAAGAGAATCTCTCCTATGAAGAACAACCAGTTCAAATTCTTGAGCATAGAGAGAATGTGTTGCGGAATAAGATAATTCCCCAGGAAAAGGTTTTGTGGAAGAATCATATGGTTGAAAAGGAAATGTGGGAATATGAAAATGTTATGAGGGATAAATACCCCCAGTTATTTTGATAAATGAATAAAAATTGCAAGGACACAATTTCAAAAATAGGGAAGGATGTAACATCCCAAGTAAATGAAGAATAAGATATTTTTATACATATTAATATTTTTGAATTATATATTAATTTTACTTTAAAAGGGTTGCTCTGTTCGATAGCGTACCCGATATGCAACAACGGGTTTCTTTGGAATCTTACGTTGCACATTAAAAATATAATATTACTATTTTAAATGGTTGTAAACTCCTAGCCATTGTATTTTCGGGAATGAACGAAACTAACTACAATATGGTTATACATGTTTGTTAAATGTATTTACATTTATCCAAAAAAAATTAGAGGCTTAAAATGTGATTGAAACTAATTTTAAGCGTAATTTATATTCATATGTCAATTTATTTTCTTTTAATGGAGAACCCTCTTTAAATATAGTTTTGGTTACTTTAATAAATTATATATGACCAAATAAAATCCGTCATTATAATGGGGGCATCAAAATTTACTTTGTGTTATTTTTTGGAATTTTTCCAATAAAGTTCATTTTTTAATGAATAGTGAAAAAATTGTATTTAAATTCAAACGTGCCTTTTAATCTAATTTATTTCTATGGTTAGATTATATTTTCAATTTGTTTTAAAGTGAAATTAAATTATATTTTTACCATTTAATTCAATGTTGATAATTGAAATTAATTTCACTTTGAAATTGGATATAAACAAGTATCAATCTTTTGATAGTTATTGTTTCTTAAAAACACACTATTTGTTTTGAAAATAGAAATTAATTTTAAAATAAATTAATTCTACTTATATGTTTTGAATTTTGAAAAATAGACATAATTTTTGAATTTGGAATATCAAATATTACATAGGATGAATTTTTGGTATTTTTCTGAAAAACTTCAATTTTTGATGAATAGTGAAACCAGTGAGTGATAATTAATAAAAACTGAATTTTTCATTTAAATGAAATTTTTACCACTTTTTTGAATTGAATTTCTAAAATCCAAAATACATGTTTGTTATCAAGTAGTAAAATGTGGTTCAATAAGATGAATTTTTTATGCTGAATAGTAACTACTGACGTTTTTTACGGTGGTTAAAGGTAAATAGGGCAATTCAAAGTTAAAAGAATATTATAATAATTAAACATTACATTAACACTTGTCCTAAACTTATTGGATGAGTATTGGACGACCATTTGTATCCTTGGGTCTATTTTTGGACCCCATGGAGGCACTTATGATAGATAATGACACTTTAGATTAACTAATTTAATGTCAAGACAAAATTGACATTAACAAAAATATTTTATTATTTAATTTTTATATGGTTATATATAACTCCTATTTTCGACTATATATATTATTTGGAAAGATAAAATTATTTACTATATCATGTTATTTTTTTATAATTTTTAGACATCAAATACAGTAAATTATTTATGACACAATAATGATGCAGTATTTACCTCATTAATAAATGATTTCAATAAACAATATTATAATGATTAGAATATTATCCAAAACATGTCCAATTATAATTTGATGATTTTATTTATACCATGAATCATCTTATATTTATATTTAATTATTTTTGGACCATTAGAAACCGAATAAAATTATATAATAAAATAATAGTTTCACACTTTCCTAAAGAGCCCCTCCTCCCCCTTATAAAAGGAGTCCACTTCTAACCAATGCGTCACACATTTCAAGCCATTTGGCTCCTCCAAACTCTACCCAATTATGCTACCTACATCCCTATCCTCCTCCTAGAATACTTACCATAGGAATAAGGCACTTCAAGGAGTCCTTTGGCTCAATCCAAATAGAGTTACCCAAATTAAAGGTAACAGTTTCTCTTAAATTGTTATCTTTTACATTACTTCTCCAACCCCTAAACTCTTTTTACTCATTTATTTTGTAACACCAATAGTATAATAAATATACTAGGATTTTTTTATGAGATTTATTCTAACTAGACATTCACACACCTCCATCTAATTGGTAAAGAACATAATGATTCTTTGGATAGAAAACTAACGCCTCACGAAACGACGATTGTTCAATTTTATCCTACCGCCTCTCATGGTAGCTATTATGATGGAAATGTTTTTATATATGATAAAAATTATATTTATGAATTCCTTACGAATGTTTACTTCCCATTTATAGCATTCCATTATGTTTTCAATAGTGGGTAAATATAATAATCTCATTTGATGAAATGAGAACTACCACCCCCTCAAAGTGATGTGATTCATTAATTCCTTATATGGGATGAATAAAGGATGAAGTTAATGATATTAAACATGATATTATACTATAATTATAATATACCTATGTATCATTATGTTTTATTTACATTAAAATAAGAAATATAAATGAAAGTAGCGTTAATGCGTACGTACGACTTACCGTCTCCATGAACTGTGCATTTCATTTATTACCTCGAAATTTTATGTAATATTATAAATACATGTATATACTGGATATATGTGATATATATGATATATAAATAATTATTTTCATTTTGGATATAATTTTTTGTTGAACACATGGACAACTTGTAAATATAAGCTGTTCATTTTTTACTCAAGTACCAAATATTGAAAAAATGAACGTTATTAACATAAATGATTACATAATGTTTATAAAATGGTAATAAGTGATATAAAAGGAATAATAAACTTGAAAAAGGTTACTAAGTAAGTAGAAATTAACTTTAATTTATTATTCTGGAGATTAAATAGCGATCGAGTCAAGTCAGACATGAGGTAAGGGACTTCGTCTCAATCTTCTTTCATTGAGGCATACTTGGTTTTAATACAAGACTTTATTTTATAGGATGTATAAAAACCTAGGTCTTTTCATTTCATTCAAAGGGAATATTCTTCTATGAATCATTTTAGTAAAACTCAAAAAAAAATCTTTTAACGTACACAGTGACAACGACCTTTCCGCCACCGCGAGTACTACTTGATCTTTTTCTTCTTTAACAAAATGTAATGTTTTTAAAAGAAAATAAATTCCATACACTATTTTATGTAGTTTGGTATTTAAAATGGTTTTGATAATGGATCTGTTATGTTAGTATATTTAACTGATATATTGTGCTTGAAATGTGGAAATGTTCTCTTTCCATTATATTTGTTTTATGATTTTAAAATGGTACATGGACATTTAACGGGTGGTTACATGATAAACCAAATGATGGGTGGGGCCATGAATACCAGGAGAGGTGGTTAAGGTATAACCTCCAATGAATTGGGTATAGATGTTGGCCCTATGTCTATTCCAATTAGTGATATGTGTGGAAGTCGACCGTATGGTTATTCCATTTATGTATGTTTATTTCCCAAGTTACCTTAATATGTTATGTGTTCATTACATGGGTTTTATGGTAATATTTTGGTTACAAAAGGGTAAGTAATGTTCTTTTATTCAATGAAGAGTATTTTTTGCTTCATAAAGGTAAAAAGTATTACTTATGTTAAATCATTCATGGTTTACTTGTGGTTTTGAAAAACCAACAGTTTTCATTCTTTGTGTATCCCTTACTGAGCTTTTTATGCTTACCCCAAGTTTTTGAAATGTTTTTCACATGACATAATGTGGAATAGGGTCATGGATGGGATCAAGGAAAAGTCATGATGTCTTAAAATGGAACTTGACATGACTCTTTTTTTCAAGAGTTCATGTTTTGTAAAAAAAATAAAAACTGTGTAGAAGTGTCTACTTTGTAATATTTTGAGATGTAAGAGTTATGTCCTTATTCTTTGAAACTCTAAACCTGAAAAGATCCTCAATGTGAATTATTTTATTTAATTCAATATTATGTAATGTTTAAGGCCGATTCCTTATAGTAGGTATCAAATGTCGGGTTAGATAAATTTAGGAGTTAGGGTATTGTTAAATTAATATCTATAATGTAATTTATGTTAATATTGAAATCATATAGCATTTACATATTACCATGTTGCTTTGCCTAAGATATTTCGATGTTAAGAATATTTTTTTGTAGAGGAAACAAAACTACTTTTCTAGGAAGGCATACAGAGAAAAATGACCTTCCAAATTAGTATCCTGAGAAGGCAGAATCCGAGTTGAACAATTTTTTGCAGTGATGGATCAGTTGACTCAGGCGATAAATTGCAGTTGTGTTCATTGATGATATTATGGTTTATTCTAAAAGTAAATAGGAGAATGAAAGTTATTTAATGGTCATATTTCAGACCTTAAAATAATAGAAACTTAATGGGAAATTTAGAATTTTTGAGTTCTGGTTAAATGTTTTTTTCCATGGTCACATTGTTTCAAATAATGGCATAACTGTTGATCCTGCTAAAACAATAGTTGTTGAAGAACGGCCAAGACCCAAAAATATAATAGAGATCCATTATTTTCGTGGTTTGGAAGGTTATTACTGAAGGTTTTTTGAATATTTTTAATGGTTAACTAGTCCAATGACTATGTTAACTCAAAAAGGTGTTAAATTCATCTCGACAAAAGAATGTGATGATTGTTTTCAGGAATTGAAAAGGAGATTGGTGAATGCACTACTTTTGGTACTTACTTCCGGAAATGGTGAGTTTGTTATCTATAGTGATGCTTCGTTTAAGGGACATGGTTGTGTCTTTATGAAGAATGATCAGGTAATTTCATATTCTTCACGTCAGTTGAATACTCAGGAGTTAAATTACCCTACACATGATATGGAATTAGCTTCTACTGTTTTCTCTCTAAAAATTTAGAGGCATAATTTGTATGGTGTAAAGTGTGAAATATATACTGATCACAAAAGATTAAAGTATATATTCACTCAGAATGAATTGAATATGAGACAGTGGAGATGGATAAAATTAATCAAGGATTATGATTGCAAGATCTATTACCATCAGGGAAAAGAAAATAAAGTGGATGATGATTGCAGTCGAAAAAGTAATGTATCATCAGTCATGCTACATTTGGAACGATATCCTTGGGTTATGATTTAATGAACTTTGGTATAGAAGTTTTTGGTGCAAGAAATTATTCTGTTTTGTTTAAGGTGTCAGGGAAATCATATCTATCAGACAGAATTAAGCAAGCACAGAAGGAATTTAGTGAGTTGCAAAAAATGGTTGGGTTGGTTCAGAAGCGTATGTTGCCTGATTATTTTCTTGATAATGATTGTGTTTTGAGGTTTGGGATGAGATTATGTGTACCTTTTGATTCATAGTTGAAGAATGAGTTGTTATGTCAAGCTCATAGTTCCCCGTTTTGAGTTCATCCTTGCAGTACTAAGATGTACAAATATCTTCGGGAGTATTATTGGTGGGATGGAATGAAAAGAGATATTTCTGATTTAAATGTGAGGTGGTTGACATATCAGTAGGTTAAAGCAAAGCGACAGTTATTGAAAGGGACACTCCAGCTTCTACCGGTGCCAGAGTGGAAATGGGAAAATATATCTATGGACTTAATTGTGATATTACCAAAGACATCTCGAGGTAATAATGCAATCTAGGTTATAGTTGATCGATTGACTAAATATACTCATTTATATCCTATTCAAGATACACTATCATTATATCAACTTGATCGGTTTTATGTTAAATAGATATTCATGTCACATGGTGTTCATATCTCTATTGTAACTGATCGTGAACACATGTCTACTTCTATCTTTGGAAAAGGCCTTCAGAAGTCCATGGGTACTGAATTAAATTTTAGTAAAACTTTTCATCCTCAATAAGATTGGTAACCAGAACGAACAATTCATAATTTGGAGGATATGCTACGTTTTTGTTCACTGGATTACCAGGGAAGATGGGACCAACACCTTTCTTCGGTTAAATTTTCATATAATAACAATTTTCATTCCAGTATACAAATGGCTCCATTTGAGGCATTATATTGAAATCATTGTTGAACTCCTACTTTTTGGGATGAAGTAGGTGAAAGGAAGCTTATGGGACCAAAATTTGTGGAAGAGAAGGAAGAGAATGTTCAGTTGATTCAGAATCACATGAGAATAGCTCAGAGTAGGCAGAAAATTAATGTAGATAACTGGAGGAAGGATCCTTCTTTTGAGGTAGGTGATCATGTAATTCTCAAAGTTTCTCCATGGAAATGTGTGATGCGTTTTGGTAAAAATGGAATGTTCAGTCTGAGGTTCATTGGAACTTATAAAATCCCGGAGAAAGTTGGATCAATTGCATACATAGTGGATTTACCTCCATGTTTATCCCAGGTACACAATGTTTTTCATGTTTCGATATTGATAATGTATATGCCAGATCCATCTCATGTTTTGAACCCAGAGGTAGTTCAGTTGGAAGAGAATCTTTCTTATGAAGAACAAAAAGTGAAATTCTTTACCGGAGAGAGAAAGTGTTTCGGAATAAGGTAATTCACCAGGTAAATGTTTCGTGAAAAACCATATGGTTGAAGAGGCAACGTGGGAATCTGAAAATGCTATGAGGGATAAATACCTCCACTTATTTTGATAAGTGAATAAAAATTGCGAGGACACAATTTACAAAAGGGGGGAAGGATGTAACATCCCATGTAAATGGATAATAAGATATTTTTACACTTATTAATATTTTTTTATTAAATATTAATATTACTTTAAAATTGTTTCTATGTTCCATAGCATACCTGAAACACAACAACGGGTTTCTTTTGAATCTTACGTTTCACACTAATAATATAATATTATTATTTGAAATGGTAGTTAACTCCAAGCCATTGTATTGGCATAAATGAACTAAACAAACTACAATATGATTATACATGTTTGTTAAATGTATTTACATTTATCTAATAAATGTTAGAGGCTTAAAATGTGAACGAAACTAATTTTAAGCATAATTTATATTAAAAGGCCGATTTATTGCCTTTTAATGGTGAATCCTCTTTAAATATTGTTTTGGATACATTAATACATTCTATATGACCAAATAAAATCTTTATTTATAATTGGGACATCTAAATCCAATTTGTGTATATTTTTTGAATTTTCCAATAAAGTTTATTTTTTAATGAATAGTGAAAAATATTGTATTTTAATTCAAAAGTGCCTTTTAATCTAATATATTTATATGGTTATATTATCTTTTTAATTTGTTTTAAAGTGAAATTATAATATATTTTTACCATTTAATCCAATTTTGGTCATTGGAATTAATTTCACTTCGAAATTGGACATAAACAAGTATCAATCATTTCATAGTTATTATTTCTTAAAAACACACTATTTTTTTGATAATGGGAATTAATTTTAAAATTAATTAATGATTCTTCTATGTTTTGAATTTGGAAAAATAGAAATCATTTTTGAATTCAGAAAATCAAATATATCTTAGGATGAGTTTTTTTTGTATTTTTCTGAAAAACATCAATTTTTGATGAATATTGAAACCACTTAGTGGTAGTTAAAAAAACTGACTTTTTCATTTAAATGAAAATTTACCACTTCAGTGAATTGAATTTTGAAAATACAACATATATTTTTGTTATCCAGATGTAAAATTGGTTTCAATAAGATGAAAATAATTTTTGGTGAGTAGTAACTTTTGACTTTAATTTACCACAGTTAAAGGTAAATAGGGTAATTCAAAGTTAAAAGAATATTATAATAATTCAAAATTATCTTAAAACGTGTCCTAAACTTATTGTATCAGTAGTGGCCGAACATGGAAATCCTAGGGTCGATTTTGGGACCCCATGGAGCCAGTTACGATAGATAATGACACTTTAGATTAATTAATTTAAGGTAAAGACAAAATTGACCTAACAAAATTATTTTAGTAATTAATTTTTATATGGTATTATATAAGTCCAATTATCAACTCTAAATATTATTTGGAAAAATAAATCGATTTCCTATATCATGGTATTTTTTTATAATTTTTAGACATCAAATACAGTTAATTAATTGTGACACAATAATGCTGCAGTATTTACCTCATTAATAAATGATTTAAATAAATAAGATTATAATGATTAAAATATTATCCAATACATGTACAATTCTGATTGGATGATTTTATTTCGACCATGAATCATATTATATTCATATTTATTTATTTTTGGACCATTATAAACTGAATATAATTATATAATAAAATAAAAGTTTCACACTTTCCTAAAGAGCCCCTCCCCCCTTATAAAAGGAGACTATTTCTAACCAATTAATCACAAATGTAATGCCATTTGGCTCATCTAAACTCTTCCCAATTAAGCTCCCTATATCTCACTCTTCCTCTTAGAAGCCTGAACTTTGGAATAAGGCACTTCAAGAAGTACTTTTGTTCAAACCAAAGGGAGTTACCCAAATTAAAGGTAACAGTTTCTCTTAAATTGTTATCTTTTATTTTACTTCTCCAACCCCTAAACACTTTTTATTCCTTTATTTTGTAACAACACCAATATACAAAATATACTAGGAGGTTTTTATGAGATTTATTTGAGCTACACATACACACACCTCCATGTAATGGGTGAAGAACATAATGTTTCTGTGGATGGAAAACTAACACCTTACGAAACGATGATTGTTCAATTTTATCCTACCGCCACTCATGGTGGCTATTATGATGGAAATATATTTATATATGATATATATTATATTTATTATTTTATTATGATTCTGTACTTCCAATTTATATCATGCCTTTATGGTTTCCATAGTGGGTAAATACGATAATCTCATTTGAGGAAGTGCGAACTACCACCCCCTCAAAGTGATGTGATTCGTTAATGCCTTATGTGGGATGTATAAAGGATGGAGTTAAGGATATTATATATGATATTATACAAGAATTAAAATATACCTAAGTATCATTATGTTTTATTTCCATTAAAATAATAAATATAAATGAAAGTAGCGTTCATGCGTACGTACGGCTTACTGTCTCCATGAACGGTGCATTTCATTTCTTACCTAAAACGTTATGTACTATTATAAATACATGTATATACTGTATATATATGATATATATGATATCTAAATAATTATTTTCATTATGTATATGATGGACTATTGATCACATGGAAAACTTGTAAATATAAGGTGTTCATTTACGACTCATGTACCAAATATCTTCAAAATTAACGTTATTAACTTAAATGATTACATAATGTTTACAACATGGTAATAAGTTATATAAAGGGAATAATAAAATTGAAAAAGTTTCTTAACAAGTAGAAATTAACTTTAGTTTATTATTCTGGATATTAAAGAGCAATCAAGTCATGTTGGACAAGAGTTAAGGGACTTCATCTCAATCACATTTCATTGAGGCATATTGGGTTTTAATACAAGAATTCATTTTATACGCTGTATAAACACCTTTGACTTTTCATTTCATTCAAAGGGAATAAATTTCTACAAAGTGTTTTACTAAACGAAAAAAAGGAATGTTTCCTTTAATGTACGATGTGACAATGACCTTTCTGCCGCGATGAGTACTACTTGATCTTTTGCTTCCTTAACAAGCCGTAATTTTTTTAAAGGGAAATGAATACCATATAAACTTTTATGTATTTTTGTATTGAAAATGTTTTTGATAATGGATATGTTAGGTCAATATATTTTAGTGATATATTGTGTTTTAAATGTCAAAATTTTCTCTTTCTATTGTATTTGTTTTATGATTTTATAATGGTACTTGGACAATTGACAGGTGGTAATGTGAAAAACCAAATGACAGGTGGGGCTGTGAATAACAGGATGGGTGGTTACGTTATAAAGTCAATTGCATTGGGTATGGAATTCAGCCATATGGCTATTCCAATTAGTGATATGTGTCAATGTCCACTATATGTTTATTCCCTTTATGTATGTTTATGTACCAAGTTACCTTTATATGTTATGTGTTCTTTACATGGGTTTTATGTTAATATTTTTTGTTACAAAAGGGTAAGTAAGGATCTTTTATTCATTGAGGAGTATTTACTATTTCAAAAAGGTGACAATTATTACTTATTTTAAAGTATTAATTGTTTACTTGTTGTTTTGGAAAACTAATAGTGTTCATTCTTTGTGTATCCCTTACTGAGATTTTAATGCTCACCCCAAGTTTTTGAATTTTTTTTCACATGACATAATGTGGAATAGGGTCATGGATGGGATCAAGGAAAAGTCATGATTTCTTAAACATGGGACTTGACATGACTCTTTTTTTCCAGAGTTCATGTTTTGTAAAAAAATGGAAACTGTGTAGAAGTGTCTACATTGTAATCTTTTGAGACGTAATAGTTATGTCCTAATTCTCAAAAACTCTAAACCTGAAAAGATCCTCAATGTGAATTATTCATTAAATTCAATATTATGCAATGTTTATGGCCAGATCCTTATATCTATCCTAGATCCATTTCCACTTGTAGTATTTATATACGGATGTATTTCATGGGAAAACCACTTAATATCTACCTTAACAAAATGTTAAGATTATCTTCTATATTTAGCCTCAAACTCTATATTGGATTATGTTACCTAATATTTGTGTTCATAAATATAGTTCATAATGTTTCTACTAAACTGCAATTAGTACCAACTATAAGGACCCTGACACTAGTATCCCAAATTTATTGTGTTACATTATTAAATTGGAATAGATAAAAATAATCAAATCCCAGCAGGTCGATAAGTTTATATGTTTTGGAGAACTAGATATATACATGATACCCAATTTACACTGGGAATAGAAAATAAAACATTGTGCATAAAAATTAATATTATAAACATCCTTGAAAGCACATTAAAAGTATTTGTATTAATTACCTGGGGAATAGAAAAAAATAAGGGTGAGGTAAAATGATTATTAAGGGTTATGTAATGAAGAATCTATCATAAATCAATAAATAATAATCAATTTTGGAAAGGTAAATAACTAAGACCACATGAAATTTAGTTAATAAGTAGAGAATAAAATGAATCCGAAGATTATATCATAGAAAAAATGTCATGGATAATAATATTTTAATATTTCATGAAAATAATTTTAAATTCACAGTGATTTTGTTTCCCATAAATATAATCCATTTTCCATCAATAAAATTGAAAGGATAGTTTAATACATACTGGGTGAAAACCGATCTGATTTGGGAAACTGATCCAACTTATGAGACTTCGGATGCATCGATGGGGTTTCTATAAGAACCTGAAAACCCAAATAATTAATTTCTAAATTATTCCTCATAAATTGAATAATTTATTAAAAAAATATACAATATTCCTTATCATGAATTATATGTACATAGTAAATGATATTTATTAATAAATATTTCCCCAGTTATTCAAATTAATTTAAAATTAAACATCATATGTAAAAATTGTATAAAATTTTGGGAATAATCATATTCATTACTCAACAATGTTGATATTTATGATATGTTTTATTTCAAATGTGGAATTCTTTTAGAAAAAAAATTATGTGATAATGCTATAGACTAAAAATTGTAGTGAGATTGTAAAATTACATTTACCACATAGTAATTATAAATTCAAAACTACTTGGATGGGATATTTAAAAGTGAAAAATAAGATAATAAGAATCATTATAGAATCATGATATTACATGTAAAATAGATATTATGTACACAAAATAAATGTGACTAGGTTCAAAATGAAAAATTAGTTTCAATGGAATGTAAATTGAGATGAAATCCCCTATATCTTGCTTTATTTTGATTTAACATGATATAAACCCTTTTATAGTTGTTTAAAACCTGTCATTAACTTCCAAAAGAACCATATTAATATTTATAATAACATATATTCTCCTTTTATTACATTTTACCTACACATTTTATAATAACCATTCATTATTTTCATTATTTACAGTGTTAATTACCTTGGTTTCTCATGTATGTTTTTTTATTAAATATCGAGTTATTTTACATATCAAAAACATAAATAATCTACAGTACAATAATCATAAACTACTTATCAAATTTTTTACATTAATGATACATATAAAACCATCCATGAAGGATCTTTTACAAAAATGAAATACATTACAATCATGGAGATCATATATCGTACACACTCATGAGAAACATTACCATTTTCACCGATCATTATAGAAAGGTGGTAAGTAATTTTTACCTTTATCAAAATATAATAATATAATAATTACTATATTAAATAATTTTATATATCATCCATGTGGTTTGGTGAGGATAAGAGAGTCATGTCGCTTCGTGATGGTGGAAATCCACACGAACACAGACGATGTTATCATCTTTAAGTGATTGAAAATGTTACAAAAAATGATATATATTATATATATATAATGATAAATATTTCATTAATATAATAATTATTTCATTTATCTTAAATGTATTCATTAATTAAATTCTTATCACCATCCACGTGAAGCGTTCGTGAAGGGAGAATTACATCTCTCCATAAGGTAATAGTCCGTTGTACATGCAAGCAACATAATTTTATCTCCTACAAAATGTATGTTATATATATATATACATATGTGATATTATTAATCCATAGGTATAAATATTTTTTTAATATCATATATATAAATTAAATCTATCATTATACCCAATCGTGGAAGGTAATAATAGAAGAACTATTGACATCAATTCACGAGGTGATAGTCCATTGTACACACAAATGATGATTTATTAAGCCATTTGATGGAAGTGGAGATTGTTGTAGGTTATAAAAATATTCAAAAAACATAATATTATATTAAATATACAGATTTTGATATATCATCATTATTTAATAATAATTTTAGGAGGTGGAGAAAGAAATAAAATAAAGATGCTGGTAGAAGAACATTAGCTCTTCTCCAGAAATATTCCTTAGGTTTTTTCTAATCCCATCATTGTTTAGATATTTTATACACTAAAGATTACATAATTAGGGGAAGAATGTGGTGAAGTGATTTGGGATGGTATTTTGGAAGAAATTTTTTTATGGTGTGAATAAGTGATGGGATTGAGTACCTTTTTATAATTGGGGAGGAGTGAAATTAAAATAAATAACCGAAATCACTCAATATTGGGAGGTGAATATTATCTAAAGAGGATAAAAGTTGATACATATGGTGTTTTATGGTTGTTAGGATCAATAAAAAACTCCACAACACATTGAAATACATGTTTAAACTTGTTTTCCTTAATTTATATGTTCCCCTACATTTAATATTTTTATTTTTCTCTATGGTAAAGAGTTTTATAATCTCAGTAACTTATCCTTTAGGAATAAATTAAAGTTTTAATTATTATATATTTTTACCCTATTATTATAAATATAATATGTAATTAAACATATATATATAATATGTGTTGGAAATATATTTTAATAGAAATGTAGGTAACGTGAAAAATGACCACTTTAACCTTTACAACGCTAAACCAAGATTTTACTATTTAGGGGTTAATATATTCATTATAAAAAATGATCCAATAGTGGATAATAGTTGATATATAGTATAATTTCATAATAACTTGTAAGAATATATTATTTTTGGAAATTTTAAAACATTTAATAAAATATAATCTATCATAAAAATCATTAATGTAAATTTGGACATTACTCATTTAAGTTGAATTTCACAAAATAAATAAAATGTTTAAATTAGAATATATTTTGTCTGAAAATGCTAAAAATTATATATTCTTTTAAAAAATAATTTAACAAAAGAAATCATTCAATTCCTTTCACTTTAAATATTTTTGGTTTCATTTATTTTATTTAATTATTAAGTAAATAATTACTGTGTTGGCTATTATAAATAATTTTAAGAAATTATTTTATCTCTAATAATTAAAGATAAATTAATGATAAGAAATATATATATTTCAAGATAATAACTATAACTAAACATGTGTTGTTTTTTTCCTATACCAAATAATTATAGATATTAAAAGCAATAACGATTCCTTTTTTGAATTTTTCTTTTCATAAATTATTATAAATGTCACATTCTAGGAAATGTTCCAAAAAATTCATAAAAAATATCATATGGTCATAATGTTAGAAATATTTCCATAAAATGGGTGTTATGATAGTTTATAGTTCATTTTAACCCTTATCTTCTTAATTTAACCCCTCAAAAGACTCATTCTTACCTTAACTTTGGTAAATAAATCTTAATACATTTAATATTAATTTTGTTCATCAAATATTTGACCTTATTTGTAATTATAACTTATTTATATTCTAATAATGAAACCAATTTTTATAAAATTAAATTTATATAAGTTGAAAAGAAATTAATTTAAAATTAATCATGCAAACGCGATGGGAACATGAATCGTTAAAGGGGAAAAGTCAAAAAGTTAATAATGTTTTTATATCTCAATTAAACATAAAAATGATTCCAAAGAACTAAATTTTGACAATTTATATAAAATTCTACTGATTATACTTCCAAACCAATATAAATATAATTTAATGTTATAAATTATTTTTACAAAAAGGCAGTTTCAATTTAGATCATTATTTTTCACTATTCTTAAAAAATTAAACTTTCCAGAAAAATAAAAAAAGTTAAACATATGATAATATTAGTAACGTGATTTAAAAAAATTGTGATCTTTTTCAAAATAAAATTTATAAATGTTTTAATATTTTATTTTAAATTAAGTTTCCAAATCATGACTAAACAATGTTTTGTTTAATCCCAATGTAACGCGTAGGGAAATCTATTGATGAAATTAAAATTTTTATTAAGGAAATATTTTGTAAAGTTTTTGTTTGTCACAATTATGTTTTAATTATAGGTTTAAACTAAATCAAAAAAAATACCACGATTAATGGATGATTATGAGGAAATTTAGTATTAAAACCGTTATAGTGGAAGTGTAATGATATTATTTAGTGTTTATTAGTGTGATATATAACAATTACAAATAATTAGAAAAATAAAATAGATTATATAATTTCATTACTAAGTAAAACCAAAAAATTCCTACATCATTGTTACATCTTATTAAATAAATATTCAATTAATATCATTACTATCCATGCCATAACCAGAAAGGATTTTTGTCTTTGATGAAAAGGTATATAATCATATTATTTATGAAATTTATTTAACATCTCCCACATAGTTCTTCTCACCTAAACCCGTTCTTCTTAATTCCCTACATAAAAATTTTCTTTATAATATAGAGAAATGAAACCTAGGAATGGGTGAGATCAGATGCTTAGTAAGGGTAAACATGAGAGATATCAAAGAATTATCATATGTAATCATATCATAGGAATTAGGGTATGTTAACATGACATTATAATTTAAAAATCATACCCAAAAATTTATAGATCATAATAATAACATAAGGCATTGGAATATAATATGTTATAAATCATAAAAGAATCATATATCAAGATCCATAAGATCAGATCACATGAATAAGATCCTATCATACATAGCGGTATAAAATTTGGGAAATGATCATAATCATTGAAATATTATATCAGGGATACCCACCAAGACATTCATCACATGTTATGTATAATATAACCACCGATGTACCTACTTTAGGAGTGGTATAACCTCCCATATACACTTTGAGATCACAATAATTAATCATTACCCAATGAATTGGTGGGCTATAATATACTATCCTATCACATAATCTATTCGTATGATTTCCATACGATCATGAAATAATTTACCATTTCATCATATCTTAACCCATGGTATAGAAAATGTCTTTCATCAATATCTCTTCTTCATAATTAGAAAACATTTATAGATAAAATAAATAAGGTATCATTGGATTATATCCCTAGTGATCTTTGAGAAATATCAATGGATGTATTAATGGATGAAAAATTCCTTTAAAAGTTCATGTGGACATTTCTATAGGAGAATACACTTCAAATTTTAAAATCATGTATTTAAAATATAAAAATTTCAATAATAATAGGAAAATATTTTCTTTTAATAAATCAAGTGAATCTTTTCAAGGATGATTAAAAAAGATTAGTCATTATGGTATGAAATTTTTTTTCTGTTTTATATGTGAAAAATAGATTTTGTTCACATGTTTTCTAAAACATATATTGTTTGGAAAACAATAAGAATATTGAATTTAAAATTTTAAAAGGAAAGACCAATTTTGGTAAAAATTAATTTAAAAATATTTTTGTATAGTAAATACATTTTTGAAAACATTTTTAAGAAAATATGGATGTAAATGATAAGAATCCTGGATGAAGAGAAAAAAAATATCTGGTTTATATTAAAAAACATTATTTCATAATTTTGAGTACTTTTAAAGAGTAAAATGAATGTAAAACATATAATGTAAATAAATAAGTAGAGATGAAAAAATATATAAGTTTCTCTATAGATAGATCATATAATGTTATCATCATAAAAGTTAATCAGAAATAGACACTCAAAAAAGTGAGATAATAACATAGAAACCTTACAGCTTTGGTAACATTTGAATCATAACACCCAATAATGTAATATATTTAAAAGAAACATTCAATACATGAAATATAAATAAATAAATGTTATAAAATATAAAATTATTGTTATATAAAACACACAAAATAAACTAGTGGTCAATACAACATATGTCTCACAGAAATAAATGGAAGTCGAGAAACAATTACCGCATGTTTGAGTTTCATCGTAAGTAATGTAACCACATTTATAATAAATTTAACTTTTTTAGCTTTATTAAAAAAAACATATTAATACTTGTAATACCATTTATGTTTTACTTATAACATCATAACACCAGTTCATTAACAATTCCTTGTTAAAAACATTGTTTCAGGTGATAACTGTTTCATTTTTCATGTATGTTTCGATTCGTATAATTTGGTAATTGCACCTTGATCATGGTTAAATCAAATAATTTTTCCTAATAAGTATATAAATATATTATATATTAAGTGTACACATATTAATAATATTCCGTAAAATTTATTTATTATTAAATGAATTACACCGTTAATAGAGATTGTAGTTCGTACATACACATAAACACAATTTTCATGTTTAAAAAAAGGAAATTAGGAATGTTAGTTTTTTACAATTGAAGAATCATAATTATATGTAATATATATTATATTTTTATTGAATATATCTTTAAATTTATACATGAGTGGTGGTGAAATAAAAGGAATCACATCATTATGTGGAGGTGGTAAACCACACATTTTCTCGATAAATACATTCATTTCCCATTAGATAGAAAGAATAGAGATAATGGTTATTATATCAGTATAAAAAATTTTGTTATATTAAAAATAATTAAATAATTATTTTATATGGACGGAAAAAATTTATACGAGGTATAATAATAAATAAACATTAATGTATTCGGTTAAGATTGTTACCTCTTCATCAGGATACCTTCCTTGGATTTCAACTTGAGCATTCTAAAAAATGGAAATAGGGGAATAAAAAATGATTTCCTTTTAGTCAAAAAAATATAAGAAGTTATTAGTTTAGGTATTGTTGATTTATAATTATAAAAAATAATGAATAAGGGTGGATATGACACACCCTTTTATAAATGAGGAGAGGACACACTAGGAATTACATAAAATATTTATATATAATTAATATATTTCTCAAGTATAGTGATTCAAAAAAGAAATGTATTTGAATAAAAATAGGATATGGTAGATATATATTTAAACTATAAATTTTAGAAAGGTTTTTGTGTTTTTTAATAAAGTTACTTTTGGATAAACAACTTTTCCATCTCTTTGTAACCTTAACCAAAATAACAAATTTTTTAGCATTTAAGGGTAATAAGTTTCCTTCTAATCATATTGGTGGATCTAAAATGGTCCATGGATCAAATTTTTTACCATTTAAAATTAATCCTATATAGTTTAATTTTTTTATTTTAAAATCCTTTACAAAAATATTTTTTATCATAAAATATAATTAACGTCATTTTTGAGAATATTCATTTAATTTTACTTCAATGTCATCAAGATAATAATTTACCTAAAACATAAAATATATTACCATTATTAATACATTCTTATTAATCTTAAAATTCATGTAACATCACAAGTAATCCAAAATATATTTAGTTTAATGTTTATAAAATCATTTAATAGGTTTTCCCTTGAATTTGTGCAAGTGTAGATTCAGCATTGTGTTAGAATGTAAGGAAAATTTATCAAAACTATTTTTTTTTGAAAATTATTCATCATAGAATATACTTAGTTTTGATCGAAATAAAATTTTATACTCATTCATAATATCTTTTTATCTATATGAAAACTTATAATATAAATTAAAAAAAATAGACTAACATCTTAAATTTATACTTTTCCTTTAATAATATACATATAAAAATAAAAGGAATGTAATTTGTTTTCACATATTTTTATATCTAGGATGGATTTGGTCAAACTACACTCATCCAATTGGATAACGGTAAGTGTTAGAGGGATATTAATTCCTTATCTCATTGTTTTAACCGAATTTTTATTTATTTTAACCTTATCAAGTTGACAAATATTTAACATGGATACTATTCATAATGAATTAAAATATAAATAACCTATTTAAAAAAATTTAACCTATGGATACAAAATATGCAATCCATTTTTTAATAATACTTTTTTATACCAACTTGAATATCATTTTTGATCTCCACAGGTTGGAGACAAGAACATATATATTAATAAATAATAGTTGGGAATCATTTCAACCTCAACATATTAAAATAACTTAGTAAAATGTGGAAACATAATCAGATATATATGAATCAATACATACATATCAAAGTACAATGAGACACATAAGACAACTAAATGAAGAACAATAAAACCAAAAACCATATTCTAGATTTCTACAACAACCCACTCTATCGCAAGTCACCTATCCTAGGTCAGCCAGTCACAAACATATAATGCAATATGATTTCACAAACACCTTTTATAAGAGCATAAAAGGCTAAAACACAAAAAAGGTATAATTAGGGTGTGAGCTAAAGATCCTAGCATGATTCCATCAATGATTCAATTAAATTAATTCATACAAAAATTCCAATATTCTAAAAGAGGGGTAAAAATAATTGATTATAATGATTAAATTTAAATTAGAGTTTTAAACAGTTAAATTCATTTATTTAACTAAATTTGTAAAAAATTGAATTTCAAAATTTAAAAACAAAGAATTTCATGAACAGATTTGAAAACCATTTCATAAGATAATTTCAGATAGTCAAGAAGAGTTGAAAATATGCACCTTATATAGAAAATGAAAATGAGTCAATATAATGGATCCAAGGTGTATAAAACCAATAAATTAATCCACAAAGTGAAATCTTGTGCCAAAAATAGATATCTAATATTGTCATGTGTTGACTATCAAGTATATGAATTTCATGGGTACAACGTAAGTATTTTAGTGAATCAGCCTCAAAATAACTAATATAATTACCCCATGAATGATTTTTGGGCTTATATATCGTCTCACTGGTTTCAATAAATCCAGTTCCACGCACACCCTCTATTCTGTCCACACATCTATAGCCTAATTCTTTCATATTCTCCATGGATTCACTAGAAGGGTGAATGTCCCCTAGTGAAGCATATATCTTGGCCATCTTATCAAACTATATAGGTTCCCATGACTTTTCAAAATAGGTGAGTGATATATTCAAGTTATGAGGATCACATGGGTTATCCTTATGAAACATGGTCATTATCAGTTCTATCAAATGTCACTCCCAACCTCAATTATGTCAAAGTAAATCATAACTTTTTCAACATCCAAAAATTTAATTATAAAAATAAATTTACATTAATGGTTTTTACGAGAGAGTATCGTCATTAAGTTTAAAACTGGTTATCAAGAATCATCAATTAAATTCAAATAAATTAAAATAATTTCATCATTCAAAGAGGTTAACCATTACTCCTTCATTTCCAAAATAATCATTGTAGTACCAAAATGGTCATTAATACAATAATTTATTGAAAAATCATTCATAAATCATTTAATGTAAGAATTTTAATATTAAAAGTATTGAAAACATCTAAAAACAAGGGTTTTAATCCTATTTCCTTGTGAATAACTCATTTATATCAAATAACCTTAGAACACCCATTTCGAAATAAGGATAAAATCATTAAAATGGTGTTCTTTTTCATTTAATAAATTCAATAAATTTTAAAATATTTACAAGACATTAAATATTTCAATTCATTTAATTCGAATCAAGGAATTTCATTTTATATATTAAAACCCGAGACAAATCCCTCTTTTTCTCCAAAACACTGTTTAAAAGTTCATTGAAAATAAATTCAGAAAAATATATAATTTATAAAATTCATAACAATGTGATAGAAATAAATATTATATCCATGAAATTAATTCCATATTCAATTCAATTAGAATATTTTCTAATAAACTTTTATAAAAAATTAAATAGAAATATTTCACAGAACCTATGTTAGAAATCAAGAAAATTGGTATTTATGAATTTATAAAAAAAAATTGATTTAAAAAATGTTGTAAAATTAACGAAACTCCTACTTGGAATATAAAAAATCCATCCTCAAAAAAATTCTATATTTTTCCCTTTTTATAGAGATCATTAGATATGAGAATATAAATCATGAGAGAAGAGACAAGAGATCCTAGATCCAATATCCCATAAGAATCTTCCACGATCCATCAAAATGAAAGGCCATAATAACGATTAGAATAAGGAATCAAGAGAATAAGGAAGATCCAAGATTAATAAGAAAATAACTCACCAAAGGATAATATATTCACTTTGATTGGTGCTTTAATCTGACAAGAGATGATGATTGGGGAGAAAATGCCTCAACAGGGAACCCAATAGCCAAATAATAAAAATATGTTGGAGTGGGAGGAGTTTATTGTTAATTATGGGGGGTTTTAATTTTAATTTTAATTTTCGGAACATTAATTACATTGTGCATGGTTTCCTAGGTTAGGTCACATGGTTAGTACTAACAATACGCCTAACTGTGTACCCAAAAAAGACCCCAAGAAGAGCTTCACACTTAGGTTGGAAACTTATTTTAACTATACACAAACCTTTTAACCCCTTCTATTTAGGTTGTAAACTTTGATTAACCATGTGAAGACAATGTGAAAAATATGCAACCCCCATCTGCCCATGTTAGAAACATTGTTTAACAATGCACAGACCATGTGAAAATCTTGCAAAGGACCAAACAATTTCAAAAAAATCTATTAAAATACTAAAAACATCCCTTAAAAAGTTCCAATCATTGGGTACTCAAATACTATGTCAATACACATAAAAACAATTTAGGGGATGTTATAACCTCACCACCAAATGTCTTTTTGTCCCCGTAAATTTTCTAGTCTGAAAGATAAAACATGAATTCAAAAGAGGTTATCTATCACTCATCTTATGAGGTGAACGGTCCATGGTCCAGAATTGAGACTCACCCAATGTCTAATAACACACCCAAATCCAAAATCAATATACCAAGGTCATATCACATCTCCAAGCTTGAGAAATAATGGACACCCAACATAGGACTCCCCACCATTTAAAGATTCATCAAAATAGGGTAAAATAATAAACCATTTCCCATAGACCCAAATAAGACACATCACCCACTCACTAAAGATAATCATATAAGATCTAGCATCCACAAGAATAATAAAAAAATAAAAATTGATTTCAGCATTGGTTATGTACACGATGGTTTAATGACCCAACATTATTTTACTGGAAATTCCCATTCAATGATAGTGTCATAGAGTATAAACCACATAAAATTACATGAATAACACAATATAAACTTTATAAATGAACAATGAATGAAATCAGTGGATTTTCTTGATCTTGAAAAACATATACAAATACAATAATAAGTTGACCAAGGAAATATAAATGTGACCCTTATGAATAGTAAACTATAAAATTGAATAGTAACCTCACCAATTACAATATAAATTAAATTTATCCTTCCCATAAGTGACTATATAATATAATTATATCATAGTATAAGTAAATAAATATTTTAAAATAATTTAATTAAGTGCTTGTATTTTTGTATGTCATAAATATATAATTAAAATTTTATGATTAATTTAATTATTTAAATGAAATTTAATTTCAATAAAAATTATTCATAAATAAATATTTAACTATCTTATGACGATATGATAATTTTTTTAGACCTTTGTTAAATTTTCAATGTGTTATATAATTAGTTATAATTTTAAAATCGGTATTTTCTGAGTAATTTATGATTTTAATTAAAAATTAAATTTATCATAATTATAAAAGTTATCTAAAAAATGTAATTAATTTTTCAATTCTAAATTTCAATAAATGGTTAGGTATATTTTTTTTTGTAATTTTCGGACATACTTGAATTGATAATGACTAGTAAAATATGGTAATTTACTATAAATGATAAATATACAAATTATGGAGTCATAGATGATGTATGGATGATGTAAGAATAGAATATATATCTATCCTTTATTATTTTAATTTTTTTTCGATAATTATAAAACTATTCATAATATTGATCTAAAATAATGATATAATGAATAAAAAATGGGAAAACACGCATCTCCTCCACTCTAAATAGCCCCCCTCACAACCTCTTCTCCACACACCTCTGAAGCATTGAGCCTTGTCCAAATTATAAAAAACTATATTCCAAATATGCTTCCGCATATAAAATACATTTTTTTAAATAAATACTAAAACTAATCTCATAAGGAGGTTCTCGAGAAGAATGAATCAAGAGGTAAAACCCTCTTCTTTTTCTTTTAATTTATTTTCAAGTTCCTTTCTTTGTTTATATCTCCTCTCCTCACCTCATAAAAATGGGATGATAACTTATGTAACATAAAAACATAATAATGTTATTATTAAAATTTATTAATTTATAATCATCAATCCTTCCCTCTCATTTTCTTCAACAAATAAAAACATCATCCGTGATGTGTTAATTCATCACATTCAAGGAAGACATGTCTTACAAATTTTATTAACAACTTCAAGACTGGTCATGAAATATTTTAATGGTTTAATAGTATTATAATTTTAGAATTATATATTATTAAATGTTCAGGAATCATTTTATACACATTATATTAATTTATAAAACAAAATTAATTTATTGTGATCAAAAACTGTGAAAATGAACCCAAAGAATTATCATTAACTATTTATCAAATGATTCATCCAAATTTAATAAAAACAAATGATTGATAAAGAAAAATTAACCTATGTAAGATAATCAGTAACTTATAACTTCAATTATGGAAAACTATTCTCATCTTACATGATTATCCTTACAAGTATATAAGTAAACTGATCATGAAAACTAAGGAATCAAATGCTCTGAAACGATGAAAATTGAATCACATAACAAATACAAAGGGCCATAAATGAAATTAATTAAATTGTAATAAAAAATAAATGTAAAACATATTATGACATAATTAATTAACGTATTTATTTTCGTTAAGCATGGCATTTAGATCAATTGGAGAACAGTTTTAAACATAATTCAAGGTATTTTAGCCGAACCTCCACTATTTCTACGGGTTATTCATTTCCTCTTTTTACCCAAATAAAATTACCATCTATTTTTATGTAAATATTCTAAATTCTGTTTATATTTTCTGAACACAAGTCTCAAGATCCGTTCATTATTTTTTGGGGGATACACATGTTTTTAAAATGTTTCATACTCAATTCTTTCTGATAAGCTCGTCCGATTTAAGGGAACTTCCTGAATTCATACCAATTTTCATGTGTGAACCATAATCTATTTTAATACTAAATTATTTTAATAAAATAAATTATTTTACTATGAATACATTATTTTTTCACTTTTAGTTTTATATAAAAGATTATTCAATTTTTTTTCAATTCTCTTTAATATTTTCATTAAACTGCCCTAAAATGTTTTATTTCTATAGTTTCTTAAATTCCATTTTTACACATATTCACTTTATTTTGACATAAATTATCATTTTATATGTAATTATTCCCTTATTAATTTCCATATATTAATTAAATACTTTCTTTTATGGACATCAATGTGATATTTATTTATTTTATTTATTTTTTATAAGATTATGATACCCACTTCTTACCATGGGTAACCAATATGTTTTGTTAGATTCCATAAGAATGATTCTTTATGGGGAAAACATATTCATGAACATGTTATGATGGGTGTTCCCAAACATTATTTCAATGCATTGGTTTATTTTTAGTCTCATGTGACGTCATGTTCAACTGTTATGGGGCTTAGCCCTCACTCATGCTTCATATGAAACAGTCTTGGTGGTTAACCTTGAATCATTATCCTTCATGTGAAATAATAATATAATAATTCTTATGTAATGTTTTATATTTTTTACAAATATCCTATGATACTATGATTACATATTTTCCAATTCCTTATGTATATTCTTTCATTTTAGGTCATCTTATTATTCCTATCGACCTAGGGGAAATGATTTATTCTTATATTTATTCTCTTAGTAGGCTTTTTAGCTCATCCCATTATTCATGTTATCCCAAGGATATCCTATGAAGATGTAAGGGATAAAATGAATATAGAATCTCATAATCGATGAAAAATCAAGACAGTTTTTATTTTTTTCATTCGTTTTCAGTTTTATGTACCTAGTCTTCCAAAGACACTATAAATTACGATCCTTCCCTTGTAATTTGACAGTTAATTATGTTGTAAATAATATAATAATTTTTGAAATGGATAGGGTTTCTATAGTTGGTATCAGAGAAAGGTCAATTTATTATTGGAGATTAATAATATAGGACTTTAGTATGAACCATTGGGATAAGACTAGTTATGAGAAAAAAACCTAAATTTTGGTTATTGTATAGTAAGTGTTTTGTCAATAAAATATATCCATGTCTAGATATTATAGGTGGGAGTGGTTTTGGAACATATTCACCTAGGAGTAACATCTCCAACATGGTTTTTTGGTTTTGACTTGAGGTCACTAGGTTCCCAAAAATGGGCTTTACTGTGTAACTCTTTTGACACTCCTATGGTATATGTTTTGGTAAAATCATACGCTCGTTACAAACCATTATTTGTGGAACAAAGAAAATAGCATAATATTATATGTTATGAAACAGATAATGGATAACCAAGAAAAAAACCTAGGGATCCAATGTTAGGATATCATTTTCCTTTAAAAATTTTATTCTTTTTGGGTTTAACAATTCATTTTACATGCTTATTATATATGTATTAAGGTCCAATAATTGAAATTTATTTTCAATGTTAACGGTTAAAAATAGTATAACACGTGATAGCAATCAATATGATTTTAAATGAGATGATTTACTAATGATACTCCAAATATGATTGGAACCAGTGCTAAAAACATCATTAAAATACTTTCTAAACCATCTCATGTTATTAATAATTACCAAAATGTTGTGGAACACCCACCTTCCCCATAGAATGTGAAAGTTTATATCAAATCCTTCATGTGGAAAAGGATCCCCATTATTTGAGGTCTTCCAATCCCCTCCTTGTGGAACACTGAATTAACTGCTTTAAAAAGATATTTTATGTCCTCTCGTGCTTATTGGAAGTGAAATTTGAACTTGTGGTCTACCGTTTTCATGAGGAAGCTGATCAGTGGTGGGAACTAATAAAAAATACCCAATCCAAGGTGGAAATTGATTTCATGGATTAAGAGGAATTCAAGAAACTGTTTGTTGATAAATATTTTCCCCAAATCCTATTTCGGAATATAGGAAGAGAGTTCCTTGGACTAATGTTGAAGGAAGATGATTCTATCAGATCATATAATGAAAAATTTATAAGGAATACAATATATTTCTATGGATTTTTCATAAACCCTGAAATCATGGGGGATATTTTCTTTAGTGGACTAAGACTGAGTCTATGAATATTGTTGGTGATTTGAGACTTTGACAGTTTTGAAGAGATTATTACTTGTTCCCTATAGTTTGAGATAGAGATAGGAGACTCTCAGTGGTCTCATGGTATTGGTGATAAAATGTGCAAAATGGATTCTAATATGGATGGATCTGCAAATAAATATCATTATGGAAGGAAAACTGAATATCGCACATGAAAAAGTTGTGGAAAAATAATCTTGGGATCTATCAAAAGGGAATGAGGAGATGATTCAAATGTGAATGAATGGGGCATCTGGTTAAGAACTATTAAATGGATATACAGAATTCTGATAATGTGGATGAAAAATGGAAGGTTTAGGTCAAAATTTATCCTAGAGTGTAATATTTTAACTATAAGGAACATGTGAAATTTTCAAACTAATTCCCTAAGCCAAGGGTTGTGAGAAGAAATCAACAAAAAACGCTAATGAAACATGGAATGGCATATGCTATCACTACGCCTAAGGTTTTGCTGAACACAGATGTGGTTAATGGTACACTAGTTATTCATTAAAGAATAGTGAACTTCATATTTGATTATGGTTCTACACATTCATTCATATCGTGAATGTTTTGTATAAATATTCAAACACATCCTTAAAATATAGTGGTTGAGTCAACATTGATACCAGAAAATGGGTAAATTATTGCATAAAAAGTATATAACTCTTCCCCAATTAATGTTTGTGGATTAAAACTCCTATAAAAACTAATCGTTCCTCCATTGGTGTAGTTTTATTATATATTGGGTGTGGATTGGATATATTTATATAAATCCAATATCAACTATCAGGAAAGGGATATCACAATTCACATCTTGAAGAATCCTCCAATTATATACATTTTTAAGGATGATGATGAATCTTTTTTAGGATCATTACCTAAATTTTGGATATTACTAACTTATGAGAAATAATATCAGGCTCAAATTATTGAGACAATGGAGAAAATAATCCTTGATGACATGCCCATCCTGAGGGATTACACTGATGTATTCCATGATGAATTTTATGGTCTTCACCCTAATCAATAGGAGAATTTCCCAATTGAAAATATTTATGGATATCTACATATATAATAGAAACCATATATAATGGACACCTTTGAGATAGATAAACTAATGTAGAAGTTACCCGAGAATATAGATAAGGGTTTTATATGCCCCATTGCTTCATCATTGGGTGAACTAGTCCTATTTTTCAAGAATTTGGATGGATAATTGTTCCTATATATTTATTATCAAGAACTTAATAAAATAAAAGTAAATAACAATTATCCGCTAACATGGATAGTTGACCAGTTTGGTCAGCTACATGGGGATGCTGTTTCCCTTAGGTGACCATTAGTTAGGATATCACTAATTAATAGTATTGAAGGACTATATTACAAATATTTCATTTAGAATGAGGTTTGGAAACTATGGGTTCCTAGTTCTTCCATTCATACCCACTAATTCTCCAAAAAATCATGGAGTTAATTAACAGTATTTAGATATTACCTCGACAAATTTTTGGTAGTATTTATTGATGATATTATGATATACTCCATGAGAAAGGAGGAACATGAGGATTATTTGAATACAATGATGAATAAATTATGATCTGAAAAATTATTTGAAAAGTATCATAATTTTGGGTTCTATATTTAGGAAATATCATTCTTGGGGCATGTAATCAGAAGAAAAGGGATATCTGTGGACCCTTTAGGACAACCCTGCTTTCTATTACAACTTAAATATGCTTTATTACATATAACGTCACTTGATAAAACAAATAAGATCGAGAGGTTTAGTTTCTTTGGGGATTAAGATCAATACATTAAAACTTTAAACTTGAAATACAACATCTTTATTGAAAACATCCTATACATGACCACTACATTCCTTCGAACATAGCATTGCATGGGATAACCTGAGGACATGCATAAGAAAAGGGAGAGCTATAAAGCCCAGTAAGGGAGTACATAATGAATAACATGAGGAGTTCAATACATGATAGGAAATAGGAATATCAATAGATCATAAGAGTAACATGAACATAAAGGTATGATAAAGCATGATAATCATAACATGGAAATGTGGCAACAACACTTAACATTGAATTAGCATGAGCCAAGGCTCATTGCACATGGAGCATGAGTAAACCCTCATTGCACTTGAAGCACGAGTAAACCCTCGTTGCACTTGAATTAGCATGAGTCAACACTCATTGCACATGACATATCATGATACTATACATTACCCAATGCATTGGAGCGCTATAAGGGCGCACCCTTCTTAAACATTTCATTTCATGCATAAGTGTGCCACATGGATCATAAAACATGGATTCATAAAACATAATCATTTATTCCACGATAAAGGAATGTGGAATTCATACATGAAACTTTATAATAAATAAGTAAATGTGTATAAAGGTGAATACCTTTGATGGAGAAATGGGCATGGTATTCCCTACACAATGATATTGGCTTAGAAAATCGGTGTGATTTCGGCAGCGTAACGGCGTGACATAAGAATTCATAAAAATGGTTGATGAGAGAGAAATGGGTTCCTCATAATATTTACATGTAATGGAAAGTAAGTAGGTCATATAGATACATGTCCCAACAATTGAAAAGGAATTTAGATTCATGATACAAAAGTATTTCTTGAATATAAAAGAGGAGAAAAAAGTTCCTTTCGGAGTTTTGGCATAGTAACAGGTGTACATGGGAGGAATTTAATAAGAGAGAAAGGGGTATCCCATCATTCAAATAATAATAGGTCAGTATGGGGGAGGTGCGAATCCATACACCAACATTCATAATTGAAATTAAAAGGGAAATACAACTTAAAGAAAATTGAAAAAAACGAGGAAGGAAGAAAAAACCCTTACTTGGAAGTGTGCTTCCAAAGGCTAGAGAGAGGCTTGTGAGAGGCTTATTGGGATCTTGGGGAACCTTTAGAGGATTCTAGAGAGAGTAGGGAAGAGGTTGGACGAACTCCAAGGGATTTGAGTGAGGAGGAAGTGGGAGCATGGGTGGGTTTATATAGGAAAGGTGAGAGAATTCTTTATTATTTAGGTTTGGGACCCCTTATATTAAAATAATCCAAAGCACAAACCATCCCATGGTATTTGCCCATGGTTTCTGGAAAAGGAAAGAGTAAGACAATATTTTAGAAGGACAAGGTCCGAACGTATTAAAAAATTAGGTTTTCTTATGTGGAGGTGAGTCACACTCCCTAGGAAATTAATTTAAAAAGGCGAAGTGTTGAATAAGTCTTGAGGGATCCATTAATGCTTTGAAAAGTAAGTCAAAAAAACCCAAAACCTCATTATTTTAATGATAAAACACATATTGGCCGAACATAAGGATTATGGTATTTTATTACATCACCATTGGGTCATTATGATGTCATAAAACACATTATATATTTAAATGGTATTTAATTTTTACCCAAAAATTTGACTGTCTCAGAAAATTTAGGAAAAATTCACCGTTGGATAATTTTGACGTCCTGATTCCAAAAATAATATTTATTTTATCCAAATAATTTTCTAAATATGTGAATTTTCACTTTTAAAATAAAAACCGACATTTATAAAAAATTCTCGGGTTTTGACAGAAATGGATTACAAACCTTAATAAAAGTTTTAATTGCATTCATAAAATTATAAGATCATTTATATTTAATAAAAATTAATTTAATATTAATAATAATATTTTATTAAAATATTATTTAATTCAAAGATCCTTTAATTTAATAAAATATAATTCTTAATTGAATAATAGCTAAAAACACCATTTGTACTTTAAAAACTAATTACAATGTATCAAAAATGACTAGAAATTATAGTCATTATTATATAAAAATATTATGTACATGAACATGGTGCTACTTATTTGTTATATAACCCCTTAAAATAGCCGCATAAGACCTAAGGGTAAGGTGTGCGATGGTGATAGACTCTTGGGGCAACTCAGATAATATCGCTCGAGTGGTAATCTCTCTCAACTTCCTCTTTTCCCATAGACGGTCCTGTTCAAGCTTGACATAATGATGCTCAGCTTGGGCTTGGTCAAGGGAGAAGCCCAAAGATGCCACCTCTTTTCCGAGCTCCAAAAAATGGGCTTCATAAGGGGAAATTCTAATGGATGAGGCCATCGCTTCCTTTGTCTGAGTAGAAATGGGTTAGTTAAAGCCTTATATTTATACTACTCAGATGATCACTGTTCAACCTCTATAAAAGTAACTGTCACAAATCTTAACGTAAAACTAAAGAAGTTTACATCTTATAAAAACATTTTTCATAAAGAAACATTGAACTGGATCAAGAGGAATTTTCCATTAATGAAACTTTGGGTCGTTACAATATTCCCCCCTTAAGAAATTTCGCCCTTGAAATTTTCCTTTTCCCACACTAAAACAAAAGTGGGTAACTCAGCTTCATCATATCCTCTGACTCCCAAGATGCTTCTTCAAACTTGTGGTTTCTCTACAACACCTTGACGAGGGGCATTGTCTTTTTTTGTAGAACTTTTTCTCTACGATCTAAGATCTCCACTGGTTTCTCCTCATAAAAAAGATCATCTTCAATTGTACCACCTCAGAAGAGAGTACATGTGAAGGGTCCGGTATGTACTTCCTTAAGAGGGATACATGAAAGACATCATGCACCTTGACCATAGTAGGTGGAAGTTCTAGTCGATAGGCCACAGCCCCAACACGATCAAGAATCTCAAAGGGGCCGATGTACCTTGTACTTAACTTCCATTTCTTTCCAAACCTCATGACCTTCTTCCACGGAGATATGCGTAAAAACTCCGTGTCTCCGACTTTAAACTCAAGGTCTCGTCGACGATTATCTGCATAACTCTTCTGTCGACTTTGGGCTGCCATGATATGCTGATGAATGGTTTTCAACTTCTCCACCATTTCATCGACCATTTCTGGTCCAAGCAGCTTACGTTCACCGACCTCATCCCAACATGCTGGTGTTCTACACATTTTCCTATACATGGCTTCATATGGTGCCATTTGGATGCTCGAGTGGAAACTATTATTATAAGAGAACTCAACCAGAGGAAGATGTTGATCCCATCCTCCTTTAAAGTCCATTGAGCACGCTCTCAACATATCCTGAAGTGTTTGGATAGTCCGCTCGGATTGGCCATCAGTTTGAGGATGATAGGTCGTACTGAAGTTCAGTTCAGTATTAAGATCTTGTTGAAGACTCTTACAAAACATAGAGGTGAATCTTGGATCTCGGTCAGAAACAATAGATAGTGGTACTCCATGCAACCGTACCACATCCCTGATATATATCTGTGCCAGTTGATCCAAAGAGAAATCCTCTCGAATAGAAATGAAGTGTGCATTCTTTGTAAGACGATCCACAACAACTCAGATTGCATTGTTGCCTTTGGATGTCCTTTGAAGTCCAGTGAAAAAGTCCATGGTGATGTTCTCCCATTTCCATTCTGGTATGGGCAATGGTTGCATCATCCCCTTAGACTTCTGCCTCTCTACCTTCACTTGCTGACACACAAGGCACTTTGATGTATATTCAGCGATCTCCTTCTTCATATTACCCCAGAAAAAGTTTTCTCGGAGATCTCGATACATCTTTGTGCTCCCTGGGTGAATAGAGAAATTTTAACTATGTGCATCATCCAAAAGTTCCTTCTTCAGCTCCGAAAAAGATGGAACACATAGTCTTTTCCCAAACCACACAATTCCTTCTTCATTAACATTAAACTCTGATGATTTTCCCTTTTTGATAGCTTCCACTTTTTCTTGGATTCCCGCATCATCCATTTGAGCATCCTTTAACCTTTCCAAAAGAGATGGTTGAGAAATCATTTGTGAAAGGATTGATTATGTTCCCTTCTTTATGATTCCCACATCCATATTCATTAAGTCTAAGAAGATTGGATCCTTCTCAATTCTCATCATTGATCGAATCGCTAGATCCTTTCTACTTAGGGCATCTTCCACCTTGTTTGCTTTCCCAGGGTGGTAATGTATTGAACAATCATAATCCTTGATGAGCTCTATCTATCTTCTCTGGCGCATATTAATCTATTTCTGTGTGAATATATATTTAAGACTCTTGTGGTCAGTATATATCTCAAATTTCTCTCCATAGAGATAATGTCGCCAGATTTTCAAGGCAAAGATCACCGCCGCTAACTCTAGATCATGCGTTGGATAGTTTCACTCATGGATTTTCAACTGCCTTAAGGCATAGGATATCACATTATCATTATGCATCAGCACACATCCTAAGCCCTTCTTCGAAGCATCACTGAATACCACAAAAATCTCCCCACTTGTGGGTAAAGTGAGCACGGGTGCAGTGATAAGCCTCCTTTTCAACTCCTTAAAGCTTTATTCGCATTCATCACTCCAAGAAATTTTTACTCCCTTTCGATTTAGTTTGTTAAGAGGGTTGGAAAATCGTGATAAATTTCTCACAAATCGTCGATAATATCAAGCTAACCCCAAGAAGCTACGGATATCAGTTACGTATGCTGGCCTCGGCCATCCCTCAATTGCATCTGTTTTGGAGGTGTCCACAGATATCCTATTGCTTGTGATGATATGGACCAAGAATGATACCTCCTTCAACCAGAACTCACACTTGCTGTACTTGGCATTGATCTTCTCCTTGCGCAATGTCTCCAGTACAGTTCTTAAATGCTCCTCATGGTCCTCCTTGGCTTTGGAGTATATTAGAATATCATCTATAAAGACTACCACAAATTTGTCTAGGTAATATCTAAAGACTCTATTCATCAAGTCCATGAATATTTCTGGAGCATTGGTGAGTCCGAAAGGCATTACTATGAATTCATAGTGCCCGTACCTTGTATAAAAATCAGTCTTGGGGATATCTTCCTTCTTCACCCTTACTTGATTATATCTCGACCGCAAGTCCACCTTGGAGAAGTATTGTGCTCCACACAGCTGATCAAAAAAGTCATCGATTCTTGGGAGAGGATACTTGTTCTTTATCGTGATTTTGTTAAGTTCACAATAATCGATGCGAAGCCTCATTGACCCATCCTTCTTCTTGACGAAGAGGACTGGTGCACCCCATGGTGATGCACTTGGGCGTATAAACCCTTTATCCAGATTCTCCTGTAGTTGTTTCTTTAGCTCTTCAAGCTCAACAATAGTCATTATATATGGATTATTGGATATTGGTAGTGCCCCAGGTATAAGTTCAATTGAGAACTCAACATCTCTTCTTGGAGGAAGACCAGGAAGTTCCCCGGGAAATAATTCAGTGAATTCCCTCACAATAGGCATTTCTTCAAGGGTGGTTTCTTCCTTGGACTCAACCATCTGAGCCAGATATGCGTGCTCATAAGGTAGTAATATCCATGCTTGAGATGATGGAGCTAAATGAGATTCATCTTCCTCCTGACACTTGTAAAGAATCATGGGTCGATTCTCCATATGGAGTGTGATTTCCCTCTCCCGACAATTTATGTTGGCTCTATATAAGGAAAGCCAATCCATGACAAGAATTGCATCAAATTCCACCAAAGGGAGTATGATGAGGTTCGCCGGGAAATTCAATCCACAGATTATAATAGTGGAGGACTTATACTCATGGGATGCAATGATTGCCCCATTTTCCGTACTCACCGACATCTTTACTTCCATGATTTGTGGTGGTGCATGGATTGTTCTACTAAACTTTTGAGATATAAAATAATGCGTAGAACCTGAATCAAAAAGTATGTTCGCTATTCAATAATGAATAACTAGCGTACCTGTCACCACTTCGTTGTCATGGTTCACTTCGGCAAAAGTGATGGCAAAAGTTCTTCCTTGCTGTCTAGGAGGTTTCTGGTTGCCTACGATAACCCTTGGATTAGGGCACTGATTTGAAAAATGACCTGGTTCTTTGAATTTGTATCATTGAACAACGCGTTGAGGTTCGAACAGAGCGTTCCTCTCCTCTGTCGAAGCCACGGGTCCTTCTTGCTGACAGTTAACAGCTAGGTGCCCTTCTCTTCCACACCTGAAGCATTTTCTTGTCCCCCTAAGGCAATTTCCAAGGTGCTTCTTTCCACACTTTTGGAAAGTGGGGTGCTGGAACTTCTTAACACCGTTGGATTTATCCATCGGATCACCAGCATTGAATCCCACCTTACACTTCTTGTCCCCATGATACCCCTGTGATTCTCCGATCTCCATTTCAACCTTGACGGCACATCGGACCATTTCCTCATAGCTGTCGAAGTCACGGATCGCTAATGCTTTCCGCAAGCTAGGCTTCAGCCCACCAATGAAGTGGTCAACCTTGCATTCGGGGGTAACGACAAAGACGGAAGCGTATCGTGCAAGCCTTGTGAGGTTTTCCTCGTACGCTCCCACAGATTCTTCATCTTTCTTCTTGAGGGAAAGGATGTCCCTTTCCATCTTAAGAGGGAGGGTGCTCAGAAAATATTTATCGAAAAACATCTTCTTGACCAGTGTTTCTATTAAAAACATGAGTTAGCTGAGAGAGAAGCGTGACAAAGTTCGCGATTCCCGCTCCCATTGGATTGGGCATCTCATTAGTACAATCATCACACTGATTTTCACAACGGTTGTTAGCCTGAGTTCTCCTATTACTAGCCATTGGCTGGAATAAAAGGAAAGTTATGGGTAACACATAAAGGGTAATACAAAGACAAAATTTGATGACTTATAAATAAACTTTAATCTCTTTAACTCATGAGTCTATAGGATTCAATCCAAGCTTTTCATAATCTTCCTTATAACATATATTTTTAGGGGCATTTTTCCATTAACAAGGGTTTATACTAAGATTGTTAATTTATCAAAACATATCCCCCGGGATTGTCGTAACGAAGAGTTCATCAAGGCTCGTTGTCGTGCACTAGTTCCCGTTCGAGTCTAGCTCAAAGCAGTGTTTTCGGGTTTTACCCCTACGATACATCTGTTCCAGAGCCGCCTCAACCTGCTCGTATCCATACATGGATGTATTTGTTTTATAAACTGCTTACTTAGTATTTACCAAAACTTAGGGATGTTTTTATTATACATAGTCTTGTATCTAAGGCTTTAATAGGGTTTCCTAATCCCAGAAATAACTAAACCAATCCTCTGATAACAACTATGACAACCCTGCTTTCTATTACAACTTAAACATGCTTTATTACATATAACATCACTTGATACAACAAAGAAGATCGAGAGGTTTAGTGTCTTTGGGGATTAGGGTCATTACATAAAAACTTTAAACTTGAAATACAACATCTTTATTGAAAACTTCCTTTACATGACCACTGCATTCCTTCATACTTATCATTGCATGGGATAACCTGAGGACATGCATAAGAAAAGGGTGAGCTATAAAGCCCAGTAAGGGAGTACACAATGAATAACATGAGGAGTTAAATACATTTTAGGCAATAGGAATATCAATAGAGAATAAGAGTATCATGAACATAAAGGCATGATAAAGCATGATAATCATAACATGGAAATGTGGCAACAACACTTAACATTGAATTAGCATGAGCCAAGGCTCATTGCACATGGAGCATGAGTAAACCCTCATTGCACTTGAAGCACGAGTAAACCCTCGTTGCACTTGAATTAGCACGAGTCAACACTCATTGAACATGACGTATCAGGATACTGTACTTTACCCAATGCATTGGAGCGCTATAAGGGCGCACCCTTCTTAAACATTTCATTTCATGCATAAGTGTGCCACATGGATCATAAAACATGGATTCACAAAACATAATCATTTATTCTACGATAAAGGAATGTGGAATTCATACATGAAACTTTATAATAAATAAGTAAATGTGCATAAAGGTGAATACCCTTGATGGAGAAATGGGCATGGTATTCACTACACAATGATATTGGCTTAGAAAATCGGTGTGATTTCGGCAGCGTAACGGCGTGACATAAGAATTCATAAAAAAGGATGATGAGAGAGAAAGGGGTTCCTCATCATATTTACATGTAATGGATTGTAATGAGGTCATATAGATACATTTCCCAACAATTTAAAAGGAATTTAGATTCATGATACAAAAGTATTGCTTGAATATAAAAGAGGAGAAAAAAGTTCTTTTCGGAATTTCGGCCTAGTAATGGGTGTACATGGGAGGAATTTAATGAGAGAGAAAGGGGTATCCCATCATTCAAAAAATAAGAGGGATGTATGGGGGAGGTGCGAAACCATACTCCAACATTAATAATTTAAATTAGAAGGGCAATACAACTTAAAGAAAATTGACAAAAATGAGAAAGGAAGAAAAAACCCTTACTTGGAAGTGTGCTTTCAAAGGCTAGAGAGAGGCTTGTGAGAGGCGTATTGGGAGCTTGGGGCAACTTGAGAGGATTATAGAGAGAGTAGGGCATAGGTTGGACGAACTCCAAGGGCTTTGAGTGAGGAGGAAGTGGGAGCTTGGGTGGGTTTATATAGGAAAGGTGGGGGAATTATTTATTATTTAGGTTTGGGACCCCTTATATTAAAATAATCCAAACCAAAAACCATCCCATGGTATTTGCCCATGGTTTCTGGAAAAGGAAATAGGAATACAATATTTTACAAGTCCAAGGTCCGAACTTATTAAAAAATTAGGGTTTCTTATATGGAGGTGAGTCACACTCCCATGGGAATTAATTTAAAAAGGCAAAGTGTTGAATAAGTGTTGAGGGATCCATTAATGCTTTGAAAAGTAAGTCAAACAAACCCAAAACCTCATTATTTTAATGATAAAACACATATTGGCCGAACATAAGGATTATGTTATTTTATTACATCACCATTGGGTCATTATGATGTCATAAAACACATTATATATTTAAATGGTATTTAATTTTTACCCAAAAATTTGACTGTCTGAGAAAATTATGAAAAATTCACCGTTGGATAATTTGGATGTCCTGATTCCAAAAATAATATTTATTTTATCTAAATAAATTTCTTTAATATGTGAATTTTCACTTTTAAAATAAAAACCGACATTTATAAAAAATTCTCGGGTTTTGACAGAAATGGCTTACAAACCTTGATAAAAGTTTTAATTGCATTCATAAAATTACAAGATCATTTATATTTAATAAAAATTAATTTAATATTAATAATAATATTTTATTAAAATAATATTTAATTCAAAAATTCTTTAATTTAATAAAATACAATTCTTAATTAAATAATAACTAAAAACACCATTTGTACTTTAAAAACTTATTACAATGTATCAAAAATGACTAGAAGTTATATTCATTATTATATACAAAGATAATGTACATGAACATGGTGCTACTTATTTGTTACATAACCACATAAAATAGCCACATAAGACCTAAGGGTAAGGTGTGCGATGGTGACAGACTCTTGGGGCGGCTCAGATAACATCGCTTGAGTGGTAATCTCTATCAACTTCCACTTTTCCCGTAGACGGTCCCGTTCAAGGTTGACATAATGAAACTCAGCTTGGGCTTGGTCAAGGGCAATGCCCAAAGATGCCACCTCTTTTTCGAGCTCCAAAAAATGGGCTTCGAAAGGGGAAATTCTACTGGATGAGGCCATCGCTTCATTTGTCTGAGTAGAAATGGGTTCGTTAAAGCCTTATATTTATATTACTCAGATGATCACTGCTCAACGGCTATAAAAGTAACAGTCACAAATCATAACATAAAACTAAAGAAGTTGACATCTTATAAAATCATTTTTTATAAAGAAACATTTAACTAGATCAAGAGGGATTTTCTATTAATGAAACTTTGGGTCGTTACACCCTTCCTAGACAACGACAATCGAAGAGTATCCTAGGACAACATCTGTGATGGAGATATTTAAATTACATGGCCTAGTTAGGTATTAATTAATACTTGTGAATAAATTATCATCATTTTAAAACCCAATAACCTAGCTAAAAAATAATTGAGTGAAGTTTCTTTGGACTAAAGAATTTTAGGAATGCTTTAAGGTGCTCAAAAGTGGTTTTTCCCAACACTAGTACCGATACTCCAAAAAAGTGGTGGAATACTTGGTGGTGTAAAAAGATTCTTCAAAATAGGTGTTAATATTTTTAATGATGAAAAATAATAAATTGATATCCTATTTATCAATGATGTTGAAAATTTATGAGAAAAGCTATCCGACCCATGATCTGGAGTTGGTGGTCGTGATCTTCACATTGAAAATATGGCGACATTATCTCTATGGGTAGAAGTGTGAGAGATATAATGATCACTAGATCTTAAAATATATTTTCACAAATAAGGATCTTGATATGCACTAGCGAAAGTTGTTGGAGATCATTAAGTATTATTACTACTTAATCCACAAACATCATGTTAAATCGGATAAGGCGCTAGATGTCCTAAGTAGAAATGATCTTGTATCTTTATCAATGATGATAATCGAGAAGGATAAATATATTCTAATATTTTAAATGGATGGATATGGGAATCACTAATTAAAGAACATAATCAATAATTTGTCAAATGATTGTTTAACCATCCCCTATTGAGAAAATAAAGGGTACTCAAAGAAATGATGTGGAAATTCAGAAGAAGGTAGAAGCCATGAAAAAAGGGAAATTCTTGGAATTAAAAATGGATCCGAAAGGTGTCATGAGATTTGGGTCATGAATATGTCTATCATCTGATCAATATATAAAGAAGAAGCTTAAAAATAATTCACATAGCCCAAACTTATCTATTTACTTGGGGAGCTGAAATATTTACCAAGATCTCTAAGAGAACTATTGGTGGGAAAATATGACCAAGGATATAGAGGAATATACATCAATGTCCCGTGTATATAAGAAAGTCATGGATGAATGGAAAAGGTTAAAATGGTTTGTTCAACCACTACCAATACAAACATGGAAATGGGGAAAAACACCGAAGAATTTTTCAATGGACTTCCAATGACATCGAGAGGGAATAATAATACATGGGACTTTGTGGATCATCTTACAAAGATATATTACATTATCATTATTTTAGAGGACTTATCATTGGATCAACATACACCTATGTAAATCATATAGGGGGTAAGGATTCATAGAGTACAACTATAGATTGAATCTGATCGAGATTTGGGATTTACCAAGAAGTTTTAGAAATGTATCTAAGGTGAACTAAACACTGAACCAAAATTTAGTATAGCCTACCATCTTCAAACTAATGGCCAATCTGAGAAAATTGTTCAATCACTAGATGATATGTTCAGAGTGTGTTCTATAGAATTCAGTGGAGGATGGGACCAACATCTTGAGCTGGATGAATTCTCCTACAAAAATAGTTTCCACACCACCATCTAAATTTCTCCATATGAAGCCATTTATGGGACAATGTTTAGAATACTGGCATACTAGGATGAATTTAGTGAACATACTCTTCTAGGACTGAAAATGGTTTAAAAAATTCTAGAAAAGGTAAAAAAAATTAGAATCACATCATGGAATCCCAAAGTCCAAATAATATCATTACATACAATCGATAATGGGGCCTATAGTTTAAGGTTAGAGATATTAGACTCCTCCAAATATCTCTTTGGAAATGGATAATGATATTTTCGAATAATGGAATGTGGATTCCCATGTAAATTGGCCCCATCGATATTCTTGATCATGTCAAAGTAGTTTCTTATCGACTAGAACTTCCACCAACCATGTCTCATGTACAATATGCATTCTTTGTATCCATATTAAATAAATAAATACCATATCCATCAAATATACTTATTTCATAGGTGTTATAGTTGGAGAGTGATCTCTCTTATGAGGACCAGCCCATGAAGATCTATGAATGTGGAGATAATGTTATATGCCCCTTGATTACTAACCTGGTTAATGTATTATGGAAGAGCCATAAGTAAGAAGATAAAACATTGTATCTTAAGGAAGTGATGAAGTAAAATTATGCACTTCTATTTTCAACATAGAATGTAAAATGAAAATATGAGGGATAAATTTCATATAGGGGAAGAATGTATCGACCTAGAATTAATTCAATGAAAAAATCCCTTCTCATAATTTTTTAATACAGTATAAACCATATAAAATAACATTAGTAACACAATAGAAACTTTATATATGAATAATAAATGAAATAAGAGGTATTTTTAGAAGTTAAAGAACCAATATTGGTAAAAGAGAAAACAGGCATTTGGAATAGTTATGTGACCCTTATGAATAGTAAATTGGACAATTGAATAGTAAAATCACCAATGAAATTATAAATAAAATTTATCTATTTTAAAAGTGAAAATATGATATAATTATATCATAGTATAAGTATATAATAATTATAAAAATTATAACTTGAGGGTTGGTATTTTTGTAAGAAAAAAATATTTAATTACAATTATATGATTAATAAAATAATTTAAACAAAACATTATTTTCCTAAAATTTGTTAAAAATTAATTTTTTGTTGTCTTCTAATTATTAGATAATTAAATGAGACCTTAGTTAAAATTTCAATGTGTTATTGAATGAGTTATAATTTTAATATGAATATTTTTTGAAGAAATTATGATTTTATCTAAAAATTAAAATTTTCACACCTAGAATATTATTTTAAAAAAACATTGTTCATTTTTTAATTCTACATATTGATATATGGTTAGGATGATTTTCTCGGATTTTTCTAAAATACATGAATTTTTGGGGAATAGTAAAATTCGATAACTTACTATAAATGATAAATACATAAATTCTCGAGTCATAGATGATTTATGGCCCATGTATGACCAAAATATAAAACTATAATTAATTTTTGTAAATTATTTATTATAATTCAAAAAATATTTATAGTCTTGAACCAAAATAAAAATCTAATGAAAAAAATAATGAGAAAAAATCTCACTCCTCCACTATAAATAAAACACCTCACTACCTCTTATTCTAACACTTATGAAGCCTTGAAACTTGCCCAAATTATACTTAAATATCTTCCCAATACCCTTCCCCAATTCTTGGTTAAATTTTTATCTAAATACAAAAACCAATTCCCTGAGGAGGTTCACAAGAAGAAGGAATCAAGTGGTAAAATCCTCTTCATTTTGATTAAAATTCTTTTAAATTTATTTTATTTAATTTTTCTCTCTGTACCTACCCTCATACAAATGTAATGATAACTCTAGTAACATAAATATATTATATTTTTATTATTTTTATTTAATAATTCATCATTGTCTCTCTTTTCCCCACATTTTCTTCAAAAATTGACAACATTGTCTCTGATGTGTCAATCTATCACATTCAAGGATAAGGGGTTTTCAATTTTTATTGCAATCATGAAGTCTAGTCATGATAAAAATAGTGTTGAAACAGATAATAATATATGTATTGTATATTATGTAATGTTTTGGATTTATTTTATACATGATATATTAATTTATAATACAAAATGTGTTCATTGTGATTGAAAACATTTAAAATAAACACAAATAATTACCATTAACTATTCATCTAATTATTTAAACAAATTACAAAAATAAAAATTAATATAAGTAAGACAATAAAAATCATATAACTTCAGTTCTGGACAACCATTCTCATCTTATATGAATATATATACATATATATAAGTAAACTAATCATGAAAACAAAAGAATCCAACGATCCCAAATGATGAAAATCGAATCTCATACCCAATAAAAAGTTCTATAAATGAAATTAATAATATAATACAAAATAAAATACATGTATAAAAGGTTATAAATTAATTAATTAATATATTTAGTTTTATTATCAACAACATTATTATCATGTACACAAGTGTTTCAGTCATTAGGTAATGGATACTACATGTACCTCCATTATTTCTTGAATTTATTATTTTTCCCTTTTAACATAATTGAAATTATATTTTATATTTAAGTAAATCTTATAAATGTTTTTTTATGTTCCAAACTCATGTATAAAGATCATTTCAGCCTTCTTTTTCAGAGATATACCTGTTTTCAGAATGTTCCCTACTCAATTCTTCCTCATAAGAATGTCAGGTGTAAGGGAACTTCCCGAATTCCTACCCATTTCCAAGTGTGAAAAATTATAAATTTTAAGCCACAATTATCTTTGTTAAATGAAATTTTTTATTATGAAAATTTTCTTGGTTTATTTCTGGTAATATATAAAATATTTCCCCATTTATTCTTTAAATTCCCATTAATATTTACCTTAATCCGCCAAAAAATGTTTGGTTTATAATGTTTCCTAAAATTTTTTTTACAAGTATTCACATTAGTTTAACTTTAATTTTTATGATATTTTCCTACTTTCCCTTTTGAATTTCTTTTTTGATTTAAATCCTTTCTTTTGCAGACATCATTGTGATATTCCATCATGTTAGGTCTTTTTTGTAAGATTATGGTACCCCATTCTTACCATGTACAACCCTTATGTTTATGTTTGATTACTTAGGTATGATTATTCATTTAGACTCAATATTGATGAATATTTTATGATGGGTGTGCCCAGATAATCCTGCAATACATTGGGTAATTTTTAGTCTCATGAGACTTCATGTGCAGTGGCGTTTGTGGTCAGCCTTGACTTGTTCTCCATGTGCAACAGTATTGGTGGTTAAACGTGACCTATGAACTTTGAAGTGTAATGAGCCTTGAATCATTATTATTTCAATTTTTATGTTTTTCTAAATCTCTTATCATTCCATGATTAAATATTTTATTCTTATATATGTGTATCTACTCATTTTAAGTGATCTTATTGTGCCTTCTAACTCATGTGCTATGATTTATTCTTATGTCTATTACCTTACTAAGATTTTTAGATCATCCCTTTGTTCATGTTATCCATAGGTTATCCAATTAAGATGTAAGGTATCATATTATTTTAGGATCTCATAATGGATTATAAATAATACAATGTTTTATTTAGTGCTGTTTTTTTAGTTTTAAGTACCTAGTCTTCCAAACACAGTAGACATTAAGATAATTGGGTTGAATTTTAAAGTTAATATTGTTAAAAAAATAGTAATATTTTAAAAGGGATAGTGTAACTATTGTTTATAACATATTATTTCTCTCAATTTGATCCTCATACCATAATGAGCTCATAAAATCAAATTCCAACATAACCTGGTGTCTGGCCTATCAAAAATCTACATCATTATAGTTACCTATATACATCCCCATGTAATATACATGTACAAAAGGAATGATATCATAAATCGTAGTTAGTGCACAAAATATAACTATATTTTCACAAGGAATATCATCCAACACATCATAATTGAGCTCTAACGACCATGACAAAATATGTGGAAACTAAGGGACAAAAATAAATATCTCAGGAAAAATAATCCATTATAACATCTATAATTTAAAAACTACCATAACCATGGTCTACAATATATCATTAACCATGATTAAAAAAAGGTTTTCTAAAAGGGGAAGCTTTTTTGATAGAATACTCAACACAAAACAACATGCTTTTCCAAAATCAAACATTATACACAACATTGAGTTGTACTGAAAAATAATACAACAATATTATTATTATTTTAATTGGTAGTTAACGACTAGTCATTAGAATCGTGGGAATGAGTATTATCAACTAGATTTTGAAATTTCGTTTACATGTGTTTAAATTATGAATCATTGGTTAACTAATTTATTAGAAGTCGAAATAAAACCAATTGAATATAATTGGTGTGTTTTTACGAAAACATATTTAAAAGGGAATAAATGATTTTTCAAATCACAATGTATGGATTTTTTAATGAAAAATACATGGTAAATATTCAATGTAATGTTTTAAATTTACTTTTTATGTCTTCTAGATATGATTTAAAAATAAATTCAATTTTTCTGATAAAAGAAGTACTTTTCTTGAAAATGCAGTTTTACATCATTTTGATGAAAAATTATTTTTAAATATTGTTTTTGAAACAATAATATGTTTAATTTGAAAAATTAACCATTTTCTTTAGAATAATAAAATCAAAATTCACTTTGGATGATTTTTTATATTTTTATGCTAAAGTTCATTCTTTAAGGAATTGTGAAAAATTCTACATTTTAATTCAAAATTTTCTTTTAATCTAAATTATTTTTATAGCTAAATTATACTTTTAATTAGTTTTATGATTTCATTGGAATATATTTATAATATTTAATCCTATTATGTTCTTTTTAATTAATTTTAATTTGAAATTGAAAGTATATTCATGCCAATCTTCTGGTAGTTTTTACTTCTTAAAAACAAGATTTTTTTGTTTTGACCCCGAGAATTAATTTTAAATTAATTTCTACAACTTCAATGTTTTGAATTTGGAAAAAGGCATTCCATATTTGGAATCAGGAGGTCCAAATTTTGTAAATGTGTACCTTTTATGTTTAGGCATTATGAATAGTAACTTTAGTAAATATTTTATTTACCATGGTTAATGGTTAAATATGGTAAATAAGGGTAAACGAATAATATTATATTACCCTAACACATGTTCTTACCCTTTTAGATGATACATTCTAGACCATGGTAATACTTGGGTTGATTTGAGGACCCAAGGGAGAAACTTCTATGTGAAAATGACATTTAATTACTTTTAATTTAATGTTAATGAAAATAAAACATAAACATGTATCTTTTACTAAAAAAATTCTATATGGGGTTATATAAGATGTATGTTTGACTGTAAATATTAATTATAAATATAAAAAATTTTACTACATCATGGTATTTTATATATAAGTTTTATACCTAATAAAAATAAATTTAGTAATGACATAATGATGATGTAGAGATTACCTTATTAATGAAATATTTAAATAAATAAGATTATAAATATTAAAATAAATTTATTTTGAAACGTTTTATGCCATACAAGAATATTAGAGATGATCATTACTTGTTACATTTTAATTTATGAGGATTTTTAAAATAATTATGTTATTATTGATTTCTAAAAAGTCATGATATGAATAATATAAAAATTTACATACATTAGTTTTTAAGAAAGTGTATTTTATTTTATTATATAATAGTCCTTTAAATATAAGATTCATCCAAATGACTTAAATAATGTTCTAAATTTAATTTATGAATGACTTGAGGTTTTATTAGAATTTTTTCTTAATTATATTAAACATATATTATGAATATACAAGAAGACTTAGTAAGAGTTAAATTAGTTAATTAAGGGTTAAAGCTAAATGATAAGGTTAAATATGAAACCAAAAATTTTCTAAAACCTATTTGTTGAGATAATTTCAAAAAATAGTCATATTATTTATAATTAAATGTGTTATGGACTTTTTGAAATAGAAAATAATTTTATAACAAAATAATACTTTCAATAGATTCCTAAAGAGCCCATCCTCCCACTTATAAAAGGTCACCACCTATAACTATTACTCACACATCTCATGCCACTTAGATCTCCCAAAATATGATCAATTAAGAGCCCAACATCTCTATATTCCACCTAGAAGAATTTACCAAGGCAGAAGGCAATTCAAGTGAGCCCTTTGTCTCAAATCAAAATAAGTTACCCAATTTGCATAAAGTATTATCTCTAGTTCATTTTCATTATTTTTACATATCCACTTTTTATGGTTTTCTTATTATTTGTTTATAAAACAAAAACAGTTTTATTAATATACCAGGTTGTTTTTATGAGAATTATTTTAACTACACTTACCCAAATCTCCATCTAATGTGTATAGAACATACTGTTTATATAGACGATGAACTACAACTTCATGAAACGATGATTGTTTACTCTTTTCCTACCCCTCTTATGGTTCCAATCATGATGGAACTATAATTATATATGATATATGTGATATTTATTTTAAATCTATGCTTCTGTAAATCTCATTTAGAGTATACGTATATGATTTTAATCTTGTATAAATATGATAATTTCATTTGAGTAAGTACGAACTACCATCACCTCAATGTGATATGACTCATTCATGATATACATGGAACTTATAAAGGATGGAATTAATTAACATAGGTATCATATATAAAAAAATTATATTATACTGTAATTATTATATACCTATGTATCATTATGTTTTCATTTGGTGTAAATATGAAATATAAATGAAAGCAGCGTTCATGCATACGTACGAATTGTCGTCTCCATGAACTATGCATTTCATTTCATATCTCGAAATGTTATTTAGTATTTTAAATACTTATATACTGGATATATATGATATATATGATATCTACATCATGAATATAATTCTATAGATATTGTATGTTTGAACCCATGGACAATTTTTAATAATAACATGATCATTTTTTACCCAGGTACCGAATATCTACAAAACATCAAATAAGAACATAAATAATTATGTAATTTTTATAACGTGGTAGTATGTGATATAAAAAGAATAAAAAATATTAAAATGGTTTTAAATAAATTATAAATTAAATTAGATTTATTATTCATGAAATTAACGAACAAACGATTCAAGTCAGACATGAGGTAAGGTACATCTTCTCAATCACCTTCCATTGAGGCATATTTTGAGTTATACATGACTTTATTTTACATGGTGTATAATAAAACCCTTTGAGTATTACATTATTTCAAAGTGAATATTTTTCTATGGATTTTTTTAATAAATTACAAAAAAAAAAATTTAACTTATGTGGCTATAATGACTTTTTGGCCATTGTAATCATCATTTGGATTCATGTATAAGCCTTAATGTTTTATAAAGGAATATAAATACATTAGTCCCATTTTGGTTGTTTTTGTAGTGAAAATGTTTTCGAAATGGACTAATTATTTGAATATATTAAAATCATATCTTGTTATTTCAAATTAAATGTTATTATTGAAATTTTGATATATTTAATATTTTATGTGTTATGGTACAAAGACATTTGACAGGTGATTACGTGATAAAGAAAATGACTGGCGGTTTTGTGATAAAACAAGGATGAGTGGTTACATTATAACCTCCAATTCATTGGGTATGGAGGTCGGTTGTATGTCTTTTATATTTAGTGATATGTTTGGAAGTCAATTGTATTACTATTGTATTTAGTGATATGTATGGGAGTCTACTGTATGGTTATTCAATTTATGTATATTTTTGTCCGAATTTTTTTTATATGATACAATTTTCATTCTATGGGCTTTGTGGTACTCTTTCTTTAAAAAAAATGTTATGAAATGAACTTATATTCAGTGAACTATTTTTTCAAATTTTTAAAGGTGAAAGGTATTACATTATGATAATGTAATCATTTTTTACTTGTTGTTTTTAAAAAATAAACTATTTTTCTTCTTTGTGTATCCTTTACTAAGATTTTTATTCAAATTCCATGTTTTTAAATGTTTCTCTCAGGAAATAAAGTGGATTAGTGTCAAGGATGGGATCATAGAAAAGTCATTCTATTTAAAACATGGAACTAAACATGTTTCATTTCGTTTAAGAGTTTTTCTTTTTTGAAAAAAATTGATACTGAGTAGAAGTGTCTACATGTAATATTCAAGTTGTTATGTATATGTTATGACTTATTTCTCTAAAGCTCGAAACCTAAAAAGATTCTCAATGTGAATTAATAACTTAATTAAGGATTGTGTAATGTTAAAGGTTGATGCCTTATAGTTGGTATCATTGTTCGGTTTTGATTACTTTAGTGGTTTGGGTGTTATTTAAGAATAAGTGATATAACCATAATGGTTTGTATATTATAAAGTTTAATATTTATTTTAGATAAATTGAATGATTTTAATATAACATGAATAAGTATATGTTATTTCTTCCCACGTCATAAGTCATTATTTGATGATTTAACTAATATACTCATGCTGACCTTTTTGGTTTTAGTAAACGGATGGATCTACTAGGCACCAAAGTAACACTAGATGTAATGAAAACTATGACAATCTTTTGAATAAGAAACTGAATTAAATTGTGGCCACAATGAGAACACTTATTGTTATTCTCAAACAAATATCCAGAGTCATTATTGACCACATGAACCTTGGTGATTTTTTATAAAGCATCATATATACAAGAAAGAAATCTATATAGATATTCAGGTAATAATTATAAAGGTAATTATATTCATAAACCTATGTGTCAAGGATGTGGAAAGAACCACCTTGGAAAAAATTTCAAACATAAGGTAACATGCTATAGATGTGGGAATTAATGTTATAAATCATGAACCTTCCATAGAAAAAGGAAGTGTCTAGATTACTCAAGGAAAGGGATAGATGTTCTTTCCGAGGGATCAATTGAATGTTTTAAATGTGGTGTGCATGGTTATTAATCAAATAGATGTCCTATGAAGATGTTTGAGGAATGGGATCATCTAGATTGTACAAACATATTTTTAACAATACCTAATTCCACTAAAAAAGAGGACGTGGAAAATGAGAATGACCAATGAATGGTTTGGATTATTTCTAAGATGATGTTTTGACATTTTTGAATCTTAAGATATGATTCATGATTTTTTATAGGAAATAATTATTACAGAATAAGTTAAATAATAATTGTTAATGGATCATTAATAACTTTGAATGAGTAAGATGAATACATATAAGGGATTCAGGAGTTACGGTAGATTTTAGGATGATAATATTTTTAATAGTGTTATGGCTCTTTTTGACTATGGGATTACATTAGAAGACTTTTTGTAATATGTGTAACCCTGAAGTTTGATATATGAAAATGTAATTAAATAAAGAAATATCATTTCCTGTGTGGACTTAATAGATAAACTTAGTGGTTCATATGATCTTTTTCTTTTGAGGTGATACATGGTTATTACATTTTGGGAAGAAAAATGAATGGTATTTGATAACCACTGAAGATAAAATATGTTTTGGTTATTTTTAAGGAAATTATTTTATTTTTTCTGAATGTTATAATAATTATATGTTTTTATGAGAAGGACTACCCACAATATGGGTGAAAACCTATCACCTATGTCAAGTCCATGGGAATCAAACCCACAACCATAGGGAGACAGGGGCACATCTCCTACCACTAGCCTATGTGATGTCCCTAGTTGGTATGCCATAATCTTTTTAGTTAAATGATTTAATTGATTAGGAATAATTTGATTTTTGATCTTATTTTTTATCAAATGGATATACTTAATATATGAAAATGATTCAAGGATTAAGTTAAAATAGTTATATTGGAAGACATTTTCGCTTTTGAGAACACTATATGCATATGGAAAATAGAATACTTTGGGATTTCAATTGAGGAGTAATGGAGTAATTTTATTTCGGGAGAATATATGTTTTTATTGTGGAAATATATCAATTTGTATTATTTATGTAAATGATTAACCTATCATAGATAATATTTTATTAGATCAATTACTTATCAGTATGAGAGTAGATGCTCTTATTTAGAGATATAATTTATTATTTTTTTAGATGAATCTGTGAATAAATACTTTTGAGTTTTTGGTTTCAATCTTAGTTTGGAATATATTGAAAAATTTTATGGACAATTTTGTATTGAATGGTATTTGGCGAGCTTTGGTTATTTGTTTTCAAATTTCAGATTTAAAGAGTAGTATTACTTTTTATAAATGATTATCATTTTTGGGGATTATCTAATATCATAGTAACTATTTTTTTAATATATAGTTCATATTTTTAGGATTATGTGATTCTATTGAAGTTGATTCTAGATCTTTTTATGTGACCAAGTCTACTTGAATACTCATCGTTTGGAGAAAAATTAGTTTGTGGAGGAAATTTATTAAAAGTTGGATGTATAAATGAAATATAAGTATGTTTCCTTACATTTTTAGTCATGCTCATAAATAAATACCACATAATTATGAAAAGGAACTTAAAACAAAGTTTTTTTCAGTTTACTCTTCCAACCGGGGAATAAAAGTCCAATTAACCAATCACAAGTTTTTGATTTTCTTGCAGTTAAATTTCTCTTAATATTGTTTTTTATCAGTCTCCATCAGAACATGACGGTTATTTTCTCTTCCATATAAATGTTTTCATACATGGAATCCTAGTATGGGTTATCTTGGGTGGCCTTTGTAATTATCATTCATTTTTTTGAGTGATAGTTTTATTGACTCTTTTTCCAATATGGTACCTTCAATGAAGCTTCCATGGCCAATTTTAAAATTTGAAGGGTGAAATTTCCAAAAGGAGGCAGGATGTAAAAACCAAGGTACTTATATAATAATACATTTTTCTTCCCTATAATACTTATGAATAAGATAATCATTTTAAGTAAATGTGGACACCATTTATGATATCATACTCGACACACAACAATGGGCTTCTATGAAATCTTGCATTTAACACAACATTGAGTTATACTAAAAGAAATAATAATATTATTACTATTTTATATGGTTGTAGATGCCTAGTAATTAGAATGGTGGGAATTTGATGTATCAACTATATTTTGAAATATGTATTGCAAATGTTTACATAATGATTCATTGGATACTGACATTATTATAAATGGAAATAAAAACCAATTGAATATATTGGATGTGTTTTTATAAAAATATCTTTAAAATTGAATAATTGTGTATTTATGTCACCCTTTATGTAATTTTATTTAATAAAAATATATGATACATATTCAATGTAATGTTTTAAATTAATCTGAAATGTTTTTTAGATATGATATAAGAATAGATTCAGTTTTTTGATAAATAACGTACTTTTCTAAAAATGCACTTCAACCATATTTGGATGGAGAAATCATTTGATGTCTAGTTTTTAAAACCTCTATATGTTTTATTTGAAGAATTAATCATCTTCTTTAGAATAGGAACATAAAAAATTTATTTGTATGAAATTTTTGTATTTTTCTACTAATGTCCTTTTTTTTAATGAATAGTAAAAAATACAACATTTTAAATCAAAACTTCCTTTTAATATAATTTATTTATATAGTTAGATTATACATATAATGGATTTTAATGGTTAATTGATTATATTTTCTATCATTTAGTACATTTTTATTCATTGTATAAAATTTATCTTTGAAATTTGTGATAAATGCATGTCAATCATTTTGTAGTTTTTACTTCTTAAAACACACTTTTTTGTTTTGACAATGGGAATTAATATTAAATTAATTTCATCAACTTATGTGTTTTAAATTTTGAAAAATTGATTCCATATTTGGAATCCATATGTACAAATTGTGTAAATAGGTATGTTTTAGTTTTAGACATTATGAATTGTATCTTCAGTAAATATTTTATTTACCACGATTAATGGGTAAATCTGGTAAACAAGGGTAAAATAATAATATTATAATAATATTAAATTACTTTAACATATTTTTTAACCCTATTTAATGATATAAGTCTAACAATGGGGATATTTTGGTCAATTTTAGGACCCCATCGAGCTACTTTTGTGTGAAAATGAAATTTAATTAATTTTAATTTAAAGCTATGGAAAATATAACATAAAAAATATCTTTTACTAAAAAGATTTTATATGGGATTATATAAGTGATATCTTCGACTATAAATAGTAATTATAAAAATAAAAATATTTCCTACATTATGTTAATTTATTTATATTTTTTGATATTTTATAAATAAATTTATTTTTGACACAATGATGAGGTAGTGATTACCTTATTAATGATATATTTAAATAAATGATACTACATATATTTAAATAATTTTTAGGAAACTTTTATGCCATACACGAATTTGTAGAGATGCGTATGACTATATATATTTAAATTAATGATGGTTTTTCAGAATGAATCATGTTGTTATGGATTTTTAAAAAGTCTTGATATGAATAGTATTAACATTGGCATAAATGAGTTCTTAAATCAAATAATATTTAATTAAATTATATAATAGTACTAAAAATATATAATTTACACAAATGACTTAAATAATGTTTGAAATGTCATTATTGAACCACTTCCGGTTCTATTATAATTTTATGGTAACTACATTAACCATATAGTATTAATATACAAGAAGACTTGGTAAGAGTAAAATTAGTTAATTAAGGGTTAATGTTAAATAATATGGTTAAATATGGAACCAAAAAATGTATAATACCTATTAGTTGAGAGGATTTTGAACAATAGTCATCATATATTCTCAATTAATGAGTTATGGTCCTTTTTAAACCAAAAATCATTTTATAGTAAAATAATACTTACAAACATTCCTAAAGAGCCCCTCCTCCCCCTTATAAAAGGCCATAAAATCTAACCCTTACTCACACCTCTAAAGCCTTTTGGCACATCCAGAATCTACTCAAATAATCTCCAAACATCCCTCTATTCCTCCTAGAATACTTCCCATAGGTAGAAGGAAATTGAAGAGATCCCTTTGGCTCAAATCAAAATAAGTTACTCGATTTGAGGTAACATCCACTCTCAAGTCCCATTTCATTATTTTTCCTTCTCCACTACCTATGCTCTTCTTATTTATTATTTATATAAATGCACCAGTATCCGAAATATACTAGTTTGTTTTTATGGGATATATTTGAACTACACTTTCACACACCTTTGTCTACTAGGTATAGAACGTATGGTTTTTTTGGACGGCGAACTACTACCCCACGAAACAATGATTGTTCAATCTTCTCCTACCACCTCTTATAGTGGAAATTATGATGAAACAGTAATTATATGTGATATATGTGATATTTATTTTATCTTTATGCTTTTTTAATTCTAATTTATAACAAACCATTTTTCATTTCATGTTATATAAATAAGATAATTTCATTTGAGGAAATGCAGACTACCGCCCCTTTAAAGTGATATGAATCGTTCATGTTATACATGGAATGTATAAAGGATAGAATTAATAAACATATGTAACATATATTAAAATGATATTATACTCTAATTATAATATAATTGTGTATCATTATGTTTTCATTCCATTAAATATGAAACATAAATGAAATTATCGTTTATGCATTCATACGGCTTACCGTCTCGAGTAACGGTGTATTTAATTTCTTATCTCAAAATGTTATGGAATATTATGAATACATTTATACTGGATATATATGATATATATGATATCTAAATCATGAATATCATTATTGAGATGATTTATTTTTCACCACATGGACAATTTTTAGTTATAACAAGTTTATTTATTACTCTGGTATCGAATATCAACAAAACATCCAATATGAACATAAATAATTATTTAAATTTTATAACATGGTAATAAGCGATATAAAATTAATAATAAAATTTAAATATGTTCTAAAGCAATTAACAATTAACTTATGTTTATTATATAGGAAAATAAATAATGAATGAGTCAAGCCGGTCAGGAGGTAAGGGACTTCGTCTCAATCTCCTTTCATTTAGGCATATGTTGATTTATATAGGAATTTATTTTTCATATTTTATAATAAAACCCTTTGAAATTTACCTTCATTCAAAGGGTGTCTTATTTCTATAAAGATTTTTAGTAATCGAAAAAGCATAGTTTTTAAAATATGTGGCGATAATGACCTCTCCGCTATTTTAATCATTATTTGGATTCCTCTATAAGTATAAATTTTCCATAAAGTAAAACAAATCCTATATTCCCATTTTGGGTGTTTTAGTATTGAAAAATGTTTTTTGATTATTTCAATATCTCGAAATTATATCTTATGACTATAAATTAAATTTTATTACTGAAATGTTGATATTTTCAATATTTTATGTGTTAGGGTACTTGGAAATTTAACAGATGGTTACATGATAAATCAAATGATGGGTGGTTCGGTGATAAACCATGGATTAGTGGTTATGTTATAACATCCAATGCATTGGTTATGGAAGTCGACCGTATGGAAATTCCAATTAGTTATATGTATTAAAGTCGACCGTTTGGCTATTACATTTAGTGATATGTGTGGAAGTTGACCATATGGTTATTCCATTTAAGCATATTTATGTCCCAAGATACATTTATATGATATATGTTTATTTCTATGTGCTTTGTGGTAATATTTCAGTTAAAAAGGGTAAGGAATGTGATAATATTCAGTGAAGTGTTTTTGCTACTTCTTAAAGGTGAAAGGTATTACTTTATGATAATGTATTCATGGTTTACTTGTTATTTTTAAAAACTAACAGTTATCATTATTTATGTATCCTTTACTAATAAGTTTATGCTCATCCCATTTTTTGAAAATGTTTTTTATAGGATTTAATGCGTAATAGGATCAAGGATGTGATCCTGAAAAATTCAATTTTTTTAAAACCTGAAACTAAATATGTTGATTTTAATTTAAGAGATTTTATTTTTTGAAAAAATGGATACTAAGTGGAGTTGTCTATATGTTGTATTCACATTGTTATGTAGAAGTTATGACCTAATTCTATAAAGCTGTAAACCTGAAAATATCCTCAGTAGGAATTGATAACATAATTCATGATTATGTAATGTTTAAGGCTGGTTCCCTAAATTGACTACCAATAACAAGAAGCTTCTCCACTGTATGAAAAGATTCAATATAAGGTCTATGGATGGAACCCTATTTTTATGACACATATTATACCCCATAGTTTGGAACATATTTTCTAAAATGAGGTTTATCAATCCATTTTTACAACATACAAAACCAATAAAGGTGACCCAAACAACCACATCATTTACAAACTCTCAAATATTTCAGTCAAAAATTATTATAATGACATTGTTATTTATATTATAAACACAAGGTATTCCCATTATTTTATAAGGGATACTATACTTCCTCAACTGAAATGATTTATTTAGCAATTCATGTTGTTTTTATCTCCACTTCAACTAAGAAATCCTTATTGAGCATCCCTGTATACGAGATCATCCCTCCCAAAGGCATCGCAGTAAAAACGTCAAGGTGGAGACCTTTTTAAAAATAAATATCATTATAGAATTAATTAGAAAAAATACCATGTATCAAACAAACCTAAATTGATAATTTCCTTTCATAATTTGCAACCTATAGCTATTATTGACCCAAACCCAAGAACTCATTTACTTTTCCCTTAATGACTTCATTGAAATACTACCACTGAATGATAACTATCTAGAATAATTCCCATGGAAATAATTCATACATTCCAAATGTAATAAAAAATTCCCACAAATCCATACTAATTCGAACAAATAAGGATATCATATACATTAACTTTAGATATTAAGGAGTTATTAGAGAATCTAATATCCAATCAACTTTTTCATGAAACTACACTACCTCAATAGAAACTTGTTCCCCATTATACGATGGTGGAAAAAGTCCATGAATTCAGGGATGGGGTTTAAATGTTGAAAATTATCTATCTCCACCACTCGATTGGGGGTGTGGGTAGATTCAACAACTCTAGACATTACGTTTAGAAAACATTTGGAACATCCCCAAGGACCACACCATTGGACTAACATTCTATATTTCTTTATAAAACTTCTGGGAGACATTTATAAACAACAAAAAACACAAGAATATCAACTTAAGAATTGAAGAACACTCAAACATAGCATATAATCATTTAAAAAAAAGCCAAAAACCACATTAATCAAAGTATAATTTATTTCAAAACACAAAACCTTTCACCACATATAAAACATTACTCATTTCTTTAGAAATGATAAATCTTGTTATAAATCCAACCATGTTTAAAAACCCCTTTACTGTCACTTTTATAATATTCAATGGTTTCAAAAGCATTAATTACATTTTAAAATTATCAAAACCATTCTTAGTTTACATAAATTACAAACCAAAATTCATTCTTAATGTGTTGTTTTATCACATCACATACGAGTCTATGATAATAATTTATTTCAAACCCAATATTTCAAAAAACTCATTTTTTTCAAATTGAAAACATTTCTCAAAGAACATAAGGAAACATGTTTTTTTCATTTATTTGGTTTTCACAAAGGATTAAAAATAATCAATAAGGGATTAAATTTGAAACATCCACGTAAGAAAATAAATCAACCCACATTCATAACCATATAACAACCCCATATAATCGAAGTCAATTATAAGTAAATGGATAATGGTAAATGTTTAGAACCAATGTAGAATTGTAAAATTCTTGTTTGTATGGGTTGGAAAGCCACACAACAACCTCAAAATAGATCATGGGTGGGTTTCTAAACAAGTCACATTGATTCCTCATAGTTTACCAGACCGTGAATTCATGTTTCTTCAATGGGAATCCTTTATTTCTCATTCCAATACTCATAATAGATTTCCTAAATCAAATATAATCTCATTGGGAATATAAATCTCCTTTATCATAAATAAAACAATAACTCCAAATAAATACTCAATTCCCAACATTAATAGTAACAAATGTATCATTTTGAAGATGTGGTGATCAATCACTTATTCATGAACAACCTCTTGAGTCCTAAAACATTATTAATATCTTTTCTACTATGTATCACCCCAAATAAGATAGGGATTTCAAATTAAAGTAATTAACTTTAATGAAATATGTTATCTCATTCAATTTTATACAAACCATCCTAGGATACCCTCTAAATTGATATCTATTCTGATTCTCCGCTAACCCTAAGAGTGTTCCGGATATCCATGGGCTGGTGACAAGCACTTGGGAATTAATATATAACAACTAGGAATGATTTCTACATCAAATTATTAAATTATAAAGAAAAATTTAGAAACATCGTGAAATATATATCAATCAATATATACACATAAGGGTACAAAGATATACTTATGAAAACTTAAAGAGGAACATAAAAACCAAAACCCATCTATTTTGGGTCCACAACCACCAACCATGTCCTAAATCACCTATTCTTGATCACCTAGGAATAAACCCACAAAGTAATATGAGAGAGAAAAACATTCTATAAGAACATAATGAGATACATACACTAAAAGTTACAACCATATTGTGATCTAAAGAGTGCAATAAGATTTTTCAAATATTCTATGCAAATAATTCATATGCTAATTCAAATAATCTAAAAGAGGATTACAAATAAGTTAGTATTAGGGTTATATTAAAAATATATATTTAACCATTTATATCACTAATTTAAGTAAACCTGTAAAACATGCCATTTCACTATTTAAAAACTAAAAATTTTCTTCAAAATATTTGAAAACAATTACACAAGCTAAAGTCAGATTGTCATGAAAATATGTGAATATGCACCTAATATAGAAAGAAAGAGTAAATACATTAGATCCAAGGTAGATAATAATAATAAATGAATCAACCAAATAAATTATGGATCTAAAAGGGAAAAATAATGATATCGTGTATCAAGTATCTAGTATATTGATGTCATGGGTGTAACCTAGGTATGATATTGAGTCCACCTCAGAATAGATAATAAAAACACAAAATGACTAATTGTTTGGATTACATCTAGTCTCACAGGTCTCAAGTATAGATGTTTGATGAACACATGCTTTCCTGGTTGCACGTCCATAGCGAAAACCTTTCACATTATCCATGGAACCACTTGAAGGGTGTGATTCTACTTGTGAATCCAATATCTAGGTCATCCCATCTAACTATCATGGTTCACATGACAACTAAAAAGAGGATAATGATATAATCAGGTTATGAGGATAATAGAGGGATCCTTATATAACATGGGCATTGGCCCTAATATCCCATATCACTCTCACCCTCAATTCCATCAAAAACAATTATCCATTTTTAAAAATCAATCAATGGGAAGTACATGAATACAGTTAAAATAATGTATTATTAAAATATAGGATCATCATAATGTTCCAACTAGTACATTGAGAATCATCAATTCAATTCAAGTACTATTAATCAATTTCAACAAGAAAATGGGCCACATACCTACTTCCTCCCCCAAATCATAATTATAATGCCATACAAGCTATTAAAAATTCATTTATTTCATTGAAAACACAAATCATTTTTAGGAATTATTATAATTTTAAAATAATTGAATACATTTGAAACCATGGGTTTTCAACCTATTTCCATGAGAATAAATCTTTTATTTCAAGTAACCGAAGAATAAATATTTCAAAAAAAAGTGTAAAATCAATCAAAGTGGGTTCTTGGTTATTTAATAAATTAATGAATTGTAAACTATTTATAAAGAATTAAATTGTACCATTCATTTATTTCAAATCATGGAAGTTCATTTTATAAATAGAAACCGAGGCCAAATCACTAAATTTCATCAAAACACCATTTAAATGTTATTCGAAAATAAATTCTAACATATAAGGCATTTAGAAAAGTCATAAAAAGTTGAAATCTATCATGATTAAATCCATTAAAAAAATTCCTTCTTCAATTCAATGATAATAGGGTCAAATAAAATTTTATAAGGAAATAAATAAAAAAATATCATAGAACATGTGTTATAGATCAAGAAACGTGTATCTTTGAATTTATCGGGCCAAAATGAATTAAAAATTGAGGGAAAACCATAGAAACACCTACTTTAAATACAATAAATCTGACTATAATGAATCTATGATGATTCTTCTTGAATGGAGATCACCGGATCTATGATGATATATATTGAAGGAAAAGGGAAGATATGATAGATCCAGTATCTCACAAAAATCAACTAAGATCCAAAAAAATTCAAGGCCATCATTACCTTTAGAATGATGTTATAGATACATGAAGGGAAATCCAATATTATAATGAAAATAACTCACTAAAATCAAAGATCCCCTCTTCTATTGGCGGATTAATTTGCCAAGAGATGATTTTTTGGGAGTAATGATGGCTATATAGGTCAACTAATATCCAAAAAATAGTTTTGGATTGAGTTGTGATGATTTTGGGGTTAATTAAGGGGATTTTGTTTTATAATTACTAATTTTGGAACATTAAATACCGCATGCATGGTATGCTATATTAGGTTTCATAGTTAATACTAACCATGTGCCTAATCGTGCACCCAAAATAGAGCCACTAGAAGAGTTGCACAGTTAGGATGCACACATTGTGTAAATTAGTTCAAACCATGCAACCCCCTTTTTTCTAGGTTTCACACTTTGAATAACTAGGAATAAACCGTGTAACCTATGATAACCCTGCTCTTTTATTACACAATTAAACATAATTTGTTACATAAACTTCACTTGATACAACATATAAGATTGATAGGTCTACTGTCTTTGGGAATTTGGATCATTACATAACAAATTAAAACATTAAATACAACATCTTCATTGAAATCATCTTTTACACGACCACTACATTCTCTTGTACTAAGCATTACATTGGATATCCTTGGGACATGCATAAGAAAAGGGTGAGTTATAAGGCCTAGTAAGGGAATAATCATTTAATTACATGAGGAGTATAAAACATGTTAGACAATATCCATATCAATAGAGAATAATAGAAGCATAAACATAAAGGAATGATAAATCAAGATAATCATAACATGGAAATGTGGCAACAACACTTAACAAGGAATTAGCATGATCCAAGGCTCATTGCACATGGAGCATGAGTAAATCCTCATTGCACATGAATCATGAGTAAAACCTCATTTCAATTGAATTATCATGAGTCAACACCCATTTCCCATGGCGTATAATGATACTATACTTTACCCAATGAATTGGAGAGCTATAAGGGCGCACCCTTCCTAAATCTTTTATTTCCTGCATAAGTGTGCCATATGGATCATATAACATGGATTCATAAAACATCATCATTTATTACATGATAGAGTAATGTTGAATTATTAAAAGAAACTTTATAATCAATAAGTAAATGTGTATAAAGGTGATTACCCTTGATAGAGAAATGTGCATGGTATTCACTACATAATGGCATTGGCTTGGAAAATCAATGCCATTTCGGCAGTGTAACGGTGTGACGTAAGAATTAATAAAAAAGGTTGATTAGAGAAAAAGGGGTGTCTCATAATATTTACATGACATCGACAATAATGGGGTCATATAGATACATTTCCCAACAAATGTAATTGGAATTAGATTAATGATACAACGATTTTCTTGAATGTAAATGAGGAGAGAGAATTTTTTTTCAAAATTTCGGCATAGTAACGGGTGTACATGGGAGGAATTTAATGAGAGAGAAAGGGGTCTCCCATAATTGAAACATAAAGACGTCAGTATGGGGGAGGTGTGAAACCATACCACAATATTTGTGATTGAAACTAAAAGGGCGTAACAACATTATGAAAATTGGACAAAAATTTTAAAGGAAGAAAAAACATTATTGGAAGTATGCTTCCAAATGATTGAGAGAGGCTTCTTGGGAGCTAGGGGAACCTTGGGATGATTCTAGAGAGAGGAGGATAGAGGTTGGAAGAACTCCAATGGTTTTTAGTGAGGATTAATTTGGAGCATGGGTGGTTTTATATAGGAAAGGTGATGGAATTCTTTATTATTTAGGTTTGGGACACTCAGATTAAACTAATCCAAACCACAAACCAGCCCATGGTTTTTGAAAATGGTTTTTGAAAAAGGGAATTGGAATAAAATATTTTATATTTCCAAAGTCCTAAACTCCAAAAATAATGGGGTTTCTTATGTCGAGGAGAGTCACACCCCCAAGGAAAACAATTTAAAAAGACAAAATGTTTAAAAAATCATGAAGGGTCCACTAATGCAGTGTGAAATCAATAAAAAAACCCAAAATCACATTATTTTATTGTTAATACATATATTGGGCGAATATGAGTTTTATAGTATTTTATTACATCACTATTGAGTCATTATTATGTCATAAAACCTACTATATATTTAAACGGTATTTAATTTTTTCCCAAAAATTTGACTATCTTATAAAATTATGAAAACTTCACCACTGGATAATTTAGCCATCCTGATTCCATAAATAATATTCACCATATATATATTTTTTTCTAAATATGTTAATTTTCAGTTTTAAAATAAAAACTGACATTTATCGAAAATTCATGGGTTTAAAAAAAAATGGATTTCAAACCATAATAAAAATTTCAATTGAATTCATAAAGTATATGATCATTTACATTTAATGAAACAAAATTTTATAATAATAATAATATTTTATTAAAACATTATTTAATTCAAAATTCCATTAATTAATCAAATTATATTTCATAGTGGAACATTAACTAAATAAACTATTTGGGCATTAAAACTATTTAGAATGTAACAATAATAAAATGAAATTATATTAATTATTATGTACAAAATTAATGTACCTAACCATAGTACTAGGGATTTGTTACATAACACCTTAAAACAATCGCATAAGACATAAGGGTAAGGTGCATGTAGGGACCCAAAGCTTGACGTACATGGACATTATGTTAATTTAGCGGAATACTTAATACATATCAAAAACATACACCCAAGGACCGTAATAGTTTAGTGTCTTTTGAAACATGGAACATAATCTTCTAATCATGGTGAAAGATTTTCAACATCTCCCATAAAGATCTTCCCTTTTTTTCTTACCTAAAACCTTTCTTTATATCCTGGGGAAAAGAAAACATAAAAAGGGTGAGCTCAAATGCTCAGTAAGGGTAAGCATGGATACAATAAAACATACCATATACATTTGAACTTAAAAACATGAAAATAATGTTTAAACATCAAAAGCTTGAGAAATGACATAAACCATGGAATTACGTAAGGAATAGATCATAAAGAAACATTAAGCATGATAAAATAGCATGGGAATAAAACATGTAATTGTGGCATCCATTAAGCACATGTAATGATTTCCATAGTTTCCAAGGCATTGCTGCCAAGACCATCTTAGTGGACAATGTCCCTTTCTGAATCGAGTTCACTCCTCGTTCCGGTCTTGTAATACTGAACCGGATTAACTTACCATTCCAGCCATGTCTATCTCATGAGATATAAATCCTTACCCAATGCATTGGAGGGAGATATAGGTCCCACCCATATCATAATGAAATCATTCTTACTTGTGCCACAAAATAAACTTAAAACATTTATCATATCCCAAAGAATAAAATGGGTTTCCTAAACATCATCCCAACATATCATAATCCATATAAAACAAATGGACATTTCATCATAAGAAAAGTAAAACCATGTAAATCATAGAGACATTAAACTAGAAAAATACACATATCAAATAATGTCATCTTAGATGGAAAATGGTTTTGATAAAACATTTGAAATGAATTCTTGAGGAAAATATCCTTTCTTCGTCAAAATCATTTTGTTTTCAAAAAATGTCATGCACCTTTAAAATAAAAGTATTTTGTTGAAAATAGTCATAAAATCATGTAGAGAAATATTCATGAAAATGAGGTATTATGAAACCGTAAAAATCTGTTCACGCCATATTAGATAAAAATAACATTCTACTCGTACTTTTGTCGGAAAAGTAAAAAAAAGTACCACGTAACGTAAACAAAAGAATGATTCCTTACATAACATGTTGTAAAAGTCAAAAATTGGTAAAAAGTAATTTACAAATACATGAAAACACTTTTATAAAACATGGACATGGATGTTATAAATAACCCCAGTAAATACTTACGAATAAGAAATCTCGGATAAAAATGAGATTTGCAAAATTATCCCTTACCTTTGGACCGATATGCTTCGTACGTCTCTGAACCTCCTGTATAATTATTTAAATAATGTTATTGACTTATTAAAGAATCATATTAATTGTTATGATATCATATATGGTTCACTTATGACTTTATATTAACCGTTCTTTTGTAAATTCCATGTTAAAGAGCGTTTTGGGTAAAATTGTTTCATTTGTCGTCCATGTTTTGACTTGTAATTATTCATATGATTACATAGATCATGATTAATTAAATCTAGAATGTAAAACATGATTTATTAATAATATATATTCAGAATATACATATATATAATAGATCGATAAATGGAAAGAAATACACCGTTCATGGAGACAGTAGGCCGTACGTACGCATGAATGTTGTTTTCGTTTCCTCGTTGAATTGAATGGAATTAATTGGATGACATAAATAAATATATAAATAAATCCAGTATCATTATTGTGTCATATATTTCTTGATTACTTATTATATATACTTTATAATCATTTATGAATGGTTAATCATTGAGAATGAATCTCATCGCGTTGTGGAGACGGTATTCCATACATACGCACGAGCGATGATGTCGTTACCATGATCGTGGAAATTTATTGGAGTATATGTATACTATTACAGAATAAATATCACTTTACAATAATCATATATAGTTATTATTTACACCATTATACCCATCCAAGTAAGGTGCTGGTGGAAAATAGATTACACCACGGCGTGGAGACGGTATTCCGTACGTACGCACGCGCGGTGATTTCTTTTTCCGTTGGATGGATATATGGTGAAATAGGGTTGTTTCATACATATAATAACATATCAGTATATGAGTGATGCTGATGTTATTACTTCAGAATGAAACAACCTAATAAGAACAAGTGGAAGAAGAAATAAAGATGAAAGAATCACTAACGGAAATTACCTCTTCTTTGAATCGCCTCTTTGAGACCTCCTCTTAGGGAACTAAAATTGGTCTTTGAAGAAGACCAGGACCTCTAGGATGTTTCTATGGAAGTGGATAATAGAATTGGGCAGGGGTTTGCCGAGCATGAAGGCTCAATGTGGTGTGTGGAGGAGAGGGAGGAGGTGCCCTTTTATAAGGGAGGAGAGGGGTACCTTTGGAAAATATTAATTTATAATAAATATAACCCCACTTAAAAACCTCCCAAAATGACTCATATTCGAATATTAGATGATATAGGGTTGTAATCGCATAAACCAATCATATTTAGACATGTTTGGATCTTATTTTAAACCTTATCATTTTGATTTATCCTTATTTAATCTATTTAAGTTTATTTGTGGTAATAAAATTATAAATTTTAAATTATAAAAAATAATTACTTATTTGTTGTGAATTTTTTATAATTGTTTACTTTATAACATTATATACCATATAAATTTAATTTATAATTTTTAAATATTTTTGTGATTTTTAAACAATTTTATAATATGTTATTTTTATAAAATAACAATAGTGTCAATTTTGACACTATTCATTTATTTGAATTTAAATAAAATATATACAGAAGATATGTTAGAACTGAAATCTTAAATATATTCATAAAATGTCATATGTATCTATAAAATAATTGGATCACATTAAATAGTTCATATAATATTTATTTTATTATTTTTAAAACCATTTATTTGGTTTATCTCTTAATAAAATAATTACTACAACATTTTTGTATAATTATTTAATATAATAATTTTTTTGCATAAAATTTAAAAATAATATCCTATGATGAAGATAAATCTATTACCTTTCAAAATAATACATTTACTCTAATTTATCATCTTAAAATCACAATATTTAAATTGTTACATTTATTAAATTATGAAGGTGACAACTTTGGCATCATTTAAATCAAAATAATATAAGTGTCATAATCACTTTTATAAGGCTCCAAACGGTCATATATTAGGTCATAGGATGATTAAAGTGTAGATATAAACTACCTATAAGTTTTGGTCAGGTTTTTGGGCCTTTTAATGGGTATTATTATTTCAATAAAAACTATATTACTTATTTTCCACTTAATAAATAATTTATGTATCATCACCATTAATGACAATTATTTAATCCCTAAAAATTCTGAATAAACTATCATGATGTAGATAATTTTATTATCTTTCTGGATAATATTCATGTTCGAAGTTTTATGATGTTTTCACTAAATTAATATTATTATACTTATAATATTTAAGAGAGTGACATGTTGTCACTTTCTTTCGTTTTAATAATAATTAAATTAATTTCGTGGTAAAAAGTCCATAAAATGAATCTAATCCGACCCTTAGGTTATTTGAGTCTACCTTTATCCATCAAATAGAATTTTTTCATGTGTTAGCGTAATTTTATAATATTATATTTAACCTTAATTACCTGATTTACCTTTAACTATGGTAAATAAAACTTACCGTAGTTACTATTCATAATTCACAAAAATAAAAAGTAGCTTATTAATATAATTTGGATCCACTGATTCCAAATATGGAATCTATTTTTACAAATTCAATACACAAAAGTTTCAGAAATTAAATTAAAATTAATCTCGTAGTCGAAAAAAACGGGTGTTTCTTTAAAACATTGAAAAAGATTGAATTGATTTAATCTACGAATTTAATGTAAAATCAATGCTAATGACATACATTATATTAAATCTTAAAAATATATTCTATTTATACATTAAAACCACTCAATATTATAATTTAACCATATAAATTATTACGATGAAAAAAGTTGTTTTTAATTAAAATATAGCGTGTTTTTACTATTCATCAAAATATGAAAGTTACCAGAATAATATGAAAATTTTATCCAAAGTAAATTTTTATTACCTGATTCAAAAGAATAATTTTATTTTTTCAAATTGAACTTATAAACATGTCAAAAACTAGATTTAAGGTGGGTGCACCATCAAAAGGCGGCAAAACTGCATTTTTTGAAAAATACATATTTTACCCGAAAAATTTATTTTGTTCTTATAACATGTTCTAGAAAATGTGTAAGATGAATAATAATGTTATAAAATTCAAAATTTAGTTAATACTATTCATAACGGCTAGTTCATAATAATATTATAATAATATATCGTTGTTTAGTAAAACCCGGTATTGCGTACAACACACGCTATCGAGGAAGGTCACGATTGCGTGTAATGCAAGCCAAGTCAGGGTTGCGTGTTGTGAAAGAATCCTTCGTTGTTTCATATAACAGAATCCAACCATATTTCATTTATACATTGAATATATATATATATATACTCAATGTTGCATAGAATAACTATTATCAAAATTGTGTGTAACACGATCCAAGAATAGTGTTGCATATACTGCAAGCTAATACGGTGTTCCGTATAGTGCAAGGTAATCTTGATGTAGCATACAACACAAGAAATTAATGAAATTAAAAGAATATTTTTCATAAAATCTCGGGATTTTACATTCTACCCCCCTTAAAATGAATTTTGCCCTCGAAATTCTTCGGGGTTATAAATGGTTTAATACTCGAATGTTTGTTTAATAGAAACCCACATCGTAAAAAGGAATACTAAAACATAATTTAAAAAAATAAAGTATGAAATGTAACATTTACCCAAAGTAACTCATCAATGGGTTTCCATATAGGAGAACATAGGTTAAAATATGGATATGGAAGAAAAATCTAACCATCATGTTCTGATGGAGAGTGGTAGAGAACATGGCTATGAAAAATCCATCAATCACAAAGCCATAAATTTGTGATGATCTAAGGTACCTTCTTATTCATCAGATATAAGAGCACTAGGACAACATTTTTGGTTTTCAATATCATTTCCCTAAAGTTGATGAATTAAAAGAAATACTTGCATGATTTTGGAACAATATCACTATTGTTTGTGAATTGAACAATTTCCACTTCTTCCCTTAAAGAAATGAAGTTGAATTTGTTATTCGTGATGTGTTAGTAGATCATGTTATAGAATGATGGGTCATTCCATCTCTTTCAAACAAAAGGTTAGCAAAATTTATAAGTCCATATTATGGTTATATTAATCGTATATGGTTCCAAAAATGAACTTATACTTCATATATCATACCACTTAATAAAATAAAACTAGTTTCTACTAACCAGGGACCTTCTGTAGGCCAGTGGTAGGCGATAAAGGCCAGTCTCACTTCGATTGTGGCTTCGATTCCCATAGCCTTGTCCGACGTGATGGGTTGTCTCCCATCCTGCAGGTTTCCCTTTTTCTAAAACTATATTACTATTACATCCCATCAATAATATCGAAAAAACATCTATCCTTAAACAATACTAACTTATTTCCAACATAATCCATTCCAATCTTTAGGCTTATCCATAATACTACAGTCCACTCTCATAATATAGTGAAAACGATTACCAGAGATTTAATACCATTGTTGATCCCCATATATCATAAGATATTTCTTGTTGGTCACATTCCAAACAATCTAAGGCCTTAATCATGCATTCTCTTGAAAAATGAATACCCATTGAACCTTAGTGAAAACATGAATGCAGTTAAAAGTTAACACTTTCCACATTCCAAAATCATCAAAATTCTATATACTCAAACCATGATATCAATTAGTCCTTATATCAATCATGAGCTCATGAATACAATCAAACATCTCATTAACTTCTTATTCCTTCATTATGCGCATATCATCTACATTACAAAAATATCTGAATAACCTTCCATGGTTACTGGTACCATTCAACATATACTTTCAAATACTTTTAGGGAAAAAAATAGTGTAACAATCCTTAGATGATTATTTATTCCATAGTACCATTAACTATACAACATAACTCTCGATAAATATAATATCATTCCATTAACTTCTAAAACAACCGACTGAGCTTCAACACTTCTTTCAGCTCATATATCATTTGTAGTCTCCTCATCATCATCCACATAAATAATACCCATATGACCATGCTGATTCTCTTCATGAGATTTTCAATTAGGGAATTGTTTTTCATAATGCCCGTACATTCCACATTTAAAACATCTAATCATTGTTGATGTCATAGAAATACCATTATCCTTGTCCATGGTGTTAACTGAACCTTTTCCTTTTCACTTACTAGCTTTGTGTCCTTCTTTTACAATCCCAAATCATCTTCCAGTTCCTTTGAAACAATCTCCCTGATTCCTCTTCCCACATGATTTACATGAGGGAAATTGAACTTTCTTTCCTCTATGATCATCATGAAACTCCATCTTTCTCTTATTATCTGATTCGGGAAACTTACCAAAGTTGAGATTATTGATCATATTATGAGATTGCTGATTAGGCATAATAATGATGTTTGGACTTCCAGATCCCATTTCATTTGGTTTCTCATGAAGAAAATCTTTCCATTGTCTATCATATCCTCCATTATGGTGAATCTTCCTGTTTCCAGCCCTTTTCTAAATCCCAAAAATAATAGTGTTAGGGGCAAAAATTATAATAAATGTGGAGTAACTTCAATATATAACATCCTCGGTTAAATTCTATGATCATTACTGTAGTTCTAGGACTGTATCCTATATGTATACTTATCCTTAGGGACATCCCTAGACATACCTTAGAAATATCTCTAGGGATCTCACTAACGTTTTCGCATCCTAGTTTACAAAGGTTGACTAATCCTTTCCTCTGATACCAGCTGTAGGGACCCAAAGCTTGACGTACATGGACATTACATTAATTTAGAAGAATACTTAATACATAACAAAAACAGACACACAAGGACCGTAATAGTTTAGTGTCTTTGGAAACTTGAAACGTAATCTTCTAATCATGGTGAAAGATCTTCAACATATCCCATAATGATCTTCCCCTTTTTTTATCTTACCTAAAACATTTCTTTATATCCTGGGGAAAAGAAAACTTAAAAAGGGTGAGCTCAAATGCTCAGTAAGGGTAAGCAGGGATAAAATAAAACATATCATATACATTTGAACTTAAAAACATGAACATAATGTTTAAACATCAAAATCTTGAGCAATGACATAAAACATGGAAGTACGTAAGGCATAGATCATAAAGAAACATTATGCATGATAAAATAGCATGGGAATAAAACATGTAATTTTGGCCTCCATTAAGCACATGTAATGATTTCCATAGTATCCAAGGCATTGCTGCCAAGGCCATCTTAGTGGACAAAGTCCCTTTCTGAATCGAGTTCACTCCTCGTTTCAGTCCTGTAATACTGAACCGGATTAACTTACCATTCCATACATTTCTATCTCATGAGATAAAAATCATTACCCAATGCATTGGAGGGAGATATAGGTCCCACCCATCTCATGATTAAATCATTCTTACTTGTGCCACAAAATAAACGTAAAACATTCATCATAACCCAAAGAATAAAATGGGTTTCATAAACATCATCCCATTATCTCATAATCCATATAAAACAAATTGAAATTTCATCATAAGAAAAGTAAAAACATGTAAATCATAGAGACATTAATCTTGAAACATACACATATCAAATAATGTAATCTTAGATGGAAAATGGTTTTGATAAAACATTTGAAATGAATTCTTGAGGAAAATATCATTCTTCGTCAAAATCATTTTGTTTTCAAAAAATCTCATCAATTTTAAAATAAATGTATTTTGTTGAAAATAGTCATAAAATCATGTATATCAAGCTTCATGAAAATGATGCGTTATGGATCCATAAAAATCCTTTCACGCCATATAAGTTAAAAATAACATTCTCCTCATACTTTTGTTGGAAAAGTCAAAAAAAATTACCTCGTAACGTAAACAAAAGATAGATTCCTTACATAACATGTTGTAAAAGTCAAAAATGGGTAAAAAGGATTTTAAACATAAATTAGAACACTTTTATAAAACATGGACATTTATGATATAAATAACCCCAGTAAATACTTATGAATAAGCAATCTCGGATAAAAATGAGATTTGAAAAATTATCCCTTACCTTAGGTCTAATATGCTTCGTACGTATCCGAACCTTCTGTATAATGATTTAAATAACGTTATTGACTTATTAAAGAATCATATTAATTGTTATAATATCATATATGGTTCACTTATGACTTTATATTACCCATTCTTTTGTAAATTCCATGTTAAAGAGCGTTTTGGGTAAAATCGTTTCATTTTTCGTCCGTGTTTTGACTTGTAGTTATTCATATGATTGCATAGATCATGATTACTTACATCCAGAATTTAAAACATGATTTATCTATAATATATATTCAGAATATACATATATATAATAGATCGATAAATGGAATGAAATACACCATTCATGGAGACGGTAGGTCGTACGTATGCATGAACACTGTTTTTGTTTCTTCGTTGAATTGAATGGAATTAATTGGATGGCATAAATATATATATACATAAATCCAGTATCATTATTATGTAATATATTTCATTATTACTTATTATATATACTTTATAATCATTTAAGAATGGTTAATCATTGAGAATGAATCTCATCGTGTTGTGGAGACGGTATTCTGTACGTACGCACGAGCGATGATATCGTTCCCATGATCGTGTAATTTTATTGGAGTGTATGTATACTATTACAGAATCAATATCAATTTATAATGATCATATATAGTTATTATTTACACCATTATACCCATCCAAGTAAGGTGGTGGTGGAAAATAGATTACGCCACGGCGTGGAGACGGTATTCCGTACGTACGCACGCGCGGTGATTTCTTTTTCCGTAGGATGGATAGATGATTAAATAGGGTTGTTTAATACACATAATTACATATCATTATATGAGTGATACTGATGTTATTACTTCATAATGAAACAACCTAATAATAACAAGTGGAAGAAGAAATAAAGGTGAAAGAATCGGTAAATGAAATTACCTTTCTTTGAAGTGCCTCTTTGAGACCTCCTCTTAGGGCACTAAAATCGCTCTTTGAAGAAGACCAGGACCTCTAGGTTGTTTCTAGGGAAGTGGAGAAGATAATTGGGCAGGGGTTGGCCGAGCTTGAAGGCTCAAAGTGGTGTTTGGAAGAGAGGGAGGAGGTGCCCTTTAATAAGGGAGGAGAGGGGCACCTTTGGAAAATATTAATTTATAATAAATCTAAACCCACTTAAAAACCACCACAAATGACTCATATTCGAAGATTAGATGAGATAGGGTTGTAATAGCATCAACCAATCAGATTTAGACATGTTTGGGTATTATTTTAAACCTTATCATTTTGATTTATCCTTATTTAATCTATTTAAGTTTATTTATGGTAATAAAATTCTAAATTTTAAATTATAACAAATAATTACTTATATGTTGTGAATTTTCCATAATTGTTTACTTTATAACATTATAGACCATATAAATTTAAATTTATAATTTTTAAATATTTTTGTGATTTTTAAACAATTTTATAATATGTTATTTTTATAAAATAACAATGGTGTCTATTTTGACTCTATTCATTTATTTGAATTTAAATAAAATATATACAGAATATATGTTAGAACTAAAAGATTTAATAGGTTCATAAAAGGTCATATGTATCTATAAAATTAGTGGATCACATTAAATAGTTCATATAATATTTATTTTATTATTTTTAAAACCATTTATTTGGTTTATCTCTTAATAAAATAATTACTACAACATTTTTGTATAATTATTTAATATACTTATTTGTTGAATAAACATTAAAAATAAAATCCTATGATGAAGATAAATCTATTAACTTTTACAATAATACTTTTAATAGAATTTATCATCTTAAAATCACAATATTTAAATTGTTACATTTATTAAATTATGAAGGTGACAACTTTGGCATCATTTAAATCAAAGTAATATAAGTGTCATAATCACATTTATAAGGATCCAAACGGTCATATATTAGGTCATTGGATGATTAAGGTGTAGATATACACTACCAATAAGTTTTGGTCAGTTTTTGGGGCCTTTTAATGGGTATTATTATTTTAATAAAAACAACATTACTTATTTTCCACTTAATAAATAATTTCTGTATCATCACCATTAATGACAATTATTTATACCCTAAAAATTATAAATAAATTATAATGATGTAGATAATTTTATTAGATTTCTGGAAACTATTCATGTTCGATGTTTGATGATTTTTATCACTAAATTAAAATTATTATACGTATAATATTTAAGAGAGTGACATGTTGTCACTTTCTTTGGTTTTAATAATAATTAAATTATTTTCATGGTCAAAAGTCCATAAAATTAATCTAATTTTACCCTTAGGTTATATGGGTCTACTCTTAGCCATCTAATAGAATTTTGTCATGTGTTAGGGTAATTTTATAATATTATATTTACCCTTAATTACCCGATTTACCTTTAACTTTGTTAAATAAAATTTACCGTAGTTACTATTCATAATTCAAAAAAATAAAAAGTAGCTTATTAACATAATTTGGACCCACTGAATACAAATATGGAATCCATTTTTCCAAATTCAATATACAAAAGTTGCAGAAATTAAATTAAAATTAATCCCATTGTCGAAAGAAAATGAGTTTTCTTTAAAACATTGCAAAAGATTGAATTGATTTAACCTACGAATTTAATGTGAAATAAATGCTAATGACATACATTATATTAAATGGTAAAAATTTATTCTATTTATAATTTAATACCACTCAATATTATAATTTAACCATATAAATTATTACGATGAAAAAAGTTGTTTTTAATTAAAATATAGCGTGTTTTTACTATTCATCAAAATATGAAAGTTACCAGAATAATTTGAAAATTTTATCCAAAGTAAATTTTTATATCCTGATTAAAAAGAAGAATTTTATTTTGTCAAATTTAACATATAAACATGTAAAAAACTAGATTTAAAGTGGGTGCGCCATCAAAAGGCGGCAAAACTGCATTTTTTTAAAAATACATATTTTACCCGAAAAAATTATTTTGTTCTTATAACATGTTCTATAAAATGTGTAAGATGAATAATAATGTTATAAAATTAAAAATTTAGATAATAATAATCATAACGGATAGTTCATAATAATATTATAATAATATATCATTGTTTAGTAAAACCAGGTATTGCGTACAACACACGCTATCGAGGAAGGTCGCGATTGCGTGTAATGGAAGCCAAGTCAGGGTTGCGTGTTGTGTAAGAATCCTTCGATGTTTCGTATAACAGAATCCAACCATATTTCATTTATACATTGAATATGTATATATATATTTACTCAATGTTGCATAGAGTAACTATTATCAAAATTGTGTGTAACACGATCCAAGAATAGTGTTGCGTATACTGCAAGCTAATACGGCATTGCATATAGCGCAAGGTAATCTTGGTGTAACATAAAACACAAGACATTAATGAAATTACAAGAATATTTTTCATAAAATCTCGGGGTGTTAAAGTGCACTATAAGTCCCCAGCCTTAAACATTACTTAATATTGAATTAAATTAATAATTCACATTGAGGATCTTTTCAGGTTTAGAGTTTTAGAGAATTAGGACATGACTATTACATCTCAAAAAGATTACAAAGTAGAAACTTCTACTAAGTTTCTATAAAATAAAAACTCTTAAAAAGTAACATGTCTAATTCCATGTTTTAGGTAGCATGACTTTCCCTGGATTTCATCCTTGACCCTATTCCGCATTAAGTCCTGTGAAAAACATTTCAAAAACATGGGATGAGCATAAAAAGCTCAGTAAGGGATACACAAAGAATGAAAACTGTTAGTTTTTCAAAACAACAAGTAAACCATGTATACTTTATCAAAGTAATACCTTTCACCTTTCAGAAGTAGTAAAAAAACTCTTTAATGAATAAAAGATCATTACTTACCCTTTTGCAACCAAAATATTACCATAAAACCCATATAAAGAACACATTACATAAAAAACTAACTTGGGACATAAACATATATAAATGGAATAACCATATGGTCGAATTCCACACATACTTAATGGAATAGCCATACGACCGACTTCCACACATACTTAATGGAATAGCCATACGACGAACTTCCATACCCAATGCATTGGAGGTTATAACGTAACCACCCGTCCTGGTATTCACGACACCACCCGTCATAATGTCCAAGTACCATTATAAAATCATAAGAAAATAAACAAATATAATGGAAAGAAAAAATTTCCACATTTTCATCACAATATATCACTTAAATATATCGACATAACAAATCCTTTATAAAAACCATTTTCAATACCAACATACATAAAAGAGTATATGGTATTTTTTTCATTTTAAAAAGCATTACGGCTTGTTGAGGAAGCCAAAGACCAAATAATACTCGCGGCGGCGGAAAAGGTCGTTGTCACCACGTACGTTAAAAAAAACATTCCTTTTTGTTGTTTAGTAAAACTCTTCGTATAAAAAGATTCCTTTTGAATAAAATTAAAAGTCAAAGTGGTTTATACACCGTATAAAAGAAAGTTGTGTGTAAAACCAAATATGCATCAATGAAAGGAGATTAAGACGAAGTCCCTTACAAATTCGGTATCCTTAGATTAAGGATAAATCAATTACATGATTATGTATGAAAAATACGAATACAAAAAATATAAGTGGATATTAAGTGTAAAACAATCAGAGGTCATTCACACATAATCATGGAAAAACAAAACCAATGACATAGATATTTAACTCAATGAAATGATATTGAGTTATGATTTCCGATACAAGTCCGTCTAAATGACTTAAGAATTTATCAATGCGATGATTATGTGTAGAAATATTATATCCACACAAAGGTTTGTGTAAAATACAACATATATATTCCACACATAATCTTGGAATAATAAAATCAAGAATTAGAGGTTTAACTCAAATAATTGAAAGTGGGTTAAGAAGTTACCTTACAAAAATTCGACAACCTAACAGCGTCACTTCAAAACTCATAAAATGAGTTGATGAGAGATAAAAACGGTATCTCATCACTTGGACATAAAATTTACATTAATAAGGATATATAAGAACATATCCCAACATAATAGTATGTGAATTAAAAGACATAACAAAAGAAGTCTTTTAAAAAGAGGAGGGTGAAAGGTTCCCTTACCGACTTGGGTAACCTTCGAAACGTACACCCCATTGAAGAAGGGTCATAAAATGAATATATAAGTACCCATAAATGATATTATATTACACAAAGAGTATAATAATGGGAAGTACATACACCACTCAAAGGAAATGGTGGAAAATGTATCATAAATCTCACGAGAATAAAATTGAGATGAAAAATCCCTTACGAAAACTCGGCAGCCTAACGACACCACTTAAAACTTCCAAAAATGGATTGATGAGATCAAATAGAGTATCTCATAATATTAAAATAAAATTTACATAAAGAGTAATATAAAATAAAAAACCCCATCATAACAAAGAGGAGATTAAAAGAAGTGACATAAATGAGAGTACTTAAAAAAAGAGAGAGGTTAGATCTCTTATGAAAATTCGGCAGCCTAACGGCGCCACTCAAAACTTCCAAAATGGATTGATGAGATAAAATAGGGTCTCTCACCATATGAACATAAAAATTACAGTATGAGTAATATAAAATAACATACCAATCATACTAAATATTATCTTAAAAGGAATGACATAAAAGAGTGTACCTAAAAAGAAATAGAGGAGTAGGATCCCTTACCTCGTGTCCGACATGACTCGATCGTTCTTTAATCTCATGAATAATAAAATCTGGTAAATTTATAATTACTTAAGGACCTCCTTTAAATATTATTATTCAGTTCATATCACATAATATAATGTTATAATAATTGGTTAATAAAGTGAATTCATATCAGATGTTTTTGTCGATGTTTAGTACATGAGTAAAAATTGAACTTGTTGGAAAAGAATTTTCCATGTAGTTATAGGTAAATCATCTCCAAAATAGTATTTATGTTTTAAATATCATATATATCTAGTATATATTCATTTTATACTATTCCATATCATTTTGAGATAAAAAATTAAAATCACAATTCATGGAGACAGTAGGCCGTACGTTAGCATTAACGCTACTTTAATCTTTTTGTCATATTAATGGAATTAAAACAAAATGAGAGATATATATATTTTAATTCCATAATGATTCCCATAATATATATGTAATATATTACATATATATCCATTATATATATGTACTTATAATAGTATATAACATTTGGAGATAAGAAATGAAATGTACCGTTAATGGAGACGGTAAGCCATACGTATGCATGAACGCTACTTTCATTTCTTTTTTTTTATTCAATGGAATAAAATAATAAAGATATAAATGTATATTATAATTCCAGCAGGATAAAATATTTAATACCATTAATTCCATCCTTTATACGTCCCACATATGGCATTAACGAATCAAATCACTTTGAGGGGGCGGTAGTCCGCACTTCCTAAAATGAAGATATCGCGTTTACCCATAATGGAAACCATAAAGGTATGACATAAATGAAAAATACATAAGCTTAAGGAAAACATAAACAAATTATATATCATATATAAATATAGTGACATATTAATGGCCACCTTTTAAGGTGTTAAAATAATAACGAACAATCATCGTTTCATGAGGCAGTAATTCACCATCCACAGAAACAGTATGTTGTTTAACCATTAGACAAAGGTGTGTGTAAGTGTAGCTCGAATACTTTACATAAAAACATCCTAGTATATTGAGGATACTTGTGTTGTTACAAAAGAAAATAATAAAAAGATTTTAGGGGGTTTTATAAGCAAAATAAAACAAAAGAAGACAAGGGAAGACATTACCTTTAAATCGGGTAACTTCCATTGATTTGAGCTCAAAGGCTTCCTTGGAAAGGATTCTGACAAAAGTGAGGCTTCAATGATGAATAGAGGGATGTGGAGAGGTGAAATAGGCAGGGGTTGTCCGAGAAAAAGGCTTGAGAGGTGTGTGTAAGGTGGTAGAGGTGGGGGCCTTTTATAAGAGGAGAGGAGGGGCACTCTTGGAAAGTTACAAAATGTTACTTTATTTTCAAATGATTTTCGGATTTTAAAGGTCCCACAATGATTTATTTAGAGTATAAGGTGATAAGGTTTATAAATCCACCAATAAAATTGGTTTGTGACAAGTTTAGGTCTTATATTTTACATTATCTTTTCATTTTATTTAAATCTTTTATTAATGAGGTAATCGCTACATCATTATGATGTCATAAATAATTTTATTTATTTAATGTGTAAAAATTATAAAACAAATATCATGATGTAGGAAATAGTTTTATCCTTCCAATGACTATTTATAGTCAAAAATATGACTTGTATAACCCCATGTAAAAATTGTTTTAGTTAAACAACTCATGTTTGTGTCATTTTTACTTTTACATTAAATAAAAAGTTATTTATGTCATTTCCCAACCAAGGTTGCTCCATGGGGTCCCCAAGTTGACCCATGTATTGTCTTGGTCGGCCATGACACATCCAATAAGGGTAGTATATGTGTCAATCTCATCTCATATTATTAAAACATTATTTTTACCTTAAACTACACTAATTACCTCTAATCGCGATTAAAAACATAAAAGTTATTATTCACTAAAAAATTATTTTAATTCCATTGAACCACATTTCAATTCTTAATGACAACCATGTATCTAGGATTTTTGAAATTCAAAACACAGAGGTGGTAAAATTTCATTTAAACGAAAAATCATTTTTTATAAGTACCACTTAGTGGTTTCACTATTCATCAAAAATTGATGTTCTTCAGAAAAATACCAAAACTTCACCCTAATCTATATTTGATATTCCAAATTCAAAAATGAAGTATATTTTACAAAATTCAAAACATATAAGTTTAATTAATTAATTTAATAATCAATTCCCACTTTCAGAGCAAATAGCGTATTTTTATGAAACAATAAGTTTCAAAAGATTGACACTAGTTTAAGTCCGATTTCAAAGTGAAATTAATTCCAATGACCCCAATTGGATTAAATGGTAAAAATATATTCTAATTGAACATTAAAACCAATTCAAAATATAATCCAATCATATAAATAATTTAGATTAAAAAGTGGTTTTGAATTACAAAACAAAATTTTTCTCTATTAATTAAAAAAATGAACTTTATCGGAAAAATACCAAAAAATTACGCAAAGTAAATTTTGATGTCCCGATTCTAAATAAGAATATTATTTTGTCAAAAATAACACATAAAATTGTCAAAAAGTGGATTTAAAAGAGGTTCTCCATCAAAATCCAGTTAATCGACCTTTTAAAGAATATTAGAATGTTTACGCTTAAAAATGGATTCATTCTCATTTTTAATCCTCTAACATTTATTGTAAAGAGTAAAAAAATATTTGACAAACATATATAATCATTTTTAGTTAGTTTTGTTCATTCCCACCATTACAACAGTTAGGCGTTAACTATCATTTAAAATAATATTATTTTCTTATTAGAGTGCAACGTAAGATTTCAAAGGAAATCATTGTTGTGTATTGGGTAAGCCATCGAGCATAGCGTTCCCTTTAAATTAATATTGACATTTTATTCACAAATATGGATAAATATAAAAATTTCAAATTCTTTATTTACCTGGGGTGTTACATTCTTCCCCCCTTTTTGGAATTGCATCCTCGCAATCTCAAAATTGGGCTCAGAAACATCCTTGAAAGTCCCACATCAGAACAAGAGTCTGTAAAACATTCACTTTAAAAGAATGGGAGGGAAGTACAAATGTCACTCTATTTAACCCATACTAGGATTCCAAGTATGAAAATATGGATATGGAGGAGAAAAAAAAGGGGCATGTTCTGATGGAGAGTGATAGTAAACATGTCTAGGAGAAAGTTTACCACAAGAAAATTGCAAACATGTGATGGGTTAAACAGTATTCGATTTCCCAGTTGGAAATGTTAACAAACAACATTTTTGTTTTAAGTTACTCTTCATTGAGGAATTTATTTTTTGAGATTAACTAAATCATAATGAAACACACTTACTTGTCACGTAGACTTTCAACTTTTACTAGATTCCTTAATCAAAATCATATTTTCTCCAAAAGACGAGTTTTTAGTAAGACTTGTTCGCATTAAGAGTACTGTAATCAACTTCCTGAGAATCACATAATCCAAAAAAGAGAACTATATATTTCCCATGTATTTAGACAAAATCCAAAACCAAAAATTGTTAGTATGAGATCAGATAACCCTCAAAAGTATAATCCTTTATAAAAAGAAAATCCATTCTTAATCTCCAAAATATGTCCAAAAAAACCCAAATTTCAACGAAGACCGTTCGATAAACAATTGTCCATAAATTTCTTCAAAGTAAACCAAACTAATATTGAAACCCAAATATTTGAAGGATTTAATCACATAGTCTTCCAAGTTACAAATTATCTTTTATCTCCAAATAACATCAGTTGCTCTTTAATTCTCATATTGAAGAGTAATTAACCTATTCACATATCCTCCATGATAGGTTAATCGTTTCCATAGATAACCCAAAATAAACTTACTCTTGATTCCTAAAATCATCTAAATAAAAACAGTTAGTCAAACTAACCAGGTACTTCACGTAGTCCAGTGGTAGGTGATAAATACCAGCTGCACTTTGGTTGTGGGTTCGATTCCTGCAGCTTTGTCCGACGCGACGGGTTGTCACATGGTCTGCGTGTTGTCCCTTATCCAAAACTATAAAATTCTTAAATCATTTCCCAAAATGAGATAAAATCTTCAAAAATAAACATGACATATTTTAACCTCAATTCTATCCCATGTCATTCATTTTCCATCATAATATATAACAACCCATAATTACCTCAAAAGAAAGGATCATATAAACCCTAATGTTTACCTTTATAATTATTACCTGAACTTTCACATCGATTGGTCATCTCGTACCTGATGCATTACAGAACATACCAAGGTACACGTGGTGGATCTTGACCCTTTGATAGTTGGTTTAGAACAACCACGAGTTTCCTCATTGAATCCCCCATTTCATCCAGTCTCTTAATCAGATAACCACCATAGTTTCCTTCAAACCTATTGTCACTTTGGTGCCTGCTAGATCCATCCATTCACTAAAAACCGAAATGTCAGTGTGAGTATATCAAAAAAACCATCATTTACTAATGATGAAGATAAACACTAAGATATACTTACTCATTCACTTTATCTAAAACTAGGACTCTTTCTGAAATTCTAACCATTATGGTAATGTCACTTATGCTTAAATAATACCCTAACCTCTAAAGTTATCTAAACTGACCTTTGATACCAACTATAAGGCCCCAGCCTTAAACCTTACTTAATATTGAATTAAATGAATAATTCACATTGAGGATCTTTTCAGGTTTAGAGTTTTATAGAATTAGTACATAACTATTACATCTCAAAAGATTACAAAGGAGAAACTTCTACTAAGTTTACATAAAATAAAAACTCCTAAAAAGAAACACGTCTAGTTCCATGTTTTAGGTAGCATGACTTTCCCTTGATCCCATCCTTGACCCTATTCTGCATTAAGTCCTGTAAAAAACATTTCAAAAACTTGGGATGAGCATAAAAAGCTCAGTAAGGGATACACAAAGAATGAAAACGGTTAATTTTTCAAAACAACAAGTAAACCATGTATACTTTATCAAAGTAATACCTTTCACCTTTCAGAAGTAGTAAAAAAACTCTTTAATGAATAAAAGATCATTACTTTCCCTTTTGTAACCAAAATATTACCATAAAACCCATATAAAGAACACATTACATAAAAAACTAAATTGGGACATAAACATACATAAATGGAATAACCATATGGTCGACTTCCACACATACTTAATGGAATAGCCATACATCCGAATTCCAAACATACTTAATGGAATAGCCATACGACCAACTTCCATACCCATTGCATTGGAGGTTATAACGTAACCACCCGTCTTGGTATTCCCGGCACCACCCGTCATAATGTCCAAGTACCATTATAAAATCATAAGACAATAAACAAATATAATGATAAGAAAACATTTCCACAATTTGATCACAATATATCACATAAATATATCGACATAACAAATCCTTTATAAAAACCATTTTCAATACCAACATACATAAAAGAGTATATGGTATTTATTTCATTTTAAAAATCATTACGGCTTGTTGAGGAAGCCAAAGACCAAATAATACTCGCGGCGGCGGAAAAGGTCGTTGCCACCGCGTACGTTAAAAGAAACATTCCTTTTTGTTGTTTAGTAAAACGCTTCATATAAAAAGATTCCTTTTGAATAAAATTAAAAGTAAAAGGGGTTAATACACCGTATAAAAGAAAGTTGTGTGTAAAACCAAATATGCCTCAATGAAAGGAGATTGAGACGAAGTCCCTTACAAAGTCGATATCCTTAGATTAAGGATAAATCAATTACATGATTATGTGTGAAAAATATGAGTACAAAAAATATAACTGGATATTAAGTGTAAAACAATCAGAGGTCATTCACACATAATCATGGAAAAAAAACCAATGACATAGATATTTAACTCAAGGAAATGAGATTGAGTTATGATTTCCGATACAAGTCCATCTAAATGACATAAGAATTTATCAATGAGTTGATTATGTGTAGAAATAGTATATCCACACAATGGTTTGTGGAAACTACAACATAGAGATTCCACACATAATCTTGTTATAATAAAATCAAAAATTAGAGGTTTAACCCAAATAATTGAAAGTGGGTTAAGAAGTTCCCTTACAGAAATTCGACATCATATCGGCTTCACTTCAAAACTCATAAAATGAGTTGATGAGAGATAAAAAGGGTATCTCATCACTTGGACATAAATTTTACATTAATAAGGATATAGAAGTACATATCCAAACATTATAGTATGTGAATTAAAAGACATAACAAAAGATGTCTATTAAAAAGAGGAGGGTGAAAGGTTCTCTTACCGACTTGGGTAACTTTCGAAACGTACACCGCATTGAAGAAGGGTCTTACAATGAATACGTAAGTACCCATAAATGAAATTATATTACACAAAGAGTATAATAATGTGAAGTACATACACTAGTCAAAGGAAATGGTGGAAAATGTATCATAAATCTCACGGGAATAAAAGTGAGATGAAAAATCCCTTATGAAAACTCGACAGCCTAATGGCGCCACTTAAAACCACCAAAAATGGATTGATGAGATCAAATAGAGTATCTGATCATATTAATATAAAATGTACAGAAAGATGAATATAAAATATCATCCCCCATCATAACAAAGATGAGCATAAAATAAGTTACATAAATGAGAGTACTTAAAAAAAGAGAGAGGTTAGATCTCTTACGAAAATTCGGCAGCCTAACGGCGCCACTCAAAACATCCAAAATGGATTGATGAGATAAAATAGGGTCTATCACCATATGAACATAAAAAGTAAAGTTGGTGTGATATAAAATAACATACCAATCATAATAAATATGATCTTAAAATAAATTTTATAAAATAGTGTACTTAAAAAGAAAGAGAGGAGTAGGATCCCTTACCTCGTGTCCGACCTGACTCGGTCGTTCTTTAATCTCATGAATAATAAAATATGGTCAATTTATAATTACATAAGGACCTACTTTAAGTATTATTATTCAGTTCATATCACATATTATAATGTTATAATAATTGGTTAATAAAGTGAGTTCATATCAGACGTTTTTGTCGATGTTCAGTACATGAGTAAAAATTGAACTTGTTGGAAAAGACTTTTCCATGTAGTTATAGGTACATCATCTCCAGAATAGTATTTATGTTTTAAATATCATATATATCCAGTATATATTCATTTTATACTATTACATAGCATTTGGAGATAAAAAATTAAAATCACCTTTCATGGAGACGGTAGGCCGTATGTACGCATGAACGCTACATTCATTTTTTTGTCATATTAATGGAATTAAAACAAAATGAGAGATATATATATTATAATTCCAGAATGATACCCATCATTTAGATGTAATATATTAAATATATATCCATTATATATATGTAATTATAATAGTACATAACATTTGGAGATAAGAAATGAAATGTACCGTTCATGGAGACGGTAAGCCGTACATACGCATGAGCACTACTTTCATTTCTATTTTTTGTATTAAATGGAATGAAATAATAAATATATAAAGGTATATTATAATTACAGTAGGATAAAATATTTAATACCATTAATTCCATCCTTTATACGTCCCACATATGGCATTACCGAATCAAATCACTTTGAGGTGGCGGTAGTCCACAATTCATAAAATGAAGATATCGCGTTTACCCATAATGGAAACCATAATGGTATAAAATAAATGAAAAATACAGATGCTTAATAAAAACATAAACATATTATATATCATATATAAATATAGTGACATCTTAATGGCCACCTTTTAAGGTGTTAAAAGAATATCGAACAATCATCGTTTCGTGAGGCAGTAATTCGCCATCCACAGAAGCAGTATGTTCTTTAACCATTAGATGAAGGTGTGTGTAAGTGTAGCTATAATCCTTCAAATAAAAACATCCTAGTATATTTAGTATACTGGTGTTGTTACAAAAGAAAATAATAAAATGATTTTAGGGGGTTGGATAAGAAAAATAAAACAAAAGAACACAAGGGAAGACATTACCTTTAAATCGGGTAACTTCTTTTGATTTGAGCTCAAAAGATACCTTGGAAAGGATTCTGACCAAAGTGATGCTTCAATGATGAAGATATGGATGTGCAGAGGTGAAATGGGCAGGTGTTGGCCGAGACAAAGGCTTGAGAGGTGTGTGAAAGGTGGTAGAGGTGGGGGCCTTTTATAAGAGGAGAGGAGGGGCACTCTTGGAAAGTTACAAAATGTTACTATATTTTCAAATGATTTTCGGATTTTAAAGGTCCCACATTGATTTCTTTCAAGGATAAGGTGATAAGGATTTTAAATAAACCAATCTAATAGGTTTGTGACAAGTGTAGGTCTTATATTATACATTATCTTTCCATTTTATTTAAATCATTTATTAATGAGGAAATCGTTGCATCATTATGATGTGATAAATAGTTTTCTTTATTTAATGTATAAAAATTATAAAACAAATATCATGACGTAGGAAATAGTTTTAGAATTCCAATGACTCTTTATAGTCAAAACTATGACTCGTATAACCCCATGTAAAAATTGGTTTAGTAAAACAACTCATGTTTGTGTCTTTTTTACTTTTACATTAAATAAAAAGTTATTTATGTCATTTCCCAACCAAAGTGGCTCCATGGGGTCCCCAAGTTGACACATGGATTTTCTTGGTCGGCCATGACACATCCAATAAGGGTAGGACATGTTTCAATCTCATCTCATATTATTAAAACATTATTTTTACCTTAAACTAAAAAAATTACCTCTAATTGCGATTAAAAACTTAAAAGTTACTATTCACCAAAAAATTATTTTAATTCCATTGAACCACTTTTTACTTCTTAATGAAAACCATGTATGTTAGATTTTTGAAATTCAAAACACAGAGGTGGTAAAATTTCATTTAAACGGAAAATCAGTTTTTATAAGTACCACTTAGTGGTTTCACTATTCATCAAAAATTGAAGTTCTTCAGAAAAATACCAAAACATCACCCTTAGATATATTTGATAATCCAAATTCAAAAATGAAGTCTATTTTACAAAAGTCAAAACATATAAGTTTCATTAATTAATTTAATAATTAATTCCCGCTATCAGAGCAAATAGCGTGTTTTTATGAAACAATAAGTATCAAAAGATTGACACTAGTTTAAGTCCGATTTCAAAGTGAAATTAATTCCAATGAACACAATTGGATTAAATGGTAAAAATATATTCTAATTGAACTTTAAATACAATTAAAAATATAATCTAATCATATAGATAAATTAGATTAAAAAGTGGTTTTGAATTAAAATACAACATTTTTCACTATTCCATAAAAAAATGAACTTTATCGAAAAAATACCAAAAATTTACACAAAGTATATTTTGATGTCCTGATTCTAATGAAGAATATTATTTTGTCAAACATAACACATAAAATTTTCAAAAAGTGTATTTAAAAGAGGTTCTCCATCAAAAGGCGGTTAATCAAACTTTTAAAGAATATTAAAATGTTTACGCTTAAAAATGGATTCATCGCATTTTTAATCCTCTAAAATTTATTGTAAAGAGTAAAAAAATATTTGACAAACATATATAATCATTTTGTAGTTATTTCTGTTCATTCCTTCCATTAAAACGGTTAGGCGTTAACTACCATTTAAAATAATATTATTTTATTATTAGAGTGCAATGTAAGATTTCAAAGGAACTCGTTGTTGTGTATTGGGTAAGACATCGAGCATAGCGTTCCCTTTAAATTAATATTGAAATTTTATTCACAAATAGGGATAAATATAAAAATTTCATATTCATTATTTACCTGGGGTGTTACATTCTTCCCCCCTTTTGGGAATTGCATCCTTCCAATTTCAAAATTGGGCTCGGAAACATCCTTGAAAGTCCCACATCGGAACAAGAGTTGGTAAAACAATCACTTTAAAAGAATGGGATAGAAGTACAAATGTCACTCGAGTTAACCCATACTAGGATTCCAAGTATTAAAATATGGATATGGAGGAGAAAACAAAGGGTCATGTTTTGATGGAGAGTGATAGTAAACATGTCTAGGAGAAAGTTTACCATAAGAAAATCACAAACTTGTGATGGGTTAAACGGTATTCGATTCCCCAGTAGTAAAAGTTAACAGGCAACATTTTTTTTAAGTTACTCTTCATTGAGGAATTTATTTTTTGAGCTTAACTAAATCATAATGAAACATACTTACTTGTCACGTATACTTTCAACTTTTACTAGATTCCTTAATCAAACTCATATTTTCTCCAAAAAAGTAGTTTTCTGGAAGACTTGTTCACACTAAGAGTACTATAATCAACTTCCTGAGAATCACCTAATCCACAATAGGGAACTATATATTTCCCAGGTATTTAGAAAAAATCCAAAACCAAAATTGTTAGTATGATATCAGATAACCCTCAAAAGTATAATCCTTTATAAAAAGAAAATCCATTCTTAATCTCCAAAATTTGTCCAAAAAAACCCAAAGTTCAACGAAGACCATTCGATAAACAATTGTCCATAAAATTCTTCAACGTAAACCAAACTAAGATTGAAACCCAAATATTTGAAGGATTTAATCACATAGTCTTCCAAGGTACAAATTAACTTTTATCTCCAAATAACATCAGTTGCTCTTAAATTCTCATATTGAAAAGTAATTAACCTAATCACATATCCTCCATGATAGGTTAATCATTTCCATAGATAACCCAAAATAAACTTACTCTTGATTCCTAAAATCATCTAACTAAAAAGAATTAGTCAAACTAACCAGGGACTTCACGTAGTCCAGTGGTAGGTGATAAATATCAGTCGCACTTTGGTTGTGAGTTCGATTCCCGCAGCTTTGTCCGACGCGATGAGTTGTCACACGGTCTGCATGTTGTCCTTTTTCCAAAACTATAAAAATTTTATATCATTACCCAAAACGAGATAAAATCTTCAAAAATAATCATAACAAATTTTAACCTCAATTTTATCTCATTCCTTTCATTTTATATCATAATATATAACAACCCATAATTACCTAAAAAGAAAGGATCACATAAACCCTAATGTTTAACTTTATAATTATTACCTGAACTTCCACATCGATTGGTCATCTTGTACCTGATGCATTACAGAACATACCAAGGTAAAAGTGGTTGATCATGACTCCTTGGTAGTTGGTGTAGAACAACCACGAGTTTCCTCATTGAATCCCCCATTTCATCCAGTCTCTTAATCAAAGAACCACCACAGTTTCCTTCAAACCTATTGTCACTTTGGTGCCTACTAGATCCATCCATTCACTAAAAACAGAAAAGTTAGATTGAGTATATCAAAAAAAGCATCATGTACTAATGAGGAAGATAAACACTAAGATATACATACTCATTCACTTTATCTAAAACTAGGACTCTTTCTGAAATTCTAACCATTACGGTAATGTCACTTATGCTTAAAGAATACCCTAGCCTCTAAAGTTATCTAAACCGACCTTTGATACCAACTATAAAGCCCAGCCTTAAACCTTACCTAATATTGAATTAAATGAATAATTCACATTGAGGATATTTTCAGGTTTAGAGTTTTAGAGAATTATGAAATGACTATTACATCTCAAAAGATTACAAAGTAGAAACTTCTCCAAAGTTTCCATAAAATAAAAACTCTTAAAAAGAATCATGTCTAGTTCAATGTTTTATGTAGCATGACTTTCCCTTGATCCCGTCCTTGACCCTATTCTGTGTTAAGTCCTGTGAAAAACATTTCAAAAACTTGGGATGAGCATAAAAAGCTCAGTAAGGGATACACAAAGAATGAAAACTTATATTTTTTGAAAACAACAAGTAAACCATGTATACTTTATCAAAGTAATACCTTTCACCTTTTAGAAGTAGTAAAAAAACTCTTCAATGAATAAAAGATCATTACTTATCCCTTTGTAACCAAAAGATTACCATAAAACCCATATAAATAACACATAACATAAAAAGGTAACTTGGGACATAAACATACTTAAATGGAATAACCATACGGTCGACTTCCACACATACTTAATGGAATAGCCATACGGACGACTTCCACACATACTTAATGGAATAGCCATACGGCCAACTTCCATACCCAATGCATTGGAGGTTATAACGTAACCACCCGTCCTGGTATTCACGACACCACCTGTCATAATGTCCAAGTACCATTATAAAATCATAAGACAATAAACAAATATAATGGAAAGAAAACATTTCCACATTTCGATCACAATATATCACTTAAATATATCGACATAACAAATCCTTTAAAAAAACCATTTTCAATACCAACATACATAAAAGAGTATATGGTATTTATTTCATTTTAAAAAGCATTACAGCTTGTTGAGGAAGCCAGAGACCAAATTATACTCGCAGCGGCGGAAAAGTTCGTTTTCACCGCGTACGTTAAAAGAAATATTCCTTTTTTCGTTTAGTAAAACGCTTCATATAAAAAGATTCATTTTGAATAAAATTAAAAGTCAAAGGGGTTTATACACCATATAAAAGAATGTTGTGTGTAAAACCAAATATGCCTCAATGAAAGGAGATTGAGACGAAGTCCCTTACAAAGTCAGTATGCTTAGATTAAGGATAAATCAATTACATGATTATGTGTGACAAATATGAATACACAAAATATAAGTGGATATTAAGTGTAAAACAATCAGAGGTAATTCACACATAATCATGTAAAAACAAAACCAATGACAGATATTTAACTCAATGAAATGAGATTGAGTTATGATTTCCGATACAAGTCCGTCTAAATGACTTAAGAATTTATCAATGAGATGATTATGTTTAGAAATAGTATATTCACACAAAGGTTTGTGGAAACTACAAAATATATATCCAAACATAATCTTGGCATAATAAAATCAATAATTAGATGTTTAACCCAATGAATTGAAAGTGGGTTAAGATGTTCCCTTACAGAAATTCGACAGCCTAACGACGTCACTTCAAAACTCATAAAATGAGTTGATGAGAGATAAAAAGGGTACCTCATCACTTGGACATACAATTTACATTAATAAGGATATAGAAGAAGATATCACAACATAATATTATGTGAATTAAAAGACATAACAAAAGAAGTCTTCTAAAAAGAGGAGGGTGAAAGGTTCCCTTACCGACTTGGGTAACTTTCGAAACGTACACCCCATTGAAGAAGGGTCATACAATGAATATTTAAGTACCCATAAATGAAATTATATTACACAAATAGTATAATAATGGGAATTACATACACCACTCAAAGGAAATGGTGGAAAACGTAGCATAAATCTCACAGGAATAAAAGTGAGATGAAAAATCCCTTACAAAAACTCGGCAGCCTAACGGCGCCACATAAAACTTCGAAATATGGATTGATGAGATCAAATAGAGTATCTCATAATATTAAAATAAAATTTATAGAAATAGGTATATAAAATAACACCTCCCATCATAACTAAGAGGAGCTTAAAATAAGTGACATAAATGAGAGTACTTAAAAAAATATAGAGGTTAGATCTCTTACGAAAATACGGCAGCCTAACGGCGCCACTCAAAACATCCAAAATGGATTTATGAGAGAAAATAGGGTCTCTGATCATATGAAAATAAAACGTAAAGTAGGAGTAATATAAAATAACATACTAATCATAATAAATATGATCTTAAAAGTAATTACACAAAAGAGTGTACTTAAAAAGAAAGAGAGGAGTAGGATCCCTTACCTCGTGTCCGACATGACTCGATCGTTCTTTAATCTCATGAATAATAAAATCTGGTCAATTTATAATTGCATAAGTACCTACTTTAGATATTATTATTCAGTTCATATCACATATTATAATGTTATAATAATTGGTTAACAAAGTGAGTTCATATTAGATGTTTTTGTCGATGTTCAGTACATGAGAAAAAATTGAATTTGTTGGAAAAGAATTTTCCAGGTAGTTAAAGGTAAATCATATACAGAATAGTATTTATGTTTTAAATAACATATATATCTAGTATATTTTAATATTATACTATTCCATATCATTTGGAGATAAAAAAATTAAAAGCACCCTTCAGGGAGACGGTAGGCCGTACGTACGCATGAACGCTACTTTCATTTTTTTGTCATATTAATGGAATTAAAACAAAATGAGATATATATATATATATATAATTCCAGAATGATACCCATAATTTAGATGTAATATATTACATAAATATCGATTATATATATGTACTTATAATTTTACATAACATTTGGAGATAAGAAATGAAATGTACCGTTCATGGAGACGGTAAGCCGTACGTATGCATGAACGCTACTTTCATTTCTTTTTTTTTGTATTAAATGGAATGAAATAATAAATATATAAAGGTATATTATAATTCCAGTAGGATAACATTGTAATAAAATTAATTCCATCCTTTATACGTCCCACATATGGCATTACCGAATCAAATCACTTTGAGGGGGCGGTAGTCCACACTTCCTAAAATGAAGATATCGTGTTTACCAATAATGGAAACCATAAAGGTATACAATAAATGAAAAATACAGAAGCTTAAGGAAAAAATAAACATATTATATTATATATATAAATATAGTGACATCTTAATGGCCACCTTTGAAGTTGTTAAAATAATATTGAACAATCATCGTTTCATGAGGCAGTAATTCGCCATCCACAGAAACAGTATGTTCTTTAACCATTAGACGAAGGTGTGTGTTAGTATAGCTAGAATAATTCACATAATAACATCCTATTATATTTAGGATACTTTTTTTTACAAAATAAAAGAATAAAATGAGTTTAGGGGGTTGGATAAGAAAAATAAAACAAAAGAACACAAGGGAAGACATTACCTTAAAATCAGGTAACTTCCTTTCATTTGAGCCAAAGGCTTCCATGGAAAGGATTCTTCCCAAAGTGAGGCTTCAATAATGAAGAGAGGTATGTGAAGTGGTGAAATGGGCAGGGGTTGGCGGAGCCAAAGGCATGAGAGGTGTGTGTAAGGTGGTAGAGGTGGGGGCCTTTTATAAGAGGAGAGGAGGGGCACTCTTGGAAAGTTACAAAATGTTAAATTATTTTCAAATGATTTTCCGATTTTAAAGGGCCCAAATTGATTTATTTCGAGGATAAGGTGATAAGGATTCTAAATACACCAATCCAATAGGTTTTTGACAAGTTTAGGTATTAGAGTTTAAATTATCTTTTCATTTTATTTAAATCCTATATTAATGAGGTAATCGCTACATCATTATGATGTTATAAATAATTTTATTTATTTAATGTCTAAAAATTATAATAAAAATATCATGATGTAGGAAATCTTTTTTATCTTATCAATTACTATTTATAGTAAAAAAAAATATGACTTGTATAACCCCATGTAAAAGTTGGTTTAGTAAAACGACTCATGTTTGTGTCATTTTTACTTTTACATTAAATAAAAATTTATTTATGTCATTTCCCAACCAAAGTGGCTTCATGGGGTCCCCAAGTTGACCCATGGTTTGTCTTGGTCGGAAATGACACATCCAATAAGGGTAGGACATGTGAAAATCTCATCTCATATTATTAAAACATTATTTTTACCTTAAACTGCACTAATTACCTCTAATCGCGATTAAAAACTTAAAAGTTACTATTCACCAAAAAATTATTTTAATTCTATTGAACCACATTTGAAATCTTAATGACAACCATGTATGTCAGATTTTTGAAATTCAAAACACAAAGGGGGTAAAATTTCATTTAAACGGAAAATCAGTTTTTATAAGTACCACTTAGTGGTTTCACTATTCATCAAAAATTGAAGTTCTTCAGAAAAATACCAAAACTTCACCCCAAGCTATATTTGATATTCCAAATTCAAAAATTAAGTCTATTTTACAAAATTCAAAACATATAAGTTGCATTAATTTATTTAATAATTAATTTCCACTGTCAGAGCAAATAGCATGTTTTTATGAAACAATAAGTATCAAATGATTGACACTAGTTTAAGTCCGATTTCAAAGTGAAATTAATTCTAATGACCACAATTAGATTAAATGGTAAAAATATATTCTAATTTAACATTAAAACCAATTCAAAATATAATCTAATCATATAAATAAATTAGATTAAAAAGTGGTTTTGAATTGAAATACAACATTTTTCACTATTCAATAAAAAAATGAACTTTATCGGAAAAATACCAAAAATTTACACAAATTACATTTTGATGTCCCGATTCTAAAGAAGAATATTATTTTGTCAATCATAACACATAAAATTGTCAAAAAGTGGATTTAAAAGAGGTTCTCCATCAAAAGGCGGTTAATCGACCTTGTAAAGAATATTAGAATGTTTACGCTTAAAAATGGAGTCATTCGCATTTTTAATCCTCTAACATTTATTGTAAAGATTAAAAAAATATTTTACAAACATATATAATCATTTTTTAGTTAGTTATATTCATTCCCGCCATTACAACGGTTAGGCGTTAACTATCATTTAAAATAATATTATTTTATTATTAGAGTGCAACGTAAGATTTCAAAGGAACTTGTTGTTGTGTATTGGGTAAGCAATCGAGCATAGCGTTCCCTTTAAATTAATATTTACATTTTATTCACAAATAGGGGTAAATATAATAATGTCATATTCTTTATTTACCTGGGGTGTTACATGCACGATGGTGACAGAGTTTGGGTGTGTCTCGGATAACATTGCACTGGTGGTGATCTCTATCAACTTCCATTTCTCTTGTAGATGTTTCCATTAAAGCTTGACAGGATGAATCTTGTCTTGGGCATGGTCAAGAGAGAAGCCTAATGATGCCACCTATTTTCTGATCCCTGAAAAGAGGGGCTTCGTATGAAGCAATTCTACCGGATGAGGCCATCGATTCCTTTGTCTATGTAAATTAGATTGTTAAATCCCTATATTTATACTAACAATGTGATAAATGTTCAATATGTATATTATAAATGTTCACAATTCTTAAAATAAAACCATAGATGTTGACATTTTATATAAAAATTTTACATAAATAGATATTTAATTAGATCAAGAGAGGTTTCCATTAATGAAATTTTGGTTGGCTACAATCTTCCCCCTTAAGAAATTTCTCCCCCAAAATTTCTTTTTCCCACGCTAAAACAGATGTGGGTAACTCTGCATCCTAATTTCCTCTAATTACCACGTCGCTTCTTCAAAATTTTGGTTTTTCCACAACACCTTGATAAGATGCATTGTCTTATTTCGTAGAATTGTTTCTCTACGATTTAAGATCTTCACTGGTTTCTCCTCATAAGAAAGATCATCTTCTAACTATACCACCTCCGAAGAGAGTACATGTGAAGGGTCCAGTATGTACTTCCTTAAGAGGGATCCATTAAAGACATCATGTACTTTGTCCATGGTAGGTGGAAGTGCTAGATGATAGGCCACAACCCCAACACGATCAAGAATCTAGAAGGGGCCGATATACCTGGGACTTAACTTCCCTTTCTTTCCAAACCTCATGACCTCCTTCCATGGTGATTTGTGTAGAAATACCATGTATCCAACTTTAAACACAAGGTCCCATCAATGGTTATCTTTATAACTCATCTTTGGACTCTCGGAGGCCTTGATATGCTACTGAACGGTTTTCACCTTCCTCACAATTTCTTCGACCATTTCTGGTTTAAGTAGCGTATGATCACCATCCTCATCCCAACACGACCATCTTTTAAACCTTTTCCCAGAAAGGGATTCCAACGATGCAATTTGGATGCTCGAGTGAAAATTGTTATTATAATAGAACTCAACTATAGGAAGATGTTGATCCCATACTCCTTTAAAGTCCATTGAGTAGACTCTCAATATTTCCTCAAGTGTTTGGATAGTACACTCGGATTGGCCATCAGTTTGAGGATAATAGGCCGTACTGAAGTTCACTTCAGTATTCAGAGCATTTTGAAGACTCTTACAAAACATAGAAGTGAATCTTGGATCTTTATCGGATACAACTGATAGTGGTACTCCATGAAGCATTACCACTTCCCTAATATATATATGTGCCCGTTGATCCAATGAGAAATCGTCCCGAATAGAAATAAAGTGTGTAGCCTTTGTAAGACAATCCAAAAAACCCAGATTTCATTATTTCCTTTTGATGTATTTGGAATTCCAGTGACAAATTCCATGGTTATGTTCTCCCATTTCCATTCTGGTATGGGCAATGTCTGCATAATCCCCTTAGACTTCTACCTCTCGGCCTTCACTTGCTACACACCACGTACAATGATATATATTCGGCGATCTCCTTCTTCATATTATCCCACCAATAATTCTCTCAGAGATATCGATACATCATTGTGTGTCCTGGGTGAATAGTGAAATTTGAACTATGTGCGTCATCCAAAAGTTCCTTCCTCAGCTCCGGACATGATGGAACTATTGGGCAAAAATCCCTCAAGGTATCATTGAAGCATTTTTGAGGTGATTGTTTTTGTTGACAAAGTGGACATCTGAGTAGTGATTGTTGACAAAGCAAAAAAATGACATACAAATTTATTGTCAAAGAGGATTTCATGGTGGAATTTCAAGTTCAAGAACGTTGATAAAAGGAATGGATGATCTGGAGGTGGTACAAAAGAACAGATACAAGGTGGCACCGTTTTCCAGTGTTTTCCAAATTTTAGGGCCTGAAAATCGGCAATTGAAGACAAGTGTTTTTTGCAAAAGGACATGCGCGCTGAGGACTTGGAGGATAGGAAACTTGCGCGCCATATGTTTTTCAAGATAAGAAGATCAAAATATGGCAAAGGAAGTAGGTTCGCGCAAGTTTGGGATTTGGTCGCACAAGTGTCCAAAAGGACAGAAGACTTGCGCGCTGAGACTGGGTCGCGCAGGTGACTTGCGCACCGTCGCGTAGGGTGGTCAGTTTGCCTATAAATATTGGACCACCCCTCCTCATTCTGCACTGGAGTTCAACTCTTTGTGAAATCAGAGCTCCCGTCGCGCAGGTGTGGTGGTCACACAAGTGGTGAGTGTGGGTCGCACAGGTGAATTTGCGCGCTAGTAGTAGAAGTTGTGCGCCAGTGTTAGAACTTGCGCGCCAGTGTGGAGTTGTGTAACAATATTGGTTTGGGTGTAAAATGAAGTGAGTCGCGCAAGTTTGGAGTTGATGAAGCTTGTGTCGCGCAAGTGTCAGAGGAAGAGTTGCGCGCCCGTTGTGACATGTGCGTCGAGGTAGACTTGAGCGCCAAGTAAGGTTTGTTCCAGCAGTGTTTTTTGGACTGCGTGGAATCTAGAAGTTTGCCCGATACCTTCGGTGCAAAGGGATATTAATCTACGGGTGAAAGTTGTACTTCAACATAGAATCTACACACAGAGGAAGATGCATTCATTAATGCAAATGAAGAGACCTACAGATCTATAAACTGTGAGTGGATTCCCTTCCAGAGTAGTGAGCTTAGGAAGAGGAAGAAGGTGATCATCTCCACCGACAGTGATCTAGAGATAGAGAAATAGGGAGTGACCCTTGGGAAAGCAGTGAGCTAACCCTAAACCTTGTTTAGGAAGTGAGCCTGGGCATAGAAGTGATCTAGCCCGAACATTGTAATCCACAGCTAGTGAAGATTAGTGGAATTTGGTACGACCAAAAACTTGTCGGCGTATGCTCCTTGGACATAGCCCAGTGAGGGTGAACCAAGTAAAAATCTCTGTGTCTATTTGTTTTCTTCCCTACATTGCATTCAAAGCATCATCATTAGATAAAGAAGTAATGAAGTGATCAGAGTTTACACACAAGGGAAAACAAAGTGACCCTTGTAAAAAAGAGGTCAAGATCCAGTGGGGTAGGAAGAACTTTGAAAATGAATATCCATACCCTGATTCACCCCCCCTCTCAGGGTATATAGGCCCCTATTGGCCCTAAAAATTGGTATCAAAGGGAGGGTTGCTGTTATCAGATTTGTTTTCTCCAACTTGGGGTAGTCGATCTGTGTGGATAAACAATCAGTCTGCTCTTATCTCAATCTGCCATGGCTAAGGGAAAAACATCCAAGAATAAGCAGAAGTCAGGTGGTACTCCTCAGTGTGGAAGTGTATATAGAAAATGTGTGATTCAACTAAAGGAATCAAATAGCTTGCTGAAGGAAGGCTTGGATGAATCAGAAAGGGAAAAGATTGATTCACTCAATCATGATGTTGGAATGAGTAAAGTACATGAGCATCAGAGTGATACTGAAACAGAAGATGAAATTGAAGGAAGAATAGATATGCGAGCTGAGTTAGAGGCTGCTCTTGAAGAGATAGATGTTTGGAGAGCCAAAACCAAGAATGCTAACAAAGTTGTTCGCAATGCCAAACTCTATATGCAGCAGCAGGAAAAAGAGAAGTCTGAGTTGATAAATAAAATTTAGAAACTCAAGTTATCAGCACCAGAGAACTCATAATCAGTTAGTGAGTATATGCTTAAGGTTGAAGAATAGAAAATGGAGATCGATGGATTGAATAGAAAAGTGAAAGATCAATTCAAGAGCATCGAAGATCCTAATATTCCAAGTGACGTTGGAAACACTGAAGAAGCCAAATCTAAAGATATCTATATCAAGGGATTGGAGATTGAGGTCAACATGCTAAAAGGATTAAATCAAAGGCTTATTGATATAGTTACTGACTTAACAGAGAAGAATGACTCTCATGTCGAAGAACTACATAATATGTCTAAAATGAAAGGAAAACAAAAGGCTGATGATTATGAAGAGAATCAAAAGTCAGATAATGTTCAGAATCTGAAAGCTAGAAATGATGATATAGTAGCACAATTTTCTGAAGAAGTTCAGAATAATTGAAGCCTACAACAAGAGAATGAATCTGTCTCTAAATTTTTTTCTGAGGAAAAATTGAAACTAGTGAAACAAAGTGCAATGGTGGAAAAGCTGACACGTGAATTGGAAAATGAGATGAGAAGAGGGAAGCTTCTCAAGAGAGAACTTGATGTCCAACTTGATTCAAGGGAGACAGAGATTCAAAAGTTGGAAGAAGAGCTAGAATCAGTTAAGAAGGAATTAGAGAGTTCCAATGATAGAGGAAAGCCTAAAATGAAGGATGCCTTGCATTTACTATTTGATCATTCTTCGACAAGTGATGATAAAATGAAGATCAGATATGCTGTTTCAGAAGAGAAACAACAAAATATTTTCTCAGCTCAAAGACCAGCAAGTTTTGGAAAAGCTGGTATTGGATTTGATGAATCACCTCCAATGCATGATAAGAAGAGAGCCGTGAACAAATCCAAAAAATAGAGAAAATCATGTTGGTGTGGGAGATATGCCTAAGAGGATAGCTACAAGAATAAGTGATTACATGTTCTATTTCTGCGGGATTCAGGGCCACACGTCAAGCTTCTGTCTAGAGGCACAAGAATACATCTCAGGCTGTGAAAATAGAAACATTAATAGATCTGAGAAGAAGAAGCGTCATGAGAAATCAGAGAAGAGAGTCTCTCCGAGGAAAACATTCATCCGATGCTATTTCTGTGGAAGAAAGGGACACATAATGAGTATGTGTCAGGAAGCACAGGAGCCCAATATCAGAAGAGGATCTCAAGGTGCATCAACATCTCGACAGAGAAGTGATGAAATGAGGTATACCTTTAATGGGAAATGTTTTATATGTTCTGAATATGGGAATTTGGAAAGACATTGCTACAAGAAGAAAGCAGGAAAGGGAAAGGAACATGAAAGGAGATTCCCGACACCAGTGGTGTATAATGAGAAATCGTACACTGGGAGACAAAGTGGAAAGTTGGAGTATAGGTTTAGAGCCTTAGGGGAATCACATGGAGCTGAACGAAAGGTGTATCAGTCACTATCTCTGTCAGACTCACAACCGCTCTCTAAGAAAGAACATGACCATATCTGGAAGAAAAAGAGAGAAAACACTACAGTTGTGAGTAAGGAGAAAGTAAATTCGGTGGAGGACCCACCGCTAATGAAAAATAGGGTGGCGACTCATAAATATGATAACAGTCAGATAAAAAAAGAATGCATTGAAAAATCCACATGTCGTGTTTCTCAGTGAGAAGTGAAGGAAAGGAGAAGACCCCTAAGATGGGAGAAGAAGAAAGGGAAGATGCCAAACAGAGATATTCCTACTCAGAGAAATAATCAAGGAAAATGGAATTTTGGTAGAACCTTAAAGAAGGAAATGTGTACTAGCGGGTTTATACCCCAAGCGGTGAGAAAGTCCAAGCCTACCAAATCTACATATCAGAAAAATGCTCAGAATGCAGGAAATGAATGCCTAGTCATATGGCCAGAACAGTTGAAGTTGGCTAGGCAGCTGGAGGAAGCAAGAAATGAGTGTGATTCCCTCCAAGAAAAAATCAAAGGGTTGACCTGTCAGGATCAACCACTATCCTCGTTTTGAGGATTCGAGAAATACCCCCCCTCTCCCTATGTATATAAATGCTATTAACTGATGATTGATGTGTTTCAGGTTTTAGGGAGATACGATCCAAGGGGAAGTGTCATCTAAAAGATGAAAAATGGAAACGTGATATGCTTCAGTGTTTTGATTGACTCAAATCAGTTATCAAAGTTGATGATAAAAGGGAGCAACAGAGCACAAAAGGAAGTGAGATCACAACAGGAAGTGAGATCACAACAGGAAGTGATTGTGTTATTGACTTTGTCTCTTGTTTCCTACACCGAGTTCCAACTCAGTAGGCTTAGAGATTTGGTTAATGGCTCGATGCTGAGTGCCAGATTAGAAAAAATGATGCATGAGAAGAATGACATTTATGGGTATAAATAGTGGGTCTAACCCCAGGAAGTTTTAATTAACATAGGGGGAGCATTCAACAACAAAATCAGATGCCAGATCCATCAAGGAAATAATTGGATGACCCATCTCAAGTGTTGACTATCGAGAGAAGACATACTATGGGAGAAGCAGTAGTGATCAAGCATTTCATGATTATTTATTTTGATCTAACATTTTAGTATCAGCTGACTGTTTTCAGGATACCAAGAAGTTGTGATAAGTAGTTGAAAGGAATGATTTCACTGAACAATGAAACAGTGAGAAATTTCCTGATAAACGTGATGAGGAGGAAAGCAACAAAGGGGAAGTATAAGTGACTAATGCTGATTTAGAAATGAAAAATCCTCGTCTGCACAATAGTCAAAGAGTTGAGCTGAAATTTACATGCAGAATACCATTGGTGGAGACAAATTTTTTTTCGATGCAGCTGAAGATGAAAAATGGGTTCAGGCCATAAATGAAGAGCTTGATCAAATTGAGAAGAACCAGACAAGGGAGATTTTTTCGAGGCGAGCAGGCAAGAATGTCATTGGGACCAAATGGGTCTATTGCAATAAGATGAATGAAGATGACACAGTGATTCGGAACAACGCACATCTAGTGTGCAAGGGGTACTCCCAGATCGAGGGAATTGATGTTGATGATACATTTTCACTGGTAGCAAGGCTGGAGACAATAAGATTATTCCTAGCCATCGCAGTGCAAAGGAAGTTCAAAGTGCTCCAGATGGATGTCAAATCTGCATTCATGAATGGTGTTCTGGAAGAGGAGGTGTATATTGAGAAGCCAGATGGTTTTCTCATTCATGAGGATGAGAACAAAGTTTGCAGGCTGAAGAAGGCATTGTATGGGCTGAAACAAGCACCAAGGGCATGGTACTCAAGGCTTGATCAGTACTTGAAGAAGCTTGGTTTTCAGTGTGGAGGAGTTGATTACAATCTCTATTTCAGTAATGAAAGTAATCAAAGGATGATGGTGTTGGTTTATGTTGATGACATAATATTTGGCGGATCAGATGAAGCTCAGTGCAGACAGTTTTCCGAATTCATGAAAAATGAGTTTGAAATGTCAATGATTGGAGAGCTAACGTTTTTCCTTGGTCTACAGGTAACACAAGTAAAGAATGGAACATTCATTTCTCAATCTAAATATTCCAAGGAGGTCCTGAGAAGGTTTGGAATGGAAAATTCCAAGGAGATGAAGACTCCGGTGGCTACCCGGATGAAATTATCAAAAGATGAGGATGGAAAGGCAGTTAATTTCACAGAATACAGGCAAATCATTGGAAGTCTGTTGCACTTAACCGCAACAAGGCCTGATATTGTTTTCGCCACATGCCAAGCAGTGAGATATCAGAGTAATCCCAAGGAAAGTCATATGCTCGCAGTGAAAAGAATACTTCGGTATATCATGGGAACAGTGGATTTCGGCTTGACATATACTGATAAATCTCAGACAGAGTTATTGGGATATACTGATGCAGACTGGGCCGGTTTAGCAGATGATAGAAAATCAACGTCAGGTGGTGCATTCTATCTTGGTGGATTTTGTATTTCTTGGCTAAGCAAGAAGCAAGATTGCATTTCATTGAGCACTGCATAAGCTGAGTATATTACGTCCACTCAAGCATGGACACAGTTATTGTGGATGAAGCAGCAGCTTGAAGATATGGGAGTTGAAGTGAAGTCTCCAATCAGAATCATGTGCGACAACTCAAGTGCTATAAATCTTAACAAAAATACCGTCCATCATTCCAGGACAAAGCACATTGAGATCAAGTATCATTTCATCAAGGAGAAGATTGAGCAGGGCATCGTGAAGTTAGAGTATGTGCCTACAGAGCTACAGGTTGCAGACATTCTGATAACGGCCTTGCGCAAGGAAGCTTTTGAGAGGCATCGACTGGCTCTGGGAGTTCAGTCGATTCCCCTCACTTGAAATAGTGTGGATGTGGGACCCACCCCCATCTCCCCGAGGTATGATGTGTTTTTTCCCTAATGTGCTGACTTGTTCTCTACTCTGTTATAGACTACCAAGGACTGCCTTTGGGTTCGTTGACAAAGGGGGAGAAAATAGTGATTGTTCAAGGGGGAGACAATGTGGAGATTTGATAAATCTTGAATGATATGGGGAGAAGCTGACAGGTGATTGTTCAAGGGGGAGACAATGTGGAGATTTGATAAATCTTGAATGATATGGGGAGAAGCTGACAGGTGGAGCAGCCAGATAGGGGGAGTTGAAGTCAGTTGAACGTGATTAGCCAGCGCTTAGCTTGGACAACACATGAAGTATGGCTAAAGAGGTGTTGAAGCTGTGAGCAGAATGGGGGAGCGTATTAAATCTGACGATGCTAGAAGTGATCAATCAGAGAATAGATATCACGACAGCTGAGGATCGTGATAAAAGCAGAAGAGACGTGTTGGAAAGTGGTACAAATATTTCCAAACCAAACATTGGTCTTCCAACAAGCCCATCAACAATTGGTATCAGGTTAGTACAAATTGGTATCAGTTTGGTGTCAACAGTGGAAGTCAGAGATAAAATGATTCATTGATGAACTTTTCTTTTACTCTTGTTTCTCACGCCGAGCATTGCTCATGTGGGCTTAGAGTATGTGTTGAGTAAATCCTTGATTGCTATCAGAATCGCAATGAGGTGAATGGAGGCTGAAGAATCAATGAGGTATCTTTGTTTTGGAAGAGTTGTCAACAAACCCAAAGGGGGATATTGTTGGGCAAAAATCCCTCAAGGTATCATTGAATCATTTTTGAGGTGATTGTGTTTGTTGACAAAGTGTACATCTGAGTAGTGATTGTTGACAAAGCAAAACAATGACATACAAATTTATTGTCAAAGAGGATTTCATGGTGGAATGTCAAGTTCAAGAACGTTGATAAAAGGAATGGATGATCTGGAGGCGGTACAAAAGAACAGATACAAGGTGGCGCCGTTTTCCAGTGTGCCAAATTTTAGGGCCTGAAAATCGGCAAATGAAGAAAAGTATTTTTGGAAAAAGGACTTGCGCGCCGAGGACTTGGAGGATAGGAAACCTGCGCGCCATATGTTTTTCAATATCAGAAGTTCAAAATATGGCAAAAGAAGTAGGTTCTCGCAAGTTTGGTAGTTGGTCGCGCAAGTGTCCAAAAGGGCAGAAGACTTGCACATCGAGACTGGGTCGGGCAAGTGACTTGCGCGCCGTCGCGCAGGGTGGTCAGTTTGCCTATAAATACTGGACCACCCATCCTCATTCTGCACCGGAGTTCAACTCTTTGAGAAATCAGAGCTCCCGTCGCGCAGGTGTGGTGGTCGCGCAAGTGGTGAGTGTGGGTCGCGCAGGCGAATTTACGCGCCAGTAGTAGAAGTTGTGCGCCGGTGTTAGAACTTGCGCGCCAGTGTGGAGTTGTGTGCCAATATTGGTTTGGGCGTAAAAGGAAGTGAGTCGCGCAAGTTTGGAGTTGAGGAAGCTTGTGTCGTGCAAGTGTCAGAGGAGGACTTGCGTGCCCATTGTGACTTGCGCGCCGATACTTGCGCGTCGAGGTAGACTTGCGCGCCAAGTAAGGTTTGTTCCAGAAGTGTTTTTCGGACTGCGTGGAAGCTGGAAGTTTTCCTGATACCTTCGGTGCAAAGAGATATTCATCTATGGGTGAAAGTTGTACTTCAACAAAGAATCTACACACAGAGGAGGATGCATTCATTCATGAAAATTAAGAGACCTACAGGTCTATAAACTGTGAGTGGATTCCCTTCCAGAGTAGTGAGCTTAGGAAGAGGAAGAAGGTGATCATCTCCACCGGCAGTGAGCTAGAGAGAGAGAAATAGGGAGTGACCCTTGGGAAAGTAGTGATATAACCCTAAACCTTGTATAGGCAGTGAGCCTGGGCATAGAAGTGATCTAGCCCGAACATTGTAATCCACAGCTACTGAAGATTAGTGGAATTTGGTACGACCGACAACTTGTCGGCGTATCCTCCTTGGACGTAGCCTAGTGAGGGTGAACCAAGTAAAAATCTCTGTGTCTATCTGTTTGCTTCCCTGCATTTCATTCGAAGCATCATCATTAGATAAAGAAGTAAAGAAGTGATCACAGTTTACACACAAGAGCAAACAATGTGACCCTTGTAATAAAGAGGTCAAGATCCAGTGGGGTAGGAAGAACTTTTAAAAAGAATATCCATACCCTGATTCACCCCCCTCTAAGGGTATATAGGCCCCTATTGGCCCTAACAGGAACACATTGTATTTCCCCAAATCTCACAATCCGTATTTCATTAACATAAAACTCCGATGATTTACCTTTTCTGATAGCTTCCAGTATTTCTGGAATTCCCACATCATCCTTTTGAGCATCATTTAACCTTTCCAAAAGTGATGGTTGAGTAATAATTTGTGAAAGGATTGCTGATTTTCCCTTATTTATGATTCCCATTTCCATCTTCATCAAATCTAAGAATATTAAATCCCTTCCAATTCTCATCAATGATAGAATTAGTAGGTCCTTTCTAATTAGGGAATCTGCCACCCTGTTTGCTTTCCCAAGGTGGTAATGGATTGAGCAGTCATAGTCTTTCATCAGCTCTAACCATCTTCCTTGGAATATGTTCAACTCTTTATGTGTGAATATATACTTGAGGATTTTGTGGTCCATATATATTTCACACTTCTCCTAAAGAGATAATGCCACCAAATTTTCAAAGTGAATATCACTTTAGGCAACTCGAGTTCATCTGTTGGATAGTTTTGTTTATGTACTTTCAATTTCTGTGAAACATAGGCAATGACTTTGTCATTTTTCATCAACAAACATCTCATTCCTTCTTCGATGCATCACTGAATACCACAAAAGGCTCTCTTCTAGTTGGTAAAGTGGGCATGGGCACAGTTATAATCCTTATTTTCAACTCCATGAAGCTTTCTTAGAATTCATCACCCCAAAAAACATTACTCCCTTCCAAGTTAGCTTGGTAAGAGGGATTGACAATAGTGAGGAATTTCTCAAAAATCGTAGATAATATCCAGCAAACCCCAAGAAGATACTGAAATCTGTTACCGAAGTTGGCCTCATCCATTCCTCAATTGCATCAATTTTGGAGGTATCCATAGATATCACATTTCTTTTGATGATATGGCCCATGAATGATACCTCCTTCAACCAGAACTCATACTTTCTGTACTTTTTCATAGAGCTTCTCCTTCCACAAGGTCTCTAGTAAAGTTCTTAGATGATCCTCATTATCCTCCTTGGTTTTGGAGTATATCAGAATATAATCTATAAAGACTAAAAAAAATTTCAAGGTAATCTTTATAGACTCTCTTCATCAAGTCCATGAAGATTGCTAGATAATTAGTGAGTCTGAAAGGCATTACTATGAAATCATAGTGCCCGTATCTTGTAAAAAAAGTATCCTTGGGGATATCTTGATAATATCCTGACCGAAAATCCACCTTAGATAAGTATTGTGCTCCACAAAGTGGATCGAATAATCCATCAATTCGTTATGGAGGATTCTTGTTCTTTATCGTGATTTTGTTAAGATCATGATAATCGATGAAAAGCCGCATTTACCCATCCTTTATCTTGATGAAGAGGACTGATGCACCCCATGGTGAAGCACTTGGGAATATAAACCCTTTATCTAGATTCTCCTATAGTTGTTTCTCCTACTTCCCAAGCTCCACAAAATCATTTCAATAAAATGTCTTGGATATTGGCAACACCCTATGTATAAGATAAATTGAGAAATCAACATCTCCTCTAAGAGGAAGACCATGAAATTCATCGGGAAACACTTTAGAAAATTCCCTCATAATAGGCATGTCTTCTAGGATGGTTTCCACCTTAGACTCAATCATCTGAGCCAGATACATGTACCCATTGGGATGTAATATCCACACATGAGATGATGGAGCTACAAAAGATTCATATTCCTCCTTGAACTTGTAAATAATCAGGGTTCGGTTCTCCACATGGAGAGTGATTTCCCTCTCACGGAAATTTATATTGGTTCAATATAAGAAATGCTAATCCATGCCATGAATTGCATCAATTTCCACCAGAGGGAGTATAAAAAGGTTTACCCAGAAGTTCAATCCATAGATTATGATAGGGGAGGAGTTATATTTATGGGATGTAATGATTGACCCATTTTCCGTACTCACTAACATCTTCACATCCATGATTTGTGGTGGAGTTGGGATTGTTCTACTAAAAATTTGAGATATAATGGCATGAATAGAACCAAAATAAAAATGTAATTTCACTATTCTTGAATAAAGAACTAGCATTCCTATCACCACTTAATTTTCATGGTTCACATTGGAAGTACTGATGGAAAAAGCTTGCCTTTGCTGTCTTAGAGGTTTTTGGTTTCCTCTGAAAACCCTTGCCTTAGGGAACTGATTTTTAAGATCCCCTGGTTATTAGCAGTTGTAGCAATGAAACACGTGTTGTGGTTCAAACAGAGTGTTCCTCTCCTCTATCCCAACCACATGTCTTTCTTTTCGATAGTTAACAGCTAGGTACTCTTCTCTTCCACACCCAAATCATTTCCTCGTCCCCTTCAGGTAGTTTTCGTGGTACTTCTTTCTGCACCTTTGGAATGTTGGGTGCTGGATCATCTTAGCACCGTTGGATTTATCCATTAGACCACTAGAATTGATTTCCACCTTACTCTTCTTATCCCCATGATACCCTTGAGACTCTCTGATCTTCATTTCGACCTTGAGGGCACATTAGACAATATCCTCAATGATGTTGAAGTCACAGATTGCCAACTCTTTCCGAATACTACATTTTAGCACACCAAAGAAGCAGTAAACCTTGCATTGGTGGGTAACAACTAATCCGGAAGCGTATCGTGCAATCCTTGTGAAGTTTTCCTCATACGCTCCAATAGATTATTCTTCTTTTTACATGAGGGTAAGGAATTCCCTTTCCATCTTAAGCTAGAGGGTGCGTGGAAAATATTAATTGAAAAACATCTTCAAGAAATCCTTCTATTCCAATGCCTCAATATCACCCTCAGGCATCGTATTTTTTATTAAAATCCACCATTGATCAAATTCACCCTCCAAATGATAAGCATCCAAGAGAACCATCTCTTATTCAGAACATTGAAGGATGGAGAAGATCTTTTCAATGGATTTGATCCATTATTCAGCGATTGAGGGATTAGACGATCTATAAAAATTAGGATCCCTTTGTCTCATGAAGCTCTTGATAGAGACTCGTTCATTCTTAGAGGGGGTTGAACATTCCAGTTTACCAATGTTTCTATCCAAAGCATGATTTGGATGAGATAGATGCGTGATAATGTTTGCAATTCCCACTCCCATTGGATTGGGTATCTCATTAGTACAGTCAACATATTGATGTTCACATCAGTTGTTAGCCCGAGTCCTCCTATTACTGGCCATTGGCTGGAATAAAAGGAAAGTTAGGGGTAACACATAAATGGTAATACATAAACTGATGAGTTATAAATAACTTTTATTCCCTTATCATATGAATCTATTTTATTCAGTTTATGTTATCAATGATCAACTTTCTGACATATATTCTTAGTACTTTTTTAGTCCCTCAATAATGGTTTATACTACGCTTGTGAAATTACCGAAGAATATCCCCCGGGAGTTTTGTAACCAAGAGTGCAGCAAGGCCCATTATCGTGCAGTAGGTCCCATTCATGTCTATCTCAAAGAGGTGTTTTTGGGTTTTACCTCTAGGATAAAACTATGCCAGAGCTGCCTCTACCTGCTCATATCCAGACAGGGATGTATTTCCTTGTTAAACCACTTAATCAATACTCAATAAAACATAGGGATGTTTTTATTATGCATAGTCCTGTCTCTAAGGCTTTACAAGGGTTTTATAATCCTGATCCCAAAAATAATTATACCTATCCTCGGATACTAACTATGACAACCGTGCTCTTTTATTACACAATTTAACATAATTTATTACATAAAATTAACTTGATACAACATAGAAAATTGAGAGGTCTAGTATATTTGGTGATTAGGATCCTTACATAACAGCATAAAACATAAAATACAACATATTTATTAAAAACATTTTTTACATTTCCACTACGTTCCCTCGTACATAGAATTGTATGGGATAACCTGAGGACATGTATAAGAAAAGGGTGAGATATAAGGCCTAATAAGGGAATAATCATTGAATAACATGAGGAGTAAAATACATGTTATACAATAGGAATATCAATAGAGAACAAGAGAATATTAAACATAAAGGAATGATAAAATAAATATAATCATACATGGAAATGTGGCAACAACACATAACATGGAATTAACATGAGCCAAGGATCATTGCACATGGAGCATTTCTAAATTATCATTGAAAATGATGTACGAGTAAAACCTCATTGCACTTGAATTAGCATGAGTCAACACCCGTTGCACATGAAGTATCATGGTATAATAATTTACCCAATGCATTGGAGTGCTATAAGGGTGCACCCTTCTTAAACCTTTCTTTTCATGCATAATTGTCCCACATTGATCATATAACATGGATTCATAAAACATCATCATTTATTCCAAGATAATGGAATGTGGAATTCATACATGAAACCATATAATCAATTTGTAAATGTTCATAAAGGGTAATACCCTTGATAGTGAAATGGGCATGGTATTCACTACACAATAACATTGGCTTGGAAAATCGGTGCACTTTCGACAGCGTAACAACATGACATAAGAATTCATAAAAAAAGGTTGATGAGAGAGAAAGGGGTGTCTCATAGAATTTACATGAAATGGATAGTAAGGGGGTTATATATATAAATGTACCAACAAATGTAATGGTAATTATATTCATGATACAAAAGAATTGCTTGATTGTAAATGAGGAGAGAGGCACATGGGCCTCAGCCCAGTTGGTGAGGACTCTCAAGGTGCATCCAAGAGACCCAAGATAAAATCCGAGTAGAGGAATATTTCTAGTACTATAGTTGTACTGTACCGTCACTATAGCAGGCATTGTTCAACACTGTAGTAGTTGGAACTATTTATCCATCTGGGCCTTCGGGCCACCGGTTTGGTCCTCAGGTCCTTCAAGGCTTTCAGTCCACCCAAGGCCTTCGGGCCAGTTGATTATCAAGGCCTTCAGGCCACTATAAGGCCTTAGAGACACCCCAAGGCCTTTGCGCCACATGAATGCAGGCCCCAAACACACTACAAAAAATGATCAACCCCAGAAGAGGATTCAGAGAAGGTGCACTCACTAATGAAGAGCCAAATGGATTTTCAGAATGAGATGGTATGGCTATGCCATTGGTACCAGTCTGTGCTTGCATGGGAAGACTATCTAGACAGCCATGAAAAGGTGGAGAGCTACTATCAGGGTGTAGATGCTGGGGATGGGCAGTTCCTTGTAGGTAGTCTGGTTGAATTACCCTAGACCATCAGGTCATTTAATCTCTTAAGACTATGAGACATGTAATCATTAAGCCTACAGGACTTTTAAGGGTTCCCCCTCATCCATTGAAATGGGTGTTATCAAAAATCAATAAAAAATGAATGCCTTATGACCATTTAGGCATGAGAGAGAAATTTCTTTCGGAATTTCGGCATAGTAACGGGTGTACGTGAAAGACATTTAATGAGAGAGAAAGGGGTCTCCCATAATTCAAACATAAATCGGGCAGTATGGGGGAGGTGTGAAACAATACCACAAAATTTATAATATAAATTAAAATGTAATAACAACATTAAGTAGATTGGAAAAAATGAGAAAGGAAGAAAACCCCTTACTTGGATGTATGCTTCCAAAGGCTTCTGAGAAGCCTGATAGAGGCTTCTTGGGAGATTGGGGAACCATGGAAGGATTATAGAGAGAGCAGGGATAAGTTAGGATGATCTCAAAAGTCTTTTAGCGGGGATGATGTGGGATCTTGGGTGGGTTTACATAAGAAAGTTTAGGGAATTCTTTATTATTTAGGTTTGAAACCCTCGCATTAAACTAATCCAAACCACAAACCAGCCAATGGTTTCTGCCCATGATTTTTAGAAATGTGAAGTGGAATGAAATATTTTATAAGGCCAAAGTCTGAAATACTTTAAATAATGGGGTCTCTTATGTGGAGGTGAGTCACACTCCGAAGGTAAACAATTTAAGAAGACAAAATGATTAATAAGTCTTAAATGGTGCACTAAAGCATTGTAAAATAAATAAAACAAACACAAAATCTCATTATTTTAATGGTAAAACATATATTTCCTGATCATGAGGTTTATAGTATTTTATTGCATAACTATTTGGTCATTATGATGTCATAAAACACATTATATATTTAAACGATATTTAATTTTTACCCAAAAATTTGACTATCTCAGAAAATTATGAAAAATTTACTGTTGGATAATTTTGACATCCTGAATCCTAAAATAATATTCATTTTTACTTAATAATTTTCTAATTATATTATTTTTCACTTTAAAAAATCCATTATTTATCAAAAATTCATTGGTTTTGACAAAAATGGCTTTCAACCCATGATAAAAATTACAATTACATTTATAAAATTATATGATCATTTATATTTAATAAAAATAATAATATTTTATTAAAATATTATTTAATAAAAAATCCATTAATTCATCAAAATAGATTTCTTAGTTGAACAATAACTAAAAATACTATTGGGGCTTCAAAATCTATTTATAAGGTAACAATAATAAAATGAAAGTATATTCATTATTATATACAAAAATAATGTGCATAAACATAGTATAAGAGATTTGTTACATAACCCCTCAAAACAGCCTCATTAGTCTTAAGGGTAAGGTTTGCGATGGTGATAGACTCTTGGGGTGGTTCAGATAAAATTGCACGTGTGGTGATCTCTATCAACCTCAACTTCTCCCATAGACAGTTCTGTTCGAGCTTAACATGATGAACCACTACTTGGGCTTGGTCAAGAACGAAGACAAATGACACCACATCTTTTCCAAGCTCCAAAAAATGGGATTCTAATGGAGAAATGCTACAGTATGAGGCCAGCACTTCCTTTGTCTGAGTAAATTAGATTGTGAAAGCCCTATCTTTATATTAATCCTATGATCACTATTCAACAACTATATTAGCAACGGTCACAATTCATAAAATAAAACCAAATAAGTTGACATTTAATATAAAAATTTTACATAAAGAGACATCTAAATAGATCAATAGATATTTCTATTAAAGAAATGTTGGGTCATTACATAACCCCATCTACCCAGGTTGCACACTTAGTTTAACCATTCATGAGCATTTGCAAATTGTGGAAAGGACCAAAAAGAATAAACAAGTCCATAAAATATCAGAAACACCCCAAGAAGAGATCCAATAATTGTGTACTCAAATAAATGGGTCAAACCACATAAAAATATTAATAAGATGTTAAATTAAAAATATTCAGAATTTTTCACTATTTACATTAAAAAATCACTTCTGAAAAATCCTAAAACTTTACCCTATGATAAGGTTCAAATGATGATTTAAAAAATAATGTTAATTTTATATAAAAAATTATCTAAAATGGTAGAAACTAATTATATTTTAAATTCACAAAATAAAAAAATAATAGTAGGGGAAAAATAATTTATTAAATGATGTTACTGAATGTTGAGTTCTTATTTATTATGCATTAATCAATACATTTTATTTATATAAAACTTTTATAAATATTTTTATAATGTCATTTTTATTTATCAAACCATCTAATTTAATGGATATCTTAAGAAAATAAAATTAAAATAATAATATTTTTTTCTTATCTCTCATTTCACATAACTCTTGGTGATGTGTGTTAAGAATGATATCAAGCATAATATTCTTTTAAACTTATTTTTTTTGGGATTTAAATCATCCAATTGTATAAATAGTATCATTGTAATTTTCATCATGTTAAAAAATGTTTTATTATTTTAAAATATCTTTCTTGAAAACTAAAATCATACAAAGTGATATGATAACATTCTTTGAAAAGGGGAAGTGGGTAACATAAATGTTACCAAAAATAACACAATATTGGGTTCTTAAATAATGAGAAAATTGGTGCGAGTTGAAAATATGTAAATTGAGGAGAAATATAATTTCCAATGACTATTTGATATTGATAGAGAAAATTCTAATGATAATGTTAATAATTACAAAAATATATATAATTGAGGGTGAAAATGCTATAAATTTATTAAAAATGACCATATAAAGAAAAACATTTTAATTTTCACGAGTTTTTTTATAGAGATGAGGAATTATTTTTCCATGGAATACGAGAAAATATAAATACATTATTTATTCACATCCATATGTATCTCTTAATGTCACATTCCAAACACGTGAATACCTTGATAACATATTCTCCTAACACATGCTAAACACCTAAATCAACTTAAATACTCAATGAAAACATATATGATTCCATAACATATCACTATAGTTACTCTAAAAATAATAGCATATACTCTCAAATATATTCCATAAATCCTAAAATTCTATAAACTTTTTCATTAATCACTACTCAATTTCATGGTCATCAATGCTATCCAATTTACTTTATCAATATAAATAATATATTTATTCAAACTAAAAATTATTTTCTCAACAACAGAATGCTATTAAGGGTTATCTATCCCTCAATAATACAGATTCTAAAAATATCTATTTACCAATAAATAACTTTTATATATTATTATAACCATTCAACATATTCTTGAAAATCCATTGAGAAAATTATTGTTGAACAATCCTTAGATGTTTAATTATTATTATTACCGGAATATCATTGAGAAAACACTTTTACAACATAATTCACAAATACCAATATATAAACAATATAATAATTTCATATCAATGATTAGAATAAGTTATTACCTCCCTTGGTTTATATGTTAGCCTTATGATTAGAGAATTCACTAGATAATTACCATGTTCTCTACACTTATGATTGTAAACTACAATTAGTATCTTAGTATGTACATAATTTCTATTCAAAGGAACTATTCATGTTTATTTATATATTAATTTTTTAGGACATTTTTTCCTTATATAAAAAATGTTCATGTTCCTTTAATACATTTACAAGGGTTATTCTTCCCACATTCTTGAAATGTTGGATTCTAAATCTTTTTTCTTCTATGGTCATCTTGACAATCAATTTCCCCTATTTGGTTCATCAAAAGACTCACCCATTTTTAGGTTGTTCATAATATATCTACATAGTTTTTTAGGAAAAATGACAAGCTTTCACATTCCATATAATATTTAATTTTATTTCTCATGAGGAAAATCACTTCATTTTCCATTACATTCATTGGTAACATTATCCCTCCATGATCAATTTATTTAAAAAACCATACTATGAAAAATAATAATTGTATTGATTAATCATAATCTTAAAAAATAATTCAGAGAATATTTAAATCAGGACACCATAATTCCAATCTACGAAACCTCAGGTTTAGCCTTTTCCATCTATAGTCTTTATCTATTGAAATCCATCAAAATTTTCCATAAAGAAAATGTGAACTAACACCAAAATATCCCCCATTGTATCTAGATAGGTGTGAAATTTTATGCCCTCTCAACATGTATAAATTATGATCATGCTAATACTCAGTATACCCCATTCACTGTTGTTACTCCTTGACGAATATGTGCCACAAACACATCCACTTTCTAGTGTCTATTTGAGGATATATTATCTAGTAAAACTGGATTCCTTTCTTTACCACAGCATAGGGTTTCATTCTATATATATGAGTCTCCTAATGGTCCTCCTAATTTTTTTAATCCTAATATCTTAAAATAACTAAACCTTCTTGGATACCAACAAAGGGGGCCTAAACGTTTCATATATAACAATTACATATTATTTTATGAATATTCATTACATATCATTACGATCCATTCCAAAACTATAAAGGTTTAGTGGATTTCCACACTAGGTATATAATAATATTATTCCATGTAATATAATAAATATATACTATAATGTTATTCTCACTCATTTCACTTTTTATTCATACCAAACATAAAATATTTCTTCTTAACCTAGGGAAATGAAACACAAGAATGGATGAGCTCAGATTCCAAATAACGGTAAACATAGGTGATATAAAACAATGATCATATTTAATAGTATCATTATGATACTAGTATGATTACATGAGATTAAAATTTTAAATCCTTACCCCAAAATTCAAAGATCGTGATATTAACATTAGGATTTTGCTTACTAGAAGACATTAATCATATAATAATCAATGATAATGTTCCATGAGATCATATCATATGAAAATAAAATGTAACAGATAGAGTTATAAAAAATTTTCAATGATCATAATCAAAAAAAATATTATGTCAAGGATACAAACCAAGACATTCATCAAATGTTAAACATGGGATAAACACATGTGTACCTACATTGGGCTTCAGATAACCACTCTTGTACTAACATTTTGGCCACAGATAACCTCTATTGTACCTATTGATCTCATAAACATTAATCATTGTTTAATTCATTTTAGGTCTATAAAGAATACACCATTCACATAATCCATTCATGTGTATACAACAATATCATGAAAAGATTTATCATTTCATCTTAACTTATGTCATGGAAAATAAAATGAGTTTCATAAATATCTCATCATCATAATCATAAACCATCCATAAAAGGAATAACGATGGTATCGTTGGATAATATCCCCTGTGAATCATAATATATATCTAAGGATGTTGAAATATATTAAAATTCATGGAAAAGGTCACTAGAACATTTATTGAGAAAAATACCCCTTTAATTTTGAAAAAACTTATTCAAAATCTAACTATTTATAGAATATAAGGAAAAATATTTCATTGAAAATAGACATATAATATTTTTTAGGAATATTCAAACCAAATATTAGTCATGATGGAGGGAAAATATGTTCATGCAGTATATGTTAAAACAAATATTTTGTTCACACCTTTTGTAAATGTAACATCATTTGGAAAATTAAATGAAGATTAATTTTCAAATATTTTTTAGAAATTAAAAAAGGGTTAAAATTAACTATATAAATATTTTCAAAATATTAAAAAATATTATATAAAACATTTTAAATAAAATATGGGCAAATATAAAAAGATTCCTTTATGGAGATAAAACTAATGTCGATTTTCCTTTAAAAATATAATTTTGATTTTTGAGTACTTTGAGAGAGAAAAATGAAAGAAAAAATAGTAATATACATAAAAACAAATGATAATAAAATACATTATATTTTATAGGGATATATCATATAATTTCTTTATCATAATATTTAATCATAAACAATCAATGTAAACAAGTGATATTGTAACTTAAAACTCATATTGATTTTATATCATTTTACACACAACCCCCATAAAAGGAATAAAATAGAATGAAACAGTAAATATTTTTAATATAAATAAATTCATGATATAAAATTTCAATCGGTAATTATTTAAACCACACTAAAGAAACAACTAGTCAATATGGAATATGTTTGACAGAAATAAAAGTGATATGTGAAACCCTTACAATAAGTTGTATTTTATTCATATGAATTATAAGGACCTTTATAATAAATTTAAATTCATTATAATTTTCTACAATAACAATATTATTACATATAATACATTAAATTATTTACTTATTAAATAAAAACATCCGATTATTATCAAGTCATTACTAAAATTACTATCCTGGGTGACAACAGTTTCATTTTTCATGTATGTTTCAATACAGCTGTTATGTTCATTTCAGCTTGACCAGGGTTAAATCATCTACATAATGATAATAATTATATAAATGTAATATATATTCATTATATACATATTTATAACCATCCATGTATGCTGGAGATCGAAAGATGATTTGTACTGTTCTGTGAGACATCAGTCTGAACATAAACATAAACAAGGTTTCAAATTTATAATGAAAAGAATAAAATAAATATAAATAATATTTTATTATTATATAATCATAATTATATCTAAAATATAAAATATATATATTAAACCCATCATTATAACTATCCCTGTGTGGCAATGATGGAAAATTGATCACCTCCCTACGTGGATGTGGTAGTCCACACATACACAGAAGGGATAATTTCATTTCGATTTCATGGGGAGGAATAGAATAATGTATTTTACATCAGTATAATAAAATTTCATTATATTTAATATAATTATATGGATAAAAAATAATTATAGGCATTATAAGAAGAAATAAAAATTAATGGATTTTGTTAAAACTATGACCTTTTATTCAGGAGACTTCCTTCATTATACACCTTAAGCCTTCCTAGGATAGACTAAGGGGGGTACCATAAGCTAGAGGATGAGTAAATGGAATATATTAATGTGGTGGGGTATGTATTTGTGGAACTATAAGGCTCACTCTTTTTGAATAAGAGAGTATATGAGATTCCATTTTTAAGTGAGGGGAGGACACGGTTCAAATTAATTAAAAGGCTTAAATATAATTAATTTCATTATCAAGTTTAATAGTTACAAATGGATATTTATTTTAAAAAGTCTCTAAGGTATAAATTTCATCATAAAATAATATTTAGCAATGTTTTTTATCATTTAAAATATTTTTTATTTAATTCCATTGTTAAATCTTTTTATACTTAACTATGGTAACACATTTATTTGCATTGAAGGGACATAAATTTAATTATAATTTAAAAAGTGGCTCAAAAATGGTCCTTGGATTAAATTTTAGACCATTTCAAGTTCCACATGTCCTATTGAAATATTTTTATGTTTTTTAAATAAATTTATAAAATACTATTTATCATAAATTTCCATTAAACTCATTTTTATGGCATTTCATTTAATTTTACCATAAAGTCATTAATATAACATTGAATTTGAAATATAAATTATTTAAATATATATTTTAAACTATTATTAATACAAAATTCATTGATCACCATTATTCATCTAAAAATAACTTTTTGAATGTATTTGATATCATTTACCATATTTTTTTCTGCCATTTTCTCAATCCCTGAGTCAATATTGCGTAATTATTAAATATAATTATACCATAAAAACATAAAAATAAATTAAAATAACAAAAATAATTTATTTATGTTAAAAATATTTATTTTAATTTATAAATTATTTATATATATATGAAAACATATAGTATAAATAACAATCAAGAGAGTGATATTTTTTATTGACACATTTCATAAAATAATATAAATGTTAAAATCAAAGGAATTCAGTATTAAATTTAATTTATATACATATATATATGTTTGTGTATTATATATTTGTATAAACATGACTCATAATATAGAATAAATGCAAGTGTAAGGTAGATTTTAATGATATATCTCACAGTTATGACCCTATTTTACCCATACCAATGTGAATCTTTTTACTATTATTACTATTCACAATGACAAAAAATAAAAGAGACCTATTTAAAAATTATGAACCTCCTACTTCAAAATATGAAATCCATTTTTCAGTTTTAATTTTTAGAAGCCATGTAAAATAATTGAATATAAATATGTAAAACCATATTGAAAACATTTTTTTGAAAATTGTGTTTTGAAGCCCGAAAAAAAATTATTCAAAAATAAGGTATTTTATTGAACCCTATGGAACTATTTATTTTATATCTAATTAAAATTAACATAGGTGATTTTAATATAAAAATAAACAAATTCAATGACTTATATTTTCCTGAATATATTTTCAGAAATTATTTGGGAAATTTTGAGACCAGGTGCTAAGACGTCATGAGATTACAAGGACCAGTGTTCCCAGAACAATAAATTAAAAAATGATCAGTTTTTAATAAATCGCAGAAGCAGTTTTTCTAAAAAGTTGAATAAATCATAAATGGGTGCATGGATCATAAATCTAAGGTCACTATTGTGTTTAGAGTAATTGATTTACATTAGGTAAGGCCTAACATTATCCATCATGGGTCGGTTGTGAAAGATTGTTTTTGGTTGTAATAGTAAATAAAATAACGAAATAAAAATTATTTTATTCTCAAATAATAATAAATCAGGAATAGAGACACATATTAGAAATATGAGACCATTTTTGAGTCCGTAATGTGGTGTTTTCTATATTTGTGACATAACATTAGTCGGTGTGGGTGTTCTTTGGAAAACCCTAAGAATGAAATCATCATCATTAAATATATAAATATAAATTATTTTATTGACACAATCACTATTTCCTTAAAAATAATCATTATAATAAAATCCCAAGGTTTGCTGCATAACCCTAGGTACACTGGAGAATCATTAGGGAGATCTTGGAGTGTTTTCCCTTGTGGAACGAGGAGTGGATTGTGGATTGACGATCAACACATGATGAAATAAGAGGATCTTGCCAACAATCGTGGAGAAACTTCATTATTTATCACTGTTTGAACCCAATGAGGTAGGGAGGTTATTTATTTTAGATTTCCCCATTCCTGATTTCTATTATGAATGATGACATATTAATGAATATATTATCCCATGGTTCAATCACATGTTGTGGGAGGGATTACATACAAGATTGAGGGATTTGATTTATTATGTTTTCTAACCCAAATCCCTTAGATCATGATCATTGGACTTGAATTCTGGGACAATAAAATGAAAATTTTTATATATTCATATCTCCCACTTTTATTCATTTTCATCACCGTTAGACCCCAAAGGTTCTAGACTCGATATTATTGGGTGGATCTGAGCACAATCAGACCCTTGGATTCCCAGAAAACTAACAGTAGAGGCTATATAAGGGTTGATCGAGTCATGAGAAACCTAGATCTACAATAGCAAAATATTTTAGCCCTCAAAAGCGCCCCGATGGTCCATGTAAGTGACCACCGACTGAGTTTTGGTGAGGCGATCTAGCGTGGCACAACGATAACACTAGTTAAGAGAGGCGATGACTGGTGGTGGCCGCGTGGGGGTGCTGGTGGAACCAGCTAGTGGAGAGACTGCCAATTGGACATGGTGAGGAGGACATGTACACGGTAGGGATTCCACCTAGAGCCGATAACCATAGTAAGACAATGGGGAAATATCAAGGACGATCCAAACTCATGGTACGCGGTGAGATACTACAAGGAGTAGGAGGCACCTGGTTGCGGTGGACCACGTGTGATGGTTCAGCTGACCCAGGTGATTTTGGGGCGGACCAGACAAATAGGTTGTCACTAGGTAGCCCAGTGGGCTATGCCGGACTAGACCCAACAGGCAGGGCTGGGTCGGGATGACTGGTAGGTCATGCCAGTAGGTGGGTCGGGGTGGGTTCTGTGGGTTAGGTCAGACCCGGGTCTGGTTGTTTTACTAAAAAGATCAAAAATTTCAAATTGATTCGCCATTTAATGAGAAAATTTTGGCATTGGGACCCTTGATATGACAAGAAACATTAGAGATATCAAAAGTGAATTCTTGTGAATGTTTCATTTGACCTAATGGCTACAGGCATAGGTTATCCCAAAACATGTGTCCTATGAGCCAAACCCTGTTACATTGAGACTATGTGACTTTTATAATACATGACATTGAGACTATGAGATTTTGAAGGAACAAGAATTTGAAACAATGTTACTATTTTAGACAACGTGGATTACCAAACTACATGTATTTCCGATACATTGTGTCTTACTAAGACAACGTGTCTTATTTGAATTTGTTGTCTTATCATGAAAAAGTGTCTTAACAATATAGTGTGGTTTTTGGATTACATCTTATAATCATATTTTTAGTAATATAGACATATTCCTATGTAATATGACTATACAATTTCATTGAGATACACTCTGTGCATTTAATTGTGGTATACATTAGGTATTTCTTTTTCACATACATTGTGTCTTTCATTGAGGTATATTTCATGTCTTTATTTGTGATATGCTTTGTGTATTTATTTTTTGTATAATATTTTTTGTTTCTATTTGGTACAATTCATGTACTATTTTTTTGTATACTTCATGTATTTCAACATCATGTTCCTTCATGGTGTTCCATCATGGTGTTCCTTTTTGGTGTTCCTTCATGGTGTTCCTTAGCAGTGTTCCTTCATGGTGTCCCTTGGTGGTGTTCATTCGTGTTGTTCCTTCACGGTGTTCCTTCATAGCGTTAATTCATGGTGTTCCTTGGTGGTGTCCCATAATGTCATTCCTTTGTCAAGTTCCTTAGTGGTGTTCCTTCATGGCGTTCCTTAGTAGTGTTCCATAGCGGTGTTCCTTCGTGGTGTTCCTTTGGGGAATCACATAGTGGTTTTCCTTCATGTTGTTCCATAGTGGTGTTCCTTCTATGTTTTCCATCATGTTGATCCTTATTGGGGTTCCTTCATTGTGTCCCTTAGTGGTGTTCCTAAAATGTGTTCCATAATTGTGTTTATTCATGGTGTTACATCATGGTGTTCATTCATGGTTTTCATTAGTGGTATTCCTTCATGGTTTTCCATAGTGGGGCTCCTTCTTGGTGTTCCATCATGGTGTTCCTTAATGTTTTTACTTAGTGGTGTTCCTTAGTGGGGTTCCATTGTCATGTTCCTTCATAATGTCCTTTAGTGGCCCTTCATTGTGGTTTTCCATCATGGTATTCCTTTTCAATTTCATATGTAGTATAATTCCTTTATGGTTTCTGGGTGTCCTACTGAGTATTGTTCTACTAATCAATGCAATGGATTTTGATGAACGTTTTCTTTATTTCACAGTAGCTGAATGCTTGGATAAAGACCTTGGTTTACCGAGAACAGGTTGTTCTTAGATAGAAAATACAATTGAGGTGTGTTCATGCGGCTTCAGAGAGCTATCCTTATACCCTCCCTTTGGGAAGATATTTATTTGGATGAATTTAAAGAACTTGGTTATTCACTTTTCTAGACACCTCTTTGTGTGGTCTTGTATTCTGGCCCTATTTACTATATATTTTTCTAATATTTTTCTTTATTGTTGGTAACTTCTTGGTATTCTTTCTTTTTTACATAGTTTTTTTACATTTCAGCATTTTGGGCTCGGAGATGTGTCTCTGTGTGTGTGTGTGTAAAAGTATTAAATAAAATTACAATCATTTTTGGGATATTCATACTCGGTGCTAGTTGTTAGCACATGTCCTATTTGAGACATAAATCGGGTAATCATAGGACGAGCCCCTCTAGGAGGGGTTATGATATTGTGGTATCAATGGGGGTTGATACTATTTAAGGACTGGGAGTTTGTAAGGTTGTTTTGGGGCAACAATGTTAAGTGTTTCGAGTTTGGATTTTAGGCTACAGATTTTAGTGTTACTGTGGAATTCAACATATCCATACACCATGAATCTGGACACCTTATTTTTGACTCGGTACGTAGAAACACTAGTTTTAGGGAAAACAATGGTACATGCATCATATAGGATGTTGGAATGTTCTTATGTCTTTCATGAGTCAGATCACCAGGTAAAATCAATTGATTGTGGTACATCTTGTTATATTTAATGATTCCTCCACATAGACAACCATTCAAGATTTAACCACATGATCCTGAGGATGATCCATTGGGTGATCATACATCAATATAATGGATTGTACTAGAGATATCACCTCTTGGTGGTGCACCCGATATAACACCACCTATAGAGAAACACATAGTACTCGTAATACCAATAGATGAGGAGCACATTTTGTGCCTACCTCACAAGTTTTAGCAATAGAGACCCCTCAGTTTCTGAGGTGAGCTCAATGAAAAGGCGGATGAGTCTTGACTTGAGGTAGTGTTCTATGATTTTTATCATGTCAATACACAAGAAGATTAAATAGTGGTCCTAACAGCGAGCCTTCTACATGGAATAGAAGGGCGATGGTAGGGTTTGGATACCATATCTTGTGATGAGGAAACTTTTCTATGGATAGAGTTTTAGAACCTTTTCATTGAGGAGTTCTCAAGTTATAAGCTCTGTTTTATTCATGTCTAGAAGCTTTTATAGATCCGGAAGGATGATGTGTCAGTATCTAAGTTTTCATCGAGGTATACCAACAATTATAGGTACTTGAGTAATGTGATACATGACTATTACATCTGAGGTCATGCGTTTGTAGGAGGTCTGTATAGTGAAATCTGAGCCAACAGTATACCACTGTGCATTCCTACCTATGTTGGGGTGATAGGTGGAATCTTTATGGTTATGAGTTCCCCAATCGGGATGATACAAAGAGTGGTAGTCAGTAAAGGTAAAACAGGAGAAAGAAGGCCTACAGGGTAGCGGATGTGGTAGAGCAGCTGGGAGAGATGTAGGATGTGGGAGTCATTATGAAATCTTACAAACACCTCCCACATGTGGTCTACACCAGGCTCAGGGAGGTGGAGGATAAGGGAGGGGAAAACTACATGCAGTCAAAGATTATGAACATGGGGATTTAGGAATGATTTAGGGTATATTCTGTGTGTATTCAACATTACCGTAGGTATTTATAGACACATACACTAGTCCTTATTTTCTTTCCATGAATATTGGTGGGGAATCAGATATTCTGGTAGAACCATTGACATTAACCTCATTCTTGGAGACTCCTACTGGAGAAGACCCATTGACCACGTATATATGTCGATGGTGCATCATGAATCATTGAGGCGAGAGTTTTGGTTGGGATCTCTTGGTAGTGTCATTGATGCCCTATGATGTCAATTTGGGTATAGAATGGTTACATATATTTCATTCTCAAATTTACTATTATAGTTGAAAATTGTAGTGTTTCCATAGTTGGGGAATGAGGTTCTCCTTATTGGTGAATAGGAAACCCATGCATCATAGAATTGACTCACACAAAAGAGGGAACAATCAATTACTCATTAATTGGCTATCCTAACCCATGAAGTAGTGGTCGGTATGAGTCCTCAGTTTCCTACATTAGTTACAGTGTTGTAGTGGATCAAACAATGGTTGAGATAGAGATGTTGGCTTGGGATCTTCTAGAATTATTAATTTTAGATTCTCTATACTACTGGGAAGGGGACTGTGGTGACAGATTATCTCAATAGGAGATATAGTTTGAAGTTTTTAAAGGAGGCATCAGAGTATTTGGCCTCTATATATTTATCCATTAGAGATGGATATAGAGAAACTTACCACCAGTTGATAGTTATCATCCCTCCACTCTTACAATGAGTTTGGGAGGCATAGATCAATGATAATGACTATGAGACTTTATGTTCTTTGATGTCCACATGGAATTCCGCTAATTGATTTTCGAATGGTGGCAGAGAAAATAATTATTTTCCAAGGATGAACAATTGTACAAGTGGCATTACATGGGATATTTTTAGGGAGTTCCATATGCCCCCATTGGAAGTTCTTCTATGTGTGATGAATATGTACCAGGACCTTTGATGTCAGTTATGGTTACCAGGAATGAAGAAGTGAGTTGCAGAGTTTGTATTTTGATGCCTCACTTGTTAGCAATTGGAGGTCGAGCACCAGGTTCTAGTAGGTTTGAATCAACACCTTGAGGTTCCTGAATTTAAGTGTTATGTGATATCGATGGAATTAAGTATAGGTTTACCACATATATTTAGGGCACATGATATCATCTGGGTGGTCGTTGAAACTCCCACCATGTCGGCCCACATCAAAGCTGTTTGGGAGCCGATTTTAGTGGAGTGCTTTGGACAACTATATGTGAAGGATATAGTTCGAATCCATAGTCCCTTTGATTATATATTCAGATCATGATACTCGCATTACATTCTAAATTTTGAATGGATTGTGTAATGCATTTGGGACTCAGTTATAAATGAGCACAATGATTCACCCATAGATGGACAGAAATTTGAGTTGACTATTATGGTTTCAAAGAGCACACTATGGGATTGAGTGTTAAATTTTCATCTGGAGTTCATATGATTCTTATTGGGTGATCGATTCATTGAGTGTTTTTTGGTGGTAGCATAGGAATCTACATGATAGCACATGGAATGGGAGGCTCAAATTCATCTGTGGTATCCACTTCTTTTTTTGGTATTTTTTTGGATTTCTAGGGTCATAAATTCCTAATGTGGGGATAATTTAATTACTCTGACTTTCCAGAATCTATTTTTATAAATTTTGGGGAGAATTATGAGACCATGAACTTAGACGACATGCAATTCCGATGCCCTGTAGGCCCTAAAAAAATCGTTGGAAAATGTAATGTTTTTAATAAAGAATGCACGTAGTGTACCTAAAAAAGTTGAATAACTCTTAAATGGGATTCCATATCAAAAATATAAGCACACCGTTTTTTAAGGAAGAGGATTTACCATATGAAATTCCTAACATCGGATGGTTCTAGTCAGTGATGAATGATATGTTTTTAACGTAATAGTAAATAAAATAATTAAACAATAATTATTTTATTTTACAATCCTAATAACTCAAAAAAGTGACAGGGATTGGAAATAAAAGACCACTATTTATTTGTTAATGTCATGTTTTTTCAATGTGCGACTTATCTTTAGTCAGTGTTGGTCTTTGAAAGAAATACCCAAAAACGACGTTATCCCCATTAAAGAAATTAACGATAAATTATTTTATTGACGCATCAACAATTTCCATTAAAATAATACTTATGCAAAAATCCCAAGCATAGCAACATAAACCTAGGAATGCTGGATAATCGTTTGGTATATATTGGAGGATTTTCCCTTGGTGAATGATGACTAGATCGTGGATCGACGATTCACATGCAATGAAATCAAAGGATCTCGCCAACTATCACTATGCAACTTTGTTCTTCATCGATGTTTAAACCCAACAAGGTAGGGTGGTTTTTTATTTGAGGTTTCAACATTATTAACTTATTTGATGAAAACAGACAAATAATTGAAGTGATTATCCCATAGATTGCTCAAATGTTGTGGAGTTGTTTTTGTGGGTTAGTGGGATTAGATATTATCGGTTTTCTCACCCAAATCCCCCAAATCTTCATCACTGGAAAAGAAATCTTGGCCAGTGATTTTAAAGAATTTATATGTTAATATATAATTTTTTTTATTCACATTAATCACCATTAGAACCCTATGGTTCACAGCTCGACATTTTCGGGTGGTTCTGAGCAATATTAGACCCCCCATATTCTAGGTGAAATGTCAGCAAAGGCCATTTTAGTGTGGATACAGTCACTAGGAAATTAGATATTTGATCACACTAAATTAAGAGTATTGACGGATAACCATTTTTCCTTGAAATTGACCAAAGGTGTGGTGATTTGGAGAGTCACGGTGGTTGTGACAGGGAGGCAAGGAAACAACCACATGGGGTTATGGTGAAATCGGTCGAGTGGGGCGGTAGTGGACCTGACTGCGTGGTGTGGCGCCGCCATCGTCCAATGAGTAGACAATGTGGGGGATTTAAAAAATAGGCTGAATACATGTAATGGAGGTGTATGGAGACCATGTAGGTAGTGAGGCTGCTGGTCAGGTGGAACGACGACCCTCCTCCCCCTTATAAAAGAACACAACTTCTATCCAATTATTCAAACCTTCAATGCCTTTTGGTTCGGCCAACCCCTACCCATATACTCTCTCAACTTCCCTCACTTCAACCTAGAGGCCTTATTTTGATCATAAAGCCATCCTAAGGAGCCCTTTTCATCAAATCAAAATTAAGAACCCGAAGAAGAGTTAATGTTTTCACCACCCTTTTTCAAGTTCCATTCCTCTTCAACTTCCTCTTTCATTTTTATTTCCTTTATAAAATAATAACTCCAGTATCTTTTATATACAATGATGTTATTATAAATATGGTACAACCATATTCAGTATTCTATCCATCCTTTGAATGAAATGTCACCATACGTGTATATGTACAGCTTACCGTCTCTACGTCGTGGTGTAATTGTTATTCAAAAATATTATTATTTGTATGGGTATGATAATGATATGTAATTGATGTAAATAAAAAATATAACATGATAGTGATTCTGTATATATGATATAACATCCAATTATATATTATTTTAATATCAAAATAAGGATATTGTCGCGCGTGCGTACGTACGGACTACCGTCTCCACGAACGCGATGAGATTCATTTCCCATCGAATCCATGCAATTATAATTCTCATTTGATGAATAAAAATAGTGTTTAAGGACTTGATATAATTATGGATATGAATAAGATACAACCTATCCATAACAAACCAGGATTATGTAACAAAATTAATAAAATAAAATGAGTTAGTTAACACCCGAAACGATGAAAATACTAAGATATTATTAACAAATCAATGTTAAAAGATCATATATGATATCATATTAATGTATATGATTCTTTTATAATATAATAACAATTATTTCACCCTTATACAAGAGGTTAACCTACCCTCAACCAAGGAAATGTACAAGGTAAGGGTTTATTTCACAATCTCTTCATTATTCGAGGTTGTTTATACATAATTATATATTGGGACCTCTTTATCATCCACATCTATATTTCCTAAAAATATATTTAAATACATTCTTACTATATTTCAGAATATGGGTTAAAGTCAATTATACACTTGTTTGAATTTTTATAAGATGTTTTTTAAGGAATCTTTCCTCTGTTTTCCAAAGAAGGTCATTTTTAACCTTTTCGACAAAATTAAGGTAAGAATGAAATTTTTAACTTATACGGAGGGTGCTGCTATTTTCTACCGTTATAAACTTTTCAAAGCTTACCTTACAAGCTTATAAAAATATTTTCAATGTAAATGTTTAATTTATTAATTATGTGGTTCTTAAATTATTTTAAAATAGAAAGAGATATTTCTCTAAAAAAAGGTTTGATTTCATCTATGTCAATATTCATTGATGGATTTTAAGTTTATTTGGAGTTTATTTATTATGATACAAGACTTCCATATGGTATTGAATGTTTTGTGATATTTTTGACTGTGGATGTGCTATTTTAATACCATTCGTGATTTATGGTTAATGTATTGAATTTCATATGCTAGATTTAATAAAAATGTTTATGGTATGTTTAAACCTTTTCATATGAGGAATGTATTGGACTTAGTAAGTGATGGGTGGATCCTACTATAGCTCCTCGATGCATCAGTAGGTCTCATGAGACAACTAGATGTGGAATTGGCTAAGGCCTTCTCCCAATTTGATTTATGGTTTTGGACAAGGCCTTAATCATTTTTACACATTTTGGCCGAGGCCTTTACAAAATGTTTCAGAATGTCTGGAATTATACATTCCCTCATTATAAAAGTAATATTTATGGTTCATGTGGTCATTCAACTAGATGAATACCCATGATTATGTTTTATTATGGCATTATTTACTCAGCTCATATTCTTTCCATAAAATTATTCTTGTTTGTTATTGGTAAAGTCCAGTGGTTTCAATTATTTACCATGCTTAATATTTATGAGAATTTTCGTTGTATTACTTACCCTTACTAAGTGTTTGAGCTAACCCCTTTCTTATGTTTCATTTTCCCAGGATATGAAGAAGTTATTAATGAGTGACCAGCATGCATAATATAGGAGGCTTGGATGTTTCTAATTAAATATATTTGTGTTGTATTTATCTTCAAGAAGTAAAGTTGAACTTATGTATGAATCTTGTTCCCAATAATACTAAACTGATCGGTTATTCTATACATGATTTCCTTGTGATCATGCCAATGTTATGTAATAATGCACCGACTCTGGGTAACTAGGATCGGGGTGTTACAGTTGGTATCAGAGGAAGTCTGGTAAAAACCTTGGAGACTAGATTTAGATAAACTCTGATTAGAGAAAATAGACCTAAGATGGACTTTGAGGATTAGTATAGAAGAACATCCTAGAATTTTGGTATTGTAGAGATTTTGTGAGTTTCCAAGCAATATACCCTTGTCTAGATATGAGAAGGTAGAGGCGGCTTTGGAATAGATGTACCTTGTGGTAAAACCCAAAAACACCACATTGAGCTAGACTTGAATGAGAACAGGTGCATGAAAACTGGCTTTGTTGCACTCTTGGTTACGACACTCCCATGGGATATGCATAGGATAATTAACATTTTCTTTATAATCCATTATGAAGGGTTTATGAGTATATAAATCCTCAAAGAAAACATTTTTTATGATTATGGATTATATCCATAAATTGTTAAATTTATGTAAAGTGCTTTTCACGTATGGAATTATGTATTTTGATTCATAAACTGATCTAGTTTATGCCATTGTTTAGAAATGGATCCTATAGGAAGATATGGAAACCGTATCAATACATGCACTCCATGTAGGGATTTCCCTCCTACTCAAGATAATTATAGTGGAGCTGGTGATACAACTGGTGCTGATCAGCTAATCACCATACTGGGACAACTCACTCAGGTTATGAATAATAACATTACCCATATGGAGCACACTGATCCGTAGGGTGGAGGATCAATGTTAGATCGTATCATGAGGAAACATCCACCAAAATTCAATGGGAGTACCAATCCATTGGTAGCTGAGCAATGGAGAAGTTCTCTAGAGAAAATATTTCTGGCTTTGAAGAGTAGTGAAAGGGAAAAAGTTATCATGGTAGTTTACCACCTCCCTGGAGATGCTAATCAATGGTGTCCATTGATTTAAAACATGAAGGAAGATGATGAAGTATCAAATATGGAATGGAGGGAGTTCAAAGATCTTTTTTTAGAAAAATACATTCCTCGTGACCATCGAGTAGATATGGAAAGGCAATTTTTAAGACTGAGACAAAATGAGGATGAGAATGTCACAAAATATGAGGCTAAATTTACAAGGTTAGCAAGGTATGTTACAGATTATATAAGTAACCCAAGAAGTAATATTGATCATTTCTTTGATGGGTTAAAACCATTTCTCCATCGAGAATTGGTCTCACAATACTTCTCTTCATACAAATATATTGTCTGATGTGCTATAAAGACAGAAAAAGAATTTTCTAAGTCTTATGACTTTAAATCAAAGCAAGAGAAGAAGTGATCTTCTGATCAATATGGGAATGGAAATAAGGGGAAGAAGGGAAAAGTTGAATATCCATCCTGCAGTAAATGTGGGAAGAAACACCCTGGTACTTGCTTGAAGGGAATGTGATTCTATTAAAATTGTGGTGAAAAGGCCACCATGCTTGTGATTTCAAGTGGAAGAAAGAAGCTACCGATGATCAATGCTACAACCACAGGGAGAGGGGACATTATGAAAATTAATGTCCTAAGCATCAGGGGAACTTACCTCAGAAAAGGACAAGGGATCAACGCCAAGCTTATGCTATCACTACTACTGAGGTAGAATCTCCGAAAGATGTGGGGGCAGGTAATTTAATGGTTTCCTCAAGTTTAGAAAATGCATTATTTGATTATGGATCATCGCATTGTTTCATATCTTCCCAGTTTTCTATGAAAATTAGATATTTCCAATTTGATTTAACAAGGGAGTTGTCAGTCATAACTCCTAAGAGAAGTTTCATTGCAATAATGTTTTGTTAATCAGTCCCCATTGGAGAAAAAAACGTTCTTAATCTATGGATCTCATCATTATACCTATGATTGAATTTGATATAATCCTCGCTATGGATTTTCTTTTGGGCTATGATGAAAAAATTTATTGTAAGAAGGAGGAGGTTAGTATTTTTGATGATGATGATAAGGAACACATTATATTTATAGCGGAATCATCACCACCTAATTCTTACTTAGATCCACCCCCAGTAGCTCAACTAAATTCAATTATTGGGGAGGAAGAGAATGAAATAACTATCAGTGAGGAAAGGAATGTTCAAATAGTGGATGCACCAATTGTAAGAGAATAAGTTGATTTGTTTCAAGAAGATTTACCTCAACATCCTCTAGAACAAGAAATTGAGTTTTCTATTGATTTAATTCATGGTTCAAGGCCTATATCGAAGACCCCTTATAGAATGGCCACTATGGAATTAGTTGAACTAAAGATACAACTAGAGGAATTGATTAATAAGGAATTTATTCACCCTAGTGTTTCACCATGGGGAGCCCCTATCCTTTTTGTTAAAAAGAAAGATGGATCTACGATGTTATGTTTCGACTACAGGGAAATCAATCTTATAACAATAAAGAACAAGTATCCCTACCTCACAATGATAATTTATTTGAATAACTGCATGGAGATCAATAAATTTCAAAGAATGACCTTCGATCTGAATACCATCAGTTGTGTGTGAAGAAGGAAGACATTCTGAAGACCGCATTTCGAACCAGGTATCGGCATTACGAGTTTATAGTAATGCCTTTTGGGCTAACTAATGCACCCACTATTTTATTAGATCTAATGAATAAAGTTTTCAATGAATATCTCGATGATTTTGTAGTGGTATTTATTGATGATATCTTGGTATACTCAAAAATCTACAAAGATCATGAAAATCACTGGCGCGTTATATTGATGACTCTGAGAAGACATGAATTATATGGGATGTTTAGCATGTGTGAATTCTGGATTCAAGAGATTTTTTTCTTGGCCATATTGTCTTTAAGGATGAAATCCTTGTTGATCCTGCTAAGACAAGAGCAATCCAAGAAGGGAAATCACCAACGAGTATAACTGAGTTACACAGTTTTATTGGTTTAGTAGGTTATTATCAACGTTTCATCCAGAATTTATCCCGGTTGGCTAACCCATTAACGAAGCTCACACGTAAAGGGGTTAAATTTATTTGGACAAAGTGTGTGGAGAATATTTTGGAGAACTGAAGAGAATATTATTCAATGCTCTTATATTGACTCTACCATCAAGGAATGATGGGTTCATTATTTATAGCGATGCATCAAAGAAAGGACTTGGTTGTGTCCATATGAAGAATGATACAGTTATTTCCTATGCATCATGACAACTGAATATTCATGAGCAAAACTATCTTACTCACGATCTTCAGTTAGATACTATAATTTTTTCTTTGAAGATATGGATACATTATATCTATGGTGAAAAATGTGAGATTTATACGGATAACAAGTGTTTGAAGTAAATTGTCTCACAGAAATAACTCAACATGAGGCAAAGGTGATGGCTTGAACAAGTCTAGGATTATTATTGCACGATACACTACCACCCAGGGAAGGAAAATAAGGTCGCAGATGCTTTGACCAGAAAAGATCATGGTGTTTTGAACATGATGAGAGTTGAAAGGGATCCAATTTTCATGGATCTAGTAATGTTGGATATAGGAATCAGCATGGAAGGTGAAACATCAATGATTTTTCAAATGGTTTCCAAACCATATTCACTATAAAGGATTAAGAGTTCTCAGACCGATGATGAAGAATTTAAAAATAAGATTAAAGCTGTGAATGATGGGAGATTGAGAGACTTTTTGTATGAATAAGGAATTTTGAAATTTGGGAAGAGACATTGTGTTTTCGATATACCTGATCTAAAAAGGGAATTTTTGGATGATGCTCATAGTTCCAATTTCCCTATACACCCTATGAGCAACAAAATGTATAGAGATTTGAATGAACATTTTTGGTGGGACAACATTTAAAGTGAGATTGCTGATTTTGTATTAAGATGTATGGTTTTTCAACAAGTGAATGCTGGAAGGCAACGGCCTGGAGGAGTCATGCAACCTCTTCCCATACAAGAGTGGAAATGGGACAATATTATGATGGACATTGTCATGGGGCTACCAAAGTCTCCGAGAAGGAACAATGCAATATGGGTTATTGTTGATCGTCTTACCAAGTCATCACATTTTCTTGCTATAAGAGAAGATCTACCACTAGAACGTCTAGCATGAATATATATTAATGAAGTTGTGAGACATCATGTAGTACCCCTATCGATTTTTTCTGATCGTGATCCCCGTTTTACTTCAAGATTCTAGAAGAGTCTTCCGAAGACCTTGGATACTAAACATCATTTGAGCACTGCCAACCACCCTCAAACAGATGTACAATCAGAACAGACTATTAAATCCTTAGAAGACATGTTGAGATCATGCTCAGTTTACTTTCTGGGTATGTGGGATCAATATTTACCTCTAGTGGAATTTTCCTATAACAATAGCTTCCATTCAAGTATGCGGATGGCGCCATATGAAGCGTTGTATGGAAAGAGATGTCGCACACCAACCTGTTGGGATGACGTTGGTGAAAGAAAAATCGTAGGCCCAGAGCTAGTAATGGAAACAATGGAAAAGTTGAAGGTAATCCAAAACCACATCAAAGTAGCTTAAAGTAGGCAGAAGAGCAATGCCGATAATCGAAGGAAGGATTTGGAATTTCATGTAGGAGATCATGTTTTCTTGAAGGTATCTCCATGGAAAGGAGTTATAAGTTTTGGTAAGGAGGAAAAATTGTGTCCCAGGTAAATCAGACCATTCGAAATTCTAGAACGAACTGGGGTTGTAGCTTACCATTTGGCAATGCCGCCAAGTCTCTCCAAAGTTCACGATGTGTTCCACGTATGACTGTTGAGAAAATACATGCCTGACCTAACGCATATACTCAACTATGAGGAAGTAGAACTGGGACCCGATCTATCTTATTATGAAGAGCCTATCCAGATTCTTGATATAAGAGAGCAAGTGCTGAGAAAATAGGCGACTCATATGGTAAAAGTTTTATGGAGAAACCATAAGATGTAAGAGGCAACGTGGGATCCCGAGGAACATATGATGAAGAACCACCCGAGTATTTTTAAGCAATAATATTCTATAAATTTTGAGGGTGAAATTATTTGAAGGAGGGGAGAATGTAACACACCAAGCTTCCACTGTACGTTTCCCTTTGAATAATGCAATAGCTTGCGTTGTACGCAATTTCGAGATTCTAACACACTGTGACCAATCAAACTAGCCGTTATGAATAGTAATACCCAGTTTTTGAAATTTTCTAAGTTTTATCACTCAAAATGGATTTCATTTTTTGATTCAGAATATCTAAATTACCCTAGGGTGAAATTTTGGTAATTTTCGGATAACTTTTATTTTTTGATGAATAGTGAAAATTACTAAATTTTAATTAAAAACAACTTTTTTAATAAAAATAATTAATAGTGATAAATTATTAATTTGAGTTGTTTTAATGTATATTGAGAATATATTTTCACCATTTAATACAATTTTGGTCATTGGACATAATTTCAAAATTAAACCAGACATAAACAAGTCACAATCTTTTGATAGTTATTATTTCTTAAAAACACGTTTTTGGTTTTGACAGCAGGAATTAATTTTAAATTAATTTCTGCCAATTATGTGTTTTGAATTTGGAAAAATGGATTAAATATTTGGAATTAGGATGTCCAAATTGTGTAAATAGGTAACTTTTATTTTTAGACATTTTGAATAATTATTTCGGTAAATATTTTATTTTATCATGGTTAAAAGGTAAATCCGGTAAATAAGGGTAAAATAATAATATAATAATAATAATAAATTACCCAAAAACGTGTCCAAACCTTATCTTTTGATACATTTCTGACCATGGTCATCTTTGGGTTGATTTGGGGACCCCATGGAGCCACTTGTAGGTGATAAGGGAACTTTATATTAATTAAGTTAAAGTAAATACAAAAATGACATAAGCATATATCTTTTTGAAAAACAATTTTTACATAGGGTTATATATGTTATATTTTTGAATATAAATATTCATTAGAAATAAAAATGTATTTCCTAAATAATGGTATTTTATTTATAATTTTTATACATTTAATGATTAAATTTATTTATGACACAATAATGATGCAGTATTTTCCTTATTAATGAACGAATCAAATATTTGGTATTATAAAGGTTAAAATAAATATAATTTGAAATTTTTGATTCCCTACACGAATTTTATTGGATAATATGACATGTTATGATTTCTTAAATGAATTTTATTAGAATTAATAATGTATCTATGACTTTAAAAATATTTAATTATTAAATATTGTAAAAATTGTCAAAAATGAGTTTTAAAACAAGTATTACATTATTAATTGAGATTCTATTTCTAAAAATCAATGGTTCCGAAAAAGTACTTATATCATGATAGGTGTATCATTAATGGACCAATTGGGGGTCTCTTGTATGTATATAGTATTTTTATTAAATATATAATATAAAAATACAAAGTGACATTGTAAATGCCAATCTAATTAACTAATAGTTAAAACTTTAAGATAAGGTTAATATAATGACCCAAACCGGTCTGAAATCTTTTTGTTGAAAGTATTTAGACCCATACCGCCCTTAGACTTTGAATAATCCACTTTGTAGCCATTATAAACCGAATATTAATATATTATAAATTAATACTTTATGGTTTTTCTAAAGAGCCCCTACTCCCCCTTATAAAAGGACACAACTTCTAACCAATTCTTTACACATTAAAAGCCTTTTGAATCATCCAAACCCGCCCCAAATACTCTCTAAACTTACCTAAAATAAACCTAGAGGCCTTATATTGATCATAAAGACAACCTAATGAGCCCTCTTGATCAAATCAATAGGAAGAACCCGAAGAAGAGGTAATGTTTTCACCACCCTTTTTCATATTCCTTTCTTCTTCAACTTCTTATTTCTTTGTTATCTCCATTATAAAATAATAACTCCAATATATTCTATATACTGTGATGTTATTATAAAAATGATACAACCATATTTAGTATTCTATCCATCCTTTGAATGACATGTCACCATACGTGCATACGTACGGCTTACCATCTCCACGTCGTGGTGTAATTGTTATTCAAAAACATTCTTATTTGGATGGGTATTATAATGATATTTTATTTATGTAAATAATAAATATAACATGATAATGATTATGTATATATTATATACCATACAATTATATATTATTTTAATATCAAAATAATGATATTGTCGCTCGTGCGTACGTACGGACTACTGACTCCACGAACGCGATGAGATTCATTCCCCATCGTATCCATGAAATTATAATTCTCATTTGAAGATTAAAAATAATTTTTAATAACATGATATCATTATAGATATGAATAATATACAACCTATCCATAACAAACACAGCTTATGTAACAAAATTTCTAAAAGAAAACGAATAAGTTAACACCCGAAACGATGACAAAACAAAGATATTATTAACAAATCAATGTTAAAAGATCATATATGATATCATATTAATGTATATGATTCTTGTATAAAATAATAAAAATTATTTCACCATTATACATGAGGTTAACCTACCATCAACCAAGGAAAAGTAGAAGGTAAGGGTTTATTTCACAATATCTTCATTATCCGAGGTTGTTTATACAAAATTATCTACTAGGACCTACTTATAATCCACATCCATGTTTCTTAAAAATTTATTCAAAAAAATTCTTACTATTTTACAGAATATGGGTTAAATTCATTTATACCCTTATCTGACTTTTTATAATATGTTTATAAAGGAATCTTTCTGCCGTTTCCAAACAAGGTCCTTTTTAACCTTTTCAACAAAATTAAGGTAAGAATGACTTTTTTAACTTATACGGCGGGTGCGGCTATTTTCTACCATTATAAACTCGTCAAAGAATCACTTACAAGCTTATAAGAATATTTTAAAAGTAAAATTTTTATTTTATAATTATTGGCTCTTAAATTATATCAAAATAGAAGGAGATATTTCTCTAAAAAGAGTTTTCATTTCATCTATGTCAACATCCATCATTGGATTTTAAGTTTATTTGGAGTTGATTTGTTATGATACAAAACGTCCATATTTTATTTGAAGGTTTTGTGATATGTTTGACTGTGTATGTGCTATTTTTATACCATTCAGGATTTATGGTTAAAGTATTGACATTTCGTATTCTAATTTTAATACGAATGTTTATGATATGTTTAAAACTTTTCATATGAGGAGTGTATTGGACTTAATAGGTGACGGGTGGAGCCTGCTATAGCCCCTCAATGTATCGGTAGGTCTCATGAGACAACTAGACGTGTAATTGGCCGAGGCCCTTTCCCAATTTGATTTATGGTTTTGGCCGAGGCATTAATCATTCCTAGACGTCTTGGCCGAGGCCTTAAAATTTTTTCCTGAATATCTGGCATTATACATTCCCTCATTATGGAAATAATAAGGATGGGTCATGTGGTCATTCGACTAGTAGAATACCCACGATTCTGTTTTATTATGGAATTATTTACTCAGCTCATATTTTTTCCATAAAATTATTCTTGTTTATTATTGGTAATGGTATGTGGTTTTAATTATTTAACAGGATTAATATTTATGTCATTTTCTACTGTATTACTTACCCTTACTGAGCGTTCGAGCTCACCCCTATCTAATGTTTCATTTTCCCAGGATATGTAGAATTTAGTTATGAGTGGCCAGTAGGCATAATCTAGGAGGCTTGGATTTTTCTAATGAAATATAATTGTGTTGTATTTCTCTTCAAGCTGTAAAGTTGAACTTATGTATGAATCTTGTTTTCTATAATACTAAACTGATCGGTCTTTCGAGATATTATTTCCTTGTGATAATGCTAATGTTATGTAATAATGCACCGACTCTGGGCAACTAGGGTCAGGGCGTTATAATGAACGTGACAAAAAATATCATGAATCAATTATCAAACCAAAGGCTACCAATATAGTCTAACTTACTTTCTCAAAATCAATTGACCCTTTATTATATTAACATCAATTGTATAATAAACTTAAGATTTATACATCCCCCAATCATGTGTTATCGAATAGTTATCCCCAAATATATCGTTATCATAAAATCACTTCACAAGGTTATTGATAATATTTAATATATATTTACAATACATTAAATAAAAAAAATATTGGGGAAAATACATACATGTTTCACTTAATTCTCATAACATTTTGAATATATCATAATGTCATCAATAAATATAACTCAGTAATTAAATAAATGAACTTATAAAGAATTAATTTCTATTAAGATATCATCCTCAATATATTAGTTAAGACTAAGATACTCAATTTTTCTATTATGACAATAATATATAAAGATTCATTTCCATTTATGCATGCTTCCATATTCAGTTATATGACATAGTTGTTTCTAGATTCATACATTTCTCATCTTCATTTTCATGATCCTATTTCAACAAGATACTAAATACAATAATTTTGGGATAATATGAAATTGAATAAGAGTAAATGAGAATATAAATATGAGAACTAAATCTTATGTAAAGACACATTCATTTCATCCCATGATAATTCTAACCCTGTATAATTTTCATTAAGTTAGGTTATCTTATTTTTATTAATTGAATAACTTATAGTAATTTGGAAATAAACCATTTAAAATGATTCCTAGATATAATGTGATTAACCAAAGCATATCTACTAGGAGTGTCAATGCTGGTGTGTAATTTGTCCTATTTTTTAGGCACCAGATGATGATTGAGTTCATAACCAATCCACTTTTTCAGGGTTATTACCTTTAGGTACCTCTATTCCATATCATGGATCCACTTGTAATATCCAAACATGAATGTAATTTCTCTTGTATCCACACAATATCTACTTTACCAAAACATCAAAATTTTATTTGATACATAATAATATCCGTTAGACTTCTCCCTTGGATTTTCAAAAAAGACCTTTAATCTCAATATCTAAAATATTCAATTTTACTTCTACTAACATAAAGGGTTATCTATATATTTTAAATCATAGATAAACATATAATTTGAACCATTTATTAAATTTCAAACACCTAATTTAGTATCAAATGATATCATCCTAATATTCAACGTTATCTAAATCATGCACTGGTACCACTTACAACACCCTGGAAATCCGATCGCTATTCTGATGCCTTAAATATATCCTTTACATAATCTCATTGATAGGAAGTGTAATAGAAAGAAAGTAACCGTCCTTAATTAAATTATAAATAATTATTATACCATATCCTATAACCCAAATATATTATCAAGTTTAAGGATTTTGGGATTTATGAGATATCATTAACTAATAAAGCCAATCAATACCTGAGGAACTAATTAATCTATAGTAATTTTTCATCATCTCCCACAAATTTCTTCCACTGATTTTATCGATATAGAAATATCATATTTATTACTTTTATTAATAACCTTTATAATGGATAACATAATATGGGGTAATTCAAGACACTCAGTAAGGGAAAAATAAAACTGAGGATTTCAAAGCACAGTCACGGAATAAATAATGTATAAGGAATAAATAATCAAAATAATTTTATTAAAATCTAAATCAAAGAAAATTATATACCAATCGTAATAAATGAAAAAATATATAACAATAATTACTTATCACATACTGATGGAATAAATAATCTTATAAATAGAAAACAAGATTCAAAGGACTTGTGCCAAGTCATTATACTGATATGGGGAGATGTACAAACCAAAACTGAAGATGTTTTCTCTCATGTGATCTATCGATGCATCCAAGGGATATAAAATTTCATGAACTACCCACTATATTACTATGTCTAATGCATACATCATATGATTAAATGAATAATGATAAATTTTAATAATCATTTATATAGAGATAACAATAATATGTAATTCTAATACATCCAAAATCTTGTACATAAAACATAAAAACAAAATAAATCCTTTTTGAAGTAAATAACCATCAATAATGTCAATATATACTAACCCAGTAAAAAAAATCTTTATTGGTGAACATCTGCCAATCATAATTATGTATATTATGATGTTCACACCTTATATAGTAATGAGTATACGGTAATGTCAATAATGGAATAACAAGATCATAATAAATCTTCATAAATAAGGTTTATGTTAGAAAAATAATGAAAACATAGTGTAATAAAGGAAAAATAGAAGGATTTTGACATAGAAGAAAAACATCCTTGAAATAGAATGCTTGAATGATACCACCTAAGAAGGGATTGAAAAATGGATTGTTTTATACTATGAGTTCAATCCCAAAAATGGTAAATATAAATAATTTGTATGATCTTGAAACATAAATATAAATAAGGTAAAAAAAATTAATATGAAATGTAAAATGTATATTGAATCACAAAATCTTTTTTATAAATTTTTTTCAACAATGTCTTTATAGATGATTTTATTGATCATTTCCAATGGTATTTTTCACAAGTAAAGTGAAGAATCATTGAAAAAAATTAATTTTAAAATTAATTTTCTGTAATAGGGATTTACAATACATAAAATTTATCTTTGATAAATGTTCATAGAAATAAAAAACATATGAATGTGAAAGGAAAAACCGATTTTAATATTTTGAAAAATAACATTTTTGACATCCCACATTATAAAAAGAGTTATAAAATATTATCAGTTTTAGAAAATTATTTTCTAAAATTGAAATATAAAATACCATATAAAAAATTTCAGGGTACAAGAACCAGATCATGGAAGATGAAAATTCAATATAAAATATGTAACTTAAGGAATATAAATCTGACGTACCAATGACCCCTACATTTTGTAGATGGTATAAATCAATTGTAAAAGTAATAAATATCATGAATAGAAGTCACATTTACATTAATGAAAAACATTTAATTTATTATAATTCAACGGTGTATTATTTAGACCATATAAAATGGGAAAATGATATAAAATATCAAATATTCTTTATGAAATAGAAAATAGAGACAAATAACTCTTTCAGCTTGAGTAACCTAAAAACCATTGGAAATATAGATAAATATTAATATAACATAAAATAATATTAATAAAATTTCTATAATTTTATAATTTTTTAAATAATAATTATACATACCACATAAATTATATTAGGTGCATAATACCAAACATGTCTCAAAGAGAGAAAATTGAGATGAAAACCCATACCTTGTTCTTGATTTTTTTGTACTTGCACCACATATCCTAAATAAATAAATCAGTTTAATTACATAAATACCATATAAACTTATTCACAACTACAACAATTTATACTCCACATTTATAATCATTAAATACATTTAAATTAGTTATTTTTTAGATTTTTTAATAATGGTTATTTATGATTTTGATCAATTGTACTAGTTTCATGGGAGTGGTGTCAGTATTAAATATAATTCCAATTTACTTAATTATAAAATAATTTAATATACTATAATATATGTTAAAATATAGTATATTAATATAAAATTACCCTCCATTAGAAGTTTGATTATGACATAGGAAGATGAATTTTGTCGATATTCCTGATTCAGTGACTTTTAACGAATGAAAAATAATTTTCATAAATAATGATTTTAATGATAATATTTCAATTAAAAAGACATTATTTACTAATTAATTTAATTTTATACCGGTAACTATGTTCAGATAGTCATCCATGATTATCATTGTTCAAGTGGGTGGTTAAACCAGCCTAAACATCAGCATACCATGATTAATCGATGATTATGAGTTGATTTTGTTGTCAAAAAATCGTTAATGAATCATAATTATCATATTTAATTTCAATTACTGTAATATATTATAATTATAAATACTTTTTGGATGAATATAGTTTATAAAAAACCTTACATGGAATGATGGGATTGTTTTCCTCTAATTTGGGTTCCTTAAGGCACTTAATTTAACAATGATCATATATTTTTCATACGAATATTATATTGTTAAATTTGACAATCTATTACCATAATAATTATAAAAATAATATTTATCTTTTAAAAACATTCTTAGAACCATCTATTAAAGTAAATAATGAATTACTGAATGTATCATTCCCTGGTGACGGTAATATGCACGCATGGTTGGATGATGATTTCATTTTCATAGTGAAGGAGACATGAGTAATATGGGTTACCATTTTTTAATATTAAATAACACATAAATATAATAGTTATAAAATTAAATTTTTTAAACTATTCAGGTTAGTTGGTTAATAAAAACAAGCACATAACTTCATAGAGGCGGTAGTAGGCACATATGCACAATTCTTGTTTTCATTTTTAATAATGGAAAAAAGGGAAGGATGGTTAATAATTTTATCATAGTTATAGTAACAAATAAGTTTACCAGTGATACTATTTTCATAATTTATGTATTTTTTTCATTTAATTTTAGGATGAATAAATTCTTACAAGGAAATAGAAATGAGAAATGATCGGTAAGAAATTTATACATCACTACTTTGATTAAATCCATTGCAAATGGGATTAACTCTTTGAGGGATAGTCATTTCAGAAGAATAAATCCTATTTCACAATGATAAGAGTTTTAATGAGAGTTTTGGTCAGTGTATATTCCAAACCATTGTGGTTGTGTTGTGAGGTGATGTTAAGAGTAAAGTTACCACATTAAAAGTGAAAGGGGTGGAATTTTATAAATTACCCAAAAAATTTAGATAATGGGAAGTATCTATAAAGGATCGTTAAGAAAAAATGGGAAATAATGTGGTGTGTAATTCATAAAATAAATAAATTCGTCAACCAAACATTCTAACACTTTTTTAGAACTTGTTTGTGGGTTTTCCTCTTTGTTAAGCCCCTTTTACCCATTTTTATTTATAACATGGTAACTAGTATTTCCAAAATTAATAAATATAAAGAGATCTCACTTGAAAAATATTGTAAAGATTTCAACTTTAGGGTTTTCCTTGGTGGTTGGGATATATATTGGCTTGTGGAAATGAAGTTTCTTGGCCTTTTTTTGGTGCTGATTCCTATTGGAAACCCTTGATGACATGTTTAGAGTAACTTTTTAGTAGATCAGGGTGGTGGATGAATATTTTTCTTGTATTGACCCCGGTCTAGTGGCTCAGTTCTATTCTTTCTTATAATATTCAACAGTGGACACTATTAGGGAGATGGTTCTAGTAGTGGGTGTCGGTATAGTCACCAACAATTGGTCTCAAAAAATTTCTTGTTTGATGTTGGGAGAAACTATGTCATGGTGGAAATATTTTAGGTTGGTTGTGGAGGTTAGACTGTGTGGCTCATCGACATAGTGGACACTGATGTGGTGTGGTCTTTAAGAGTACTATGCTAGAACCATTTGGCTAGCATGTGACATACATGTCTCGCAAATGACTTGATCAATTGTGGGAGGAGATGTGTCTTCCTCGTTATATATTTGGTTGAACTATATTTTAGGTTGGTTGGGATCCATGTATAGATGGATCTGGGCCTTTGGGAAAAGTTTTTAAACCTAGATCTGATGTGATTTTAACCAACTATAAATTATCTTATGAATTATGATTATGAATTTATCAAAATGTTCTTGTGTTCCTTAATGATATTTATTTCCTTTCGTCTTTTATGCCACTCATTTTTGGGCCTTCGACATGTAATGGTTTCCTCATAATCAATCATAATGAAGTAATGTATCCATTATTCATAGAAAATAATTGATATTTATAACATATTTCGAACCAAATGATTCCAAATTTGAAATCCATTTTATTATTTTAATTTTATAAATGTTATAAAATTAATTTTAATATACTAAATGAATAATGTATTAATTTTTTTAAAAATATATTACATTAGCATTTAAATTTATAATACGGGTTTATAAATTAAAGCCAAAATTTTTAAAATAGAATATTCATCTATAAAATACCTATTTTTTCTTTGAAAAATGTATATTTAATTTATAATTCAGTCTTATATGCTAATACTTCCATAAAATTCTTGTTATTTGTAAACATAGTATTCTTTCACTATTCACATAAAATAATTATTTTTAGAAAAAATCCAAAAAAATCATCTTATAAAAATGTTTATATGATTAATCAAAATATAATATTTGTTATTCCAAATAAGAATTTAGAAATTTAGAAATTTACCTTTCAAATTAAATGAGAGTTATAATAAATATTGTTTTTATAGGAAAATAGTTTTTTTTGGAATATTAATCATTCTAATTCAGGTTTAATATCATTTTGAATTAAATATTATTAACAAATTATTCATATAAAATAAATTTTATCATTATTAATCAAAATTTTATTGAAATAGAAATCCATGTCACATAAAAATAAAATATTTATAAAAAAACACTTCAAAGCATAAAATGATCATATTAGTTATTTTGGATATATCAATTAAATTTAAGTCCAATTAAAATTATCAACTGTTATATTTCTATAAATATTCCATAAATAAGTTACTCATATTCATTAATTCTAATCCAACAACTATGTCTAAATAATTTAAAAATAGCACAATTTTGTTTTTGTTCAGAGTTGCGTGTGGAGTAAATTATTGAACACACTGTTTATTTAAGAAAAATGACCAGTGAAACCTCAATTTTTTTAATTTGATAATTATATTAACATATATTTATATTTTCATGATTAAAACTAAGTATATTATAACTATTATGATTTTCCTTATCTATTTTATAAGCCTCCTTAACCACAGTTTCGATAGCCATATTAGGATATAGAATTATTGGGACCCCCAATATAGGGTAACATAAGAAGATAATGTTGTGGAGGTGATAAATGCCTTAAATTATACTAATATAACCTATAATGTGGTATAAGAAATAAAAAAGGCAATTAAGGAGGAGGAGTTTGTAGAGAACTGATATATGATGTTAAATTTTAATAGGTTAAGTTAATAGAGGTTGTATGAGTTATAATTTTTATTCTATCTATTCTTAATTATATTTTTATTGATATTGGTTCTTTATATTCATTTTCCTAACCTAGTTCATAGGTTAGAGCTTCCATTTGAAAATATTTAGAGGTTACTATGGTTAACTACTTTAGTGTGCGGTCAAAATAGGTTGTCAAAGGTATTTTATTTTATTGGGTTATTTATAACATGATATAAATTTTTAGTGAAGATATTATTTTTCCCATATATAACTAAATGATAGAATCCCATTGATGTATTAAAATTTTTTCTATGATTTTATTTATTATTATCGATATAATATGATTTTTCTAACATTTAAGTATATCATGTGGTAGTTTTTATGAAGAGATATTTAGATTTTGGGTAGATATGTATAAATTCAGAGAGATTTATATATTATTTAGAAATTTTAATAATTTTTTTATAAAAATAATATTAAAGAGCATCCATGTGTTATGATGGGTTATTATGATGTTTTTCAACCAAGGGTGATGAGTTTTCCTTTGAAATAAGAGATTAAATTTTCAATAGGCTTATATCCATGTGTTTGCACAAATAATATGAAAACTTATCATAGAAACCATATATATATTTGGGTGTTTTTATTCAATTTTTTAAATTATTTTAAACATGTGTCAGTCAACAAAGTGAATCACTATGGGAAACATTAGTGTTGTTTTCAAAGAAAGTGGGTATAAGTTATATGTTATTTAAAGATCAATAATAGTGGGACCAATTAATGGTGAAGAATTGATATCTATAACATAGTATATATGAATTTTTATCCAATATAAAGGGGTGTTTTGTTTTTCCTAAGATTAATTGATAATAAAAATTTCACCATATAATCACACTATTTAATGTATTTTTGATGTTATAATTTTTCGGAATTTCTACTGATTTTATTTTGATAAATGAATATAATAGTGGTGTTAACGGGTCATATGAATAAGGTATATCAACCTAATATTATTTTATTTATATAATTTCATTTTAAAATTTCAATTTATTTAAATATAGAGGAGAACTATAAAAAATTCTAATGTTGGTGTTAGAGTTGTTTGAGAAAAATCAGTTGTATGTTGAAATTTATAGGGGTAAGAGAGATTCACTTATTGGGTAATGTAATTACACATCATTGTATTTTATTGGACTTAGTGAATACCTATTCCTTAATTTGATGAAACACACTAATGAATGTTTCTAGAGAGTGATGCTTATTTGGATTAGAGAGTTATTAAAAAAGGATTACACCATTATTTTCTCAGATTATGGCTCCATAATAATCCTTGAATAAGAATGGTAATTCCTTTTATAATAATATATAATAAATATGTAGATTTTGAATGTTTAAAGGATAATTTGATGATATCACTTGTTAATTAATAATATAGTTATGTTTTCCTTATTAATTATTTGTTAATACATCTCATATTACATGTTAATGTTTATTGATATGGGAGAGATAATTGATTGTGTATGGATTTTGGAACTTATATCTATTGGAAAAAAACCATGATAATTATCACGAACTAAATATGGGATACTCTTGAATTGAGAACCTGAGCTAGACCATGACATACTATTGGTTTGTTTCTGATACCCATTGGATGGATAAAAATACCATAGCATCATATGATAACTCTTGGGAATTATTTATCCAAATATAAATGTCTCAATAATCATTGGATTTTCTCTATAAAATATAAATTGACCATCCATACATCGAACATCCATGAAATCAAACAAAGTAGTTTTATGGATATATAGAACCAAATAGAATTAATGAATTAAATAAAAAATACACCAAACTCAAGATCAAATTATTAAGTAAATTTAAAATATGATAGAGGAGAGGGTTCCTTAGATGATTCAATAATAAAGGAAAACAAAAAAACCCAAACTAATATCCAAGAAAATCCATATGGCTCTACAAGTCAGTATCCCACCCCAAGGCCCAACACTCTCCATGAGTTATCAAAATATGAACCAATAATATAAAAGTAAAATTTATATAAGCATGAGTATGAATCTCAGTAGTTGTGAAAAATAAACTACACCCAATGTATTAGATTTAAATAAGATATCCGACTCATGTCAGTTTCAAATAAAATTAGAAAATGTAGGTTTTTATTATATAGTTATGAAATATAATAATAGTTTATTTCCACTTTTCTATTAAAACTTGTTCCATTTAAAACATTATATTTAAATCATTTCATAAGTGATAAAACATAAAACTTTTAACTTGAAAAGTGTTATTATGGGATTATTCTATTATAATTGTGTTCATACAAAAATGCAATGGATGAGTTTTAGTTAATCATTTAAAAAAATCAAGTGTTTTTTATTTAAAATGAAAAGAGTAACATTATGATAAGTAGTTATCATAAAAATAATACAAATAATGGAAATAGAACTAAGATAAGAGTAATAGAAAAAAATATCTACCATCAAGGATATAAAGAGGAACCTATAAATATATTATATTTAAATATCATATAATCATGGGAGTACCAAGAAGATGAGGGGAAATTAAATAAAATCCTATATATCACTCACCATATTGGAATTCCTGATGCAATAAAATATCCCAAAAGATTGGTCATACCCTACCTAGATTAAAAAAGGGCCAAATCCCCATGAAAGGACATATCCATTATAAGAACCACTTGTTAGAGTGTGATCCTAAACTAGTGTATCATGTCTTCTCAAAAGATCCACTATCTATAAAAGGTTACTATGGTATAGAAACAATTATAGAGAGGAAATTAAAAATAACGTATCATGATATCGATATAAATTCACATAAAATATAAATTCATGTATATATATAGTTTTAGGAATAAAGTACTATAAATAATGCCGCATCATCGAGGATCATGATTGTGTATGGTCGGAGTAATGTATCACTAAGAGGGGGAGCAGATGAATCAATGATACTATTTTTCTTTTATGTTTCTTTCCAATTGGAACAACCATCACATCATATTATAGATTTCAATTCCCTGATAAAAACAAAATCAACACCATCTATAAGAAAACAAAGACTTACAAGGTTCAATATTCAGTAAGAATAGCTACATCCTAAGTATGGTTCGAAAATGATCCAATACCATATATTCTATTATGAAAACTATCCTTAGATTACAATGAGTAGGATTTACCCTTGCACTCGTGTATCACACTGATAAAATCCAACTAGTGTGTGTGCATCCTCTTAGAACAATGTGGTAATACAATTATTTTTAACCACTCATGTTACCTGTACTTATTTTCAATTCATAAAATCTATTAAAATTGTAATAAAATTAATTAATTCCTTACAGAGAAGAAAGATAACAAACACCTGAACTTTGTAACGAAACACTGATTCTGATATTTTCTGAGTCTGATTTCTCCATGTCTGATTCATACAAAAGAGTACTCACAATCCTACAATCTGATAGAATACAATAGAATATAAACTAAACCAATTAAATTCCCGAATACAATTTTCAAGATGAATAGAATATGAATGAATTAGTACCACTAAAAAAATGTCAATCTGGATGGAATTGATCTATTATTCTCTCTAGAAACCCAAAGCTTATCTCTCCTCTATAGTGAATGGTGAAGACATGTAGAAAGTACAATGTGCTTTCACCTTTTATAGGTGACCCGAAACTTTTTTAGGCCTCGCTCACACAAATAAACCCAAATATGAATCTATCCTAAAATCATTGAGTAATTATGACTTCATCAGGGCTTCTCAATTCTTCTTGAAATGTCCACAATTTGTACCCCTTCTTCTTCAGACACCCATTTCAATTTTCAATACAATTTCAATTGATGCTAAATACATGGGTCTGATCATCTTAGTCTGATTCCCTCATAAATTATTATTGAAAACAAACGTATGTACTATTTGAAAACAAATGTATGAAAAAAATCATTCATCCACACAAAAATATTACAAATAAAAAACTCCCCCTTTGACAATTTATTCATTAGCCTCCTTCTATTTTATTTTCTCTTCAACCCCATGAGAAAACAAAAAATTTCCAGCAACTACCTTCACTCACCAACTTGTGATGGTATCATGACTTAATTTAGGACAATGGATTCATTGAGGATACACTTTAGCATCGCCTGATTTCAATTGGAAAAGTTTTTAACCATACATTCAATCATGCTTCTTTCTTTTCATCTCAACCCAAGCATTATATTTTCTTGATACAAATGGTCTAGATACGATCAGATTGTATAATATCATTCTATATTAGATCATTTTTTTATTTAAAATTTCTGGTTACGATCAATCTGGATACTATCATTCTGGTTACGATCATTCTGCATATGACCGCATGTTATTGTTATTCAAGATACGATCATTCGGGATATGGTCAATTCTAGTCAAGATCATTTTTTTATGATTGTTGGGTATGATGAATTAAAATATCAAAACTAAGATCTTACCAGATATGATACAACAAAATATGATAAGAATGATCTTCCTGGATATGATAAAAAAGAATATGAATATGATTCACTGCCAATGAGCCCGTACCCGAGTGGTAAGGGCTCCTGCTTGGCATCCAAGAGAACCAGGTTCAGAACTGGGTGGAGGAGAATTTGCGGGTCACAGTAGCAGTACTATAGCAGAACAATAGCAGTACTGTAGTAGTTTCTGTAGCTGTTACTATTCAGTATAGTTGCAACCGGAACTATTCACCCAATTTGGTCGTTCGGGCCACTGGTTTGGGCCTACGGGTCTCCAGGGCCTTCGGGTCATCAAAGGCCTTTGGGAAACATGGCGTTTGGGCCACATAAACCATGGATTAGCCCATTTCACACAAGAACATGCCCTAGATGTGGATCATAGAAACAATAGTAGCAACCACCAAAAGTAGAGCTAACCAGATTGGAATAATAAGAAGGTATGGCAGCCGACATCGGGACCAGGCACCATGCAGCTTTGTAAGGGGCAGTGCTAGCCAATTTGAAATTCAAGGTGGGGTGTTAGGTGATCAATGACGCATATGCTGGGGAGGGGAAGTTCAAGTGGGTTGGGCCTACGGGTCATGTATTGGGCATCGTACGACTCCGGGCCTCTAGGTCATGTATTGCAGGTCAGTTGGGCCTTGTGCCTTGGGCCTAAGGGTCATGTACGGGTTCCCCTTTCAACCCGTAAAAGGGTGATTATCCGTAATAAAATAAAAACGAAGTCCTTCAGGCCATTCAGGCAATAGGATTCATTCTCAATCAATAGCTTCTTTTCCTTTTCTTCTTCCCAAATTCAATTGTTTTGAAAAACAATCATTGTCTCGTCTTCCATCGTCACCAAATCGATCGACAACACTTTCCATCAGCATCACCTTTCTGATTGGCATCACCCTTTTTTATCTGTACCTCCTTTTTCATTAACACCAACTTCATCAGCTCCAACTTTCCATTGGTACCACTTTCATCAACACCACCATTTGAATATAGATATTATTGTTTAGAAAAAAATCGACACCTCATCCTCAATCTGGATACGATCTTTTTTTTATTTTTTTGAAAAACAATTGTTACCACATTCATTGGCACAAATTTTTTAATCTACATATGATTGTTTTGAAAAACAAACAGCATTTCCTCTTCAATATGGATATAACTATTTTCTGATTGTTTAGAAAAACAATCTGTACAACTTTCAGCAACACCATCTTTTCAATCTCCATATGATTATTTTCCGATTGGAAGTAACTCTTTCACTCCACCATACATCTATCAAGGATTCATCACAAGTACTCAATACATCTCATGATTTATATAAAATAGTAATCAGTAAAGAATCACCACAATTTAAACACAAGTTTCACATCAGTTCTTGTTTGAAATCGATAAGATTTCACTTTCTACATGATGCATTCCTTTATGAAACCAATTCTTCCTGAAACTTATCAATCCTTTTATAAAACGAAATCTCAAAACAATTGTTTCCAAATCATATTGAAGTGATTTATTTTCTTCAAAACCATCCTTGAAAAAAAGTCAACTCCAGAATCATTTATCACCTTTATCATCAACTTGTTCCCAAAAATCTTCCCCTTTGGATATTATTTTCAACCAATTTTCATAAATCACTGATATTTTTATCCTCACAGAATAGATTACATATCAATAATTTTGATCCTACACATGCTAACTCATATAGGAAGTAAGATATATTAATAGAAAAACCACTCTATCCCAAAAAAAATGATCATGAAAACCACTTTATTTTCTCTTTCATATCCCTATTATCCTTGGAAAATAATTCAATTTATTTTCCTACAACCACTCCAACAAAAATTTTAATATCTCACACACTAAACAATACTGAAATCACATCATACCGAAAACTCTCTCTTTTGTATAAATTATTTATAGAAGAATACAATTCTCCTCCTAAAAAAATAATCCAAAGGTAACATTAGAGAGGGGAATGATACACATACCTCAACCATGAATATAAATTAGTTGGATAACCATGTTCAAGCTCATTTTGTGAGAATTATTCCTTCGATAAAGGTTTTTTGAAAATATAAGCAACTTGTTCTGATGTTGGAACATACTACAACTTCAATTCATTTTCCTCCAAATTCTATTTGATGAAATGATATTTGATATCAATATGTTTTGAATGAAAATGTTTAAATAGAATCTTAGTGAGGTTGATTTTACTTTTTTTTCACAACTCAAGAGAAAGGGTAACTTCACATATATAATTAAATCATCCAATTGTGTTTTCATATAAAAAAGTTGAGTAAGGGATTGAGTTGCAAAAACATTCCCAACAACAACTGTACTGAGAGTTACTAAATTTTTTTATTTCAATGACAACTAATATCATTATTTACAAAAAATAATACCCAACCAGATGTTGATCATTTATCATCAAAATATCATTCCCAATATGCATAATAATAACCAAAATAAATCAATAATATATATGCGGCAATATCTGATTCTGATTTTTTTGTTCCCCAGATGTATCTGAGAATTATTTTCACCACAACATAATGTGTTTATCTTGGTACACTCTGTAATATTTCACATAAGTTAATGTCATAAACAATGTCAGGTCTTAAGGTAGTCAAATACAATATACTTCAAATAATATTTTGATACACTTTCTTATCCACTTCTTTTCCATCTCTATATTTACTCATATTTGTTCCTACTAAAACTGGTGTGGAAATAGGATTTAATTTTTCCATGCCAAACCTCTTGATAATTTCTTTTGCATATGTTTCATGGGAGAGGAAAATTTATAATTTTTTTGTTTCATTTGTGAGCCTAAAAATTATTTCATTTCTCCCCATATGGACATATTTGATAAATTCTTCATTTTTTCACCAACTAATTCACATATTCGACCATTATTCCTAGTAATGATAATATCATAAACATAAATAATTACAATTACGATATTATATTGACTTTATCTGATGTAAATATTGGAATCCACTCTTACTTTTTTAAATTTCATCATTCATAGGCATGTATCCAATTTGGAATACCATGAACTCAGAGCTTGTTTTAGGCTATACATTTCCATTTTGAATCTCTATAAAAACCCATCATATTTTCCAATAACAATGCAAGAAGGTTGATCAATATAAACCTCTTCTTAAATATCACCATTAAGTAATTCATATTTAACATCCATTTGAAATATCTTGTAGCCTCATTGTCATAAAACTGAATGAAACATTTTGATTCTTTCATGACTTGCCACTAGATCAATCGTTTCATAAAAATAAATAACCTAAATCTATGAATACCCTTTGTAAACCAATCTGGCATGGTTTATTATAACTCCAAATTTTTCATTTACCTTGTTTCGGGAAATTTTTTTTTCCACTGATGTTTTTTTTCCTACATGGGAATGAGTTCCCATGTATTGTTCATTTAAATCTGATCCAATTATTCAATATGGGATTGAACCCATTATAGATGTACAAAATCTTCTTTTACATCATTTTGTTCCTCTTTTGAATACACTAATGTGTGTGTAATAGAATTGGTTTTTCTTCTAATTTCAACATTCTGATATTGACCACCAATTATATTATGTGCTTCCACATGTTTCCTCGTAATTGTATAAGATTTTTGACTATCTACTTCATCACAGGAAATAGCTGAGTTTGAATCTTCACATTTATTAGGATTACAATTTTTTAATCATTATCAGAATTATCTTCTTCAAGTTACTCAACATATTGGTCTGCATGGAAATGTTTATATTTCTCATTACTTTAAATAAAATTTACATAAATTGTATAAAATAATATTATTCATTATTTGTTGAAGCATCTATATCCACTACCTTCCAGAGTATAGACATGAAAGATTCCATCCTCTCTTTTCTTCTCAAACATATCATAATTTCAACCTTTATTATCTATAATACAAGAATCCCAAAAACTCTAAAGTTCCTAAAACATAGATTTTATCCATAAAAAAATTCAAATGGATTCATACCTTATTGATTCCTATAGAAACAATGGTTCTGAATATAAACATCATTACACATGGATTTCCTCTAAAAGTAATTAGAAAGACTACACTCAAGTAACAAGGTTCTTCCCATTTATACCATGATTCTGTTCAATATTTCAGAAACCCCATTTTGTTGGGGAGTGTATTGGGAGCTATATTCATGAAGAATTTAATTCATATCATGATAGTCTTCAAACTCTTCACTTTTATATTCACCACCGTTATCATTTCTCAACGTCATTATAGAATAGTCACATTATTTCTTAGCTTTTCTTTTGAAACTATTAAACATTTTCAAAGAATATGTTTTGTGTTTCATGTTCATAAAACAAGTAATGTGAGTAAATTCATCAATGAAATTAATGAAGTAAATTTTGTGTTGTGTGAAATGTTTTCCCATTGGCCCACATATATCAGAATGAATCAGATCTATAGGTTTTTTTCAACAAATATCCACTTTTTTATGCACAACATTTTTAATTTTTCATTTCTTGAAGATAGTGCACCACCGATATCTTCTTCTTGGAAAATCCATAATGTCTCAAACACAAAATCTTGTAAATAACATACTCATGGTTTCAAGACACATATATCGAATCCGTTTATTCCATAACTGATTCCCTTTCACCATACTTATGTAATAAGAGTTTTGGGAATCACTAACTTGAACCAAATTTCTTTTCATATGTTAACCTCTTGTAACAATATTCTTATCTTCTTTACTCTTCACAAAAAAGCCATCTTTTTTTATGATAACTGTGTTACACTAATCACACAATTGTGAGACACTTGGCAGGTTATGTTTCAGCCCATCAATAAACAATGTTATCTTAGATTTCATCTATTCTTTTCAAAAAATGGTTGACCCAACACCTTTGATTTTCAACTATTCATCATTTTAAATGTTCTTGTGCCTTCTTTATAAAAATTCACATCCTTCAACAATTTTATTTCTCCTATAATTTGAGAGGAAGACCCACTGTCAAGTATCCAAGGTAGTTATACTTTCATGGATTTTAATGTACTTTCAAAAAAAAGTTCATTTTCTTTATTATTTTCAATATCCACCTACGAATTTTGATAATTGAGAATATTTTTCTGAGTTGGAAACAAAAAAAACATCCTTTTACAAGGTTTATAGGTTGTTCACATCTTTTACAAATAGATTCCAAGGGATGGAACCTATTATCAATATTCATTCCATTCTCTTCAAATTTTTTGAAGAAAGCCTTCTCTTTTTCTTTCCATGAAGAGATTGAATCCCCATAAATATATTACATTCATAACCTATGGGATATTTGTAATGTTTTTTTTGAACCAACACATACTTTTTTTGTTCCCAAATCCACCAAAATACCAGTAATACCCATAGAAAGTGTATTTTCTTCTAAAACCTCCATATTAATCAGAATTGTGATAACATTTCTCAACCATATTATTTTCAATTTCAATTCGATTATTCTTCATATGTTCATCCTTGATAGGATCAAAAGTATTTGATTCTTTTCTTAATCCAGAGAAAACATTTTCAGACTACATATTTTTTGAAACTTTAGAATTCTTTACTTTGACCATGTACAGAACTTCCTCAACATTCTACATTTCAGACAGATTTCCATTCATCTTATTAACCATTGATGGTATTTTTTGATCCTACTAAATATAAGCCTTACAATTAAATTCAATAACTTCACTTATAGAGTTTTGGAAACTTAGAATTTTATTTTCAGCTTAAGAGAGTTTTTGCTGGACAAGTTCCAACTCATATAATTTTTCTTTCAACTTCACTTAAAAATGAACATTAATATTATTTTCATCTTCAAAAGAATTATTTAAATCCTCAAACACTTTAACCATATTTTTTTCTCAGTAGAAAAACATTCATGGATTCTTGAGTAGTCAAATTTTTTTTTCAAGCCTTATGATCACTCTCATACATTCTTTCAACTCCTATTTTAAATGAATTTCAATATGAATTTAATCTTCTTTAGAACTATTGCTTCCCATATCTGCATCATTCACTATTTCAATGAATTTATTTTCACTAACATACTAAATTATTTTATATTCAACATCACTCTCCTCTTCTTGATCATCTTTGGACTAGAATCTTCTTCTTTTTGATTTGAATAATTTATTTTCTTTTATTTTGTCTCATTTTTATTCCGCAATATTCCTTCATTTCTTTCAAAAATATCAATATCCTCTTCTTTCTTTCTTCATGGACATTTGACCACAATGTGACCAACATATCATTATTCAATGAATTTCAAGGAATTTTCCCTTTTGTATTTACATTTACGTATATTTACATTGTTAGAAAACATGGATGATATTTAGTTGATATTTTTTCATACATTATTTTTAGAGTTAGAATAATCATCTCCATCTCCAATAACAATATCCTTTTACTTTTCATTCATCATATATTTAAAATACACTTCTCTATCAATCCTTTTTTTTCTTTATATAATTCCCTATTATCATTCCATAAATGATAAGGGTGCTATGTAAATCATCATGAGATAATGTTTTAGGATCCCTATATTCAAATGAAGAAACCTTTTCATTGATTTTTTATGGAGCATTCTCAAGATATTTTCAAACAATGTACAATCCCTCGTATTTTCAACAAGACATCTGATAGTACTCAAAGTGTCATTTACCCTAGTAATGAATACCTCAACATATTCATCCTCAACCATCATCAAATCTTCATAATTCAATATCCATGTTTGTATCATTTACTTATTAAAATTTGTATTTCAATTGTTTATGTTTTTAAATTTAATCCATATAGCTTTAGCTATGGAAACACCTTTCACTCTCAAGAATTCACTATCATAATGTGATCACTATATAGTTTTCTTGGTCCTTCTATCATTCTCAAGAAACATCTTGTTAATAGGTATTATTGGATCACTATTATCTATGGGAGGAAACCCAACAATTGCAGCTTCAAGAACATCAAAACTGATAGACAAAAAAATGGAAACATTCTATCTTTTCAGATACGATAATTTCTTCCATAAAATACTAGAATACCTTTACTATTCACACAGTTCATGTTCTACATCAGCAATGAATGGTGAAGGAAACCTGCCTCTGATATCAAATGAAAGTGACTAGTCAAAGTAATGTATCTTATAGAGGGGGAAGGGTGAATCAGTGATACTCTTTTTCTATTATGTTTTTTTTTCAATTGAAACAAATATCACCTCTTGTTAAAGATTTAAATCCCCTTCTAAATAATTAGTACACATCCTTAGGAACACATACATTTGTAATTTTAACTATCCAATAAGAATAGATATGTCTTTTTTATTGTTTGTAAATGGTCCAATACTATAAAATACACTAATAAAACAATAATTTTATTACAATGAGTATATTTTACCCTTAAACTCATGTAGAACTATGAAACAATCCCACTACATTGTGTGTACCCTCATAGAAAAATATGGTAATGAAACTATTTGGTACAAAATCAAGTTAACTATGCTATATAGACTCAGAAATTCCATGTATTTTTTTTAAATTAGTTGGCACTATTACGAGACAGTGAAAATTGAGGGCTGGTGATTCTCAGGACCAGTGTGACTGGAATAGAATTTTTAATTTTTTAAGGTATATTTAGTAAATGTGGGGGAATAATTTACTAACTTTTGAACTGGTGTATGCAATTGAAATTTGAGTACACCATTGAATCCACAGTATTGGGATTCGCTTAAGGGAAACTTCACTTCAACCGCAGTGAGTTGGTAGAAAAAGATAGTTTTTTTAGACATTTAAATGAACAATAAAAAAATATGTAATTGTTATTTTATTTTTCTAAAACGTTTGAGCGGCACTGGCTGGACCATTGTATTGTCAATATATTAATTGGCTTCACCCTTTGTTTTTGTAACCACTCCACTGAGAGATATGAGGTGCATTAATTAACTTATTAATTAACCTCATTAAAGCTACATTGCATTAAACTATAATCCTTCATCTATTTAATTAATGCTCGGGCATTTGATTTTTGCGTGGAAGAGGGGAACCTCTAATGAAGTGCTACAGAGACTTCCACTGATGTGGAATGTGAGTTTCACAGCAATGTAGGAGGGATCGAACTGGGAAAGACGAACACTGATGGCTTCATCATAGCATAGGATCTCCTTCGACCACCGCAACGGATCTAATGAATATTGAGGTAGGGGGATAATTATTAATGATTATCATTGATGAATTAAATTTCTTCTCACTTGTTATGATGTTAATGCGGAGGGAGTGAGAAATATGAACAAGGCGTGGAGCCTCCATTAATTCGTTATTGTCACCCTCTTCAGGGGATAATTTACAACTCAGACGAACCTTGAATCCGGGAGCCATGCAGCGATGAAGACATCCCAGGAGGCACGTAGGCACGAGTCTAAGGGAAAATGGACCACCAGATCCTACCCAGTGGCCCGTGGAATCTCATCAGACATGGTGACATCGACAACCAGCAACGGCGGAAAAGGCAGTGGCCGATAGTCACCGGCTGCGTTGGTGAGGCAGCTCGACGTCATGCACCATGGTGAAGGGGTCGTGACATCGAATCCATGGTGAAGGGGGACCCACACCAGAGGGGGACCCACACCCAGCGGGGCCTACGGACCACGTGGAACCACTAATTTAGGAGCCGAAGGATTCTCTGAGCTATTCAGGGAGATGGGTGGCCACCCAGGTGGTGGGACACGCTACTCCGTGGCCCATCAGGCTGGGCTCGCAATGGTCCAGCCCGATTGGGCTTGTCTAGGCTGGTATGGGTCGGCCTAGGTCAGACCCGGACCAAGTTAGGTCGACCTTCACAGGGTCAGTTCGACCCGAACCCGGTCGGGTAGGCCTATATTTGGTCGGTCCGGGTTGGACTGGACCCGAACCCATTTGGGTCCGTTTTCATTTAATGAGCTGTGTATTACGAACCAAACGTCTATTTGATGAATCGTATTCAGTCCTAGGATCCTTATAGTGAATAAGTCCTTTTGAGATACTCCACCCGATTTTTTGATATTGTTGGAGTATGGCTGGAATGGATCGTACCTGAATACAACAGGGCCCTCGACACTAAAATGATAATAACTCACGGATTAGGCATCCGATTGATGTGTGGTATGTTTCTATAGAACCCTTAAGACATGATTGTCCTTAGTTTTTGTCCTTTTTGGAACTTCATGGTAGTTTTTTCATGACCGATATGCAGAGGAGTATAGAATATGGAACTCAAGCACACCGGGTGAGGGGAATCCTATGGCTGGTTGTCATCTGAGTAGCGACCTTCTTTGGATTAGAATCTAGTGATACATTGTAGATAAGAATCATAGAAACCCTATATAGATGATAATTCATAGAGACCTAGTTTAAATTTGCATCTTAGAGACCATGTGTGGATCAGCATCATAGAAACCCTCTGTGGATCAAAATCATAGCGGCCCTGTTTGGTTCAGCATCTAGTGACCCTGTGTAGATAAGCATAATAGTGACCCTATGTGGATCAGAATTCCATAGTCCCAATATAGATCAACATTCTATCGACCCTCTGTGCATCAGTAATGCGTGACCCAATGAGGACCAAACTTAGAGAGGCTTGTCATTCATTAGTGATATATAACCATGTGTGGATCGATAATGGAACAACTACCTCATAGATCGGTTATGGAGCTTTCTAATATAATAAAATTATATAGCTTAATACTAATCATCTTTATTACTAACCTCTTAGTTGCATACCTAGTTTGTGTTGAGTCTTTTTCTTTGTGCTTTATGATTGAGATCATACATTTTGGTTTTACTTTCTGGAATTCTGAGAATCCTTTGGGGGTCTCAAGGTCCCTACTGTGCATTGTTATACTCACACCAGCACGAGCTTCACCCACACCATGTTGTGACTTGTGCAGACAATGGATAGCCTTGACTGAAACTCAAGGAGCATGGACCAAACAGTGGACAACAGGGATGATTGACTTGGAGAGCTATGGAGACAAGTTGTACCTACCATTTAGGTAGGATCCTTGGTGGATGATTCCAGGAGTGGTTTACTATTTTATATTGTGGTTGTATCTTTTAGTTGGGCTTGTATTCTGGTCCTTCGACCTTCGTTACACAGTTTTTCTACTGTAGTTTTACTTCATGGTTTCATATTGTTGTGTTCTTTGGCTATGTGTTTATACAGATTTAAAGGCTATTATTTTCTTTTTTAGTGGTACGCTTTTCTGGTGCTAGTCTCCAACCCCTTTCCTATAGAAGGCGGGCATGGGGTAGTCGCAGCACATGCCCCATGGGATGGGGTGTGAAAAAGTGGTATCATAGGAGTCAGTTCTACCAAATAACTATGACTTTGATCTTTATAATGGAGAAATAGTGTGAACTATTTTGATTTTTATATTCAGTTTGGGGAGTCCTATGTTGGTGTAGTGGCCAACATATCAATACACTAGGACCCTAAATTTGGATTTCTGACTCAGTACATGAAAACAATGATTGCATGTGGTTTGTATATGTTTTTCATTGTCTATTTTGAGTTAGCTTAGTACGTATAACGTATTGACCATGGAAAATATATTTATTTTCTTTATTCTTCCATGTAGACAACCATCCATGATTCCTAAGAGATTTCACGATGATGGCCCACCGAGTGATAAGTCATCAGTGCATGGCCCTCTTACTATGTTAGCGCCATTAGGTGGTGCAATAGCAGCACCACCACCCATTGGGAAGTAGTTTTCACCATCCCCACTAGAGGACGGTGCATGCTGATTCAGTGTGTTGCATAACTTTTAGAGGAAGAGGCCTCTGAGGTTTTTAGGTGAGACTGATCCCCCAGAAACTAATGCCTGGCTGGGGGATTTGGATAGAGTTTTCCACCAAGTTGGGACACTAGTAGAGAAAATGGTGATTCTAGATGCTAGTATTTTCTAGGGCATGAGATGATGATGATGGATCCCGATGCTCCAATCACATGAGGTGGCAACACATTCCTGGTAGGACTTTGATACCCTCTTCAAGGAGGAGTTCTTTTAAGTGACACTATGATCATTCATATTCAGGAGCTCTTGCACATACAACAGGGAAGCATGACACTAGCCATGTACTCTGTGAGATTCACTAATCACTTGAGGTACTCCGCCAACATGGTACATGGCCAATTTTTCAGTCCATAGACCTTTGAGCTGGGTCTTATTGGGGATATCAGAGCGTCAATGATATCACTGACTATCCTAACGCAAGCTTGAGTGCTCGAGCGGGAATTGATGGTTGAGATATTATTGGATGAGAAGTAACTGATGGTGAAAGCCACAACTAGGTGACAGGTAGCCAAGTCATCTATATCAGGAATTAGGCAGATGATGCAGAGAAGATAGTGGGCCAGACCTTCCAGAGGACAACCCCCTAACACAGTGTTGGAGCTACAGAGCTTGCAAGGCAGAGGAGGTCAACTGGGAAGCATGTTGTTCTTCAAATGTGGTTGGCAGGATCACACGGATCGCGGTGGATTGACCCACCATACAATGGATGATTAGATGTTTTAGGGACCTCCAAGGCATAGGAAGGGATTCGATCTAGGAGGTTCACTGGGCGGAGGATGTAAAAGAGGAGCAGGTCGTGCAACAGGTGGTGGATGTCATTTTGAAGCACTACCACCACCACCCTTAGGTAGTCCACCCCGGCCACAGAAAGAAGGTGGACAAGGGATAGAACTACTATAGGTAGCAGAGGCCTACGACTACAGCACATCAAAGATGATTAGAGGTATGGTTTGTATCTATTCCACCCTAGTTGTAGTACTTATCGAAACATGTTCCAGTCATTCTTTCACTCCCATGTCACTCATTCAGATCATAGAGTTTTCTATTGATCCATTGGATCGATCCTAAGGATTATAGACTCATACGAGAGAAGATTCGATGATTACACACTGGTACAGACAACGTGAGATCACTCTAGAAGGTGAGAGATTCAGCTGGGATCACCTAGTAGTAACGTCGAGGCCTTACGACATCATTTTGGGTATGGGCTGGATATCCACTGTCCATGCTCAGATTTACATTTTAAGGCATAGTGTGTATTGTGTTCGTGAGGATGGGATCAAGTTTTACTTCACTGGTGAGAAGGTAAACATTGTAGCATAGGATGGAATTTCTCAGAGGAGGGTGCAACCGATCACTCATCAGTTATCTAGCCTTAACCTCAAAGCAATTGACGTGAGGAGTCTGAGTTATCCAGTAGTGGTGGTCAGGTTTGATGATGTGTTTCAAGATGATGTTCCGAGACTACCTCCTCACTAAGAGGTTGACTTATACATCAACCTATACAGTGGAAAGACACCAAAATCTATGAAAACATATCATATGGCTCCCAAAAATCTTCTTGTGTTTCGTGTATAACTGAGGGACATGCAGAATAAGGGGTTCTTAAGGCCCAGTGTTTCTCCTTGGGCAACCTCGATTTTGATTTCCATGAAAGAAGATGTGTGTCTAAGGATTTTTGTGAACTATCATCACCAGAATAATGTGACTATAGAGAAAAATACCCACTCTCAAGGATTTATGACATCTTCGAACAGGTGAAGGGAGCTCAATGGTTTCTGAAGATAGACATCAGATTAGGTTATCACCATCTCATAGTACTATATGAGGACGTACCAAAGAAGACCATATGATGTTGGTTTTACAATTATGAGTTCATGGTAATGCCATTCAAAATGTCCTTTGATCTGGAAGTATTCATGGGGGTTATGAACATAATCGTCTAGCCTCACCTCAATTGCTTCATGGTAGTATTTATAGAAAAAATATTGATATACTTGATATCCGAGGAGGATCACACCATGCACATTCAGAGAGTTCTGGACACACTCTATGAGCACCAGATTTATGGGAAGTCGATGAAGTTTTAGTTCTGGATACGGGAGGTTCACTTCCTGGGGAACCCTATATCGGAGTATGGAGTTGTAGGGGATCATGTGAAGATAGAGGTAGTTATTTCTTGGTAGCCACCCAAGGGTGTGACTAAAGTGTGTTGTTTCCTAGTATTGGAAGGGTACTACTAGATATTTGTATAATACTTTTACAGAGTTACAACACCCTTTTCAGATTTGATAAAGAAGGGACATCCCATTGTGTGGATGGAGAGATGCTAGCAAAGTTTTCAGGAGCTGAGGTAGAGACTAAAAAGTGACCGAATATTGAGGCTACCAGAAGATGGTGTTGGGTATTTATTCTACCACGATGCATCAAGGATCACACTAGGATGTGTCTTGATGCAAGAGTGAGTAGTGATTGCCCAAGGCTCATGGAAGTTGAGACATCACATTCAAAACTACACTACCCATGACCTGGAGTTAGTAGCGGTGGTCTTTCCACTGAAGATGTGGGACACTACTTGATGGGTGAACAGTTTACTATTTACTCTAATCACAAGAGTCTCAAGAATATATTATCCAAGAAGGACATGAACTTGAGATAGTGGATATGGTTGGAGTTCTTCTAGGACTATAAAATTGAGATAGACTACACTCATGGGAAGGGGAACATAGTAGCAACACACTCAGAAGGAGATCTGGTTTACAGTTTCTATGTGAGGTGATAGAGCAGCTAGTCGTGTTCTAGTTATCCATCATGGATAGTGATGGAGAAAATTACCTTCAATATATGGCAGTTACTCACCCACTCCTTCTGGGATTCATGGAGGCTCAACTTGGGGATGTTGTCTATGAGGCATGACGTGCTCAGATATCCTCAATATTCGCTCCTGCTAGATTTTCAGAAGGTGGGGAGCAAATCATCCTCTGTAGGGGACACACCATGGTAACAGTGACACTATGAGAGGAGGTGTTTATGGAGTTCTATAAATTCCATTTTGCGGTACAAAATGGAGTATCAAATGTGTACCTAGACCTATGGTGTCAGTATTGGTGGAATGTGATAACGAATGAAGTGCCAGAGTTTGTTTCCTGATGTTTCACTTTTCAGTAAGTGAAGGTGGAGAATCAGGTACCAGTTGTCTAAGCTCATCCAGTTGAGGTACCATAGTGGAAGTGGGATGGTATATCCATGGACATCATGACATGGCTACCATATATTTCTAGTAGCCATGATTCCATCTGGGTGATTGTTGACTGAAAAAAAAGTCAGACCACTTCCTACCCATTTGAGAGCTGGGATCAATAGTGAGCTTGGGATGCCTTTACATGCATGAGATTGTGAGACTTCATTGTGTACCATCGATGATCGTCTCAGATCAAGACAGATGTTTTATATCCCATTTATGGAAGGGATTACATGAGGTTCTTTGGAACTCAAGCACGCATGAGCACCACCTTTCCCCCTCAGACAGATGGTCAGACGGAGCAGACCATACAAACACATGAGGACATGCTTTATACTTGTGTCATCGATTTTGGCTATTGTTGGGAGGACCACCTACCCCTAGTGGAGTTTTCATACAACAATAGTTATCACCCCACTATCATAATGGCTCAATTTGAGGCCTTGTATGGGTGACCATACAGATCACGTCTTTGCTGGAATGACCAAGGGGAGTCAGCACATATGTTTCCAGAGTTGGTACTGGATACCATAGAGAAGGTGCAGGTCATCCAGGAGTGAATGAAAACTGCATTGATCTAGAAGATGTCTTATGCCAACAGGAGGATAATACCCTTGGAGTTTGAGGAGGGATACCATGTCTTCCTACAAGTCTCACCCTGAAGAGGATTAAAGAGGTTTGGCTGGGGTGAAAAGTTATACCCAAGGTTCCTCAGACCCTTGCAGATCCACATAAGAGTAGGCGATGTGGTGTACCATCTAGCTCTTCCCCCACAGATGCACAAGGTGCATAATTTTTTCCATGTGTCTTATCTTTTAGAAGGTACATGTATGATTCATCGTACATTATCGAATAGGTCGAGCTAGATATTGACGATGGGGTGATGTTTGCAGAGTTCCCAGTGGAGGTAGAGAATTGATAGGAGAGGGTCCTTCATGGGTGGTCGATTCCTATGTTGTGAGTTTTTTGGAAGCTCGAGAACCTCCAAGGGAGCACATGGGAGCATGAGGCTCATATACATGCTCTGTACCCACATTGGTTCCCCTAGTTTTGTTGTAGCTTTTGTGGATGAAAATCCCTAAGGTTGGAAAAATTTAAAGACATAGAAATTCCATGTAATTTTATTGAAAATTACATGGGAATATTACAATTATTCAAAATTTGACGATGCATGATTTCGAGGCCCGGTTTTCCCGAAACAGAATTTTGAATTTCATTTAAGGTACGTTCAGTAAACGTGAGGGAAAAATTTTCTATCTTTTGAACCAGTGCTTGGAATTGAAATATGAGGACACCATTAAATTTGTAGAACTGCGATTCTCTTAAGGGAGGCTACACTTTGACTGCAATGGGTCGGAAGAAAAATATAGTTTTTCATACTTTTAAATGAATATTTACATAACATGTTATTGTTATTTTAATTTTCTCCAATGGTTGAGTGGTTGTGGCAGGATCAATTTTTTTCAAGCCATTTAATGGTTTAACCCTTTGTTTTTGTAACCAATCTATTGAGAGATGGGAGGTGTAGTATCTAAATTAATAATGAACCTTAATAATGTTATGTTCCATTAAACACTCATCCTCCATATATTTAATTGAATATCAAAAATGTGCATTTGGCATGGAAGAGAGGAACCTATAAAGTAGTGGTGAAATTTCTACCATCGATGAGGAATGAGAGATCGGAAAGAAATGTTAGAGGGATCCAACTGGTAATGATGAACACATGTTGCTTCATCAAACAGCAGATTCTCTAACCACCATCGTGGCGACTCCAACAAAACGCATGGTAGGGGGTTTATTGTTACATTTTTTCTTTGATGAATTAAATTGCTTCCCAATTTTTATGTTGATAAAATGGAGGGAGCATGACAAAAAAAAGGCTCACACCCTCCCCCGCTTCATTCTAGTCACACTTTTCAGGGGATGAATTTCCAACTCAGGCAAACCTATAATCCAGGAGTTGTGCAGCAACAAAGACATCCCAAGAGTCCCATAGTCATGAGTGGAAGGGAAAAAGTACCACCAGATCTCACTCGGTGGCCCGTGGAAGATATTCCAGCATGGAATCGGTGACTAGCACTGATGTTGAAGGAAGCAGTTGGTGATCGCTAGCCACGGAAGTGGGTGACGCTATATGGAACTGTGAAGAACCGAAAGGGGTGGAAAGAACTTGGCTACCTGTGTTGGGGAGGCGGCGTGCCATCACGCACTGGAGTAAAGTGGCTACAACATCGAAGCTTTGGATGTGGGGGACAAGCAAACCATGTGGTGGAACCATGTGGTTCCACTGATTGAAGAGCCATACATCTAGTTAAGCCATTCATGGAGTTGGGCATCCAACTAGTTTGCAAGCAACCCCAGTGCACCGATCCACATCGCTCGGCAGGGCGGGCTGGTATGTGGCCCAACGAGCGGAGACTGTTGTGGCCCAGCCCAACCGGGCCAGTCTTGACCTACTTGGGCTGGGCCAGGTTGGATCGGACCCAGACCTTTTCGGGCCCAGATTCACTTAAAGAGTCGTATCTTAAAAAGCACACGTCTGTTTAACCAATAGTCTGTGGAACTGGGATCCTTGGAGCTAGAAGGTCCTATTGAGATACTCCACCTATGTTTTGCAGAATGTTGGAGTATAACAGGGTTAGATCTTACACAGATCAAACTGGTCCGTTAGTACTAAAATGCCAATAACTCATGGATCAGGCATCCAGTTGACGTGTATTCTATTGTGTTTAATCCATACGACATGATGTTACATTGGGTTACTCCTTTTGGAGCTTTAGGGAATTTTAGGCACGACTGATATGCAGTGAAAAAGATACTATGGAACTGAAGTGCACGAGGGGCGGGGAATCCTGCGGCTGGCTGTCGTCTAAGTAGCGACCCTGTGTGGATCAGCATCTAGTGATCCTCTGTGGATCAACATCATAGAGACCAAATATAGATCTTCATTCATAGAGACCCTATGTGTATTAGCATCTTAGCGACCACGTGTTGATTAGAATCTTAGCGCCCCTGGGTGGATCATCATCTTAGAAAACCTGTGTGGATCAATATTTATAGACCATGTGTGGATCAACATAATAGAAACCCAGTGTGCTTCAGCATTCTAGAGACCATGTGTGGATCATCATTCTTGTGACCCTGTGTGTATTAGCTATGTGCTACCGAATGAGGCCCAACATTAGAGCGACCACTTGTGGATCTTTGATATACAACCCTGTGTGAATCGATAATGGAACAACTCCCTCTTGGTTCAACCACAGAGAATTCTAATGGAATAAAATGATACATAATAAGACTAATCATTTTTATTATTGACCTATGTGTTGTTTACCTAGTTTGATCTAAGTCATTTACTTTGTTCGTGGTGATTGAGATCATGATTTGTGGTATTCCGTTGTAAAATTCTGGGAGTCCTTTGGGGGTCTCAGGATCCCTACTTAGTATTGCTATTCTCACCACTACAGGGGCTTCTCTTGCACCTTGTTTTCCCTTATGTAGACGACGAGCAACCTTTACTAAGTCTCAGGGAGATAGGACCTGATATTGGATGGCGGTGACAGTTGACGTGCAGATATGTGGAGAAGAGTTGTACCTATTCTTAAAGTAGGATCCTTGGTGGACGATTCAAGGAGCTGTTTACTATTTTATGTTGTAATTTTATCTTCTAGTTGGGATTGTATTCTTGCCCCTTTACTATCATTACACACTTTTACTAGTGCATTTTTTACTTTGTAGTTTCATCATATTGTGTTCTTGGGCTGTGTGTTTGTATATATTTAAATGTAATGCCTTCTCGTTTTAAGGATATGTTGTTCAGGTGGTAGTCACTGACCCCTGGCCTATGGAAATTGGGTTGGGGTAGTCACGAAATAAGCCCCGGGGGAGGGTTCGGGGCATGCACTTCTATTCAATAAAAAAAATATATTAAAAAATTAATACAATTCATCAATCCCTTACCCATAAGAGAGGTCAAAACCACATTGACATTATTATTAAACACAATTCTGATCTTTTCTGAGTCTGATTCCCCTGAGTCAGGTTATTACAAAACATTACTCCAAATCCTATTTTCGGATTGAATACAATAGAGTAGAATTGGCATCACTTCAATTCAAGAATACAAGTGTCAATCCATGTTTATGTGGGAATTCAAAAATGTTTTCAGATCTCAAAAATTTACCCAAATCCAAATTTCTCTGGAAATATCAGATCAATTAGGACTTCGTCAATGCCTCTCGATTTTTTAAAACTTCCACAATATTCACCTATTCGTCTTCAGAATCAAATTTCAATTTTCAATATGATTAATATTAATGAGAAATACATGTGTTCGATGTTCTGAGTCTGATTCTCTCATGCTTATTTCTTAACAAAAAAGGTTAGTACCATTTGAATGAATTTTTTTTAAATGAATTCCTCCACAAAACACTCTTTCAAGTGAAAGACTCCCCCTTTGAAAATTAATTCAGCGGTCACATAATTTTTCTTGTTATATTTTCCCACATGAGAAAACACATCATTTCCAGAAACTACCTTCATTCACCAACATATGTGTGTATAATGACTTCTTTCAGGACATTGATTTCATTGATGATCAACTTTTTCATCACCTGATTTCAATTGGAATGTATTGTAACTTCCAATTAATTATTTATTATTTCTTTTCATCTCAACCCAAGAATGATCTTTTCTGGATACAAATGTTCTAGATACGATCATATTGAATATGATCATTATAGATAAGATCATTATATATATGATAATTTATGGTTATGCTCAATTTGTATACAATCATTCATGTTACAGTACTTCTAGATATGATTTCTAGTTATTATTATTCTGGATACGATAATTCTGGTAGCAATTACATCTAGTTATGATCATTCTAGTTACGATTGCTGGGTATGATCAAATTCAATCTAAAAGCAATGATCTACCCAGATATGATACAATACAATCTTATAAGAATGATCTTCAAAGATATTATACAAAAACATCTGACAATGATTCATTATCATTCGATACCATCCCTTTCCTTTTCTTCTACACGAATATGATTTTTTGAAAAAAAATTGATGTCGCATCTTCCATCTACACCACTTCGATCGATACCACTTGCTATCGACATCACATTTCCCATTTGTATCACCTTTTTTTCATAAGCACCACATTTTAATTTTAGCACCACCTTCTCCAGCACCACCTTTATATCGATACCACATTCCTTGAAACCACAGTTTCAATCTAGATACAATTGATTGGAAAAACAATTGGCACCCCATCATCAATCTAGATATGATTGTTTTCCTATTTTTTTGAAAAAAAAATAGGTTCAAAATTCATCAGCACCACCATTTGAATATGGATATGATTTTTTGAAAAACAATCGGCACCGTCTATTCAATTTGGATATGATTTTTTTATTGTTTTAGAAAACAATCGGTACCACATTCAACAGCACCACCTTTTCAATCTGTATATGATATTTTTTAGATTGGATGAATCTATTTAACTCCCCCTTCATTCTATCAATATATCATCAAAAGTTCCCCATAAAAATCATGATTTGTATGAAATACAAATCAGTAAATCATTGCAACAACTGACGCACAAGTTTCACATCAGTTCCAGTGTGAAACCGATGAAAATTCACTTCGAAAATGATTCATTCTCATGTGAAACCTCTTATTCCTAAGACCGATCAATCCTTTTATTAAAAAAATCTCCAAAAATTGTTGATATAATATAGTGAAGTTATTTCTTTTCATCAAAACCATCATTGAATACAAAATAAATCTCCTAAAACCTTCATCACTGTCATCATAAACTTGGTCCTAACACATCCTTCATCAAAAAAACAGCCAATTATTCAACAATAAAATCAAAATAATAATCATTTCATATTCCAAGGTTTATTTCATTCCTTAAAAACAAATAGTTCAAATGGATATCTCCCAAGGGTGTTTTTTCAAATATATGTCAATTAAAAGTGTCAATCGGGCCTCAAAATCATCAATTGATATTAGAAACATTACTAAAGGATTTTAAAACACCCTTTGTTGTTTTAAAATACCTTTACAAGAAAAATTTGGTAATTTTATCCAAACTTATATGTGCGTGGTTATATAAAACGAAGTCATACTAAATATTTTATTTGATGGAACGATTTCATTGAATGAAATGTGTGAGAAAGCCTTATTTACCTTCCCAAAAATCCTCGTACATATCTAATAATTACAATTTATATCCAAATCATAAAGACAATTAATATATAAACCATGGTTCTTTTATTTAAAAATAAATACATGTGGAAAACTTCAATACATCAAAAGTTAATAGTTTGGAACAATGAATATAGGATGAAGAAAGCTCAGAAGAAAATTTGCACACTCTAAACATAATGAATCAAAAGGCATAAGTTCAAAACCACACCCTTTCATTTTCCAAGAGATGAAACCACCAGGGGATAAGCAAATAATAATAATAATTAATAGGCATATAAGAAATAGAAAAGGATGGATCTTTACAATGACGAATAAGACTATAATCTTTAAGAAACATTACGTAATCACCATGGAGTGTTAATGAATTAAGGAAGAGATAACCTTTATGTCATGGCCATCTATTGGGTTACAAGGGGTAGTCATAGGAATTAAAATTGAGTGAGTTCAGAAGTGAAATTTAAACATTTTATAATTTTGGGTAGCCTTTATGGGAACAACTCGGATTCACATGGTATGATTATACGGTTGGACAAACCATACACCAAACCTTCAATATGGGGATGTTAAAAAATTTAGATCACCATATTCTTTTTTAGTGTTATAACTAACCATGTAGACTAACCATGCTCTCTACACTCAAATTATTAAAAAATATTAAATGGTGGAGTATCCCAAGACATAAAGAAAAGACCAAACAGTAAGAAATAGACAATATAAAGAATAAATCTAGAGTTAGAGTGTAACAATTATCCCCAACAAAATGCATTCCTTTGTGGGAAATATTTTTTATAATAATTTGATCTCTGGAAGTAAATAACGAGACTCATGTTTCTCAAATAAATCCCAAATATTATTACCAAGTTATTCCACAACATCGTTGATCTGAAACCCACACCCTTTACCAAAATAAATCATACTCATCTTCCGAACTCAAATCATGTCCTGAAGAATATCAAAAATCATAACTGAGAATAAAATATTTTTTCATGCCCATATATATTTGGTTATCTTCAAGCACTTAGCACCAGTTTATAATGAATTAAATAATGTTTACAAACTAAGCTACTATGTAGAAAATAAGTTAACCATCCCTCGATTATCCTCAAGAATGAATATGTTAAGGAAATTTGAATACAAATACAAGAATTATCAACAAAAATGTATCTATATGGTTTTCTACCAACTATATTGGAATTATACTATGGAAAAAATACTTATGGTAAAAAATATGAAAAATAATAAATTAAAATAGAATCCCCAAAAAACTCTAGCGGTCAAGGGATACTGCTAAAATAAAAAAACTCCAAATTCACCCATTAAAACATCATAATTTACATAGGAAGGTATATTCCACAAAATCAATACATTTCCTTAAAAACATGAAGATATATAACCTATAAAACAATAAATTAATAATTAGTGAAATAGATATATTAAAAATAAAGGTAAATAAGGAATAACTCAAGATATTACTCAATTAAGATCAGGACAAGCTAGTTCAATAGAGGAATCCTCTAAAGGGGTATATTTTGTTCCACTCATCCAACATATAGATTCTTTAAAAAACCAATAAATATGACCCAAATTTATACAACCATGGAAATTATTCTAATATATCTGGAATGATGGATTTTTATAACCCGTCTTATTTCTCTGATGGGAAATAGATGTTCTACCCACATAACATGAAGACAAAGAGATACCAGATGGACTTTTAATACGACTACCCAAATGCTCAAACCTATAATTATTTACCTTTCCTTTACTAGAGATCCCTTCACCACTATGAATAACAAAAGAATTATAATTCACCTTATGAACTCTTATAAGGATTTCCCCAACTAAAACTACATATCTTACTACCTCTGCCGAAAAGGTCAGATTGAACTATAATACCCAAAACTAAGGATTTCAAAAAGGTGATATTTTGAAATACCAATCCTCTAAGAAATCATCCATTATCATATACAAAATATAGGGGACAATATCAATGAAATGGTTAATACACTCTACCACTGAGCAATTTCCCTATTGATAATTTCACAAATCTATTGCCCAATCCACTTTCATAGTCTTAATAAAATACTACTAAATTAAATAAGCCTCAAATTTTGTCAAAAAAATTCACTTCATGGTTTTATCCTAATAATGGACTTCTAGTACTTCATAGTTATACCTTATAATTTAAAATTTGTGAACATGAGCTTGAAAGACTTACGAAACTCAAGAAGGTCAAAGATATTCTCAATTCACAGAAACTATTCTTCTACTTCTCAAAGATATAGATATCCATAAATTATATGGTGATTAAACTTCTATAACTCTATAAGAAATTCCACAGATTGATCCACATAATGGTCCACTAATAAATGTACACCCATCACTTCCCCTTGGGAATCCATCGAATCATAGTGGGGGTGTACTCTATATAAAAATTAAAATCACAAGCCCAAAAAAATTAATATAACTCAATCCAACTTATTTAGAAGTAAATATCAATATAAAAAAAATTCTACAAAAAATAGAAAATTTTCCAAAGAACCAAAAAATAAAATATATTCCCCAATTCCAAATAACTCCCCTAAAATAAATAATACAATAATTTTGAATTAAAACATCAAATCTTAAAATCTAAAAAATATGAAAAACATCTTATCTCATAAAAAACAACACAAAAAAATATTTCTAACACCAAACCATCATTATATGATCCTGTTTTCCAATTAAAACAATATTTTAAATAAAATATCCAACTCAAAATGGTTTGAAATAAAATTTAGAAGCATTTTTTTATCATTTATATTTAAAATCCAATAACATTTCCCTGATTTTTCCCATTACAATTAGTTTTATTTATTTCGTGAGGGTTAATACATTTTATAATTAATGGTATATAAAAATAGTCAAGAAATGTGGTGTTTTTATATGCTACTTTTATAAAGGTGTCCATAAAAATGAAATGGATGTGTTTCAATTCATTTTCCAAAAACACACAAAGAAAGGCTTTTCAATTAAAAATAATGGAGTGTCATGATGGAAATATGTAATAATTATAATAATAATTCCAATAATGAAAAAAATGTGTCATTGGAAGAAAAAAATATTAATATCTAGCATCAAAGATAAAAATTGGAAGCAATCCATACAATCTAATTAAGTATAATAGAATTATATGAGTACTATGAATTTTCGGGTAAGTTCTAGAACATAGTATACATGATCCATCATATCAGCATTCCAGATGTAATCTAAATGCACTAATGGTCAGTTGTACCCAACCTAACCATAGCGAGGGGGAAAATCCCGAAGTAGAGAATATCTATACTAATTGACACTAGTAAGATAAGGAACCTAAAATAGTCTTTCAAGGGTTATACGAATTTACACAAGATACTCTTGGTTCCCATGATATATATATATATATATAATGTATGTGAAACAATTAATGAAAAAAACATTTATAATAACATAAAAGCACATGCATATCTAGATACATGAAGTAGTAATGAAAAACAAATCCTCAACTCTAAGAAACCTTAATATTAAATTCCCCCTTGTCTAATGATCATGTAATCATAATAATCAATTCTTTTATCTAAGATAATTTCAATAAATTAAAATAGTTAAGGAAAAGGGGGTTTGCCTGAATGGATTTTTCTTTGAAATATCCAATAAAAGTGTTAATTGCACCTCTTAGGTATCCTTTGAAGTCAACACATATCATAAAATTACCAGGAATAAATTTTTAGGTTTCAATATCCCTATACAAGATTCATTTATAAATTTTATCAAATTTTTGATGTGTGATGTTAAAAAAGAATCATTTTTACTAAATGTTTTAGATGAATCACCCTTTTCACAGAATTAAAATCAATTGATAACATATTTTACGAATAATCCTATAAAATATTTAATATATACATTTTATATTAAAGGCAAAAATATAAACAATTAAGAAAAAATGTTTCATAAATTTAAAGATAACATAGTGGTAATCCTTCTTCAAATTGATGGAAAAAAATATCTAATACTGGGATAATGAAACATAGAAGAAGATACACAAACCCAAAATATGATTAATAATAAGACACAGGGTCAAAACATTAGATTTGGGTTCAATTAAGAGATAACACCACATGGGGAGAATAGAAAAATAGGATGAAAGAAGAGGGGAGGAAGTAATATATGAGGATGGGGTTATACCTTGATGAATTGGACTCCAATTATGATAAAAAATCTATAAATATAAATTTATTGGTGAGGAATTTAGGGATAGGACCCTTAGGTTGTTCACATCATATGTGAGGAGAGGGCTAGTCTAAGGTATTAAATTCAAATTAATGGAAAAGTATAATTTCTAAATTTTAAAAACATGGGTATAATATATCGTTTGGCCACATAATTTTCAAAATTTTGTACCAGCCATGTGGCCCTCAATGGGATCTACATAGTTATTCCATGTGGTTAGAAAACTGTACACCAACCATGAAATATGCATCCTTTAAAAATTATAGGTTACTGACATGATTTTCAACCACTTAGTACTAACCATGTTGGCTATCCATGAACCCTATTCAAAATAACCAAAATATTGAAATATTTATGGGGGAAAGGTCTAATAAAGTAGGACAATGATAATTATTAGGAAAATTTAAAAAATAGTAATCTATTATTGGTGTATGTTACTACATAGTATTTGGAGCTTGAAGTGGTGGTATTTTCATATAACTATGGATGAATTATTTTCCAAGTGAACAATTTATAGTCTATTATGAACATAATATTCAATGATAAAGCATTTTCTATAGAGATTTAAAATTTTAGTAGAAAATAATCGTGGGGTTTATTTAATATTATGATTTTGAGATTACATATACCCCTAGGAAGGGTATTATGATAACTAAAACCTTGATTCAGAAGTCATATGGGGTTGTTACTAACCGGGAGCGTGAAAAATGGAAAGAGGTTGAGTTATTAGCATCATTATGTCATGATATTTATAATAATGGCATGATATAAAGTCTTTATCATATAACAGTTACATCATTATTGGTGTGATAAGTAGAAGAATGTTAAATAGGAGACCCTAACATATAAATATATATATAATAGCTATTTTATGATTATTATCATGATGGTTTTTAGAGGATATTTAAAATCATGTTTTTTATTAGAATATATATATATTCCCAAAATCATTTTAGAAACATTTGTGTGTGAGTTCTGTAGTTTAAATTTAGTGATTGATTTAGATATTTTAATGATGTATCAAGGTTTTGAAAAATTAATTTCCGTATCATTGGATGAAAAAATTATGGTTGAGACTGTATCCAAGTGACTTATATACCTAAAAGTGAGAATTAAACATCTTGTATCCATTGGATATTCTTGTAGTGTATGTGGCTATAATATTTTATATATTTTTTTTACTGGATTACCCTATTAATTTTAAGGAGATGATTCTTTATGGGAATGGTTTGATATATTTCCAAAGGCAGTTAACTTATTATAGATCAAGGAATCATTCATAGATGATAGTTTGTAAATAATTTATATCATAAAATTTATTAATATACTTGGTGTTAGAAAAAATATTATTTTACATAATGCATATTTCAGTATAACATGGTTTTGGAGGGGATTATAATGTGATTTTAGTGTAAAATTGTACCATAACACTATATTCCACCCACATTCTAATGGTCAGACTAAGAAGACAAATCAAAAGATAGAGTACATGTTGAGGGAATGTAGATTATATTTTATTCGATCATGAGTGGAAAATTTACCATCAATTGTGTTTTATTATAATAAAAGATTCAATGTTTTTAATCGTATTGAAACTTATGAGACATTTTATAGAAAACTATGTGAGTTACACAATGTTAGATTGAGATTAGTGTGGTTTCTATTACTAAGATTGAGATGGTGTAGAACATGATGGGGCATGTGATGATTATTCGTGATCACATGTTGACATCATAGAGTAGCCATAAATTATATAGAAACGAAAGGAAATTATTTTTATAGAATACAATAGTATATTATATATTCATATTAGTCCATCCTTAGCATGGTCTGGGATGGTTTTGAAAGGGATTTAAGCTTTCTCCTAGATTCATTATCTCATATGAGGTATGAGACCCTTTTTATAAGTTATTATTATAAATTATTCTTGATGTATTTCATGTGGCCTATCATTGAGGTCATTATTATGATCCTTCACATGTGATTATTTTGGGTGATATTCCATCAATTAAGACATTGCTATTACTGATAATCCTATATAAATATAATATTATAGTGATAATTGCATTACATAAATGATTTAATTTCATAGGATAATCCCTTAAATAGCCTGGTGGAATATAGGAAAGAACTTATTAAAGGAAATACCATATGAGTGTGAAATCTCTTAAATTGTTTGATTTATTTTTTGTATTTCGAAATATTTATTTTATTATTATGATATTGGTTGAATTAATGAGAATATTTATGATATTTGTTCATCATTATGATTTGGGTAAATCATTTTAATGACTATATAAGAGGTCTGTAATTTAAAGACTTATAAATTAAAGTTTCAAATTTTTTTGAAAATTTTGATGTCCTTTTTGTATTTTTTACAAAAAATATTAAAATATTAAATTTCAGGATGTCAGAAAAAATATGATCATTGCATTAGTTTTGTAATGATATTTCTAAATATTTCTCAAAATGAAATAATATTTATCGCATTTTTAATTTTCAGATAATGTCAGATTTTAACAAAATTTATATTTTTTACTTATTTGTATAATTAAGTTATTCATTATTTTTTGATAAATATTTAAAATAAGTAATTTCACCAATAAAAATTTATACTAACAAAGAATAATGAAGGAAATATATGGAAGAATATTGCATATCTAGTTGTACGACATGTTGTTCAATTAGCAGTTTAATGAAGGGATTTTAATGGAATATCAAAGGGAAGTTACACATAATTAATGGAGTATTTTTATTATACATTTTGATAGGCTGTAATTTGGCACTCCTATTCTCATTTCCCCTCTATGGAGAGTTCATATTTTGTATAAATATAAAACTAAATGTTTCATTATAATAATGGATTTGGAGAGGTGGATGAACAATGATGAAAGCTAACGAATTGTGGTGATTAAGAAATTTTGGTCATAATTGAAATTAGGGTATGTTATTTTAGATTATCATATAATTTAATCTAAATAAATTTATCTATATTTATTTTGAAATTTGGACGATTGAAGACAATCTATAGGTTAATATTAAAATGGGACATAATGAAAAATATTATATGGATATGGAAAATGATTTATAATTGAGTTGTGATGAAAAAATTGAGTATTTTTAAATTATTATAAAGAAATTATGAGATATATGAAGGAGGGGATTTATGATATATTTTTTATGGTGAACATGAGGAGTAAATTTGATTACATATCACATATGAAAATATTTTTTACTTTAGATATGTTCTTTATCATGGATTTTGAATCATGTTTTAAATTTTCTTTAACTAGTGTAGATATAAATTCTACAACTATTGGCATGGACTCATAATTAATGTTGTGGGGACTGTGCCCCATGTTTTATGTTTTCCCTTGATAGTGTTACACATTAAAATAATGAGGCATACATTTTCATAGGGTCTATTCCATATTGCATGTGGGACCGGCCACATATTTTTGAAGATGTAATTTTATATATTGAATTATATAGTGATAATATTGTTTCCACACAGGTTATGACAATTTGGTATGGGGGTCATGATATTTCAACATAGTATTGTGTTTCAAAATATTTTTCTTCAACTTATCTTAGTTTTTTACTTTGGAAATTGTGGGGAATGAAATTACAAATAATTACATATGAATTATTTATAGGCTTAGTTAAAAATCATTTATGTAATGAGATATAGGTGAGAATATCAAGGAGAAATATGGATGAAGTAACTAAAGAGCATTTATAATAATAAAATTACTATTAAAAAAAATTTGAGACGTGAAAAAACCTAGGATATGATGAATATTTAGAGATATGTTTTTTAACTCACTCTATACTATTTTATCAAATGGAAGGGGTGGGGGTAGTATAGTTTAGGATTTGTCAAAAATTTATATTGGGACATTAAGTATGTGTGTACGGATTGGTTGGCATATAATATATGGTGGATATTTCAATAAAATTATGACCATTGATAATGTTGTTATAACAAACATATGGTGGGAGGGACATGACATGAATTTATGAGGAATTGGGTTGAGGTGGTGATGTCTAAAAAGGGTGTAATATAATTAATTTTAATCTCTAAAATATTGTAAATTTACCCAATAATTATATTATAGTGGATTTGGGTTTAGGTGGGGAGACCCTCAAGGGTAGGTGAACTATAATAACCAGGATTTGGTAGGCGAATCAATGAAAACACGATATATATTATATTGTTATGACCATGATGGTGGATAAAGGATTGTTTATATCTAATAGTGAGGTCCCTATTGGTTAATAATTTCTCATAGTTATTTTTTGGGAGTTCCTTATTAATGTATTCAATGCATACATTATTTAATTTTTGAGAAAAGTGGTTAATTATGGTATGAGATGTATGATATTTTATGAATTTGGAATTTTGTTTATTCTATGTAGTCTGGGATATATGTTGAATAATGTGAATACCATTGGAATAAATATTAATTTATATTGTTTTGATTAATTTATTACTGTATACATTTTAATTTTGTATTCATATGTAAACATAACATTCTGAGGATGAAACTAATAATTATATCTATTTAATCGCCCCAAATTTATATATTTTTATTATTTGATATAAAAGTTTGAGTTGGTAGTGATTTCAAGAAAACATATCATTTAACATGTGAGATTATTTTGTGATATTTTTCAACATTTTAAAAAGAATTATGAATTAATGAGTGGTTCATAATTAAGGTAGTTTTTTACATTAATTTTTATTTTTTGCGCTTTTATAGGATATGGAAGAAATTTTATTATGAATTATTCATTTACTACTAGTTTTAATATTCATTTTTTAAATTTTCTGTCATATGGAATTTTATTTTGATGTGTAATTCCTTCAAAATGGGTGATGGTAAACTAATGGTGCATATATCCAACCCATGGTACATTGAATAAACGAATTGTGGGATATACACAATATCATTATTTACTCAAGTGGGGTCCTATAGGGGTCATGTCAAGAGAAAAGGATATCATAGTGAGATTAAGAATGAGATTGGAGCATGAATTAGTGTAAATTTCATTGGTTGGTAACAAATTTGTATTACTTGACAATAAAATTTCAGGAACATTAGAGAAACCATCTAGAGACATAGAATTTATAAATATATTCTAATAATATAATTTGACAATTTATACATCACTCTAGCAACATATACATAGTCAATGATAGCTACTCGTCACCCTTCACCACACATATGGGGCTAGTAACAACCCTTTTTAATTATACATTGTAGCCTTATTACAGTATTGACTAAAATTAGGATATTGAAACTTTTATAAAAATATACCTTCAGTGTTGTCTATGATAGTCCACACACCATTGGGTGGGTAATGATATAATCCCATCGTTGTATGAAGAAATTTTAAGAAGTAATCATGAATGTCTATCCTTGTCTAACCTGGGTAGAGATATTTCCATTTTCATTTTTAAATAGGAATATCTTTATATATGATACACTATATCCAAATCACTCATAGTGTTCGTATTGTGAGTAGTGATAATTATAAATGCTTCCCTAATTTTCTATCACAGACAGTCACAATTTAACACCAAATGTTTAGTGATGATTAAAATAAGAAGGTTTATTGAAGTTTTTAATAAAAATGTACTAAATTCATAGAATATTTATGAAGTTCATGGGAATGTATTGTAGTTATTGAGTCTTTTCATAACAATTGTGAATATTAATTTTGGTGAACTACTATAGAGTGAACAATATTGTGCACAATCAATGGGAATGTTCTTGGAAACCATTCATTACTCTAAGGCATTCCATATTTTTAATTTTGGAATTGAAAACCATAAGAAGAATAATTTTCATAATTTTCATATATTATATGGTCTTAATACTATTTTTCAAAACTTATTTTAAAATATAGATTATTATTTTAACTATTAAAAGTGTAATTTTTTTTATTTAATGGGTATTAGTATTCAGTAAAAATTATTTCACAGACACACACACATATATGATCTTTTGTGTAAATTATAAGTTGAAAATAAGGTATTATATGAGGTACTATAGCAAGTGGGTATTATTAAATGTACTATAATAGGGGAGGGTATTGTAGTAATGTGGGTACTAGATCAATAAAAATTGCTTCTACTGGACCATTAGAAATTATAATAAGGGTGACCTTGATGCCCTCCTACTATTGGGGAGGATGAGCTACAATCCAATATCACCCACTGGTGAATGTATATTTTTATTTTCTTTGTTACCCCACTACCTACTAGTAATTAGTACACTTATTATTATTATTATTTATTAATTATATAGTAATGGATGACATTAAATCCCCGTTACCTTATATGGGGTTTTATGATCAAGTGAAGGGGGATAAAACCCCACCTCTTTATCGCTATTATAAATCTTCTTCTTATTCTTTTTATTGATATTATTTGTTTATCTAGAATTTAGAGACAACATAAAGGAAAGGTGATCTCCCTCTTACCCTTTCCCTTGTTTCTATTATAATAATCCACCTCTAATTTACCAAACTTATAATTTCTATAATATTTGGGATTTTATTATGATTTCTCTATGGGATGGTGAAATAATCAATTTTTGAGATTTCATATTTCCTGTGATAGAGTTAGAGGTTGAGGGTAAACTCGTTGATGTTGTTTGAGGATGAAGCATCACTAATTCACTCCCCAGTAGCTATAAAGCCGATATAATGAAAAAAACCTCTTCATATTTGGAATAAATAATGGTATTTGTTTTCAATGGCTTTTCATTAGGCAATTCTGGTTTATATGGTGTCATATTTTGATTATTTACCTATTTACCACAATTTAAAGAGATATGGGATATATATTTCTTCAATAATTAAAATAACCTTTTTTCCATTTTAAAATGTAATTTTTTCTTAATAAAAACATATAAAAGATTTATATGATAATTTATTGTTGGTTATATTAATTCGCATACATGATTTCTATTTAAAATGAAACAAAAAATGATTTTAAATATATATATATTGGAATTTGAAATAAAAGTTCTATTTAATGAATTTGATGAAAAGATTGTTTGGATTTATAGTGAAATTAATACAACAATTTCAATGAATGATTATGATATTAATTATAATGAATTCAAGAAGTGTTTTCAAGTGGATTTTATATGGAATAAGGTTTTTTTCTTACTTTAAAGTGGATATCACTTATGTTTCTCACTTTATGTAATTTTTACTTTCATTATGAGACTCCAAATATTTAAATATTAATAAATGATAATGAGATTTTTGTTAATGTTATATTTCATGTAATTGATTTGATATTAATTAAAGCCTTTTATTTTGAAAATTATATTGGGAAAGCATAGATATTAAGAGGTTTCAAAGGATAATTACAGTAATTGGTTAAGTGACTAAGCCCACTCCCTAGTTAATACCAATTTGATTCTACCTATCTTGGTCTCAATATAATGCATGATAATGTATGGATAGTTTCTTATAACTATTTGATTCACTCCAATACTGGTGTCTTGCAGGTATAGGATAAGTCACCACCATGTAAATCCAAAGTACATATGAGAAAATATACTCTTATAGATTTTACAACTATGATGATGTAATATATTTATTCCTTATACCCATAGTTTGTCACCCATGAAGCATTAATGTAGTTTTTATTATAATTTTTTTTTTCACTTTCTGTTTCCATTCATATTCTTATATTTCATTATATGAAATATAAATTTTACATTTTATAACTATCAATTTATCAGTTATGGATAATTTATATGGAACAAAGCATTTTTATTTTCATTAAAAATAGACCATGTTACTTTTATATATGTATTTTAAACAAGAATTATTTGTTTACATTTTAATATAATTTTTATAGAACCTTTAAATGAAATTCTTATTCAGTATGTGTATACTCTCCAACTACAATTATACATCGGTGCATATGAAGATTAGTTTTCTTATATTTATTTAAGGTAATTTTTTGGTGTCATGTATGGTTTTGTTCATTAGTGGGATTTGTTTCCCAAATATTGCTCATAAAAGGACAATGATGGTCTATATAGGATCCCATCCATTTAGGCCATGCATTTAGTTTTGTTTTTAAAAAATATTAGATTGTATTATTTATTTATATTTTGGTTTTTTGATATTTTAAACCATCATTCATTCATATTTTACAAATCTCATACAAAATTTGTCTAAATAAATGTTATTCTAAAAATAGTTGGGCTTTAAGGAAACCTTTCCAAAATTGTGTTATTTCATCCCTCACCATTTATCAAAAGCCTCTAGAAATAAGTGGGAACACACTTGCAATTAATGGTGATACGTCTTGGGTTCAAGTTTAGTTCATGATTTTTTACAAATAATATCAAATAGGGTTTAGTTTTTTGATTCAGTTGTAGGTGTGGAGATAGAGTTATTAAAACTTGAGTAGTATATTATTAATCTTGTTTGGAAAATATCATTAGTAACATGCCTATAATAAAAATGGGACATTAAAGTGATAGAGTTATTATGGAATCATTGAAGGGTTTCTGAGTTCCGTTTATTTTCATTTATCCCATGGTGAGGTGTCTTAACCCAAGAATGGGAAAAATAGGAAATTGGAATCACATGCATCAAATAGTATTATAAGAATCAATCTACATTTGTATGTATGTTAATGTTGATTATTTTTATGATTGATTACTTTCTGAATTATATTATTATTTTGAAATTTTATCTGGTTTGTATGTTTTAACATTTATTAATATTAAGACCTCTTAAAATTATATTTATATTTAAAAAAATTAATAGCAAATAAATAACCACATTAAATTGGTAAAATAATTTTTAATAATGGTTATAGAATTGACATGGATTATTCATTCCAATTTATGGTTGGTGTGATTTTATAATATGTCTTTCTTATAAATACATTATTTTTTGAGTGAAAAAATTGGTTTCTAAAAATATAAAAACATTGTTTTCAATAATAAGATAAATGATCCATATTTTAGGTAAAATATTAATTATTTTTATTGTGTTTAGGATTTATTTACGTTTTGTTGTTATTTTGGTTTTTTATGGTAGATTAATTTGGGTGAAAAACATTTCTTTATTAAAATTTCTATATAGATTTAATGGACAAATAATTTAAATGTTTTTTGTAAAATTTTTTAAAAATGGATTTCAATTGATTCTTTTTTCACCTTACAAATGTCATATATTATTTTAAATATAATATAAATGTTATTTTAGTGTTCTTTATAACATTTATAACAGTTTAGTTTTGTTTCAAACGTATCTTAGTTTGACAAAAGCATTTATTTTTATTTTTAAAAGTTCAATTTAAAATATTTTAATTATAAAACTAAAGTAATTTATTTTTTGGAACTTATTAGATTGTATTTATAGAAATTTTTTGTGAGTGTTTATATGTACTCTTTATATCTATGTGAATTAATGATTATGTGAAGGTTTAAAATGTTTTTATTTTCAAGAATATGTTCAACCAATGTTTTTGGGTTTTGGATGACTAAAAGATATTAAATTGGGATTATAATATATTTAAAATATTTTTATAATTTAAATTAATGTGACAAGGGTGTGTACGTATTACGAGTTTTATTAAAAAATTAGATGGTAATGAAAAGCACAGAATGATAACGAGTATGTGTTTTAATGAATTTGTCAAACCTTTAGTGATTGTCTTAATTATAAAAATTAACGATGTCTGAAATTTATAATGGTTTATATATTTTAAAGTGTAATAAATATAATATATTATATGATTGTATATTTTTTTTGTGTTTTTTGTTTGTTTTAGAATAGTTTTGTTTTTTAACATGATTATAAGAATATGGTTGGAGTGGCATTTTTGTTAGTTCCAATTACTATTTTTCACTCATGTTTAGTATATATTTGAGACATTCTTAAAGACATGGTTATAATGATAACATCTCAAAATTTTTATCTATTCCTTTAGGATGTTTTTTAAGTACCTATTTGGGTTAGGTACAAGTCATATAACATTTATAGAAATTGGTTTTTATAAATAGTAATTTCATTCTAAAAATTTTGTACTTTAAATTTTTTAAATTGAAATCCATGGTTTTGATTGAATAGAAATTTATTTACATGTTTTAATATTTTGTAACTCATTTCTTTTTTTAATGATAGGTTTAACTTTTTCTAGAGTTTCATGGTTGATTTGTATCATATATATTTTGTTTAAGTAATGTTTGGTGTGTTTTATCATTTTATATGGTTTATATGAAATAAATTTTGATTTTTTGGGGACATTTTTCTATTTTAATTATATTTTGTTTATTTTAGGTGTTTTAGTTTAATTTAAGTATTTTTTATATTATTTTAAAAAAATAGTATCATTGGTTAGGTGTGATTTTTTCTTTAGTTTGGTTTGGGTTCGGTATAATTTTAAGTTTAGTGTGGAAATTTAATTTTAATGAGGTTTATTAAGCCTTTAATAGATTATTTGGATGTTAATTGATAGACATGGGATATGAATTGTGGTTTTGGGTATTTAGTAGTCGAGCTAGGATTTAATTTTGAATGATATTGAGGTTTTCAGAAGTATATCTTAAAATATCATTCATTTAGTATTTCAATAATTAAAAAGAATTTTTTTTATATGTTTATTCTTGATGGATACTTTTGAGGTTTTGTGGATGGATGATGGAAATATATTGAAAATTGGGAATTTTTGAAAATTAAATATTCTATAGAATGTTTTACATACAATCTACACATTCTTACGGACCATGCAGCCCCAAAATCCAAATCAAATGGAGTCTTCATGGTCCCATGAATGGTGTAAGAACCTGGTTCATCTTTGAGATAAAAATAATGGAATTTCGGTAAATTCATAGTATAAATGTTTAAATATGTCCTAATACGAATTCATTTTGATGTAATGGTTGGTTTTGTGGTGTTTTAGACTAGATCGGTGCTTGAAACATAAGCTTTTGGGAAAAGTAGGCATGTCACATTGTTAGAGTAAACCATGTGGGGAAGGGCACATGGTTAGAAAAAAACAGTTGAGGATGAGAAGTAAGCAGGGGAAGGCCACATTGTAAGACCAAACCAGGTGATTTGGGGCACAGGGTCGTGAATCAATGTCAGCAATTTCCATAGTGGGTTTTTGTATAGTTTTGACATTAATAGGAAAACTGTGTGGGGTAACCATGTGAGATGACCTTCCCTATAGCTAACCCTTCATGGTTGGTGCACAATTTTTTAACCCATGCGCCTAACCCATTTGACCCCAATATTTTTATGTAAAATGATAAATTTTCCATTTAAATTTATTTTAAACCTAATCTTATCTCTCTATTTCTATCATGCATTGAAAAGCCCCACTTTTAGAGCCCTCTCAGTTGACTACTTTTGTAATTTCCACTGACTCTCCATTTGACCTCCAATTCATGTGCCACTCTTCTCATTGGCTATGTATTAGTGAGTAATCAATTCCTTTTGAGATATATTTTGGTTGATATTGTATTAATTGGGATATTTAGGTGCAAGATAATTTTGTCTATTATTAGGTTCTTCATCTATTCTTTGATTTTGGCCAGATCAGAGTGGAATCATGAGCTAATACTATATTAGTTATCTACAAACGACCTAAGGTAGGTGGTCTCTTTACTTTTTAAATGTCAAAGAGTTTATATATTATCATTGTGTTGAGCACCCAATTCTCAGAGTGTTTCCCTTAAAATATTTTTTATCTATTAAATGATTTGTTTAGCATGGACTATGCATTTAAGGAGTCTATTGATGAATGTTAATAGGTTGAAAAACTTTAAATTAGAACCACCCATTTTGTGTGGGTTCTCTATTTAAATCGTCCATTTATTTGGCATACGAAATTGGACCCCTTGAGGTGTTCCACCTACACCTTGTTATGTATTGTTTTTTGTTTAATTTCCAATTGTAATTGGATTGACTTATAAATTAATTCTGATACCTATTGTAATTTAATTTTTCTATTGGAAAGGATTAAATGGCCATGACCCTAGGACCATTCCTTGTATGTATTTTTTATGTGTGTGTTTCCATTTTAAAATATAATTCCCTTGTGAGTAATTTAATGGAAGTAATTCAAATCCTGATCAAGAATTTTAGATACATTCTATGGTGAGATACAAATTATATTTTGTTGGTTTAAACCTTTACATGGATAAATGATGTGGATAATGATATCGAATTTCTTAAATGTCTTATATGATACATGGATCCCCAAGAGATTGCCACATATAGACTCAATTGTCTTTTGCCTTTCTTATTCCGGAGTGATACATGGACTCCATAGCAGACTACTAATGATAGATGGAAAGGATTGACAATTATGTAAAGTGATACATGGATTCATATAATAATTCCATTTATGGGATCAAATGGAATTCTATTATAATCCTTGGGGTGATACTTGGGCTTCCTAAGTGTATGAACAGTGATGGATTCAAGTAGGAGTGGCTTTATACACCACCCAGAGTGATACTTGAGGATCCCCATGGATGGTATTGTAGGGAGTTGGTTTATATTATACATAGTGTTCTACATGGATTCCAAATTAGTAATTTCATGGATGGGGCGTGGTTCATAATTCAGTAATGAATGAAATGAATTATATGTCGTGTAGTCTAATCCAAAGAACAAGCTTGGATCCAACCTTGTTTTTACACTTTATGGATTTTTTAAGGCATCATTGAACATATTACTAAAGGGGATGCTATGATTTGTGATAGGTCTCGAGAATTGTTAATTAAATGAAGTTATATCATTAAATGAACTTTATTATAAATGATAAAGACCTGAAAATTTATTCAGAGACATACATCTAATATAAAATAAATGTAATTAATTTCTTATAATTTGAGAAAATGGAATTTATAAAATGTTTAATTTCAATATTTCCTTTTGAATTTATATTTCATCATTCACACTAATGTTATATACATTCACTAGTCAATTTTCACCTGAACATGGGTAGTTTCATTCTAGGTCAATATCTCTCATCCTATTTGGGTGACAATTCAGTACACAAACAGACTATATGATTATTGGTATGGAAAAAAGGAAATCTCCCTACTATAGGTTCTTCATTCCTTCTTAGGAGGCATGGAGAATGGGTCTGAGATGAGGCTCATGATGCTACTTGGGAAACTTTTTTCCTTTTTTACTTTTTAATCATGTATTGTACACTTTATATGTATACATGTTTTGGATGATTTAGTAAATACATATGACATGTATCATCATTTTGTATATGAGATGTCTTCTATAATTGTTTATATATCAGTCTTCCACTATTTACTCTTTTTTTATCTCATTGTTTTGATGATTTCACAACTTAAATGTTATTGATATTCTTTTTTTCTATAATATAATGTTGAGGGAATAGTCTCCCCATAGACACACATTGTCCCTCATTATAATTAGGCAGCCTATAGTGTTTTGGAAGATAATATCAAGGCCATGAGTCTATGTGGGGTTCAGGCACTATTTTGTGGAATTCAGGTTTGGGATGTTAAAAAGTTTTTTTAGAGAATTATTTTCTGGTTTGATTTATTATTTGTTGATAATAGAATTGGATAAGAATGAAATGGAGTTTGGTAATAAGTTATTCCCAAGAGTAGCTACCCAGCATAAAGGAAAAGCCAAATTTCCTTACAAAAAATTAGTATTTTGTAGAATTTCACAGTTACAGTTGATTTGATTCCACCGTTGGGTGATGCACTTATAATAGGGTTTTTACAGATATGATTATGGTGCCATTTTTTTTGAAACATGATTATATGAGGTTATTTCCTCTCGAAAATCATATACGCACTTATTATAAATCTTTTTTATGCACTATGTCATTCCATTTTGGATGCATTACTTGTTTCATGTAATTTTGATTGGTGTCGTGATAGATATAATCTTTTCTGTGATAGGTAGTATTGAATGTGTTATAGTGTGAATCAGGCGGGAACCAACATTGGCCCCTAATGAGTATGGGACCTCATGGATTATAATTTGGTGAACCATTGATTCATCCTTTTAAAAATTAATTATAACATAAATGTCAAATGAAAAATTAAAACTATTCAAGTAGAGAACATGACATAGACACGACCATAGTATTGTACAATAGGTAGTATATCTCAATTATATAGAATTTTTATAGTCTCTAAGCCAGAATCTTGGAGTAGTTAGAGTGATTTTTTCTCATATAGAAAGGCTTATACCTATCCGATTTTGGATCCTTCACTTTTGAGCTATCCACATTGATAATGTTCTTGATCTTAGGCATGTGTTTAAATTTTTTGGAGTTCTTCTGGTGATAATTTCTTCAAATATATATTTTAATGTTGGAGAACAACATACTCAATATGTGTTAGGCCAATGGATACCAGGGGGTCCTCCTGTAGTTCCAGCAGGAGCACCAATAGATCCACTAGACACAGTTGTGGAGGCACAATTTCCGGAAGTCTTTATACACATCCAACAGACCGTATAGAGATCCCCACAACCAACCCGTACTACAAAATATTTGATGTGTGATTTCTAATAGAATCATAAAACCAAGTTTTCAGTTGGTGGGGGAACATTGTTTGAGGAGTCATGTCTAGAGGTCATTCTATCTATCATCGAGCACCTAGAGATTCCTCCTAGGAGTAGGGTAAAGATCACCATATATATGCTGAATAATTCCACAAAGATACGATGGGGTATCATCACTTAGATGGAACATCAACATGAGATGAAATGGCGGTATTTTCACATTCCCTTCTATAACTACTTCAACCCCAACTTGTTGTTGGTTGATATAGAGTAGGAGATCAAGCACCTAGAGTAGGGCACATTTTCTATGGTTGAATATTTGGCCCGTTTTACTAAGGTCTAGTGCTTCACACCTATTATGATGGTTGATGATTTATCTAAATCTTTCTAGTTAAAGGATGGTATCTTTCATAACATCTGATAAGAGGTTAATGTCTTTCAGATGAATACCATTTCTGTAATAGTGAATTAGGTGCTTATCACAGAGCGTAACATGATATAGGTTGGAGGTGTGATCCCGGGTGGTTCATCATCTAGATCTAGTACTATATTAACCTGTATTAAAAATAATCATAGGGAGCTTCAACCAGATGATACTAGTAGTCAGACCATATACTCAAGTATCCAGGTGAGGCACTACTAGTGCGGTAGCCTAGGAAATATGAGGCCACAATATACAAGGGACCTAGTTGAGTTCTGATCCAGTGACAAGATGGTACATCAATAGTGATTATATAGAATTTTTTTCTAGGGAAACCAGTGATATAGGGTCTTCAATGACACAAAATTTCACAACAGGTTAAGTTTCTTGTCATTATGTAGGGAGCTAGAGTATGGATGTCTGATTAGGCTAAAGTGGTGGTCATGGTAACGGTAGTAAGACCATAGTTTCTTAGTGATAACAGAGTGGATCAATTTAGGGTATCCCAGAAGTATCATAACGTCGTGGTTCATGACAATTATATGTAGTGAAACAAACCCTTAAAGAGTAGGATTTAGAGCTTCTACTGTCAGAGTCACTATTCTAGTACCCTATAATTTAGCTTTTATACTTTATGATATAGGGTATTCACATAGATTTATATTGGTACCCATTCTGGATAGCCTTGGGATTAGTGTTTATACTTCTGATGGATTTATGACACTTGACACTCTGTTTGGTATCAGAACAGAGGATACATGTCAGTGTAAGGAGTTCCCCCATGAGATTGGTGGGAGTCACTTCATATGGGACATCGTTTTCCATGAGATGACATGTTTTGACATCATTCTCAGGGTGTACATGTTGGTTACCATTCATGATTTCATCATTTTCTATCACAATATGGTGACTTCCACAACACTAGAGGGAGGTGAGTTAATTCACAATGGTGAAATGAATATCCAGGAAAGCCAAGAAAGACCCGAGCCTCAGGTGTCACGACCCGTCCTCAGGGCCCGTGTTGTGACTACCCCAAGCCTGCCTTCCATAGGCCAGGGGCTGGTGACTAGCACCAAGGCATAAATCCCGATAAATAGGGAAGGCATTGCCTTTGTAAAGTAAACAACCATCACAGAGTAAGCAAGCAGAATGAGTAATCACTAAGTATAAACTGCAACATGCTGTGATGAAAGTGAAAAGGGGCCGGAAATACAAGCCCAACTGTAAAGTACAACTGAAAGGGGAAAACAGCAACTGAAAAGAAAAGCCGCGGCGTCGAGCCGTCCTCTGGAAGTCCCACCTGAAGGGCGAGAACAGATAGCCTCCACAGCTCCTTGGTCCAGCCGTCCGCTCCGAGTACGTCCCACCCAGTGGTCCACCTCTAGGTACCGTCCTGCTCCGCAAGCCTCTACCACAATTCCGCTGCGCTGTCCATCGTCTGCAACCAACACAACGAAGTGTGGGCATAGACCGTGTAGGGGTGAGTATAATCTACTCAGTAAGGACCCCGAGACCCCCGAAGGTCTCCCGAAATCCACAAAGGATAAACCACAAGGAAAGATACAATCACGAAGTAACAACCGACATTGCTTAGGTATATTCCCATACATATACCTAAGTCATCAATTCCCATTCGGCTCCGACATCCTAGCCCAAGCACAACCCAGTCCACACAGGAAAGCAAAACGTATACTCACACAAAAAAGCACAACACAATCCACGAAGGAGAGAAAAAGTAATCTACATAGGAAAGTAAACAGTAAATCCACACAGGATAGTTCAACAAAATCCACAAAGCAGAGTAAACAGTAAATCCACACAGGATAGTTCAACACAATCCACAAAGGAGAGTAAACAGTAAATCCACACAGGATAGTTCAACATAATCCACAAAGGAGAGTAAACAGTAAATCCACACAGGATAGTTCAACACAATCTACAAAGGAGAGTAAACAGTAAATCCACACAGGATAGTTCAACACAATTTACAAAGGAGAGTAACACAGGATTTAGCTCACACAGGTATACATCGTAGAAAAGGTGAAAGGGATGATCAGATATAGATACTGAATCATCTAAGCTGGGACCCACTTAGGATACAAGTCCAGCTGTCTTCATTGATTCATCTATGCTGGGACCCACATAGGATTCAAGACCAGCACTGAATCATCCAAGCTGGGACCCACATAGGATACAAGACCAGCACAGCTGGGACCCATATAGGAGACAAGACAAGCACTCTTCATTGATTCATCTATGCTAGGACCCACATAGGATACAAGACCAGCACAGAATCATCTAAGCTGGGACCCACATAGGATACAAGACCATCACAGTTGGGACCCACATAGGATACAAGACCAGCACTCTTTATTGATTCATCTATGTTGGGACCCACATAGGATACAAGAGCAGCACTCTTCATTGATTCATCTATGCTGGGACTCACATAGGATACCGGACCAACACTGAATCATCTATGCCGGGACCCACATAGGATACAAGACCAGCATAGCTGGTACCCAATAGGATACAAGACCATCACTCTTCATTGATTCATCTATGTTGGGACCCACATCGGATACAAGACCAGCACTGAATCATCTAAGCTGGGACCCACATATGATACAAGACTAGCACAGCTGGGACCCACATAAGATATAAGACCAGCACTCTTCATCGTCGCAGTCCACTGAGGATCTCTGCACAGTCGTCGTCGTCGAAGTCATAGCCAGGACTAGGGTTCCCGGACACAACGAGCTCGTTCGGGAGGGTCCGCTCCACGAGCCGAGAGGCTGATACATCAACTGACACAAAGTCCGAAGTTGCTGTATCCAAAAGTCCCGTATTGTCAACATAAACTCAACGTCGTAGACGGCGCGTCAATCAGATGCCCGGTCTGAGAGATATTGGCTCTTTTGTCCCAGGGGCCCGGTTGGTTTTTAAAGCAAAATCAACCCAACCGTACTCCACCTACGTCCAAACCTCGGGTGGAGTATTCCAAATGATCCTTCTCACTTAGAGGAACTCAACGAAGTCGACGTCACGTCGATCGGACGTCCGAAGCTCAAGATATGAGCGTTTCCGCTCCGAGAGCCCAGTTGGTTTCGTGTACGAACCAAACTGGCCGAACCAAATGTATTACGAAACATTGAGTGAGATATACCGAAACGACCATCTCGATCCCAGGATCGCATCTCCGCTGACGGCGCATCGTTCGGAGGCCCGTAGCTCACGTTATGGGCAAAAGACCAAAAACTGTCCGAAGACGGGGGGGCTGGGCCCAGACTGACCCGGCCCAACCCCCCATGGGTCGGCCCGAACTGGGTCGACCCGACCCGAGTCCGGGTCAGACCCGGTTCGGCGCGGCCCGGTCCGGCCGGGGAGCGACCCGGCCGGTCGGGCCGGCCCGACTCAGTTCGACCGAGCGGCCGAGCGTGGCAGCCGCGGGGCGCAGCCCCCGCGGGATGGAAGTGTCGCGGCCCCGCGTGGGGCCGCACTGGATTCAACGGACACGGAATAGCCGCGTCCCTTGCATGAGGGCAGGACCTACGCGGCCGCGGGTCCGCTGGCCGCCGCCGCCACAGCTTCAGCCGCGACGGCCCTGTCCGGCGGCGCGCCGGGGCACCGGTGCTCCTCCCGGGTTCCGTTATTTACTGCGGAAACATCAAATCGCCCTTGCGTCACGTGTTGTCATCGCCCGCCAAATCCGCACAACAACAAAGAACTGCGGAGGGTTGTCGGGCCGTGTTCGTTCGGCCCGCACCCTTCACATTAGCTGATATGAACCTGGAAGAATAATCACCATATCAAACAACAATTTTAATAAATTAAAATTGTTCTTATGAAACTAGGTTCATTATTTTAAAAGAAAAGATCACGGGAAAAAATAAATTATTTCACAACAACCCCTACCTCGTCATGTCGTCGCACACACGTTATTCGCAGAATTGATCGTCGTGGAAGGAGGGGATCGTCGCGTCGTCACGGTATCCGGCGTTGCGTCGACAAACTACGAGGACCAAGAAACAACAGATTTAATTAATAATAATTAATTCCATATTGTTGTTTTAATTCACAAAGTAAATTTAAAAAAAAAGCACAACCCCCTACCTTGTCGCTGCCGATCGAAGGTTGTCGTGGGGTTGGATTGTCGCGGAAGAGCATCACGGAAGGCGAATCGCCGGCGTCGCGGAACATGGCGTCGCGTTGTCGATTTTCCGAGGGCTCAGCGTTCTTCTCATTTCACACGTTTTTCGCGTTCTTCGCGTTTTTCGCGAAGGAGGATGAAGAACTCTTAGTTTCTATCAAATCCTCTCAACGAACATTTTTCCAGAAGTCATGCGTTGGTATTATTTTATTATTATGCAAACGGATTGAAAATAGATTACGAAACGATTAAATTAATTCATAAAATTAATATAATGAATAAAACCGCCCAATTAATTGGTGCGTTAAGAAATTAAGAAAACGCGTCAGTTGATTTTCATAATGACGGGGTTTCGCGGGTGCGTTACTTAGCGGAAATGAAACGGTGGGGCTTGTGCGGCCCCCACCTCACAAATATCCTACCAAGTGGGTAGGATATTTTGGATTTGCACCCTATCCATTTCAACTGAGCTTAAGCAGCTTAAAGTTCTCTTTAAGCGGCTTAAAGTGAAATAAAAATAAAATTGTCCTATAACTTTATTTTATTTCAAAACTTAAAAACCAAAAATTAAAAACCACAAACGAGCAAACACAACTCCGGAAGAGGCATTTCTATGAAAATACCGGCGCTGCGATTCCATCGGTGCCCTCAGAATTTGATTCCGAGCACCGGTTCAAAAGTTAGAAAAACCCGCTCATTCGTTCACTAAACGTACCCGAGCCATACTTCGGAAAATGATTCTGGGCACACCGGGCCTCGGAATCAGGTGCCGTCAGAAGCTGCGTTCTTGTAAAATTCCATAGAAAATTAAGAAAAAAAAATTCTTTGAAATTTAGGGGTCTTTACATTACTCCCTCCACTGGGCTTTACGTCCCCATAAATCTTCACCACAAACTTAGGGATACAAAGGCGGTACTGAGGACGCATCTGTGCCTCCCGCTCCCAAGTGATCTCCTGGAGGTTCCCGAGCTGCCATCTGAAGCACACTAGAGGAATCTATCGTCCACATAGGACCCGCTCCGGTCGATCCTCGATCTCCATTGGGACCTCCGCAAAAGTCGACCAATCAAAGACCAGTTACCCATTGTCAAAGATTTGCATCGGTTCGTGCACGTATCTCCTCTACTAAGATACGTGGAAGGCGTCGTGCACCCGGCACAACTGTGGTGGTTGTGCCAGGCGATAAGCCACCTTGCTAATCCTGCTGAGGACCTGGAAGGGTCCGATGAATCGTGGAGACAACTCGCCGCTTCGGCCAAACCTCCGTAATCCACGTCGAGGTGAGACCCGCATGAAGAAGTGGTCGCCATCCTCGAACTCAAGTGGCCTCTGCCTCCTGTCAGCATAGGACTTCTGTCGGCTTTGAGCTATACTCATCCTCTCTTGGATGACCTGGATCATCTCCGATCCAACAAGAACTGCTAAGATTTCTTCTTTTTCGATAAGAGAAATCTGGTCTCATCCCCTGGATGAACCACTTCCTTTGCCTAATACAGTCAATCCCGACATGGATGTTACTAATCCATACGAAGGATGACATCGTAAGGCCTCGACTCTACTACCAAGATATCCAACCGTTACTCTCGCCTCCAAGGGTTGAGTCACACTGTCGGCATCAGTGTGTGGTAACTGGGTCTCCTCCAGTAGATGTCTCACAAGTGAGGGTCAAGTCAATAGTCTAAACTGGAACCTCTTAGTAACAACAAAAAAGAGGACAGGAATAAAAACATCACAAAGGTAAGCGTCTTTTACTATTGCATCTCATAATACAATGACACCACACAACAACAACAAGGAACTAGAAGTACAAAGGACGTATCCACTAGTTCCGCTCCTGTCCATCTACTCCCAGAGCTCCATGATCGAAGGCCTTAGCTGCCTGAAGCTAAGATCTCGCATGTCCACCAACTCCCTGCGGTCGGGGTGGACCTCCTGGAGGTGGTGGTGGAAACACCTCGAAGTGTCGCCCACCATCTGCTACTCGGCCAACTCCTCTGCCTCGTCCGCCTGCACCCTGCAGACCACCGTGGCCGAACCTCTGTCTGGGAGGTCCCTCTACCAGCTACTGCTCATATTTAAGATGAGTCGGGCAGTCTCGAGTCATGTGACCTCGCCCACTGCATGCGTAGAAATGCTTTCCCCTCGTGTAGCTGGCTCTCCTTCAGGTGCCCCGCACAACCGAATCTTCAACCTGAGACTTCCCATCTGATGGTCTGGCCCGTTTGGACCTCTACGTCACCTGTCTACTGCCAGCTACAGAAGACCCTGCTACGGGCCGTCCTGCGGAGGGTCCTATCACTGGACCCTGCTCGGAGAGAAAACTATCCACTAGAAGGGCTCTCTCCAACACCTCTGCCTGTGTCGGAATGTTGAGGGAGGTCATCGAAGCCCTGATCTCATGCCTCAGTCCCTGCTCGAAGGTCCGGGCCCGGAAGAACGGGTCCAGTACCATATCTGTGGTGTAGCGCGAGAGATCAGTAAATCTCGCCGAGTACTGGGCCACTGTCATGCTGCCCTGCCGTAGTTGTAGCAGCTCTTGGATGCGCACCGCACGGAGGGTAGCTGGGACGAACTCAGAGCGGAAGATGTTGTCAAAGTCCGTCCAGAGGAGAGATGTCTAGTCGTGCACCTGGAGCATCAAGCTCCACCATCTGCCTGCTGCCGCGTGCAGGAGGCTCACTGCGAGGATCACCATGAGGTCTGCCGGTGTCCTCACTAATCTTAAAACCCGTACAACTGCATCCAGCCAGTCCTCGGTGGCCTGAGGGTCCGTCTCCCCGCGGAACCTAGGCGTTCGCTGGCGCTGGAACTCATGCAGTGCAATAAGGAGACGTGCATCGTCAGCGGCTGAGGGTGGTATCATCGGTGGCTCGGCGGGTAAAGGTACCGTTGGTTCCTCTGCTGAAAAGGAGCCCTGTATCGGGGCCTCGTCGCTCGGTGGTATGTCATCACGCTCCACTCTCAGAACCCTAGCTAGCTGCCATCGTGGGGCCATCCTGAAAAGAAACAGGTGCGCCATTGTCAGAACTGTATACCTGGTGAGCTGACACAAGTAATCAAAAATAAAACTTGAACACACATGAAATCAACGTTTTCGTGCATTAAGTCGGAAATCAGAAGTCAGGGTCCTGGTGTACGGATACGTCGGCCGCCGCACCAACACTGGACTCCCTGGACTGATAACCACACCCAATACGCTGAACACTATTGCTTCACATAGAAGAAAGATCAGAGTCTGCGGTAGAACCAAACTCTTCTGATAAAAATTTGTCACGACCCGTCCTCGGGGCTCGTGTTGTGACTACCCCAAGCCCACCTTCCATAGGCCAGGGGCTGGCGACTAGCACCAAGGCATAAATCCCGATAAACAGGGAAGGCATTGCCTTTGTAAACTAAACAACAATCACAGAGTAAGAAAGCGGAAAGAGTAATCACTAAGTATAAACTGTAACAAGCTGTGCTGAAAGTGAAAAGGTGCCGGAAATAAAAGCCCAACTGTAAAGTACAACTGAAAGGGGAAAACAGCAACTGAAAAGAAACGCCACAGCGTCGAGCCGTCCTCTGGAAGTCCCACCTGAAGGGTGAGCACAGATATCCTCCACAGATCCTCGGTCCAGTCGTCCGCTCTGAGTACGTCCCGCCCAGTGGTCCACCTCCAGGCACCGTCCTGCTCCGTAAGCCTCTACCACGATTCCGCTGCGCTGTCCGTCGTCTGCATCCAACACAACGAAGTGCGGGCATAGCCCTTGCAGGGGTGAGTATAAGCTACTCAGTAAGGACCTCGAGACCCCTGAAGGTCTCCCGAAATCCACAAAGGATAAACCAGAAGGAAAGATACAATCACGAAATAACAACCGACACTGCTTAGGTATATGACCATACATATACCTAAGTCATCAATTCCCGTTCGGCTCCATCATCCGAGCCCAAGCACAACTCATTCCACACAGGAAAGAAAAACGTATACTCACACAGAAAAGCACAAAATAATCCACAAAGGAGAGCAAAGGTAATCCACATAGGAAAGTAAACAGTAAATCCACACAGGATAGTTCAACACAATCCACAAAGGAGAGTAAACAATAAATCCACACAGGATAGTTCAACACAATCCACAAAGGAGAGTAAACAGTAAATCCACACAGGATAGTTCAACACAATCCACAAAGGAGAGTAAACAGTAAATCCACATAGGATAGTTCAACAAAATCCACAAAGGAGAGTAAACAGTAAATCCACACAAGATAGTTCAACACAATCCACAAAGGAGAGTAACACATGATTCAGCTCACAAAGGTATACATCATCGAAAAGGTGAAAGGGATGATCAGATATAGATACTGAATCATCTAAGCTGGGACCCAATTAGGATACAAGTCCAGCTGTCTTCATTGATTCATCTATGCTGGGACCCACATAGGATACAAGACCAGCACTGAATCATCCAAGCTGGGACCCACATAGGATACAAGACCAGCACAGCTGGGACCCACATAGGATACAAGACCAGCACTCTTCATTGATTCATCTATGCTGGGACCCACATAGGATACAAGACCAGCACTGAATCATCTAAGCTGGGACCCACATAGGATACAAGACCAGCACAGCTGGGACCCACACAGGATACAAGACCAGCACTCTTCATTGATTCATCTATGCTGGGACCCACATAGGATACAAGACCAACACTCTTCATTGATTCATCTATGCTGGGAACCACATAGGATAAAAGACCAGCACTGAATCATCTAAGCTGGGACCCACATAGGATACAAGACCAGCACAGCTGGGACCCACATTGGATACAAGACCATTACTCTTCATTGATTCATCTATGCTGGGACCCACATAGGATACAAGACCAGCACTGAATCATCTATGCTGGGACCCACATAGGATACAAGACCAGCACATCTGGGACCCACATAAGATACAAGACCAACACTCTTCATCGTCGCAGTCAACTGAGGATCTCTGCACAGTCGTCGTCGTCGAAGTCACAGACGGCGCATCAATCCCCTCCTTCCACGAGCCGAGAGGCTGATACATCAACTTACACAAAGTCCGATGTTGATGTATCCAAAAGTCCCATATTTTCAACAGGAACTCAACGTCGCAGACGGCGCGTCAATCGGACGTCCGGTCTGAGAGATATTGGCTTTTTTGTCCCAGGGGCCCGGTTGGTTTTCAAAGAAAAACCAACTCGACCATACTCCACATGCGTCCAAAACTTGGGTGGATTATGCCAAAAGATCCGTCTCACTTAGAGGAACTCAACGAAGTCGACGTCACGTCGATCGGACGTCCGAAGCTCAAGATATGACTGTTTCCGCTCTGAGGGCCCGGTTGGTTTTGTGTACGAACCAACCTGGACGAACCGAAAGTATTCAGAAACCTTGAGTGTGATATACCGAAACGACCGTCTCGATCCAAGGATCGCATCGCCGCTGACGACGTGTCGTTCGGAGGCACGTAGGTAATGTCACAGGCAAAAAATCAAAAACGGTCCGAAGACGGGGGATCTGGGCCCGGACCGACCCGGCCCAACCCCCCCTGGGTAGACCCGAACGGGGTCGACCCGACCCGGGTCAGGGTCGGACCCAGTTCGGCACGGCCCGGTCCGGCCAGGGCGCGACCCGGCCGGTCGGGCCGGCCCGGCTCGGCTCGGCCAAGCGGCCGAGCGAGGCAGCCGCGGGGCACTGCCCCCATTCGATGGAAGTGTCGCGGCCCCGTGTGGGGCCACGCTGGAGTCAACGGACATGGCATAGCCGCGTCTCGTGCGTGAGGGCCGGACCCGCGCGGCCGCGGGTCCGCTGGCCGCCGCCGCCGCGGCTTCAGCCGCTACGGCCCTGTCCGGCGTCGCGCTGGGGCGCCGCCGCCTCCGACCGCCGGTGACCCGCGCTGCCGGTGGCTTCCGTGGGCCACCGGAGTTGCTCTGGTGGTCCGTTTTCCTTCCTGTATGCGCCGGTGCTCCTCCCGAGTTCCATTCTTTACTGCGGAAACATCAAATCGCCCATGCCTCACATTTTGTCATCGCCCACCAAATCCGCACAACAACAAAGAACTGCGGTGGGTTGTCGGGCCGTGTTCGTTCGGCCTGCACCCTCCGCATTAGGTGATAACAACTGGGAAGAATAATAAACATATCAAGTAACAATTTTAATAAATTAAAATTGTTCTTATGAAACCGGGTTCTTTATTTTAAAAGAAACGATCACGGGAAAAAATAAATTATTTCACAACAACCCCTACCTCGTCAAGTCGTCGCACGCGCGTTCTTCGCGGAATTGGTCGTCATGGAAGGAGGGGATCATCGTGTCGTCGTGGTATCCGGTGTTGCGTCAACGAACTCCGAGGACCATGAAACAACAGATTTAATTAATAATAATTAAATCCATATTGTTGTTTTAATTCACAAAGTAAAATTAAAAAAAAGAGCGCAACCCCCATACCTTGTCACTGCCGATCGAAGGTTGTCGCGGGGTTGGATTGTCACGGAAGAACGTCGCGGAAGAATAATCACCGGTGTCGCGGAACTTGGCGTCGCGTCGTCGATTTTCCGAGGGCTCGGTGTTCTTCGCGTTCTTCGCGAAGGAGGATGAAGAACTCTTGGTTTCTGTCAAATCCTCTCAACGAACATTTTTTCCAGAAGTCGTGCATTGGTCTTATTTTATTATTACGCCAACGGATTGAAAACAGATTAAGAAACGATTAAATTAATTCATAGAATTTATTCAACGAATAAAACCGCCCAATTAATTAGTACGTTAAGAAATTAAGAAAACGCGTTAGTTGACATTAATAATGACGAGTTTTCGCAGATGCGTTACTTAGGAGAAAAGAAACGATGGGGCTCGTGTGGCCCCCACCTCACAAATATCCTACCAATTGGGTAGGATATTTTGGATTTGCACCCTATCCGTTTCAACTGAGCTTAAGCAGCTTAAAGTGGTCTTTAAGCGGCTTAAAGTGAAATAAAAATAAAATTATCGTATAACGTTATTTTATTTCAAAACTTAAAACCCAAAAAATAAAAACCACAAAAGAGAAAACGCAACTCCGGAAGAGGCGTTTATAATCAAATACCGGCACTGCGATTCCATCGGTGCCCTCGGAATTCGATTCCGAGCACCGGTTCAAAAGATAGAAAAACCCACTCGTTTGTTCACTGAACATACCCGAGACAAACTTCGAAAATGATTATGGGCACACCGGGCCTCGGAATCAGGTGCCGTCAGAATCTGCGTTCATGTAAAATTCCAAAGAAAATTAAGAAGAAACAAATTCCCTTGAAATTTACGGGTCTTTACATCAGGGGGTGGGTGAGTCGGTATCCCAGATTGTGGTTTTATATCTGGATGACCAAATAACATTTCAAGTTGATTTCTTTCTCATGGATTATCATTTTAGGGTTGTTTTCCAATATAACTTTTCATGATTACCTTTATTGAGAGAGTTAGTTTTTTCTATTGAGCTAGTTCCAGGAGATACACTGATATCCATTTCTCCCCACAGGATGACTACTACTAAGATTCAAGATCTCAAGATGCAGCAATAAGATTTATGGATAAGGGGGTTTATCTAACCTAGTAATTCTGTATGGGATTCAAAACACCATTTTTTTTAGAACGGTATATGGAACCATCTAGCTATGTTTAGAATACACTAAACAGAACTAGATAACTGTTAAGAACCATCATCCTTGGCCAAAAATATATGATCTAGTTGAATAGTTTTGATGATCTCAATCACTATCAAATATTTATATGAGGTCAATTTTTCAATATTTTCGTGTTGGACCATAAGACATACCTCACATAGATTTTCATAGTAGTTATGGTCTATAAGAGTATTTCGTTATGTCAGTCATTCTCACAAATGCTTCAATACTCCTTATGGAACTAATGAACAAATTATTCCATCTTTATCTTGATTCATTTATAATTGTTTTCATTTATTGTATCTTGGTGAATTATAAAAACTAAATATGGACATGAAAATCATATTGATATATTATTGAATACACTGAGAGGGAATGAGTTATATGCTATGCTCATAAGGTTACACTTCCAGATGGATCATGTTCACTTCACGAGTCAAATTATATATGAGATAAGAGTATCTTTTGACCCCAAGAATGTGAGAAGAGTAGTTACCTGGGAGCATTAAAAAAAGTAATTGAGGAATATATTTTCATAGGGATGACCAGTAAGTATTTGTTTTTCATATTTCCTTCTCATTCCTTGTAGCACATCTTACAAACATGGCTAACAATGGTGTGAAAATTCTATAATCATATTTCCGTGAGAGGATATTTCATGAGATGAAAGGGTGATTCACTTCATCACCAATACTAATTTTTCTAGATCATATTATATGTTACACTATTTAATGTGATACATAATCTATTGGGATAGGTGTAGTGCATATTAGGGATGGGAGAGTCATGGTCTATGAGTCTTGAAAATTGAGGCCACATGAATGGAATTAGCCAATGCACGGTCTCTAGTTAGCTACATTTGTTCATTTATTGGGATGTTGGAGACATTACATACATAGATAGAATATTTTCATGTACAGAGACCACAAAATCCTCATATACATATTTATAAAATATGATATTAATCCGAGGTAGTGAAGGTGGGTTGAATAACATCAGTCTTATTATTTCAATCTTGCCTAAATGGATGGTAAAGAAAATTTAATGGCAGAATCAATGGGAAGGATGACTCATATATAGGTATTTTAGCATTCTTGTAATGATTGGAAGCTCATGTATTTGTTATTTAAGATTCACTTGGAGGTGAACTATAGTTAGGGAAATATTTATTATTCATCATAGTTTTTCACATCTACCCTTTTAGTTAGGGTGAGGATGAGACATCTAGCAGGCTTAGAAGGCCTTGTAATATGGTATAGTGGTGAATGTTTTGACCCTACTCCTAGTTGGAAAGTAGGAGAGGATTAATTTATATGTGAACATGGTCATGGATGGGTTTCATTATACATGCATGTGTAATTGATGCGAGACTATCATGATTCATCTTTGGTAGTGCACCTGAGCTTGACCAATATGAATTGGGATTTACACTTCCAATATTGGTGGTTGGGTATGAAAAGAGATGTACCTAGTTTTTTATACGGTGTTCCACCTGTTAGGTGTGGAAGGAGAAACACCATTGACCAGATGATATTTTGCAATAATTACCCCTCCCAAAGTGGAAGTGGGTTAACATTGTGATGGATTTCTTGAAAGGTTTAATGAGGTTTCCTCAACGTAATGATTTTGTATGGGATGTTGTTGATAGGATAAAGAAGGATGAACATTTCCTACAAATAAAGGGGTCCTTATGTACTGATGATCTGGGAAGGATTTATATCCATGAGATGGTATGGCTCCACGGGGTCTCATGCACTATCATTTCTGATTAAGATTCCTGATTTACTTCATTATAATGGAAAGGTCTACAAAGGTAATTTGATAAATTTGTGATTTTTATTATGACATTCTACCCTAGAGAGATGGCCAGTTAGATCACACAACTCAAGTGAATGAGGACACGATGGGTGAATACATCCAATATTTCATGTTTTTTTGGGAGAGTCATGTACCCCTAGTAGAATTCATCATTAAAAATGGATTTTCGGTTACCATTCAGATGGTTTCTACTGAGGATTTGTATGATAGGACATGTATCTCACCCCTGTGTCTGATAGAGGTAGGAGAGACAACTATGCCTGGACATTATCTGTTTAGCAGACCATAGAGTAGGTTCAGTAGATTCAAAACTGGATGGATAGTGCACAGTCTCATTAGAAATCATACATTGATCTCCTTAGATGACCACTAGATTTAATGGTTAGGAATTAGGTTTTATTATTTCTTTCACCATGTTTGGGACACTAGATGATCATGACATCGGGTAATATTCTACCATGGTATGTAAGTTCGTCCATTATTCAAGAGAGAGGTAGGATGGAAGTCTATTAGTTGCAAATACCTTAGAGGTACATATCCATACATGAAGTATTCAATGTATATCAGCTTTGTTGTTACAATTTTGACCTGTATCATTCCATTCAACCTGAGAAGGTTTAGTTATAAGTAGATGTATCCTTTGAGGAGCCTATATGTTTTAGGGATCATAGGATGATGGTTATCCATGAATGTTTAGTTCCATTAGTACAAGTGTTATGGAAGCACTGTTGTGCGCAAGATGTGACCTAGGATTAACAGGATGATGGACAATCCCAATGGTTGATGTTATTCATAGTTCATGATTCACCACCCTTGGAAGGAAAATTTAGGGATGAATTTCTTTATGGGGGATTTTTTATGGACCTGGTACTTCTTTGAGGGGTAGATCTTTTAAATTTAGTTAATTCATAGTATAATTATTTAAATATGGCCTAATATGAATGACCATTGAGGTTATGGTAGTGGAGGTGGTGTCTTGGGATCGTTCAGTGCCCAAAATACAAGATTATGGATGAAATAGGTCTGTCACATGGTGAGATTAAACCATGTGGGATAGGCCACAATGTTAGATAAAACCATGTGAGGCTGTGCAGTGAGTAGGGTAAGGCTGCATGGTTAGACCAAACCTTGTGGTTAGGGGTACATGGAAATGAGACCATGTCTTCAATATTGACATTGGGATTTTTCATGGTTTCTACATAGTTAGTTAAACTATGAGAAGTAACTGTGAGATATTCCCTTCCATATACTAATCATGCATGGTTGGTTAAAGATTTGTATAATATTGTGCCTAAACCATGCTGCGTAAATATTTTGGGTAAAATGACTATTTTTTTCCTTAAATTTCTTCTAGTCATAATATTAACTCTTTTTTATCTTTATTAAAGAAGAGGAACATTTTTATATCCCACATGGATGTCTAATCTATCAATTAATGTTGACTCTCGATTCGATCTCTGATTCAACTACTGCTCATCTTGTTCTATGATCATCGGTGAGTACTCAGTTCCTTTTTATCCATTATTCATTTGATCTACTATCGATTCTGTATTTAAGTGAATTTTAATTTTCTATATTATTAGCTTCATCATCTTTTCATTGAACTTCTTCTTACATGAGCTTCATTAGGATCTAATACTAGACAAGTTGTCAACTACTATCCCAAAGTAGGTTGTCTCGTGACTTTTGTTTGAAGTCAATGTTTTTATATATTGTGTTTGCTCTAGGCACCCAATTCTTAGAGAATTTCCCTTAAAAAGGATTTTAAGACTTGAAATTATTTGTTTATAATGGTCTAGGTATTCAATGTGGTCATCAATATATGGTCATAGTTTAAACACCTTGAAATCAAAATCACCCCATTTTGTTATGTTGTTTATTTAAATAGGAAATGTATTGCAACATGTGAAATTGGAAACCTTGAGGTTCTCCCTCTTACCCATTATTAATAGATTTTTAATATTGAATTTACAATTTTAATTAGAATGAGTTATAATTTGATTTGGGATATCATTTATAATTTAATTGTTTAATGGGAAGGGGTGAAATGACCATGACCCATGGCACGTTCCTCATAAGGTTTTTGTAAGTTAGAATTTCATTTTTCAAATGAAATTCCCTTATGAGTAATTTAATGGAAGGCCTTATAATCTTGGTCAATGATTTTAGCCACCCTCGACGGTGAGTTTCAAATGTAATGTTTTTTTGTAGACATGGTAAAATGATATTGATATTGAATTTATTATATTCCATGGGTGACACATGTATCCATATAAGAATGTCATGGATAGACTCAATTAGATTGTTCCTTTCTTATGCCTGAGTGATACATGAAATACCTTGAAGTCTTCTAAGGATGAACGTTAAGGATTGAATTTTATGACTAATGATACATGGATTCATATAATAATTCCATGGATGGACTCAAAGGGAATTAAATCATATTTTCGGGGGTGATACTTTGGAGTCCTTAGTGGATCTCCAAGTACAAACTCAAGTAGCATTGGCTTTATAGAACACCAATATCAATACGTGGGTTATTGATGATCACAATGAGTGGTCTCATATGGTGTTGTTCAATATTATACAAAGATAGATAGAAGGATTGAAATCTAATAATTACATTTATGAAATCAGGTTCATAATTGATGAATGAATGAATGGAATTATAGGATTCTTCTTCCAAGCCAATGAAAAATATTGGATTTAGTTATTGTATATATTTTTTGGATTTTCGATTCAATAATCCGTGATAATAATATTATGAGAGACATTGGGTTATGTGGTAGGTCTCAAGATAAATTAATAAAATGAAGTTGAATCATTAAATGTACATTATTTTAAATGATGTATTCTTAAAAATTTATTCAGAGACATACTTATCAAATGGAATTGATGAAATGAATTGGTTATAAATTGAGAACCAGGAATTTATAAGATATTTACTTTCAGTAATTCCTTTTGATATTATACTTCAAACTATTTAACACCATGAGATTTTATGAGATATATTATTTTTAATATCTTTGATATATTATATTGTATGCTACACCAATATTATCTTGCAGTATATGCAATAATATACTTGGCTTGTGTTTCACGCTAGAATTGCCTTTATCAAAAGCGTGTGTTGTATGTAATATCATGTTTCACTAAACAACGATATATTGTAATAATATTATTATGAACTATCCGTTAAGAATATTATTGACCACATTTTTAAATTTATAGCATTATAATTTATCTTACACATATAATAGAACATGGTATCAAAACAAAATAATTTTTTCAGGTAAAATAAGTATTTTTCAAAAAATACACTTTTGCGGCCTTTTGATGACACACCCACAATAGATATAGTTTTTGACATGTTTAGAATCTCAATTTGAAAAATTAAACTTCTTATTTTGAATCATGATATAAAAATATACATTTGATAAATTTTTGACATTATCCTCATAACCTTCATATTTTGATGAATAGTAAAAATATGCTAAATTTTAATTAAAGAAAACTTTTTTCATCACGATAATTTTATTGAAAAATTATAATATTGAATGGGTTTAAATTATAAATAGAATATATTTTTACCATTTAATATAATTTAAGTCATTAGCATTAATTTTACACTAAATTCATAGATAAAAACATTTCAATTTTTTGCAATGTTTTAACTTTTAAAACACATTTTGCCAACAGCAAGATTAATTTTAAATAAAATATTGTCACGTATGTGTATTTAATTTGAAAAAATTGATTCCATATTTTGAATCATTGGGTTAAAATTATGTTAATAGGACAATGTTTGTTTTTAGGCATTATGAATAGTAACTACGGTAAATTTTATTTACCACAGTTAAAGGTAAATCAGGAAATTAAGGGTAAAAATAATATTAAAAAATTACCATAACACTTGTATTAATATAATTGGATGAATATATTTCGTCCTAAAATATACTGGGGTATAAATGGAATCAATTTGAACCCACATGAATGTGATTAAGACCTTAAATTTATTTAATTTAATGGAAAGTGAAATATGTCTCACTCAAACTTTAATAATTTAAAAAAATTTAATATAATGTTATACAAAATATAAATTCTATTATAAATTCTCATTTTTAAGATAAATTTTTTTTCTTTGTTATGGTTATTTATTTATAATTTTTAGGAAATATTTAATTTCTTTAATATCTTATACATTAATGATGCAGAAATTATTTATCTAGTGAGAAATCAAAAATATAGTTTTTATTAAAACAATAATACCTATAAAAGGCCCCAAAACATGACCTAAACTTATTGTTCGTGTATATATGAACCATAATCAACCAATGGTCTAATTTTGGTCCATTTGGAGCTTTATAAAAGTGAATATGACACTTATATTATTTTACTTTAAAATATGTCAAAGTTGTCACCTTCATAATTTAATAAATATAACAATTAAAATGTTTTCACTTTTTTATGATAAATTAGAGTAAATTTATTATTAAAAAATTTATTCGATTAATATTTATCATAGTATTTTATTTTTTATTTTAATGAAAACAATAATTATATTAAATAATTATACATAAATGTTGTAATAATAATTTTTTTAAGAGAAATATCAAAAAATGATTTTAAAAACATTAAAATAAATATTATATGAACAAATTAATGTTCTACATGAATTTTTGAGATGTATATGACATGTTAAAATTTTATTAAATATTTTATTTTGAATATATATTCTGTATGTATCTTATTTAAATTCAAATAATTTAATATTGTCAAAATTGAAACTATTTAAATTTAATAAAAATAACATATTATTAAATTTATTAAAAATCGCAAAAATATTTAAAAATTATAAATTTAAATTTAAATGGTATAAAATTTCAAAAGGAACCCAATTATGTACAATTAACCACACATAAGTTAGTATTTATAACAATTTAGAATTTAGAATCTTATTACCACAAATAAAATAAAATACATTAATTAAGGATAAAACAAAATGATAAGGTCTAAAATAAATTTACAATGTGTATAAATTTTATTGGATGATGATATTAAAACCCTTTATCATCTCATATTTTAATTTGAGTCATTTTTGGAATTATTTATGTGGGGTTTGAGTTTATTATAAATTAATATTTTTTAGAGTTTCCTAAAGTGACCCTCTACTCTCTTATAAAAGGGCACCTCCTCCGTCTCCTCTTCACATCATTTTGAGCTTTCAAGCTCGTCAAACCCCTACCAATTACTCTTTCAAAACTCATTAGTCACATTATAGAGGTTCTGGTCTACTCAAAATACCAACTCTAGTGCCCTAAGAGGATGTTTAAAAGAGGCATGTCGGGGAAGAGGTAATCTCTTCTACCGATTCGTTCAAGTTTCTTTATTATTTTACTTATTTAGTTGTTTAGTTATAAATTAATATCATAAGTATCAATAATATACTAATATGTTATTATAAATATGAAACAATCCTATTTCACCTTATATCAATCCTATGAAAAATGAAATCACCGTGCATGAGTACGTACAGAATACTGTCTCCCCGCAGTGGAGTAATATGTTTTTCCACCACCATCATACATGGATGGATATAATAAAGGGAATAATAAATATATATAATTATTATAATATAATATTTATTCTGAGATATTATATCATCCACTCCAATTCCATTCAATAATTATGGGAACGATATCATCGCTCGTGCGTACGTACAGATTACCATCTCCACGATGCGATTAAATTCATTCCCCATGTTAACCATTACAGAATGATTATAAACTATATTTAATAAATAATAAAGAAATATATGACATTATAATGACACTATATTTATATATATGTTATTTAATTACTTCCATTCAATTTAATAAACAAACAAAAACAACGTTCTTGCGTACGTACGACCTACTGTCTCCATGAACGGTGTATTTCATTTCATTTATCGATCTAATATATATTTTTTTATTCTTAATATATATTATATATAAATCATGTTTTAAATTATTTAATTACATAATCATGATCTATGTAATCATATGATAAAATTACAAGTCAACAAACATATGATAAATGAAACGATTTTACCCAAAATGCCGCTTTAACATGGAATTTACAAATGAACGGGAAATATAAAGTCTCAGTGAATCATATATGTTATCATAAATATTATTATTGTTCTATTACAAGTTAATAATATGTTTAAACTAATTATATAGGAGTCTCAAAAACATATGTATGAAATTTCACATAAGTTAAGGTATTATTTTATCTCACTTTTATTTTTGTGAGACATATGCGTTAATCACCATCTATTTATTTTGTATGGTGCTTATGCATCCCTCCATTTTTTAGGATTTTTTTTATTAAATATATTATATTTACATATTCATGTAATTTTCCTTATTTTATGACACGTATGATTCCACTGATCATTAATGGTAATGGGAAACTTTTCCAATCTCGTTTCTATCCAAGATTGTTTATTCGTAAGTATTTGTTGGGGTTATATTTATCATCAATGTCCATGTATTGTAAAACAGTTTTCATAAAATATTTATTATTCTTCTATGTATTTTTAAAGTCATTTTACCCGTTGTTGACTATGACCACATTGTATGGAAGGAATCTTTTTTTGGTTTACCATACAATGTACTTTTTGACATTCTAGAAAAAGTACAAGGAGAATGTTTTTTTTACTTATATGGCATGAAGCTATATTTACGCTTTCATAACGTATTATTTCTATGAAGAATCCTCTATAATATTTCATGATTATTTTCAATGAAACTATTTTCTTATAAATTTGCACGACATTTAGTGAAAAGAAAATTATTTTGAAGAAGAATGGATATTGTCCTCAAGAATTCATTTCTAGTGTTTTATCAAAACTATTTTCAATCTAAGATGACATTCTATAATATAGATATTTTTCGTATATAATGTCCCTATTAATTACATGAATTTTTATGGTGAAATTATATCCAAGGTTTTATATGGATTATGTTATGATGGGATTATGTATATGAAACCAATTTTATTCATTGGGTTATGATGAAGGATTTATGATTATTTTGCAGCACATGAATGAATGAGTTCATTATGATATGGTGGGGGACCTATATCTATATCCAATTCATTGGGTAGAAATTTATATATCATGATATATACATTTCTAGAACGGTAGGTGAATCCAGTTTAGTAATGGAATGTGTCCACTGTGATGGTCTAGGCAGCAATGCCTTGGCTACTATGGAAATCATAAAATTTGACTAATAGGTTTCCACAATTACATGTATTATTCCCATTATATTTAATCATGATTGATGTTCCTTTATGATCTATGCCTTATGTACTTCCAAGATATATTTTACAACTCAATATTTTGATGTTTAAACTTTATGTTCATGTTTTTAAGTTCAAATGTATATGGTTCATTTTATTTTTTCCATACTTACCCTTGCTATGAATTTGAGCTCACCATTTTTATGATTTTTTCCCCACGACATAAATAAATGTTTGAGGTGTGAAAAAAATGGGAAGATATTTATGGGAGATTTTGAAGAACATTCACAATTATTATTAGATTATTTTCCATGTTTCCAATGACACTAAACTATTATGGTTCTCGGGTGTCTGTTTTAAGTATTTTGCAAAAGTAATGTGATGTCCATGTATGTCATGCTTGGCTCTCCAAAGTTGGTATCAGAGGAAAGGGTTAGTCCACATTTGGAAACTAGGATGTGGAAACTTTAGTGAAATACCTGGAGATATTTCTAAACTATGTCTAGGGATATCCCTAAGATTTCGTGTAACTATAGGTTATAGTCCTGGAATTATATTGAAGATCATGAATATTCGATGGTGAACCAAAGGTGTCATGGATTAAAGAATGTTTGGTAAGTTAAACATTCCATAAGTGACTTTTTATGATTTTGTGGTTCCTCATTATTTAAACTGTTTCTTACACAATGGTTTCTAGTTTTAGTTAATAGTGGGAAATAGAAGGAATTGGGTTAACATTGAATCCGATGGACAAATTGGTTACTATGAAAAGTGAAATTGCTTAATGCCTTGAGAGAATGATATTGGGATTCTGTCGAATTAGTCATCCTGATATATGATTAACAAGGTAAACTTTAGTGGTATTCCTAAGACATAAAGTAAGAGGATGATGGAATTTTATGCATGTTCTCATGGAGAGGAACATAGAGGAAGGAAGATAAATCTCTCTTCATATCAAGAATATGAGAAGAAGAAACTTGAGGAATACCTCAAATAGAGGGGAAGATGTTATCTATGTGGGGAAAATGGTCATAGAGTGACAGACTATTGTGGAGTTCAACATCTTATCTTTGGAGAACATCTGTATTACACAACTCAATGCCCTTACCTAAGAGGTTACTTCTAAATCAAGGATGGACCTATTCCATTCCAATCAATGAATAGTATGGATTGAAGGGATTATTTATTGGAATTCAACAATAATGTTGTTGAGGTACTTTTATGTTATATTTAAATATCTATGTATTAGTCCATTGTGGTTTTCTATAAGAATATGGTACTACTAACCATGAAAAGTGATTTAAATATTTTTGGAAATCAGATGATATGCGCATAATGAAGGGATGAAGAGAAACTAATATGTTTAATATTATTAATGAGCTCATGACTGATATAAGGAAAAAGTGATATCATGATTTGAGTATATAGAATTGTTTAGATTTTGGTATGTGGAAAGACATACCTTTTTACATCATTCGTGTTTTCACTAAGGTTCTATGTCAATTCATGTTTCATGAATACATGATTAAGGTATTCATATGGTTATAATGTGACCAACAAGATATATTTTATGATATATGTGGGATAAATGATGGTATTCACATGCTTGTTATATGACCTTTCTAGTAATCATTTTCTTTATATTGTCAGTTTGGACAGAAATATTTTGGATAAGCCTAAAGGTTGGAATGGATTAAGTTTGACATCAGGTAGTATTGTTTAAGGCTAGAAGATTTTTTTCCAAAATTATTTCTATAATGTTATAATGGTGTAGTTTTAGGAAAAGGACAACCCGTAGGATGGGTGAAAACCCGTCGCATCGGACAAGGTTGTGGGAATCAAACCCACAACCGAAGTGAAACAAGCTTTTATCACCTACCACTGGCTTACAGGAAGGCCCTAGTAAGAAGAAATTAGTTTTATTTTATTATGTGATATGATAGAAGAACTATAAGTCCATTTTTTGGAACCATATACGATTAATATGACCATATATGCACTTATGTATATTTAATAACTTTTTCTAACCATTTTTTTGAGACCGATGGAATAACCAAACATTCTATCACAAGATCAACTAACACTTCATGAATGTCAATTTCAACTTCATTTCATTAAGATATGATGTGGAAATTGTTCAAGGAATGAGAAACAATGAGATTGTACCAAAATCAAGTATTTATTTCTTCTAATTCAACCATTTCAAATTTATGGAAAGGATTATGAAAACCAAAAAAGTTTTCCTAGTACACTCATAACCGATGAATCAGATGGTACCATAGATCATAACAAAATTATGGCTTTGGGATTGTTGGCGTTTTCATAGCCATGTTATCTACAACTCTCCATCAGTACATGATGGTTAGATTTCTCTTCCATATCCATATTTTCTGCTACGTTCTCCTATGTGTAAACCCAGTGATGAGTTAATTTTGATAAACGTTTCGTTTTATAATTTAGTTTTTAAAATTAAGTTTTAGTATTACTTTTTATGATGTGGCTTTCTATGAGAGAAAATTTCAATTAGTAAGCCACTTATAACCCCGATGAATTTCAAGGGAGAAATTCATTTTAAGGTGGGTAGAATGTAAAACCCTGAGATTTTATGAGATATATATTTTTTAATTTCATTGATATCTTCTATTGTATGCTACACCACAATTATCTTTCATTATAGGCAACGATATAATTTGGTTGGTGTTGCACGCAAGACCGACCTTCCTCAATTGCGTGTGTTGTACGCAATATCGACTTTCACTAAACAACAATATATAGTTATAATATTATTATGAACTAGATGTTATGAATAGTATTAACCAAATTTTGATTTTTATGAAATTATCATTCATCTTACACGTATACTAGAACATGGTTTGAGAAAAAAATAAATTTTTCAGATAAAATAATTATTCTTATAAAATTGCAGTTTTGCTGCCTTTTGATGGCGCACCGACTATAAATCTAGTTTTTTACATGTTTATAAGTTTTATTTTACAAATTAAACTTCTTATTTTGAATAAGGATATATAAAATTTACATTTGATAAAATTTTGACATTATTCTGATAACATTTATATTTTGATGAATAGTAAAAATATGCTAAATTTTAATTAAAAACAAATTTTTTCATCAAGATAATTTATGTGGTAAAGTTATAATATTTAATGGTTTTAAAGTATAAATAGAATATATTTTTAAAATTTAATATAATTTAATCCATCATCATTAATTTTATAGTGAATTCACATTTAAAAACTTTACAATCTTTTGCAAATTTTTAACTTTTAAAACCCATTTTCTCAACAGCGGGATTAATTTTAAATTAAATACTGCTACTTTTGTGTATTGAATTTTAAAAAATGGATTTCATATTTGGAATCATTGGGTCAAAATTATTTAAATAGGATAATTTTTATTTTTAGTCACTATGAATAGTAACTATAGTAAATTTTATTTACCAATGTTAAAGGTAAATCAGGAAATTAAGGGAAAAATAAGATTATAAAATAACCCTAACTCTTGTATTAATATAATTGGATGATTAAATTTCGTCCTAAAATATACCTTGGTCAAAATGGAATCTACGATAACGTATTTGGATGTGATTAAGACCTTTTATTTATTTTATTTAATGGAATGTGAAATATGTCTCCCTCAAACTTTAAAAATTAAAGCATTTTTAAAATAAGGTTATATAGAATATAAATTTAATTATAAGTACTCATTTGAAATAATTATTTTCCCTTTTAATGGTAATTTATTTTTAAATTTTATGAAATATTTAACTACCTTAATAGCTTATACATTAATTATGGAAAAATTATTTATTTCGTGAAAATTCAATAATAATGTTTTAATTAAAATAATAATTCTTCTCAAAACGCCCAAAAATCATTCCAAAACATATTGGTCGTGTATATATAAACCCTAATCAACCAATGGTATAATTGTGGACCATTTGGAGCCTTATAAAAGCGATTATGACTACTATATTATTTTATTTTAAAAGATGTCAAAGTTGTCCCCTTCATAATTTAAAAAAATATAAAATTTTAAATGTTGTGATTTTATGATGATAAATTCGAGTAAAAGAATTATTATAAAATCTATTTCATTTTTATTTATCATAGTTTTTATTTGCTATTTTGATGCAAAAAATTAATTATATTAAATAATTATACATAAATGTTGTTATAGTTATTTTGTTAAGAGAAATATCAAATTAATGGTTTTAAAAACTTGAAAATAAATATTATATGAACAAATTATTGTGCTCCCTAAAATTTTTAGACGAATATGTCATGTTAAGAAACTATTAAATATTTTTTTCGAATATATATTCTGTGTGTATTTTATTTAAAATCAAATAATTGTATAGTGTCAAAATAGACACTATTTTTATTTTATAAATACAACATATTATCAAATTGTTTAAAAATCACAAAAATATTTAAAAAGTATAAATTTAAATTTATATAGTATACAATTTCATAAAGTATCCAATTATGGTCAATTCACAACATGTAGGTAAGTTTTTATAACAGTTTAGAATTTAGAATCTTATTACCACAAATAAAATTAAATACATTAAATTAGGATAAAACAAAATGATATGGTTTAAAATAATTTTACAACATGTATATACTTTATTGGATGATGATATATCAACTCTATATCATCTAATATTTTAATTTGAGTCTTTTTGGAAGTTTCTATGTGGGGTTTGAGTTTAATATAAATTAATATTTTTGAGAGTTTCCTAAATTGCCCCCTCTCCTCTCTTATAAAAGGGAACCACCTCCCTCTCCACTTCACATCATTTTCTGCCTTCTCTCTCGTCCAAAACCTACAAATTACTCTTATAAACCTTTCTAGTTACATTATAGAGGTTTTGGTCTTCTCAAAAGGCCACCTCTAGTGCCCTAAGAGGATGTTTAAAAGAGGCACGTCGAGGAAGATGTAATCACTTCTACTAATTCTTTCATGATTATTTCTTATTATATTTCTTTAGTTGTTTAATTATAAAGTATTAACATCAGTATCAATAATATACTGATATTTTATTATAAATATTAAACAAACCTATTTCAACATATATCCATCCTACGAAAAATGAAATCGCTGCGCGTGCGTACGTACGGAATACAGTCTCCACGTAGTGGTGTAATATGTTTTTCCACCACCACCATACATGGATGGATATAATCATGGAAATAATAACTATATATGATTATTATAACATCATACTTATTCTGAGATATTAATTCATCCACTCCAATTCCATTCAATAATTACGGGAATGATATCATCTCTCGTGTGTATGTATGGATTACCGTCTCAACGACGCGATGAGATTGATTCACGATGCTAACCATTACAGAGTGATTTAAAGAATATATAATAAATAATAATGATATATATGAAATAATAATAATAATATTATTATTTATATGTTATTTACTTACTTAAATTAAATTTAATAAGGAAACGAAAACAGCATTCATGCGTACGTATGGCCTACCGTCTCCATAAACGGTGTATTTCACTTCATTTACCTGTATACTATATATATTTATATGTTATATATATACATTATATATAAATCATGTATTAAATTATATAATTAATTAATAATTATTTATGTAATCATATGAAAAAATTACAAGTCAACGCACATACGATAAATGAAACGATTTTACCCAAAATGCCGCTTTAACATGGAATTTACAAATGAACGTGAAATATAAAGTCTCAGTGAATCATATATGAAATCATAAGAATTATTATTGATCTATTATAAGATAATAATATGTTTAAACCCACTATATAGATGTCTTAGATATATATGGAAGAAATTGGAATAAGGTAAGGGATTATTTCATCTCACTTTTATTTTTGTGAGACATATGACTTAATCACCATCTATTTCTTTTGTGTGGTGTTTATGAATCCCAATAATGTTTTATGATTTTTATTATTAAGGATATGATATTGACATATTCATGTAAGTTTTTTTATTTTATGAAACATATGATTCGACTGATCATAAATGGTAATGGGTAACTTTTCCAATCTCGTTTCTATCCAAGATTGTTAATTAGTGAGTATTTACTGGGGTAATATTTATCTTCAATGTCCATGTCTTCTAAAACTGTTTTCATAAAATATTTACTATTCATCCATGTATGTTTAAAGTTATTTTTACCCATTTCTGACTTTTACCACATTGTATGGAAGAAATATTTCATTTGTTTACCATATAAGGTACTTTTTGACTTTTCCAGAAAAAGTACGAGGAGAATGTTTTTTTACTAATATGGAAGGAATAAATTTTTACAGTTTCATAATGCCTTGTTTCTATCAAGCTTCCTCTACAATATTTCATGGTTATTTTCAACTAAATTCTTTTCTTTAAAATTTTCAAGACATTTTGAGAAAAGAAAATGATTTTGAAAAGAAAGGATATATTCCTCAATAATTCATATCAAGTGTTCTTTCAAAACTATTTTCCATCTGAGATGACATTCCTTAATATGGAAATGTTTCATGTATAATGTACCAATTATTTACATGGTTTTTTTGATGAAATTATATCCATAGTTTTATATGGATTATGTTATTATGGGATGATGTATATGAGACCCATTTTATTCATTGGGTTATATTGAATGATTTATGCTTATTTTGTCGCACACGAATGAATGATTTCATTATGAGATGGGTGGGACCTATATATCCCTCCACTGAATTATGTAACGATTTATATCTCATGAGATTGACATGGATGTAATGGAAAGTGAATCCAGTTCAGTAATGGACTTTGTCCACTAGTATGGTCTTGACAGCAATGCCCTGGCAATTATGGAAATCATAACGTGTGTTAAACAGTTTTCCACAATTACATGTTTTATTCCCAAGATATTTTTTCATGATTTATGTTCCTTTATAATTTATTCCTTATGTACTGCCATATTTAATTCACAACTCATGATTTTGATGTTTAAACATTAAGTTCATTTTTTTAAGTTCAAATGTATATGGTTTGTTTTATTTTTTCCATGCTTACCCTTACTGAGCATTTGAGATCACCCTTTTTATGTTTTATTTTTCCCAAGACAAAAAGAAAAGTTTTAGGTAAGAAAAAAATGGTAATATATTTATTAGAGATGTATAAGATCTTTCACCATGATTATATGATTATGTTCCATGTTTCCACAGACACTAAACTCTTACGGTCCTTGGGTGACTTTTTTAAGTATTCCACAAAAGTAATTTAAGGTCATTATACATCAATCCTCGGTCTCTACAACATACACATTGTTGTTATATATATTCATTGCCTAATTGGATCTTGAGCATCAGTGGTAACATACTGGGATTATATCTCACACCATGTTTGGGATTCATTGGGTACCCAAAAAGTCTATACGATTGTGGGAATAGATAAGGGAAAATTCCTTACTATGGATTCCCGATTGCTTATTTGGAGAAGAGGAGCATGGGACCAAGTTGAGGATCATGGTGCAAGCGAGGATACATTTAGAATTTCTTTATATTTGATAAATGTATTGTGCACATGGTATGTATACATATTTTGGATTCTTTATGAGAGACATATGACATGTATAATTATTTTTTAAATGATTTGTCTTTTGTAGTTGTTTATATATCATTATCCATAATTTTATTTTGTCAACTGATTCTACTTCTGCTACTAACATGTTATTGATATTCAGATGTGAAACACTCTGGGGATAAGGGAATATTCTCCGCAATAACACACCAAGTCCCTCAATGATAGTCAGCATGCATTGTTATTTGAGGATATGCGCTTGATTCCATTTATTCAATTGGTATTGGGGAACTGTTGAGTGCCATCTGGGATCGAAATATTGCATATGGTGATGCATGGGAACTATGAAATTTTAAAATTTTAATCTTGTGCATGTTACAAGAACAGTTTATGTTCAGGTAACCATGCTCAATGATAATGCATTGAGAATTTTGGATTGAAACACTGTTTGTGTCAAATTTATAACCATAATAAATAAATTATTCCTTATTTATAGTCTTTATATCCATCTAATTTCCAAATATATGTTGAAAATACAACTTCATCTTTAAGGGATGTAATTTTTAATTTCGGTGTCCATGTAGCCTCTATAGGATGTCAATCTAATCTTGTAAAAATTTCTATATTTTTTATGATTGAACCCCATAGGTAGCTTATTATTGGTTAAAATTGGTCCATAAATTCTTTAATAGAATGTTTCAAGTAAGGGTGACATAATTTTGAAAAGGTTAAAATGTTTTAGCTTAGTTAAAGAGTTTCTTATTATGCTCTTTTGGCTGGGTAGGGGTGTGTTTCTTGGATTCAGATATATATTATTATTATGATACTAAGAAATTATTATGTATTATTATTTATTATAACTAATTTGGTGATTTATTTATACTTAAAATGAGGATGATTATCATTTATGTATTTAAGGTAGTATTTAGAGAAGTTCTTATGGGGGTTTTATTGAATGTGCATTTATTTGGTGTTTTGTTAATGTATTGTAGATATTTATGGGTTATTTTTCATTATTTAGGTTTTACTTTTGTAGAATTATCATGAGGTTTTATTGCTTTGAGTTTTTTTTGTAACTCACGAAAAGGGTGTCTTATATTTAATCATGTATGACACTTATACCTTCACCAACTTATCTATGGGTTATTTCTCATAGGATTGAGATGGTTTGAACTTAGGCGAAGTTCATTGAAGAACCACATGGGTCAGGGATATTCCTTATACTGGGGATGTCAGGGTTAAGGTTTCATAATTACGAAAATCACTTGTATGTTTATAAGAATACCTCAATTATGGATGTATATTTCATGATAATTATGGGAAATGAATATCATTATATGGTGTATCTATTAGGTAAAAAATTTCAAAAGGGGATTTAAAAAAAATTGAGAGGTCATTAAATAGTTTGAAATGAATGATTATTTAATTATCCACAGGAATTGACCATAAAGAATAATCTTTTTTATAAAAGGGGTATATTTTTTAAAAAATGTATTTTCAAAAGAAGGATTTAAATATATATACTTTGATAAAACATTATAAAGTAATTGAATTTAAAAAAAATTATTTGATTCTTTCTCATAAATATATTTAATATTTATTTATTCATAATATAGATATAAATTTCTTAGGGTATAATGTTTCTATTGTGGGGATAATTATAACACCCACTTTTTAGGAAAGAAAGAAATAATTAATGTTAATATTAATTTTACTAAAAATTATTAAAATTTTAAATTATATATGAAGTGCATGGTAATGTTTCATAGTCAGGGGGGGCATTCTTAGTGATATTTCAAAACAATTTATTTGAACTAGTGTAGATTTCAATGTTTGGTGCGCCATCATAGGGATTCCACCTATAAATCGTTTATTCCCTAAAAAGCTCCCATGTTTTTCAAATTTTATTAAAAAAAACATTAGATGAAATATTTGATTTGTAACACCCCAACCCCAGTTACCTAGTGTCGGTGCATTATTGCGTAACATTGGCATGGTCACAAAGATCAAGTCTCGAAAGACCGATTAGTTTAGTAGCCTTGAAACACTAGATACATTCATAGGTTTTACATTACATCAAAAAGTAATACAAAACTACAACAACATCTTGTCTTCATATACCCTCATACTATCCATATAGGTAATTCATAATATACTTCTCCACATCCTGGAAAAATTAAAACATTGGAAGGGGTGAGCTCAGATGCTCAGTAAGGATAACAATATAGAGGAAACTTTCATAAATAAACATTAACATTTAAGGCAATGTATAACTAAAACAAAAGCCTTTTAAACATGAACTTCAACATAATATGGAAAAAATAATATGAAATAATGTAATTTACTTATTCACATAGATATTCTACTAGTCGAATAATCACATGAAATATCAATAACCACTTTCATAATGATGGAATGCATAATTCCAGACTAACATAACCACGTAGCCAAGGCCTCGTGCCAAGACTACAAATACGATTTTTTCAAGGCCTCGTGCCAAAACAGTAGTTTGTCTCCTGAGACCTACCGATGCATCGAGGAGCAATAGCGGGATCCACCCGTCACTTATTAAGTCCAATGCATTCCTCATATGAACAGGTTTAAACATATCATAAACCATAACGTAATCGTATCACAGAAAACATGCATAAAGGAAACATAACATTTCCACATTTCAATCACAAGATATTAATACAACACAATGATATACAAAAACACTTTCAAAACCATTTTCAATACCAAAATAAAAAAATATTAAAACTTTGTAATTATTTTTTATTTAATACTGTTATGGCTTGTAGAGGAATCCAAAACTCAAATAATGGTCACGACGGTGGAGAAGTCGTTGTTGCCGCATACGCACGACAAAAAAAACATTCCCTTTTGTCATTTAGTAAAATTATTCACATAAAAAAGATCCTTTTTAATAAAAGTAAAAGTCATAGGGGTTTATAAACCGTATAAAAGAAAGTTGTGTATAAAACCAAATATGCCTCAATGAAAGGATATTAAGACGATGTCCCTTAAAAAGATAATTTTTTATATAAAATAGATCTATTTTGTCTATTCACTATAATTACACATAAATAAAGTACAAATACAATGTAGGACATAATAATATCATGACATAATTTGAATGTAAGAGATTAATCCAAAGAATGGAAGTTGGGCTAAAATGTTCCCTTACCTCGTATCCGACTTCACTTGACCGTTCTTTAATCTCCTGAATAATACACTATAATTAATCTCTAATTTCTTAAGAAACTTTTTCAAGTTCATTATCCCTTTTATATCACTTATTACAATGTTACGAAAATTATGTAGTCATTTAAGTTAATAACGGTCGTTTTGTCGATCTTTGGTACTTGAGTCAAAAATAAACTTCTTATAATTACAATTTGTTTATGTGGTAGAATATCCATTATATCCAAAATTATATTCAAGATGTAGATATCATATATATCATATATATCCAGTATATACATTCATTCATAATATTACGTAACATTTAGAGGTAATAAATGAAATGCACTGTTCATGGAGATGGTAAGCCGTACGTACGCATGAATGCTACTTTCATTTCTATTTTGTATTTAATGGAATGAAATCATAATGATATAAAGGTATATTATAATTCAAGTATAATATCATATATAATATCATTTAATCCATCCTTTATACATCCCACATATGGAATTAATGATTCAAATCACTTTGAGGGGGCGGTAGTCCGCACTTCATAAAATGAAATTATCGCGTTTACCCATAATGGAAATCATAAAGGTATGCCATAAATGAAAAATAAAGAATCATAAGGAAAAAAACATAATATTTATCATATATAAAAATACTTTCATCATAATGGTCACCATTAGAGGTGTTAAAAGAATATTTGAACAATCATCATTTCGTGAGGCAGTGTTTCGCCACCCACATAAAAAGTATGTTCTTTAACAATTAGACAGAGGTGTGTGTAACTATAAATCAAATAATTCTCATAAAAACATACTAGTATATTTAAGATATTGGTGTTGTTACAAAAGAATGGAATAAAAATAGTTTATGGGGTTGGAGAAGCAAAATAAAACAAAATAACATAAGAGAAGACATTACCTTAAAATCGGGTAACTCTTTTTTGATTTGAGCCAAAAGATTCTTTGGGAAGAATTCTGCCTAAAGAGAGGCTTCTAGGAGTAATATAGATAAGTTGAGAGAGTATTTTGGCAGAGGTTGGCCGAGCCAAATGGCTTTGATGGTGTGAAGAAGGTGGTATTGGTGGGGGCCTTTTATAATAGGAGAGGTGGGTCACTCTTGGAAACTCATGAAATGTTACATTATTATGAGATGATTTTCGGATTTCAAAGGTCCCACAATTATATATTTCTATGATAAGGTGATAAATTTTCGAAATATAATCATCAAATAGGTTTTTTTCATGTTTATGTCTTATATTTTACATTATATTTTCATTTTATTTAAATCGTTAATTAATGAGGTAATCGATGCATCATCATTATGTCATAGAAAAATGGCTTTATTTAATGTCTAAAAATTATAAAAAAATTACCATGATGTAGGAAATCTTTTTAAATTTCTAATTAATATTTATAGTAAAATTTTTAACTTATATAACTCCATTTAATAATTGTTTTAGTAAAACAACACATTTTTGTGACAATCTTATTTTTACTTTAAATAAAAAGTTATTAATGTCATTTTCTTACCCAAGTGGCTCCATGGGGTCCCCAAGTTGTCCCACAGATTTTCTTGGTCATCCATGACTCATAAAATAAGGGTAGGAAAAGTGTAAGGGTATTTTCATATTTTTATAATATCATTTTTCCCTTAAATTTCACTAATTACCTTTAATTACAATTAATTAAACTTAAAAGTTATTATTCACCAAAAAATTATTTTATTCCCATTGTACCACATTTTACTTCCTAATGAAACCCATGTATGCCAGATTTTTGAAAATCAAATCATAGATGTGGTAATGTTTCATTTACACGAAAAATTAGTTTTTAAACTACCACTTAGTGGTGTCATTATTCATCAAAAAATTGATGTTTTTCAGAAAAATACCAAAAATTAACCCGAAGCTATAATTGATATTCTGAATGAAAAAATGGTGTCTATTTTAGAAAATTCCAAAAATATAAGTTGCATTAATTAATTTTATAATTAATTCCCATTGTCAAAACAAATAACGTGTTTTTAAGAAACAATATCAATCAAAAGATTGACAATTGTTTATGTCCAATTTCAAAGTGAAGTTATTTCTAATGACCACCATGGGATAAAATGGTAAAAATATATTTCAATTTTACTTTAAAACCACTCAATAGTATAATTTCTCACTATAATTTATTTTGATTAAAAAATTAGTTTTTAAGTATTTTTCACTATTGATAAAAAATTGGAAGTCCTCAGAAAATTACAAAAAATTAAACTTAGGATAATTTCGATATTCTGGATTCAAAATTGAAGTCCATTGTGAAATATAAAATTTATTTAATTTCAAAAAGTGGGTATTACTATTTATAACGGCTACTTTGATTGGTCGCGGTGTGTTAGAATCTCAAACTTGTGTACAATGCAAGCTATTGCATTATTGAAAGAGAAGAGTATTGTGGAAGTTTGGGGTGTTACATGATTTATTAAGAGACATTATGTGGTCTTAGAATAGTGTTTTAAAAATTATTTTAAATAATGGATTATTATTTTAACATTTAAAATTTACATTTCTTTTTGAAATTTAAAAGGAACTGATTTGTTTTTTATATAGATTTCTACATTTTAAATTCAACTTTAACAAAATGAGTTTAAGGAAATTTCCTATACGTTTAATAATGAAATAAATTTTCAGGATTTCATTAATGGTTTTGGTATAAAATATAATGAATTTAAGAAGTATTTTAATAATTATCTTCTATGTAATCGTTTTTTTTTGTTTTCTTAAATTGGTTATTACATGTGTTTCCCTATTTAGTGGGATTTACTTTTTTTATAATGACATGCTAAAAATTAATTTATTAGTTAATTATTATTATATGTTAGTTAAATTGTTTTTGTCCAATAGTATTTGAATTAATTTAATCCTTATATTTTGAAAAACATTATTGGAATCCATGGGTACTATGAGGGTTCCTTTGATAAATACCATGCTAGGTTATGAGGATGACCCCTCTCTATAGTACATACCACTATGATTTTACCCACTATAAAACTCACTCTAATGCATGATAGAATATAGATAATTGATTTGGATTCCCCGAATCACCCCTTTATAGTAATCATGCTAGTGTATGATGAGTATATACCTAGTGAATTCTGGGAAAATATGGAATTTGTCATGGTTATGGATTTTACTAGAATGAGAATCCCATGTCTTCCTACTTTAGCACCGAAGTTGTATTCCAAGATGAAATAACATAGGTTTTAGTATAAATAATTTTAACTTTATGTTTCCATCAATATGTTTGTATATCTTGATATCACATGTAATTTTTTTGGTATACTAGTCAATTTATTTGGGATGGATAATTTAGATGCAACACTTATTACTTGTTTCCATAAAAATTTTAAAATTAAACGTTCATATATTAAAATAAAACTAGCATTATTGATTTTTCTTTATATTAAATTTTTATAGAACCCTTCATGGAAATTCCTACATGGTATTCATATAATCACCCCCAGCATATACACTGTGATTCATATATAGATTTGTTTTCTTATAATTAGTTCAGGTGATGTTATAGTGTCATGCAAGGTTTTTTCCATTGTGGGAAGATCTTTGATCATTGATATGGTTTGAGAATGGTCCATGGATGATCTCTCCCATTTAGTCCATGAGTAATTTTAAATACACTTTATTAGATTTTATGCAATATTTATTTGTTTTTTATGAAATTTGATATTATCATTCATTTATATTCTTAAAAATGTTTTATTTTTTTTATGGAAATCATATTTATGTCATAGTTAGGATTGTAATTTATTATTCCACCCTGTTCTAATGTCATCCATCTCCAATTTTCGTTAGCCATTAGTCGTAAAGTGGAATTCATTTATGGTTAGTTTCATGATGGCCTATGTTTTGGGAAAATATAGTAAATCCATTATATACATGTTTTAAATACAATCTTTATGACTTTACTCCACATTTTTATGTATTTTCATAATCTAATTGCACTCATCACATTGTTTTCATTTATAAAAACTAATCCTAGATTTCACTATGTGTTTTGTTACAATGTTTTACCAATTTTACATGACCTTTGTTATTTTTTCATTAGTGTCACATAATAACCAATAAATATTTTTTATCATGTAGATAAAAATCACACTTCCATTATTTAATGTCAATTTTTTTTTAATAAATCAAAAAAAACTCCAATAATTCATTAATTTTATCATCTGCATGCCAGTTCCAAAATAAAATAAATAATTTTCAATTATTAGTGCTCCATGAGAAAAGGGGTCCTAAAAAATAAATCTAAAAAAGTTAAAATTAGGATGATTGTTCTTCAGGATTACATTGTTTTCGTATGATTATAAATATTTATAGTCCATTGATTATATATATGGAGATATAGTTAAGTAATATTTCCCATCAGAATAATTATATTTATAATAGTTCACTCTTAACAATGTGACATTTATAATGAATATTTTATGATGTTATAATGACATTAAATATCATGGATCTATAAAAAAATATATGAATGTAATTTTTCCCAACACTATGATTTAATTACATATTTTTTATTTACATGTCCTTAACATGGATGTAGTCTAGTGAGATCTATTTGTGTGTGTGTGTGTTTTTCATGGGGTATATATTCACCAAAAGTTTTGTAGAGTGTTGTTTCTAATGAGTATGAGAGTTTATCATGAACTATGCTTAATAATGAACCTAAAAATGAATATGTTTTAAATTATTTCATAAAATAAAATTTTGATATGGTGGTTGGAGATAATAGATGTAACAAAAATATTAGACATTATTAATATAATGAATTAAGGGATTCAAAACCATAGTAAACAAAATAAAACATCTCCATATTTAAGATAAAAAAAATATATAACTTATTCAATCATAATAATTCGATGAAAATAATATATCTATAATGAGAAGACATAACTATACCATAGACGTGCACTAAATACACACCCTCACATACTCATGTAAAATAGAAATACAAGAAAAAAATACACACAAAAAAGAAAAATAAAATAAGTAATGATAATAATATAATTTTTGTGGTTTGGCATATAGTCATATATCAATGGTAGAACCCTGATTCTAATATTAATTTACTATATCAAAAATAAAATAATCATAATTATAAATTTACTCTAATTTTATATCACTAGTTTTAATTTTTAGAATTGGTCCCATCTAATCTATTAATAGTTTCTCTCGACCGTTCAACTTGTTCCACAACCTTTCTAAATTCATAGGTGACCCACTATTGGTATTGGACATCTTTAATTTCCAGAAAATCTCCCTTCATAAAAATTTGATTCACAATAATTAGTGCAATTAATTCTCACTAATCTGTTTAATAATTCATACATGAACTTTTAAAACTATTATTCACACCTTATTTTACTCTATCAATGTGATTCTTACACAATATCTAGATTTGTTTACTTATATCCTCTTCACACAACCACCTGATCTCCTGGATTCAAAACATTTCCTTCAGACGAGCCTATCTACTACTGATCTCCTAGTCCTATAAGAATTCATTATATTGAGTCCTTTTTGGGATTCACTTCTTATTGGAATATGAAATAGAAAATTTAAGTGGTCTCCACACATTCAAAACCAGCATCCTCTAGAAGACTGATTTCAACTATTAAATATACATTTGTCACTATATAAAATTATGGACATACAATCTTCTATAAAAAATATTATTGTATTATCTCCATATTTAAATCACATAAGTCTAGTTTCATCACATTATTTCCTAAAAATTTACCAAACTAATTCCATGGTAACCATGTCAGTCATATTCTAAATTTCACTAATTTTACATTGCTCTAGCACCCAAACATAAAACATCTTCTTGAATAAATGATACTTCAACTCAATGTGATTTTTCTATGTGTAAAACAATAAATTTTTAGTCAAATTAATTATGTATTAAATTTCAAAGAACAAAACCCACTTTCTTGACTCCTTTTGATTTCCTCTTAAAAACAATTTATTAAAATCAATTCATCCCATACTCTCATGATAGTCATATTCATTTTTTTAATATGGATAGTGATATTTCTAGTTGTAACCTCAACATACTACTTATGATTTTCCATCTAAATATAAACACAATTCCTATAGTAATATTTCATTCATCCATATCCCTTTTAAAATCCACATCAACACAACCCTATAATAAACAACTCTATCCAAAACAAATGTCTACATATTTCGAACCCTTGAGATATTATGGCAACAACTTCATATCTTCGTATTTATAACATTATAAATTATCTATAAAATCGCAAACAACTCCCACTAAATGGATAATTTTATCTTTTTTATAAACTATGTTATAAATCATGATTCCAACCACTCCTTAAAATGTAACTTTTAAATTCACCCCTTCTCAAACATGAAGGAATAAAACATCTAGTTTCATTACATTAATGCTGAATTATAACCATAAAGTATTGATTTCAACTTGAGAATTATTCCCTCATTCCATTGGTTCATTAAACCCCCTGGATTCTGTATAAAGGTTTCTGCCTCAAAATCACTATGATGGAATTTCATTTTTCTAGTATTAAAAATAATGTTTTCCATATCAATGAAGGATTGGCATGAACATCATTGAAGATGTGTATTATAAACGCAGATGGTAAATATGGTTCTATCACATCAATGACATAAAATTAACATTGGTCAAGATGGTGGGAGTGTGGAATATGTAACTATTTTTAGAATATTGTTTTATTCCTATATAATATATTATTGATTTAAGATGTTTTTGTGAATCCTTCTAAAATAAAAATATACTATTGGTTACACATATTTCAATGATTTGATCAAATCCATGGGGATATTTTAACATCTGTGTGTGGAATAGTTTCTCCATATTTCTCTTATTGGTTAATGATTTTTTCTTTTAAATTCTCCTTGATGGAATCTCTAGAGTTTATCATCATCTCAGGAGCCGATAGGTGTAGTGTAATTAGGATCGGGACCACGAGAGGGATTCCTATATTACTATATGAATGGAATCTAAAACCTTTTAGTTTGGGGCCATGTCTGAGGTTACATTGATCCATTTATGTTCATATGAGAAGGATATATGTGGTTCCTTTTGAGGTCATGCATCCATGACAATGTGATAAATGTATTAATGATTCCTAACAATGGTTCATATAGGAATTATGCATGAGTTTCCCTATTTGGATCATCATTTTTATTTGAAACTAAATTGGTGAAGGTATATATCATAATTGTCTCATAACTAAATGCATAAATAGCTTATTCTTAGAGATAGATGATTATCCTTTTACTCGATAGTATAAGTTTGTCCCATGGTAATCATAATGGCGTTAACTAACTCATGTTAGGTAATATACCTAATTTGAGTCCCACATATGTAAACCAATTGGATTATCTTGACTAGAGGTAAATTAGGGAACCAAGAGGATAATATCAAATAATTTTGAATATGAGGAAACTAAGTGAATTATCTCAACTCAAGGAAAATATGATAATCCTAGGAGGAGTATCTAAAATCAAGGTAATGTGTACCATGTTATACTCACCACATTAGTGAAAATAGATGTCTGAGAAAATTGATTGTGAACCTCATATATGATTACTATGTTTCTAGATTAACTAGAATAAAAGAAGATGTAGTTCAATTTAAAATGATTAAGGTCATATGATGGGAAAGATCTAAATTTTTTAGCATCACCTGGAAAAAATGCTCACAATATAATTTAGAGACATTCATCTAGTACAAAATAATTTATTCATGTTATGCATATAAACATTACTAAATATTATCAATTAAACCTATAATACAACATGAATAATACTTGGTGTGATATAAAAGAGATAATAGAAGATTAACCATGTTTTATGAGAGTGTTTGATGGGATATTTAGTAATAATTATTCATTATAACTTTACTTTTAGTTATTTTTGGTCTTACACTATGTAGGAGGCTCGTATATGATAATCAATTAGAGTATCTAAACTCATCGTAATTGAATGGGGATTATTAAAGTATGATTCCTAAGATACATGCCCTTGTAGGTGAGTTAGGTGAAGTCATTTCTTGTGATTACTCATAAGAAAGGATCCATATGGTTTTTATTTTATTTGATAACTAATAAAAAGGATGGGAAGGTGTGGTAGTGGCTTATGCCTAAGACAATTCCCCTATAGTATAAATGTGATAAAAAGGTGTGACAATTAGATATTGAGTGACACATATATAACGGTGTTACCCTAAATGATATTTCATGTCTTATTGATGCTTATTCATGATAGAATCATCAATGGTAACCATATTGGGTCCTATATTGGAAAAGGAAGCTTAAGGGATCAAATGGGATATGTGTGGTAGTTAAACCTAATGGGCGGTGGCCAATAACATAGGAGGGGGATTTAAGTCAATTTTTTTGTGGTTTTGGCCAAGGAAGAAAAAATACAACAATTTCCATTGGGTTTACTTAATCTAGATATATAGCATAGTTTAATGGTGTGACACCAATAATATCTATATTTTATATTTTAGAGGTGGTTTTTAGGGAAAACATGGATCACTTAGTTTTCAATAAGAATTTGAGGCCCCTAAGTAGAGGACCACTTGAAGGGAATCTAGGAACACATAGTGTTTCGCCTAGTTATATCCATGATCTATTTACCTAGTGAATTTCTTTTGGTCCCATCAACTTAGTGTATTTATATTATTATAATCCAGTTAATATGTAACACATATTTAAATATTCTTAGTGTACTATTATTAATCCCATTATCAATCAAAGCACCAAGTGCATTTCAATTAGTCTCATCCACATTTTTCATTTCACCTTGTCTCATATATGTAGTTAATTTGTAGGGTTCACCTCACATTATGATGAATTATACACAAATGTTTGTGGAGATAGGTATTCATGGTGACTGATCGATGAATTTTTTAAATTGTGATGTTTTCGTAGTGAGGTCCACATACTAGTACTCTTATACTATAATCTGTGTTTTTTATTACTTCATACATTCCATGGAATAAATATTACCTCTAAATATCCCCTAAGTAGTTGAACAAAATATTATTAGCCTTTTATTCATCTCCTTTATAACCTAATCCAATATAAATTATCAAACTATAAACTCGATTATTTATAGTAATGGACGGGTATCTTTACCCCAAATATAGAGGTCATACTAAGCATCAAATTCCATCTGCATGGGACATAGTTACAACATCAACTAAAAGTAATCCTATGTATAACACCCTAATAGATCTCATATTTTTTCCTACGAAGGATTATATGATCGTGTATGAGTAATAGTGTGTCAATATACAAGAATTCATGTAATTTTGATATGTACTCAAGCCCATATTAGTATAATATCCCAATGTAGTTGTGTGAATGTCATCAACTTTGAATGTGGGCGATGTTGAGTTTACATATCCCCTTCTTATATAGTGAGTAGGTGGATTGTTATCAAGTGAGTGGATAAATATATCATAATTGTTAACCTTACTCTAGTAAAAATATTTTTTTGGTGAGGATACTCGAGAAATTTTCAAATGATCGTAGAGATAATGGATTATGTGATCACGTAGCATGTCACTATTCATCTTCTTTATTGGTGATAACACACTAGACCCCCACCATAATTGAACATACATTCATATGACTACGTATTACCCTAGGAATGCTCATTTGGTTCCTTCAAAAGGTGAATAGGTGTATGATGTAGTTGTCTTTCATATGATTACACGACGATTGTTCACATGGCAATCATTCTGGATATCTTTATTCCAAAATGGAATACATATTTAAACATCAATAAATTATGATTTTTATGTTAATTTTAGTTTAATTATTAGTCAAATCAAATAATATGAAACAAATTAATCCCTATTCAATAGGGTTTCCCTATTTTAGTTTTTTTGTAAGTGAAAAAATTTCATATAATACTCTCACTAATTTTTTTTAATAATTCAATATACATTTTGAAATTAGCAAGGGAAATTCATTACCTACTCCCAATGAATATTTTTCATAAATATATTTTTAGAATGAAATTTTTATTGAGGAATCACCATTTCTTGGTGTGAATGATAATTCTATACATATCCCATATCTTTTAGTTTCATTCCCGAAGATACATCTCTATCAAACTCTAAATATTTTCTTTGAGTGAAGACTATGTCAAGGACTCCATGGAAAAACGTTTGGTGTGATTTTTTCAGTTCAAAAATATTTCCCAAAATTAGAATTGTGTTCATTTTGAATGAAAATAATTTTATTATAAAATAAATTAGGGAACATTATCAAATTCCTAAATATCTGGTGGGATTCTGGATCTTACTCACTTATGAAGTAGTTTTCAGGAGAATTGTCTGAACTTAAGAATTTTTTATATTTCTATTTGGTTTATCATGACCAAAAAAATTAATATCATGAATTTCTAGTGGTTCTAAGTATAGGATGGTAGATTTGATTGAATGGAAGTCGAACTTATTTCTTGATCCAGGAAAGGATATCTCAATGTCATGATATATGTTGTAAGAACAGGGATCTAGCCACAGATAGTTCTTAAAATACTCATAACAATGATCTATATCATGTGTTTGGGAAAAGATATACTTCTATCTTAATGTAGGTCTAGTATATAAAAGTTAATTTTAAAAGATATTTTACTTCATAAAAGGAGGAGATTTTCATACTATCATGGTATCATGGATACAGACCCAAATGTCAACAATATCTCAAATGGAGAAAGTTATTCTATATGATTATTAGGTTATATTGCATAGAACACTATGATTACTTTATAGGTCATGCAGGATACACCTATACTGTGATATTTTAAGCCATTAAACAAGGAATATATAACTTTGTAATATAAATGTACCCTATTTTTTCCTTATGTTTTTTGACCATTAAAGTGTAACTCAATTTTTTGGGCTTTAATAGTGATCCCCATGAGATTAAAATCCGTTTATATTCAACCTAAAATTTTTGTATGAAATTGAAGGAGAGTATTATCATTATAAAGAATTATTTTCTCTTAGACTACACTTTTTACGTTTTCAAACCAAAAATTATTTGGCCTTTTCATTTACATTTATTCTCAATATTTTTCCTATGTTATAAGAGGTTCATGATAACCATTAAGAGACTCGACATTTTCTGAAGCCTCCCTTTATAGGAATTCAACATTGAGAGTAAAATTTATTATTACATTAGGAGTTTTATTTTTTTACATCTAACCAATGAACCTGTGGTTATGGTTGATCATCTTTGACATCGTGTAATTTATGTTTATGATCATACATAATTAACCAAAAGATTATATGGTCCAAAAACTAATAATGAAAATTTTACCTGAAATAAATGGAATCTCAATTCTACTGATGTAAATAGCATCATAGAAAAATGTATAGACATTAGGATCATAATTTTTGGACCTTTGGTTAATGACATTCCTGTTAAAAAACCATGACCAAATATTATTATAATTTAAGATCCTATATCATTCAAAAAATATTACTTTAGTTTATGGTTGAATATATTTAATCAAATATGTGGGATAGTCTATCTTGAAATGGTTTTATTAATCCTGGTGTGAATAAAGGGATAATTGATAATATATATTATACCATTAAGGTGGATTTTTGTCTATGATATAGAATTTTTCGCCATTGTGTCATGAAATTTAAGACCACATGATAATGACTAAATGTTTAACCATAAATCATAAAAAGTTGAATATAAAATTAGGGATTTGGGATTTCTAGAAGGACTAATGAACTTAAGGTTTTATGTTCCTAAAATGGGGTGAAAACCCAGATATTAAAGGTCAGAGGAATATGATGTAATAATCTTATATTAAAAGAGATCATGATTCATGAATGTGTTGCATCAGGGGCATCTGAATCCATATGAATAGTTGTGTTATGTAAAAGGTAAATAATAACATAATAATTTCAAAACCATGGGGAAAAAGAGATAGGTTGGGCTATGTTGTCCGTTAATATTAATGAAAACTAGTAGTACACAAAATCTAGGGATAGTGCATGGAGAATAAGGGGGGACATTCCATCAATACCTAAAACATCCCAAAGGGGTCACATAGTTGTTCAAAAGAAAATGTGATGATACCCATCAATTTCTTGAATGGTCCTCTAAGATCAATAATGAACCATTTTACCTGGATTTCTATGAATTAAAGAACTAATACTATAAATTAACTCTAATTTATTGGATTCTATGATAAGTATCTCTACTCACGTAATTGGGTTGGAGATGATCTGAACATAAAATTTATAACTTAGGACCATAAAGAATATAAAAATCAAGAAGGGTTTGAGAAACCAAATGTCTATTCTACTATTTATTGACCAAATTACAAAGGTAAAGAGATATGAAATGATATTATCGAGTACATAATCACTAAAAGTGCTGATCTAATCAATGTGAAGATATGTTCTTATCATGAAAGACAATGTAAACATAGAATATCCAAATCCATTTGATGGTGGAAAGGAATATATTATCTAAATTTTTATTTGATCGGTAGGGTTTAGAGAGCATATATTTACTCTTTATAGGGTCATATGGAGGGATCCGTAAGATTTATTACTTGTTTAATGGTATAAATTTTCCATAAAATCATAAAGGGAATGGTTTAGGAAGTGAGGAATTGACATTTTCTTAGATTTCCCTTTATGGGGTTTTAATCTCATATTCCTTTATGTATCTTATGATTTGTAGTGTATGGTCCTGAAATTATGATGATTGGGGGATGGATTTTTGTTCAGGTGGATTTTACCAAGTAGCGAGACAGTTCACCTAAAAAATACAAGATAATATCCAATTTAAATTAAAGACACATTAAAAAAACTGATTAACTCATATAGAGGTTCTTGTAGTTTTAATTTCTTGATTGTTGGGATGAGTTTAAATTTGGGCCTACAATAAAAGATCTTAATGTCACTATGTATCCCAAAATGATTGGGAGAAATACACATATAGTTCTTGTAAGTAGTCTTCTATATAGTTCTAGATACTTTTTAGAAAATGGGGGATTTTTATATTGTCCCAGAACATCCTTATAATTTATTTTTAAATTCTATGGAATTATTTCAAGACCACACGCTTTGATGAAACTTGATTCCAAGGCCCAGTGAGGCCATAATGGGATTTCTAACTATTTAAACGTTCTTTTAAGTAAACATATGTTTGGGTTTTTGTAACTTTTGAAATGATGATTATATCGAAAATATGAGGCCACCATTGAACTCGAAAAACAAGGATTCTTCTAGAAAGGACCTAACATTTACCAAAAAGGGTCGAACAAAAATGTTAGTTTTTAGACTTTTTTGAAAATAATAAAATAACAAAAAAATGTTATTTTATATGATTTTATTTTTTACATTTGAGTGGAAGAAGACGATGTTATGGTGCAATAATAAAGAGAATTAATGTAATATGATTAATGGCTTGTTTTTGTGTAGCATAATGACGCGACATTGAAACATAATAAAAACAATGCAACCTGTTTCCATTTTAAAATGAAAACACGTCGGAGAGTTAAGAATTAATCCATGGGTGTTATAATGAACATATAGAAAGGAATATCTCATAAAAAAATAATTAATTCCATATGGATGAATAGAAACGTTGATGATTTACAAAGAACGGGATGGGGATGTGACGAACTCCAAAGAAGATTGAATCCTCAAGGGTGGAGCACTTCAACGATGAATGACAATCGAGTTAGGCATTCATTTTTTTTACATTTTCATGTTCCTATTTTAAAAGATAAAATTGAATCAACCCATGATTTAGTTTATCCAAGTATTTTTTTTTTCATATAGTAGGGTAATGTTTCTAGGGACTTTTATTTATGATTGAATTATTTTTTATAGAATATCATCCCCAATCCTCCCATGTTTTAAAACTCTAATGTAGGTGGCGCGAGATGACATGAACAAGGCCCGAGCCCTTCCCCTTGTGGGATATTCTTGACCAAGCTTTTGAAAATGGGTGGAAAGGTAGATAAAAGGCCTTCGCATGGGATGAGATACCCCACAACTGATGTATGCACAGTTGGTGTGAATATTGGGCCACTAGTGTAGACCCGATGGTCCGTGGAGGAGCCCGCTGATGCACCGAGAGGAGCCACCGTCTTGTCCAGAGATGGATACACATACCATAGTCATGGAACATGGAGGAATTCAGTATTTAAACATATGTTTGACATCCAACAGACCATGGTCTCTTGGATGCGGTAGGGGGTCAGCCCCGCGGATGACCCCCCGGGTGAGGGGAGCCCGATGTGGTCGCCTGCCACTTCCCGACAAGGCGGACCAGGTACGAAAGTGGTCTAGACCCATAACACAATAGAACAAAACATGGCTGGTCCATGCCTAGGTTAGTTCTATTCAATTTTTTCAGGCCGAACCCTGACACAATGTGCCGCTTTTGAAAAAAAAACGATATCTTTCAAACCAGTCATCTGATTGATATGCCATTTGCTGCTTTGGAACTCTCACAATGACACATATATTTTGGAATAATCTATATAGTATTTCATGGATGTTAAAATTCCATAATGTATTGAGGATAATTTATCCCAGGATCAATTAAGCTACATTTAGAAACACTGTGGTTAGCTGAGACCTAAAGGAAACTAACGAGAAACCCTACGTGGATCAGATACTATGACATAATGGTAAATGGACTCTGTGTGACCCGGTAGGCCCATTGTGGGGAGAGTCTTCTGTGTGACCCAAAAGACCCATGATAATTGAAATAAGGTGTACCTTAGTATGACCATATTTGGGAAGCAGCTTTCGTGTGACCCGGAATACCCATAGTGGGGAGCAGTTTATGTGGGACCCAACATAACTGTGGTAATCATCAGAGATGAGTACCACAAAAGTCCTATGTTAGTGGAAAGTGGCTTAAATGGGACCCATCAAGATCACTATACTAATTTAGTAGGAGTTCTCTAGTATCCCATGGTGTTCAAATTTATGAAAATGGTTTTCCTTTGATACTCTAGAACATAACTGTTGTTAGCTATCTTCCTTCGTGATCATGCATCATGATCACATTTAATGTTTTTGGGGGGATTTATTAGTGGTATTGCTGTGCTATTTTTGGGTCCCAACTAGGTACCTTGTTTCTCACCCCTGCATGGGCTTCGCCCACAGGTGTTGTGTCAGGTAAATATGATTACCGCCTTAACGGAGGACTTGGTCGCCTAGGACCCAGTGGTGCCCAGTGACACTAGGCATGTGGGACATACTAATATGGATTCCAGTAGCTTCATCGTACATACCCATTAGGTGGGGTTTTAGGGGATGGATATCTAGTGATTCTTTTGTACTATCCTATTTTCCAGTTAGTCTTTTGTTGGGTTTGTATTCTAGCCCATTTGACGTTCACATCATGATCCCTGGAGGGTGGGCTTGGGGTATGTCACATCATGATCCGCAAAGGATGGGTTGTGAATTTTTTTTTTCAAAGGTTGTCAGTTATACCTCAAAGACCAAGTGTATGTTTTTTTTAGGTTACAATTGTTGATTGTTTTGATTTTTACTTTCAGATTATGGGACACCAGTATTGGTGCGGAAGGTGATGTATCCATACACCTGGACCATGAATTTTTCTTCTGGCTCTATACATGAAAACCATGTTTGCATAAGTATCTCATTATGTTGTTTCTGAATAAGATTTATCTGTCTAATATAAAATATTAAAAATGGTATATCTTGATATTAATCAGGATTAATCCATCTAGATTTCCATCTTGGCATAGGATATGTGACTGTGTGGACAACCCGCCTAACGATGAGGCGTCAGATTGGGGACAAGTGCTAGATATATCCCTACTGGGTGGTGAAATGATGTTTTAACCACCTTTTGATAATCATTTACTACAAAAATATCCTTTATATGACTTATTTAAGCTATGTTCCTTGCATGTGTTTTAGATAAAGATACCTCCCATGATTAATGGAGAAACAAATCCTCCAGTTGGTGAGGACTGGTTGGAGGCAGTGGTGTGGGACTTATGCTTAGTGAGGAAACTACTTGACCAGATGAGGATCTTTGATGAGGGACATCTGTAGGGCTTAGTAGGTAGATTACGGAGCTTGACCATCCAGACAGATGATGAGGCGACCCTTGCCTGGATAGACTTCGAGTCACTTTTCCAGGAGGGTTTTCCCTACGATTTGTGCTATGTGTGAATTCAATAGATTCTTCACCTATACTAGGTCATCATGTCTATGTATGAGTACTTTTATAGGATTTTATACCACTCCCTATACTACACATACATGGTTCAAGACCCTTTATTTTGGGCTTGGGCCATTGAGAACGGGCTCATACGGGATATCAGGCCATCCATGGTGTCTCTCAGCATCCCCACTTAGGTTGGAGTGCTGAAGAGAGCCCTACATGTGGATATATTCCTAGAAGAGTAGGAACCAATGGCTGAAGACACCAATAGACACCAGTTGATAGAGTCGTTAGTGGTGAGAAACAGACAACAGACACGGGGGCCCAAGTGGGTTAGATCATTCAGTGGATGACCCCAGGACATAAGGTCGGCAGTATGAGTCTCCCATTGCAGAGGGAGTCAACAGAGAACTATGTTGTTCTTCACGTGTGGTGGGAATGGACACATGGCTCATGAATGACCAACACACTACATAGATGATCATCATATAGTAGATGGACCGCCAAAGAAGAGGAAAAGGTTCGTGCGATGAGGTTATCAGGGATGTGGACGTGGAAGGGGATATGTCTGAGTGGTAGGTGGTGGAAGAAGGTTCTATATTCTCCCACCACCTCCCCCATGTGTTCCTCCATAGGCTCAGGAAGCAGACAGATAGGGGTGAGTCCAACTTCAGGTGATGGAGGACAATGACCACAGTGCTCCAGAGTTGATTAGAGGTATGATATGTGACTTCTCCACCATAGTTTCAGTTTTTATAGGCACAAGTTCTTTTCACTCTTTCCATACAAGGGACCTCATTCAAGTGTCAATGATATTGGTGTAGTCTTTCGATCGATCCTTATAATTAGAGTCTCATATGGGATGGGATTCAATGTATATAAACTCGTTTTTGGCACTTTGAGTATACTCTAGGAGGTGCGATATTTGGCTAGGATATTTTAATAGCGGTGTAGAGGCCTCAAAACGTCATCTGCTGTGTCGTATGGTTATCCATAGACCATTCTCAGATCGATGGTTTTATGGGAAATGTACGGTGTTTCCATGAGTATGAGAATGGTTTTTCCTTCATCAGAGATAAGGGAACATTTTCAGCACATGAAAGTGTTTCTCAGAGGAGGGTGTAGCAAATAACTCACATGTTGTCTAGCCTCAGCCTTAGTATGATGGATGAGATGATTCTGAGCATTCATGTAGTGTTGGATGAGTATGATGATGTTGTTACTTAGGATGTTCTAGGACCACCTCCTCATTCAGAGGTGGAATTATAAATCAACATAGACCCCAAAACGACCCTGATATCCTCACAGGAATATCAAATGGCTCTCGCTGAGCTACATGGGTTGTGGGTTATGTTATAGGGAATATAGGATATGGGATTCGTGAGGCCCATCGTTTGACCCTAGGCAGCCGTAATGCTGTTTTCCAAGAAGGTAGACAGAATTTTAGAGCTATGTGTTGACTTTCAGTGCCTGAACCTCATGGTTGTGAAGAAAAAGTATCCAAATTTAAGGATCGATGACATCTTTGATCATTTTATGGGAGAGCGGTAGTTCTCAAAGATAGACATCATATTGGGTTATCATCAACATTTTGTATGGGGTGAGAACATACCAAAGATAGCCTTTAGATGCTGGTATGTCCATTATGTGTTCTTGGTGATGCCCTTTGGCATGACCAATGCCCAAACAGTATTCATGGGACTCATACAGAGGATCTTCCAGACTTACATATATGTTTTCGTGGTAGCATTCACTTATTACATCTTGGTGTACTCGGTTTTGGAGGAGTTTCATGCTAAAAACCTATGATTGACTTGGATACACTCTGAGAGAACCATATTTACGGTAAGCTCTCGAATTTCTATTTTTGGATTCGAGAGTTCCACCATCTGGGTAATGTCATCTTGAAGGCTATAAATTCAGTGGATCGAATGAAGATAGAGGAAATTCTTTCTTAGGAGGCTCCTAGGAGTGTGACTGAGGTGCACAATTTCTTGTGGTTGGCTATATACTACCGGAGGTTTGATCCCAAATTTCCCAAAGTATAATCACCTTTATCATCCTTGACATGAAAGGGAAAACCATTCGTGTGTATATATAAGTGGCTACATAGTTTCTAGGAGTTGAGGTGGAAACTGACGAGTAACCTCATCATGAGACTCTCAGAAGAGGGTGTTGGGTATGTAGTTTTTTGGGATGCATTAGGGCCCATAATGGGTTGTGTCCTGATGCAGGACTGAGTAGTGATTGCCTACATCTCATGAAAGTTTACAAGAAATGAGAAAAACTACGCAACCCATGACCTAGAGGTATAAGTAGTGGTATTTTCCTTATAAGTGTGGCGAACCTAAATGATGGGATAATGATTTACCATCTACTCTGACCAGAAGTATCTCAAGTATATCTTCTAACAGAAGGACCTGAACTTGAGGTAGAGGTGATGGCGATATTTCTTTTAGTTATATGACTTTGAGATAGTCTATACTTCTAGATAGGGGAATGTTGTGGGAAACACGGTCAACACAAGGTCTGATTTACAGCTGCTCAGTGAGGTGACAGAACAAACTGCAACGATGGAGATATCCTTCATGGATGGAGATGGAGAAGCTTACCATTATTCAATGACTTTCACTCCCCTACTTTGATAGAAATTTAGGTAGATACAACATGTCTATGTTGACTGTGAGGCCTGACGTGCTCATCTATCATTAAGATATGATTCATTTGAATTTTTGATAGGTGGGTAGCACGCCATCCTTTTCATAGGACACACCATAATACCAATGATGTTACATTAGGAGGTGTTGAGTGAGTTCCATAAATCCCCTATGGTGGTACATCACATTATTCAATGATGTACCACAACCTCTGATATCAGTACTAGTGGCCAGGGATGAAAAAATCCATGGAAGAGTTCCTTTTATGATGCTTCACTTGTTAGAAAGTGAAGGCCAAGAATCAGGTCTAAGTAGGCGCGGAAGAACCACCTAAGGTAACAAAATAAAAGTGGGGTGGTATCACCATGGATTTTGTGATGGGGTTACCATGCACATCCCAGGGCCATGATTCTATCTGGGTGATCATCGATCGACTCACCATGTCGGATCACTTTTGACCCATATGGGAGAAGGGATCGATAGAGGGACTAAGAAGCCTCTATGTCTTGGAGATAGTGCAGCTACACAGGATTCCAGCTACAATTTTCTCAGACTGTGATGCATGCTTTACATCCCAATTTTGGAAGGGGTTTCAGAAGGAATTCGTGAATCAGCTATGCTTGAGAAAAAGTTTTCACCCCAGACCGACTAGTAGATAGAGAGAACCATACAGACCTTGGAGGACAAGCTTCGTTCTTGTGTCTTTGATTTTGGTCACATTTTGGTGGACCAATCACCATTGGTGGAGTTTTCATAAAACAATATCTATCACTGCACCCTTGGCAGGACACTATTTTAGGCATTGTATGGGCATCCATGCAGATCAACTCTATGTTGAACAAACCTTGGGGAGTTATCCCTCATGGGCCCTGATTTGGTATGGGCAACCACTGATAAGGTACAGATCATCTAGGGGTATATGTGGACTGCATAGAGTAGGAAAAAATTGTATGCCTACAGGTGGTTGATGCCCTTGTGGTTTAAAGAGGGAGACCATGCTTTCCATCAGGTCTCAACACGATAGGAACTGCAAAGATTTGGAATAGGTGTAATGTTACCTCTGATGTTCATTTGACCATTAAACATTCTGAGCAGAGTTGGTGAGGTGGAGTAACACCCAGCTCTTCCCCCACATGTGCACCATGTGCATGATGTTTTTCACATGTTGCGGCTAAGGAGGTACGTGCATGATCAATTGCACGTCATCGACTAGGGTGAGCTGGAAATTGATGATGGGGGGATGTTTGGGGAGTTCTCTATGGAAATAGAGGATCGACATGAGAAAGTCCTTCATGGATGGTGGATTCCTCTAGTTCCTGTTTGGTGGCAGTGTGAAAATCCCCAGAAAAGCACATGGGAGTCGAAGGTCATGATTCATGCTCTATAACCCCATTTTTTATTTATCCTTTGTTTATTTACTTTTAGGGATTTAAATCCCTATGGTTGGGATGAATTTAATGTCTTGAAATTTCCATATAATTTTTATTAAATTTTATGTAATTATTTTAGGACCACATGCTTTGACGACACGTGATTCTAAGGCCTGTTAAGACTAGAATGAAATTTTGATCTTCTTAAAAGTTTGTTTGAGTAACCAAGAAGTTGGGTTTTATAACATTTGAACTAGTGCTCAGATAAAAAATATTAGGGTACCATTGAACTCAGAACACTAGGATTCACCTAGAAAGGACCTAACTTTGACCGACAATGGTCGGATAGAAAAGTTAGTTTTCAGACTTTTGTGAAAATAATAAAATAACATAAATGTTATTTTATCTCATTTTATTTTACCCCATTGAGAAACGGACGATGATGCTGTAGTGAAGCAGTGAGGAACATTAAATAAATCTCATTAATGTCCTGTTTTTCCTGTGTAATAGATACACTATTTCATAAATGAAATGGTGTAATGACATGAACACACTGTAAAATAGAAATGATGCAACCTATTTCGTTTTTAATAAGATAAAACGTTAAAGAGTTGAGAATAAAATTATGGATTTTCTAACGATCCTACGACAAGGAATACCTCAAATGGAGAATGAAGAAGACTCATAGTATCCCTAGAAATGTGGATTCTTTACAAATAAGAACACGAGGAAGTGATAAATCCCAAATGTGCATGAATCCTTGAGGACAAAGCGCTTCAGGGATGATTGTCGATTGATGTAGTTTTTTTTACATTTTCCATATTCTTATTTGAAACACTGAATGCAGATCAACCAATGAACGAGTTTATTTGCAGATAGTCCATTCTTTTGGGAGTGTGGTTTTTTTGGGATTACTTTTTGGGACTAAATTATTCCTAACATAACATCCTCCCCAAACCTCCCCCTATTTTAAAACATTAACATGGAGGTCATATGCCAACAAGAACATGGACTGTGCCCCTTCTCTTGTGCATTCATCATGGCCTCACTTTTGAAATGATGTAGAAGGGAGGATTCAAGGCCATTGTAGTGATTGTGATACCCCAAAAAGGCTGGAGGCAATGTTAGTGTGAAGAATGGAACACTGATGTAGACCAAGTGGTCCACAGAAGAGCCCGCTTGTGCATTGGGAGGAGCCGCCAGTTGGGATAGTGGCAGAGATGTGGGCCCTCGTCTAGGTCGGTGGAGTAGCCCACAATTGCGGGCCATGTATTTTGGAGGCATGTAGTCTTAGACCGCGTGTGGGACATCCGACAGTAGGGTTGGTCGGCCGCATAGCAGTAGGAGCGGCCTCTTTACCACGACGGAGGAGTCAGACCAATGGACGACCCATGGGGTGAGGAGAGTCTGACATGGCTGCCTACCACGTCCTGGATAGGAGGACTGGTCATCATATCGTGGGCTAGGAAGGCCAGGGGGCAGAACCCACCTATGTGGGCCGGACCCACCCATGCAGGCCAAACCTCCACAAGTAGGCCGAACCCACCCCATCGGGCCGGACCCACAACCCAATGGACCAGACTCATTTCAGGCCAGATCTAGGTCCATTCGGCAGATTCAGGTCTAGTCAGAGGACCCCATGGCCCGGTCAATTTGATCAGGTCAGACCCGATCCAAACCCAACTGACCCTATTTGGAATAACTCCATTATCTTTCAAACCGAGTGTCCGATCGACAATCCATTTTCAGTGTTGGAACCCTCGATATGTGGAATATAATTAGGAATATACTATAGAGGATTTTATTGAATTTTGAATTCAATAAATTTCATGGGGAGAGTTTTTCAAGAGATCAAGCATGCTAAAAGCGAAAACCCTACGGTTGGATGAGACCTAAAGGCTACTGACGAGAAACACTATGTTGTTTGGATACTATGGCTCAGTGGGAAGAGGATTATATGTGAGCTGGTAAGACCATGGTAGGGAGAATCTTATGTGTGACCCGAAATACTCATGGTACTCTATATGAGAAGTACCTCAATATGGTTGTATGTGGGAAGTAGGTTTTGTGTGGCCCCACAAGCCCATTCTAGGGAGCAGATTTTGTGAGACGCAACATACCCATGGTAATAATTAGGGATGTGTACCACAATAGTCATAGGTTAGGGTGAAGTGGGTTATATGTAACCCATAAGGTCCACTTTACTAATTGGTTATGATTTCTCTAGCAGCCCCTGGTTTTCGACATTATGACTGATGGTCTTACTTTCCTACCATCAAATATACATGGTGTGAGATGTCTTGCTTCGTGATATTTCTTCATGATGATGTTTTATTTTTTTCTGTGGGTTTCTTTGGTGTCATTCTTTTTTATTTTGGGGTCCCTACTGATTACATTTTTAATCACCCTTTCATAGTCTTTTCTTGCATGTGTTGTGTCTAGAGAAGATGATTTCCACCTTAACAGAGGACTTGGTGGCCTAGGACCCGGTGGTTCCCAGTGAGACCAGGAACAAGAGACATATTTCTATGGACTACAAATATACTTTGTACTTACCCATAAGGTGGGGCTTCTAGCGTATGGATATCCATAGTTTCTTTTGTACATTCATGTTTTCTAGTTAGACTTTTGTTGGTATTGTATTCTGGACTATTTGACTTTCAATTGTACTTGTACTCAATGGTTGTTCAGCAGAATGCTTGTTTTCTTTTCCATATTTGGGATGTGGTCGTGTGTGCATGCATACAGGTAATTAGGCTAATTCTTACCACTTACAGGTTGATGCCTTCGACCCTCGTCACCAACCGCTGGCCTTTGGGAGGTGGGCATGGGGCATGTCATGACAGGGGCCTTGAGGGAATAATTTTCATTACATCAATTCTTTCGTATAACCATAAAGGATTGATTTAAACTTGAAAATTATTCCCTCATTCCATTGGTTCATTAAACCCCCTGAATTCTTTATAAATTTTTCCACCTCAAAATCACTATGATGGAATATCATTTTTCTAATATAAAAAATAATGTATTGCACATCAATTAAGGTTTGGAATGAACATATTTGAAGACATGTTTTATAAACGCAGATGGTAAATATGGTTTTATCACATCAATAACATGAAATTAACATTGGTCAATATGGTGGGAGTGTGGATCATCTCACCATTTTAGAAGATTATTTTATACCCATATAATATATTTTTGATTTAATATGTTTTTGTAAATCCTTCTTAAATAAAAATGTACTATTGGTTACACCTATTTCAATGATTTGATCAAATCCATGGGGATATTTGAACATCTTTGTGTGGAATAGGTTCTCCATATTTCTCTTATTTGTTAATGATTCTTTCATTTAAATCCACCTTGATGGAATCTCTAGAGTTTATCACCATCTCAGGAGGCGACAGGTGTATTGTAATTTGGATCGGGACCACGAGAGGGATTCCTATATATCTATATGAATGGAATCTAAACCCTTTTAGTTTGGGGCCATGTCTTCGGGTACATTGATCCATTTAAGTGCACATGAGAAGGATATATGTGGTTCCTTTTAAGTTCATGCATCCATGACAATGTGATCAATGTATTAATGATTCCTATCAATGTTTCATATAGGAAATATGTATGAGTTTCCCTTTTTGGTTCATCATTTTTATTTGAAACTAAATTGTTGAAGGTATATATCATAATTGTCTCATTACCAAAAGTATAAATAGCTTATCCTTAGAGATAGATGATTATCCTTCTCCTCGATAGTATAAGTTTGTCCCATGGTCATCATATAGGAGGTAACTAACTCATGTTAGGTAATATACCTAATTTGAGTCCCACATATGTAAACCAATTGTATTATCTTGACTAGAGGTAAATTGGTGAACCAAGAGGATAATCTCAAATCATGTTGAATATGAGGAAACTAAGGGAATTATCTCAACTCAAGGAAAATATTATAAACCTAGGAGGAGTATCTAAAATCAAGGTAATGTGTACCATATTATACTAACCACATTAGTGAAAATAGATGTCTGAGAATATTGATTATGAACCACAAAGAAGATTACTATGTTTCTATATTAACATGAATAAAAGAAGATGTAGTTCAATTTATAATGTTTAAGGTCATATGATGGGAACGATCCAAAATTTTTAGTATCATCTCGAAAAGATGCTCACAATGTAATTTAGAGACAATCATCTAGTAAAAAATTATTTATTCATGTTATGCGTCTAAACATTGCTAAATATTATCAATTAAACCTATAATACAACATGAATCATACTTGGTGTGATATAAAAGAGATAATAAAAGATTATCCATGTTTCATGAGAGTGTTGATGGTATATCTAGTAATAATTATGCATTATAACTTTCCGTTTAGGTATTTTTGGTCCAACACCAAGTAGGAGGCTCGTATATGATAAAAAATTGGAGTATCTAAACTCATGGTAATTGAATGGGAATAATGATAGTATGATTCCTAATATATATTCCCTTGAAGGTGAGTTAGGTGAAGTGATTTCTTGTGCTTACTCATAAGAAAGGTTCCATATTTTGTTTAATTTTATTTACTAACTAATAAAAAGGATGGGAGGGTATGGTTTTGGCTTATGCCTAAGACAATACCCCTATAGTATAAATGTGATAAAAAGTGGTGACAATTAGATATTGAGTGACACATATATAATGGTGTTACCCTAAATGAGAGTTCTTGTCTTATTGATTCTTATTCGTGATGAAGTCATCTATGGTAACCATATTGGGTCTTATACCTTAAAAGGAAGCTTAAGGGATCAAATGGGATATGTGTGGTAGTTAAACCTAATGGGCGGTGGCCAATAACTTTGGAGGAGGATTTAAGTCAAATATTTTGTAGTTTTGGCCAAGGATGAAAAAATACAACAATTTTCATTGGGTTTACTTAATCTCGATATATAGCATAGATTAATGGTGTGACACCACGAATCTCTATATTTATATTTTTGAGGTGGTTTTTAGGGAAAACATGGATCACTTAGTTTTCACTAAGAATGTGAGGTCCCTAAGAAGAGGAACACTTGAAGGAAATCTTGGAACACATAGTGTTTCACCTAGTTATATCCATGATCCAATTACCTAGTGAATTTATTTTGTTCCCATCAACTTAGTGTATTTATATTAGTATAGTCCACTTAATGTGTTACACATATTTAAATATTCTTAGTGTACTATTAATAATCCCATTATCAATAAGAGAACCTAGTGCATTTCAATTAGTCTCATCCACATTTTTCATTTCACCTGGTCTCATCTATGTAGTTAATTTGTAGCGGTAACCTCACATTATGAAAAATTGTACATAAATGTTGGTGGAGAGAGGTATTCATGGTAACATCTCAAGGAATTTTTTAAATTGTCATGTTTTCGTAGTGAGGTCCACATACTAGTACTCTTATACTATAATCTGTGAGGATTATTACTTCATACATTCCATGGAATAAATATTAGATCTAAATATCCCCTAAGTAGTTGAACAAACTATTATTAACCTTTTATTCATCTCATTTATACCTTAATACTATATATTTTATCAAACAATAAACTCAATTATTTATAGTAATGGATGTGTATATTTACCCCAAAGATAGAGGTCATACTAAGCATCAAATAGTATCTGCATGGGACATAGTTACAACATCAACTAAAAGTAATACTATATATGACACAGTAAGAGATCACATATTTTTTTCCTATGAAGGATTCTACGATTGTTTATGAGTAACAGTGTGTGAAGATACAAGGATTCATGTAATTTTGATATGTACTCAAGCCCATATTAGTCTAATATCCCAATGTAGTTGTGTGAATGTCATCAACATTGAATGTGTATGATGTTGATTTTACATATCCTCTTCTTATATAGTGAGTAGGTGGCTTGATATCATGTGAGTGGATAAGTCTATCATAATTGTTAACCTTAATCTACTAGACATATTTTTTTGGTGATGATACTTGAGAAATTTGCAAATGATCATAGAGCTAATGGATTATGTGATCACGTAGCATGTCACAATTCATCTTCTTTATTAGTGATTACACACTAGACCACCATTATAATTGCACATACATTCATATGACTGTGTAATACCCTATTCATGCTCAAGTGGTTCCATCAAAAGGGGACTAGGTGTATAATGTAGTTTTCTTTCACATGATTACACGGCGATTGTTCACATGGCAATCATTCTGGGTATCTTTATTCCAAAATGGAATACATATTTAAACATCAATAACTTCTGATTTTTAAGTAAATTTTAGTTTCATTATTAGTCAAATCAATGAATATGAAACAAATTAATCCCTATTCAATAGGGTTTCCCTGTTTCAGTTTTTTTGGAAGTGAAAAAATTTCATAGAATACTCTCACTATTTTTTTAATAATTCAATATACATTTTGAAATTATAAAGGGAAATTATTTACCTACTCCCAATGAATGTTTATCATAACTATATTTTTTAGAATTAAATTTTTATTAAGTAATAACCATCCCTTGGTGTGAATTTTAATTCTATACATATCCCGTCTCTTTTAGTTTCATTCCAGAAGATACATCTCTCTCAAAATCTAAATATTTTTTTTGAGTGATGACTGCATCAAGGACTCCATGGAAAATCATTTGGTGTGATTTTTTCAGTTCCAAAAAATTTCCCAAAATTAGAGTTGTGTTCATTTTTAATGAAATTAATTTTATTATAAGAATAAATTAGGGAACATTATCAAATTTCTATATATCTGGTGGGATTAGGGATCTTATTCACTTATGGGGGAGTTTCCAGGAGGATTGTCTGAACTCACGGATTTTTTATATTTCTATTAGGGTTATCTTGACCCAAAAATTAATATCATGAATTTCTAGTGGTTTTAATTATAGGATGGGAGATGCAATAGAAAGGAAGTGGAACTTATGTCTTGATCCATGAGAGGATATATCAATGTCATGATATATGTTGTAAGAATAGGGATCCAGCCACTGATAGTTCCTAAAATACTCATAACACTGATCTATATCATGTGTTTGGGAAACGATATACATCTATCTTAATGTAGGTATTGTATATAAAATTTAATTTAAAAAGAGATTTCACTTCATAAAAGGCGGTTATTTTCATACTATCATGGTATCATGGATACAGAACCAAATATCAACAATATCTCACATGGAGATAGTTATTCTATAGAAGTTTTAGGTTATATAGCATAGACCACTATGATTAGTTAATAGGTCAGGCAGGATACACCTATACTACGAAATTTTAATCCATTAAACAAGGAATATATAACTTTGTAATATAAATGTACCCTATTTTTTCCTTATGTTCTTTGACCATTCAAGTGTAACTCAATTTTTTTGGGGTCTAATAGTGATCCCTGTGAGATTAACATCCATTTATATTCAACCTAACTATTTCATAAGAAATTGAAGGAGAGGATTATCATTATAAAGATTTTTTTTTTCTTAGATTGCACTTTTTACGTTTCCAACCAAAATTTTATTTGGCATTTTCATTTACATTGAATCTCATTATTTTTCTATTTTATAAGAGGTTCATTCAAACCATTAAGAGAGTAAACATTTTTCAAAGAGTCCCTTTATAGGAATTCATCATTGAGAGTAAAATTTATTGTTACATTAGTAGTTTTATTATTTTTTACATCTAACCAATGATCCTATGGTTATGGTTGATCATCTTGGACCTCGTGTCATTTATGTTTATGATCATACATCATTAACCAAAAGTTTATATGGTCCAAAAAATAATAAATTAAATTTTACCTGAAATGAATGGAATCTCAATTCTACTGATGTAAATAGCATCATAGAACAATTTATAAACATTAGGGTCAAAATTTCTGGACCATTGGTTAATGACATTCCGGTCAAAAAACCATGACCAAATATTATTATAATTTAAGTTCCTATATCATTCAAAAAGTACTCTTGTAGTTTATGGCTGAATATATTTAATAAAATATGTTGAATACTCTATCTTGAAATGGATTTTTTAAACCTGGTGTGAATAAAGGGATAATTGATAATATATATTGTACCATTAAGGGGGATTTTTGTCTATGATCTAGATGTTTTGGGCATTGTGTCATGAAATTTAAGGCCATATGATAATGACTAAATGTTTAATTAGAAATCATAAAAAGTTGAATATCAAATTAGGGATTTGGTGTTTTTGGAAGGACTAATGAACTCCAGGTGTTTGGTTCCTAAAAAGGGGTGAACACCCAGATATAAATGGTCAGAGGAATATGATATAATAATCTTACATTGAAAGAGATCATGATTCATGAATGCGTTGCATTGGGGGAATATAAATCCATATGAATAGTTTGGTTATGGAAAAGGTAAATAATAACATAATAATTTCAAAACAAAGTAGAAAAAGAGATGGGTTGGACTATGTTGGTCGTTAATATTAATGAAAACTAGTTTCACACAAAATATAGGGATAGTGCATGGAGATTAGGGGGGGAATTTCTATCAATACCTAAAACATCCCATAGGGGTCACGTAGTTGTTTAAAAGAAAATGTGATGATACCCATCAATTCCTTGAATGGTCCTCTAAGATCAATAATGAACCATTTTACCTGGCTTTCTAGGAATTGAAGAAATGATACTATTAATTAAATCTAATTTATTGGATTGTAAGATTAGTATCTCTACTCACGTAATTGGGTTGGAGATGATTAGAACATATAATTTATAAATTAGGACCATAAAGAATATAAAAATCAAGAAGGATTTGAGAAACCAAATGTCTATTCCACCATTTATTGATCAAATTACCAAGGAAAAGAGATATGAAATGATATTATGAAGTACATAATCACTTAAAGTGCTGATCTACTCAATGTGAAGATATTTTCTTATACTAAAAGGCAATTTAAACATAGAATATCATAAATTCATTTGATGGTGGAAAGGAAGATATTATCTAACTTTTTATTTGACCGGTAGGGTTTAGAGAATATATATTTACTTTTTCTAGGGTCATATAGAGGGATCCCTATGATTTATTACTTTTTTTAATGGTATAAATTTTCTATAAACTCATAAAGGGAATGGTTTAGGAAGTGAGGACTTGACATTTTCTTAGGATTCCATTTATGGGTTTTTAACCTCATATTCCTTTATGTATCATATGATTTGTAGTGTATGGTCCGGCAATTATGATGATTTGGGGATGGAGTTTTTGTTCAGATGTATTTTACCATGTAGAGAGATAGTTCACCTAAAAAATTGAAAACAACATCCAATTTAAATTAAGGACACATTACAGAAATTGATTAACTCATATAGAGGTTCTTGTAGTTTTAGTTTCATGATTTTTGGGATGAGTTTAAATTTGGGCCTAGAATAAAAGATCTTAATGTCACTATGTATCCTAAAATGATTGGAAGAAAGCCACATATAGTTCTTGTAAAGAGTCTTATATATAGTTCTAGATAATTTTTAGAAAATGGGGGATTTTTTTATTATCCCAGAACTTAAGTATAATTGATTTTTAGTTTTTATGGAATTATTTCAAGACCACACGATTTGACGACACATGATTCCAAGGCCTAGGGAGGCCATAATGGGATTTTGAACTATTTTAAAGATCTTTTATGTAAAAATATGAGTGGGTTTTTGTATCTTTTTAAATAATGATTATATCGAAAATATGAGGCCACCATTGAACTCGAAACACCAATATTCTCCTAGAAAGGACCTAACATTGACCAACAAGGGTCGAACAGAAATGTTAGATTTTAGATTTTGTTGAAAATAATAAAATAACAAAAAAATTTGTTTTATATGATTTTATTTTTCACTTTTGAGTTGAAGATGACGATGCTATGGTTCAGTAATGATGAGAATTAATGTAATATCATTAATGGATTGTTTTTGTGTATCATAATGACGCGACATTGCAACATAATAAAAACCATGCAACCTGTTTCCATTTTAAAATGAAAACGCGTTGGAGAGTTGAGAATTAATTCATGGGTATTATAATGAACATATAGGAAGGAATAGATAATAAAAAGAATAATGAAATCCATATGGATGACTAGAAACATTGATTATTTGCAAAGAACGGCATGGGGATGTGACGAACTCCAAAGGAGATTGAATCCTCAAGGGCAGAGCACTTCATCGATGAATTACAATCAAGGTAGGGGTTCTTTATTTTTACATTTTCCATGTTCCTATTTTAAAAGATGAAATTGTATCAACCCATGATTTAGTTGATCCACAAGTAGTTTGTTCTTATATTCGGGTAATGTTTCTAGGGATTTTTATTTAGGAATGAAATATTTGTTTATAGAATATCATCCCCAAACCTCCCATGTTTTAAACTCTAATATAGGGGGCACGGGCTGACATGAAACAAGACCCGAGCCCTTCCTCTTGTAAGTTCTTCTTGACCGAGATTTTGAAAAGGGGTGGAATGGTAGATTCAAGTCCTTCACATGGGATGGTATACCCCACAACTGATGTATGCACAGTCGCTGTGAATATCAGGCCACTGGTGTAGACCAGATGGTCCGTGGAGGAGATCGTTGATGCACCGAGAGGAGCCACAAACATGGCCAGAGATAGAGACACGTCCAATATTCATGGATCATGGAGTAATTCAGTCTTCGAACACATTTTGTACATCCAACATACCATGGTCTCTTAGACGCGGTAGGGGGGTCAGCCCCGCGGATGAGCCCCAGGGCGAGGGGAGTCCAACGTGGTCTGCTACCGCTTCCCGACAAGGCGGACCAGGTACAAAAGTGGTTTGGACCCATAGAAAAATAGAACAGAACCTGGCTAGGTCAGGCCTAGATCATTTCTATTCTACTGGGTCGGGCTGAACTTGGACACAATGTGTCACTTTTGAAAAAAAGAACTATATCTTTCAAACCAGTGATCTAATTGATATGCCATTTGTTGAATTAGAACTCTCACAATGACACAGATATTTTGGAATAATATATAGAGTATTTCATGGATGTTCAAATTCCAAAATTAATCGAGGATAAGTTCTCCAAAGATCAATTGGGCTACATTTAGAAACCCATTGGTTAGATGAGACCTAAAGGCTACTGACGAGAAACCCTATGTGGATCTGATACTATGACACAGTGGTAAATGGATTTTATGTGACCCAGTAGGCCCATTGTGGGGAGAGGCTTCTGTGTGACCCAGAAGACCCATGATAATTGAAATAAGGTGTACCTTAGTATTACCATAGTTGGGAAGCAGCTTCGGTGTGACCTTTCATGCCCATAGTGGGGAGCAGTTTCTGTGGGACCCAGCAAAACTATGGTACTCATCAGAGATGAGTACCACATAAGTACTAGGTTAGTGGAATGTAGCTTCAATGTCACCCAACAAGATCAATATACTAATTTAGGAGGATTTCTCTAGTATCCCATGGTGCTCAGCTTATGAAAAATGGCCTTCCTTTGATACTCTAGAACATAACTGTTGTTAGATATCTTCCTTCCTGATCATGCATCATGATCACATTTTATGTTTTTTTGGGGGATTTATTAGTGTTATTTCCTTGTTATTTTTGGGTCCCTACTGTGTACCTTTTTTCTCACACCAGCATGGGCTTCGCCTACAGGTGTTGTGTCGGGTAAATATGATTGCCGCCATGACAGAGGACTTGGTGGACCAGGACCTAGTGGTGCCTAGTGAAACCAGGCATGCGGGACATACTAATATGGATTCCAGTAGCTACATCGTAATTACCATTTAGGTGGGGTTTTTAGGGTATGGATATGTATAGTTTCTTATTTACTATCCAATTGCCAGTTATTTATTTGTTGGGTTTGTATTCTGGCCCATTTGACGTTCAGTTGTAATTGTTCTCAGTGCTTAATTATTGTAATGCTTGTTTACTATTCTAGCTATGGGACGTGGTTTTGTGTGCATGCATAAAATTACTCCGAATAATGCATCCAACTTCCAAGTTGATGCCTTCATTGTTAGTCATCAACCCTTGGCCTTTGGGAGGTGGGCTTGGGGTATGTCACATCACGATCCCCGAAGGATGGGTTGTAACAAATTTTCATCAAGGGTGGTCAGTTATACCTCAAAGACCAAGTGTATGTTGTTTTGTTAGGGCAAAATTGTTGAATGTTTTGATTTTTACTTTCAGATTCAAGGACACTAGTATTAGTGCGGCAGGTGAGGTATCCATACACCTAGACCATGAATTTTTCTTTCTAGATCTATATATGAAAACCATGTTTGCATAAGTATCTCCTCAGGTTATTTCTTTATAAGAGTCATCTATCTAATATAAACTATTATAAATGGTATATATTGATATTAATTAGGATTAATCCATGTAGATTTCCTTCTAGGCATAGGATATGTGACTGTTTGGACTACCCACCTAACGATGAGGCATCAGATTGGGGTCCAGTGCTAGATATATGCCCTCTGGGTGGTGAACCGATGTTTCCACCATCATTTTATCATAATTTTCTTCCAAAATTGCTTGTAGATGATTTATATACGCTACGTGCCTTGCACGTGTTTTAGATAAAGAGACCTCCCAAGATTAATGGAGAAACAAATCCTCTGGTTGCTGAGGACTAGTTGGAGGTAGTGACGTGGGTCTTCTGCTTAGTGAGGAAAAAACTTAAGCAGATGATGATCATGGATGAGGTACATCTGTAGGGATCAGTAGGAAGATGGTGGAGCTTGACCATCCAGATGGATGATGAGGCGACCCTTGCCTGGATAGACTTCGAGTGACTTTTCCAGGAGGGTTTTCTCTACGATTTGTGCTCTGTGTGCATTCAGGAGATTCTTCACCTACAGTAGGTCATCATGTCAGTGGATGAGTACTTTTAGAGGATTATATACCGCTCTCTATACTACACAGACATGGTTCAAGACCCTTTATTTTGGGCTCGGCCCATTGAGAAGGGCCTCATACGGGATATCAGGGCATCCATAGTGTCTCTCAGCATCCCCACATAGGCTGGAGTGCTGAAGAGATCCCTTCATGTTGATATATTCCTAGAAAAGTAGGAACCAACAACCGGAGCCACCAATAGACATAAGGTGATAGAGTCTTTAGTGGTGAGAAATAGACAATAGACACGGGGGCCCAAGTGGGTTAGATTATTCATCGGATGACCCCAGGACTCAAGGTCGGTAGTTTGAGGCTTCCATTGTAGAGGGAGTCAGCAGAGAACTAGGTTGTGCTTCATGTGTGGTGGGAATGGACACATGGCTCATGAATGCCCAACACACTACATAGATGATCATCAGATAGTCGATGGACCGCCAAGGAAGAGGAAAAGGTTCATGCAATGAGGTTAGCAGGGATGTGGACGTGGAAGGGGGATATGTCTAAGTTGTAGTTGGTGGACGACGGTTCTAAGTTCTACCACCACCTCCCCCATGTGTTTCACCATAGGCTCAAGGAGCCGACGGATAGGGGTGAGGCCAACATCAGGTGATGGAGGCCAATGAACACGGTGCTCCAGAGTTGATTAGAGGTATGATATGTTTATTCTCCACCATAGTTTCATTTCTTATAGGCACAAGTTCTTTTCACTCTTTCCATACAAGGGACCTCATTCAGTTATCAAAGATATTAGTGTTGTCGTTCACTCGATCATTATGATTAGAGACTTATATGAGATGGGATTCAATGAATAAAAACTAGTTTCTACACTTTGAGTATACTCCCGGAGGTGGGATCTTTGGCTAGGATCTCCTAATAGCAGTGTAGAGGACTCAAGATGTCATCTGGTGTGTGGAATGGTTATCCACAGTCCATACTCAGATCGATCGTTTTAGTCACAATATACAGTTTTTCCATGAGTATGAGACTAGGTTTTCCTTTATCATAGATAAGGGAACGTTTTTAGCACATGAAAGTGTTTCTTAGAGGTGGGTTTAGCCAATAACTGACATGTTGGCTAGCCTCACCCTCAGTGAGATGGACGTGAGGATTTTGAGGTTTCCTGTAGTGTTGGACGAGTATGAGGATGTTTTTATTTGGGATGTTCTGGGATCACCTCCTCATTCAGAGGTGGAATTATACATCAACATTGACCCAAAAATGACACTGATATCCTTACAGGAATATCAAATGGCTCCCGCCGAGCTACGTGGGTTGTGGGTTATGTTATAGGAAATATATGATAAGGGCTTCGTTAGGCCCAGCGTTTGACCCTAAGCAGCCGCAATGATGTTTTCCAAGAAGGTTGATAGACTTTTAGAGTTATGTGTGGACTTTCAGTGCCTAAACCTCATGGTTGTGAAGAACATGTATCCAAATCCAAGGATCGAAGACATCTTTGATCAGTTTATGGGAGAGAGGTTGTTCTCAAAGATAGAAATCAGATTGGGTTATCACCATATTTGTGTATGGGGTGAGGACATACCAAAGATAGCCTTCAGATGCTGGTATGTCCACAATGTGTTCTTGGTGATGTTCTTTGGCATGACTAATGCCCCAACAGTATTCATGGGACTCATGCAGAGGATCTTCCTTCGTTACATCTATGTTTTATGGTATCATTCACTGCTGACATCTTGGTGTACTCGGTTTTGGAGGAGGTGCATGCTAAAAACCTATGATAGACATGGATACAATCTGAGAGAACCACATTTATGGTAAGCTCTCAAATTTCTATTTGTGGAATCGAGAGGTCCACCTTCTAAGGAATGTCATCTTGAAGGCTAGACATTCAGTGGATCCAGTGAAGATAGAGGAAGTGCTTTCTTAGGAGGCTCTCAGGAGTGTGACTGAGGTGCACAATTTCTCAGGGATGGCTATATACTATCGGATGTTTGATCCCAATTGTCCCAAAGTAGAAAAACCTTTATCATCATTGACGTTATAGAGATAACCCTTCGTGTGTATAGATATGTGGCTGCATTGTTTCTAGGAGTTGAGGTGGAAACTGATGAGTACCCTCATATTGAGACTCTCAGAAGAGGGTGTTGGGTATGTAGTTTTTTGGGATGCATTAGGTCCCATAATGGGTTGTGTCATGATGTAGGACTGAGTAGTTATTGCCTACATCTCACTGCAGTTTACGCACAATGAGAAAAACTATGCAACCCATGACCTGGAGTTAGTAGTAGTGTTATTTTCCTTATAAGTGTGGTGAACCTAAATGATGGGATAATGATTTACCATCTACTCTAACTAGAAGTGTATCACGTATATCATCTCACAGAAGGACTTGAACTTGAGGTATCGGTGATGGAGATATTTCTTTCAGGTCTATGACTTTGAGATAGTCTATAATTCTAGACAGGGGAATGTGGTGGGAAACACGGTCAAAAGGAGGTCTGATTTACAACTGCTCAGTGAGGTGACAGAACAACCTGCCGCGATGCAGATATCCTTCATGGATGGAGATGGAGCAGCTTACCATCATTCAATGACTTTCACTCCCATACTTTGACCGAAAGTCAGGGAGATACAACATGTCTCTGTTGACTGTGAGGCCTGACGTTCTCATCTATCATTCTGATAAGCTTCATGTGAATTTTCGATAGGTGGGTAGCACATCATCCTTTTCAGAGGACACACTATAATACCATTGACGTTACATGAGTATGTGTTGAGTGAGTTCCATAAATACCCTATGATGGTACATCACGGTGTGGAAATGATGTACCACAACCACTGACGTCAGTACTAGTGGCCAGGGATGAAAAAGCCATGGAAGAGTTCCTTTTACGATGCTTCACTTGTCAGAAAGTGATGGACAAACATCAGGTCTCAGTAGGCGTGGAAGAACCACCTAAGGTAAGAAAATAAAAGTGGGGTGGTATCACCATGGAATTTATTATGGGGTTGCCATGAACATCCCTAGGCCATGATTCTATCCGGGTGATCATCGACCGACTCAACATGCCGGGTCACTTTTGACCCATATGGGAGTAGGGATCAAAAGAGGGACTAAGATGCCTCTATGTCCGGGAGATAGTGCAGCTACACGGGGTGCCTGTGACAATCGTCCTAGACTGTGATGCACACTTTACATCCCAATTTTGGAAGGGGTTTCAGAAGGAATTCGGGAATCAGCTATGCTTGAGAAAAACATTTCACCCCTAACCGATGGGTAGATAGAGAGAACCATATAGACCTTGGAAGAAATGATTCATGATTGTGTCTATGATTTTGGTCACAGTTGGGTGGACCAATGACCATTGGTGGATTTTTCATAAAACAATATCTATCACTGCACCATTGGCATGACACTATTTTAGGCATTGTATGTGCAGCCATGTAGATCAACTCTATGATGAACAAACCTCATGGAGTTAGCACTCATGGGTCCTAATTTGGTATGGGCTCCAACTGAGAAGGTACAAATCATCTAGTGGTATATAAGGACTTCATAGAGAAGGAAAAAATCATATATTGATAGGTGTTTGAGTCCCTTGCGGTTTAAGGAGGGAGACCACGCTTTCAATCAGGTCTCAACACGATAGGAACTACAAAGATTTGGAATAGGTTAAATGTTACCTCGGATGTTCATTTGACCATTCCAAATTCTGAGTAGAGTTGGTGAGGTGGAGTAACACATAGCTGTTCCCCGACATGTGCACCATGTGCATGATGTTTTCCTCATGTTGCAGGTGAGGAGGTACGTGCATGATCCATTACACATCATCAACTGGGTTGAGATGGAAATTGATGATGGGTTGATGATTGTGGAGTTCCCTATGGAGATAGAGGATCAACATGAGAAAGTACTTCATGGATGGTCAATTAATTTAGTTCTTGTTTGGTGGCAGTACGAAAATCCCCAAAAAGCACATGGGAGTGGGAGGCAATGATTCTGCTCGGTACCCCCATTTCATTATTTTGCCTTTTTTTATACATTCAGGGATGTAAATCCCTATTGTTGGGAGGAATTTAATGTCTTGGAATTTCCATATAACTTTTATTAAATTGTATGTAATTATTTTAAGACCATATGCTTTGACGACACATGATTCTGATGCTTGTTAAGACTAGAATGAATTTTTGAACTTTTTTAATATTTTTTTGAGTAACCAAGAAGTTGGTTTTTCTAACATTTGAATTGGTGCTCAGATAATAAATATTAGGGAACCATTGAACTCAGAACGCTGGGATTCACCTAGAAAGTACCTAAAATTGACCGAAAATGGTCAGACAGAAAAGTTAGTTTTCAGACTTTTTTTTGAAAATAATAAAATAACATAAATGTTATTCTATCTCATTTTGTTTTACCCCATTGAGAAACAGACGATGATGCGGATATTCGGCAATGAGGAACATTAAAGTAATCTCATTAATGGCTTGTTTGTTTCTGGGTAATAGATACACTATTTCATAAATGAAATGGTGTAACGACATGACCACACTGCATAATAGAAATGTATCAACCTATTTTTTTTAATAAGATAAGACGTTAAAGAGTTGAGAATTAAATTTTGGATATTCTAACGAACCTAAGACAAGGAATACCTCCAATGGAGAGTGAAGAAGGCTGGTAGTATCACTAGAAATGTGGATTCTTTACAAAGAAGAACACCCAGAAGTGACAAACCCCAACAGAGCTTGAATCCTTGAGGACAGAGTGCTTTAGTGATGATCGTCGATTGATGTAGTTTTTTTTGAAATTTTCCCTATTCTTATTTGAAACACTGAATGTAGATCAGCCAATGAATGGGTTGATTTTCAGATAGTCTGTTCTTGTGGGAGTGTGTTTTTTTGGGATTAATTATAGGGACAAAATTATTCCTGACAGAACATCCTCCCCAAACCTCCCCCTATTTTAAAATTTTAACATGGAGGTAATAGGACAATAGGAAAATGGAATGTGCCCCTTATATTGTGCATTCATCACGGACTCACTTTTGAAATGATGTGGAAGGTTGGATTCAATTCCTTTTTAGTGATTGTGATACCCCAAGGAGGCTGGAGGCAAAGTCAGTGTAAAGAATGGAACACCAATGTAGACCCAGTGGTCCACAGAAGAGCCCGCTTGCACATTGGGAGGAGCCGCTAGCTGGGTTGGTGGAAGGGATGTGGCCCCTCAGCCAGGTCGGTGGAGAATCCCACAACTGCGGGCCATGTATTTAGGAGGCATGTAGTCTTAGACCGTGTGTGGGACATCCGATAGTAGGGTTGGCCAGCCGCATAGAAGTAGCACCAGTCGCTTGACCGCAATGGAGGACTTAGATCTATGAACGACACATGGGTGAGGGGATTCTAACATGGCTACCTACTATGTCTTAGACAGGCGAACAAGTCATCATATTGCAGGCTGGGAAGGCCAGTGGGCCGAACCCACCTCTGTGGGCCAGACGCAACTATGCAGGCCAAACCTGCACCAGCAGGCCGGACCCACCCCATCAGGCTGGACCGAAATCCCAATGGACCAGACTCATTTCTGGCCAGGTCTAGGTCCATTCGGCATATTTGGGTCTAGTCGGAGGACCCCCTGGCAGGGTCAGTTTGATCATGTTAGACCCGATCCAGACCCAACTGACCCTATTTGGAAAAAGTACAATATCTTTCAAACCGAGCATCTGATCGACATTCCATTTATATTGATGGAACCCTCAATAAGTGGAATATCATTTGTCATATTCTATGGAGGATTTCATTGAATTTTAAATTCAATAAATTTCATGGGGAGAGTTTTTCGCGAGATCAAGCGTGCTACAAGAAGAAACCCTACGGTTGGATGAGACCTAAAGTCTGCTGAAGAGAAACACTATGTTGTTTGAATACTATGGCCTAGTGGGAAGAGGATTATATGTGAGCTGGTAGGAACATGGTGGGGAAAATCTTATGTGTGACCCGAAATACTCATGGTACTCTATATGAGAAGTACCACAATATGGTTGTATGTGGGAAGTAGGTTTTGTGTGACCCAACATGCCCATTATAGGGTGCGGATTCTATGTGATGAAAAATACCCAGGGTAATCATTAGGTATGTGTACCACAATAGTCATACGTTAGGGTGAAGTGGGATATATGTAACCCAGAAGGCCCACTTTAATAATTGGGGATGATTTCTCTAGCAGCCGATGGTTTTCGACGTGTTGACTGATTGTCCTACTTTCCTACCCTCAAATATACATGGTGTGAGCTGTCTTGCATCATGATCATTCTCTATGATGATGTTTAATGTTTTTGTGGATTTATTTGGTGTAATTATTTGTTATTTTTGGGTCCCTACTAATTACATTTTTAATCACCCGTGCACAATCTTTTCTCGCATGTGTTGTGTCTAGAGAAGATGATTGCCACCTTGATAGAGGACTTGGTGGCCCATGACCCTGTGGTTCCTAGTGAGACCAGGAAGAGAAGACATATTTCTATGTACTAAAAATATACTATGTACTTCCCCATAAGGTGGGATTTCCAGCGGATGCCTATCCATAGTTTCTTTTGTACTTTCCTATTTTCTATTTAGTCTTTTATTGGGTTTGTATTCCGGCCCATTTGACTTTCAATTTTACTTGTACTCAATGGTTGTTTAGTGGAAATCTTGTTTTCTTTTCCATCTTTGGGATGTGGTTGTGTGTGCTTGTGTACAGGTAATCAAGGTAATGCTTCCCATTTACAGGTTCATGCCTTCAGCCATAGTCACCAACCCCAGGCCTTCGGGAGGTGGGCATGGGGCATGTCATGACAGGGGCCTTGAGGTATGGGTGGTGACAATTTTTTTCATTGGTCAAGTAAACCATGACATTATGGTTTATATGTATATATATAACCATTGAATTAGTAGGGGTGGGGGAGGATCCCTTATATAGATCAATATCTTACACATGGGAGGGGAATTTTTTATCCGTTCCATATGAAATAAACCCTTCATAGATGTTTAGTGTCATATGGTATTGACCACATTGGTCTATTTAAATTCATGTGTGGTGAAATTCTGATTATTTTAGTTTAAGGTTATTAATCATTGGTGAAATTGTAATCTAGTTTATGCTCATGTGATTTGGATACTCCTTAGTCGAAAACGTGTCGCATAGGGGAAACATTTGGTTATTTCTAATGGATGAGTGTAATAATTTATTCAAATATATGAATTAGAGATGATTGAAAGATTAATGGTGATAGTAGTTTTACCATTTGTAATGTAAGAAATCAATGTCACACCACTATGACTATTGGGAATACATTCACCATTTTAATAGCTGAAAATAGTGCCACACTATGATGGAAATAACTCATATTTTTAGGTGGGATCAATCTTATTGGGCCAAAACAACTCATACATGGCTATTTTATAAAATCAAAGGAAATGTTTCTATTCTGCAAAAATTCCTAGTAGTGTCCTTTCATATCAATGAATCCATATTAGCAGTATTTAAATTAATGTGGAAAATCAAGAAGAGTATTTCAACTCAAGGTTATAGAATGTCAATGACTAAGACATCATAAGTATGAAGTGAGTTGGGTAGAAGATGGGGTGTCTAAAAGGTTTGTAATACTCGATGGCTATAACATCATATGCTAGGTAAGTTAATTAGGTAAGTGTAAAAGACCATGAATGAAAAAAGTGTAATAAAAAGAGTGTATGTAATGTATTTAGGAATAAATATGTGGTAGGTAAATATTCCTCATTATCTAAGATAATAAATGACTAGCCACTTTACAGTGTTTCAGTTCAGGTGGGATGGACAATGCAATTCTTAGTTTAAATTCATCTGTGAAGGACCTCGTTTCATGATGTTTAAGGTCATACAACTAGAATAAAATGTTGTGTAGTTTAACATCACGTGATAAGGATTTTCCCATATAGAAAAATGTCATGTGACAAAGGCATGGGCGTAGAGGGTCTTGTGAAGATCTGGATTATGTGAAAAAGATATATTTTCCCCCATGTCGATTTATGGTTTTCAAGGGACCCAACAGGGGTGAGGGGAACCCAATCACTAGGATGGAACAAGGTCTGATGGTAAATTTTTATCTACAGAATGCAATAAGAATTATATTATGGGAAGACCTATTGTTAATGAGAATATAAAACCACTTGTAATATACCTTTAAAATGGGGGTAATGTTGTATAAAAAAGTATCAATAATAAAGAATTCCCATGAAAAGTCTCCCCATGTAGATAAAACTCATATATGGAGGGGTGAAACAGTTGTATCCTAGCCCCGATCTAGGGAAAGTGGTGAATATCATGAATAGGGATGTTGAAAAATAATGTAATTTTTATATTATTCCATGGTATTATAGATAAGAAACTTATAACATCCCAAGTCTTTTAAAAGGAAACACTATACTTGATAACATACATGATACACCACATAAAGCTTAAACGAACAATTAAAATATTTTTTATTTAAATGTTACCATTATATCCTAGTCATTAGAATAGAGGTAATGAATAATATTAACTGAATTGTGAAATTATAGAATAAAATTTTAAATATAATGAATTTTTTTGTGGACATTTATTTATAATGGAAAATAACACCCTTTATTAAAGAATTTTTTTTTTAAAAAAACTATTAAAATGTTCTTCAGTATGCTTTATAAGAATAGAATAAAAAAATAAATAGCTTTGGACTGTATTATTGAAATTTGTTTATAATATATTTAATATAATGTTTTATATTCATTTGATGGGATTTCTAGGCATGATATACGAACAAATCCAATTTTACTCATTAAAGATGTATTTTTATAATAAGAGAGTTCACCAACAATGGATGGTGAACATGTATTTAATATAGTATTTGGAACTTTTATAAATTATATTTGAAAAATTAATCTTTTTATTATAAATTGAAATGTCACAATTTACTTTTATCGAATTTTGGGTATTTTTCTTATTAGTGTCATTATCCACGAATAATATAAAATACTAGATTTTAATTGAAAATATATCTTTTTTATAAATATTTTATGGTATTAAATATAAATTTTATTGGTTTTAATGTATAATTAGATCAATTTTATATCATTTAATCAAATTAGGTTTTTTGAATCAATTTCACATTTATTTTGGATGTAAAAAACTTCAATCTCTTGAATGTATTCACTATAATAACCCTTCTTCTCACCCTATCAACAAAATTAATTTTTAAATTAATTTTATATAATGTTTTTTTAATTTTTAAAAATTTATTCCATATTTGGAATAAAAATATATAATTTTTAAAATATTAACCTTTTATTTTTCGACAGTATGATTATTAGAATTAGAAAACCAATTTGAATTACCATAGTTAAGGAGAAATATGGTTATTAAGGGTAAACATAATATTATATGTATTATAAAATTCCCCTATCACATGTTACAATTATATTGGATGTGTTAATATAGAGAAAAATAATCCTTGGGATGATTTTATGTCTTGTTGGAGCCACAAGGATGAATTTAAGCCTTTTAATGTGTTTTATTTTATGAAAAGATAAATATGTCATACTCATGTTTTAAATTAATATTACATTTCGAATATGAGATAATTATAGACATATATTAGACTATAAATGATCTTTTGAGTGATAAAATGTTTATATTAATCATGATAATTTTTTTCAATTTTTAAGAAATAAATAATTACCTTAATGATTTACACAATGATGATGCAATAATTATTTTATTAAAGGGAATATAAAATAAATGATAATAAGAATAATAAACTAAATAATAATTTTGATAATTAGTGTCATCCAATAATTTTATAAACAACCCTTACATGTTATTGATGTGTTAAAAAGGTTTTTTACAATATATCATGTTGTTATGATATTTTTAAAATGTCAAGTATATAATAAAATCAAAATTTAAATTAATGATATTTTAAAATAAATAATTTTTTCATGAAATAAAAATCTATGAAACTTTAAAATATAACAAAATATTTGGAAATATTTTAAAATTTCATCCATAAATAATTTATGATTTTTTTTCATTTTATAGTAACCATATTATCCTTCAAAGAGTAAAAACATGTAACGTCACTATTAGAAAAAAAAATATGTGTGGAGGGAAAGGAGGCATTTCGAAAGATGAATCTAATGAGGATAGCTCTTGAAGACCAATTTCGGAGCCCCACAACACCATAACCATCACAAAGCACCTCCCATTCGTAGCAGCTGTGGAGAAAAGAGGTGGGAGGATCCACGATCCGCCTGACATTTTTGAAGCTGTCAAAGAGAAAATAGTAGGGAGGCTCGATAATCTGCTTGATGTTTGTGAATCCAACATAAAAAAAAGAGGCGAGTGGATTCATGATCTTCCTGATTTTTGTGAAGCCTCTGGGTAGCAATGATGTGGGGGGTTTCGTGATCTTCCTGACATTTGTGAAGTTTCCTTGTAGAAAATAGGAGGGAGGCTCTGTGATTCACATGATGTTTACGTAGGAGCCGCAGAGTTAGGAGGTGGGAGGCTCCGCCGGTACGAAAAAGTTCCACGTAGCATTGTGCCGAGCAATCCTTGCTTTGTGGATCCTCTTTCCAATAAATATCGGGCTCCACTCGAGCCCAAAAGGCGGATCCTCTGACCATTCACCTTCTCTTATATCAAATCCTGAAGCAATTTCTTCAATGTGAAAAATAAGCTCTTCAAGTTTCTTGAGCATCGTGATGTGCCTTTCCCTTGGCTTAAATTCATCCACTATTCAAAGAGGGATGGCCTTCATAGAGCCCACAAGCCTCCACAATGGAAGGGGATCCCCATGTGGTATTGGGTCTTTGCAGATCACTCAAGATTCATGAAGTACCCTTTTTGAACATGTATCCCACATGATATGGCAGGGTTACTCTGCTTTGCGAATAACATTGCTTTATAGTGCTTCGCTTCATAGGGCACCCTTGCTTCAAAAATACCTTCCTTGTGAAATCCATTTCACTTGGAGAAGCATCATCCATATGAAACTATTACATATTCCATGGATATGTTATTCCACTTCACGAAGTAGACCCCTTTTCGAACCCCTTTACATAAGGGGAGTGTCATAGCATCACAATGACCATTCCGGTAAGATTGTTTTCTTTGAAACCCTTTTTCCCGTGCGACCCTATAGGTTTGTACAAAGTGATTTCAAGGTCTCTTGGGTGTTGATTCTCAATGCATTTCGTAGCCTCATACTTCTTCGCATAGGCATGATAACAACTATTGATTCTTCGCATAGCCACACTAACGTGGAACGCTCAGTGGATCACTCCACGACATCTCCTCACCATGAAATTTTTGAGGCCTTCCTGTTCCAAAGGTTGGGTAGGATTCAGTTATATAAGTCCTAGGGGTGTAGTGTGAACCTGTCTCATTCGAGCTATAGGATGTTAAACTTCCAATCATCATCATCCTCTACACATGATGTTAAATAGTGTCCTCATCCCATGAACTTTAAGCGGGTGCCCCATCTCGTAGAGTCTCTATGCCCACTCGTATCCACAGGAGTGAGACATTCTCACACGGAATGAGATCCTCTTTGCTGGAGTGGCCCCTATCTAGAGGAAGGGAACCACCTTGGTGTAATCCCCAAGCCCTTTTTAACAGGTGTTAGCATCCCTGCTCCTCCTCTCTTCTTCGGTTCCAGATACTAGAGGACAGATGGGAACCTGGACCTTTGGTATATCATCCCTCTCCTATTGGGATTTTTTGCCACCCTAGCCTACACCCAAGAGTATGTCCCAAACTCTATCTCCTTTGGATGATATGCATGCATAATCCCCTATTTCCTCTTTGGGTCACTAACCACATGCAAGCCCCACTACACTTCCCAAAGATTCAACTTTTGTTACATGACCATCATCTCAGTTGTTTCATCATTTTTCTTACAATGAGATTGACTCACATGAGCTTAGAGTAAACAGTGACCATGACATCCTCCCTGGGCCGCCTTAGCATGTAATCCCTAAAACACCTTTTCAAAATATGCGTACATAGATGCTTTTCAAGTCAGGGTACATTGGAATCCTCCCAGATGTTCAAGCCGAACAACCATTAGTCCTGACCCCCTTCACATTGGTTCACCAACACCTTTACGAATTAAGGGGAATTTCATATTTGCTAAGGAATGGTATGTAGGAAGCATCCCTGAGGTTCAATCCCAACACCTATTGGTCTCTACTACCTTCACATCGGTTCCCCAACACCTTCCCAAACTATGTGGACTTTGATCCTTGTCACGACCTGGTACATAGGAAGCCTCCCAAAGGATCAAGCCCAACAACCATTTGTCCCGACCCCCTTCACGTTGGCTCACCAACCACTTTCTGAACTATGTGGACTTTGATCCTGGCCAAGGCATGGTTTGTAGAAATCCTCCCAGAGGTTCAATCCCAACAAAAATTGGTCCCAAACCCCTTAACATCAATTCACCAAAACCTTTCCAAACTATGTAGACTTTGATACTTTCCAAATAAAGGTACATAGGAAGCCTCCTTGAGTTTCATACCCAACGACTATTGGTCTCGACCCACCTCTGGTTGGTTCACTAAACCATTCCAAACTATGGGGAATTTGATCATTTACAACGTAAGGTACATAGGAAGCCTCCGTGTAGTTCAAGACCAACACCTATTGGTCTCAACCCCCTTCATGTCGGTTCACAATCACCTTCCCGAACTATGTGGACTTTGATCCTGGACAAGGCATGGTATAATGGAAGCCTCCCTAGGGTTAATGACCAACACTTATTGGTCCCGAACACCTTCATGTCGGTTCACCAACAACACTTCTAAACTTTGGGGATTTTGATCCTTGATAAGGAATGGTACGTAGAAAGCATCCATAAGGATCTAACCAAACAACTACTCTACCTGACCACTCTATGTCGATCCACCCTCATCCCGCTTGACATTAAACTGTACACCAACTTTTTGTCCCATAAGACGTTAAAATTTACACATTAAAACTATGTGTGCTTTGATCCTGGCCTCCCAGACAATGTATATAGGAAGCCTCCTTGAGGTCTAACCCCAATAGATGGTAAGATGTTGTAACCCAATCAACAACAATCCATTATAAACCCCAATCAGTGGTAATCCATTGTTTTCATCCAACCAGTGGTAAGCTGATGTAGTCAGCAATCGATGATAAGCCTTCATAGTTCCCTTTTTCAGGACCCACATCTCTGATCCACCCCTGTGTTGTTAGATCATCCTGGGCAGCTAACCACATATAAGCCCCAATATGTATTCGGGTCACTGTCTTTTGTGTACACCCCAATTATATGCCCCATTCAAAAATATATGGACTTTGATACATTCCATGGAATGTTACGTAGGATACCCCCTGGGGTTCAATTCGATCACCCATGTCTCATCCATGTTTGTCCCTCGACCCTATGTGTCCTGAGAATATTATTCCCCAACCTGATCGTTCAATTTCCTCTAGAAAAAATCCATGAATCTGTTCCCATGGGCCACCTCCTTATGTGTCTCATCGCCACACCGAACATTGCCGACTTTGATTCCATACCACATGGATATGCAGGAAGTCTCTTAGAGGATCAATCCCAACTTCACCCTCACCCCTTGAGTCGGCTCTATCCCACTCCCCCTCCACTACCAACAATCCATATTCATCCTGATTCTTATCTGGGCCACCACATCCTAAAGTGATTAGGCCACCCAATTTCCCACTACTACTAGAAATAATTGGGCTACTAACCATGCGTTACCACCAGCATCAGTAATCCCTCTACTGGTCACACCCGTCTGATCCACTCCCGTCAGTGTTCTAATCATTACAATCTATCTCCTATAGACTCTAATCTTGTGGCATACCCTACACTAAACATGGGAAGTAGAGGAAAACCACAGAGACATGACCATGGCATACAGTTCCCCTCACTCAATGTGGGATACCTCAGGCATACGCGCCCTCAAGAAGCCTGATAATAAGAGGATGAAACCCAGAAACATCTGTGTTCTAGCATCTGGACACAACAGTGATGTCCAATGAGACTACTCTCCCGACTGAAGGTTGATTCCTTCACCAGACCCCTTTTAATGTCCTGATAGAAGCAGCATAAATAATAATCGTCCATAAAGAAATGGATGTGGGAAAAGTTTTATGAAAAATATCTTTATATTTAGGGGAGACCTAGACTTGGTGTTGAGTTCTGTGGAAGAATTAAAATAAAGAAGAACCGAAAACCCGTCATCCCATTTCGATCAAAGAGCTAACATCCTTAAATAATCAGTCCTTGTTGCATGACTTTGGAAAGTGGTAATGTGGGGAAATAACTATGTGTTCTCCGAAAGTAATTTATTCTCACGACCCAAAGAAAGTGTCGTAAACATAAATTGTGAACCCGACGTGATGTTATTCTCTTCAATGTGGAGATTAGTAGCATTCGAGACATCAGTGGACTAGCATGTCACCAGATCCAGTTATCCGGTGCCAGGACCAGCCATGAAAATAGTGGGCATGGCTTGAAACTCACTAGAAGTTGGGGCAATTGAACATTGGGCATCCCGGTCTGTGACGTTGTCCATGTGGATCCTTCTTACCAGCCATGGAAGATGGAATGGTGATGGGGCACTAGACGTCGATATCCTTTTTAGCACTAATGGTTTAATCTCTGTGATTTTTAGGACCCATGCTTCTGTATCAGGAAATAGATCACCTCCCACCTACCGACATAGGGGCAGGGCCAATTTCATCATGAAAATCCTGCATGGCCTCATTTCCCCATATGGATTACTCCATGTCCATAGTTGTTGGGCACCCACTCTCTATATCCCTTCGGATTTTGTTCAGAAAAGGGTGATAAATGAACTCCTTCGCCTATACGAGGAGGATGGGATTATACCAACCAAGGATATAAACTATCAGGACATAGAGGATTATGTGCCTCATCTCCACCATTGTTCCCAAGGGCCGTGCATGGGGCAACTACTCCCCACTTAGATGAATACCCGTTTTGGGAGCCTCTCCACAGAACATTTTGATGACTCCCCCCTACACCGATGCGGTCAAGGATGTATGGGCCAGAACAATCGGGATCCCATTCCATGGGCCCCAATGAGGGATCCCACTAGGTCCCATAAACCCCACCACATAGCCCCACAGTCTAAAGAGTAGGTATGCTATGTTCCTGCACTGCCAGCCCCGATCTGGCTAACCCAATGCCAACGTCGAGCATAGGATGCAGAGGATTCCCACCGAGGGGAGTCAATGTCAATGAAGATAATGGATTGTGGCACCGCTGACGTAAACCACGAGTCCTCTATTTATGTAATGGAGGGGAAATCATACACTCAGCCTATATTGAGGCCCCGACTACCCCATGGATAGGATGGGTCTTCTCTCCAAGATGTTGGCTCAGGTAGTGCATGTCGTAGGCCGACCAGTGGCAACGACACCCAAAAGGGAGGTCATCCCCATACCGCCACCATTGGGAACAAGATTTTTCCCCACTCATAAGCTCTGCATGGAGGTTCACTATATACCACCTTCAATCTGAATGAGGTTCCTCCCTATTACAGTGACACTCAGTACGAAAGCGTCTTCTTCATTCATGGCATCGAGTATGGAGTCATTCCACCTTCCACAGGCTGCCAGCGTGTATATTTTTCACATTTGGTCAATCACTAGTTTGGGGGCCTCCTCAAGTCCTTACAGCAGCAAGTGAAGGTCCTCCTTGCCCCAACAATCCCAGGAGTGAAGGTGGACCTCTCTTCATCATATCCCAGAATTGAGGTCCAACCCCTGTTCGGATTGAAATGTATGAGGATCCTCATCGCACTATCATTGACTTGCGAAATAATCATGGAGGCCCAACCCATGCTCCTACCAGCTCCGGCGGTGGTTATACCCACTCCAGCATTTCCTGTGGAGATTTCCTCCGCACATCAGCCAGTGGACACAGAGATCCTCCTTGTGTTCTCTTTGACAAATTCCTAGGTGATCCTCACACGCCAGATCACTTATTAAGAATCCCTCTCTGTCCCACCATAAGTTTGGCTAAAGGTCCACCTCACAGTAAAAATATATGCTTCCCTGAAGAGTCATCCTGGGGTAGTAGGGAGGGTCTTCACTGCCTTAAGAAGAATTCTAAAAAGGTTCAAACTGATATTAAACCTATCTACTTTTCAAATTATGAAGTGGAATATGACTTATCAATGGAACCCTCACCTCGATCCTCCGTGTCAATGGTCAGGGCAGAACGAGGAAAATCATCCTCATACATTCGGGATGTGAGGTCTAATGGATCTCTACCTCCCTCTGCAAATACATCCTGGAGGACTGAGATTAGGTGACTCCCCATGTCCCGACCATGCCATCGCCACCATAATCACCAGGAGAACTATCTACCTCGACTAGAGATCATGGAGAGTCATTCTTGGGATCGATAGAGAATGAGCAACAGCACGGTCCACCTCTGGAATCCATAGTCCATGATATAGAAATTGTGGTCGCCATCCCATTTTATCGCGATGTGGGGGGTAAGTCAATGCACTCTTTGGAAGATAGACCAATATGCAGCGTCTTGTCATCCCGCTTGCCATATTCTCCACTGGACAACCTACTATCTAAGAGATATGCTTCAGTATCGCTACTGGTTCCCCAACTGCCTCTATTTGATGAGTGGGGAAACCAAGGGCCAAACCTCGAGTCTAGGTCGAGGAGCATGTGGGACATTCTTACAGAGAACCATTTCTTGAAGATGTTTTGGCTAGAAGAAGCACCAAATTTCCGGTCACTGAAAACACTCACCCAGGAGGAGGTTGGATTCTTTCTCCAGACCCTCTGGGTGACTCACATTCATCTTCTTCATCAGTGAATGGCTTATCCCAAGAGTCAAGCACACTTCAAATACATTTTTCAATAGTGCAGTTTGGTTGATTTGGAGGAACTCCTTGTGGCCTAATTCCCTGGTTCACCAGGTCTCTCTAGGACCCTCCAACAACGATGCATTCAGAGATTGAAAATCCTCTTCAGGATAATCAAGGAGGATTCACCCCCATGTTCATATTTGTGATTGGAGGCAGTATGCGGCCCTCCATTTCAGTTCTATTCGGTGCTAGCCTGAATTTCCAGGAAATATGGAGGATATGCCTCCATGCAGGGTCATGGTTAACATGTCTGACATACAAGGGGGATGGAAAGAGCTTGATCTTCTCAGAGAAGACCTACCCCCTCCGGAGGGGTGTCACACCTATTGGATCCATTGGGAAGGATCACTCTCTCACAATGGAATTTTTTTTCTTCTTATACCTACCAAGTCATTAACCCTCGGATGAAATCCCAATAATGGTAAAGATCATCTCAGAGCCATCAAACCCTCAGACCCATCTAGATAAGTGTAGAAGGCGAAGGATTATCATGAAAAATCTATGTTGTTCCAACAACTCACAGAGCACCATAATATTGTTGATAAACTCATTACTGAGTGTGCCACAGAGCGGTAGCCAAACTATGGAGATCCTTTATCGGGGCAGCAGGGGTAGGCACAACTCCCCCCCAATGAGTTGCCTCTGGGTGACCGTGACCATCTTACCCACCCAGAAATGGTAGAGTCTTGAACGTACTATAAGAGGATGGATTTGGAAATCATAAGGGAAGGGGATACATCCTACCTTTCCCAATCGATTGCACAACCATCAATCCAAGAGATGATTAAGAAGGAACCAAGGGATGATCTGGAGTTAAAAAAGGAGGATGTAGTAATGGAAGGGAATATATAGGAGTTACATATCAATGATGATGATGTGATTTGGATTGGAATGCGGCTTTTGGATCCATCATCACATGGGATAAAGAAGGAGCTATTAGACAATGCACATAGCTCAACATTCTCTATCCATCTTGGTAGCACCAAGATGTACCGAGATCTCCGTGAGCACTTCTAGTGGGATAACATGAAGAAAGAGATTGTAGAATATATGTCAAGGTGCTTGGTATGCAACATGTTAAATTAAATCCAAAAAAGTCCAAAGGGTTGATGCAGCCATTTTCTATACCCATGTTGAAATGGGAGAATGTCACTATAGACTTTGTCTCGGGTCTCCCGAAGAAATCAAACAAAAATAATTCAATATGGGCTTTGGTTGACTGATTCACCTAGATTGCCCATTTCATCGCTATTTATGAAGATATCTCGCTTGAATAACATGTAAGGATATATTTGAAGGAATAAGTGTTATTTCAAGGTGTTACACTCTCTATTTTCATTGATCATGATACATGGTTCACATATAAATTCTGGAGAAGTATTCAACATGATTTGAGTACTGAATTAAATTTCATCATGACCTATCACCCCCAAACTGATGGCCAATCTCAACGGAATGTTTAGATTCTTGAAGTCATGATAAGAGCATTTTCTTTCATATTCAAAGGTGGATGGGATCAACATCTCCCATTGGCTTAGTTATCATACAATAGTTGATTCCACTTGAGTATTCAGATGGTTTGATATAGAGATTTTTATGGAAAAAATATAGAACTCCAACCAGTTGGGATGAAGATGGAGATGAAAACTATTTTGAACCGATCATGTGAAAGAGATGATAAAAAAGGTTCATGTCATCCAGAAACACATCAAAACTTCTCCGATTGGAAAGAGAGATATTCTCACAACCATCGAAGGGACTTGGAGGTTGATGTTAGGGATAAATTCTTCCTTCAAATATCACTATGGAAGAGATTCATGCAATTTGGAACGAAAGGGTAGTCAATCCCAAGAAACATTAGCCCCTTTGGGATCCTTGACCGTATAGGATCTATGGAATATCATCTTACAGTTACTAAAAATATGGCTCAATTCCAAGATGTGTTTCACGTATCACACCTGAGGAAGTACATACCCGATCTCACACATGTACTGAGCTCAGAGGTGGTGCAGCTGGAAGATGATATATCTTATAAGGATCGTCTAGTAATGATTCAAGACCAGAAAGATAAGGTTCTACACAAAAAGAAAACCCACCTTGTCAAATAATTGTGGAGGAACCAGAAGTTTGAAGAAGAAACATGGGAACAGGAGGAGGAGACGTAGGAGAATTACCATCCCCGGTTTTTGTAAAATGAAATTTTGTGGGTGAAATTTCATAAGGGTGGAAGAATTTAAGGACCTAATGATTTATAAATGTAAATACAATCTTATAATTATGTCTTATAGTATAATCACTTTAGGGATCACAATGACATGTCATGAACTGACTGAAAATTAATATTTTTATTTTCCAAACACTTTTGAAGAAAAATTGAGAAACCAACAAACACTTTTGAGGAAAAGTGGCAAGCAATACATGAATTCACAAAAAACATCAAACACCATTGGCAATGGCCAACCAAATAGCTCATTCAACATACAAAATCAACCACACCATCATTCAAATTGATAGTCATCATAAGGAGCCGAAATCACCCAATAGAAGGCCAAATAAAAATCCATTCCACTGATTCCACATTCAACCAGCATATCCACCAAACCTGAGCCTTCAACATAGTGGACAAAAAACAGCAAAACCATACATGTGAATCACATCTCCTCTAATGTTTAGCCAACCACCTGAATGCAAACCTACCATATTCATCATAGACAAGCAATTATATGTCTTCTAGTTTTAAAAGAAAATTAATTTTCTTAAAATGTGTTCATAAAATAACAATTCTATGTCTTCTAGTTTTAAGAAAATTTTGAAAGACATTATGTAATTTTTGAATGCATTGTAAAATTAGTTTTAATTTTAAAAACCATATTTTTTAAGTAAACTATGATTTTAATTAAAAATTAAAACAATCATATTTATAAAATTATTTTTGAAAAAAGGCATCATTTTTGGATTCCAAACGTTGAAAAAATCGTAGTTTTAAAATTTGGGATTTTTTTGAAATAATTGAATTTTAGATGAATAGTGAAATGCAATAATTTACAAAATAAGCTAAATACAATAATTATTGGGTCATGTATTATGTTTTTCTAATGTAAGCCAAATTGCTTCGGATTAACAAGATAAAATTACTTTATTTATTCATGGAATACTCACTATTCCTTTCCTTTAGGAGAAATAATAAATTAATGAATTTTATATTGAGAAATCCCCTCCCCCCTCCACTATAAGTACAACCATTCACACCCTCATTTACTCACACCTATAATGATTCATGCCTTATATAAACTCAGTCCAATAATAATCCCTAGCCCCTCCCCAATATCAATGATCTTTTGGGCTCATTAAAATTCCAATCTATGGTTCCTTTAAGTGGATCTCAAGAGGACAACTCAAGAGGTAATTCCACGCTCTCTTTTCCTTTAATTCCTTTTCAAATTTAATTTATTTTATTATAATCTCCATAACTATCTTTATCCACATGGTATGGTAACTCCATTATTGTACATATACTATAATTTTATCATAATAATGGTATATTATATCTTCCAACCCCTTCTCCACTTCTTTTTATTTTGGAAAAGAAAACGGTGTTCGTGAGGTGTTAATTTATCACCATAAAAAATGACAGGTTTTCAATTTTATTTTCCCCCTTTAGATATGGTCATGAAACCATTTTTATGTATGAACCTAATTATGTTATATGTATTATATCCCTTTTCATGTTGTTGAACAAACTTATTTATATAATACTAAATGACTAAAAAAATGTAAGGGTAAACCTTGTTCATGTATAAAAAGTTCTTTAATTTATAATTAATGAATATAAGGTCATTATATAGGACAATAATGTGAAGAAGGAAATCAGATACAAGGTAAGGGGAAATTCTTGAACCCAACATTCTTTCTTCAGTTTATCCATCTTTCACCCCTTTTTTGTATGGTCACTGCATAATAATAAATTTTCATCATTATCTTACTGATTATGGGATATAAATTTTTTACAATAGAGTTTATTTGAATTTTTTTTTACAAAATAACTCTTCTTCCAAAAACACACCGTTTATTTCTCACTCAAGGATGATGGTTATTGTATCAAGTATGTTATTCCCACTTTCTTTTTGGAACACAAAGTTTATGAATGTTTTCTTATGAGATGAAATCCATTACTTTACATGGGTTAGTTATATTCATTTATGATATATTTTCTATGTGGAATGCAAGATAATGATAATTTTATGATGTGATGGTTGAGATCAGAATTATACAGCACTCTAATGCTTTGGGTAAAGTGATGAATTTCATGAGTTAAAGTGAAATAATGTCTGAACAAGATTCTATATTTGTTCATAGCTGTGTATGGTAGTTAACCACTAATATATGATGATTCATTTTTTATGAATTTTAACATTTCATGTTTTTTTATTAATGATTCCTCTCATGTTCATGATCCCATTCCTATGTAATGATTAAGTTCACCCATTGTTATATTGTTCATATCTATCCTCTTATTGGGAATATAGCACACCCATTTTTGATGTATATCTTTAGGTGAATACATGTACTATGGAGAGGTCAAGTTAAAATATGATGCTAGAGAATAAAGAATTAAATAAATTTGTAATCTTCATATTGTAAAAGTTATTTTTGGTTCAAATTTTCCCAAGACACTAAATCTCTGGATCCTTATAGTGTAACACTATTATGTTGTTTATCTTTATAATGATGTAATAGTAATGTAAGAAAAAGTGGGGTCATTATAATGTGAATTTCTTATTCTATACACAATTCATGTGTTGTTTATATGATAATTTAATAACTAAAGTATCATATATTTTTTATAGGTTATTATTATTAATGTACAATCATATTCTATATTTTATCCATCCAATGAAAAATGAAATCACCAGAAATGCGTACATATGACTTACCATCTCCACACAATGGTGCAATTTTTTTTCATCACCACTTTAATTGTATAGGTATAATGATGAAAATAAAAGATAATTATGATAAATACGACATGATATTGATTTTTGGAAAAATTAATATACCATAAAGTTCCTTTACCATTCACCATTAAGGGAAAGATATTTTCACTCGTGTGTGCGTACGGTCCACCTTCTCCATGACACGATGCAATTAATTTTCCATGTTGAACATTATAGAATGATTATACGAAAGTACATAATGATTAAAGATTATATTTAAGACATTAATATTAGGGATAATACGAAGCTTTATCATATTCTAGTGTCCTTGGACTTTGATGATAAAAAAATATTGAGGAAACATGGAAATTAACACACAAAACTATGAAATGAATAAAATATTTGTAATAAATGAGTATAAAATGTTATAAGAGGATCAAATATGATATCATAAATTTTATTATGATTTTGGTATGAAATAATAATATAATTAAAACAACTATGTAGATTTTTTTTACATGTAAAGAGGAAATTTGATATATGGTACGAGTTATTTCAAAATCTCATTATTATTCGGGATTGTTTTTGTTTATGTCTCGAATGGGGAATATTTTCTTCAATTTACATGTTTTTAATATTTTATTAATATATTATTAATTTTAAAATACTTTTTACTGATTTTTGACATTTTATAAAAAATTTTCAAAGGATCCTTCTTATCATTTTCCAAATGAGGTACTTTTTGAATTTTTTCAAATTTTTTTGGAATAAATGTTTTTAAATTATTTATAATGAGCTTATTTTTATAAATATATGAAACACTATTTTTTTAAGGTTAATTTAAATGATTATGCTTTTTTAATTTATGTGTTTTATTTTATGTTTGTCTTCTTTTTGAATAAATTATTTCAAAATTAAAAATGATATTTCTTTTATGAAAATTTTAATGATTTTAGAGTATTTTAATTATTGCCAACAACCTTTGTTGGTTATTTTTTTTAAATTTATGTTGATATATTATGATAAAATCTACAAAATTTTATTGAATTAATTATTTTTTATTAGAATATGGATGTGAAATTTTGATATCATTCATGGTTTATGGTCAATATATTCACATTTAATATGAATCTTTTTAATAAGAATGATAATGTTGTTTTTGTTTTAACCATTTAATTTGTGAAATGAATTCGATTTAGTATGTGATGGTTCAAGTATTCTTAAGGACCTAGATGCATTGGTTGGTGGAATCAGACAAACTAGTTTTTGTATTAGCTGAGGAATTACTGAGATTTCCTAACAAGAAAAATTTATCACTGAGAAGTGGCCGGGGTGAATCAGTAATATCATTTCCTTTTAAGCTTATTTTATTCTGAAAAAAACTTTATCTCATGATGAAAAGTTATCACCCTTCTAAAAAAACTAATAACACAACCATAGAAACAAAAAAATTAAAATGTTGACTACTCAACAAGAGTTTCTACGTCCTTCGTATGGTTTGGAATCAATAAAATACCACAAAATCCACTAGAAAACAATCCTTTTTATAGCATATAATGAGTGTGATATTACCTAACACTCAAGTAGAACTATGTTTAATAAAATATTGCATCTGATACATGTAGCATGAAATGATGTAATATAATTTCTATAACAAACATGTTATTGTGCAGCGTGATCAACATTAACAAATAATATATTCCCAAAAATTATTCACTTTCATACCGTGTAGCAGGAATGAAATTCCTTGTACTTAATAATGATACTCAGTAAGACTCTCATTTATATTCCATAATTCAATTTCTCATTATGAATATATATTTATTTCAGAATATGATTTAGACAATTCTAAAATTCTTTTGGAACAGTCAGGAAATCCAAATTTGATTGCTCGGAATGATTTTGGAGTCATTGATTCTGATCTTGTTTCTTATAATTTCATATTCTATACATAAAACATCTTCAGGAATTAAAAATCTTTAAACATCATTTACCTATAAAATCAAAGAATCTATGACTTATTTCATGCATAGTAAAATCATCAGGAACTAAAAAGTTCCTCATTATTTTATAAGCAACAGAAAAGAGATTTGGATGACATTATGTTAAACTATCCTGCTCAAACAAATTCTTTGAGTAAAAAATTTCCTTTAAATCACAAATTAATGTTTCAAATTTTTAATTCTTATCAACTCATCTTGAACCTTATTAAACATCCCTCACATCAGATCACTTTAGATGTTCTTAATAATCATTAGTATGATATCAATTTTTCATTCTGATTTTCCCTTTACTATAAATACAGAAGATTATTTAATACGTTTCTTTACACCAAATGAAATATATAAAAACTATTCTTTAATCTTCTTCAATGAATTCTATGATCCCCTTGATAATTATTTTGAAATGATTCAAGAAAATTTTCATTTACTCCTTTCCTAGACCAATCATTTTGAGTCAAATGAAGTCATCGATGTAAGCCTATGTCTGATGAATCATTCTTGACTTTACTATGATAATTAGTGTCATCTCTAGTTTGATGGATCCTAACCCAATTGAAATTATAAGTAAAAGTATAATTTATTTGAGGACCCAAAGTAAAAATATTAGAGTTCCTCTTTTTTTTCATAACCCACTTTTTGGGGAAAACAATCAATAATTTATCTTGGTGAAAATAGTTGAAAATATTGTTGATTGATATCATATTTTATTATTCATTTTGGTAATATTAAACTTATCTTTTTCTCTACATTCATCAGTCCAAATAACTCCCAATTTATTTTCATTTGATTGGTCCCAAAAATTTCTCACAAATATAAATTCTCACTCTGATTAATTTTGCAATAATCCTATAATATAAATATTTGTATCTGGGTCACTCCCATAATCTGTGGCACAACACGTCTGGTAGATCGGTTGCAGTAGCTTAAACTTTAGAAATATCTTTCTGTTTTTTATTAAGATACCAAAGAATATTCATCACTCAACTTATTTATTATATGATTTTTCTCTCATGGATTATTTGTCTAAATGAAATCCATCATCTTCATATGTTTGTGTTTTGATAAACCATTATACCAATTAACGAAATCATTGCAAGTTAATATCATACCGCTGAACATGTGAATAGAAATATTCACTCATAGAAACATCCTTCTTCTATAAATCGTTGTTCGTATCATGAAATCTTCATTAATTTTAATATTTTTACGATTGGAATATAATTTCCAAACTGACATTGGAATCTATTTTAACATTCCATCATTATTAGAAGATTATTTATTTCAACCAACTCGCAATATGATTTGTAGCACTAGCTCTCCTACTTTCCTTTATAAGGCTTACATCACAAGATCCTAGACACCCTTTGATTTTTTTCGAATACCAAATATAAAATCATCACCAGTTTTTTTTCAGATCCAATAATACTTCGATATAGCCTTCCAATATGATTTTTTTTCTGGATTTTTGACTCAGGGTTAGTCTGATGGACATGTTCTTCTAGGAAACAGTTTCTCAATATGGTGGACCATTTTAAGCATTATGAGTCTAATTTTTTGAATATAATGGTCAGCATGATTATCATATCTTCACAAAGGGAAATGATTTCTTCCTTATATGACAAGAAAAGAAAACACTTTCTAAACAAAGAACATTTAACTTCCAAAAATATTCTCCTGCTATCATGCTCCCAAAAATCTTTTACTTTGGATTTTATTTTAATAAAATATTAATATATCACTAAACTTTTTAACATTATTATATGGATTTGTTATGAATAATTCTGAGCCTAATTTCACTAACTTATTATAGGATATAAGAATTATTGACAATAAAAGATTTCTGTCTAAACATATTGACTTATAAAATCTTTTCATATTTTCTTATTATATTGAATTACATATTTTTCATTCATTTCAACTAATTTTTACTACCGAAAATCAAAATGAAATGTCATAAACGTTCAGATTTACATGACGAGATCACATCTTATCCACAACTCCCCCTATTTACATGCTTCCGTAAATGTTTTTTCATATAAAAATGGATAGATTTTTGAAACAATTATCCCCCTTGAAAATAGAATCCAATTACTATATGAGAGATGTGACAAAAACTCATACCTAAACCTTGATGATAAAGAGCATGGATGCCCATGTTCAATCTTAGTTTGTGAAAAAGTTCATTCAATTATGGTTTTGTGAAGAAGCCAGCAACTTGTTCTGATGTAAGAAGTTACTATAGAGTTATTTCATTATTATCCATAATATTTTTAATGAAATTATACTTGATATCAATATGTTTTGAATGAGAATGTTTTACCCTATTTCTAGTATGGCTGCTGACAATCAGATTATTACAAACCTAGGGAAAGGGTAACATATCTTTGACATGTAAATCATCAAACTGAGTCTTCATCCACCTATGTTGGATTGTATCTTGAGTCGAAGAACTATACTTAGATTTATCTATGGTAAGACTTACTAAATTATATTTCTTTTTATACCAACTTCCAAAACCATTCCCTAAAAATAATGTCCCACTAGACATGGATCTTATACCATCATCAATTTCTACCCAATTCACATATAAATACCAAAAAAAAACATTCACTGATTTCATACATGAGTCTAATTTTTTTGTGCATTTTACATATTTGAGAATTATTTTTCTATCCTAAAAATATTATTTTTTGGATTATAGAAAAATATTTCACATAATATAACAACTGAAACAATGTTGTGTTAAAATAAGTAAAATTAAAAAACATCATATACAGATTCAAAAGACTTTCTGGTCAATTTACTTTCCATCACCATATTTAGATAACTTGGCTCCTGTGGAAATTGGTGGGAAAAATAGATTCTAATTATCCATGGTGAACTTCATAATAAGTTCCATATCATAATTTTCATGGTTATGAAAAAAGTGTTTCTTCTTTTTAAGATTTGAAACCCAATAATTTATTTCCTTTATCCGAACATGGAAATCTCATAAAACATTTGCGTCTCTTCATAAAATATTTCGAAGCATATTTGATCATTCCGAGAAAATAAAATTCCATTCACATAGACAATTACGATGAGGGAAAACTCATGGAATTTCTTGATTTTCTAATTAATATCAACTCTTTCATTATTAATGCTCATTTCCATCAAGAATGTATCCAATTTGGAATACCATTCCCATGAATCTAGTCTTATCACATATAAGAATTTATTTAAACTAAACTAATTAAATTCTTATTCTCCTACAAAAATTCCTCATGGTTGTTCAATGTAAACTTCCTCACCAATATTTCCATTTAGAAATGCTAACTTCACATGCATCCGAAATATGTTGTAACATCATTGTTTAGAAATAAAAATGAATAATTATTTTTGTTTCTAACCCTTTCACTAGTGAAAATAGTCTCATAAAAATAAATTCCATCATTTTATGAGAAACAATTTAATATTAATCTTTCATTGTTTATTATAACTTCATCATCTTTGTTCATCTTGTTCAAAAAAACCAACATTGTTGAAATAATAGTTTTTCTATCTGGAATGAGTATGTGATGTAAAATATAATTATATTAAATCCAATCTATCTCTTTATTATAGGATTGATCCCATTATGGATTCTCAAAAGATTCATTCATATCATACATCTCCACTTTTTAAATAAATTAGTATATTAAACAAATTTTAATGTTATTGTACATTGAATCTTCTGATGTAGAAAAAATTTGTTTTACATCAATAGCATCCTCTAACAATGGTGATATTTTCATAATTCATCCTAATTAAATTAAATAATTGATTCAGATTCTTCTTATTGAGTAGTATTACTATAGTTAATATCTTCATTATAACATTTAACAAAAAATCCATCATTCTTCTCATCTTCATTATCTAAATGAGTGTGTTTATCTTCCTCGATGTTTTCAATAAAATTCACATTCATGGAGTCAACCAATATAACTAAATCTTTTTTAAAACATTTTCATCCTCTTCTATAAGGATCATATATAATGGAAATAACATATTCACATCTCTTCTCAAACATCCCATGGTTTCCACCATTTTTATTTATGATGCATTAACTCCCAAAAACTCTAACTTATTTAAAACTTGGAGTTTTATTATAAAGAATTTTAAAATGGAGTCACATATGATCATGATATATAAAAACATAATATTTTAACATAAATGTTTGTTCTTAGGGCTTTCCTCCCATACTAATGAGAAAGACCATGTTCAAGTAACATAGCCTCGCCCATATCCACCAATATTCTAATTTTACATTGAAAAACACCATTTGTTGAGTTTATGGTGTACTGGACTAATATTCTCTCAAGATAGCTGTCAAATTCATAATTGTTGAATTCTACACCCTTATCAGTTATTCAACTTTTTCACCAAATACAAATATTTGTTCTAATCATTCCTCCTGAAACATTTAAACATTTTTAGAGAATATGAATTATGTTTCATATACATGAAATAAGTAATGTGAGTAAATTCAGAAATCAAAGCGATTAAGTACTTATCTCCATGATATTATTATTTACCCACTATCTCTAAGATATCATAATGAATAAGTTTCAAGGTTAGTTGTGAAGAAATGTCAATATTCTTATGCATAGAATTTGTAATCATTCCTTTTTAAAAAATTATGTAGCACCAATATCTTATTCTTGACATATCATGAATTCCATGGACATTGTGTCCCCCTTTATAACATTATCATATTTCATTGAAATATGTGTCCCATCCTTTTTTTAAATAATTGATCCTATTAAATCATGACTAAGTGACACGAGTTTTGAATTTCACTATATTGGAATAGGTTACCCTTTTTAAGTTGGTATGCTATAAAAAAATTCAAATATTCCTCAATTTTCAAAAAACAACTCACATTTTTGAAAAATATACTTTTTCCATCATCAAATTATTTATTTAAAAACATATCAAGTGGTGTTTTGTCACATCAACATACAAATATTTCTCAGAATTTAGCTTTTATTTTCAGATAATAGCATATCCAATAACTTTGATTTTGAGAGATTCATCATTACCAAATGTCTCGATTATTTATTTGAATTCTTCAACATTATTCACCAATTTTTAATCTCTTACCAAATAAAAACAACACCTACTATCCTAGATATGAGGTCATTCTCCATTTATATATTTTAGATCAATTTTCATAACAATATATTTTTCGTTCTCTTTATATTTCTTGACATTCGACTTGTGAGAATTATTATCAAATATTTGTTATGCCGGTAACAAAAAAATACATCCTTTTTTAAGATATACTTTTTTTTCACATATCTCATAAATATTTTTTTATAGGTTGGAATCTAGTTTCATTTATTACATCAACCTTATATGAATTGTTTAGAACTACTTTCCCATACTTCTTCCTTTGAAGAGATTAACCCCCCCCCCCCCCCCCACACACACACACAAATTTTTTCTTCCTGAAATTTTGGAGTAATTGTAATGTCATTTACAAAAAAAAATCATATTTTTCATGGTTCTGAATAAACAACAAGAATAGTAGAATACCTAGAACAAATATTTTCCTCTGAAACATTCATACTATCCAGAGTAGTGCACATGTTTCTCAACAACTGTATTATCTTTGTTGACAGAACATTTTTGACCACCAACCATTATATTTTCAATCATAATATTGTTTTTAATATCAATTTTTTTTAGAATTATCTAAAACATAAGCAATTGATAATTTTTAAGACTTATAATTTTTACAAACTTATAACTTCTCCAATTTTTGGAACGTGGATACATACATAACATCCATGCTTTTTTATTCATAGAAACAATTTTATATTTATTATAAACCTTTGAAGTAAAAATCTTATCCATATTTTTTTACACTTTTAGGAGACTTTAATAACTTTAGTGACAGAATAATTGATAATTTTTACCCTATTTTGATCTGTAGAATGATTTTGTTGGACAGCTTCCAAATATTATTATTTTTCATTAAATTTTAATTTAATATTTTCATTATGATTCTTTTCATTCTCAAGATATTTCTTCAAATCATAAATATCTTCTAGAAGATTGAAATTACTATCAAGAAATTATTATTGATTGATTATTGAAGATTCTTCACTTTTCATCTTCCTTGTTTCATTTTCAAGCATCCCAATCTTTCTCAAACATGCATTCAATTATTCATTTAGATGATATTCTAATTGTGTGTATTCTTGTTCAGAACAATTTCTTCTGAACTCTTCATTAAAATCATTTACAATAAAATTATTCGCAGCCTTCTCAATAAACATTTTTGATTCAGTTTCACTATCTTATTCTTCATCATCTTTAGATTAGAAACTTATCCTATTAGGTTTGGAGGATTTTCTATCAATTTTGTTTGATTAATATTTTATATTATCATCTAGTTTCATCCATGATATTATCTTCCTTCTATCATCTTCCTCACTATCCTATTAGAAATTTCTTTAAGGATACATAGCTACAATGTTCCCAAAGACTCTAGATTCAAGAAAATTAAAGGGATGTTTCCCATTATATTTACCTATACATTTTCATAAATTTTGAGAAAATAAAGATAAACATTCATTTGGTTTTTTACATTCATGATTATCGGAATCTGAATAACTAATTTCCTCTTCAATAAGAATCATATTTTACTTTTCCTTTTAGGAAGCCTTTAATGAAAAGTCTCTATCAACTTTTGTTTATATTTTCAAATATTTGTTCGTTATAATTTCATAAGTGATGAGTGCCCAATGGATTTCATCGAGAGATAATGTTTTAGGATCTCTATCTTCCATTGAGGAAACTTTATGGTCAATATTTCTGAGATGAATTATCAAGATCTATTATAAAATTGTATAGTATTAAAACTTTTCCCAAGAACATAAGATAGTTCAAATATTTTAATTCACTTAGATAAGAAGTCACTAATAGATTCATACTCACCAATAAAGAAATATTCATATTTCTATCTCCATATTCTTTACGTTTATTTATTTATTTTTCTATTTCCATTATAAATGATTTTAGATTATCGCAGATACCTTTGGTAGTGCAAACAGCTTTCACTTTTAAAAAATAACTTTCAAAAAATGATGATATTTAATAATATTATCTCTTCCATCATTCCCAATATTCATCCTGTAAATAGATATGAGAGTAACATTATCATAAATAGGAAGAAATCCATCGTTGTAGCTTTAAGAACATCATACCCAAGATACATAAGATAAGGAAAGATTATATATTTCTAGATATGATAATTCATACCATAAAAACTTGAATCCCATTAATGTTCACAAAATTGAAGTTTTTTGTCACAACTACTATTTCAAAACATCAAAAAAGAGTAAACAGAGGGAAGCTTCCGATCTGGTAACAATTGATATTTCCCACCATGATAAATGTATCATTGAGAGGGTGATGGGTGAATCTGGGATAACTTTTTTCTTTTAAGTTTCCATTATTTTCAAAAAACATTCACATTTTTAAAAAAAGTTATAACCTTCTTCAAAAAACTAAGAACACAACCTTTGGAACATAAAATTATACATGGTTTACTACACAAGAGAAGTTGTTACATCCTTGGTATAGTTTGAAAACAATTTAATACCAAACTATCTACTAGAAAACAATCTTGTTGTGTATAATAAATTGTGTTGGATACAAACTTATAGTTGTGTATAAAAATACTAAATACCAAGGTGAATGGGATTCAAGTAGTAAAAAATTTGGAAATACAATTTTTGTAAAAAACATGTTATAGTGTTTCTTGATCATCTTTCACAAATAAGATATTCTAGATAGATATACCATTTCTTACCTACCAATAGGTAAGATCATACAAGGGCATCATAATGATATTCAGTCTGATCTCCCAATATGATTCCTTATTTTTTTACTCAATACGAAAAAAAATTCTATCAGAATACGGTTGGGAAAATAATTAAATACTTCTATCTCATTTTGAACATCCAAATGGGTTTTCTCAGTCTGATTCTAGAAACTCTAATTATTGTCTAGTCACTTCTCTTTTCTCCTTCTATCAGTTAATCTTCCTCAACAATGAACAATCGAAGAAATTATTCCCACTAGAACATTTTAGCTTCTCTTTCTCTTTCTATACGAACTGTACAAGCATCAAGAAGTACAAAGTACCTCATCCTTTTATAGGTGACACGAATGTGATTTGGGAAGGATTCTGAAAATCATTCCCAATAATCCAAATTTACCAAATCATAAATATCCCTTAAATATAGGATAAATATTTGACTACATAAATAAATTTAAACTCTTCTTGAACCATCTTTAACCTTTAAAACATCATATCAAATCATAATTTCTTAACAATCATCAGTTTGATATAGATTCATCATTATGAATTTCTCATTACAATGAAGAAAAAATATTCCTCATTATGTTTCTTTACACTAAATCAAGAAAATGAAGACCATTCATCAAACTTCTTCAACTACTTCTAGGATACCCTTGATAATTCTTTAAAATATTCAAGAAATTATCATTTTCCTTATTATTAGATTGATGATCATGAGTCTAATGAAGTAATAAATCTCAACATGTGTCTGATGAATCAATCTTGGCTTTAATATGTTTATCTATTTCATATACAATTTGATGTAACCTGACACAATAGAAATTTTAAGGAAAAATATACTTTATCTCATTCCCCAAATCAAAATATGTTAGATTTCTTCTTTTCTCTTGACCCACTTTTTAAGGAAAACAATAAACAATTTATTATGGTGAAAATGGTTGAAAACATTACTAATTGATCTCTAATATTCTACTTTATATTGGTCACAACAAACTTTTATTCTTCTATTCATTCCTCAGTCCAAATAATTCCAAATTTAATTTATTTTTATTGATCCCAACATTTCCACACAAATAAAAACTATTCCTCCAATTCTGTTTGTAACCATAAAAGAATATGATGATTAGTATTGGGTTCACTACTATATTCAGTTTCACACTACGTCTGATGCACCAGTTTTAGCAGCATTGACTTAAAAAACTTTTTTCCTTTTTTGATTAAGAAACCAATGAACTTCGAACACTCAATATATTTCAACAAATATTTGATTCTCATGGAATATTGGTTTGATTTAAAACCTATATCATCATATGTTACATTTTGATCAACCTTAATATCATTTAAACAAATCTACATGTTTTAATAGTCTCTTATAACCCTCACATTTTTTTGAGATTTTATATAATTTTTTTAGGACCAGTGTCACTCCGAAACTGAACTTCTCTAGTACATTGGGTAATATCATATAAATGTACTTGATATTTGAAAGAATAGTCTCTAAAAACGTACATCATACACAAATTGTTTCCTGTATCATGAATTCCTCATGACATTGAATATGTTTAGTATTAGAATAATATCATCAAAATAAATTTGGAAGGTATTGTAACATTCAATACATATGAGAAAATTATTTATTTCAACTAATTCTCAATATGATTAGGAGCATCATATCACCTATATTACTTCATAAGGATTTCATCAAATGTTCTCATAAACCATATGATATTTTTGAATTATAAAATAGAAAATAATTAAATGTTTTCTTCAGATCCAAGAAGACTCATATACAACTTCCCCATACAATCTTCCTTTCATTATAGAGTAATAGTAAATCTGATGAACCTTTTCTTCTGGAAAAAATATTATCAATACAACGGACCTTGTTAAGCATTCTCTGTCTGATTTCCTAGATAGGATGGTCATCCTGAATATCAAATATTTACTATGTGAATTCATTTATCTCTTATTTATCAACAAAATAAAACACTTTAAAAAAATTCATTTTCCACGAACATTCTCTAATGAACATGGTCCCAAAAAATACCCATTGATGTATGATGTCTTGGATGAATCCATGATGGTATGTATATGATTTTAAGTAATTTTTATTTCCTAAATGTGAGATTAGTTTTTGATATTTCATCCGATTGATCAATTAATATAATAGCCATTTTTAATATTCATTATCAGGTGATTAATTATATGGAATTATTTTATTATTATTTATTTATTCCATATAATGATCAGGATTATGTTAAAATGGATTGTGTTTTAGTTATTGTCCATTTCCTAATGTTTATGAATATTTATTTATGATAACAAACTCTATACTCTTACTCTTACTAAGAATCTAAGCTCACACCTTTATCATGTTTTATTTTTCTAGGGTTCTTATATGTCTATTAGTAATGAACTACAAAGAGAATATATGATAATAATGGTGTTATTAAATGATTCATTATGTTTTATTCTATATTTTCAATTGAAATGTATGTTTCATGTATGTATCTAGATATCCAAAAATATACATCATTCAGTTCATTAGGATGAGATTCCTTTTATGATATGAAAATGTAATAATGTAACCACTTACTCTTGGATACTTGGGTCATGGTATTTAGAATAATTTTGCTGATATGGATCTTATATAGAAGTTTCACTAATATAAGTAAAATTGTCCATAGAGAGTTGGAGGATCAAATTAGTTTGTGTGTTTTTAGGATGGACCATGATTTCTGTGTATTTTAACATCATAAAACTACGAGAAAAAAATTGTGTCCTTTAATGTCATGAGGAAAGGATATCCCAACATACAATTTAACATCATGTGATAAGGAAATTTTTTTCAACAATAAATAGTTATATAGCGAGGCCTTGGACCTCCCAGATTTTGGGGAAGATACATAATAAGAATATTAATCAGTGTGACCAATCAAATCTTTATGATTTCTTCAGCCAAGATCACTAAGAAAAATAAGTGAAATTAGAATACTACACACGCCATGTAAGAGTGAAAAAATAGGGATTGATATTAACTGTCTATTTTATCATTATATGGTGTGGAAAAAAATTTCTATAGTTTTCAGACCTATAAAAACAACATTTGATTTGTTTTGAGAGGATATGATTCACATTTCATGTGTAAGAAACTTTTATTAGTGATGAGTAAGGATATGAACCAATTTAAATGAGTGATGGATCAGGTACCAAAATATTATGGGGGAACATTCAATTTTATCTATTTGGATGTAGGTTTGTTATTATGGGCATTAGTAAATTTCCTATGGTAATAAAAATGTTAGGGCCAATAGGGGATTATATACCCTGAGAGGGGGGGGGGTGAATCAGGGTATGGATATTCTTTTTCAAAGTTCTTTCTGCCCCACTGGATCTTGACCTCTTTGTTACAAGGGTCACTTTGTTTGCACTTGTGTGGTTACTGTGATCACTTGTCTCATATACCTGATGATGATGCTTTGAATGCAGTGCAGGAAAGTAAGCAGGCAGACACAGAGATTTTTACTTGGTTCACCGCTAAGGGCTACGTCCAAGGAGCATACGCCGAGAAGTTTCCGGTTCGTACCAAATTCCACTAGGCTTCACTAGCTGTGGATTACAATGTTCGGTCTAGATCACTTCTATGCCCAGGCTCACTACCTATACAAGGTTTAGGGTCAGCTCACTGCTTTCCCAAGGGTCACTCCCTGTTTCTCTCTCTCTGGCTCACTGCCGGTGGAGAGGATCACCTTCTTCTTCTTCCTAAGCTCACTGCTCTTGGAAGGGAATCACTCACAGTTTATAGACCTGTAGGTCTCTTCATTTTCATGAAGGAATGCATCTTCCTCTGTATGTAGATGCTCTGTTGAAGTCCAACTTTCACCCGCAGATGAATCTCACTTTGCACCGGATGTACCGGGCAACCTCAATTTTTACACGCAACCCTTACGGTGCCTTGCGCACAATTTCTATGATTTGCGCGAAATTCCTTTTTCGCGCAACCTCCAAATTTTACGCGCAGCCTGGAAACTGCCTTGCGCGCAATTCACTGCCTTTGCGTGAAATCCACTTTTCGCGCAACCTTCCTTTTACGCGCCAACACAAACTTTCTGCGCAATCGCTGACTTTACGCGCAAACGATTAAGTTTACGCGCAACACCTTTTCTAACTTCAATTTCGCGCACCAGAGCTCAGGTATTTTCTATGTCTTGAGCTCTGCTGAATGGAGGAGGGTCACTTCATATTTATAGGCAAAATCGACCCCGCGCGAAAAACCCTCTTTGAGCGCGTAATCCGCTTTGATCGCGAAATACAAATCTTCCGCGCACAACCATTTTCCGCGCACTGCTCCATAATTTCGCGCACCTCATGTCTTTGCCATTTTCCGAGCTTCGGAGCTCGAAACACCTCTTGCGCGAAATACTTCATCTGCTATTTCGCGCGCCACTTCAATTTTCCGCGCACGCCTCCAAAATTTCGCGCGCCTCATGCCTTAACCGATTTTCAAGATTTCGGCCTTGAAACATCTTTTGCGCGAAATAAAATTTCGCGCAACCCGCTGTTTTGTGCCCCACACTTCAAGATTTCGCGCAACCCGCTAGTTTTGCGTGCCACGCTTGATTTTTCTGCACACCTCCTTCATTTCTCTCTCCTCAACCTTCGCCAACAACATATCACTCCATTTTCCATTGGCGATTTTCAGGCCCAAAAATTTGGCAAACACTGGAAAACGGTGCCACCTTGTACTGCTCTTTTGTACCGCCTCCAGATCGTCCTTTCCATTGTCAAAGTTCTTTGTCAACATGGAATGTCAACAACTTCTCGGGAACTCGACAATTCTCCATGGAAACCTGCTTTGTCAACAAACACAATCAACCCAAAAATGCTGCAATGTTACCTTGAGGGATTTTTGCCCAACAAAAAATTTGTCCACATGTATTTCTAGTAAAAACACATATTTATCTCGTATGAAGGGATAATGAATTTTCTTATTTTATAAATGATCAAAATAAAGAGAGGGATTTGTGTTTTTATATTGGACTTGATTGTTGGAATAAAACTAAAATTTATATATGGTTATACTAAAAGAAGTCCAAACATCACTAAATATCTAGTAGTTGTTGTAATAAATCCATATATAATTCCTAAAAATGTTTGGGAATTTCATGTTCTACACAAATTTGGATCATGTTTAGTAAATTTTCAATAAATTAGATAGTTGTTCTAGCATGATAAGGAAGTAAATACGATTTGAATTAGGATTAATTGTTAGAATGATGTTATACAACTACATCTTAGTATAAGGTATTTTAAGGAAACTGAGTATTGGTTGGTAAACCCCCAAACTGAATGATTATATTTAGATCTAAATTATATGGAAAAAGGGAGTTCAAATAATATCACTAATAAGATTAGGTTCTTATATGATAGACCAGTTTGTCTTGAAGTTTATAATCATTTTGTTAGGATAGAAGAATTCTATATTTTAAGGTCATACGATGAGGACTTATACTAAAAATTTTAATGTCATATAGGGTGGAATTAACAACATGTATTTTAATGTCATGTGACAAGGACTGGAACTTTGTGGTTTAATGAATTGTAGTAAGGAAATAATTTTGTATTTTTATATTGTGAAATAGGTATGATATCATCCAATTTTATATCTTATGGAAAGGATGTTGGAGCTATGAGTTTTATGATCTTTTTCGCTGGACCTGAACCTCTCAATTTACCATCATGTGATATAGACATTGTGAACCATTGTGAAATTATGAAAATATTTTCTTAAAGAGATGTGTCATATATTTTAGGGTCTAATGATGTGGACCATCAATATTATTTTTAACATATTTAAGTGAGAATTTATTCTAATCAGTTTAAATTCATCTGGAATGGATGTCTATAAACCCCCTTATAAATTGATTAAGATCCTTTATACATAGAGTAAAATCAATTGGTATAATAGTTGGACCTTGAATAATATTTTTTGGTATCACTACATATCCCTAGATTTTGGAATTAATATATACATAGTTCTATAATTATCCTATTGTAATCATCCATTGGGAATGTTTTGATGTTAATAAATAGGACTCACACACTATGGGGAATGATTTTTTTAGGTTTTTAGTTTATAGATGAATCGAATTTTCCGAATCTTATAGAAATTTGACTCATGTGGGGTGATGGAATATTTTAAACTTATAATCACATATAAGAATCCATGCAACGGTGGTTATTCCACATGGATATGTGTCTCATTTATGGAAATTAATTCATTAAGGGTAAGACACAAGGAATTTTAATGTTTTTCATTGGGGACCATATGACATGAATTTTAACATATTACTACTATGATTGTACACTGTGCAATTTAGATTTGTAAAATTAAGACATTGATAATGTGGTTTAATGTCATATGATAATGAAATGTCCTTGTAATTTTATTTGACGTGGTAAGGATGTGGGTCTGACATGATTCTTAAGGCACTATGGTTTGTTAGGTGAGTGAGAATTAATTTTATAATTGTTCCATGAATCATGGAATCATCTATCACTATCATGAACATTTCTATCTATTTTACATCCAATATTTGAAAATAAATCATCCTTTAATTTTATATCTCCAAATTCATTATTATAGACAATAATTCTAATAATCCTTTATAATTTTCTCCTCATATGTTTTTATCTTTGGGAGCTCAAATATGTTACTCTCAAATGAACATGTGGCATATTTGTCCCTATGATGTAGTTTAAAGGAATAAACATTATTATGTTTTTTACCAAGAGATGGATGGTCCTGACACTTTGGTATATGTTATGTGTTTTGTTCAGGGTGTCCATGAGGATAAAGCAGACACTAGTGTGTTGGTGGCTTCAATATCGCATCATCTATGTTCTTTTAAATCCAATCCATCACGATAAAGGGTCCATTGATAGTGTGTGATAAAAATTAATGGAATATGTAGTAATTGAAATAGTTTTTATTATTTTACTCTTTAATTTACTTAATACATAGGATCTTACAAAAATTGTTTCTCAATGTATAGGATATTTATTCATGGAAATGTTATGGTTGGGAGGAATAATTCTTACATTGTCTATTATTGAGAAAGGTATGAAAATGTTATCTCCCCTGTGTGCCACATATGCATCTATCTGAATGGTAGTATGGTCAAATTTGTAATATATGAGGTATTTTATTAATATGGATTACATGACTATAATATATATATTTAACAGCGCAGGTATTTATCAGCACTACAAAGAAGCACTGATAAATGGAATCTTTATATGTGGGAATGAAAGAACTGATAAATTTATCCTTTATCATCCCTTTTTAGCACTGATAAAAGAATCATTTATTAGATCTTCATATTTATCACTAATTATAGGTAACATTTATCATTTTTTTTGTTAATGCTGATTCAGGGTACCCTTTATCAGTGCTTTATTTGTAGCGCTAATAAATATACAATTAATTAGTGATTTTTTAGCGCCCATAATGGTTTCAATAAATAACATGAAATAATAAAATAAATTAAAAATTAAAAATTATTTTATTAAAAAAAATATAAACATTTTTATTAAATAATAATATTGATAAAAAGGAATAAATTGATTATACATTATTAAATATTAAAAATATGATTAAGTAGATAATTATAGTAAATAATGTAAATAAATTTTATATATTAAATATATTTTACATGTTGATATATATATATATATATATCTGTGATTTATATATTACAAAATTTTTATGCGCTTTACATTAAATAGTCATATATTTAGTGAATAATGGTTTATAATTAAAAATTAATATGAATTAAAAAAATGATTAATTACTTAGTGTAATGGACATATAATTGAATGTTTTATTTTATTTTTTAATTTTACATAGATCAAATGTCTGTTATTTTGATTTCATATATACGCAATTAATGATTATTTTTATAATGCACACACAAAATTTGATATTAATATTTTTTATCATTTTTTTATAATTATAAATAAAATATTATTAGATTAAAATTAATATATTTAAATGGAATATATTTATATTTATATATATATATTCATTATGTATATACATATATTAATATTTTTTTAATTTATAATAATAATTATAAACCTGTTATCAGTGCTTATGTAAAAAGCTCTTATAAAGGTAGATATTTATCAGTTATTTTTCATGCTGATAAAGATAAGGATTTATGAAATTATTACTGATAAATGTTGGTTTTCATCGCCACATTTTGATGCTGATAAATGTATGGAATTATCATCACCAAAAGATGCACTGATCAAAATATTCCATATCAGCACTTATTACTTTATCACTGATAAATTGAGTCTTTGTCAAAGTTTATTTTTTAGAATTGATAAAAGTGTCCCGATCTATTTAAGAACCCCTTACTATATGAAAACCCGTCGTAATATCAGAATATTTCTACAGAAGTCACCCACTGTTAGTGGTCCTCCTTAGTTAATCAAATCTCTAATCACAACACTTGACAGCCTCTAGTTGGACCAAAATCATTGGACATCTGTTGTTTGATTGGAGTTAGGGTATCCGAAGTATAATTTCATTAACATAGAAAGGTATAAATTATGATTATCTTTTTGTATTTTTTGTTTCTCTTTTTTTCTTATTCACTAATGTTATTATTTATTGGTTTTTTGGTCATTTTAAACTCTTTTGGTTTTAGATTATGAATATAATGATTTGGTTATGAATTGACTACCTATTTTTGGTCTAGTCCATTTATACTCATTTTCTTCAATAATATAAGGAGAACAATTTGTTTATGATTATCAAATTAGTAATTATGGTAATGAAATAAATAAATGTGATGATGCAATGATCACCTTGAGTGGGATTGTGTCTCGTGGGTCTAAAATCATAAAAACAAAGTCAACTAATTATGATTGTTGTATTGAATTCCAACCCTTTTCTTTTAATAATTTTCCCATTTTAATTGTCTCACTTATCAAGCCCTTTATATTTTCAGTTGAGGCATGTACCTCAACCCATCACTATTTAAATTCTATCACAAAATTATTTGAGAAATATTACTTAACCTTCTATGACATTATTGGTTCTCATTAATGGAACTCAGATAGCTGGAATGGTTAGAGTCTATATTCAAAAAGAGTTTCCCACTGGTCCTCTGACATGATTTAAAAATAATTCCTTATTTTATCATGTTTAATAGGAATTTTTTCTTTTTAAATAAAACCTCATTACAATAATCACATTATAATATTTAATTCAAAAAACACTATCTAAGACCGTCAACAAATGAAAAATCTTATGAGTTCAAAATTAGTATGGAGTAGAATTTATTTTACCATGTTATGATATTCTTCTATAAGGGTTACATATATTTTTATCAGTTTAATAATATTTTGCAATGATATATATATATATATATAATTGGTAGGGGAGGCTGGGAAATACAATGAAAATCATACTCTACAACAACAAGGAATAACATGGGGAGACTCGAAACCGATATCTCACTAAAACCCCAGAGAGCTACTACCAACCGAGCTAGACCCTAGGGGAATATATATATATATGTGTGTGTGTGTGTCTGTAAATATATATCATTCTATCTATTCATATGTTTTTTCCTAAATTATAATGTAAGTGTTATTTTATAATTACTGTTTCATGAATTATGGTTATGAATTTCCAAATTAGGTAGATATTCTATTAATTATCATTACAAATTATTTTTAAAAGTCCCTCTATTTTATAATTATTTTCATAAATCAAATTAGCCATTTTCCTCAACATACTAAAATTATCTAAAATAATCAAATTTTGAGCTTACCATATTAGAAATTACTATAATGTTCTCATTTAAAAATGAGTATCTCAAATGTTTTTCTTTATATATGGTACAAAATTTATATTTTATGAACAAAATGGGATGGATGTGAATAAAAAATGAATGTAACACTACTCATCTTACAAATTATTAGAGATATTGAGTTGAAAAGTACATCAAGATACTAATAGTTCATGTAGATAAACCTTATAAAATCCTCTTTCCTTTTTTATATTTTTTTTATTCAAGGAAAATTAGTCTGGAAGAGTTCAAAGAACATTTGATTTGTCATAGAATAGCTAAAATCTATAAATGTTGAACTAAACATGAGGAAAAACTAATTGTAGACACTAATTAAGATGGTACTATGGTTTATGAATCATTTGACATGAATTCCTTTGAAAATTATGATGGAGGTCACATAGATGAAATGAAAATAGAAATTGAAGATGACCATTGTGATTGCACAAAGTATATTGAGAAGTTAAATAATATTTCCATGAAACCATTGTATACTAGTAGTAATAAATACACAAAATTGTCAGTTTTATTGAAGTTGTATAATTTTAATGATGGTGATGGATGGTGTGACACCTTCTTTATAAGATTACTTAGTCTCCTGAATGATATTATACCAGAAGAAAATTAACTACATGCCAAACATATGATGTTAAATGAAAGTTACATTCAATGGGAATGATCTCTAAAAAAATCATGATTTCCAAAAGGATTTCATATTTTTTTAAAGGACCATGAATTGGTCATAAAATTCAATGAGTGTGGCACAGATAGATAAAAAATAAAATAAAACAAGTAATTCAAAATTTGTATGGTACAATCCTGTAATTCCACCATTTTGAAGACTATATAGATGATAGGAAATAGTGAGATGATTAACTTTAACTAGTGGTTCAAGAATTAAATATGCGAACCTAGATCATCCAAAATATTCTCCTCCGTGGTAAAAAATTTATTATGAGTTTCCTGAAATTGGAATGGAGCTGAGGAACCAGGGTCATGCATTTTCTACAGTTGGAATAAATCCTTTTAGTGTATAGAATATTACCCATAGTACTTGGCCTATCGTGTCGGTAAATTATAACATGTCTCCATGGTTATGCATAAAGTACAAATAAATTATATTGTAACTTCTTATATCTTGACTAATGAAACTAGGTAATGATATAGATTTCTATTGGATCCACTGATCAAAGATCAGAAATTGTTTTGGGATACATCTGTTGCAATGTATGATAATCATAGAAGTAAAGAATTCACATTGAAGGCCATGTTGTATAGAATGATAAATCAATACCCTGATTAAGAAACATTATTAGGATATATCATTGATGAAATTTTTGGGTGTCCCATTTGTGAAAAGTTCACATACTCAGTTTGGTTGAAACATTCCAAAATGACATTATTTTTAGGACATCACAAATTTTTACCTAGATGAAATAAATACGGATCCTAGATGATAGTATTCAACGGGAATATCAAAAAAGGTACAACATTGTCTCCAGTAATGGGTGAACAACTATACAATAAGTTAAAAATATTGTACCTATTTTTGGTAACCAATTTTTAAAAAACCATAAAAATAAGTTATGAATAAGAGATAAACATTCATTGAATTATACTATTGGAATTGCTAGTATGTAGGATATTTTTTTATGTCAACCATGTAGAAAACATTTATTTGACACTATCATTTTCATGTGAAAAATGTTCCTATAAAAATTTATAATGACATTAAGGATAGTTTAGAAATGAGTTAAATGGGGATAAAGTAAGAGTAAGAACCGGTGAAGGGTATATGGCGTAATTTTATTCCTCTAACAGCTTACACTCTATCTATAAATAAAATATTTTAATTTTCACATTTCATTAATAGTGATAAATTTCAACAAGTGAATTCATAAAATATCAAGAATATTATTTCAATGACTAATTTTATTTTACAAGGACTAAAATAAAAAGAATTTTGTGTTTTGATTCAAGATTTATTGCATGTTTCTTTCTATTGAATTATGTATCAATGTGTTTGACAAATATTAACTAGAATCTACTTATTTTTCAAATCCATGTGCAGTAATATTTTAGACTCAGTGAAGTTACCCTTCATGAATAAGGAGATTAATGTCATATTATGTAAATTATATATGTTCTTCCCACCATTATTATTTTATATAATGGTACACCTGATAGGTCACTTGGTTAAAGAGGATCAACATTGTCGTCATGTCCATTATAGATGGATTCCTCCCATTGAATGATATATGAGGATTTTGAAATGGTATGTCAAAAATCGAAACTGTCTAGAGGAGTGTATTGAAAAAATGATATATTTTTGAAGTTTCAACTAAATAATGTACCTATTACAAATATGATATTGAAATCATTGATCTCCAAAAGTCTCATCATAGTGAACATCTTATGGGTGAAGGGATTTCCAGAAGATATTTTGTTTCAATTACCATGATAGATTGGGAGGAATAAAACCTTTACATATTACATAACAGTGAATATGTTGATTCATACATTAAATCCCACAAATAAATTCTTATAGATTTGAATTCATCAAAGGTTGAATGATGGATATCAAATACACATAATAAACAGGTTATAGTATGGTTTGAAGATAAAATTTATAAGGAGTTATCTAAAAATATGAATTCAATTTCAAATGACGTTAATGGTTTTCCAAAGTAATGAATAAAAATGTAATATCTTACACTGAATTTGTAATCAATGGTTATATGTTCTATAAAAAAGAACATGATGACTTCAGCACGGTGAAAAACAGTGGTGTAACACTAATGGCTGAATCGGTGCACATATCTTGTTCAAATTATTGAAATCCAATTTATGAAAATATGTCATATTTTGGAATTATAGAATATATATATGAGTTGGATTATAATACATTTCATGTGTCATTTTTTCCATTGAAAAAGGCTTGATAGTATCAATTGAGTTAAATTTGATGAAATGGGGTGTGTGAAGGTGATTTTCAGCATGGTAGGGGGAAAATATGATCCATTCATAGTGTAATCCCAAGGAGTGAATGTATTTTATGTATTTCATCCAAAAAACAAAAATTGGTCGATTGTCTCACCGGTGACTAAAAAAATGTGGCGTCAGATGAAAATTCAATCAAGGATGGCCCTTTTATAAGGGCACCATAATATGTTCAAACATGTGCCAATGTAGAAAATATCATGTACATTATATGAGACCACTATGAGGGGATTTAGATTCTCAATAGAGAAATCAAATCCTTTAATCCTTCAAAAACAAAACGAAAATTCAATGAGAATGTAAAATTGTTATTTAATATATAATGTTTTCCTAAAAAAAATTTATGTTATCTACTACATTAACTTAATATAAATTAAATGTTTGAATACTCAGGAATACAATGAATTATACACATGAGGATGTTACCAATCCCTCACAAGAATAATGTATAATTAAGGATCCCCTTTGGAAAACTGTAAAGGTAATGTTATGATATACATTCCATATTTCTCTAAAAAATAATATAATGGGACATTGATTTAATTTTCATTATTCCATATAGAGTTCATTTATTTTAAAATATTTTTGTTCATGTGTCGTGACATTACATGAAGAGTAATTAAAGTGTCTCATTTCGATCATATATGTTATCATGATGTTTTCCCATTAAAATAATATTCCATAGAATTAATTTATTGTTTCATATTTATTTTTAATTTATTTATTTTTAGTATTACTAGAATAATAACTTTTTCTTATATAGGTGGATTATTTTGTTTGAGTTGGGATGGTCTGTCCATATTTCATGCATTTCCGGACCAAACAATCTATAGAACTCTTCTCCCTTAAAACCATTTCACCCCAATAGTGGTGCATTTATCACTTTCTATCATTTTTCCTCCACTGCCTTTCTAAGAAGAGAAACGATCTTGCCTCAACTCAATTAAAGAAGTAATATTGATTTTTTCATAGTAATATTACTGTTCATAGAAATAATATATTTTTTCATATTCATGTTTAATTTATTTCTTTTTATTATTACTCATATAATAATTTATTTCTTATACAGGAAGATTCTATTGTTTTAGTTGGGGTGTTCTATCTATTATTCATTCCATTTTTCACCAAAACAACCATAAACATTTCCCTCAACACATTTTCACCCTTATAGTGGTGCATTTATTAATTTCTCTCAAGTTTCATCCAATACCTTTATAGGTAAAAAAACGACGCTACCTCTACTCAATTACATATAAAGTCTTGACGAATTCACATAAAAATTACTTTTGATATAATTAATATATTTTTTCATATTTATGATTAATTTATTTATTTTTTGTATTACTCATATATAAATTGTTTTCTTGTACTAGTGGATTATTTTGTTCAAGTTGGGGTGGTTTGTTCATCTTCCATTCCCTACTTCCCTAAAACTTCGACTAATTTCTTCTCCCTCAAAAACAGGAACCCCGATAGTGCTGACATTTATCACTTTACTTCATGTTCCATCCTCTCCTCAATCATAGATATAATTTTTATATTTTATAGATAATATAATTTTATATAGAATTAATGAATTATTTTATATTTATGTTTAATTTACATCTTTTTATTATTACTCATAATAATTATTTTCTTATTTAGGTGGATTATTTATTTCGTGTTGGTGTGGTTTGTTCAAAGCTTCTTTGGTAGTGTTTATTGTTTGTCAATAAAACACAATGGAAATCATTGTAATATTTAAAGTTATTATTTATTTAAACTTTTTATTTTTTAGAAATAAGATGCTCCTCAATCTGACAGTCATTGTGATTGGTATGACTTCAAGTACTTTGTTTCATTTTAAATTGAAATTAAATTTGGTAAAAAATAAAACTATAATACTCAAAATCAATAAAGCATATTTAGATTGTTTTTTTATATTATGAAAACGGTCCATAAGTCATTTTTTTACATATAAGGAAATTTTTTACTTCATTCTAATACAGGTTGTGCCAGATATGACTCAATGTTTCCATTATTAGTTTTAAATCAATATTTTATATAAAAATGTTTCACTCACAAAAAAAAACAATAGAACACTGTTTTATATATTAGATAATTTATGGAATAAATTCATAAATCATATTTGATTTGAATGATTCAGTCTCACATCAAATAATTATGCAATTTAATCTATATGAATTAATGTTCTTCTTTCACGTTTAAAATTTAATTTTAGTAAAAAAGAAAAGTGATGTACTTAAAACATATAAAACATAGTGAAATTGTTCTGATACATTAGAAAAATGGACCATAATTAATTTGGGATATGAAGGAATCATCCTCACATCAATGTGATGCATGGTGTGATCAGACTGACTATAAGTGCGTCTTTATTCAGAAATGACATCAATTTTTGTAAAAAAATGTCCTACTAAAAATAGAACAAAAAAATTTAGATTATTTTGATATTTTGGGACAACATGTTGTAATTGATTTTAGCCATGCACGAATTAGTCACACCTCAATTTGTTGCACGGTGTGACCGGTATGACTCTCAGTGCGTGTTTTTATTTAAAATTGGAATAAATTTATTAAAAAGGATTACTTAGCTAATTAAAACTATAAAAAACCATCTATATTGTTTAAATAAATTATTAAAATGATCCACAATTCATTTTTGATGTGTATGAATCATCCACACATCAATCTGCTACACAATGTGATCGGTATGAGTCAAAGTGCATATTTCAATTTTAAAATGTAATTTTAGTAAAAATTACATGTCATGTACTAAAAACTAAAAAAACATTCATATTGATGTGATACATTAGGAAAGTGATCCATAAGTCATTTGATACATGCATGAATCAGATTTACCTCAATCTGACACACAGTGTGACCGATTAGACCCCAAGTGTATGTTTTTGTTTAGAATTGACAATAATTTTTAGTAAATAGGGTAAATAACCTCTTCAAAACAGTGAAAACACATTCAAATTACTAAATAATGTAAAAAATTGATCCATATTTCATTTTTGAGGGGTTGGAATCATCCAAACCTGAATCTATATTACAATGTAATTGGTATGAGTCAAATTGTGTGTTTTAATTTTAAATTGACATTTAATAAAAAAGAAAAGCGACGTACTCAAAAACAACAAAACACATTTATATTATATTAATTTTTTTTAATACAAACCTTATGTAATTTGGGATGTGTATGAATCATATGCACCTCAATTTGACGAATGGTGTGACCAATATGACTCAAAGTGCTTCTTTTTATTTAAAAATGTCATCAATTTTAGTAAATTGGAAAACATACCTACTCAAAATCAATAAAACACATTCATGTTATTTTTTTACTTTACAAAAAAAATTTACATGTCATTTGTGACAAGTAGGAATCAACAAAACCTCAATCTGATACACGATTTGCCTCATATGACTCAACGTGTCTTTTATCTGTTTAATATCTACTTTATAGTTAAAAATGTGCCACTCATTGAAACCAATCAAATGCACTCAGATTTCCTTGATAATTTTGTACAATGATTGATATGTCATTTTAGAGGTTTATAAGTCTATTTAACATTAAAGAGTTATATGGTGTGTTCAGAATGAGTAAAAAGTGAGTGTTTCAAGTTTAAAATGACAGTTTTGGAAAAATGTTAATTGCTGTACTCCAAACTAATCAAACACAGTCATATTTTTTTGTTACATTAGGAATATGATCTACAAGTCATTTGAGACGCAATTGAATCAATCATACCTCAATCTGATGCATGGTGTGATTGTTTGACTCCAAATGCATCTCTTTATTTAAAGTTGACATAAATTTTATTAAGAATGACACTTTCAGTTATTTTATTTAATTATAGTTTTACTAACATAAGAATTCTATTATTATACAACAATGTTATTTTTCACTAAAAGGGGTAGTTTTTTGAAAATTTCATGATTCAGTTCAGGATAAAAAATAAATGAAATTTTATTTTTTTCATGGTATGTAATATTTTTTTATGTAATTATAGAAACCAAAGTTTGAAATGTCTATAATATAGTGTTTTTCTTGAATTTTTTATGTAAATTTCTATTAATTTAAATTCTATATTGGTATTATTTTCTGTTGATATCTGGTGTTTTTTGGTGTTGTGGTGTTCTATTACAGCACATTGTAGTTATGTTATAGTGTGTTGTTTCAATGCACTACTATATGTCCCTTTATCAACACTTTTATAAGAACATATAAAGGTATAAACTATCAGTACATCTATAAAATGGATAAAATTCTTTTTTTAGTGCTTTTATTGGCATGGTAAAATGGTTCCTTTAGCGACACTAAATTAGAGCACTGATAAATAGTTCATTTATCAATGCATTTAAAATTACTAATAAATTTCCAATTTATCAGCACTTTTTTACCATTGATAAAATGACCACTTTATCATCTCTTTTTTAGCACTGAAAAAAGACATGGTCTTTTAACCTCACTTATGTGTTCATCGCTTTCCTAGTGTTGATTTGGGCCATTTCTAGCACTGTTATAGGCTAGTTGTGTAGTAGTGTTAATTAATGGGAAGATGTTGAAGCATTTTATGATTGAGAAATTCTTAATTCCCCCATATACTGAAGTAATTTGATTGTCTTAAGGGATTCATAGTGACAGTAGAATGTAAAAAATGTCAACAATACACCAAATAAGGGGTTTTAAAAAATTAAAATTACCCAACCTTTTCGTTTTGGGCACTTAATTTATTGGTGGACCACTCCATCAATATTATGGTATTTAACCATGGGGAAAATATCCATAATATAACTCAACAATCTTGTTCTAAATGTGATCATTTTCACACTAAAATTGACCAATATGTTCTTCAGAAATAATGGTTTTATCATCCTCAAGGGTATGATAAGAAATAGAATTGTAAACACCCTTTAATTTTTCTATAGAATTATGGGTGGATCATTATGGAAGTTCCAATGTAGGCCCTAATGATAGTATCTTTTAATGAAACTAGGGGCATGATATATCATCCTATCATTTTTAGGTGTCAATAAGGTTAATGAGACCTTCTTTAGAGGTGGATGGGGAATCCCCCATATTTTCGTCACTATTTATAGATGTAAATTGTTAGACATCCAATAGAGCTTCATAAAACATAAAAAGTTTTTGATCATCACTATCTATGGTATAATCATCATGATCTGGTAAAAAAAAATTCAAACATTGTAAATAATATATTGACGAAATCATTGGAAAATAGTTGTTCCTCATTACTAGATTATACAATTTGGATGGTCAATTCCAATTGGAGCGTTCAGTGGAATACTGGCCATTGGAATATTTGGTGGGCAGGAGCCCATTATCCCAATGATGGGATTATATAGACCATATGAGTTTGTATATGAATTGGGGGTATAATAGGACACCTCCTTTTATTTTTTTATATAGATTATGTCAGATATTAAAACCTAGATAATTAAATTTTGTTGTAGTTGAAGATGAAGAGTGAATTTTTGTCCTAACTGAATGAATCACATATTCCTTAATGATGTCATGTGCATATTCCATTAATTCATGTATTATCTATTCTTTAAAATATTTTGTATAACTGTATATGGAATTATCCCATTCTTCTCCTTCAATATAAAGAATTTCAAACACATATTCCACAAGAACCATGGGATTATCTATGGAAAATAGACCATCATCAACCATCTTTTTTCACAAATCCTTTAATATAAATCATTACATGAACATATAAACTAGAATAAAATGATATGGTATGTAGTTTACATGATCATTTTGTATTTATTTATCTTCCTTATTGATTTATGGAAATGTGATTAGGTTTTCTTCTAAGGTAGATAAAATTTTCCCGAAAACATAATCATTATAAAAGGAATAAATTTTATTCTTCTTATTTTAATGGTCACATCACTTGAAATTTTTTTACTGAGTTTGAATGTTGTAACATTTAATTTTTTGTAGTAATTAATAAATGGTGATAGTTCTTATTGAGGTCATTACATGATTCTTTGAATATAGGCATCTATAAATTTTTTTGTAGTGATATGATCTTGGAACACCTTGGGATACATTAGATGATGAGAATAGTCAAAACTTATCCTATAGGTTCTCCATATATATCACTTTTATTGGTTCACAGGGGACCTATGTTTTTATAGAGTTTGTGAGACCCATCAATATTATGATGAAATCCTTGACAGTATATTATTATTTTTACTTTCTTTTGGAGAGATAAATAAAATTATTTCCTTAAGGTTGAGATAAATTATGAGTATGATTATTGGTGAATATCTTACTAGATTGAAAAAGACCCAATTTTGAGGTTATTGTGCCATAAAATATCAAACCCTATAGGGTCTACACAAATTATATTAGATTTATAGTATCTTATTTTGTTGGGGTTTTGAACATTGGGCGACACTGGGAAGAGGAATGGGTGAGATGTTACTCTTAATCTCTCATCTATTGAATTCTAATAACTTTGGATTCCTAATGATTGGTGGTAGAGGAGTAAAATATATAAAAATGGGGTATGGATTTCTATCTCGTTGTAGTAGTTCACATCAACCTTCTGTAAAATCCATATGATCCATGTAATCATCTAGTAATTCTTGGGATACCACAATATATGTTGAAATTTGAGTCCGAATACATTAATGGAATAACAAATGATATTTTACTAGTTTTGTTAACTCTTTATAATCAGTCATTTTTTACAAATATATCATGTTAATCTAATATCAAGGTGATGTGGTGTCCCGATTCTACCATTTTTCCCACGGTAAACCCTTATGATTCTTCAATTTTTATTTCATTATGTTTCAAATATATTCATGTACATGTTATGAGGTGTTCACCAAGATATTTCTCCAACGAACTGGGTAATGTTCTATCTTATGAGACATTGTGTTTGGGATTAGGGTGTAAACTTAATCCATTATTAGTCTGTTTCCACAATGTGATATCACCAATGTATTTTTCAGTGGCTTATGTTTATGTCATATTATGTGGATCATACACATTCTTAAATATCGGTGATCATATTATTCCATGTTCTATTTATTATTACTCTACTTTTTTATTCATGATCCATTCCTTTTATGTTTTCTTTTTCTTCCTTATGTGAAAATAGTGGAGAGAATCATCCAGGGAAATGGTGGAAAGTCATTGGATTTTTCTATAAGTGTGGAGAAAAGGGTCAATGATCTAGTGAATTAAAGGGGAAGAGACCTATCAATGATGTTCAATTCTACAATTTTATAGAGTTGGGAAAATATGAAAATGAGTTTCCTAAGTTCCATGGGAACATGACTCCAGAAAGGCCACGAGAGAATGGGAATGATTACGTAATTACAATTATGGTGGTTGAAGTTCCTAATGATGTGGTGGTAGGTAATTTAATTGTTTCCTAAAAGATACCTAGGGAATTATATGACTCTGTATAACTGCATTTATTTATATTGTCGTAGTTTTCCATGAAAATTAGATAGGTTCAACATGATTTAATAATGGAGTTGTGAGTCAAAACTCGTATTGAATGAATCACTGCAGCAAAGATGTGTCGATCAGTCCCCATCATGACACATAAATGGTCATTAGTTTCTAACATTACCATCAAACCAATGGTGGTCTTTGATTTAATTTTCGATAGGAATTCACTATCATATTTGGATGTGAAGATCTGTTACAAGAAGAAGGAAGTTTCAATTTTTTTAGAATGGTGTAGAAGTACTTATCTTTAGAGAAGAAACCTAAAAGTCAGAATCTTATATAGATCCACCCCAATTAGAAGTACTTAATGAAATTACAATAGAGTAAGAGAACACATTATAAATGGGTGAGGAAATAAATCTTCACACTGAAGACGTACCTATTGTGCAAGAATAAATTGAAATATTTCGAGAGGATTTACCTCGACATCTTCCAGAACAGAAATTTGCAATCTCTATTTATTTAATTCATAATGCAAGAACTTTATCAAAGAATCCCTATAGAATGGCCACTGTGGAATTAGTGGATCTAAATAACCATCTATAGAAATTGAGTGACAAAGTATTTATTTGACCTAATGTTTCTATATTGGGAGCCCATGCCCTCTTAGTCAATAAGAAAGATGGATCCCGGAGGATATTCATTGATTACTGGGATATAAATCCTATTAACATAAAGAAATAGTATCAACATCAAAAAATTGATGATTTATTTAACAAATTTCATGGGGACCAATATTGTTTGATGATTGACCATCGATTTGGATGTCATCAGCTATGTGTGAAGAAGGAAGATATTACAATGACAGAATTTAAAACCATGTATGGGAATTAGGAATTTATAATAATGCCTTTTGTACTGAATAATGAACCCTCTATTTTAAAAGATCTAACAAATATATATTTCAAGAAATATCTTGATGACATTGTTGTGGCATTTATCAATGATTTCTGGGTATAATCCAAAAGCTACGAAGACCATTAGTGTCACGAACAGAATCTGGTCACCATCAAAACTGGCACCCGACCCAGCCAGTGAGAAGGATAAAAAGGCTTTCTGGATCCCCATGGGACGACACAAGTTCTGAAGTATTAAAAATTGATGTTTGGGAAATATTTACAAATGTTTATAAACATTAAACAACAAACAAATTCAATATGAAAAATATGGATTTTTTGAAACAGAACCTCTTTTACAAAAAAACAGATTTGAGTAACATTGCTTAGAAAAATTATAGAGGACTAAATCTACTGTAGTAACCAACAATTAAAATCCCAAGAACCATCCTCATGGAAAGAGGCACCACCCTCAATCCATCTGCCCAAGACAGAACCACGATGGACCTGCTAGAAACCTGAACCACTGGCACTAAAACTCTACCCAAACCTGTGAAAAAAACCAATTATACATACAAAAAAAGGTGTAAGTTAATTGTGAGACAAAGACCAGTAGGATTACACCACTAGTGGATTCCAAGTGATAAGCATTTTAAGACAAAAATCATTGCATGTTTGGTAAATATGAAATGATAGCGATAGTTTCTAAAAGGTGCAACATTAAAATTAAACAGTTTTGAGGTGGGATATTTTTAAGAAAGGAAGAATTTAAATAAAACCAACATGATACCAAATGTTTTCATACAATCATACCATATCACAATGGTGAGAAAAAAATACCAGGTGAGCACAAGCAACAAGATATAACCCGTAGGCACTAGCTCAATGTGGGTCCCAGGTACCTCATATCTCAGTGAGAGTAACCATCATAATATTTGTTCTCATGCATGATCCACTAGTAGGGAACATAGCCATAACCTAGTGGTACCCAATAATCATCATCATAGTTTAGTTATTGTTGTAAGCGTCAAACATTCTCTGTGAAACTAAGGCAAAATCCCACGGGATCACTAGCAAACTATTACATGTCCACCCGCCTAGATACACGAGCATCCCTCTTGTTCTCAAACAAGTTCAAAAAGATGAGAAATATAATTTTCACATTAAAATACCACTTTATCATCACACATTCTACAAATAGATGACATATACAACCCACAAGATAGAAATTTGACTTTTCATTTAAATTCATTTTTAAATCATACTCACACTAAAAATAGCCCACACAACATTCCACATTTCATTAACACTTCCACAAATCCTTTAAACAAATTTATAAAACCATTACAAGATATTAACACTCACATAATATCCTACTCACATATCACATAATAAGTCTTTCATAATGATAATAAATTTTTCACAACACACTCACACAAAATAGCCCACATCACCTTCACATCTCTTTCACATTTTAGTAATTCCGTGAAACATTATTATAATACATTTCCAAGACGATACACATTAAATAATTTCCCCTTTAAAATTCAAATTGCACCATTTAAAAATATACACAATCCAAAATAGTTTTCAAATATGATTTCACCTCTTACATAAATCATTAAACCATTGAAATGTTTCATAAAACAATTTTATGTAGAATAACCAAGATTTTCACATAAAACCCATTCCAACCCATATTTCAAGGACAAAATCACATGAAAACACTACAAAAGTAGAATTGGAAGCCCTTTAAACATTTTCTAGACCTTTATAAAGTACTATAAAATCACCTCAAATTAAACAACAAAAGATACACATAGAAAACCACATTGTCATAAACACCTATATGAAGTGAAACAACGTTATACACATAAAACCCAATCAAAATCCATCTTCCAAGGACCACCTGAAACCATGGAAATAAAAAACCATAATTTTTTGCTCCTTTCAAAAACTAATAAATCATCTTCTGATTTTATAAACATGCACAGAAGGTATCAAATGAATTACATTTGGAAAGTACAAAATTTCAAACAAAAATAAAACTATAAAAGACAATCCTTAACCAAATCCATCAAAAATAGTTTTCTCACCACACACAACATATTAGAATCATGATAAATTAATAAACCAAGAAATATTACTCATCATAAAATGGTTACAAATGGAATCACTGACTGAATGTGTCGAAGCCCAGAAAACATGGTAAGAAACATAAACCACACCTCCACCTCACTACAAGGGATTGAAAACCAACCTCAAAAACACCATATTTCACCCAAAATAAATGACGATAAACCTATGTATGAACCCTAGTTTCTCAAAAATTTATAACTCAAGAATTAGTGGAAGAAAACATAAATTAAGGGGTGAAATGAAAGAGATAATGATTTATTTACATGATTTTCATATTTCCCCCATAAAATATCCCTTCAAATATGAAATCCATGGGAGAATGAGCGACCTTAGAAGCAGGACACAGAGGTAGGGAATGAAATGGATAATAATTTAGAAGATTAAAAATATTTTTGGGAGGTAAAAGGGGGGATTCAAAAAGATTTTTCATGACTAGGACACACCTCCACGGTCATCCTTCACGGTTTGGAACCGTACGGACCAACCGTGTGTCCTGTTCTAGATACCCAAAAATTATTGTTTGGAATCAAATTCCAAGGTGGTCTAAGTTAGAAACTGAGGGGGAAATAGAGTCCAAGAATAAGTGGAAATAATAGCCAAAAGAATACCACCTTTTTACCCAAAGACTCATCGCACTCATGGGTGAAAACCACCTCACCGACTTACCCCACATGTGGTGTAACTATGTGTGTCACTAAGACAAATCCAAAACAAAAAAACCTCATGCCATAAATTTGAAAAAATAGATTCCCAATTTCCATAATATACTCTAAAGACCAAGTTCATAGATCTGTAACACATCATGATCCAAAATATCAAACTAGAAACACCTAGAAACCAAGATAAATCTATGAACTGAAAGATGACAGAACTAAAGAATAGAATAGAAAATCCATGTCTGACAATTATCCCCACAATAATTCTATCCGCTCTCGGAAGTCCACAAAAAGACCAAAAGAAAAAACAAAATGCAACTTAGAAACCAATATTTACTCTTATACCAAGAATATCCCCTAAGGCCAAAACACCTCTGGTGATCTATTTAGGAAAGAATACTCTCACAAACAAAAACTTACATCACATTCGACAAATGATCAAGAACATTCAAGTTTTATCCCAACAAAACTCGTGAAACATTATAAAAACATGATTATAGAAATTTACCCAAATGAACAACAACAACAAACAATGTTGTACTTACCTTACATTAACTAGACTTTTGGGCGTTCTTCAATCCCAACCATTACCCATGGAAGATGTAAGTTATTAGAGATCATCGAACAAGACTACCTACTTCCAAGCCAAGACCAAGGACTCATATGAGTTACTAGGATGAGGAGACAGAAATGGGCTCCCCACTATAAGAGAAAACTCAAAATTTCTTGAGACACAATTGGGTCACTAATAGGGTGGGGCCCGAACAAACTTTCAGTACAAGGGGTAGACGTCCATTCAAGATTCCCAAAGGAAAGTACAAAAGGATCATATTGGGTCTTCCCACTATAAAAATCAACCACCGTAACTGACCAGCATGGTCTGGAATAGGAAGAACCCAAATTTAAATACATGGGATGGTCGCATGGTTAGTACGCACAGTTTGGAATGTTTTGGGCTAACTGTGTAGATAATTCTACCAACATTGATTCCTATCACAGAGTCACAACTAATCATGAACAACTCATGTGCTCAACCTTGATGACACAAGAGGTGTAAACTATCCCCATCTTTTAATTTGAAGATATGGATTGTACATATATTTGAACGGCCCAAGGATTTCCCCTGCTTATGCACCAGCTTTACACCGGGAGCTATGGTTAGAGTTCAAAGGATTTAAGCATTTTCGGCCTCGCAGGTAGGCTTTAGAAACCCACAAACAGAACTTATTCTTCTGTTGATACAATCAACTATGCCACAAACCCTGAAGGGGTTTACTAAGACAACACACAATCCAAAACATACTTCAGCCTAACCCATTATTTAACTAAAATAATGTCTTAGAGGATACACACACATCACTCCTTCTTTATTTTGGGAAGAAACAACATAAGGAAAGGGAAACAATAAACACTTTCCCTTAAAACATATCATTTTTTTGTTTTTTCATGTCATACATACTCCCAACATGATATAGTCCCTCATCAGATTGCACAACATAACCTTTTTAAAAAAATGATCATGCGGCATCACAACTCATCACCGAACATGAACAAAGAAATTGATAGAAACAAATCATGGGGGGGAACCTTATACAACTTTCCAAAAAATCAAAAAATTCCATAAAGTGGCCATAACAACCTCTCATGACAAGATTTCCCACACTGGTGGTTTAACATAAACCCATTCTTCGAAGAGACTATGAAGGACCTAGAGGCCCACATAGACACCATCCAGATACTCATCCACACTAACAACCCAAGAACACTTCCACCTTCAATGAATCAAGTAACTTATGAAATTATAGTCTCTCTAAACCTTCCACGAATAATCTCTACCTAAAATATGATCAAAAAACTAAAAATGAAAGCCTATATAGTCATTCTACAAATATATAGAAGAGACTCCTCACATTGATCAACTGGAGTATTTTCCAATGGCGAAACAATCCATGTTTCACTTTAGTTGTGCACTAACCCTTAATGGGGGCATTCCTTATCCAATGATAGAACCCAAGGACACAACCAAGCTGGTCCATTAGTAAAAAATTCCACAAACCAGATCCAAACGCATGAAGGGGACCATCTAAAATTCATCCCAAAACATTTCTTAGAAGGGACATCTAACTATTCCTTCTACCTTGCTTACCGACCCAACAAAAACCCAAAAAACTATTCAAACAGGAGGGGTTCTTAGATTCAAAACATCCCACTACATCAAAATTTTAAAAATCACATAATACCTAGCATCCCAATCCAGTCATGAAAACATCATGTTTTCTTTTAAAAAAATTTCTTAAAAAACAAACACTTCTACAGTTTGCATATCCACCAATGGTACCCCATGGGCCTCAAACATGCTTGTTTTCATGCCATACCAGGCACCCTCCTCACATCCATCCTGCTCCTCATCTAGCCATGCCATTAGCCATCCATAATCCCATATAACCACATGCACATTGTTACTCATGGGAATGCCAAAGGTTAAATTTTTTTCCACCTTTCAAAACCAAAACATTCAACCAACACATAATTTTTCTCAAGACCACTAACCACGAGATCAAAATCCCATTTTACAACTTACAACGATTTTCATAAAGGCCATCCATTTAGATAATAAGTCACTTTCATGTTTTTCACATTATGTTCAAAAAACTCATCCCATTAAAACACCTTTCAATAGTTTAGAAAACTCTATTGGGAACAATTTTTCCAAACAACTTTAACCTAATTTCTTGCTTTCCCAAGTTGTGAAAGCACACAAATTTACATTTCAAAATTATTATTAAATTTTAGTCCCACCATTTAAAAAATAATCCCTTCTATCTTTATTAGAAATTAATTACACAAAATAATTATCCCTCTTAAAACCATTTCATTTTTCCAAACTGAACTTCTATGATTTCAAGCCTAAATGGCACGAGACAAAGCAAGAGGAAAATATTTTGGGTTTGTGATTTGGAAATATGGTTGGTGGATATACTCTAATCACTTCACTATCACATAGAGGGTTCTAGGACAATATCCCCGACTCTACATGGATTTTCAGGACTAGTGAGCTCACTGAGATCGTTAACCCAAATCATTTTTCATTTCCTATAATCATTATCAAACCATGAAAACCCAAGGAATCAGATAAATCCTGACTTCCCCAAGTTACTCAAATCCTATTATGTGGTGTGGTGATCAGGAACACTATCCGTAATCGGATTACCATGTCCTGACAATCTTACCTCTAGACTATCCGGACTGTTCCCCAAATAATTTGACCAAAAGAGTCAACCTGAACCCCCTTTGATAAAATTTTATCACAAAATGAATCTAGTCACCATCAAAACTTGCACCCAGCTTGGCCCGTGACAATGATGGATGGGCATTCCGTACCCCAAGTGCTTTAAAAAGTTCCCTGGTATGATAAAATGATGTTTGGGAGTGATTTTACTATGTTTATAAACATTAAACAACAAAAAGAATCAATATGAGAAATTTGGATTATTCAAAAAAACTATCTTTTACAAAAATCATGAATTGAGTTACATAAGATAAAACTATTATAAAGGAATACATAAACTATAGAAATCCACAATGAATTTTTCAAGAACCATCTTCTTGGGAAAAGGCCCAACCCTCAAGACATCTCCCCAAGACAGCACAACGGTGGACCTCCTAGAAACCTGAACCAGTAGCACTAAAACTATACCAAAAACTGTGAAAAAAATAACCAATTCTACTTACATGAAAATGTGTATGTAGGCTATTATTCAACCCACTAGGATTCCACCACTAATATATTCCATGTGATAAACATTTTAAGACAAAAATAATTACAAGTTCTTTAAATAATATATACTAGTGACAGTTTCTAAAAGATGCAACATTAAAACTGAACAATTTTGAGGTGGGCTATTTTAAATAAAGGAAGTATTTAAATAAACCAAAATTCTACCAAATTAATCTATCAAATTATATATTATGACTACGGTAATAAAAAAATATCATGTGAGCACAAGAAATGGGATATAAACCCTAAGCAGTAGCTCACTATGGGTCCCATGTACCTCGTATCTCTTTGACAGTAACCATCTCAATATCTGTTTTTATGCAAGATCCACTAGTAGGGATCAGACCTATATCCTATTGGTCCCCAATAATCATCATCATTGTTTAGTTAGTGTTGTAAGAACCAATCCTGCTATGTGAAACTGAGGCAAAACCTCCCAGGATCACTACCATTATAGTACAAGTCCACCCGCCATGATACTCAAGCTTCCCTCTAATGCTCAGACTAGTTCAACAAACAATGAAATACAATTTTCACATGAAAATAACACTTTTAAATAACACATTCACCAAAAATCCCACATATACATCACAAAAGTAACAAAACCATATTTTCATTCAAATGCATTTTCAAATCATACTCACAAAAAAAATATCCCACAATAATTTAAACATGTCATTAACACTTACACAATTCCTTTAAAAAAAATTATAAATCCATTGAAAGATATTCCAACTTGAATAAAATCCCACTCACATATCACATAATACTTATTTCATAAAAAAATTCATTTTGCACAACACACTCACATTAAAAATCCCAAATCACTTTAACATATCTTTCACATTTCATTAAATCCATTAAATATTTTCATAAAACATTTCCATGATGATACAAATCACATGAATACCCCTTCAAATTTTAAAATCTACCATTTTAAAATATAAACAATACAAAATAGTTTTCAAATATGGTTTCACCACTTACATAAATAATTAAACCATTCAAATCATTTATAAAACAATTCTAAGGAGTATGCCCATGCTTAGCAAATAAAACCCATTCCAAAAATCATATTTCAAGGGAAGAATCACATCGAAACCCTACCAAATCAATATTGGAATCTCTTTCAACATTTAAAAATCCTTTCTCTAGTACTATAAAATAACCGCAAATTATACCAAAAACTATACAAATGAAAAAATCACATTTTCATAAACTCCTTCAAGAAGTACTACCAAGTTATACACATAAAACCCAATCAAAATACCCCTTCCAAGGGCCACATGACACTAATGAAATAAAAAACCATAATTTTTAGCCCCTTTCAGAAACTAATAAATCATTTTCAAATTTTATAAACTTTTGTAAATGGTATCACCCGAGTTACATTTGAAAAGTACACAATTTCAAAGAAAAATGAAACTGTAAAATTTAATACTTAACCTAATCCATCAAAAATAGTTTTCGCACCACACCTAATATATTATAAACATGATAAATTAATAAACAAATAAAGATATCTCATCAAAAAATGGTTACACATGGAATCAACAACTGAATGTGTCGAAACCATCAAAACATTGTGAGAAACATCAACCACACCTCCGTCGCACCATATGGTATTGAAAAACAACCTAAAACCTCAATATTTCACCAAAAATAAAAGAAGTTAAACCCTAGGTATGGAACTTAGTTTTCGAACAATATAAAATTCAAGGAAGAGTGGTTGAAAACCTATGTAAAGGCAACAAATCAAATAGATAATTATTTAATTACATGATTTTGATCTTTTACCCATCAAATTTCCCTTCAATGATGAGGTCCAAGGGTGGTTGAATGACATTGAAGGCTAGACATGGAGGTAGGGAACGAAATAGAGAATAATGGAGTGGATTAGACTTATTTCCGAGGGGGAGGAATTGGAAATTCAAAAATATTTTTAATGACCAGGACACACCTGAACAGTTTGCCTGCACTGTTAGGAACTGTGTATCCAAACTGTGCGGCCTGTTCTGGCCACCCAATAATTATTGTTTTGCCTCCAATTATAAGGGGTAAAAGGGGGAAACCAAGGGGGAACGTTAGGCCAATAATAGAGGAAAACTATACCCAATTTAAGACCACCTTTTAACCCCATGACACATCCAACTCATTGGTTTAAACCACCTCACCCACTTACCCCATAGGTGGTGTAACAAGAAGTTTCACTAAGACAATTCCAAAACAACAGAACCTCATACCATACCTTTGAAAAAAGAGAATTCCAATTACCATACAATACACTGAAGACCATGTTCATAGATCAGTAACACAACATGAACTAATATTTCAATCCCAGAACACTAGGGAACCAAGAAAAATATAAGAACAGAAAAATGATTGTACCGAATCATAGAATTGAAACTCTATGTGTGATAGTGAGAATCACTAGTGTATTATTCTGAAAACTCATAAAAAATGAATATTATGGGATGTTTATCATGTGTAAATTTTGGATTAAAAAATTTCTTTTCATGTACATATTGTCTATATGGAGGGAATCTTAGTTGGTCATTTGATGAAAAAAGTTTTTGAATAATGTCCCATGCTAATAAACATAACAGAGGTACATATTTTTATTGTTTTAGAAGGATACTATCGATGTTTCATTCAGAATTTTTCTAGACTGCCTAACCTACTAACCAAGCTCAGATATAGAGGGGTTATGTTTGTATGGAAGAATGAATGTAAATGATTATTTGAATAATTGAATAGAAGATTGTTCAATGATCCAATTTTGACCCAATCATCCGAAAATGAATGATTTATGATATACAATGATGCATCAAAGAATGGACTGGGTTTTATCCTTATGAAAAATTATAATGTTATTGCTTATTCAATAAGGTAGTTGAGGACCCAGGAGAAATATTATCCTTCTCTGGATCTTGAGTTATCACTTTTAATATTTTCCCTAAAAGTATGGATACGTTATCTCTATAGTGAATGATGAGAGATATATAAAAATCGCAAGAGTTTTAAATTCATTTTAACCCCGAAACGACGCATCATGAGGAAAAGGATATTTCTCATGTAACTCAAAGATTATTATTGTTTAATAAACTACAAACATGTAATGGAAATTTAGGTGGCGAATGCATTAAGTAGGAAAGATCATGTCAAAATTATGATTGAGAGAGATCCTATATTCACAGATCTACAAAATATGGATTTGGTTATTATTATGGAATTGGAAACATATTTCCTATTTTAAATGATTTATATACCATCTTTACTAAAAAAAATAAAAATATCTCAATACGATGAAGAGACTCTACCCATGAAAATTAAATATGTATGGATGAATGATTCGCAAAACTTGTGTATGTGGATAGAGTTATAAAATTTGAGAAGTGGTTATATGTTCTATAAGTACCTAAGATAAAAATGGAACATTTATAAAATTTTCATAGCTCAAATTTATCTAAACACCTTGGTAGTACTATGATGTATAGGGATTTGAGGGAACATTTTTGGTGGGATAACATGATGAGAGAAATAGCTGACTATGTCTCATAGTGTCTGGTTTTTCAACAAGTGATGATCGAAAGACCACATCCTAGAGGTTTCATGCAACCACTACCTATTCATATATTTAAATGGGATGACATTATGGTGTATTTTGTCATAGGACTACTGAGGAAACCTATAAGGAATGATAAAATATGGGTAATTGTTGATAGTCCCACAGAGTCATCACTTTTCTTGGTTGTATGAGAGGATGTACCACTTGAGTGCTCGAAAAGACTTTGTATTAAATATTTTTTAATAATTCATGGTGCACCTCAATCTATTTTTTCTGATCAAGACCCCCAATTTAAATTAAAATTCTAGAAAGGTCTCTAGATGTATTATGATACTGAGCTTTATATGAGTACTGCTTATCACCCCCAAACTGACAGTCATTCTGAAAGGACTATTCAAACACTGGAAGTCATGTTGATATCATGATCACATGAATTTCATGGTATGTGGGATCAATAATTTACTTTGGGTGAATTTTACATCAATAATAGTTTTCATTATAGCATTCATAATGATCCAAATGAAATGTTATATGGTAAAAGGTGGGGAACTCCAACATGTAGGAATGAAGTTTGTGAGAAGAAACTTATAGGGAAAAACATCTGAAATAGATAACAGTATAGGTAATGAAAATTCAAGACCATATTAATGCAACCTAAAGTAGGAAAAAGTGTTATATTGAAAATGAGATAAATGATTTTGAATTTCATATACGAGATCACATATTTCTAAAAGTATCTCTCTAGGAGTGTGTCTTATGGTCTAATAAGAAAGGGAAACTAAAACCCAAGTACATTGGTCCATTTGAAATTATAGAATGGATTAGAGCTATATCTTACCATTTAGAAATTCCACAAAGTCACTACAATGGTAATATTTTTTTTCCACATGTCAATGTCAATGAAATAAATTCCAATCCCAATGCATGTACTCACCTATGAAAAAATATAACTATAACATGATTTTTCTTACTATGAAGAGTCGATCAAAAATATTGATACTAGAGGGAAAGTATTGAGAATTTATATGGCTCATCTAGTAAAGGTTCATTGGAGAAACCATAAAATAGAGGAATTAGTGCAGGAACATTATGATTTTATGAAGAAGAACCAGAAACATAGTTTTAGGGAGGAATATACATGGAAATTTTCAAGGAAGAAATTTCTAAAGGTGTGATGAATATAACACCCCAAACATTTTATGGAATTATTATCTTAAATACTTTTTATTCATATGATATCTTATATTGCATCAATCTTTATGTCTCTATGAAATAATACTTGGTTATTTATCTGATAATGTCATCAATTGGCCATTAAACTTCAATTTGTCACATCTGTGTTTTCAATTTCAACAAACTGTTATCTATAGTTGTAATAAGTAAGTTATTTGGATTCTAAGAGAACCAATTTGTTTTTTTTATGAACAGTAACATACCTTTATGAATATTAAAACATATTATGATTTTATTTTATTATGTTTTTAAGGTAATGAGATGTTGATTAATTTTTTATGGTATTAAAAATGAGTTATAGATTTGAAATTGTTGTTTTTGAATTAATTATGATTTTATTTAAAAATTAAATTAATAATAATTAGAAACTTATTTTCAAAAAAATTGGAGTTCAATTTTGATTTCCACGCATAAAAAAATTGTTGGGGTGAAGCGTTGCTATTTTTATAAAATACTTGATTTTTTTCTTGAATAGTAAAAATACAGTTTTGAGTTTTCCATATGTTTATGGACATCATAATGATGTAATATTTAATATAAAATAATTTTAGACTTTTGAATAGTAATATATGACATGAGTTGTCCCATGTGGAATATACCATGGTAAAATACCCAGGGAAAGCCCCTGGTTTAAAAAAACCACTAATGAGGTGTCCTTTGAAATTAATAAAAAAACTCCCTCTCAATTTCTATAAATACCAACTCATTCTTTTGTTTTAATTTAGTCGAAATAATTATCCTGGAATATATGGTAGTTATACCTCCCTAGAAGTCCTTCTTAGGTGTCCATAACCCCCCATGTTCCAAACCTTCATATTTTATGTGTTAAATTACAAGTTAAGGAAATCTACCAATCTTCTCGTTTTAAATCTTTCATTTTATAGTATTCTATTTTATTTATAATTTTATTATTCTAGGAATTTAATTAAATATCTCCCTTTCTATCCTTATTATTTAATAATTATGTGATATCCCATTTCTTCGACCATAATATTTTATGTATTTTGAAGTGAAGTTGTAAGGCTGCCGAAGTTTCACGACGGATTTCTCAACTTTTCTTGTTTTATTTTCAGTTCTTTTCTATTCATTTTCCTTCCTAATTTCCCCCCAAGAAAAATGACATGGTAATTATATTACCTTACATGAACTGGAATTTTGTTATACTAATCTAATATTTCATCATCATATCTCTTTTACCCCTCATTTTATACTAAAAATGGAAACACTATCCAAGAGGTGTTAATTTTTCACATTAAAGGATGACAAGATTTAAATTTTTATTACCATATTCAATTATGGTCATGAAGCCTTTTTTATTCTTGAACCATATCATAATATATTTATTTAATTTTATGTAATGTTCTTTAATGCTTTAACACTCATAATATAAAATAATAAAACAAAACAAGTTCATTTTACACAAAACTGCCACGTTAATCCATGTCTTTATCATTATCTTTTATCAAATAAGTAATCCACATGGTATGTAGCCAAAAATTATTATATGTTAATTTATATCTCTATAATGTCCCTAATAATATATATTCAAAATTATAGATGTTTTATCACATTTCTAATGAACTTCCATTCATGAATATAAGTAAACCAGTCATGAAAACCACAAAAGAAGATGCTTCCAAAAACAATAAAATCGAACATCATAAACACATAAAATGGCCATTAATGAACCTAATAAGGTTATATAAAATTCAATTAAATGAATATGAGGTCCTAGAATTATTAATTAATTAAATTAAATTTTATTATTCAGGTCATTAAAATCAATAAAAGAACACATTCAAGCATAAGGTAAGGGGTTTCTTACCTCACATTTAATTCCGTGAGATTTCCATTTTTCGCCACTTAATTCATGAAAGTGGTGTATTGTGTACTAACACATGATATATATGATCAGTAATATATTTAAATTCATGATATTATGTGATTAATTTTGTGGTTAGTAATTTTTTCCAATATGACTCGATTGATTACAATGTGGTAAGGGACTTTGTCTCAATTTTCTTTTCATTGTAACTTACTTGGTATTGTCCACCTAATCATTCTGATGTGGAGTATGCAATGCCCATTTGATATCATTTTTACATTGAAACTGTAAATATATTATATAACCACATTATTTTTTAATGGATATGATTATTGTCTTAAGGCATATAACATTTTACATATAGTGTTTATTTGAAATGTTGTTTTAAATATGGAAATATTGATAAATCTGTATCCTATAATCCATATGGATATTGAGAAGGAATATTTTACACGTGTTAAATATATTTATAAATAATACCTTGGACATGTAGTGATGGCTAGGGCTTGCAACAGCCCCTCAATGCGTCACCATGTCTCGCAAGACAAATCAATTGGAGACAAACCCTTCATGTTTGTTTACAAAAATTAGATGTGTTTATACCCATAGAATTATACCAATTTGATGGTATAGTGTTATCATGTTCTAAAAAATGACATAAAATTAATAATTACGTATCTTATTTAATTTCTATTTATTATTATCAATGAGGTTTTCACTATGACACAATCTATGGATGCAGTTTCATTCTCATTTTATTAATGGTGTGTGTTTTTTATTTATTCACCATGCCACAATGATTATTACAAATTGATTATGACTAAGTTATTTATAATTCATTTTTCAACTAGTAGTAATGCCTAATAATCATTTATTCACACTCCTTTCATTTTTTTACCTTCTACAAGTTATGATGAAGTGAAAATTTATTGATTTCTCAGGAATGCAGTTTATTATATTTTGTTATGTATTGTATTTTTTACCTTTATCAATGTCATATGAGTTACATTTATTTTTATAGAATCTTTAAGACTACTAAACTGATCATTTATTTCCAATTCGAATCCTTTTTATCATGAAAATTTAATAATCAAAGCATTAACTCTAAGATACTGGGTTTGGGGAGTTATAATTGGTATTAGAGGAATTTTAGTAGTGTAGATAGAAAATATATTTTTAAAACATAGATTAGGGGAAAAACCCTAATATTGTCCTGATATTTTGGTAAGGAATATATTATGTAGATATTTCAAAAAAATACATCCCTGTTTGGATACTACAAGTGGATGTAGTTATGGAACATATGTGCCTAGTTTGTATATTCTGAAAAAGAGTTTTATGACTGATCAAGGGTATCTTGGTACACAATAATGGGACTTACTACGCACCTTGTTTGACACTCTTGGGGGATATGTTTCAGATAATTCTGAATTAAATTACAAACCATTAGGAAGGATTTAAATGTAAATATAACAATTTTTATGATTACGAGATATTTGTGCATAAATTTTTGGATTATCATAAGTGTATTCTAGTTATATATTATGAACTATGAACAAATTTAGTGTATTTCATTGTTTAGAGATGGAGGATAATGAAAGAAGGGGAATCAATACCTATAGAAAATGTAGGGATTTCCCCCTTCATATAGTCCACACAATCAATGTTGGAGAAGATTAGATTATGACAATATTGAGACAAATTTCTCGGGATTTGATAAATAACCATGCTAAACCTATACTGGATCATTTCATGCTAAAGATGCCCCCATATTTTAGAGTAACAACTAATCCAATGGTAGCTGAGTAGTGGATCCATTTATTTGAAAATATATTTCAAGCATTAATATGAAATTAAAATGAAAATGTAGTACTGGAAGTATATTTCCTCAAGGGTTATGTGGATAAATGGTGGTCCTTTATTCAGAAAACCACAGAGGAAGAATAAATAGAAGTTATATGATGGTGAAATTTTAAGGAAATAGTCATTGAAAAATAATTCCCTTATGAAAAACAAACTAAAATGAAGAGTAAATTCATTAGCCTAATGAAAATGGAAGAAGAGATTGTTGCATAGTATGAGGCTACCATCACAAGATTATACATGTATTCTATATATTATGTATGTGATATGGAAGACAAGATTGATAATTTATTTGATGTTCTTAAGACAAGTATTCGAAGGGAAAAAGCTTCTCAAATATTTCAATCATATGATAAAATTGTATTGACTGGTATCAAAATAGAGAAGAAATTTTCTATATAAATTTTTTTCAAGGTAATTGAAGATAAGAAGATGCATTCGAATAATGAGGGTAAAGCTGATTATTCAATTAAGAAGAAGGAAATGAAGAAATTTACATTATGCAAGAACTGCAGAATGAATCTTCATGGAAAATGCTTGAAAGGCATGGGATATTTCTACATTAATGGAGAAATTTGTCATCAATATAATTAATGAAAGGCTAAAATTCAATTCAATGATGTTCAATGCCTCAATTATAGAGTGTTGGGACATTATTCAAATGAGTTTCCTAAGTGAAACTGAAAATTTCCTCAAAAAAGGCCATGAGAGCAAGGGAAAGCTTATGTGATTACAACTGTGGAAGCCGAAGTTCCTAATGACATGGTGCTATTTACTTTAATTGTTTCCATAAACATAGACAATTCATTATTTGATTTTGGATCATCTCATTCATTTATATATTCACAGTTTTCTAAGAAAATTATACATATCCAATTTGGTTTAATAAAGGTTTTGTATTTAAAAACACCTGGGGATGTATCATTGTCACAAATATGTGTCGATAAGTCCCCCTCATAACAAATAAACTAGATTTAGTTGATAAATTTATCATCGAAAGAATGATTTACTTTGATATAATTTTTTGTATGAATTGTCTATCAAATAATGATTTGAAGATCTATTGCAAGAAAAAGGAAGTTACAATTTTTGAGAATGGTGTAGAGTCCCTATTCATTAGAGTAGAAAACTCTCCATAAGATTCTTATATACATCCACTCCAAATATCTCTACAAAATTAAATTCCGGGATAGGAAGAGAATAAAAAATCTATTGGCGAGGAAAGAAATCTTCAAATTGAAGACATACCTATTGTGAAAGAATACATTGATGTCTTTCCAGATAATTTACCAGGACATCCTCCTAAGTGGGAAGTTGAGTTATCTATTGATTTAAATACTGGTGAAATAATTATAACAAAGACTCCTTATGGAATGGACACTATGGAATTAGTGACGCTAACAAAATAGTTGGATTAATTAAGTGACAATGGATTTATTCGATGTATTGTTTCTTTATGGGGATCCCTTGTTCTCTTTGTCCACAATAATGGTGTATACATGAGTCTATTCATTTATTACCAGTAAATCAATGCTATTACAATAAAGAACAATTATCCCTTACTAGGAATTGATGATTTATTTTATCAACTTCATAGAGCCCTATATTTTTAAAAGATTGAACATTGATCTGGATATAATCAACTAGGTGTGAGGAAAGAAGATATTTGAAATATAGTATTTCAAACTGGGTATTGTATTTATGAATTTATAGTAATTCCTTTTGGACTAACTAGTGCAACCCCTATTTTCATGGATCTGATGAACATAGTTTTCAAGGAATATTTTGATAAAATTATTGAGTTATTTATCAATGATATTTTAGTAAACTCCAAAAATTATGAATACTATGAGAATCACTTACATATTATTCTAAAAACTCTTAGAAGAAATGAATTAAATGGGAATTTTAGTATGATTGAATTTTGGATTAAATCAGTTTCATTTCACAGCCAAATTTTCTCTAAGGATGTAATCTTATTTGATCCTATGATGAAAAATGCAATAAATGAATGGCCAATGCCAATGAACATAATTGTGGTACGTTGTTTTATCTGTTTTGTAGGTTATTATCAGTGTTTTGTTAAGATTTTCTTCCGACTAGGTAACCTAAAAACCATTCTAACACGTAAAAAAGCTATATTTGATAGAATGATGGAATTTACATAATGCTTTTAAGAATTGTTAATGATATTGGTCAATGCTCCAATTTTTACTCTTTCATCCAGAAAATATGGACTTGTGATATATAGTGATGCATCAAACAATGAACTTGGTTGCATCATTATGAAAAAGGATGAAGTTGTGGATTATGAGTCAAGGTATTTGATGACTAATGAACAAAATTATCCTACTCATGATCTTGAGTTATTGGCCATAATATTTTCTATGAAAATATGGAGACGTTATGTCTACGGTGAAAGATGTTAGATATATATGGACCAAATTATTTTGAAATATAATTTTACATAGAAATAACTAAACATGAAGAAAAGGATATGGATATAGTTATATATTTATTATGATTGATCAATACACTACAACCCATGAATGGAAAATATGATGAAAGATTCATCAAGTAGAAAAGATCATGGACTTCTGACCCAAATGTGTATTGTGAGAGATCCTATATTCCTGGGTATACTAATGATTGATATGGGAATTTTTATGGAAGGGTAATCATATTTCAACCTTTAAATGATTTCTAATCTCTATCTACTAGAGAATATAAAACACCGTTAATCTGATGATGGTAATATAAAAAATTAAAGCCATAAAGGACAAAATATTTGTAGACTTTGTGTATGTGGATTGAGTTCTGAAATTTGGGAAGAAGTTATGCATTCCATCAGTACCCAAGCTAAAAATTGAATATTTAGATGATGCTCATTACTCAAATTTATCAACACATGCTGGTATCAATATGAACTATAGAGATCTGAAGTAAAATTATTTATGGTATAACATGATGCAAGAAATTGAGGACAATGTGCCAAGGTGTCTTGTTTTTCAACAAGTGAAGGCCAAGAGACAATATCCTATAGTGGTCATGAAACCTCTATCTATTCTTATATGGAAGTGGGATGAAATTTCAATTAATTGTTTCACAGTAATACTGAGGAAACCTATAAGGAATGGCAGAATATGGTCAATTGTTGATCATCTCCCAAAATCAGCACCGTTCATTGCTATAAGAGAGGATTTTCCAATTGAGTGCCAAATAAGACATTATATTAATGAAGTTTTTAGACTTTATGTTTCACTTATATCGATTGTGTCCAATAAATATCCTTGATTTCCATCATAATTAATGAAATTAGTCTACAAGGCTTTGGATACTGAGCTTCTTATGAGTATTATTATAACCCCAAAACAGACGGACAGTCTCAAAGGACTATTCAAACACTGAAGACATGACGTTATCATGGTCTCTTGACATTAAAGGTATGTGTGATCAATACATACCTTTGATGAAATTTTCCAATAATAATAGTTTACATTATTGCATTCAAAGAGTTCCATATTAAGTATTATATGGTAAGAGGTGTCAAACATCAACATGATATGATAACGTTAGAGAGAGGAAACTTATAGGCCTAGAACATTTCAATGTGACCACTACAAAGGAAAGGAAAATTCAGTCCCATATTAAAGTATCCCAATGTAGAAAAAAAGAGTTATGCTTACAATAGGAGAAAGGATATGGAATTTGAAGTCAGAGATCATGTATTTCAAAAAGTATCTCTATAGAAGGGTTTCATAAGGTTCCGTAAGTATCAGAAACTGAGCCCTAGGTATATCAAGCAATTTGAAAGTTTTGAAAGAATCAGAGTTGTATCTTACCATAAAGAATTCCACCAACTCTCTCCAAATATCATAATGTCTTCCATGTATCTATGTTAAAGAAATACATTCCATAACCATCACATGTTCTCACCAATGAAAAAATATAGCTAGAACCTGAATTTTCTTACTGTGAAGAGCCCATCATGATTCTTGACACTAGAGAGAAAGTATTGAGAATTCAGATGACTCTCCTAGTAATGGTTATTGTGAGAAACCATAAAATAGAGGAAGAAACATGGGAACCTAAGGATGTTATGAATAATAACCACCCACAACTTTCTAGTGAGAAATATAAATGAAAAATTTAGAGTTAAAATTTTTGAAGGTTGGAAGAATATAACACCCCAAATACTGTATGGTTTGTTTCTCTTAAATACATTATATTAAATAGATAAGATATATTGCATGAATCATTAAATTTATTTAAAACAACAATTGGTTATTTATAGGAGAAATTAATAACCTATCCATTAAAAATGAATTTTCCAAATATGTGTTTTTAATTTCAAAAAATGGTAATCTATAGCTGTGATCAGTAAGTTATTGACAGTCTGATAGAACCAACTCATTATTTTATGAATAGAAACATACCCTTATTAATAGTAAGATGAATAATAATTTGACCCTTCTGAATAGTAAATCATATTATTAATTTATTTTGTTATGTTTGTAAGGTAATAAGATGTGGAATAATTTTTCATGGTTTTAAAAAATGAGTTATAGATTTAAAATTGTTATTTTGTAATAAATTAGGATTTCATATAAATTTTATATTAATAATATTTTGAAAAATATTTTCAAAAAACTGAGTTCATTTTTTAATTCTACACATAAAAAAATGGTTAGGGTGATATTTTGGTATTTTTCTAAAATACTAGAATTTTTCATGTATAGTAAAAATATAGTTTTTTGTTTTCGATATGTTTAATGACATCATTATGATTTAATGATTTATATAAAATTAAGATGGACTTCTGTACTATAATATATGAAATTTGGTGTCCCATGTGGATAATAACATGGGAAAATACCATGGGCATGACCATTGTTTAGAAAAAACCGCTAATAAGGTGTCCTTTGAATTTAATAAAAAACTCCCTCTCAATTACATTAAATACCCCCAAATTACTTCGTTTTCATTAATTAAAAACTCATTATCATTGAAGCTATGATATTTTTACCTATATTTGGGTCCTCCAAAGTTTCCCTCAAGCCACCAATGACCCTAACCTTATGTTTTAGGAGTTACTCTACAAGGTAAGGGTATCTACCATACTGGCCTTTTTAAATATTTTATTTTAGGTTATTCTGTTTTATTTTTAATTATATTATGTTTGTATATGTCATTAAATATCCCCCATTCTATCCATATAATGTAATAATTATTATTTAACCCTTTTATCTCATCAAAATATTTTATGAATTGTTTTGTGACGTCGTTAGGTTGCCGAATTTTCATGAATGATTTCTCAACTTTTTTTTATTCCGACATCCTTTCTTATATTTTTCATTACTCAGAAAAACTCATCCAAAAGATATGATAACTCTAGTACTTAACATTTACTATATTTTTATTTTGATAATGGAATATTTCTTCAACATCTCTCCCCCCCCCCCACCTCTTATACTAAAAATGACAACATAGTCTGAGGTGGTTAATTTATCACATTTAAGGATGACAAGATCACACTTTTTATTACCATCTTCAATTCTATCAATGAAACCATTTTTATGGTTTAACCACATCAAAATATATATATTTCATCTTATTTTATGTTCTATAATCCTTGCGTCCTCATAATATAGAATAATAATACAAAACAAGGACATTATGAACAAAGATGCGATGTTAATCCAAGCATTTAACATGGTCGTTTATCAAACAGGTCGTTCCCTTGGTATGTAACCCAAAATCATTATAAGGTAATTTATATCTCTGTAATTTCACTGATAATATATATTAAAAATTCTTCATGTTTGATCACATTTCAAAACTAACTTCCATTCATGAATACAAGTTAACCGATCATGAAAACCAAGGAAGAAAATGCATCCAAAACAATAAAATTGAACATCTTAAACCCATAAAAATTGATATTAATGAACCTAATAAATTTATAATAAATAAAATAAATGATTAGGATGTCCTGTAATTATTAATTAATGAATCTAAATTTCATTATTCTATTTATTAAGATAAATATAATAACAGATTTGGGCATAAGGCCAGGGGTCATTTATGTCACTTTTAATTCCATGAGATTTCCATTATTTTCCACTTATTTATTGAATGTGGTGTAAATTGTATTTATAGTTGGAATATATTATCATTATTATTTTTATATTAATGGTATTACGTGATTCATTTAGTTGTTATTAATTTTTTATACAACTCGATTGATTACAACGTGGTAAGGGACTTTGTCACAATTTTCATTTCATTGTCAGTTACATGGAATTGTGCACCTAATCATTCTTATGTGGTTTATCCACATAAAATTTTAGATCATTTATTATTTGAAATTATAAATATATTATATATGAATATTATGGTTAAATAGATATGATAATTTTCTTAATCCATATACCCTCTTACATACAACATTTATTTGGAATGATGTTTAACTTTGAAAATATTGATGAATCTGTATCCTCTACTCTATATAGATATTGAGAAGGAATATTCTAATTGTATTAAATATATGTATAAAGAATTATTTATAATGTTATTGATGGTACAGTCTTGCTATAACCCCTTAATCCAACAATAGGATTCATGAGACAAATCAGTTGTTGACAAATGCTTCATGTTTTTTTTACTAAAATGATATAGGTTTCTACCCATAGATTTAAAAAGTTTCCACTATATAGTGGTATCATGTGTTGGATTAATAAAATAATATTAATAAGAATATATCATTATTAATTTTCATTTATTATTATCCATGAGGGTTTCACAATAAAAAAATATAGGGATGCAGTTTTATTCTTAGTTTATTAACGGCGTGTGTTTTTTCGTTATTCACCATGACATAATGATTACACCAAATTGTTTATGATTTAATTATTTTTGATTTTTTCTCCTACTACTAGTGACCCTTACAGAGAGTTTAATCACAAAAATTTCATTAGTTTACCTTCAAAATGATAGGAGGATGAAAACATTTATTGAGTTCTCATTGATGAAGTTTATTTGTTTTCGTTATGTATTGTATTTTGTTAGCTTTATCGATAAAATATGTGTTAAATTCAGGTATATAGTTTCTTCAATAAAACTAAACTAATAATTCCATCAGTATTTCATTACATTTAATCCCACCAATGTAACAAGTAAAGTACAATCTCTGGGCATCTGGGGTTAGGGAGTTACATAGGGAATCATATGTTTGCATACACTTTTAATTAGTGTATTCCTAATTCATTTTTAATAGTCTCAATTTTTTATACTCTCCATATAATTATTTAATATCCCCTCAATTTTTTTAGTTAATGTATGGAAATAGGGGAACTTGTGCTAATAGCCATTGTGATCGACAATGTGATGATTTCCCAAATGAGGTGTCAAACCTGATTGGAACAGGATCTCAAAACATGAAGACAATACATGATCAACTGAATTAGGTTTGGAATAATAAATTCAATCATGTAGAACTCCCCCTTTAAAATAATTAAAATAATGTTTGTGGAATCCATTATAATAAAAAGGCATTATACTATTAGTGTATCTTCAGATCCACACGTCATGAAAAAAATGATTAACTCAATTGAGAACAAATTGTTTTCCCTCCTCTGCTCAGAAGAAGAGAAAGTAGTGATGGTGGTCCATCATTTTGATAGGGAAGCTGATCAATGGTGGGAACTGATAAATAATGTGTAGTCTAAAGAGGAAATTCATAACATGGAACATGAGTGATTGAATTAAATACTTCTCAATAAATATCTTCCCTGAACTCTCTTTCTTTATATGGAGAGGGAGTTCCTCAGACTAACGAAAAAGGATAATGAGTTCCTTGGGGTTTATGGGGAAGAATTCATAAGGATTTCATGATAAGCCATTAGATTTTTCATGAACACATAATGAAAAGTGGGATACTTTCATGGTTTATTAATGTCAAGTCTATGAAAATATTGGTGGTTTGAGACATTGAAAACTATGACGAGATCCTCCATAATTTCCTTAAGGTTGAGATGGAGATTGGAGACTATCGGTGGACTCAGGGTCTTGGATATAAAAAGTGTAAAATAGAGTTTAATATGGAGGGGTAAATAGATAAATCCCAAGGATGGAAGAAAATACAACATAACACAAGTAATAAGTATAGTAAGAAGCATCCTAACAACAGTCTAATGGGAACCGAGAGATGCTTCCAAAATAGAAAAGTGGGGAATCATGATAATCATTGCTGAAGGGGTATGAAGAGGACCACTAATGTAGAAGAATAAAAGAATGTTTATATCAATAATAATAAATTATTATATTGTTTAAACTACTAGGAGCATGGTAATTATTCAATACAAGTCCTTAAGATAAGGGTTTTCGTATAAAATGAATGACAACAACCTCAAAGGAAACAATGATGTGAATATGCTATCACTACTGCTAAAGTGGATTATGAAAATGATGTGGTGACAAATATGGTTATTCTTAATTCAATAATAGTAAACATACTATTTGATTATGTATATATAATCATTCAAATCATTCATGTTTAGGAGAACAATTCAAAAACTACCTAAAAATAGGGAGGTTGATTTATCCCTAAGAATAGAGAATGGATAAATTATTTCATCTAATGTATACAGATCATCCTTGGCCAATTTTTAATGACTAAACCTCATAAAAATTCTCAATTTACTTCTTATGGTGTACTTTTACACAATATTTTCCATGGATTAGCTATCAATATATATATCCAACCTCAACTATCAGGAGAGAGAGATCACTCTCACTTTAAGAAAGTTAACCTATATCCATGATTTATAACCACAACTATAGTTCAATACAACATGGCTATATGTAGTATTTAGGGTTTGGATGACCATTTCTCCTATTGGGGTGGAAATAGGGACACAACTATAGCCACATTTTCCAAAATGGATGTTCAACTATAGGCACAGTTTACAACCACAACTACTTGTAATTATAGAATACACTATTTCCACAATTGGAAACTATTTGGAAAAACTAATAGCCACAGATTCCACAATGAATGTACACTTGTAGATAAGTTTTAAATCCATGTCTATTTCTTCTACCATATAGGAATATCTACATGGTTTGTAACCATGGACAACGGTGCACAACAATTGTGGAAACCATAGTTATTTTCCTGTTTCCATGGTTTCCAACTGTGGTAAATGATTTTTCCTCTATACAAAAAATATATAGCTTCCTTGATACTCCTACAAATATTAATAGACACCATAATAAAATAATTCAATACATGAAGAAACAAATAGACAACCCATAATACAATTCAGTATAAAAATATTAAAATTTATCTACATAATAAAATTAATAAAATGTATAAACCAAAAAATAAAATTTAGATCGAATGTTATCCAAAATATAAATATCAACACAATCAGGTTAAATATCATCTACACCTCATATATAGACATTATCACCACCTATCACACCATCATAATCATCATAATTATAGACATTTCCAACAATATAAGTAGTAACATCAACATCGACACTGATATGATTAAGGGAATTTACATAAATTGAATTCACCAACATCAAACTAGCATCAACTCCTATATAAGATTATACTGAAAGTCCATTGTAAAGATAAAACATAGCTTTCATTATATTCTCATCTTTTTACTTTTGATGTTGATTATCTTGTTGTGATTTTTAGTTGCTTTTTTGATTACATTATTCATTTTTTCCACTATGATCATACTAGAATTGGTACATTAAGAAACAATATTGTAAGACTAGTATATAGATGGTGAAATCTTATTTCTAGGATGAATGTTCACTTTTCCATGGGGTTTGTCTCCTAATACCTAATGAAAATGATAATTCAGATCTAAATGTTTAGTCAATTTTTATGCTAATGCCTATAAATAAATATATTGAGTGATTAATAAAATAAATTAAGATGATAAAATAAAATAAATTGTTAAATTCATTCAAAATAAAAGAAATTTATATGTACTTATAATATTCTCTTGGGATTCAGTAATTACAAAAATACCATCTCTATTTTTCCTACTGGTACAGAACAAGGTGGAGTGATGATCATTACCATAGATATTCAATGCCTTTTTTCTTGGAAAAAAAGAAATAAATAAACATTATATGTAAATTAAATTATACGAAACCTAGATAAATGTAATCATATTGATCTAAATAAAACATATTTGAATATAAAAAATCTCAATAAATAAATTTTAATTATAAAATTCATTATTAAACAACAAAAAACTACATTAATGAGATATAATTTAAACTATATAAAATTAAGAAGATTATTTTGAGATGATTTAAAATTGTGAACGAATGAGAAGATCAAATATGTCCAAACTGTATGAAGATACAATTCATATAATTATACTTCTAATTATAGTATTGATGGTTTGAGAAGAAAAAATAAATCATGAACAATGTTCAATTCCATATAATGGAATTCAAGCTATACTGTTGAATGATTTCCTATCAAATAAAATGATTAAAAAGGTATTAATGTCATATTATTTAATTGAGAAATAAATTTTTCTATATGGTATTATTAATATATATATAATCTAAAATATTTATATGTTATAAAATGTATGTGAGTATGATGTGATATATTCAATATTAATCATTTCCCATGTTGTGTTAAGAGTAAAATGTTTTACAATTATTTAATGAGAATGATTCAACTTATTATATGGTGAGGTGTTAAAGTTATTATTTAAACATAAATATACTGTTAAAAATCCGGAAATTTGTAGTTTATAAAAGGGATGTAAAACTTATTAAATTTCAATATTAGGAAAATTATGTATTTGAAGGATGTTATCAATAATCATGTAATTCAAGAATTATTCTTTCTCTTCAACATGAACATGATATGTAGGATCCCATAAATTATTTCCTTCCATGATGGTTTAACCCAATATCATGGATTTATATTTTTTATATGACTAATATTGTATTAATGTTGTATCCTTTATCTTAAATTATGTATTATGCATTGGAGACCATTGTTATGACGAATTGGTATGATAATATTGATGGTAGCCTAGTGTGGTTAAAAATTGTTGATAAATGGGAATGATCATATTGGTTATATAGTGGTAATTATTTTAGTGATAATATGATTAATTATATTATGAAAAACAATTTTCTGGATGACATATGGTGGTCAGAATGATTGAAAGCTTTCATTACTTGTTTGAATATTTCTTAGTGACATATGGTTTTTCCTATTTGGAATACTTATCCTACACAAGGACCGAAGGATCCCCATTTGGGTTAAAATGATAGAACTATAGGCTTATGAAATAGTAGATAATGATAATATATTAGTATCATTCACCAAAATATAAAAGACCTAAGAAGATATAGTAATTATAAGTGAAATTTCTATTGACTGAATGTTAAGGAAATTTGTAATTCTAATACATTTTTAAATGTAAATAAAAAATGTCAAAAGTAATTCAATGTATAATATAGAGGATGAAAATATATGGATGATGAGGAAAAATAGATGTGGTAAAATGGATAACATCTAATGTTACTCACTAGAAATTAATGTAGAGATGGAGGGAAGTCTGTTGGATTCACAAATAAAAACTAATAATCCATAAAATACATTTTAATGTAATATAGACATTAGATCAAGCATGGGAGATTTTCATGTTTTGAAATTAATAAATTTTGTAATATCAAAGATAAAAAATAGAAAATTTGGAATAAGATGTAATGAGGTGAAGTTATGTTGATTAGAAGTTCAGAATATCAGTTGATTATAAGATATGTCGATCAACAGGTGAAATAGAAGGATAATTTGTTAATTGTAATATTAAATAATATATTTTATAAATTAATGATAACACAATATATTAATAATATACATCGTAGTTGTTTTAATTATTTAAAATTTTGGATGGTAGACATAATGATAAATGAAAAACTATACACGAATGCATAAAAAATTAAATGGTGAGATGATTCTAGAGAGATTTTGGCACGTTAATGTAATCAGATACAATTAATGATAAAAGGAATTTAATACAATTGACTAAAGAACTAATTTATCGTGACTATTAAATTGGAATATAGTTTCCCCTTAGATATATGGTAATGATATGGGTTCTATAATCGAGGTACATCATTTATATAGAATTATATAATAATGAGAAATTAAGATGATAAATAAAAAGGGTTTTCTATCTCATTCTTGAAGAATAGTAGTGTCAAATCTTTAAGGATCTAGAACTAATTTTTTAAAGAATTAGTGAGAATATTATAGTTTTTATGAATATATAGGTATCCATGATATGTCTAAATTAATTAGGAAACTATAAAATAGGTTCTACAGAATGTAATACGGTTGAATAAATATATTATTGATGCTAAAGATATTAAATTACTAGGTTAGTTGGGAATTAATTTTCTGGATGGTAAAGTACACTATGGAATTTCATGAAGTTGTATTTTTTTAATTAGTGGATTTCCAAATCTTTTGTTGAATAATTAGATCTTACATTTGAATAAAGGAATCTATAAGCTAAAGGAAGATTTAGTTCATGATTTTTTATGAGGTTGGTCAATATAAATATATATTCACATTCATTATATTGTTAATATTCACCTGTCTAATATATTATATTTAATGGGTGATACAAGCTCTTAGGTATATAATAATAACATCCTAATGGTAATACTAATAATAATTGTAAGAAAAGTTATTATGATATTAAACAAACATATCACAGAGTGCATTTCTCACATTGGTATCCAACCTTTTGAAAATCAATATGTATTGATATTTATTTTTTGTTATCTATATACCATGAGAGAGTTGGTTTTATGCCCAAAGAATAGATAACTATAAATACTAATTGATCTAGGGGTTTTAATAATTACAATGGGTTATAGTTTAATGTTTTAATAATTCAATAAATTTGGTTCACACTAAATCACTCTACTACCACTAAGTGTGATTTCAAGATCAACTAGGAACATTAATTGGTATTAGAGAGTAAAAATTATTATAATAAATATCTGATTTTTTATATTTTTTTTATAATTTACATGAAGTATATATTTTTTACTATTTTAGTGATTCGACATTTGAAGTAAATATATGTTATTAGAATTTGTTCCACCATAGAGGTTTCACCCATTACATTTAAAAAAAGATGAATAAGAAGGCTGTGAAATTAGTGAAATTATCTTATTTGAAGAAAATTAAGAAGGATCCAATATAGTTGGATGTATAATAAATGTTGTTTCTATTCAGAAAAATTATTATCATAATCATTTAGAAGAATGTGATCCTAAACCCATTGATTATGGTGAATGTAAATTTATTAAATTTATTAAATATTTATTTTTTTAATTCATGGGGTACGTGGATAATTTCTATTTGGATGGTATAGTTTATATATTTGAGTTTATGTGGGTATTACAAGATGAGAATGTTTAGCCGGAAATGGAGGCTCGATAAATGAAAAGGCATTGTTAAAACCCTTAAAATATAAAATTCAAACCAGTTTGAAAAAGAATCATAACATTAAAGGGAATATATATATATATTTATTTAAATAACATTAATTTGAATATTTTAGATGTTTAATTACCTATTTTTTCTCATGATCTAGGAGTGACGTGTGCCCAAGCATGTGAATATATTTAATTCACTCTCATTTTTTCATTACATTCAGAATTCACCTATTAATAAGAAATTATATAATTTTTTAAATAAAACAAAATAATTTATTTATATTTTAAGTATCATTTTCTAATAAATAAATTATTATATATAAAAATTTGAGAAATACCTTAATCTGTAAGCCCTTCTAATAGACGATCATATCCCTGTATAATGATATTGTTAAATCGAGAATGATATGTATTTCTTTATGATTTATAACAACTCTCTCTTTCCAACCAACATAGAATTCATATATGTATTCTAACAACATTTCTCTCAATTCCATTAACCTTTCAGCATTGGAATTTTTTCCATTTGGAAAATTATATCACATATTTATTGGAAAAAATATTTCTTAAGAAAATATTTTAAATTAAATTTTATAAATGATGAATGAATTTGATTACACAGATCTATAACCATGAACATTTCTTTATTTTTACACCATCTTCACACTATATTATTGGTTGATCCATAATTATATTTCTATATTAATAAAGATTTATCATAAAGCTTTTATATTATTTATCATTATTTCAAATTATAGAACTATCGTCATTGTATTGATCCATAATCTCCATATTTAGATTCCTAACCTATCACATTTTTTGAACTAATATTCTTGTAGAAGATTCATATATTTCTGAAAATACTCAGTAATAGAAAATAATGTATATGAATTTCACATTAATGACTATCTGTAATTTTGATACACATAACAGTAGATAGGGGATCTATTGTCCCGTGATGTTCTGTATGCAGAGGAGGGGAAGTATCATCTATGGGATGTGGGATATCTATAAAATAAGTAATCATTATAGTCCAAGATGATAAGTGTAATGATTTTGGGTGAAATCTTTATGGATAACATTATATAGATAATGGTGGATATGGATATGGATATGGATATGGATATGACACTGTGATATATGGTGGTGCAATTCCCAATATAGTGGATGGTGGGAATAGGTAATAAAGAGGGATGGGAGCCTATAAACTACTATCCTATATGGGTGTGGGTGGAAATAGATAGAGGAAATGTTAGAATGTAATATATGGTGATGGAACAATCAGATGATGGGCTTCTAGTGACTGAATCGGGACAATGGGAGGATGAATTAATTGACCACCCAGTAACTAAAGATGCATAATGTTCGGCTGAATGATTGAATCAGTTGTACCAGAACCCCTCACCATACTATTACTATCATTAGTATAATCCAACTATCTCCTCGATGATGTGGTCTAAAATTATATGGATTATAAAATAGAGAAATGATAAAAATAAAAATAACATGAAAGAACATAATATTCAAACATAAAAAGTACCTACTATGGTGATCATATAAAACATGAATAAATCACTAATAAATTGTTCATTTATATGTATTAATTCTCTTATGAAATAATCATAATAATGAAATTTCACCCAGAATATTAAAAGAATATTCTAAGATAAATATAAATAATTTAAATATTAAATAACATAACAATAACATAATGAAATCACTGATGAGAATTAGCATTTATATATCATCTTGATATGGATCCTTTTATAATTTTATCAAATCCCAATTTGGTTTATTTATTTTTGGGTGTCCTATTGGACATGTTATATGGCTTCCAAGTCTTGAGATATCTATATGAACATGTGTCTAAAAAACACTATGCATAATGAACATTGTATTACTAGGGGTAGTTGGGATTCCCATCACTCAATGATTATACTTTTTCTCATTTAATGTTGTGATGTTTTTTCATTACATTTTTTTCAATTTACATTGATGCTCAATAAAATATTTTCAAAAACATCATGCCTAGAGGTGAAATTATGGAAGAATTGAATGTCTGAAAGGTTGTTATGTATAGTTTATAAAGAACAGTACATAACATAATTGCATTTCCAGACAACCTCTAGTATATATGGAACAATAATCTCATATTTTTCCAAATGGTGTAAATAAAACATTTATAACTATTAATTTTATAAATCAATTATACTTTTAATTATTTTTATTTAAAATGATTTTTGTTATATTTTATAGTTAATATAGAGGTGTCAGAAAAGCTTTGATGTGTTGTGTTATTATTTGAGAGTTTTTAGTTTTGAAATCAATAATAAAATATTTGTTGCTTAACATATAAAGGATAAATTTAATGTATTTTGTATTAATTAGATGTCATTAAATATAATTTAGTGATTCAAAAATGGCCAGTATTGGTAGACTGGTTCTCATAAATAGATTATCATTCTCATATAGACACACTATGTCATGAACATAGTGTAAATAATATAGTATATGGAATAAGTGAATTATCAAGTATTATAATTCTAGATCCTTTATTAGTATTATCATTTCAACCATAATAGGACCATACATAGTGAATGATCTATAAAATCATAATATTTGGTTTTCCCAGGTTCTATAGTCCAATGTCTTAATTAACCACCCACATATGAAGAAGATTGATGGAATGTTGTCCACATGACATGTATATTTGAAGTATGATATATGGAATCTACATGTAATCAAAAAGAATATTCTAGGGACCTTAATAAATTTGTATTCATCTTCATAATGTCATTTATATTTTTTGATATTTTTTGTTCATAATAAACACATTATTTTAAAAAACATCATATATCATAAAATTTCATAGTGGAAATAATAGTTAATTTGTTATCTTGTATGAATGTTTTAAAAAATACAAAAAATATTGAAATAATATCTTGTAAATACTTTCAAATGAGTGAATGCTATGTGTGGTCTATGAAAATATATAGTTCATATTCTATCCTAATAATTGAAACATCTGTGTCATCAAAAGAAACAATCAAATAAATATAGAAATGTACATCCACAACATCATTATCATACAATCCTTTATCAAAATATTTTTCTTGTAATGACATCTACAATAACACCAACCTATTGTTTTAATAGGTCATTTATATAAAAATAACATCTAGCCTACGCTTAAAGGGTATAAGGTTCATTGGTAAGAAGATAATGGCTCATATCAATCAGTCTCAATCCACAATTATCTATATGAATTACTTTCCATGTCATTGAAAAAGACCACTTCATTTTCATCATTATGACACAATCATGTTCATAGTAATCAATTTAAAATATTCTTTCAACAACCCCATAAAAAAATAAGTTTTCTAAAATAAGTTTTTTTATGATTCACTTTCATAATAATCCATTCTATAATGTATCTTGAAACCATAATTGTACTTTTCAATTAATGTTTCACAAATATTTATATGGAATTAAGAACAATTGAATACCATTTCTTTCAATCTTGTACCACATTTTTTGGACCAAATAATGAAACTATTATTTCATCTTATACAATATTCATTGCTAATGTAAAATCCTAAATGATACCGATATAGAATATTAAAAAATATCTATGATTATGTTCTAAGAAAAAAATAAATCCATTACATTTTTCATTAACGAAGTAATAAATTATATCCTAGGGAATAGTTCCTTCTTCTTAATATATAGAGAATTATTTCTACTATTTATTATTTCTAAATGTTCCCTAAAATATGATATAATTAAAATTTAAGAATATACAATTAAATAACACAATGAAAAAAATTATATTTATTATCTTACTTACTTGATGTAAAAATCAAATGCATTATTGTTCAAAAATATTGTATGATGAGCCATATCCCACTCTTTGCTGCATAAATTACACAATGAGTATGAACCAAACATCCCCCTATTTTGGGTAGTGATGGGAATTTAGGCTCAATGAGATCATATTTCTCATCTTCAATTCCCATTAGTTTATAATAATAATAATGACGTTATCCAATTATGATGAACATAAATCCAAGCATTCATGTTGTAAATATCCATTCATAATAGAATTTTTAGTATGATATTTATTTCGAACATAAATTTTCAATGAAAAAAATTATTATTTCTATCAAATTCATACATCAAATTGAAATAAGATCACCAAATATAACTTATATGGGAAGATTCATAGTCAGTTGTAACGTTCATTTTAAAAATGATAGTGGGAAAATTTTCTCCATGTTTCAAATAATAATGGGTGCATTTCTCTAAAAGTTATGAACAAAACTACTGATCAATTTATTGGCATAATGGTCTCAATAAAAATTCCATAAATTAATCACAGAAACTATAAATTTTTTTGAAATTAAATGATGAATGTAAATGGGAATCAGATCATGTATAAATATATAATAATCATGGGTTTTAGGATATTTTAGTTTTAACTATCATGTATTCACCCTTTTCAAAATCTGAATTGAATTACCATCAAGAATCTAAAAACTTTCTGAGACCTGAAAAAATCTATTTTATCCTCATTTTTCATCAAATAATAAGAAAATGGGAAATTTCACTAATTTTGAACAAATAACTAAGGATTAATTCATTCTCTTATTCCCCAATCCATAAAATAATGATGTGACCACATACCATCTTCTTTTTTTCCTTGTACATTTAAAACAGTATAATGTAACATATTACTAATGTTTTTATTGATATTAATCTAAATAATAATACAATAAATTCAATGACCAATACTTAATCTCAAATAATATAATTTTATTTCTAAAATTTCTTTTCAAATTTCAATTAGCATGCTATCACATTATAATATTTGATATAATTTTTTCATGAACATAATTAAAACAATGATGTTTTTCAATAATATAATTCCCAGAAATTCATTCATGTGTTTAATCTATCTCAATGAGAATATTGAACTATATCAGATTTTACCTATACATATGATCCATCAAAAGAAATACTCAATAATCTGTGAAGCTAAAATTTCATCAAAAATTACATCTCTAGGAATGTTTATTTTTCATTAAAATAGGGGATGGTAATTTCCCTTTTTTTACTCCGACCAGTCATCATTCCATATGTATGGAAATCATTTATGGTCCATAATAAATCTTCATAGATTATAAACTACTCATTCTTGAATGTATCATATGCATGTGCACCAATAATCTAAATCTCTTGTAACTCATATATTAATGGTTTCATGTATATATCAATACAATTTCCAAGATCACTAAGTCTAGTTATCATTATAATAATGATATCAAATAGATACTTCATACACATCCCCAAAGGAATGTTTAAAATGTGAATGAAAATAATCCAAGTATAGTGTTCAGTGAGCATTCAGAGAAATTGGTTGAAACCATCATAGGATAATCTCAATCTATCATTTCATGGTCTATATACTAAATTAGTATGCAACCTATCAAAATTATTCCATGCTAACCCATATGTTTCAACATTGACCTTATTTCATTAATATTAAATCCAGCTCACATTTCATAACATTTATGTGGAAATAATTTTTTTGTGATGATTATAAATTAAAGGGACATGTCACATCACTTTATCAGATATAAGGGATTGTGTTCCTGGTTATTAGACTTCCATCATGATTTACCACACTATTTTTACAAACTCAACCCTACATTTATAATCAAATCAAACAAAAATATTAGGGGAAATAATGGATCATAGAAGACAAAAATTAAGAAAAACTAAATTTGATTCCATGTAATCAATATCTAGAATACATTCATCATTAGGTAGTATATCATTAATAAATGTTTGGATTTAGTGAACCCTTGTATTACTAAATCCATAAATCTCATTCTCATGATATTATCACATTAAAAACACAGATTTTCTCATTATTAACCTTATTTATATACCATGGTATTCACATATTCTATCATCTTTCTAACACTCTCATCATCGTCATTATGACCAATAGAAGAAAATTGTGTTCTAAAATTCATTTCCTCTTGAACTAGTCTATATGTGGGGATGGCTTTAGAAACGAATGGAAACTAATTAGAAATAAATTATTTCATGTCAATCCTTTTAACAGAATCAATTCCATTCTCTACATGAACCTTTTCTCCATTTCTCTTCCCCATGTCAAATTTTTTTAGAATCAATTTTTAGTGATTTGGTAACTCACTTCATCAAGATTCAACCATGGTCTTCCAGCACTATCCTAACACAAACATTGAATTAATCCATCATCTACATAATTATTGAACAGAAAGTCCAAAATATATCCTAACTCCTTCAGAAACTCATCATTGATCTGATAAATGCTGTAAATAAAAATCTTATCTATTTGGTGGAAAATAAACATACATTAAATAAATAATGTAGAAAATTAATTAATGTGATATTTATTTTTTCATAAAATAAAAACTAATCACCTATAACATTTTTATATAAAAACAATAACAAATATTTTAAATGTAATGTAAAATAATACCTTATATGTTGTTAAATATTAATTTATAGTCAATTTTATTTTCATACACAATATTATTTATTTATTTATTATTTTCATATATGATTCTTGTAAAGATTCATCAATAATAATTTTATGAAACTATTTTACAAATACATATTATTTTGTTATTTTATTAACTATTGGAACATATTATTGGAATATACTAAGGTCTTTATACACTACCCAACATGTACGCACTACTAGGATATATCATATGTTGTTGGGTTCAATATATTTTTCATATGAATTACATAATTTATATGTTTCAGTATGTAAATAATTAGGGTTCTTGATTTATGGGATCCTTATTCGGGAGATTTCTATTGTTACTTGAATATTTTGGTGATGAAATCATAGTTTTTAAAGGTGTTTGGTGTAGTAAGGCATACATGCTACTAGAGTATGTGGTGAAAGGTGCCACAAGTGGTAGATGCTTATCAAAACTAACGCACAGAATATGAAAAATAACATAATTATCGTTATATTTTATATAAAAAAAATATTAAATTAGATCAAAATAATATAAATTAAACTATACATTAACAATATATGTATATTTTTTAAAATAAAGAAAATCAACATTAATGGGAATAATTATAATATAGGATATAAATGTTTTTATCCCTCTAATTTATGTTATCTAAGCGGATCCGAAATGATTCGTATTTATAAATTATAGTGATTTATAATTTTTTACTTCACCATATTGTTTAAAGTTTGTTTAATATTGATTTTTTATAAGTAAAGATTAAAATAATTAGATTAATTTAACATTATATCTAGTAATACATTCAGTAGTTTTTTTAAATATTATAGTTATGTTAGGGAGACTTAAATTTATTATCATTATATGTTAATGGATTGAATGATTTTTAATTTTACTATAGACTTTAATTTTATAGTTGAATATTTATTCTAGGTCTATTGTATAAAAATCCTATTTATTTGTAGTGAATATCATAACTCTAATTGACCCTTTTTGGAGCATTTTTATGAAACTTTTTTAGAAGAAACTCTTCATTGTAAAAATGATTACACTAAAGAAGTTGTGTTTTACTCATTTACTATATAAAACAATGTGAATCAGTGACTTGAAATGGGTAAACACTTTTCTTAGAAAGTTAGAATGAAAGGGTTTTCTATCAAGTAAATGTTCCAAAATTCATCATTTTTGTGTGATAGAAGATTGATATTTTTTCCATTACACTCCATCATAAAACATTTTCTATGTTGAAAAGGTTGTCCCCTTTAGTATATATAAATTTATAGTAAATTTTATATATATGATTTTTGTAACCTTATATTTTTTATCCATAAATGGTAATATAGTAAAAATATAGGCATATCCATATTTATTAGTTTTATTTACAAATAAAATAATTTATATATTAGTTATAATCAGAATATATTGAATAAAAAATTATATTTGAGGGTATCTTTAATATATTTAATAGAAAAAAATTAGGATTATTAATCACACTTTTATAAATTTATAAAAGGGTTTCTTTAAATAATAGTTTTTTATTTTAATTAGAGAACCTCATAATAGTTTACATAAGTTATGGTGGATACAATTAAAAGAACAAATTAGAACATATTTAAAAAAACTTATTATTTTGATGTTTTTCAAATTTTACTTTCTAATTATTAACCTTTATAAATTATAAGATAAAATTCAATCTCATATCAATATTCATTGATTTTATCAAAGGATAGTTAATTCTCAATCAAATATTCTATATGTAATTTATATAAAAAAATTCACAAATAAATTATAACATTATTTTTTAAAGAAATTTTATTAATGTATCAAATAATAATGTATGAAAAATTTATAGATTAATTTAATGTGATCATTTTTTCAGTACATTTAGTAGAGAAACCATTAAAAAATCTATAAATGTTTGATGCTTTTAATGCCATATTTTATTTTTCTTCACTAAATTTATTATTTACAATCTATTTGATATATTTATACAATAAGTTTATATATGGGAGATTCATTCATTATTATAATATTACTACATTTGATGTATCTTATTAATAACGTTTTATTTAAAAATTTCTACCAATTATACTTACCGCATACATACATACATTGATTTTTTATAATTTTTTATTTAAACAATTGAAACGTTTTCATCTTAAGATGAGGAAACAAATATTCACTAAGTGTGGTATCTTTATATTAATTATGTATAATAATGGTATACTTCAAATTCATTCCTTTTAATATGTTATTTTATTAATATTTTTTGATCTACAGTTCGAGTTTGAAAATAGTCTCAATCTTTTCATAAATAATGATATTGGTAATGAAATTGTCATCCTCATTTCAAGATAAATTTCATTAGAAGTTATTTTATATAATATATAATTTGTTTTAAGAATAAAAATTACATATGTAATATTTATATTTTAAAATCTATATTTTGTTGAAAATTCATGGACGACACAAATATATTTTAGAAAATGATGCACTGTATATGGAATATAGTTTTTTCATATTCAATTTATAGAGATAGAGTATTTATTTTAAAAAAATGTTATACAATAATGTTTTATTTATTGATATGTTTACATATATCAGGTATTATTTTTCAATATTATTTTTTATATAAACATTTTTGTGAAAAAAATGTTTGCGTCCCTTTTCCCAAATTACTCTCATAAATCACTCATTAAACTTCCTTAAATACATCTAATATATTCACAAGGACTCTATATTAATGAATCATTATTATAAAATAAAAACATTTCTTGTTCACAATGAATGTCTTTGTATCATAATTCTTATATACATTTACAGGTACGTTGAATAATGATGTCTTTATATAGTTGTGTCCATCCAAAAATAAGGTTGGAAAATTAGAATTAATTAGATCATTTTCCCTCAATGATTTTATGATTTTTAAAGTAAATAATAATCATTATAGTTAGTTAAAAAATATAAAACCATGTTTTATGCTATTGGGTATATTTATGTGTTGGGTGAACTAATGTTTTTAAATGTTTAAGGATAATTCCTTATGAGTATAATTGTTAAAATAATCATAAACAAAAAATAAAATTATAAAATTTTAGATAGTGTAAAAATAGAATCTAACATATACACAACCAAAAGTAAAAATTTTCACGAATTAAAGAAATATTGAGGTTATAGGATATTATAAATGGTTTCATGATATCTTATCCCCAATTCCATATAAATTTTATAATATGGAAGAAAATAAATAATAATATTTTACCTTAATACGTATCCGTTATTATCACCAAATGGTAGGTTAATTATTATCTTCTAATATTACTAGTCCTAAACATGGGGTGAGATCATTGTTCACTCTATGCAACTATAGATAAAATACAATTATCAACAATCCCTTAAAAATGAGGTTTTTAAGGATACACCGTGTCAGAAACACAAGTGTGTCCCTTAAAAAAAAGATAAATCATAATGAATAAATATTGATGAATTAGAATAAAATTAAATTTAAAAAGTGAATGTTCATCTGTATGAAGTGATTTATAGAAATACAAGTATGATCAGTTAATATTTATATATTAATATTAGTGAACTAATGAATTTGTTAATGATTAATCAGTGATCATTCATATATTTTTATCTGTCTATTGATTAATTGATTATAAAAACAACACACAAAATGTTATAGTAAATGAAAGCTAATTTGTATTGTTAATGTGATGAATAAATTTAAAATTAAATATTTCATACATAATAAATGTAAAAAATGAAATAGGAAACTGAAAAACAATTCTCATGAAACAATAAATTTTATGTTACAGACAATTAGTTTTTTTTTGAAAAAAATACAAGACAAATTAAAATAAAGAAACAAATAATGAAATTGAGTTGGAATTCAATTATATAAATGTCACATGATTATGGTGAAAATATAATAATAATAAAAAAATTCAAATAAATTATTTATAAAATAAAACTATTTATAATTGAGAAGGATGTTCCATCATAACTCAATGGTGCATAAAATTTATTCACGATGCAAAGGTTAAGCCCTGGGGTTGAGGGAAGAGTTAATAGTAGGAGTCCATAAATTAGGAAACCATAAGAAGAAATGAAAATAATTATTTCAGGATAGATAAATGCTAGGATTTCAATATCATGCATTTATCAAGGATTCGTAGTCTATAAATTTGAATGGATATAATATTGCCTATAGGTATGTGTAGATATAACAAACAAATAGTGAATTTGATATTTTAATTTAATTTAGAAATTACTAACTCTAAAATACCACAAATAAATTCTAGTACTACAATTATAGATATATATGGGAAAAATTATACTTGAATGGTAAAAGGTGTAGAAGTAGTTTAAAGGGAAAATATTTAACATAGACAGCATAGAAAAGAATGGATAAAATTGTTAAAAAGTATTTTTCTATAATAGGGGTTGTTAAAAGGATTGAATAACATAGGAAATCAATGAAATTAACCCACCATAAGAAATGATGAATGAAATAATATATTGTAGATAGGGGATACATTGCACTGTTAAGGAGAGTAATAAAAAATTTCAATAACCTGATAATGAAAAATCGAAAATACCTTCAGTGGGTAAGCGTATTCATAATGTGTGACCGAATGGGATCTATGAGGAGAACGATGATCCATGGAATATGGGGTGACCATGTTAATGGTGCACAAGAGTAGGAGGTGGGGTGTCTACCTAAGAGCTGCATTAGTAGAGGAGATAGTGTGGCTACATCAGAGGAGGAGGATCATGGGGATGTTGGGTGGCCACTAAGTCAGAGGATATTCTTGAAAGTTTGAATGGTTGGGTTGGGGGAGGAGGTTCATGGGGAGGAAATCTTATGAGTGTAGTGAAGTAATGGGAGTAGGATCGTGGGAGGATGATATCCCTGTGACGGTTGGAGAAGAGTGTTGTGGGTAGAAGGAGAGGCACTCCGGATAGAAAAAATGAACCCTATTGCAATTTTTTTTATAAAACCATGGATTAAAATAAATATATTCATGGTTTTTATTTAATCAATGTTATAAATTATTTTATATCCACATACATATAAAATGGTTTCTATAGATTTGTTGATATTGATAATTTTTATAATAGTTCCTTCACATCCCAATGCATCCTCCAATTCTGTAAAAATGTATGGAGGAGGATGAATATCATTAGGAATATCTATCTCAATAATGGATAATATTACCTTATGAGAAATCATATCAACCAAAAATAATTTATACAAGGGATATGACCTTTCATGAATACATTCCCATTACGATGGACTACACTGATGTGCTTCCTGGATAATTACCTAGTCTTCCTCCTGGATAAGAGGTCATTTTTTCAATTGAACATATACCTGGATCTCTATCCATAACAAAGACTCCTTATAGGATGGATACCATTATTTTAAATGAACTAAAGAATTAGTTAAAGGAGAATTTTGAAAAGGGTTTTATATGCATGAGTACATATCCATAGGGTGTGGTGGTTCTTTTCATAAAAAACAAGGATGGATCCTTGAACCTTTGCATTGTTTATCATGATATCATTAAAATAATAATAAAAAAAGTATCCCATTCCATGAATAGATAAATTATTTGATAAAGTTTTTGGGGAAAAAATTAGTTCAATTTGGCGGAACATCGTTCTGGATATCAACAATTGAAGGATATTAAAGAAGATATTCCCAACACTCCCATTAGAATAAGGCATAGACATTATGATATCATATTGATTCCATTCAGACAAAAAATTTCACTAGACATTTCTCATAGACCTAACAAATAGATTATTAAGCGATAACCACGAAAATTTTTTTGTAATCATTATTGAATATATTTTGATATAATCAATGATAAAGGAGGAGCATGGGGAGTATTTGAATACCATTCTCTAAATATTTAAAGAGGATAAACTATATGTAGAGTAATGTAAATTTGAGTTCAAGATGGATAAATTAATATTATTAAGTCATATTATCACCTAAAAATTCATATCTAGTGTCCCTTATATGGTAAAGGAAGTTGAGAAGGGCCCTAGAATAGAATCTAAAATATAGATCTATAGTTTCATTAATATAACATGGTATTACAAATTATTTGTGAGGAAATTATAATGATTTTATATCCCACTAACCGAGATGACTTGGAGGGGTGTATTCTTTTTCTAGAATAGTGAATATGAATATTGCTTCAATGAATTGAAAAAGAGGCTTATCACTGCACAAATAATTACCCTTCCCACAAATGGGGTGCACTTTTTAGTATACAGTGATTTACTAATGAAGGTATTTAGTTGTGTACTAATGAAAAATGATAAGGTGATCACCTACTCTTAAAGGAAGCTAAATATTGATGAGAAAAAATATCACACACATGATCTATAGCTGGATGTTTTGATCATAATGTTAAAAATCTAGAAACCCTATCTATATAGGTAGAAGTGCGAGATATATACTAACCATAAGTGCCAAAAATATATAGTCACATAGAAGGAAAATAATATGAACCTGTGAATATGGTTAGATCTCATCTTGAATTATGTCTACTCAATCCACTAATAACATGGGAAAGTAAATAAAGTGGAAGATTCTCTGTGTAGAAAGTATCCTATAAGTTTATCAATGATAGGAATTGAAAAGGATCCAATAATCATAGACATTCAAATGATGGACATGGGAATCATAAATGAATTTATACCGTCATTCCTTTAAAAATTAATTTGATAACCATATATTTAAAGAATGATAATGGATTCTCAAGTGACAGTGTGGAAATTTAGAAGAATGTGGATGCTATAAGAAATGGGAAATCTATAGAGTTTGATATTGATGAGGAAGGAGTCATAATATTTGGTTCACGACTATGTGTATAATAAAATCCTAACATAAATATAGAGATTTTATAGAATTCACAAAGTTTGACCTTCTCAATCAACCTAGGGAGCACAAATATGTATCAAGATATTCAAGAGAAATATTGGTTGTACAATATGAATATGGAAATCAATAAATATATATATCAATGTTCCTATCATGTCCACAAGTTAGGTATGAAAGGAAAAGGGATATGGGGATGATAAACCACTACCCATACCTACATGGAAGTTTAAAAACATTACCATGGTCTTTTTCAATTAAAAAATGAATACATCCAATGGAAATAATGTTATATGTGTTGTTGCGGATCATCTTAAAATGAATGCTCACTAAATTTCAATTCAAGATGCTTCCCACTCAATCAAATTTCAGGGATATTCACCCGATTAGTGGTGAGCTATACAGAGTATCATTATTGATTGTTTTTTATTATGATCCTATATTTTTCTCAAAGACCTAGAAATGTATCCAACATGACCAAAAAAACTAAGCTAAACATTCATACTTCCTTATCACCCCAAGAATGATTGACAGTATGGGTAGATTATCTATAAATTAGAATATTTATTGAGGGGATGCACAAAGGATATCAAAGGAGGGAAGAAGGAAAATATTCATATTCTCTAATTGTCTTACAATAATAATTTCTATACAATAATCCAAATGGAATTATATGAATCCCTTTATGGGAATATATTTTGAGCACTAGTATTCTGGGATGAAGTTGGTGAACATGATATTATGGGCCCCAAAATGGTTGAGGAAATGTTTGAAAAAGTGGAGACCATTTGGGAGAACATCAGGGCTTCCAAATGATGATAGAATAGATAAAAATACAATCCTCAACAAAACCTAGAGTTTGAGGTTAGATAAAATGTATTCCTCTATATATCCAAGAATTGGAATAATAATCTAACAATTAAGAATAGTAATCTGACTGTAAGAATAGTGGAATCACCTTTGGAAATGTAAAATAATATTTAGGGATCTTTTATATTGAAAATATGACATTTTTATATCTTGTTAAAAATTAATATATGTTTTAAAAATGATAAATTAAGTGTTAATATTTTTTTAAAAACAAATAAATTTAACTAAAATTTTATAATTAATATAATTATTTAAAAAGAAATTTATCTTCAATAAAATTGATTCATAAATTGTCATTTTTTATTATAATTATCATATAATTTTTTGAGACCACAATTACATTTTAATTGGGTTATAAAATCAATTATAATATTAAAATTAGAATTTTTCAAATAAATGATGATTTTAGTTATGAATTAAATATCTTATATTTAGAAAATTATTTTCCTAAAATAAATTCCATTTTTGTTATCTATATATTGGAAAAGGGTTACAGTGAATTTTAGCTAATTTTCAAAAATACTTGATTTTTCATTTAATGGTGAAATACCACAATTTAGGGTATATAACATTATATAACAAATAAATGCATTTTGGAGATATGTATGATTTAAAACCCATTATTCTTCACTCACATGCACCATTTACTATATATGGTAACAATAATGAATTCAATTGATAGTATTGATCGATAATAATAAACTAATGAATATAATAATAAAACACCTCTCTCATCCACTTATAAATACCACCCTCACCACCCTTAATCCTTACACCTTCTTTGTCTATTTTATTTCCAAATCTATACCAAACCCTCTCCTCCCCATTATCACCGCATCCATGTGGTTATAGTCTCACCAAAAGACTCATAGTATCACTTTTAATTTCTTTTCTTCATAGACCTTCCCTTTAACTAATCATTCCATAAAATAATAGTAAATAAATTATTATTTATATACTATAATTTTATATTTATAATGTAATATCTTCTATAAAAACCATTTCTCATATCATCTTATTCAATTAAATGAAACCATTATCCAAATTATAATGCTTAATAATCTCCGTTGATTATAATTTTTTGTTTTCCAATAAAACATTTAAGGTAGGTAATAAAACTATTAATATGGTTAAATAATTATTCATAAGTATATTATAAATCATTTCATGTTGTGAAACTAATATATAGACATAATATTAAATAAAATGAAACTAGTTCTTGATTTTCTGTAAAACTAAATAATTGAACTAACCACATAACCATAACATTTTTACTCAAATAACCATCCACATGTTTGAAAAAAATGATATATAGAAAATTTTAAACATAAATTTTTTAATGAATGCCATTTAATTTCAATTATATTCTTTTATTTACATTTTATAAGAACATACATAACTATGAACAAGTGAATCATCCACGAAATCATGAAATGAATGATACCAGAATTATGAAATTAAAAATTATAAATCATCAAAATTTCCATAAATGAACTTAATAAAATTATAATAAATAAAATATATGTATAATATGTTATTAATTATGTAACTAGTGACTCTAACGTTATTATCTATAAAATTATGTGCATGTGCATAATACATTCAGACAGAAAGTATAGGATATCCCCAAACCTCCTTAATTCCTTTAGGTAATGCTTTATCTCCCTTATCCTCAATTTATCTCTTCATCATTATTATATAATTATAATATATTATTTATATATGTTCAACACCAATACATCTAGATAAATTTAACTTTTTTATTGGGAAAACAAGTTCGACAAGGTTCCCTTCTAAATTCCTCTTAACAAGAAAACCCGATTAATGGGAACTTATTTGTTTCTTTTCCCATCTCAAGTAAACTCTATAAAATATTTATATCCAATTTTTTTTTTATAAAATAACACATTTTATAATGGAAAACTATTTTATTTCATTTTGGGTTTTATTAAAAAATTATTCATTTACCCTCTTTAGGGACCCTTTAATCATTTCCCTTAAACTGCACTAAAGTTGCACATACCTAATGTTTCTTTGCCACAATTTTTCTTATGTTAAAATTAGTTTTATTTCATTATTCTGGATCGTATAATTATATGTATATTATTAATTTCCAAGAATAATTCAAATACCTTCTTTCTTGGATACCATTATGATACACCATTTGGTTATGCTTTATGTTATGATTATCAATCCCATTTGTTTCCATGGTTAAACCTAATGTTTATTCCTTCTACTTGATTTGATTATGTGAAAAAAATATTTATGTGCATGTGATGATGGGTTCAACCAAATAGTTATCCAATTATTTGGCTAATTGTTTTTCTCATGAGTTGTTGTGTACATGATTATTGAATAAACTTAATCCATTATGGTACTCTGTCCACCATGTGATATCATCTTTCAAGTTCACATTGACTCATGTTTATGTATTTTTATGTGTTGATGAAACATTCCGATATTTAACTGATCATATGAATTTCCACATGATATGAATATATATGTTTATCCACCATCCATGACATTTATGTTATTAATTTATGCCTTCTGACTCATGTGATATGCTTTTTTCCATGTTTATTCCCTTACTAGGATTTTTAGCTCATCTCTTTTGTCAATGTAATGTCCAGGTTATTCTATGTAGTTATAGGGTATTAAAGTGAGTTTTTATCTCAATATTTAGAATAATAAACAGATTTTTTATTCTAATTTCATGTTATCAAATTATATACCATGTCTTCCAAAGAAACTAGTCAGTCTAATCCATGGTTTTGTTGGAGTTTAATTATTCTTAAATCAATGTAATAATATGTTTAAAAGGCTTGGGTATCTATAAACATTGCATCGATATTCTCAAGATCCTATATTTTATACATTAACAGAGTAATATCATCATTGAATTTTCTGGATTCACCATTATCAGGTTGTGGTTGGGAGATGAATACAAACATACCTTTTTTTATTAAGATAATCATGGTTAAGAACATCACTTGGGCCAAAATTGATGAAATTTACTGATTCAAATCCTAAATTAAGAAATATGGATTACATTAAAGGATAATTTTTTTTAATCATGATATTTTTCTACTAACATAATGATACAAGAGTTGAACGTATAGTTAAAATTGTAAAAAAAACATTAGCTGTTGGATGGGGTTGTCCCAAGGACTTTTTGGACACCAAGGCTAGTTTTGAGGATGTCTAATGCTCTAAAAATGTGATTGTCTAGAATTTAACCTAGGACACTATGTATTTTTTCTAATAGTCTTGAAGGTTGTTGGAAGTTATTGGTTCATGGAATAAATTTTGATTTACAGTTGTTGGCTACCCTCCATGGGTTATCCCTTTAGATTCCCTAGTATGGATGATGAGCTTTGTCACATAATCCTCTATATATTGTTATATAATTAGTGTCTCAAATTGGTTATGATGTTCAATTTTGATATAATATCTCTTAGTAAGATTCTATTTGGTTTCCTTGATATGGTGGGGGTTCTATTCCAACTCTCTAATATATGGATATTCTGTGTTTCTATACTCCATCAACAGGCTCCTGAAGTAGTTGGATGTGGAAACTAGGTACACATTATTGCTAATATCCTATAGTTAGTAGGATAACCTACAAGGCTTCATCCTCTAGATTTTGTCATATTCAACATCAAAGGTCAATATTGTATCATTGAGATTGTATTCCTAAACCAAATCATTCACTAACTAGCATAAGAGACACTAGGTTGGTAATAGTGTATGATAGGGCCCTGTGTTCATGGCCTCCATGGAATTTGATGGGTATATCTAAAACATAGAATGTTTTTTCACAATGGATTGAGGATTACTATATGTACTACAATCCTTTTCATTTATCTTTTAATTAATTGGTTCATTTGATGATAATATTTGTATTGTCAGGATTTGTGAAGGTCTTAAGAAGGAAATAAACAAGGATCTCATTAATTCAATATCATAAGAACAATTTCATGTTCAATTAATCACTATCACAGTTAATGGAATCACATCATGTTACCATTTATTTTTTCACAAGGAAACTTCTATGGAATGTTATTCTAATGTCAAATGTATAATCAATCCTTTTTTATTTCAGAACTCTTTGCCATAGTTGAAGGATCCATATCAAGCTCACCATTTATAATTACAATAAAACCCATAATTGCTTTATCATCCACAAAATATACATAATAATTTTATTTTGGGAATTAATTTTCAAGTTAAGTAATCACTGTGATTTATGGATCGTTAAAATTCCGACTACACATTGGGTGAGATGGTGTGATATCAGGCTCATCGGGCCTTTTTTAAGAGATTCATGATTAATCATGGATTTAGTTATAAATTTATGATTTTTTCTTTATTACTTTACAAATAACATAACAATACTAGTTAACTCTTTGATAAATATTTTATCAAATCCATTTTATAGATGTGTACTTTTGTGTGTGGTATAGATTCTTCATATTTCTATTCTTACATCATGATTATATTGTTTAAATCCACCTGACTAGGTACTCTAGAGTTTATCTCCATATTGAGATATGGATATTGTGGTATGGATGGGATCAATCCAATGATAGGTATTCTTACAAATCTATATGATTTAAATCATAAATTACCTAGTATAAATCCATGTAACAAGGAATATCATGTTGGATTTGGTGTCTGAGAACCAACTTTTTGGTACTTTATAATAATCATGTATTCATTGGATAAAAATTAATAAAATTCTTATCACATCATGATTATTCATATGCATGACATTGTATGTGATAATAGCAGAAGGGTAGTTGTAACACTAAAAGGTTATAGTGGATATCTGCAATGATGAGTACCCAGAAGTTCCATGAAACTATTCTTGAGTATATGTTTTATAGCTGGATGATATAATTTGAAGGGACAGAAATGATATAAGAAATTAGGGGTGGGTAGTCAGAGGAAATTGATGAACCTTCTCAGGGTGTATATCATTAGTAACAACTTGGATGATATTTTGAGAACGAGACCTGCTAGAAGGAAATCCACATTTATATGTGTCATTGGATGTTACTACATGCAGACGGGTGTAATAGTGATTAAAAATTAAGATTATTATTAATGTGTATTATGAATCACACACATATATGTATCGGATAAAACTATAATTAGATATATTCACGGTGATTTAGGATATGTTGGGTGCATCATGAGTGATTCTACATTAATGAATAAAATGTCAAATGAATTTTCCCTTCTATTCCATAACAGAAGTTGATATCTTAGGCCCATTGATGGAAATGATATAGCCTACATAAATCCAGGGACATGGTTTTTATAGGAAAGTTCAGTTTCTGAGAAGTCAAAGAATAATAAATTGAGCCCATAGGTTGATGGAACTTTCCAGGTACCTGCATAATTGGAGATATTGGTACAATAGGATTATTTTACTCGGCAAGAAATATTAAGAGGTGACACGTCATTGGGGCATTAACATCTTCATCTATGGGTTCCATAGTGTGTTTCTAGTCACTAACCGTGGAATTTATGCTTCTCTACCTAATGTCACTAAGAAATAGACCAAGAGGGTCACACCCTAATTGTATCTAGTATCTCAATTAAATAATATATTCTTTATGAATTAACATTTTTACAAAAAGATTACTCCCAATTGTGTTTTAAAAATTATTCATGGATGCCTGATCATATTTATTTTAGTATTAGTTATTCAAGAGAATATATTGTGGGTGGAATTATAAATAAATTCTTATTTTCTATTTTTTGATTATAATATATATATATATTATTTGGGGAATAATGGAGTGATATTTATTCAATTAATAAATAGTCATTATTTTTGGTTCAATAAATATACCGGGGGATTGGAAAACTGAGTTAAGGGTCTGATGAGAAATAATAATATTGAATATTATTTTATAAAATAATATTTAATTATAATACGTATGTTTGGAACATTTCATGAAATAATAGTAATTATATAATTATTCAACATAGAGATTTTTTGGGATTAAATAAAATAATAAGCTCCTTGTGGAATTAGTTTATTATATCTTAAGAAATATAAGTACCCGGTTATGTTATTTTCTTATTACCATATCCGAACATTTTTTGTGCATAATATCATTGGAGAAAATCTCTCAAGATATTGAGAGTCCTTCCCTCTCTAAAAAAACACTAATGAACCAGATTGATCATCTTCCTCCAGATCAAAGAGAACGCTTTTGAAGTGGTTCTCAAGGTTATTGAAGGTGGACATCACATGTATAAGGATCTACCATGCTAGCACCTAGAGACTCCTTCGAAGATGTCTGAAGATACATGGAGCATGTGTGTATCACTACTAGAGGAGATATATTTTTTATCTCTATAACAAAGTGATGACACAGTCCAGATCAATGATCAGACACATCAATGAAGAAATAATTCATTTGAGGTAATTTATATTTCAATTAAGTTAATTATTAATACTATGTAATGAAATTATCTTTATTGGTTCCAGTTTATTATTTCCTTTATATGTCATTTGATTATATTTATTTATTCATGGTGTTCTTCATTGGAATAGAAAAAAAATTGATAATCATTAACATAAAAATTATAGTTGGGAACAGTCATTCCCATGATTCAACTATGCCCAGAATTTGCAAGTGGTATCATAGGAGGATAAAAACATTGTTTTCAAATATTTAGTTTCATTGATGATTTACGCATTCATAATTTTGCTTTTTATAATCAAGATAACCATTCTTTATATATGAATCCTTAGATCTATTATTACTTCATCTTTTCTTGATGATTTTACAGAAAATAATATATTTTTTGATTAATATAAAATCATGGAACTTATCCACTGGTACCAAGGATCCTGTTTGTACAATAGTAGACTACATGACGTGTAATCATTAGGAAACACTATGTAGTATTTTTCAACACATCATGATTTTGTTTGGTAATCAATTTGATATCTTGAATTAATCTGGATCTAATGACACCATTGATGACCCTTAATCCACATGATGTTTCCTAGGATTAACTAGTGCATGGAAACTAGGCTACATTCCCTATCGCCCATTAGAGATGGCCTATATTCCCTTCCAGATAGGGTTGATCCATATATCCCATAGATTACTTTCCTAGATGGTGACCATGTAACGTGGAGTCTACATGGCATGTGGCCCATTGGAAATTCCATCTACTTGAAAGAATTCTGATGTACACATCACACACCATATCCATAGGTGTGTACATTGGATGGACAATGATGAGTGTACATGCAGTGTAGTCAAATCTATACACTGTGTAATTTTTACATATTATATAGATTTTGAATTTATCATTATATCATTTAACCCTTGTGAAATTTACCTTCATGTGGGTTTAATGTCAGGATAGGCCATGTTATAGGTGTTTGATATATATATATATATATATATGTGTGTGTGTGTGTGTGTGTGTGTGTGTGTATTTAATTTACATATATGTAATATTACATGATATTCACATCATATTCGAATAGTATTACCATTATAATTTTTTGTGTGGGCTCTATGTCACAAAGATTAATGTATATAAAAGTAAAATATAAGTTGGGTAGTTTTGGATGTGAATTAATTGGGTTTCCTCTAAGGTAATAGTTATGCATATAGTTAATTTTAAATTAATTTATTCATTTGTTCAAAATTAGAATGGATGAGAATATAAATAAAATTTATAAAATGATTATGAAAAATGGATTGAATAATTAAATAAAATAATATATTGATTGGAGTGAGATTTATCTTAAATAATAATGATTAAGAATTGAATTATAGTTTTACTAAATGCATAAGTATCATTGCTTGGATGATGATGATCATAAGATATACCAAACCTTTGTTTGTTTAATTGGTTTAATTTATATTAATTATTAAAAATTATTTTCATGTGAGCATTCTTTCCATGTTAATATATAGGGCCTATATGTCGATGGTTTTTTTATGTAAAAACTCTTTTACCACTCACCTGCATGCGAGTAAAATCATATGTAATGGATGGAGCTCCCAAGCTAGTAGAGTAGGTTAAAATTTGACGTTGAGGTGAAACAAATCCATAGTGATACAATGGTGGACAAGTGTAATGTGATAAACACAAACCTAATTTCTTGAAGGTGTTTTCCCCTAGGTCATGGGTTCGTTTATAAACCTCTCAATAAACTGACGAATTGAACATTCTAATGATTATAGCCTTTATTTTATTTCTGTTACATGCATGTTTTATTCATTATGGATGTAATGTCATGATAATATAATTAATGAATTAAAAAACACGAAATATGGAACTAAAATAAACCATAATATGAATAATTATTATCCAATACATTTTTAATCACTTAGGTAGATCCCACTTAATATTAACAAGAATGTAATAGAGATAATAATTGATAATTTATGCATTAATTAAAAATATCCACTAATAAAATAGTAAGTCAGTATATTCTTCCATTAATTCATTTATAATTGACCCATATTTCAATGTTCTTGACCAACCAATGTTGGGGTGATTTCAATCATAGGGAATCCTATTTGGAGGTTTTCGGTTGACTTGATTTGGTTCACATCAAGGTTTGGCTGCCAAATCAGGACATGGTGTGACTGAGGGGAAAGAGACAAGGAAATCCAATTTAAAGTATTTTAGGATTAGGGAGTCCACTCAGTGGATCAAAGAGCTGTCAGTTAATGTAGTTGGAATTTGGAATTCATACCTAAAAGCTTTAAAATTTCATGACTAGCCAATGTTGGGGTAATGCAATGGGAAATATAGATCATTGCTTTTATAATATCCATGCAATATGATATTCCAATGATAATAGGCCAGGATATTGGGTTTTGAAAATTTTTTGGGAGACTAATGAATATTTATTCAATTATTTGTCTTAATTTTATTAGATAAATTAATAAAACACTATTCTTCTTATTTGTAGAAAAAACATTAAAATTGAAATAAAACATATCATTTTAATTCATAGTCTAGAAGGAAATACTTTTCACTAACATTAATTTTTAAGAGTGGAAAGGAATATTCGGTTCATCCTTCTCCTTGAAAGGAAACTATATGTGATTGATTAACCATTTCCAATTGTTCTTGGAAATGAGGAGAGTGACGAGGACCTCTCTATGTACATGAAACATCTTAATGATGCAACAGATGTTCAATGCCTCATGCTATCATCCATTACCAATGAGATAGTGAAGAAATATGAGGAAATGGATTCTTATAGAATGATGCATCACCTTCGGGATTTCTGTTAGGAGGAGACGAGACAAGTGAGGAATGAGATCTCCAACGTTTTTAACCACTATGATTTGAGATTATGCACTATATGGGCCATAGTTAGTCAAGAAAATTGGATATGATGAGCATCTAGATATCATAGGGATTAAATACCTAGATTATTTTGATAGGGATATTATACTATCATTGCATCCCAATAATATCTCTATTTTTATAGTGAATTATAATATGAACAATAATGATTTGATTCTATTATAGATTCATACATTAATTTTCCAAGACAACAAGGACATGGGCTATAAAAAACATGTAGTCCTTATAATGAATAGGATCTGGAAGGGGAAGGAAAAGAGGCCTAAGAATTATAAATTGTCAAAAGACCCCTTGAATAGAACGAATGAGAAGAAGAATATCCCAAGGAAGGGAAAAGAAAACAAGGTAGTATACTTTTCTTGTGGCATGTCAGGCCAATGGAAGAGGAATTGCACCCATAAGAAGGGTGATGCAAAAGGTGAATTTGTTATTGACTGAAATATTTTCATTTCTACACATTCAATCGTAGATATAGTTGGTGGTTATCACATCTATATTAAAATGTAGGAACCAATTAGATTTTATAAAATTTCTAGAGGATATGTAGATTTGTAAGCTGCTAATGGTGTGAGGTTGTCTTCTATCTCCATTGGTGAATACCACCTAAAATTTCTCATCAAAATGATTGTTATTTTACATGGATTTTATTATGTTCAAAGTGTTACCAAAAAAAATTCTTTATCACGTTTGGATTCATATGTGTTTATTTTCATGTTTGGAAATAAAAGTTGTTTCTTTTATAAGAATAACCTATATTATGGTATTCCGTATTTAAATAACGATTGGCGTGTATTAAATTAAAACAACCAAGTGTTGTAAATTGAAAAATAATGATATTCAAATGACTCATATAACAACTATTTGTGGAATCACTATCTTGGTCATGTAAATGAGAATCACATGACTAATAGCTATCGAGATGGTATTTAGAATCTTCTGAGAAAAAATAACATCATTGATTTCACCCTCATTAAAAAGAGAAAATGAAAACACCTTCATTTAGTGGATAGGATGAAATGTCCATAGAGTGTCTATTATTTGTACACACTATTGCATGTGGACCATTTCTAGTAGAATCTAGAGATAGATATTCTTACATCAAAACTGTTTCTAATGACTTGAGTATATATGCATATATTTTGTTGATGAGGTATAAGTCTAAGTCCTCTGAGAACGACAAAGAATTAAGGATTGATATATAGAGTTATGTTGGTAATAAGATACACAATATTTGATCAGATCAAGGTGGATGATAAATTAACCAATATTTCATTTAATTTATATAGGAGTTTTGGATTATATCTCAAATCACTCCACATTATACACCATAGTGTACTGGTTTTACTGAAGGAGTAAATGTATCTTGTTAAACATGGTATGGTCAATGATGAGCCATGTAGATCTTCCATTATCATTTTGGGGTTGTGAATTAAAAACAATGAAATACGCATCAAAAGGAGTATCAAGTAAGGCATAAAATGGAATTCCATTAGAGTTATGGAGTGAAATGAAACCTATTTTGACGCATACCAATATATGGGGATGCAAGGAATTTGGTATGTCTTTCTTAGGAAAGAAACTCGGACCCCATTGAATGGGATGTATCCTTATAAGGTATCCCAAAGAAACAAAGGAAATTAACCTATATAACCCCTTAGAAAAGAGTGTGACTATTTCCAGAAAAGACAACATTCTTGAGAGGGAAAAAGTCCACAAAAAGGATAGTTGGAGAAAATTGACTTTTTTTTAGATTATGCTCAAGATTTATAAGAGTTGGTACAGGAAAAAATTCCACATGTATTAATAGAAGATGTAGTTCCTGAAACACAAGTACTACGTATATGTGAATGTGAGGTAAGGGATCTAGATGGATGATTTTCTTGTCATCGGGGATAGTGAATCATTATTATTGGAAGATGATGAACCTATCTCATACAAGGAGGTAGTAGAGATCCCAAAAGATGAAATATTTATAGAAGATATTAACTGTTAGATGGATTCTAGGTATCAAAATTACGAATGGGTTTTGGTCGATGTGCCAGTTGATGTTAAGCCTATTTGGTGTAAATGGGTATTCAAAAGGATCTGTACATGGAAGGAAAAATAAGAACCTATAAAGCAGGGATAGTGGATAAATGATTTCAACTTCATTAAGGAATTGACTACAATTAACCCTTTTCATCAGTTTCTATTTTTAAATCCCTCAGAATCTATCTTTCTATAAGGGATTACCATGAATCTGAGATTTTGTAGATGGATGTCAACACTACTTTAATTAATGGGAACCTTCAGGAAGACGTCTATATGATACAAACATAAGGGTTTGTGACACCAGATGATTCCTAAAGGTGTTTCAACAAGATGAAATCCATTTATATATTGAAGAATGAATTTAGATCATGGAATATTCAATTTGTTGAAGCTATAAGAGAATTTGGATTCATTAAGAAATAATGTTAGACATGAAATTAAAAAATAATTAATGGGAATAATTTCATTATCCTAGTAATATATGTTGATGAAATACAACATATTGGAAATTACATACCAATAATATAGTCAATTAATGACTAGTTGAATAAGTGCTTCCCATAGAAAGACTTAGGTGATACTGACTACACTATAGGGATCTGTATCATTTGTCATAGATCCAAGAGGCCACGTGAACTATGTCAAAGTATATATATTGACCTGATATTGAAGATATTTAGTATGGAAAAATCCATGAGGGGATTGGTTCTAGTGTAATCTGGATTACATATTTCTAAGAAAATGTGTCCCTAGACACAACATGAAAATGTTATAATGAGTAAGATCCAATAAACGTCAGTGATAGGATCTATCATGTATGCTATGTTATGTACAAAACATGATGTTTCCAATACACAAATAATTGTAGGAAGATTTCATCTAGATCCAATATAATAACAATATAATATTTTTAAAACTATCCTTAATAATGTGAGAAGAACTAAGGCTTTTTTTGTGTATGGAGGAGAAGTGTATATTTTCATCAGAGGGTATGCTTATTCTAGATTTAATATATATCATAATGACTTGAAGTCGCAATTAAGATATTTTTTCTGTCTCCACATAAGAGAGGTGAGTTGGAAGAGTTTAAAGAAGACAATTGTTGCTAATTATATAGTGGATTCCAAATATATAGCGCATTCTGATGTTGCCAAATAATTCTTTTGGATTCATAACGTTGTCCGGGATCTTGATGTAAAACCTAGCAGTAAAGACCCAATCACTTTATATTGTTATAATAATATTGTGGTGGTACTTTCTACAAATGCATTTTCACATCAATAGACAATGAACGTACATTAGAAGTATCACCCCTTGATGGATTTCTATCAAATGGGTGAATTTAAAGTGAGAAGAGTATCAATTAAAGAGAACATTAAAGACCCCTTTACTAATGACCTATCTTTGTGGAAGAAATATAATGTGAGAGAAAGTGAACTAAAGATAACTAGTTGTTTTCTCTAGTGAATGTGGGAGTCTATTAGTGTAGGTTACCTTGAAACAACTTCTTTGTACTTTATGATAAAAATTTATTCATTGTATGGATATTAATAAACTCCTTATAACATTATGATTGTTCTTAAACATTATATTGTATGCGAAAATGTCTTCAGAGTATCTTTTTAACTAAAAGGTCATCAAAAATCCTAGCTATGATGAGAACCGTTATGTACCATGACACTATTCTGGAATATATGTTCTATTTTCATATGAAATCATTTGAAGAGAAAAAAATGATATAAGATATTAGGTGTGGATACCCATAGGAATTTGAGAACCATCTCTTGGTGTATGCCCTTGGTAATGACCCGGGGATATTATGAGACAATGAGCTGCTAGTAAGAAATCCAAATTTATAAGATTCATTGAATGATCCTATATGTAGAGGCGTTTATTGGTCATTATACTTTAATGTTATTATTAATGGGTATTATGATTCACACACATTGATGTATTGGGAAAAACTATGATGACATGTGTTTGTATAAGGTAGGATATGTTGGGTGTGTCAAAAGTAATACCACATTAAAAAATAATGTGAGAAAGGACATGTCCCTTATATTCCATAATAGAAGTTGATATATTAATCCCTTTGATAAAAATGACATAGATTAAACAAATTCATGGCTATGGTGTTCTATAGGCATGTCTAATGTATAGGAAGTTAAATAATGAGAAATCCAGAACCTGGGTTAATGGAACATTCATGAAACCCACATGATTGAATATATTTATATTAAAGGATTATATTACACAGTAAAAATCCATACGAGGTGACATGTCTTGCTGCATTAACTTATTTCTCTATGGATTCCTTGGTGTGTTTCTAAACATATCCTTAGACTTTAGGATGATCCACCTAATTCCATTGAGAAAGAGTCCTAGAGGGTCACACAATAAGAGTATATAGTACCTCTGTTAAATATTCTAGTATTTATTTTTTAACAAGTTGAATAAAAATTAATCTTTTTTGTTGTTTAATAATTATTTTTGGATTCCGGATCACATTTATTTAAACAATAGTTATTTGAATGAATATTTTGGGCATAGAAAGATTAAGAAATATTTATTTTCCATTTAGTGAATTTAATATTTATATACTTATTTTCAAAAAATTTGATGATATATATTTAACAATTAGATAGTCATTATTTATGGTTCAAAATAATTGGTAGAGTATTGGGGGACCGAGTTAAGGGTCTAGTGGGAAATAATAATAATGAATATTATTTTATTAAATAATATTTAATTTTTATTTTCATGTTAATAAAATGTCTAGAAATAATATTATTTGTATTATTATTTGACATTGGTATTTTTCAGATTAAAAAAAATAATAAAGGCCTTGTGAAATTATTTTATTCTAACCCTAGAAATATAAATACCCAGTTATGTTATTTTCTTATTTCCCTAGCCAAACATTTTTTGTGCGCAATATATTTGGATAAAATATATCAATCCTTGATAGTCCCTTCCACTTCAAAACACTCTAAAAATGAGTGAGATCATCCACCTCCAAATCAAAGAGAATTCTCTGGAAGAGGATCTCAAGGAGAGTGATGGGGGACATCATTAGCGCACAAATCATCGGCACTAGTACCTGGAGACTCATTTGGAATTATTTATAGATATGTTGATCATGTCTGGATCACTTCTAGAGGTGATGTACACTTGATCTATATAACCCAACAACAACGCACTCCAAATCTGTGGTCGGACACATCAATGGATAATGATGAAAATTTGATGTAATTATTGTTTTAATTAAATTGATTTTAAAGACCATGTGATGATATCCTCTTTTGTGGTTTCAAGTTCTTATTTCCCTTGAATTTTTTTTGATTCAATTTTATTGGTCATGAAGTTATTCATCATAATATATCTTGGATTGATTATCAATAACAGAATAATGATGGTTGGGAACTATCTAGTATGTGATTCCTTTTGTGCCTAGAACCTACATATCAAACCTTTTACGTTCATGTGAGAAGGAATAATGTGGTTCCTTTTAGGGTCATGAATCCATCACGAAGTGACTACAAAATTAAGAAATGAGAAATAGTTTTTTGGGAATTACAAGTGATGATTCCATTTCATTTATCATATTTGTTAGAAAGAGAATGTGTGGATCATCTGTGGCTCGTCACCATAATCATCCCCAGCCCCTCACCAAAGAAGAATGATTTTTTATAATTTTCATTATAACGAGGTCCCAAGCTAGTCACATAAAAGGTATCTATCTCATGTTCGGAATTACACCTAATTGGAGGCCCATATATGGGAACTAAGATGAATATCTCAACTTGAGTTATATTAGGGAACCTAGAGGAGAATCATAACTCACGATACAGAAGAAAAAACCAAGAGGAGTATATCAACTCATGGTAAATATAAGAAACCAGGAAGGGTGTCTCAACTCATTGTGTAGTGGGTCATCTTATAATTGTAACATATGAGAAAATAATTTTAGATAATTTTGATTTTAAACCCCAATGAAGTTTTCAATGTATCTAAATTAATAGGAATCAACTCCCCCAATGTTTTAATTGCATGGTGTATGTTTTTCTCAGAATATCTGTTCATGAAATTCTGAAACATGATATAATGACATGATTTATGTAGCTTATAGTAATGAATTTATGATTAAAATTAAATTCAAATGATTCATCTCAATTATGCTAAAATTATCATCTAAACCTCTATTACTATGTGATTCATTATCAATGTGAGAAATAATAGATAATAAAAGAGCAATTATATTTCATGAGAGTACATGATATGATATTATGTGGTTATTTTCCATTGGATATACAATTTGCGGTAGGGTTGGGGATTACACCTTGTCGAGGGCCAATACATGATAAACAGATGGAGTATCATAACCCAAGGTGGTTGTGTGGCTCTTACACATCTATGATTCTATATGATTTCAGGTATAGTATGTGATTCATGTGAAGGTATTTTTGGGGATATTACACCTAATATGAGTCATATTTGGTATTTTGTCTTCCCAATTAGTATAAAAATAAGATAAGATGGTACGGTAAGGGATTACACCTAGTAGGAGGCCTATATATTATCTATGTGTTATGAAATATGTGATAATTGTGGCTGCCCTAAATGTGTGGTCCTTGAATCTTGATGTTTCTTGGTAATTAATTCATCAATGGTGTGTCACTTACACTAAATGAGAGTGGTCCTATATCTTTTGAGGTATTTTTAAGCTTGTATTTCTTGGGTTTTGACATTGGATAATGGAATCCATTATCATGACCCGACCCGCTGGGGCCCAAGACATGACAACTCCAAGATAACCTCAAATAGGAAAGGGGATGGAGGAGAGCATATAAAAGGTATAATATAAAATGGGAAGCTTTAGACAAATGTACCTATACTCACACAACCATCATTATATTAGGGACATAAGTAAAATGAAATATAGTAGCATCTTCAGTAAAAATGCATGATAAATATCTAGTGAATACAATTAAATATGATAGTATATCCAATGTGTAAATGGTAAAAATATACAAAAAATAGAAAGGTTCCCCAACCTAATAGAAGCTATAAAAAATAACACTAAAGAGAGCCTAGCTCATGAATCACAAAATCTAACAACCATACACAATCGATGCACTGAAGAACAACCATGATTCTCTATATTCCCCATGGATCTATCCATCAACTTCAAAATACATGACATGTGTAGAAATATACCATTCATAGGTGATTATATACATACCCATTACGATTCCCTAAAAACCAAATGGGGAGAAAACATGAGATAATAAAGGGTAATCGGTCTGCTTAACCCAACCATATGTATATATATGCACACATGAATTTCCAAAGACACCATAAAGATAGAGAATGAGGATCTTTATCTCCATATTATATATGATATACAATGAGTCAACATGTATATCCAAGGGTCCATCTATAATACTCAAACTCATGCACAACCATGCTAGATATGTATGTAAAGTACCCCCACCTTGCCATAGTGATCTGCAGCCGAGGAGGAACCCTAACTAATAGAGGACCCATTCACTTATGTGATCTGGGGGGGGGTGCCGCTCAATTATATAATGGACCCACACCATGGTATTACAAGGTGGTTCCATATAGTAGGTAGAGGACCTATGCCCTGGTGAATTAGGGGGTTCCACTCTTTATGTATAGACCCGAGACCTAGTGGTTCAGTGGGTGCCACTCAGTAGGATGAATACTTGTTCCCAAGTGCATCAAGCAGGTACCAATTGAACTATACTGAGAGTATGGGTGAACCAACCCCTTCATAGATAGGGATTTTTCCAACGCCATTATCCCAGTAGTGACCCATACCAATCAATTCCCTTGGACAATCTTCACCTAAAGAAGTATCACACACATAAAACCTCATGTCGTATATCATACACCTTGATAATTACTACCATTTCATACTACATGACTACTCTGTATAGACCAACCACATGCCCAAATCTAAGTCCATAAGAAGATGATACACATGGTTGAGTAAACTGCCGGAAGTACACAATGTGTATGAGGTTCCAAAAGTGTGCAGCCTTACCTCAATGTATTGAAGTGTTCTACCCAGAACATAGCTCAGAATCTATCCCATGGTACATACCATGATAAAAAATGGAAATAGTGGCTATAGATATCAGTGGACCTTGGTATGTAAAGATGACACACAACTGAACTTCTAAAGAAAGGGTGCACAACATGTGAATCTCGCCTCATTATGTGACATATTTAACTCAATTGAAACCATATCACCCATGGAAATATGGAAAATAAGGCATGTGTTATTATGAAATACATGGTATATAGTCATAGAAACATACGTTTCTTCACATGGATTCAGATCTGTATCCACCACCACCATTCCTACATATTGACTTCCAAAATGGGAAGATAAATTCCACCATACTCAACTGACTGGAAACCATGGATCAATTATACCAATGAGAAACAATGACACATATTCCACCACTCTAGATCTCAAAACCCATATCCATCACCCACAACCCCTAATACCATCATGATCCATACCCAAATCATCAATCATTATATCATTTGCGAATACACCATGAATCTAAGGGTTTGATCATGCTCGAACATATAAAGTAAATGTCGAACCGTAACCCCAATAGGTCAATGGTGATGAATGTGAAAAAAATAATTTGGGATAAGCATTGAAAACATGCATGGAGTTTATTTCACTGATCTGATCTCGACTATTGACCATAAAGTATAGAATAAAGGGTGATAACATGAAATTAAAAATATAAACAAGTTTAAACAATTTAATTTGATAACGGTATCATCATGAGAATATAGAATCACATATCAAGATAATGAAAATAACAGAATCCATGATTATCAAATCAAATTGGGTGGAAAATGAATTTAATGATCCCTACCCCTGATTTGGATCTATCATTGTGGTAGAATGTAATTCCTAGTGATGAATAAGAATATTTTTTGTGTTCACCATCCATCTCAAGGACTAATTTGATTAGTCATTCATTGATCCTCAATACACTAGTGAATACAATGAAGTATCTATCCTAAAATTCACCCTGGGTTATATGGATAACACTGAAAAAAACATCATACCGATGTATTTATAGAGTATTTGTATGATAAGGGAGTTTAATTAAAATAATTAAATATAATTTTTTAATTTTATTAAACACACCACCAATAACCTCCTCAACAGAAAACCCAAAATCAACAAACTTTAGGTCATTATTAGGGAAAAACCATGTTCTTGATTCAATCATGTTCTAATATTTTTCATTTTATGTCACAAAATAATAGGGGATCAATTTCAAACCAAAATGATGCATGTGAATTATATAATATTTTTAATATATCAAAATAAATACTCTCATGGCCTCAGAATATTAGGATGACTAGACATATGGCTCTGAATATATTCCAAAATATATTCCCAGATATTACAAAGAAAACACTGTGTCATTACGTTCTATCCTCCTTTGAATATTCCCCCTGAAAAGAACAAACTATTTAAAATAGTGGGGATACCAAGACCGCAACTGGCTCTCATGCTCCCAAAAGCTCTGCAATACATTTCCATAGTTCCATAAAACTCCAAATAATGGAATGGTCTGTCCATGTAGGATCCTCTCCTTCCAGTCCTATATATCCACTAAGTACTCTAAAAAGGTATATTTGACCACAATGTTTAGTTTTCCCATATCGATAATTTTCAACAGGTCATGAACCATCCTCCTCATTTGCAACACGTGGAAGGCATCATGTACTGTATGCATCTTCAAGGGTATGTACAAATGGTAAGAAACCTCACCAACCCTCCTTAAGGTAAAAAATGACGTGTTAAATCTCAAAGAAACCATTCATCCCAACTTAATATCTGCAATCCTCATCGAGAAACAACTAAAAACTATCTTTATCTAGAACTCATGATTTAAGAGTGCTATCTAAAGTCTATACCAAATCCCCCCTTTGTCCGCTTTAGAAATAGAATTGGTAATGGGTGACTTTTATAGTTCCATTTAAGATTTGTTAAATGGGGAATTTAATAACACATTTTTTTAAAGAGGCCCCATTATTAGAGCTCATAAAAATCATGTTAAAAGTATCCCCATTGTCAGTGCTAGTAAAACAATTATGATAGTGGGGACCCTTTATCAACAGAAGTTGAAAATTGCTGATAACAGGTATATTTCAAAAAAATTATTAAAAATCATATATTAATACATAAACATAATTATATTGATATAAATATAATATATATTTTTTAAATATGTTTTAGATAAGACTAAAAAGGAATCTACACATAATATATAAGATACTTAGTGAAAATTTATTATAGAATATTTTAATTAAATAATTTAAATTAATAATTTTTTAATCATTATAAATTAATAGTCAATTAATAACAATTTTAATATAAAAATACTCAAAAAATTATAAAAGATCTAAAATAAGTTGAATACATAACTGAAATATCAAACAACCATAACTTTTGATCCGAGTTTCTTTTAAGAATCTACCATGTAAAAAATGAATGCCTACAATGAGCTCTACTTCTTGGTTACATGGTTGAATCCCCCTATAACACTTTTCATGGCCAAAAGAGACCTATGATGTAACATCCCAAGTAAGTAATGAATAATAGATATTTTTATCTATGTCTATTAATGATTAAGATATTGTTTTAGAGGCTTAAAATGAAAATAAATACAATCTTACGCATGGAATACACTAATATTCTTAAAAGATTGTTTTACTGCCTTTTGATGGCAAACCCTTTTTAAATATATATTTTGACAATTTTATAAGATATTTTTGTCAAAATAAACTTATTATTTATGATTGGGACATCAAAATATACTTTTTGTGAATTTTTGGTATTTTTCCGATAAAGTTCATTTTTTAATGAATAGTGAAAAATGTTGTATTTTAATTCAAAACCTATTTTTAATATAATTTAATTATATGGATAGATTATCTTTTGAATTGTTTTTTAAGTGAAATTAGAATATATTTTTACCATTTTATCCAATGGTGGTAATTAGAATCAATTTCACTTTGAAATTGGACTTAAACTAGTGTCAATCTTTTGATAATTATTGTTTCATAAAAACACGCTATTTGTCATGACAGTGGGAATTAGTTATTAAATTAATTAATGGAACATACATGTTTTGAATTTTGTAAAATAGGCATCATTTTTGAATTTGGAATATCAAATATAGCTTAGGGTGAAGTTTTGGTATCTTTCTGAAAAACTTCAATTTTTGATGAATAGTGAAACCACTAAGTGGTAGTTAAAGAAACTGATTTTTCTTTTAAATGAAACTTTTCCACTTCTGTGATTTGATTTAAAAAAATCCAACATACATGGTTTTCATTAAGAATTAAAATGTGGTTCAATGAGATTAAAATAATTTTCTGGTGAATAGTAACTTTAAAGTTCTTAATCACGAATAGTGGTAATTAGTGTAGTTTAAGGTAAAAATAATGTTTTAATAATATGAGATGAGCTTGAAACATGTACTACTCTCAATGGATGTGTCATGGCCGACCTATAAAATCCATGGGTCAACTTGGGGACCCCATTGAGCCACTGTGGTTGGGAAATGACATAAATAACTTTTTATTTAATGTTAAAGTAAAAATGACACAAACAAGAAATGTTTTACTAAAACAATTTTTACATGGGGTTATACAAGTCGTATTTTTGATTATAAATAGTAATTGGAAAGTTAAAAAGATTTACCACATCATAGTATTTTTTTTATAATTTTTAGACATTGAATAAAGTAAATTATTAATGAGATCATAATGATGTAGCGATGACCTCATTATTTAACGATTTAAATAAAATTGAATGATAATGTAAAATCTAAGACCTACACATGTACAAAACCTATTGTGTGGGTATATTTAGAACCCTTATCACCTTAAACTCTAATTATATCAATGTGGGACCTTTTGAATCCGAAACTCATTTTAAAAGAAAGTAACATTTCTTTACTTTCCAAGAGTACCCCTCCTCTCCTCTTATAAAAGGCCCCCACCACTACCTCCTTACCCACACTCCCAAAGCCTTTGGCTCGGCCAAACAATGCCTATTTTGTCTCTCCACTTCCCTCTTTTACTCCTTGAAGCCTCAATTTTGGCAAAAGTCTTCCCAAGGAAGCCTTTGAGCTCAAACCAAAGGGAGTTACCCGATTTTAATGTAAAGTCTTCACTTGAGTCCTTTTGTGTTATTTTGCTTCTCCAACCCCCTAAACTCTTTTTATTCATTTCTTTTGTAACAACTCCAGTATCTTCAATATACTAGGATGTTTTTATAATAGGGATTATAGCAACACTTACACACACCTACATCTAATGGTTAAAGAATATACTGTTTCCGTGGATGGGGAATTTCTGCCTCCCGAAACGATGATTGTTCAACATTATTTTAACACCTTCAAAGGTGGACATTAAGATGTCACTATATTTATATATGATATATAATATGTTTATGTTTTCCATAAGCTTCTGTATTTTTCATTTTGGGCATACCTTTATGGTTTCCATTATGGGTAAACGCGATATCATCATTTAAGGAAGTGCGGACTACCGCCCCCTCAAAGTGATTTGATTCGTTAAATACCATATGTGGGACGTATAAAGGATGGAACTATGATATTATAAATGATATTATACTTGAATTATAATATACCTTTATATAATTATGATTCCATTCTATAAAATACGAAATAGAAATGAATGTAGCGTTCATGTGTACGTACGGCTTACCATCTCCATGAACGGTGCATTTCATTTCATACCTCTAAATGATTATGTAATATAATAAATGCATGAATGTACTAGATATATATGAAATATATGATATCTACATCATGAATAAAATTCTGGACATAATGGATACATGAACAACTTATAATTATAAAGGGCTTATTTTTTACTCAAGTGCCAATGATCGTTAAAACGACCGTTATTAACTTAAATAATTACATAGTGTTCATGACATGGAAATAAGTGATATAAAAGGAATAATGAACTTGAAAAATGTTCTAAAACAAGTAGAAATTAACTCATGTTTATTATTCAGGATATTAAAGAACGACCAAGTCAAGTCAGACCCGAGGTATGGGACTTCGTCTCAATCTCCTTTCATTGAGGCATATTTTGTTTAATACAAAACCTTCTTTTATACGGTGTATAAACCCCTTTGAATTTTACATTTATTCAAAAGGAATATTTTTTATATGAAGCTTTTACTAAACGAAAAAAGGGAATGTTTTTTTCGTACGTATGCGGCGACAACGACTTCTCCACCGCCGTGACCATTATTTGAGTTTCGGCTTCCTCTACAAGCCATAACTTTTTTAAAAGAAAAATAAATACCTTGTTTTAATATTCTTTTATTTTGGTATTGAAAATGGTTTTCATAATGTTTTTATATCAATGTGTTTTATTGATATCTTGTGATTGAAAGGTGGAAATGTTATGTTTCCTTTATGCATGTTTTATGTGATACAATTATGTTGAGGTTCTTGGGAATTATTATGAAGACGGGTGGTTCCGTGATAAAATAAGGGTGGGTGAGCCCGATATAGCTCTCCAATGCATTGGGTAACGTGAAGGAGTGAAACGTTTAGGTTTCTCCGAAGAGATTTAGGGAATATACTGTGATGGGTATTCCAAACGTAACCAAGAGGGTTAATCCCTACATAAGAATGTTATGAATGCCTCAAGTTACCTTTATGTATTATGATTTCTATGATTTATTCATGATTTGATGAGGTATGTTAAAGTGCTTATGTTTTATGGGTAAAGTATGATTTCATTCTTATGTATATATGTACCCATGTTTCCTTTCCATATTTTTATCCCTTACTGAGCTTTTTATGCTCATCCGAAGTTTTTGAAATGTTTTTCACAGGTTAAGGGAAAGGTATATGACATGATGGTAGTGTCAAGAAATATTCCATGTTTTATTTTAAATATGTTTCCGTCAATGGGAAAAATGATTATTATCTTTATGTAACCACTTTGTTTATATGTGGAATGTAATGCATGTTTTATGATCTAATTCTCTAAAACTCTAATCCCGAAAAGATCCTCAATGTGTAATCTTGTAATAACTCAAGATTAAGTAAGGTTTAAGGTTGGGGCCTTATAGTTGGTATCAGAGGTCTGTTTAGATAACTTTAGGAGTTAGAATTCTATTAAATGATTATCGAAAAATATTTTTTTTATTGTCAAATTGAAGTGATATAGTATTTGAAAATTACTATGTTGCTTCATCTAAGACATGTTTGTTCACTATGGGTTTCCACAGAGGAAACAGGGAAGCAGTACTAGGAAGGCATGCAGAAGGAAATAACCTTCCGAATCAGCATCCTGATATGGTCAGAATTGGAACTCAATAGTTTGTTGCAGTAATGGCACAATTGACTCAAGCGATAAATGGTGCTGGTATCCATGCATGAGATCAGCCAGATCAACCACAGAGGAACATGTCAGTGGTGGAACATTTAATGAGGTAACATCCCCCATCATTCAGAGGATCATCTAACACTGTGTTATCAGAAGGGTGGATTAAAGCAATCGAGAAGATTTTCAATGTCTTGGGGTGTTCAGACAATCAAAAGGTTAGTCTTGTTATTTACCGTTTGGAGGGTGAGGCAGATCAGTGGTGGTCTATGGTTAAAAATATCAGGGACGCCGATGATATTGATGCTCTTGACTAGGATGAATTCAAAGGCATGTTTCCTGAGAAGTATTTTCCTAAGGCTGTTCTACTTAGGATGGAAAAGAAATTCTTGGAATTGAGGAAAGAGGAAGACTGAGTGGCTACCTATAAAGAACGGTTCACTCGATTGGCTAGGTATGCTCCAAATTTTATCCAAGACCTTGATAGTAAAATCAATCATTTTTACTCAGGATTAAAGCCAAAATATCGAAGGGAATTAGCTTCTCATGAGTTTAGAAGTTATGAAAATATTGTTCGATGTGCTGAGAAGGTGGAAATGGAGTTTGTCGATGATCAAGTGTTCTATAATAACCAACAGAAGAAGAGACCGAGGTTGTAGGAGAAAGGTAAGAATTCTTCAAAAAAGTCTGATGGTAAGAAAACTAAGTTTCTAGTTTGTGATAAATGTGGCAAAAGGCATGCCGGGAAATGTCTTCTGAATTCTAGAAAGTGCTACTGATGTGGTAAGATGGGACATATGGCTCGTGATTGCACTGAAAAGGATCAAGGTGAAGGTAAGACCAAATCTGATTTACAGTTAGTGAAATTTTATAAGTGCAATGAGATGGGTCACTATGCAAACGAGTGTCTGACAAAGAGCTTGAGTGATGGGAAGATGTTAGACTACAAGCAGAAAGGGGTGGTGAAATCCTTTGCAACTACTTTAGCAGATGTCGGGCCATCAAATGAAGTTGTATCAGCTCCAGGGAGCTCAGTATTTTTCAAAGATTGACTTGAGATCGGGGTACCATCAGATGAAGGTAAAGGAAGCAGACGTTCCGAAGACTGTGTTTCGTACAAGATATGGCCATTATGAATTTTTAGTAATGCCTTTTGGGCTAACCAATGCACCTGCTGTATTCATGGACTTAATGAATAGAATTTTCCATGAGTTCTTGGATAAGTTTGTGGTGGTTTTCATTGATGATATTTTGGTGTTTTCTAAAAGTGAAGAGGAGCATGAAAGACATTTAAGGTTTATTTTGAAAACCTTAAAAGAAAAGAAATTGTATGGGAAATTCAGGAAGTGTGAGTTTTGGTTGCAACAAATTTATTTCCTTGGTCACATTGTTTCTAAAGATGGGATAACTGTTGATCCTGCAAAAAAAGGTTGTTGAAGAATGGACAAGACCCACAAATGTAACAGAGATTCGTAGCTTCCTTGGTTTGGAAGGATATTACCGAAGGTTTGTTAGAAATTTTTCATGGTTATCTAGTCCAATGACTAAGCTAACTCGGAAGGGTGTTAAGTTTATCTGGACAAAAGAATGTGATGACTGTTTTCAGAAATTGAAAAGAAGATTGGTGAATGCTCCAGTTTTGGCACTACCTCCCAGGAATGGTGAGTTTGTTATATACAGTGATGCCTCATTGAAAGGACTTGGTTGTGTCCTAATGCAGAATGATCAGGTAATTGCTTATGCTTCACGTCAATTGAAAAATCATGAGGTAAATTACCCTACACATGATTTGGAATTAGCTGCTGTTGTTTTTGCTTTAAAAATTTGGAGACATCATTTGTATGGAGTAAAGTGTGAAATATATACTGATCACAAAAGTTTAAAGTATATATTCACTCAGAAAGAGTTGAACATGAGTCAAAGCAGATGGCTAGAATTAATCAAGGATTATTATTGTACAATTCATTACCATCCGGGAAAAGGAAATAATGTGGATGATGCTTTGAGTTGAAAAAGTAATGATTTATTAACAATGTTGAGTTTGGAACGTGATCCTTTGGTTAAGGATTTGTTGAACTTTGGCATAGAAGTTTCTGGCGCAGGATGTTCTTCTGTTTTGTTTCAGGTATCAGTGAGATCATCTCTATCAGATAGAATCAAGCATGCACAGAAGCAAGATGGTGAGTTGTAGAAAAAGGTAGAGCTGGTTTAGAAAGGTAAGTTTCCTGAATTCCACATTGATAATGATTGTGTTTTCAGATTTGGGAAGAGATTGTGTGTGCCTTGTGATTCACAGTTGAAGAGAGAGTTGTTATGTGAAGCTCATAGTTCTCTGTTTTCAGTTCATCCTGGCAGTACTAAGATGTACAGAGATCTGCGGGAGTATTACTGGTGGGATCAAATGAAAAGAGGTATTTCTTGTTTTACTATGAAGTGTTTGACATGTCAACATGTTAAAGCAGAGCGGCAGTTACCGAAAGGGATGCTTCAGCCTTTACCTGTCCAGAGTGGAAATGAGAGAATATATCCATGGACTTTGTTGTGGGATTACCGAAGACATCTCGAGGTAATAATGCAATCTGGGTTATTGTTGATCACTTGACTAAATCTGCTCATTTCCTTGCTATACGAGATACTTTTTCCCTAGATCAACATTCCCGTTTGTATCTTAAAGAGATAGTCAGGTTACATGGAGTTACTCTCTCCATTGTATCTGATCGTGATCACAGGTTCACTTCTAACTTTTGGAAAGGCCTTCAGAAGACGTTGGGTACTGAATTAAATTTTAGTACAGCTTTTCATCCTCAATCATATGGGCAGTCAGAACGAACAATTCAGACCTTGGAGGATATGCTACGAGCTTGTTCGATGGATTATCAGGGAAGTTGGGACCAACATCTTTCTTTTGTTGAATTTTCATATTATAACAGTTTTCATTCTAGTATACAGATGGCACCATTTCAGGCATTATATGGGAAGCGGTGTAGAACTCTAGCTTTCTGGGATGAAGTGGGTGAAAGGAAGTTGATGGGACTAGAATTGGTAGAAGAGTTGGCAGAAAAAGTTCAGCTGATACAAAAACACATGAGAACAGCTCAGAGTAGGCAGAAGCGTTATGCGGACAACAGGAGGAAGGATCTCCCTTTTGAGGTAGGTGATCATGTTTTTCTCAAAGTATCACCATGGAAAAGTGTGATGCGATTTGGTAAGAAAGGAAAGCTAAGTACAAGGTTCATTGGACCATATGAAATTCTGGAGAGAGTTGGATCCGTTTCTTACCGAGTGGATTTACCTCCGAGTTTATCTCAGGTACACAATGTTTTTCACGTTTCGATGTTGAGAAAGTATATGCCCGATCCATCTCATGTTTTGAGTCCAGAGGTAGTTCAGCTGGAAGAGAACCTATCTTATGAGGAACAACCGGTCCAGATTGTTGACCACAGGGAGCAAGTGTTACGGAATAATCTGATTAATTAGGTAAAGGTTTTGTGAAAAAACCACATGATGGAAGAGGCAACATGGGAATCTGAAAATGCAATGAGGGATAAGTACCCCCATTTATTCGAAATGTAAATAAATTGCAAGGACACAATTTTCTAAAGGGGGGAAGGATGTAACATCCCATGTAAGTAATGAATAATAGATATTTTTATCTATGTCTATTAATGATTAAGATAGTGTTTTAGAGGCTTAAAATGAAAATAAATACAATCTTATGCATGGAATACACTAATATTCTTAAAAGATTGTTTTACTGCCTTTTGATGGCAAACCCTTTTTAAATCTATCTTTTGACAATTTTATAAGCTATGTTTGTGAAAATAATCTTATTATTTATTATTGGGACATCCAAATATACTTTGTGTGAATTTTTGGTATTTTTCCGATAAAGTTCATTTTTTTAATGAATAGTGAAAAATGTTGTATTTTAATTCAAAACCTATTTTTAATCTAATTTTTTTATATTATTGGATTATCTTTTGAATTGGTTTTGAAGTGAAATTAGAATATATTTTTACCATTTTATCTAATGGTGGTCATTGGAATCAATTTCACTTTGAAATTGGACTTAAACTAGTGTCAATCGTTTGATACATATTGTTTCATAAAAACACGCTATTTGTCATGACATCGGGAATTAGTTATTAAATTAATTAATGAAACTTAAATGTTTTGAATTTTTTAAAATAGACATCAATTTTTAGTTCGGAATATCAAATATAGCTTAGCGTGAAGTTTTGGTATCTTTCTGAAAAACTTCAATTTTTGATTAATAGTGAAACCACTATGTGGTAGTTAAAGAAAATGATTTTTCGTTTAAATGAAAATTTTCCACTTCTATGATTTGATTTTAAAAAATCCGACATAAATGGTTGTCATTAATAAGTAAAATGTGATTCAATGAGATTAAAATAATTTTTTGGTGAATAGTAACTTTTAAGTTCTTAATCGCGATTAGTGGTAATTAGTGTAGTTTAAGGTAAAAATAATGTTTTAATAATATCAGATGAGTTTGACACATGTTCTACCATCATTTTATGTGTCATGGCCGACCTATACAATCCATGGGTCAACCTGGGGACCCCATGGAGCCACTTTGGTTGGGAAATGACATAAATAACTTTTTATTTACTGTTAAAGTAAAAATGACACAAACAAGAGATGTTTTACTAAAACAGTTTTTACATGGGGTTATACAAGTCCAATTTTTGATTATAAATAGTTATTGGAAATATAAAATGATTTCCTACATCATAGTATTTTTTTTATAATTTTTAGACATTAAATAAATTAAATTATTAATGAGATCATAATGATGCAGTGATGACCTCATTGTTTGACGATTTAAATAAAATGGAAAGATAATGTAAAATCTAAGACCTAAAAATTTACAAAACCTATTGGGTGGATATATTTATAACCCTTATCACCTTACCCTCGAATTATATCAATGTGGGACCTTTTGAATCCGAAACGCATTTTAAAAGAAAGTAACATTTCATTACTTTCCAGGAGTGCCCCTCCTCTCCTCTTATAAAAGGCCCCCACCTCTACCTCCTTACCCACACTCCCAAAGCCTTTGGCTCGGCCAAACCCTGCCCATTTTGTCTCTAAACTTCCTTATCTTACTACTTGAAGCCACACTTTGGGCAGAAGTCCTACCAAGGAAGCCTTTGAGCTCAAACCAAAGGGAGTGACCCGATTTTAAGGTAATGTCTTCACTTGAGTCCTTCTGTGTTATTTTGCTTCTCCAACCCCCTAAACTCTTTTTATTCATTTCTTTTGTAACAACTCCAGTATCTTCAATATACTAGGATGTTGTTATAATAAGGATTCAAGCAACACATACACACACCTACATCTAATGGTTAAAGAACATACTGTTTCCGTGGAAGGTGAATTTCTGCCTCCTGAAATGATGATTATTCAACATTCATTTAACACCTTCAAAGGTGGCAATTAAGATGTCACTATATTTATATATGATATATAATATGTTTATGTTTTCCTTATGATTCTGTATTTTTAATTTTGGGCATACCTTTATGGTTTCCATTACGGGTAAACGCGATATCTTCATTTAAGGAAGTGCGGACTACCGCCCCTTCAAAGTGATTTGATTCGTTAAATACCATATGTGGGACGTATAAAGGATGGAACTATGATATTATATGTGATATTATACTGGAATTATAATATACCTTTATATCATTATGATTCCATTCTATAAAATTAAAAATAGAAATGAAAGTAGCGTTCATGCGTACGTACGTCTTACCGTCTCCATGAACGGTGCATTTCATTTCTTACCTCTAAATGATTATGTAATATTATAAATTCATGCATGTACAAGATATATATGAAATATATGATATCTACATCATGAATACCATTCTCGACATAATGGATACATGAAAAACTGGTAATTATAAAGGGCTTATTTTTTACTCAAGTACCAATGATAGTTAAAAAGATCGTTATTAACTTAAATAGTTACATAGTGTTCATGAAATAGAAATAAGTGATATAAAAGGAGTAATGAACTTGAAAAAGGTTCTGAAACAAGTATAAATTAACTCAAGTTTATTATTCATGAGATTAAAGAACGACCGAGTCATTTCAGACCCGATGTATGGGACTTTGTCTCAATCTCCTTTCATTGAGGCATATTTTGTTTTATACACAACCTTTTTTTATACTGTCTATAAACCCCTTTGACTTTTACGTTTATTCAAAAGGAATATTTTTTATAAAAAGAATTTACTAAACAAAAAAGTGAATGTTTTTGTTGTACGTATGCGGCGACAACGAAATCTCTGCCACCGTGACCATTATTTGAGTTTCAGCTTCCTCTACAAGCCATACCTTTTTTTTAAAGAAAAATAAATACCATGTTTTACTTTTCTTTTATTTTGGTATTGAAAATGGTTTTCATAATTTTTTTATATCAATGTGTTGTATTGATATCTTGTGATTGAAACTTGGAAATGTTATGTTTCCTTTATGCATGTTTTATGTGATACGATTATGTTGAGGTTCTTGGGCATTATTATGAAGATAGGTGGTTCCGTGATAAACTAAGGGTGGGTGAGCCCAATATAGCTCTCCAATGCATTGGGTAATGCGAAGGAGTGAAACGTTAAGGTTTTTCTCCGAAGAGATTTAAGGAATATACTGTGATGGGTATTTCAAATGTAACCAAGAGGGTTACTCCCTACATAAGAAAGTTATGAATGCCTCATGTTACCTTTATGTCTTATGATTTCTATGATTTATTCATGATTTGATGAGGTATGTTAAAGTGCATATGTTTTATGGGTAAAGTATGATTTCATTCTTATGTATATATGTACCCAGGTTTCCTTTCCATATTTTTATCCCTTACTGAGCTTTTTATGCTCATTCCAAGTTTTTGTAATGTTTTTCACAGGTCAAGGGAAAGGTACTTGACATGATGATAGTGTCAAGGAAGAGTCAAGAAAGAATCCATGTTTTATTTTAAATATGTTTCCATCGATGGGAAAAATGAATACTATCTTTATGTAACCTCTTTGTTTATATGTGGAATGTAATGCATGTTTTATGATCTAATTCTCTAAAACTCTAAACCCAAAAAGATCCTCAATGTGTAATCTTGTAATAACTCAAGATTAAGTAAGGTTTAAGGCTGGGGCCTTATATATGATCCCTCAAAAACTGAGTTTTTAGTCGAGGTAGCTAAATTTTTTAACAATGAATGGAATTTCATCCTTGTTTAAAGAGATATTTTCCATATTTTTGGTGGGGAAAAAATTTATTCCTTAGGATTACATTCACATTGATATTATGGTTTTACCATTTTACCATTTCTCTGAATTTATTTTTATTTATAGTTAAATAAATAAAAAATTCCTTATATTTACTTATAAAAAATCATTCGTATAAATACATAAATAATTTTATTTATGAGGAACTATTTTTTAAATATTTAAAATAAATATTTATCATTAATTTTATTTATTTGAAAAAAATTTCCATTTAAATTACCATATCCAAATGCATTCATATGTATACATATACCTATAAAATTAATGATTATATATTAACATGTGTGTGTTAATAAATAAAAAATATATATGTATATGTATATTCTAATTTAGGTAAATAAATACATACTATAAAAATGCTAAAATGATATCCAGCCATTTGATACATTATAAAAAAATATATTTAATATTTATATATACATATATGTGTGCATTAATAAAGAAATAAATATATAAATATATATTATTATATTAAATCTAAATTGATATAATATATAATAAATTTAATTAAATATAAGTATATAAATCACTCACACAAACTCATATTTTCAAAAAAAATTAACTAATTATATAAATATATGACTTAAAATATATATGTAAATAATTATATGTAAATATATATATATATATATATTTACATTAATAAAAACAAATTTTGATGTGGTAATGGTGCTCCATCTTGAAAGGACTGGTGTATAGTTTGAATCTTGGCGGGCGCAGGGGGGTGGAAATTCCCAAAGCGCTAATAAAGTGGTGATGGGGTGAAAACCACAAATAAAGGTGGGTGGGTAGCTATTAAAGGAGTCATGAATGTGAATATAAGGGGGTCTCTCTCATAGATCATTGAAAATATATAATTTTACCCCCCTTATCATTGCTAAATAACGTGTTGTTAAAATATTCCTTTTACCTAAAAAGAAAAGTGCCGATAATTGGGTGATTTATCAATGATTTTTTACCAATGATAAAGGACCCATTTATCATGTATTATCTAATGCAGATAAAATACAAGGGATTTTAACTATACCCTGTTAGTCAGTACATTTTGAGTGATGATAAAGATGATTCTAGTGCTCTTAATGGACTCTTTTATTATAGAATGGGAAGACTATATAGAAAATTTGATCTTTATTTTTTAACATTCAATTCCTATGATATAGAATTTTGTGATAATTATGTCATGTTTGATCGATACTTATTCACTTGTAGATCACCTAGTCTTTCTCTATTGTAACACCCCGAGATTTTATGAAAAATATGCTTTTAAAATTCATTAATTTCTTGTGTTGTATGCTACACCAAAAGGAGCTTTCACAACACACAACCCTGACTTGGCTTGCATTACACGCAATCACGACCTTCCTCGATAGCGTGTGTTGTACGCAATACCAGGTGTTACTAACAATGATATATTATTATAATATTATTAGAACTAGCCTTTATGAATAGTAGTAACTAAATTTTGAATTTTATAACATTATTATTCATCTTACACATTTTTTAGAACTTGGTATAAGAACAAAATAAATTTTTCGGGTAAAATATGTATTTTTCAAAAAATGTTGTTTTGTCGCCTTTTGATGGCGCACCAACATTAAATCTAGTTTTTTACTTGTTTATAAGTTCAATTTTACAAAATAAAATTATTATTTGGAATCAGGATATAAAATTTTACCTTGTATAAATTTTTCATATTATTCCGATAACTTTCATATTTTAATGAATAGTAAAAACACGCTATATTTTAATTAAAAACAACTTATTTCATCGTAATAACTTATGTGGTTAAATTATAATATTTAATAATTTTAATGTATAAATAGAATATCTTTTTACCATTTAATATAATGTATGTCATTATCATTGATTTTACCTTGAATTCGTATGTTAAATCAATTCAATCTTTTGTAATGTTTTAAACAAAAACTCGTTTTCTTTCGACAACGGGATTAATTTTAATTTAATTTCTGAAAATTTTGTGTATTGAATTTTGAAAAATTGATTCCATATTTGGAATCAGTAGGTACAAATTATGTTAATAAGCTACTTTTTATTTTTGGGCATTATGAATAGTAACTGCGGTAAATATTATTTACCATAGTTAAAGGTAAATCGTGTAATTAAGGGTAAATATAAGATTATAAAATTTACCTAACACCTACCAAAATCCTACTATATGAATAAAAGTCGACCCATATCACCTAAGGGTCGGATTAGAATCATTTAATGGACTTTTTTCCATGAAAATAATTTAATTATTATTAAAACTAAATAAAGGGACAACATGTCACTCTCTTAGATCTTATAAGTATATTAATTTTAATTTAGTGATAAACTTAATGAAACTTAGAATATGAATAGTCTCCAAAAATCTAATGAAATTATCTATATCATATAAATTTATTTATAATTTTTAGGTATTAAATAATTATGATTAATTTTGACACAATAGGTATGCAGAAATTATTTATTTAGTGAAAAATCAATAATATAGTTTTATTGAAATATTAATACATATAAAAAGCCCCAAAAATCTGCACAAAACTTATTATTACTGTATATATAAACCCTAATCATCCATTGGATGAATTGTGGGCCATTTGGATCCTTATTAAGATGATTATGACACTTATATTATTTTTTTTAAATGATGCCAAAGTTGTCACCTTCATAATTTAATAAATATAACAATTTCAATATTGTGAGTTTAAGATGATAAATTCTATTAAAAGTATTATTTTGAAATTTAATAGAATTATATTCATCATGGAATTTTAGTTTTAATTTTTATGCAACAAATAAGTATATTAAATAATTATACAAAAATTAATGTAGTAATTATTTTATTAAGAGATAAACCAAATAAATGGTTTTAAAAATAATAAAATAAATATTTTCTGAACTATTTAATGTGATCCACTACTTTTATAGATACATATGACCTTTTATGAATCTATTAAAACTTTTATTTTGAACATATCTTCTGTATATATTTTATTTAAATTCAAATAAATGAATAGTGTCAAAATTGACACTATTGTTATTTTATAAAAATAATATATTATAAAATTGTTTAAAAATCACAAAAATATTTAAAAATTATAAATTTAAATTTATATGGTAAAAATGTTATAAATTATACAATTATGGACAATTCACAACAAATAAGTAATTATTTTTTATAATTTAAAATTTAGAATGTTACTACCACAAATAAAATTAAATTGATTAAATAAGGATAAATCAAGTTGATAATATTTAAAATAAATTCCTAACATGTCTAAATTTGATTGGTTGATGATATTACAACCCTATCTAATCTAATATTCGTATATGAGTCATTTTTTGAGGTTTTTATGTGGGGTTATATTTATTATAAATAAATATTTTTATGAATTCCAATGGTGCCCCTCTCCTCCCTTATAAAAGGGCACCTCCTCCCTCTCTTCCTCACACAACATTGAGCCTTCAAGCTCGGCCAAACCCTGCCAAATTCTCTTATCCACTTACCTAGAAACATCCTAGAGGTACTGGTCTTCTTCAAAGACCAATCTTAGTGCCCTAAGAGGAGGTCTCAAAGAGGTGCTTCAAAGAAAAGGTAATGTCCATTACCGATTCTTTCAAATTTATTTCTTCTTCCACTTCTTCTTTTTTAGTTTTTTCATTATGAGGTAATAACATCAGTATAAATAATATACTGATATGTTATTATAAGTATGAAACAAACATATTTCACCATCTATCCATCCAATGAAAAACGAAATCACCGCGCGTGCGTACGTATGGAATACCGTCTCCACGCCGTGGTGTAATCTATTTTCCACCACCACCTTACTTGGATGGGTATAAGGGTTAAAGTAATGAATATATATGATTATTGTAATGTGATATTGATTATTTAATATTATACATATGCTTTAATACAATTCCACGATCTTGGGAATGATATCATCGCTCGTGCATACGTATGGACTACCGTCTCCACGACGCGTTGAGATTCACTCTCCATGTTAACCATTCATGAATGATTATAAAGTATATATAATGAATAATAATGAAATATAAGACATTATATGAAACTGGATTTTTGTATATATATATATGTATGTATGTCATTTACTAAATTTCATTCAATTCAAAAGGGAAACGAAAACAGCGTTCATGTGTACGTACGGCCTACTGTCTCCATGAACGGTGTATTTCATTCCTTTTATCAATCTATTATATATATATATATATTATAAATATATATTATATATAAATCATGTTTTATATTCTAGAATTAAGTAATCATGATCTATGTAATCATATGAATGATTACAAGTCAAAACACGGATGGCAAATGAAACGATTTTACCCAAAATGCTCTTTAACATGGAATTTACAAAAGAACGGGTAATATAAAGTCATAAGTGAACCATATATGATATCATAACAATGAATATGATTCTGTAATAAGTCAATGACATTATTTAAATCATTATACAGGAGTTTTGGATACGTACGAAGCAAATCAGACCTAAGGCCAGGAAGAAGGTTATTAAGTAAGATATGCCAAAAGGGACTATAGATATGATGAAATAAATGGGAGACAGTATAGACGCTTTATGAACCAGTTGTTTATGTTTCCGAGTTTCTAAAGACACTATACATATACAGTCCTTTCATGGTTTTGTTATATGATGTAATAAGTGTACTTAAATTTTGAAGTACTAACAATGTATGTAAAGTATGGGTCGTTATAGTTGGTATCAGAGGCAATGGAGGTTGGAATGTATCTGATCCTTGGGAACTCTCACATGTGAGTGTTGGACGAAGCATGGCTCTCCGCCCAAGGGATTCATGAGGAAATGGCTGCCACTGGGGATGGTGGTGCGTCCCTCCTAAGGGGTGTAGCCGCCCGTGGAGTGCCCTGATAGGTGTCAATTATAGTCCACTAGAAGTAATTCCAGACCGCTACAGTTGGTATCAGAGGAAAGGTTTAGTCAAACTTTGGAAACTAGGATGCAAAAACGATAGTGAGATCCCCAGATATATTTCTAAGGTATATCTAGGGATGTACCTAAGGATAAATATATGTATAGGATATAGTCCTAGAACTACGGTAACAATCTTAGAATTTAACCTAAGATGTTAGATATTGAGGGTTCTCCCCCTTTACTATGTTGTTTTACCTAGCAGGATTTTTTACTCTCACACTATTCTTTTTGGGTTTTAGAAAATGGCTGGAAACAGGAAGATTCATGATAATGGAGGATATGACGGAAAATGGAATGTTATTCTTCATTAGAATCCAAATGAAACGGGATTTGGAAGTCTAAACATCGTTATTATTCCTAATCATAATTCTCATAATATGATCAATAATATCAACTTTGGTAAGTTTCTCGACTCAGATAATAAGAGAATGATGGAGTTTCGTGATGATCATAGAGGAAAGAAAGTTCAATTTCCCTCATGTAAATCATGTGAGAAGAGGCATCGGGGAGATTTTTTCAAAGGAACTGGAAGATGCTTTGGGTGTGGAAAAGAAGGACACAAAGCCAGTAAGTGCAAAGTAAAAGGTTCAATTAACACCATGGATGAGGATAATGATATTGCTATGACATCAACAATGTTTAAATGTTTTAAATGTGGAATGTACGGGAATTATGCAAACTGATTCCCTAAGGGAAAGTCTCATGAAGAGAATCAGTACGGTCATATGGGTAGTCTTTATGTTGTTGAAGATGAAGAGACTACAAATGATATGTGAGATGAAAGTATTGTTGAAGCTCGGTCAATGGTTTAAGAAGGTAGTGGAATGATTTCATGTTTATCAAGTGTAATGTTGTATAAGTAATCTCATTGTACTATGGAATAAAGAGAAATCTAAGGATTGTTACACTGTTGTCTTTCCTTAACTTTTGAATGTATATGATGAATGGTACCAGTGACCATGAAAGGTTATTCAGATATTTTTGAAAAGTAGATGATATGCGCATAATGGAGGGATAAGGAGAAAATTAAATGATTGATAGTATTCATGAGCTAATGAATGATATAAGGAGAAGGTTATATCATGATTTGAGTATATTGAATTTTTAGATTTTGGTATGAGGAAAAAGATAACTTTTGACAGCATTCGTGTTTTCACTAAGGTTTAATGGGTATTAATTTTTCAAGAGAATACATGATTAAGGTATTCAGATGACTGGAATGTGGCCAAAAAGATATATGGGGGATAAATGATGGTTGGTTGATGACATTTCAAGTAATCGTTTTCTTTTTACTATGAGCTTGGACCGAAGTATTTTAGATAAATATTGGAATGGATTATGTTGGACATAAGTTAGTATTGTTTAAGGATAGAACGTTTTTCGATATTATTGATGGGATGTTATAGTAATATAGTTTTAGAAAAAGGACAACCTACAGGACGAGAGACAACCCATCACGTCGGAAAAGGCTGTGGAAATAGAACCCACAACTGAAGTGCGACTGGCCTTTATCACCTACCACTGGCCTACAGAAAGTCCCTGTTTAGTAGAAACTAATTTTATTATATTAAGCAATATGATATATGAAGTATAAGTCCATTTTAGAAACCATATATGATTAATCTCACTATAGATGGACTGATGTATTTTTGATAACTTGTATAACCTTTTGATTGAGATAGATGGAATGACCCATCATTCTGTCACATGATCTGCTAACACTTCATGAATGACAAATTCAACTTCATTTCATTGAGAGATGAAGTGGAAATTGTCCAAATAATGAACAACGGTGAGACTGTACCAAAATCACCAAAGTATTTCTTCTAATTCAAATTTCATCAACATTAGGGAAATGATCTTGAAAACCAAAAATGTCGTCCTAGTTCCCTTATATATGATGAATCAGATGGTACCTTAGATCATCACAAATAAATGGCTTTCTGATTGATGGGTTTTTCATAGCCATGTTCTCTACAACTCTCCATTAGAACATGATGGTCAGATTTCTCCTCCATATCCATATTTTCACCTGTGTTCTCCTATGTGGAAACCAAGTGATGAGTTATTTGGGTATCTTTTATGTTTCTAACATTCTTTTTTTAAATGAAGTTTTAGTATTCCTTTTTTACGATGTGGGTTTCTATTAAAGAGACATTCGAGTAGTAAACCATTTATAACCCTAACGAATTTCAAGGGAGAAATTCATTTTAAGGGGGGCAGAATGTTACACCCCGAGATTTTATGAAAAATATTCTTTTTAATTTCATTAAAGTCTTTTGTTGTACACTACACCAAAATGATATTGCACAACACGCAACCCTGACTTGGCGTTCATTACACGCAATCGCGACCTTCCTCGATAGCGTGTGTTGTACGCAATATCAGGTGTTACTAACAATGATATATTATTATAATATTATTATGAACTAGCCATTATGAATAGTATTAACTAAATATTGAATTTTATAACATTATTATTCATCTTACACATTTTCTAGAACATGGCATAAGAACAAAAAAAAAATCGGGTAAAATTAGTATTTTTAAAAATGCAGTTTTTCTACCTTTTGATGGCGCACCAACATTTAATCTAGTTTTTGACATGTTTAGAAGTTCAATTTTACAAAATAAAATTATTATTTGGAATCAGGATATAAAATTTTACCTTGGATAAATTTTTCATATTATTCTTATAACTTTCATATGAAAATGAATAGTAAAAACACGCTATATTTTAATTAAAAAAACTTTTTTCATCGTAATAAATTATGTGGTTAAATTATAATATTTAATGGTTTTAAAGTATAAATAAAATATATTTTTACCATTTTATATAATTTATTTCATTATCATTGATTTTACCTTGAATTCGTAGGTCAAATCAATTCAATCTTTTGCAATGTTTTAAACAAAATCCCCTTTTCTTTCGACAACGGGATTAATTTTAATTTAATTTCTGCAACTTTTGTGTATTGAATTTGGAAAAATGGATTCCATATTTGGAATCATTAGGTCCAAATTATGTTAATAAGCTACTTTTTATTTTTGGGATTTATGAATAATAACTAAGGTAAATTTTATTTACCATAGTTAAAGGTAAATCGGGTTATTAAGGGTAAATATAAGATTATAAAATTAACCTAACACCTGCCAAAATCCTATTGGATGACTCAAAGTCGACCCATATGACCTAATGGTCGGATTAGAATCATTTAATGTACTTTTTTCCAGGAAAATAACTTAATTATAATTAAAACCAAAGAAACTCACAACATGTCACTCTCTTTGATCATATAACTATATTAATTTTAATTTAGTGATAAACTACATGAAAATTAGAACATGAATAGTCTACAGAAATATAATGAAATTATCTACATCATATAAATTTATTTATAATTTTTGGCTATTAAATAATTATCATTAATTTTGACACAACAGGGATGCAGAAATTATTTATTTAGTGAAAAATCAATAATATAGTATTTATTGAAATATTAATACATATCAAAATGCCAACAAATCTGCACAAAACTTATTATTAGTGTATATATAAACCCTAATAATCCATTTTCCTAATTTTTGACCATTTGGATCCTTATTAAGATGATTATGACACTTATATTATTTTATTTTAAATGATGCCAAAGTTGTCATCTACATAATTTAATAAATATAACAATTTAAATATTGTGATTTTAAGATGATAAATTATATTAAATGTATTATTGTGAAAGGTATTATATTTATATTCATTATAGGATTTTATTTTAAATTTTTAGGCAACAAATAAGTATATCAAATAATTATACAAAAAATGATGTAGTAATTATTTTATTAAGAGATAAACCAAATAAATGGTTTTAAATATAATAAAATAAATATTATATGAACTATTTAATGTGCTCCACTAGTTTTATAGATACATATGACCTTTTATTAATCTATTAAAACTTTTATTTTGAACATATATTCTGTATATATTTTATTTAAATTCAAATAAATGAATAGTGTCAAAATTGACACTATTGTTATTTTATAAAAATAATATATTATAAAATTGTTTTAAAATCACAAAAATATTTAAAAACTATAAATTTAAATTTATATGGTATAAAATGCTATAAAGTATCCAATTATGGAAAATTCACAACAAATAAGTGATTATTTGTTATAATTTAAAATTTAGAATATTATTACCACAAATAAAATTAAATTGATTAAATAAGGATAAATCAAGTTGATAATATTTAAAATAAATTCCTAACATGTCTAAATTTGATTGGTTGATGAGATTACAACCATATCTAATCTAATATTCGGATATGTGTCATTTTTGGAAGATTTTAAGTGGGGTTAGATTTATTATAAATTAATATTTTTAAGAATTCCAATGGTGCCCCTCTCCTCCCTTATAAAAGGGCTCCTCCTCCCTCTCTTCCTCATATAACATTGAGCCTTCAAGCTCGGAAAACCCTACCAAATTCTCTTCACCAGTTCTCTAGAAATATCCTAGAGGTCCTGGTATTATTCTATGACCAATTTTAGTGCCCGAAGAGGAGGTCTCAAAGAGGCGCTTCAAAGAAGAGGTAATGTCCATTACCGATTCTTTCAACTTTATTTCTTCTTCCACTTCTTCTTTTTTAGTTGTTTCATTATGACGTAATTACATAGGTATCAATAATATACTTATATGTTATTATAAGTATGAAACAACCATATTTCCCCATCTATCCATCCAATGAAAAACGAAATCACCGCGCATGCGTACGTACGAAATACCGTCTCCACGCCGTGGTGTAATCTATTTTCCACCACCACCTTACATGGATGGGTATAAGGGTGAAAGTAATGAATAAATATGATTATTTTAAAGTGATATTGATTCTGTAATATTATACATACACTTTAATACAATTCCACGATCTTGGGAATGATATCATCGCTCGTGCGTACATACGGACTACCGTCTCCACGACACGATGAGATTCACTCTCCATGTTAACCATTCATGAATGATTATAAAGTATATATAATGATTAATAATGAAATATAAGACATAATAATGATACTGGATTTATGTATATATATATATATGTATTTCATTTACTTAATTCCATTCAATTCAAAAGGGAAACGAAAATAGTGTTCATGCGTACGTACGGCCTACCGTCTCCATGAACGGTGTATTTCCTTACTTTTATCGATTGATTGTATATATGTATATTCTAAATATATATTATATCTAAATCATGTTTTATATTCTGGAATTAATTAATCATGATCTATGTAATCATATGAATAATTACAAGTCAAAACACGGACGACAAATGAAACGATTTTACCCAAAACGCTCTTTAACATTGAATTTACAAAAGAATAGGTAATATAAAGTCATAAGTGAACCATATATGATATCATAACAATTAATATGATTCTGTAATAAGTCAATGACGTTATTTATATCATTATAAAGGAGTTTTGGATACGTACGAAGCATATCGGACCGAAGGTAAGGGATAATTTTGCAAATCTCATTTTTATCCGTTATTGCTTATTCGTAAGTATTTAGTGGGGGTTATTTCTATCGTCCATGTCCATGTTTTATAAACGTGTATTCATGTATTTTTAAAGTCATTTTTACCCATTTTGACTTTTACCCCATGGTATGGAAGGAATCTCTCTTTTATTTACCCTACAAGGTACTTTTTGACTTTTCCGACAAAAGTATGAGAAGAATGTTTTTTTAACTTAAACGGCATGAAAGGGTTTTTATGGATTTATAAAGCCTTATTTTCATGAAGCTTATTTCAAAATATTTCATGACTATTTTCAACAAAATATCATTCTTTTAAAATTGCATAGTTTTGTGAAGATAAAATGATTTTGAAGAAGAAAGGATATTTTCCTCAAAAATTCATTTCAAGTGTTTTATCAAAACCATTTTTCATCTAAGATAACAGTATTTCATATGTGTTTGTTTCAAGTATAATGTCTCTATGATTTACATGGTTTCACTTTTCTTATTATGAAATGATATCCATTTGTTTTATATGGATTATGAAATGATGGGATGATGTTTATGAAACCCATTTTATTCTTTGGGTTATGGTGAATGTTTTATGTTTATTTTGTGGAAAAAGTAAGAATGATTTCATTGTGAGATGGGTGGGACCTATATCTCCCTCCAATTCATTGGGTAAAGATTTATATCTCATGAGATATACATGGCTGGAATGGTAAGTTAATCCGGTTCAGTATTACAGGACTGGAACGAGGAGTGAACTCGATTCAGAAAGGGAATTTTTCCACTAAGATGGTCTTGGAAGCAATGTGTTGGCTACTATGGAAATCATTACATGTGATTAGTGGATGCCACAATTACATGTTTTATTCCCATGCTATTTTATCAGTCTTAATGTTTATTTATGATCTATGCCTTATGTACTTCCATGTTTTATGTTATTGCTCAAGCTTTTGATGTTTAAACATTATGTTCATGTTTTTAAGTTCAAATGTATATGGTATGTTTTATTTTATCCATGCTTACACTTACTGAGCATTTGAGCTCACCCTTTTCATGTTTTCATTTCCTCAGGACATAAAGAAAGGTTTTAGGTAAGAAAAAAAGGGGAAGATCATTATTGGGAGATGTTGAAGATCTTTCACCACGATAAGAAGATTTTATTTCGAGTTTCCAAAGACACTAAACTATTACGATCCACGTGTGTTTGTTTTTGTTATGTATTAAGTATTCCACAAAAGTAATGTATTGTCCATGTACATCAAGCTTCGGGTCTCTACATCTATCATCGCCTACACCATATCTAGTCCAGAAAATGAAGTCTCACCAACCTCAATCCTGTACATGGGTGACCTATGGTGTATCTTATACAATTCCTCAAAATATTTCACATATATAGTGGATTTATAGTTGTTTTTATTAAAAATACATAAATTTAAAGTGATCCTACAATATCCAAATGATGTCCAAAACATATTCTCTTAGTATATCCTCCAACACCTAGATAGTCCACCTAGTTTAGCCAATATTCAAGGTGTGGAATGCAATTCTCATCTTGAAATGGGTCCATATGGATTACTTCAAGACTATCCACATCCATTATATATATCTCACATCAAAATCAAAGATTATATTTATGTGTACCCCATCAAGATAGAAAATATCCCACTCAAATAATTTCACCAAACTCTCAAAAGAGTTCTTATCTTAGATTGATAAAAGGGTGATGACTTGGTTAGTCAGTCAACAATCACCTAGATATCATCATGGTATATCACTGTTAATGGAAGATCTATCATAAACTACAGGGAAATTCCATCCTAATTCAATTTTGAAACCTCAAGTGGCCATGTCAACCATGATGAAACCTATTTTTCAACCATAACCTACTAACATATGAGGAAACAAGAAACGAACTCAGAAACACAATGCCTCATTCCGACCCACCCAAATTGATGTTGAATATTTCTATACATATTCATCACACAAGTATTTATATCAAAAAATTTTGTTTGAAACACCCTAAACACATCCTCACACATCATGACTGAAACCACCATCTATCCATAGAAAATAATGATGTGATCCCCTCTATAAAATAAATCTGCTGAATCTCATTAGGATATCTAGTCACATAAAACCTCATAGTCAATGTCTTCTAATTGGGCCACTCTCACGCAGTGAAGAACCAGATTAGTCACCACCACAGACTAATTAAATGTTTCACCCCTCTGCTCCCCAAGGTCAATAGTAATGAAACAAACTGCTCAAACACCTCTTCAACCAAGTGATAAAGAAACTTCCAACTAAAGGTATCTACCACCACATTCTCCTTCCATTAGGTATTCACTATCTAAAAGTAAATATCTGGTATAAAATCATACTAATGTCTCCATATTTTATTATGATCTATCTAATTGAATATGTACCTAAAACTGTAGTGGTCTATGTAAATAAAAAAAATTTGTTCCCAAAAAATGGTGACTCGCTATCATCAAGGAGAAGAATACCATCAGCAGCTTGAGGATACGAGTCACATATTTTTTCTCATATGGTTTCAACTTAAATGACACATAGGTTACCACTTCCTTACTATTTATCGATACACACTCGAGTGTAAATCTTGAGGCATTATAGAACACTATATACTCCATGTCGTCCTCTGGTAGTTACAACACATGAGTATTGGCCAACCTCATCCTCAAATACACAAAGCCTCCCTAGAACTACTCAGTCTAGGAAATCAGCTACCCTAACTATTTCATGCTAGTAAAAGGGGATACAATCTAGGAAACTTTTACCATAAGTATCTTGTAGTATCCTACCATCTAAAGGAATCTATGCATCTCTGACGTGCTCATGGGTGGGTCCCATGTGAGCACCTCATCAATATTCAATGGATCTAAAACTATTCATTTCATAGAGATTACATTCACTAGAAATTGATCCGCCTATATCCAAAAATAACACGTAAGAATATTACCGTATAGATATTTCTGTTGATGTATGTGGACAAAAATTCTCAAATTCTCTAAATGTTCCTCCTCCAATGTAGTGTAAATGATAATTTTATTAATGAATTAAACCATAAACCATTAATATAATTCTATAATATCATGTTCCTAAGTAATATGAACACAATTGGGGAACTCATCACAAGAAAAAGAATAAAAAATAACTCATAATTTTCATAGTGACCTCATAAATTTGTCTCTGCAAAATAATCCTCACAAACTCTCAAATGGTGGTTGTTGGATATGAGATTGATCATTGAGAAACATCTCACACAATTAAAATAGTGGAATTGGTCATCAATCCCTATTATGGGGTACTTTTTTTATCATCACTTGTTTCACATGATTATAGTTAACAGAAAACCTCAATCTCTTACTCACCTTTTTATGAACAATATTGGAGCCTCCCGAGGGACACATTGGGTTTCATAAAAACTTTCTCACAAAGGTCCTCCAACTCCACTGTTAACTCACAGAGCCCTATAGGTTCAATAATATATGTCGTATAATATATTGGTGTCATATTTTGGAGAAAATTATTGTAAAATAACATATCCTTCCTTGAAGTTACACCTTGGATGTCTTTGGGAAAGACAACGATAAATTCCCCCACTCTTTTCGGAGACTGGATGTTTGAAGAGCATGTTTCACCAAGGGAAAAAAATCACCAAATGGTGGGTGATGAGATATATCCATTCCATCATGACCCCATATTTCACATTCATATGTTCTCTCTTATCCAAAAATCAATGTACATACATCTAAATCTACTGTGACGAAAGATAACCTAGTAATTCACCATATAAAACCCGTATTTTACCAAGACGATATCATAAGGATACATCATGACAACTAAAAGATCTCATAAGAAGAAATCCCCATCGACCTACAACTCGCACTATTGACATATGTGGGATATAAAAGATTCACTCCAAGAATGAACATCTAGCCATAACTGTTGGGATAAAACCTCTACGAGAAACTATATATCTTACTTTAGGGATATGGATATGAAATAATGAATAATTCCCCTGTCAAAAAAGTAGTATAGATATGGTAGTGTAAACATATATCATAATTCAAATAATCTCTTGAGATCGCTAATCGTATCCCTTGTTCACCCACAACTGACGACAATCGTAACCACTAGTTCCCTAAGATTAACATGGTCCATTTTGGGGAGGTGATAGAAGTTTCTAAAAATTCCATCCATCACATTCAATTCCTCCCCCTACAGCCACACAAATTTCTTTTCTATATCCACCTCCCTAAGGGCAACCATGTTTTTGTATAAGGTATCACTAATCATGGAACTACCTCTACCATGGTGGTCCATCCCATTCCAGACCACCATCCAAAGCATGATGGGTCAAGAAATCAATATCCATATAACCATGCCTATCACATGCATAACATTTCCATTATTCTGTTTGATGTTATACTTTATAAAAACCCTATTCTATAGGTCCTCATGTATGGTCCTACATGTGGGTAGGTATCCTTCTCCAAAACATTAACAATCTTATCCTACTTGCCACAATAGATAACTCAGTCCCATGTCATCCACAACCATTTCCTACCACCCAACTTCGTCACAATTTTAACTATGTGCTCAAAATGGATGTCTACATGGAGGCATACATAATGCTATCAAGACATCCGTAGTTAGATGAGCATATATATACCTATATGTAAATATTAGGAGATAAATACAGAAGGGTTGAAAAAAACTCAATCATATATGATTTTTGTTCCAATTTTCCCTATAACTAATGTATTAGTATGTTGGTCGATAAGAAGTTATTCAGAGTCCTAGTGAATGGATAGGTCGGTAGTTGCACTAACATCGAGTTCCATAGCATGAAATCCACAATTGAAACACTCTAAAAACATTCCCTTAAGTCCCAACCAATTCTCACTAGGGGTATAACTCCAAACAACACCTAAGGATGAGCTATTATAATGCCACTCTATTAGGATAAAGTTTTTCGGTATGTGTCACCAGAATAAGTGGAAGACTCATTACACCTCCCTTTATATCTCATACGCTTCTCCGGAGACTACTATATCCCCATATGTGGGAAAATAATCATGATAGGATACTCATGGTCTAAAATTCGATTCCAATAGAAGAATATAGGATAGGTAAAATAATCTTGCATAAGTACACAATGTGTATGAGGGGTCACATGGTGTGTGACCTCACCTCAATTCCTAGTCATGTTCTCCAAATGATACAGCTTAAATCAATGTCATGGTACACAATGTATCTAAAAAAGGACATTGTATGTACAACTATCTAGGCTTCTGGGAATGTAAAGATAACACATGGCTCTGCTACTTAGGTAAGGTTACACAATGTGTGGGACCCTCCACATAGGGAGTGGGCCTCACCACACAAAATATCATCCTTAACTGACATGAAACCATAGATTCTGTGGAAATTAGAAACAAATGGCATGTGTTCTTCTTCATTATATGACGTTTAGTCACTAAAAATTTTCTTTCTTCATGAATAATCGGATTTGTGTCCACCACCACCATTCTCATTTTTTGAACACCAAATATGAATGGAAATGCCTCTAACAATTGACACATAGCCTCTAGTTTCCATAAATTGGGAATTTGTTCACTACATGGGAATCTATCCCATATCAGCTGTTGTATTAGATCTCAAAACAAATGTTTATCACTTGAAACCGATGATCCAATCATGATATTTCACTAAATCATAAATCTTTACATCATTAAAAAAGCCCAAAAATCTTGGGTTTTGATCATGCTCTAACCCAACCCGGTAATGTCAAACCGTAATCTCCAAAGGGAAAAGGTGAAGAGTGCAATAAATATTGAGGTAAAAGCACATGAAAAAATGTAATGAGAATTAGTGACCAATGTGATCCCATACAGTTATCATAAATTTTCTAATCAAGGGTTTTGTCATGGAATAACAATTATTAACTGGTTTAAAAAAGTTAATTTACAAATAAAAATCATATAAAGAATATAGAATCATGTATCTAGATTAAAAAGTTAATATAGTTCATTCTTATCAAATCAAATAGGGAAGGAACTGTAATTAATGAACTATAACTTAGGCTGGAATTGATCATTTGTGAATAATAGAATTTCTAGAAATTAATATTAAGATGCACTGCACTCACTTCCCATCTCAATGCCTACTTTGATTCATTCTTCATTGATCCTCAATCTTCCAAAAACAATAAGGAATTATCTCAGCCCTAATTCTCTCAGGATTATGTGGTTAAACGTAGAAAAGAATCAAATAAATGTATTTATGGGGGATCAATATGTATGTGAATTTAATTAAAATAAATAAATTTAATTATTTATTTTATTAAACACTCTCCCAACAGCCTCTCAACTGGAAACCTGACTTCAAACAACTTTATATCATGCCTAGAGTAAACACCACATTTCAATATTAACTATGGTATCATGTTTCACATATGTGGTCTTGAAGTGTAGGAAAACCTTGTAAATATAAAATTACTCACTTTTGTGATTGAATATATTTATTATTTTTAAAATATCAAAACCAAGCCTCTATGGGCCTCATAATATCATTTCGATTCAGCACCTATCTGCAAATATATTCCTCAAAAAATTATAAATTATTATAAGGTAAAAACAAAGTCATTATATCCATAAATTTCTTTTATGTTCCCTTCATGATGTTTTATTTCATGGATGAATGTTTTGACACTAAGGAGATCAACATTCCCATTTCAAAGGCAGTAAGAAAATATATTGTGGATTGTCTAATCTTTATTAAGCGAATGAGTTCCCTAAGTAGTGCACCATGTGAAGAGAATCTAGGAATGTGGTTCATTTCACCATGTTCTATATGAGATCATATTTCATAGTGTATCTAACCAAGTCAAAAATACTTAGTCTGTTATCTCTAGTTCAATCCACTTAAAGTGTCTAACCCAGTCCAATATACTTATTGTGTTCCACAAAATCCCATTCAAAATTATATCAACTAGTGTATTTCTATTATTTTCATCTATTTATCATGTTGGACCTGGTCCCATCTAAATAGTCTATAAGTGGAGGTCATCTTTCATGGTGAATACTTGTCCACCAGCGTGGGTATATAGGGGCATGTACCGTAATCACGTGTAGAATTTTCCATGTGGTGCAATTTACTTAGGGACGTTTGTGTACTAGAACTCATGAAATATCCTCCATGAGGTCTATTTCCATAAAACTATACAGGCCATAGATATTACCTTTGAATAACTACCATGGGATGGAATGTACTATTATTCACTTTTGGTTTATCTCAATTCTCCCTTTCCCCTATGTCTTCTCTCAAAATATAAATCTGTGTCTTTATAGGAAATGGTGGGAATTAGCACAATTGTGTTTTCACACAATATAGGCATCAAATAGAATACATGTGGTACATCGTTGAAATGTCACGTAGTAGGGATCTTGAAAAGGATGACCTATGCAAAAAAATAAGAATTGAATGTGAAGTATCCATCAAACACATAAAAGGAAGAGTGCATGGAGGAACGAGGTTTCACATACATTGGGTTGTAAGTTGATCCCATGTCCATAAAATTTCTCAGCTGGGTTGTTTTCCTATCATCAACACCATGCGGTTGGTAGGGAGGTGTGGCATCATGAATTCTTGTATGTTCGGTAGTTGGATCAATCTTATGTGCATGGAGAAATTCGTCTTCATTATATAAGCTTCAATCTAATCTCGATCTTCTGCAAGAAAGGTCACAAGGGTACTTTGCGGGCGGCCCTGGTGTCGATCGAGTCTCATCATGTGGTATGTTGGTAGTTTTCTAGTACATCAGTGATAGTAATATAGATTCTATCATCATTTTTAATACATCCATTTAATCATATATTCTCTTCATCGTGAATGTGTTTTTCCATCAAAAGTTCACTAGGCAGATGATGTGGTTGTATTTCATGAGGTTACATGGTGATGACTCACTGGGTTATCAAGCATGTTTTCATCATTATAGAATAAAGGCGACATTAAAATTGGCATAAAATTTGATCCATATGTGATTTTTGGTTCCACGAGTATTCAAATGGAATCCTAGAAAATGAACTACACCCCTACCTATTGGAATCCCCAATAAAAGGTATTATAGAATCATAAAAACTGCCCAAAATACCCTAAAAATGGATTTATTGATTCAATTCCCTTTTTATCAACAAATTTTGAAATATATAGCTTACTGTTAGTAGGAGGTTCATATAAACAAATCAACAGGATGAGAAATTTTGGAGTAGCCACCATCCCACACTGCCTGAAAAATAACTAGGCCCATCGAAATCCCATTTGATTTTGTTTCAGGCATTGAGGCTCTTCTTTCACAAACTAAACTTGTGTTTTCTAGGTGGGGACCATGTCTTAAACTCTATGGAAAAGTTTGGAATTAATTTCTAAGTAATAAATTTCATATTCACATCCATTTAACAAAATATCATATTTTAGAACCAGTAATACTTTGCAATGTCTTGATGGTTTTATTGTTAACAATTAGTGGGATTGTTTCAAAAAAATCTACTATATGTATCTTTTGAAACACATTCACAACTAGAATTTCCTTTTACATCTTTCCACCATCCACTTCTTCCTTTATCCAAACACATATGTTCAAACAGAACATTCTTCCCCTTTGGTAATTCCATTATAACTATTTTTCTCATAGAATGAATCAATTTCATCTATAATCACTAACTATCACTTTCTTGAATCACTAGGAATATCCACTTATTTTGGTATCTTGGACACCACTCCATACATAAGAATTTTGTAATGAAAATCAGGTCAAAAATTGTTAATTAGTAATATTATCCAAGTAGACTTCCATAACTCTACCAAAATTTACTCCCTTTTTAGAACCAATAATTCTAGAATTTATATTTTTTAAGATCATCCACAAGATTCCAAAGTTATTAATCCATCCAATAATTCTTACATATCTATAGATTCTTTTATAATTTTCATGTTTTCTAAAATTCTTAGAACGTATAACATTTTAACACCTCTTTTTAGGTTATCTGAGTTGTGTCCAATCAATTATTTATTCTTAAGTCCATCTTCCAATATATTTTGGTATTTCTATAAGACGATTTCATTAAAGTGAACATTGTATCATCTAATGATCTTTTTTTATTATCTTAAATCCAAAACCCATATTTTTTATCTTTATAAAAAAATACATAATATCTAATATTCATTGATTTTAAAAAGATTCGTGGAATCATCATGCATGTAGGTGAGAAATCTGAAAAATTAAAATTGGAAAACTTCCATTTTTATTCAACCCATGGTTGTTTCATAATATCTTACACCAAAAATATGTATGCACGTTTTTTCAAAATATATGTATAACAGTTGGATTCTTTTTTCCAAAAACTCCATGGGAATTTTGGACAGTATTATAATGATTTGAACCTCTTTATTCAGTGTCTAGTTCATCTTATATATTGCCCTAATTTATCCTAGTTTTTATATAATTGTATTTTTTAAAAAATTCCTTCTTTAAAAAACTATTGAATTTCAAACTACAATATTATCCACCATTATAAGGCCTTAATAATATAGTTCAATTAATAATATTATTCAACATTATGTACCTCCATGAAAAACCCCCACACTTTATGATTACAGAAGTAAAATTAATCTTTAATTTTTGAATCATTTGGGAATTTCACAAATTATAATGATCCACCATGTGAAAAAGATATCGTAGACCGAAAAAACATCCATATGAGGAGGTCTAATTTTCAATACATTTCTATACATATTTTTATGATAAATGAAAACTATATCTACTTTTCAAGGATAAAACCTTCACCATATCCAAAATCCTTATGACCGAGATACGGTGTTCACTAATACCATTAATAATCGCATGTTATTATCACATAGATTCCCATTACAATAAATGATATAAATCCATAACATGATAATTTTTTATTATATAAATATTTTTACACCTGATCTTCCAGTCAGATATAAAATATTATCATTGAAACCTCTATACTAAACCATATAACCCCCATGTAGCCTTCCATAAATCATCTATGAATCTTGTTTTAAATCCCAATTCATCCATCTGAACAATATCAATTATATTCTTCCATAACCCTTATTTGTAAGATCTATTATGTAACACCAAGAATATTTTATTTGACATTTGGGCTTTCACATCCCCCTTTTGAAAGATCTCTAGAGATTAACATAAACTAGATGGACCATGTCAAACCTTTTGGGAACATAATTAACCGTCCATGGCCCTTTGGATTAAAATGGAACAAATAACTTCAGTAGTGATCTATGATTCCATCAAAATATTAATAATAATTTTTAAACTACTATTAAAATTAACAATAGTGTTTTTTGTATTTAATATTCTTAAAATAGACCTTGCAGAATACACCCAATGATATCTACAACATTTATTCTAGTGCAATTTTTTCTAACAATCTGAACATATAATCCTAGGACTAGTAAATTTAACATGAATTATTTCCCTTGATTTATCTTCTAATTTCCTCCATCCATTCTATTAAATAGAATTTTACCCACCTTTCACATTTAATGTGGTTCTATTAGGTCCATGTAGATCCTTACAACTAGTCTATTTATTCTGAATAAGATCATGAATATCTTATGAAACAAGGTTAGTCATTCTATAAACATATATTATATAAATAATTATCATGTCACAAGATTCTAAAAGTGATGAATGTAGTGAAAAATCACACACATATTGTAAATACATCCATTTAACTGATTTGAGGTGACTCTATGTCAGGTCAAAGTCATTGGAATTATAATATATATTTCATCCTTCTAAAATTATCATGTACAATAACATAAACATCATAAAGAGTTTATTCATTTTCGTTATCTTCTCATACATATCAACTACTGCCTTTATTATCTCAATTGTGTTATTCACCTCCCAAATTTTATAGGTATCATTTTGTTCCAGTGACATTCATATCATTATAACTTCCTTCATATCAAGATTTTCCCATTATTATTTTTTCATTTCTATCTATTTGAATCCTTTTTATAAAACCACTTGGTTCTTCTCAAATAGATAATAATCTATCTGCATCTTCTATAAAATGATGTTAGTACCATTGAATTTTTCTATTAATAAATTTCCTTTCTCTAAAAACATTTCTTTTGATGTATTTGAATCTCATTGAAATGAAACTATTTAGAAATAAGAAAATTTTCTAAAGAGTCTAATACTGACTATGATGAGTTATACAGAACCACAAGAATTGATGTAACTTTTTGGGGTTTGGAACCTCCACAACTAGAATAAATCCTCTAGAACATCATCAGTGGGATAAATTCTTGAAATTATAGATGTTTAGGAATCCCATGAATATGATGTATCTAGAACAAGAATTTATAAAAAAAACAATATACCTACACAATAATTCCACCCCCACACACCCAATAAAAATAAATATCCTAGAAATAACTAACAAATTAGAGAAAATACCAAAAATAATTGGAAGAAAGAGATTTTAAATTGTTGAAATTTAGTCTTAAATAGATGAGCGAACATTGATGATTCATTTCAGTTAAAAAAGGATGTAAAAAATTGAAATAAAAATAAAAAATTTCAACTGATATTAGATAAATAATCATCATTTTATCAAGTAATCCTACCCCATCTATTTATAGTGTGGCCCATCCAATCATCTAGTTCTTCCACCTACAAAATTTTATGGGGGATCATTTTTGGACTTCATAACTAATAATTCACCATAGGTCTCTCTAACTCAACTATTATTTAATGGTAATTAGTTCTTGTCATTATAACTAAAATTTCTGATAATTAATATATCAATTTTGAAAACTTCTTGTCACACCTTACATAACACCATCAATGTTATTTTTATATGAGTTATAGCTTCCACACTTACATTATCCAAACATAACCACTTGAACTCATTATTCCAAAATTTGTCCATCAAATAATATTTCATCCTTCTAGTCACATACAATTATGAATATTCATTGGTATAATTCCCTTTTTTCCTATTCACTCATTTAAAATTTAATAATAATAAAACAAATGTAGAATTAAGTATTTTCTAAAATGGTATTATTATAGTTTCATTATATTTTGTTCTATTTTGTTTAATATATGTGTGTATGAGATATAGTGTGATAATAATTATTTTCATTATTAAACAAATAAAATTCTATACATAGCTATGAATAATAATATAACTAAGGGTTATGATACAATATTAGGGTGAGTATGATTTTTATATATTATATGTCATATAGGTAGAGAATTGAAAATTGGATGTTACCCAACTATGGAAATGTCATATAGATTTATTGTATCTAGATTATCTCTATTTTAGTGTTACTTATAAGATACCATGTTTTTAAATGAGGTGTAGATATTCTTAATTTTAGTTAAAATCTTATTTTTTACCTAATGTGAGTACCCAAGTAGATCAGGGTAGTTTCAAGAGTTTCTAAGGATTTCACAGATCCCCGAGGCATAATTTTTTTTAAATGCATATGATATGCAAGGTTAGTAACAATTGTACGACCCAAGATTCATGTTTTTCAGTAACCATACAGGGTTAGATAAAGAGAATCATACGGAACATGGTATGTTCTAACCTTGTCCCTAGGGCCTTATGCCAATGCCTGAGCAGCTTCAATTTTTAGCAGGGTCCAAACACATGATTGGAACATGGTTTTTCAAAACATGCTCCATAAACTTACAATAGGATACATGAATAGTGTTATGGGGAACAATTCGTTCATGGTTTTCCAATCCATGTGAATGAACCTTCTGGGATCCCTACTGACATAGTAAAGGGTGCATAGTTGGCACACAGTTTGTCCAACAATGTGTCTAAACCTTGTGACCTTGGAATTAGTGGGGAAATTACAATTTTGAAATAAAAATTATAATAAGCTAAAACCATTATATTATTTCCTACAACTAATTTCATTTCATCCTCCTATCTAGTTTCTTAAATCCTAACCTTGGATTTGGTTCCAATCCACCGTTTGACTTCAAATTCAGACACTATATGCCTAGTTGAATCTACCTCAGTGAGTTCTTCATACAATAATTCCATTATTCATTTGTATTCGTGTTTATGGATTTATTTAGGTGAAATATCATATTCCCTATTTCCATTATTTTAATCCCTTTAACCTTTTTTCCTAATCTAGAATGAATCCGAGATTAATACTGGATGAGTATTAGACAATGGGTATATAGTAGGTGGTGGGTACATTTCGATTAAGGTTAGTGTTTTATAAGTCTTGTTTCCATTGTGTATCATGTCATATATTCCATCATTACACGTAAAAGAAAATAAATACATTGATTAATGTGTTTGGGACCTATTTAGGTTTCCCACAAGCGTCTTTATATGGTTAGAGGTCATTCTCCTCACCCTGAGCCACCCATGGGGTGTGTTCTTCTATTTTTATAGTGTTTGGCGACCTATGATGTATGTTTTTTTATATACCTTATTTTATACAAAACGTTTGGGTGTTTTTGACTTTACTGATTTTTTTGGGAGCCTTGATGAATTGAATGAGAGTGAAATGATTATTTAAAAGAGCATTTACTCATCCATTGAAATGTGAGTAGATGTTTTTTAATAGTTTAAATGTTTAAATTGAATATAATAAAATAGGATTGATGAACTCATGGATTATAAATGAATATGAAATGAATTTGAAAATGAGGTGATGTATAAATAATGGAAGTGGACCCCGTGGACATCTCTACTCTTATGATCCTGGTTCAATAAGATTCTATGGACATTTATAATCCATGGATCAATATTAATTATTGTTTTGGATTCCTTGTACATTTCTACTCCCATGATCTTGATTCCATAGGATGCTATGGACATTGTTACTCCATAGACCTAGATTTCATGGACTCACCTTGTACGTGCTTTGTGGAATTGATCCTTGGGATCCACCTAAGTCATTACCGAGTTTCCATTAGGATGATCCGTAGACTTTCCAAGGATTCCTTGGTCATTTACACTGTGGATCTGTTCCTTTAATGCATGATATGTGATTACACGACATTGGATAATTTTGATATTTACGATGATTTACATTTATCCATTGATTATAGTTTCTTTTTTACATTTTTCCATTATTTGTGAGATTTTGATTTCAAACACAGTGAGACATGATTGTCCAGATCGGATAACTATTTTTTCTAAACTATACTTTTAAAACTTGTGTACTTGTGATATATTTCACACAGCTACATTGTATATACACAAAATGGAAATGTTAAAGACCTCGTTGGTGGTGGCCTACTGAGTGTTATCTCGTAAACTATTCGAGTCACCATTGGGTACCCAGAGAGACATCATGGATGTAGATAGGGACCCGGGTAAGCACCCAATATGTGATGACTGATATTATTATTTACTTGGATTAGAGGACTATAATACCGAGAGATTCACCAAAAAATAGAAGAATATAGTTCCCCATAAGTATTTTTTTTATTTTGATACATGTATTGTACCAAAAAAAAATATTTCCATGTAATTCCTTATATTTTTTGTAGAGGCATGACATTATCATAATACTTTAAATGAAAATTCTTTTGGAATTATTATTATAACCTTCATTTGTATTCTTATCTTATATATTTTATATATATTATGCTTTTCCTAATTTATTTTCATGAGGAACCACTATGTTACTCTAAAAATGATGGTATATTATCCCAATTTTACCATTTAGACTAACATTGAAAGTTGTTAGCCTCTGGTGTGTAGGGTGGCGCACTTGAGCCCATGTGACCCACCAACATGGGGCACCATTGTTTGGCTCACGGGTCAGGATGTTACAAAGTTCTGTCAGATATTTTATGCTTTGAATTTACTATTTTGAGATAATATTTAAGAAACTTGGATGTGTTGGAATTCGGTGATGAGTTTTTCTTGTGAGTAGCTAACACATGTTCAGGAAAAATCCAAATTTCCTCAAATGGGACATTTTTTTTTGGTTTTTTACTATAAAAGGTGATTTGATTATATTTTTGGGTGACGTACTAGATGTTTGATATTTTTTATGATTATTCATATTATTATTTCCTGTTGACCTGAGGGTGATCCATATTATGAATAATTTTAGAAACCTTATATGATTCACATGATATGAATTTTACATGCCAAATAGGATGTATTACATGACTACAAGACATTTATTATGTGTTTCTAGTGTTTTAGAATTATTATCAGCTAACGATTCTTAAAATAAATTTCGAAACATAATTGGTACTTAGATTTATTTTTGTAACCTAAAAAATGTTTTCCTACATAGGCTATAGTAAACAGCATTAGAAGTAAATTATTGAACATTGAATCATGGAATGAATGTCTTATGGTTTGGAATATGATATGGTTGGGATTGATTGGCCATCAAACCTCTGTCTATAATGTTTACAATACCTTATAGGCTGGAAGTGGTGAACCATTTAGTTAAAAACATTCGATATAATTGAAACATATATATATATGTGTGTGTGTGTAAATGACTTTAAAATTATGACATTAGAAGGTCAATGATAAATAGATTTTTCAATTGAACTGGATAGTCCATATATTAGGACCCATGCCATGAAAAAGAGTTCTTGACCTAGATCTGACTTTATGGTGTGTAGTATAAAGTGTATGTAGTTTTTTATATGATTTTTTATTACATAGTCCTAAATTTACGAGAAATTAGAGGGGTGTTAATTATTAATGGGAAGGCTTCGACCAATAATATGTTTTTTTATTTTTGACATGGTTGTTACATGCTACTTTTTTTAGGTTTGTTTGTTGAATTATATAGATATTCTACCATGAAGAGCTCCAGACTTGAACAAGGAGGGTGGTGATGGACATTCTCTGGAGGTAGTGGTCCCTAGCCCACTTGTAGAACCACTAGTTGTTACAGTTCAAGAACCTCATGTCATTCCAGATATGGGGGTTGATTCCATGTTTTGAGAGAGTTTTATGTGCTTTATATAGACTGTTTAAGGTGACATAAAGCCTTCCTTATCTATATAATAACAAATTTTCGTGTACTTAAAATCATATCATCTTGTGTTTTTGGGGGTGTAGGTTCACAAGTTACAAAGATGTGGCTTGAGAATATATTTTCTATCTTCAATCATCTGGAGACACCTCGTGGGAGGGGAGTGAAGCTCTTGACATGTATGCTCTGGGGAGAATCTAAGAAATGGTGGGATGTTTTGAACACATATGATACTCTTCAAAACCAGGTTTGGTGGGATTTATAATCTAGATTTTCTGATTACATATTTCTTGGGACTCTAAGGGTTGAGTGGACCAGTGATTTTATGCAGATAAAATAGTGAGTGGTGACTATTATAGTGTATCCAATATTATTCACAGAGCTTCAACATTTTTCATTGATTTATCTTCTTGATAAGACATCGAGGATGAGACACTTTCTGAAACGTCTCAATAATTTTGTTCGATCATAATTCAACATGTTTCGGTTAACTACTATTACAAAGATAGTAAATGAGGTTCTTATTTCTGAACGGATCCTGAGGAGAAGTAGGTGTGTAGGGTAGGGAGGTGAAGCTTCATGTTCTAATGGTTCAATGTCTAGTGGTAGAAAAAACTGTATTGTGGCTTATCGTGAGGGGAATAAAAGCCAATGTGTGAGTGTTGGTAGTGGTGTCTTTTGTCGTAAGCATGTGATATGGGAAATGTGAGGAGGCAGTGTGATAAAGACCCATTCAAGTACAAATAATGTGGTAGAATTAGTCATGTACAACGATTCTACAAGACATTCCATCAAACAATTAGTGAAAGGGGATTGACTCTGACTCTGGGTTCAAAGGAAAGATTCACATATATTCCTACAATTAGGAGATGGAGTATTGTCCGCCATTCTGGAAGAGGTTGTGGTTGGGTTCGAGGAATCTAATCACTAGTTGTACCATGATAAATAAGTGGAATTATAATTGGTAGTGAGGTTGTTTCGAAGGGCCACAGTTTAGGCTATATATATTCAATTCATCCTGCACTAAAAGATAAGAGAATCAGGATATCTATGGTGAGAGGTATGTTCATTGTATCATATAATATAGTTTCTACTATTTTCAATATAGTGCTTCTCATTCATTCATAATTTTGCCAATTGTGGAGAGTTTCAAGTTATTTGTTCCCTTTTTTGATGGTTTTATGACACTAGATACTCTATTGGGGATCATATAGAAGAGTATAATCCATTATAGGGTGTTCCCCCTTGAGGTGAGGGGGTTTCAGTTCATATGGGACATCGTTTTCCTTGAGATGAGAAGGTTTGATGTCATTATTGGGATGAACTAATTGGTTCCATTTCATGTGATAATTAATTTATATCTCCGATGGATCACATTCACATCACAAGTTGGCGTATTTTTTATTAACAAGGGTGAATAAAATGTCCAATAAAAAATAAATGCACTTGAGCATCGTGGGATCGAAGAGATGACAACCGAGATTTATAACTTAAAACTAGATGATCCGGGAATATATCAAGAACATTTCCCTCTAGTATTTGATTATTTTGGAGATGTTTTCCAAGATTAATTTTCTTCTTTACCTAAAAATAGGGAGGTGGAGTTTTCCATCGAACTAGTTCTATAAGATACACTTATATCCATTACTCTTTATAGGATGGCTACTACAATGATTCAGGTGCCTAAGAGGTACATAATGTTTTTAAAAGTGAATAGGGTTTATATGAACCATCACTTCTCCATGGGGTTAACTAGTCCTTTTTCAAAAAAGAGGACAGAACCCTTCGGATATGTGTGGATTATTGGAAACTGAATCAAATGATGATTAATAACCAGTACCCATTACCATGGATAGATGATCTCTTCGAGCAGCTCTGAGGAGTTAGGGTTTTATCGAATATTGATTTGAAGAGATGTTATCACCAGGTGTGTGTTCAGCCTAAAAACATATCCCACGCATATTTTTTAGTAGTTATTGACTATATGATTATCTAGTAATTCATTTTTTGTCTTATGAACATACAATAATTTTTCATGGCACTGGTGAATTGGGTTTTCCATCATTATCTGGAATTGTTTGTTGTGGTATTCATTGATGATATCTTGGTGTATTCTCATAATTGAAATAACCAGGAAAAACATTTTGAGATCATTTTGGATAAAATTATAGGGAATAATTTATAATCTAATATCAAAAATTTCTACTAAATGATGGATAATATTCACTTCCTATGTCATATTATCCCATATATGAGTATCAGATAACCCAAAAATGGTTAGAGATATAATTTTCAAGGAGATTCTTATGAAATTATTTGAAATATGATGCTTCATGGGGATACATAAATATTATTATAATTTTATTCAGGACATCTCATTCTTAGAATCACCACATATGGTCTTGACTAAGAAGGGTGTGGATTTTTTATTTATAGATAATAATGAGATAGCCTATTATGAGTAAAACAGAGACTAACTTTAGTACCAATCTTGAATCTTTCAGAGTAGAATAGAATCTATATTGTATAATATGATGTAATTGGTATTGATCTAGGAGTATTTATAATGTTTGGTTAATGAGTTATGGCAAATGGGTCTTTTCAGATAAGTCCACATGAGAGGAACTACCCAACACATGATATCTAGTTTGCTGTTATTGTTCATTCCTTGTGTTATTGGAGGCATTATTTATTGTAATAGTGTATTTGGTGTTAAAGAACCTCCAAAACCTCATGTATATATTTGAAAATTGTGACTTGAACCATTGTAAATGAAGGTGAGTGGGGTTCCAAAAGTCATTTGACTTCAACATTGCCTATATACCCATGATGGGAAAGTCAGTTACTATTGCACTAAGAAGGATGACTCATACACAGTCATTTCATGGGGAAAATAGTAGTGGTTGATTATGGGATTATTCTCAAAGATATGGTTGAAGGTGTAAGATGGCTGAGAATAGAATTTTCTATCATCATTAGTTGTGATATCTACTCTACTTGATGGAGTGAGGGTGAGACAATAATCTAATGGTGAGGGCCTAGTCTTCTAGGAGAGTGTGGAAGGTGAGGACCAACTTCATGGTTGGAATATTGGTTAGGATGAAATTATGTGCATTAATGGTAATTTTTGGGTTCCAATATACATATCCACAGAGCTGATGTTGGGGTTTCATGCATCATATTGTTTAGTACATCCTGGTGTTACTAATATGTATAAAAATTTATGCTGCCAATATTGGTTTCTGGGTATAAAATGTGAGGTAGGATGTTTTGTCGTAAGGTATTCCACCTGCCAATAGGTGAATGAAAAACACTTGCGACTAGTAGAGATTGTATAAAAGTTACCCATTCTTGATTGTAATGGAGAATATGTTGTGATGAATTTCATGATCGGGGTTCTGATTTTGCCTCAAGGTAGTGATGATCCAAGGGTTGTTGTGGACTATCTCACAAAGTTCACCAATATTCATTCGACAATGGAGAATTTCTCATTTGAAGGGCTTGGTATAATCTATATCTATGAAATTTTAAACCATTATACGGTTCCACATCCCATAGTATCTGATAGGGACAACTAGTTTACATCATGATTTTAGAAATTCGTGTAGAGGGAATTGGGTACATAGGTGCTTCTAAGCATTACATACCACCCTCTGATTAATATCCAACCATACATCATAATTCAAGTGCTAGAGGGTAATCTTGTTGAATTCATACTTGATTACAGAGGCTCTTTGGTGAAGAATATACCCCTGGTTGAGTTCACCTATATTGAATGCTATCGGTAAAATATTCAAATGTCACATTATGAGGATTTTCATAGCAGGTAATGCCGATCAATTCTATAAAGGTAATAGTATAGAGAGGAAGATCTACATTGAATGTACCTCATATAAAACACATAGGACCATGTTCATATTATTTAGAAATGGATTTCCCCAACATTGTGTAGAAATAAATCCTATGTAGATTAGCATTGACAATCGTTGGGGTTTGAGGCCAGGTATCAGTTATCTTTATGTACCTATCTTGGGATTGGGAATAGATGAATTAAAAGATAGGGTAAGCTATCAAAATGATTTGTTAGACCTTTAATCATTCCAGAGAGAGCCATTCTAGTTGATTATCAGTAAAAATAACTAATTGGTAACAATCCATGCAAAATGTATTCTATGAATCATAGCTACATCATTTCCACTCAGACCCATATCACACTCTACAACTGAATGAGGTTGAGCTATAAGTAGATATGTCCTTCAAGGAGAATCCAACTAATATCCTTGATTGGATAATAGAGGCTCATTTAGGATATTCAGTTCCTCTAACAAGAGTATTATTGAAGCATGGCCTTGTAAAATATGATAGTTGGGAGTGGGAGGCTGACGTACATGATGAGTGGCCAGAGTTATTCATAGAAATGCATAACCACCCTTGGAATGGAAATTAAGTGATGAATTTCTTTAAGGGGGAAGATTTTAAGATCCAATGTTTTATATGAGGTATGAGACCTTTTTAATTTTAGTTAACCTCCTTGATTTTAACTAAATTTTAGTAACTAATATGACCATGGGAGTTTTCTAAGCCCGAAGGCCCGATTTTGGGAAAAGCAGATGGTTCACATGGTTAGCATAAAATGTGCTACCCAGAATACAAGGTTAGTATTAACCATGTTGGGTTATACAGAGAGTATCATAGGGTGCATGATTCACCCTAACCATATTATTAGGGTCACATGACCATATTTGAGCACCTTCATATTTTATCAAAGGCCAAATTAACAGTCAGTTCATGGTTTTTCTAACTATGGGTCATCACTACGTGATCAGAGACATGGAATATGGAATTGGGAATGGTTTTCAACCTATTTGAAAAAATGTGTGCATTAACCCTATGGTTTCCCTGTTGTGATACTGAGGGTGCACAATATTTCCAACCGTGCATCCAAAAACATGGGACCTAAGATTTAGATGGAATATTACCTTTTACCCCTAAAATTTTAATAAAAAAAACACTTTCTAGTATTACCTCTAGAAGAAAACATATAGTCATCATGTTTCATTTATTTATGCATAAGCTAGGCATTGGGGACAATTCTTCATCCATCCTCTAATTCAAAAATATATTGTCTAGCTGGATCTGAATCAGTGAGTTATTTAATAAACTTCCACCTTTGTTTTTTTGTCTTCTTATTGATGTATTTATTTAGTTGGAAGATAAAATTCCACATTTCTAGGGTTTTCATCCACTCTTCATTTTTATCATTATCTAGAAAAAATACGAGTTCAATATAGGATGAGTGATCTACTAATGGTATACAGTAGTTGGTAAATACCATTCCCTTAATGTTTGGTGTTTTATGTGACTTTATGTCATGGTTCTGCATTCCAGGATTTCTGATGTTATCGCTAAAATTAAATGAATGTTGTGATGAATGTTTTTCAGACCTGTTTAGTTTTTCCATTAGTTCATTTATATGGTTGGAGGTAATTCTCCCCAACATTTTCCACCTGTGGGGTTCATTCTACACTTTTTACATTGTTTAACCACCCATGAGGTGTGTTTTTGTTTCTTCCAAATCTCATACCGCCTTGTTGGGTGTGTTTGAGTTCACCAATAGATTTGGGAGCATTTTTGAATTGAATAATAATTAAATTATTATTTAGGATATGGTTTATGGCTCCTTTGAAATGTGGTCACATAATGTTTTAATTGGTTTTATTGTTTAAATGGAAAATATATAAATTGGTTTGGTAAACTCATGGATTATAAATGATTATGAAATGGGATGTGAAACGAGATGAATTATTTATAATGTTAGCAGTTTACTTATAAATTACTATTTCTTGGATCTTTAATCCATAGTAATCCAGGGAAATTTCTACCCCATAGATCCATAATGATTAATGTAGTTAATTCTTAGAACATTTCTACTGTTAGGAACATGATTAAATTGAATTATAGGGATATTTATACTCATTGGATCATGAATTCTTAGTTTCACCTTGGAAATGCTCCATGGACATGCTCATTGGGCTCCACACAAGTGTTTACTATGTTTTAATTGAGATTGTCCATAGAATCGATGAGGGCGAGTCTTTCATTTATGCCTTGGATTTGTCCCTTTAAATATTGACACATGATTACACAGCATAGGATGATGTGGATGTTGTAACATGATTTACCATTATCAAGTGACTACTGTTGCTTTCTTATAGATTCCATTTGGTCCTAGGATCTGTATTACTATTCATAGGTATCCATGTTAGGTTGTATATGATTAGATCTATTATTAACACTATACTTTTATTATCATTATACATTTGATATACTTCACACTATTACATTGTTTATACACATATTGGACTTGTTATACACACCATTGACGGTGGCCAAATCGGTGTTATGTCACACAATATTTAGGTCTTCATTGGGTTCCTAGACAGACTTCAGGGATATAGGTAGGGACTACGGTAAGCACCCACTATTTTATTCCTAGAAGGATCATTACCAAGGAACAAATAGTACATGACTAAACTATGCACATGATAATAGCTAGAGATAGCTCCTTGTTAGAGGTAATATTTTCATTATTTTTCATTTGTGTTTAAATTATTTAACCTCTTACAATTAATCTATTTGAGCTAATTTGTATCATTTTAGTGTTTTGTTGAATTATGGGCTTAATTTTGGAAATATGTTAATTCATGAAATTTAGCAGTTTTGTGTAGCTTCTGTATTTCGGGCATATCATTTAAAAAATTTGTCCAAATTGTATGATAACTTTTTTAGGCTTTTTATGCTCATGGGATTCAACTTTTTCTTCTAGAACATGAGCCAATTCGGCACAGAATGACCCATAAAAATTCAACAGTTGTTAAACATTTTCTGGACTGTTGAATGGACCCCACCATAATTAATGACGCATATATCATGATACACATGTCAAAAAGATGTTATTCGAGTTGGAAAATAAATAAGACTCTACGCGTCATGTTAATAATAAATGTAATGAAGAAATTAGGTCATTTATGCATCCACTGAATGCGGAAAAAGAGAAGAATTTGAAGAGTCCCCTCGGGTAGAGAAAGATGTCATTAGTAATTCGAGGACAACATTTTGTTTGTAAGACCCCATTTTAGGGAACGGTATGTTTTTTGTGTTTTGAGTTAAACCATTTGTTTATTCAGGCTTTAAAATGTTTCCTGAAATTGTGGGTGGCCTTGGGGGTATTCTAGGGGCTCGGGGAAAGGATGAAAAGAAATCTAGGTAAGACAGGCCAGGGCGCACGGCCTGCGCACAGGCTGGAAAACCGTTCGGCCTACCCAGGCCAAATCTTATGAACCTACCTCCCCTGGACAGAATCATGTGCATGTTTTTCACATGGTTTGAAAAACCCTGTGGATAAATCATTCGACCCCTCCTCCTCGGGACCGTGGCGTGCGCACGGTTTGTGCACAGTTTGCCAAACTGTGCGACCACTTAAAGTTGGGAAAATTACAAGTTGCCACTCTGGGAATTAAAAAACCACTCGGGATTTCCTCTCATCTTCTCCCTATCTACCCTAGGCATGAACCAAATATCCCAAAGTCTCCAAGAGATCGATATCCCTCATTTTTAATGTGTTTTTGGTGCCGTTGATTGTGGATCGATGTTCTGGGTATGGCTAATCTCATTCTTGCTTCTCTTTTTGGTTTAGGGTTTGTATCTTCTCTCCCTCTCATTCTGAAGCTCTAAAACACAAACTTTTGGGTGAGTCTTGTGTTGAAGGTCCAAAGGTTGGTTGGATCGAGGTCTAAGGACCCTTTTGAGATTGCGTTAAACCGTGGTTTTGAGGTAGGTGGTCTACAAGTGATATCCCCTAGTTATTTGGGTATATGTGCATATTTAGTTGTGTTCTTGCTTTCATATGGTTATGTTTTGGATAACCGTGGCATGTTTGGTAATAATGGTTCTTAAAATGGGAAATGGGGACCCTCACGATCCCCGTGGGATGTGTTGGGATAGACATGACCTAATTGGGGCCATCCATGGGATGTTCCAGCTTTTCCCGGATTTAGGGATTGATATTAAACAAGGGACCTTGTTGTAATGAATTGTAGATCCCTTGATAAATATGTTGGCATGATTGATAGAACTTGGAATTGAAGTTAGGTGATGCACCTAGACTTGTAAATAACCTAATGGTTAAAGTAGAATGACTTAAATCGTATATTCATGGGAATGATGAATGGGTTAAACGGGTTAAATGTGTCATCTGATTAAAGATCGTGATGGGGAAGATTATGGGTTTAATGTTGAATTCTTAGTGAGATAGGCATAACACATGGGAATTAGTTGAATGGTTAAATGATGTGAAATGGTAATGTGTTAATGGTTTAAGTCATGATGTGGATTCCCATGTGGGTTGTTGTGAATAGTGTTTTCCGAAGGGAAATGGTTTGGATGGTTGATGGTTACTTATATATAAGAAACTGCACATGGCTTCGTAGAGTGGGGTATGACTTGAGGATCTATGACCACGGGTCCAGTGAAGACTGAGGTTCTAAACTCTACCCTAATTCATGGGTTAGGAAAGGGGACTAAGGATCTATTCTCCTAACGGTAGTATCAACCAGGACTGAGGCTTTGAGGTGAGGTTATGGTTTCTATGAGGGGTTAGTCCTAGTGAAATAGGATAATGATGTGTATACCCTCTTGCATGTGACTGTTTTACTAAGACCCATGTAACATAATGTATTGGATCAACCCTTATAAATGTGATGAAATTGTAAATGGTGATAATGGGTGTGTAATTAATGATAATGAAAGTGGAAATGGCTTGCCTCTAAACAGGTTAATGGTACCTGAAATAATTACTTGGAAATTATCATTCATATTTCTCTTGCATGCACTACCAATTTTTACTGGATATTTTGTAGACATCGTTAATGGTGGCCTAATGAGTTGTACTCACACCCTGCTCGGGCCGCTGTTTGGTACCTGAGAAGAAATCATGTTTGCAGGTCAGGAGAAGGTCAAAGGTCCTTGCCAGATAGTGAGTGGACATGGGAAGCACTTGGGGGAGAATCCGGACATGGTGTCGGGACCATTTTATGGATTTTGGTTGTTTTTCCTATTTTGGGGTTTTTTACACTTTTTCACTTATAGTATAACATGAAATATTTATTATTGGAAATTAATGTTATACATGTTCCGTGATTATTGGTTATTGTTTCCGCTATTTTGGTTTGTTTCAGTTGTGGCTTACTATGATAAAAAAGGGTATAGTCTCCCCACTTGACTCCGTAGACCCTCGTTTCTAGTAGGCAGCCTTCGGTGTATGGGGAAGCGTGCATAAGGTCATGTAACCACTCGGCTTGGAGAACCCGTTTAGTGGCTTCCGGGTCGGGGACGTTACATAGTGGTATCAGAGAAGGTATTTATTCTCCTTATCTGAGGTCTTGTAATTTGGGATTGGTAGGCAAGGGTTAAGACATGTTGGGCCTTGGTAATGGGCTTGTGATTGGGAGTAGATAAGCCATGTATGTGGGAAAACACAAGTCACCCAGGGTGGGAAATATTGTTCTTGGTTTTGTGTTGTTACAGTTGATGTTATTTCATCGGTGGCTGATGCACATGAGTTTTGATGTGACTGTTTTGTGATATTTGGATTGTGACCTTAACAGAATTGGGATTGGTATTCATTCATTATTATAGGCACCATGGGATATATGTGACATTCATTGTATTAGACACACGCACGAGGTGGGGTGTGTGATGCAGGAAAGTAGGGTGCATCTTGCATTTTATGAAACCAAGAAGTAATGAGGAGAATGAAATAAAACAAGTGGGTAAATGATGTTTAATGGAGTAATAGGGTTTGAAACAAGTTGGAAAATGTTGATTGGATTTGTTTATGAAAATTGGGTTGTTGTAGCTATTAAAGAGATTTTGATAAAGTCATGAAAGTAATGTGGTATGTGTGATAAATCTCATGCTTGGGATTGTAGAGAAATGCCACCATGACGTCGGTTACCAGATGGGAAATAGGAGGGTGTTGCTGAGGAAACTCTTCCAGTAGAAGAGAAAGAAAATGTGGTGATTCAATGATGGTAGAGAAGGTCAGTTCTCGAAGAACTTAGCTCACCTTATGTAGATTATGGATCAGGACCCAGGGCGCGCTGCACCGAGTTTGTTTGAGCTGACAAGGGAGTTCCAGCGGCAGCACCCTCCAACATTCACCGGAGAGGGTGGGCCAGAGGCTGCGGATTTCTGGATAGATTCTATCCAGACTATAATAGATCATCTAAAGACCCCTATCAAAAAGCGGGTGAAGGTGGCCACTTATATGTTGTGAGGCCAGGCGAGGTGTTTGTTGGAAATTCATGCTCAAATTGAGCAGGCTGAGGGAATGTCATGGGAGGTTTTTCATGAAAAGTTTTTGGAGCATTTATACCTAGAGACTTTGAGACAGGATCGGGCTGAAAAATTTCTGAGCCTGACTCAGTGATCGCTATTGGCGAAGGACTATGCGAGTCACTTCACTAACTTGATACGTTTTGTCCCAGTGTTAGTAGGGGATGAGGCAGCAGTAGCAAGGTGTTTCCAGGATGGGCTAAGACATGAGATCAGGTCTCAAGTAAACATCTTCGTCTTGAAGAGGGTCACAGAGGTAGTAGATCAGGCACTTATCACGGAAGGAAACCAGAAGGGAACTTCGGGTAGTGGGCTTGTGGTGTCAGTAGGACAGATGAGCGGTGCAGCTACCGAAGGTCGAAAGTGATACCATTAGATCTCACAGCATGGTGGAAGTGTGCAAAGTGCCTAGAAGAGAGGGTCTACGTCTCTGAGTGGAAATCACATGTTCTGCTATCAGTACTGTAGACCGAGACACATGTGTGGTCAGTTTCCTCGACCTCCAGTTGAGTTCCACTCATGCGGCCGGATAGGACAAGTGCAGAAGTTCTACAGGAAACCACATCAGGTGGGAGAGTATGATGGTGGTAAGTAGGTACCATATATGGGAAGAGGATCAGTTGCCCCATATTAGGCAGGCATTTGTAACTCCACGGGCCGTACTGGTAGGGGCGGTGGACGTGGAAATCCAGGTAAAGATTTCTCATGGCAGTAGGGCAGTGCAGCACAGGGAGTTCAAGCTGGAGCCTGGGGTAGAGGGGCAAGTCAGCTTCAGGCAGTTCAGTTTGTGCCTGGTGATGGTGAGGCTGGACCATTCACTGTTCAAGGTATGATCTTGGTAGCTTCTACTTTTGATAGTGCGTTGTTTGACATAGGTGCCACACACTATTTTATCTCTACTCAATTTTTTTAGTGCTGGGTTTACCTTTGTAGGGGGTGTGTGGGGTGATGTCCATTGACACTCCGTTGGGGGTGCGGTTTTAGGATATCAAGTAGTGAAAGGGAAGTACCTTGGAAGTTGGTGGTTATCATTTTTTGTGGGATTGTCTCATTCTTGAGATGTCAGGGCTTGACCTAATCTTTGGAATGGATTGGTTGGTGTTGTATCAAGCACACATAGACTGTTACCATTGTAGAGTATCGTTCTGGTCGCTTGAGGGTGACTCTTACATCCACCGTGTCGAATAAGATGTTCGAGCAAGGCGTGGTGGTCCGTTTTTTTGACAGATGAATGGACTCACAGCTCAAGTGGCATGTCTCATTCTTGACGACAATGCAAGAGGGGAGCAGTTTATTTTCCCTCCTATGGTGGATCAGTTTTAGGATGTGTTTCCTAAGGATTTATTGGGGTTACCACACGATAGGGAGGTTGAGTTCACGATAGAGTTTCTGCCAGGAGCGGAGCCAGTTTCTATTCCACCATACCAAATGGCACCGACAGAACTCCAAGAACTGAAGGTTCATCTTGTGGAGTTTGAGCATAAGGGGTTTATCCATCCTAGTATGTCTCCTTGGGTATCTCCCATTATTTTTTTAAAAAAGGCCGATAGGTCATTAAGGATGTTTGTTTACAATCGAAAGTTGAATCAGATGATTGTGAAAAAATGGTAACCTCTTCCTTGAATTGATGACCTATTTGATCAGCTGAGGGGCGCATCAGTGTTTTCCAAGATTGATCTGAGGTCGGGTTATCATCAGTTGAGGGTGAGGTCTTCTGATATACCACAAACAACTTTCCGGAGTCGGTACAGGTTGTTTGAGTTTGTGGTAATGCCTTTTGGCTTGACCAATGCACCAGTAGTTTTTATGGCTTTGATGAACCAGATCATTCATCCCTATCTAGATCGGTTTGGGGTTGTATTTTTTGACGATATCATAGTGTACTCGAAAACTCACGACTATCATGCCCAACATCTTGATATCGTCTTGGGTACGCTAAGAGAGAACTGGCTATACGCCAAGCTATCCAAGTGTCAATTATGGATAGGTTAGGTACATTTTCTGGGTCACATCATCTCGGAGGTAGGTGTGTTAGTGGATCTAGAGAATGTGCAGGCAGTTGTATCTTGGGATCATCCCAAGAGTGCTTCTGATGTTTGGAATTTTCTGGTATTGGTCGGGTATTACTGAAGGTTCATTCATGATTTCTCTCGCTTGGAAGCACCACTTTTGGGATTGACCAAGAAGGAAATCAGGTTCGAATGGTCTGAGGCTTGTGAGAATGCCTTCCAAAAGATAAAGAAGCGGCTGACGACTGCACCTATCTTGATCTTACTTGAGCCTGGTAAGAAGTACATAGTGTTTTGTGATGCATCCGGAGTTGGACTTGGGGCTGTGTTGATGCAGGATTAGTTGGTTGTGGCTTACGGGTCAAGGTAGTTGAGACCCCATGAGCCGAACTATCCAACTCATGACCTTGAGTTGGCTGTAGTAGTGTACACCTTGAAGTGTTTGAGGCACTATCTGTTGGGAGACTGGTTTACCGTGTTTACAGACCATAAAAGTTTAAAGTGCATCTTCTCACAGCAATATCTGAATCTTCGACAATGAAAATGGGTTGAATATCTCCAATCTTTGGACTTTGAGATTATGTACATGTCGGGAAATGGAAACAGTGTTACTGATTCTCTCAGCAGGAAGGTTCAGAATCAGATGGTTCATGAGTCCAGCACCGAGTGGAAGGTTATGGATTTGTTTACATAAATGCACTGAGAGATGTATGAGGAGATTGGTCAGGTCACTCTTGCTTCCTTACCGATGGATTCAATGCATTTAAGTCGATTTAAGGAAGGTCAGCTTGATGATCCTGAGTGCTTGATCGTGAAAGAAAAACATAAAGGTGGGGAGCTACCTTTTAGTTGGGCCGTCGGTACGGCCAGTGTTGTTTGTGTTCGTGATCGTGCGGTTGTTCCAAAGTGTGTGCGGGGAGAGTTTATGCGTGAGTTCCATGCATCAAAGTGGGCAGTGCATCCTGGTTTGACAAAGATGTACCGTGATCTCCGAAGTCAGTTTTGGTGGCCTGGAATGAAGAAGAAATTTGCAGGCTTTGTGGCACGGTGCATTACCTGTCCGTAGGTGAAGGCCGATCATCAACACCCAGGCGGTTTGTTGCATCCATTTCCCATTCCAGAATGGAAGTGGGATGATGTAACAATGGATTTTTTCATGGGTCTTCTGAGGGCTCCGTGGAAGAATGATGAAATATGGGTGATTGTGGATCGGTTAAAGAAAGTGGCTCATTTCTTACCGATTCAGGAGGCCCATACAGTCGACCAGTTGGGTGAGCTGTATGTTCGGGAAATAGTGTGGTTTCATGGTGTGTCGCAGACCATAGTTCCAGACTGAGATCCTCATTTCACATCACGTTTCTAGCAAAGGTTACAGAAGGCGCTTGGTACACAGCTATTTTTGAGTACTGCATTCCACCCATAGACGGACAGGTAGTCCGAGAGTATGATCCAAGTGTTGGAAGACATGTTAAGAGTTTTTGTCTTGGACTTTGGTGGTTCTTGGGAAAGACACCTATTGTTGGTTGAGTTTGCCTACAAAAACAGTTTTCAGGCTACGATTCAGATGGAACCATTTTAGGCACATTACGGGAGGCCATGTAGATCCCTGTTGTGTTGGTAAGAGGCCATTGAATTTTAGTTGTTGGGGCCATGTCTCGTGCATGAGACTTCATAGAATGTTATGTTGATAAGGAAGAAAATGGATATGGCTTAGAGTAGGAATAAGTCATTTGCAGATCAGAGGCAAAGACCTCTTGATATTGGGATGGGTGGTAAAGTGTTCCTTCACGTGTCACCAAGGTTGGGTCACCGTCGGATACAAAAGTAGGGTATGTTGGCGAACAGGTATGTGGGAGCTTTTGAGATTGTGGGGAGGATCAGACAACTGGAAAACTGATTGGCTCTTCCACAGTGGTATGGTGGGATGCATGATGTGTTTCTTGTGTCACAGCTTTGATGGTATCACCTTGACCCATCTCACGTGGTTGATGTTGAGGATGTGGAGCTTGAGGCTGATGCGTCCTTTGAGGAGCATCTGGTTTGTGTGGAGGATCGTAGTGAAAAGGTATTGTGAGGCATGGATGTGACATTTGTGTGAGTACTATGGAAGCATGGGAAAGTTCAGGAAGAATCTTTGGAGCGAGATTTAGATATGTGGGCTCAGTGGCCTGAACTCTTCTCTTCGGTGGAGCAATGAGGCTTGGAAACTCGGCTCGAGGACAAGCCAGAATAAGGTGGGGAGATTGTAAGACCCCGGTTTTTGGAAAGGTATGTTTTTGTTGTGTTTTGGGTTGAACCCTTTGTTTTTGGGGCTTTAAAATGTATCCTAAATGTGTTGGAGTCCTTGGGGGTGTTCGGAGGGCTCGGGGCATAGAAGAAAGGAAAACTGGGCAAGACATGATAGGGCGCATGGCCCGGAAAACCGTGCGGCCTACCCAGGCTAAATCGTACGACCCTACCTCTCCCGGAGAGAATCATGTGCATGGTTAGCACACAGTTTTCTAAACCATGCGGCTAAATTGTGCGACCCCTCCTCCTCCGGACTGTGGCATGCACACAGTTTGTGCACAGTTTACCAAACCGTGTGGACAAACCGTGCTGCCACTTAAAGTTGGAAAATTTACAAGTCGCCACAAGAGGCTTTAAAACCCCACTTGAGATTTCCTCTCATCTTCTCCCTCTCCACCCTAGGAACGAACCAAATTTCCCAAAGACTCCAAGAGACCGATATACCTCATTTCTAAGGCATTTTTGGTGTCGTTAGTTGCGGAACGAAGCTCCAGGTAAGGCTAATATCATCCTTTATTCTCTTTTTGGTTTACGGTTTGTATCTTCTCTCCCATAATTATGAAGCACTAAAACCCAAACTTTTGGGTGAGTTTTAGGTTCAAGCTCCAATGGGTTCTTGGATTGTGGTCTAAGGACTCGATTGGGAGTGCGTTCAACTGCGGTTTCGAGGTAGGTGGTCAACAAATGATATCCCATAGTTATTTGGGTATTTGTGAATGTTTATTTGTGTTCTTTCTTTCCTATGGTTATGTTTTGGATAACCTTTCCATATTTGGTAATAATGGTGTTTAAAATGGAAAATGGGAACCCTCACAATCCCCGTGGGATGTTTTGGGATAGACTTGACCTAATTGGGGCCATCCATGGGATGTGTTGGATTTTCCCAGATTTAGGGATTGATATTAAAAAAGTGACCTTGTTGTAATAAATTTTAGAGCCCTTGAAAAATATGATGGCATTATTGGTTGAACTTGGAATTGAAGTTAGGTGATGCACCTAGAAATAGAAATAACCTAAGGGTTAATGTAGAATTGTTTAAATGGATGATTCATGGGAATGATGAATGGGTTAAATGGGTTAAATGTGTCAACTGATTAAGGACCATAATGGGAGACATTATGGGATTAATGTTGAATGCTTAGTGAGATAGGCATAAAACATGGGAATTGGGTGAATGGTTAAATTATGTGAAATGGTAATGTGTTAATGGGTTAAGGCATGATATGAATTCCCATGTGGGTTGTTGTGAATAGTGTTTTCCAAAGATAAATGGTTTGGATGGTTGATGGTTACTTATATATAATCATGTGCACATGGCTTCGTAGAGTGGGGTATGACTTGAGGATCTACGCCCTCGGGTTGAGTGAAGACTAAGTTTCTAAACTCCACCCTAATGCACGATTTAGGAATGGGGACTGAGGGTCTATTCTCTTAACGGTTGCATCCACCCGGGATTAGGCTTCGAGGTGAGGTTATGGTGGATATGAGGGGTTATTCCTAGTGATATAAGATAACGATGTGTATATCCTCTAGCATGTGATTGTTGGCCTTAGAACCATGTAACATAATGTCTGTGATCAACCCTTTGAAATGTGATGAAATGGTAAATGGTGATAATGGGTGTGTAATGAATGGCAATTAAAGTGGAAATGGCTTGGATCTAAACTGGTTAATGGTACATGAAATAATTACTTGGAAATTATCATTCATATTTCACTTGCATGCACAACTTATTTTTACTGGATATTTTGGAGACACCGTTTGTGGTGGCCTACTGAGTTGTACTCACACCCTCCTCGGGCCGCCGTTGGGTCCCCGAGTAGACTTCATGTTTGCAGGTCAGGAGAAGGGAAAATGTCCTTGCTAGATAGTGAGTGTACATGGGTAGCACTTAGGGGAGGATCTGGACGTGGAGTTGAGGCCGTTTTGGGGATTTTGGCTGTTGTCCTTATTTTGGGGTTTTGTCCACTTTTTCACTTATAGTATAACATTCCATATTTATTATTGGAAAATAATGTTATTCATGTTCCATGATTATTCGTTTTTGTTTCCACTAATTAGATTATTTCTATTGTGGCTTACTCTAATTAAAAGGCTGTATAGTCTCCCCACCAGACTCTGTAGACCCCCGCTACTAGTCGGCAGCCTTCGGCATACGTGGAGGCATGCTTAAGTTCATGTAACCACCCGGCTCGGAGCACCAGTTTAGTGGTTTCAGTTCAGGGATGTTACATTGTTCCACCTATCCAAATTCACTGAGATTTGGAGTACACTTGAAAAAGATATAGGGGAACAACATTTATGAAGACTTGGTCCTGAGATACGACCATTTAATATGAAAACTAGACTAAAAATTCGGTGGAGTAATTTTGGAGGGAAATTATCAACTCCAAAAGCCTATAAATAAGAGTTTTCACTTCCATTCAAAGGGGTTGAAGAAGGTGAAATAAGGACTGTGAGGGAGGATTGAGTTCTTGATGTCCTTTATATTTTATATTTTCTCTTTTCTTTGTTCCATCATGCTATCTTCTACCCCTTTCAACTCTAATAACCTTCACATTGGTGGGTTAAAACCTTTGATTGATCGTGGAAGGGGGAGTTTCACTTTTGTAATGTCGGAGTTTGGTGCTTAAATGTAAAACCTATTTTTATTTTTAATGGCTTCTATTCTCATGGTTTCCCAATTTTCATAATATGATTGTGTTTTTGGTTTTGTGTATTCATCGTTAATAGCTTTGGGGAAAGACTTCTTAATATCCCTCCACCTTGTGAAATTTGTCTCGATCGAGCATACTGTGATAGATGGTGAGTGTCCAGTGATCGTTGGCCCATGTGAGGAACTAATAAACTTTTCCTAGAGTTCTAAGGATAAAAAATTCCTAATCGGGACTTGCCATAGTTGTTTAGGATCTTTTTATGAACTTCCATGCGCATAGGAGTGAGTTTAATTTCTTTCGTCAAACATGTTGATTGATAACTTGATCGAGGAGTATTTCATTTTTCATTCAAAAGGAAAGATAGGTAATATGATCTTTATGACTATGATGACATTACAAGGTGATCGTAACCTAACCCCATCACTCCCTTCATCCAATAGTGTTCAATCTTTCTTTTTATTACATTCTTTATTTTTTAACTCAAACAATTTCCAAGAAAACCTTTTCTTCTTTCTTAATTTTAAGTGACTAACATAATTGTTGTGCACTCCTCTCTGGAGACAACATAGGTTAACCAATTATCTACATTTTCACTTATGTTATATTTTTTTTGTCACACCACATGCTAGGAATGTGTCAAAACATGGTGTTGTTGTGGGGGAGGTTGTTCCAACAATCTATTTGTAAATAATTGTCTCTTTTCATATTAAAAAAATAATTTTTTTCCATGATATTCTCAAATGATTTTTTCTTTAATTGATGGAACAATTATCCACAAGTTAAAGAACCAATTAATGTCTCACCTTTGTCTATAGAGGATATTGTTTCTCTCTTTACTAAACTAGTCATGGGAGCTCATATCCAAATAAACAAGGTTGATAAATTCAAGGATCTCATTCAAGACTTTAAAGAAAACCTTGAATACACAGTATTGTAAGGATTTTCTAGAGAATTTGATGAAATCCAAGAGTACTTCTCATAATTGTATCAAGATGTGGTTGAGGTGAAACAAGTAGGGGAAATTCATACAAAAGATCAGTTGCATGGATTTCGGGATGAAATAGAGGATCTAGAGAGAAAAATGGAATGGATAATTGAATATGTTCACACTTCCCAAGAGAAACCCGAACCAAAAATTGAGCCACTAGTGGAAGTGGATTCCCCTCTAATCCTTGATTTTCATTATGAAGTACGTATGAGAGATCAACAAGATCTAGATGAGTTCTAGAATGAGTGTGAGGAACTACATGATTCCACTGTTCTGTATAATGTATGAGATCCAGTATCATTGAAAGAAGACACCACCAAAAAGGTGGAATTTGATGATAATATTGAGGTATTTGATTTCCTACCTCATGCTCGTAAAATTCAACTCAAAGAGGCACTTCCCACTAAAGAAGAAATTAATGTCTATAAAACTCAGGGAGATGATCTTTTCTTGAACTCTTTATCTTCTAAAATTATTGAATCTGAATTGAGTATCACCTCCCATTGCGTGAAATTTTCAGACTCAGCCAACTCATGTACTGTTTTGGAAGATGATGAATAAATGGAAGATGTTCTTAAAGAGGAACATTCGGATCTCCCTAAACATGTTGATGGATTATTAGTGGGAGTTCAAGGGGATATATATATATGGATTTTCCTGAGGAAAATGGGATGAATGATGCATACTTTGAAAGGGAATAATTTTATATAGAAACTTCATGTTTAAATATGTTCAAATTGAATTACACATTGACTTTCCCAATTATTTTTCTAATGATGTAGAATAATTTCAGAAACTACTGGAGAATAAATAAGTGATTGTGCATGTAGAAACCATTAAAGTGGAGGAATCATTCTTTGTCCTACCCCCACCAAAAAAATTGTATCTTATTGTACTAGGAGAGGATTTTGCATGAAATAACCAATGTGACCTCAACAAAAATAAGGAATCACATGATGTGAAGAAGAAGTTCTATGGGTTCTTCACAATGAAACTCAACCCACCATCAGATTGGGGATAACCCATTAAAACTACCCTTCTGGAGGCATTCAAATCCCAGGGCCCACTTGGGGGATGTAACCAAGATCTATCCTTCTTTTCTCATCCCATTTCTATTTTTATTTCTCTCAAAAACATTATTATGTTTTCTTTTGTTATTTTTCTTGTAGTTTTTCAGTGTGAAACTCATAGGAGCTTAACTCAATGTTGCATTACCAATATTTCAGGTGGTAACTGTCCTTTATAATTGATTTCAATTGCAATTCATTTTAAAATATTCTTACATATTTAATCAATATGAATTCATTGAGGACACCGAACCATTTAAGTGGTGGGGAGGGAACCTTTGTAGTTTAGGATTTTAATTTTGTGTTTTTTTTTCAAAAAAATAAATTAATTGCGTGTTTTCAAATTTTCATGTGTTTATTTTCAAAAATTTGGTGTGTTTTTTAAACTTTTGTGCTTAAATGATTATCATTTCCATCTTTGAAACCCATGGAATTGAGATAAACTATTTCTTCGGTAAAACTGAGCTTAAATGAATGCTAAAAATGACTTTGTTTCAAATTCAATTATTTGTGAACTTCATGAAATGTACTCCGATTTTTGAATCCCATGCCACATATGACAATCTTTATATTTGAAAGAACTTTCCCATGGGGCTTCTGAACCATTTTTGTTATATTAGTTTCATTCACCTCACTTCTTGATAGAACTATTCCATTATTGTTTTAACCATAATTTTATTTATTCCATTCAAAACATGAGGGTTTGGGGTACATATGTTTTAATTATTGAGTAATTTCTTTGGTTTTAAAGCACCCTTTTCAAGATAATCCCTTTAATTATGGCCTACCCTATTCATTTAATCCTTGTATCCCATAGAAGCCACGAAAATTCTATTAGGATAGCCACATTACAAGCCAATTTTCCCTATCCAACCTGCTCTTGAAGTGAAATTACATGATCTAGTTGAACTTAAGTGTGGGGGAAGTTGCCTTGTGTTGTGCTACATAATTTGGTGAAACCTTGGGTGGAAAATAAAATGATGAAGAGATGTGTGTGCTGATGAAAAAAACATTCTATTGAAATTTGTTCCATTTATGGAGCAATCATGATAAGATAAGTTGTTCCTTTCATGAGCTTCAAATGGAGGAACAAAGCAGTGCCTTTTCTAGAGCTTTCATGAGAAATCAAGTTTGAGAAGATTCAAATTTTTCTTGCTGAAATACTTATATTTTTGAACATTTGTTGAGATTTTATGATAATGGATCTTAATTTATACTAAGGGGAGTGAGGAGAACACCATACATGAGTGAATATTAGAATTGGGCAATTTTGTTTCAAAAAGATCCACGCCCTCCTCATTCTACCTATGAATTTTTCACATAAAAATCCTACGAACCGAAAGCCATATAACAACCATAAAAAGTCCTCCTGAAAAAAACATGTCCATGACTCACATTGGGTGGAGAATTTGGAGTTTTTCAAACCTATGGTGACCCTTTCGTTGGTTTGGATGAGAAAAACATTGTTGAAAAATTGATATTTGTAAGATGAGAGAAACTCATGTGAGGTAGATGTCTTCAGTGAATGGGAGGATAAATGAAGAGGAAAAATATTGAATGATCATTATTTGATAACATGGAATAATGGTCATGTATGTGGCATGATATCATTTATTTCTTGGTATGGAATTGGTGGATTTCAATGGCATGTGTTTTGAATTTGCTATGATTTTATTTTGATTTTGTCTTGTTCGTGAGTCCAAGTACTATGTGTGGAGGAGTTGATAGAGGTAATATTTTAATTATTTTTCATATGTGTTTCAATGATTTATCCAATTACAATTAATCAATTCGATCTGATTTGTATCATTTTTGTATTTTGGTGAATTATGGGCTTAATTGTGGAAATTGGTTAATTATAGAAATTTAGATGTTTTTGTAGCTTCTGTAATTTGGGCATATCATTTAATTTTCTTATGCAAACTATATGATTCCTTCTTTTAGTCTTTATATGCTTGTGGGATTCTACTTTGGATTCGGGACCTTGATCCAATTAGGAACATAATGACCCATAAAAACTCAACAATTGGAAAACGTTTTCTGGTAGATAGAATGGACCCCACCATAATTAATGAAGCATATTTTAGGATAAAAATGTCCAAATGAGGTGATTAAATATGGAAATTAAAAAGGACTCCTCTCATCATGTTTATAATATATTAAATTATAAAATTAAGTCATTTAAGCATCCAGTGAATGCAGTAAAATAGAGGAAGATGAAATGTACCCTCGGGAAGAAAAATATTTCATTAGTAATTCAAGGATAACTATTGTTCCCATTGTCAGACATTGATGATATTTATTGGAAGCATGAAAAATACATATGTGAACAACATTGATTAAGTCTGCTTCTCGATATTTGACCATTTAATATTCCAAACAGACTCAATCTTTCGGTGTAGTAATTTTGGAGGGAAATTCTCAACTCCAAAAGCCTATAAATAAGGGTGTTCACTTCCATTCAAAGGGGTTTAAGAAGGTGAAAGAAGGTTTTTGATTTTTGATTGAGTTATTGAAGTTATTTATATTTTATATTTTCTCTTTTTTTGTTTCATCAGGCTCTCTTCTTCCCCTTTCAACTCTAATACCATTCACATGGAGGGGTAAAATCTTTGAGTGATCGGGGAAGGGGGAGTTTCACTTTTTTAATGTCTGAGTTTTGTGCTTAAATGTATAACCCTATTTTTATTTTTAATGACTTCTATTCTCAGTGTTTCACAAATCTCTTAATGCGATTGTGTTTTGGGTTTGGTGTATTCATCGTTAATAGCTTTGGTGGAAGTCATTTTAATCTCCCTCCGCCTTATCTAATTTGTCTTGATCGGGCATATTGTGTTTGGTGGTGAGTGTCAATCAATTGTTGGCACATGTGTGAAAATAATACACTTTTTTTGAGTTATAAGGGGAAATAATTCTCGATCAGGGGATGACTTAGTTGTTTAGAAATTTTTTATGAACCTCCATCCGTGTAGGAGTGAGTTTAATTTCGTTCTTCAACCTACGTGATTGATAACTCGATGGAGGAGTCTTTAATTTTTCATTCAATAGGAAGAGATGGAATATGATCTTTATGAATATTATGAAATTACAAAGGTGATCCTACCCTAACCCCATCACTCTCTTCATCGATTAGTGTTAAATCGTACTTTTTATTGCTTGATTTATTTTTCAACTCAAACAATTTCACAAACAACCTTTTCTTATTTATTAATTTTAAGTGAAAAACATAATTCATGTGCACTCCTATCGGGAGAAAACATAGGTTATCCACTTAAATACATTTTAACATAGGTTTTTTTCCACGCCCCATGATAGGCACATGTCATTCCTCTGTGGATTTTTTTTATTTTGAGGCATGTATTTTACTAGGAGCCTATTTCAATATATTTCCTACCATTTTTAATCGATATATGATAGGATAATCATACTATATATGACATTGAATTTGGTTTTATTATTATTACAGTCATTTGGATGAATTAACTTATTTCTTCGATTTATATTATTCTTCCACTGATTTATTTACATAATATATCATGGAATTACTCTAATAATGAGGGTATAATCTCCCCAATTAATCACTTTATACAGTAACTTCTATTTGGAATGATCTAGTATATGGGGAGGCACAGTTGATTCCATGAGATCTACTATCTAGGGGAACCTTTTTGTGGTCCCAATCTATGACATTAAAAAAAATGTTCAATTTGATATAAAACATTGAGGCATGTATGAAATGATATCTTTTATGACTTCTTTTTAATCATATGTGATAATAGATTGGATTTAAATAAAGTATAATTTGGCATGTAATTGATCATTGATGTTTGCCTATCATAGGGCAGGTTAAAAGATGTTTAATTTTCCTAGTGCAGTATAGTGGCTGACAAGGGTTGTCTCTCTTGAGGTGCTTTCTTAGTTCATTCACCTACCTAATCTAATTCACCAAAGAAGTAATTATTTTGGTTGTTTTATGTTTTATGAAATAAAATAATTGAAGTGAAAAATAATAGGAAACTAACCTTAAATTATAAATTACCATGCAATGTTAAACAGAATAGAATTATGGAAGAAAGGGTGCTCTCTCGGAATAACCTTCAGGGAGAACCTTCATTGACCAGCTTCAAATATTCTTAGTGAACACACTCCATTAAATGTGTGAAAACCATATTCTACCTCAGTTATGAATGAAAATTCTACTTAGTGATCACCAAGAACACAATCTATACACCTCCTCAATAGAGGGAAAATGATTGTAGATTTAAAAATTAAACATTAAACAACCATAGTGAGGATTACATACACTAAAATTTATCCTTATAATTATCTCAAAAAATATTAGAAACATCATCTCAGGTTCATGAATCTGATTACACCCTCAGGATATTCCACGAATTAGTTACTCATGATCATGAGTATTATAGTTCACGATTGTAAGATGATAATATGAAAAGATGGTGGATGGGTGGACACAATAACAAAAACAATGCTTTAATATATTTCAAATATAAATTACAATTGAAAACTAAAACAAAATGAAAATGAATCTATTAATAAGAAAGGGGGTAGAGTTTCAGTCGGCCTCCCTTGATGGAGATATCCTCCTTGGTTCTTTGAATAAATTGATGGAGAATGGGATAAATTTGGAAGGAGGTGAGAGCCTCCATTTAAAAGCATAATTCTGTACTCTGAAGTTTTGCACGTTTTTGTACCAAAACATGAGTTATTCATGTGTGTCCCCCTTCATAAGAGGTGTTCCTTAATGTGTTGGCCGTCAACCCTCAACATTTCATCTCATTTGGACATCGAATGAATGAGTTGGGAATTTTTAATTGGAGGTTTGTTTTTTTGGACAATGCTTTGAGGAAGGTTAGTCCAAAACTATATCATTAAATGGAAGTATTAATGATTTCAAAACTCTCCCATATTTTTTTTAGAGTCATAAAAATTTGGTATAGTGATATCCCATGTGCCAAAACCTCAATTGGATTGGTCTAGGCCGATTTTTGGTTCCATTATTGTGGTGGGGTCCACTCTATCCTCCCAGAAAAATGAACAAACATCATTGGGTGTTTAAGCCCTTTAGATGGAAGAATCAGCTCCTAGTGCAGAAGTCAATGTTGAAGGAAATAAAATCAGGATTCCAAAAAAAATATTAACTAAATTTGGAATTATATTTTAAAATTAATGACCAAAATACCCTTGTGGTAATAATATGTCAAAAATCCATAATTAAGCACTTTTCACAATTTTGCTCATTTTACGACTAAAACATTAAAACATGACAATTACCCAGATAATAACACAATTGTGGGATTATAAACAATGATTTATAGTATAATATATGTTTAAATGTGATCTTCATCACTTCGCAACACATAAACATTACACTCATAGGCAATCATCTTACATTCAAATCAAATTCCAAAAAACAATAAAAAATGAGAAAATGTTAATGATCTAATCAAAAATAGAAGTCCAACGTGTATAATTTATGAAAAACAAGTCCTTCCCGTTTTCATTTCAATCATTAATTTTTTTCACCCTCATAAATCAATCCATGGCCCAATAACTACCTACCTCACATTGAATTTTACGTCACTCTTCAGTCAAGAGAAATTTAATCTTGGGTTTTGGACATTCTTGAAAATCACATGTATCACCATAGGCTTGTGAAAAATCACATTTCTACACATTGTAAAACCTGAAAATGAATTATATCCGTAGGGATTTAATTAATGGTTCAAATGATTCCATGGCTTAGGGATGGTGGGAAAATGAATGAAATATTTTCAGGCCAGAAAGTGGAGGTTTGACTCTTAAGTACAATGCATGATTAATTCAACTGAAAACATAGGAAATTACTCACTCAATACTGCTAGAAAATGTGATAAACGAAACCACCCCTCTTTTATGACATGGTACATTATCCAATAAGTGATCATAATAAATGATTCATCTATGTTATCCTTTTTTTTCAAATTTCTAGAAAGGCAAAACTTTTTTTCATTTTATTTTTCATGGAGGATGAGATGAAAATTGAATACAATGAATTAATAAAAATTCATGACCTTAAATTTTGAGAAGGACATGAGCCATAAATAAATATAAAATTATGAATTCAATATCTACTCTATTTCTTCATATTTTTGAAGGGGAAATGGATGAAACAAATATAGCACAATGAAACACATGCCCAATTATGTTATTATCTACTAACCCAAACATTAACACACACCTCACACAACCCATAAATGGTACACATCCTAATGAAATCACATGAAAGGCCCTTCCCCCACACTCAAACTTGAATTATCCACACAAAAATATTAAATGTTTGGGTAGGTAAGGGAAAATAGGCTTGTACTCTGCCTTAAACATATAAGTAAATTAATTATTTCTAAGGGCTTAAGAAGGATAAATATAAAGGTGGGTCTCAAGATAAAATGTTTCTAGCCAATTTAATGCTTCAGTCCATTAAATACATTCCATGAAATCAAATGCTTTGAAAAAGAAAAATCACACATTCTGGTTCTCATAAAAAATTTATGTTTCCCTCAAGAAAGTGTGGGTATTAGGAAGAATATGTCAACGTGGTTTGGAATACCTCAGTGGACTGGAAAAATATTTTTAGTCAATGTTTCATGGGAATGGATTTAAAAAATCATTCAAACTCATAAAAATTATTGAAAACCCATTTCAGTGAAAAATAATTCATATCAACAATCATTTAAAATCCGTTTTTTCAAAAATATTTTCAACTCTTTCACTATCAATTCATGTGTGAAATGTGATAAGAATATTCAATAAATCTCACAAATCCTAAAAAATATAATAAAAAATTAAAAGCACACATGAAGAACTAAAAGGGTTAAAACTCCCCCAAAATTAAATATTACCACCCCTTATTTCGATCCAAGAAAGTATAAATATAAAGGTAGAAAATCCAAGGGAAGGAAAGATACAACCTGATTTTTTTGAAGTGAATGCATTGAGATAAGTTCCTATAATATACCACTTTAAGACTACAAGAAAGTAATTAAAATAAATAATAAAAATATATAAAAAGATTAACAAGGGGAATAGAGAAAAGATAATTCTTGGTTTAGACCCCCAAGAAGCTGTTAGGTTTTTTCTACACCTAGTTTGGAAATTTTAGTAGATTATCCCCAATCAAAAGGTGGGTGTGGTTTCATTGAGATGAAACCCCACAAGTTACTTTTACCAATGTCCATCAGTAACCACAGAATGTAAATAACCCCAAAAAGAATAATATAGTCTCATTTTTAACATCCATGGTATTCCCAATTTGTGTTGTATTAGAAATTTCAAATAAAGAGATGTCAGAAAAAAATTAGCATGAATAAGATTAAAACATGAAAAATTAATAAAGAAATATTCCCGTTCAAGTAATTTTTCTTGTTAATTGATCTCTTTAGTCATGACCATTGAAAAATAAATCTTAGTAGGTGTTTCTTCATACATATCTCCCATTGAAAGATAGAGTTATAAAGTGTCTGATGTTTCATTATCAAGTATGTAAAGATCATGTTTTAGGCTATCTTCAAAAAAGCTATTCCAGGATTTATCCAAAAAATATTGATCTCCCATTAGTGAATTAGTTGTAATGTGTAATTCGAGGACCTCCTCGAGCAATTTTTGAGTGCCGGATGATCTGATTAGTTCCATTAGAAGTTCATTCTCACCCTTCTCGGGTTCTTTTGCCTAAAAAATGATTGGTGAAATCTCTTCCACCACTCATTCTGGTTCAGGTCCCAGCTCTGGTTTGGGTTGTTCATGGGATGCGTGTACATATTCAGTGATCAATTATATTTTTCTCTCCAGGTTTTTCACCTTATCACAAATCCTTTTAATTTGAGCATCATGATCATTGTAAACATTTTCTTGCACTTGAGATTGGTTAGTCCATGCATAATAATCACAATTTGAATACATCATTAAAAAAGAATATTTTTTTAGTTTTATTTGAAATTTATGATTTTTTTTTGTTTTTTTAAATGAATATATATATAGAATACGAAAATAGAAAAATATAAGTTAACTACTGATTAGCTCCCCAACAACTGTGTCAGTTTTGATGTATGCCAATTATAGGGCATGGAAAAAGTAATTTAATTTTCCTAGTGCAACATAGTGGCTAACTAGATTCACCGCACTTGAGGAGCATTCTCAGTTCATTCAGATACTTAAAGTAATTCACCTAAGTCGTAATTTTTTTTGTTTTATGTTTTTTGAAATTAAATTAATTTAATAAAATAACTGAACTAATAAATAATAAGAAACTAACCTTAAATAATAAAATTCTTTGCAATTCTAAATATAATGGAATTATAGATAAAATGATGTTCTCCCGAGAGAACTTTCGGGGAGCACCATCATTGACTAGCTTCAAATATTCTTTGTGAACACAATCCATCATATGTGTGCACAACTTAGTCTACCTTGGTTATGAATAAAATATCTAATTTGAGATCACTAAGGAAACCCTTCATCCGCCTCCTCAATTGAGGGAAAATGGATGTAGATTAATAAATTGAACTTTAGACAACCATAGTGAGGATTACACCCAATAAATGTAATCCTTAGAATTAGCTCAAAGAATATTAAAAACATGGTCTTGGGTTCAAGAACCTGATTAATCCCTCGAGATATTCCTCTAATTAGTTATTCATGATCAAGGGAATTATAGTCCATGATGGCAATATGATAAGAAGAAAATATTGTGGTTGGATTGACACAATAACAAAAAAATTATTGAATTTATTAGAAATCAATATTACAATTGAAAACTAAAACCAAAAGAAAATAAACAAATTAAAAAGAAAGGGGGATGGGTTTTGGCCAGACTCCCTCAATGGAGTTCTCCTCTTTAGATCCTTCAATAATTGAATGGATAATGTGATGATTTGGGAAAGATGAGAGAGCCACCTTTTAATGGAATAATTCTAGACTCTGATGGTATGAGCGTTGTTGTACCAATAAATGGAAAATTCACATGTGGCCCCCCTCATAATAGGTGTTCCTTATTTTTTTGGCCATTAACCCTCAAAATTTAAACTATTTTAGACACATGATGAATGAGTTAGTAATTTTTCAATTGAGGTTTATTTTTCAGGAAAAAGCGTCAAGGAAGGTCTTCCAAATGTATAACATTTAATGAAATCCATAATGACTTAAAAACTCTCCCATATTTTTTGTAGAGTGGAAAAATTATGTTATAGTGCTATCCGAGGTGGAAGCACCTCAATTTGATTTGTGTAGGCCGAGTTGTGGTTCCATTATGGTGGTGGGGTCCAAACTGTCTGCCCTGAAAAATCAAAAATTTCATTGATTTTTTAAGCCCTATAGATAGTCGAATCAGCACCTAATCCCGAAGACAAAGTTATAGGAAATAAAATTAGGATTATAAAAAATTAATATTACCTAAATTTGGAGTTATATTTTAAAATTGATGGAAAAAATTCCTTTGTGATAACAATCTAACAAAAAATCTAGAATTAAGCAATTATCAAAATTTTGCACATTTTACCACAGAAACCTAAAATTGTGACAATTACCCATACAATAACATTGTGGTGTGATTATAAAAAATGATTTATAGTATAAAATATAAGAAATGGTGAGATTCATCAATCATTGATGTTACATCACTCAATGTTGGGAAGAAATTTGAATTCTTATAATCCATGTATAATATTTTTGGCCTTGATGAACAAAACTAGGAATGTTAATTATTAATGGATTACTTACAAAAAATTATACAGTGTGATAATGGGTTACAAAAGAAATTCCATTGATATTAGTTTAAAATATTGAAAATGACAATATATTATACTCATACATGATATTTGTGGATAATAGAATAAGGGAAATCATTAAACATATTGTGCGATTTAGTCCTTTAAATCCTTTATTAATTATATTTTTCTAATTATACATAATATTTATAATTATTATGAATATAATGAACTGGTTAAATAATTAACATTTCTCCATGGATTCTATTTTCAAATAAATTTAAAATCATCAATATAAGTTTGATTCAATATGAATTAATCAATTTTAAAAAAATTATGAATTAAAATATTTAATTAAATAATACATAATATTAAATTAATGGATGTTATTATTATAATTTAATATTAAATTAAATATTTATGATACTGAGTTATGAAAACATGACCTATATAACCATTATGTGTATATATATGTTCTCCAAGTACATGAATATTTGATGGGTAGATATGAGTCTCATTAAGAAATAATAAAGTATGAACTTCACCAAATATCATCTTATAATTTAATCACATGTTTCAATGCTATGAATAGAAAGCTAGAAACTCATTCGGAGTGTCACACAACACATACAAATTATTCATCTTGAAATTCACATTAATACTCATGGGTCCACCATAACCAACGCACATCTGGTCGATGTTCGGATGCCCTGTCAAATAAAACATGCTACCATCATTGCCAATGAGATAGAAGTAATCAGGTATATGTTGCATCTTCACTACTCTACCCTTGAAATGAAACCCCATATCTAGTATCGATGTCTTCCCTTGGTCGTGGTGAAATAAACAATATCATACTCTATTCACATAGACACTTCATAGAATTAAAGATGAAACTAGTTAATATATTTATATAATCAACCCAACATTCATTGAAATGTTTTTAGATATCCTAGATAGATTTGGTGGTGATTTTAGGTTACCATGCCTCTTGAATTGTGTGATTTTTTAGTATAATTATGTTTTTAATTTAACATGGATGTTGTATTAAAGAATTTTTTTCATTTATTTTAATTTTTATGTTTTATTTTGTGGTTTTATTCTTTCCATAATATATGGAAATAATTTTATTATACATCACTCATATATTACTAGTTGGAATATTAATTTTGTTATTCTTTTTAGATATATTTAGTTTTCTTATAAGTAGTTATTCCTTCAATATGTGTTATAGTAAACCCATGTAGAAAATAACTAACCCTATTCCCACTAAAGGTGAGACATGAGGGATGTAAGAAGTCTCATTTTCGAATTAGGGGGGGGGTTCCTGTTGGGTCCAATCATAAAAATTGCATCATAGTGATGTTTAATTAGTGTGTGGGTATGTAATAATGAGTATTTCATGCGTTTTTAATTAAATATTCTTATTTTAGATCACCATGTTAAGTATACAAAATAAACCATTCATATACACATAAGGGATCTAGTGATTAAAAAAGGAATCTGATAATTTTCATATAACTCTAGTGACACACATGTACATAATCATAGTTAATTTTAACCTTTCACAACACAACCTTGAAAAGTAAAAACAATTTTTCATTAAGTATGGAAGATTTATTCCAATATTCACTAAAAATAGGGTATTATAACCATTGTATTTATTTCACTAGAACCAACTTATTTTTATATATTAGATTACATTAGTATTCATAGACTTTAATATTAAAAAAGGTAATTATGTCATAAATATTTTTCTTCTATGTGATGTTAATTTGATAATTTCCAATAGTATATGTCACATTAATAAATTCATATCAATTCCTCTATATGATGAGAACCTTGATATGCAATTGAGATATTTTTAAACATAGTCTTATGGATGAATGATGTTACCTAATAGGTAATATATAATGTAGAATGTTAGATTTGAGTACTCATAAATAGATGAAACATCATCTCATGAATTTATCACTTGGTGATCTTTAATACCATAGATTACGTGGATATACATTCTCACAAGAAATCCACATGTTTATGTGCCATTGGATTTACCTTTATATGAAAGTGTGTATTGATATTTAGACTTTAAAACTATTATAAATACATATCATGTCTTATATAATTAAATGTATTCTCATAAATAATTAAAAACTATATTCAAGATAATGTTAGGTGTATTGGGTTTGTCAAGAGTGATATGTTATTAATGAATAAGTATAATATTGATTTATCCCTTCCATCTTTATATTAGACTATATCATTTCCCTTTGATTGAAGTAATATTGTCACATTAATTTACATGTCCATGGTTTATTGATGATTTCATTTTAGGTTCTCAAAGAATGATATATCAATAATATAGTTTGAGGATATGATTATAAATTCCTCATGATGAGATTCTGAAACAGATGTATTATATTGAGCAGTGTGCATTTGTATGTGGTAAAAATCATTAAGACATTATGTATTTTCTCTTTGTCACCTTTACATGTTTGTAGAATATGATATAGCTCATTAGATGAAATTGAATAATTCCACTAAAGAAGAATAAAAAATGGTCATAGACATAAAGTTTCTATTGATCTCAATTAAATCATATTTAAAGAAATTTTTGGAATAGATATTATTTTCTATATTTAGGAATAATATTTATTCAGAATATATTTATCATAAATATTAAAAACAATTATTCAGAAAACTGTGAATAATATTAATATATATGTATATATATTTAATTAATAATATTTCTTTAACTTATTTATTTTAGAACTCAATTAATTATTTGGAGGATGATTAGATCATGTTTTTCATTTGGTGATAAATATTTATTTACTAGACTATAAAATAATATATATCAATATTTGTGTCAGTACACGTAATGTGATAAATTAGTAATAATATTATTTGATATGGGATGGGGTATATAATTGTTTTAATATATTGTAAAACCATTGAAAATTTAGAAGACTATGCTTGACATCTTACTTAACACGCAACACTTAGATTTAAGTGAAACATGATATACTATTAAAATATTATTAATTAATATAATAATTATAGCAAAGCCATTGTATTGGTGGATATCAATAAGTTTAACTGAATTATAAAAATAATTATAATTTTTTATATAATATATTTATTAATAATAAATAAGTACTCAATTTTCAGTGAAATCATTTTATAGTCAAAAAAAAATTCTTCAAAAAATAAATTTTTTGACATTTTTTGAGTGAATTATAATTAATCTCTGCCATTTTAAGAAATTATTGTTGGTAAAATTAAAATCATTTTTTAAATGATCTTATCAAAATTAATATAGGTAAAACTTTGATCTTATTTAAAAATATAGATGTTTCATTGAATAGTGAGAAATGTCGTTTTTTATTAAAACTAACATCCCATTTCATTAAAATATCGCCATAATATTTTGAGTTTAAGATTAAAATAAAATAATTATGCTAGAAAAATAATCTGATTAATTTCATATGAATCCACATTATACGTGATCTTGGTAAAAAAATAATTTTATACATAAAAATGATATTTTCCATAAAACTTGGTTTTAAGGCATAATGTCTATCCATTTAAATTAATTTAAATTACATTTAATTATTAACGATTTAAATAAAATTTATGGACTATATATCTTACTGTATGAATTTAAATCCATATAATTATGATTAATTTTCATATAGTTAATGTAATATCATCTTATTTATGGAATAAGATGGAACCATGTTAACGATGAATGTAATGGAAAATGTGGTGATTACGAGCAACCAAAGGGGATGCTGATTAGAGTGAAATATATTATGATTATTATGAATCCATTATCATGATATAAAATCAAAATATTACACCCTAACCAACTATTGTACTCATAAAATAATAGAATGATAGATATCACTAAGAGCTCAAGTGCCGGAGAGCATGGAAGAAATAAGTATCAATTTCCATAATCTTAGAAATGTGAAAAGAGACGACATGGATAATGTCTCAACAGAATTGAAAATTCTTTATGTGTGTAAAATAAGTTCATAGATAAACTAATTTTCAATTAAAAATTAATATTATGATTGAAGGAATAAAATTCCATCCTAAAGATCCATTTATAGCTTTTTATTAAATGTGTGAAACCTAGACATAATATGAGTGAGTTAAATATTATGAAATATAACTCTTCATCCATGGTTTTTAATATATTATATTAATAGTTCAAGTTTATTCATTGAATTTTTATGTATTTGGGTTCAAAATTTTTTTTATAAAAGAGTTTTATCATTGTTATTCTAGTTGTAAGATTCATGAATTTTCTATGCATTATCAAATAGTTGTTTTTATTTTTTATTTTTGAAGAATATGTGGAATAGTACTCATAGCATTGACAATTTATTTTTTGGTAAGGTTATTTTTTAGGAAAACAGATGATTGAGGGACATATGACCCTTACTATGTGTTTGATATTGTTATAAACCTAAAGTGTCTAGTGATGATAAGTGTTACACCCAGTGATTTTATGAAAGGAATTATTTTAATTTCATTGATGTCTTGTGTTGTACGCTGCACCAAATTTATCTTGTGCTATACGCAAAACTGTATTAGCTTATATTATTCACAAACTCTATTCTTAGCTTGTGTTGTACGTAAGAGCAGCCTTCCTCAATAGCGTTTGTTGTACGCAATACTGAGTTTCACTAAACAACGATATATTGTTATAATATTATTATGAACTAGAAGTTATGAATATTAGTAACTAAATTTTTAATTTTATGAAATTATAATTCATCTTACACATTTTCTGGAACATGGTATGAGAACTAAATAAATTTTTCTGGTAAAATAAATATTCTTCAAAAAAATACAGTTTTGTCGCCTTTTGATGGCGCACCCAAATTTAATATACTTATTGACATTTTTATAAGTTAAATTTGACAAAATAAAATTCTTTTTTGGAATCAGGATATAAAATTTTACTTTGGATAACTTTTTCATATTATTCTGATAACTTTCATATTTTAATGAATAGTAAAAACACAATATATTTTAATTAAAAACAACTTTTCTCATCGTAATAATTTATATGGTTAAATTAAAATACTAGATAGTTTTAATGTATAAATAGAATATATCTTTACCATTTAACATAATGTTAGTCATTAGCATTAATTTTACACTGAATTCATATGTAAAAACATTTCAATCTTTTGCAACGTTTTAACTTTTAAAACACGTTTTCTCAATATCGAAATTAATTTTAAACTAAAAACTGAAACTTTTGGGTTTTAAATTTGAAAAAATGGATTCCATATTTGGAATTTGTATGTAGAAATTATGTTAACACGCTGCATTTTATTTTTCGGCGTTATGAATATTAACTACGATAAATTTTATTTGCCATAGTTAAAGGTAAATCAGGTAATTAAGGGTAAATATAATATTATAAAATTACCCTAACAATTATCTTAATATAATTTAATGATTATATTTTTCCATAAATCATAATTGGGTCGAAATGTAATCTAATAGAACCCACTGGTATTTGATTAAGACCTTTCATTTATTTTATTTAAAGGAAAGTGAAATATGTCTCACTCAACCTTTAATAATTAGATTATTTTTAATATAAGGTTATACAGAACATAAATTCTATTATAAAAACAAATTTGAATGCTAATAAGTTTTTCTTTATCATGGTAATTTATTTGTAATTTTTAAGAAATATTTAATTACCTTAATAGCTTATACATTAATGATGCAGAAATTATTTACTTAGTGAATAATCAATAATATAGTTTTTATTAAATTAATAATATCCATAAAATTCCCAAACACTTGACCAAAACCTATTGGTAGAGTATTACTGTACCATAATCATCCAAGGGTCTACTTTGGGATAATTTGGACCTGTATTAAAGTTATTATGACATTTATATTATTTTATTTTTAATAATGTCAACGTTGTCACCTTCATAACATAATAAATATAACTATTAAAATTTTTTGATTTTAAGATGATAAATTCATGTAAAATTATTATTATTAAGTTTAATAGATTTATCTTCATAATAGATTATTATTTTTAATTTTTATGCAACAAATAAGTACATTAAATAATTACACAAAATGTTTTAGTAATTATTTTTTTAAGATACATATCAAATAAATGGTTTTAAAAAAATATTAAAATAAATATTATATGAACTATTTAATGAGCTCTACTAATTTTCTAGATGAATATGACATTTTAGGAATCTATTAAATATTTTTATTGAATATATCGTCTTGGTGGATTTTATTTAAATTCCAATAATTGAATAGTGTCAAAATTGACAATATTGATATTTTATAAAAATAACATATTATTAAATTTTTTAAAAATCACAAAAATATATAAAAATTACAAATAGAAAATTATATGGTCTAAAATGTAATAACATATTTAATTATGGAACATTCAAAACACATAATTAAGTATTTATAATAATTTGAAAATTATAATTTTATTACCACAAAAAAATTTAAATAGATTAAATAAGGATAAATTAAATTGATATGGTTTAAAATAAATTCCAAACATGTATAAATTTTATTTTTTTATGATATTACAACCCTATGTCATCTCATATTCTAATGTGATTCATTTTGGTTGTTATTTATAGGGTTTTGAATTTATTATAAATTACAATTTCTTATGTTTCCAAAGGTGCCCCTCTCCTCACTTTTAAAAGGGCTCCTCATCCCTCTCATCTTCAAAAAAACTTGAGCCTTAAAGCTCGAAGAAAACCTTCCCATTTCTCTTCTCCACTTCCCTGGAAACATACTAGAGGTCCTGGGATTCTTCAATGTCCAACTTTAGTGCCTTAATAAGAGGTTTAGAAGAGGCGTGTCGAAGAAGAGGTAATATCCTTTACTGATTCTTTCAAGTTCATTTCTTATTCTACTTCCTATTATTTAGTTGTTTCGTTATAAGGTAATAACATAAGTATAACTAATATACTGTTATGATATGATAAATTTGAAACAAACCCATTTTACCTTCTATCCATCCTACGGAAAGCGAAATCACTTCGCATGCGTACATATGGAATAACGTCTCCACGCCGTGGTGTAATCTGTTTTTCCACCACCACCTTACTTGGATGGGTATAATGGTGTAAAGAATAACTATTTATGTTTATTATAACATGATAAAAATTATGAGATATTATATCATCCACTCCAATTCCATTCAATAATTATGGGAATGATATCATCGTTTGTGCGTACGTACGGATTGCTGTCTCCACGACGCGATGAGATTCATTCTCCATGTTAACCATCCAAGAACGATAATAAAGTATATTTAATGAATAATAATGATATATATGACATACTAATGCTATTGTATTTATATATATATATTAATATGTCATCTACTTACTCCCATTCAATTCAATAAGGAAAGGAAAACAACGTTCATGCGTACGTACGACCTACCGTCTCCATGAACGAGGTGTTTTATTTCATTTATCTATCTATTATATATATATATATAGTGAATATATTATATATATATATATATATATATATATATCATGTTTTAAATTTTTTAAGTTAGTAAATCATTATATAATTAATAATAATATCAAGAACAACAACTCCAAACATGTACGATAAATGAAAGGATTTTACCCAAAACGTTGCTTTAACATGGAATTGACAAATGAACGGGTAATATAAAGTCATAAGTGAATCATATATGATATCATAAATGTTATTATGGTTCTGCAAAAAGTTAATAATATGTTTAATACCACTATAAAGGAGTTTCGGTCACATATGAAAGAAATTGGACCTAAGGGAAGGGATAATTTTGAAAATCACATTTTTATCTGAGATTGGTTATACGTAAGTATTTACTAGGGTTATATATTTTTCATCCATGTACATAATTTTTTTTATAAATGGTTTAATAATAATACATGAATGTTTAAAGTCATGTTTACCCCTTTTTATTTTTACTTTTTGTTATGGAATGAATTTTTCTTTTGTTTACCATATGTGGTACTTTTTTACTTTCCCGTTAAAAGTATGAGGATAATGTTTTTTTAACTTATACGGTATGAATGGTTTTTTACAGTTTCAAAATTCATATTTTTCATGAAACATAATCTACAATAATTTATCATTATTTTCAACAAAATACTTTTCTTTTAAAATAGAATGGAATTTTGGGAAAAAAATTATTTTGAAAAAGAAAGGATATTTTCCTCAAGAATTCATTTCAAGTGTTTTGTCAAAACTATTTCCCATCTAAGATGACATTATTTAGTATGATTATGTTTCAAGTATAATGTCACTATTATTTTCATGGTTTTATTCTTTTTATGATGAAATTATATCCATTTGTTTTATATCGATTACGTTATGATGGGATGATGTTTATGAAACCCATTTTATACTATGGTTTATGAGGAATGTTTTATGTCTATTTTGGGGCCGAAGTAATAATTATTTAATTATGAGCTGGGTGGGTCCTATATCTCCCTCCAATTCATTGGGTAAGGATTTATATCTCATGAGATAGACATGGCTGGAACAGAAAGTTAATCCGGTTCAGTAATACAGGACTGGAACAAGGAGTGAACTCAATTCATTAAGGGACTTTGTCCACTATGATGGTCTTGGCAGCAATGCCTTGGATAATATGGATATCATAACAAGTGATTAATGGTTTCCACAATTACATGTTTTATTCCCATGATATTTTATCATGATTAATGTTCCTTTATGATCTACGCATTATCTACTACAATGATTAATTTCTCAATATTTTTGTGTTTAAAATTTATGTTCATGTTTTTTTAAGTTCAAATGTATATGATTTGTTTTATTTTATCCGTGCTTAACCATAATGATAATTTGAGATCACCCTTTATATGTTTTCTTTTCCTTGTGATTTAAAGAAATGTTTTAGGTATGAAAACAAAAGGGGAAGATCTTTATGGGAGATGCTGAAGATCTTTCACCATGATTAGATGATTATGTTCCGAGTTCCCAAAGACACTAAACTATTACAGTCCTTGAGTGTTGGTTCTTGTTATGTATTAATTATTCATCAAAAGTAATGTAATGTCTATATACATCAAGCTTGGGTCTCTACAGTTGGTATCATAGGAATGGTTTAGTTAACCTTTGGAAACAAGGATGCAAAAACATTAGTGAGATCCCTAGAGATATTTATAACGTATGTCTGGGGATGTCCCTAAGGTTAAGTATAAGTATAGGTTATAGTCTTAGAATTACAGTAACGATCATAGAATTAAACGTAAGATTATAGATATTGAAGTTAATCCCCATTTATTATATTGTTTTCCTAGTATGATCTTTGCCTCTCACAGTGTTATTTTTGAGTTTTAGAAAATGGCTGGAGACAGGAAGAATGGAGTTTATGATCGAAAATGGAATGAAATTCTTCATGAGAAACCAAATGAAATAGGATTTGGAAGTCCAAACATTGTTATTATACCTAATCTGAAATCTTATAATATGATCAATAATCTCAACTTTGGTAAGTTTCCTGACTCATCTAATAAGAGAAAGATGGAGTTTCATGATGATCAATGAAGAAAGAAAGTTAAATTTCCCCCATTTAAATTATGTGGGAAGAGGCATCATGGAGAATGTTTCAAAGGAACGATAAGATGATTTGGGTGTGGAAAAGAAGGAAAAAAGCCAGTAATTGCAAAGGAAAAGGTTCAGTTAACACAATGAACAAGGATAATGGTATTGCTAAAACATCAACCGAGGTTAAATGTTTTAAATATGGAATGTAAGATAATTGTGTGAACCAATGCCCTACGGGAAAGTATCATGAAGAGAATAAGCATGGTCGTATGGGTAGTATTTATATTGATGATGATGAAGAGACTAAAAATGATATGTGAGTTGAAAGAATTGTTGAAGCTCGATCAATGGTTTAAGAAGGTAGTGGAATGATTTATGTTTATCAAGAGTTATGTTGTATAGGTAATGGTACTATGGAATAAAGACACATATAAGGATTGTTACACTACTGTTTTTCCTGAAGAATTTGAAAGTATATGTTGAATGGTACCAATAACCATGAAAGGTTATTGAGATATTTATATAAAGAAGATGATGTGTGCATAATTAAGGGATAAGGAGAATGAAATGTTTGATAGTATTAATGATCTCATGACTGATATAAGGGCAAAGTGACATTATGGTTTATGTATAAAGAATTTTTGGAATTATGGTATGTGGAATGTGTTAACTTTTGATAGCATACATGTTTTCACTAAAGTTCAATGGGTATTCATTTTTCAATAGAATACATGATTAAGGTATTCACATGTTTGGAATGCGGTCAACAAATATATATTTTATGATATATGGGGGGTAAATGATGGTATTCACGTGCTTGTTATGTGACCATTCCAGTCATCGTTTTTTTATACTATGACATTGGACTAATTTATTTTGGATAAGTCTAAATATTTGAATGGATTATGTCAGACATCAGATAGTATTGTTTAATGATATAACTTTATTCAATATTATTTTGGTAATGTTATAATAGTGTTGTTCTTGAAAAAGGACAACCTACAGGATGGGCGATAACTCGTCGAGTCAGACAAGGTTGCGAGAATCGAACCCACAACTGAAGTGTGACATGTCTTTATCTCCTACCACTAGCCTACAAGAAGTCCTTGGTAAGAAAAAACTAGTTTTATTTTATTAAGCAGGATTATAGATGAAGTATAAGTCCATTTTTGTAACCATATACAATTAATCTCACTATAGATGGACTTATGTATATTTAAAACTTTTTCTAACCTTTTGTTTGAGACAGATGGAATGACCTATCATTTTATTGCATGATTTTATAACACTTCATGAATGACAAATTCAACCTCATTTATTTAAGATATGTGGTGTAAATTGTTTTAGGAAAGACCAAAGGTTAGATTATACCAAAATCAAGAAAGTATTTCTTCTATTCCAATTTTTTTTCAACTTTAGGGAAATGATCTTGAAAAAAAAAATGTTGTCATATTGACCTCATATCTGATGAATCATATGGTACCTTAGATCATAACAAATTTATGGCTTGGTGATTGTTGTATTTTTCATAGCCATGTTCTCTACCACTCTCCATCAGAACATGATGGATACATTTCTCTTCTATATCCATATTTTCACCAATGTTCTCTTATGTGGATACCCAGTGATTAGTTAATTTGGGTAACCATTATGTTTCAAAATTTAGTTTTTGAAGTTGTGTTTTGGTATTACTTTTTATGATGTGGGTTTCTATTAAATAAACTTTCAAGTACTAAACCATTTATTACCCTGATGAATTTCGAGGACGAAATTCATTTTAAGGGGGGTAGAATGTAACACCCCGAGATTTTATGAAAAATATTATTTTAATTTCATTGATGTCTTGTGTTGTATGCTACAAAAAAATTAGCTTGTGCTATACGCCACACTATATTAGCTTATATTATACACAAACACTATTTTGTGCTTGTCTTGCACGAAAGAGCAACCTTCCTCAATAGTGTGTGGTGTACGCAATACTGAGTTTCACTAAACAATGATATATTGTTATAATATTATTATGAACTAATCGTTATGAATAGTAGTAACTAAATTTTTAATTTTATGACATTATAATTCTTCTTACACATTTTCTTGAACATGGTATGAGAACAAAATACATATTTCAGGTAAAATATGTATTTTTTAAAAAATGCTGTTTTGCAACCTTTTGATGGTGCACCTACTTTAAATCTATTCTATGACATGTTTATATGTTCAATTTGAAAAAATAATATTCTTCTTTGGAATAAGTATATAAAAATTTACTTTGGATAACTTTTTCATATTATTCTGATAACTTTCATATTTTCATGAATAGTAAAAACACGCAATATTTTAATTAAAAACAACTTTTTTCGTCGTAAAATTTTATATGGTTAAATTAAAATATTTAATTGTTTTAAATGTTAAAATAGAATATATTTGTACAATTTAATATGATTTAAGTCATTCTAATTAATTTTACACTGAATTCATAACTAAAAACATTTCAATCTTTTGCAACGTTTTAACTTTTAAAAAGCATTTTCTCAACAGCGGGATTAATATTAAATTAAATACTGAAACATTTTTGTTTTATATTTGGAAAAATGGATTCCATATTTAATATCAGTAGGTATAAATTAGGTAAGTAAGCTACTCTTTATTTTTGGGGATTGTGAATAGTAACTACTGTAAATTTTATTTTCCATAGTTAAAGGTAAATCAGGTAATTAAGGGTAAATATAATATTATAAAATTAAACTAACACTTATATTAATATAATTGGATGATTATATTTTTCCCTAAATAATATTTGGGTAGAAATGGAATCTAATGGAACCCACTTGTATTTTATTAAGACCTTTTTTTGTTTTATTTAATGGAAAGTGAAATATGTCTCACTCAAACTTTAATAATTAGATTATTTTTAATATAAGGTTATATAGAATATAAATTCTATTATAAATACTCCTTTGAAAGATAAAATGCTTTTATTTATCAGGGTAATTTATTTGTAATTTTTACGAAATATTTAATTACCTTAATAGCTTATACATTAATGATGCAGAAATTAGTTACTTAGTGAAAAATCAATAATATAGTTTTTATTAAAGTAATAATATCCATCAAAAGGCCCAAAAACTGGTCCAAAACCTATTGGTCGTGTATATATATATCATAAGAATCCAAGGGTCGACTTTGGTAACATTTGAACCATATTAAATAGATTATGACATTTATATTACTTTATTTTTAATAATGTCAATGTTGTCACCATCATAACTTAATAAATATAACAATTTAAATGATGTGATTTTATGATGATAAATTCAAGTAAAAGTATTATTATGAAATTTAATAGATTTATCTTCATAATGGGATTTTAGTTTTATTTTTTATGAAATAAATATGAAAAATAAAAAAATATACAATATTTTATAGTAATTATTTTATTAAGAGAAATATCATATAAAGGGTTTAAAACAAATATAAAAACAAATATTATATAAACTATTTAATTTTCTACACTATTTTACTAGATGAATATGACATTTTAGGAATATAATAAATATTTTTGATCGAATATATCTTATCTGGGTATTTTATTTAAATTCAAATAATTTAATAGTGTCAAAATTTACACTATTGATATATTAGAAAAATAACATATTATAAATTGTTTACAAATCACAAAAATATTTAAAAATTTAAAATATAAAATTATATGGTCTAAAATGTAATAATGATTCTAATTATGGAAAATTCACAACACATAAGTAAGTATTTATAAAAATTTAAAAATTAGAATTTTATTACCACAAATAAATTTAAATAGATTAAATAAGGATAAATCAAATTGATAAGTTTTAAAATAAATTCCAAACTTGTTTAAATTTTAATGTTTTATGATATTAAAACCCTATCTCATAAAATATTCTAATTTGAGTAATTTCTGATGTTTTTAAGAGGGGTTTGAATTTATTATAAATTAATATTTCTTATGTTTCCAAAGGTGACCCTCTCCTCTCTTATAAAAGGGCACATCCCCCCTCACCACTTCACACAAATCTGATCATTCATGCTCGGCCAAACCCTACCCATTTCTCTTATCCACTTCCCTAGAAACATAATATATGTCCTGGTCTTTTTCAATGACCAACTTTAGTGCCCTAAGAGATGGTTTAGAAGAGGCGCGTCGAAGAAGAAGTAATATCCTTTACCAATTCATTCAAGTTAATTTCTTTTTCTACTTCCTCTTCTTTAGTTGTTTCATTATAATTTAATAACATAAGTATAACTACTATATTGATATGTTATTATAAATATGAAGAAACCTCAATTCACCTTCTATCCATCCTACGGAAAATGACATCAACGGGCATGTGTGCATACGGAATACCGTCTATACGCCGTGGTGTAATCTGTTTTTCCACCACCACCTTACTTGGATGGTTATAATTGTGTAACGAATAACTATATATGGTTATTATAACATGATACTAATTCTGAGATATTATATCATCCACTCTAATTCCATTCAATAATTATGGGAATGATATCACCGTTCATGCGTACGTACGGATTACCGTCACCACAATGCGATGTGATTCATTATCGATGTTAACCATTACAGAATGATTATAAAGTATATGTAATGAATAATAATGATATTTATGACATAATATTTCTAATTTATTTATATATATGTATATTTCATCTATGTACTTCCATTAAATTCAATATGGAAAGGAAAACAACGTTCATGCGTACGTACGGCCTACCGTCTCCATGATAGGTGTGTTTTATTTCATTTATCTATCTATTATATATATATATAGACAGAATATATATGTTATATAAATCATGTTTTGCATTTTTAATGGAATTAAATCATGATATATGTAATAATAATATCAAGAACAACATGTCCAAACATGTACGATAAATGAAACAATTTTACCCAAAACGTTAACATGGAATTGACAAAAGAACGGGTAATATAAAGTCATAAGTGAATCATATATGATATCATAAATATTATTATGGTTCTATTACAAGTTATTAATTTCTTTAAACCCACTATACAGGAGTTTTGGACATGTATGGAAGAAATTGGACCTAAGGTATGGGATAATTTTGAAAATCACATTTTTATCTGAGATTGCTTATACGTAAGTATTTACATGGGTTATATATTTTTCATCCATGTCCATAAAAATGTTTTTCATAAATGGTTTAATAATAATCCATGTAGTATTAAATTCATGTTTACCCCTTTTGACTTTTACTTTTTATTATGGAAGAAATATTTCTTTTGTTTACCATATGTGGTACTTTTTTACTTTTCCGTTAAAAGTACGAGGAGAATGTTTTTTACAACATATACGACATGAATGGATTTTTACAGTTTCAAAATGCATAATTTTCATGAAGCTTAATCTATAATATTTCGTCACTATTTGAAACAAAATTCATTTCTTATAAAATTCAATGGGATTTTGGGAATAGAAAATGATTTTGAAGAAGAAAGGATATTTTCCTCAAGAATTCATTTCAAGTGTTTTGTCAAAAATATTTTCAACCAAAGATGGAATTATTTAGTATGATTATGTTTCATGTATAATGTCCCAATTATTTACATGTTTTGATACTTTTTATGATGAAATGATATCCATTTTTTTATATGGATTACGTTATGATGGGATGATGTTTATGAAACCCATTTTATACGTTGGTTTATGAGGAATGATTTATGTTTATTTTGTGGAACAAGTAAGAATGATTTCATTATGAGATTGGTGTGAACTATATCTCCCTCCAATTCATTAGTTAAATATTTATATCTCATGATATAGACATGGCTGAATGACATGTTAATCCGGTTCAGTGATACATGACTTGAACGAGGAGTGAAATCGATTTAGTAAGGGAATTTGTCCACTAATATAGTCTTGGAAGCAATGCCTTCACAACTATGGAAATCATAAAATGTGCTTAATGGTTTCCAAAATTACATGTTTTATTCCCATGCTATTTTATCATGATTAATGTTCCTTTATGATATATTCCTTATGTACTTACAATATTAATTTCTCGAGAATTTCATGTTTAAACATTGTATTCATGTTTTTTTAAGTTCAAATGTATACGATTTGTTTTATTTTCTCCATGCATACCCTTACTGAGAATTTGAGCTCACCCTTTATATGTTTTCTTTTCCCCAGGATTTAAACAAAGGTTTTAGGTTAGAAAACAAAAGGGGAAGATCTTTATGGGAGATGATGAAGATCTTTCACCATGATTAGAAGATTATGTTCGGAGTTTCCAAACACACTAAACTATTACGATCCCTGAGTGTTGGTTCTTGTTATGTATTAATTATTCCTCAAAAGTAATGTAATGTCCATGTACATCAAGCTTGGGTCTCTATAGTATGTCTATGGTTGACCTTATGAGTAAAATCATAGGTACCCCCTTTGAGATATTATGTCATTGGAGTTTAATATGATTAAATTTATTTTGGGAGATATTTATTCTAATAAAACCCCTTGGTTTAGTTTTATTTTAAGTAAAATGATTATTTGGGGAATAATGATTACTAAATTTTTTGGATAAATGTTAAAAATTTATCAATAGCCATTAGGGTTAATATGATCATTGATGTTGGGGTAATTTTAGTTGGTTGGGAAAAAAATGAGTACACATTGGGGATATATCATATAGAAAACCTTAGAGGTTAATTGAGATGTATGATTATTTATTTATGGAATTATTTATGTTAAAACATTAATTTTATTGTTTAATTTTGGATATTAATTCATTATTTCATCACATGAGGACATATCCATATTGGATAACCTATTTTGGTTGTTGTAAATATATGGAGATAGGAGGAATGGATTATGATTATTTTATGGATGTTATAATCATTTAAATGATAATTATAGTGTGTCAGGAATGAATAATTAATATTGAAAAATAATCATTTGAAAAAAATGAGGATTTTGTATAAATTAATTATATGATAAATTATACTTTTCATGTAAGAATATATCCTTATTTTCTTAGTCTGAATGGTAAAATAACCAAATTGACTTTAGGAAAATGATCATAAAATAAAAATAATATAAATTTTTAATGAATAAATGGTCTATTATCTATCAAAAATATGTATAACATCATCACCCATATGGATATAATTTCAAAATCCATGTTTCAGTTCCCTCTTATGTTCTACTAATGTGGAATCCATGTTATGTTATATTTCTGGTGTCCTTCAAATTTCTCTTTTATCATTTTAAATTTAATTTTTAATAAAACAATTTAGGAAGTGGGTTTTCAAAAATACTAATTTTAAATATTAATACCTTGATAATTAGGATAAAATTTCATGGAGGAAATTTATTTATGGGGGTTAAAATGTAACACTGTGAAACTTTTGAAGACTGTTCTCGACTACATTCGTAACATGCAACACTGATCATTAAATGAATATTGATATACTATTAAAATTTTATTATCTAACATAATACTTATCACCTATATGTGGGATTTTGGGGTTTTAATTGTTTTATACATGTTATAAAAAATATGAATTTTTTTTACATAATTTATTGGTTAATAATATTTAAGTACTCAATTTCTAATAAAATCCTTCTATACTTCAGAAAATAATTTCCATCAAATATGATTTGTATTAAATTTTGTGTGGGAAAATTAAAATACATTTATACCACCTTTCGAAAAAAAATAAAAAAAATTATATTATTTTTGAATAAATAATATCAAAATTAACATAAGTTTAAATTTCAATTTTTTGGTTAAAGATTTATTTTTCATTGAATATAAAATATAATAATTTTTCTTAAAATTTTCATTTGATTTGATTGAAAATAACCCCATAATAATTTTAATTTGATCTTAAATTTATACAATTACAATTTATAAGTAATATTATTGATTATATATTAATTAAAATTATTCTTTATCTTGATATAAAAATACATTAAGACTTAAAAGTGATATTTTTTATAAAATTGTTTTTATAGCATAATGTCTTTTAATTTTAATTAATTAATATAATAATTAATTATTATTTATTTAAATTAAATTTATAGATTATATATCTAAATAAATTAATTAAAATCCATATAATTATTATTTCTATCCATAGAGTTAATGAATGACCATATTATATTGGAAAAATGAATTTTTTGAAAAACCAATTTTCGACACATTTTACGGGATTAGTTTTATATGAAATTCTTAAAATTTTATTAATATAAACTGATAAATTGGATTAAATGTTTTTAATAATACATGTTAATATTATTTAATATTTTCTATGAATTTTTTGTTTATAATTAAGAGTAAAAACATTAAAATTTAATCATCCTTATTAAGGTTAAAACATGTTTACTGTGGGTTAAGCTAAAAAGGTAAGAGTTAAAATAAGCTAAAACATTCTTGAATGTCTTTAGTTGGTTTTATTTATATCATAAACTTATAATCATATAATATTAACCTTTTTATATCCATTTTATTCAATAAAGTTACATGACATTATTTAAATATTTTATAATATTACATGTGTTCCACTCAACTCAATTATAAAATAGAACTTCCTCCCCTCACATGCTCACACATTATAAGACTTTTATATATAATAAAAACTACCAAAATATATAACCAACATTCTTATGTAAATTATATATCTATTTTGATTCCCTAAATTTCAACCATAGTGTTTATAATAAGAGATCCCAAGGATGTTTTTCTAAGAGAAAGTAACTATCTTCACCATGGTATATCTTTTTTACTTATTCCATTACAACATTCAATTAAGTATTAAAAAATAAAATATAATAAAACCAGTATATCCCATATACCAATATTTTATTTTTTTTATTTCATAATATTTATCCATCTCTTTCCCCATCAAATCTAAAACTAAATCATCGCTCGTGTGTACGACATACTACCACCTCACAAACTGATGTAATATGTTTTCCATCACTGACTCACATGGATAGTAAAAATGAAGAAAATAATGAATATATATAATTATTATTAAATTATAATGATAAATAAAATTTAATATACCATCAAATTACTTACCATTTCACCCATTAAATAAATGAAAATGTTGCTCGTGTGTACATACGGTATACCGTCTCAGTGAAATGACGTGATTCATTTTCAATGTCCAAAATTCATAAATGAATATATAAATTTATCTAATGAATAAATATTATATTTCTAACATTATTATAATTCTTTATAAGATGTAACTGTATCGTATTCAAAAGAACATGAACTTCAATGACAAAACATGCATGAGAAAATGGAGTCGTTAACCCCAAAAACAAAGGTAATAATGAAATATTCATGATGAATGGGTGATACGATGTTATAATAGGAGAATATATGATATTATAAATATAAATATGTTTGTTTTAAAAATTATTAAAAAAATTTAAATGATTATGTAAGAGTTTAAATCCTTCTCAACAAAAGGAATGTCTGATGTAAGGGATTTCATCTCAATTTCCACTCCATTGAGGATTTTTTGGTGTTATACACCTATTTAAGTTTATGTGATGTATTTTCTACCCCTTTTATTTATTTTAAATGAATTTATATTTATTAATTATTATTAATGATTAAATTAATGTTTAAATTTTTTTATTTTTTCAATATTATGGCTACCAACGTGGTAAGAGTTTACATTCAAATACCATTTTCTAGGACTACTATTATTTTAATTGAAGGAATATTATAAAATATTCTTTATGAAACCCATATATTTCATTATCATATTTATATTTAATTTTTATATATATTTTTAATAAAATTTCCTCTCTTTAGAACATTAATCAACCAAATAAATATTTAAAAGAAATTCTAGACTTATACAACTTTTAAATTGGGTATATTTTTCTTCTAAACCCATATTTTAAAAAATTACTTTTAAAAAGTCATTTTACATAATTCAATGATTTATTAATGGAATTTTAAGTTATAATTCTAATTTTTAATGGTTTTAAAGTATGGTTTGTAACATTTTCTATACGTTACATTTCCAGTTTTCCTATTAAAAAGCCACATGGAAGTTTTTTTTAATGTATATGACGTTAATAAAATTCCCCACCATCGTAACTATTTTTTGATAATTAACTTCTTATATAGTTTTTTGTTTTTTTAAAGAAATATAATTAATGGATATTATTTTAATATTTCCCTTCCATTTCATTAATTTTATAAATGACGTTATTTTATCTCAAAACTTATATTGTCAATGAACCATTGGACATATCTTATATAACTTTTGTGGTCATTTAATTTATATTGAAACAATAACTTTATTACGATCATTATAAATTATATTTATATTTAATATTCATATTATTTGTTTCATGGAAATGATTGTTTCCAAAATTATAAACCATTTTTTACATGCAATGTTTAACTATGAATGTACTTTGACTGAATGTGGAAAATCATGACAAATTTGAATTTTCTACTCAATAGAGATTTTCATTGATAAAGAATATTTTTTATTAATTTAATTTTTAATTAAATATGTAAGTAATACATTTTAAATGAAATTATGGGTGGGGCCTAGTCATAGATACCCACATAATGCATTGACATGTCTCATGAGACAAAACAGTTGGCCAAATTAAATGGGTCTTTATCCATATTTTTAAACTATCTTGGTAGAATGTCTTGATTTTAATGATTGCATGATTTTTGAGATAATTTCATTAAATATAATGTATTTTCTTCATTATGAATTCATTTATTATTATCCATTATATTACTACATTGAATTATCAATGGATGCATTTCATTCACATGTTATTGATTAAAGGGGAAGTGTTTTAATTTATTTATCAAGCCATACTAGGAATGTATTTTTTACTCATGTTATAATCCATTATACGTAAACATTAATAATAATTTGATAACACCATTATTTAGTTTCATTTCCCCAGGATATGTCGAAAAAATATTTGAATGAGTTTTTGGATGTTAAATAATTTCTTTCACTATATTTTATATTTCTTTTCCTATATAAAATGTGAATCATGTATATATATATAGTTAATCAGAACTACTAAATTGATCAGTCCTTAAATATAGTATCCTTTGAAATTTTTTCCAGTGTAATTAAAATTTCACAAAATATAGGTAAATGGATTTTGGATTGTTACAAATATGATTAATATTATTCCTGAAATTAATTTATATTAAATACCATACTTGGATCTATATAATCCTTGTTATGTCATTTGTGTGATTTTGGGAATTTTTTTATATATAAAACCCTTTTCAATCCTCCTTGGATATTTATCTCCACTAAGAACATATCTAGATTTTTCTTTTAAGAATTAATGAATTGAAATAATTCCTCCTTCCTCTAAATTATTAGAGACAAATATTACATCCTTCCAATGTAATGGGATCATGGATCTGATCAATGGGGGAAATATAATAGGATTTTTACAATTGTTCTATCACCCATAATACTATTATATGGGCTTCAGGCTTGAAGAATTACTTGCACTTCACCATATGAGTAATTTTACCCTTGTATCCTCAATGTTCAATGATTGTGGAAGAAAATGGTGTTCATAATATCAACCTCTTATATGATGAAATTATTCTAGAGACCAATGAAATTCTAGTTATTTAAATTAATAATAAAATTAACATGAAAATGATAGTTTCTTCAAGGTTCTACTATATTTGATAATAAATATTTGAATTAAGTCATAGTTCATAAAGATTATTTTTCATTTAAATATCATATTATCCATTGATTCTGAAATAATATTATTTAGCCACTACTAAAAAGGAAATTCTTCTACTCCCAGAAGCTTCATGTGGAATCATATCTGTTATATTTAAATTTATAATTATTTACTAATCATTGATCGCTATACGAATTTAATGCTACTTTTTTAATTCTTGGTGTTTTTTCATTAAATCCAATTGTAAACATATTATATTTTTATTTTTTCTCATCACTAATATTACCATAAAACGTTAGAAAATTTAAAATTATATCCAAAGGACACATCTTGGGGTTCCAATATTTCTTTATAAATATCATGGAACTACAGAACATGTGAGCCAATGTTTTACAAGGTGTAACATTGTTCAACTTACCAGATTAAACCATAAATTTAATTCATAGTATCATTCATTGAATCACATACAATGTCATTAAAAAACCTTGCATTTACTAGGATAGTGTGTCACATGGTTTTCTAGAATATATATTATGTACCTTGATTACACATTGTGCAGTCCATCTGTGTTCATGGTTGAAAACATATAGTCGATGACATGTCATGAATTAATACATGATGTGTTTGATTGAAATATTTATAACATGAAGGTAATAATTCATTTAGATACCATACACACATTGTACCTTGTAAATATCCATGGCTGAAAAAAACTCTGAGTCCATAGCCGTGCTTCATGAAGAGAAAGAAAAATAACTTAAATAGTGTATAACTAACTTATAAACAGCATGTGTCCTTCCCATTTATAGAAAATAATTAAAATAAATTAATTACTAGATTAAACACAATCAACATGTGTCAATTTTAAATTTATTCAAAATAAAAATCACATGATGTGATATATATATATATCAAATGTTTAATTAATTTCAACGGCAAAATATGAAATTATGAATCTTGTAGATTCATCTCACATTGTGAAACTTTCATCTATTAAATGAATAACACACAACATAGTTTCCATTATTGTGTGTTTAATTTACTAAAATTACATGAAATTTAAATATATATCATCCCATCAATTATAGATTTCATGCTAGTGCATAATATACAATAAGTATCGTGTTGAGTTGTTCTATCAAGTACACGTTGTGTGTTCTCCATGTACATGAAATGTAAATAATTAATTATAAATAAAATCAATTTGTTCAATTTATTTAAAATTATTCTATATAAGATCTCATGGAATATTTTCATGGTAATAATGATAAATAAATTAGTTAGTTAATTCATCTAATTAATTAAGTTGTTCATATTTTATCTTAATTTAGAACAATTGAAATGAATGTTAGTTTGTTAAATGAATATATGTTTCATTCAGGGATGAGGATAAGTTTGATAAACCTATGTATGGATTTGAATTCTTTTAATTCATTTATTTCCTAGATTTTTACAATTATTTTTATTAAATTAAAAATGATGGTTTTAATGTGATTCCCTCTCATTTTCCAAGGACATGTCTATTTGGAGTTTTTTTTGAAAAACCCATTAATCCATTCCTTTGGTTCTCCAAAACTGTATGTGTTTAATGCATATATATGGATAGATTTCCCATATGATTCTAGGAATTACCATAAGGAGTTATGGTGAAATCAGCCTTGGTGATACTTGGGATAGAAGTGTAATACTATAACATGATCCTAAATCATCTCAAAAATATTTTCCCCTATGGAAAATTGTTTTTTATTTTCTACTCTATTAAAATATCATAAATAAATCCCATGATCATGCCAGGTATTTTATTTTATCTATTTCATGGATATACATATTACTTTATATATTCTCTATCACAATTATATAAATAAATGAAATAAAAGACTAACATGTTCATATAAAATGAGATCAAAACGATAATGTGTAAATATTTTATTGACACATGGTTAATCACTTAAGTAAAATCCATAAAATATTAACAAGACTTTTCAAGGGATAAAATAAAAAAATGTACATAATAAAAACAATCCCTCAGGGTATTACTATGTTAATAATCCATCAATTATCTATGTTATCATAAACTCATAGTTGATTTGTCTTTTTAGGACCTTATTTGGGGAAATTTAAATTATTAGTAATTCTAAACAAATATGGTTGGTTAAAACTAACTTGTATTGGGTTTAATGGAATTTTTTGATTCAATTATAATTTTCAAAAACATGTTAGGGAAATCATAGTAATGGTTATTGAATTAGGGATTTCTCTAAACAAATAAAAGAGTTTCAAAATAATAGTTATAAAAAAACCTACATACCTACCTTTTTTAATTTACATTGATTTTTTTCTAGTTATGAGAAGGGATATGTGTATATATTCTACTAGAACATCCACACAATCGGGCATTTTTAATCCAATGGTGAGGGACATTTAGACTTGATATAATGGCGGGAGAATAATAATAAAATTAAAATTATTTCATCTCGCATAAATGGAAATCAACTGTTAACAATATGATTTTATATTTTTAGATAAAACTGTAAATTTGACAAATGAAGTTTTCCAAATGGTCAATTATGGAGAAACAAAATCACATCTATGAAAGAAAAATCCTAGAATGATATAGGAACATCTTCACTGTATCACACCACGAACAGAAGCATTATGTTTTAGATGCCCCAATCTCTAATGCACATACTAAAAAGGATAGTGATTAAGATTTCTTCATCTATGAATAATACATGTATTTTGTTATATATTTGCACTATTTTTTTCATTCATCCATGTCTAAAAACCTCCTTTAATCCAATGAGATCATGGATTCAAACATCATGCCCTTGTATTTGAATGATTTTTATCAGGAGCGGTTTAGACGAGAATGGTTTTTGATATCCAATATTATCTTATTGTGAAAATATTCATAATGATCACTAGTATGGCCTCAGATTTTAAATATTATTATCTATATTGACCATATGGATGTTCAAGTGTTGAAGTTACACAAGGAATTATTCCATGGTCTAATACGTTATTTATTCTCTTATATATCCTTATAATTTGTTCTGGATTTCAATATAAAAAACATTGATAATTATCTCCTCGATATCCTTACTCTGTTTCACCAAGTCAATAAGGACATGAAGCATGAAAATCAATATGTTCTTATGGTGAAAAAATGAATTGTAAAGAGAACATCCCCAAGATTGATACAAAGTCAAAGGTTTCTTCAAACCACCATTCCATGAGATGAAAGACCAAGGGGGAATCAATGTAATGGTATGTTATCTATTTTTAATGTCTAAATATGGGATACAAGAAAAATATTTTTTCCATATATAATAAGAAAGGGGAAGCTTATGGTGAATTAATTTTTTAGATGAATATATCAATTCATGAAAATTGGTTATTAAATATATCTTGTGGTTCTCACATTTTTTTCTTATTATATTAACTGATTAGATTTATAAGAGTTTCCAAAGTTTAGGTGGATCTATGAGTTTCTAATGGTTACAGGATCATTTTAATAAATTTTTTAGACTATAACCTCACATTACCTACTATAATGATCTTGGTCTTAAAGAATTTTTTATGTGCCATTAGGTTCAAAAATATTATTTAACTATACAAACTTGATTAATTTGGACTTATTTTTATATTTGTAAATAAATGTTTCTTATTTTTTAATGATGGAATTTTTATTTTAAGTAACATTTAAATAATATTATTTATGTCTTATATTATAAAAACCATATAATGAAAATTGATAATAAATCTAGTTTTTATGACCTGCATCATAGTCAACTATGGCCTCACTAAATATAAGATATAAATGAAATGATCTTGAATAAATTATACCATGAAAAATACTTAAATTATTTTAAACTAAAACACCTTGTAATATGTTATTATTTTTTAAAAGGAAAAATGACCAAAGATCCATTTGGTGGAAAATGTGAAATGCCTACAGATTTTTTGAAGTTAGTTCATGACAAAGTGTATCAATTATTTTTTGTTGTAGAATGATGTAGATACACATACTTCATAAATTTTACTACAAAAATTGGAATATATAGATATTTCTACATAATGATGTAGGAAGAACGCCTGTCATAGGGCGTGGAAAACGCAATTTAATTTTTCCTAGTGCAGCATAGAAGCTGACCAGGGTCGTCTCACTTAAGGAGCTTTATCAATCGTTTACTTACATAATCTTATTCACCTAAACTACTTCTTTTTGGTGATATTTATTTAATCTAGGAATGAAATTCAATTCAATTTAAATAAAAGATAAAACTAACATGCAATGATAGAATGAAATTAATGAACATAGAACTTGGACTTTATGAGTTGGTTTGTGGGTTCGATCATTCACCTTATTGGTATTTAATTTAAGTTTGATAATTAAATTATGATATCTCATTCATGAATTAATATTATTTTATTTATTAGTATGAAATATTGAATGCATATAGCAATCTTAACTTCACCTCCTCCTATAATCATGGTTGATGGAACACCTCTATCGAGAGTGTGACATCTTCCAAGACCTGGCTCCATCGTATGCCATTTAAACCACTGAAAGGCTCAACTCCATCGTATTAAGATCTTGTATCCAGTAGAATGGAGGGAAAATATTTAATAAAAGAAAAGAAATGTGGTTGAGATCAGTGTCGTGGTGGACGATTACCACACCCGTGCATATCACTCTTGCTCATCAGAAACTTAATTAAACATTGCAATTTAAGCACAAAATAAATGAAATTACCACATAGCTCCCCTAGACCAAGTCTCAGGTTAAACCCCTCATATTTGAGGGTAGTAGGTCACAATGGAGAATATGAGAAGAATAAAATAAGAAAAAGAGACAAGATGAAAAGAAAACCCGGTGGATTGGTGGACACAGAAATAAAAATAATGCATGAATTTTATTAGAAATATAAATTAAAATTTAAAAATAAAACAAAAATAAAGAAAATAAATGAAATGGGGAAGATTTTTGGCTGTCCTCCCTTGGTGAAGATCTCCTCCTTGGTGCCTTGAAAGAATGGTTGGAGAATGGGATGCTTTGGGAGGGTGGAGCTCTCCTCCTTTTATAGCCAGAATTTGTCCCCCGGATGTTGACACGTTGTAGCCCCATTAAATTACATATTCACGCACTGATACCTTCATTAATGTTGTTCATAACTGTCTTGTCTATGTCCCCTCAAAATCTCAGAGGATTTGTACATGTATTGCGATAGTTATGGCCGTTTTAATCTGAGAAAGTATTCTGTCCAGTCAGACTCGCCAAATCGAAAACCTCTAGATTAGGGTTATTTAATGGACCCATAAACGGCCAATTCACGTGGCCCTTCCGTAATAAATGATTCTACAAAACTCCTTGAGCATCCAACCACCGTATATCACAACATTTGAGCCCACCATGGATGAGTTATGGAGCCCACACCAAAACTAGGCAGAACTGCCAACAGTTTTCTTGTGCCAACTTGTGAGCTTCTTTTGAGCTTCCATATGGTCGATTCAGCTTTTAGACCATAAATAGTAAATGAATCGCTAGATGTTTAGAATCAGGAAACAAAATAATTTTTCAATTTTAATCATTTTATATAATTTTATGGCCAAACTTCTGAAATAATTTAAAACTTTTAAAAATCCAAAATGGCCAATTTTTACTATTCAGCTCAAAATAACACCAATATCATAAAAATGAAACAATTCACCTTAAAGGAACACTTTTGTGGATTTAAAACAATGATATTAAATATAAATTAATTGATAATATTTTCTCTATCAATGTAAAATTTGGATTCATTTGAAAAATTTGAGGAATACAAGAAAGATATTGACAACCATCTTGGTATGAAAATAAGAAATATAATCTTAGAATATGGTTGTGAATAACTTAACCAAGAAATAATTGATTATTATGGGAGTATTTTATATTAAATATATAGAGACCCTATCCTTTTAAACAAAACATCATATGATTTTAATCATCATTAAGAATCATATTATAAGATGAGGATCGTAAAGTATAGTGTCTTGGAAGACATTGAACATAAAAAATGTAATCCATGTATTTACAAAAGGCTTAATGGGAATGAAATCGTTATCCTTGTATTATATGTTTACAACATATTACTTAGTGGAAATGAAATAACGATCTTACAGTTAGTTAAATACAGGTTGAACAAGTGAGACTCCATGAAGATGTTAGGTGAATCAGCCTACATTCTAGGGATCAAGATCATTTTTGATAGACCCAAGAGGATGCTTAGACTATGTCAAATTATATATATTTAATGGTTAAAAAAGATTATTAGTATGTAAAAATATCAGAGGGGATTGGTTCTAGAGTCACATGGTTTACATGTTTTGAATAATATGTGTCTCCTGTCACAATAAGAATAATATATAACGAGTGAGATCACATACACTTTGTTGATTGGATATATCAAGAATTCCATGTTATTTACTAGACATGATATTTCCCATGAAATAATAATGGTTGGAATAAATCAATAAGATCCAAGAGAATAACATTGGGCTATTGTTAAGACTATCCTTAATCATCTGAGAAGAAGTAAGGATATGTTCTTAGTGTATGGGGGAGTTGAGGATATTTTCATCAGTGGGTATGTTAATTATTTTTTTCAGATAGATCAGAATGAGATTAAGTCACGATCAAGATATGTTATCTTTCTCAACAGAAGAGTTGTGAGCTGGTAGAGTTTAATGAAGCCATTTTTTGCTAATTTTACAATGGAGCCCAATTATACTGTGGCTTCTAATGCTGCTACGAAATCCATATGGATTCAAAACAATGTACATGATGTTGATGTGATACCTAGTAGTAAAGACCCTATCACATTATATTATGAAAATACCACATCAATGGTTCTTGAAAAAGATCCATGGTCACATCAATGGAAAATTCACATACTCTGGAAGTATCACCTCTTGTGTGATTTCAATTGAATGGGTGATGTAGAAGTTATAATAGTATCCAAAGAAGATAACATGACTTACCCATTTACTAAAATCCTATCTTATTATATGCATGAATATCATGTCCGAACTAGAAGATTAAATATTGTTTGCAGTTGGACCTATTACAAGTGGGAGTCTATTGATGTCGGTGCCCTAGAATCCACTTCATTGAACATTATGATAAAAATGTATTAATTGTGTGTATATTAATAAACTATTTATCACATTATGATTGGAATTCTACATTACAATGTATTTTATAATGTCATAAGAGTAGCTATCACAAAAAAAGGTCAATGCAGATCCATGATACGTTGAGAACCTGAGAGTTCCATGACACTATTCTTGAATATATGTTCTATAACCAAATGATAAAATTTTAATGGACATAAATGATACCAGATATCAGGGGTGGAGACTCGTAGGACATTTAGGAACCTTATCATAGTGTATTACCTTGGTAATGACCAGAGGATATTTTAAGAATGAGACCCACTAAGAGGAAATCCACATTTATAAGTGTCATTTGATTTTCCTATCTAAAAATGTTGGTATTGGTACTTATTATTTTAGATTATTATTAATGGTTATAATTACTCACACACTTAGTTGTATAGTCAAAAACTGCGATGTCATATGTTTGCAAAGTGGTAGGATATGATGGGTGCATAATGAGTAATACTGCATTTATGAACAATATGAGAAGGGAATTCTCCCTTCTAATACATAATAGAGGTTTATTTCTAAGGACCTTTGACATAGATGATGTATCCAAAATAAATACATGACCATGGTGTTCTATACGAAATTATATTTTTTCGGAAGTTAAAAAATGAGAAATCAAACACATGGGTTGATGGCACATGTATGCAACCTGTATGATTTGAGATATCGATATAATGGGATTATATTACATGGTAATAATTCCTATTAGGTGAAATGTCATTTCAGTATTTATTTATTTATCTATGGGTACGTTAGCGTGTTGGTAGATACTAACCATAAACGTTTTTCTACTCCACCTAATTCAAGTGAGAAAGTAACCTTGAGGGTCACACACTAAGTGTATCCAATATCTCAGTTAAATAATATATTAAATATTATAAAAGGTTTAATAAAAAATATTCCTAGATGTTTTTTATAGTTATTCATGAATGTCTGATCACATTTATCTTGAAACTAGTTATTCGAGATATTATTTTGTGTGTAGATTAATTAAAAAATATTTATTTTATATTTAGTAAATATAATATTTATACATTTATTAGAGAATAATGAAGTGATATTTATTTAATAAATGAATAGTCATTATTCAAGGATCAATAAATATGTTAGAGTATTGGCATACCGAGTTAAGGGTATGGTGAGAAATAATAATATTAAATATTATTTTATTAAATAATTTTTAATAATAATATGAATGTTAGGAGGATGTCAAGAAATAATAGTATATTTATTATTATTTAATATGGGGTCTTGTTGGTGATAAATAAAATAAAAATGGCCCTATGAAACTATTTTTTCTAAACATAGTAATATAAATATCTAGTTAGGTTATTTTCTTATTACCCAAGAGAAAAAAAAATTGTGCACAATATCTTTAGAGAAATTATCTCAATCCTTGAGAGTCCATCCCTATCCAAGAATATTATGAAGAATGACAGAGATCCGCCTCCGCTAGATCAAAGAAAATTCTTTGGAATTGGTTCTCAAAGCGATCAAATGCGTACATCGCAAGCACAATGATCTTCCATACTAGCCCCCACAGCTTCCATTAGTAATTTTTACAAATACATAGACCACGTTTGTATCATCTCTAGAAGAGATCTACCCTTGATCTCTTTAATGCAACAATGATGCACTCTAAATCTGTGTCTAGACACATCGATAAAGAATTAATTCACTTTATGTAGTTCTCCTTTTAATTAAATTAATTATAATGAACAAGTGATGATATCCTATTTCTTGTTTCCAGGTTCTTCATTACATTGTCTATTATTTGATTGAATATTATTGGTCATGACATTATTCTTCAGAATAGAGCTTTTATTGATTGTCAATAATGAAAAATTAATGTCAGGTGTTGTCCATCCTGTGCTTTTTCTGTGCCTAAAACCTACATATCATACCTTTTATTCTCATTTGAGAAAGACTAGTGTTTTTAATTTAATGTTATTGCAACCATAAAAAAGTAACTAATAGATGAAATACAACTATAAATTGTTTTTTTGGGACTTATACATGAGAACACCTTTTTGGATTATCGTATTTGTTAGAAGGAGAAGGTGTGGACCATCTCTGGCTCATCACGAGATACATCCCTAGCCGGTCACTAGAGAAGGATGATTGTTTTTATAAATTTCATCATAAAGAGTTCCCATGCTAATCCAAAAGTATGTATCTATATCAGGATAGGGATTAAATAAAATCGGAGGCCCATATATGGGAACCTTGATGAATATCTAAACTTGAGTTATATTGGGGAACCAAGAGGAGAATCACAACTAAAGCTGTAGTAGTGGAAACCAAGAGGATTATTTAATCTCAATGTCAATATAAATAAATTAGGAAGAGTGACACAAATCATTTTAGTGTGGGTCATCTTATACTTTTTTCAAATGAGAAAATGGATTTTTGAGAATATTTATTTTTAACCAAAAATAAGTGTCCTAAGTATCCTAATTAATTGAAATAAAATCCCAAAAAGTTTGAGATTCATGGTTTTTGTGTTTATGATAAGATTGTCCCATAAAATTTATAATCATTCTATAAAGACATTCTTTATGTAGTTTATAGTCATGAATTTACGATTAAAAGATGATTCCTATGATGCATCTCAATTAGGCTAAAATTATCACATAAACATGTAATCTTGTGTTATTCAAGATCAATGTGAGAAACAAATGATAATAGGAGATAATGTATTATTATATATATTAAATGATCAGATATTAAGTGGGGATTTTTCATTAGAGTTACCGTTTGAGGAATTGTTGGGGATTACACCTTGTTGGAGGCCCATATGTGATAAACAAGTGGAGTATCTTAACCCAAGGTTATCGTGTGCATCCTACAATTCTATGTTTCCTATGATATAGGGCCTATTATGTTTTTTATTTTAAGATATTTTGGGGTATATTACACCTAATAAGAGTCCCATATGGTATTTTATCATTTCCATTAGTAACAAACTATGATAAGGAGGAATGGTAGGGGATCCCACCTTTTAGGATTCCGGCACAGTATGTTTGTGTTATGAAATAGGTGATAATTGAGGTTTCCTTTAATGTGTGGTCCTAGGCCCTTAATGTTTCCTGGTAATGAGATCATCAATAAAATAGAAGATACATCTAATGGGAGTGTGTCTACATCTTTTGAGGGTGATTAAAGTTAGTATTTCTAGGGTTTTGACAATGGAAGAATGAATCGATTATCATGACCCGACCCACTAGAGCCTGATATGTGATAACACCAATACGACATCCAATTGGATATGGGATAGAGAAAATAATTGAAAATGAATAATATATTATGGGAATACATAAACTAATTTACCAATAAACACACAACTATATACATTCAAGGTGCATAAGAAAAATGATTGACATTAACATCTTGAGTAACAATTCATGATACATCTCTTGGGAATATAACTAAATACTATAATATATATAAAGTGTAATGGGAAGAAATAAACAACCAACCAAAACGATATCCCAACCTAACAAGAGCTAGAAAATTAGAAGACTAAAGAGAGCCTAGCTCCTGAATCTCAAAATCTGACCACTATACGTGGTTTATGCAACCAAGAACCACTATGCCTCTATGTAATCCTCACTGATCTATACATTAACTTCAAATTACATGACATGTGTGGAAAATTACCATGAATAGGTTAGTATAAACATACCCATTAGGAGTCATTAAAAACCAAATAGGGAGAAACGTGAGAAAATAATGGTCAATGAGTAATCTTGACCCAACCATAGTTATATATATACACATGAATTCCCAAAGCCACCATAACGATACAGAATGGAAATCATTTTCTCTATACCACAAATTTTAACTAATGTGTCTTCTTATATATCCAAGGGTTCATATCTAATACTTATCATTACACACAACCACTGTAGATATCTGTGCAGATGACCCTCACCTCAGCACAATGCTCTGCAACTGAGGGTGAACCATCTCTAATAAAGGACCATTCCCTTGTGTGATCACGGGTTCCACTCAATTACATAGAGGAACCAAACCATGATATTACAAGGGGGTTACAATTCTTTGGTATAGGTCCCATGCCCAGGTGCCTCATGGGGTTCCACTCAGTTGATATAGGACCCACAACCTAGTGGTTCATGGACTGCCACTTGATAGGTTGAAAACATGTTCCCCAGTGCTTCAAGTCAGTACCACATTAACTATACAGAGAGTATAGGTACCCACATCCTTGTGTGAAAGGGGGATTCCAACCCCGATATCCCACCAATGATCTATACTGATCAATTCCAAGTGTCATGCATTGCCTGGAGAAGCATCCCACTCAAAAAACCTCATGTTGCATCTCATACACCATGGAAGATACTATTATTTCATCTTATGTGACTGCTCTAGATAGGCTAATCACAAGTCCAAATATGAGTCCATCGGAAGATAATACTTAAGGTTGAACAAAATTGGAGATGTAAAAAATGGGTATGTGGTGCCAAACAGTGTGTGACCTTACCTCAAAACATAGTCATGTTGTACCCATAACATTTCTCGTAATCCATCTCTTGGTACATACCATGTCTATATTAGGACATAGTGTGTATAGTTATATGAGGACCTTTCCATGTAATGATGACACACAGATCAACTTATCAGGAATGGGTACACATCATGTTAACCTCGACTCATGGGGTGACATACTTAACTAACATGAAACCATATCTCCCATGGAAATATGGAAAATACAGCATGTGTTCTTATGCTCTACATGGTATGGAGTCGAAGAAACAACAATTTATTCACACAGATACAAATATGTATCCACAACCACCATTCTATTATATTGACTACACAAATGTGAAGAAAAGTTTCTCTAACCTCCAGTGACTAGAAATCATGAATTAATTCACTGCACTGGAATTTGTGGATTGTTTTCCCCTACTCTGAATTTCAAAACCAATAGCCATCATCCACAACCTATGATCCCATCATGATCCATCCCCACATCATTAATAATTCAATCATTTGAGAATACATAATGAATCTAGGGGTTTGATCATACTTAACCTATATTGGCAATGTCGAATTGTAAACCCCACAGGACAATGATGAAGAATGTGAAAAATAATGAGAAACACACAAAAAATGTGGTGAGTTTCTTTCACTGTTGTGATATTGACCGATGAACATAAGGAATATAATAATGGGTGTTATCATGGAATAAAAATATAATCTAGTTGAGATAATTTAATTTGAAAACATGATAATCCAAAGAATAAATAATCACAAACCAAGATAAGGAAAATAATAGAATCTATGATTATCAAATAAAATATGGTGGAAACCACAAATAATGATCCCTAACTCAGGATATGATTGATCATTGGAGAATAATGAAATTTCATGTGATTAATAAGAATATTTTTTGTTTTCATCGTCCATATAATGGTCTTTTTTAATCAGTTAATGATGGATCCTCAGACCACAAGTGAAAACAAGGATTTATCTCTACAAACATTTACATTGGGTTATATAGATAACCCTAAAAAAATAACACTAATGTATTTATAGAGTATTTATAGTTATAGGGAATTTAATTAAAGTAAATAAATAAATTTATTTAATTTATTAAACACACTGACAATAGCCGCCTAAATCAAGAACCCGACTTCAACCTAGTTTATGTCAGGCCTAGTCAAAACCCATTGTTATGGAATCAATCACGGTATCCTATTTCCCATTTTATGTGCCAACTAGTGGGAAGTCCATTTAAAACTAAAATGAGTCTTGTGAATTATATAATATTTTTGATATTTTTGATATATCAAAATCAATCCTCTTCTGGCCGCTGAATATTACTCCAACTCAACATCTGGGTCTAAAACTATTCCATAATATATTAAAGAGTATTAAAAGGACACATAGGGTTGTCACATTATCCCCTCCTTCAAGAAATTCTCCCAAAAAAGAACAAACCAACTAAAAGTATGGGGATAATAAGACTGCAACCTGATCCCATGTTCTGAGATGCTCTCATTCACACTACCGTAGTTCGATAACACTCAAAAAAAAGAATGTTCTTTCCATGTAGGATCCTCTCCATCGATTCCTCGATCACCACCACTTTATATGAAATGGATTCTTCATCCTTGATGTTTAGTTTTTAAATATCAATAAGGTTTAACGGTTCGTGAATGTGCCTCCTGAGTTGCGATGTATGGAAGACATCATGTACTTGACAAAACGATAGGGGTAAGTCCAAGTGGTAAGAAACCTCCCCGACAATCCACAAGATCCCAAATGGCCTATTTATCCTTGGGGACAACCTTCTTCTCCAACTAAATATATACAATCCACATCATGGAACTTCTAAAAAACTAGGTTTATCTGACACTAGGGATTTAGTACCGATAGTAAAAAATCACTACCAAAGCCCCCTATTTTTTAGTGTTATAAAAATCATTTTTAAGCAGGTTCTATAATAGTTGTTTTTTAGCAATGTTAATGGAAGTATTTAATAGCACTAAAAAATAGCTAAATTGGCCCCTTTATCAACATTCATAAAAAAATGGATAAAGTCCCCGCATTAATTTTTCTAGTAAAAAGTGCTGATAAATGTGATATTTCAAAGAAAAATAAATTTCAAGTAATATATAAATATATAAAAACAATTATATTGATATAAATAAAATATATATTTTTAAAATTTGTTTTAGATAAAGATACAAATGAATTTACACATTATATATAAGATACATAGTGAAAATTGATTATAAAATAATTAAAAAGCATTCGTTAAATTAATAATTTTCGAATTATTATCGGTTAATAGTCAATTAATAAATTTGAAGAAAAAAAATAAAAATAAAAATAAAAGATAAAAAATTAGATGAAATAAAAACATTAACTTCAAACATCCATTACTTTTATTCTGAGCTACCATTAGAGTTCTACCACATATCAAATCAAATCCTATATTGAGATCTAAACCTTGGATACATGGGTGATCCCCTATCTTGTTTTTTTCGGCCCAAAAAGACCTAGAAGGCAGCCAAACTGAGTTTTTTTTGTCGGGGTACCCAAATGTTTTTAACATTGAGTGGAATTTAATCCACGTTTAATTTGGTGTTTCCCCCTTTATGGTGGGGATTGAATTTATTCTTAGGTATTACCATCACATCAAAATTATAGATTTGAAATGTTATCATTTTTATAATGTATTTTAATTTATAATTAAATATATCCAAAGATTCTTATATTTACATATTATAAATCACTTGTATAAATACATATATCAACATATTTATGAATAAATTTATTTTTAAATATGTAAAATAAATATTTATTATTCATGTTATTTCAAGTGAAAAATTACCCATTTTATTCACAAAATAAAATTACATTCAAATGAATATATATACCTATAGAATTAATGATAATATATAAACATGTTTGTGTTAATTATTAACAAATATATGTGTATATTTATATTCTAATTTATTTAAATGTAGACAGAATATAAAAAATTAAACAATATCAAAGTATGTTTACATTATATATATATATATAATGTTTTATAGTAAATCTAAATGGATGTAACAAATAATAAATTTAAATAAATATAACTATATATATATATCACCAACCCACACACAAATTTTATAAATGTATTTATAAATAATTATATTAATATATATCTAAAAGATATATTTGTAAATATATATATAAATAAACAAAAATATCATTAAGAATAAAAAACAGGTTGATGTGGTAAAGGAGAAACATCTTCAAAGGACTGGTGCGTAGTTCGAATCTAGGAAGGCGCATGAGGCAACAAATTCCCAGAGCACTAATAATGTGTTGATAGGTTAAAAAGAACAAATAAGGGATGGAGAGTTATTAAAGGTGTCATGGAAGTTCATATAAAGGGTTCACACTCATATATCTTGGAAAAAATATAATTTTATCCCCTTTAACCATGGTAAATAATGTGTTGTTAAATGGTTTGTTTAACAATGCAAAAAAATTGTTGATAAAATGGTTGATTTAGTAGTGCTTTTTTAGCAACAATAATGGACCCATTTATCAAGTATTTTCTAACACTGGTAATATCCTTGGTATTTCAAATATGCATTTTTATTAAGTACTTTTTTAGAACTGATTAAGACATATTCTAGTGCTCTTAATGGAACCTTAAATAGTATCATGGGGAGACTCTAAAGCAATGTTGATCTCCCTATTTTAACTCCTAATGCCTATGATATTAATATTTGTAAAAATTATGTCCTATTTGATCTATAATAATTCACTCGTAGATCACCTGAACTCTCTCAATCATCACCTACACCAGCTCTGGACCAGAAAGAGAACTCCCACCAACCTCAATCCATTATAGGGGTAACCTAAAAGGTATCTTATACAATTCAAAAAAATGTGTCACTATGATAGTTTATTTATAGTTGTTTTTATAATAAAACTCCGCCAATATAAAGCAATACTACCAGCTCCAAATGAAGTCCACCTCCCTGGCACATACCATATTCTCTAACACCTAGATTGTTCTCTCATTCTAGCCGTCATTCTGGGGGATGAATGGAATGCTCATATCCAAATGGGTGCCTATGGATTCTTTTAATACTATCCGCATACATTATATAAATATCAAATCACGATCTATGATTATAACCTTGTATACATGGTGAATCCAGACAATCTCCCACACATAAAATTTCCCCTTAGTCTCAACCGAGTTCTACTCTTAGATGGGGGTAGGTGTGAAAACATGGTGAGTTGGTAAACATTAACTAGATAGAATCACAGTATCTCACTTTTAATGGATTCCCTATCACAAAATCCATGGATATTCCATATAAATTCAATTTTTAAACTTTAATAGGCTAAGTCATTCATTTTAGAACCTGCTGTTAATCCTTAAAATACAAACATATGAGGCATCAAGAAATGATCTCAGAAATACTAATCCTCATTCAGACCCACCAAAATTGCTGATGAAGTTCCCTATTCATCTTCATAACATCGCGATGTATATCCAAATTGGAGGGTTTTGACACTCAAATCACCTTCTCAAACATCATGGATAAAACCACCGTCCATCCATAGAAAATTATGTTGTGATCCCCTCTAGAAAATAAATCTAGTGAATCTCATTAGGAAATATGGTAACATATATCCTCATAGTTAATGTATTCTAAATGTGTATCTCTCATGCAATGATGAACCATAGGTGTCACCACTATAGACTAATCATATGTTTCTCCCCTCCCCTTCCCCAAGGTTCGTAGTAAAGAGGTGAACTACTCAGACACCTCCTCCACCATGTTAGAAAGAAACTTCCTACTAAGGGAATCTACCACAACATTTCCCTTCCCAGGTGTATAGACTCTCTCAATTTCATATTCTAGTATAAAATCCTACTAAAGTATCTATATTAGATTAAGATCTAACTAATTTAATATGTACCTTAAACAACAGTGGTATGAGAAAAAAAATGATTTCCCATAAAATAGTGACCCCATATCATCAAGGAGAATACTACCATTGAAAACATAAGGTTTTGAGTATCATATTTTTTTATCAAGGGGTTTCAAATATCTTGATTCATAGGTGATCACTTAATTAAAATGTATTTATACGTACAAGAGCCCATGTATAGAGGCATTATATAGCACTACGTACTCCATGCCCTCCTCCAGTATTCGCAATACATGATCATTGGTCAACCTCAGCCAAAAATACTCAAAGGATCTCTAGAACTACTCAGTCCATGAAAACAAAAACCTGTTCTATACCAACAACGTCAAAGGGTCTACAATCATGGAAAATTTTACCAAAAAACACACGTATTTCCCTACCAGCCTATTAAAACTCTTCTTCTCCAACTTTATCAAGTGTGGCTCCATGTATGCACTACATAAATATTCATCGGATCCAAAACTATTCATTTCCCAGAGATTACATTCACTAGAATGTGAACCTTCGATATCCAAAACCAACTCATAAAAAGATTACCAAATTACTAGTCCTCTTTTAGTATATCTAGGACCATACTAATATTCTCAACATGTTAATACTCCAATGTAGTGTAAAGTATAATTTTTTAATAAAGAAAAAAAAAAAATAGTTCATGGATGGCTAGAATATGTGGTTCATAAGTTCTATGAAAATAATGTTAGAACTTATCATGAAAAAGGAATCAAATGTAACTCATAGTTTTCATAGTCACATCGTAATTGTTTTTCCAGGAAATAATCCCCACAAACTATTAACTGGTCATAGTTATATCTTAGATCGATCATTGAGAACTCACTCACACCATTAAAATAGTGGAAGGGATCATCAATCCTCATAAATATATACTTTTTTGTTTGTCATCACCTGATTCAGGTTATGATAGTTAACACAAAACCGCAATCTCTCATTCACCTTTTTCAGGAATAATAATGGAGCCTCCAAGGGTGACACACTGGGTTTAATAAAACCCTTCTCATAAGGTTTCTCTAACTACACTATCAACTCTTGGAGCTTAATAGGTTCCATTATATATTACGTACATGAAATTGGTGTAGTCTTGGGGTGAAAATCAATGCAAAAGAACAAGCCTTACCTCAAATTTAGTCCTTGTAATTCATTGGGAAAGACACCCATAAATTCCTCCACTATTTTGGGAGACCAGATGTTTGAGGAACCCATTATACAAAGGGATAAACTCAAATATTTTTGTGATATGAGCTATAGAATTCTCCTCATGAATCCCACTTGATCAGTCATGAGGTCTCTCTCACCCACAAAAGAGAAGTTGATCCAATAAATGGATAGACTTCTAACTCTCATGTGATGGTAGTCAATCTCACCATTTTCCATGGACAACCAGTATATTCCCAAGATGATTTTGTAAGGTTTCCTCATATAAACCAAGAGATACCATAAGAAACTATCACCACTAACCTTTAGCTTGGACTATTTAGATATGTTTTATATAGAAGAGTAACAACCAGTAGGAACCTCCAGCCATAACTATTTGGATAAGACCAGTACGGGAAAATTTTGATCCCTTTTGAGGGATAATTATATGAAATAATAACTCAAAAGTATTTCAACAAGTGATATATATATGGGAGAGTATAAAAATATAATTCCTCAAATAATCTCATGTGATATCTGATCATATCCCGTTATCGCCTTCAACAGCCCACAATCCTATGAAATAGCTCCCTAAGTCCAACATGGTCCATCTATGGGAGGTAGTGGAAGTATCTCTTAATGCCATCCATCATAATTAACTCTTCCCCCTACAACCACAACTACTTGTTTTTCTGCACCACCTCCCCTAGGGATACATTTTCCATCCCTAAGGGATCCCTGATCATTGAACTACCTCAACTGTGGTGGTCCATCCCCTACTATTCCACTATCCAAATACTGATGTGTTATGAAATCAATATCCATATAACTATGTCTATCATATGAATAATATTTCCAATCTTTGGGTTGAAAGGATACTCTTTAAAAACTATATCCTACAGTTCCTCATGTTTGATCTAATACATCACTACTACAAAAATGGGCAATAACAGCGCTAAAATCGGGCTTTAACAGCGCTAGAAAAGCGCTTAAATCTTAGCGCTGATAAAGGGGGGGGGGTCCTTTAACAGCGCTTTTTTAGCGCTGTTAAATATCTCCTTTAACAGCGCTTTTTTAGCGATGTTAAATGTCGCCTTTAACAGCGCTAAAAAAGTGCTGTTAAATCCCTGCCTGCTGCTAATAAAAAACCTGCACTAGTACAGCCAGCTGAGCAGACCTGCACAAAAACCAGTATATCAACCACAAGCATGTCATCAACCGATCACAACCCAACCAAACAGTGTTCTTACCATGAGTTAGATACCATCTACCCAGAAACCAAAACTACCTCATTACATAGTATCACAAAATATTCCTACACAACTCAGAAGATAAATACTAGAACATTCCACTATGCATTGTTTCTCCTTGGATTGCCACTTGGTTTTGACAAATCGTGCAGAGCCCGTGCTCCTTGAATCATTCTGCAATACATAAAAAGGATATCCTAACTCTCCCAACCATCACCCTTAGTAATTATGTATATTAATACAAAAAAGGTAACATATCATAAATTGGGGGACTGTAATGAGAGATCAAGATTAACATTCTATATATAGGATCGATGTCTGGTAGGATTGGTTGCGTTGATACATGACTCTACCTGGACCTCAAAAATAGATATATGATCTCACTCCAGGACTATCAGAGAGACTACAACTATGTCTAGGATGTCCTGCTGAAGCGACCGTACTACCGTAAGTCGGAAAAGATACCAAAACCATCCTAGGAAGGATCATGGGAGCCAACCCTAATGAAATATGTCCTTGATATAGTGTTCAAAGAGATCAATCATGGTACATAAAATTATGTGTCATTTAAAGGGTCACATGCCTTGTCGCTTTACCCTGGGTAACTCCAATGTTCAGCTGCCTGTGTGAATATACATGTCATATCAATAGGAAATTACATGGCATGTTAAAAAACATATACGTGTTACCATTTGATCTTGTGTCCTCTTATGCACCCTTGCCCTATGTTAGTACATGACGTCGATCTCGTGTGATTCTTCTCGTGTATCTGTACAAGGGATAAACTGCATAGCTGGCTCATTAAAGACGTGTAGTGGGATATATTCCATGTAGGAAAGCCATGTAATCCACCCCAGGTTTGACTCGTACACGTCACATATGACCCATGGATCATTGTACTAAAGTGTTAACACAATCCTAAGGCATTTGGTCGGTTTCCCGTATGTCAGTTGTTGATTTCACTTAAAAATAAATCCATTTTGAACAAAATAGAGTCACTTTGAGTGGTGTCAGCCACACCGGGCCTCGGATTGAGTCGGGGTTGACTCTTACACGTCAAATTTGACCCATGGATCATTTCCCTTAAGTTTCAATAGAATCCAAATGCGTTTGGTCGGTTTGCCGCATGTCAGTTGTTGATTTCAGTTAAAAATAAGTCCATTTTGAACAAAAGAGAGGCATTGTGAGTGGTGTCAGCCACACCGGGCCTCGGATTGATGCGGTGTTACATCACACATGAGTCATTGATCATTGTGAGAAATTATCAACGCAATCAGAAGCCGTTAGATCGATTTGGCATATGCACATAAAATATTGTCCATTTTAAACTATATACATACACTTGGAGTGATACCGGTCACACCGCACCTCTGATTGAGGCGGGGTTGACTCTTACACATCACATTTGACCCATGGATCATTGTCCTTAAGTTTCAATAGAATCCCAATGCGTTTGGTCGGTTTTTCGTATGTCAGTTGTTGATTTCACTTAAAATTAAGTCCATTTTTAACAAAACAGTGACACTGTGAGTGGTGTCGGCCACACCGGGCCTCAGATTGATGCGGTGTTGAATCGTACACATCACACATGAGTCATTGATTGTTGTGAAAAAGTATCAACACAATCAGAAGCCGTTAGATTGGTTTGGCGTATGTACGTAAAATATTGTCCATTTTAAACTAAATACATACACTTGGAGTGATACCGGTCACACCGCGCCTATGATTGAGGCGGGGTTGAATCTTACACGTCACATTTGACCCATGGATATTTGTCCTTATGTTTCAATAGAATCCCAATGTGTTTGGTCGGTTTGTCATATGTCAGTTGTTGATTTCACTTAAAATTAAGTCCATTTTTAACAAAACAGTGACACTGTGAGTGGTATCGGCCACACCCGGCCTCGGATTGATGCGGTGTTGAATCGTACACGTCACACATGAGTCATTGATCATCGTGAAAAAGTATCAATGCAATCAGAAGCCGTTAGATCAGTTTGGCGTATGTACGTAAAATATTGTCCATTTTAAACTAAATACATACACTTGGAGTGATACCGGTCACACCGCGTCTCGGATTGAGGCGGGGTTGAGTCGTACACGTCACATATAACCCATGAATCGTTGTCCTAAAGTGTCAACACAATCCGAAGGCGTTTGTTCGGTTTCCCGTATGTCAGTTGTTGATTTCTCAATTAAAAATAAGTCCATTTTGAACAAAACAGAGGCACTTGGAGTTGTGTCAGCCACAATAGGCCTCAGATTGAGGCGGGGTTGACTCGTACACGTCACATTTGAAGGTGAGTATGAATACACGATAGTTGACCTTCTTAGAGAAGGGTTTATGGAAGAGTATAAAAGACATGAAGCAATGAAGATCATTAGAGTGTTGGAGCAAATGTGGTTGCTACAAACAATGTGGAAATCAGCTTGTGCAAAGCGACCTAAGTTACAACTTGCTGGTATTGTACTCTATTTTTTTCTGGAAGGTTTCAGTTTAAATGCATTTTGGAATGATCATTTCTAGCCATTGTCTTTTAGGTTTTTTTGACAGCCGAGGGGAAAGGGTGGGGTCTGAAGACATTGTAGGATATGTCGAAGGGTGATTTTGTGTGTGAATATATTCGAGAAATTTTAACTCCCGCAGTTCTGAAAAGAGTCACTATTTTAAAGAAAGTCACAAGTTTAGATACATCTCAAGATGGTCAGTTTAAAGACATTTTGAGGGACACTACTAAAGACATGCTCAGATATGCACACATCCCCCACTTTTAGATCGTTGTCTACTACAATGATCTTCCAAACAAGATATGCATTAGAACACTCATGATACATAGATAAATTCACTGGCCACCTTCGAGAATGATCTGAAGCACAAACCATGACAACATTATGTTTTTAACTTCAGCACCTCAATTGAGAATGTGACACATTTCAGGACTTGGCGCCATTGTATGTCGTTTCGTCCACTGAATGGGTCTATCCTTTTATTTAATTTTTTTAACTTCAGTCAAATATTCTAGAAATATGTCGCGGCAGATCCTTCACCATTTTGTTTTGCTGAACATCTCATTACATTGTTAAAAAAAAGCAGGGTGTCTTGCATGGGCAATATGTTCTTGTATTGAAGATGATGCACTCCCATTTTAATGGACTAGGTTTACTCCCTAATCTCATACATAACATCTCATGAGACAATAGATTTAACCAATGAATTGGAGTCCTATTTGGGTACAACCATCATACGATTTTCATGATTATGTGTTCCACAATAATTAAATCAATCATTAGGCTTAAACAAAATAATTAACCATGTGGGTTCGAATAAATGGGAGTGCATCATCTTCAATACAAGAACGTATTGCCCATGCAAGACACCCTGCTTTTTTTAACAATGTAATGAGATGTTCAGCAAAACAAAATGGTGAAGGATCTGCCGCGACATATTTCTAGAATATTTGACTGAAGTTAAAAAAATTAAATAAAAGGATAGACCCATTAAGTGGACGAAACGACATACAATGGCGCCAAGTCCTGAAAGGTGTCACATTCTCAATTGAGGTGTTGAAGTTAAAAACATAATGTTGTCATGGTTTGTGCTTTAGATCATTCTCGAAGGTGGCCAGTGAATTTCTCTATGTATCATGAGTCATTGATTGTTTTGAAAAAGTATCAACGCAATCAGAAGCCGTTAGATCGGTTTGGCGTATGTACGTAAAATATTGTCCATTTTAAACAAAATACATACACTTGGAGAGATACCGGTCACACCGCGCCTCTGATTGAGGCGGGGTTGACTCGTACACGTCACATTTGACCCATGGGTCATTGTCCTTAAGTTTCAATAGAATCCCAATGCGTTTGGTTGGTTTGTCGTATGTCAGTTGTTGATTTCACTTAAAATTAAGTCCATTTTTAACAAAACAGTGACACTGTGAGTGGTGTCGGCCACACCGGGCCTCAGATTGATGCGGTGTTGAATTGTACACGTCACACATGAGTCATTGATTGTTTTGAAAAAGTATCAACACAATCAGAAGCCGTTAGATCGGTTTGGAGTATGTACGTAAAATATTGTCCATTTTAAACTAAATACATACACTTGGAGTGATACCGGTCACACCACGCCTCTGATTGAGGCGGGGTTGAATCTTACACGTCACATTTGACCCATGGATAGTTGTCCTTAAGTTTCAATAGAATCCCAATGTGTTTGGTCGGTTTGCCTTATGTCAGTTGTTGATTTCACTTAAAATTAAGTCCATTTTTAACAAAACAGTGACACTGTGAGTGGTGTCGGCCACACCAGGCCTCGGATTGATGCGGTGTTGAATCGTACACGTCACACATGAGTCATTGATCATTGTGAAAAAGTATCAATGCAATCAGAGGCCGTTAGATCAGTTTGGCGTATGTACGTAAAATATTGTCCATTTTAAACTAAATACATACACTTGGAGTGATACCGGTCACACACAAAATCACCCTTCGACATATCCTACAATGTCTTCAGACCCCACCCTTTCCCCTCGGCTATCAAAATCACCCTTCGACTATCTGGTTATGATTTTTGACAGCCGAGGGGAAAGGGTGGGGTCTCAATCCGAGGCGCGGTGTGATCGGTATCACTCCAAGTGTATGTATTTAGTTTAAAATGGACAATATTTTACGTACATACGCCAAATCGATCTAACGGCTTCTGATTGTGTTGATACTTTTTAACAATGATCAATGACTCATGTGTGACATGTACGATTCAACATTGCATCAATCTGAGGCCCAGTGTGGCCGACACCACTCACAGTGTCACTGTTTTGTTAAAAATGGACTTAATTTTAAGTGAAATCAACAACTGACCATCTCGAGATGTATCTAAATTTGTGACTTTCTTTTAAATAGTGACTCTTTTCAGAACTGCGTGATATGAAGGTATTTTGGAGATTTTTCTGGTTCATGCATGATATGAAGATATTTTGGAGATTTTACTGGTTTTTTTGTCCAATGGCCAAAGAAATGTGGTCCATCATTCTTGCATGTTACTCTTACACATCACCAAGGACCCGTGGATCCTTCTCCTAAAGGATGAAGGCAATCCGGATGCGTCTGGTCAGATTTACGTAGGCCAGTTGTTGTTTCCAATTAAAGTGGTGTCCATTTTAAACAAGAGAGCGACTGTTTGGGTGGTAGCGGTCACACCGTGCCTCGGATTGAGGCGGGGTTGACTCGTACACGTCACCAAGGACCCGTGGATCCTTCTCCTAAAGGATGAAGGAAATCCGGATGCGTCTGGTCCGATTTACGTAGGTCAGTTGTTGTTTCCAATTAAAGTGGTGTCCATTTTAAACAAGAGAGCGACTCTTTGGGTGGTAGCGGTCACACCGTGCCTCGGATTGAGGCAGGGTTGAAGAGATTTGACACCTCTATCGACAATCCAAATCCCTTCATTGTGGTCTCCTCTAACATACAAAACATCATCTGCATTGGGACCGCTCCGAATTGATTGTGACGTACCACTAAAAGGATCGTCCTCAACGGAATTTTCATCGGAACCCTCAATAGTTTTGGACGATAACAGAACAATCGACCACTTTCGGTTTGCGGGATCTGGAACATAAAAAACTTGTACCGCTTGTGATGCCATTATAAACTGTTCGTCTTTGTACCCTTCTTTACTAAAATAAACTTTCACAAATCCCCATTCATCTATTTTAACACCACTATTGTTATCAATCCATTCTCATTGAAAAATTGGCAATTGAAATGTCGTATAATCCAACTCCCATATTATTTTGATAATGCCAAAGTATGACATATTTGCATAAATTGGATTTCTATCCTTACTACCAGAAACATGCATCGCTTCAGCCACTAGTGTAACTCCACTATTTTTCATGGTACTCTCTTCATTGTGTTCATCCGTATAGAATGTATAACCATTAATTACATACCCACTGTAAGATAATACATACACACTTGGTCCAGCGGCTAGCCATCGAAGTCGTTATGAAATTGAATTCGGATTTTCATCCAACTGCTTAAAAATATGGTCCTGAAACCATCCTATAAACTGGTGATTATGTGTATCTACTAACCATTTTTCAGCCCTCGATGGATTCAACTGCCTAAGAATTTCTTTGTGAGTTTCAATATATGGAGCAACCTCCCAACTGTTATGCAAAACATAAAGATGAGCCTGCTCCCGATCTGTAATACTGATTGGTACAACTTCTCTTCCAGAAATTCCCTCACCCTCAATGCGTCCAGTGTGACGAGATTTCAGGAGACCAATGCTTTCCACATCAGATAGATATTCAATACAAAATTCAATGGATTCCTCAAAAATATATCGCTCCACTATACAACCCTCTGTCCGACTTCGATTTTTGACATATCCTTTCAAAATCATCATATACCGTTCAACAGGATACATCCATCTATAGTGCACAGGACCACAAAGTCGAATCTCTCTCACCAAGTGAATCATCAAATGAACCATCATATCAAAGAATGTTGGCGGGAAGAACATTTCTAATTCACATAATATGATGACAATTTCTTTTTCCATAGCTGGCAATTTCCCCGGGTCTAAAACTTTGCTACATATAGCTTTGAAAAAGATACAAAGTTTGGTTAATGTATGACGAACATTCTTGGGTAAAATGCAACGTAAAGCTATAGGAATTAGATCTTGCATCAAAACATGGCAATCATGTGATTTCAAACCTTTTAACTTAAAATCATTCATTGACACAATGTTCTTGATATTTGATGAGTACCCCTCTGGAACCTTTACATCATTAAAGAAGTTGCAAAACTGATATCTCACTGCCCTAGAAAGAGTATAAGTAGCAGGAGGAAGAAACACTCGATTTTCACCTTTCACGGGAGCCAACTCTTCTCGTATTCCCATGTCAACCATGTCCAACCTTGCCTTAATTCCATCTTTTGTTTTGCCAGGGGAATTTAGCAACGTTCCAATAACACTATCGCATACATTTTTTTCCACATGCATCACATCAAGAAAATGTCTGACGTACAAACAATTCCAGTATGGTAATTCAAAAAAAACTGATCTCTTTTTCCAACCGATTTTCGTAAGGTTTTTCGAAAATGGTTTACCAAAAACAGTGTTCATATCTTTTACTTTCTCAAACAGCTGATCACCTGTTAGTGGAGACGGTGTTGTGCATTTTTCGGAACTTCCATTGAATGATGTCGTCCAAGATCGGTACTTATGCCGACGAGGTAGAAATCTACGATGTCCTAGAAACACAGATTTCGATGAATGTTTCAACCTAATTGATTCTGTATCTTCTTCGCACATGGGACACCCTTGAGTTCCTTTAATGCTATAGCCTGACAAATTTCCATAAGCAGGGAAATCATTTATTGTCCCATACAACATCCCTCTCAACGTGAAGTATTCACTTTTATAAGCATCATACAACATTACACCTGAGTCCCACAATAACTTCAAATCCTCGATCAAAGGATTCAGATAAACATCAATATCGTTACCTGGTTGTTTTGGTCCTGATATAAGCATAGATAACATGATGAATTTTCGCTTCATGCATAACCAGGGTGGCAAGTTATAATTTAGCAACATAACATGCCATGTACTATGAGTGCTGGTTTGAAAACCAAAATGATTCACTCCATCTGTAGATAACGCAAGACGAAGGTTTCTCGGCTCTTTTCCAAATTCAGGATACTCATGATCAATTTTCTTCCATTGAGGAGAGTCGGCCGGATGACGTAATAACCCATCTTTATTTCTTTTATCTGCATGCCACGATAATTGTCTTGCAGTTTCTTTACTTCCATATAAACGCCTAAACCTTGGAATGATTGGAAAGTACCATACAATGTTCGTAGGATTGGATTTATCTTTCTTGTATCGAGAAGCACCACACTTTGGGCATTCTGTAAGTGATTTGTTCTCCTTTCGAAACAATATACAGTCTTTCGGGCAGGCATGTATTCTTTCATAAATCATTCCAATCGAGCGTAGCATTCGTCTAGCTTCATATGTCCGGCTTGGGAGCTCATTATCTTCCGGGAGCATGTCATTCAAGAGAGAAAGTAGTTCTGTAAAACTGACATCACTCCATCCATTTCCTGCTTTCAATTTATACAACTTCAGTACAGCTGAAAATGTTGTATACTTAGTGCAAGCAGCATACAATGGCGTCTTTGCACAACTCTTTAACTTCTCAAACAATTTTGGGAAATCACGGGGTTCATCTTGAATTGTCTTTGTCATTTCCTCAATACGATCTTCATCATCATTGACATCTGTAATCACATCCTCCATACGGTCTTCTTCATTATCTATATTTGTATTCATATCTGACGATCCATAAAACGCAGTTTTATCCCAGCCAGTAGCTACATTCGCTTTTTCTTCGTGTTTATTCCAACATTTATAACTCTGATCTATTCCGTGACATATCAAATGTTCTTCCAACTCCTCTGGAGTAAGTAGTCTAGAATAACAACAACGTAAACACGGACAAAGGATTTGAGAAGTATCCTTTGTGTGATCCTTTGCAAACTTGATGAACTCTTTCACTCCGTTCTCGTACTCTATTGTTAAACGATTAGAATCCATCCAATATTTATTCATCTTCATCCTATTTGAATCTCAAATATTAGTATTTATGGTTCAAGTACACAAAAGAAGACTTCCGAATACAGTAGAAGGGAACCACTTCCTTGGAAGGAGATCAAGTAGTCTAACCTATAATCAAGATTCATAAAAAAGAATATTAGATTCACTAAAAAGATGATTATTTATCACTCTATAAGGAGGATATAACAGGAGATAGAGGATTTCCAATCGATGAGAGATACCTTTATCAGAGAGAAACCAAACGCATCCACTAGAGCTTCTATCTGATTTGTATAGGCACTCAGGATACAAAAACTATATTTAAAATGCATGTGAGATAAAGAACGAATAATTAAAATAAATTATCCATTATACAATTTAAAATTCATTATCATCTCTATTATGATTTGTATAGGCACTCAGGATTCATTCTAGTAGTGGTACAGGTTCCCCCATTAATCATGAGTGATAGAGGGAATAGTAGTTTTTGGATTACCTTTCTTGTTTTATACAATTTATGAAGAAATGACAAGGGTTGGAAGTGCCGAGTGTGTTTGACTTGAAAATAGAGGTTCAGTTGCAACACCCTCTGATGTTTTCTGGAGAGGGTGGACCCAAGGTAGATAAGGTATAAATTTAGTTCATCTAGAATATTCTAGATAACTTTTCTACTCCTTAGTAGAATAGGGTAGAGTTGGTAGCGTATATGTTATGGGGGCCAACAATGATCTACTGTGATATTTAGTCTTGGGATGAGCATATGGAGGGAATGACTTGGAAGAAAATCTAGGATATGTTCATGGAGCACTTTTAACCTACGACATTGAGGAAATGAAAATATGAATATTTAATATGTTTGACATAATTATGTTTGATAATGATAGATTATGTTAGATTCTTCACATACCAGTAATGTTTTTATCTAATGTTGACAGGAGATAAGGTATCTATGAAAAAAAAATTAGGATGGACTTAGATGTGAGATTAATTCCCAGGTAAATATATTTTTTATGAGGTTTTTTGAGGTGGTGGATCAGGTTCTCATTTCCAAGGGGAACCTAAAGGAGACTTGTAGTGATGGTAGGGCAGTTTCAATTGAATGATCTAGTGGTACATATTATGATAGTAGGATTCACCATTATGATATCTTCCACTAGGGTGGTGGTGGATAGAGTATCTATGTGAGATGATTTTTCTCTTAGAGAGGTTTTTAGTCATCTTCAATCAATGAGGTAGGTCTGGTCACATGTTAGGCCTATGACTTTGACCACTAGTGAAGTGTCAATCATGTATCATGATGGTTCATATATATAGGTTCGACATGAACACTTGTAATATGGGTAGTGATGGATGATCTATATTGGTACAGAGCACCGAATAGGGGAACCCAAAGGAGACTTGTAATAGGGGATCCTCTCATTATTTTATATCTTATCTCTTGGTAAATGGTTTCTTTTTTGTGTTAGAGTACTTTTGTGGGATCATGTTGGTCAACACACCATTGGGGGTGTGATTAGAAGGCATCTGTCTTCGTAAGGGATGTTCCCTCATGGTTTGTGAGTATTGTTTCATTTTGGATTTATACATGCTTGATATGATATGTATTGAATAGATAGTGATGATGTAATTTTTGGTATTTAATCAATATCACATTGATTGTTACCGTAGATGAGTGACCGTCATGCCTCATAAGGGTAGAGCCCATGTCTTTTATGGAGAATGGGATATCTTGGTAGACCATGTAGGACCAGTTCTTCCACAACTAGGTGAGAACATAGACCATTTTACGAATATTTTTCTTGATGATAATGGATTGAAACAAGAAATATTTCCCCCAGTAGTAGACTGGTTCTAGGATGTGTTTCATGAGAATTGATCAGGGCTACCACCTAAAAGAGACTTTGAGTTCATGATTGAGCTGAGGCGTGGAGTTGAGCCATTTTATATAACGCATTTCAGAATGAAACAAGAATAGATTCAGGAACATAAAACTCAATGAGAGGAGTTAGATTATGAAGGGTGCATCTGCTCGAGTATGTCACCTTGGGGATCACATGTTTTATTTTCCAAGAAGGATGACAGAACATTACATATGTGTTTCTATTAATAGAATATGAATCAGATGAAAATTAAGAACAGATATCCACTTCTTTGTATTTTTGATCTATTTGACCAGCTGAGGGGTTCCATATTGTTCTCTAAGATTGATCTAAGGTTTGTTTATCATCATTTGAGGTTGAGAAATTCTGATATACTATAAACTAATTTTGAAATCATGTATAGTTTTTATGAATTCTTCATAATAAAATTTGTGTTGACGAATTCCCCATGGCATTTATTCTCTTGATGAGTTGAATATTTCACTTGTACCTAGACCAGATTGTAGTTGTTTTATGGATGACATATTGGTGTAATACCAAAATAATGATGATCATTCCCAACATCTGGACATCATCATGAGTACACTTAGAGAGAATCAACTATACACAATCTATCTATATGAAAACATATACATCTTCTTCATAGATTGTTACCTTAAGGCGGCGGCTGAGGGCATTGCGGGTTGCGGAAGGCGGCCGCGGAGGGCGACCGAGGGCGGCCGAGTGTGGCGGAGGGCGACGGAGGCGGCGGAGAGCGGCCGAGGGCGGCGGAGGGTGGCCTAGGGCGGCAGAGAACGGCGGTGGAGGGCGTTGCGGGCAGCCGAGGGCGGCAGGCGGTGGAGGTCTGCTGAGGGTGTTTCGGGCGGCGGAGGACGGCGAGTGTACCGAGGGCGGCAAGCTCCGGCGAAGCAAACACAGCAGCGGTATTCGGGAGAAGAGTAGCAGGGTTACGGTTCCGCGAGGGCTTTAGCTGCGATAAAACGAGGGCACTGTGCGACCGACTTTATAAAAAAGTCGACTAAGGTTTTATCAGCGCTAAAAAGGCGCTGATAAAGGCTACCATTATCAGCGCTAAAATTATAGCGCTGATAAAATCTAGTTTTATCAGTGCTTTTCTAGCGCTGATAATATTATGATTTATCAGCGCTAGAAAAGCGCTGATAAAGATTCCCGTATCAGCGCTACAATTATAGCGCTGATACCGGGTCTCTTTATCAGCTCTTTTTTAGCGCTGATAAAGATAATTTTTATCAGCGCTTTTTGAGCGCTGATAAAGGATACCCTATATCAGCGCTGAAATTTGAGCGCTGATAGAGGTGTTCTGTATCAGCGCTTTTTTAGCGCTTATATAGGAGAACCATTATCAGCGCTCAAAAATCACTGATAAAGACCAACTGTATCAGCGCTAAAATTTGAGCGCTGATACAGATCATATTTATCAGCGCTTTTCTAGCGCTGATAAACATTAGCTTTTTCAGCGCTGTAATGTTAGCGCTGATATAGGGTATCCTTTATCAGCGGTTTTGCTTAGCGTTGTTATAAGGGAGCTCTTCCCTTGCCCGTTTTTGTAGAAGTGCATGGGTAGGTTTACTTCTCCAAAACTCTGATGATCTTATCCTACTAGTCACAAAAGAAAACTTAGCCCCATGTCGTACACTAATATTTCCCACCACCCACTTGAGAAAAATCCTATCTTTGTGCTCTAGTTGTATGGATTCAGAGAGGAATCCTAAAAGTTATCAAGACGTCCAGGATAAGATGACCGTATATATTTATATAGGGAGATTAATAAAGAAGTATTGTGAAAGGACTCAATCATATATGAGGCATGTTCCATTTATTCGAATAACAGATGTCCCGGTATGTTTAGTCTATAAGAATTTATTAAGATTTATAGGAATGAATATTACAGTCGATGAACCAACATCTGCATCCCTATCCTAAAATCCAAAATTGAAACACTCTAACACCATTCCCCTGAGTCCCAACCAATCCTCACTAGGGGTCTAACTCCAAAAAAAAGATGAACTGTTACGATCCCACTCTATTATGATCAATGTTATCACTCAAGCATCACCAAAAGAAGTGGCACACACATAACACCTCCCATAAAATCTCATACTCCTCGAAAAGTACTACCATCTAAACCTATGTGAAAAACTAACCATGATTGGATACTCATGGTACTAGATCTGAGTCTAAAGGAAGACTATTTAAAAAGTAAAATAAACATGCTGAAGTACACTGTGGGTACGAGGGGTCACATGTTGTGTGACCTATCCTCAATGCCTAGTCATGCTTTCCCAAGGATACAACATGAATCCATGTCTTGGTACACAGTGTGTCCAAATAAAGACATGGTGTGTACAATTATTTGGGTTCCTAGGAATGTATATAAAACATAGGAATGAGCTACCTGGGTAAGGGTATACAATGTGTGGGACCCTCCACACAAGGTGTGGACCCCACTATACATAATTTCCTCATTAAATCACCTGAAACCCAAGACACCATGGAAATTAAAAACAAATGGTATGTGTTCTTCTACATTACATGGAGTGTTGTAACTGAAAATATAGTTTCCTTGTGATGATTCAGATGCATTTCCACCACAACCATTATCATCTTTTGACCAAATAAATCTTATCGGAATAACCTATGACCACTGAAACATGTCCTATGGTTACCATAACTTGGGAATTGATTCATTTCATGGGAATATGTCATATGTCTATGGACACTCTAGATCTCAATGCCAGTGGCTATCACCAGAAAAACATGATCCCATAATGATCTATTCCCAATCACAAATCCTTTCATAATTCAATAAAACACCACAAATAATTGGGTTCTATCATGATCTAACCCAAACAAAAAATGTTCAATTTTAATCCATATAGGACAATGGTGAATAACGCGAAGAATATTATGTTAAATGAACATGAAAAAGTTACTGAGAATTTGTTATCAATGTGATACCATAAAGTGATAATAATGTGTGGAATAAAGGGTTTTATCATGTAAAAAAAATAAACTTCTTTAAATAATTTAATTTTCATAGAGGATCATGTAAAGATCATCAAATCATGTATCAAGATAAAAAAGATAATACAATTCATGATTAACAAATAAAATTTGGAAGGAACTGCAAATAATAAACCCTACCTTGGGTTTGGATTGATCATTTGTGAATAATTCAATTTACAGTAATGAATAACAAGATACATAAAAATCTATTCCCATGTCACAGTCCACTTCAATCCATTTGTAATTTATCCTCGATCCACCAACAACAATGAAAAATTCTCCCACCTTGAATTCATTCATGATTATGTGGTAAACCCTAGAAAATAAATAGATAAATGTATTTATATAGGATTAATATGTAAGTGAATTTAATTAAAATAAATAAATTTAATTATTTATTTTATTAAGCACGCAGCCAACTTTTTCATCAACTAGAAACCCAACACCGATCATCAATATATTGCCCATAGACTAAAAGACCCATTACTGAATCAAATACAGTCTCATATTTATCATATGTGGTCCTAAAGTGTATGAAAGCCTTGAAAATATAAAAATATTCACTTGTGTGATAGAATATATTTAATATATTTAATATATCAAAAGAGAACCTCAACGGGCCTCAGAATCTCATGTCAACTCAACACCTCACTCAAAATATATTCCTCTAAATATTATAATGTCTTATGAGGGAAAAACAAATTCATTATATCCATAAATGACTTTTATGATTCCTTCCTATGGTTTTTTTCTTGTATGAATGTTGTGATACTTAGGGGATCTGTATTCTCATTTCAATGGGAGCAGTCAAAGATAATGTTGATTTAATAATATTCACTAACTGCATGAGTTCCCGAAGTAGTTAACCTTTTGAATGGAATCTTGGAATGTGGTTCATTTAACATTATTCCATTTCATATCTTAATTATTATTATATTTCACCTAGTCAAACATCTTAGTGAGGTATCCCTAGTCCAATCCCCTTAATGTTTTTCATGAAGTCCAATATACTTAATTTGTTTCACATTATCCCCTACAAAATTAGATCAACTGGTGTATTTGTATTATTATCATATATGTATTGTGTTTGACATTGTCTTATCCATGTATTTATTCGTTGGGTTCATCTTCTATGGTGAATAATTCCACACCGACATGGTTAGAGAGAGGCATGCACAATAATCAGTCGTAGAATTTTCCATGTGGGTCAATTCACTTAGAGATGTTTGTATACTATCACTCAAGTAGTAGCCACCTTGGGGTATATTTCCATAAAACATTATAGTCCATATATATTACATTTGGATGACTACCAAGGGATTTAATGAACTATTATTCACCTTGGGTTTATCTCAATTATCCCCTTACCAGATGTGTTCCCTCATAATTTAAAAATGGTTCATTATAGGAAAGTGTAGGTACTTGTACCATGATGTTTGTAGTCATTATAAGAATTAAATATCATTAGTGTGGTACATCATTGTAATGTCACCTAATAGGAATATTGAAAAGGACTACCTAAGAGACAATATAGGCCTCGCATGTGAAGTATCTATGAACCACAAAAAAGGAAGAGCACGTGGAGGCATGAGGATTCACAAACATTGGGTTGCTGGTTGATCCCTTGTCCATAAAAGTTCTCATTAGATTTGTTTTCATATCATCAATATCATGTGTGTGGTAGGGTGAGGATTCATCATCACTTCATGTATGTTTGGTAGGTGGATAATGCTTTTGTGCAAGGAGAAATCTATCATAATTATATAAACATCAGTCCAATATTGCTCTTGTGCAAGAAAGGACACATGGGTACTTAGAGGGAGGCCATGGTGTCGATTGAGTCAGATCATTTGGTATGTTGGTATTCTTCTAGTACATCATTGATAATAATGTCTACACTATCATCATTGTGCATACATTCATTTAATCATCTTTTATTTGAGGCATGATCTTGTGGTTCCATAATATGTTGACTAGGCACATGATGTGGTTGTCAATTATGTGGATACTGGGTGATCACTCACTAGCCAATCATGCATGGTCTCTTCATGATAGTATGGAATCCACATTAAAATGGGAATAACAATTGATCCATAATTTTTGTTGATCCATGTGTGTGTAAATAAAAACCTATGAAATAAACTACACCCCTACCTATAGGATTCCCCTAAAATAGTTATTTTTCAAGGACAATAAATGCCCAAAATACCCTCAAAATTGGTTTTAATGATTCAATTCCATTTTTATCGACAAATTATGAAATATATAGCTTACTATTAGTAAGAGTTTCTCATCAACACATCACTAGGCTGAGAAAAATATTTGAGTAATCACCATCCCTCAATGCGTGAGAAATTACAGGGTGCATGGAAATCCCATTTGATTTTTTAGGCATTGAGGTTCTTTTTCGTAAACACAACTTATATTTTTTCGGTGAGGACCATGTCATAGACTCTATGGAAATGTGTGTGGCATGAATTTAAATGATAAAAATGTCATATTCACATCCATATCTTCCTAATACAGGATTTTAGAAGCAATAATTTTGTATAATGTCTGGATGGTTGTATTTTTAACAATGAGTGAGAACATTTCAGACAAATCTGCTCCATACTTATGTTGAAACTCATTCACATCTGACATTTCCTTGTACATATTTCCGCCATCCACTTATTGCTTTATCCATAAACATATTTTCAAACAACACATTATTCCCCTATGGTAATTCCATTATATCAAATATTTTTTTAATAGAATGAATCCATATCATCTTTAATCACTAACTATCACTTTTTATAATCACCAAGACTCTCCTCTTATTTAGGGATCTTGAGAACCCCTCCATCCACAAGAAGTAAGTAATGAAAATAAATTCAAAACCTCTTAATTAATACTATAATCCTGGTAGACCTCCAAAACTCAACAATAATTTATTCTCTGTTTGGAACTACTATTTTGATAATTTCACCTTTTGGGGATCTCCCATAAGATTCCATAGTTCATAAGGAACCAATACTTATTACAAAATCAAAGATTCTTCTAGAATTTCCATGTTATCTAAAATTTCTAGAACATATAACATTTTAACATTTCTATTTTGTTCATCTTGGATGCATCGAATCAATTATTTATTATTAACACAATCTTCCAACATGTTTTAGTATTTCTACTAGACATTATAATTAATTTAAACTTTCTTCCACTAATAATATTCCGATTATTATGATCCTAAATCCAAAACCAAAATTTTTCATCTGTATACACAAAAAAAAATACTTTGTACATTTCATTGATTTTTTCTAGATTCAAGGAATCACTATAGACGTAGGTGATAATTCTAAAAAATTTGATGTGGGAAACTTCCATTGGTTTTTCAAACCATAGTGGTTCCATAATCTCCTTCCTCAATGATATGAATGGAATTTTGTAGAAAATATATGTATAAAAATTGATTTTTTTTCAAAACTCCATGGTAATTTTGGAATGTTGTATCATGATTTGAACCTTCTTATTCAGTGTCTAGTTCATCCTTTATGTATCACTATTCTATTCAAGTGTTTTTAGAGTAGTCTTTTCAAACCCGATTCCTTCTATAGAAACCTATAGAATTTCCTACTACTGTATTCTATACCGTTATAAGGACATAATGATTATTACAAATAATATTATCTTTCTCTATCAGGTAACGCCATCAAACAAACCCACCAAACACCTCAGATTTATTCTTATGGAAGTAAACTTCTACTTTAATCGTTGAATCATTAATGAATTTATCAAATTATAATGACCCACCCTGAGAAAAGGATATTGTAGACCCAAAAATATCAATATGATGAATCTCAAATTTTGAAGACATAGTTTTACTTATATCTATGTTAAATGACAAATTTATCTTTTATTAAGGATAAAACCGTCACTAAATCTAAAATCCACATGAACAATATTTAGTGTTTACTATCACCATTAATAATAACATGTTATTCTAACTTAGTTTCTATAAATAGTGAATTCTACAACTCCAATATTTGGTAATTGTTCATTTTATAAATTATTTATTCAAATGATCATCTTGTTAGATATAAAATATTATCTTTAACTCCAGTAGAAAAAACCATAGAACCCCCAAGCACCCTTTCATACTTCATCTATGAATCTTGTTGTAAATCCTAATTCATCTAGCTAAACAATAGAAATTATATTCTTCCATAACCCTTATATGTAGAATACATTATTTTACTCCCTGAGCATTTTATTTGACATTTTTACATTCACATCCCCCTTCATATGATATCGGGAGATTGAACACAAACTAGATGGACTATGTCAATCATTATGGGCCCGTAATTCATAATGCATCCCCTATTGGAGGATAATGAATCAAATCCCTAGAATAGTGATATATGATTCCATCAGAATATTAATACTCCTTTATAATCCGCTCTAGCCTTTACCTATAGTGTTTTTAGAACATTATCTTCTAAAAACACCCCTTTCAAAATTCACCCAATGATCTCGAAAACATTTCTTATAGTGCCCTTTCTTCCTAAAATTCCAACATCCAATCCTGATAAATGTAAATTAACCATGAATTCATTCCCTTGGTCAATCTTATAATTTCCTCCAACTATTCCATTAAATATAATTTTATCAACCTTTCAAATTTAATGTGGTTTCAGTAGGTTATTGTACTTCCTTCAAAATGACCTATTTATTTTGAATGAGATCATTAATATCCAATGAAACATGTTGATTCATTCCATAATAATTTATTATAATAGTAATTATCAAGTCCCATGATTCAAAAAGTGATGAAAGTAGTAACAAATCCCAAACATATTCTAAATACATTTATTTAACTGATTTCAGGTGACTCTAAATCTTGTGAAAGTTATTTACATAATCATCTATTTTATATCATTCTAAAATTATCATGAATAATAACTAAGATATTATGAACACATTATTCATTTTTTTATATTCTCATACATATTTACTAGGGCCTTCATTTGCTCCTCTGTGTTCTTCACCTCCTGAAATTTGTATGTATCATTATGTTCCAGTGACATTCGTATCATTATATGTTCCTTCCTATCAAGACTTTTTCATTCATCATATTTAATTTATTTATATTTGAATCCTTTTAATAAAACCTCACGGTCCTTATGATATGGACATCCATATATTTTTGTCTTCTAGAAAAGGACGTTTTTACCATTTTTTCTATAAATACATTTCCTTTTATTGAATCCATTAATTTTGAAATAATTTAATCTCAATGAAATTAAGAGGTGTAGAAATAAGACCATTACCTAAATTTTCTACTATCAACTATGAATATACTTATATAACCATAATCATTGATTCCACTTATTGGGTTTTGGTACCACTACAACTAGAATAAAAACTCTAGAACATCAAGAGTGAGATAAAGTCTATAAATTATAAAAGGTGAAGAATACCATGAACATGATGTGTCTAGCCTCAGAATTTAGAACGGAACTACATCCACACACATGAATTACACCCTCAAACATTTAATAAATACAAATATCCATGAAATAAATAGAACATTAGGTAACAAAATATAAAAAGGAATGGAAACATGAGATTTTCCATTGTTCAAATATAGTCTTACATCTAGGAGTGAACAATGATGATTCATTTGATTTCAAAAAGAAAGAAAAAAAATTAAAATTTTAATTGAAAATATCAATAGATATTAGATAACTAATCATCATGGTTTCTAGTAATCCTACCCTATATATTTAGAGTGTGTCCCAGTGAATCAATAAATTCCACCACCTTCATAAATTCATGGGGCACCCATTTTTGGTCTTCACAACTCATAATTCCCATAGGTCTCCCTACCTCAACTATACTTTCCCTCTAATTAATTCACGTCATTTTCACTATTCTCTATGATAATTAAAATATTGATTTTTAAAACTACATATCACACCATACATAACACCATAAATGTGATTTTTATATGAGTTAGAGATTCCGAACTTCAATTATCCAAACATAACCACCTGAACTCATTATTCCAAAAGAGGTCCTCCCAATAATCATTCATCCTTCTAGTCTGTTAAATTTATTAGAATTAATTGGTATTATTTATTTTCATCTGATTAAATCCTTTCAGAATTATTAATAATTACACAAAAGTATTAATAATAGTTTTCTAATAAGGAATTTTTATCGTTTCATTATATTGTGTTCAATTTTATTTATTATATGTGTTTATGTGATACAGTGTTTTAATAATTGTTATCATAATTAAACAAATAAACTTCGATACCTAGCTATGAATCATAATAAAATTATGTGGTATAATACAATATTAGTTCGAGTATGCTTTTCTATATTATATATTATAAAGGTATAAATTTCCTAATTGGATGTGACCTAACATTGAAAATGTCATATGGATTTATTGTATCTGGTGTATCTCTATTGTTGTGTTACTTGTAATACCCCATGTTTTTCTATGAGGTATGGATATTTTTAAACTAATTTTAACTCATATTATTTTACCTAATGTGAGTTCCTATGGAATGAAATATATATTCAAGAGTGTTTGGGGATTTCTCAGATCCTAGAGGCCTAATTTTTTGAAAATTAATATGGTATGAAAGGTTAGTAAAAACTGTGCGACCCAAGCTGTATGTTTGGAGTTACCATGAAGGGTTTGATAGAGATCAGTATAGGGATCACGTTTTTTCCTAACCATGTCCCCAAGGACTCATCCCCATTCTAGAGCACCTTCAATTATTGGTAGACTCCAAATGCATGATTGGATAATGTTTTTTCCAATCATGCACCAAGACCATGTGATTGGTGATTTGAACAGTGGTACGAGGCATAGTTTTTTAATGTTTTTCCAAACCATATTCATGAACCATTTGGGTTACCTACTGAGTTAGTGAAGGGTGCAAAATTGGTGCATGGTTTGGCCAACTTCGGGGCTAAACCTTTCGACCTAGGAATTATAAGGGAAATTAATATTTTTAACATAAAATTATAATAAACTAAACCATTTCTCTTATTTTACATAGAAGATTGAATTAACTACTCCTATTTAGTTTATTAAAGACTAACCTTGGCTTTGGGGCCAATCAATAATTTTAATTCTAATTCAAATACCAATCGTCTGGTTGAATATTCATCGGTGAGTTCTTCATTCCTTAGTTCCATTAATCATTTGTATTCATATTGATGTATTTATTTAGGAGAAATATAATATGACTTATTTCCATGGTTATAGTCTATTCCACATTTTTCTCCTCATCTAGACTAAATCATATATTGATACTGGATGTGTATTCTACTATGGGTATATAGTATGTGGTCTATACATTTCACTTAAGGTTAGTTTTTATATGGATCTTTGCCATTGTGTATCATGTCAGGCATTCTAGTGATTCACATAAAATTAAATAAATGTCTTCATTAATGTGTTTGGGACCTATTTAGGTTTCCCTCAGGTGTATTTATAAGGTTGGAGGTCATTCTCCTTAGCTTGAGCCACCCATGGGGTGTGTTCTTCCATTTTTAAAGTGTTTGACCACCTATGAGGCATGTTTTTGTATCTTTCCTAGGTTATACCACCCTATTGGGTGTTTGTGGTCTTAGATAATGTTTTAGGAGCCTTATTGAATTGAATGAGAATTAAATTACAATTTAGGAGAGGGTTTATGAACCATTTGAAATGTGATTGCATGAAATTTAAATGGATTAATTGTTTAAATCGAAAATTTAGAAATGTGTTAGATGAACTCATGGATTATAATTGATTATGAAATAAATCATAAAATGAGATGAAAGATAAATAATGGTAGTGGATTCCTTGGAAATCTATTTTAACGTGATCCTGATTCTATAGTTTTCTATGGATTTCAACTCTGTAGATCCATATTGATAATTGTTGTGGATGCCTTGTACATTTCTACTACCATGGTCCTGATTCCATAGGATGCAAAGGATATTGCTACTCTGTGGACGCAACTTTCTTGGACTTGACTTGGAAATGATCTGTTGACATGATCCTGGGGATCCACCCAAGTCCTTATCTATTTTCCCTCCATAGACTCTATGTGGATTCCTTGGATATTTATACCATGGATCCGGGACATTCATGCTAAATACATGATAATAAAAAATGGCTAATTTTAGTACTTTATCATGATTTATAGTTGTCCCTTGATTACAGATTCTTGATTATAGTTTTCCTTTTTTCATAGGATCTTGATTTTAATTCATAGTGAGACATGTTTGGCCAGATAATATAACATTTTTTGACATTATACTTTTATAAATAATGTACTTATGATATATTTCACACTACTACACTGTTTATACACAAAATGGACATGTTAAAGAGACTATTTGCGTTGGCCAACTGGGTGTTATGTCACACCCTAGTCGTGTCACCATAGGGTACCTAGAGATACTTCAATGATGCAGGTATGAACAAGGGTAAGATCCCACTTTGTGATTCCTGATATTATCATTTATTATGATTAATGGTGCACAATACCGAGCTATGAACATGAAACTAACATGAGAAAATTATACATTGGACTTTTTTATTTTGATACATGTATTTCACTTGATGCATATTTCCAGGTAATTACTTCTATATTCAGAAGAGACAAGAAATGATCTTTATACTTTATATAGAATTTCATTTGGATTTATTATTATTAAATTCGTTTGGATGGTTATCTTCAATCATTGAATTATATTATTCTTTCACTAAGTTTTGTAATTTATATACTGCTATGTTACTATTATAATAAGGGTAATGTATCCCCATTTTACCATATTAGACCTGCGTTGCAAGTTGGAAGTGTCATGACCCGTCCCTCGGGGACTGTGTTGTGACTACCCCAAGCCCACCTTCAATAGGCCAGGGGCCGACGACAAGCATTAAAATGTGTAGTTCTCTAAAACTAGGAAGGAATTTCCTTTATAACCTGTAAAATCATGTAACCAAGCACACCGAAAGATAAAAACGTAAGAAAACATTATAACAAAAAGTGTGCTGAAAGTAAAAGGGGCCGGAATAAAAGCCCCACTGTAAAGATACAAGTACAATTGAAATAAAATACAACTAAAGAAAGAGAAAAGACAACTACTAGATTGTCCTCCGAGGTTCCTACCTGAATGGTAGGTATAGATAGCCTCCCCAGCACTCCACGTACACTCATATCTTTTGCATACCGATATGTAGTATGGTCCACCTCTGAGTACCATTCAGTTTTGGTACCCTTTTCCTCAGTCAGCGTTGTCGGTCTTCTACATCTAACAAAACAATGTGCATGCATAGCCTATGCAGGGGTGAGTATAAAGATACTCAATAGGGACCCTGAGACCCTCAAGGTCTCTCAAAATCCACCAAGGAGAACCCAAAAAGTATGAAATCAATAGATAACCCTACTTAGGTATATACCCATAGATAACCTAAGTTATCAAGTAATTCATATAAATAGTGAGGAAACATAGAGGTATTGACTCAGCTCACACTAGGTATATCATTAGTTTTAGAAGTAGACATTATTAGATGTAACTACTAAATCATCTTACTCCGTTAAGAGGCTCTCCTGCTAACCTGCACAAAATCGCTAGGTGATGACCCACGCAGCATCGCTGGAGCTGACCCACACTAGATCGTTAGGAGCTGACCCACATAGGATCGCTAGAAGCAGATCCACACAGGATCGCTAAGAGCTGACCCACAGAGGATCACTGGAGCTGACCCACACAGGACCCCTAGGAGTTGACCCACACAAGATCGCTAGGGCCTGACCCACACAGGATCGCTGGAGCTGAACCACACAGGATCGCTCAGAGCTTACCAACACAGGATCTCTAGGAGCTGACCCACACAAGATCTCTAGGAGCTGACTTACATAGGATCGGTGTAGCTGACCCACAGAAGATCGCTAGGAGCTGACCCACATAGGATCCCTTGGATCTGACCCGCACATGATAACTAAGAGTACTTTTCTCATCACGGCCAGCTACTTGGATTCCCCACTAGGCTAGCTCATCTCTGAGATAGTCTACTCCCAAGCCACTGGTCGATTCTACATCTCCCGCGATGTCCCTCGAAAAAATGTATCAATGGTTCGCTATGTCATAGGGGTCTCAATGCAACAGACGACACGTCAATCGGATGCTCGGTCTATGCGTTAATAGCCTTTTAGTCCTGAGGGCTAGGTTGGGTTCGTTCTTGATCGAACCCAACTATTCCTCAAAATTACCCAAAACACTAGTGGGGTATACTCATAGGGACCATCTCAATCCAATATTTCCAGCGTCGTTGATGGTTAATATAATAGACGTCTTGTGCCAATGTTATCGCCAAAAAGCGTAAATGGATTGTAGTGGGCTCAGGTCTAGTCTGACCCGTGTCAAGTCCAACCCGGCCTGACCTGCTGGATCTATCCCATTGCATTCTTCCCTTCCCCTAGGTGGACCAGCCAGCTGGGTCCAACTCGGTAGGCCACCAATGGCTGCGGAGGGCCCCGGGTTTCCACAATGTCGTGGAGGGTGAAATGTCGCAGGGCGGTTTGGCTGAAAGGGTGGCAGCGGCTCATCCCGGAAGATGGTGGTTGATTGCACGGTGGCTTGGACAGCAGCTCGGCCAGCCTGCAGTGGCTCAGCCCAGAAGGCAGCGGTTTCTCGGATGGAAGCGGCTGCTCGGACGGCGGCCCGGCTCAACAGGGCGACGACAACTCGGCTCGAAGGTGGCAGCTCAACTCGGCACAAAGGTAGTGGCTCGTCTCGGTGACTCAGGTGGTGGTTCGGCCACAGCGGCAGTGAGGCTGGGGTGGAACGACAGAGCCATGGTGTGGTCATGGCGGTGGTTCAGCCAAGGAGGTGCGGCAAAGTCGCAGCGGGGACGGCCGCAGAGCGGCGCCGTTGCGTCGTCACCTTCGTCGCAGTTGGCGGTGGTGCCGACCACTATTCCAGTTCCCCTTCATGTTTGGTTTCCATCCACCTCCACTATGAAAAAAACCACAATTCATCACAATAATTACAGATAGGACGGTCCATGTTAGTTTGGCCCACACTATGCAATATTGTGGTAGCAAGTTGCTCAACAAGAAGAAGAGTATCAAGAACGGGTTAATAATGAAGTAATCAAACACCCTCCCTACAATCCTTATCAATCACTATTCCAAATCCCGCAATATAATTAGAAAGGGATAACATGGAAAGTGATAATAATATTGTAGTAAACCCCAACCTTGGATTGTTCATTGACATTGGCGTGAGAAGGAAGTTTAAGATGTCGACGTTCGTCTCATCCTCCAAATACCTCCAATCCCAGGCTTGTGCGTCGGTTCGTCTTAGTCAAAGATGTTCCTCATTGAAGGGTGTCCTGAGGTAGAGGTCTAAGTCAATGTTCTTCATTGGAAGAGTGTTCTTCTTGGAAGAACGCATTCTTTGATTGATAAGTGTAATCCTCCAAGGGGTCTCCTCTAAAAATCCCACAAGAAAATGAATGAGGTGCCAATATGATTAACATCAAATATTAATTATGTTGGCACAACCAAGTTGGTGTAATTAATGTTCCACATTGGGACAATTAGATAGTTCAATTAATAGGCCATATTTAAGGGATCAATTTAATAGGAGGGGTGGAATATTGGGGATTTGGGAGTTTTCACCCCATTAAGGGGGGTCAGGTGGTCCCTGCCTCTAAAATTCAAATTAGGGGTTTAGGCTCGGGTGGTCCCCACCACCATAACCTCACAAGGGAGGATTAGTTACGGTGGACCCCACCTCTTAAAATTAAAAGAGATTTAGTTGTGGTGGTCCCCACCTCCGAACATCCACATGGTAGTTTCAAATAAAAATAAATTGTTACACATTTTTATTTTTTTAGTTTATTCTTTCACAAAGAACCCAAAAACTATCTTTCACCCTTGACCAACTGCCATCTAGGTGAATGTACCTTTAAGCGAATACCCACATTATGAGTTCAATGGTGCTCTCAGATTTGAATTTTGAGCACCAGTTCAAAAGTTATAAAAACTCGATCGTACGTTTACTGAACGTACCCGAAGAAAAGTTCAAAAATGCATTCTGGGCACTTCAAGCCTTGGAATCATGCACTGTAAATCTTCACAAACACTTAAAAATAACAGTTATTTAAAAAAATTAAATGGAAAGTCCATGTATTTAAATTATCTCAACCTTAGGGATTTAAATCCCCGTAAGACACAACTCATATCTAGATGAACAAGTGGGGGTAGAAAGAATGAATCTGAGCCTCCCAGTCCCATGTGCTCTCCTGGAGGTTCCCATTCTTCCAGCGAACATGCACTAGAGGTATCGACCTTCCATGATGGATTTACTCTTATCGATTCTCAATCCTTATTGGAACCTCTGTAAATGTCACCCCATCATCGACATCCAGCTTTCCATGGTCAATGATGTGAGAAGGGTCGTGCAAGTATCTCTTCAACTTAGATATGTGGAAGACGTCATGAACCCAGTGAAACTGATGTGGATGAACTAAGCGGTATGACAACTCGCCAACTCTACTAAGGACCTGGAAGGGTTCAATGAATCTCGAAGATAACTTTCCCCCTCATCCAAATCCCCATAAACCTCATCTGGGTGTGACCTGTAGAAAGACGTGGTCTCCATCCCCGAAATACAGAGGTCTCTATCTCCTGTCCGCATACAAATTATGCCTACTCTGTGCAGTCTTCATCTGCTCATGGATGATTTTCACCTTATCTATGGTCGCTAGTTCCATCTCTAGTACCACTAGTGCTATCTCCCATTGGTTTTTCTAGCACAAAGGTGAGCTTTATGGTCGCCCGTAAAATGCCTCAAAAGGTTCCATCCCAATGGTGGAGTGATAACAGTTGTTGTATGAAAACTCTCTTAATGGAAAGTGATCTTCCCAATGGTGACCAATGTCAAGGGCACATGCATGTAGATTGTCCTCGAGAGTCAAATGGTCCGCTCATTCTAGCAATCCGTCTGAGGATGGGGGCGATGCTCAAATGAACCTACATCCCGAAATCCTCATGTAACCCCTTCCATAGCTGGGAAGTAAAATTTGAATTTCGATTGGAGACAATCATTGAGGGTACTCCATGAAGTCATACAATCTCTTGAACATAGAGGCATCCCATGATCTCTAATAAAACCTTCTCTCTGATCAGTAGGAAGTGGGATGAATTCGTGAGTCGGTCAACGATCACCCAAATCAAGTCATGACCCCTGGATGTATGTTGAAGTCCTGTCACAAAGTCCTCGGATATCCCATACCACTTCCACTCTATGACCTACAAAAGTTAAACCAAGCCTGATGGTACTTGATTCTCTACATTCACTATCTGACAAGTAAAGCATCGAGAGGAAAACTCTACAATCATCTTCTTCATTCCCGGCCACCTATGCTACCGTTGGAGATCTTGGTACATCTTCAGCATTCCTGGATATACCGCTATAGGGGATGTGTGTAACTTCCTCAAAACTTCCTTATGAAGACACAATGGTACCATGATACGTCCTCTGAAAAGGATGACATCCTCCCCACCTTCATAAAATCCATCTAGTGCCTGCCATGTGTATATCTGGGAACGTCGATCCTCGCAGCCCGTGTCCCCACATTGCACCTCCCTGACTCGCTGATGAAGTGGGGGAGTAACTGTAAGATACTGAAGGAAAATTGCTCTATATCTTTCCACTAAGGATATCTCCAAAGCAGCCAGCTGCTTTTTCGCCTCTCCCAGTAGTTGTATACTTGACCTCTTTCTGAGTTCATCTACGACAACTATCCCCTTCCTAGGAATATAGAATATCTCGAAGTCATTGTGCTGGAAGAACTCAATACAACGTCGTTATCTCAAGTTTAGGTCCTTTTAATAGATGATATACCTGAGACTCATGTGATTAGAGTAAACTACACAAAAATATCGCATTTGATAGTGTCGCCACATATTCAAGGAGAAGACCACTGCTAATAACTCCAAGTCATGTGTAGCGTAGTTCTACTCATGTATTCTCTGCTTTCGGGAACCATATGTGATAAATACTCATTCCTGCATCAGGACACATCCGGTTCTGGTCCCTGATGCGTCGTAGTAGACTATGTAACCTACACCGTCCTCTAGAAGCCTCAAGATGGGTGGGAACTAGTCATCATATGCCTCAACTATTGAAAAAACTACTGGAATCTCTCCAACCACAAGATGGGATGTCCATTATTCTTCAACGCTACAAACGATGCTACAACTCTGTAGAAATCTGGTAAAGATCTCCGATAGTATCCAGCATAACCTAGGAAACACCATACCTCTATCATACTCTTGGGTGGATCCCAAGAAAGTACCATCTCAATATTTTCTAGATACAGTACAACTCCAGCCTCTGATATGACATGTCCTAGAAAGTGAACCTCTCAGATCCAGAACTGGATCTTCGAGAGTTTACTATAAATCTAGTGCACTCGGAGTATTTCTAGTACTACCTGTAAATGATAGGCATGCCTCTCCGTAGTTTCCGAGTATATATGAATGTCGTTGATGAAGACTACGACATTGTAATCAAGGTATGTCTGAAAGATCATGTTCATGAGTCCCATGAACACTGTTGGAGCATTGGTCACACCGAATGGAATAACCGAAAAATCCTAATGGTTGTACCGATAGCTGAAGGTCGTCTTCTACACATCCTCATCTCGTAGTCTGATCTGGTGATATCTTGATCTATGGTCTATCATTGAGAACCACCATGATCCCTTCAACTGAACAAAGTGGTCTTCAATCCTTAGGAGTGGGAACTTGTTCTTCACAGTCACCTAGTTTAGGCCCCAATAGTCAAGACAAATCCTCAAGCTCCCATCCATCTTCTTGGTTAAAAAAATCTAGGCTACCCGAGGTGAAACACTGGGATGGATGAATATGTTCCCCTATAAGTCTTCAAGCTATACCCGTAGCTCACAAAGATCTCTAGAAGCCATCCGATATGCTGGTGTAGATATCGGTGTCATCCCGGGGTACATGTTAATGTAAAAGTCCACATATTTGCAGGAAGGGAGACCTAGAACATTATCAGGGAAGACATATGTGTACTGGTCCACCACTACAGGATAGCTCAGACTCTCTTCATCAACTGCTCTGGGGGTAAGGCTAGCCAACTGATGATTTATTGGTTGCACTCTCCTCCGGGTAAGTCAATCCCACACTGCAAAGGCGTTATTCTCACCGGTGAAGGTGAACCTAGTCCCATCCTTGTCTACACACCATAGTTTTCTCCTAATACGTTCAATCTGAGCATGTACTATAGATATCCTGTCCATAACCAAGATGATGTTGTAAGGCCTCGACACTGCTACTAGGAGATCCCATCCATATCTCTCAACTGCTAGAGTAAGCTCACAGTGCCGACACCAGTGCGTAATCATTGAATCTGCTCCTGTAGGAGTCTCTAGTCGTAAGGATGGAGCCAAAGACTCCGTCAGAATCTCTGAGATATGAATGAGGGAATTGGTAATAAAATAATTACTTGCACCTATGTCTATAAGAAGTGTAGGTAAGTTAGAGTAGACAGAAATCATACCTCGTATCATATTTGGAGAGTCGTGATCGTTGGCCTCAGCTGCCTGGAGTTGAGCTCTCCCCTATCCACCTACTCCCTACTATCGGGGTGGACATCATGGTGGTGGGGTCGATAACATCTCAAATAGCTGCCCACCGCTTACTGCATGACCAGAACCTCTGACACACCCACCTTCTCCTAGTGGACCTCTTCAGTCGAATCTTTGTCTCTGCTTGGGCAGTCCTTCGACCATCACTTTATCATCCATATAGTGGGTTGAATAGTCATGAGCCATGTGACCCTCCTCGCTGCATGCATAACAAAAGCCGATTCTGGTATGACTGGCTCTGTCTTGGGTACCCCGCACAACCTATCCTGAGTTATACAGTCGTCCACCTGTAAGTATGGTCCTCTTGTTACTTTGTAACATCTGTCCGCTTCCAGCTGTAGAAGACTCTACTACTTGATGACTAGTGGGGGATCTCACTACATGAGTCTGCTTAGCAAGGAAACTCTCCACTACAAGGGCTCTATCTAACACCCCATCTGTGTCAATAGGATGAGTGAGATCATCGAAGCCCTGATCTCCCACCTAAGTCCCTTATCAAAGGTCCGGCCCCTAAAGAATGGATCCCATGCCTTATATAGAGACTCAACCTTTTCTTACATTACTATTACATCATTTTAAAGATAAAAAACACAATAGTAATACACATCGAGGATCCAGAGGTTTAGTGTCTTAGGAAAACTTGGACCATACATAACAAATACAACATCAACCATAAACATTTATTTAATTTCTTCTTCACTAGCTTCTTAGTGACACTTGTCCTCTCCTTAGTACATGTATCCACATGAGGATATACATCAAAAGGGGTGAGCTAGAAGCCCAGTAAGAGGATAAATACGAACAATATAGCATGGGGTGAGAATAATCATGACTTAGGCAAAAGATCATGAACATGAGAGGAGCATAAACAATAAACTTGAAATGTGGAAATGCATAAAAATAAAACATCATGTCTTAGTGGTTAACTACCACACATACTTGTCTAAAAATATAGCATCTTGTTCAAAAATCATTTCACATTTACTAATGAGATTCATTAATTTACCCAATGCATTGGAGCACTATATAATTCCAGGCGCACCCTTCATATTTAAACATTCATATTGCGCTATATAATTCCGGGCGCACCCGTCACATCATAACATTATCATTATCATGATTTCCACATAGAACAAATATCAAACATGTACAAGAATAAACCATGGAAAGGAATGGGTTTAATCTCATAATAACACATTTATAAGCTTTGGGTTCCCAAAAGAAATAGGGAACAACATACTTGATACAAGAACCATCAACCTTGAATGAGAGGTAAAAGGTGAGATCTTGAAAGAAGCGTTCTTTTGGAAAACATTTTGATGGGCATAAAAACTACTGAAAAACATGTATATACCAGAAAATTAAAGGCAATGATGAAAAAATGATCTTTTTGGAGTAACCATATCAAAAATGGAGTGAAAGAGGGAGAACCCGAAGGAAGAAAAAATTGGGTTCGAGATTTCCCCTTACCTTGTACCCGAATGCCTCCTTCTCTTTAATGTCCTGTATAATGACATTATATTAATTAATTAGAAATTAAAAAACCTTTTATACATTAATAGTGTTCATTCTGGTTTCATTATGTCATATTATGTACCTTTGGATGACTTATAGAGTTTAAAACGTTGTTTGGGGATGTTCGTTTTTATGGTTTTCTTGAGCGGTCCACTTGTATTCTTAAATTGATGTTCGGGTAGATCATGGGTAAACACCTAGAAATTATATTACATGTTATAAGTGATATTACAGGAGCTTGAATGATTTTTATAATGAATTATATTAGATCCATGTGGGCGAATCATTAGATAAGAATTTAATGATGGTTATTTGGGTTAATTTGGGCGGTTTTTGGATCACAAAGAACTTGTTTTAACATTTAACTAAGTAATTTTTCCATAGGTTATTTCCAGAACATAAAATAGAACATAATACATATAAAATATTCTGGTTCAACCATAAAAATGGTTTCATGACCAGATCTAAAGGTAGAAATGGAAGAAGAGAACATGTCGTTTTTGAAGGTGATAAATTTAACACATCATGAACAATTTTCTCTTTAATGAAATAAAAAAAAGAGGTAAAAGGTGTGGGGTGATATAATATACCATTATAATCATAATATTACATTATATGTATAATAATTGAGTTACAAAACAATTTGTATGAAGATAAGTGGGGAGATATCAAGAAAGTAACTTGAACTTGAAAGGAAATTAAAGGAGAAGATGGAGGGAAATTACCTCTTGAATCCTTCACATGAGACCCTCCTTATGGGCCTAAGCTTGATCTTTTGATGTGACCAGAAGCTCTTGGAAATGGGAATGGGGCTAGGGGATATTATTGGGAAAATATTAGACAATTATTGAAGCTTGAGAGGTGTGGTTTGGCTAGAGGAGGGGGAGGGCTTATTTATACATGAGGAGGGAGGTGTTTTTGGTATAAAATATTAAATAAAATAATATATCATAATTTAGACTTGTAATAGTAGTTTTTTGAAATCCTAAATCATATTTTAATATAATAAAATTAATTTTAGTCTTTATCTATTCTTTATTATTCTAATTCTTTATTTTATTAAAAGGAAAGTGAAAGAAAGAGAAAAAGACACTTTAAAAAATCACCTTTTGACTTTAGGCATTGGAAAGTTCTTTTAAGGTTTGAGAATTGTATTTATTGTATTTCAAGGAACAATTTATGAAATTTTATATGTTTTTTCCGAAACTAAAGTTCTATAATGTTTATGTCATCATTACATCATTAATGATGCAATTTAGTGTATACCGATTATGCGAAAAACTGTATTTTTTACTATTCACCTAAAAATTGAAGTATTTCAGAATAAATCCAAAAATTTACCCCTAAAATTTTTGGACGTGTAGAATTAAAAAATTATTTCCAATTTTCAAAAATAATTTTCTCAATATTATTAATTTAATGTTTAATTAAAATCATAATTTACTTTAAAAAACAGTTTTTAAAATTAAAACTGATTTTGTAGTTCTTTCATAAATTATGTAGGGTCTTAAAAATTATCCAAAAACTATTAGAAATTGATTAAATACTTTATGAATACATTTCAGGGGAATAAATATTCTTTTAAATTAATTAATTAATTATAATTAATTATTTATGACTTATAAAATACCAAAAAACATTTACTAAGGTCAAATTGTCACTTTCTAAGATGTCTAAATTTTATTTTATTATTCATAGGTAATTTTACTCTTATTTACTATTCATAAGGGTCATATTACTATTCATAAGGTTAGGTTACTATTCACCAAAAATTAATTTTTGTTTCATTAGCCTCCAAAAACTATCTTGAACACAACCGTGTATGTTGGATTTTTAAAATTCCAAACATAGGGGTGAAAAAATTATGTTTAAAGGTCACTTATCACTTAGTACTTCATTATTTTGTGTTTTTATGAAATAAATATAAGAAGGTAATTTTCCATTTAAAAACTTTGGGTCGTTACACCTTATCTATGGAGTAGCATGACAGGTCAGTGAACCTTTCTGTGTACTGATCCATAGTCATGCTACCCTACTGCAGATTAAGGAGCTCCTATATGTGCACTGTGCGAAGAGTGGTTGTGACAAACTCTACCCGAAACATGCTCTTGAAGGCTTCCTAGAGAAGTGGCACCTCATCATGATCATTGAGCATAAATCTCCACCATCTGCCTATTGCTGCATGTATAAGGCTAGCAGCAAGGATCACCATGAGATCAGTGGGTGTCCCTACCAATCGAAAAACTCTCACTACAGCCTCCAGCCAATCCTCATCCACATATGAGTTCGTCTATCCCCTGAACCTGGGTGGCCTTTGGCACTGAAACTCATGCAACATGCTCAAGTGGCGTGCACCATCTGCTACTAGGGTTGGTGGCATCGGTGGACCAATTTGGAATGGTACCCCTGGTTCCTCCACTGGTGCCTCTACTAGAAAAGGGCCCTGCTTCGAGGCCTCATCGGTCGGTGTGCGATTGGTACGTGCTACTCTCGGATCCCTAGCTGGATATCTGTATGGAGGAATCATAAAATGAAACAGGTGTGCCACAATCAATAAGTTAAACCTGGTGAGCTGACTTAAGATATCACAATAAAAACATTTGAAAACACACTTGAAATCAGTGTTTTTGTGCACTGAGTCAGAAATTAGAAGTCAGGGTCCTGGTGTATTGATACATCAGCCACCACACCAACACTGGATTCACTAAACTGATAACCACACTCACTACACTTAACACTATTTCGATTTAAAAGAATGATCATAGCCATGTGTTCTGCGGTTGAACCAACTACACTGATACCAATTTTTCAAGACCTGTCACCAGGGACCAATTCCTTGACAACCCCAAACCCACCTTCTATAGGCTATGGGCTGGTGACTAGAACCAAATGGCATAATTCCCTAAAACTGGGAAGGAATTCCCTTTATATACTATAAACTAATGTAACCATGCTAACAAAAAGATACAAAGACAAGAAAAATATAAAAAAATAGTGATGAATGTAAAAGGGGCCGGAATTCAAGCCCATATGTAACGATAAAAGTAAAACTGAAATAAAATACAACTGAAGAAAGAGAAAATACAGCTACTGGATTGACCTTTTAGGTTCCTACCTAAATGGTAGGAGTAGATCACCTCCTCATCACTCCACTTCCTCTCGTCTCCTCTGTGTGCCGACACACCATATGGTCTAACTCTAGGTACCCACTAGTCCTTGTACCCCCGTCCCCAATCAGCGATGTTCATCGTCTGCATCCAACACAATAAGGTAAGGGAATAGCCCGTGCAGTGGTGAGTATAACAATACTCAGTAGTGACCTCGAGACCCTTAAGGTCTCTCAAATTCCAACAATGATAAACCACAAAGTACGAAATCAACAGATAACCCTACATAGGTATATACCCAAACATATACCTAAGTTATCAAGTAATCCATCTCAATCATTAGGAAATACAAAGGTAATGAATCATCTCACACCCGTTATATCTTTAGGTACATTATTATAGATGATTATATGTAACTAGTAAATCCACTTACTCGGTTAAGACGCTCTACTGCTAACATGCACAAAATCGCTAAGAGATGACCCACGCAGGATCGCTGGAGCCGACCCACACAGGCTCGCTAGGAGCTGACCCACATTGGATCACTAGGAGGTGACCCAAAAAAGATCACTAGGAGCTAACCCACAGAGCATTGCTGGAGCTGACCCACATAGGATCGCTATAAGCTGACCCACACAATATCACTTGGAGCTGACCCACACAGGATCGCTAGAGCTGACCCACACAGGATCGCTAGAGCTGACCCACACTGGATCACCAGGAGCTGACCCGCACATGATCCCTAGGAGCTGATCTATATAGGATCTCTAGAACTCACCCACATAGAATCTCTAGGAGATGACCCACACAAGATCCGTAGGAGCTGACCTGCACATGATAGCTAGAAGCACTCTTCTCCCCATAGCCAGCTACTAGGTTCCCTCACTAGACTTACTTGTCTCTGGGAGAGTCTCCACCCCATGCCACTAGTCGATTCTCCAAATTCCACTATGTCCCATGTATAAGTATCTCAATGGTTTTCCACGTCATAGGTGTCTCAACATAACAGACGAAGCTTCAATCAGACGCCTAATCTGTGAGTTACTAGACTTTTAGTCCCAGGGGCCCAGTTGGATTCATGCTCGATCCAAATCAAGCATGATTCAACATTACCCAAAACTCTAGTGGGGTATACTCAAATGGACCGTATCTCTCTAATATTTCTAGAGCCTCTAATGGTTTGTAAAACGGATGTCTGGTGCCAATGTTATTGCCAAAAGAGCATAAATGGGTCATAGTGGGCCTTGGTCCGGTCCGAACCGGACCGTTTGGTTCGGCCCGGCCTGCTGGGCAGCTTGGCCCACTGGGAACGGTTCGGTAGGCCGCGGGGGACCACAGAGGGTCGTGGGTGGTTGCGTGGCCACGGAGGGCGCGAGGTCACGGGGTGGCTCGGCTGGGGCGGTTTAGTTGGAAGGACGGTGGCGGCTCGACCCGGATGGTGGCGGAGGCTCGGATGGGGGCTTGGCCTGGTGGTACTGCCACTAGTAGTGGCTCAGAACGGAAGGTGGCAATGGATCGGATGGCAGTGACATCTCGGGCAGCAGCTCGACTTGGCATGGTGGCGGCGGGTTAGCTCAGTAGCTCGGCTCGACGGTGGTGGCTCGGGAAGTAGCTCAGTGTGGCACGACAAGGCTATATTGGCGGTTCGTCCTGGGTGGAACAGGGAGGCAAAGACGGTGGTTCTGTCGGGGCAGTGTGGGGGCGATTCGTCCAGGGTGGGGCGGTGAGGCCACAGTGGCAGTTCGGCTGGGGCGGTGCAATGAAGCCGCGGTGGAGATGGTCGCAGAGCGGCACTATTGCGCCGTCACCTAGATCACGGACAGCGGTGGTGCCGACCACCATTCTCGGGCCCCTTTGTGGTTGGTCACCATCCCCCTCCATCTCGAAGAACACCACAATTCATCACAAGAATTACAGAGAAGGAAGCCACGTTTGTGTGGCATTCACTCTCCGCATTAGAGCGGTAGCAAGTGGCTCAACAAGAACAAGAGTATCAAGAATGGGGGAAGGAAAAAATATGCATACACCCTCCATACAATCCTCTTCAATCACTATTCCCATTCCCACAAAATAGTTATAAGGGGATAACATAGAAAATGATAATAATATTGTAGTAAACCCCTACCTTGGATTATTCATTGAAGTTTGCGTGAGATGGAAGTTCAAGTTTTTGACATTCGTCTCATTTGTCACACACCTACAATCCCGGAGTCATGCTCTGGTTCATCATAGTCAAAGGTGTTCCACATTGGAGGGTGTCCCAATGTAGAATTCTACGATGGATTTGTTCGTTGGAGGAGCATTATTCATGAATTTACATGCTCTTTGTTGTAGAAGTGTAATCCTCCAAGGGGTCTCCTCTCACAATCCCACCCAAAAAACAAATGAGCTGCCAATTTGATTAACTTAAATGATTAATTATGTTGGCACAAACAAGTTTCCATAATTAATGTACCTTGTTGGAAAAATTAATTAGCTCAACTAATTTTCCCAATTTAATGGCTCAATTTAATGGGAGGGGTGGAATATTGGGGAGTTGGGAGGTTTCTCCCCATTAAGAGGGGTCAGGTGGTCCCTACCTCTAAAATTCAAATTGGTGGTTTAGGCTCGTGTGGTCCCCACCACCATAACCTCACAAGATACGTTTAGTTCCAGAAGAACCCACCTCATAAATTTCAATGTGGTTTAGTTCTGTTGGTCCCCACCTCCCAACATCCACATGGGTGTTTCTAATAAATATAAATTGTTACAAAATTTAATATTTTATTTTATTATTTCACAAAAAACCCAAAAAAGAACATTCACCCTCAACCAACCGTCGTTGTGGTGATTGTCTTTTTAAGAAAATACCAGTGCTGTGAGTACAACAGTTCCCTCATATTTCAATTTCGAGCACTGATTCAAAAGTTATAAAAACTCTCTTGTACGTTTACTGAATGTACCTGAGGAAATGTTCAGAAATTCATTCCCAGCACTCCGGGCCTCAGAATCACATGCCTTCAATTTTCTCAAACTCATAAAATTCCCATTTATTTGAACAAAAAAATTAAATGTATATTCCGGGTCATTATAGGTAGCCTCTGGTGTATGAGGTGGTGCACTGGAGACCATGTGTCCCACCAACCCGGGGAACCATTTAGTGGCTCATGGGTTAGGAAGTTACAAAGTGGTATCAAAGCTTTTCTTTTCTGGATTTACAATTTAGAGATAATATATAGGATATTAGAAAGTGTTCAAATTTTGTGATGAGTTTTTATTGGATGTATCTAACCCATGTACATGAAAAATAAAAATTTGCTGATATGGGAAATTTTTTCAGGATTTTTCTCATAAAAGATCATTTGATTCCTCCATTGGGTGATGTACTAGATTTTTTATGTTACTTTTGAGGTTCTATATTTATATTTCTTGATTATATGATGGTGTTACTTCTTATGAATAATTTTAGGCACATTATATGATTCACAGGATAGGAATATTCTGTACCATATAGGATGCATTACTTGACTATGTGAGATTTATTATGTGTGCCCTATGTTTTAGAATTGTTATTAGGTAATTATTCTTTCAGTAAATTGAGAAACATAATTGGTACTTAGTGTTCATGTTATTAGATAAACAATTTTTCCTACAAAGGCTATAGTAGATAACATAATAATTCAATAATGGAACATTAAGTCATGGACAAATAGTCTCATGAACTGGAATTCGTTAGGTTTGGGATAGATTAGACATTAAACTTCTATTTATAATATGTATGGGTCGTTATAGGTTGAAGTGCGGACCCATTTTGTTCAAAAAGTAAAATAGAATTGAAATATATAAAAAAATTATATATATATGTAAATAAAATTTAAATTATGATATTGAAAGGTCATTGATAAATGGACTTTTAAATTTCATTGGATAGTCCATTTTTTCATGACCCCATGCTACGAAATGGATAGATTGACCTAGACCCAACTTTAGAGTGGGTAGTAGGAACTGTCTCTAGTGTTATAGACGATTTTTTTTATTACCTAGTCCTTGATATAGGAGAATTTAAAGGGTATGGATTTTTTATGCAGAGGCTTTGAACAATCCTATTTTTTTATATTTTTTACATGGTTGTTACTCAACTATTTTTTGAGGTATGTTTTTTTCATTATAGATATATTCCACCATGAAGAGCTCTATTCATGAACTAGGAGGGTGGTGATGGCCATGTTATGGAGGTGGTGGTCCCTAGTCCAATTGAAGAACCACTGGTAGTTTCTCTTACAGAACCACCCGTCATTCCTGATATGGGTGTTGATGCCCAATTTTGATAGAGTTTAATATTCTTTATACAAACCGTTTAGGTAGACCATAAACCTACCTTATCAATATAAGAACTAATTTGTTTGTTCTATAAATAAAATCATAATTTTTTTTTGGTGTTTGGAGGTACATAAGTTACTGAAATGTGGCTTGAGACTATCATTTCTATCTTTAATCATATGGATACACCTCTTTCAAGGAGGGTGAGTCTCATGAAATATAATCTCTAGGAGAATCTACGAAATGGTGGGACTTTTAGAACTAATATAATATGATTTAGGACCATGTTTTGATGAAATTATAATCCATATTTTATGATTAATTTTCTCTTGAGACTCAAAGGGTTGAGTGGGCCTATGAGTTTATGCATATAAAATAGGGAGTGATGAATCTTATAGAGTATTCGACACACTTCACAGATCTTTGGAATTTTCTACTGACTTATCTTGGTAATAATCCATTGAGGGTGAGATGCTTCATGGAAGGTCTCAAGAATTTTTTTTGATCATAGCTCAACATATTTCGGTTAACTAATATCATAGAGATAGTAAATTAGGTTCTTATTACTAAATGAAACCATGGGAATGGTTGGGGTGGAGAGCAGGCCAGTGAAGCTTCATAACCTAGTGGATCATTTTCTAGTTGTAAAAAAGTTGTTTTGATGATTCTCGTAGGGTAATACCAGCCCGTGTCTGAGTGTTGGTAGTGGAATCTTCTCTCATCAGCAAGGTAGATGGGAAATATGAGGATCTTATGAGATATAGACCCATTAGATTATAAATAATATGGTAGACAGGGCTACGCACAACAATTCTACAGGACCATACCATGAGTAGTTAGTGGAGGGGGATTTCCTATGACTCAAGGTTGAAGAGATAGATTCACAGAAATGCATTTAGCTAGGATCTAGAGTAGCGTCAGTCATTCAGGATGAAGTAGTGATTTTGGTTGAGGCATCCAAGAACTATTTGTTCTGTGATAAGAAAGTTGAACTTTTCTAGGTAGTGTTTTTGTTTCTCAGAGCCAATATTTATGCTATATATAATATATAAATCCTGCATGTAATGAGATGAAAGTCGGACTGTCTACAGTGAGAGGTATGATCATAGTATCATCTAATATAGTATCTACTATTTTTGATAATGTGAAACTCATTATTTAGTTTTTTACCTATTGTAGAGAGTATCATGTTCATTGTTCATTTTTTTGATGCCTTTATGACACTAGACACTCTATTGGAGATCTGATTGGATAGTGTAGTCCAATTTAGGGAGTTACCCCTTGAGGTGGGAGGATTTAAATCTTATGGGACCACTATGTGTTAAGATAACAAGGTTTTATGTCATTAATGTGATGGAATGTTTTGTTCCATTTCATCGTTTAGTTGATTTAAATATATGAACAGTGACATCCACATCATAATAGGGTGTGTTTTTTATTAATAATGATTAATGGTATTTCCATGTAGGTAGAGATGGACTCAGTCATTGTGGGATGGGAGGGATGAAAACTGATATTATGAGCTTATACCTTGAAGACCAGGGAATGCATCAGGTAGATTTCCCTCCAATGGTTGATTATTTTGGGGAAGTTTTCTCAGATTAATTTTCTGGTTCACCTCATAAGTGAGAGGTGTATTTTTCCATCGTACTAGGTTTAGTAGACTCAAAGGTATACACTAATCCTAATAAGATAGATAGTATAACTTTTTTGTGGTTTAAAGGTAGCAAGAGGTTTTTGATGTGAACGGTTTTATAAGACCCATCACCTCTCCATGGGGTTTACAGGTCCTTGTTTGGAAAATGAATACAGAACCCTATGAATATGAGTGGATTATCATAAATTGAATCAAATTATGGTTAATAACCAGTATTAATTACCATGGGTAGATGATCTCTTCGACCAACTCTAAGGAGCTAGGGTTTTATCAAAGATTGAATTGAGGTCATGTTATCACTAGTGCTTGTTCGGACTAGAAACATACATCATAAATCTTTTTTTAGTAGGTATAGACTATATGAGTATATAGTTATTCATTTCTTATTTATGAGCATATTATAATTTTTCATGGCACTAATGAATGGTCTTTTTTCCTTATCTGGATTTGTTTGTGGTGGTATTCATTGATGATATATTAGTGTATTCTAACAATTGACATCACCATAAAAAAACATGAGATTGTTTTGGATATAATGAGAGAGAGTACTTTATTATCTAAAAACACAAATTACAACTAAAGTATGGATAATATTCAATTTATGTGTCATATTATCTTAGTTAAGAGTATCAGATAACCCAAAAAAGGTGGTAGATGTCATTTCCTAGAAGATTACCATGAACTTATTTGACATAAGAAGTTTATTTGGGCTATATAGATATTATAAGAATTTCATTTAGGACTTCTTATTAAAAGCATCACCACATATGGGATTGAATAATATGGGTGTGGATTTTATAGCGAAAGATACCTGTGAGGTATCCTTTTAGGTGATAAAATGGAGAATAAATTAAATGCTAGTATTTATTGATTTAGAGAAGGATAGAAGCTATATTTTATACAGTGATGCGAAAGGTATTGATATATGAGTAGTTATAATGTATGAGGAATGAGTAATGGAATATTGTTCTAGTCAGATATGTCAATACAAGAGGAACTACACGACACACGTATCCTATTAGATGTTCTTGATCATTCCTTACATTTTTGGAGGAATTATATATTGCAAGACTATTTTTGGGCTAAAGGAACCTCAAAATCCTGAAGTATATATTTACATAGTATGTAACGAACCATAGGAAATGAAGGTGTGTTGAGTGTGTAATGTAATTTGACTTTGATATTTCCTATATACTCGAGAACGTATATGTAGTAATGGATTCACCGAACAAGAAAACTCATATATAGTATTTTTATGAGGCCAATAGTAAGTTTTTTCCGATGGAATTTTTCTCATAGATATGGTTGAAGGTTTAGGGTGGCAGACCCTAGACTTTTCTCAAATATTTAGTTGTGTTATCTACTCTTTTAGATGGAGTGGGGATGAAATAATTATATTATGGTGAGGGCCTAGTCCTATAAGAGAGTGCGGAGGGTGTGGACCAAATTCCTATTTGAACTATTGGTGATGATGAAATTATGTGTATTCAAGGTTGTGATTATGTTCCAATAGATATATGCAAGGATATGATGCAAGGGTTTCATGCCACATCTTGGTTATTACATCCTGGTGTTACCAAGTTGTATTGGAATTAATGCTCCCAATATTGGTTGCCAGGTATGAAATATGAGGTATATTTTTTTTGTCACAAGGTGTTCCCCTTGCCTCTAGATGAAGGGAGAACACATGTGAACAATAGGTATTTTATAGGAGTTACCCATTCTTGAGTTGAATGGGAATGTTATTGTGATGAATTTCATGAATGGGTTTCTAAGGTTTCCTCGAGTTAGTGACGATGTATGGGTTGTTGTGAATAGGCTCAAGAAGGTAACCTATATTTTCAACTAGGGATACATTATCATTTGATGATATTGGTTGAATCTATATCATTGAAATTTTACATTTTCATAGAGTTCTACATACCTTGGTATCAGATAGGGACACCCAATTTAAATCATGATTTTGGAAAGGCTTTTAGAAATAATTGGGTATATAGGCACTTCTAAGCATAATGTAAAACCCTCAGAATTATATCTAGTCAAAGTGAACCAAACATGTAATATAGGGTATTCTTATAGAGTGCGTACTTGATTTTAGGGTCTCTTTGGAGAAGCATATACCCCTGGTTGAGTTCACCTACAAAAAAAGATATTAGGAAAATATACATATAGAACGTATTGAATATTTAAATATTAGGCCATGCCAATGACCTCCGTGCTAGTTAGTGTATGGAGAGGTAGTGATACTTAGACTGTGCCTAATGTAAGAGACATAGATGCCAGTTCATCTTAGTCGGAAAGGTATGGATGTAGAATATTGTAGAAATATATCATTTTTTTTATATTCATTGATGACCTCTAGAGTTCAAGATCGGGTATCCGGTATTTTTTTGTATCTATCTCGGCCTAGGGAATATACAGATTAGTAGAAATGGTAATATTTCAAATTTTTTTGATGGACCTTTCTAGATTCCGGATAGTGTTGGGTCAATAGACTATTAGTTAAAAATAACTCATACCCAATAATCCATTCATGATGTATTCCATGTATCTTAGATAAAACATCACCACTAAGACCTATCTGTCACTCTACAACTAGATGATGTTGAACTATAGGTAGATAATCCCTTTGAGGAGAATCCAATTAATATCATTGAACTAAGAACAGAGGCTCTCTAATGATAGTTGTTTCCTCTAGTATATGTGTCATAGAAGAATTTCCAAGTAAAGGATGAGAGTCGGGAATGTTAGGTTGATATACATAATTAGTATCCAAAGTCATTCATATCCAATTCATGACAACCATTGGAAGGGAAATTAATGGATGGATTTATTTTAAGGAGGGATGAGTGTAATGTTATATGTTTTTCTATGAGGTATTTATCTTTTTTAATTTTAGTTAAACTCCTTGATTTTAACTTAATGTGAGTACCTAATGAGAGCATGGGTGCTTTGGGATTTTTAGGGGCTTCTTCGGATCCAAGAGGCCATATTTTTGGATAAGGTAGATAGCCCACATGGTTAGTAAAAACCGTGAAACCCAGACTACATGGTTGAGAGTAAAAATATGGGGTTGGACAGAGAGTATCATTGGGTATATGATTTACCCTATCCATGCTCATAGGGTCACATGACAATATGTCAGCACCTTCGTATTTTAACATAGGATAAATGCACATTAGATGCATGGTTTGAGTAACTTTGTGTCATCACCATGTGTGGGGAGACTTGGAATGTGGAATATGGCATGGTTTTCACACAATTGGGAAAATGCTGTGGATGAACAATGAAGTTTCTGTTTTGAGATAGTGAGGGGTGAACAGTTTGTTAAACTATGCATCAAAAACCTAAGACCCAGAAATAGGATATGAAATTACTTTTTTCCCTTAAAATTATAATATACTAAACCCTTCCTTATATTTCCTATTGTGGGAAAAAATTTCATAATAATTTTGAGTTTATTTAATCCAAACTATGTATTTTGTTCTAATTCATCATCCAGCCCCAACTTCAAACATTGCTCGTCTCGTTTAATCTACATCATCGATTTCTTTAATCATAATGTTCCTTTGATCATTTTTTTCTTATTGACGTATTTATTTTGGTGAAATATAAAATTGCTATTTTGTGGAATTTTATCCATTCTTCATTTTTCTCATAATCTAGACCAAATAATATTTGGATAATGGTTGAGTGTTCAACTAATGTTATATGGTAGGTGGTAAAAACCTTTCAATTAATGTTTGGTGTTTTATATGCATGTTTGTCATTGTTCTGCATGCCAGAAATTCTGGAACTATCATTAAAATTAAATGAATTCGTTGATTAATGTGTTTGGGAGATGTTTAGTTTTCCCATTAGTTCCTTTATATGGTTAGAGGGAATTCATCTCAACCAGATCCACCCATGGGGTGCATTATACACTGTTAACATTGTTTGACCACCCATGAGGTGTGTTTTTTATGTTCCCAATGTTATAACACCGTATTGGGTGTGTTTGAGCTCATCACTTGATTTGGGAGCCTTTATTAATTGAATTATGATTACAATATTATTTTTGTGAGGGTTTATGCCTCCTTCAAAATGTGATTACAAGTTGTTTAAATTTTTATATTGTTTAAATGGAAACATATAAATTGGTTGGGTGAACTCATGGATTTTAAATTATTATGTCATGGTTTATGAAATGAGGTTATTTTTTGATAATGTTAGTGGATTATTTATATATTTATATTCCTTGTATCTTGATTCCATAGTAATCCATGAAACTTTCAACTCTATGGATCCATATTGATTATGGTAGTGAATTCATTTAACATTTATACTCCTTGGATCTTGATTACATATGAATTTAGGGATATTTCTATTCATTGGATCTTGATTTCTTAGACTCACCTTGTATAATCTCTATGGACATGCTCATTGGGATCCACCCAAGTGTTTATAACGTGTCCCTAGATATGATCCATGGGATGGATGAGGATTCCATTTTTCATTTACACCTTGGATTTATCCCTTTAAATATTGACATTTTATTACATAAAATAGGAAGATGAGGATTCTTTACAAGGACTTATAGTGAACATGTGCCTATATATTCATGTTTATATTTTACCTTTGTACCTAGGAGTTTCATTATTGATCATAGGGAGCCATGTTTTTCTGTACATTATCAAATCTATAATTGAAATTATAATTTTATTATAATTATATTTTTGATATACTTCACACTATTTCATTCCCTATACATAGACTAGACATATTATAGAAACCATTGGTTATGGACAACTCAATGTTTTCTCACACCCTATTCAGGTCATCGTAGGGTTCCCAGACTGACTTCATGGATGAAAGTAGATACCATAGCAAGAACCCACTTTTTTATGCCTGGTAAGATCATTACATAAGAATAGGAGAGTACTAGGACGAACTGTACTCATGATGATAGGTGTCGATTGTTCATATTTTGACCATTTCTATTTTGATGCATATATTGTACTAGATTCTTATTACCATGTATTTCCTACCATTTTTATAAAGACATGACATTTTCACCATACTTTATATGACCCTACTTTTGGATTTATTATTATTACATTCTTTTGGGTGATTGACTTATGTATTCGATTTAAATTATGCTTCCACATATTTATTTACATGAGATATCAGGGTGTTACTCTGATAATTATGGTATAATCTCCCTCACATTAGTTCTTTATACTCTCACGTCTAGTAAGATACCTCTAGCATATGGGGAGGTGCGTTTGAGGCCATGTGATCTACTGACCTAGGGAACCATTTATTTTTTCCCAGATTAGGACGTTATAATACTCATGTGTACATAAATATAAAACATTGAGCTATATATAAAATGATAACATTTATTCTTTGTTTTTAGTCCTATGCCATATTAGAGTTTATTTAAATAAATTATAATTTTTCATTTCAATGATCCTTGATGGGACATCACTCAATGCTGGAATGAAATATGTGTTCATGTAATCCATGTATGATATTTAGGGCCTTGATGAACATAACTCGGAAATATTATTAATACCTGATTACGTAAAAGAAAAATATCTATTTTGATCATGGGATATCAATGAAATGAATGTGAGTTTGATTTAGAAGATTGAAGATACCCATATGTCATGGTCATACTTGATGTTACTAGATAAGAGCATAAGGATTATAATTAAACGTATTGAATGATTTAATCAAATAAATCCTTTATTAAATATCTATTTATAATTATATATAAGATTTAGAATTATTATGAAATAAAAGAAATGATTAAATAATGAACTTCTTCAATGGATTGTATATTCAAAAAAATTAAATATCATTAATGATATGTTTGGATTCAATGTGAATTATTCATTTTAAAAAAATTAAGAATTAAATATTTAATTTAATAATAATTAACATTAAATTAATAGATATTTTTATGTTAATTTAATATTAAATTAACAATTTATTATTTTTAATTTGGACAAAATGAAATATATAACAAATATGTGTATATATAAGTTCCCCAAGTACAAGAATAGTTCATGGTTAGAAATTAATCTCATTAAGAAAGAATAAATCATGAACTTCACAAAATCTAGTATTCATATAATTTTATCACATGAATCAATGTTGTGACTAAAAAGCTAGAAACCCATTCCCAATTCTATACTACACAATAAAATTCTCCATCTCATAATTCACTAGAGTAAGCACTGGCCAACCACCACCAACACTCATTTGATCAATGTTCAGAAGCACCGTGAAACACAACATTCTGCCATCATTTCCAATGAGAGAGAAGTAATAAGCTACATGTATATTCTTCTCTACTCTACCCTTTAATTGAAACCATATATCTGAGGTCGATGTCATCCCTTGGCCATGGTGCGAGAAATAATAGTGTACCCTATTCACATATATGACTTGGAGTATTAAAGATGAAAATAATTAGTATATTAATATATCCAAACCATCTTTATTTATATATTTCTCTTATAACCTAGATATATATAGTGGTAACTATAGGTTACCATACCTCTTGAATTGAGATGTTTTTTTGTAGAATTGATTTTAATTTTAACATGGATGAGGTAATAATGATTTTTTTTTTGATTTCCAATTATTTTTTAACTTTTATTTTTAGGTTTTAGTCTTTTTATAAGATATGGAAGGAATTTTGTTATACATCATTCATATATTACTGGTTTAAATATTTCTTTCTGATGATATTTAGTTATGTGGATTCTTCTTATAAAGCGTGATTCCTCCATTATGTGTGATAGTAATCCCATGGATAAAATCAACAACCCATGGAATATTAATTTTGAGACATGTGGGACACAAACAATCTCATTTTAAAATCTGGGGGAGTTCTAGTGGTTTTATGTCATAAAAAAGGTATCATTGTGAGGCTTAAATAGTGTTTGGAGTAAGTACTAATGAGTATTTCCTGGGTTGTTAATTCAACTGTATTATTTGAACATACCTTGTTAAGTATTCCAAATAAACAATCTATAGATTCATAAGGGTTCTTTTTATTCTAAAAAAGGAATCTAATAATTTGCATGTCTCTATAGTGACACAGATGTACATAATGTTAGCTACTTTGCACCTTTCAAAACACACCCATGACAAGTAATTCCACTTTTTCATTATCTAGGGTTGATTTTTTACAATATTCACTACACATAGGTTATTGAAACAACTGGATATGGTTCACTAGAACTAACTGATTTTTTACTTTAGACTACATTTATATTCAAATATATGAATATTAAGAAATTTATCATCTATTAAATATTTTTCTTTTATGTAACATTTATTTGTTAATTTCCAATAGTATATCTCAAATTAATAAATTCATAGAAATTTGGATCTATGATGTGAACCCATAGATGCTACGGATATATTCTTAAAATAATTCATATGGATTTATGATGTTACCTAAAAAAGTATCAAATGATATAGAATGTTAGATGCGAGTACTCATATGAAGATGAAACTTCATCTCATTATGTTCTCAGATGGGGATATATAATATCATAGATTATAAGGATATACATTCTAGTGGGAAATCCACTTATTTATGTGTCATCAGATATACATTTCTATTAAAGTGTGTATTGATCTTTAGGCTTTAAAACCATTATGAATACATATAATGTGTCACGTAATTAAATTTACTTTTATAAATAATTAAAAACTATATTCCTGATAATTTTAGGCGTATTGGGTGTTTCATGAGTGATATGTTGTTAATGAATAAGTAAAAGAAAGATTTGTTACTTTCATATTTTTATAAGTTGATATCATATCCCTTTGATTGAAATGGTATATTCAAATTAAATTACATTGACACGATTTATTGATGAGTTCATTTCAGGTTTCAAGGAAAAAACATCAAGATTATAGTTTGATGAGAGTATTTTGAAACCCTCTTAATGAGATAGTGAACGAAATGTATTTTATTGAACAATGACCATTTTTATATTGTACACATCATTATAACATTATTTTTCACCAATTTAGTTCCATTAAATGATTTGAGAATTTGATATTCGACATTATATGAACTCTAATAATGCCATTAAAAAATAATCTTAATGGTTCAAACACTTAATGTTTCTATTGATATAAATTAAAATATATATTTATTTAATTATTTTAATAGATATTATATTGAAGATTTAGAAATAATTTTTCTTTAGAACATTATGATTGTAAATAATATAATAAATTATTCATATGACCATGAATATTATAAATATTTTTAATGAGGATTAAAAGGCCTCTTTATTTGAATTAAAAAATCAAAGAAGCAACGTCAGTGGACCAAACCAGAACCCATAAACATGAAAAGACATCCACCCAATTTTCAATGGGTACTCATACTATAAAAAGAGAGTCTTCCACCCCTGCCATGGGGATGTTGTCCCCTCTTCAAGGTCATCACCAGTATCGACATACCATCACCATGTTCATATCCATATTGTTCAACACCAACATCAATATTTGTGTTTTAATTATTGGCCACTCCATCACTTTTCATCCCATCATCATCACTACTAACCGAAGTAATAATATCAAAAGGGTTATGGGTACTTACATTTCTTTTTGTCCTGTTCTTAAAAGACTAGGAAGGGGTGCTCTGGGAAACTATCCTCCCATGATCAGCTAGAAGTTGAGTATGAACACATAGAGCTGAATGATCCTTACTGTGAGAATCCAAAATCTACATTCCTAATTTTTCATCCTTCAAAGGATTATGTGCCACTCTTTCAATATGATATTAAGGAGGTAGTGCATGTGGAACCATCCCGTTGTCCCCTTATCATAGTGACTTAGAAACACCCAATGAAGAACTGGATACTGGTAGGGGGATGAGTGACTTGGAATCACCCAAACCCGAACATGAAGCTGGAAAGGGTCCAAGTGACTCGGAGACACCCAAAACAGAACTAGAAATGGAACTTGGTAGGGTTCCGAGTGAAATGGAAGCATCCAGACAATAATTGGAGGCTGGCAGTGGTGCGAGAAACTTAGAGGCATCCAAATCAGTACAAGAACTGGAGGCAGGTAGGGGTCCAAGAATCTTGGAAACCCCTGTACAAGAACTGCAGGCTTGAAGGGAAATGAAAGGAGGAGTTTACTTCAAATTATCATAAGTTTTGACCTTAATTCTAGTAATAAGTAACTCCTTCATAGTACTAGGTTGAATTCTTGGATGTTATTCTACAAGAGCCATGTCCACATACTATGTTGCTTCATTTTCTTTCTGAAAAATGAGTTCAAACAAATTAGAAGATTGAGAATCCCTTATGGGATTATCCCTCCGTGATATCACCACATATCTCATTTTAAATAATTATTTATATATTTAATTGATAAAATTTATTTAAATAATTTATTTATGAACTCAATAAACATTTTGGAGTATGATTATATCATGTTTTGGGTCTGGTGAAAAATATATATTTTCTAGATAGTAAAATAATATTTATTATTATTTGTGTTATTGCACGCCAGGTGAAATAATAATAATATTATTATTTTTTGTGAGATGGGGTATATAATCATTTTAATATTTTATAAAACCCATAAAAATAAATAATTCTATGCTTGATATCTTGCTGAACACGCAACATCGGTCATCAAGTGAGTCATAATATATTATTAAAATATTATTATTTAATATAATCATTATCTCCTATCGATTGTATTTGTGGGTACAAATAGTTTTAAAAAAATTATTAATATATATATAAATTTATTATATAATATATATATTAATATAAAATAAGTACTCAATTTTCAGTGAAATCATTTTATACATCAAAATTGCATTTTCTTCAAAATTGATTTTTATTACATTATGTGTGGGTGTGAATTAAAATTATTCTCCAACTATTTTATAAATAATTTTTTGAAAAAAATAAAAAAAATTTAATCATCATATCAAAATTATCTTAGGCGAATCTTTGAGATTTTTTGAGAATATTAATATTTCAGTGAATTATGTGAAATGTCAATTATTACTAAATCTAACATTCCATTTCATTTTAAAAACAAATAATATTTTTTATTTGAAATTAAATTAATATAATGAATCTTTGAAAATATTATGATTAATTATATATGATTCAACATTAAACTTTATCTTGGTATAAAATCACATTTATAATAAAAAATTGTTGTTTATAATAAAACTAGTGTTACAGAATAATTTCTAACCATTTTTTTTATTTAACATAATATAAAATTATTAATGACTTAAATTAATTTTATAGACTATATATATATATCAATTTTAATTTAAATCAATATAATAATGATCACAAGTCATATAGTTAATGTAATATCATATTATTCTTGAAAAATGCATTTCTTGGAAAACAATATTTTGGAACATTTTTTTGTTTATTTTTAAATTATATTATGAATTATTTTTAATTTGATTTGATAATATAGTTTCCATATATTGATAAACATAAATAATTTAATGTAATAAGTTCAACTTAATTTTTGTTTATGAAATATCATGAAGTATTTGAATAGATGATGGTCCTGGATTACCAAGGCTAAACCTATGGAATAACATATTACAAATAAGGAATCATTATTTATATATCCTATAAATTATTTTTAATGATATCTGATTATTAATATTGTTTCTCAAACAATGATGTTTCATTTTTTCCAATTGATGGAACTAGAAGGAACCATTTTAATGTTGAATGTGATAGAAAATGTGGTTATTATGATCAACCAAAGGGGATTATTATTGGAGTGAAATATATTTTTGATAATTACAATATCCATTTTCAAGATTTAAAATTAAAAAATTACTCATTCACCAACTCTTGGACCCATTACATAAGAGAATTATATAGTACACTGAGATCTTGGGTGGTGGAGAGCATAGAGGAAAAATGTTTCAATTTCCATCATATCATAAATTTGAAATGAAAATCCATGGATAATTTCTCAATGGAATTGGAAATTTATTTATGTATGGAACATAAGGCCATTAATTAATTAATATTTAAGGAAAAATGAATAATTTGGTTGAAGGAAATAAATTTCATCCAAGAGAACCATTAAGGATTATTTTATTAAATATTGTGAATCTAGACATAATCTGAGTTGATTCGTTCTTATACATTCTCACTCTTATACCAAGGATAATCCTATATTATATTTATAGTTAAATTGTAATCAATGATGTTTTAATATATTGGGGTTCAAAAAATATGAGATTGAAGTGATTTATCAATGATATTATAGTTATATGAATTACAAAACTTCTAGGTATTGTCATACTGTTGTTTCAATTAAGGATTTTTGAAACACATGTTGAATGGTACTCAAATCACTGAAAATTTATTTATTAGTAAAGTGATTTTTTTGAAACACAAGATTAATGGAAATATAACCCTTACTCTGTGTCTTAAATTGGGGTAAACCTAATGTGTCTTGTGATTATACATCTATGGTTGATCATATTTTTAAAAGCATAGATACCCCTTTTGGGGATTTAGTTGATAAGAGTTTAATATGATTAAATATTTTTTGGATGATATTTATGGTAATACAACCCTTTGATTTAGTATGAGTTTTAGTAAAATGATTATTTTTGAAATAATGATTTTTATATTTTTTTTATAAAAGTTTAATGTTATTGATAACAATTATCCTTAAAATGATCGTTGATGTTGAGGTAATTTTTGTTTCTTGGGAATAAATAATGAGTACATTATGGGGATATATCATATAGAAAACTAAAGCGGTTAATTGGGATGTAGGATTATTTATTTAAGGAAGGAATTATATTAAAAATTTTGTTTTATTTCATAATTTTTGACATTAACATATTATTTCATCACATGAGGGCTTATTCATATTGAAAAACCTATTTTGGTTTTGGTAAATATCTAGAGATAGGCGGAATGTATTGCCTTTTTCTTATGGATCCTACCATCCATTAAATGTTAATTTTAGTGTTTCCAGATTGAAAAATTCCTCTAGAATACTCATTTTTTAAGGAAAATATGAGTTTTTGGTAGAAATTAATTAAATTATGAAATTATACTACTCAAGTAAGTATATTTCCTTATATACATGGTCTAAATATTAAAATAACACCTGACATTTTGAATGTTATCTTGGAATAAAATTGTTATTAATTTTTGATTAATCAATGGTCTATTCTCTCTAAAAATTTATATCATGATATCTTAAATGTATTTTATATAAAAATCCATGTTTTAATTTCCAGTTATGTTCTCTTCATGTGGAAACCAGTTATCTTTTATTTTTGGTGTCCTTTATATCTCCCTTATATATTTTTAGAATGAATTTTTGTCAACACCTTTTAGAATGTGGGAATTTAACAAAGGTATTTATAAATACTAAACCTTTGATAATGTAGATGAAATTTAATGGTGTAAATTTATTTAATGGGGTTATAATGTAACAGTTTGAAAATTTTGAAGACTATGCATGTGAGCTTTCTTAATGTGCAACATTGAGCTTTAAACAAACCATGATATAATATTAAAATATTATTATTTACCATAATAGTTATAACCTATATGTTGGATTGGTGGGTATGAATTCAGTTAAACACATTATAGAAAATATGCATAAATTTTTTATAATATTTATTATTTAATAAAAATTAATTAATCAATTTTAAAAAAATCTATTTTATACCTCAAAAATGTATTTTCTTAAAATATGATTTTTATAATAATTTTGTGTGAAAATTAATATTAAATTATAAAAATTCTAGAAAAATCATACAATTAAACTAATTTTGGAAATAATAACTTCAAAATTAACTTAGGTTTAAATTTAAGTAGTTTTTTAATGATGTATTTTTTAGTGAATACTGAAAATAATAATTTTTCATCAAACTATCATTTAATATCATTGGAATAAACCCTATTATATTTTTTTGTCCTTAAATTGATAAAAGTGTCATTTAGAAATAATATTATTAATTATTTAATAATTAAAATTACACTTTATCTTTATATAAAAATACTCTTAGACTCAAAAGTGATATTTTTTGAAAAATGGGTTTTTGAGGAATAATGTAATTAAATATTAGTTAATTGAAATAATATTGAATTATTATTAATTTAAATGAAATATATATATATTATAAATAAATATATAAATTAAAATCCATATAATGATTTTTTATAGTCATGTAGTTAATGTTTGATACTTTTCTGTTTGAAAAATGCATTTTTTGAAAATCCATTTTTTGGCACATATTACGAGTTTATTTTTTAATTAAATTCTTCCACTATAATGAATTTAATTTGATAAAATTGAGTAAATATTTTTAATAATAATAATTAATATTATTTAATAAGTTATACTAAATATTTAGTCATAATGAATAATAAAAACATTAAAATATAATAACAATGATTAATGTTAAAACAAGTATATGTTGGCTTAACCAAAAAAAGGTAAGGGATAAAATAGCATAAAAATTATAAAATCTAATTTTTCGGTTTAATTTATACCCAAAAATTATATAATTAAACTATGATCCTTTTTTGGTATATTTTTTCTTGAATGTAACTTGAAATTATTTTAAAATTTGAAAAAATTTATGTGTTCCACTCACCTCAATTATAAAATGGAACCTCCAACGCTTAATTACTCACAAATCTTGAGACCATTAAAATACACTAAAACCATCCAAATTATCTCTCCATAATCCTTATCTAAATTCAAGAGATAATTTTATTCCCAAAAGGCCTAACCGAGGGTTAATAATAAGATATCCAAAGGAGGTTTTTCTAAGAGAAGGAAATCATATTCACAGTACTATTTCTTTTTTACTTATTATTATAGAAAACCAAATTCTGTATTAAAAATTAAAATATAATAACACTTGTATCTCAAAAATACATAGACTTTATTATGATTAATTCTTAATATTTGTACATATATTTGTCCATCAAATTCGAAACTAACCCATCGACTGTGTGTACGGTAGATTACTGCCTCACCAACAATGTAATATGTTTTCCATTATTGAATCACTTGGATTTTTCTAATGATGAAAATAATGAACATATATGATACATATTAAGTTTTATTTATTACTTAAAATTTATATACGATCCACTTTCTTACCCTTACACACATTACATAAATGGTAACATTGGTCATGTGTATATATGATCAACCATCTCCATGAAGTGATGAGATTCATTTTCCATGTAAAAATTTCAAGAATGATTCAAAAAATGTAACTAATGAATTAATATAATATTTTTAACATTAGTAAAATTCATTAAATTATGGAATAATATCCTATAAAAATGAACTAAAACTTCCATGGAAAAACATGAATTAGAAAATGATGTTTTTAACACCCAAAACAAGGGTAATAATGAAATATTTTTAAAGAATAGGTGATAAGATCTTATAAGAGGATAATATATGATATTATAAATATAAACATGTTTATATTATAAATTAATAACATGTTTAAAACCATTATCCAATAGATTAAATCATGTTCAACTAAAGGAAAGTTTTAGTTAAGGGATTTCATCTCAATTACGAATCCATTGACTTTTTGGTGTTACGTACCTATTTAAATTAATGTGATGTATATGATACCTCTTTTATGTGTATAAAATGAATATAAATTTATTAATTATTAATAATTTTTTACATTCATGTTTAATTTTTAATTTTTTTAAAAAATTTAAATGATACCAAAGAGGTAAGAGTTTCCATTCAAATCTCATTTTCTAGAAACAATCTTATATTCCATGAAGGAATATTATAAAAATATCCTTTATAAGGGAAATGTATTTTCTTATCCTATTGATATTTAAGAATTTTCATTTTTTTGTTATAAATTTTACCAACTTTTTATTTTGAAAAAACCAAATAAATATTTAAAAGAAAATCTAATCTTGTATTACTTTTTAAATAGGTATACTTTTCATCCATATCTATATTTTAAAATATTAATTTAAAAATGTAATATTATTTAATAAAAATATTTATTAAGTAAAATTTAAGTTATAATTAACTTTTTAAATGGTTTTAATGTAATTATTATAACATTTTCTCAAATTTTCATTTTGAACTTTCCTTATAAAAAGTCAAAATCAATGTTTTTTAATGTACATGCCATTAACAGACTTCCCCACTATCATTGGTGTTTTAATAGATTTATCTCCGTCCATAAGTTTTAATTTTTTTATAATTAAAACTCTTTGATAGTTATTATTTTAATATTTCCCTTCCATTGTATTAATGTTTCAAAAGGAAATTATTTTATTAAAAACTCTTATATAAACTTTTAATTTGTTTAATTTATCTAGAAAATTATGTATTTTATGATCATTGTAAATTGTATTTTTATTTAATATTCCTATAATTTATTCATGGAAATTATTATTCCCTAATATGTATACCATTTTTAAATGTAGTGTTTTACTATGAATGTTATTTGATCGAATGTGGAAAATCATGAGAAATATGTATTTTCTACTCAATATAGATGTTCATTAATAAAGTATATTTTTTATAAATTGAATTTATCATTAAATATAAAAGTAATACTTTTTAAATGATGTGATGGGTGGGGCCTAGTTATTGATAGCCCCTTGATGCATCGATATGTCTCATGAGAAAAATTAGATGGAAAAATTAAATGAATCTTTAGCAACAGTTTTAAACTATATTGGTAGAATGTCTTAATTAATAATTCCTTATTTACTCATGTTTTCTACCTTTGTATGTAACTAGTATAAATAATTTGATAAAACCATTTTTTTATTTCATTTACTTAGGATATGAAGAAAAAAAATATTTGAATGAGTACAAGGATGAAGAAAAATTGATTTAAATATATTTTATATCCTTTTCCTATGTAAAATAGGAATCAGGTATTTATCTAGTTAATCAGAACTATTAAATTGATCATCTGTTCGGGATGTCATTCATTCCAATTTATGACAATATAATAAAAATTATACTGAATCTAGGTTACTGGTGTTGGTATTCTTATATTTATTATTAATATTCATGGTGAAATTAAGAAATATTAAATCTCATATATCAATCTATTTATTTCTCGGTATGACATTTTTGTGATGTTGGGAATTTTTCAATTCAAAAAACCATATCCTATCCTCCTAAATATTTCTCTCCACAAAGATCATATCTAGAACATTCATTTATGAATGAATGAATTAACATACTTCATTCTTCATCTAAAGTGTTAGAGATAAATATTAGTTCACTCCTATGACAATGGATCATGGTTGGCATCAAATAGAGAAATATAAGAGTTTTTTTACTATCATTATAGTACATATAGTACCACTGTCTATGCTTCTTGATCAATGAATTATGTGTAGATCAACACTAGAGGTATTTTACCCATGTTTCCACAATGTTCATGATTTTAAAACTAAACGGTTTTCGTAAGATCAACCTCTTATATGTATAATGAATTATAGAGAACAAGGTAATTATTGTTTATTAGAATAATTATAAATTTAATATGAAAAATATAATTTCTTTTATGCTCTATTGTCTACGTTAATAAATTTTTTTTGTTAATTCCTAGTTCATGATGATTCCTTTTTCATGTAAATATCATATAATCCATTGATTATGAAAAGTATATGATTTGGACCCTACCAAAAAGGAACTTTTAATATTCCCAGAAGCTTCAAGTTTCATCATAAATATTAAATTTAAATTTACAATTATTTTTAAAACATTGATCATTATCTGAATTTGATGCGAGTTATTCAATTCTAGAATTTTCTTATTTATATCCAAATGTAAACATCCTATATTTGTATTCATTTTTGTCAGTAATATACCCAAAACATGGTTATAAAAAAATTACACCCAAGAAAACATAATGGCATTCCAATAATATTTTCCAAATTTCATGGGACTACACGACATGTGACCCAATGATACACATAGTGTAACAATGTTTAATGTACGAGATTGAACCATAAATTGAATTTATAGTATCATGCATTGAATCATACATCATGTCATTAAAACACCTGGTGTTCACTAGGACATAGTGGCACACAGATTTCCATAATATATACTGTGTAACTCGATTACACATTGTGTAGTCCATGTGTGTTCGTGGAGGAAATCATATAGAAAGTGAAATTTTTTGTATTAATACATGATTGTGTTACTGAAATCTATGTAACATGAAGGTAATAAGGCATGTAGATTCCATACTCACAATGTACCTCAAAAATGTCCATGCTTGATATACACTATATACCCATAGGTATGCTTCATGAATAGAAGGAAAAATAACATACACAGTGCTTAAATATCTTATACACATCATATATCGTTCCCATTTTCTTGAAAAAAATAAAATAAATTACTTACTCTATTAAAAATAATGAACTTGTGTCCATTTTTAATTAATTAAAAATACATATCACATGATATGCTATATTAATATATAATGTTTAATAAAATTGAACATAAAAATTTCAAATTATTCATCCTATATAGTCATCTCACACTTTGTACTATGCGTGTATTAAAGGAATTACACACAACGTAATTTATATGTTTTTGTGGATCATTTATTGAAATTACATGAAATTTAATTACATATCATCCCATCAATGATATATTTCATTTGAGTGCATGGTATACAAGAAAGACCATGTTGAGTGGTTCTATCTGGTATATGTCGTGTTGTCTCCATATACGAGAAATGTAAATAATTAATTTTAAATGAAAATAATTTCTTTAATTTTTATAAAATTAATGTATATCAAAGCTCATGGATTATTTCAATGGTAATTAAGATAAATTAATTAATTAGTTAATTAAGAAAATTAGTTATGTTGTTCATATTTTATCTTAATTTAGAACAATTGAAATGAATCTTAGTCTGTTAAATGAATATTTAATTCATTTGTGGATGATAATAATTTTCTTAAACCTATGTATGGATTTTAGTTATTTTAATTTATTTTTTGATGATTTTTTAATTATTATTATTAAATGAAAAATAATGTTTTTCTATTCCCTCCTCTTATTGTCTATTGACATGTATGTTTGCAATTTCATTTTTTGTAAAAGTAATAAAACAATTTATATGTTTATCCATAAATTTATGTGTGTAAATCATATATATGGATGCATCACCAAAGTGAGTATAGGAAGTCCAATATGGATTCATGGTGAAATCAACCCAGGTGATACAAGGGAAAAATGTATAATACTATAACATGATCTGGAATCATCTCATAGATTTTACCCTATGAAAAATTGTTTTTTTATTGTCCACTAAATAAAAAATAGAAAATAAATCTCATAATCATTCCATGTACTTTGTTTTATCCATGTCATAATTATTTATTTTCTTTTTTGTATTCTCTATCACAATCACATATTTAAATGAAATAATTTACTAACATGCTCATATAGAATAAGATCAAATGGATTATGTGTAAATATTTTATCGAAACGTGGCTAAAAACTTATGTAAAATATATAAAATTTTGATAAGACATTTCAAAGGATAAAATATATAAATAAACATAATAAAAAATAACATAAGGTATTATTAAATAAAAAATATTTATGTTATATAAGTTAATATAAACAAATTGTTAAAGTGTCTATTTAGGACTTTGTCTGGGGAACATTCAATTATCATAAATTATAAACAAATTTGGTTGGTTAAACCTAACTTGTATTGTATTTAATGGAGTTTTCAAGTTCAATAAAAATTTGTAGGATAGTGTTGAGGAAATCATAGTCAAAATTCTTGAATTATGGAGTCATCACAACAAATCAAGGTTTCTCAAGCTAATAGTTGTAATGAAAACCAACCTATATAACATTTTTTAATTTACATGGCTTTTTTTCTGGTTATGAGAAGGGAAATATAGATGTATTTCCCAAGAAAATCCAAGCAACATGACATTTTGAATCCAATGGAGAGGGTTGTTGTGACTTGATATAATTGTGGGAGACTAATAATAAAATTTATATTCTTTCAGCTTTCATAATTTGTAATCATTTTTTTAAAACATGATTTTATATTTTTGTTGAAAAATGGAATGTTCACCAACCGTGTTATCTCTATGGTCCATTCTAGAGAAAGACAATCTCATCTCTGATAGTATCTTCCTAAAATGATATAGGATCTTATGAATTGTATTACACCACAAACAGAAGCTTTATGTGTTAAATTCCCAAATCCATAATCCTCTTACTAAGATGGTTTGTGATTAGTATTTATTCATATATGAAAAAATTGGATTGTGCTCTTTATATCCCTTGTTATATGCTATCATCCTTTTCTGACAAACATCGTAAAATACAATGAAATCATGGATTCATATATCACACTCAAGAATATATTTTATTTTTATTAGGAGAGGTCTAGAAAATAAAATTTTTAGATATAAAATATACTCTTATTATGATAACATTCATAAGGATCACTTTTAGGGCCTCACATTGCCAGTATCATTTGCTACATTGAGAATCTAGTTGTTCAATGGTTAATGTTACCTGAAGAATTATGACATGGTCTAATATTTTATTAATTTTATTTGATATCCTTATTTTTTTTGTGAATTTCAATATAAAAAAATTGATAATTATCTCCCTAATATCTTTACACTGTTTCATGAAGTCATTAAAGACATGAATTGTTAAAATCTATCAGTTCATACAGTGAAAAAAGGAATCGTAAAGCGGAGCACCCCAAGAATAATACTAAGACCAATGCTTCCTCAAACCACCCTTACAATGGATGAGAGGCTCATGGGAAATAATTGGAATGGGATGTTATACATTTTCCATGTTCAAATAAGGGACACTAGGAGAATATTTATACCATAGATAAGAAGAATGGGGAAGCTTCAGGTGAATTCATTATATTGTGAAATATATCAATTTTTGAAAATTTGGTATTAGATATATCTTGTTGTTCTCACATTTGTATCCAATTATAGGAAACAATTATATTTAGATGATTTTCCCAAGGTTGGGTGGATCTAATTGATTCTAAAAAAATCCACGGTCATTATAATAACTGTTGGAGACTATAACCTCACATTACCTACTAGAGTGATTTTATTCATAAAGAGTGGTTATTATAGTCCATTTATTTCCAGAAACATTATTTATTTACATAGACATGATTTAGGTGGATTTTTTATTCATATTTTTTTTTCAAAAATGTTACTAATTTTATAAAGAAGTAATTTTTATGGTATTGAACATTTAAATAATATTCACTAAGTGCTATATTATACAAACCAGGTAATGAATATTGATTTCCTAACCTGTATCACAGTGAACTATGGAATCACTACATAACTCATATAAATGAAAAGTGAATTAATAAATTATACCAAGATGGATATTTAAATTATTTTAAACTAAAAACACTGGGATGTTTTTATTATTGTTTACAAGGAAAAATTACCAAATATACATTTAGTGGAAAAGGTGAAATGGCTACTATGTTTCTAGAGTTATTTTATAACAAACTGTGTGGATTGTTTATAGTTTAAGCAATGAGTAGATACTTATAATTCCTAAAATTGAAAATTGAATTTGGTATAAATATATATTTATACTCAATGAGGAATAATCCTGATTCATTTTAAAAAAAAATTAGGAAAAAAAGAATGATGTCGATAACCAAATTGGTATGAAAATAAGAAATATCTACTCAGACTATGCATGAGAATAATGTACATGATAATTAATTGATTATTATTGGAGTATAGTATATTATCCATATATCAAACCTGTCCTTTTAAACATAATAGTATATTGTTTTTAGAATAATTAAAAATCATATTACATGATATGGATCATAATGTCAAGTGTCTTGGAAGACATGAACCACAAAATAGAAAACATGAAACTAAGTGAAATATTCATATTTTTAATCTTCATAATAGATATCTTAACTTTAATTATGATCATACATATTTATTGGATAACATGTAGTTAACAAGAACCATGGTAGGAGATAAAATTCCTAGTAAGGGAAAAACCATCAGAATAAAGCTTTAGCACATGGGTTAGAATACATGGCATAATGATATAAAAAGAAATGAAAGATATGGAATTAGAACATATAAACAAGAGATCATATAAAAACGGATTCAAAGTAATGTGGCAGAAACATGAAACACTAATTTATCATGATTCAAGGATCATTATATATAGAGTATCAAAATTCATGGTTAACCACCATGAATGTTTCACATGGTAGCACGAGTCAAGGGTAACTACCAAGACCATTGAAAATAACGTCTCACGAGACTTAACATTACCAAATTTTTTGGAGTTATATCTATTATAATCCATCATAACATGTTTATGAATATTCATTAAAAATATATAATTACACATAATCAATCATACATAAGAATAAGGGTAGCCCATTGTAAGAATTTGGTATCATAATCATGTTATAAATCATAACAAATTGGAGAATGTTAAAATTTTAAATGAAGGTAAGGAATTTATTATATATGGACAATAATAGTTTATAATATTCATATATCATGAAATGTGATGTCACTTGAAGTAATAACATGTAAAAAGAGTACTTAAGAAACATCAGAATTAAATCATTTTAGTGGAGTTGAAGGAAAATATCATAGGTAATTTAAAACATAAAAGGGAATAATATTTTATATAAAAAATTAATTTTACAAAAAATGTTTTCATAATAAAATTTGTGGTTTATTAGTGATAATTATGGCTTAAAAAATATTATATAGTGCACTTGATATTGGGTAAGAATTCAGAATGTTCCCTAAAAATGACTTCTTTATCAAGAATAATTGAGGGAAGAATCATTTCAAAATATATATATTGTCAAAAGATAATTATTAATTTTTATTGATATACGATTTTTCAGCATGTAAACATCATTTATTATATGTAAAAAAAATTACAGATAAATTAATTTGGGTAAAATGAATGGTAGAGGAACCTGGAAGAATAATGGATGTTTGGGAACCCTTATCCTTAAATATGACAGTGTCCTTCGCTTGATCTTAATGTCCTTGATAAAAAAATTTGTTCATTAATTATTATTTATATAACCTATTATTTAATAAATTTGTTTATTATAATCATATTATGTTCATTCATAAACTTTTTGAAGGGTTAATAGGTTCAATTTCAATGTTTAGCGGCGTTTCATTCCTTGGTTTTCTAGATTGGTTTACTTATGTAGATGTAAGGATAAATTTTTATGATGAGAATAGTTTTATATATTTTATGTTTTATGTTATAAGTGAACATATTGAATATTATTGGGTTATAAAATTAATTTCGTTATTTAGAGTGACGATTAATCAGTATATAAATCATTAATGATAAATGTTTTGGTTAATTGGAGTTTTTTTCATTAAAACAAACTCATTTTCATTTATAAATTCATATCATGTGTAAAAAATATTCCAGAACCTTAAATTAGTCATAATAGATAAATTATAGTCTGTTTTAACCATAAAAATGGGTTCATGAAAAGAATTTAATATGGTAATATACAATTAATCTCATTGCCCTTGAATGTGATAAATTAACACATCTCGGATGGTGTTTTCAATTATAATATAAAAAAGGGGAAATGAGAGATGTTGAAAAATTATTACATTATCATAAAGATAATCTAGTTCATGTATTTATCATAATGTTTGGATGAAAATACGTGTTGAAATAAAAAGAAAATAATGGAACATTAAATAAAATAAAAGAGAAGTAAAGAGGGATTTTCCTCTTGAATATATTTTCATTGAGAAAATTTTTAAGGGAGAGGAATTAGTCATTTGAAGAGACCATGTGCTTATGGGTCTGGGATAGGGTATTGGGAGGAGATTTTGGTATAATTTATTCAGGTCACCAGGCTAGAGACAACTGAAGAGAAGAGGTAAAGAGGGGTGGTATTTATAGTTTAGTAGGGGAGGGGATTCACTTATTTTAATCATTAGTTTAATATTTTTTTTGAATATTATTTATAGTCATGATTATTATGACCAAAAATACTAATAAATGCATTTTAAATTGAAAATAAATCCATTTACATAATTCGATAATACTGTATGATGTAGAAATTCATTACTTTTTTATTTTTCGTAAATTATCGAATTTCACCATTCACCAATAATTCATGTATTTTAGAAAAATCCAAAAAAATTACCCAAATTTTTTTCGACATTTAAAATCAAAAAATAAATTCCATTTTTAATAATTAATTTCTAAATTTAATAAATTTAATTTTTATTAAAAATTATAGATTAATTGAAAAATAAATATTTTAAAAATAAAACTACTATTCTAAAACATTGAAAAAATATGCAAGGTCATAAAAAATTGTATAACAACTATGAGACAATAAAATAGTAATTTCTGGTTATATTTTTTTTGAAAATATATATTCGTTTATATTATTTATCAAATAAGAAAATTATAATTAAATTTTATTGACTTTAAAAAAATATACTTATACTATAATAATATTTTCACATATAAAATGCCCAAATTTTATTTATACTTTCATTGGTGAAGTTACAATTCTTTTGGACAAGTTAATATTCAATAGGGTACATTACTATTCATAAGGGTAAACTAATATTCACTAAAATATAAGTTGATCATATCATATTCAAAATAACTTACTGATCACAACTATGTAGCTCAGATTTTCTAAATTCAAATAAAAAAGTGAAAATATTATGTTTAAAGGTTATGTAGTACATTAAAGTTCAAGGAGTTGTGATTTCATGAAATAATAATTATAAGGTAATTTCTATTGACTAAACTATGGGTTGTTACATTCTTCCACCCTTACGAATTTTTTCCATTGAAATTTTGTTTTAAATTCTATGTCGTAAATATGTGTGGGTACTTTTCCATTATTTCCTCTTCCAGTTCCCAAGTGGTTTTTCATACTTACGGTTCCACCATAGTTCTTGGACTAGGTGAGTAGTCTTGTTGTGTAAAACATTATCTCTATGATCCAAGATATTCGCTGGTTGGTCATTGTATGAATGATCATTGTCCAACTGTACCACTTCTGAAGAGAGTACATGCGAAGGATTTCGCATGTACTATGCTTATGAATTTACCAATGTATATCTCATAGGAGTGTCAAAGCATATGTGTGGAAAGGCCCATTTTTATGCACCAATTTATTTTTGATTCTTGTTCAAAGTGGTGTTTTCAGGTATGACCCATAAATACATCTATTCTAGACCCACATCCACTCGTTCGTATATATCTAGGGATTCATTTCCTTGATAATCGTCTTAATCTTGACATTCCATAATTTTGGGATGTTTCCTTATACATAGTCTCATCCATAAGGTTCTAGCTGATGTCCATTATTCCTAATAACCAAATATAAATAGACCATCCAATAATAACAACTATTGTGGAACTATCATTTTAGACATAACATTACTTTATTTTATGCCTAATTAAACATCATATTACAATCTAAGGATTGCAATGTCAATGGTCTTGGAAGATTGAGTACATAAAACTGGAAACCAAATAACTAAATGAAGCATTTATTTATATAATATTTAGCAAAATATTATAACTTCCATTGTGCTCATACATATTCCTAGGATAACCTAGAGATAAAATGAACAAATGGATGAGATATAAAGCTTAGTAAGGGAATAAAAATAAGAATAAAGCTTTATCACATGGGTTAAAGGGCATGACATAATGATATAAAAGGTAATAGATCATATGTAGTCATAACATATAAAAATGGGATCATATGAACATGGATTCATAGTAATGTGGTTGAAATATAAAACATGAATTTAGCATAATTCATGACTCGTTTCACATAGAGAAGCATGATCCATGGTTAACCACCAAGACTATTGCTCATGGTAGCACTAGTCAAGGATAACCCAGAAATCCATTGCACATAACATCTAATGAGACTCAACATTACTCAATGAATTAGAGAACAATATAGGCACACCCATCATAACATGTTCTTGAATATTCATTCCCAATATATAATCAATCAAAATTCAATCATACATAAACATAAAGGTTACCCATTGTAATAATCGGGTATCATAGTCATCTTATAAATAATACAAAATGGATGCACTATAAAAATGTCCATGAAGGTAATTAATTGATCATACATGGACAATTAGAGGTTATAATAGGCATATTTCACGAAAAGTGATGTTACATTATGTAATTACTTGTAAAAAGAGCACTTAAGAATCATTATTATTAAAACATATTAGTATGGTGAAAGGAAAGTATCAAATGTCATTTAAAACATAAAATGGAATAATAATTTATATAAATCTAGATGTTATCCAAGAAGGATTTCATAAAAAGAGTCATTTAATAAAAATAATGGTTTCTTAAAAGAAGATTGTATAGTGTACTTGAAATTGGGTAAGAATTTAAATCGTTCCCTTAAAACGAACTTCCTTATCGTGAAAAATATAGGGAATCATTTTAAAACTTGTATTTCCCTGACATATAATTATTAATGGATAGTGATACAAGATCTTTTATAATTTACACTTCATTATGAAAAGATACATAAAATAATTGATAAGTTAAATTGGGTAAAAAATTGTAGAGAAACCTACAGTAATAGTAGATTGTTGGGTAGAATATCTTACCTTAAATATGATGGTGTACTTATTCTGATCTTAATATCCCAAAAAACCAAATTAAATTCCTTAATTAGTATTTAACAAACCTCTTCGTCATGTAATTTTTTATTGTAATCTTGTTATGTTCATTCAAGACCTTTATGATGGGTTAAGAGGTTCAATTTCACAGTTTGGGAGAATTTGTTTCCTTAGTTTTGAGGATTGGTTTACTTATATACATTTAAGGATAAACTTGTGATATGATAATGGTTGTACAAAAGTTATGTTCAATGTTATTATGGAACATATATTACACTACATTGTTATAATATTTACTTGGTTCACTGGATTGAAGATTAATCATTATATAAAACATTAATGATAACAGTTTTGGGTAATTGATGGTTTGTATCCAAATAAACTCATTTTGATTTATAAAATATTATCATGTGCCTAAAAGATTCTAGAAACTCACATTACACATAAAATATAGTCATTTTTAGCCATCATAACGGTTTCCTGGCAATAATTTAAGATCCTAATAGATTTTGAAAACCCGTCCTCCTTGGATGTGAAAAATAAACTTCTCTTGGATGGTGTTTTCATTTATAGAATAAAAAGAGGGGAAAAGAGAGATGATAATCTCTTATTTAATTATCATAAAAAAATTATTATACATGTATGTTACTGGATTTATCATAACTTATGTATTGAAGGGGGTGTGGAATGAAAAATAAAATAATTGAACTTGAAAGAAAATTAACTAAATGAAATGGGGAATCTACCTATTGAATATTTCTTCCATGAGCACTACTTTAAGAGAGATTATTTGGAATTTTGAAGAGAATAAGGGATTTGGGTCATGGTATATGTTTTTGGGAAAAGATTTTAGCCCAATTTAGATAAGGCATAGGGCATGATATATGTGAAGATAAATTGAAAAGAGGGGAGGTATTTATAGTGGATGTGGAAAAGGGGTTCCCATTATGTTAATCATTGGTCTAGTAATTTTTCTCAGGACTATGAATATTCATTATTTTTATGACCAAAAATAGTATTAAGTGCATATGAGTTCAATCCAATGGTCATTTACATTATCCTTTACTCAATCAGGATGCAAAATTTCAATTATTTACCATTTTCATAAATTATCAAATATCACTATTCACCAAAATTTCATGTATTATTGATGAATTCCAAAAAATTTACCCTAAACAATTTAAGACATTTAGAATCCAAAAATGTAGTCAATTTTTTTAAAAAAATTCTATATATGGAAAATAATGTTTTTAATTAAAATCATAATTTACTTGAAAAATACAAATATTATAATTAAAACTACTTTTCTAACTCATTGAAAAATTAATTATGGTAAATAAAATTATATTATAAACAGATAACCAAAAATAATAATTTATGATTTTTTGAAAATATATTTTCATGTAATTTATTTAATTAATCATTAAATAGTGATTTAATATATATGACTTAAAAAACATAAACTTATAATATGACCATATTCTCACTCGTAAAATTACTACACATTATTTTTACATTCATGGGTGTGTAAAATGTTCATTAGGATGATTTACTATTCATAAGTTTATATTCCTATTCATAAGGGGAAGTTACTATTTATAAAAAAATGAGTTGATCCTATCAGACTACAAATAACTAACTTATCACAGTCATGTATGTAAGATTCTGAAATTGAAATCACATAAGTGAAATTATAATATTTAAAGGTCACATTGTACTTTTTAGTTCATTTTCTTGTGATTTCATGACATAATTAAAATAATGGAAATTCCATTTATTAAACATTGGATTGTTACCATCCCAACTCACACATTTTTATACACCATAATGGATTAGTGTAAGTGAATAGAGGAGCATAATCTTATTAGAAATAGCGAGACTAATGATGTGTCAGATAGATCATCCATTACAATTTTAGGGATAAAAATTAAATATATAAACACATAAACTATACCAATTTCCAACTCGTGTATCAAATGGTATTCCATAAAAAAATATGTTAAAATAAATCTATATTTATGAATTTATGAGTGTGATTTTGTGAATCGTTTTTAAGGCCTCCTCACATAAGGAACTTTCAATATTAGGAACAAAGTTACCCTTTATAATATTTATTAAGGAACCTAGAAGATAATACATATATGAACCCTCCAAAAATAAGGTTGTGGTGAACATAGAGCCTATATTACTTGAAAGGAATCATATCTGAAAATATAAAATGGTAGTGAGATAGAATTAAATGATATCATATATCAAGAAACACAAGAGTTTAAACATGAATATATTCCCCCAAGAACCATGGAAGATAATATTAAAAATACAAAAGTATGATATAACTGTGTATGAGAGGTTAGAAAACATGAAAGATGTAGTTTTTTAGTTAGTAATTGTAGTGACACGTTATTATTAAATAATTATGAGTCTATAACCTATGGGGAATCATTAAGTAGAAAATAAATAGTCCATATGGAAGTAAGAAATGAATTCTAAAATGTATTGCGTATTCTAAAACATTGTGTGGAATTTAGTAAATCCTCAAATGTATTTAAATACTACTAGTTGAAAATTTGTATACATGATGAAATTAAACACATATGGACAATTAAATACCTATAAGACATGACTGGTAGCAAAAAGTTTTAAAAATCATCAAGGCATAGACTATGATGAATTAGTTTCTTGATTTTCTATTAAAAATTCTATTGGAATTATACATTCTATAGTTTTTTACCATGACTATGATATTTGAAAAATAGATATCAGAACAACTTACCTTGATGGAAAATATTAGAAAAATGTCTGTATAACACAACAATAGGGTATTGTGACTCCAAATAATTAAAATAATATGAAATTTTCTGAGATCAATTTATGTATTGATGAAAGTATAAATTTTTTGAAAAATTTAATTTAATTAATAAATAACATAGATGGATTTCATATATATATAATGTGATCGTTATGTCTATAAACAGTGTAGTGGGAGTGAAATCAATTTCTTTAATTAACATGTTAATGACCTATTACTAATAAAAAATGTGATACACATTTTAAATACCATTTAGACATAGTTAAACTCATGATTCTATAATAAATAATTAGGTGAAGTAGTATACATTATTGGATCAAAATCTATTAAGATAGATTTGAGAGGCTACTGGGACTATGTCAAAGTATATACATTAACAAGATACTAGATATATTTAGTACGAAATTATCTTACAGGGGATTATAGTCAATGTAAAATGGAATTGATAATTCAAAGAAATTTTTTCCTCAAATACATGAGGTAATACTAAGAATGGAAAGGATCTGATATTCATCAATGATGTGGTTATTCATATATGTTTTGTTATATAATAGATAAAATGTTTCATACACCTTAATCATGGTAGAAAAATTTCATATTGACCCATGAGACCACTATTTTATATAATTTAAAATAATCCTTATGTATTTGGGGCATAAAAATTATATATTTCATGTTTATAGAGAAAACGAGGAATTAGTCATCCAGGGATAAACAGATGCTACCATCCAAAGAGATCTTTATTATCTAAAATTACAGTCAAGAAATGTATTAAATCACAATGGAGGTGTTGTGAGTTGAAATATAAAAAATATTGTATTGGTTTAGTATTACCTAGTGGATTACATGTAAATTTAATATTTTTATGTAGATTAAGAATCTATATTTATATGAATCATCAAAAAATACCTTCAGATGATGCCTAATAATAAATTCCTTATCACGTTGTATTATAAAAATACAACTGTGATGCATTTTCCAAAGGAGACAATGTCACATCAAATAATGAAACACATAATAAAGAAAAATAATCCCCTGAGGTATTTTTCTCATAGGGGTGATGTAATAGTAAAAAGAGTTTATGTGTAAGTAAATATAGGATATCATTTCAATAAATCCTTATCTTGGTAGAAGGATGAACATCATATGATATCTAGGAAATAAAAATTCAATAGACATAGTCTCTAGATTATGTGGGAGTATATTGGAGATGGTGCTTAAAAAAAGATTCTTTTATACATTATATTAATTTTATTACCACGCAGGTGAATATTGATAATTTATTTATCACATATTAATTTTTATACTGCATGTTTATAATGTGATAATGTTATAATTTATTTATTTCATTAATAAGGTCATAATAGTTCACTACATTGATGAGAACCTTAATATGTTTTCATAATACTCTTAAACTTATTCCCTTGGTCATATGGCCCTATATGATACAACACAAATGAAGCATATTTTTGAGTGTAATTACTCATCAATAGATGTGACTACATCTCATAATGTTCACACTTGTTAATATACAGGACTAAATATTTCAAGGATAGATCTGCCATTATAAAGTACACATGTTTTGTGGTATTTAATATTCTTATCTTTGAAATTTTCTAATTACTCTTACCCCTTAATAATATTTTTAATTCATATCCCGAGTCGTGAACTTAGATGTATTTCCAATAATTATAGTGAAATATATTCATGGTGATGTTGGGTATGTTGGTTGTGTCAGGAGTGATTTGATATTAATGAATAAGTCAATGTATAATTTGTCTCATACTTATTTAATAATGTTTATATATCATCCCTTTGATTTAAATGGAAATATAACATTAAATTCCATGCCCATAGTGTATTGAGGGGTCCATTTTAAGAAGTGATAGAATGAGGTATCATGTATATAAGTTGGTGACATTAGTATGGAAGCTACTTGAAAGATATCAACAGAAATAGATTATATTTTATCGTGAGCATCCATATGTGGTTTTAATGATTACAACATTAACTTATTTTTATTTGGTGACATTATGTATAGCTAGATGTTGATATTAGATAGTATCCAAACCCACCTAATTTCATTGAGGAAGAAACCTAGAGGGTCAGACACTAAGTGTTTCTATTGATCTAAATTAAATTCTATTTGAAGTTACCTATTGGAATAAATATTATTTTTTATATTGAAGAATAATATTTATTTAGAATATATTGACTGAAAATTTTAAAATATGTTTTCATTCACCAGTCTGTAATGATTATTATTATTTAACTATTTATTAAATGATTAATATATATATGAAATATTTATTCTAGAATTAAATAATTTTTTTCAAGTATGGTCAAACAAAGTTTTGGGTCTGGTGATAAATATTTATTTACTAAGTTATAAAATAATATTTATCATTATATGAGTTAGTGTATTCCATGAGATAAAATAATAATATTATTATTCTACATGGCCTGGGGTATATTATGGTCTTAATATATAAAATTAATTAATATTAAACCCTATAATTTTCTCTTTATATACCATGTCATATCATTTGTGATACATTGGGAATTTTGTTGTTGACAATACCTTTTCCTATCCCCCATTAAATTTTACACTGTGAAAATTTCTAGGGCTGTTTCTCAAGAATTAAAATAGAGATATTATTCATCCTTCTTCTCATGTTATAGAGACCAAGATGTGATACATCCAAATCAAATGGATCATGGTTGATATCAAATTGAGTGATATAATAAGATTCATGCTTCTTCACTGACACTCAATGTACCATCGGTTGGGATTTTAGATCAAAGGTGTGTGTTTGGATAACCACATGAAGGATTATATCCTTGGATCCACGTACTACAATGACAATGCAACCAACTTGTGTTTGTATGATCAAACGCTTCTATAAATAAATAATTCTCACGTACAAGGTAATACATATTTTTTAAATTAATTATAAATTTAATGTGAAAATGATCATCTCTTTCTAGTAGTGGAATCCATGATAACTAATATTTGAATTAATTCATTTGTCATGATGATTATTTATCATGTACATATTGAAATATTTATTTATTCTGAAAAAAATTTAGGTTGTATACTACCCAATTGGGTATTAAACTATTTATAGAACATTAATGAGGTATCATAGTAGTCCTATTAAATTTTATAATTATTTATTAATCATTTATCATTTTACTTATTTGGTGTTATATTTTCACTTACCAAAATTCAGTCCTTAAATATTAATATTAATATATCTTTTTCTTTTTCTGTTTTTTCACAATTATAATTTCAATGACATGTTAAAAACATATGAAGAAAAATAGATGAACCCATATTGAGGTACCAATAATTATATCTTTATTCCATGAGTCTACACAATGTATTTCCCAATGGTATGCACCATGTACTGATGTTGAATGTAGTAAGATGAACATTAAATTTCATAGATATTTTCAAGAATTGACTCATATTTGTATAAATTAAATAATAATGTGTTAATTGTTCCTGGGAGTAATAATTTTTTCCAGAAAACATTTCATGTAACTGCCTTACACATGGTGTAGTGAATCTTTATTCATGGTGGAAAACATATAGTCAAAGACGAATCATGTATTAATATTTGAATCATGTGACAAAATGTTATGTAAATAAATGTTTAAATTGAATTTATATCACATATACACCATATACTATATTAATTTCTTTGGTTTATATGCATGTCCAATCACTAGGCATGGGTCATAGGAAAATGGTGAAGCAACCTGAACAACATAATGAGGGAATCTGCACACTGTGTTACCTACCAGTTTCTATGGAAAAATTAAGATTAATTAATCCATTAATCCAAATAAACATGTGTACATGTTTCATTTATTAAAAATACATTCCTTATTGTGGTTATTATATATATTAGTTATTGGAATAATTGTTTCTTAAAAATTTATAATTACACATCATATATGTTCGTCACACGTTGTGTACACTGTGTTCATTAAAGAAAATACACACTACATAATTTACATGTTTCTATGTCTCTTTTATTAATAGTGAAATATAATTCATTAAATTACACACCATGTATTCTAGGTTTTGTGTGAGTTCATAGTACACAATAAGAACCACATCGAGTAGTTTAAAGAAATACACTTCGTGTGGCCTCCATGTGCATGCCATGCACAAAATTAATTTCAAATAAAATTATTTTATTTAAAAGTTCTAAAATTATAGTATATGGGAATATCATGGATGTTTTTGGTTTTCCATTAATATAAATGAATGAATGAATTAATAATAAATATTATTTAATAATTATGATTATTAATTTGGGTGTGTTTAATCATCATTAGGAATTATTAAAATAAATTCAAATTTATTAAATTCATGTTCGTTGCATACATAGAGAATCATGAACCGGACCAACATGTGTCTAGAGTTTATTTATTTTAATTAATTCAATGATTTTATTCAATTATTAATATTAAATTAAAAATGATATTTTATATTTCTTTCATTCCTTTATTATGTAATGAACTTCATCTCCAAGGTTACTTTTATTTTAGCACCTTTAAAACAATCCATTGGTTTGCCTCACATGCGTGTGTGAAAAACATATATATGTATTGGGATCCCATGAAATAGGAGGTAGTTCGAGATGGATCCAAGGTGAAATAAACCAGGTAGTGTACATAAAATATATGGAAAGATGGAACTCATTCCATGACCAGTTCATATAACTTTTCCCCTATAGTAAATGGTTTATTTATTTTAGGATTAATAAAAAAATCTATATAATAATGTATATTTTCATTCCACATGTTGTATTCTATTTGTTAATTGATTATTTATTTTGTTTTATCCATTCTCAGTCTTGATCAAATAAATAAATATATTAAATAACTATCATGTTCATATGGATTTAAATAAAATGGATTAGGGGTAAATATTTTATAGTTATATGTTTAATAACATCAGTTTGAAACAATTAATATTAATAATATGTGTAAAATGATAGAAGAAAAATATTTAATTATAATAAAAAAATCCATGAGGTGATATTAAGCCAATAATTCTTTCATTATAAGTGTTTTGAGGGAATCGTAGTTGATGTATCAGATCATGCTTTTTCAATTGAACCTTATGTTATTAGAAAGTATTAATATATATGGTGTGTTGGAATAACATAACCTATATTGGATTTAAAATAATTTTTCATTTTAATATAAATTTTAATCAAAGTGTTGAGGAAATTCATTTAAGGATTTCTGGATTGGGGAGTCTACTCTATGGATAGAGGATCTACAAGCTAATAGTTGGCTTGAACAACTACCTAATTTCCTTCTTATAATTTATATGGTCATTTTAGGAGTTATGAGAAAGGAAATTTAGATCATTTTATTTAGAATTTCCACATGATAGGATATTTCAAATACATGGGAATGGTTATTTTATATTTGATAAAATAATTGTAGACAAATAATAATAAAAAATAATCTCCCCTCTGGAAGTAACTTCTATGAATTGTGTAGATTCTACCAAAATATATTACTCAATTAAAGGAATAATTAAATACTAGTGACCCCAGTCCCTAGTCCTTCTTCTATGTAGGTTAGTGAGGGGAATTTATTTGCATTTTAAAAACACATGGATGATCTGCTAGATTTACAATGTTTGATGCTTCCATCCATGTCTATTGAACTCATGAAATATTAATATAACATTGATGAATAGATCATTATGAAGAATCTAGGTGATCTTTATCAGGGGGTATATAGAGGGACAATTAGAGATATCTGAATTCCTATTCCTAATCAAAATTGGAGAGGTTTCACTAGCTATGGCTCATTTAGTAAATCATATTTGAACATTGAGTGTCTAAAAGTCCGGTGATTTATGCTACTTGATGTTTTTTACACTGATCACATACATTCAAAACTCCCTCAAAGATTCCCCAAGTTTTATGTGAGTTTCAATATGAATATAATTGAGAAGGATCTCCTAGATCACTTTACTATTCTTTTACATGTTTATAATGACATAAATCATGATGAACCTACTTTTGTTATCGTAATATAGGATTGGTGAAGTAAAGAACCCTAAAACAAACCCCAAGTGTTAATATTCTTCAACACTCGATTCTAAGAGAAGAATGATCAAGGGGAAAATAATGGAACATGACATTATATGTTTCTCATATAGTATTAAGGTCCACGAGAAGAATAATAACACCATAGCTAAGAAGAAAATGTAATCTTAATGTGTGATCATTACCAAGTGCAATCTTTATAACACTATAAATTGGTTGTTAGAGACATCTTTTGGTGCACTCATTTATATACTATAACAAGAACTATGTAGATTTACAGCATTTTCAAAAGGTGAGGTGGATCTAAGAACTGCTAATGGATACATGATCTCTACAATAGCTATTGAAGACTATCACCACAAATTACATACATTAATGGTCTTGGTCTTAAATAATAGTTAGTATGTGTCATTAGTTACAAAAAAAATATTTTTTCCTTTTCTAGGATTGATTGAATAGACTTATTTTATAAAATTTAAGTAAAAGTTTCATCTATTATAAATGTAGAATTTTATGGTAAGGAACATTTAAATAATGGTCATTTAAGATATATTTTACAATCCGTGTAATTTAAATTGATAACAAGTCCAATTCATAGGATTCATATCACATCCTATTTTCACATAACCAATTTGGTCATGTAAATGATAATATATTTACTAAATTATTACATATTGGATATTTAGAATACTTGTAAAATATGGTATGCTTGTTTTCAGGGAAAACTGACCAAATATCTATTTAGTGGAAATAATGAAGAGGCCCAAGAGCTGCTAGAGTAAGTTAATACTACTGTGTGTGGACCACTTCCAAATAATGTAAAGAATCTCTAGTGCAGAATTTTTTTTTACCACATTGGCATTTTTTATGTCGATTATAAATAACCAACGTGCAATGCTATAAAAGTTGATTTATAATGTTAGTTATAAAATAAATGAAATAAAAAATAGACTTTTCTTAATGGTTATTTTATAACCGACTTGAGAAATCAACTAAAAAATTTATCACATCGGATATATAATAACCGACGATAAAAAAATCCTCCTTATCATGTCAGTTAATTTATAATCGATGTAAAACGGTATTTATCACATTGGTTATATAATAATGGACATGATAAGTGTAATAGAAAAGTATTTTATCAGGTCTTTTATTAAATAAACGATGTGATAAATCATTTAAAAAATTTATCAAGCCCCTAATTGTGTCACTATGTATATTTCGATCAGGTGACTGTGACTCGTCCCTCTCATGCGGAAAACCTAAAAAAGTTACTTCAAACTCTTTCCCTTCAATCTCATTTTCCTAGCATCGTTCTTCATCTTTATTATCACAGAATCTATCATATCGACTTGCATCATTCTTTTAAGCCTCACATGACTCGATTTTGTTTTTTATTTTTCAACGATTCCATTCATTTATGTTTTGAAATTTCTTTTTTTTAAATATCTCAATATCTTGGAATATTTTCTAATGTTACAATTATTTGACATGATTTTTCATTTCCTTGATCTGAAAAAGTTGAGCACTAAGCTCTATGTTACTTTGCATAGATGGTTTCATATTTAAATATGAAATCCTCATATATATATCATGGATGCATTGGTTATATATCATAACACCCTTGTCATTTTATATAACACATTGATTTTTTGGTTATTCTAGCTTAGAAAAAATAATAAGTTATTTTTTCCCAAGTGTTTTCTGATGAATATGTCCTATGAATTCTTATAGTAGTTGGTTAATTTGTTTATTTAATTATTTTTCTATATTGTAAGGTTATATGTAGTACATATTTTATGTTGCATACAAGTATATATTATAACATAGTATGTTTATCCATGGTTGCTTATTTTTTTAGCACTCAATTCATTAACTATTTATTATTAGATAATTATCCCCTAAAAAATATATCAACATAACATGAATAGGATATTTTCACCACCCACTCATGAAAATCTAGGCTCCTTTTAATGAATGTACTTTGAGTCTAATATAAATCAATACAATAAGTTTCTAAGAACCTAACAGTATAAAATTACCAATCAAATCAATTTTGACCATACACAATACCATTTTTCACAAAAAACTCAATATAGATGATAAAGCGCATATATATGACCCTCCAAATAACATTAAATTAAGAAAATATTTTGTTTCTCAAAAAAATATCTTTAAAATTTTGAAATACATATATATTTGATTCACATTATATTTCAAAATTGTGTTACTTTAAAATTATTTCATGTTTCATATAAATATAAAACTATTATATCTAACTATATTTTTTTAAAAAATTATTTCCATGCATTTCTTATTCAAATACTCATATAATTGTTTTATATTTCAAAAAAATTATATTCAAATTATGATATATTTCATATTAATATAAAATTGGCTTATCTTTACAAGATGTATAATTTTTATATTTATAATAGGTAATAATGAGTCAATGTTAGATTATGGAACATATAAGGAGTAATGAATATGAGGAAGGGGTTGATGACATTTTGGAATTTTATAAACAAAATTTTCAAAGAAAGGACATGTTTTTCTGTGGATTCCTGAAATGTTTGAATATGAATAAGTTGGAAAGTAGAAAGATCAAATATCATCTAATTTGTCATTGTCTTAATCTGAGTTATAGCCTTGGGATTAGGCCTGGAGAAACTGGATAGATTGTTAGATCTGCAGATGATGATGATTTTAAATATGTATCTATGATGAAATTGAAGAAATGATTCATGATTTGTAGTAGAAAAAATTGCGATAGAACCAATTGTTGGGCATAAATATTTTGATTCCAAAAAACCATTGTATCTTGGTTATATAGATTTTATAGTATAATTAGTGGTGTTATGAATTATGAACATGAAGTAGAAACATGGATGGAGTGAAGAGAGTATTAGAGAGATTTTAGAATTTTTAAAAGACATTCATTCAAAAGACAATGATCTTCCAAAATCACATTATAAGGACGAAAATTTATTATGACTGATGGGATTGGGATACCTTACAATATAACTATTAGTATTATTGTATGATATATAGGAAGAAATATTAATTTCTATCAAAGTGTTCTAAATTTTGGACATCACTGTATAATTTGTAATAAAAATGACAGGCTGATGCAGAGATTACAGAGATCCCTACCAAGGTATTTTTGTGTCTTACTATAATTGTCATTTAAAAAGTTTATTTTCTAATTCACATGATGTAAAAAGGTTAATATGGATTGATGATGAGTGGATATGTGATGAAAAAATACATCATCTAGCTGATTATCCATAATCGATGAAAATTGATGAGCAGTATCCTACATTCATAAAGGGAAAAAAAATCTCATACTTGGGTTGTCCGCAGATGGAATGAATCCATATCAATTCCTTTGTAGCACAGATAGTTCATGGCCTATTTTATAGGTAATTAAATCCTATCTCATGAAGTTTGTATGATGTATAAATATGTCATTTTGAGTATAATGATATTTGGTCCAAAGCAACCTGGAATGATATTGTTGGTTTCTTGGCGCCATTGATTGATGATTCGAATCTTTTAAGGGAGGATGGTATTAGGGTGTATGATTATAATAAAATGGAATATTTTCAAATGCATGCAGTGCTTATGTTCACTATCAATGACATCCCCTCGAATGGAAATTTTAGGGGATACACTGTTAATGGGCATAAAGCATGTCCAATGTGTGAACAACACACTTCATATTGGAAATTGAATTGTTAGAGGAAAACAATATACATGGGTCATCGAAAGTTTTTTCCTATGGATCACTCTTATAGAATAGTAAAAAAAGGCATATAATGTCTCACAATAAATTTATATTACTCCAAATCCTTTATAAATTGATGAGTATTTTTAGAGGTTTAAAAACATTATGTGACATCGAGAAAGAAGCATAAATCATGTAGTGATAGACATATTTGGAAGATAAGGTTGTTATTTATTGAGCTACCATATTGGTGATATAGTGAAGTGAAACATAATTTTGATTTCATGCTTGTGGAGAAGAATATATATGAAAGATGAATTAGAACAGTAGTAGATATTGATGAAAAGACTAAATATGGATTGTATGCAAGATTAGAAATTATATTAATGGGAATACGTTTGGAGTTAGCTCCCACTTCTGATGGAAGGAAAACATTTCATCCCCCGGATTGTAATACATTATCAAAGAGGGATAAATTTATCTTTTTTTAGTGTCTTCATGATATCAAAGTGTCACAAGGTGATTTAACAAATGTAAAAAAAATCTCTTCAAAGGATTTGAAGTCAACAGGTATAAATTCTCATGATTGTCACATCATGATTCAAAAAATTATACCAGTTTCATTGTGTGTAATATTACTCATCTTTGTTAGAATGAATACTATGAAGGTGTGTTATTTTTTAAATTCAATTTGTAATATTATGATTTATGTGGATGCTTTGAACATTTTGGAAAATGATGAAATTTCTATAAATTGTATATTGGAAATGTATTTTCCAAAATATTCTTTTGACATAATGTTGTATTTAACAGTTCAAATGTTACATGAAATAATTCTTTGTGGACCGATATATCTTCGTTGGATATATCCTTTTGAATGGTATATGAAAATATTTAAGGTGTGTGCTAAGAATCCATATCGACCTGAAGCCTCCATTTTGTAAACTATATTTCTGAGGATGTTGAGGATTTTGGTATGAGCTACTTGTCTATGGTGCATCACAATGGTTTGCCTCCATCACCGCATAAACGAGTTAATAATGAGGGAAAGGTGATTCATGTTTTGAAATTCAAATAGTTTTTAGCTGAAAAAATGAAGAAGGTACATTTATAAATCATGAATAATATATCTTATGATCAATTATATATCACATTGCATATTAATGAGTCGAAACAATTTCATTCAATGATGAATGTAATGTGGATTTTCAATGAGAATAACTAAACATTTTTCTATGTTTTAAAGAGAACCAATATAGTAGATCTGATGCAATAGTGACATTAATATGGTTATAGGGTGGTCCATGTTTAAATGTGATAACATGGTCGGGGTATGAAATAAATGGGTATACATTTGATATGAATGCTCCAGATAACCAAAGTACTTTTTAGAATAGTGGGTACTTGTGTTTGCAGTAGCAATACATTTTTAGATTTCTAAAGACAAAAACCCAATTTCTTCATCATGTTCATCTTATATAGTATCTTAAGAAATATGGGAGATTGATTTATTTAAAATTAAAGATATATATTTTGACATAAAATGGTTTATCAGAAACAAAGGTTTTAGACATGATGAATTTGGAATGACAATTGTTAATCTGAAGAGATTGAAACACACAATTGATTCATTATAATAGAAACATGTGCTAAACAAATTTTCTATTTTCTTGATCAATCAGATATGCATTGTTCTTTTCTTTTACAAGGAAAAAATAATATGTTAGTGATGAGAAAACATGATGAAGATTTATATTTATGTGACATCCCAAATTCCATGGAATTATTAGTAGAAAATAAATATGATCATGTTATTGACAAGGTTTGTTCCATAAGGAACGATCATGATGATGGAATTTTGGAAAACAATCCATTGGGGATTTTTTAATATTCCTGGTAACATATGTTTATTTATCTTTTACATTTATTAATTTCATAAAATGTTAGATATTGTAATTTTTTTCATTATTAAAACATTAATTAAAATTATTTAGTAGGAATGCCTATTTATTTTAGTTTAATTTTGTTTAGTTTACCAGGTTTACCATTACGTAACTTATATATTTATTGATTTTGTTTAATAAAAATTACATTACCATGTTTACCATAATTGAACATGTTTATAGTTTTGTAACTTATATATTTATTGATTTTGTTGATTTGAAATTACACTAAAATGTTTAGTATGTTTATAATGTTTACTATGCTTACCATGTTTACATTATTTTCCATGTTTTCCATGTTTACCATGTTCATCGTGCTTTACCATTTTTACCATTTGTAACATGTTTACTGTTATGTAACTTATTTCAGTTTTTCTATTTTTTACATTATTATGGTAATAATTGAATTTTTATATTTGTGAACTAATGTTTTCCTTTTTGATTTGATGGATAATGAAAGACCAATAAGCTGATCAACCACATAATTCTGGAGACTAGTATCAGGATCATACATCTCAGGAGGAACATTCACATGCTCTTCTAGATGTTCCCCAATCTTCTTGATGTGATCCCACAATGTAACATAAGAGTTAAATAGTTGTTAAAAATTACGACACATGTTTACCAAAACTATCACTTTCTCATATCAAGGAACAAACGATAGTTGTAGAGTTTTTTGATAATTATATTCCTAGTGGTCCAAATGATTTTGATTTTTAGAGTTTTCTATCAAACCATTGTAAAAAATGTATGAATTTTGTATAATGATGGGAAATGTTTGTGAAAATAGACAATATCTATGTTTTGGGAGACAATTTCAGTATGATATTTTGTTATTGTTTAAATAATAATAACATCTTTATAGTATAATATGTTTCCCCTCTTATTTATCAGATGACATTCAATATTCCTAACACTGGAGAAGTTTAGAAGAAATGTTTATCAATGGATTCTAGGAGATGGAGGGATTTAAAATCAACCCTCATATATGATATCATTTTTGGTCATAGGAAATAGGAAAATCAATGTTATATATATCCTTTTATTAATGAATACACATGGAAAGAATTTTTTGGAAGAAGAAAAAAGACTCATTTTTTGGTACGTGAAATGTCATATTTTATAATTTTTCTTATATTAATGATTTTTTAATGATTTACTATTCTTAATATACATATAATAATTACATCTCATAAGGATATAAAATCTAAAAATTTATAACCTCATAATTTATCTCAGGGAGGGTATACTTTACTAGAAGAAAAAATGATGGCAGAAATATTACCGAATCTTAGAGCGGAGTCTTTATGATCTATAGAGGTTTCCCCTCTATCTGGAAATGAAAAATGAAGAGGTATTAGATGGGAAAAGGGGGAAATCTCTAATAGAATAATTGAGGATCGTAGCTGAGAATATCATAAGATATTTATTTTATATATTTATATTAATTAACTTTTTCATATAAATTGAACCATTATAGAATTTTTCAATTAATTCATACAGGATTCTCTTGAGGATTAGAGGATAGAGGGGTGATTATAGCTGCTGGGAGGGAAGATATTTTATATGCAGCATTGGGAAATCCTGAACACATGGGTCATGTACAATGACAACCGACAGGTGTATCAGTAAGAAAATTGTTTCAAAATTCATAAGGTTCATCCATTGAGGGTATTTATTAAAAAAATGATTATTAGAGTTATAAGTTCATAATAATAATGCGATGATGTAGGAAAATATAAGAGTGTTGGTATAGTCTATGTTTTTAGATATGAAATGATAATTTCAAACTGCAGCTCTCACTCCTCCACCTCCGACTACGGACCCCATTTGTTTATCCTCCACCTCTACTATAAAATCCAACTACCCCACATCCAAACCCCATTATTTATCAACCACCTCAATCATCATATCCCATTTTTTATCATAATTCTACGCCCCTCCTCCTCTACATCCTAGTTATTGTGAGTTGAATGTTGATGATCATCATCATCATATATTTACATATAGGATGATATATTTTATAGAAAATATAGTTCATGATCAATAGTTAGAGGTAGAGAAGAATAGGGTCTTTGTACTAGATATTATAGATATATCAGCATGATTAACATTAACTACAAATGAGGTCATGACAGTGGGACAAAGTATCAGACACCTTTTAGTGTGTCCATCTATATTTCTACGACCCTTTAACATAGAGGTATGTGTATGTTATATCAATTATTTTATTTTTGTATTAAATTTTGTTTAACATTTTAGTATTAATAAATTTATCTATTTATTAACATGAATACATTAAATGTATAGAAATATTGTAAAGGAAACCACAAAGACAAATAGTTATGACATCAGATACAGATTCTAGCAGTCTTAATAGATTGTCAAGATATTCGAATTTTTTGGGGGATCATTATATATTCCTAATGGAAGCTCATGTTTTTCGTTGAGAAATATATGTGGGGATTATGAAAAATTATATTTTGGATCTATTTACTGGAGATAAGTAGGGCATAGACTTGGTGAATTTTTTTCCATGTAAGTCTTAACATAATTCTTTCCTTGTGTTGCAATATTAAAAATGTATACTTATGTTTATTTTGTATTAGGTATCTTATAAAATTTCTGAGAACAATGAGCATTAAAATTTATATGGATTCATGGACCCGTAGTTGATTTCTTAGGAAGTGCATTCATTGGATGTGTAACAAAGAACAATTTATATTGTTGAATGATTTGAACCAAATATAATCACCCAGTGTTGGTTGAATCATTTTTGTGAGAGGTGTAAAACATATATCTCACAAGGTGTTCTTCATATGTTAAAATAAAATCCACTAACCATAATTTTTTTTTAAAAATATCATTCGATTATAGGTGTTTTTTGACTAAGTGAGAAAACACTTTATTGTTTATTCTCTCTCAATAGCGATGTGTGGGAAAATTTTAAGAATATGTTTGAAAAGTAGGTTTCAATTTCATAATACTTTTTTATATTATAATTAATTTTAAATTTAACTCATTCATATTATTTTATAACAGAGGATGGGTCTACTTTTAAAAGACCAGAATGAAAAAGAGTTCTAAGATCAAATATGTAAAAGATAAGGTAAATATCCACTTATAATTTCTACATTTTGAATGTATTACATAAAAATGTTATTTTTAATTGATAAACTCATTTAAACAAGAAAATTAATAAACAACCAGGAATCATCAAATGTGGATATTATAAGTTAAGATTTATGTATGAAGTAATTTAACTGGAAAAATTTTAATGTTTGACTATATAATTACCCAATGTTTCATTAATGGAAATCCTTCTTGATCTAATTAAATGTCTCTTTATGTAAAATGTTTGTATAAAATGTCAAATTCTTTGGTTTTATGTTATGAATTGTGACTTTTTCTTTTATAGTAGTAGAACAGTGATCACATGATTAGTATAAATATAGGGCTTTAACAAATCCAGTTTACTCAGAAAAAGGAAGTGATGGCCTCGTCCAGTAGAATTGCCCCATATGAAGCTCATTTGTCAGAGCTAGGAAAAGAGGTGGAATCTTTCAGCTTCTCTCTTGACCAAGCCCAATCCGAGCTTCATCATGTCAAGCTCGAATGAGGCCGTCTATGGGAAAAGTGAACGTTGATAGAGATTACCAGTCAAGCAATGTTATCTGAGCCACCCCAAGAGTCTGCCACGATCGCACACCTTACCCTTAGGTCTTATGCGGCTGTTTTAAGGGGTTATGTAACAAATCGCTTGTACTATGTTCATGTACATTATTTTTTTATATAATATTTTATATACTTTCATGTCATCATTGATACATTGTAAATAGTTTTTAAAGTACAAATAGTGTTTTTAGTTATTATTTAATTAAGAATTGTATTTTATTAAATTAATGGATTTTTGAATTAAATAATATTATAATAAAATATTATTATTATTAAATTAATTTTTACTAAATGTAAATGATCTTATAATTTTATGAAAGCAATTGAAATTTTTATGAAGGTTTGAATGCCATTTTTTTCAAAACCCGTGAATTTTCGATAAATGTCATTTTTATTTTAAAAAGTAAAAATTAAAATATATAGAAAATTATTTAGATAAAATAAATGTTATTTCTGGAATTATGACATAAAAATAATCCAACGGTGAATGTTTCATAATTTTTGGAGACAGTAAACTTTTTGGGTAAAAATTAAATACCGTTTAAAAATATGATGTGTTTTATGACATCATAATGACCCAATAGTGATATAATAAAATACTATAAGCTTTTTGTTCGGCCAATATATTTTTTAAAATTAAAATAATTTTATTTTGGGTTTGTTTGACTTATTTTACAAAGCATTAATGGACCCCTCAAGACTTATTAAACATCTTGTCTTTTTAAATTATTTTCCATGGGAGTGTTACTCGCCTCCACATAAGAAACCCCATTATTTTAAGATGTTAGGACTTTGGCCATATAAAATATTTTTTTCCTCTCCCCTTTTCCAAATACCATGGGAAAAAACTATGAGCTGATTTGTGGTTTGGATTAGTTTAATGTAAGGGGACCCAAACCTAAATAATAAAGAATTCACCCACCTTTCCTATATAAACACACCAAAGATCACACTTCCACCCCACTAAAATCCTATGTAGTTCGTCCAACCTCTTCCCTACTTTCTCTATAATCCTCCCATGGTTCCCCAAGCTCCCAATAAGCCTCTATCAACCCTCTCTCAAGCCTTTGGAAGCACACTTCCAAGTATGTGTTTTTTCTTCCTTTCTCATGTTTATCCAATTTTCTATAAATTTTTTTGCCCTATTAATTTCAATTATGAATGTTCTGGTATGGTTTTTTACCTCCCTCATACATCCCTCTATATGTTTTAATTATGGGAGGCCCCTTTTCTCTCTAATTAAATTCCTCCCATGTACACCCGTTACTATGCCGAAATTCCGAAAGGAACTTCTCTCTCCTCATTTACATTAAAGTAATACTTTTGTATCATGAATCTAAATTACATTTAAATGGTTGGGACATGTATCTATAAAACCTCCTTACTTTTCATTACATGTAAATATGATGAGGAACCCCTTTCTCTCTCATCAACCATTTTTATGAATTCTTATGTCACGTTGTTACGCTGCCGAAATCGCACCAGTTTTCTAAGCCAATGCCATTGTGTAGTGAATACCATGCCCATTTCTCCATAACAGGTATTCATCTTTATGAACATTTATTTATTGATTGTAAATTTTGATGTATGAATTCCACATTCCTTTATCATGGAATAAATTATTATGTTTTATGAATCCATGTTTTATGATCCATGTGGCACACTTATGCATGAAATGAAATATTTATGAAGGGTGCACCCTTATAGCGCTCCAATGAATTGGGAAAAGTATAGTATCATGGTATGTCATGTGCAATGAGTGTTGAATCATGGTAATTCAAGTGAAAAAATGGTTTACTCATGCTTCATGTGCAATGAGAATATACTCATGCTCCATGTGCAATGATCCTTGGCTCATGCAAATTCCATGTTAAGTGTTGTTTCCACATTTCCATGTTATGATTATCCTGATTTATCATGCCTTTATGTTCATCATTATCTTGTTCTATATTGATATACCTATTATCTAACATGTATTTTACTCCTCATGTATTCCATTTTTTTCACTTACTGGGCTTTATAGCTCACCCCTTTTCTTATGCATGTCCTCAGGTTATCCCATGCAATGCTAAGTATGAGGGAATTTAGTGGTCATGTAAATTAAGTTTTCAATATAGATGTTGTATTTCATGTTTTAAGATGTTATGTAATGATATTAAGCCCCAAATACACTATACCTCTCGATCATCCATGTTTTATCTAGTGAATAGTGTATGAAATACACCATGTTTATTTTTGTATTAAAAGCAGGGTTGTCGTAGTTGGTATCAGAGGATGGGTTTAGTTATTTTTGGGATTAGGATTAGAAAACCCCAATAAAGACTTAGAGACAAGACTAAGTATAATTAAGACATACATATGTTTTGTTATGTACTGAGTGAGTGGTTTATCAAGAAAATGAATCCCTGTCAGGATACGACCAGGTAGAGGAGGCTCTGGCACAGATGTATCCTAGGGGTAAAACCCGAAAACACCGCTTTGAGCTAGACTCGAACGGGAACTGGTGCACGACAACGATCCATGCTGCACTATTAGTTATGACACTCCCAGGAAATATGTTTTGATAAATTCACAAGATTATTATGAATCCATATAAAGGGAATTTAAAAAAAATTCCCATAAGAATATATGATAGAAAGTAGATCATGAAAAGCCTAGATTGAAGCATATAGACTCGTGAGTTAAGGAAAATACAAGTTTATTTATAAGTCATCAACTTTTTTCTTTGGATAACCCTTTATGTGTTACCCCTAACATTCCTTTTATTCCAGCCAATGGCCTGTAATAGGAGAAATCAGGCTAACAACCGATGTGAAGATCAGTGTGATGAATGTACTAATGAGATGCCCAATCCAATGGGAGTGGGAATTTCGAACTTTGTCACTCTTCTCTCTCAGCTAACTCAATAATTGAATAGAAACATGGGTCAAGTGGAATGTCCAACCCCCCTAAGAATAAACATGTTTCTATCTAGAGATTCATGAGACAAAGGGCCTCCTAATTTTAGTGGATCATCTTAATCCACGATGGTTGAACAATTGATCAACTCCATTGAAAAAACCTTCCTCATCCTTCAATGTTCTGAAAAAGAGAAAGTTCTCCTAGTGGATAATCGTATGGAGTGTGAAGCTGATCAATGGTGGACATTGATCAAAAATATGAAGCCTGAGGAGGATATCGAGGCGTTGGAATGGAAGGATTTCCAAAAGATTTTTTTCGATAAAAATTTTCCGCACACCCTCGGGGTTAAGAAGGAAAGGGACTTCCCTTACCTCAAGCAAAAAGAAGAATAATATGTTAGAGAGTTTGAGGAAAACTTTAAAAGACTTTCATGATATTCTTCCGCCTTTTTTGTTACCCTCGAATGCAAGGTTGACTGCTTCTTTGGTGGGCTAAAGCCTAGCATGCGGAAAGCATTAGTGATCCAAGTCTTTGACAGCTATGAGGAAATTGTCTGATGTGCCCTCAAGGTCGAAATGGAGATCGGGTAATCACAAGGGTATCATGGGGAAAAGAAGCGTAAGGTGGACTTTAATTCTGGTGGTCCGATTGATAAATCCGATGGTGCTAAGATGCTCAACCACCCCACATGCCAAATGTGCGGAAAGAAGCACCCAGGAAATTGCCTCAATGGGATGAGGAAATGCTTTAGGTGTGGAAGAGAAGGGCACCTAGCTGTTAACTTTCGGCAAGAAATACCTTCAGTTGCGACCTAGTAGAGGAATGCTCCGTTCGACCCTCAACATGATTTTCATTGCTAAAACTACAAAGAATGGGGGAATTTTTCAAATAAGTGCCCTAATTTAAGGGTTTTCGGAGGCAACCAACAACCTCCAAGGAAGCAAGGAAGAACTTTTTCCATCACATCTGCCGAAGTGAACCCCAACAACGAAGTGGTGACAGGTACAGTAGTTATTCATTCAAGAATAGAGAATGTCATTATTGATTCATGTTCAATGCATTATTTTATATCTCTAATGTTTAGTAGAACAATCCCATCACCACCACAAATCGTGGAAGTGATGATGTTGGTGAGTACGACAAATGGGGAAATCATTGCATTCCATGAATATAAGTCCTCCCATATTATAATCTGTGGATTGAATTTCCCGGTGAACCTCATCATACTCCCTCTATTGGAATTTGAAGAAATTCATGGCATGGATTGGATTTCCTTATATAGAGCCAACATAAGTTGTCGCAAAAAGGAAATCACACTCCATATAAAGAATCTACCCCCGATTCTTTACAAGTGTATGAAGGAAGATGAATCTCCTTTTGCTCCATCATCTCAAGCATGGATATTACTACCCTATGAGCATGCATATCTGGAATAGATGATTGAGTCCAAGGATGAAACCATCCTTAATGAAATGTCAATTGTGAGGGAATTCGCTGAAGTGTTTCCTGAGGAACTGTCTGGTCTTCCTCCTAGAAGAGATATTGAATACTCAATTGAACTTACACCAGGGGCTCTACCAATATCCAAGACTCCATATAGAATGTCTATCATGGAGCATGAAGAGACAAAGAATCAAGTACGGGAGAATCTGGATAAAGGGTTTATACGCCCAAGTGCTACACCATGGGGTGCACCAGTCCTCTTCGTCAAGAAGAAGGATGGGTCAATGTAGCATTACATCGATTATCGTGAACTTAAAAAACCACGATAAAGAACAAGTATCCTCTTCCACAGATCAATGACTTGTTCCATTAGCTGTGTGGATCACAATACATCTCCATGGTAGATTTGCGGTCAGGATATTATCAAGTAAGGGTGAAGAAGGAAGATGTCCCCAAGACTGCTTTTCGTACAAGATACAGGCACTATGAATTCATAGTAATGCCTTTCGGACTCACTAATGTTCCAGAAATCTTCATGGACTTGATTAATAGAGTCTATCGATATTACCTTGACAAATTTGTGGTAGTATTTATAGATGATATTCTAATATACTCCAAAACAAAGGAGGATCATGAGGAGCATTTAAGAATTGCACTAGAGACTTTGCACAAGGAGAAGCTCTATGAAAAGTACAAAAAGTGTGAGTTCTGGTTGAATGAGGTCTCATTCCTGGGCCATAACATCACAAGCATTGGGATTCCTATGGATCCCTCCAAAACATATGCAATTGAGGGATGGACGGGGCCAACATCAGAAACAGATATCCGTAGCTTCTTGGGGTTAGCTGGATATTATCGGTGATTTGTGAGAAATTTCTCACGATTTTCCATCCCTCTTACCAAGATAACTCTAAAGGGAGTAAAGTTTTCATGGATTGATGAATGCGAAGAAAGCTTCAAGGAGTTGAAAATAAGGCTTATCACTACGCCCGTGCTCACTTTACCCACAAGTGGGGAACCTTTTGTGATATTTAGTGATGCTTAGAAGAAGGGCTTAGGCTATGTGCTGATGCAGTATGATAAAGTGATATCCTATGCTGCAAGACAGTTGAAAATCCATGAGCAATACTATCCAACACATGATCTGGAGTTGGCGGAGGTGATCTTTTCTTTGAAAATCTAGTGGAATTATCTCTATGGGGAGAAATGTGAGATATATACTGACCAAAAGAGTCTTAAATATATATTCACACATAAAGAGCTTAATATGCACCATAGAAGATGGATAGAGCTCATTAAGGATTATGATTGTTCAATACCTTACAACCCTAGGAAAGCAATCAAGGTGGCAGATTCCCTAAGTAGAAAGGACCCAGCGATTATATCAATGATGAGAATTGACAAGGATCGAATCTTCATAGACTTGATGAATATGGACATGGGAATCATAAAGAAGCTAATATCATCAATCCTTTCACAAATGATTTCTCAACCGTCCCTTTTGGAATGGCTAAAAGATTATCAAAAGGATGATGTGGGAATTCTAGAAAAAGTGGAAGCTATCGAAAAAATGGAATTCCTCAGAGTTTAATGTTAATGAAGAATGAATTTTGCGATTTGGGAAATGACTATGTGTTCCAACAAGTCTGTAGATGAAGAAGTAACTTCTTGATGATGAAGATAGTTCAAATTTCTCTATTCACCCAGGGAGCACAATGATGTATCAAGATATCCGAGAAAACTTTTGGTGGGATAATATGAAGAAGGAGATCGTTGTATATACATCAAAGTGACTAGTGTGATAGAAAGTGAAGGCAGATAGGCAGGCGTCTAAGAGGATAATGCAACCATTTCCCATACCAGAATGGAAATGGGAGAACATCACAATGGAATTTTTCACCAGACTTCTGAGGACATCTAAAGGCAACAATGAAATCTGGGTTGTGGTGGATCATCTGACAAAGACTGCACACTTCATTTCTTTTCGGGAGGATTTCTCATTGGATCAAATGGCACAGAAATATATCATGGATGTGGTAAGGCTTCATGGAGTACCACTATCTATTGTGTTTGACGGAGATCTAAGATTCACCTATAAGTTTTGGAAGAGTCATCAACATGTTCTCGAATCTGAACTAAACTTCAATACGACCTATCATCCTCAAACTGATGGCCAATCCGAGAGGACTATCCAAACACCTATGGACATGTTAAGAGTGTGATAAGTGGACTTTAAAGGAGGATGAGATCAACATCCTCCTTTGGTTGAGTTCTCTTATAATAATAGTTTCCACTGAAGCATCCAAATGGCACCATATTATGACCTTTATGGGAAAAGGTGCAGAACACCGGCGTGTTGGGATGAGGTTGGTCAACGTAAGCTGCTTGGACTGGAAATGGTTGAGGAAATGGTGGAGAAGGTGAAAACCATTCATCATCATATCAAGGTATCCTAGAGTTGACAGAAGATTTATGCAGATAATCGTCGATGAGACCATGAGTTTAAAGTTGGATACATTTTTTTCTACGCATATCTCCATGGAAGAAGGTCATGAGGTTTGGAAAGAAGGGTAATTTAAGTCCAAGGTACATCAGCCCCTTCGAGATTCTTGATCTTGTCGGGGCTATGGCCTATCGACTAGCACTTCCACCTATTATGGCCAAAGTACATGATGTCTTTCATGTATCCCTCTAAAGGAAGTACATACCGGACCCTTCACATGTACTCTCTTCTGAGGTGGTACAGATGGAGGATGATCTTTCTTATAGGGCGCAACCATTGAAGATCTTAGATCGTAGAGAAAAAGTTCTACGAAATAAGACAATGCCCCTCATCAAGGTGTTGTGGCGTAACCACAAGTTTGAAGAAGCGACTTGGGAATCGGAGGAATTGATGAAGCTGAGTTACCCACTTCTGTTTTAATGTGGGAAAAGAAAATTTCGAGGGGGAAATTTATTAAGGAGAGAATATTGTAATGACCCAAAGTTTCATTAATGGAAATCCCTCTTGATCTAATTAAATGTCTCTTTATGTAAAATGATTATATAAAATGTCAACTTCTTTGGTTTTATGTTAAAAATTGTGACCGTTTGTTTTATAATCATTGAACCATGATCAAATTATTAGTATAAATAGAGGGCTTTAACAAATCCAATTTACTAAGACAAAACAAGCGATGACCTCATCTAGTAGAATTGCTCCATATGAAGACCATTTTTCTGAGCTCGGAAAAGATGTGTTATCTTTTGGATTCTCTCTTTACTAAGCCCAAACTTATATTAATCATCTCAATCTCGAATGAGACGGTCTACGGGAATAGTGGAAGTTGATAGAGATTGCCACTCAAGCGATGTTATATGAGCCTCCCCAAGAGTCTGTCACCAACGCACACCTTACCCTTAGGTTTTATGCGTATGTTTTAAGGGGTTATGTAACAAATCGCAAGTACAATGTTCATGTACATTATTTTTGTATATAATAATGAATATACTTTTTTGTCATCATTGATACATTGTAAATAGTTTTAAAAGTACAAATATTGTTTTTATATATTATTTAATTAAGAATTCTATTTTATTAAATTAATGGATTTTTGAATTAAAATATATTTTCCTAAAATATTATTATTATTATTAAATTAATTTTTATTAAGTATAAATGATCTTATAATTTTATGAATGCAATTGTAATATTTATTATGGTTTGAAAGCCATTTTTTGTCAAAACCCGTGAATTTTCGATAAATGTCATTTTTATTTTAAAGAGTGAAAATTAACATATTTAGAAAATTATTTAGATAAAATAAATGTTATTTTGGGAATCAGGGCGTCAAAATTATCCAACGATGAATTTTTAATAATTTGCTGAGACAGTCTAATTTTTGGGAAAAATTAAATACCGTTTAGATATATAATGTGTTTTATGACATCATAATGACCCAATAGTGATGTAATAAAATAAAATAAGCTTTATTTTCGGCCAATATATGTTTCACCATTAAAATAATGTGATTTTGGGTTTGTTTGACTTATTTTACTAAGCATTAATGGACCCCTCAAGACTTTTTAATCATCTTGACTTTTTAAATTATTTTTCATAGTATTGTGACTCACCTCCACATAAGAAATCGCATTATTTTAAGAATTTTGGACTTTGGCCTTATAAAATATTGGTTTCCTCTACCATTTTCCAAAAACCATGGGCAAAAACCATGAGCTGATTTTTGGTTTTGATTAGTTTTATGTAAGGGGTCCCAAACCTAAATAACATAGAATTCAATCACCTTTCCTATATAAACCCACCCAAGATCCCACTTCCTCATCACTCAATGCCTTTTTAGTTCATCAAACCTCTTCCATAATCTCTAGAATCCTCACAAGGTTCCCCAAGCTCCCAATAATCCTCTCTCAATGCCATGTCAAGCCTTTGGAAGCACACTTCCAAGTAAGGGTTTTTTCTTCCTTTCTCATTTTCGTCAAATTTTCTTTAAGTGGTTTTCCCTTTTAATTTCAATTATGAATGTTAGGGTATGGTTTTTAACTTACCTCATACTTCCATATTTATTTTTGAATGATGGGAGACCCCATTTTATCTCATTAAATGCCTCCCATGTACACCCGTTACTATGCCGAAATTCCGAAAGGAACTTCTCTCTCTTGATTTTCATTCAAAAAATACTTTTGTATCATGAATTTAAATTCCATTACAATTGTTGGGATATGTATTTATATAACTTCCTTAAATTCCATTACATTAAAATATAATGAAGATCCAATTTCTCTCTCATAAACTATTTTTATGAATTCTTATGTCACGCCGTTACGCTGCCGAAATCGCACAGATTTTCTAAGCCAATGCCATTGTGTAGTGAATACCATGCCCATTTCTCCATCAATGGTATTCACCTTTATGCAGATTTACTTATTGATTATAAAGTTTCATGTATGAATTCCAAATTCCTTTATCGTGGAATAAATGATTATATTTTATGAATCCGGGTTTTATGATCCATGTGGCACACTTATGCATGAAATGAAATGTTTAAGAAGGGTGCACCCTTATAGCGCTCCAATGCATTGGGTAAAGTATAGCATCATGATACGTCATGTGCAATGAGTGTTGACTCATGATAATTCAAGTGCAATGAGTGTTTACTCATGATTCAAGTGGAATGAGAATTTACTAATTCTCCATGTGCAATGATCCCTGGCTCATGCTAATTCCATGTTAAGTGTTGTTTCCACATTTCCAAGTTATGATTATCATGCTTTATCATGAATTTATGTTCATTTTTCTCTTGTGATATATGATATACCTATTGTCTAACATTTATTTTACACCCCATGTATTCCATGTTTATTCCCTTACTGGGGTTTATAGCTCAACCCTTTTCTTATGCATATCCTTAGGTTATCCCATGCAATTATATGTACGAGGGAATGTATTGGTCATATAAAGGATGTTTTCAATAAAGATGTTTTATTTCATGTTTTAAGTGGTTATGTAATGATCCTAATCCCCAAAGACACTATACCTCTTGATCTTCCATGTTGTATCGTGTGAAAATTTTATGTAATAAATCATGTTTATGTTTGTATTAAAAGCAAGGTTGTCATAGATGATGTCCGGTTTCCTTATAAACTATTCAATAATATTTCAATTGATTTACTCACAATACATGTTAACTAATTTCCTTTTATGTTTTAGAAAATTAATAACCTTTAACTTATATTGCTCAATAGGTCAAACTCATAAAATTTGAATGGTCAAATTAATTTACAGGTTGGATTGGATTTTAGTTTGTTTGTAGTGTAAAAAGTGATTTTGGGTGGTGTAATTGTAAATGTAAATATGGTAGATTTTTCATAATATTTTGGTTAATTTTTAGTTGATATTGTATGTTTTAAATGATATAAATGTTAATGGTTAATTTTTCTGCAGTTTATTCTTATTTCGGTGAAGTTCTTCTTGTTTTTTTGGTATGGTTTTTGCTTAGTCTTGATTTTTTGAGGTCAGCTTTGGCAATGCATAAGAATGGTTTAATGAGTAAAAAATAAGGTTTGTACATCTTTTATCTTATAACTGACCAAAAATGATTAGGGTATGGGTTTTCCACATCGTTTATATTAATACTGATTTCATAAAATGTTTTTTATGTCGGTTATTTAATAAATGACATGAAAAACTCACCCATAATTGTTTTCCATATCAGTTATAAAATAACTCATTTTTTATAATGTTTTTTACAACAGTTAATAAATAAACCACATACAATAAATCATCATAAATAATTTTTTACGTCATTTAGAAAAAAATTTCATAGGATATTTAATAACCGATGTGGTATACTATTTATTATGTCAGTTTTTAATAACCAAAGTCAAAAAAAGATATATATCCAACCATTTTAAACATCAGTTATTTAATTGCAGATGAAATAAATATAACTCCACATTATTTATTAAATAAATGATGTAAACAATTCTTTTCATTATTGATTTACAATGTTATTCTTTTTATAACCGACGTAGAAAAATATTTATAACAATTCGATTAATAAATTTCGAAAAAAAACTAACATAAAAAATAAAAAACCCAATGTAAAAAAAATTTATTCACTAGTGAATGGATTCTCATACGTTGTACCTTTTATTGATTGGTTTAATAGATATGGATATGTCTACTTAATGAGGCACAAGTTTGAATATTATTATAAATTCAAGGAATTCATGAATGGATTTTTGGAACATTTTTTTATGAAAATATACATTGTTCTCTTAGATCTGGATGGAGAGTATCTTAACCATGAATTTATTGATTATTTATGGGATTTTAGGATATTAACAATAATAAAAAATCCTTAAACCCCACAATGGAATGGTGTAAGTTAAAGGAGGAACCACATCATGTTCTACACGGTGGGATCAATTATGAGTCATTCAGGTTTTCAATTTTCATGTTTTGTATATATATTGTAGACATGAACATATATGCTAAACCATGTCCCAACTAAATAAATAAATGATATAATCTATGAAATTTTTCAAGTAAATAAATCCATATTGTTAAACTTATGAGTTTTGGGTTCTAAAGAATTTGTTAGGGCCTCTTGGGGTAGAAAACATGCACCTCAAGGAAATAATTAAATCTCTATAGGATATGTTTTTGGATCTATTGGATATTTCCTATACCCCCCCCCCCCACAGTAAATATTTATTTAGATAAAAAAACATCACAAATTATGTCAGAGTGATCATATCTCTTAAGGAGAGATTGGGAGTGAAATATACTTGAATGAAGTTGGAGATCATGATACACAAGAGTCGTCACATGAATATATTCTAAAAACCCACATGGAATAGGATGTTCAACATACATAATTTACTATTAATAGTGAAATAGTGATTTAGGAAAATGAAATATATGATTCTCCAGTGACCATAGATGTTGACACATTTTTAATAGATTACAATGATCATAAAACATATATATAAAGAGTGATTTCTATAGAAACTACCATGTGTAAAGTGGCCTTGAATTCTTAAATGGATTCCATGTACTGAAACCATGTATGAATTTTGGTAAATCCTCTTATTGATCTGAATCCTATAGATTGAAAATGGATAAAAAAAATTAAACTGGACATTGATAGACAATTCAGTTCCAATAATTTATGACAAGTTTCAAAATGGTTTAATCAATTTTAATACATACACTTGAAAACCCAATTTCACATGATTCTATAAAAAAATACTATATAATTACACTTTTTATTGAATATTTTGGGGACATTGATATTTGGTAGATGGATGTCTAAAAATCCTTTTTTATGGGAACCTTAAGAATGATTTATATTTGACACAGCCAAAGGGTTTTGTGACTACAAATAATGAAGAATGTTTTGTAGGTTACATAGATCCATTTATGGATTGAATTAATCAACCAACTCAGGGATCATTTTCTTTTTTGAAGACTTACTAGAATTTTGTTTCAGCAAATAATGAATATGATATTTGTGTCTACAAAAAATTTGATGGGAGTATAATTTTATTATAGTATATGTAGGTAACATATTACAAATAAAAATGAGATATGGGTCTTATAAATCAATAATCCTTGGTTAAACTCTTGTTTTACCACGAAACACATATTTGAAGTATCATATATTTTTCTGATCAACATATATCAGGGTAGATCTAAGAGGATATTTGGACTAAGTAAAAGTGTGTACATTATCAATATACTTAATTGATCTAGTATGAAAAAATCTAAGTGTGTATTATTTCTAATGTTCTGTGGAATTAATATTTCCTAGAAAATGTGTCCTTAGACACATGAGTTGAGATATAGGATGGGAAGGATCTCATAAAAATCTGTGATATGGTCGATCATGTTTGTTATAATTTGTATAAGGCTAATTTTTGGCTACACATAATGTATTTTATGATGATATCGAGGAAAACCTAGAGACCATAATTGGATGGTAATAAAGACTATCCTTAAGTATCTGAGGTGTACATAGGATTTTTTCAGTTTTTATGTAGGTGATGAAGAACTATTCATCATGGGATATACAAATTATAGTTTATAAACATATCCAAATGATCTAAAATAACAATATTTACTCACAATGGAAGTGATGTGAGTTGGGCGAGCTCAATGTAAGACATGTTTAGTTATTTTATAGTGGACTCTGAGTATATTTTTGATTCTAATGAAATTAATGAAAATTTTTGGATATGAAATGTAATATATGATATTTTTGTGACCCTTATCAATAATGACCTTATCACATTATATTGTGATAATATAATCCCCCAACCTTAATCAAATAGTTCAGGCTAGAGGTTTGTGACAACTGGGTGATGGTTATAGCACAGCCACCTAGCCTTAACATAGACGTCAGGTCCTGGCCTTCAAGGTACCACCAGTAGCTCGGCAGACATGTGGTCCCCACCCAAGGGTTCACCCACGTGCTCCTGGCCTACCAAGTTCCACCAGTTTACCCATAGACATGTGGTCCCCACCCAAGGGTCCCGCCACATGCCTGAATGTGTAATTTGACTATTAATAGTCCCCACAGGCCAACACATGTCCTTTCCAGTGTGATTTTTCCTCACTCACACACTTCCTGGGAAACTTCCCTAAAGGTCACCCATCCTGATCACTACTCCAGGCCAAGCACACATAACTGTAGAGTTTTAACCCGATAGGATCCTGAAAATGGAGATGCACCTTGTTGACATGAGTTATATCATTTAGTCATTTAACCGCTTATCATTTGTGGGTGTTACATTAACCACCCCCCCCCCCCCCGTAGAGCACAAATTCCTCGTTGTGGGCCCTACATTTCAACCCATGAAGTGCACCGCACTTAAGGCTGGGTACCACCTCTGATACCAAATGTGAAAACTGGGTCCCGGTGACAGCACAACCACCCCGCCTTACCAAGTTCTTCGGGTCCTGGCCCTGCCAGGTAAGACCAGTTGCCCTGTAGACATGTGTTCTCCACCCAAGGGTCCACCCATGTGTCTGAATGGGTGATTTGACTATTGATATTCCCCACATGCCAACACATGTCCTTTCCAGTGTTCTTTGTCCTCGCTCACACGCATCCTAGGAATCTTCCTAGAAGGACACACATCCTGATCACTACTTGAGGCCAAGCACACTTAACTATGTCGTTCTTACCTGATAGGCTCCCGAAAAGGAAGGTCCACCATGTTTACATGAGTCATATCATTTAGTCCTCTGTCACGACCCGTCCCAATGGGGCCCGCACCACGACTCCCCATGACCGCCTCAAAAAGGCCATGGGATGGTGACTAGCAATGAGTAAGAATATTACTAACATGGGAGGCATTTCCTAAGTACCTATACACACACACACACATCTCCAATCCCAGAAATGCTGAAATATAAAAAGAACGTCAAGGAACAAAATGCATGCATACAACTAAATCCAACCACCAAAGTACAACAGAAGGTAAAGTGCAAAATGTAATCTCGGCCAAAATACAATCCCACCAAAACAAGAGTCTCAAAACTGCAATGTCCAACTTGTAAACACAATGAGGTACTGATACAACTACTCATAGTTGTAGTAACACCTCCACCTATGAGGAACTCAGAACTCTTGGTCTTATCCTGGTCTGCCCTGGACTCTATCAAAGGCCTACTCGTCTTCACAAGACACGACACGTGCGGGCAAAGCCCGTGCAGGGGTGAGTATAACAATACTCAGTAGAGGTCCCTGAAAACCACGAAGCAATACAAAAAGTAAATGTAAAATTAGATCTATGTAGTTAATGTATAAATAACATATAAAAAGTGAAACACATTCTAGATATAATTGAAACCCAGACCCACAGTTTAGAGTCATGTCACACAATTACATACCCCCACTGGGGATTCTGTCCGAAGAATCCAGGAAGTACTCATTCCAAGAGAACACACTCCATGAGTATGGTAGCTCTGATGAAGTCAGTCCGAGAAGCACCATTCATTGGGAAACATCGGGAGAGGTAGTTACACTCATTACGGGAGAAACACTCCTGAGTGGGAAGAACACGATGGGTAGATACACTCATTAGATGAGACACACTCTTGAGTGTGTCTCATGTAATGAGTGTAACTACCACTCATGACATTTCACGAGGAACAGTGCTTCTCGGAAGGACATCATCAGAGCTACCAAAATCGTGGAGTGTTTTCTCATAGAACGAGTGCTGCATGGATTCTTAGGTCAGAATCCCCAGTGGGGGTATGTGGTTGTGTAACTTGCCTCTAGACTGTGGGTCTGGGTTTCGAGTATATCTGGATTGTGTTTCACTCACTATCTGATCTGTAGACATATAAAATGTCGATTTGATCATACCTTTACATTTTTTATTTCTTTGTGGTTTTTTGGGTCTGCTTCTAAGTATTTTTATACTCACCCCTACACGGGCTTTTCCCGCACGATTCGTGTCTTGTACAGACGAGCATCCTTTTGACAGATTCAAGGGCGGACCAGGACAAGATCAAGCTTTCTGAGTTCCTCACATGCCGAGGTGTTCATATGTCTATGACAAACTATCCCAATACCTGTTTGTGTTTACAGGTTGGACTTTTCAGTTTTTAGACTCTTGTTTTGGCGGGCATGTATTTTGGCCTAGTTTACTTTAAGCACATTAACTTGTGTTGTCCTTTGGTGTTTGGGTTTAGTTGTATGCATGAATTTGGTTCATTGGCCGTTTTTTTACATTTCAGAATTTTTGGACTTGGAGTGTGTTCATGTGTATAGGTACTTAGGCAATTCCTCCCAAGTTAGTAAGAACCCGGATCTTTTTTTTTTCTAGTTTGTTTTCTTCTTCTGGATGTTTTTAAGAAAAGGATGAAATTATGGAAATTTTCTAAGTACACACCATGTAATTTATGAGTACATGTAGTGTACTACATTTTAGTAGGATACCATGTGTTGTCTGTGTAGTAGCCACACACATTTCCATATGGGAGTGACTTGGAGGCCACATAAAGAGGAGTATGAAAAAAGTGAGTACACACCATGTACTTTCTTTTTTTTCATTAAATGCATCAGAGTCACGTCTAATCCCCAGAACTCTCTTCTTTTAGGTCTTGTTCCATCTAGGGATCCATAGGGCCATATATCTTCAATTAAACCTCGGGCAGACATCCATCCTCTAAATCAAACACCATCAGTTGCATTGGAATCGCATCGGGGAGTACTCTCTTCTCCAAGATCACTATCTTCTGATTTCTCTTCTCTCTCATGTTATCATGGGTTGAACATTTAAGATATTTTTGTAGATCTTCAGATATATAAGGCGGTTCAAGCTTCTAGGTTCACGTATATCATTCCAAGAATGCTAAGGTATGTGGTTTGTTCCTTTCCATTTAAAGTGTTGGTGAATTATGTTAAAAATCTACTAATACCCTTGAATGAGGTATTGTGTGATTATTGTTTTACCCCCATTTATTTCCTATCATGCTCACATGTTTGTGTACAGGAAATTTGGATATGAATTTTGTTGACTGCTATACTTTGGATGTATTACCTTGCATGTTATGTTTACGACGGTTTTTCCTACTTATCCATTTTGGATACCTTTCCTGTTTTCCATGCCTGTTGCTATAGGATGAAGAGTTTGTATTCTAATATTGTTGATATGTTGTATATTTATTATCGAAGTAGTTCTGTAGGTTTTTTTGGCCATACTGCATTGTTATGCTTGTTTACCAATAGAGGTACGTGATAACCTAGTGTAGTAGGCTATAAGAGGAATTGAAAGTCCCAGATTCTTCGGAGAGTCTTTGAGCACATTAAACTATAGTGGGAATTGACTGTGTGAGCTTCCTCAGAGAGTCTTTGTTTTTCTTTGAATTACCTTGATTACTATAAACTATAAGGGGAATTGACAGACTGAGATTCCTCAGAGAGATGTTGAATGACCTGGTCTATATGAAGAATAGACTGAGTGAGCTTCCTCAGAGAGTCCCTGATTACCTTAGACTACAAGGGTAATTGACTGTGAGTTATTCCTCATAGAGCCTTTATTAATTCTTATGATTGAACCAAAGGGGTTAGTATGAGTGCACTACCGATAGGGTTACTTTTACTTTTTAGGTTGGACCAGAGGGGATGTCTGTGATTACTTCCCATAGGGTTACCTGTTTGGGGTTTAGCTGTTTGTTTCACTATTGCGTGATATTAAAACTGTGGATTGTTTACTTCTTAGTACATTCCTGTTTAATATTTTCTGAAATTTTACATGTCGTATATTCACTCACTATTAGGCACTGATCTTTGGGTGGTTTCCTACTTGAATTTAGTCTCACAACTAATTTGGCTAACACTTTTGGGCCCAAACAGATTATATTACTACAGGTATATATAAGGGAAAGAACCCTTCTACTTCACGTACTTGACTTGCTGTAGAGCTGGGGAGCATGGGACCAAGCATACTCTTGCGATGATGAGGAGCTGTTATTTCAATCTATTTTTTACTTTGGATTAGTACTATTTGTATTCATCATTGTGACTTGTTTGGATGCTTTCCAAGACATTTGTATCATGTATCATTATATATATATATATATATGTTCTATAGTTTCTTATTATTCTAGTCTTCCGATATTTACTATTGCTGGATATTTACTACATCCTATATTTTGTGTTATTACTTCCGATGTGTACTCTTCCAATGAGGGCATAGTTTCCCCACTATCATTCCCAAGGCCCTCGCTGCTAGTCAGCAGCCTCTGGCGTTTTGGTAAATGCGCTTGAGGCCAAGTGACCAACCGGGTACGGGGCACCTCTAGGTGGCATCTGGAGCCGGGACGTTACAAACTGGTTTCATAGGATTTCTTTTCACTTGACTTACTCTTTGGAGCCTATAGTCAGGGATAGGATGGGATAGGTACTTGGTAATAAGTTGTTCTCGGGAGTAGCTAACCCGTGTACAGGGAAAACCAATCCTACATCATTTATTGCAAATTTTTTACTTTGCAATTTTATAGTTGATTTGATTTCACCTTGATTGATTCACATGATTTGTTTTGTTTTTTTTTGATGTATTTAAGGTTCTATTTCGATCACAACCCGATGAGATGATGGTATACCATTTCATGCATCATATAGGAACTTGATAGAAATCACATGTCATGCATTTTTGCCATGTCATCTAGGGTACATTAGAGATTGCATGTTATTGTGATAGATGCTGTGTAGATATGCATGTTGTTGTGTGATATTCCTTAATAAAAATACATGAGGATTGATAGGGTATTGTTCGTGTAAGGTTTTGTTTGAATGAACCCAAAACTTTGGTTCTTGAGTTGTTATGGGTCCTCATGGACCAGAATTTGGTGGATCGTGGCCTTGTTTACCTTGTTAATAACATGTATAAGATTCTAAGATTTAATTTTCAGGGATTATGGGCCCTAACGGATTGGAATTTGGAACATTATTTTTCATTTTGATGTTTTTCTGGGCTCTGGGGTAGTTTCTAAGGCTCACTGTCTGGAAAAACATCGAATACATGCAGTGTAGTTTTGACTACACTCCATGTGTTCTTCTGTTTGGGAAGAAACAATTTTTCTTAAGTACACACCGTGTAATTTATATACACACCGTTTATTCTCTAACCGCTTCATAGGCCATGTGGGTAGAGACACGAGGTTGAGATAATTCAGAAGTACATGCCATGTATCGGATGCTCATGTTGTGTGTAGAGACCTTGTGTCCACCCATGTGACTAACGACACATATGGATGAAAACCTTATGTAATATCCCAAGTAATGAATAATAGATATTTTTATCTATGTCTATTAATGATTAAGATAGTGTTATAGAGGCTTAAAATGAAAATAAATACAATCTTATGCAGGGAATACACTAATATTCTTAAAAGATTGTTTTACTGCCTTTTGATGGAAAACAATTTTTGAATCTATCTTTTGACAATTTTATAAACTATGTTTGTCAAAATAAACTTATTCTTTATGATTGGGACATCAAAATTTACCTTGTGTGAATTTTTGGTATTTTTCTGACAATGTTCATTTTTTAATGAATAGTGAAGAATACTGCATTTTACATCAAAACTGCTTTTTAATCTAATTTATTTATATGATTAGATTATGTTTTGAATTGGTTTTGAAGTAAAATTAGAATATATTTTTACCATTTTATCCAATGGTGGTCATTGGATTCAATTTCACTTTGAAATTAGACTTAAACTGGTGTCAATCTTTTGATATTTATTATTTTGTAAAAACATGCTATTTGCTCTGGCCGTGGGAATTAATTATTGAATAAATTAATGTGAATTATATGATTTGAATTTTGTAAAATAGACTTCATTTTTGAATTCTGAATATCAGATATAGCTTCGGGTGAATTTTTGGTAATTTTCTGAAAAACTTCAATTTTTGATGAATAGTGAAACCACTAAGTGGTAATCAAGCAAACTGATTTTTCAGTTAAATGAAAGGTTACCACTAATGTGTATTGATTTTTGAAAATCCGACATACATGGTTGTCATTAAGAAGTAAAATGTGGTTCAATGAGATTAAAATAATTTTTTGGTGATTAGTAACTTATTAAGTTTTTAATCGCGATTAGTGGTAATTAGTGTAGTTTAAGGTATAAATAATGCTTTAATAATATGAAATGACCTAGACACATGTCCCAACCTTATTGGTTGTGTCATGGCCGACCAATAAAATCCATGGGTCAACTTGGGGACCCCATGGGGACATTTTGGTTGGGAAATGACATAAATAACTTTTTATTTAATGTAAAGGTAAAAATGGCACAAACATAATACGTTTCACGAAAACAATTTTTACATGGGGTTATAACGATCAGATTTTTGATTATAAATAGTCATTGGAAAGATAAAACTATTTCCTACATCATAGTATTTTTTATGATTTTTAGACATTAAATAAATTAAATTATTTATGACATAATAATGATGCAGCGATGACATCATTATTTGCCGATTTAAATAAAACGGAAAGACAATGTAAAATCTATGAACTAAACATGGCCAAAACCAATTGTATGTGTGGATTTCGAACCCTTATCACCTTATCCACGAATTATATCAATATGGGACCTTTTAAAACCGAAACACATTTTCAAATAAAGTAATATTTCTTTACTTTCCAAAAGTGCCCCTCCTCTCCTCTTATAAAAGGCCTCCACCTCTACCTCATTTCACACACTCCTAAAGCCTTTGGCTCGGCCAACCCCTGCCCATTTACTCTCTCCACATCCCTCTCCTCATCCTAGAGGATTCCCTTTGGGCATAATCCTTTCAAAGGAAGCCTTTAGGCTCAAATCAAAAGGAGTTACACTTTTAAAGGAGATTAAAGAACGGTCGGGTCAAGTCGGATACGAGGTCTGGGACTTCGTCTCAATATCCTTTCATTGAGGAATATTTTATTTTATACACAACTTTCTTTTATACGGTGTATAAACACCTTTGACTTTTACGTTTATTCAAAAGGAATATTTTTTATACGAAGCGTTTACTAAACGACAAAAGGGAATGTTTTTGTCGTACGTATGCGGTGACAACGACTTCTCCGCCGTCGTGACCGTTATTTGAGTTTTGGATTCCTCTACAAGCCATACCTTTTTTTTAAACGAAAAATAAATACCATGTTTTACTTTGGTATTGAAAATGGTTTTCATAATTTTTTTATTATATCAATGTGTTGTATTGATATCTCGTGATTGAAATGTGGAAATCTTATGTTTCCTTTATGCATGTTTTATGTGATATGATTATGTTATGGTTCTTGGGCATTATTATGAAGATGGGTGTTTCCGTGATAAACTAAGGGCGAGTGAGCCCGTTATAGCTCTCCAATGCATTGGGTAACGCGAATGACTGAAACGTTAAGGTTTCTCCGAAGAGATTTTAGGGAATATACTATGATGGGTATTACAAACGTAACCAAGAGGGTTAGTCCCTACGTAAGAATGTTATGAATGCCTCAAGTTACCTTTATGTCTTATGATTTCTATGGTTTATTCATGATTTTATGAGGTATGTTAAAGTGCCTATGTTTTATGGGTAAACTATGATTTCATTCTTATGTATGTATGAACTCATGTTTCCTTTCCATGTTTTTTTTATAACCCATACTGAGTTTTTATGCTCATCCCAAGTTTTTGAAATGTTTTTCACAGGTCAAGGGAATGGTACATGATAAGATGATAGAGTCGAGGATGTGTCAAGAAATAATCCATGTTTTATTTTAAATGTGTTTCCATTGATGGGAATGAAGATTACTATCTTTCTGTAACCACTTTGTTTATATGTGGAATGTAATGCAAGTTTTATGATCTAATTCTCTAAAACTCTAAACCCGAAAAGATCCTCAATGTGTAATCTTGTAATAACTCAAGATTAAGTAAGGTTTAAGGATGGGGCCTTATAGTTGGTATCAAAGGTCTGTTTAGATAACTTTAGGAGTTATAATTCTATTAAATGATTATCCAAAAATATTTTTTTTTCGAAATGATATAGCATTTAAAGATTACCAAGTTGCTTCATCTAAGACATGTTTGTTCAGAATGGTTTTCCGCAGAGGAAACATGGAAGCAGTGCTAGGAAGGCATACAGAAGGAAATATCCTTCCGAATCAGCATCCAGAAATGGTCGGAATTGGAACTGAACAGTTTTTTGCAGTAATGGTGCAGTTGACTCAGGCGATAAATGGCGGTGGTATCCATACACGAGATCAGCCAGACCAACCGCAGAGGAACATGTCAGTGGTGGAACATTTCATGAGGCAACATCCACCATCATTTAGAGGATCATCTGACCATGTGCTCGCTGAAGGGTGGATTAAATCACTGGAGAAGATTTTGGATGTCATGGGGTGTTCAGACAATCAAAAGGTTAGTCTTGATATTTACTGTTTGGAGGGTGAAGCGGATCAGTGGTGGTCTATGGTTAAAAATATCAGGGACGCCAATGAGATTGATGCTCTTGAATGGGATAAATTCAAAGGTATGTTTCTTGAGAAGTATTTTCCTAAGGTTGTTCGACTTAGGATGGAAAAGCAATTCTTGGAATTGAGGCAAGAGGAAGACTCAGTGGATGCCTATGAAGAAAGGTTCACTTGATTGGCAAGGTATGCTCCAAATTTTATCTGGGACCTTGATAGTAAAATAAATCGTTTTTACTCAGGATTAACGCCAAAATATCGAAGGGCATTAGCTTCTCGTGAGTTTAAAAGTTATGAAAAGCTTGTTCGATGTGCTGAGAAGGTGGAAATAGAGTTTGCCGATGACCAAGTTTTCTATAACAACCAGTAGAAGAAGAGACCGAGGTGGCAGGAGAAAGGTAAGAATTCTTCAAAAAAGTCTGACGGTAAGAGAACTAAGTTTCCAGTTTGTGATAAATGTGGCAAAAGGCATGCTGGGGAATGTCTTCTGAATTCTGGGAAGTGCTACCGATGTGGTAAGATGGGACATAAAGCTCGTGATTTTACTGAAAAGGATCAAGGTGAAGGTAAGAACAAATTTGATTTACAGTTAGTGAAATGTTATAAGTGCAATGAGATGGGTCACTATGCAAACTAGTGTCCGAGAAGGAGCTTGAGTGATGGGAAGTAGTTAGACTACAAGCAGAAAGGGGTGGTGAAATCCTTTGCAACTACTTCAGCAGATGTCGGGTCATCAAATGAAGTTGTATCAGGTACTTTGTTTGTTTTTTCAGATTATTCCAGTGTGTTGTTTGATTCGGGGTCTACACATTCTTTCATCTCTGAAACCTTTTCTAGTAAAATGGGAATACCATCTCAAGAAATGACTCCTGAACTTTTGGTAAAAACACCTGGGGGAATGTTGAGGCAAAAAGAATTTATAAGAATCTTCCTATCCTTATCTGTGGAAAGAACCTACTTGCAAACCTTATTGTTCTACCTCTAGTAGAGTTTGATGTTATCCTTGGTATGGATTGGCTCTCTATTTACCATGCTAAGATTGAATGTAGAGCTAAAGAAGTTTCTTTTCAGAAAGACTTTCAGTTTGTTTACAAGAATGAACCCTTACTTTTGATAACATATCAAGAGGCCGAGAAACTTGTAAAAGATGGAAATGAATGTTACCTTTCACATGTCGTTGAAAATAAAGCAACTGTTCAGATTAATGATGTTCCAGTGGTAAATGAGTATCCTGATGTTTTTCCTGATGAGTTGCCTGGAATAATACCAGACCAGGAAGTTGAGTTTACTGTTGACTTAGTTCCTGATGCTAAGCCAATTTCAAAACCCCCTTATTGAATGGAACAATTTGAACTTTTAGAGTTGAAGGAGCAATTGAAAGATTTATTAGAGAAAGGTTTCATTAGACCTAGCACATCACCATGGGGTGCTCCAATTTTATTTGTTAAAAAGAAAGATAGTTCTATGAGACTTTGCATTGATTATAGAGCCTTGAATAATATCACTGTTAAGAACAAATATCCTTTGCCTCATATCGATGATTTGTTTGATCATCTCCAGGGAGCTCAGTTTTTTTCAAAGATTGACTTGAGATCGGGGTACCATCACCTGAAGGTAAAGGAGGCAGATAATCCGAAGATAGCGTTCAATATGAGATATGGCCATTATGAATTTGTAGTAATGCCTTTTGGGCTAACCAATGCACCTGCTGTATTCATGGACTTAATGAATAGAATTTTCCATGAGTTCATGGATAAGTTTGTGTTGGTTTTCATTGATGATATTTTGGTGTTTTCTAAAATTAAAGAGGAGAATGAAAAACATTTAAGGGTTATCTTGCAAACCTTAAAAGAAAAGAAACTATATGGGAAATTCAGCAAGTGTGAGTTTTGGTTGCAACAAATTTATTTCCTTGGTCACATTGTTTCTAAAGATGGAATAACTGTTGATCCTGCAAAAACAAAAGTTGTTGATGAATGGAAAAGACCCACAAATGTAACTGAGATTCGTAGCTTCCTTGGTTTGGCGGGATATTACCGAAGGTTTCTTAGAAATTTTTCACGGTTATCTAGTCCAATGACTAAGCTAACTTGGAAGGGTGTTAAGTATATCTGGAAAAAAGAATGTGATGATTGTTTTAAGGAATTGAAAAGAAGATTGGTGAATGCTCCAGTTTTGGAACTACCTTCCAGGAATGGTGAGTTTGTTATATACAGTGATGCTTCATTGAAAGGACTTGGTTGCGTCCTAATGCAGAATGATCAGGTAATTGATTATGCTTCACGACAGTTGAAAACTCTTGAGGTAAATTACCCTACACATGATTTGGAATTAGCTGCTGTTGATTTTGCTTTAAAAATTTGGAGGCATCATTTGTATGGAGTAAAGTGTGAAATATATACCGATCACAAAATTTTAAAGTATATATTCACTCAGAAAGAGTTAAACATTAGACAAAGGAGATGGATGGAATTAATCAAGGATTATGATTGTACAATTCATTACCATCCGGGAAAAGCAAATAAAGTGGCTAATGCTTTGATTCGAAAAAGTAATGCTTCATTAACAATGTTGCGGTTGGAACGTGATCCTTTGGTTAACGATTTGATGAAATTTGGCATAGAAGTTGTTGGTACAGGAAGTCCTTCTGTTTTGTTTCAGGTATCAGTGAGATCTTCTCTATCAGATAGAATCAAGCAAGCACAGAAGCAAGACAGTGAGTTGCAGGAAAAGGTAGAGCTGGTTCAGAAAGGTAAGTTTCCTGAATTCAACATTGATAATGATTGTGTTTTGAGATTTGGGAAGAGATTGTGTGTGCCTTGTGATTCACAGTTGAAGAGAGAGTTGTTATGTGAAGCTCATAGTTCTCCGTTTTCAGTTCATCCGGGCAGTACTAAGATGTATAGAGATCTGCGGGAGTATTACTGGTGGGATGGAATGAAAAGAGATATTGCTAATTTTACTATGAATTGTTTGACTTGTCAGTAGGTTAAAGCAGAGTGGCAGTTACCGAAAGGGATGCTTCAGCCTTTACCAGTGCCAGAGTGGAAATGGGAGAATATATCCATGGACTTTTTTGTTGGATTACAGAAGACATCTCGAGGTAATAATGCAATCTGGGTTATTGTTGATCGCTTGACCAAATCTGCCCATTTCCTTGCTATACGAGATACTTTCTCTCTTGATCAACTTTCCCGTTTGTATCTTAAAGAGATAGTCAGGTTACATGGAGTTCCTCTCTCCATTGTATCGGATCGTGATCCCAGGTTTACTTCTAACTTTTGGAAAGGCCTTCAGAAGTCGTTGGGTACTGAATTAAATTTTAGTACAGCTTTTCATCCTCAATCAGATGGTCAGTCAAGACGAACAATTCAGACATTAGAGGATATGCTACGAGCTTGTTCTATGGATTATCAGGGAAGTTGGTACCAACATCTTTCTTTGGTTGAGTTTTCATATAATAACAGTTTTCATTCCAGTATACAGATGGCGCAATTTCAGGCATTATATGGGAAGCGGTGTCGAACTCCAGCTTTCTGGGATGAAGTGGGTGAAAGGAAGTTGATGGGACCGAAATTGGTAGAAGAGATGACAAAAAAAGTTCAGCTGATTCAGAAACACATGAGAACAGCTCAGAGCAGGCAGAAGAGTTATGCGGATAACCAGAGGAAGGATCTATCTTTCGAGGTAGGTGATCATGTTTTTCTCAAGGTTTATCCTAGGAAAAGCATGATGAGATTTGGTAAGAAAGGAAAGTTGAGTCCAAGGTTTGTTGGACCATATGAAATTCTGGAGAGAGTTGGATCAGTTGCATACCGAGTGGCTTTACCTCCGATTTTATCTCAGGTACACAATGTTTTTCACGTTTCGATGTTGAGAAAGTATATGCCAGATACATCTCATGTTTTGAGTCCAGAGGTAGTTCAACTGGAAGAGAACCTATCTTATGAGGAACAACTGGTCTAGATTCTTGACCACAGGGAGAAAGTGTTACGGAATAAGGTGATTAAGCAGGTAAAGGTTTTGTGGAAAAACCACATGATTGAAGAGGCAACATGGTAATCTGAAAATGCAATGAGGGATAAGTACCCCCATTTATTCGATAAGTAAATAAATTGCAGGGACACAATTTTCTAAAGGGGGGAAGGATGTAACATCCCAAGTAATGAATAATAGATATTTTTATATATGTCTATTAATGATTAAGATAGTGTTATAGAGGCTTAAAATGAAAATAAATACAATCTTATGCAGGGAATACACTAATATTCTTAAAAGATTGTTTTACTGCCTTTTGATGGCAAACCATTTTTGAATCTAACTTTTGACAATTTTATAAACTATGTTTGTCAAAATAAACTTATTCTTTATGATTGGGACATCAAAATTTACCTTGTGTGGATTTTTGGTATTTTTCTGACAATGTTCATTTTTTAATGAATAGTGAAGAATACTGCATTTTACATCAAAACTGCTTTTTAATCTAATTTATTTATATGATTAGATTATGTTTTGAATTGGTTTTGAAGTAAAATTAGAATATATTTTTACCATTTTATCCAATGGTGGTCATTTGAATCAATTTCACTTTGAAATTAGACTTAAACTGGTGTCAATCTTTTGATACTTATTATTTTGTAAAAACACGCAATTTGCTTTGGCAGCGGGAATTAATTATTGAATTAATTAATGTGACTTATATGATATGATTTTTGTAAAATAGACTTCATTTTTGAATTCAGAATATCAAATATAGCTTAGGGTGAATGTTTGGTAATTTTCTGAAAAACTTCAATTTTTGATGAATAGTGAAACCACTAAGTGGTAATCAAGCAAACTGATTTTTCAGTTAAATGAAAGATTACCACTAATGTGTATTGAATTTTGAAAATCCGACATACATGGTTGTCATTAAGAAGTAAAATGTGGTTCAATGAGATTAAAATAATTTTTTGGTGAATAGTAACTTATTAAGTTTTTAATCGCGATTGGTGGTAATTAGTGTAGTTTAAGGTATAAATAATGCTTTAATAATATGAAATGACCTAGCCACATGTCCCAACCTTATTGGTTGTGTCATGGCCGACCAATATAAGCCATGGGTCAACTTGGGGACCCCATGAGGACATTTTGGTTTGGAAATGACATAAATAACATTTTATTTAATGTAAAGGTAAAAATGACACAAACATAATACGTTTCATGAAAACAATTTTTACATGGGGTTATAACGATCATATTTTTTATTATAAATAGTCATTGGAAATCTAAAAAGATTTCCTACATCATAGTATTTTTTTATGATTTTTATACATTAAATAAATTAAATTATTTATGACATAATAATGATGCAGCGATGACATCATTATTTGACGATTTAAATAAAATTGAAAGACAATGTAAAATCTATGAACTACACATGGCCAAAACCAATTGGATGAGTGGATTTCGAACCCTTATCATCTTATCCACGAATTATATAAATGTGGGACCTTTTAAAACCGAAACACATTTTCAAATAAAGTAATATTTCTTTACTTTCCAAAAGTGCCCCTCCTCTCCTCTTATAAAAGGCCCCCACCTCTACCTCATTTCACACACTCCTCAAGCCTTTAGATCGGCCAACCCCTGACCATTTACTCTTTACACATCCCTCTCCTCATCCTAGAGGATTCCCATTGGGCAGAATCCTTTCAAAGGAAGCCTTTAGGCTCAAATCAAAAGGAGTTACACTTTTAAAGGAGATTAAAGAACGGTCGGGTCAAGTCAGATACAAGGTATGGGACTTCGTCTCAATATCCTTTCATTGAGGCATATTTTATTTTATACACAACTTTCTTTTATACGGTGTATAAACCCCTTTGACTTTTACGTTTATTCAAAAGGAATCTTTTTTATACGAAGCGTTTACTAAATGACAAAAGGGAATGTTTTTGTCGTACGTATGCGGCGACAACGACTTCTCCGCCGTCGTGACCGTTATTTGAGTTTCGGCTTCCTCTACAAGCCATACCTTTTTTTTAAAATGAAAAATAAATACCATGTTTTACTTTGGTATTGAAAATGGTTTTCATAATGTTTTTATTATATCAATGTGTTGTATTGATATCTCGTGATTGAAATGTGAAAATGTTATGTTTCCTTTATGCATGTTTTATGTGATATCATTATGTTATGGTTCTTGTGCATTATTATGAAGACGGGTGGTTCTGTGATAAACTAAGGGCGGGTGAGCCCGTTATCGCACTCCAATGAATTGGGTAACGCGAAGGAGTGAAACGTTATGGTTTCTCCGAAGAGATTTTAGGGAATATACTGTGATCGGTATTCCAAAAGTAACCAAGAAGGGTTACTCCCTACGTAAGTATGTTATGAATGCCTCAAGTTACCTTTATGTCTTATGATTTCTATGATTTATTCATGATTTTATGAGGTATGTTAAAGTGCCTATGTTTTATGGGTAATGTATGATTTCATTCTTATGTATGTATGAACTCATGTATCCTTTCCATGTTTTTTTATAACCCATACTGAGTTTTTATGCTCATCCCAAGTTTTTGAAATGTTTTTCACAGGTCAAGGGAAAGGTACATGATAAGATGATAGAGTCAAGGATGTGTCAAGAAATAATCCATGTTTTATTTTAAATGTGTTTCCATTGATGGGAATGAAGATTACTATCTTTCTGTAACCACTTTGTTTATATGTGGAATGTAATGCAATTTTTATGATCTAATTCTCTAAAACTCTAAACCTGAAAAGATTCTCAATGTGTAATATTGTAATAACTCAAGATTAAGTAAGGTTTAAGGCTGGGGCCTTATACCTTAAGCTATACATGTCGTGTCAGGATTGAACAAGACGTGTAGTATGACTCAGGTAACCCGTCGTATCACTAAAAACACGGGTCAGGGTTATCCTTTCACGGACATGTCATGTCCGCCTTGAACACACTGTGTTGTGTGAGCCATGTGTTAGGTCGTTTCACTAACAACATGGGGCAGGTAATTTTTTTCTAGTACAATTTTTGCCTACCATGAACATGCCATATAGTCTTGTCTTAAGCAGAGCTGTATGGATTAACCATGTAGAAGGACTCGGGCAAGGGAAGAGGATTCAAGTACACGCCGTGGGTTTGGCTATTACACGACCAGTTTAGGAATGAGTAGAAGCCCATGAAAATGACTTAAGGGAACACGCCGTGTAGGAATTGTTCACATCATGTAGTCATGTTTTGTAAAACATGAATGCTTTCATTCTCCTATTCCCCTCCTATGCTTATAGTTTTTTGGTCCTTGATAATCTTGATCTAAGGTGTGTGTTTGTCATTGTAGAGTCATGCCACCAAGACGTCCTCTAGTTGTATGCCAGTTGTCTGGCGGTGATTAGTCACTAGATATGGCTGATCAGGGACTACCTATGGATCCTCTAGTAGTTCTAGTCTTGTCACCAGCTGTTGTACCTAACATAGGTGCTGATGCACAGTATAGAGAGGGGTTTTTGATGATGATACATACCATTCAGGGAACACCACCTCCTACCCCATCGATAACAGATTTGACATGGGTCTTTTAGCAGCACAGCCTCCCACTTTTTTAGGGGATGGAGGACCCGAGTTTTCAGAGTCATGGCTAGAAGCAACACTAACGATTTTTTAGTATATGGATATACCTCCAGATAATAGGGTGAAGCTCACTACCTACATGCATCGAGACTCCACCATGAGGTGGTGGGATATGATCTCATAGGTGGGATGCGAGCAGAATATGATTACTTCTATCTAGAGACCTTGAGAACTGATCGAGGCCGAGAGTTCATGAGTCTGGAAAAGGGTACTCTTACTGTTATGGAGTATTCCTCCCACTTCACCGAGTTGTAGCATTTCATGCCTATTCTAGGAGGTGATGATTTGTTCCATGCACAGAATATTGAGGATGGTCTGAGGCACGAAATATGCTCTCAGGTGAACATCATCAGGTTGACTTCGATATCCTCTATTGTCAACCAAGCGTTGGTCACAAAGCGTAATCTGAGGGATTCTGGAGCTGTGAGCCAAGGCAGTTTGGCATCCATAGTTAGTGTTCCACCAAAAAATAATAGGAAGCACCACATTGAGATTTCTCGAGGAGATCAGAGTAGGCGGGATGCATCTTCTGGTAGCCATGTGTTGTGATATCAGTGCAGAAGGAGCATGCATACGTGGCCACGATGCCTTCGAGACATAGTGGAGTGCCGATATTGCAGAAAGATGGGTCATCTTCAGCGCTTTTTTCAGTTCTTCTCACCGGAAGCTGGTGATAGGGGTTCTTCATCGAATCCTCATTCCGGAGCAGCACCACCAGTTTCCCAACATTCAGGGAACTGGAGATCTTCTGGCCGTTCAGGATGAGGTGGAGGACGTGGCCGGGGTAGCTAGTCGCCCAGGATTCAGTGATAGCGAGGTGGATCAGCTGGAATTGTTCAGGGAGGGTCACAGGGCTATGATGCAGGCCAGAAATTACCAGTAGAGTATACCCAATAGGATCAGCATCCCGAACCTTCTACAGAGTGAGGTATGATCTTTGTATCCTCAGTTTTAGATTCATCCCTTTTTGAAATAGGAGCTTCCAATAGCTTTATATATGTTGCTATTGTGGAGAGCCTTGGGCTTTGCATCTTTTCTTCATCTGATATCATGATTCTAAACACTCCATTGGGGAATAGAATGGTGAGTGTTCGTCGGTGCAAGGATTTACCACTAGAGGTTGGTGGATTCCACTTTTTATGGGACCTCTATATCCTAATGATGATAGGCTATGATATCATTCTTGGAATGGACCAATTAGTTCCGTTACGGGAATTCATCGACTATTATCGTCGCATAGTGAGTTTCACATCACCAGAGAGCATATAGATTCTTCATAAGGGTGAATGGGATGTTTAGGTGAGTAGAGCTATACTAGAGCATCATCGGTTGGGAGGAATTATTTCCCAGATTTCTATTCTATATCAAGATGACCAGGGGACTTCACAGTAAGACTGTCCCCCAATGGTGGATCATTTTAGAGATGTATTTCTAGAGGAATTTTCAGGTTTTTATCTGAAGCATAGGGGGAATTTCTATTGAGATCATGCCGGGAGCAGCACCAGTGTCCATTCCACCTAATAGGATGACTACACCAGAGTGGCATGGGCTAAATAAGCAGTTGGAGGAGTTGCAGGCAAACGGTTTCATCCGACCCAGTACTTCTCCTTTGGGTTCACCTAACCTATTTGCAAAGAAGGAAAATGAAACCCTTAAGAATTGTGTGGATTATCGGATGTTGAACCTGTTGATGGTCAAGAAGAGATATCACTTACCAAGTATTTATGATCTCGTTGATCAGCTTTGAGTGTCCAGGGTGTTCTCAAATGTTGAATTGAGGTCCAGTTATCATCAGTTGAACGTTATACCATCTTATATACCTTTAACAACCTTCCGGAGTAGGAATGGTCTATACGAGTTTATGGATATGTCGTTCGGTCTCACAAACGCACCTGCAGTTTTCATGGAACTGATGAACCACGTGTTCCATCCTTACATGGATTCCTTCATGGTTATTTTTGTGGATGATATCTTGGTGTACTATCACACTCGACACGACCATACTACCCATCTTGAGATCATTTTGAGTACACCGAGAGAGCATCTGTTATATGCGAAGCTCCCAAAATACCACTTTTGGATGGATATGATTCACTTCATGGGTCATGTTAGTTCTGAGATAGGAGTGTTAGTAGACCTAGAGAATGTAAGAGTGGTAGTTTACTAGGAGCATCCGAATAAATAATCTGAGGTATGAAGTTTCCTAGGGTTGGATTGATACTACAAACACTTCAAACATGAATTTTCATGCTTAGCAGCACCACTAATGGGTCTAGCTAAGAAGGGTACAATGTTCTTGTGGTCAGATTCTTGTGATTCAGCCTTTCAAGAGATGAATGGGAGACTGACTTCAGCACTAATACTTGTTTTTTCAAATCCAGGAAAGTGATATACTATTTACTTTGATGCATCAGGTACTGGGCTCAGAGCTATGCTTTTGTAGGGAGATGGAGTCGTTGCGTATGTGTCTCAGCAGTTGGCGCCACTTGAAAGGGAATTACCCAATGCTCGATCAGGAGTTTCTAGCTATTTTCCATCATCATGTTGTTGGAGACATTATCTGTTAGGAGATCATTTTGGGGTTTTCACCGACCAGAAAAGTCTCACTTACATATTTACAAAGTGTGATATGAATTTAAGATAGTGAAGGTGGGTTGAGTATCTTCACTCTTTTGATTTCGAGCTTTCCTATACGCCTAGGAATGGAAATGTAGTAGATGATATGTTGAGTAGGAGGACTCAGATACATGCAGTTCAGGAGGCTAGTAGTGAGTGGAAGCTTATGGATCTTTTCTACAAGATGCACTTGGAGGGGAATGACAAATAGGGTCATACTTTTCTATAATATGTAGATGTTACCTCTACTCTTCTTGATCAAGTTCGAATGAGGAAGCCATCAGATTCTGAAGGCCTAGTCCTTCTGGAGAGTGTTTCAGGATTAGAACCTATTCCTAGATGGACCATATGCGTGGATGAGATCTTGTGTTTCCAGGGTCATGTATGGGTTCGATCAAACATACTCAAGGAGTTGATGTAGGAATTTCATTCCTCAGAATGGGTCGTTCATCCTGGCTTCACCAAGATGTTCCGTGGTCTACACCAACAGTATTGTTTACCAGGTATGAATAGAGATGTTGCGGCTTATTTCATGAAGTGTTCCACTTGTCAGCAGGTGAATGAGGAGCATCAATGACCAGTATGGATCTTACATCAGTTGCCTATTCCCAAGTGGAAGTGGAACGATGTCATGATGGATTTTGTGAAGGGTTTACCGAGGTCTCTTTGTTGGAATGATGAAGTTTGGGTTGTCATAGACAGACTCACGAAGGTTTCTCACTTCTTTCTAATCAAGGAGACCTCCTGTGTTAATGAGTTGGGACACTCATACATCCATGAGAATTTTCTATTACATGGGGTTCCACACTCCATTGTTTCAGAAAGAGATTCCCATTTTACTTCTTGGGTGTGTTAGGGTATTCAGAATGCTTTGGGTATATAGGTTCTTTTGAGTACAGCTTACCTCCACCAGACTGATGGAAAATCCAAGCATATGATTCAGGTGCTTGAGTATAAGATTTGTGAATGCATCCTGGATTATGGAGGTTCTTGGGAGAATCATATACCTCTTGTGGAGTTTTCCTACAATAATAGTTTTCAAGAGACAATTCTGATGGCACTTTATTAGGATTTATATGGTAGGCCCTGCTGATCACCCTTATGTTTCCTGGAGGTAGGAGAGGCAGGTTTCTTGGGACCTCGTCTTATTCAGGAGACCACATAGAAGATAGAGATGATTCGGAAGAGGATGGATACTATGCAGTCTCGACAGAAGTCTTATAATGATCAACAGAGAAGATGTCTGGAGTTTGAGGTCAGGGATCATATTTTCTAGCGGGTCACACTGAGGTTGGGACAAAAGAGGATTAGGATACAGGGTAAGATTTTACTAGGGTATGTCGAGCCATTTCAGGTGTTGGAGAGAATTGGGCCGATTTCCTATCTATATCAATTACCTCAGAGGTACCGAGATATGCATGAATTCATCCACGTTTCTTAGATTCAACATTACTTTTCAGAACTGTCTCATGTTTTACAACCCGAGGAGGTTGAGTAGGAAGTGGATGCATCCTTTGAGGAGCATCCCATACAGATTGTTGATCACAATACAAGGGTTATATGTGTCCAGTCTGATCCTATGATACGATTTCTATGGAAGCATGGGAGGGCACAAGACGATACTTGGGAGAGGGAGGCTAATGTATGGCTAAGTGGCTGTATTTATTCAGGGTTTTATCTTCTGTGTCGTTCTAGGGAATTTCGGGGATAAATTTTTTTAAGGGGGGCAGTTTTTAAGAACCTATATCGTCTTTTTCAGGTATGTTTTCATCATTTTGCAGTTTTTAAGAAAAAGAGGATATTATGGAAATTTTCTAAGTACACGCAATGTACATTATGAGTACACGTCGTGTACTATCTTATCGAAGGAGGCCGTGTACTGGTCGTGTAGTAGCCACACACACGTCCATGTGGGAGTTTCTTGGAGTCCACTTAAAGCAGAGTACAGAAAACCGTGAGTACATTCCATGTACTTCAAAATTACACACCGTGTACAGCGGAGGTGCGATGACGATAACGGACGACAAATCCGACCAGATCAGGAGAGATTGTTCTTCGACCGTTCTTCATGTGGAGTGGATCAAAATGTGTTTTTGGAGCCGATCAGAGGCCCGAAAACAATGGAGACGACCTTGGGATATCGGGGAAACCTAGATTCCAAAGTTGTTTGGTGAACAGATAGCTAGATGGACGAACGAGGCACCATGAAAGGCATGGCGGTGGAATCCCACGATTTTAGAATTTTTCAGAAAACACGGTGTGTACTTCTGATGAACACGACGTTTAGTACCAGAGGTTCTGCCTAGGGTTTCAGGGGTCAGAGTGAAATCACACGGCATGTGACCCTGGTCGCATAGTGGGTTGGACATTCCCCGAAGCTCAGCATGTATTTTGGAAGGTACACAGACATGGGATGGACTACACGGCTTCAGAACACGGCTTGTATTCTCTGCGAATCATGGAAAAGGTGGCTACGTAGGATATGACATGTATCTAGGAGATACACGGACACAAGATGGAGTATATGACCATGTACTCCATCATAGAGTAATGCGAGGCCAGTAACGTAGGGCACCCCGTTTACCCAATACACGACTTGGCACACATGGGTTGAGTTCGTGTACGAGCACATGACCAGCGTACACGGAGCCGACCCCAGTCAATCGGAAACGACATGTACACCGTACTACATGATGTGTCCTCACTTTTTCCACATGACTATCCTTACGACACAGGCCATTGTACATAGGCAGTACCCGGGGTCAGATGACATAGCGTGTAAATTTTCTACATGCCGTGTACTTTTTGGAAAATGGCATGGTTCTCTTGCCCACTATATCTTGGGCATGTTTCATTTGGGTTAGCACCCCACTTTCTCATTCTCATGAAGTTCAGGAATCGTTTCCTTCTACTAAAGAATGATCCCTTTAGAAGTAATTTCTGCGATAGAGTCGACATCCCTTTGAGAGTCCCAGAGCGAGATTCTCTATCCTTTCTTAACCCTAGGTAGAGTCAGGCATCGACGTGACCAACTCTACTGGGCGTTGATCATCTACCTAGCTGGTGAATCTGGATGAGTTGCAGTATCCACTATGGCCCTCGCAGTGATTCTCATCTGTGTATCGTGTTCTTTCCCACTTAGGAGTGTGTCTCCTGTAATGAGTGTGTCTATCTATTTTGATCTATCCCACTCATTATTGTGTCTCCCATAATGGGTGCATCTATCTATCATGATATTCCCCACTCAAGAGTGTGTTCTACTATAATGTGTGTATCTACCTCTCAGGACATTTCCCGATGTACAATACTTCTCAGACGGATGTCATCAGAACTACCAGACTCGTGGAGTGGGTTCTCCTGGAACGAGTGATTCAAAGAACCTTCGAACTGAATCCCTATTGTAGGTATATAGTTGTGTGACTTGTTTCTAGACCTCGGGTCTAAGTTTTGGGTATATTTGGTTTGTTTTCTCTTATTATATGTTCAGTAGAAGTATATTGTGTAGAGTTGACTATGCCTTTTATTTGTGTATTCCTTTGTGTTTTTCGGGGACCTCTACTGAGAAATGTTATACTCACCCCTGCATGGGCTTTTCCCACATGTGTCATGTCTTGTGAAGACGAGAAGCCTTTTGATAGAGTCCAGGTCGGACTAGGATAGGACCGATCTTTCAGAGTTCCCTACAGGTCAAGTCATTCCTTGAGCTATGAGTAGCAGTCCAAGTAACTCTTGTGTTTAATGGTTGGACTATTCAGTTTTTAGACTCTTGTTTTTGATGGGCTTGTATTCTGGCCCAGTTTAAATTTAGTACATTACATTCTGTCGTACTCTATTGGTTGGGTTTAGTTGTATGCATGCATTTTTTTCCTTATTGGTTTTTACATTTCATCATTTATGGGATTGGAGATACGTGCTTGTGTACAGGTTCATATGCAATACCTCCCATCTTAGTGATACACCTACTCGGTTCTAGTCACCAGCCCCTGGGAAATTGGAGGCAAGCGTGGAGAGTCACATCGTGGGCCCCACAGGGATGGGTCGTGACAGAGTTTCTGACCCCCAGTACTGCCTGTGTTCAATGGCCCATGTTGTAAGGTCGGTCGTGTAGAAAAAGTCAGTACACTGCGTGTGTATTTCCTACACACCATGTACTATTTGGAAAATGGATTGGTTGCCTTTTCCACCGTATCTTGGACTTGTTTCATTTGGGTTTTTTCCCTTTCTTCTCATTGACCTGAAGGTCAGGCATCGTTTCCTTTTATAGGAGTATTATCAATTAAGAATTACTTTCTGTGATAGAGTCAGGCATCCCTCCGAGAGGCCTAGAGCGAGATCCTCTATCCATTACTGACCCCAGGTAGAGTCAGTCATCGACGTGACCAACTCTACCGGGCATTGATCCATTACCTTGCTGGTTAATCCGAATGAGTTGTGGTATCCACCATAGCCCTAGAAGTGTTCCTCATCTATGTATCCTGTAATTTCCCACTCAGGATTGTGTGCCTCGAAATGAGTGTATCTATCCATCATGATCTTCCCACTTTGGAGTGTGTCTCCCGTAATGAGTATAACTACCTCTTGTGACGTTTCCCGATGAATGGTTCTTCTCATACGTATGTCATCAGAGCTACCAGACTCATATAGTGTGTTCTCCCAGAATAATTTCATCATGGAATCTTTGGACAGAATCCCCAGCGGGGGTATGCGATTGTGTGACTTGCCTCAGGACTGTGGGTCTGGGTTTTGAGTATATCTGGATTGTATTTCAGTATCTAAATGTTCTATATACATATACACTGTAGAGAATAATGTAACATTACTTGGTGTATTTATTTGAGGTTTTTGGGTTCCCTAACTGAGTATTTTTATACTCACCTATGTATGGGATTTTCCCCCATGTGTCATGTCTTGTGAAGACGAGAATCCTTTTGACAGAGTCCTGGGAAGACCAGGATCGAATCGATCTTTCTAAGTTCCTCATAGGACGAGGTGTTCCTATGGCTACGAGCATCTATCCCAATACCTCTTTTTTCTTACAGTTTGGACTTTTCAGTTTTCATACTCTTGTTTTTATGGGCTTGTATTTTGGTCCAGTTTACTTTTAGCACTTCACCGTCTGTTGTACTCTGGTGGCTTGGTTTAGTTGTATGCATGCATTTTGTTCCTTGGCTTTATTTTTATATTTCATAATTTGTGGGCTTGGAGAAGTGTGAGTGTGTATAGGAACTTAGGAAATGCCTCCCATGTTAGTAATATGCGTATATGGTGCTAGTCACCATCCCCTGGCCTATTGGAGGTGGTCTTGGGGATTCGCGGTGTGAGCCCCACTGGGACAGGTCGTAACAAGGTTCACATGAACATATGTTAATATATATATATATATATATATATATATTTGTGATGATATTGACTAGTAGTGAGGGCTAGAATGTCATTTTTTGGATACTATACCCTATGTTAGAGATTTCAATTAGTGTAAACCGATATAGTATAATAGATAAATAATGAATTGAAAAAATATCCCAGATGAAGAAAAAATAACTGCACCCACACATGATATATCAATATGGAATTACAAAGTCATTCATGAATTCCAAAAGGGTTCCCAACATGCTGTGGAACAATATTCAAATAAGTAAAAGAAAAAAATGAAATTGAGTTATGAACACAAACATCTTAGAGTTTATCATATCATCACCTACATCCATCCCACACCACATGAACAACTGACTAATGCAAGGCCCTTACCAATAACTTGATCCCTAACTATAAATTATTCACACACATTTAGATTCACATGTAAGGTATGATTAGAAATATAGTTGAACACCATCAATGTGTACTTAAAATTAGTGTAGTAGATATATCCACTGTATGTAAGGAGAGAAAGTAAATACGCTAATAACCACTCAACACACTAGGTCATCATGTGTTTAGTAATATACTCTGAACCCTAGACCTTCCTAATTTGTATTTATTCTGAAATGAAGATACATTCCAAGACATCAAATGTGATCTAGAACACAGCTACACATTTCTATCACCACATACCATGCTATCTCACCCATGGTTACCCACCAACACACATCATGATCATCCATATAACTCATGACTAACAAATATATTATTCACAGTATTCTCCATATCACTCATATCTATCCCAATTCCCTTTCAAGGCCATCCATATCACTCATGATTAGAACTAATCCCAATTCTATATGTATTCATCAAAATCATGACTAGCCCATATATCCATGCCAATCTCATCCATGTCACTCATGACTAGACCATATCATTATTTGTATCTACACATCATCAAAAAAGATCATTCTAGACATAACTAATACTAAAAAAGTTATTATAAGACCTTGTACACTTGTATAAATACCTACCTATAACCATGGTACATGGATTGTTTTTATCATTATAATCCATACCACTCACTCTCTCCCTCTAAGTGTTCAACTATATCAATACAAACCCACCTAGTACATTTAAACCCAAATTTAAGGGTCCTATAAGACTAAAAATGTAGTCAAATTAATATAATGTAGTACAACATTATACAAGTGTTGTTTCCTGGTAATTAAATACTACCTAAAGTGTTGTGAAGCTAAAAAAATATGACGTTTCACATAATACAACCCCAACATAAAAAATCCCAATAATCATTCCCATATTTGAATATTATGTTTTCGACAAAATGTAACAAGAAATAGTGGATGAAAGATACAATTAAGAATAGTCTTTAATATTGCCGCATGAATACATCTCAAATAGAGTAGGTTGTGGCATATAGCTGGTTGCTAATTTTTGATAACCTTCAAAACCAAATGGGAAACAACATATCAATTTCTATTGCGGTGTACAGAACAATAAAATTCCTTCTTCCAGAATATCCATACTAGCTATGGCATGTGAAACCCCATATTTCTATAAGCACTAATAAATGAATCACTTTCACTCTACATCATGGTTACCATGGATATAGTGTAGTATGAAAACCTCATCCCTCGTCAAAATTTTGTCCATAATCTTCAAACCTTATAGACATCTATGTGCCACATCACCCTTGAAAGATCAATGGGTTTCCACAAGTACATCGCATTAAATACATAGCCTTCATGTTCCAAAACACACATGTTTTTGTCCATCTGGCTTCATCCTTGTTCTTAAACCTAAGAACATGTTCCTATAAGATTATAAGGACCCACCGCACTTGGAAATTCACCAATGGGATCAATGGTTCCATCATGGAGATCTAGAGTATATGGACACATTTTTTGTGAAAATAATCATAGATTTGTCATTGTACATGGATTGAACAGTAGATTCACCTCCATGGTCCACCTTTAAGGATAATTCATGAGATATTTAGTGTAGCCACACATTATATTAACATTCAAAAATAAATCTATTGTGTAATCCTAGTGACAACGGTGTACCCTTATCAAAATTAAAAATTCACTGATACAAAAATTACTATGACATGGTCATTTAACATCCTGTTACCATAGTTCATGTACTTCTTGGCCCTTATTTTCATTTTTCACTGTTTTTATTTTATATCAATTTGTTTTGAGAGAGTTTTGGGTAATTTTTTAGTCTTTTAGGTAGTTCATTATTAGTGCACGGTTTACCAAATCCATTCCCACTTCCCCGGGAAAACATGTAACCCTAGATAGAGGTATTTTCTTGTATAGTGAATATTTAAATAATAGTGAATTATAATCCTTAAACCCTTCCATAATCATAGTAATGGTTCATGGTAAGTACATGGTCTATGCACCCCGACCTAGGAAAATATTTCCTTGGGATTTTAAAGCAACAAAAATTATTTTAAAATTCATGGATCCCTATTTTAGAATATTAATCACCACTATAAAACCTAATCATTTTCCTTTTCTTTTGGGGATATCAATATGATTCCATGGTTCTACCATCCTTTTCTCTTGTGAATCGATGTGTTTGGTATCTCATTTAATATTCTACTAATAAGTGGATCTTAACTTTTATGCTTTATTCTGATCAAAACGTATATCCTCATTATAGACTGATAGAACATTATATTGTTGATGGATATAATAAAATATTTTATAGATATTGGTCCTTGGTATAGTTTCATTATTTCTTTTCCATCATTCTTTATTGTTAGAAATCGTTGAGAGTGATGACCTCTTCATTATTGATTAATGGTAGGTGTTTCCATAACGAGGTACCTTACAATTAAATCATTGAAAAACATATTTTATTTTAAGGGAGTTATAACTTATTTAGAAACTTTTATTTTATATCATTTATGTTTTTCTTTGATTTGGCTATGAAAATTGAGTAAACTGCCCCCCCCCCCAATTTTATTGTAATTGAAATTTATTAGAGGATTTCAAACACTTTATGGAAGGATATAAAAATATATTTGATGAAATTTATTTTAATTTTATCTTTAAGATAAATAATTTAATTGAGTGATGATTTGAAATTGAGTAAATTGATGAAAACAATATTTTTTGAAATGTTAAAGGAATGCTGAAATCTATAATTGGGATACTGTATTTTTTTATTTGAAATAATTGATTTTCCCAAAATTTATTCATAGAATTATTGAAGCACATTTGAGACTGGGTAGTTAGTAGGTGGTTTGGAGAAGCATGCTAGGATCTAACACTTTAGAAATGTATTGAGGATAATAGCACTAACTTAACCAAGTTCAACATTATTTCTAGTAATTAGATCCCCCAATGGTGTGTGGATATATTTTTAAAAATGGGATCCCCTAACATGATGTTTTTGTGTGTGTACATACATATATATTGAGAAATGACCACTAAAGAATTGTTTTAGGACCTTATAGGAAGAAAATAATGCAATGCATGACATTTTATCATGGTAATTATTGTTTTTGATTTGATTATACTTTCCAATTATTATTGAATGGTTTTATCCTGGAAAACTAATTTATATAAATTTATTATATAAAATTTTTAGTTTATAATGTTTGGATATATCTTCCATATTTAATATTAGAAAACACATTTTTTTAAAATATGTAAATTTAATTCCTTTCCTTGTTTTTCATAATCTAAGATAATAGTTCATTTTTCATTTTGGTATTGTTTATGGAACACTTGTTGAGGCCATATTGGGTTGTTAGATCACATCCATCATTTTTCATTTTGGTGTTTTCAGATTAACTTCATCCAGGTTTGAGAAAAGAAAAATTTCAAATGTTGATGGGGACTGTTATTGATTCTTTGGACTTGGAATGATAGAGGTGGTCGGTGGTGGTGTGATACAACAATTACATGGGGGTTTGAGTTTAATCTTTACAATTTCTATGTAATTTCAATGATTTACAATTTTTGTTATTTTTTTACATGTTTTATTTCTGTACTTTATACCTAAGTATTGTTGATTATGAAAACTTTTATTCATTATCTTTTTCATTTTTGTGGGAAAAACAATTCCCACTTAATCTTGAAGTGATTCGAGATGTTGGTTTCCAACCGATGGGGATCAAGAACTCATTTTAGTCCCTGAAAGATTTGACTCGAGTACCGAGGTACCAAGATACATAGTCTATATCGTGAGATATTTTCATCTGAGGTGCATGGTTTTGAATATTTCCATGATTTCGATATATAGTTTGGATTGTCCTAATTGACAATAGGTTGGATTTTTTGGGGTAAAGAGGTAGTTGGGAGCAGGTTCCCAGCCCGATTGCATCATAACGTGCTTTAAGTCACCATGTGTTATTAATTTACCCATTCATGAGAAATAATTTGATCTGATTATATACATTAAAACTACATTAATTTTTGTATGATGAAATCCTAATCATGAAATTTAATTTGATGTAATTAATATTTTCATATCAGTTGTTTGAGTTGTTCATATGAGTAATTTTGTGGGTGTTTTCATGATTTCTATTGATGTTGTGTTGCATCTTCCATATGAGAAGTTATTTTAAAAATCCCTAAGATTAATATTTGGTGGTGTAATTTGATATAATTATATTCATGACTAGAATTTTGTAGAAATTGTTGTACGCCCAGTCCAAGAACTTTGAAAATTACATGCACATGTTCCCCTAAAGAAACCATTTGTGGAACCGTGAATGGAAGATTCTCATAATAATGAGAAAGAGTTTATTTTCTATAATAAATAATCATTCTAGGGATATAATAATACTCAATATGATGAGTATTTTTTGGAAAATATGTAAATTCATTTTGAGTTCTTGGAAATGCATGATTTGATTATAGGGAAATGTTCTACATTTAATAATGAAGATCCTAGTAGGTGATGGTGGGATTCAATGGTGATGGAAAAGAAGCATGAGATAATTTAATGGAATGAAATTAGAGTTATATTAACTAATTAGTTAAATCTTTAGTTGTTTTTCTTGACAAAATCCATAGATTTTCTCAATAACCATCATGGTGAAAGGACCATTATGTAGTATGCAGATCACTATACTAAACATGTTCAGCTTTCTCCTAAGGTTGTGGCCAATGAGAAAATAAAGGTTAATAAATTTTATTTGGGTCATCAAAATGATATTACATCATTTTTTAGGTAAAAAATGACTTCTTAATCTTTAATTCTATATAGAACGTTGATGAAAAATCTTGGCCTAGCTTGAATGTAAGGGTCGATGGGAGTTCCTTTTTTCTCCCTATGGAATTTATGTGAGTTGAATTAAATGGAATATAAATTTTTATGATTCATATATTTTATCTTTATAGTAGGTGAATTACAAACCTCTTATAGTTCATGGAAGAGGTAATATTAATGGCATCATGTTGGTAATTGGTGGGTATTTTTAATGAGTTTTCATTGGGGCACCAAAGATTTATAGACTGTGTGATCATACAAGACAACATAAAAAAAATTCCACATATTTGAGGATTTTTTATTGTAATGGGATCATAATCACTTAAAATTACTATGGTTAAATCATATTCCTCATAATATAAGGGGTTCTAGACACGTGCATCTTGAACAAAGCTTCTTCACGATGTGGAATAGTCTCTTGAGAAATCGAATGTTAGTACAGTGAACATGAGAGGTAGAATCAATATAGATTCATATTTAGAGATAAGTTTGTTTGATAATTTTTCATCTCAATCATTTATATCAACTCATATTTGGAACCTTCTATACCTTCCTATAGATCTTTTTTATTATGTGATGGATATTACTATTCCCCTTAGAATAAAGAGATATAGTAGAATTCGATGTCCTATTTTTGTTTCTCTCTATTTGAGATTGAGCATACATTGAGTTTTCTAGATCATGACATGAATCAACATGATTTTATATTTTGGATGGATTCACTAATTTCCCATACGGCTCATATTCGCTATTATACTTGGTGTGTCTTCTATACTAGACTTGATGTGTTGTATCATGTTTTTCAAGGAGAATGGGACCCTATGTTTAGTATAGTTATACCTTATATTATCAAGATGGTCAGGGTAATATAAATGTATGGGTTTGAATTATATTGATAATCTTTTGGTGGTGATCTCCCTACATTTTTATCGAGTTTCTCAGTGTCTTACAAGGGGACATTTATGGTTTACCGCTTGTTAGAGAGGTAGAATTCTCTATTGATTTATTACTTGGATATTAGTAGATATTTATTCCATATTAAAATTTATAACCAAGAGTGTTTAATGGGAAATAGATTTTATTGGATGATACTATAGATATTGAATATAAATGAATGATTTTCCACCTTAGAAAGTTCCTTTTCTCTTTCAAAATAATTCAAGTGGAATAATATGACCATTTTTTGACAATAATAAAATAAATAAAGTAATAAAAAATAACAAGTATATGTTTCATCTAATATATAATATTTCTAAATTTTGTAATGGGAAAAGTGGTTCCCAAATATTGTTCTTTTCTCTAGTTTTCACTACATGATAAATAATAAATCTTATATTTTTAAGACGTCATTCATTAGTATATATGGCCATTATAAGTACCTTTTTAATCCATTTGTTATACCCAGTGCTCTTGCGGTATTCATATATTTGGTTAAAAAAATATTCATTGAGTACCACGATTATTTAACTATCATATTGGTGGATGGTATTTTAGGTTACTCTAAAACTGAGGAAGATTATGTGTCTTTTTAGAATCGTTCTATAAATCATGAGAGATCATATTTTTTACGTGATTCTTCATAAATTTATTTTTTGGATTCACGAAGTGATTTTCATGGGACACATGGTCTCAAAAAATGGTATTTCAGTTAATCTTGAAAATGTGAATGAGGATATTACATAGGAGAAACCACCTAATGTTTTCGTAATTTGTATATTCCTAATATTGGTACTGAATAACTATAACTTCCTTAAATATCTCTCAAAGATGGATTCTATAATGAATGATATCACTAATAAAGGAGTAAATTACACGTGGAATATAAAATGTCAAAGTTCTTTTAATGAGTTGAAATGAATTATTACTTCCACACCAGTGATGACACTTCTAGAGGTTGGGTGGGGCTTTGTGGTTTCATATTACACATTAGTTTTGTGATTGGGTTTCATTCTCATGAAAGGATATCATGTGGTTGCTAATGGTTATAGATAGCTTAGGCCACCAAAGAATAATTAGACAAATCCTGATATCAAACATTTAACTCCCATTCATTACCTTAAGATTTAACATCATTACTATTTTAAAGAATGGTGTACCATTTATTACGAAAAAAATCATGATTCATATCTTTATTAAAAAAATATATGTACTTTAGTAGTGGGTTTGTGTGGAGTACCTACAGTATTTTGATTTTTAAATTTCCTACACCACTCATAAATGGATATTAATTTATAATAATTTTAGTAAGAAACATATGACGCAATTGATTAAATAATCATTAGAAATGTAGAAATTGATGGCTCACTTTGCTCTGATTTATTTGGGAGTCGGGGAGGATGGGGTTGAGGTTGTCTTGTCATGTGTTCAGATGAAATCCACTTTTCCTAAGATGATTCTTGAGGAGTAGTATATTGTTGATGAATTTAATTTCATTATGTACTATCATAATTTAGTGTATACCCTACTGGCCATTCACTTTAGAGGGTAACCTATTTTTTGAAATCAAATTATTGTTCATTTGGACGTAAAAAATTCCATGATTGGGAATTTATATAATTCACATTAGAATGTGAACTATGAAACCATAAATATGTCTAATGATATCTAGCCACAATTCTAGTGACTGGGTATGAGATGAGACTTTGTTGATTATGTTTCTCTTTATTTTACTTTAATAATTGTTAAATATAATAACCATATACCTTTAGGTTTTCATCAGGCACATCCATCGATACCATGGATGTTGGAAGATATCTCTATATACATTCAAATTGGGTTTCTGTGTTCCCATTAGGGGAAATATAAGATATTAATTGTGATCAATAGAATAACCAAATTGCTTCAATTATTACTCATTAATTATTAAACCAAGGATGAGGATTTATAAAATCCCTATGTGAATGAAAATTTTAATTTTTATGGAGTTAATTATGGTAAATTCTCTAATAAGAATCCCCATTTTACATCTTGAATTTGGACAAGCCTCTAGGAGGAACCAAGATCTCAATATTGATTATGTAGATCATATCATCCAATGATGTATGGTTTCACAAAGTGAGCTATAAAAATTATTGATGAAAAGATTCATGGTTGTGTCCTTTAATTTTTTAGGTATTGGGATTTTTGACCCAATTTAATTTTATTATTATAACCTTTACCATATCATAATTAGGATGACACATTTTGAGTCCTATTATAGCTATCTATCTATATCTTTATTTTGTTGGTTGGATATTGGTGAAGCATCCTTGCCTGGACCATGTTTTGTACCAGAGAAAAACAAAAATATTCAATTGATTAATCACAGGATTATGATGTATCATAGAAGGCCTAAATATTATGCTCATCATTCTCAGTGGCCCTTGGATTTTTCATTTGGTGACTAGGTGTTTTTGATATATTCACCACAGTTGGATCACTAATGTATTTGGAAATAGTGAAACAGTTCCAATCAAATTAAGGTTCTTCATGATATTGTTGAGAATGTGGGGGATGCAGATTACTATTTTTCACCTTTCTCTCAGTTGAAATCAATCTGCATTGTATTTTATGTGTCTCAACCAAGTAAGTATCTTTATAACCCTTTTGCATGTCCTGATCTCGGAGGATATTGATGTTGATAGTGATTTATTCATGATTGATTATCTGGTCAAGTTTTTTTTTTCATCGGAAATATATACTTGTTTTAGGAAAACAAATTTGGATCGTCTGTTATGGAACCATTTTTATGATTCATATGAGACATTGGAGTGTGAGGCACTCATGATAGAGCAGTGGTCTCATCTCTTTGATATGAAATCAACATTACCGGATATGTTGGAAAATAATTTTTTTATTATAGAGATGTTTTAACATATCGTTAACATATTTAATGTACTTATTGACAATCAATTTTACCTTACTTTTTTTTGTTTGATCTTAGGTTGTTTTGGGAGTTTTTTGGAGAGTTTTGTGGACATTAAATTTAGTGCACGGTGGGTGCATAGTTTTCTCAAACTCTATTCCCACCCAAAGGAAACCATGGCACCTTAGATTAAGAGGTTTGAATAGTTTTCACATGTGTAAACCAATTATGTTGAAAATCCATGATCCACATCGAGAATCCAAGTATGATTGTATTGTCATTTCATGGTTATTTCAAATAATGCAGGCCAACCCCAGAAACCATTCATGTTGGATTTAATGCCCCGTATATTATTTAAAAAATTATGTGACCCCTTTTAAGATTCCTAATCACCCCCACATGTCCCTAATCTATATATTTTTTGTTTATTGGTTATCTTGAAGATTCATTGTTTCTCCTGATCTACTCTATTATGAAATGATGTACCGATGTTCTCATTTTATATCCTTCCATTATGTTGATCTCCTCAACCATGGTTTCTTCTAATACCCTCGTATCTTTTTCCTAGTGTATGATTGATCATTATTATAACCCAGTCTTAAAATACATATAAATTATTTTTTGTGGAATATATAAAAAATTACATTAATAGATTCACAAAAACCATATTAGTTTATTACCTTTTGAAACATGGGAAACATAAACAATGGAACATAATTGAGATACATTTTCTCCCACTAGGCTATTCATGACTACATCCCTTCTTATGTACATCATACATAATAATGATCTTTATATCTTAGGGAAGAAAACAATAAAAAATGGGGTGATCGAAGATGTTTGATAAGGGTAAATAATGGAGATATGTAATTATAAACCTGAGAATGAGGGTATGAGAGTGTCACGAACTGTCCCCCGGGGCCCGTGTCGTGACTACCCCAAGCCCGCCTTCCATAGACCAGGGGTTGGGGACTATCACCGAAAGGCATATTCCCTAAAACCAGAAAGGCATTTCCTTTATAACCTCTAATCACGCACAACCAGTCACACAACATGATACAAACACAAGTAAACTGTATAGTAAAAGAGTGTGTATAGTAGAAAAATGGACCAGAATACAAGCCCGACTGGAAAGTACAAGAGAACTGAAAAGTACAAGTAGAATTAAACAACTCTTATGAACACCAACCAAGGACACTACCTGAAGAGTAGGTACAGATCATGAATGTTCGTCTCTATGGTACTCCTTGTCTAATGTCCTCCTCCTAGCTACCTCCAGTCCTAGTACCCTCGTCCTCAGTCAGCACAGTCCGTCGTCTGGACCAAATAGAACATGGTGCGAGAGTATCCCATGTAGGGGTGAGTATAATGATACTCATTTGGGACTTTGAGACTCTAAAAGGTCTCACAAAATCCACGAATGATAAACCAAAAAGAATGTAAACAACATTCATCCCTACTTAGGTATATGACCATTCATATACCTAAGTGATGAAGTATACCCATCTTTTTCATGAGGTTACACAAGGCCCAGCTCAAAAGCCCAAATATCAACTATTTCACAAAGGAAGGAATACCAAGAAGGTAACACCACAAAAGTATGTACCACAAAGTTAATTCTACAAAGAAGAATACCACAAAGGTATCACCACGAAGGTAAGTAACACAAAGGTACGCCCCACAGAAGAATTCCACAAAGGTATCTCCACCAAGGTATTCCACACAGAAGATTACCAAAAAGGAATAGAATCATTTCACACCTGTTATAACATAGGTATGGTAGCTATGATGATAATATGTAACTACCGAATCATCATACTATGTTAATAGGCAGACCCACATAGGATCCTAAATCATGAGACCCATGGAGGATCCTAATTTAACAGACCCACGTAGGATCCTAGTACAGCAGACCCATGTAGGATCCTAGTATAGTAGACCCATGTAGGATCCTAGAGAATTACCACGTGAATTCCTAGAGCAGATCTTTGTGGGACCCTCAAATATAGTCCCACATATGTTCCCAAAGCACAAACCCACATAAGATCCCTTTTCATGTTACAGCCAGCAATAGGGTTCCCGCACTAAGCTTGCTTGATTATGGGAGGTTCCACTCTTCAATCAATAGGTCGATACACAAAAGGCCATTATTTTCCACGAAGAGGTTTCTCATTGGACCTCCACATGAAAGGGGTCTCAACGCAATAGACGGTGTGTCAATCGGTCACCCGGTCTGTAAGTTATTGGCCTTTTAGTCCTGAGGTCCCAGATAGAGTCATGTAAGATCAACCAGGCTATACCCCAACATTATCCAAAACTCAAGTGGGTTATAACAAAAGTTCCATCCCAATCCAATGTTTTTTGCACCATAGACGGTTCGAAAAACGGATTCCCATAGCTCAAGATATGCCCAAAGGTGGGAATAAGGTCGAAGTTGGTCCGGGTAAGGTCCGACCCAGTCGGCCAACCCGATCCGACCTGGTCGGCAAAGTGAATTTGACCCGTTATGGACAGACCCAACCCGGTTCGGGGCGATCTGGCCCGACCCGGGTCCGGCCCTGGGTCGACCTGGCCCGTTGGGTCCGGTAGGGACCACCTACGCGACCCACAGTGCGGCGGCCTACGAGGTCCGCCAGCTAGTCGGATGGCCGACCTCCTCCTCGGCATGGTGCTATCACGTGACATGCCTGCACTGGTAGCTGGGTTAGCCAGCCGCCCTCCCTTCACCTCCGCGGAAAAAGGCCGCGGCTCTGGAACGTCGGGCAGGGCAGGCGTTCACCGTCGTCCCCATAACATGGCCCACTGGAATGCCAGTTTCCACACTTGCTCCACCGTGGACAATGGGTTGTGGCCTTTCTCCAATGGCATAGTCGTGTCGATGCCATCATCGTTGTCGGCCGTGGTGCCAACTTCCGCACACGAGTCCCACTGGTGCCAATAGCAGGCACCGATTTCTATCCTTCTCCATCGCGGGTGACACAACTAAAACCACCATGGTTGCAGAGAGGTCGAGGCCATGTTCTTTTGGCCCACACTCTCTACATTATAGTGGTAGAAAGAGGCTCATAGGGAGAGGTTCAATTTAAAGAAAACAATTAATAATGATAAGTCAAAATCACACCTCTACCTCAAAGGTTTGTTGGCGTCGGTGAGGAGGGAAATACGGGTGTCAGTTCGTTGTTGTTGAAGACTTCCCTCATGGAGTGGGAAATCTTCATGAGCACTTTCTTCATTGGAGAGTGTGTTATTCATTAGAGGAGGCATGTTATTCATTGGAGAAAGAGTTTCTACAAATGCTCTCATTTAGAAACCCTTTTCCAACGATTTACCTAACCCAAATAAATAGAATATTCACGTTATTAAATTAATATTGGCCATTAATTGTGATTACGTTGGCATAATTCAAGACATTACGTTGGGATAATTAAATTTGAGGATTCCAAGATACATCCCACATTAAAGAGGGGTTTGTGTGGCCCAAACCACTATAATTCATAATTGGGGGTTTTCTAGTTTGGGTGGCCCCTACCCCCATAATTCAGAAGAGGGGTTTCAAAAGAAAAAAAATGAAATTTATTTTATTTTTCTTCTTCCATGAAAAAGTGAAAATCTAACATCCACCCTCGAACTACTGCGGTCGAGTACAAGGTCTTTTTAAGAGAATATCAGATCTGCGAGTTCAACGTTTCCCTCCAATATAAATTCCGAGCACCGGTTCAAAGGTTACGAAAACTCACTCGCACGTTTACTGAACGTACCAAAAACAAGTTCAGAATTTCATTCAGGGAACACTAGGGCTCAGAATCCCGTGCTGTCAATTTTGGTGGACTCATAATATTCCCATATAATTAAAAATATTACCTGGAAATTTTTGGGTCTTTATATCCTCCCCACCTCAGCATTTTTCATCCCTGGAATCCACATCACAAAAACAAGGAAAATAAGTGGGTGAACTGAGCAAGAATATGGGCCTCCCACTCCCATGTACTCTCCTGACGATTCCTATACTACCAATGCATATGCACTAAAGGTATCGACTTCCCACAAAGTACCTGCTCCTGTTGATCCTCAATCTCCACTATAACCTCTGTAAACATCTCCCCATCATCGATGTCCAGCTCACTATGGTGGATGACATGTGATAGGTCGTGCACGCGTCTCCTCAGCTGGGATACGTATTAAACGGAATTCACCTGGTGCAACTGAGGTGGAGGAGTTATGTAGTAATCCACCTTGCCAACTCTGCTAAGGACCTAAATGGGTCTGATGATCCTCGGAGGTAACTTGCCACCCCTACCAAATCTATTCAAACCTCGTCATGGTGAGACCTATAGAAAGACGCGGTCGACATCCTCGAACTCCATAGGTCTCCGTATCTAGTTGGCATAAAACATATTCCAGCTCTGTGTATTCTTCATCTTATTCTGGATGACCTGCACCTTCTCCCTGGTAGCCCGTACCATATCTGGTCCCATGAGCGCTGACTCCCCTATGTCATTCCATCACAAAGAAGATCTACAAGGCCGGACATACAAATCCTCGAAAGGTGCCATCCCAATGGTGGAGTGATAGCTGTTGTTGTATGAAAACTCTACCAAGGGAGAGTGATCCTCCCAGCTATGACTGAAGTCTAGGACGCAAGCACGCAGCATGTCCTTGAGGGTCTGAATGGTCCTCTATGTCAGGTCATCTGTCTGAGGACAGAAGGTAGTGCTCAAATAGAGTTGTGTCTTGAAATCCACCTGAAACCCCTTCCATTGCTGGGAATTCAAAAGTGAATCACGGTCGAAGAAAAAAATCTAGTTTACTTAATGTAGCCACACAATCTCTTGCACATAGAGGCATCCCAAGCTCTCTTCTGAACCCTGCTCTCATATTGGTAGTAAGTGGTCCAACTTAGTTAGTATGTTGATGATAACCCAGATAGAATCATGACCCATGGATGTACATTGAAATCCAATCATGAAGTCCACAGATACCCTATCCCACATCCACTCTGGGACCTCTAAAGGCTAAACTAAGCTTGCTAGTACCTGATGCTCCGCCTTCACTTTCTAACAAGTGAGGCACTGAGAGAAAAACTCTACTATTTATTTCTTCATTCCCAGCCACTAGTGCTATTGTCGGAGATCCAGGTACATAGTTTCCACACCTACATGTACCGCTAGAGGGGATGTGTGGAACTCCTTCAACACATTGTCCTGAAGAGACACTGATGCCATGATATGTCCTATGAAAAGGATGATGTTCTTCACACCTTCAAAAAATCAATCAGGTGCCTGTCCAATGGATATCTGAGCACGCCGAGCCTCGTAGTCAGTGTCCCCATGCTACACCTCCATGACTTGATGAATAAGTGGGGGAGTGACTATAAGATACTAAAGAAAATATGCTCCATCTCGATTCACAAAGGATATCTACAAAGTGGTCATATGCTCCGTCTCCTCACCTGGAAGATGTATACCAGATCTCCTACTGACTGCATCTGCTAAAACATTCCCTTTCCCAGAAGTCTATACTATCATGAAGTCATAGTCATGGATGAACTCAAACCAATGCCATTGTCTTAGGTTTAGGTCCCACTGATAGAAGATATACCTAAGACACTTGTGATTAGAGTAGACTGTAAAATGTTCTCCCATCAAGAAATGTTGCCACATCTTCAAGATGAATTCCTCTGCTGCTATCTCCGGGTCATGGGTAGTGTAGTCCTTCTAATGTTGTCTCAGCTATCAAGAACCATGTGTGATAAATGCTCGCTCTTGCATTCGGACACATCTGATCTCGGTCCCTAATGCGTCACAGTAGACTACATACCCAATGCCCTCCTCCAGATGCCTCAAGTAGTTGGCACTGGTCATCTTATACCTCAGCTCCTAAAAACACTGCGGGAATCTCTTCGACCACACGAAGGGTTGTCCATTCATCATCAACGCGGATAAAGGTGCTACAACTCCGGAGAAATCTGGCACGAACCTCCTATTGTATTCAGCCAAACCTAGGAAACTTCTTACCTCTGTCACACACCTCGGTGTATCCTAATAAAGTACCACCTTAATATTTACTAGATCCAGTGCAACTCCATCCTCCGAGATGACAAGTCCCAGAAAGAGAACCTCTCAGATCTAGAACTGTATCCTTGAGAGCTTACCACAAAGATGGTGCTCTCAGAGTGTTTCCATGACTATCTATAGATGATAGGCATGCTCCTCCTTAGTAGTCGAGTAGATAGGTATTTCATCGATGAAAACAACTAAAAATCAATCAAGGTATGGCTCAAAGACCTACTTCATGAGTCCCATGAACACTACCGGAGCATTGGTCACACCGAATGACATAACCATGAACTTGTAGTGGACATTACTACATCTGAAAGTCGTCTTCTGCACATCCTCGTCTTGCAATCTGATATAATGATAACCTGATATGAGGTGTATCTTCTAGAACCACAGTTCCCCCATCATCTGATCAAAGAGTTCGTCAATCCTCAAGAGTGGGTACTTGTTCTTCACGGTCACCTGGTTCAGGCACAGATAGTCAACACAATTTCTCAATCTCCCATCCGCCTTCTTGGAAATCAAAATCAGGGCTTCCCATGGACAAACACGAGGGTTGGATGAACCACATTCACTTTAAGTCCTCTAGCTATACCCACAGCTCACGAAGATCAATGGGAGCCATCCGATATACTATTGTAGACATCAGTGTCATCCCAGGGAACAAGTCAATGTAAAATTCCACCTCTCGGTGAGGAGGTAGATAAGAAACATTATCAGGGAAGCAATCTTCATACTGGTCCACCACTACAGGATAGCTCAAACTCTCCACATCTACCATTATGAGGGTTTGGCTATAGATTTGATGAGTGATCAGTTGCACTCTCTTCCGAGTAATTCAATATTGTGCTGCAAAGTCTCCCTTCTAGCCGGTGAAGGTAATCCTAGTCTCATCCATGCAGACACACCACAATTTGCTCCTAATACAGTCAATCTGGGCATGGAATATAGATAACCAGTCTATAACCAAGATGAAGATGTAAGGCCTCGACGCTAGTACTTGGAGATCCTAGCTAAAGCTCTCACCTCCTAGAGTAATCTCATACTGTCGGCACCAGTGCGTAATCATCGAATCCACTCCCGTAGTAGTATCTAACCAAAATGATCAAGCTGACGTCTCTATCGGAATCTCTGAGCTCCGAACGAGGGTCATGGTAATAAAATATTGACTGACACCTGTGTCTATATGTACTTCTGCTACGTTGGAGTAGACACAGATCGTACCTCGTATCATCTCTAGAGCACCGTGGTCATATGCCTCTTCTTACTGGATCTGAGCTTTCCCCATTCCTATTTCTCCATGTGGTCGTGGTGGACCACCTAGTGGTGGTGGAGGTAACTTCTCGAATCATCACCCACCACCAGCCACATGGACATCTCCTCTTCCATGCCTACCTACTCCCGGCAGACCTCCTAGGTAAAACCTTTGTCTCTGCCAGGAAGGTACTTAGACCATCTGCTGATCATCCGTACGATGGGTCAGGCTATCACAAGCCTTTTAAACATGTTTTCCGCATGCGTAACACTTTCTGATCCTTGCATGACTGGATCTGTCTCCGGTTCCCCGCACAACAGACCCTGAATCCTTCAGTCATCCTTCTGTTGGTCTGGTCCTCTTGGACCTCTGTGACATTTGTCTTCTACTAGCAGGAGATGACTCCACTATGTGACGCCAGGTGGTGGGTCCCACTGCTCGTGACTGCTCATCATGAAAACCATCCACTAAGAGGGATCGCTCTAAAACCCCCTCATGCGTCGGGATTTAGAGAGAAATCCCTGATGCCCTATTCTCCCACCTAGGTCCCTGATCAGAGGTCAGTTCACTAAATAATAGGACCTGCACCATATCAGTGGAGTAGCGTGAGAGGTTAGTGGACCTCATTGAATACTGAACCACCATTTTGCTACCCTGCTACAGATGAGGAAACTCATTTATGCGCTCTGCGTGAAGGGTCGCTGGAAAAAACTCTACTAAGAATAGGCTCTCAATGTCTTCCCAGAGAAGTGTCACCTCATAATGAACCTGGAGCATCATGATCCTCCATCTGCCTGTTGCTTCCTGCAGAATATTGGCAGAAAGGATCACCAAGAGATCAGATGGTGTCCTTACCAATCAAAAGACTCTCACCACAGCCTCCAACCAATCCTCAGCCGCCTGTGGGTCTGTCTCACCCCAGAACATGGGTGGCCTCTAGCACTGTAACCCATGAAATGCACTCAAGCAGTGTGCACCCACTATTGCTAGGGTTGGTGGCATTGGTGGCCCAAGGGTAATGGTACTGCTGATGCCTGAACTGAAAGAGGGTCCTGCTCCGAGGCCCCATCGCTTGGCATCCCATCATCACATACTATACCCAAAACCCTAGCTAGCTAACTGCATGGAGGCATCCTGGAATAAAATAGGTGTTCCATAGTCAATAAGTTATACTTGGTGAGCTGACTCAAAAAGATAATAATTAAAAATTTTCAAAACACACACGTAATCAATGTATTCGTGTACTGAGTTAGAAATCAGAAGTCATGGTCATGGTGTATGGATACGTCGACCACCACACCAAAACTGGATTCCCTAAACTGATAACCACAGACACTATAGTTATCACCATTATTGGTAAAAAAAATTAGAGTCCAATTTTCTAGAGTAGAACCGACTCATCTGATTCCAATTTGTCACAAACCATCCCCCGGGGCCCATTCCCTGACTACCCCAAGACCGCCTTCAATAGACCAGGTGCTGGTGACTTGCACTAAAAGGCGTATTCCATAAAATTTGGAAGGAATTGGCTTTTGAACCTATAAACACACACAACCATGAATAAAAAATGATACGAACTCAAGTAAAATGTATAGTAAACAATTGTGTATTGTATAAAATGGGGCCAGAATACAAGCCCGAATGGAAAGTACAAGAGAACTAATAAGTACAAGTAGACTAAAACAGCTCTTGTGAACACCATCCATGGACCCTACCTGGAAGGTAGGTACAACTCGCGAATGGTCGTCTCTATGGTACGCCTCATCTAACATCCTTCTCTGAGCTACCTCTAGTCCTAGTACCCTCTTCCTCAGTTAGTGTTTTCGGTCGTCTACACCAACCACAACAAGGTGAGGGCATAACCCATGGAGGGGATAGTATAATGATACTCAGTAGGGTCCCCGAGACCCTCAAAGGTTTCACAATATCCACAAAGGATAAATCACAAAGCATGAAAACAACAGTCAACCCTACTTAGGTATATGCCTATAAATATACCTAAGTGATCATGTATACCCATCCCATTCATGAAGAAACACAAGGCCCTAGTCAAAATCTCAAATCTCAACTATTCCGCAAAGGAAGAACAACCACGAAGGTAACACCACACATAAGAATACCACAAAGGTATCACCACGAAGGTATGTACCCCAAATGTATTCCACAAAGAATAATACCACAAAGGTATAACCATGAAGGTAAGTACCATAATGGTATTCAACAAAAAATATTACCAAAATTGAATTGACTCAGATTACACCTAGTATAACTTAGGTACGATAGATATGATGATTAGATTTTCCTACTGAATCATCATACTCTATTAAGAGGCAGACCTCCATAGGATCCTAGTACAGCAGACCCGCGTAGGAACCTAGTATTGCAGAACCCCGTAGGATCCTAGAGTATTCCCATGTGAATTCCTATAGATGATCCATGTGGGACCCTCGAACACAGACCAACGTAGGAACCCAAAGCACAGACCCGTATAAGATCTCTTTCTCATAGTACAGCTAGCTACAGGGTTCCATCCCTAAAATTTATTAATTATAGGAGGGTTGGCTCCTCAAGCCAATGTTCAATACTAAAACTTCCACAAAATTCCATGATAAAGTATCTCAAAGTACATCCATTTAAAAGGGGTCTCAATTCAATAGACGATACGTTAATCGGATTCCTAGTCTGTAAGTTATTGTCCATTTAGAATCGAGGGCCCGGTGGGATTCGTCTTCGATCCAACACGGACATACTCGAAATTTATCAAAAACTCATGTGGGGTTTACCAAATGGGCCATCTATATCCAAGGATTATTTCACCATAGACGGTTCATCAAATGAACGCCTGTAGCTCAAGATATGGCCGAAAGAGAGAATAGGGTCGATGATGGTCAGGGTCCGGTCATACCTAGCTTGGGCCAACCCAACCTGATTTAGGTTGACCCGGCCCGACCTGGGTCTGTACTTGGGTCGAATTGGCCCACTCGGTCCAGCCCAGCCCATCGGCGTAGCACGGCCCACCGATTTTGCGGCTTGCTGGGTCCATCAGCTAGCCTACTAGGTCTTTCGGCTGGTCGAATGGCCAACCTCCTCCTCCAAGTGGTGCGGTCGTGCATCGTACCTCCATCAGCAACCGATTTGTCTTTCCTCCCTCCATTCGATGCTGCAACACAAGGTCAGTACTTCAGCATTCTGGGCGGAACGGACGCATCCCAATGTCCCCATTGCGAGGCTAGTAGGAATGTCGGCTGTGGCCCTTGCTCTACCGTGCCCAATGGGCCGCAACCCTTCTCCGGTGGCGAGGTCAGGACACCGCCATCATTGCAACTGACCGAGGTGCTGGCCGCCACACCCAAGTCCCTCCGGTGCAAATCTCTGGCACCCGTTTTCATCCTCCTCCATTATGAGTGATGTAAAAAAACCCCCAATGTTGCAGAGAGGTCGTGGCCATGTTGGTTTGGCCCAACCTCTCCATGTTTGTGCAGTTTCAGGCGGCTCATGGGGGAAGGTTCAACGTAAAAGAAAACAATTAATGAAGATAAATCAAAATCACACCCCTAACTCGAAGGTTTGTTGGCATCAGTGAGGAGGGAAAGACCGGTGTCAGTTCATTGTCATTGAAGACATCCCTTGTGGAGTGGGCGTTCTTCGTTGGAGAGCGCGTTCTTCATTGGAGAGCATGTTCTTCGTAGGCGGTGACACATTCAACATTGGAGAAAGAGTTTCTCCAAATTGTCCCATTTTCCAACCCTCTGCCAATGATTTCCCCAAACAAAATAAAAAAAATAGCCAACTTATTAAATTAATGTTGGCCATTAATTATGATGATGTTGGCGTAATTCAAGGCATTACATTTGCACAATTAAATTGGTGGTTTCCATGATACATCCCATATCAAAGAGGGGTTCAGAAGTCCCCTACCACTAGAATTCAAAATGGTGTGTTTTCTAGTTCGGGTGGCCCCCACCCCCATAACTCAAAAGGAGGGTTTCAAAAGAAAAACTAAATATTAAAATAATTTTATTTTTCTTCTTTCATGAAAAAGTGAAAAACTAACTTCCACCCTTGACCTACTGAAGTCAAGGCGAAGGTCCCCTTAATAGAATACCAGCACTGCGAGTTCAACGGTTCCCTTGGATTTCAATTCTGAGCACGAGTTCAAAATTTACAAAATCCCACTCGCACGTTTACTGAACATGACAAACATTGTTCATAATTTCATTCCGTTCATGATGGGCATCGGAATCACGTGATGTCAATTTTTGTAGACTCATCAAATTCCCATTTAATTAAATAAAATTACATAGAAAATTCAATGTCTTTACAGAGTGTTTGACTATAAGATTAGAAGATCAAACCCTATATATCAAAGATCATAAATGAAAATAATGTAATAAAAATTAGAACATAATAAGAAATGAGTCATAAGGGAAATAAGATCATAAGACATGAAAGCATAACATAGGAATAAGACATGGAATTGTTTTATACACATACACTTATAATATCGATCCCTGTAAGTCAATGCGCATTGCTATAAATAATATAGGAATCTCATGGTGACTACACTTACTAAGGGGACACACCAACATCCCCATATGTATTCCTTTCCTTGTAAGGGATTAGGGTTCCTCATCTTCCAATAGTGAATCTGGGTTCACCATATTCCCATAGTGGACCAGGTTTCCCCTTCTTCTATATTCATGGTGACTACACCTATTAGGCCAGACATACCACCCCCACTAGTCATTGTCCTTCCATTATAAGGGAACATGTTTTCCCATGCTCCCACATTGGATCAGGTTTCCACACCTCCCAACTTCTTAGTGACCACAACTACTAGGTGGGATACACCACCATCCTTAGTAACAATCATTTCCTTGTAAGGGAATAGTTTTCCCCATGTTACCAAAGTAGATCAATCCCCTCAACATGAATCATATCGTTATATCATTATATATAAATATTTACCCAATGCATTAGAGGTAGATATAGTTCACACCAATATCTTAATGAAAACGTTCATAAATGTTCCAAAAATTCATCAACAATAATATCATAACCCAAGAAATTAAATGGGTATCATAAAAATTTAATCATATCATAAGGATTAGGAAAATAGATTGATTTCATTATCATTTAATCAAATGCAGAACCAATAAAAATAAATGGAATTCATATAAATATATCCCGTGGAGAATATAAGATCTTCATAATCATGTAACCCGTGAAAGAGAAACATGTGTCATAAACATCATGCTATTAATAAAAAACCATTAAATATTAAATATTAATGGTATTCTTGTATCATTTCCCCAATAAAGATTAAAATATAACAACAAATTTCTTCTTAGTTAGAAAAGGATTTTGAAATATCACTTGAAAATTTTCTTATATAAAATACCCTTTAGTTGAAAAACAATTTCATTAAACCATTTAAAAAAATTTCTTATAAATAATGATTTAGAATTTCATTTAAAACACTTATTAATGAAAATATATTTTCTAATTTCTAAAACCCTTTTTAAAACAAAATTAATTTTACAAACATTTTTCTTTTAAAATATCCTGGAAAACATATAAAGGAAGCCTAAATATATTTTGAGAATAGTTATCATTGTAGAGACCTTGAAAACTCATACTGAAATCCTGAATTTTTTTTAAATATTTATTCCTTAAAAAAATTAAAAAACATTACATATTAGTCTTGAAATCATTTTTAAAACAACTTTTATTTAGTGCTTATAAAATAATCATTAAAATATTTGAAACACTAGTTAATTATAAAACATTTATTTGAAAGCCAAAATTCTTTGATTTTCTATCAAATAAACAAATTTTCATGATATTAGGAAAATATTTCTCATTAAAAAATATCCTTGTAAACATACAAAGGAAACATGACTGAAATGACAGTAATGAGGAAGGGTAATGTCATATATGCCGAACATTTATTGTTTACCATGATAGTTTAGAAGAGCTCCTTGATTAAAAAATAGTGAGAAGATTAATTTTAAAACCATTTTCTTAAATTCCACTATATGGGAAACAAATTCATTCAAACATCATAGGATAATACAAAAAAATAAAAAACATTTTTATAAAACATAATTTTTTATGAAAATATATTTCTGACCGAAAGGAAAAGTATAGTAGGGTTTTCATAAAAAAAATTATTATCTAAAATACATAAGAGTGGGAAATGGTAAAAATTACATAGATATAATATGAATAACTATAGGTTAATAAAATTGAATATATTTATTGTGATTTGGTTCATAATTGTTCATCAATTCTAGCATAGTGATTAAAATATCGATAAACAATGAGATTTTTGCCATAAAATGTTTCCACATTAGTAATTTTGAATTATAATAGAATATAAATAATAAAATTAAATTAATCATGAAATATAATGAAAATATGTATAATAATTATATAATGTGTTGAAGGAATTATATACCACATGTAGAAAAATATAGTGCATAACATGGCATGTGCCTCAAAGAATGAAAATTAGGACAAAATTACTATAGCGATTTGGAAAATTTTGAATCATAAACCCCATGAAAGAAATATCAATAAATGTATATTTAAATACCCATAAATTTAAATACAAGAATCATATAAAAAATGATCATTAGTATACACTCCAAAAAATTGAAATTATTGGTGGATAAGGCATACATCTCATGGAAATAAAAAGTGAGATGAAACACTCTAACATTAAGTATTGAAAAGCCTCAAAACATTAAAAACCATTGTATAATAAATATAAGTTGATTATATAACAAACAATATTCATATTATTACATATAATACCTTATATTATTTTTTTATTTCATTATATTATCCATTTATTAAAAACTAGACGTTAATGTTACGTTTTAGGAAATATTTGTTATATTTTTTTTATGTATTGACTTTTTATTATTGATCCTATTACATAAATCTGGATTTAATTATTTCAAGAATGTAGTTAATGATGATATATTTCATATATATTCAGTATATGAATATTTATAGAAATCTATAATATATTTAAATATTAAACATTATACATCGTTCATGGAGATGGTAGGTCTTACGTACGCATCAACGCTCCATCCATTTTATTATCATTTTGACGGAAAGGATGTAAATGAAATATATGTATATATATAATATTATTAAATTATAATTTTTATGTAATATATATCAAATATGTTTACTAAAAAATCCTTCATACATTCCACGTAACGTGTGAATTAATCTCATCGCTTTGAGGAGGTGGTAGTCCACACTTCCAGAAACGAATTTATCATAGTTACACAAATTGGAAAGAATAAAGGCATGTTAAATATAAAATATCAAGAAGAATTAAAAAATTATAAATTGAAAATATATCATATATAAATATAGTGTGGATCATAACTTCCAACCATGAAATGTGTTAAAGGAAACAAGTAATCCTCATTTTTCAAGGCGATAGTTCTCCCTACATGAATGGCAAGTTTTTTAACTGTTAAATTTAAGTGTGTGTAAGTTTAGGTATAACACTTAGTGTTAAAAAATATAATTATATTTAGGATACTACAGTTATTATTAAAACAATTAACGAGTATAATTTTGTTTGTTGATAAAGGAAGTAAAGGAAAGGATATTGAGAAAGTATCTTACCTCTTCTTTGGGTAACTCTTTTTGGTTTGCACCAAAGGGATTCCAGGGATGGATTTCAGCCCAAAGAGATGATTCATGGTGGAATTTAAGGATGTTTGGAATTTAATTGTGCTGATATTTTTGGATCTGATGTGGTTTTATAGTTGAGAATAAGGGGTAGATATGGTGGCCTTTTAGAGGGAAAGGAGGGGACACATTTGGCATTTTATAAAAAAAGTTACGCAAACTCACAGTTTTACCTCAAAATTTTAATAAAAAACCAATAATTGAATGTGTATCTGGAAAATGGGTTTTTGAAAGGTGTCTAGGTCATTTTTTTCTTAATTTAAAGGATTATTCCCTTAATAAGATTAATTTTACTTTAATTCAGGTAATTAATTTTAATATCTTTCACTTTTATTTTTGGTCAAAAAATTAATTTTATCTCAGTGTACTATATATATTATAATTATTACAACTATATTGGACGAATTATTGAAATTCAATTCACAAAATCATAAAAAAATATTCTTAATGTTAATCTCACAGATGTGGGGAGAAAGTGGGTTTATAAAGAGAGAATGTTCAAAGGTACATTATGATTTTATATCTAAGTTAAATATAAACATATTTATAAAGACCTATATTTGATTAATATATTTATAACTGATTAATTTTTACATAAAAAACAACAAAATATATAATTTATTTATACAAATAAATTAGATGAAAATGTTGTTTTTAATTAAAATTCATTATTTTTTAGTATTCATCAATAATTGATGTTTTATATAAAAATATCAAAAATTCACCCTAATATAATATTGAAACAATTAATTTAAAAATTATTTTCATTTTATCAAATTCCATTTGTAAAATTTTCTAAAATTAATTTTATTATTTTTAACATAGTGACATAAAAAATAATTTTTTTAAGACAATATTATTTTCAATCATATAAATACATTACTAACACATTTATATGTATTATTATCTATCTGAAATTTCTATATAAAACAATTGTAAATTATATTTAAAAATTGGATATAAATATTCATTTTACAATGATTATAATATATGATATAATTATACCGTTTAAATAATTATAATAATAAAATGTTGTTTCACAGAAATTAAATGTTGTGTGTAGAAAAAGTTATACTTTATGATGTTTGAAGTCTATAGTTTACTAGGTGTTTCATATAAAACAAGAAAAAATTAGTTATTTTCAGGAAACAAATATATTCTGTGTTGTGTGAAATAAAATTTTTCAAAATTATTAACTTCATTTGAAAAAAATGATACAAAATAGGTCAGGGTGTTACATTATTCGCCATTTAAAATTAAAATTTCCCTAAAATTCAACTAGTTCATTAATGGTTTCATACATAAAAGTTTATTTCTTAGAAACTCATTACATAAAAAAATTAATACTAAAACATCCTAAAAATTTTAGAAACATGGTGGTTCCACAAATTAATTTATAATTAGGTTTCCACATATGCGAAAATTGGTGGGAAGCGAAAATAGGTACTTATAGGAAATGCATACATATTAATATGGAGTTTTTTATACAATCAATTACAAACAAGTGAATGATTTGTGGAATTTTCATTTCCTCAAATCCATAAAACTAGGAGGATTTAGAAGGCTATTGGATCAACAAAAATTATGGTATTATGACAACATTTTTCTATAATTTTCATAATGTTGTGTATTTATTTTATTAAACATGAATATAAGAAAATATACTTAATTTATATATTTCTATAAACCCAATTTCATAATTTTGTTTTACTTTATTCAAATTTTAAATTCAACCATAACATCAATAAATGTATATCCAAAGATGAACATTTATGCATGAAGCACTAAAATTAACTTTAAATTGATATTAAATCCAATAAAATACTGACATGTATTACTATATCTCTTTAACTATTATCTAAAGTCAATATGACTATTTCATCAATCTATAAACCTAAAAATTAATAATACCTGTTCATCATTATTATTTATTAATAAATAATAATTAATCATTAACCAGGACATTCTGTAGGCCAATGTTAGGCCTAAAACACTTATCACCCTATGATAATGGCTTAAAGAACTGCGGCCTTTACGGAATTGATGGGTTTTCGGTAGACATACTCAATTTTCATTTCAATGACCACATTAATATTATATCAAAAAATAAATATGATTATCATCATTGAAATAATGTTAATCACTAAATAACATATTGAATAAGGTTTTAAATACAACCTCAATACATAAAATCTTCATCCGAAGATTAACATAAACGTTCCATAAATGGTTACAATATAACCATTCCAAAATATGAAAAACCAAATCATTAGAAAACAATTCATGAAATATTTTTAAAATTGATCCCCTATATATAAAAAAGTGTATCGTTCATGTCTAATTAAAAAAACTTGAATACCCTCATCAGATATTCTCATTAAATATGAAAATAAACTGAATCACCAAGAATAAATTTGGAAAACATGTATTCTTGATTAATCTAAATATTAATGAATATATTCCTTAATTACAAGAAGTAGAAAAATCCTCCATGATAACACATATTAATTTTTCAACCAATTCATTATTCGTTCTAAGGTAATTAGTATTGTTCATCATATCTTTATCAAAACATCATTATCACACAATTAGGTGTAAATTAATGTTTATCATCCCATTATCAAAAATATCACCGTTACATGAGATAACTTTTCTACCTCACTTGAACCATTCAAAATAGCCTTAAAAATCCCTAATAAAAAACTTATACTAAAAATAATTATAAATTTCATGATTTATATCACATAATTATAGAAATCAAAATCATATACAATTCAATTATAAATATTTATTCTTAAACCATAACTCATGATTTATCATCTTATCCCTAAATACCATATTTGTAGAATACGATATATGAATCATGACTTAAGGTTCCTCAACCTCAATCCAATCATTTTTATTACGATTATTGTAAATAATACTAGAAGAACATCCCATACCACCCACCTGTCATGAGTCATCGATTTATCATCCAACGTATAACCAGTAATCATGGACCTTATTTATTTTATTCATAATATTTCCACTTTTAAAAATGAATTTAATCATTCCTATACATTCCACATATAAAATATTCAATCTTTTCCCAATTCTGGGTTGTTTCTGATATTGAAAAAGACCAGAAATCATAGGATGAAAAATAGATATCATAGCATAAAGAAATATAATCATTAAAAATAATTATATGATGTATAAATAATGAAAAATACATACTTAATCAATGACACCTTATGTTTATCCTCAGTTATTTATAATCATGTTCTATTTAAATATTTTAAGATTATTCGAAATGATGTTGTGAATTACCAATGAATATCACATAGGAGTGTCAAAATTGGTGTGCATCAAGGCCTATTGTCATGTACTAGGTTATGCTTGAGTCATACCTTATGCACCATTTCATAGTTTTTATCATTAGGTACATCTTTGATTGAGCCACATCCACTTATAGCATCCAGACATGGATTTAATTGAATAAAACCACCCACCCTATCCATTAGCTAAATTCTAGTAAATTTTCATATAATTCTCCTCAGCCTTAAAATTATCCTTAGATACTTATTTTTTTATATTTTCATAACATTTTGTATACTTCCTTTAGTATATTTTAGGTAAAAGTGCCTTATTGGTGTGAGATACTAATGTTTCAATATTAAATATAATTTTTTAGCATTATTTGAAGTATTATAATTGAGTCAGTTTACTAGATTAATTATAACATTCTCTATAGTTATCCAAATTTTGTGTTTCACGTTTTTAGGCTTCCTAATTCAATATACAATAGTTCATTAGAAGTGATCTTTGGAAAATTCTTTTATATGAAGGGTCATACAATACACATAAGAAGACCCAATGAATCAATGGAGATACTGGACTAACCATGATGACTGGGTAATGGGTCTAAATTTCAAAGGCAAAATTTTATGAAACTCCGCCATTAGTTATTTATTATAAAAAATAATCATGGAATAAAATTTTAAGGTCCGACCACAAAAAAGGGGGCTCAACTGTTTCTTTGATGTCCTGCCCACCATTCGGTCCGTGAATTAAAATCAAGACACTATTCCTAAATTTTCCTCTAATATACTCATCAAATAAAGATGGGATTTTTCAGTGATAAATATAAGATGTGTGTGGGAAAATTGAGGAATAAATTATATTTATTTTAAGGCATTTTCATATTCATAAATCCATTATCTTTTCATCCATCGAAAAATAATGGATAGAAATCGACAGTTTAACATTGTTTATGAAAACCTCCATAACATTGGCTCCAAAACTCCAAATGCTGAAAAATGTTGATAGTTGATTGAATGATTTAATATATAAATATTTGAAGAAAATTATTTATCTAGATTCGGCTGTCTGAAATACCAAACTAGAGACCCAAGTACAGGGTAATTTTTGGAATGCAAAGAGCCCACAACATCGGGCTATAAATACATACCCCTCCTCTCCATGTAAGAGGTTAGAATTTCAGAACATTAGGAGGAATCTTTGAATTAATATTGACTTAACAAAGTCCTAGGAGGACGTTCCTTGATATTGTTTCTATAATAGATACCTCCCCACCAAGTTTATTTTCGTTCTCCATTGCGTTTGTTTTCAATTGTATTTTCCTAAGAAATTTTCAATTTCATTTCAATTATATTGAATGTTTATTCTTCATATTCAATATTATTCATCCACAATATGTTTTTAAATATTATTTATCATAAAATATATTAAATCAAGTTGAGACCCCTTTACTTCTATTTCCTTTTCATTCAATCTAAAGTCTGCTTTTAATTATCATCATCGATCATGTGTGTGTGTTCGACACACAACTCTTTTCATACCCTATTATTTTCATTCTATATATAATTAACCATCATAAACATGACAAACATATTATTAACCAAATAAATGTATGAGTAATTCTATCATTGTGAGGAGTTATAATTTGGGTATGTTAAGTGATTTATAGCTTTTTCTCTATGAATAATCTTCAAATTAACATTATGTTTTTTGGACTCAACATGTCATGGATTAATGACTTTTTTTTAATATGTTATTTCCATGGATTATTGGAACCATAAATACACTACAGTAAATTATAATTGATTTATATTAGAACCCTATGTTATTTTACGGATTGGATTAAAGTCCTAAAACTAGGGAATTCCAATCAACATCATCTTGTGAAGTGGGTGTTAATTTAATGCAATATAAAGGAAATATCAAAGATTTCACAAGCATAACTCCCTAATAATGAACTCACCCCAACATTTATCAAATTGTTAAATTGATAAATCATTTCAATTAATCTCTACAAACAACCCCCCCTCCAATAAAAATACAATAATCTAAAAACAATTGACTGTTAAAAATTATAATTTCCATAGATTTTACCCCAATGATTCTATACACATTAGCAAAAAACCAGAACATTGAAAGATCGATAGGAAAAAATCATTCATTCTATCAAATCATGTCGTTACTAGGGATGGAGAAATTAAGTAGTCATTTGTTTCTTATTATTAAAAAAACAAAATAATTGAAAAAAATTTAAAGAAAACAATAAGAAACACTCACCTTCTAAAAAAATCATAAATGACAAAAACACAAAGAAAAATCATCTTCCTCATCTATCTAAATATTATCTGAATTCCTCAAGGCCTCCCAAGGAGTCCCTTGGATCTGTTTGAACCTAAAATAGAGGGAACTATTTTCCAACATTGGAGGAACATAAGTGATAATCAACTAATTTAGGAACCAGTTCTTATCCAACCAATTGAATTAGATATGGAAAATCCTAGGGAACAAAATTAAAAAGAACATTATACCCCTAATATGAATTATCAACCTCTTGGTATTCAATATCCAATCATACAGGTTTACTTAGAACTCAAATATGGTTTGATTCTTCTTCTCCCTCATTTCAATGGGCTAGCCGGTGAGACTCCACATCTCCACCATAAAGAGTTCCATGTGCTGTTCTCTACCATGAATCCTCAAGGGGTTTCTGAGGAACACTTCAAAAAATGAGAATTTTTGTTCTTTGTAGCTGACACTACTATGTCATGGCTTTAATACCTCCCTCCATGTTCCATAACCAGATGGAATGAACTGAAGCAAGTTTACTAACAATATTTTTTCCTTGCTTCTTGTACGACTTCTATCAGAAAAGAAAATTAGTGGTATCCACCAATACCCCAATGAATCACTCCATGTATATTAAGAGAGGTTAAAAAATATGTTGGCAACATTCCCACACCACCAAAACCCTATCCTACTATGGATCCAATAATTCTATGAGGGGTTATTGGATGTAAAGAAAACACTTATTGATGTTGCATGTTGCAATGCAGTTGTTAATAAGACTCCGAAAGCTGAAAGAGATCTCATAAGCAACATGGATGAAATCACACAACAATTCCATACTCGAGCACGTGTTCAAGTCATCCAAGCTCAAGATAATCAATCGATAGAGATGAACAAGATGATGGTGTGTCTTAGTGAACTAAGAGGTCTTGTGCGACAGCTACCTATGGCGTCCAAATCCCCAACCTCATCTTCCCACAATATCTATTACCTATACTTATAAAGAACTATGGAATCTAGATCTCACCTTCTCATACATTTGAAAAATTTCCACAACTTGTAGAGGATACTATTGATTTATCTGAACCAATTGAGCACAATGAAACATATTCTCAACGGTACCCGAACACTCAATAATCATGTCAGTTTGTCAGAAACTTCAACCAATCGCTCTATGATCCCTTATATTCAACATATAACCCTTTCTTGAGATATGGGAATCCCATATCTCACCCCCTTAGTTCCCTCATACAAATCCAAATCAGTTTCAAAAAGTTCAATGTTGTGGTAACTTTCACCAATCTAATCCTTTTGTTCCTCAACAACAAAGGAACAATCCTCCTAGATTCCACTATCCTGGGGAGCCTTTCTAATTCCAAAACCAATACAACCAATTTCCTATGAACGAAAATCAAGGAAATCCTAATCCAGGTAAAACCTCTTATTTGATGCAACCACGTGATAGAGTAGTTGAATATCTTGTCTCATTCACCCATTCCTTCTTTCAAAACATTGAAACACAAATTAATGAACTCGTATCCCAAAATGAGCCTGCAATAATAATAAAATTCTTCACATCTCCCAGATCAACCATTACCCAAACTTAAGGGTAATGTAAGTGCCATTACACTTAGATCAGGGAATCAAATTACTAAGAATAATAATGACTCCTCCAACTCCCCTATAAATTTGGACCAAGAAAAGGAAAAGAAAAAGAAACATAATAAGGAATCTGAATCCATTTCCCCCACCTCCTTCCATTCCTCTTAGGAATCCAATTCATTTTCCTCAAGATATTTCTAAACCAACGAGGTCCCTTGAACCCAATATAGATATTCATGACATGTTTATACATGTGTAAGTAGACATATCCCTCTTAGATTCCATAATAAAAATCCCTAAGTATTCCATGTTTCATTAGGAATTGTGCACCCACAAGAGGAAATTTAGGACCTTCAAAAGTGTTTCCACCCAGTAGTCTATTCCAATAAAGTGAATGGTTCTAGGGACCTTTATATATCCATGAAAATTTTATGTTCCAACTTCGATGATGCACTCATAGACCTAGGAGCCTCAATTAATGTCATGCCCAAATCCATATTCTCCAAACCTTGGTCCGGGTCGCTTAAATCCAAAGTGTGTTGTCATTCAATTGGAAAATCGATGAAATGGAAGTCCTAAGGGTATAATCATGGGTGACCGTGTTCGTGTGAATGATCTTATCTTTCCTGCTTATTTCTATGTCCTTGACATGTAAGGTGAGAATAAATCTTCTCAATATAACCTAATTCTAGGATGACAATTCAAAATGACAGAGAAAACCAAGATTTATGTCCATTCATGCATCTTATCCGTGGAATTTGGTCACCAAATGGTCAATTTCAACATTTTCTAAGCCATGCAATATACATCTGTAGATCACTCGGCATTCTCAATTCATGCTTCTGAGGAATCTTCTGAGACTCAGTTGAACCATATTCCCTCATGTTAATCATGTTCTAAAGAGAGAGGATCAAGTGAAATATGAACCATGATTAACCTAGTCAGAAATGGTAAAGTTTATGTGGACCTTTCATTCATAGAATCTATAAATCTGGAGGAACTTGAAAACTCTCTTGAATCCAACATCAACTATGATCTCTACTGCTCCACCTTGGATAATATTAAGGAAAATGAATATGAAGAAAATGAAGTCCTTTCGTCCATTGCTGAGTTGTGTAAACCACAAATGAAAAATGATACTGATATAAAACCACTTCCTAAACACCTGAAATATGAATTCAATTTCCATGATCACTCTTATCATGTCATTATCTTTGCTTCACATACCGAAACAATGGAGTCCAAACATGTTTGGTTGATAGAGGAAAACAAAAAGGCCTTAGTTTGGACCCTAGATGACATACCATCAATCAACCATGCTATTTTCATTCATCACATTCATCTTGAGGAATAATATAATCCAATTATACAACAACAAAAATGATTCAATCCACTTATACTTGAGGTAGTTAGGGAACAGGTCACCAACCTTCTTCAAGCTGGTGTTATCTACCCAATTTCTGATAGTGAATTGGCTAGTCCAATTCATGTTATACCTAAGATGGGTGGGATAACTATTTTTAAAAATGAACCTAGGGAGATAGTCACACATCGAGTGAGGAACAAATGGTGTGTGTGCATTTATATAGTAAACTGAATGTTAAAAAAATAAAATACCACTACTCTATTCTATTCCATGATCATATTCTAGAATTAATAGCTATAAAGCCGCACTATTGCTTTATTGATGGATACATTGGATACTTCAAAATCCCAATATCGCATCTTTATTAAGAAAATACTACTTTCACTTGCCCCTTTAGATCATTTTCATATTGGAGAATGCATTTTTGCCTTTGTAATGCTTCTGAAACATTCCAATGGTGTATGATTAGTATCTTTTCGGAATTCATTAAACACTACATGGATGTATTCATGGATGAAATTACCATTTATGGTGAGAAATTTGAATATTGCTTGAAATTATTCTCTCTTGACCTTAAAATGTATGTAAAGTGTATCATTAGGTTAAATTTTGGGAAATTTCACTTCATGGTGGAAAATGGGATTGTTCTAGGGCACATTTTTTCAAAATATGGTATTGAATTTGATCCAGCCAAAATTTAAGTGATCCAATATCTTCAGGAACCCACATCAATTTGAGACATTCGTTCATTCCATGGTCATGCTATTTTTTTCAGTGGTTCATCCATAACAATAGTAGGATTTCCCTCTAACTCACTTGGTAACTCCAAAATGAGGTCCCATTCCATTTCAATGAAGTTTGCAATAGGGCCTTCATGGAACTCAAAACTACCCTTACATCTTCCCCAATAATCCAACCACTAGATTGGTGTTTACAATTTTAGTTGATCTGTGATGCTTCTGATGGAGATTTTGGGGCTGTTCTTGGTCAATGAAGATAAAAGATTCATCATGTCATCTATGATGAATCAAAAACATTGGATGAAACTCAATATCACTGCATTGTGACTGAAAATGAACTTTTAGTATGGGGTTTTGACATAGATAAATTATGGCCCTATCATTTTGGTACCAAAATCCAAATCTTCACATATCATTCTTATATAATGTTCTTACTCAAGAAATGTGATTTAAAACTGAGGATAATAAGATAGATCCTAATTCTCCAAGAGTATGATCTTGAAATAAAATATATTCTAGTAAAAGAAAACCCTATGGATGATCAAATGAGTAGAATTTATAATACTTCTCATTTAGTAATCATTGATCTGGAATTCCCCACTGAGCACCTTTGATCCCTCACTCCAATGTTACCATGATATGCCCCAATTGTAAACTACATTTTTGCTCATATTTTTCTAGAAACTTTTTCAAAAGAATAAAAAATGATGCTGAAAAGTGATACAACATTCTATTTTTGGGAAGATAAAAATAATTGGAAAATTGGGGATGACATGGTAATTCAGAGATTTTTTGATGAAGATGAACATTCCTCCATCGTAGAATTATGTCATTCAATTCCTAGTGGTGGCCACTTTGGACCACAATGGAACTCCAAAAATATCTGAGACTCTGGATTCTTCTAGACTTCACTCTTCATGGTCTCACATGAGTTCTTTCAGTCATGTCCCACTTTCCAAAAAAAAATTCCCAATTTGAAAAAAAAATCCAACATCCTTCATTCTTCTGTGAGGTTTTAGATACATTGGGAATCAATTTCATGGAACCGTTCCCCCTTCTAATTGATTATCATACGTTATTCTTATTGTATATTATATTTATAAGTGGGTAGAGGAAAAACCCACAAGAAAGGATGAATCACATACTATTATTACTTTCCTAAAATCCCACATATTCCACAGATTTGGAACACCACGTGCACAGATAAGTGAATTCAGAACTCATTTTTGTAATAGAACCATAAAATCTATTTTCAAAAAGAATTATGTTGTACAAAAAACTTCAACTACATAACACAGACTAAAAAATGGAATGAATGAACTCAATAATAGAGAACTAAACGGTGTGATTAATAGAATTGATAATCCCACAAGTAAAGACTGGCCTGAAAGACAATGTGAAGCACTTTGGGATTATCAAACTGCCAATAAAACACCCATTTGGATGTCACCATTTTAGACCAATTTTGGGTAAAGCATGTCATTTACCAGTTGAAATCGAACATAAGTATTTTTGGATTGTGAAAAAAATGTAATTTTGATTGTGAAAATTTATAGAAGAAAGATTGTTTTAGTAAACTGAATTGAAGGATATTCAACTTGATTTATATGATAATTCCAATACGTACAAATAAAAGGCCAAGGTACTCCATGAAAAACACATCTTGTGAAAGGTATTTCATGAAGGTGAAATGGTAATGCTCTTCAATTCAAGATTCTATTTCTCCTTGGTAAGTGTAATTCTCATTGAGATGGTACTTTGGTTATTACCAATGTTTACCCATTTTTTGACGTGCATGTCCAAGACCCCTCCTTAGAAAAGACATTCACAGTTAGTGGACATTGGTTAAAGAATCACAATGATATGACACACTGATACACTGAATATGGGTATACATGTGCACACATATTTTTGAAAACAAGAGCATGTTTTCAAAAAATGAAAACTTTTTATTGGACAAATACTTTGATTTTGGTGATCTTGATTATATTTTGGGGCCTTTTGGCCATGTACACAAATCGGGTGAACTCTAAGAAAAATTTCCAACTACAAGGCGTGTATATACCTACCTGCCATGTACATTCTGACTCAAACACAGATCATCAATACAAGTTCATGCCCATGTTTCCAGAACAGAGACTACATGCCTTGTGAGTCATTACTACACACCATGTACATGCTTCTTGATGCGATTGGTTGCATTTTCCAGAGACTATATTCCATGTGAGGTGGTGCCACACGTTGTATAACCTCTAATAATTGGTCGTCAATTTCATGGAAGTTAATGGTGATGCAACTGGCCATCTACCCAAAAAAACTACGACAAAATCATGTTTATGACTCTAAACAGAGTGTACTTTTTATACACGTAGTGTACTATTTTTCTATAAATAGATGAAATGGTCTCTAGTTTTATAAAGTTCAATATTCAATATTCAAAGAAGGGAGGTTTCTCTGCCCTGCAGTCTTGCTACCGTTGTTCCTCTACTCCACAATTACACCATTCTACCAAATAATTCACCTCTCCTCAATGTTTCTGAAATGACCACATCAGGTATTGAGGGTTCTTTTTTCAAATTTTCTTCCTTTTGTTACCAAACAACCCATGTGTTGGGGCTGTGGATGATGAAAGAGTGTATTAATTTGGATTAATTTTAATGTTTATGTTTTTTTTTATTTAATTATTCTGAATCTTATTCCATCATTTCTTTTTATCACTAAGAATTATGACTTAGATCTAGGGAAGAATTTTCATGTCCTCAATGGAAGAATAACGATGAATACATTCATGATCATTGGATGTATTTATAGCCACACAAATTTAATAATCTAAATAAATAATTGTAAAAAATTGATTACCAGACAAATGAATCTCTTTCTTCAGTTCCAGACGTAGTTGACCGGACCAGGGTAACCTTGTAAAAATTGAAACCTAATGTGTTGGGTTATTATGAACAACACAAACTAACAAGTAGTTTGTAAAAACTCTATAATCACTATAGACACAACACAATCATTTTTTTATCAACCACATAAAATCCCACTTTTGTTCTCTTGACCATTATTCATTAATACTTACTTAAATAAGGAAAACAGTTGTCATAATCAAAAATAAAAATCCCACTCTAAATTCAGAATCCTTTATTAAGTTAACTCCAAATGAAATAAAATTCACGCACTCATCTGTTCCCTATGGATCGACCCCACACTTATGCAATAATATCTTAAGAGTGAGTAATATCAACTTGGGACACCGATAACATACCTTCAGTGAAACGACAAACCAAATATTGGTGTTGTTGCTAGGGTGTTAGGTTTGAGTGTTAAATATAGTTTCGTTTTTGTTAAATTAGTGAATATAAAAATTAAACATTCCAAAAAAATCTATTTTCTAATCCCACATCTATTTATCATTCATTTTCCCTTTTAGGTTTGGTTTTTGTTTTGTGTGTGTGCAGGATCACAGGTTCATGGGAAGCATCCCCACATGGTCCAGGAGTGCCGAGTCATCAGACATTCTTCCGATTGACCCAAAAAATGAATGGAAATTATTGTGACATAAACATGCACTTGTGGAAGATCATAGACAATACTCTCCACCCATGGAGAAAAAGGAGGACATAGAGTTTTCCCTGAAGCTACATTGGGACACCTATACCAGGACCAGCAGCCTCCCACTACCGGTATGCCAGAGCATGCCCCAGAAGGAGTCTTCATGGATTTCCTCCTAGGGAAATATCAGAGGATGCCACAACAACCCCCTCCGATGTACGTCCAGCCCCAAAAAATGGAAGAGGATCTTTCAGCAGCCATACGTTTTCCCTTAGGAGGAAAAACAAATTCCGCCTCCACTCCCTTCACACCCACCTACACACCATATTCTCATGGAGTATGACCGACTGTATATTCACGGAGCTGACATGAGCTTCATCCATATTCCAGTGTAGGCCCATCATTTCAAGATAAACCCTACTATCATGCAGATAATCCAAAACAGAAGTTTAGTTTGGTGGCCTACCTAGCGAGGACCAAAACGCCAAACTCTACATTCTCCTAGAGATATGCGACATGTTCTACTACCACAGAGTGTTTGAGGATTCCATTCATCTTCCCCTCTTTCACTTATCTTTAAGGGATAATGCGAATTATTTGATAAAAAAATTTCCAAAGCGATATATCCTCACCAAGGAAGAGCTATCCCAGGTGTTCTTATCAAAATATTTCCCACACTCAATGAAGGTGACCTTGCAGAACAAAATACACAGCTTCCAACAGCATGACTGGGAATCATTGTACGATGCATGGGAGCATTTCAAGGAGATGATGTTAAAATTCCCAAACCACAGACATCCACTCTAGATGTTGGACCAGTCCTTCTATGGAGGAATGAAAATGAACAGAAAGTACATGGTGGATGCTATTTCTAGATGTATGGTTATGAATAAGTCCCCTATAGAGCTTTTCAATCTACTGGAAGGTATGTCTACCAACAACATCTAGTGGCATTCCGAGCGAGGCACACAAAAATGAGGTATGAAAAATATCGATGCCAATACTATGCCTTCTACCCATTGGGACGATGTGTCCCAAATGATTGACATGCTAAATTTGAAGAGCACATCCCAAGTACACGTGGAAAACCATCGGACATGTAGTGAATGTGGTAAGAACTAAATCATGGTAGAATACTCAGGACCTACAGCTAGACCTTCGACGAGCGAGGAGATCTATGTTTATCAAAACCGACGGATGAACCAATACCAGCAGTACTAGAACCCGACATGGCGTGATCACTTGAACACAGGTTGGGGCCCACAACAGCAAAAACCTCCTCCCCAACGACTGCCTAGATATAATCAGCCCCAGTATCAGAACTAGTACCTGAGGAAATAGAAACATTAGTAGGGTTGTTTCTAGTAGAAAGGTTATCAAAACCCTCACTCATAGTAGCTGAGGCAGCCACCGCCCCCACCAGCTGCCCAACCACCTCAGCCGAAGAACACCTCAAGGATAGAGGATCTCATGAACAAGTTTATATATACCTCTGAGACTAGATTCTAGAATCAAGATGCTACTATTCTAAGCCTAGAGAACTAAATCATACACCTGGAAAACCAGCTCTCTTTGAGGTATCCCTATGCACAATAGGGTAACACTGAGAATAACCCGAGGGAGGAGGCCCATGTTGTCACACTGCGGAGTGGAAATGAGATCCAATAGAACGAACCAACATAATTAGGTGCACAAACACCCCATGCTGACAAAGAAGGAACATTTTGAAACCCCATCTCATCCAATGGAAAACCAAAAGAGGCCTCACAGGGATAAGGAAATGGGGTTGTCAAAACCTTTCATCCTGGATTACCCTTCCTGGATACAATGAAATAGAGAAAGCTAGACCACCCTTTTGGGAAGTTCATGAATGTTTTCACAAATTTCCACATCAACATTCCATTTTTTGAGTAACTGATGAAGATTCCCAAATTTTTAAAATTCATGAAGTAGATCCTCTCCAAATAAATAATATGGAGGATCTGGGAACCATTTCACTGACCAAGGAGTGATCAGTGGTTCTATACCATTCGATTCTTCCCAAGCTTCAGGATACAGGTAGCTTCACTATCCCATGCACTGTTGGACCATGATAGTTTGAGAAGGTCCTTTATGAGTTAGGGGCCAACGTCAACCTCATTACCTTTATATTTTTTATGAAGATAGGGCTCAATGTCATGAAACCTTCTCAAGTATCCCATCATCTTGATGACCGATCCATAAAATATCTGAAGGGGATATGGGAGGATTTGCTAGTAAAGGTGGGTAGGCTAATCCTCCTCATAGATTTCATCATCCTCGACATGGAGTAATACCAAGAGATGCCCCTCCTTTTGGGAAGGCCATTATTGTCCCCTGGGAATGTATTGATTGATGTACACTTGGGGGAGTTTATTGTTAGAGTAATAGATGAAAGAGTACCCTAAAATTTCCTAAAATTCATAAATCAAGCATCATTACCAGAGTATGTGGGATTCTATATAGTGACCACCATGGATGATTAATTGAGAAAAAAAAGAGATTCTCTAGTATGTTCCATCAGCTCAGATGAAATGGTTTTTCACGACATTCTATGTGATGAATCACTGGAGGACCAGTAAGTCATTGAAGGTCTGGGAAACTACTACTGGCAGCATGCTATTATTCACGAAATTTTGGAGCATGTAAAGGTACATCCACTTGTACCTTTGATTCAAATGGAACCTACTCTATAACTGAAGCCTCTACTGTATTCATTGAAGTACAGGTACTTGGGATACCATTAGAACATTTCAATCATACTGAGTGTGGCACTGTTGCAAGAGTAGGAGGATGCACTTCTGTAGATTTTTAAGCAGTTGATGAAGGAAATTGGGTGGAAAATTTCAGACATGATGGGAATCAGCCTTACCATTTTCACCCGTAAGTTGCTGAATGAAGAAGGAGTGAAGCCATCTTGGCAACCACAATGACGCCTGAACCCCCCAAGAAGGAAGTTTTTAGGAAAAAATGTAATTAAGATTCTAGTTGCAGGCATCATATACCCCATCTTAGATAGTCCGTGGGTGAGTCTCCTACATGTGGTGCCCAAAAGGGGGGTATCACTATGATTTCAAATGACAAGAACGAGCTCATCCCCACACACATTGTCATGGGTTGGAGAGTCTGTGTGGGATACATAAAGCTAAATTAAATCATGAAGAAGGATCATTTCTCCCTTCCCTTCATCAATCAGATTCTACATAGACTAGCGGGGCACGAGTTTTACTACTTCTTGATGGCTATTCTTGTTACAATCAGATTTCCATTTCCCAAGAGGATCAAGAGAATAAAAAATTTAATTTCCCCTATGGTACTTTTTTATTACATAAGTATGTTTTTTGGCTTGTGAAAAACACCCTACAACTTCCAGTGATTCATTCTGGATATATTCCATGACATGGAAGAATAGTTCATGGAGGTTTTTATGGATGCTTTTTTCATTTACGGAAAATCATTCACCACATTCTTCCAGCACCTCGAGAAGGTACTTGAATGAAGTGTGAATAGTAACCTAGTTTTGAACTACAAAAAGTGTCATTTCATGGTCCATAGTGGTATTTTACTTGGTCATAGAATCTCAAAGAAGGGGGTAGAGGTGGACTTAGAAAATATAGAAGTCATTTCACAATATCTCATTCCGGCTTCCGTCAAATCAATCTACAACTTCTTGGGACATGCAGGTTTTTACAGGCTATATTTCTAGAACTTCTCAAAATTAGCATAGCCATTCACTAACCTTATGACCAAGGACAAAATTTATGAGTTTTATGAGGCATGCACCACATATTTTGATCACCTAAAGTTGTGCCTGGTGGAAACTCTTGTGATGATTTCTCCCAATTGGGAGGATCAATTTGAATTGATGTGTGATTCCAACGACTACATAGTGGGAGAAATCTTGGGCCAGTGGCTTGACTGAACTTTCTGACCTATCTATTATTCCATAAGGATCCTCAACATCCCAAATATAAACTACACTACAATGGAGAAGGATATGTTAGTAGTGGTGTTCTATTTTGACTGGTTCTATTATTATTTAGTGTTATCAAAAGTAATTGTCTATAAAAACCATGAAACACTCAAGTACCAGCTGAACAAGAAGTATGCGAAGCCACAACTGATCTAATGGGTACTCCTACAAGAATTTGATCTGGAGATCCGAGACAAGAAGGGGAGTGAAAACATTGTTGCTAATAATCTGTTCCTCTTAGAGATGTCGTATTTTGAGAAGGATAAATATCGAGAGATCAAAAAGGATTTCCCTGATCATCACCTTTTTTCATTCGAAGAATCAGCTCGGCCCTAGAATGTTGATATTTACAATTATTTGGCTACAGATACCATCAACCCTGCCCACTTCATATAGGAGAGGAAGATGTCTCTCTCTGATGGCAAGAGGTACTTCTCGGAAGATCCCCTAATGTTCTGATACTTTGGAGATGGGGTGATCGGATGTTTCATCCTGGAAACTGAAGTTCACGGAGTCCGAGAATTCTAGAACACATCACCAGTTGGGAAAATAATGGGCCAGAACATACTATAGAAAATATCATGTAGTCTGGGTTTTTTGGTCCAACCATGCCTAGAGATTCCTGAGCTTTAGTTTCCCATTGCGATCGATTCCAAAGAACATGTAATGTGGGGAGCAGAAATGTGATGCGCTATCACCCCATACTGGTGGTCAAAATCTTCAAATCGTAGGGTTTAGGCTTCATGGGGACATTCCCACATCATTCGAGAAAACTTACTTCCTGGTCTATGTCGAATACATCTCCAAGTTGGTGGAAGCTGCTGCTATAGCACACAACACATAAAAGGTGGTTGTTTCCTTTTTAAGGAAACAAATTTTTAGTACGATCAGAATTACCTGTGTACAGATCTGTGATAGAGGGACCCACATAGACAACACGTTGATGAATGGAGTAATTTCAATGTATAGAGTGAAGCATTATATGGGGACACCATATCATCCCCAATCTAGTGAAAAAGTGGATGTCTCCAACCGTGATCTCAATAATATTCTATAGAAAATGGTGAACACTTAACCGAAAGACATTTCTTGGAAGATAGACAATACATTGTGGGAATATCAGAGTGTCTTCAAGATGCCACTTGGGATTTCCCCATTCCACCTCATCTATGGAATGCTATTCCATCTTCCAATACTATTGGAGCACAAAGCTCATTAGTCCATCAAGGCCCTGAATTTTGATCTGAAGGCAGCTGAAGAAAAGCATAAGTTCCAATTATTCGAACATGATGAAATCCAATGGGTAGCATACGAGAATGCCTAGATGTAAAAGGAGAATATGAGAACAATCAATGATCAGATGATTTCATGAAAATCATTCCAACCTAGGGAGTAGTTACCCCCTTTTAACTCCCACCTTTGATTATTTCTAGGAAAACTAATGTCATGATTTTCAGTACCATTCGGGGTTATATTAGTATTTCACCATGGTGTGGGGGAAATTTCTATGGAGGATGGTCAACCATTCATGGTGAACTGACAGTGACTGAAGACTTACTATCACATAGAAGACATGGTGGGGATGCTCTCCACCATGTATCTCAAGTAAGCAGAGGTAATTCGGTCGATCCGAAAGCATAAAACAAAGGTGATGTCTATTAGACAACCTAGAAGACTACATGTACTGTACTACTGGTATACACATCATGTATGATTTATGATTGTGTGTTTTGGAAACTAGTGATATGAATATATTTTAATTTAGTAAATAAAAACGAGTGAAGCCTGTACTTATGGGAATAACAGTAGATTGTATCTGAGCCACCCTTGGTTTGAGTCTCTCCACTCTCTGCATCAGTTCAGGATTCAATCCTTTTTAACCTATGTGTATGTTAATGTCATGTGAGTATTTTTACTACACAATATATGTTCGTTTAAAAAAAATAAAACCAATGGTGGTAATGGGTCGGCTGGCCGGGTCTTTAGTCACGGATCCAAAAGACCCATGTTTAAACCCTCCATCCAGCCAAGTTCGATCATTTTTCACCTTAAAAAACCACATGGTGAGCATTACTATACACATAATGTGCCTCACATTTTCATTATAATTTATAAGGATTTTAAAATAAGAGACAATATGTGTGTGAATTAGGAGAATTGGAAATGTCTCAGCCCCTTGTTCAAATGACGTGAGTTCGAACATGGCTAATCTTCCTACTTCATCCCCATCTCTATAATAAACAAAAAAACATTTTATGTGTTTACATCATTCTGTGTAGATTTTCACCTATGGTTCACCTATTAAAAGTTCTTACAAATGTTAACCAAAACAACCTTCACTCTAGTGGTTGAGGGCTTCCATTTGGATCAGCCGATTGGTGGTTCGAATTGTACCCTAAGCAACAGACTGAATGTTATAGTTATCTTTTTCAAATTTTAGAAACCTCGACTTTTATTCCCTTGATACATTATGTGTATAGGTTTATATTCTAGAAATAATATTTATGTATATTACATTTATTTAGTTTTTAATTAGTAATAATAATTATTAAATAGTTTACTATAATAATTATTATATATATATATATACGTTTAAAAAAAGAGTATAACTAAATGGGGTTTCTGTTAGAGTAAACATTGTGTACCCATGCTATAAATGATGGAAACCCTATATGGTCACACGACATGTAATGCGGACCACCCCTCGCTGCTTTCTTCTCCTAAAATTATCATGGTCACCACTCCTCAAATCCTCATTTTCAATAACTTTCAGCATGTGATTTCATCCACATTTCATTCATTGATCAAGGTACGCCATTTTTTACCCCTTATTTCACAATTTTCATAGTGTTTAGGATGTTTTTCGGATCGGCCACCCAATTAGCCAAAACATGAAGTACGCAGGCAAAAAATGAAGAACACACACCATGTACTTTTGTACATGTACATGAAAATGACAATTCGAAATTTGAAACTACACCATGTGTCTGGTTGACACACACCATGTACCATCCAGAGTCGTGCTCGGTTACCTCATTCACATGGCCATAGGAACCATGTTTAGACACAGAACATGTATGTTCGGTACACACTATGTATCCCATTTCTATGGGCCAGCCCGCGTCTGTCACTCCACATGGACATATGAACCATGTTCATACACACGTTGTGTGTCTTTATGTTACATCGTGTACCTTTCTATATGACCTTAATATCACCAACCCATGTCTATTCCCCTACTCAACCTAGACTATATGTCCAACAACATTTTCTGTCATACCTACACACGACATGTACTTCATCCTTGGTTCTACTCAGACAGCAGTCGTGTCATTGAACCATATGACCAGGAAACAATTTGAACATACATGGCATGGATTCTATCTACACATCATGTATCCTTCCCTAGCCACTAAAATTCCCACTCAGCATGTTTATCAAGATGACATGGGATTCAAACCATCTTACCCTACATGCTATGTACTCTAGGGTTTACACGCTATGTACTTTTGGATTTGTTTTATTTCACACACTTTATTTTTCTTTTTCTTTTTCTTTTATTTTTATTTTGTTTTATTTTATGTTTTTTTAGTTTATAGAGGACAGAGAACATGCTCGAGTGAAGTAGCCCATTGTGGAAACTGAGGGGGAGAGGTGCACTTTTCTTTGAATACGACTCTGATCCACGACGACACCAGGCCCAGATATCTCAGAGTATGATATTTTTCTGCTGGTTATCTTCCCACCACTCACTACCCTAGTGGAGGCTAGTACTAGATACACACCTCCAACACCCCACACAAAACCTCCGAGCACCACCATCTCATCACCACCAGTTTCCACACCTCATGAGCCCTCTTTAGTAGCACCTGATCCCTTTTCGGCCGCCACATCCAACAGAACGTTGCCTACATAGGCCACTCTTCCATAAGAGCCATCCCTTAACGCGACCCCACCTAGGTCGGCCCATGTTGGTTCCCTCTATACTTTCCTATTGTTTATATTCACAGACCTAGAACATGACCGAGTGTGGTTCTTTTATCAACCCACAATCCAGTTGAGTAGTTTTTATCTTGACAGGAGTGTGCCTCAGTAGCTGTGTATCTGGGGGGAGTTGGAGGAGCTCCTCAGGCACATGTCATTACTCACGATATTTCATGTCAGTACTCTTATTTTCAGATATTTCTTTTTTGAGTTTGCTGCATCCTTTGAGTTTGACGGGCTAGAGTACCAGGAGACTCTATGCGACACGGCCTCGGTGGTTCGATTTCAGCTGGGTGGTAAACCTTTTTCCCTTACATTGCCCGATTTTGGCCGATGGTGTGGATTCAATCCCCATCCAGCCACCCCGCCACATGTATGCACACTAACCCTACCAAATCATTATGATCTCATCCCCATGTGATGGCATATTGTTGGGCCTGACAACCCCTACTCTGCCACATCCCAAAAGAGCACCCTCATCATTGACCCTGTCCTCCACTTCATCCACTAGTTCATTAGCACCTTCCTATTTAACCTTCATGTGGATATAGGGGTTGGGACCAGCTGTGACATAGGCCTCTGAGCCTGTGTCATCTAGAAGGACTAGTTGGACCTCCCCAACCTTTCCTCCTTATACATCCATGTTATGTTCACCGACCATCAGGGAAACCGAAATAGTGGGTTCTACGCCACTCGCATTTCCCACCACCTCATAATTTTCAAGCATTCCCTTCCCCATGAATTATTAGGTTCCCCCTAGTGGATGGAATTTCTCATGATTATTTTCATGGTATTGGTCCCAAAATAGGGGCACATACGTCCTTTCCCAGGCCACACCAGACCCTCTGCTGACCTTCTTTCCCCCATGGATGCACCTGCACCTCCTTCCCCCACCTTCCTGCATCCTCACCCTTCCCAACTTAATTTTTCATCACCTCTACTAGTCCTCCCCCTACCATTTCACCTATCGCACCCTCATCCAACCTCCTTAGCCCCATCCACATACCCGTTATATACCACTGCCTGGCTCATCTAGAGCATCTGTAGGCTTATATCCTTCAGTAGCTGAATACATCTCCTCAACGACTGTACCACACAGAACTGATGATGGAGATACTCCTACAACATCAAGGTATTACCATTCCACTGGAGGCAAAAAATACTTCCACACCTCCAGATTCTACCATACCCCATCTGATGTTGTCATGGCCACGAACTCTATTCTAATATTTACTACAGGTACCAGCCCAAATCCTCTTGCAGAGATAGCCATCATGGACGCCCCTTCAGAAGCATCACTACCAAAGTCCAAGGGATCTATTCCTCACACTACTACATCTATTGATTACACCCCACATGTACTAGACACTGCTTCCCCTGAGGCTACACTGTGACTATGACATTTGAGTTTTGTTCTATACATATCTGTTTTCCATTTCAACGATGTGAGGATGTTCTTGCTTGGATTTTTCATTTCCATCATCGGTCACATGTACACTAGGGATATTTTTTTACATCATGACTTATTACTGCAGTTTTTTTATTTGGCATTAGGGGGGTATTATTTCGTTTTTCAGAGTATTTTTTTTGTTTCTCATGTTATTCCATCCCTCTCTCATGCCATTCCTTATCTCTATCCACTTTTTCCCCTTAGAAGTGCACATGGTGGACCATGTGTAGTATTAAGTGTGTCGGAGAGTTTCACGACCACCTTAGTTCATTCCCTTAAATACATATAACAGAAATCATTATTAGGAGATATATTTGAAAATGTGAAGAAATTTTGGCTAGTCATATTTATAAATAACAAAGTATAAGTACGAATGTTTTAAATGTTGAGTGTTAATTTTTTTTTCTTAAGTGTTTTAAAATGATAACTTATATAGTTTTAATTGAAACTTGTAGTCCTTTTCTAATTAAATTGATTAGGATAATCATTTATATGCATATAACAACCTGATTGTGTCTTTTTTTGTTTTTCCCACTCTTGATAGGTATTACAAACCATTCGTCGTATTCCTTCTAATACCCTCTTTCTTGAGAGATTCCTAGGATATACCTGACTAAAAGAATTTGCATGTTTTCATTTCGAAACATGACGATTTTTTTAATTAAATTAAAATGATTGACACATTATATTGTTTCAACACCTTTTATCATGAGACCTATCAAACATATGATCTTTATAAAGCCCCTAGAAACCATGAACAACCCTGATATGAATCCACATTACATGCCTATTTCCTTTCCTACCCTAATTATTTTTAACTTTGAATGATTATTCACCTGATATTTAGAGAGGGAATTGGAAGTACGTTGCACATTTTTGTAAATAGTTAGGAAATTAATTTTTGGGGAGTTCCTCTAGTTTATCTGGTGAAGAAAGGGTTCTAAACCCCTATTAGTGGAATTCCTAAGTGGTCCCCTTAGTTATAAAAAAAGAAGAGAAAAAATAATAAGGACCAGGGGACCTTATACTCCCTTGATGTTTTGTAAACCCTACCTTACTATGGGAGATGGCGGTGATGGGATTATTTCATAAAGATTTTTTAGGAATCATTTACATTGAGATTTATTCTGATTATCATGTAGTGTTATTTAATTAATTTATACTCCCTTCTGATATCTCAGAGTTTATGTTTCACATCCTTATCTACCAGCCCTTATCCACAGAGACATATGAACCTTATTTAAAATCCCTCATGATTTTTTAAATTCAATTTTCTGAAGTATAGAACTATATTTCATCCAAGACAATGGATAGAGTGTATATTCTTTAGATTGGTCACAAATTTTATTTAAAATATCTTGAGTGTTGAGTGTGTTATTTATTGGTGTGATAGATCATCAAGTGGCATGCTTATTTTTCAAAGGTTTAAAATATTTTTAATAGAGAATAAAAGTAGTCAAATGAATTATATATGAGGGATGATTAGAATATCTTATGAATTGAATAGGTTTTTTTTACCTTTTTTTGAATATTCTTTTGTGATTTTATCATTTACACTTATGATTAATTGAATACATTCCTGTTTATATATAGACTCTTTTAATTAGATGTTGAGATTTTATTGAGGGAAGAAAATGACTAATTGTGGTGGGAGTTTGAGACACCTGATTTGTGTATACATTTCCTCATATATTTTGAATAAAATAACATTATTTTAGAAAATACATATAGTTTAGTGGACAAATACATTGATTTTGGTGATCTTGTCTATTTCTAGTGTTCTCTGGCCAAACACCCAAACTAGGGGAACTCTGAGCATAATTTCCAACTAAATGACTTGTATATACCTACACGCTATGTAAATTTATGCTCATACATGGATCAGCTGGACGAGTACATGCCAAAGTCACCAGAACAGAGATGACACACCATGTGGGTCATACCTACACATTCTGTATAGGCATCTTGATGCTGTTGGGGGAGTTTTCTAATGACTACACACTGTGTACCCTCCAACAACCGTCCTTCGATGCTATAGATATTCGAAGCAGCATAGTTGGAAACCTATCTGAGAGAAACTGTGACAAAATTGTGTTGAAAACTATAGGGTGTGAAATTCTTATACACTCGGTGTACTTTTTTTCTATTAATAGAGTACTTGGCCTCCAGTTTTAAGAATGTCAATATTCAATATTTTATGGAGGGAGGTTTTGCTTCCCTACTATCATGCTACTTTTGTTCTGCAAGTCCACCATTCCATCATTATACCTAATAATTCACCTCTCCTCGAAGTTTCTATGATGACCACATCAGGTATCATGGGTTATGTTATCATATTTTCTTCCATGTGTAACTAAAGATCACGTGTGTTGGGGATGCGGATGGTGAAAGAGTGTGGTAATTGGATTAATTTTTATTCCTATATTTGTTCTATTTAATTCGTTATATCATTCATTAATAATTTCTTTTTATCACTGAAAATTATGAGCCTAACTAAGGGAAAAAAATTTAGGGACTGAAAGGAATAATAACGATGAATACCTTCATGATCATTAGAAGTATTCGTCGACTCACCAATGTATTGATCTAAATAATGAATTGGGATCCACTAAATACCAGACCAAGGAGTCAGTTTCTTCTATTAAAGAAATATTTTACTGTACCATGGGATCCTTGTCAAAATTAAAACCCTAAATGATGGGTTATTATGAACAACACAACCTAATAAGTTGTTCTTATAGCCTCCATAATCACCATAGACCCAACACGCTACTTTTTCTATCAACCACATTAAAAACCACCTTGATTTTAATTAAATTTATATGTTAATCTTTACTTCCGTAATAAAAATGGTTTTCATTATGAATAACAAAAATCGCACTCTAAATTCAGCATCCTTCACTATGTTAATTCCAAATGTAATCGAATTCACTCACTCATCTGTTCCCTATGGATCGTCCCCACACTAACTCTATACTAGATTATATGTGGTTAATAATAATTTAGAACACTAATAAAATACCTTTTTACAAATTATAAACCACACACAATCCTAGAACAACATCAACTTCCACTGGATCCACAACTTATATAGTAAAAACCCCACTAGATGGATACAGTGACCTACCAAATCAAAACTAGGGGAACCTCTGTTTCTTTAACTACTCTTCTCTCTCTATCTCTTTCTTCTTCTTCCACCCTCATTTTTTTTACGACATTCCTCTTCCCCATTTTTTTACATTTTCTCTTTTGTGTTGGTGATTCATTATAAAAAAAATAAAAAACATAAAAAACAAAAAAACATTAATTAAAATCACATAGAAAAATGTTGAAAATCCATATCCATAATTACTCACCATCGACATTTTAAATTATGTCTAACCATTTTAGGGAGTCAAAATATATGTTTTTATCTCCAAAAACTTGTGTTTTCATCATATATTTGGAAAAATAATATCGTTTCAAAACCAAAAAAATTGGAATGATAAAATTTTTATTTGGAAAATGATTTCACCAAAACAGTGAGGAACAATATTATCATTCATTCCAAGATAACCTATAGACATCTTTTTAAATTGTGTGTTTTTACCCCCATTTGTGAGTCTTGAGTTTGTGGACCTTCGAGTTGAATTTCCTACTTTAGTGTACATTAATATGATATAGGCATTTTTTTATCCTCAAGAGAATCAAAATAGCCAAATAGCCTCCCTTTAGCCTTACATTAATCCTAATTTTGGAATCCCCTTCGAGCTTGTGAAAAAAATATCATTGATATCCACATTACAAGACCAATACCTTATCCGACCCAATATCTACATGGATTTTCATTGCATAAATTTTCAAAATTTAAGTGTATGGGGAATAGATTTCATTTTAGGTACCCTTTTTTTATTTCACAATGGTATCATATGATTGAGAGAAAGCATCCATTTCAGTATGGGGGAGATGTTATCATTTAGTGGGGTTTAAGAATGTGTATATTTTTATATTGTTATAATGTTTTTGAAATGTGTTCAAAAAAATGTTGAAAAAATCAACAAACAAAAAAAACAAAACAAATAAAATGGATTGCCTCTTCTATGGGTCCAAAATCACTCTTTCTCATCCTCTGATCATGTTATAACTATTACAATTAGTGTCATGATGAGATCAAAAATGGGTTGTGAGATTAGTGTGAGATATATTTGAAGAACTACTTTATAAAAAAATAGGAATAAAATAAAACAAATAACACTTATGTCTTTGGGAGAAGTTTGGTGTTTTGTAAATATATCATCTTCAAAACCCCTTAAAATTTCATTCCTCTATTGTGTATATATTCACACAATCATTCCCATGATAATAAGTGTTTAAAGTTCCTTTCTTTCCTCATTTCATTACAAAATAAATTATGCATTTCTTTTTCCATTTTGGTGTTTTACCCCTTTTTGCAATCTTTTTCATATCATTTTACTACCATCCCACACCCACAAAGAACCCCCTAAAATGGACTCCTAATTCTTGGGAACTTTATTATTGTTAATGGAATATGAAATTTCTTTGAAACTCTAAGAGTTTTAGTTTTGGATGGTGTAGGAGTGATCCTCCGTAAATGAATTTTATCATCTTGAGAGTTGTGCATTTTGAGTGTCCACATTTTCCATTTCTAAATTTGAGAATGAAAAATTAATTTATTTTGACCATTGTTTCTATAATAGTTTGTGGTGGAATTCATTATGGAAGAGTGAAATGATCTAATCCTCACCTGATTGGGGAAAAAAATTAATATTTGTTGGCAAGTGATAATTATTTGGTTTTGGTTTCATATTTTTAGCACATGAGGACATTAAAAAGACTAAGTATTGGGGATTTTATGTTATTAATACTTTCATTAATATTTTACTCCCTTTATAAAATTTCATGTAAAAGTGCATAATTGGTGTGAGGTACTCATGTTTTTATAATAAATATAAATTATGAGCATTATTTGAAGTAGTCCAATTGATTGAGTTTACTATTTTAATTATAAATCATAACCTACCTATAAAAATTGCATGGTTCATTTTTTAGGATTCCTCATTAAATATTTAACAGTTCATGAGAAGGGATCTTGGGCCAATTTTTCCATATGTAGGTTCATATGGTCCACACAATAAGACCCATAGAATCTATGAATAAACAAGACCATCAATGACGATTGAGTTACTGGTATAAATACAGAAGCCCAAATTTTATGAAACTCCCCCAGATTTTACTGAGTATCCAAAATAATCATGGATAAATTTTGAAGGTCCAACTACAACAACAAGGGGCACAACTGATGCTTTGAAGTCCAACCCACCATTCTGTCCGTGAATTAAAATGAGGACACTATTACTAAATTTTATTTAGATATACTCATCAAATCAAGCAAGATTTTTCCATTGTGAATCATAATATATGGTCAGCAAATATGTTATAAGAAATTATTTTTTTATTTTATGTAATATTCAAATTCATATATCCATTCACATTCTATCCATCGAAAAGGCATGGATAGAAATGGAACGTTTAGCATTATTTATGAAAACCAAAATAAAAGTGGATCCATATGTCCAAATGCCTCAATATTTTTATAGTAGTCTTCAAACATTAATATATATTGCTTTTATGAGGAATATTTCTTTATATTTATCATTCCTAAATATAAAATTGGCGATACATGTGGAGGGGTAGTTTTGGAATGCCAATTACCCACACCATTAGTCTATAAATATATCCCCCTACACTCATGGAAGGAGGATGGAATTTTAGCACTTATATTGGAGTTTTTTAATTGCTAGAGCTGTAACAGAGGCCTGGTAGAACATTCCTTGATCTTATTTCAACAAGATATACATCTCCTCCACTTTTATATTTATTCTCATTTTTGTTTGTTTCCAATTGCATTTGCATAAGTTGTTTTCAATTTTAGTTCAATTTTAAGGAAAGTTTCTTCTTCTTATTCTCTTTTCATTATCCATAATCTTTTATTATTAAATATTAATTATCTTAATATATTCTAAATCAATTTGAATCACCCTCACATCTATCGCTTCTCATTCAATCTAAATTCCATTTAAATTGTCATAGTTGTTCATGTGTATGTGTAGCCGACGTACAACTCTTTTCTTATCACGTTATTTTCATTCAATATATAATTGATCATCATAAAAATTACAACCATATTATTAACCAAACCAATTTTTATGTAAATATATTATTATGGTGAGTTCTAATTTGTGGATTTTAAGTTATTGGAGGTTTTTATCAATGAATAATCTTCAAATTAACATTGTGTATATTGGACATAACATTTCATGGATTAATGACTTATTTTGTTTATCATGTTGTTTCCATGGATTACTGGAACCATATATTCACTACCATATTAAATAATATATTAATATTATAACCCTATATTATGTTGAGGCTTGGATTAATGTTGTAACACTTGGGATTTCCAATAAACGTCGTCTTGTGAAGTGGGTGTTAATTTAATGCAATATGAAGAAATGATAAAGGATATCACATGATTAACTCTCTAATAATAAACTAACCCCAATATTTATCAAATTTTTAATTAAATCAATCATTTCAATTATGCAATGAAAGTAAACCCCGTATAAAATTGTAATCATCTAAAAAAATTGACTATTAAAACGTATCATCGCCGAGGATTCAACCAAAGTGCAGCTATACACATTAGCAGAGCACCAGATCCTTGAATGCTCGATAAGAAATCATCATCCTTTCTTTCAAAGATATCCCTATACATAACCTTTTATATAACCTTAAGGATCTCACTAATGATTTATCATACTATTTTCAAAGGTGTACTAAACATTTACTCTAATACCAACTATAATAACCCATTCATAACATACATTAAAATTTCATGGTTTTTTTTCTGAATAAATAGAAAACTGCATAAAAACTTCATTAGTTTAGTTTCAATAGTAACAAGGAAACATAAAAACTAGATCATACGTGAGATACATTATCTCCCTCTAGGCACTCCATGACTAGAACCTTTATTTGACCCATCATTCATAATATATATCTTCATATACTGGGGAAGGAAAAGTATAAAAGGGGTCAACTCAGATGCTTAGTAAGTGATAAAGAAGGAGATACATAACCATAAATATGAGAATAAGGTTATCAAAATGAGACCATAAAATTACAACATCATATCCTACATATCAATGATCATAAAATTAAATCATGGAATAAATATTTTCAGTTCATAATACTTGAATCAAAAGGGAAACAAGAGTTCAAACCAAGAAACCATAACATTGGAATTAGAAATGGATTTGTTCGATACACATAAACATGTAATACCATTCCCTATATGTGAATAAACATTGCTAAAACATCTATGGGAACTTCATGGGCACTACACATTCATGGCATTAAACACCACCGTCCTATGATACTGTCCTTTCCTTGTAAAGGATCGGGTTTCCCCATCTTCCAATAATGGACCAGGTTTCCCCATAATCCCTTTGTGGATCATGTTTCCCCATAATTTATCTTAATAGTGGCTACACCTATTGTGTGGTACTCACCACAATCCCCATTCACAGACATTTCCTCATAATGGATCATGATTTCCCATCTTAACAAAATGGATTAGGTTTTCCCATCTTCCCCTAGTAGACCAAGATTTCCCATATTCCATCTTAATGGTGACTACACATATTGGTCAGGACACACCACCATCCCCAGTTGTAGTCCTTTACTTATAATGTTTAGATTTACCCATCTTCCCATAGTGGTTCAAGCTTTTCAACTTGATTCCAATCATTATCTCATGTGATATAAATCATAACCCAATTTATTTTAGGGAGAAATATATCCCACCCATCTCAAAATTAAATCATACATACATGTGTGAAAAATTCATAAACAATCATATCATTACTCATGATCTGAAATGGGTATCAGAAACATGTAATCATAACACATCCTATAAAAAATACAGAGCTTTTATAATCATTTAATCAAATTCATATCCCATGAAATGAAGCAGGTTTCACAGAAATATAAATAGTTATGAAGAAAAAGGTTTCATAAACATGTAACCTGTGAAAGGGAAATGGTGGTCATAAACATCACTCCTTTATGAAATAAACCATTCAATAAATAATAATAATGGTATCCATGGATCATATCTAAAATAAATATTAATATAAAACAATGGATATCATATTAGAAGGAGAGTGATTTTGAAATAATGGTTGAAACGTTGCATATAAGAAATATACATTCATTGAAAATTATTTTCATAAAACAATTTCCAAAATCGTTTTTTATAAATAATTATATACAATTTCATGTAAAACATTTCTTGAAGAAACTTTATTTTTCCAATTTTAAAACACTTTAAAACAAAAATAATTTTTAAGACCTTTTTCTTTTAATATATCTTTTAAAACTTATAAAGGGTGCTTGAGAATATTTTTAAAACCTTTTTCTTTAAAAACACCTTGATAACTCAAAGTGATATCTTGAATACCTTTTTGAAAACCTTTTTCATTGAAAACACATTGGAAAAATAATAAATAAATTTTTAAATCATTTTTAAAATATTCTTCCTTCAAAATAAATAATAGAAGCTTGAAAACATTAGAAACACTTAAAACAGAAAACATTTTTTAAAAAATATTATTCATGGAAAACCATTTAATATAAAAAAATTAGAAACTATTAGGAAAAAAGTCATAAAAAAGATACTTGTAAATATAAAAATTAAACATAATGGGAATTATTGTGAGGATGGAGGGTAAGTCTATACCTATCGATCAGTACATTTACACCTTAAGGTTTTAGAAGAGTGTCGTGATCAGAAAATAATAGGAATATTTCCATAGAAAATGCTCAATGAAAAGGTTTAAAGTGGTTAAAATTTTAAATTAAACATCATTTGATAATAGAATACAAATTTATATCCTTTCTATAAAACATTGTTTTGAAAGAACCTAAAGTTCTTATCAAAATAAAAAATAACATTAGGTTTTCATACAAACGCATTATAAACTATATTAAGTACCAAAGTGTGGGAAAATTTTACCATTATATGGATATAACATGAATAAATTGATATTAATAAAATTCACAATATTTTTGGGAGATGTATAATATTATTTCATCAATGGAAGTATAATCATAAACTATCTTGATAAATGATGAGATTGTAAATATAAAATATTAGCACTTTGGTATCTTTGAATCATAAATTAATGGAAATAATAAAATTAAATAAATATTTAAATATAATGTAATTAATTATATCAATGACACAACAATTAAAATTTATTATATACACCACATAAAAAATATAGATTCATAAAATGTCATGCTTCTCATATATGGAAAATTGGGAGGAAATAACATTAAATATTTGGTAAAATTTGAAATATAAACCCCATGAAATAAATATCCTAAAATAGATATTTAAATACCCATAAATGTAATTATAATATTCCTATAATGCATCCATGGGAATTAATCAAACTGGACAAATGAAATGAGTGGTGAATAAGGCATGTATCTCATAAAAATAAAAAATTGTGATGAAACACTCTTACCTTATGTATTTCATTTCTTCATACAGGATAAATCATAATATATAAAAAATAAAATTTTATTAGAAATATAAAATCCCTTGTTATTTTCTCTAATACAATTTATTATTTGTTTATGACTTTATATTACCCATTTATTAACAACTTCCTGTTAATGTTACATTTGGGGTAATTCCGTTTTTTTCGTATATGTTTTGACTTGTTATTATTGATCCTCTTACATAGATCATGATTTTATTATTTATAGATTTTAAACATGATATATATATCTTATTTATTTATTAAATAAATATTTATATAAATCTATATAATAAATAAATATTAAATGCAGTACATCATTTATGGATATGGTTGGTTGTACATATGTATGAATTCTTCTTCCAATTTATTCTCAAATAGAAAGAAAGAAATCAAATAAAATATATAGATAATATAATTATATTATACTTTTTATTTAATATATATAAAAAAACTCTACTAAAAATATCATTAATGCATTCCATGTAAAGTGTGAAAAAATATCATTTCTTTGAGGATGCTTTATTCCACACTTCCAAAAATGAAGTTATCATAGTTACACGAAATGGAAAGCATAAAGGCGTGTTCAATATAAAAATGTTATAATCATACAAAAATATAAATAGGAAATATATCATATATAAATAGTTTTTAAATCATAATTTACAACCACAAAATGTGGTAATAGAAGTATGAACAATCATCATTTCGTGAGGTGATAGTTCTCTTTACATGAATGGTAAGTTCTTTATCCATTAGATTGATGTGTGGTATGTGTTTTTAAAAAAACATAGGTAAAAATATTTAATGATATTTAGGAAACATATTTTACTACTTAATCAGGTAATTAGAATAAATTATGTTGTGTAGAAAGGAAATAAAGGAATGTATCTTAGGGAAGGATGTTCCCTCTTCATTAGGTAACTCCATTTGGTTTTCACCAAATGGATCACTTGGTTGAATTTATTCCCAAATGTAGGATTCAAGAATGAATTTATGGATGTTGAGATTTTTATTGAGTATATATTTTTTGTACCTTTGATTTTTATAGGTTTGGAGAAGGGGGATATTTGGTGGCCTTATATAGGGGAGGATTGGGACACAATATGAATTTCTGAAAAAATGTTATATGTATCCACATTTTTACCTAATGAATGTCATAAAAAACAATGAAACACAATAATGGATGGATTATGGCTAATATATGGTTATAAATTGGGGTTTTGACAAGTGGATAGTTCATTTTGTCCTTTAAGATTAAGGTTTATTTATTTGTTAATCATAATTTTACCGTAATAGCTGTAATTAATGTTAATCACCTTCACTAATATTATGGTTTAAAAATTATTTAATATTATTATAATATAAGAATTATAGTAATTACAACTATAACATCCTAGTTTCGGGTGTTTCCCAAAGGATCCTGATACCTGGTTGGTCACATGTCCTCTAATGCATTTCCCCAAATGCCAGAGGCTCCCAACTAGTAGTAAAGGCCTAGGGTGAGATAGTGGGAAAATTATGCCCCTGTTACCAGAGTAAAAAACCATAAACAAATACTAAACTGTAGTGGAAGTAGTAATACCATACAACATAATTAAACAAAGGAATACATATAGTAAAAAAACTATATCATATATAAATAAATTAGGCATGAAAAATGTCACTACTATACATTAAGCTTATTCCAATAGTTTTAATCTGTTATTAAAAGCCCCAAAAATGTTTGGAATTTCTTTCCCAATAATTCACTGAACCGTTGGACTGTGAGCTGTGGTGATAAAAATATCTCAATGATTCAAGATGAGCCGTTGTGATTGGTCATCTAGATTTTCAAAATACCAACAGTTTCGTATTAACTGTTAGTAAATATCAATCCCAACAGTTAATAATTGTAGATTTATACAACTACACCAACAATTTTTAATAGTTGGTATACAACAGTTTCAATAGCTCAAGGTAAATAGTTTCCATAATCTGGGATATATGGATTTTTATACCAATGGTTCTATGAACCATTGGTATTTAGTCATATCTACAAAAAAAATTATGGGAACCTCTTCCTACTAGCCCCTCTTCCTACCAGCCATAACTAGAATACATTAGACTCCCCTCCTATGAAATTTCAGCGGCCTCCCCTCTCCAATTCCAGTACTGTAATTCCAACAAGTAGCATGTAGCATGATCTAATATGGAATTATAGTACAAACCTGTAGAAAAAATATGAATAAAAAAGAACTCATTTAGATAATATACAATAATAAATACAACACTTTAAAATACATAATTTTAAAAAACACTCATGCAGACAATACTATGTATAGAATTCAAAAAAACACCCCCACACCCCCCCTTTAAACCCTCCATAGACCCCATGCCCCCTGGATAACCCCATTGCACTCCCTGCACCCCCTGCACCCCCATACCACTGGATAACCCCCTTAAACCTTTGGATAGCCCCATTAAACCCCCCCTGAACACCCCCCATGCACCGTATTCCCCATATAAATCCCCCTTTCACCCCATGTACTACATCGATGCATGCCCATTGGAAAATCCCTCCTCCCCTAGACACCTCCTAAACACCCCATTGGAACCCCCCCCCCCCCAAACACCCCCCAGAAACCCCTCCTGGACACCGCATGCACCCCCATGCGCCCCCTGGATAGCCCCCTTGCACATCCCTTGAACACCCACATGCCCCCCCTGCACAACCCCCTAGGACCCCCTAGAGGGCCCCCTTACACCCCCACTAAACACCCCCCAGACACCCCTCCTGGACATCACCCCCCAGACCCCCTGGACACCCCTCCCCCAATGACAGACCCCGGACACCCCTCCTAGACACCCCACCTAACCCCCCCCCCCCTTCCCTGCAGACCCCTCCCCCCCGAACTACCCTTAGACACCCCCATACAACCCTTGGACACCCCCTGGACAACCCTCCAAGACAACCCACCCGCACCAAGCTCGCTTCCCTACAAACCCCCCAGACCCCCCACTAGATAGCCCTTGGACACCCCTTAGAGAGCTCCTCCTAGACACCCCACCTGAACCCTCCCCCTTTCCTACAGACCCCCTAGCACCCCCCGGACATCCCTTGGAAATCCCACTAGATAGACCCTCCTAGACACCCCACCTACACCCTCCCCCTGCCATGCTGACCCCTCTGGAACCCCCCCCCCCCCGAAGACCCACTATACAACCCCTCATAGACACCCCAACATCACCCCCCCCCCCTTCCCTACAGACCCCCAACACCCCCAGACTCCCTTAGACACCCCCTGGACACCCCTCCTAGACACCCCACCTTCACCCTGCCCCCTACCCTTGATACCCCCCTGGAAAGTCCTTGGACACCCCCCCCCCCCCCTGGACAGCCCCTCCTAGAAATCCCACCTGCACCCTCCCCCTACACTGCAGACCCCCTGCACCCCCCCCCCCAAGCTTCCAGCCACTGCACAAAAGCCTTCTTTTTTTCCAGGTATATCCAAAATTTCATTCCAGATAGTTAAGATATTAACCAGTATAACAAAACAAATATGAATCACCTCAATGGACTGAGTATCCCAAATACTCCATATGGTAGTCTAAATTGATTCATGTAACCCAATATATTCACATAGTTCAGACTTCATTTGTTATTCTAACAAAAAATACCTTTGATGATCCTAAAAAATGTTTCTTATGTTCCACTTTTTGGCACTGATATAAAGCTACATATTTTATCCTAGAAGAAATAGGTGAGAAAATATATATGTTTTAAACCACCACTTCTAGGGTCTGACATAGTACTTCTTTTTTCCCTCAATGGAGATTCCTCCACCACACCCAGAAATTGAAGAAACAGGAATAAAACAAACATGAAATGTGAAATTCGGAATCGTTAGGAGTACCTAATGTTTGTGGCTGGAATCTCTCCTGATGTTTGTGATTCTGTTGAGCATATTATGGTGGTTAAGAAGGGTTGTCTTCTTCTTTGTTATCTGAGAGTTACCCTAATCACTTACAATCCTAGAGCTTCAAATTTTGTGGTCTTGCAAAATAAAATGGTTAGAAGAGTTAATTTTTGGACTAATAACTCTCTCTTATATGTTGAGCGGTAACAACTTCTCCAATCATTTACTTTTAGTATGCAATCTTATTGGTGTTATCACTTCATTTTACCCTAGAGAGTGGTCAAATCCATTGAAGCCACCCTTAGAAATTTTCTTTGGAAAGGTCCTTCGCTGGCTTCCTCTGGTGGTGGCCTGGTATTTTTTCTGTTTTGGAGGTATGGTGTGGATGGGGGCGGGATTATTGGTTTTGCAGGCTGGTTATTTTGGCTCTATATAGTGGCAGTGGTTTCTTGGTGGATGGGGTGCTGGTTTGTTGTGAATCTCGGTTCAGGCTAGTGGTGTGCAGCGGCTTGGGTTTTTGGCTGTTGTGGTTAGTGTATGTGGCTAGTTTGGGCGGGAGTGACTAGTGATGGTTGGAATGTGTGTGGAAGGGGGCTGGAAGGTGGATTGTGTAGGTTGAAACATGTGTTATGGTGTTGTCTTGTATGTGGAAGGGGGTTGGTGTAGCCAGGAATTCCGAAGGCTGGGTGCTAGTGTGGTGGCTGGTGCGGGCTGGAGTTGTTGGTGCATGTGGGAAGGCAAGAGACATGGGGATGGTAAGGGGTGGTGCGGGCTGTAATAGGTGGTAGGGGGCTGGTGTTGGCTAGATTGCAGCTGGCTGGGGGCTGTTGGGCATGTGGTAGGGGAAGTTACGGGCTGGGATATAAGAGGCTGGGGGCTGATGAGAGCTGGAACTAGTGGCTAGGGAAGTTTTCTAGGTGCTAGAGGGATGGAATGAGTGTTTTGTAGGATGCTGGGGGGTGGTGGATGTTGTGGTGGCTTGTGCGGGCTGGATTTACAGGTGAATGGGGGATGGTGCAGGCTCGAATGAAGGTGGAAGGGGGATGGGATATTGGTGGAAGGGGGCTGGTTGCATGTGGTGGGGGGATGGTGTGGGCTGATTCAAAGGTGGAAGGGTGGCTACTGGGGGCTGGAATGCTGGTGGCAGCAGGTTCATATGAAGGTGGAAGGGGGCTGGTGTGGGACGGAAGTGGCTAGTGCATGATGGATTGTGGTGGATAATGGTTCGTAGGTGGAATGTGGCAGCCTCCTTATGTTGGTGGTTGGGAGCATGTGTTCGTCTAGTTGGGTGCGTGCGTGTGTTATTGAGTGTGGGAGTGTGTGATATCTGTGGGGTGGTTGTGTGAGTTCTTGTGGGTGGGTGTGTTCATTTTTCTCTTGGTTGTTTCTTGCGTCCATTGGACCTTGGTGATTTCATGATGGCGGGGCAGTTTCGTCTGATTCTTGGGTCTCCGATTGGATGTTTGTTTGATGTTCATGTGTTTTGTCTTTGACTATTCGTGTGGAGGCTGCTTCATTGCTGCTGTTGGCGGGCTAATGGTGGTTGTTTTGGTCTCTTCCTTTGTCCACTGCTTGCTTTTCTCAGGATTCTTGTTTGTCATGTGCTCTTTACGGTGCTTTCTTCCTCCCTCTCGGTTTCTGACTCTGTGTGGCTTGGAATTTTGGGCGGTTGGCTTGCTTCTACAGCCTTGGATCTCCCTGGGGATGATTCTTTTCTTGGATTCATTAACTTGTTCCGGGTGCTTGGTCACTTGGATCCACCCATTGGTTGATTGGTTTTTTAATCATTATAATTCACCTTATTCCTTTTATATATGTTTCATTTTCCGTGAAATATATATATACACTCTAAAACAAGAAACCCCAACACCATCAAAATGGACATCAAAACTCCAGCCCCATGAGACATAAAACTGATCAATAAGTAATCTCAAGACAACATTTAAATAAAAAAAACTCAATAATTTATAAATTCATAAAAATCCGTCAATATTGAATTTTTCTTCATTGAATAAGTGATCCAAATTTTCCTATTTAACCCAACATGGTTTTATTTAAACTTATCTCAAAAAGAACTTTCATTCATTAAAACATCATTTTACCCATGAGGTTTTCAAAAATACATTTAATAAAGTGAAATGTTAGTTGATTATGAAACCATTTAAACAAAATTATAGATTTTGGTAAAACGTTTCTAACATTAAAATTGTTCAAAAGAATCTACTTTAAAAGTACATTTGGATTCAATCCTTTAAAAGAATCAAATTGTTCTTTTTTAATATCACTTTAAAACGTTGAAAATAATTAACACTATCCCTTTTTCTAACGGAATTGAAATTTATTCCAAAAATAGGTTATCATTTTAAAACAAAAACATTCTAGACACTTTTCCTAATAAAAATATCATAATAAAAGTATTCTCAAGTCTTCTTATTGTCCAAAATTTAGTATGATGTCCCTCGAGCACTTAGATGGTCCTTGTAGAAGAAAAGTAGAAAGCATCACCCTTATCTCCAATGTTGTATACAGGTGACTAAATATTTTTAGGAGAGACTCAATCCAGAGATTTGATACCTGAGGGCCTCCCTCTCCATTAACTATGGGTGGGTAATGTATCCAAAATTCTATCTAGGTATCATACATCAAATTCTGACTGGATTGCAAACCGCCATGGGGTGTCATCTTGGAGAAGGGCCAAATCATGACATTACTGTGGTGTGACCGCAGTGTGATTGCAGCGTGACCATGGTGTGACCGTTGTGTGACTGCAGCAGGACCGCAGCGTGTTGGACCAGTCCAGCAACATCTGAAGGTCAGCATCTTCTAGCCTGGAGTGAAGGGAGTGGGAGGAGGCGGGGCAACAAACTGACTATCTCCACCCTCCCGATTAACCATGAGTGGGTAATGTATCTAAAACTCTATCTACGTATGATACATCGAATTTTGACAGGACTGCAAAATGTCGTAGGGTGTCATCCTGGAGCTGGGCCAAATCATGGAATTTACATAGTGTGGCTGCGGTGTGACCGTGACATGACTGTGGTGTGACTGCGGCGTGACTGCAGTGTGTTGGCCCGGTCCAGCAACTTCCGCGTGGAAGCATCTTTCTGCCAGGAGCGAAGGGAGCATCAGGTGGTGGGGAAACCTTATGGTCCTCTCCTCCCTCCCAATTTACTATGGGTGGGTAATGTATCTAAAACTCTATCAAGGTATCATACATCAAATTCTGACATGGCTATGAACCATCGTGGGGTGTCGTCTTGGAGCAGGGCCAAATCATGGCATTACCGTGACGTGACCGTGACATGACCGCGGCTTGACCGCAGCGTGGTCGTGGCGTGACTACGGCGTGATTGCAACTTGTTAGTCGGGTCTAGAATCATTCATGGGGGAACTTCTTCTATCCAGAAGCAAATGGAGCGGGAGGAGGTTGGGAAACATTCCGGCCATCGCCTCCCTTACCCTTAACTATGATTGGGTATTGTATCTAAAACTCAATCTAGGTATCATACATAGAATTCCGACAAGACTGCTAACCGCCAGAGGGTGTCATCCTGTAGCAGGGACAAATCACAGCATTACCACAGCATGATCACGGCGTGACCGCGACATGACCCCAACGTGACTGCGGTGTGACCATGTCATGATTGCGGTGAGACCATGGCATGTTGGCCCGGTCCGGTGACATCCGCGGGGCAACATCTTCTGGCCAAGAGCGAAGGGAGCGGGAGGAGGTGGGGAAACATGCTATCGTTTCCTCCCTCCCTATTAACTATGGGAGGGTAATGCATCTAAAAATATATCTAGGCATCATACATCGAATTCTGACAGAACTGTGAACTACCACGGGGTGTCATCCTAGAGCAGGGCCAAATCACGGCATTACCGTGATGTGACCATGGCGTGACCGCGCCATGACCGCGACATGACTGTAGATTGACCATGGCATGATGGCGGTGTGACCCCGGCGTGATCTCAGGTTTACCACGGCATGAATGAGGTATGATCGTGGTGTGACCTCGTTGTGACCGCGGTGTGATAGCGGCGTGACCGCGGCATGACCTCGGCGTGACCGCAACATGACAACAGCGTGTTGGCCTAGTCCAACGACATCTGCAGGGCTTTATCTTATGGCTAGGAGTGATGGGAGCAGGAGTATGTGGGGTTACATTCCAGTTGTTTCCCCACCAGTAGAAATTGTGATTAGTCAGTCTCAACATTGAACACAAGACTCATGGAATACTATCACAGAGGTGATCATCCATCAGATTCCACATTGTTTTAGAAGGCTCCAACTACACTATATGAGGTGTGTGTTGTTTACTATTCTCAATCAGATAAAAAAAGATAATTTAAAAGAATTTTCACTACAAGGGTCAAAACACTCCTCAGATCATCAGGATCATGAAAATATCAAACTCTGAAGGACAAGGAAAAGTAAAAAACAGAAAAACATACATAAATGGTTTCATAAACTCTTTTGATAATGTTAATTAATCATTTTTTAGTACAAAATCTTTTATTCTTATTTTAATCAATCATTTTATATAATTTTATATGCAATTAATTAATCCCTGGGATAGAAAAATCAAGATAGGACTCCACTCTTGAAGAACATGGATCCAAGTGTTCATGGCATGAAGTGTGGAGGACTAGTGATCATATAGAGTTTTTATGTATTATTGAAATTTTATTCTACTTACCAATGTCAATACTAGATATCAAAAATTTTGATTACTCTTTATAAAGGATTCCAAATAAATCATATGTAGTTGTCTTTCACATTATAGAACCGATCTTATGTTATAAAAAATAGACTCTTGATTCAGCATTGTGGTATTATAAAGATATATATTTTATATTTGTTGTTGTTAAAAGTGGTACTAGGTGGTTGAAACTACTGATTGAGAGTCAAATTATATAGGTGTATTACTTATCAATGGTATTTTCATTTCTTGGTACTCTAATAATAAAACATCAGTCACCTTGAGAATAATAGGATTTGAGTATGTATTGACATCCCAGGATGCAACACAAATCTTTTGGGAGAATTCATTTATGTAAAAAATTATATGTGTATCGAGGCCATAAAAACACCCTAAAAGGTGTTAAGATGAACCTTATGGTGGGGAGCACCATAAAAAAGACAGGTGTTAAACAATTACACCATCAGTGTTTTTAGATATATAGACATGTTTAAACACCTAATAGGGTGGCCAAGAGGCTAGGTAAACACCTGAAACATGATTCTCCATAATATAAGCTCAAAACGAACATGATAGGACAAATCCACTATTTAATATTTATAAAAAGGGATCATCATAAGGTTTTAGTGAGCAGAGAAATGACACAACTTCTAAAGGGAAATGAAACGACGAAAAATAATCATACACCCTAAACTATCACTGTGAGTTTTCACAAACAGCACACCTCCATTGGAGGTGTTTAATTTTAAAAACATGAATTTATTTGTACAATGAAACAATTATATTAAATAACACTTATTCAATATAAAAAATTGAATATAATTAAGAATAACTAAGAGAGAATCTAAATTCAATTTAAATCATTCTTTAATTAAAGATGCGACGGGAGTGGCTCTACCTCAAGGTGGAACCAAGCTTTCCACTTCGTCTCTTGGAGATTTCTAACTAAAAGTTGATGCTCCTCCATTGCGTATAAGCACCTTCACACACATTCAAGGACACCAAGACCCTATGCACACCCTTGCATGGCCATGATTATGTGCATGTGGATCCTTGAACATATGCTTATATGTGTATACCAGTATCTACTCACCTGTATATGCATTTATATTAATATATACATATAAATTCTAACACCTCGCCTCATGCGTGCATAATCACTACCATGGGTGACTATAAACGTAACAGGGGGAACCCACGTACATATACTTACTTACTTATACTCACGCAGGTGTGTCACCCTTGACTTTGCGACTCAAAACCAATGAGAAAGAATCAACGTACAACATAAAGGATATTAAGAACCTTAAAACACATGATGCATGCTACATAACTATTGATAAACCAACCAATGTCATTAAAGAATTACCTAGATTGGCAGTGGAGAACCAAATCCACCCAAACCAACATGAAACGATCCAACACCCTACCGAAAATATTATATGGAATCAAAAACAATAAAGACCGAAATACATGAGGTGCGAGACAAGTAGTAACCATGGAATGTTAACTCGGATCAAAGCTGGTGGACCGAATCAATATGAAATCATTCTGGCCCCCTTCGCAGAATATCACTACCCTTTTTCCATATAAATAATTCAACGACAAATGTGGCCTATGCATTAAAGGAAATGAAATAAATACTAAACTAAAACATACATGTCTCCCATGACTATACTTTTCACCACCCAACATATAGGAACCACACCGCCCATGGGTCAAATCATGTTCCTACAGAAAAAAGGGAAAACATATCAATGTTTTAAAATGATACTATCAAATAGTACATTCCTATTTATTAAGAATAACTCTTCCTACTAATGGTATATAATCAATATGTCCCATGTTTCAACTTCGTTTGAATTTGTTTGATATAAGGGATGAGGTCTTATTATTCTTGGTTTTTATGTTTACACTAGAGATATTAATATAAAAATGATTCATGTATTTGGAATTATTATTTATGGTTTTAGTTCTTAACCTGTTGGAATGGGGCATGTCCACATGCATAATTCTTAGAATGTTGGGTTATGTTGAAATTTATGCGATTTAATTTGATTGATTTCACTAACAATGAGGAGTCAATAGTTTAAATTTAAAAAAAACCCTATATGGTGTTTTCTTATAAAACATATTGGAAGTATTATACATAGTTGAACCACAATATTACATCTAATTAATGCTATTATGGATCATATTGTGAGATTTTCATTGATGAAGACTACCTAGTCTCTCCATGCAAGGGATGTATATTGACCCTCGGTGAATACTGGGCATTGGTGTTGGTAGTTACAGAGCAAGAAATCATTTGATAATACAATATAATATTCAATTATTTATCTATAAATTAATTATCTATGTAGGTCATGATTTATGGGTAGATTATCACTATATAATATAAGAAATCCTTGAACATATCTATATGGTTTATGCATGATGTTCATATGAAACTGATATGTGGTCTCACCATGCAAGGGATGTAAACCTCCACTGGTGCCACCTCGAACTCATCAAATTACATACCCTTGAAAAGGACTTACCTAAAAGAATATGTAAAAGAGGAAATGTGTGAGGTAGTCAGTTAAGAAACCTCACCCAAAGTCATCAAGTAAGTAGTGTGTTTTCTGGAATTAATCATCAAATTTCTTAACTATCTCTTCCTCTATAAAATATTATTAAGAGCCTCTACAGACCCACAAACACTGACATGATTATTTAGTCATTGATTTCCAAGGAATATATTATATCTATGTTCCATGGAGTCATGGACTCTAATGACGATAAATAAAAGGAAATACATTGACACAGTAGACCTATAAATATGGTGTTCACAAGACACATAGGTTTAGAGAAGGTTCTTTAGTGATTTTTTAGAAATGAAATCACCCTGTCACTAGGTCTCCAAATGGATAAGATATCGATTGGGATATGAGTGGTATAACATATGTCAAAAAATTGGGATGATTTCTGTATGGACTATATTAGGATTTAGATCAAGTAAAACATTCCTAAGATGATTTGTCCTTGTAGAGATAGGTGCGGAAATTTTACATCTAGCGTTTGATGAGGAAATACTTATGAGGATATATTATAATCTTGGTAGGTTCATAGAGTAGGATGGTCCCTATGATTATATAAAATGTATTATGAAATGATTTTCTCCATTTAATGATTCAAGAGTTCAACTAAAGAGATGATGGATGAAATGCTCGTGTGGGTATTGGGTATTTTCGGACAGATAGCAATTATAATTCCAAGAGGCCTGGTGTGATTTAGCTTACGATGGATACATGATAGTGGGTCCAGGTTATAATATATGATTTTGATGAGGTTATTGACAGGGTTATTGATAATATAATTTATATGGGTTCGAAATGGTGTTCTTTTCTGACTGGGACAATGATAAGGTGAATAATCCTCATTGTCTAGTTGGATCATGAGATGTGCATCAAGCAATGGGATAATCGTCGAGAGATGAGTCTAGACTATGTGAATGAGAGGATAGACTATGATGAGTTTGATAGGATTGGGTGAGTGGCCTACCCATGCGAGGATGGTACAATGTATGGAGACACTTGGAGACATTGGGGTTATTTATGCTATCTCATGGAGACACTTAGGGTTATTTCATGAGTCCAACATACTACAGAAATGTTCCCATGCAATGTTTTAGAAAAAAAAAATTCATCTCATGGAAGACCCCAAGGATCCTCTAGCTTCCAATGTTTCCTCATACTCACACCTCATGGTATTACAATATACAAGTCATCTACGTCAACTAGTCAGGATAACATTACTACCCTCCATCCGTAGAAAGAAGTAAAATACCTATTTAGAATATGTGATAAAGAAAGTAAAATAAAAACAAAAAAACATACTTTTATCTTCTACCTATACATGTCACCACCCAATATAGAAGAACCACAACTCCCCATGGGTCAAATCATGTTCCTAAAAGAAAGGGGGAAACCGTTTCATTTAATAATCTCTTCATTTTTCATTATGTTATTTGTAAAGCATGTTGTTGGAAACACCATACTAGTACACTTACCCATTTAATATTCACATATGATATAATAGTTGAGTTAAATATTTTTCACATAACCCTCTTAACTATGGAAATAACCTCATAGGGACCACAATCAATGTTTAACAGTTGATCCTACTCTTGAACCTTGTTAGGCACCAGTCCATGAAACAGACGGTCTACTTTGTCATGAGTGTGTAAACCATTTCATTGTACTATTCTAAGAATAAAGGGGTTGGTATCTTTTCAACCAGAAATTGGAATTTATCAAGGCTTGAGTGAGAACCAACTTCATTTTTTATGTTAATGGACCCTTAACTATCTGTTGATGTCATGGGGTGTCTCTCAAGGGTGTCTTGTGGTGTGTAGTGTCTATCTATGATTTCTATGGTGCTTCCGTATTGTGGGGAAGGTGTATTACATGGCCAGTTTAATAAATACATTGCTCAATTAGAAAATACACCCATAGTCAATAGATATATACCCACTTTTGATAGATAATACCATCCAAATAACAATTTGGAAATCCCTGACCAACATTTTACTTTACCAATCCCAATTACATAATATATGCAGTACCAAATTATGTTTTATGAACCAAATCAATTTAATGGAAAGAAACTCCTCACAATAACCCATAAAATCTCATATAGCATCACTCACCTCTAATTAACCCACATCATTCCTTATATTATTAATGATACAACCTCATCACATATATATCATGATTAACAAAAAAATCTAACACAATATAAGGACTAATAGGAGTCTATAGAGGAAAATATGAGGTTTTTAAAAAATCAGGAACTTTTTATTGAATTCAATATTTGAATGAATGGAATACAACCTATGAATCTAACCCCACATTTCTGGAAGACTCTATTTTGAAAAAAATCACAATTTACCCAATAATTCACCGCACCATGAGTTGGTTACTACCAAAAACTCTAGAAAATGCACAATTAATATGAATGGTAATCCTCACTGTGAACCTAACAATGGATTCCTTGTTACCTAATATTTTTAAAAAGAAGACTGACTCTTTCCAAGATGTACTAATCAAAAACCCTGGTGGGAGGAGAGGGAGCCGAGATAGGGGGACGTCCCGTGGGGTTTTCAGCCATGGGGGGTCTCGTGCACGACTAGAGAGGGGTCGAAGGGATGTTGTTGGAGGAGATTGAGCCAATAGGGGAGGAGGATGTCGCCAGGAGAGGGAGACGAGAGGGGAGGGGGGAACGTCGCTGGGAGCCGAGAGGGGAGGGGGACGTCGTCATCAGAGAGGGAGGCAAGAGGGGAAGGGTAACGTCACAAGATTAGAGGGAGGGTGGCCGGGAGGCAGAGGCGGAGGCTGGGAGCATATCGAGATCAGGGAGGGGAGGAGGGTGTCGGGAGGAGGAGGTCAGGGACGGTTCTCGTGGGATGAAAAGTTGGGATGATCCCTAAATTGGGTGTATTTTTCCCCTACAATTAATAAAAACCATAAGTAAAAATTTTTCCTTCCAAATGGTTTTGTTAAACCGTTGGAAAAACCCAACATATAATATCCTAGACCAATGGTTTACTAGAACCATTGGTGTAGGTGCCTTATCCCCACATTTTTTTCAAACTGTTGTGAAATTAGTGTTGGCATAGTCTTGAATTCTACTAGTGTGTATCTAGGAAAGCACCCAAACATGTCAAAATGATGGAAATATAATATTGAAAAAAAGTTATAGAAAATAGCAATCTTAAATAGTGTAACACCCCAAGCTTCCACGATACGATTATCTTTCAATAATGCAATATCTTGTATTGTACGCAAGTTCGAGGTTCTAACACACACCACAACCAATCAATGTAGTCGTTATGAATAGTAATACCTAATTTTTGAAATTTTATAAATTTTACCTTTCAAAATGGACATCATTTTTGGATTCTGAATATCAATTATAGATTAGGGTGAATTTTTGTTATTTTTCTGAAAAACATCAATTTTTGATGAATAGTGAAACCACTAAGTTGTAGTTTAAAAACTAATTTTACATGTAAATGAAACATTACCACTTTTGTGATTTGATTTTCAAAAATCCGGAATACATGGTTTTCATTAGGAGGTAAAATGATGTTCAATGGGATTAAAATAATTTTTGGTGAATAGTAACTTTTAAGTTCTATTAATCGAGATTAAAGGTAATTACTGTAATTTAAGGTAAATATATTGTTATAATAATATGAAATTACCTTTAAACTTGTCCTAAACTTATTGTATGAGTCATGGACGACCATAAAAATCCATGGGTCAACTTGGGGACCCCATGGAGCAACTTGGGTAAGAAAATGACATCAATAACTTTTTATTTAAAGTAAAATTAAAATTGTCACAAACATGTGTTGTTTTACTAAAACAATTATTACATGGGGTTATATATGTTATCGTTTCGACTAAAAATATTCATTGGAAAGATAAAAAGATTTCCTACATCATATTAATTATTTTATAATTTTTAGAAATTAAATAAATTAAATATTTTGTGACACCATGATGATGCAGCGATTACCTCATTAATTAACGAATTAATTAAAATGAAAAGATAATGAAAAATATAAGACATAAACTTATCAAAAACCTATTGTATCGGTGTATTTCATACCCTTGTCACCTTATCCTAGAAATATATAACTATGGGACCTTTGAAATCCGAAAATCACATCATATTAATGTAACATTTCATGACTTTCCAAGAGTGCCCCTCCCCTCCTCTTATAAAAGGCCCCCACCTCTACCACCTTATTCACACCTTCATGTCATTTGGCTCGGAAAAACTCTACCCATATACACTCTCAACTTCCCTCTCTTACTCCTAGATGCCTCCCTTTGTGTAGAAGTCTTCCCAAGGAAGCCTTTGGCTCAAATCAAAAAGAGTTACCCGATTTTAAGGTAATGTCTTCTCTTATGTTCTTTTGTTTTATTTTGCTTCTCCAACCCCATAAACTCTTTTTATACCTTTATTTTTAAACAAACCCAATATATTAAATATAATAGGATTTTTTTATGAGAATGATTTTATTTACACTTACACACACCTTCTTCTAATGGTTAATGATCGTACTATTTCTGTGGGTGGTGAATTACTACCCCACGAAATGATGATTGTTCAATCTTCTTTTAACACCTCTCATGGTGGCCATTAATACGTCACTATATTTACATATGATATATATTATGTTTATGTTTTATTTATTCTTCTGTATCTTTTATTTATGGAATACCTTTATGATTTCCATTATGGGTAAATGCGATAATTTCATTTTAGGAAGTGAGGACTATTGCCCCCTCAAAGTGATTTGAATCGTTAATGCCATATGTGGGATGTATAAAGGATGGAGTAAATGATATTATATTTTCTATAATAATGGAATTATAATATACCTTTATATAATAATGATTTCATCCCATTAAATACGAAATAGAAATGAATGTAGCGTTCATGCGTACGTATGGCTTACTGTCTCCATGAACGGTGCATTTCATTTCATACCTCTAAATGTTATGTAATATTATAAATGAATGTATATACTAGATATATATGATATATATGATATCTAAAACATGAATATAATTTTGTATATAATGGATATTTTACCACATGAACAACTTGTAATTATAAGAAGTTTATTTTTGACTCAAGTACCAATGATCGACAAAACAACCGTTATTAACTTAAACAATTACATAATGTTCATAACATGGTAACAAGTGATATTAAAGGAATAATGAACTTTAAAAATGTTATTAAGACAGTGTAAATTAACTCTAGTTTATTATTCAGGAGATTAAATAATGATCGAGTCAAGTTGGACACGAGGTAAGGGAACTTCTTAACCCAATTTCTGTTATTTGGGTTAATCTCCTACTTTCAAATTGTTTCATGATATTATTATTTCCTATCTTGAATTTGTACATTCTTTATGTGTACATTTGGTGAATACACATAATAGATCTATTTTATTTAATAAATGATCAATGTAAGGACTTCGTCTCAATCTCCTTTCATTGAGCCACATTCTGTTTTATACACTACTTTCTTTTATACTGTGTATAAACACTTTTGACTTTTATGTTTATTCAAAAGGAATCTTTTTATACAAATCATTTTACTAAATTACAAAAAGGAATTTTTTTTTGTCATACGTATGCGGTGACAACGACTTCTCCACCATCGGGACCATTATTTGAGTTCTGGCTTCCTCTACATGCCATAACTTTTTTTAAATGAAAAATAAATACCAAGATTTAATTTTCTTTTATTTTGGTATTGAGAATGGTTTTGAAAGTGTTTTTATTATATCAATGTGTTGTATTGATATCTTGTGATCGAAATTTGGAAATATTATGTTTCTTTCATGAATGTTTTATGTGATATGATTATGTTATGGTTTATGATATGTTTAAACTTATTCATATGAGAAATGCATTGGATGGAATAAGTGATGGGTGGAGCCCGCTATAGCTCATCGATGCATGGGCAGGTCTCATGAGACAAACTAGTTTCTTGGCACGAGGCCTTGACAAAATCATATTTGTAGTCTTGGCATGAGGCCTTGGATATGTGGTTATGATATTCTAACATTATGAATTCCATCATTATGAAAGTGGTTATTGACATTTCTTGTGATTATTCAACTAGTAGAATATCCATGTGAATATGTAAATGGAATTATTTCATTTTTTTCCATATTATGCTGTAGTTCAAGTTTAAATGGATTTTGTTTTAGTTATAAACTACCTTATATGTTTATGTTTATTTATGAATGTTTCCGCTTTATTTTTATCCTTACTGAGCATCTGAGCTCCCCCTTTCAATGTTTTAATTTTTATAGGATGTGATGAAGTATATTATGAATGACCTGCATGGATAGTATAAGGGGATATGAAGACATGATGTTATTTGTTAGTTTTTTTAATTTATGATGTAATGTAAGACTTATGAATTTATCTAGTGTTTCAAAGGATACTAAAATAATCTGTCTTTCGAGACTTGATCTTTTGTGATCATTCCATTGTTATGCAATAATGCACTGACGTTGGGTAACTGGGGTCAGGGAATTATCATTGGAATCAGATGCAGCTTAGTACTAACCCTAGAATCTAGATTTAGATAAACTCTGATTAGAGCACATAGCCCTAAGATAGACTTTAAGGATTAGTATAGAAGAACTTCCTATAATTTTGGTATTATATAGATTTTGTGAGTTTTCAAGGAAATACATCCATGTCTGGATACGAGCAGGTAGAGGCGGCTCTATCATAGATGTACCTAGGGGTAAAACCTGAAAAAACCGCTTTGAGCTAGACTTGAACGGGAATTCGAGGACGACAACGGGCCCTGTTTCACTCTTGGTTAAGACACTCCCGAGGGGTATGTTTAGGATAATTAACGATTTCTTTACAAACCATTATGAAGGGTTTATGAGTATATACTTTCTCAAAGAATTTTTATTATGGATTATATCCATAAATAGTTCAATTTATGTTACGTGTTTTACAAGTATGTAATTATGTATTTTTATTCATAAACTGATCTAGTTTATGACATTGTTTAGAAATGGATCCTAGTGGAATGAATGGAAACCGTATCAATGTATGCAATCCATGTAGGGATTTCCATCCTACTCAAGATAATTATAATGGAGCTGGTGATACAACTGGTGCTGATCAGCTTATCACCATACTAGGAAAACTCACTCAGGTTATGAATAATAACCTTACTCATATGGATCACCCTGATCCACAGCGTGGAGGATCAATGTTAGATCGCTTCATATGGCAGCAACCACCAACATTCAGCGGGAGTACAAATCCATTAGTAGCTGAGCAATGGATAAGTTCCCTAGATAAAATATTCCATGCCTTGGGGAGTAATGAAAGGGAAAAAGTTATAATGGCAGTTTACCACCTCACTGGAGATGCTGATCAAGGGTGGTCATTGATTAAAAACACGAAAGAAGATGAAGAAGTATCTAGTATGAAATGGAGGGAGTTCAACGAGCTTTTCATAGAAAAATAATTTCTCGTGACCATCAACATGATATGGAAAGGCAATTTCTGAGTCTGAGACAAAAGGAGGATGAGAATATCGCAAATTATGAGGCTAACATTACAAGGTTATCAAGGTATGCTGGAGATTATATACGTAACCCAAGAAGTAAGATTGATAATTTCTTTGAGGGGTTAATACCGTTTCTCTGTCGAGAATTAGTATCACAGTCTTTCTCAATGTACGAAGATATAGTCTCGTGTGCTATCAAGATGGAAAAGGATTTCTATAAGTCTTATGACTTTAAAGAAAAGCAAGAAAAGAAGAGATCTTCTGATCAATCTGGAAATGGAAATAAGGGGAAGAAGGGAAAAGATGAATATCAGTCCTCCAGTAAATGTGGGAAGAAACACCCCGGTACTTTCTTGAAGGGAATGAAAGTCTGTTACAAGTGTGGTGAAAAAGGCCACCAAGCTCATTATTACAAGGGAAAGAGAGTTGATGTCAATATGGAATGCTATAATTGTAGAGAAATGGGGCATTATGAAAATGAATTCCCTAAGGACCAAGGAATCTTACCTCAGAAAAGGACAAGGGAGAAAGGCCAAGATTATGTTGTTACTACAGATGAAGTTGAATAATTATTATATTTGTGTTTTTGGACTCAAGAACTATATTATGGTTATAAGAACAATGTGATATATATAAGGATTATACTAAATTACTTGTTGTTTTCATTAAGGTTTTAATATGATGAAGGTAATCATATTTTTAGTATGTTACAATAAGAGAAACATTACTTTATTTGGGGAATCTGATGTTACAATTGATTTTGTAATTTAGAGACCTTTTAGAGAATATCCAGACATATGTATTTTGGATAACTATAAAGGTTGGAATGGATTAAGTTGAACTTTGGATAGTATTGTTTGTGTTTAAAACATTTCTGATTATTATTTTTGGAATATTATAATACTATAGTTTTAGGAAAAAGGGCAACCTGCAGGTCGGTGGATAACCCATCACATCCGACAAAGTTGTAGGAATAAAACCCACAACCATAGTGAGGAAAGCCTTTATTACCTACCACTATCCTACAGGAAGTCCCTGGTTCTTACCAAATAGTTTTCCTAATCTAAATGGTATGTGTTAATATTTGTAACCCTGTACAATTAGGATAAATATAATATTTTTGAGTTGTATTATCTTTTTGAGGGAAAGATGAGTTTGTGGTAGAAATTAGTTGAATGTTGAAACTCTACTTGTCAAGTATATATATATATACCTCTATCTTATTCTATGAATAAATTAATTCTTAAACATTAGGAAAGGGTTATTAAAAAAAATTATCCTAATATATTATGTTTTGTTGAACTGATGATATTTTTATCATATATTGATGGCTTTGAGGCCCTCAATTTTACACTTGTTTGGGATTGATGACCTCAATCAATCCCTATAAATATTTACATTTTTCCTCCAATTATGTGTCTCTAATGGAAACCAATGTTCTCCTAATCGAGATCATAATTTGGTGGTGACTTTTTCATTTCCCTTTCCCTCTTATAAAGACTAAATTTTATTAACCTTATTTCCGATGTGGGTTTTCCACAAAAGTATTTTCAATTTTCAACCTTTTATTTTCGAAAAAAATTTTCAAATTGTGAGGACACAATTTATTGATGGAGGGGAGAATGTAACACCCCAAGCTTCCATGGTACGATTCTCATTCAATAATGCAATAGCTTGCATTGTTCGCAAGTTCGAGGTTCTAATACACACCACAACCAATCAAAGTAGCCGTTATGAATAGTAATACCTACTTTTTGAAATTTAATAAATTTTACCTTTCAAAGTGGACATCATTTTTGGATTTGGAATATCACTTATATCATAGGGTGAATTTTTGGTTTTTTTTGAAAAACTTCAATTTTTGATGAATAGTGAAACCACTAAGTGGTAGTTTAAAAACTAATTTTTCGTGTAAATGAAACTTTACCACTTCTGTGATTTGATTTTCAAAAATCCTACATACATGGAAGTCATTAGGATGTAAAATTTGGTTCAATGGGATGAAAATAATTTTTGGTGAATCGCAACTTTTAAGTTCTATTAATCGCGATTAAAGGTAATTAGTGTAATTTAAGGTAAATATAATGTTATAATAATATGAAATTACCTTTACACTTGTCCTACAATTATTGTACGAGTCATGTCCGACCAAGAAAATCCATGGGTAAACTTGGGGACCCCATGTAGCCACTTGGGTATGAAAATGACATTAATAACTTTTATTTAAAGGAAAAATAAAATTGTCACAGACAAGTGTTGTTTTAATAAAACAATTATTCCATGGGGTTATATAAGTTACCTTTTTGACTATAAATATTAATTGGAAATATAAAAATATTTCCTACATCATGGTAATTTTTTTATAATTTTTAGACATAAAATAAAATATATTTTATTTGACACCATGATGATGCATCGATTACCTCATTAATTAACGATTTAAATAAAAAGAAACGATAATAAAAATCCAAGACTTAAACTTGTCAAAAACCTATTGTATGGGTGTATTTTGAACTAGTATCACCTTATCCTAGAAATATATAATTGTGTGACCTTTGAAATCTGAAAATCACTTCCTAATAATGCAACATTTCATGACTTTACAAGAGTGCCCCTCCTCTCCTCTTATAAAAGGAACCCACCTCTACAACCTTATTCACACCTTCAATCCATTTGGGTAGGCCAACCTCTTCCCAAATACTCTCTCAAATTCACTCTATTACTCTTAGAATCCTCACTTTTGGCAGACGTCTTCCCAAGGAAGCCTTTGGCTTAAATCAAATAGAGTTACTCGATTTTAAGGTAATGTCTTCTCTTATGTTCTTTTGTTTTATTTTGCTTCTCCAACCCCTTAAAATATGTTTATTCCTTTATTTAGTAACAAAACCAATATCGTAAATATAATAGGATTTTTTTATGATAAGGATTTGAATTAAACTTACACACACCTTCGTCTAATGGTTAAATAACATACTATTTCTGTGGGTGGTGAATTACTGCCTCACGAAACGATGATTGTTCAATATTCTTTTAACACCTCTCGTGGTAGCCATTAATATGTCAATATATTTATAAATGATATATATTATGTCTATGTTCTCCTTATTATTCTGTATTTCTCATTTAATAAATACCTTTATGATTTCCATTGTGGGTTAACGCGATAATTTCATTTTATGAAGTGCGGACTACCGCCCCCTCAAAGTGTTTTGAATCGTTAATGCCATATGTGGGATGTATAAAGGATGGAGTAAATGATATTATATATGATATCATACTGGAATTATAATATAGCTTTATATAATTATGATTTCATTCCATTAAATACGAAATAGAAATGAATGTAGCGTTCATGCGTACATACGGCTTACTGTCTCCATAAACGGTGAATTTAATTTCTTACCTCTAAATGTTATGTAATATTATAAATTAATGTATATAATGGATATATATGATTTATATGATATCTAAATAATGAATATAATTCTATATATAATGTATATTTTACCAAAAGAAAAACTTGTAATTATAAGAAGTTTATTTTTGACTCAAGTACCAAAAATCGACAAAACAACCGTTATTAACATAAATAATTAAATAATGTTCATAACATGATAATAAGTGATATAAAAGGAATAATTAACTTTAAAAAGGTTCTTAAGAAAGTATAAATTAACTCTATTCTATTGTTCAAGAGATTAAAGAACAATCGAGTCAAGTCGGACACGAGGTAAGGGAACTTCTTAACCCAATTTCCGTTCTTTGGGTTAATATCGTACTTTCAAATTATGTCATGATATTATTATGTCCTATATTGTTTTTTTACTTTTGTTATGTGTAATTATGGTTAATACATATAATAGATCTGTTTTATTTAAAAAATGATCTTTTTAAGGAATTCGTCTCAATCTTCTTTCATTGAGGCATATTTTGTTTTATACACAACTTTCTTTTATACTGTGTATAAACCCCTTTGAATTTTACGTTTATACGAAAGGAATATTTTTATATGAAACGTTTTACTAATTGACAAAATGTAATGTTTTTTTGTCGTATGTATGCGGAGACAATGACTTCTCTGCCGCCGTGACCATTATTTGAGTTTCGGCTTCCACTACAAGCCATAACATTTTTTAAATGAAAAATAAATACCATGATTTAATTTTATTTTATTTTGGTATTGAAAATGGTTTTGAATAGGTTTTTATTATATCAATGTGTTGTATTGATATCTTGTGATTGAAGTGTGGAAATGTTATATTTCCTTGATTCATGTTTTATGTGATACGATTATGTTATGGTTTATGATATGTTTAAATCTGTTCATATGAGGAATGAATTGGACTTAATAAGTGATTGGTGGAGCCTGCTATAGCTCCTCGATGAATCGGTAGGTCTCATGAGACAAACTAGTGTCTTGGCATGAGGCCTTGACAAAATCTTATTTGTAGTCTTTGCACGAGGCTTTGGCTACGTGGTTATGATAGTCTGGCATTATGCATTATATCATTATGAAAGTGGTTATTGATATTGGATGTGACTATTCGACTAGTAGAATATCTATGTGAATAAGTAAAGGGCATTATTTCATTTTATTTTTTCCATATTATGTTGAAGTTCATGTTTAAAAGGCTTTTGTTTTAGTTATACATTACCTTAAATGTTTGTGTTTATTTATGAATGTTTCCGCTGTATTTTTATCCTTACTAAGCATCTGAGGTCACCCCTTTCAATGTTTTAATTTTTCTAGGATGTGATGAAGTATATTATGAATGACCTACAGGGATAGTATGAGGGGATATGATGACATGATGTTTATCTTTAGTTTTGTTTTACTTTATGATGTTAAGTAAGACTTATGAATGTATCCAGTGTTTCCAGGGCTACTAAAATAATTGGTCTTTCAAGACATGATCTTTTGTGACCATGCCAATGTAACACAATAATGCACTAACTCTGGGTAACTGGGGTTGGGGCGTTACAAATATCATCGTAAGCCTCAGCTTGGTCCCATGCTCTCCAGCTCCAACAACAATCAAGTGCATGATGAAGAATTGTGCTTTCCCTTATCTATACCTACAACCATATAATATATTTGTGTCCTAAATCAAGACCCAAAAAATCTTTGAGTAGAATCCTAGTAGGCACCCACCAAAAGATCTGTGCCTAACTGCATGTGAATAAATATAGCTGAAAATATTCAAAATGTACTAATAAATAAGGAAGTACTCAAAAGTAATAAATCCTAAAGTTACTAATTATATTCATTAGCAATTATTATTTATCCATACCATTGAATAATGTAACCTCAAGATCTTCCCTAATCTCTGTATCCCCTATATAACATAACAAACATAGGTCTCAAATGACCGTCTACACAATATTTTAAGGCCAACTCCATGATTTTTCTTTGGCTTGGAAAACTCATCACAATTTTTCTTTTATTCACAAGAAAACCATTGGTAATTTTCTCATAGTCTAACCACTATGGTTTAACATATCATCAATTCAATTAATAATGACCCTCTATGAAATCCCACACAGTCTACCCCCTTTAGTCCCACATGGAACTAATCATTTTCAAATGACCACCTTGGTAGCTCTCATAGTGAATACCCCCTTGGTCTGCATAGCAACAATAATATATAATGACCCATGAAATATCTCATAGTCAATGTCGTATGGTCCAATATTCATTTAATAATGACCCTATGGGTAGCTCTCACATTCTAACCCCTATGGTCAATGACCACCTGCAAGATCTCATAGTCAATACATCTGGGTCAACATAACAACAATTCGTACATAAATGATCCTATATCGGGAAGGTCTCACAATCTATTCCCCTTGGTCCAACTATCACAATGTGAAACAAATGCATACCAAATAGACTATGACTCTATCCTAAAAACATGAGGCATGAAAACAAAGCCAAAATAATAGGAATTTGTAGATCCAGTGGCCATAATAAATTAAACATGGGAAATGCACCCATAATCAAGGACTAAACCTTATTCATACATAATAACATTTTTTTCAATCAACACACCACATCAGGTATTAAATAAGTTAAATTTTCAAATCAAAACATACCCTGAACATGGGTATTCGGCCCATTAAACATATATAATTCATAGATAATCAATGAAAGGCACAAACCACCTACCTTAATGTTGCACAATGAACACTCCTGAACATAATCATTTTAATTGATATTAATGATATCAATCTATGAAAAGGGTAAAAATGATCATCCCTGGATAACTCATGAGAGAGGATAAATAAGGAAGAGATTCTCTAGTGAAATAGAGAACTCACCTGTGGGAATCCAACACACGTGGCAGCAACTCAATCAGAGCTTAGATGGAGGAACAGGAGGAGATCGATGTTTCTCACCCATTCGTCACTCTCATGTAAGAACCAATGGGAGTAAAAGGGTGTTCATGAGATGAAATGTGACCCCACTATGATTCATCAATTAAAAATAAAATCACATGATGTGTTCATTTAATGTACACTCTTTGTAGTAGCCTCAACCGGTCCCATCATTAGGCGGTCTACCATGTCATCTACACGGTCATGTACTTGGCCATTACATAGCCAGTACATGGCTTCATGTAGAAACTGATTACATTACATGTACTAAAGAGTACATGATGTGTAAAAAGAAAATTTCTAATTTCTAATATTTTCCTAAAAAACAACTGAAATATAGATCCATACCTGAAAAAAATATTTGGGTTTATACAAACACCCCCATTAAATCTATTTGTCCCCAAATTTCCCATACATGGGTGGTGAAGAAGAAACTTCAAACAACTCTGGCCACTGTGATCTTACATCATCCTCCCTCTCCCAAGTCTAATCACATACTCGCTCGTGCTTCAATAACACCTATACCATAGGAATAGGCTTAAAACATAGAACCTTCATGCTGAGATTGAAAATATAAATAGGGTTCTCCTCAAAGGATGCATCCAAATATAACTCAACCTCATTGGTTTAAAGAACATGAGATGAATATGAAAAGTAATTTCATAGTTGGGAAATGTGGAAGACTCCAAGCATAGCCTGGTGCCTCTGACATAACTACAACTAATAGAAAACTAGCCTAACTCTCTCCAAAACATGAAATAGCCTAACGTATCTTGATGAATACTCCCCATGTCCCCTAATACTTCTGTATCCATCCTTGATGTGACATGTAAGATAACATGATCTTTGACCTTGAACTCTGGAGTTCATCTCCGCCGATTAGAAAAACATTCCTAGAAAGACTGTGCAGTATCCATCCACTTCTGAATCAACTCCACCTGCTTCGTGGTCTCCTGGACAAGATGAGGTCCCATCAGAGCTACCTCTCCTACAACTATCCAATATATGGGTCATCCACATAGCCTACCATAAGAAGACATATCAGGTTACATCTAAATCGTAGCCTAAAAAAATAATTTTAGGAAAAAAACAACTAGGGGTATGTGTCTCTCCCATGAACATCTGGAATTTAGGACTCATGCATGGATAATTTCCTCCGAAACCTAAATCGGGTGATCGTACTGGACATCTTTCTGGGGATGGTATGTCTTAGTCATAAGTACTTGTATACCCAAATACCTTTGTAGTCTCTTCCAAAAAAACAAGTAAACTGGGGTTCCGTATTTGAAACGATAATGAGCGGAACCCCATGAAAATGTATAATCTCTCAGATGTACAACCTTCCCTACTAATCAACACTAAAGGATTCCTTAATTGACAAGAAATTTGAATCCTTTAAAAGTCTATAAAAAATAACCCAATATACATTATTCCCCCAAGGTGACCTCGGTAAACCCATTACAAAATCCATCGCAACATCATGCCACTTCAACATGGGAATGGGTAACTACTGCAAAATCCTTGATGGCCGCTGATGCTAAGCCTTCACCTACTAATAGGCGGAACTTCTCATAAAAAAACATAAACATCTCTCTTCATACATGGACACCAATAATGATGGTTTAGATCTCGATACATCTTGAGGACACCATGACGAACTACCAAAAACGAGGCATGAAAATCTCGCATCAACTTATCACATATTTTTTCTGACACCCATACGAATCAATGGAAACACATCATCTCATCATCACCTACGATCCACCTGGGAGTAGGGTCCTCTTCTGACACACTATCTCATATGACCAGGCATTCAAAATCTGATAGCTACCCCATTCACAATCGATCCATCTGAGTAGAGGTAACAACTATATAAGAAAGAATCTTCTTCCCCTCTATGTCGTGCACCTCCAAATGCATCTCAGTGAATATGGGCATAAGCTTCCACTCAGTAATGGAATCGTGAACTACTTTTATCTGAGTCCTCCCACTCAACACATCAATCACTGCATTGCCTTTTCTAGGTGTATAGGTAAGATCGAATTCAAAATACGGAAGGTAATCAACCAACTATCCCTGTATCAAATTCAAATCATACTGGGTAAAGATATAATTTGGACTTTTGTTGTCAATAAATAACATAAAATTATCTCCCAAAAGATTATGTCTCCAATGGTGTAAATCATGCTCTAATTGAGATACCTTGATATTGTGTTTCGAGTAATTCCTCTAATATGACCTAAACTTCTACGACCCATACAGAACGACCCATTTCTCTAGAAAAAGCAGTTCTACCAGCCTGATACCGGAAGCATGGTAATAAAAGTTGTAACTCTTGATCAGATCATGAAAAATCAGTATCATTAATGCATCCAATATCCATTTCATCCTCTGAAAGGCCTAATCACATAATTATGTCCATATGTACATTGTACCCTTCATTGTTAGGACCTTAATTAGTGATGATAATCGTGAAATGTCTTGTATAATGCACCTGTAGTAACCAGCCGGCCCCAAAAAATGTCATACCTCAATGAATATTTTCAGCTTCTCCCAGGAAACTACATCACTCAATTTCACTGGGTCTATTCATACTCTTATCTCTAATATAACATGACCAAATAAATGAATCTGATCCATCCAAAAGTGGAATTTTGAGAGCATAGCATATAAATGATGATCTATTAGTGTACACAAAATAATCTCAATATGGGTATCATGGACATGTCGAGTGTGAGAATACACAAAGATATCATCCACAAAAATAACCACAAATGATTCCAAGTAATGGTGGAACACTCAGTTCATTAGTGCCATGAAAACTGCGGGTGTGTTAATGAGACCTAACAACATAACCACATACTCATATAGATAATACCTTCTTCGAAAGGTTGTACGGGTTATATCATATGGTATAACACTCAAATGATGATAACTATATCTCAAATAAATCATCAAGAACACCAGGGATCCTTGAAACAGATCAAAGAGATCATCAATCCTCAGAAAGGGATATTGGTTATTGACTGTTAACTAGTGTTGGCACAAAATTATGGGTAGAGGAAAACCATCGCAAAGAGAAAGCCCTCTCCAAAGGGGTGGTCTTGAGAATACCATTCCTGAATAACAGCACTATCGCTAGTGTGAAGCCAGAGCTCCAAACCATGATCCATATGGAGTAAAGAGGTGGGAGGCTCCATTGTTATGATGCACTAGACTAGAAGCTTAGAACTGCAGAGGGAGCTAAATTGACCTTTGTGAGCCCATCAATCAGGATAGAAGCCTTCGCTGGTGCCACACAGACAACCCATCAAAGCTTCGCACTATGGAGGCGATGATGGTCAACACCATGGTTACGATGAACATGACACAATCTGAGGGCGATTGCGGAGTGCCGTGTGGCTTCGCACCGAGCCATCCTTACTTTGCACCATCCCTTGCATATAAATACTCATCTCCCCTCAATCCCAAAGGATGGATAATCCGGCCTTTCTCCATCTACACTCTCAAATCATGAAGCACCTTTTACTCTTGGAATTATTGGGAAAATAACCTATTCTAGGTACTCGATCATTGTGAAGTACCCATCCCTTTGCTCAAACACAACCCCTCTTCAAGCAGGGATGCCCTTCACAGAGCCCCCGAGCCACCGCGGAGGAGGGAGATCCACAATAGGGATCAGGACTTCACAAATCACTCACACTATGCAAATTACCCTCTATACACATATGAACTATATGCTAAGGTTTGGTGACTGTGATTCATGAAGCACATTGCTTCGCAGTGTTATGATTTGCAAGGAAACTTTGATTTGTGAAGTCCTACTCTGCAAAAGCCTTTCCACATCGTGAATCACCCTCCATATTCACCTATTCCCTATTCCTAGGCTAGGCCACCACACATCACAAAGAATAACCCTTAGTTAATCCCCTCAATTATAATCATCACTAGTGCTTCACAAGGTCCCTTCCTGTGAACCCACTTGTTTCGTAAACCCTTCTCTCATACGACCCTCCGTGTTATTAAAAAGTGATTTCAATGTGCCATGGGTGGTGATTCACATTGTGTTTTATAGAATTATGCTTCATTTCATAGGAACAGTAATGGATATTGCTTCTTCGCATAGCCAAACTAAAGTGACCCCGCAGTGGATCACTCCACAACATGCCCTCACTATAGCATTGCTGTTGCCTTCCCTTTACCAAGTGCTAAAGCATGCCAGTTGTGTAGGTACTATGGATGTGGTGTTTACCCTCCTCATCAAAGTTGCAGGATGTTAAACTATCATGAACCCTTTTCCCCAGAACATGACATTAAACTATGGCCTCAGCCTATGAATCATACATGGTGTTGCCGAACTTGGGAATTTTCTACACCCGTTAATCTTTATATGAGTGATATATTCCTCAGATGGAATGATATCCTCTCTATTGGAGTGGTGTCTATCTATAAGGAAGGGAAACAATATTGGTGTATTCCCCTATACCTTATTGTCGTAGGTGACACCCATAATCCTCCTTTCTTCTTCGGTTCCAAATATTAGAGGAGAGATTCTCTAAGGGACATTTGTTATCTCAGCTCTCTTGTTGTGGGATTTGTTTCCACCAGGACACCATCTTGGAGTAAGTACCAATAAACAAATCCGAAGGCTAATAACCACTTGTAATCCCCTATTTCCTCTTTGTTCAGCTAATCACATGTAAGCCCCATTCCACTTCCCATGGATTCACCATTCATGATGTCATCATCAGGTATTTGCTGCCTCTGGTTTCTCACACTGAGAATGAATCACATGGGCTTTGAGAAATCATTGACCATGTAATCCTTACTAGGACACACTAGATCATATACCCCAATAACTACATTCTATCTATGTGGACTTTGATCCTTTATATGATAAGGTACATCGGAAGCCTCTCTGAGGTTCAAGGCCAAGACCTATTTGTCCCAACCTCTTCACGTCAGTTCCCCTTCATCTGGTATGATGTTAAATTGTGTCCCTATTCAAAACTATGTTCACATTGATCCTATCCATGGAAAGGTACGTAGAAAGACTCTATGAGGTTCATTCCCACCACCTATTTTCCTCGACCCCTTCACATTAGTTCACCTTTTTCCCTAATGATGTTAAACTATATACACGATTCTGAAGTACGTAGAATTTGATCCTTGCCAAGGAAAGGTATGTAGGAAGCCTCCATAAGGTTCGATCCCCACACCCATCAGTCTAGACCACTTCACGTCATTCCTCCCTCAACCTGCATGACACTAAACTCAATTCCCCATTTTCGTATCATAAAACGTTAAAATATTCCCTTTCGAACTATGCGGGGTTATGATCCTTATCTCCCAGACAAGGTACATAAGAAGCCTCCCCAAGGACTAACCCCAATTTATGGTAAGACGTTGTGTTCCCCAATCGATGGTAATTCTTTTTGTTCCCCGATTGGCAGTAAGACATTGTGTACCCCATCTAGTGGAAACATTTTTTATACCCCCATCAATAGAAAGACATTGTTTTCCCCAATCGATGTTAATCCATTCTCAACCCCAACTAGTGGTAAGCCATTGGAACCTCAATAATTGGTAAGATGTTTTCAACCACAATCATTTGTATGTTGTTGGAACCCTAATCATTGGTAATTTGTTTTAGTCTACAATCGATGGAAAGCTATTTTAGTTCCCTTCATTGGGACCCCCATCTCTGGTCCTCCCCCGGGCATCAGAACAACCTAGGCTACTAACCACGTGTAAGCCCCAGTATGTTGTCAGGTCATTTTCATATGCGTACACACTAATTATATACCCCCATCCTAAAATACATGGACATTGATTCCCTACTACGGGGATACATAGGATGTCCCTTCGAGGCCTAAGACCAACATCACCATCTCCCTTGTGTTAGCTCCATTTCACTCTTTATCAAACCTCACCAATGCATATCTATCCTAATTCTTAACCAGGCCTCCAGATCTAAGGGAAGTCAATTAACCCACCTTATTTCTTCCCTTTGCAGTAATCTGGTAAATAACCACACATTAGCCCCTACATCAGTGATCCCTCATGGGGTTCCACCCGTATGATCCACTCCTATCCGTGTTCTGATTAGTTCGATCCATCTCCACTAGACGTTAAAATCACAGAATTGCCTATGTTAAACATGGGATGCTAAGGAAAACCTCAGAGACATTCCTATGACATATAATTCTCCGCATTTGACGTGGGATACCTTGTTATTCCCCACCCTCGAGAATCCCTATCATATGTGGAAGAAACCAGGATGAAATAGTGTTCCATCATCCAGATACGCCAGCATCATCCAACGTTACAACTCCCCTAACCGAATGTTTCTATCCTGACTTGAAACCTTGGATTTCCTTGATAGATTCAGAAAAATTAACTGGCATACATAAAGATATGGCACTGATAAGATTATCATGAACAATGTCTTAGGTATATGTGGGAGACCCAAACTAGGAAATGAGTTTCGAGGAAGAATCCATGGAAGAAGTAAACGAAATCCCACCATACTATTTTGATCAAGGAGAAAATATCCATGAATAAGTGAAAAATGCTACATGCCTTTGGAAATATGGAATGTAGGAAAATAATCGATGCATCTTCCATAGATGGATGCATGGCCCAACGAATGTGTCAGAAACATAAAGGGTGAAACCGATGTGAAGTTCTTCTACCCAATGTGGAAATTAGTAGTGCTCGAGACAACAGTGGATTATCATGTCACCAGATCCATGGATCTGGCACCATTCCCACTGAGAAAATAGTGGTATTGGCATGAAACTCCCCAGAAATTGGGGTAGTCGAACATTGGAAATCCCAGTCTGTGACGTTTTCTTCATGGATCCTTCTTACCAGCTATTGAATAAGGGATGACACTAGGGCACCCGATGTCACATTCCTTCTTTCAGAACTAATAGTTAAATATATCCACTTTTTAAGACCCATGTTTCATTGATAGGAAACTAATCATTGCACACACTCCGACATAGGGGAAGGGGAAATACCAATGCGGCAATCCAACGTGGCTGCATCTCCCCCATGAAAACATCCACATACATGACTATTTTGTGGCCACTCCCCATATCCCCATATGAATTCATTCATAGAATGGGGATAAATGACCACGTTTTATGATACAAGGAAGAGGGGATTATCCCAACCCAGGATATTGCCCAACAAGACATAGAGGCTTTGACACCTCGTCACCACCCCAAGCACCAATGGATGCGTAGGGAGCCACTGATCCCCAATCTGACACATAATCATTTTGGGAGCCTCTCCCCAGAGCGCTTTGATGACTCCATCCCCTACGATGAATATGTGAGGGATGTCTGGGCCAGGTCGGCTGAAATCGATTTCTAGGGGCTTCTAAGGAGGGCTCCCACCAGGCCACGTCAGTGCCGCCACCCAAACCCATGGGACGAGGAGCTGGTGAGAAATTCCCCTACGCCCCTACGCCACCAACCCCAACTCAATTAACTTGATGCCAATGTTAGGCGTAAGACTTGGAGGATTCCCACCAAGGATCATCAGCGTCAACTGCTACCTAGGCCCATGCCACAGATGATGCGTACCATCATCTCCTATTCATGATGAGTAGGGTAAGTCATATGCCCAACTCGGATTGAGGTCCCAACCATTCCACATGCTGAATGATCTAACACTAATGTTCAGTGACATAGGTGGCATGGGCCATGGGCCAACAAGCAGCAATGATACACAATACCGAGGTCCTCCCATTCAATCACTAATGAGTGTGTGGGCCCTCCCCTCTCCCAATATCGGCATGTAGGTCCTCCCCATGACACCTTTAATCCAAATGATGGTCCTCTCCAATACATGGAAACCCAATACCGAAGCCTCTTCATCTCCCATGATCTCAGGTATGGATCCACTTGTCCCATTACCGGTCTCCGATTTGAAGACACTACCCATCTGGTCAACTGTCTGCATGGGGGTATTCCCCATGTCCTTACAGGAGCTGACAAAGGTCCTCCTCATCCCAGTAATCGGAGAAGTAGCGGTATTCCTCACTTCATAGGCACACAGCACAGAGGTCATACCTGTGTTCTGCTTGAGCAGTATAAGGTCCCTCCTTGAACTGACATTTCCAAAGGAAATTAGCATGGATGTCATAACCATAAATCTAATAGATCTAGAGGAGGTCCTAACTACTCCAGAACATACTGTAGAGATTCCATCTACACATAATCTAGTGGTCACAGAGGTCCTACCCATGTTCCCTTTGACATCTTTCATGGTGCTCCTCGCACCCCAGCTCCCCCAGATCACATTTATCTCTCCCCAAGCCTCAATTTGTACGAAGTTCAACCACGAGCCAAAAATATACCCTGTCTTGAAGAGCCGTCCCGGGGTTTGAGGGTTGGTTGGTGATGCCATTAGATGAGTGTTTTAGAAGATTCATACTACAATTAAGCCAGTCTACTTCTCGGATTCCATGGTGGAATGAGATTTAGAAATGGAACCCTCACCTCAATCCTATGTTTCGAGGGTCTAGGCTGAATCACAATGTATAAGCCTCATCCTTCCAGAATGTGATTTCCAATGGATTCCTACATCCCTCCATAGATACATCCAAGAATAGGAAGATTTGGCCCCTTCCTAGGGTCTATCTATGGATTCATCCCTATCGTCAACTGGGTCATTCTCTACCACAACTATAGATCATGGTGAGTTATTATGGGGATGGGTAAAGGATAAAAAATAGCATGGGCCACCATCAATGACCACAAAAATAGAATCAAAATCCATTTTCTCCATATTATCTTACCGAGATATAGTGTCTCAGTTATCAAATTATCACAGGACATCCTGAGATGTGGTGGAATATTAGCACATTAACTGTATTCTCCACCAGACAGTCTACCATATCATTGGTTTGCATCAGTGCCGCTGCCAGTCCCCCTGCCTTCTCAAGTTCATTATAGGGTTAACCAAGGGCTAGATCCCATGTCTAGGACAAAGATAATTTTGGGTATGCTTTTCGTGGATCATTTCCAAGAAATCTTTTGGCTGATTTCCACCATGAACTTCAGTGCACTGAGATCGCTTACTGAATATGATGTCCCGTTCTTTCGCCAAACACTATGGGAGATGCACTTTTGTCTCCATTATTAGTGAGTGGATTACCCTAAAAGTTTGGCACACTTTCAGGACATTGGATAGCAATGTATTTTGGAAAACATGGCCGCACTCTGTGTGGCCAAGCACCCTGAGTCGCATGATCGCTACCAGACCGTCTATCCACGATGTGTTTAGAGCATTAAAATTCCCCACAAGATTATCAAGGAGCATTCCACCCACATTCAGGTCTATGAATTTTGGTAGTATGATGCCATTCATTTTAGTTTTATCTAGTGCCAACCTGACATTCCCATCGACATTGAGTATATACATCCAAGTAGAGTCGTGATTAACATGGCCGATCTATCGGAGAAGAAGGATTTAAAGCTCCTTGATGAAAACAAACCCTCTGTGGGATTTCCACAATTATTGGATACATTGGGAAGGTTTAATCACAATAAAATAAATTTACTAGGTCTTCCCGTTCCCAACGAAGAATTAATCCTCATTTAGAATCCCAATATGGGAAAAAAGTACCTCAAATCCGTTAAAACATCTGACCTATATGAATCAGTGAATAAGACGGAGGATGACATGGAAAATTCCATGTTGCATCAATATATCGTGGAGCACAAGAATGTAGTTGATTAATATCTTTTGGAATGTGTTGCAGAGGTGCATCTAGGCTATGGTGATCCTCAGTAGGAGCAGTAGGGGCAGCCACAACTTCCCCCGGTGAGATTCCCCTTACTGAACCTAACCATTGGGACCACATAGATAGGATAGAGGTCAAGAATTAAGGAATAGGGGAATGGGATGTGTCACCAAATACACCTAAGTGGCATTATAATCCTTAGTACCAAGGTAAATTTCCCCTAGCCACTCTACATGTCATCCCACCAGCCGCTCCCCGAGCCGCCAGGCCTACTAATCCTGTTGAAGAACCTGCCAATGCACTAGTGGTCAGGGATCCTCATCAAGACAGGAACCCCCTCCCAGATGATCTGATGGTGGTTCTCATTTCTCACCTTGAGGTGTCAAAAACATGAAAGGTGGAAATCCCGCCTAATGGAAAGCCATATATGGCATGGGGGGATGACATGCCAGTACCCCCAGGTTTCAAAAATCCCACCTTCTCCCTTTTAATCAGATGAGAAACCCAGTATAGTGTCTGGCCCTCTTCATCTAAAGGTGTGGTCCAATGTTGGGAACTCCAGCACAATAAGATGCCACCAAACATCAATGTTTCAAACAAATGTTGTAAGTGTCTGTGATTGTCTGGTACCACAAGTTACCCATTGGGTCATTATCCAAATGGTAACATCTCTTTAGGTAGTTTATCTACCAGTTCAGCTCTACCACATGGAAGTCTAGTATTTTAGACCTATTAAAGAGTTGTAAGAGTCCTGAAGAGCACATTTCAGACTTTCTCACTAGGTGGAGTGGTCTCACTAACTCATTGGATATGTTTCTGACTCCGAACAACTGTTTACAATGTGTGTGGGGAATTTCAATAATGACATGGTCCCCTCTATCATTACATAGAATTACACTAGGGGATATCGAGACTTATCTGATGAGGCCCAACATCTTGAGGTAGCCTTATAGTAAGCCTAGAATCCATGTATGGTGCCTCCTTCAATTCCCCCATGAAGAGCTGCAAAGGCTGAGCCTATCGTAGTGGCCCAAATAAAGGCCACCAGGAAATTAAATTTATTTCCATTGGAGCCACCTCCAAAACCCCACAAGGGCCCTCTATCTCAGGTAATGCCTCCGTCCTAGTAGCTCCCACCTCAGAATTGGTAGGATCCCCTGTGTAATGCGCCGCCACCATCCAGGTTAGATAATCAGGTTCCGCCTCCTCGACAGGCTCCTCCAGCCCCTTGTTAGGGCCAGGCTCCCAAAGCCCCTTCCCAAAAAGGAAAAAATAGGTCTACTCAATCCATGAGTCTTAGGTCCCCAGTTATTTCTAAAGCACCTTGGAATAGGGAATTATATGTTTTCTTGAATATAGGAGGTCCAAAGAGGCTGATCATACTAATCACCCCAATTACATCACCAATCACCGGATCCTGGGGAAGACCCTCAAATAGTGATGTGTGTTCAAAGTATTTCTCCAAGACCAGGTTGATAATAACATAGTTAGGTTAGGCACAGCTCCGGCATAAGTGGAATGCGTATTCGTGAAGCTAGAGAGTGGTTGTGATAGCTAAGGTGAGTAGAATTATGATCCTAACCATGAGTCACATATGTATGATGAATGGATGGCTGGTAACATAGTCACCTATTCCCATGGTATTATCTATACATGTCTGAATACACCTGAGCCTTTAGAAGATGTCGCGTCACCAATTTCAAGTACTTATGCATCAATGGCTCAACCATCGTCTTCCAGGAAGAGCAGGCATCAGTGACCCAAGGGAAAATAAAGTCCCCCGCCTTTTTTGTCGTCATCTCATACTCTAAACGACATCATGCCCTTGGAGATAGAAATTCACTCTAGAATCTATCCAGTAGTTGATGATTATCCATGCGGCGATCATTGTTATGCCTCTATTAACACCATGGAGTTGGTAAACCCCTACATGATTTGGGACTGTGATGAGAGCCAGACAGATCCTCCAAATGATCCTATCCATCGCCAGTGTTGATAGAGCCATTTATATATGGGTAATTGAAGTGCATATGTCCTTACTTCAAGCTAGGCTATCCATGACATGAAATCTAGATAGCAGTCCTAGCACAGAGCTCACCGCACACAACCTTATTATTCGATGTCACCAGGTTCGCCTTCGACGCTGTTTTTGATACATGATCAGGCAGATCTGGCTCGACCGCACCGTGATCAGACATACAATATTACAAACCAACCTCATTCATCTGAGAAACATCTAGAATTCACTCTACGAGTTTCAACAAGTCAGCAATTAGACATTCCCAACACCAGTCAACCACTGGTTTATCTGGAAGGTCCATTCAGTTTTCCTACCATATATTGACATCCTGAAAGTTGAAGTTAACTCTAGGCATTTAATAATGATGTCCTTATAAATATTTCCAACATTCATGTGAGGTTCTCTATCATTGAGGCCCTTATCCTATTGGTAGATTTGCATGAATCCCTCACTAAATCTTTATGAAGCCCCCAGAAGTTTGATATAGATGTAGTAGCCGTAGAAGCCTTCCATGCTAACTTAGTCAAGAGTACTGAATGTCAGTCCATTATCTCTTTCTCTTCAGATTACGAATGATATCCCATACAGGGGAACACCCAACCACTTCAGATAACCGACTATATCAATGGTGTGGAGGTTCATCACTATCTTTTCGACACTGGTTTTGGTATTAACCTAATCCCGAGCTGAACACTTCAAAAAATGGGGTAGTATGAGGATGACCTGAGTCCCTATGACCTAAAATATCAAGGATATGATATAATGGAATAGACACCATTCAGAAAGATCTGCCTGAGGACTTAGTTCAGTTGTCTGGTATCTAGCACTGAGTTCATGGTTGTCTCCCAGGACACCACCTATAATGGATTGATGGGTAGGCCATGGATTCACATGCATGTGGTTGTCCCTTCTTCATATCACCAAAGACTTATGTACTCAATTAATATTCAAGTGGAAGTACTCCAAGTTGTCATGTCTCCCTTTTACTCCTTTGAATTCCGCTACTTAGATGTTGACCATTATAATGGAATGGACAAAGAGATTCAAGCTGATGAGGTTGAACATGGTATGGCTACATTCAACCTATGGACAGACCTCGATGATGCCAACATATTTTTGATCCATCAATGGGAGGATATGACACCGAATATGGGAAAATGATTAATTGTTTCTGGAATGAGGGGGAGCATATTCCCAAGTCTAATAGACATCATAATATTTCCTCATATTCCTAAAAAAATTAGACTCAAATGATCCCAGACTCCCTACCTTCATAAGGTATTAGGATGTCTTCCACATGGAAACAACAATACACCATACTTTCTTGTACGACTGGGCTAGGGTAAACCAGATCAAGTTGATGCGCCACTATTGCTTAAATTTCATGAAGAATTTCCCAATGGGTAGAAGAATTAATGGGATTGGGTTGAAAACGTTCATGGCTAAGGTTTCGGCATTGTTGGAGTCCCCTGATATAGTGTCCCCCGCCGCTCAGGCTGGCACCAGTCTCCCATCGGGATCTGTTGACTCTAATGGAACTCCTCACACCGAAGATCCATCCTCTCTAAGTGAAGAATAGTATTTAAAGGATTATCATCCTAATTTCCATGAGGGTGTCTCCAACTTGGTCAATGAATTGGTACCGGTGAACCTCGATAGCTAGATGGATCAGAAACCAATATTAATTAGTGCTGTAATTCCTATAGAAGAGAAAAATAAATATGTGGAATTCATGAAGAAAAATCGTGATGTGTTTGCCTATAGTTATGATGAGATGCCCGGACTAGACCCTCAGGTTGTTGTCCACCGTCTCGATCTTCCAGGAAATTACAAAAGGTTCAAAAAACCTTCTTGAGGGATGCACCATTATCACAGAGCCATGGTAAAGGCCGAAGTTGATAATATAATCAAATGAAATTTCATCAAGGAGGTCCAGTACCCTATATTATTATCCAAAATTGTTCCCGTTAGGAATAAGAACAAATAGATTAGAGTCTACATCAACTTATGGGATCTCAATCATAATTTTCTAAAGAAAAATTTTCCCCTTTTTGTGACAAAACTATTTATTGATGCTATATCTAGGTTTCATGCCATCTCCTTCGTGGCTGGGTATTCTGGGTAAAATCAGATCCAAATGGCCCCTGAGGATGAGGATTATATAGCCTTTATGGAACCACACGATAATTCCTACTACCAGGTAATTCACTTCAGTCTAATGAATGCTGGTTCCACCTATAAGCAAGCCATGAATCGCATATTTAAGCATATCCTCGGGACATTGGTGGAGTAATACATGGATGATCTAGTGGTAAAATATCCCCAGCGTCCAGACCATCTCAATGATATTGAGAAATTTTTCTCCTTCTTCTATTCTCTCCACCAAAATTTGAACCCATTGAAGTGTTCCTTTGGGGTCACCACTAGAATGTTTTCCACTTCATTGTCATAAGTAGGGGCATCGACATAAACTCGGAGAAGATCAAGTACATCATCCATATTTCACCCTCGAGCATCATTTGTGAACTTCGAGGCTTTCAAGGCCACTTGTCCTATATAAAACAATTCATCACGAATTTTTCTAGAAAGTTTAAGCCCTTTTCTCAGTTCTTGAAGAAAGTCACTGTCTATCTATTGGATGAAGATTGTCTTAATACTTTCATGGAAATAAAGTAGTATCTACTCTAGCCTCCATTCCGGGTTCCACCTATTTCTAGAAATCTAATGGTCCTTTATTTTAATTCCCTAGAAGTATCTCTCATCAACCTTCTCACTGAGAAGTGTAATGAGGGAATGGAGAGTAGTCAATACTCTCTCAGCTACATGCTCCTTGGAACGGAAACCAGATACTCCCCTGTCAAGAAGAGATGCCTTGTGCTGGTATTCAAAGTACAGAAATAGTGACATAACATGTTGCACCATGATGTAAAACTAGTGTCCCATGTGGATCTGCTAATGTACATCCTTAACCGTCGCATGCTGATAGGTTGTCTAGTTCGTTGGGCAGTGATCCTCCAGCAGTTTAACATCATGATTTCCATTAGAAGGTCTTCAAGGGGAAAGCATTGGCATACTTATTGGAAATGCATCCAGATCCCACAGACTAGTCTCAGGACCTTTCTTTTGTTAGTGATGATATACTCTCAGTATACCAAGCCATTCTGTGTTGGAAAATTCACTTCTATGGGGCTTCCCGGAGCCCTACCAGCAGAAGTCTCAATAACCCCAAACTTAACATAGTGGGCCTGAGTGTTGTCTTCATCACCCCATCAATTGTTTTTTATTCATTCATGTGTCAGAAGAATGTTCCAAAAATGAGGCGGACTACTAGGCTCTCATCATTAGCCCCAACCTGGCCCTCGAGATTGATGTCCCCCACTTACATGTGAATGGGGACTCCGAACAAGTAATCAAGTAGATCAACGGTGATAATGTCATTAGAATGAACAAACTCATACCACTATTGGAATGTACCCTCTATATGAATGCCCAATTCCAATCTCAGCCGGAGGATACTCATATTCATCGATCCCGAAATGGTCAAGATAACACCTTGGAAATCCTAACTGCATCTCCTGCAGAGCCAAATCAAGATGATTTTTTTATCCACAATCCACACCCTAGAGTCATCTCCCCTTTCACCATAGACAATCATGATAGCCCGAAGGTAAACCACCTTACCACCCATGCCTCCACATCAAGACCCCCAGGTCCCCCAGATGCTGGGCTAGAAATGACTCATGACAGGAGGAACCCCTTTTTCAAGTACCTCTAGCACAATATCCTCCTAGTATATTAATACGAGCACGAGGGAATCTGTTGTTTTGCATTTTAGTTTACCTTCCAGAGTGTTCCCGATATTGAGAATATCCTCTACAATAATGGGTTTTATGGGGTTATTCTTCATTGAATTCAAGGAGGTGAGAGTTCTCAAGTCATGCCGGAGGTTCATGCTCGTTCTTGTGGGGATCATATAAGAGGGTAAAGTTATCTCACCAGATTATAAGGATTTTTTATTTTTTTCCCTCCATGATCTGTGGTTGTATCATGTTTTCCAAGAGGTGTCATGCATTCCAAAATCATGCCATATTTGTGCATCAGACTCTAGAGCCTCTCTACACTACCAAGTACTCTTTTCTATTTGCAGTCTAGGGACATGATCTCGTGGGGCCATATCCACCTGCGAAAGCTAACCAATGCAGATTAATCTTGACTATAATGGATTTATTTTCTATGTGGGTAGATGAGATTCTTATAAAGTAAGTCAAGTCACATTCTATCATTGAATTTCTAATCTCCAAAATCATCAACTAATTTGGAGTCCCTCATGTCGTCCTCACTGATAATGGAACCAACATCTGGGGCAGACAAGTTGAAGAAGTTGTATTCCAAGTACAACATTCATTCTAACCATACCTCTATCTATCACGAGCAATAAAATGGTAAGAATGAGGTGTTAAAAAAACCATCTCTGACATCCTACAACAAATAATTGGTCCAAACATGATGAGTTGTTCAGAAAAACTCCCCAATGCCCTATGGTCCTATAAAACAACAACTCTCAATTCCACACATGTGACCCCATATGCCTTGGTGTATGGGATGGAGGATGTCCTTCCCATCGAGATTCAATTGCCTTCATTACCCACAATTGTCTATGTTGAATATGCACTATATAAGGTAGTCAAATCTATCTGGCTGAATGAGAAGTTCTCAAATAGAATGGGGTTCGTTCCCTACACAAATTGGAAAGGCATCAAAACGAGATAGCTATATATTTCAACAAGAAAGATTTCCTCTTATCATTCATGACTGGTGAACTTGTGTTGGTCTTGAGAACACCAATGATACCTTGTAGGAAATCACCCATGATGTTGCTTCAATGGGATGAACCTTACATCATTCACAAGGTTTACCCCAATGGTGTATACTCTTTGGTTACCAGGGATAGAGAGCATATAAATCCTCCCATCAATACCAAATTACTCAAGTGGTACTTTTCTTGAGTCAATGATGGTCTTACATGACCTAAAATTTTTGTTTACTACATGAAATTAAACTTCTTTCCATCCCACATGACGATAAACTGTAAAACAGTCCTAGGTCAATGACCATAAACTAAGATTTATACAGTCCCACCTGACCATAAACTGTTTTTCCTTCTCATTGTGATGTTAAAATGTGCGATTTATCCAGAATAAAGGATATAAAACTTCTCATAATTCTTCCATACCACAAAATGTTAATCTTCAAGGAACCTTCAAGAAATACATATGGATTGATTCCCATCCTCATAGGATACATTGGAATTCTCAAACTCCATGTCTTGAGTCCAACCCCCAAACTCTTCTCTTTGTCTATCCCCTGGATGTGGCTGCCTCAGAGGATCCCACGTGGTGTAGTGTAGGACTATTTGGCCCCACCTGTGTAGGGATTACGATAATTGCACCATGTTCCCCTCATCATTATTCAATCTTCCCACATCCTCACCGTATAACATTAAAATGAATGGCCCTTTCAGACATTGTATGGCTTGATTCCCATCCACATGGGATATTTAGGAACAAATAGAAATTTTGTATGTTGGCCCATCTCCAAACCTCATCATCTCCGCATGGGTCGAAACACACGGGGATTCATTATTTTTCCCTTATTCATATCGAGATCATCATGACCACACCATGTATCATTCTACTTAAAGATCTCCACCTCTTTACTCATCCCTCATGATGATAAACTACACAAGCACATTCATGCTTCCCACAGTCCCTTTATTTGGTTTTCAACCTCATTCACATACAAACAGACTCCGGAATGGTATAGATACTCAGTATAAGGGCTATACTACCTTTTCGGGACAACGTTCTCAAGGATCGCGAACGTAAAATTGATACAAGTATCGCATTGTAAATATAGTATGCGATTGACACTAATTTTTTAGTCCCATTAAAAGTCACACAATGTTGATGCTATGTTTCAAATGTGGTCAACAGTAAACCTTCATCATTGCCACTAAAATAGTATGTCCCATTTATTGGGTACATTGATTCATTTTTTCCTCACACCCCTTCAACCATTAGACAGCCTCAGGCATAAGTGCTAGTCCTATTTTTATACCCTTATATGTTTGGGAGAGCCTGGTCCTACACATTGTTTCCCGCACTGAGATTTTCTCATATGGGCTTAGGGGATTTGGTAAGGCAATTCATGCAAAAGTGGTCACATATCTATAGTTTAAACAGTATGACCTTAAACATAGATTACTATCATCCTCACTACAAGACGATAAACTGAAAACTGGATGAGACATCCCATCTCAGGTCCCTCAGCCTTCCCGGGCCCCTGTCCTATTTTCTCAACAGGGATTTTTCAGTGTGGTATGAGATTATTTTATTAGATCATGTCGGGCTATTTTATTCATGCTACATACATCCCCTTCAGATGCCCCTCCATATTTTTCCTCACTACAAGAAGTTAAACTACACAAGCCCCATCATTCTTTGTGTGCCTCATCATTTGGGTTTCTACCATCATTCACATCCAATGGTCCCATGAATGATACATATGTTTTTCATAAGTGATCTCCTACCATTTCGGCCAATGTTTTCGAAGATCCAAAGTGACAAATTGATACAAGTCCTATGTTGCAAATATGGTCAACATGCGACCCTCAATTTTCCCCCCATCCCTGGTCACTCAATATGGATGATATGTTGTAAACATGGTCAGTGGTAATCCTTGATCATCATTGTCGTCATGTGGAAAACCACATAATAGGCACAACGATTTACCCTTTCTACCCATTTTTCCCACACACATGTCATTAAACTGGGAATCTACGGTCCGAGCTCTATGAACTTAGAACAAAATAACCAACATCTCCAGTACAAGACGTTAAACTAAAAACTGCATGTGACTTTCTGTTTTTGGTCCAACCTCAGTTCCATCAGCCTTTTCAGGCCCCTATCCCAAGTTCTCAATTAGGATAGTATAGTGTTGTATGGGTTTATGCCCTCATTCATATCAGGTTACTCTCTATACCATACATATCACTCGTCAATATACCATTCCCCTATCTGCGTCCTTTCCTCATGAGGTAATATTGTTCTTCATCCTACAAATCTATGTATGGCATCATTCCCAATTATTGTGGGATATGTAGGAATACCAGAACATCTATCATTTGGGTCCAACCACATTTATTAGGAACCTTCTTATCTTCCTGGACCCAGTTTTGAGTTCTTCTAGGAGAGGGGAATGCAGTATAGAATGGGCGGACAACTTCATTCATGCCAGGTTTGTAACAACCATGCCACTTACCTTTTTATCTTGAGAGATTTTAATCCCCCTGTTCTACACTCATCTTTTCAATTCAGATACTCTTATGTTAGACCCCTTGACCCTGTTTGGATGTTCACTACTCTATTCAGGAGCATTGTAGATTACGCCCTGGAGTGTTGGATTCTACATAGACATGTTATCGCCCATCCTCATGATTCATGCCCCCCTTCATTCAGGCTTTCATAATATTTCACATTTTAAAGGACTCTGAACATCATGAATGCTCAGCCCCAGCACCCTTTTAACGTCATGGGTAACAACCTAGATAATTTCAAAAAACAAATTGGTAAAATTCTCACCTTGCGAATATGGTCAGCGGTCGACACTCATTTGTTGTTCCCATTTCAGATCATATGATGGGGAAACTATGTTTCCAATATGGTAAACAAATATAATCCATCATAACACCCACCTAATTAATCTTTAAATGTTGGTTTCATGATTCACAAAATATTCCACTCCATCATGTCCATGTTGAATTTCTACTCTCTTGGTACTATATCCCTCAGTGTGAATGTTCATGTAATGGGGAAAAATCTAGGGTGGGCATCATTTGGGGCCCCACAACTATTTCCCCATTGCATGTGTTCCACGTGTTTCATAGACCTTCCCTGTCCTTGTTTCCCACATCAAGCATACAACATGAGGGATTAGGGATTCAGTTTTGGTTTGTGGCCATTTGGAAGATTCTTTTTTCTCTTTGGACCATATTCTAAGACATTAAACTGAGATCTCTTTACATCCTAGCCACAAGATGTAAAACTACATGAAATTCCTAGAACTGCGTACAACATTATTCCCATCCTCAGGGAATACATAGGAACGCTTGGGAATCTTAACATTATGTTCATCTTATGTTACCCCTAATTACCTTTTCTATTTGTCCTTTTGTCCATGGATTTCATAGGATTTCATGGTGTGGTGTGATACCACTTCCTCATTCACATCGGGTTTTCAATAGTTATACCACACACTTCCTTTATAGGATCTAGTCTCTCATACCTCTCGTCCTTTTTGACATTAAACTAAACTCTCATGAAAATGTATAGATTAATTCCCATCCTCATGGGATATGTTGGAACACCTAAACGTCTCGTATCAGGACACAACCCTACATTATCTAACCGTTACTGACCTCTCGGTCCAAAGTTTCTTTCTACAAATTGCACATGGTTGGGTATGGAATTATGTACTCAGTCACATCACGCATGCTTTATCACGCCATGCACATTCCCCACTAAATCCTCATTTCTTATGTATGTGTCCAAGCCCTAAGATGATAAACTATTTTCCAATGCCCACATGACTTTAAAATATTGCTTCATTTTTGCACAATGTTAAAATGAATTGGTTGGCCCTATCATAAGACCCTAAACTATGCCATTATTTCCCTATCCACACAACAAAAAAACGGCACCACATTGTGATGTCCTCACACTAGGGGATATCATATTGGGTATTGGTGATCCACCATACCATTTTTCAAGACCTACACGTGGCTTGATTTATGTAGTGACACCTGAATTCTCCATCACAGGGTTAGCGCTTCACAAAAAAACACACATCCATCCTATTAAATAAACAAGACATATCAAATGCCACTTCTTTTTTTTCATGGGCCAGACCTGCACGGTAGTACTATCCCTAGAATTGGTAGCCTACAGTGCCACTTCTATAACTACATACATCTTGATTCCCATCCTTATCGGATACGTAGGAATGCCCGGGAACATTTCCTTGGGAACATCCCAACATTCATTTTGTATCCCTTGAACTAAAACATATTTAGAGAGCACATGGTGTGATATGGGCTTATGACCTCATTCATGCCAAGTTTCTTAATGTCTCACCACATGTCTCCCTTCCACATTTCTCTCTATGGTCTCAGCTCAAAGAACTTTAAACTAGGATCTAGCCATCATTATCATGGGACACCAAACTGAGCCACTCTTAAGAATTATGTGTGGCTTAATTCTTTTCATCAAGGGATATGTGGGAATGCCCAGACATCCCATCTATTGGTTCATCCCCCAAAATACTAAATACCGCCCATTTTTCATCCCCTTGGCCCAAAATCCTTTGGATGTATGTCGTGTGGAGAGCACCTCTTGGGTTCTCATTCACGTTAGGGTTTGCAAAAAACACACTATGTTTCTTCATTGTCTCTTCCCAGCGTGGTATGAATTCTATGAACCTAGACTAAGATCTCCAGGTGGGAACTATGCATCAGGTTCGACTACTTTTCCACCCTATGAGAATTTCATTAAATCTGATCCCCACTTTATGGTCCACTATATGACCTTATTCTAGGAGTGTGAAACACAAAGACCATTGTCCTAGGAACGGGATTCGACTCCCTCTTTTTGATGTGTCTTATTTTCTCACTCACATGAATCATATCAAAGAGCCCAAAGTGTGGAATTTTCACATGGACATTCCATCATTTAATTTCAAAGATACCTGATCCCTTTATTTGGATCCAAATCCTCTTACATGCCTGAAGGGACCGCCTTGTGGCCTTGTATCATGCCACATTGGCTCAGCTACCATCTTAGGGAAATGTACCTAAATACCTCAAACAACATTTGTGACACATCTCGTGTTTCGAACATGGTAAATGGTTAACCCTCATTTGTTGTTTCCCATTCCAGGCTAACACAAAGTGGATACAATTTATCAAACATGGTCTGTAGTTATCCTCTATCATCGCACTATCATCAATGTGATCTGGATCTCAGGCATCATGATTCTCATCATTCCACTACCATATGTTCATGTGGAATTCCATCACATGGTTTTACACCTCTGTACATCTACATGCATTAGTTAGGTGGGTAAATAATTTTGGGACTACATTGAACTATCATTCCACTACCCCAAATGTGTGCCTCCCAATACAAGGAAAATCTGACGACTACTACATGTTTCCAACATATAGCATGACTGATGTTGCCATACTGGTTTTGGTAGTATGTGTACTGGTGCAGCTGAACCACACATGTCACCCATCTTTCTTGACATTAAACTGAAATTTAAGAACTAGGGATGGATTGAATCCCATCCTAATGTGGTATGTAGGAAAACCCAAGCACTTCCCTTCTGGTTCATTACAATGTTAGGATATCCCTTGTCTATGGAATAAAGAATCATGTCAGGAATTCGGGGTGTGGTTTGGACTCTTAATGTCCTCATTCACTTATAAATTTGTAATAAACTGTGTGTTTCCTTATTAGGTAACCATGTACCCAACACATGAAATTAAATAGTTGTTCTACCCTGAAGAAGTTCAATATTCCTCGTGCTAATTATGGGATGCATCAGCTGCATCACCAAAGTGTATTTCACCCACCGACATTGGTACCCTACCATGCTACTTCTAGAACTACGTATGACATGATCACCATTATAATGAGGTGTGTAGGAATGCTCGATCACTTTCCCCCAGGACAAACCTAACATTCAAATTCAGTCCCTTAGCCTAATGAAATTCCTCTAGGGATATTTGGTGTGATATGGACTCTTAACATCCCCATTCACATTGGGTTTATACCAGCCACATCACTTGTACCATTATAGAGATCCCCCTTTTCACTCCCTGTAATATCATAAGATGTGAAACTACATGAGTCAATATGTCCTCGATGCATGACACTAAAATGTGGTTATACCCTGAAAAGGTTCTTGAATCTCCATGTTAATCATAGGATGCGTCATATTCCTCGCTAGAGAGGGTTCTCCATACAAGTGTTGGTCCCCGACCACACTATGCTTTATGAACTATGTTTTGCTCGATGCTCATCTGTGTAGGATACATAGCGACGTATGAGCCTTTCGCATCGTGGCCTTGCCCCATGGGAATTTCCGGTCCTTATCAAGAAGTTCTTGTTTGGAAGAGAATTTGATCTCTGATTTGACCAATCCATCCACAAAATGTGTTCTCACTAGGGTGGTTTAATTTCAAAATTGTTGGACTCCATTCGAGAAACCCATCACTCCACCATCCATGATTTTCATGCCATTTATTTTGACCCTCGTCCACATTCACATATAAAGGAACCACCCAATAGTACAGATACATCACCAATGGCCCACTTACTATCATAATCCAATGTTATGGAAGACTAATGGATGACATTTTGAGTCAGGACCCGTGTTTCGAACATGGTCAGTGGTGATCCCTAATTTGTTATTTGCATTTCATGCAAATGCAATAGGGATACTATGTTTCATACATGGTCTGCATTTATCCTTCATTTCCATGCCACCCCCACAGTGTTCCAAATTTTGGGTTTCATGATTCACAATTTCCACTCCCCTATGTACAGATATATTCTAACACTCCTAGAGTTACTCCTCTTGTGCACCAGAGCACATTTTGGAAAATATAAATTCGACTCCTCTGAGAACATTAGCCTCTAATAAGGTATTCCTCATTCTTCCCATAAATCGGGGTTGGTTTTTCAAACCCTGGATGCCCGAAGATTGGTTTGAATCATCTTGTTCGGATGAAATAATGAATCAGTCATCCCTTGTTTCTCACATCAAGCATGACCCAATTCATCTTAGGGATTGATCACTAGATATTTCACGAATATGATGGAAATGCAGTAAACCAAAACAAATAACGAATACCATGCATGGATCCATAATAAATGATAAAAGAAATAAAGTATGTTTAAATGTTTACACACATTAGAACACCAAAGTATCATCCCCTCCAATAGATGAGATGACATATCTGATATGGTATTCCAACTCCTCCACTCTCTGGTTTGTGGAATCCAAGATATGTTGTTCCATGTTTATATCGGGTTCCTCCTTGGAGGCGATGGGGCATAGTTCACTAGCTACGATCTGAGATCACTCATTATCGATTCGGATGATATCCATCTCTTTAGAGGCTCGGTCCATCCGTTCTTATGTTTCTTCCAGCTGGGCCTTTTGACGCGACATGAGATCTGATTTTGCATTAGGGAAAGTGGAATGATCATTCACATGTGCCCACAATAGCTGAATATCGCTTTTTCCCACCTGGAGACTCTTGATGTTCATCAATTTCCTCTCTTTTCCTCCCACACCAAGGCTACAATTGTTATCCCTAATTTTCTCCACCATGAACTCTCTAATGAGAACATGAGGATGTTGGGAATCCACTCCCATTAACATAGATTACACATCCAGGAATGAAGCCTCTATATCTGGTCTATCCATTGCATTTGAGGAGTCTTTCTGAAGAAGCGTTTGATAAGTTTATGTGACCATCAACGAACGATCTTTCAATCCTATTCATTAGGCGTCGCCTCATCCTAGTCCTCGGGGTCGGAAAGTTCATATGTAGGGAACGCCTCTAGAAACATATTTGCGGGGTCTGAATCTAGTGTCTGATCGTGTATTTCAGGACCCATGTTGTTCGATTGATCCTCGTCATAGAATCCGCCTTCAATGATCTCAGGCTCTATCTTACGGATACTCCCACCGGTGATCAGAAGCACTACAACTTGGTCTGTTCAAACAACAACTTCTATGACCACTGGTATTCCTTGGGGAAAGGAAACTCCATGAGATCCAACCAACATCCCCAAGGAATCCCATGCCATATGAAGTACTGTGCATACAAGAGGTGCATGAACATTAGTTAATCTAGTCGATGGATGAAAATTACTAATTCTGGGAAGAATACATATAGAGATCAAATAGTGGGTCTTTATTATAAGTTTTTACCATCAAAACCCAAAGGTGTGGCCCCCCATATATTGTTGGGATGTCTAAAGGCTCCGAGAGGACCACCCCAGATGTCACTTCCCCACTATGCATGATGATCAATGTAGCCATGAGAAATGGTTTCAAATTTCCCACAACTAAATATACAGTTGAGAGGTTGTGGGTATTTTATATGAGGCCCTCCTGCACAAGTAAGATGTTAGTTGATAAGTCCAAAACAACCTGGGGGATGACTATAAGGAAGTGGTTTATGATTTAACTCAAGGACCTGTACAATCTCTTCCAATTCTGGGTTAGAGTTTACAACCTCACCCTACTCCATAAGACTCCCACTACCTACCTCTTCTCTCTAGGAGGACTTATCTGACTCATCCGGTAGAGGAAACCACTCTCTTAATTAGGCATCCAACAACTCTGGAGGGGCTATTCAATCAAGAATCACCTTTACATGGACCTCTATTGGACGACGAGCACCCCATGAGTGCACAATGTCCACAATCTCAGCTAGGTACTACTCCCCCTCCACCTGGGATACCACAAATCTGACCCTGAGTGGAATGATCCCTGTAAAAACCATCCGAAGATAATTCAGATGTTGCCACATCTCGGATGTGTTGAGTAATTTTGTGCTGATATACCGGATGTCCCAATCCTCTGAGAGGATAGTGTTCTCAATCCTGTTTATGTGGTGAAACTGCATAACTGGAACTTGGGTGGTTATCCTATTAAATCCCTTGGGAGATCTCCCCTCTGGATAACTTTTCTCCGTTAGGACCACTTGGTTCATCACAGTCGCCTGCCTCTCGATCTGTGTGGGTCTCACCACCATTGTAGCCCTACCACCATAGGATGTCCTTGCCACCTTCACACCCTGAACTCAAGGTTAGGGAGGCACTATGTTAATAATATGGATGTTCAACTACTTCATCATATCCCCCATGTAGGCCACTTACTAGCACTTGTCATACTCCTTCACAAACCCATTAACAGCAGTGGGTGGGGACAACTCGTTCCACATCTTCCCATCCTCTCGTGTGACCATGAGACAAATTTTCCACATAACACAGTATTGGTCCTCATGATGCACATCTATGTAGACTAGTGGGGTCAGAACCTGCATGCACCCAAATTTCCTCACTGATCAGTGTGGTACATACGGTTTGAAGAGAGGCTCATGGTCAACCCATGCCATTAGAAGTCCACCCTGAAAGGAAAAGAATTATGATTAATGATCCTCCATTCCCTAGCCATCATAGGGGAACACACCTGTCAGTAGTGGGAATGGGTGGAAGATGTACTCTTCCACCTTCTAGATCCGATTCAGCACCAAATACTGGCTCAGTTTGGTCGAGAAACTCCCCACCGCCTTCCGAATGGCCATTCAGAAGTTTGAACTACAAGGGGAAATGGGGTTTAGATATTCATTGATTCCCCTGACATGTGCCTCTATCCACCAATACAGATGATGGAACAACCTTCATATCATATTTGGATTCATAACTTAGCTGATGTGCCAGAACACCATATACAACATGAAGAGCATCAGGATTCATAAGTTGACCCACACCTCGATTTCTAACGTGGACACAATGTTTAACATGCTTGGTCACACACCCATGTTTGTGTCCCTCACTGAAAAAATCCAACCAGAGATAAGCACCGAGGTGAGCGAAAACAACCTGACAACTAATTTCTGCTCAGTACTGACACTGAATCCCCATGTCTTCCAATGGATGTCCTCCATGAGGCGCCAATATGAGTGGTCCTTGCCTTGTTGGCCCCCCTTCAGCTAGGTTCGATTCCTCACAGGAAGCTATCTATCCTTAGCGAAATTCATGATCTACTTGAACCCAAACTTAAAGTGGAAATTCCTCCTCGACTTCTTATCCTCCCCTATCATGAGATCCCTCAATTTCTTTTACATTGACAGCATTTACTCGGAGTCTTCCCATATATTTGAGGTGGTGAGGAAGTCATCGTGCATTTTCCTCGATATGGGGACCCCCTGAGATATAGTGAATGTTCCAAAGGCTGATTCCAACCTTCCCACGAAAAAGATGCTATGTATTGGTCCTCTAAGACCTCCTACAAAGAAACTCTGACATCATATACATTGGCTGGTAGATGTGAAATTAGGAATCCCAAGTCATCTCATTCCGGCCCACTCAACTCATCTCCACCCCAAACTCCTTGCATGAGGTGCCTACATAGTTGGCCCTTGCCCAGTCATCCGTAAAGTATTTTACCTCAGGTAAATCCCACTCATAAGTGGACCCATTATACATGATTCCTACGGCTGCCATCAGAATGGTGTGGTATAGTGGAGTGGATGTCTTCGGCTGAAATTCCTTCCCATCAATGTTATTCATATGTTTGTACAGAAAATCACTATTTACGAGTGTGAAAGTCTTCCACATATGGAAGTCACCCACCCTGAACCACCGGTGTTGGCACAATGTACTCCTGAACCAGTAGGTCATCTCATCTCTACTCGATTCAGGAATGAAAACATCATCCCATAGACCAAATCCATATAGAGGCAGACTTTTCCATAATGGGTAGTTCTTATGAACCTCTAAAATCATCTACAAAAGAGACTCATAGAATGAATGGATCCGTATATGTTCACTGATACCCATGTTGTTCACCATTACTTCCCTCCAAGAAACATTCACATTGACCCCCCTGGTAGCTTTATGATGATCCAATAAGTCTTCAAAATATTTGAATTTTTTTTTGGGATCATGGAGACAAATCTTGATGCTCTCTATAGAAACTTGAGCAAGAGATTGTTCATGGGTCCCTACCACAAACCTAGAAGACACAATTTCCAGAGTGTAAACTTGTAGAGTCGAAGGACTCAATGTGCACCACTAAGAAGAAAGGCATGAATTGCCAAGAAAAATCACAGAGCATGCAGAGCTTCGTGAATCGAGATCACAATCACCAAAAATGAAAATATGAAAATGTAAAAAAGAGATTCCAACCTCCCATTTTTATAGGAAAAATCCTTTCTTCTTCACGATGTGTCTATCCATGAAGAGTTTTGCAGTGCTCACAACTCGGGTGCCACCTCTCCACATCATTATCCTTCTTTTCAACCTTTCATTGCGACTGGAAAAAACAATTTGTAAATTGACCCTCATAATTTGACCCTCGTTTTTAGTTTAAATCCAAGCCTATGGGGAATTTGTTGGCACCAAAATATGGGTAGAGTAATATCATAGGAAAGAGAAACCCAACTCTGAAGTGGTTCCCTTGTGAAGACCATACATAGATCCCTACACCGTGGCCAGTGCAAATCCATAGCCTTACATAGCAGTCTTTGTAATGAAAAGAGGTGGGAGGCTCCGATGTTATGACAAACTTGACCGGAAGCATCATCCCATTGAGGGAGCCTAATCGACCTCCTTGATCCCATCGAACTTGATGGATAGCTTCATGGGTGCCACCTAGAGCACCCAGCAGAGTTCGATGTCATGGAGAGGATGATGGTTGACTCCACGGTTACAATGAACATGAGGTAATCCATGACTGATTGCAGAGCACAACGTGGCTTTTCACCAAGCCATACCTACTACACTTCGTCCCTCGCCTATAAATACTAGGCCTCCCTCGAGCCCAAATGACGAATACTCTAACCTTTCGCCATCTCCGCTCTCAAATCATGAAGCACCTTATGCTCTATAAAATCGTGGAAAAATGATCTCTTCTAGGTACTTGATCATTGTGAAGTACCCTTCCCATAGCTCAAACCCAACCCCACTTCAAGGAGGAATGCCATTCGCAGATCCCACATGCCACCACATCTGAGGGAGATCCTCAAGGAGTATCGGGTCTTTGCAAATCACTCGTGCTTCGCAAAGCACCATCCATAAAAATATGAATAGTATGCTAAGGCCAGGTTATTGGGCTTTGTGAATCACATTGCATCAAAGTGATATGATTTGAAAGGTACCCATTCTTTGTGATGTCTTAATCCAAAAAATACATTCTACTTCATGAATCCCCTCCATTATATAAATAAAAAGAGATTGACAAGGACCCTTCCTATGAACCCACTTTCTTCGTAAACAATTCTCCCTTACGACCATCTAGGTTTGTACAATGTGATTTTAAGTTTCATTGGGATGTGCAAAATTTTGTGTTTATTATCCATATGCTTCTCCCCATATGCACACTAATGGATATTTCTTCTTCGCATAGCCACACAAACATTGTCCTGTCAAGGGATCACTCCATAACACCCCCTCACTATGGTATTTCCAGTGTTTTCCTATCACCATGAGTTAAAGAGTGCTAGTTATATATGTATTTCGGGAGCAGAGTGAACCCACCACATCCGAGCTATAGGGTGTTAAATTGCAAAGAACCCTCATCCACAACACATGATGTTAGAATGTGGCCTCATCCCATGCATCTGACATGGGGTGCCTTGCCTCAGACATTCTCTACGCCTGCTCATCTCCATGAGAGTGATATCTTCCTCAAATGGAATGAGATCCACACTACTAGAATTGTGTGTGTCCATGGGGAATGGAAGCCATCACGGTGTAATACTATATTCTTTATTTACGTAGGAATCTCCCATGATCCTCCTTTCCTTTTTGGATACAAAGACTAGAGGAGATATGGGAAGATGGAAATTAATTATCCCATACATCTCCCTTTGGGATTTTGTCTCCACTGGGCCTCGATCCTAGAGTAAGCCCCAGTATCCATCTCTATAGGTGGGTAGCCATGTTTAAGACCCTTTTCCTCTATGGGCTGCTAACCACATGTAATACCTATTACACTTCCCACAGACACACCTTTCGTGACATGATCGTTAGATCTTTGCTGCCTCCTGTTTCTCAAACCGAACATTATTCAAGCGAGCTTAGAGTAAGAAATGACCATGGAATCCTTCCTAGGCCACCATAGAGTGTAAGCCCCAATAACAACATTCTAACAATGTGGACATTGATCTTTCCATGGTAGGGTATGTAGGACGCCTCCCTGAGGTCTATTCCCAACACATATTTCTCCCGACCCCTTAATATCAGTTCACCTTCGTCTCAGATGATGTTAAATTGTATACACCATTCTGAATAATGTGGACATTGATCTTTTCCAAGGAATGATATGTAGGAAGCCTCATTCAGTTTTAATCCCATCACCTATCTATCTCAACCACTTCACATTGGTTCACCTTCATACCACATGACATTAACCTATATCCACCATTACGAACATTGTGGACATTAATCCTTTCCAAGTAATGGTACGTAGGAAGCCTCTCGGAGGTTCATGCCCATCACCCATCGGTCTCGACCACTTCCTGTTAGTCTTACCTCATCCTGTAGGATACTAAACTGTGTGCCCCCTTTTCATCCTGCAAGACATTAAACTGTACCCATTAGAACTACATCGGTTTTGATCCAAGTATCCTAGAGAAGGTACGTAGGAAGACTCCCAGTGGTCTAACCCCCAATCAATTTTAAGATGTTGTGTTCTGCAATCGAAGGTAAGCTTTTGTGTGCCCCGATCAATGATAATCCATTTTGTACCATATACAACAACAATCCATTGTGTACCACAATCGACGATAAGCTCTTTTGTTCCCCTATCGATGGTATGTCGTTTTCAACCCCAACCAATGGCCAGCCATTGGAAACCCAATTAGCGGTAAGCCGTTATCAACCTCAAATAGTGGTAAGTCATTGGAACCCCAATCAGTGATAAGAAATTGTAGTCTAGAGTTGATGGTAATACATTGTAGTCCCCTTCGCTTGGAACCACATCTCTATTCCAACCATGGGCATTAGACCAACCCGAGCTTCTAACCACGTGTAATCCCCAGTATATCTTCGGGTTGTTGTTTTTAAGTGTGCACCATGATGCTATACCCCCATCCTTAACTATGTGGAATTTGATTCCCTTCCATGGGGATGCATAAGAAGTATCTTTATGCCTCAATCCTAACAACACTATCGCCCTCACATTAGATCCATTTCAATCTCTATCAACCCTCAACAATACAAATCCATCTTGATTCTTACCCGGGCTACCACATCCTGATGATATCATTTCACCAACATTCTCACTTCTTATAGCAGTAATAGGGTAACTAACCACATGTTAGCCCCATCATCAGGGATCCTTATAGGGGTTTCAATCATCTGATCCACTACCTTTGGTGTTCTGAACAGTCTGATCTGTATCCTCTAGATGTTAAAATCACTGCGTACCCTATTTTATACATGAGAAGACAAGGAAAACCTTAGAGATATAACAATAGAATATAATTCACTGCATTCGACGTGGGATTCCCCATGCTTTCATGCACTCGAGAAGACCTATAATAACGAAAAGAAACGCAGACACATTTGTATTATTGCAACCATACATGCCCACAATTTCCAACAAGACTATCCCCTGACCAAAGTTTTCTTCCTAAACTTGACCCCTTGGAATATCTTAAGCGAAGTAGCATAATTAAATAGTGTCCATAATGTCATATAACTGGGATGATTTTCACGAACAACATCTTAAGACTACGAGGGAGAGTCGGACTGGGGAACGAGTTCTGAGGAGGAATCCAATGAAGGATGAATCGACATCGCATCATCCTATTTCTATGAAGGAGAAAATGTTCCTGAATAAGTAACAGATTCTTCCCTCCATTGGAAAGCGGGAATGTTGTGTAACAATCATCATTTCCTCTACAAACTGATGCATGCCCCAAGGAAAGCGTCGGAAACAATTGGTTCAACTTATTATAACCAACGCTATGCCTGAGTGTACCGTTCAAATAATTTCCAAAAAGTATAGGCAATCCCCAAGGAGAACTAAAAGATAAGGTGAAAAATTCTTTTCATGAAACTCCTCCAACAGCTTCTTAAACTTTTATAACTCTAGTGTATCACTCTTAAAGGAGGAATGTAAATTGGTGGCACTCCTATCACAAGATCTATAGATATATATAGGTCACACTCTGAATGTAAACTAGAAAATAAATCTCGAATGTTATCTTTTAAATGATCCATCAATGGAGGAAATTCCATATGTGAAGTCCCCTAGTCATCTAAATATAGAAAATAATTATAGGGTTTAATTACTCCCAACCCATGAAGCACAGGTTTAGCTCTTTCTGCCTGGACATCCCATTCAACCTTGTTTAGAAAATACCTTCCCTCTGGTGATGTGAAACTCACCCTATGATGATTGCAATTCGGAAATTTTTTGAAAGGGACCAACTAGTCAATTCTGAGAATGAAATCGAAGCATTTAATCTCTATGACATAGATGTCCCATAATAAATGACACCCATCATCCTCAAGAGGTATCTATTAGAACTGATGTACACTATCTATCATAATCTCCAATGGGGTCTCTAAAGTCATAACATCCTTAGAAGTAAAGATGAAGACCTCAAGGATCAGCACAACGACAACCGATATAAAACTAATTGAATCCCCTATATGAAAAAGTGAAAAAGCTAAATCTGAGGAAACTAAAATTGTACCTATAAATGTAGAGATTCTGGGATCCTACTCTTGCCGGGTCTGCTCCACTACAAAATGTCTGAACTATACCACGATTCTATGACCCTTCGTGACTACCCATAGCTGATCCACCCTACTATCACTGAAAACCTGTAGTATGACTACCTCAACCACCACCACCCCACGGACTGAATGGACAGAAGATCTCCAGTTCCCTGACTGATGAGAAATTGGTGGTCCTACTCCAGATTTTGGAGTCATATTAGAACCCCTATCACTTGCTAATGGTGAGAATATCTGAAAAAAATTCTTAAGATGTCCCATCTTGTCACCAGATCAGCACTCGATAGGATCCTTCAAAAAATTTGGTCTCATATGTCCATTCATCATGCACTGGTAGAATACCACATTGTTACTTGATGAAAAATCACGTCAAATATCTCTACAGTGATTCCTGGTATCTAATGAAGGGGTACCAGCCCTGAATACTAGCCCTCCATGGCTCGCAGCTCCCCACTCCCCCATATTTCACTCAGAAAATAGCACCTGATTTACACTAGTTGTCCCCAAATCTGCTTGATGATATTCACCCATTATCAGATATCATTATTAAGACCATCCTCAAATTAGTTAGCCAAAAATAACTCATCATCTCCCATAATATTTGTGATGTAATGAACCTCTGTAAAAGGAGAAGAGTACCCCATCATTGAAAGAGTTCATTTCTCTAAGTTCATGAACTATTGGGATCAATGATCCCTCATTGTGCTAGGATATAATTAATCATAGATGGTCCTATAAATCACTTCCCAAGAAATATTTAGATTCAGTACCACCTGTGAGATAAAATCTTGCCATCTCTTGGTGGAATCATGTAACATGTACATTGTGAACTTCACCCTCATCTCTAGAGAAATATACAGATGCTCAAATATTTAAAGTATGGCCTCTTACCATTACTATACAACATGTGGTCCCCTATCCCCTAAAAAAGTTGGAGGATGTTGTTGTTGGAACACCCTTGTCAACCCTCCCACATACGGGGTAGGATACACGGCTCCTTAAAATGTCTCTAACATCAGCAAAAGGCCTTCACAGAACTATTCATAAACACATGTGGTTAGTATAATAGCTAGATCCAAGGTGGACACAATGGGATAATCGGTTGGTAGTCCCTGATCTACCATTTCAGGTGTTTGATCACAGCCCCATACCTGGCATACAACTGGATGAAATATCAGTGGCATGACACTGCAAGGTCTAGCACACACCTCAGTACAAGATTATCAAGGACATCAACTTAGAAGAGCAGGAATGGAACAATTGAAGAATGTATTAAGGTTTTACAAATAGGGTTACACGACGCGTATAAAACCCACATGGCATGTTCTCATAATCATTTAACATGAATTGTACTTATACCAATATTGGTTGTGTAACACCCCTAAACATGGTGTGTTACTCCAATGAAACGACACGTACTTGAAGTTTTTCACAAGCTCAAGTAAATCTAGATGGTAAAAAACCACACAGTTCTCTCCTGAGTAACATTACACGATGTGTTCACCCCTGACACAACATGTACTACATGGGATCCATCCACCCGTGTCGTTGGTCACGCGGTCAAATACACAGTCGACTCTACATGGATTGCATATACAATAAACGACAAGTACAACCTATGTTTCATCCACCGGTTTCATTAGTCAGAAGATTGGAAACAAAGTCTTTACAAGACAATGTGTACTCCCAGTACAGAAAGTGTTCTACAAAAGTTTATCCAACCCCATGTCTCTACTCACAAAGTCATTAACAAAGTTAAAGACTACATGTCAAGTACATATAGTACATTACATGTACTTATGAAACGTTATTTCTTCTATAATTTAAGAATACATGGAATGTGTTCATTACATCACATGTCGTGTTGTCTGGTTTTCTAGAAAATAAGCCTCTAAAACATCTCTAAGACCCTTAAAACACAAAATTTGTCCAAAGTATAACAAATTCCAACCCATGAGAGCCTATAATCACGATGAATAAATGTTTGAAATCCTTTTTAACATCGTAATTTGATATAATTCAATTAAATATCACACATTATCCACCAAATTCTAATCATAGAGGGCCCATAACACCCTAGGGACAAATTTTTGGCCTATATCAAAATTAAATAGTACGTATATCAAAACCCTATCCAAAATAGCAAGTATTATATCATGATATCTATCACAACAAAATTCATATCTAGGACAAAATCTATCACAACAACAAGAAATCAGTAATGAAACCTAAATGGAATGACAAGAGTGCATGAAATGTGATCTCTAGAAAGTGACTATATGGTTCTTGAGATGGAATAACCTCATCTCATCAGGTTTTAAGAGAAATAGGACCACAATGATATTGAATATAATATCACCAAACAAGTGAATCACCCAATGGTGAAATAAAATCTACTGTAACAATTGGAAAACCTAAAAAATTTCAATATTTGAGGTTACATAGATTTTCCTTGCACACGGGTGAGATGCCCTCGGTATTAGCTTATTACCAACCACCTATTCCTTCCAATCAATATCTATAATATATAAATATTAAGACAAAGAAAAAAAGAAACATGTATGATACCACATAGTAATGTCCCAGTTCCATGTTCTGCCCAAATGTTCCCCATACCCAGTTGGTCACATGGCCTCAAGCGCATTTCTCCAAATGCCAGAGGCTGCATACTAGTAGTGAGGGAATTGGGTGTTATAGTGGAGAAACTATGCCTTCATTGAAAAGGTAACAAAAAAACCAATAGTAAATGGTAGTGGAAGCATTAATTTAATAGATCAGAAGTAAACAACGAAAGACTAATAGTATAAATTTTTTTCATATGTAAATAAATGATGCATATCACATGTATATTGGAATACTTCCATACAAGTAACAATGTTTGAAATACAATACTGAAACCAATGTACAAAAAACAGTAAATTCCTACAGCATCGCATGCCTTTTCTTGGTCCCATGCTATCCAGCTCCAACAAAAATCAAGTGCCTGATAAAGAAGGGTGCTTGCCCTTATTGATACGTACAACTATATAATCTGTTTGTGTCCAAAAATGTTACCAAAATAGGGTGTGGGATGAATCCAATTAGGCAAACACCAAAGGATCTATGACTAACTACCATTGAATATAAATATAGCATGAAATATGAAAAATGATGCAATAAACTAGACTGTACTCATGATTAAACAATCCTATAGTTCCCAATTACATTCATTTACATTTATTAGTTTTTTATACTATTGAATAATGTATCCTCAAGGCCTTGCCTAAGACGTGTATCCCCCAATATAACGTAACAAAAACATTTCTCAAAATACCAGATAAACTATCAAGTATGACCGAGTCCAAGCTTGTGCTTTCTCTTGTAAAACACTTCACAATTATTCCTTTATTCATAAGAAACCCCATGGGAATGTTATCACATTTTAACCCCTCTGGATAAACATACCATCCATTTATTAAACAATGATCCTCTAGGAAATATCACATAGTCTAACCCCATTGGTCCCACATGGCAGTAATCATTTAAAAATGACCACCTAGGTAGCTCTCATAGTCAATACACCACTTGTTATGAAAATCAACAATAAAATATAATAACCACTAACAGATCTCTCAGTAATTTCCCGATGGTCTAACATTCTTTTAATAACAACCCTCTGGGTAACTCTCATGATTTAACCCCTCTGGTCAGTGACCAAATGACAACTCTCAAAGGAAATACCTCTATCTCATCATAAGAACAATTCATACATAAATGACCCTACCACAGGAACATCTCATAGTCTATTCCCCTAGGAAATTCTTTCACAATTGGAAACACATGCATCTCTATAAAATAGTAACTTCAACCTAACAACACAAGGCATAGAAAAAAATCAAGTATAACATGAATTTCTAGACCCAATGACTATAATCAATAAATCATGAGAAACACACCCCTAATCATGGTATAAACATTATTAATTAAAAATAACCCATTTCTCAATCAAAAAACCACAATAGGTAATAAACATTGTTAATTTCCAAAACACGCAGGACCCTAAACATGGGTATTCATCACTTTAAGCATATATAATCCAAAGTCAATCAATGAAAGGCACAAAACACTTACCAAGATTTTGTACGATGATCACTCTTCAACATCGGCCCTTGAATTGGCCTCGAATGACGTAGATCAATGAAAAGGGTAAGAATGATCAACACTCAATAACTCATCATAGAGGAGAAATCAGGAAGAGATGCTCTAGGGAAAGAGGGAAGTCACTGGTGGGAATCCAACACACCCAAAAACATCTCAATCAGAGCTCAAATAGAGAAACATGAGGATATCGATGTTTCTTAGTGGATCGTCGCTCTCCTATACAAACAGAGGGGTGAATAAGTTTGTCATAGAGATGAGACATGACACCACATTGATTCATCAATTTTAAAGAAAAGTAAAATGTGTGCTAATTTAAGGTACATGTCGTGTACTATCCTCAACCATCCCCTACTTTAGGTGGTCTTCCAAGTCACCAACATGGCCATGTACTCATCCATTACATAGCATGTACACGACAACACGCGACAACTGGGTACATGGCATATACTCAAGAGTACAAGACTTGTATTTATAAATTTTTTCCATTTCTTCCTTTTTCTTCCAAAACAACCCAAAGAAATGATCCATATTTGAAAGGAAGACCAGGGTTCTGGCAATAACATTGTATGTCTAATTTTAAAAATTAAATTCTGAAAAGTGGAACAATAATTTATAATGCTAATATCATAAATTTGATGAGAAAATAGGGTTTTAGTGTGAAAATATTCAAATTCCATTAATATTTTATATATAAAATAAATATTTTAATTATTAATGTCAAATAATTTGGATTAATATATGTATAATTGATATATTTTGAATTTAATTCTAAATTAATATATAATTAAACTATATAAATAAAATATAATAAAAATCTGTTTTTGATTAAAATTTAGTGTATTTTACTTTTCTTCCAAAATTGATGCTTCTCAGAAAAATGAAAAAAAAAATCACACTATGATAATATTGATATTATGAATTCAAGACATTTATATTATTTTATAAAATTATATTTCTAAATGTGTCTAAAATTAATTTTACAAAAGGTCACATAAGGACATAAAAAGTAGTTTTTAAGAAAATAGAATTTTCAATAATATAGTATTTACAAACACAATTGTATTCTTTATTATCAATATTATTTATCTATATTAAACCATTAAAATAATATTTAAAAAATAGTTACAGCCTTTCATATTTTTATGTTTATTATATTTCTTATAACTATCTCATTTAAATAATTATAATAATAACATGTGGTCTTTTAGAAATTCAGTGTTGCGTGTAACAAAAGACATTCATGTGTTTTTTATAGTAAAAGATAACATTTATTTTTTGTGTAGTTTAATATTAAATTGGTGTTGTTTATAATGAAATCCAAACATATTATACATATATATATATAAACTATATTCTGTGTTGCGTGAGATTAAAAATATCAAAATTATTAAATTAATTTAAACCAAAATAATTCATAAAATCCCATGGTGTTAAAAAAATAATGTTATTTATGGATATATGATTTTATTAGATGGATATTGATCCTAGGTTAGGTTACATGATCTCATATTCCTTCATTCATTGTTGGTGGATCTGATTGCTATTATTGACATTTTAATCATTGATTATAGGTAAGTGGTTCCATAATGTATTTCCTTAAAAATGAAACCCTAAATTGTTTTATTGAATGGAAATGAGTTTTAAATTTGTTTTCAAACCATTATTTGAGATGATTTATGTATTATTGTGATATGAGAATTAAAATAGAATAAAAAATCCCTAAATTTCAACAGAATTTAAATTTTTGGGTGTACATGAGAAATTTTTTGATTGACTGAAAAATTGATTTGATGTTGATCCATGAGAGAATTTATTGAATTGGAAGATTTTTTGTAATTTAATAAATTTATGAAAACCAATGTTTTCATATTTAAATTATAAATTCATGTTGAAAAATGAAATTGAGAAATGATATTTGGAGTTTATTTGAATTGATTAATTTCCCCGTGATTGAAAATATGAAGCACAAGGGAGCCAAGGTAGTTGGTATGTGGTTGGGAAAAGAATACATGGATCTAACCTCTAGTAATGTATTAATAATGAAAAAAATTTACTTAACCAATTTTTACATGATTTCCCATAATATTCTCTCTTAAGGGGTGTATATTTATTTACTGAATTGGGCTCCCCTAATGGGGTGATAATGTGAGGGTACACATATATATATTTATATTTGACCAATTTTGAACAGTTGTAGGATCCTCTATCTAGAAACTAATATACCCCAGGTCATTTGAAAAAGATGATTACATTTTTTTAATTTGATTATACATTCTAATGATTATTACAATATTTTATTTAATCCAGTTATATAATATAAATGTATTTTATATATTTTTTAATTAAAACTATTTTGATATATCTTCTATTTTCTTATTTGAAATGATTTTTTAGATAAAATAATTAAATGTCATTCCCTAATTTTTATTAAAATTTTTTAGCATAAATGTATTGTTGTTATGGTATTGTTTATGAAACACTTAGTGAGAACCTACTGGGATGTTTATATCACACCTAAACATTTTTGTTCAGGTGATTTTTAGAATATAATTTTCTAGGTTTTAGAAAATTGAAATAACCCCTTAGAGGTGGTGGAGGTTCTTGATCCATGGGATATGCTGTGATAGGGGTGATCGGTGGAAATTTGATCCACCTGTTACATGGGTTTTATGAATTTTATCTTTGAAAGATATTATGTACTTCAATGATGTACTATTTGGGATATTTGTTTAACCTATCTTATTTTGGTACTTTCACATTGAGGATTATTGATCATAACAACATGTATCCACTTCTTTTCACTATTTTGTGGAATAATTTATTCCCATATTATCTTGTTCTAATGTTAGGTGATAGTATCAAAATAATGGGGATCAGGAACACCCTTAGAGTCAAGTCATGTTTGGCTCATGAAACAAGGTACTAGGGTATCCAAGGTAGTTCATGATACGTCAAGCCTCTAATAGTACTTTTACATTATATCAATGGGGAAAATGGTGTTGTCTATTCTTAAAATTCCTACTGCATTCACCACTATGAAATCATCTTCAACTTATTCATCATACTCTACAAACTTATCTTATGGAACGTGTCTAAATATATTGTCCACCATTATTGAGAACTCTTAATCTCTCAATAAACACTCCAACACTTTGGTAATCCTCCAAATGTGTTGTCATCAATGGTCTTTTCGAAAAATCTATTTTACTTCATTGATATGTTGACATTTATCTTAATTTTTGTCATTAAACATGATCAATATTTTTATAAAAAAAATTAAAAACCAATCCATATTGTTTTATAACAAAATTATCATACATAAATATATATATTTGTTTGATTATTTGTTATATGTTATATACTATATTTTCTACCAAATTATTCCAAGGTCGATAGTGAAACATTTGACTAATATCATTTTTAGATATATATTATATCATAATGCATAATAATGATTTCTTAATCATTAAAGAACCATTTATATTTTTTATTATAAGTCATAAGACGGTTTATTGTTGAATTGTTTATGAAAGACTTGAATATAAACTTGACCCCATAGAATAAGATTATATAAATAAGTAATACCAATGGTGGTAATACTCTGATTTTTTTATTATTTCTCCTCTGATAGAGGTTTGATTAGGGTATGGATATTAAGAAGAATTCATTATATAGGTGTTCAAGGTAATTCACATTCTTTTGTAAACTTTTAGTGGATGGAATCCACTGGCTGCTTCGTAATGATCTACATTAACTACGTGTGATTGAATGATTCAACATAGATAGTGAGTCATTTATTCGTATTTGGAAAATTCAATTAAAACGTAATGTGGTTGAATATTTTGTAAATGGGTTTCCATTAATTTACTCTAATAATGGATAATTATTTTCCCCTAAAAAACAAAAACATAATATATATATATACATATAAAATCCCTACCAAGATTAATCTAAAAAAATAAATATTCTTGTTGAAACAAAACATATTCAGGAGACAAGTGATATTATACCAATATATATTGAATAAAAAAATGTTCATCATATAAGAAATTTAAGGTAAATGGAAACAATAATGATAGAGTTACCCCCTCATGTACTTATCTTCAAAATTATAGGTAAATGAGTGATCAGAAAAGAAATCTGTTTTAGTGATGGTAAAATATAACAATAATTCAATTTAGATGAATGTAATCTTCTGATTTACTGAAAATATAACATCAAAATTCTATAATGACTGATTTTATTTTATATAAAAAATGGTTCAAATTATAAAAATTATTATTTTTATATAATATATATACATAAAAAATTAAAATGGCAACGATATATAAGACTCTCAAAAGATATTTTTATTTATATACACTATTATTTTTTGCTGTAGGTACATAGATCTAAAATTAGGTACGTTATATATTATTAATGTGATAAAATTATAATATTTTTATATTATTTTTTTAAATACCATTGTTCTTTTTGGAGAATTGTTACATTATTATTTATTATTTTTTAATGATATTTTTAATAATAATTAAGAACTATATGTTTAAACTAATTTTGAATCCCTCAATCATGAAAATAATTATTATGGAGACGGCGGTAATTGTGAGAAATTAATAAAGGTTATTGTGTGTCTGTTATTAATATTTAATAGAGTCTAATAAATATTAGAAATTTTTCTAACCATTAATCATTTTGGTGAAGGTTTCTTCATAACATGTTTAACCAAAATTTAACACAGTAAGATAGATTTCAAGTCTTAAAATAGTAAAAAATGATTTTGTTGATGAATTTTATAATCATCATTGTTTAATATATATATATATAGTCACATTAGTTTTTATTATTAACATAAAAAGTGTTTAAAAATGTGTTCCAATATTATAATAATATCAATAATTTTAATATGTGTTATTCATTGTGAGGATTTATTAATCTATTTAGTAAGATACTTGTGTAATGTTTTAATTAGGAATCATGTATTTTTATGACAATAATGATCATGATAATTATTTCTACATATATATTGGTTTAGTTTGTTATTATGAATAAAATAGGGAAAAAATATTAAAAATGAGATCGATTATCATTTTGATGATTACTATTTAATGTAATTATAATTGTATAATTTTAATGAGATTATTTATGTGTTTTTAAATAATAATTCATGGGAAATATAATCCTAAAAGAATACATAGATCCATCACAAATGCAAAATAATAAAATGGTATTATCATATATCAAACACTGCCAAAATATTTAGTCAATTAATATAATAATTGTTTATCTAGATACATCTATAACCCCAATTAAATAAACTACTCGTGGAAATAAAAATTAACCACTATCAAATCTCCCTACTTTGATTAACTGTTTTTTCAGTTGGTATTAGTATTAAAAATTTTAGCAGTGGTTAAAACCACCTTAATTTTTTAAAAATAATATTTTTTTAAAAATCATCAATAATTTTTTTAATGTGATTTTTTAATTATAATTTATTGGTTGTTATAAAAACACTGATAATATTTAATATAATAAAGAATTAATTGACAATGTTTTTAAAAAAAACTAGATTGGCGATTTCATTGATACTCCGATTTTTATCCTTAAAATTTATGCCCATCCAACCCATATTTCCTATGCCCATTACACTTGACATTGTGTTTTTTATGTCAACTTATACTTGTTAAATTCCGTATAAAATTAAATATAATATTCAAGTGGGAGGGGATCTAATCCACACCCCATATCTCTAAGGGAAAGGTGACCAAACCATAGGTCCACATAATTTTTTTACATGCATATTTATGTATTTATATACATGTGTATTATATCACTATATTTATATTTTTTATAAATTTCTATATAAAAATATGAATGCATAAATATAAACACCAAAACACATCCATACCTGCATACGTCCATTTATGTATACACATATGTATAAACATACATGTATACACGTGCATTCACACATACATGTGTGTATGTGTTTAATGTATTTATATATTTTCATATATATAATTATATGATTTTATTATAAGTGAATATATATAATAATAATATTTTAATTCACTAGATTGGGTAAGATTACGACTTTCCCTAAGCACAGACCCCAATTTTTCATAGGTCATTGACCAATGTTGAGAGTATTTGATAAATTTTGGGGAGATGATATCCATGATATCATAACAATAAAAAAATATAATAATCAAGCATTATCCATAAATTTTATAATCTATAGTACACAAATGTAATTAATACTAAGAGCCATATATCCCTGAAAATAAAATATAATATCATGGTATAACAAAAATAGACTCATGTCAAAATAGAATAGTAATGCACTAGAGAACGATCTCCCATTGAGTCAATCATACAAATTATATAACAAAAGAATAAAAAATAAAAGAAAGTGAAAACTAATACAGAATCCCAATCCTCAACTTATAAGAAACTCTTACCTAATCACATATGCATAAATTTGTCCTAACATGTATAACAAACATAATGTTTTCATATAAAGTGAGGTTCACATGTCATATATGAGTATAAAATTTAATAAGAAACCCCCCAACATGGTCTCTAATATTTTCCTTAATATATTGATGAATATATGTATGAGAAAATAAGAAAAATAATAGTAATTAACATGATTGAAATCATTTCAATCCATTATGTGTAGACCAAATCAATTTAATTCATGACCCTACATGCATTTACATGTTATGAAGAATATTTCCATTCATAAAAAGAAATAGATCTTATAGTGAACCATGACCAGTAAGCTAGGATACCAAACAACATGAGTAGATTTTGAATATTAATATTGGAATGTAAAAACCAATACCTTGAAAGGTGTATCCAAATCAGAGGATATGGGTAACATAGCCAATCCAAAAAGAAATTCATTTGAATAATCGGAAGGTCATAACATAGAAGCACTAGTATAAAAATAGACTATAACGTCCAAATTTTGACATCAGTTACATATAAACCGATATGAAATAAATTTTCAGAGACATTTGGGAGTCAGTTTGTTTAAAAACTGACACTAAAATAAATATTTTGGGTGTGGTATTTTTTAAAATCCGATACCAATTTTTTTGTCATCATTTTAAAAAAATGACACCAATATTAATTTTTTTAATATGGTGTGTTTATTTGATAATATTTGATTAGACTCATTGTGGATCAAAAAAGGAGTTACAAAATAAAAGTTATTGATGTTACAAGTTGATCTTTTCCAAGAGAAGACTTAAAAAAGTCCAACTTTCAAAGGTAACAAACTTGAATCTATTACTCTGTTTTAACTCCACAACCAATGAAATTGAAGCATAAATAAGTATCTAAAACATTTTTGAATAGAATTTACTTTTTGGTGATGGTTTATTTGAATACTGATGCCAAAAATAATTTTTTATAATAATTCACTCTAGTTTTTTTAAACCGAATCCAAAACAATTTTTCATTAGTTTTTGGAGATGGTTTTAAAAAACCAACATGAAAAATATTTATTTTTTTTAAATTTTTTGGTTTTTTATTTAAAAATGATGCAAAAGAAATATGTTTTTATTTACTTGAGTCACTTTTGTTAAAAACCAATGTGATTATTTTTAATTTTTGTAATCGGTTTTGTAAAATACCAATGCCAAAAAATCAATGTAGATCCTCTTATGTGTTGGTTTTAAACATAATCGACGCCAATGTGTATTTGAAAATATATAGTTTTTTTATTTCAATTTTTTCACCACACGTGTGTACCTTCTTAAAATCCTGCCTACTTTTTCGTACAAAAAATTTGAAAAAATGTTCATTCAATATATATAAATCCATTTTCTCTTTCGTTCAATGTGGCTTTGATAGATTATTTGAACGTGGTATCTATTCTATTCATTTATTTTCATTAATATAATTTTTCTTCATTTATAAATAACTCAATTCGCTTAATTAAATAGATTATTTATTTTTATGATCAAGCTACAAATAAAAAACATCAATATGATTTTTAACAACTGAGGTGGAAATTTTATTATTTATCATCATTTCCATTTCCACATAAGTTATACCCTAAATATATGGGATATGAAGATAAAAAAAATCATTTTGATGGAAACAACTAAAAAAATTGGAATATGATCATGATATTATGTTTATATTATTTTAGTTGGTGTATGTTATTTTAATTCCTTTTTCACATTTTTCTTTGGAATGAGTTGTATTAATCGAAAATTTGATATAGCCAACTTCTGACAGCCATAAATTTTGATCCGTAACTTCGTTTTAGCTTCACGACTAGTCAGATAGTATATAATGAAATGCTCCAAAAAATAGATGGAAAAAATTTATTGTTGTCATTGGTTGTTGTAAAAACTAATTCCAATTTTTTTCATTCATGGCATCACTTTTTAAGGAAATGATGAAATAAATGCTATCAGTGAGTATTTTTGGAATCATAATTTTTGAAAAAATAGATTCCAAAAAACCAATTTTTCCCTTTTTGGTATCGGTTTTAAAAAACCAACATTAAATGTAATATTTTTTACATCATAGGTTTCAACATTGGTTAAATACCGACATAATAATTCAAAATAATCACATTAAATACCATTTTTCTAATTGTAAAAACCACTTTACACGAATGTTTCTTCTAATGAAAATAAATATCATCACATAATAAATCCATCAAGAGGAATGTGTGCATATAAATAATAAAAAGTAGTAATAGAAGAAATTAATTATGAATTAAATATATATATAACTAATGGAAAAATAATAACACAACCTATCCCTATGGAAGAAACAATGAAAATGAATAATGGGAATGAAATAACATATCCAAACCCTTAAGAATAAACTTTTAGTATAGAGCTAACAATCTAACCCTTTGGTCCCAAGTATCCAATCCAACTTCAATAGATAAGTGTCACCTCACTAGATCACTATATAAAATCGAGGTTAAGATAACAAAAAAAGACATAATGCATACACAACCCAAGTCTTACCTCCCTGATAATATCCAAAATGTCTAGGTAATCTTATATCCTAACTTAAGTGAACCGTCACTAGTCAACCATGACATATCCCACTCATCCATAACAAAACCCATCACTCACCAAACTATATAAACTATGATTTTTCATGTCATGCACTCAGCCACAATTCATATAATTCATAATTGATTAGTTTTCCCATATATGTATAGAGAAAATACTAATTAATCTTGAACAAACATTTATCCATTGCTATAAATATCAAATCAACCTCATCACCTATATGGTGATTTTAAAATTCATTGGCCTCACCCAAAAACAAATAAAATTTTAATTTCTTTGAATAACAAATCACTTAGGAAAACCTCCAGAATTATTTTGATGTTGGATATTTTCCAACGATCACAAATATATATAAATATTTACCTCAAATACAACAAATAAATATTGAAACTTACTATAAGAATACATCCATGTATTATAAAAGAAAAAAATATTACATTGATGTTGTAGGAGGTGGTAATGAATTGGGTATACCCTTAATATATAAATCCAAAACAAACTATAATTAATGTGAATAACAAAAAAACATATAATATAATAAACCTAAACATAACAATTGGTAAATCAAATATTATTTACAAAATTACAAAATTCCACACAATCCATAAAAAATTGTACGGAATTATCTATAAGTTGATCAGTGACAATTATACCCAAAATATGATATAAATATGATAACTCAAAATGGATGATCCTCGCAATCCCAATACAAATACATTTACATCCCAATTCCTCATCCACTTCACCTCTATCTTACTACACACCAATGAAATGGAACATTCCCTTATTTTTTTATGGATAATACGTTTATCATGTTTCCTATAAGGGCAATGTAGGGGTGAATATAAACATAGTGGGACACCAAAAAGTGTGTCACTAGATAATATTCATACATATATAAGTATATTATAATTGAAACATACATAAACTAATAAACAGGACAAAACATGCTCCACACTATGATCAAGCAGCTATGGGAGATTACATTACCTACTTTAGTCGGTGTTAGAGAGGGATTTTGTACCGAGTGTATGAAAAAAATAGTGGAGAATAATGAATCAACCCACACTCCACAAACAATAAACACATTAATGTCATAACCATGGACACATGTAGAGAATAGAATAACCAAACCTCACATCATGACCATCATCTACACTTTATAGCACACTGATCCGATCAACATGGAATATAGTGGAATTCAATCTCATTATCCATACACATACCAACTCATTATTCCTAAACCAATCTAGAAATGGAAATAACAATGCTCTCATTTGATGGTTATAATTTTTACTTAGTTCCTGTGGACACCTATTACATATCCTACCATTGTTTTTATGGTTATAAATAAAACCCTATATCACTCATCTTTAAAGGATAATTCCACATGTCATGTGGTAAATACCTCCTCATGGTACCTTCTTTGTTTAAACACACCCCCAACATCCTTAGCCCCATGGTGGGTGACATCACCAAAATCCTTCAACCAAAAACTAGTAAACCATAAGCGAACCATCATAGATAAACTAGATATTTTCATCACACATTTCAATGAAACACATCTCACCATGGTCACATAGGACACAACCATGACATTATCATGGGATCACATCAAGAAAAACATCCCAAGAAATCCTATAAATTTACACATTTCAACATACCGAGAAACCGTGATGTTTCCATCCAATAAATAAAAACAATACCCGGGAAATCCCATCAATACCTATATAAGGATAAACCTACGCATATTCCAAGAGAAACAGAATCAATATGTTGTTCTATTATATGTTTCCCACCTAACCATAACCATGCCTCTAAATCACATGACACATAAAAAAATATAACAATAGAAATAACTAAGCACCACATACTTAGTGTTAGAAAAAACATGTACATAGAATATCATTAGTTTATCACTCTAATAAGATGTAATCTAGAAACTAGTGAAAAATCCATAAAATAGATTTTGGTTGAATCTCATGATAATGATGAAATGACATGGTATATAAAATGAAGTATGTTTATCCATATGCATGGTAACACCATATGACAGATAGTTTTAAGAACTATAAAAACTAGTGAGATCCCAATAAGGAAAAGATATTGTAATGAGATAGGGGAAGGGGAGAGTTATCCTAGATTTTTGAATAAAAATGAGGATACCCATAAGTATGTTTATGAAAAAATTAATCGACTAAATTAAAATGAAAAACATATTAGGTACCCATCATGTACCCAATCACCCTCCACCTAGTTCTCATACCCATTGGATTCCTTCACTGAGTCCACTAGGTAGCTAATATACCTCACAGAGCCAACCCCATTTTGTTGAAACATTTAGGTACATAGTACTAGTCCCCCAGAAACTCAGTTGATTATCTAAGTCAAGAGGAATGTCCAAATAATGGGTACTCATTCCCAAAAATGACAATCATGTATTTATCAACCCCTACCAAACCTCAAACACACCCAATTACACATGATTAGGTTGAAAATAGACTCAAATTACCTCACTCAAACACATGGGATATTATATAATCCAGAACAAAGAACAACTCATCACCATGGTGTCTCTAGACATGACTCTAACCAACCCCAATTGAAACAAGAGTGTTCCACTCAATACAATCCAAAAATACAAAGACAATGTTATACATTTTTGTCTACTTATGATCACCATGACCAATAGACAGAAAGAAATCTATTCCAACAGTGGGAGATACCCACCATTGGAGTCACCTATGCTGTCACATTATAACCAATCTATCTAATATGCTAATGGTTTCATTACTGACCATCATCCTAAATTCTTCATTTAGCTACAATTGATACACAGTCACTGGTCATTGACTAAAATATTACTATCCATAATACTAGATAACCATAACTCAACCATCACCCAATAAATAAATTACACTTAATGCACATTTTCACCATCACACATCATGAAAATGATATTTACATAATCATGACATGCCTTTAGCCAACAATAGATATATATCTTTTATAGAATACAATAATTCAATCGTATATAAACACCTCATTCCCCAGAAATATTGAACTCATTATGGAGTCACACTATACATTATCCCCTACCACCAATGTCAATCACTTCATCCTATGCTGCAACCTACCTTCAAGAACAACTACAGATACAACCTCCCATCACTTCTCTAGATCCTGCAACATACACTATGTCTAAAGAAATCTCCACCCACTAGATGAATTTGATATATTTGGAAGAATATCTCTAAATTATACATATATCGAAAAGATAAGATATCTTTAAGTGTTAAATAACACATTATATAGTGTTTCCCCATATATTTTTATTAGTGACAACACAATGATCCTCAATGTGAAAACAATGATCCAATGGTCTAACCACCCTGTTGGGAATCCTCATTAATCAACTATGACTACCCAAATCCTCAATTCCATCTTCAATTGGTACTACTATCCTTCATGGTTTACTTAAAATCAGTTTAGTTTCACTCTATAATAAATTCATGGTTCACCATATTAAAACATTAAATCAACATAAATGTATTCACCTTCACCATAATTCCATATTAAATACCATTATTAGATAATATCAACTTTGATATATTATCTCCCATAAGTTTCACCACAAATAAGAGTTTCTTATGAATCTCAAAACATAATCCATGACTGGTATATCCCCATCCATGTTCGTGAAATCATAGGCTTGATCCACCACCAACATCTTGGGGGATAATTTTTTAAAGAACCACAACAAAAAATCCTTCTATTTATGCCCCCATTTATTCATTCTCACACATGAAAATACTAAATATGTTTCACCATCCCCCAAATATTATACAGTATTGGATTATTTTCACTTCCCTGTAGGAATATAAATTTGATTAAAAAGGGTTTAAACTAACTTGGACCAAAACTTGGCTGCTCGGGGTCTACCCTCTCTCTAAAACCGGGGTGGAAACAAAGACTTGACTTCCAAGATCAAATATTATATGGATAACTCAACTCCCTATAATCCTCAATAAAGGATCTAGTTGACCTGTATTATACATGACCTTAGTTGGTCATTAAATAGTAGCCCATGATCATCCAACTTCTCTGGCTTCCAAGGTTATTCCATATATATCCCCATTACTCCTCAAAGTTCCCCATTAGATAACATCTTAGTATAAACACATAGTTTCCCTCTTGATTCTCTAATAGATTTTTTCTAGGTGTCATATAACTAATATCTAACTACTATTATCAATGTGTATGTAATAAATCAAATACCAAACTAGTGAAAAATACAAAGGATGTTCATGTCACTAGCCCATACACTTCCCTAAAAATGACCAAATCTTATACCATTAGGACTTATTGAACCAATTACCCATTACATGTTCATGAATCACACCAATTAGTCACATGTATGGTCCAAACAAGCGATTATATAAGGATTCATGAACCCAATTTATCTGAGTAGACTCCCATGAGGAAACTATAAGGTAAAAGACCATATAGGTTTTATGACTAAAAATAACTAAACCTCATACATTAATAGATTAACAATCATATGTAGTCACATAAATTACAACTGAGACCTACATTTCTATAATGACATATGAGTAGAACATATTTACTCACAAATACGATTCAAAACCATAAATGAAGAACATAAAATTATATATTTATCTAGATAAAATAACTAAAATATAATCTCAATAAACAAATGATAAATCATGGTTCCCCTAAAACGTAAACCTCAGACACAACATATCATGTCCAGATACATAACACAACAATTATTTCAAGTCCTAACACATCCCTAAAACATTATATATCATATCTCAAAAATGGTACTTTTTAATGCTTTGGGGAAATCATGATCTAATAATAATTTATAGTGTCCCCATCCCAGATCACATAAGTAGATAAAAAATTCCTCTAAAATCAATTCCACCTCCCAATATACTAATTTCTACCAACTAGTAAAGAGGAATATAATGGTGATAATTGAGTCATTATAACTTCATTATATAATTATAATTAAATTATTTATGAAACCCAACTAATAACAAATCATATAATATGATATACATGATAACAATAGAAGGTGTATAAAAAATTATTTACAAAATGATTATCTATAATTCCATATAAGTGCAGAAATATTTTACTAGATTACCTAGAGGTTTATTATAGAAAAAAACAAATTAAAACAAAATAAAATATAACAAATATTAGCACCAACTAACCCCTTGTCCCAACCATAAACAAATCAACATACTCCATCAACTCATAAAACACAAGTTATTCACATATCTTGGAGGACCCATGTAGGGTGTGAGTTTGAACTTAGCAGGATACCATCAATGATATCCCTATATTATATTCATATTTATATCAGTGTAGGAAAGGTATTGAACATTGAAAATAATATATTCAATACAACACACTTTACTCTATGATCAATCAAAAATGGGTGAAAATAATACCATCTTCATGTAATGTCATAGTTGGATGACACCCCCATTGTATAAAAAGATGTCAAGTGTGTACAATACATCACCCTTCACTTTATAACCTAGAAATTAATTAATGCCATTCATATGGCCACCTGGTGAATGAGATATCACCAAACTAAACATTTTAACCACCCACCTCACAAATCATCTTAAAAACCCAAACAAATATACACATGGTGGATTCCAAGCCTATCAACCATGCACATATCTACTCTTAATCCCCAAAAAAATTTCCGAATATGAGCATTACACTCCCATTTAGTGTTCATAATCTCCCCTCAGTTCCATTGGAAACCTATTACTTTTCTATCATTTTTTATGCTTTCCACCATCATATGGAGATGAAAAAATGTATATTAATTAGTATCCTCCTTAGAACATCTCATTTAATGTGTGAAATCAACCAACTAAGTCCCAATTAAAAAGTAATAACACAAAATTATAAACAATATTGGTAAAACTATAAACCAACCACCACAACATCCCTCTAAATATAGAAATCATAAAATTATGTAATACATATTAAATTATATATTTGAATAGATGAATGTTACACTGCATCCTCTTACCCAGTAGTCTATTATTCTATCACACCAATGAATCATTTCATATTCTCATCCATTACATATTTCATCCTTCTCCATGCCAAGGAATAATGTCTCTACTATCTTATATCCCTTTAAGATAATCCAAACCATATAATAACCATTTAGAAGTTGGTAAGAAACATTATCATGTGTACATGCATCAAACATTTGGATAGTATACCCCATACATGTACTCCCATGTGTAGTAAAAACCACTACAACCAAATACATGTATGTGTTATAACCATAAAACCTTGATTCCCACACATAAATGTATAGTAGGGCCAAGAGCTATCATAACCCCTGGTGGGTCCATACCCTACAGCTTAATTTAGAAAATATAGGTTATGACCACATAATTAATTGTTTGACTTAAAATTATAAATATTTTATAAAAATAATTATTATTTCCATAGTATTATTCTATATATAATGGACTTATGACCACATGGAATATTGATATCATACCAAAGACATCATGAACTCAGGAACCGAATATTGAAAAATGACCGACATTAGTTTAAATAAGTAATTAATCTTTATAAGATTGTAATAATTGATATAAAGGGAATAATAAGATTAATTTTTTTTATCAAGAATTTATAAATCAACCTTTCTTTATCATTCTTTAATATCAAGAATGCATGGATGATTTAGATTTGTTGTAAGGGGTTTCATCTCAATCTCTTTTCATAGTGGCATATTATGAAATTATGTACATATATCATCCTATAAGATGTATATATAAACATTATGAGACATTATATCACGAATTACTATATTATCAAGATATTTCATTTTCGTAGTGTAATTATTTAATGATTTTAATTCATGTGTTTCTCAAGTGGTAAGAGACTCTTTAACGAAAATATCGGTATAAATATTTTAATGATATATTCTTATAAAAATATATCATTAATATCCATGTTTTAAAAAAGTTTTTAGGGATTTATTTATATGGAAATGAAGGTATTAAAATTATAATTACTTTAAAAAATATTCAATGTGGTATGGTGAACTTTGATTAAAAAATATTCTTATAAAATGTTTTTATTGGGTTTTAAAAATAGATAGATTATTTCACTAACATGGAATTTTTTTTAAAATGTACATCATAAAAAATGTTTCTATTTTATATAAATTTATTGTTTTAATGATTAGTTTACATGTATTCACATTTATTTTCAAAGAAAGTGTTTCCATCTATGATTGTGATACTTTGTAAAAATAAAATGTTATTTCTAAGTGAAAATTATATTTTTCCTTTAATATTGTTTTATGTGTTATAGTTCTGGTTTGGTTCGTGGGAATTGTTTCTGAATACTAGTGATTTCATGATAAAATTATGGTGGGTTATCCCCTGATAACTCTACAATACATTGGTTAATGATATGCAGTTATATGGTGGGGTTTCTCTTAAGAGAATTAGGGAATATATTATGATGGGTATTATAAATGTAACCTTGAAAATTACTTCCTATATCATAGTAAAAGTTGTAATGTAAGAATTATATGTATTGGACAACTTACCTTGGTGATTTATGATTTATTTTTAGTTAAACATAAATCCTAAAATTTCATCAAGTAAGCTAAAAAAAATATGTTTTATGGGTGAAAAGTATGGGTTTGTGAAAATGTTTTCCTGAGTTTGAAATATTCATGGACTAATAGTTTCTGTATTTCTTTTATGTCCTCTATAGTGTTTTTTGTGCACATCCCATGTTATAATTTTTTTTCACTGGTTTTGAGATCTATAATAAAAAATAAGTTGTCACGATGTAATAATTGATGATGTGTCTCAAAAATAATTCACCTTTTTTAAAGTGTTTCCTTTGGTTGAAAAAATGTATATTGAGTATAAATTTTCAGATGTAATGAGTGAGTATACATTGTATGATTTTTTCCAATTTACCTGAAACTATACATATAAAATATAATATAACGTCTATTATATTTCAAACCCACTAGAGTATGTTATCTTCAAGGCTGGGTCTTTACACCATTGGTGAACAATAGGTTTATTGTCAGTCCATACACGTTGAACGAATTAGAATGTTTGTTCCTTGGAGTCACCCTAGAAAATTAAAATATTTAAATCCATATAATCTTCTAGATAATATAGATAGGTATGTCATGGATGGATTTATTGGATGATTGATTGATTTTTATAAGATGAATTACTGGTGTTTCCCCAACTGATTCCCTTATGTTTTCATGGCTAGGGTTTCCTTGGTTATGCACCATGGAATTTTCATGAGTTATGTGGTCCATAAACTAGATAAGAGATATACTAACAATGGAAGAAGGTGGTATAGACTATTTCCATGTGTCTCCCTAGATCATAAACATCAATTTTTTTGTTACTACCATACAAGTCGAAATAGAAAACTGTTAAACTGATAATCTTCTACACAGTAAGTTTTTACGTATAGATTTATAGCCTGAACACTATAATATATTGATTATTTCAGGGATTCCATTCATGGTGGACTACTATGTTTTACTCACATCCCGATCTTAATACTATTGAACTTGGGTAGCTTATCAGAATATATTTTTTTAATTACATGTTTGGGTAAGGCATGATGTTAGAGTCTTGTTCTTTATTAGAGTGAAGAATTTACCTTGAGACCAAGATATACATTGGACAATACTAGGGATAAGATAATATATGTTATTATTTTTAATCTCTTATATATATATTTTATCCACCCATGGTGTAACTATTGTGGTATGTATAGAAATTTTCACTGAATTGGATTTTTTTATTATAGTTAGTTTTGGAGTCTTCCAAGGTTTATATTCCATGTTTATTTAATTTGGTTTTTATTAGTCTTTTTATGATATTATTTATACTTTTTAATGATAGAACATTATCCCCATGTTAACTATATTGGCCTCAATTATTTTTGACATCCTCTACTATACATAGACTCACAACTAAATCTATTCATCCTACTAGCCATGTGTACTTATTTAGTGGCTCTAGGGGAGGTTTATTCAAAATTTATCCCATATACATAATCTAAAAAGTTGGGATTTTTTTATAAAAATTTCATTTAGTGTAATTTACTTGAGGAATTGAGGGTGGATAAGGTAATGTCATTGATGAGTCAGTAGCATGGTTAGTATCCCGTGAAGTAATATGTTAACAATTTCACATAGAAAGATTATTTTTCTCATAAAATAGTGTTTTTTTATTTTTTAAACACTTATATATTTATAATTTTTATTTATCACAAAATAATATATAAGGTGACATTATATAGTATGATTTTTTGGGGATTCTGTTAATGAATATTTTATTGTGGATCTATTTTCTTGTTGAGAGAAGAAAATGGAAACTGACCCTATATCATTTGGTATATGTGAAGGTTCATAGCATTGTAAGAATATGAAACAAGATGTATTTGGAAAGGATAATGTAGATGACTTATGAGAGTCTTATAACTCCATTTCAATTATATAAAAATGAATAAATATCATGTATGTTTACAAAATTTCTAGTTCAATATTTCTATCTAACACCATGAAATTTTAAATTCCATATAACTTTAAAAACTATTAGGTACAGTAGTTGGCATTGCTGGAATCACTGAAAGAAAGTGATCAAAAAAATTATGTTGCCATTATAATATAGTAGTTAAAAATACATGTATATATAGAGGAAAAACGTTATATGAAATATATAAAGAAGCTAATATCATTAATTATATAAATAAAATTCAGTTGTTGTTTCTAGATACATAATAAGATCACAATACACATAAAAATGTATTTTTTCTAAAATTATATTTTCATGTTATTAATTATATAAGACTAAATATATTATAGATAATTTATATTTTTTAGTGGATTCCATGTTAATAATATTTTATTAGTAAATGATAGAAAATAAAAATAATAGTGATAATTACTTTTAAATGTTATTTTATAACAAAAATATGTTTTTATCATATATTATGATTATAGTTAGAAGTAAAATTTTTAATTTCTATGATAGTAAATTTAAGTAATGAACATAATATTTTTTATTTATCATATCAATGTCTTTTTAGTATTTTTTTTATATTTTTCATTAATAGTAAATTTTTATATGAATTGCAAAAAATAATTATTTTACAAAAAAGAATCACTTTTATAAATTTTATATAATACAACAATGAATTAAATAGTTTTCAAATTTTTTATATTAATAAAATAAATTTATAAAGAAAATAAATAATTTATAAATACTATAAAATATTTATAAATACCATGTTTACCATTTTTGTAAAATTAAGTAACATTTTATAGAAAAACTATTTTTATTCACTTACATTAAAAACATATTTTCCATAACATAGAGAAATAAAATAACAAAATTAATTTCAAATTTTAGAATAAAAATTTAACTTTATTTCTTTACATAAATTTCATTTTTATGAATAAAAATATGTTATCTATGATTAATGTAAATGAAGATGATTATTTTGAAAGTGTTATTTTTGAATATTAATTTTATTTATGTTGTGCAATTTTATTATAATAAATTAAAATGATATATTTTAGATAAATAATATGATTTGATTATTTAAAATTTATATTATTATAAAATCACCAATTTAATTGGAAATAAATTATTTATTGATTTTATAACACTCACTGCATTAATATTTGTTTTCAAAAAAATAGTTTGTCTATATATTATATGTCTTAATTTAAATGTTAATTTCTTTTTTTTAGACATTGGATATAGGTAAATGGATCCCACATTTTGATTCATGACATTATTATTTTTTAATAACGTTCACTTTATATTTTAATTAACAAATTCTTTACAATGAAAAATATTTAATAATAAGAAATAAGTGTTAAAATGGGTAAGCCAGTGGAAAATATTATTTATATGGTTTAAAGAAGGCCTCTCGATAGTGATATAAGAGGTTGGAGTCATTCTTGTTTGGAAACTAGTTTAGTCGATATAAACATTATTCTTGTGTCTATTTCAAAACTATTAAAAATTATATTCATTGTCTATTGTTATATGTAGATGATATTTTGACCATGTGAAAAGACATAAAACATATAGCTGATATGAAATCTCAATTAAATAATTTTTTTGAAATGAAATAAATATATAATGAAAAGATAATATTTGCTAAAAAATTTATAAGTGATAAAAAGAATAATTTATAATACATATCTCATCATGTATACATCTTAAACGTCATTAAAAGATATATGTTTGAGTCCCTTAAGCTCGTTAATGTGCCGCATTATGAGTACTTCATGATTAAATTTTATCAACCACCAATCTAATGTGATTAAATTTAATATATTTTAATAATTACCAATAAAAATATTATATGTAGTATCATGTAATATATGGTATACAACAGGGAAAGTCAAGAATGTTATACATTTTTATAACTGTGAGATCTAGGTTTTACAAGGAAACTTGAGTCCTCCTTTGATCATATTTGAGTTTATACTTTTCCCTATAGGAGTTCATACTAACTCTCTATGCGAACATGATTAAGGGCTTATTGGGATCACCATATTGGATTCATATGAGTATCGTTCTACCATATGATTGTATAGTACTTACTTCAACGAGATTTGTGGTTCTTAGGAACCCCCTGGGGATGACTTTGAGATGTAATATTGCATCATACTTTCAAATTTAGAGGTCAAAGACTCATAAGTGTTCATAGAAAATCAATCATCTACTAAAAAATTATTTTTGACAATTATATCTTAGTCAAGAGAGAATTATATATTTCCTTGAGACTCCTACTGATTTAGAACAACTTTATTTTTCTACATGACATCATTATAGTCACTACTTCATTCTAATAGATTTCATTTGTAATATTTATTTGTTCTTATTTGTGGATTTCAGGGAGTCCTTCCAAGTTTTTTTATACTCACCCCTACATGAACCATGGCCCCAAACATGTTATGTCTATATCAATGGTACACATGTCAAATATAGTCTTGTGGATATAGAGTTGATGAGGATTTTTTAAAGCTGATTCCTAGATATTTTTAGTGATAGGATTTAGGAATAGCTTTTTTGAACTAAGAGTTAATTGTGGTAGGTGATGTTCAAGTTTGGATCTAACATGCAGTGAGGGGATCGTTTTCAATTTTTACATTATGTTATTCAAACTAGTCAACTATGCAGATATCAGTTGATATCTCCCAAATGTGTTTCATCCAACTCAATTGGTTTCATCTATTATATCCATCTAGTTTTATTTATTACTGTGTGCATTGGAGATATGAGATTGTTATAGGTTGTTATAGGATAAGTACTCTCATTCGTCTGATATTCATAATTAGTTCTAATAATCATCCAAAGGGCTATTGGAGGTTGGATTTCCATGGAACAATCATCTTAACATTAGTCTAGATGGGAACCTGGTGGGGCATGTTGTTTTAGAGTTGTATCAAAGTACGTCTATCCTAGGGATGGTGTTCAGTGATAGTAGTCTTTCGATATTTTTTGGAACATAGGAAAAAGTAGTTAAAGAGTTATATAGTTTATTTAACAGAAGAGGGAATACAAAATTGGTTCAAAAGATTACATATCAATTTTCTACGACTCTTATAACCTGTTAGTCAACCTGGAACCCTAAAACATTTATTATGGGGTATATGCAAGTTGGTATATGCCACATATTGTGTTTAGTCAAGATCGATTATGTCCTTCATATTTAATTTCAGATATATATATATATATATATATATATATATATATATATATATATATTCTTATAAACATTATTGAAATTTCATTTTTCTTAAAGGGTATCTCCCATTTATAACCAACTTGTATGTATATGTAGGGCTATGATAAGCATGTGGTTATGGTCGGTTCTCTTTCCCCATGTTATTCAGTGACGAGTAATTTTAATAGAATCAGTTGACATGTTTTGTCACCCTATAATTTATGTATATATATCTTCCCTTGTGTGTATTTTGGATCTTCCTCATAGATTAGATTGTGGTCATTTCTTGGTTAGACAAGACTGTCAATAGTCCAGTCACACTATAAACATTCAATACTAAATTCCTCACAAATTTGTGATGTGATCCTAATCCTTGGGTGAGATGGGATGTTCTCGAGTCTGGGCCTCACTTTTCAATATATTTTAGTCTTTTTCTACCAAGATGATTGTTCATATTTTTATCATTCCATGAGGAATTATAATCCACTAGTGCTTGTGGTTTTCCTCAAACTCCTAATGATAATTCTATACCATGGTTAGAGTTTGATCCCTTTTTTGGGATAGATTTTTCATTGGAGTACACTAAACCTTTAATGGGGAATCATGGAAAATTTCAGGTGCATATCAAGGAAAAAAATTCTTTTGAGGTGTTTTATAGTCATATTTTGTGGTGTAGTTTTTATGCATAGTGACTCAGGAAGACACTAGATAAAGTTTTTTTGAGTTTTGGCTAAGCTTTCTTACAACAAAACTGGAACTGTAATAAACTGAATAATGTTTTATGGGATGTGAATCATGAAATAGGTGCATCCTAGCTATAATTTATGGTTATATTTTCACCTAATGATAGTTAATGTAATGTTTTAGATGAAGATCAACAATATATATGGGGAATCTATGTGCCTACTTGTTGTATAACATGTTGTCTAGCATAAATTTATTGGTCTATAGCAGGTGTAATTAAAATCATTAGATTTATGTGATACATTTATTATTTCTCTTCATCATCACCTTTTTTTTAGTCTGTCCCAATGTGGAATGCATATGTCTTAGGTTGTTAGTTGACACACATAGTGGATGCCTATGATCAGATGACAATATAAGTGAACTAGAGTTAGAATTGTGTAAAGATCCCCATGGAATATCATTTCTTTTTATTCAGAATCAATTTATTAACCAAATTTACATTGTTTTAGATTTTTAGATCCCATCATAAATTTGGATAGATATATTTCATCTCAAAATATTCCATTTATGGTGATCATTATTAACTTATAATTTTAGTGACATGTGTTTACCCTTGAGATAGGAAGTGAAGATTTTTAAAAACACACTCATAAAATAGAAGAGGTGTGATGTTATCCACCTTTGTATACATTGGATACAATTTATGGGAATCAAGAGGTGCATGAATTTATGTTGATGGGGTCGGTTCTATTTTTAGTAGTGAGAAAGACCCCTCAGGTGTGGTAAATAGATCCAACCATTTGAATGTTAAGTTACTTTCCCACTAGCAAGTGTGCAAGGGATTGTCAGATATTTTCATGAAGAAGTCCTTAATTTATCATGAATTTCAAGATATTTGTGGGTGATTAAGAAGGGGACATATGGTTGACACTTGGAAATAAGGTGGTGTATGTATTGACTTGTATACTGGGAATGAGGAGAACATTTGTAGAGTGGATTGAGTATTCATGATCCGGGTTCAGGGACGATAAAGAGATTATATTAGTGCAACACTAGAGTGATGATTATTGTTCTTTATTAATGGAATCCATTTCTTTAAAAATTTGGATTCAAGTGATCATTTTTTAGGCTGATAATTTAGTTTTTTAAAAGGAATAAACTACTCACTTTGTTCAATTCCAGTTTCCTAAAAAAAATTGTGAAGGATTCTATGTATTTATTGTCTACAGGGTGACCATATGGGACCAAAATAATTATTTAATTTTGGATCACATAATCTACTTATTTATGTGGATGATGATTCTTCCCTAGTGTATGTTATTGGTGTCATGGTGGAAAAATTGACAAGAGACCAATTTAGTAAAGAATAATTTTTAGTGTGTCATGACTAGTGTATTTTGGGTAATGAGATCCCTCGAAGAACATATTTTTACCTAAAGGAGGAACTTATGTTGTGATATTGTAAATTTTTATCTACTAGTGTGGTAATTTCCATGGGGTTGAATCCTACATAACTATTTTTTATAAATTTTTTCGAACATTTTCTTTAGATTTTGGTGGATTGGGTCCCCCAGTGAGTAGTGGTGCGGAATTGATCAGTCTACTAAGGGTTTTTTTGTGACTGATGTTCTCATAAATATATTTGAAAAATGATAGATGATAACCCAATAATGGTGTATTTGTTTCTGGGTGTTATTCTATCAAAGTTTATGATTGAAATGGAATAAACCATGGGATGTTGGTGTCAATATTTTGATGGAAGGACCAAGTTTCTCTAGTGTTACAAACTAGTTATGGGGATCATGCTTTGTTTGAAGGCTATAGAACTGGTTTCTAACATAATTCCTAATAATCATGTAGCTTTATAGATATTCCAATATCAAAATTAATATTGTATGGGTAATTAGTGAGTTTTTATGATCTTGTTGGGTTCCTCTATATCATCAACAATCTAACATTCTAATTAAAAGGAGGGGAGCAACACACTGCCACTAGAGTGGACCTTGGTGATGATACAATTCCGGGGTGGTTTTTAGAGTGTTGTGGGATTTTCCACTCTCCATTAGTTATGAAATATTGATAATGAATATGTTTTTGGAGTGAAAAGGTGGATTAATATGCCTTAAGCCAAGATTCGTTTTTTTTTGTTTCTTACTTTCTTCATAGTGATTAGTATAGGTAACTTTACAAATAAAAGGATGTTTTTCTACCTCATTCACATTTTTATTTATAGTTCACTTAGATCTCATATAATGAAAGGTAAATAAAGTTATTATGATGGTTTTATAATTTCCTTATAGAGATAGTCATGTTATTTGATATTGTATAGTTCTATCCATATTAATATATAGGAAATAATGTTATGGTGGGGAGGATGAAGTGACCCAGATTTCCATCGATTCAGACTTAGATTGATTTTATTATTTTCAGGTTTTTGGGACCTTAGTAGGGGTAGAACAATAATTTTATCTTAGAAGTTGACATCAAATTTTTTATGTATTCTTGAGTTTTAGGATTACCCTTGGGTTGAGTTGGTGTGGAAAGGAGAGTTTCGTTGAGCATTGGAAATAATTGTTTAAAAATACATTATAATTTTTATTCTATGCATAGGTGTTTTTTGGAATTCATATTGTTTTGGATGTTGAAATTGATTCTATAGTTGGATCCAGATAATAGGCTTTAACTTTAGTTTTATATAGGTTTTGTTCACATAGAGTGTTGTGGTGGTGGTCATTCTTGTGTGGATTAAAAATGGGATTTTAATTAATAATAACAATTATTTAATTAATTATCCTAAACATGTAAGGACCTATATTAATATATTTCATTATTTAATCATCTAGGGGTAGATATAAAACGTAGATGGAGTCTTTAGGTGAGATTCCATGGTGTTTTGGTTTGCAGACAAACTTGGTGTTGATTAATCGATCAGGAACTCATTGTATATCATCAATGTTATCAACAAAATTATGTGTAATTGAATTATTTCCCAAATTATGGAGCCAATTATTATAGGTATAACTACTTTTTTTTTACCCTTTTTTTATTATTACATGAAATGAGATCATTCCTATTGAAATTAAATCCATTATTGGGTATTTCTATGTCCCTATCAACTTATGAATTTTTAATTAAAATTTTGATATGTGATTAATTGGTTTAGAAACTATTTCTAATCCATTATCTTTTATTTTAGAAAACATATAATATGATCAATAACACTTGGTAATAATTTTCACATGTTTTATGTTTTTCTTCATTTTATTCCTTAGTTCTTCATGTTTATCATCAACATTTGATTCTTGGATGGTGATTCAACAAATAACAGTCTGGTTCAAATCATGATCAAACCAATATATATAGTTATTCATGGTTTTAGTTGATGGTCAGGAACAACCAACACATGGAAACAATATTTTATAATAAATATTATAGTTGTTGATACTTGGTAATGTCCATTCCCATGTGACATGCACACATGCAACCCAAGATATAGAACAAATATATTTTTATGAAGAAGGGTGGATTAAATCCTTCTTATGACAAGGTATTGATCTTGGAAAATATGTTATTTAATATTTTCAAAGGTAATTATGATTAAGGTTGTGGAAATGATGAAATTTTTTGGGATAATAGTAAATATGTAAATATACCAACTACAAGGGGTGTAGTTTGGGAGAGCACACACCATATATACCAAGGGACATGATACTAGGGTTTTGTGTCTATGTAAAGTATCACATGAGTGTGTGTTCATGACCGTAAAATGTGATTTTATTTATAGATATCTCAATGCGTATAGGAAGAAAATTCCCATGGAGTCTTGGTATTATACCCACCAAGTATGCATAGGTTATGCCTCATGTACCCTTAGGGAAAAATGACTCGAGTAGGGAGGTTTACATTGAGTACCAAACCCAAATCTACACACCATGTAATCATCCAAAACATTATATAGTAGGCCTTTTAAACTCCTTGTTTATTGGAAGAATAATTCCATGTTTTGAAATTGGTGTTACACCCCATTTACCCGCTTGGAAATTCTATTTACCAAACTTTTTATTGGTTTCAAATATTAAATAAATCATTTCTATGTACAGTTTTGTGTGGTATATTATGGTAGAGTCTATGGTCCCACTAGATAAGGTTAGTTATCCCACCATGCTACATTGGTAGTATGTTAACATATCTATAGGATGATAATGGATAGAGTCATTTATCCTCAAGGGACCATGGCTGTGATCATTTATTTCTTTTCCCTAGGTTGGGTAAATTATCCTATTACCTTTATTCAGAAATGGAAACCCAACCCCTGAGATTGTGAAAATAGATTCATTTTTCCCACTATGGGAAAAATAATGATCATATATTTTTGAGTCAAACTATGTTAGAGATCAGTATATTCTTGTTTATAGGGAGTGATCCTCTATCTAATAGTTTAATTCACTCATTTTATATTTATTCAAGTGAAGCGTGTCTTTCCCATCGAGCATTACCAGTGAATCCTCATGGGAAATTTTATGAAATTATGAAATCATAATTCCATATGAATAAGAATGTCCATTATATTGAATATGAGGTTTGGGGCCTCACTAGGTAACTTGATTCCTTTTATTAACATATCTAGTTTCATTCTTTACCCTCATGTAGCACATCCTAACTCAGAATACGAGTATTATTCAGGGTTGAGTGAGATTCATGTCTTGGCTACTGGTGATTATGTGACTACTGGAAGCCTTTATAGTATTAAAATATACAGTATTTGTGGTTTTTCGGCACCCAATAGGATTTACTTCGATATGTGATGTAGTATATACCTATAAAATTTTACTGTTCATGGACTCTTCAGTGTTCTTATCACTTCTATATGATTTCATGACATTTTTTCCAAGGTTTAGGGCTAAGATAACTATGACCTCATTCGCTTCGTAATATTTCAAGTGATTGAGCATATCAGGATTATTTTTCTTGAGATCATTCTAGATACTGCATAGTAATTGAATCATTGTGTATAAATATTTATTTGTTCTTATTTATAGAATTACGGGTTTCCTATTGCATACATTTATACTCACCCCTGAATGGGACTTAGGCCCACACATATTTTGTTTGTGAAGGTAGAGCACAAGGGACAGATGGTAATGTGGATGCAGAGATGAAGTCGCCTATTTGGATCTAACACCAAGTGATTTATGGGGAAGTAGTATAGGAGGATTTAGTTGGTAAAAAGATATGATAGGGATAGTTTATTTTTGGTTTTGGATCTAAATTACAATGTGTGCTTCTTTGTCATATCTTTAAGTCTATTTCCTTTTACCTATTGGGTGTGTATATTTCTTTTTTTTCCATTTTTATCCATTATAGTTACCCCTATGGATCTCATTTGATGTTTCATGCTTGTGATACAATCAATTAAATTGGATCTATTAATTATATACCATTGGATCTATTTTTTATTCTATTAATTGGAGATATAAAACGTTATTAGGATGTCAATATGGTAAGGGCTCCCATGTGTGTGATTTTCATACTTGATGATAGTAACTAGACCTTATACTATTGGAGGAATGTTTGGGGTTGAAAACATCAATTACCACTAGTCTAGGTGGGACCCTAATGGGTCAATTTGTGTGAATCTTTCCCTTAATTCAAATCCCAAATCATATAGGAGAAAAAGAGTTAATATGGGAGAGAATAAAATTAGTTTGGCGATGAAAATTAATTTAATACGACCTAATATTAAATGTACGACATCTGTATTTAATGAATTGGAATACTAATGAATCTGTTAATACAAATTGACTTCAAAATTATAAAAAAATCACATAGAGAATAACATGCCCTGTGTAGTATGCTATGGAACACTGAAAATTACTACCCAAATTTTGACATTACTTCCCAAGAAAATAATTTTTTTTAAAGATATGATCCTAATATATAATATAAATACAATTCCTTTTACAATATATACATCCCTTGATATAGGAAACAATATAATATTTCCATGAAAGAATACATAATTCGTCCAAAACCTACAATACTTGGTTTCTAAAATGGACCAAGAAAATAGTTTCCATGTCAAACTAGGTATAATAAATTTATTTATCTACTAGAACAAATGGGTATAATATATGGTATTCATTATGTTTGACCAAATTTATGTGATTTATAGCCTTAAATTACAAATGGCTCAATTGCATATAGAATTTTGTTCGTGGTGTAAGGTTATGTTTCCATGTACCATTGAGTTACTCCATAGGGATAACATCATGTATGATACCACTAGTAGTGGAATAAAACCCCAATATAATAATAAGGATTATAATTGTTATGTTCATAATGAAATTGTAGAAGAATTATGAAATCCTAAATTTGAATAAATGTAATCTAGAAATGAATACATCATAATAGAGAAAGAATTAAAACAAAGTGTCCTTCCAAAAAATTAAAATGAAATATTCATGAAAGAGGAAATGAAAAAATAGAAGGATAAAATTGAGGATGATCATGAGAGTATACCTAATATTTTATGAAACCATACACCACCCATCACCTTCCCTAAAATGATTATGAAAATGTATTAGGAATCTTATATTCTCATGTTCCTTGTGCTATTTGAGAAGGATTATATCAATGCCTTATTTGATTATGATTTCGTTCAAGTGCCATCCTAAAATAAATCATTAAAGAAAACTATTTCAAATAGAGTAAACATGGAATAGTTTTCCACCTAAATTCTAATATAGTAGTGAAGTATTATTATTTATAAAAGGATTAATTAAAAAACCCAAATACCATAGAGGATAGTGGTTATATCAACTATTTATGGGACCATGGTTCCAATATAAATATGATCCCTCTATCACTATTATAATAATTGAGAATGGGATAATTCCAACAAAGTACAATTGTGTTATAATTTTAAGAAAGATACAATACTCACCCAACTGTGAATGTTGATCAAATTTTGGTTGGATATGGATAATTTTTATTACCTAATAATTTTCATGTACAATATATGGATTGTGATAAAAATGTTCCTATAATCCATGGTAGACATTTTTTATCAACTGATGGAGTGGTCATTTATTTTCTAAAAGGATTTTTTTAATTTTTGTGAATAAATAGAGGATATAAATGTTTTTAAAATAGATATAGTTCCTCCATAAGTTAAAAATTTCTCAAGAGAAAAGATATAGGAATAAAAGGAACCAATTTATGAACATGAAGAAGATTTCATATGAATCATTTAAGAGATTAATAATAAACACATACTTATAGAATCTAATATGGAAATCTATTCTAGTAAGATGGATAATATATCAAATGAGTATGAGTGGGATTTCATGGAATATTCAGATAAGATTGGTCTATAAAACATTATTTTCAAAATTAAGGAATTTGAGCTATCTATTAATGGGAGTATAGATGATGAATATGGTTTCTTTATCTTTTATAATTTCTTTAAAAAAATTGACGACTAATAACATCATAGAATCAAGAGAAATAACTTTTTCCAACTAATACCTATTGTAGAGCTTATATCTCTTCTACGTTACAAGAAATATTCATTTTTTGATTGAGAATTCATCAATATAAATTATCATATGATCCATGTTTAAATAATGTTAATATGATTTTTTGTTAGATGTATTAAAAGTGTTAAAATCTATAATTGGATGGGAAATTTTTTATATTAAAAAAGTTAGTCCATAATTCAAGATGTATATGAATCTTATAGAACAACAGAATAAACTGAGAGTTGTGGGATATAGGAGACTCAATACCAATATGAATGATATCATATAGAGGAATTTATAATGGTAATAGATATAGGAGTAATCTACCCAATAATAGACAACCCCTAAGCCAGTGTTATCTATGTAGTGCAGAATAAAGGAGGTGCCAATGTTCTAACCAAAAAGAAGAATGACCTGATTCATTCAAGGATAGTGAAAAACTGGAGAGTCTTTATATATTATATAAGCATAATTCTACTACTAGGAAGTCTATTTTTTCATTCTGTTACTGAAAACAATGAATGAGAGGACTACTGATAAAGTATAATAATGTTTTATAAGGGTGGTTTTTCAATTGGTGGGAGATATTTTGAGAGATTTTTTAAAGTTTTTGATATTAGTCTTTAATAGTTGTAGGAGAAGAATATCATTTTTAATTGTGATAAATGTCAATTTATAAATACTTAGTGAATTTTTCTTAGCCAATTTATTTTAGGATGGGCATATAAGATGACACTTTTATGGTTTATGTCATCCAATATTTACCCCATTTTGAAAATTTTAAGGTTATTATAATTTTCATATGGAATTCCAGTTTCTATTTATTTTTTATAAAATACTTATCAAATATTAGAAGGACCATATACTCTCATTTAGTGAAGGAAACACCCATTTATATATTAATAATTTTTTATAGTTTTTTAATATAATAAAAGAGAAACTATCTTCTTCACTCATAATCACTTCCCAATTATAAATTTCTCATTTAATTTATGTGTGATAAATGTGAGAAAACAATTGGGGTATTTTAGGGGTAAATAAAATAAAAGGGGTTGATTTTGGTTTATTATCTTAAGATAATTATTGATTATACAAAGAGAAAATATACAACAATTTTCAAATAATTGCTCGTTATTGTGATTAGTATTAAGATTTTTAGGTAGTAAATAATTATGTCCAAGTTCATGTTTTTCCATTAAATTCATCCCTAAAGTAACTTTTATCCAATAAAGATGATATACCTAGAATCATTATATGGATCCTCTTATGGAAAAAAATTTCATCAAAATTACGGAAAAATAAATGGCTCATAATGCTGTTGTTGATCAAAGTCTCGACTGGTTAGTAATCAAATTATTTTTTCAATAGATATTAATTATTCATTCATATATGAAATATGTATAGTTTTTTTTTCATAATATAATTCTTGGTTTGTATATTTAGTGACTTTTAGAGCCTTAAGAGTCATTCCTAGGGTTATTACTCATAAAAAAGAAGAAATTAATTTATGATATAAATGACTACATTTGGGTTAACCCATTACTTTTATGAATAGTGCTAATAGAATATGAAGGTGATGTGTGCCCTTAGAAGAGATGTATGTTATTTCAGATATTTTACACTATTCACTATGGTGAGTACACCATGTAGATATATGACAACTCAAATGGTTTTAAAATATAGATTTTATTTTCTAAACTACTTCAATGATACAAGAATCTGAGGGGTAGGATATGAAATGTTTCAAAGGATGGTAAATATACGATGAATGTAATAACTACGTCAAAAAGGTATTCTAGAAGTTAAATTTTTTGATATTTTGGGATTTAACTTCATTTGACCACATCAATCCTCTCATGTGATGATTTTATCATGGTAGATATTGATTATGCTTCTATTTGGGAAGAGGTAGTAGAACGTCAAAAAAATCAATCTAATAGTGTAGTCAAATTAATTATGAATATTATATTTTAACGATATGGAGTTCCTACAACCATTATCACTGATAATAAAACCTACTTGATGAAAATTAAATTCATTTTCTTGAAGTAAATTTAGAGTTATGTTCACTAATCTAGCACTATATATCACCTGTATTATAGTGGATAGATTGATGTTTCAAATATTGAACTAAAATAAACACTAGAGAAGAGTTTTTTATGTTATAGTAATGACTAGTTTTTAAATAATGATGAATCCTGATGGGGATATTGAATTGTATTTAAACCTATCATATGGATGTATCATTATATAATTCTTTTTTGAAAATCGTGTCACCTGCATATGTAATTACAACATAATTTTTTTAGGGGTGATTATATTGAATTATGAATTTATGAATGCTAATGATAGTATATTAGTCAATTTGTGTGACCAGATTATATTAGAATATAATCATTCTAAAATAAAAAAATTTACAAGTAAAAAATATGGATTCCCATGAATCTTTCATCCAAAATATATATTTCATGAATGGTTAGAAGGTTTTTTTAATTATATACATAACATATTTAATGGAAAATAAAATTTTATGTGATCAGGTCCCTTGACCATAATTAGGGTGTTAATTAATTGAGTTATTGAGTTAGAAGGTGTGGAAAATAATCCATTTTTGGTCAATGGTAAAATAATTAATCAATACATTGATGGGTATCCATATGTATTGACTATTATCTTTTTTGTTGAGAAATAATTATTCTTTATTTCTAAATGTGTAATTTAAATTCCATTAATTATGGGAGTCAAAAAAAAAAATTTAATCGATTACTTTTATGTATTTTTGTAAATAGTTATAAAATTTCAAATATGTTATTACTATTGAATCTTGAGTTCTTTAATGGAAAAAATTTCCCTTTTACACTCACAACAACAATTAAAATATATTTCTATGTTGGGAACAGTTGGGTAGTTCTATTCTGGTTCCTCCCCAATATTTATATAAACTCATACTACAACTAATTTCACTAAAATATCAGGACTAAATTACATTTTGTATTGAATCTCCATGATTTCTCAAGGAATGCATAAGATGAATTCATGAATTACTTGAATCTCCTTCTATTAAACTCCAACATTGTATTCATTTTCATCTATACCTAAATAACTCAATACTTATATTGATCTATTAAAATTTTTATAATCATGAATTGGACATATACGTATCATTAAAAATTGGATAATACGGTATGTATTTTGAATAAGAGAAAAATATAAAGCCTCACTAACTAGGGAGTGTCTATTGAAATTATATATTTCTTTATCTCCATCATTTGTTATTGAAAACTGCTTTATAATACCTTAAAAAACTATAAATAATGTTTTTATTATTTAGGATTAAATATTTTCTTTACAATAAACTAACCTGTGTGGGGGTTGAATTTTAAATACTATTTAAATATGAATACTATAAGAATTTGAGTCAAATTTCATGGGAGTTTTCTTACATAAATCTAGTTTGTTGAAATTTATTTTTCAATAAAAAACTAAATTGTGATTGATAAACATAAAGAATTATTATTAATTTATTTAAATTAGAAATTATATTTTGGTATCTAGTAATGATATTTTGTTAGAGATGATTTCATGATTTTTTTAACCCTTGAACTTTTTTTAGAACTTATGAATTAAAAATCAATTTACAACATAAACTATTTTAATTATTTATCACACCTAAGAGCTAAACATTGAGAAATACATTTTTTTAGTGTGGATGAGGTGTCATAATATGTTCTAAACTATATTTCATTAATTACACATCAAATACACTCAAATGTTTTCAAATATAAATTTTTGAGCTATAATTTTCATTTGCAGTGGTTAAAATTTAGTCTTAATATTTGAGATGGTTTTCTAACATAAGAAGATTAATCTTTCACATATCTCACCAAATTCAATTTGGTATCATATTTTCTTTTTATCTATCTAAAACACATGTCATTGGTAACATTTTGGGTGTACTTTTTACAGTTTTAATGGAATTTGAACCATTTAATTGGATTTTAAATAATAATCCTTAAATTAAAATGGAAGTAAGATATACTCTTTTTCCAGGTTGATATCTATATTTTAATAATAATTTTATGGATGAGTTTATTATGTAGTATTTTTATTTATTAAACACATATCTCTATCTATTTTGTTTATTTAATCCAATCTTGTTAATTATATGTTTTTTCACTATGGAGAAAAATTGAAGTTTGCAAGAACAATTGAATACAAAATTATATTGATTAGAATATATTATTTTTTTAATTTGAACTATATTTTTATATATAATAGACCCATTATTTATGAAAAGTAAATCATTTTGGAGAGTAATTCTTTTGAGATTAATTTTATTTCACTGAATATGTTTAACTGATTGATTAATGACAAAAAATTCATTAAGTGTGGGGAAGTTCAATATGGGTATATTTCAATACATTTTTGGAAAATATTTATTATGAAATTATAATTTTTTTGGCATTGATAGTTCATTTTTGGAAAAAAGTAATCATACTTAAAAAATTTTAGTTTAAATTGTAAATCATTTAACTTTTGAATTAAAATTGTGATTTTAGTTTCTTGATTTTTCAAATGTTCCTTGTTTTAATTTTCATTAATAATAAGAAAAAGTATGGTTTATTTTATTGTGTAAATATACTTGAAATAAAATATTGAAGTGTTTCTGAATGGGGTTTGAATGTTAATGTTTATTATTTTAATGATTCATTTTTAATTATTTAATATGAATAATTGGAACACATTTGCATTTATCTTTTGAAGTATGAACTTAACTTTTTTATTTATATTATGAATTTTTGTAATACATATTATAATGTATTAAATAATTTAATTATGAAAAATTTTAGTTATATGTATGATAATATTCCCCATTAGAATTGAAACATAACATATTTTTGAAGAAGGATTCCATAAAATATGTTTTTCATTTGTAATGTACATTGAAGGCTAGATACATACAATTTTGTTCCTAAGAATTAAGTATACATAATGTTTCTATTCAAAATGAGTTCATACCTATGAAATTTTTTTAGTAAACATAATAAAAAAATTAAGGAATAATATTTGAACGTTTGATTATTTTTTATTTAAGTTAATAAATTTCATATATTTTATTATTTTAGTTAAAATGTATTATATTTTTGAAAAACTATGAATAGTTGATATATTTTTCTAAGAGTGTGGAGAATTCAAAACAATATGACGTTTATAAATTTTAGGGAACAACTGATGTGTAATTAAATTCCCCCAATTATATATGGTATATAATGTAGGTTTGAGTGGGTATGTTCATATATAATATTTTGAATTTAACCAAATTTTGGGTGGTTTATATAAAATATTTGATTTTCAAATAAGGAGATGATATGAAATTTAATTGAGATTTCAATATTTAAGGAAGCGTCGTATGATTGATATTTTTCCTAGGGTAATGAAAAATGACATTGTTAATTTTTTAAAATTTCAGGTTTGATTGAGTTGTAATGATTAAAATATAATAAAAGACCATAATGATATAAATTCTCAAAAATTTAAATAAAATTAAGGGGATCCCTATGATGTTGATATCATGATGAGTTTGGGATTATTACTGGTGAGTATTGGTAGGATTAATTTTTTATCATGTGGGGGAATTGTAATTTGTGGTGGAATTTATGCTTGATTCACCTGAAGAAAATAATGAATAGTTACAATCATCTATGCGGAGTGATGGTAAATGAGGAAATTAATTCTTTTCTATGAGTGAAGGAACCAGATGATCCTTCATATGTGTGGGTGAAAACATTTTTTTAGAGGTGAACACTCTAATATGAGGATATTTATGGGGGAAATAATCTTTTGGATTTCATTACAGAACCAAGAGAGATAAATAATCAACTAAATAGAAAATATTCATCTCACACTACTCATTTGATTCAATTATATAATTATTTTAATGTAATTTATGTCAATTATTTTAATTAAAATTATTGTTGGATAATAATTATGAGGGGAAAGATTCTATCAGTAATTTCTATAACATTATTGGATTATTTTATTAAATGGTTTTTTATTCTCCCACAATTTTTTCAAATTTCAATTGTTAAATAATCTGTGTTAAAATATAATTAATATTTATACATTTTCAATTTTTTTCAAGAATCATTTTTGATAAAACTATTCTAATATAAATGTATTTTCAACCAAATAAATGTGCTCAATAGTGGTTGAAAAAATATCCTTGAATTGGGAACCATTAATTCTTTCAATGTTGACATAGTTCTAAATTAAGAGATTTAGAATTTATCATATATTAATATCATATCTTGATAGAGCTATGGTTTTACACCTATGGTAGTCTTTCCAATCTTAATTTAATTTCAATAACTTAGGTGTACAATCTATGATATTATATAAATCAAAATTTCCCTATTTTATTCACTAGAACAATTATTTTCGGTTGTGTTATTCCTTTAATATCATGACAATTTTCATTTGATAATGTACTTTTAGGTTTTTTTTAATATCCTCACTATTTATCCTTAAAAAATAACACACTGCACCACCTTTCATTAATAAGTCATTACAACTTTCTTACCATGTATGTTTAGGTCACACACTCTTAAACCATCCCTATTGGTTCAACCCTACTTTCAAATTTATTTGTTATAAGTAGGATAAAATAAATATTCCCTACATCTAACAAAATCATCACATACAATGGAAATAAAGGTACGACTAATGAATAAAACATATTTATATATGAATTATGGTGTTGTAAGAAACCTATTTTGTCACTTCTTCATGTATGTGGAGGTAAGACATTTGATGAGGCTAATACAACATCAATAAAAATTAAGTGAATCGTTATTTAATATCATCAATAAATTAAATGATATTTTCAATAAAATCCCACAAATAAAAAGTCTATTTATAATATACATTCCACATTTCTTTAAAGTGATCACATCTCTACAATAGATAGTGGGTGCGAGGTAGAATTCGATAAAGTTCAATCCTAGGATGTAAAAGAGTTATAATTTGAAAAAATTCCAAAAATCCCTAGTGGAATATGTTATTCTAGAGATAAAGTAACTTCATAAGATCACAATAGAGGTTAAAAAAATAAAGAGATATGGTTTTCTAGTCACTAAGGATGGTGAAATATTTTAACATGAAGATAAAATACAAATATACTAAAAAGAATTAGTAAATAACTAAAAAGATTAAAATCGGAAAAATATATGAATTATAAAATGGTTTCAATGTATTTAAACCATAACCTTGTTTTGGTAGATCCTCCAATTGATGTAAATCTTATAGGGTGAAAATGAATATTCAAGATGAAACTAGACATGGAAGGTGAATTCAGTACCTATAATGCATGACTAGTTGGTGAAAGGTTTAAGAAAACATAATTTAATAGACCATGAAGGACCCTTTTCAACAGTTACAATGTTTAAGTATTTTATAACTATACTTTCCCTAACATCTAACCATTATTATGAGATTCTATGAATTTATTTCATGTCATTTTTAAATAATGGAAACCTTGTGTAAGATGTCTATATGGTACAACCAAAAGGGTTTAAGACACCAAATCATTCCATCAAGGTGTGAATGTCTCATAGATCCATATTTGGTTGAATAAAACACCATGATCATCAAAAATTCATTTTCATGGATCCATAAGAGAATTTTGATTTAGAATTAATAAATTTGATCCATGTAAATTCAAGAGGTTTAATAGTAGTTTAGTTTTTTCCTTGTAGTGTAGTTTATGATATGTCACTGATAGGAAATGATAAAAGATACTTATTTTTAGTTAGGACATAGTTAAACAAATTCTTCATCATTAAAGACATTGGTGAAGTAGAATAAATTCTAGAGATCAAGATCCATCATGATAGATATAAGAGGCAACATGGACTAGGTCAATATACATACATTGATAACATATTGAAGAGACTCAATATGGAATAATCTATGTGAATAATATTTTGGGTTTCACTTAGTATATGTCTTCCAAAAAAATGTATCCTTAAAAAAGTAGAGAGAGAGAGAATTAGTACAATCACTTGGGATTTTGTGGTTATATCTGTCATATATGTGATGTTATGTACCATGTTTGATGATTCATGCACCTTGATCATGGTAGGAAAGTATCAGGTAGAACTAGAAGATCCAAAATGATCACCTATAACAGTTATCATGATGTACTTGAGGTGTAATAAGGATATAATAATTGTTTATAGAGGATATTAGGAACTAGTTGTGAGGGGATACAGAAATTATACCTTCCAAAACTATTTGAATGATATAAAATTATAGTTATGATATTTGTTTTTCCAGAATAGAGAATCTATGAACTATAAATTTTCTAAATAACCAATGTTCAATAATTCAAAAGTATATTTTATGCATATAAGGATTATAATATAGATAAATAAATAGTTTGGATATAAAACTTAAACTATAACATTGATGTTGTATCTAGATGTAATGATACCATCACTCTATATATTGATAATACTAAAATAGTGGTTCGTTTCATGGAAGCTAGGTCTCACCAATCAATAAAACATATATGATAGAAGTATTATCTCTTGAGATTCTTTTCACAAAGCAGTGAGGTCGTAATAGGCCTAAAAACTATAAACGAATCATGATAAAACATTTCATTAAAGCTTTATCTTAGATGAATCATTGATATAATTTGAGTTCCAACTGACTAAAAATTGATAAAAAGTTTTCTAGTGAATGTGAGAGTTTTTTGGAATTTTTTCAATAAAACCAATTGAATTTTAACTTTTTAATAACATAAATTAATATATAATCACAGGGTGATTATTATACTGTGTAACATTTATGTGAAAATGTTATCAGAGTATTTTTTACATTAAAAGGTTACATCAGGTCTCTACTATATTGAGAACCAAGAGATTCTATGATAATATTTTGAAGACTTACATGTTATTTTCTAGATAACATGTATCAGAAGTGAAATATATGATGTTCGAATATAATGTTTTGGTGGCTCATAATAGATTGAGACATATTATCACGAAGTTATTAGTTAGTAATATTAAAGAAGTTATGTTATAAAGATAACCCCCTAAGGATAACTCAACATGTTATATGTGTCATTGGATATTCCTATATATGTATATGTGTATTGGTTCTTAGAACTTATATTATTAAGAATTTATATCAAGAATCACATTCTTGGATGTATGAATAAAAATGTTATGATATATTATCACAACAAGGTATCATATAATGGGTTCATCATAAATTATTTGATATCAATTGAATTATTCAAAGATTATCCCCATCTATGATAATGGAAGAAGATATCTCTTGCCATTTGATTAAAATGGAACAATCTTATTAAATCCCAGACCATGATTGTTTATATTTGAATTATTTCTCAAATTTCAAATAATGATAAATAAATCCTTGAGGGAGATGAATCAATAATTAAAGATGGATGATGAGATCTTGATACAATGAGATTATATTACACAATAGATTATTTTCAAAGGTGTTTCTCATTGTGGAATCAACTTATTTTTTATGGGTTACTTGATGTGTTGTTAGATGATGATCTATTACTTCAGGTCAGTTTACCTATTTACAAAATTAAATGGGCCTAGTAGGTCCCAAACTAAGAATATCCAAAATATAATTAAATTAAATTGAATATTATTTTTATAGTAAATATTATTCTTTGAATGCTGAATAATAATTATTCATGTTATGGTGATAACATAAATTAAATCAATAGATATTAATGTTTACAATATGTGAGCTTAATTATATCTCTATATTATTATTCAAAAGATAATAAATAAATATATATATATATTCACTTGTTTTATGATGATATTAATATTTATTTTAATTTAGTTACATGATATTCTAATAAATTGTATTCGTGGGTTAAGTGGATATATTATTTTGTTTATTTTTTTAATAAATAATATTTATTTTAATTAATATTATTAATGGTTTGATACATATCATAGAGGATTGACTGGATGGATTAAGTGTCTGAAATAAATGATATTTCATATGGAAAATCATTTAAGTAAATACTTATTTATTATTAAAGTGATGATATTTAATTATATTCATATCAAATATAATAATAATAATAATAAAAAACACAAAAACAAAATATTATTATAATGTTTATCAAACATGGGAAATAACATTGTGAATATTAGAAAAAAGGTTATCTTGAAATTAAAAAATATTTACCACATATATATATTCACATTTATATCATTTTAGAGATGAGTGTTGTTGTTCACAATGAAAACTAGAATTTTCTCAACCCATAAAGAGAAATCCTTCACCCTACATCTCAATAATGAAAATTAAAAAAGATAAATTATTTTTTGTGATCAATTTAAATCAAATGGAAACCCCCATGATTATCTACACCAGCAATCTGAATACAAATATAATTATTTGGATATTCATGGATCATATGTGGACACAACTAGAGGAAATTTAACATTGATTCCCCACCACTACGATGATATGAAATGAGTGAAAATTTAATTGATCAATGAATAATTTTCATGTTCTAGATAATTATAGTCTGTTTTTTTGACATAAATGTGAATGGTCCAATCTTGAAGACTCAAACGTTTCCTTTTTATATATTTAAGTAATTATCCATTGAAACAGATGAAAAACTATTATTGGGAAACAACACAATTCTTACACTGTTTCCAAAAAATGTTCATTTTATACCACTCAAACACTTCATTTAACCCTTATTACACATCTTAAATAACATGGGTTTGTCTTAGAGAAAGATAATGGAGGGGTGTAAATTTTATAGTTCTTTGTCTTCTCTTAATATATTTATCCATATATTTGAGAATATTAAACACTAGATTAATGGCAATTAAAAATGATGATATATTTCGCTTAGAATACTTGATAAACCCTTGAACATGTCCACTTACTCAAAAATTGGTCATATAAATTTCTCAAATATAAGGTTTATGAGGTCTGTTTGTGATAAATAGTTATTTTTTGGATTTAAGTATTAAATTAATATGATATTACTCGATGTTTTATTTTTGAAATTAATTAGGTATGGGAATATTAAATTTTTATTTCCACGCCATGTGTTTATATATGGAAATAGGTATGTTTTTAATGATATTAGAATAAAAATTATAAATATAATTGATTATTTTTTTGATATGTTGAATTTATGTAAATCCAATAGTTGGAATAATTTTATTAATCAAATAATTTAGGGGAATTATCAAATAATAAAAAACGAATCTTATAAGTTGGGTATGATATTGATGAAATCAATAAATCATAATAGATGACCATTTAAAATTGTTGAGTTGTTATGTTGATGGGTTTATTTACATTAAATAATAAAATAATTTGGGAATTTTGGAAATAATATTTTTTTGATAAAATTTATGAATTTTGGTATTTGAATGTTTCTTTGATTTTATTTATGAAATTTAGATATATAAAACACAAATCATTCATATTTTTTTATGATATCGTGAAATATGATAATTATCAATTATTGATTTCATTACTTCCATTAGATAAAATGGTTGACATTGATATATTATGATCGAATGATAGGAAATGTTATGAAGACATATATAATTAAATTATATGTGATACATAGGTACATTCAGATGTTAAAATAGAATATCCCTTTATAATTTATGATAATAAATAGTGTAATTTTGAAGTTATTATTTATTTATAACTAAAATAGTTTAGATATTTGGAAATATGTATAGATTAATGATGGTGTTATTTAATTTGATATGATGTGTATGAATCAATTATGTGTTATTAAAAATTATATTGTGATATATGATTATATGTGTTTAATAAGATTTAAATGGTTGTATATATATATTTCTGGTATGATGTTATTATTATTATAGATGTAATGATAGACATATGTTTTTGTTATCACCACTACATCATAGATATGCATATGATATGACATAAATAATATGATTTGAATAATATGATGTCGTTTATTTGATGTATATTATGGGTGATACTGGTGATGTATAAATAGATTTGTAGGATGAGTATGGTTAATGATATGAGACAAATGTTTTAATGGAGTTGGAAATGTCTATTTTAAAGTTTGTTGTGTATAGATTTTATGGTAACATTCATAGACATACATACACAAACACACACACACACAAACACACACACACACACACACAGTTTTATCATTTTTAGTGTCATTATTAGGAATATTCACATGATATAGGATAGGTTAGAGGAGGAACCAAATTTTTATACATATATATATTCACTCTATTATTATATATTTTTTATTGAACATATAGGGTTGATTTGAAGCCTGATCTCTATGATGATATATTATTATCATAGAAATATAATGGGGGAAGTATAGGTTTATAATGTGATGGCTAAATATTAGGGTGTTTTGTATTTGGTTCTATGGATAAAACTATATAAACTAGTGAGACATTGTCTATTTATTTTTAGAGAAGGTGACATTATGTATAGATTCTCATGTATGTACCCATATATATTATTAGGGGTTATTTATGAAAATGTAATTGATTTAATTATTAGATATATCTATTTTGTTGTTGTTATAATTTTGATAAAGGGAAATACATATAATGAATTATATTTTATATCCTTGGTGAGAGTCTTTAACACATGGCCTTTTGGAGACAAGTTTATAGGGTCACACACAGTTACATCATCGACCCTATAAGTGTTTTATAGCAATAGATATATTTAAATGATTGATGGTATAAACCTAAAAATTTTAATATAAAGTTTCATTTTTGAGGGATAACACACATGATTAACACAAGATATTTTGTAACTGATGTTTTTTAATCTATATAATAGATATAGAATTCAATGAATTGTATACTAAATGAAACCTAATTATGAATAGTTGAATTTTTTTACCTGATTCCATAGGATATTTCATAATATCTAGAAATTATCTATAATATATATGTATAATAGAGGTCAGGTAGTCCAAATTATACAATGTGAATACTCTAGTAAAATTTTCAATGAGAGGAAGGACAATGTTTGGGAATTTGTAATTAATTGTATTTATTGTATATATTTTTTTCAAATAGGATATGGTATTTTGGAATTTATGTTATTATTTTTAACGGATTTTATCTTGAAAAATGTGTTGGGGGAGGATAAAGAGGGATCTATCATGGGGTCTTCATGGAAGTGAAGTGGGGTGGTGTAGCTGATAAACGTTATCTACCCGATAGGATCACATATGTTGCCAGGAGAAAACATGTTGGAAAAATCCTAAATATATCTTTCCCATTGCATAACTATTTTTACATAATGAAAAACATCAAAATATGAAATTTCAAAATTATTAAAGTTTTTTATATTTAAAATATTATTATTTTTACCTCTAACACACTAACAAGTTCTTCTTTCTCGCTAATGTTATCTCCATCCATTACTTAATACTTTTGTAATATCTCTAATTCATAAAATATTGATGATATGTATATTCAATCAGACATTGATTAATTATATTAATTTAATACATCTAATATTTTCAATATTTTATCTATAAATTTTTTATTTTATTTAAAAATATAATTTTTAGGATTTGTGCTGGGTTTTTCTTAGTCACTCTAATCCACTAAATTTGATGAGATGTAATTAATATGATGATTTCAAATAGCTCCAGAATGGTGTTACCTGACATCTTTTAGGTTGATATAGTAGTATGATAATTTGTGTATATGACATTATAAGGGAAACTATTCATAGAATACCTAATTTCCCCATAGGTATTTGGAAATTATAAAAGATTAATAAATGTATAATGTAGCCTCATGATACATAATAATTTTGTTATATTAGTTTTAAAATGATCATATTGACATTTACTAGTTTTAATATTTTCATGTTTATATAAAAATGGAAATCATTAATTAATATAGATTGTAAATAATTTTTTATCCCCTTTAGTTATTTAATTTAATATTTTTCAACAAAAATTTTTATCACACTATATATATTATAAATTAAGTATTAATGAGATAAAATATTATAAAATATGTTAATTTCTAGGATTATTTTTTTATTTCTCATTTAATTTATTATTGAATATTTGAATGATTTATATTGAAAAATCTAGGTTGGATTGGCATACAATATGATTAGTAATGGATACCCTTCATTGTAGAGAATGTTTAATATTTTGTTATAAACCTGTTATATTATTGTAAATGTTATTTTTTGTTTCCATATTATTATTACTATGATGATAATACTCTATATATACATTTTATATGTAATGGTATTAAATAATATGGTTATGTTAAGGAGGCTTATGTGATGGTGAACATATCGATGTTAGTAGGGGTTAAGAGTGTATACAAATTTTCATGTTGTTTTTTCCTTTGGTAAGAAACTCATTTATTTCCCATATATTGTTGGGAATTCATTGACTACCCATTTTGTTTGCATTAGTTGAAATAATGTTTTTAGTTGGACATTCACTGACTTACCTTATTCATCCCATATATATAAATTTAGTTTTTTTAATATATGTTTTCATTATTTTTTTTTGATGTCACTATAAGGATAGTGATAGTAATGCCCCAATTCTAGACCACTCATTAGTGTCAATTTTAGTTGTCTCACAAGAACATCAACATGTATCCAATTATTCCAATGGTTGTAGACTAGATGTGAGGTTCAAAGGTGATACCTTTATGAGACTATAAACTCAAAAATAGTGATACAATAGTGAACATCATACAATATCTAAACATCATCTGTATTTAATAACAAGAACATAAAGAAGTAACAAAACTTATGTATTCTATATCATATTTAATATGGTCACACATGATTACATCTAAACAGATCGCCAACTAGGCCAATAAAATAACAAAATAAATAAAATTATAAAAATACAAAGAGGGTCTTCTGCCATCCCTATTCCTCATCTATTGACTACATCAAAGCTATTCATATTATCCATCCAAGATCGGACCTCTACCCGATATGTAATTTTGAAAACAAGGTCTACATAGGGACTAATGTGTATGGTATTTTTAACAAGGGTGTGATTAAAAAATAATATTCCACCATCAATGGTTTCCCTAACATAATCAGTAAATAAAATGTAGGCACATGTGATATGATTGATATAATAAACACAGTGAAGTAGTGTAATAAAATACCTATAATTGATCCTTAGGTTCTAAGGAGACCCTAGAGAATAATACCAACTTATTCTTGTGTCAGATGTATATGAGCATGTGATATAACCATCTGGGAGAAACCATGACATTCCAAATAATATTTTTTAATATAACCCAAGGGGATAGAGTAATACCTTAGAACTTAAAAGAGAATACCATACCCACTTCGAGCATTACCAGATGCCTCTAAACATGCATACCATTCAGGGTGGATGAAATGAAACCCAAAAAATATAATAATAATATAATATGTGGGGTATTATTCCCTACCCACGAATAATTAGTCACTATAAGGTTTGGGGGGATGTCTCTCTACCGTATAATTAGTATATCATTCTCCAGACATCACACAACCCGGAATCAGTATATCATTTGGGAGGAACCCCCAAAAACTATGAATATGTATGTAATGTGTGTGGGGATGACCCAATACAACGGAATTAGAATATTATCATGTGTTACATCACCATTTATTGGAATTAGTATATCATATGTGGAATTTCACCCTACCCAAGAGTTAAAATGATCTCTAGGTTGTTCTTTCCCTATCTAGTTTTCATTATTCCATCTAAGGGGATGTCTCCCTACCCAATAATAAATATATCATCTTGGGGTACGTCATACTTATTATTAATTAATATATATAGAATACACCCAGGGGTCTCATCCCACCATGTTATAGTTACCATGTTATTACTACCTAGGGAGTCACATCACATCGTAGTGCATGATAACCCATCACACATCATCCTCACAGAGGTTTCCCTCTCACTAGAAACCATCAAAAATTACAATTGATGGAAATTATTGTGAAAAAATTATCCTATTCATCACATCCATGTTAAGATACTACCATACAAGAATATGTTCACTAACCCTACTAAGGGCCAACATGAATCTGGGGTTCCAAACGAGGCCCCTAGATAATATCATAGTATAAACCCCCCATAACATATATATCTCTAATTTCCAATCCTAGGGAAAATATTCATCACTCATAGGTAATAAATGAAGTAGATATACACTAAATACATTATATATATATATAATATTATCTATATTTTATGGTATAATATAACTAGTCTTATAATAAAACATGTGTGTAAACTATATTATAAATGAATTATATGTATATCATGTTTTGGGTATAAAGTACACTGTGAAGGGGCATGAAATGTGATTTCTTGACACTGCCTCTACTATCATACCCTATCAATGTAATCACAAATGTATAATACAATTTGAATGAAATATAATTGCATTACTTATTAATTAATAGATTTTTACTACTTATATTATATAGAATATATTATTCTACTATATTTGATTATATGGGTAGTCAAATGTTGTCTTCTATATTAGCTATAATTAAAGTTGTAATACATGATATGTAATGATATGGAGTTTGATTCATTCATGAATGTGATTAATGGTTTGGAGATGCATTTACTCGTGCATAATAATGCAATATTAAATATGAAAGCCTTTTAGGATAATCCTTGAGGCTATATATATATAGGAAAAACAAATGAAATTATTTATGAAAACATGTTCACTCTAGGGAAAAGTTCCAAAATCATCATATCTATCATTCTTCTTCCACGTTTTTGTTGTGATGTTCTAGAGAAAATCAGAGATAAGGGGAGTATCACCCATACCAAGAGTTATTCATCAACTTGGGGATACTATCAGAGGTGGGGTTCATGTAACAGACACGTCTATAATCATCATAAAACACATTTTAAGACATTTTAGGATGATTTGGTGGCTGATTCATTGTAGGGAATGCACAAAAATATATTATTTATCATTTATATTACATGTCTTTTTTACAATGGATTTCAAGGAGATTTTGTGTTTCTGATTTCAGTCACATTATATTTTAACAATGAGTGTTATTAGATCCATTTGAATCCAAAAAATGGTATCAAAGAACACTATAAAATTACATATATGAAATAATGCTTGAAATTAGGACTAATGAAGTCTTATAGCATTTTCTAAATCCTATTTCAAAATAACACATATTTTATTCTACTACGGATGATTATATTATATGAAATATCATGATATGAGATATATTCATCCCCTACGATATGAGATATTTTATGAGTTGAAATAGTTTAAATCCTTCATTTTTCAAATATTTTATCATATGTTATCTAGAAGATATATCTGATGATTTTTCCATTGTGTACTATGAAAAAAGTATTATATCACATATAAGATAACACTATATATCATAAAATATAGTTAGTCTATTAGTCATACAACATGAATGATAGAATGTGTGACTATTTTATCCATTGTCGATTATCATTAACACTAAATTATGATATAACATTCTATATCGTATCCCAAGACCCAAATTGTATCCTAAAATATGATTTTAGAAGAAATTTTATTTTTCTTAAAAATGTAATCATGAATTTAATATTATCTTTTATAAATTGTTTTTTGATATTGATAAAAGGTATTTTGGGGGTATTTATTAATGTATAAATAGTTTATAAATTTATTATTTATATAGGTTTTTAATTAATTTTCCCCTTTTTATGAATGATTTGTTATTAAATATTAAATAATATTAAAATTTAAGTTTAAAAACATGTTTTTAAAAATTTATATTGAATACATTTTGAATTATAGATAAAGTGTTTATGTATTAATCACTAGGATAATTTATAAATAGTTTATAAATTTTAAAATAAGGCCAAAATATAATGTGTTTATGAATAATTATTAAGTGTTTATAATTATTTAATTTGAATTGATCAAATCAACAGTATTCTAAGGGAAATGATCTAAAAATCAGAAAAATTATTTTTGAGGATTTATTTGACCAAGGTTTAAATAATTTATAGTATGTGTTATTACGATTTTGTACATATTTTACATAATAGTAATTAAATTATAAAATATTTCTAATTAATAAAATTTCATATATTTAATGTAAAATTTCATATAAAGAATAATATGAAAATTTTATATTATGAAATGAAAATAAATTATTGATATTTAATATAATGTAATTTGAAAAAATGAATAATAAAAAATTATAATGGTTTTATAATTATATATTTTTATGAATTTTCATAAATGATTATCTAATGAATGAATTTATAAATTGATCATTTATTTATAGGTTATTCAATTTTTAATTATTAATGGATATAAATTATTTGTATATATTTCTGTATGATTAATTATAAGTTGTTAAAATAATTTTTATAAATTTTAAAGCCTTGTATTACATGCTAGGTATGATTATGATATATTTAATTTTAATTTACATTGATGTTGGTCTTATTTAAAGAGATTATATTGATTTTAGTTGTTGAATCTAGTTTATGCACATTAGGTTTTATAGTTATGATGAATTAGGATGACTCTTGAGTAATGTCTCCTTATGGAGAGGGAATTGTGGTCGAAATTATTACGACCATGGAAGATTTTTCATTGTTCAATATATGTGGGGAGTTTGATATTTTATTCAATAGGTTTTCATATGTAGGGGTTGAAAATATCAATTTATTTAAATCATTTATAAGAAATGATCATATACCTTATCCATGATATTCATTTATATATGTGTTAACATATTTGTCTTCTTTTTTGGGTTGAGTAACGAAAACTATAGGTTGTGTAAAGAGTTACAAATAAATATGGTTAGACCATACTAGTTTGCTGGAAGGGATAATAATTCCAAGAATAAATCATTCGAAATATGAGTATATAAATGGAAAAAAGAGATAATATGGTGATATTAGACACCCTATGAAATGAAAAGTGTTAAATTCATTCCAAGGAGTTTTATGTCATGACCTTTATCATTAAACTGAGTAGGTTATACCATGGAATAATACCCATGTATTTTTTTGTGTAAGGTGTGGGGAAATGGATAACCCCGACATTTGGGTAACAAAATCCCACTTTTAGATTTGGGTTATACATAGCTGTGAAATCTATAGAGTTATGGTACTAGAGGAATAATGGTAGGTTTATCCATAAAATATTCGGCGTAAATATTTATTCACATTTCTATCCAAGAGTCATATATGATATTATTGATAATAGTTATATAATAGATATATTCAAGGATTATGTAAATGATTACCGGTGAAAGTCATGATATAAAATGGATCATTTCCCACTAACGGGTTTGATGATATTAAAAGGGGACATCATTTTAGTGTGATCCAATTAAATACATGTCATTATTTTATGATAAAAAGATATGATAATCAACTTATAATAGATTCTGTAACATATAATAATATAATCATTATAAAACATATCATTGAAATTAATCCTTATAAAGGATGAGATTAATATATGAAAAATCTAAGACTGGTGACTTAAAAAATGTTTTTAATGAGAAATTATATATTCTAAATAAATAATATCAAGAGTAACCATGTGTTTATGGTGTTTAACAAGCGACCCTAGATGCTTATGAGAAGTATAAAATTATCTTCTTTGGGGTTCAAAGGAATTAATGGAAAAATGACTTAAGGAATTTTATTATCTTATAATCAATATTTATTAGTATATTAATGATTCTAAATATGATTAAGTATGATAATGAGTCATTAAGACCAAAAATTTCATATAAACATTATTCAAGTTAAGAAATTCATTGTGTTTACATATTGGTAAATGGTTTGATAATATGAATGATTTAAAGGAAAATGATACCTCATATATTCAAGATATTAGGATATATAGAATAATAGTATAATGAATGTGTTCTACAATTGTATAGGTAGTACAAGCGGGTAATGGTTCATACTATAAAATGAAAAAGTTAGAGTGGGAGTCAAATAATGTTTCTTCACATAGTAAATCAATTGTTTGAAAACAATTTTTTATTAGGAAAGAGTAATGATTCCATAATATTGTGTTGTTTATGATAGTTAAATGGGTTTGTGGAAATCCAGGGAATAACTATTTTAGTTATTAGTGTGTATAATTTGATTCATTAAATTCAAATGGTTTAAAATAATGAATACATAATTCATAGGTGTTGTGTATATAAAATAATAAAAATCAAGGGAAGTAGTGATAGTACTTTTATTTTTCATTTCTTTTATAAATCAAAGAGACACTACATAAAATATTGAATGGTAATAGATTTTTCAAATCTCAGATAGATTAGTTAAAAAAAATTATATCATCTTCTCATTACACTTATAAGTTAAGATCTTTAGTTTGTTAACAAAGAGTTCTTAAAAATATTATATGATTAATTATGTAAACATGATTTATGATTCATTCAATTATACAAAATTTTTTAAAAATGATACATGGATAATGTTTTTATCTAGTATAATGTGTTTATTTAGACATTTTCTAAAATATGGGTGAAAATATTACCACTACCCATCAGTGAAATATTTTTAAGGATAAATATTTATAGATATAGGAAATTTTTCTAAAGGCTTTTAATAAAATATATTAAATGAATATAACTGTTTAATTATTAAATATTCTTAATAAAAGTAACTAAGAGTTATTTTCAAACATAATAGAGTTTATGTACCTTAAAAATGACATTATAAATAGAATATAGTGCTTAAGATGCTAGTGAGAGTATGTTTGAACATATATATGATCATAGTTAACAAATGAAAAATTAACAAAGTCAAAAATTGAAGTAATTTCCAGTTAATATCCTAATTATTTTATGTTTTGTAATGGTATACGAATAATTTAATGAGTTATTTTTTGTTACCATGAAAAGTGAATATCACTATTTCCTAAGGAGATATTCTAGTCAAAATAAAATGAAAATTAATATTATAAATGAGTTTTAGGGTATTATGGTAAAGAGAAATATAAGTTTTTACATTTAGATATCATAAATAAGTGAATTACTATTTATCCTAATTGAGTTTAGGATGTCCCCGTAGGAAATGATGTAAATGGTTAGATTAATTTCAATAAATTTTTTGGAAATGATTGATGGAAGGGATCTAAATATAATGAAATTAAATATAGATATAATATCAAGTAGATAATAGAGGATGAAATTATAAAAAATGATGTTGTAGTATTATAGAGTTTGAATATATTAACAGAATATGAAAATTACGAATTTGATTACTAAATACCGCCACTATTAAAACATCCATTCTTCATTTATGTCACTCACGAAAGTGTATAGTTGGGTAATTTAAATAGGTGGTCACATAGAGATGTAATATAAATTACATAAGTATGAAACGAGTTAAAAAACCCTATAATGTTCTGAAAACATAAGGCCGATTTGGTGTCCTATCATATATGATATGATAAAAATGTGAATAATTTGGTTTTTTATACATTCCTAATTTGGAAACAAAAGAAATAGTATCATAATAAAAATGAAATCCCTGCATTATCATTATTACATATTGGTTAAATATATGTACATATAGATATAAATTTTATGATATTGTTGGGAAAAAATCCATTAAGGTGTCCTCTCAATAATCTTTAGGTGTGGTTGTGTTTGTTGAAAAAGCTTGATAACCTCAAATGAGTTTGTTTGGTGTTTGTTGAAGACAAGTTTTTATGGTGGCCCAGCTTCCTAGTGTTTTCCAAATTTATGGTTCTATTAATTGGGAGTTTGATTTTGGAAAAACAAGGATTTCATCATTGGAGTAAATTGTATGAAGAACATTGATGAAAATCAGAAAAGGATGAGAACCGCGTAGCATAATTCATGGGCCGCATACCATGTTCCGGGGACAGTACATGGAACTATGGGGACTGTACACCATAGTGGGATGTAAAACCAAAAATGGTTTATAGAGGAAGGTAGTTTGGTACCCATATTTGTTGATGTCAGTGAAGGAGATCAGTCCTTTTGGAACAAAGAATTTACATGAACTGGTTGGAAAAAATGGTTCTCGGGTGACTTGAGGTTTGCGATGACAGAAGGATCGGTATGTAGTGGAGGATGAATCAATGATTTGGTAAATCATTGATTTACAAATTTTGTGGCTATATTTTTTTATATACGAATTAATAAATCCATATTTTTATATATGGATATCGAATATCATCTGAACATTTTCTATTTCGGGATTTCGGAAAGGACTTAAGGTGGTTCGCGAGGGATAATCAACTGATAAAGAAACTAGTTCATGCGGAAGAAATTCTGCCAAATGATTTAAGATGGGGGTTTTAACCCATACACTACTCAGTATGTAGACAGATATTATCTGGTATATGAAAGAGATAATTCCTCAAGTGGTATGTGGAAGAAGATGGCACGATACGCAGAAGAAGAAGGCACTGTATGTGATAATAGTTTGTAAAGGCAGTCTGCAAACATATAACATTTTACGGGCATAGAGTAGTTTGAAAAGGAAGTTGATGGACTCAGTATGCAGAGGTGGTCAGTGGCAGAGAAGGTATAGGTGGTTTATGGATAGATGTGGTTCGTGGAAGAAGCATAAGTATGCTGAGAAGGCTGTCAACTTACCATACCCGGTACACAGAATGTGGAGGAGCCGATGGTTCATGATATGCACAAGGAAACTTTTTGATGCTCCAAATCAGTTCACGAAAGGATTTTTCGGTATCTATTAGTACTCGGGAAGGTTGACATCGTCTTCTATTTAAAATGGAACTTCAACGGAGCATCTACCTAGAGTTGGGATGTATGAATTCATGAAATTGAAGGGACCTCCATGTCTATAAATAGTGTCTGACCTACATGTCCATAAACTCTTAGTGTATTTTTTTCAAAGATCAGTAAGAAAAGGAAGAGGAATAAAATGAACCTTTCCTCTGGTAGTGATCCAGAGAAAGAGGCAGAGATTGTGACCCTTGGTAATTCATTTATCAAACAATAAACATTGTGAATAGAGTGTGCCTGGGCATAAAAGATCACGCCTGAACATTGTACTCTTCATTGGCAATGAGCCTTAGTGAATTTGGTACATCAGAACATTGTCATTTTATTCTCCATAGACATAGCCCTGTGAGGGTGAAAAAAGTAAAAATCATTGTGTCATGTGCTTGATTTCATATCAATTTATGTATTTCTATGGGAAGAATAGAGAATTGGGTTTTGTCTAACACCGAAACAATTTCTGAAAAGGAGAAATTTTTATTCAATCACACCCTGATTCACTCCCCTCATAGGGTATTCAACCTAGTGGACCTAAAAATACTTAATAACAATCAGACTCTAAAATTATTACATTGAGTTATCATTAACCAATGATCATTATAGAGTATTATAGGTTATTCTGAATTTAGAGTTGGAATGAGTTGTATTTTTGTAAGAGATATGATATATACTCATGTGGCGTGAAAAGTGATTTTGTGAGCTATATGGACTGCTAATTATTACAAATGTAGTTTTATACACTATGTATTTGATATACTTGGGTTGAGTGTCTCATATAAGAGTCCTCATTACCAGGGATGTCATGACATGTAGAACAATAACCATTATAAATTGATGATTTTCCTATGAAACACATGAGGCATATAAAATCATGGGTGGTTGAGTATATTGATGATCACATCATTGGTGCGAGTTCAACCAATATGTGGTTTTTCCTCTCTTAAAATGAGTTTGAATGTTGGATCATCAATTGGGACCGATTAAGGAGTGTGCTGGCACAACTAGATAGTGTTTATTTTGTTCATATCTATATGGATAAGAGAAATGTGATTTTATTATCCATAAAGAAGAATGGAATGTGATGTATTCATTAACCGGTTTAGTATATTCTTTAAGAATAAATAATTTTTGATTTGGATATATGGAATTGAAATACTTGGTGTACCATGGTCACTTGATATGCTGGAATAATGGAATGTATGAGAATGTTCACTTGAATGTGATGTGATTGGTGAACATATGTATAAAAATACATGTGTTTGATGAAGATCATTCCAAATTCATTTGTAGATTGGGTATCACTGTTGATTTAAAATAGAATACTCTTACCTTACATTTATGGGTCCTTATATTTAGATTTTTTTCAATGTTATAAAGACTTGTGGGGTTAAACATTAAGGGTGACTGAAAAGGGATTGAGTTTTATTTAGAGGGACTTTATAAATGTTTTTTGTAGTTAATCCATTTTTTGTTGTTTTTCACAAGGTATTTCATATATTTAGTAAATAGTGAAATTAGTGAAAACATTCCATATTTTTTTAGAAGATATACAAAAAGAGTTTTAGATATGGTTTCACAAGTTATTATATATGATAAAATTTAAGATTATGTGGAATAAAATATTTTAGGACATTGTAAAATTGGGAAATAATAGGAGATATGATTTAATGTCTTTATTTATATATATGACATATAAATATATATATATATCAATATTGTAAGGTATAATATAACTAGTCATAGAATATGACTTTCTTACAAACTATGCTAACATTCATTATGGGTTTATATTTTTAGGTAATAATGTATAACGTAAAGGGGATGGAAATATAATTTCATACCACTATATCCTCAATTATATCTACAATTATGTATTCAAATTTTTTCATACATATTGGAAGAACCCAAATTCATATAGCTCAATTTCTTCTTCATCCTTTGTATTTAACGGTGCTTGAACATCATGGAGATTAGGGGAGTCTTGCTTATATGATGAGTAATTAATTTTTCCATGGACACCACTAAAAGTTAGAGTCACTAAAAATCCAATTTTTAACCATCATAAAACATATTCAATGTAGTTTGATGTTTATTTAGGGAATGATTTTATATAAGGTGCCCACTAAAATATAGATTTATTCATTTCTACGATGGGTAATTTCACTATTTCTGGCATAGAGAGATTGAGTTTGGAATTTTAATCAATTTTTTTATAAGTTTTATTAGACAAATGTGAATCTTATAAATAATGACATTGAACACAACCATAATAATATTATGGATTAATTAGTATCGAATGAAATTCCACACCAACATCAAACTAGAGAGATGGAATAAATACCACCTAAATTCAAAAGTAATGCTCAAAAAGTCTTAACACACCAAAACATTCATTAATCATACCAGAGGTACACCCAACATAGTAATCATATACCACTAGGGGAGGAACATTCATCCCACACTCCTACAAATTATCTCGATGGCCATAATGTATCCCCTAGTTCTATAGGGAGAATTACTAGGGCAACTGTTCCAATTAGATCACTCCATATAGAATAATGTGTTCTACTAGTATATATACATTGTTCCACCATTCTCATTTACTAATGATATATTTCATGACCCAACCCAATATACGGATCGAGCTATAAATACCCAAATACCACATCCATAGGCCAGGGGGTGGTGATAATCAATGAAGGAATAACTACACACTGGGAGACATTTTCATTAATCACTTTTACTCGTGCACTAAAAGACACCCCAATGAAATATGATAGAGATATAAAAATATAGATACCAATTTGAATGAATATATCTATCCCAAACCAATGTACACTAGAAGTAGTCTGTAAGAACCCGGTTCTTATTCTTGACTTACAGGTTTATTCTTTTCCTTTTTCCTCAATTGTTATTGAGAAAATAAAATAAATGGGAAAAATCCCAATAATTGTTGGTACACGTTGTTTACTTTTCCACACAACATGTAATTTGGCCATGTGGGATGAGTACACAGTGCGTGTAGGCCCGTCGACGGTGAAGGGTGTAAAAACTGACTACACGATGTGTACTTAATATATTGACGCTGTGTAATCAGTCGGCAAGTGATTAGTAAGGTGATAGAAGTAGCCGCCAGAGGAGCGACAATGCACGCCATGTAGTCAGAAATACACTCTGTGTACTCATGTCAATGGATGAACAGTGAGGCAGTGGAAGGTGGCCTTTAGATGAACAATTAAAAAAAATTAAAAGTACACGTCATGTACTTGAGAGTACACACAGTTTAGTTTGTTTTTTCACTTAAAATAAGATGTATAATCCTCTAATGACAGAGGAAGCATAGAACGTTGATGGAGCACTGGGAGAGAGGGTCGGACCTTGGAAGAGCTCCCGACTGAACACTGGGACTCTGGTTCCTTCGCCGATGATCATGTTTGGACCGATCGAGTAAGCCCTTCCCTCTTCATGGGTGTTTCGTTCCAATTCTTTCCAAAGGGGTTGTTATTTGGTTCTTAACGCGTATTAGTTTATCCCATACCTACACCATTCTCAGGTTTTTCGGGAAGCGTTATTTTTGTATATCGATCAAAGGAGACCGAGGTAGGTGGTCTTGTGTTTTATTACAATTGTCCGGTAGAATTTGTGTACCGTTGTGCCACTCACCCAAGTCTGGGGTGATTTATAGCTAGGTCTTTGTCTGTTTAGATACCATAAATTGTATAGGTAGTCTGTTGATTAAATATGAACTACTGTTTGGGATCATTGCTCGGATCTAGGGCCACCCCGTCGGTGCGTTCCCCAAGTTTTTCCATTTGGCCAGTATACCTGAGGGTATCCCAAATCTATAACATGTTTTATGTTTTCTTGAGAGGAACTTTTATGTATTGATTTCTATGTGTTGGGCTCGGCCCGACATCTGGCATAGCCTGAGGGAAGTGTTGTGTTTAGCCTGTTGGTAGTGATTCATTTAGCCCTGAGTGAAACATTTTCTCATGCATGTGGGAAGTAGCTTCTGTGCTTGTGGGTGACACCTCGTACACCTGAGGGAAATATATTTTCTGCCAATGGGTACTCACTTGTGGGTTTTGATTCTGATTACCCGAGGGTAAGGTTTTTCATGTCCGCAGACAACATTTACTTTTGTATATTCATTATAGTGATTTCACATGTTATATCCGTCAAGCTAAAGAACAGACATGGTATTGTTTTACCTTGTACTTGTTAGTTAGCTTGTTGTGCTTTTGATGTGACACTGTATATGAGATTATCAGCTGAGGTTGAGTATCGGGAAATTTTAATTCAATTAAATTAAATTGTTACGTAAGAATTAAATGTGAAATGGAACTTGTAGGAGTAGATTCTTTTGAGTACTTCCTAGTTTACTACATTTTCATTACTGCACACTACTGTTGCACAAATTCACTGATAGTAGGGCACGGGCCATTGGTGGTTTCCTATTTGGATTTATTTTTCACACCCTGTTTGGGTCATGTCTTGGGCCCAAATATATTATATTGTTGTAGGTGTTGATAAATTCAAGAGTCCATATAACGGTACTGGATTGTTGTAGAGGAGTATGAGAGCTTGTTACCATGATTATGCTTGTGATGCTGCTGAGTTCCTGCTACACTATTTTGTTTTTCATTACAGTATTTTTCCTCTATACTGTATTGTATCAAATTGCAGTGTATCCAGTTTTGGATTCTTTCTTAGACATAGATACATATTGCATCCTTATATATGAATGTTGGTCATTTCATTATTTCAGTACTGCTATCCATTTCAGCTTGGTATTGTTTACTGCTTCTGTTTTTTTATGCTTGTACTTTGTTCCACTGCGTTATAGTTTGAAAAATGAGGGCATAGTTTCCCCACAATCAGACCTATTCCCTAACTTCTTGTTAGCAACCTCTGGAGTTTGGGGAAATGCACTTGAAGTCATGTAACCTTCTGGGTTCGGGGCACCCATTGAGTGGCACCTGAATCTGGGACGTTACAAAGTGGTATCAAAGGCTTTCTTTTCACTTTGGTATTTTATTATATGTTGACGATGGAAAGAGATAGGTTGCAAAAGGATTCGGTAATAACTGTGCATGGGAGTAGCTACCCCGTGTGCAGGTAAAGGATGGATTGCCACGAATTCAATTGTCATTTTCTATTTATGATTATTACAGTTGATTTTATTTCACCATCGGGTGACACACTTGTTTTATACTGTTAATGTTTTTATACTTGGGTTCTATTTAGTTGCAACCTAATGAGATGAGGGTATGCCATCTCATGCATCATTTAGGCACATGTTTGAATCATAGGCCATGAATAGTTTCCATTCCATGTTGGTGCTTTAGATGTAAGGCCCCAACCTAGTTACCTAGATTCGATGCATTATTACATAAAATTGGCATGATCACAAAAGATCAAGTCTAGAAAGACTAATTAGTTTAGAAGCCTTGGAATGACTAGATATATTCATAAGTCTTACATTAAATCATAAAGTGAAAAAACTACAAAAAAATATTTTCTTCATATCCCCTCATACTATACGTACATGTCATTCATAAAATACTTCTTCACATACTGGAAAAAATAAATCATTGAAAGGGGTGAGCATAGATGCTTAGTAAGGATAACATTATAGCGGAAACATTCATAAATAAACATAAACATTTAAGGCAGTGTATAACTAAAACAAAAGCCTTTTAAACCTGAACTTCACTATAATATGGCAAAATTAAATTGAAATAATTCAATTTAATTATTCACATGGATATTCTACTAATCAAATAATAACATGCAATATCAATAACCACTATCATAATGATGTAATGCATAATTTCAGACTATCATAACCACGTAGAAAAGGCCTCATGCCAAGAATACAAATAAGATTTTGTCAAGGCCTCATGCCAAGACACTAGTTTGTCTCATGAGACATAATGATGCATCGAAGATCTATAGAGGGCTCCACCCATCCCTTACTATGTCCAATTCATTCCTCATATGAAAAGTTTGAAACATAACCTAAACATTCGTATTAAAACTATCATACGAAATGTCAATACATTATCCACAAACCATGAATGGTATAAAAATAGAACATCCAAAATCGAACATAACTAATTCAATACAATAATGAGGATTTTATTGTAAAATATTAATCTCAATTTATAATAATGAAGGATATTAAAATAGATGAAAATAATCATCAAAACTATTTGAGAGAAATATCCCCCTTTTTCCTGAAAACATTTACAAGGCACACTATTTGTAAAGAAACCATTTAAAAATAGATTTTTGAATCAAAGTGTCACATAAAACATTGAAAATTTTAAAAGGAGTTTTAATATTAAATCTTTAATGTCCATATAAATAAATCATTAAAAACATTTTTAAAACATGGGCATTAATGGGAAATATTTAGAATAATAAATCATTAAAACATTTGAAAATGATATTTTAGTTAGAGTTGTTAACCAAAATAGAGACACTTGAATAAAAATAATTGAGGTAATAAAAACATTATAATATCATGAGAATAAATCTATTCATGATATACTATGTCAAAGTACATTATATACACCATATAAAAGTTAATTGTTATACAAAAGCAATGATGTCTCAATGGAATGTAAATTGAGATGAAATATCTCATAAAGACCATATCCTTAGGTTAAGGATAAATCAACAAAATAATTATTTGTGAAAAATATAAATACACTCAATATGATTGGATATTCAGTGTAAAACAATAAAGGATATTCTCACATATTCTTGTAAAAACAACACCAATGAATTGGATGTTTAACTCAACAAATCGAGATTGAGAAACAATTACTCTCATCAAGTTCGTACCGATGACTTGAGTATTTATCAATGGAGTGATTATGTGTATCATAAGTATATCTACAGAATTTGGAGTGGAAATTATTGCATAATCAAATGAATATTGATTCCACATATAATCTTGGAGTAAAATAATCAATGAAGTATGTGTAAAGCTGAATGATTGGAAACTGAAATTTAAAATTCCCTTAATGATTTAATAACATACGAAACAGACACCCATGAATGAAGGATCATACAATGATTATGTAAATATACATGAATTAAAGTATATTACACAATAAATACAATCATGGGAAGTACACACACCACATGCAATAAATAATTGGTGAACAATGGACATCTCACAGAATTAAAAGTGAGATAGGAAACCCGTTGTTGTACATTTACTTGGTTGAGGGTAGGTTAAAATCCTGTATAATGGTGAAATAATTGTTATTAAATTATAAAATAATCATATTCATTAATATGATTTCATATATGATCTTTTAACATTGATTTGTTAATAATATCTTAGTATTATCATCATTTCGGGTGTTAACTTACTCGTTTTATTTTATATATATTGTTACATAAGTCATGTTTGTTATGGATAGGTTGTATATTACTCATATCCAGAATGACATCAAGTCCTAAAAAATAATTTTTAATCATCAAATGAGAATTATAATTGCATGGATACGATGGGGAATGAATCTCATCGTGTTCGTGGAGACGGTAGTCCGTACGTACACATGAGCGACAATATCATTATTTTGATATTAAAATAATATATAATTGAATGGTATATCATATATAAATAATCATTATCATGTTATATTTATTATTTACATAAATTAAATATCATCATCATACCCATCCAAATAATAATGTTTTTGAATAACAATTACACCACGACGTGGAGATGGTAAGCCGTATGTACGCACGTATGGTGACATGTCATTCAAAGGATGGATAGAATACTGAATATGGTTGTACCATATTTATAATAACATTACAGTCTATAAAATATAATAGATTTATTATTTTATAATGGAAATAATAATGAAAGAAGAAGTTGAAGAAGAAAGGAACTTGAAAAATGGTGTTGAAAACATTACCTCTTCTTCGGGTTCTTCCTTTTGATTTGATCAAAAGGGATCCTTAGGTTGGCTTTATGATCAAAATAAGTCATCTAGGTTGAATTGAGGGATTTTTAGAAAGTATTTGGGCTTGGTTTAGCCGAATCAAAAGGCTTTTAAGGTTTGAATAATTGGTTAGAAGTTGTGTCCTTTTATAAGGGGAGGAGGGGTCTTTAGATAAAACTTAAAGTATTGATTTATAATAAATTCATATTCGGTTTTTAATGGATACAATGTGTATTATTAAAATTCTAAGATGGTGATGGGTCTAAATACATTCAACCAATAGATTTTAGACAGGTTTGGGTCATTATATTATCCTTATCTTTTAGTTTTAACTCTTAGTTAATTAGATTGAAATTTAACATGTTACTTTGTATTTTTATATTATATAGTTAATAAAATTACTATATACATCCAAGAGAACCCCAAGTGGTTCATTAGTGATACATATATCATGATATAAGTCCTTTGGCCATAACATAGATTTTTAGGAATATAATATCAATTAATAATATAACACTTTTTTTAAAACTCATTTATGTAAATTTGGACTATATTTTAGAATTGATTTTTGTTAAAGTCATAAAAACTTTATTAATTCAATGAAAATTCATTTGAGAAATCCAAAAATGTCATATTAACCAATAAAATTAGTCTATGGCATCAAAACTTTCAAATTATATTTATTTTAACTTTTATTATACAAATTATTTTATTTTTTCATTAATAAGGAAAATGCTGCATCATTATTGTGTCATAAATAAATTTAATTATTAAATGTCTAAAAATTATAAATAAAATACCATTATGTAGGAAGTATTTTTAGATTTATAATAAATATTTATTGTATAAAATATTACATATATAACCCTTTGTAAAAATTGTTTTCTAAACGATATATGCTTATCTCATTTTTTTATTTGTTTAACTTAATTAATATAAAGTGTCCTTATCACCTACAAGTGGCTCCATGGGGTCCCAAAATCGGCCCAAAGATGCAAATGGCCGGCCATGTATCAATCAATAATTTTAGGAAACGTTTTAGGGTAATTCATTATTATTATAATATTATTTGTTTACCCTTATTTACCGGATTTACCTTTAAACCCTAGTAAATAAAATATTTACCGAAGTAATTATTCAAAATGACTAAAAATAAAAGATACAAATTTACACTATTTGGAAATCCTTATTCCAAATATGGAATCCATTTTTCCAAATTCAAAACACAGAAGTGGTGGAAATTAATTTAAAATTAATTCCCGCTGTCAAAACAAAAAGCGTGTTTTTAAGAAATAATAACTATCAAAAGATTGACACTTGTTTATGTCCGGTTTAATTGTGAAATTCTGTCTAATGGCCAAAATTGTATTAAATAGTAAAAATATATTCTGAATATACTTTAAAATCACTCAAATTAATAATTTATCTCTATTAATTATTTTGATAAAAAAGTTTTTTTAATTAAAATTTAGTAATTTTCACTATTTATCAAAATATAAAAGTTATCTGAAATGTACCAAAAGTTCACCCAAGGATAATTTCGATATTCCGAATCCAAAAAAGAAGTCCACTTTGAGAGATAAAATTTATGAAATTTCAAAAAGTGGGTATTACTATTCATAACGGCTAGTTTGATTGGTCACGGTGTATTAGAATCTTGAAATTGCGTACAATGCAATCTATTGCATTATTAAAAGGGAAACATACCATGGAATATTGGGGTGTTACATTCTCCCCTCATTCAATAAATTTTTTCCTCTCAATTTTTAAAATTGGTCTTGGGAATATATTGGAAAGTACCACATCAGAAAAAGAGTTAGCAAAACTATCACTTCAAAAGAAAGAAAGCGACGTAAAAAGGTCAGTCGAGATAACCTATACTAGGATTCCATGTAAAAAACATGGATATGGATGATAAAATAAGTGTCATGTTCTGATGGAGAGGGATAGAAAACATGATCAGGAGAAAGTTAACAATAAGAAAACCACAAACATGTGATGGGACAAACGATCATTAGTTTTCCAGTATGAAAAGTAAACAGACAACATTTTTTTGTTTTAAGTTACATTACATAAAGATGAGGAATTCATTTCTGAGATTGACTATGAACATAAAGAGATATACATACTTTTTAAGTAAAGTTTCATTCTTTAATAAATTCCTACTGCTAACTCATTTTTAAATGATGGGTATTCAATAAGACTTTGTCACACTAGAAGGGATAGAATAAACTTCTTGTAGAATCAAATGACCAACGAAGGATAAAATATTTATTCACCTTGTATTTAGAGAGTAATCAAAACCAAAATGGTTAGTAGAAGATCTGATGATCCCCCATAAGGATATTCCATTAGAGAATGAAAAACTAATCTTAATTTCTAAAATTAAATGAACAATACTTCAAAGATAAATAAATACCATTCAATGAAAAATTGTCCTTAAAATAATTCAATATCATCCTAACTATTATTGAAAGCCAAAACATAGAAGAATTTGGTTATGTAGTCTTCCATATTAAATTGTATCTCAAAATGACATCAACTACCCTTAAAGTCACATACATAAAAGTAAATAACCTAATCACATATTCTCTATTATAGGTTAATCATTTCCATAAATAACCCCAATCACTATAAATAAACAATAAAAAATGTAGAAAAAAATCCACCATTACTCCACAAATGAAATCCCATAGTATTCTATTTTCCTTGGGAATATAGTGTCTCCAACAAACCGGACATCTTCCAAAATAACATTTATCACTTGATCACCAAATCATTTTCCTATACTAAGGTTATTCACTTGATAAGACATAAGATCCCAAATAAACTTATTATTTATCAATAAAATAATTTAACTAAAAATATTTCGTCACACTAACCAGGGACTTCACGTAGTCCAGTGGTAGGCGATAAATCCCAATCTCACTTTGGTTGTGGGTTCGATTCCCACAGATTTGTCTGAAGCGATGGGTTGTCACACGATATGTGTGTTTTCCTTTTCCAAAAAATATATTTTATAACATTACCTAAAAGAGATGAATTATTCAAAATAAACATAACATAATTTAACCACAAATGTTATCTCATACCTTGCATTTTCATCCCAAAATATAATAACTTGTAATTTCCTCAAACGCAATGATCATATAAAACCAAATGGTTATTTATAACAATATGAATAAGTGAAAAGATAAGTATTCCTCAAATATCATTCTCACATGGAAAACTATCGGGTTACAAATACAAGAGAAAATTATTCCAATGTAATACCATCAACAAGGAGCACTAATACTTTTAAACATTTCTCCAACCATTTAATTCCACATAGATTCTTCTTGACCAAGAAAATATCCTATAGAATAGGGCATTCACTATGTTAATGGCCAGGTCCCATACATTTATATCAAATGACTGTAAATTTATTCATGGGGCCATTTTTATTTTCTTCCATAGTACTCTTAACTTTTCTTCAGAAATTCTTCAATTTATGTCCATCATTCCCGCACGTAAATCATTTATTTGTTCCGTTGAGAAACATTCCTGGGTGTCTCCTTCCACATTTCCTGCATGATGGAAATTTATGATTCTCTTCTCCATGGTCCCCAATACTGGAGCTCTTATCATTCATCACCATTCTCTTCTTTGTTGAGTTCGAGAGTTGGTTAATATATATGTTATTGATCATATTTTTGGAGAACTGATTTGGAATAAACACAATATCTTTTACGCCTATTAACATTCCATTTTTTGCTCATTTACACCACTGTTCCCACCTTGTAAATCATTTTCAATGTTACTCTGACTTCCTTGGACTCCAGCCATTGACTAAAACCAGAAAGCATTGTGTGGGTAATAAAATTCATAAAATCATTTAGAGAATACCATGACACTATATTCTCAATTTGAAATACCTTAGAATTAATTAAGGTCATTTATTCTCATCTTATTTTAAAATACATCAAATTGGTTTGTAAAGAAAATGTAAATTATCCTAAGCATATCACCCGGGATTTTCGTAACCAAGAGTGCAGAAAGGCCTGTTGTCATGCAGCAGTTCTCATTCGAGTCTAGCTCAAAGCGGTGTTTTCGGGTTTTACCCCTAGGTAAATTTGTTCTAGAGCCAACTCTACCTGATCGTATCCAAACATGGATGTATTTCTTTTAAAACACACAAAATCTATACAATACCAATATTATATGGAGTTATTCTATACTAATACTCAAAGTCTGCCTTTGGGCTATGTGCTCTAATCAGAGTTTATCTAAATCTTGTTTCCATGGTTTGTACTAAACTTCTCTGATACCAACTGTAACGCCCCAACCCCAGTAACCCAGAGTTGGTGTATTATTACATAACATTGGCATGATCGAAAAATATCATGTCTCAAAATACCAATTAGTTTAGTAGCCTTGGAATCACTAGATATATTCACAAGTCTTACTTCATAAAGTGAAAAAAAGTTACAAAAACATCTTGTCTTCATATCCCCTCATAATATACCTGCAGGTCATTCATAAAATAATTCTTTTAATCCTGTGAAAAATAATACATTGAATGGGGTGAGCTCAGATGATTAGTACGGATGAAAATATAGCAGAAAATTTCATAAATAAACATAAACATTTAAGGTAGTGTATAACTAAAACAAAAGCCTTTTAAACTTGAACTTCAGAATAATATGGAAAAAATAAATTGAAATAATGCCATTTAATTATTCACATAGATATTATACTAATCAAATAATCACATTTAATATCAATAACCACATTTAAAATGATGGAATGCATAATGCCAAACTATCATAACCATGTAGCCAAGGCCTAATGCCAAGATTACAAATAAGATTTTGTCAAGGCCTCGTGCCAAGACACTAGTTTGTCTCATGAGACCTACTGATGCATCGAGGAGCTATAGTAGGCTCCACCCATCACTTACTAAGTCCATAGAATTCCTAATATGAAAAGTTTAAAAAAAAACATAATCATTCATATTAAAACTAGCATATGAAATGTCAATACTTTATCCACAAACCATGAATGTTATAAAAATAGTACATCCACAGTCGAACATAACTCATTCAAAATGTCTAAAAATAAAAGTTAACTATTTACACAATTTGGACATCCTGATTATAAATATGGAATCCATTTTTCCAAATTAATTACACAGAAGTTGCGGAAATTAATTTAAAATTAATTCCTGATGTCAAAACAAAAAGCGTGTTTTTAAGAAATAATAACTATAAAAAGTATGACACTAGTTTATATCCAGTTTAATTGTGATATTATGTCCAATAACCAAAATTGTATTACATGGTAAAAATATATTCTAAATATACTTTAAAACCACTCAAATTCATAATTTATCAATATTAATTATTTTGATTAAAAAAATTGTTTTTAATTAAAATTTAGTAATTTTCACTATTCATCAAAATATAATAGTTATCCGAAAAGTACCAAAATTTCACCTTAGGATAATTTCGATATTCCAAATCCAAAAATGAAGTCCATTTTGAGAGTTAAAATTTATAAAATTTTGAAATGTGGGTATTGCTATTCATAGTGGCTAGTTTGATTGGTCATTGTGTGTTAGAATCTCGAAATTGCGTACAATGCAAGCTATTACATTATTCAAAGGGAAACATACCATGGTAGCTTGGGGTGTTACATTATAAATTTAATGTTGTTGTGATAGATGTTGTTCTAGAAAATGCATGTTGTTGTGATAGGTACCTTGTTAGATATTCCTAATTTTGATAGTGTATTTTTACATGTTATAGTTGGTTTTATGGATGCTAATCCTTGGTTCCAAAGATGTATGGGCTCTCATGGACCGGAATTTACCGGATCATGATCTAGCCTTTTGTTTTGTTTTCTTTATAATTAAATGGTCGTGTGTTAAACTTTGATTCGCAGGGAGTATGGTCCCCCACAGATCGAAATTTGGCATACTGATGCTTGAAATTAAACAAAAATGGGCTCTAGAGTAGTTTATGAAGTGTACTGTCTAGAAACCCAGACAACACGGCATGTGGTTCTAAGAACACGTGCCCTGTAATAATCTTATTAGGTTGAAATGGAAAAAAAAATTAAGTACATGCCATGTACCATAAGTACATGCCGTGTAGTTTCTAACTGTGTCATATGAAATGTAGGTAGAGACACAGGATATGAAATGTCTTGCAGGAACACACTGTGTACACTTTGAACATGTTGTGTTTTGTTAGTAGAGTAGTCAGTCGTGTCACTAAAAACATGGGTTAGTTGGGGATTTTTAGTACATGTCGTGTCTGTTTGGAACATGTTGTGTAGTGTAACCTTGGTATACAGGGTGTGTCACTAACAAAAATCGGCCAGTGAAGCCTGACGAGTACACGTCGTTTACCTGTGGGACACTTCGTGCTGATTTGACTAGGGAGAGACTGTGTGGATTTGGCTGTTTGGCAGAGGGGGAAACAATGCGGTGTACACGCCATGCGCGGGTGTCACACGTCGTGTAGTTACGGTTGTGACATGCCCAGACTAGCATCAGAACACGACCATATAAGGGCATAAGGGTACCCTCTATGTGGACTTTATACATGCCGTGTAGTCTCTTTTTGATATTTCTTCTTTTTTATTTCCATTTTTGTGTAGGAACTTTTAAACGGACAAAATAACCTGGATAGTAAATTACGTTAAGGCGTGTGTTTGAACTTGTAGAGTCATGTCACCGAGACGACCAAAAGTTTTTCACCAAGAGAGAGACAACAATTATACTTCAGAGTTGTTGGGTCATGGGATACCGATGGATCCTATAGTAGATCAAGATATGGCGCTAGCCATTATATGAAACATAGGTATAGAGGTGCAGTTTCATGAAGGATTTATGCAGTTTATGCAGACCTTCTAGGGAGAACCTCCGGCTGCCACATCTATGGCATAGATGACACATATATTCTAGCAGCAACATCTGACTATGTCACCAGGGATGGTGGACCACAGGCTGCAGAGTCTTGGCTGGGTTTTATGCAGTCTATCTTCAAGCATCTAGAGATGCGTCCTAGGAGGAGGGTCATGCTCTCTACGTACATGATGCATTATTCCTCCAAGAGATGGTGGGATGGTACCTCACAAACCGAGCATCACCGAGACATGGCGTGGAAAGATTTTCAAGAAGTATTCTATGACTTTTTCATTTTAGAGATGCTGAGGGTAGATATAGCTCCAGAGTTCATGAATCTGTAGAAGGTCAGCATGTCAGTGATGGACTATTCTGCCACTTCACTGATATACAACATTTTGCACCCGTTCTGGTGTGCGACGAGACATTGACAGATATATGCTTTGAGGATGGTCATCGATATGACATTGGAGTGCTGGTGAATGTTTTCAAGTGGCCTATAGTGCACTCTATTGTGAACCAGCCACTAATAACTAGGAAGAATCTTCGAGAAGCTAGTGGTGCAGGCTAGGGAGGTTCAACACCAATTTCTAGTAATATTTCAATGAATAAGAGGAATGGGATGATGGATTTCTATCATGGTGGCAGTACTAGCGAGAAGAGTTCTTTAAGTGGCCATGTCATGTGCTACCAGTGTGGTAAAGAGGGGCACCAGAGACCGCAGTGTACATGTCACCCAGTGGAGTGTCAAGATGGCGGAAGGATGGGTTATCTATAGCATTTCTGTAGGGTTTTTTCACCAGTGGTTAGTGAGAGGGGTTCTGTCTAGACTCTTCATGAGGGATCAGGGCCAAAAAATTCATACCACCGAAGGAATTGGAATACATCGGGACTTTCACGTAGAGGTGGTGGTTGTGGTCATTGTATCCAGACACTAGGATCTTAGAGACAACATGAAGGTCCAGCTCAGGTTAGAAAGGCTGTGTAGTAGGGACGCGGCACTGAAAATGCATATGCTGTGCAATAGACCCAACATGAGTAGGATCCCGAACATTCTACTGTTAGAGGTACTATTCTAGTCGATTCTGTTTTGTCTTCAGTACATTTTGATACTAGTGTTATTCATATCATTATATATGTGCCCGATGTGGAGATCCTTGGGCTCTGTGTTTCTTCTTCTTCTGAAGTTATAACGCTTGACAATCTGTTGGGGATTAGGATGGCTAGAGTGTGTTAGTGCAGGGAGTTCCCCATAGAGGTTGGTGGGTGTCACTTTCTATGGGACCTCTATGTCTTTGAGATGATGAGTTATGATGTCATTTTCAGGATGGACTTGTTGGTGCCTTTTCGAGATTTTGTAGATTTCTATCTTCGTAGGGTGATTTTTATGTCACCAGAGGTTGGATGGTTTCTATAAAAGTGTGTATGGGATATCCAGGTGAGCCGATATGGACCCGAGCATCTTGGGTGAGGTGGTGTGACATCCCAGATTGTGAGTTTATATCTGGATGTCTAGGGAACTTGTCAGAAGGATTTCCCTCTAGTAGTTATCCATTTTAGGGAAGTCTTCCTATATGACTTTTTAGGTCTACCTCCGGAGTGATAGGTGCATTTCTCTATTGATCTTGTTCTAGGAGCAGCACCGGTGTCCATTACTCCTTATAAGATGGATACTCATGAATTGAAGGAGCTCAAGAGGTAGTTAGAGGAGTTACAGACAAATGGTTTCATCTGACCTAGTAAATCCCCTTGGGGTTTGCCTGCCTTGTTTTCTAGGAAGGCAGATGGTACCCTCAGACTCTGCATGGATTATCAAAAGTAGAACAAGTTGAAAGTAAATAAATGATATCCTTTTACATGGATTGTTGATCTTTTTTATCAACATCGAGGATCACGAGTGTTCTCAAAGATTGACTTGAGATCTAGATATAATCAGTTGCGTGTTAGACCATCAGATATACCACTTACAGCTTTTCAGAGTAGATATGGTCTATACGAGTACATGTTCATGCCGTTCGGACTCACGGACACACCCACAGTTTTCATGGCTCTGGTGAATCGTGTGTTCCACCCATATCTAGATTCTTTTGATGTACAATTTGTGGGAAATATCTTAGAGTACTCTCACACTCGACATTACCATTCTACCCATCTTGAGATCATTTTGAGTACACTGAGAGAGCATCATTTATATGCTAAGATCTCAATGTACCACTTTGTGATGGACTGGATACACTTCCTGGGTAATATTATCTCAGAGGAAGGAGTTGAAATGGACCCAGAGAAAGTGAGAGCAGTAGTCTCCTGTGAGTATCGTAGAAATGTTTTTTAAATACGAAGTTTCTTGAGGCCGGATGGTTACTATAGGAACTTTATACAAGAATTCTCCCTCTTAGAAGTGTCTTTGACAGGTTTGACTAAGAAGGGTGTGAAGTTCGTTTGGTCAGAAGCTTGCGAGACAGCCTTTCAGGAGTTGAAGGGAAGGTTGAAATCAGAACTAGTCCTGATATTTCTAGAACAAGGTAAGAGCTATACAGTTTACTATGATGCATCAGGTATTGGGCTGGGAGCTGTGTTGATGCAGGGCAATCAAGTAGTTGCATACGGGTCTCGGCTGTTGAGGCCACATGAGAAAAAATTCACAGCGCATGATCTCGAGTTGGCAGCAGTTTTTCATGTGTTACACTATTGGATAAATAACATATTAGGAGAACATTTTGTTGTGTATACAGACCAAAAAACTCTCAAATACATCTTCACCCCTCATGACTTCAATCTAAGGCAGCGAAAGTGGGTTGAATACATTCATTCCTTCGACATTGATCTTTCCTATACACCTAATAAAGATATCGCAGTAGCCGATACACTAAGTAGGAGGACCCAGTTATAGGTATTGCAGGAGGCCAGTGGTGAGTGGAAGCTCATGGCTTGGTTCTCTATGATGTATTTGGTGGTGAATGATAGTCAGGGGAAAGCCTGTCTTTCATCTTTAGCTATGAATTATACCCTCTTGGATAGAGTGAGGATTAGACAGCTATCCGATTCAAAAGTCCTATTTTTAAAAGATTCAAAGGAAAGTGAGGACCCTCCTCCTGGTACGACGCTAGGAAATGTTGAGGTACTGTGTATCCATGGATGAGTGTCGGTTCTAGGGGATATATGTGAGGAGTTGATGCGAGAGTTTCATGCTTTAGCTTGGGCAGTGCATCCCAGAGTTACCAAAATGTACCGTGACTTGAGACATCAGTATTGGTGGCCGGGTATGAAAACGGAGGTAGCTGGTTTTGTTACAAGATGTTCCACCTATTAGCAGGTGAAGCCGGAGCATCAGAGACTAACCAGACTGTTACAACAGTTACCCATTCCGTAGTGGAAATGGGATGATGTCGTGATGGAATTTGTGACCGGGTTTCCGAGAACACCTTGAGGCGGTGATGCCATGTGGATTTTTGTGTACAAAATTACAAAGGTAGCTCACTTTTTTCCGATAAAGAAGACCTTAATTGGTGACAAGATCAAGAAATTTTATATCAAAGAGGTGGTACATCTTCACGGGGTACCTTGTTCTATCATTTCAGGTAGGGATGCCCGTTTTACCTCTCATTTTTTGAAGATTTTTTAGAGTGCACTGGGTAAATAGGTGCTTCTAGGCATAGCTTACCACCCTCAGACCGATGGTTAGTCAGAACATACGATACATGAGCTAGAGGACATGCTTCGTGCATGCATCCTGGACTTTGGGGGCTCTTGAGATAATCACATAGACCTAGATGAGTTTTCCTACAATAATAGTTCTAAGTAAACTATTGGGATGGAAACTTACGAGGATTTATATGGTAGGCCACGCCGATCACCCCTGTGTTGGTTGGAGGCAGGTGAGATAGCTTTACTGGGACCACGTCTCATGCAGGAGACTTCAGAGTAGGTCTAGTTGCTAGAGAAGCGGATGGCTACTACACAGTCTTGTCATAAATATTATGTTGATCGCCGTATATGTCCATTGGAGTTCGTGGTCAGGGATTAGGTTTTATTGCATGTTTCACCAAGTATTGGACACAAGCATATGAGGAGACATGGTAAAATTTCACCAAGGAAGTTGGTGCAATTTGAGATTTTTTAGAGAGTTTGGAAGGTTTGCTATCTATTTTAGTTACCACACTGGTATCGGGCCATGCATGATGTCTTCCATGTATCTAAGTTGCGACATTATCACTCAAACCATCTCACGTCTTTCAGCCTGAGGAGGTTGAACATCTGCTCAATCAATCCTTTGATGATCATCTAATTCGTATTGTTAATATGAGCATGAAGGTTCTCCATGGCATGTCCATTCCTCTCGTACGAGTGTTATTGAAGCATGGCCGAGTGTAGGATGAAACCGTGGAGAGGGAGACTGACGTATTTGCTCAGTGGCCAAAATTGTTCTTAGGTTTATCTTCACCATCCTTGAAAGGGAAATTCTGGGATGAATTTATTTAAGGGGAGAAGTTTGTAAGAACTCGGTTCTTTTTATTGAGGTACGAGTCTCTTCTTTTACTTTTTACTTAAGTGTTTTTGAGAAAATATTGGAAATTGGGGGGAAATAACGAACATTTTGTGTACACGGCGTGTACTTTTCCACACGCCGTGTACATTGGTAGTGTGGGATGAGTACACAGGGCGTGTAGGCTCATCAACAATGAAGGGTGGAAAAACTGACTATACACCATGTAATTAGTATATATACACCATGTAATTAGTCGAAATGTGAATAGTAAGGCAGTGGAAGTAGCCGCTAGTGGAGCAACAGTGCAAACCACATAGTCAGATATACACGCTGTGTACTCATGTCGACAGATGAACAGTGAGGCTGTGGATGGTGGCCGCTAGAGGAACAGTTAAAAAAATGAAAAGTTCACGTCTTGTAATTGAGAGTGCATTAAATGTAGTTTTTCTCCTAAAACATGCAGTAGCCTCTTATTTCGACAGAGTAAGCTTAGAACGTTAGAGGAGCACCGAGAGGTAGGGCCGGAACATGGAGGAGCTCCTGACCAAACACCGGGACTCCGATTCCTTCACCGATTATCACGTTTGGACCATGCAGGTAAGCACTTCTCTCTCCTTGGTTGTTTCTTTCCAATTCTATCCCGAGTGGAAGTTACTTGGGATTGAACGCGTATTCTTTTATCCCAGATCTACACCATTCTCAGGTGTTTTGGGAAGCGTCGTTCATGTATATCGATCAGAGGAGATCAAGGTAGGTGGTCTTGTGTTTTATTACAACTTTCAAGTAGAATTCCTGTACCGTTGTGCCACTCGCCCATGTACGGGGTTTTGTATAGCTGTGGAATTGTCTATTTAGAAACCTAGAAATGCTTAGTTAGTCTATTGATAAAATATGAACTGCTATTTGGGAACATTGCTTGGATCTAGGGAAACCCTATGGGTGTGGTCCCCCTGTTTATCCTTTTCACTAAGATACCCAATTTTATGCCATATCTATAACATGTTTTATGTTTTATTGAGAGGAACTTAGATGTATTGGTTTCTATGCATTGTGCTCGGCCCGATTTCTTGCTTAGCTAGAGGGTAGTGTTGTGTTTATTCAGTGGGTAGTGTATTGTTTAGACCAGGGGAAACTTTTTCTCATGCCTGTGGGCCGTATCTTATGTGCTTGTGGGCGACACCTCATACTCCTGAGGGAAATATTAATTATGCATGCGGCCAATCACCCGCGGGTTTCGATACTGATTACTTGAGGGTGTGGTTTTTCATGTCTGCAGACAACGTTTACTTTGTACATTCACTGTGGTGATTTCACTTGTTATATATGCCAATATAAAGCACAAGCTTGGTATTGTTTTACCTTGTACTTGTTAGTTAACTTGTTGTGGTTTTGCTGTGGCGCTGTATAGGATATTTTCAGTTGAGGCTGAGTCATGGGAACATGAAATTCAATTAAATTGAATTGTTAAATAAGAAATGAAAGAGAAATGGAACTGGTAGGAGTAGCTGCTTTTGTGTACTTCCTTGTTTAATGAATTTTCATTTCTGCAAACTGTTGTTTCAAAAATTCACTGACAATTGGGCACATGCTATTGGTGGTGGCCTACTGGGATTAATTTCTCACACCCTACTTGGGTCATGTCTTGGGCCCAAATAGATTATATTTCTACATGTGTTGATAAGGGAAAGAGTCCCAATACATGAAATTGATTATTGCAGAGGAGTATGAGAGAATAAGACCAATCTTAGGCTTGTGATTCTACTGAGTTCTTGGTGTGCTGTTTTGTTTTGCATTACTATGTTTGTTCTTTGTACTGTATTGTTTCATATTATTGTGTATCCTGTTTTGGATTCTTTCTTAGATAGAGGGACATATTACATCATTATATATGACTATTTTTCATTTCTTTATTTCAGTATTGTTGTCCATTTCATCTTGGTTTTGTTTACTGCTTCCGTTTTTGTATTCTTGTTCATTGTTCTAGTGCCTAAAACTTTGAAAAACGAGGACATAGTTTTCCCACAATCAGAATAAGGCCCTCACTACTAGTCGGTAGGCTATGGAATTTGGGGAAATGCACTTGAGGTCACATGACCAAGCGGGTTCGGGGGAACCCGTTGGGTGGCCCCCGGACCTAGGAAGTTACATAGTCAAATCATAAAGAGAAAAAACATGTTCTTGCAAAAATAAAACTATAATAACATCCATCCTTCTCAGATGGAGGGGACCACTGTCTAAAAAAACTTCCAGGGAACACCTCGCCCCAACTCCAGTAAACACCTTGGTCTGTCTAGATCACTATGATATTCCTACCATGGGTCCTCCATGGACACTATTGAATAGTATGTAGTATTAATAAGAAACAACATGTACATTGAAATCCCATGAAGGGATGAGTATAAAAATAATTACTAGGAACCTCAAAACCCCAATATAAAAGAAGCAACTAAAAGGAAACAGTCTACTCATCCTAGATATAGGGAACCCAATCGAGAGATAAACTCCATCTCGATGTATCCACATCAATACATGAGTAGTCAGATCAGTCCCCATGGGGTGTCAACCCAGGCACATGACAACACCACAAGGACTCGTAGAATCACCCAGATACAGTTTTCTCATACATTATGTTTCATTTGGTTCTGACCTCATGACCAACAACAAGATTCTACTCGAGGTTTTAAATGTAACAAAAAAATATGAGAACACACTCCATGAGGTCAACCATCCCAGAAATCACCCATTTGATATATATATATTCTATATGAAAAAACTCATTAGGTATATAACATGTTCCCAACACTAGATATCCTTCCATCTCTAACCTACACCCCACACAAGGCTGTAAAAATTTTATACAGAGATTCCATCTCTTAAAAATTGCACACATATGAGGGAGCACTCATCTAGAGTATGCACCATGTTCATCATCTCTATTGAGAGATAATGGAGGGACCCAAACCACAACACATAATTGAATTTTTTGGATGTAGTAGCTTCTAAAAAGCCCAGAAAACCTCTTCCGCTTCTCTATGAAGTGTCCCACACCTCAATCTGTAAAGGGATAAATAAATCATAACTAGGATTCACTCATATCATGTGGAGGGGCCAACTCTTCATTAGTGTACTCAATCGCTGAGGGAGATCCATCTCCAATGTAGGACCTGCTCCCCATTTCCACATGAAGAGGGGTGTGGATATAACTCCATAAGTGATAACTCATATCCTGAGATAATAGGGGAGTACAACAATGTGGTTAAGGGATTCTCACCTTGGTCAGATAGGGGAGAACCACTATACGACCTTGTTTACTATGGGGGTACATTCCTTGGTACGACATGGTAGTACTGACCCCTAGGTTAGATGGCCTTCTCCTTGGTAAAACATTGGAGTTAAAACATTTTCGTAACAACACTTATGGAGGAAACACAACCTAGAATGACAGGGGAGTTTTGAATCCAAGGATAGAGGACTTTCACCCTAACACGATATAAGAGGACCCACTCTATAGATATGTCATCTCTGGAGGGCTCGCACCCTAAAATAGCAGGTTAATGTTGAATACATGGATAGTGGAACCACTCCCATGTCCAATAGGGGAGTACCTACTATATCAAGGAAAATAGTGTGGATGACCTATTCCCTAGCATGATAGTGGAGCGCTAACACCAACTAATCAAATGATATAGGGAACTTGTTCCCTAATCCATTAGGGGAGTGAAAACCCATAAAGAAAAACCAGTAAAACCCATGCCCATAATAAGAGGAGTCCTTTATCTACCTAATAAGAGAGTTAAGGGAATCCCACACCCTGATCCACTAGGGGAGTACTAATCCCAATCCATCTCTTTTAAAACCACACTGATATTTAACATTGTTTTAGAACTACTACACAACATTCATACTCAAAAAATGCCACCTCATATCTCATAGTCCAAAACGGAGTCCACCATCACATTATTCAATAAAAATTACACATTATAGGCTAGTCATAATCATGAATCTGAGTCCTATAAAATGATATGTGGGAATGTAGAATATCATAAGAAGATTCTGAAGGATTAAATGATGTACACTTATGTCCACACGGCCTGTGAGCCCACCCGGGCTCTTGGATGTGTATAGTTTATACATGTTTTTCCAAACAATATATGGTTACATGGTGTATGACATGACACATTCCATGTCCTACTTCACCTAGCCCATTCCCATGTTCTTCCTTCATTGTGTCGGGACATCAGTGTCCCTTACACACTGTGCATCCTATACTACATGGCGTACTCAAGATGAAAGGACACATGGTCTTGTTAAATTACTATTCATATGTACTATACACCATTTAAATGTACTTCATCCATGTATTAATATATTACCATGTACGTTTCACACAACAACCCAAGCCATGTCCCTTAATCACACAGATTGGGGTATTACACAGCATGTAGACCCTAAACTTCATCTTCCTTGAAATAGAATGTATACATGGCATTCCTCACTGGACTTGGATCCATGAATATAGTATTTGTAGTTGTAAATTACCTAAAAAAATTATATATTCACCCATTTTAATCTAAAAACCTACATATATACCTAAGAGGGATCCCTACAAATTGTAATTGGGCTATAAAAAATTATAATAGTGGAAAACTAAGGGGACCATGACTGAAAATAAAAACCACCTACATTGAGGATAAATGATGATGATTAGGGTAAAGAACATTACCTAGATCATTGTACCGATTGATTTGATGACAGTCTATTTCAGAAACTGGGATTTACAACACCTCGTTTCTTCAATTTGACACTGTTTCCTTCATCACCAAAGGGAGGAGGGATGTGGTTCTTCCTTAGGTGTGTCATGTTACCAACATGATGGGGGTGGGGTAGGTACAAGGTTTATGTTTAATTAATTAATAAAATCTTCATTTAATTAAATAATAAATCTCATACTAACCCACCAACTCACCTTCATACAATACTCTTGATGCAGACAACTCTATATCGCACCTATAGTAAACATGATATTCTGAACTCAAACGAAACCCTTGATTTTTGATCAGAGGCTATTATTGGGATTTATTTCATGATTAAAGTTAAAATGTTCCTGCATGATGAAATATATTTTATATTTCTAAAATCACCACATAGAGGCTCTTCGAGACCTAGATTAACATTTTGACTCAACACCTGGATTTAGAAATATTCATAGGATTATTCCAAATTATTATTAAAAACCTAATTCACTACATCACTAACATGTTAAAATATATTCATTAATAAAAAAAGTGTAGGCATGGGGAAAAGAAATAGTGATCTACACTGTACCCCCCGCATGAGTTAGATAAATCAGGGTTCTTGTGCTTATTGCCAGTGAGAATTCAGGGGAACCACTAGGGAATAACCACATAAAAATATAGCAATAACTAGTTAAATATCATGATACAAGTGAGAAAATGTCTCTTCATGATATTGGGAAAATCACCATGCACCATAGTCCCTCGTTATTCATAGGGCCTAGCAGTTCTCTACCTTGATAACCTGACATAGAAACTAATGTAACCCAAATGTTCGTATTTACCCCTAGATGAACTACACTACAACCTCCACAAGAATCATTCATTCAATATTGACACCAAGAATGAGAGGCCACTAATGAACAAAATAAGAAAGTAGAATCATCAACTTTGAGAATATATACATTGAAATCACATGCCACACCCTGTGCATTTTCACCTCTCTTGGAGGAAGAGTAACCGAAGTCAAAAACACCACACTAAATACAAATGTATAAGGAAATAGTCCACCAAACCTCTACACTATATTATTTAGGGGAAACTGACTTGCCTACACAGTTTTTGTCAAATCACAGAAGCATTTCTTGGTAGGGAAAGCATCCATATTTCCTCATGAGTCTAAAGCTACCTCAAACTGCGCCACTTCACCCTTGACAATCTCATGTACATAGCGAATCCTTGTGCATGAGGGACGTAAAAAAAATAGTCGGCCCAAATATTCATCTGCATATTAATAGTCCCTCTATTGTAACCACCAACATGATTACCAATCCATGAACCCTGTTGTTAGAGAGTATCAACAACTACACCATGATACTATCCACTTTTGGTGAAACTGACTCAGTTGAATAGATTTTCTCTTGTTTCAGAAACAATTTTTGGTGGTGGAAGGGCCTCTATTTATCATGATTTTGAAATTATTCCAATCAACTGCGAGACTAGGTTCACCGACACCACTACATCACCCAAAACAATCCTTGAGTAATAAATGTAATGAAAAGGGTACCTCATAATAGTGTCTTTCAATACTACTATAGAAAGTATAAAGGGAGAAAATAATATCTATATTCATCTTGATATCCTCTCGTTCATAATATTTTATGGATTACAGTTATCTTTTCTTGTGTCCTCCAGATCTCAGAGGCTGGAGTGGACCACCTGGGGGTGGTGGTTGCAACACCATTAACCACTTACCACCTCTTACTGGTATTCTTGATGCCCTTCTACTCCCATATTCCTTATAAAATCATCTTTATAAACACTTTATCTTCAAAGGAATACCATAAGATGACTAACTATTAGAAACATGGTAGGTCGGAAAATCTATAGAAACATGTCCCTGAACATTTTAATTGTAACAATTCATATCCTACTTCTGACCAGATCTTGGGAGCTTCTCTTACACTACACGACTATGAGATTGAGACTGGTAATGGGTATACCTTCTATATCATGATCTTTTAAATTACTATATACAAGGTATTCCAAATTATTTAGCCTCAAAACCATCACTACAAGATACATCTACATATCTCTCTATTTGGATTCTCTATACAATCAGATCTTGATTTAGTACCACTGCATAAGAAAGGAGGGACATGAAGACCACAACTACTCCGATGTCTGTACGGAGTCCCTAATCAAAGGTATAATCATTTATGATTGGGAATCTAACCATATATAGTGGGTAACCTGATATTTCTATAAACCCCACTGAGTACTATGCCATAGTCATGCAACCCTACCAAAGCTTCAGAAAATACCAAATATGAACTGATGTAAATGGGGATGGGTAAAAATATTCGGTGAGGATTCTAATGAAATCCACCTTAGTAACCATCAACATATCGTGGAATTTCATCACTAAACACCACCATAGACCAAAGAAACCATATAAAATGATCACTGCTAGGAGAACTATCTGATTGTTAGGTGCACTCACAATATGGAAAAAATTCTTGGCTGTCTTTATCCATTCATCAAATTCGTAGGGGTTAGGATTACCTTAGTACGTTAGAGGTCAATGCTTATGAGAATTAATGAGATATATAATCCTAAAATAATACCTTAGTCCATCACAAAAGAAAAATAATAAAATGGTATTATTTATTATCAAACACTACAAAAAGATTTATTCTATTAATATAATAATGGTTTATCGAGAAACATCTATTACCCCAATTAAATAAACTACTCATGGTTATAAAAATCCACCACTATCAAATCCCCATGCTTTGATTAGCAGTTTTTTTCAGTATATATTATTTTTTAAAAATATAGTAGTGGTTAAAACCTCCCTAATTTGTTAAAAATAATATTTTATAAAAAATAATCAATAATTATTTTAATGTGAGTTTTTAATGAAAATTTATTGTTTTTTATAAAAACACTGCTAACATTTAAGATAATAAAAAATAATTGACAACATTTCTTAAAAAAAACTAGATTTCCTATTTCATTGATACCCCCATTTTTATCCTTACAATTCGACCCATCCTCCCCACATTTCTTATTCACATTACACTAGACACTATGTTTTTCACATCGACTCCTACTTGTTAATGTCCTTATAAAATTAAATACAATCTTCTTGTTGGAGGGGATCTAATCCACACCACATATCACTAAGGAAAGGTGACCAAACCATAGGTCCACATAATTGGTTTTTACATGTCTATTTATGTATTTATATATATGTGTATTGTAACACTATATTTATATTTTTTTATAACATCTTATATAAAAATATACATTCATAACTATAAACACAAAAACACATGCATATCTGTATACATCCATTTATTTATACACATATGTATATGCACACATGTATACAGGTGTTCAAACACACACATGTGTGTGTCTGTGTTTAATGTATTTACATATTTTCATATATATAATTATATCATAAGATTGTATGTGAATATATATAATAATAAGATTGTAATTCACTAGATTGGGTAAAATCACTGTTATCCTTAAGCATACACCCAAATGTTTCAAAGGTCATTGACCAATATCGAGAGTATATGAACAATTTTGGGGAGACGATATCCATGATATCATAACAAAAAATATATAATAATCTAGAATTATCCATAAATTATAAAATCTATAGTTGAAAAATGGAATTAAAACAATGATCGATCTATCCCTATAAATAAAATATAATAACATGGTATAACAAAAGTAGACTCGTGTCAAAATATGATAGTCATGCACTAGAGAACGATCTCACAAGGGGTCGATTATACACAAAATATAAAAAAAGAATAAAAAATAAATGAATGTGAAAACTAAGACAAAACCCCAAACCTCACCTTAGAATAAATTCTTACAGAATCACATATTCATACATTTGTCCTAACAAGTGTAACAAACATAAAGTTTTCATATCATATAAGGTCCACAAGTCAGATATGAGTATAAAAAATAATATGAAACCCTCAACATGGCCTCTAAAATTTTCCTTACTATATTGATGAATATATGTAGGATACAATAAGAAAAATAATAGTAATTAACATGAAAGAAATCATATCAGTCCATTTTTTGTAGACCAAGACAATGTAATGCATGGCCCTACATGCATTGACATGTTATAAACAATATTTCAATTCAAAAAAAGAACTCCATATTTTAGTGAACTATGCCCAGTAAGCTAGGATACCAAAAAAAATTGAGTATATTTTGTATACATATTGTGGAATTCAATAACCAAGACCTGTAATGGTGTTTCAAAATCATGGTATGTGGGTAACATAGCCAATCCAAAAATAAATTCATTTGAATAACTGAAAGGTCATAACATAGAAACACTAGTATAAAAATATTCTATAAAGTACAAAATTTTACATCACTTACTTATAAACCGATATAAAATAAGTTTTCAGAGACATTTGGGAGTCAGTTGGTTTAAAAACTAATGCTAAAAAAATATTGAGGGTGTGAGATTTTTTAAAACCTGATGCCACTTTTTTTTCATCAGTATAAAAAATGACGCCAAAATTTTATTTTTTAAATATGATTTATATAATTACTTAATCATTTATTTAACTCATTGTGGAGGAAAAAAGGAGTTACAAAATAAATGTTATTGATGTTAGAATTCGATCTTCTCTAAGTTATGTCTAAAAAAGGTCAAACTTTTAAAGGTAATAGACATGAATCTATTACTCTGTTTTAACTCCACAACTAATGAAATTGAATCATAAAAAATTATCTCAATAATTTGAGAATAAAATTTACTTTTTGTGATATTTTTTATGAATATCGATGCCAAAAATAATTTTTATAATAATTCACGGTGGTTTTTTTAAACCAAATACAAATCTATTTTTCTATATTTTTTTAGACGGTTTTAAAAAAACCAACATGAAAAATATAAATTTTTTATTTTTTTAGTTTGTTTTATTTAAGAACAATTCCAAAAGATTTGTTTTTATTTATTTGTGTTAGTTTTGTTAAAAATAAATGCAATATTTTTTACTTTTAAGAATCGGTTTTGAAAAATACGGATGCCAAAAAAATCAATGTAAATACCCTTTTTCATTTGTTTTAAACATAATCATTGCCAATGTGTATTTAAAAATATATATTATTTGTATTTTAATTTTTTCACAGCACATGTTTTCCTTTTAAAAATCCCACCTACTTTTCATACAATGCAATTGAAAATATTTTCGTTCACTATATATAAATCCATTTTCAATTTCGTTCAATGTGGATTCAATAGATGATTTGAACATGGTATTTATTCTATTAATTTATTTTCCTTTCTATAATTTTTCATCATTTATAAACAACTCAATTAACTTAATTAAATATATTATTAAATATTATGATCATGTTACCAATATAAAACATCAAAATGAGATTTAACAACTGAGGTGAAAATTTTATTATTGATCATCATTTCCATTTCCATATAAGTTCTACCCCAAATACAAGGGATATAATGGTAAAAAACATATAATTTACATGGAAACTCTTAAAAAAAATTAAAATATGATTTTAATATTATGTTTATCTTATTTTAGTTGTTGTATGTGATTTTAATTCATTTTTCTCATTTTTCATTGAAATGAGTTGCATTAATTGAAACATTGATATAGTCAACTTCTGACAGCCATAAACTTTGATTTGTAACTCCGTTTTAGCATCATGACTAGTCAGACAACATATCATGAAATGCTCCAAAACATAGATGGAAAAAATTACTTATTGAAATTGGTTTTTGAAAAAACAAATGCCAATTTTTTTTCATTCATGGAATTTGTTCTTAAAGAAACGATGCCATAAATGATACCAATGAGTATTTTTGGTATCATATTTTTAAAAAAATAGTTTCCAAAAAACAAATTTTCTTTCTTTTTGGCATCATTTTCAAAAAACCATCATTAAAAGTAATATTTTTCACATCATCGTCTTCTACATTAGTTAAGAACTGAGATAAGAATTCAAAAAACGACAATAAATACAATTTTTCTAATAGTGAAAACCATTGTACAAGAAATTTAACATCCAATTAATATAAATATAATCATGTTATGAATCCATCTGGAGTAATGTTTGCGTATAAATTACAAAAAGGAGTAATATAAGAAATTTTTTGTGAATTAAATATATATATAAATAATGGAAAATGAATAACATAACCTACCCATCTGGAAGAAACAATTCATATGAATAATGGGAAAGAAACAACAAATCCAAACCCTTAAGAATAGACTATTAGTTGGGAACTAACAAGATAACCCTTTGGTCCCAAGTATCCAATCCACCTTCAAAAGACAAGGGTCACCTCATTAGATCATTATATCAAATCTAGGTTAAGGTAACAAAAAAAGACATAAACCATACACAACCCAAGTCATATCTCTATGATAGTATACAAAATATCTAGGTAATCTCATATCCTAACTTATATGAACCATCTCTTGTGAACCATGACATATCCCACTCATCCATAACAAAACCCATCACTCACCAAACTATATGAACTATTCTTTTTCATTTCATGCACTGAGCCACAATTCATATAATTCTAAATTTATTATTTATCGTATATTTGTATGGAGAAAATACCATTTAATCTTGACCAAACATATATTTATTCCTATAAATATTAGCTCAACCTCATCACCTATATGGTGTTTTTAAAATTCATTGGCCTAAAAAAAAAACAAATTATATTTTAAGTCTGTAGGATAACAAATAACATAGGAAAACATGTAGAATTATTTTGATGTAGGATATTTTAGAATGATCACAAATATATATAAATATTTACCTCAAATACTACAAATAATTATTCACACTTACTATAAGAATACATCCATGTATTCTAAAAGAAAAAAACTGACATTGATGTTCTAGGAGGCGGTAATGAATTGTTTATACCCTTAATATATAAATCCAAAACAAACTATAATTAATGTGAATAAAAAAATCATATAACATAATAAACCAGAACATAACAATTGGTATATCAAATATTATTTTAAAAACTACAAAATTCCATACAATCCATAAAAATTTTTACTAGATTTTCTATAAGTTGATCAGTGACAAATAAACCCAAAATATGATGGAAATAGGATAAATCGAAACTGACGATCCTCCCAATCCTAATCCAAATAAATTTACATACCAATTCAGTTTCCACTTCACCTCTATATTTCTACATGCCAATGAAATAAATCATTCCATTATTTATTTTATGGATAATAGGTTCATGGAGTGTCCTATAAGGGCTATAGAGGGGTGAATATAAACTCAGTGGGCTACCAAAATGTCTATCACTAGATAATATTCATACATAAATAAGTATATTACCACTGAATCATACAAAAACTAATAGAAATGACACAACATTGTCCACTCTATGATCAAGCAGCTATGGGAGATCACAATACCAACTATAGTCAGTGTTAAAGAGGGATGTTGTACCCAAAGTATACACAAAACAAAATAGAGAATAATGAATCACCCTTCACTCCACAACAAATAAACACATTAATGTCATACCCATTGACACATGCAGATAATGACATAACAAAACCTCACATCATGACCATCATCTACACTTTGTAGCACACTGATCGAAACAGCTTTGTATATAGCAGAATAGCAGAATTCAATGTCATTATCCATACACATACCAACTCATTATTAATGAACCATTCCAAAAATGGAAATGATTATGATCTCAATTGATGATTATAATTTTTTACTTATTTCCCATGTACACCTATTACATATCCAACCATTGTTTTTTTGGTAAAAAATGACACCCTATATCGCTCATCTTTAAAGGATAATTCCACAAGTCATGTGGCAAATACCTTCTAATGGTGCCTTCTTTGTGTGAACTCACCCCCAATATCCTTATCCCCACGGTGGGTGACATCACCAAAATCCTTCATCCAATAACTGGGAAACCATCATCGACCCATCATAGATAAACTAGATATATTCATCAAACATTTCAATGAAACAAATCTCACCATGGTCACATGGGACACCACCATGACATTATCATGGGATCACATCAAGAAAAACATCCCAAGAAATCAAAAAAATATACACATTTTAACTTACCAAGAAACCTTGATGTTTCCATCCAATAAATAAAAAACAATACCATGAAAATCCCATCACTACCTATATAATGTTGAACCTACGCATATCCCCTGAAAAACATAAAGAATATGTTTATCTATTCTATGTTTCAAACCTGACCATAACCATGCCTCTATATCACATGATTCATCAAAAAATATAAGAATAGAAATAATTAAGCACCACTTACATAATGTTATAAAAATATTGTATATAGAATATCATTAGTTTATTTAACTCTAATAAGATGTAATCTAGAAACTAGTGAAATATATATAAAATAGAGTTTGGTTGCATCTCACTATAATGATGCAAATACATGGTATATAAATTGAAGTATGTTGATCCATACCCCTGGTAACACCATATGATAGATATTTTTAAGTACTATAATAAAACCAGTGAGATCGCACAATGGAAAAGTTATAGTAGTGAGATAGGGGAAGGGGATAGCTATCCTAGATTTTTGAATAAAAATGAAGATACCCATTAGTAAATTTAAGAAAAAATTAATTAACTACATTAAAATAAAAACATATTAGGTACTTATCAAGTTCCCAATCACCCTCTACCTAGTTCTAAAACCCATTGGATACCATCATCGAGTCCAATGGGTAGTTAATGTACTTCACAGAGCCACCCCCATTTTATTGATACCATTAGGTACCTAGTCCAATCCACCAGGAACTCTATTGATTTTTTTTCGTCAAGAGGAATGTTCAAATAATGGGTACTCATTCTAAAAAATGACCCTCATGTCTTTATCGACCCCAACCAAACCTCAAAACACCCAATTACACATGATCAGGCTGAAACTGGACTCAAATTACCTGACTCAAACACATGGGATATTTTAACATCATCAACAGAGAACAACTCATCAACATGGTGTCTCTATCCATGACTCTAACCAAACCCAATTGAAACACAAGTGTCCTACTCACTACAATCCAAAAATACAAAGAAAATGTTATAAATTTTTGTCTACTTATGATCACAATGAACAATATACAAAAGGAAATCTATTCCAACAATGGGAAATACCCACCATTGGAGTCACCTATCTAGTCACATTACAACCAAGCTACCCAATAAGATAATGGTTTCATTACTGACCATCATCTGAAATTATGCATTTACCTACAATTGATACACAATCACTAGTCACCGATTTTAATATTACTATTAATAATACTAGATACCAATAACTCAACCATCAACCAATCAATAAATTACTCTTAATGCACATTTTCACCATAACACATCATGCAAGTGATATTTACATAATCATGACAGGACATTATCCAATAATAGATATATATCCATTATAGAATACAATATTTCACTCATATATAACAACCTCATTCCACAGAAATATTGATCTCATTATGAAGTAACACTATACATTAGCAACTACCACCAATGTCATTCACTTCATCCTATGTTGCAACCTACTTTCATAAAACAACTCCAGGAAAAACCTCCCATCACTTCTCTAGCTCCAACAACATACACTATGTCTAAAAATATCTCTAGCCTCTAGATGACATCGATAGATTTGGGAATAATATCTATAAATTCACCATGTATCCAAAAGATAAGAAATATTTAGGTGTTAAATCACACTATATATAGATTTTCCCCATATTTTCATACTAGTGAAATCACAATGATCCTCAAGGTGAAAAAAATGATCCAATGCTCTAACCACCTTGTTAGTACTCCTCATTAATCCACTTTGACTACCCAAATCCTCATTTCCATCCTCAGTTGGTACTACTATCCATAACGGTACAGTTAAATTAGTTTAGTTTCACTCTATAATAAATTCAGGGTTCACCATATTAAAAAATTATGTCAACGTGAATGTATTCACCTTCACCATAATTCCATATTAAATACCATTGTTAGATAATATCACCTTTGAGATTTTATCTCCCATAAGTTTCACCACAAATCAGAGTTGGCCTATGATTCTTAAAACATAATCCATGAGAGGTATCTCCCCATTAGTGTTCATGAAATCATGGGCTTGATCTACCATCAACATCATGGGGCATAATTTTTTGAAGAAACAAAACTAAAAATAATTCTATTTATGCCCCCATTTATTCATTCTCACACATGAAAATACTAAATGTGTTCCACCATCCCCCAAATCTTGTACATTATTGGATTTTTTCTTTTTTCTATAGGAATTGAAATTTGATTAAAAATGGTTTGAACTAACTTGGACCAAAACATGGCCACTCAGGGTCTACCCTCTCCCTAGAATAGGGGTGGATACTAAGACTAGAGTTCCAAGATAAAATTTTACATGGATAAATCAACTCCCTATTAACCTCAATAATGGATCTAGAAGACTTTTATTATACTCAACCTTAGTTGGCCATTAAATAGTATCCCATGATATTCAAACATCTATAGTTTCAAAGGCTCTTCCACATATATCCCTATTACCCCTCAAAGTTCCAAATTGGATAAAACCTTAGTATAATCACATAGTTTCCCTCTTGATTCTATAATAGATGATTTATAGGTGTCTTATAACTAATAACTAACTATTATTTTCAATGTGAATGTAATAAATCAGATACCAAAACCAGGGTAAAATAAAAAGGATATGCCTCTCACTATCCCATACACTTCCTTGAACATGACCAAATCTCATATCCCTGTGACTTATAGAACCAATTACCCATTTCATGTTCATGAATCACAAAAATTAGTCACATGTATGGTCCACACAAGAGATTATATAAGTATTCATGAACCCAATTTATCCGAGTAGACTCCCATGAGGAAACAATAAGGTAAAACACCATATAGGTTGTATGACTAAACAAACAAGTAAACCCCATAAATTACTAGAATAACAGTCACATATCATCACAAAATTTACAATTGAGACCTATGTTTCTATAATGACGTATGAGTTTCACATATTTACTCAGAAATATGTGTCAAAACCATAAATGAAGAACATTAAATTCCATATTTATCTACATCAAATAACTCAAATATAATATCAATAAACAAATGATAAATCCCAGTTCCCCTAAAATGTAGACCTCAAACACAACATATCATGTCTAGATACATAACATAACAATTATGTCAATTCATAACACATCCCTAAAACTCTATATATCTTATCACAAAAATGTTACTTTTTACCGCTTTGGGGAAATCATGTTCTAATAATAATTTATAGTGTCCCCATCCTAGATTTCATAAGGAGAATAAAATAATCCTCTAAAATCAAGACCACCTCCCAGTATTCTAAATCTACCGACTAATAGAGAGGCTTATAGAGGTGATAATTGAGAGATTATTACTTCATTATATAATTATAATATAATTATTGATGAAACCCAACTAATAACTAATCATATAATATGACATACATGAGAACAATAGAAGGTGTATGAAAAATTATTTACAAAATGATTATCTATAATTCCTTACATGTTAAGAAATATATAACTAGATATCCTAGAGGTTTATTATAAAAACAATACAAAAACCACAAAATATAAATAATATCATCACCTACTAACCCATTGTCCCTACCATAAACAAATCAACATACTCCATCAATTCATAAAACATATGTTATTCAAACATCATGGAGGACCCATGTCGGGTGTGAGTATGAACTCAATAGGATACCATCAATGTTATCCATATATTATCTTCATATGTATATGAGTGTATGAAATGTATTGAACATTGGAAATAATATATTCGATACAACCCTCTATACTCTATGATCAACCAACAATGGGTGAAAATAATTCCATCTTCATGTAATGCCAGAGTTGAATGATACCCCCATTGTATAAAAATATGTCAATGGTGTACAATACATCACCCTTCACTTTATAACCTAACAATAAATTAATTCCATTCATATGGCCGCCTGGTGAATGATATATCACCAAACTAAACATTTTAACCATCCACCTCACACATCGACTGATCAAACCAAACAAATATACACATGGTGGAATCCAATCCATTAAACCATGCACATACCAACTCATAATACCCCAATAATTTATGAAGATGAGCATTACACTGCCATTTAGAGTTCACAATCACCCCTCTGTTCCATTTGAAAGCTATTACTTTTCCATCCTTTTGTTTTATGTTTTCCCCCATCATATGTTGATGAAAAATGTATATTAATTATTATCCTCCTTAGAACATCTCATTCAATGTGTGAAATCAACTAACGAAGTCCCAATTAATAAGTAATAAACTAAACATAAAAAAAATTGGAATTACTGTAAACCAATCCCCACAACTTCTCTCTAAAAATATAAATCATAAAAGTATTTACTACATATTAAATCATATATATATATATAGATGAATGTTGCTCTGTATTCTCTTACCCACTAGTCGGTTACTCTATCAAACCAATGAATCATGTCATATTCTCATCCATTACATATTTTAACCTTCCCCATACTGAGGAATAATGTCTCTACTATCTTAAATCCCTTTAAGCTCATCCTAACCCTATAAGAACAATTTATAAGTCGGTAAGACACTTTAGCATGTGTACATACATCACACATTAGGCTAGTACACCCCGTACATATACTCTCATGGGTAGTCACAACCACTACAACCAGATAAAATTATGTGTTATAACCACAAACTCTTGATGCCCACACATAAATGTATAGTAGGACCAAGATATATCACAACCCCTGGTGAGTCCATACCCTATAACTTAATTCCAAAAAGATAGGGTATGACCCCATAATTAATTGTTTGATTTAAAAGTATAATAGTTATATAAAAATAATTATTATTTCCTGAGTATTATTCCATACATAATGGACTTATCACCACATGGACTATTGATATAACACTGAAGACATCATGAACTCAGGAACTAAATATTGAAAAATTACTGACGTGAGTTTAAATAAGTAATTATGTTTTATAACCTTGTAATAAGTGATATACAAGGAATAATAATCATTAAATTTTTTTTCAAGAAAGTATAAATTAACTTTTTTTATCATAATCTTATAAGGTGTATATATAACCGTTTTGGGACATTATATCATCTATTACTGTATTATGAAGATAAATAATTTCCTTAGTGTAATTATTTATTTATTTTTATTCATGTTTTTCTCAAGTGGTAAAAGACTCTTTAACTAAAACACCGTTATAAATATTTTAATGATTTATTCATATAAATATTTATCATTAATGTCCATGTTTTAAAAATGTTTTTAGGGATTTTTTTATATGGAAATGAATGTATTAAAATTTTAATTCCTTAAAAAATATTTAAAGTGGTATGGGGAACGTTGACTAAAAAAATAGATTGATTATTTCACAAACATGGAAATTTTTTAACACATAAATGAAGAAAAAAATGTTTCTATTTTATGTAAATTTTGTGTTTTAATGATTATTATACATTTTATCACTCTTATTTTAAAATAATGTGTTTCCATTTAGGATTGTGTGACTTTGTATAAATGAAATGTTATTTCAAAGGGAATTGTTTTTCTTTATTCTTGTTTTATGTGTTATGGTTCTAGTTTGGTTCTTGGGAATTGTTTCGGAATACTGGTGATTTCATGATAAAATTAGGGTGGTTTATCCATTGATAACTCTACAATAAATTATTTAATTATATAAAGTTATATGGTGCAGTTTCTCCATAGAGAATTAGGGAATATACTTTGATGGGTATTCCAAACATAACAATGAATATTACTTCCTTTGTCATAGTGAAAGTAGTAATGTAAGAATGATATTGATTGTAAAAGTTACCTTGTTGATTTATGATTTATTTTTAGTTAAACATGAATCCTAAAATTTCATCAAGTAAGCTAAAGGCAATATGTTTTATGGGTGAAAAGTATTGTTTTGTGAAAAAAATTTCATGCTTTTGAAATATTCATGGAAAAAAATTTCATTATTAATTTTATTTCCACTACTGGGTTTATTGTGCTAATCCCATGTTATAAAATTTTTTTCACTGGTATTGTTATCAATAATAAAAAATAATGTGTCACGATGTAATAATTGACAATGTTCCTTGAATAGAATTCACCTTTTATTTTAAAAGTGTTTCCTTCAGTTGTAAAAGTGTATACTGAGTATAAATTTCCACATGTGATGTGTGAGTATAAATTTTATGATTTTTTCCTATCCATCTAATACTATATATATAAAATATAATATAATGTCAATTATAGTTCAAAACCACAAGAGTATGTTATGTTCAAGGCTGGGTCTTTACACCATTGGTGTGCAATAGGTTTATTATCAATCCATACACACTGAATGACTTAGAAAGGTAGTTCCTTGGAGTCACCATAGAAAATTAAAATGTTGAAATCCATATATTCTCCTAGATAATATAGAGATTTATGTCATTTATTGATTTAGTGGATGATTGATTGATTTGTATAAGAGGAATTAAAGGTGGTGCCCTAACTGATTTCCTTCTGTTTTCATGGGTCAGGTTTCATTGGTTATGAACCATGGAATTTTCATGAGTTATATGGTCCATCAACCAGATAAGAGATATATCAACAATGGAAGAAGATGGTATGGACTATTTCCATGAATCACCCTAGATTAGAAACATTGATTTTTTTGTTACTACCATATTGGTCGAAATAAAAAACTGTTATATTGTTCATATTCAATTCAGTTTTTTTATTTATATATTTATAGCAAACACTCTATAATATATTGATTATTTTAGGGATGCCATTCAGGGTAGAATACTATGTTTTACTCACATCCTAATCAAAATACTATGGAACTTGGGTACCTTATCAGAATATTATTTGTTTATAATTACATGTTTGGGTAAGGCATGATGTTAGAGTGTTGTTCTTTCATGGATTGGAGCATTGACCATGAGACCAAGATGTACATGGGACAATACTAGGGATAAGATAGGCTATATTTTTATTTTTAATCTCTTATATCTATATTTGATCCACCAATGGGGTAACTGCTGTGGTATTTATAAAACATTTCACTAAATTGGATTTATTAATTATATTTACTTTTGGAGTTTTCCAAGGTTTAACTTCAATGTTCGTTTAATTTGGTTTTTTGTGTATGTTTATGCTATTATATATACTTTTAAATGATGGAAAATTATCCACACGATAAAAATATTATGCTCAATTATTTTTAACATCCTCTACAATACATGGACTCACACCTATATCTATTTATCCAACTAGCCATGTATACTTATTCAGTGGTTCTAGGGGAGGTTCATTAAAAATTTATCACATATAAATAATGGTATAAGTTTGGAAATTTTATGAACAATTTCATTTAGTGGAATTTACATGAGGAATTGAGGGTGGATAAGGTAATGTAATTGATGAGTTAGTATCATGGTTATTATCCCATGAAGGAATATTTTAACCCTTTCACATAGAAAGTTTCATTTTATCATAAAATAGTGTTTGTTTATTTATTAAACCCTTATATATTTGTAATTTTTATTTATCCCGAAATCATATATAAGGTGACTTCATCTAGTATGATTTTTTAAGGATTTTGTTAACTAATAATTTATTTTGAAGCTATTTTCTAGTGGGGAGAAGAAAATGGAAACCAAACATATCTCATTTGGTATATGAGAAGCTGCATCGCTTTGTGAGAATCTGAAACAAGTTGGATTTGGAAAGAAGAATTTAGATGACTTATGACAGTCATTTCACTCCAATTTCACTTTTATAATAACGATTAAATCTCTGGTATGTTTCCAAAATGTCAAGTTTATTATTTCTATCTAAAACCATGAGATTGTAAATTCCATTTAACTTTATATACTATTAGGTACAATAGTTGGCTGTGTAAAAAACACTAAAAGAAAGTAATACAAAAAAATTATGTAGCCATTATAATATATTTTTTAATAATACATGTATATATAGCGACAAAAATTATTTGAAATATATAAATAAATTAAAATCATTTTTTATAAATAAAATTTATATGTTGTTTCTAGATGCATAATAAGATCACAATAAAGATAAAAATGTATTTTTTTCAAAAATTATCTTTTCAGGAGATTAATTTTATTGAAATAAATATATTATAGATAATATATATATTTTTAATGGATTATATATTAATAGTAATTTTATTAGTAAATGATAGAAAATAAAAATAATAGTGGTCATTACTGTTAAATGTTATTTTGTAACAAAAATATGTTTTCATCATATCTTACGATTGTATTTAGAAGTAAAATTATCAATTTCTATGATAATAATTTTAAATAATGAAGTTAATGTTTTTTATAAATAATATAATATATTTTTAGTATTATTATTTTTTTATATTTTTTAGAAATAGTAAATTTTTATATAAATTGTGACAATTAATTATTTTGACAAAAACAAACACTTTTATAAATTTATTGTAATACAAGAATGAATTAAATATTTTTTCAAACATTTTTTATTTTAATGAAATAAATTTATAAAGTAAAAAATAATTTAAAAATACTATGCTTTATTTATAAATCCCATGTTTACCATTTTGTAAAATTATGTAATATATTACAGAAGAAATATTTTTATTTGCTTATATTTAGAATATATGTTTCATCACTTAGAGAAATAAAATAATAAAATAATTTTCAAATATTAGAATAAAATGTTCATTTTATTTCTTTATTTAAATTTTATTTTTATGAATAAAAATATTTTATCTATGATAAAAGTAAATGAAGATTAAAATGATGAAAGTGTTATTTTTTAAGATTCTTTTTATTAATGTTGTGCAATTTTTTTTAATAAACTAAAATGATATATTTTATATAAATAATATCGTTTGATTATTTAATATTTTTATTATTATTTCATCACCAATTTAATTGGAAATTAATTTTTTATTGAATTTTTAACACTTACTATTTAAAATATTGGTTTTCTACAAAATAGATGGTCTATATATTATATGTCTTAATTTAAAAGTTGTTTCTTTTATTTTTTTAGGCATTGGATGTAACGCCCCGACCCCAGCTACCCAGAGTCGGTGCATTACTTCGTAACATTGGCATGATCACAAAAGATCAAGTCTCGAAAGACCGATTAGTTTAGTAGCCTTGGAAACACTAGATACATTCTTAAACGTTACATTACATCAAAAAGTGAAAAACTACAATAACATGGTCTTCATAGTCCACACTCATATCCTCTTCTGACTATCCCTGTAGGTCATTCCTAAAATACTTCTTCACATCCTGGAAAATATTAAAACATTGAAAGGGGTGAGCTCAGATGCTCAGTAAGGATAACAATATTGCGGAAGCTTTCATAAATAAAGATAAACATTTAAGGCAATGTATAACTAAAACAAAGCATTTTAAACATGAACTTCAACATAATATGGCAAATGTAAAATGAGATAATGCCATTCACTTCTTCACATGGATATTCTACTGGTCGAATAATCACATGCAATAACAATAACAACTTTCATAATGAGGGAATGTATAATGCCGGACATTCTGAAACATTTTGTCAAGGCCTCGGCCAAGACGTCTAAAATGATTAAGGCCTCGGCCAAAACCATAAATCAAAATGGGAAAGGGCCTCGGCCAATTCCACGTCTAGTTGTCTCATGAGACCTACCGATGCATCGAGGAGCAATATCAGGCTCCACCCGTCACATATTAAGTCCAATACATTCCTCATATGAATAGGTTTAAACATATCATAAACCATAACATAATCGTATCACATAAAACATGCATAAAGGAAACATAACATTTCCACATTTCAATCACAAGATATCAATACAACACATTTATATAATAAAAACGCTTTCAAAACCATTTTCAATACCAAAATACATAAAAGAGTATATGGTATTTATTTTATTCTAAAAACATTACGGCTTGTTGAGAAAGCCAAAGACCAAATAATACTCGCGGCGGCGGAAAAGGTCGTTGTCGCCACTTACGTTAAAAGAAACATTTCTTTTTGTCGTTTAGAAAAACTCTTCGTATAAAAAGATTCCTTTTGAATAAACTTAAAATTCAAAGGGGTTTATACACCGTATAAAAGAAAGTTGTGTATAAAACCAAATATGCCTCAACGAAAGGGGTTTGAGACGAAGTCCTTAAAAAGATCATTTTTTTTAAATAAAGTACATCTATAATGTGTATTCACTATAAGTACACATAAATAATGTACAAATACAAGATAGGACATAAAAATATCATGACATAATTTGAAAGTAGGAGATTAACCCAAAGAATAGAAATTGGGTTAAGAAGTTCCCTTACCTCGTGTCTGACTTGACTCAACCGTTCTTTAACCTCCTGAATAATAAACTAGAGTTAATATATACCTTATTAAGAACCATTTTCAACTTCATTATCCTTATTATATCACTTATTACAATGATATGAACATTATGTAATTATTTAAGTTAATAACGGTCGTTTTGTCGATCTTTGGTACATGAGTCAACAATAAGCTTCTTATAATTACAAGTTGTTTATGTGGTGAAATATCCATTATATCCAGAATTATATTCATGATTTATATGTCATATATATCTTATATATCCATTATATACATTCATTTATAATATTACGTAACATTTAGAGGTAAGAAATGAAATGCACCGTTCATGGAGACGGTAAGCCGTACGTACGCATGAACGCTACTTTCATTTCAATTTCATATTTAATGGAACTAAATCATAATGATATAAATTTATAATATAATAACAGTATAATATAGTGTATAATACCATTTACTCCATCCTTTATACATCCCACATATGGCATTAACGATTCAAATCACTTTGAGGGGGCGGTAGTCCGCACTTCCTAAAATGAAATTATCGCGTTTTACCCATAATGGAAATCATAAAGTATGACATAAATGAGAAATACAGAAGCATAAGTAAAACATAAACAAATTATAAATCATATATAAAAATAGTGACATCTTAATGGCCACCTTTGAAGGTGTTATATGAGTGTTGAACAATCATCGTTTCGTGAGGCAGAAATTCGCCATCCACAGAAACCGTATGTTCTTTAACCATTAGATGAAGGTGTGTGTAAGTGTAAACCAAATCCTTATCATAACAACATCCTAGTATATTGTAGGTACTGGTGTTGTTACAAAAGAATGGAATGAAAAGAGTTTAGGTGGTTGGAGAAGAAAAATAAAACATAACAACATTAGAAAAGACATTACCTCAAAATCGGGTAACTCTTTTTGATTTGAGCCAAAGGCTTCCCTGGGAAGAGTTCTGCCCAAAGTGAGGATTCTAGGAGTAATAGAGGGATGTTGGGAGAGTATTTGGTCAGAGGTTGGCCGAGCCAAATGGCTTGAAGGTGTGAATGAGATGGGAGAGGTGGGGGCCTTTTATAAGTGGAGAGGAGGGGCACTTTTGGAATGATTGAAATGTTACATTATTTACACAATGGTTTTCGGATTATAAAGGTCCCACACTTATATAATTCGAGGTTAAGGTGATAAGGGTTCGAAATATCCTCATCCAATTGGCTTTGGACAAGTGTAAGCCTTGGATTTTGCATTATCTTCCCATTTTATTTAAATCGTTAAATAATGAGGTCATCACTACATCATCATGATGTCATAACTAATTTAATTTATTTAATGTCTAAAAATTATAAAAAAATACTTTGATGTAGGAAATCTTTTTAGCTTTCTAATGAATATTTATAATCAAAATTTGGACTTGTGTAACCCCACTTAAAAACTGTTTTAGTAAAACAACTCATGTTTGTGTCAATTTAATTTTAACATTAAATAAATATATATTAATGTCATTTTCCAACTAAAGTGGCTCCATGGGGTCCCCAAGTTGACCCATGGGTTGTCTTGGTCGGCCATGACTCATCAAATAGGAGTAGGACAAGTGTCAAGCTCATATCATATTAATAAAACATTGTTTTTACCTTAAACTACACTAATTACCTCTAATCGCGATTAAGAACTTAAAAGTTACTATTCACCAAAAAATTATTTTGATCTCATTGAACCACATTTTACTTCTTAATGACAACCATGTATGTCGTATTTTTGAAAATCAAATAACAGAAGTGGTAATATTTCATTTAAACGAAAAATCAGTTATTTAACTACCACTTAGTGGTTTCACTATTCATCAAAAATTGAAGTTTTTCAGAACAATACCAAAATTTCACCCTAAGCTATAATTGATATTACGAATTCAAAAATGATGTCTATTTTACAAAATTCCAAACATATTAGTTGCATTAATTAATTTTATAATTAATTCCCGCTGTTACAACAAATAGCGTGTTTTTAAGAAACAATTTATATCAAAAGATTGGCAATTGTTTATGTCTAATTTCAATGTTAAATTAATTCTAATGACCACCATTGGATAAAATGGTAAAAATATATTCTAATTATACTTTAAAACCACTCAATAGTATAATTTATCACTATGAATTATTTTGATTAAAAAAGTTGTTTTAAGTATTTTTCACTATTCATAAAAATTTTGAAGTTCTCAGAAAATTACAAAAAATTCAACATAGGCTAATTTCAATATTAGGAATACAAAAATGAAGTCCATTTTGAAATATAAAATTTCTATAATTTTAAAAAGTGGTTATTACTATTCATAACGGCTACTTTGATTTGTCGCGATGTTTTAGAACTCGAAGTTGCGTACAATGCAAGCTATTGCATTATTGAAAGAGAGGCGTATCGTGGAAGCTCGGGGTGTTACATTCTCCCCTCCTTCAATAAATTGCGTCCTCGCAATTTGATATAAGAGGTTGAAAATAGAAAATACCTTTGTGGAAAACCCACATCGGAAATAAGGTTAATAAAATTTAGCCTTAATAAGAGGGAAAATGGAAATAAGAAAGTCACCACCAAATTATGATCTCGATAAGGAGAACATTGGTGGAAATTAAAGACATATAATTGGAGGAAAAACGTAAATATTTGTAGGGAGTGATTGAGGTCATCAATCACAATCAACTGTCAAATTGAGGGCCTCAAAGCCTTCAATCTATGTTGATTTAAAATATCATCAGTTCAACCAGACATAAGGTATTAGGATAACACATTTTTTTGTTTTAATATCCCTTTACTAAAGTTTAAGAATTAATTTATTCATTGAATAAGAGATAGGTATATATATATTTATGCTTGACAATTAGAGTTTCAACCTTCAAATCATCTTTCACTCAAAAAGATAATAGAACTCAAAAATATTATACTTATCCAAATTTTATAAGGTTCCAAATGTTAACACATACCATTTAAATTAGTAAAATTGTTTGTAATAACCAGGGACTTCCTGTAGGCTAGTGGTAGGAAATAAAGGCCTATCGCACTATGATTGTGGGTTCGATTCCTGCAGCTTTGTCCGACTCGACAGGTTATGGCCCACCCTGCAGGTTGTCCTTTAGTATCATAATATTCCAAAAATAATCTTCATAAATTTTTTAGCCTTAAACAATACTATCCAAAGTTAAACTTAATCCATTCCAACCTTAATAGTTATCCAAAATACCTTCGTCCAAACTTTCTCTAAAAGGTCTCTAAATTCCAAAATCAATTTATCAGATTCCCAAAACAAAGAAAAGTTTCTCTTATTGTCACATACTAAAAATATGATTACCTTAATCATATTAAAACCTTACTGAAATCAAAAAGTACTGCAGTACAATCCATATATATATATTACATTATTCTTATAACCAGAATATAATCCTTGAGTCCAAAAGCACCAATACATTAGTTATTCTGCTTCAACTGTAGTAACAGCATAAGATTGTCCTTGATCCCTTGGCCTTTTCTGAGGTAAGTTTCCCTGAAGCTTAGGACATTCATTTGCATAATGACCCATTTCTCTACAATTGTAGCATTCAACTTTGACAGCCTCTTTCTTTCCCTTGCAATCACGAGACTGGTGACCCTTTTCTCCACATTTATAACAAACTCCCATTCTTTTTAGGCAAGTACCAGGGTGATTCTTCCCACAATTATCACATAATGGAAAATCCTTCTTTCCCTTTTTCCCTTTATCTGTCTCTTGTCCCACCGTTCTCTTCTTCTCTTGCTTTACTTTGTTGTCATAAGACTTAGAGAATTCCTTTTCTGTCTTGATAGCACATGAGACAACATCTTCGTATGATGAGAAGGATTGTGATACTAAAGCTCGACGGAGAAATGGTTTTAACCCATCAAAGAAACGATCAATCTTACTCCTTGGGTTACGTATATAATCGGCAGCATGCCTCGCTAACCTTGTAAAGGTAGCCTCATACTTTGCGACATTCTCATCCTCCTTCTGCCTCAAACTCAGAAATTGCCTTTCCATATCTGCTCGATGGTCACGAGGAAAGTATTTTTCTAAGAAAAGCTCTTTGAACTCCCTCCATTCCATATTCGATACGTCATCATCTTCCTTTGTGTTTCGAATCAGCGACCACCACTGATCGGCATCTCCAGTGAGGCGGTAAACTGCCATGACAACCTTCTCCCTTTCACTACTCCCCAAAGCCTGAAATATTTTCTCTAGGGAATTTATCCATTGCTCGGCTACTATAGGATTTGTACTCCCATTGAAGGTTGGTGGTTGTTGCCTCATGAAGCGGTCTAACATTGATCCTCCACGTTGAGGATCAGGGTGCTCCATACGAGTAAGGTTATTATTCATAACCTGAGTGAGTTTTCCCAGTATGGTATTAAGTTGATCAGCACTAGTTGTATCTCTAGATCCACAATAATTATCTTGATCAGGAGGGAAATCCCTACACGGAGTTCGTGCATTGATACGGTTTCCATTCCTTCCACTAGGCGCCATTTCTAAACAATGGCATAAACTAGATTAGATTATGAATCAAAATACATAATTCCATACTTATAAAACACTTAACATAAATTGAACTATTTATGGATATAATCCATAATCATAAAAAGAAATGTTTTCTTTGAGAAAGTATATACTCATAACCCTTCATAGTGGTTTGTAAATAAAATTAGAATTATCCTAAGCATATCCCCCGGGAGTGTCGTAACCAAGAGTTCAGCAAGGCCCGTTGTCGTGCACCAGTTCCCGTTCGAGTCTAGCTCAAACGGTGTTTTCAGGTTTTACCCCTAGGTACATCTGTGCCAGAGCCGCCTCTACTTGCTCGTATCCAGACAGGGATGTATTGCTCGGAAAACTCACAAAATCCCTACAATAACAAAATTCTAGGAAGTTCTTCTATACTAATCCTCAAAGTCTATCTTTGGGCTATGCGCTCTAATCAGAGTTTATCTAAATCTAGCTTCCAAGGTTAGTACTAAACTGCCTCTGATACCAACTGTAACGCCCCGACCCCAGCTACCTAGAGTCGGTGCATTACTTCGTAACATTGGCATGATCACAAAAGATCAAGTCTCGAAAGACCGATTAGTTTAGTAGCCTTGGAAACACTAGATACATTCTTAAACGTTACATTACATCAAAAAGTGAAAAACTACAATAACATGGTCTTCATAGTCCACACTCATATCCTCTTCTGACTATCCCTGTAGGTCATTCCTAAAATACTTCTTCACATCCTGGAAAATATTAAAACATTGAAAGGGGTGAGCTCAGATGCTCAGTAAGGATAACAATATTGCGGAAGCTTTCATAAATAAACATAAACATTTAAGGCAATGTATAACTAAAACAAAGCCTTTTAAACATGAAATTCAACATAATATGGCAAATGTAAAATGAGATAATTCCATTCACTTATTCACATGGATATTCTACTGGTCGAATAATCACATGAAATAACAATAACAACTTTCATAATGAGGGAATGTATAATGCCGGACATTCTGAAACATTTTGTCAAGGCCTCGGCCAAGACATCTAAATTGATTAAGGCCTCGGCCAAAACCATAAATCAAAATGGGAAAGGGCCTCGGCCAATTCCACGTCTAGTTGTCTCATGAGACCTACCGATGCATCGAGGAGCTATATCAGGCTCCACCCGTCACATATTAAGTCCAATACATTCCTCATATGAATAGGTTTAAACATATCATAAACCATAACATAATCGTATCACATAAAACATGCATAAAGGAAACATAACATTTCCACATTTCAATCACAAGATATCAATACAACACATTTATATAATAAAAACGCTTTCAAAACCATTTTCAATACCAAAATACATAAAAGAGTATATGGTATTTATTTTATTCTAAAAACATTACGGCTTGTTGAGAAAGCCAAAGACCAAATAATACTCGCGGCGGCGGAAAAGGTCGTTGTCGCCACTTACGTTAAAAGAAACATTTCTTTTTGTCGTTTAGAAAAACTCTTCATATAAAAAGATTCCTTTTGAATAAACTTAAAATTCAAAGGGGTTTATACACCGTATAAAAGAAAGTTGTGTATAAAACCAAATATGCCTCAACGAAAGGGGTTTGAGACGAAGTCCTTAAAAAGATCATTTTTTTTAAATAAAGTACATCTATAATGTGTATTCACTATAAGTACACATAAATAATGTACAAATACAAGATAGGACATAAAAATATCATGACATAATTTGAAAGTAGGAGATTAACCCAAAGAATAGAAATTGGGTTAAGAAGTTCCCTTACCTCGTGTCTGACTTGACTCAACCGTTCTTTAACCTACTGAATAATAAACTAGAGTTAATATATACCTTATTAAGAACCATTTTCAACTTCATTATCCTTATTATATCACTTATTACAATGATATGAACATTATGTAATTATTTAAGTTAATAACGGTCGTTTTGTCGATCTTTGGTACATGAGTCAACAATAAGCTTCTTATAATTACAAGTTGTTTATGTGGTGAAATATCCATTATATCCAGAATTATATTCATGATTTATATGTCATATATATCTTATATATCCATTATATACATTCATTTATAATATTACGTAACATTTAGAGGTAAGAAATGAAATGCACCGTTCATGGAGACGGTAAGCCGTACGTACGCATGAACGCTACTTTCATTTAAATTTCATATTTAATGGAACTAAATCATAATGATATAAATTTATAATATAATTACAGTATAATATAGTGTATAATACCATTTACTCCATCCTTTATACATCCCACATATGGCATTAACGATTCAAATCACTTTGAGGGGGCGGTAGTCCGCACTTCCTAAAATGAAATTATCGCGTTTTACCCATAATGGAAATCATAAAGTATGACATAAATGAGAAATACAGAAGCATAAGTAAAACATAAACAAATTATAAATCATATATAAAAATAGTTACATCTTAATGGCCACCTTTGAAGGTGTTATATGAGTGTTGAACAATCATCGTTTCGTGAGGCAGAAATTCGCCATCCACAGAAACCGTATGTTCTTTAACCATTAGACGAAGGTGTGTGTAAGTGTAAACCAAATCCTTATCATAACAAAATCCTAGTATATTGTAGGTACTGGTGTTGTTACAAAAGAATGGAATGAAAAGAGTTTAGGTGGTTGGAGAAGCAAAATAAAACAAAACAACATTAGAAAAGACATTACCTCAAAATCGGGTAACTCTTTTTGATTTGAGCCAAAGGCTTCCTTGGGAAGAGTTCTGCCCAAAGTGAGGATTCTAGGAGTAAGAGAGGGATGTTGGGAGAGTATTTGGGCAGAGGTTGGCCGAGCCAAATGGCTTGAAGGTGTGAATGAGATGGGAGAGGTGGGGGCCTTTTATAAGTGGAGAGGAGGGGCACTTTTGGAATGATTGAAATGTTACATTATTTACACAATGGTTTTCGGATTCTAAAGGTCCCACACTTATATAATTCGAGGATAAGGTGATAAGGGTTCGCAATATCCTCATCCAATTGGCTTTTGACAAGTGTAAGCCTTGGATTTTGCATTATCTTCCCATTTTATTTAAATCGTTAAATAATGAGGTCATCACTACATCATCATGATGTCATAACTAATTTAATTTATTTAATGTCTAAAAATTATAAAACAAATACTATGATGTAGGAAATCTTTTTAGCTTTCTAATGAATATTTATAATCAAAATTTGGACTTGTGTAACCCCACTTAAAAACTGTTTTAGTAAAACAACTCAGGTTTGTGTCAATTTAATTTTAACATTAAATAAATATATATTAATGTCATTTTCCAACTAAAGTGGCTCCATGGGGTCCCCAAGTTGACCCATGGGTTGTCTTGGTCGGCCATGACTCATCCAATAGGAGTAGGACAAGTGTCAAGATCATATCATATTAATAAAACATTGTTTTTACCTTAAACTACACTAATTACCTCTAATCGCGATTAAGAACTTAAAAGTTACTATTCACCAAAAAATTATTTTGATCTCATTGAACCACATTTTACTTCTTAATGACAACCATGTATGTCGGATTTTTGAAAATCAAATCACAGAAGTGGTAATATTTCATTTAAACGAAAAATCAGTTATTTAACTACCACTTAGTGGTTTCACTATTCATCAAAAATTGAAGTTTTTCAGAACAATACCAAAATTTCACCCTAAGCTATAATTGATATTACGAATTCAAAAATGATGTCTATTTTACAAAATTCCAAACATATTAGTTTCATTAATTAATTTTATAATTAATTCCCGCTGTTACAACAAATAGCGTGTTTTTAAGAAACAATTTATATCAAAAGATTGGCAATTGTTTATGTCCAATTTCAATGTTAAATTAATTCTAATGACCACCATTGGATAAAATGGTAAAAATATATTCTAATTATACTTTAAAACCACTAAATAGTATAATTTATCACTATGAATTATTTTGATTAAAAAAGTTGTTTTAAGTATTTTTCACTATTCATAAAAATTTTGAAGTTCTCAGAAAATTACAAAAAATTCAACATAGGATAATTTCAATATTAGGAATACAAAAATGAAGTCCATTTTGAAATATAAAATTTCTATAATTTTAAAAAGTGGTTATTACTATTCATAACGGCTACTTTGATTTGTCGCGATGTTTTAGAACTCGAAGTTGCGTACAATGGAAGCTATTGCATTATTGAAAGAGAGGCGTATCGTGGAAGCTCGGGGTGTTACATTGGATGTTGGTAAATGGATCCAAAATTTTGATTCATGACATTCAATTTTTTTAATAAGTATCACTTTATGTTTTTTAGTGATAAATTATTTACATTGATTAATATTTAATAAAGAGTAATAAGTGTTAAAATGGGTATGCCAGAAAAAAATTATTTATATGGTTTAAAGTAGGCCCCTCAATAGTGCTATTAGAGGGTTGATCCAGTCCTGTTTGAAGACTAGTTTAGTCGAAGCAAACATGATCCTTGTGACTAATTCAAAACTATTAAAAATTATATCCATTATCTATTTTTATATGTAGATTCTATTTTGACCATGTGAAAAGATATAAAACAAATAGCTTCTACAAAATCACAATTAAATATATATTTTTGATATGAAATACTTGAGTAATGAAAGGAAAATATTGGCTAAAAATATTATAAGTGATAGAAAGAATAATTTATAATACCTATGTCATCATTTTTATATCTTCAACATCCTTAAAATATATATTTTTGAGTCCCTTTAGCTCGTTAATGTGCCGCATTTTGAGTACTTCATAATTTAACTTTATCAACCACTGATCTCATGTGATTAAATTGAATATATTTTAATAATTCCCTATGAAAATATTATCTGGATTTTCATGTAATGTTTGGTATACACCATGTCCTATCAAGAATGTTATCCATTTGTATAAGTGTGAGATCTAGGGTTTATGGGGAAACTTGAGTCCTCCATTGAAAATATTTGATTTTATCCACTTCTCTGTAGTAGTTCATTCTAAATCTTTATGTGAACATGATTTAGCACTTGTTGGGATCACCTTATTGGATTCATATAATGATTTTTCTACCATATGGTTGTACAATAGTTACTTCAGTGAGATTTTTAGTTCCTAGGAACCCCCTGGGGATTACATTGAGATGTCATATTGCATCTTACTTTCAAATTTATACTTCATGGACTCATAAGTGTTCATAGAAAATCAACCATCTTATTAAACATTCTATTTGTGGATTATATCTTAGTCAAGAGATAATTATGTATTTCCTTGAGACTCCTAGTGATTTTGAAAAACTATATTTTTCTACATGACATCATTCTAGTCACTAGTTATTTCTAATAGATTTGATTTGGAATATTTATTTGTTCTTATTTGTGGATTTCAAGGATTCTTTATGAGTTTTTTTATACTCACCCCTATACGAACCTTGGGCCCGAACATGTTATGTCTATCTAAATGGTACACATTTCAAAGATAGTCATGTGGATATAGAGTTGATGAGGATTATTTGAAGTTGATTCCAAGATATTTCTAGTTATATAATGTAGTAATAACTTTATTGTTCTAAGAGTTAATAGTGGTAGATGATGTTTGTGTTTGGTTCTAACATGTAGTGAGGGAATCATTTTCCAGTTTTACATTATGTCATTGATACTAGTCAACTATGTATATCTTAGTTGATGTCTCCTGAATGTGTTTTGTCCAACTCAATTGGTTTCATCTATTATATCCAACTTGTGTTATTTATTTCCATGTGCATTAGAGATATGGAACTATTATATGTTGTTATCGGATAATTCATCCCATTCATGTGATATTCATAATTACTTCTAATCACCATCCCATGAAATATTGGAGGTTGTATTTTCATAGAACAGTCTGTTTAACATTAGTCTAGGTGGGACCCAGGTGGGGCATGTTGTTTTTGAGTTGTATCACTATATGTCTATCCTAGGGATGGTTTTTAGTGATAGTAGTATTGTTATATTTTTTTTGGGAACATAGGAAAATTAAGATAAGGAGTTATATTGTTTAATAATAGAACGGGGAATCCGAAATTGGTTCAAAAGATTACATATCCATTTTCATGGACTCTGATAACCTGTTACTCAACCTAGAACACTAAAACATTAATTATGGGGTATATGCATGTTGTTATATGAATCATATTGTGTTTTTTCAGGATCAATTATGTCCTTCATATGTAATCTCATATATATATATATTCTATTTAGAAATTATAGATATTTCCTTTTTCTTAACTGGTATCACCCACTGATAACCACCTTGTGTGTATATGTATTGCTATGATAAGACCGTGGTTGTGGATGGTTCTATTTCTCCTATTTATTCAGTGACGAGGCAATATATGAGAATCAGTTGAGAGGATTTCTAACCCTATAATTTAGGTATATATATCTTCCATTGAGTTTATTTTGGATCTTCCACATAGAGAAAAAAAATTTCCTTTCTGGGATGGAAAAAATACCAATTGTACAATCACACTATATACATTCAATAGTAGAGGCGTCAAAAATTTGTGAATTGATCCTAATCCTTGGGTGAGATGGGATCTGCTCGAGTATGGGCCACACATTTCAAAATATTTTACTCTTTTGCTACGAATAGGATTGTTCATATTTTTATCTTTTCATATATAACTATAATCCACTCATGCATGTGTTTTTCCTCAAACTCCTAATGATAATTCTATACCAGGGTTAGAGTTTGATCCCTTGTTCGGGTTATACTTTTCATTGGATTTTACTGAACCTTTCAAGGGGAATCATGGAAATTTTCAAGTTCATTTCAAGGAACAAAATCCTTTTCAGGTGTTTTCTAGTAATATTTTTGTGGTGCAGTTTTTAGGCCTAGTAACATAGGATGACAATAAAAAAGTGTTTTTGATTTGTGGTAGAGGTTTCATACAACAAAAATTGAACTGGAATAACCTAAATTTTTTTTAGGTTGAGAATCATGAAATAGGTGCACCCTAGATATAATTTATGGCTATATTTTCAACTAATGATGGTCAATGTAATGTTTCAGATGAACTTTAACAATATCTATGGGGAATCTATGTGCCTACATGATGTATACCATTATGTTTATCATAAATTTATTGGTGTATATCATGTGTCATTAAATCATTAGCTTTATGTGATAAATTTATTATTTCCCCTGATCTTCACCTTTTGTTTTAGTCCATGCTAATGTGGAATGCAGATGACCTAAGTTGTTTGATGACACACATAGTGGAAGCCTATGCTAAGGGGACAATATAAGTGAACTGGAGTTTTAATTGTGTAAATTTACCCATGGAATATCATTTTTTTCAGAAACAATTTTTTAACCAACTTTACAATGTTTGTGAGTTTTAGATCCCATCATAAACATGGATAGATCTTTTTCATCTCAAAATATTCCATTGATGGTGATCATTATTCACATATAATATTGGTGACATGTGTTTACCCTTGACCTAGGAAGTGGATATTTTTAAAATCACCCTCATAAAATAGAAGAGGGGTGATGTTATCAACCTTTGTATACATTGGTTACAGTTTAAGAGAGTCATGAGGTGCATGAATTTATATTGATGGTGTAGGTTCTATTTTTAGTAGTGAGAAAGACCCCTCAGGTGTGGTAATCAGATCCAACCATTTGGATGTTAAGTTACTTTCACACTAGCTGGTGTGAATGGGATTGTGAGATATTTGAATGAAGAAGTCCTTAATTTATGATGAATTTCATGAAATTTTTGCTTGATTAAGAAGGGTGAAATATGGCTGAAACTAGGAAATAAGGTGGTCTATGTGTTGACTTGGATACTAGGAATGATGAGAACATTGTTAGAGAGGATTGAGTATTCATGATCCAGGTTCAGGGGGGATAAAGAGATTAGATTAGTGCGACCCTAGAGTGATGATTGGTATTATTTAGTAATGGAATCCTTGTCTAGAAAAATTGGGATTCATGTGATCAGTTTTTGAAAAGGAATAAACTACTCACCTTTGGTCAATTCTACTATCCTAAATTTTTTACTGTGAAGGATTCTATGGATTTATTGTCACATGGGACCTTGTGGGACCAAAATGTTTTATTGAATTTTTTATCAAATCATCTACTTATTTATGTGGATGGTGACTCTTTCCTAGTGTAAGTGATTGATGTCATGGTGGACAAATGGACAAGAGAACAATTTAGTAACACATAGTTTTTAGTTTATCATGACTTGTGTTTTTTGGGGTAATGACATCCCTTTAATATCATTTTTTACATAAAGGAGGAACTTATGTTGTTATATTGTAAATTTTTATGAACTGTTTTGGTAATTCCCATGGGATTTAAGCCAACATAACTAGGTTTTATAAATGTTTGGGGCCATTTTCATTGGATTTTGGTGGATTGGGTCCACCATTGAGTAGTGTTGTTAAATTGATCAGCCTTCTAAGGAGTTTTTTGTGACTGATGTCCTCATAAATATTTTTGAAATTTGTGTGATGATAACCCTATAATGATATCATTGTTGTTGGGTGTGATTCTATCAAAGGTTATGATTGAAATGGAATAAACCATGGTATTTTGGTGTCAATATATGGATGGAAGGTCCTAGTTTCTCTTGTGTTACAAACTAGTGATGGGGATCATGCTTTGTTTGGGGGCGAGGGAACTGGTTTCTGAAATAATTACTAAAAATCATGTAGCCATATATATATTCTAATATAAAAATTAATATTGTATGTGTTATTAGTTCGGTTTTATGATCATTATGGGTTCCTTTATATCATTAAAAATCTAACATTCTCATTAAAAGAAGGGGAGTGACACACTCTCACTAGAGTGGACCATGGTGATGATACATCTACGTGGTGGCGATCAGAGTCTTGTGGGATTTTTCACAAAACATTTTCTAGGAAATATTGATAATGAATATTTTTTGTAGTGAAAATGTGGATTAATATGCTTTAAGTGAAGGGTCTTATTTCAATTCTTACTTTATTCACAATTATTAGAGTATGTATCTTAAAAATAAAAGGAGGTGTTTCTACCTCATTAACATTCGTATTTATAGTTCTCTTAGATATCATATATTGGAAGGTAATGGAAGTTATTATGTGGGTTTGATACTTTCCTTATATAGTTAGTCATGTGATTTGATATTGTATAGTTCTATCCATATTAATTTCTAGGAAAAAATGTTATGGTGGGGAGGATGAAGTGACCCAAATTTCTATTGATTTGGACGTAGCTTTTTTTTAAATTTTCAGGATTTTGGTACCTTCATAGGGATAAAATAATAATTTTAAACTATAATGTGACTTCAAATTTTTTATGTATTCTAGAGTTTTAGGATAACCCTTGGGTTGAGTTGGTGTGGAAAAGTGAGTGTCGTTGAGCATTGGAAATAATGTTTTAATAATATGATAATTTTTTTCTATGAATAGGTGTTTCTTGGAATTCATAGAGTTTTGGATGTTGAAATTGATTCCATATTTGGATCTTGAACATAGGCATTAACTTAGGTGTGATATTGGTTTTGTTCATATAAAGTGTTGTGGCGGTGGTTATTCTTGGGTGGATTAAAAAGGGAATTTGATTCAATAATAACAATTATGTAATTAATTAACCTAAACATGGAGGGTCCTATATAAATATATTTCATTAGATAATCCTCTATGGGTAGACATAAAACCTATATGGGGTATTGAGGCGAGATTCCATGGTGTTTTAGTTTGTAGACAAATTGGTATTGAAGAATCGATCATGAACTCATTACAGATCACTAATGTTATCAACAAAATTATGTGTAATTGATATATTTCCCAAATTATGGAGCCTATGAGTCTGGGTATGAATTCTTTATTTTTTTAATTTTACCCCTTTTTGATAATTACATGAAATTAGATCATTCATATTGAAATTGAACCCATTATTGGGTATTTTCATGTCCTTATCAACTTATGATTTTTCAATTAAAATTTTTACATGTGATTAATTTGTATAGAAACTATTACTAATCATTTATCTTTTATTTTAGAAAACATAGAAGATGATCAATATCACTTGGTAATAATTTTCACATGTTTTATGGTTTTCTTTATTTCTCCCTTAGTTCTTCATGTTCATCATCAACATTCGATTCTTGGCTGGTGATTCAACAAAAAATAGTCTAGTTCAAATCAGGGTCAAACCAATATATATAGTTATTCATGGTTTTAATAGATGATGAGGAACTACCAACACATGGAAACAACATTTTATAACGAATATTCTAGTTGTTGATGCTTTGTAATGTCCATTACCAAGTGACATGCACATGTGCAACCTAAGATATAAAATAGATATATTTTTTTTGAAGAAGAGTTGATTAAATCCATCTTATGACATGGTATTGATCTTCGTAAATATGTAATTTAATTTTTTCAATGGTAATCATGATGAATGTGGTAGAAATGAAGAAAAATTTCGGGATAATAGTGAATATGTAAATATACCAACTACATGGGGTGTAGTTTGGGAGAACACACACCATGTACCCCAAGGGATGTGATACTAGGGTTTTGTGTCTATGTAAAGTATCTCATGAATGTGTGTTAGTGACCGTAAACCGTGTTTATATTGATGGATATCAAGATGTGTATAGGAAGTAAATTACCAGGGAGTCCGGGTATTATACACACCATGTATGCTTAAACTATGCCTCAAGTACCCCTAGGGAAACATGAATGGAGTAGAGAGTTTCACATTGAGTACCAAACCCAAATCTATAAACCATGTAATCAGCCAAAACATTATATAGAAGGTCTTTTAAACTCCATGTTTATTTGTAGAATAATTCCATGTTTTGAAATTATTGTTACACCCCATTTACCCCCTTTTTCATTCTATATACAAAACTTTTTATTGGTTTAGAATATCAAATAAATCCTTTATGAGTACAGTTTTGTGTGGTATATTATGGTAGAGTCTATGATCCCACTAGATATGGTAAGGTATCCCACCCTGCTACTTTGGTAGAATGTTAACTTATCTATAGGTTGATCATGTATAGAGTCATGTATCCTCATGTGGACCATGGATGTGATCATTTATTTCTTTTCCCTAGGTTGGGTAAAGTATCATATTACCTTTATTCAGACATGGAATTCCAACCCCAGAGATAGTGAAAATATATTCCTTTTTCCCACTATGGGAAAATGAATGATCATCTATTTATGAGTCAAACTATGATAGATATAGGTTTATTCATATTCATAGGGAGTTATCCTCTATATAAGAGTTGAATTCAATCATTTTAGATTTATTCTAATGAATCCTATCTTTCCAATCGAGCATTATTAGGGAAGCCTCATGGGATATTTTATGAAATTATGAAATCATAATTCCATATGAATAATGTTATCCATTGTGCTAAATATGAGGTTTGGGGCCTCACTAGGTAACTTGTTTCCTTTTAGGAACTTTTTTGGTTTCATTCATTACCCTCAAGTAGCACATCCTAACTCAGCATACGAGTATTCTTCAGGGTTGAGCGGGCTTCCTTTCTTTTGTATTGTTGATTATGTGACTACTAGAAGAATTTTTAGTACTAAAATATATGTTATTTGTGGTTTGATGGAACACTATAGTGTTTCCTTTGATATGTGATGTTGTATATACCTATAAAATTTACTATTAAAGGAACCTTTAGTGGTCTTATCATTTATATATGGTTGCATGACATGTTTTCAATGTATTATCGATAAGAAAACTGGGATCACATTAGCTTCCTAATATTTCAATTGATTGAGCATATCAGGATTTTTCTTCGTGAGATCCTTATAGAAAATCCTTAGTACTAGAATCATTGTGTATAAATATTTATTTTTTCTTATATACGGATTTTGGGGTGTCCTACTAAGTACACATATACTCACCCATAAATGGGACTTAGGCCCACACATGTTGCCTATATGTAGGTAGAACACAAGTGAGAAATGGTAATGTGGATGCATATATGAAGTGGCATGTTTGGATATAACAACTACTGAATTTTGGGGAAGTAGTATAGGAGGATTTAGGTGGTTCAAAGCTATTATGGTGACAGGTTATGTTTGGTTTTGGATCGAAATAAAAATGGGTACTTCTTTGTAATAGCTTTATGTATGTTTCCTTTTAGTTATTGGGTGTGTATATTTGCATTTATACTTTTTTATCCATTTTAGTTACTTCATTGGATCTCATTAGAAGTGTCATTCTTGTGATACATTCAATTAAATTGGTTCTATTTATTATATACCATTGTGGAATTTATAATTATATGAATAGAAGATATAAAATTTTTCCAGGATGTTAATAGGTTAAGGGATCCCATGGCTTTGATTTTCATACTTGATGATAGTAACTAAACCTTATACTAATGGAGGAATGTTTGGTGTTTAAAACAGCAATTACCACAAGTATAGGTGGAACCCCAATGGGTAAATTTGTGTGACTCTTTCCCTTAATTCACAACACAAATCATATAGGAGAAAAAGAGTTTATATGGGAGATAATACCATTAGTTTGGGGATGAAAATTAATTCCAAATCATCTAAAATTAAATGTCCAACATCAGTCTCTAATGAATTAGAATTCTAATCAATATATTAATCCATCTTGCCTTCAAAATTATAAAAAATCACATATAGAATAATGTGATAAGTGTGGTATGCTTTGGAATACTGAAATTTACTACCCAAATTTTGACCTTACTTCCCTAGAAAATAATAATGTCATTTAAAGATATGATCCTATTATATAATAGAAAAACTATTCCTTTTACAATAAATACATCCCTAGATATTGGAAACATTATAATATATCCATGAAAGAATACATAATTCATTGAAGACCTACCATACTTGGTTTTTAAAATCAACTAAGAAAATATTTTCCATGTTAAAATAGGTATAAGAACATTATTTTTCAATTGTAACTAAGGGGTATAATATACAGTATTCATTATGTTTTACCGAAATTATAAAATTTATAGAATTAAGTTGAAAATGGGTCAATCGGATATATAATTATGTTCATGGTATATGGTTATGTTTCCAAGTACCATTGAGTTATTAAATAGTGATAACATCATGTTTGATACCACTAGTAGTGGAATAAACACCCAATATAATGATAAGGGAGAAATTTTTTATTTTCATAATGAAATATTATTAGAAATAAGAAATCATAAATTTGAATAAATTTAATCATGAAATGAAGACATCATACTAGAAAAATAATTAAAACTAACTATCCTACCAAAAAATGAAAAAGAAAAATTCTTGATAGAGAAAAAGAATAAATGGAAGGAGAAAACTGAGGATGATCTTGAGTGTATACATAATATTTTACAAAACATTACACCACACATCACCTTCCCTAAAATGATTAAGAAAAATAATTATGAATCTCATCTTCTCATGTTCAATGAGATGTTTAAGAAGAATTATTTCAATATCTTATTAGATTATGATTTTCTATAAATATCATCCTAATATAAATCTTTAAAAAAAATATTTCAAACCGAATAAACATGGAATAGTTTTACACCTAAATTACAATATAGTAGTGAAGTATTATTATTTATAATAGTATTAATTAAAAACCCTATATAACTTATAGGATAGTGGTTATATAAACTATTTATGGCACCATGGTTACAATATAAATATGACCCCTTTATCACTATTACAATAATTGAGAATAAGATAATTACAACCAAGTACAAGTTTGTTATAATTGATATAAACAACCATTACAATCCAATTGTTTGTGTGGATGAAATTTTGGTTGGATATTTAAATTTTTTATTACCTAATAATTTCCATGTACAATATATGGATTTTTATAAGGATGTTATTATAATCCATGGTAGACCTTTTTTATCCACTGGTGGAGTAGTAATTAATTTTATAAAAGGATTTATTTTAAATTTGTGTGAATAAATAAAGGATAAAAATGTTTTTAAAACAAATACAGTTCCTCCATAAGTTAAAAATTTCTTAAGAGAAAAGATATAGGATAAAAGGAACCCATTTATGAAATTGGATATTAATTCCTAATAATCATTAAGGAGATTAATAAAAAAACATCCTTGTAGAATATAATATATAAAACTATTCTAGTAAGAAGGATAATCTATCAAATGAGTATGAGAGGGATTTCATAGAATATTGAGATAATATTGATCAAGAAAACATTATTATCAAAATTAAGGAATTTGAGCTATCTACTAAGGAGAGTAGTGATAATGAATATGGTTTCTTTATCTTTTACTTTTCTTTAAAAAAAATGAGGAATAATAACATCACAGACTCAAGAAACCTAACTCAATCCAACTAATACCTATTTTAGAGCATATATATCTTCTATGTCACATGAAATAATAATTTTTTAACTGATAATTCATTAGTATCAATTATCATATCATCTATTTTTAAATAATTTTAATAGGATGTTCCGTTAAATGTATTGACAGAGTTCATATCTATCATTAGATGGGAAATTTTCTATATTAAAGAAGTTAGTGCGGCATTCATGATGTATATGAATCTTATAGAACTAGAGATTGTGGGATATAGGAGACTCAATACCAAGATGAATTATATATTATATAGGAATTTATAATGGTAATAGATATTGGAGTAATCTATCCTATAACAGACAACCCCTGAGCTAGTGCTATCCAAGTAGTGAAGAATAAAGGAGGTGCCAAAGTTCTAACCAAGAAGAATAATGACCCGATTCATTCTAGGAAGGTGACAAAGTGGAGAGTATTTATATATTATATGATGAATAATTCTACTAATAGGAAGTCTATTTTTCCATTCCATTACTCGATCAAATGAATGAGAGTATTACTAATAAAGTATAATAGAGGTTTCTAAGGATGAATTTTCTGTTGTTGGGAGAAATATTTGAGATCATTTTTATAGTGTTTGATATTAGACTTGTAATAGCTTCAGGAGAAGAATCTCATTTTTAATTATGACAAATGTAAATTTATGAATACTTCATTTATTTTTCTTAGCCATTTTTTTAAGATGGGAGTAAATGATGACACTTGTATGGTATATGTCATCCAAAATTTACCTCATTTTGAAAATATTATGGTTATTAGAATATTCATTGGGAATTAAAATATCTATTTATGATTTATAAAATACATTTTGAATATTAGAAGGATCATATAATCTCATTTATTGAAGGAAACACCCATTTATATATTTATAATTTTTTATAGTTTTTTAATATCATAAAAGAGAAACTATCTTCTTCACCTGTCATCACTGCCAAATTATAAATTTCCCATTTAAATTGTGTGTGATAAATGTGAAAAAACGTTTGGGGTATTTTAGGGGTAAATAAAATTAAAGGGGTTGAATGTGGTGTGTTATTTTAAGATAATTATTGATGATACAAAGAGAAATTATACAACAATTGAGAAATAAATTTTTGTTATTGTGATTAGTATTAATAAGTTTAGGTAGTAAATAAGAAGGTCTATGTTCATTTTTGCTAAGAATTCATCCTTAAAGTAAATTTTATCCAATAAAGAGGCTATACCTAGAATCATAATGTGGATCCTCTTATGGAAAATTTTTTTCTTCAAAATTAGTGAAAAAGAAGGGACTGAGAATGATGTTTTTAATCACTAGTCTATGATGGTTAGTAATAAAATTAGTGTTTCAATAGATATTAATTATTCAATCATAGAAGAGATGTAAGATATTTCAAAGAGTTTACAAAATTCACTATGGTGAGTACACCATGTGGGATATATGACAACTCAAAAGGTAATATAATATAGAATTTTTATACTAAACTACTTCAACGATACATGAATATGAGGGGTAGGATATGAAATGTTTCAAAGCATGGTAAATATATGATGAATGCAATAACTACCTTAAAAATTTATTCTAGAAGTTGATATTTTTGATATTTTGGGATTTAAAATCATATGACCACATCCATCTTCTCACGTGACGAGTATATCTTTATAGATATTGAATATGCTTCTATTTGGGTAGAGGTTTTGGAACTTCAGAAAAATCAATCCAATAGTGTAGTCAAATTAATTATGAAGAATATATTTTAATGATACGGAGTGCCTACAACTGTTATCGCTGATAATATCTCCATCTTTATGAACATTAAATTCTTGTCCTTGAAGGAAATGTATAGTTATGTTCACTAATGTAGAACCATATATCTCCCTTAGTCTAGTGGATAGATTGATGTTTCAAATATTGAAATAAAATAAACATTGGAGAAGAGTTATTGGAGTTATAGGAATGACTAGTATTTAAATAACGATGAATCCTTTTGGGATTATAGAATTGTATTTAAAACTATCATAATGATGTATCATTATATATTTCTCTTTGTAAAATCTTGTTACCTGCATATGGAATTACAACATAAAATTTTTTAGGAGTGATTATTTTGAATTATGATTTTATGAATGCTAATGATCGTATATTAGTCAATTTGAGTGAATTTGATTATATTAGAATAGAGGAATTTTAAAATTATAAAATTTACAAGGGAAAAAAATAAAGATTCACAAGTATCATTCATCCAGAATATATTTTTCATGAATGGATAGATGGTTTTTATTTTTTAATTATATACATAATATATTACATGGAAAAGAAATTTATGTGATATTATCCCATTACCATTATTAGGGTGTTAGTCAATGGATTTTTTGAGTTATAAGGTGTGGAAGATAATTCATTTTTTGTTAATGACAAAATAATTAAACATTACATTGATGGGTATCAAAATGTATTGACTGTTATATTTTTGCTGGAGAAATAATTATTCTTTATGTCTAACTGAGAAATTTAAATTTAATTAATTATGGGATTCAACCTATTTTTAATCAATTACTTGTATTTTTTTGTAAATAGTTATAAAATTTCAAATATGTTATTACTATTTAATCTTGAATTCTTTAATGGAAAAAATATTTCTTTTACACTCACTAAAACACTTTAAATATCATTCTATGTTGGGAATAGCTGGGTGGTTCAATTATTGTTCCTACCCAGTATTTATAAAAACTCATACAAAAATGAATTTCACTAAAATATCATGAATAAATATCTTTTTTAATTGAACCTCTATGATTTCTCATTGAATTCATAAGCTGAATTCTGAAATTACTTGAATAACCTTCTATTAAACTCCAACTTTGGACTCATTTTATTCTGTACTTAAATAACTCAATACTTATTTTGATCTATTTAAATTTTTATAATCTTGAATTGTATTTACATGGATCATTAATAAGTGTATAATAAGATATGTATTTTGAATAAGCTAAAAATAAAAAGCCTCACTACATAGGGATTGTCTATTAAAATTATATATTTCCTTCTCTCCTTACATTGTTATTGAAATCTACTTTATACTACCATAACAAACAATTTATAATGTATTTACTATTCAGGATTAAATATTTTATTTATTATAAACAAATTTTTGTGGGGTGGTATAATTTCATATACTATTCAAATATGAATACAATTTTAATTAGAGTCAATATTTTTGGGAGTTTTCTTACATAAATCTATTTTGATGAATATTATTTTTCAATAAGAAATTCAAGTGTGATTGATAAACATAAAGATTTTTTATTAATTGTTTTTACATTATAAATTATATTTTGGTATCCAGTAGTGAAATTTTGTTAGAGATGATATCATGAATTTTTTTGTAACCCTTGAACATTTTTTAGAACATAAGAATTGAAAATCCATTTGGAACATAAACTATTTTAATTATTTATCCCACCTAAAAGCTAAACATTGAGAAAAATGTTGTTTTTTATTTTAATGTAGATGGGGGTTCATAATAGGTTATAAAATATATTTCATTAAGTACACATAAAAAATATTCTCAATTTATATAAAATCTGAATTTTTGAGCTTTAATTTTTATTTGGAGTGGTTAAAATTTGTCTAAATATTTGAGATGGTTTTCTAACATAAGGGGGTAAATCTTTTATATATCTCAATGAATTCAATTTGGTATCATATTTTTATTTTATTATGTAGTCTTTTTATATATTAATCTAACTTCTCTATATATTAGGATTATTTAAGAAAATCTCATTGATTATGTGTGTTTTTTCACTCAGGAGAAAAAGTAAAGTTTTCAAGAACAATTGAATACAAAATTCTGTTGAATATAATCTTTTATTTTTTTAAATTTAGACTATATTTTTAAATATAATAAACCAATTTTTAATGAAAAGGAATTAATTTGGGAGGGTAATTATTTTTAGATTAATTTTATTTCACTGAATATGTTTAACAGATTGATTAAGGACACGAAATTCATTAAGTGTGGGGAAGTTCAATATGGATTTATTTCAATACATTTTTGAGAAATATTTATAATGAAATTATAATTTATTTGGCATTGATCATTCCTTTTTTGACACAATAATCGTACCTCAACATTTTTAGTTAAAATTGTAAATCATTAAACTTTTCAATTAAAATTATTGAAGTTCCCAGATCAGTGTGAATCACTGAGAGAGGGAGGGGGTGAATCAGTGATCCCTTAAAAATTTTTACTAATTGATTCTTAATTAATTAAACCTCTATGGCTGGTTAAAGCCTCGATCCACTCTTCTTGTATCTCTCAACCTTTCCCGGATAATGCAGTAATGAAAAGGCACAGGACACAAGGATTTACAAGGTTCGGCACCAAAGGCCTACATCCTTGCCATGCTCTCCAAGCATGGATTCTTCCATTATAATCGGTTAGTATTACAATGGTCGATACAGAGTCCCACTGTATCTCTCCTGAGTCCCACAGGAGGGTCTTTATACTGCGTCCCACAGTGTTACCAGAGTCCCACTGGCCTGCTCCAGAATCCCACTGAAGACTTCTTCTCCCTGAGTCCCACAGGGTCTTCTCCTGGCTCCTCGAGTCACACGAGTAGCTCTTCTTCACTTTAAGCTTCTTCAAGTATCTTCAGCAGCCTGGGATAAAGGCTGCTGGCCTTGCTCGGTACCTCTGATCACTTGTGATGATCAGGTCTTCTCGTCTTGCTCGGGCTTTATCACCTTCTTCTAAGGATGCCCCGGCTTCTCTCCAATTACTGAATGCTCAGACAAATAATATCTTTATCTTCGATCTGGTCCAGTCTCAGTTCAAAACAACTTCATGCACTGAGTGCATGGCATCTCTTCAAGATCTTCAAGTCTTGGACTCCTCAGATGCACACCACTGATTTAGCACTGTTCACGTGTGCACGTGCATGCATGCATGCATGCACTTTCCTTTTCTTCCTCTTGGTGCAGTAGACCCACAAAGGGTGTAATCAATTATAGCACACACCTTTTCCACAATCTTCACACACTATATTCAAATTGCTCACACACTAAGAAGTGTGTTTTACTTTAGTGTGAGGGTCTCCTCAATCTTCCTTCTTCTAAGTGTGTTCACTTCACTTAGTGCACACACACTAGGTTCGGTCACTTCTTTAGTTTGCACACACAAATTCTTCACTTAGCATCCACTTGTAGTGACCTTCCTCTTCTTGTTGCACACACACACTTTAGTGTTCTTTTAGTTGTTCTTCAATAGTGTGCACACACAAGGCTACGGCCTCTTCCACTTGCACACACTTCCTCTCGGCCTTTTCCACTTCACACACAATGTGTGGTATTCCACTTCACTTGGCACACAACTTCACTAAGGCCTCGGGTCTTCTTTGGTGCACACCCACTGCCACCTTCTTGTAATTGCACACACAACACCCGTATGTTATTCTTCTTCACTTTGCACTCAAAGGGTGCAAGGGGCTCGGGTCCTGCTTGTTTAGCACATAAGCACTAAGGCCCTTGGGCTCTTCTCCAATTTGCACATACGCGAGGCAAAGCCTCGGCCTTCACTTGAATTGCACACACACAAATAGTGTGGTCTTCCTCCTTAAGCACACACACGGCCACGGCCTTTCTCTTGTTTTGTTAAGCACACACGGCCTCGGGACTTCACTTCCTCTTCAAGGCGCGTAAGGTGTGAGATCACCTCGGGTGTAGCTGGCCGCGCAAGTGCTTGGAGCACAACAGCGCGCAAGTGTGCATTGGCCGCGGGGCACCCAAGTGCAACACCCGCATGCACTTCCTCCTGCCACGCAGGTATACGGGCAGTGAGGGTGCCAACCGCAAGCGCGCAAGGAGATGCGGCTGGGGTTCTTCCTGTCGCGCAAAGGAGGCGCGCAGGGTCTCCTCCAACTTCTTTTGCGCAAGGAGTGCACAAAAGGGACTCAGCCGCGCAAATACCTTGCGCGGGGCTTCAACTTCGCGAGGCAGAGGCTTCGCGGGACTCAGTTTTTCAACAGAGTTTCAGCAACATTCTTTGGAGCCTCGGCCTCGTTTATATAGGCGAGGAGAGCCTCTGCCTTCCGCGTGGGATAATTCTTGAATCCCCGAAATCTTCGGATCTTCAAAGATATTTTCAAATCGTGATTTTTATCCTCTGTTTCACGCGGGATCTTGTATTATTTTCTTCCTCCTTGTTCATGCGATTTGTAACGCATGCACGGCTCTGTTTAAGCCCATCTCATGCAAAACATCAACACCCCATGGCCTCGGCACCTTCGGTTTGCCTTCGGCCAACATCGAATTCATTCATACGTTGCATGCATGTATATTTTTAAGCATGGAAATGTTCAGTGTGGCCAGACGATCACAATGGAGGTCTTAGATCCTTCAGAGGTGGCCGGAAGCTCAAGATAGGTCGTCGGGAAGGCGCCTGGTTCAGCGGGGCTCGCGGGTGACTTCGGCTCGAGCTCGAGGTGGAAGACGAAGCCGGGGCCGTCGAATCAGTCGTTTGAGATACATCGGGTGGCCTGGATTAGATCGCGGCGCCGCGGATCAGATGTGCGGCGCAGATCAAGCGCGCGATGAGACGGACAGCGGAGATTTGCTCCCGGGATTTTTTGCGCGTCCCACATCGAAACTTTCCGCGGATTTTCCGCGGTTTATTACCCTGGCACTCACCGCTACTCGCCAGTTGAATCCTCTCCCCTCCCGGTGCCGCCCCGCACCGGGTTCTCTCTGCGGGCGCGCTCTGCGCCCACTCTTGCTCCTGCGGGCGCGCTCTAGCGCCCACCATGCCCACACACGGGCGCGCTCTAGCGCCCACTATGCGCTCCTCCGGGCGTGCCCCAGCGCCTCTGTGGTGTCTGCGGGTGCGCCCAGCCGCCCTGGCTCGCCCCACGGGGTTCCCCCGGGCGTGGTGCCCTAGCGCCCATGCCTTGGGGTTGAACCCCCCAAGGTGCCTTGGCTGGCCTAATTTTTTGGCAAAGGCAAGTACAAATACTTTGTCAAAAACAAAGTAACCCATGAGTATAAGCCAAATGCCACTTCTCCCTTAAGCCATTTCTTTCCTTCTCTACTTCTTAAGAATTCTTTAATCCTCCTCCCATGATCTTCACTTAGGATACGGAATTCAAAAGGTTCCTTCATAATCTTCAACCGAACTCCTGAATCAAAGAATTCTTCAATGTTCTTCATTGATCCAATTACAGATCAAGTTGGATCACTTCCAATTCACATGCACTAAGAGTTAGTACATGGACTTCATTAGTGCACATCATCCACTTAGTAGTTGTGGATGGAACTCCTTTCAACTCCCCATGCATTGTGAAGACAATGCATGGTCTTCTATCAATGTTGTGACTTTGTATCATCATGATACAAGTTCTATGAACTTAAAGATCAGCTCAACAATCGTCAGATTTCCATGGAGAATGTTTCAACCATATTCTCCAATGCCACTTAGTGAATCTCCTAAGTGACACTCCTCTAAGTTCCATGGCCATTCTCCTTCACCACCAACACCATCACAACCTTTTTCATTCACATCTTGACAATCCTTGACTTCCATTCATTGTAAGATAACAACATGCCTCATTGACAACCTCATTGACAACCTCATTGACAACAAATGCAACACAATGCACTTCAATCTCCCCCTTTGTATTTGTTGTCAATACACTCCTTCAGCACATATGAATGGGTCAATATGTGTGCCAATATTTCTCCCCCTTATTGGCAATCAAATGCAAAGGTGTGGTGTGGTTCACTTTCAAAAATATCTTCCTCCCTTTGAATAGCATATTCTTGAAAATCACTAAGAGAGGGATGATGTCACATGTTCTCTTTAGCAAAGAACCTTTAGTAAATCAACTCTAAGTCTACTTGGGCTAACCCGGTGTAGAAAACAAGAGTGATGTAACCAAGGTACTCAATGCTGTCCAACATTCTCTACACATGTGAGATCATGCTTAGGGGTTTGAAAATTTTTCAGATATAACAATGAATTGCTAAATCCTGCACATACTTCACAAAACTCATTAGAAAGTTCAGTGCAATGATAAAGCTCCCCCTTTCATCCATTTGTCTTCAATCCATACTCCCCCTTAATTGACAAGATAAACTCAATTAAGAAACAAGGTATGAAAGTATGATTGGAATACCTTCACTTTTCTCAAGATGGTATTAATCTCAGAATCCCATCTTCTTCAGATTGGCTCCCCCTCAAGGGGTGCACTCCATTCTTTCCAAACCATCCTCCAGATGAGAATGATCATCATCTTCAATTCCCTGCAATGTCAGCACATGTATATACCAAGAGTATAAGGGAATAAGATGGAACCTCCTTGGTTCATCAATGTGAACAATAAGGTTGAGAAGATTCTCTCAACCGAGATGTCCCATTTTCACCAGTCTTCACAATTGCACATTTGATCTTCATTGATGATTGTGCTGGTGTGGTTCTCAAACCATCTTCATGTGAAACCTTTTGTTTCCTTTTTGCCTTAGCAATTGCCAGAACTTCATCTTCAGTTCTCTGCAGATCTTTGGCAAGTTGCAACTGATTTGGCCATATGACTAGTAAGTCACTTGAAAGTGTGGCCTCAGTTCTGGACATTCCACATGGTTCCTTTGATTCTGTTAAGCTACCTCTCTTGGGCAACTTATTTTCAACCAATCCCTTCTGCTTCTTCTGGATTGATTGTCTGTTTAAGTCCAGTCTTCTTCTATTTAGGTTCATGGCTTCTTTACAAAGGTCCATGATGTGTCCTTTCTTTCCACAGTAGAAGCATGTTTTCTTGGTGGTCCTTCTGGATGCATCACCCTTCTTGGATTTGAATTCTAAGGACTTCTCTTCATTCTTCAAACTCTTCTTGGGAGCTTCTTCAACTTTCTTCTTGCTTCCCAAGGATTCTTTCTGAGCCAGGTTCTGTGATCTTTTCTTCTTTTGAGCTCTGGATACAGTTAGAGACTGACATGTATCTTTTTGACCACTCTTGCAATCATCCCAGATGTTATCAAGTAATCCAAATCTATTTGCAGTAAACAGATGTCTCTGGACCTGTGGATGTTGCTTCCTTCCTTCTGGCTTGCTCCCCCTTGGCATGGGCTTCCTCTGTGCTTTGGCATTTAGTGGATTGTACCAACAATCCTTTGCACAATGCCCATACTTGGTACAACACCAGCATTGTCCCACGAATCTTGACCTCTTCAGTCCTTCTGATTGTAGGGTACTTTTCTTGACCTGTTGTGCTGTTTCAGGAGAGCTCTCCAGTGCATGGACAACATCTTTGATCATTATCATAAAGATGTCTTTCTCAGAAAGGCTTCTTTGCAATTCTTCAGCAGTGTCTTCGTATCTTTCATTGCAAAGGGAAACTGTTTCATCTTTGGCATTTACCAGCTTTCTGAGAGTGTTGGTTATCCCAACCCTTTTAGCCAGCTGATCTTCCATAGCGTTGGCTTCTTCTTCTAACTGTGATTTTTCTTCTTGAAGATCATGGATGCCTGTAGCTATACACTTTGCCATTTCCATGGGGACAGTCTTCTGAAGATATTTGAGTGCATTCTGAAGATCATGAATTGTTCCATCAGCATCACAGCTAGGACAGGCTTTCTTCATCTTCTTGGCCTGTTTCTTCTTTCTATTTTTCTGAGTCTTGGCAGATATCTCCATTTGAGGCTGGTCGCTCATTTCCTCAAATCTGCACTCCATATAGACTCTCTTGGATCTTTTAGAGGTAACCTGCCTCTGATACCAATTGAAGTGCCCAGATCAGTGTGAATCACTGAGAGGGGGAGGGGGTGAATCAGTGATCCCTTAAAACTTTTTACTAATTGATTCTTAATCAATTAAACCTCTATGGCTGGTTAAAGCCTCGATCCACTCTTCTTGTATCTCTCAACCTTTCCCGGATAATGCAGTAATGAAAAGGCACATGACACAAGGATTTACAAGGTTCGGCACCAAAGGCCTACATCCTTGCCATGCTCTCCAAGCATGGATTCTTCCATTATAATCGGTTAGTATTACAATGGTCGATACAGAGTCCCACTGTATCTCTCCTGAGTCCCACAGGAGGGTCTTTATACTGCGTCCCACAGTGTTACCAGAGTCCCACTGGCCTGCTCCAGAATCCCACTGAAGACTTCTTCTCCCTGAGTCCCACAGGGTCTTCTCCTGGCTCCTCGAGTCACACGAGTAGCTCTTCTTCACTTTAAGCTTCTTCAAGTATCTTCAGCAGCCTGGGATAAAGGCTGCTGGCCTTGCTCGGTACCTCTGATCACTTGTGATGATCAGGTCTTCTCGTCTTGCTCGGGCTTTATCACCTTCTTCTAAGGATGCCCCGGCTTCTCTCCAATTACTGAATGCTCAGACAAATAATATCTTTATCTTCGATCTGGTCCAGTCTCAGTTCAAAACAACTTCATGCACTGAGTGCATGGCATCTCTTCAAGATCTTCAAGTCTTGGACTCCTCAGATGCACACCACTGATTTAGCACTGTTCACGTGTGCACGTGCATGCATGCATGCATGCACTTTCCTTTTCTTCCTCTTGGTGCAGTAGACCCACAAAGGGTGTAATCAATTATAGCACACACCTTTTCCACAATCTTCACACACTATATTCAAATTGCTCACACACTAAGAAGTGTGTTTTACTTTAGTGTGAGGGTCTCCTCAATCTTCCTTCTTCTAAGTGTGTTCACTTCACTTAGTGCACACACACTAGGTTCGGTCACTTCTTTAGTTTGCACACACAAATTCTTCACTTAGCATCCACTTGTAGTGACCTTCCTCTTCTTGTTGCACACACACACTTTAGTGTTCTTTTAGTTGTTCTTCAATAGTGTGCACACACAAGGCTACGGCCTCTTCCACTTGCACACACTTTCTCTCGGCCTTTTCCACTTCACACACAATGTGTGGTATTCCACTTCACTTGGCACACAACTTCACTAAGGCCTCGGGTCTTCTTTGGTGCACACCCACTGCCACCTTCTTGTAATTGCACACACAACACCCGTATGTTATTCTTCTTCACTTTGCACTCAAAGGGTGCAAGGGGCTCGGGTCCTGCTTGTTTAGCACATAAGCACTAAGGCCCTTGGGCTCTTCTCCAATTTGCACATACACGAGGCAAAGCCTCGGCCTTCACTTGAATTGCACACACACAAATAGTGTGGTCTTCCTCCTTAAGCACACACACGGCCACAGCCTTTCTCTTGTTTTGTTAAGCACACACGGCCTCGGGACTTCACTTCCTCTTCAAGGCGCGTAAGGTGTGAGATCACCTCGGGTGTAGCTGGCCGCGCAAGTGCTTGGAGCACAAGAGCGCGCAAGTGTGCATTGGCCGCGGGGCACCCAAGTGCAACACCCGCATGCACTTCCTCCTGCCACGCAGGTATACGGGCAGTGAGGGTGCCAACCGCAAGCGCGCAAGGAGATGCGGCTGGGGTTCTTCCTGTCGCGCAAAGGAGGCGCGCAGGGTCTCCTCCAACTTCTTTTGCACAAGGAGTGCACAAAAGGGACTCAGCCGCGCAAATACCTTGCGCGGGGCTTCAACTTCGCGAGGCAGAGGCTTCGCGGGACTCAGTTTTTCAACAGAGTTTCAGCAACATTCTTTGGAGCCTCGGCCTCGTTTATATAGGCGAGGAGAGCCTCTGCCTTCCGCGTGGGATAATTCTTGAATCCCCGAAATCTTCGGATCTTCAAAGATATTTTCAAATCGTGATTTTTATCCTCTGTTTCACGCGGGATCTTGTATTATTTTCTTCCTCCTTGTTCATGCGATTTGTAACGCATGCACGGCTCTGTTTAAGCCCATCTCATGCAAAACATCAACACCCCATGGCCTCGGCACCTTCGGTTTGCCTTCGGCCAACATCGAATTCATTCATACGTTGCATGCATGTATATTTTTAAGCATGGAAATGTTCAGTGTGGCCAGACGATCACAATGGAGGTCTTAGATCCTTCAGAGGTGGCCGGAAGCTCAAGATAGGTCGTCGGGAAGGCGCCTGGTTCAGCGGGGCTCGCGGGTGACTTCGGCTCGAGCTCGAGGTGGAAGACGAAGCCGGGGCCGTCGGATCAGTCGTTTGAGATACATCGGGTGGCCTGGATTAGATCGCGGCGCCGCGGATCAGATGTGCGGCGCAGATCAAGCGCGCGATGAGACGGACGGCGGAGATTTTCTCCCGGGATTTTTTGCGCGTCCCACATCGAAACTTTCCGCGGATTTTCCGCGGTTTATTACCCTGGCACTCACCGCTACTCGCCAGTTGAATCCTCTCCCCTCCCGGTGCCGCCCCGCACCGGGTTCTCTCTGCGGGCGCGCTCTGCGCCCACTCTTGCTCCTGCGGGCGCGCTCTAGCGCCCACCATGCCCACACACGGGCGCGCTCTAGCGCCCACTATGCGCTCCTCCGGGCGTGCCCCAGCGCCTCTGTGGTGTCTGCGGGTGCGCCCAGCCGCCCTGGCTCGCCCCACGGGGTTCCCCCGGGCGTGGTGCCCTAGCGCCCATGCCTTGGGGTTGAACCCCCCAAGGTGCCTTGGCTGGCCTAATTTTTTGGCAAAGGCAAGTACAAATACTTTGTCAAAAACAAAGTAACCCATGAGTATAAGCCAAATGCCACTTCTCCCTTAAGCCATTTCTTTCCTTCTCTACTTCTTAAGAATTCTTTAATCCTCCTCCCATGATCTTCACTTAGGATACGGAATTCAAAAGGTTCCTTCATAATCTTCAACCGAACTCCTGAATCAAAGAATTCTTCAATGTTCTTCATTGATCCAATTACAGATCAAGTTGGATCACTTCCAATTCACATGCACTAAGAGTTAGTACATGGACTTCATTAGTGCACATCATCCACTTAGTAGTTGTGGATGGAACTCCTTTCAACTCCCCATGCATTGTGAAGACAATGCATGGTCTTCTATCAATGTTGTGACTTTGTATCATCATGATACAAGTTCTATGAACTTAAAGATCAGCTCAACAATCGTCAGATTTCCATGGAGAATGTTTCAACCATATTCTCCAATGCCAATTAGTGAATCTCCTAAGTGACACTCCTCTAAGTTCCATGGCCATTCTCCTTCACCACCAACACCATCACAACCTTTTTCATTCACATCTTGACAATCCTTGACTTCCATTCATTGTAAGATAACAACATGCCTCATTGACAACCTCATTGACAACCTCATTGACAACAAATGCAACACAATGCACTTCAATTATGATGTTAGTTTCTTTATTTTTTCAATGATCCTTGTTTTAATTTTTAATAATATTCAGAATTTGTTTTATTTTTTAGTGTAAATCTACGTGAAATAAAATATTCAATTGATTATTAATGGGTTTTAATATTAATGTTTAATATTTTAATGTTTCATGTTTATTTATTTAATATTTATTATTGGAACACATTTTCAATTATCTTTTGAAGTATGAACTTAATTTTTTATTTTTATTTTTATTTTTGATAATAAATATTATAATGATTTTAAAATGTAATCATGAAAATTTTTAGTGATATGTATGATAATATTCCCCCTTAGAACTGACACACAACATATTTTTGAAGATGCATTCCACAAAAAACATTTTTCATTAGTAAATTCCTTTGAAGATAGATACATATAATTTTTTCTAAAGAGTTAATATACACAATGTTTCTATTGAAAATGAGTTCAATCGTGTCAAATGTTTTCACTAAAGATGATAAAAAAAAAATTTTGAGGAGGAATATTTGAATGTATGATTATTATTTTTATTATAGTTAATAAATTTCATATATTTTATTTTTTTGTCTATATATATTATATTTTTTACAAATTTTTAATGGTTTATATATTTTTCTAGGAGTAGGGAGAATTCAAAACAATATGCAGTTGGTAAATTTTAGAGAACAACTGATGTGTAATTAAATTCTCCCCATTAAAGATGGTATATACTATATTTTTGAGTGTTAATGTTCATACATAATATTTTTCAACTAAGAAAATTTTGGGAGGTTCATAGAAAATATTTGATTTTCAGATAAGGTGATGATATGAAATTTCTTTGAGATTTCAAAATTTAGGGAAGCATGGTATGGTTGATATTTTTCTTAGTGAAATGAAATATGACATTTGCAATTTTTGAAAATTTTAGGTTTGATTGAGTTGTAATGATGTAAATACAATAAAAGACCATAATGAAATAAAATTATCCAAAATTTAATGAAAATTAATGGCATCCCTATGAAGTTGATATCATGGTGAGTTTGGCAATATAACTAGTGATGTTTGGTATGATTAATTTTGTTTCATGTGGGGGAATTGTAATTTCTGGAGCAATTTATGCATGAGTCACCTAAAGAAGTCAATAAATAGTTATAATCATCTATGTAGAGTGATTGGAAATGAGTAAATGATTTATTTTCTATGAGTTAAGGCACCAAAGGATATTTCATATGTGTGGGTGAAATCATATTTTTAAAGGGGAAGATTCTATGATTAGAATATTTATGGGGAGAAATAATCTTTTGGGTTTCATCACAGAACCAAGAGATATAAAAAATAAACTGCATAGAGAATATTCATCTCACACTACTCGTTTGATTCATTTATATAATTATTTTAATGTAATTTATGTCTATTATTTTGATGAAAATTATTAGTGGCTAAAAATTATTAGAGGAAAAAGATTCAATTAGTCCTTTCTATAACATTATAGGATTATTTTATTAAATGGGTTTTTATTCTCTCACATATTTTCACATTTCAATGATTAAATAATCCATGTTCGAATTTAAATAATATTTATCCATTTTTCTATTTTTTTCAAGAATAATTTTTAATAAAACAATTATAATATAAAGGCATCTTTCAACCAAGTAAATTTTACCAAGAGTGATTGACAAAATATCCTTGAATTGGGAACCATTAATTCTTTCAATGTTGACCTAGACCTAAATTAATAGATTTATAATTTATCAAATATTAATATCATCTCTTGATAGATATAAGATTTTCTACCAGTGGTGGTCATTCCAATTTTACTTTAATTTCTATAATTTAAGAATACAATCTCTCAAATTATATAAATCAAAATTTCCTTATTTCATTCACTGGAAAAATTATTTTCCATTGTTTTATTCCATTTATATATTGAAAATTTTCATTTGATAACATACTTCTTGGTTTTTTTGAAAAATCTCACAATTTATCCTTAAAAAAATTTACACTACCCCACCATTCATCAATTTTTCATTATAATTTTCTTACCATGTATGTTTAGGTTACACACTCTTAAAACGTCCCTATGTGTTCGTCCCTACTTTCAAATTTATTTGTTCAAAGTAGGATAAAATAAATATTCTCTACATATAACAATATCATCATATATAATCAAAATAATGTTACAAGTAATGAATAAAACATAATTATATATGAATTATGGTATGGTAAGAAACCTATTTTGTCACTTATTCATGTATAGGGAGGTAAGACATTTGATGAGTCTAATAATGCATCAATAAGAATGAAGTGAATCATTATAGGATATCATCAATAAATTAAAGGATATTTTATATAAAATACATCAAATAAAAAGTCCATTGCTGATAGACAAATCACATTACATTAACAGGATCACATCTCTACAATAGATAGTGGGTGTGAGGTAGAATTCGATAATGTTCAATCCTAGGATGTAAAAGAATTATAATTGGAAAATATTCCAAAATACCTAGTGGAATATGTTATTTTATAGACAAAATTACTTAATAAGATAACAATAAAGGATAAATAAAAAAAGTGATATGGTTTTCTAGTCACTATTGAAAGTGAAATATTTTTACTTGAAGATAATAGACCATTATACAAAAAATAATTACAAAATAACTAATATTTTTAATATTGGAAAACAGATATGAATTATAAAATGGATTCAATGTATTTGAACCATATCTGAGTTTTGGTAGATCCTCCAATTGATGTAAATCCTATTGGGTGAAAATTAATATTCAAGAAGAAACTCGACATGGAAGGTGAATTCAGTACCTATAAGGTATAAATAGTTGGTTAAATATTTAAGAAACATAATATAATAGACTATGAAGAACACTTTTCACTAGTTAACATGTTTACATCATTTATAATTACACTTCCCCCATCATCGGACCAAGATTATGAGATTATATGAATTTATTCCATATCATTTTAAAATAATGGAATACTTGTGTAAGATGTATATATGGAACAAACTAAAGGGTTTAAGTCACCAATTCATGACAGCAAGGTGTGCATGTTTCATAGATCCATTTTTTGTTTGAATAAATCATAATGATCTGGAAAAATTCATTTTCATGGATCCATAATAGAATTTTTTTTTCAGATATAATAAATTTGATCCAAGTGAATGAAATAGTTTAACAGTAGTTTAGTTTTTTCATAGTAGTATAGTTGATGATATATCACTGATAAGAAATGATATAAGAGACTTATTGTTAGTTAAGACATGGTTAAACAAATTCTTCTTCATTAAAGACATTGGTGAAGTAGAATAAATTCTAGAGATCAAGATCCATCATGATTGATATAAGAGGAATCATGGACTAGGTCAATGTATATACATTGATAACATATTGAAGAGACTCAATATGGAATAATATATGTGAGGAATGTTTTACTTGTCACATAGTATATTCCGTCCAAAAAATGTATCCTTAAAAAAAGGAGAGAAAGATAATTAGTACAATCACTTGGGATTTATTGGTTAGATCTTTCATATATGTGATACTATATACCTTGTTTGATGTTTCATGCACCATGAGCATGGTAGAAAAATATTAGGTAAACCTAGAAGATCCACAATGATCACCTATAGCAGTTATCGTGAAGTTCCTAAGGTGTAATAAGGATATAATCTTGGTTTGTTGAGGATAATAGGAACTAGTTGTGGTGGTATACAAAAATTATACTTTCCAAAACTATTTGAATGATATAAAATTATAGTTTGGATATATGTGTTTCTAGAATAGAAAATCTATGAGCTCTAAATTTTCTAAATAATCAATGTTCGATAATAAAATATTATATTCTATGAATAGAAGGATTCTAATATAGCTAAATAAATTGTGTGGACATAAAAAATCACCTATAACTTTGATGTTGTATCTAGAAGTAATGATACCATCATTCTATATTTTATAATAATACAATAGTGGTTCCTTTCATGGAAGCTAGGTCTCAACAATCGATGAAGCATATATGTTAGAAGTATTATCTCTTGAGATACTCTTCATAATGCAGTGAGGCCATAGTAATCATAAAAACTAAAAAAGATAACAAGATAAACCATTCAACTAAAGATTTATGTTAGAAGAATAGTTGATATAATTTTAGATCCAACTGACTAAAAGCTGATAAAAAATTTTCTAGTGAATGTGAGAGTTTTTTGGAGTTGGTTCCATTAAACCAATTGAATTTTATCTTTTTTCCATAATATAAATTAATATATAATAACATGGTGATTATTCTGTTGTGTAACATTTAAGTGATAATGTTATCAGAGTATTTGTTACGTTAAAAGGTTATATCATCTCTCTAATATAATGAGATCCATGAGATTATATGATAATATTCTTAAAACTTATGTATTATTGTCTAGATAACATCTATCAGAAGCGAAACATATGATGTTCGATTATAAAGATTTGGTGGCTTATAATATATTGAGACATATTCTCATGAAGTTATCTCTTGGTAATATTCATGAAGGTATGTTATAAGGATAATACCACTAAGGATAATTCCACATGTTATATGTGTCATTTGGTATTCCTATATATGTATATGTGTATTGGTTCTTAGAACTGATATTATTAATAATTTATATCATGAATCACATACCTGGATGTATGAATTAAAAATGTTATGATATATGCTCACAACAAGGTAACATATAATGGGTTCAACATAAATTATTTGATATCAATTGAATTAGTCAATGATTATCTGCTTCTATGTTAATGGAAGGAGATATATCATGAATTTTGATTAAAATGGAACTGTCTTATTAAATAACATACCAAGATTGGTCATATTAAAATTCATTTTCAAAATTAAAAAATTATAAATAAATCATATATGGAGAAGAATAAATTATTAATTATGGTTGATGAGATATTGAGACAAAGAGATTATATTACACAATTGAGTGTGTTGGAAGTCGTTTTTCATTGTGGAATTGACTTATTTATTATTTCTTCTTTGATGTGTTGTTAGATGATGATCTATAAATTTAGGTTAGTTTACCAATTTAAACAATGAAATGGGCCTAGTAGGTCACAAAAAGTAGAGTATCCAAAATCTAATTAATTTATATGTCACGACCCGTCCTCGGGGCCCGTGCCGTGACTACCCCAAGCCCGCCTTCCATAGGCCAGAGGCTGGTGACTAGCACCAAGGCGTAAATCCCAACAAAAAGGGAAGGCATTGCCTTTGGAAAGTAAACAAGCACCACAGAGTAAGCAAGCGGAAAAGTAAACACTAAGTAAAAACTGTACAAGCTGTGCTGAAAGTAAAAGGGGCCGGAAATACAAGCCCAACTGTAAAGTACAACTGAAAGGAAAAACAACAACTGAAAATAAAAACTGCAGCGTCGAGCTGTCCTCTGGAAGTCCCACCTGAAGGGTGGGTACAGATAGCCTCCACTGCTCCTCGGGTCCACCTGACCGCTCTGAGTATGTCCCGCCCAGTGGTCCACCTCCAGGTATTATCCTGCTCCGCACGCCTCCTCCACGATCAGCGCTGTCCGTCATCTCCAACCAACACCACGAAGTGCGGGCATAGCCCGTGCAGGGGTGAGTATAAGCTACTTAGTAGGGACCCCGAGACCCCCGAAGGTCTCCCGAAATCCACAAAGGATAATCCACAAAGGAAAGATACAATCACGAAGTAATATCTGACACGGCTTAAGTATATTCCCATACATATACCTAAGTCATCAATTCCCCGATCGGCTCCAACGTCCAAGCCCTAGCACAACCCAGTCCACACAGGAAAGCAAAACGCATACCCACGCAGGATAGAACAACACAATCCACAAAGGAGAGTAAACAGTAAATCCACACAGGATAGCTCAACACAATCCACAAAGGAGAGAAACACAAGATTCAGCTCACACAGGTATACTTCTTCAGATGACGATAAATATGATCACTGAATCATCTAAATCGTCGGACCCACGAAGGATCGATAGGTACTAACCCCGCAGTGACCCACACAGGATCGGACCCACAAAGGATCAGGCCCACACAGGACCGGGCCCACGCAGGACCTGTAGGCGCTGGCTCACACAGAACCGCTGAGCGCTGACCCACGCAGGATCGGACCCACACATGATCGGGCCCACACAGGACCGGTAGCACTGATCCACAGAGGATCGCTGAGTGCAGTAGTCGTCGCAGTCCACTGAGGATCTCTGCAGAGTCGTCGCCGCAGTCCACGGAGGATCTCTGCACGGTCGTCGCCGCAGTCCACGGAGGATCTCTGCACGGTCGTCGTCGGAGTCCAAGGAGGATCTCTGCACAGTCGTCGCCGTAGTCCACGGAGGATCTCTGCACGGTCATCGTCGGAGTCCACGGAGGATCTCTACACAGTCGTCGCCGCAGTCCACGAAGGATCTCTGCACGGTCGTCGCCGCAGTCCACGGAGGATCTCTGCACGGTCGTCGTCGGAGTCCACGGAGGATCTCTGCACGGTCGTCGCTGTCGAAGTAGCAGTCGCAGCCAGCCTAGGGTTCCCGCACACAGCAAGCTCGTTCGGGAGGGTCCGCTCCACGAGCCGAGAGGCTGATACATCAACAGTCACGAAATCCGAAGTTGATGTATCCAAGAGTTATGTATCGTCAACAGGAACTCAACGTCGCAGACGGCGCGTCAATCAGACGCCCGGTCTGAGAGTTATTGGCATTTTCGTCCCAGGGGTCCGGTTGGTTTTTAAAGCAAAACCAACCCGCCCCCACTCCACCTACGTCCAAACCTCGTGCGGAGTATGCCAAAAGATCCGTCTCACTTAGAGGAATTCAACAAAGCTGACGGCACGTCAATCGGACGTCTGTAGCTCAAGATATGAGCGTTTCCGCTCCGAGGGCCCGGTTGGTTTCGTGTACGAACCAACCCGGCCGAACTCAAAGTATTCTGAAACCTTGAGTGCGATAAAGCTCGGGCGGAGTATGCCAAAAGATCCGTCTCACTTAGAGGAATTCAACGAAACAGACGGAGCGTCAATCGGACGCCCGGTCTGTTAATTATTGGCCTTTCTGTCTCACACCCACCATGGGAAACTTCCCAGGAGGTCACCCATCCTTATCACTGCTCTAGGCCAAGCACGCTCAACTACGGAGTTTTAACTACGTAGGCTCCCGAAAAGGATGGTGTACCTTGAGTATTGTATACCGAAACGACCGTCTCGATCCAAGGATCGCGTTGCCGCTGATGGCGCGTCGTTCGGAGGCCCGTAGCTCAAGTTACGGGCGTTTGAACGAAAACCGTCCGAAGACGGGGGTCCGGGCTCGGGCCGACCCGGGCCGACCCCCCCCCCCCCCGGGAGTCGGCCGAACCGGGTCGACCCGACCCGGTCCGGTCCGGCCAGGGCGCGGCCCGGCCGGTCGGATCGGCCTGGTCCGGTTCGGCTGAGCGGCCGAACGGCCTGGCACCGCGGGGCGCTGCCCCCGCGGCCTGGTGGTGCCGCGGCCCCCCGTGTGGGGCCGGGCTGAGTCGGGACGCGACTTCAGCCGCGTCCGCGGGCACCAGACCCGCGCACCCACGGGTCCGCGGGTGCCGCCGCCGCCGCGCTGAGTCGCGGCGGCCGCTCCCGGCTGCCGGCGCCGCCGCGCCGCCGGCGAGTTCCGCGGGCCACCGGAATCGTTCCGGTGGTCCGATTCACTTCCCGTCTGCGCCATTGCTCCTCCCGGGACTCGTTCTTCACTGCGGAATCTTCAAACATCCGTTGCGGCACGTTTCGTCGTCGCCCGTCAAATCCGCACAAAACGAAGAACGGCGGAGGGTCGTCGGGCCGTGTTCGTTTGTCCCGCACCCTCCGCGTTAGAGATAGACAAACGGGAGAAATTTAAGTTCAACACATGAACACATATCCGAAACAATTTTTAATGAAATAAAATTGTTTCATTAATGGGTTCCTCGTTTGAACGAAAAAAAACAATTTTAATAAATTTTAAAATTGTTCACAAAGCCAGTTCTTTACTTTTTAATGAAACAATTACGGGAATATAAAAAGAATAGGGGTAATTCCCAAATTAAATCCCTACCTCGTCGATCGTCGCGCGCAGGCGTTCTTCGCGGAAATGCTCGTCGCGGAGGAGAGGGATCGTCGCATCGTCGCGGGGAGGCGTCGCGTCGTCGCGGAATCCGGTGTTGAGTCGGCGAACTCAACACACCATGAAACAGCAGATTTAATTTAATTAATTAAATCCGTGTTTTTGGTTAAGAACCACAAAGGAGATAAAAAGGAAGGTCCGAGACTCTTACCTCAAACAGCCGATCGAAGATCCGTCGCGGAGGAAGAGACGTCGCAGAAGAACGTTGTCGGCGATGCGGATCAAGGCGTCGCGTCGTCGATTTCCGGGTTCGGCTTTCTTTGCGTTCTTCGCGTTCTTCGCGAAGGAGGAAGAAGGAACAAGGATTCTGTCTCAACAAGTAATCCCCCAAAAGGTTTTGGTTGGTCTTATTTTATTAATATGCCAACACAAAAAAACAGGTTAAGAAACGATTGAATTAATTCGTTGAATTAATTCAACGAAAGAAACAACCCATTTAATTCACGAAATAAACCGCCCAATTAAATGGTCTGTTATGATTTTATGAAACGCATCAGTTGACTTTCATTAAGACGGGTTTTCGCGGGTGCGTTTCTTAGCGGAAAGAAACGGCGGGGCTCGTGCGGGCCCCACCTCACAAATATCCTATCAAGGGGGGTAGGATATTTCTGGATAGCATCCTATCCGCTTCAACTCAGTTCAAGCCGCCTTTAAGTGGCTTCAAGTGGCTTATGTGAAATAAAATAAAGTTGTCGCAAAATTATTTTATTTCTTAACTTTAAGCCCGAAAATTAAAAACCACACCCGAGCAAACGCAACTCCGGAAGTGGCATTTCTAAGCGAATACCGGCGCTGCGATTTCATCGGTGCCCTCAGAATTCGATTCCGGGCACCGGTTCAAAAGTTAGAAAAACCCGCTCCTCCGTTCACTGAACGTACCCGAGCCAAACTTCGGAAAATGATTCCGGGCACACCAGGCCTCGGAATCAGGTGCTGTCAGAAACTACGCTCTTGTAAAATTCCAATGAAAATTAAGAAAAAAATTTCCTTGAAATTTACGGGTCTTTACATTACTCCCACCTCAGGACTTTACGTCCCCGTAAAGATACATCATAAACTAGGGAAACAAATGTGGGTACTGAGAACGCATCTGAGCCTCCCGCTCCCAAGTGCTCTCCTGGAGGTTCCCGTGCTGCCATCTGATGCACACAAGAGGAATCGATCGCCCACGTAGGACCCGCTCCTGTCGATCCTCTATCTCCACTGGGACCTCCGCAAAAGTCGCCCCATCATCCACGTCTAGCTCCCCATAGTCAATGATGTGCGTCGGGTCGTGCACGTATCTCCTCAGCTGAGATACGTGGAAGACGTCATGCACCCGGTGCAACTGAGGTGGCAGAGCCAGGCGATAAGCCACCTCGCCAATCCTGTTGAGGACCTAGAAAGGCCCATTTAAGCATGGAGACAACTTGCCGCCTCGGCCAAATCTCCGCAAACCACTTCGAGGTGAGACACGCAAGAAGACGTGGTCGCCATCCTCGAACTCTAGTGGCCTCCGCCTCCTGTCAGCATATGACTTCTGCCGGCTCTGTGCTATCCTCATCCACTCATGGATGACCTGGACCTTCTCTGTCGTGGCCCAGACCATCTCTGGTCCCACAAGTGCTGACTCTCCAAGGTCTGTCCAGCACAAAGGAGATCTGCAAGGCCTGTCGTACAACGCCTCTATCATCGCGGGATCCACTGCAACTCCCGCCTCAGAAATGACGTGCCACAAGAAGTGGATCACACGTAACCAGAACTGACACTTCTAGAGCTTTCCAAAAAGCTGGTGCTCTCAGAGTGTGTCTAGCACAACACGCAGGTGGTAGGCGTGCTCCTCCTCCGTCGTCGATTACATCAAAATGTCGTCGATGAAGACTACGACAAATCGATCGAGGTATGGCTGGAAGATCCTGTTCATGAGGCTCATGAACACTGCTGGAGCGTTGGTCACGCCGAATGTCATAACCATGAACTCATAGTGGCCATACTGTCACCTGAAGGCCGTCTTCTGCACATCCTCGTCTCGAACTCTAAGCTGATGATAGCCTGACCTGAGGTCTATCTTCGAGAACCACTGTGCTCACATGAGCTGGTCGAAGAGGTCATCAATCCTGGGTAGCGGATACTTGTTCCTCACTGTCACCTGGTTCAGGCGACGATAATCGACACACAATCGCAAGCTCCCGTCCTCCTTCTTGGCGAACAAAATCGGGGAAGCCCAGGGTGAAACACTGGGTCAGATGAACCCCTTGCCCTGCAAGTCCTCCAACTGTACCTGCAGCTCCCGAAGCTCAGCGGGGGCCACCCGATATGCTGGGGTGGATATCGGGGCTGTCCCGGGGTACAGGTCAAAATAAAAGTCTACCTCTCTATGAGGAGGTAGTCCTGGAACGTCGTCGGGAAAGACGTCCGCGTACTGATCCACTACTGCAGGAAAACTGGGACTCCGCACGTGAACTGCTGCCAGGATGAGGCTAGCCAACTGATGACTGATGGGCTGACCTCTCCTCTGTGTGAGTCCATCCTGTGCTGCTAAGGCTCCCTTCTCGCCGGTGAAGGTGAACCTACTCCTGTCGGTGCGCACACATCACACCTTGCGCCTAATGCAGTCAATCTGAGCATGGACCGTAGATAACCAATCCATGCCCAAGATGACGTCGTAAGGCCTCGACGCTGCTACAAGAAGATCCCAGCCAAAGCTCTCGCCTCCTAAAGTAAGCTCACACTGCCGTCACCAGTGCGTAATCGTCGAGTCTGCTCCCGTAGGAGTCTCTAGCCGTAAGGATCGAGCCAACGGCTTTGTCGGAATCTCTGAGCTCCGAACAAGGGCAGTGGCTAGGAAAGAGTGACTCGCTCCTGTGTCTATCAAAACTGCAGCAAGGGTGGAATAGACACAGATCGTACCTCGAATAATCTCTTGCGCACCGTGGTCGTAGGCCTCCGCTGCCTGGAGCTGAGCTTGTCTCTGCCCGCCAGCTCCCTGTGGTCGGGGCAGGCCTCCTGGTGGTGGTGGTGGCAGAGCCTCAAAGCGTCGCCCACCACCTGCTGCTCGGCCAGCTCCTCTGCCTCGTCCGCCTCCTCCCTGCGGACCACCACGGTCGACCCTCTGCCTCTGCCTGGGTGGTCCCTCCACCGTCTGCTGCCCCTCGGTACGACGGGCCGGGCAGTCACGACCCATGTGGCCCTGCCCGCCGCACTCGTAGCACTGTCTGCCTCTCGGAAGGCTGCCTCCGCGCTGTGTGCCCAGTACCGCTGAGCCAGTGTCCTGGGTTCATCTGCTGGAAGGCCTGGTCTGCCTGCAACCCTGCGTCATTCGTCGGCTACCTGCTGCCGAAGACTCCGCTATCTGCCGCCCTGCGGTAGGTCTCGCTGTGGACTCAGCCAGGAAGCTCTCGATCAGGAGGGCTCACTCCAGTACTCCTGCCTGGGTCGGGATGCTGAGGGAGATCAGCGATGCCCTGATCTCGTGTCTCAATCCCTGCTCGAAGGTCCGGGCCCGGAAGAAGGGGTCCCGTACCATGTCTGTCGAGTAGCGAGAGAGGTCGGTGAACCTCGCCGCGTACTAAGCGACCATCAAGCTGCCCTGCCACAGTTGAAGAAGCTCCTGAATTCACACCGCACGGAGGGTGGCCGGGACGATCTCTGAGCGGAAGAGGATCTCGAAGTCCGTCCAGATGATGGTGGCCTCATCATGTACCTAGAGCATCAGGCTCCACCATCGCCATGCTGCTGCGTGCAGTAGGCTTGCCGCGAGGATCACCATGAGGCCTGCTGGTGTCCTCACTAGCCTGAAAACTCGGACGACCGCCTCCAGCCAGTCCTCGGCTGCCTGGGGGTCCGACTCCCCACAGAAACTGGGTGGTCGCTGGCGCTGGAACTCGTGTAGAGCTCCGAGGCATCGTGTGTCGTCAGCTGCCAGTGCTGGAAGCATCGGGGGCTCGGCGGGTAAAGGTACCGCCAGTTCCTCTGCTGTAAACGGGCCCTGTACCGAGGCCTCGTCGCTCGGCGGGCTGTCGTCGCGCTCTACTCTAGGAACCCTAGCTGGCTGCTGTCGTCGTGCCATCCCGAAAAGGAAACAAGTGCGCCACGGTCAGAACAGTATACCTGGTGAGCTGACACAAGTAATCACAAAGAAAACTTGAAACACACATGCAATCAATGTTTTCGTGCATTAAGTCGGAAATCAGAAGACAGGGTCCTGGTGTATGGATACGTCGGCCGCCGCACCAACACTGGACTCCCTGGACTGATAACCACACTCAATACGCTAAACACTATTGCTTCACATAGAAGAAAGATCAGAGTCTGCGGTAGAACCGACCACCTCTGATACCAATTTGTCACGACCCGTCCTCGGGGCCCGTGCCGTGACTACCCCAAGCCCACCTTCCATTGGCCAGGGGCTGTCGACTAGCACCAAGGCGTAAATCCCAACAAAAAGGGATGGAATTTCCTTTGGAAAGTAAATAAGCACCACAGTGTAAGCAAGAGGAAAAGTAAACACTAAGTAAAAACTGTACAAGCTGTGCTGAAAGTAAAAGGGGCCGGAAATACAAGCCCAATTGTAAAGTACAACTGAAAGGAAAAACAGCAACTGAAAGGAAAAACTGCAGCGTCGAGCCGTCCTCTGGAAGTCTCACCTGAAGGGTGGGTACTGATATCCTCCACTACTCCTCGGGTCCACCTGACCGCTCTGATTATGTCCGGCCCAGTGGTCCACCTCCAGGTACTGTCCTGCTCCGCACGCCTCCTCCACGATCAGCGCTGTCCATCGTCTGCAACCAACACCACGAAGTGCGGGCATAGCCCGTGCAGGGGTGAGTATAAGCTACTCAGTAGGGACCATGAGACCCCCGAAGGTCTCCCGAAATCCACAAAGGATAATCCACAAAGGAAAGATACAATCATGAAGTAATATCTGACACGGCTTAGGTATATGCCCATACATATACCTAAGTCATCAATTACCCGATCGGCTCCAACGTCCGAGCCCTAGCACAACCCAGTCCACACAGGAAAGCAAAACGCATACCCACGCAGGATAGAACAACACAATCCACAAAGGAGAGTAAAAAGTAAATCCACATAGGATAGCTCAACACAATCCACAAAGGGGAGAAACACAAGATTCAGCTCACACAGGTATACTTCTTCAGATGACGATAAAGATGATCACTGAATCATCTAAATCGTCGGACCCACGAAGGATCGATAGGTACTAACCCCGCAGTGACCCACACAGGATCGGGCCCACACAGGACCGGGCCCACGCAGGACCTTTAGGCGCTGGCTCACACAGAACCGCTGAGCGCTGACCCACGCAGGATCGGACCCACGCAGGATCGGGCCCACACAGGACCGGTATCACTGATCCACGGAGGATCGCTGAGTGCAGTAGTCTTCACAGTCCACTGAGGATCTCTGCACAGTCGTCGCCGCAGCCCACGGAGGATCTCTGCACGGTCGTCGCCACAGTCCACAGAGGATCTCTGCACGGTCGTCGTCGGAGTCCAGGGAGGATCTCTGCACAGTCGTCGTCGTAGTCCACGGAGGATCTCTGCACGGTCTTCGTCGGAGTCCACGGAGGATCTCTGCACAGTCGTCGCCGCAGTCCACGGAGGATCTCTGCACGGTCGTCGCCGCAGTCCACGGAGGATCTCTGCACGGTCGTCGTCGGAGTCCACGGAGGATCTCTGCACGGTCGTCGCTGTCGAAGTAGCAGTTGCAGCCAGCCTAGGGTTCCCGCACACAGCAAGCTCGTTCGGGAGGGTCCGCTCCACGAGCCGAGAGGCTGATACATCAACTGTCACGAAGTCCGAAGTTGATGTATCCAAAAGTTCCGTATCGTCAACAGGAACTCAACGTCGCAGACGGCGCGTCAATCGGACGCCCGGTCTGAGAGTTATTGGCATTTTCGTCGCAGGGGCCCGGTTGGTTTTTAAGGCAAAACATTCCCGACCGCACTCCACCTGCGTCCAAACCTCGGGCGGAGTATGCCAAAAGATCCGGCTCACTTAGAGGAATTCAACAAAGCTGACAGCACGTCAATCGGACGTCCGTAGCTCAAGATATGAGCGTTTCCGCTCCGAGGGCCCGGTTGGTTTCGTGTACGAACCAACCCGACCGAACTCAAAGTATTCCGAAACCTTGAGTGCGATAAACCTCGGGCGGAGTATTCCAAAAGATCCGTCTCACTTAGAGGAATTCAACGAAACAGATGGCGCGTCAATCGGACGCCCGGTCTGTTAGTTATTGGCCTTTCCGTCTCACACCCACCCTGGAAAACTTCCCATGAGGTCACCCATCCTTATCACTGCTCTAGGCCAAGCACGCTTAACTACGGAGTTTTAACTACGTAGGCTCCCGAAAAGGAAGGTGCACCTTGAGTATAGTATACCGAAACGACCGTCTCGATCCAAGGATCGCGTTGCCGCTGACGGCGCGTCGTTCGGAGGCCCGTAGCTCATGTTACGGGCATGTGAACGAAAACCGTCCGAAGACGGGGGTCCGGGCCCGGGCCGACCCGGGCCCACCCCCCCGGGAGTCGGCCGAACCGGGTCGACCCGACCCGGTCCGACCCGGTCCGGTCCGGCCAGGGCGCGGCCCGGCCGGTTGGACCGGCCTGGTGGTGCCGCGGCCCCCCGTGTGGGGCCGCGCTGAGTCGGGACGCGGCTTCAGCCGCGTCCGCAGGCACCAGACCTGCGCACCCGCGGGTCCACGGGTGCCGCCGCTGCCGCGCAGAGTCGCGGCGGCCCGTCCGGCGGCGCGCCGGGGCGCCGCCGCTCCCGGCTGCCGGCGCCACCGCGCCGTCGGCCCGCGCCGCCGACGAGTTCCGCGGGCCACCGGAATCGTTCCGGTGGTCCGATTCTCTTCCCGTCGGCGCCGTTGCTCCTCCCGGGACTCGTTCTTCACTGCGGAATCGTCAAACATCCGTTGCGGCACGTTCCGTCGTCGCCCGTCAAATCCGCACAAAACGAAGAACGGCGGAGGGTCGTCGGTCCGTGTTCGTTTTTCCTGCACCCTCCGCGTTAGAGATAGACAAACGGGAGAAATTTAAGTTCAACACATGAACGCATATCCGAAACAATTTTTAATGAAATAAAATTGTTTCATTAACGGGTTCCTCGTTTGAACGGAAAAAAAAATTTTAATAAATTTTAAAATTGTTCACAAATCCAGTTCTTTACTTTTTAAAGAAACAATTACGGGAATATAAAAAGAAAAGGGGTAATTCCCAAATTAAATCCCTACCTCGTCGATCGTCGCGCGCGGGCGTTCTTCGCGGAAACGCTCGTCGTGGAAGAGAGGGATCGTCGCGTCGTCGCGGGGAGGCGTCGCGTCGTCGCAGAATCCGGTGTTGAGTCGGCGAACTCAACACACCATGAAACAGCAGATTTAATTTAATTAATTAAATCCGTGTTTTTGGTTAAGAACCACGAAGGAGGTAAAAAGGAAGGTCCGATACTCTTACCTCAAACAGCCGATCGAAGATCCGTCGCGGAGGAAGAGATGTCGCAGAAGAACGTTGTCGGCGATGCGGATCAAGGCGTCGCGTCGTCGATTTCCAGGTTCGGCGTTCTTCGCGTTCTTCGCGTTCTTCGCGTTCTTTGCATTTTTCGCGAAGGAGGAAGAAGGAACAAGGATTCTGTCTCAACAAGTAATCCCCCAAAAGGTTTTGGTTGGTCTTTTTTTATTAATATGCCAACACAAAAAAACAGGATAAGAAACGATTGAATTAATTCGTTGAATTAATTCAACGAAAGAAACAACCCATTTAATTCACGAAATAAACCGCCCAATTAAATGGTCTGTTATGATTTTAAGAAACGCGTCAGTTGACTTTCATTAAGACGGGTTTTCGCGGGTGCGTTTCTTAGCGGAAAGAAACGGCGGGGCTCGTGCGGGCCCCACCTCACAAATATCCTACCAAGGGGGGTAGGATATTTTTGGATAGCATCCTATCCGCTTCAACTCGGTTCAAGCCGCCTTTAAGTGGCTTCAAGTGTCTTAATTGAAATAAAATAAATTTGTCGCAAAATTATTTTATTTCTTAACTTTAAGCCCGAAAATTAAAAACCACACACGAGCAAACGCAACTCCGGAAGAGGCATTTCTAAGCGAATGTCGGCACTGCGATTTCATCGGTGCCCTCAGAATTCGATTCCGGGCACCGGTTCAAAAGTTAGAAAAACTTGCTCGTCCGTTCACTGAACGTACCCGATCCAAACTTCGGAAAATGATTCCGGGCACACCAGGCCTCTGAATCAGGTGCCGTCAGAAACTGCGCTCTTGTAAAATTCCAAATAAAATTAAGAAAAAAATTTCTTTGAAATTTATGGGTCTTTACATTATATTGAATATTATTTTAGAGTAAATATTATTCATTGAATGTAGAGTAATAATTATTCATATTATAATGATAACATAAATTAAATTCATATTTATTAATGTTTACAGTATGTGAGATGAATTATATCTCTAGATTATTATTCACAAGAGAATAAATAAATAAATATTTATTCACTTTTTTAATAATGAGATTAATATATATTTTAATTTAGTTACATGATATTATAATAAATTTTATTTTTGAGTTATGTGGATATATTATTTGGTTTATTTATTTAATAGATAACATTTATTTTAATTAATATTATCCTATTAATTGTTTGATACATACCAAGGAGGATTGACTGGATGAATTAAGGGTTTAAAATAAATGATATTTCATATTTAATATCAATTAAGTAAATACTGATTAATTATTTAAGATATGATATTTAATTATATTCATATAAAATATTGTAATAATAATAATGACAACCTCAACAACAAAATATTTTTATTATCATTTTCAGTCATGGGAAATAACATTGTGAATATTAGAAAAAAAATTATCTTGAAAATAACAAATATTTACCATAAATTTATATTCACATTTAAATCATCTTAAAGATGAGTGTTATTTTCCCAATGTAAACTAGAATTTTATCAACCCTTAAAGAGATATCCTCCACCCTTCATCTCAATAATGAATATTAAACAAGATAAATTATTTTTTTGATCAATGTAAATAAATTTAAACCCCAAATATTATCTACACAAGCAATCTGAATTCAAATAGAATTGTTTGGATGTTCATGGATCATATGTGGACACAACTAGAATAATTTTATCATGGATTCCCCACCACTATGACGATATGAAATGAGTGAAAATTTAATAGATCAATGAATAATTATCATGTTCTAGATAATTATAGTTTATTTTTTTGACTTATGTGTGAAAGATCCTATCTTGATGACTCAAAAGTTTTCTTCTTATATATTTTAAGTAATTATCCATTAAAACAGATGAAAAACTATTGTTGGGAACCAACACAATGCTTAAACTTTTTCCCAAAAACTATCATTTTATACCACTCAAACACTTCATTTAACCCTCATAACACATCTTAAATAACATGGGTTGGTCTTAGATAAAAATGGGGAAGGGGTGTAAATTTTATGGTTCTTTGTCTTCTCTTAATATATTTATTCAAATATTAGATAATATTAAACACTAGATTAATGGTAATAAAATACCATGATATATTTCTCTTAGAATACTTTATTAACCCTTGAACATGTCCACGTACTCAATAATTGGTCATATAAGTTTGTAAAATATAAGGTTTATGATGTTTGTTTCTGATAAATATATATTTTTTGGATTGAAGTACTAAATTCAAATGACATTCCATGATGTTTTATTTTTGTTATTAATTAGGTAGGGGAATATTAACTTTTTATTTCCATGCCAAGTGTTTCTATATGGCTATATATATGTTTTCTAATGATATTAGAATAAAAATTATAAAAATAATTGATGATTTTTTTTTCAAATGTCGAATTTAAGTAAAACCAATAGTTGGAATAATTTTATTATTAAAATAATTTAGGGTATTTATCAAATAATATTAATGAGTCTTATAAGTTAGGTTTGATATTAATGAAATATCTAAATTATAATAGATGACTATTTGAAATTGTTGTGTTGTTATGTTGAAGGGTTTATTGAAATACAATAAAAAATAATTTGGGAATTGTGGAAATAATATTTGTTTCATAAAAATGATGAATTTTTGTTTTTGAATGTTTTTATGACTTTATTCATGAAATTAAGATATGTAAAACACAATTAATTCATTTGTTTTAAGATATCATGAAATATGATAATTATCAATTATTTATTTGATTACTTACATTGGATAAAATGGTTGACATTGATATATTATGATCGAATGATAGTAAATGTTATGAATAAATATATAATTTAATTATATGTTATACATAATGACATTCATATTTTAAAATATAATTTCCCTTCATGGTGTATGATAAAAAAAAGTGGAATTTAGAAGTTATTATTTATTTATAACTAAAAATATTATAGAAGTTTGGAAATATGTGTAGACTAATGATGATGTTATTTAATTTGATATGATGTGTATTAAACCATTATGTGTGATTATAAATTATATTGTGATATATGATTATATGTGGTTAATGATAATTATATGGTTGTATATTTATATTTATCATATGATGTTATTATTATTATAGATGAAAATATGGATATATGTTTTTTTATCACCACTACATCATAGATATGCATATGATATGACATAAATGATGTGTTTTGAATAATATGATGTGGTTTATTTGATGTATATTATTGGTGATACTGGTGATGGATAAATAGATTTGTAGGATGTTTATGGTGAATGATATGAGACAGATGTTTGAATGGAGTTGGAAATGTCAATTTTTAGATTTTTGTGTATGGATTTTACGGTAACATGCATAGAAATACATACACAAACACACACACACACACACAAACACACACACACACACACACAGTTTTATCATTTTTAGTGTCATTATTAGGAAGATTCACATGAAATGGGATAGGATGGAAGAGGAACCAAATTGGTATACTTATATATATTCACTCTATTATTATATATTGTTTATTTATCATATAGGGTTTATTTGAAGATTTATATCAATGATTATATATCATTATCATATCAATCTAATGGGGGATGTAAGAGTTTATAATGTGACGGTTAAATATTATGGTGTTTGGTATTTGGTTCTATCTATTAAACTATATAAACTAAAGAGACTTTGTGTATTTTTTTTGACACTAGGTGACATTATGTATGGATTCTCATGTATGTACCCATATATCTTATTATGAATTGTTTATGAAAATTTAATTTATTTCATTATCAGATATATCTATTTTGTTATTGATTTTATTTTTATAAAGGGAAATACTTATAATGAATTATACTTTATAACCTTGGAGAGATTCTTCAACACATGGCCTTTTGGAGACAAGTTTCGAGGGTCACACACCATTACATCATCGACCTTATAAGTGTTTTAGATAAATATATTTATTTAAATGATTGATGGTATAAACTTAACAATTTTAATATTTGGTGTTATGTTTGAGGGACAACACACATTATTAACACGATATCTTTTATAACTGATGTTTTTTAATCCATAATATAGATATAGAAATAGATGAATTGTATACTAAATTAAAACTAATTTGTTATGGTTGAAAAATTCTACTTGATTCCATTGGTTGTTTCATAATATTCAGAAATTATCTATAATATATATGTATAATAGAGTTAAAGTAGTCCAAATGATAAAATTTTAATACTCTAGTTAAATTTTCAATGAGAGGAAGGTCAATGTTTGGGAATTTGTAATTAACTATATTTGTTGGATATATTGTTTTGAAATAGGATATGGTATTTTGGAATTTAGGTTATTATTTTAAATGGATTTTATCTTGAAAAATGTGTTGGGGGGATAAAGAGGGATTTATCATGGGGTCTTCATGGATGGGATGTGGGGTGGTGTAGCTGATCAAGGTTATCTACCCGACAGAATCACTTATGTTTCCAGGTGAAAACATGTAGGGAAAACCCTAAATATATCTTTCCCACTAGATAACTATTGTTAAATAATAAAAAATGTTAAAAAAATTCAAAATTATTGTAGTTTTTCATATTTAAAATTTTCTTCCTTTTTACCTCCAACACACTAACAAGTTATTCTTTCTCGCCAATGTTATCTCCTTCCATTCGTTATTCCTTTTGTAATATCCCTAATTCAAATAATATTGATGAGTGGTATATTGAATCATAAATTTATTAATGAGATAAATTTAATACTTCTAATATATTTATTATTTGTTTCTATAAATTTTTCATATTATTTAAAAATATAAATTTGAGGATTTGTGGTGGCTTTTTTCTAATAATCTCTAATCCACTAAATTGGATGAGGAGTATTTAATCTGATGATTTCAAATAGGTCAAGGATGGTGACACCTAACCTCGTTTAGGTTGATATAGTTGTATGATAATTTTTTTATATGCTACTATAAGGGAGACTATTCATATAATACCTAATGCCCCCATAGTTATTTGGAAATTATAAAACATGAATAATATTCTAATATAGCATCATGATTAATAGTTATTTTCGTAGATTAGTTTTAAAATGACCATATTGACATTTACCAATTGTAATATTTTCATGTTTATATAAAAATAGAAATTATTAATTGATATAGATTGAAAATATTTTTTTATCCCCCTTGAGTTATTTAATTGAATTTTTTCAACAAAAATTATTATCACAATATATATATTATTAATTAATTATTAATGAGATAAAATATTATAATATATGTTAATTTCAAGGATTTTGTTTTTATTTCTCATATCCTTTATTATTGTATATTTGAATTATTTATATTAAAAAATCTAGGTTGGATTGATATACAATATGATTAGTAATGGATACCCTTTATTGTAGATAACATTTAATATTTTGTTGTGAGGTGTTATATTATTGTAAATGTTATTTTTTTGTTTCCATATTATTATTACTATGATGATAATATTCTATATATACATTTCATATGTAATTATAAGGCCCCAACCTTAAACCTTACATAATGTTGAGTTAATACAAGATTACACATTGAGGATCTTTTCAGGTTTAGAGTTTTAGATAATTAGATCATAAAACTTGCATTACATTCCACATTTAAACAAAGTGGTTACATAAAAGACAGTATTCATTCTTTTCACATCAACAGAAACATATTTGAAATAAAACAAGGATTCTTTCTTGACACTTCCTTGACAGTATCATCATGTCATGTACCTTTCCCTTGACCTGTGAAAAACATTTCCAAAACTTGGGATGAGCATAAAAAACTCAGCAAGGGATATAAAAATATATGGAAAGGAAACATGAGTACATGTACACATAAGAATCAATGAAATCATACTTTACTCATAAAACATAATCACTTTAACATACCTCATCAAAACATGAATAAATCATAGAAATCATAAGACATAATGGTAACTTGAGGCATTCATAACCTTCTTATGTAGGGAGTAACCATCTTGGTTACGTTTGGAATACCCACCACAGTATATTGCCAAAATATCTTCGGAGAAACCTTAACGTTTCACTCCTTTGCGTTACCCAATGTATTGGAGAGCTATATCGGGCTCACCTGCCCTTAGTTTATCACGTAACCACCCGTCTTCATAATAATGCCCAAGAACCATAACATAATCTTATCACATAAAACATGCATAAAGGAAACATAACATTTCCACTTTTCAATCAAAATATATCAATAAAACAAATTGATATAAAAAAATTATGAAAACCATTTTCAATACCAAAATAAAAGAGAATTAAAACATGGTATTTATTTTTCTTTTAAAAAAAGGTATGGCTTGTAGAGGATGCTGAAACTAAAATAATGGTCACAACGGTAGAGAAGTCGTTGTCGCCGCATACATACGACAAAAACATTCCCTTTTGTCGTTTAGTAAAATGATTTGTATAAAAAAGATTCCTTTAGGATAAACGTAAAAGTCAAAGGGGTATATACACCGCATAAAAGAAGGTTGTGTATAAAACAAAATATGCCTCAATGAAAGGAGATTGAGATGAAGTCCCATACAAAGATGGTATCTTTGGATTAAGGATAAATCAATTACATAATTATGTGTGAAAAAATAATACACCAAATATAAGTAGATATTATGTGTAATACAATCAGAGGTTATTCAGACATATTCATAGAACGACATATTCAAGGAGTACAAGCTTATCCCAAATAATCAAAATTGGGTTCAGAAGTTCCCTTGCAAAAATTTGACAGCCTAACGGCATCACTACAAAATTCAGAAAAAGAGTTGATGAGAGATAAAAAGGGTATCTCATCACTTGGACATAAAATTTAAATCACTACTCATATATTAGAACATATCTCAACATAATGTTATGTGAATTAAAAGGCATAAAAAAGAAGTCTTTTAAAAAGAGGAGGGGGAAAGGTTCCCTTACCGACATGGGTATCTTTCGAAACATACACCCCGTGAAATAAGGACAATAAAACATTGACGTAAATACTCATAAATGAATTTATATTACACAATGAGTAAAATAATGGGCAGTACATACACCACTCAAAGTAAAGTGTCTCAAATGTAGCATAAATCTCACAGGAATAAAAGTGAGATGAAAAATCCCTTATGAAAACTCGGCAGCCTAACAGTGCCACTTAAAACTTCCAAAAATGGATTGATGAGACAAAATAGGGTCTCTCATCATATTAAAATAAAATTTACAGAATGTGTAATGTAAAAGAACATCCCCCATCATAACAAATAGGAGCTTAAAAGAAGTGACGTAAAGGAGAGTACTTAAAAAGAAAGAGAGAGGTTAGTTCTCTTACGAAAATTCGGCAGCCTAACGGTGCCAATCAAAACATCCAAAATTGATTAATGAGAGAGAATAGGGTCACTCATCATATGAACATAAAAATTACAGTAACATTAATATAAAATAACATCCCAATCAAAAGAAATATGAGCTTAAAAGGAATGACATAAAAGAGTGTACTTAAAAAGAAAGAGAGGAGTAGGATCCCTTACCTCGGGTCCGACTTGACTCGATCGTTCTTTAACGTCCTGAATAATAAACTTGAGTTAATTTATACTTTCTTAGGAGCCTTTTTAAAGTTAAATATTCCTTTTATATCACTTATTTCCATGTTATAAACATTATGTAATCATTTAAGTTAATAATGTTTGCTTTGTCGATATTTGGTTCTTAAGTCGAAAGTGGACTTCTTACAATTACATGTTGTTCGTGTGGTCAAAGTTTCATTATATCCAGAATGCTATTCATGATTTTGATATCATATATATCATAATATAAATGAATTTATAATATTACATAATCATTTAGAGGTAATAAATGAAATGCACCGTTCATGGAGACGGTAAGCCGTACGTACGCATGAACACTACTTTCATTTCTATGTCATATTAATGGAATTAAAACTAAATGATAGGTATGTATATTTTAATTCCAGAATTATATTCATAATTTATATGTAATATACATCATATGTAATAACTTTAAATCCAGCCTTTATACATCCCACATATGGCATTAAAAAATCAAATCACATTGAGGGGGCGGTAGTCCGCACTTCCTAAAATGAAATTATCGTGTTTACCCATAATGGAAACCATAAAGGTATTCTAAAAAAGAAAAATACAGAAGCTTAATTAAAACTTAAACATATTATATATCATATATAAATATATTTACATCTTAATGGCCACATTTTAAGGTGTTATATGAGTGTTGATCAATCATCGTTTCAGGAGGCATAAATTCCCCATCCACAGAAACAGTATGTTCTATAACCATTTGATGTAGGTGAGTGTATGTGTAGCTCGAATGATTCTTATAACAACATACTATTATATTTAATATACTGGATTTGTTACAAAAGAAACTAATAAAAAGAGTTTAGGGGGTTGGAGAAGCAAAATAAAACAAAAGAACACAAGTGAAGACATTACCTTAAAATCGGGTAACTCTTTTTGATTTGAGCTCAAAGGCATCCTTGGGAAGAATTCTGCAAAACGTGAGGCTTCTAGGAGTAATAGAGGGATGTGGATAGGCAAAATGAGCAGGTGTTGGACGAGCCAAAGGCTTGAGAGGTGTGGGTAAGGTGGTAGAGGTGGGGGCCTTTTATAAGAGGAGAGGAGAGGCACTCTTGTAATGTTACAAAATGTTACTTTATTTTCAAATGCGTTTCGGATTTTAAAGGTCCCACATTGATGTATTTCTAGTATAAGGTGGTAAGGATTCTAAATATACTCATCCAATAGGTTTCTAACAAGTTTATGTAATAGTTTTAACATTATCTTTTCATTTTATTTAAATCCTTTTTAATGAGGTAATTGTTGCATCTTCATGATGTCATAAATAATTTAATTTATTTAATGTCTAAAAATTATAAAACAAATATCATGATGTAAGAAATCGTTTTAGCTTTGTAATGAATATTTATAGTCAAAAATATGACTTCTATAACCACATTAAAAAATTGTTTTAGTGAAACATCTCATGCTTGTGACATTTTTATTTTAACTTTAAATAAAAAGTTATTTATGTCATTTTCTGACCAAAGTGGCTCCATGGGGTCCCCAAGTTGACCCATGTATTTTATTGGTCGTCCATGACACATAAAAGAAGGTTAGGACATGTTTCTAGGTCATTTCACATTATTAAAACATAATTTAAACCTTAAATTACACTAATTACATCTAATCGCGATTAAGAACATAAAAGTTACTATTCACCAAAAATTTATTTTAATCCCATTGAACCACATTTTACTTCCTAATGAAAACCCTGTATGTTGGATTTTATGAAATTCAAAACACAGAGGTGGAAAAGTTTCATTTAAATGAAAAATCAGTTTCTTTAACTACCACTTTGTGGTTTCACTATTCATCAAGAATTGATGTTTTTCAGAAAAATACCAAAAATTCACCCTAAGATATATTTGATATTACGAATTCAAAATTTAAGGCTATTTTAAAAAATTCAGAACATATAAGTTTCATTAATTAATTTAATTATTAATTCCCACTGTCAAAACAAATACCGTGTTTTTATGAAACAATAAGTATCAAAAGATTGACTCTAGTTTAAGTCCAATTTCAAGATGAAATTAATTCCAACAACCAAAATTGGATTAAATGGTAAAAATATATTCTAATTGAACTTTAAAACCAATTCAAAAGATAATACAATCATATAAATAAATTAGATTAAAAAGAGGTTTTGAATTAAAATACAACATTGTTCACTATTCATTAAAAAATGAACTTTATCGAAAAAATACCAAAAATTTACACAATGTAAATTTTGATGTCCCGATTCTAAAGAAGAATTTTATTTTGTCAAATATAAAATATTAAATTGTCAAAAAGTGGATTTAAAAGAGGTTCTCCATCAAAAGAAGGTTAAATCGACCTTTTAAAGAATATTAGAATGTTTATGCTTAAAAATTGGATTCATTCACATTTTTAATCCTCTATCATATATTGTAAAAAGTAAAAATATTTGACAAACATATATAATCATTTTTTAGTTAGTTCTGTTCATTCCCTCCAAAACAATGGCTAGGCGTTAACTACCATTTAAGATTATATTATTTAATTATTAGAGTGCAACGTAAGATTTCAAAGGAACTCATTGTTGTGTATTGGGTAAGCCATTGAGCATAGCGTTCCATTTAAATAAATATTGACATTTTATTCACAAATAGGGATAAATATAAAAATTTCATATTCTTTATTTACCTGGGGTGTTACATTCTTCCCCCCTTTTGGGAATTGTGTCCTCACAATTTCAAAATTGGGCTTTGAAACATCCTTGAAAGTCCCACATCGGATCAAGAGTCGGTAAAACAATCACTTTAAAAGAATGGGATATAAGTACAAATGTCACCCGAGTTAACCCATACTAGGATTACAAGTATGAAAATATGGATATGGAGGAGAAGACAAAGGGTCATGTTCTGATGGAGAGTGATAGTAAACATGTCTAGGAGAAATTTAACCATAAGAAAATCGCAAACATGTGATGTGTTAAACAGTATTGGATTCCCCAGTAGGAAAAGTTAATGGACAACATTTTTTTCCAGTTACTTTTCAATGAGGAATTTATTTTTGAGCTTAACTAAAACATAAGGAAACATACTTACTTTTCATGTTAACTTTCAAATTTTACTAGATTTCTTACACGAACTCATATTTTCTCTAAAAGAAGAGTATTTAGGATGACTTTTTTACATTAAGAGAGCTATAATCAACATCTAGAGAATCTCCTAACCCAAAAAGAGAACTATATACTCCCCATGTCTTTAGACTTTAACCAAAACCAAAACCAAAAAGGTTAGTACAAGATCAAATAATCCAGAAAAGGATAACCCTTTATAAAAAGAAAATCTATTCTTAATCTCCAAAATTTGTCCAACAAAACTCAAAGTTCAAAGAGGACCATTTGATAAACAATTTTTCCACAAAATTCTTAAAAGTAAACCAAAATAAGATTGAAACCCAAATATTTGAAGGATTCTGTCACATAGTCTTCCAAGGAACAAATTAACTTTTATCTCCAAATAACATCAGTTGCTCTTAAATTCTCATATTGAAAATTAATTAACCTAATCACATATCCTCGATGATAGGTTAATAATTTCCATAGATAACCCAAAATAAACTTACTCTTGATTCCTAAAATCATCTAACAAAAAAGAATTAGTCAAACTAACCAGGGAATTCACGTAGTCCAGCAGTAGGCGATAAATACCAGTCACACATTGGTTGTGGGTTCGATTCCCGCATCTTTGTCCGACGCGACGGGTGGTCACACGGTCTGCGTGTTTTCCTTTTTATAAAACTCCAAAAAATAACCCTAACATGTTTTAACCTCAATAGTTCCCTTATACCTCTCATTTTCATCCATATTCATTACGATCTCAACATCTTAATTCTTGAAGTCTTATTTCACCACCGTAAGATAAAATAAAACGATTCCCAAAATTAATAACATCATACCTTGATCATCGCGTCCACTCGGTTTCATCATCATCTTGCTCACATAAGTAGAAGTCCCATGCATTACAACAATGATTTAGAGATGCTTCAAAATCATTTGCTTCCTCCATCCAAATACACCTTGTACATCATGGGTCGTATGGGTGTTCACAGAAAAACAGTTTTGTAAAATAATCATATATGACATATAATTCCAAAACATATGATAAAACATGATTTCTATAAAATAGTCGGACAGAATTTGAGTTGAAACTTTCTATTACTGATCCTTTTAAAATACCATATGTATGTGCTGAGAGACTATATTTTAAAAGAAAATATAAATAGGTTGCGCAAGGGTCTCCTTCCTCAGCACCATTTTTTAAATAATAATATGCTTCAAATTCTTGTGATAAGGTAAAATAGTTGAAAATACCTTGATAATATTTTCCTTTCTTGAAAATATGAGAATATTGTGAAAATAGTATTTGTCTAAAAACAACCCATGACCCACGATGATAACGAGGTATAGTGGAGGTGTTTGATATCTCAAACAACATCTTGCAAGTGAATTGTATGCTAGAAAAAGTTTCACAATCATCCGAACATGACTTTACAATAATTATTGCAAGCATGTCATCCGGAAGAGATAGGAATATCATTTGAGATCCTTATCCTTCCATTTGTAACCGACTTTACTTGACCTGAAAAAAGTTATAAAACAAGTATTTAAATGAAATAATAGATATAGGGACTAATCATGTGTCTAACAAAAACTCCTAATCCCTAAAGTTTTCCAAACCAACATTTGATACAAACTATAAGGCCCCAACCATAAACCTTACTTAATCTTGAGTTAATACAAGATTACACATTGAGGATCTTTTTAGGTTTATAGTTTTAGAGAATTAGATCATAAAACTTGCATTACATTCCACATTTAAACAAAGTGGTTACATATAAGATAGTATTCATTTTTTTCCCATCAACGGAAACATGTTTAAAATAAAACATGTATTCTTTCATGACACTTCCTTGACACTATCATCATATCATGTACCTCTCCCTTGACCTGTGAAAAACATTTCAAAAGCATGGGATGAGCATAAAAAGCTCAGTAAGGTATATAAAAATATATGGAAATGAAACATGAGTACATGTACACATAAGAATCAATGAAATCATACTTTACTCATAAAACATAAGCACTTTAACATACCTCATAAAAAAATGAATAAATCATTGAAATCATAATACATAAAGGTAACTTGTGGGATTCATAACATTCTTACATAGGGAGTAACCCTCTTGGTTACGTTTGGAAAACCCACCACACTATATTCCCTAAATCTCTTCGGAGAAACCTTAACGTTTCACTCCTTTGCGTTACCCAATGCATTGGAGAGCTATATCGGGCTCACCCGCCCTTAGTTTATCACGGAACCACCCGTCTTCATAATAATGCCCAAGAACCATAACATAATCATATCACATAAAACATGCATAAAGGAAACATAAAAATTCCACTTTTCAATCACAAGATATCAATACAACACATTGATATAAAAACATTATGAAAACCATTTTCAATAACAAAAATAAAAGAAAAGTAAAACATGGTATTTATTTTTCATTTAAAAAAGGTATGGCTTGTAGAAGAAGCTGAAACTCAAATAATGGTCATGGCGGCGGAGAAGTCGTTGTCGCCGCATACATACGACAAAAACATTCCCTTTTGTCGTTTAGTAAAATTCGTTGTATAAAAAAGGTTCCTTTCGGATAAACGTAAAATTAAAAGGGGTTTATACACCGTATAAAAGAAGGTTGTGTATAAAACAAAATATGCCTCAATGAAAGGAGATTGAGACGAAGTCCCATACAAAGAAGGTATCCTTGGATTAAGGATAAATCAATTACATAATTATGTGTGACAAACTAATACACAAAATATAAGTGGATATTAAGTGTAATAAAATCAGAGGTTATTCACACATATTCATAGAACTACATATTCAATGAGTACAAGATTATCCCAAAGAATCAAAATTAGGTTAAGAAGTTCCCTTGAAAAAATTTGACTGCCTAACGACATCACTACAAAATTCAGAAAATGTGTTGATGAGAGATAAAAAGGGAATCTCATCACTTGGAAATAAAATTTAAATCACTAAGGATATAGAAGAAAATATCCCAACATAATGTTATGTGAATTAAAATACATAACAAAATAAGCCTTTTAAAAAGAGGAGGGTGAAAGGTTCCCTTACCGACATGGGTATCATTCGAAACATACACCCCGTGAAAGAAGGACAATACAACATTGATGTAAATAATCATAAATGAAATTATATTACATAATGAGTAAAATAATGGGAAGTAAATACACCACTCAGTGGAAATTGTGTCCAATGTACATAAATTTCACGGGAATAAAAGTGAGATGAAAAATCCCTTATGAAGACTCGGCAGCCTAACGACGCCACTTAAAACTTCCAAAAATGGATTGATGAGATCAAATGTGTTCTCTCATCATATTACAATAAAATTTACAGAAAGTGGAATATAAAAGAACATCCCCCATCCTAACAAATAGGATCTTAAAAGAAGTGACATAAAGGAGAGTACTTAAAAAGAAAGAGATAGGTTAGATCTCTTACGAAAATTCAGCAGCCTAACAGCGCCACTCAAAACTTCCAAAATGGAATGATGAGAGAGAATATGGTCTCTCATAATATGAAAATAAAAATTACAGTAAGATTAATATAAAACAACATCCCAATCAAAAGAAATATGAGCTTAAATGTAATGACATAAAAGAGTGTACTTAAAAAAAAAGAGGAGTAGGATCCCTTACCTCGGGTCCAACTTGACTCGATCGTTCTTTAACGTCCTGAATAATAAACATGAGTTAATTTATAATTTCTTAAGAAACTTTTTCAAATTCATTATTCCTTTTATATCACTTATTTCCATGTTATAAACATTATGTAATCATTTAAGTTAATAATGTTTGTTTTGTCGATATTTGGTTCTTAAGTCGGAAGTGGACTTCTTACAATTACACGTTGTTTGTGTGGTCAAAGGTTAATTATAACTAGAATTATATTCATGATTTGGATATCATATATATCAGAATATACATGTATTTATAATATTACCAAATAATTTAGAGGTAAGAAATGAAATGCACCGTTCATGGAGACGGTAAGCCGTACGTACACATGAACGCTAACTTCATTTCTATGTCATATTAATGGAATTAAAACTAAATGATAGGTATGTATATTTTAATTCCATAATTATATTTGTTGGTCGGAGAGGATTACTCAAGAGGGGGGTGAATTGAGTACCAATTAAAATTTCTGTATTTAAAAACAATGTCTTAACGACCCCCAAACAAAATAATAGATTAAACTGTAGTGAATTTATATTAATGTAGAGATTCTGTTAGGTTCTCAAGGGATTGATTAATTCCCAGTTAATCAACACAAGAGTGTGTGATTATCTTTTGAAGCTAACTTACTAATCTACACTTAACATAAACACTTGCTAATTTAATTATCAAAGTAACTTTAAAAACAGTATTGGTTTTAAAGTGATTAGCAGCGGAATAAAACTTTGAAATAGATGGCACAACAATGTAACCAAGAGGTTCAGTCTCAAGCCGAGACTTAGTCCTCTCAAAAGTTTATATAAAAATGATCCACACCCTGGATCGGGGTTCAACAGTTTACAACTGTCCAGGTCCAAGACCTCTACCACTGTTCTTCGTGGGAAACAGTACAACAGCAACCAGCTGTCCAGGTCACACACGACCTCTACCACAGTTCTTCGTGGGAAAGAAAGAATGGAAGAGTTTTGTAAGGATTTACAGATCCTTCAGTTTGAGTACAGGAGACAGTGTATGTGTTAGATATAGCAGATAACACACACTGCTCGAAATGAATGGTAATAAATCACAGAACAAGAGATGTAGAGTTTAGAGATGGTTCTGGTGATTTCAGTATAGCTCTGGACTCCTTTGGATTTGATTAGAAGTGAGTCTGAGTCCTCTTCTCATTTCTGTTGAGAAACAGAGTGTCGTATGCTCTAGGTTCACAGGTGGTGAGAATGTAGTTGATGAAGTTCTTCTTGTATGCACAGAACACTCCTCGAGTATGCTTGATTGTCTATGAGCTCCTCTATGTTCTTCTCGTGCTTGTGTCGTTTTTTGGTATATTGGATGCACCGCACTTTTTGGTTCGCTTCTTGTTGCTTGTTTTCTTCACACGTTCGCGCATATTTCTGGTATGTAGTCTTCTCGTATTTATCTCCCATCAGGGGACAGAAAAGATTTCTTTTCAGTAGGTACGAGGTACGGGTTCCTGACATCCGACAACCTTTATCAGATATTTGACAAAACATTAAAATGTATGATATGACCGTTAGATAGATTAAATAAAGGAAATAAAGAAATTCAAACAGTGAGTCGAGTGATCGGTAGGTAATCAGCATCGGTAGCTTGAACATCGGTAGCTTGAACATTAGTAGCTTGAACATCGGTAGCTCAAACATTAGTAGCTTGAACATCGGTAGCTTGAACATTAGTAGCTTGAACATCGGTAGCTCAAACATTAGTAGCTTTAACATCGGTAGCTCAATGTCATTAGTTGCTCTGACTCTATCGGTTGCTCCATGCGTCGGTAGGTACATGCGTGTATCAATGACTGTTTATCGGTAGCTCCATGCGTCGGTAGGTACATGCGTGTATCAATGACTGTTTATCGGTAGCTCCATGCGCCGGTAGGTACATGCATCGGTAGCTCCATGCGTCGGTGGCTGTGAGTCTATCGGTAGCTTTGTCCATCAGTGACTTCTTCCATCGGTAGCTATTTATACTTACACCGGTAGCTCTAAGTTTGTATCGGTAGTTGTTTGTAAGTACATCGGTAACTCTGTGTTAAGTCTATCGGTAGCTGTCTGTCGGTAGACTAAGTCTATCGGTAGACTGGTTACCGGTAGCTCTTTATCAGTATCTATAGACAGATTACTTATCTGTTTTATGCAGAACACATCTGATTGTGTTAGAATCAATTTATAACTTGTATGAACATGGATAAATGATGATTAACATATTCCAAAGACTATTTTTAAAAAGTGTTATTGATTTGATCACAGATTGGAGAGAATTAAAGTATAGATCAACAATACTTAACAATATCATAGAGAATGAAAACATAATTGGGATTTGCAACACAAATAAATACATGATTGAGATTATCAAAATAGGTGAGGTCAACAATCTCCCCCTTTTTGATAATCACAATTTATGATATGGTAATATGGGCATTTAACATAGTGAGAATATAATAGTAAAGAGTATAATATTGAATTCAATTTTCTCAGAGAAAACAGCATCAGAGATAATAGAAATAGTATGATATAAACATAAGTTATCAGAGGTAAAAATAATAAGGTACTATATAGACATAAGGTATCAGAGATAAAAATGGAAACAAAACAAAGGATAATGTGTCTCCCCTTATGCCTTATTTTTCTCCATTGAAAATATTTCTCATTTTGTTCTCCTCCTTATTCTCTCATAAAAAGTTTCTCCCCCTCTCTTATTGTTCTCCCCCTTTGTGATAATCAAAAAGTGGGAAAGCATATATATATATAGAGGAGAGAAATAAAACAAGAGAAGTAAAAAAAATTCTGTATTATAGTAGTCAAAAAGTACAACAAAAACAGATTACAAAGGAATTCCTATCAAAAAGCTTGGCCACTGGTTCAATCCGCATCTGCAATGTGAGATTTTCCTTTGGGATCAGAAGGATGCTCGGGTGGTGAGGATTCAGGTGAAGGTTTGGGAATGCCAGAAAAGATCAAAGAAGGTTGGGCCACTGACACAGAGTCAGGCTTGTAGGTTGAAGATTTTTGGGTGATCATTGGTTTGAGGCTTTGAATGGCTTGAACAGGAGTCAGCTGGACTGAGGAAGCAGCTGAGGCAGAAGCAGGTAAAGCAGGAGGGATGATGACTGGTCTAGCATCAACATGCAAGAAGGGCAGTAGCAGATTTCTAAAATCCATAATAATTCCTCCTCCTCTTTCCATAGCAGAGATGAAATCATCTTTGTTCTCCATGAATTTCTCTAAGGCAGGAGTCAGTTCTCTCAGCTTTCTCACTTGTTCTTTGAAAGCTTGGGTGACTGGAGGGAGCTTCATGTGTTCCAACATTAGCTTGAAGTGGTGTTCGAGTTGATGCTTGGTGAAAATTTTGGAGAAGTAGTAGTCCACTTTGCTTTTTATGGCTTCTTGAGAGGCAGAGGCTTCTCTCATAAAATCTTGAACAATCTTCATGATTTCTCTGGCAGAATCCCTTGTAGAAAGCACCACTCGGCTTAACTCTGATGAGTCCCCAGAGCCACTGGTTGAAATAGAACCAATCTCCTCCTTCAATATTGCTCGAACTGAGTTCATATCAAATGATGGTTTGGATGTGAGAGGGCCAAGAGAGAAGGAAACAGTTTCTTTAAAACTCTTTGACAAACCACTGATTAGGCTTTGAACTTGAGAGTCTTGTAATTGAACATGATCCTTCACTGAGGTTTTGAAACTTTCAAACACTGAGACAAACTGGCTGACTACACTCTTCACATAAGCTAGGTCCTTGTCAGCTTGAGACTTGGAGCTCATATAGGAATCCAAAGCAACAACTGATGTCTTGAGAGCTTCCAGATCAGCTTCGATTTTTGAAGACTGAGTCTGGCATTCTTTCACTTCTTCCATAAGCTCAGACATAAAGGAAGATAAATTACAAGCCAGAGATAGCTCGAAGGATCTCTCTAGAATTTTCATTTCTTCATAAAAGCTTTCCTTCATCTCAGCAACTGAAGCACTGAATGATTCTTTTATCTCATTCTTCATGGATTCAAGATCTGATTTGGAAACAAAATCACTTGAGACAACTGCAGCAGATCCCCTTGCTGAGGCCAAATTAACTACAGAAGTAGTCATTATTGAATTAATTGAGGATGCAAGAGAGGTTTCCATTAGCTTCACTTCTTCAACAAAACTGGATTTGAGGTCCTCTTTCAGCTTATTCAAATCATGAAATCTGACTACATCGTCTGGCAACAACTCAGCAGCAAGATCATAATTGGTCTTTGGTCTATCCACAGACATCTCATTGTCAGAATCTGGATAATCCAATCCACAGACTATAAACCCTGGGTCTTCTACCCAGTCTCCAAGCTCAACAGCTACTGTAACATTTCCAAGCACAGACTGATGCTCCCCCTCAATGGGTGCATTCTCATGTATCACAACAGCCTTTGCTGCTGGCCGTTCTTCATCAGAATCTTCTACCACAAGTTCTACAGGTGCAGCATCTAGAAGATCTTCTGATACAGGTACATCATCTTCTCTATCTCTTTCTTCTTCAGCAGCAGGTATAGCTGAGTTTCCAATTAAGGGACTCATACTTAACCTACCAGAAGAAGGCGATTCAAATGCATTCTCCTTTTCCTCTTCTTTTTGGTGAGGTACAGACTGGTCTTCCTCATAAGTAGGCAAAACTTCCTCTACTTTTCCTTTCCTAGAATAAACCAATTCTGCAACAGGACTTGGGGGCAAGTCTGGATCTCCTCCAACATCCATAGGAGTTTCTTCTTCTTCTTCTTCTTCTGTCTCATCACTATAAGCAGGTTCCTCTTCATCAGGTCTTAGACTCGGATCTCTCATATCCTTTGGTCTTGAGGGATAGTCCACAAGATTAAACCTATCATAGATTTTCTGATCATCACTGACCCATTCTCCCTTCCATGGGTTCCAGTTAATTTTCATATACTTACATACAGTCGAGGTGATGCAGAAATTGTTCTTGACTACAACTGTCTCATCCTGAGACTCAGCTATTTCTTTCACTTTTATCATCACTGAAATCAGCTTGGCAAAGAACAAAGCATTGGTCTTTGACTTTGGTCTAATCATGACTTCCATTTGAAGCATCAACAATCTGCACAGATTGATTTTTACACCATGTCTTAGCAAATGAAGAAGATAGATATCTTGATATCTCAGATTTGCAAAATCTCCTCTCCTCGGTATCAACACATGCTGAACAAATTTGAAAAGCAGTCGATTCTCTCCATCCATTTCAGCAGCTACCACTTGCCTTTGATTTCTATTCCCAGTCAGCTCTTGTAAGGCAGTCTCATAATCAAAAATGTCACTACTAGGTGGCATTGCTCTTGATACATACCCAGAGACACCTTCATGTGGTACTTTTAAACTCTCAGCCCACTCTACTGAAGAAAAAGACATCTCTTTTCCATTTACAAAAGAGCTTACCCGATTCTCATTCTCAGACTTCTCAAAGGTTACAAACTCATAGAACTGCTTTACCAATTTCGGGTAGTATGGGCCATTGTTGTTCGAGAAACAATCCACCCATTTTTGGTCTTCCAAAATCTCGAGCACTAAGGATTTGCTAGGCAGTAGCCATTCCACGCACAGTTCCTTCTCGATTACTATGTCTCTATTCTGCAAGTGAGGATTCACTGGTCGCCTTCCCGATCTAGTTTTGACTTCACTAGCACTGGCTTTATGCTGTGTCTTCTGCTTCTTAGCATTTGGTTCTACACTTTCATCTCTGACGATAGGAAGCTTGGTTTTTGCCATCGCGGGTTTAGGGTTCTTGGTCGATTTGGGTGCTAAGGTTCGAAGGTGAGAGATTTTGAGCTCGGTGAGGTAAGAAGTGGCTTAGACTTAGTTTTATCATTTAGGAATTCCAAATAAACGTTTAAAATAGAGTAATAAAATAAAATAGAACGATTCGTATTCTTGGCGGCAGAAAGAAGTTTTAAACTTTGCATCGGTGTGAGTTAATCATCGGTGAGAAAAACAAATCGGTGAGAATTTCACATCAGTGAGAATTTCACATCAGTGAGGATTTCACATCAGTGAGAATTTTCACACCGGTTGTGATTAAACATTCCCAGTTCATGTCTTATGAAACTTAGCCTATCCGAACTTAAAGGTTTAGTGAAAATATCAGCCAATTGATGTTCAGTGCCAATAAATTCAAGAGAAATATCACCTTTTTGATAGTGATCTCTTAGGAAATGGTGTCTTACATCTATGTGTTTGGTTCTAGAGTGAGATACAGGATTCATAGAGATGTTTATTGCACTGGTGTTATCACAGTTGATTGAAACATGTTTAAAAACGTATCCATAGTCCAAAAGAGTGTGTTTCATCCACAGAATTTGTGCACAGCAACTACCAGCAGCTATATATTCTGCTTCAGCAGTAGATAATGCAACCGAGTTCTGTTTCTTACTACACCAAGAAACTATGGATTTTCCAAGCAAATGACATGTTCCTGATGTGATTTTTCTATCTAACTTACAACCAGCAAAGTCAGCATCTGAATAACTCATTAACTCAAAGGATTGTCCTTTTGGGTAAAACAAACCTAAGTTAACCGTGTGTTTGAGATATTTAAAAATTCTTTTAACAGCAAGCAAATGAGATTCTTTTGGGTTAGCTTGAAATCTAGCACACATACACACACTAAACATAATATCAGGTCGACTAGAAGTAAGATAAAGTAAACTACCAATCATACCTCTGTAATTTGTTTGATCAACTGGTTTCCCAGTTTCATCTGCATCCAATTTACAAGTAGTACTCATAGGAGTTTCACTTTCCTTGATACTATCCAGACCAAAACGTTTTAAAAGATCCTTTGTATATTTACTTTGATTCAAAATAATACCATTTTCATTTTGAAATACTTGAAATCCAAGAAAGTACTTAAGCTCTCCCATTAAGCTCATTTCAAATTCATTTTGCATACTTTTTGAAAAATCATCACATAAAGAGTGTTTAGAAGATCCAAAAATAATATCATCAACATATATTTGTACAACTAAAACATCTTTAGAAATTCTTTTAATGAATAGAGTTGGATTAGCAATCCCTTTAGTAAAACCTTTTGAAATAAGGAAATTGCTAAGTCTATCATACCAAGCTCTTGGAGATTGTTTTAATCCATACAAAGCTTTAGAAAGTTTAAAAACTTGATTTGGAAAATGAGGGTTAGCAAATCCAGGTGGTTGTTCTACAAAAACATCTTCAATTATAAAACCATTTAGAAATGCACTTTTCACATCCATTTGATATAACTTGAAATCCAGATGTGCAGCATATGCAAGTAAGATCCTAATGGCTTCTAGTCTAGCTACAGGTGAAAAAGTTTCCTCATAGTCTATGCCTTCTTCTTGACTATATCCTTGTGCAACTAGTCTAGCTTTGTTTCTAACTATATTTCCAGATTCATCTACTTTATTTCTAAAAACCCATTTTGTGCCTATTGTCAAAGTGTCCTTGGGTCTATCAACTAATTCCCAGACTTTGTTTCTTTCAAACTGATTTAATTCTTCCTGCATAGCTATTACCCAGAATTCATCATTGATAGCATCATTGATATTTTTGGGTTCCAGCTGTGAAAGAAAGGCTTGATGTTCAACCTGGTTTCTTAGAGAAGCTCTAGTTTGTGTTCCTCTATCAAGATTACCAACAACAGCTTCTAAAGGATGATTCTTTAGAATCCTCGTTGATCTAGTAAAGGTTGGACTAGAAATTTCAGGTTCATCTATAGGTTCGGGTTCAACAGAAGCAGATTCTGGAGAAAGTCCAGAACTGGATACTTTTATAACAGGTTCTTTAGATTTATCATTAAGGTCCAGAATAGATAAGTCTTCTTCAAGATTTTCAAGAGAGGTTTTAGGCTCATGTGGATCAGTTTCATCAAATTTGATGTGAACAGATTCTTCCACACATTTGGTTTTCTTATTGAATACTCTATAGGCTTTACTTGAAATAGAGTAACCCAGAAAAACTCCTTCATCACTTTTGGAAGCAAACTTATCCAGATTATCTTTAGTATTCAGAATAAATACTTTGCAACCAAAAACTTTAAAGTAATTAACCTTAGGCTTTCTATTGTTCCACAATTCATAAGGGGTTTTCTTAAGAACTGGTCTAATCAAGACTCTATTAATAACATAACAAGCTGTATTTATAGCTTCAGCCCAAAAATAAATAGGCAGGTCATATTCATTGAGCATGGTTCTAGCAATTTCTTGAAGGGTTCGGTTTCTTCTTTCTACTACACCATTCTGTTGGGGTGTTCTAGGGGCAGAGAAGTTATGAGTATAGCCATTATGTGAACAATAAGATTCAAAATCTTGATTTTCAAACTCACGACCATGATCACTTCTCAGGGTTTTAATCTTAAGTCTGCTAAGGTTCTCTACAGACTTGGAGTATTTGACAAAGTAAGAACAAGCTTCACTTTTGTGAGCTAGAAAATATACCCAAGTATATCTAGAAAAGTCATCTACAAGAACATAAACATAGTGCTTCCCATTTAAACTAGAAACTCTTGATGGTCCAAACAAATCCATGTGAACCAATTCAAGTGGTTGAGAAGTTGAAACTTCTTTCTTTGATTTAAAAGAAACTTTGTGTTGTTTTCCCTTTTGACAGGGGTTACACACTCTATCATTTGGGAATTCTAACTTAGGTAGGTCTCTAACTAGGTTTTTCCTAGAATGTTTTCTAAGTGAGTGAATGTTGCAATGTCCTAATCTTCTATGCCATAGCCAAGATTCTTTATGAAAAGCATTCAAACAATTAATATTCTGCTTAGCTAAAGAATTCAGATTAACAGCTTAAACATTTTCATTTCTTAAGGCAAGAAATACCAAAACATTCTTAGAATCAAAAACTTTGCAAGAATGATTTTCAAATTTAACATGAAAACCATCATCACATAACTGAGAAATACTTAATAAATTGTATTTAAGGCCATCAACAAATAAAACTTTATAAATCAAAATTGAATCAGTGTTACTAATCTGGCCTAGGCCGATGATTTTCCCTTTTGAGTTATCACCAAAGGTGACAAAGCCTCCATCAACTTTTATTAAACTCTTGAAACAAGAGAAGTCTCTTGACATATGTCTTGAACATCCACTGTCCAAATACCACGTCTCTTTACAGGAGCTCTTTAAGCAAGTTCCCTACAAAACAGATTTAGATGGGAGATGATTTTGGTACTCAGATTTTCTTGGGTCCAGACAGGTTAGCCAATAACACTTTAGGTACCCATATTTGTCTAATGGGTCTCATATAATTTGTAGAATTGACATGCTTTGAAAGATAAACTTTATTAGATCCATAGCTATGTATATAACTGGTTGAAACATATGAAGTTCCAAAATTACCTTCATTCTGTCCAGATTTAGAAATGAATCTAGTTTTAGCAATTTTCCTTTGTCCAGGTTGGTATCCTATACCAGTAGTATATTTAGGTGCTACTTGCTTTCCTAGCATCTGTGTTAGAGTATTCTTTCCATTGGTGAACTTCTCTAAGTCTTTTCTAAGTTGCTCATTTGACAGTTTCAGTTCTGTATTTTCTTTTAACAGTTGAGCATTTTTCTCTTTTTCAATAGTAAGTTCGGTTTTAACTGTAGTGGTGAGAGCATGTTGTTTCTTTAATGACTTGTATTTATCCTTAAGTTCATTACATGTCTCTTCCAGCATATCACAGTATTCAAACAGTTCAGATTTAGACATGTTATCACCTTCAGAATCATCTCCAGAATAATATGAATTTGAACCAGGAGTTTCAGCAGTTACCTCAGAAGTGTTTGTCATAAAACACATGTTGGCTTGATTCCTTTCAGAGTCTGAAGATTCAGCTTCACTTGTGCTGTCTTCTGAAGCAATCCAAGTAGCCTTCATGGCTTTCTTAAACTTATTGTCCTTATATTCATATTTCTTTTTATACTTCAGCTTTGGACAGTCGGCTTTAATGTGTCCTTTTCTCTTGCACTCATACCAGACAACATCATCTGACTTGTCATTCTTCTTCCAGTCCTTTTTCCATTTTCCTTGGTGATCATACTTACCCTTATAATTTGTTTTTCTGAAGAACTTCTTTTTCCTATAAAATTTCTTAAATCTTCTAGCAATGTGAGCCATCTCAGCATCACTGTCAGAATCACTTCCACTGTCTTCACAACTTGAACTTTCAACTACAGCTTGAAGCTTTTCCTTGTCCTTATTCTTTGAAGATGAGGATTTGAAAGCGACAGACTTTCTGCAGGTTCATTTTCTTCCTCTTTGTTCACTTTAAGCTCTTCTTCATACATCATCAGCTTGCCAATTAGTTCCTTGACAGGTAGAGCAGCTATGTCACATGATTCTCTGATTGAGACAGATGTGCCTCTCCATCTATCAGGTAGACATCTCAAAATTCTCAAAATTTGTTCCTTCGATGAGACATCCTTTCCCAGCGAGATCATTGTATTGACAATTTCGTTGAACCTGAGATACATGTCAGAAATGGGTTCGTCAGGCTTCATTTTAAAATTATCATACTTGATAGTATAGGTGTTCAATCTCATTTCTTTAACATTAGTTGTTCCTTCATGAGAAACAGCTAAGGTATCCCAAATTTCATATGCAGTTTTACATGCAGAAATTCTATTAAACTCTTCATCTCCTAGAGCACAGTACAAGGCATTCATAGCTTTACAGTTGTTATTGTATGCAGTCTTTTTAGGTTCATCCCAAGTAGATCTAGCAGTAATAGGAATTTTGTATTCTGATTCAATAGCAGTCCAAATATCAAAACCTATGCTTTCTAGATGGATTTTCATTTTCAGCTTCCACTGAGCATAATTAGTTCCATTGAAGAAAGGTGGCCGGTTAGTAGCAGCACCCTCAAGTCTATTGTCCATGATGAGAAAATTTTAAAGAGATAAAAATTTAGAAATAACAGAAATTTTAAGAACTTTAAAATACAACTAAAATCACAGTTCAAAAGCAGAGTACTTTTAGAAAGTATTTTCAACCTCTGATACCAAGTGTTGGTCGGAGAGGATTACTCAAGAGGGGGGTGAATTGAGTACCAATTAAAATTTCTTTATTTAAAAACAATGTCTTAACGACCCCCAAACAAAATAATAGATTAAACTGTAGTGAATTTATATTAATGTAGAGATTCTGTTAGGTTCTCAAGGGATTGATTAATTCCTAGTTAATCAACACAGGAGTGTGTGATTATCTTTTGAAGCTAACTTACTAATCTACACTTAACATAAACACTTGCTAATTTAATTATCAAAGTAACTTTAAAAACAGTATTGGTTTTAAAGTGATTAGCAGCGGAATAAAACTTTGAAATAGATGGCACAACAATGTAACCAAGAGGTTCAGTCTCATGCCGAGACTTAGTCCTCTCAAAAGTTTATATAAAAATGATTCACACCCTGGATCGGGGTTCAGCAGTTTACAACTGTCCAGGTCCAAGACCTCTACCACTGTTCTTCGTGGGAAACAGTACAACATCAACCAGCTGTCCAGGTCACACACGACCTCTACCACAGTTCTTCGTGGGAAAGAAAGAATGAAAGAGTTTTGTAAGGATTTACAGATCCTTCAGTTTGAGTACAGGAGACAGTGTATGTGTTAGATATAGCAGATAACACACCCTGCTCGAAATGAATGGTAATAAATCACAGAACAAGAGATGTAGAGTTTAGAGATGGTTCTGGTGATTTCAGTATAGCTCTGGACTCCTTTGGATTTGATTAGAAGTGAGTCTGAGTCCTCTTCTCATTTCTGTTGAGAAACAGAGTGTCGTATGCTCCAGGTTCACAGGTGGTGAGAATGTAGTCGATGAAGTTCTTCTTGTATGCACAGAACACTCCTCGAGTATGCTTGATTGTCTATGAGCTCCTCTATGTTCTTCTCGTGCTTGTGTCGTTTTTTGGTATATTGGATGCACCACACTTTTTGGTTCGCTTCTTGTTGCTTGTTTTCTTCACACGTTCGCGCATATTTCTGGTATGTAGTCTTCTCGTATTTATCTCCCATCAGGGGACAGAAAACATTTCTTTTCAGCAGGTACGAGGTACGGGTTCCTGACATCCGACAACCTTTATCAGATATTTGACAAAACATTAAAATGTATGATATGACCGTTAGATAGATTAAATAAAGGAAATAAAGAAATTCAAACAGTGAGTCGAGTGATCGGTAGGTAATCAGCATCGGTAGCTTGAACATCGGTAGCTTGAACATTAGTAGCTTGAACATCGGTAGCTCAAACATTAGTAGCTTGAACATCGGTAGCTTGAACATTAGTAGCTTGAACATCGGTAGCTCAAACATTAGTAGCTTGAACATCGGTAGCTCAATGCCATTAGTTGCTCTGACTCTATCGGTTGCTCCATGCGTCGGTAGGTACATGCGTGTATCAATGACTGTTTATCGGTAGCTCCATGCGCCGGTAGGTACATGCGTGTATCAATGACTGTTTATCGGTAGCTCCATGCGCCGGTAGGTACATGCATCGGTAGCTCCATGCGTCGGTGGCTGTGAGTCTATCGGTAGCTTTGTCCATCAGTGACTTCTTCCATCGGTAGCTATTTATACTTACACCGGTAGCTCTACGTTTGTATCGGTAGCTGTCTGTAAGTACGTCGGTAACTCTGTGTTAAGTCTATCGGTAGCTGTCTGTCGGTAGACTAAGTCTATCGGTAGACTGGTTACCGGTAGCTCTTTATCAGTAGCTATAGACAGATTACTTATCTATTTTATGCAGAACACATCTGATTGTGTTAGAATCAATTTATAACTTGTATGAACATGGATAAATGATGATTAAAATATTCCAATGACTATTTTTAAAAAGTGTTATTGATTTGATCACAGATTGGAGAGAATTAAAGTATATATCAACAATACTTAACAATATCATAGAGAATGAAAACATAATTGGGATTTGCAACACAAATAAATACATGATTGAGATTATCAAAATAGGTGAGGTCAACAATATTCATAATTTATATGTAACATAAATCATATATACTAACTTTAAATCCATCTTTTATACATCCCATATATGGCATTAACGAACCAAATAACATTGAGGGGGCGGTAGTCCACACTTCCTAAAATGAAATTATCGTGTCTACCCACAATGGAAACCATAAAGGTATGCCACAAAAGAAAAATACAGAACCTTAAGTAAAAAATAAACATATTATATATCATATATAAATATAGTGACATCTTAATGACCACCTTTTAAGGTGTTATATGAGTGTTGAACAATCATCGATTCGTGAGGCAGAAATTCGCCATCCACAGAAACAGTATATTCTTTAACCATTTGATATAGGTGTGTGTAAGTGTAGCTCGAATTATTCTTATAACAACATCCTAGTATATTTAAGATACTATATTTTTTACAAAAGAAATTATGAAAAAGAGTTTAGGGGGTTGGAGAAGCAAAATAAAACAAAATAACACAAGTGAAGACATTACCTTAAAATCAGTTAACTCTTTTTGATTTGAGCTAAAAGGCTTCCTTGGGAAGACTTCTTCCCAATGTGAGGATTCTTGGAGTACTAGAGGGATGTTGAGAGGAAAAATGAGCAGGTTTCATCCAAGCCAAAGGCTTGAGAGGTGTGGGTAAGGTGGTAGAGGTGGGGGCCTTTTATAAGAGTAGAGGAGGGGTACTCTTGTAAAGTTACAAAATGTTACTTTATTTTCAAATGAGTTTCGGATTTTAAAGGTCCCACATTGATTTATTTCGAGGATAAGGTGGTAAGGGTTCGAAATATACTCATCCAATAGGTTTTTGACAAGTTTATGTTATATTTTTAACATTATATTTTCATTTTATTTAAATCCTTTTTTAATGAGGTAATCGCTGTATCATCATAATGTCATAAATAATTTAATTTATTTAATGTCTAAAAATTATAAAATAAATATCATCATGTAGGAAATATTTTTATCTTTCTATTGAATATTTATAGTCAAAAATATGACTTGTATAACCCCATTAAAAAATTGTTTTAGTGAAACATCCCATGCTTGTGACATTTTTATTTTAACTTTAAATAAAAGGTTATTTATGTAATTTTCCAAACAACGTGGCTCCATGGGGTCCCCATGTTGACCCTTGGATTTTCTTAGTTGGAAATGACACATACAATGAGGGTAGGACATGTTTCTAGGTCATTTCACATTATTAAAACATTATTTTTACCTTAAATTACACAAATTACCTCTAATTGCGATTAGGAACATAAAAGTTACTATTCAGCAAAAAATAATTTTAATCCCATTGAACCAAATTTTACTTCTTAATGATAACCATGTATGTCAGATTTTTGAAATTCAAAACATAGAGGTGGAAAAGTTTCATTTAAATGAAAAATCAGTTTCTTTAACTACCACTTAGTGGTTTCACTATTCATCAAAAATTGAAGTTTTTCAGAAAAATACCAAAAATTCACCCTAAGATATATTTGATATTAAAAATTCAAAAATGAAGTCTATTTTACAAAATTCAAAACATATAAGTTGCATTATTTAATTTAATAATTAATTCCCGCTGTCAAAACAAATAGCGTGTTTTTAAGAAATAATATGTATCAAAAGATTGACTCTAGTATAAGTCCAATTTCACGATGAAATTAATTACAAAAACCAATATTGTATTAAATGGTAAAATTATATTCTAATTGTACATTAAAAACAATTAAAAAGATAATATAATCATATAAATAAATTAGATTAAAAAGCGGTTTTGAATTAAAATACAACATTTTCACTGTTCATTAAAAAATGAACTTTATCGGAAATATACCAAAAATTTACACAATGTAAATTTTGATGTCCCGATTATAAAGAAGAATTTTATTTTGTCAAATATAACACATAAAATTGTCAAAAAGTGGATTTAAAAGAGGTTCTCCATCAAAAGACGGTTAATCGACCTTTTAAAGAATATTAGAATGTTTATGCTTAAAAATTGGATTCATTCACATTTTTAATTCTCTTACATTTATTGTAAAATGTAAAAATATTTGACAAACATATATAATCATTTTGTAGTTAGTTATGTTCATTCCCTCCATTACAACGGCTTGGCGTTAACTACCATTTAAGATTATATTATTTTATTATTAGAGTGCAACGTATGATTTCAAAGGAACTCGTTGTTGTGTATTGGGTAAGCCATCGATCATAGAGTTCCCTTTAAATTAATATTGACATTTTATTCACAAATAAGGATAAATATAAAAATGACATATTCTTTATTTACCTGGGGTGTCACAGTAAGGGTATTAAATAATATGGTTTTGTTAAGGAGGCTTTTGTGATGGTGAACATACTAATGTTAGTAGGGGTTAAGAGTGTATACAAATTTTCATGTAGTTTTTGTCTTTGGTTAGACACCTTTTTCCCCCATATATCGTTGGGAATTCTTTGACTACCCTTTTGGAAGGAATTAGTTGAAATAATTTTTTTAGTTTCAAATTCATTGACTTACCTTATTCATCCCATAGAGAATATATTAATTTTTTTTGAAATATATGGTTTCATAATATTATTATGATGCCAATATAAGGATAGTGATAGTAATGCCCCAAATCTAGACCACTCATCGTTGTCCATTTTATTTTTCTCAAAAGAACTTCCGCATGTATCCAAATATTTCAATGGTTGTAGACTAGCCGTGAGGCTCTACGATGATACCTCTATGAGACTATAAGCTCATAAAGAAATGATACAATAGTGAACATCGTACAATATCTAAACATCATCTATATTTAATAATAATATCATAAATACGTAATAAAACATATTCATGCTATATCATATTTAATAAGGTCACACAAGATTATATCTAAATAGATCTGCCACTAGGCCTATAAAATATACAAATAAATAAAAATATAAAAATAAAATGAGGGTCCTCTGTTGTTCCTATGCATCATCAATTGACTCCATCCAAGCTATTCATTTTATCCATCCAACATCATACCTCTACCCTATATTTAATTTTGAAAACAAGGTCTACTTAGGTACTAATGTGTAAGGTATTCTGGATAAGGTTGTGAGTTAAAATTAATATTCCACCATCAATGGTTTCCCAAACATAATCAGTAAGTAAAATGTATGAACATGTGGTATGATTGATATAATAAACATAGTGATGTAGTGTAATAAAATATCCATAATTGATCCTTAGGTTCTAAGGTGACACCTTATGATTATAATAGAAACTTCTTCTTGTGTCAGGCGTATTTGAGAATGTGATATTACCATCAGGGAGAAACCATGACTTTCCATATAATATTTTAGAATATAACCCAAGGATAAAGAGTTCTGCCTTATAACTTATTTAAATATACCATACCCACTTCCAACAGTACCAGATGTCTCAAAACATGCATACCATTCAGGGAGGATGAAATGACACCCTAAAAAGTAATAATAATACCATTTGTGGGGTATTATACCCTACCCATGAATTAGTAGTCACCATAAAATTTGTGGGGGATGTATCTCTACCATATAATTAGTATATCATTCTGCAGACATCACACAACCCAGAATTATTATATCATTTGGGAGGAAGCCACTAGAACTATGAATATGTATTTATTATCGGGGGGGGGGGGGGGGGATGATTCCATACATTGGAATTTGTATACCATCTTGGTGTATATCACCCTTTTTAGGAATAAGTATATCATATGTGTAATTTCACCCTACCCAAGAGTATAAATGATCTAAGGGTTGATGTTTCCCTATCTAGTAATTAGTATTCCATCTAAGGTGATGTCTCCCTACCCAATAATCAAAATATCATCTTGGGGTACATCATACTTCTTATTAATAAATATATATAGAATACACCTAGAGGTCACATCCCACCGTTTAATTGTTACCATGCAATAACTAATGAGGGAGTCACATCCCACCATAGTGCATGATAACCCATCACTCTTCATCCTCACATAGGTTTCCCTCTCACCAGAAACCCTAAAAAATTTCAATTGTTGTTCATTCAAGTCAAAACCTTGTCCTCCTCCTAACATAAATTATAAGATACTACCATACAAGACTCTTGTCACTAACACTACTAAAGTAAAACTTGAATTTGGATACCAAATGAGCCCCCCTAGATAATATCATAGTATAAACACCTCATAACATATTTATCTCTATTTACCAATCCTAGGGACAATATTCATCACTCAGAGGTAATAATCGAAGTAGATATTCCATAAATACATTATATATATATATATATATTATCTATAATTTCTGGTACTATATAACTATTCATTTATTGCAACATGTGTGAAAACTATTTTATAAATGAATTATGAGTATATCATGTTTTTTGATATAAAGTACACTGTGAAGGGGCATGAATTGTGATTTCTTGACACTACCTCCTCTATCATACCCTATCAATGTAATCATAAATGTATGAAACAATTTGAAGGATAGATAGTTTCATTACTTTTTTATTCATAGAGTTTAACTACTTATATTATATGGAATATAGTATTCCTCTATATTTGATTATTTGGGAAGTCAAATGTTAATCTTCTATATTAGCTAAAATTGAAGTTGTATTAAATGATATGTAATTAAATGGAGTTTGATTCATTCATGAATGTGATTAAGGGGTTGATGATGTATTTACTCATGCGTAATAATGTAATATTAAATATGAAATACTTTGAGGAGAATCCTTGAGGCTATATATATATATAGTAAGAACACCTGAAATTGTTTATGAAAAAAATTTCAATCTGGGGAAATGATCCAAAATCCTCATATCTATCCATCTCCTTCCACATTTTTATTGTGATGTTATAGAACACATCAGAGATAAGGGGATTATCACTCATACCAAGAGTTGTTCAACAACTTGTGGATACCATCAGGGGTGGGGTTCATGTATGAGACACTTCAATGATCATCATGAAACACATTTGAAGACATTTTAGGATGATTAAGTGGTAGATTAATTGTATGGAATGCACAACTATATATTATTCATCATTTATTGTACATATCTTTTTTACTATGATTGCAAGTAGATTTTGGGTTTCATATTTCAATCACAATAGATTTTAACAGAGAGTGTTATTATATCCTTTTGAATCCTAAAAAAGGTATCAAAGAACACTATAAAATTAAATATATGAATTCATGCTTGAAATTAGGATTAATGAAGTCTAATTTCATATTCTAAACCTTATTGTAAAATAACTCATGTCTGTTTCTACTATATATGATTATATTATTAGAAATATCATGAGATGAGATATATTCATACACTAAGATATGAGATATTTTAGGATTTGGCATGGTATAAATCCTTATTTTTCAAATATTATGTCATATGGTATCTAGATGATACATCCAATTATTTTTGCATTGTTTACTATGAAAAAAATGTGTTATATCGCATATATGATAACCCTATATATCATAAAGTATAGTTAAGCTATTAGTCATAAAACATGAATGAAAGCATGTGTGAATCTTTTATCAATTGTCAATTATGATTAACCCTAAATTATAATATAATATTCTATATCATATCCCATGACACAAATTGTATCATAAAATACGATTGGAGAAGAAATTTTATTTTTCTTATAATTTAATCTTGATTTTAATATTATATTTTTTAAATCGTTTTTAGATATTGATAAAAGGTATTTTGGGGGTCTTTATTAATTTATAAATATTTTATAAATTTATTAATTATATAGTGTTTTTAATTAATTGGACACTTTTTGTGAAACATTTATTGTTTAATATTAAATAATATTAAAAGTAAATTTTTAAAAAAAACTTTTTAAAAAATTATATCGAATACATTTTGAATTGTAGATAAAGTATTTATGTAGTAATCATAAGGATAATTTATAAATAGTTTATAAATTTCAAAATAAGGCCAAAATATAAAGTGTTTATGATTAAATAATGAATGTTTATAATTGATTAATTTAAATTTTTGAAATCAATGGTCTTCTATAGGAAATGACCTAAACATCATAAAAATTATTTTTGATGATTTATTTGACCATGGTTTAAATAATGTTTAGTATGTGACATTTAGATTGTGTACATATTTTAGAAAATAGTGATTAAATTATAAAATGATTATAACTAATAAAATATCATATATTTAAAGTAAAATTTCATATAATGAATAATGTGAAATTTTTATATTTTGAAATGTATATAAATTATTTATATTTAATATTATTGAATTAAAAAAATGTATAATATAAAATAATAAAGGGTTTATAATTATCTATTTTTATGAATTTTTATCAATGATTATCTAATGATTAAATTTATAAATTGATCATTTATTTATATGTTATTCCCTTTTTAATTATTAATGTATATAAATTATTTATATTAATTTTAGTATGATTAATTTTAAGTTGTTAAACTACAGTTTATAAATTTTAAAGCCTTGTATTACATGCTAGGTATGATTATGAAATATTTAATTTTAATTTACCTTGATGTTGGGTTTTAATTAAAGATATTATCTTGATTTTAGTTGTTGAATCTGGTTTCTACATATTAGGTTCAATAGTTAGGTTTAATTAGATCGACTCTTGAGTAATGTCTCCCTAGTGAGAGGGAATTCTTGTCGAACTTATTACTACCATGGAAAATTTTTCATTGTTATAGATATGTGGCGAGTTTGATATTTTATTCTCTAGGTTTTCACTTGTAGGGGTTAAAAATATAACTTTATACAAATACTATACAATAAAAGATCATATACCTTATACATGATATGAATTTATATATGTGTTAATATATTTGGATTTTTGGGTTGAGTAATGAAAACTATAGGTTGGGTAAAGAGTTACACATAAATATGGTTTGATCATACTGGTTTGGTGGAAGGGATAAGAGTTCCAAGACTAAATCATTAGAAGTATGAGTATATAAATGAAAAAATGAGACAATATGGTGATATTAGAAACCCTATGAAATGAAAAGTGTCAGATTCTATCCAAGGATTTTCATGCCATGACCTTTATCATAAAATTAGGTAGGTTATATAACGATATAATGCCTAAATATTATCATGTGTAAGGAATGGGGAAATGGATAACCCCAACATTTGGGTAACAAAATCCCACTATTAGCTTTGGGTTATACTTAGCTATGAAATCTATAGAGTTATGGTACTAGAAGAATAAAGTTAGGCCTATCCATAAAAATTTTCAGGTAATGATTTATTCACATTTCGATCCAAGGGTCATATATGATATGATTGACAATAGTTATATAATGGATATAGTCAAGGATTATTAACATGATAACCGGTGTATATCATGATATAATATGGATCATTTCCCACTAATGGGTTTGATGATATTAAAAGGGGTTGTCATCTTAGTGCAATCAAATTAAATACATGTCATTATTATATGATAAAAAGTTATGATAATCATCTTATAATACATTATGCAACAGATAATAATATAATCATCATAAAACATATCATTGAAATTAATCCTCATAAAGGAAGAGATTACTATAAACAAATTCGGAGACTGGTGACTTGAGAAATGTTTTTAATGAGAAATTATATATTTTAGATAAATAAAATCAAGTGAAACCATTTGTTTAAGGTGTTCAACATGTGAACCTAGATTCTTATGAGAATTATAAAATTATCTTCTTTTGTGTTCACAGGTATTATAGGAAAAACGTCATAAGGAATTTTATTATCCTATAGTCAATATGTATTTGTATATTAATGATTCTAAATATGATCAGGTATGCTAATGTCTCATTGAGATCAAAGATTTTATATAATAATTATTCAAGTTAAGAAATTCATTGTGTTTTCATATTGGGAAATGGTTTGATAATATAAATGATTTAAAGGAAAATTTTACCTCATATATTCATGACATAAGGATAGATTGATTAAGAGTATAATGAATATGTTTTATAAATATACAGGTTGTACAAGTAGGTAATGGTACATACTAGAAAAGTAAAAGTTAGTGTGGGATTCAAATAATGTTCTTCACAATGGAAATCAAGGGTTCGAATCCAATTTTTATTATGAATAAGTAATGATTCTATAATATGGTATTATTTATGATAGTTAAAGGTGTTTGTGGAAATCCACGGAATATCCATTTTAGGAATCCGTGTATATAAATTTATTTTTTAAATTCAAATGGTTTATAATACTAAATACACAATTCCTAGTTGTTGTGAATATAAAACATTAAAAATCAAGGGACTAACTGATAGTAGTTTCATTTTTTCATTTCTTTTATAAATCAAAGAGATAGTACATAAAAGATTTAATGATAAGGGATTTTCCATATCTTAGATATATTTGTTAAAAAAATGTGTATTGTCTTATCATTACACTTATAATTTATGATATTTGGTTTGTAAAAAATATTTTTAAAAAATCTTAATGATTAATTATATACACATGGTTTATGATTCATTCGATTATAAATTTTTTTTAAAAAGGATACATGGATATTTTTTTATCCAGTCTAATGTGTTTATATAGATACTTTCAAATATATGAGTGAAAATGTTACCACTACCCATCAGTGATATATTTTGAATTATAAATCCTTGTTGATATATGAAATTTGTCAAAAATCATTTAATAATATATATGAAATGAAAATAATTGTTGATTTATTAATTATTCTTAATAAAAGTAACTAATAGTTATTTCCAAACCTAATAGAGTTTATGTATCTTAAAAATGAAATTCTAAATAGAATATAGTGTTTAAGATGCTAGTGGGAGTCTGTCTGAACATTGATATTATCCATGTTAACTAACTAAAAATTATCACAATCTAAAATTGAGGTGATTTCCACATAAAATCCTAATTATTTTTGGTTATGAAATATTTTGTGAAGAATTTAAAGAGTTATTTTTAGTTACTATGAAAAGTGAATATCCCTATTTCCTAAAGTGATATTCTAGTCAAAATTAAATGAAGATTAATATTATGAAAGAGTTTTGTGGTATTATGGTAAAGAGAAATATATGGTTTCACATTTAGTTTTTATAAATAAGTGAATGTCAATTTATCAAAATTGAGTTTAGGATGTGCTGGTAGGAAACGATGTAAATGGTTAGATTAATTACCATCAATTTTAAGGAAATGTTTGTTGGAAGGGTTATAAATATAATTAAATAAATCATAGATATAATAATAAGTAGATAATAGTGGATAACATTATAACGATTGATGTTGTAGTATTATAGAGTTTGAATATGTTGATAGAGTTTAAAATTAATAAGTTGATTGCTAAATACTACCATTATTAAAACATTATTTATTCCTTGATGTCGCCCATGAAAGTGGATAGTTGGATAATTTAATTATGTGGTCACATAAAGATATAATTGAAATTACATAAAGATTCAATTAGTTAACAAAACCCTAAAATGTTATGAAAACATAAGGTCGATTTGGTGTCCTATCATATATGATATGATAAAAATGTGAATAATTCGGTTTTTTATGCATTCCTTATTTGGAAAATATATAAATAGAATGTAATAAAAATTAAATCTCCACATTTCCATTATTTCATATTGGTTAAATATATGTATAAATATATATAAATTTCATGGTCTGTATACCGTGTTTTGGGGACGGTACGCGGAGCTATGGGGACTGTACGCCGTAGTGGATTGTAAAACCGAAAATGGTTTGTGGAGGAAGGTAGTGTGGTACCCAAATGGTTTTATGTCAGTGGAGGAAATCAATCCTGTTAGAACAAAGAATGTACATGAACTCTTTGGAAAAAACGGTTCTCAGATGAATTGAGGTTTGTGGCGACGGAAGGAACAATATGCGGTGGAGGATGAATCAATGATTTGATAAATCATGGATTTTTAGATTTTGCAGATATCTTTTCGTATATAATAATTGATAATGAAATATTTTTCTGCTGAGATTGAATATAATTTGAAAATATTTCTGTTTCAGGATTTCCGAAAAGTCTGAAGGTGGTTCGCGGGGGATAATCCTGTGATGGCTAAACTAGTTCGCATGGAAGAAATTCTGTCAAAGGATTTAAGGGGAGGGTCTTAACCCATATAAAACTTGGAATAAATAAGAAGATTATTTGGTATGTCAAATAAATAATTACTCAAGTTGTATGTTGATGAAGAAGGCGCGATACATAGAAGAAGAAGGCGTAATAAGTGATAATATTTTGCGAAGGCAGTCTGAGAATAGATAAAATTTTACAGACAGAGAGTAGTTTTCCAAGGAAGTTGATGGAGTCAGTTCATAGAGGTGGTAAGTGGGAGAGAAGGTAGAGGTATTTTGCGGATAGATGAGGTTCGCAGAATAGGCAGAAGTACGTAGAGAAGACAGTTGACATACCATACCTGGTACACAATACGTGGAGGAGCAGGTGGTTTACGATTTCCATAATGAATCTTTATAAATCATCAAATCAGTTCAAAAAAGTAATTTTTGGTATCTATTAGAAATCGAGAAGGTGTACATCATCTTTTCTTGAAAATGGAACTTCTACTGAGAATATACCTAGAGTTGAGGATATAAGAATTCATGAAATTGATGTGACCTACATGTCCATAAATTGTGTCTGACCAACATGTCCAGAAAATGGGGGTGGATTTTTTTCAAAGAGCATTGATAAAAGGAAGAGAGAGATAATGAACCTTTCTTGTAGTAGTGAACCCGAGAAAGAAGCATAGATATTGATAATTTCGAATGCATTCATCAAACACTAAACACTGTAAAGGTAGTGAGCCTTGGTATAGAAGATATTTCTCGAACATTGTACTCTTCATTGGCATTGAGCCTTTGTGAATTTGGTACATCAGAACATTTCCATTTTATTCTCCTTATAAATATCCCATTGAGGGTGAACCATGTAAAAATACTTGTTTCATGTGCATGATTTCAAATCTATTTATGTATTTCATTGGGAAGAAGAGAGAATTGAGTTTTGTCTAACACCGAAACAATATCTGAAAAGAAGAAATTTTTATTCTATCATACCCTAATCCACCCCCCTCACAGGGTATTCATGCTAGTGGTCATAAAAATATTTAATAATAATTGGACTCTCAAAGTATTACATTGAGTTATCATTAACCAATGATCATCATAGAGTATTATAGGTTATGCTGAATTTAGAGTCGTCTTGAGTAGTATTTTTGTATGAGATATTAAATTTACTCATGTGGCATGAAATGTGATTATGTGAGCTATATGGACCACAAATTATAACACATATAGTGTTATACACTATTTATTTGATATACTTTTGGTGAATGTCTCATATAAGAGTCCCCATTAACAGTGTTGTAATGATACGTACAACAATATCCATTATACATTGATACTTTTCCTATGAAATACTTGAGGCATATAAAATCATGGGTGGTGGAGTATTTTGATGATCATATCATTGGATTTAGTTGAACCAATATGTGGGTTTTCCGCTCGTACATTGTGTATGAATGTTGGATCGTCAATTCGGATGGATTGAGTGTGTAGGCACACCTAGATTGTATATATTTGGTTCGTATCTATATGGATAAGAGGAATGAGATTTTAATATCCATAAAGAATAATGATATGTGATGTATTCATTAACGAGTTTAGTATATTCTTTAAGATTCAATAATTTCTTAGTTGGATATATGGAATTGAAATACTTGGTGTACAATGCTGACTGGATATACTCGAAAATGGAATGTATGAGAATGCACACTTGAATGTGATGTGACTGATGAACATAGGTATAAAAATACATTTGTTTGATGAAGATCATACCAAATTCATTTTTAGATTGGGTATCAGTAATGATTTAAAAGAGGTTACTCTTACCTTACATTTATGGGTCCTTATTTTATGATTTTTTAAAATGTTATAAATATTTGTGGGGTTAAACTATGAGGGTGACGGAAAAGGGATTGTGTTTTATTTAGAGGGATTTTCTAAATATTTGTTACAGTTAATCCAAATTTTTTTATTGTTTTTCACAAGTTATTTCATATATTTAGTAAATAGTGAAATTAGTAAAAACATTCCACCATTGTTTTAGACGATATATAACATGAGTTTTAGATTTGGTTTCACAAGTTATTATATATGATAAAATTTAAGGCAATGTGGAATAAAATATTTTATGACATTGTAAAATTGAAAAATCTTAAGAGATATGATCTAATGTGTGTATATATATATATGACATATATATAAAAATATTGTAAGGTATAATACAACTACTCATAGAATATTAATTTCTTACAAACTATGCTAACATTCAATATTTGTTTATATTTTTTATGTGATAATGTATAACGTAAAGGGGATGGAAATATAATTTCATAACATGATATCCTCAATTATATCTACAATTATGTATTCAAAATATTTCATTGATAGTAGAATAACCAAAATCTATATAGCTCAATTTCTTAGTCATCCTTTTTATTCAATGGTGGATGAACATCATGGAGATAAGGGGAGTCTTTCTTATATGATGATTAATTAATTTTCTCATCGACACCACTAAAGCTTTGAGTCACTAAAAATACAAATTGTGACCATCATAAAACATATTCAATGAGGTTTCATGACTATTTATTGAATGATTATTATAAGTCACCCACTTCTATATACATTTAATCATTTCTACGATCAGTAATTTAACTATTTCTTGCATATAGATATTAGGTTTAACATTTAAATCAATTTTTTATAGATTTTATTAGTCCCTGGTTAATCCTATAAATAATGAACTTCAACACTACCATGATCATATTAAGGACTAATAAGTATAGAATGAAATTCTTCACCAAAAGTACACTAGAGATATGGAATATATACCACATAACTTCAAAATTAATGCTTGAGAAGTCTTCACAATCAAAAACATTCATTAATCATTCCAAAGGTACACCCAACTTATTAATAATATACCAGTAGGGGAGTAACATTCATCCCACAATCTTACAAATTATCTCGATGGCCATAATGTGTCCCTGGTTCTATATGGCCAATTACTAGGACAAATGTTCCAATTAGATCACTCTCTATTACATAGAGGGTTCTAAGAGAATATATACCTAGTCCCACCATGATCATTTACTAAAGATATTTGTCACGACCCAACCCAATATTGGGATCGAGATGTAACTACCCAAATCCCACATCCATTGGACATTGGGTGGTGATAATCAATGAAGGAATAACTAAACACTAGGAGAAATATTTATTAATCATTTGTAATCAAGCACCAAAAGACAACTCAATGAAATATTGTCGAGATATAAAAATATAGAAACCAAAATGAATGAATATATCTATCCCAAACCAATGTAAAACAGAATTAGTCAAAGAATAAAGGTGAAAAACATGTGCTCGAAAAAATAAAACTGTAATAGAATCCAACCTTCTCATTAGGAGGGGACCACTGTGAGAAGAAACTGCCAGGGATCTCCTCTCCCCCGCACCAGTAAAAAAACACCTCGGTAAGTCTAGATCACTATTATTTTCCTACCATGGGTCCTCTATGGACTCTGTTGAATGGTATGTAGTATACATAAGAAATAATATGTACATTCAAATCAGATAAAGGGATGAGTATAAAAATACTTAGTAGGAACCTTAAAATCCCAAAAGAAAAGAAGCAACTGAAAGGCAACAGTCTACATGACCTTGATGAAGGGAACCCAATCGAGAGAGAAACCCCATATAAATATATCCTTATCAATACATGAATAATCAGATCAATCCCCATGGGGTGTCAAACCATACACATGAAAAAACCACAATGACTCATAGAATCACCGAGATATAGTCGTCTCATATTGTATGTTTCATATGGTTCTGACCTCAGGACCAAAAACAAGATTTGACTCAAGGTTCTAAATGTAAGAACAAAAACAGGAGAACACACACAATGTGGTTAACCATCCCAGAAGCACACATTTGATATATGAATTCCATCTGAAACAACTCAGTTGTTCTATATATAGTACCCAACACTCGAGGTCCTTCCCTCTCTAACCTACACCCCACACAAGGTTGTAAAAATCCTACATAGAGAGGCCCACTCTTCAGCACTGCACACAGATGAGGGAGAACTCCTCTAGAGTATGAACCATGTTCATCCTCTCTATTGAGAGAGAATAGAGGGACCCAAACCACACCACTGAATTGAATTTGAGGGATTAGTGGCTTCTAACCAACCCAAAAAACCACTTTCAGTCCTATGTGGAGTGTCCCTCACCTCAATCTATCAGGGGATAAATAAATCCTAACCAAGAATCAATAATATCTAGTAGGGGCCAACTCTTTATTATTGTACTCAACAGTTGAGGGAGATCCGTCGACAATGGAGGACCCAATCCACTTTTCCACTCAAAGAGGGTGGGGGGATATAACTCCATAAGTGATCATTCAAATCCTAGTATAATAGGGGAGTATCACACTGTGGTTAGAGGATGCTCACCCTGGTATGATAGGGGAGAACCACTGTACGACCATGTTTACTATGGGGAGAAATGACTTCATACGACATGGTAGTACTAACCCCTAGGTTAGATGACCCACTCTTTGGTACAACATTGTAGTTAAAACTCTTTCATAACAGCACTTATGGAGGAACCAAAACCTAGAATGACAGGGGAGTTTTGAATCCAATTATATAGGACATGCACCATAACACGATATAGGAGGACCCACTTTATCGATATGTCATATATGGAGGACACGAACCCAAAAATAGCAAGGGAGTATTGAATCAATAGATAGAGGATCTGCTCCCTGGTCCAATTGGGGAGTACCGACTATATCAATCCAAATAGTGTGGATGGCCTATTCCCTAGCATGATAGTGGAGCGCTAACTCCAACTACTCAAATGATAAAAGGAACTCGTTCCCTAATCCATTAGTGGAGTGAAAACCCATAAGTAAATACCACTAGAACCCATGCCCACGATGAGAGGAGTCCCATATCTACCGAATAAGATAGTTAAGGGAAACCCATACCCTTATCCATTAGAAGATCACTAATCCCAATCTATCATTTTTAAAACTAGACTCATCTCCAACATTAGTTGAGCACTACTACACAAAATTCATACTCAAAACATGCCACCAAATATCTCATAGTCCAAAAGGATTCCACCATCACATTCTTCAATGAAAATTACTCGTAATAGGCTAGTCATAATCATGAATCAGATTCCTACAAAAGTATATGGGGGAAGGTAGAAGAACATAAGAAGAGTCCCCAGGAGTAAATTATGTACACATAGGTCCACACGGCCTGTGAGGCCACCCGAGCACCTGGATTTGTATCACTAATAATTTTTTCCAATAATATATCGGTACATTGTGTAAGATATGATACATTCCATGTCTCTCTTCACCTTCCCCTTGCCCATGTTCCTTCTTCATTGTGTCGGGCCATCAGTGTCCCTTACACACTGTGCATCCTATACTACATGGAATGCTATGGATTAATGGCCACATGGTCGTGTTACATTACTATTATTGTGTACTATACACTATTTCCATGTACATTACCCATATATTTGTATAGTACCATGTACTTTTCACATGACTTCCCAAGCCATGTCCCATAGTCACATCGATTGGGGTATTACCCGACATGTTGACCCTAAAAACCATCTTCCTTGAAATGGAATGTATACATGGTGTTCCTCACTAGACTAGGCACCATGAAGATGGTAGTTCTAGTTGTAAATTACCTTAAAAAATTCTTGATTCACCAATTTTCATCAACAAACCTACAGATCTACCAGGGAGGGATCCCTACCAATTGCAATTGTGCTCTAAAAAATTATAACATTGGAAAAAGAAGGGGATCATGAATGAAAATAAAAACCACATACATTGAGGGAGAAATTATGTAGGTTAGGGTAAAGAACATTTCCTAGATCATTGTACCAATTGATTTGATGAAAATATATGTTAGAAATTGGGATTTGCAGCACCTTGTTTCATCAATTCGACCTTGTTTCCATCATCACCAAAGGGAGGAGAGATGTGGTTCATCCTTATGTGTGTCGTGTTCCCAACATTATGGGGGAGGGGGAGGTACTAAGATTATATTTAATTAATTAATTAAATATTCATTTAACTAAATAATACATCTCATATTGACCAACCATATGACCTTCATCCAATACTCCCGATGCAGACAACTCTATATCGCACCTAGGGTAAACAAGATATTCTAAACTCAAAAAAACACTAGATTTATGATTTGATAATATTATTAATATTTATTTCATGTTTAAAGTGAAACAGTTCATAAATGAAGATATATATTTAATATTTTCAAATTCACCACATAGAGGCTCTCTGAAACTCGGAATCACATGTTGACTTAACGCCTAGATTCAAAAATATTATTAGGAATATTTTAAATTATAATAGGTAAAAACCAAATTCGCTAAATCACTACCATGTTAAAATATTTTCATTAATAAAAATAAAAGAGGGTAGGCATGGGGAAAAGAAATAGTGATCTACACTGGAACCCCCACACGAGTAAGATCAATCGGGGTTCTTGTACTACTTCCCAGGGAGAAGTCATGGGAACCACTAGGGAATAACCACATAAAAATATTTCTATAACTAGTTAAAATCATGATAAAAGTGACAAAATGTATCATCAACTATGATAGGTGGAAAACAACCAAGCACCATAGTCCCTATTTAGTCATAGGGTCTAGCAGTTCTCTACATTGCAAACCTGACATAGACACTAATGTAACCCAAATGTTTGTATTTACCCCTGGATGAACTACACTACAACCTCCACGAGAATCATTCATTCAATATTGACACCAATAATGAGAGGCCACCTATGAAAATAATAATAAAGAAGAATCATTCATCTTTGAGAATATTGACATGGAAATCATATTCCATACCTTGTGAGTTTCACCTCTCTTTGAAGAAGATTAACCCAATACGAAAACACCACACTAAATAAAAAAATTATAAGGAAATCATCCACCAAACCTCAACACTATATTCTTTAGGGGCACTAATTCAACTTCACAGTTTTGGTCACATCAAAAAAAATATGTCTCGGTGGGGAAAGAATCTAGATATCGTTGTTAGTCTATAGCTACCTCTAACTGCACCACTTCCCCCTTGACTATCACATGTACATAGAGACTCTATGTGCATGAGGGATGTAAAAAACAATAGGATACCCAAATATTAATCTGTGTTTTAATAGTCCCTCTTTCGTAACCACCAAATTGATTACCAAGCCATGAACCCTCATGTTAGAAAGGCTAATCCACTACACCATGATACTATCCACTTTGGGTGATACTGACTCAGTTGCATATTTTTTCTCTTATTTCAGAAACAATTTTTGGTGGTTGAATGACCTCTCTTTATCGGGAATTTGAATTTATGCCAATCAACACCCAGACTGGGTTCACCGACACCCCTACATCACCAAGAACAAACCTTGAGTAATAAATGGAATGAAAAGAGTACCTCATAACATTGTCATTCAATACTAACGTAGAAAGTATAATGGAAAAAATCATTCCTATATTCATCTTAAGATCCTCTGGTTCATAATATTTTATGGAATGCAGTTGTCTTCACATGCATCCTCTAGCTCTCAGAGGGTTGAGTGGACCACCTGGGGGTGGTGGTTGCAACACCTTGAACAACTTACCACCTCTTACTGCTATCCCCGATGTTCTTCGACACCCAAAATCCTTAGGAAATCATTCTTCTAAATACTTTATCTATAAAGGAATACTATAAGATGACTACCTATTAGCACACAGTAGGTCAGAGAATCTGTAGAAACATGTCCCCGACCATTTCAATCGTAACAATTCCTATCCTACTTCTGACCAGATCCCGGGAGCTTCTCTTACACTACACGACAATGAGATTGAGCCTGGTAATGGGTGTACCTCATGCATCATGATCTTTTCAATTACTATCTAATATCTATTCCAAATTATTTAGCCTCAAAACCATCAATACAGGACACATATTCCTATCCATCTAGAATGAAGCTCTCTATAATTAGAGCTCGATTTAGTACCATTGCATAAAAGGTAAGTGACAAGGAGACCACCCCTACTTTGATGGCTATACAGATTCCCTAATCAAAGGTATAATCATTGAAGTCTGGAAATATAACCATATACAGCGAGTAACCTAATAGGTCTATAACCCTCCGTGAGTACTATGCCATAGTCATGCTACCCAACCAAAGCTGTAGAAAAATCCCAAATATGAACTGATCTAAATGTGGCTGGGTAAAAATATTCGGTGAGGATTTTCTGGAACTCCACCCAAGTAACCATCAACATATAGTGGTATTTCATCACAAAACTCCCCCATCGACAAACCAAATCATATAAAAGGCTCATTACACGGACCACCATCTGATTTTTAGGTGTAATCACTAGGTGGAAAACATTCTTGACTGTCTTGATCCATTTATTAAATTTCTCAAGGTTAGGATCACCCTGGTACGTCAGAGGTCACTGCTTATGAAACTCATGAAAAATACTCATCCTACATGCATCCTCATCCTAAACAATCAACACAACCAACTACTCAATATGTGGTGGAATAATAGGTTGACCACATGGAGGTAATGACTTAGAGCTAGTGCCATACACTAAAGCCTCATCATGGGTTAGATCATCCACACAATCCTGCCATGTAACCCTATATGGCTATCATCATGGATGAATCCTAAAATTAAATCTTTAAAAAACCTCAGTAAAATAATATATCTAGGGACCTGACTCAATGAGACGGAAAAAATGAGACCCTATCTTATATGATCCATGTACCATTTATTTCCCCTGTGACCAGTGTACTAATATAGAAAGTTAAAAATCAGGTTATTGGAGTCTCAGAGCGTGCTCACATTCTCCACAACACCAACACACAAACCTCTTTTTTGACAGAAAAACTCAAAACACCATGACACTTTAACTATGTAACCCACCTAAATACTGTTAATGGGATAAATCCAAACAACGTCTCAATGAATGAACTTTATCTGATACCAATATATAATAACCCATACCAATACAGTGCTCATGGTGAAACTACCCCAAGACCACCTACATAATCTAGGGGTGGTGACAATCATCGAAGGAATAACTAAACTCGAGGAGGCCATTTCCTGGATAACCTCCATTAAAGCACCCAATAACACCACAATGAAAAATGAAGATATATCGAAAGGTGAAAACAAAAATTATGGTATACATCTATCCCAAACATGAGTACAAAAAAAGTACTAAAAGCGTAAACTGTAAAATAATGAATCTATGAAAATGAAACTATAAATTAATCTAACTTAATAAGAAGGAGGGGATCACTATAAATAGTAGCTATGGGAATCCCGTCATACTAGCTCAAAAAAACACCTAAAGTTAGTTATATCACTATTCTCATCCTACATCAGGTCCTCTATGGACTCCATTTAAAGGAATGTGGTCTGGATAAGACACAACATGTGTTTAGGAAATCCCCTAAATGGGTGTGTATAAAAATACTTTTTAGGTTCCCTAAAAACCCAAATGAAAATAGAAAAACTAAAAGGATATATTCCACTTGACCTGGAAATAGGGATCCCAATCGAATGATAAAATCCATCTCGAACCATCCTTGGCTATAAAATACTCGTCAGCTTAGTCCAAAATGGGGTTCAAAAGAAACATATAAGAGAACCATGAGGACTCCCAAAATTACCTGGATATACTCATCTTAGAATCCAAGTATCATGAGGTTCTAACCTCATAGCCAATGACATGATTATATTACATGTTCTAAAGGTAAAAAACAAGGAGAACAGACTCCACAAGCTCATAAATCCCAAATGGAAGCCATTAAAGTGATACATTCCATTGGGAATAAATTACTATGTCCATCACTAGTGCCCAACAATAGAGGTACTACTATCGCTAACCTACACCATGGATAAGGATTTAAGATACCCAGGTGGAGACACCCACTCCTTACCACTACACATATTTGAGGGATTAGTTCTATACAATATGTACCACATGAATCCTCTCTAGAGTTAGAAAATGGAGGTGCTTTCACCTCGGAACTACCATAAAATTTGGTTATTAGTATCTCATAATCAACCTGTGAAACCTCTTCCACTCTTTTATGGAGTGGCCCACACCTCAGTCATTCTAGGGGTCACTAACTCTTAAATAGATATCATTCATATATCGTAGAGGGTCCCGAAACTCATAATTGTACTCAACAGCCAAGGGATCTCCAACTCTAATGGGGGTCCCACTCCATGCTGATGCTCGAAGATGAGGGAGTATAGTTCTGTAAGTTAGGTCCCACACCTTGGTAAGAAAGGGGATACCAATTAGCGGTTAGAGGAAATGGACCTGAGTACGATTGGGGATAACCACTCTACCATCTTGTTTACTATAGGGGACCTGTATCTAAGTACGATTGGGGTGTACTGACCCATATGATATAGGACTCACACTCTGGTATGATAGAGGAGTGCCAACTCTATCGTAACAACATGTATGGAATACCTACACCTTGTAATGACATGGGAGTTTACAACTCCCTAGATAGAGGACCCACACACTGATAGGATAGGGGATTACCCACTTTATCAATGTGTCACATTTAGAGGACTTGAGTGATAAAAAGGCAAGGGAGTGAAAACTCCATATATAAAGGACATGTTCCATGGACTAATAGGGGAGTACCTAATCTATATATCCAAAATTTATTGTGGGTGCGTACCCTAGCATGATAGGGGACAACTAACTCCAACTACTCAAATAATATGGTGAAATCACCCTCTAATCCATTTGGGTATCACCAAACCCTATATAATAATTCATATACCCCATGCCCATGATTTGTGGTGTCTCGTCTACACAAAATATGAGATGTTAGGGAATCGCACACCCCGATCCATTAGGGGAGTACCAATATTAGAGTCTATTTTATAAAACCACACTGATCTCTATCATTGGTCGAGTACTACTACACAAGAATCTTAGACAAAATACACCATTTTATATCTCATAGTCTGAAATAGAGGTCATTATCATGTTCTACATTGAAAACGTCTTAGGATATACTACTCACAAGCCTGAATATGAGTCCTGGGTAAGGAGATATAGATGGTAGAAGATCATAAGAAGAACCCCAATGAGTAAATGGAATGCACTACAGTCCAAATAGTGTGTGAGCCAACCTGATCACCTTGATGTGTATATTTTCTACACCATCTTCCAAACCATGTAGGGGTACATGACATGGAGTTACGGTACACACCATTTCCTACTTCACCTAGACCCTGGCAGTCTTCCTCATTCACACGTCTCGGCCAGCCGTGTCCCCTACACATAGTGTATCCTATAAGACATGGTTTGTTTAGACTAAAATTAAACATGGATATGTGGGTTTTCGATTCCCATGTACCAGACACCATTTCTATGTACATTATTTGTGTAGTTGTACATGACCATGAACTTTTCATGTAGCTTCACAAGACATGCCACATGGTCACATGGAATGGGATACTACACAACGTGTATCCCTAATACATTGTGTGTAGACCCCAAAAATTGACTTCCCTAAATAGGAAGGGATAAACACCTTTTCACACTTGACTATACTCTAATTATAAGGAAATTACATTTGGATATTACGTCAAAAACTTCCTAGTTTTTCCTTGTTTATCAAGAAACCAATAGATCTACCAAGATGCGAAATCTAGAAATTACAATTGGTATCTCAAACCATAGAACTATAAAAAAAGTGGATCAAGAATAAAAATTAAAATATCATACATAAATGGTGAAACACCATAGATTTAGGTGAATAATGAGGCAAATATCATTCTTCTTCTCAATTAGATGAAGATCTGCATCAGAAACTAGGATCTGCAACACCTAATTTTATCGATTCATCCTCATTTAGGTCCTTCCCAAATATAGGATGGGAGGGGTTCCTACTCTGGTGTATCATGTGGGAAATTTTAGAGGGATGGGGAGGTATTATTTTTAGTATTAACTAATTAAATAATTTTTTATTTAATTATATAATCCAACTTGTATCACCCCGCCAACTCACCTCCACCCGAAACTCCTAGTGTGGAAATATTTATGTCATGCCTAGGGTACACATGACGTTATGAAATAAAATAAGGCCTCATGTTTTTTATATAAGAAGATAAATAGGAGTTACATTATGTTTCATGTGAAACAACATGGTCGAGAAAAAATATAGTTAATATTTTGAAAATCACGGTGCTATGGCTCTTCGGGGCTCAGAATCCTATGCCAACTCATTGCCTGAATTCAAAAAATACTATCTGGAATTTAAAAATGTCTTACAAATAAAAACATGAGTAACTAAAATTTTCCCATTTAATGTGTATGTATATAATGGAAAGTATTTATGATCAAGCCCATAGTCATCCGAATCATGGGAATTGATCTAGAATTACAGGGTCCATGATGTCCATTTACACATTATTTCTACCCATAATAATTCTAATAGAAATAAATCATGTAATCCATGGTAAATTTCAAATATGTTGAGTGGACAAATATCAAATTGACATAATCAATATTTATACACATTATGGTGGTTTTCATGGACTACCTAATTCATTCAATGTTACCACGACACGTAAGTAAGCACAAAAACCATTACCTAAGCATGTTCAAGTCCAACCAACCATCGCCCATTTTTCAAATCTCTCTCTCGAAATAACACCAAAATAGATAATTAAAACCATGTATAATTAATTATATAATTTAATTCAAAAGTTAAAATTTTCTAAAAACTAATTATGTGGAATAGTATTACCTAAACATTAATAAATAACATGCTAATGTCTCATTGCATTCTCATAAAACATCCCTCAAGAAATACCTATCACATGTCATACAATCCCGAAAAAAATTCATAAAACAAAGTAATATCCCATATAAAATTTCATAGGATTATGTAACATAAACCAAATAGTGATAAATAACTTGGAACAATCCTTCTAGGACATTCTCTAGCCACCACATGAAAAACCCCCGTCAAAAAGATGATTCTAGAATTATCAAATGGAATCATCTCTCTCAAATCCAAAGCAAGAAAATTGAAATTATTGGAAAATGATAGGAATGGGAAAAGTGCTGAAGGGCTATTTATTACCTTGAATTCATTTAATGAAATCCTCTCGAATGAGTGAGGTCAAAGGGATTCCAAAGGGGAATGAAGAAGAAAGAATATATTGGTCTCCACCTACTCCCACATCTCTTAATGAGTAAATCATAATGGGTTTTTAATTTAGAGACCCAAAAGACTATCCACCCACATTAGAAAGAAAATTTTAGATGTTTTTTCGTCATGTGACTATGAGAGTCACATCATGATGCTTCATTTATAGGGTAGGATACATAGTATCTATTTTAGGTTATAGTACAACTATTACCCAATAGTGGGATCACCCCTCATCAAAAAATAATTGAACCATTATCTGTCTTGGTTATTAGAAGAAACACCTTTCCTAGGAGAGAAATAGGCCTCCAAAGCACAATCTCCCTTCCCCATAGTGTTACGTTCAAAATATATACCATGGATCCATCCTCATGATAAATTATTAAATATTAACTCTTCTAGTCATTGTGTGACTAACATTTCATGTTGATGAATCACAAAATAATTACAAAATGTCTTTAAATCCATATATAAAAGACACCATCACATGAACACCCATTTTGGACATTGTGAGATGCCCATATGAAAGGATCGTACCATTTGTCAAAAATCTATAAAATCCCAGGATGATGTGGAAAACATTAGACACAGTGTGACTGATATAGTATTACACTCATCCCAATGTTACCAGAACCCATCACTAAATGACGTTCCACCTATTTTTTAAAGGATTCACATTGTCCCCACTACGACATTCAGCCATGCATATAAAGCATCTCCACATCCTATAAACATGTCCAAAAAACATATTATTGATATTATCTAACCCAAAGAATCCCAATCCAAATGTATATTCTCAAAATGAATGTTTCTTTGGGACTAATGATTAAAATTACCTCTTAATTTCACAACCCATAATAGTGAATATTTATAAAAACATCCAACAATAGAACAAACTATCATCATGAAGCCTCATTTATCATTAATCCCTAATTTCAAACCAACCCTACTAGTAAATTTTCCACTGACTCATCATTTTCTAACTTCTAACACCAAATGAGCTTTTAATGCACTTTTCTGAATAACATGATACACAATTCACCAAATTCAAGGCTACCCACTCATCACAATATCTAATACTGAGACAGTTTCTTAATATACCCATCTATCCATATACACTTGAGTGTCATCAACCATTTTATCACCAAAACAATGGTGCACCCAACCATACATATCTACTCATAATGTAAAATTTCATTCCATAGAGCAACACAAATTAAGAATTTATTATATAAGAAACACTTTTAGTGGTACATAGAAATGATTGGTGTGGTTTATGTCTCATCACATTTTTAAAAAAAAAACTGCCTGGAGTCCTTTTATAGTCTACCATTATAGAAAATGAATAGCCTTACCCACTGATGCGATTTAAAAATTACAAATTATGATCATATAAGCATACACACCAAATTAAAAACCCCATAATCAATGAAATTTCATTTTTGGGTCCTCAAGAAAACAAAAAATCTATCATACACTATCTACAATCACTGGAGTACATTAGATACGAGTCTCTTGAATCAAATAAAATTTCATCATGATCTCAATGTTAGTATATAGACTCCATCCAGCACCGCATAAAAATCTTAAATCTAGTACCTACCAATTAACAGCATAACATCATATTTACAATCTCAGTAGCATCCTACTGCCATCTTGACCATCCACCATCAAGTCTCACCACATCCCTGACAAAGTCAACATAAGGGTCGTACATCCATGACTGATTTAATGTTCCCCAACATAAGAGAGTCCTTATCACCACCCTAATAAATGAAAATGTCCAATCTCAAGATCCCATGATCTATATGTTATAATAATATATCATTGCATGTGAACATACATATCATACTGAAGCATCAACACTAAATACCAATCACTATCCACTCTTAGACCACCATAAACAACAACATAAAAATCTTTTGATATTCCACCTACAACGAGGCTCACAACATCCATATAAAATGATGAACTATGAACCATCAAGATTCTCTTATGCCACTCCTCCTAAAGAATGATTAAAATGTACCAATATCATATGGCTGTCACTACTCCTATGACACACATATCCCATCCTAGGAAAAACCATAATATAATTGAACTAATAATGATAGTATAATGGCACATCAATCCATCCCAGTTTCCACCACCAAATATTCAAAAAACACCACAATCCCTCATCAATGCCTCATTCTACAATGCCCACTCAATCCTCACAAATCACATCATTTCTAGGATTAAGACAAGATAAAAGGTCACACCTCATCCCTAGGCACTTAAAATGGGTTATTATATAAAAAATAACACTATAATTCCATGAATCTATTTTAACATGTCCATAACATGGGGAACAGACCATTACAACACCATTTATTTTCTCTTAGAACCTACACAATCTATAAGGGACCACACATGTCCCACTCAATAATACAAAACAAAATTGGCATCATGCAGAACCTCACACACTCTTGTCCCATGAATCAAGTATTTTTTAAAAAATTAAATTCAACAGCCACTCTCCCATCCCAAGGAAAAGTGATACTCTAATAACCCTCTCATATGTTCTCAACCCCCAGTTTCTCAATCCCATCCAAATAAAAATGGTGTGATCAATTTTACTACTTGATATCACAACATGACTAATGCTCCCTTAAGTTCCACATCATTGAACCTAGGATCACATGCCTAAACCACTGAACATGCTTAAAATAAATACAATATCATATAGACGGATGCACCTCATTGATTAATTTTTAATAAGTTAATGGAATGTCACTCATGATAAGTTTAAACACATGATCACCAACCATCTATGAATTATTTAGAAACCAAAAGTATCTAACCACTCTCTATCTATCACAAATCCTAACATATAGGATCACGATGAAATTTCTAATTGGGAATTTTACCAGATATCAACAGATCCGAGCATCCAACAAATCAATTCCTTAAAACCGAAAATCAATAAAAAAATCATTTCAAGTGATTTTAATCATTAAATAATAGGTAATAAAACAATTATTTATGGAACCCTCTAAGGAATCAACATTTATAGGTAATAATCTTACAACTCAAACCACATCTATCAGGCATAACTCACCTACATTAATCATTCTCAAGTGTCAAATTCCTCCTTCCACTTTAGTAAAAGGGTCAAAACCATTAATATCAATGTTAAATAAACACATCATGTTTGAATAAATATCCAAATCATAATGTATAAAACCAAAAAAACCAATCCCAATCCCCCAAAACATGGAATTCCCATGAATTGATGTTCATGACGCACTAGTATATGGTATATCAAATGCTTCAACACATCTATATTCTCGGTATACCATATCCTAAGTAGTTATAAAAATAATATATGATCTAATACTACATTTAAATTCATGATTTTGAGACCACTCATTATTTTTGTGTTTGGTGACATCACTAGACCTAAATTAGGCCTCCCATTATGATAGAGGTTTCCGACTAGAAAACATGGTCTATATTGATACCATAGGGAGACTATAACATCACATCTAAGAGATATAAAACTATAAAAATCATATAATATACTAACATCATCTAGAATAAATAATCAAAGGACGAGGATGGAAAAAATAAAATACATGCTATATTAAATTTAATACAGTCATACAGGTATACATCCTAACTAATCTCTCCCTATGACAATGACATATATAAATTAAGAAATGAATAAAAAAAGGAGGCCCTAATATTATCCTAAAATTTCATTATAACTCCATATAATTTATCCAACGTATCCCTACAACACTGGGTCACTACTATACCAATATTTTCAACTATGAGGTCTCCTCAGGTAATAATGTTTTAGGACCATCCGAGAAAGCTGGGAGAAAAACCCAATAATCCACCACCAATGTTGTCTCTAATGTAACTGGTAAAACAAATTTCATGAAATTGTGATATGTTCTATTTAATAAACATAATATACAATTGAAATATAGTTAAAAAAATCAACCCTAGAGATCTATGGTGACACTAGAGATCAACCATAACAACTTCATCCAGTGCCCTCTGTCTTAGAGAATATCACAAATCCATCAAGGGGAGACCATTTCAGTCCACAAAATCTATTATATCATCACCTTGGGGGATGTATTACTACCAAAAAAATTATATGATTATACCATACCAACTTCATTATTTACCTAATGCCTCTGAATATACATACCCATTAGAGGGATGAAACTCCACATTAGATTTAGTTGAAAAAAATCTCATCTAGGGTCGACGATTCCCAAAAAAAATTGTAGTAACTATATAATTTGTGGGAAATAACCCTACCTTGGAATTAGTATATCTTTTTGGGTTATTTCATCCCACCCATGAATATGTATATCATTTTGTGGGACATCAGGAAACCTAAAAATTATTATGTCATCATGGTATACAGTTCTCTCACTATAAATCAGAATTTCATTTGGGGGAGGGTACTAACCCTACTACGGAATTAGTATTTTATCTGGGGGTATGTCACGCTATCTAGAAATAAATATATCATACAGGTGGATGTCACACTACTGAGGGATCAGTATCACTACTTCAAATTGGGCCTTTAATAATTCTTGTAAAAGGGATTTATTAGTGCTATATAAGCAATGCTAATTTATGCGATAGTAAAGGGTTTTTATTAATAGTGCTCATAAAAAGCATTGATAAATCACCCTTTATTAGCAGAAAAAAGCATTGAAAAAGGAGGCATTTATCAGCTCTTTTTTAGAAATGATAATAGCCCCACTGATAAAGGGTATATTTTTTCACACCCCCTCTATCATCACACCAATCCCCTCTTTATCAGCACTTCCCACCCCTTCCCCATTTTATCAAAACATTCCACACCCCTTTATCAGTTCTTTAGCATGTACCCCTGCCTCTAGTGAATTACGAACCTATGACCTCCATCTTATACACCAACACATTTTTCACTCCCATATAATATTTTATTTTACATTTTATTATACACACACACATATATATATATATATATTAATATTTTCCCATTTATTTTTATATATGTTTATATATATTTTTATGTGTATTTATATATATATATTTATATATATTTAAATATTTAGATATATATATTTAAAAAAACTATTTAAATACTTTTTAAAATGTATATTAACACTAAAAACCCTTAAAATAAATAGAAAAATTAAGAAAATATAAAAAACCCAAACCCCTAAAACCCTAAAATGACAATAACTTCTGATCTAAGAGTCCATGTATGCTCTAAAACTAGTAAAATAAATTATCATGAAATTAAATTTGATATGATATGTGGTATATGATGAAAAACACCTGGATATGAATTTTTATATTTTTGAATTTTATGAATGTGGGCTACCCCTTAAAAAAACTCAATTTTAGGGGCCATATGGACCTTTTTGGGGGTTGAAAATCATAAAACAAATTATAGAACTCATTACCTGTAATGGCCTAGACCCCTCCGGTCCATTCCTTTATTGAAATCGATGTAGTCAACACGATGCACATTATAATGATAATTTTTAATACTGATGATAATGTAATATATATATATATATGTGTGTGTGTGTGTGTTAAATAATAATGATGTTGACATAAATTGTGTGATTAATTAAACTAAAAAGAAAATAATCATGCTAAAATTATTTAGTGGGTGTTATTAATATTAATGATGTGAAGTGGGAAGGCGTGTGACCCATTAGACGTTGATAAATGAATCATACGATTTATTATTAATTGAGTAAATTTTTAAATTAAATTTTAATAATATTAATGGGTGTTGTGTTATTAATATTATTCATAATATTAATAATAATGAGAAATTAATGAAATGAGTCATGGTATATTTTGAAAACAAATAAATCAAGATGCACAATGGAACAATGGTGGTGCGTTAATAAAATTAAAGTTGAGTTTGTTATTATTATTATGTTAAATAATAATAATAATGGTGGCGCCAAAATATGTTGGGTTTATTAAATTGATAGGTTTTAATTTAATAAATGTGGTTTCAGTTTAATTAGTGTGAAATAAAAAAAATAATTAAATAATTAAATTGAAGGATGCTATGCGACATTAGCGTGGCATGGTCAAATTCAGATATCCAAAGGGGCGGTTTAAATTTGTCAATGAGATGAGCGTAAATATTATCATTAATAAAAAAAATAACGGTGATGAGTTAATAAAATAAGTTGATGAATTGTTATTGTTATTGGAAAAATAATAAATAACAATAATGGCGTAAAACTATGTGATAGATGTTAATGAAATTAAATGTATTAAAAATGGGTTGAATATGTAAGTCATAGTAATTTTGTTTTGTCATTTATTTCAATTCAATGAAATGGTTTTGAGTCAAATGGAATGGTTTTAGTATAATATGAGAAAAATTATGGTAATCTAATTTAATGGGATTAAATTAAAACATTAATGATGGGTGTTATTAATATTAATTTTATTAATAATGACATTGATGTGAAATAGGAGAGAGATTACAAAGTGATGGAATAACAAAGAAAATAATAATAAAAACCATAAAATAATGGAATTAATGGAGTCAAAGAAAATGAGGCGTCACTTTTGTTTGGGGCGTGATGGAACTTGGAGAAGAAAGGATATTGGAGAGAGAAAAAATAATAATAATTAGACAAAAAAATTAAAAAGAAAAATAAATGAAAAAGGACGAATTTGTGCTTAATTCTAGTGCCCAAGAAGACTCCAAATCGTGATTGCTTTTGGAGTTATGAAAAATAAATAAATAACTGATTAATAATAATAATAAAATATTGTTATTATTAATTATGATGATAAAACACCCATTTGTCCTCAACTTCTTGGTGCGACCTAAGATTCACAAACCGTCAGAGGCAGTGCGACCCTGACTATGAGATGGAAATTATGATTCCAATATTGGTTTTCATTTTTAGGATTTCGGATCGGGCACCCAAAACACTTTTCAATTAATAGATTTAATATTATTATTAAATAATGGACCTGTCATAACTCCCATGTGTGATGTCTGATTGGATTCTCTTCAGTGGAAATGTGATCTTATAATTAATACGATCGATTCATGTATAATGTTAGATATTAAATTATGGTTCATGGATCTAGTCCATGAAACACCCAATAATAATAATATCATTATTATTACAGGATCTTGTATCCAATTCATCTCCCTCATACGGTATCAGATTGATGAACGGTTAGTGATAGCGTAACCCTGAATTTATGACAGTCTTTTTAAGACTAATGATGAATACCTTTTTATGAATCATTTCTCAGGTCAATTAGACACCTATTATTAATTGAAGTTATTATTATCATTAACCGCATGGAAACCACGTGATGTGTCATGTGTTGACCAGTCAAACAGTGTACGATTTGTACGATCACGTCATGTAATCATTAATACACACTACATAGCATTTTACCATTTAATTTCCTTTATAAGAGAGGAGAACGTGTTATTTATGGACCTCTCTTATTCTCCGCACAGTGACACTCTCGGATGTCCTAGAAGACTTCCTCCTAACTTCTTCATCCGGACTCAAATCGATGATCCGTCAGTGACTACGGGATAGTGTCAGCGAGGAGAACATTGTACACCTATTCCTTTCCCTCTTATTCGACTTCCCCTCTAAATTTTCCAACCGAGGATACTGCTAATAATTGACTGGTTAAACCTCTGTTCTTGTATTCTATTTCCGATCCTACTTCTCCCATTTTCTTTCCATGATATGGCATGTGATCTCCGTGTTGAGTTAGTTTCTTGTGTTTTTGATTCGGTGGTGCGGCGACATCCTTGGTGGGTGCAGTCATTCTGGGAGAATCCTTGTGATTGTGGTGGTCATGTTCGTAGAAGGACATCCGAACTAGTTGAGGTAGGGATCTTACCTTCGTCTCTCTAAATTGTGCATCATGCGGGGTGGGTGTCCTCTTGTTTATGTGAAAAACATTTGAACCATTTTAAAAAAGATAAAAACGGGCTTATATAATGGGGATGGGAAGTTTGTGAATAATGTTACATTATTTATATCATGTGATATTATGTTGTGAATTGGATGAGCTTCAGCCTACTGAAAATCATGGTCATTGGGGGACTTTGCATACTCAATTAAATGTTTCCCTCTCCTTCTGGATTTTTTATGTATGAAAATGTTATTGAATGTGGAAGTTGGTTATTTAGTTAAAGTTGGCTGATTAAATACATGGAACCCTGGTGTGATCTCCCCGGTTGAACAAACTGAAATAATAAACATGTGGGTGCTAGTTAGGCTTTGTGAATGTGAAAGGGGGGTGTTTTATGGGTTTTTGTGGATCGGTTGAGCAGCGGGGCTGATGTTGGGTTAATTGTGTGTTGGTGTGAATGCTATGTTGTGATGGGAAGCAGGGCTGCGATAAATGGTATCAAAGGGATGATGATGTACGGGTTTCAGTGAGATTGTGGTTATGGTGGTTGGTAGCGGGGCTGCATGGATGGTTCTGAATGTGAACGAACTATGGGTTGTGAATAATAAATAAAAAGCAGATGAGTTAATGAATGCTGGGGCTTTGTAATGGAATGGGAATAATAATCAATGGGGTTGGTTGGTTAATAAGAATGGACTGGTTTGTGTTGCTTGTGTTTTCCTAACTTGATTTTTGGATGGAAGGGATATGCTTTATGAACTCTTGGTCTAGTTTTGTTGTTTATAGTTTCCAGTTAGTTAAGAAATTGATAACTGAAGCTGTTGAAACATGAAAACATTGAATGGGGTTTTGGGATTGATTGTAGTGTGAATACTCTTGATGTAGTAGTGCCAAGGTACGCGCTCAGATCTTTGTGTAGAATCCTTACGATGGGATGAGTGGTTGTTATACTTATATAAATACGTACATTTTATGTTTCTTTACACACCCCACCAAAGTCGAGAACTTAGTCTCGAACACCCCAATTTCATGGGGGATGGTGTTTTTCCCAACACTACTATTAGTGGATGGTTATTAGCTCCTTTCTTCTCCCTTTCCCATATAGCCCAAGTATCTTCGGGCAGGCTGTGATGGCCTGAAGTCCATTGTTAGCCCAAGAACCATCGGGCGGGGTAGTGTGGTGGTTATGACCCAAGTGTGTGTGGGCAAGTGGGTTCCCAAGTGTCTTCGAGATGAGGCTCATGATTCTTCGAGCGTCGTAGTGGATCTTCTAGCCCATGTGTCTTTGGGCGTGACAGTGGTTGTTCTGGCCTAGGTGTTTGCAATCATGGTTACATGTGACAGTTGAGGTGCAGGTGTTTGCGTGCGGGGATTGGAAGTGGGACAGCGTGAGGATGTGGCCAAGGTGTGTGCAGGCGGGATGAGGTAGTGGGACTGTGGTGAGAATGGCGGGATTGGATCAATGCGTAGGATGTCGTCAAGATCCAGTGGAAAGGTGGGGTGGGGTACCCATACTTTGATAACATTACTACTATACTCTATTGACTTTTTTTACTTGGTGAGTGTGACTGGTGAGTTTGGGTTTATAGATTCCTTGCTAGGTTTTGGTTCTTCTGTTTTCTCACGAGGCATTAGGATGTCTCCCCACTTGTGCACGAGAACTTTATGTTTCCCTACTAATTATACTTGTATGCTCACCCTACATTTTCTTTCAGGTTTTCAGGAGGACTACAGGGACTGTGCGGGACCTTACTAGTCAGGCGGGGGGAGTTACTGCTGTTTTCTGTTGTTGTTTTTCTTTACTTTTTGGTACAATACATGGATCATTTTTGTACTTGTAGTTTTATTTCACTATTGTATAAAGCATGCAAATGGGATTGGTTTTGGGATATTTCTATACTTGTTCCTTTTATTCTTCTTGGGGTTTGACTCATCCTATTTCCCAACCTTAAATTAATAAAAAGGATAATGTCTCCCATATTTGTAAAAAACTCATACCCTTGGTGCTAGTTGCCCCTCCGGAGCCTATTGGAGGCGGGACTCGGGGTTCATTATCTCCCTTCCACTATTGCCAGCTCAGGAGTGGAATCTTTGGTGGGAGGGGGTCATGATAGAATGGTATCAGAGGCTGATGGTTGAGAGATAGGATGGAGTCTGGAGTTATGCAGAGTGAGGATTGCATGGGATGGTAGGGAAACATTGTTGCTTAATCTTGGTGCATGACATAGGCTGGGAAGACCAGCTATGACACGAGATTTTAGGGGCCCTTGGGATCCGATGCAAGGACTCTGAGCTTACCGAACGACCAAGTAAGACTACATTGATTACAGGGTAGAGACCCTATGAAATGTACATGCATCATCATGATTTTTTTACATGATTTGGGTGTTCTGGGAAAGAAATCAAAATAAAATGATAAAATGAAACCTTGAGAAAATTTCCTTGATACATGGGATTAGGTGTTCTTTGTTTACCATAAAACTATGGAACATGGACGTCAATAGAGAGGCATAGGAGTGGGATGTGGATAGTTCCATGCAACAGAAGCGGAAACCCAAGCAATGTTAGAGATCGAGAGAGATGTTTTTGGTTTTACTTAATTGCTCTCATTTATGTTTTGTTTAAATACAAAAGAATCAAACTCCTTTTTTGAACCTCATTCTTGCCCTTGCTTTGGGCCTGGACCTTGTTTTTCATGAGTCTATAATGATAAGTTGTTTCCCTCTTTCCGTTAAATGTGTGTGAAGATTCCTAACATATGGGGAGAGGAGGACCTGATCCCTAATCGAGACGCATTAATGTGGATGTGATTAAACCCGTGCAGGCGAGTCAGTGCCGCCTAAAGCGGATAATATCTCGACATGTGAGAAGGAATTCCTCAACCCATGTGTTCGAGAAATTTATTGTTGTTTTGTATGGTGTTGGGGGCAGTGTATGTTTGGAAAATCCTAATGCATGGAAGTCGGAAGACCTAATTCCTAATCAAAACACATTAATGTGGATGCGATTAAACCCGTCATGCAAGTCAGTGCCGCCTAATGAAGATAATATCTCGATATGGGAGAAGGAATTCCTAAATCATATAATTAGGGTTGTCGGTTGTTTTCTGTTATGACGAGAGCCCTGAGAGGTATCTTGGAGGGTGGTTGTTTGGATCCATTCTTTATTCTGGGTTGTTTTTTAATTCTTGGGGATGGGAATGTTTTGAGAGGTATCTGATGTAATGGCCCGGACCCCTCTGGTCCATTCCTTTGTTGAAATTCATGTGGTCAACACGATGCACGTTATAATGATAATTCTTAATACTGATGATAAAGTAATATATATATATATGTGTGTGTCTGTGTTAAATAATAATGATGTTGACATAAATTTTGTGATTAATTAAACTAAACAAGAAATAATCATGATAAAATTATTTAATGGGTGTTATTAATAATAATGATGTGAAGTGGGAAGGTGTGTGACCCATTAGACGTTGATAAATGAAACATGCGGTCTATTATTAATTGAGTAATTGTTGAAATTAAATTTGAATAAAAATAATGGGTGTTGTGTTATTAATATTATTCATAATATTAATAATAATGAGATATTAATGAAATGAGTCATTGTATTTATTGCAAAAAAATAAACGAAGATGCACTGTGGAAGCATGGTGGTGCATTAATAAAATTAAAGGTGAGTTCGTTATTATTATTATGTTAAATAATAATAATAATGGTGGAATAAAAATATGTTGGGTTTATTAAATTGAATGGTTTTAAGTTAATAAAAGTGGTTTCAATTTAATTACTGTGAAATAAAAATAAATAGAATTAAATAATTAAAATGACGGATGTTATGCAACCTTGATGTGGCATGGTCGGATTCAGATATCTTACGCGGTGGTTTAATATGTTCATTGTGATGAGCATAAATATTATCATTATAAAAAAAATAATTCCGATGACTTAATAAAATAAGTTGATAAATTGTTATTATTATTTAAAAAAACAATAAATAACAATGATGGCGTAAAACTATGTGCGAGAGGTTAATGAAATTAAATGTATTAAAAAGGGGTTGAATATGTATGTTATATTAAATTTTTTTCATTTAATTCAATTAAATTAAATGTTTTTGAGTCGAATGGAATGGTTTTAGTTTAATATGAGAATAATTATGGTAATATAATTTAATGGGAATAAATTACAACATTAATGATGGGTGTTATTAATATTAAGTTTATTAATAATGACATTGAAGTGAGATTGGAGAGAGATTTCAATGTGATGGAAGAATAAAGAAAATAATAATAAAAACCATAAAATAATTGAATTAATGGAGTCAAAGAAAAGGAGGTGCCACTTTTGTTTGGGGCGTGATGGAACTTAGAGAAGAAAGGAAATTGGAGAGAGAAACAAAAAAAAGAATAAGAGAAATAAAATTAAAAGACAAATAAATGAAAAAGGAGGAATTTGTGTTTAATTATAGCTCCCAAGAAGACTCCAAATCATGATTTCTTTTGGAGTTATGAAAAATAAAAAAAATAATTGATTAATAAAAATAATAAAATATTGTTATTATTAATTTTGATGATAAAACACCTATTTATCTGAAACTTCTTCGTGCGACCACGGATTCACGAACCGTTAGCGGCAGTGTGACCCTGAATATGAGATGGAAATTATGAGTCCAATATTGGATGTCTTTTTCAGGATTTCGGATCGGGTACCCGAAACACTTTTGAATTAAAAGATTTAATATTATTATTAAATCTTCGACCTGTCATAACTCCCGCATGCGACATCCGATTGGCTTCTTTTCAGTGGCGGTGTGATCCTATAATTAATACGATCGATTCAAGTCTAATGTTGGATATTAAATTATTGTTCGTGGCTTGGGTCCATGAAACACCCAATAATAATAATATCATTATTATTACGGGATCTTGTATCCAACGTATCTCCCTCATACGGTATCGGATTGACGAACCATTAGCGACAACGTAACCCTGCATTTATGATAGTCTTTTTAAGACCAATGATGAATACCTTTTTATGAATCATGTCTCGGGTCAATTATACACCTATTATTAATTGAAGTTATTATTATCATTAAACGCATGGAAACCGCGTGACGTGTCGTGAGTTCACTAGTCAAACTACGTAACAGATATACGGTCACGCCGTGTATTTATTAATACACACTGCATACTGTTTTACCTTTTAATTCCCTATATTAGAGAGGACCATGTGTTATTTATAGACCTATCTTCTTCTCCGCAGGGCGACGCTCCCGGATGACCTAGAAGCCTTCCTCCTAACCTCTTCATCCGGACTCCGATCGACGATCCGTCAGTGACTGCGGGATCGTGTCAGCGAGGAGAACATTGTACACCCTATTCTGTTCCCTCTTCTTAGACTTCCCATCCGCAATTTCAATCCAAGGATACTACTAATAATTTACCGGAATGACTGTCTTTGATGAAAAACTCTAAAAAGGTATGTTAAACCATTGTTCTTATATTCTCTTTCTGATCCTATTTCTCCCATTTTCTATCCATGCTATGACATGTGATCTCTGTGTTGAGGGAGTTTCTTGTATTGTTGATTAGGTGGTGCCACAACATCCTTGGTGGGTACAGTCGTTCTGGGAGAAGCCTTTTGATCGTGGTGGTTATGTTTGTAGAAGGACATCAGAACCTGTTGATGTAGGGATCTTACCATCGTATCTCGAAATTGTACATCATGGGGGGTGGGTGTACTCTTGTTTACGTGAAACATATTTGAACCGGTTTAATAAAGATAATAACTGGCTTATATAACGGAGATGGGAGGTTTGTGAATAAAGTTACATTATTTATATCCTGTGATATTATGTTGTGAATTGAATGAGCTTCTGCCTACTGAAAATCATGGTCGTTGGGGGCCATTGCTTACGCAATTAAATATTGCCATCTCCTTCTTTATTTTCATAAGGATGAAAATGTTATTGAATGTGTAAATTGGTTATTCACGTAAAGTTGGCTGATTAAATACCTGGAACCCTTGTGTGATCACCCCGGTTGAACAAACTGAAATTTTAAACATGTGTGTGATGGTTAGGGTTTGTTTATGTGAAAGGGGGGTATTTTGTGGGTTGTTGTGGATTGGGTGAGCAGCGAGGCTGAGGTTGGCTTCGTTTTGGGTTGGTGTGAATGCTATGTTGGTTATGGGCAGTGGAGCTACGATAAATGGTATCAAAGGGATGATGATGTACGGGTTTCAGTGCGATTGTGGTTATGGTGGTTGGCAGCGGGGCTACAGGGATGGGTTTGAATGTGAACGAACTACGGGTTCTGAATAACAAATAAAATGTGGAAGAGTTAATGAATGATGGGGCTTGGTAATGGAATAGGAATAATAATCAGTGGGGTTGGTTGGCTAATAAGAAGGGACTTGTTTGTGTTGCTTGTGTTTTCCTAACCTGATTTGTGATGGAAGGGATATGTTTTATGAATGAATGATCCATTTTGGTTGTTGATAGTTTCTTGGTAGTTAAGAAACTGATAACTAAAGCTGTTGAAACGTGAAAAAATTAAATGGGGTTTTGGGATTGATTGTTGTGTGCATACTCTCGATGTAGCAGTACCAAGGAACGTGCTCAGATCTTTGTGTAGAAGCATTAGGATGGGATGAGTGGTTGTTATACTTATATAAATATGCGCGTTATATGTTTATTTATGCACCCCACCCATGTTGAGTACCTAGTTCCGAACACCCCCATTTCATGGGGGAGTGTGTTTTCCCAACACTAATATTAGTAGCTGGTTATTAGCTCCTTTCTGCTCCCTTTCCTGGATAACCCAAGTATCTTCATGCATGCTGGGATGGCCTAATGTCAATTGTTATCCCAAGAACCATCGGGCGGGGTTGTGTGGTGTTTATGGCCTAGGTGTGTGTAGGCAGGTGGTTTCCCAAGTGTCTTCGGGGTAAGGCTCAGGTGTCTTCAGGCGTGGCAGTGGATCTTCTTGCCCATGTGTCTTCGAGAGTGACGGTGGTTGTTCTTGACTAGGTGTTTATAGGAGTAGTTACGTGTGATAGTTGTGGCCTAGGTTTTTGCGGGTAGGGTTTGGTAGTGGGACTGCGTGAGGATGTGGCCCAGAAGTGTGCAGAAGGGATGAGGCAGTGGGACTGCAGTGAGAATGGCGAGATTGGTTTGATGCGTAGGATGACTTCAATAATCAGTGGGAAGGTGGTGCAGGGTACCCATGAATTGATAACATTACTACTATACTATATTGACTTGTGTTACTTGGTTATTGTGACTAGTGAGGATGGGTGGAATGATTCCTTTCTAGGTTTTGGTTCTTCTATTTTCTCATGGGGCATTAGGATGTCTCACCACTTGTGCACGAGAGCTTTAGGTTTCCCTACTGAGTATACTTGTATTCTCACACTATATTTGCTTTCAGGTTTTCAGGAGGACTACAGGGACTGTGCGGGACCTTACTAGTCAGGCGGCGGGAGTGGCTGCTGTTTTCTGTTGTTTTTTTTTTTACTTTTTGGTACAATACTTGGAGCTTTTCTGTACATGTAGTTTTATTTCACTATTGTATAAAGCATGCATATGGGATTGGTTTTGGGATATTTCTACACTTTTTACTTTAATTCTTCTTGGTGTTTGACTCATCCTATTTCCCAACCTAAAATTAATAAAAATGGTAAATCCTCCCATATTTGTGAAAAACTCATGCCCTTGGTGCTAGTCACCACTAATGGGCCTACTGGAGGCGGGACTCAGGGGTCATTATCACACTTCCACCATTTCCAGCTCCGGAGGGGCATCTTTGGTGGGAGGGGGTCGTGACATTAACCTCCCCAATGATGAATATATATTATGGTATTACTTTATTTGATATGTGGTATATCCTAAATGGACACTGAGAAGATAATTTATATTCTTTTGAGTTTGGGTTTGATTTATGACAATTTTGTTAAAAAATATGATATATTTTATTACTTTGATTAAAAATTATATAAGTAGAAGTGCTTTTACTTCATATCATAGGTTTTGATATGATTTTTTGTGGAGATAAAATGGAATACCATATCTAATGTTATGATCCATTCTGCATTTTAGGGGGTTTAGTGTTTTTTGGGGTTTTAAGGTTATTTCACATTCTAAGGCCTTTCAACATTCCATAACTTATAAAATGGTCACCCATTTTTCCCCTACACAAATGAAATATATGATTTCAATGAGATATCAGACTCATTGATCTATGGGAAAACTGGATCATCTCTATTGAGGTTAGAAAAGGCCAAGAATTGCATAAAATGACCATAAATTCTATTATGTTTGATCGTTAATGATATATATATATATATATATATATATATATTTTAAATATACCCATTATCAGTGAAAGTACAAAAGAACTGACAGGGGGATCTTTACTCATGCTTCTAAAAAAGCTCAGATAAACACCACCCTTTTATCAGTACTTTTTTTAGATTTTCTCTTAAAGACCCTCTATCAGTACTTTTTTAAAATTGCTATCAAATTCACTTTTTATCAGCACTTTTTTAATAGCGATGACAAAGGGTGACATTTTGTGATTTGTTTTTCAAGAATTGATAAAATTACCCCTATAATAGTGTTTTTAGTGCTGTTTTGGATCCCCCTTTAAAAGTGATTTGTCTAGTGATAAAAAAGTGTATTTTTAACCACACCTTTAGATATAGATGATGAAAAACTAGTGTAGGATAAAACCAATTTTTTTTTTGTACTGTATGAAATGTGGGGGTCATTTCACTACAAAAAAATCATCATTTCATCTAGAGGGATGTCTCACTACCCATAAATTGATATATCATCAAGGGGAATGCATCCTTACCAAGGAATCAGTATATGTAGTATACACCTAAGGAGAGACATCCTACCCTGTACCAGTTTCTAGGCTGTCATTTTCCTGGGGTCCCATCACACTTCTAATCCTGATAACCCTAAATGAAAAACCCTCACATGGGTTGACCATGCCCCAAAAAACATCAAATAATTCCTTGGTAAATTACTCAATAACATTATCCATTCTCACCATCACATTAATTAGAGGATATAATCATACCAACCTCACACAAAAATCCTCTAAATGGTTAGCATACGTTTTGGGATCCTTACAATTTCCTCTAATTCATATCATTATTTAGATACACCAAAGGGTATCTCACTGTATTTCCCAAACCTATATCAAATTCCCACCACTTATAGGTAATTACATCCCTCAACACTATTATTTATTCATCATGGACTAATCATTATTGAAAACAATACCATATTTGTATCACAAAATAAATATGGAATAAATCCCACGGACTTCTAATGTAAAAGTGAACGAGTCTTCACTCACCCAATATTCCTATACTCCCACATAAGTTAAAACAACCAGACTAGACACATGCCAGTGAGGAAGGAACACCCACCCCACAATCTATTCAACTAGACCGATGGATGAAATGTATTTTACAATTTTATAAGACTTATTCCTAGGCCAACCATTTCATTTCTATCACACTTCCCTGTATAGAGGCATCTAGGAGAACCAATACCTAGGTTATCCATGTGTATTCACTATGGTCATACCCCTTAAGAGTCCTTGCATGTAATGACACAAAATTTTCATTAATGCATTGGTCATTAGTGTTCAAGGAATCGAGCCTACATTTTATGGTCCACCATGGCCTTTGATAGTTCCTTTCCAGCTATATCATTTCTAATGGTAACTATTATTTTAATTTATGGTTGATCACATATACATAGAGAAGAAAAATCCATAAACATGAGGAATATTTTTAGGGAATACCAACTTCATTTATTGGTATCATACCTTTTATACATGCTCATCCACGCTCATCAAATCCCATATAATTATAGCTATCCATTTCTTATCATTTGTGCCTCTATCTAATTTTATAACATACAAATAATTAATTATAATTATTCAATTAATTGGAAATTAAATAATATCATAAAAAATCACTAGGTTCTATGAAGGTCTCAAAAAATCTATTTACAACATGATATTTTCCCTTGAAATGTTCTTGAAACATCATTATAAAAAATTCATGTCACATGACACTCAATCACTCACTGATTTTATTCAATTCAGTACAAAACAATAGAAAAATTCATAGGGTGACCGACATAAAACCAAACAATGGGAAATAGTGTGATATCATCTTCTTGGGACATCCTTTATCCACCAAACACACACACCATCATGTTGAATGATTCCAATATGATCTGGTGGATTTGTATCTTTGAAATACTACTTAAGAAACTAGAATTGGAGGAAAAAAGGAGAAAGAAAAAGGTGGAATAAGGGATATTTCTTAACTTGATTTTATATGATGAAATAATCCTATATTCTATAGATTTATGGGAAAGAAAATCCATATGAAGGGGTAATAGTAGGTCAACCTTTCTATGATTGTACATCCCATAATGAAGAAATCTAGAGGGGGTTCTAATTTATAAACCCATAAAATACTATCATGATCCTTTAATAAATAAGATATCTAGTGGGTCATTATGTGACCCTGAGGGTAACACTATAATGTTTCCATTCCTGGGTATGTCTTCATAATGCCTTTATGGGTTGCAACGTGACTACCCCTAGGTATAAGGATCATCCTAGGGATTAAAATCATCATGGTGAGAAACATATATTTCCTGAAATAGTGGACTATTTACAATAAGGGGCCGATGCTTCCATGGAATAACCACCCTTTTTGACGGTATGAACATCAGAAAACATACCTTCATACCTTCCCCACAACCAGGCATCATAACATGTCCATTATTGTAGTAGTGAGAAAATATTTTCCCAATGTAAATTCAAAAATGAAATATATAATGTTTCATAAACACATATGAAATAAAAAACATCATGGCATTTCCTATTTCAGGTAATGGAGTGACGAATATACAAAAGTTTCCTAACCTTAGAGAAAACCCCACAAACAACCAGTACTTTTTTGAAAGTAACTATTTGTTGCATGATACCTCTAGCCAATCCCCCTTTATGGCATGTCATGTAACTTTAAATGTGTGATAAGAATTATTCATCAATAAATTAGTAATGGGGTCACTCGAACCATGATTTGAAATTCACTCAATAAAATGAAATTCCTCAAGAGTCTTTATCCCTATCCAAAAAATACACCTTAGAGATGTTCTGATCCTCAATAAATCTAGATGAATCTTGAATTCGATAAAAATCACCTACTCTATGACAAAAATCCTAATTCCTTCTAAATTTACCAACCAATTATGATTTAGGAATTTATAATGACTAACACACATAAAATATCTTGAAAAACCATTCATATGAGATGTTGTAAAATAATATTTAAATATAATCTCACAAAAAACAAAGGTCGAGTTAAAATTAGGCTCCACCTAGATCGTTTGAGTAATACACCAAGTCTAAAAATACCATAGAGTCAACCCAAAATCACCATATTCATGAAAAAATTTATACTTCATTAACTGTATCTTATTATATATTTATTCCAACACTTCTTCTTTTTCATTTCAAAGAATTTCAAATTATTATTTTTAATTTCAAACTAAGAATCTATACCATTGATATATTTCTATTAAATAGTAAATATATTGAAAATACCCTATATAATTCTTTCATATTTTTATAATACTCCACTCGAGTCTGCAACATCAAAGATACTTGTTGAATGTATTATTTTGTATTGTTCATTGTAATTCATTTTTAATGTTACCGTGAATGGATAAATCTTAATAGGTTCTATAAAATAATCCTAATGGAACTTATTTATCTCTTTAAGGATTCAAATAGGGTAATTTCAAGTTAACTAGATCATTTTATAACTATCACCACATGGGGAAACCTAAAACACTAATTTATTTTTTGAAACCATCATCCCCAAATCATCTTCATTTTAGAAAAACCTAATCATTTTTAGAATTTATTTTACTCTTAATTTTTATGTTCCATAAATATTCATCATCATCTTCCACTACATACTAGTATCAATCAAAACATTTAAATTATAAACCTCCTCCTAATAACAGAGGGGTTGGTGTAAAATTTTATTATCCATCTCAATAAATTAAGGATACCTAATGATCTTATTAGTATATGAAATAACATTCATCTCAACTTCCTTTGGATCTATAGGTATAATGTCGACTTGAGAAGGTGACTATTCACCAATCAAAGATGTGTGTTTTATATCCTTTTTACGATCTAGTATGACATATAAAACAAATAGTTCCACGATCTCTTTGAGGGAAACCATACATAATTATTTTGGTAAATCATGCTATGAAACTTATTACTGATCTTTTTTTTCTTCATATAAAAAATTTTGTTACCCTTAACTTAGATAAACTAGTCATTTCCATCGATGCCTTCATAGTACCACAAGTCTCATCATCAAAAAAAAGGGTGAATAAAATTATATAAAACAATAACCCAATTAGGTTTTTATACAATTAAATTTTTATTTTCTAAAAGACTTGAAACAGTATATTTTTCTATAATATCATAAGGACCAGATGTGTAAATATTGATTTGATATATAATTAGGGCATCTCAATCACCATTTTGATAATCTCAATCAATTTTTCTAACACTATTCATTTGGACTGATCGATCTTATAAGATAAATGGAATATTTATAATGATGGTAACCCAACACATGTACATGTTAAAATATAAACATTAATAAACCATATTGATTCATACAAAATGGGTTTCCTAAATTGGAATTTACATAATATCAAAATCAAAAAAAAATAAGCTGAATAAAAGGAAATGAAATAAAAGTCCTTATAATAGGGGTTCTCGATGAAAAAGGAATATAAAAGATCATAAAACAACCTATATTGTTACAAATTGAGGCATGTATCATTTTTTAGTTTAAATGTTGTGGGAACATCCTAGGGTTAAATAGTAAAGTTACCCAATCAGTCAACCTTATAAAAATTATTCGATGTTTCCATTGATTCCATGGTGTTGTGGTTTCCCTTATTCTGATATTTTGTGACATTTTTAGCATTTTAGAGCCTTAAAAATAATACTATAAAAATATTATTTTTACCCCATTTAAGAGTTTGAAATGTATTAATTGTATTTCATAAAAGGGATAATAAATGAAAAAACTGAAACCATAGTGGAGTCCTGAGTGTGGGTTTCTCCCCAAATAAGGTTTTGTTACATTCACACAACGTAACTCCCTGACCCTAGATGCCTGGATCCGGTGAATTATTTTTATACATTATATTGCTTATAAAGAATCATGTCCCAAATGAAATATCAGTTTAGTAGTCTTAGAAAATAGGTTACATACAAGAACTTCACAATATAATTTTTATCATAAATCACAACATAGAAAATCCTTTGAGAATGATACTATTCCCCTATCTTAACCGTATATATCAGTCATAAAACGCTTATTTGAATACTTGGAAAATAAAAAATAATAAATGGGTGAGAATTTATTCTTAGTAAGGATAAACAATATAGTGGAACCTATCACAAATAAGCATACAATTATAAGGAATGTTAAAAAACCGAAACCTAAGCCATAAAAAGTATCTTCAGCATAATAGGGAAATAATAAATTAAATAATTACATTTAATAATTCACATGGATATTATTCAAGTCGAATAATCACATGTAAAATCAATAAAAAATCTCATAACGAGGGAATGCATAATGTCGTACATCTTAAACATACCGTCAAGGCTTCATCCAAGACACCATACCTATTTGGGTAATACATTATCCAGAACCCATGTATAATATTCTCATGTGACTATTGATTCCTCGTGTGTACATATTAGTGAAAAGACCCCAAAATTTCAAGGAAATGTTTTTCTTATATTCTTTGGAATTTTACAAGTCCGCAGTTTCTGACAGCACCTGATTCCGTGGCCCGGTGTGCCCAGAATCAATTTATGAAGATTTGTTAGGGTACGTTCAGTAAACGTACGTGCGGGTTTTTCTATATTTTTATCTGGTGCTCAGAATTGGAATTTGAGGACACCGATGAACTCGCAACTCAAGTATTCGCTTAAGAGGACCTATACCGCAATTGCATTTTATGCAAGTTGAAAGTCATTTTTTGGAAACATTTTAAAACTAAATAAAATTTATGTGTTATATAAATTTTATTTTTTTGGTGGTTATTATCTCCAAAGTGAGGTTGGTGGCGGAGCCCACACCCACATATCCTCCCATGGGAGCATAATATGTGGTGGGGCCTACACGAGAACCTAACCCCCCTTTAACCCCTTAAACCATTGTGCTTCCCATTAATGTGCCAACTTTCCATCAACTCCAGTTTATTTAATTTGACAACTTCCATATTTAATGTGAACTCTCCACCTCCCTCCATTGATTATGCCAACCCCAACAATTGAATTAATTAAGCTCTATTAATTAATTAATTTGTAGGTCCACAATTCATTTTGGAATTTTTTTTAATTGCATGGAAATGTTATTATATTGCAGGGCCCTTTATTATATTTCATGGAAAAATATTCCTTGGAAAACATTCGGAGAAAAACTCTTGGTGGAACATCCTTTTCTCGATGAAGAATATTGTTATTCTATGAAGAACGCGAGGAACATCTTCCAATGACGCTTCCTCCTCAGACGCACCCCAACATCATGGAATCTACGTCATCTTAGGATTCTCTTCCCGCGTCACAACAAGGACTCTTCCTCCAACGTTGATGGGACGACACTGTTCTCTGTGACGCCGTCTTCTATGACACCTGACTACCGCGTCGCTCATCTATTGTCGTTCATCGACGAATGACGTCAATTACGAGGTAGGGTCTTGCAATTAATTTTTTTAAATTAAATTATACCTCATTCTTGATGTATTCAATGTATTTTCTTTTCTATTTTTTTACTCCTAACGCGGAGGGCACGAGCCGAATGAACACGGCCCGACCACCCTCCGTTGGTTCGTGATTTTTGTGGTGGAGAACGGAGGCGACGACGACTGGAGGCGGTAGCGTCCAGAGGTGATGTTGACTGGAAGAGACGACTGTGCACCAGCTACAAGAAGGAGACGCGAATCACTTCTCTGGGCTGCTCGGTAGACGAAACAGCTGGTAGGCTGCTGTCGAGGCTGGGAAGAACCCGCGGCGCCCTCTTGGCACCGCACTGTGGAAGAGATGTTGCCCGCTGCTACCAGCCGCTTGGCGGACGAATCAGCCTGTAGGCAGCCTATCAGGCTGGGAAGACCCCACGACACCCTCCTGGCACCGTGCTGTGGAAACAGCAGCCCGATTGTTTGGGACGCTCACGCCAGAGAAGACCGGCCGACTTCGGTTGGTCGGACAGGAGGGGCGGTGCCGCTCGGCGCTGCCGTTTCGGAAAACCGGGGGTCGCGCCCCCCAATCTACTTGGCCAGCCATGGTCTGGGTAGTGCAATGCCAAGTCGGGCCGCATCCCATCAGGCCAGGTCGACCCCTTAGCTGGGTCGAACCCGCCGAGCTTGGAATGGCTGACCCGTCAGCCCACCGGACTTGACGGGCCGAGCCTGTTATGCTTAAATGCGAATAACTTCTTGATCGTGCGTCCGATCGATGCGCCTTCTACGACATTAGGACTCCTACGATGAGGCAGTAATTTTGTGATACTCTAAGTATGTTTTGGAAAACTTTGTAAAACGGATGGGTTTGGAATGAGAGTAATTTCAACCGGGCCCCTGGAACGGAAAAGCCATTAACTCTCAGATCGGGCGTCCGATTGACGTTCTGTCTGTCACGTTGGGTTTCCTTTGACGAGACAAGACTTCAGGATACATCATCTCAGGACATCATGTTAGATGATGTATTGAACCCTTTTCTTGAGAATCAGACACTCCCAGAATTGAGTGTGCTGTGTGTGGGAACCCTAGAGCTGGTTGCGACTGCGATGACTACTGTACTGGGATCCTTCATGGGTTCGATGATGATGTCTATCGTACTAGAATCTTCTTATGGGTTAGACCGTGGGGACTTCGGTACTAGGACCCTCCATGGGTTCGACGACGACGAATACCATACTAGGATTCTCTGTGGGTTCGACCACGACGACTACTGTACTAGGATCCTCTGTGGGTTCGACAACGACGACTATTGTACTAGGATCCTCCGTGGGTTCGACGATGACATCAACCACAATGGAATCCTAAATGGGTTCGACGATGATGAATTTTGTACATGGATCCTCTGTGGGTTCGACAACGACGACTATTGTACTAGGATCCTCCGTGGGTTCGACGATGACATCAACCACAATGGAATCCTAAATGGGTTCGACGATGATGAATTTTGTACATGGATCCTCTGTGGGTTCGACATAATTTACTTCTGTACTTGCATCCTAAGTTGGTCTGATAGAGTAGCTGGTCTTGTATCCTAATTCGATCCGACTGCTTAGCAGGTCAAGTATCCAATGTGGTTCTGACAGCATAGATGAATCATTGACTACATCTGATCATCTTTATCGTTATACAAAATATGTATACCTGTGTGAGCCGAGTCTTGACTTTCAATCATTATCATTGATGTGGTTGACTTTAATTCCTGTGTGGACTGGGTTGTTCTTGAGTTTGAGAGTTGGAGCGAAATTGAGATTAATAACATAGGTATATATACGGGCATATACCTATGCAGGGTTGTTTAATACTTCGTGTTTGTATCTCCCTTCTGTGGTTTATCCTTCGTGGATTCTGGGAGACCTTCGGGGGTCATTGGGTCCCTACTAAGTATCTTATACTCACCCCTGCACGGGATATGCCCGCACTACGTTGTGTTGGATGCAGATGATGGACAACAATGATCGAGGTATATAATTTTAGAGGTGGACAGTACCCGGAGGTGGAACACATGGAGAGATGTACACAGAGCGGACGGACATACCTGAGGTGCTGAGGAGGCCATCTGTACCCACCTTACAGGTGGGATTCTTGGAGGACAACTCAGTTATTTCAGTTTTACTTTACTACAGTTCTACTAGCTTTTCAGTTGTAATGTACTTACTGTTGGGCTTGTATTTCTTTCCCCTTTCCTTACAACACTTACTTTTGTATATAGTTTTACTTAGAGAATACTTCTATTTCATACTCTATTGTGTTTGTTTACTTTTTATAAAGGCAATGCCTTCCCATTATAGGGATATACACCATTGGTGCTAGTCGCCAGCCACTGGCCTATGGATGGCAGGCTTGGGGTAGTAACGACACGGGCCCCGAGGATGGGTCGTGACAAATTGGTATCATAGGAGTCGGTTCAACCATAGAACTCAGGACTTTGATCATTCCACTATGTGAAGAAATAGTGTTAAGATAATTGAATGTGGTTTTCAGTACAGGGAGTCCAGTGTTGGTGCGGCGACTGACGTATCCATACACCATGACCCTGAACTCTGATTTCCGACTCAGTGCATGAAAACACAGATTAAGTTTGTGTTTTATTTAAAAAGTTTTCTTTGTGATTACTTTGTGTCATCTCACCAGGTATACTTTTTTGACCATGGAACACCTGTTTCTTTTCAGGATGGCCCCATGAAGGCAGCCAGCTAGGGTTTCGAGTTACGTACGAGAAGGTTTCCCACCAAGCGACGAGGCCTTGGTGCAGGGCCCTATCACAGCGGAGGTATTGATGACACCTCTACCCACTGGACCACCGATACCACCTGCCCCAGCAGCAGAAAGTGCATTCCGCCTAAGTGCGTTGCACGTGTTCCACCGAAAGAGGCCGCCCAGGATCCGTGGAGAGATGGAACCCCATGCATTTGAGGATTGGATGGAGGATATCATCAGAGTTTTTATATTGGTAGGGACACCATCCGACCTCATGGTGATCCATTCCATGAGTCTCTTGCATGCAGCGGCATGCAGATGGTGGAGCCTGATTCTCCAGGTGCATGACAAGGAATCACTACTCTAGACAGACTTCAAGAGAATGTTTCGGGAAGAGTTTTTACTAGCCACCCTTCTTGCGGTGTGTATTCAAGAGTTACTTCATCTGCAGTAGGGAATCATGACAGTTGCTCAGTACTCAACAAGGTTCAATTACCCTTCACACTACATTACAGATATGATATGAGACCCGTTCTTCAGGGCCTAGACCATCGAGTAGGGACGTAGGCATGAGATCAAGGCTTTGATGATCTCCCTCAACATCCTGACGCAGGCGGGGGTGCTGTAGAGAGAACTTCTAGTGGAGATTTTTCCCACTGAGAAGTCACCAGCGATGATACCCTCCGCAGGATGACATGTAGGAGAGTCTTCTCCAGCCGGAAGTAGACAGTTGACACAGAGGTCCAAGCAGATCAGGCCATCAGGTGGGCGACCTCAGGATACAAGTTTGGTTGTGTGCAGCACACGAAACAGATCCAACCATATGAGGAGAAGGTAGTTCTATGCATGCGGTGGGCCATGTCACATGGCTCGAGACTGCCTGACCCACCCTGAAGATGAGCAGCTGGCAGTAGAGGGACCCCATAGGAAGAGGTAGAGGAAAGAACGTGGTGGTCTGCTGGGAGAAAGAAGATGTGGAAGAGGAGTTGGCCGAGAATTAGGTGGTGGACGACGTTTCGAGGCCTTACCACCACCACCACCCGGAGGTCCACCCAGACTGTAGGGAACAGGTGGGAAGAGGAGAGCACAACATCAGGAAGATGAGGCTTACGACCATAGTGCTCCGGGAACAGGTGGGCAAGAGCGGGACTAGCTCCAAGCACGGAGACTTTTTTTCATAATGCATCTAGCTTTGTTGATGTCATTGATTGTGGTTTCATTGTGTTTTTGTACTTTGACCTGCTGTAATAAAAGACACATGTACATGTGATGTTTGATTTACTACCTTTTTGTATGGTTGATTCTAAGGGGTTCCGGTTAAAACTGTTGACTTGACCATCACATTCAAGATTCCTACTAGAGGAGACCCAGTGTCCACACACTACTGCCGATAGTGTGACTTGACCATTGGAGGTGAGAGTAACAGTTGGATATCTTGATTGTAGCTTTTATTCCTTATGAAATATTCCATAGAATGAAATAGTACTATTCATGTCAGGATTTACTGTATTGGGAGAAGAACATGGTTCATCCAGGGGATGAAACTGGATTTCTCTTTTCAGAAAAAGAGAAATATTTACATCTCATGTAGTATGTATGCGAAAAAAGGTGTAGTGGAGTTCTTTAAAAATGGATAGTCACACCCACAGATTGTTGAACGAATAGTATACTGTTTCTTCTAATCTCAAAAGTCTTATGTGTGTTTTATCGTAGAAGGACCTGGACCTGAGATGGTGGCATTGGCTTGAGTTCATCCAGGACACTTTGAGATAGTCTGTACTCCTAGGAAGGGGAATGTTGTAGAATATGCTCTCAGTAGGAGATCAGGAATTCAGCTGCTAGGAGAGGTGATAGAGCAGCTAGCCACGTGGAAGATATATTTTGTGGATATGGATGGAGCAACCTTTATATAATACCTCATAGTCACTCCTCCACTTCATCAGCGAGTCAAAGAGTCACAGCATGGGGACCTGGACAGTGAGGCACGACATTCTTAGATTTCCTCAGGTCAGGCACCTAATGAGTTTTTTGAAGGTTAGGAGCACACCATCCACTTTAGAGGACGTTGCATGGTACCAGTTGCACTACATGAGGAAGTTCTGATGGAGTTTCACACTTCCCCTCTAGCGGTACATCTAGGAGTGGCAGAGATTTATCAGGACCTTAGACGACAACATTGGTGGCTGGGTATGAAGAAGTTTGTAGCAGAGTTCATCTCATGATTCCTCACTTGTTAGCAGTTGATGGGAGAGAACCAGGTACCAGTATGCTTGGTACATCCCTTAGAGGTCCTCGAGTGGAAGTGGGATGGGATATCCATGGATTTCATGATGGGGCTTCCACTTACATCCAGAGGACACGACTCTATCTAGGTGATCGTCGACTGACTCACCATGTCTGCCCACTTCCTACCAATCAGAGATTAGGGTTCAGTAGAGAGCTTGGGACACCTCTACGTACATGATATCGTACGGCTTCATTGTGTACCATTGAAGATCATCTATGATCGGGACACATGCTTTACTTCCCATCTTTGGAAGGGGTTGTAGGAGGCATTAGTGTCACAACTACGTCTGAGCACTGCCTTTCATTCTTAGATGGATGGCCAGACTTAGAGGACCATCTAGACTCTCGAGGACATGATCTGTGCATGTGTCCTTGAATTTGGTCGCAGCTGGGAGGATCACTTACCCATGGTGGTGTTTGTGCACAAAAACAGCTACCACTCCACCATCGGGATTCCACCGTATGAGGAACTGTACGTCTAACCTTGCAAATCACCTCTTTGATGGACTGACACATGGGAGTCAGCACTTGTAGGACCAGAGATGGTGCAGGATATGATGGAGAAGGTGCAGATCATCCATGAGCGAATGAAGACTTCACAGAGCATACATAACTCCTATGCTGATAGGAGACGGAGACCATTGGAGTTCAAGGATGGAGACCACATCTCCTTATGGGTATCACATCGATGAGGTCTACATAGATTTTGCTGAGGTGGTAAGTTATCTCCGCACTTTATTGGGCCATTACAAGTCCACAGTATAGTAGGCGAGGTGGCTTACCGCCTGGCCCTTCCACCTTAGTTTCTCTGGGTGCATGACGTCTTTCACGTATCTCAGCTAAGGAGATACATGCACGACCTGTCACACATCATCGACCATAAGGAGATGGAAATAGATGATGGGGGGGCAGTCATGGAGGTCCCAATGGAGATCGAGGATCGACAGGAGTGGGTCCTATGTGGATAGACAATTTCCCGGGTGCGCATTTGCTGGCAGTGCGGGAACCTCCCGGAGAGCACATGGGAGCGGGAGGCTCAGATGCGTGCTCATTACCCCCATTTGATTCCCTAGTGTGTGTTGTAGCTTTACAAGGATGTAAATCCATGAGGTGGGGGTAATGTAAAGACCTTGAAATATCAAGGAATTTTTTTTCTTAAATTCTTTTGAATTTTACGAGTCCGCAGTTTCTGACGGATCTTGATTATGAGGCCATGTGTGCCCAGAATCAATATCTGATGTTTTGATCAGGTATGTTCAGTAAATGTACTTGGGGGGTTTTTCTATCTTTTTATCTAATGCTCAGAATTGAAATATGAGGACACCGATGAACTCGCAGCGCCGGTATTCACTTAATGGGACCTATACCGCAATTGCGTTTTATGCAAGATGGAAGTTATTTTTTGGAAATTTTATTGAACTAAATAAAATTTATGTGATATATAAATTTTATTTTGTTGGTGGTTATTATCTCTAAAAGGAGGTTGGTGGTGGAGCCCACACCAACATAACCTCCCATGGGAGTATAATATTTGGTGGGGACCACACGAGCACCTAACCCCCCTTTAACTCCTTAATCCTTTGGGATTACCATTAATGTGCCAACATTCCATCAACTCCCCTTTCTTTAATTTGAAAACATCCCTCTTTAATGTGAACTCTCCACCTCCCTCCATTGATTGTGCCAACCCCAATAGTTGAATTAATTAGGCTCCCTTAATTAATTAATTTGTGTGTCAACAATTCATTTTGTAATTTTTTTGAATGGAATGGAAATGTTATTATATTGGAGGGCCTTTTATTATATTTTCTTGGAATAATATTCGTGGGAAAGAATTGGGAGAAAACTCTTAGTGGAACTTCCTTTTCTTGACAAAGAACACCATTCTTCAACGAAGAACACGAAGGACATCTTTTGATGACGCTTCCTCCTCGGAGGCACCCCAAAATCAACGAATCTATGTCATCTTCAGTTTCTATTCCCGTGTCATGAAAATGAATCTTCCTCCAATGTTGACAGGATGACACCGTTCTCCGCGACGCCGTCTTCCGCGATGCCTGACTACCGCGACGCTCGTCATCTGCAGCTCGTCGACTTGCAATGTCAATTACGAGGTAGGGTGCTTTTATAATATTATGTAAATTAAATTATACCTCATTCATGATGTATGCAATGGTTTTTCTTCACCCTTTTTGTTTCCGCCTAATACGGAGGGCGCAGGAAAAACGAACACGGCCCGAAAACCCTCCGTTGGATCGTGATTTTTGTGGTGGTGAATGGAGGAAATGGCGACCGGAGGCGGCGACGTCTGGAGGCGACGGTGACTGCAAGCATCGACCATGCACCAGCCTCGAGAAGGAGATGTGGCCCGCTTCTGTGGGCTGCTAGATGGATGAACTAGCCGGCAGGCAGCCGACCGGGCTGGGAAGTCCTCGTGGTGCTCTCTTGGCGCCGCACTGCGGAAGAGATGCTGCCTGCTACCGCAGGCCTCTCGGCGGACGAAACGGCCGGAGGGTGGCCGACCATGCTGGGAAGACCCCGCGACACCCACCTGACACTGCACTGGGGAAAGATCGGCCTACCTGTGACGGAAGCTTGCGCCGGAGAAGACTGGCCGGCTTTGGCCATCCGGACATGAGGGGCAGCGCCGCTCGACACCGCCGTTTCGGAAAACCGGGGGCCGCGCCCTGCTGGGCTAGGCCACGACACACCGGGCTGATCCATTAGCTAGTTAGGACCCGCCGAGCCAGGACGGGCTGACCCGCCAGGACACTGGGCATGACGGTCCGTGCGCGTTATGGTTAAATGTGAATAACCTCTTAAATGTACCTCTGATCGACATTCCGTCAGCCGAAGTGGGACCCTTACGACTTGGAGACCCTTTTATGACACTCTACATGATTTTGGGACAACTTTGGAAAATTTCTAGGTTTGGAACAAGCATAATTCCCACTGAGCCCCACGAACGGAAAAGCCAATAACTCTCAGACCGGGCGTCTGATTGACGCTTCGTCTATCACGTTGGGTTTATTTTGTGGAGATGGAACTTCTAGATACATCAACTCAAGAATTCATGATAGTTGATGTATCAACCCCTTGGCTCGAGGAGAAGACCCTCTCAGAATCAAGCGTGCTATTTGCAGGAACCCTAGAGCTGGCTGCGACTGCGACGACTACCATATTGGGATCCTCTGTGGGTTCGACGACGATGTCTATCATATTGGAATCCTCCGGGGGTTCGACGGCGATGAAATCCATTCAAGGATCCTCTGTGGGTTCGATGACGATGACTACTATACTAGGATGCTCCGTGTGTTCGACGACAACGAAAACTCCACTAGGATCCTAGGTGGGTTTTACTACGACGACTATCGTACCATGATCCTCAGTTGGTTCGATGATGACTTCTACCTTATTGGAATCCTCTGTGGGTTCGATGATGATTACTTCTATACTAGGATCCTCCGTGGGTTCGACAGCGATGACTTCTATACTTGTATCTTGAGTGGGTCCGACAGAGTAACTGGTCTTGTATCCTGAGTGGGTCCGATAGCTTAGCTGGTCTAGTATTCTATGTGGTTCTGACATCTTAGATGAATCAATGGCTACATTTGATCATTTCTATCATTATACAGAATATGTATACCTGAGTGAGTGGAGTCCTGACATTCATTCATTATCATCGATGTGATTGATGTTACTTCCTATGTGGACTAGGTTGTGCTTGAGCTTGAGAGTTGGAGTCGAACTGAGATTAATAGAATTTGTATATATATGGGCATATACCTATGCAGGGTTGGTTTATTCTTCGTGTTTGTATCTCTTTTCTATGGTTTATCCTTCGTGGATTCTGGGAGACCTTCGGAGGTCTTAGGGTCCCTACTGAGTATCGTATACTCACCCATTCATGGAATATGCCTACACTACGTTGTGTTGGATACTTATGACAGACAACACTGATCAAGGTAGAGACTTTAAGAGTTGGATGGTACCTGGAGGTGGAACACTTGGTATTACGTACACGAAGCGGACGGACAGACCTGAGGTGATGAGGAGGCCAACTGTACCCACCCTTCATGTGGGATTCCTAGAGGATGACTCATTAGTTTCTTTTTGACTTTACTATAGTTGTGCTAGCTTTTCAGTTGTACTGTACTTACTGGTGGGCTTGTATTTCTGGCTCTTTTCCTTTCCGCACAAACTTTTGTATACAGTCTTACATAGTGATTACTTCAGTTTCTTACTCTGCTGTGTTTTTTTTCTTTTTATAATTGCAGTGCCTTCCCAGAATAGGGAATTACGCCATTGGTCCTAGTCGCTTGCCCCTGGCCTCTTGATAGCGGGCATGGGGTAGTCACAGCACGGGCCCCAACGACGGGTCGGGATAAATAGGTCCTGCATGACTCTTACATAGTCGAATTCATTCCTCTTATGAATGGGGTAAAATATATCCAACATAACCATTAATATTAAAACTAGCATATGAATGTAAATACTTAAACCATAAGATATAAATGATATAAAAATCGAATATCCATAGTAAAAACAATCATAAAAAAATATGATAGATTGTATAATAATATATTAATCTTATTTAAGAATAATATCCAAAAAATAATGTTGACATTTATGAAATTTATCCAAAAATTTCATTAAAACACTTTTAGAAAAATATCCCTCTTTTACATTGAAAAAATAAAAATTTGTAGAATTTATAAAAGAATAAAATTGAAATTCATTTTGGAATAACTGTTTCATGTACCACTTGGAAATTTTTTAATGGAAATAAGTTTTTAAAAAATTTATGTCTATATAAATAAATCGTTAAAACCATTTTAAAAACAAGAGAATTAATTTTAATTATTTAGAATTATAAATAATTAAAACATTTCTACCAAAGTTTTTGTTAAATATTACCTTACATAAAACATTAAAAATATTCCCTTTGAAAACATTTTTAAGAAACATGGGCATGGATGATAAATATTTCCTAGTAAACACTTATGGATAAACAATCTCAGATGATAATGAGATTTAGAAATTAATCCTTACCATATGTTTGATACTCTTCGAACGTGTCTGAAACACCTATATAATTTATGAAAACATATTATAAACATATATCATAATCCAAATAAGATTTATGAAATCATATATGATTCTTTTATGAATTTATATTACCCATTTATTAACAATTCTGTGTTAATGAAACATTTCAGTTAATAATCTCTTTGTTTATCATGCATGCTTTGAAATGTTATTCTTGATAATGTTGCATTGATTATGAATTAATTACTTCTAGAGTGTATAATATGATTTATATATAATATACATTAATAATATATATATATATGATAGATAGATATATAAAATGGAATTCACCATTAATGGATACGACAGGCCATACACACGCATGAACTTTGTTTCTGTTTTCTTATCACATGGAATTGAATGATATATATGATCATATATATACATATATATATATTCTAGTATCCATATTAATTCTTATATTTCAAGATTATTCATAATAGATATATTATAATCATTCTTTAATGGTTAATGTGGAAAATGAATATCATCACGCCGTGGAAACGATAAGTCATATGCAGGCACAAGCGATGACATCATTTGTTTAGGGGTTAAATGATATGGAACATGATGGTATATTAATTATAAATAATCACAATCATTTCATATTCATTATTTATTTCCATTACACTAATAATTATACTTATAAAAATAAAGTAATATGGAATAACATATTACACCACGATGTGGAGACGGTAATCCATATGTACCCATGCATGGTGATATTAATATTTATATGATGGATAAAATGGTGAATACAGTTTTCCCATGATTATAATAATATCTTAGTATATGGATGATACTAGATTTTTTACCTTGTTATGAAAACAACATAGAAGAAGTAATTAGAAGAAGAAAATATATTTAAAAGAAGGGATAGAACAATTACCTCTTCTTAGGGTGCCGCCTTTTAATTTTCACAAAAGTTATAGTTATGTTTGTTTTCATCAAAATACGTCGAATCAAGGATAACCTGAGGGATTTTCAGAGGGGATTTTGGGTTGGTTTTTCTGAGAAAATGTTCTTTGATTGTGTGAATAAATGGAAAGGATAAGTTCCCTTTTATATGAGAGGTGAAGGGTACTTTAGGAATGTCTTTATATATTAATTTATTATAATTTTTTTTGGTTTCTAATGGAACCAAAGAGAATTATTTTCAGGATAATATGAGTATGGGTCAAAATAATCTCATCCAATAGGTTTTATAAAAGTTTATTTCCTGAATTTAGCCTTATCATTTGGTTTCAACCCTTAATTAAATAAGATTACCCTTACTATGTCTTCTTGTATTTTTATACTACATGGTTAATATAGTTACTATAAAATTCCAGGAAAAACCAAAAGTGTATCATTAATGAAATTTTTAACATTCTAAAAGTCATTTAATTAAATATTATATCTTTATAACTACTATATCATTTTATAATATAGTATTTTTTGAAAACACATTTATGTCAATTTGGACACTATTTAGTAATTGATTTTTTCTAATGTCCTAACAACATTATTGTTTCTAAAAAAGGGATTAAATCAAATATAATATGTCATAATAATCCATAAAATTATTTTAGGGAATAGAAACATCCATATTACATTTATCTTAATATCTATAGTATCATTTATTTAATTCCTTTGTTAATAAGGAAAACAGTGCATCATTATTGTGTCATAAATAACATTAATTATATAATGTATACAAATTACAAATAAAATACCATGATTTAATTAATAATATTATATTTCCAAGGACTATTTTTAGATGAATATATGACTCATATAACAGGAATTAAAATTGATTTGGTAATAAGATACATTTATTTGTTATATTTCCCTTTAAATTAAATTAATTATTATAACATGCCATTTTCCCAAATATGGGGCTCCATGGGGTCCTAAAATAAAAATAAAAATTATACTAGTAGTACATATATCATAAAATAGACTAGTAATGGATTTAGGGTAGTTTTCTATTATTATAATATTATCTTTACCCTTATTTACCCGATTTACCATTTAACCATGGTAAATAAAAATAATTACTGATGTTACTATTCATAATGTCCAAAAAAGTACATATTTACAGAAATTGGAACATATGATTAAAAATATGGAATCCATTTTCAATATTAAAAACAAAAAATTGGAAAATATTAATTTAATATTAATTTATGTTGTCAAAACTAAAAAGAGGGTTTCTGAGAAGTAAAAACTATCAATTGATTGACATATGTTTTTGTTAAATTTATATGTAAAATTATTTCCAATGACATAAATTATATTAAATGAAAAAATATAATTTAATTATACTTAAAAACTAAATTAAATAGATAATCTTACTGTGTAAATAATTTAGATGAAAAAGAAATTTTTGCATTTAAATGAAGTATTATTTACTATTCATGAAAATTTAAAAGTTATTAGAAAAGCACCAAAAACTCATCCAAACTAAATTTTTATGTCCCTATTGTAAATAAGTACTTCATTTTATCAAATTTACTATATAATATTGTCAAATATTTGTTTTAAAAACGGTTCTAAATTATAAACTGAATACATAAATTTTCAAAAAATAACTCTTTTATTTGAAAAATTGATTTTGTCATTTTATTATGTCAAGGAAACTCATAAAAATAATATTTATATTATATGGGATATATAAAAATAAATATTTTGTTAATACTTTTCATAACCACTTTTTAAATTGCTAGTTTGATAGGTCGTGGTGCACTAGAACTTGGTGTTGCGTACATCACATGCTATTGAATTTTTTAAAATGGAAGTGTAATTTGGAATATTAGGGTGTTAAATTATCCCATAAATAAATAAATTACGCCCTCATAATTTAAAAAAAAGGATTGATAACTAGGTGTTTCCTATTTTAAAATATCTTAGTTGAAATCCATCATTGAAAAATGGATTAACGAGACCTCTATTTTAAAATAAAGATAGGTAATTTTAGAAGTCACTCAAAATAAAATAGATTTGGGTTCAATGTAGGAAAAAGGGAAAGAATGAAAAATATGTTATTATGGAGAGATAAAGAGAATATTATTATGATAATGTTAAAAATTTTAAAGGCATAAATCACTAATGATCCAGGAGACCGTTTTATTAATCACAAAATAATATACAAGGAATTTTTTTTGGTTTTATGATATATTCCCTAGAGTTGACCTATTACATCAAAGACTAATAACACAAGGAAGAATACTTAATTTTAATATAATGTTTTATCCATTAACTAATTCCTACCACAAAATAAAATTTCTCTTCAAAATATTATAAAACTAAAAAAATATTCTATTTATCTTAGTCATATAAGGTTACAAATATAATATTTAACCATTTAAATAAATAAAACTATGTTATAAAGACAAGGGACTTCTTTTAGGACAATTTTAGATATAAATCCTTATTTCACATCAGTTGTGGGTTTGATTCCTATATCCTTGTCTGACACGACAAGTTTCTTTTCATCCTGAAGGTTGTCCTTTTTCACAAATTATATTATTATAAAATTCCTGAAATAACCTTAAGAAATGTTTTATCCTTAAAAAATATTATTAAAAGGTCAACATAATCCATTCCATCATTTAAAGTTTTCCAATATACATCTTTCCAAAATCTATAAAAAAGGTCTATAAATGTCCATGATCAATTGTAACATCAGATTCCCCCAAAAACAAAATGTTTCTCTTATTTTCACATAATGAATATATGATTACATTAATCATATTAAAACTTTAATTAAAAATAAATTACCGCATTACAATCCCTATATATATCAGATTCTTCTTATAACCAGAATATAATTATAGAATCTAGAAACAAAAATACATTAATTATTCCACTTTGACCGTAGTAATTACATTATCTTAACCTTGATACATTTGATTCAACTATGTTATATTTCCAATAATATTTGGGAATTCATGTGAATTTTGGCTCATCTCCATGAAATTTAAGCACTACAAAACACCAGATTTTTTCTATCCATTGTAATCACAAGCATTCTAGAAATTTTCTCTACACTTGTAAAAGGATCTGATCCCTTCTAAGAAATTTCCAGGATGTTTCATTCCACATTTATTATGGGATAGAAAATCAACCACTACCTTCTCCCTATTTAATTTGATTCCTTTATCAAAATTCTCATCATCCCTCTTCTTTTTCTGCTTCCCATTAATGTCATAAGACTTATAAAATTCCTTCTATGTCATGATGGAACATGAGACTATATCTTTATAAGATGAGATTGTTTGGGAGACCAATTAGCATTAAAGGAATGGTTTTAACCCATCAATGAATCAGTAAAACATACTTCTTGTGTTACGTATATAGTCTACAACATATATTTCTATCCTTGTGTTGTTAGCCTCATACATTACAACATTCTCATCCTCCCTTTTCCTGTGACTCAAAAATTTCCATTCCATATAATCTCATTGTTCGTGTGGAAACTATTTCTCTAAAAATTTTCATTAAACACCCCCATTCCATGTTTTTTCAATTCTTTATCCTCCAACATGTTTTGAATTAATGAACACCATTAATCTCCATCTCCTAGAAGATGTTAAACTAACATGAAAACATTATCCCTTTCATTACTTACCAATGAAAGAAATATTTTCTCAATAGAACATATACATTGCCCTGCCAAATATTTTTTGTGTAGTACCATTGAATGTTGGAGGTTGTTTTTTCATAATGAGTTCTAACAATGATCCTATGTGTTGTCGATTTGGGAGCTCCATATAGGTAAGGTTGTTATTAATAACATGAGTTAGTTTTCCCATTATGGTTATATGATTTTCAACACAAGTTGTCTCGACACCACCACTATAATAATCTTTCATAGGAGGGAAATCACTACAGGGTTTACATGCATTGATACTATTTCCATTCCTTCCACTAGCTCCCATTTCTAAACAAAATTATACAAAAGATTTGGGTACAAATCACAATGAATAATTTTATACTAGTAAAATACTTAACCGAAATTAAAAAATTTAATAATATATAATCCCTAATAAAAAATATTGTTCCATTAAGGAAATATTCACTCATAAATCCTTCATAATGGTTTGTAAAGAAAATATTAATTAACACAATCATATCCCATGGTATTGTCAAACCAGGTGTCCATTAAGGATCATTGTCATGTAACAGGTTTCCCTGAGTGATTCCCAAAAACACCTTGTCAGAGTTTTCACCCCAAGTTAAATCTATTCCAGAACCATGTCCACTTGTAGTATCTAGAGAGGGATGTATTGCAGGGACTATCCATGTAATCCATACATTAAAAAAATTCTAGGGGTCCTTATATACATATCCTAAATGTCAATATTAGGGTTATGATCCCTAGTTTATGATTTCTAAATCTATTCCCAAGGTTGTTTATAATGTCCATCTGATACCAACTGTAGTGGATAGACATTATAATCCTAGATCCGGTGTATTAATTTAATACATTGGAAAGACTACATAGAACCAGTTCCTAAGGTACTGATTATTTTAGTAGTCAAGGAAAATAGATTACATACATGAAATTTACATTACAACATTTAACACAAAACAAAGCATAAATAATCCTATGACAACACCATTAATCTCATAGACTAACCCTGTATATCAATAATAAAATTCTTCTTGTCATATTGGGAAAATGAAACACAGTAATTGGATGAGATAAGATGCTTATTAAGGATATACAATATAGAAAATTGTATCACAAATAAGTATAAACTTTTAAGGCATGGTACAAAAATAAAATACAAGTCTTTTAATACATTATCATCTGCATATTATGGAATGAATAAATTAACTAATTCCTTTAAACATTCACATGGATATTATCTTAGTTTAATATTTATAATTAAAATCAATAAAAAAATATCCTAATGAGAGAATGAAAAATGTGGAACAACTTAAACATTCAGTCAACGATTTTTCTAAGACAACATACCTAATTAGGTAATAAATTATCCCAACCCGAGAATATTAGTCTCATGATACTATTGATGCATCAAGGGATTATAGAAGGCCTTTAAAAACACTTTCAATGTCCATTAAAATCAACTTATTAAAGGGGTGGAACATAAAAAAACATATACATTAAAACTAGCATATGAATGTCAATAATTTTACTAGAAGCTATAAATTTTATCAAAATAGAACATGTAAATTCAAACATATCATAAAACAATATGTAATATTGTATAATTATATATTAACAATATTTAATAATAAAATTCAATAAATAATGTTGGAAATGATGATAGTGATCCAAAAAAATTATTAAAATTCTTTTCGAAAAATATTCCTTCATTAATTTCAAAATAATAAAAATCAAAAAATATATAAAATAAAAGATTTTTTAATCAACGTAACCCATAAAAATTTCAATCTTATTAATGAAATTTTCTTTTTTTAAACTTTATGTCCTACTCAATACATCGTTAAAACCATTTTGAAAATATGGACATTAATGAGAATGGTTTTGATGTACAAATCATTAAAACATTTATAAAAATGTATAGATATAGACTCCATTCCATAAAATCATAAAAATATACCAATTAAAAACATTTTGTTATGAATCATGTACATGGATGATAAATATTTCCTGGTAAACAGATATCTATAAACAATCTTGGATAATAATGAGATTTTGAAAATCACGCTTAACTTCGGTCCAATACTCTTAGGGAATGTCTAAGACACATGTATTGTGTTTTTTAACAGATTATAAACTTATATTAGAACAAAAATAATATTTATGATATCAAATATGATTCTTTTATGACTTTATATTACCCATTTATTAAAAACTCCATGTTTATGCAAAAATTCAGGTAATAATTGCTGTGATTATTCTACAAGTTTTGACTTGTTAATATTGATAATATTACATAGATCATTATTTAAATACTTATAGAATTCATAATATGATTTATATATCATATTAATTCATAATATAGATATTTCTTATAGATATATATATATATATATGAACTGGAGTATACCATTCATGGAGACGATAGGTCGTACGTACACAGGAATGATGTTTCCGTTTTCTAATCGTATTAAAGTACGTGAATGGCATATATGTACATATATAGAGAAATATTATTCATGTAACCTTATTATTTCATATATTTCATAATTAATCCTAATATATTTATATAATCATTCTAAAATTGTTAATGTGGAGAATTAATCTCATCACATCATGGAGATGGTAGGTCATACGTACACACGAGCAACGATATCATTCTTTTAATTGTTAAATGATCTGGAACTAGATGGTAGAATAATTATTAATAATATTAATCAGGTAATATTCATTATTTATTTCTTATATACTTTTCATTATTCCCATCCAAATAATGTAATGTGGAATAACAAATTACACCGCGATCTAGAGGCGGTAAGTTGTATGTACACACACATGGTGATATCATTATTTTTAGGATGTATAAAATTAAGAATATAGTAGTAAAATAGTTATAATAAAATATTGTTATATGTATTATATTTAATTTATATCTTTTTTATGGAATCAACATAGAAATTGGAAGTAGTAGAAGAAAAGAACTCTGAAATACATCATAAAAGGATTATCTCTTCTTCATGTCTCTCATTTTGATTTGCACAAAAGGTCTCCATAACATAGTTTTCATAAAAAAGGGATGGCTCTAGTATTTATTTAGGGATGTTTGGAGGAGATTTGGGTAGGGTTTTTCTGAGGATATAGGATTTGGAGATGTGAATAAAAGAGAAATAGAAGTTCCCTTTTGTTGGAGATGTGCTGTGTACTTAAGGAATATATTGAAATATTAATTTATTATAAATTTATTTTATTTTTTTAATGGTTCAAAAGTAAATTATTTAGTGTATACGATTAATATTTTTCTAAATCATCTCAACCAATAGGTTTTAGACATGTTTTGGACATTAATTTAAACGTATCTATTAACATTAACACATAGATAAATATGTTAAATCATTCCATGTCATCTTGTATTTTTAGAATATATGGTAATATAGTTACTATAAAAATCCAAGAGAACAAAAAGAGGATAAATATTTACATTTTTAACATTATATTAATCAGTTAGAATAATATTAGTCTTTTAGGACTGTTATATCATTTAATAAAATAGTATTTGTTTCAAATACTCATTTATGTCAATTTTGACACTGTTGAGTAATTAATTTTTGATAATGTTATAAAACCAGGATTCCATGAAAAAAACTCTTTAACTAAAATATAATATGTCCTAATAATCCATAAAATTCATGGATGTAATAAAAAAATTTAATTACATTTATTTTATTTTTTTAGTATCATTTATATGATTCCATCATTAATAAGGAAAACACTACATCATTATGGTGTCATAACAATTTAATTATTTAATATAAAAAAATTAAAAATACATACCATGATTAATGAAATATTTTTATATTTCCAATGAATATTTATAGTTGGAAATATCACTTATATAAATCCAATTAATTTTTTAGTAATACGATACATGTTTATGTTATATTACCCTTTACTTTAAATTAATTTTTATAACATGTCATTTTAACAACCATGTGGCTCCATGGGGTCCTAAAATAATCTTATGTATTATAATGGTCTTCCATATATCATAAAATAAAAATAGGACTTGTATTTGGGTAGTTTTATATTATTATAATCTTAATGTTTACCCTTATTTAAATGATTTACCCTATTACGACAGAAGTTACTATTCATAATGTCCAAAAAAAAGGAACCTATTTACACAATTTGGAAATTATGATTAAAAATATGGAATACATTTTCCCTATTCATAACATATAATTTTTAGAAATATATTTAAAATTAAATCCTTGTTGTAAGAACCATAAAGCGCGTTTTTATGAAGAAAAAACTATCAAAAGATTAAGATTTCTTTATATTTAATTTCAAATTGAAATTAATTCCAATGACCTAAATTATAGTAAATGATACAAATATAATCTAATTTTACTTGAAAACCAATTATAAATATTAGTTTTGAATTAAAATGTATGATTTTTTACAATTCATTAAAATATGAAATTTATCAAAAAAACACCATAAATTTATCCAAACTAAGTTTTTATGCCCCAATTATAAATAATAATTTCATTTTTTCATATTGAATATATAAAAGTTTCAGATATTGGATTTAAAATTGGTTCTCTATTAAAATGTGAAAAAAGATCATTTTTTTAAAATACTTCTTTTATCTAAAAATTTTAATTTTTCCATTTATTATCTCAATGAAAAACATAAGATGAATTTTAAAATTATATGTGATATATAAAATTAAATATTATGTAAATATTATTCATAATATAATTTTAAATGACTAGATTGATAGGTCATTGTTCATTTGAACTTTTTTTAAGTACATCACACACTATTGAATTATTTAAAAAGAATGAATATTGTGGACGCCTGGGGTATTACAACCCATGGCCTATAGATGTTTACCATCCTTGAGGGATTAAATAATTAATTTAATTAATATAATTAGTAAATTAATTTGTTAATTAATTATAGAAACCTGTAGAATCTATCTCTTTAAATACTTGATATTTTACTCTCAAGGGTTACCTTGTTTTCATCACTATGAACACTAGATAAAGAGAGAAGGTGGTGAGAGGGACAAAAATTTCCTTGGTAACGATATTATATTAGAAGATCAGAATTAGATTCTCAAAATTTTTGATGAATCGAGCATGGATTTCATAAAAAAATCAATCATAAGCCATTATAACTGGAGGTAGTTTTTTTCATTTTCATTTTTAATTACCCCTAAAATCTATATTCAAATAAGATTTACGTTTTCATTATTCATGAATAAAATTTAGGTGTTTATTTACATTTTATACTAAAACCTAATTATATTTTTCATATCTTTTTTCTTAAATAGTATAAACCTTATCCCATGGATTCTTATGGGAATATTTTTTTAACTCTAATTTTAAATAATTTGACTATGTGATTTTTTTGGAAATAAATAAAGAAATGTTAATTAATAATTTTTTATATATTTATTTACCCATATCATCCTCTTTATTATCCCTCACATGAAGTGTGATGGACCACAAGACCTAGGGTTTGTTGGTGGTTAACAAGTTATTAATACGAGTTAGTAGGGTGGCTAATCAATGATGTGGATCCAGTTTGTGAAAGGGTAGTGAGACCTGGGATCAGGGTGGTCTTTGGATTTTCTAAAGGTAGAGTTTTACTTTTGTCATGATGATATGTATAAAATTTGTCGATAGTGTGGTAGGGAAAATGGGTGTGAGATGGATAAGAATTTTTTGATAATGAATATTAGAGATGGTGGAACCTATTTGGTGGGGAGGTGGACTATAAGGGGTGGTTCTATGCAAGTAGTGCAATTGGAGGAAAAGGAATTACCTATAATAAGTAAATTAAGATAAGGAATATAAAAAATAAATTAAAATATCATGTTGTGAGAAGCCTGATTGGAGATACAATTGGGGATTCATGTATAAAGGGTGTGGTATGAATTTATGTCTCTTTATTAGAGAATATATATAATAAAAATTCTCAATATCATTTTATTATTATTATTATTATTTTATTATTGATGAAGTTTATTGTTTCAGTTGTAAATTTTTATTGAGTTATTGGATCCATTATTTGATTGTAGTAAGAGAAACTAGATATATAAATGAATGATTCAAGACAAAAATTTTGTACCCAAATTAGACTCTTGAAAGGAGCCCCATATCTGGTCAAATAGTGTCACCCATCCATGTGACAATGAAATGAAGTTTTATGATTTTGAAATATGGGGTCAAAAAAGGGATTCAAGACTAATCATCATAGTGAAATTAGGGTTGGTATAGCTTTGCTGGTATAGTTATGTCATGGTGCGGATCACCAAAATCATTTGTATAGATAAGGTTACGAATTCCTAATACAATCTTGGGGCACAATACCTATATCTGTGGAGTTGTTACTCGCCTATATAAGAACTAATGTATGGTGATGATTTTACACTAAGGTTGGTACTCTGATGTCCATTTCACACCATCAATAACGCATGGGTTTCCCACTATAGTTATTTAGTGGTTATGTGGAGTGATATCTTCAGTAGTTATGAGTCTAGATTGATGGTACAATATTTATGTTTATAAGGGTTTACTTCACCCTTGACTAATGAGAGAGCTTCTATGATGAGTTGGATCCCCATTATAGTTTTAGATAGTGGGTTTTTTTATGTAGTTTCAAAATAGAATGGGATTCATTGATATTTTTGACTACTAAGAACCCACAGGGTATCCCTTGAGATGTTTTATGTAGTTACCTTTAGAATTTATTCTTTTTAGACTCTTTAGTATACCATCATTCCTTATTTTCTCATTTTGTGTGATCCTAGAGAGTTAAATTAGATACTATTAGGATTTTTCTTCATCTGTTAAAATTTTTTCTTCATGAAATATCTCGATTATCCATTCTTTCTTTAATTTTGTTATAATTTTGTAAAATGATTTTTTAGTTGACATGGTTTTTTGATTCTTCTTATTTCACTATCTCCTTGTCTCTTCTCATACTGAGAGTTGATAAAACTGGTTTATTTCTCATTCCTCTGTAGTTTTCGAGGATTCCTACATGATATGTTTATACTCACCCCTATATAAGTACTTTTCACACATGTGTTATGTATACACAGGAATTACATAGGCTTGGATATGGTCTTGGTATAAATAGCGTCAGAATTACTTTTTCATAGTGGACTCATAGAGATTTTTGTTGACACATTATAGATCACGGTTATTCGTGATAGTGGTAGTGACCACTGTGGTGTGTGTGTGATCCAAAAGTAATACTAGCATGGAGGAGATAACATTCATTTTATATGTGGACACTTAGTGATTTTGGGTGATACATTATTGGAAATAGTGATTATTGATGGTGGATGTGACTATTACGACTCATGTGCGATCTAGATATACTTATAACACAATGTAATTTCACATTTTTTGGTTTCTTAGAAATATGTATGATATACGATTATATATTATACACATTGTGGGATCTTGTTACACTTTTTGTCTCATGCATTAATTATATTCAATGTAGTTTATTCTGGTTGACTACATATGTACATCATGTTGATATTATGGATTATCTATTATGTTAGAGATGTGTTTTTATAGGTCGTTTTAAACTACGGATTTCCATGTTGTTTGATATTCTCACTTAGTGATAGTCACTATACTCTTTTATATTGGATGTGGTCTGGGGGTGACACTCTCCACCAACTAAAAACATAGATAGGGACTCTGTGCATACGATCATAAAAGAGTGGGTTATCCTAGGGATGAAGATTAGAATTAGTGGCCATGTGAGGAATGGTTTGGTAACATAGGAAAAATATGTTAAGGAGTCATTATGAGTTGTTATAAGACTAGGGAGACCTGCTATGTAAGGTTTCTAATGGATCCTTTATCTAGGATTCATAAAACCTAACAGTTGACCTAGACCTCTAGAGCATCATTTTATGGTATACACAGTTTGGTATATAAATTATATAATAGTTAAGTATGATCTTTCATGTCCTTCCCTGGTCCGTTCATATATATATTATCTAACCCTTTTGGGTTATTCTTATTAATTATGGTTTTTATCCATTAGTAGTCATATAATGCGATAATGTTGGTTTGTGATGAGTGTGTTCCAAAAATTGATGTTTCTATCAATACACCACTACAAAAAAATCATTTAATATTGCTATAAAAAGAATTTACCAATGATAGAAAAGTGATAACTACATGAGTAAGGCTAAAATCCAAAGTATTTTATTAGAACTAAAAAACACTCATAAACGGGTCCATTATCAACACAAAATAGTGAGCTAAAAAGGAATCATGTATCAGTTCCTATAAAATCACTGATAAAGTACACCTACAATCGTTCTTTTAAATGTGTTGATGAAGGGCCATACTATTGTATAATGCAATAGAAAAGACATACCAGATATCGACAACTATATGTACCAATATATAATTTAATCGAAAAGAAATTAACATAATAAACACAAGTAAAAAAATAAATATATTATAGACAATTCAAATTTTGGTTTATAAAATTACATAAATAAAAATTATTATAATTATTAAAAAACATAAAGTATCATTTATCTTAAAATCTTGACCCCACTCATGAAATTTTCAAAAAATGCAACCATCCTCATGATAAATAATGAACATATAGAAGAAAATAATTATTATGTTGGTAACAATAAAAAAATTTAATAGAAAATGTTAATCATACTATAATAGATTGTAATTTAAAAAAAAATATGCACATGGAGTCATACCAATCACACCATGCATCAGATTTAGGTGTGGATAATTCCAAACAATAAAAAATGCCTCTTTGATCATTTTCATATTGTATCAAAACAATCGAAATGTGTTTTATCAATTTATAGTAATCATTTGTTCTTTTTTTCTAAAATGTCATTTTAAACTGAAAACACACACTTTTGACTAATTATTATCACATCATGTATCAAGTTGGTGTGAAATGTATTCCTATATTTTAAAAAATGACTTATTAATCATTGTACAAAATTATCAAGAAAATATGAGCATGATTGATCTGTTTTCTGGGAGTGACACTTTTTAAACATAAATATAGAATTCAAATTGATAGCAGACACATTGTGTTTTACCGGGCCCATTGTGTATCATATTGAGTTGAAACTAATTATTACACTTCAAAAATTACTTTTAGATCATTTAGGAAATTTATAAAAAATAATCCGAGTGTGTTTACTTGTAATTGAGTAGTATAATTTTCTATTTTACTAAAATTAATAACAACTTAAATAAAAAGGTGCAATTTAGGGCTTACTAGTCAAATTATACCTTAGATTGTGGTGTTTATGATTTATATACATCCAAAATTACTTATGTATAATTGTTCTAAAGAATAAATTAATTATTGTGTTTTATCATCTTTCAGTATGTCACATGTCTTTTTTAATAAAATTCCATTTTAAAATTGAACACAATCTTTGAATCATACTGATCACATTGTGTATCATAATGAGGTTCATATAATTCCTACACATCAAAAATGACTTATAGATAATTTTACCAAAGTATTTAATTAATGTGAACGTGTTTACTCCATTTTGAGTCGGTAAGCTGGCCTATTTTACAAAAATTGATGATAATTTTAAATAAAAAGTCCCAATTTGAGTCATACCAGTCACATCAAGCGTCATATTGAGGAGTGACTAATTCCTATACGTCCCAAATGACTTATAATTATTTTCTAAATGTTTAAAAAAAATATTAATGTGCTTTCTTGGTTTTGATTATATCAGTTTTATATTTTAATAAAAATGTAATTTTAAAATTGAAACAGAGACTTTAACTCATACCAATCATAATGTTTGTTACATTGTGTCTCGAATGATTCTTATGCCTCACAATTTAATTATAAAACATTTTTATAAAGTATTTATATAATGTGAATGAGTATACTCTGCTTTTTGTTGGTAATTTGGATTTTTTACTAAAATTGATCACAATTTTAAATAAAAAAGACTAATTGTGAGTCATTACTACCACACTGTGCATCATATTGATGTGAAAATGATTAATAAACCTCCCAAATGACATTTGGATAAATATACTATAGTTTTCAAAAAATAATAATGTGATTTCTTATTTTTCTATACGCCACTTATCAATTTTACTTAAATTCCATTTTAAAATTGAAACATTTACTTTCACTCATAATAATCACATTATGTATTAGATTGATGTGAGGATGATTCCTATATATACAAAATTACATATGGATCATTTTAAGTGATTATTTATAATATGTGATTGTGTTTTCTATTTATTTATTAGGTTAGTTATCCTTTTACTAAAATTGATGTCAATTTTAAATAAAAATGTGCACGTCTAGTCATACCAGTCACATCGTGCATCATATTGATGTGTTGATGATTCATGAACATCTCAAATAACATATGGATCATTTTACTATATTAATAAAACAATCCATAAGACTTTTTTTATTTTGAGTAGGCTAGAATTTTTTTTACTATAATTAATGTCATTTTTAAAATAAATAGACACTTAGAGACATACCAATAACACCATGAATTAGGATGAGGTGTAAATTTTTCTTACACATCATAAATGACATATGGATCATTTTACTAAAGTATAAAAGTAGTAGGAATATTTTTGATCAGTTTGGAGTACATCTCTTTTCTTATTTCCTAAAATGTCATTTTAACCCGGAAACAAGTAATTCAACTCATACAGATCACATTATGTATCTGTTTGATGTGAGATATATTCCTACACATCAACAATGATATATGAATTGATTACATAAATTATCAAAAATGTTTGCATGTTTTCTTTATTTTTATTTAGTGAATCTTTTTAATTTCAAATGTCAGTTTTAGACTAATAACATACACACTAAGTCATATCAAGAAGATCGTGTTTTGGATTAATGTGTGGATGATTACTACATCTCCCAAATGACTTATGGATGATTTTATTAATTTATAATAACAATATGAATATTTTTGATCGATTTTGATTATGGTAGTTTTATTTTTTACTAAAATTAAAATAAATTTTAAATAGAGTGAAGTAATTGGAGTCATACCAGTCACATTGTGTCCCAAATTGAGGTGAAAATTATTACTATTTGTCCCCTAGTCTCAAAAAAATATTAATTATATATGTTTACATGATTTAAATCGAATTTCATTATTAAACGTCATGCACTGCATGAGCAGCTTCAAACAAAGCACATCAAATTGAAAAATGTAATCCATGTGCAGTAGAAAAAAATTATTATGAGTAATAATAAATATAAATAAATTAAATATAAATATGAAATATTTAATAAATTCTATGAAAATGACTTTACTATTAAAATAATAAGATTACCATTGTGATTGATCAGTGGATGGAACTTGAAGGGAAGAGAATAATTTCAACATGATAGACGTGAAAGGTTTTGAGGGAGAAGAAATATATGAATGTTTTTGTGCAGAAAATCAAGAAAGATAGAAAAATCACCCCAAATCGAACAAAAAATACCAAATACATATGAAAACAACTATTATGTGACTAATACTAAAAATTAATAAATTAATCCTAAATATGAGACAATACATTAATTATTTGGAAAATGTTTTTATTGTGAAATCAGACAGATTACCTCTGTAATTATGGAGAGGAAGCATCATTTATATTTTGTTAAAATTAGTGGAGGTAACTTGAAAGAAAGTGATAAATTCAACACTATATGTGTTAAAATGATTTTTAGGGAGAAAAAGTCAGTGGATGTTTTGAGGTATAAAAGCCTTAAATATGGATAGAGTACCCCAAATCAAAAAAAATAAACCACTAGTATAAGAAAACAATTAATATGTGAATAATATTAAAAATAAATACATTAAATATAAATATGCAATAATAAATTAATCTTATGGAAAATTATCTTACAATGAGAACATCAAGATTTCCACAATAATTGTGCATAGGTAGAATTGCGTCTCTTTCTTCAAATGCATCAGAGGTAACTTGAAAGAAAGTGATAAATGCACCACTATAGTGGTGAAAAGGATTTAAGGTAAAAGACTCTTATGGATGTTCTGGTGTAAAAAGTCAGTAAATTTGGACAAAGCACACAATATCAATCAAAATAATCCACCTTTTTATGAAAATATATATAATTTGAGTAATACTAAAATGAAATAAATTAATAATAATCATTAAACAATACATTAATTATTTGGACAACTATTTTACTATACAGAAATCCAGATTACCTTGGGGATTGAGTAGAGATGTCATCATTTCCCTTTTTAGTAATGAACAAAAAAATGAAAAAAATATTCTAAAATAAATGAACTCTGCATGGAATAATGAAAATTAAATCAAAATTCCATTTTAAAAATTTTCAATAAAATATAGAAAGTATATCATAACATTAACATTAAATCATTACAAAGGGATTATTTAATTAATTTTTGTACATATGATGGATTGGTAATATCATCATGTACAAAAGATATTGTTTTCATGAGTAGTCAAACATTTAATTTAGAATTTGATAATGAAGTAGAGAATATGTAATATTATGTAGAAAAAATAATATATTAAAAAAATTAGTTTCTCATTGAACATTCATTATTTTTTAGCAGTAACAAGTATTTGGTTTCTCTATCATGAATCCATATCTCCTCATTTTTTCCCCACTAATGTACTTGACATTGTCTACATTGTTACTAAAATGAACTAATTGTTATGTCCCAATGAATGGGTTAAAATTGATTGAATTTCGATCTGAGTCAACATTTTTTTAATCACCAGCAAGGAAATCAACCAATTATTGTTTTTTGATCAGATAAATAGAATACTTACACTTCTTGTAGTTCCATTATGAATAGATAATCTATTTCACTTTCTACACTAAAATTCGCCTTCACAAATCCCATTTCATCAAGTTTCACACCTTTGATATTGTCATCACATTTTAAATAGTAAAGGTACACTTGAAATGATTTATAATAAAAATCATATATCTATTCAATAATGAAAAAATAGTATATATTTTCATAAATTGGATTTTTGTCCATGGAACTGGATATGTGCACTGCTTCAGCCATAGGCATAACACCACTTTTTTCATTGAACTAAAGTAATAGTGTTCTTTTTTATAGAATGTATAACCATTGTTTAAAAAATGAGTGTATGATATAATATTTTCATTTATTCCTCTAGATATCCATTGAGTTCATTTGAAAAATGAATTCATATATTCAGATAACTCCATATAAACATAATCTATGAACCATTCTATAATCTTTTGTTTATGTGTATTTGATATCCATCCTTCCACCCTTTATGGATTTAAATATCTATGAATTTAGTTTTGCGCCTCAATGCATGGATAAAAATCTTTACAATTATATAATATTTAAATATGTTCTTTCTCCCGCTCTGTTTAGGTAATTATAACAACATATCTTCTGTAATTACTTTACCGCATAATGAAAAGACTTTCGGAGAAGGATGATTTTGACACCGGACAAGAAACAGGTAAAAAATTCAATAGCTTCTTTATCAATATATCATTCTTCAATATAGTCACCTAGACAACATCAAATATTATCATACCCTTTCAGAATCATCATATACTATTCAATGGGGCATATCTATCAGTAATGGGATTCATAAAAATGGTAAACCTCTCTTACCTAGTGAACCATTAGGTGGACATTTATATCAGAGAATTATTCAAGGAAAAACATCTCTAATTACAAAAATATGGTTGTAATATCCTTATTCATGAGGGTAAACTTCACCTAGTCTAAGAATATACTGCATATAGCATTGAAAAATAATAATATTCTTTTCAAGGTATTTCGTACATGTTGAGGTAGTATGCTAAAAAAAGAAATATCCATTAAATCTTGCATAGAAAAAAGAAATTTGAGAAATTTTAGTTCTTGTATCTTCAAAATAGTCATTAACACAACATCTTGATATTTGATGAATACCCTTATGGAATGTTTACTCTACCAAGGAATAGTATAAAATGAAAATTTTCCTATTTGGATAGTGTTAAATCTGTTGGAGGTAGAAAATTATTCATTTTACCAATCATTGGTGCCCACTCTTACCTTGTCTCCATTTCAATCAATTCCAACCAAGCGTTGATGCCATCTTTTATTTCCAATAATATTTAATAACATTCCAATAAGTAAATCAAATACATTTTATATACATTCATGACCTAATGAAAATGAATGAGATACAAAAAATTCAAACATGCCAATTCAATGGAAATTGATATCTTCATCCCACTCGATTTGGTCATGTTATTAAAAAGTGGTTTCCAAAAAACAATGTCAATATTGTTTACTTTTTTGTATCATTGATTTCATGTTACTGGAGATGGTGTTTTAACTTGTTCAATATTCTCATAAAATGTTGTCATCTAGGACGAATATTTATGTTGTTCTGGTAAAATATTTTGATATCCTTAAAACACAGTCTCGAGGAATTTTCAACCAAACTACGTATATGTGTTTTTCTAAAATGGGACACCCCAACAATTCCTTCAAGGATATAGTCTGATAAATTTCTATTAGAGGGGAAGTCATATTTCATTCCCTACAACATGACCCTCAATTTGAATTTTTTTTCTTCTATGTGCATCATACATTTAATCCACAATACCCCACATTAATTTCAAATCTTCAATCAATGGTGCCGAGTAGACATCATTATCATTAATAGGTTAATTTGGTCCGTATAAAAGTAGAGATACCATAATGAATTTGTGCTTCATGCATAACCATAGAGGAAATTTATAATCCTTTTTCCTCCAATGATGAGAATTTTACTTAGGAAACTCATAATCCATTTTCCTCCAATGATGAGAATATACTATAAGATGTAGGTTTTAAAGACCCGGAAATTTCAAGGAATTTTTTTTTAAAAAAAATATTGGAATTTTTAGAGTCTGTGTCTTCTGACGGCGCTTGATTCCAAGGTCTGGTGTGCTCGAAATCAATTATCGATGTTTAGCTCAGGTACGTTCAGTGAACGAATGAGCGGGTTTTTCTAACCTTTGAAATGGTGCTCAGAATTAAAATCTGAGGGAACCAATAATTCACAGTGCTGGGATATTCTCAAGCGAAGCTTAACTTCGACCGACAAGGGTTGGGTGAAAAAGATAAATTTTTAGACTTTCAGAAAAAGAATTATTTATAATAAAATAACAATAAGTTATTTTATTCTTTTTCTTCCACCGTTGAGAAACAGTTGGAGGAATCGCAATGTAACGACGTTCAATAAATGATATCCATTTAATGACTCGACCCTTTGGTTGTGTAACAAAAATGACCGTGTGTTTAATAGGTTCATTAATTAAGGTTCATTAATGAACCATAATAATGAACACAACGTGAGGATTAATTCTTTTATTAATCAACCCTTTGGCAAACGAATTGAGAAACCGCGGGAGGAAGCTCTGACGAAACGCCAACGACACCGGCCTCCGACTAAGAACGACAAAGAGTGCCGATTCCTCGTGGATTGAATACGTGCCACAAAACCTCTTCCCTATGGCCAGAGAGGAGACGGTGCTTCCTCCTCGGCACACCCCAACAACTCCTACGATCCTCTTCTCCAAGATGCCGTGTACCGCGACGTCGACGACCATATTTGTTATTGAGGGGGGGGATTTGGAAATTAAATGTTCTTTCTTATGAGAATTATACCCTCGTGCTTGGTATCATTTTGTTTCATGATGTGAAGAACCACTAACACGGTGGGTGCAGACTAACGAAAAATTACGAACACACCGCTGCTTTGTTCTTGTTGTGCAGAATTATTAGCGATGATGAAATGGGACCGTTCTAGTTATTGGAGGCCTTCACAGTGATGTACGGGTCCCGAGGCAACTGCAGGAGCAGACACAAGCAAGAACGGACCACCAGAATGACTCTGGTGGCACGCAGAAGCCTTTAGCGGGGGCAGCAGGGGACCAGATCCCGCGTTCGCAGACTGCAAAGGGAGAGCGGACTGCATCCCCCCTGCTCGGCCCACTGACTGAGCCAGCGCCCACCCCCCGGAAAAGCTGGAGAGGGTCACGTGGACCCGGCTGAGCCGCGCCTAGCCGGGCCGGGCTGTGCCCTACCGAGCCGGGCCCGGACTCGGGTCTGGTCGAACCGGTTCGGGCCGACCCGGGGGGTTGGGCCGGGTCGGACCGGGACCAGACCCCCCACTTCAGACTCCTTTTGGTCTATTTCCCATAACATGTGCTACAAACCTCTGATCAATGCACCATTAGTTGTGTATGAACCCTTGGATCGAGGCAGTGGTTTCGGTATATTACACTCGAGGTTTCGACAAAGTTTGGGTATGGCCGTGTTGGTTCGAACTCAAAACTAACCAGGCCCTTGGAGCAGAAACGGTTATATCTCATGGACCAGACATCCAATTGACGTCCGGTAAATTTAGTTGGGATCATTTTTTTGAGAAGGTCCTTTTGGCTTACTCATCATGAGGTTTGGACGTAGCTAGAGTATGGTTGGGTTGGTTTTAGCTTAAAAACCAACCGGTCCCCTGGGACGGAAAAACCAATAACTCTCAGATCGGGCATCCGATTGACGCACCATATACCGTGTTGGGTTTCTTTTGGATAGACGGAACATTGAGATACATTAACATTGCAGTTTGTGATAGTTGGTGTATCGACACTTTTTCTCGAGCAGCGGACCCTCCCGGAATCAAGCATGCTCTATGCGGGAACCCTAGAGCTGGCTGCAACTGCATCGGCTTTTGTACTGCAATCCTCCGTGGGTTCGACAGCGATGACTACCGTACTACAATCATTCGTGGGTTCGACGGCGATGACTACTATTCTTGTATCCTATGTGGGTCTGGAAATATTGGACTCGGTACTTGTATCCTATGTGGGTCAGGAAGAGTAGCTGGTCTTGTATCCTGTGTGGGTCCGACAGCTTAGTTGGTCTTGTATCCTATGTGGGTATGACAGTTTAGATGAATTAGTGGCTACATCTAATCATCTCTATCGCATTACGAAGAGTATACCTGTGTGGGCTGCGTGTTGACTTCATTCTTTATCATCGATTTGATTGACATGCTTTCCTGTGTGGACTGGGTTGTGTTGATCCTGTGTGGAATGAGTTGTGCTGTCCTTTGTGGACTGAGTTGTGCTTTTCTCTGTGGACTGGATAGTTCTTTGGCACGAGAGTTGGCGACGAACTGTAACTGATGACTTAGGTTTATGTATGGGCATATACCTAAGTAGTGTTGTTGATACTTCGTGATTGTATCTTTCCTTTGTGGTTTATCCTTCGTGGATTCTAAGGGACTTTCAGGGGTCTCGGGGTCCCTACTGAGTATCGTATACTCACCCCTGCACAGGCTATGCCCACACTACTTTGTGTTGGATGCATATGAAGGACAACACTGATCGAGGTGGAGGCTTGTGGAGATAAATGGTACGCGGAGGTGGACCACTTGGCGGGACATACACGCAGTGGACGGTTAGACATGAGGAGCTGAGGAGACTATCTGTACCCACCCTTCAGGTGGGATTTCTGGAGGACGACTTGGTGTTGCTGTTTTACTTACTGTTGTTGTACTTTCCTTTCAGTTGTACTGTACTTTTAGTTGGGTTTGTATACTAGCCCATTTACTTTATCAGCACTTACTCTTGTACACACTTTTACTTAGTGTTTACTTCACTTGCGTACTTGGTGGTGTTTGTTTACTCTATAAATGATATTCCTTCCATTCTTTTGGGTTTTATTCCTTTGGTGCTAGTTTCCTTACCCTGGCCTATGTAAGGCTGGCTTGGGGTAGTCATGGAACGGGCACTGAGGACGGGTCGTGAAAAATTGGTATCAGAGGAGTCGGTTCTACCGCATAACTTAGGACACTGAAAATTTATCCTCTATTATGAAACAATGTTTAGAATAATGAGTGTGGTTATTAGTCCAGGGAGTCCAGTGTTGGTGCGACGGCCGACTTATCCATACACCAGGACCTTGACTTTTGATTTCCGACTCAGTGCATGAAAACATTGATTACATGTGTGTTTCAAAAGTTGTCATTGTGATTACTTTGTGTGAGCTCACCAGGTATACTGTATTAACCGTGGCACACCTATTTCATTTCAGGATGGACCCATGATGGTAGCCAGCTAGGGTTCCGAGCATTGTGAGAGACGACAGTCCACCGAGCGAAGACCCCTCAGTGTAGGGCCCCATTATAGCAGAGGCACCAGTGGTACCTTTACCCGCCGAGCCATCGATGCTACCAGCCCCATTGGTGGAGAGTGCACGCTGCCTGACCGCGTTTCAAGAGTTTCAGAGACAGAGGCCGCACAGGTTCCACAGAGAGATGGATCCTCAGGCACCAGAGGATTGGATGGAGGCCGTCGTTAGAGTCTTTAGATTGGTAGAGACACCAGTAGACCTTATGGTGATCCTTTCCGCGAGTCTCCTACATGCAGTAGTAGATAGATGGTGGAGCCTGGTGCTCTAGGTGAACGACGAGGAATCTCTACTTTGGATGGACTTCGAGAGACTCTTCCACCTGAAGATCATTCTAGCTATCCTTCGGGCAGTGTGCATCCAGGAGTTACTACACCTGCGGCAGGGCAACATGTCAGTAGCCCAGTACTCAGCGGGATTTACCGACCTCTCACGCTACTCCACGGGCATGGTACGAGACCCATTCTTCTGGGCCCAGAACTTTGAGCAAGGGACGAGGAATGATATTAGAGAGTCGATGATTCCACTCAGCATCCCGACCTAGGTGAGGGTGCTGGAGCGAGCCCTGCTAGTGGAGAGATTTCTCGCTGAGCAGCCATCAGCAGCGAGACCCACAGCAGGATGACACGGAGGGGAGTCTTCTATAGCTGGAAGTTGACAGATGACACAGGGGTCCAAGCAGACCAGGTCATCTTGTGAGCGACCTCATGACACGAGTTCGTCTATATGGCGCACATGGCGCAGAGCCAGCCTTCCAAGGATCAGACATTGTTATGCATGCGGTGAGCAAGGCCACATGGCTCGTGACTACCTGACCCGCCATGCTGACGAGCAATAGACAATGGAGGGACCTCCAAGGCAGAGGAAGATGTTTGACTGTGGCGTTCCGTGGGGAGCAGGCGGACGAGGCAGAGGAGCTGGCCGAGCAGCGGGTGGTGGACGATGCTTTGAGGCTCTACCACCACCACCCCCAGGAGGTCCACCCCGACCATAGGGAGCTGGAAGGCAGAGGCAGACTCAACTCCAGGTAGTAGATTCTTACGACCATAGTGCACCTGAGATGATTCGAGGTACTATCTATGTCTACTCCACCCTTTCTGCAGTTCTTATTGACACAGGTGTGAGTCATTATTTTTTTGCAACTGCCCTTGTTCGGAGCACGAAGATTCTGACAGAGCCGTTGGATCGATCCTTACGGCTAGAGACTCCTACGAGATCAGACTCAATGATAATTCACTGGTGTCGGCAGTGTGAGCTTACTCTAGGAGGTGATAGCTTCGGCTGGGATGTTCTTGTAGAGGCGTCGAGGCCTTAAGACGTCATATTGGGTATGGACTGGTTATCTACAGTCCATGCTCAGATCGAATGTATTAGGTGCATGGTGCAGTGTGTTTGCATGGATGGGACCAGGTTCACCTTCACCAGTGAGAAGGGAACCTTCAAAGCACAGTATGGACTCATACAGAGGATAGGGCAGCAGATCACACATCAGTTGGCCAGTCTCGTCTTCGGAGTAGTTTACATGCAGAGTCCAGGTTTTCCTATAGTGGTGGACCAGTATGTGGACGTTTTTCCTAACGATGTTCCAGGACTAACTCCTCGTAGGGAGGTAGATTTCTATATAGACCTGTACCCCAGGAGATCACCGATATCCACTCCAGCATATCGGATGGCTCCTGCCAAGCTTCATGAGCTGCAGGTACAACTGGAGGACTTACCGAGGAAAGGTTTAATCTGACCCAGTGTTTTACCGTGGGCTTCTCTGGTCCTATTCTCCCAAAGGTGGATGGGGGCTTGCGAATGTGTGTCTATTTCCGTCACCTGAACCAGGTGACCGTGAGGAACATGTATCTTCTTCCGAGGATTGACGACTTATTTGACCAGCTCAAGGGAGCACATCGGTTCTCGAAGATAGACCTCATGTCAGGCTACCATCAGCTCCGAGTTCGGGCCGAGGATGTAAAAAAGATGGCCTTCAGGTGTCGGTATGGCCACTATGAGTTCTTGGTCATGACCTTCGGTGTGACCAACGCTCCATCAGTGTTCATGAGTCTCATGGAAATGATCTTCCAGCCCTACATGGATCGGTTTTTTGTAGACTTCATTGTCGACATACTGATTTACTCGACCACCATGGAGGAGCACGCCTACCACTTACGGGTTGTACTGGATACAATCTGAGAGGACCATATTTATGGTAAGATCTCTATGTGCCAGTTCTGGCTTCGAGAGGTTCACTTCTTGGGACACATCATCTCAATGGAAGGAGTTTCATTGGATCCCACGAAGGTTGAGGAGGTACTTTCTTGGGAGCCGCCCAAGAGCGTGATAGAGGAGCGGAGTTCCCTAGGTCTGGTGGGGTACTATCGGATATTTTTTCCAGACTTCTCCCAAGTTGCAGCACCACTTTCTGCTTTGACGAAGAAGGGGAAACCCTTTTTGTGGTAGGAAAGAAGTCAATAGAGCTTCCAGGAGTTGAGGTAGAGATTGAACAGTGCGCCCTTTTTGAGGCTACCAGAGGAGGGCATAGGGTACGTAGTGTACTACGACGCATCAGGGAATAGACATGAATGTGTCCTAATGCAGGAACAAATAGTGATCTCTTACGGTTCATGGCAGTTGAGGCAGCACGAGCAGAACGACGCTACCCATTACCTGGAATTAGTAGCTGTGGTCTTCGCACTGAAGATGTGGCGACACTATCTCAGGGGCGAGTGCTTTACAGTATACTCTGACCACCAGAGTCTCAGGTACATTTTCTTGCAGAAGGACCAAACCTGAGACAATGGAGATGGCTCGAGTTCCTCTAGGATTATGAAATTGATATTTTCTATCCTCTTGGAAAGGGGAACATTGTGGCTGATGCTCTCAGCAGGAGATCAGGCATTCAACTACTTGGGGAGACGACAGAGCAGTTGGCTGCTTTTCAAATATTCGTCGTGGATAGAGATGGGGAAGCCTATCTACAGTCCCTCACAGTCACTCCTCCACTTCTTCAATGGGTCAGAGAGGCACAACATGGAGACATTTGTTGTGTGGCGCGACGTGCTCAGATATTCTCAGGGCTACCTCCCGTTGGATTTTCTGAAGGTAGGGAGCATGTCATCCTCTTCTGGGGACGTACCATGGTACCAATTACATTGCAGGATGATGTGCTGAGGGAGTTCCACACATCCCCTCGAGTGGTACATCTTAAAGTAGCAATGATGTATCAGGACCACAGATGACAGTACTGGTGGCTGGGTATGAAGAAAGTTGTGGTAGAGTTCGTTTCTTGATGCCTCACTTGCAAGCAAGTGAAGGCAGAGCACCAGGTACCTACAAGCTTGGTATAGCCCTTAGAGGTCCCAGAGTGGATGTGGGATGGGATATCCATGGATTTCATGACAGGGATTCCACGTACTTCTATAGGACATGACACCATCTGGGTGATCGTAGACCGACTCACCAAGTCATCCCACTTCCAACCGATCGGAGAGCAGGGCTCAGAATAGAACTTGGGATGCCTCAACGTTCAAGAGATCATACGGCTTCATGGGTTGTCGTCATCTATCGTCTTAGATTGAGACACTCACATTACCTCCCGGAATTTGAAGGGGTTGTAAGAGGCCTTTGAAACGCAACTACGCCTGAGAACTGCCTTTCACCCACATACGGAAGGCCATACAAAGAGGACCACTGAGACACTCAAGTACATGCTCCGTGCATGTTTCCTTGAAGTTGGTCGCAGCTGGGAGGATCCCCTACCCTTGGTGGAGTTTTCGTACAAAAACAGCTACCACTCCACCATCAAGATGGAACCTTACGAGGCACTGTACTGCCGACCTTGTAGATCTCCTCTCTGCTGGACTGACCTAAGGGATTTAGCACTCATAGGACCACAGATGGTTCGGGCTACGACAGAGAAGGTGTAGGTCATCCAAGTGCGGATGAGGACGACACAGAGTAGATATAAGTCATATGATGATAGGAGGTGGAGACCACTGGAGTTCGAGGATGGAGACCACATCTTGTAATGGGTCTCACCTCGATGTGGATTACAGTGATTTGGCTGCGGCTGCAAGTTATCTTTTCACTTCATCGAGGCATTTCAGGTCCTCAGCAGGGTAGGCGAGGTGTCTTACCACCTGGCCCTTCCACCTAAGTTTCACCAAGTGCACGATGTGTTCCACGTATCTCAGCTGAGGAGATACGTGCATGACTTGCCGCATATCATCGACCAAAGGGAGCTGGACATCGATGACGGGGTGACTTTTGCGGAGGTCCCAGTGGAGATCCATGATCGACAGGAGCGGGTCCTACGTAGATGGTCGATACCTTTGCTGTGCATTCGTTGGCGACAAGGGAACCTCCAGGAGAGCACATGGGAGGATGAGGCTCAGATGGGTGCAAAGTACCCAAAATTTCCTCTAGTTTATGTTGTATCTTTATGGGGACGTAAATCCCTGATGTTGGAGTAATGTAAATAGCCGTATATTTCAATGATTTTTTTTAAAAACATACTTTGTAATTTTACCAGTCTGTGGATTCTGACGGTGCTTGATTCCGAGGCCTGGTGTGCCCAGAATTTATTTTCGAATTTTATCATGGGTATGTTTAGTGAACGAATGAGAGGGTTTTTCTAATCTTTGAACTGGTTCTCAGAATTGTAATTTGAGGGCACCGATGAATTCGTAGTGCTGGGATTCACTTAGGCGAAGCTTAACTTCGACTGACAAGGGTCGGACAAAAAAGATAAATTTTTAGACTTTCAGAAAATGAATTATATATAATAAAATAACTATAAATTATTTTATTATTTTACTTCCTTGATTGAGCGACAGTTGGAAGAATCACATTGTAACGATGATCAATAAATGATGTCCATTTAATGACTCGTCCCTTTGGTTGTGTAACAGCAACACCTGTGTGTTTAATTGGATCATTAATTAAGGTTCATTAATGAACCATAATAATGAACACAACGTGAGGATTAATTCTTTTATTAATCATCCCTTTGGAAAATGAATTGAGAACCCGCGGGAGGAAGCCCTGACAAAACGACAACAACGCTGGCCTCTGACGAAGAACGACGAAGAACGCCGGTTCCTTGGAGATCGAATACGCACCACCAAACCTCTAACCCACGGCCAGAGAGGAGATGCCACTTCCTCCCCGGCACTCCCCAGTAATGCCTACGATCCTCATCTCCACGACGTCGTGTACCATGACACCAATGATTGTCTTCCTTGTTGAGGTAGCTGAATTTGGAAATTTTATCTTCTTTCTTATGAGAATTATACCCTCGTTCTTGTTATCATTTTGTTTCGTGACGTGAAGAACCACTAACGCGATGGGTGAAGACTAACGAACTAGTCCGAACCCACTGCTGCTTTGTTCTTGTTGTAAACAATTATTAGCGATGATGATGCGGGACCGTTCTGGCGATTGGAAGCCTTCACAGTGATGTACGAGTCACAAGGAGACTGTAGGCGCAGACATGAGCAAGAACGGACCACCGGAATGACTCCGGTGGCCCGCAGAAGCCTCCGGCGGCGCCAGTGGCCGGAGGCAGCAGCCGACATTGGCCGCCCGCCCGGAGGCGGAGAAACCCCGGTGCGCCTCCAGTAGGAGCCACCACGGCTGAGTTCGTAGTTGCAGGGAACAGATCTTGCGGACGCGCGGGGTCCGGAGGAGACGCGGCGCTGGGTGCCGTGTCCACGGAGCGCAAAGGGAGGGGCGACCGCGTCCCCCCCTGCTCGGCCTGCTGGACGAGCTTGTGCACCCCCCGACTGGGCCGGGGAGTGTGGCGCAGACTGGGTCGGGCCGCGCCCTACTGGGAAGACCCAGGGGGGGGGGGGGGTTGGTCCGGTTCGAACCGGGCCCAGACCCCCCACTTCGTACCGCTTTCGGTCTTTTGCCCATAACATGTTCTATGAATATATGATTGATGCACAGTTAGATGCGTATGAACCCATGGATCTAGATGGTCGTTTTGGTATATTACACTTGATGTTTCGGCAATGTTTGTGTATGGTCGGCTTGGTTTGAACTCAAAACCAACAGGGTCCTTGGTGCGGAAATGCTTATATCTCAAGGACTGGACATCCGATTGAAGTGCGGTCAATTGCGTTGGGATCCTTTTGTTGAGAAGGTAATTTTGGATTACTCTTCTTGAGGTTTGGATGCAGCTGGTGTATGGTTGGGTTGGTTTTAGCTTTAAAACCAACCGGGCCCCTGTGATGGAAAAACCAATAACTCTCAGACCAGGCGTCCGATTGACGCACCGTCTGTCATGTTGGGTTTATATTAGAGAGACGGAACATTGGGTTACATCAACTATGGACTTAATGATTGTTTGTGTATCGACTCTTTTTCTCGAGGAGTGGACCCTCCCTGAATCGAGCATGCTATGTGCGGGAACCCTAGAGCTGGCTGCGACTGCATCGACTTCTGTATTGGAATCCTCCGTGGGTTCGACAACGATGACTACCATACTGAAATATTTCGTGGGTTCGACGATGATGACTACTGTTCTTGTATCCTATGTGGGTCCGGCAGTATTGGAATCTATACTTGTATCCTGTGTGGGTCCGGCAGAGTAGCTGGTCTTGTATCCTGTGTGGGTCTGACAACTCAGCTGGTCTTGTATCCTATGTGGGACCGACAACTTAGATGAATCAGTGGCTACATCTGATCATCTCTATCACCTTATGATGTTTATACCTATGTGAGTTGAGTCTTGAATTCAATCTTTATCATCGATATGATTGACTGGCTTTCCTGTGTGGACTGGGTTGTGTTGATCCTGTGTGGACTGAGTTGTGCTATCCTTTGTGGACTGAGTTGTTATTTCCGCTGGGGACTGGATGGTGCTTGGGCAGGAGAGTTGGAGATGAACTGTAACTGATGACTTAGGTATATGTATGGGAATATACCTAATTAGTTTTGTTGATACTTCGTGATTGTATCATTCCATTGTGGTTTATCCTTCATGGATTCTGAGGGACCTTCGGGGGTCTCAGGGTCCCCTCTGAGTATCATATACTCACCCCTACACGGGCTATCCCTGCACTACGTTGTGTTGGATGCAGAAGGCGGACGACACTTATCGTGGTGGAGGCTTGTGGAGCTGGATGGTACCCGGAGGTGGACCACTTTACGGGACATACACGGAGTGGACGGTTGGACCCGAGGAGCTGAGGAGACTAGTTGTACCAACCCTTCAGTTGGTATTTCCAGAGGACGACTTGGTGTTTCTGTTTTACATACAGCAGTTGTACTTTCCTTTCAGCTGTACAGTACTTTAAGTTGGGTTTGTATACTATCCCATTTACTTTTTCAGCACTTACTAGTGTACCCAGTTTTACTTAGTGTTTACTTCACTTGCGTACTATGTGGTGTTTGTTTACTCTTTAAAGGCAATGCCTTCCCTTATTTTGGGTTTTTTTCCTTTGGTGCTAGTTGCCAGCCCCTGGCCTATGGAAGGCGGGCTTGGGGTAGTCACGACACGGGCCCCAAGGACAGGACGTGACATAGGTTCCCATCTTTTATACTTGTATCTACATGCCGTGTTAATGGTCTCATGGTTTCCTGAAATCCATATAGTCTTTTAAACCGTCGAATTTTTGTAAAGTACAATATATATTTTAAAGGATTTGATTCATTTCTATTCTATCAAACCACACCACAGATAATTCATTTTATAACTAACACATTGTTCTTCCAAAACAATATTATGTCATCTAGAAAACAAAGTATTTTCCAAAGATCATTCCCATTAAACATAGAATTCATTTAGCATCATATGATTGGCATGGTAGTTAATTGTTTTCTGGTATCATATCATTCATAATACCAAGTTTTTCTATAAGGATGGTGTCACTCCATCTACTACTAGCTTTCATATAATATAACATCAGTATAGATGATAATGGTGTGTATTTAATAAACCTAGTATAAAATGGTTTCTTGCAATAATAATTTAACTCTTAAAAAATACATTGGACAAGAAAGATGGTCATCTTAAATTTTTATTTACATTTCATCCTTGAGATATCTATCATATTTTTCAAAGCTATTCCTAACAAATGACATAAACATGGATATAGGATTTTAGAAGTGTCATTTGTGTGCTATCTTGCAAATGTGTGATCTATTTAACTCCAACTTCATATTCGTCTTCAAAACGATTAGCATGGATCCATTTTTGGTTCATATACATCCCATTTGGTTCATAAAATATTAATGTTATAAAATATATAAATTAATACACATAAGATATTAATTATCAAAAGATGAATGTTATAGATAATTATAATAAAGAAAACACAACATTTGATTGTTCTAATGAATTATATTATGTTAATGAAAATGGGTAATTTAATTGAATAAATGTTTTTGTGTGCATCTATACATTATTAAATCATTTAAACAAATGAAAATATAATATAGGAAATTAAGGATTAATATAAAATGAAAGGAGAATAATAAAATCTCATTCAATCAACTATATCAGTTGTTTCATGGATCGAGGAATAATAATAATGATAAAAGAGAGATAATTGTCAATATATTTGTATAATTTTGGTGAATTTGGAATGAAAGTAATAAATCCAGGTTTGAGGGGTCTAATACTTTGATCAATGACATTATTTTTTTAAAAATATGCTTATTTCTAAATTTTGTGTAGTCTACCAATTATTGGGATAATACTCCCCTCTCATTCTCATCTCGGTTATGAAAAGGGAAATATGGATCATTTATACTAGAATACTTAAGTCCATAGATATTTGAAATCCAAAAATAGGGGTTGTTGGGATTTTAAAAAATATTGGGACACATAATATAATCATTAATAACATCACAATCAATAATCATTCAAATGTAGCATATATTATTTTATTTTTTTAGATAATGGAAAGTGACATGACCACATCACATTCCTTGTGATCTAAATTGAATAACATGAATCTCATATCTTGGAAAAAATTTCCTATAAGAAGTATAGACATTAATTTAGTATATTATATCAAGTATAGAAGTTATATTTGATTGAATCCCTTATACCTGATTATCAACCTTGTTGTGATAGTGAGGGTGAGAAGGACTACTATAGGAGGCACATCAGGGATGCATAATATTTCTGATGAATCATTTTATTAGTAATATCTCTTATCTGTGATATAAGATAAAATGGATAGACTATGTTGAATCATCACGTGGAATATGATAATGAGAGAGAGATAAAGGAAGATAATAAATGAGATTATCACTAAACATTATAGGTGTAAACTGGAAGATGGATAGTGAGACAACCCTATCCCAAATTACCTATGAATCACCAAGTCAGATCATAATATTAACATTAAAACAATTTAATGTCACTGAAATATTGTATAATCATTAGTATAAAACACTATAATTGAGAGTCCCCCAAAATATAAACAATTACTAACAAAGGTCAAAATAAATATTAGCATGACCATTGGGGTTAATGGGCATGTAGACCCAAAATCATCTTTACCTAAAATAGAAATACGTCCTAGAAAAACAAATCGGGATATAAATGACAAAATAGAGATATCGATCAATATAGATGTCACTCCAATATAAAAAATCATTTATAATCTAAATGAAATATCAAATACATAAAAACATGATATTCAATCCTAATGTGAACTAAATGTCCCACAATGATTCTAAGAGTGAAGGATAGATGTGATAAAACAATATGTGCTTAATTAGGGATGGCCCCTTTGAATATGCTCTATAATAAAACTATGGACCATAGTGAATTCTATGTGGAACTAGATCATATGACACATATTTACAATAGAGGAACACTAATTACTCCACTATCGTGATTCATAAAAAATAGCATATGAAGCTGCAAGTATGCTGAGGTGTCCATGGATGGTGTAAACATATATATAATAATTAGGGAACCAAAAATTTCCCTCAAATCAGTAGTCAAAATACAAGAATATAAAAGGAATTTTCTAGAGATTTATATAATTACTTGATAAAATTATATAGTAAAAAGATATAAAACATAGTAGTAAATCAACTATTAATAAATCCAATGTTCTGTGAAAGATATATACAATGGGTCATACATAGGATGTCAATACAGACCATATTCCACAAATCATTCTCTAATCAAAAGATCAAAAACAAATCATAAACAACAAATCATAAATAATGGATCCTAAAAAAAATTAGATTATGAAATAAAAAATAAAACCAAAAAAATATACAATGAAAATCGCAAGGCCTTCCTCAATAGGTTGATGATAATATGATACCCTCTTCGAAAACCCTATCTGAAATCGAGCACAGAATGTCAGATGAGATGTTCATGCTACTGGAGGCAGTTATGTGGTGGGATTAAAGCTTCGATTCACAGGTTAGGATGGAAAAAATAGGTTGTATTTGGAGGAAAACATATGATATCGCGACGAGTTCACAAATGGTTAGGGGTTTTTAAATTGATCGGGTCACTTTTATCACCACTTAGAAATAGAAGTTGATAATATTACCGTTATAATTACTTATTACTGATGCGATGATAAAATTACTCTTAATAAGTTCTTAAAATAACTAATAAAATCCATATTTATCAGCTCTAAACTTATAGGGCTGAAAAATTTCAATTCAGACCCTTATTAGCACTAAAAAAACAACTGATAAAATAAAACATTATTAGTGATAAAACTAATCTACGGATAAAGGGTACCCATTATAACTTCTAAAAACTAGGCAATGATAATGGATACCCTTTTCCAGTGCTAAAAATTATGATTTGTCAAAGCTTCCCTTTATCATTGCTAAAGAAATCACTGATAAAAGGTTACATTTATTTGTGCTTTCTTTAGCAGTGGTAAATATTCCATTTATCAGCCTTTTCTACTATAAGTGATAATAACTAACACTGTTAATGTCTGGATTTGAAGTAGTGTTATATAGTCACTGATGATATATAATTTTCAATTTTTAGTAAAGAGATATCCTTGAACTATTATAGGAGATATCTTCTCTCCCCTTCAGGCATAGTGTATTATCCTTAATTAATAGATTGAATTTTCTATAGTGTGAGATGAAATATTCCATGGTTGGATATAGTGAGTGCATTCTAGTGATCCAAATGTGCACATTCCATAGGTGATTGGGATCTATTCGGGATCTTGGAATCACATTTCCATTCATATTAGGATTACACTGACAATATTTTTATTCTTTCATTAATATTCTTATATGAAATTGTGATCCATTAGGTAGTAAAATTTCATTTATTGATCTCACGAGGGGAATTCTCTACAATATCAAAATTTTATGCCTTGTTTTCATTAATTTTTTAGAGGATGCTAACCTTTCTACATGGGGGAATGAATGCGTTAATGTACATGTTTAATCCCATATAATTTGATGATTTTTCATTTTGAAAGATATATGATAAAATTGTTTTTCTCAATGTTTTGTGTGGAGTCTCCAAAGGAAAAAATTTTGAGTTCTGATCATTCTACTATACATCACTACACATGATGGTGTCACCTAATAAAGCATTAGTAAATTGGGAAACCTAGATGAATATGTTCTATAATTTTTAAAAAGTATTCCAATGGTCAGACATCATTTAGTGTAATTTAAAGTACAAACCATGTTAATTATTCATGAAATCTCATACAACTCTACATGGGAACAAGTTATTAATCTTGTGAAATGTGTTTGGGAGTTTAATATTTTGTGGGAACCCTTCCTCAACTAGGGGAACTACAATTATGGTGAAAATTATTCAGTAACACATCATAGTGAATGGAGGTTTCCCTTGGTGATGGAAGAGTTACTCTAAAATATACATTATAGAGGATAGAAGGGATAGAGAATCCCACCTTCAGGTTTATGGTTTCCCATTGCTAGTGCCGTGAGGTGATGATGATTGAGTATATTAACTAGTCACTATCTACAATCGTTATGGATGCCCCATATGGGTAGACAGTATCAATAACACTCTTGGTGTTAATACAATTAAAAATCATCTTATAAGAAATGACTTTGTTATGTATTTATGGATATTAATATATTACCTATGAATGTTGAAGAATGTTTCTGTAACATCCCAAAACCAAATCACTCCTCAATAGAAAAAACCCAGTCGGCTACATGTCCTCATGTTCTCATCTATATAAACTAGATTATTTTCGGCTAGTAGTGGGATCTTAGGGTGTGTCTGTGGGGAGATAATTCACTCATTATAGAGTGGGTAATAACAAAGATAATAGATGAATATATAATTGATGAGGCATAAAAAAAATACAAAAATAGAAAGAAAAAATTCCATGCCAGGAGTATCCATAAAAATCTACAAGCTGTATCATATTTAAAATTATGATGCCATGCCTCTATAAAAATGAAATCAAGAAAAAATAGAAAGTGGAAAAGAATAAAATAAACTATATCTGAAAGGTATAGAAAGGAAAAAAACTATCATGGAATCCTGGGAATTGGTCTGGCCAGCTACTAGCACACTCCCATCATAAAATGATATTTTAGTAGAGGTAATGGTGCATACAGTAGAAGCTTGTGGGTAAGAGATTTTAAAATTTTCATCATTGGGAGGGAGAATCTAATCGTCACTGATGATCCAGGACATTTTATGGTCTAAGGAACCCATGTAAGTTAACCAAGCACAAATTTAAAACTGAAAAATATACATATTTGGATCTGAAGCTATGCTCAATATAAACTCATCGCAAATAATTGTTGTATGAAGGATCCATAGCAGGATCCATATAAATCATCGACATGTGGTTCAAAATTCCAATGGATTATTAAACATCAAAATCAAGGTGCTAGTTTGAAGATCTGACGACGCCTTCAATGCTCCAATAATCACCGCATCGACATTCGTTCGATGCATAAAGTAGAACTCGATCTAAATGCAAGGATGGAGAGTCTTCCAAAAGAAATTGTAATAGAGTGAGAGACTCTAAATTCTAATATTGAATAGTACATAGAGAGATCCTCTCTCATCCCTTAAATAGTGGATGTTCATAATACTCATTAGGGTTCCCCAACCCCAGTTTATTTAACATGAAGTAAAACAATATTTATGAAGAAGAAAACTGCTTCAATATTATTTATTATTTTATCATATACCACTAAAATAATTTAGATATATTATGTGATAAAACCTGATTCATTTAACTCAACTCATAATACCCGCATAATATTAAATGAACCTAGAATTATAAAATAATATTCATTCAATTAATAATTTTTTTATATTTAATTAAGATGTAAATAATTAAAATAAATACAAACCAATTATTCAAAAAATTAATGATAATGAATTTATTTATATTTTTGGTGATCAGTATGTTTTCCAACACGAGGACCACATTTCGGGTCCCACCATATCAAATATACATATTCAACTAAATAGAGAGGATTAATTAATACACTATTGTGTGTGACCCTCTAGGCCCTTATCTCGATAGCAATTAATAAATTCCATTAACCAATAGTAGAGTCTAGCGGCCCATCAATTCCCATAAAGTTATTAGGATTGTATTAGAAATAAAATACTACCTACAAACATATACTATGTTCTATAATATCTATGTATTTAGATATAAAATAAAACAGGATGCATAATTTTGTTATCACCCTTTTCTGGTTTCATTATTTGTTGATCTAACTAAATGGATTTACCTTTATTCTTCTTTGGAAAATGAAGTATGATGGTATAACCAATCCGATCAACTAGGACTGAGATATATTAAATCCTTAACATGAAATAAACAAATTCATTTGTTTTCAATCAACCAATGTCATACCAAGAATGAAACACCCAACACAAGCAACTAGTTGAGGATTTCATTATCGAGGTTTTTTTCATGAATCAAATTACATGATTAAATGACATACACAAGTAATGATTACAAATATAGAAACCAATACACATGATCATAAATTGGAACAAAAAAAATACATCCAAAACATGTTGTCTTCTTACTGGTTGGTCGGCCCTCATGATTTCACTAGTAGAGATCACCCAGTGAAAACATCATGAGAAGAAGTCTCAATGCTTATGGGACCTCTGCACCAAATAGTTAGACATCAATATTGTCTAATTAGTATGATATATCTAGAACATATAAACATTGTTTAATTTAAATTTCATAGTATCTTGAGGTTCCCATTATTGGTTAGGATTAGATATGACCATCTTATATGATAATTAATCTATAAAATTACTATTAAATATTGGACACCAAAATATCTACACTGTAGTTGTATGAATACATCATATATATATATATATATATATATATGTATGTATGTAAGTATTCATGATATTGTGATCATATGTATTGTTCATGTTTGGACTATGGAACCCACTATTACAACACTCCCACAACCCCTAGTGAAAACTTGATAATGAACATTTAGATATCATATGATAAATATCATGTTTATGATGACTCACATCGTTAGTTGATGGGTCTTCCACATTTCTTCCACATGGATATTCTGTTATATGAGACCTCACATCCTTGAGTAAACATCATAAGATATGGTTTCCCTGAGTATATCATTTCCCCCCATCAAATCATTACATCTTGAATAGTACCAAAAAAATTATATTAATTATGATAAAATTTAATTACATTGTCTGATTCCAAGAACTGGAAAAAAGTGTTACATGTAATAATTGCATCTTAGCTAACTTAATATCATCAATATACTCAAGTTTTTATGTTAGGGATACCATTATGATTAATGATATTTTCCAGCTTAAAACCTTGGCCTAACTGTGATATTAGATCAAATTGATCAAATAGAAGACTAGTATGTGTACCACTAAAAAATGGAATCATTTCTCCTCCACTTACTAGGAACATATATTGTATACTAGGGGATTTACAATAAGATATTTTTGTCTACATCCCTTATAGTTCTCATGGATATAACTGATAGTTTACTACTATAATGTATAGGTTGGAAAAATTATTTATTGAACATATAATAGCAAACCTGATTGCTCCATCACCAAAGCATATTGAATGAAACTCGTCCCTAAATATACTAATATGCCATTGAATATCTACATGGAGAGACTTTTTCCATGTGACATTGGAAAAAAATATCTCTTGAATTCTTCCAACTCACATTTTTCAATACCATGTTAGTATAAGCAAGATTAACTACGCCGATGAAACCATTAGATCTACCATAGTAGATCCTATTCCCTAGAACATAGGTTTTTACTTTATGTCAATCACAGGAGAATAACCTACATCATGGTAATAAGAAATGGTAAGAAGAATATTTGTTCTCCATATGATGCTGAACATATTTTAGTTGAAAAATAATGTCTCTCCCACTATCCTCTATTGGACACATAGAATAGATTCAATCCAAATAAATTCTCTATGATCTTATTTCTTACATTAATCCAGAACCATATTTTAGTAAGTTTATACACTAATTAGAATCTAATGGTGTCATCATTCTTTTCAGGTTTCATCATATAGACACCATCCATGAAAGTTGATCTTGATATCTAATTTCCAATTAAATGATCATAGAAGTTAGCTATGATAAGTGAAATTCTAATAGATTTAGTCATAATGACTTAATATAACCTATAATACCTTACTATTACCACGCTTTTAAAATCCATGTATCATTTAACTTGAATACCAACTATAGTATTCAATTTAATAAACCCATTTTCATTTTAATACATGGAATCTATTATTGAACATTTAATTGACCATGTCAATCTCAGCTGTTTTCCGTATACTTATTTTTAGAGGAATTATTATTTTCATTGAATAATGTATCACCAATCATAGTGAATATAAAACTATCTCTATGGTTCTATCCTTATTATGCATTATGTGTCTCTATAATATTCATGTTTTATATTTACTTGGGGAACTTTTTCATATGCCAACTGTTTGTGCATCTCTTGGATTGACTAATACCAAGTCAATATTTCTCCCACTATATCCAATAGAGACGTGTACCATGATATATAATTTTTTTATATTAATAAACTATCAATTTTCTAACTTATGTATTTATGTAATATCATATACAACCACTAGTATAATTACTTAAATGCACAACGTGTTTAATTTGGATGCATGTTTTTCATATCCTTACGAGATCTTGACATCTAAACACATGTCCTATGACATAATGGATTTCCATCATACCATGACTCATATGATATCCATTTTAAAATATATTTGGAGTATTTTTATATTATTTCATACTTATTTTCAAAGAATGTATTTAAATATGAAGTAAGTTTCTTCAACTTGGTACATTGATACTACGTACATAATAACTCTAATGTATAAAAAATGTATTTAGAAATTTCTCCACATTAACTTTATTGTTCAATTTTAACATTTAATACTTCATCAAAAATCCTCCTCGTCAATTCAAGGATGTAGAGAATTTAATGTGTGCTTAGGAATTGCTCCAAGAGACATTATATTTATCATTGGACACTTTGTTAATACATTCATCGGCATACCGAACCGAAGAAACTCATATCTTCTAACCCCAAAAACATAAATTGCACAATCAATAATTACATAAACGAATATTATGAGGTATTTTTAACCCTATCTTTCCTGTGGAATTGTTCACACTGTCATTTTTAACAACATTTGATTGTTTGTTGTATACCGTTGTTTTAAAGGTTTCTTGGTCCAAACTAAATATGTTGATAATATCAAAATTATTTAACTATACTGAGTCAAAATATAGATCTATGTATATCCATTTCATTCAATTTTATTTTTTATTGACAAATAATTTTCTTTAAAAAACGGATAAAATTCTTATATTTTTTAGTCATCAAATATTACCCATGATTCGCATACCACTGAACTATTTGTTGAGTGCGATATACCACAAAAAAAAAATTTCAGAACCAGAATTAATGTCTCCTTATGTCCAAATGAAAAATGAGATAATTGTTTTGGTTCATATATAGTAATAGTTTTACAGGAACAATTCACTAGTATAATAGATGTCATGTACTTTTCAATAATGACCTAGTAATCACCCTTTCTCAACTGCTTAGAGAATACACCTTACTTCTAGTAATGTTTCTATAATCTAATTGTTATTGTATTTTAATACACATATGTCAAATAAAAATTGTATTTTATAGAAAATATGTATTTAAAAAACATTACATTTTGATTAAGGAATGTTCCTAATGATGAATCGTGTAATTTATTCATAAATTTAGTTTGATGAATTTAAACTTCCATTGATTTTTCCATGGCATACGATGAAAATAAACTCCTATTAAAAAAATAATTTCCTTTTATTGAAGGAAATTGTGAAAATGGATTTGTAATTTCAAATTCTAAAGAACTTTTCTCCCTGAATTTCATATTTTTCAGCATATGACTTAAATTTTTATAATTTTTTATGTTCTTGTTTACTTGTATAACAATACAGAATATGTAATGACACGTTTAACCCATCCTGTTCATTTTGGGACCTAAAAAAATGGAGTAATGAACATTAAAGTGGGATTACATGAAATATTGTCAACCATATTGTATATTTACACAAATCTAGTGTAATTATCACCCATTAATATCATCATTACATTTCTTCTTGTAAACTTCCCAGAGATGAGACAATATGTTATATCTTCCAGGTCGGGATGTTTTTTCTGTAAAAATCATCAAAAAATGATGATTCCTAATGACATAACTACCATTTTATCAATACATGAGTCTCCTTTAAAAAATATTACACACTCGCGTCCTATGGTGGCTTAATAGGTAGGGACACAAGAACATTGAATTTACGATATATCAGTATTATCCCCAAATACCAATAATTTACTTGGAAATTCATTCTGGATTTTACATTAACTTTTTTATTACTAATTAAGTTTATTCCTTGTGGAATTTATTTCGATTTTCTACAAAATAAATGTTAGTATATTAGTACATTGAAATTTACTATTAAATTTGTTTTTATTGATTAATTAATCATCAAATGTCTCCAACTATTTTATCAAATTCCATGAACCATATGTAATAGAGTTAGAATACTTCGTCACTTGAGTATTATTTTGGAAATGATCCTTGAGCCTTCCCTCATAGAATTAATCTTATGTCTACACCACTACATTTAGAGTTCAAGCTAGGCTGTTGATGGTCACGCACCTTAACTCACATCACCTTGACATTTTGAGTGAAGTCTCACCTTTTGAGAATACTAACCTTGATTCCCTCAATATTTTCGTCTCATATGAAAGAAATTTATATATAGATAATACTAACTTCCAAATTTGTTACACAAACCCATCATTATAATAAAAAATCCCATGTTGTAAGAGTCACCCTAAACTATGACATGAAGAGAACCCTAAACTCCCAATTTTGTTCAAATTGTAATGATGTAAGGTGTTTAATGAAAAAATTTTAAATCGATGGTTTTTGTGTTTTTATCTCAATGAATATAATCCATTTATATTAATATTATTTATTCTTTATGTCAGGCTAAAAACATAACATTAATAGAAAAACATACACCACTTCTTTAGGCATTTTATTAATTATTATATTATGTATTTTCCCGCACTTATAAATTGAATATCAAAATAAAAAAAATCATAAATTAATTTAGCTACCCAAGTGGTCTTCAGCAAAAAAAATGAACTTGGTGATTTTACGTGATTGTTATTTTCCCCTTTGATGCAACTCGTCCACCTCCATTTTTTCTACTTCACATTTTGAGTATAATCAAATATTTGAAGGGTCCAAATCATGTCTGGAGTGCTGCATCATCTTGTCATGGTCAATATCATGCATTTTCATCATTATATTATACCACTTCATCTTTTCAAGGTTCATTCTATATATCATTTTCAATCAAGGTACAAGAGTACTCACCTGCATGCAAGGGGGACTGGGGTGTAATGTACATAAGATGAGTTTGGACACACATTCCCTAAAAAAAATTCTGAAAATAAGATGATGAAAATACCACCATTTAACTAATTACAAACATATCACATAGTTAAATAATTAATTAAATAATGGTACACATACACTGGTCGGGACATCTCTAAAGACCAGTAAGTAAGTATAAATAAAGTGTATTAAAATTTAAGTCATTAAAATAATGTATGAGGGATTTCAATAAAATGAAATGATTTAGACATTTCAAAAAAATTATTTTTGATCCACGGTTAATTTAATTTTATGTCCAAAATTAAATAAATCAATTAATTTATTTTAATAGTAAAAATTAATTTTCAAGGGTATAAATTTGTTTTCAAACAAAATTTTTCTAATTAAGTTAATTTAATGCTAAATTTAATTTATTTTAGATTAATATAAATAATTTTCCAGGACCCTAAAATATGACATGGTCTCATTTTGGGTTGTACCAAACCTACAAAGATCTATAATAGGCTATGTAATTCCTACGCAAGGTTAAAATGGACTAGGAATGTCCTCCTAGACTAGTTCAAGGTTGGGCAGATATACCCAAGCCACATTCGGGGCGGGTTGGGTAAAACTGAACCCATGTATGTGATACCCACAATGATATGGAGTTACCTACTATTGGTGTGAGTACTGTACATCAGCGGATCTAGACCTCAGTACGACAGTCAGGATAGAATGATGGTGGACTGTCCGAGGTAGGACATAGAGGAGGGGATAAGGTGGTCCGTCTATCATAACCCCTGGCATCCGGAGGACAGATAATTAATTACAACATCACTCTGGAATGTGGACAGTGAGTAGTGGACAAGCATGAGAGGCCGATCAAGGGTGTTATGTGTGGGTGTGGCCGGAAAGGATGGATTGGCCATGGCAGTGCTTGTAGATCCATGTGATGGTTTGGGTGTGGTCGATCTACATAAGTGGGACGGTGGACCCTCAGGTCTAGTTAATGACGACTGGTGGATTCGGATCTTAGGTGGTTGTGATAGATAGGAGGCTACCGACTCTCTTGGGAGGTGTGGTTCCAAAATGAGGGGAGGCATCAGTTTTCCATTCTTTCAAGGATGAAAGGCCACTGGCTTGAGGGGGACTCCAAACGATGAGGCAATGTTAGAATCAACGACTCTGGTTAGACTCCAGTAGATCATGGTTGGGCATCTTGTCTTCCAAGGAAGGAGGTAGATAAGGGGTCCATATAAACCCTCATTTTCATGTCTTGTTTCTTCTTAACAAATCCACCATTAAGAAAAATATTTTTTTTAATTGAAACATGAAATCACCATTCCACCAACTAGGATAAGTATTGATTGTGTTGTGAAACAAACAATATAGCCATCCAAAAAAAATTAAATTTACAATAATAATAATTATTAGAATAAAAAATAATTTCAGTTATTAAATTATTATAGTATTATAAATCATCAGTGATGGCACGAAATAGTTGTACAATATTAATTTTTAGTCACTAGAATCATGTCAAAACAAGGATGATTCATTCTAGATGATTGGAATTAAACATTATGATTTTCATACCTGAAATCAAACCACACATGATCCATAAACGTTTCTTCTAATCACCATTACTTGGCCAACTGATCTTGGATATAATTTTTTTCAAATCCATTGGGATCATTATAAAACCTGTATTTGAATTGAGTGAATTTAAATTTTTGTAGTATCCTAATATTTTAATGGTCACATTGTTACCAATTCAAGGTATTGAGATGTGTATAAGAATCCAGCATGCTATATATATTAAATTTTTCATCATTGGGATGATGGAATTTTTGGTAATTGATAATTCTACCAGTGGTACGGTCTGAGAATCACATGTAAATAAAAATTACATCTTTAAAACAGTAATACATAACATTTTTTTTAATCAACACACAAAAATGATTCTACACTGGTGAAGGTATCTTGAATCATTCATATTAGGATCCCTCAAGATCACCCACACATGTATCAAAATTTTTTTGGACCGTCAATCATTGAATTCTGGGTTCTAGCAAGGATTTCTAAAGAGGACTTCAATGCTCCGACAATCACCGCATCGATGTGGCTTCAACGCGAAAGGGAAAACTCAATCTGAATGCCAGTATTAAGAGAATATGTCTCTAGAAAGTGGGATATGAGATATCTTCTATTTATTTATCATAATAAATAGTAATCGTGAGATCCCTTATCCTTCTATAAATAGTTAATGTTCAGAATAACTGGTAGGGTTCCTTCACCCCATTTTATTTACTGTCCACTGAATAAATATTCATGATGAAATAAAGTGATTAATTTTATTTATTATTTTACGAAATACCTATAATATATTGAACATATATTATTTGATAAAACCTATTTCATTTTGAACAACTCAAAATAACCACATAATATCAAACGAACCATGAATATTAATATATTATTTGTTTGATTAAAATTTTCTTATATTTTGATAACTTGTAAATTAATTAAATGAATTCAACCTCATTATTCATAAATTGAATAATAATTATTTTTTTCTCTTGTGATCTATACCTTGGAAAACAATCTTACTCCCTGGTGGGGCCCACCATGTCCAATATACCTATTTATTGAATAGGGTGTATTCTTAAATATGCAATTGTGTATGAAACTCTAGGTACTTATCTCAATGGAATTGAAAAAAATTAAGAGACTAGAAGTTGATTATAGAAACAAATAATGTTTCCTAAAGATATAAGTATTGTCATAGCAATGACAACGAACATACATACACATACATTGAACTATAATAACTTTTTCTTTCAATATCACATCACGTTTGAAGAACACATAAGTAATCACACTCTTCTAAATTTATTATTTGTTGATCTACATAGACAGATTTACATTTCAACTAATTTTTCAAAATACCTATGATGGAATAACCATCTTGAACATCCAATCCTATGATATATTACTTAGTTAACATGGAAGTGAAATATATTTTTTATCTATTTAGCTAATTTCATACCACTAATGAAACAGCCAACCCAAGATACCTTTCCACTATATCATTATCATGGTTTTTTTCTTACATCGATGTATGAAATACAATGGAAATCACTCTTAATGATATCAATCTAGGAGACCAATACCCATGTCCATATATTGTAACAACTAATGACACCAAATACATGTGGTGTTACTATTGGAAATTATGTCTTTATGATATCACTACTAGAGACCACCAAGAGTGGACTTCATGGGAAGAAGTCTCAATGCATTTGATGCTCCAACACAGAATAGTAGCACATATAATGGGTCTAGTTAGTACGATATATGGAGAACATAATACCTTTGTTTACGAATAATTACATTGTATATTAAGGATCACATTTTAGCCTAGGATATTCTATAACATTTTGTTATGATAATAAATATATGAAAATTATCTTTTAATAGCGAACACAAAAATATATAAACTGTAATTTTAAGAATAAATCATGTATATCTATCAATATTCATGATATGGTAGTAAAACGTTCTATTCATATAGGTTCAAGGGAACCCACTATTATAACATTCAAGTGTCAAAAAGTGGTATGCTTAGCCATTTCCACACCTATTATCATATATTCAACACATGTACCAATCATAGAGTAGATAGAGTGTGAGGTAAATATCAGTAGGTTACCACAATTTTTTTATAATATCCATTATGTGAATATAAGATGAAATAGTCTGTCGGAATATATAAAATTAATGAAGTGAAAAAATAAATTAACCAGACCTTATGTAGCTTAAATTGGAAATATCGTAGAATAATGGGACCTTTAATTACCTATGAATCAGTTTATAATATGTAATTAATATATAAAAATTTTCAGGAAAATCCTGAAAGGAAAAAATTATAAAATTGGATCCAAGGTGGAACCAAGGAATCCTTGACCTCCGGGGTTGAGCTAGCTCATAGTGGAAACTAATGTAGTCTAGCTGTTAGGGGTCTGAGTGTAATCCAATGGGTTATACCAAGGAATTTCACTGTAAAAGATTCTAATACAATACATGGAGTTTTCTTTAGTAATCCTATGCAATCATGATTGGGAAAAATGTGGGGAATCCAATGTGCTACATGTTTGAGGACATCATGATAAATCAAAGGACTGTATGCAATGCATTATAATATCCAAATAAGTGTTTGGTGAATCCTTGGTATAATGTTATTGAATTTATGTAATAATATAAAGACTAGATTATATGGTGGGTATCTCCCACATATATAAGAGTAATGAATCAAAAAAGTGTACTCGGAGTGCTTAAAGAATTCAATTAATAATCTCTAGTGAACTCAAGTCTCAACAAATATATAAAGATGAAAATGTTTCAAAGGTAGGAGGCAACATAAAAATGTTATTAATATACTTAGATCATAATGGGATTTGTAATACCCATTCCATTTTATCATTTAATAGGTTCATTCCATTATAATTCATTTAACATTAATAGTTGAATTAAGGATATGAAACCTATATGAATTCAATAATAATTTAACAATGCCATTTGATATTAATATACATATATAATTTCAATAACATTACTTAAAAGATTTTTTAATTATTATGAAACACTTACCATATCTAAGGTTAAATTAAACTCACTCGAATGATGTCGCAAGTAATCACAATATAGTTTATTATGTGCATAAATAAATAACTCACCCTAAATGTGTGTTCTGTGTTGAGGTTTCATACTCTAATGATGTCAAGATAAATTGATTAGGATATAAAATTTAATTTAGTCAATTGATTTTATGGAATTTGAATTTTAACAGGTAATTCTCAATTAAACCGACATGGAAAAATGGAATCAATATATAAATTATGATAATTTTAGAGGTAATTCATAGAACACCTACATTATGCAAGTAGAAGAATACTCATCTAGTATTTAACCTATGTTTGTCCAGGATCCGAAGAAAATGAAAACAAACAGACGAACACCCTAAATATCAGGTATATGAGCTCAAACCAAAATAAAATCATCTATATAAATGAAAATAATAAATGGAACCTAAAGTGTGGATAGATTACTAGGAGGAATAGAAAAAGAAAAATTGAAGTCAATTATGAAGTCCGATGGAGAAACGAGTTCAAAGAAAAGATGATGGAGGTTTGATAACATATAACAAGATGAAGAGGGGAGGTCATGTTTTCAATAAACATGAATGAAAAAGGGATTTAATGAAACATGTATGTAAATGAAATTTTTAAATTTACCAATCATTTAATGAAAACACAGATTCACTACACTATTAGCCAAATCGTTCACCAACCATGTATGGATTTTTGTCCAAGGATGTGGCTCACATGGTTCATGCACATGGTTTGAGAAACCATGATTAAACCATGCCATTAAAATCTATTAAAATATATAGTATTTTCTGATAGTAATCTTGTTTGGTTGAAATAGTTAGGGAAATCCCTGAAATCTTTTGATTTTCACTAAATAACCTACATAGTCAGAAAAAAATGAAAATATTTGCCTACACCGTTATACTAAACACATAATCTACATGCTTCTTCCATTGTCCAGGGTTTTAGGACCCAAAAAATACCAGACCGCCTCATTTTCTTTATATCCTAACATGGAGTTGATATTAGGTAAAAACCAAGGAATTGAACCAGAAATAAATGTATCCATAGCTCACAAAAAACATGGTTCATATAGTTTGAGTTCTTATAATGTATGACCTAATTTTGAACCCTAGTGATAGGCTTGTGTAAGAATTAACATGCATCCTACTAATGCATTTCATATGCATTATACTTTTATGTTTTACAAAACAATAATTCATGTAGATATTTTGAGTATAATGTTTCCTTTATATGTTTCAAGGTGGATCTTATTAGGTGTTGGGATATTTTACTAGTCTTATAATGAGAGTTTATATTGAATAGAAAACTCTGGTTTAGAGTGATTTGGAATCATGTAAAAATGTTTCTGATTGTTGGTGTTGGACCATGTTTCTGGTTAATAAAGGTGTCATGTGATAAGGTATTATAAAAATAGTTATTATCTACTATATAGGGGAATGTTTATCATCATTGATCAATGGTCTTTGACATGAACTCTTACATGGTGAGAGAAAGACTATGGTAGTGATGGTTCAATGTCTGTGATTTTATATTACCCTTTTAATGTAGACAACAATATGGCATTGGTTCCTTAAATATGAGGATCATATCAGTCACTTACCCGGTGGATATAATTTTTCTTCTAATGCTCATATTGGTGATGGTGATGGGTAATCAAACCAGAGACCACTCTAATAAATCATATTAAATTGTTTATCATACCCAGTTAATAAATGATGGTGTACCCACCATTTAGAATGAATTTAGATATGATGTGTAAGGAGGAATCCATGAGAGATTTTCATTTATGGTCTCTTTGGTAGGTGTTATACTAGGGACTAGAGCCGATAGATTATGTCCATTTGGATGGTTAAAACCAACCAAATTACATTTTTGGTGGATTGGATCACTTGATGAGAAATGGGGTGATATTGGGATCTTTTATGAGGTCAGTGTTTAGTCTAATGTGTTCATCAATACATTTTGTGAATGAGAAATGAAAAAAAATCATGTTGGTTAGGTTAGTGGATTCAAGTATATTGGAAGTTAACATACCGATGGTGGAATCTTCATTAGTTTTTGTATGTGATGTTGGGAGGGGAAATAATTTTTTCTTTCTGATATGAGCTAAAAACATGGTAACTAGTTCCTTTTGGTTCCGGGATGATCAAATAATTGATAAGGGTTTAGAGGTTTATGAAAAATTGAAACTCCTCTATTTCCATTGTGAAATCTCGAGAAATCATATGTGTTTGGTAAATGGTAGATAATCTTATATCATATGAAAACCATCAATAATTAATGATTAATGATGGAGGAGATAGTTTATACCACTATTGGTAACCTTGTTAACATACCTATTCTGTGATAGAAGTTTATGGTTCTGGGCTTTATTACATTCCATGAATCAGGATGACCATTTTAGGAGGGAAGGTTTTGGGTATTGTGTATTTGAATGGATTTCATAGACCATGTTTGTGTTCCCATTAAAGTATTTATTGATATTATCTTGATCAAATTATAATAGTAACGATTTTGGATATTCCTATCTTGGTAGGTGGTGTACCGTGATTTCATTTGTATGAATCCTTGAAGATAATCAAAGTGTATCCGAGGAGGTGTTGTTTTATGCATGAGGTTTGTTGAGTTGTCATTATTTAAAATCCTTTTATTTTCATTTATTGTACAAAATGTTTTCATGTTGGGTGTATGTAAATAATAAAAATTTTCATTATTTAATGTTTGATGATTTTTTAGGTTGAGAGTCTCATCACATTCATAGGGGTAAAATTAAAAATTTACATATGTAGAAGAATATAGAAAAATTATCTAATGGTTTTTTTGATTCCCGGATATGGTCATTACACCAAGTATAAGCTTACATGGTATTGCAGGAATGACATGGGCTTGATAAAAATAGTGTTTTAATCACACATATTTTTATTTGGAAATTATTGACTATATTTTGTAAACATGATCATGGATCAGAAAACCCCGACCATGAGTGAGTCAAAAATAAGATTTTTAAAAAAAAAGTGATTTTAGTTTTTCTTGCACCAAAACCCATAGGATTTTATTGTCATAAAGGTAATAATTAATTGATTTAATTTATATAAATAATATGTTTTTGATTTATTATGAAAAAACATATCAAGTCTATATTTATATCCCTGTATTGTTTCCCTCTAGGGTTATCAATTTTTCATCACCATAGTTCATAGAAAAAAGAGATGGTGGATAGAGGGATCATAATTTTATAGGAAATTTTGTGGGATTAGAGGATCGTGACTAAATTAATAGATATTTTAATGAACCGATCATGGATGTGATGGTGGATTCATATATTAATAATTGTTCCAGGAGGTAGGTATTATTCATTTTCATTGGTATATTCTTTATAAACTCCATATTGATGTTATATTTCTATTTTCATTATTTTTAAATAAATTTTTATTGTTTGTTTATTTATTATACATATCCCTTATCGAATTATTCAATTTTATGTCCATAAACCAAAAAAACAAATCATATTAATTTTTATTGGGATAATTGTTTAACTATATTACTTTTCAATGTCACTATGTGATGTTGGTGGTAATAAATAAATATTAGTTAGGAGATACTTTTCCATATCTCTTGAGGATCATATCTTACTATCTATCCTATATTACCCCTCAATTTTCCCCTTATTCATGTGGAAAAGAACACTTTGACCTAGGGTTAACTGTTATAGAAAACGTGTCAGCATAAGGTGGTGGGTTGATAAATTAGTGACATGGATCAAGGTGGTGCATGGGTAGTGTGTCATGGGATCAGGGAAGTCCATGAGAGGTGTGAATAATGTTATGAGAAATATTTCATAAGGAGGTAGATGACCCTAATAGAAAATGCTACTGGAGAAATATGTTTTAGGTGGATTCAATCGTGGAAAAAGTGTGGTTTAGTGAAGTTGGGTCTACGATATTAGGGAGGAAGCCTAGTAGGGGTTGTGGTACATGTGTGAAAACCTAGGAGTATGAAGAGGAAAATTGAATAATGTTATTAAGATAAGGGAAAAAATAAATTAAAAAGGGGAGAAGAGAGCCTATTGATTATAGACAGAGATAGATAGAGTAGGGGATTCTAAAATAATGAATGTCATAATAATGTAATGGATTGGATTGTATTTATATAGGGTGCTTGATTTGGTAGATAATACTATTGAAAAGATAGTTAATTTAGTCAGTAATATTATTTAGTGACCTAACAAGATATGTTGGGGAGTTATGGTTTAGGCTAGGATGCATGATGGCTTGACATGGGAGACCGTTTAAGGAAATTTTCATTGAGGTGTTCCTCATAGATTCATTGATTCTAATATAAGATTAAGATTTTATGAATATTCGTTAGAGAATGATTCCATTGATGTAGTAAACTACCCATTTTACCAAAAAGATATTTTTTCTCCCTTAATGGAAGGTACAAATTCTAATATAGCATGTGAGGTTAAGATCAAAATTTTACCATACATTAGGATCTAGGTTAGACTGATTGATTTAACATCCCATTATAAAGTGTTCCATAAGGCTCTTACCATTATTAAAGGCCTAATAAAATATAATTCTATAGGTAGTATTCATATATTGGATTATACTTCCTCCAACTAATAAAATATGATGTTTAATGAGATATAGTAGGACTGTGGGATGGAGTTATAATTGGGTAGAGGTTCTTTAGTTCCTCCCATTAGATTTTTTTCCCTTATATGAGTCCAATGTGGGTCAATATAGAATTTTCATTGTGAGTGTCTAATACCACTGAGAGTTTTTTATGCGGTATAATGGAACACCTAAAATAGTTTTATTTGAAGAAGTCTAATGTATGTTTAGGGAAGACACAAGTGTCTCAATCCAAGTCATGGTGTATTAAGAAGATAAATAGTAGGATTAATATTAGTTTTTGGATTATAAGTGTGAATGAGTGAATTATAAGTAAAATAAGTTGTAAATTCCAATGGGATAGATCTTATAACGATTCATTGATATTGAGGTTAGGTCTATGAATCCGAGGTTGGAAGGGTTAATGTATTGGACCAGGTTTAGATTATAATGAAATGGTTCCTTGTACCATGAGAGGTATGGTTCTAATAGATTCAACTCATTTTATATTCATATCTAATACATGAGTGTCTCAATAATTTATGTCAACTTCTGTGGTGTATGTATTGGGGTTATCTATGGAATTGTTTCCTATCACTTTGTCTCTTGATATGTATATAGGAACTAGATAAGACTATATTCACAAATGACCATTTTTTTCAAAGTAGTAGTTGTCTATAAAAACAGTTATTATTTCTATTTTCTTTATATATAAAGATTTAATAATTTTTTTGGAATGGAGTGCATGATGAGCTTCCAGTATCACATTTCTTTCTGCTATAGATGAGTATATATCACCTACCTTATAGATAATGATTATGATTTAATTGGTGAATTGTATGTGGAGGTAGGTAGATAAGGAATTAAACTCAAAAAACACGGGCCATTATAACACAGATGATTGGGATAGATCTTGTAATGGATCAGGTAATGATTCTAGAAACATCCCCTGACAACAGAACAATTTCAGTATCTGTTTCATGATTATTTATTATAGTTTCTTTTAGATAGGTAGTGTCACAACCCGTCCTCGGGACCCGTGCTGTGACTACCCCAAGCCCACCTTCCATAGGCCAGGGGCTAGCGACTAGCACCAAAGGCGTAAATCCCGATAACTTGGAAGGCATTGCCTTTATAAAAGAAAACAAACACCACAGAGTACAAGCAGAAGTAAAACACTAAGTACAAAAGAAAGTGCTGAAAAGTAAAAGGGCCAGAATACAAACCCAACTGAAAATACAGCTACAACTGAACCAAAGTACAACAGAAAAAGACAACATCTGGAAGAGTGGATGCGGATCCTAGGTCGTCCTCCTCGGATCCTACCTGAAGGGTAGGTATAGATAGCGCAGCTCCTGGATCATCCACCACGGATCCTACCAGAAGGGTAGGTACAGATAGCGCAGCTCCTCAATGCTCTCGCCCGTCAACCTCCTCTGTTTGTCATCACGTCGTGAAGTCCACCTCCGGATACTGACTCGTCGTGTGGTCCACCTCCGAGTACCATCCAGTCCTCGAACACTCGGCCTCCATCAGCGATGCCCGTCGTCTGCAACCAACACATCGAGGTGCGGGCATAGCCTGTGCAGGGGTGAGTATAACGATACGTAGTAGGGACCCCGAGTCCCTCAAGGTCTCACTAAAACCAATGTGTATAACCACAAAGAAGATCTCAATAGATAACCTCTACTTAGGTGTATGCCCATACATATACCTAAGTTATCAAGTAACCCATCTCAATCATGAGGAAACACAATGATCATGAAATCAACGGATAACCACTACCCAGGTATATGCCCATACATATACCTAAGTTATCAAGTGATCCATCTCAACCATGAGGAAAACACCAAGATCATGAAATCAACGGATAACCACTACCCAGGTATATGCCCATATATATACCTAAGTTATCAAGTGACCCATATCAACCATGAGGAAAACACAAGGGTCAAAGTCTCATCTAAAACTAGGATTTTGATTATCAAAACCGTAAATGCTGAAGAGCCCCGTCTCTAGAGTGTACAGTGGTCCTATCACGACTCTGAGGTACTGCTCACTAATCCAAGTCTCTAAGGTACTCCTTCGGTCGAGTACCGTGGGTCTGCTGCCAAATACTGGGCGCTCCGTCCACTGTGCATCTGCCGCCAAATATCGGGCGCTCCCCCTAATAGTCTACAGAGGTACTCCTCCGGTCATGTACCGCGAGTCTGCTGCCAACTAACAGGTGCTCCGTCTGCTGTGGGTCTGCCTCCAAATACCGGGCGCTCCGTCCACTGGGCTACTCGACTCACTCCAAGTCGAGTCGGTCAAGCATTCGTCACGTCTCAGTCGGCTACATGGTCTCTGCACTCTGCACGCTCGTCTCTGGGAGGGTCCGCTCCATGAGCTATAGGTTGATACTCCAAATATCTCAAAGTCCCACGAACAAGTATCTCAAAGGACCGCCTCGTCATAGGGGTCTCAACGCAACAGACGGCGCGTCAATCGGACGCCCAGTCCGTGAGTTACTAGCATTTTCGTCCCTGGGGCCCAGTTGGTTTCGCATGCGAACCAACCCGGCCGTATCTCAACTGTACCCCGAACTCTCATATGGTATACTCATAGGGACCGTTTCTCAACGTGATCACCAACGCCGCTGACGGTTCATCAAACAGACGTCTGGTCTGAATGATATCAGCTTTTCCGTTCTAGGGGCCCGGTTGGATTTCAGGTACAATCAAACCCGTCCACTATCCAACAACGACCAAAACTCAGGCGAAGTATGCCAAATGTTCCGTCTTATCAAGAGGAATTCAACGAGACAGATGGCACGTCTATCGGACGCCCGGTCTGTGAGTTATTGGCTTTTTCATTCCAGGGGCATTATTGGTTTCGTGAGCGAACCAACCCGACCACACTCCGATGGAATCCAAACCTCAAGCAGAGTAAGCCAATAGATCCATCTCACTTAGAGGAATCCATCAAAGTCGATGTCACGTCAATCGGACGTCCGGAGTTCAAGTTATGAGCGTTTCTGCAATGAGGGCCCGGTTAGTTCCGTGCACGAACCAACCCGGCCGAACCCAAAGTATTCTGAAACCTTGAGTGTAATATGTCAAAATGATCGACTCGGTCCAAGGATCGCATCGCCGCTGACGGTGCGTCGATCAGAGGTTTTTAGCCCAATATACGAGCATTTGACCGAAAGTGATCCGAAAACGGGGGGTCTGGGCCCGGACCGACCCGGTTGGCACGACCCGGCCTGGCCGAGGTGGCCCGGCCCGGCCGAAGAGTGACCCGGCCCTGCTGGTGGTTCGGCTCGGCCGGTTATGACCAAGCGGAACGGAGCGGGGCGCTGCCCCCGCGTGAAGAACCGTAGCCCCACGTGGGGCCACCCGTGCCAGCGGATGCAGTAGCCAGCCACGTCCCGCCGCCCCCCTCCTGTCCCGCGCGGTCGTGGGACCACGCTCCGCCATCGTGGCTTAAGCCGCGGCCGATTTTTCCAACGACACTCCGGGGCGCCGGCGCCCCCGACCGTCGGCGCGGCGCGCCGGCGGGGGCTTCTACGGACCACCAGACGCGCTCCGGTGGTCCGATTCGCCTGCGGTCTTCGCCAATAATCATCTCGGGACACGACCTTTGCTGCAAAGTCCTCAAATCGCCTCTGTGGCCCCTACTCTGCCCGCGGTTTTGTTCGGCCTCAACGGCGCGGCGCGACGGCGCCACGCTTCCTCGCCGCGTTCTTTCTCGAGTCCGCACAGTGTCGTTGCACTATGCCGCCTTTGTTCGTGCCACAACGAATCAAACAACAAAGAGGGAGGAGAGTTAGTCGTGTTTGTGCGGTCTGAACTCCTCCGATTATGTTGGTAACAAGAGGCCCAAAATACGAAAAACAACAAGGAAATGTAACGAACAAAAGAGAAACAACCCAAACAGTTTTTCCCCGCAACAGATTATTCCCAACCCGCAAGGAAAACGTTCGTAGATCAACTAGGTAATAAGTTGATCTGTGTTCTATTTTTCTTTAGAAATAAAGAAACAAGGGAATAAAATCATTCTTAAAACATAATTCCCTACCTCAAGCGTTTTCGTCGAATGTGAGTTCATCGTGGAAGAAATGTTGCGGAAGGAGCGTCGCGGAAGAAGTGTCGTTGACGTCGCAGTACACGGCGTCGCGTCGTCGATCTCCGAGGGTTTGGAGTTCTTCGTCGGAGGTCGGAGGGTTCTTCGCGTTCTCCGCGTTCTTTGTCGATGAAGAACGCTTTCCTCCAAATCCTCTCCACGACACAAGTTCCAACAGAAAAAAAATAAGAGTTATCTTATTTTATTAACGCAATGACACGTTTGAATTTCAAAGAAAATAAACGAACAATTTATTCAATGAATTAATTGTAATGAATTAACTGCCCAAATAATGAGTCGTTCCTTATACAGAAAAAACGCACGGTTGACTTTCAATATAGAGGGGTTTTCGCGGGTGCGTTACTTAGAGGAAAAGAAACGGTGGGGCTCATGCGGGCCCCACCTCACAAATATCCTACCAAGAGGGTAGGATATTTTGGATTTCACCCTATCCGCTTCAACTCACTTTAGGTATCTTTAAGTGGCTTTAAGTGGCTTTAAGTGAAATAAAATAAAGTTTTAGCACCACTTTATTTTATTTTCTTCACTTAACCCCCAAAAATTAAAAATCACACCCGAGCAAACGCAACTCCGGAAAAGGCGTTTCTAAGAAAATACTGGCACTGCGATTCCATCATTTCCCTCAGAATTCAATTCTGAGCACTGGTTCAGACGTTATAAAAACTCGCTCGTTCGTTCACTGAACGTACCCGAGCCAAACATAATAAATTGATTCTGGGCACACCGGGCCTCGGAATCAGGCGCCGTTAGAAACTGCATTCTTGTAAAATCCCAAAGAAAATTTAGAAAAAAATTTCCCTTGAATTTTACGGGTCTTTACATTACTCCCACCTCAGGGATTTACATCCTTGTAAAGCAAAAATACAAACTAGGGATACAAAAGCGGTACTGAGCACGCATCTGAGCCTCCTGCTCTCATGTGCTCACCTGGAGGTTCCCGTACTACCAGTGAAAGTGCACCTGAGGAATAGACTGATCTCGTTGGATCCGCTTCTGTCGATCCTTGATCTCCACTGGAACCTCCGTGAAAGTCACCCCATCGCCATCGTCCTGCTCCCCATGGTCGATGATATGCGAAGGGTCGAGAACGTATCTCCCCTGTTGAGATATGTGGAAGTCGTCGTGCACCTGGTGCAACTGAGGTGGATGGGTCAAGCGGTAAAACACTTTTCCGACCCAGTTGAGGTCTTAGAAAGTTCCGTTGAACCTCGGAGATAACTTGCCGCCTTGGCCACATCTCTGTAATCCTCGTCGAGGTGAGACTCGTATAAGGACGTGATCATCATCCTCGAACTCCAGAGGTCTCCAAGCCCACCTTCCATAGGCTAGGGGCTGGCGACTAGCACCAATGGCGTAAATCCCGATAACTAGGAAGGCATTGCCTTTATAAAAGAAAACAAACACCACAGAGTACAACCGGAAGTAAAACACTAAATACAAAAGAAAGTGCTGAAAAGTAAAAGGGCCAGAATACAAACCCAACTGAAAATAGAGCTACAATTGAACACAAGTACAACATAAAAAGTTAGCGCAGCTCCTGGGTCGTCCTCCTCGAATCCCACCTAAAGGGTAGGTATAGATAGCACAGCTCCTGGATCATCCACCACGGATCCTACATGAAGGGTAGGTACAGATAGCGCAGCTCCTCAATGCTCTCGCCCGTCAACCTCCTCCGTGTGTCATCACGTCGCGAAGTCCACCTCCAGATACTGACTCGTCGTGTGGTCCACCTCCGGGTACCGTCCAGTCCTCGAACAGTCGGCCTCCGTCAGCGCTGCCCGTCGTCTACAACCAACACAACGAGGTGCGGGCATAGCCCGTGCAGGGGTGAGTATAAAGATACTCAGTAGGGACCCCGAGACCCTCAAGGTATCACTAAAACCAACGTGGATAACCACAAAGAAGATCTCACCAGATAACCTCTACTTAGGTGTATGCCCATACATATACCTTTGTTATCAAGTAACCCATCTCAATCATGAGGAAACACAAAGATCCTGAAATCAACGGATAACCACTACCCAGGTATATGCCCATACATATACATAAGTTATCAAGTGACCCATCTCAACCATGAGGAAAATACCAAGATCATGAAATCAACGGATAAACACTACCCAGGTATATGCCCATACATATACCTAAGTTATCAAGTGACCCATCTCAACCACGAGGAAAACACAAGGGTCAAAGTCTCAGCTCAAACCAGGATTTTCATTATCGAAACTGTAACTGCTGAAGAGCCCGTATCTGGAGTGTACAGTGGTCCTGTCACGACTCCGAGGTACTGCTCACTAATCCAAGTCTATGAGGTACTCCTCCTGTCGAGTACCGCAGGTCTGCTTCCAAATACTGGATGCTCCGTCCACTATGGGTCTGCCGCCAAATACCGGGTGCTCCCCCTAATAGCCTAGATAGGTACTCCTCCGGTCGAGTACCGCGGGTCTGCTGCCAACTACCAGGTGCTCCTTCCGCCGTGGGTCTGCTGCCAAATATAGGGCGCTCCGTCCACTGGGCTAGTCGACTCACTCCAAGTCAAGTCGGTCAAGCAGTCGTCAGGTCTCAGTCGGCTACACGGTCTCCGTACTCCACAAGATTTTCTCTGGGAGGGTCCACTCCACAAGCTACAGGTCGATACTCCAAGTATCTCAAAGTCCCATTAAGAAGTATCTCAAAGGACCTCCTCGTCCTAGGGGTCTCAACGCAACAGACGGCGCGTCAATCGGACGCCCGATCAGTGAGTTACTAGCCTTTTTGTCCCCGGGGCCCGGTTCGTTTCGTATGCGATCCAACCCGGCCGTATCTCAATTTTACCCAGAAATCTCATAGGGTATACTCATAGGGACCGTTTCTCAACGTGATCACCAACGCCGCTGACGGTTCATCAAACAGACGTCTGGTCTGAAAGATATCAGCTTTTCCGTTCCAGGGGCCCGGTTGGATTTCGGGTATAATCCAACCCGGAAACTATCCAACAGCAACCAAAACTCGGGAAAAGTATTCCAAAAGATCCGTCTCATCAAGAGTAATTCAACGAGACAGACAACACGTCTATCGGACGCCCGGTCTGTGAGTCATCAGCTTTTTTCTTTCCAGGGGCCCGGTTGGTTTCGTGAGAGAACCAACCCGACCTCACTCCGACGACATACAAACCTCGAGCGGAGTGAGCCAAAAGTTCCGTCTCACTTAGAGGAATCCATCAAAGTCGACGGCACGTCAATCGGACGTCCGGAGATCAAGTTATGAGTGTTTCCGCTCCGAAGGCCCGGTTGGTTCCGTGAACGAACCAACCCAGCCGAACACAAAGTATTCCGAAACCTTGAGTGTAATATGTCAAAACGACCATCTCGGTAAAAGGATCGCATCGCCGCTGACAGTGCGTCGATCGGAGGTCCGTAGCCCATGATATGGGCATTTGACCGAAAGTTATCTGAAAACGGGGGGGTCTAGGCCCGGACCGACCCGGCCCAACCCCCACTGGGTCGGCCCGAACCGGGATTGACCTGACCCGGGTCCGGGTCCGACCCGGTTGGCGCGACCCGGCCCGGACGGGGTGGCCCGGCCCTGCCGATGGGTAGGCTCGGCCAGTTACGGCCGAGCGGAGCTGAGTGGGGCGCTGCCCCTGCGTGATGAACCGCGACCCCACGTGGGGCCGCCCGTGCCAGCGGGCGCAGCAGCCGGCCGCGTCCCGCCACCCCCCTCCGGTCCCGCGCGGTCGCGGGACCGCACTCTGCCACCGTGGATTAAGCCACGGCGGATATTTCCGGCTGCGCTCCGGGCGCCGACACCCCGACCGCCGGCGCCGCCACGCCGGCGTGGCGTGCCGGCAGGGGCATCCGCGGACCACCGGTCGCGTTCCGGTGGTCCGATTCGCCTGCGGTCTTTGCCAGTGATCATCGAGTGACCCAACCTTTGCTGCAAAGTCTTCAAATTTCCTCCGCAGCCCCGACTCCGCCCTCGGTTTCGTTCGGCCTCAAAAGCGCGGCGCGACGGCGCCGCGCTTCCTCGCCGCGTTCTTTCTCGTGTCCTCACGGTGCCGTTGCACTGTGCCGCCTTTGTTCGTGCCACAACGAATCAAACAACAAAGACGAAGGAGAGTCGGATGTGTTCGTGCGGTCCGACCTCCTCCCGTTAAGTTGGTAACAAGCGGTCCAAAAGATGGAGGACAACAAGGAAATTTCACGAACAAAAGAGAAACAAACCAAACAGTTTTTCCCAGCAACAGATTATTCCCAACCCGCAAAGAAAAACGTTCACGGATCAACTAAGTAATAAGTTGATCCATGTTATTTGTTTTCTTTAGAAAGAAAGAAACAAGGGAATAAAATCATTCTTAAAACATAATTCCCTACCTCAAGCGTTGTCGTCGAACGCGAGTTCGTCGCAGATGAAATGTCGCGGAAAGAGCGTCGCGGAAGAAGAGTCGTTAACGTTGCGGTACACGGCGTCACGTCGTCCATCTCTGAGGGTTTGGTGTTCTTCATCGGAGGTCGGAGCGTTCTTCGCGTTCTTCTTCAAAGAAGAACGCTTTCCTCCAAATTCTCTCCATGCCACAAGTTCCAACAGAAATAAAATAAGAGTTATCCTATTTTATTAACGCACATGGCACGTTTGAATTTCAAAGAAAAGAAACGAACAATTAATTAAATGAATTATTTGTAACGATTTAATGGCCCAATTAATGAGGCGTTTCTTATCCAGAAAAAACGCTCGGTTGACTTTCATTAAAGAGGGGTTTTCGCGGGTGCGTTACTTTGAGGAAAAGAAACGGTGGGGCTCGTGTGGGCCCCACCTCACAAATATCCTACCAAGATGGTAGGATATTTTGGATTTCACCCTATCCACTTCAACTCAACTTATGTATCTTTAAATGGATTTAAGTGGCTTTAAGTGAAATAAAATAAAGTTGTAGAACCACTTTATTTTATTTTTTTTCACTTAACCCCCAAAAATTAAAAACCACACCCGAGCAAACGAAACTCTAAAAAGGCATTTCTAAGAAAATATCGGCGCTGTGATTCCAGCAGTGCCCTCAGAATTCGATTCTGAGCACCGGTTCAGAAGTTAGAAAAACCCGTTCTTTCGTTCACTGAACGTACCCAAGCCAAACTTCGGAAATTGATATCGGGCACACCGGGCCTCGGAATCAGGCGCCGTCAGAAACTACATTCTTGTAAAATCCCAAAGAAAATTTAGAAAAGAATTTCTCTTGAATTTTACTGGTCTTTACAGGTATAAAAGGTTTAAAATTGATCTCCAGAATGATTCAAATGGTACATCCATATATCCTTATCATATGGAACCAGTATAGTTGAGAGAAAAAAAGGTGAAACTAGATAGTATCATGATAAATTTTTTTATTCTCCTATGCACCAATCCTTGGGAAAACTCTATTTTATTTACCAAAAGGCCAATGGTAGATTTGTAATGTTCATGGATTATGAGAAACTAAATCAGCCTGTTGTAAATATTTGGTATCCATTACCTTGGATATATGACATGTTTATCTATTTTTGGTGACCCCAATGATTCTTGAATACAAACCTATGATTAGGAAAATCATCAGTTATAGGTTAGGGAAATTTATATATCAAAAATGGAATTTGAGAGTAGGTATAATATATTTCATTACCTTTTGATTCTATTCGGTATTACGAATGAACATGTGATGTTCATGGATCACATGAATTTTACTTTTTATCCAAACATTCATTTCCTTTATGATGGTGCTCATTCATGGTATTTTAGTATACTCACATACCCAAGAGTTACATACTAAGCACCTGGAAATTTTATTTAGTGTTCTTTGATCAAATCAAGTTTATATCAAATATTTTATGTGTTACTATAGATTCAAGGGTTTAATTTCCATATGAGTTTTATATTATAGGTAGGCATTCCAATTTACCATGGGATAATGTAGAATATTATCTCATAGGGATGACCCAAAAATGTGTTTGAGATTACAATTTTTCTTATTCTGACTATTTCTTAAATAAATTCCATTCATGGATTAACCAACTGGGAATCACCGATGATATGGTTAATTAAAAATGGGTTAATGTTCAAGTGAAGAAAATTGTGTGAAGATTCATTTCAGGAGTTTAAAGAGATATTAAAATTTTCTTTGATAATTATTTTAACAAACCCATGGAAGTTTTATTCCACATACTGTGATGCCTCATGAGTTAACCTGGGAGCTTTTATGATTCATATAAATAGGGTGTTTCTTATGGGACTTGTAATCTATGAACCCAGGAGTAATAATACTATAAAATTTTGTAGATTTATCTCTTTAGTTCATGTTTTGAAGTATTAAAATTATTATGAATTTAGTGAGATATTTTAAATGTATAAAGACAAAAATACATTACAGTATATGGTTTACATGGGATAATTGAACATATAACTTACACACTATGTTGAGTACCTCTAAAATTAGATTTTGGGATGATTAAAACCTCTAGGATGGATAATGTCATAGAAGATGCTCTATATTGAATTATATCAGAGTAGGTGGTTTGGGATTCTATTTAGGAGTGTAATATGATGATCTTGATCTTTGATTGGCATATAGAAATGCCAAACTGATAATAAGATATGAAAATTTTCACATTGGTTATTACTTCATCATTGGTAGACTGGGTAAATGATTGATATGAGATATATTATGATTATATTTTTATTTATGAATGACTTATGGTTGATTAAAATATTAAAGTATTTCCATAGTATGAGGATGGAGTGATTTTCATCCATGAAACGGTGGTGGTACCTTCTTCCTTGAGAGAGGAGTTGATATGGGACTCTCATTCCTCAACTTGGGTTGTAAAATTAAGGATGAATAATATGGACCACGAAATAATGTTTAATTTTTGGTGGCATGGCATGTGTAAGACATTTCTAGATTCATTTATCATTTACATAAATATAAGAGGATAATTGAGGAGTACCATTAACATGGTTGTGTAAATAAACCCCTTCCATTATTGGCATGGAATTTGGATGTGGAAACCATCAATTTTGTTACATGACATTCATGTAACCTAAAGGGTTATGATGAAATATTTTTTATAGTGAACAATGTAACGAAATTATCATATTTCATTACTATTAGAGAGACTTAGTTAGTGGATGATATGGAGAATTTTTACATCTGGGAGATCATATGGATTCTATGTTTCCTGATTACCATAGTATTAGACCAGGATGGATGATTCACATCCAATTTCTCATAGATATGATGAAGGCTAAGGTGTATTAGCTAAATTTGAGTATGAAGTATCACCTATATATATAAGGTCAATTATAGAGGTTGATTCAAATAATTTAAATATTCATAGAGAATGTCTTCATTATTTTAGGGGAGCGTGTGTTGAATATATTCCCATGTATTTTTTATAATAATAAATTTCAAGGTTTTATTCATATGGTGTCAAATGAGTATTTATATTTTAGTCCACTTCATTCATAATTTACTGTGTAAAGGTGTGTGATTCAATTTTGGTTTGAGAAAAATTGATGTAGGAGACTACCGAGATGGTGTAGATGATCAAGAAGAATTTGGTTACCTTTTAACCATTAGAGTTTTCCTTTAGGGGTAAATTATTTTTATATGTTTTGCCTATATTAGGGAATCCACATTAAAGGAATAATGGTAATCTCAATCCCAGATTTGTCACTATGTTCTAGATAATATAATATATATGGGTTGTAGATTTTTGGTCGAATATTCCTCTACGACATCGGGTTATACAGGATGTGTTTTATTTTTCACCGCTTTCGAATAATGAACTAGAACTAGTGCACATTTTCAATAATGAAGATGTCAAGATAGAGGAAGAAGTATCATTTATAGAGTGCATGTTTCATTTTTAGGGACCAAAAAGAGAAGGTGTTGCAATAGAAGATAATTACTCTTATCTAAGTGCTATGAAAATATGAGTGTATCTGAGATGGGATCAGGGAGTGGGAGTCTGATGCATGACCCCAAGGTCTGTAGTAATTCAATGAAGAGCCCATGATATGCATCTTGAAGATGATAATCTAGTATAGAGGTATTTTTTTAGCAGTAAAAATTCACATATAAATCCAAGGATATCTTTAAAGTTTAATTTTTTTATTATTTATTGGTTTCAGATGTTTGAGGGGGGTAGTGATGCTAAGATGTAGTTTAGATAATTGTACCCAGGTATCCCCCACTAAGAATATAATAGATGGTTATTAGGTACATGGTGTATGAACCATGGTTAAAAAGTGGACTGGGAGAGGTATTATATATATTGAATCCCCATTGGATAGATGGTGGGTGTGTACTAGGTGGCCGGTGGATCCTGAGGTACCTGGTATAATATTTTTATCTTCATGATGGATTACAAGTGTTTTCGGGGGAGTTTAATAATTTACCCTCTATACCTATTCTTATACTTCCCTCTTACAAACTCAACATCAATTTGACGAAAATGATCCCTTTGGATCTCATGATTCTATAATATTCATTCTGGGGATGTTTAGAGGGAAAATTATTGTCGTTGTCATTTATTTGTAACTCTAATACCATGGATGACCTAGATTTCACTTTATCGTGTTGTCCCACCATAGTTTCCTAAAAACCCCTATTTTCAAGGATTTGTGATTTAATTTAAGGATTATGTGTATAATGATTGAAGTTGGTATTAGGTCTTGGTATGTAATATCTCTTAAATTTTTGGAAGTAATTCCTTACAATGTTATAGAATTTGTATAAAATTTTATATCTTGTAATGCAGTTATTTTCATGATTTTTCTTGTTATTTTCTTTGGTATTGTTTTTTGAGAGTCTAAATTGATGTATTTGACCCCTTTAAGGGGAGATTTAGTTTAAATGGATTGAGTTTGATGAAACCATTCCTTGTATGATGTATTTATTATGGGAAATTTTCATGTGTTATTTGGGTGTGGTGTTGGATTTCAGGGATCAAATGAGGATTCAGTGAGCTAGTGGCTTGGAATTTGGTTGTTGGTGTTTAATTACTTAAAATGTGAAGGTTTTATGTGAGTATACATGGATCATAGTAATGGCCTATAGGTGTAACACTTTGAGAATCCAATGGGCTGTCATTATGGACTATATATGTTATTGATGTTATGTTGGGGCTTGTGGTTCACCTAGGGTATTGTGTGATTTTTTGGTAACATTATTACTTGTTACAATCAATGTCTGGATAGATAAGGATGTGTCCTCATATTGTGTGATAGGATAGTGACCCATGTTGAGGTTATGTGACAAAATCATGAGTGAGAGTATATTGTCCTATGATGATGTTGTGTGACCCCATCCCATGTAAAAGAATGGTGGGATGTGATGTAGATATGTGCCAAAACCATAGGTGATAGGGTATGAGCATCGAATAATGATGTGTGAATAACCTTTAGTCTGATGGTGTTACTATGGTAATTGATATATAACTCCATATTAAGTGAAAATATATTAGTCATTTTCACAAATGTAATCAAGAAATGAGATGTATCTTCTCTGCTATAGAGCCAAATCTAACATGATCACGGTTCGTCCCTACTTGGTTAATGCACATTGAACAAAAATGGTTGTATGATTTCTTGAATATTTAGTTTTTTTGTGATTACACTCTAATATATTATCTGAAATTATTCTAAATACATGTTTGTGGTATCTTACAAGGTTTTTTACTCACACTATACCGTGGTACCCCAATGCATATACAAACTTTATTATCATGAATCTAGATAAGTACATGGGCCCTATGTTGGGTTCTTGAGAGGATTGAGTGGTTTACAGACTAGGAAAACACCAGTACATACTCCACGATTGTTTTAGATTAACCAACCTATTTTTTTAATATTATGTATATTAATCCACCAACATTGGGGAATGTTTTTTTACTATCACATATGACTAGAATATATCCATTTTTTGTAGAATTTTCTGTTTTGGTTTATGGTTAGAATAGTACTTCGATTATATTTTTTTCATTATTAATTATTACTTCTTCCATTCTAAATTTTTTTGAGTATAATAAGATATTGATGGAATAGTTTCTATAATATATGGTTAAGACCTCACTACTAGAAGATAACCTCTGGTGTATGGGGATGCATTCAAGATGCCTGATGGAGAACCTGCTCTGTCTTGGTGTATCATGATGAAATATTGTATTTATAACTAATTTATGGTTAATTGTAATGTTAATGGTTTCTATAAGATGTTACATGAATCCCTAAAAATGTTTCTGTAGATTAGAATACATGGGAAACCATATATTTGGTTAATTGATGATGGTTAATAGAGGAATGTGTAAGAGTGTTAGGTATATTATTAATAAAAAAGTTGTGAAGAGACTATACTCGATTCATTGAAACAAAAGGGAGTTATCAACATGAAAAGTTATTTACATTCACTATAAAAAGTTGTTACATTGGAAATTGAATTTATCTAAATACATAAATGAGTTTAAAAATCATTATGGAGATTTTCTATATCAAAGTAATGTTATATAAATCCATTCTTCTTTTTTAAAGTGTATATGATGCAAAAAATAAATTTTAAAATTGACTCATAGAGTATAGTATTTAAAAAGTTATGAATGTTTCATTATTGAAGTTATGTGTTTATGAATTAAGATCCTAAAAAGGGATATCAATTCAGAGAGATGTTTCTCTAGATTGTTGGAAAAAAATTGATGAACATGTATTGTTTCATTTCATTCTCTCATATGTTATAAAATTATAATATTTTATTTATTAGAAAAAATGTTTTTTATTGAATGAAATAAGTTTTTAGATTGAATAATTTTTTTATTTTAATCCACTACAAAAGATATATATAAAAGTAAGATATTTGGAAGAGTTTTTTTAGCATTATTAAAATAATATACACTATTTTCAAATAAAAATGTGAAAATTGTTCATAGTTTAAATTTTTTTTTGGTCATCCTGTAAATTTAAATAATAATATTAATGAAATAAAATTATATGGGAAATTGTATGGAATTATTTCTAATAAAAATCATATTAATAAAATCATATGTGGCATGATTTAGGATTATAATGTTTTTGTGTGTCTAAAAAATAATAAAATTTAGAAATATATTTTCTAAAAGCGTTGTGGGATTAAATATTTATTTTAAAGAATTAAAAAAATTATATTATAGACTTGTTGATTTATGTCATTTTTTTAATGTATGAAAAATTAAATAATTATAATTTCTATGTATTGAGATTAATTTAAGATATATGTCGGTAAAATAGGAACATAATGTAAAAGATATGATATTTCTTATTATAAATCACCTAAAAGATTTTTTTTTTTTAAAAAATAGTGTTATCCTTTTTAAACAATAAGAATATAAAGGCATTATAATATGAGATAATGCGAACAGAATTTATTTTTTTTAAATATAAAAGTGTAGAAATTAAGGTGTATAAATCATATTAATCATTATTCTAATATTTTTCTATAAATAGTTTTATCTTAATAAAGAGTTTTAAGTGATGTTTAATTTTATATAAGAATACATAGTGATCTAATAAGTATTATACAATGTCAAAATATTTCATGATAAAACCACATAATGCGGAAATATAGAATTTCATTTAAGGTCTCCATATATTGATTTATAGCGGGGTTGATGATGATGTATAGGGTTTTATTAGTATTATCATAAATTATATTTTTGATTATAAAAATGTATCATATTATATAATGTGATTACAACATTATCAATAATTCATGAATATATAATGATAGTTTTATGATTAATAAACCCTTGAAAAATATGAAAATTATCCAATGTTGATGAACATTACATAAGTGCAATGTTTATAATATGATTTTAAGATCACTATTGGTGATATAGAGTTCAATCATGAAGAAAACATGTGACGTTGATCTAGATTGACCCATATATGATACAACATGTGATTTTATACATACATTCATAAGTATTATTCGGGGTCATGTCACATATCAGTTCACATTTCAAAATATTAACAAGTTAGATGATATATGATGCCACGTAATATAAATCCTTTATTATATCAGCTTTAGGAATTAGATTGTCAAGGGGTGTCTATGAATGTTGTTAATGTTTTGGTGGGGTTTTTTTAAACCATGATCATATTATTTATTTTGTATAAAGGGTTTGAAATAGTCCCTCATGAAATGTTGAAAAAGTATATTTCCATACCCACTTGGGTGACATGTGATGTGATCATTTATATAGATAAAAGACACGAGATATATTAATTGGGATGATTTACATGAGATATATTATGTAAAAATCATAAATATTTTTACGTAGTGAATATATATTTTATCTATTGTCCTATATGCGATTTATATATTCCAAATATTATGGTTATACTCGATGTCTTAGAAAATTGGTTTTTATGGTCATGGATGATATATGAGTTACATCAGGTGGTTATTCATATTGAGATACACATTTCTAATCGATATCATGTCAGATCGATTTTTATATTCAGTATCATCGTGTCTTTTCTTAAGGATTCTCCATGATTATGGTAATTTATTAAGAATTCAAAATCATTGTTAATTCTATAATATATCCTATGCTAATAAGAAAGGTTTTTTTGAATATCTTTTTATTTTTTGAAAAACATATTCTTATAAAAAATATTTTATTTAATATATTATGTAAATAGATATTTATTATATATCAACGACATACTGAAAATGATATCATATGTTGTATCATTATGTCAAAAAATGGTGTAATATGTATAATTTTTGGGAGGTTATGGTGGAAGTGGGAGACTAAAATGCATATACACCAATGGATCATATCACATGTTTTGATAAAATCTTATTTCTATATGTGATATTGATTATATGTATATTTCATTGAGATATATATGCATATCAACTGAAGTTAGAAATAATAATAAGAGATTGTTATAATGATTAATGGTTTATGACATATGACTTCATTATCATATCACTAAAAAATTTATCAAATAGTCAACTTAATATCAGTAGATGATAATTTTTTTTAATATTTCAATATAAGTATTAATATTTTAAATTTCAAAATTTAATTCTCTCATGAGTAATGATGATATTTATTTGAAAGGGTTTTATGCTTGTTATAGGCTGACTCCCTCACTAATAGAGTATGATCAAAGTCAGGGACATTAATTCATATGTATTTGGACCAATAATTCCAATCCTTGACATAGAGGCTATATCAAGGACCCTTTAGGCTACTATATTATTGAAACTACCTTTTGAAATATATCCTATTAATATTTAATTTTTTAAATAAGGAAGTGGAATTAGTAGTCATGGGTCCCATCATCACTTATGTATGAATGAAATTGGTAGGAAGTTTTTATAGTTTTGGGTTTCAATTGGGGATGTGGGCATTAGGTTAGATAGTTTTGTAGGCTATGTATTCATTTTTATTTATTCAATAATAGGTAGGGGTATCATAGATGAGTTTTGACTAGTTTCTTCATTTTAGAGGGAGTGGTTACTGGTTTTTTGAACTCCAATGATTTTGAAGGATAATAATGACGTTATGGGAGGGTTCAAAGGAGGTTTAAATAGGTATTGATGTTAGTTTATGAATTAATAAGGTGGTTTATTCAAAACAGGGGAAGGATAACAATGTTTTGGGAGTTGGAGAAATAATTGGAGTTGAATTTGCATGGGAGAAGATTCAAATAAATTAGTATACATTTGGAAAAGTTTCCTTAATTAATAAATAATCATGCATCAAATAGATCTAGGTATAAGAAGTTAGATATTTAAGAACCAACATTGATATCATACGAGATTGATGTTTCATTTTGGGGTGTATACCTAGATTCCAGAGGTATTATGACCAATATATTATAATATTCTATAGTTGTTCTATGATTTCTATATAGAGAAACATGTTTATTATTTATTTTTATTATTATAAAATTATATCAGAATTTTATATTATCACATTCTAATAATTATATTTTATTTTTCAAAATTAACCCTTATAGCTATTCAGTACACCCAATATTCATCTTGGTGGAATTTTAAACATCCCTCATAACATTAGAAAATTTTGGTGTAATTCAATTCTTAATGGCCCAATAGTTACAAAATAAATTGTTATAGTTATTTCTCAATGGATGATCCTGAGATCATTAATATGTTTTCTTATTATGTGGTGAATTGCCCATTTAAATATTATAATAGGAAAATTCTTTATTCCCATATGATTACATTGTAGTTCAAGGATATGATTCTATCATTTCATTATGATATATGATTATGAGATTTAATTTCCATGTGGAAGAGACCCCCTATAAGTATTTATCAATGTAAATCATTGAGGCTTAGTATCTATTTCAGTGTTTTAATCCCCAATTATAATTTTAATTTTTCATTCCATAATTCTAATGTTGTATTATGGAGAACTGGGCACAGTCATGATTTTCATAGTATTGGGATTGCCTTTGATATTTATTGATCAAAATATAATTCTATGGAAGGATTCTACAATGGTATCTTTTTTTCCTATTAATGGTTATTATTATAAAATAACGAGATGATAAATTTTTTTGGTTTTCCATTATTATTTATTCCTCAATCAATATAGAGTAATGGATCCTCCATGTAATACTCTAAATCATTAGTTTTTGAGTTGAAAATTATTATGGTGTAAAATATTAATATTATGAAATGAAATTATAATTCTTTAAAAAATGTAACTCTTATTTTATTTAATGATATCAATAATATAGTACTCATCACTAGAAAAATGTTACTCATCATAGAAGAGGGTTATAGGGAGTTAGTTGAAATTTTGATGAAAATTTAAAAGAATTTTAAAAAAACATAAATTTTAGTCTAAAATTTCTATTACTATCCACTCAAAAAATTAAAATAATGAAAATAAAATGTTATAAATGGGATTTATATTTTCAAATTATTTATTTAAATTCATAATTTTGATTTACATAACTCTCTTCAATGAAATTTCATGGAGAGGAAATTCTAAACTTGATAATTTTCTTGGTAGTGCATTGGGAACTATCCATTTACCATGAATAAGGTATCCACATTACTTTAGATCATATATACTATTTTTGAAAATACATTTGAAAGAACGAATTCTGTTGTAAATTCCACATCAATATATTATTATTTCCATATAAAATGATGTATACCGTATAACCTAGGATTGACCTCATGGAGGCCACTATCAAACACTATTTTTGTTGTCTTTTTATATATTTATTAAAATTTATTATAAAATAGATGAAATAGTGGGGTTTTTATAAGGATATTAATATATATATATATATAGATGAATATAATGAATAAAAAAATGAATTAATTTAACCACATTATATTATAAAAATACTATTATCCTTAGGAATTCACTTTAAAAACATACAAATATTCTTATAAAATATTATTGATCTTTTTATTTTTATTCATTGAATTAATCAAATAAATTTATCATTGAAATATCTTGTTTAACAAATGATAATATTGTTCTGATAAGTACACTATACAAGAAAATTCCTATCCAACTATGATTTTATTGTTGTTTCATCAAACTTCCTCATTCTCATCCACCCCCAATGTATAATGCACTATAGATATAAAGAAAACAGAAAGAGAAGATTAATAGTAGATAAATAATTTTAATCCACCCTATACTGAATCCATTTATTAAATTATTTAATTTACTAAATAAATAATAAAAATAAATAAAATAGATTCAGAACAAAAAATAGATCATTATTAACTCCATTAATTAAGAAATATAATTAGTTATTCACAAATATTGAAAAGAGAGATTAAAAACACAATGGTAAAGATGATAGTACATGAATTAGATTAAAAATTAATAAAATAGTTACAAATAGAGGGAAATAAGAATAAACTAACATATAATCCCTAATTGATGGGAATATGAAATGTAGAATATCTTATACATTATATTCATCCACTTTTTTTATAAAATAATTAAAACTTTTTGAAATAACATTGAATCAATATTAGGACCATTTGGATTTATACCTAATTTTTTTTTATAACAACTTCACTTTAAATTAGAGGGGTTTTTTTATCTTATATAAAAATAATCTCATTCACATGTAATTTATTTTCCTTAATAATATATATGGACTCTAGTATTAATTCAGTTTCCATAAATGATTCCATAAACACGAGACTCATATAATTAATCACAATCAAAAAATATCAACCTCAATTATCAATATATATTATACCATATACTCAATCAATACCCTATAATTTAATTCTTATCTAGCCCATAGAAATTTTAATAAACCCGTTTTTTGTTCCACAAATTCTTATCTGTATTTAGATTTGATTCAAATATATTCTTATGAAAGCTACAGTATAAATATTATAAAGAAACTTTTTTAGACATATGTGTCATATTTAAGGACTTTAATATTTGTAAAATATTCATTGTGCCTCTAATTTTCTCACACATGGGCCCAAGTTTATTATTACACCATCCTTTATAAACATAACTATTAATATATTATCCACAATTAAAATGGTTTAATGATACAAGATTAAATGATTGCGCATCCATTTTTTTGAAAATAATATGTATTTTAATGTTACCTATACAACCAAAATTATTCTTACATATCTTCTTTGATAGTTTATTTAATCAAGCACGGATGACTAATGAAACATTTTACTCATATGTTAGATGGATTTTTTTCATATATCAAAAGGGTAATGATTAATTAATTTTATAGTTTAATTATTTTTACATAGCTATAGAAAAAACACTTAACCAAAATATATTCAATATATAATCAATTATAACCATAAAATTAATCAAAATATTTCCATTGAATCTTAATAGTTTTATAATAGTAAAATTATAATTAAATTAAATTCATTTTCTAAAATTCTCTAATAATATATAAATTAATTAGTCACCCATTAATTAAATATTGAGAAGGAATATAATATTTGAATTGTATAAGAAAATATTCAATAACACAATTCTTATCATTTCCCACACACTTTCCCTTTCATCTCTTGAGAAAAAAGTGGGATCAAATCCAAATACCTCCTTGAATAAAATTTATCAATTTTTTACATAATATTTAGAATGAATAAATATTTTTTATATTGAATCAAGGATTTTTAATGGATGATAATATTCCTAATATTTTTTCATACATTAAATTCAAAATGATTAAAAACTATTTTTGAAAAAAAACATAGTATTAAATTTAAAAATATGATAAAATCCATATTTAAAATGGTTTTATGTATGTTTGGTTGCAATTTGAATTATTTTTTAAGGAAAATTTATTTATTCTAGTCATTAATGATGAATATTTGGGTTATAACATGTATTTATAAGAGTGATAGGCTCGTCGACCTTGATTGAAATTGGATATAGTGATGATGAAATTTGGGAATCCATTCAGTGATTACTAGTATTGGTGATGATGCTAGTCATTCCATAATATAGTGGTGGAATTGGGACATGGGTGTCAATCCATACATGTGTTCTTATTATATTAATTTTGAAAATTTAATCTAGTTTAGTGCGATTAGTGCAATGAAATTTGTATTTGATTTTAGGGTTTATTTTTTTCCTTGAATTCATTAGTGGTTGTTCCCACTTAATCCTTTAAATTGTTTTTTCTAAAATTATCAAAAAAAGGTTTGGGGGGGGTAAAATATCCATTTTTATTTGAATTGATTCTTCATCATTGTTACATTAAATTATTAGTTCAAACATTATCTTTTTATTCTTCGATGATCTAATGAAAACTCAATAACTAAGAAAAAATAATAACACATATAATAAGTTATGTTACACTGTAAAAAATTAAATTTTAGTGAGTTTATGAAAATATAATAACTATCCCATAATTAAATCAAACTCATCCAAAAAAATTCAAATAAATTAAAACTAAAGCATGTTTTTGTTTTTTTATTTTACAAAATAATTAAATATAAAATTATAAAGTTCAATTCATATCATATATAAAAGATTAAAATTAAATATTAAAATTAATACTATATCTTATTATTTTAATACTTTTAGTAGTGGAATACTAAAAAGTGACTATTAGGATATCATAGAAAATATAAACTGAATCACCACTCAAAAAATATAAAAATGGGGTTTAATTATAAGAAACAATTTATTATTTTCCATAAGTTTATTAACCATATATATAAATTACTTTAGATCAAATAATACACTACCCACATTCCTTTTAAATATTGTCCCAAATTTTATGGTCTAAGGTAGATATTAGGTGGATGATCACAATCTTTTTAAATTCAAATATCATTCCAAATGATTGAGGGTTTTTAAAAAGTAAAAATTAGAAAATAATTCACATGAATATTTCAAATCTAGAAGCTTGTATATAAAATATTTTAGGTAGACACAAATTATTTGAATTTAATATACTAATAATATTCAATACCACATAGTTAAAAACCTGTATAAAATGGATTAAAATATCCAAGAATATTAAAATTCGTAGTAAATCCCAGAACAGTTGGTAGTAATAAAGTTGATATAACATCACCAAGTAGAGGTTTTTTTATTTTTTTATATCCCCACATGTATCTTTTAATATGTTTTCCATATTAAAAATAATAAAATTCAAAATCAAATCAAAATAGGCATAACATAAAACTATTTAAGAGGGACACATATTGTTTTTTATATTCTCATAAATAGATATCCAAATATTTGTTATACTTCATTGTAGTGTATATGAACTTCCTTTTATTTACATATAAGTAAAATAATATTAATATCACTAAATTGAAATAACAAAAAATTCATGAGGTTTTATTCTTTATCGATATAAACAATTTTTTTTATATTTTGGTTATTGATTCATCCATATTTTTATATGTTTTTATAATTAATTTTCATTATAAATAAATAATATATTATATGAAATATAAAAACAATAAATATAACGTAGTTTTATAGTGAGTTTATGGAGAATATTTAGAAAATGGCCTTAAATAAGTTTTTAGTTATAATAATACAATTTTGAGTTTTATGATCACAATTTTGATTTAGAAAATAATATGTCTCCAATTATTTTATAGATTTTAATAATCATATAAAAAATACATACAATTAGAACCTAAGGTAAAAGTAAAAAATCCATCAGATCATAGATATACTATAAATCCTTATTGGAACATGTGGACATTTTCATAATAATATCAGGTCCCCTCAACACATATTATATACCCTAAAAATTATATCCTCCAGATCATTATGACACCCTATCCTAGTCAGTGTAATATCCACTATACTAATGTTCTTTATGAACACATGATTATTTTTCTAGATTTCAATTACCCAATTTTATGAAAATAAATCAATCATTATAACAGTACATATTTCAGAAATACAATATAATGATTAATATACACATAATATTATTCTTCCTTTCGATGTAACCTCATTTCAAAATTCATTATCCATTTCTTGAGATGTAATCCCATAAAATACAACACATGATGTTTTTATTTCCCTATGTGATCTCAAACCCTAACACTGTATTTTTCTTTTATCAACATGTTCTTGATGTCTAGCTTAATTATTATTCTACCTAAATGACATTGTCATCTCCAAACACAAATTCTATCCAGTGTGAACACAAACTCAACTTCCTGGCATCCCATAAATTCATGATCAACAATATATACCTACTATATAAACATAAGACAATTGTCATATTAACCATTCTTGTTCCCACCATGCAAGGAGGAGACACCCATACAATACATTTTCCTCCAAAAAATTGGGTAAGTGGTGAGTAGGTGTTCCATATTTTATCATCATATCAAAAGAAATGGATAAGGATTTTCAGTGTAATGTCATCCAAGAATACATGTCGAGAATGCATAGATGAAAAAACAATACCTTTCATTAAAGTATATTAGGAGCACATACCATTCATGTAAAATAACCTTTCTGGAAATTTTAAAAACTCTCATCACTATTTTAAAGGGTTCAAAACTATGAACACTCGTCTTATGTGATGATGTTTTATAGGTTTTTTATTTTTATATATTTTCTTCATTATAATTTATTATTTCATTATTATAATCAGTATATTGTTCTCTATTATTCTCCCATTTTTTTGTCTTTTATTCCCCAATCATGCCACATATATGACCATGATGATGGGTAATTACCATGAGGTTTGATCCCAAAAGAATAATTCAATATTAACATGAATCCACATTACTCGTTTCATAAAAGATATAAATTTATTTTTTGATAAATTAGTGAGATTATTGTGGTATAGTGACGTGACATTACACATTTCCAGAAAATTTTATCTAACTTAATCCATTAAGTACCCAACAAACATTATCTTCATTATCTTATTTCACATTATATATGATGGAATGTGGTGGGATTTGGGTTTAGGAATGAATAATGTATGATGATACTGGGTGGAGATTGGCGATATGTCTACATCATTGGTATGTTCTTCACTTAACACTATAGAGGATATGAGTTTCAATGTAATCAAAAGATCTCCAAAAATTCATTATATTCAAAAATTTATGTAGGGGATTTCGTTTTATAAATGATATTGATTGGATCATTAAAATAATATCTATCAATTAAAATGGATGTTAGAGGAATCCATATATCTAGATCTAGGTTAATTTCTTTTCCTACTAAACTTTATTATTATTTTTTTATTATTTTCAATTCATGATGGTCTACAACACACAACAAACCATCCACCTGAAATATTTATATTACATAATGACAAAAATAAACACATAAATATGTCAATTAGGGATGATGATTAGTGATTTTATATCCATGTGAGATGAAAATCGTTATCTACTAGGCTATATAATGAAATATAAAAATTTTATTCAATCAACCTATATGATAGTTGTAAATCGATTTTGAGATATTTTTTTGAGCTGAGTTGAAGAATTATTTTTTTCCTCATATTGTATATTGTTTCTTATTTTTTGGTGAAAACTAGTAGTCATCTTCCTACATTGGGGGTCAATTAAGGTGTATTCAGAATAAAATTTTTCACTTCCTTCCATCCCAATGTTTATAAGGATGATTTACCTTTTTTGGAGGAAAATCATCAATATATCATCATATCATCACCGATGACACCAAATTAAAAATTAAAAATCATAAAATTTATCACAATAACATATAATGATTTTATTTTGTTCCACCTTAAGTGATAATACATGGGGAATACACAAATTGACTTTATAGTGTACCAGAATCCAATGTAATAAATTTTTCTGGATATATGATTTCAGGTTAAATTCACTCTATTCCAAGGTAGACTGTCATTACATGGTTCTTGAAAAACTCAGAACAAATCTAATTGAAAAACTATATTTTTATATTTTTTGGTATGGCTTGGTCAGATTAGAGTTTTGAGGGACTTTTTAATAGTTTATATATATGATTGACACTTTTATATTTTTATTATATTTTTCATTCATTCAAACTATTATATTTATTCTCTTTTAAGAAATTTTTTATTTCACTCTCTTTCTTAAATTCCAAATTAAATCTACATAATGTAGTTAGTGTTGATTTTTTTTCTTCCATGATATCACAACATTAAAACTTGTTCCTCTAGAGGAAGATAATTCCACAATAGAATTATATTTTTACACTTTACCATATTATACAACTAGGTATAATAGTTATACTATTGTTTCTTCTTTATCACTTCTATCATGAATAAACTAGTTATGAAAATGGAATTCCTCAATAGATAACCTCTCTTATTATTCTCTGAACTTTATATATCAAATATACATAGAATTTCTCCTTATATAACTTCTATAAGATGTTTTATAAATCATTCTATAAATCCCATCATTAATACAATGGATGTGACTAATTTTACAATTAAATCAACATTATATTATTCAATATGTTCTAAATGTTACAGTATAGTAATGATATTCCAATAAAATTGAGTCAACTTCATGAAATGTTATCTTATCTTCTCAATTTTAAAATGTAACTAGATCTTTCATATATTTTGGAAATAACCTATTCATGACATCAATTCCCCAAAATGTCATGTTCTCTAATTTCTTCACATTGATAATTGAATGATATCATCTTAATCAAATGATGGCTTTTAAAATACTGGGTTTAAAAAACCTCCAAATTTATTACAATTAAATCATTTCAATATCACATCATGATCCCCTATATTTACTCAATTCATTAATTAGTTGCAGTGTTATATCATTATTCACAATTATTTTATAATGAACAGAATATAAAATATTACATTATTAAAAAACCACATCCTCAATGGGGCTACCAGTATTTATGGTGTGGTCCACCCCAACATTTTACCAATCATTGTGTGATCTAATGAATCACCACATGAGAAAATCTAAATAGTCAGTACACACAAAATATGTCTAAGCCTATTAAAGATATGAACATCCTTCCCATGGTGTGGTAATAATTCATGGAATAATAGTATAAAAATATTATATTATATCATGGTTCCATTCTTAGATAACATTACATATTTCACTTCGTGGTTAGACTCTTGTAATTTGACTATGAATCACCCATATGAATTTTACTAATTAGCTAAACCAACCAATTACTCTTATATATAATACCTTATGTTGTCTATTACAATTTTATCCTACACTAGAGACCCTCATATTTTTATTTTCCCACATACTATATTTTTCCATTTTCATTATTGTAGATTACTTTTATATATATCCTTATTTATATATTTGTTTATGAAGTTACAATTTCATTATGGGTTACTAGACTCACGATGTGACTCTTGAATTATCACCATGACTCTTACGTAAGACCTTTAATTATCATCTATGTTTTCTTCCCTATACCAAATCTAAATATTCTTACCAATATACTCTAATGTATATAGGGTTGTTTTTTGCCTTTCTAGATTTCACCATATTGTCGGATATTATATATCAATCGAAATTCAGACATTCAAAATAGTTTTATAATTTAACTATTTTTTATATCTTTACTCACGACAAGAAAAATATTCTCCTTCTCCCACCTATAATGTATAAAACCATAAATATCATCTAAAAAATATTACGTATATTCGGAAACCTCCCTGACATGGAAAATTATCAATGATTTCTACTCATGGAATGATCACATACCCAACAATGTGTTGTTATATTCTTTCACAGATACTCTAACAACCATTAACAATTGACTTCATGTATTCTTTTGATTTTTAAAAAAAAAATGTTTCTAGAATAGTCATGTGACACACATAGTCACATTCATTAATCACAGATTCAACAATAATCATGACACCCATTCTAAATCATTAATATATGAATCTTTTAAGGTAGGTGATTTAATGATTACTCACTAACCATTGTCATTATATATGATTCTAATTTTCAAAAAATACAACACAAATGCTACAAATTTCAAAATATCAACCTTTATATTTATACAAGAACACTACAAATAACTCCAAAATCATCAAAACAACTTATAGATTTAGGGAAAATTCTTCTAATTCCAACTTTGTCAATAAAATTTAAAGAGATTACATATATATATTTTATTTTTTTTCTGCCCAATTTCACAAAAAATTCGATAGGGGCACCTTATTATATATACACCCTTCATCCACAAGGGACCTATTCTAGATTTTCAATATTCTCTAATACATTATTTTTGGGACATGTTGATTCCCCTAAAAATATAAAATCTTTATTTAAAATGTTTTATCCACTTTTTTCATAAATTTATATCCCAATAAATTCAATATCAAGCACTTACAACCTATTCTAAAAACTATAATAACTTCATAGCCCACATGATACCAGTATCTGACATCCAAATATTTTGATCTATTAGCAAATAGAATAATTGACTTTAATGAATTAGTTAATTTTAACTACTTTTACAACATAATTATCTATAGTAATATTAAAAACATTTTCCTCCTTCAAAAATTAAGTATCTCCTAACCACTTTTTGATCGAACATTTTAGAATTTTACTAATAGTGGAAAATAAATATATACTCTTTATATTTGGTTCCATATTTTCATTAATATTAATCAATAATTTTCACATTTAATGATTGGAACCACGTCCTATCTTCTATTTAATTTTAATGAATCATTTTTAGTGAGTAAATCTTCCACTTAATAATGAGTTTCTAAAAAATAAGTTAAGTGTACTTAACTGTATCTCAGTGTACAAATAAAACTTCTCTATCAATAACATCAATTATTTCCATGTCAATCACTCACTTCCATAACAACTTATTTTTATGAAACATGATATTTCAATTTATTATAACAATTATTCTTATGACCATAAACATACTTATATAAAAACATCTTCAAATAAAAAATAAATTTCTTTGTCTGTGTTTTATACCAGACATTGAATCAATTAATAAAACCCATTCATGATAATGTCGTGACACAATTTGATATCCATGACCCTCCCTTTATATTTAGGTGTTATTAAATCATAGAAAAGGATTAAAAATCATTGATTTATCACAAACAACTTCAGCTAAATGACTTCAGTTTTGGTTTCCATAAATTGATATAGTTATTATAATGGGGAACCACTTGTTGGTTGTGTAAAAATTTTCCAACTATTTTTTTTCGGGAAAAAAAATGAGATAATGCCACATTTGTTAGTACATGAAAAAATTAATAATTATTCCATCAATTTTGTTGCTTCTTATGTTAAGTTTTGTTTTATTTCTTAAATATCTACATCTTCATGGGTGCAATGATACCCCTTTAGATATATCTTGATAACATTTATTGGTCACTAAATTTTGATTGATATAATTTGATATAAAAGGCAAGTCTTCAAAGCCAATTTAATTCTACTTTTTTCTTTATTCCATTACCACTTATTCATCACAAAAAAATACAATAGATTAATCTTTGATATAAGAATTGGTTTCTCAACAACAATTATCGGGTTGGGATAGGGCCTTGTTACCATTTGAGCTTCTTGTTTAGGCCAAAATAAATAAATAACCATAATAATCACGAACCTAATAGTTTAATATATTTCCTTTCTGTGTAATGAAATCCCATTGATATTGCGTCCCCTTTAAATCTCCACCACTTCTTACAATAGTTAAATAAACTTAGATACATTGGTAGAGGGGCACATCATAGAAATATTCAATTTGAGGAACCCATTTGGAATTTTTAAGCCAAACATATTATTTTTACAAAATTATAAACCATTCTAGTTGTTGTTATATAGATAAGACAACTTGTATACGAATTATTTATCATATTTACTTTAGAGTTCTATAAATTCTGGGATTGAGATTTTCCTGAATTTGTCAGACTCATTCTAATAATACATGTTTCTTACATTGATACACTATATAATCATAATTATTTAAGATTCATATAACATAATAGGGGTCTTCTAAAACCACTAATTATTTCCATGTAATATATTTTTTCAACCCACTATGTAATTATTCATGTTTCTTCACAATAAAATCTGTTAGAATAAATTTAGATTCATGTTCCCTTTCTGAGCCATTTGTGAAATGTTCATCTAAATTTCTTTTTGATGGGGAAGGTTCTTTAATTTTATTATTTTTTATTTCTAATTAATTTCACAAGGGATTATATGAGTTTACCATTATTAGTATAGAGTTAATATTTAATTGAGCTTCCATATTTTACTCTAATGTAGTAAAACAATTTCTTACTAAAAATGCTTTCCATTAGTGAAAATTATTTTCCCATTTTAGTTGGTGTAAATAATCATCTTGTGTCACTTACAAATCCAATATCACTGTCATTTAATTCCATACGACTATAGTTAGAACAAATAAAACATATCAAATTAAATTAACACCCCTTTTAATCACTTATTGGTTGATATTTTGATTTAGTAGATTTTAGTCCAGTATTTAGCAATAGGTCTTATAGACACACACGCATAGAGTTCCCCATTATAGTATATAAATATCACTTTATAGATATTTTCTTTTAATATTATTCTCTTGTATATTCGGAATGAGTTTTTTCTATATTCCATTATTATAGATTTTATTGTTTTAATTGTCCACATATCAATGTTTATATTGGTGGGATATTATACTTTTCATTAGATGGTTTCAACATCTCCTCATACTCATTGATATATTAGTTGTCTAAACCAATCAATTCATTATATTAATAAATATAAATCATTTTTATATGTTTTTAATATTTTATATATTTTGAATATGGAGAATATTTCCTCTAGAATATTTAGAATATTTCACAATGTCTAGGAATGATCATAATAAAAATGAAGCTAGACTGCTGACTATGAGTCTAGAAAAGCTCAATTTTACAACGAGATAAATTGAATGAATGAATATTCCACCAACCATGTTGAAAACAATAGTGAAGATAGATTTTAAAAATGTATCAGGAAACCATACGTATAATCTTGTGACCACACATTATATCTCAGCGTGACTATAGAAATCAGGATTTTGGAAAAAGACTAGATTTCACCACTTGACAAAATGGATAGACCGCATATCTAGTTGAAAAATTGTGAAATATATCTCATTAACTATTCCTGAGACCCTAATAAATAAGTTAATTAAATTTATTATCCATATATCACAAATCATTACAAATATTGATGGAAACACATTATCTAGTAAAGAAAAGGTATGATAGTTTGAGATTTTGATAAACCATTAGAAATATGATAAGATGAATAAAAGGAAACACTTGATTAGTATAAGAGTTCGAGTGATGTATTTATTTATCACTTTTACAATTCCTCATATAGATAATTGTTCTATATAGATTATTTCATTCATTTATCTAAATCTAAAATATATGTGTTTCAGTGTAGTTCACATATTCGTCAATTTATCTAAGTATCAGATTGATTATGAGGAGAGGAAAAAAATTGTGTGACATTTACAAGGAATCCGATCATGTTTTTAGATACCTATTACTCCATCCATTGATAAAATAATATAGAACACATAAAGATAAGGTGATTAAAAGTGGCTGTTATAATTTTATATAATATTTATAATACACTTTAAGAACAAAATTTAATATGATTTTTGAATCATTTAACGTTACTAGATTTCTTTTTTAGTATGAGGATTCATAATGATTCATATACAATGGATGTTTTTTTAGGAATTTAAACTTCTACATAATAAGAAATATAGAGATGTAATGATAAATATACACACGCAAGGATACATTTTTCAAATATATAAAACATGACCTACACAAAACTATACTCTGATCATAACATCATTGTATGATCTATGAACATGTTCTGGTATTTGTATCTCATGTTTGAATATAATGACATAGATAGAGAATAAATATACCATATAAATAATATCATAGCATCGATATTCCTCTATATTAGATTATTTCTCTTTCTTTTTCTCTTTGTTTTGGCCTAACTTTGAGCTGTACATATATAATGATGTAAATATGTCAACACATGATCTTGTTCTATATTGGAGATAACTAGATACTCTATCATATTATTTAATTATATATGTACTTCCAAAAATTCTATGAAAGTGTCTATGTGTATCCTCTACTAACCTACATAAAGTGGTTTGTAAAAACCAGATAGAGGTTAATGATATGATTATTTATTAATAAACAAGCCCAGTAGAGGGTTATTTTCAAATAGAGAGGAATATGTCTATTCTTGATATATAAACTCTTGTTTCTATTTTTTTTGTTTCATAGTTTTTATTACTCTATTTTATATATTTTTTGAATTTTATTTTATGAACTATACATTGATAGTCATATTTTATTGTTGCTATACAAACTGTTTAATGTGGGTTTTTTAATCTCGAAATATTTGGATAATAATAAGATTGTTATAATTGATTTGCGATTAAAATTTTGAGTTTTATTCAAAATGATTGAATTAGATATTTCTTTACAACCAGTTAACTAGGATATATTTTAAATTTGAAAAAATTTATTTTAAATTTTTTGGTATAGAAAAATAAACTGGAATCTAAACTCGCCCTTTTATATTTTTACACATTGACCAAAATTTGGTATTAGTGGGTTCTATTTTTTTAATTCTCCTCTATTAAATTTAACATTTATCAGTTTTTTAGTAAGATAAAATTTCTTGTTTATTCATTAATTTATAATTATGAATACTAGGTCTGAAGGTTATTTTATCCATAGACCTCATCAATTTAATGATCAAAATTATGGTATGTAGAAGATAAAAATGAAAATACACATTGAATGTATAGATTTTCATATTTTGGGATATATTGAAGATCAGTATAAAAACAAGAAAAAACTATAAAAAATTGGGTTCTTTTAATTAATCTATTTAGGATTAAAATAGAAATTCTGTGAATGATTTATTTTTGTGCTTTAGGAGAGGAATAATTTAATAGGTGATCTTCAAATGAAACTACTTATTAAATATAAGACATGATTTTTATGTATCAGGATGGAACATATAATTTGAAGGAAATGATATTAAATACTTATGATGTTGATTATGTTACTTTATAAGTGAATCATTATAAATCCATATATGTTACGTATCTCTAGTTTCGTGATATCATAAATACAATGACTACAAAGGGACATGCAATGATTGAAAAAGACCATGATTCTATGATTTTGATATTTCTTCCAGATAAATGTTGAGGTACTAATGTCTCCATATGAGAATCATGTGTAAAAAAATACAAGTTAAGCAATAAATTATAAATTAAATTATGTATGATGAAGAGATTCATGTTAACAATGAATAGGATGAACGAAAAAATAAATTTATTTCTTTTTAAGCATCATAATTGAAATTCAAATATTTTTACAAAAAAACATTTGTCAAACATGAACTGAATATGATGATAATAGTGAGGTGAAATTGTATAATATATAAAATGATTCAAGAAGTTTCTTGAAAAATAAGTTCTTTAATAATTCAAATTATAATGAAAAATATGTCAAATGAGGAAATTGTAAAAAATATTGGAAAACAGATAATTCCATAAATTAGATCCCATGATAATAATTTAAAATTAATGGTTATAAAAAAATTTATTGTATAATTATCATGCATAAGAAAAGGTATGATGATAACTTAAAAATATTGAATAAAGCAATGAAGGCCACATGAAGTGCATTATAATATAGCTTCGGTTTATCATATTCAATTCGAGAATATATAAAAATAAATAAATTCTATGCTTTATGGACAATTCTTATGAGGTACCATATTCTTTTAATCATAATTGAAATAATTTTTATATTAAAAATGAGTACTTTAATAGTACCATGCTATGTTGGGAGACACCAGGAATGAGAATAATCATAAAAAAAATGATAAGGGTTCATATTTTATGTGCTATAGATAAATCTGATCATAGTATATAAAATGAAAATAATTTCAGCCTATTAAAGAAAATAATTCTCATAAATTAGTAATTAAAAAATAAAAATGACCTTGAAATAATTTATATGAAATATAAAAACATGGAATATCATTATAGTTGAAAAATAATATCAAAAACCCAATATGAAATAGGTTATGGTTCCAGATAGAAAACGTCATTTTCTACAAATTTGTTCATTCCTATTTCCACAAAATAAATTAATTAGTTTCTGGGAAACAAAATGGTCTTTAAAAATAATTATATATATTTTAAAACAATAATAGATTATCAAGAAAAATAATTTTTTTTGTTAAATAAACTATTGAGACAAATATGAAGGCCAAAGGATTTATTTTCTACATTCGCCAAACCCAATAAAATGTTGGTACAAAAATAATTTCATTTTTTATTATAATTATAATATATGTTTTAATATGTCCAAAAAATTATGTCATATTTGTAAAATGGACGGTTTGGACATATGACTAAAGACTATTTATAACAAGTCTTTTTTTTATTACACAATTAAACATGATTTATTACATAAAATCCTCTATTGGTAAAACGTGGAAGATCGAGAGCTATAAAGCCAATTACAGTGGTAAACAAGGCATAAAATCTTGAATACAATACATGTTAGGAAATAGTTATATCAATGGAGCATAAAATAACGTTAACATAAAGGCACGATATAGCATGATTTCCATAACATGGAAATGTTTCAACAACACTTAACATGGAATTAGCATGATCCAATGATCATTGCACATGGTGAATGAGTAAACCCTTATTCCACATGAATTAAAATGAGTAAATAGTCATTAAACATGAAGTATAATGAGTAAATCCTCATTCCACTTGACTTATCATGGGACTAATCATTACCCAATGCATTGGAGTACTATTTGGGTGCAACCATCTTAATCATTTCATTTCATGCATATGTGCGCCACATGGATCATATAACATGGATTCATTAACCATAATAATTTATTATACGATAAAGTAATGTGGAATAAATACATAAAACTATATAATCAATAAGTAAATGTTCATAAAGGTGAATAACCTTGATAGATAAATGGGCATGGTATTCACTACACAAAGACTTTGTCTGGAAAAAATGTGGTGCAATTTCGGTAGCATAACGGCGTGGCATAAGAATTCATAAAAATGGTTGGTGAGATATAAAAGAGTATCTCATCATGTGTAAATTATATGTACATTAATGGGTATATATAGATACATGTCTCAACATATGTAATTTCATTTGGATTCATAATACAAAAAAATTGCTTTAATGTAAATGAAGAGAGAGAAATCCCTTATAGAATTTCCGCATGGTAACAGGTATACCTGGAAGGAATCTATGAGAGAGAAAGCGGTATATCACCATTAAAATATTAAATGGAAAATATATGGGAGGTGCTAAATTATACCCCAACATTTTTAAGTGAACATAAAAGGGCATACCAATATTAAGATACATAGATAAAATGGGAAGGGAATGAATTCCAAAATTGGATGTGTGGTCACAAAGGCTTGGGAGATGCTTATGAGAGGCTTCTTGTGAGCTTGGGGAACCTTGGGAGGATTCTAGATTAATGATGGAAGAGGATAGATGAACTCTAAAGGCTTTGAGTGAAGAGGAAGTGGGATCTTGGGAGGGTTTATTGGGGAAACGAGAGGGAATTCATTATTATTTTGGTTTCAGTCGCCACACATTAAAGTATTCCAAACCAAAAACCATCCCATTATTATCCAAAAAATGGAGTGGAAAAAATTATTTTATTATGAAAATGGCCAAATTTCATAAAATAATAGGGTTACTTTTGTGGAGGTGAGTCACACTCTCAAGGAAATCAATTTCAAAAGATAAAAGGTATTATAATTCTTGGAGGGTCCACTAATGCAAGCTAAAATACAAAATGATAAACGTAAATCACATTATATTAATGTTAAAACATATAATGGCTGAATTTTTTTTATAGTATATTATTACATCACTGTTGGGTCATTATGAAGTCATAAAACACATTATATAATTCAACAGTATTTAATTTTTTACCCAAAAAATCAAATGTCTTAGAAAATTATGGAAAATTAATGGTTTGATAATTTGGATGCCCTGATTCCAAAAAAAAATTCATTTTATCTAAATAATTTTCTAAATATGTGAATTTTTATTTTTAATATAAAAACTGACTTTTATCCAAAAATAATGGGTTTTGACAAAAAGCATCTTTCAAACCATAACAAAAATTACAATTTCATTAATAAAAATTCTTCGATAATTTATATATAACAAAATTTATTTTAATAATATTAATATATTATTAAAATATTATGTAATTCAAAAATCCATTAATTCATCCAAATAGATTCCTTAGTTGAATATTAAATAAAAATAATATTTTTGATTTAAAAACAATTTATAAATTAACAAAATTAAATTAATTGTATATTAATTATTATATACCAAAATAATTTACGTAATAATAGTTCTAAGGTCTTGTTACAAAACCCCTTATAACACCCACATAAGTTTTAATGGTAATGTGTGTGATGGTGACAGACTCTTGGGGTGGATCTGATAACATCGCTCGGATGGTAATCTCAACAAACTTCCACTTCTCCCATAGGTGGTTCTTTTAATGCTTAAAATATTGAAGATGGGATTGGTCTTGGTCAAGAGAAATTTTTAATGATGTCACCTCCTTTACAAGCTCTAAAAATGGGCTACGTAAAAGGAAATTCTACTAGATGAGGCCATCACTTCCTTTGTCTCAGTAAATTGGATTTATTAAAGCCCTATATTTATAATAATATTGTGATCACTATTCAATGGGGGTATTATCAAGGATCACACTTAATAACTATATTTTAATATCCAAACATAAAACCATGGATGTGCATATTTTAAATAAACTTTTTATAAAATAATACATTTAATTTGACTAAGAGTAATTTTCATTTATAGAATTTTGGGTCGTTACAATATTTCCCCCTTAAGAAATTTCATCCTCGAATTTTTTTCCCATAGAAAAACATATGCAGGTAACTCCGATTCATCACTTCTTCTGATTCCCACACCGCTTCTTCAAATTTGTGGTTTCACCACAACACCTTGACAACGGTCAATGTCTTATTTTGTAGAACTTTTTCCCTATGATCTATGATCTTCACTGGTTTCTCCTCATAATAATGATTATCCTATAATTGTACTACCTCTGAAGAGAGTGCATGTAAAGGGTCTGGTAAGTACTTCTTGAAGATGGATACATGAATGACCTAATGTTACATGGCCACGGTAGGTGTAAGTGCTAGTCGATAGGCCACATCCCTAACACCATCACGGATATTGAAGGGGATGATGTACCTAGTACTTAACATTTTTTTTTCAAAAATCATGACCTTATTCCATAGGGAAATGCATATAAATACCGTGTCTCCAACTTTGACCTCAAGGTATCGTCGATGGTTATCTACATAATTCTTCTGTTGACATTGGACTACCTTGATATGATGGTAAATTTTTTTCACCTTCTCTTCTAGTTCATTGACCATTTTAGGTCCTAACTGCTTACGCACATAGAATTTATCCCAAAACACCGGTGTTCTACACAATTTCAAATTATGTACATATTATGGTTTCAATTGGATGCTCGAGTGGAAACTGTTTTTATTAGAGAACTAAACTAGAGTAAAATGTTGATCCAAACCACCTTTGAAATCCATTGACCATTATCTCAACAAGACCTCATGTTTTTGAATAGTCCCCTTAGATTGGATATCAGTTTTAGGGTGATAATCTGTACTAATGTTCAGCTAAGTATCTAAAGCATGTTGAAGAGTCCTCCAAAACATAGAGGATAATCTCAGATCCTGATAAGATACAATAGATATTGGTAATCCATGCATCCTTACCACATATTGGATGTAAATCAATGCAATTTGATCCAATTAGAATTCCTAACGTATCACAATAAGGTGAACTATCTTCATTAGATGACCCACAATGGCCCATATAGCATTGTTTCCCCTAGCTGCCCTTGGAAGTCCAATGACAAAGTCCATGGAAATGTTGTTCCTCTCCCATGATGATATGGGTAGTGGTTGCATCATCCCCTTATACTTTTTCCTCTCAGCCTTCACTTGCTGACATACAAGTCACATTAATGTATACTCATCATTCTAAATTTTTATATTGTCCCACCAAAAGTTTTCCTAGAGATCTTGATACATGTTTGTGCTCCCCGGGTGAATAGAGAAGGTTGAGCTATGTGCATAATCCAGAATCTCCTTCTTTATACCTAGATTGGATGGCACACATAATCATGACCCAAATCTCACAACTGCACCCTTGTCAACCACGAACTCTGAGGATTTTCCATTTATGATAGATTCCACCATTTTTCATAATTTCTACTTCCTTTCGTTGATCATCCTTTATCCTTTACAAAAGAGACGGTTGAGCAATCATTTGTGAAAGGATTTATGATGTTCCTACCTTAATGATTACCATGTCAATCCACTGAAAATATAATATGATTGGATCCTTTTCAATTATCATCATTGATAATGATGACTGATCTGTTCTACTTATAGAATCTTCCACCTTTTTTTCCATACCAGGATGGTAGTGGATTGAGTATTCATAATCATTGATGAGATCTATCCATATTCGTTGGTGCATATTAATCTATTTTTTTGTGAATATATATTTGTGGATCTTGTGATAAATATATGTCTCACAATTCTCATATAGATGTTGTTGTTATATTTTCAATGAAAAGATTACAACCGCCAACTCTAGATCACGTATGGGATAGTTTTTCTCCTAGGTTTTCAAGTGCCTTGAGTAATTGGATATCTCTATATCATTCTTCATCAAGAAAAAACGCATTCACTTATTCTAAGCATCACTAAATACCACAAAAAGTTCTCAACTTGTGGGTAATGTGATCACATGAATAGTGATAAGCCTCCTTTTTAAATTCTTCTAACACCCTTCACAATCATCACTCTAAGAAAACATTACTCTTTTCTGAGTTAACATGTTATTAGGGACGGAAAATCATGATAAATGTCTCAAAAATCAGTGATAATATCCAGCTAACTCCAAGAATCTACGAATATCTGTTACTGAATTTGACCTCGGCCATCTCTTAATTGCAGTTGTCTTGGAGGGATCCATAGATATCCCATTGATTGTGATGATATGACCCAATAATGATACATCCCTCAACCGGAACTCACACATGATGTACTTTTCATAGAGATTCTCCTTCGGCAAGGTCTCTAGTATAGTTCTTAGATTCTCCTCATGATCCTTTTTAGTTTTGGAGTATATTATAATATCATATATAAAGACTACAACCAACATGTCGAGGTAATCACTAAAGACTCTATAAATCATGTCCATGAAGATAGCTAGATCATTAGTGAGTCTAAAAGGCGTTAATATGAATTCATAGTTCCCATATCTTGTACAAAAAGCATTTTTGTGGATATATTCCTTCTTTACCCTTACTAGATAATATTTCGACCAAAAATCCACCTTGGGGAAGTATTGTGCTCCACATAGCTGATCTAACTGTTCATTAATTGGTAGCATAGGATACTTTTTCTTTATCATGATTTTGTTGATCTCATGTTAATCAACGCAAAGTCACATAGACCCATCCTTCTTCCTGATGAAGAGGACTGGTGCACCCAATAGTGAAGCACATCCGCATAAAAACCCTTTATCCAGATTCTTCTGTCGTTGTTTTTTTTATCTCCTCTAGCACTAAAAAATCCATTCTACATGGAGTATTGGATATTGGTAATGCCCTGTGTATAAGGTCAATGGAAAATTCAATATTTTTTCTAGGAGGAATACCAGAACATTTGTTTGGAAACACTTTAGTGAAATCTCTCACAATAGGAATGTATTTAAGGATGGTTTCATCCTTGGACTCAATCCTCTTAGCATGATACATGTTCTCATAGCGCAGTAATATCCATGCTTGAGATGATGGTTCAAAAGACGATTTATCTTCCTACCCGCACTAGTATAGAATCAAGGGGTGATTCTCCATATGGAGAGTGATTTACCTCTCATGGAATTTTATGTTGGCTTTATAAAAGTAATTCAAATCCATGATGAGAATTGCATCAAATTCCACTTGAGGGAGTATGACGAGGTTCGACAGGAAGTTAAATCCACCGATTATGAAAAGGGATGAGTTATATTTATGGGATGCAATTATTTCCCCATTTCCGTGGTCACCGACTTCTTAAATTCCTTGATTTTTTGTGGTGTTGCAATTTTTCTACAAAACATTCAGTATAAAAAAGAATGTGTAGAAATATGTAAAATAAACCTACATTTCACTTTTTGATTCTTATTATACATTAACCAAAACAAATTTGGGAATATAACTATTAAACACATAAAGGGGACTCCAAAGACAAAAAATGATGACTTATAAATTGCTTTAATTTCCCTAACTTATAAATTTATATGATTCAATCAATGTTATCCATGATCTACTTCCCAACATATTTTCATAGGTGGAATATTTGAATTTTCTTTAATAATGTTTCATACTATGTTTGTGAAGTTACACCAGAAAATCCCCTTGGAGTGTCATAACAAAGAGTGCAGAAAGTCTGATTGTTGTGTTCTAGGATACCTCAAGTCAAGCCTGAATCTCAAATTCAGAGTTTTTACTCTTAGGTACATATTTTCCTAAGCTGCCTCTACTTGCTCGCATCAAGACATGGATGAATTTTCATGATAAACCACTTAATCAATACGTACAAATTTTTTTGATGTTCTTATTATACATTGTCTTATCCCTAAGTCTTTTACTCTAGTTTTCTAATCTTAATCCAAAAAATAATTATACCTATCATCTGATACCAACTATAACAACCCTAATTTTAATTACATGCTTAAACATGATTTACTACTTAAACTCTTCACTTGATACAACATGGAATATCGAGAGTTAAAGTGTCCTTGGATCATAGAAACATTACATAAAAACATAAAACATAAAACACCCCACATCTTTATTGAAAACTTCCTTTACATAACCATGTCATTCCCTCGTATATAGCATTTCATGGGATAACCTGAGGACATACATGTGAAAAGGGATAGCTATAAAGACCAGTAATGGGGTAACATGTTAGGAAATAGACATATCAATGCGTCATAAAATAACATGAACATAAATTCATGATATATCATGATTATGATAACATAGAAATGTGGAAACAACACTTAACATGGAATTATCATGATCAAAGGGTCATTGCACCTAGAGCATGAGTATACCCTCATTGGAATTGAATTATCATGAGTAATTACTCATTTCACATGAATTATAATGAGTAAATACTCTTTTAACTTGATGTATCATGATACTAATATTTAACCAATGCATTGGAGCGCTTTTTAGGCGCACCCTTATTAATCATTTCATTTAATGCATAATTTAGACACATGGATAATATAACAAGGATTAATTAAACAGCATTATTTATTCCTAAATAATGGAATATGGAATTAATAAATGAAAATATATAATCATTATGTAAATGTAAAAAAAATGGGAATTCCATTGATAGATTAATTGTCATGGTATTCACTACATAATGACGTTGTCTTGGGAAAACACGGTGCAATTTTTGATGCATTACAGTGTGACATAATAATTCATAAAAATGGTTGATGAAAGATAAATGAGTGTCTCATAATATTTACATAAAATGGATAGAAAGAGGGTAATATAGATATATGTCCCAAAATAATTATTGGAATTTGGTTTCAAATTACAAAATAATTGCGTGAATGTAAATGAGGAGAGAGAAATATGATACTGAATTTCTGCATGGTAATGTGTATACATGGAAGGAATATATAAGAGAGACATGGGTATATCATCATTAAAAAATAAATAGGACTGTATAGGGGAGGTTCTAAATCATACCCCAACATTTATAATTGAAAATTAAAATGCATAAAAATATTATGAATCTTAGATAAAATGAGAAAGGATGGAATCCCTTACTTTAAAGTGTGATCCTAATGGTTTGGGAGAGGCTTGAGATAGGATTCTTGGGAGAATGGGGCACCTTGGATGGCTTTTATAGAGATTATTTAAGAGGTTGGACAAACTCTAAAGGCATTGAGTGAAGAGTAAGTGGGTGCTTGGGTGGGTTAATATAGGAAAGGAGAGGTAATTATTTATTATATATGTTTGGGTCACTACACATTATACTATTCCAAACAAAAAAACAGACCATGGGTTTTCACCAAGGTTTTTTCCAAAGGGGAGTAGGAAAAAGAATTATTTAAGGCAAATTGCCTAAATTTTTTAAAATAATAGGGTTGTGCATGTGTAGGTGAGTTACACTCTCAAGGAAATCAATTTATAAATATACAAAGATTTATAAGTTTGGAGGGTCCACTAAAGCTTTGTAAAATAAAACTAATAAACATAAAATAACATTATTTTAATGGTAAAACATATAAAGAAAAAACGTATTGATTATAGTATTTTATAACATCACTATTGGGTCATTATGATGTCAAAAACACATTATATAATTAAATGGTATTTAATTTCTTACCAAAAAATTCAACTTTCTCAGAAAAATATGAAAATTAACCATGAGATAATATTGATTTCCTGATTCAAAAAATAATATTCATTTTATCTAAATAGTTTTTTAAATATTTCATTTTTCAAATTTAAAATAAAGACATACATTTATAAAAAAATCAGGGGTTTTGACAAAAGGAGCTTTAAAACCTTCACAAAAATTAAAATTGAATTCCTAAAAATTATACGATCATTAGTATTTAATAAATGGTAATTTAAAAATAATTGTAACTCCTTGTAGTTTTATGAAAACTAATTGAAACTATTGAAATTTTGTTTAATGTAGATATTTTTAATTATCCTATAAACATAATTTTATTGCTTCTATGTTTAGAATTTCAAAAAATGGTAATCTACAATTGCGTATAGTCTGTTATTTGAAGTCTATTGGAACCAACATGTTTTTTAGGTGAAAAGTAACATACCCATATAAAAATAAATACAAATATTTATATGACACAAATGAATATTAAATTTTATTATTATTTTATTTTATATAGAATTTTACATTATGGAATTTTGATTAATTTTTAAATATGATATAAAATCTGTTATTGTTTTTAAATTATTAATTATTGAATTAAGTATGATTTCATATAAAAATTAAATTAAAAATATTTAGAAATTTATTTTTAATTAAAGTACATCATTTTTTAATCCTAGACGTCGATATATGGTTAGGGTGAATTGTGGGGATTTTCTAAAACAATTGATTTTTTGATGAATAGTAAAAAATACAGTTTTGTGTTTCAGCGTGTTAATGACGTCATTATTGATGTAATAATGATATAATAAATCTATTAGACTTTTTTATAGTAAAATGAGTTATGTGGTGTTCCATGTGGCTTATAATATGGGAAAATACCATGGTCAAGACCATGATTGTGGAAATACCATGGTCATGCCCATGATTGTGCAAATACAACTAATGAGGTGTCCCTTGGAAATTATTAAAATAATCCCTCAATTTTGATATAAATACCAACCCATTCCTTCATTAAATTAATTAAATATAATTCTTAAACTAATATATGGAATTATTACCTACCTATTATTCCTCAAATGCTTTCATCAAGCCCCCAAGGTCCCGACCTTCATGTTCTAGGGGTTACTCTAGGAGGAAATAAAATGCTCAATTTCTTTCATTTTTTAATTCAACTTCACTTTTATGTGGTATAACTTTCATGTTTAATACAATGTTCTAATTTTCCCTAATATAATAGATATATTATTTATTTTGATTCATTTATTTATGGGTGACTCATGTCCCCTCTTTTTTTAATATTTTCTAAAACCATGTTGCATAGCCGTTAGCTAGCTGAATTGTTGTAAGGGAATTTTCATTTATTATTTTATTTTGAGTTTGTTTCTTTTCTTATTCATTACTCATAACCTCTTACCCAAGAGGAATAAAATATCCCTAAATAATGTATACTCTAGATTTTATCATTTTCATGGAAAATTCATCATCATTCTCTTTATCCTCTCCAACAAATTCGAGGAATAAAAAACATTGTTCGTGATGTGTCAAATTACCGACATTGTCGATGATGTGATTTCAATTTCCATTAATTCGTTCAATTATGGTCATGAAACCATTCATATGGTTGAATCAGGTTATAATATATTTATTATGTCTCATCTATGTTTTTTTAATTCTTTTGTACTCAGGATTTTAATTTTTATAACCAAATGGGGATTTTATTATCGAAGAACCACTAAAATGATATAAACGAGCATCATTAATGTTTTAACTTATGAGTCATCCCCATATAAAACATCAAAATAATAAATGGTTTAAAATTTGGAATTGAAAATAAGTAAATACCTTTCCATTCCAATTCTAGAGTTTCACTTCCATGCGACCAGAACATCCATCATGAACCAACCATGAAAATCATGTAAAGAACTCACCCAAAACAGTGCAAGGAACAAAATACTAACAATTAAGGGGTAAAATGAGGATATCAAATGATAATATAATATTTTATAAACATGAAAATGTTTCTTTAAAATAATAATAACACTCTTTTAACCATTATAAAGAATGTCTAAACATTTTTTAAGTAAGACAATCCTAAGATAAGGGAATATACAACCCGATTTCCATTCTTTGGGTTAAACTTCTACTTTATTATTTATGTTGTATTAAAATTTATTGTGTGATATTTTTTGCTAGTATAATGTTTAATTATGTCCAGTTACAGTTTATATACATATTAAATCCACTCTATTATTTCTCTATTCAATTGTATGTAATTTATACATGGCTTTCCATTTAAAAACCTCTTTTAAAATTCGGTTTTAAAAAATTCCAAAGAATTGTTTTTATCATAATATTAATGTTATATGATTATGATATAGATCTTGGAAATTTTTTATGATGAAGTTTGGGACCTATATTAACATGGAATTCATTGGGTATGTGTAATTTTTAGGTCAGCTCTATGGTTACTGCAAGTGTAACTACGATGGTTACACAAATAGTATGGTCATCATGAGGGATACAAATTATAAGGTAGCCAAGAGAGTTACAATATTATGTAAGTAATTACCCAAGATACCTTTATTCTTATAATGATCTTGTTAGGTATTGTGAAAATCTCATGTTTCAAAATGTAAATATATATATAGGTGATAAGTATGTCTTTTCAAAATGATTTCATGAGTTACAAGTATTCATGGACTAATGTGTTATTTTTCCTTTTTTATATCCCTTACTATGTTTTTGTGATCATCCAAAGTATCAAATGATTTCAAAAGATTAATTTATTTGTAATAAAAATATTTAATCCATGTTAATTGTGGAATAATTGTCAAAGTATCATGTTTTTGAGTTTTAATGTATTAAATTTTGAAAAAAATGGAATCTATTTTTATGGTATCCACATTGTAACAATGTGTAATGTTATGAATGTATTATGTCCCAAATACCTAAAGCTGTAAACATGAAAATATCCTCAATGTAAAAGGAGGTTTTTTTGACTAAATTCAAGATTGTGTATGTAATATGGATGAGTCCTTATAGTTGGTATCAGAGGATGGTTTCGATAACATTTGGGGTTAGGATGATTTTTATAGAATACCATAAATGATTTTTAATCTAGGACTAGTTTGAACTATTATATAATTTAAACAATACGATATTTCTTTATCTATGATATGTTTTTTTTTTCATAATTGTTGTCCATAAAAAAAATAAGGAAGCTGAAGAGGGGAGGAACCAGCCTGGAATGGTAGGGATTGGAACCGAGCAGTTTGTGACATTAATGGATCAACTAACACAGGAAATAAATGGTGGTGTAATCCATGGAATATAACAAATAGAGGTAACACAATGGAACATGACAGTAGTGGAACATTTTTTGAGACAACACCCTCCCGCATTCAATGGATCTTCTGACCCAGTATCAGTAGAAGGATGGATTAATGCCCTTGAAAATATATTTGATGTAATGGGTTGTTCAGATAATCAAATGGTAAATCTTATCCTTTATCAATTTCAAGGTGAAGCTAATTTGTGGTTGAAAATGGTAAATAATATCAAGGATAGAGATGATATTGATTCCTTTGAGTGGGATGAATTTAAAAGTATTTCCCTTGAAAAATATTTTTCTTTGGTGGTGCGACAAAGGATGTAGAATAAATTACTTGAATTCAAGAAAAAGGAGGAGGAGTCAGTGGATGTGTAAGAAGAAAACATCATCTGAATGGCGACGTATGCTCCAAATCTTATTCAGTTTATTGATAGTAAAATCAACCACTTTAACATATGATTGAATCTAAAGACATCGAAGGGTGTTGGCCTCCCGTGAATCAAAAGTTATAAGAAACATGTTTGGTGTGATGGGATGGTAGAGATGGAATTTACTGATGATCATGTACATTTTAGAAACAAGGGGAAGAATAGTTCCTTATGGAAAGATATGGGTATGAATCAACCAAAGAAATATGATGGTATAAAATCCAGTTTCCTATTTGTGAAAAGTGTGGGAAGAAACACCCTAGGGAATGTCTTAAAAAAACTGGGAAGTGTTTTAAATGTGGTTAGTTTCGAGAAAGGGCATGAGATTGAAATGAAAATGATCGTAAGACTAATCCAAATAAGAAAACTATAATGTTTTTTAAATGTAGAGAGATGGGTCATCATGAAAATCCCTTCCCAATGTGAGATCCGAATGATGTAAAGAAGCCAGTCTATAAGCAAAAAGTGTAGTGAGATCTTTTGCGACAACGTCAGTAAATTTAAATCCGTCCAATGAAGTTGTATTGTGTATTTTATTTGTTCAATAATATTTTTCTAAAGATTTTTCGATATGTGGTCTATACATTCCTTCATCTTTGAGAAATTTTCAGTTAAATTGGAAATATCACCTCAAAAAATGAGACCTGAACTTATTGTTAAAACAGAAGAGAAATATTATAGAAAAGAGGAACTATAAGAATCTTTCTATTGTGGTCTATGAAATTACATTACCTGGAAACATTGTTGTTTTACCCTTATTCATGTTTGATGTTATTCATGGAATGGATTTACTTTCTATTAATAATGTAAAGATTCACTATAGAGATAAAGAATTTGTTTTTTCGGAATGTGATTCAGTTTGTATACAAGAAAGATCCCATACAATTGATAAAATATCAGGAAGCTGAGAAACTGTTGAAATATGGAAATGAATGTTATGTTTCTCATATTGTTGAAAAACAAGGGAACTGTTCTTATTGATGATGTGCCAGGGGTAAATGAATACATTGATGTTTTTTCTGATGAGTTAACCAGTGTCATACCTAATCAGGAATTCAAATTCACAAATGACTTAGTCATAGATGCTAAGACAATTTCAAAACCCACACATCGTATGGCTCAAATATAACTTCTTGAATTGAAAAATCAGTTACGTTATTTTCTTGATGAAGGTTTCATTCATCCTAGAACTTCACCATGTGGAGCTATTGTTTTGTTTGTTAAAAAGAAATATGGTTCCATGAAAAATTTCATAGATTATAGAGCTTTGAATAATATCACTGTCAAAGGAATGTATCCCTTGCCTCCTATCGATGAATTGTTTGATCAGCTCTAGGGATCTCAGTACTTTTCCAAGATTGACTTGAGATCTGGATACCATCAGCTAAAGGTGAAAGAGTATGACATCCTAAAGACAAACCCTCGTACTAGATATGGGTATTATGAATTTTTTTTATTCCATTTGGGTTAACTAATTCACCTGATATATTCATGAATTTCATGAATATATTATTTTATGAGTTCATGGAAATGTTTTTGGTTGTTTATATTGATGACATTCAAGTATTTTTTAAAAATAAAGAGAATCATGAAAAACATATAAGGGTTTTTCGACAAACCATAAAAGAAATGAAACTATATGGAAAACTCATCAAGTGTAATTTTTGGTTGCAACAAATTTATTTTATTGGGAACATTGTAAATGAGGATAGAATAGCAGTTGATCCATCCAAAACAAGAGTGGTTGATGAATGGCCAAGACCTAAAAATGTTATAAAGATTTGTCGTTTTCTAGCATTAGAGGGATATTACCGATGGTTTATTAAGAACTTTTAATGGTTATCTTGCTCGGAAACTATCTTAAAACAAAAAAGGGGTTAAATTTGTTTGGACATAAGAATGTGATGAATATTTTCTGGAACTAATGAATAGAATGGTTAATGCACATGTTTTTGTCTTTCCTTCCCAAAATGGTGAGCTTTTCCTCTATAGTTATGCTTCATTGAATGGAATTAGTTTTTTTTGATGCAGAATGATTAGTTATTTACTTATTCTTCAAGAAAACCTAAACCTCTTGAGTTTAATTTTCCCACACACGATTTAGAATTGGCAGTTATGGTTTTTGATTTGAAAATTTGGAGGCATCATTTATACAGATCCTAATAACAAATATATACTAACCAAAAATTTTGAATTATATATTCACTCGGAATTAATAAATCATGTGGTAGAGGAGATGGCTAAAACTGATAAAGGATTATGATTACATGATAAATTACCATCTTGGAAAATAAAACAAAGTGGTGGATTCATTGAGTCGAAAACATCATGCATCGTTAACGATGTTACGTTTGGAACATTATCCATTGATTAATGATTTGATGAATTTTGGAATAAAAGTTGTTTGTGCAGGGAATACATCTATTTTGTTTCAGGTTTCAGTGAAATCTTCATTGTTAGACAAAATTAATTGAGCATAGAAGGAATACAGTGTGTCACAGAAAAGGTTTAATTGGTTAAAATGGGTAAGCTTACATAATTTAACCTTGATAATGATTTTATTTTAAGATTGGTTAAAAGGTTCTATGTGCCATTTGATTCCAAGTTGAAGAATTAATTGTTGTGTAAAGATTATAGTTCTTCATTTTTAGTACATCCTGGCAGTACTACAATGTGCAGAGACCATCGAGTGTATTGTTGGTGGAATGGAATAAAAAAAGATATTGGAAATTTTACGATGAAAAGTTCGACATGTAAACATGTTAAAGTATAGAGGTAGTTATTGGAGGGGATGATTATGCCTTTTCCAGTGACATAGTGGAAATGGGAGAATGTATCCATGCACATTTTGGTGGGACTACCGTACAATTCTTGAGGTAACAATGCAATTTGGATTATTTTTGATCAGCTGACAAAATCTACACATTTTCATTCTATTCGAGATACAATGAATTTGGATTAGATTTCTTGATTGTACCTCAAGAATATTTTCAGGTTATAGGGAGTTCCTCTTTCCATTATATCAGATTCGGATCCTGTGTCCACTTCTATCATTTGGAAGGGACATCAGAAGTCATTGGATAACAATTTATATTGCAATACAGCTTTTCATCCCCAATCAGATGGGATGTCAGAACAAATGATTCAAACGTTGTATGATATTCTTCAAGATATTTCAATGGACTACCATGGATGTTGGCATCAACATCGTTCTTTAGATTATTTTTCTTATAATAGCAGTTTTCATTCCAAAATACAGATGGATCCTTTTAAAGATTTGTATGGAATGCAGTGTTAGAATCTAGATTTTTGGGATGAAGTTGGTGAATGAATGTTAATGGGTCCAAAATTAGTATAGGTGGTGGTTGAGAAAGTGAAGATAATCCCGAGACACATGAGGACAATTAAGAGCATGTAGAAAAGTTATGCATATAACAAAAGGAACAATTTCACATCTTGAGGTAGGTGACGATGTTTTCCTTAAAATATCTCCTTGGAAAAGTGTGATGTGTTTTGGTAAGAAAGGTAAGCTAAGACCACGATTTATTTGTCCTTTTTAAATCATAAAAAATGATGGACCAGATGAATACTGAGTAGCTAGGATTCCATGGTTGTCTTAGGTACACAACATTTTTCTTGTTTCAATGTTGAGGAAGTATTTACCAGATTCAACTCATGTTTTTAGTACAGAAGCAGTTCTGCTGGAGGAGAACCTTTCATCTGTACAGAAACCGGTTAATGTTTTTTATTGAAGGGAACTTGTATTTCGGAATAATGTAATACACCAATTAATGGTTTTTGGGACTAACCAAATGGTTGAATGAGTATCATGGGAGTATGAAAATGCTATGAGGGAATTGTACCCTCACATGTTTAATAATTAAATAAAATTGCAAGGATAAAATTTTGAGAAGGTGGGGATAATGTAACACCCCATGGATTTCTAAAAAAATTTAAATTCTTGAAGTTTGGTTTAATTTATATATTTATAAGTAGACAGTAAATATAATTTTACTGCTTTAATGTTTTTAATTTTTAAAATTGTCATCTATAATTGTGTTCTGTATGTTATTAAGAGTTTAGTGGAACCAACTTGTTTTTTTGGTGAATAGAAACATACCAATATGAATTGAAATATGAATATAAATATAACCCAAATTAATACTAAATTGTATTATTATTTAATTTTCTTAAGGATTTATGATATTGATATCTTTTTTAATTTTTAAATGTGATACAAAAGCAGTTATAGTTTTTAAATAATTAATTTTTTAATTAAGTATTATTTTATTTAAAAATTAAATTAAAAATATTTAGAAAATTATTTTCAATAAAAGGACATTGTTTTTGAATTTTACACGCTGCTAAAAGGTTAGGGTAAATTTTGGAGATTTTTCTAAAATAGATGATTTATCGGTGATTTTTAAAAAATACAGTTTTGAGATTATGTGTGTTAATAAAATCATTAATGATGTAGTAATGATGTAAAAAATCTGGTTGAATTGTGTACAATAAAATAATTTATGAGGTGTCCCAAGTGGTTTATACCATGGGGAAAAACCAAGGGTATTCCCATGGATTTTCAAATTCCACTAATGAGGTGTCCCTTGGAAATTATTAAAATTATCCATCACTATTTCTATAAATACTTACCAATTAATTCATTAACATCATTAAAAATTCCTCATCAAAGAATTTATGGCCTCCTTACCTCCTTAGTATCCCTCCCATGGTTTCCTCAATTCCCCAAGGTCCCAATCATCTTGTTCTAGGTGTTACTATACATGGTAACAAAATTCTCAATTTCATTATTTTTTCCATTCAACTTCTCTTTTATGTGGTATAACTTCCAAGTTTCTATACCATCTGTAACACCAAGATATTTTATGATAAATATTCCTTTTAATTTCTTTGTTTTCTTGTGTTGTATGTTTCACCAAGATTATCTTCCTCTATACGCAACATCGTAATAGCTTGTAGTATACGCAACACTATTCATGGCTTGTGTTACACAAAATTTCAAGTTATTTCAAATAAAATTCATTTTACACAACACATAGTATAGATTTTGATCAATTTATAAATGTACAATGTTTTGATTATGTTATAAAAAACTCCAAATAAATCTCACACTACACGCAACACTGACCTGGCTTGCATTACATGCAAGAGTGACCTTCCCCTATAGCGTCGGTTGTACACAATATTGGGTTTCACTAAACAAGGATATTTTAGAATGAACTATCCATTATGAATAGTATTAACATAATTATGAATTTTATAATATTATCATTTATCTTACACATATACTAGAATATGGTATGAGAATAAAATAATTTTTTTGAGTAAAATGCCTATTTTTTAAAAAATGTTTTTTTGCCACCTTTTGATGGCACAACCAATTTAAATCTAGTTTCTAACATGTTTATAAGTTCAGTTAGAAAAAATAAAATTATAAATTTTAATAAGGATATAAAAATTTAGTTTGGATAAATTTTTTATATTTTTCTGATAACTTTCATATTTTGATGAGTAGTAAAAATACGCAAAATTATAATTAATTTTTTTTCATCAAGATAATTTATATGGTCAAATTATAATATTTAATGTTTTTAAAGTATAAATAGAATATATTTTTACCATTAAATATAATTTATGTCATTATCATTAATTTTAAATTAAATTCATAGGTAAAATCATTTCAATCTTTTGCAATGTTTTAAACCAAGACCCATTTTTTCGACAATGGGATTAATTTTTAAATAATTACATCATCTTCTGTGTTTTGAATTTGTAAAAATGGATTCCATATTTAGAATAATTATATCAAAATTATGTTAATTGGATACTTTTATTTTTTTGGCATTTTGAATAGAAAATACGGTAAATTTTATTTAGCACAATTAAAGGTAAATCTGGAAATTAAGGATAAAAATAATATTATAAAATTACAATAACACATACCAAAATTCTATTGGATAAATAAAAGTCGACCCATATCACATAAGGGTCATAATAGATTCATTTAATGGACTTTTTACCATGAAAATGATGTATTTATTATTAAACCCAAAGAAAGTGACAACATGTCACTCTCTTATATCATATAAGTGCAATAATTTTAATTTAGTGATACATTTCATAAAAAATAGAAAATAAATAGTCTGCATAAAGATAATAAAATTATCTACATCAATTGAATTTATTTATAATTTTTAGGGATTAAATAATTATTATTAATGATGACACAAGAGTGATGTACAAATTATTTTATGGATTGAAATATCTAATAAATTGTTTAAAAAATATTAAAATAAATGTTATATAAACTATTTAATGTGATCCACGAATTTTCTAGACAAATATAACATGTTCTGAATATATTATATTTTTATTTGAATATATCATCCATGTGGATTTTATTTAAATTCAAATAAATGAATAGTGAAAAAATTGACATTATTGTTATTTTATAAAAATAAATTATTATTAAATTGTTTAAAAATCACAAAATTGTTTATAAATGAAAAATTGAAATTTATAATCTCTAAAATATCATAAAGTATCCGATTATTGACAATTAATTACACATAAGTAATTATTTATAAAAATTTAATATTTAGAATATTATTACCAAAAATAAAATTAAACAGATTAAATAAGAATAAATCATGTAGATAAGGTTTAAAATTAATTACAAACATGTATAAATTTTATTGGATGATGATATTACAGCCCTATATCATCTAATATTATAATTGAGTCATTTTTTTAGGTTTTTAAGGGGGTTTTGATTTTATTATTAATTAATATTTTTGAGGATTCCAAAAGTGCCCATCTCTTCTTTTATAAAAGGGCACCTCATCCCTCTCCTCCTCACACAATTTTGAGAATTTATGATCGGCGAAACCCTACCCATTTCTCTTATCCACTTCCCTAGAAACATACCAGAGGTTCTGTTCATCTTCCAAGATCAACTTTAGTGCCCTAAGAGGTGGTTTAGAAGAGGTGCATCGAAGAAGAGGTAATATCCGTTACCGATTCTTTAAAATTCATTTCTTCTTATACATCCACTTTTTTTGTTTTTTCATAATAAAATAATAATATCATAATCACTAATATACTGGAATGTTATTATAAATATTAAGAAACCTGGTTCCACCTTCTATCCTTCTTACGAAAAATAAAACGATCGCGCACGCGTACATACGACTTACCGTCTCCAAGCCGTGGTGTAATCTATTTTTCCACCACCACATTAATTGGATGGGTATAATGGTGTAAATAATTACTATATATGATTATTATAACATGATACTAATTCTGAGATATTATAAAATCCACTCCAATACCATTCAACAATTATGGGAATAATATTGTCGCTCGTACGTACGTACATATTATCGTCCTCACGACGCGATGAGATTCATTCTCCATGTTAACCATTAAAGAATGATTATAAAGTATATATATAATAAAAATCATGAAATATAATACATAATAGTTCTAATGGATTTATTTATATATATTTATATATATATCATTGACATACTTCCATTGAATACAATAAGGAAATGAAAATAGCGCTCAGGCGTACATACGATATACCGTCTTCATGAATGGTGTATTTCATTTCATTTATCTATCTATTATATATATATGCTGAATATATATGATATATAAAATCATGTATTACATTATATATTTATATAGAATGGATATATGTAATTATATCAAGAAAAACATATCCAAACACGTACGATAAATAAAACGATTTTACCCAAAATATTGCATTAACATGGAATTGGCAAAAGAAAAGGTAATATAATGTCATAAGTGAATCACATATGATATCATAAATATTACTATGGTTATGTTAAAAGTTAATAATATTATTTAACCCACTTTACAAGAGTTTTAGACATGTATATAAAAAATTGGAACAAAGGTAAGGGATAATTTTGCAATCTCATTTTTATCTGCGATTGCTTATACGTAAGTATTTACTAGGGTTATATTTATCATCCATGTCTGTGTTTTATAATTTTTTTTTCATAAAGTGTTTAATATTATTCAATGTATTTTTCATGTATTTTTTATCCTTTTAGACTTTTACTATGTAGTATGGAGGAAATATTTTTTTTGTTTACCATACGCGGTAATTTTTGACTTTCTGGAAAAAGTATACGGAGAATGTTTTTTTAACTTATACAACATGAACGGATTTTTAAAGTTTCATAACACCTTATTTTCATGAAGATTACTATACAATATTTCATAATTATTTTCAAAAAAATCATTTCCTTTTAAAATTCCATTTCATTTTTTGAAAAGAAGATTATTTTGAAGAAGAGAGGATATTTTCCTCAAGAATTCATTTCATTTTTTTTATCAAAACAATTTTTCATATAAGATGACATTATTTAGTATGTTTATGTTTCAATTCAATGTATCTATTATTTACATGGTTTGATTTTTCTTATGATGAAATTATATCCAATTGTTTTCTATGGAATATTTTATTAAGCGATGATGTTTATGAAACCCATTTTATTCTTTGGGTTATAATGATTGATTTATGATTGTTTTGTGGCACACATAATAATAATTTTAATATGATATGGGAGGGACAAATATCTCTCTTAAATGAATTACATAATGATTTGTATTTCATGAGATAGAAATGGCTGGAATGACAAGTAAATCTGGTTCAGTAATACGGGGAAGGAACGACAAGTAAACCCTGTTCAGTTATGGAATTTGTCCACTATGATGGTCTTTGTAGTAATTCCATTCCTACCATGGAAATCATATCATGTGATTAATGGTTTTCCACAATTACATGTTTTATTCCATTTCTATTTTATCATTATTGATGTTTCTTTATGATCTATGCCTTACATACTACCAAGATTTATTTCACAACTCATGATTTTTATGTTTAAACATTATGTTCACGTTTTTTTAAGTTAAAATGTATATGGTTTGTTTTATTTTCTACATACTCACCCTTGCTGAGCATTTGATCTCACCCTTTATATGTTTTTTCCCACGATACAATAAAAGTTTTTATGTATGAAAAAAGGGGAATATCTAGTAGATGATATATATATACATATACATATATACATATATATATACAGTAGCATTATTATGTCATAGGTACTTTATGACTTTTTCAAAAAATTACAATGAGAATGTTTTTTTTTCTTATTCGGCATGAATTTATTTTTATTCTTTCATAAAAACATATTTACATGAAGCTTATTCTAAAAGATTTCATGATTATTTTCAACAAAATTCTTTTCTTTTAAAATTTCATGACTTTTTGAGAAATGAAATTGTTTTTTAAGAAGAGATAATATTTTCCTCAAGAATTAATTTCAAGTGTTTTATCAAAAATATTTTCCATTTAAGATGAAATTATTTAGTGTGTTAATGTTTAAACTATAATGCCTCTATTATTTACTTGGTTTTATTTTTCATATGATGAAAGGATATACATTTGTTTTAGATGTATTTTGTTATGAAGGGACGAGGTTTATGAAACCCATTTTATTCATTGGGTTATGATGAATAATTTATGATTTTTTTGTGGCACACGTTTCAATATGAGATGGGTGGAACCTATATCACCCTCCAATGCATTGGGTAAATATTTATATCTCATGAGATAAACATGGATGGAAAGGAAAATAAATCTGGTTCAGTAATACAGGGCTAGCACAACAAGAAAACGAAGTTTAGTATTGGACTTCATCCACTATGATGGTATTGGAAACAATGCCTTGGTTAATATAGAAACACTATCATTTTCTTAATGGTTTTCAACAATTATATGTTTTATTACCATGCTACATTATCATGATTGAAGTTCCATTATGATCTATGCCTTTCATACTTCCAGTTTTATGTTATTTTGCAGGATTTGGATGATTAAACATTATTTTCATGTTTTTAACTTCAAATGTATATGGTTTGCTTTATTTTCTCCAAGATTAACCATTCTGAGAATTTTATCTCACCCTTTATATTTTTTCTTTTCCCCAGTATATAAACAAATGTTTTAAGTATCAAAACAAAAGTAGAAGATCTTTATGGGAGATGTTGAAGATCTGTCACCATGATTAGATGATTATGTTCCAAGTTTCCAAAGACACTAAACTATTACATTCCTTTGGTTTCTGTTTTTTTATGTATTCAGTATTCCTCAAAATTAATTTAAAGTCCATGTATGTCAATCGTGGGTCTCTATAGTTGGTATCAGAGGAATGGTTTAGTTAAAATTTGGAAACTAGGATTTGAAATCTTCAGTGAGATCTCTACAGATATTTCTACGATATGTCTAGGGATGTCCCTAAGGATTAGAATAAGTATATGTTACAATCCTATAATTATGATAATGATCATGAATAACCTAGGATTAATCATAAGAAGTTATATATTGAAAGTAATCAACTTCATTACGTTGTTTTCCTAGTATGATTTTTTTCCTCTCACGCTATTTATTTTGGGTTTAAATAATGGATGGAACCTGAACGAACCGTGTTAATGATCAATGAACTAGGAAATACAATGATTGAACTCCTGAAAACCAAATCTTATGGGAAATGGAGTGAAAAATATTATTGGTATACATACACAAGCTATGAATCTTTATGGACTTCCAATTGAGCTGAGAAGGGAACAATATTCTACTGAGTTCTTCATGAGGAAACATCCACTTTCTTTCACATGGGTCTTCTGATCCACTTGTTTCTGAACAATGGATCAGTACCATTGAAAATATATTTTCAATACTTCTCTGTTCAAAACAAGTAAAACTCATTTTGGTTGTTTACCGTTTAGAAGGTGAAGCCGACTAGTGGTGGACTCTAATTAAGAATTGAAGGCCTAAATATGAAATTGAATCCATGGAATGAGTCATGTTCAAGAACTTCTTTTTCAATAAGTACTTCCCTTGTATTCTTCAAAAAATGATAGAAATGTAGTTCCATGATCTTAAGCAAAGGGATGATGAATCTACTGGTAGATACGAGGTGAATTTTACAAGCCTTGCAAGGTATGCATCTAGATTTATCATCCATCCTGAATGTAAAGGTGATCAATTCTTCATTGGATTAAAACCAAGTCTTCAATGTGCATTAACTATAAGATTCTTCATTAGCTATGAAGAGATTGTGCGTTGTGAAATCAAGGTAGTACTAGAAGTTGGTGTTACATATCCTTCTCATGGTTTTAACAAGAAACGAAAGATGGATTTGAAGGAAAAATCTCAAAAAAATGGTGAAAAGAAGATGAATGATTCTTTATGGTCAAAGTGTGGAAATAAGCATGGTGGATATTTTATTAAAGGGACTATAAAATGTTTTACGTGTGGAAAATAAGGACATCAGGTAGCTTAGTGTTGAAGTAATGTGAAAAAGGTAGCTAATGATGTGAATAGAAAAAATACTACAGAGAACACACCACCAACACTTCAATGCTACAAGTGCAAGGAAATGGGGAATTATTCTAACCAATTCCCCTATCCAAAGGTTAATGATGATCGACATCAACAACCACTTCAGGAAAAGGATAATGTGAAGACACTTGCGATCACTGTTGGTGATGTTGAATATGAAAATGAATTGGTCGTATGATTAAGTGTTTATGTAACGAGATTCCAAAATAGTGTAGTATTGGAATATCTATGTATTGGTTTATTGTGATTTTCAATAATAATATGGTACCTATAACCATGAAAATTGATTGAAATATTTTTGGAAAGAAGTTGATATGCACATATTGAAGGGATAAGGAGAAAATAATATGTTGGATATTATTAATGAGGTCATGTCTAGTATAAGGACAAAGTGATATCATGATGTGAGTATATAGAATTTTTGGGATTTTGGTATGTGGAAAGAGTTAACTTGTGACAACATTCATGTTTTCACTAAGGTTCTATGGTAACTCATGTTTTGATATAATAAATTATTATGTTATTCACAAGTTTGGAATACGACAAACAAGATATATCTTATGACATATGGGCGACAAATGATGGTAATCACATCCTTTGTATATGACCTCTCTAATAATATTTTTCTTTATACTATGAGATTGGACAAAAGGATTTTGGATAAGCCTAAATATTGGAATAGGTTAAGTTAGAAATTATATAGTATTTTTTAAGGCTAGGACTGTTTGGTATTATTGTTTTAGTGAAAGGAAAATCCGTAGGACGGGTGACAACCCATCGCATCAGACAAGGATGTGGGAATTGAACCCAAAACTGAAGTGCAACAGGCCTTTATCGCCTACAACTGACCTACAAGAAGTCCATGGTTACTAGAAATTAGTTTTTTGTTATTAAGAGGTATTATAGATGATGTATAAGTGCAATTTTGGGCCAATATATTTTTAATATAACCATATATGGACTTATGTAGATTTGATAACTTTTGCTAACCTTTTGTTTGAGGAAGATGGAATGACCCATAATTCTATCACATGAACATCTAATACTCAAAGAATGAGAAATTCGACTTAATTTCAATAAGACATGAAGTGGAAATTGTTCAAGGAATGACCAACAGTGAGATTATACCAAAATCAAGTAAGTATTTTCCCTAATTAAAAAATTTCAACTTTAGGAAAATGATATTGAAAACCAAAAATGTTGTCCTAGTACCCTATTATCCAGTGATTCAGATGGTACCTTAGATCATCAAAAATATATAGCTTTGTGATTGTTGATTTTTTCATAGAAATGTTCTTTACCACTCTCCATCAGAACTTGATCGTAATATTTGTCTTCCATATTCATATTTTCAACTATGTTCTCCTATGTGGAAACCCAGTGGTGAGTTAATTTGCATAACTGTTACGTTTCATACTTTAGTTTTTAAAATTAAGTTTTGGTATTCCTTTTTTCTATGTGGATTTCTATAAAAGAAACTTACAAGTAGTAAACCACTTATAACCCCGACGAATTTGGATGAAGAAATTCATTTTATGGGGGGTATAATGTAACACCTCAAAATTTTATGATAAAGATTACTTTTAATTTTAGTGATATCTTTTGTTTTATGCAACACCAAGGTTATATTGTCCTATATGAACCACCTTATTATCTTTTAGTATTTGCAAACACTATTATTGGCTTGTGTTGCACGCAAGAGCGACCATCCTCAATAGCCTGTGTTGTAAGCAATACCGAGTTTTACTAAACAATGATAGATTATGATCTAGACATTATGAATAGTATTAAACACATTTTTTATTTTATAAAAATATCATTCATCTTACACATATTATACAACATGGTATGAGAACAAAATAAATTTTTCAGTTAAAATAAGTATTTTTCAAAAAAATACAGTTTTTCCACCTTTTGATGGCGCAGTTAAATTAAATATAGTTTTTGACATGCTTATAAGTTCATGTGGATGAAATAAACTTATTTATTTCAATAATGATATTAAAATTAATTGTGGATAATTTTTTAATATTTTTCTTTTAACATTCATATTTTGATGAATAGTAAAAATACGTTAAATTTTAATTAAAAAAATTTATCATCAATATAATTTATATGGTTAAATTATAATATTAAATGGTTTTAATGAATAAATAGAATTTATTTTTACAATTTAATATTATTTACATCATTATCATTAATTTGACATTCAATTCAAAGGTAAAAACATTTCAATCTTTTGCAATGTTTTAACTTTTAGAACCTGTTTTCTCAACATCGGGATTAATTTTAAATTAAATAATGCAACTCCTGTGTTTTTAATTAGTAAACATGGATTATATATTTGGAATAAGTAGGTCCATATTATGTGAATATGCTAATTTTTATTATTAGATATTATGAATATTAACTACGGTAAATTTTATTTACTACAGTTAAAGGTAAATCGGGTAATTAAGGGTAACAATAATATTATAAAATTACTTTTACACTTGTATTAATATAATTGGATGAATATATTTCGTCCTAAAATATACATGGGACTAAATGGTGTATTTTGTAACCCACTTGGATGTGATTAAGACCTTTAATTTATTTTATTCAATGAAAGTGAAAAATGTATCACTTAGAATTTAATAATAAATGTATTTTTAATATAAGGATAAACAGAATATAAATTAAATTATAAATACTCATTTGAAATATAAAATATTTATCTTCATCATGGTAATTTATTAGATATTTTTACGAAATATATAACTACCTTAATATCTTATACATTAATGATGCAAAAATTATTTATTTAGTGAAAAATTGATAATATTGTTTTTATTAAAATAATTATAAGCATAAAAAGACCAGAAACCTGACCAACCCTTATTGGTCGAGTATATCTATACCATAATCATTCAATGGTTGACTTTGGGACCATTTGGAGACTTATAAAATATATTATTACATTTATGTTATTTTATTTTAAATGATGTCAATGTTGTCACCTTCATAATCTAATAAACACAACATTTAAAAAGTTGGATGTTTTTTATGATAAATTCTAATAAAAGTATGATTATAAAATAAATTTTATTTATATTCATAATATTATTTTATTTATAATTTTTATGAAAAAAATACGTATAATAAATAATTATAGAAAAATGATGTAGTAATTATTTTATTAAGAGAAATATCAAATAAATTGTTCTGAAAATATTAAAATAAATATTATATGATCTAATTAATGTCCTCCAAGAAATTTTCTAGACTAAAATTACATGTTAGGAATCTATTAAATTTTTTGGTTCAAACATATCATCAGTGTGGATTTTATTTAAATTCAAATAAATGAATTGTGTCAAAATTGAAACTATTGATATTTTATGAAAATATAATATTATTAAAATTTTTAAATATCGCAATGATATTTAAAAATTACAAATTAAAATTAATATGTTCTACCATGTCATAAATTATCCAATTATATACAATTAATAACACATAAGTATGTATTTATAACCATTTAAAATTTATAACATTTTTACCACAAATAAAATTAAATAGATTAAATAAGGATAAATCAAAATGATAATTTTTAAAATAAACAAAAAACATGTCTAAATTAGATTTTTTATGATATTAAAACCTTATCGTATCTCCTAACCTAATTTAAATCACTTTTTATGTTTTTATGTGGGGTTTGAGTTTATTATAAATTATTATTTTTGAGAGATTCTTAAAGTGTCGCTCTCCTCTATTATAAAAGTGAACCTCATCCCTCTCCTCTTCACACCATTTTGAGCCTTCAAGCATGGCCAAACCCTACCAATTTATCTTCTAAACCTCTATATTTACATTATAGTGGTTTCAGTCTTCTCAAAATACCAACTCTAGTTCCCTAAATGGATGATTAAACGAGGAACGTCGAGGAAGAGATAATCTCTTCAACCGATTCTTTTAGGTTTCTTTCTTATTCTAATTCCACTTCATCAGTTGTTTCATTATAATGTAATAAAATTAGTATCAATAATATACTTATATGTTATTATAAAAATGAAACAACCATATTTCACCTTATATACATCCTATGAAAAACAAAATCACCACACGTGCGTACTTACGGAATACCGTCTCCACGCCATGGTGTAATCAGTTTTTCCACCACCACCATACTTGGAAGGGTATAATTGTGTGAATAATAACAATATATTATTATTATAGAATCATATTGAGTCTGAGATATTATATCATCCACCCCAATTCCATTAAATAATTATGGGAATGATATCATCGCTCGTGCGTACGTACAGATTACCGTCTCCATGACACGATGAGATTTATTCACCAAGTTAACCATTACAAAATGATTATAAAGTATATATAATAAATAATCAAGAAATATAATACATAATAAAGATATTGTGTTTATGTATATGTTATTTAAATACTTCTATTCAATTTAATATGGAAAATAAAACTTCTTTCATGCGTACGTATTGTCTACCGTCTCCATTAATGGTGTATTTCATCCCATTTATCCATCTATTAAATATATATATATATATACATTAAATTGTAAATATATATTATATATAAAACATTTTTTACATTCTGGTAGTATTTATCATGATCTATTTAATCATATGAATAATTACTGGTCAAAATATGTACGATAAATGAAACAATTTCACCCAAAATGTTGCTTTAAAATGTAATTGAAAAATTAATGGGTAATATAAAGTCGTAAGTGAATCATATATGACATCATAAATATTATTATGGTTATTTTACAAGTTAATAATATTTTTAAACCCACTATATAGGAGTCTCAGACACATACAAAAGAAATTGGATATAAGGTAAGGGATAATTTTGCAATCTCATTTTCATCCGAGATTCCTTATTCATATGTATTTACAGGGGTTTTATTTACCATCCATTCCCATGTTTTATTAAAATGTGTTCATAATGTTTTTAATATTCTACCATGTATGTTTTATGTATTTTTTACCCTATTTTGACTTTGACATGGAAGATCTTTTTGGGAGATGTTGATGATCTTTCACCATGATTAGAAGATTTTGTTCCGAGTTTACAAAGACACTAAACTATTATGGTCCTTGGGTGTCTATTTTTGTTATGTATTGAGTATTCTGAAAATGTAATGTAATGTCCATGTACATCAAGCTTGGGTGTCTAGAGTTGGTATCAGAGGAAAGGCCTAGTCAACCATTGGAAACTAGAATGTGAATTCATTAGTGAGATCCCTAGAGATAATTCTATGGTATGTCTAGGGATGTCCCTAACATTTAGTATAATTATAGGTTATAGTCCTATAATTATGGTAATAGTAATAGAATTAATCCTATGATGTTAGATATTTAAGGTACTTTTCCACTATTATGTTGTTTTCCAAGCATTATTTTTCCTCTCAAATAATTATTTTTGGGTTTTAGATGACGGTTGGAACTTGAAGGAACCATGTTGATCAATGTAATGGTAATTGGAATGATTTTCCTCATTAATAAACCAATGTTATAGGATATGGATTGAAAATTCTTATTTCTATACTTACATAAGCTATGTATAATTCTAGACTTCCAAATGAGAAGATAAGGGAACAATATTCTATGGAATCCTTCATGAGGCAACATCCACCTTCATTATGTGGGTCTTCTGATCAACTTGTTGCTGAACAATGGATCACTACCATTGAAAAGATATTTTCCATACTTCGCTGTTCGGAATATGATAAATTCATTCTGGCTTTTTTCCGATTAGATGGTGAAGCAGTCTAGTGGTGGATTCTAATTAAGAATACAAGGCTGTTGACGCTCCTTTCATCACAGAGTCTAAGGATTGGAAAAGGGGAATATCTGAACTCAAATTGATTCAGCCTTTGAAGAAAACATCAAAAATCAACAAAGGGATGAACAAAAAGAACATTGCCAATAGGACGCGCAAGTTCCCTCATAGTCGCGCAAGTGTACTTGCGCAATGCATAATGGTCGCTGAAGTGACTTGCGCGACCTAAGTGATAACCTCACGGGGTCTTCTCCAGCCTATAAATAGACCATGTGGGACACCCATAGCGAGGAGAATTTTTTTTCCCAGAAACTCGGATTTGAGCTCCCGGCGCCCTAGTCTCATCTCAAAGATTATGAAACACTTCTAAGGTAATTTCGTACCTAGAACGGAAGATCTAAAGAGGGAGAGGAAGGCCTATGTTTTGAAACTCATCAACACTTGCGTGCCTGAGTGGCCAACCCTTAAGGGAAAAATCCATACATGCGCACCGCCTTACTCCTTCAATAGGACTTGCGTGCCCCTCTTCTGAAAGAGCCTCAAGAGGATTTTAAAGGCTTTAACCAAGAGTCTCTCAAGTATTACCCTGCTGGTCAACTATCTCACAAATACCCATGTGTCGCGCAGGTATACCTACGTGACCGAGACTTGCGCACCCACGCAGTACCAGCGCGCCTTCCAGGACTTGTGCGCCCCTACCTTTTTGGGTGCCCTTCTTGCCCATTTCACCCCTCTTAAGCCATTCCACCTCTCCTACTCAAGATTCAATCTTCAAGACACACTTCAAAGCCATTAATGGCATGATTTATTGATTTTGATTCCTTATATGAAAGGAACTCTGTGGAATATCTCTCAAAACCTAGTGATTTACACATCTTCATGTCACTAAAGATTGAGATTTCATTCATTCAACCTCATCCATTATGATGAGAGAACTCATCAAGTCTGGGCCTCCTTTTCAGGAATAATCCCTAGTCATAATTCTCAAATCTGGGCATCCTCCTTAGGAGTAAGCCCCAATTCCTCATTAACATGGGCCCCCTTTTCAGTAATAAGCCCCAGTCGTAATTCTCAAATCTAGGCATCTTCCTTAGGAGTAAGTCTCAACCATAATTCTATTAACCTGGGCCTCCTTTTCAGGAGTAATCCCCAGTCTCAAATATGGGAATCCTCTTTAAGAGTAAGCCCCAAGTCCCTTAATTTTTCAAGTCTCTCAACCTGGGAATCCTTTTCAGGAGTAAGCCCCAGTCTTAATTTCTCTTAACCAGTCCTAATTTACCTTTGATTTGGGATTCCTTTTCAGGAGTAAAACCCAATCATAAGTCCTCTCCTAATTTGGGCCTCCTTTTCAGGAGTAAGACCCAAGCTAGAGTATTCAAAATCTTCATGAAGCACATATACCCTTATGGACCCTGTTTCTAGATTTCATCCCTGAAGTAAATCCTAATCTTCATTTATCTGGGCAGTCATACATCTATAAACCCCACATTATTTCTTATGATTGCATCTTTCATGGAACAATTGTCTGATTTTTTACCAATACCTATTGTTTCTCACACCGAGCATGACTCACATGAGCTTAGAGTGTAAAGGTAATTATGAAATTCTTCTATGAGCCATCAATCATAAACATCATACTCCTTTAATAGAACTACGTGGGTTCTGATTCCTTTTATAAACATAGGATACGTTGGTAGCCCATCTGTGGGTTCGATCCCAACTCTGAAATAATTCATGTCCTTCAGAATGACAATAAACTTTAAGTGCCCCACTGAGTGGCTTTAAAACTAGTATGATCATCATAAGGACCAAGATACTTTTACGTATCAAAGGATACCATTGACTAAGAATCTATAACAAATAAAAATGATTCTTTATCAGTGAAGAACCTCGAATACATATATTCTCTAAATTTCCTACGTATCGATCATTGATTGTCATATCTAATGGAAAACACATTTTATACATGGTAATGTAATAAGGATTCCTGAATATAACTTAAATCTATAAAGAGAGTCCCAGAGTAGACAATAATTCCCCTCAAAAAGATGTGATGAGTCCGACCTCCCATCATCTCGACAAATGCAAATTCGTAAGCCTCATCAGTCCACAAACTAATGACCACCTACCTTTGGAAAGTATGTCCTAATGGATGTAGAATCATTGAATGTTTCTGGTGCTACGAACAAACCCATTAGAAACTGATCGGAATGTTTGAACCTCCCATCAAAGGAGGTCATCCCTGATGTCCGAGGGAAACAAAAAATGGTGAACCCGACGTGAATCCTTAACAATGTTAAACTGATGTTTTACCTATTTGTTAGGCCCCTATTTAAAACTCAATAAGAGGGCCAACAAAAACAATCATTGACATATGTGCTCATAAAAAAGATGTAGTGGCTGAATTTATCTTCATTAAGTCTGTTACATCAAACAGACACTCTTTTCCAAGATCTTCTTCATTTCTAGAATGGCTGCTCTCAAGTTCACACCTGTGAATACTGCTGCAGCAAATGCTACTACTGCTACTCCTGCTGGATCATTGTCCACTCTAAGGACAATATCACCAACTCAGCGTCTTCAAAGCTGGGTATCAAATGCACTGGTTAAGGAGTACCATCAACACGGTACCATCCCAACTATGGAGGCTGCCCGAGAATCCCTCCATGTGAACAACTCACACTGGTCGTTCGGACAACGACGACCAGTGATCAAGAAGCAGGCGGTGCTGACTACCGTCTCCAACCGTTTTGGGTCGTTATCCCCGGAACGCAATCACCATTCACTCCCTTATTCTCGGGAGGTGAATGAGAAGGTCCTTCATGGCCTTAATTCAAAAAAATAGGAGTACTTCCTGAGGACTCCCACCAATAGTCGCCGCCAGACTCGTGTGGCAGTGCAACCTCAACATGATGAGGGTACCGACTCCAGGTGTTCCGCTCAGGTTCCTCGAACCCGAGTAGGAAAGACGAATCACCAGAGGCGAAGTCCAGTTAACAGTGAGCAGGTTCTCATCTCTGCAATCTCCAGAAAATTCCATCAACCTAACTTGGTGGCAAGCAACGAGCAGGCACACACACCTGCCCGTTTTAATTCTGCTGTCTAGTAGACTCGTCTGGAAGCATCACGCCAATCCCGCCAAGAAGTTTCGGTGGAGAACTATAGGCAGGAACATACACCTATTTATATATCCTCAGGTAGTCAGCAGGCTCGTCTGACTACATATGATGGATCTCGTCAACTACGTTCAGTGAAGTGTAATCAGCTGGCACATACACCAGCTAGTACTAATCAAGCCTACCAACAGTCTCACTTTCTAGCATTCGGAAAAGTTAGTCAAAAATCCCAGACAACAAATAGGATGCAGACTCAATGCTATGCCCCCACACATGAGTACTATCAGGATTCACTGATAGGAAAAGGAGGACAGGAGCATGCACATACACCTACTCCAAGCCCGGAATGGACGTATATTCCCGTTCTGGCAGCTAAAGTCACCAACCATATTATATCAATGGTGAAATAGCAGAAGCACATCCCTGCTCATATTTTGGATGCCTGCCAGGACATTATAACAACTTCAGCCGCATCTCAGGGAAAGACACATAAATCTATCCCTACCAGTGGAGTGGCACATCAAGAAGTCACTCCAGAATAGACACACACATCTGTTCCAGTCCAAGAGGGTTGTGGGGCATACTCCCCCATATCATACGGACATCCAAGTCCATCACATACACCTGATTTGAGTGGATATTGTTAGCTTAACATGACCATATTTTCTGATCAGGCACATACACCTGCTCAGAGTAGCCACTTTCGTCAAGAACTGGTTTCCAAAGGGAGTGAGAAGGCGTCTAAGAAAAAGACCCTCCCAGCACAATCATGAGATAAAGAGCCAATATGTAACAAGCACTACTGGAATGTGGGTTTTCCCCACAGTTACATACCAACGGTTTGATAGAACCGTTGGTAAATGATTAAAATAGAGGTTTTTCCCAACGGTTTCTTAGAACCGTTGGGATAGCTTGGTTTGGGGGAGTTTTTCCCAACGGTTGCCTAGAACCGTTGGGATAGGCCTTGTCTTGGGGATTTTTTCCCAACGGTTCCTTAGAACCGTTGGGGTAGGCCTTGTTTTGGGGAGTTTTTCCCAACGGTTCTAAGGAACCGTTGGGATAGACCTTGTTTTGGGGAGTGTTTCCCAACGGTTCTAAGGAACCGTTGGGATAGGCCTTGTTTCGGGGAGATATGCCAACGGTTTTAAAAAACCGTTGGCAAAGGTTTTCCCCAAATCCCCAGCAGCCCGTTCTCTCCCCCATTCGCATTACAGAGCCCTAACGGGAGCAGCAGCAGGCGATTTTGGAGTACTGCCGGCCGGACCTTGAAGCTCTTCTTCAGGTTCTTCTTCTTCTTTATCTCAAAAGGTATTCAAATGTTTGGATAGTATTGAAACTTATTTTTATTTTCCCTTCAGTTTAGACGATTTTGGAGCTACTTCAGGCGCCTAAGGGTGAGTTTTCTTGAAAATTCCTTTTTGGATTTTACCCTTTGAACATGGGATGTCATTTGTGAAAGGTTATATAAATCGAATTGATTGTTCGATTTATGAATTGAATTGTAAATTAAATTAATTAAGGGTATTTTATGGTTTGCATTCCCCTTTAACACTTATATTTTATGTTACCATGTTAGATATATTATAACTAATGCATGTGATATCTTTATAGTCTTGTTAGGAGTGTTATATTAAAAATTCCCATGTGAGTGCTTGAATTTTCATTGAATTTCTAGCCATTATGAGTTATGTTGAGACCATGATATGGAATTGATTTATTAAGCAAGAGAATCTCATTATCTTGTCATTACAACATGAGTAAATGAAGCTTCACTCTTTTCAGGTTATTATTTGATTGAGTCGCCATTTTGAGGTGAGTTGTATTAAATACCTTTGTTTTTGACCTTGGTATGTTTAATGAATTGTTTAAATGAAATGAAATTCATTAAATGATTAATAGTAAATAGTGATACATGGATTCTATTAGGATGTCAGGTATATAATCTTGTTTCTATTAACTTATATGCTTTATGTGATAAATGGATTCACAGTGGAATTCCACGGATAGACTCATTTCTTTGAATATTGATTAAGCCATTGGTGATACATGGATCCAAGGGAGGGATTCCATAGATATACTTATTGAATGTAGAATTATATTCCAATTGATACATGGATTCTTATGATAATTCCATAGATAGACTTATTGAATGTAGAATTATATTCCAATGATATGCGTCTTGTGTGGTGGTGGTGTGGTTTATGTGTTTTATGGTAGTAGTGAAGTGTGTGATTATGTAGTTAATGTGAACCCATAGTTTGAGTATTTTGTGCTATCTATATATCATGTATTTTTATGTTATTTCTACACATTCCCAACCAGAGTTGGATAAACTTACCAACGATCAGAGGTTTTGAGTTATGGGTATTTTTTCTAATATCTAGGATGGTGGTTATATGTTTGGATAGCTACCATGTCTTCCCTACTCTTCCTTAAAAATTGATTGACCATGTGTTTTTAGGCAAGATGCGATGTGATTGTCCATGTGTCTTCAGGTGAGATGTACTATGATTTCCCTAGTGTTTTTCGGTGAGGTGTGATGTGATAAGGCTATAATAAGATGGGGCATGTGGTTGGGGTCATGTAGGGTAGGAGGATGGAACAAGGTTGATGTTATTCATGTTCATGATACCCTACTAATATGGTTATGGGATGAGTCATGCTGTTATGTGATATAACACATTAAGTTCTTGTTGGTTTTACATTTTTTCAATAACACATTTGTATGTTTTTTTGACATGTGTAGTTGATACCTTGATTATTTTCTTCCTTTATCATTTACTTAAATGTATTTTCTATTATAGTTAATGCCTATTGAATTGTTTATGACAAAATGTCTTATATAGATTCTTTTTACAGAATGGACAGAAGTTGTATGTATGAAACCGATCGGATCTCAGACGATTTTCAAAACAATTTGGAGAGCTTTATAGATTTTGCATTTCACAATGCTTCAGATAGTGGTCGCATACACTGCCCATGTTCCAATTGTGTTGGTAGACCTTGGTTGAGCCGTGAAGAAGTCAGCTACCACATAACCAAAAATGGGTTTCAAGCAAACTACTTTCTGTGGTATCACAGTGGGGAGAAAACGAAATCTCAAATTGGTGATGATCGAAATGAAAAGACTGGAATGGAGAATTTGTTAGATGATCGGTTTCCGTTTATTCGTCATCATGAAAAAGAAAGGATTTCGACTCAAGAAGACTTCGATATGAGGACAGCTGATGCATCTAGTGAAAATGATGATATTGATAGGGTGAAAAAATTGAATGATGCTGCCACGACTCCAGTATATCGACAATGCGATAAAATGAAAAAGCTGGAATTTTTAATCTGATTATTTCATGGGAAAACTATGTATGGGATTTCTAATACAGCAATCGATTACATTCTTACCCTCTTGAAGGATTTACTTCCAGATGATGCAGATATTCCCTCAAACCACTATATGGCATGGAAGTTAGTTGAGGAACTTGGATTCTCAAGAAACAAAATTCATGCTTGCCCGAAAGATTGCAGTTTATTCTGGGAGGAAACCGCTGAACGAAATGAATGTATAAAATGTGGCACGTCCCGCTGGAAGTCAAAATCTTATGGAACACCATCCCGCGTTCCACAGAAAGTAATTTGGCACTTTCCATTGATCCCCAGACTCCAGAATCTTTTTATGTCTGATGACATATCAATAAAAATGAGATGGCATGATACCGAGAGAAAGAAGACTGATGATGAGTTGGTTCATCCTGCAGATGGATTTGCATGGAAGAGATTTGATGCTCGAAATCCTGATTTTGCAGCTGACATCCGTAATGTGAGGCTGGGTCTTTCATGCGACGGTTTTAATCCGTTTGGGCAGATGCTTACTTCGCACAGCACATGGCCCGTTTTTATGCACATTTATAATCTTCCCCCATGGTTGTGTATGAAAAAATCTTTCACTTTCATGAGTATACTCATATCTGGTCCTTCTGATCCCGGCAATGATATTGATTTATACATGCAACCTTTAATAAAAGAGTTGAAGCTTCTTTGGGATGTGGGTGTGCGCACATACGATGCATGTTCGAAAGACATATTTTAGATGTGCGCTGCGCTTATGTGGACAATCAATGATTTTCCGGCTTATGCAATGATGTCTGGATGGAGTACAAAGGGGAAACTGTCATGTCCAGTTTGTCTGACGAATACACGATCCATAAGACTGAAACATCGTTGTAGTTTCAGTTTTATGGGACATCGACGATTTTTGCCAAAGGATCATCCATATAGAATGAATCGTCGAAGATTTGATAATACTATAGAGACCGATGATCCACCTCAGCGTATGTCTGGAACTGATGTGCTTAATGAATTGAAAGATTTCAGTTTTTCGTTCGGGAAGGGTCAAATGAAATCTGGAAAGAGAAAGAATGTTTCCACAGAAACCTGTTACAATTGGAGGAAGAGGAGTATCTTTTTTGATTTGCCTTATTGGTCAACCAATTTGCTACGTCATTGCTTAGACGTAATGCATATTGAAAAGAATATATGTGAAATGTTGCTTTCAATTCTTCTAAATGTCAAGGGGAAGACAAAAGATGATTTACGATCTCGACGTGACTTGGTGGATTGGGGAATCAGACCAGAATTGCATCCTGTGCGTATCAGTGAAAATAAATGGCAACTTCCATGTGCTTCTTATGTGATGACACCTACTGAAAAAAAAAACAATTTTTGGAAGTATTAGAGACTATTAGAGTTCCTGATGTCTATTCAAGCAGCATATCTAAACGGGTCAATAGAAGAGAGTTGAAGCTAAAATCTTTGAAGACTCATGATTATCACGTTCTACTGCATGAGTTGCTTCCAATAGCAATCCGTCATCTTTTGTCCAATAATTTAAGGGTGGGTGTTATTCGGTTGTGCCATTTGTTTAGAGATCTTTGTGCTAAGAAGTTGTCCATGTCTTTCTTGCAAAAAATGTTGACAGATGCCCCATTAATTTTGTGTGAGTTGGAGAAAATATTTCCCCCATCATTTTTCACATGCATGCTGCATCTGACTGTCCATATTCCAACTGAAATACTTCTCGGAGGACCTGTTTCTTTTCGTTGGATGTATCCAACTGAAAGAAATATGTTCATATTAAAGTCTTATGTTCGAATCAAGAATCATCCCGAAGGTTCTATCGTGAACGGTTACTTAGCTCAAGAATGTATGGATTTCTGTTCAATGTATTTGTCTGATCTTACTACAAGAATGAACAGACCAATGAGAAATGAAGAAGAACAATATGAGCAAATTGAACCCAGTTTTCCATCACTTCCTCAAACAGGAGGAATTCCTGGATCATATACATTGAAGACATTAAGCCATGAAGAGCGAGAGATGGCACATTGCACAGTTTTGTTCAACTGTGATTTGTTCGATGACTATATCAGGTAACAAAATTGAATATGTATATATCTTACATATATATATGTTAAACTATTCATATTTTTTATCTACAAGGAACATAAAACAATGATAAATTGGAAGCATCGTTCTTTATCTTTGAGAAGGAGAGAGACTTTGCATAGAAAAGAGTTTTCTGCTTGGTTAAAATTGAAGGTAAAAATATTACTGTTTAAATTAATTATTTCAATATTTACTTAAGTTTAACTGTCATTTATATTGCAGGTATTGAGTTTGTCTGCTGAGTCTGTCTCTGAGGAAATAAGAGCTTTGGATTTTGGTCCTAATACCGTGGTTCGTGACTGTAAATCAATTGTTATCAATGGGTACAAATTTATTGTCACTGAACAAGCCAAAAACATGAGAACACAACATGATGGTATTATGGTTACTGCCACAACAGATTGTTATGCCAGTGCATCAGATAGTAGACCGCGACTTGAAAATGTGGGTTATTATGGAGTCGTTGAGAAAATAATAATATTGGATTATTACTCTCATGGACGAGTCACAATGATGAAATGCCATTGGTTTGATTCGATGACGAGACATGGCACATTTATTGATGATTGTGGATTTCGAGTAATTAATATGACCCGCACTCTTGCAACTGAAGAACCATATGTGTTGGCATCAATGGCTAAACAAGTTTTTTATGTCAAAGATCAACTTCAACCAGAATTTGGTGTCGTATTTGAAGTAATTCCAAGACATATTTTTGATGATGCTGATGATGGAATTGACACTGTCCCTATTGCCATTGGAACCAATCCATTTATTTCTTTTGATGACTCCAATAGCTCAATTGTCAGAGTTGATTGTGAACCTGAAGTTGTGGTTTGAAATATATAGAATCATTCATCCATGTTCTCAATTCTTTTGGTTTACCTCGAGTTGGGTTGTTAAGGTTGGTAATATTCATATTTATTTAGTATTGATCAAAAATATGTTTTAGCTGACTTGACCGTTATGTGAATTTTTAATGTTTATTGGTTGCTGTTTTATTTGAATTGCATTTTCTAATTTGGAATTGAACTGTATTCAAACAAAATCAAACAATATTTCTAACTTGGTGAACAATACAACTTGTATGTTTTATTAAATTCATTGAAGCTCTTCTAAAACAATTGATAGCTAAATTACCAATGAATCCCCTCATTCCCTCATATATTTAGTTTTTTGGTTTACACATTAATTTTCTTTTTCTAATTAATTACATATTTGTTTTCCAATGCAGGAAATGAAGCCAATTGAAGAGTGAAGAAGAAAAAAAATGGCGGAGAACAATCGTCGGATAGAGGAGATGGGCATTCCACCATTAGTGCCTACAGTGAGTACTTTATTTCAAATATATATATATATATATTTACAGAATATATAATGTCATGTGATTAATTTTTTTGTAAACTTTTTTGTAGGATCCACCATTACGTCGACAGTTATTCGACGAGGAGCCTAGTATTGGTCCTAGTACTCAGGCCGGTGGTACGAGGAGGGTTCGTACCAGAGGTGGACATAGAGTTGTACGTGCCCGACTAGACCCTGCCCTTCCCACTGACATTTCAGCCTTCCCACATTCTGATCCCGGTGTGTCGTTAGGGACACACGGGATATTTAGACCTCCCATGTTTTCGCTACCTTCTGTATCTTCTGCCCCATCATTTTCACATCCCATGCTGATTCCCACTCCCCAGTCAGCATCAGGTCATACAGTTGTTCCATCTTCTTTTCCTTCTACTTCTGTCTCTCCGAGCTTTTATATTCCATCGTCTTCGACTCTTGTTCCACCAGAGGGTGTTCCATCAGGTTCTGTGGATCCGGCGCCACTCATTGATCAGACTAGCACAGGTATATTTATAAAACCCTATCAAATTTTTATAGCAATATTTATTTTCATTATAAAATGTTTTTATAAAATATTTGTTTTTCTTTCATGACAGATACATCTACTGACAGGAGGCGGGGGTGGGGCCGTACACGCATGCGTTCGGTGTGGAACCGTCGCACACAGGTTATGGTGGAATATAATGAAGACAATCAGATGGTTGAGAAAACAGGGCAGCAATGTCGGAGTTTTATGGCGACGCTTGCCAAATACTCCGACATCATTCCCGTCAGCCCGCTGTCGTGGAGACATTTGCCACATGAGGTCAAAGATAGAGCTTGGGCAGAGATATGGGTAAAAAAATCTATTGTATTTAATGCCATGAATTTTTTTTGTATTTATATAAATTAATATTTTCATTTCAGCTTCGATTTAATTTTCCTGATGGTGAGGGTGCACGACTGGAACGTCTAAAGGATTTAGGCGAGCTTTGGAGAGCGTAAAAGCATGAGCTGTATATTGGCTAGCGTGCTAGAGTTGGCACTGAGTTAGAGGCGGTACCAGTCGTGGATGATTGTCCTATAGAGCAGTATCGTCAGATGATTACTCATTGGACGAGTACCCAGTTTAAGGTATGAATTACATTTGAGGTATTTAAATAATAACTTTCATGTTTTGCATTAATATTATCCTTTGCATTATCGAATTTTATTTAGGAATCAGCTGGAAAAAATAAAAAAAACATTGATGCAAAAAAATACCTCCATACACTAGGACGCACGACGATGCCGGATCATGAGAGGCAGCAGGTATGACAATTGTTTATAAGTTTTCTTTACGACTTACATTTTCTTTTGTTTCCTCAATTATTAAAATATTTTCTGAAGTCTTTATATAAATTTTGTTTTCAATGTCATTGTAGAGGCAAGTACAAAATATTGAAGGACGTGTGCCTCGAGCAAAACTGTTTTGCTCGAGTAGACGAAAAAAGGATGGACGTGCTGTCAACGAAGTGACTCAGCAGCAGATTGTAAGTTTTAATCTGTTGATTTTATATTTTAATATCTATTTTGTAACTTAATATTATATTTATATTTGTAACAGGATGCTTTAGAGGCCCTCGATGCCCAAGAAGCAGACAATTTTGGGCCATCTGATCACTTACATCAGGTGTTGGGAGATGATCATTCTGGCAGAGTACGCTACCGACCTAGGATAGCCCCGACGAGGTATTGGTCTACCTCAAGTACGAGTTGTAGTGCCACCGAGCTACAGCAAGTTAGGGAACAGGCAGAACAGGCTGAGAAAAGGGCCACAGAGACGGCAGAACAGTCTGCTAGGGAAAACAGTGCATTTATGAAATTTATTGAAGTTCTACGTCCAACACTTCCAGCAGAGGCCAGCCCAGCGATTGATGAATACATGTCGTCGATACATTCTATATATGGTGCACCAGGTGGCAGTTCCAGTGGTGGGCAGGCCGATGTCCAGCTTGAAGATGATGATGGCGAGCAGTCTGATGCGGAAGAGGAGGGAGATGAGGAGGGCGAGGAGGAGGGCGAAGGCGAGGAGGAAGGCGCTGTGGAGGGTGAGGACGATGAGGAGGACGATGACGAGGGCGATGATGATGATGATGATGGAGATGGTGATGCTGATGTGGGACATAATTATCCGTTACATTTTTTACTTGAGATTTGATGTTTAATCTATTCTAGTTGTTGGTTTTATCTAGACTCGTAGTATAGTATTGGAGTTGAGTTATTTTTATATATTATCTGTTTTTATGGATTTGTTGTCTTTTAGTGGTTGTGTGTTTGAGAACTCCCTGGACAACCCCCCTCATTCTTGGACCCTGGACAACCCCCCCTCCCCCTTGGACCCCGAACACCCCCCAAACACCCCCCGGACAGCCCCGCGGACAGTCCCCAGTACAGCCCCCAACCCTCCACCCTGGACCCCGGAGAGCCCCCCGGACAACCCCCCGGACAACCCCCCCACCCTCCCCCTTAGACCCCGGACAACCCCCCAAACACCCCCCAGACAACCCCCTGAACAACCCCGGACAACCCCCTGAACAACCACCGGACAGCCCCCTAAACAACCCCGGACAGACCCCGCACAGCCCCCCACCCTCCTTCTTGGTCGCCGGACAGCCCCCCGGACACCCACCGGACAGCCCCCCTGGACAACCCCCTGGACAGCCCCCCGTACAGCCCCCAACCCTCCACCCTGGACCCCGGATAGCCCCCCGGACAGCCCCCCGGACAACCCCCCCACCCCCCCCCCCCCCCTTGGACCCCGGACAACCCCCCCACCCCCCTTGGACCCCGGACAACCCCCCAAACACCCCCCGGACAGCCCCCTGAACACCCCCGGACAACCCCCTGAACAACCCCCTGAACAACCCCCTGAACAACCCCCAGACAACCCCATGAACAACCCCCTGAACAACACCCCAAACACCCCCCGGACAGGTCGTACGCTATGAATTTGACCGTTGGACGCCCGTTTTGGCCGTTTATGACACCATAACTGCGTTTTCGGTCACCGCGGGCACACGGCATGTCCGATTGACATTCCGTCTGCTCGACCACTTCATAAATCACTCACCCGTATTTGTCGTCTGATTTCAGGCCATTCCGACATCGTTCGGCCCGTTTGGACACCCCTCACGCGCGTTTCGAAGCGTGCGCATCACTTAAAACACGAATATTGAGCCGTACCGGGCAAACCGCACGTCCGATTGACGTGCCTTCTGCGCGTACACGCCACAAATAATAATTAGAATGTTTCACGGTGGTTTCGGGTGAATCTCTGGTCGTCCGCTATGAATTTGACCGTTGGACGCCTGTTTTGGCCGTTTGTGACACCCGAACTGCGTTCTCGGTCACCGCGGGCACAGGTCATGTCCGATTGATGTGCCGTCTGCTCGACCACTTCATAAATCACTCACCCGTATTTGTCGTCTGATTTCAGGCCATTCCGACATCGTTCGGCCCGTTTGGACCCCCCTCACGCGCGTTTACGAAGCGCGCGCATCACTTAAAACAAGAATATTGAGCCGTATCGGGCAAACCGTACGTCGGATTGACGTGTCGTCTGCGCGTACACGTCACAAATAATAATTAGAATGTTTCACGGTGGTTTCGGGTGAATCTGTGGTCGTCCGCTATGAATTTGACTGTTGGACGCCCGTTTTGGCCGTTTATGACACCATAACTGCGTTGTCGGTCACCGCGGGCACACGGCACGTCCGATTGAAGTGTCGTCTGCGCGTACACGTCACGGATAACAATTAGAATTTTTCACAGTGGTTTCAGCTCAATCCGAGGTCGTACGCTATAAATTTGACCGTTGGACGCCCGTTTTGGCCGTTTATGACACCATAACTGCGTTGTCGGTCACCGCGGGCACACGACAAGTCCGATTGACGTGCCGTCTGCTCGACCACTTCATAAATCACTCACCCGTATTTGTCGTCTGATTTCAGGCCATTCCGACATCGTTAGGCCCATTTGGACCCCCCTCACGCGCGTTTACGAAGCGCGCGCATCACTTAAAACACGAATATTGAGCCGTACCGTGCAAACCGCATGTCCGATTGACGTGTCGTCTGCGCGTACACGTCACGAATAATAATTAGAATGTTTCACGAATGGTTTCGGGTGAATCCGTGGTCTTCCGCTATGAATTTGACCGTTGGACGCCCGTTTTGGCCGTATATGACACCATAACTGCGTTGTCGGTCACCGCGGGCACACGGCACGTCCGATTGACGTGCCGTCTGCTCGACCACTTCATAAATCACTCACCCGTATTTTTCGTCTGATTTCAGGCCATTCCGACATCGTTCGGCCCCTTTGGACCCCCCTCACGTGCGTTTCGAAGCGTGCGCATCACTTAAAACACGAATATTGAGCCGTAACGGGAAAACCGCACGTCCGATTGACGTGCTGTCTGCGCGTACACGTCCCAAATATTAATTAGAATGTTGCACGGTGGTTTCAGGTGAATCTCTGGTCGTTCGCTATGAATTTGACCGTTTAACTCCCGTTTTGGCCGTTTATGACACCCGAACTGCATTCTCGGTCACCGCGGGCACAAGTCATGTCCGATTGATGTTCCTTCTGCTCGACCACTTCAGAAATCACTCACCCGTATTTTTCGTCTGATTTCAGGCCATTCCGACATCGTTCGGCCCGTTTGGACCCCCCTCACGCGCGTTTACGAAGCGCGCACATCACTTAAAACAAGAATATTGAGCCATACCGGGCAAACCGCACGTCCGATTGACGTGCCGTCTGCGCGTACACGTCACGAATAATAATTAGAATGTTTCTCGGTGGTTTCAGCTCAATCCAAGGTCGTCCGCTATGAATTTGACCGTTGGACGCCCGTTTTGGCTGTTTATGACACCATAACTGCGTTGTCGGTCACCGCGGGCACACGACACGTCCGATTGACGTGCCGTCTGCGGGTACACGTCACGAATAATAATTAGAATGTTTCACGGTGGTTTCGGGTGAAACTGTGGTCATCCTCTATGAATTTGACCGTTGGACGCCTGTTTTGGCCGTTTATGACACCATAAATGCGTTGTCGGTCACCGCGGGCACACGGCACGTCCGATTGATGTGCCGTCTGCTCGACCACTTCATAAATCACTCACCCGTATTTGTCGTCTGATTTCAGGCCATTCCGACATCGTTCGGCCCGTTTGGACCCCCCTCACGCGCGTTTCGAAGAGTGCGCATCACTTAAAACACGAATATTGAGCCGTACCGGGCAAACCGCACGTCCGATTGACGTTCCGTCTGCGCGTACACGTCACAAATAATAATTAGAATGTTTCACGGTGGTTTCGGGTGAATCTCTGGTCGTCCGCTATGAATTTGACCGTTTAACGCCCGTTTTGGCCGTTTATGACACCCGCACTGCGTTCTCGGTCACCGAGGGCACAGGTCATGTCCGATTGATGTTCCGTCTACTCGACCACTTCAGAAATCACTCACCCGTATATTTCGTCTGATTTCAGGCCATTCCGACATCGTTCGGCCCGTTTGGACCCCCCTCACGCGCGTTTACAAAGCGCGCGCATCACTTAAAACAAGAATATTGAGCCGTACCGGGCAAACCGCACGTCCGATTGACGTTCCGTCTGCGCGTACACGTCACAAATAATAATTAGAATGTTTCACGGTGGTTTCGGGTGAATCTGTGGTCGTCCGCTATGAATTTGACCGTTGGACGCCCGTTTTGGCCGTTTATGACACCATAACTGCGTTGTCGGTCACCGCGGGCACACGGCACGTCCGATTGACGTGTCGTCTGCGCGTACACGTCACGGATAATAATTAGAATGTTTCAGGTGGTTTCAGCTCAATCCGAGGTCGTACGCTATGAATTTGACCGTCGGACGCCCGTTTTGGCCGTTTATGACACCATAACTGCGTTGTCGGTCACCGCGGGCACACGACAAGTCCGATTGACGTACCGTCTGCTCGACCACTTCATAAATCACTCACCCGTATTTTTCGTCTGATTTCAGGCCATTCCGACATCGTTCGGCCCGTTTGGACCCCCCTCACGCGCGTTTACGAAGCGCACGCATCACTTAAAACACGAATATTGAGCCGTACCGTGAAAACCGCATGTCCGATTGACGTGCCGTCTGTGCGTACACGTCACGAATAATAATTAGAATGTTTCACGGTGGTTTCGGGTGAATTCGTGGTTGTCCGCTATGAATTTGACCGTTGAACGCCCGTTTTGGCCGTTTATGACACCATAACTGCGTTGTCGGTCACCGCGGGCACACGGAACGTCCGATTGACGTGTCTTCTGCTCGAACACTTCATAAATCACTCAACCGTATTTGTCGTCTGATTTCAGGCCATTCCGACATCGTTCGTCCCGTTTGGACCCCACTCACGCGCGTTTTGAAGCGTGCGCATCACTTAAAACACGAATATTGAGCCGTACCGGGCAAACCTCACGTCCGATTGACGTGCCGTCTGCGCGTAAACGTCACAAATAATAATTAGAATGCTGCACGGTGGTTTCAGGTGAATATCTGGTCGTCCGCTATGAATTTGACCGTTTAACGCCCGTTTTGGCCGTTTATGACACCCGAACTGCGTTCTCGGCCACCGCGGGCACAGGTCATGTCCGATTGATGTGCCGTCTACTCGACCACTTCAGAAATCACTCACCCGTATTTGTCGTCTTATTTCAGGCCATTCCGACATCGTTCGGCCCGTTTGGACCCCCCTCACGCGCGTTTACGAAACGCTCGCATCACTTAAAACAAGAATATTGAGCCGTACCGGGCAAACCGCACGTCCGATTGACGTTCCGTCTGCGCGTACACGTCACGAATAATAATTAGAATGTTTCTCGGTGGTTTCAGCTCAATCCGACGTCGTCCACTATGAATTTGACCGTTGGACGCCCGTTTTGGCCGTTTATGACACCAGAACTGCGTTGTCGGTCACCGCGGGCACACGGCACGTCCGATTGACGTGCCGTCTGCGCGTACACGTCACGAATAATAATTAGAATGTTTCACGGTGGTTTCATCTCAATCCGGAGATGCGGTGTGGCCGGCACCACTCAAAGTATCCGTCTTTTGTTTCAAAAGGACGTCATTTTAAGTGAAAAGCATCAACTAGCATACGGAAAACCGACCAAACGCATTCCGAATCTGTTGATAATTTATCCCAACAATCCATGGGTCATATGTGACGTGTACGAGCCAACCCGGGATGAATCCGAGTCGCGGTGTGGCCGGGATAAGTCTAAGTGGCTCTCTTTTGTTTAAAATGAACACCATTTTAAGTACATACGGAAAAACGAGCAAACGGATTCAGTTTCCATTGAAACTTTAGGAGAACGATCCATGGGTCATATGTGACATGTACGAATCAACCCCGCCACAATCGGAGATGCGGTGTGGACGACACCACTCAAAGTGTCGGTGTTTTTTTTCAAAAAGACGTCATTTTAAGTGAAAATCATCAAGTGACATACGAAAAACCGACCAAAGGCATTCGGACTGTGTCGATACTTTAGAACAAGGATCCATGGGTCGTATGTGATGTGTATGAGTCTATCCCGCCTCAATCCGAGGAGCGGTGTGGCCGACACCGTTCTAACTGTGTATCTTTTGTTTAAAATGGACAGGATTATAAGTGAAATGAACAACTGGCATACGCAAAACCGACCAAACGCATTCCGAATCTGTTGATAATTTATCACAACGATCCATCAGTCATATGTGACATGTACGAGCCCACTCGGGCTCAATCCGAGTCTCGGTGTGGCCGGGATCAGTCTAAGTGGATCTCTTTTGATTAAAATGGACATCATTTTAAGTACATACGGAAAACCGACCAAACGCATTCGGTTTCTGTTGAAACATTAGGAGAACGATCCATGGGTCATATGTGAGGTGTACGAGTCATCCCCGACTCAATCTGAGGGGCGGTGTGGCCAACACCGCTCTACCTGTGTCTGTTTTGTTTAAAATGGGTAGGATTATAAGTGAAAAGAACTGGCATACGCAAAACCGACCAAACGCATTCGGTTTCCATTGAAACTTTAGGAGAACGATCCATGGTTCATATGTGACGTGTACCAATCATCCCTGTCTCAATCGGATTCCACATATAATTGTCATCTAAATTTTAAATTGAATTATATATGAATTATGTATGTTTATGAATTGAAAATTAATTATGGATGTGTATAGTTTCAGGATCCATTATATGTTAAATGTGTATGAATTTGTTCGTAATTGTATATGTATGTTTTAGTTTATTACAGGTACAATAGTTGGATCGAAAATGAGGTGAGAATGAGGTCTGATGAGATGAGAGGTGGCTGATGTACAGAGGGGCTGTGGAAATTGCAGGCTGCTGCAATTTGCAGCCTAGGGTATGACAACGGTTTTAAACCGTTGGCATAGAATCTTAAAAATATGTTTTTACCAACGGTTCATTGAACCGTTGGTAATAACTCTTTTCCCAACGGTTTAGAACCTTTGGGAAAGAGTTCATCCAAATGTATATTTAGTTTTCCCAATGGTTTGGGAGTTGGGAAAAACTATTGATTTTTCCCAACGGTTTTTGAAAACCGTTGGGAAAAATAGTGTTCTGAGTTTTGCCAACGGTTTGACAACCGTTGGGAATCTTTTTTAGTATTTTTCTCCACCTATACCAACGGTTCACTGTAAACCGTTGGGAAAAGTTTTTCCCAACGGCTTACTTGCCTACGGTTGGCAGAACCGTTGGTATAACATATACCAACGGTTCCCCAGCCTTTCCCAACAGTTCTAAACCGTTGGGACATCCTCTATTTCCAGTAGTGAAGGCCTTGCTTGATGCTGGAGTTCTTGAAGCCCTCATACAATTATCTGTCGAAATTCAGGATTATACTCCCTCATTTCCCAATAGTGGGATCATTAATTCTGAAGGTCTTCAACAGACACTTCCTCATGAAGGCTTGCTTTATGACAATTCGGTCGATCTTGAAGTTTCATCTTTAGATGAGAGCCACAGGAACCCTCTGTGTGGGCAGAAGACCATGGAGCAAGAGATATCATCTTTTGATGTAACCCACCATGGTGGTCCACCCCATGATGATGAATTTCTCTGTGAAAGTCCTCTCCGCAGTAGTGATGCACATTGCCCGAAAAATTCTCCAGTGGATAATGTAGTGCCGAGAAATCCCTCTTATCTTGAGGCACATAAAAATGTGAAACTCGTCATGTCTGATGCTTCATCGCTAGTAGGTGAAATACTTTCTCAATCAGAAGATATCCCATGGTGTAGGTCATTCTCCGAACCACCCCTAAGTCATGCATCTTCTAGTTTAATCAATTATTTCTATAACAATCCTATTGAATCCAATGAAGTAACAAGGAAGAACCCGCTCTGGTCAAAACAGGTAGAAGAATCTTTATCAAATGATAAAGAGGAAATGATGAACATGAGAAAACAATTGGCGAAAGGTGATGTGCCGGTCATGTTTTGGCCTCTGGCTGATTGTATGTATGACATTCCAGAAATGTTGACGGAAGATGGAATTAATGATATTCATCTCAACATATGGAAAAATCTTTGTCAGTTAAAAAAGAAAGTATTATCTTATGATGAATATGAAAATTATATTAACATACTAGAAGGGTTACAACGTCAGATTGATTTGGCATCTCTATCAGTCTCTCGATATCTGAAAGCTGAAAAGCAGCAGAGAGCCCTTCAACGTTCATGCTTTGGCACACTAAGAAGATTGAGTCAGTTAATTTCCAATTCCCCATCTGGTATTCATGTAAGAGGATGGGGTGTTCATGGAGCACTACATTTCACGGTGCTCTCCAGTCAGTAAAGCCCACCGAAAATTGTCTCATGCAATGTTAGTGTCCATGACCGACCACAAATTCCAGGCATTGTTTGTAACCAAAATCTTTCCCAAGAACAGACGTCAACTAGTTCCTCTCAAAATCATGAATACAGAGAACAAGTTTTTGAATTACTCCTGCATCAAGCAAACAAGAATATTGAACATGCCTCTCGTATGGAGCAAGCACATCATCAAGTGACAGAAGTGTCAGAAATTATCCAATGGTCTTTTGAACTAGGTGATAAAAGTGGATACAGGTTAATTCATCAAGCTAATTTCTGGACTAAGGTTCGTAAGAATAGGAGATATTTTAAGAATGTCTCAGACATAGCAAGTCGAGAGCCACCACAACTCTCCAGACTGAGGACTTTTTTAAACCAACCCTCAAAATCAACAAATAATATTTGAGGAGTTGACAAGGAACATCCCCAGTCCACTGAACTAGGGACTTTTTCAAATCATCAATCCCCTCCTCAGAGAAATTCAGTCTTTTCTAGATTGGGGAAGAAGCCTCAAGAGGAACGAAGAGCCAAATTATCAGAAGATTCCCTCCAAATTATGGTTCGTCAAGAAGTTTTTAAGGGAACGAATCAACAAAAGGAAATGTCTCATCAAATACATGGAAGAATACAATATCATAGAAATGTTGATAGAATGGATGCGATGAGTTATGAATCAATCAATTTCATCAATGCCATTGTTGCTGATCCACCAGTTAAGGCTCACTCAGGGGACTCAGATGAAGAAGTTCCTTCTCAAGAAGATGTACGCACCGACACAAATGAGGAAGGTGTGCGTACACGGAGTCAATGGATTACTCAGAACCTAGGTAATCCTTCGAGTAACCCACTTCCCCCTCTCCTAAAAGGATCCAACACAGGGAAGGGAAAGAACCAGGTTACATATCCTTCCTCTGGATAAGGTCAATCACACTCATTAGAGCAAAGGTTTGCACAACAGGATGAAGAAATGAAGGAATTAAGAAGGTTTAATACAGAACTACTTCACAGTGGTCTTCTACTTAAGCATGCTGGAGTCAGTCAGCCAAAGGACTTTGTTGCAGCTACTGAGATGGATCAAGAATATCCTCCTCTATCAGTACACCCTCACAGGTCTAATCCTACGGGTCATGTGTAACAACAGTTGGCAGTGCTACCATCAGTTGCATCACCAACCACCACATCTTTCCAAGCTCCAGTCATTGCACCTACCCAATTCCATGTTCAACCAGATGTTTCTCAAAAGTTAATAACTACTATTGAGTCATTCACATCTCGGTTAGAAACTATGGAAGGGAAACATGTTCATGTTCAACCAGAAAATAAAGTTTACCCTGAATAGGTACATTCAATCTCTCCTCCATCCAGTTTTGGGGACCCTATATTCATTATTTTCAATGGATCAGGCGACCTTGAATAGTATTTGACACATTATGTGTCTTGTTGCGATCCTATGATGGGAACTCTGGAGCAGTAAGAAGTAGTGAAACTCAGATGCTTTGTGCGAACCTTGCAAGGACCAGCTTTTGTCTATTATACAAGCTTGTAATCCTGGTCAATTACCAGATGGGAGGATCTTCGCCAAAAATTCCCCCTTCAGTTCAGCTCAACTTTTCCAAAGACAACAGTTTTCGATCATACAAACTGTATGCAAATGGAGAAAGAAAGAGTCTCTGATTTCATTGCTCGCTGGAATATATTAACATATTCCTTGAGCTTAGCACTCCCTCAAGAAGAATTGTTGCCAATCTATGTGTAAAATCTGCATGACGAATTACACACGCCGTTAATCCCTGTGAAATACCCAGGAGGGTTTTGAGACCTTACTTAAATCGCTCAGAAGATTGAAGATTCCCTTATACAGGCTAAGGCTAAATCTCATGTAATTGCATCAGCTCCAGGATGGAGAATGGGTAAAGTAGAAACTACTACAGTTATGCTTAAACAAGCACCTGTACCTGTTTCTACCTCAAAACCTTCATCTACTCAAAGGGCTCCACCTCCTGAGCGTCAACAACAAAGGCCGTTTCATCCAGACGATCAAAGAGACCAAATACACAAACAATTTGAGGATCTGAAGAGAAAAACATACTCTTTATGAAATGAACAAGTTTCTGGATATTTCATTTCTGATCTGGAAAACAATTTGGTTCAATTACAAATGCGCAAGAGGCCAAATAAGAAATGAGATGAAGACTGTCCCAATTATTGCCCTTTTCATCAAATGTTGGGGCATCCCATCTAAGAGTGTTTTTTCTTCAAAGACCTCCTGCAAAAGATGGTCCACTCGGGACATGTCAAACTGAAAGGTTCTTTAGCTTAGGTAGCACGTGTTACTGCTACAGTTACAGAGGAGAAAGGAAAATGGCAAGATGTCAAAAGAAAAAATGCACAGAAGTATGATGATTGGATGGTCAGAAAGACAGTCAATCAAACTCATGCTATTTTGTGAACATAATTAAAGAAATCAATTGTGTCTTCTGCCATGAATGTTGCGAAAAAACACTCTTCATCAGTGGGAAAGTCCTCAAAGAAACGACATGATTCAAAGAAAGAAAAAGAATCAGAAGAAGATGAGTATATGTCAAAGTCTAAGTTGTCAATGACTTTGGCGGACTTCATTCCATATTCTTCAAAGTCATGGGCAACGCCCCACCAAACAACATAGCCTAAACAAGCTACTCAGGCAGCGTCTTCATCAGACGAAGTGTTAATATTTGGTTCTGTTAATATGATTCAATTAATAGATCCATATGCCTGTCGGAGTTTCGATTTCAATGAGCCTGAATTCCCTGTATAAAATAGGGGAATCAGAGGAAGTTATAGGGGCTCAGGATACAGGGGAAGACGTGGATCTTTTATAATCCACCATTCCAATTCTACCCCTACTAGAACTGTCTACGCAGTAGAAACATGTGGTAAAGCCCTTCAGTGAGCTCCGAAAGAACAAGAAAGTTCTTCTACCAATAACAAATTCAATCCTGGCACAGTTATTTTGGAAGACAGGTTGAAGGTTCCATATTCTTCCTCTCAGCATGTAAATGTATGTAATCGGTCTAATCTTCCAAAACCATGAATATTGCCAATTCCTATCCCGATACAAGATTCATCAACTTCCAAAAGCATCTGATTCCAAGGTACCTGCTAAACCACATATTATTATTGGGAAATGCAGACCTCTGGATCAAAAGTATGATATATTGAAACACTTGGCCCAGGTACCAGCCATGTTATCAATTCTGGATGCTCTGAATTTGTCAAAAGATCTTCGGGCAGCACTCATCGAGGCTTTGTCAAGTCCTCAAGAGTTTGAAACTGAAATTGATGTAGCTAAATTCTATAACATAGAGAATAATTCTGCATAATTCCATGAAATAATATCTTTTACTGATGAATATGAAGATGATGTTGTGTATGGACATGTTAGACCATTTTACTTGTATGGAAAGGTCAATGGCGTAGACGTCCGAAGAACATTCATTGGCAATGGTTCAGGAGTCAACCTCATGCCTATTCGTACACTTTGTCGATTGGGCCTCATAGAATCGGATTTATCTCCTTCTACCATGATGTTACAAGGTTATGATAAAAATGAACAAGAACCACTGAGCGATGTTAAACTCAGAACTCAGTTTGGAGATCTTTTATCCAATTCAGATTTCATGGTTGTTGATCAAGACTCAGCCTTCAACATCTTGCTTGGAAGACCCTGGCTACATCAACATGGGGTTATCCCTTCATCATACCATCAATGTCTCAAATATTGTTTCGATGGTAAATTTGGGACATTTTACAGTGATAAGGCCCCGTTCAAGACATGTGAGTCTCAATACATTAATGCGGAATTCTATCACATGAAGGGAATGTAGAAATCCACAACAAAAGAGATTACCAAAGTTAATGCTCCATATGGTTTGGAAAAAATTCCAGTAAATCAATTTACACATGTGAGTACAGATTATGTGTTTCATATCTGTCAAATTGACAAGATAGACCCAAATCAAAATACTCTTATAGAAAGATCCATAATGTCAATTACGGCAATCGAGCCAGACAACAAGGGATAAATTGGTAATCTACCAAGTAGTGATGAAAGCACAAATGGCGACGTCTTCATTTCATCTGCTGAAATCCAACAAGTCTATGATTCTCCAATTAGTCCAGAAAGAAGTTATAGCAACATCGGAGGTGAAAAATGATGTTGATTCTAAATCCATCATCTCCTCTTTATTACCCAAAGAAGTCCCTTCATCATCAATCTGGTCGGAAATGGAAGCTTCTTCTTCAAGATATGACAATTTTGACATCTCTTCTGATCATGAAAAGTCTAATTTATCATTTACTATGCATGTATAAATGGATGAAATAATACATGATGAAGAAGAATAGGAAAATCTCAGAGATGCTCCTCCAGCATTTGAAGAGGGTATCTCTACCACTATGGATGAACTCAGAGAAATAAATCTGGGTATAAAAGAATATCCATGCCCCACTTTAAGCAGTGCGACCATGGCTCTCAAAGATCAAGAGATGTATATATCTTTTCTAATGAAAAATATAAATATATTTTCTTGGAACTATACAGAAATTCCCGGGCATGATCCTGATGTTGCTACTCATCATTTGGGTTTATCAGAAGAACATCGAGGATTTATGCAAGCCGCGAGAAAAACACACCGAACTTATGCTTCCAAAATTGAAGCTGAAGTGGATAAGCTTATCAAATCTAACTTCGTCAGAGAATTTCAATATCCCAAGTGGTTGGCTAATATTGTCCCTGTAAATAAGAAAAAACGGACAAATTAGAGTTTGCATCGATTTCAGAGATCTTAATCGGCATTGTCCTAAGTATGATTTCCCAGTACCTATTAAATAACTTTTAATTGATGCAACTACTGGCTATGAAGCACTTTCCTTCATGGATGGATATTCCAGATATAATCAGATCCGAATGGCCCCAGAAGATGAGGAATCTACAGCCGTTAGAGCCCCTCAGAGTGTGTTTTGCAACCAGGTAATGCCCTTTGGCTAAAAGAATGCAGGTGCAACTTATCAGCGTGCCATGCATCATATATTCAAACCCTTCTTAGGGAAGTTTTTTGAATGATATGTAGAATATTTGGTAATTAAATACAAACAACGTTCTAATCACTTGGCTGATTTGGAAGTCATATTCCGCAAGCTTCAACAACATAATTTGAAGATGAACCCCTTAAAATGTGTTTTTGGGGTTACCTCAGGAAAATTTCTCGGCTTTATTGTATGCCATCATGGTATTTAAGTCGATCCTTAGAAGACCAAGTCAATCGTTGGTATGTCACCTCCTCAAAATTTGAAAGAATTAAGAGGACTTCAAGGAAACGTAGCCTATATTCGGCGTTTCATCACCAATTTAGCAGGAAAAAGTTCACCCTTCACCAAATTAATGAAGAAGGGAGTCACATACCAGTGAATTGAAGAATGTCAAGAAGCATTCAATATTTTCAAGAAATACCTCTTGAGTCCACCGGTACTCATGCCACATGTTGAAGGAAGAACACTTATCTTCTACGTGGCATCTCTAGAGAGATCATTGGGTGCCTTTCTTTCTCAAAAAAAAGATTCTAGGAATGAGAACTGCTTCCACTATCTCAGTCGAACTATGCTTGAAGCAGAAACCCGGTATTCAAGTATTGAGAAGTGATGCCTGACATTAATCTTTGCAGTTCATAAGTTGAGACACTACCTGCAACATCACGAGGTCCAATTGTTATCTCGCAATAACCCGCTCAAATTCATCCTTAGTCGTCCAATGCTTACATGACATATGGAAAGGTGGGCAGTTATTTTGTAGCAATTCAACATTCAATATGTGTCTCAAAAGGTAGTAAAGGGCCATGCTCTGGCTGATTTCCTGGATGAAATCCCTTTAGTGGAAGGCACATCTTCAGATATTGAACTCCCTGATGAGGAAGTATTCTCTATTCAAGAAAGTCCATAGGCATGGGAAATGTATTTTGATGGTGCTTCCAGAAGTCCAACAGAGAGGAAAATGGAAAATCCAAAATTCAACAAAGTTGGATTAGGAATTTTTCTCATTTCTCCAGAAAAGGAAATGTTACCTTATTCCTTCTTATTGTGGGAAGGTGGTACCAATAATGAAGTAGAATATCATGCTCTCATCATAGGATTGGAATTAGAACATAATGCACAAGTGAATCAATTAAAGGTGAAAGGTCATTCAGACCGGGTAATCAATCAAGTCAATGGGGATTATGCCATCAGAAAAGAAGAACTAATCCCTTACGTTAGAGAGTTAATGGAAGAATTCCCTTTGGAACTGACATTTTCTTATGTCCCAAGATCACAAAATGCTCAAGCTGCTGCACTGGCTAATATAGCCACAGCTCTGGCAGATCCAAATCGAGATGAGACAACCATCAGTATTGCACACCGTCGTGCAATTTCACCTTATGTTCAAATCAGAACAGAGGAAATTAATGAAATTAGTCCCATTCCTGAACCGTATAGTCATACTACAGGATGGATGTCACATATGAGGGAATACCTTCAAAATGGAACACTTACACCTGATAGAGCTAAGAAAGAACAAATCTGGTGACGTGTGGTCAATTTTACTCTTTAGGATAGCCCAGATCTCCTAGAGAAAATTATCTACAAACGTGGTTTTGATGGAGTTCTCTTCAGATGAATTGATAGTGAAGAGACAATGTCTATCATGAAAGAAGTGCATGTAGGAGTCTGTGGTGCCCACTAGTCTGGACATAGACTGTCTGATCAAATTCAAAGGATTGGATACTTTTGGCCTTCAATGATATAAGATTGTGTCAATTTCACAAAGAAGTTTCATTCATGCCAAGTGCATGCCAACTTCATTAATCAACCTCCAGTGTTGCTTCATACAACTAAATACTCATGGACATTTTCCACATGGGGAATGGATGTGGTGGGACCTTACCCTTCGGCTACGACCAATCAGTTTAAGTACATTCTTAATGCTACTGACTTCTTTTCCAAATGGGCAGAGGAAATACCTCTCAAGGAAGTCAGTTCTAAATGCGTAGTTAGTGTCATCAAGTGTAACATCATTACCATATTTGGTGTCCCTCATACCATATTTATGGACAATGGCACCAACTTCTGTTCATCCGAAGTGAATATGTTGTATCAAAAATACATCATCAAATGCAACCATTCATGTCGGTATCACGTGGCAGCCAACGGTCAGATAGAAGCATTTAAAAGGACTCTTTCAAATATATTGCAAAAGATGGTGGATAAAGATAAGAGATCATGGCCTGATAAACTCTTTCATGGATTATGGGCTTATCGGACTACCACCCGCACTGCAACTCTGTCAACTCCATATTCATTGGTAAATGGAATGGAATTCGTCTTTCCCATTGAAGTTCAACTACCCTCGCTCAGATTTTCCATTTGTGATCAATCATCTACAGATGAAAGATCTCAAAAGCGATTGTATGAATTGGAACGGTTAGATGAGAAAAGATTTTCCACTTTTCACCACTTCGAAGTCTATCATAATCAAATAGCACGAGCTTTTAACAAAAAAGTTCGTCTTCATTCATTCACTTAGGGAGAATTCTTAATAGTTCTCAGAAATCCAATGATACTAAGAAAGAAACCACCCAAGCTTGAGCCAAAATGGGAAGAACCATATTCAATACATATGGTTTATTACAATGGAGCTTATGCATTAATCTCAAGGGATTGAGAACTCATCACTACTCCAACCAATGCCATATTTTTGAAGAAGTATTTGGTATAAACACAAAACCTCTTTTTTCCTTGCTATATGACGTTATACTATACGGAAATGGTCCATACATATGACCTTAAACTATTTGTATTAATTTCTTCCCATACGACATTAAACTGTGAAAAAGTTCCCTAAATGGTCCAGTATGACCTTAAACTGCAATTAGGTCCTGTATGACCTTAAACTACATCAATGGTCCAATATGACCTTAAACTACAACTAGGTCTTGTATGACCTTAAACTGCATCATCAACGGTCCATGCATATGAACCTAAACTATTTGTGAGTCCCTTAAGTCCAGCAAGATGTTAAAATATGATATCCTAACTACATGACGCTAAAATGTATAGAAGTCCCTTACGTCCGGAAAGACGTTAAACTATATAATCATCAAAGGTCATGTATGAACTTAAACTACACTTTTGCCCATCATGACATTAAACTTCACCATCCACGGTCCATGCATATGACCTTAAACTATTCTCACTTTTGTCCAACATGACGCTAAACTGGTGAAAAAATCCCCAATGCGTCCAACATGACGTTAAATGGTGTACTCTTTTGTCCTCACTGCATGACAATAAACTGCACAGTCCCCCTTTCTTCCAACATGGAGTTAAACTATATTGTCCCCATAATCCTAACTACATAACGCTAAACTGTACAGAAAGTCCTTGATATGTCCTACATAACATTAAAATATACTTTGTCCCTGCTACATGACATTAAACTGTGCAGCACCAATAATCATAACTGTAAGACATTAAACTGCATAGTCCCTTTATATGTCCTCCATGACATTAAACTATGCATAGTTAAGGTTGTTGTTACCTCTTGTTTCTCTCACCGAGTATGACTCACGTGAGCTTAGAGAAAACCTCAACCATAACACTATCTTTGGGCTACTAACCATGTGTATGTCCCAAAAACATCATTTTTTAGGTTGTTGTCCCCAAGAACAACTTGATCATTAATTCATTATTTAATTGAACTACGCAAACATTGATCCTTGCCATCCAGGCTGGGTATGTAGGCAACCTCCCATGGTTCAAGCCCAAAATCAATCTCTTCACATCGGTTCACCTCCATCTCATACAATGTTGATTCGTGAAACCGCCCCTAGAATCTATATCTTTATATTGGTTCACTTTCTTCTTTGCTATACGACATTAAACTATACAAAACTTCTGTCCAGTATGAAAATAAACTACAATATTGTTCGATACCTTCACCTGAGAGGGAATCATTATTTATGATGATTTTTCACTCATGATTCATTTCAAAGACTACGTGCATACATGGAAACACCCAAACCTTTAATCTTGGGTTAAACCATCATTGTACTAAAATCCCATTTCACCCTTCAGATGTACGAACCAAATTTGTATAGAGGGTATTTCTAGAACTACGTGGGCTTGATTTCCATCCTTATGGGATACGTAGGAACAGTCGAGTGTCCCTCGAATCCAGACCCAATTCTTTGGGCCTAACCCCAAATTCCACTTTCAGTTCCCTGGCTGAAAAGTCCCTATGAAAACACACACTATGTATTTCATACAATGGTCCAAGCTCTATGACCCTAAACTAGGATCTCTAATCCTTTTGTTCTACATGACATTAATCTGTAATTTAAGAACAACGTATGGCTTGATTCCCATCCGCATGGGATACGTAGTGAAGTCCAACTTTTCAAATCAGGATCCAACCACAACATGATTATGGTTATCATTGATCCGTGTATCTCTGCGTACATTGGACAACACCCATCTTTATGTGTCATAATCCTAACCTTAAATTTTTTTAGATCTTCAAAAACCCTTTTCATGACTTCTAGGTTAAAAAAATTTCAATCTTCTGAGAATTATTTTGCCTGACTATGGAGAACATGACCATAGGTGGCCTTGCATAAACAGTATACATAATAGACTTGTTAGACAAAAGATACTATTATCTGACTATATAGCCAATGACCTTAGTTGTCCCTGCATAATTCAACCCCCTAACAGGTTTTTCGGATTGTGGTAACTTAATTCTTGGGATGAATGCCTCTTTTGTCCTTATTTGTCTTAAATGACAGTATGTAAGGATCCGCAAAAACATCCATCCTTAACATATTTGTCCCATATCCTTTTTCATGATCTGAAAGTATTCAAGTATATGGTTTATATTCTCCTTCCCTACATTTGGGTCAGACCTTCGTAGGGGTGATATCCATCCAGTTATTCAATAATCTTGTTTGGAAATATCTTCTCCACATTCAAGTACCTCTTTCCATACAGCAAACTCTATACTTCGGAAAATTTGAATCTCCATAAACATTCACTTTCTCTTAGCACTAGGAAAGTAAATTTCTAAGAGTTCTTTTGCCTGACTATGCAGCACGTGCCCATAGGCGGCCCTGCATAAACAGTCTACATAACAGACTTGTTAGCCAAAAGATACTATTATCTAACTTTGAAGCCAATGCCCTTAGTTGGCCCTGGATAATTAAACCCCCTAATGGGTTTGTTAAATAAGGGTAACTTCATTTTTAGGAACTACTTATTCTAATGACTTTTAGCTCTTTTTCATATCATTCCTCAAATTCAAATATTCTTAAGTCATAGTTTACATTTTTTCCCTCATACTTGAGTATGGTACTTTGTTTTTAGATGGATTTTCAAGGAATTGAGTCAATTATAATCCATTTTGGTCAAAGTTATTTCGACCTTAAATATTTGTCTTTTTTTGTCCGACATGCATGACTTTAAACTGCAAGATTTCCTTTATGATTCTCGATTTCCTCAAAGTAAAATCCTCTATTCTCTTCGGATCCAATTCTAAGGGGGGACTTTTGTTGACGCTCCTTTCGTCACAGAATATAAATATTGGAAAAGGGAAATACCTTAGTCCAAATTGATTCAGCCTTTGAAGAAAACATCAAAAATAGACAAAGGAATAAACAAAGATAACATTGCCAATAGGTCGTGCAAGTTCCCTCATTATCGCGCAAGTAGACTTGTGCGACGCATAATGGTCACGCAAGTGATTTGCGCGACCTAAGTGATAACTGTACGAGGTCCTCTCTTACATATAAATAGACACTGTGGGTCCCCCATAAAAAATATTTTTTCCCAGAAACTTAGATTCGAGCTTCCGGTGCCCTTGTCTCTTCTCAAAGCTTCCGAAACACTTATAAGGGAATTTCTTACCCGGAATGGAAGATTTAAAGAGTGGGGGGAGGGACTATGTGTTGAAACTCATCATCACTTGCTCGCCTGAGTGGCCATCCCTTAAGGGAAAATGCCACACTTGCGCGCCGCCTTTCTCCTTCAATAGAACATGTGTGCCCCTCTTCTGAAAGAACCTCAAGATGATTCTAAAGGAATTAACCAGGAGTCGCTCAAGTATTACCCTTCTGGTTAATTGTCATTCAAATACCCGTGTGTCCCACAGATATACCTGCGTCACTGGGACTTTCACGCCCATGCAGTACCTACGCGCTTTCCAGGACTTGGGCGCCCCTGCCTTTTTGGGTGCCCTTCTTGCCCAATTCACCCCTCTTAAACTATTCCACCTCTCATACTCAAGATTCAATCTTCAAGACACTCTTCAAAGTCATTTATGTAATGATCTATTGATTTGGATTCCTTATCTGAAAGGAAATCTGTGGAATATCTCTCAAAACCTAGTGATTTACACATCTTCAAGTCACTAAAGATTGATATTTTATTCATTGAACCTCATACATTACGATGAGAGAACTCTTCATGTCTGGGCCTCCATTTTAGATATAAACCCCAGTCATAATTCTCAAATCTTGGCATACTCCTTCGGAGTAAGCCCCAAGTCCTCATTAACCTGGTCCTCCATTTCAGGAATAATCCCCAATCATAATTCTCAAATCTAGGAATCTTCCTTAGGAGTACGTACCAACCATAATTCTCTTAACCTGGGCCTCCTTTTCAGGAGTAAGCCCCATTCTAAAATATGGGCATCCTCTTCAAGAGTAAGCCCCAAGTCCCTTAATTTTTCAGGTCTCTCAACCTGGGCCTCCTTTTCAGGAGTAAGACCCAGTCTTAATTTCTCATAACCAGTCCAAATTTTCCTTTGATCTGGGATTCATTTTCAGGAGTAAAACCCAATCATAAGTCCTCTTATAATTTGGGACTCCTTTTCAGGAGTAATCCCCAATCTAGAGTATTCAAAATCTCCATGAAGCACATATACCTTTATGGACCATGTTCCTGGATTTCTTTCCTAATGTAAATCCTAATATTCATTTATCTGGGCAGTCATACATACATAAACCCCACATTATTTCTTATGATTGCATCATTCATGGCACAATTGTATGATTTTTTTTCCAATACCTCTTGTTTATCGCACCGAGAATGACTCACGTGAGCTTAGAGTGTAACATTAATTATGAAATCCTTATTTGAGCCATCAATCATAAACATCATACTCCCTTAATCGAACTATGTAGGTTTTGATTCCTTTTATAAATAGAGGATACATGGGTATCCCATCTGCGGGTTCGATCCAAACTCTGAAATAATTCATGTCCTTCTGAATGACAATAAATGTAAAGTGCCTCACAGAGTGGCTTTAAAACTAGTATGGTCATCCTAAGATACAAGAAACTTTTACGTATCAAAGGATACCATTGACTAAGAATCTCTAACAAATACATATGATTCTTTATCAGGGAAGAACCTCAAATAAATATATTCTCTAAATTTCCTACGTATAAATCATTGATTGTCAAATCTAAAAGAAAACTCATTTTATACTTGGTAATGTAATAAGGATTGACGAACAGAACTTAAATCTATAAATGGTGTCCCGTAGTAGACAATAATTCCCCTAAAAAAGGTGTGATGTGTCCGACATCCCATCCTCTCGACCAATGAAAATTCCTAAGCCTCTTCAGTCCACAAACTAATGAGAACCTACCTTTGGAAAGTAGGTCCGAATGGATGTGGAATCATTGGATGTTTTCGGTTCTATGAACAGAATTTGATCCTTTCCATCCTGGCTGGGTACGTAGGCAACCTCCCAAGGTTCAAGCCCAAAATCAATCTCTTCACACCGGTTCACCTCCATCACATACGATGTTGATTCGTGAAACCACCCCTAGAATCAATATCCTTACATTGGTTCACTTTTGTCCTTACTATACGACATTAAACTATACAAAAATTTTGTCCAGTATGACAATAAACTACAATTCTTCTTTGATAACCTCACCTGAGAGGGAACCATTATTTATGTTGATTTTTCAATCATGTTTCATTTCAAAGACTACGTGCATACATGGAAACACCCAAACCGTTTATATTGGGTTAAACCATCATTGTACATAAATCCCATTTCACCCTTCACATGTACGAACCAAATTTGTACAGAGGGTATTTCTAGAACTAGGCGGGCTTGATTCCCATCCTTATGGGATACGTAGGAATTTCGAGTGTCCCTCGAATCCGGCCCCAAGTCTTTGTGCCTAACCTCAAATTCCACTTTCAGTTACCTGGCTGAAAAGTCCCTATGAAAACATAGACTGTGTATTTCTTACAATGATCCATGCTCTATGACCCTAAACTAAGATCTCTAATCCTTTTGTTCCACACAACGTTAAACTAAAATTTATGAACTACATATGAGCCTGATTCCCATCCTTATGGGATACGTAGTGAAGTCTAACATTTCAATTCCGGACCCAGCCACAACATGATTATGGTTAGCATTGATCTGTGTATCTCTGGATACATTGAACAATACCCATCTTTATGTGTCATAATCCTAACCTTAAATATTTTTATATCTTCATAAACCCTTTTCATGACTTCTAGGTCACAAAAATGTGAAACTTTAGAGAGTTATTTTGCCTAACTATGCAGCATGTGCCCATAGGCGGCCTTGCATAAACAGTCTACATAACAGACTAGTTAGCCAAGAGATACTATTATCTGACTATGCAGCCAATTCCCTTAGGTGGCCCTGCATAATTCAACCCCCTAACGGGTTTGTCGGATAGCGGTAACTTCATTTTTGGGAAGAATGCCTCTTTTTTCATTATTTGTCTTAAATTACAGTATGTAGGGATCCACAAAAACAATCATCCTTAACATATTTGTCCCATATCCTTTTTCATGATCTGAAAGTTTTCAAGTATATGGTTTATATTCTCCTTCCCTACGTTTGGGTCATACCTTCGTAAGAGTGATATCCATCCAGTTCTTCGATAATCTTGTTTGGAAATATCTTCTCTATATTCAAGTACCGCTTTCCATATAGCAAACTCTATACTTGGGAAAATTTGAATCACCATAAACTTTCACTGGCTTTTAGCACTAGGAAAGTAAATTTCAGAGAGTTCTTTTTCCTGACTATGCAGCACATGCCCATAGGCGGCCTTGCATAAACAGTCTACATAACAGACTTATCAGCCAAAAGATACTATAATCTGACTATTCACCTAATGCCCATAGGCGGCCCTGCATAATTCAACCCCCTAACGGGTTTGTTAAACAATGAAAACTTCATTTTTAAGAACTAGTTCTTCTAATGACTTTTAACTCTTTTTCATATCATTCCTCAGATTCAAAAATACTTAAGTCATAGTTTACATTTTTTCCCTCATACTTGAGTATGATACTTTTTTTTGATGAATTGTCAAGGAATTGAGTCAATTTTAAATCATTTCGGTCAAAGCTATTTCGAACTTAATCATTAGCCTTTTTTGTCCGACATTAATGACATTAAACTACCAGATTTCTTTTTTGATTCTCGATTTCCTCAGAGCCAAATCCTCTTTTCTCCCCCGGATCCAACTCTGAGGGGGGACTTTTGTTGACGCTCCTTTCATCACAGAGTATAATGATTGGAAAAGGGGAATATCTGAGCTCAAATTGATCCATCCTTTGATGAAAACATCAAAAATCAACAAAGGTATGAACAAGGAGAACATTGCCAATAGGTCGCGCAAGTTCCCTCATAGTCGTGCAAGTGGACTTGCGCGACGCATAATGGTCGCGCAAGTGACATGCGTGACCTAAGTGATAACCGCACGGGGTCTTATCTTGCCTATAAATAGACCCTGTGGGCCCCCATAGTGAGGAGATATTTTTTTCCAGAAACTCAGATTTGAGCTCCCGACGCCCTAGTCTCTTCTCAAAGCATCCAAAACACTTCAAAGGTAATTTCTTACCTAGAACGGAAGATCTAAAGAGGGAGAGGAAGGACTATGTGTTGAAACTCATCAACAATTGCGCGCCTGAGTGGCCATCCCTTAAGGGAAAAGGCCACACTTGCGCGTCGCATTACTGCTTCAATAGAACTTGCGCCCCCCTCTTATGAAAGAGCCTCAAGAGGATTCTAAAGGCTTTATCCAAGAGTCGCTCAAGTATTACCCTGATGGTTAACTATCGCACAAATACCCATGTGTCGTGCAGGTATAACTGCGTGACCGGGACTTGTGCGCCCACGTAGTACCTGTGCGCCTTCCAGGACTTGCGCGCCCCTACCTTTTTGGGTGCCCTTTTTTCCCATTTCACCCCTCTTAAGCCATTCCACCTCTCATAATCAAGATTCAATCTTCAAGACACTCTTCAAATCCATTTATGGCATGATTTATGGATTTGGACTCCTTATCTTAAAGGAACTCTGTGGAATATCTCTCAAAACCTAGTGATTTACACATCTTTATGTCACTAAAGATTGAGATTTCATTCATTCAACCTCATCCTTTATGATTAGAGAACTCATCATGTTTGGGCCTCCTTTTCAGGAATAAGCCCCAATCATAATTATCAAATCTAGGCATCCTACTTAGGAGTAAGCCCCATGTCCTCATTAACATGGGATTCCTTTTCAGGAATAATCCCCAGCCATAATTTTCAAATCTGGTCACCTTCCTTAGGAGTAAGTCTCAACCATAATTCTCTGAACTTGGGCATCCTTTTCAGGAGTAAGCCACAGTCTCAAATATGGGAATCCTCTTCAGGAGTAAGCCCTATGTCCCTTAATTTTTCAAGTCTCTCAACCTGGTCCTCCTTTTCAGGAGTAAGCCCCAGTCTAAATTTCTCTTAACCAGTCCTAATTTACCTTTGATCTGAGATTCCTTTTCAGGAGTAAAACCCAATCATAAGTCCTCTCTTAATTTGGGCCTCCTTTTCAGGAGTAAGCCCCAAGCTAGAGTATTCAAAATCTCCATGAAGCACATATACCTTTATGGACCCTGTTCCTGGATTTCTTCCTTGAATTAAATCCTAATCTTCATTTATCTGGGAAGTCATACATACATAAACCCCACATTATTTCTTATGATTGTATCCTTTATGGCACAATTGTCATATTTTTTACCAATACCTCTTGTTTCTCACACCCACCATGACTCACGTGAGCTTAGAGTGTAAAGGTAATTATGACATCTTTCATTGAGCCATCAATCATAAACATCATACTCCCTTGCTCAAAATATGTGGGTTCTAATTCCTTTTATAAACAGAGGATACGTAGGTAGCCCATCTGTGGGTTTGATCCCAACTCTGAAATAATTCATGTCCTTGTGAATGACAATAAACTTCAAGTGCCCCACTGAGTGGCTTTAAAACCAGTATGTTCATCATAAGGACCAAGAGACTTTTACGTATCAAAGGATACCATTGACTAAGAATCTATAACAAATAAAGATGATTCTTTATCATTGAAGAACCTCGAATACATATATCCTCTAAATTTCTTACGTATCAATCATTTATTGTCATATATAAAGGAAAACTATTTTTATACTTGGTAATTTAATAAGGATTCATGAACATAACTTAAATCTATAAAGAGAGTCCTGGAGTAGACAATAATTCCCCTCAAAAAGGTGTGATGAGTCCGACCTCCCATCCTCTCGACAAATGCAAATTCGTAAGCCTCATCAGTCCACAACCTAATGAGCACCTACCTTTGGAAAGTAGGTCCGAATGGATGTATAATCATTGAATGTTTCTGGTGCTATGAACAAACCCATTAGAAACCGATCGGAATGTTTGAACCACCCATCAAAGGAGGTCATCCCCTCTCTTCTCTTATAAAAGTGAACCACATCCCTATCCTCGTCACACAATTTTGAGCAATAAGCATGGAAAATCCCTTCCAATTTCTCTTCTCCAATTCCCTAGAAACATAGTAGAGGTCCTGGGCTTTTTCAAATACCATCTTTAGTGCCCTAATAGGAGGTTTAGAAGAGGCGCATCAAAGAAGATGTAATATCCTTTTACCGATTCATTCAAATTCATTTCTTCATCTACTTACTCATATTTTGTTATTTCATAATAAATTATTAACATCAGTTTCTCTAATATACTGATATGTTATTATAAATATGAAACTACCCTATTTTACCTTATATACATCCTACAAAAAATGAAATCATCGTTCGTGCGTACGTACGACTTACCGTCTCCACGACGTTGTGTTATCTGTTTCTACTCCACCACCTTACTTGGATTGGTATAATGGAGGAAATAATAACTATATATTATTACTATAACATGATACTATTTATGAGAGATTATATAATCCACTCCAACACCATTAAGCAATTATGGGAATGATATCGTCGCTCGTGCGTACGTACAGATTACCATCTCCACGATGCGATGAGATTCATTCTCCTTGTTAACCATTCAAAAATGATTATAAAGTATATATATAAAATAAATAATAATGAAATATATGAAATAATAATTCTACTGTATATATATATATGTGTGTGCGTGTGTGTGTTTGTGTGTTTCATCTACTTCTATTTAATTCAGCAAGGAAATGAAAACAACGTTCATGCGTACGTACTGTCTACCGTCTCCATGAACAGTTTATTTCATTTCATTTATCAATCTATTATATATATATACTATATATTTATGATATTTAAGTCTTTTTTTACATTCTTTAAGAATGTAAATCCAGATATAAGTAATAATATCAAGAACCAAAAGTCCAAACACGTACGATAAATGAAACGATTTTACCCAAAATGATGCTTTCACAATTAATTGACAAAAGAACAGGTAATATAAAGTAATAAATGAATAATATATGATATAATAAATATTATTAGGGTTCTTTTACATGTTAATAATATGTTTAAACCCACTATATTGGTGTTTCATACATGTACAGATGAAATTTGACATAAGGTAAGGGATAATTTTTCAATATCATTTTTATCCAAGATTGCATATACGTAAGTATTTACTGGGGTTATATTTATCATCCATGTCCGTGTTTTATAATTTTTTTTAATAATGTGTTTAATATTAATCAATTTATGTTTAATGTCATGTTTAATCATTTTGACTTTTACTATGTAGTATAGAAGGAATCATTCTTTTGTTTACCATACAATGTACTTTTTGACTTTTCGAAAAAAGTACATGGAGAATGTTTTTTAACTTATACGGGATGACCATATTTTTACGGTTTAATAACCCCTTATTTTAATGAATATTCCTATACAAAATTTCATAATTATTTTCAACAAACTCCTTTTCTTTTAAAATATCGTTGAATTTTGTGAAAAAAATGATTTTGAAGAAGAGAGGATATTTTCCTCAAAAATTCATTTCATTTGTTTTATAAAAACTATTATCCATATAAGATGACATTTTTTAGTATGTATATGTTTCATACATAATGTCTCTAGTATTTATGTGGTTTGATTTTTCTAATGATGAAATGATATCCATTTGTTTTATATGGGTTATTTTATGAAGGGATGATGTTTATAAAACCCATTTAATTCTTTAGGTTATGAAGAATGATTTATGATTATTCTTTGGATCATGTAAGAATAATTTCAATATGACATGGGTGGGACTTATATCTCCCTCTAATGAATTGGGTAAATATTTATATCTCATGAGATAAACATGGCTGGAATGGAAAGTAAATCTTGTTTAGTAATACATGGCTGGAATGACAAGTAAACCCAGTTCAGTAATGAAAATCATCCACTATGATGGTCATGGCAACAATTCCTTGGATACTATGGAAATAATATCACGTGCTTATGGGATTTCCATAATTACATGTTTTATTACCATGCTATTTTATCGTGCTTGATCTACCTTTATGATCTATGCCTTATGTACTGCCATGATTTATTTCACAACTCAAGATTTTGATGTTTAAACTTTATGATCATGTTTTTTTAAGTTCAAATGTATATTTTTAGTTTTATTTTCTTTATACTTACCCTTACTGAGTATTTTATCTCTCCCTTTATATGTTTTCTTTTCCCTAGGATATAAAAAAATGTTTTAGGTATGAAAACAAAAGTGGAAGTTATTTAAAGGAGATGTTGATTATCTTTCCCCGTGATTAAAATATTACATTCCGAGTTTCGAATGACACTAAACATTGACAGTCCGTGGGTATCTTTTTTTGTTATGTATTAAGTATTCCACAAAAGTAATTTAACGTCCATGTAAGTCAAGCTCGGGTCTCTACACCATGTCGTTATTTTTCAACATATTATTGATCTATTAATTATTATGATTCATTTCTGGATAGGTGACCCTTGTAGACATTATTTTTATTATTTTTTAAAACCATGTTGCATAGTCGTTAGGCAGCAGAATGTTTGAATGGGATTTTTCAATTATTCTTTTATATTGAGCTCCTTTATATTATTATTCTTTCCTCGCCACCTCTTAACAAAGAGGAATGAATTCACTAGAAATCATGTATATTCTAGATTTTCTCATGTTCATGAAAAATTCATCATTATTCTTCTTCTCATCTCTCACTTATTAAAGGAATAAAAATCATTGTCCGTGATGTGTCGAATTACAGACATCGCGGATGGTGTGATTTCAATTCCCATTAATTTTTTTAAGTCTGGTCATGAAACCATTTCTATGATTGAACTAGGTTATAATATATAAATTATGTCCATCCATGGTTCTGGAATTATATTTTACTCATGGTTTTAATTTATAAGACAAAATGATGTTGTTATTATCAAAGAACCACTGAAATGATCTAAATGAACATAATTAATATTTTAACTAATAAATCATCCTCATATAAAACATTAATACGGTAAGTGGTATAAATTATGGTACTAGAAATTTATAAATTCATTTCCCTTCCAATTCATTAATTTCACTTCGAATTGTTATGAACATCCATCATGAACAAATCATGAAAATCATGTAAAAACTCACATAAAACAGTGTAAGGAAGAATCATTTAACAATTAAATGATAAAAAGAGGTTATGAAATGATCATATAAGATGTTATAAACATGAAAAAGTTTCTTTAAAAAACTAATAACAATATTTTAACCAATATAAACGATATTTAAACAAGTTTTAAGAAAAAAATCCTGAGTTAAGGGGATTTTTAACCCGATTTCCATTCTTTAGGTTAAACTCTTACTTCGTTATTTATGTGTTATTAAAATTGATTGTGTGATGGGTTTTGATTATATTATATTGAGTTATGTATAATTATAGTGTATATACATATTACATCCACTCTATTAAGTCACTATTAAATTATTTGTAATTTATAAGTGGCTTTCCATTTTTAAATCCTCTTTTTAAATTTTGTTTTACAAAATTCCAATGAAATGTTTTTATGATAATATACATGTATTATGATTATTTTATGGATAATAGGAATTGTTTATGATGAAGGGTGGGACCTATAATTATCTCCAATGCATTGGTTATGTGTTAGTTGGAGGCTGGGCGTATGGTTACTCAATGTGTAACTGTGATGGTTACACAAATAGTATGGTAGTCGTGAGGGTTAAAACTTATGAGGTAGATGAGAGGGTTACAATATTATGTATGTAATGGACCAATATAACATTATGGTTCTACTTATGATCTTAGGTATTCTATAAGTATCATGTTTCACAAAGTAGGTTTATATATACAGGTGATAATAATTTCTTTTGAAAATGATTTCATACGTTACAAGTATTCCTAGACTAATGTGTTCTTTTGTTATTTTTATATTCAATACTGTGTTTTTGTTCTTATCAAAAGTTTTAAATTATTTTCATAGGTTAATGGATGTGTAATATAAAGATGGAATCCATGTCAAATGTTGAATAACTGTGAAGGAATCATGTTTTAAGTTTTAATTTTTTAAATTTTGAAAAAAATGGAAAATGTGTTTATTTTATCGACTCGGTAACAATGTGTAATGTTATGAATGTATTATATCCCAATTCTCTACATCCGTAAACATGAAAAAATATTCAATATAAAAGGAATTGTTTTTGACTATATTTTAGATTATGTGACTAATAAGGTTGGTTCCTTATAGTAAAAATATTTTATTAGAATATTATTAAAATGAAAAATTATTTAATTCATAAAAATATATTTCTTAGTAGAATATTAACTAAAAATTATATTTTTTATTTAAAAATTATTTACTATGTTAAAAAATAAAATGATTTTATATTCTTTATTATATAAAAAAATAATTTACATAATCATAGTGTTATGGCCTTGTAACATAACCCTTTATAACCCCGCGTAAGACCAAAGGGTATAGTGTGCGATGGTGGAAGACTCTTGGGGTGTCTCAGATAACATCATTCAGGTGGTAATATCAATAAATGTCCACATCTCACGTAGGGAGTTCTGATCAATCTTAACATGTTTGACATTGGCTTGGGCATGGGTAAGAGTTAATCCCAATGACGCCAAATCCTTTCCGATCTCTAACAAATGGGCTTCTTATGTGGAACGTCTACTCTCTGAGGTCGTCACTTTATTATTCTGAGTAAATTGTACTTGTTAAAGCCCTATATTTATACTAATCATGTGATCACAGTTCAACAGATATATTAGAAATGGTCACAATTCTTAAAGGTATTTTAATGTCCAAAAAATAAAACCAAGGAAAATCATATTTTATATAACCATTTTACATAATAAGACATTTAATTATACCAAGAGAAATTTTCATTGGTAAAATTTTGGGTCGTTACACAATTCAAGCTCAAAGGTCAGGTTAAGGTGCATGGTGGCCATGTAACTCTTGGTGATAATGAAAATGGAGAGATTGTTATAATTGTTCAAATTGGGAAATATGAATCTATTGATAATTATACAGTTTTATACATTCAATGTTTAAAATAAAACCTATTTATTATTTCATTGTTTTGTGATGATGGTTTTGATGATAAGTTTAAATAAAATTGATATTAAATTTATGATTCCTAATATGATTTTATATTAATTTCTTTATGAAATTATATTGTTTATACTATTAATTTAGATTCCACAATTTCTTAAAATATTTATTATTTAATTTTATTTATTAGAGAATCATGGTTGTGGAATGTTAGACTAGAACACGGTAATATATACTAACAAAACATTATCAATAAGAAGGGTTTAGTCAAGGATCAACCTAGTCTATAATTTCATAAAGATAAGGTGGTAAATCCATTCCAAAATGTAAAGAAACCAATAATATATTTTATACTAATGAATTAGGTGTATACCTTTCAAATGCTACAACATGTTTTATGGATTTATTTTGACCGTATAGAGCTTCTAGATTAACTATAAGACTAGATTATTATGTTATTTTGGATGATTATTCATGATATAAATGGATTTTTTACTTTAGTCAAAAAATTTAAGCTCTTTCCTATTTTGAAAAATATACAGATCCTATGAAGTGTGTTCGTAGTGTAATGACCCAATGCTTTTCAATGGAAATTCTGTTCTAATAATTATGTCATAAAATCAGATGAAAACACAACATAATGAACTACTAAGTTCTATGTGACCTCTTTACATAAGTTTGTCACTTATGTATTGGGAATTTTGAGAATTTTACATACACAGTTGTGTTCAAGATGATTTTTGGAGTGAAATAAAAAAAATAACTTTTGGTGAATAGTAACCTACCATTATGAATAGTAACAACCCCTTATGAAAATTAATATGAACCCTATGAATAGTACATCATCAAAAATAATAGTAACCTTACCCATGAATAATTAAATAATATTTAGACATCTTAGAATGTGACAATTTGACCATATTATACGTTTTGGTATTTTGTAAGTCATAAATTATTAATTATAATTCATTCATTCATTTAATAGAAAAATTATTTCCTTAAAATTTCATTATTAATTATCAAATAAATATCTTATATTTTGTAGATAAATTTATAATACCCTACGTAATTTTTGAATGCACTATAAAATCAGTTTTAATTTTAAAAACTGTTTTTTAGATAAATTATGATTTTAATTAAATATTAAATTAATAATATTTAGAAAATAATTTTTGAAAAATTGAATTTATTTTTGGATTCACCATCTTGAAAAATATTTGGGGTAAATTTTTGGGATTTTTCTGAGATACTTATATTTATGATTAATAGTGAAATACCATAATTTACAAAATAAGCTAAATAAGCTGATTATAGAGTCGTGTGTGATGTTATACTGATGTAAGCCCATTTGGTTCGGGATCAAATGATAAAATTACAATTCTTGGTCATTGAAGACTCACTATTCCTTGTATTTGGGAAATTAAAAAACTAATGAATTTTATATTAAGGAAACCCCTCTCCCCTCCACTATAAAAACCACCCTTCACACCCTCATTTCCTCACACCTCTCAAGCTCCAAGTCTTCTCTAAAATCTGCCCAAACATCATGCATAGCCCCTCTCCCACATTCAAGAGCATCTGGTCTCATCACAATACCAATCCTATATTTCTTAATGATGATCTCAATAGGATGATTTAAGAGGACATTAAAGCGAAGGAAGTATTCTGATACTAGGTAAGGGGAAATTCTCAAACACAACATTCATCCTTCGGGTTATACATCTTTCAATCCATTTTTTTGATATGGTTACTCCGTAAAAGATCATTTTTTCATCATTGTATTTTCTTTACTAGGATATACATGTTTTTCACTGGTTTTCTTGTCATACAAAATGGTTTTCAAAGGAACTCTTCTTTTAAGAACACAACTTTTACTTCTCTCTCAAAGTGGGAAGTTCTTGAGACATGTTTGTAATACCGTATTTATTTTGGGAACCCAATGTTTATGAATGTGTTCTTATGAGATGTAACCTATTCCATTCCATGGGATATTTATGTTCACTTTTTATATATGTTCCATGTGGCATGCATGATAATTATAATGTTATGATGTGACTGGTGCACCCAAAATTATATAGCGCAAATTGAATGTTTGATTGTGATAGCTGTGCCTGGAATTATACAGTGCCCCAATTCATTGGGTAAAGTGAAGAAAATCATGAGTAAATCTGAAATGTTGTGTGAAAATTATGCTATCTTGGTTCACAACTATGTGTGGTAGTTAACCACTATGACATGATGTTTCATTTTTATGCCTTGCCACATTTCAAGTCTTTTATATATGCTCATTTCATATTCATGTTCTTTTTCCCATGTTATGATTATGCTCACCCCATGATATATTTTTTTTATCTATCCTGTTACTGGGTTTCTAGCACACCCCTTTTTATGTATATCCTTAGGTGGCTACATGTACTAAGTAGAGGACAGGTTCCAATCAGAAGCCAAATAAAAAGAAATTAAATTAATGTTTATGCTTGATGTTGTAATTGTTATCTATGGTGTTTGATTTCCCAATACACTAAACGTCTGGATCATCTATGTGTAATAATAGAATTTTTTTATCTTTAAAATGATGTAATAGTAATGTATAAAAAAGTCAGGGTCACTATTGTTGGTATCAGAGGAAAGGTTTTGATAGTTTGGGAATTAGGATTTGTGGGCCCTAGAGAAAACCTCTAGCATGAGACTAAGTAAAATTATTCACACAAGTGTATATGCATATGGATCCCATATGTTATGATTTTAGTATAAATTTTTCAATTAAATAATTTATTTATTCATGAATTTTTGACTTATGTTTTGTTCTAACCATTTCTATTTTATAAAATTGTGCGAACTTGGAGAAATCAGGCCAACAACTCTTGCATGGGCCAATGTAACGATTTCCCGAACGACATCCCTAATAATTTAGGATATAGAGTTTAGGACTTCATAGAGATTATTACCCAATAATATCAGGTTATGAACAATAACCATAATAATGGGGAACATCCTATTTCACCAAAGATGGAGCAACTGGCTATTGAATGTTTTATGCGGCAATGACCACTGACGTTTAGTGGATCTTGCGATCCACTAGTTGCAGAACTACGGGTCAACTCCATGGAGGAGATATTTTTTGTGCTTCACTGTTCTGAGACAGAGAAGGTGACTCTAGACATTTATCTTCTAGATGGAGAGGCTGATAAATAGTCTGCTTTGATTAACAACACCAATCCAAGGGAGGAAATTGAAGAGATGGAATGGGAAGAATTTAAGATAATGTTTATTTAAAAGTATTTCCCATGAACTCTTTGCACGAATATTGAGAGTGAATTCATAGAGCTCATGAAAAAATAAGGAGAATCTTTCATAACCAATTAAGAGAATTTCAAAAGGCTTGCACGATATGCTTCGAGTTTTGTTATCAATAATGATAACAAATTTGATAGATTCTTTAGTTGATTATAACCACACCTTTGAAGGGATCTCACAATTCGAGACTTTGGGAGTTATGAAGAAATTTATTGATGTGATCTCAATGTGGAGATGGAGTTTGGAGAATGGTCCCATGGGTATGGCGATAAGAAATGAAAGATTGATTTTTATGCTAGTGGATCTAATGATAATGGTTGGAAGAAAACATAACAACCCACATGCCAAAAAATGTGGAAAGTTACACCATGGGAAATGCCTAAAAGGGATGGGTAAATTCTTCAATTTTGTGAAATAAGGACATCATGCTCAAGAGTGTTGAAAAGACACAAAAATGAAGGATGATGTATCCAAGGAAATGAGAGAACCACTCATGGTTCAATTCTACAACTATAGGGTGCTAGGGAACTATGCAAGCCAGTATACTAAACTCGAGTTCTTGAGGGTAATTAGCGTTAGTAGCCACCAAAGCCATAAGAACATGATAAGGCTTATTCAATCACTACTGTGGATGTGGAGAAAGACAATGAAGTCGTACAGGGTACACTTCTTATTCACTCAAGAATTGTAAAAGTCTTATTTGATTCTGTTTCTAGGTATTCTTTTATATCTTTCAAGTTTTCTATAAATATAGAATCGATGCCTTGAAACCTTGAAGTATAGATATCTGTAAAAACACAAAGTGGTGTAATAATTGCAACCCAAGTGTTTGACTCCTCCACTGTTGGCTTATGTCAAAATATTCATCCATGAAATCTTGTAATACCTCCTTTGGTGGAATTTGACACTATAATTGGAGTGGATTGACTCTCGTTATATAGAGCTTATATCAAATTTCAGGAATAATAAATATCTTTTCTTATTTCAAACCATCCCATGATCCTCTATAAATTCAATGAATATCATGAATCTTATTTGAAAAACCCTTTAATGGTTTGGGTCATGATTCCCTATGAAGAAGAATACCTCACGCAAATAGTTGATTCAATAGAATGTGTGAGCCTTGAGGAAACGCCCATCGTGAGGGAATACAGAAAAGTATTTCTTGAAGAGTTACCCGGAATTCCCCCGGATCGTGAGATGGAGTTCTCAATTGAACTCATACCTGGAGCTAGTCATATCTCAAAGTTTCCCTATAGAATGGCTCCTATCGAACTGGAGGATTTAAAGAAGTAGCTGCAAGAGCATCTGGACAAAGTGTTCATATACCCTTGTGCATCACCTTGGGGTGCGCCGGTGCTCTTTGTAAAGAAGAAGGATGGAACAATGAGGCTGTGTATCGATTATCAGGAACTCAATAAGATCACCATAAAGAAAAATCATCCTCTCCCTAGGATTAATGAATTTTTTGATCTGTTAAGAGGAGATAAATACTTCTCAAAGGTGGATCTTTATTCTGGAAATCATCAGGTAAAGGTGAAGAAGGATGATATTCAGAAGGCAACATTCCGTACAATGTATGGGAACTATGAGTTTTCGGTGATGCCCTTTGGACTTACTAATGCCTCTGCAATCTTCATGTATTTGATGAGTAAAGTCTTTAGAAATTGCCTCAAAAAAATTTTGGTAGTGTTTATTGATGATATTCTCATCTACTCCAAGAGTTAGGAGTAACATTAAGAATATCTAACACTTGTTTTGGAGACATTATGAATGGAGTAGTTGTACTCCATGTTCAGTAAATGTGACTATTTGATGATGCAAGTCACATTATTGGGACATGTAATCACAAGTGAGGGAATTTCTGTGGATCCTTCAAAGGCACAGGTGATTGAGGAATGGCCATGCAATCTAGTGTCATAGAAATACATAGTTTTCTTGGATTAGCTGGGTACTACCGACGTTTTGTGAGAAACTTCTCATGATTGTCAAGATCGCTAACTAAGTTAACAAGGAAAGGGGTAATGTATGTCTGGATGGAAGAATGGGAGGGAAGCTTTAATGAGCTAAAGAGAAGGCAGATCACTACACATGTACTCACACTACTGAAAAGTGGATAATTTATTGTGAGATATAGTGATTCATCAAAGAAACTATTGTGTTGTGTACTCATGAAAAATGATAATGTGAAAGCCTATTCCTGACGACAGTTGAAGATCCATGAGAAGAACTACCTGACGCATGATCTAGAGTTGGCAGCCGTGTTTTTTGCCTTAAAAATCTGGCCGCCCGACCTTTATGGAGAGAAGTGTGACATATACACCGACCACAACAGCCTAATATATATATTCACACAAAAAGAAGCTCAACATGTGTCAAATGAGATAGTTAGAGCTAATCAAGGATTACAATTGATCTATTTACTATCATCATGGAAAGGCGAACTAGGTAGATGATTCTCTAAGTAGAAAATAACCTGCTACTCTATCTATGCTATGGATTGAGAATGACCATATCTTCATGGATATGAAAAGAATGGATTTGGAAATCACAAGGGCAAGGGATACATCGTAGCTTGCCCAAATGATTGTGAAACCATCCATACTAGAGAAGATTAAGGAATCACAAAGGGATGATGTGGAGATACAAAAGAGGGTGGATGCAATAAAGGAAGGGAAGCTGCAAGAGTTTCATATCGATGATGATGGTGTGATTAGGTTTGGAACGCGGCTTTTTGTGCCTTCATCACCCGAGATAAAGCAGGAGCTATTGGACAATGCACATAGCTCAACACTCTCTATCCATCATCGAAGTACCAAGATGTATCATGATCTCTTAGAACACTTCTGGTGGGATAACATGAAGAAGGAGATTGCAAAATATACATCAAGGTGCTTGGTATGTCAGCAAGTTAATGCTGTGAAACAAAAGTCCAAAGGTATGATGCATCCATTGCCTATACCCATGTGAAATTGGGAAAAATTTACTATGGACATTGTCACGGGTCTCATGAAGATGTCAAAGTGAAATAATGCGATATGGGTTGTGGTTTACCAACTCACCAAGACTACCCATTTTATCTCTATTCAGGAAGATCACTCGTTGAACAACTTGCAAAGATATATGTGAAGGAAGTGGTGAGATCGCATGGAGTTCCACTCTAAATTGTCTCTGACAGCGATCCAAGGTTCAAATCTCAATTATAGAGGAGCCTTTAACATGATTTGTGTACTGAATTAAATTTCATCATGACTTATCACCCCCAAACTGATAGCCAGTCTGAAAGAATTATTCAGACACTTAAAGATACGCTAAGAGCCTGCTCTCTAGAATTAAAAGGTGGATGGGATCAGCATCTCCAATTGGTTGAGTTCTCATACAACAATAGCTTCTACTAGAGTATTCCGATGGATCCATATGAAAATATGTATGGAAAGCAATGTAGAAATCCTACCCGTTAGGATGAAGTTGGAGAAAGAAAGCTACTTTGACTCGATCTTGTTCAAGAGATGATAGTGAATGTTCAAGTCATCCAGAAACACATCAAATCTGCTCAAAGTCAGGAAAAGATCTATTCTTACAACCATATAAGGGACTTTGAGTTCAACGTTGGAGATAAATATTTCCTTAGAATATCTCCAGGGAAGAGTGTCATGCGATTTGGGAAGAATGGGACGCTATGCCCAAGTTATATTAGCCCCCCTTGAGATCCTTGACCTCATAGGAGTTATGGCCTATCGTCATGAACTTCCACTGAATATGGATCATGTTCAGGATGTGTCTCAGGTATAACTACTATGGAAGTACATACGAGATCCCTCACATGTACTAAACTCATAGGTCGTACAACTGGAAGATTCTCTCTCTTATGAGGAGTAGCCAATAATGACTCTGGATCGGAGAGATAAGGTTCTATGCAACAAGACAACCCATATTATCAAAGTGTTGTGGAGGAACTATAAGTTTGAGAAAGCATCTTGGGAACCAGAATAGGCAATGATGGAGAACCACCATCACATATTTGTGTAAAGTTAAATTTTTGGGGTGAATTTTCTTAAGGTCGGAAGAATGTAACGACCCAATATTTTTTAATGGAAATTACCTTCTTATAATTATTTCATAAAATCACACGAAAACACAACCTAATGAACTACTTTGTTCTATGTGAACTCTAAGCATAATTTTGTCACTTCTGTACTGGGAATTTTAAGTATCTGACATACAAGTTTGTGTTCAAGATGATTCTTGGAGTCTAATAAAAAAAAATAATTTTTGATGAATAGTAACCTGCCCTTATGAATAGTATCATACCCTTATGAATAGTAATATGACCCTTATGAATAGTAAATCATCCAAAATAAGAGTAACCTTACTCTTGAATATTTAAATAAAATTTAGATATCATAGAAAGTGACAATTTGACCTTATTAAACATTTTGGTATTTTGTATGTCATAAATAATTAATTATAAATCATTCATTCATTTAATAGAAAAGTATTTTATTAAAATTTGATCCTTAATTATCCAATAAATATCTTATAGTTTTTAGATAATTATATAACACCCTACGTAATTTTTGAAAGAACTATAAAATCAGTTTTAAATTTAAAAACTATTTTTAATTAAATTAACATTTTAATGAAATATTAAATTTATAATATTTTGAAATTATTTTTGAAAAATGGAATTAAGTTTTGGATTCTACAGATTGAAATATTTTTGGTGTAAATTTTTGGGATTTTTTTGAGATACTTGAATTATTGATGAATAGTGAAATACCATAATTTACAAAAGAAGCTAAATAACCATTTTATAGAGTCATGTGTGATGTTCTGCTGATGTAATCCCACTTGGTTCGGGATAAAATGATAAAATTACTATTCTTTGTAATTTAATACTCAATATTCCTTATCGTTGGGGAAATTAATAAACTAATGAATTTTATATTAAGGAAGCCCCTCTCCCCTCCAATATAAAAACCGCCCTTCACACCCTCATTTCCTCACACCTCTCAAGATCCAAGACTTCTCTAATCTCTACCCAAACATCCTCCCTAGCCACTCTCCCACATTCATGATCTGCTGGTCTAATAACAAAACAAATCCTAGCTTCCTTAAGGAGGATCTCAAAAGGATGATTTAAGAGGACATTAAAGCGAAGGAAGCATTCTGATACAAGGTAAAAGGAAATTCTCGAACCCAACTTTCATCCGTCAGGTTCTCCCTCTTACACTCAATTTTTTTGATATGGTTACTCTATAAAGATCATTTTTTAATCATTGTCTTTTATTTCCTATGATATACATGTTTGTCACTGGTTATTATGTCAAACAAAATGTTTTTCAAAGGAACTCTTCTTTTAAGAACACACCTTTTACTTCTCTCTCAAAGTGGACAGTTCATGAAACATGTATGTTATTCCCTCTTTAATTTGGTAACCCAAAGATTATGAATGTTTTCTTATGATATTTAACCCATTCCATTACATGGGTTATTTATGTTCACTTTTGATATATGTTCTATGTGGAAAGCATGACGATGATAATGTTATGATGTGAAGGGTGCACCCAGAATTATATAGTGCAATAAGATTGTTTGAATGTGACAGGTGGACCTGGAATTATACAGCACTCCAATGCATTGGTTAAAGTGATGAATCTCATGAGTAAATGTGAAATAATGTGTGAACAAGATGCTAGCTTGGTTCACAATTATGTGTGGTTGTTAACCACTAAGACATGATGTTTCATTTTGATGCATTGCAACATTTCATGTATTTTATTTATTCTCATCTCATATTCATGATCTTTTTCCCATGTTATGATTATGCTCACCCCATGCTATATTTTTCTTATATATCCTCTTACTAGGCTTCTAGCTCACCCCGGTTGATGTATATCCTCAGGTGGCTACATGTACTAAAGAGAGGACAAGTGCCAATAAGAAGTTAGAGAAGAATAAATTAAATAAATGTTTCTTCTTTATGTTGTAATTTTTATGTATGGTCCTAGTTTTCCAAAGACACTAAACCTATGTATCATCTATGTGTAATACTATTATGTTTCTTATCATTAAAATGATGTGATAGTAATGTATGAAAAATGCAGGGTCTCTATATCTAGACTATCCATCAAGACCTTGGTAAGTGATCATGGATGAGATTTTTAGAATCATGAATTTGAATCTCTCTTTTCATGACATGGCTATACACAAAATTTATCCACACTTAAAAATCCTCAGAAAAAATTGTTTTTTAAAATGATAAATATGACTCTTTGGGAAATTCCCTAAAAATATTTCAACTAGTATGATACTCCTATCTACATTTTGAAAAAAATGTGTTCACACATTTTTTATTTATTAAATATAGTACTTATGAAACCTATCTTAAAAAGGATTACATATGAATTATAAAATGGTAGAAAACCCAATATAAATTTTTTCAGAGTGTTTGGATATAATTTCTATATTCTAAATACAATGGGAAATAAAGATAAATTTGTACTAAAAATATATATGAAGAAATTTTTATATTCTATTCAACCAATATTAATTCTTAAAGTGTATTTAAAATGAAATCTAATGTTGTGGAGGAATATATTCATTTAACATTTAATGAGTCAAATCCACATTAACTTAGTCCCAATATAAAAATCTTTAGGATGATATGTCAAATTTAAATGACAATAATACACCAAATATTCTGATATATATTCTAATTCACATTATAATTCATTTAGAATATTCTTTAAAATTATTCCCAATCTATTAGAAGACTTATAAAAAACCAATACTTCTATTTTGATATCCATTATAACACAAAAAAATAACCATGATGTTGGTTTAGGATACTTAGATAAAGCTTATGAAACTTTAGCCTCACTAATAAATGATGTTCAATATCAAGCATTCTTGTCATATTTTAAACATAATAACTTTAATTTGGAAAATGATTTTGAACATTGTGTGATAGCTATGAAAGAAAAAATGAATCAATTTGATAGAAATAAATTTTTTGAATTCATAAATAGAACTAAATAATACCTAAATATTTTAACCATTTCTGTATATATATTCATGGATGATGAGTCTAGAATAATAATTATAAAAAAATATATATTAGTATAAAAATGAAATTTTAAATGAGATGGGACTTATTAGGAATTATCCATTTCATCTGTAGCTTGACATGAATCCATCAGGATCCTACATTATTAAATAGTGAATCTAAATTAAAACTTATATCAAATCGATGTTAAGAGTGAATTTCTACATAGTTATACTATTGAGGATGTTTTTATTGAACAACCCCCTTGATTTTTAAATACTCATTTTCCAAATCATGTTTTTAATGTTACTAAGGCTCTTAATGGTTTAAAACAAGTTCATGAACCATAGTATAATAGGATCTTTCTTTTATTATTTTAAATGACTTAAAAACGTTTTTGTTGATACAACCATATTTTTAAATTTTTTTTCAAAGGATATTTTATTAGTTCATATTTTAGTTGATGACATTAATTTTTTATCTTAAAAAATATCTGTGTACATATTTTTCCAAAATAATGAAAAATGAATTTTGATGTGAATTTGAGGGGTGATTTATAATTATTTCATTGTTTAAAAGTCTATTAATATAATGATGGAGTAATTTTATATCAAATTATTTACAAAAAATATCTTTTAAAATATTTTGTGTTGGATAACTCAAATGTAAGTGATGCTCTAATGATGTCAACAAACAAACTGAATCTCGATGAAACTGGGAAATTAGTAGACCAAGAAACTTATAGTGGTATGATACAGAGTTTAATTTACTTGAAATCTAGAAATAAAGATATTTTGTTTGGTGTGTGTATCCGCGCTCAATTTTAAGTAAACACCAAGGAATCAACTTTAAATAAAGAAAAATAATTTTTAGATACATAAAAATTATAAATAAATTTGGTCTATTGTATTGATGCTAGTTTTGATGGTTGTAAGATAGATTAAAAGAGATCCCCAAAAACATTTATCATTTATGTAAAGTCTCTAGTATCATGGGGTAGTATGAAAATAATTCAATAAATCATAAAATACTATAGCTGAATATATTGCTACTGATAGTCGTTGTGCATAGATTTTATGGATGAAAAATACATGACTATATTATGAATATAATTTTAGGCACATCCAAATAAATTGTGATACTAAAAGTTCTATTAACATTTTAAATAATCCCACGTCTCATTTTATGAAAATAAAATTGATACAAGATATGATTTTTTGATATATTATTTTCATAATGGGATATAAATCTTGAATTAATGGTCATAGAACATCAACTTGCTATCATTTTCTAAATGAATATTAATTAAAAAATATTAGGATATATAGTAAATTATTTATGTATGATTGATTATTCATAATTATTTTTATTTTCAAATTATTGACTTTTTATTTATCTATATTTTCAATGTAATGTTATTTTGATAAAGAATATTTTGAAAAGGTGGATAACATAGGTATTTAAATGTATTTTATTTTTATTCATTAGTGTTACCCTACAACAAAACCCCAAATGATTTTAATATTTTAATTGGAATCTGAATTATCAAATCTTTTTTAAACCCAAACCAAAACCTTTCTCAACCATTTATTACAAAATATGTGGGCTTCTCACCAACAATTCTATATTGTGAATAGTAATGATAAAGAGAACATTTTTAGAAGAAGTTAACAAGGTGTCTAGTGATTCCTAGATATATAAGGCGATAATTATTATGTGTTGTATTATTTAAAATGAAAAAATATACTTATTGAAGTATCCCATATGAAATTTGTTTATGCTAAATAGTTTAGAACAATCTATTTTTTTGTTTTGAGAGAAATACTTCATTAGGTATAAATTGGTTGGTTTTTGGATGACAATAATCCATTATATTCTCTCTTTGTGAAATATTTATACATGAATATGTTTTTTAATGCTAGGGATGAAGTAGATATAACAAGAACTATTGTGGATAGTAATGAATGTCAGTTATCCTAAAAAGTTTGGGCTGAAATTATTTATGTACCACATCATGGAGAATACAGGTACTTCCTAATCATATATATAATGATCTGTATGAGATTTATTTCATGGAAATTCATTATAAGATATAATTTGATATAACATATTGAAATAATAGTTCTATTGATGTAAATTATGAGTTTAGGTTGTTGGTGGAGTTTATATAGAAAACTATCTTCCCTAGAATGAGAGATTTTGGCACAATTAAATATCATGAAATCTTCTTTATATACTTAATAGTTCATGGAATTTAAATCATTCTGTATTTGTTTTTTATGAGGAATATGATAGTGGTTAGAAAAACCTCCTTGCGTTTTTATACAATACAATATATTATGTCAACTTTATCTTTTCATGAAGATAAATGTATACTTTTAAATAGAGTGGAGAAGTCAAACCTTCCTAGACGTTTTTTCTTCAACCAAACCACATGAATATGGATGAATATTGGTTGTAATAATAGGAAAAAAATATGTGTATCTAGAGATCAAAGTCTATGTGAGTTTTTCAATCATATGAGAAACACAACTGGACACAGAGACCCCATAGATCAAATATTTCATCCTAAAGAGATAGTCATGGATGACTATTCCACTAATGGAAAAGGGTTTTGAATATATGGTGGATGTTGTTGAAGAAACTGCGAGAGATTATAAAGGGGGCATAGACTGCTATCTTTTCCATGAAGATTCAAAATCATCAGAAGTTCAAATTGATGCTAAATCAATGAGGGAAGAATGGGAAAATCTTGATGGGGAGTGAAATTCTAGATACCTATTTTGGGACCACTTCCTAATGATTTTGAAAGTGATTAGTATGTTTATCTTGTTAGAGATAATATTTCAATGTTTAAAATAGAATGAGAGCCTATCATTGATCACACACCACATAGGTAAGACTCCTCATCAGATAATCCATTATTTCGTTAGGATCAATATACTCTTGATTAATAAGGTATTCGGGATTCTAATGATGATGATCATGATGAAAATATGCCAAATCCGGATTATATTAATTTACCTATTGTTTCCAACATTTTAGTGAATATTATCTAATTAATTTCTTAACCTATTCTAAAGTAACAAGTTAGGATTTATCCCTATGAGAATATCATACAAATTTAGAATATAATTTAATCTTACTATCACAGATTAAATAATCTATTAAATGATGATCTAGTTTGTGAATGTTCTTCTAGAACTGAGAAGGTGGTTATAGAATAGTAAAACTATTCAATTCTTGTAGTTGATATTCCTATAGGAATCTTTGCCGATAATTAATGATCTCTATTTAGGCCTTCATTATATGTGTTTAATTAGTCTAATTATACCACTTCTCGCCACGATTCTCAGTATCCACCATAATCCTTTCCACCTCAAAATATTTATCTTACTTCTGTTCCCTCCCCAATGTATAATTCTGCTATTATTTTACTATTTAAAAATGATCTTCTTGGTATAATGAATGAAGTGTTTATAAGTATCGATAGTTAAAATTAATATGATGGGAAAGAGGATGTTTTTAAAATCATTTAAATTTTAGTGTGTCATATAGTGTATACCTTTTTCTACATAGTTTATATGGATCCTAAAATTGGAATATATTGAGCTCAAATGGATGTTTTTAGAGCATAGATAAGAGCCCATAAATAGACCTGTTGGATATTCTTGGTAGAATAGATGAAAGATATATTTTACGGATTAAATATATTTCAATACATTCAAGTTATTGTCCTATATTAGTTTTGATATATTGAGGATACCATCATAAGTCTTATACATGATGAAATTTATAATATACAGGATAGTATTAATTACATTTTAAATCATGTTAAGATTGATGTTGTTACATATGGATAAAAGCTCTATAGTATGGTTAATGATGAATCTGTAAAGTCTTCAAAAGAAAATCAAATAATCAAAGGATTCATAAAATATTATCTTAATTGTAATTACACTAATGCCCCAATGGGAACCAACTTTAAATATTTGTGAAGGGACATATAGATACCTCCTCAAACAATAACTATAAAAGGAATTCTCCAAATTATATTGATTATGGAAACTCATTTAGATAAGTTCATGTTAGGGATTGTTAAACATCATTAGATTATTGAACATAAGGATTCATTTGAATGAAATATCACATGTCTTTGGGGTGCTTATATATATGTTGAAATAGATCCAATTTTATAACCTTCGCATCTACATGTTCCAATAATTTTTACTTTTTTTACCCAAGATACAATAGTAATTTCTACTCCAGTTCCTTTAACTATTAAAGATCATTTATTATATTTATATTCAATAGAATCCTTTGAATCTATTTCATTTATTTCTCATATTTCACCAGATAATGGTCCCCTTGGATTCATTTTTTCATTAGTCTCTTAGATAGATTAGGAATTTTTCTAAATTCCTCATTTTTGTAGGAGTGGCTACTACACCCATGCCTAAAAACACTCCTACTCTTATCATTGGAAATGAAAATGACCTGATTGTTCTCACCATCTTTTTAGACCCGAGTTTTATTATAATTAGGTATTATGATAGTTATTTTTACTAAAACACTTTTAACTATAAATGGAATCTTTTCTTTGACTCCTCATGTTATATTTTTCACCTTCCCTTTATTTTCATCTCTAAAAATTTATAAATCTTCACCTATTAATTATTTTTTTCATAAAGTCAAAATGGGTAGTAATGTATGGATTTTGTATAGTATTTTAATGTAATTTGTGGAATATTATAAAACTAATAATATATTACTCATTTCATGGTTCCACAGTTAATGTATTTTATGTGTTTTTTAATCCGATGATTTTTCGTCAAAAAAAGTGTGAGATTTTTTTCTTAATACAAAAAATATCTTGTTTTAAAATGAAAAATCATATTTATTTGTTTCTAATAGTTTATATGTATTTTTACAGTAAAATATTTCTACTAGGAAATATTGGAAAATATCACAAAGACATTTAATGAAAAGAAATCCAGTGAGTCCATTCTATTGACTATGGGTAGGAAAGATCCAAATTCCCCTAACTGATAAATTGAATATATAGAGAGACTATTGTCCCTATTGAAAAATCTTTATACTCTATATTTGAAAGGACTTAAGAGACCACATGTTAAATCAAATATCTACACATTAAATCTTACTACGACCGTGACCCTTTGGATTTTAACAGTGTATCCTGTCAGCCACATAACTATGTGGGTTAACTAAACACCTTGTGGATCAACCATAGTTGATTTCTCAATTAATTTTTCATTGATAATATAAAAGGCCCAAAAAATACATGGTTATTATGTATTTCAATGATCTCAACAAGTCTTAATGCAACAAAAATTAATTTCTGGGGACTGTAGGATAATACTGAATTTTGATAAACTGATGGAGATTTTGAATGTTGAAGTGAAGTGACAACATGATTAGTAGAAGGGTTTGAACGACAAAGCTGATTGAAAATGTATCCAAAAGATCTATATAGGTAATTATAGTCACTAATCCGGATATTAAATGTAATAATTTTATTCTAGATCAGATAGTCATAATTTCATTTATGTACTAGATTGATTATGAGGGTATGAAATTACCTTATGGCTTTCCCAAGTAATCTGATCTATTTTCAACGTAGTTTTTCACCTAACATGGATGAGTTTCAATGATAAACTTAAAACAACCATTCTAAAATTTTGGTATTATATTTCCAAACCACTATATATATAGAATTCAATTCCTTCTCGATATAATATAATTCGACCAGATTTCATGCCAACAAAGTGGATTTGTAATGATTCATTTATAATGGATCTTTTTAGGGGATGTTTTCCATTTATAAAATAATAACGAAATAGTATGATGAATCAACATTTATTCCTGAAAAACATGAAATATGAAACATGCATGAAACTATGTTCTAATAATAACTCCTTTGAAATCCCAAAGAATAACCTCACATATTTTAATCTCTTCATTGAAGATAATGAAAAAAATCTAGATGAGAAGAACTATCTATAGAACATCAAATAGAATATATTCTTTTGTATCAATTTATTTCTTATTCTAATTATACATATTATATATCACCATCATGATACAATTTTATTACACTATGTATTTATTATCACAAAATATTTCTCAATTTTGAAGAAAACTAGAATGTATCTCATATTCTGTCATCATATTTTTACTCCCATGTAAACTATAGAATAATATGTTTAAATCATGAAAAAACCCCTACGATTCTTTTTGTAATAACCTAATCTTGGTTGTGGATAATTTTAATTATTAATAAATATGTCTAAGAGTGGGTGATATCCTAGTGGGGATGACTTGATATCATCTTGATACTAAACATCATGTTTATAAAATCCACTATGTTTCAATATTTTTCTTAATGAATTCTTAATAGTTTTATTGAAATCTATTTTTTAAACTATACTTTGATAATTATATTTTATTTTTATATACTTGAAATTTAATGTGGGTATGTCAAAATCATAATATTATGATAATTGTAATATTATTCTAATGGTGTTTTTATTAACTATTCTATATTTCAAATTCGGGGTATTTATTTTAAATTATTTTAAATAGAAATTTTAATTGGAGACTCAAATAACCCAACCCCTTCATTTTTGCACTCTGATCAACATTTTTCAAATATATCCTTGAATTTTGAATTCATATCCTTCAACTTTGATGCTAATTTATTTATAGAAGTTTTCCTCTCCTTATTTTATGTTTTCATAGGGAGAAATACGTCTTTCAATTTATTTTCAATGGCCATTTTTTCCGAATTCATTTGAATGTTATTTGAGTTGATCACATTGAATATTACTATTTTCACCAATATTAATTAAATATATATTAAATGATACCAATAATATCCCCAATCTTCAATTAAATATTGTTAAATATTTATTAATTTCATAGTTCACTTGATGAATATTTTTATATTGATCCAACTTCTCATATATGGAGTTAATTTTGTTCTAATTATTATAAGAACATTATTTGGACTAGTGAGTTAATGTCATTTCAATGTCATAAATGGAATCCAGAAGTCTAAAAGTATATTGGGGGTTAATATAAATTTTAAAATTTTCAAAAATCACTAAAAAAATGATAGAACTAAATGTAATAATTGTATCATAATTAATAACCTTTATTGGAGTGTCTATATTCCTCTACATACTATTCTTATTTCTCTTCTTCATGACATTTGAAAAAGGAAATATTAAAAATATTTGTTCATTTTATTTTCATATTTTTTTTTCAAATAATGAATAAATATCAAAGGGACTAGAAAAATTAATTGTGTTATTGAATAACTCATCGGTTATGTATTTATAAGACATCTTCTAGGTATTCACATCACATATTTGTTCATCATTATCTCTCAAAAAAACATCTCATTAGAATATTCAAAAAAAATTCATAATAATACAATAAAAACCATTGTATCTGATTTTACAACATTATAAGTTTGTCCCATTGAAAATTTGTGCCTTGTAGTGACCCATTATCTTAGTAAATATTATATCTTAAATAACTATAATGATTAGTGGATTTTCAAAGAAACAAGGTGAATCTAAAAAATAGAAATACCACAATAAAATTATTTTTTAGATATTAATGATACAGTATTGTCATTTTATTAAATTGTATCTATTTAAGTAACCACACTATTCTAACAATATCAAAATATAAATGAAAATTAGATTCATTTATCTAAAATAGTTTTGTTTTACTGTTAGGTGTTTTTATACTAAAATTATTTTATATCTTATTAAAAACCTGAATCTAATAGAATTAACATAAATGTTTTATTCCATGAGTAAAAATTATCTTAAATTGAATTTTTGAAATATTTCTAAAATTATTAATTTTTAGATGAACTGTTAAAAAATACACTATTTTCCAAAAAGCAGAATTTTATTAATTTATTATTATATATGATATTGAAGGAAAATTTCAATTAATCAAATATGTATTTAATTAATAATTTTTGAGTTTTATAGATATTTTAATGAATTTATAAACAATTTTGTTAAACATATTAATCAAAAGAAATATTTAAATTCTAATAAAAATTATTTCTAATATTTTAGTTTAATTAGTTATTCTAGTGGAAATATTTCGATTTCGAATTATTTTAAATATAAATAAATTATTATTTGTTTTATAATAATAAATATATTTCATAAAAACAAATAATTTTGATAATTATGGCATACAAATAAATTTTAAGATTAAAGGAACATTTTTTCCCTAAAAACCGTTTGAATGAGATTCCTGCATTTATTTTAAAATTAAAGATTCACAATGTGAGAAATTTTATCTCATAAATTAATTTTAAATATTAAATTAGACAGTTCATTTAATTTAAATTTTCTAATTTTAATTTCGATCTTTAAAATTAATTACTAATATATGAAATTAATTACCTACGTAAAAGTTTTAATGGTAAATATGGATTAAGTAAGAATAAATAAACACAAACAAGCAACCAAATGGTTGTTTTGTTTGAATCATTATAATATAACCCTAATAATTGATTCCATTTTTGAGAATTTTAGTCTTGAAGTGTAACTTTATATTATTGAGGATATAAAGCATTCTTCCAAAACATCCCTCCTCTTAAAAAATAAAAGACCATCCATCCACCAATTAATGTTACATATTTAACATGAATTTAATTATAATACTATGAAATTTTCTCATTAGAAACCCCAATATCATGTTAATTATCTTATTTTCAACATTTTTTTCCTAGGGCCTTCATTCCTAAGAAAACATTCAAGAGAAAGGTCATGTTCTCAATGTGAGTATTAGTTAGTCCTTACCATTTTATTCCTATTCTGTCACATAAAAACTTATCCTAACGATAGTTATATAATGAACTCAATATTATTATTATATTTTATTTTTGTTACATTAATTTAAAAAAACTTAATCATTTCTTCCCATGCACTTATAAAAACAAAATTACATCGATCATGCATTGCGTGGACTAGGACCTCCACGAAGTAACATTTTTTTATTTTTTTCTTCATTTTAATTCTTTATCAAAAAATTATAAAATCAGATTCAAAACATAAAAAATAAATATTATATATTTATATTTAATTTATAATTACAGTATTAAAAAATAAAAAAAATTAATCATACTGACCCATGAAATTATACTATGTTCATGTTTGGGTCGGTCTAACTACCAACTTAAAAATGATATAAAACTCTATCATGGATTACTAAGATAAAATATATACTAAAATTATTATAAATTAATAATTAAAAATTATTTTTATGGTTATATAAAGGTTTCATTAATAATTTAAACAGGTACTAAAATGTCATTTGTGATCTCTAACATTACCAAAAAGCTGCCATCGATTCAGATTTCATGCAAAGATGAGGAAAAAACAATACAATAATTAAATAGAAAATTATAATAAATGGACCTTATTGAATGAAATATAAATGAAAAAGGGTCCAAATAAGGTCTCTAATAAACCTAACATGATTATTCAAGAATTTAGGAACACACATAGAACAAATTTGGACCACGATAACAGTTTCATTGACTCAAATTTCAATTCAACTGGTTCAAATATTTTTTTTTCATGATTATAATTTTAAAGCGCCATTTTATCCCTAGATTAGCATATTTTATATTTAATTTAATTTTTTGGAGTCCTACTTCTCATCATTATAACTGATTCTATAATAAAATGTTTTTTAAAATTAATTTATAGCATTGGTAAGAATAACTACCATTCATACCAATGAATATATACTTCCATGTATATGTTTATCCTATAGAATGAATTTTATATAATAGAATCCCATTGGGTTTTTTATTTTTTATTAAATATTTTTTGTTTAAATCATTATTGAAATGAAATTTCTCATTGTTTTTCAGATTTCTTTATAACTTCATAAAAATATTATAAAATACATTTCTTTTAATTATTTACCACTCTATAATTAGTACATTGATTTATGTTTCTTTTGATGATATATTGTTTTAAATTATTTAGGATTTTCAAAATAGTTTAGTTTCACTTTTTTAAAAATTATTTAAATGTAAATATCACTTCATCTTTTATAACACGTTTAAAAAGGTGAGTGAATACTTATGTATTTCCACTTATATTTTTCCATCAAAATATATCTATCTTGAAGTGATGTTTTGATAACCCTCTATATGATATTATAATATCAATAATTATCAAAAATGATATATTTCATATCCTAGGATATCACAATATATAGTTGTGTGATAATTTTGAAATGTTATTGTAATCGACCGTTTTTATGGGTTTTTGAATATATGATGTTGATTTATTTTAATCATCACACATATGTATAGATGATGACGGGTGGTGTCCAATATTTACATTAAAATAATTATTTTATGTTTATATATGATGAGATAGAGAGGGGTGGACATAATTATTTTGGTCACAAATTATTTAACATAATGTGTTTGCTCAGATTTTCATGTAAAGACATATTGTGTTTATTCACATAGGCATATTCATAATTAATTTTCTCAAAATATCTTTTCTATTATTACAATATGTGACATATTTACATGTTATTTATTAATTTATTCCAAATTACAAGATTAATTTAAATTTCATTACATTTCATTTTTCTTGTTACTCATTATTTTTAATGAATGTATCACACTTATGTAATAACCACATTTTTAGGTGTATTGAGATTTATTTTGACCCTTATTATAAACTTTCTGGTTCCTTAAGGATAATTTTGTGATATTATATAATCTATTATTTTTTTTATTGTCATATATAGTCTCATGTTCTTTTATTGGGATATTTTTTCCTGCCTCTTTTTTTATTCATGTTTATGATCTAATACATTGTGATGAGTTTTTACGTTGCTTGGATTCTTAGATCACCCCATTCTCATGTTTCAATTATCTAAGAAAAGAATATGATTATATCACTATATATGTATAAAAATAGGTATATCAGATCATGATAATTGTGTAATGTTTTAAAGTGTTGTAAATTTTTTATGTTGCTAATCTCTGAGGAACTAAAGCTTCTGATACATAGGTTTTCTTATAGTTTATGAGAAATATTATCTAAATCATAAAATCATTATATTATGTAAATTATATTTTCTATTTATTTAAATGGGTTTGGATGTAGTTATATTTATTTTTGATATTATTATTATTTTTGGATTAGTTTAGGGAACTTTTACATGAATCCTAGGGACATGTCTATACGATGGGTCAAAGAATACATTGACATAATAAAATTTTGTCAAAGCAGACAATTCATTGTATTCATTAAAATAACATCCCTTCCTATATATTATGTGGTAATGGATTATATAACCTAGATGTACCTAGGGTTGAAACCTTTAAAAGTTATTATTGGGTATTAAATCCATCTTCACCCAGTGCGTGAAGAAAATTCATAACTACACACCTACTTTGACACTCCCAAAGGATATAATTTTGTTAATTCATATTCTCATTGTGAACCATTATAATTTTTTTAAATAGATAACTATTCTTTTAGGAACAACCCATGTATATACAATATTGAAACCAATATACTCATAGGTTATCTTATCCATTACATTTATAAAATCATCATTTTCAAATTATTGTTTCTTTATTTGTACATTTATTAATTTAAGTTTAACCATTCATAGTTTTCCATTACTCAAGGTAATTATAGTAACTCAAAAGATTCTAGTTTGGAATGGGTTCAACAAACAATATGGAGATTGTTCTAATATAAAACCTAATGATATTGGTGTTGGAATTAAAAACTAAATGGAAATGACCGCCCAACTATCTCAATCTATAAGGACTAATGCAAATATAATAAGCTAATGAATGTAAAAGGAATGAATAACTCACTACCAAGTCATTAATGAGGAAACATCTACCCTCTTTTATAGTCACCTCTAATCTATGTTTATTTGGATTATTGGATTAATGTGATGGAAAAAATAACTTATACTGTACAATGATCGGATAATGTTTCATTACCCATCCTCCAAGGTACATGTCACGACTACCCCAAGCCCACCTTGAATAGGCCATGGGTTAGAGACTAACATCGAGTAGAAATATCCGTCAAATGGGAAGAATTTTCCTATTATCCTGAATACATTCACCCTGCTCTATGCTATAGGGCTGAATAGTGAAAACACTAAGTAAGGAAAATGTATGTGTATCACTAAAACCCAAAAGAAGAGTATATATGAATGTGGAGAAGTAATGTGAAACCAGGCCAGAAACGATCCCACTAAAAGAAAGAAAACTATAAGTATGTATTGCAAATAAGGGTAATGAAGCTATTTTCAAAGCTTATAGAAACACCTCGTCTCGTCTAATCTCCCATGGACCTATCTGGCCATGTTACAGATTCTACACAACCTAGTACTACACCATAGAATCAGTCAACTGCACAAGAAATGATAGGTGTAGGAAAATCCCATGCAGTGTTGAGTAAAATAAAACATAGTAGGGGACCCCAAAAACCACGAAGTAAAAACCCACAATAGAAACACCACCAAGAAGGTGTAGTTAGCTCAACAAAGTTATATTCCAGACAAAACATATATCACGAAAATCAAGGTATACTTGTAGAGGACTCTAACATGAAATGTCTCATCCAATGTTATCCATATAGTTTAAATCATATCATGATCCTTTCTAGGAGATCCCAGTCTTTGATATAACTAATATTAACCACGTAAAACAAGTCTACTAAAATTATTATAGAAAACATATGGTCTATATACTTCATAATGTTTCTCTAAAATGTTCAGTCTCACTACGATAAGGAGTCTCGATATCGCAGCCATATCATTGGTCACAAGATTTGGTTTGAGGTGAGCTCGTCCAGGAGAAATCGCTCCATGAGCTATGAAGTCATCAAAGACCTTCCAAAAGAGTTTATTCTTATTTTTGACCCTCCAAAAGAGTACACACGAAGAAATACATTATTTAAACTGATCATGTCAAGTTATGTGGGAAGGAATGATCTTGATACACAAATATAGTGTCCTACACCCGAGACAAATGTGGGACATCATGGCCATACTATATTTTTAATCCTAGATAGAGTATGAGTTCCCATTTAAATGTTGTCCACACCCATGTCTCAAACCATTGCTAAGTTACCACAAAGGGATGTTAGGAATGACAGATCCCTTCAGTATGGTACATGGTGCACATAGACCCAACGGGGCACTAAGACATAGAAAATAATTTTTTCCTACTATGTAACCAAGATCTGCTCATCAATTAGGCATACCAGGTCACCAATATCATCTCAGAGCCAACTTCCATTAGAACATGGTCCATTATATATGATAGGAATGAGATCATGCATTGTACCTTCATAGACAAACTGAGGGGTATCATCTCAATCTCTACTGCTACCCTCTATGATGGGGTTGAGATCCTACATCGAACCCTCATAGGAAAGATAAATAGACTAGCACTAGATCCTGGTGATCCAACTAATTCCCCAATAAGACATCTCAAAATAACGACCTCATTTCAAGGGTCCCAATGTGGCAGACAGCTCAAATGTCGATCATACGGTTTGAAAGATTTGGGTGTTTTAGGGAAAGTGGTATGGTGGGGTTTGGGACTAGTCAGACCCTTATAGACGGGGTAGACCTAGCCCGACCAAGGTCTGACTCAGTCTGCTAGGTCCAACCCCACCCACCGGGATGACCCGACCTGTGGGGTCGATCCGGCCAAAGGTGTTGGACCAGGTAGACCGGGTCGAACTCGGGTTATGTCAGTGGACCCCGATTTGGGTCAGTTCGAGTCTGTATGAATGGGTCAAAATGGGCCCGAACCCATCTAGAACCCATTCACTAAAATAACTATATCATTCAAACCATAGGATCGATTGAAGAGTTGAATATGGTATTGGGACCATTGAGATGAGGGAGTCCTTTTAAGATGGCATAGTTGGGTATTATTTGGATCCGAAGGGGATGGTGGAGTTCACATTATCATCATTTTGAGGGATCAATGTAGGATCCTGATCCTATCAAAAAGGGTGACAGTAGTGATCCAAGTGATCCCTGTGGGTCATTCATTGAATGTATGATGCATGATCCAACTACTTTTATATAGAATGTCCCATGTGCTAATGTGTTTTGGCTTAGATAAAATCATGGTGACCAAGGAGTCCTATTTGACGAGCAGATCTAGGTGACCCAATAGGCCGAAATGACTATGCGAGTCTCAATTCCCAAATGGATCTATGCGGAGCATTTACCACATCAAGGGGCCCAATCTGTCCTCTTATCTTTTTGTGGTACCTTATATAGGGTTTTGGGCATTGGTGTGACTAGTATTTACATGGGAAAACATTCCCTATATAGAATGAAAATTCTAGTGGGGCTTGGATGTCCCCTAATGAGCCTTAGTTATAGGAACCCCTATCTGTGTATTATGAAATTTCATTTCATTGTGACTTGATATGACCAGTGTTCTTCAGCTGTTTCTCAGTGTGTTATCTTTTTATGGGGCCCAAGGAATTTGTAACTCTTTTTGAGGGTCTCTGATGACTTCATAGATCATGGAGCCAGTTCTCCAGGAAAGAGCATATCCTTTACAGAATCCTATGACCAAGGACTTGGTTGGGATATCGAGACTCTTTTTCTCAATGAAACCAAAAATCTTAATGATATGTCATGAAATGTGTAGACTTTATTTTCTCTTGGATAATTTTGGTAGAATTATTCGACATGGTTACTATTAGATATCTTGAGGAGTTGGACCAATCGGAATCCAACATGCTACGAGCAGAACAATATGTCTAGCATTGGATGAGAGATTGTATCTTGAAATCATTTACAAGTTTACCTAGATATTATTGTTATATTTTTTGTTGAAATAAACATGTGTGGATATGAATATACCTTCATGAGGGTGTTTATTTAGTAGTATTTTACATTGTGGTTTTTGGGGTCCCCTATTAAGTATTGTTTTACTCACCCCCGTATAGGATTTTTCTTCACATGTATTGTCTTCTAAAGTTGGCCTATACATTGGTTGAGTCCTAGGAAGTGTAGGACCAGGACCATGACCAGGTAGTTCCTTGTGAGAACAGACGAGATGAGGTATTTTTGGAAGCTTTCTACAGCAGCTTCAGTGCCCTTGTATCCAGGTCATATTTTATAGTTTAATTTCTTTTAGTTGACTTGTTTCTAACTCCGTTTCACATTACTGATTTACATTCTACTGTAATATGTTGTTGGATTGTTGTGGTACACCTTAATTTTATTTACCTGGTATTTTCACTGTTTAGTTGTATGGCTTGGAGTTGAGGGTGTGTGTATTGGTTATTATGAAAATTCATACCATTTTTGGGATATGCTTACATGGCGCAATTCGCCAGCCCCTGACCAATTAGAGGTGTGATTGGGGTAGTCATGGCCAGGGCCCTAGGGGACGGGTCATGAAAGAGTGGCATTAGAGCTGGTTTATTACCACATTGGATCCTAGAGTCTCTGAGATTGGTTTTGGGAAACAGTGTTAAGTGTTTTGAGATAAAATTTAGGCATAGGACTCTAGTTTTGGTGCGGTGACTGATGTTTCCATACCCTAGGACTTGGAGCACAATTTTTCTGACTCGATACATGAAAAAACTAGTTGTTGGGAAATAAAGGTACTTGAATCAAATAGGAATGAGTTTTTTAATATTCTTATTGAGTCATCTCTCCTGGTATACTATTGTAACTGTGTTACATCTTGTTTTACTCAGGATGTGTTCATGTTTCCACCAATCATCGATTCTATGGTATGATTCAGATTTTTGAATGGATACTTGAAGAGGCCTCCCGGATGGGATCTAGTTGCATAGAAGTTTTTCATTAGGATGGTCAGTAGGTGATGGTTTCTCTAAATGATTATTTAGTATACCCACATCCAGTGATTCCTGTGGATGCGTATTTCCAAACCAAATCGTTGATGGATCTTATTGTGCTAGATGATGATGTGCATGGTTTGAATGTCTTTCATAGGCATTCAAGGCTTCGATCACCCATTATATAGGTTTAACAGGAATTACTGATAGTTGGTGTGAAATATAATACATTTACCAGAGGATTCATCAGATGTTATAGGGAAGAGATACTTCTCGAAGGATATGGATTTTCTATGATTTTTGAAGAAGGGAGAATCACATGTGATATTCTCCCACTATTCATGCTAGAGTTAGAGAGGTAGTTGATGAACCTCCAAGGAAATTGAAATAGCAATAGAAGGAATATCCTTTGGGAAATGGACATAACAAGAGAGATGAAGAAGTATTAGGATCTAGATTACATTTTAATGTGTTACCGACACCGACTCTTGATGTTCTGTGTCATACTTCGGGAGCTGGAGGGCCGGGGATGAGAATGTAACAGGCTATCAACAATTATGACCCCAGGACTTCAGGGATGATTCATGGTCCGATATGTGTCTTTTTACATTAAATGCAGTATTTATACACAGGTGTAATACTGATTTCCTTTCCTTAAAATTTTCTTGTATAATACCTAGAGGATCCAGTAAAACTGTTCACTTGATCCTCTCATTTAGAGACACCTACAAGAGGATACCTAATGACCACACACTGGTGCCAAGTGTGTGACCTGACTCATGGGGGGCAATTGTTTTCGATGGGATCTCATGGTAGTGTTGTCGAGGACATACAATGTCATTATTAGTTGATCTAAATCAACAGTTCATGATCAGATAGAATGTTTTAGAGAAAGTATGTTGTTCGTCTATGACAAGAAACTATAATTCCTTTTTTCAGCATAGGGGAAATCCTTATAGCTATTGATGGACTCAAGAAGTGGGGGTGTAGTCGAGTTCTGTTTAGTTGGCTAGCCTAAACCTCAGTTCAGTGGATGTTATGAGTCCTCAGAGTTCATAGTGGTGCTAGAGTATAACGATGTATTCTGTGGAGATGTTCCATGTTTACCTCCCCGTAGATACTTATACTTCTATGTTGGGCTACACCCTAGGGTGGAAAAAATATTTATGCCAGTATATTGGATGGCTACCAAAGAGATCTATGAGATGAGGGTGTAGATAAGGGACATACAAAGGAAGGGCTCAGTAAGACTCAGTTTATTACCATGGGCATCCCTTGATGATATGTTTTGATGGAATCTTATTGTACTTAATGTTTGGTTGGCACATGAGACTGTTTAATATGGCCCTGGACCCACTTCAGGAGAACCATCTACCTCAAAAGAGCTAAAAGTATTTATATTGGATTTGAAAGGTTCCATTTTCTGGGAAAAGGCTTCTCAGAGGATGGAGTTGTAGTGAACTTAGTTAAGAGGAACATAGAAGATGATGTTATCTATAGGAATCCTGTTAGCAGTTAATGAACGAGTCATTGGAGTTGTTAGCCTAATTGTAGTTATCCTTCATGGATAGAGGTGGAGAATCGTATATTAAGTATTTTGTTTTTACCCATACACTATTAAATTATTCAAGGAGGCAAAACATGGTGATTATGACTATGAGTCTTTACATGGTCAGTTGTCCAAAGTGAATATCTGTGATGGAAATTCGAAAGGTGGGTAGCACATCATTATTTTCAAAAAATGGAAAGTTGTAGTAGTGGAAGCCTAAAGTGGTGAGGTACTTCATGGTATACGTTTGGGATTCATATCTGACACCAGGGATGACAGAACATGTTGAAGTTGGGATTACCTATTGAGAAGAAATGATTTATGCTTGTCTGAATCTGTTTTGTGGGGTTTTCCTTCTCATTTATTGGGTAAACGAGACAATGTGGGAAGGGATGTCAGTGAAAATCATAACGGGTTTACCGTGTATTTCTAGAGGACATGATATCATAATGGTGATCGTTGACCGAGTCACAGATTCGGTCAAATTCTCAACTACACAAGAACAATGTTTAGTAGAGTGATTGGGATTCCATTATATACCATAGATAGTTTGAGTTGATGAAATTTCATCGATGATTGACTCAGAACATGATGCTCGCCTTATATCCCAGTTGTGGATTGGACTATAGGAGGCGTTTGCTGAGAATGTGTAGTTAATCTAATAGTTGATGAAGTTTGCGTGGGGGAATATAATTTTTTGGGATGGTAGACATGGTAGACTATTGAAATTCTAAGAAGGAGGCCATGTTTTCCTTTGTGTCTCACCTTGACAAGGGTTACATATATTTTTTGGGGTGGAAAGCTATCTTCAATGTTAATAGACACTCTTTTAGGTGTTTCATAGTGTTCGAATGTTAGCATTCTTCTTTGATCTACTCTGTAGTGGGACCAGGTACACAAAATATTCGACATGTCTTAGGTGTGGAGATTCATGCATATAGCCTTTTCACGTCGTAATCTATGAGGAAATGTAAATCAACATCAGAGAGTTTTGTGATAAATTCCAAAATATGATCAAGGATCCCTCATGGATGATGTTTTCCATTGGTGCATGTTCAATGGAATGGTTGGGGTAGTCATAATATGGGCCACGGGTGACCAGTTATGACATAATGAGAATTTGTTTTTATCCATTTATCATTTATAAGGAGACATCAACTTGTGATGGAATCTGATAAGGAATACAATAGAAAATGAGAAAGTAGTCTCTATGGATTGTGAATAGTTTAATAAAATATTTTTTACTATGTATTCCTCTAAGACTATTCACAAAACAATACAGCATAAATTCATGGAAATGAAGAAAAATAAATCTGAATCCATTAGATATTATGTGTTTTTTAGAAAAGAATACATTTGGTATACCATCAGTTTTATCTTTTATGATGCAATTAAAATGGGAAACTTCATTATTAGAGTAATTCCCAATATTCAAAAGTTGTTATACATAAGGGAAACTAGTATCTATGAAGATATTTTTCAATGTTCTCTAAATATATAGTTGGAAAATATAATATATCATTATTACAGGTAAAAATTAATGAAATTGGAGATTTATGGATGTTATAATGATAAGATACACATTATGACGAAAGACTAATTTCTTACATGTAATAAATTTTAGAGGAAGATCCTGAGTAATTTTTTTAGTGGAGTAGTGAAGTGTTTTAAGTGTTGTAAAGAATGAAACCAAGGCCACAACTTCTATAATGTGGTGGGGAGGCTGATTAATGAAGTAAAAGAAAAGGATTTCCCAAGTAATGATCCACAAACACACTGTAAAACTTCATGTGAAAGGAGTTTTGACATTATGAAAATAAATTCACCAACACTTTGGATAATAAATAAAATTGGCCCCAATAACCTCCCAAACTAACAAATTTGGGAAGTGCATTAAAAATGACTACCACAATGGTAGTTCAAGATATTAAATTGATGTATGGTACACACAATATATTTTGATGATATATTGATATAATATTTTATTATGGTTCATCGCATTATTTTATATTCCATAGCTTTTCTATGAATATGGAATAAGTACCACAATAAATGGATATTTAACTATATGTAAAAACCCATAGTATAATAATGATCATTTATATGATATATAAATCATCTATGATTGACACTTATAAGGGGATACTTCCTAGATATCTAATTTTAATTCCAATAAATTAATTCGAAATAATATTATGTACGTATTTTTCCCCTTTATAAATTACCCATAAATTGATAGGGAAAAGAGATGTCCTTTTATATCATGAATTTTCCTATTTTTAAGTGTTAACATCACAATAATCATTGAATTCCCATTAAGGAAAATTATATAATTTGGATATTGATAATTTCATACTAAAATTGTCATGGAGGAAGTCATCATTGATGATAAACCTATTGTTATAAAATATTTTGATGTATTTCCATATTAACTACCTAGTATTCACCTAGAGCATTAGGTTGATTCTCAAATTAAACTCATATATTTATCCAATCCTATTTAAAAATGTTTGTATAGAATGGATCCCATTGAAATAGAGGAATTAAATAAGAATGAATTAGATTAAATGGAAAAGGGTTTTATACTCCCTAGTGATTCACAGTGTGGTAAACCAATCCACATTGTAAAAACGAAATAAAGATAAATGTATCATAAAATTTATTATCATGAGTTAAATAAGGTCATGATAATGAACAAGTATCATATACCAAATATTGATTATATGTTCAGTCAATTCAAAGGATATTGATATATCTTAAAGACTGACCTTGGATCTGGATACTATTAATTATTTGTTAAAAGGGTGCATATTACTAAAATGGATTTCTATATGAGGAATCAAAACAATGAATTTATAGTGATACATTTTGGACATAAATAGTTCCCCTCTAAATTCATGGATATAATGAATAAGGTATTTATATACTACACTGATTAATTTATGATTAACTATATAGGTGATATTATTATATATTGAAAGTGAAATTAAGGGAATAAATATCATTTGTTGATTGAGTTAAAGAACACGACAGATGAAAAACTGCATGGAGAATATTGAATGTTTCAATTTTGGATATAAAAATTATCATTCTTTAGTAATGTAATCATAAAAAATGGAATATTAGTAGATCCATAAAAGAAAAAAGTTGTATATTAATGGCCCAAACCATCCATGGTAACTAAGAATCATAGTTTTATTAGTTTATCTATATAAAATAGATTCATTATAAAAAAATTTATCATTGAAATAAATATTACAAAATAAGTTAACATGGAGGGGAGAGAAGTTCTGTTGGAGAGAGGAATGTGAAGAGAGCATCAAGGACTAAAAAAGAGATAGCTCACTTGACCAGTAGTTATAAAACCATGCAACTAAGAAGGTTTTGTGATATAAAATGATCCCAAAATGATGTTTTTATTATCCCTTTATTATGAATAAAAAGAAGTTAATTTCTCATCAATCACTTAAATTAAATATTCATGTGAACAAATACCCAACACATGATCTGGAGCTGGATGAAGTAGTCATTTTGTTGGAAATTTGGTGACATCATCTCTATGGAGAGAAGAATAATATTTATAAATACTGTAATAGATTAATGTATATATTCACATAAAAATAATTGAACGTGCACCAATGAATATAGGTAAAATAGAACATGGACTATGATTTATTAATATATTACCACCCTAGGAATGAAAATAGGGTGGTTGGTGTACTGAGATGGAAAGATCATTCTTTTTGACAATTTATAATTATTAAATGGAATTAATAATCATTGATTAATATTGGATTAATAATGAAATCATAAGGGAAGGGGAGAAATAAATAATTTATTACATAAATTATCATCCAGTAATTCATATAATGATCAAAGAATCCCAAAAATATTATTCAAAACTATTGAAAATGGGAGTGGGTATCTTTGATAATGATGAATTTATAAGGCTTGGAACCCGAATACATGTCCCATCAATACTATAACTAAGTGGAAACCATTGGATGAAAATCATGCTCATCATAACATATTCTTAATGGTAGTATGAAGATGTACACAAATCTGAATAAAAACATATACTGAGATAAAAGGATGAGGGAGATTGCCGAATACCCATCTTAATGATTGTTTTGTTAGATCCTTTACCCACACCCATATAAAAATGCAATTTTTTTCCAAGGATTTTCTCATAAGACTTCACAAAACATCGAAGGGGAATAATTCCATTGGGGTTACAGTAGATCACCTTTCTAGGTCAGTTCTTTTGATATCTACAAAATAATATTTCTATATTGACACACTCATCAAGATATATAGAATAGATGTTGTCAGGCCAAATAGATTAACAATATTTATTATATCATATATGGTTCCAAGGAATAAATCATGTTTCTAAATAAGTATTCCTAAAGAATCAACGATATAGTTGAGTTTCAGCACTTCTGATTACCCTTAGACATATGGTATGTCTGAGTGGAACATCCAAATTCTAGAGGATATACTGATATATTGTTCGATATATTTCCATGTGTTTTGGGATAAAAATCTCACCATGGTAGAGTGATCACATAATAACTATTTTTATTATATTATGATAATGGTGCCATATGAGGATATTTATATGAATAGATGTAGGGATCCTATATGCTATGATGATGCTGGGGAGAGGATGCTGATAGGTCTGGACTGTGTCCTTGAAATGATAGAGAATATTCAAACCATTCAGTAAATTATTAACGAAATAAAAGTCACGAAGAATTATACAGACAATCATAAATGGGATAGAGGGTATGATGTTGGTAAAAATGTGTCCTTCAAATATATCCATGTGATCAGGATACATGATTTGGTAAGAATGTGATGCAAATCCCTAGCTACATTGGACACTTTTAGACCCTAGATCGAGTTAGGGTAGTGGAAAATTGGTTAGTACTCTTTCCTATAATCGCTCAAGTACATGATGTGTTCCATGTATCTCTATTTTGGAAGTACAAACTAGACACATCACAAGAATTGATCTCTGAAGCCATGAAAATGTAACATGATATCTCTTACAAGGAATGACCAATTCATATATTGGATGGTGGAAATAATGTTGAGTAAAAGAAGACAACTCATCCTGTCAAATTTCATTAGGTTAATCCCAATCCTAATGAATCTTTGTGGGAACTCAAAGATATAAGAAGGAAAAAATTTCTAACTTGTTTCTTTGCTAGTAATTATACTTTTGAAGATGAAATTCTGTTTATGGGGGTAGATTATAATGTCCCCCAATATTAGTAAATTGTTTTTCATTAATAAATATCATGATAATTGGATTTCCATACACACAATTTCCAAACTAAAACCAAAAATCCATGATACATTTAAAATATGAAATTGTTAAATATATCTGATATATTATGGTTGTTAAATTGACAGGTACTAATATATGTAACCACCAAATGAAAACTATATAAAATGATTTATAAATAAAAGTATCATTTATTTAAATTAATTTTATTCTCCACTTGTAAATATATATATATATATATATATATATATATATTAATATAATATCATTTAAAACAAGTATTTGATAGAAATAACATAAGTTTGAATTCTGAATATCAAAATTACCCTAATATGATTTTGGGGGTTTTCTCAAAAATAATTGATTTTTTTATGTATAGTGAACAGAACCGGATTTTATAAAATGACTAATTTTATAAAATTATCACTATTGTAAAAATACATTGATTTTTTTAATTAATAAAATATTTCTTCAAAATTTTATGTTATTCAATATGAATATATTTTTTAAAATATTTAAAAAATATATTTAACATTTAATAAATCAATTTGAAATTTTAAAAAGTATTATTTTAATCAAAATAAAAACTATTTTTAAAATTTTATTTGAAAGAATTATTTTATTTATAAAATTATATTATTTATTTCATTGTATACAATATTTATATATTATAAAAAATCAATTTATTTCATGAAAATTGATAATTTTTATAATTATTACTTGACAATAAGTTTTAATCATGAATTTTTTTTGATAAATCTATTTCTCCATGACATGTGAGATAGTTTTAAATTCTACATTTCCTGCCATTATTTATTTTAATTGATGAATGATATTAAAATTTGAAATCAAAAGCGTCAAAATAGGAAAAATGATCAATTTTAATTTTGGTTAAAAAATATAGTTTCTATGTATGAATATTTAAATCCTTAGGTACATGTAAAAAAGGTTGAAATTATTTACTAAGAAGAAATATCCCAAAGTATATTAAAATCATGTTTCCAAATATATGTTTTAGGTATGGTTCCACCAAAAAGTACCCATTTTATATTTGACATTTTTGAGTAATTTAATCTTTTAATTTCCCACCACATAACTTATAAAAAACATTCCTCCACTTCATATTAAATATTTCCAATAAATTTATTTCTTATACACTGCAAAAAATTTCCTCAATGAAATCTATCACGTGTTTTATAGACTATATTGCTTATATGTTATCCTAAACCCTTCATTTTTCTCAAGCCATTCTGGTGAATGTTCAAGGTCTCAAAGTAATAATTATTTAATAATTACAACTTAATATCTTATTAAATAATTTAAATACCTATCCTAGCCATACTTATATAATGATATTAGTATAAAAATTAATAATTTCATTACTGTACTCACATGTTTAATTGTGGCATGTTCTTGTTTGTGTCAATATAACAACCTAAGTTAATAATGATACACATATTGATAATGGATTACTATAAGAACATAAATAACAACTATATTATATTTTAATAATAAAATAATTATTGGTTTATGGTTCTCGAATAGTTATCTTATGTAATTGACTTGGTATAAAAATATCATCATCAATTGCTAATTTTTTTAAAATAAGTTGACATAGATTCCATCTTCATGAAAATATAAAAAAAGAATAAACAAATATCATATGATAATTAGTTGTGGATATAAATTAAAATATAAATAAATAAATTTGTTAATAATTTATCAATTAAGAATAATTTTGTTATTCATGAGGTTAGGCACCTGTTCAAAATAAATCAGAACCATATTAGGGATTTCATCGACTAAAATTACGATTAATTGGTCATTTTAATTGTTATATGGATATAATTTCCAATCCCTATCACATCCTTAAATTCCACTATTTTATATGCAATTTAATATATTTTATTTTTAAATTACTTCTCATTACCAAAAACCAAATCTAGGATTTTTTTTCTGAAATAAAAGTATACCATTATTAAAAATTAATCCAATTCATACCAATAAATATTCTATTTCATGTTAATGTATTTATTATAACAATTTTTTTCTATAATGAAATGAAATTAATTTTTTATTTTACATTCCTAATATTTTCATTTATATTTTTTTAATAAATAAATTTCACTCAATGTTTCTTAACATTTTTTAAAAAAATGAGAAAAAATATTAATAAAGGAATTTATTTTATTATTATAATTATCTATATTTATTAGATTATTTTATTTTCGAGGATATTTTATTTAAAAATATTTATGATAATTGTTTTAAAGTAATTCAATTTTTTTATTGGAATATTTTTATGATAATGAAATTTACTTTATCTTTTATAAAAAGTTTAAAACGTTTTATGAAAACTATTTTATCTTGACTTTTATTTATCCTCAAAAATTTATCTCTCATGAAGGGATATGTTAATGAATTTGTATATGTTATTATGATATGATTAATTTTGATAAATTATTTTTTTATCCTTTGGACTCTTAATTTTTGGTAATCTGTTATTTTTTGAAATGTTTAAGAACTCCATATTTTTTCTCCAGGTTATTTAAGATATAATGATGATTATTTCTTTTAAGTGTCACACATGTGTATAAGTGAAGATGGATGGGGTCCTATATCTCTATAAAATTCATTGTTTTAATTTTATATATAATGATATTGTGAGGGATAAATATAATGAATTTCTTCACATAGGTTCGGGCATAATGTGTTTTCAGACATTTTCAATCATGAACATAATGAGTTTGTTCTCATTAGGGTGGGCCTAATGAGTTTTATCATAAAGGTTTTCCTATATTGATATTCCCGCCAGATTTATAAATTATTTATTAATTTATGTAACATTTTAAGATTCATTTCATTTACATGATATTATATGTTTTCATGTTATGTCATATTTTTAAGGTATTCCAAACTTGGATGTCATTCTCTCATGTTTTATTAGTATTGTGATGTATTATGAGATTTTCAGTAATATTTATTCATTATTAATGATATTTTCAATGACTTATGTTTCTATATAATATTTTATGATTATTGTATATGTTCTCATGATCTTCTATTAAGATATATTATACCTTCATAATGTTATCCATCATTTTTATGATCTAATACATTGTGACATGTTATTCCATTATTGATCTTATGTAATCACCCTTTTATTATGTTTATATTAACAAGGTTATACAAATTATTATATATTGTGAGATTTCTATTGAAATATATATAGGATAAAAATTAATTGTTATTTTTTGAAAGTGTTTTAAAATAAGTTGTTTTTTTAGAAAATAACTCTGATACAAAACCTTTCAGCCCCCTCGTTGTGTGAATGTTTGTGAGATGTATTATATGAATCATGAAATTTCAATATTATTTATGTTATGTTTAACATAGTGTTCTTCAAGGATTCACCATTGAAAATATATTCACAAAAAATAAAAATTCATGTTTAAATATTGAACATAAAGTCATAACCTTTTGGATATGATACAACTTATTAGGGACAGACTAACTATAATCACCCGAAGGGGGGCTGAATCTGAGTTCACACTAAGTAAATTTTTGTCATCTTTTAGAAACATAGGGTGTATAAATATTATTCTATCATTTGTAGGAACATGTTCAATCTCTAATTCATCAACACTAATGGAACCAAATAATAAACAAAAAGGAAAAATATAATGTACAATTCCACATAATGATTTTACATGTTTGAAAAAAATGCATAATATATAGAGAATACAGACAATGATATTATAGTGTACTGGAATCCACTATATTCACTTTTCGAGTATGTATAAATTTAGATCATGGTTAATCAATTCCAAGAAAAACCAACCTAACAGAATTTTGGAAGGACTAAATGTCAATACAACGGCTACTTCGTCTTCTCCTTATCCATGCATTAAATTGTAAAGGATGAATCAGTTTATATATGCGAGTATTTATTCAATTTTTTTTATGATTTATATTTCTACATGATCCTTATTCAATTACATATGAGATATCTATATATATACTAATCTTCGGTATTTCTGCTGCCACATTTCACTTTCAAAATCCTCCACATCATTTTTTCAATACGTGTCCTTTAACCACTCCTCCGAGTGACCACTCCACACGTATCTCATCCTTTTTCCACTCCCACTCCCGCTCGAGTATCATCTCATCACGACCTATGCTCCTGGAAAACTCATTCTACCTTCGAGCTCCATCTTATGAATACGCTACAATCCATACTTTTTCACTAGCATTCTCCTTATACCGGTTTCACCTCACGTCTCATCCATATTCCTTATCATGCATGGGCTTCAGTATCACTTCTTTGTGTCCTTGGGTTTAAGAAAATCACTAATGCCAGCGTGCACCCCTTTAAACTATTTCTCTCAATGACCCTACACTCAGTTCTCCATCTCTGACAGAGAATATAGACCAGTTTCACCTCACCTCTCCACCATCTTCCTTATCCCGTGTGGGCTTGGGTTTGACCTCTATGTGACCTAGGGTTTCCGCAATTCCATAGTGCCAGTGTGCTCCTCCTTTGGTCTCCCTAATCCAGGGTTTCCTCAGCATCTCAATTAGCTCTCCCAAGTCATGGTTCTGCATGTGGTTTCCCCAACCTAGGGTTTCATATCCTTCAAGCGCACCTTCAAGAACAATGTCAGAATCAGGTTTGGTAAATATCCACATTATTCCAAGAAAAGGTAACCGTCGTGATTCCGAACTCTATTTGTGTATGAAATAAAATCATTCAGACAGCTTCAGCATACTCTGTCATATTGCTTCATATTTATCAGAATCAATTTGTTCACATATCTATTTACCTTTCAAAATATACCTTTTATTGAGCTGCTCTTGGATGATACAACTGGCCTATGCCTCTATTCTCTTTCTTCATGGTTTTATAAGTACATGCATATGCCCACATATTGAGATTTTTCCTTTGTCTAATTTATGATTTCTGGATTATGTTGTCATAATTGTTAATAGATTTCTTATACAATGTGTTACTTGTCTGATTGATCCTACTATTATTTTACCAACTAATGGTTCGACTGTATTTGATTTATAGGTAACTACTAAACAATATTCAATTTTTTACAACTCAATGGGGGAATAATATAGCAATAATCTTTTTCTTCTTGTGTTTGTCTTAATAATACTTTAATAAGTCTTCAATGGTCTATTATGAGTTTTTCGGTTGTTTTTTCCTTTTCATAAATGTCCAATTTCTATTGTATTTTTTTAGTGTTCAGGGTTGCATTTTTCATTTTCAAAATTTAATGTTCACATTTCCTTAAGGTTTTTTGTTAATTTATGTTGGCTTAAATCGAACATGCTGAAAATGTTTGGTAAACCCAGTTCTTTTAGATTTTAAGTATTTTAATGAAATTAATAATCTTTTTGAATTTCTAACCATCACGGTTTTTTACTTTAATCAGTTTTTATATTTGGAAGGTGTCCATTCATTATTGTTGTCTTCTTTGCCCCATTTTTGAAATGTCATTGGACCACGGTCAAGTTTGGTTGATTCTGGTGTTTTTTTACCAACTAAGCCTTCATCTTTATTTGATTTATGGTTATGGAATCAACAATTTCCTATTGTTTACAAATCAAGGGGTTAATGATACAACGATAATCACGTGCTTCTTTATATTGATTTGGAAATACATGAAATTGAATTAAATGAGCAGGTATGACAGGTTTTGGTTTTTTTTGCCTCTGCATAAATTCTCAATAACTAATATTTTAATTCAGCATGCATGGTTGCCTTTTGAATTTTCAAAACATATTTCATTCATTTACTTTGATTAAATCTTATTTTATGCTGAATTAAATTGAACATTCAGAACATATTTGTTAAACCCATATTTCACAGTTTTTATGCATTTTAATGAATTTCCATATCTTTTTATATTTCGCACTATCCATGTGAAATTTCAAAATGTGTTTTTCTAGTGTGCAATGTTGTCTTTGACATTTTCAAAATTTACTACTTATATTGCCTTTGGTTTATTGTTACATTATTCTTGTTGAAATTGAACATTATGAACATGTTTTGTATACCCAAATTTTCCAGTTTTTAACCATTTTGAGGAAATTACATATCTTATCATGGTTATATTCAGTAGTCATTTTTTATATTTTAAAGGTGGTCATTAAATATTTTTGTCTGTTTTCCCACTTTTTTTAAAATTTTGGACCAAGGTCCTGTTTTTGTTGGGTGTCAGTCATGAATTGATAGGAAAATGGATCAAAAATGTGTTTGGTTTGAAATTTAATGTAATTTAAAAAATATTTCTGATTATAATTAGGTTATCACTGAATATCAATCGTGCTTTCCCCAAGATAACCCAAAATAATTACCTTAATGTATATGTAAATGATTTGCAATCTCCCTCAAAATTTACAAATTACTGTTTATTGACATTCATTTCTCAAGTTTTGTTGTTGTTGTGTTCATAATATATACACTCCTATTACATTCATATGTTCCAGTGATTAATATTTATTCTTCCATGTATTTAGTTTATTCCATTGATTTTATTTGTACTTCAAACAACCATGTAAATGTTTTACAACCCTTGGTTTGGTTATTTACTTGAATCATTTATTTCCTTATAGTTTGTATTAACATATAGCAATTAATTACTTCAATGTTTTTCACCGAAGTTTTTTTAACAGTGTTATTATGATGAATGCTTCTATGTGGCTATTGAGGCTTTTTTATATAGTGTCTCATTTGTTGGCCATTCAATGGCACATGGAAAATTCGACTAAAGGTTTGTATTTTAATAATGCTCAATTTTGGGAACACACATTCTATTTTTTTATGTTTAAAATGCCACGTTGAAAAATAACTATCCACTCTTATCTATACTAATAATGTAGTTTTCTAATACACTCTAATGAAAGGATAGTATCATAAAATCATTAATCTTAATGGGAAATTTATATACATTGAAACAGATAATTCATGTTCTGATATGAAATGATTGTTTCCTGTCATAATGTTGTCCCACATTATGAGTTGTTATATTTTTCACCAGTGGAACAGATTTACATTTCAAGGAATTGTCACTGTTTTTTTGTTTTGGAGTGAAACACATTTCTCTACATGTGAAAAAATATAACACTACTGGAATATTTAAGTTCATAGTTTATTTCTGTTGAAATGAAGGGACCATATCTCTAAAATTTAACAGATTTACCAAATAAGTGATTTTCCAATTGATGTCGACTCATTTACGGGTCTTTTCTATTTTCATGGTGAACAAATTTTCCAGTTGAAGAAATTTAGATTTCTAGGAAATGTCACTATTTTTTGTTTCTCAATAAAAATAATATCTCCAATAGTGACCAGATTATACATTAATAGAATATTTATGTTTGCAGTTTATGTCTATTGAAATGAAGTGAGTAAACATATATAGGGGAACAATGTTACCATTAAACTGAATTTCCTATTAATGTTGACTGATGTTCGGGTCAATTATGTTTTCCAGTTTAACAGATTTACCAGTTTAATAAATTAATCATTATTGGATTAATTTTGTTTCCATTAAAATGATCCTGGAAATAACCTGACAGGATCTGGGCAACCATTACATAGATGGGGGCTACCAATTATGCGATCCATGTTACCCTTAGGTGAGATGTGATATCTTTCACGTAGGTTCGGATGGACCTTTATGCAATTAAGATAAGCTTTACATGCCACAAAAATGACCCATACATGCCACAAAAATGAACGTTACATGAGTTTTACTACCCTTACATGAATAAAGATTATCCTTCAATTATCATTCTGAGTAGTGGTATGTGCTAAGGCGAAGTGATTAATTTAGGAAAGTCACAACTAAATCTTAGTTCCTAATCACATCAACCTCTGGCAAGTTGTACATGATATGCATTATTCTAAACTAAGAGTAATGGTATCCAATCTTAAGTCTCAAATTATGACTGTAAATAGTGGTTCTTAATGCAATTATCTTGAAAACTGTAATTACATTTGTTCATAGAAGGGGTTGATTTCAGAGATTTTGGGAAATGCTGTGGAATTAATACTTCCTCACAGTTTTTATTATGTGATATTTAGTGATTTCTTATCCATAATCACTTATGTCATCAAATCCTTGGATTGATTATGAATTTATCAATCCACTACAGTTTTAAAACCTTGGAATGTTGCCACATTCTGACCTATTGGCTCTTCTATTTCTGGGATGATTACAAAATGCCACGTCCTGACCTATATCCTCTTATATATCTGGGATGATTACATAATTACTACAATTGATTTCTTTTTTATGTGACTCTTAATATATTAATAACCTATCATAGCTATTTTATTAATAACATATCATATTTAACACCAAACCACCAGCTTGAATGGAAGTTGTTGTTGACTATTTAATTTTCTTGTTGGAATATACACCTTTTTTTATGTTACAGGATATTGGTTTTTCATGAAATATCACTCCTTAACAATGAAGACTACACCAAATGCTCGATTGACTATTTCATATTCTTTAGGATTGTCTCTTTTTTGAAATCATTATGGAGTAGGGACATCGACAATGAGTAAATATCAAGGATAAAGGATCTGATGTATTCTGAAAGGTGTGGATGAATCCTTCAAAAATACTTTATTGGAAAACATTCATTGTGTTTTTCATTTCCATGATAGACTACTTTTAAAAGGATATGAATGCTCATGTCTTCTTGCATTCTTTTTTGATTTTTAAACCTTTTTAAATATATGTAAATGATTACATGATATTTTCCATTATTGATATTTTCGAAATCAGTTCAATATTTATATATCTATTTTAAAATCGTCTAATTGATTACTGATTATGTTCATTGAACTGGAAATTAATAAATGGTGATATGGGATTCTTAATTATCTGTCTCCTTGACCTGTTATTTATATTTTGGATTCCATGAAACAGTATACTTGAAATTCATGCTTTATAATCAACGATACTGGAAAAAATGAAACATCCCAATCCTGAATTGCATGTAATCTGGTTGGTGTACACCTCAATTACTTTTAGACCTATATCACACTATTAGACTAAGATTTAATTCAATAGGTATTGTGGAAATCATATCTATCAACCATTATTATATCCTTAAATCTAAATGTTGTCTGACTAGATTTTTCCATGCCAATGCCCAGGAAGATGATAACATAGAAAAATAAGGGAGAGGATCTTTTGAGAATGATCACTGCCACTTGATGTTCCTAGACATGTGCCTTAACAGTAGATTGAGAAATGTGATTGAGAATAAGGTAGACACTTCAGTCTCTACCTATCCATTTCCATCCCCTTATTCATTTTATCTTTCCATTATGTTCTAAATCTTTGATTTATTTGTTTAACAATTATGATTATGAATCATATGGGAGTGTATTATGTTATGTCCCATAAAAAAAACCACCCCTGTGTATTCATCACCATCTCCCACAGGATAGGGTTGTTGTAAATATTAAACAACTGAATCAGTTTAATGTTTTATATGATTGATATTGTGTTTCTGGTTATGAGATCCCATCAACTGCATTTTTCTTCGATGGTGCACTCTCTCTCTCTAGCTATGCACTCTTCTTCCTTCCAAATGCCTCATTTATCCATGGTAAGTGCATTGTAGTTTCTTTCTCTAGCATGAAGCTTACTCTGTCTGTGGGAACTTCTGGTTGAAAAATTGCATTGGATTTCATGTTCATAATAGATGAGTTGCTGACTGTCTTTTCTATTTTCTTTTAAAGAATTTTTTCTTAGTTTGTTTCCGCTGCATGTGAAAAAAAAATCAATCCACATTTCCTAACTGTTTTCTTAGTTTGGATTCGATTTTTTTTAACATTATTTATGGAAAAACCAGTCGAACTCTCATCCACCCTTTATTCATTTTGTATATCATTTCATCTACTTATGGTTTCTATTTAGAATAATTTTCATTATTCATCTCTCCCATTCCAGGAATATCCAATTGAATGCTTATTGTTTTAAATACCACGAGGTGATTTGTTTCCTTTGAATAGACGAAGATGAAAGTTGGAATCTTCTTTTTAGGATCTATTATGAAGAATAAAACATTTCCATTTACCTTGAAGAAGGTATAAATTATGATATTTTACTATGCTACAATTTTATTACTGTTGTGCCATGCATGGTTCATAATTACTTAGTTTAATGCAGCTTATTGACATGCATCTATTGATCATTAGAACTATGGTTGTATCATCAACATGCACCATGAAAGAGAAGTTATGTACTTAGGAAACACTACCATGAATCAAAGAAACATGGTCCCTTTCCAAAGGTACCTACTTGAGTCATTGATCCTATGATTTCTTCACTATAGTATGTCAGTGATGAAGTTGATGTTTTATACTTTGAAATTTACCATCAACAATTCAAATGAATGATAATTCCTTCTAGGTTTTGTTGATAGAGAAATTGAAGATTCTGTGAGAGGAAGAGATGCAAGGAAATGATCCTGAGAAGCCAGTCTTTCTGTAAAGTTGACAGAGATTTTGGTTTTGGGTTCTACCACAACCAATTACAACTAAGACTTTTAATTTCATTCCTCTTATACATGGAATTTATGGTAAGGATCTGAATTTATATTTATGATTATTCTAATTGTTCAATTTTCGATTGAATCTATCTTGAAGCTATCATTATATTGTCAGTATTCTTTATGGATTTATTTCCCACTCCCTTAAATTATGTAACTTCAATTTCATTATATCGTACCACTCATTTGTGTTTTTAATATTACCAATATTAATATGAATTATTATGTTCGAAAAATTGTATGATTTTATACAATATAAGAATTGTTTTATTATACCGTGCGAATGAATGGGTGGAGTACTAGTATTCATTAACATCAGTTTTTAGTCAATGTATTCCCCAATATCACAACTAATGCGCTTCTTCCTCTAGATGAAGATATTTCCGCATTAGAATGACCTCGTTTCCCTCATTAATCTTCTTCAACTAGGTATAATAATACAATTAATTCTCATTTGAGACATATCTCTTTATTGAACTAGATAATAAATACAATTTATCTATGGATCACCACTATTCTTATTTTCAGAACTATATTTAAAAAATATATGCAGACTCCCTTTATCTTCCAAAAAAAATATAACCAGATTTATAAAGCCATAAATTCTCTCCACAAGTAATATGATGTTGGGGATTAACTATCCTCATCAACCATATTGATATTATTATACATGTATTAAAATTTTCAATTTAGTAAACATATGATAGTTAAACAAATTCATCTTCTTGAAATATCATCACATCACCTCATATTTAAAATATAACTAAATATTTAATATATTCTAGGTATAACCTATTCAAATTGTGAATTCATCATTATAGAAATGATATTATATTTACTAATATTGATCAAAACATGATATAATTATTCATTAAGAGATACATTGTATAATAAAATATTCATAAAACCTAATAAATATCTTATATTTAGCTCCTCTAAATATTGTGGAATGATTATCTAGCCCTACTTGATTTTTAAACCTTTTTAGGGTTATTCCATTCCTCATGGGAAAATATCTCTATCCTCAGTGAACTCAATTAACATTTATAATTCTAAAATCAAAACCACCATGCTAAAAACACATTTCACCAAGTGGACCTACTTAAAATTAAACTAATCATGTAATTATATACTACCTTATAAATTTGGAATCTCAAAAGAGTTAAAACTATTGAATTCCTCATTAGAATCTTCATGTAATGTCCATTAATTACATAGAATAAAATAAAGTCATCAAATAATTTGTAAATAAAACAATCATATGTATTAAGGTTTTATCAGAGGACACCATTCAATATATTTCATCATGTAATGACACTTATACATACACCATGACTTATCCATATGATCTATACATATCAGATAACCTCACAAGATAATTTTATGTATTCTCCCTTGTATATAATGTTCAAAAAAATTCCACTAATTTGGACCATAAATATAGTATATCTTGTACATGAGTTTTTATACATTAATTCATTTTAGAATACTTTTACCTATACACTTATGTATCGTATCATTTATAAATTTTCTACATTTCCAAAAGAAGCTACACTCACATAAAGACCCATTTAGATTCATTATGAGTAACATATATTATGTTTATAAATGGCTTATGGGTTTTCCTATGCCTCATTTTGATCTAATTACAATTAATCTCATATGTATATATTTAAGGCATTAACATTACTATATTTCTCCAACCTATATTTTTTTTTGTATCAGTCAAATTCCACATATTCCATACATTTTTCCATTTCTATCATAATCCAAAACCCTACTCATTGAATGACACCTTCTTCTATAGTGTGACTATTATTTTACCTCTCCTAAGAAAAATTTATGAAACATTATATACTATCTGTAATATATTATTTACACCATGATACCTCCAATAATTTCCAATTTTATATTAATTACACTAATGATGTGATCACATTACCCAAGGTGTGATTCTATCTTCATTCATATATCCTCTACCATCCCATTCCAAGTTCATTCATTCATGGCTCTATTTCTTCCACAACCATATGAGGCCAGAATAATCATGGAACACACCATGACATCTATTTAGGTTATATTCAATATTCTTAATGCGTTGAATTCCAAATTACAAATATCTGTATCAATAATGTTATTGTATCTATCAACCATTTACATTTAGTAAAATATATATTTTTTTTAAAATAATATAACATTAAACATCGTGGTTGAAACAATTTCATAAATAAAAATATTAAAATATTGAATCAATATTTGACTCACACTATGCCTTAGATGAAAATATTAATCTATTTTTTTTATAGATGATTGGATTCCATGTCTTAATATATGAAGAATAATTTTTTTACAAATCCCATTGATGAAATAAAAGGTAACCTTTAGTTTCCACTAATTGAATCCATGTCTAGAGAGCTCCCTGAGTTCTCACAACTATTTATTCAATTTAATCAATATACAACCAATGAAATAAATTTTATGATACCACCTCATAAATTTTAATAATATATTAATTAGATAAGAACCAAATTAAAGAAAAATTCTCTCTCATAACATTTATAATTCCTATTAATGGTCGTCTATACAGAATCAATTACTCCTACTGATCGATTAAAATATGTATACATAAACATTGAATTAATTATTATTTATTTTACACTGTTAATTAATCATATTCACAACCTTTGTTTTAAGTTTATAGAATAATCATTATTTATGTCCTTAGAGAGTGAGAAAATATGAAAATTCCAAAATCACATTGATGATGGTGTTAGAAATTAATGAAGAGACCACCAATGAGGTGGTAATTCACAAATTAGAATTTTTGGGGAATGTGGTGAAAATATTTCCTCAAAAAAAATATCACGCAGAGGAGGATAATATAAAGGATGACATATAATAACCATTCACTCCTTCCCCCCATATCACTTCTTATATTTTATCATCTTCAAGGTTGGGCCATTTTCATTTTCATTTGTGGTTACCTGTTTTTTTAAAAGGTTGGGGTCGAAGCCTCATTTTATTATTAAAGAAAATCAAAGCCCTCTTTTAACTAGGTATAGGGAGACCCATTACATAGCTCGATGGCCCAGTGGGATTATACACTATTACATTGCACGCATGCCCAACTTTTTGGCCCAATTGCCATTCTGTGAATAGTAACCTGACTGCTACAGTACCCCCATTACCTGTTCTATGTTTCAACCTAATGACATTCAAGGAAAAAAATGGTGGTTTACATAATATATACCCCATATTTCTTTAGATTTAGGATGACTGATAAACATCCAATATAACACTAATACACTTGGGGGATGAACCCAAACTCTTATATCCCCTTATTTCTCATTTTATGTTTCTTATAAGGAATATAAATTACCATGTATCATTTTTTCTTTTATTGGATGAATAAAGTAGATTTTAGGTGATTAAATTAATATAATATATTATCTTAACATGTATTATCTATCTTTTACAATAGGTTATCATTAATTTTATTTTATGTTTTTAGGCATATTAAGAAATTGGAGAAATATAATCATTGAGTATTTTTAGCCTATTAATAGGGTTTTTAATTAATAAAGGGTGTTTTGTGTTTTCCCACATAAGAGATTCATCTCTTTGAGTTATACTATAGTCGTGGATTATTTATTAAATATATGTATTATATTTATCCAAAAATAATGTAATTAATTTTAATTAAAAAGGATTTAAGTGGCCCATAATTTAATATGAATATACAAGATTTAGGAACATTAATTTTAGTGAATCACAATCTATAAAAATTATACAATTCATGTTATCAATATTAAATTATCAATTAAAAAAATTCATCTAAATTGTATTAGATTGAACTATTTCAATCCAAACTGATGTTTCGTAAAATTTCCAAAGCACAATGTGTGTGAGTGAAAAAAGAAAAAACTATAATATGAGAAAATAAAAATCTAAGATCTATTTTTCCAAAAATTTGTTCCATGACTCAATTTTCCTAAATATCCAAAGGGGATGCCTAAAAATTATAATGAATTAATTACGGATAAGTTATGATCAATTATTTAATAATATTATGCAAATGACAGGACTTATAAATTTTGAATAAGAGAAAAAATATTGATGGATATTAAATTGAAGGTGAATACTAAACATGAAAAAATAATAGGAAAATGAATTTATAAAATAAATTACATCGTGATGAATCAATTTATGTGAAACTAGAAGGAATAATAAGTAGATAAAATAAGACTTAATTGAAAATGGGTTGGAATCTTAATAATAATATTAACAATAATCTAAAACTATTATTATTTTTGTGATGTGTGCTTCATTTTCATCACACATCACCAATGATACATATCTAGGATAGTTATGGTGTTGGAATATATATATATTCCCCTAGACCCTATCCATTATGATGGTTAAAGACCATTTACAGTAAATTTAGAGTCTCACCATTGGTTATTTAACCCCCGCACCGACTCTAATGTCCTCCTATTCTACCCCAACACCCTGATCTACTCTATAGAGTTTTCAAAATCTAATGATATCATTAATTTATATTTTTTGGATATATTCGGATGGTGATGAAACTCATTCAAGTGCATCAATAGAGTTTTTCATTATTCATTGGATATGATGGAACATTAAGTTGTAGGTATTTTTGACTCGCATCATCTTCTAATTTAGATTACAGGTATAAAAATATATTTAATTATGGTATAGTGAACTATGTGGCTCTAATGGATTTTGATTCACTATATTATTGTATTATTATGAGTTCTAATTATAGGTAATTCCTATACTGTGACTCTTGGGGTATGTTTTTTACCCCTCCCATTAGAAACATATCAATCATCAGGATGATAGGGAACCATATGGTTCATTTATTATGCACTAATATTCTGATCTGATCCCTCTTCCATCCAGTTTTATCCCTAATTTTCTATGATGTCAACATCTTGATACCACTTTTATATATTCTCTAGATTTAGATTGATGAAGATAATTATTATGGGTAATTATTATTCATTGAGTCTTTGGTTGATTTATTCTCATTATGAATCCATCTTGTTCATGCTCAGCCTACATATAGGCATGTACACTTATCGTAGTATAGAGGTATCCATGGAACTTATGTATTATGTGGAACTCTTCATTATATAATGTCATCTCCATACTAATTGGTTTAGGATGAAAATATTTAGGTGGATGCCATTGATAGGGAGATTGTTTCGAAGATTATAAAAAAATAATAGATTTGGGATTCATTCTCATGTGGTTATAGTTTAATAATACTCTAGCATTAAAAAAATTTCATTTGGATCTTCCAAAATGAATTCACGATCATTATATGTATATTAGGGGATTCTAAGGATGTTTAATGGATGAGTGATTTCTAATATGAGTAAACTTGTACCCTTTGATTCTCATATTTTTGTTTTTCGGTTTATAGATTTCGGTTTTTAATGTTCATATTTCATTATCTAGAAAGATGAGGTCATTGGGTATGAATTAATTATAATAGTTTTTCATCCATCCGTCCAATGGATTTGGTAAACATTTGATAGTAGGAAATAAATACCAAATTAGGCTTTAAGACACTATTGGTATTCAAGTCCATAAAAAGATGAAAATGTATTTCCCTCCATTAAACATAGAGGTTAGGATTTTCTTTATAGTAATTAAGGACGATTTCATGGAACTAGTCATTAGGGAATGGTAGAATTTGGAGTATAAGAAGAATAAGAATAATAGTTGGGATGTAGGTTAAGTATGAGGAATAGTTCAAAATTTAATTTATGTGGTGGGACTTGAAATCTCTTATAAGGATGACATTGGTTATGCCACCACCTCTTTGGTCACATATGATAAAGAAATAGAATTATTGGATGATTAAATTTATCATTATCGAATGAAAAAGATAAACAAGGATAATTTGGACATGATATTCTTCTCAATAACTAATGCGAAGAATACCAAATAGATTAAGGATTATTATTTTTTACCTATACCTATGAGTACTATCATAGAAATATTTGTTATTTATGGATGGTAATAATAAATAAAAAAGAACATCACCCTAAGGAAAATCCAATAATTTATATTACAAATGAGGGTCATAAGGAAGATTTAAATAATATTGAAGATCATAACCAACTTCAAAATAAAATTATAATAGAAAGTAATTACAAATCAGAAGCTGAAACCCCATATTATATGGAATTTCTGTTACATTCAAAGGAGTTAATGGAAGAGGATTTTACACTTTTGGTGTGAGAGGTAGACACATACATTATTTTTTAGATAACACTTAAAGTAATAACTAAACAAAACCAATCATTTTGGATTGATATGTATAATATTATTATGCTATATGAATTAAATGAGGGTAAGATCAATTTGTAGTAGTTTCTTAAAACATGTGATTGGATGGATTATCTCTTTGAGGACCACATCAGTAATATTCCAGAATGAGAGAATTACCACCATAATTAACATATATAAAATATATGATTTGAAAATTTTAAGGTTAGTTTGGGACTGTTCTAATAAATATTTTATAATATAATTTCACATTAGTATAATCATGTTCAGGATCACATTATACCTATAAAGTGTAACTCTTTAATAATACAAAAAATTGGAATTATGATAATCATTCATTGAAAAAATATTGAATATATGAAGAAGTTTATTCTTTGTTAATCATGCTATATAGAGAAAATCCTTGAGGATAAAGAATAATTCCAGTGTTGGGGAGTGATTTTTCAATATTATTATATTTTATTAGAATGAATTTTTTTTCAAATAAATCATATATTATAATAAAAATAGATAACAAATACATTTTAGATTTTTAGTTTTTTTACATCATAAATAGAAAATGGACTAAAAGTGGGTTTTAGTGTTAAAATATAATTACGAGTTTAAGTGATTAATGGTCAACTAAAAAATACATGTTTCTTATTTTTTGGAGATAATAACGAATAATGCATAAAAAATTCTACTAAAAAAATCTATGTAATCAGTGATAAATTCACCAGATCATGTCTATAGCCTTATGTTTCAATGAAACCTCTATCCCTTCCCAATGTAATATCAAGTCCCTTAAACACATATTATTCACTATACATTGTTTTTCTTTGAGATTCAAAATGTTATATATCCCTCCCAACTTAATCGCAACTCCCCAAAAACCTGTGAAAAACATATCATAACATAACTTGCATCATAATGCCTTATTTTTTTGGAAATACTCCCCTCTCACCAACATAACATCCATATTAATTCCAACGTAGTGCTGGTGAGTGTGATATGGTTTTTCTTCCATTATTCATAATCTGATGAATAAACACATAATTTATTGGATTTGAATTAATCCTAATAATTAAAACACCATATCCATTTGATCATGAATCAATTTCATATATTAATATATCATTTATAGCCTCCCATAATATGATCAATATTAGGAAGAGTGTATAATCTCTAGGAAATTATATCATTTCCTAAAAAATCAATTTCATTATTGTCTACATGAATTCATTATCATAAATTCAATAAAATCACTGATGGAAACCTAATGAAAGAAATTCATTGATAATATCATCATTCAATGTGACCACCTAGTATAAAAGAGTATCCTGAAAATCGCAATTTCATCAAAAAATCATGTAATAGTATAGTGTATTTTCCATATTCTCTAATTCGATTAAAATAGTATATTAGGGATAATGGGGTATTTTATGTCAAGAAAAAGAATTATGATTTACTATATAGATAAATCATACCTCTCATCCAAGTTCACATGAATTTTATCTCATACGCATTCAGATCCTTTCTACATATTTTAAAATATCCCATATATTTTGTAAGTGGTTTTAAAATATGATCGCTTATCCTATCTGATGAAGTAGTGTAGGTTTTGAATTTATATTTATTTTCCTAATTTTAGTATAGTAGTTTTTTATAAAACACATTGTTTTCTTCAACCTTCTTTTTCCAATTTTATTCTTTTTTTATATTTTTTCCAATCCATCCTTATAATATTCTAATGATAGTAGGTATTTATCCCAAATAATGGTATTTTTCATATATTTTAATGGGGATAAAAAATCCTTGTTCCCCATTTATTTTTTTTAATTTGTTTCTAATGATGTATTTGGAGTGTTGTAGTTTAATGTGTTGATTTTCCATCATTTTAGGGAATTATCTTATCTTCTTTACATTAAATATGAAAAAATCTCCCTAATTTTTCCTTTTTCACATCATATATGATCTAATTATAGATTATAATATAAATGAACAGTTAATGATGGGATTGGATGTTCTTTTTTTATTCCTACAGTTATGGCTTGTCCATTACTTAATTTTTTTTCCATTTTATGCATAATGAGACTATGAAATCTCCAAAAGTTCCTTTTATATCATAATGTAAGTAGGGGGTGGGTGATCTATTGATGATTTAAAATGATAAATCGTTTGAATATTTTAATATTATATAGATATCAAACGAATTCATGTATCTTAACATAGGTAAATTTATATTCCTTATAACCTTATTAGTGTTTTTATTCTTATTTTAAAAAAAATCACTACCGATATTTCCCTATGATTAATATTTTCAATTAAAAACGTAAATAAGTAATATAGGGTTGATGAGTGATTGGTTTAGTTCCTTATTAGATGACCCTGGTCATCCAATTGGCCAAAATTTTAATTCTAAAAATGATATTAAATTATGCTATATTATTAGACTGAGCCAACATTCAATTCTTATTTTCCTAAAAAAAATAATAAAGGAAATAATTTTTTATATATAATAGAAAAAATTAACATTATAATAATTTTTGATTTATCCTATATGGGGTGATTTTTCGTATAATATTTATCGTTGGATAATGGTAGTGGTTTATTCCCTATCTAAAGGGGTTGGAGTTTCTTGTATAAAAAGAACCAAACATTATCAACTCTAGTTCATTCATAAAAAACTATATTTAGATGTCCAATTTTTAAAATTTATTATGTTACTCTTCTTATCAATTAAACTATTTTATAATTGTGGAGGATGGCACGAATTTTTTTTTATTTCCATAAACATCACCCAGATAACTGATGATGTCCACTGTTTGAATAAATCAAAGTCCATGATATGGTTTTTATTCTAATTTATCTTGATCAACAAAATGTTCTTCAAAATTTGGATATGTACTAACATATTTCATCAAAATTGTGTATAAATAAATATCATCCACTTTATTCACATAAAATCATTCCACCTATGTTTTAGATTCAATTTTTTCTTCTTCATCCAAGGTGGATATGAGTAATGATGAATACAAAAAAGTGTATAAGTCAAATTATGAATTTATTATTTAGAAATATTTAAAGATGTAGAGTTTCAATAATTTTTAACTCTTATAAATTTTTCATTTATCAACTTTATGTACTGAATTCCCTTGGGATGTAACTAGATAACCATGTTAGTGGGTCAGGTTATATATGATCCTCAATATCTAAATCCTTTTATTAATTAATTATATATGTAAAATATTAAAATTATAGTAGAGGAGATTATTCTTCTAAAAAAATAGAAAATATATTATGGATATTTATACTGGCCTAATTAAGTTCTTATCCAATGATTCATAGTGTTTATATTTCGAAATATTTTATTGTAATTAACAACATCAATAGAAATGTACTCCTCACCAATTTAATTAAATAAAATATATTTTTATTCAAAAAATGTTCTACATACTCTTCAAAAGAGAACACTTTAATGTCACAGTAAATATCCATGTTTTTAAAATTTACATTATTTTAAATTCTTAATTTTTTTAATTGAATGAAAAACTATATCCCTAGAGAATATTAATTTACAAAAAGATATTGTTTGATTATAATTATAATGGAAACCAAAGTTACAATGTGAGATAACTAATAATAAATAAACCTACAATCCCTATAGAGTGAGAATTAAAAATCCTGAATATATGATACAATTGGTCTGTCCTATATTACATTATATATGTGATACATTTTAAGATCTAAAAAAATATTTATTAGGTAAATGTGTTAGTATCTCCAGTTGGTTTTCATCACCTCTTAATTTTATCTCCAGTAGTTATAGCTTCATTTATTATCCATATAAACTTGGATTCATGTAACTAAAACTCAACCCGAATTTGGACACATTCCAATATAGATCAAATCCTTAAAAACCCTTCATTAATAATATATTCATTCAATTATTTTAAATCAATTTGGATTGGCTTTTTTTATCAGTTGATCATCAATCGACTACTAAATCAATGCCCTATATTTTCGAATTCATTTAGTCTAAAGTTTTTTCACTATCCCACTTATAAAATTTAATATATGTAATATATTTATTTCTTTTTGATTAAATTATATTCATAAAAAAACATTCTTCATTTTCTTACATAATTTTTTTAATCTCATTTGGTTCTTGTATGGACTAGTTTATTCATAAAAAAATCACTATGCCTTAGATTTTATCAAGTGAGTGTCCTTGGTTATTCTTACACCAATCCTTTTGAAACTAAATTATTAATTTGTGGCCCCTGTTTGAAATAATATAATTATACATAAGAATATGATAAATTTATTTTTATTAAGAGAATATATTAATCTTCTGAAATTACTATTAAACTATTTCTTATTATTAAACAACTTCATTAAGAGTTTACATAATCATATATGGCAGTATGATGAATCAATTTATACATAATCCAAATTGATTTAATCATAATACAAATGTATTTACTCATATATTATATTGTATAGTATCTAAATAATCTTATGTAGCAACCTAGAAAATAGTTACCCACAAAATATATTGGTATAAATTTTAAAGACTGAAATATTAATAATGGAAATCCAAATAGATATTGAACCAATAAAATTCATCGAATTATGGTGGAATTAAATTTACTTATTTATAATCTCTAAATTTAATTTTTTTGAAACCTTCAAATAAAATGTTGTAATGAAATATAACAAGTTATCTACAGAAGAAAATATTCAAGAAAACCACATTGGTAAACATTCAACAAAATTAATAATCTATATAATAATGTAGCTAAAAAAATATATGAAAAAATAATAGTTTCTACATAATCTCAAATTATCCTCCACATATTTCATAAGTCAATGACTAGAAATTAGGGACTTACTGTAATTTAACGGAATACTAAAAAATTTATATCATATAATACAATTATTGTAGGATACCATGTATTTATAAAAAACTCCTTTTTATTTCTATTATTATTTATGAATTAGATATTATTTGTAAATTTAAGAGGATTCTATATCTGATAGCATACTCAACACGCAACAATAGCTTTCTTTGAAATATTATTTTGCACAAGACATTGAGTGATACTGAAAAAATATAATATTATTATTATTTTAAATGGTAGTTAATTCCTAGCCATTGTATTGGTCAGAATGAACGTAACATACTTAAATATGATTATACCTAATTTTAAAATGTATTTAGATTTATACAATAAATTTTATAGGCTTAAAATAAAAATGAATCTAAATTTAAGCATGAAATACTCTAATATTTTTAAAAGGTCGTATTACCACATTTTGATGGAAAATTATTTTTTAAATAACATTTTTTCACTTTTATAGGTTATATTTGATAGAATAAACTTCTTATATATAATAGGTATATTAAAATTGACTTTTTATAAGTTTTCAGAAATTTTCTAATAATGTACATTTTTAATGAATAGTGATAAATACCACATTTTATGTCAAAGCTGCCTTTTCATCTAAAATATTTTTATAGATAGACTGTACTTTTAATGAGTTTTAAAGACAAATTGAATTATAATTTTATCATTTAATCTATTATTGGTCATTATATGTATTTTCACTGTTAAATTGGGAATAAAACATGACAATCTTTTGGTAGTTATTAATTCATTAAAATCGAATTTTTGGTTCAGATAATGGGAATTAATTTTAAATAAATTTCTACAACTATTTTTTTTTAATTTAGAAAAAAAGATTCCATATTGTCAATATGAAGGTCCATATTGTGTGAGTATGTAATTTTTATTTTTTGACATTATAAATAGTAGCTTCAGAAATTATTTTTATTTACCACGGTTAAAGGGTAAATCTGGTAAATAAGGGTACGAAATTATATCATTAAAATATAAAACTACCTTAGAACATGTCTGAATCCTATTGGATGAGATATTTAAGACCAATGGAATCCTTTTGTTGATTTTGGTACCCCATGGATCCTCTTGAGAGTGATAATGGCATTTTATAATAATTAATTTTATGTAAAGAAAAAAGTATCGTTAACATGTATCATTTTAAAAATATTATATGGGGTTATGTAAGAGTTAATTTTGACTATAAATATTAATTATAAATTTAAAAGGATTTCCTATGTCAGGGTATTTTTAATAATTTTCATATATTAAATAAATAAATTTAATTATGACACAATAATGATGGTGTGAATGCTCCATTAATGAATAATTCATGTAAATGTTATTATATGTATTAAAATAAATGTAATATGATTGTTTTTATTTTATAAATTAATTTTATTTATTATATTGACATATTAAAATTGGTTTAATGCCTTTGTTTTGAAGGAACCATGTTTTTATGACTAACAAAAATCAATTACTTAATACTGTCAAAATTGTCAAATATTAGTTTTTAAATCTAATACTTTATTATTATATGATATAATAGTACTAAAAATATAATAGTTATACAACTGACTTTTATTATGCTATAAATTTATGTAATGATACACTTATGATTCTCTTGTCATATTATTGTAAATATAGTTTCTATATATTATGAAAATGCAAGAAGTCTGGGTAAGAGTTAATGTTTTTAACAAAGTGTTAAAACTAAATGATATGGTTAATTTTGTTCCATAAACATCTTTGAAAAATATTTTTTAGAGGATGTATATCCAAAATAATCTTATATTTTAAATACATTTGTCTGGGGCAATTTTAATCCAAAAATCATCTTATAATAAAATAATATTTCAATACATTCCTAAAGTGCCCCTCCCCCCTCTTATAAAATTCCATCACCTATAACAACTTACTCTCACCGCTAAATAAACATTTAGAATCCAAATAATTCTAAAATAAACTCCCAATACACCTACATTCTTCATATAATCCATATATATTGTATAAGGAACTTATAGAATGCGTTTTGGATCAAATCAAAGGGAGTGACACATTTTATAGGTGACATCTAATCCCAAATACCATTCCATTATTTTGCTTCTCCTCTTCCTATTATATTATTATTATTTTATTAAATAACAAAAAACTTTCCCCAATATACTAGGATATTTTTATGAGGTTTATTCTAACTACAATTACACACACATCTATATAATGGATACAAACATACTATTTCTATGTACGATAAATAGCTGACATACGAAATGATGAATGTTCAGTTTTCCCCTACAATATCTCGTGATGGAAATTATAATGGAATTGTATATATATATGATATATATTGTATTTATAATATACATATTCTTATATATTTTTCATTTATAGAATACCTTTATGCTTTCCATATTGTGAAACTAAAATATTTTAATTTCTGGAAGTGCGGACTACCGACCCCTTAATGTGATACGACTCGTTCATGCCGAACATGGAACATATAAAGGATAGATTTAATGAAATTTTAAAACATATATAACATATATATTATTATATAATTATATCATACCTATTTATCATTTTTTTTCATTCATTTAAATATGAAAAATAAATTAATGTGGTGTTTATTCATACGTACGACCAACCGTCTCCATGAAAAGTGAATTTAATTTCTTGTCCTCAAATGATATGGAATATTTTTAATATATATATATAATGGATATATATGATATTTAAATAATGAATTATATTCTGTTGATTATGGAATTTTCACTACATAGGAAATATTCATAGAAACAAATTCATTTTTCGACTCAAGAACTAATTATTGACAAAACATCCGACATGAACTGGAATAATTAACTAATTATTTTAAGATGGTAATAATAAATGAAATGTGAAAAACAAACATGAAAAATTTTCTTGATGAAATTATAAATTAACATATGTTTGTTATTCCTAGAGAAAATAAACGAACACGACCTTTTGGACATAAGGTAAGGGAATTATTCTCAATCTCCTTTCATTAAGGAATATTTTGTTTTAGGCACAACCTTATTTTATATAGTGTATAATTATAAAAATTACTATTAATTTCATTCAATGGTTTTAAAATTTAATTTTTTTATGAATCATCTTACTAAACTACAATGATTATGTTTTTTAAATGTATGTGGTGATCAGGACATTTCCGCCACCGTGCGAATTATTTGATATTTGTCATACAAAAAATTATATAATGCTTTTAAAAGGTAAATAATAATCATATACCCTTTTTATGTATTTTGGTATTAAAATGATTTTTAGAAAGCATTTATTATGTCATTATCTTGAAATGCTATATTGTGATTACAATGCGGAAATGTTATCTTTCCTTTATGCTTGTTTAATGTGTTATGAATATGTTATGGTTCTTGGGAAATGTTTATGTATAAGGTTGGTTCTGTGATAAACCAAGGGAGAGTGAGCCTAAAATATCTCTCCAATTCATAGGGTAACATGACATAGGTAAAAGTTAATGTTTCACCAATAGATATAGGGAATATACTATGATTGGTAGTGAAAATGTAACAATGTATGTAGTCGTGAAAAGTACAATGTATGTATGTTATGGATGCCACAACATATATTTATGAATTATTATTTTTATGTGTTATTCATAAGTTGTATTATTTCATGGGACACGTTAAAGATATTATGTTTTATGAGTGAAATTTAAGATTTCATTGATTTGTATGTATTCTTAGACAAATTATTTCATTCTTAATTTTATAACCCTTACAGATCATTTTTTGCACATACCATGTTTTAGAAAAGTTTTTCAAATGGTATAAGGATGGGTATGACAAAGGATTAATTCAAGAAGATTATAATCAATAAAATAAATCTTCTTTTTATTTGAGGAGTTTTATTATTTTGAAAAAAATAAAAAGAGTATAAGTGTATACTTTTTAATATTTGAGAAGTAATATAATAGTTATGTTCAAATTATCTAAAACTCCAAACCTGAACAGATAATCGATGTCAATTATTTACATAAATCATGATTATGCTATGTTTAAGGTTGGGGCCTTATAGTTGGTATCGATGTTCAGTTTAGATAACTTTAAGAGTTATGATATTGTTAAATGAATGTATATAAATTATTGTTATGGTAATATTGAAATGATATAGCATTTGAAGATAACCTTGTTTCTAAATCTAAGATATGTTTGTGTTTAGAATGGTTTTCTGTAGAGGAAATAGGGTTTCTATGATGGGATAGAATCAAGATGAAAATAACCTTCCAAATCAGTAATCAGAAATGTTTGGAATTAGAACTGAATAGTTTTTCATAGTGATGGAATAATTGATGGAAGATATTAATGGCCGTGGTATCCATGAATTAGATCATCCAGATCAACAACAAAGGAACCTGTTAGTAGTAGAGAATTTAATGAGGAAACATCCCCCATAATTCTGTGGATCATATGACCTTGTGCTATAAAAAGGGTGAATTAATGCACTGGAAAATATTTTTTGATATCATGGGGTGTTTAGAGCATAAATGTTTAGTCATGTTGTTTACCAATTTTAAGGTTTATTCAATAAAGGGTGGTAAAAGGTTAAAATATTATGTATTATGAGGAGGTTTATTCTCTTTATTGGGTGTAATTCAATGTTATATTCATTTGGAAATATTTTACTAAGGTGGTTTGACTAGTGATAGAAAACAAATTCAAGGAATTGAGGTAGGAGGACGACTTAGTGGTTGCTTATGAAGATAAATTCACTCGACTAACAATTTATTCAATGAATTTTATATATAATATTTATAGTAAAACAATCATATTTTACTCTATTTTAAATCCAACATATAGATGTTTATTAGTTTCCTATGAGGTCAAAGGTTATAAAAAACTTTTTTGATGTGAAGAGAAGATGAAAATGTAGTTTGCTGATGATTAGAAGTTCTATGAAAAATAACATAATAAGGGGTCGAGGTGGTAGATGAAAGGTAATAACTCTTCAAAATATTCTGACGGTAGTAAACTTAAGATTACAATTATTCAAAAAATGTATTAAAAATAACAATGGGGAATGTATTTTGAATTCTATAATGTGATTCCGATGTGGTAAAATGGGATATAAGGTTCGTAATTTCACTGAAAAGATCAGGATAATAGTAATAAAAATTCTGATTTGTAGTTAGTAAAATGTTTTACGTGAAATTAAATGGGTCATTATGAAAATGAGTCTCCAAAGTTGAACTCAAGTGATAAAAACCATCCATAATACAAGTAGAAAGGGGTGGTCAAATCCATTGGAACTACTTCAATAGATGTGGGGCCATCAAATGAGGTAGAATCAGGTACACTACTTGTTTATTCAGATTATTCCATTTTTTAGTTTGATTCCGGGTCTAAACATTCATTAATTTATGATATATATTATAGTAAATTGGGTATCCAATCTCAAGATATGAATCCAGAAATTGTGGTAAATACACCTAGATGAAATGTTCAAACAAAAATAAATTATATGAACCTTCTTATCCTTGTGTGTGGAAATAATCTACATTAAATCCATATTGTATTCCTCTAGTAGAGATGGATGTTATTTTGGGAATATATTGGATTTCTATTTATCATGCTATGATTGACTATAGGCATAAATATTTTTCATTTCCAAAATAATTTTGGTTTGTCTAAAAAAATAAAACCTTAATTTGGATAACATAATAGGAAGCACAAAAATTAGTATAATATGGAAATTAATGTTACCTTGCACATATTGTTGAAAATAATGTATCTATTTAGATTAATTATGTGATAGTGGTAAATGAGTATCTTTATCTTTTTCATTATGAGTTTTTTAGTATAATACCTTATATGGTAGATGAATTTACTATTGATATACTTCTTAATGCTAAGATAATTTCAAAACCCCTTATCAACTGGCTCAAATTGAACTTTTAGAGTTAATGAAGAAAATACAGTAGTTATTAGATAATGCTTTCATTCATCCTTGAACATCACCTTGGGGTTCCCCTATCCTTTTTGTACAAATAATAATGGTTCAATGAGACATTTCATAGATTATAGAGCAAAGAATAATATCACTTTTATTAACAAGTATCATTGACCTCATATTGATGATTTGTTTGATTAGCTCTATGGAGTTCAGTATTTTTTGAATATTTACTTGAGGTTGGGGTACCATCAGTTGAAGGTAAAAGAAGTATACAATCAGAATATTTTGTCTCGTACTATATGTGACCATTATGAATTTCTAGTTATGAAATTTTGGATAACCAATGCCTTTATTGTATTCATGAATATTAGGAATAGAACATTCTTTGAGTTCATAGATAATTTTGTGGTTTTGTTTATTGATAACATTTTTGTACATTTTAAATATAAAGAGGATAATGGAAGTCATTTATCAGTTGTCTTGAAAACCATAAAAGAAATGAAATTGTATCCGAAATTCTATAAGTGTGAGTTTTTATAACAAAAATTTTAATTCCATGGTCACATTGATTCTAAAGAGGGTATAGCTGGTGATCCTATAAAACAAATGTTGTTGAAGAGTGGCCATGTACCACATATATAACCATGATTTGCAGTTTTCTTGGTTTTGAAGGTTATTACAAGATATTTGTTGAAACATTTTTATCGTTATATAGTCAACTAACTATGTTAACTCAAAAGTGTTTTAGGATCATCTGGATAAAATAATGTTATGAATGTTTTCGAGAATTTAAAAAAAAATTGGGGAATGCTCTCGTTATGGAACTACTTTCTAGAAATTGTTAATTTGTTGTCTATGGTGAATCTTTATTGAAAGGAATTGTTTTTTTCCAAATGAAGAATGATTAGCTAATTACATTTGCTTCAAGGCAGTTGAAAACTCAAGTGTTAAATTACCATATACATTAATTGTGATTATCTCCTTTTTTTTGAATTAAAAAATTAGAGGCCTCATCTGTTTGGAGTAAATTGTGAAATATATACAGATCACAATTGTTTTATGTATATATTCACATAAAAAGAAATATTAAATAGATAGAGGAGATTAATATATTTAATCATGGATTATGATTTCACGATTCATTACCATCTTGGAGAAAGAAAATAAACTGGATGATGCTTTGTGTCTGAAACATAGTTCTAAATTAACCATGATCAGTTTTGGAATTAGTGCCTTTGGTTTTTTGATATGATGAATTTAGGATTAGATTTTGTGTCTGTTGGGAATTATTATATTTTGTTTCGGGTGTTAGTGAAATCATCTATATCAAACAAAATCAACCCAGAATAGAAAGAAGAAATTGTGTTGCAAAAAAGGTTGAATTTGATCATAAGGGAATGTTAGCTGAATTTAACATTAATAAATACAATGTTTTGTGGTTTGGAAAGAGATTATGTGTGCCTTGTAATTTTTAATTGATGAAATAGTTATTATGGGATGCTAATATATATATCCATTTTTAGTTCATCAGAGCACTACTTAGATATACATAGATCTTTTTGAGTATTATAGATGGGATGGTATGAAAAGAGATATAGCAGACATTACATTGACATGTTTGATTTATCAACAGATTAATGGAGAGTGGCAGTTAACTAAAGGGACGCTTTAGCATTTTCTAGTTCAAGAGTCAAAATGGGAAAATGAGTCTATAGATTTCATATTGGGTTTGCCAATGACATCTTGAGGTAACAATGAAATCTAGGTTATTATTGATCGATTGAATAAATCTTCTCATTTTCTTTATTCCAGAAACACTATATCTAGATCAAATTTATTGATTATATATTAAATACTTAGTTAGGTTACATGAATTTACCCTTTCCATTCTATCTGATCGGGATCCCAGGTTCACATCAAAATTTTGGAAATTCCATCAGAAGTCATTGGGTACTGAATTAAATTTTATTACAACTTTTCATCATCAATCATATGGGAAGTCAGAACAAAAAAATAAAACATTAGAAGATATTCCACATGCTTGTTCAATGGATAACTAGGGAAGTTGGTACCAATAGATTTATTTGGTTTATTTTTCGTATAATAATAGTTTTTATTCCAGTATACAGATGGAACCATTAGAATCATTATATGATAAGAGGTGTCGGACTCTGACATTTTGTGAGGAAGTAGGTGAAAAAATGTTTTTGGGACAAGAATTAGATGAATATATGACTGAAAAAGTTTATTTTATTCAAAAACACATGAGAATATCTTAGATAAGGATGAAACGTTTTGACGATAACCAGAAGAAGGATCTTTCTTTCATGGTAGGTGATGATATCTTTCTCAAATTTCTCTATGGGAACGTGTGATGCATTTTGTTAAGAAGGGAAATTCCAGTCATATGTTCATTGTTCTTTATGAAATATGGGAGAAAGTTGGATTAATAGCCTATAGAGTGTTTTTACCTCCATGGTTATCCCAGTTACACAATATTTTTTATGTTTCAATATTCTAAAAGTATATACCATATCCATCTCCTGTTTTGAGTCTAGAGGTGCCTAGTTGTAAGAGAATCTTTCTTATGTGGAACTACCCATCTAGATTCATGACCATAGAGAGAAAGTGTGGAAGAATAAGGTAATTTATAATATAATGTTTTTCAAGAAAACCATATGGATGTATAAGTGTCATGGGAATCTGAAAATTCTATGCGATATAAATACCCCACATATTTGATAAGTGAATAGAATTGCGAGGACACTATTTGCAAAAGGGCAGAATGATGTAGGAACCAAGTTATTTATAAAATAATAAATTTTTCATTTCTATTAATATTTATGAATAAAATATTAGTTTTTTACATTAATTCAGATGGTAATTCCAATAGCATACTCAACACGCAACAACATGTTTTATTGAAATCTTATGTTTCACCTAACATTGAGTTATACTGAAAAATAATATAATAATATTATAATTTGAAATAGTATTTAACGTGAAGAAATTGTGTTAGATGGAAAGAAAATAACTGACTAAAATATGTTTATAATTTTTTTTAATATATTTACATTTATCTAGTAAATTTTAGAGCCTAAAAATAACAATGAATCTGATTTTAAGCAAGAAATACTCTAATATTTTTAAAAGTTTGTTTTACTATCTTTTAATGGAAAATCCTTTTAAATAAAATTTTAGTCACTTTTATATGTTATATTTTACAAATAAATATTCTTCTATAGAATTTGGACATCAAAATTTACTTCGGGTAAATTTTTTTTAATTTTCTAATGAAGTTCATTTTTTTTAATGAATAGTGAAAAATAAGGCATTTTACATCTAAAAAACATCTTCATCTAATTTTTTTATATTGTTATATAGTAAATTTAATTTCCTTTCAAGTGTAATTGGATTATATTTTTATCACTTAATACAATATTGGTTCTTGGATGTAATTTCACTTTTTAATTGAACAAAAACATATGTCAATCTTTTGAAAATTATTTCTTCTTAAAAACCCGCTTTTTAGTATTGAAAACAAGAATTAATTTTACATAACTCTCTAATAATTTGGTTTTTTAAATTTGTAAAAATTTATTCCATATTTGGAACAATAAGGTACAAATTGTATGGATAGTTACTTTTTTATTTTTGGACATTATGAATAGTAACTATAGTAATTATTTTTATTTACCATGGTCAAATGGTAAATCTGGTAAATAATGGTAAAAAATAATAATATAATAATATGAAACTACGCAAAAACATATCCAAATCCTATTGGATGAGATATATCAGACCCATGGAATCCTTGGGTCTATTTTGGGACCCCACTGATCTTCATGGGGGTGATACTAATATCTTATAATAATTAATTTATAGTAAATAGAAAAAGATCATAAACAAGTATCTTTTTATAAAAAAAATTTTATATGGTTTTATATAAGTTATATCTTTATCTAAAGATAGTAATTAGAAATATAAAACATTTTAAAATATCATGGTTCTTTAATTATTATTTTTATACTTTAAATATATTAATTTTAATTATGACACAATGATGATGCAGTTATTTCTTCATACATGAGTTTTTAACACAAATATGATTTTATTAAATTTTATAATAGTCATTAAAATCTAATATTAATACAACTAAAATATAATATTTAAATTTTCAATAATTATTCAATTATTGTTATCGTGGAATTATATAGTGACCATTGTTACCATATGCAATGAAAATGCATGAAGACCTGACCAAAGTTAATATTTTTAACTAAGTGATAAAGATAAAAGAGAAGGATACCTTTGTTCCATAAACATGTCTAAAACATATTGGTTGATAGGATTTTAACCCAAAATCATTTTTTTCTTGGAAATAAATTTTTTTTGGACCATTTGAATCCTTAAATCAATTTATAATAAAATAATATTTCTATACCTTCCTAAAGAGCCCCTCCACCCTCTTATAAAATGCTATCACCTCTATCCACTTACTCACACCTTTAAATCACCTTTTATTATCCAAATTCTACTTATATAATCACCCAAAATATTTACCTTCCACCTATAAGCCTTACATTTAGTAAAAGGAAATTCGAGAACAGATTTTGGCTCAAATCAGAGGGAGCTGCACATTTTAGAGGAAACGTCTCCTCACAAGTTCCTTTCATTTATATTCCATATTCACTCAATATTATAATTTTATTCTTTGATTACAGAAAAAATATAGTATACTTATTATATTAGGTTGTTTTTATGATAATAATTCTAACTACACAGACCTCTATATAATAGATACAAACATAATATTTCTGTACAGAGAAAACTACTACCTCACGAAACAATGATTATTCATTTTTCCCCTAACACCTATCATAGTGGCCATTAGGATGAAATTTTATTCATATATTTTATATTATATATATTTTTATTTTATATATTATTAAGATTGTTTCATTTACAACATGCCTTTATTTTTTCCATAATGTGTAAATACGATAATTTAATTTGATGATGGGGAACTAACACCCCCTCAAAGTGATATGAGTCATTCATTCAATACATTGGAAATTTAAAAGACAAAGCTAATGAAATTCTGTTAAATATATAACATATATTTTATACTATAATTATACAATTTCTATGTGTCATTTAGTTTTCATTCTTTTAAATATGACAATGAAATTAATTTACCGTTAATGCTCACGTACGACCTACCATCTTCATGAACGGTGCATTTAATTTCATATCTCCAAATGTTATGGAGATTTTTATATTACATATATAATGGATATATATCACCTTTAAATGATGAATAATATTCTTATGATGATGTGATTTTCAATACATGGACAAATTACATCGAAACTTGTACATTTTTTGACTCAAGGACCAATTTTCGACAAAACATCCGACATGAAATCAAATAATTAACTAACTATTATAACAAGAAAATAATTAATGTAATGTAATTAATAAATATGAAAAAGGTTATGAACAAAGTATAAATTAATTTATGTTTATTATTCACAGAGATAACGAATCAACAAGACAAGTTAGACTCATGGTAAGGGACTTCTTCTCAACCTCCTTCAATTTAGGCTTATTCTGTTTATTCACTACATTTTTTATATGGTGTATAACAATACACTTTTTATTTTATTTTATTAAATGGTTTTCAAAAGGATTATTTTTTCATGAATCATTTTACAAAATGGAAATGGGAATTTTTATTTAAATGTATGCGGTGACAACGACCTTTCCGCCGCTGCGAGCATTATTTGATATTTTTATTCCTTAACAAGCCATAATGTTTTTAAATGGAAAATAAATACCACATACCTTTTTATGTATTTTGGTATTGAAAATGTTTTTGAGAAAGAATTTATTATGACAATATCTTGAAATGAAATATTGTCATTGCAATTTGGACATGTTATCTTTCCTCTATGCTTGGTTCATATATTATGAATATGTTATGGATCTTGGGAATTGTTTACGTATATGAGTGGTTCCTAGATAAAACAAGTGTGGGTGAGCCTGAGATCTCCCTATAATGCATTGGGTAATGTAACAGAGGTAAAAGTTAATGTTTATACGATGATATATAGGGAATATACTATGATGGATATTCCAAATTTAACTCTCTATGTAGTTGTGAATGCTACAATGTAATTATGTTATGTATTCTACAAGGTACCTTTATGATTTATTATTTATCTGAGTTATTCAAAAATCTAATGATTTCATATGGTATATTAAATATAATATGTTTTATGATTGAACATTTTGATTTCATTGATATTTAGGTATTCATGGACTAATGTTTTCTTTCTTTATTTTATAACCCTTAAAGATTTTTATATGATTATCCCTAGTTTCTGAAATGTTTTTCATAGGTTATAAGGAAGGGTAAGGTAAATGAATAATTAAATAATATTTTAATCAAGAAAATAATTCTTGTTTTGATTTAAGGTGTTTTATTATTGTGAAAAAATAAGATATAGAAGAAGTGTCTACCTTTTGAATATTTCAGTTGTAATGTAATTGTTATGGAATAATTCTCTAAAACACTAAACCTGAAAATATCATCAATGTGAATTCTATACATTACTCAATATTATGCAATGTTGAAGGCTGGGGACATATAATTATAGATAAATAAAAATTTTCAAAACCAAATATTACCAGTCTATATAAAACAATTAATTTGAATATAAATCCTAATATGATATAAAATTAATCAAAATACAATAATTTAATATGATCGATACATCTCACATGTATACACAAGTTACAAGATTAGATAATTGGATAAATAAATAAATCCCATAAAATAAATAGAATACCAATAAGAGACATATCTATAAGACATCGACATCATGTTGGACACAAATCCTAATCTCCCTCTTTTTTTCCTAGCTCCACATATTATTTGATAAGTAATACCCAAGTAAGTATATAAAATTTCATTTGTGAAGGTATATCAACATTCAAGGTTTTAGTACATAACTCATGACATAAAAAACTATAGAGTCACCATTATAATACATTATAAATAAATATTCGTACGTGATATGAGAAACTTATCCTAACTGTGAAATTTAGAAAAAAAATCAAACAATAATAACATTAGAGTAATTATTTAATGTTAAATAGATAAATTAACATAATTTTTAAATAATGGGGTGTATTTTGGGGATGAACATGATACAATGTTAGTACTTAGGGAGCTTGTGGGGGGGGGGGTTGATATATGGTGATTTATATTTTATACTCCTTTCACATAACCCTCACTCATTGTTAGATCGTGTTCTTATATTACTAGAGTCAAAAATCAATATATTAATCACCAAAATTCACTATCATAGAATATCAAAGAAATATTTAAAAATTAAAACACAAGATGGAATAAAAAAATTAATTTTTTTACTCATATTATTCTATATCAAAGTTTTATAAACATTGTAATGTTTTAGGGTAATAAAATCCCTTATAGAAACACTATTTGAAGGATATAATGTTTGAGGCATGGTCACTTCCCACAAATGTACGCTTACTATATGAAAGTATTTAGGAATATCTCATTTCTCACACAAGGAGAACTCCCTCTTATTCATCCTCTATATAATACTACTTGAAATGAATAAAATATATATAATTATAGGTATCTCTAAATTAAACATGTGTATTGATATTTACTAAATTATTTTTCTCTATATTCATGGAGTTGTTAATGTACTTCATGTTATCTACTTTCTATTTAATCTAGATATGTTTAAATCCTTAATAAGAGATTGGTATTATATTTCTCTAAATTATTTATATAGTTGGAACAAGCTTCCTCCAAATGGAATAAAAAACAGATCAATTCCTTGAAAGGATTTTAAAATTCTAAAATCTATCTAATTCTACAATTTGATTGATATTTAAATAAAACACCATAGATGATGATACATATTTTAAAAAACCAATTTTATAAGGAACTATCATTAGGGTATCTCTTATTCATCGTTAGTTATAATTGGACATGTCAATACCATAATATTCCTTCCAGTTATTCTAAATGATAAGATATAATGTTTTACACCTCCCCCACCATTTAATGGATGTTTGAGATCAATATGTGTTATGACTTTTAAGTGTAATCATTATATGTGTTATACACAATAAAGTCTGATTAAAGCCACCCTTTTATGTTAACATAATCACCAAAATATTTATATTTATATTTAAATATTTGAATTAAAATTTAATATTCAATAATTTTTAATCATATGATGATTTGTTTTACACCAATATGGAATTGTTTTATCTACTATATCCATTTAATCTATGCATAAAATATTTATTCATCTAAATACCTCATGGGTTCTCACTATTTTTATATGTGAACTTTTTTATATTGAAAACACCATGAGGTGGTGTACATCAAACCACGATAAAAAAGTACTTACTACCATCATGTACACCATGAAAAAATATATATATTTTAAAATATTTCTAAATGATAATTTAATATTCTCATCACCTTTTTTCATGAACACTAAAACAATCAATATTCCACCGTGATGTTTATTATGATATGGTAACCTATAGATCCATTTGTTGTTCCCTTTCCCCTGATGCTCCGAGTCGGTGCATTATTATGTATACTTGGAAAGATCACAATAGATCATGTCTCGAAAGACCAATTAGTTTAGTATCCATGGGAGGACTAGATACATTCATAAAGTTTACAGTACATCGTAAAATGGTAAACTACAACAACATTGTTTCCATAGACAACACATAGATCCCATAGTCTATCCTTGAAGGTCATTCATAATATATTTCTTCACATCCGGGAAAAAATAAAACATAGAAACGGGTGAGCTCAGATTCTCATTATGGTTAACAATATAGCGGAAACATTCATAAATAATTATAAACATTTAAACCAATGTATAAAACTAAAACAAAAGTATTTTCAACTTGAACATCATCATAATATGGAAAAGATAAAAATAAAATAATTCCATTTACTTATTGACATTGATATTCTACTAGTTGAATAATCACATTCAATATCAATAGCCACTTTCATAATGATGGAATGCATAATGTCAGACTTCATAACTACATAGTCAAGGCCTTGTGCCAAAAATACAAATAAGATTTTGTCAAGGCCTTGTGCCAAGACACTGGTTTCTTTAATTAGACATACCAATTCATTGAGAAGCTATAGCGGGATTCACCCATCACATACTAAGTCCAATGCATTCCTCATATAAAAATTTGAAACATAACATAATCATTCGTATTAAAACTAGCATATTAAATGTCAATACTTTATCCACAAACCATGAATGGTAAAAAAAATTCACATCCACAGTCAAACACAACTCATTAAATATAATATAAAAGATTTTATTGTAAAATATTAACTTTAATAGAGAATAATGAAGGATATTGACAATGATGAAAATAATCATCAAAACTATTTGAGAGAAATATACCCAATTTTATTGAAATCATTTAAAAGTCGGACTATTTTTCAAGAAGCCATTTAAAAATAGATTTTTGAATCAATGTTTCCCATACCACATTGAAACATTTAAAAGGAATATTAATTTTAAAACAATAATTTCCATATAAATAAATATTTAAAACTATTTTTCAAATGTGGTTTTTAATGAGATTTATTTAGAATAATAAATCGTAAAACATTTAAAAATGATAATTTAGTTAGAGTTCCTAACCAAAAGAGAGACAACTGAATACAAATAATTGAGGAAATCAAAACATCATAATATCATGTGAATAAATGGATTCCTGATATACTATGTCAATGTACATTATATACACCATATAAAAGTCAATTGGCGTATAAACACAATGAAGTATCAATGGAATGTAAATTAAAATTAAATCTATTATAAAGACCGTATCCTTAGGTTAAGGATAAATAAAAGACATAATTATGTTTGAAAAATATAAATACACTCCATATGATTGGATATTCAGTGTAAATCAATCAGAGTACATTCACACATATTATTGTAAAAACAACACCAATGAATTGGATGATTAACTAAATAAATGGAGATTGAGTTAAAATTACAAATATCAAGTTCATATTGATGAAATAAGAATTTATAAATTGATTGATTATGTGTATAAAAATTATATCCACATAATGGGGAGTATAAAATACTACATAAATAATAATTAGTGATTCCACACGTAATCATGTAGTAATATAATCAATGAAGTATTCTTAAAGCCCAATGAGAAGAAATTGATACTTGAAATTACCTTACCTATTTTGTAAGTTATGAAACATACACCACATAAAATAATTATCATTAAATGGTTATATAAAAACCCATAAATAAATTTATATTACCCAAACAATACAACCATGGGTTATATTTACACCACACAATAGGTTGTAGTGGAAAATATAGCATTAATCTCACAGGAATAAAAGTGAGATGAAAACCTCTTGCATTGTACTTTTCCTTGGTCTAGGGTAGGTTATCCTCCTATATAATGGTGCAATAATTTTTATTAAATTATACAATAATCATATACATTAATATGATATCATATATGATATTTTAACTTTTTTGTATTAATAATATCTATGAATTATCGTCGTTTCGGGTGTTAACTGATCTGTTTTCCGTTATATGGTTTGTTACGTTAGTATTGTTTGTTATGGATATGATGTATCATATTCATATTGAGAAATATACTATGTCTTTAGAAATTATTTTTAATCATCTAATGAAAATTATTCTAGAATGGATATGATGGGGAATGAATCTCATCGCATTCGTGGAGACGGTAATCCGTACGTACGCACGAGCGACAATATCATTCTTTTCATATTAAAATAATATATAATTGAATGGTATATCAAATATAACAAATAATTATCGTGTTATACTTATTATTTACAATAATTACACATCATTATTGTTCCCATCCAAAAAATAATGTATTGAATAACAATTACACCACGACATGGAGACAGTAATCCGTATGTACGAACGTATAGTGACATGTCATTAAAAGGATGGATGGAATAATGAATATGGTTGTACCATATTAATAATAAAATCATATTATAAATAAGATAAATATATATTATTTTATAATGGAAACAACAATGAAAAATGAAGTGGAAGAAGAAAGGAACTTGAAAGAGGTGATGAAATATTTATCTCTTTTTTAGTTTCTTCCTTTCGATTTGATCAAAAGGGATCCCTATTTTGGATTTATGACTAATGTATGGCCTCTAGGATGAAGGGAGGAATTTTGAGAGGGTATTTGGCAGTGGTTGGATGAGCCAAATGGTTCTGTAGGAGTGAATTAGAGAGAAGGGGGACTGCACATTTGTAAGAGGGGTGAGGGGCACCATAGGAAAAGCTTGAAATATTATTTTATAATAAAATAATTTTCGGTTTATAATGCCTCAAAAATAAATTATTAAAGGATAAGGTGGGTATGGGTCAAAAACAACTCAAAAAATAGTTTTTAGACAGGTTTGGGTCATTATATTAACCCTATCTTTTAGATTTAACGCTTAGTTAAATAATTTGACATTTACCATGTCTCTTTTCATTTTATATTATTTGGTTAATAAACGTACAATATACTTCCAACCTCAACCCAAGAGATTAATTAATGATACAACTATCATTATATAAGTCTTTTGGAAGATCCATATATTTTTAGTAATATAATATCAATTAATAATATAATTTGTTTTTAAAAAACTATTTTATGTCAATTTTGACACAAGTTGGTATTTTGTTTATGAAAAATTCATAAAAGCATTATTAATTTGAAAAAAATTCATCTAAAAAACCCTAATATGTCATATTAACCTATAAAATTAGGTAAATTTATAAAAAGTTTAAAATTAAATTTATTTGGATATATATAATATCAAATATTTTAATATTTCATTAATTAGGTAATTAATATATCATCATTGTGTCATAAATAAATTAAATTATTTAATGTCCAAAATATATAAATAAAATACCATTATGTAGGAAATATTTTTATATTTCTAATGAAAATTTATATTCTAATATATATTATGTATAACCCACTATTAAAAATGGTTTAGTCATTATGTTATGAATTTAACACTTTTAACTCTTCTTTGAATTAAATAACAATAAATGTCCTAATCTAATACAAGTGGACCTAAAGGATCATATCTTATTTCTAAGGATGGTTTTTTCCTAATTAAACTTATACAATAGAATGAGGACATGTATTAAGGTAATAATAATATCATTTTTACCCTTAATTACCCTAATTACTTTTTACCGTGGTAAATAAAAGTCAAAAGGTACTATACAAAAAAATTATTTTTATCTTATTGAACCACATCTTACATACTAATATCAACCATATATCTCATATTTTTATAATTAAATTAAAATAAGCAGTAAAATTATATTTTATTTGAATTTTCAAATGCTCCTAGAAGGAGGGTAATAGACGGCAAAAAACTTAATAAAATTCTTATATGCCTAAAATTATTATAAACTGACTCCAATGAATTACATTGAACTTATTTAGGAATTATGTATGTATTTTGACCTAAAATAAATTTAAATGAAATACATAATTATTTAAATAAAAACAAAATTTTAAACTATAAGTCACTGTTTTCACTATTCAGCAAAATTTTAATTTTTCCAAAAAATACCAAAAATTCATCCTAAGCTAATTTAGATATTCCAAATACAAAAATAAAGCCCATTTTGAATGTTAAAATTTATAAGATTTGAAAAAGTGGGTATTAATATTCATAACAGTTCGTTTGATTGGTCGTGGTGTGTTAGAATCTCGAAGTTGCAGATAATGCAAGCTATTCCATTATTAAAATGGAAACGTACTGTGAAAGCATGGGGAGTTACATTCATCCCCCTTTTGGAAATTTAGTCCTCACAATTTTTAAAATTTTCCTTGCATCGAAAAAAGAGTCAATATAAGCATCGCTTTAAAAGAATGAAATAGAAGTACAAATGTCACCCGAGATAACCCTTACTAGGATTCCATGTAAGAAAACATGGATATAAAAGAGAAACTAAGTGTCATGTTCTGATTGAGAGGTATAGAAACCATGATAAGGAGAATATTAACAACAAGAAAATCACAAACATGTGATGGTACAAATGGTCATTAGTTTCCCATTAAGAAAAGTAAGTGGACAACATTTGTTTTATTTTAGTTACATTTCATAAATATGAGGAATTTATTTATGATATTTACTATGAACATAAAGAGACATACTTACATTTTAAGTATAGTTTCATTCTTTAATAAATTTCTAGCACTAACTCATATTCTTTCAAATGATTAGTATTCAAGATGACTTGGTCACACTAGAAGAGCTAGAATCTACTTCTAAATAATCACATTATCCAAAATGGATAAACTATATATTTAGCATATCTTTGTAGATAAATCAAAACCAAAATGGTTAGTACAAGATCAAATGATCCCCCAAAAGGATATTCTTTTAGTGAAATAATCATTAATCTTAATTTTCTAATATTAATCCAACAAAACCCCAATGTTAAATAAATACCATTAAAAAAACAATTGTCCTTAAAATCCTCCGATGTAATCCAAACTAACATTGAACCCCAAAACATAGAAGAATTTGGTTATGTAGTCTTCCACGTTAAATTGTATCTCCAAAAGACATCGACTACTATTAAAGTCACAAACTTAAAATTTATTAACCTAATCGCATATTCTCTATTATAGGTTAATCATTTCCATAAATAACCCAAATCACTATAAATCAACAATAAAATCATAGATAAAAACCCACCATTACTCCTCAAATGAATTCCCATAGTATTCTATTTTACTTAGGCATATAGTGTTCCCAACAGAGAGAAATTCTTCCAAAATAACATTTATCAATTAATCACCAAATCATTTTCTTATACTAAGGGTATTCATTTGATAAGTCATAAGATCCTAAATAAATTTATTATTGATCAATAAAATCATTTAACCAAAAATAATTACTCACACTAACCAGGGACATCACGTAGTCTAGTGGTAGGTTATAAATCTCAATCGCACACTGGTTGTGGGTTCGATTCCCACATCTTTGTCCGACGCAACGATTTGTCACATAGTCATCATGTTGTCCTTTTTCAAAAACTATATTTTATAACATTACCAAAATGAGATAAATTCCTTAAAATAACCATGAGAAAATTTAACCGCAAATTTTATCTCATACCTTTCATTTTCATCCCAAAATATAATAACTTGTAATTGCCTCAAACCCAATGATCATATAAAAACAAAAGTTTATTTATAACTATATCCACATGATAAAAGATAATTCTTTCTCAAATATCTATTTCACATGAAAAACTGCAGGGTTACAAATACAATAGAAAATTATTCCAAAGTAATCCCATCAATAAGGAGCACTAATACTTTTAAAAATTTCTCCAACCATTTATTTCCACATAGATTATTCTTTAACCAAGAAAATATCATATATAAAAAGGAATTCACATGGGTAATGGCCAGGTCCCCTACATTTATGGAAAATGACTGTAAATGGATTCTTGGGACCATTTTTATATTCTTCTATACTAATATTAATTTTTTTCTCAGAAATTATTTACTTTATGTCCTGCTTTCTTGCACGTAAATCATTTCTTTGTTCCATTGAGACACTTTCTTGGGTGTTTACTTCCACATTTCATGCATGATGGAAGTTGGTGATTATTTTCTCCAAGGGCTCCACTACTGGAGCTCTTTTCATTCATCTCCTTTCCCTTCTTTGTAGTGTCTGAGAGTTGGTTAATATATCTATCACCCCAAGCTTCGATGGTATGTTTCCCTTTGAATAATGCAATAGCTTTCATTGTATGCAACTTCGAGATTCAGACACACTGCGACCAATTAATGTAGGTGTTATGAATAGTAATACCCAATTCTTGAAATTTTATAAATTTTATCTCTCAAAATGGACTTCATTTTTAAAATGGGAATATCAAAATTATCCTTGGGTAAAATTATGGTACTTTTCAGATAAATTTTATATTTTGATGAATAGTGAAAATTACTAAATTTTAATTAAAAATAACTTTTTTAATAAAAATAATTGATAGTGATAAATTATGAAATTGAGTGATTTTAAAGTATATTTAGAATATATTTTTCCATTTAATACAATGTTGGTCATTAGACATAATTTCACAATTAAACCGGACATAAATAAGTGTCAATCTTTTGATAATTATTATCTCTTAAAAACACGCTTTTTGTTTTAACAACGGGAATTAATTTTAAATTAATTTCTTCTATTTCAATGTTTTTAATTTGGAAAAATTCAGTCCATATTTGTAATCAGTATTTCCAAATTCTGTAAAAAGGTAACTTTTATTTTTAGACATTTTGAATAATTACATCAGAAAATATTTTATTTACCATGGTTAAAGGGTAAATCCAGTAAATAAGGGTAAAATATAATATTATAATAATAATAAATTACCCAAAACATGTCCTAACCTTTTTTTGGATACATTTCTGACCATGGGCATCTTTGGGTCGATTTTTGGACCCCATGGATCCACTTTTAGGAGATAAGGACACTTTATATTAATTATGTTAAAGTAAATACCAAAATGACATAACCATATATCTTTTAGAAAAACAATGTTTACGTAGGGTTATACATGTTATATTTTAGACTATGAAAATTAATTATAAATCTAAAAATATTACTAAATAATGGTATTTTAATTATTATTTTTATACATTAAATAATTTAATATATTTATGACACAATAATGATGCAGTATTTTCCTTATAAATGAAATAATCAAATAATTGGTATTGTAAATGATAAAATAAATATAATATGGAAGTTTTGGTGACATCCACGAATTTTATTGGTTAGTATGACATGTTATTATTTATTAAATCAATTTGGTTCGAATTAATAAATATGATAAGACTTTAACAAAAATAAATTATTAAATAGTTTCAAAATTGGCATCAATGAGTGTTTAAAACAAATATTATATTATTAATTGATATTATATTCCTAAAAATATATGGTTCGGTCAATGAAATTATATCATGACAGGTTTATCATTAATGGACAAATTTGGGGTCTCTTGGAAGTATATAGTATGTTTATTAACTCTATAATATAAAAATACAATGTGACATGGGAAATGTCAAACTAATTAATAAGAGTTAAAAATAAAAGATAAAGTTAATATAGTGACCCAAACCTGTATAAAATATATTAGTTGAAAATATTTCAACCCATAACCACCATATAATTTTAATAATCTACTTTCGTGCTACTAGAAAATGAATATGAATTTATTATAAATTAATACTTTAAGTTTTTCCTAAAGAGCCCCTCCTCCCCCTTATAAAAGGACACCACTTCTAACCAATTCTTCACAACTTAAATGCCTTTTGGTTCGACTAAAAACTTCCCAAATACCCTATCAACTATCCTTCAATAATCATATAGGGCCTCCATTAGTCATAAATCCAACTTAAGGAGCCCTTTTGATCAAATCAAAATGAAGAACTCGAAAAAGAGGTAATGTTTTCACCACCCTCTTTCAATTTCCTTTCATCATCAACTTCTTCTTTCTTTTTTATTTCCATAATAAAATAATAACTCTATTATATATATATTGTGATGTTATTATAAATATGGTACAACCATATTCATTATTATATCCATCCTTTTAATGACATGTCACCATACGTGCGTACGTACGACCTACCGTCTCCACGTCATGGTGTAATTGTTATTCAATAAATAATTATTTGGATGGGTATAATAATGATGTGTAATTCATGTAAATAATAAATAAAACACGATTATGATTCTGTATATGTGATATGACATCCAATTATATATTATTTTAATATCAAAAGAATGATATTTTCGCTCATGCATATGTACGGATTACAGTCTCCATGGACGCAATGAGATTCATTCCTCATCGTATCCATTCAAGACTAAATTTTATTAGATGATTAAAAATAATTTTTAGAGACATTATATCATTACGGAAATTAATAATATACATACCATCCATAAAAAAATATGTCTCACAAAACAAAGAATGAAAATAAAAACAAATCTATTAACACCTGAAACGATGATAATACTAAGATATTATTAACAAATCAATGTTAAAAGATCATATATGATATCATATTAATGTATATGATTCTTTTATAATTTAATAAAAATTATTTCCCCATTATAATGGAGTTTAACCTACCTTCAACAAAGGAAAAGTACATGGTAAGGGTTTATTACACAATCTCTTCATTATCTGAGCTTTTTTATACGTAATTATCTACTGGGACCTCTTTATCATCCACATCCATGTTTCTTAAAAATGTATTTCAAATCATTATTAATATTTTTTAGACTCTATGTTAAAGTAATTTATAACCTTTTTTACATTTTATTTTATTTTCATAAAGGAATCTTTCCGTCACTTTCCAAACAAGGTCCTTTTTAACCTATTCGACAAAATTATGGTAAGAATGTCTTTTTTTAACTTATAGGGCGGGTGTGGCTATTTTCTGCCATTATAAAATCATATATTTTTCCTGTACAAGCTTATAATAATATATTGAAATTAAATGTTTTATTTTATAATTATGTGACTTTTATATGATTTCAAAATGAATATTTTATGAATTTGGGAAAGGTACCCTTTATAAAGATAATAATTTTAAATGTTTTAAAGACTTATCTGGCTAAATATTTTTAATTAATGTTCATGTTTTCAAAATTATTTTATGAATTTATTTATATAGAAATGAATGTTTTGAAATAATATTTCTTTTCAAAAGTTTCAATGTGGTATGGGACACTTTGATTCAAAAATCTCATTTAAATTTTTTCCTTTATAAATGTGTGACTTATACCCTTTTTGACAGTTTATAAGATGTTTATAAAGGTATCTTTCCATTTATTTCCAAATAAGTCCATTTTAACGTTTTCGAGATAATTATGTTAAGAATGTATTTTTTTAAACTTATATGGCAGGTGTGGCTATTTTATGCCGTTATAAAATCATCTAAGTTTCCCTTACAAGATTATAAGAATATTTTGAAAGTAATTTTTTGTTTTAATATTATGTGGCCTTTAAATGATTTCAAAAAGAATATTTTAATAATTTTTGAAAGGTACTCTTTATCAAGATCGTAATTTTAAATGTTTTAATGATTTATCCTTGTAAATCTTTTTAATTAATTTCCATGTTTTTAAAATGATTTTAAGGATTTATTTATATGGGAATGAATGTTTTGAAATGATATTTCTTTTACAAAGGTTCAATGTGGTATGGGACACTTTGATTCACAAATCGCTTTTAAATTGCTTCCTTTATAAATGTGTGACTTATCAAAGATTAAAAAAAGAGATATTTCCCTCAAATAGTTTTTATTTCATCTATTTCAACAACCATTGATGGATTTTATGCTTATTGAAGTTAATTTATTATAGTACAAAACATCCATATTGCATTGAAGGTTTTGTGTTATTTTTGACTGGCGATGTGTTATTTTTATACCATTCATGGTTTATGGAGAAAGTATTGACATTTCATATGATAATTTTAATACGAATGTTTATGTTATGTTTAATCCTATTCATATGAGGAATGCATTGGACTTAATCAGTGAGGGGTGGAGCCCGCTATAGCTCCTTGATGCATCGGTAGGTCTCATGAGACAAACTAGTGTCTTGACACGAGGCCTTGACAAAATTTTATTAGTAGTCTTGGCACGAGGCCTTGGATACGTGGTTATGATAGTCTAGAATTAAGCCTTCAATCATTATTAAAGTGGTTATTGATATTTCATGTGATTATTTTACTAGTAGAATATCTATGTGAATAATTAAATGGAATTATTTCATTTTATTTTTTCCATATTATGATGAACTTCAAGTTTAAAAGGCTTTTGTTTTAGTGATACATTTCTTTAAATGTTTATACTTATTTATGAAAGTTTCCGCTATATTATTATCCTTACATGGAATTTGAGCTCACCCCATTCTATGTTTTATTTTTCCTAGGATGTGACGAAGTATTTTATAAATGACCAGTAGGAATAGTATGAGGGGATATGAAGAGAATATTTAGTTGTAGTTTTTCACTTTAGGATGTAATGTAAACTTTATGAATGTATCTAGTTATTCCAAGGCTACTAAACTAATAGGTCTTTCGAGACATGATATTTTGTGATCATACCCATGTTGCATAATAATGCATCAACTTAGGGTAACTGGGGTCGGGGCATTACAATATATATGTTGTTGATCAAATTTTTGAAAAACCTGATTTGGCATGAACACAATATCTTTTACACCTATCAACATTCCATTTTTTTTCTCATTTCCACCACCGTTCCAACCTTTTACATCATGATCAAAGTTAATATGACTTCCATAGAATCTTAACATTGACTAAAAAAAAGCATTTGTGTGAGTAACAGTAGTCATAAAATCATTTAGACAATATCATGACACCATATTTTCAATTTGAAACACCATAGGATTAACCAAGGTCATTTATTCTCATATTATATTAAAATAATTAAAATAGGTTTGTAATGAAAATTTAAATTTTCCTATGAATATCCCTCAGGAGTTTCGTAACCAATAGTGCAACAAGGCCCTTTGTCGTGCACCAGTTCTCATTCAAGTCTAGCTCAAAGCAGTGTTTTCTGGTTTTACCTCTAGGCACATCTATTCCAGAGCTACCTCTACCTACTCATATCCAGACAGAGATATATTTCTTGAAAACTCACAAATTCTCCACAATACCAAAATTTTAGGAATTTCTTCTATAATAATCCTTAATGTATATCTTAGGGATATGTGCTCTAATCAGTGTTTATCTAAATCTCGTTTCCAATGTTTATACTAAACTTCCTCTGATACCAACTGTAATGCCCCAACCCTCGAATCCCAGAGTCAGTGCATTATTACATATCACTGGCATGATCACAAAAGATAAAGTCTCAAAAGACTGATTAGTTTAGTAGCATTAGATATACTAGATACATACATAAGGTTTACTTTACATCACAAAATGGAAAACTACAAGAACATTGTTTCCATAGACAAAAATGAGATCCCATAGACTATCCCTGTAGGTCAATCATAATATACATCTAGCATCCTGGGAAAAATAAAACATCGAAAGGGGTGAGCTCATATTCTCATTAAGGGTAACAATATACCAGAAACTTTCATAAATAAGTATAAAACTTGAAGGCAATGTATAAAACTAATAAAAATCCATTTAAACTGGAACTTCTGCATAATATGGAAAAGATAAAAATCAAATAATTCCATTTACTTATTGAAATGGATATTCTTCTAGTCAAATAATCACATGCAATATCAATAGAAACTTTCATAATGATGTAATGCATAATGTCAGATAACATAACCACAAAGTCAAGGCCTTGTGCCAAGACTACAAGTATGATTTTGTCAAGGGCTTATGCCAAGACACTAGTTTGTCTCATGAGACCTACCGATTCATCGAGGAGCAATAGCGGGATCCACCCATCACTTACTAAGTAAAATGAATTCCTCATATGAAAATTTGAAACATAACATAAACATTCATATTAAAACTAGAATTTGAAATGGAAATACATTATCCACAAACCTTGAATGGTATAAAAATAGCACATCCACAGTCAAACAAAACTCATTAAATACAATATAGAAGATTTAATTTTATCATATTAACTTCAATCGAGAATAATGATTGATATTGGCAAAGATGAAAATAATCATCAAAACTATTTGAGAAAAATATCCCCCTTTTTCATGAAATCATTTTATAGTCACACTATTTTTCGAGAAACCATTTAAAAAAAGATTTTTGAAACAAACTTTCCCATACCACATTGAAAAATTTAAAATGAATTAAATTTTAAAACATTAATGTACATATAAATAAAACCATAAACCATTTTTAAAACATGGACATTAATGAGAAATATTTATAATAATAAATCATTAAAACATTTAAAAATGATATTTTAGTTAGAGTTACTAACAAAAAGAGTGACACTTAAATACAAATAATTGAGGTAATAAAAACATTATAATATCATGTGAATAATGGGATTCACGATATACTAGGTCAAAGTACATTATATACACCATATAAATTTTAATTGGAATATAACAAAAAATAAGTCTCAGTGTAATGAAAATTGAGATGAAATATATTATAAAGATTGTATCCCTATGTTAAGGATAAATAAATGATATAATTATGTGTGAAAAATATAAATACAGTCAATATTATTGAATATTATTTGTAAATAAATCATAGGACATTCACACGTATTCTTGTAAAAACAACACAAATGAATTGGATGTTTAACTCAATAAATGGAGATTGAGTTAAAATTACACTTATCAAGTTCTTATCGATGACTTGAGAATTTATCAATGGAGTGATTATGTGTATCAAAACTTTATACATAGAAATGGGACTCGAAATTACTACAAAAATAAAAAATTTTGATTCCACACATTATCATGGAGTAAAATAATCAATTAGGTATGTGTAAAGCCCAATGAGTGGAAATTGAAAATTGATATTCCATTACCGATTTGGTAACTTATGAAACATACACCAATGAAAGATTTATCATCCAATTATGATGTAAATACCCATTAATTAATGTATATTACACAAACAATACAATCATGTGTAGTATATACACCACACAAAAGGTAGCAGTGGTAAATATAGCATGAATCTCACGTGAATAAAAGTGAGTTGAAAACCCCTTACATTGTACATTTTTTTGGTTTAGGGTAGGTTAACCTCCTATATAATGGTTAAATAATTGTTGTTAAATTATACAGGAACCATATACATTAATAAGATTTCATATATGATCTTTTAACATTGATTTGCTAATAATATCTTATTATTATTGTCATTTTGGGTGTTAACTGATTCGTTTTTATTATATTCTTTGTTATGTAAGTAATGTTTGTTATGTATAGGATGTATATTATTAATATTAATAATTATATTAAGTATTTAAACATTATTTTTAATCATCTAATTAAATTTAGTATTGAATTGATACGACGGGGAATGAATCTCACCCCGTTCGTGGAGATGGTAATCCGTACGTACGTATGAGTGAAAATATCATTTTTTGATATTAAAATAATATACAATTTAATTTTATATCAAATATACAGAATCATTACCATGATATAAATATTATTTAAATCAATTACACATCATTATTGTTCCCATCCAAAAAATATTGTATTGAATTATAATTACCCCACGACGTGGAGACGGTAAGTCGTACATACGTACGTATGGAGACATTTCATTCAAAGGATGGATAGAATAATGAATATGGTTGTACAATATTTATAATAACATCACATTATATAGAATATAATTGAGTTATTATTTCATAATGGAAAAAACAAAGAAAAGGAAGTGGAAGAGGAATTGAACTTGAAAGAGGTGATGAAGTATTTACCAATTCTTCGGGTTCTTCCATTTGATTTTATCAAAAGGGCTCCTTATGTTGGAATTATGACTACATGAAGGACTCTAGGATGAAGGGAGGACAGTTGAGAGGGTATTTTGTAGGTTGAATAATCCAAATGGATCTGAAGGTGTGAATTTTATAGAAGGAAGTGTTCCCTTTTATAAGAGGGGTGAGAGGCACCTTAGGAAAAGTAAGAAATAATATTTTATAATAAAGTAATTTTCAATTTATAATGGATCAAAAAATAATTATTAGAGGCTAAGGGGGTTATGGGTTGAAAATCACACAACCAATAGCATTTTTACTGGTTTGGGTCAATATATTAACCTTATCTTTTAGATTTAACTCTTAGTTAAATAGTTTGTCATTTACCTTGTCTCTTTACATTTTTATATTATTTTATCAATAAACGTACTATATCCTTCAAACCAAACCCGAAGTGGTTAATTAATGATACAAATATAATTATATAAGTCTTTTGGTGGATCCTTAGATTTTTAGGAATATTATAACAATTAATAATATAATATATTTTTTTTAAAAACACTTTTATGACAATTTTGACACTATTTTGTACTTTGTTTTTGATAAATTCATAATAGCATTATTACTTCGAAAACAACAAATCTAACCAACCCTAATATGTCACATGGACCTATAAATTCAGTGTAATTCATAAAAATATTCAAATTACATTTATTTGGATATTAATAATAGAAAATATTTTAATATTTCATTAATTAGGTAATTACTGCTTCACGATTGTGACATAAATAAATTAAATAATTTATGTATAAAATATATAAATAAAATAAAATTATGTAGGAAATAGTTTTATCTTTCTAATGAATATTTATAATAGAATTTATCTTATGTATAAACCAATATTAAAAAGGGATTAGTTATTATGCTTTGAATTTAACAGTTTTAACTCTTCTTTGAATTAAAAAAATAATAAATGTCCTAATCTAATCCAAGTTGACCTAAAGGATAATATTTTATTCCTAAGGTTTTTATGGTAGAATTACACTTCTATAAAAGAAATTGGTCAGGTTTTAGGGTAATAATAAAATCATTTTTACCCTTAATTTCCCTATTTAATTTTGACTGTGGTAAATAAAATTTAAAAGATATTGTTCACCAAAAATTATTTTTATCTTATTGAACCACATTTTACATACTGATATCAACCATGTCACTTGTATTTTTTAAATTCAATTCACATAAGTGTTAAAATTATGTTTTATTTATATTTGGAAATGTTCATAGGAGGTGGGTAAAAGACAGTAAAAAAGTTCAATAACATTTTAATATATCTAAAATTATTATAAAATGAATCCAATTAATTACATTGAACTTATATTGGTCTTATGTGTCTATTTTTAACTAAAATAATTTTAAATAAAATAAATAATTATTTAAATAAATATTCTCTTTTAAACTATAACTTGTTATTTTTCAATATTCATCAAAATTTGAATGTTTTTTGAAAAATACCAAAACTTCCCCATAATCTTATTTCGATATTCTGAATCCAAAAATGAAGTCCATTTTGAATGATAAAATTTATAAAATTTCAAAAATGTAGTATTATTATTAATAAAGGTTATTTTTATTTGTTGTGGTGTGTTAGAATCTCGATGTTTCCTACAATGAAAGCTATTACATTATTCAAAGGGAAACGTACCGTGGATGTTTGGGTTGTTACAAACTAATTTTATAACCATATATATGGACCCTGAATATTATTCTATGAGAACCGTGATCTAATAGATGTTTTAGAGTATTCTTATTCATTGCATGTTTCATAAGTACTGAAAATGACAAGGATAACATAAAAATACTTATCTAACGTTAGGAATCTTTACCAGGAAATCCTCCAATGTATAGTAGAAACATTTTTTTCATTGTTATATGATAATTACTATTATCATTCGTTGTATCCCTATTGTATATAAGGATTTATATTAATATACATCCCTCAAGAACATGAACCATGTTGTTGGATTCAAGATTATGATGTGGGTTTTGTAACCAAAAAATAGTTTCCTCCCATTTCATTATGATATTTAAACATTTATTCTAGCTCTTAGATCCCATAACCATGTTCTCTAAAACACCAAAAAATATAATAATGAGACTGTAAGAGTGATATATTTCTATATGATTATGGTGTGGTGCACTTAAACCTCACTTAATAACATCCTTCCTTTTATATTTTCCTTGAAAAAATGACATACTTCAAATATTTTCCTAAAACATGGTAATATATTACACTCAAATTAATTATAATATCTTATTAAACATAGTTTATCCTTTCCCTAGAGATATATTTTAATATTTTATTTGAAATAGACTCTATATAATATCCTTGGATTCCTATATCCTCATATAGAATATTTTAATAAAATATATATATCAATCCTGAACTCATATGCCTTTTATCATAGGGATGGATATAATAATATACATATATCCATGTATAGGTCGTGTACACATAATAAGACACTCTTCCCAAAAAAATACATATTCATCAAAAATAATAGAATGTATAAAGTATTTATAATAATATCTTTCATTCCACTGGATCATAATAATAAAGTGTCGTTTTCATATTGTATAGAAAAATAATAATTATGATTGAAAATATATGGATATAGGCACTATCATCACTGACTTCTGGTACATACAAATGATTTATAAGAAAAGACTGCAACATTTTTTCCCATTTCCAATACAATGGTAGAATATGTATATATTAAAACATATATATATATATATAGGGATTTAAACAAATATAAAAATTATGGAATCATAGATATATCATTAAAACATGAAATAAACAGTATAGATAAATCATTACCGAAAAAATCAATACTATAAGTAATTTAATTTATTTTAGATGGAAAAAAATTAAAAATCTTAATGGATAAATAATTATTTATTTATCATTATGAAACTATATATTAACCTCAAAAAAGAACCATTGGTGAGAACAAAAGGATCTATGCATTGTGGAATCATCAGTTGTGGGTGATTTATATAAAAATTCTTCTAAATAAAATGTCGCACAACCTTGAGAGGGGATGTTTCACATTGAATTTATATTTAATTTATTTAAAATTGATACAAATAATTACATTCGATTAATATCCTTTCATCAATGTTGATGTTCATCATTCAAAAAAAATTAAATATTACCTTTATATAATTGTTACCATTAAATTGTAGAATAACTCTAGTAGTGATCCACATATGAATATTTTATCTCTGAGAAATTCCAATTTATTTTTGGGTGCTAGTATGGTGAACTAATTTTCATTTACTATTAATACTGACTACTTAAATATCATTCCATATTAAAGTACTTCTTCCTATTCTTGATAGAAATAGAGGAGGAATTAAAGAGATAGATAGATTGAGGGAAATGTCCATTGTGCACAACGATTCACAATTCTCAATTTCCCATTAAGTGAATCACACAATACCCAATAGACATAACAATCTATTTATAGAGATAGGGTTTAGGTTAAAATATTATTTAATTTATTTTGGACACTTAAATAATATAATAATATTTAATAAACCCCATGCCACATAAAAATAATTATATAATTTTTTAATATGGGAAAATGAATTTAATGATATAAAATATTTATCATCTCATAAATAAATATTTATCAATAGATTCATTCTCGGTCCATTCATACTCCTAGAAATTTGCTTAGTACCAAAATAGATATTTAATTTAAATATTTCATTCCTCGATAAATATTTTAGATTGATAAACATTTGAATAAAATTATTCCTTGGTCTTGAGAATAATATCTATTCCATAAACTAAATTCAATAAAATTTAATCGTGATTAACGAAAAAACATAGTGTGTTACCTAATAGGATTATTTATTGTTGTCATCGGATAGGCCTTCCTAAATTCCAAGATGATTTTCTAGAAGTGGGTCACGATAAAAAATATCAGAACATTATGTCATAATATTGTCAACCACATAATAAGGATCATTGTGTAATATAATATCCTTGACAAAATAACTTATCATGAACGTTTCACATTCAGGTCACTAACCAAAATATTTGATATGTACTTGTATGACTATTTGAAATAAAAAGGTCATTACACCAGGTACATGAAATTTAATTTTGTGATTCAGTTACAATAAATGGTCCTTAAATTAACTTCAAAAAATATTTATGGGACAAATCCTTCCTCAACTAATCTATTAATATCATTTAAATCATGACACACAAAACCAAAACTACCTTTCAAAAAATATATGAAAAAAGAATTTTTGTTATAAAGTATTAGTCAACGTGTCACAAAATACATTAATGATAATATTAATGTCTAATTAAAATTACACATTCTAGGAGATTGTAATAATTGATGACACCAAACCATTTGGAATTAGTACTGGAAGGATTGTTCTGATAATCCCTCATCATAGAGATTACCAAGTGTAATCATTATGAGAAGAATCCTCATCCACTTATGAGTAATCAAAAATTAGAGTCTATATACTAGGTTTCCCCTCATTTTATATTATCTTACTTAATAACTATATTTAATAATATCATTATATCACTTCAATGTTCTCATCATAGAAGGGAACTGAGGTGGCCTTTGTAACATAACATATACTCTTGGAAATTATTAAATAATATCCATGAATAATAATGAACAATTTGTAATAATTTATTTTAATAATATTAAATTCAATGAATATTCATGTAAAATAATTAAAAACCATTTTTCATAAGATATCAACTCAAAAACTATTCCATTTTTTCAAGAAACAACTACCGTGGACTTTTAGTTCTCAAACTGCTCTTGTATAACTCTATCATGATCTAATAAATGAAGATGATTCATCATGATACGAGAATCCTTATTTCGTGATACTTCATCAATTGAGTAGATATGTATGATATGATAAAAAATGAAAGATTTATCATGTCATAAAAATGAGTTTATATACTAGAAACTCATTATCACTAACTTTCTTGGTAGGTGGATCAAGAATTATGTATTCTAGAAAGTAAGATTTCTTTTTAAAGCGAAACACAACCAATGAAATGTATACCATTATTAAAAGATAATACCATCAATGATATTTTCTCTCTCCAATATATATCTTATGAATATTTTGGTTAATGAAAATACAATTTAGTATAATTATAAAATAAAAATTTATTGGTATAGTTATAGATTAAATAATATATGAGAAATAATAATAATAAAATTTTTATTTAATCTACCACTATTTTATCAAGTCCCAATATGTGTAACCATTGTACTTGGAATTAATTTTTTTGGGAATTCCAATAAAAATCATCTATATTTTTGAGATCCGGACATTGGACATGAAAACCATAAGAAGGTATTCAAGTTGGTTTTAATTCCAACTATGGGCTTGTAGCTCCATGATCAATTGAGTGGAATCCCCCATCCATAAATCCTAACATATATTTACTCATCACTAACCTAAAAATTGGTACTGAATATATTTTTAGAGAGAAATTCAATATATGATTAGTTAATTCAACCCAAAACCTCATAATAACTCCCGAAAGAATATAGTTTCCCGAATTTGGCCATTTAAATGCGATGTTCTATTGTTAAATTCCAAATCATGTAATGGATTTTTGAGTCTATGTAAATATTTAGTTAATGTATTTTTTGTTTATTTTTCATTTTATATTATTTGTGAAATGTATTTATAAAATTATGTGGATTTTTAATAATTAATTAACCATATTGGATAAAAAAATTAACTAGTAATCTATGTATTTAAATTCAATCATTCAAAAGTAATTCATCTATTTATATTATTATTTTATTTTATCCATAAAATAAATAATTCATTACCACAAATAAATAAATAAAAAAATAAACAAATAATGAGATTATCCAAATAGATTATTCATTGATAGGAAAATAAGTCAACCAATAACTTAGTGTAGTCACTCGTTTTTTAATTCGTAGCATGAGTTTAATGTTTCACTAATAAACATGTGTATCACCTAAGATGGAATCATTAAGGTCTCCTCTCATACAACCTCCACGGACCTTGGGACACTCTATTAATTTCATGCCTTCATAAATCACATATAGGTGAGGGGAACAATATGATTTGTTAATGGTTATTAAATAAATAACATTAGACACCCAGGTCCAACATAATATTGAATGGTGGTGGATGACTCACATACCATCAATTTAATTATATAATTAATCTTTTCAATCACATAAAACAATTAAACTAAATAAAAATGAAAATTACTATGGTTTGGGTAATGATCATAATAGGTCAAATATGTAATGAATACAAAAATGTAAATGTCTAGCATTGATTTATTATCATTTTTTATTGTTACAATAAACACATTTTCATTAATTAATTAATAAATCAATTTTCAAATTCTATTTAATTTTAATTACCATCCTAATTCATTCAGATACATCCATAATTAATTGAATTCATGAAAAAATAGTCAAAGAAATGTTTATATATTTATTATAATAATGTAATTGAATATTTAAAATTCCTTACAATCATTATTAAATTGTCAAACACAATAGGTCCCAGTCATTTAAAGAATGTATTAATGATGCAAATTTCAATTAAATGTAATTCAATTCTTCTATTAATTCTGAAACAACATGGATTATATAATCAATATACACACATTGTTCCATAGTTTTCTTGTATCCATTGTATATTCTTTGGGCGTCGATGTGTACCTTGTTTAAAAAATGATATGTACTAACCAGCTACATGTCATGTCTTCTTATTTCTAGGTGTTTTTGATACATGCTTGTGTATTAAATGTTCATCTAGATGAATTATATAGTGTGGATAAGCCAATTATACTCCATGTTTCAATAAATTTGATATATACAATAGGTCTCTATGAAACCCCAATAAACCTTACATGAACACTCTAACTGACATCACCCAAATCATTGGCCATACACACCTACATTCTCTTTGTCTCTATCCTATAAAACAAACTCATATTAATCAATAAAATGTGAAAGGGATAATCTAATCTTGTAAAATATAATCAAAGAAAGTTTTAATTTGGAGTTTAATCATTGTAATTCACCTAAAATCTATATTGAAGATTAAAAAACACAAATTTTGGGATTTAGGGAAAAGTGGAAAATAATATAAGAAGAAGCAGTGAGTGATTGAGTGTATATTATTAGAATACTAAAATCAAATATGTCAAATTAGAAAAATCCCATATCAAATTAAGGATAAACAAGATTAATTAAAAGGAAGAAATAATGAAGAGAGTGTTGGGTGAGCTCCCATGGCTTGGTCAACTGAATAAGAGAGGGTAAGGGATGAGATTATTTTTTATTTTCAAAACAATAAATAATGCCTAATTAATTTTATTAAAATATATTAGGGTGGGCCTACTAGGAATCTGGTATCCCACCACTAAGTACCCCATGGTCTTATGAGAACACCCCTTCATTATAAACCTAATTAGGTACATAGTAAGCTCGTACTAGGTACCTGCTGCCATCAATAACATTTTCCTAGATAGGATACCCTATTATGGACATTACATGGACCTCTAATTTACTTTAAAAAGATGGAAAATATAAAATAAAATATTCTTTAAATCAATCATTAACATCAAAACTCAAGTCTGAATAATATATTGTAACACACCCCTGAATATAACTTATATGAGCATTGAATTATATAATTCCACCAACACACCAGAAAACATATTATTGAAAAATCCCCACCATTTTAATACATTCAGTAGATAAGTACCCTAAAAATATTCTGATACCATTATCTAGATTTAGTAATCCCATGTTAATAATATTCTAAATCATCCCTTTGGTCCATATACGACACATGCGTACTACAAACCTGATTCCAAAAATAAACCTTCCCCAATATCTGATCATTCAAAAAATTAATACCATTCATATATGTGCTAATATACATACATAATTAAAAGAATAATTTTTTTACTACCAAACATTTATGATAAGATTAAATTTATAACCACACCATACCTACATCCCTTGAATTAAATAATATAATTGAGACCAATATAATAATGGATTATAATATGAATTACAAAAATTTATCAAATATAGTGACACTTGTTAGACATTAGTTTGAACACATTAAATTATCCCTAATTAATGTAATTGGTTTATACTAGATCACCCATAAATCTAGTTACACTTGAGCTTATATAGGTTTTCCAAAATTGATTTAAAAATTCTATTTGAGAGTTAATAAACATGATAATTCATTAGTACAATGAGACCAGTATATAATATCCATAAAAGAACTAAAATTTTCAATCAAATGATTAGCACAAACACAATTCTTGAATTTTTCAGGATTCAGTTACCAAACAAAATGAATTTCGGTTGATAATTCATGAAAAAAACTCAAATATGGGTATCACATAGAAAAAAACATTCTCTGACCATCTATAAGGATATCATGGTGGTTGTTAGATATTTTTTTCAACTAGTTTCCTTTATTTTAATTTTTTCATTTTGAGTATCAAATATTAACATGTCAAATAAATATCGATGAAAAAATATAACTACCATTGACACTAGTTTTCTTGATAAATTATCTATGAAATAGCTGATACATTACTCATGGGAATGAGCACATTTCCAAAAAAAAAAGATAGTGTACTCCCCACTACATGATTTCCCATATTTTTCAGTCATACAATATTAATGTATTTAGTAATCATCATCACCAAAGACTCATTTACTAGAATACCATTTTATAATTACAAGACTAATACCTCTCTTGGTGTCTTTAATATATTTTCCAGGGTTTCATAACATTTAACTCTACCAACACTTATGATATGAAAATATCATCAATATGATGCTTGGTATTTTAAAATAACTTTAAAATAACATATTTTAATTTCAATGAAACCAAAAACCTATTTAATAACCTCTTAAAAATTAATTTAAAGGTGGACCATTATTGAATATCCATGATATTCTTCTGAATCTTCATAATATAGGGTTTTTACATTTCAAAATTTTTTCCACAAAAATAACAATAAATGATTCTAGTCTTGGTTGAAGAAGTTTAGAACCACCTTTTGGGTAGGTATAATATCCAGTATTAAAAGGATCATATTCCATATTTCTATTATGAAAAAAAACTTCACCAATTTTTTTGGAATTAATAGACAAGGAAATCCCTAAATATGATGATATTATACTTTTGAATAACTAATAATTGTTATTAAGGAAAAATAGTTTTTATTAGTCTCTTGTAAAATTATTAACCCCTTCATAAAAAATAATCATTATAATTTTTTTATAATTCTAAAAGAAAACTTTCGATTGAGTTATAAAAACTATATTAAACAGGAATAAATTAGAGAGATAATGAATCTTAAAAAAATATATCAATGAAGAGTGAGGAAAAATTAAACACTGAGGATATTACACTACCTCTTTCTAATTTAAATATCTTTCAAGAGTGACTTGTATCACATTTTAGTAAAACTATTTTGAAGGATTTAGATAAAATTACCAAACAAAAAATTTATTAAAAATGAATCAGATACACTCAACCATGTTTTTATAGTTCTAGAATTTCAATCCAATAATTAATTCAATATAATAAATCTCATAGAATTAGGGATTAACTGGTAGTGTAGGGTACATCAATTAGATCACGATTTCTTAACAACCCAAGTGAAAATAATTGCATAATCTGAACAACCCAAGGTCAATGCATCTACCAGTATACATAGAAGCTTGTATAATATTTATAACCAGTTAACACATCCCACTAGATGTCTTGTACCTTTATTCCAAGACACACACACCAACAATCTCTTATGATAAATATAATTTATTTCAACCCAAAAACACAAAAGGTATTTCACATAACTAATTTAACCTAAAAATTCCCTTTAACACATACATAACATGAAACTAACATCAAACCATCGAATCAAAACCTATCTCAACATTGAAAACTAGAGACATGACTAATGAAAAAATGATTTTTATATCAAACATATGGATTAAAAAAATAGATTCAAAATATTTTCATGGGTTAAAATATTCACAAAACTCTGATATGTTGTAAATATTCCCCAAAACATTATTATAGTCTTCAATTCAGTAATAAAATAGTAAAAATTAGCCATAATAATAAAAAAATTCCTACCACTAATATATAAAATAACATGTACCATTTATTCAATCAAAATCCTTTTTATAAATACATCATAGCATTTATCCTGTAATTGGATTCTTTATAAGTATGGTTTACCTATATAAATTATTTAATAAAATAATAATTACATTCTTTAAAAATATTAACTAACCCAGAACCTATTACATAGATCTATCTCAGTTTTGTTTCTAATGTATTATAAGATTTAATTATAAAAAATTATACAAATCACATAAGAGAATGAAATTACATTTGATCTTACGTGTTGAATATGATGCACGTATGAGCATATCTTTACCCGTCAGGATATGTGTAAAACAAAAAATCACGAATTAAACTATAATATTGCATGATTAAAAATAGTAATACTTATAAACTGTGAATCATAAACCAAATCCTGGTAATATGGACTTCCCCTATATAGTGGTTGATGAATCATGTGCGTAGTGACTATTCCAAGTTTGAACCAATAAATATCATGATAATTTCTATAAAATATACAACAAAATAAATTAAAAAATTTATATGATAATTTTTTTAATATCCTTAACCTAAAACTACTCACTTGACCTTACATGGACCTCTATTTGTTTTCATGTATAACATCCCATATTATTCAGGAAACTGACAACCAATGTGTGACTAGTTATAATATATGAGGAGACTATAACCTCTATATAATGGATCATAAAAATATATAAATTTAAATAATAGAAAATAGAGAAACAAATAAATCAAAATATGGAATTTTAAGAAAAAGTCCTTCTATGATTCAAAGGAAATCAAAATTAAATACCACAATAAAACCATCACATCATATAATAATACATAATATAGTGGATTATCTAAAAGTCTAATCAATTTGGTTCTAAAATATATGACCAAAAAATGAGGATAAATCTCTACAATAATCTCAACATCACCTTTGTCCTATATCCTAATCCTTATTGACCTATCCCATATCCATCTATAATATAAGAAATCTAACTATAATTAGCTTATCAAATATTGGTTTTTGTGTCCATTAATGTGAACTTTTAAGGTGTATATAACGATATATGTGAAATCCCACCAATGTTCTTCAAATATAATAATATATATATATATATATATATGTTTGTTATAGATATTAAATAATATTTCTTAGTAACACATTATAGATATAAAATTATAGAACCATAACATTACTATTATATATTTTTTATAAATAGGTATAGTAAGTATAATTCATGAATTTTGGTTTTCCATGTTCTAATTTGATTAAATTGGAAAAAAACTAAAATTTCCATGAACCGTGAATCTAATCTACTACAATATTATCTCTCATCCAATAAAAATTTATCCATTCATGGGAACCTATCTACCCATTAAAAACTATCCACCTATCACACCTGGGATTTTATCCCAATCATATGGTCTTGTTCCTTAGGAATATCGATATTTCTCTTGAGTTATAGGTGTTATGGGGGTTATATTTGGAGTGACTTTTTTTTAAGTTTGTCTTATGGATGATCCTCAGTTAATTTGGGAGTTCTCAAATAAAACATGGGATTTATTGTCTTGGAAGTGGCTTTCATATAGTTGGCACATTGTTTAGTAAAACATGTGTTCGAACATAGGTATCCATGCGACATGTACTGGTTTTAGAAAAAATCTACCACAAATCCTACACACAGTTTTATAAACTTTATGGCCTAACTCAGGTAACCGTACAACTAGTGGTGGTTTTGTGTAGAACCTACCACATATTTTTCGCATGGTAGGTGAATCTGTGCTGGTTGGTCGTGCGATCGATCTTATCTTGGGTAATGGCTACTACACGGTTGGTGCACAATTTTTTTAACCATGTGGTTAAACCCTGAGAGTTTCCTAAATCTAATTTTTTTTTAACTTCCAACATCTTCCCCTTGGTATTTTTAACCCAAAACTCTTATTTTACCCCTCCCGTAGTACTTACAAACCTAAGTTGATTTCACCCTTGCTCTCCAATACTCTACTCATCCTCTCTTTGTGTGGATATTTGGAATCTTCATTTTGTAGCTTGATTAATCAGGGTAAACCATCTGAAACCTTATCACTCTTCATATTTATTCCATATTCTCTTTGGATCTTTTTATTCGAAGGTTATGTGGATCTAGGTTTTTTCTTTCTTTCTAATTATGTCGTGTTTTTGTGTGTATAGGGTTCATCTTCATTGATCTTGGATTTTGAAATCCTCATGGAGTGGTTTTGGGAATGTGTTGTTGATGGGACATGGATTTGTTGTAGGTTCCCCATTTCACATTCCTATATAATTTAGGATTCATTGGTTTCATGATTTCCACACATTCTTTATATGTTAATTTTTTTTGATCTGTGGATAATTTTTTTTTGTTTGAAAAATAGTGCCTTGTGCTTCTTTCTGTGATAAATGGTGTTATTTTGTTATAAATGTGCATGATAATTGGTTGATGAAATTTCAAAATAGCTTTCAATTATGGATTGTGATATTTAATTCATGCGTCTGAAAAGAAAAAGGGTTTATTGTATTTGAATGGATTATTTTGGAGTTCCTTGAATTTGTTCCCAATGGGTTTAATAATTAAATAGAATGCATATTGGTTTTCAAATGTGATTTGGATTGCGATGTTAAGAAATGGACCATTTTGAATTTTTTATGAATTTATCTATATTGAACATGTGATGTTACTATATAAAAATTGTTTCGTAAATGATTTTTATGTGAAAAAGTGTGTGTTTACACCCTTTTTGAAAGGGGTATTTGGTTCTCTTGAAAATGATGGTTTTTGGAATAATGATTAAGGCCCATTTGGTAATTTTCTGAAAATGGTTGGAGTTTTGTTTATGAATAAATTCAATGGAAGGTTCTCCTTATTTATTATGTTTAATGGAGTAAATTTCCTTATTCTGTAATCCTAGTGATCAATCATGATAATTGGAGATTGTCGGTATGGACTCTTTGAGATATATTCTTTCTATGGAATGTGAATCGATCATTCTGGTGACTCTGTGTGAGACCTGTTGTTGAATTATTATTATATATGATTTTTATTGGATTCACATTTTCCATTATTCATATCACCCCCTTTATACATGATACATGGGATCCTTTCACAGGGGGGGATTTTTTTTGAATGATAGCTGAACTAGCTAGATTATTCACTAGATGGTGACCCATAATATGTTGATATATTTGGTTTATTATAATTAAATTTTCTGCTTGGTCACACTTGAGTTAGGGTAGTGAGGAGTGTTATCACATTTTTGATTTCTTTATTTGAGGTATGTATCTTATGAGAAGATCAAGTATTAGTATGTTATAGATTATTTACAGTCTTCTAGGTTTACACATTTCTATTGGAATTTAGATTCTTGTAGTAATGATTGATATATTTGTTACATGGTTACTATTAGGTGCTTATTTCTATTTTCCTTATTATGTATCTATTTTAGTGATCTCATGTATGGTGTATTTCTTAGAAAGTAAGGGGTAAGCACCCAAAGTATTATAAAAAAAGTTACAATGTAAAATTATTTTATACAATCCTGTGATATTTTGAAAATAAATCATCGATTACCCCTTTAAAATGTACATGCAATTTTAATAGAAATGATACCATATTTTGAACAAAATATAGAAATGGAAAATGTTTTGTTTCAATGTTAGAAATGTTTAAATTATTAATTTTAATAGTGTATTTCAAACATTAGGTTGATATTTTATTTATTTTAAAGGATGTTCATTAGGAATAAATTTATCCAAGAATACATACTATGTTTTAATACTAAAGACTGTATCTAATTTTTGTTTTTTTCCATTGGTGTAGGATTTAACATCAGTTTGATCACCTTGTGTGACAGTTTCCCTTTTTGTTGGAGAATGACACACTATGTTACATGGAGACTGCGTAGATCTATTATTCTGTTGGTTTTATTGTATAATTATTGTACATTTCCACTTTTGGTAAAATATGTTTTGTTTGTTATTATTTATTTATTGGGATTATTTTAGTTTATTTGTTCATATTATTTATTTATTCATTAGTGAAATCATTCCATTTTTATACTTTATTGATTCCCAACCCTAGTTTCTAACCCCTGGGGATTAATTAATCCCTTTGGGCCATGCCATAGATCGACTCGGGTGATCGGTTCAAGGATGACCAAGGTTGGTTAAATACAAAATGGAATCAAAGGAGGTCATCTATTACATTACCTTGATTTTAAGAGCTTCCTTTTTTACTTGGTGAGTTCACGGTATATGTATTTGGATTATCGAGACTCGAGAATTATAACTTGAATGTTTCCATGAACCCTCAATCGTTCGGATTCTCAGGTTTCCCAGGGTTTTCTAGATTTGTTAGTTTCATTGATACTTGTGGTTTGTTTGGTTTTTAGGATATGAAAATGTAGTTGGGATAGTGGTCTCCAAGAGCATGTAGGGTATGTAAATCCATGTGTAGTTGGGGGAATGGTCCTAGAAGTCTCTCTATGACGTTGTTGTGTTTGGAATACAGTTTCCATCCATATGGTCGTGTAACTCATCGAGACATGTTTTTCCCATGTGAGACTCTTAAAGAAATCCTTGATTCTAAAAATATTTTTGTGGAAACCCTCTTCTGGGAATTTATAAAATGGGGATATAGTGGTAAAGGTTGGATTTTGGAATGTATGAAAAATGTGTTTTATTAATAAACCCTCTGAATGGTTTTATAAGTATAAATTTCTATAGAATACCCTCTTTGGATATAATTAACATGATTTAATAATATTTGACATAAAATCAAATGATTGGGTCTATGGAAGACTATTTTTTGAAAGTGGATGTCTATTTTGGAATTTGTTTCAAATGAAAAAGAGGGGATTTTATTAAAATAAATTTCATTGAATGATATTTAATGGGCTGTTGGAAAATATTTTGAATGAATCAAAATGTATTTTATTATTGAAATTAATGGAATTTTGTTTTTTGTGCATGGGTGAATGGATTAAAACATGGAACATGAAAATTGTTTTTGGACATGGTGGTTAGTGAGCCGTTGGAGGGTTCATTGAATTTTAATTGGGTTAAATGGTTTTTTTATAATGATGATGATTTGTTTTAGAATTTAGTGTTGTCATGGTCGATTACATGAATAGTTGCATATGGAAATGTGGATGGGTGCTAGGAACGATATGGTTAGTGGGTTCCCGGGATGGAACAAAAATGTGCATGTGAGTGAGATTCTAAGGAATACCATTGGTGAGTGTTCAACCCACTGAGTTTGTTTCTAATCAAAAAAATGATTCCAAAATGAATGTTTTGATGTTATTATTGACATTTTTTCATATGTTTATTGTTTTTTACCTATGAGGTGTTTTATATAGATGATTTTTGGTGAAGATTTATACTTCATTTAGTTCTTTTCTTTATTTGTGTCCAGCGGTTACCCCATAGAACTTCGAAAGGTGATCATGGTCTGGTTATGGGTGATTCCTCATTAGCAGGGTTTCAATTGAATCAACCTAATTATCTCAGTATATAGTTTTGAGAACAAAATACACCACTCCTTTATGGTTTATTAGGTACTCCCGAATCATAAGAGTGGATACAAAATATCCAATGGAACAATAGCCTCCTTCAGTTTCAAGATTTTTTGATGTTTAGGTTTGAAACATTCATTATGGATGATTCTCTATAGAAGTGGTGGAAGTCCGTTTCCAGAAACAATCCTCATGAAGATATTACATGGGAGTTCTTCAAGTCTTTAGTCATCCATCTGTACTTTTATATGAATGAAAGGGTAAGAAATGGGATGGAAATGTGTATTTTTCATTAAGGTGATGGGTTAGTGATTTAGTTTTTCCATCATTTTTTTGTCCTAGTTCCTTACATGATAGATTATGTTATGGATGATACCATGAAGGCTTGACATTGGATGTCTGAACATTATCCAGATTAGTAGTATAATGTGATAGAGTTCAATCTTAATTATTTATATAATATAGTGAGACATTATTTCCATGTTGAAGCATTGATGATGGGAATGAATGAGGTATTCCTTTAGGAAAGATATCCTTCTGTTATATCTGTCTAGAATTCTCGATCATTAAAATTATTCATGCCCTATTACACACATCCCCTTCCATTATGGTAGAATCTTAGGCCACTTGAAATGGGTTTTTTGGGAAATTTATAAAATGAGTAATGAAGACAATTATGATATGTAATGTTCTGATGGGGATTCATTTAATGTTTATTTTTTGTAAGTATCCATTAGTGTAAGGGTTATTTTATTGCATTGGTTGTTTCTGTGGTGTCTTGTTTTTGAAAAAAATGTAATTGAATGTTGTAAGACATTAGAATGAAATGGGGTTTTTCTTTTTATCTAGTGGATTGAAGAATTTTTCTTGTTGGGATCATCCATTATAGACATTATATGGTGAAGATTCTTAAAACAGTAAATATATTTCCATATGCTTCTGAGTGAATATGTGGAATAGTTATGATACAGATGGGGGTGTGGGGAGTGATGGATTAGATCTTTTTCCATCCAATCAAGAGTGGGTGGTTTAAATACTCTTGTTTCAATCTTATTCACATTAATTGTTAATCAGATGTGGAAGATTTTTGGTTGGATGGTGTGGGATGTTTTTGATGTAGGCTTGGGTTGATTGTTTATTCGGTCAATGTTGGGAAGTTCATTAGGGTGGGGAGGCCCACCATTGGTCTTTTTGAATTTTCTCTTAAGAATATTTTCAGTGCTTATTGTTTCCTAATGATGAGGAATCAATTATTAGCCACCCATTAATTTTTTGGTTCTTGTGTGATCATTATTTTTTTAGAGTGTAGGGATTCATGGGAGAGGGACCAACTGTCTTCTTTTTGGCATGTGTAGATGTTGTGGATTGATCTTTCCCACTGTTTTTCAAGAAATCACCATTATTAATTGTCCTATTTTATGTGGTTATTGAATCCATAGTCATTGATCAATCAACGGGAATGTGTTGTCCATTTTTAGGGGCAGATATCATTAATGGTGGGGATACTTTTCACACCCTATTTTAATTCTCTATTTTCTTCTCTAGTAATTTGGGAATCTTATTCATTATATCATGTTCTAGGTGTGGAGGATTAATATTTTTAAGTGCTTCATTTTCTAGAATTATCTTTTAGTTGATCGCATTCTCAAATAAAACATTGGATTTTTTGGCTTCGAACTGTCATGCACTTGGTTGGCCAATAGTTTTGTAGACAATGTAACCAAACTCAGGTAACTGTGTTACAGGTGTTGGTTTCGGATAGAAACTACCACACAGTCTAAGAATTGATTGGTATACCAAGCTAAAAAACCCAGGTAACCATGTGATGGGTGCTGATTTCAGGAATAACCTACTACACATTTAGTGCACGATAGGTGGAACTATATGGGTTTGTTCTATAGTCAATCTTCTCTTGGGAAGTGACTACACTATGGTATGTTAATAGTTTGGTAAACCATGTGTGATGCACAGAAATAAAATTTCTTTAAATTCCAACTTTTCCCCTTTGGATTTTAAAAGAAAATTGAATCAATTTCCCTTCTCTTGTTTTTTCAACCCTATGTGGATTTTTTCATTTCTCTCCAATCCTACACTCATTGTCCCTTGGTATAGATATAAGAATTCTTTAATTTTGGGATATATTACTCAAGGTAAACCCTCTCCTCTCATCTCCCTCGTCCCCTTTCTTCCATTTCTTCTTAGGATCTTTTGCTTCCTTGGTTATTTGGATCTAGTTTTTTTCTATCAATTTATGTTATATTTTTTTTTGTGTGTTCAAGGTTCCTCTTCATAGATCATGTCTTTTGGAAGCGTCGTGGAGTGATTTCGGTCCTTTTTTGTTGATGGGCCACATATTTGAGGTATGTTCCCCTTATCTCATGCCTTTATAATTTAAGATTCATTGGTTTCCGGATTTTAACACCATCCATATAAGCTAAATATTGTTCTATGATAATAATAACTTTTTTTGAGAAAAATGGTGGTTTATGCCATGTTTTGGGATAAATGGTGTAATTTTATTATAAATGTTCAAAAAAACATGTTTATGAAATGTACCATTCGATTTCAAATTTGGTTTTTAATATTTAAAACATGGTTTGGAAATGAAATGATATTTATTGTATTTGAAATGATGATTTGGGGTTCCGTGAATTGGTTCCCAGGGGGTTATAGATTTAAAAAGAATATGTATTGGTTTTCAAATGTGTTTTTTATTGGGATGATCATTAATGGTCTGTTTGGAATTTTTATAAGAATGTATATGGCTTCAAATTGTTATGTGAATGTTTCAAAAGTGTTTTTTGAATGATTTTGATGTGTGAAAGGGTGTGTTTACATTGTTTTTGAAATTTTCATTTGGTTCTCTTTAAAATGATGGTATTGTGAAAATCTCATAGTGCACCCTTTAGATTTTTTTTTGAAAATGGGGGACGTGTTTATTATAAAAACCTCCACTAGATGATTATCAATCGTTTTTATGTTTAATGGATATGATGACCTCCATATTGAATCTTTTTGATCTATCATGATAAATGGAGATCTGTAGAACAAACTAAATGACTTATATTCTTTCTATGGAATGTGAATTGAAGAAATGGGTGACTCTAGCTGAGGACTATTGTTGAATTATTTTTATAAATGAATGTGATTGGATGATCAGATGGTATCAGTTGGGTCACCCCTTTATACATTGTGCATGGGAACCTGTAATAGTGAGAGAATTTTCTGAGAAATATTGTTTCACTTGAATGATTATACACTAGGTTGTGGCCCATATTAGGTGGATATATTGGGTTTGTGTTTTTGGGATTTTATACTCAGTCTATCCTGGGCTTGAGTGTCTAGGAGTGTGATGGTGTTTTTGATTTTATAATGTTTGGCATTCTTCCAGGGATGTGATTCATGTAATTGTATGCTCTATATTATTCACAACCTTTTAGGTTCACCTAGGTCTATTGGCACATAGTTATCAGCAGCGAGGATTGGGATTCATGATACTAGGTTACTCTTATTCGATTATATCGATTTCCCTTATTATGTAACTATTTTAGATCTCTCATGTGTGGTATCTTCCATGGAATGTGATTTTTTACCTCCCCATGGTTTGTGAAATTTTTTAATGTAAATATGTTTTATATTCTCCTGTGACATTTTGAAAGGAAAAAATAACTTTCCCCCTTAAAAATTTAATGCATCATTAATGGAAATGAAACTAGACTGAGAATGAAAATATGAAATGGACCATGTATTGTTTTAAATAAAAAAATGTGGAATTTGTTACTTTTTAAATTTTATTTCTAAAATTAGGTCTTTATTTTATTTATGTTACATAAAGTAAATTCAGAATAGATTTATTCGGGCTTACCAAATGAGTTCTAATACTCACACCTATAGTTTCTTCTTATTTTTATCCTTTTGTGATGGTTTTCACATGTGTTTGATCAACCTAGGTAATGATTACTCACTATGATGGAGATTAACCCGTTGGGTCACATGAAGATCATGTAATCATCTTTTTCTGTTTCATTTTTATATATTTGTTGTACCTTTTAGAGAATTGTAAAATATCTTCAGTTCAGTATATTTTATGTATTGGGTTGTTTGGTTTCGTTCCTTGATTTAATTATTTATTTATTGATAGGTGACATCATTCTCCTTGTATAATATCTATTTTATATACACTATTTGATATCTTATGGGGATGGGGAATGGCCTTTATGAAATTCCATGGATCGGTTTGGGTGACAATTTCAGGGTTGAATCTTGTTAGTTTGACACAACACCATAAGTAAAATATGCAATCTTACCCTATATAAGTGTCCACACACACACAGACACCCTCACTCATCCATGATTCTGAGACCCCTCTCCTCATTTAATAAAATTTATACACACACACACACATATATATATATTACATCACCAAGGAGTCCCATATTTTTATTGAATGGAACCAACACACACACACAGGTGTGTGTGTGTGAATACGTTGCCACATTGGATTATTTTATCCTCATTTGGTGGAAACAAATTATATATATATATATATATATATATAATCGTCCACAATGAGGAGTACCATATCATTATATGAACGAATATCAAATATATATATATCCACACTTAGTTATTGCAAAAATCATAACCCAAAAATCCATTCACCAAAGATGTGTTCATTACAAATATGGGAACCTATCAATGATTAAAAAAATATCCCCCCTCCACAATACTATCAATATAATGTAGAATATTCATATTGAATGGGAAATTAATTAGTAATAATAATAATATTGGACAATAAAAACTACCATCACTAACATTAGGTACCTTTAGAAGTAATCCTATACAAAAATGGTGCACTAAAATCACCTTTCCAATTCTAAAAAACCATTGTATTTCATATATAAAAATGCATATATATAATAGTTCGGATATAAATTAAATCATACTCAAATCATGGATACACATAAAAAAATCATACCCAAAAGAACATGAATAATGAAATACCAAAAAACAGAATATAATAAATACAATAAATTTTTTCACAGGAAAATATTTTATTAATAATTCTTTTTTAAGCGTAAATAAAATTTATTGGATTTTTTATGAAACCATTTGATATTATACACAAAACAATAGGTTTGTATATAAGGTAGAATTTATTTCCTCCCCACTGGAGGTTACCACTCAAGAACATCCCATGATCATTTTTCAAAATTATCATGCATTTAAAGATAATATTATAATTCACATTATCATGGAGAACAACACCTTAAATTATCATTTATACCACCATTATTTAAATAAATCCTCTAGGAAACCCACCATAATAAAATAACTCATTATAGTCTCACTAGGTCCCACATATGTGGGAAGTATTTAACAAACACAATTCCCTAGAAACCCCTTTTATGGGTTTTTTGGTATTCCACAAAAAGAATAACATTATTTAAGAACACATAAATAAACTAAACCAACCACTCATGTTCGACTAAATATAATTGATGGAAAGAAAAACTCTTTTATACCATGTCTCTAAAAGCTATACAAGACTCATGTCATTGTAGGGAATCTATAATTCTTTATAAATACAATTATAGATAATGATTTCACTACAACCTAATTAAAATAAAACCTCAACATAATGGGGAATTTTAAAAATAATGAAACACTACAGGAGGTATATCCACACTGACTCCAATGAACCCTACTCAACATCACATGAACACCCTATTCCATATCATCCAAATTATTGGTTACACTCACCCACATACCCTATATCTCCACTACATCACAATTAAAATCTATATAAATAGGGGGAAAATAAATGAACGACCTACCCTTGTTAATCATGAACAGAACCAATCATAATCATGGGTCGAAAAATCCTTGGTCAACTAATTTTATGAATGATTATGAAAAACATTATATATTATAATTTTTTTAAAAATGGGATAAAAAATGTGACCATGATTGACAAGATTAAAAATCGTAGATTCACTACTAAGAATATATTATAGTTGATAGACTATTTATTAAATGAAATAAATTAGAGATAGAATAAGAGAAACTGGGGATAATAAGAGATAGTTAGGTGAGTTATCTATGTCAATGGGAGAGGGTAAAGGAGTTTCTTAGGTTTTAAACATAAATCAAATTAAAATTCTAAAATTCTATTTTTTAATTTATATTGTGGGAACTAGGTACATGATAGCCCCCTAGGTATCAAATGGTCTTTTAAGACTGCCTCTATTTGGACACATTTATAGGTACTGTGTGTGCCCTTATTAGGTACATGATTCCATCCGTTGTATTTTTCTACATATACAACCCTCTCCCAAACATAACAAAAAACACACATTAATAATTAAAGCATATTAAAATATATAAAATATTAATAAAACCAATTATTTGAATTGAAAATTAGGGCTAATCTAAATAAAAAAAACTATATCATCAATAAACAAGTTTGAGACAAGATTCATCTTACTTTACAAACACACAAAATCAGAAATCATTACACCAAACATATTAACATTATCATCCTTATAAAAAATTTAATTTATGTTAATAAAATTTAAATATCACTAGGATGTAGATATAAATTAATAATATTCCAATCATGAAATATATTTATTTCCCATTCATAAATGGTGAAATTTTTATATAAATCATTATTTATTTCTTATAACACATTTTGATTCAAAATTAACATAATTATTGATATATATTCTCTTATATTCACATTTCTGATAGCCCAATATTGATTTTTAGTGACCTACATTGAAAGGTCTCCTGGTTTCACATAAAATATATAGAAAAAATACAAAACCAATAATGTTCTTTGATATTTTATATAGGAAATTAAAGAATCATTATTATTCTTTCACAAATCCATTCTACTTATATTCACCATCTTATATATTTTTTTATTCTCTTAGTTCAATAACTCCACAATGTTTTTTGATTTAATGGTGGTATAGAGTTCATATGTTATATAAAAATCTCATCTTCTCCAACACACCCCTTACTAACTACTTATTTAAAGGGGATTCTTATTTTCTAATCAATAACTTGGGATCTTATATCCATAGAAGTACTTTTTTTAATTAAACATTTTAATGATGACTAACATAGTGAATTCCATGTTGGATTTCTCTTCAACTAATTTGAACATTCTATGGGTGTTTGGTTGAATTATTTGTCATTTAGGAATGTTCTAAATAATATTTTTTAATGAAAATAATGTAAATGTAATTCCATGGGAGTTGAATAGAGTATACAACTAATTTAATGTGAATGTTTCCCTTGGAAGACATTGATAGTTTAATTATATGGCTATACCATATGTCATGGGTTTTGAATTTCATGGCCTTTATTAGAAACAATGACTTGTAATAATGGAAATGTACTATTTCTGTCTACACCAGGTTAGAGATGTTTAGAATATATTCGTATATGTAACGAAATTTTGGAAATGTTATTTATGTAAGAAAATACTATTGATAAGTATACAAAAATCAATGGTTAATAATATGATTAAACAATAAAATAAGAGTTATATAACACTTGGATGAAAGATTGAAGAGAATTAAATAAAGTTGGTGTTGATAAGTTAGATGAGTTATTTCAAATACATTATCAAGAGTATTTATAATGAAGTATGAATATTTAATAATATATATTGGGTCATTAATTATTCTAATAACTCCCTCAAATATTTGGATCAATTAAGAAGACATTGGAGAAGATTAAATTCATATTTGATTATGTTTTTATTTCATCTGCATATATTTTAGAATATTTATTCTGGTTATGGATAGTTAAAAACTAGAAAAATGTAATTCTCAAATGAGTATGATAATTTATATTTGAAGATGAGATTATAGGTAGTTCAAATAAAATTTTTCATCCCTGAAAATATTCATAATAAATGGAAATGTATGTTAATATATGAATAAGACATACTAGCCATCCTATAAGTCATTTGAGACATAAACATTATATTTCTTCTATGCATATGTTAATTGAGATATATAATGCACTAAAATGATATTTTTTTAAAGCATGCATGAAATTTGAGTGTAATGAAATTTGAAAAATGAAAAAGTCATATAGTGTTAGACATTTCAATAGGGTGTAATTGTTTTATCCCTATATTGGAAAATTGAGATAGATATAAAACAATTTTTGGTTATTATATATTTGTTATTTATTTGTGTATACTGATTCACATTTTGGAGAATGTACCTATACATAAAAAATTTATAATTGAAAATGATTCTTTTATGTACATATTTTATATTTCTAATATTAAAATTTGAGATTCCTATTTATGAAAAATAATGTTTCTAGAATTATGATAATTAAAAAATTGAGATATCTAATGACGTTAGAGCTATTATGATGTTTTGAAAACACCATGATGGTTTTTAAAGCCATGATCTAAACATGAGAAAATGATCTTAAGTTAAAGTTAGAATAATATTGAAGCATGAAGTAATTAATACAACATTAAATATTCTAAAATGATAATATTTTATTTCAATAATAATACATTAATTTTTATTCAAATATCAACTATTTCATCAACGAACAATTCACTTATTAAGAGGTCTATCTAATAAGAATAAATAAATATGATTATTGAGTTAACAGTGTTGCATGTAGACTCATGTTAAGTTCATTATATGATTTCATATTATTCTATAATGTTAAAATAAATAAGTTCCAATGTATGGTTAATATTTCTGTGAGTATTATTAATATGAAGTTTATATTTTCAAAGAAAAAAGTTGAAATAAAATTTTCCATGTGAAGTTCATTAAAAATGGGTATTAATGTAAAATACCTTCTTTTGAAAGTCAAAGTGCATGAAATATCATGGGATCCTGAAATGAGTATTTTATAGTAATACATTTTGACTAGAAACATGTATGTCATATAAAAATACTATTTATATTTATTGATATTAGAGGTATAATTTAATATATCCACACATGAATTTCATAAAATTAGTAAATTTAAGAGGATTAAATCGGAAAAGAATAAGGATTCACCTCTAGAGATGAAAATAAAACTTATTAAAGTTTATGATTAAGTGAAAAAAACCATACATTTTGATGGAAGAAAAAGAAAAATAGAATCAATACAATATAAAATAAAAGGATTGATGTTATATAGAATTTGAGCTAGGAAAGAGCATTTTGGTTTATAATAATAAGATCCAGTTGAGTTGAATTTTATAACTGAACTCATTCAATCGAGGTGGAAGAAGGCGAAAATAATTATAGTGATCTTGAATTGGAACTAATTTTTTAGCGACTCTTGTTTCTATGAAAGGGTCTATAGAACTATGCTAATCATTATTTAAAATATCGGTCAAATTTATTTGGGAGATAAATTTATATGTTTTTGAGTTGATAAATTGAACAATAAGACTTCTATAAATAAACATGGATTTGAGTAGTTTATTGTTTGTGATTTTCAGAAGTAGTTGTTAATGATTTTTTGTTATTAAATGTTTATCTATTTTGAGAAATTGCAACATGTTTTGAGGGTGTAGTGACATACTTTTATTCATTATTGATCAAATTATGAAGGAGGGAAGAAAGATTAATACTTGAGGGATATGATGAAAATGGGAATGCAGTATAAAGATATCTTAACATTTTACAAATAGGGGAGGCTTGTCACCTATTTAGTACGGGGATCACCCATATGTAAGATTATGTGAACATGGTTGTAGGATAATTCCTTTCCCCCCGATTTTATTTCATGATTTGAATATATTTGGATAATTGTTTTATCAAGAGGGGTTTAACATGAAAATTATACATTAGGCATCCTCATTTCATATATATATGTTACGAAAATAATAAGTTATTTATATAAATCATAAGAGGCCATTGATGAAAATAACCAAAGTGGGATTATAGTAATTAAAGATGAACTATTTTTTGGAAAAAATAATTTTTTAGACATTATTCATATGATCTCCTGCATGTTTTCACAAGTATATTTGGAAGAACATATGGATTAATATCAATGGTTCCCTAGGATTATTACTAGGGTGGTAAAAAATAATTGGGGAAAAAGTATCTTTTCTTATATTATTTTTTTCACATATGTGTATCCATTCATATGAATTGAATATTCGAATTTGAAGAGCCTCATATGAAGAAATTGGTTTCAATCCCTATTAAATCAGATCATGATGTTTTAGAAAATAATTCTCAATAAGTGAAAAATAAAGAGTAAAACAATATTATTATGTTTAAGAATAAAATTTGAATCCCCACCATTTTAGGATGTTTATAGTGGATAATACTATTGAAAATACATTAGTAATTATTCATAAAATTATGATAAAAAAATGTATGTTTACTTTTATTTTTATGAGCCTATAAGTAAAATATATTTATAAATTAAAAAATTACATGAAAAATTCCCATTAATAATTTTTTCATATAGGCTCTCATATATAAGGGGACTGATTACTGAAAAATAATAGATTTTAATAGTGATTGATGAAATGGAATGATCATTGGTTAAAAAGGTATTTAGATTTAATACATTCATATGATTCATTAAAGACAAATAAGTATCACTATCACGTTGAATGGAAATAATTTATATATTTTATACATAGCTTCTTGTGAGAAATAACTGTTTAATAAATTTTTTTATGATTTTATCCATGTAATGGATATGATTCATCACATCTCCATGGGTTCCAAGAATGAAATACTAGAAGCTAAATCCTGGAAGATAATATAACATGATAGCTCACTACATGAAAAATATAATATGTATCCGGATAAACATAAAAACATGAAAGATAATTGAGACGGAATCATGAACAGAGTTATTAATGAATTATTTACTCTCATTTTTATGTGTCTATTGATTGAAGTAAATTTGTGAAATCTAGAATTCAAAAAAGATACATCATCCCAAATATATTAGTTTAACAATTATGACACAAAAAATTTAGTCACATTATTATATCAAAGAGGACTCAAAATTGTGGAAATGTTATCTACATACAATCTAGATAAACCTCTATATATGCCTCACACAATATATATCCCACAAAAAATTTCATTCTATTAACACTGAATATGTTTTTATACAAGTGTATAAGAAAAGGTAAAACTAAATAAATTTAAACTATAAAAATACTAGTAAATAGGAAAAATAATAGATGGTAGAGATAAAAATTCCCTAGAAACATCTACCCAGTAAATTTAGCCTAAAATGTGCTAAAATAGTATATAAATAAAATGCATGAAAATATAGAAATATAGTGGCAAAATTAAGAGTAAAATATTAAATGGTAAATGTTTTTTTTCTTAGAAGTTTTCACATAAGTCTATTTATTTTTCATAAAATCATTAATATTGTGAAAATCATAGAATCCCTAATACATGGTGGAGAAAATAAAATGTTCCAATAAACCAGTTATAGGGAAAAAGTCTCATAGAATGCATGAAATCATTCTTGGAAGAATAAATTTGAATTAAATGTAATTTTTTTGATGTTTTCTTGATATTTATTCACTACTGTAATGAATTCTGATACAACCCTACTAAATATAAATCATAAATTAAAGGGTAGATGGATTTACCAGACACTGGGAAGTAGGTAATGAATGAAAGTGGTTATGTCTTTGGAGAGAAATCAATGAAGGATAATACTCCATATATGGAAATAAAGAACGATTACGAGCATATGAATCTTATTTGGATTTTTTCAATTGTGGAATGAAATTCCATATCATGGACCATTTTTAGATGGGTATGACTGCCAAAGAAATTTTGATAAAACTTGATTCCAAAATGAATGATCTAATCCATTTAATTGATAGATGAATTGGTATTTTTTAGACATCCCTAGTGAAGAATATAAACTGGTAAGAAAAAAGTGTAGCTCAAGGTTTTTAAACAATGGTTTTGATAGTACATCTTGAAAAGACACGAGACTGTCAGATGTATAACTATTTTTCATTAATATATATATAATAAATAGAAATAACTAATGAATCCTTCTATTCAGAAGGCTACTATAAAATATGTATTTCTATATAAAATTAAATAAGAATAATTTAATAGCGAATATCTAATCATATTACTAGATTAGATATAAAAGGAATGGAAGATTGATAAAATTGAAAAACATTCAATATTTCTTAATATAATAGTTGATATGGCTATTTCAAATAATATAAAACATTGAATAGCGAAGAAATCATCACTGTCAAATAATGATCAAATTTTGAAATAAAAAATTTTAATCGTGAAGAGGTCTATATAATTTATAGATTCAATGATAGGATTTACTATGTTTAGAAATCTATCTCTTTCTTGTTACTCATGTTTAGTAGCTGTATGTTATCCACAATATTCCCAAGATAGATGTGTTTGTGGTCTAATGGTGAGAAATAATGTTGAAGAAATTTTATGAAACTCCCTTTTGGTGGATATATTAAAAATGTGTATGATTATAGAGATTTATAATTTTTCTTAATTAATTAGGGAATATGTAAAAACCCTTCAAACATTGAAGGAGTGTGTTGGATTATTATCTTCCCATCAATGCTTTTATATATATTTATTATGTTAATAATGGGGGAGTGATTATTTAACCAATTTTTATAAATCATACTTATAAATGGATATTTTTATGTGTATTTTCTTGTGGGTATATGTTGATAAATATGGATTTATAATATTTTTAACGTCCATATAAAATGAATATTTGAGTATGTTCCACATTGAAGGGACTAAATAAGAACACTTATTTACAAAATTAACCACTATTTTAATCTTCCTCACCTTTTCTTATGTAAACATAATGTTAGTTAGTTCATGGTACTTTATAATAAAAATGTTCTTCAACATTTATCTCATTGAATTAATAGAGATTTTAAATGATAATGGATTTAAAATGGGGAGAATTTGAGGTTATAAAAATTGGAATTGATTTTTGGTGATTATAAGAGCTTCCCTTCCATTTCAATTAAGGGGAGATAAACATTCATCCATTTGAATTTATTATCAATTAGGTGGATAATAATTACATTCAATAATGGAGTTTATTTGGAATTTAATATAATCACAATGTGGGAGATTGAAGTTATTAATGGTGTTTGGTTGAATTAACTATCAATTAGGATTATTCTAAAAAAGAATTTCAAAACAATTAATATAAATTGAATGCATTAGGTTTTTAATAGAGTATCCACCTAATGGAAATTGTATTTTTCCCTTGATTAAATTGACTAGATAACGTAAACGGTCATCCCATACATCAAAGGATTAAATGTTTTAATCGTCATTTGTAATACTGGAAAGTACTGATGGATGTTTTCAAGTTCAATGAACACCATTTTGGAGATGATTATAATTAGGACTTATAGATGAGGAGAATTAATATATTTGATTAATTTAATAAAAATAGGATAAGCATTTTGAAAAATTATCCACGAATTCTATTATGATTTACAACTAAAATCAATGTTATAAAACTCTGGGATAATTATTTGAGGAATTTGAAATGAATCTGGAGTATAGAAGGTCGATGAGTTCCCAATAATACTCTATCTTTTATATTTATATTGATTTATGTATTTGGAACTAGATATAATGGTTTTGGAATTATTCTATTAATTCCCTCAACTATTTGGTGTTATTTTTATGTTAGTTGAGAAGATTGAAGAGTCCCGGAGTAAATTTAATGTGATATGGTTATAATTTAAAATTAATTCAATATTTTTATTCTAGATTTGAAGATGTAGAAAATTAGAAGGATATTTCTTATAAAAATATGTCATTTAATATAGTTTGATGTTATTTTGGACAACTCATATGACATTTTATATACATGTATGTTACATGATGAAATATAAAAGATAATTCATACATAAGAAATACCTATTGGGAAAATGTAAGTCATTTGACGTGCATGTATTATACATTTCATAATAATATGTTAATTAAGATACAATATCCTCCAGCAAAATGTTTTATGAATTTCATATTATATTTGAGTGTATGAAAATTTATAAAATAAAAAATTCATATGGAATTCAACATTTAATAGGGCTTAAGAGATTTATCTACTATGTAAAAGACTTGAGATGTCCTTAAGCCATTTTCTATGACCAGAATATATTGTTGTTGCATTTCAGTGGATTGATCTATGCTAAGGATATCTCACCTGTGATTAAGAGATTTACAATCATCTATGAAGATTTTGTTTCCAAGTATGATTTCAGAGTAGGGTTATTTCTGAGATTTAGCAGGGTGAATAATTTTGTTTCTAGAAATATGAGATTATGAATAATGTCATATATACTAATTTTGGAGATATTTTTATTAATTATAAACATCATGATGATTTTTAAATCCATGATTTGATATTGATAAACTTATCCTCAAGTCATGTGACGAGATGAACAAATCATGAATGAATGTGTGAAATATTAACAATCCTTAAATGAAAATATTAGTTATTCTAGATTAATGATGATTTTTTTATTTAAATAATGAAATTTTCATCAAATCGAAATTCATTTATTAGGTTATAAATTTTATAAGATGAAAAAATGAAGAGAACTAATTTTTAGTTTTATGTACAGTCTCAAGATATGTTTTTTACAAGTATTATGATATAATATCACACTAAAATAGTCAAATTCCACTTCATGGTTAATTTTTTCATGATTATTTGTAGGATTCAGCAGATAATATTGGAGAATAAAAAAAGTTATAAATTTTCATCTATGGAACTTTAAATATGGGTATTATATGACACTATTAAGTTAAAAATAGGTTACATGAAATATCATTGGATCCCAAATTGGATTTTCTATGATAAATAGTTTTGTATGAATGTGAGTAATTACACAAATAATGTCATTTATTAGCATTTAAATGAGAGGATACATTTTAAATAACTACCCACATATATTAGAAATTGATTTTATAAAGTTGGAATAAATGGAAAAAGAAGATGGATACACTACTATTGGTTTATCTTAGACAACCAAGATTTTGTACTAAATTGAAGAAACCCAAAGCTCTCGAAAGAAAAATAGGAAACCACAACATACTATAGTGGGTAAAATAGTGGGGAGATATTACCATTTGACTTATTAAAAATAAACCGAATTTTGAAGAAGAATATTCATGTTATATAACCAATATTATGAAATAAATACATTCAATAAAAATAGAATTGAATAATAATATTGAGAAAAAAGTAGACCATATTTTACATTGTTTAATATTTCTAGGAATAATTATATTGAAAATAGGTAGTTATTTTTTATAATAGTGACAGAATACTTTTGATTCAATATTCTTATTTATATATATTGATAAATTTCGTAGTAAAACATATGTATGTGATATAGGAGTTGAGCAGTTAACAAAGGATGAGTAGGAAAAGTAGTTGCTGATGACTTTTTGGAATCAACGGTTCTTTTTTTAAGAATAATATCACATTTTGAGGTTGTAGATACATCATTGTGTAGAATTTTTGATCTACATCATAATGAATGAAAATAGTTGAATACTAAAAGGGGTTGAATACTATAGGATAAGTTATAATAATCCATTTACTAGTTTAATATAGTAGAGGGTTGACACTATGTTATATGGTGATCACACATGTGTAAGATTTGGTGAATGTTGTTTTAGGATAATACATGGACACTGAAAAATGTATTTATAGATTTTAATATTAATCTATAATCTCTGTCTCAATGGGAGATTAACGCAAAAAATGTGTTTGTTTCCCACATTGGGGATAAACCATGTAAAAATATGGCGGTGTCTTAATTTTTATTATCTATATTGTATATTGGTGTATGAAAGTATGAAGAAAGATATCCATTTACATTTATATAGGTAAAAGTGGTTAAATGAAAAGGTGGTTTAATGTAATTAAATATGATTGGTTTTTTCAAAAAAAAAAGTCACAACTAATCATCTCCCCCCCTCAGGTGTGTCTCCACCAATAAACAGGGAAGAAAACTAGTTTTATATTTAATCGATATACAGTAAAATGTATATATGGATAAAAGAATTTTAAATGAGTTTTATGAATTTGTTTTCCAAAAAAATAAACTACCTTCTCTTCCTCTATGTGTTTTTGTGAAATCTGATCCATTCTATTAATAATTATGTTACTTGGATAGTGATTTGGAGCATCAATATATTTACTTGTATCATAATGACTTATTATAAAACAAGGTCAAATATATAAGATCCTAGGAAAAATACTATTCTGATTTTGGTATTGTAATGTAATAGTGGATGGAAAAAACAACAACATGCCTTCCACTTCAATAATGGGTATACATTGATAATTAAACCCATTACCACAATTCTTGAATTGTAGAGAATGGTCACCCAAAAAATAGTTTTTTGGGTTTGATTAGAATATTTTCTATGGTTTATATGTGAATTATTGTAAACTAATAATAGTTTCATAAAATATAGTTCTTCCATGGATAATGGTCTTAACACTGACTCTAATATAATTATGATCTAATTCATAAATTCCTCAAGTAAGTCTACTTATAATTATTAAGTTATGTAGAGAAATTATTATATTGATAAAATTTTATATAATATTTTGTCATATAGCTTCTTTAATTTAATGAAAATGTCAAACTCATAGAGTAAAATGATCTCTACAAATTAAGCATGCTATAATATCCTTGTTTTTTATCAAGTATTTTAGTATTGTATTACAAATAAATACCACCACATTGAAGGGGAAATATTTTATCTCTAGACATATCAAAATAAATAAAAAAATAAGTAGTTAATTAACCATTATGGGTTAGTTGAATTTGGTGTCCACAAGAAACATTATTTTGAATTTCATTCATTAAAAAATTTGATCAACTCAATATACAGACACTAGTCAAAAAAAACAAGTGAAATTTAAATAAAATAAGTTCAAAGGGAACCTATTAATTTAAAGGTACAATGATTTGAGTGGTGAAAAACATCTTATTTTCCATACCCAAAGATTCATTTAAATATTTTTAAAATTAAAATTAAATTATTTTTTCCCAAAAATATGTGTTAGGCGATACAAAATTTGGATAATGTTTTTGAAAAATATACAATAATAACTACCATCTCCAAAAAATAAAATTTTACCACTTAATTTCATTGGTTATAAAAGTTATTTTATCATATTTATCTTAATATAATCCACATTTAATCCATACATTGAATGTTGATGTCCACATATGATACCATATTTTACCACAAAAATGGAACATATCCTAATTCAACACAAGACATGTTATGTTATAACTATCCTAGTCCATATGAGTATTTTATGGATATAACACAAAATATTATCTATGTACAAGGATTAAATATATAAATATATTAAAAAATTATGTTTCTATCATGTGAAATATATATACCAAAGATCTCTAAAATGTGTGTGGGGGGGGGGTGTGTTACATATTTAATATTGAATACTCCTGTAAGAAAAAATATGAAAAGGACTTCTACAAATAATATTTATTTGATTATATAGTACCAATAGAATATAATTATAGTAAAAATATCGATTAATAAAATAATAGTACTCATTTATAAATTTTCTCATTGAAGAGAACCCTCAGGATCAGTGAGAATTCATTACGATTGGGGGGGGGGGGGGTTAATTAATTAATTAAAATCCCTTGTTAAATTTATTTAATATCAATATTATAAAACTTTTTTAGTGAATGAAAATATGTATATCACACACTATAAAGAAAAAATTAGTTGGGAATATTTATTTCTTTAATTTTCACCCCTCTCAATGAGATACTACATCCTTGGTATGATCCTATTAAACCCATGATCAGATATATTTATAGAAACATCATCTTGAATAAACAAATTAGTGTTTATCCATGACGTAATGATAAATAATTCCTCCTAACATATGTAAAGTTATCATACATGAAAAAATATAGAATATAATTTTCAATTATAATAAATTTTTCAGCTAAGATAGGCTTCCATTTTATTGTTGTTTGGATTCACACTCTTCTCTTTACACTCCATCCTCTTCCTTTTCTAGTTGCACAATGTCAATGAATCAACTCTACCTCTGGGTATTTTTTGTCATAATCATTTCACTATGATTTAACAATATTTAGTCAAAAAAAGAAAAATTATATTCTCTAGTAATGAAAATAAACCGCCCCTTGATATTTTAATTGAAAACTTAAAATTATAACAAGTAATGTCCATTAATTGTTTCTAAATACTAGCCTACTAAAATCAAATCCATCATATTATCCATGACTTTTTATTCATTTTTTAATTATTTAAGAGATTTTTGGATGAGTTTTTATGCCCTATGATTTTTTATAATGATGTTATGAAACATTAAGATATAAATATAAAGAAACTTATGTTCCATACACATTAATAATTTTCCTATCAAATTAAAAATCTATACATATCATAATTTCACATGTATTGAAGGAAAAATCCTCATGTATGATAATTATTATGTTTCAATGTTTGTAAAAACATTATTCTCTAATAATTTTATCAAATGTGAAAACAATATTTTCTTATTAACTCATAAATTTTGAATATAAAAAAATTATTTTTTGGGGACAATGAAATTTTTCATCCAAGTCTAATTATATTAACGATTACATTTGAATGATAAAAATACTATGTAAGTTTATAAGAAAAAATAAATTTTCTATTTTTTACTACTAGACAGATCTATCAAATTAGTTTAAAAAACATATGCATCACATATAATGTATTGTGTCTCATTCCAAATATTTTACGTATAATAATGGATTCTTTACCATTGTTAAATATCAGACTCCATTCCCTTAATAAATATTATTGAGTATAAAAATATCTTATATATCTATTAAATATATTATATATTTTTTATTTAACATCTCATATATATATTATGTATAGGGAAATATATCCCATGTGTAGAGGAAAAATATTATATATGAAATAATTGACAATTTTTGGAAAACTATTCTTTGAACAAAACATATTCCATACATATCCCGAATTTATTTTAAATAAATATGGGCTTCTAAAAAAATTCCCTCAAAAAAAATTAGTTTATATAGGTTTTATTATAATTTTTATATTGAAATAAAAATCCAATACAAAAATATAGATGCTCTACTCTCTTTACATATTTTCTCCCCATAATAAAAAACAATAAGAAAAGTGAATATTTTTTAATCCTTGATTTTATAAAACAATATGAGTATATAAATAAAATCCTTGAGGTTATAATAATAATATATCTCATAATATTCTATATTTAACTATTATTTTCCACAATACCCAACTTTTTATTTTATTTATAAACATTGGACATAAATCTATTTTTAAACTGATCACACTTCACAATAAATTCTCTCTCAGTAATTCTAATTCTATGTGTGAAAACAAAGTCTAGGAAAAAGTATATTTAATTATAATGTATTTTCTTCTATTAAAGTGACATACATAAACTTTTTTAATGAACATGAAATAAAAAATGATCAACTTCATGAAATAACAATTCTTCCATTTTGAGGAACTATTAATTGTATAGATGTATAATTGTTTTTCATATTTTCTCAACAAATATGATATAATATTTCAAATATCACAAATCTATACTTACATCACATCTTAATCATTTTAAACCCAATATAAATTCTTGACCACCTAAATTAAATATTTCTCACCAATTGTTTTTAAAAAATATCTTTGGGTCCTCCCCATATTCCACTCACCTTGTACATTTAAGGATAAGCATAAATTAATTTATATTTTGTTTCTCCCCCTTATAAGAAAATATTTAATGAAAATTTTATATATGGGAAAAGTTTATCGATACGATATAATTGATAGGTGTAACATCCAGAATAGAGTTCCAGAAACTTGTCTGCAGAGCTGGTTAGTTACGTGACCTTATGTGTGCCTCCCCATATGTTATAGGTTGTTTGATTGAAACAATGGTCTAATATATATTATCGAGAGACTATACCCTCTTTACACGAATAAAAGAAATATATGAACAATAAGAAAATGATAATAAATAATAACTATAATAATACCATAATCAATAAGACCATCATCACGTGATAATCCAAAAATATGGATAATTGACCATAAACCAAGTTAGATTATTTTCCATGCAATAAAAGTTTCATGTGTCAAATGAAAACCCAAAATAAATAAACACATACAAATCCCAAATAGGGTCCCTAAATCATTTATAGTTCCCACATAAATGACACATTCCATATCCCATCTTAGCCAACCAAAATAAGGATTTTTGAACTTATCATGTCATGCGAACATGTAGTCTATTTGGGTACCGATCATGAAATTAAGTTGGGTGTGAGTAAAAATTAGTAGGCCGGAAAAGACGGTTTCTAACACAATATCCAGTCTATAACAAAAAAGTATTGGTTTAATGATGACTCCAAAACCAATAATACATTCATTGGCCCACACTAAATATAGAACCATCCACCAAAGGGATAACACATTTCACATTATAATGGGTTTTCATTAATCATTTAATACTCAATTCACATTAACACAATGGGGGATAGAGTAGTAGTCTTTGAACCCATGGGTATTCAGAATAGTAGTCCATATCAGAAAAACATAGTAATCAAATGAAATAAACATATTTCCCAAGGGCCTAGAGAAGAATTATTGAACCCAGTCGGTACTTATAGAATAATTATCTATCTTGTAACTATTTTTTCACATCGATCACAATAATCTCTTACCATGGTCCCAAATTCATAGTATCATGTATCGATTAAATTCATAATATCATTTATTTTACACATTTCATAATTCCTAAAATAAAAAAACAATTATAAATACATTAATCAAAAAAATTAACAACTTAATAAATAAATCAATTTAACCATTCTATAAATTAAACAATTAATTAATTAAAATCAAAATGAGATTTAGCAATGTGAAAATTTTAATTGAACAAATTAATACAACCAAATTAAATCAATACTATATAAAATGACAAATAGAACACCAAATTTAAGGTATTTTATGAATGATCACCAAACTAAAATCCCTAGTTTTTTGCGAAACAATCAAAATCAAAATTTGGTGAACAATCTAGGGTTGACACCAAAGACCATGATCCCAAGGAAAAAGATTCATAAAAACCATAATCTGAACCATCACCAAAGGAGGAAAAATCACCACTCTTCATTGAGAAATATATATAGTAGAGTGAGTTAATCAAACAGGTAAAAGATTACAAATACAAGTAGAGTGGGTCTATAATAATATCATCAATTCAACACAGAAAGGGTTAATTGAGAGCTATTATACTCTAGGATACTTCTAAAACGAAAGGATATAATATTAGGTCATGAGGGGTCATTTTTTGGTAAAAGATGGGGGTCTAGGAATTTTAATAAAATTTTAAATGGGTTAAAAACACACATTCATAGTTTCATAGGGCACAATGCACATTTTTATGAACCATTCACCTTAACCATGATCCTCTACATAGGGGGTGAAATGTTTCACTTAAGTGACACATAGTTTGAAAATCCATACTCCCAGTAGGAAAATCACATATGTTTATGTGTGCACAATTTAGAGAGGGAGGATCCATGATATGGACAAGAAATAAAAAAACTGTGTTCCACCTACCATGCCTCTAAAATGGGGCACATTTTTTAATTATAGAAACCACATGGTTTTCCCTAACCATGAACCATCTATGTGCAATACCATAGGCTTCCAAAGTTTTTAAAGTTCACCAAAAAGAAACCCAAAAAATCCCAATCATGGTATAACTAAAAAAGGGGTAAAAAATACATAAAAATATCATGGGAAATATTTATAAGGGTTAGGATCATAAAATATCCCCACCTTATAATATCACATCTTCAATCCATACACCCAAGAATCTATATTTTTCTAATTTAAAAATTTTGGTCTACTGATCCCATATTTCTTATTCCATATCCCACATTTCTTTCGAAACACATCCATGATTCATCAACACTCATAATAACAAAAGATTTTTTCCCACAACACTTTATCTCCATAGTTTGTAACATGATTTATATTCTCTTCAATGGATTCATCAAACTTAAGCTCAACATCATCATCATCGATCATATGAGAATTGTTTGGGTGATACTGCTGAAGCAATGGAACATGAAAAAAATCAGATATAACATTATACCTCTATTGAAGATCTAGTATGTAAACTAATAATCAGATACTCTCCAAAATTTAAAATGTCCTAATAAACCTATGAGAAAATTATTCATAAATATGTATCATATGGTGAGCCATTATAACAACTCTAAAAGGAATACATGATCAACAAATTTAACCTGAATGGGTTATCAATATCAATCAAATATAAATTTTTACTACTCTATGATATATCCATACATTTTCCAACCAACGTGACCTGTTCTAATGTATCATGTATGTGACTCAGTCCCAACAAATCATATTGAACTACCTCCATCGAGCATAGAGGTGATCTGTATGACCGACCATAAAGTGCCACATATTTGGCCATCAGATAGTCATACAATAACTATTGGTATTGGTGAAATCAATGGGAAATAAACTCTTCTCACAAGTACAATTAAATTTATAGGATATAAACCCATAACATAATTTCCAAAACCTATATAGTATATTTTGACTTCGAATTTTTCAATAGGCAGAAAGCCAAACTCCGAAATATCTAAGTACCCAATGATTTCTGTAAGCATTTCCAGAAGCATAGGTGAATTTCATATCATGATCTAAAACAATACTCTATTAAACCCCAAGTAAAATGATCATATCTTGAACATACATGCCCCCAACTAATCCACTGTGAATGTCTCTTGAAATAAAGAAATGATATACATTCATTAATCATTATAGAATCACTCATATAGATTCATTCATACATGGAATCCTCAGAAGACTAACCATGAAGCCCCTTGTAACATCATCCTATTTCAATTTCAAAATGGGAAATGAATATAGTAAGCCTCTAGGTCATTAATGCTCGACCTTCATCAACATATAGGTGTGGCATCGTGTCACAAACCCTAAAATGTCCCTTTTCATGCCCATTTACTACAACTTTTGATATAGGGGACAATATATTTTAGACACACATGGATTTCCCACCCACTTTATGTCATGAAACTCACACATAAACTCTTAAAACATACATGTATGCACATAAAATTGATATTGAGCATAGGTAATCTTATTCTCATCTATAGTCCAATTAGATGGTAACACCACACTTTCAAGGAAATCATTCAAATAAAAAACTCTAGATCTCCATTCTATGTCTCCCTGATCTGGATCATAAGTGTGGACTCAAAAATAAAAGGATACATGGGTTATCTGATCTGAACCTTAATGAACTACAATATTCATCTCATCCAGCAATGTCATCATCTTCCACCAAGAACCTATATCTTGAACATCTTGAGTATGTGTCTTCCTTCTTGAAGTGTTATTAATATTGTTTCAATTCTCAAGTGTATACTATTGATAAATTTAATAAAAGTACATATATTCAACCAATCTCCATTTCAATATATTCAAATATCACTTCCAAAATATATACTTTATGTTTTTGTGGTAGTATACACAGTAATCTTTTCTCCAAATTGATAATTCCACACATACTTCACGAAAAAAAAATACCACAAAAAACTATGTATCATGTAAAGGGTAATTCAATTCATATGTCCTCAACATCCATGACCCATAAACCACCAATTTATCTCCATGAAATAACAATACTCCAAGCATGAACCTAGATGCCTAAAAAACATGTCATACACCTCACCCAACACCGGTAGTAAAAAAAACAAGCGGTATTAAAATGCTTCATCAAATCCTAGAGAGAATTATAACATGATCCAAACCAATAAAAAATAATTCATTTCTTTTTCAATCCCAAAAGTGGTGCTTCCATGAGGGAAAATTCCTAGATGAACATTTGATAATAACCTGTTAAGTCCAAATAACTATGTATATAAAAACATTATTAGGATGATATCAATAAACCATTTCCAGCACAATATCTAGGTCTACTAACACACCTTGATCATATATGTTGTGGCATATGAAATGTACCCTATCATTCTAGAATTTACACATTGATATATTGGAATATATAAAATGGTCTCTCAGTGTACTCAGCATGATGTCAATATGTTGGACATGATTGTAATAAGTGTTAGAGTACACCAAGATACCATCAACAAAAAAACAAAACAAAATGATCCATGTAAGGGTTAAATATTCAATTCATCTAATCCATAAACACATATGGAGTGATTTCATCCCAAAAAAGTATCTCAATAAACTCATACTTGTTTACCTACTTCTAAAAGAAGTATGTGGTATATCAGAAGGTTCAAATCATAGATGTTGATACCCTATCCAAAAGTGAATCAATGAGAAAATAAATATCCTCTAAAATGGGAAAATAGATCATCAATATGTGGAAGATGATATCATTTATCCATTTTTATCCAAATGAATTTTCATTAATCAACACAAAAACACAATTTCTTGTCAACCATTATAGGAAAAAATTGGAAAACCCCAAAGTGACATACTCGAAAGGCTAAATACCTTATCAATAAATTCTTCTAGTTGTGTCTTTAGTTCTGGATGCTCTGTTGGTGAAATTATATAAGAGGAAATATAAAATGGTTCACCTACAGGAATCAGCTAAATTAAAAACTAAACATCACTCTCAGTTAAAAACCCTATGATGTACTCGGGATGTATGTCCTAGACTCAGTCAACTATAGGTGTAGTGACATCATCCTTCAAAACCAAATTATCTAGAAAAATACTTGAAACATTGGTGGGGAGCTCCCATAGTTGTTGCTAAACTGGCCCTGCAAGGCCTCCCTAGAAATCCCACTCTCCAGGATGAATATAATTGGTACCCTCAAGACATGTAAAGGTCAGCCTTTTATGTTAAAAATTAATATGGTCTTAGTATGCTACCAACAAGTCCATAATAAAAACAACTTCAAAACACAACATGTGAAGTATGTGCATAACTCAATGAAAATTATACTCCCCAACATCGATTGAACACCCCTTTTATAAATAGATGTTCATTATCTTCACCCCCAAAGGTCTGTCAATCATCATAACTCTAGTAAAAAATTCGACATTTATTCACAAATTATTTACAAAATGAGATGATATAAAAAGTGAGATTCCACTATATCAAATAATTCACCAGAACGTGTAAAAGCTACAATAATAGTACCTATTGATATCTATGGAAAAACCACTATATCCCAATGTGACGGATGAACTACATGCAACATTACTTCCCCCCTTCAGTGTGATGTAGTTTGACTACCATGAGTTGAACCTGATAATTTATATGGGTTCTTATTTCCTGATATACAAAGTCCAGTACCACGACTGTAAAAACCTGAAGAACTCCAACTTCGCTACTGATATGGGTTAGAAGACCCCCTTTGAGTACATTTAATAATCTTGGATCCTCCTTCACCACCCATCAGTTAAGGGATTCCTTAATACCTTATTATGTGAACCATCATACCATAGGCCACATAGTCCACTGGTATTTAGGGACTTTGTGTATGTATAAAAACTGATCTACACACTGGTGGTATTATATTCTGTTACTTCATTGAGTAACTTGACCTTCTCCCTATTCACACTGTTTTATATATCCCTTGTTGATGTTATCATAGAGTCGCTTAATAATATCAGAATACATACATTCTGGTTGTCCCTTTGAAACCAGAATCATTCCACTAGAATCCTTTTTCATGTTCCCCTCATAAATGAGATCCTTATTCACCACATCATAAAACATTTTCAGCTGAAATCTATAATCCTGGGAGAAAATCTCCCACTTATGGCCAGGATGGAAATATTTCTCCTTAGTATTTTCAAATGATTTCAAAACTGGGACAAACATCTATAAATGAATGAAGCAACCAACATAGACCATCACATACATACCCCCTAGTTCAACCACATAAACTCATCTACATTATCATACAGAATTATCTATAAGTAAAAGAGTTCCAGAAACATATCTTGAAGGTATTTACAAACCCATAATCTCTGGATCATAATCAAGATTAGGAATATCCCACAAGTTTTTTTATGATCTTCATAGTATATAAGGATAAAATTTAACCCTCCATTCCATAGGAGTCTCTAAATGGGCAAGGATCATCTGGATAAACTCTATCCAAATATCAGTTGTCTCAGGTCCACCCTCTCAAAAGGTTCTACAACTAGAACAAACATGTGATATCAAACATATTCTATATAATCTACTTTGGTCCTCTTTCCATAAACTATAAAAAACAAGAAATGTTCTCATATGACTGCTCTCATATTCTATCACATAGAACATTTAGAGCATCCAGTTCCACTACTGTAGGCACATTTCCCGCCATGTCCTCCTTTCTTTCTATCAACAATTATTATTGTGGATGGATATATCAACAATAAAAAAACATCTTAGTACAAAAAATACATCACTAAAACATTTTAACTATAGGTATTAAAATCAAGTTATAACAAGTTATCCCACACACCATTGCAGATAGTTAAAATTGAGGCACTATCACTACCCTCAAATATCCATCACCTAGGTCATGGATAACCTTGGGTAAAATGCTTCCATATTTCATAGTTTCCTATTAGATACCCATTTTATCAATTTTATTTTTCTAAAGTAATCATGATTAAAATTATTCATTTCCTATTAGAATCTATTTCAGTTTTTTAAAATACTCAAGGAAGGAAAATAATTTTTAATATAACACATACAAAAATATTTCATTTCTATCTAGGACTAAAATGATACATGTCACGTAATAATATTGAGTGTATATAATCATGCATTTATAATAAATGTGAATTCCATATTAGGTGATGTGTTATTTTTTAGAAAATAATCTCATTATAAAACAAGTGAATCACCCATGGTGATGTGACGTCCAACTTTAATAGAAAATGTCAATAACATTAACCCCACCCTAGGTAATTAATTCTCGCCATCCGCACATTGGTTATACACTCCCATGAATGATCCCATGAACAAGGACCAACACATCCTTTTCTTATGTATAGATTTTACATAATATTATTTAAAATTAAGGGATAGAAAAATTATTTGATACCAATTTTTATCATCATGACCTGAGTGCCAGAAGTTGGTTCCCCAGTTAGTTACTTGTCCTCAGGCATGCCAGCCTATATACCGGAGGCTAACTATTAGTAGAGAGGTTCTAGTATATAGCATGGGGGACTATACACTCTTTACAAATAATCACAATAATGGAAATCAAAAAACAATAACCAAGTTAAAATAAAAAATATCCCAGATAATACCATAATCAATAAGATCGACATCATATGATTATAAAAAAATCATAGATAAATGACCAAAAACTAAAGCATTAGTCACTTAATACCCTAATATGATCATGTTTCAAATGAAAACCCAAAATAAATACACACTAAAAACTCCCCAAGATGGTTCTTATATTATGTATTTATCCGTCATTCATGCTCCATTCTGCATCCCTACTCAACCATCTAACACAATGATCCTACACTTATCATGTCCTGAAAATATTAAGTCCATTGCGTTACCTATTAGGAATACCACGTAGGGTATGATTATAACTCAGTAGTCCAGCATAAAATAATTTCAAAATAACATCAAGTATATAATATTTTGTGAAGTTGTATAATGACTATAGTAAAATTATAACGTAAAAAGTTCTCACGATAAATAATTTCTTTATTAATAAAATCCAATGTTAATGATGATACCTAGAAAAAAATATCTACTCCTTCCCATTTCAGAGTACCAAATATCCACCAATCGGATACGACATTTCAAAATATCATGGGATTTCATAAATTATTTAATATTCAGTTGAAATTTATAAAATGGTGGACTAGAGAAATATTATATAACCCATGGGTATTACGAGAAGTAATCCCTATCCCAAAACTCATTGAACATAAGAAATCAACATAAATCATGGGGGAATAATGTGGAAGTGTGGTACACAATAGGTATTTGGAGTAGCAATCCCTGTCCTATAAAAAATTGGTCACATAAATCAAAAATATCTCATTTCATGATTTAAAGTTCAAAAATCTCATCTATCACCAGAATTATTAATCTCATTTACTCAACATATTTTATAATCTCAAAAATCAACCAATTTCATAATTAAATTAATCAACCAATTACATAATTCCATTTATCAAAAAATTTCATAATCCAACAAATCGATCAGTTAGTTAATTCGATTGAATAAATACAAACACCCAAATTAAATTATGAATATGAAAATTGACAATTAGACCACATACCTCATGGTATATGATGAATGTTCACAAAATGACAGCCCCCAATTTTCTAAAGAATGGTTAAAATCACCATAAAAAGACAGATATATGAACAATAGTTAAGATGAAGATATAAAGGAAAAATATCCCTCAAAACATTGATCTAAACCATATTCAATGTCGTAAAAATAATCCCTATTCCATTAGAAAAATATATAGTAGAGAGAGTAAATCTATGTAGTAAGATATCTCATACTGTAGAGGAGTCGATCCTTCAACCAGATCATTTAATTTCATAGAAAATGGGTTTTAGGGAAATAGAATCCTCTCAAGGACCAAAAAAAATTAATGAGGTTTTATTAGGTTGAGTGGGGTTGATTGTGGGTAATAAACAAGGGGATCATATTTTAAATAAAACAATTTGGGGGGAGGGGGTCAGAAACCAACATGTATGGTTTCCTATGTAGGGAAACACTATTTTTCCAACCACGTTCCTTAACAATGACCTTCTATATAGCTGGATCATTGTTCCCCCTTAGTGTCACATGGTTTGAAAAACCATTCAACCCCCTTGATAATACTGGGTATTTCATGGTGAAATTATTGGGGGTTGAGGATGAATGGTCTTTCCAAACTGTGAACCAATCATTTTCCACCTTCCATAATTCAAAATTGTGGAGCATGGTTTCCTAAGGAAAACCACATAATTTTCCCTAACTATGCGCCAACAGAAAATCACCCCATTGGATCCAATTTTTATTGAATTTGACCCAGAACAACTCTAAAATAAAAACCTACAAAGGTATAACTAAAAAAATTGTAAAATAATAACTAATTATATCGTGAGGCATACCAAGAAAGTCCTGGATCATATAATTTGAATGATGTTAAAATCCATTTATCAACCTCAATATATTGAATAGTTACCTCCTTAGTGGCATAGTGAACATTATAACAATATTCTACATAGTAGGAACAAGATATAACTTAATAATTCCTTAATAAAAAGATATTGAATATCAATGTTTATTGAACACGAATATGGAACCATATTTATAGATAATTAGACGACACTTTGATTATTACAACCCACAAATAATAGAAACATCCCATCCACATTTAAATATTCCAATTTAGTTATCATTAAAATCAATTATGATGTATATTGAGTTTTATATATATTTTATTCTTCAGAAGTACACATGTTCTCAGAAATTTTATTCTTTATGTGACTACATACACACCATTAAACAAAAAATAAAACACCACATTTTTTTTGAAATACATTCATCTATAATTTCAACTTAATATCCATCTGTATGTCCAAAGAGATAAATAATTAAATTGATATAATTTTTTTATTTTAAATCCATAATTTGTTTAATATATATGAGAATAGTTTTTCCTATATTGATATGAGATTTATTATGTACACTTTTGAATCTATAATACAACATAACGACATACACTATATTTAGTCATGAATATATTTAGTATTGTAAACTCTAAACTATCTTCATGAATTCACATAAAAAATTTACTTTATTTTTTTAATCCATAATAAACATGGGTACTAGTAAAATTGGGATAGAAACATGATTTTAATCCTCAATGCAAAAAATTCACTAGAATTTATTAGCAATACTTCCCTTGAGATAAAAGGATATTTTCTTCCCCAAGAGAAATTTTTAAACCCAAAAAAAACTCATTTATAAAATTATAGACATATTAAAAATCCATTTCATCTCCATATAAATATCATTAAACATTGATTCATAAATTATTTCTATGTTAATATCATCATCATAGTGAATAAAAAAATGTTTCACCTTTTTTTTTATATTTAATGGAATGTTTCATATCTACCATGCATTTCTTTAACATTATCAAAATCAAAAAAGTATCTAACATGGAATAAAATAATCTTAGTGATTTTTAGCCCACATGTATTCCGTTTCTACCTAAAAATGAATCATTTATCTTTCCTACATAATAAACTATCTATTTTCATAATATATACTTCCTCTTCCAACTCTCAATTGAGAAAGGACAACATTACATTGATTTACAAAATCATGAATCAATTATTCACCATACTATAAAATAAATATGCAAATAGTATTAAGACTATAAATGAGTGAAATGGTCTCATAAAAATTAATTCTTTTAAACAATGGTTACCCTTTACTTAAAATTATTTACCTATTTCATACCACTTCTCCATTTTCATTTATATTTTTATAATAGAACAATTTTGTTTTGATAAAATTCCTATGGGTTAGAGTGGTATAAAATCCAATGTATCATTTTTAAATATGTAATCTGACACCTCATTCAAAATATTTATAAACTCTTCATTCTTTAAATCCACTTTGACATCTATTTCTTTACCCTAAGAAAACAATGTGGTGTTTGTAATTATCCTCAATGTAATCCTAGGTAAAATTGACAGTCCTTGTTATATAATAATATTTTAATCCTCCATCATATTTACTATCCTTTTCTAAATCGAAAAATATTTTTCTTGATCATTGTAATTGAATGAGTGATTATATTACATCTTTAAATCTTTTAAATTCTCATTATATTGAGAATCTTCAACCAGCTTCTTAATAAAATATGCTTCATTATATTTAGCTTTGAAATTTTCTAATTGAAGTATGATTTAATTATTTTTGAATTAAAATATCTATTCATCAGTATTGTGAACAATAATTCCTATTTTTATTTTTTAATAGTGATATAATCTTCTATACGAAGGACATCTTAGAAAGAAAATATGGACTCTTAAATGCTCAAATATCCTAATAATTTTTCCTTTCAATATGAAAATAAAGGTGATTAAAAATAACCTTATATTTATTCATATTATTTAATTACTATAATACATCTCATATTGTGACATGTCTATATTTGGTTGATATGAAAAATGGTTCTGAATATGAACCACTATACATATTTATTTTCTCTATAAATTTTGAGAAATGTCATACTCAATGAACATAGTATATTCCTTATACAGAAAATTCATATTCTTATACTCAATGAAACCATTTTTTCTTAGGTTTAATAGTTCATTGAGTTCATTATGAATCCCTTTTTTCTCCTGATATACTTTAAATATTAAAAAATAAATTCATCACTGTAGTTTTTCATGATCTTATTCAAAGTAAAATGACACTCCTAATTAGTTTTTTCTAAAATTCATAATATTCTATAAATACTTCAATTTATATGTACTTAACATAATTTATACTGAACAAATAATCATACACTTTTTATTATATTATTTTTAACATAAAAATCCAGTAAAAAATATAAATGGTTCTAGAGGTATAGTGTCATTGAAAGAATAGGTTAATGATATATCAACATGCAACTAAAAATATAAAATATTTATTTCATTATCCATAGAGAATAAAAATACACCATTGATCTTATAAAAATAAATAATATAATTAATGGAATAAAAAAACAATATTTGGTGATATATAAGTCCTAGTAAAGTAATATTCATGACTACATAACATATAATATGATTAAAAACATATAAAAAGTTATTATAAAAGAAAATCATGATGAATAATCATATAGAATATTAAAATAAATAATATGACCTCATAATATTTTGATATCATATGAATATGGAAAAACATATAAAATGAAATATGTATAAGTCGTTACTCCCTACGAAGACCACATAACATCGATGAATGTGTCACATAATCGATTAGGATTACAACTTTATAAAATAAATACTATATCCTGAGATATAAACATTAACTACTTAATTAGACCAGTAATTTGTCACGCATACCATAATATATTAATTCATATGCGTGGAGTGTCCCATAAATGATTATGTTTAGTCCCTAATCTAATAAATACCATATCGTTAGAAATAAAAATTATCTAATTAATTTGATATGTAATTGGTCACACATATCATAACATATAAATTAATATGCATTCCACATAAGAGAATCAAATATAAAACATAATCATAAAAAGTACCCATCTAATGTAATTTATTTCCAAATTACTGTCAAGGAATAATCAATGTAAATTTAATAAATATTTCAAATATAAAAGGAATTAAATATTTTAGTCAATAATATTTTAGTAAATAACAATATGTTTGAAATATAGTGTTCATTTGAATAAAAATTAAATAGAAATGGTTGATAATTTTTTATATAGATACACCATTAAAATGACGATTTAAAGAATCGATAAAATACATTTAATAATGGTAATAATAAGGAATTTTCATTAAAATGAGAGGTAAAAAATGGGAGAACATAATATAGTTATTATTTTATGAAACCATTAGTGGGTAAAATAATTTTAAGGTGTGTAACATGAAAGGATTAAGGGATAGAATATTTCCCTTGAATTTGGTTCGATTTTATAGAAGGTATTCTGAAATGATTGTAAGACATTCATAAACACCAAAGATAAAGGGAAAATAAGTAAGGTATATTTTTATGTTACATATTTATATAATTTTGAAGCATCCTATAAAAATAAATTGAGATAGAAATTGATGTAGAGATAAATAATGAATTATCTATTGAAAAGTGTGTAGTTAAAAGAGTTCCCATATCTCAGTTCGAAATTCAATCTAAACATCCACATAACTTCTTGATTAATAAAATTATTTTATTAAAACATTTATTGATAATATTATTCAACTACTTTTGTGGTTTTATTGATAATTTATGTTTTTAGAGTAATTTAATTATGATATTGAGTCTTTATTATTTGTCACATGGTTGTTCATTTCATGGTTTCACGGTCACATTACTTGTGGGTGAATATGAAATTTCATTATGGAATGGTTAAATAAACATAAAAGATAAATGTTATGGATTTAATTTATATCATTAAGTTCAAAATGTTCTTATAATAAAATTTTATTCACAAATAATATTTATTCATATCTATTATCTGTTAATTCTATATTCATTGTTCATTTATTAGAGTTCTCCATCCATAATGTACTCGTTGGGATTACTGTAATATTATGCCTATATATACATTCCATAATGTGAAAGAAAATAAAAAAAATACTGATTAATATAATTTATCACCATAAAAAATCAAATAAAATATTCATTAATTTTAGTGGAAAAAATTATGTATGTTTTTAATAGAGGTGGGGAAGCAAACATATTGTGAACAAATTCTTGTTTTAGAATGAAACGAGAGGAGGTTGGATAATGGATATTATATCAAAATAATAACATTATAGTATATTTATTATAGTAGAGACATTATTTTATATTACATGGGGTAATTAATGAGTATTTTGAAAATGAAATGAATTTAAAAGAGTTAGATTAGGAATATTATATATTTGAATACTGTCTCTAGAAATTCTCTTTTAGGTGGCTTGGTTTTGCCTTTTAAATAGACTAGAACATTGAGGACATAAAGAAGAGTGTTGGGAATAGAAGTTTGTATAAAATTTTTAGCATCCAAGGAATATAATTTTTTAGGATAAGGAGTGATGAGGGGTGGTATTTATATGGGGAGGATATGATTTTTTTTATATAATATTAATTAGTCTATTATTTTTTCTCAAGGCAAACAATAGTTTCATTTATTTTGACTATATAATGTAAATATTTAGTGAGAGTTATAAAAAAGGTTATTACTTCATTAATTACTCAACGATTCATGTGTTTATCATATAATATTAAATGTCATATTTTTGGTAGGTTGCACTATTCACAAATAAAAATCAACTATTTTAGGTAAATTCAAAAAAAATCATCATAATATTTTTTTGATGTTTACAATATAAAAATGAATTTTATTTTATGAAAATATTTCTATAATTGATTGAAAATTATTTTTTTAAATAAAATCCAAATTATAATTTAAAATACAAATTTTGATATTATAATCCATTTTTCAACCATTAAAAAATCACATATGATCTCATGAAATTATATCATCATTATAATAAAACATAAAATTATATTATAAACTAATTTTAGGAATATAAAATTTATTTTTTTATATTTATCATAAAAATTTAAACAATACTTACGTGTTTAAAAAAAAAACCCAAAATCATATTTTATCATAATTAAAACATTAATTTATATATATAATGATATAATTTATTTATATTAAATTTTATAAGAAAAATAAATATAATTTTACACTTAAATAGGTTGTGATAGTATTGTAATAGTTGAATTACAAGTAAAAATCACTAGAATTATATTCCAAAAAATATGATTTGTAATTCTTAAATGGGTACCCTATATTCAATAAATACAATAAATATTATTTTTTATTCATTCAATTCTATTTTTCCTAAAGGATTTATATAAATTTATATATATATATGTTTGTGTGTGTGTGTGTTTAAAATTAATATTCCACTAATAATATTCTATTTCATTCTTGCATTGTTTTCCAAGAGTGAGAACCTTAGAGGTGTTTGATCATATCCTATATTTTATGTTATACTTATCTTATTTTCAATTTTTTCCCACTGTAAAAATTTCAATTTTTATGTTTATATATATTCATTGAATTCAATGATCATGTAAATAAAATAATTTTTTCTAAACATATCATGTCTTCCATGTTCATTATATAATACTACATTACTTACAATGAAATATTTATATAATTAGATGGGAAATTCAATTAATAAAATTATAAGACATTACATTCTTCCACATTAAGAAAATTTTCCATTTATATATTATTTCACCTAATAAGATAAAAATATATGAGGGTAATTATATTTTATTTATTAATTCTAACCCCATGTCGCCTCCTAATACTAATGGTTATGCCATGGTACCTTTATTAGGTGAGTAGTGTTATTGTCTAGAACATTGTATTTATAGTCTAATATATTCATCAATTATTACCAAAAAGATAGATCATTATCAAACAATATCTCCTCTAGATTTATTACTTGTGAGGGGTATGGTATGTACTTTCTGAAGAGGGATACGTAGAACACATCATGTACATAATACAAGGATGGTGGGAGGGCTAGTAAATGGGTCAAAACATCGATGCAGTCAATAATATTAATGGGGATGATGTATCTAGGACATAGAAATCCATGATTCCCAAATCTAATGACAATATTACATAGAGTTATTTCAATAAATACTTAATATATGACATCAAACATCAAATTTCCCAAATTGTATCCACATTGCTTTATTTTTTTGACTTTGATGCACCCTTATGCACTTTTGAATGGTCATGACATTTTCTACAATTTGTTACCATTTTAGGCCCCAACATATTCTATTCAACCACTTAATACCAAATATTTGTTTTTATACATCTCCTCTCATAATGTGCTATATATTGAGCTATTTTGAAGCATGAGTGGAATCTATTAATGTATAATAACTTTGTTTTGGGAAGATATTGACCCCATCCTCCATTAATGTTTATAATGTATGCTCGCAACATATTCCTATGTTTTTATTTTCATGATAATATTGGCTATCGTTTTTAGGTTATAATCCATTAAAGTTATTTCATAAGAAGCCCTGTGCAATTGAAATAATGTGATAAGTATTATTAATATGGTCCACTGAAACCCATATATCATTGTTTCCACTTCCCATTGATAATTTTCCCCATTTACATGTGTGTATGGGTAATGGTTTCATCATCCATATAGAATTTTAATTATTTATCATTCATTTACCAACATAATAGTGAATTGTATTTATTTTAAACGATCTTTTAATACATATTTTCCCACCAATAGTTCTCTTAGATACATTGATTCATCTTCCATCTCCCTTGGGGGATTGAGAAGGTCGAGCTATGTTAATAATTCAAATACTCATTCTATATATCCATATTTAATGGTACACATAGTCATGACCCATATAGAAAAACTCCTTTTTAAAAAAAAATTACTCCTAGGATTTACCTTTTTTATAAGTCCAATATTCTTATAAATTTCAAAAAATAAATCTTTTAGTATCCTTTAAAAACACTAGAAATGATGGTTGATAAATAATTTGAAAAATGAATGATTATGTTCTTCATTTTTTTATTTCTATGTTTTTCCTATTAATGAATAAGAAGGTTGGATCCATATCAACTACCAATATTGAATTTTTTTTCAGATCCTTTCTAAATGGTTCATCTTTCAATTTTTTTTATTTCCCATTGTGGTAATGGTTTGAGAAGTCAAATACCTTGATTAGATCTACCCTTCTTCAGTAGATAATATTAATCTTATTCTTTGTGAATAGATATTTGAGGAACTTATGATCTATATATCTTTAACACTTCCAAAAATAGAGATAATTCAACTTGTTTTCCAAAAAAATGATAATTACAAAAAAAAAATATTATCTTGGATAGTCATACTCATGAACATTCAATTTAAATAAAACATAGGTGATCACATTTTCATTTCACATTCGAATATATATGAATACCACCATTAGTGGACCCCTATATACCAAAAAACGTAATTACAGAGGGGAATCATATGTAATGGTGTCATGATATTAATGTTTTTTAATTCCTTAAATCTATCTTCACATTTACTTATCAAACCAATTAATCACTTATGAGTTATCATTGTTAGAGGGTTTTAAAACAATCGTATGTTTTTCATAAATATTTAGTAATATAATACATGAAATGGGAGCTATGAATATATTGTGTTGTTGTTGGTCTCATCTAGTCCTCAACATCAATTGTCTTAGAAGAATATATAAAAATCCATTTACCTGTGATAGTATACTCTAATAAGGATACATAATTATTTCAAATAAAAGATTCACTATATTATAACTATGAATTCTCCTATTGATAAAAAATTTTCATGATATTACAATTATTTTCATGATCATCTATTCTTGGAAAATATTAGAATATCATCTTAAAATACTACCACAAATATATTGATGAAACCAATAAAGACTCAATTCATTATTCCATAAATATTTTTGGATAATTAGTGAGTCTGAAGGGAATTACTATGATCCCATTGAGACTAGAACATGTTTGAAATGATGTTTTGAGAAAATATTAATTGATATCAAAATTGAAGGTCCACCATAGAGAAATACTATCCCCCATGTAGTTGACTGGAGAAGTCATTTATCCATGAAATGTGATACATGGTGAATGTCATGATATCATTAATTTTTGGTTAATTAATATATAGTTATATTAAAAAATCCCACTTCATGAAATGGAGGTCCAAAGAAACCAATAGTGAATCTATTGGGCACACTAATCCCTTTAATAGATTATATTATAACACCGTTATTTTCAGTTACTCTACTCAATAGTAATTAATTTTTAAGGTGACTTATATATGGGGAGATATCATGGTATAATTTCAATTCAGAACTCAAAATATCAAACAATATGCATATTTTTATACTATTTTAAGAATATTTGAGTACAATCCTTCTCAATAGGCATTTCGTCAATCATGATTTTATCATTTTTCAAAATAATTTGATCAATATATGATTTTTCATATTATAAGAATATCCATACATGAGTAATAGATTCTAATTTAGATTAATCATCTTCCTAACACATGTATATATTTATGGGTTAACTTTTTATATGAAGTGTGATCTCTCTCCCTAGAACATTGATGTCATATTTTAATTAGTGTAGCATATCCATGCCCAATATAGAAATAAAACTCCACTAAATAATGTTATATTTTATTATAGTGAGGATTAAATCAAGTAGAATTGGTTGTGAAGGAGTTAAATACCTGGTATACAAAAAATTCTCATTTTTCATTTTTATCATTTATCTGAACAAATATTTTATGAGGAAGTTGTTTGAATTTTTGTTCTAAACACTATATATATAGAATAATGAGTTGAAATATTTTCAAATTTTAAATTATATATTCATAAATAGATAAATAACATATCTATAACCATATCATTATTAAGATACACCAAAGTAACTGTTGTATAATTTTCCCTTCCATTAAATTTAAGACACATAGGCTATTTTCATTGACTATCTATGAAAAATATTGGCTTAGGGATTTGGATTTAGTATTTAAAAAGATCCTTAAAGTTTAAACTATATATCATTCGTTGAGTGTTGATATGAACATTTTTTCCACATTGTATTAGTTGTAAATTCTTCCCTATTAGACATTAATTATCCTAATTTTCATCTTTTCCACATTCGAATCATCACCAAGATCCATTTATATTGTTTCCAATAGGCTTCATACCACACATTTGACACATGGGATGTTGGGATTTCTATCCTCCCTGAAATTTATCTATTTAGCCTCTTGATGTAAAATTCATTTTACAATTTTTATCTATATGACCATGAGACCATAAAGTGTCTCCAACATTATTCTCAACCATGAGGGAAAAAAGAATAATTTCTTCATTCTTGTTAAATTATCAAATTACTAATTGTTTTCATGTAAAACACATTAATCTACTAACGAAACTATCCATATTAAATTTTCAATTGATATCGAAGCCGGAAGTGTACCATGTCATCCTTGTGATGTTTTCCTCAAACTCCCTAATAGAATCATCTTCCTTTCTATTTAGTATAAGGAAAAACCTAATAATTTTTAAATGAATATTTTGGGGAAAATATTTATTAAAAATTATTTTCATGAATACTTCCCAATATATAGATTCAATTTCCTCTATAGAATTCTTCTTCATGATCAGTATCCACCAATGATTGACTTTCCACTCTATGTGATAAATGGATATCATGACATTATTTTGTTTTTAGAAATACATGATTGATAATATATTCTCAGTGAAGTTAATAAATAATTAAATGCTAATTGTATTATAATATCCATTAATATATGATGATTTTTCATAAAAAATACTCAATTGAAACTTTCTAGTTATTAGTTGATGGTAGGGTTCCACCTGAAACGAGTTACTACTTATAGCATGTGTTAGTTGAGGAAATAAATACATGATGTTCCCAGTTCCAACTACCATAAGGTTCATTATATAATTTGGGATATCATCACACTTACTATAATTCTTTCTATTTCCATGGTTTCTCATTTTTCACACCATTATCCAAAAATAGAAAAATAATGTGAGAATACCTTAACTAATAAAAATTAAAAATTAAACTTATAAACATATAAAGAATTACTTATTTGTAAAAACTATTTCCTAATATATGAATCTCTAGGTATCAATATTTGATTTCCAATCTAATTTCTCTCTTATGTTTTCTATCCAAATAATCTAGTCATTTACTTTATAATAGTTTGTAATGAGTTTGTTAATTTGTCAAATCATTTCTCATGAGAGTTCAAAACCATGTTTCCAGTAAGGCTACAATGTTCAGCACTAGGTGATAATTGACTTAATATTCATGTAAAATTTTATAAATTATTTTCTCTATGTAAAATTATTCTAGATCCATATCAACATATAGTATCTAAAAAATCACTCAATTTCATGGATACCACTGTCTCAATAATTCATTTAAATTCAAGTATTGTTTCCAATACATAGACTTTTACAAATGGTTATAAATAAGTATTATATTCATAATATACCAAAAACAAATATCCTTTCTAATATTAATATGTTTTGAAAACCATTCATTTTTAAATATAATTACTTGTTTTAAACAAAATTATTCATTAAATATAAAATAAGTATAAAAATGCCTAGTGCATTTTTAATAATTGGTATATAAAAAATCATACTAAAAATAAAACAAATATATTTAAATATCTATAATGAGATATTAAATATATTTGAGATCTTAATTATACATAGGATAAACTAGGGAATTCATAGACATAAGTGAGAGCTAAAAAGCCATTTAAGAGAATAAACATGATAAGAAAACACAATGCACGAAAAAAATGAATATCCAGAAATCCTAAGAGATGAATATCGTGATTAATAATGTGAGATGCTAACATAATGAAAATTTTATAATAATACCAGTGAATAATAAGAAATTTGGAAGCAACACAAGACACAATATAAGAATAATTCAAGGATAACTTCCAAGATAACATTATTTGGTAGACATAGTCCCGTTATGGATTAGGTATACTCCCGAATCATATACATAATGTCTCATGAGATAGAAACATTAAAAAATTAACTGAAGAAATATAAAGTCGTACCTATCATTATATATTTCATATTATGTGTTCCACAATATTAAATAAATATTAATGCATAGTTATAATAATTATCCATGTAAAGAAATGGGTTTCTTAATCTTTCTATATACCATAATTAATGGAGTTTTAATAAAGATTAAAAAAATGAATAAATTATGTTCTAAATCTATTAATATTTGGGTATATAATAATAGTTATAAAAATAATATTTTTATTTGGGAATAACAACATAAATTGAGTGTTACAGAATAGGATTAAGGGATTGATAGCATCCCATTTATGAGGTTTATTTTGAAATAAGAATTTGAGGAATGAAATTATAGAATGTATTTCTCAATTAAATGAAGTGATAATAGTATAGTTATGTATTTAAGAATAATATATAAATAATATATATTCAATTTATAAAATCATATAGAGAGAGAAAGTGTTTTTGTGAGAGAATGGTCAAAACCAAAATAAAGGAGGTTCAAGGAGTTCACATACCTTATGTATTGTAATTATTTTTACATGTTAGAAAGTATTGTATATTAAATACAGATTTACATTATATTTATTACATAGAAGTACTCATATATATGATAAGAAATATTATTTTATGATAAAATATCGAAAAGATTTTATTAATTTATTTATTTAAAATCATTGTTCCTGGTGAAAACTAATTCTTTTTTATGCATGTTTTGATTCGACAGTCTCGATATTTATACATTGATAATGGATAAATAATATATTTAATGTTAAACATTATATTAACATAATATATTATATATATATAGATATATTCATCCATTGAATATAGATACAGAAAGTTGAATTACATTGTTCATGGAGATGATAGGTCATAAATTCATGTGAAATCTATTTCAATAATTAATGAATGGAAAAAATAAAGATAAATAAAAGTTAAAATTTATCTAATAATATCAATATAATGAATAAATATACTTATTTATTAAATCCGTTATTATACCCAACTATGATATATGGTGATAGAGAATGATTTGCATCAATTTATGAGGTAATTGTCCAATATACCAAGAAATAATGATTCCATTTCCAATTCATTGGAAGATCAGATGAATGTATTTGAGTAAATTAATATTATATAATCTAAAAATATAATATATAATGATTCATTATTTATGCATGATTCCATAATATTTTATTATGGTTGAATAAGAAATAATACTAAAACATTTAGGTAATATCTATACATGTTCTTCGAAAAACATCATTTTCCTTACACATTAAACCATCGGTGGATGATATTATACAAAAAAAGGCCTCTAAAATATGGTGATTAATGTAAATAATGTATTTTTATGGCATTTATAAAACTAAATGACTTTTTATGTGCGAGAGAAAGAGGATATAGGGTATCATTATATAATTGATGGGTGGAGGTACTCTTAGAAATTCATAAAATATTATATTAATATAAATAAATTCTCATAAAAATATGATATAATATAATATAATGTTATTATCGGATTATTTTTGGGACTAAATAATATCATATAATTTTTTTTGGGTATGTATAGATTCTTTTTTTACCATGACCTCTTAATTTTAAACTGTGTAATCCATTTTTGACAATTGCAACAACAATAATGTCTTTACTCTTTAGGGGACAATATAGATACTATAAAACGAATGTTGGACTCAAAATGCACCATATTTGATATATAAAAACTTTTAAAAATAACTTGGTCAATGATTGTATTTCTATTATTTTTAATGCAATTTATAAAATATTAGTTATTATAAAATAACATTAATTCCATTTTTGGATCTATTCATTTAATTTGTATTTGAAAAAAACACAGAAACATGGAATTTTATAACATTGAATCAAAACCATTTTATATGTTATTAATTTCTAAAAAAATCACATAAAATAAAAATTCATTCAAATTTTAGTAAATTTAATAATATTAATCTCATATTTTTAATATTTCTATTAATTGTATGAATATTTTCTCTGGAGTGTGTAATCATTTAATAAAATTATTTGTTCATAAAAACATATATATATATATATATAAAATAACATGAAATAAATTTTTTTATATTGTATAAAATTATTTTATAAATTAACTTAGCCTATGTTAGTCCCAATTTAAAAAATTTTGAAATAATAAAACCTAGAGAATGAAATTTTTAATTTTATTTATATAAATTAATATAAAGGTAAAAATAAATGAAATATACTCCCAAGTGGAAATATTTTAGAAAATAGATCAGTACTGACAATTAATACTCATTAAATATGATAAAGGAATGTTATATGGTAATTTTATAGTTACCATTAGATTAATTTTAACCTTAAATTCATGATTAACCATTACCGATGTGATGATTATTTACATCAGTTAATATTCAAAATAACTAAAAATAAATGGAACCATCTTAAAAATATAGAACACATGAATAAAAATATTGGATCCAATATTAAGTATTAAATTTATATATGTTTATGATATTAATTTTAGAATGAAACACAATATGCAATAAAAATAATTCTTTTGAAAAATACCTTTTTAGGTATAAGAATTTTTTTATCAAAAAACTAATTAATAAAATTCATTCAAAATAAAAATATTGATGAGTTTTATTAAAAATTAACTAAAAATATATAAATATAATAAAAAATTGAATTTAAATTTTTAACTACTTTAAAAAAAATCCTTTTTTTAATAGAAAAACTAATTATCAATATTTATTGTAAAATAAATTTTTTTAGATATATATTAATTTTTCAAGAAAAATATAATTTTTATATAATAATTTTAAAAATAATATACTTATTATCAAATTAAATATATAATGTTTCCAAAAAAAAATTTCAATGTTTTCTAAAAATAGCAATGAAACCCATTTTTGAAAATGATGTAGCTTTGAAAAATATAATTAGTACTAAAAATTGTGTTATTTTTTAATAATTTGTTATCAAAAAATTTAATTTTTTATGAACATTATATATTTCAAAAAAAAAGGTAATTATATTCAAATCTACAAATTTAAAAATTAGGTTATAATGATCATTTTAAATAATAATATTTCATTGTCTGTTTAGGCTCAGTATTGCTTGTTGTATATGCTATCAAACATGGTATTCTTTCAAAATGTCATACTGTTATCAATTTTTGGGTTTTCCTAGAAACGTCACAACTTTATGGATGTTATAATTTGGATGTAGTGTATATACATATTTACATATAGTTAATCAACATGAAGTGGGTTTTTGGGGTCTTAACACAACTTCATCATGGTGTGTGTCAAAGAGGCCTAACCGCAAACATGGCTATATACACTCATGGGACATTACTTCATCAGTAAATTTTATTTATAAACCATTATAAATAATTTATTTCATAAATAAAATAATTCATTATGTTAATCTGTGTGAGATAATAGAAGTACAATTAAGGTTAGTAGAACCATAATAAATATTTTATTAACCAAGTATGACATATTTGAAAGGAAAGTATCATAGGATGAAATGATGGTTTCATTATAGAATATATATTAGGATTGAGATTTAATATTCATATAATCTATTTAGTATTGATATTATATCAATTATTTTTCTTTTAGTATATTATTTAATCTGGATCATAAGGATGAATCTGAGAAAGGTTTTCACCCCATAACCACAAAATGTTATAACTGAAGAAGAGAGAATACATAAATAAATGATTGTAAAAATATATTATCAATATGAGAGAAAATGAGAGTTTTCCAGTATTAAATAGGTTGTTTTGGCTGATACCAGAATAGAATTTAATTTTCTATGATATAGATATTTTCATTAGTAAGTGATATTTGCCGATTTTATGTTAATATTATTAGGTTTATGTGAAACAAACACGATTATTTGTTTTGTAGTTTTTCTTTAATTTCATTATAAATTTAAAAAATGAATAAATTAAAAAAAAAGTTATTTTTGAAAATGATATATTTATGTGGATAAATATTGATGAATACATTATTAAGGTATGAATAACTCTTTATATAAATATATACTTGGTGTTGAGGCAGTAATGATTTGATTGATTTTTTGAAAAGTGAGTTAGATAAAATGGACGTTGATTATTTATTTTAAAAAATTTAATACATGAATTTTTTAATGTCTTTCTAATATATGGGAATTTGATATATGTATGACTAGATTGTGATATTTTGAACTAGTGATTAATTGACTTTAGGGTTCAAACATGGTTATTTTTAGAGGAACATTTAATTTCAAATTTGTTTAATATCTTGAAGACTCAAATTGGACTGAGAGAGAGATGTTCTAGATAATATATGGTTAGGTTATATTCACAATGTTGTAGATTATTTTATTAGTAATCGGTATTTTTATATATATATTTATATTGGAATATCAAAATAATGTATGATAACTTATATATTAGTTGTTTTATTCAGATTGAGGAATATAGTAAAAATACCATGATCAACAGTCATTATTTGTGTGTAATTAAATATTAAGAGGATATAATTTATTTAATAGTGTGGGGGATAATATAAAAACCCAATTTTTCCAAAATCAAAATTGTTTATATACAATATTTCTATAATGAGAAACTATATTTTTTCGAATAGAATTACAATTGAATAAGAAATAAGTCATACAAGATACGACATAAACTAAGATCACTTTTTTACATTCATAAGTAGAATGAAAAAACCAATTACACAAAACTAATTATTTCACAACATTTATTATTAAGCACCATGGATACAATACACCCATTAATGCTGTAATGATTATTAAGAGATAATAGTTTAAAAGAATATAATCTTCCAAACTAGGAAATATCATAAATAATCGTCATCCATTAGGATCTCAAATAGATATTTGAAAACCTATGATGTGGATGATAAATATGAAATAAGTAATAAACATGGAAAATTTATAATTTGAAAAACCAAATTTTCTTTTTCACATGGGAGTGGAATAAACAAATGATTTAGTCTAATTATGTATTAGATGAAATCATACCATTATAAGTATATCCATTATAAATATGGTCATTTAAAATATAGTAATACAAAATATTTTCATTTTTCAAATATAAAATAGATATAATAAACAAATGTATTGTTTTTAATAAATTTAATATAATATAACCCATATTGAAAAAATATGATATTAAAATTCTATACATTTGAATATGTATTTTTATATATTTTTCAAATAATTTTAAATATTAATATTATTATTTATGTTAAATATTATGTATATATTAAATTAAAATAAATATAAATATATATACGCGATAAATAAATTTAAAATTTTGAGTATAAAGAATTTATATTAATGGGTTTAGTGTATTTCATACAAATGAAATATTTCTTTTTTCAGATGATCATTTTGTTTTGTATTTTATATTTTACACTAATAAATTAAATTAAAAGAATTTATAATATTATTTGATATGAAATAAAATTTTAAAAATTTTAATTAGAAATTGATATCAAATAATAATTAAAATTTATGTTTAAACCCATAAATTTTCAATAGAAAAATATTATTAAAATATTAATTTTATTCATTTAAAAACTTATTTTTTTAATTTTATAATACGACATATAATAATGTAACAGAAATTTAGGATTTTGGTTGTCAAAATTTTCTTTTCATCAAAATTTTGGATATTTTAAAAAAGATTGATTTTAAGGTGAATTTAGAAAATAAAATCATTATAAAAAATAATTATTTATATAATTATTAGTATATATCTGATTTTGAAATTTAAAAATAAATTTTTTAATAATTAATATATATATTTTATAAGATTTTTTATTTTAATTATTTTTAAATTTGTAATCCCATATTTCAAATGATTAATTTACGTTTTATTTTTTAAGAAAAATGTTTTTAATACATTTTACATTTTGTATTATAATATAAATTTTTATTACATATGAAAATTATATATAAAAATTGATTAATAATTTAAATTAATTTGGCTAAAATTATATAAGGAAATTTTTATTTTTTGTGATCAAGGATATATAACTAATGTATGTAATAGTTACTATAGTAAAAAAATGGTAACATGACAAACCTAATTAATATAGGAAAAAGCAAGGAAAAAATGTTTTTATCTATTATTTATATGTGTGTGTAAGACTTATCAATTCTGTTATATATTATTTAATATTTTTTCCACATTCCCTCTGTGTGATTTTCAATTATTGATATTTTTTTTATATTTTCCCACAATCAATTCATTTTCACTAATAAAATGGTAACTTCTCTACTCACTTCCATCACACCAATAACCCCTTATTCATACACAAATATTCTCATTCCTCACCTAAAAATTTAAATCTACTATAATGAGGATGTTTTATTCTCAAAATACCACTCATAAATAGTTTAATCCCCTTCGAAAATCAGATAAATGATGTAGTAAGGCATAAATTTGTAATCGGTTCTAACACATTACTTTTATTCATTATGTACATTCCTTATTTATCAAAATTATTTTCATAGACTAAAAATTAGAATATAGTAATTCAAATTATACCTTTATGTGGTGATTATGGTTATAAAACCATTTTTCTCCATTCCCTTTTCCCTATGAATAAAAACGATTACAGTAGCGTCTACATAGACTATTTGCTCAAAAAATGTCTTGTTCAGTTTTCCTTAACCACAATATATGGATATTTATATTGATGAATTTAGAAAATATGTATGTTATTTATAAAATATTTTATATCACTAAATGATAAAACTTATTATTCATTTCTCTTATTCTGGGGAAAAATAAATCGTTAACCGGGCATATGAGTAGCTTTATGCCTCTCTCAGATGAATGATTTTGATTTTTAATTTAATCACTTCCTAACATGGTTGGAATGGATAAGAAGTTTAATCGATAAATATTATTTTTATGATATAATTATTCTTCAACTATTAAAATTTTTAAAACCTAGTTAGGATATCGTTAATTTTTTTGTTATTTTAAAATTTTAAAATAATCATACAAAGAGGAAAATCATATATTCAAATTATATAATATTTTCATATCTATTATCAATTCTTATAGATCCATTATATTTTTTATATCAAATTAATACAGGAAATTTTATTTAATTATGTTAATGGTGTAATGACACTAAAAATGACCACATAATCTCAGTTAAGCACAATGTGTTCATGTTTTGGTCAGTTTGACCACCTTCTTAAATTATACTAAAAAATTATATCAAATATTATTGATACAAAAAAATTAAAGCTATAATAAGATATAAATATGTAAATAATGATTTATTTTCAAAAAAATTACATCAATATTTATCTAATGAATTTATAAATAATTGGTTATCGGTTAAAAATCACTAAAGAATGTTTTTTGTTGATTTTATCTTCTATAATAAATACTTAATTACTCACACAAGGAAATAAAAAGGTCAAAATTCAATATATTAAATGCATTACAATTACTATAATAATATTTTAATGGTGATTTTTTTATAAATAATGACTAAAAACATAGTTAGTATGAAACTATTTGAAAATCTTAAAGATTACCCATTCTAGAAATAGAAAGTATGTAATAAATAACTAATTTAAAAATACATAATAATTATAAATTATTTTTATAAAATTTATCAATATTAATTTTTTTAATGGGGATTTTGATATTTCTTTTTTATACAAGATTTTATATTGAATTCTTCCATGTGTGGAAACAAGGTAAGGTTTTCATTATCTCAAAATTTAATTCATTATGTCATGTTTATGTTATAATCCATGCATTCTTTTTCATGGGAAAAATATAACCCCATTATTATTTTTAATCATGACCCCCATGTATATCATGACTTACTTGTAAGGTCCCAAAATTTTATGAATGGAATTATAATAATGGCTAAATTAAATTCCCTATTATGTAATATGAATAATGAAAATAGATGTACATGTTTAGTTACATTCTGTCATATTTAAAATAACATTAAGCATCATGACCATTTGTAATGTACCGTTGAATAGTGATAATATTCATTAAAATGATTAAGGGTTTTAATAAAGTGTAATTCACATATATAAATGGATCGATGACTTAGACCTGTAAGATCCTACCCTATATGGCCCATTTATTGAATCATATAAGGGAGATAACGTCTTTGGGATTTTTCCCGAGGCAAGACAATGATGACAATTGACAACAAAAACAAGACCAAAACTTTTTAGAGGAGAAGTTCAATCTCATCAAGATCGTAACCAGAATAATTTTCACCAAACCACCCTAGTAAAATACCATTATCGCACACCTTACCCATATATCAATCATGTGTGTTTTTAAGGTCTATGTAAGTCAAACATAATAACATGAATATTTAAATTTTGTTTTCAATTAAATAATAATTATATTCATCACATGTTTGTTTTAATTTATAAATCATTATGTAATGAGTTTGATGAAAATTATATTGTAATATATCAATGACCGAATTGTATTTTGAGATAATATTAAATTTGAATTAATTCATTCCTTTTGATAAATTATTTAATTTTTGAAATAAATCTTATTTCAATAAAAAAAATTATTAAATATTATATATTCAATATATATGATAATATAATCTAATGATGTGATATGTTATTTTTATAAGGGTCAAAAAAATTTAATTTCAAAAAATCATTTTTTTATAATCATATATTTCAATTTAAAATTATAATTTATAATATTTATTTAATGATTTCTAAAAAATAAATATTTTTTTGGAATTAGTGTTTTGAAATTATCTAATGATTAATTTGTAATTATTTTCCAAGATAATGTAATTTTTAGGTACAAAACTAAGACCGTATAAAAAACGATCAGTATTCGGACATCATAATGAAAAAATGAAACAATATATGAAATAATAGGTTTTCGTGATAATAATATTTTTATATTTAAAAATAATTTGTTTTTAAATTTTATTTTATTAATTTTATAAATCCTTTTGAATACCCAAAGATTATATTTTATTTTATGGTTTTTAAATTAATTCTTTGTAAACATGACAGACTTCCACAACACTATGGGTATTGTTTTAATGTTTCGGGTTCATGTAATTATAAAATAATTTAAAATACTACACTTCTTTTTAAACCATGAGAGAAAAACATTGGCCATGTTTGTGAATTTTTGTACCTTTCTATATAGAGTCAAAACCCATTGTTTTGAAAATAATAATGAACCCCCCTATTTTCCTATATAAACTCACAAAATCTACGAATATTATTCACTCAAAACCATTGGTTCCCAACTATAACCAACAATTACCTTTATATATTCCTCCCAAGGTTACCTTCACTCTTTATAATATAATTAAAATATTATGGAATCACCATATTAGTGTAAGGGATCCACTCCTCATCATTTTACGGACCTTATTTATGTAATGACTTTTGTATTTAACTACATATTGAAGGGAAATTATTTTAATCATGTACATTAAATTAATCATTATTTAAAATAGATTATATGCCCATTTCAAAATCATTAATCCCTACCATGATTAATTAGGTACCCCCACTAGGATATCAAATTCATTCTGTGATTTTTTTCACGCCAAGATTTTATTCATGAACCCTTTTTGTCATATTAATTTTAATTAATTTTTTACGTTTTTAATTATTTTACTAAATATATCTATTACTTCCCATATTATTATAATATTATTATATAACCCTTTAAATTTTATTTGTACCTCCCATGATTAATTAATAATCCATGTAATTCCACCAAAATTATCTTTTGATTTTCCATTCCAAACCGTTGTATTGTGAAACCATCACCATTTCCTCTAAAGGGAATTAATCTTGACGTAACTATAATTTCATAATTTCAGATTTAAATTTATTTTATCCATTATACATAATATAGAGATTAAATTTTATGTAATATGATCATATTTCAAATGATATATATGTGATAAAATTATAAATGTATATGATATGAAAGCTATTTCGGCACCCAAAATTATACAGCACTGCAATGAATTGGGTAATTTTTACACACAGGAGACATCATGTATCTTATTAGAGATTAAAAATATTACTATAATGTAATTTACCACCATTTTATAATGTTATTTCTATTATCCAAGGCCTATGTTTTTGATGCCATGTTTATTGTTGTTTCTATATTCCAATGTTTCCATGAGGCTATCAGGTTGTATCATTCCTCATTGTTCTATTTTATGATTCTCACCAATTTTATTCATATTTGAAATTATTATTGAATAACATGTAATATTTTATTTATTTTATGTTTTTATTCAGATACTAGGCTTTATATCTAACCCCTTTCTTATGTATGTTTCATTTTTATCTGGTGTAGTTTTTAGAGAAATCGAATTTTTGATCAAATTACAAATTTTTTATATAATCTTATAGTATACATAAATCAATTTGATGTTATATATAGATAATTTACCAAATACAGTAGTCTTCATGATCCTATGTATTTTACTAAATGTGTTTTATATATTTTATCAAGAAAAAATGTTATTAAGGATAGGGGTAGTTATTGTTGGTTTTCGATAAATGTTTATTTATTTCTAGAATTAAGATTAGAAAACTCTAATGAAATCCATAGGTATAAGACTAAATATAATGAAACATACCTAAATTTGGGTAAATAATATTTTTAGTGATTTCTAATAAAATAAATCTTTTTGGATAAAAAATGTGGTTGTGGCTCCCGCATATATGTACCAAGGGGTAATAACCTCAAAAACGTTGTTTTGAGAGAGAATCGACCATGAACTAATGCATGAGAATGTGTCTTATTGTGATGTTGGTTTGAAAATCATATGGGATATTATTTGGTAAATTCATAATCTTATTATGAACCATTATTAATGAAAAATAAATTATATTAGATTTTATACTATGAAATAGATCATGGATAACATAGATTGAATGATAAAAATTCATATGTTAAGGAATATAAGTTATTTAAGATTTATAAAATTAAATTTCATAATTTCCCTTTTATGTGTTTATTATTTTCAATAACATCATCCCTAATTTTACTTTTATTATATTCAATGGATTGAGATTAGGGGAATCATGTCAAAATCTACTATGACATGCAATGTGATGAATTCCCAAATGAGATGATTAACATTATTGGATCTCAAGTAATACATGTTTTTATTATACAAAAATAGATATAAAAAATAATAATTAAGAACTTAAAAATACTAGAATGAAAAAATACATCAATGTAGAGGATGATTTCATCTTATTGAATTTCATATGCTATAGTTGATTATGTAGATGACGAAATTTCCATTTCATAATAAATATTTGGAGGCATTTTGTGGAATTTTTCTATGGAACTATGAGATGTTATAAGTATAGGAAAAAAATTCATAAAGTATTCAATTTCTATTAAAAGATGAATAACACGATGGATGAGAATAAATTTCAATCTAAGGTACCATATACAATATATAACCAATTATAGTGTACCAATCATTAAATAAACAATATGAGTGTGAAAACTATGAAATAATATTTTTCCACTCTATTGATCAATATATAACAAATATGAGTGTTCTAACCATAAAAAACCATTTTACCTAGATGTTAATTAATAACCTCATAGTATTTAATATCCACACATCATGGATAATTATGAACAAAAAATAGGTTTAAATAATATTCTCCCTTATTTCATGGTCTATATAGTAAATATAATTATCTCCATCCTCAATGATTATAAATAATATTAACTACTATGAATGGTCAATAGTGTTGTATTCAAAAAATAATAATCTTTGTAGCTTCCAAAATTTACTAATCTTACTAATAGATATGCATCCACCCTACATGTTCCATAAAATCATTGAATATATTGAATATAAACTTCCTATAGAAATTATTTTCAAATTTTCAAACTAATTCCACATAAATGGTAATTATTCTCATTCAGAAATTATAAAATAAATAACTCCATAAATATTTAGACAATTTCAAATACATTTTAGAAATATTTACACACCATCAAATACCAAAATATATAACAATAAAATTATTAAAATATGTATAATTTAAAATGTATAGTATCAAAATTGAGGATTCAAGTGTCGTTTCTTATATATAAAAAACCCCAACATATACATAAGTTATCATATGCTTCATGCATAAAATCATGTAATAATTAAACAATTAATAATTTTATTTTATGAAATAATCCTAAGATTGTGTTACAAAAGAAGAAATATTATTTCTTGATCAATGATATCACTGGGTTGATATACCATCTAGTAATGTAATCCAATGGCACAAAATCATTATATATATTCGAAATTTAATGGAAGAAAAAAAAATTATGGAATATAGAACTAAATTTATCATCCAATGGATATTTATCTATAATTATAGGATAATCCAAAAATTTCTATTAGGATTATAGATAAATGATATGCATTTTATTTGTGGAACTCATACACACTACCTCTAGGTCATTTTGATATGAAATCTAACTTGTTATAATATAATAATTTCTCTCCTACCAAAAATTTGTGTTGGAAACAGCATCCATGTTTATGATAGGATAATATAATATCAATACCCATTTAAATAACATATAAAATTATAAATAAATTATAGGATTATTAATTTCGGAGAAAAATCAACCATATATATCCATTTTTCCCTCAACATCAATGCAAGAATCTATATCCTCCTCCTCTATGTTTCTAAAATTCAATTGATTCCTCCCAAATCCATAACCAATAAAACTCATTTCCCAAGAAATACACTCAATGGAATGTACACAGTTGACATGATTCATATTCATTAAAATAATGGTAATTTACATCATAATAACTTTCCTTATTTATGTATAGACAAAAATGAAATTAAAAATGAAATTAGACCACATGAATTAATTAATAGTAAAAAAAGGATAAATAATTCTTCCAAACATCAAAATCATTAATTACACAACCCAAAGTGTAATTTAAGAATAACATATCATAGATTGGTATTGAATTTATCCTTGAATATTTTTAAACACTCAAAAATAATTTCTTCTATTGAATATGAAAAAAATAATATAAACTATAAATGAATAAATTATAAAAGAGAATCGTTCACCTACTTCCATTTTCCAACAACCAAATCCCTTTTCACTAATCCTTAAAAATCCCTATAAAGGCTTTTGAACTAGGTCCAAAAATTTATGTCATGTTTAATGAATTGAAATTATAATTCATATAATATATTCTATAAAAATGGTTCTTATATTTTAAAAAATACTAAAGGAATTTTATACTTCTATGTGGCAATGATATACCCTTGAAAATGTTTCTCCATTAAAATAAATCCCCATTAAGTTATATGACCCATGGTCTCATAAAAATTACATGTAATATATGATTCTATAATTGTTATGATACCTCATTTACCTATGATCCAAAATCAATTTCATTCCATATTTCGATATTCATAATTTTTTCCTCATATGGTACAAGTGTGCTCATCAAATTTTCTTATTAGTGATCTTATTATGTTAAAGAATTAATATTGTATTTTCTTGTGTGATTAAATGATATAAGAAGACACATAAATTTATTTATTCTATATATACCATGTGGGAAATAATCTTTATTATATCCTTTTATTTACACAAGACCATTTCATATGATACCTGATTAAAAATTGATATACATGATGGGGTTTTATTAAAAGAATTTGGTAGATAGCTGGAATGATTAAATACTTTATATACCATAAGATACACATCGATGAAATATTATTATCACCACTTATTCTTACAAAAAAATTATTTAATGTGTAGTGCAAAGTGGGACATTATCCATTTCATATGAAAATGGGTGTAAATTTTTTGTTATATCAATCATCATTATCAAAGTGAACAATGATGAATTTAAATGTGACATTATGTATTCAAAATAAACAGTGGTTAATGATATTGACTACTCTCTATATTACAATTAAACTTATGCACTTTTCTACTCAATAATGGATTGTAGTGGAGAAATTGTACTAAAATAAAATAGGTTCAATTATTTTGATCTTATGTTACCCTGAAAAAAAAAATAACTATAAAAATAAATTGATACATATTATTGGACAATTGAAGTATTCCTTACTAAAACATAATATATTATAACCATTATTTATCTATATATTACTCATTAAAATAAATTAATCATATCATAATTACGTGTTAGTGGAAAATTAAAAATACATATAGTGGAAACATGATGAAATTTAGTTAATAAATCATTCCATATAAATTAATTATATAAATCTTGTTATATAATAAAACCTCATTATATAGCCTCAATACAGACTAGATCCACTTATATATGAAGTGGAAAATAAATAAACTAAAATCATTATAAAGTTGGTATTATTTAACATTTTATTTTTAAATGTGTTGTAATACCATTTCATGTGAGGCTAAATAAATGCGGCATAATAATTATCTCCAATGAACATGAAGATATGGCCTATTATTTAAGGATTACCTTTCGGTGTTTCTGTATTAATTATTAGTCATTGAATGTTCATATATTAAAATATCATTATATACTTTCCTTCCAAGACCAATTTCAAGTAGTATTATCTAGAATGTCATATTATTATTTTTTAATGGCCACACTAGCTATTTAAAATTCCCATTAACTACTCAATGCTCAGGAAAAAATAGTGTTCACATTAGAATATAAATATATGAAATAATGTATTTTGTAATTTTTAATTCTTCTATGACATTCAATCAGTGGATGATAAAAATATATTAAAATTTTAACACGTATTTCATGATGGGTTTCATAAATTAATTTTTTAACTAAATGGTTTTCAAACAATCCTTCTAGTGCTAACCTTCATTAGGTTATAAAAAGTGGTTTTTACTTTACCGATGTGTTGATCATTGAAAAATTACACTTCAATTATAATAGTTTGATTTCAATATGGCACTTAATATCTCAAAAGGGAATTCAATTCGATTTTTCCAAAATTGAATCAATCCAATATGTATCAAATCTAATTTTTCTATCATAAATCAGATATATAAAAAGAACTATCACTTTTTTTATTGAAATTAAATGTAAAATTTCGAAATAAATTATTAAATACTCACATTATTATTTAAAAATGATATTCCATTTATTTTTATGGAATTCAACATATCCTTTATTGATCTAAAAAAATGTACTCACATCTTCCCCAACACTTCATCTTTATAAATAATCATTTCACTTTTAATTGATTTATGATTTATATAATATATCCATTGGAGATGACCTTTTACATTTTAAATAAATCCTTTCATGTTAAATATCTATAACCTAAAAACCATATACAAAATTAACCACATTATAATGTACCTAAAAAAGTTATTTTCTTTGTTTTTTCACTATTGTGTAATTTGATTCATATCAATTATATACAAAATTTATAATCTTTGTCAACTATTTCAATATCTAGTTCCTTCTTCAAAATTTTTATTCCAGATCAATTATAAAAAGATATATTCTATTTTTTCTAAAAGATTCCCCTTAATTTAACGATTTACAGTAAAAATCTCATTTACCCCACACTTGAGAATAAATTATAAAATTTCTCATTCTGAAATTATAAATATGAAGTTCACCACTAATTAATTTATAGCTATTTCAAATAAATTATTTAAAATTCCCAATTATAAATTTCACCGTTTTGATGATTTTTTCTGAAAAAATATATAATTTTAAAAAATAAAAATTGAAAGGGTAAAAGAATACTATTTTATAATGAAAAAACATTATAAAATTATGGATAACATGATATTCATGATTTATATTAATAAAGAAGAAAAATATAGATTATTTTTTAATGTTTTTATATATCATTAAGGTGGAATATTTTTGTCAAAAGTGAACTCATGAATATTCCTTAATTAAGTATTCTTTTGTACCTTAATATTTAAGAATAAATATGAGTTCAATAAATCAGTTCTCACTCACATTGGGTTTTTTCTAATTTTTTATAAATTTATTTTCCTATAAAACCAATTAGATTTTTACAATTATTTTATTTTTGGATTACTAAATCTGTTAGACACCACAAATATTAAATGGATTGACATACATTATTATTGTTGTTTTTTGTTTCTTGGTGGATAATGGTCAACCCTAGAAAATGGATGACGCATATACAATGAGTTGGTTATTTCTTAAGAACATATCTTATACAAATTTATAACCCAATGTGCTAAAGTGAGTGACATAGGATCATATTTTTCCAATTTAACCACATAGTATATCTTGAAAAAAACATGAGGGTGTACAAAAAATACAATGTTTTATCACCCAAAATGTGTGTATACTAAAATTTAAAATTGGGATGTTTGATGTGTATTTAAAAGGATTGATATATCCCCACCGAATGATTAGTCTAAGAATTTTTTATGAGGAATCTTCTTCTTATAGAAATTAATATATATCACCAATATGGATGGAATTATTTATGGTTTTTTAAACAAGGGAAAATAATTTAATAATATAAAATTAATATAAAAATTGTATATATTTAAAACATGAAATTTAAATTTTGAAAATGTAGTGGAGGGGAAATATAGAAAATTGAAATAACTAGGGGAACTATTTATTATTTCAAATTAAAACCCCAAACATTACAAAAATATATAATTCACTAAAATAAAACTAATAAATTAAAATTTATTTACTAAAATAGATAATGTAATTTTATTTATGTATTGATTTAATCATCATTTTATAATTTTCTATTATCAATAGTATATTCATTTAACTATTAATAGTGTTTTCCATTTTTCTAATGTATACACAAATGATATCTCAATAAAGTGTTCTTTTAAAATTAATTTTCATTGTATTGATTAATTCCCTTATAGAAAATATAAATTAGTAATAACCTCAACTAATACTAAACAGAAATCTATTAGAAATGATCAAACACTGGTTAAACTAGGAGACCAAATAGATATAAACAAAAAGAAACCTCTTTCATTCAAAATATATCCCACCATATCTCTCTCAAAATAATTCTACAACCTTTCTAACCTTATATATCGGTAATCACCTTACCATATTATTTACATCTTGATAATTATTATTCATCTTTATTTTACACTAATAAATCATAAACTCAATGTTATTTATCCATTTATTTTCATTTGAGGTGGGAATATTTTTCAAAATAAATCTTTTCATCAACACTATTAATTTAATTTTAATGTATTTCATAACTATTTTATTGGAGTAAAGAGGATTTTTTTCACATAAAATATATTTTACTTTATCAATGAATTTATATTAATTATTTTGAATCAATAGTAATTTGTTTTAAATAATTTTTACTTTATCAATGAATTTATATAATATTTTGAATTTATATAATGTTTATTATTTTGAATCAATAGTAATTTTTTTGAATCATGAAATTGTCATCAATGAAAATAAATTCATCTTTTGGATTTTTGAACTAATTATGCGTCTCAATATTATTTTTATGTGAGATGAATATCATACATTGTTTTGAATTAAAATGTTAGATAAATTTTCCAACCACTTGAGAAAAATAACTTATCAAAATAGACTCCCACTATATATATATTTTTATCCTCATTAAAAAATACCAGGACATTATGATGAATCAATTTTTGTAGCCACATTTAAATAGATAACAATTTCCCCAACCAATATTATATGGATATTATTTTCATGTTTTTTTGGATTTCATGTGGTTGCGGGGGATCATGTTTACTTATGGTTTTACTTTTATGGATTTTTGTATAGTCTTCATACGCATAAGGGATAACATAATATTAGGTATTAGGGAGAGGTTAATATTTAGTGAGCATTGGCCAATGAAATATTATAAATGTAATTTTTATCTAAATTATTTTAAAAGAAATAAAAAATTGAAAAATAAATTATAAAACTTTTCTCAAAAATGGAAAAATTACTTTTGCATTATGTTTTCGTGAATCATTTTAATAAATTTTTTATTTTTTATATTTTTTTATATTATTTTCTTTCACATCACTGTTTCATATTACTTTTTTCAGAATATTTTTGATAAAAAATATATTTTTCCATTTCATTAAGAAAATTTTCTTCCTATATTGTCAATAGATTTTTCCATGGTTGTGTTTTTACCCAACCTTTTCACACTTTATCCACTTTACTATTGTCACATGAACACTAAAACCACCCATAAATTGGCATATTGATTATTATTATCAATATTGTTGGAATAAAATATGAATTATTTTACAACTAATTGATTATCACACTTTGTTTGTGGATTATCGAAACTGGTTGGAAAATATGAATCACTATTAGATAATGTTTTTTATGTGAAATTATATTCAATTTATAATGTTATTAATGAAAATTTATTTAATTTTTAATCATTAGTGTGGTAAAAATATGTTTTAAAAACATTTATTTATGTGTGAACCTGTTTAGACACCATTGATTGGAGAAAAATAAAATTTTCCCATATTTTTGTTATGTGAAAATATTTTTTGATGTAACAACCCGGGTAATGATTGAATATGTATTTTCATATTTGATATTATTCTTGAATTGTTTAGATATATTACTAATAAATATATCATGTAATTTTTAAAAGAATATAAGAAATTTTTTATAGAACTTGTTTCATAGATTATTTAATTTAAAAGGATAATATTAAAATTAAAAAACTATAATACAATAAAATTAATTTCAATTTTGAATCCATCATGTAAAATTTATATTTGGTTTATTTATTTTTAAATTAATAAAAATATTATTTATTCTAGTAATAGTGAAAAATAATGAATTTTATTTAAAATTCTATTTTATTTTAAATTATTTACAAGGTAATCTTTTTTGTGTTTTTGTTTTAAATACTGTTCAATATTAATTAAAATATTCCTATTATGGTTTTTAGAATACATTGTTATCATTTTTTTGAAACTATATTTATATAAAAATGATTTTTTTTCGAAAATAGACATTCATTTCATAATTACTTGTATCATTTTAAATTAAATAATAAAAATTGACTGAGTTTTATTTTGAAAAATATATTTAATTTTATAAATAAATGGGTTCAAATTTATTAAATATTTTCCATTTAATTTTTTTCATTTTGACCTTTTGGGACCACTTGGCTGATATTATAACCATTATACTATTTTATTTAATAAAATTTCAAACATGTGACACTTTTGTTTCTAATAAATGTAATATTTTTCTCATGGTGTCATCTAGATTATTTGTTTAACTATAAATAATATTTTCAAATATAATTAAATTTTATTAATAACGCTTATTTAATGTTATTGTTTAGTAAATAAATGATTACCATAAATTATTTCACAACACTAATATGATAATTATTCAATTAATGAAAATAATAATATTAAAATTGCTAGATTTAATATAATTTGAGATATTTAAGGTGATAGAAGAATTATATGGATTAACACGAAATTTGTAGGATATAAAAAAAATAGTTTTTTTGAATTGTAATTTTTTGATGTATTTAGAGTCTAGGTAATGAATAGTATCCAATTTAAATGTTAAGTTATTTTATGGGATTAGTATTTTATTTTAAAAAACAAAAAATTATAAAAATAATAAATAAGGGAAAAAGGGATAATATATGATCTAAATATTTACCCGATTTGTATTTATATTCCATTTTGAATCATTTTCCTATATAACAGTCTTATTATATTTTAATACATTGAGATATTCCAAGAGATCCCCTCACCTCTCTTATAAAAGGGATCCTATTCTTCATAATCGGGCACACATAGAAAAAAACTTTGGTTCATAAATGAATTACCAAAATCACTTCCTATAATATACATATACCTTTAGAGTTATTGTTTTGGAATAAAACCCGTCTTAGAGTTCTTAAGGTGTTAAGCAATGTAGGTTTTCTAAAGAATATGTATATGTTTTACGACATGTTTTAGATTTGTTTCTACTTCCTCATCCATAAAAAATATTAATCCTAGATAAAATAATAAATAAATTATACATCATATAAATATATTTTTAAATTTAGATTCAATACCTATATCTATATCCACATCATATTAATGGGAAATTAATTCATCGTTCGTGTGTACAACAAACTATTATCTCGCAAACATATGAAATTCATTTTCCACCACAATCTCTCAAGACTAAATTATAATGATGTTATTACAATTTATATACATGATATTAATTGAATTTTTATAATTCTAAAAATAAAATATGTCATTTACATTCTTACATTTTCACGCACAGAAAATGATAACATTGTTTGTGCATATATGTGGAATACCATATCCACGAGGAAATTTAATTTGTTTTTAATCACCATATCACATGGATGATATATATAATTATATTTTAATATATAATATGATATACATGATGTTATTATAATCACATAAATATGAAATTATAAATTGATTTATTCCAAAATGATCATTTAAAAAAATATAAACATTACTCATGCGTGTGTACATCATACCATCTCCATGATTTTAACATAGTTCACTTTTTATTACCATATGAAATGATTGGATTAAAACATTTATTTGATATATAAAAACTATAATTATCTCATGATTGTTTTTATGGATAAGGTGTAATTTTATCCTCTTAGACTAAATTCAACCTATAAAATTAATTTTGGATATATGTACCAAATATTGTAAAAAAGTTCGACAAGATATTAAATAATTATTGTATTTTATATAACATAAAAATATGTAATATAGAAGGAATTATAAACATGGAAAATTTTATTAAGAAATTAAATACATAACCCATATTTGTTATTCAGGAATATAAATAAATTATGTGATGAGTTTTACTTACCTTAAGGGATATTATTTTAAATTATATAAATTGTTTCAACTAAAACTCCCTTTTTCATCAATGTCAATGATTCCTAAAAATGTTTTCAAATTTTTAATATAAATTTTTATTGTAATTTTTACAATGTATTATTTTTTATTCAAAATGTGTTTAGTGTAATATTTCCTCAATTTTACAAACAACATACTTTTTGAATTTTAAAAAAAATATGGAAGGAATCTCTTCTAACATATATGGAATGAGAAAATTTTCCCTACATATTTATGCCTTAATAATTTTATGTTTCATTTATAATTTGATATGGTTCTTTTCAAAGAAAATTTATTATTTATGACTTTTAATTTTTTTATATGTAAATTGTTCTTTTTAAATAAAAGTGTATTTTGATATCTTATTTTTTATATTTGGGATGAAAAGAATTTCCAAAAGGATTTTATGATGAAATAGTGCAAGAATAAAATGTTTTATTCATGATATAGTACTTGATAATTATAGCTCACGGGTGATCTCAATATAGATTATAAGATGGGTTGAGCCCCATTATATCCAATAGGTGAGCATGATACATCTTATATGATGGGTGATCCATATTATAGCTCATTTGTGAACCCGATACAACATATATGAAGTCTTGATACCCATTATAGCTAACAGGTGAACACAATATAATTTATATGAAGTTTTTATCTCTTATATGGACCATAAAAAATTTACAAGACCGATATATATTAAAATTTTGGTGAGTCTTATTATATCTATCAAATGCATTGGTTAAATATTAGGTTCTATGGATAAATTTATTAGAAGTCCATTTTATAATTTTTCAAATTGCAAGGTAATTTAAATAGTTTTATGAATTTAATTCACTATAATTATTAAAGGTTTTTTAATTTATTTATATGATTTTAAAATTTTCCATTTGAGAAAAAGTTTTGTTTGTTTTTTCTTCAGTAAATTTTTTATTTCATATGCTCAGTGATCATTGAAGCTAAATATAAAAATTAATTGGGTATTAATGATTTTAACTAGACTAAAAATTTCCTTATTTTATTTACCTAACTATTTATTTTGTGATCATCAATCATTTGAAAATCTTTTTCAATGGTTTTATGTACTACGAGGGATAAGAATGATTTAGAGATGATAATTGTGGATATCATTCATGAAAAGTATCCATATTTTGTTTAAAATTTTTATTTTTTGAAAAGAATGCATACATAGTATATTGATAATCTTGTAATATATGTGTCTACTATTGAATAGTTTGTATTAGTCCACAAAAATATAAAACATAAATATCATCAGGAATATAATAATGTGAATTATTTCTCAAAAAAACTAGAATATTTAATATTTATGTTTGGGTCCTTATGGATGGTATAAGAGTAGGGTTTATACATATTTAGAGATTTGGATGTTTTCCAGTGAGGTTATCTGAAGAGCTATATATACAATCGTGGTTTTATAATTATATGGATGATCTTATGATAAATGTTCTAGAAACCCCTGATGTGGATTTATGTTTTGATATTTTAACTTTACAAACATTTTTTTTGAAGAGTATTATTTTGGAGGTAATTATGGGTTATACATTTTGGGATGAAAAATGAACATTTTGAAAAAACCATTAATGTTAAAAAAAAGTTGTTTATATTGAATTCTTTAATGTTATTTGGAGGATGTTAATTACATTTTCTAGTATTATATTATTCTAAAATGTAAAACTCGTAGTATGGGATACAACCCATCACATTCGTTATAGTCACGCGGTTTGAACCTAAAACTGAAGGGTGGCATGGGTGAATCTCCTACCATAGTCCTACATGATGTCCCAATTAGTAAAAAAAATTATTTTAAGTTAACATATTTTATGGATGAATAATAAGTTGGATATTGAAAATTTCCATTATCAAATACAAAACCTTGGGATTGGAAATTGATTTTGTTATTATGTTATTAATGTTATTTCAAAGACATTATCCCTTTTTGCGATCTTTGTATAATTATGGTAAAAAGAATTTTGTGTGATTTTATTTTAGGAATAATGGTTTAATTCTATTTTGGATGAATATATGGTTTTATTGTAGAATAATTATGATTATGAAATTTATGGAAACAGTTATCATACCTTGGATATTATGTGATTTTGGAAAAAAATTATCAGACAATAAAATCTATTTATGTTAATTTTAGATAATGTTTTTAATTTATCTTGGATGAATATATGATGAAATCATCATGTTTTCTAGTTGTCAATATTAGTCCAGGATATATTTTATTAATTTTTTGGATAAATTTTAATGAATGATCATTTTTGAACATTGAGTATTAATTGTCACGACCCATGCTCGGGGCCCGTGTCATGACTACCCCAAGCCCACGTTCCTTAGGCCAGGGGCTAGCGACTAGCACCAAAGGCATAAATCCTGATAACTAGGAAATAATTGCCTTTATAAAACATATACACATCCATCCAGAGTACAAGAGGAAGTAATACACTATGTAAAATAGAAAGTACTGAAAAATAAATGGTCTAGAATACTAACCCAACTGAAAAGAACAGCTACAACTGAACGAATGTACAACAGAAAAGACAAACTTCTGGAATATAGAAGCATCTCATGGGTTGTCTACCAAGGAATCTACCTGAAGGGTAGGTAGAGATAGCCTCCTCAATGCTCATGCCCGCTAACCTCCGCCGAGTACCATCTCGTCGTGAAGTCCACCTCTGGGTATCGTCCAGTCCTCGTACACTCGGTCTCTGTCAGCATTGTCCGTCATCTGCAACCAACACAACGAGGTGCGGGTGTAGCCCGTGCATGGGTGAGTATAACGATACTCAGTAGGGACCTCGATACCCTTAATGTATCACTAAATCCAACAAGGATAACCATAAAGAAGGATATCAACATATAGCCTTTACCTAGGTATAATCCATACCTATACATAAGTTATCAAGTAACCCATCTCAATCATGAGGAAACACAAATGTTCTGGAATCAATGGATAACCACTACCTAGGTATATTCCCATAAACATACCTAAGTTATCAAGTGGCCCATATAAATCATGAAATAAACACAAAGTTCATTGACTCACCTCAAACCAGGATTTTCATTAATGATATTGAAACCAAAACTGCTGAAGAGCTCCTCCTCTGACGTGTACAGTTATCCTGTCACAACTCCGAGGCACTTCTCACTAACCATAGACTGCTGAAGTACTTCTCCTATCGAGTACCACAGGTCAGCCACCGAAACACAGTAGTGCTCCCCGCCATTGGTCTGCCACCCCAACAAAGTATTGCTCCCCCTAACAGCCTACAGAGGTACTTTTTCTGTCATGTACTTCAGGTCTTCCACCCAAAAACAGTAGTGCTCCCCACCATGGGTCTGACACCCAAACACAGTAGTGCTCCCCACTCAGCTATACAAGTCACTCCGACTCGAATCAGAGAAGTAGTCATCAGGTCTCAGCCAGCTCCTATGTCTCCATACTCTTTACGCTCGTCTCCGGGAGGGTCCACTCCACGAGCTACTGGTCGATACTTCCAAGTGTCATGTAATCTCACGTGTAAATATCTCAGAGGACTGCCTCGTCATAGGGGTCTAAATGCAATAGAGTGTGTGTCAATCAGATGCCCGGTTTTTGAGTTATTTTCCTTTTAGTCCTTGGCGCCTGATTGGATTCGTGTATAAAGCAACCCGTCTGTATCTCAACTATACCCAGAAATCTCATGGGGTATACTAAACGGAATCATTTCTCAACGGTATTACCAATGCCACTGATGATTCATCAATCAGACGTCCGGACTGAGAGTTATTGGATTTTCTGTTCCAAGGGCCTGTTTGGGTTGTAAGATAAACCAACCTGACCATACTCCAACATCATCCAAACCTTAGGCGGAGTATGCCAAAAGAACTGCCTCAGTAAGAGAAATCCAACCTAGTCAACGGCAAGTCAATCAAAAGTCTGGTCCTCATGTTATAAGTGTTTCCTCTCTGAGGGCTCAGTTGGTTTCGAATTCGAACCAACCCGGCCATATCTAAACTTCACCGAAACCTTGAGTGCAATATAATTAAATGGCCATATCGATCCAAGGAATCCTATGCAACTGAAGGTGTGTCGTTTGGAAGACCAGAACTCATGTTATGGGTTTTTAACTGAAGACAGTCTGAAAATAGGGGGTCTGAGCTAGGTCTGACTCGGCCCAACACCCACTGGGTCGGCCTGAACCGGGTCGGCCCGACCCGAGACCGAATCCAGCCTGACCGACGCAGCGTGGCCCGACCTACCCCAGTTGGGCCAGAGCTGCTGGCTTGGCCAACATGGCTGAGCAAAACGTGCAGAGGGGGGGGGGGGGGGGCTAACTGACACCGGCAGCGCAAAGCGCCGCCACACCGTCGTCCCAGGATCCCGTGTGGCCACGGGATGCACTATGTTTCACAGTCGCAGCAAGTCATGGTGGGTATTCCCCTACGGCACGCAGGGGCGCCACCACCTCCATGGGACCGGACGGCTCCGGCCGCCACCTCCGGTCGCCGGCGCCGCCAGGAGCTTCCGCGGGCCACTGTAGTTGTTCTGGTGGTCCGATTTAGCTTTCGTCTACACCGACAATCTTCTTAGGTGTCAAACTTTACTATGAAGGTTTTAAAACACCGCTGTGGTCTCATTTCATTGTTTCCCATTAATCCGTGCAAAAATAACTACTAGTGAAGGGTCCATCTGTTTCGTTAGCATGTGCCCTCCGCATTAGAGGCTCAATTCATAATTCATCAACGACGAGGGTTTAATTTATTCAAAGTAAATTAAACAAACAACTTGTAATTAAATACCCAAGAATGAGTGTATAAATCACATATACATGAAAATATCAAAACCCCCTACCTCGAGAAAGATCAGCGGTAGCTGACCATCATGGATGACGGTGTCACTTCTGTCGTCGTAGGAGTGCACTGAGGAGGAAGCGACGTCTCCTCTCTTGTCACATAGAATAGAAAATAAGGTGCATCATTGTTGACGAGTTCCTGACATCAGTTTCTCCTCCCTTGTCACAGAGGAAGAAGATAATGGAGAATCATGCTTACAGATTCGTTCTACATTAAAGGGTCAACGTTCTTCGTTGGAGAAGATCTGTTCTTCGTTTTAAGATGATAAACATCAAAAAAGGAGGAATCCACTTCTTGTTCAGAATATTTCTATCCCAATCCCCACACAATAAGCCAACCCAATTAAAACAAGGCCTCCCCTTATTTTAATTAATTTTTGTCATGCTTTTCAAAATTCCAAAAATCAAATCACTTAATTAGTTAAATTTAGAGTTGTTTCATTAATTAATAGGAAGGTTGGAAAGATTTAATGGAGTGAGAGAGGGAGAGGAAGAGTTTTCTTAATTAAAGAGTAGTTAGCAAATTTAAAGAGGGGGAGTTTAAGGAGATTAGGGAATGTGAATGGTTGGAGATCGTGTGGGGCCCCCATCAAAAAGATCCCCACATGGGTAGTTAGGTACTTGTGGGTCCCATCCCAACTACTCCATGTAGGATATAACCACCTTAGATATAGAATAAAATTGTTCCACAATTTTAATCACTTCTTATTTAATCCACAAAATTTTAACTTCCCCTGTCGTTCAAACGCAACTACAGTAAAGGTGCTCTTAAGAAATTACCAGCTTAGAGACTTCATCGGTGCCCTTAGATTTCATTTCCGAGCATCAGTTCAAAAGATAGAAAAACCTGCTCGTTCGTTCACTGAACGTACCCAAGATATACTTCGGAAATTGATTCTTGGCACACCGGGCCTCGGAATCCGGTGCCTCCAGAAAGTGCGTACTCGTAAAATTCCAAATAAATTAAAAAAATTCCCTGAAATTTACGGGTCTTTACATTACTCCCACCATAGGGATTTATGTCCCCATAAAGATATAACACAACTAGGGAAACTAAAGTAAGTACCGAGAACGCATCTGAGCATCCCTCTCCTATGTGCTCTCCTGGAGTTTCTAGTGCTGCCAGCGAAAGCGCACAAGAGGAATCGACCGTCCTCGTATGACCCTCCCATGTCGATCCCCAACCTGTACTAGAACCCCATGAAAGTCTCACCGTCATCGATGTCTAGATCTTCGTGTTCGATGATGATGGATAGGTCGTACACACATCTTCTCAGTTGAGATACGTGGATGATGTCGTGCACACGGTGTATCTGAGGTGGAATGTCCAGGTAGTAAGCCACCTTTCCTACTCTGCTGGGGACCTGGAAAGTTCCATTGAACCTCGGAGATTACTGGCCGCCTCGACCACATCTCTGTTTACTTCATCGAGGTGAGACCCATATTAAGATGTGGTCGCAATACTCAAACTCCAGTGGTCCCTTTTCCTATCATCATATGATGTCTTCTTGCTCTGAGCAGTCTTCATTCGCTCCTGGACGATCTGTACCTTCATGGTCGTACCTTGTACCATCTCAGGTTCTACACGTGCTGACTCCATCACTATTCCCAAAGGATATCTGAAACGAGGCCAGCTGCTGTCTCGCCACACGTAACAGTTGAATGCCTGATCTCCTACTATGATCATCTGCTACAACATTCCACATCCCAAGAGTATAAAATATCTTGAAGTCATAGTCCTGGAAGAACTCAAGCCATCACTTTTATCTTAGGTTCAGTTCCTTCTGTGAGAAGACACACCTGAGACTATTGAGATTAGAGTAATCTGTAAACCGTTCGCTCAACGAACAATGGTGAGACTAGACAATTGTAAGAACTCCAGTACAAATTTCTTCACTTACATCCCACAAAAACTACTAAGATTTTCCCTTTGCCGATAATAGAAATCCGGACTCATCCCCTGGATGAACCATGTTATTTTCCTAATAAATTCAATACTGACATGAATAATACTTTTTCTAACCATGGGTGACGTTGTAAGGCTTCGACACTACTACCAAGAGATCCAACCGTCACTATCACCTCCTAAAGTCGAGTCACACTGTCGGCATCAGTGTGTGATCACTGGATCTCCTCTAGTAGGATTCTCGAATGTGAGGGTCCAGTAAACAGTTTTAACCGAAACCTCTCAGTATCAACCATATAAAAAGGACAAGAAGGTAAATGTCACAAAGATAAGTGTCTTTTATTAATGCATCTTGATTTACAAAGACACAAATCACAAACAAAAACAACAACAACATGGAAACTAGAAGAACCAATGACAATGGCCTCCATGCCTGGAACTAGTCCCACTCATGTCCACCTGCTTTGGGGGCTTTATTGTCGTATGATTTAGCTACCTGAAGATGTGATCTCCCATATCCACTCATTCCATGCGGTCGGCGTGGACCTCTGCCTCTGCCTGGGAGGTCCTTCATCTATCTGCTGATCGTCTGCACAGTGGGACGAATAGTCACGTGCCATGTGACCAAGCCCACCACAGGAGAAACACTGTCCATTTCTAGCATGCCTGGATCTGACTGCACCCTGGGTTCCCCACACTAATGATCCTAAGTCTCGCCGTCGACCACCTGTTGGACTAGTCTGCTTGGAATTATGTTTCATCTATCTAATGATAGCTATATAAGACTCTGTTATAGTCATAAAACCATGCGGCAAGGGAAGCATCTCCGAAGCACGCTCAGAGTGCAGAGTCGTTGGTATAAACTCCACCCTGAAGAAGGTCTCGAAGTCTCCCCAGGTGGAGGTCATCTCATCGCAAAACTGGAGCATCTAGCTCCACCACCTCTCAGCTTCTCCCTGAAAGAGAAAAATAGCTAGGTACACCATCAATTCAGTGGGTGTCCCAACTCTGTGGAAAGCACATGATACAAACTCCAACCAGTACCCAGCTGTTTGAAAAAATGACTCTCCTCAAAACTTCAGAGGCCCCTGTCATTGAAACTCGTGCAACGCGCTCAAGAAGCGTGCACTCTCTGCTGGTTTCTCAACTGGTGGAGGGCCATGTACAGATGCCTCGCTGCTCAGTAGACTATCTTTGTGCTCACCACTCGTTACCCACGCTGACTGATTCTGTGATGAAATCCTGAAAAAAACAAATGTGACACGATCAAAAGACTATACCTGGTCAATTGACCTGGTTTGGGCTACTTAAAAGAAACTTTTGAAAACACATACGCAATTAGTGTTTTCATTCACTGAGTCGGAAATAAGAAGACAGGGTGCTGGTGTATGGATACGTCGGCCGCCCACACAAAAACTGGACTCCCTGAACTGAGAACCACACTTAGTACCCTTAACACTATTTCTTCAGAGAAATAAAATATCAGAGTTCTATGTTCTATGGTAGAACTGACTCCACTGATACCAATTTGTCACGGCCCGTCCTCAGGGCCCATGCCGTTACCACCCCAAGCCCGCCTTCCTTAGGCCAGGGGCTGGCGACTAGCACCAAAGGCAAAAATCCCGATAACTCTAAATACATTTCCTTTATGAAACCTAAACACATCCCACCAGAGTACAAGAGGATGTAATACACTATGTACAAAAGAAAGTGCTGATAAGTAAACGAGCCAGAATACAAACCAAACTGAAAAGTAAAGCTACAAATGAACAAAAGTACAACAAAAAAGACAAACAGTTGGAAGATAGAAGCATATCATGGGTCGTCGACCTTGGATCCTACCTGAAGAGTAGGTACAGATAGCCTCCTCAATGCTCTCACCCACTAACCTCCTCCGAGTACCGTCTTGTCGGGAAGTCTACCTCTGGGTACCATCCAGTCCTCATACACTTGGTCTCTATCAATGTTGTCTGTCATCTACATCCAACACCACGAGGTGCAAGCATAGCCCGTGTAGGGTTGAGTATAACGAAACTCAGTAGGGACACCGAAACCCTCAAGGACTCACTAAATCCAACAAGGATAACCGCAATGAAAGATCTCAACAAATAAGCCTTACATAGGTATAATCCCATACTTATACCTATGTTATTAAGTAAACCATCTCAATCATGAGGAGAAAAAAGGTTATGAAATCAATGGATAACCATTAACTAGGTATATGCCCATACATATACTTAAGTTATCAAATGACCCATCTCAATGATGTGGTAAACACAAATGTCATTCAATCAGCTCAAACCTAGATTTTCATTAATGATATCAAAACTACAACTGCAAAGGAGTTCCTCCTCTGGCGTGTACAATGATCATGTCACAACTCTGAGGTGCTTCTCACTAACCTTAGACTGCTGAGGTACTCCTCCTATCGAGTACCACAGGTCTGCCACCCAAACACAATAGTGCTCCTTGCCAGGGGTCTGCCACCCCAACATAGTAGTGCTCCCCCTAATAGCCTATAGAGGTACTCGATCTGTCGAGTACCGCAGTTCTTCCACCCCAACATAGTAGTTCTCCCCACCGTGGGTCTTCCACCCAAACATAGTAGTGCTCCCCACTAGGCTATAGAAGTCACTCCAAGTCGAATAGGACAAGCAGTCATCAAGTCTCAACCAGCTAAAAGGCCTCCGAACACTGTACGCTCGTCTCTAGGAGGGTCCTATCCATGAGAAACTAGATTATTCTTCCATGTGTCATGTAATCCCAAATGGAAGTATCTCAGAGGACTGCCTCGTTATAGGGGTCTGAACGCAATAGACGACACGTCAATCGGACGTCCGGTCTATGAGTTATAAGCCTTTTAGTCCCGAGGGCCCGATTGGTTTCGTGTACGAACCAACCCAGCCATATATCAACTGTACCCCGAACTCTCATTGGGTAAAATCAAAGGAACCATTTATCAACGACATTACCAACGCCGATGACGATTCATCAATCAGACGTCCGGTCTGAGAGTTATTGGATTTTTGTTCGAGGGGCCCGGTTGGTTTGTACGCTAAACCAACCTGACCTACACCAACAACATCCAAACCTCAGGCGGATTATTCCAAAAGAACCATCTCATCATCAGAAATCCAACGTAGTCGACGACACGTCAATCAGACGTCAGATCCTCATGTTATAAGTGTTTCCACTCCGTGGTCCCGGTTGGTTTCGAATTCGAACCAACCCAGCCGTATATAACCTTTGTCGAAACCTTGACTGTAATATATCAAAACGACCGCCTCGATCCAAGGAATTATACGCAACTGGAAATTCATCATTAGAAGGTCCACAACTCATGTTATGGCCTTTTAATAGAAGATGGTCTGAAAATAGGGGGTATGGGACTGGTCCGACCTGGCCCAACAACCCCTGTGTCGGCCCGATCCAGGTCGTCCCGAACCGGGCTCGGATCTGGCCCAGTTGGGCGTGGCCCGGCCTTGCTGGCGCGGCCCTTCCCACGTGGCCTGCCTCGGCCCGGCCGGGGGAGCCCGCTCGGCCAGCTTGTTCGAGCGAAATGTGCGGAGCGGGGGGGGGGGGGGGGTGCAGACCCCCGCTAATTGACACCAACGGTGCAATGCGCCTCCCTACCGTCGTCGTAGGATCTTGGACAACCACGGGATCCACCATGTCGCACCGTCACGGCAAGCCGTGGTGGGTCTTCCCCAGCAGCGTGCTAGGGCGCCGTTGCCTCCAGGCGGCCTGATGGCTCCCGCCGCCACCTCCGGTCGCCCGCACCGCCAGGAGATTCCACGGGCCATTGGAGTTGCTCTGGTGGTCCGTTTTAGCTTTCATCTGCGTTGTCAGTCTTCTCAGGTACCAAACATTACTTATAAGGCTTTCAAACACCATCGTGGTCCCTTTTTATCGTCACTCATCAATCCACGCACAAAAGAACAACCAGCGAAGGGTCCAGCTTGTTCTTTAGCCCGTGCCCTCTACATTAGAGCCTCAGTCCATAATTCATCAACTAAAAGGGTTTAATTTATTCAAAATAAATTAAATAATCACCATGAAATTAAATACCCAAGAACGAGTGTATAAATCACATATACAAAAAAATACAAGAACCCCCTACCTCGAGAAAGGTTCGCGATAGCCGAGCATCGTGGACAACAAAGTATTTTTTGTCGTGGTAGGAGTGCACTAATGAGGTAGTGACATCTCCTCTCTTTTCGCAGAGAAGATAAAATAAGGAATGTCATCATTGGAAAGTTCCCCACATCGGTGTCTCCTCCCTTGACGTGGAGGAAGAAGAGAATGGGGAACCGTGGTCACTGAGTCTTTCTGTGTTGAAGGGTCTACGTTCATCGTTGGATAAGATCTGTTCTTCATTTTAAGATGATGAGCTACAACAAAGGAGGAATCCACTTTTTCTTCACAATATTTCTCTCCAAATCCCCTCACAATAAGCCAACCCTATTAAAATAAAGCCACCCCTTATTTTAATTAATTCTTGCCATGCATTTCAAAATTCAAAAAAATGAAATCCCTTAATTAATTAAATATTGGGTTGTTTAATAAATTAAGAGGTAGGTTGGAAAGATTTAATGGAGTGAGAGAGGGAGAGGAGGAGTTTTCTTAATTAAGGAGATGTTAGAAAAATTAAAGAGGGGAAGTTTAAAGAGTTTATGGAATATGAATGGTTGGGGCTCGTGTGGGTCCCACCTCACAAATATCCTCACATGGGTAGTTAGGTGATTGTGGGTCCCACCCCAACTCCCCCATGTAGGATATAACCACCTTGGATACTGAATAAAATTTGTTCCAAAATTTTATTCATTCTTTATTTAATACACAAAATTTTAACTTCTCATCCCTTGAAAACGCAACTGCGGTAAAGGTCACCATAAGTAATTATTGGCATTGAGAGTTCATCGGTGCCCTCAGATTTCAATTCCGAGCACCAGTTCAAAATATATAAAAACCCACTCGTTCGATCATTGGACATACCCGAGCTAAGCTTCGGAATATGATTCCAGGTACACTGGGCCTCGGAATCAGGTGCCGTCAGAAACTACGTACTCATAAAATTTCAATGAAATTAAGAAAAAAATGTCCCTGAAATTTACGGGTCATTATATTACTGATTAATTTTGGATATTAAATTATTTTTGCATCATATAGTGCTTTATTATTTTGGTAGAATCATATTATCTTATACATACCATTTTTGTTTTAGTTGATGTCTAAAGGTAGGGGAAAAAGATAGTTATTATTTTGTGGATTTTTTGTCCATAGTCATTCATTATAGTGCTTTAGGACTAATAACTTTATCTTAAGTACTCATTATTTTGAAAAAAATATGTGCTTGTGGTGAAAAAATAATAAATAAAGAAATTATAATTTTCATGTAAGAATTTTTCCTTATTTTTTTTCTAGGCAGTAAAAGATTTCATAAGATTTAGGACATGTGTCTTGAAACAAAAAATTTATCCATTAACATTTAATATAAATAAGTCAATGTAATTTTAACACATCAAATATTTACAATTTTGTGATCATTAACTTTCTCTTGACCATGTTCAATATCACTCTATATTTGTCCTTAACAGTTATTTTTCTCTTATTTATACATTTTTACATTCCAATAATGCTATCCTTCTCAAGAAACCTTGTATGTGTTACTCTATAAGACCCTTATAATTCCCTTTTCTCCCTTATGAATAGTATGTTTTATTATTTATTTTTCACAATTTCGGATTTCAAAAAATTATTAAATAGTAAAAACCTGGTTACATATATCATGTTCAATTTTTTTTTGGAATAATTTCACATTGGGGGTGTAAAAACCAAGGATAATGACAGAATAAATAATATTATTATTTATTAATATTTCATAATTATATAGTAATATTAATTATAAATGTAACTCCCCAACCCCAGTTACCCAGAGTCGGTGCATTATTACATAACATTGGCATGATCACGAGAAAGATCAAATCTTGAAAGACCGATTGGTTTAGTATCCTTGGAAAAACTAGATATATTCATAAAGTTTTACATTACATCATAAAGTGAAAAACTACTACAACAACATAGTCTTTATATTCCACACTCATATCCCCACATTCTATCCCTGCAGGTTATTCATAAATTACTTCTTCACATCCTGGGAAAAATAAAACATAGAAAAGGGGTGAACTCAAATGCCCAGTAAGGATAACAATATAGCGGAAACTTTTATAAATAAGAATAGAAATTTATGGCAATGTATAACTTAAAACAAAATCCTTTTAAACTTTAACATCAACATATTATGGAAAAAATAAAATGATATAATTCCATTTACTTATTCACATGGATATTCTACTAATAGAATAATCACATGCAATACCAATAACCACTTTCATAATGATGGAATGCATAATGCCAGACTATCATAACCACATAGCCAAGGCCTCGTGCCAAGACTACAAATAAGATTTTGCCAAGGCCTTGTGACAAGACACTAGTTTGTCTCATGAGACCTACCGATGCATCGAGGAGCTATAACAGGCTCCACCCGTCACATAATAAGTCCAATGCATTCCCAAATGAAAAGGTTTAAACATAACATAAACATTCGTATTAAAATTAGCATACGAAATGTCAATACTTTCACCATAAACTATGAATGGTATAAAAATAGCACATCCACATTCAAACATATCACAAAACCTTCAATAAAATATTGATGTTTTGTATCATAATAAATCAAATTCAAATAAGCGTAAAATCCATCAATGGATGTTGACATAGATGAAATCAAAACTCTTTTTAGAGAAATATCTCTTTCTATTTTGAAATCATTTAAGAGTCTTATATAAATGAAATAAAACATTTTCTTTGATAATATTCTTATATGCTTGTAAGGGAAGCTTCGACGATTTTATAACGGCGGAAAATAACCGCACCTGCCGTATATGTTAAAAAAAACATTCTTACATTAATTCTGTCGAAAAGGTAAAAAAGAACCTTGTTTGGAAAATGATGGAAAGATTCCTTTATAAAATTCTTATAAAAAGTCAAACAAGGGTATAAATGACTTTAACCCATATTCTTTTAAAGAGTAAAAATGTTTTGAAATACATTTTTATGAAACATGGATGTGGATGATAAAGAGATCCCAGTAGTTTATTACGTATAAACAACCTCAGATAATGAAGATATTGTGAAATAACCCTTAACTTGTACTTTTACTTGGTTGGGGTAGTTTAAAATCCTGTATAATAGTTAAATAATTGTTATTAAATTATACAAGAATCATATACATTCATATGATATCATATATGATCTTTTAACATTGCTTTGTTAATAATATCTTAGTATTATTGTCGTTTCGGGTGTTAACGTACTGGTTTTATTTTATATGTTTTGTTACATAAGCCATGTTTATCATGTATAGGTTGTATATTATTCATATACAAAATGATATCAAGTCCTTAAAAATTATTTTTAAATCATCAAATGATAATTATACTTGAATGAATACGATGGAGAATGAATCTCATCGCATTCGTGGAGACGGTAGTCCGTACGTACGCACGAGTGACAATATCATTTTTTTGATATTAAAATAATATATAAATGGATGGTATATCATATATACAGAATAATTAAAATGTTATATTTATTATTTACATTAGTTACCGATCATTATTATACCCATCCAAATAATAATATATTGAATAACAATTACACCACGACGTGGAGACGGTAAGCCGTACGTACGCACGTATGGTGACATGTTATTAAAAGGGTGTATAGAATACTGAATATGGTTGTACCATATTTATAATAACATTACAGTATATATATGATACTGGAGTTATTATTTTATAATGGTAATAACAAAGGAAGAAGAAGTGGAAGAAGAAAGGAACTTGGAAAAGGGTGGTGAAATCATTACCTCTTCTTCGGGTTCTTCCTTTTGATTTGATCAAAAGGGATCAATAGGTTGGATTTATGATCAAAATAAGGACTCTAGGTTGTACTTATGGAAGTTTAGAGAGTATTTGGGAATAGTTTGGTCGAACCAAAAGTCTTTGAAGGTGTGAAGAAATGAGAAGGAGGAGTGCCCTTTTATAAGAGGGGAAAGGGGCACATTTGGAAAAGCTAGAAATATTAATTTATAATAAATTAATATTCGGTTTCTAATGGCTCCAAAGTTTATTATTTAAATTTCAAGGTGGGTATAGGTCTAAAACCATTAAAACAATATAATTTAGGCAGGTTTGGGTTACTATATTAACCTTATCATTAAGTATTAACTCTTAGTTAATTAGTTTCACTTTTACAATCTCTCTTTGTATTTTTATATTATATGGTTAATAAACATACTATATACATCCAAGTGACCCCAAAGTGGTCCATTAATGATATAAATATCACGATATAAGTCTCTTGGCCGAACCTTAGATTTTTAGTAATTTAATATCAATTAATAATATAATATTTTTTTTAAAAATCTTTTATGTCAATTTTGACACTATTCAATAGTTGGTTTTTGTGAAACTCATAACAGAGTTATTACTTCAATCAAAGTTAATTAAATCAATCCTAATATGTCATATAATGCTAGAGAATTATTTTAATTCATTAAAAGTCTCAAATTATATTTATTTGGGTATTTATAATATCAATTATTTTAATTTGTCACTATTATGGTAATTACTGCATCATAATTGTGTCATAAATAAATTAAATTATGTAAAGACTAAAAATTATAAATAAATTATCATTATGTAGGAAATCTTTTTAGCTTTTTAATTAATATTTATAGTCGAAAATACAACATATATAACCCTATGTAATTTTTTTTTTCTAAAAGATATATTCTTATTTCATTTTTGTACTTATTTTAACATAATTAAAATTAAGTGTCCCTATCACCTACAAGTTGCTCCATGGGGTCCCAAAATAGACCCAATGATTCATATGGTCGAACATGTAACAAAAAATAAATCTAGGACACGTTTTAGGGTAATTTAGTACTATTATAATATTATTTTTAACCCTTATTTACCGGATTTACCCTTAACCATGGTAAATAAAATAGTTACCGAAGTAATTATTCAAAATGTCTAAAAATAAAAGTTACCTATTTACACAATTTGAATATCCTGATTCCAAATATGGAATCCATTTTTCTAAATTCAAAACACAGAAGTGGAAGAAATTAATTTAAAATTAATTCCCGTTGTTAAAACAAAAAGCGTGTTTTTAAGAGATAATAACTATCAAAAGATTGACACTTATTTTTGTCCGGTTTAATTGTAAAATTATGTCCAATGACCAACACTGTATTAAATTGTAAAAATATATTATAAATATACTTTAAAACCACTCAAATTCATAATTTTTCACAATTAATTATTTTTATTAAAAAAGTTGATTTTAATTAAAATTTAGTAATTTTCAATATTCATCAAAATATTAAAGTTATCCGAAAAGTACCAAAATTTCACCTTAGGCTAAATTCGATATTCCGAATCAAAAAATGAAGTCCATTTTGAAATATAAAATATATATAATTTCAAAAATTAAGTATTACTATTCATAACGGCTAGTTTGATTGGTTATGGTGTGTTAGAACTCGGTGTTGCGTACAACACACGCTATCACATTATTCAAAGAGAAGCGTACCGTAGAAGCTTGGACTGTTAGATTCTCCCCTCATTCAAATAATATTGTCCTCGAAATTTCTAGAATACTTATCACATGAAAAGACTCGGTTTGTTCTTTATCATAAGTTCCCCGGGTTCCCACGTTGCCTCTTCCATCTTATGTTTTCTCCACAAAACTTTTACCAGACGCGTTGTCTGGTTTCTCAGTACTTGTTCTCTTGTATCAAGAATCCTGACGGGCACTTCGCAATAAGATATATCAGGTTCCAGTTCTAATTCTTCATAGGTGACTACATGAATTGGGTCGGGCATGTATTTCCTCAACAGAGATACGTGGAACAATTCGTGAACCTTTGAGAGACTTGGCGGCATTGCCAATCGGTAAGCTACAACCCCAATTAGTTCTAGAATTTCGAAAGGTCTGATGTACGTGGGACTCAATTTACCTTTCTTACAAAAACATATGACTCCATTCCATGGAGATACCTTCAGGAAAACATGATCACTGACTTGAAATTCCAAATCCTTCCTTCGATTATCGGCATAGCACTTCTGCCTACTTTGAGCTGCTTTGATGTGATTTTGGATTAACTTCACCTTTTACATCATTTCCTCCACCAGTTCTAGACCTACAAGTTTTCTATCACCAATGTCATCCCAATAGGTTGGTGTGCGACATCTCTTTCCGTATAACGCTTCATATGGTTCCAACTGAATACTCGAATGGAAGCTATTGTTATAGGAAAATTCTACCATAGGTAAATACTGATCCCACATACCCTAAAAGTCAAGTGAACAAGATCTCAGCATGTCTTCTAAGGTTTGAATAGTCCATTCTGATTGTCCGTATATCTGAGGATGGTAGGCAGTTCTCAAATGAAGTTCAGTATCCAGGTATTTCTGAAGACTCTTCCAAAATCATGAAGTAAAACGGGGATCACGATCAGAAACAATCGATAGGGGTACTCCATGAAGTCTCACACCTTCATTAATATATAGTCTTGCTAGATGTTCCAGTGGTAGATCTTCTCTTATAGCAAGAAAGTGTTCTGACTTGGTAAGACGATCAATAATAACCCATATTGCATCGTTCCTTCTAGGAGTCTTTGGTAGCCCCATGACAAAGTCCATCGTAATATTTTCCCATTTCCACTCCGGTATGGGAAGAGGTTTCATGACTCCTCCAGGGTCTTGCCTTCCAGCTTTCACTTGTTGACAAACCATACATCTTGACACAAAATCAGAAATCTCCCTCTTCATTTTGTCCCACAAAAAATGTTCCTTCAAATCTCTATAAATTTTGGTGCTCCCATGGTGTATATAGAAATTGGAACTATGAGCATCATCCATCAATTCTCTTTTTAGATCAGGTATATTGGGAACACAAAGTCTCTTCCCGAATTTCAAAATTCCATTTTCATACACAAAATCTCTCAATCTACCATCATTCACAGCTTTAATCTTCCTTTGAAATTCTCCATTATTAGTCTGAGAACTATTAATCCTTTCTAGTAAAGATGGTTTGGCAACCATTTGAAAAAGGATTTATGTTTCTCCTTCCCTAGTTATTCCCATTTCCATCTTCACTATATCCATTAAAATTTGATCCCTTTCAATTCTCATCACGTTCAAAAATCCATGGTCTTTTCTGTTCAAAGCATCTTCCACCTTGTTTTCTTTCCCCGAGTGGTAGTGTATCGTACAATCATAATCCTTGAGTAATTCAAGCCATCTCCTTTGCCTCATGTTGAGTTCCTTTTGTGAGAAAATATACTTAAAACTCATGTGATCATTATAAATCTCACATTTTTCACCATAGAGGCAGTGCCTCCGTTTCTTCAAAGAAAATATCACAGCTACTAACTTGAGATCATGAGTAGGATAGTTTTGTTTATGAATTTTCAACTGTCGTGATGCATGGGCAATAACCCTATCATTCTGTATAAGCACACAACCATGTCATTTCATCGATGCATCACTATAAATAATGAACCCATAATTCCCCAATGGTATAGTCAATATAGGAGCATTGACTAATCTTCTCTTCAGTTCTTCAAAACATTCTTCACACTCTTTTGTCCAAACAAATTTAACCGCTTTATCTGTGAGCTTCGTTAATGGGTTATCCAATCCGGCAAAATTCTAGATGAAACATCGATAATAACCTGCTAAACCAATAAAACTACGTACCTCAGTTATACTCGTCGGTGCTGGCCATTCTTGGATTTCCTTGGTCTTAGAAGGATCAACAGAGATTCCATCTTTAGAGACAATATGGCCAAGAAAAGAAATCTCCTAAATCCAGAAATCACACTTGCTAAACTTCCCATATAATTCATGTATTCTCAGCGTCTTTAAGATAATACGCAAGTGATTTTCATGATCTTCGTAGCTTTTTGAGTATACTAATATATCATCAATAAATACCACCACAAATTCATCGAGATATTCCTTGAAAACTCTATTCATCAGATCCATGAATACAGAAGTTGAATTAGTAAATACAAAAAGGCATTACTGTAAACTCATAATGCCCGTACCTGGTTCGAAATGCTATCTTCGGAATGTTTTCCTTCTTCACACACAACTGATGGTATCTAGATCGAAGGTCAATCTTTGAAAAGTATTGATCTCCATGTAGTTGGTCAAATAAATCATCAATGTGTGGTAGGGGATACTTGTTCTTTATCATTATAGCATTGATCTCCCTGGAATCAATACATAACCTCATAGATCCATCTTTCTTTTTAACAAAAAGAATAGGTGCTCCACACGGAGAAACACTAGGGTGAATAAATCCCTTATTACTCAATTCCTCTAGTTGTTTCTTTAGTTCGACTAATTTTACAGTGGCCATTCTATAAGGGGTCTTCGATATAGGCCTTGATCCAGTAATTAAATCAATGGAAAACTCAACTTCTCGTTATGGAGGATGTCCAGGTAAATCTTCCGGAAATACATCTACAAATTCTTTCACAACTGGTACATCTTCTATTTGAACATTCTTTTCCTCACCCATAGTTATTTCATTATCTTCCTCCACAATAATTGAATTTATTTGAGCTAATGGGGGTGGATCTAAATTAGAATTAGGTGGTGACGATTCTGCTCTAAAGATAAGGTGTTCCTTATCATCATCATCAGGAATCGTAACCTCTTTCTTCTTACAATAAATATTTGCATCATAGTCCAAAAGCCAGTCCATACCGAGGATTATATCATACTAAATCATAGGTATGACGACGAGATCAGTAGATAAAGAACATTTATGTTCTCTAATGGGGGATGATTCACAAAACATTGTTGCAATGATACTTCACTTAGGAGTTTTAACTGACAACTACCTTTTTAAATCAAATTGGAAATATCTAATTTTCTTAGCAAACTAGGACGATATGAAACAATGCGATGATCCAGAATCAATTAATGCATCTGCTAAACATTTGGAAACCATTAAATTACCTGCCACCACGTCTTTCAGAGCTTCTACCTCAGCAGTACTGATATCATAAGCTTGGCCTTGATCCCTTGACCTTTTCTGAGGTAAGTTCTCCTGATGGTTAGGATATTCATTTGCATAATGCCCTATCTACCTGCAATTGTAGCACTGAACATTGGTAGCTTCCTTCTTCCCCTTGCAATCACGAGCTCGGTGGCCTTTTTCACCACACTTATAACAGACTCATGTTCCCTTCAAGAATGTACCAGGGTGTTTCTTACCACATTTACCACTAGATGGATATTCAACCATTCCCTTCTTCCCCTTATTTGCATTCCCAGATTGATCAACAGGTCTCTTCTTCTATTGCTTTGCATTAAAGTCATAAGACTTAGAGAATTCCTTTTCGGTATTGATAGCACATGAGAGAATGTCTTCGTATGATGAAAAGGATTGTGAGACTAATGCTCGTTGGAGAAATGGTTTTAACCCATCAAAGAAACGATCAATATTACTTTTTGGGTTACAAATATAATCTCCAGCATACCTTGCTAACCTTGTAAAGTTATCCTTATACTTTGTGAAATTCTCATCCTCCTTTTGTCTCAGACTCAGAAACTGCCTTTCCATATCTGCTCGGGGGTCGTGAGGAATGTATTGTTCTAAAAACAGATCTATGAACTCCCTCCATTCCATATTTTATACTTCATAATCTTCTTTCGTATTTTGAATCAATGACCACCATTGATCAGCATCTCCAGTGAGGCGGTAAACTGCCATGATAGCTTTTTCCCTTTCACTACTCCCCAAAGCCTGAAATATTTTCTCTAGAGAAAATATCCATTACTCATCTACTAATGGATTTGTACTCCCATTGAACGTTGGTGGTTGTTTCCTAATGAATCGATCTTACATTGATCCTCCATGCTGCGGATCAGGGTGCTCCATACGTGTAAAGTTATTATTCATAACCTGAGTCAGTTGTCCCAGTATGGTGAATAGCTGATCGGCACCAGTTGCATCACCAGCTCCACTATAATTATCTTGAGCAGGAGGGAAATCCCTACATGGAGTGCGTGAATTGATACAGTTTCCATTTCTTCCACTAGGCTCCATTTCTAAACAATGGCATAAACTAGATCAGTTTATAAATCAAAATACATAATCCCATACTTATAAAACACATAACATAAATTGAACTATTTATGGATATAATCCATAATCATAAAAAATGTTTTCTTTGAGGAAGTATATACTCATAAATCCTTCATAATGATTTTTAATGAAAATAAGAGTTATCCTAAGAATATCCCCCGGGAGTGTCGTGACCAAGAGTACAGCAAGGCCCGTTGTCGTGCACCAGTTCCCGTTCGAGTCTAGCTCAAAGCGGTGTTTTCGGGTTTTACCCCTAGGTACATATGTGCCAGAGCCGCCTCTACCAGCTCGTATCCTGACATGGATGTATTTCTCGGAAAACTCACAAAATCACTACAATACCAAAATTCTAGGAAGTTCTTCTATACTAATCCTCATAGTTCATCTTAGGTCTGCGTGCTCTAATCAGAGTGTATCTAAATCTAGCTTCCAAGGTTTGTACGAAACTTCCTCTAATACCAACTGTAATGCCCCGACCCCAGTTACCCAGAGTCGGTGCATTATTACATAACATTGGCATGATCACGAGAAAGATCAAATCTCGAAAGACGGATTGGTTTAGTATCCTTGGAAACACTATATATATTCATAAAGTTTTACATTACATCATAAAGTGAAAAACTACTACAACAACATAGTCTCCATATTCCACACTAATATCCCCACATTCTATCCCCGTAGGTCATTCATAAATTACTTCTTCACATCCAAGGAAAAATAAAACATAGAAAAGGGGTGAGCTTAAATACCCATTAAGGATAACAATATAGAAAAAACTTTCATAAAAAAGAATAAACATTTAAGGCAATGTATAACTTAAAAAAAAGCCTTTTAAACTTGAACTTCAACATAACATGGAAAAAATAAAATCAAATAATTCCATTTACTAATTCACATGGATATTCTACTAATCGAATAATCACATGCAATATCAATTACCACTTTCATAATGATGGAATGCATAATGGCAGACTATCATAACCACATATCCAAGGCCTCGTGCCAAGACTACAAATAAGATTTTTCCAAGGCCTTGTGCCAAGACACTAGTTTGTCTCATTAGACCTACCGATGCATCGAGGAGCTATAGTGGGCTCCACCCGTCACATATTAAGTCCAATGCATTCCCATATGAAAAGGTTTATTCATAACATAAACATTCGTATTAAAACTAGCATACGAAATGTCAATACTTTCACCATAAACTATGAACGGTGTAAAAATAGCACATCCACATTCAAACATATCACAAAACCTTTAATACAATAAATATGTTTTGTATCATAATAAATCAAATTCAAATAAGCGTAAAATCCATCAAAGGATGTTGACATAGATGAAATCAAAACTCTTTTTAGAGAAATATCTCTTTCTATTTTGAAATCATTTAAGAGTCTTATATTTATGAAATAAAACATTCTATTTGATAATATTCTTATAAGGTTGTAAGGGAAACTTCGACGATTTTATAACGGCAGAAAATAACCGCACCCGCCGTATAAGTTAAAAAAACATTCTTACCTTATTTCTGTTGAAAAGGTTAAAAAGCACATTGTTTGGAAAATGACGGAAAGATTCCTTTATAAAATTCTTATAAAAAGTCAAACAAGGGTAAAAAAGACTTTAACCCATATTCCTTTAAATAGTAAAAATGTTTTGAAATACATTTTTAAGAAACGTGGATGTGGATGATAAAGAGATCCCAGTAGTTTAGTATGTATAAACAATCTCGGATAATGAAGAGATTGTGAAATAAACTTTACATTGTACTTTTCCATGGTTGGGGTAGGTTAACCTCCTGTATAATAGTGAAATAATTGTTATTAAATTATAAAATAATCATATACATTCATATGATATCTTATATGATCTTTTAACATTGCTTTGTTAATAATATCTTAGTATTATCGTAGTTTCGGGTGTTAACTTACTCGTTTTCTTTTATATGTTTTGTTACATAAACCATGTTTTTCATGTATAGGTTGTATATTATTCATTTACATAATTATATCATGTCCTTAAACATTATTTTTAAATAATAAAATTATAATTATACTTGAATGAATACGATGGAGAATGAATCTCATCGCGTTCATGGAGATGGTAGTCCGTACGTACGTACGAGCGAAAATATAATTATTTTGATATTAAAATAATATATAAATGGATGGTATATCATATATAAAGAATAATTAAAATGTTATATTTATTATTTGCATTAGTTACACGTCATTATTATACCCATCCAAATAATAATATATTGAATAACAATTACACCACGACGTGGAGACGGTAAGCCATACGTACGCACGTATGGTGACATATTATTCAAAGGGTGGATAGAATACTGAATATGGTTGTACCATATTTATAATAACATCACAGTATATATATGATACTGGATTTATTATTTTATAATGGTAATAACAAAGGAATAAGAAGTGGATGAAGAAATGAACTTGGAAAAGGGTGGTGAAATCATTACCTCTTCTTCGGGTTCTTCCTTTTGATTTGATCAAAAGGGATCCTTTGGTTGGCTTTCTGATCAAAATAAGGCCTCTAGGTTTTAGTAAGGGAAGTGGGGAGAGTATTTGGGCAGATTGTTTCCGAACCAAAAGGCTTTGAAGGTGTTCATAAATGAGAAGGAGAAGTTTTCTTTTATAAGAGGGGTGAGGGGAACCTTTGGAAAATCTAGAAATATTAATTTATAATAAATCCATATTCGGTTTCTAATGGCTCCAAATTTGATAATTTAAATTTTAAGGTGGGGATCGGTCGAAAACCATTAAACCAATAGAATTTAGATAGGTTTGGGTTACTATATTAACCTTATCTTTAAGTATTAACTCTTAGTTAATTAGTTTCACTTTTACAATGTCTCTTTGTATTTTTATATTATATGGTTAATAAACATACTATATACATTCAAGTTACCCCCAAGTGGTCCATTAATGATATAAATATCATGATATAAGTCTCTTGTCCGAACCCCATATTTTTAGGAATTTAATATCAATTAATAATATAATATTTGTTTTAAAAACTCTTTTCTGTCAATTTTGACTCTATTCTATAGTTGATTTTTGTGAAACTCATAACAGAATGATTACTTCGAAAAAAAGTTAGTTAAATAAATAATAATATGACATAGTATCCTATAAAATTATTTTAATTCATTAAAAGTCTCCAATTATATTTATTTGGGTATTTATAATATCAATTATTTTAATTTTTCACTATTATGGTAATTACTTCATCATAATTGTGTCATAAATAAATTAAATTATTTAAAATCTAAAAATTATAAATAAAATATAATTATGTAGGAAATCATTTTATATTTCTAATTAATATTTATAGTCGAAAATCCAACGTATATTACCCTATGTAAAAATTGTTTTTCTAAAAGATATATGCTTATGTCATTTTTGTACTTATTTTAACTTAATTAAAATTAAGTGTCACTATCACCTACAAGTGGCTCCATGGGGTCCCCAAAATCAACCCAAATATGCCAATGGTCGAACATGTATCAGCCAATAAGGCTAGGACACGTTTTAGGGTAATTTAGTATTATTATAATATTATTTGTTAACCCTTATTTACAGGATTTACCCTTAACCATGGTAAATAAAACATTTACCGAAGTAATTATTCAAAATGTCTAAAAATAAAAGTTACCTATTTACACAATTTGAACATCCCGATTCCAAATATAGAATCTATTTTTCCAAATTCAAAACACAGAAGTGGCGGAAATTAATTTAAAATTAATTCCCGTTGTTAAAATAAAAAACGTGTTTTTAAGAGATAATAACTATCAAAAGATTGACATTTGTTTATGTCTGGTTTAATTGTAAAAATTATGTCCAATAACCAAAATTGTATTCAATTGTAAAAATATATTCTAAATATACTCTAAAACCACTCAAATTTATAATTTATCACTATTAATTATTTTGATTAAAAAAGTTGTTTTTAATTAAAATTTAGTAATTTTCACTATTCATCAAAATGTTAAAGTTATCCGAAAAGTACCAAAATTTCACCTTAGGCTAAATTCGATATTCGGAATCCAAAAATGAAGTCCATTTTGAAATATAAAATATATATAATTTCAAAAATTATGTATTACTATTCATAACGGCCAGTTTGATTGGTTTTGGTGTGTAAGAACGCGGTGTTGCGTACAACACACGCTATCACATTATTCAAAGAGAATTGTACCATAGAAGCTTGGGGTGTTACAATAAATATATTAAGTAATTATTAAAATAAAAATGGAAATTGTTTTTTTATAATTTTATTTAATTTAAAAATAATTTATATGAAAAATTTTATTTTTCTGGAAATTATTTTTTATTTCATTTTTATGGTTTCATATAAATTTAAATAATTAAACTTATTTGACATGAATTTTGAAATATGTAGTCCATATTTTGAATAATTGGGTCCAAATTGGGTAAATAGGTACCTTTTATTTGTTTCAATATGAATAATAATTTTATTAACCTTGTTAGTGTTGTAAGGGGTAATTTAGGTAAATGTGGTTAAAAATAAAATGATAAGAACTATAAAATGACCCAAAAAACAAACCAAAATATTTTTTATGAGTATTTATCAATCATAATCATACATGTTTTAAATATATTACCTTTTGTTGAAACATGAATTTTATTATGTACTATTTAATATTTAATCTTTAGAAAAGGTATACATGTCACACTCTTACTTTTTCATAAGTTTAATAATTTTAATATTGTTTAATCCAAAAGTTATTTTAAAAAATGAACCATATTTTTAAATATTATTTAATTATCCTCATTATGGTGATTTATTTTTTGTTTTTAGTTATGAAATAAAATGATATAATGCTTGCACAACACTGTTGTGGTAATTACGATGTTAATGAATAAAAAAATAAATTTTATAAAAAATCATAAAAAACATAATTTGAAATATTTTAGGTGATAGATAAATTATATATATTACCATGAAATTTTTATGATATATTAAAATATTATATTTTAATAATACAATTAGTTTTGATTTATTTAAATCAATCTAATTAAAAATATTATGATTTAAAATAATTATATTTTTGGGAATAATTTATTATCAAATTAGTTTAAAATAATATAAATAAAAAAAATTTGAAATAAATTTACCCCATGTGAATTTATAGTCCATTTGGAAAAATTTAGCTCCAGAGTAGCCTTATTATATTTAATATTTTCAGAAATTCCCTGAGTTACCTCCCCTCTCATACAAAGGTGGACCTCTTCTTCTAAATAGTTAAAACACAGAATCACATGTGGTTAAGAATATGACTTCCAAATGTAGTTTTATAATCCTTAAAAACATTATTGTGGTCCTTTTTAGACATTAAACAAATCTTATCAGTCCTCTATTGTTACATAAATGAGGTTTTCCAATGAATATGTATAAGTTTTATTTTCATGTTTTTGATATGTTTCTTCTAATACATCCCTAAAACATTATTCAAACATGATAAAAAATTTAATTTAGTATCCTATATATAAATATAAGTTATTTTGTTATTTTAGTGACATTTATCCGTCTAAACATCCATAAATTTTGGAAAAGAATTCATTATTTGTGTGTAAGGAGGACTGCAGCCTCAAAGTCCAATGTAATCATTTTCATCAAAACATATCAATACTGGATTATAATGATGTATTTAATATTAATACATGATATTAATTACGTATATTTATTTCATGAAAGATATTATATAGTTTAAATTCAATATATTCCCTAAAAATAGAATGATAGTATCCTTCATGTGTACATGTGGACTACCACTTCCATTAAGTGATTTGATTTGTTTTTCATAAAAATATATCATGTATTATATATTAATTTTCATTTAAAAAACTAATATTATATATATTATATTATAATATTCATTTATATATAAAATAATATTTACCTTATTTTTATAATGCTCCTTGAAAAAAATTGAAATGTCACTCATACGTACATACGACCTACCGTCAATATGACTGTAACATAGATAATTTTTATAACCATATTTAATGGTTGGACAAAAAAGTATAATATATTTAAAAATATACTAATTATCTAATTATTATTCTTTATTAAATTGTCAAATAAAAACAAATTTTACCATAGTCAACCAACCAATGCCATTTTGGACATATGTACCAAATATCATCAAAACATTTAACATAAATGTAAATGATTATGTAATTGTATATAAAAAGGATATTAAATATAAAAAAAAGAATAATAAACTTGAAAAAGTTTCATAATAATGTCAATAATTAATATATGTTTATTATGCAGGGTGATAAATAAATTTTTTGATAAGTTGGCCTTATGGTAAGATACTTTTTCAGAAATATTATATTTTTAAATTTTCCTTTAATACTATAGTTTTCATCAATATCAATGTTTAATTTTTTTTAAAAACCTTTTCTACAATGATTGTGTAAAATAGTTTTTATTTTATTTAAATTTTAAATAAATATTTTTAAAATAATATTTTTGTCATTTTACAAATTATGTACTTTGTGACTTTTTTGATAAAAATATGGAAGAAATCTTTTTAAATTATAGGACATGAGAATATTTTCCCATCTTCATGATACCCTAATGTTTTGATGTTTTAATTGTTATTCACCATGATTTATTAAAAATGAAATTGTTTCTTTATTACTCATTCATTTTTAGATGTTAATGCTTATTTAAAAAAAATGTAATTTTGATATGAAATTATTTTTATTAGGCTTTAATGATGTTTTTAAAAGGGTTCTATGATGAAAAGATAAAATAATATTTTCTAATCCAAATTTGTTAATTGGGAAATATAGCTCATGGGTGTGGCCCATACAACTTAAATTATAGTTTAATCCCCATTATATCACATGTGTGAGCCTGGTATATCTTATAGAAAGTATTGAGCCCCATTATATCTCACGGGTAGTCCCAATACATTTTTTTACAAATGGTTTAGCTGCATTATAGATCATGGGTAAACCTGATACATCTTATATGAAGGGTTGTGCATCATTATAAATCATGGAAAATGGGTGATTCATATATAGATTATATGAAGGGAGAGCCCCATTATATATCTAAAATGAAATGTGTATTGAGTATCTTCTTGAATGAATTATATTGAAAATTGGTTATATAGTTATTCTAATTTAATGTGTTTTAAAAGGGTTATCTTTTTATGATGATTATAATTTCCAAAAGGGTTTTTATTTTCATCTTATTGGTTTTAATTTTTATTGGGAAAAATGTGTGGGGGTTTTCATGTTGTAATGTTTTATTTAATATTCTCAAAGAACATTGATGATAAAGGTTAACAACACATGAGATTTCATGTTTTTCCCTAGATTGATAGTTTTTTAATTTTATGTATCTTAATGATTTTTTTCTCAAAAAAAATTTAATATATTTTTCACATGTTTAGGTAATAGTATGGAGAAGGATTAGGTTATGATGATTACTATGAAAATATATCTTGAAAATAAACCATATTTTTCTTAAATGTTTTGTTTGGATGAAAAATGGAATCTGATTATAAGTGTACACTTGTAATGTATGTTTTTACGTTGTAAGAGTCTATCATAATTCCCTAAAAATATAAAATTTTATGATCAAAATGACCATGAGATTGTGAATTATAGATCAAAGACACTAGAATATTTAATTATTATGGTTAGGTCATTAAAATAGGTGTTTTTGTTTGGTTTTTGGAGGAAATGAACTAATAAAAGTGTTATGGAGATTATATATTAGGATTATTACCAATTAATAATTATTTCCCCTTATTAGTTATTTTAATACATATTCATATTTTGGATGAATTATTAATGTTATTTATAAAAAGGAAATTTGAGAACAAAGATAACATTCATTACATTTTAATATATATTTTCATTTATATTATTATTGAAAATAATGATATACTTTATATGATTCATCTATTTTATGAGTTTGGAATAAAATTTAAATAAAATCATTTAACTATTTTATTAGTGAAATTTTCCATTTGAAGGGACATTGATATCACCAAATGAAGTCCTAGTGAATCTATTATGTGAACTATGTAAAGAAATGATCTAGAGAAACAATACTGATCCCTTACAAATTCTGTTTTAATAGTTTATATAAAAGAAACATGAATAAATACATAGAGTTAGTAACAGCAGAGGTTCTTTCACTATCCTAGGTTTTGGGGATTTATAATTCCAATAATACATTCATATAAAAATATACAAAATTTAGTAAAAATTATAAAATTTAACATCAAAGAAAGACATCAACATTATAAATTCATCATATCATTTCCACTAAACCAGAAAGAATAATTTAAATAACTAGTGTGAGAACAAAATTCATAGTAGGGAGTTTTAGAAAAAATTAAAATAAACACTAAAAAATTTCCCTTAAAATAAGTAAACATAATTTAATCACATTCTTTAATATAAAATAAAATCCCTCGAAGCATGTCATTGTCATTTTTTAAGTGTTACTGAAATACATTTTTAATGAAAAATAATTCCCAGGAATCTCAATTAAAATTTTAAAGTTACAAATTAAATGGATTATAAATTAAGAATGCATATCTAGACAAGTTAATGAAATTTACCCTATATGTTTGATAATAACTATACGTAATTATGTATGAAATGACAGGGGTGCAGATAAAAATTTATAGAAGAAATAATATAAATTCAGAATTTGCATATAAAATGATGTCATTTGTCATTCCACACATAGAATCCAACAATTTAGTGATAAAAACATTCCTAAAAATTTTTATAGAAATGAAATGAATAATTAATACTTCATAATAAATAATTTTCTATATTAATATATATAAATAAAAATAAAACAGTATACCTTGTTAATTTGAAAATATAAAATTGATTAATTCTGGTTCATAAGAGAATGATCATTAACCATTAATATTTTACTAGTTAAATGATTGCATGGGCTTTTAGTTTTTATATTCATTATGAGGGATTGCATAATGCAGGAAATCAAAAACATTCTGTCAAGCCCTTGTGCCAAGACCATACATAAACAATTTTTCAAGGTCTCATGTAAAGACCTAGTTAATCTCATGAGACCTATGAATGAATCAGGAGGGAATAACTCGCCGAACCCGTCATATTAGAAGACCATAGAATTCCTCATATGTCTAATAAAAATATTTTTTCAGATCAAATTTTCCCATACTACATTGATTTATTTTAGTCTTAATCATAGATGAAATAAATTTACAGATAAATTATTGAAGTAAACAATCATTAAATAATCCAATGTGTCATGTACCACATTGAAAAGTTAATTCATAATCCATATAATAACAAAAAATATTAACAAATACACTTGGAAATAAGTGTCTCCATTTATAATTCACAAATCATAAACATGAAATAAATGTGTCTATTTGTAATACAAAAATAAGTAGTCTAACGAAAAAAATAGTTTCATGCTCTCGAAAATGCCCGGAATGTCATTTATGAATTAGACAATGGCCATGAATAATTGTTCATGACATGTTAGGAGATTCAGATCTGTGTTTTCACATAAAATAATGACTTTTCCCACATAAGATGATAAGATTTATCTCATTCAAACGTATAAACAATGGTTATATAAAACATTAACCACAACTTTGATCTACGTTAAATACCCCGGACAATTTTTAAATAATAGAGAAATAATAACTATACCTTAGTAGATTATACATAAGTACATATGTATATATATATATATATGTGTGTGTTTGTGTATGTGGTTTGTAATCCTTACATTCATTAAATAATTTAAAAAAAGAATCCTCCCATACGAACACATCAAAAAAGAAAATAAATATATATATTAATTTTTTTCAGGTAAGATAACACTTATACTAATTTATATGTATATAAAACTTATAAAAAAATATTAATGAATTTAATACAAAAATATTCAGATACATGCTCATGGAAAATAAAAAGTTAACATGTATAAATATAGATTCTAAAAATATTATGTTTTATATGTGTATATATGCATTAATATACACATATATATAGAATTTTTTTGTAATAGATCACACCTTGGTATAAAAAGTAAAAACATTAATTCTTTTGAAATAGTTTTTTGAATGTGGGGAATTAATATAATTTATTAAATTCATGTTATAAAAAGAAACATGAATTTATATATTTATATATAACTATGTATATATATATATATGATTTTAATATCAAAAGAAAACAATAAAATTCCATTACTTATTTCTGATCAGGATAGGATAAGTGTTTCCTGGTCTGAGAGAGAAAGAGAGAGATTGGAAAAGGAATTTTTGGAATAGCCTTAGTGTGTACAATTTGAGGATAAAAAAACAATGTTTCAATTTATTGATGCATAATAGGATAAATTAAATCAAACAAAAAACGTGGATTAATGAATAATCAATGTGAAACAGTGGTAATTGATACCATAAAACATAAACTTGTGGTATAAATGTGGATCCATGCCTTGGATGGGGATGTTTGATTTAAAATTACCCACATTTAGAAATAGAACAACATGGATGAAGCTAAAGAGGTCGTGGTGAGGGTGGAAGATCGCATCACGAGAAAAAAGGGATGGAGAGGGGCTAGACACTACATGGTTATATGGGGACTAGTGTGGTTCCATCAGAAATTAGAAGGGTGAATTTATAGATGTCACAGATAAAATCATACCCTATCTAAGTGTTATTATTAAACCTAAAAAATATTGAAGTGGATGTGGGGATAAAGAAACATACATCTAGGATTTAGTCGTGTGTTTGATCAAATAGTCATGGTGGATCCATATATTTTAAAAGTGATGGACGACTACGATTATATCGCGGCATTATCGAACGATAGATGTTGATCACAAATTTTTAAATAGGTTTGACAGTCTAGATAAGATAGATCAAGATCGATCATTGGAGAGAAATGAGAAGATTGAAACACTGCAGGGGGTTCAAATTATAAACAGGTGTGGATGTTTAGGATCTTGAATGGTGAGATGCTATGGCTGAGATAGTCTGCTGGGAAAAAACTGAACCATACATTGAATGATGTTGGTTTTCAGGGATTAAATAAAAGATTCGGTGTACAAAACCATTCCGTGATGACACAAGAACAGACTCAGGAGTCCTTACACATGGGACTCCACTTGCGGGTGCTTATCTCACCTAATTCTTGTGCTTGACCAGGACCAATACATGGGCACAAGCATATGTTGACTCCATAATGCTTACCTGGGTTAACCCGCCATCTTGATACTCCTTTGGTATGGGTACATGCCCCCTTTATTGGGTTGACCAGGGTCCCATAGCAAAGTTGTGGTTTCCCTTAGCCAAGGTGTAGTATACCATTTTTTTAAATACTATTTTAAACTTTTTTTATAACTATAAATTATTAGGTAGAAATAAAATTAACTAATACACATTATTTAATTTTTTTAAACAAATATATATTTAAAGCCCTACAATTATACAATTATAAAGACTCATAAATAACATGAATAGACATGTTATATTAGACCATTCTATTATTTGACGTCATTTTAAACATAAATATAATTAAAAACATAATTTAATAATGTTTAATAAATATGTTATTAGTTTAAAACAATAATTTCATTTCTCCAATATAATTATTTTAAAACATTTAAACACACCCAGTGTAACACCCCGAGATTTTATGAAAAATATTCTTTTTAATTTCATTAATGTCTTGTGTTATACGCTACACCAAAAGGATCTTGCACAACACGCATCCTTGACTTGCCTTTCATTACACGCAATCACGACCTTCCATGATAGCGTGTGTAGTACGCAATACCGAGTTTCACTAAACAACGATATGCTATTAAAATATTATTAAAACTAGCCGTTATGAATAGTAATAACCACTTTTTGAAATTTTGTAACTTTTATTTTTCAAAATGGACTTCATTTATGGATTCGGAATGTTAAAATTAGCTTAGGGTAAAATTTTGGTACTTTTCGGATAACTTTCATATTCTGATGAATAGTGAAAATTACTAAATTTTAATTAAAAACAAATTTTTTAATAGAAATAATTAATAGTGATAAATTATTAATTTTAGTGGTTTTAAAGTATATTTAGAATATATTTTTACAATTTAATACAATTTTGGTCATTGGATGTAATTTCACATTTAAACCAGACATAAACAAGTGTCAATCTTTTGATAGTTATTATCTCTTAAAAACACGCTATTTGTTTTGACGACGGGAATTAATTTTTAAATTAATTAATGTAACTGATATGTTTTGAATTTGATAAAATATACATCATTTTTGAATTCATAATATCAAATATAGCTTAGGCCTAATTTTTGGTATTTTTCTGAAAACTTTCATTTTTTGATAAATAGTGAAACCACTAAGTGGTAGTTAAAAACACTGAATTTTTCATAAAACTTAATTTTCCCGCTTCTGTGAGTGGAATTTCGAAAATCCGATAGACACGGTTAATATCAAGGACTAAAATGTGGTTCAATGAGATGAAAATAATTTTTGGTGAATAGTAACTTTTGACTTTTGTTTCCACGGTTAAAAGTAAATAGGGTAATTAAGGGTAAAAATGATATTATTATTACCCTAAGACAGGTCCAAATTCTATTGGATAAGTTTAATTCGACCAAAAACATGTTTAGAAATAAAATATGACCATTTAGGTCCACTTGGATTAGATTATGACATTTAATATTATTTTATTTAATGAATAGTTAAAATAGTTAAAATCAAAGTTTAATAAGTAAATCATTTTTAATATGGGGTTATACATAAGATCAATTCGACTATAAATATTCCTTAGAAAGCTAAAAAGATTTCCTACATAATGGTATTTTATTTGTAATTTTTAGACATTAAATAATTTAATTTATTTATGACACAATGATGATGCCGTAATTATCTTATTAATGAAATATTGACATAATTGATGTTATATACACCAAAATAAATGTAATTTGAGACTTTTTATGAATTCCACTAATTTTATGGGTTACTATGATATATTAGTGTTGATTTAATAAACTTGGTTCGAACATATAATTCTGTTATGACTTTCACAAAAATCATATATCAAATAGTGTCAAAATTGACACAAAATAGTTTTTAAATCAAATATTATATTATTAATTGTTATTTTATTCCTAAAAATCTAAGGTTCGGCCAAATGACTTATATATGGATATATATATTAATTATAAACAATTTGAGGTTCGTTTGGCATGTTATAGTAAGTGTATTAACCATATAGTGTAAGAAAACAAAAATACACGGTAAAAGTTAAATTATTTAACTTCGAGTTAAATCTAATTGATAAGGTTAAAATAATAACCTAAACTTGTATAAATCCTATTGGTTAATATTATTTCGACCCATCCCCACTTTAACTTCGAAATAAGACCCTTTTGAACCATTATAAACCGATTTTGACTTTAATATAAAATAATATTTTGAGATATTCCTAAGGTGCCCCTCTCCTCCCTTATAAAAGGGCACCTCCTCCCCCTCCTCCTCACACCAATTTGAGCACTCAAGCTCGGCCAAGCCCTGCCAAAATTATTTCTCCACTTCCCTAGAATAATCCTAGAGGTCCTGGTCTTCTTCAAAGACCAATCTTAGTTCCCTAAGTGGAGGATTCAAAGAGGCGTTTAAAAGAAGAGGTAATATCCATTACCGATCTTTTCAATTTCTTTCTTCTTCAACTTCTTCTTCTTTAGTTGTTTCATGATAAAATAATAACATCAGTATTACTTACATACTGGTATGTTATTATAAATATGAAACAACCCTAATTCACCTTCTATCCATCCTACGGAAAAATGAAATCACCACGCGTGCGTACGTACAGAATACCGTCTCCACGCCGTGGTGTAATCTATTTTCCACCGTCACCTTAAAAGGATGTGTATAATGGTGTAATGAGTAACTATATATAATTATTACAAAGTTATATTGATACTGAAATAGTATAAATACACTTAAATACAATTACACTATCATAGGAATGATATCATCACTCGTGCGTACGTACGGAATACCGTCTCCACGATGTGATGCGACTCGTTCTACATGATCTTCATTTAATAATGATTATATAAATGAATTGAATGAATGAATATGATATATATTACACTAATACTATTATAGAAATTAGGTATCTATAACCTAAAGATAAGAATAAGAATTTATTCGACAAAACACGCATAAGAACAAAAAGTTATAAACACCCGAATAACAAGTAGCAATGAAATATTACTACTGAGAAGCTAAGAATATGACTATATATGATATCATAAAAATAAGTATGATTCTGGAATAAGTCAATAACATTACTTAAATCATTATACAGGAGGTTCAGACACTTACAAAGCAAGTCGGACCTAAGGTAAGGGAAATATCACAATCTCATTTTTATCCGAGATTGTTTATACTTTGGTATTTACTGGGGTGTATTTTATCATCCACATCCATGTTCCCGAAATATGTAATATTATTTCAATCCACCTACAATTGTTTAAATCCAATTTTACCCTTCGGTGAGTTTTTAGTAAAAGATATGAAAGGAATCTTTTGTTGTTTTTCGTACGAGTTACTTTTTGACTTTTCTGACAAAAGTACGAGAAGAATGTTTTTTTAACTTATACGACATGAATGGATTTTGAAAACATTATTTACAAGAAGCTTCCTTTACAAGTTTTCAAGTTTATTTTTAATCAACTTCTTTTAGTTTACAATTGTATGACATGTTAAGAAAGGAAAAAGGGTTTTAATGTAGAAAGGATATTTTCCTCAACAATGGAGTTCAAGTGTTTTATCAAAATTATTTTCCATCTAAGATAATAAAGGGGTCTGTTTCTATCCCTATTATTACATGGATTTTATTATGTTGCGATGGAAATATTTTTATGAATTATTCTATCTTATATGAATTGTTTTATGATGTCATGATGTTTAAGATTCCCATTTTTATTAGATGGGTTATGAAATGATGTATGGTTTATGATTTTGTGGCACACATAAGAATGGTATCATTATGAGATGGGTGGGACCTATATCTCCCTCCAATTCATTGGGTAAAGATTTTATATCTCATGAGATAGACATGGCTGGAATGGTAGGTTATACCAGTTCAGTGAAACAGGACTGAAACGAGGGTGACTCGGTTCAGAAAGGGACTTTGTCCACTAAGATAGTCTTGGAAACGAGTCTTGACTAACAAGAAATTATTCTCTATGATTATGTGTGTATGCCACAAAGTTTCATGTTTTAAGTTATGATTATTGTGATTACATTTCACTTCTATGATTTATCCAATGTTATGAAATTATGATCTCTTTTGCAGGTTATGATTTTCAAAAGTTATGTGCTTGTGTATACGATGTGATTGATATATCTTTTGTTTACCCTTACTGAGCATTTGAGCTCACCCTTTTATGTTTACTTTTCCCCAGGATATAAAGAAAGGTTTTAGGTATAAAAAAAGGAAGATCTTTATGAGAGATGTTGAAGATATTTCACCAGGATTAGAAGATTATATTCCGAGTTTCCAAAGACACTAAACTATTATGATCCTTGTGTGTGTGTTTTTGTTATGTACTAAGTATTCCGCAAATGTAATGTAATGTCCATGTACGTCAGGCTTCGGGTCTCTACAGTTGGTATCAGAGGAAAGGTTTAGTCAAACATTGGAAACTTGGATGTGAGAACGTTAGTGAGATCCCTAGAGATATTTCTAAGGTATGTCTAGGGATGTCTCTAAGGATAAGTATACGTATAGGATATAGTCCTAGAACTACGGTAACGATCTTAGAATTTAACCTAAGATGTTAGATATTAAGGGTACTCCCCATTTACTATGTTGTTTTCCCTAGCATGATTTCTGCCTCTCACAAGATTCTTTTTGTGTTTTAGTTAATGGAGGGAACCAGAAAGAATTCGGTTAACATTGAATCCAATGGACAAATTGGTGACTATGAGCAAAAAAATTGTGTAATTCCTAGAGAGAATGATCTTGTGATTATGCCAAATCAGTCATCGCGATATATGATTAACAAGCTGAAATTTAGTGGTATGCCTAATTCATCAAAGAAGAGGAAGATAAACTATTATGCATGTTCGCATGTTGAGGAGCATAAAGAAAGGAAGATTGATATTTCTAAATAAGGGAAGAAGAACCTTGAGAAATACCTCAAATGGAGGGACTGATGTTATCTGTGTGGAGAAAAGGATCATAGAGTGACAGACTGTTATGGAGTTCAATGTCTTATTTGTGGAGAACATGGGGATTACCCAACTCAATGCCCTGACCTAAAAAGTTACTTCTAAATCAAGGAAGTACTTCTTCCAGGACAATCATTGAAGTGGATGGACTGAAGTGTTTATGTATTGGTATTCAAGAATAATGTTGTTGAGGTACTTTTATGGTGTATTGAAATATTTATGTATTGGTCTATTGTGTTTTTCACTAATTTTAAGGTACCGGTAACCATGAAAAGTGATTCAAATATTTTAGAAAGTAGATAATATGCCCATAATGAAGGGATAAGGAGAAAATGAAATGTTTGACAGTATTCCTGAGCTCATGATTGATATAAGGACTAAGTGATATCTTGGTTTGAGTATATAGAATTTTGAGGATTTTGGTATGTGGAAAATGTTAACTTTTAACTGCATTCATGCTTTCACTAAGGATCAATGGGTATTCAAGAGAATGCATGATTAAGGCCTTTGAATGTTTGGAATGTGACCAACAAGACATATCTTATGATATATGGGGATCAACGATGGTATTAAATCTCTTGTAATCGTTTTCACTATGTTATGAGAGTGGACTACAGTATTATGGATAAGCCTAAAGATTATAATGGATTATGTTGGACATAAGTTAGGATAAAACGTTTTTCAAAATTATTGATGGGATGTTATAGTAATATAGCTTTAGAAAAAGGACAACCTGCAGGACGGGCGACAACCCATCGCGTCGGACAAGGCTGTGGGAATCGAACCCACAACCGAAGTGCGACTGGCCTTTATCGCCTACCATTGGCCTACAGGAAGTCCATGTTTTGTAGAAACTAGTTTTATTATATTAAGCAATATGATATATGAAGTATAAAGTCCATTTTAGGAACCATATATGATTAATCTTACTATAGAATGACTTATGTATATTTAATAACTTTTTCTAACCTTTTGTTTGAGACAGATGGAATGACCCGTCATTCTATCACATGATTTGCTAACACTTCACGAATAACAAATTCAACTTCATTTATTTAAGAGATGAAGTGGAAATTGTTCACGGCACGAACCACAGTGAGATTGTACCAAAATAATGTAAGTATTTATTCTAATTCAAATTCTTCAACTTTAGGGAAACGATCTTGAAAACCAAAAATGTTGTCCTAGTGCTCTTATATTTGATTAATCAGATGGTACATTAGATCATCACAAATTTATTGATTTGTGATTTATGTATTTTCCATAGCCATGTTCTCTACCACTCTCCATCAGAACATGATGGTTAGATTTCACTTCCATATCCATATTTTCACCTATGTGGAAACCCAGTGATTAGTTTATTTGGGTAACCGTTACGTTTCATACCTTTTTTTTAAAGATTGGTTTTGGTATTCCCTTTTTATGATGTGGGTTTCTATTAAACAAACTTTCGAGTAGTAAACCATTTATAACCCAGACGAATTTCGAGGGCGAAATTCATTTTAAGGGGGGTAGAATGTAACACCCCGAGATTTTATGAAAAATATTCTTTTTAATTTCATTAATTTATTGTGTTGTACGCTACACCAAAAGGACCTTGCACAACACGCATCCTTGACTTTCCTTTCATTACACGCAATCGTGACCTTCCTTGATAGCGTGTGTAGTACGCAATACCGAGTTTCACTATACAACGATATGCTATTAAAATATTATTAAAACTAGCCGTTATGAATAGTAATAACCACTTTTTGAAATTTTTTAACTTTTATTTTTCAAAATGGACTTCATTTTTGGATTCGGAATATTAAAATTAGCTTAGGGTAAAATTTTGGTACTTTTCGGATAACTTTCATATTCTGATGAATAGTGCAAATTTCTAAATTTTAATTAAAAACAACTTTTTTAATAGAAATAATTAATAGTGATAAATTATTAATTTGAGTGGTTTTAAAGTATATTTAGAATATATTTTTACAATTTAATACAATTTTGGTCATTGGATGTAATTTCACATTTAAACCAGACATAAACAAGTGTCAATCTTTTGATAGTTATTATCTCGTAAAAACACGCTATTTGTTTTTACGACGGGAATTAATTTTTAAATTAATTAATGTAACTGATATGTTTTGAATTTGATAAAATAGACATCATTTTTTAATTCATAATATCAAATATAGCTTAGGCCAAATTTTAGGTATTTTTCTGGAAACTTTCATTTTTTGATGAATAGTGAAACCACTAAGTGGTAGTTAAAAAAACTGAATTTTTCATAAAACTTAATTTTCCCGCTTCTGTGAGTGGAATTTAGAAAATCCGAGACACACAGTTAATATCAAGGACTAAAATGTGGTTCAATAGGATGAAAATAATTTTTGGTGAATAGTAACTTATGACTTTTTTTTACCACGGTTAAAAGTAAATAGGGTAATTAAGGGTAAAAATGATGTTATTATTACCCTAACACATGTCCAAATTCTATTGTATAAGTGTAATTCGACCAAAAACCAGATTAGGAATAAAATATGACCATTTAGGTCCACTTGGATTAGATTATGACATTTAATGTTATTTTATTTAATGAATAGTTAAAATAGTTAAATTCAATGTTTAATAAGTAAATAATATTTAATATGGGGTTAAAAATAAGATAAATTCGACTATAAATATTCATTAAAAATCTAAAAAGATTTCCTACATAATGGTATTTTATTTGTAAATTTTAGACCTTAAATAATTTAATTTATTTATGACACGATGATGATGCAGTAATTATCTTATTAATGAAATATTGACATAATTGATGTTATAAACACCAAAATAAATGTAATTTTAGACTTTTTATGAATTACAATAATTTTATTGGTTAATATTATATATTATTGTTGATTCAATCAACTTTGTTCGAACATATAATTCTGTTATGACTTTCACAAAAATCATATATCAAATAGTGTCAAAATTGACACAAAATAGTTTTTAAATCAAATATTATATTATTAATTGTTATTTTATTCCTAAAAATCTAAGGTTCGGACAAATGACTTAGATAAGGATATATATATTAATCATAAACAATTTGGGGTTCGTTTGGCATGTTATAGTAAGTGTATTAACCATATTGTGTAAGAAAACAAAAAGACACGGTAAAAGTTAAATTATTTATCTTAGAGTTAAATCTAATTGATAAGGTTAAAATAATAACCTAAACTTGTCTAAATCCTATTTTTTGATAGGAGTTCGACCCATCCCCACTTTACCTTCGAAATAAGACCCTTTGTAACCATTATAAACCGATTTTGACTTTAATATAAAATAATATTTTGAGATATTCCTAAGGTGCCCCTCTCCTCCCTTATAAAAGGGCACCTCCTCCCCCTCCTCCTCACACCAATTTGAGCACTAAAGCTCGGCCAACCCCTGCAAAAATCCCTTCTCCACTTCCCTAGAATAATCCTAGAGGTCCTGGTCTTCTTCAAAGACCAATCTTAGTTCCCTAATTGGAGGATTCAATAAGGCATTTAAAAGAAGAGGTAATATCCATTACCGATCTTTTCAATTTCTTTCTTCTTCAACTTCTTCTTCTTTAGTTGTTTCATGATCAAGTAATAACATCAGTATTACTTACATACTGATATGTTATTATAAATATGAAACAACCCTAATTCACCTTCTATCCATCCTACGGAAAAATGAAATCACCGCGCGTGCGTACGTACGGAATACCGTCTCCACGCCATGGTGTAATCTATTTTCCACCATAACCTTACAAGGATGGTTATAATGGTGTAATGAGTAACTATATATAATTATTATAAAGTTATATTGACACTGAAATAGTATAAATACACTTAAATACAATTCCACGATCATAGGAATGATATCATCACTCGTGCGTACGTACGGAATACCGTCTCCACGATGTGATGCGACTCGTTCTACATGATCTTCATTTCATAATGATTATATAAATGAATTGAATGAATGAATATGATATATATTACACTAATACCATTCTGAAAATTAGGTATCTATAACCTAAATATAAGAATAAGAATTTATTCGACAAAACACGGATAAGAACAAAAAGTTATAAACACCCGAATAACAAGTATCAATGAAATATTACTACTGATAAGCTAAGAATATGACCATATATGATATCATAAAAATAAGTATGATTCTGGAATAAGTCAATAACATTATTTAAATCATTATACAGGAGTTTCGGACACTTAAAATGCAAGTCAGACCTAAGGTAAGGGAAATATCACAATCTCATTTTTATCCGATATTGTTTATACTTTGGTATTATTGGGGTGTATTTTATCATCCACATCCATGTTTCCTAAATATATAATATTATTTCCATCCACCTACAATTGTTTAAATCCAATTTTACCATTCAGTGAGTTTTTAGTAGAAGATATGAAAGGAATATTTTGTCGTTTTTCGTACGAGGTACTTTTTGACTTTCCCAACAAAAGTACGAGATGAATGTTTTTTTAACTTATACGGCATGCATGTATTTTTAAAACAGAATTTCCAAGAAGCTTCCTTTACAAGTTTTCAAGTTTATTTTTAATCAACTTCTTTTAGTTTAGAATTGTATGACATGTTAAGAAAGGAAAAAGGGTTTTAATGTAGAATGGATATTTTCCTCAAGAATGGAGTTCAAGTGTTTTATCAAAATTATTTTCCATCTAAGATAATAAAGGGGTCTGTTTCTATCCCTATTATTACATGGATTTTATTATGTTGTGATGGAAATATTTTTATGAATTCTTTTATCTTATATGAATTGTTTTATGACGTCATGATGTTTAAGATTCCCATTTTTATTACATGGGTTATGAAATGATGTATGGTTTATGATTTTGTGGCACACATAAGAATGGTATCATTATGAGATGGGTGGGACCTATATCTCCCTCCAATTAATTGGGTAAAGATTTTATATCTCATGAGATAGACATGGCTGGAACGGTAGGTTATACCGGTTCAGTGAAACAGGACTGAAACGAGGGTGACTCGGTTCAGAAAGGGACTTTGTCCACTAAGATAGTCTTGGAAATGAGTCTTGACTAACAAGAAATGATTCTATATGATTATGTGTGTATGCCACAAAGTTTCATGTTTTAAGTTATGATTATTGTGATTATATTTCACTTCCATGATTTATCCCATGTTATGAAATTATGATCTCTTTTGCAGGTTATGATTTTCAAAAGTTATGTTCTTGTGTATACGATGTGATTGATATTTATTTTGTTTACCCTTACTGAGCATTTGAGATCACCCTTTTATGTTTACTTTTCCCCTGGATCTAAAGAAAGGTTTTAGGTATAAAAAAAGGAAGATATTTATGGGAGATGTTGAAGATATTTCACCAGGATTAGAAGATTACATTCCGAGTTTCCAAAGACACTAAACTATTACGATCTTTGTGTGTGTGTTTTTGTTATGTACTAAGAATTCCACAAATGTAATGTAATGTCCATGTACGTCAGGCTTTGGGTATCTACACCCAGTAACTATAAAAAAAATCCCCGATCACATTAAAACCCATTAAATATTTTTAAAGGTCACCTAAAATAGTATAAATACATGTTTAAGGTATTCAAAGGATCAAGATCATTTTATGTTTTAAGAGGATGGTTATATATATTCATTTGACTGTAATTATTTTTTATATTATTCTCAGTATTTCTTTTTTTGGTGGATTCATGGGATGAAGGATACTTAATAAGACTTTTTGTGATGTTGGGTGGTCATATATTTATTCTATTTTGTTGTGAAATGTTTTTTCTTGAATATTTGTAATCTTATGTTTCCAAGTAATAGTTTTATTTATGAATAAAAATTTTATCTCGGAATTTAGCGTATTTAAAATAAAACACACCAATTTTCATTAAAAAAGATAATGATAATAATAACTAAAAATATTAGTATTATAGATTATTATTAATATCTGGGCATTGCAAACTAGATAAAATTATTTTTTTCCTAGGAATAATATATATGTTGAAATTTTATGTTACTCATCCCATGAAAATAATAAATTGTAGGAAACCCAAGGTAAAACATCCTAATTCCAATACAATATATTATTGTAGCAATATAATTAGTAAATCTAACCTATAATTATATATGAATTTGAAGAATATCTCAGAATTAATTAATTTTTAAAAAATCTAGTTGTCTAATGGTTCGATAACATTATAGGAAGAAATTCAAGATGAAAAATAAAAAAAATTTATATGATTTTTATTTTTTGTATTCCCATTTTGAAAACATAATTATGTTCCCATTATAGAATTTGAAAAATTCATAATAATCCAATACAAAATTACATTATTTTATAAAATAGATATACCACTGTCTAAAAAATTAAAATTTTATATATTTATTATGATTTAATTTTTATGGTTAATATAATGAAATTTATAGAATAATATTTTCAATACAAGAAATTCTAAATTGTAAAAGTGGATGGCCATCATAGAGTTCTGAAATAGATGGAATCTAAATCATTCTATTGATCAAAAAATATATTTCCATTCCTTAATTGAAAAAAGAATTAATTTTAGAAATTTTTTAGGAGAAATAGACATAAAAAATTAGTTAAGAGTTTGTAATGACCTTAAAAATGTTATTTTTTAATATAAAATCCATTAATCTATTCTTCATTGACATTAATTCATAATCCAAAATTTAATATTTAATTTTATGATGTAGTAAATATATTTTTTCTACATTCAAACATCACTTTCTCTTTTTGATATCAACTTAAATATTTATAATTATTTTTCTATAAATGTATAAAATATTTTATTAAAATATTTTTCCCCATATTTTCATTATAATTCTGTGATATTTGAATTCTTTTTATTTATATATTTTTGTTCTTGGAATGTATCTTGATGTCCAGTTATTTTATTTATCTTTAATATAAAGTTAAAAGACATGCCCAAGTGTATTTTTCACCCTCTAAATGGGTTTGTAAACAATAATTATGGTGGGTTTCAATTTTGGTATATTAGGTGACTATGTTATTTGCATTTCTAATATTCTCAAAATTAACATTTGTTAGGTTTAAAAATAAAATTATCCAATTAATTATAAGATATGTGTAAAATTTGGCATATTTTGATGATTGACCCATAGAATACCAATGTATTTTGGGAATATTTATCCTCAAACAAATATATAGTACTATGTCAGTTACTCAAGTAAATTATGGGATTAAATTATAGACATATATTTAATTAGATGAAAATTATATTTTTTTGGATAATAATTTAATTTAATGTCTTTTTAGTTAATTGTTATCATAATTTTAATTTAAAAAAAGTGAACTCACCTTTATTGATAAGAAATTATTTAATTATTCAATATTATTAAATCATTTCAATTATTTAGGATGAACAAACACCCCATCATTTTAATAGAAAACATAATTATTTTGTCCCCAAATAAATGTACTATAATTTATGATTAAACCCATGTGCATCTATACACATTATAACTTATCACTAGACCTTTAACGATTGAGAGGAGATACTTGGAAACACTTTTAGGAGTTCTTGTATAGTTATCTAAAAGAGTTTCAAGTAAAAGTGGTATTTTATTTATTTTGAAAATTTTATATTCAAATAACTAATATAGGTTATCTTTTCCTATATGAATATTTTATTCCTTATAGATAATAATTCAATGTGAGGTTGGTTGTTCAGTCTATTTTTCAAATATTATTGTAAGGGAGTTATATTATATTTCTATATTTTGTATTTTTAGATAGTGTAAATTTTTTGTGAGAAATATGATTTTTAAAGAAATTCCTTGGGATGAGTTCAATAATATTTTTCGTTTTTTATTCATATTACATTTAATATTACTTATCATAATGGAATTTGAGTTCTATGAAAAGTATCATATTCTATATATTGTCAAACTCACACATACATAATCAGTTTTATATTTAAATAAAACTTATATTGGTTATACTAAACAATAATATCTAGTAATACCTGGATGTTAGGAATTTTTATTGATTTTTTATTTTATGTTCATTTATGTTTTTATGTATAAATTTATATTATTGAGTCACAGAAATATATTAATTATTTACATTTTTCATTTTCTTAACATAAAATTCACACATATTATTGTTGCTATTTTAGACCTAAAAATGTTATTTAATTTATTTTAATAGTTAGGGAATATATGGGATATAATATAAAAGGAATAATTACACTAATATTAGGATATTTATACCATTGGTCATAGTCTCCACCATAGGGATCATGAATGGAAGGATTCAATGATCATTATTAATTTATTCACAGACCTATGAGGGTACAAAGTGAGGACTAGATTTTATAAAATTATATTACAATGAGTTATTGGATGGGAATTTGAGTTATCTCTATTGTGGAAAAAATTATAATGGTATCAAAATAAAATATTTTAACATAGATATTAATTGTATCATGTAAATATTTAAGGGAGTGGAAATTAATTTATTCATGTGACTAGAAAATTATTTTTTATTACTCAATCTTATAGATGATGTATTATTATTTTGTGTACCTTGTTTTAGTTGACATGTACAATATATGATTTAGGTATGATTATTGAAATGTTTTTATTTTATTAATGGATATAAATTTTTGGTTTTAATAGTATTTCAACAAGATTATAAATTCTTATAATTATAGACTCTTCCTATAGAGAATAGAGAATTCATTTTTGTGAAAAAATTATATAATTTAGTAAAAATAGTGGTAGAGGGATATTTTAATGGTTCATAGAATAATTTATCCACAAGATAGTGAAATTTCGATCAATAAATTAAATTTTTATTATGTATATTTAGAATTTAAAATTATTTGTGTATGTATAAGGGACTAGGAATTGGTCTGACATGGTACAGATCAGCATCATATAGATTTTGGTGAGGTAAACTAATTAGATAGCATTGACTGATAATTTTTTAATTGAGTAAATGTTTTGATTATTTGTTCCTTACTACTAGTAATAATGATATTTATGTGGTTTCATTGGATTAGTTATACAGTCAGTCCAAAAAACAATTTCTTTTCACTGTCACTCATATATGGGATTCGAAATGAGTTTTTGGATTATAAAAAGTTAAAAATTAAAGAACGTTTAAATATTGGGTCTATTTGATGAATTGAATACATTATTCATCCACCATGTTTTCACCAAGTATTTGAGGACATATTAATTAATTGTATCATTTCCCCTGAAGAGAAAATATTTTGTAATAATATTTTCACTAAATACATATGTAGAAGTGAAAATCATTATTGGGGTGATATAAAATAATATAAGAAGGATATATTCCAATTAAGAATAAATTAAGTAGTTTTTTATATTTTTTCATATTGTGGATAAGATATATATAATTTCATGGAAGTTGTTATTTTATTTATGAATATTTATGAATAACAATCATCTTCGTGATTCAATAAACTTATAGATTATCTTCTAGTAATATGAAATATAGATATCTTATTTTATTTCTTTACTGATCGTAGATATACACTATTATTTTACCCATCTAATAAATTTGGTTTACATGTTTCTACTAGAAAAATATTAAATGCCCCTAGAGAATTTGAAATACCAACATAGATACAGTTTGGTAGGAAAATATTTATCATAAAGGGATTAATGAACATGAAGACCCTTACTTGAGTGTGTTGTAAGGAGAATGATTTTTATCAATCTCCCTTACCCAAAAATAAATCAAATGGTTTATAGATGAAATGATTCTTAATATAATGAAATATTTACAGTGGATATAGATATAAGAATCCTCAATTGATTATTTTTCCTACCCATAAGGGAAAAAACTATATTTAATAAAACATATATCATTATACCATTATACCATTATTATTACTATGTTGTTAGAGAGAAAAACATTCCATTGTTTTATCACCCCTTGTTTTATTTTTTTATTTGAGACTCACTAAGAGATAATTAATATATCATGGGTTTATAGTAATCCTATTAGAGGATGGATTAAAATGATGGATATAAGTCACGGTAGTGAGTTTGTTGTCATGAAGAATTAGATTTAATTAATGATGATTTAGATATGGATAAAACCATAGAATTTCATTTTGGTATGAATTATTTGTTCTCATTATGATCCTGTATAGACTGATATCGACATAGAACTATAATCAAATACATGAATGGTTAAAATTTAATTTTTCTATGTTATTAGGACTATTTAATGGTCCATTTCAATGTATACACTATCATATCATGGGTATTTAGTTTATAATTGATAAAAATAGATCTCATAAAAGAACTTTTATGTCAAATAAGGCTTCTGAAGAAATTTTCTATTCCCTTATGTTTTGAAAATCAAAATAACATTATCTTAAGGAAAAATATTTTCCCTCTGGATTATTATCATTTTTTAAATTTCCTATTTCTCATGAAATTTTTATCCATACCTATATTTTTATTATTTCATTTTATAATATATCTTAATAAAACTCATTTTATTACTAAGAATAGAATTTGGATTCTTTTTTAATACCTTTAAATCTTATAATTCATTTTATATAGAGTGTTCTATTTTCAGATTTTGAATTCTTAGAAATTCAGACTACGAATTCTATGAAATTCAGATTCTGAATTACCTGAAATTGAGACTCAAAATTCTCTAAAAGTCAGACACTGAATTCCAAAGAATTCATACTGTGAATTCCTTAGAATTTTGACAATGAATTCTTCAAAATTCATAATTCGAATTTCTCATATTTCAGACTCTGAATTCGTTATAATTCATATTTTTAATTCATTTGAATTCAGAATCTAGATTCATTATATTTTAGATTCTGAATTCTTTGTAAAACAGAATCCAAATTTCCATTTCGTTTAAACTCAAAATGTTTATTTATTTAGACTTCTCATTTTATTTTTCCTTAGACTTTGATATCTATATTTGTTATGACACCAAATTTTTCACTAACACATGTTATTACTAAATGATTCCATGTAATCTATTTGTAACTAACAATTGGTTGATTGAAACACGTATAGGTCCCTAGAAGATTTATAAAAAATATGACAATTGGGGGAGGGAGCTGATTGTTAGAGTTTTTCCTTCAAATAGGAACTCATTTGAAAGATATCATCTTTGTTATATCAATCTAGAGATTACAAGTTATTAATGTGATTTCTAGAGATATATACTCTCATTCCTAGTGCGTACTAAACAACTTGTTCGGCCTACATTGTGCGAGTCTGATTTTTGGAGAGTACATTCGATGGATTCAGATGATAAGAAGACACAGGTGTTGACTTCCATAATGTTTGAGGACTTTTAGGGATAGGAAAATATAGGCATCGACTAATTTAAAGATCAAGGGCTTTTGGGGATAGCAAAATATACTTTGATATTCCAATTGAGATCTTACCTGGTGTGGGTTAGACATGTTTTCTTGAAAGTATAAATCAATTGAGCTTTATCCATGGTTATTGGATAACCTACACTTTGGGATAAAATATTTTTATACTTGTTACTTGTTTTGTTTCTAGTTTTTCCTATGTATTTTGATAAAGAAAGATAGTGTAACCTTCTTATACTTTCTTGTTTTTATATCTACTCTATCAAATAAGATTCAATAAATTTTAATGTAAAATATTTTCCTATGTAAACATTCATTAAATATAATTTTTGGAACCTAATTTATGGAACAATGAAACATTGACTTATAGAACTGTTTTAGAGTGTGGGAATTTACCTAGTTTAACATTATTAAATGTAGTTTTCCACAATGTTAAGAATTTTTTTAAACTTACAATTTACCCATCTCTTGTAATTGAGAATCGATATTCATATTTTCATCCTACCATTGGTATCATGGAAGGCCAATAAGAAACATATATTCACATATAAGTTTTCTTTCTCATGTTTTCCTTATTCTATATTTTCATGCATTATATTTCTTGTTTTATATTTTCATAGAATTTGTTTTTCATTGTTTAAAAAATTTCTGTTAATAAGAATATATAGAATGATTTTTTCTTAGAGATTTAAGGAATGAATATTGGTTCTATTGAAAATCATAATCACACTAGAAAACGTATTTTTGAATATAAGGATTATGAGTACTAATGAGATCAGATGACGAATTTTGTTATTAATACTGTAGTTGAAACTTTTTCATGTTTACTAGAGATAAAAAATTTCATTGAAAGGAAGTTAAAACCTTCACCAATTAAGAAATGTTAGAATATCAACTAAATTAAGAGGTACCGAATGCAGAATTTGTTACTAATATATCATTGAATTAAAATTATACTGATGATAAATATTATGAATCTTCAGATGATAAATCATCCTCCGTAGAAGATAATACATTTCAATCTTATGGAGAAGTTTTTAGATTTTCTAAACTCTGTGAAAATAAAAATTTTAAGATAAATAAGACGATAGAGAAAGAAATTTATTGAATTTTTATTTTTAATAATGAAGTTCCAGATCATTCTATGGATCTTGATCATAAAATTTGTAAACATGAATGTGTTTATAAAAACCATGAATAATTAAATTATGATAAGGATAAACAATTCTAAGGATCATGAAGAAGTTATTTCAATTAAAAATATTTTAGAGTCCAACTATTGTATTAAAACTAATTTTTTTAGGATAAAAAATTGGTTATTAATATAAATCAAAAAATATTTTCCTTAAGGAAAGGCTAGTAAAACATTACCTATGGTTAGGGAAACATTGAAATGATATATTCCGAAATTCCTTATTTGAGTAATTGTTCTAGATTTTGACATACCTATTCGAAACCAGTTTTTATTAATAACTATTTTGTTCCCTAAAGTGCTCTATTTTTTACCTAAATGATAATATAGAGGAAATTGGGAGAAAATTTGTTTCTTAAAAAAACACTAATCAATATGTTTTCATAAATCATATTATTCTATGAAAATGTGCATTCCTAAAATCATTATTTTTTATTTCAAGATCCAAGAATGTTTGGATTTAAAAAGTCTAACTATTTTATTTTCCAAAAAATAAAAAATGTACCAATAGTTACACATGGTGCATGGATAGTCGATGTTCTCAACATTTTATTGGTAACAAAAATTTCATTTATTGTAATAACAATACGAGAGGAGGAAAAGAAACTTTTGGATATAATGCTCAGGGAGAAGTTATTAGTATAAGTAACATTGTTCTACTTGAAAAAACTATAATTTCAAATGTTTTATTTGATAAGGGTCATCACCAAAATCTCATTAGCATATGTCAATTACGTAATGAATGTTACCTTTTTAATTTTAGGAATGATTGATACTTAGTACACAATTCCAAGGTAGAGTTTCTTCTTTCATCCCATAGGTAAGATAATGTATACACTCTCAACATAGAAGACCTTAGGAGCCAATATCAACCCAGTCGTAGTGCAATGGAAGATCAATCATGATTATGGAATAGTAGGTTTGGACATTATAAAATTATGAACCTATTTAAAATCATAAAGAAGAGACTTGTTAAGGATCTACCAGATCATAGATCTGATTATAAATAATTTTTTGATTTTTGTCAACATGGTAAGAAACATTAAACATGTTTTAAATAAATCGGTGAATTCTCAACATCAGATGCATTACAGTTAGTTCATATGGATCTTCATGGTCCAATAGAAACTATAAGTATAGGGGGAAAATATTATTTACTTGTTTTAGTTGATGATTATACTATATTTATGTGCGTTTGTTTTCTAGAAAATAAATCAATTGTTTTTTATTATTTCACAACTTTTAGAGCCCATGTTATAAATGAGAAAACCCTTAATATGATAACTATTCATAGTGATCATGGAATAGAATTTAAAATTTTATATTTTGAATAATTTTTTAGTAAAATGGTTTTACTCCAAACATCTCACCACAAAGAACTTCTCAATAGAATGGTGTTATTGAAAAAAGAAATAAAATTTTTCAAGAGATAATAAAACCAATATAAATGAATATTATGTGCATAGAAATTTTGGGTTGAAGCTACTAGTACATTTTTTTATTATATAAATAGAGTTTTAATTAAACATTTTATAATGAAAAAACCTTATGAATTATGGGATGATATAAAACCTAGACTTTTTTATTTCAATGTATTTGGTTGAAAAGTATTCGTCCAGAATACTAAAGATAACTTACAAATGTTTGCACCCAAATATTATGATTGAATGTTCCTAGGATACTCAACAACATCTTAGGATTATAGTTTTTTTAAATAAAAACTATTGTACTGTTGAAGAAATAGGGCATGTTAAATTTTATGAAACAAATCATTTTGATTTTAAACAACCCCATCCTACATCTTCACATGTGTTTTCAATAAATGATTTCAACCAATGATAGAAGATCCATCTTAGAAGGAAAATGTTCAATAAAATATTTCTAAACCATTTAAACAGGAAGAGTTCCTACCATATGTTGATGAACATGTTTTATAAAACCCAAATAAGTATTTTGATAAGAATAATCCCTATTATTGAATCATTGGTGATACAAAACAAAAAGTAAGGATTAGAGGTTCCTTAAGAAATGAAGTTGAGCATATATAAGTCCTTTCCCAATTAGAACCAAAAAATCAATAATGAAGCTTTAAATGGTGTTTATTTGATTAAATCCATGTGGGGCGAGCTAAATGAATTCAAAAAGAATAATTTCTACACCGTGGTCGAAAGACTAAAGGAAACTTATGTAATTGGTGTAAAATGGGTCTTCATAAATAAATGTGAGGAAAATGTAATCATATTAAGAAATAAAGATAGATTAGCTTCTGAGGTCTATAATCAATAAGAAGGAATATACAATTAAGAAATATATTCTCTAGTATTAGGACTTAAATATATTCACATTCTTATAGACATTGTAGAATAAAATAATTTCTATCTTTTTAAAATGGGTGTAAAATGTGCTTTCTATTATGTTTATGTTAAATATGAAGTTTATGTTGAAAAATATCGATGTTTTGAGGACACAACACATCCTAAACATGTTTTCAAACTTTCTAATGATTTATGTTGACTTAAACATGCCCCTAGAGCCTGGTATGATAGACATACATGATTTTTGTTAAAAAATAGCTATGTTAAGAGAACTATTGATCCAAACCTTTTATAAATAACATTATGAAAAATGTTTTGATTATTAATATTTATGTTGATGAAATCATGTTTAGATCAACTCAGTAATCAATAACTGATTCTTTAGCAAATTTAATGAAATCTGAGTTCGAAATGAGTATGATGGGTGAGTTAACATTTTTCCTAGTTTTTAAAATTTCTCGAAACCCATGTTGAATGTATATATCCCAACATAAGTGTATTAAAATCTTATAAAAAAGTATGGATTTGATAACACAAAAATAAGAATCACTCTAATCGATAGATCAAATTCTCATGACCTTGATGAAGTTGGGAAACTAGTAGATCCTGCATCATTTAGAGGTTTAATAGTAAGTACACTATACATGATAGCTAGTCATCTAGACATTATTTTTTAGTATGATTAGGTGCATGATATTAATATAATTCAATGGAATCTCATTTAAAAGATGTAAAAATAATTTTTCCTATTTATAAAGAACCATGGATTTAAGACTTTTTTATATATTTGGAAATGATTTTATTTTAAAAATATATTTGGATGTTGATTTTGGTGGATGAGGAATGGATAGGAAAATTACGTCTAGAAATTTTCATTTCATAGGAGATTCCTTAGTTTGTAGTTCATACATGATAAAACACTCATTAGTGCTCTTCGTAGCTGATGCTGAATATGTAGATTTTGGAAGTTGTTGTGCTCAAGTATTGTGGATGAAACAAACACTCCCAGACTATTCCATGAGTTTTACCAGAACATAGATATTTTTAAAAAATACTAGTTCCATTCACCCAATTAAAAATCCATCACATCACTCATGGGGAAAACACAAAGTTATTAGGAGTCAATTTCTTATGGATCACACACTTAAAAGAGATATCATTCTTCAGTATAACAGAACGTGAGATCAACTTTTGGATATTTTTATATAACATTTACCCTCTGATAGATATAAATAAATTAAACAAAATATTGGAATTTTCACCCAAAGGTAATTTTCAATATTAAATTTTTTTTGAAACACATGTCTGTACTTAAAAAATATATTTTCATAGTGGGTAAATTTTCTTTGTTAATCATAATTTTTCATAATCAAATTGTTTTTTGTAATAAAAAATTTTCGTAATCCAAATTTTTTTCGTAATCATATTTTTTTCAATAAATATTATTCAAAATCAATTTATGTTCATAATTTAAATTTTGGTAATTATTTTCTTTAAAAAGAATACGAATTCAAAATGTTTCTTCCCTGATAAATTCTTTTTGAATATATAGTTCTTCAAGAAGAATTCTTCTCATTACAAATAATTTTCGTAGCAATCCAGATCATATTTTTCTATATATAAATTTTTGGTAATATAATTTTCAAATTGTTAGTATTTTCATCTTTTTTAATATATTTTTTTGGATTAACTTTTCTTAAAAATGAATTTTTATCTAAAAATCCTCAATACATCAGAACATACCAAAATCATTCATTGTCTTACATCCCAACTAAAAGATCATATCGGGCATGAATAAACAGTTGGAATAATCAGGGAATACAAACCATTACTTCAATGCACATATAAAGGCCCCCAATTCATCATCCCACATCTGTTTTCAAGCCTTTGTATTTCGAAGATTGACCTCTCGGTATAAGGGTTATTCTATTTTTATGATTTTCTTAACACCAGATGAAATTGATATTATCTCCTTAGAAGAAAATGTCCTCAATCAAGGAAATTTATGAATTTATGATTGATATAGAGAGGTTAGTAGATCCAAAGTTTTTTCCCATGTATTATTCTATCATGATGAAAAATATAAAACAGAATGGATTGGAATGATTTTTTTTAACCAAGCTAAAAGGATATGATTCTATTTATCTAGAGTTTCTTTTATAGTTTTATGAAAAGATGAGTTTTTTCAATGAAGGTGGTAGTGATAAATTTTCTTCCAAAAGTTATGAAAAAATACATTCTCTTTCCTTTAGAAAGGTAGATAGCATCATTGGGATAATGTATTAAGGAGAAGCAATTTTATGCACCCACAAACGATAAGATGAATCGGAATGGTTTGAGAAGAAGAACAAATTATAATCTATTAATCTCAAAGGAGTCAAAACAATAAAGATAAATCATCTCTCTACAAACATAATCCTGCTAGCATTTTGAGTTTAGTGATTCTTAATTCTAAGAAAAGAGGATAAGGAAAACTTGTAGAAGAGTGATAACTTCTTTCTGAATTTCCTTGTGAACTTGAGGAAAATAAATATAGTGGAGTATATCATCCTAATGATCATAAATATCAAAAATTTCACCCTCAAATCTCAAATTATTATGTATTTGGATATCCAATCCATGATTATTTTATTATGCCTAAAATCATTCAAAATACCTTGTTGTTCAAAGTCCAAATAATTCAATGTCATGTTTCCCATTGAAGATACCATTAGGAGATGATGGATGGATTTAATAGAAAATCCGACAAATTTTATGACTTATCAGAAAGTGAAATAGAATGCTTCCTTAGTAAAATGAAATTAGATGAGACATCCAATAAGTGTGATGATAAGACAAAGAAAAAGTAACTATAAGACATGGGAAAAACTCATATAGTTTAGAGAACTCAATAAACACCCTAAAAGTCCATGAATCAAAAATCCATTCTTGATGAAGTTTTTTCAATGTGGAGGGAAGAGAAGAAGTATAATAAGGGATGAGATACTATATATGAACTGGATCCTTCTAGAGAAAAATATTTTTTGATTAAAGCCACCTAAGAGAATGAAAAACATGAAAAGGAGATGAATAAGAAAAATAAGAAGCTCCCTAATTTTGAGATTATAAAATCACTTCTCAAGGATATTGAGAAATATTCTTATCATATTCAGGTTTTGGAATCATTTCTCAGTGAATAAAAACCTGAGACACATGGAAAGAATATTGTAATTCCAGAACCTGAAGTAGAATACATTTTTTGGGAAGAGGCATTGTAAGAAGAAGATGATGAAGAAAGTGATTACACTAATGATATGATAAAAAAAGTTAAATAATTCCCCGAGAAGGAAAATACATTAGAAAAATAGTCGATCCAAAATTTTCAGGCTGAAACAACCAAAATTCATTCACAAGGAAAAGAGAATGTAGATTGAGAATATATTAATAAAACATTTGATTATGAGAGTAGCATTCATGACTTCATTCAACCATAAGATATTAATACATATGCTGATAAGGAAAAAGTGGATGATGTCAAAATAATTCATGTCATAGATAGTGAGCATGAATACCCAAAACCTGTGAAGACCATTTCAATAGAAGATAAAGGAAATAATGAGATAGTTGGTACACCTACGAAATATGTGGTATCTAATAAAGTTGTTGGTAGTTCCTTAAAAAAGAATGACTGTTGAGATAGACTAAGAATCCTCAATAATAAGTGAATATAATTTTGAATTACCCTCCTTGGGTCAAGACATTTTTGTTCAATTGTTGAAGAAATTAGAAGACATTATTTCATTGATTCCGAGTATGGACTAGAGGTGTTAGATTAATCACCATTCATTATATCAAAAATCTGATTATGCTAGCATGGTGATGTATAAATTTATTATGATTGAGGTAGATTTAAAAACATTCTATATCGAGTATAATGATCATAAAAGGTCATGCATGGAAATCACTATGTGGTCATAGAAGAATATTGAAAAGACAATAATTCTTGATGACATTAAAGACTCTGTGAAAGATGCCTTTAACAAAGAATATGTGAGGCTGAAGGATCTTATGAAATATTTTTATGAGAATCTAAATCTAGAACTAACAGTTCAGAAGAAGGAAGACAATGATCTTAATAGGAAATTGATTTCATTGTCAATGAATTTAATGAGGGAAAGAGATATAAGAATCAATTTTGTAGATATGTATAGTAAGAAAGAAGAGATTTTGAAGTCTCATTAATAAATCCAAATTTCCCAGGATGAAAACATCAAAGACATAGAGAAGAAAAATGAGAATCCAGAATAGCTACTCAAGCACTTAGAAGATGATTAAAATGATCATAAGAAGATGAAGACCATCGTGAAAATGTACAAACCGAAAGAGAAACAAGGATTAATTTTTTCAAATCTGATATTTTATTGTACATTCCTTGTATAAATATTTTAACCTTAAAGAAAAACTCTTATTGTGATTCATTTGGTTTGTTGTATATAGTTATAATCATTCAGATAACTTATATATATATATTTTCCATTCCCTCTATTCTATTTTGAAAATAAAAAAGGGGGATAAGAGAATGCTAAAAAATAATACAATGTAATGTAGAGAATTCTCTATGTAAGGGGCGTCTCTCTAAGGGGGTGTTTACTCAATGAAGAATTCCTTAGGAATGAAAAATAAAGATCTCTTTAAGGATTTCAAGAATAAATTTTTTAGGTATTTCAAAACCTAAAGGGGAGTTAGTCTCATTCATCATCCTTTATAATTAAAGGGATATAAGTTATTATTTTATGTTTATAAAGAAAAATACTTAGCCCTTATAATTTTTTTCATAATGTTGTTTATGCTTTCAAAAAAGATGTATATTGTTGAGTCAATAATGTCTCCTTCTGAATTTTCCAATTATTTATGTTTTGAAAATCAGAAACAGTTTATCTTATGTAAAAAATATTCCATAAGGATTAATATCATAAGGAAAATTTCCCTTCTCTAAAGAAATTTTTATCCTTACCTCAATTTTCATTATTTTATTTTATAATATTTATATATAAAAAAAATATATTACATTGTCTAAAATTCAAATTCTTATGTAAATCAATGGAATCATATAATTCCTTTTATAAATAGTGTTTTGTTTTCAAATTCCAAATTCTATGAAATTAAAACTCCTAATTATCTAAATTTGTAGATTCCGAATTATCTGAAATTCCAATTCCAAAATCTCTATAATTCTGACTCTGAATTCCATAGAATTTAGACTCTAAATTCCTTAGAATTCAGACTCTGAATTCCTCATAATTTCACATTGAATTCCATAGAATTCAGACTATGAATTAATAATGATTCAAAATTTGAATTCATAGGAATTCAGACTTCTGAATCTATAGATTTCCGATTCCAAATTATTTGTAAAATAGAATCAGAATGTCCATGTCTTATAAACTCTAAATGTTTATTCTATTAGTATCGGAATTATATATTTCCATAGACACAGAAAATTGACATGGATAAGAAACATATTTTTTTCTATCACATGTTACTATGAAATGGTGTCATGAAATCTCTTTCTCACTAACTGTTGGTTGAGTGAAACATGTACTGGTCCCACAATGATTCAAGGAGAAATATGACCATTGGATGTGGGAGTCGAACGTTGGAGTTGTGCCAATAAAAAGAATCTTATTTCAATGAGCTCAATGTTGTTCCATCAATCTATAGAATATATGTTGTTTAAGTGATTTCAAGAGAGAGAATATCATGACTTGTGAGTATAGAACATCTTGTTCAACTTTCATTATGTGACATTGATTGTTGCTGATTACAATATAGGGCTTGAAAGTATAGAAACACAGAGGTTCCAACTACATTAATATTTAAGGACTTCCTGGGGTAAAAAGATGGAGCAGCTGACTACCTTAAAGATCAAGGGCTTGCAGCAATAGCAAGATATATTTCAATATTCCTATAGAGGGATTACCCTTGTGTGAGTTAGATAGACATTCTTTAATATATAAATCAAGGGACCTTTATCTATGTTTTTTAATACCATACTCATTTGGTTAAAAGATTTCATAGTGGTTATTTTTTTTATTCAATTTTATTTTTACTGTATTTTGATAAAGTAATAAATTATAACCTTCTAATACCTTCTTAATCATTTATATACTCTGATAAATAAGATTCTATACACATTACACTACAATATCTACCTATTTAAACATTCCTTTTGATTCATTTCCAGAACAGTATTTCGGAATCATAGCAAGATTAACTTATATATCCATTTTATTTTTTGTGAATTTACATTGTTTAACATTGTTAAAAATTGATTTCCATAATGTTAAAAAAAATGTTTTTAAACGTACAATTAACCCCCTCTTGTAATTGAGAATCTACATTAATATTTTAATCCTACGAGAACATCAATGATTTGTAGAAGATTATATATATATTTTTCCAAATGATTATTTGGATTTTTTTATTAACATAGTATTTAATTTAATAACGTATTTTGACTTAAAATATATCCTATTTCCATTTACCCTTATCAAATAAAAGAAACATATTAAATAGTGATTCGAGTAAATAAAGATTATTCGATATAAAAATTATTTATTAGAATAATTGTCTCACTCTTTTTAGCTCCACTTTTATTTTCACACAATAGTGATGAAGACATAATGTTATATATTCATGACCATCATTGAACTAGTTTATTATGAATAATAAATAATCATTAATATATATTAATAACACATTTAATCATTTAAAATTATGTTTCATTGTTTTGAAATATATTTTAATGGTCTAGGTATTAATTGAATTGATTTATGTGAGAATATATTTTAATGATTACATTCTTATATAGATATAGAGATTTTAAATTTTGTTGATTCCAATTAGAGTTCAATATACACTCATAGTGGTCATGAATTGTTTCAATTTTTTAATTTTTCTACAAAATGATTAAATATTTTAGATGGAAATTTATTAAAAATAGTCCAATCAATGTCTGTGGATGAAGATGCTGGGTTTTTAGAATTATTTTTGGTTGTTTTACATTAATATTTTTGGTAGTAATAAATCTAAGTGCATTTCGTCAATTATGGTAAATAATTTTTATAATTATATTTTTTTAAATATTTTATATCTATTGTATCAGAAATGTTTTTGAAAATTATTAATTAGTTCCTTAATTATAGATTACAAATCCATTAATTGTGATTACAAAAAATGGTCATTAATTTATATATACAATGAATTGTAATATAATTTTAAAGAGGTTTAAGGAGTTATTAATTAGTGACTTAATTATATGTCAACTATATGAATGAGTTAAATGTATTCCTTATTGTGATAAGAATCATCATGGTTTGAGTTTTATGTAAATAGATGAAATACTAGATTTATATTTAATACAATGTTATTTTTGAAACCACGAATATAAACACATAAAACATGATCCTGAGAATACAACTATAGTATTTTCCTTATCAATTTAGTGACAATATGGTCATAGAAAACACCATTATCTCTATTGATCACAATAGTTTACAAAAAATATTCTGAAAATCATATTTTAATATATCATTGGGGATGTATGTTCATCTTCTCTAGTATTATTCTTTATGGATTTTATATACATCATGAAATGGTAATTTTTTAGAAGGAATAGTGAGAAAGAATTCCTAAATTGATATTTTCTATGAAAATATTGAGGTGTAAAATATTAAGAAGAATCAATAAACCTTGAATATTGATATTGATGAATTTAGTTATATAAAATTCTTTTATAATAAGAGTTTAAACTCCATTATTGTTTAATAATTTCTATTTTTTAATTTTAATTACATATGGTATTGGTGTATAGATATAATATAGTTTATGTAGATTCTATTTATTATTTTATATTGGATAAAAAACTAGATATTGTTCTAGGGGAATCCATATAATTCATATAGTACAAAGAAATCATTTTTTAATTACATATGGTATAGGTGTATAGATATAATATAGTTTATGTAGATTCTATTTATTATTTTAATTGAGGATGTGGGTTTATATATCAATTTATTTTTTATAGGGTTTTCATATATATTTAATGGGATAGATGTTACCATTGTGATGTTTAAATTAATAAAAAAACTATATTTATTATCAACTGTAGAGACGATATCTGTATATAGATTACCATGTTTCTATAAGTATATGGAAGTAAAGCTTTATAGTGGACCAAAAATCAATATCTCTAACTGAGAACCATTTATATTATTTAATAAATGTAATTCATTGAAGCATCATTTGGTACCTAGTATCTCTTTATCTATATATTTCATCCAAATTTTGATAAAAACCCAAAAATACTATCTAGAAACTCGAATTAATAATAAGATATTTAATTGAAGATTTTTTAGTATTTGAGGCTTAGTATTTTCCACCAGTTTAGTTTTTATAAAATAATATCGACGTTAATAAAATAGTATTCTACCATTTGGGGAATTATATGGAAATTCATGGTGATCACAATAGTATTATTTTGATAGTAATTAAATAATAATAATTTCACAAGAATTAATATATGAGATAATAAAATTGTGTCGATGATTTGGGTTGAATAATGATTTGATGAGATTAATAGGATTATTATACTTATTATAGGGGAATAATAGTTATTTTTATAAGTGGTATTGTGTTTTGGAATATTTTACCCTATCATAAGATTTTTTGTTTATGTAATGGTATGATGATTTCAAGGACCATTAAAGGTGATACAGAGGGGTTGGATCATATAGGTTGTATTGAATGATGGTGTGTTTTTAACCAAGACCTGATTGGGTTTATGATGCATTCTATTTGTTTATATAGAAAAAATAATTTTTTAATATAAGAAATTCTAGTTTTTTGGAGGTGAAATGGGGGATGAATTTTAGTGAAAATATTTTCATAGGTATTATTAAAATGTGCAATTTTTTGATAATTGAATAATTTATTTTAATTTATATTTTTTAGTTTCATTAGTGAAATTATTATTTTTACAATATAATACATTGATATTAAAATTACGTTCATAGACATTATTATTTTAATTATTTCTTAATTAAAAAATTAATTTATTCACTGTATAAGGATGGTTCGATATGATTAATGTCAAATTTTAATTATTTTATTAAATTTCAAATAGAATGTATAACATAGTTTATATCTTTTGTGAGAATTTCATTTTTTAAATTTTTTAGAGTTGTTAAACGAAGGTAACACCATCTCCTATATCATTTTATTATATCATGAAAAATGAACATGGATTTTTCATATCTATAAAATGTATAAAATACATTTCCATATGTATATTTAACAATGAAAATTTATAAATACCATGAATGTATGTAAAATATTAATGTTTCTACCATAAAAATTGTTTGAAGCATTTTTTGTCTCATTTAACACCACTAAAATATGGATAAAAACTCTAGAATAATTTTTTATAATGCGAATGGTATTTTACAATGAAATATTATCATTCATCAATGAATTAAATATATCACATAAAAATTCTGTTTTAAAACCATTTAATTAGTATCATTTCTTCTGTCATTCCAATCTTGTATAGAAATATTTGTTACATTTGGATTAATCATGGTTAATTATTTTTAAAACATTTATTTAGACGAATTAATTATATACATAAGACAATTTATTTTCTAAATGTGATTGGGTGGATGAGGAATCCATGTCTAGTGGATCATGATTTTGAGGAAAAAAATATGAAAATTCAACTTTAGGTTGGGAATTAAAAATTCATATACTATCAATTACTTATGTGGATTTTAAAAAATATTTGTCTAGTAGGGTGGATGAATAAAATTTGTTTCCTAATACAAGTGAAAGGATATATAATTTGGGAGTTTTGATTTAGAATTTTTTGTTTAGTGATTTTGTAATTTTATTTATTTAAAATTTTATCACATAAAATTTAAGGGGTTCAAATTTTATATGATGTGTTATATATTGAAATTAGAATATATTTTTATGTGTTTATTTTTCCATATAAGTAAAAAATAATTTTCTCATAGAATTTTATGGATTTTAAATTTTTAGATATTTAATTGTTTTGATATTCTAATGGTAATATGATATAAATTAAATTCCAAATATGATGATTGTTGATGAAATAATGGAGGATACAAATATATAATTTGATAAATCAAGTTGAAGATATTTTTATAATGATTTTGTATAAATGAATCATATTACAGTTATATTGAAACATTTCGTGGATATGGAAACATAATGTGGTAAATATTTGTATAAATTTTATTACAAATAAGTCAAAAAAACATATAATCCTTTATAAATTGAATGTTAATTGGAAATGAATTATGATATAAAAAGTTATAGATTGATAGTTAAGAGATGAGATATAATATTGTGGTTATTATGTTAAGTTTATAATATATTATTATATATCTATTGTTGATAGTTGTTGTAATTACTATTCTCTATAAAATCTATATTTATTTTGGAGCACAGATTATCTTATATCCATGATGTCTCATTGACTCTATCAACTCTCATTTAACACGATGTGTGGAACTAAATTCCTCTAAATAGATCAAGAACCTCTTCCTAGCCGTAGTTTTTGTTGATTTCCATGTGATCTGGTATGATATATATGTTATTATTCACAACAATTTCTTATCCAATCTTATAGCAGGTAAGACACAATTTATCATTTATATTAAATATGATTATTAGATAAAAAATCTCATTGAGACAACACGTTGGTAAAATTTGAGATCCTTCATTGACTCCGGATTAAGGGCTCAAAAAAAACCATGGCACACTATTGAGACATTCTTGCAAGCCCCGATCCCACGAGGGATCAAAGTGAATGTTCATGGTGCTTTTAAAGGTAACCCAGGTCCTACGGGTTGTAGTGCTATATTCAGAGACTGCCTTGGTGAATTCCATGGGTTATTCTTTGGTAGATGTGGTATTGCATCATCTTTGTAGGTGAAAGTGATAGGTTGGATACACTAAAAAATATTTTCATTGCAAAAGGGCTTGAAAAATATTTGGATTGAAAGTTATTATTCCACTATTTTCCATGCTATTTGGGAGGGTGTGGTGCAACTTGGCTAGACACTGACCACCCATTGGATAAACTGACTTGATTTTCTTTTGGAGACTACCTTCCATGACACACATGCCTTTCGTGAAGCGAACATGGTTGCAAATGGACTTTCTAACAAGGGAGTCAACTAGGGTATAACATGGAAGGAAGACATGCCGGTGGGGAATCTCTCCATTTATGATAAATATTGTAATAATATTCATTACTTCAAACTCACGTAGATTTCATCTCTCTTTTTTTTAATAAATATTATCTCAGTCTTTGACTGATACAACATATTCCACCAAAAAAACATAAAACTGTAATGAATATTAATTTAATTTATTTTTAAATAACTTATTATTCAAAAAACTTATTAAAAAAATCTATCATGATAATTTTATTTTCATATTATAATAACCATAATAACGTTAGAATATATCATATATTTTTTTAAAATTAAAAAATCAAAGTGATTATATATAGGTAATAACATGTTTAATTTAATTAATAATTTAAAATAATATCCAATTAGTTAAAAATGATAATTGTTATGTAAAATGGGTATTTGAAGGTTATCATATAATTTTATTTTTCATGAATACAGATAAATAATAACTCTTATACTAAGTTACTCTTTATATGTTACTTCATTTTTACAATTTTATTTGGCACTTGTAAAACATATTAATGAGGGAGGTCCTTTAAAATTATAAGAAGATTGTAAAAATTCATGTATACTCATGGAGGGATGAACCAATCACTTTCTCCACAATGATCTATATAAAAAATATTTTTTTTGATATCTATATGTGAAATTTTTTCCATTATTCTTCCATTAAGTTTAATATCAAATCATTTAGATAGATCCTAGATTTCATTGTTTTCAAGATTTATCCTCATTTTCATCAATGATAACTGACATCCCTTTCAATAAATTTATTGATATAATCACATGATATATAACTATTTGTTTTGATAATAGAATAAATAAAAAATTATGGATAATGTGTTCAAGGGACCATGATATTGATAAAATAACCCCCCTCTAAGTTGGATCCTATTTTTTCTAGTCCATGAAAATTTCCACTTGAAAATAATAATTATTCATTATTTTTTTTGGCCACATAATAGTCCAACTGTATTGACAATTATGGGATTGTTTTTTAAAATAATAAAAATAGAACATAATTGGATGATTCTCTATTCCGTTTTTAATATTTCACTATATAAGAGTATGATATAGGATGACTTATATTAATGGAATAGCAGAAATTACTATTCCATATTTGATTTTATAAATCCTTAAAAAATATATTTTCCTAAGAGGAAATAAATGGCCAAAATAGCCATTAGAAGATAACATGGTGGCCTAGAAAAACTGTTGATCCTGGAGGATGGTTTTGGGAATTTATATTTAAATATTTATTATAGTGAAATATTATATCATGGTGTAATATATTATGAGTGAAAAAATAAACCAAATATTTTAAATTACTAAAAACTCATCATAGTGGGGTCTCTTATATACCACTACAAATACATGGGATTTTAAATGTATTGAAAAAATGATTTTGTATATGTGATAATAGTTTAATGGGGATTTACTTGTTGAATATTTTATAATGTTCTTGTGAAAAAGGAAAAAATAATAAACCATATTGTTTACATTAATATAAAAAATATTCATAAATGTAAATAATTATTTTCTTATTTTTAAATTTTTTTTAAATTTTTTCGGTGATGTGATCAAAGCATTAAATAAAATATAATTTATATATAATTATGTAATTTTTTTATAAAATTTATTACATGATTATAATTTGATAAAAAGGTTTTCATAAAATAACATATACATTGAAATATGAATTAGTGAATATGAAACTAAGTTAAATGTTAATCATTATAGTACATAATGGATAAAATGGTATTGCGCAGGTTTATTTGCGAAAAAATAATAAATTTTTTAATTTTTTTATTTAAAAATTGTTTATAAAATACTTATACAGTGTACAAATTTGTGATGTGATTAATTTATTAGAGTTATTCCACTTTAATATTCACAAATACAAGGTTTATATTATAAATTATGTTATATTAATTTTTTTTTAATATGTTGATCTTAATATTTAAATTATTATACTTTCATATTAAGTATCACACGAGAGGATTAATAATTTATTTTCCATTCCCAAACCTTTAATCTATCTTGTACATATTTATAATCATGAATTTTTTATTTTTTTATTTGGTATACATTTTACATTATATAAGAATTTTTTTAATTACGATTTTTTTAATTAAACGAAATATTTATAGAGGGGTTTTGAGTTGGTTTTCTTTTTGACTGGGAGGATTATATCACATCTAGAAAAATTAGGATTTGATTCAAGTCACTCTAGGAATAATCAAAAAAGGATTACTAATTTATCATGATTTTAATAATTTTCATGAAAGGGATATATAACCACAAACCTGATATTCAATTAGATATTTATAAATATTGTTGACATTTATTTGTGTTTTTTCAATGAAGCTATGTGTTTAATGATGAGTTATGGAAATTTTTTGTCTGAACATTTTTATTTTGGGGAAGAAATATAGCTCTCAATCATAATCATTACAATAATACATATATGTAATAAGAATAAATAGAAAATGGGTCGAGATAAACAATAAATATTTTATACTATTTTGTATATTATTCAAATGATAAATCTTTTGAAAGCCTCAACCATACAAATGAGTCTGTCATGTCAATGTTAGTAAATTTATTTTGATATATATATATATATACATTGGAATCCACAATAGATTGGATAAATGAGGAATATTGTTTTGTAAATTCCTTTTATTGATTAGATCAAATTATTATCACCTAAAAAATATAAGTGCTATATATGATTTTATTGACATGATTTTCAAATAATAAATGGTGTATTTGTTTTATAATATTTTCTTAGATAAATCCTGATTAAAAATTGATGATAACCATATAATCATTATGATTTAAATTAACTGTGTCCCTTGTTTTATTAGGAAAACATATACTAAGATTACATGTTTAAAAATTTGAAAATATGAAACCCATATGAAAATTTTTTATATTAAATATATAATGGAATCAACCTAATAAAATTTTATACTGAAATAAATTATTATTAAGGAGAAACTTAATGAGAGTAATTTTTAAGATATTATATTATCATAAAAATATTCGATAGGAATGAAGAAAAATTATATTTGATAGGGAACTAAATTATTGAGTAACAAATTGGTTGTGTTTTTAAATAAGATTATATTGATGATGATATGATTCATATAGATATATTCTTATTTTTATAAAATAATTGTATGAAAAAAAACCCTATATACATTACAACTTTCTCTAATTTTTGGTATTATTTATTATGTTAATGAATTGAAGAAACGTGAGGTTTATTTATACATTATTATGGATAAATAGTTCCTTATATCATCGTCATTGGAATGTCCAAACATTTTTAATGTGTTCAAAAAAACATATAAATTATTTTATCAATGTGTTGTGGATAAATGTACTTTGTATGATATTTCCTATATTAAGTTCTATATAAACAATTAATGGAGGTAAGGGTTTAAAAAAATATTTAAAATATTAGTTAGAAAATATATCATTGATTCTATAAGTAGGAAGTATTTTTTATTGAAACATAATATATTTTTTATGAAGGTGGTGTAGTGACTTAATAAGATGTGTTTATAAAAAAAGTTTTACACTTTTTAGATTCCCTTAGAGAGTCCATGTCAATTATTAGTTTTATAAAATCAATTATTCACATTCGTAATGGTATATGATACAAAATAAATATATTACAACATTTTAATATATAAAAGAGTTAACAGAATGATAAATATGGATGATGCTTATAGTTTTCATTATTGTGATGAATAGAGTTGTTGATAAATAATATATTTTATATAAAGGAATGTCTCATGATTTAAAATAACTAAAAAAGTATGTGTTTAATTATTTTATTTAACATATATGATAAGAATTAATTTACATGAAGAGTTATTTTTATACTAAAATGAAATTATACACATGGTTTGTGAATCAACGATCAATATAATATGATTGAAAATTACATAAAGATAAAAAATGTTTTACCAATGATTCAAATGTTAATATGATATATCTTATAAAATATGAATGGAATGAGTTCCAAAAACCATCAATAAAACATTATAAAAAATATTTATTCATTTTATAATAATTCACTACAAATATAGAATTCTATATATGAATTTAGTTATAGAAATTAATTGTAATAAATTTTTATGAATTTGAAATATGCATTATTTTTTACATATAAGTGTGATTGTCATATAATGTTATTTTGAAGATAATATAGTTTCTCATAGGATATATTTAGTATATTTTGAGATATTAAGATAATATATAAAAAATAAGTTGTTTAACCAATAAAAATTAAAAGTTAATGTCACTTAATAACATAATTGTTTTGGTAATATTTGTATAGTTATTTTTATATTGTATCATTTAGTTATTGTAACAAATATAATGGCTCTTTATATCATTAAAGTTTTCTAGAAATTTTTTAAAATGTTAAATGTAAGAGTGGAATTATATATCAAAAAAAATTCATCAAAATGATGAAAGAAATGATCCAAAAATTATAATGATTATATGCATTAAAATATTAGTTAGTAACGAAGTGAAGTTGTTCAAATAATTATATGTCAACTTTTGAATTAACGATGTTAAAAAACACATTTCCAAGTAGTTAAAAATTATAAATATCATTCCTATGTTTTAAAAAAATAAAAAACATTCTCCCTTGACATTACCAAGAAATTGTTTTTTGTTTGAGTGTTTTTCAATATATAACATTTTAATATCCCAGAGTTTATTAATGATATTTTTAACAATAAATAAATGAGTGTTATAAATAACTGCATTTTATTATTCACATAAATAAACCAATGATAAATTATTTAAATATGAAATGGTGTTATATTAATTAAAAAACTAATCCAATTAAATTTCGAAATGCAAAACTGGAAAAAAATTAAAATTTTAAATGTGAATTGTGAAAATTTTGAGTTCCCGAATTTAGGAGAATCATCAGCCCCACTATTAACACTATAGAGAAGAAACCAAATATTATTAAACAAATAAAAATTTACAAAATGGAAATAATAAAATTTGAGAGGAATTGAGTTGAATATTGAATTATGTAACTTAGAGGTATTTATTAGAGGTAATTTTACTACTGTAATTTTAAGGTTACCATTGGAATAATAACCCGACTGTTTCAAATAAAAACCTCACTGTTAGGAATATTATGTAATAGTTGGAATAATGGTTTTCCCTCAAAATAATATCATATGATATAAATAATACTTATCATGATTAATTTATTTAAACATAAATATTATATTTTAAAAAGAATAATTAAAAAACTCACTGAAACTATGGGCACATTTTTAATAAAATTTAATTTAATTTATTTTATAAAAGTAAAAATTTGAATATTATAAATTAATATTACATACTGAATAATTTTTTTGATAAAAGGAATATCATTTTTTAAACAAAAATTGTTTATTTTTTCATGATTTATTTTTTCATACTTTTTTAAAATAATTCAATTTTGGGATAATTGTAAAAATATAGTTTTTAAATAACTGATATATTTCAAATTTCAAAATTCATGATGTGATAATGAAGAATGTATTTAAATAACATGAGGATCATAAATGATATATTTAATTTAATAATGTATTCACTGAAAATAAATTTATCTTACACTCCAATCCAAAAAATAATTTTCCAAAACCTAAAGTAAAATGTGACTCCTTAAAATAACATCAATTCTTTCATACCACATTCAATTATAATAAAATAATGAATGTAAAAAATAATAATATTTATATAATGAAAACCTTTAATATTATATTAAAATATGACTTATATTGTAGGTAATTCCTCATTATAATTACTATCTTTGTTAGATTATTTTATTTAATATTTTATTCAAAAAATAACCTTCTCCCCATGTATAAATATACCCATAATAACAAAGTAAAATCACTCATACCTATATTAAAATTAAAAATACTACGAGAAAATAACCTTATTTATTAAGTTAATATCCTTAGGGACTTTCTAGAGCAATACAACTCCAGAAATCAATAGTGTTTTAGTGTCGTGCAAGAGAAGTTACCCCGGGGATTAAAAATGATTCATTTAACTCTCCTATTTTTTGTAATTTTATTTGGGTTTTCAGAACACCATTAAATAAACAACCATTGTATATTAATTATTAATTATATTAAAATTATATTAACTATTTTTCCCACTATAATTATTGCATTTACCATATAAGTAAATTTCAAACATCCCATTTTCTTTATTTTAGCAATGTCCTGTTAAAGTTTGATTAACATCCTACAAAGACATTTCCAATTAAATGATTATAAACTTTATCATGGAAAAATATTATGAAATATATTTAACATATAAAAATATAATTATATGTTCTATATGATGTTTTAATTAAATATAACAATTTATTAAACAAAATTAATAAAATTGGGAAATATTTAGAAAATAGGGACTTTTGAAGTAAAAAATGATATATAAACGATCACCATATAACCAAGTGAAATAACAAATTTAATAAACTGATTATAATTGAAAAAAGTGGGGGAAATTACAGAAAACCTCTTCTAAATCATTTTTCAATAAATTAATGTGTATTATTTAGAAGGTGTAAAGTGATGAAATAAAGAGAGAATAAAGGTAAAGGTATTATCGAACACAAATCATTTTATTTTCTTATCCATATTTCACACTATCATTTATAAATACTATATTGATGTTATTTAAATATCAGTTTATTTTTATTCACATTTATTTTTGGGGACATACGTGATTATTACATTATTATAGGACAAATATAAATATTTTCGAAAAAAACTATTCTTTCTAAAACACATATTTGACTCCACATGATTTATTTCTAATTTAATCAATAATGATGATTCATATACCAAATCTATTCATCCCTTTTTATTTATTAATCAAAATTTTATTCATGAAATCATGTTTTATTAAAACCAGATGAAACCATTTACATTCCATTAGTAAATTCACGGATAGGATTGCAATACCTTCTATATGGCATGAAAGGTTATGTAAATATTATTATATGATGGGTGGTCCGAGAATTATAAATCCTTCCAATATTTTTATAATTTCATTTATATCATGAGATAATGGGTAATATACTGAAAATGATGGTTGATTGGTTCAGAATGATGATGTTTCGATTATTTGCATATGTTATGCAAGAACATGATGCTAGATTATTTCAAAACCATGTGTGGTCTTTGAAAAATATTACATGTTGTTACATTTTTATTCATTTCAACATTCCATGAATTTATCAAATATTCACCTCATAATGTTGATGATGATCCTATGATTATTCTATGTTGATGACGATTTCACTTACATAGTTTAAATTTTATCATGACCCGTATTCATCCTCTTTCATGGATTTTAACTCACCCATATTATTTCTGTATATAATATCTTGTTTACTAGTTCTAAGGATAACATGAGGGACACTAAGATGATATATAATACGTAATTAAATGATGTTAATGTTTTACTATGTATAATTTAAGTATGACCCTAATGTTCCCAATCCACTAATCAATTTTATACTATATTTTTATATCTATTATAATTTTTATCGTAAAACTACTATTATTTTAATTTAAAAACAATTATGGTCCCTAATGTTTGTATTGGAGTGTGATTTAGTTTATTTGGAAATTCATATTAGAAAACAATATTGAATACCATATGTATAAGCCTATGTATAGGTAAAATATCCTATAATAATGTTTTTAGAAAATTATAAACTTACTGATAAAATTAGATATTACTTTAGTGTTAATTATTTAAAATAATAAATATTCATAAGTTTTTGCTCTATTTTAAAACATTTTATCTTTTAGAAATTGGTGGGAAAAAATAGATTATAGCCTTAAAACCAAGGTGAAGAACAATGAAATGATTTCCAGAATGACATCCATAATTCCATGAAAGGTGTATTTCAAATATTCTTGAAAATTATTACATAGTTTTATTAGAATATGAATTATAACTTAAACCATGTAGGGAATCATCCTTACCATAAGAAGGATCAATTGTACACTAAGTATTTTATAAGGAAATTCCCACTGATGGTTACTAGAACTTCTGATCCACTTATCACATAATAGTGGGTTAACTCAATAGAGAAGATATTTTCTATGTTCCATTGTTCTGAGGGGGAGAAGGCGACTTTATCAATGTATTTTTTATATGGAGATTATTCTAAACGGTGTATTTTTATAAATAAAATCTAGATGAATGAAGAAATAGAAGAGATAAATTGGGAAGATATAATGAAAATATTTATTACAGATTATTTCCCTCAAACTCTTGAAACAAAGATGGAAGATATTTCATAGAGATGAAGAAAAGGGAATGTGAAATTATCACATATTACAATGAAAGCATCATATGTATTATAAGAATCTCCTTTGTTTTGATTATCAACAATGATAAAAAAAATTATTAAATATTTGGTGGTTTAAACACACACCTTCGAAAGACTCTAGCTATCAAAGAAATTTTAAGTTATGAATAAGGGTTTTTATGTGATATCAATGTAGAGAAAGAGTTTGGTGAATTTCCCATAGTTATGGATATATTAATAGAATAATAGAGTCTCATGATGGTTAGTGAAATGAAAAAGGAGGGAGCATGGTCTAATTACATGTAGGTTTAAAATGTGGAACAAAATTTTATTGGAATTTACTTAATGGTATTGATAAATGATTCATTTAATTGGAAGAATGAAAAAAATATCCTGAATTACATGGGGACATGAGGAAGCTGGAAAATATTTTGAGATATGGAAGCACCTATAATTTCAGCAACCATGATTTAGTGCTTAAAAAGTTCGGAGCAAGTGAACTATGAAAAATAGTTCTCTAAATTGTGGATCATTGAGGTTAATCAGCGACAACAACCACTAAATCAAAAGGATAAATGAATATATTATTCTATAAATACAACTGATTTGGATCATGAAAACTATGTTATACAAGGTGAATTTCTTATTCAATAAAGAAGGGAAAATTTTTATTTTATTCTGGTTCTACTCATTCTTTTATTTGCATCGTTTTTTAAATAAATATTTAATCAAATCCTTGATAACCTAAAAAATATATATTTATAAAAACACCTAGCATTATAATCATTTTAACCCAATTGACAGACCCTCCCCTAATAATTGTCTGTGGGAATACTCTTCCATCAAATATCATAGTACTTCCCTTTGTGGTATTCAATACTACAATGGGCATATGTAACACATCATTATATATAGAACACATCCACTTTTAGGAAAAATAAATATATTTTCATATTCCAAACCATAAATTGATCCTCAACAAATGCATGGAAGATCATGAATCATCTTTGGAAAACTCATCAATGGTGTGTGTGTTGATACCCTATGAAGATGTATGTATCAACCTTTATAAAATTTTCATTTTTAAGTATTACAAAAATTAATTTCTTGATGAGTTACCCAAAACCCCCACCCCCCCCCCCCAAACCTAAGGTAGAGGTCTCGAAAGAACTTATACCTAGATTCACTCCTATCTCAAACTTCCATTACCGGATGGCCCTGATCGAACTAGAAGAGTTTAATATGTAGATGAAATATCTATTGGACAAAGGGTTCATTCACCCATACTACATCGACATATAGTTTTCCAATGTTCCTTATAATGAAAAATAATGGTTTAATATGACATTGTGTCGATTTTCAGGAACCCAACACGATCTCTATAAATAAAAATTTTCATATTCCAAGGATTTGAGACATTTTAAATCAACAATTCATAGATAAGTACTTATCAAAGGTAGATATTAATTCCAGATATTATAATCCAATGGTGATTAAAGAGGATATTTATAAGACTACAGTCCATAAAACGCATAGGGGATATGAGTTCATATTGATTCCCTTTAGAATTAGAAATTTATTTGGAATATTTATCGATTTTAGGAACAATGTCTTCTTATACTACCTCAAAATAATTTTTTTTATCATTTTCATTGATATTTAAATTTACTCCCTATATATGGAGAAACTAAATGATCATTTAAGGATTGTCCTGGAGACATTAAGGAAGGATAAGGTTTACCCTAAATTCAGAATGTGTGACATTTGAATGTTGAAAGTGGAATTCTTATTTCATGTGATCACATGTGACAAAATTCAAATGGACTGTTCACAGACAAACATAATTGTGGAATGGCCTGGGTCAACTACTGTCTTGGAAATCATTAGTTTTTTAAGCATTTCAAGGTAATGTAGATGTTTTATGAGTAATTTCTAATGATTAAATATAAAAATAACTATGTCGACATGAAAAGGAAAAAATTATGTCTATATAGATGAATGTGAGTAAATAATTAAGAAGATATATAAGAGGATAATCACTATGCATGTATTCCCACTACTAAGATGTATAAAAGGTTTTGTGGTATACATTGATGCTTCAAGGATAGTGTTTCATTGTTTGCTCATGAAGAATGGTAATGTGATAGCATAAGCCCCTTGATAATTGAATATCTAGGAGAATAACAATTCAACACATGATCTTGAGTATGTAGCCCGAATATTTTCTCTAATGATTTGGTTAAACTACTACTATAGTGAAATGTGTGATATATATACTAATAAAAAGAGTGTAAAGAATATATTAACATATAAGGAGGTCAACATGCATTAAAAAATATTTTATTATCTAATCAAAGACTGTGATTGATCTATTTAATAGCAGTTGGGAAATGTGAATAAGGTATTCAATACTCTTAGTCGAAATGAACCCACTACTGATCCATTATGTGGATTTCTAAAAACCATATCATTATGGATATTCAAATGATGGATTTTTTAATCATAATGGTACATTATAAATCCCACAGATCACAAATTATTTCCCATCCATCAATCCAATATAAGATTAAGAAGGTCCAAAGGGATAACTTTGATCTAAAACGTAAGGTGGCTGCATTAATGGAAGGAATGATACATGAGTTCAACATTGATGAGGATGGTGTAATTTTATTTGGAACTAGACATTATGTTCTTGAATCATGTAATATAAAAATGGGGAAATTTTATAATGTGAATAGATCACCATTTATTATCCCTTTTTGAAGTACCAAGATGTATCGTGTTCTTCGATATCACTTTTGGTGTGTCCAAATAAAGAATGTGATTGTAGAATATATCTCGTGGATTTTAGTATGTCATAATGTCAATGTAGAGTGAAAAAATTCCAATTTTATGATGAAACCATTTATTATTCCCACATGGAAGTTGAATAATGCCACTATAGACATTATCACTAGTCTCCCAAAAGAATCCACTGGAAGCAATGTGATATGGATTGTGGTTATTAAATCATCAAGACTTCCAACTTCAGTTATATTCAGAAAGATCTATCACATGAACAGAAATACTAGATATATGTGAAAAAATTGGAGATGATACATGGGGATTCATGTTTATCAACTCTGATCATGATCTATGGTTCACATCTATATTCAAGAGAATTATTCAACATGATTTGAGTAATTAATTGAATTTCATAACATCATATCACTCCTAAACTAATGGAAAACCTAAAAGGACATTTCATTTACGTTAGGACATTATAAGATCCTTCTCAATGGAATTAAAATGTGGATATGATAGAAATATCTCATTTATTGAGTTCTAATATAATAATTTCTTCCACACAAGTATTGAAATTGCTCCATTTGAATATTTGTATGGGAAGCGATGTTAAACTCATACTAGATGGGTAAATCTGTGGAAGGAAATAAACATAGACTTTATATTACGAATGAGATGATAGAGAAGGTTCAATCCATATAACAACATATAAAATCCTCTTATATTCATAAAAATTTCTATGAGGTAATCGTCAAAGGGTTATGTAATATGTTGGTGTAGGAAACATTTTCCTTCAAATATCACCATAGAAGATAGTATTGTGGTTTGGAATGAGAGGATATCTTATCCCAAGGTATATTAACACTTTCAAGATCATTGATCTCATGGAAATAGAGGCATATTGAATTTCACTTCCACAAATTATGGCTCAAGTTCATTACACATTTTCTGTATCACTCCTGAGGAAGCACATACCTGACCCTCACTAGTATAAAATCAATATGTGGTATAACTAAATAATGGACTCTCATATAAAGAGTAGTTGGAAAAAAATCCAAGATTTTAGAGGTAAATTTATATGAAATAAGACATCTCATCTCGTCAATATGATGTGGATGAACCCAATGTATTAATATTGGACTTGGGAACCAGATAACATAATGAAATAGAATTACCCTCACCTGCTATCAACTTAGAAGGCCAATTGAAATTTTAGGGATAAAATTTATAAATAGTAGAATAATGTGACAAACAAATTTTTGTAAATTATATGTGTCACTAGAATTAATTGAGTGTTAAAATATACTAAATTTTATTATACAAATAACGAAACTAACTACAATTTTTTTCACTAATAAATACAATTACATTAATAAAAAATTATACCAATTTAAATTAATAAAAAAATATTTTAACAAAATTAGAAAATAGAAAATCCAAAATGGAAAAATATGGATCTTCCCAATCTACTAGAAGAATTGTACCCACACCCAACACTTTAGGGAAGGAATAATAAATTATTAAACTAATCAAAAATCGAGAAATTGAAAATATAAAACCTGGTTAGAAATTGAGTTTAATAATTGATTAAGGAATGTATAAGAATTTATAAGAGTTTATGTGACCTTTAGAATTGTTGTGTGGAAATTGTAATAGTAAGTAGATTGTTGGGAATATTAACCTAAACATTGGGAATCATAATCTGACCGTTGAAATAGTAGTTTTACATCAAAATAATAAATTTTGATATAAATAATATTTATCCTAATTAATTTAGCTGAATAAAAATATTATAATTCCATAAAATAAATATTATTATTAAAAAACTAAAATAAAATATCATCACATTTATTATAAACTCTAATTTAATGTGTTTTCAAAAATTTCTAATTTTAATATTAAAAAATAAAATTAAATATTTTAAAATTTATTTTTTTAAAAATGATTTTAGTTTTTTAAATCATCATTTATATTTTTCCAAAAGTGAATTTTTTTTGTAATTTTAAGAAATAATTCAACTTTTGGATGAATATTAAAAACATAATTGTTCACATAATTGATGTATCTTAAATTAAATCAGTAATGATGTAATGATGACCTAATAAATTAATGAAATTGAGGTCCTTATTTGATGTATTTAACTTCTTAAAAGATTTATTAAAATAAAATAAACATAAATTCCAAACCACAAAATGATTTTCCAAAACCTAATGTCAAAAGTGATTCCTTAAAATAAATTTTTTTATATATTTCAACATTCTATTTTAATACACTAAATAATTAATATTGTAAAGAATATTAATTTCAGAAAAACCATAATATTATATTTATATTTTATTAATATTTTCAATAAATCACAATTAACTATTTTATATTTGATATATTATTTTATTTAATATTTTATTCCAAAATACTCATATCCTCATGTATAAATAAACCCTATCCCTCCCATTAGAAAATCACACACCCATCTCATACCAAATAAAATAAACACCATAAATAATCCATTTAAATCTTTTAAAGATTCATATGTATGTTCTAGAGTAAGAAAACTCCAAACATCAAGGGGGTTTTAGTGTCATGTAAGAGAAGGTACACTAGGAATTAAGTGTATTTTGTTTAACTCTTTTCTTTTTTCTTCTTCATTTTCATTTTTTACCACCCATTTCAAAACAAAATAATATAATATTAATTAGGCTATATTTTAATATTATTTAAATTATTTATATCTTCAGTAAGTTTCGTATTTTCTATATATAAAAATTTATAACTTCCCTTCCCCACCCTTTTAGCAATATCCCGTTAATGGTTGGTTGAAAACCTACAAATAAATTTCCATGTTAATGATTAAAACCGAATTCATGGATTAATATTTTCAAATAAATAAAATATATTAACTGGTTATTAAATGTATTGCATGATATTTTAATTTAATATAATAATTTATAAATTAAATTTAACAAAATAGAAAAATTAAGGAACATAGGAATTTTAAAGTAAAACAATATATAATAATAACTACCCTTTATCCAAGGAAATTAATAATAATAATCAAATGACTTAAATTTTTAAATATTGTTATTATTTACAATAAATCACTTATGGGTCAATGTTTTAATAAATCTACACTTATTATTTACGGTCAGTGAAAATAACCAAATATTGCAGGAATAATAGTAAGGGGATTCACGAACTTCTCTCATTTTTATGAGGCTATCCATATTTCATGACATATTTTGTATGAATAATCCAAAAAATTTCTTCAAAATGTAATTTAATTATTCATTAATTATGTTTTTTTGAAATAAATGTTTTATACTATATTTTATATCAAATACAATGATTTTCCACAAGATATATTTTTTCCAAAACCCATATTTGACTCCTCCTGAGTTGTTTATTTCTTTCTCAAGAATGATTATACTTATGAGACATATTTTTTTATAATTTTAATTAGGTAAACCCTAGATTATTAATGAACTAAATATTGATGAAATCCATATAAATCTAATTCCATTCCCAGGGGTTAATTAATGACTGTGATTGTAATACATTCTTGGTGGAATGCATAATTTAAAAAATAATACGATCTGACTAGCGAGATAGTATTTGTAAAGAACTCCAATGCATTGGGTAATGTGACATATCTCATGAGATAATATGAAATATTAATGAACATGATTCTAGAATTTTTTCTAAAAAAATATGTTGTGATTATTTACATATGTTATGTGCGAACATGATGTTAGCTTTGTAAACAACTATGTGTTGTATTTAACCAATATTTTATGTTTTTTAATTTTTAGGAATTTCCAGATTCCATGCCTTATCAAATATTCCTTTTGGATTTTTATGATGATTATATTCTTATAGTATGATTATTATTATTATTATCACCCATGTTATATTGATTCATTTCCCTTATTCATCTTATAAAAATGATTTTACCTCACCCCTTTCATTATCGTATATACATAGGTGACTACTTGTTCTATAGAGAACATAATGGCCACAAAGATGATAAATAAGAATGAATTAGATATTTTTTTATGTTTTATTATGTAAAAGTTGTTAATGACCCTAATTTAAACAAGACCATAATCCTTTTTATATCAGTTTTTCTAATTTTATTATGTTTTTTTATCATAAAAATAGTTTAATAGTAATGTAAGAATGACTGGAGTGACTATAAAAAATATATTTTGTTGGAAAAACATGTATATTATATACATTTTAGAAAACCAAAATTTTTTTTAAAGATATATCATCTATATCGATATAACATATGGGATAAGATTATTTGAGAATATAGGTATGGGTCTTATATTTTCATAAAGTGTCTATAAATATAAAATAGAATAATTTTATACAATAGAAAATGAGTACATAATTATTTATCCACGTTGGTTGTATAAATTACATGATGTTTAATGGAAAATAACCTCTCCAAGAAATTCATCAAGATATCATGGGTAGTATTTCGTTTTGGGATATTATAGGTTTCGGAGAAATTTTATGGTCATCATTTTTAGGTAATTTTATAGAGAAAAAAATTATTAGGATCCATAGAAAAAGTATTTTATACTTGATGACGTAACAAATATCACAAATGGAGTGCATACACTTTTTATTTTCTATTCTATGGGTGTAAAATTATTACTGAATCCACATATTAATATTTGGGAAGGGAGTTTTATGTAAAATATTAAAAATTTATACCATTATAATATAGACATTAATTTTACCACATTAGTTAGTGGTTGGGTATATCCCATGTCACACACAACCTCCATTATCCAAATTATGTTATTTAATTGTTGGTATTTAGATTTATATAATTTCATTGGGTGTAATTTCATTCAAATGGGGAGGATGTAGAGAAGTTATTCATATTGAATGGTTTTAGTGTGGTTAGGAAAACAATTTTACCAAATTATGAAAATACTCCAATTTATCTAAAAGGAATGTATGTATTTTTACGTAGCATATCAAATTAAAACACACACCCTATGTATATATACATACATATGTATAAATTTTACATTGATTGATTAATAATTAAAACAACCTAGGAATCACTCCTTGTCTTGATAAATGAGGGTTGCAAAGTTGGTACACGGTTTGGTAAAACAGGCAGCAAAACTATGTGGATTACTAAAATCCAATTTTTTTGGGTTTGATCAATTTCCCCACAAATAATTTTAACTAAAAGACAACTATTTTCTACCATTTTACTTCAGAATCCTCCTATAATTATCATGCTTCATTACTTCAATTCATGGTGCTCTCGTATTGATATATTATGGTTTTATGGATGTTACTTCATGAAAATTCCATCTAGACCACCTACACCACCATACTTCCTCCATTTATTTGGGTAAGTGTTTATTCATTAAAAGATTTTTGTTCTCTATTATAACATGTTAACCCCTCATATAGTGAATGTAATGAATGATGATGGTTTTCACTATTCATGAATATTTATAATAAATACATTGAATGCTTGACTACATATCATGTTAGTACTAAGTATAATTATTTTAATTTTAAAAAAATTAAGTGATTTTACAATGGGTATTTTCTTTGAAAGGGGAATTTATTGAATTTTAAATCACATATATTTTCTTTTAAAGTTACTATAAAATAGTGTACCATATATTGTCTACATGAAAATTTGAAGATAATTTCAAATCTAGAGTGATTATTTTGATTATAAACTGATTTTGATGATTTCATTTTCATATAAAGGGTGTGATAAGGCATATTCTAATGTCATTTATATATTTTGGTTATTGAATTTAATTGATATTTTTTTATTATTTTTGAAAATTCCCAGAATTTATGTGATTTTTTTAAAATACATGGGAATTTTACAAGTCCACAGTTTCTTAACGACACTTGATTCTAAGGCCCGGTGTGCCTGAAATCATTTTCTAAAGTTTTGTTCAGGTACGTTCATTAAACGTACGAGTGTGAATTTATATCATCTGAACCGGTGATCAGAACTGAAATCTGAGGGTACCGTTGAACATGCAGTGTCAGTGATTTCATAGCGAGAGCTTCACCGTAGTTGTGTTCTAACGAGAATGGGAGTTAGTTTTTGCGGTTTTTAATTAAATTTAATTAAAATAAAGTTTTAACATTATTTTTATTTGGTGTGGTTAAAACCATTAAGAGGAGGTTAGTTGTGAGGGCCACCACAACATTACCTCTCATGATAGGTTACGGTGGCGGGGCCCACCCACACATAACCTCTCTTGGGAGGATATTATTAGGTGGGTCCCACACAAGCTTTAAACCTCCTTGAACTCCCCAAAAGTTGGCAAAGGCTCTTGAACTCCATTTATTAAAGTACCAACCCCCTCTATTAATTAATTTACGTCCTTCAAATAATTATTTAAAACCCATTTGGATTGTTTTTAATTATTTTGGCCAACAATTAAATAATGGGTTAGCTTAACCCATTATTTTTGTTGGCAACAACTTATTGGTGGAGCATTCGAGAACCCTTAGAGAACATCATTCTTCCAACGAAGAACAAAAAACATCTTAATCTCTCCCTCTTCAACCAGGGAAAGAAAATGATGGACCGCCGCCCATTGAGAACGCTGACAATGTCATCTTTGAATCATCTTCCCTGAAATCTTCTTCTTGCGATGTTGACGAAACGACGCCGCCTTCCACGACTTCGTCTACGATCATCTTCATAAGATGGTTGGGGTATTTGATTTATTTTATGTATGAGATATACCTTCCTTTCCTCTTCGCATGTTGTGCTCCATGTTACTGATTGATATCATCTTAACGAGGAGGGGTCGGACCGCACAAGCATGGCTCGACCCTCCCCCTTTTCTGTTCTCCTTTTTTGTCGACAATGTCAACGAAACACTACCGCGAAGGAACGAAAATGCAAGGCCGTCAGGTCGCCAATAGGGTGCAGCACCACTATGCCGAGTAGAAGGATAGTTACGGCCACGATAGGTAGTGGCAGAGGCACGCGGCGCTCTCGCGCCGCACGGAGGCTAACAGAAGGTGGCTGCATGGGAAGGCTGCGGCGGAGGGGCACGACTCTGCCCCGCTACACCGGTGGTGCATAACCACATCTAGGGTGGGCCATGACGAAGGGGAGTGGCGCCATTGCGCCGAGCTGGAGGGCGGAACCGGTTGGCCGAGCGGCGATCCATACATGGAGGGACCCCTTGGGTCCGGAGAGTTACCTGAACCAGTGCCAAGGGCCTCTTCTGATAGGAAAGTAGGGGGTGTAACCCCCCACAAATGTCCAACCCACCAGCCAGCCTCCAGGGCCCGTCGACCGCAAACCAGCCCGCCAGCCACATGGGCTGCACGCCATCCCGCCGGTCGCGCAGACCGCCAGCCAACTAGGTCGCAGGGTCGAGCCGCCCCCAGGCCAGGCCGCCCATCCGGGCCTGGCCCCCTTCGGGCCATACCACTCGGTTGGGCAGTCCTTTCGGTTCAGGCCATTGTCCAACCAGTTCAGACCCACAGACTAAGTCGGACCCTGGTCTGGACTCAGGTTGGGCCGGTTCAGTCTGACTGAGTCGGACCAGCCTAGGACCCTCTATGGCCAGTTTACACCTTTTTACCTGTATCCTGGGATACGGGTGTATGATCGACGAACCATTTGCAGAAATATAAATCTTAGATAATGAAGGTTTTATGAGAATAAACCACATGTGGTTTGGAAAAATTTGGAGTACGTTCGGGTTTGATTCAGTCTAAATGCCAACCAAACCCCTAGGACAGAAATGCGAAAATCTCAGAGACTTGTCGTCCGATTAATGCATCGTCTTTCAAGTTGGAACCCTTACGACCTGGCGGTCCTCTGGGTTTCTCCATTTTGGAGTTTAGCGGTGGTCTATGTATGACTGATATCTCTAGAGCAGATTCAATAGATATCGAGCGCACCAGGTGCGAGGAATCCAATGGAAGATAGTGAGGCGGAGCTTGGAGACAGATCATATGGAGGTCAGAGCTCAACAATCATGTGTGGGTCATTACATACCAATCCTGTGTGGTACAGATCTTGTGTGGGTCAGCGTTCAGCGATCCTGTGTGGGTCTATGCATACCAATCCTCTGTGGGTCAAATATTTTGTGGGTAATTGCGGGGGTTAGTACCTTTTGATCTTGTGTGGGTCAGACTCCATATGGTCAGAATCAGTGCCTCTTAATAGAATAAGATGATATAACTTTGCGACTAATCATCTATACTTCTATACTTCACCTAAATCTTGGTTTGAGCCGAGTCATTGGATTTTTTGTTTTCCTCATGATTGAGATGGGTTACTAAATAACTTATGTATATGTGTGGGCATATACATAAGTAAGGGTTATCAATTGATTCTGTACATTGTGGTTATCCTTGTTGGATTTTGTGAGGCATTGAGGGCCTCGGGGTCCCTACAGAGTATCTTTATACTCACACCTTCATGGGATGTACCCGCACCTTGTTGTGTTGGTTGCAGACAATAGACATCGCTGATTGGGTCATAGACTAACAGAATGGGACCGTACCCAGAGGTGGACCACATGGTGAGACATACACAGAGTGGAAAGACAGACCTGGGGTGTGGAGAAGACCATCTATACCCACCCTTCAGGTGGGAATTTTGTAGGATGACCTTTTAGCTGCTTTACTTCTTTTCTTCATTTGTACTAGCTTCTTCATTTGTATTTCACTTTACTATCAGTCTTGTAATTCTGGCCTCTTTACTTTCAGCAAACTCTTTTGTATATAGTTTTACTTATTTTTTTAATTCTAGTTGCTTACTCTGTTGTGTTTTATTACCGTTATAAAGGCAATTCCTTCCAAGTTTAACGATTTACACCTTTGGTGCTAGTCGCCAGCCCCTGGCATATGGATGGCGGGATTGGGATAGTCACGATATGAGCCCTGGGGGACGGGTCGTGACAAATTGGTATCAGAGAGTCGGTTCTACCGCAAAACATAGTAATCTTATGTTCCTTTTATATGAAGAAATATTGTTAAGGGTACCAAGTATTGACATAATTTATGGGAGTCTAGGGTTGGTGTGGTGGCTGATGTATCCATACACCAGGACCCTGACTACTAATTTCCGACTTAGTGCATGAAAACACTGATTTTTTGCGTGTATTTAATGTTTTCTTAAATCAACTCAACTAGGTCAGCTCACGAGGTATAAATATTTTAATCGTGTCACATCTGTTTCTTTCAGGATACATCCCTATGGAAGACCCGTTAGAGCCTCAAGAGTTGTACACACTAAAATCCAAACGAGCGATGAGGCCTCGGTGTAGGGACCTTTACCAATGGAGGCACCAACGGTACCACTTCCCGTTGGTCCACCGATTCCACTAGCCCTAGCAGAAGATGATGCACGCTACTTGAGCACATTGCGTGATATCCATCATCAGAGGCCACCCTGGTTCCATGGAGAGACATACCCTTAGGCGGCACAGGATTGGTTGGAGGTTGTGGTGAGAGTCTTCAGGCTGGTATGGATACCAAAAGACCTCATGGTTATTCTTACTGTGAGTCTCCATCAGGTAGCACTAGGAAAATGGTGGAGCCTGATGCTTCAGGTCCACGACTAGGAGATATTTCTCTTGACAGAATTTGAGAGCCTATTCCGAGAAGAGTTTGTACAATACACCCTTCATGCGGTGCGAATACAAGAGCTACTGCATCTATAATAGTGTAGCATGATAGTGGCGCAATACTCATCGAGGTTCACCAACCTATCATGTTACTCCACAGATATTGTGTCGGACCCATTTTTTAGGGCTCGGACCTTCGATAAGGGTCTCAGTAGAGAGATCAGAGCCTCGATGATCTCCATCTACATCGCGATGCAAGATGGGGTGTTTGAGAGAGCCCTCATAGTGGGGATTTTCCTTACAGAGCAGTCAACAGTAGTGAGACCCACTACTCATCAACATGCATCGGAGTCTTCTATAGTTGGCAGTAGACATATGACATAGAGGTCCAAGAGGAACATACCCGTACGTGTTCGACCAAAGGACGTAGCATCAGTTGTGTAGGGCACACAGAGTAGAAACACATATGCCAGGAGCAGGCAGTGCTACTCATGTGGCGGTCTGGGTCACATGGAACGTGACTGTCCAATCCTTCGTACAGACAATCAATAGCCAGTTGAGGTAACTACCAGGAAGAAGAGTAGGTTTGATCGAGGCGGTCCACATGGCGCAGGAGGACGTGGCAGAGGAGATAGTAAAGGAGCTGGCGGTGGAAAACATTTCAAGGTGTTTCCACCATTACAACCAGAAGGTCCACCCTGAAAGAAGGGAGCGGGTGGATAGGGGAAATCTTAGCTTCAGGAAGCTGAGGCCTATGACCATGGATCTACAGATATTATTTGAGGTACGATATGTGTCTACTCCACCTTAGATGTAGTTCTTATAGATAGAGGATCTAGTCATTCTTTCATTGCCACTGCCCTTGTTCGGAGCTCAAAGATTCTGACAGACCTGTTGGCTTGACCCTTAAGTCTAGAGACTCCTACGGGAGAATCCCCGATGACTACGCACTGGTGACGATAGTATGAGCTTTCTCTAGGAGGAGAGAGCTTCGGCTGGGATCTCCTAGTAGTGGCGTCAATTCCCTACGACGTCTTGTTGTGTATGGACTGGTTGTCTACAGTCCATTCTCATATCGAATGTATTATGTGCAATGTGTGGGTTGCCCCCATGGTTGGGACCAGTTTTACCTTCACCGGCACGAAGGGAACCTTTTCAGCATATTACAAAATTACTCGGAGGAGGGTGAAGCCAATCACTAATCAGTTGGAATGCCTTACCCTCATATTGTTGACCTGGAGAGTCCTAGTTATCCTATAGTGGTGGATCAGTATGCAGATGTTTTCTCTGACGATGTTCCAAGATTACCTCCTCACAGAGAGGTGGACTTCTTCATTGACATGTACCTCGTGACGGCACCGATATCTACTCCAGCATATCAGATGGCTCCCACTGAGCTTCGTGAGCTGTGGGTACAACTGGAAGACTTTCAGGGAAAGGGATTCATCCGGCCTAGTGTTTCTCCCTGGTCATCCCTTATTATATTTTCCAAGAAGGCGAATGGGAGATTGCGGCTTTGTGTTGACTACCGTTTCCTAAACTAGGTAACCATGGAGAAAAAGTACCCACTTTAGAGGATTGAAGACCTCTTTGATCAGCTCAAGGGAGCTCAGTGGTTCTCAAAGATAGTCCTCATATCATGCTATCACCAGCTCTGAGTTCGAGACGAGTCGGTGCAGAAGAGGGCCTTCAGGTGTTGGTACAGCCACTATGAGTACATGGTTATGCCCATTGTCATAACCAATTCTCCAGATGTGTTCATGTGTCTCATGAATAGTATCTTCCACCCATGCCTCGATTTATTTTTCGTAATCTTCATCAATAACATTTTCATTTAATCGACTACTGAGGAGGAGCATGCCTACCATATGCAGGTAGTACTAGACATGCTCTGAGAGCACCAGCTTTTTGGTATGCTCTCGAAGTGCCAGTTTTGGATTTGAGAGGTTCACTTCTGGGACATGTCATCTCGGAGGTTGTAGTTGCAGTAGATGTAGTAATTATTGAAGAGATACATTCAGGGGAGCCACCTCGGAGTGTGGTAGAGGTACATAGTTTCCTGGGATTGGCTAGATACAACCAGAGATTCGTTCTAGATTTCTACAGAGTTGCATCACCACTATCATCCTTGATGAAGAAGGGGAAACACTTCGTGTGGTCGGAGAGATGCCAGAAAATTTTTCAGGAACATAGGTAGAGGCTAACTAGTTCCCACATCTTGTGCCTTCCAGAGGAGGGTGAATGTTATGTATTTTACAGCGATGCATCAGGGACCAGACTCGTGTGTGTCCTAATTTAGGAGAGATCTATGATGGCGTATGGTTCTTGGAAGTTGAGAAAGCTTGATAAGAACTACGCTACCCATGACATGGAGTTAGCATTAGTGGTCTTAGCCTTGAATATTTGGTGATACTATCTGATTAGTGTGCGTTTCACAGCCTACTCTGCTCACAAGAGTCTCAGGTATATCTTCTCTCAGAAGGACCTAAACCTAAGACAGCATCGATGGCTTGTGTTCCTCCAGGACTATGACATCATTATATACTATAATCGTGGGAAGAGGAACGTTGTTGCGGATGTGCTCAGCAAAAGATCTAGTATACAACTTCTAGGAGAGGTGACAGAGCAGCTGGCAGCCTTACAGTTATCATTCATGTATAGAGATGGAGCAACATTTCTTTAGTCTCTTACAGTCACTTATCCACTTCCTTAGTGAGTCAGGGAGGCGCAGCATGGGGATGCTGACTACGAGACGCGACATGCTCAGATATCCACAAGGCAAGCACCTAATGGATTTTCATAAGTTGGGGAGAATGTCATCCTTTTCAGATGAGATTCCATGGTACCAGTTGCACTTCAAGAGGATGTGTTGAGGGAGTTCAACACTTCCCCTCTACCGGTACATCTATGAGAGGTAAAGATGTACTAGGACCTTTGGCGACAACACTGATGTCGAGGTATGAATAAGGCAGTAGCTGAATTTGTCTCACGATGCCTCACTTGTCAAGAAGTGAAGACGGAGTACCAGTTACCAGCTGGCCTGGTTCAGCCCTTATATTTCCTAGAGTGGAAGTGGGATGGGATCTCCATGTACTTCGTGATGGGTATTCAACATACATCCAGGAGTCACGACTCGATTAGGGTGATTGTTGACCGACTCACCAAGTCCCCCAACTTCCTACCGCCATAGAGGAGGGTTCAATAGAGAGCTTGGGGTGCCTTTATGTGCATGATATTGTGCATTTTCATGGAGTACCCTCTTCTATTGTCTCCGACCGTGACACACGGTTTACTTCCTGACTATGGAAGGGGTTGTAGGAGGCTTTTGGGACACAGATTCTCTTGAGCACCAAAATCCATCCTCATACAGATGGTCAAACTAAGTAGACCATTCCGACCCTCGAGTACATGCTCCATGCATGTTTCCTTGTCTTCGGTCACAGTTGGAAGGATCAATTACCATTGGTAGTGTTTTCCTACAATAACAACTATCACTCCACCATCGTTATGGTACCTATTGAGGCCTTGTATTTTCGACCTTGCAGATCACCACTGTGCTGGACAGACACAGGGGAGTCAGCACTACTGGGACTAGAGATGGTATGTGATACCATATAGATAGATGCAGATCATCTAGGAGTGGATGAAGACTGCACAGAGCAGGCATAAGTCGTATGCTGACAAGAGATGGAGACCTCTGGAGTGTGAGAATGGATACCACGTCTTTCTAATGGTCTAACCTCGACGATGTCTACTGAGATTTGGCTGAGGTGGAATATTATCTATAACATTCATTGGCCCTTTCTAGGTCCTCAGAAGAGTATTCAAGGTGGATTACCACCTAGATCTTCCACCTCAGTTGTATTGGGTGCATGAAGTCTTTCAAGTATCTCAACTGAGGATATACGTGCATGACCCATCCCACATCATCGACCATGGAGAGTTGAACATAGATGATGGGGTGACATTCAAGGAGGATCCAGTATAGATTGAGGATCAACAAGAGTAGGTCCAATGTAGATGGTAGATACCTCTGGTGTGTGTTTGTTGGCAGCATGGTAACCTCTAGGAGATCACGTGGGAGAGGGAGGCTCAGATGTGTCCATAGTACTGCCATTTCTTTCCTTAGTTCTATTTGTAGCTTATGGGGACATAAAGACCTTAGGTAGGAAGAATTTAAGGACCTAGAATTTTTGTTCAATTTTTTTAAAATACATGGAAATTTTACAAGTCTGCAGCTTCTGACGACGCTTGATTCTGAGGACCGGTGTGCCCGGAAACATTTTCTGAAAATTTGTTTGGGTATGCTCAGTGAACGTACGAGCATGATATTATATCATTTGAACCGGTGCTCAGAACTGAAATATGATGGCACCGATGAACTCGTATCATTGGTTATTTCTTATTGAGACCTTCACCGCAGTTGTATTATAACGATAATGGTAGTTAGTATTTGGGGTTTTTAATTAAATTGAATAAACATAAAGTGTTAACTTTGTTTTTTTATTTGGGGTGGTTAAAACCTCCAAGAGGAGGTTACTGGTGGGGGCCACCACACAATAACCTCCCATGAGAGGTTATGGTGGTGGGGCCCACCCCCACATAACCTCTCTTTGGAGGATATTAATAGGTGGGGCCCACAGAAGCATTAAACCTCCTTGAACTCCCCATAAGTGGGGGAAGGCTGTTGAACTCCCTCCATTAATGTGACAACCCCTTCTATTAATTAATTTAGACCCTTAAATTAATTATTTAAAAACCATTTGAATTATCCTAAATTATTTAGGACAACAATTAAATAATGGGTTGTCATAACCCATTATTTTTTTTGGCACATTATTTATAGTGGAGATTTGGAGAAATCTTGGAGAACATCGTCCTTCCAATGAAGAATGAAAAACATCTTCATCTATCTATGTTCAACCGGGGCATGAAGTGGAAGCACCGCCGCACATGGAGAACGCTGATGACGTCATCTTCGACTCATCTTTTCCAAAATCATCCTCTTCCAAAATTTACGAAACGATGCCTCCATCCCGTGACTTCGTCACTAATAATTATCATACAAAGGTAAGGGGATTTGAGTTATTTTATGTATGAGATATACAACCCATTCCTCGTTGTATGTTGTGAAACTTGTTGCCAATTGATATCATCTTACAGAGGAGGGTTCGGGCCGCACGAACACGGACCGACCCTCCCCCTTTGTTGTTATCCTTTGTTGTTGATGGTGGTGGCACAACACTACTGCGAAGGAACATGCGATGCAAGGTCGCCAGGTCGCCAAGAGGGTGTGGCACCGTCGTGCCGCGCCGAAGGAGAGCCGCCACCACGACGGGCTGCTGCAGAGGTACATGATTTCGTGATGCCATACAGAGGCCAGCAGAGAGCCGCGACCAGGCCGGGTTGCGGCAGAGGGGCGCGATGCCGTCGTGCCGCACCAGTGGTGCAGATCCGCGGCCAGGGTGGGCCACAGCGAAGGGGAGTGGCGCCGACGCGCCATGCCAGAGGGAGGAACAGGCTGGCTGAGCAGCCAACCAGACATTTCGATACCCATTGGGTCTTTCAGGTTACCATAATCGGCTCCTAGCACCGATTCTGAGCTGAAGAACAGGGGTGTAACCCCCCCCCCCACCCCACATGCGGCCAACCAATCCACTTTCCCTACCATCCCGCTAGCCGACCACCTATGCAGCTAGCCACCTCACCGGAAACGCGTACCGCCCGCCGGCCAGGCCACCCACAGGTCAGGCCGCCTATCCAAGATAGGCCCCCTTTGGGTCGTACCACTCAGTTTGGGACATCCTTTCGGGCTGGTCCGCCCCCAGGCTAGGCCGCCCATCCATGCCAGCCCTCTTCAGGTCGTACCACTCGGGTCGGGCCGTCCTTTTGGGTCGGGCCTCCATCTTACCAGGTTGGACCCACAGATTGGGTTGAACAATGGTCTAGACATGGGTCAGTCCATGTCAGTCCGACTGAGTAGGACCGAACCCGGACCCGCTATGGCCAGTTTACACTTTTTCCCCATATCCTAGGCTACGACTGTGCAATCGATTACCGTTTGTGGAAACATAAAGCATAGAGAAATAAGGTTCTATTTCGCATACCCCACCTGTGTATTGGACACAATTGGAGTATGGTCGGGTTGGATTGAGTCTGAAAACTAATCGGGCCCCTAGAACTGAATTATCAATAACTCAGAGACTAGGTGTCCGATTGACACACCGTTTGTCGCGTTGGAAACCTTACAAAAAGGTAGTCCTTTAGGGTATTCCTTTGTGGAGTTTAGTGGTGGTTGAGGAACGACCGATATCTCGAGGGAAGATTCAATGGAACTCGAGCGCACCTGGTGCGAGGAATCTAGTGGCAGATAGTGAGGCGGAGGTTGGAGACATATCATACAGAGGACAGCGCTTAGCGATCCTCTGTGGGTCAGTGCATACCGATCATGTGTGGGTCAGATCCTATGTGGGTCACTGCTCAGTAATCTTTTGTGGGTCTGCGCATACCGATCCTGAGTGGGTCAGATCCTGTGTTGGTCATTTCAGGGGTTAATACCTATCAATCCTATGTGGTTCAGACTTCGTGTGGTCAAAGGTAGTGCCTCTTGACAGAAATAGATGATCAATATTTGCGACTAATCATCTGTACATCTATAATTCACTGAAATCATGGTCTCAGATGAGTCATTTAATTTCGTGTTTTCCTCATGATTGAGATGGGTTAATAAATAACATAGGTATATATGTATGGGAATATACCTAAGTAAGGGTTATCCATTGATTTCATACTTTGTGGTTATCCTTGTTGGATTTTGTGAATCCTTGAGGGTCTTGGGGTCCCTAAAGAGTATCGTTATACTAACCCCTTCATGGGTTATTCTCACACCTCATTGTGTTGGTTGCAGATGACAAACAATGCTGATCGGGGCAGAGAGTAGCTGAATAGGACGATACCCGGAGGTGGACCACTCGACTAGACATACACAGAGCGGAAAAACGGACTTGGGGTGCTAAGGAGGCCATATGTACCCACCATTTAGGTGGGAATTCCAGAGGATGAACTAGTAGCTTATTTACTTATTTTCTTCAGTTGTACTAGATTTTCAGTTTTATTGCACTTTACTGTTGGGATTTTATTTCTGAACCTTTTCTTTTAGCACACTCTTTTGTATATAGTTTTACTTAGTGTTTTACTTCCAGTTGCGTACTATGTTGTGTTTTTTTACTCTTATAATGGCAATGCCTTCCCAGTTTAGAGAATTATTCCTTTGGTGCTAGTCTGTAGCCCCTGCCCTATGGAAGGCGGGCCTGGGGTAGTCACGATACGGGCCCTAGGGGACGGGTCGCAGCAATTTTTCATTAAAATATGGTATTAATTATATGATTTTTAAAATGATCTCCTACTTTTTTAATTTAATTATTTAAAAATGAAATTCCAATTTATATTTTACCCTTATTTGTATCCTTTTCGAGTCATTTTGTAAATATGAATGAAAAAATGTTTTTTTAGTGATTGGAAATTCCTTGGTTGGGAGATGTTATTTATAAATTTTCCTTATTATTGATAAGGGAATGTCTCTAAGAAGTGTGTTCTAAGTTGATAGTGTGATTTATTTTTTCTATATAATTATATTCGACTCATATTTTGCTAAATGATATCCTATTTTCATAGTCATGGAAAATGAGAGGTATATAATTGAAATTAATGATTGTGTAGAACACGAGTAATGGTGGCACTATGTCTAGTAGAAATATAATATTCATAAGTTCCACCAATGGGTGTGGGATATATTCCTACCTTGTTAGAGTAAAATCATGGTTTAGGCAGTGAATCCCATTGAGGTTCCAGTTAGATGAATTAAATAATGTGTCATCCATGGTTTTTTGTAGGGAGCTAGGGTTCCAATCATGTTATTGATTCCATTTCATATATTATTATTTTCATAGGTCCATTTGCTGAATGATTTTTTGTATAATTAATTTATTTATATATTATTGTGTCTCAAATAAATTATAAAAATATTATCCTCTCAATATGATTATTTCATATTAATATATACTAAAATTTTGATTTTAATCCTTTTTCATCCAACATTTTAATTTTCAATCCTTTGGTTTTCAATATTGATTCCATTACATTATTGTATAAATTTTCTAGGAATGATTTATAATGATAATTAGGTCTAGATGGTCGAATGTATATTCTTGTCAAATATAATAAAATTTATATGATGGGTTAATGTGATTTCAAATTAATTGAAATAAAATATTTGATTTTATATTGTATTAGAAATAAATTAAAATGGATTTATTAATATAGGATATGTATGGGATATCTTGAGGATACAAGATGGTTACTTTTTCCATAGACTGTCTATATATAGGTTTCTTATAAGTTCTACATGGAAGATATATATGGGAATTTTATTTATAGTTCATATACATTATGGGTTTTAGATAATGATGTTTCACATAATTCATAAAGATGGGTTGTTTTAGTATTTTGTATATTTTTTATATTTATCCTTCTAATAAATCATTACATGTTGAAATTTATACAACATATTTTGTTTTGAATTGTATTGGGATTTTATGATTATTAAAATATAATGATGTCAACCCTTATCGGTTGTGTATTATGGATTTCACAATTAAGTTATGAGTTATATTTATATGATTATGTCCCTTTCTCATTAGATTATTATGTTATCTACTTATTTATAATATTCATCTTTTTCTCTTCATAAAATGGTCATTCCACCATTTTAGCATAAATTTTACAATTATTAATTGTTTTACTTAGTGGATTCATTGACAATGATGTGTATTTGATTTCCAAAAAATATATTCTAGATTTTGGAAATAAGAAACATGATTCTAGACATGTAGTGGGTATGATCAAGGATATATAGTAGGGTTAAATAATATTTTTAATAGAAAATGGTATTAGATCCTGACTTTTTTATGGGATTCATGGTATATAATATATATGATTATTGGAATTGTAGAGGTATGAATCATTTAGGTGAATAAAAATTACATTCCATGATTAATCCTTGGATATAGTGTATGTTTGGGATGTGGCTGAGTCTCAAATTCGATATTTATTCTGAATTTCTTTAGGAATTTTACCCTTTATTTTCATATTCATGATTCTCATTGACTATTTATAATTATTTGAAAATTCATAGGTTTTGATTAGATTTGATAAAATCTAAGAATCTTAATGATATTATGCACTTTTTTGAAATTTATACATAGGACATGCTACTAGGTATGAGGATTTGTAATGTGATTCTCATAGTTGGTGGATTTTTTCCAAGGGAATGCAGCAATATCAAGCATAGTTATTGAATTTTAAATTTTTATTTATTTGATTACTTATTATTATAAAATGTTCATATTACTTTCCATTATTAATTTATGATGAATTATAGTAATTTTATTTGATTATTTTGGTTATATATGATATTTTTAATTTTTTATTTCAAATTGAATATATTAATGCTATTTTTTATAATCAATTAGCGATCTTTTTATTTTCTATGGATGTATAAAAATATATTGATTTTGAAAAAAGATCCTCCTTTAAAAATATTATAAAAAATTATTTAATAATATTCATTTAGGTATTTATAAAATTACATTTATTTTTTCTGAGAAGGCATTGATTTGAATAGATTTTCCAAATGAAGCATATATTGAATTAAATATAAAATAAATTTAATAATTTCTATGTGTTATAAATGTTTTAAAGTGATGATTATGGGAATTTTGTAAAGGATGTATTAATTTTTTTTAATTTCTTTTATTTTTTTGTATGATTTGTTAATTATTTTATGGTATAAAAGAATTTATTTTTCCAATTTGAAATTAAATCTAATTTATAATCAGTTTTTTGAGTTCATAAACATCTTTACTTATTTTGATTGTGTTTATGGTTATATAATCTATAGAGTACCCACCTAGCATGTCTTTGTAAATTATAATGACGATTTTATTCATGTGTAATCCATTTAATGACCTCTTCATAATTGAGTTCATTATGAGTCTTTAATTCCACATACGTTAATCATTCAGAATAATTCATATGTGGTATTACCCCATCATACAAATCTCATTAACGAGTTTAAGAATTTTAATACATCACTCTTCCATGGGAAACAATGTTAAGAATAAGCGTTGTTTGAGAATGATGAAAAGATCACAAATTTTCATGATATAATAGATTCTCTTAGGTGTTTTCACATGATGTTTTCCCTTGAATCTCTATGTTATAAGTGGTCAAAATATTCAATTATTACTAGATTACAATAGAACTATTTATTGAATGGTTTTAAATAATTAAACAATGAGAGATAATTCTATAAGGCTAAACAAGTGTAGAGGGTGATTTGATTACCTGAAATCAAGATTAGTAGTTAAAAGGTGTATGATTACACTAGTCATTTTATCAATATAGTATTTTATTGATGTATTCATGAATCCTCGGGGATACACATTTAAATTTTATCGGTGGATGTTGAATTATAATTTGGGATCTGTGGGACTGAGCTAGAATCATCCTCAATGGAAATTTTCTATTTATTCGAGTCTATTATCAATTTTTGTTATTGGGGAGCAAGACATTGTTATTGGGGAATTATTAATTTTCTAAAATTTTTATTATAGACTAAATGAAAAATAAGATTATTCACTTTCTATTTAAAATTCAATCAATCCACTATGAAAGAAATGTTCAAGGATATACGGGTGAGTTTTTGGTCATTAAGAATAGACCATAGCCTATGAATTTTTACTCTCAAAGGTTTATTTATGCTTTTTTCTAGAAACTCTAATTGATTAATATTTTTAAAGGAGGTGGGTGATAATGAGATGTTCATGTTTTTCATTTAAAAACAAATATCTACATTGATTTTATAGAACCGTAGGATCTTCAAGGAATGTAACTGGGGATGATTGTATTCTTCATTTCAATTAGTGCTGCATTTTTTGGTGGATTTTATAATTACCCAAGAATAACATACATAGACATTACACCATTTTTTTCAGAATAGATAATACATTACAAAAACTGATTCCCAAATATGCTAATAGTATATTGCCTTCAGAAACATGGAAGAAGAAACACATGTAAATAATTGAGATACATTATCTCCCACTAGGTTATTAATGATACACACCCCTCTTTGAAACATCAAATATAATACACATATTCATAACCAAGAGAGAATAACCATAAAAACGGGTGATCATAGATGAAAAATAGGGGTAGAATATGATATACACAAGCATAATCATGATGATAAGTGTATTATAACATAAGAATATCATTAGAAGATCATAAAATAAATATCAATGATCATATACATGATCCATGGGATGAATATTGGATATTCATAAGATAATATTCATTAGGGAATCAAGAGAATAAGACATGAAATCATAAATGAGGAATAAGATTTAGAATTTGTTGCATACACATAAGAATAGAAAATATTATGTCATGGCTACCAAACAAGAACTTTATAACATGTTAGGAATGTGATACAACCTATGTACCTACCTCGTTCTACTGATAGAAACCAATATATCAAAATATATTTGTGCATGGGATACCACCCATTTACCCTCTTGTTTTTGGGCCTAGGATACAACCCTTGAACTCTGTTATTTTTGGGATTTGGCTACCCAACCAATTCTGTACTGTTTTTGCGCATGGCTACAACCTGTGAACCATCTTTTTTTAGATAGGGATACATCCCATTTACCCTCTTTGTTTTATGCTTGGGAAATGAACCATGTAACCATTGAGATAATATACCACTTATCATTACCCAATTCATTGGAGGGAGATATTTGTCCAACCTGTCACATAATAAAATCATACATACATGATCCACAAGATAATAAAACATGCCAAATATCCTGATTCATAAAAAGAAATGGATTTCATAAAAATAATATCATATCATATGAAATGTAATTGATATTGTAATAATTTAATCATATAATAACCTATGGAAGATATATTGGATTCATAATCATTTCATCCTTGAAGAACCTGTTACCTGAAGTGCTTTTCATAATCATTTATCATGGTATAACTCATTGAACAGAAATGAGTTTCACAAAACTGAATCCATTAAATTATAGACCATTTATAGAAATAATATTAATCATTACATTGGATTATATAACCTGTAAATCATTAACTAATACCATGTTTATCATCATAGATGGAGAATGATTTTTGAAAGATCACCTGGAACATAACAGTTCATAAAAAATCACTTTTTAAAACATATAACATTTTCAAAATCCATTTCCTAAAAATTATTTTTATTAGAATTAAAGGAATCATGAAAAATAATTTTAACCAATTCTTGAGGAAAATATCTTGTCTGACTAAAATACACATTTTAAAACATAATACATTGTGAAGACCATTTAATATTAAAATAACCGTGAAAGCCTAAAAATTATCATGAAAACATTTTGAAAACGTTTTTGATTGAATATAATATAAAAAATTATTAAAAATTATTTTAAATTATTGAAATAAATTTCATTTAATGAAATCATCTGAAAACATATTAGAGAATCATTGAAAATAATTTAAAACACTTTTTTAGCATTGTTTTTTTTAAAACACTATTATCTGAAAACCATTTTAATACAATGAATTTTACAAAATATTAGGAAAAAGTTTTATTTAAAATAAATTACATTCTAAACAAACAAATAAAGAATAATGTAAATGACAGTAACAATTGAGGTTAAGTTTGTAAATTCTACACATTCCACTTGGACATTAATAATTTACAAACGATCCTTGATCGAAAAATGAAAAAAATATTTCTTCTAATTTTTTTAAAAAGTTATACATAGTTAACACTTTATTTTAAACATCATAGGATATTATAAAAAAATTGGAATAAAAAAAGTGTTTTTATATAACAAATATTTTATATAGAAATGGAGAACAAAGTCAGTTTTTATTAAAAACTTTTTCTGAATCTTAAGAAAAAAGTGTGGATAAAATGGTTACAATACATGAATATCTCATGAATAACTATAGGTGAATAAAATTTTTGAGATTTTTTTAGATTTGGATCATGATATTTCATCAATGGAATCATAATATTAAATAATCTCAATAAATGAAGAGATTGTAAAATAAACCATTACCAAATTGGTACCATTGAATCATGATAAATGGAAACAATAACATTAAATTAAGATTTAAATATAATAAAAAGAAAAATAATAGTGATATAATAGGTTAAATTTCTTATAAAAACATCATATAAAAATGTAGAATCATAACATGGAATGTGTCCCCAAAAAGAAAAATTGAGACAAAATTACTTTACTGATTTTGTAAATTTGAACCATAAAACACATTAATTATATATCATAAAATGGATATTTAAATTCCAATAAAATTAGTTATATGTATAATATCAATGAATAATCTGATGTATATATATGAAAAAAATAGTAGTCAACATGGAATGTATATCATGGATATAAAAAGCCAGATGAGAAATCCCTTAGCTTAAGTTTTTATTTTCTTCATACACATTAAAACCTACTTTTTGGGTAAATCCTATTGGATTGAACCAATGAGATTCCATGGTTTGTTTTTCATACCATAGTATGGAATTTAGGATGAGGGTAGGGATTTTGAGAGACTATTTTTTTAGAAGTTGGGTGATCTAATTTGGCATGAGAGGTTTGTGGAAGGGAAAGAGTGAAAGCCTTTTTTATAGTGGAGGTGTAGAGGCATTCCTTTAAATACAAAAAATTTATGAACTTTCTTGAGGTCTTCAAAACATAAATATATTATAAAGTATATAATTAATGGATTAAAGTGGAATTATGTTTGGCCCAAATCTCCACTAGTGAAAAATAAGTGCATTTTAATAATTTTGTTCCTTTGTCTTTAAGATTTTTATAGGTTTCATTTAGGTTTCTCATTTAAGTAACTAGATCTATTAAAAATTTTACTTTAACCATTAAAAATTATTTAATATTTTCATTATTAGAAAATATATTTTCATTTAATTATAAATATTATATAAAATTTAACAAATACAAATCTAATGTGTGTTAGAAGTTAATTTTAACACAAGTTCTTATAATATGCAAAAACAATACGTTAACCCACACTGTGGTAACAATTATTTTACTATTTTAGGGGACATATGTTGATTATAAAATATTATTTAGTCTATTGAAATAATATATATTATAATTAACAAAAATTTCAAATCACACGGAATAGGGTTTTCTTTTTATTAATTTTTAACCTTGTAATATGTTGTAAAATATCATTAATTTCAAAATTGACATTATTTATTTAATTTTATTTAAAATAGAAAATAATTATTAGAATTAAAATATATTATTGTTCGAATATATTTAACATGATATAATCATCTAAGATATAATGTAACATAATAGTTCAATACATTTACGTTACTTTTAATGTTTTTAGAATTATTTATTTCACTAAATTATTGACTTACTAATCCCTGCATTTGTATTTGTTACGTGTTTAATGTATGTAATAAATCTGTAAAAATTAATTATAAATATTTCTGATAAAAATAACCCATCTATATTTAAAAAGTATTTGTATATCTGAAAATATGGTCTTTTCTATATATCATTGTTTAATAAATGTTTAAGGTAATGAAATATCATTTTATATTTTTTGTTACGTAACATAAAAAATAGGGAACATTTATTGAATAACAGCACACTAAATAATTAAATATGAACCATGAACTTATATTCTAAAACGTGGTGAATATAATAGAATTTAGATAAGTTCTTGGGTACTTTTTTCCTTTAACATTATGGTTTAGTTCATAGTTATCATAATTTTACATTAATCACTGTAATAAATTTTTATCTGTTTCACTAATTTTTTTTAAAAAATATTTTGATTTAATTAAATTATAAATATAATATAGATTGAAACCATGAAATATAATTTTTTAAAATTCAATTCAATGAAGTAACATAAATAAATTTGAATCTAGTCTTGTAGATGTTTTGAGAAAACGGGTTTTAATGGATAAATATAGAAAATTTTAGTATTATTTAATATGTAAATCATTAAAATTATGTTTAAAATGTCCAAAATTATATATATATATATATATATAAATTATTGAATTATTTTTATTTTAAATAAAATTTAAAAATAACATAACATTAATAATTATTTAAATTAATGTGTAGTTCCTATCTAAAATGTAGAATTTTTTAATATTTATAAAAAATGAAACATCATTAAATATACCAAAAATTTACACTAAGAATAATTTTACATTCCAAATAAAATATTTATGGTTATTTAAAAAAATGTTTAAAATATTCAAATATTTGTTTTAAAGTTTGTTCTCTATTAAAAGGTTGTAAAACATGTCTACTCATGTCATGTAAGATATCGAAAGAATTTGGCATTGTGTGTAACATGAGACACATATAGTGTTTCTTGAAATGTAAGATTAACTACATGTAGTGTAAAAGAGAGTAATAACATAGATCATTCATATAACACATGTGATATTTAGCATTTCAGGAAATGAAAATTTATCAAAATTTAATATTAATTTGATTATAAATTCACAAATTATTAGGGTATTACATTATAACCTATTTAAAATTAATTTATCCTTCAAAATTAGTATAGGTTAGAAAATATTAACTAATTTTATGTTCATATCATATAACCCACATCTCCAAAATGAATACTAAATCTTCCCTGAAAAAGTGAATGATATACATATGATTCTTACCCAAAGTATCATTTTACCAGGTTTCCACATGAGAGAAAATTAGTGGAATGTGAAAATATAGACATGGAGGAAAAGTATAATTATTTTCAAAAAATAATTGAGTTCATGAATAAACAAAATTTAATTATCAGTTGAATTTTTAGGGACTTCATTATATAAATCTATGATGATTTATAAGGTCCTTAGTGTAACTCCCCAAGGATTTACAAATAATTTTAATATAGAATGGAATGAAAACAATGTTTATTCTCTTTAGAAAACATTTTTTATTATAAGTATATAAAAATTATAGCTATAAACTATCCATTAAACTTAATTTTTCAATATTTGTGTTTTGAATTTCGAAAAATGGATATACACCATTGCGTTTAGTATGATATTTAGTGTCTGATGGGATCAACTTATTTTTTTGGTGAATAGTAACTTGCCTCATTTGAAAAGTAATGTTACCATTATGAATAGTACTAGGAACCTAAAGAATAGTAAAATAATGACATTAATAGTAACCTAACCCATGAAAGTATAAATAAATTGAATTCATCTTATACATGAAATTATGATATAATTATATCATTTTATAAGAAAATAAGTATTTTGAAAATTAATGATTAATTATTAGTATTATTGTTAGTAATAAAAGTTAAATTACTTGTTTATAATTAATAAAACAAATTTTATTATGTAATTTTTTATATGAATTAATCATAAATAATTTTTTTATTATTATAGGATTTTCGGATAATTTTATGAACTCTTAGTTAATTTTTTTAGAGTGTTTTATAATCAGATATAATTTCAAAATCTATATTTTTTGGTAAATTAAGTTTTTAATTAATAATTAATTTATCTAAATTATAAAATTATTTTCATAAAATGGATTTCATTATTTATTTCGACACATCAAAAAAATTTAGGTTGTGATTTTGATGTTTTTCTAAAATACATTTTTGTGAATAGTAAGATATAATATTGTATGATCAATGTTAAATACATGAATTTTTGTGTCATTGATAGTGTAAGACAAGTTAAGAACCATTATTTATTACTCACATTCTAAATTTACTATATTTAGTCACAGGAATTAATACTATATCTAGTATTCAAAAAAATAAATAAATAATGAATTAAATAATTAGAAATCGCCTCTCTCCTCACCTATAAAAACCACTTGTCACCCCCTCTTACCCTCACTCAAATAATCCTTGAATCTTGTCAATTTAATGGCAAAATAATCTACCATATCATGTCTCTACACCCACGATATCACGTTCTTTCCAATAAACCAAAACCCCTTTCCTTAAGAAAGATTTCCTAGAGAATTTTTCAAGATGTAAAGTCATCTTCTTTCTCCATTCATTTTCCTTTCATATTCATTATTTTATTATACTATCCTAAACTCATAAGTTAAAATGATCATGATGAACCACAAATTATTTATATACTATACCGATATCATGTTATTGTAATACCCATCATCAATCTCTATATTGTCTGTCATTTATTAGGAAAACGAAATAATTGTCCGAGAGGTGATGATTTTCATCTTTTGTGGACGATGGACTTTCATGATTTAGTTTCTTATTCAAGTATTGTAATGATATCATATTTTAGGGTTAAATAATAATATAATATCATTATTATACCCTATTTTATTTAATATACCTGTATATATATCGAAAACTAATTCATATGACAAAACCAGTTCGTGATGATAAAAAACCTCCAAAATAATCTAAAAGATTATCTATAATGTTTAATATAATAAATCAACCCGATAACAAATAGGAAAATTAATTATATGAGAATTAAATTTTCTTTATGTTCTATAGTATCATATAAAATAAATTCTGGAGAATTATATCCATTTAACATGATATCCATCACTTATATACAAGAGAACTAATTATGAAAACCAAGAAAACGAATGCTCTCGAATGATGAAATACAACTCTATAAATCATAAATAATGCCACAAATGAATATAGTAAGACTATAATGATTATTATACCTGTAAAAAAATTTAGTTAATTATTTAATGTATTTAATTAGATTTTCTAGGACATTAAGTTCAAGTGAAAAATAAATCCAGACCTAAAGTAGGGTTCTTCTGAACTCACTTTCATTTCTATGAGATATGCCTTACTCACAAATATTTACTACATGTGGTGTATATATATTTTCAATTGTTCTTCCATATAATTAATATATCTATATTATTTGTATTCAATATATTATTTAATATCCATTAATTTTCTAGGTCAGAAAGATTGATTATTAGTATAATGGTAAGGGTTTCCTCGTCTCATTTCCATTTTTATGTGATATTCCATTTTCACCACTATTTATTTTTTATGGTGTATTTACCCTACCCATTTGATATACCATATCAGGAATATATTTATTATATTTTTATTAAATATATTATTTTATGACTATTAATTTTGGGTCATATGATTCGATTGATTACAAAGTTGTAAGGGATTCCACCTGAACCCCCATCTTTCTTTGAAGGAACTTTTTAACAACAATTACTCATATGTAATTATTATTTATTGTATAATATTTTATTTAAATTATATTTATATATTCCAAACTCAAATATCCAAATCATATCATTCATATTTTATGTGGATATTCAAGTTTTAATATTTTCCCCTTCCTAATTATTGCTAATAATTAAGTTTCATTAATGTGAGCCTCTAAAATTATTACCCATTTTCATGTGCATTATGTAATATGTTGTAATCCATAATTTTTTTGTAAAATAAAAAGATTTATCATGAAAAAATATCATGGTTTATTTTTGTTTTAATAAAAACAAGCATGCCTTAACACTTTAAAATATCTTTAATGTTTTCCACAAAATGCACCAAAGTTTTTTTTAAAACGTATTGTTAAATAATATTTTTATGTGATTTCACTTAAATGGGAAATTATTTATCACTCAAATATATTATCAATGTTATTAAATATTCTTTTCTAGGATATAAATTTTTACAATATTATTTTATGACAAATTAAAATTTTGTTCAAAAATGATTCTTCCTTCCAAAGTAAAAAATGAATTTTCTCATTTCACTTATACATTTATGAGATATAGCCTTGTTCCCCACATACTCCTTGTGTTTGTGGTGTATGTAATTCAATTTGATATATCATATCCAGATTATCCCTAATATAATGATATTATAAAGAATTAAGATTTGAACACTTCAATGTTGTAAAGGACACTTTGGAATGATTAAAGATTATTTACTCATGTATGTTTCATTGGTATTATTTAAAATTATCTTCATCTATGTCGACATAAATTATTGAATATTTTACTTTATGGATCTGTAGCTATTATTATAGTACATACCATTTTTTTGAAGGTTTTATGGTATGTTTGTCCATGGATATGCTTATTTGATATGATTTATTAATTATTGTTAATGTATTTACATTTCAAATGTTATTTTTTCAATATGAATGTTTATGTTTTTTTTATTAAAATTATTCAGATGAGGTATATATTGGAATTATTATATTATGTGTGGGGTCTTCTATATCCCCTCGATGCATTAGTAGGTCTCATGAGACAAAATAGAATTCGATATTGCTGAGATCTTACCCTACTATTTTAAGACGTCCTGGTCGAGGATTTGATAGTTAGTTTATGTTGTCCCTCATTATGCATTCCCTTATTATTAAAATTGTAATTGATATTCCATGTGTTTATTAAACTTGAATAATAGCCATGGTTAAGATTTATTATATAATTATTTATTCATCTTTTTTCCTTCACTTTCTGATCAAGATTATTTTTTAATGAAACATGTTCATTATTTATTCCCCAGGCATTATTATTTTTTCTTCCATTGTATTACATACCCTAACAGAGAATCTGACCAGCACCCTTTCTTATGATTCCTTTCCCATTGTTATGAAGAATATAACATGGAATAATCTTTCTTGGATGTAGTATATTTCATTTTATATTATGTCATGTTTTTTTACATTTCCTAATATATTATGGGTTTCATGAATTTAATCTATCCTTCAATGATTTTTTTGACAAATTGGTCCTTTAGTATTTGATTTATTGTAATCATGAAAATGTAATACATTAAATCATAAACTCTAAGAATCTTCAATCTAGGAGTAACATTGGGTGTCCATGTATGTTTAGTAGAAACCATGGAAACTAGATTTTGAAAATTAGAGAAGATAACTCAATGATAGAATTTTAGGATAACTATATAAGAACATACTATAATTTTGGTATGGTATCAACTATGTGGGTATTCCTATAAAAACATACCTATCTAGATAAAAAAAAATTTCATAGTTATGGAATTGATACACCTAGTCGAAAAAACTCCAAGAAGGTGTCCCAGAAATGATTAGGGGTAACCTAGTACACAACAACTGGCCTTACTGTTCACCTAGTATGCGATTCTTTGAAATATTCATATGATAATTGACATTAAATTTAAAAAATATTATTATGGATTTAAATATTTAATTAAAATGAATAACTTTGGTTAAAACTAAGGAATTTTGGATTGAAAATAAGTTGTTATTATATTTTATAAATGATTATAAATTTTTATCTCTGTGACTATTACCACTCACACTATGCTTTCAAGTTTTTGTTAATGGATGGGACCCTAATGATTCATGGAAATTTTGAATAGGGTTGAATATTTATTGGTGATGAGAAACCAAATGTGATGTTGGTAGGAGTGAAATATATAATGTTCTTGAAAAATCAATTTCCCAAAATATTATAACAATATATACCTTAACCAGCACCGGAACCCACCAAAGATGTGAAGAATGTAGTTTAGAAATTGATCTAGTGGTGGAGACCATGGAGAAAAAGAAATATTGATTCCTATCATGCATGAAATGTGGTTGGATACACCTTGGAAAGAATCATAGTGGAATGAATAAATTCATTTTGTGTGGGAAATAATGCTATTAATAAAATATGTTACATGAAAAAATGATGAGTACAATGAAAGAAAATAAAACTGATCCTAAGAATCCATTTATAGTTATTTTATTTACATTCATGGGATCTGGGAATTTCTCAAGTCAATGCCCAATTCTATAGGACATCCTCTCGACCAAGCAAGGACCTATTATGAATTAAATATATGATGTATTTATATATTTAGGTCATGTTGAAAATAATAGTTAAAAGGATGTTTAGTGATGGAAATTATTTCAAGGACATCCATCATATTTATTTTGGATGTTATATTGTTTTATAAAAATTAAAACAATCATGATCGGTGATAACCTGCCTCATTTAGTAAGGCCTAAGAGTTAGAACCGATAACTGAATGGCGACAAGGGTTCAGCTCGTACTATAATCCTAGGTGATGTCGTGCTTATCATGACTTTCTTTTGTAAAAACATCTAATGGATAACTGTTATTTTTATTTTAGTAACATTTTGTTTTATCAAATAGATAACTTTTGGATTGGAAAATGATTTGGTGTGTATGTAATTAATGTTATTTCAAGACCCCTTCTAAAATTTTGGAATCCTAAAAGATTTTAGTAAATATATTATTTTGAGAAAAAAATGATGAATTTTATTTTGGAGTCAAATATTGTTTTATTTCGAAATTATGGTGATCCCAGTAAATAATGGAAATAGTTATAATAACTTGGATATTATTTGATACAACAAATTTTATTTTTGGAATAAGATAGTAAGAATTATAGATGTAATATGGAAGATTATAGGATGAAATCATTTTGATTTTGGGTTCATAGTGTAAAATATTTTTCTTGAGGAATGATAGTAATTTGAAAAATGATCTATGTTGAACATTGGGTTTTACAATTGAAATTTGGGGAATTAAGTTGTTTTACATCATAAAAACTTCATTATTGTGGATTCTCCTTACCTTCTCTTAAATAATTTTAGTTTGGTTAATCAATATTAATAATAGTAAAAGGTAATTATAATTTGGTGGGATTTGTGATATGTTGAAGTTGATTTAAATTCATCAAGCATGAAAATTAATCTTTAACGTTCATTTCTATGTTTAAATAATTCAATGAAAATAGATCGAATCACAACCACATGATTATATTATTCTTATGACATGGAAATTGAGGAATAGAATTAAATCTCTAATGTGATTATCTGGATTGTAATGGAATAACTCAATTCTATAAAAAAGATTTTATAAGAACAATGTTATCCATATTGTTATCTTTTTGAAAAGTCATTGGGTTTTTAACCTATCGAATGATTTATGGTATTGTGACAGTTTACCTTCTAATGACCATTTCCTCTATCACTCCCCATCAGATCATGATGGTTATATTATTCTCAATGTCCATATTTTCAATTTACACTAATTCTACCCTATTCAAATGAATAGATTTTTGGTAACCTATGCATTTCCCATTCCATCTTATTAAAAGGATTTTTAACCCTATTTATGATATGGGTTTCCCAGAAGGTAATATTCAAGTATCAAGCATTATGAATCAAAGTTTAATTTCAAATTGTGCGGAAAAAATTTATTAAAGCAAGATAGAATGTAACACTACAAGTATTTACAAATAAATATAATGTAGAACGTAATGCATAATACAGAAGGTCTCTATAAGACAACACATTGATATTATAATTATTTAAATAAGATAGTTATAAAATATCCAATAAAAATAATTTTTCTAACTTATGTGAGTTTAATTTTGAAAAATGGATATACACAGTTGCAATCTATAATATATTTAGAGAAAAATTCGAACAACATAATTTTATTGAATAGTAAAATCAACCTTTTAATAGTAATGTTTCCCTTAGGAATAGTAATATTACCATTATTAATAGTAAACTATAAAAATGAAAAGTAACCTCATAAATGAAATTATAAACAAATTTATTCTCTTTATTAATGAAATTATGATATAATTATATCATGGTATATGTAAAAAAATCTTTTAAAAATTAATATTTATGTGTTGATATTATTTTGAGTCAGAAATATTAATAAAAAATTATATAATTAATATAATTATTGGAAATAAAATTATTTTTTTATCATTTATTCAAAATTTCATATTTTAGTTTCTTATTATTTTAGGATATTTTTATGAGAGCTTATTTAATACTTTAGAGTGTTATAAAATCTGTAAAAAATTTAAAATATGTATTTGTCGAGTAAATGATGTTTTAAATTAAAAAAATAAACATCTCATATTCTAATAAATATTTTCATAAAATTGAGTTCATTTTTGAGTTCAACAAATCAATAAATGGTTTGGGTAAAAATTTTATATTTTTCTAAAATACATGAAAAAATTGTGAATAGTAAAAAATGATAATTTATGATAAATATTAAATACATGAATTTTTGAGCCATTTATGATATAAGGATGAGATAAATAAATTTGGTAGAAATAAACTGATATTTTATTTTATTTTTCCAATCTAATCAACACTATTTCTTATCATGAAAAAATAATAAAGAAACGATAAATCACACCTCTTCTCCACTCTCAAAACCTCCCCTCACCCCCTCTTCTCCTAACACCTCTATACCTTGAATATTTTAAATGTTAAACCCAAATCCCCTTCCTTAGATTCATCCCAAGTCTTGGATCTCTTTTTCGTACCAAAAGATCAAAACGCCATTCCTTAAGTGGGTTCTCAAGGAGGAGTATTCATGAGGAAAAATCCTTAACCTTTTCCATTTATTTTCTTTTCAAGTTCATTATTTTATAATAATAACCGAATCTCCTCTATACAAATTATCATGGTAAATAAATTATCAATTATATACTGAACTAATATCATGTTTATGGATTTACCATCAGCGATCTCTTAACTCTTCCTTACTTTTATTTTTAAAAAGTAATCATCACCTAGGAGGTGCTGATTTACAAACTTCCTTGATGACTAACTTTTATTCTTCATTTTAATCTTCATGGATTCTTATTATTCAATATTTTATGGAAAAAAATACTATTATAGGTGTATTATGACATATTTAATTTATTGAAACTAGTATAAATACACAATAATAATTCATATGACAATACTTGTTCATGATGATCAAAAACCACAAAAATAAACATAATGGATTTCAATAATGATTTATCAAATGAAATATCCTAATACAATATTAGAAAATTAATTATATAAAAATTTAATCTTACTTATATTCATTTTAATTATATAAAATATATTCTGTTTTATTACATAGATTCCACAAGATCTCCAGTTTTTATAAACAAGAAACTAGATCATGAAAACCAAGATAATGAATGCTCTGAAATGATGAAATTAAACTCTATAACTCATCGTCAATGACATATATGAACATAATAAAATAATAATGATTAAAATACAGGTACAAAGAGTTGTGAATTGATAAATAAATTTATTTTATTTTATTTTTTAGTATATTTAGTTCAAGTGCAGAACACATTAGGACATATGTTAAGGGTCTTCTCAACTCACTTTCATTACCTTGAGATATACCTTACTCAACTCTATATATTGTGTGTGGTGTATGTATAATTAAAATTACTATTACATATCATTAATATATTTGTATTTATGGTATTATATTTATTATTTTTTTATCTTTAATTTTACGGGTAAGTAGGTTCCGATATTTGTAATGTGGTAAGGGTTTTCTCATATAACTTCAATTTTGGTGAGCTATTACTTTTTCAACATTATTTCATGTGTATGGAATATGTATACTACAAATGTTTGTATAATATCATAAATATATTTATTACCATGGTATTTAATTTATCATTTTATGATTATTAATTTTCTGGAATATGATTCAATTGAATACAATTTGGTGTGTGATTCTACCTGAACCCCCATCTTTCCTTCATAATTCTCTTTATATACATTTAATATAATGTAATTATTAATTATTTTTTTATATTTAATTTAAATTCCTATATAAGTTCAAAAATTATATATCTAGATTAGATCATCCATATTTTATGGGGAAATTCATGCATTAATATGTTTCCTATCTCAATTATTTCTGAAAAACAAGTTAGATTGATGGGATTTTCTTTAAATCATACTCATTTTAATTTTCACTATACAATATGTTTTAAGACATAATTATTTTTATAAAATCAAAAGTTTTATTATGAAAATATATCTTGGTTAATTTATGGTTATATGGCTAAAAATTATATTCCTCTTTAAAATCACTTTAGAATATTCCTTAAAACACAGTAAAATGTTTTGTTTATAATGTTTCATAAAAACCTTGTTTATATGATTCTACGTTAGTGGGACATAATTAATGCTTAAAATATATTTTAAATGTATTTAAATTATATTTTCTAGGATGTATGTTTTTAAAATAATATTTTATGAAAGGAATAAATGATATTCAAAAAGAACTATTCTTTTCAAAGAATAAAAGGATTTCTCTTGTCTAACTTTTACTTCAACGAGAAATATGCCTTTTTTAATAGTTTTTAATTTAGTTTGTTATGTATGTACTACCCATTGATATTTCATACCAATAGTATCCTTATTATCATGAAATTCCATGGTATTATTATTTTTATTATTTAAAATGGTTTGGGACACTTTGGAATGATTAAAGATTATTTCCTCAAGAATGTTTCAATGGTCTCATTTAAATGTATCTTCATCTATGTCAACAGAAATTGTTTAATACTATTATAAATTGATGAGAGTATCTTTTTAAACCATCTACCATATGTTTTTTTATTGGTTGATTTTCGGTTTTACCATTGATGTTCTAATATGATACAATTCAGGGGTTACTGTTAAAGTATTTTCATTTCACATGATAGTTTTTCATCACAAATGTTTATGTTTCCCCCTTTTCATAAGTGGAATATATTTGAAATAGTATATTATTTAATGGTATTTCTATAGCCCCTTCATGCATCTATAGGTCTCATGAGATAAAACATATTTGGTAATTGGATGAGGCCTTACCCTAGTATTTGAAGACGTTTTGGATGGGCCTTGACGGTGGGTTTAAATTAATCCCCATTATGCTTTCCCTCATTATGAAACATTTAATGTATAGTAAATTTCAATATTTTACTAGTATAATATCCATAGTAATGTTGTATTTTATAATTATTTATTCATCATTTATTCTATAGAAATTATTCTCAATTTTATGTTTTAATGGCATGTGTTCTTTAGTTATTAACAATGCCTTATTATTTATGATTCTACTATATTACATACCCTTATTTAGAATCTAAACACACCACTTTTTTATTCTTCCTTTTGCTGGGTTTTGAGGAAGAAAATATTGAATTAGATTATATTGATTCATTTTATTTAATTTTTTATTGTAACATGTTTTATTTACTATTTCCAGTGTATTATGGGTATCAAGAATGTAATATGGTCTTCCTAGATAGTTAAACTAATTGATCCTTTCGGATTTGATTCCTTGTATTCATGAAAATTTAACAGAATAATGTAATGGGTAAGAGCATCTAGGTTGAAGAATTACAATACGTTCAACAAAAATTAAATTATTGTCTCAACATTATACATATATATCATTTACATAATGTTGAATAATTTTTATGAAAATATATAATTTCATGATTTCATGAAAACAACACCCTTATTGTTCCCTATTCAATTATCACATAATATCTTTCTCTAAAAAAGATAGTGAATTTCTCATTCCTGAAGCACTAACAGATCAAGAGTTCTATGATAATTATTCCCACCTATTATCATTTTTCATAAAAACATTGTTAGAATATGTTATCTATTTAACATAAATCCAAACTTTGTGATATAATACATTAACCTCACAAATTTCATTTTAATATTAACCTAAAATTGATGTGAATGGTTTACCTTATAACCCTTATGAAATATGAATACACATAACAATAAAAATAAATTCAATAGATAATCATAACATTAATCCCACATATATCATAATGTAGATATTGGATGTCAAATTCCAAACATTTGAATTCCCTCATCATATATACCGTTGAAACATGGTAATAAACTGATCTACAGTAAATCATTTTTTAAAACATTCATGATTCCCTATTCCAAATATTACTGGATATATTCCTCGATTCCATGAATTTTTAAACTTCATCCATTATATCATATAGCAAATTTTCAAAAAATACATTATCTTTGGTGATTCCATATATACAATCCAATTTAACTTGTCCATATCACCGCCTCTTTTTCTATATAAAATATCATTTTATCATCCTCATTATCATGTTAATGGTTACTATCCCTTTATGTAAACATTCCATTAAATCAATTTTATAGGTCATCAATATAATTTTACACATTGTTGAAAATATTTATAGAAAAAATTCTATAAGAAATTTGTATATACTTCATGGTTCATATGACATAATAATTTATTTCCATGAAATATACACATCAATAATAAAAAATTATTCTTAATCCATTACCTAGGATACATAAAAATATTTCCCAATTCCTTGATCCTAGAATATGAATTAAGAATATTGTAATAAAGTTACTAAACCATAATATAAGATTTCATATTGCATTTAATGTAAACAATATTATAATAACATTCCATACCTTTCACATGAAATTTTTAGCCTCATTATCTTCAGAAGTATATCCAAGACTCATACCAAATTCCTAATTCACTTCAATAGGTTTCCATATTGGAAATCGATTTGTATAATTCACATAAGTCAGACATCTAAAACATTGATTATTAACACAATTCATTACATTTTCACGTAATTTAGTAAGACTAAAAAGAATAGTCTATGAAATAATTTCCAAATAAAAATCACATAATCATGAAATGTTACTTTTAATATGTCTAAATAACCCCACCTAATTCTTTAATCTATGAAAACATATATTTATCCAGGTTATTCTGAGACATAATCTATGTAAATCCTTATTTATTGATTGAATGGGGTTTGTTTATTATAAATTAATATCGCCCAAGAGTGTTAAAATTGGTGTGTATCAGGGCCCCTATTCATGTTACATGTTACGATTAATTCAGGCCCAAGACACCTTGTCAAAGTTTCTACTACTAGGAACATCTATTCTAGATCCTCGTCCACATGTACAACCCATACTTGGATTTATTTCTTGGAAACCAACATCTCTATACATAAAAAAATTATAGAATATTTTCCTAAACGTTAACTCTTCATTAGACTTATCCATAGAGACACCCCACTGCATATCCTTAGAAATATTCATAATGATATAAATAAAGTATTATCATCCTAGTTTACTAAATTTGACTTAAAAACTTACCTAATACCATCTATAAGGAGCAAATATTTATGTATATATAGTTTTTATAATTATTTAGGAATATTTAATAAATTTCACAAACAAACACCCAATTTCCGCGTTAGTTTAGTGCATTTAGATGCATGGAAACACAAACAATGGAATATAAGTGACCTAAATTATCTCCCACTAGGTTAATCATTACTAAAACCCTTTATCATAAATAATAAATAATTTCATAACATGTTAATGGAATCATCAAAAGGGGTGTCATCAGATTCCTATCAAGGGTAACAAGGTCGATACAAAGGCATTATCATGAAGCTAATGGATTGATAACATGGCCATGTCATTAGATGATCATAACCTGCATATCAAAGATCATTTACTTGAGTCATGGTATAAATATTATTTTTTCATAAGACATGAATATAAGTTAATTAAGAGAATAATCCATGTAATCATAACTGATGTATAAGACATTGAATTTTTGGTATCCACATAAGAATATAAAATCTTAGGTTAAGACTGCAAACCAAGACCTTCATGGAAGGTTATGTTTGGAATACAATATGGGTTTTGTTCTATGGGTATACAGTAACAACCTATATACCCTATTATTTTTGGTAATAGGGTAAAACCAGTGTAACTTTATATTTTTGGGATTGGGTTAGAACTATTTTACACTCATGTTTTTGGGATCGGTCTGCAATTCTTGTACCCTATTGTTTTTTGGTATAGGTATACAATCCATGAACCCTATTCTTTTCAGGCTTGGTATAGGACATGTGAAACCTAGATTCTTGGGATTGTTCTACAACCCATGTACCCTTTTATAGCATGGAATGTGTCTCAAATATGGAATCTTGAGATAAAATATGTTAAAGGTATTTTTGTGGTAACATATGAATTTCCCTTTCCATCTTTTTGAAAGGATTTCTTAGCCCTATTTTTGTTGTGGGTTTCCCACTAGGGAAATTTTAAGTATCAACAATTATTTTTGAAAGAGTAATTTCAATTTGTGTGTAAACAATTTTTTTATGGAATGGATAATGTTCCACCCAATTGTTTTTAAATACATGTATTATAGAATGTTATTCACAAAAAACTGAGTCTCTACAAAACAATTTATTTTTATTATAATTATTTAATTAATAAAGTTATAACATATGAAATAAACATATTTTTTCACTTATGTGATTTTAGTTTCAAAAAATGGATATACATGGTTGTGATTTATAAGATATTTAGTGATTAAATGGATAAACTCAATTTTTTAATAGCAACTTCACCCTTTTAATAGTAATAATACCCTTATGAATAGTAATATGACCCTTATTAATAGTAAAATGAAAAAATAAATAATAATCTCATCCATGAAAGTGTAAAAAAATGTATTCATCTTATAAATGAAATTATGATATAAATATATCATAGTATATGTAAATGATTGTTTTAAAAATTAATATTTAAGTGTTGCTATTATTTTGGGTCATAAATATTTAATTATAATAATAAACTTAATATAATGAGATGAGAGAAACCTTATTTTTATAAAAAAGTTTCAAAAAATTATATTTTATTATAATATGATCTTAGGATAATTTTATGATGCCTTATTTAAATTTTCAGAGTGTTAAAAAATCATTAATAAATTTAAAATTTTTATTTTTCGATTAAACGATGTTTTTTATTAAGAAATAATTTTCACAAATTCTAAAAATTATTTTAATAAAATGGAATTCATTTTTTAATTTTACATTTCGAAAAAATGGTTAGTGTGAAATTTAGAAATTATTCTAATATACTAAATTATTTTCTTAATAGTAAAAAATGATAATTTATTATAAATGATATATACATTAATATTTGATTCATAGATGATATATATAAGATAAAAACACTATTAGTTGAAAATCACATGAAATTTTACTTTATCTACTCACAATAATCAACAAAATTTCATGTCGTGAGGAAAATAATAAAATATTGAATAAAATAATGAGAAATCACCCCTCTCCTTGACTATCAAAACCTCCCCTCGCCCCCTCTTCTCCTCACACCTCTATATCATAATGATTTTATAATTTACACCCAAATACCACTCCCTAGTGTCTCTCCACAACATGGTTCTCTTGGTCCTTCCAAAAGATCCAAACCTCTTTCTTTAAGAAGGATCTCATGGTGGAGGATTCAATAGGTAAAATCTTCTTCCTTTTCCTTTTATTTTATTTTCATGTTCATTATTTTATTATTATATCTTTATATCCTATATAAAAAATATCATGGTAACTCCATTATAATCTATATTATTTAATTATAACATGTTATTGGAATAAAAATCATTAATATTTTTACTATTTCTTTCTTTTATTTTAAACATGAATTCATCATCTGAGAGGTTCCAATTTACATCAATCGTTGACGTAAAACATACTTTATTCAACTTATTTTCATGTCTCGTCATGATTCAATATTTTATAGATAAAAATACTATTATATTTTAATTATAACATATTTAATTTATTTAATATAGTTTAAATACACAATAATAATTCATATGACAACACTACTTTATGATGATGAAAACACGCCAAAATAATCTCAATGAATATCACTAAGGATTTATATAATAAATTATCCTAATGACTTATTAAATCTATATTATATAAAAATTTAATCTTATTTAATTTTATTTTAATCATATAAAATCAATTCTGGTTAATTATTTCATTTCCACAAGAACTCCAAAATTTATAAACAGGCAAACCGATCATGAAAACCAAGAAAATGAAGGATCTGAAACAATGAAATTATACTCAATAACTCATCAATAAGGACTGAAAAGAACATAATTAAACTATAATGAATATAATAAATTAATAAAATTTCCTTAATTAATTAATTTATATATTTAATTTCATTTTCTAGGATATCATTTGGACATAAGATAAGGGTGTTCTCAACTCACATTCATTTCCTTGAGATATGTCTAACATTCCACTATATATTGTGTGTGGTGTATGTATACTTACTATTTATGTTACATATAACTATTATCATTATATATAGGGTATTAGATGTATTATTTTATGATCATTAATTTTATGGGTCATATGGTTTGACTATATGTAATGTGGTATGGTTTTTCTCATCTCACTTACATTTTTGTGATATATTTCCTTTTCAGCACAATTTATTATGTATGGTGTATGTACACTTACCATTGATGTAAAATATAATAAAAATATTTATTTTAATGTTATTAAATGAACCATTTGATGATTATTATTTTTGGGGCATATGATTCGATTGATTACATCATGGTAAGCGATTATACATGAACTCCCATTTGTCCTTCTAGTTACTATTTCTCTACCTTTACTCAAACTTAATGCTTCTTTATTTTTTAAAATTTATTTTAAATTCATTATATATTTTAAAAAATTATATATCCAGATAAAATCATAAATATTTTATTGGGATATTAAAGAATTATAATTTTCCCTTATCAATTATTCCAAATAAACAAGTTGGATTCATGGGAACATCCTAAAATTACCCATTTTGAAGTACACAATACAATATGTGTTTAGAAATCATTATTTTTATAAAATAATTAATTTTATCCAGAAATTATATATTTTTTCATTTATGGTTTTATGAAATTGAAATTTCTATTCCACATTGAAATCACTATATTATTTCCATTAAAAGACACTTAAATGTTTTATTTATAAAGCATCATTAAAACAATTTTTAAATGATTTTACATCAGTGGGACATAATAAATTCCTAAAATATATTTTCAATGCCCATTACTTATTTTTTATTTGAAATATATTTTTATAATATTATCTTATGATAAGTACAATTGATTTTCAAAAAAAAAACTATTCTTTCAAAATAAAAAAATGGTTTTTCTTGCCACACTTTTACATCTGTGAGATATATGACTGGTTAAACACATATTATGTGTGTGGGTGATGTGAATAAAAACCATTGATATATCATATCAATCGTATCCTTATTATCATGAAATTCTATTGGGTTATTATTTTAATGATTCAATGTGGTATCTGACACATTGGAATATTTAGAGAATATTTCTTTAAGAATTTTTCAATGTCCTCATTTAAATATTTCATCCTATATGTCAACATACACTATATAATATTTTAATTAATTTGTCATTATCTCTTATTAAACCAGATACAATTAGTTTTTTAAGTATTGATGATCATTTTGACTATGGATGTTCTAATTTGATACCAATCATGGGTTAATATTAAAGTATTTACATTTCATTTTCTAGTTTTTCATTAAAAATTATAATGTTGTTTATGTTTCCCCGATTTAATATGTGGAATGCATTGGAAGTAGTAAGTGATGTGAGGTGATTTCTACATCCCCTATATTCATTAGTAGTTCTCAAGAGACAAAAAAATTAGGAATTCGATGTGGACTTTCCCTAGTATTTTAAGACATCTTGGATGACGCATTGATAGTATGTTTAAATTTATCCATCTTATGAATTACCTCATTATGAAACAATAAATGGAAAGTAAATGTGAGTATTTGTCTAGTAGAATATCCATGGTTTTGAGTTATTTTCTAATTATTTATTCATTATTTATTCCTTTTATAATATTTTCGAAATTATGATCTAATGGAATGTGTTCTTTAGTTATTAACTATGATTTATTAATTATTATTCTACTATATTAAATACCCTTATTGATAATATGAGGTCAAATTTTTTGTATTTTTCCTTTCCCTGGGTTATGAAGAAGAAAACACTGAATAAGTATTCATGGATCCAATTTATTTCAGTTTATATTGTATCATGTTTTACTTAATTTTCCCAATGTATTATTTGTATCAAGAATATAATATGGTCTTCAAAAACTACTAATATTATTTTTCCTTTGGGATTTTATTCCTTGTAATCATGGAAATTTAATATAATAATGCACCGGCTTAGAGAATATATGTCATGGAATTGCAACTGATTCAATGAAAATTATGTTATTATAAAACAAATTACCTCCTGATTAGTTTTCTAAAGTGGAACAATTTTCATTAAAAGATATAGATTCATGATTTTATGAAAGCCATACCATTTTTTGTTACTTTTTCAATTTCCATATAACCTCTTTCTTTAAAAAATAAGGTTAATTTATCATTCTTGAATCACTAACAGTTCATGAGTTCCATGATAATTCATCTCATATATCATCATTTTTCCTCAATAAAAATTTGTTTGAATAGGTTATCCATTTTCCATTAATCATTACATGGTGATAAAATACATTAATATCAACAACCTCGTGGGAATTGTATATTAAAATTTCTATAATGGGTTACCTTATATCCCTTGTGATAGATGGAAAAACAAAAAAGGTGATATTAGTTCACTAGATAAGAAGAAGATAAATCTCACATATAAAATAATTTAGATATTGGTTGATACATTCCATATATGTTAATAGCCTCATTATATATTCTATTGAAACGTGATAATAACCTGAAATACATTAAATCATTTTCTTAAACATGCATGATTTCTTATTCTAATGATTACTTTATCTATTCCTAGAATCCATGAATTTTAAAACATCATCTATGATAATATATACCGATTTATCATAATATTATTTATCGGTTTGTGATTCCATATATACAATATAATTTAATTTTTTAATATCATCACATATTTACCCATATAAAATAATATTTTATTATCCTCATGAACATGATAAGGTTTTCCTTTCCTCAATGTAACTATTCCATTAAATTAATTTATTAGTTCATCGATATCATTTTACATATTCATGAAAAAAATCCCTGAACTAATTCTACAAGAAAGCCCTATATACTTAATGATTCCTATAACATAATATTTTAATTCCAAAACATATACACTTAAATCATTAAAAATTACTATTAAACCATTACCCATGACTCATAAAAATGTTCTAAATAACAACACTCACTTCATTAATCTATGACACCAAAGGTTTCTCCTAGGATATTCATAATCATAATATATTTAAATCCTATATTAAGGGTTGAATAGAGTCTGTGAATTATAATGTAATATCCAATTAGAGTGTTAATACTAGTGTGTAATTGGCCCTATTACAATGTTATATGTTACGCTCAATTGAGGCCCAACACACCTTGTCAGAGTTGTTACTACTATGAGCATCTATTCTAGTTCACCGTCCACTTGTACTATCCAGACATGGATGTATTTGTTGGAATACAATTTCTCAATCCTTATACTAAAATCCTAGTCATTTTTTGGACCATTAACTCATTATTAAACATATCCTTAAATACACCCCATGACATATCCTTAGAAATTTCCCACGGGAATTCAATAATGTTTTTTTGTCCTCGTTTCCAAAAGAGGACTAAAAATTTTCCCTAATACCAAATATAATGACCCAATATAAATTTATATATACATTACATTATTTTTTAGGAATACTTAATAAATAACACAATCAGACACCAAATTTTCGTATTAGTTTGGTTCATTTGGACACATGTAAACATAAACGATGGGACATAAGTGAGATAAATTATCTCCCACACAGTTTTTTATGACTGGAACCCTTATTCATAAATAATACATATCATCATAACATTGGATTGGAATCATATAAATGGGTGACCACAGATGCTCATTTCGGTTAACAAGTGAGATACATAAGCATTATCAGGAACATAAGTTTATTAGAACATGATAATTTCATTAGAATATCATTCCATGCATTTAAATTATCATGTACATAAGTCATGGTATAAATATTATTTGTTCATAAGATAAAAATCATAAGGGAATTAAGAGAGTAATCCATGTAATAATTACTGAGGTATGAGAAATATAATTTTTTGGTAAACATAAAAATAGAAAAATTATGGTAAGACTACCTAACATGAACATCATTCCATGTAATGACTAGGCTACAATGGGGATGACTTCTACGTGTATGGGGTAGAAACCCATGTACCATTTTATTTTTAGTCTTATGGTACAACTAGTGTAATATGTTATTTTTGGGATTAGTTTACAACTATTTTACCCAATTATTTTTAGGCATGGGCTACAACCCGTGAACCCTTTTTTTGGTATTTGTATAAAATCCACGAACCCACTTTTTTTTGGGTTTGGCCGTCAACATGTGAACCCTCTTGTTCTTGGTCTTTGTATAAAACCCATCTACCATTTGAGATCATAGCGTACATGGGTTGTAGACCAAGAAAAAGATAATAAAACTTGCATCATATCATGACACATAAAAAGGGCATGAATTCATAAATAAATTTTAATATCCCCTAGAATTACATGGGGTTGAAAAATTATTTTTCATATCATAACCAATGAATAATATATATTTTTATATTAATTTCATACTATAATAACTCGTATGGTGTAACCCATCAATGAAAAATGGTATTCATAAACCTGAAGCCAAAAAAATATAGACCATTAAGAGAAATAATATTAAAAGTATAATTGGATAATATCCCATGTAAAGAACAAAATATAACATATGATAATATATTAGATATATAAGAATTTTTAATGGTCAAATGGGATATAAATTTTCATTGAAAATCATTTTTCAAAAATATAACATTTTCCAAATCCTCTTCCTTGGAAACACTTTGAAAAAATTTAAAGGACAATGATTTTTTAAACAATTTATTTTGGAAAATATGTTTTAATATTGGAAAAGAATTATTTTAAAAACATAATCCATTTTGAAGTCAATTTTCCTTGAAAATGTCCATAAATCATATATATAAGCTTGAAAACTATTTCAAAAAAAATCTATTAAAATAAATTCAAAAAATGTAAAATAAGAATTGAAATCATGTGAATACTTTTATTTGAAAAACCAATTACAAGAAATATAATGGATTCTTTAGAAATCATTTAAAAATATTTTTACACATATAACAATTTCAAAAAATAATTTAAAAAACAAAAACATTCTATAATTTTAGGAAATCAATTCATTACACAAATAACTGTTTGATCATATAATTAAATCATTATGAAAATTATGGTCATTATAGTGGTTATGTCTATACATTCTGAAAATTTCTTTTTTTTAAATAATAATTAGGAATGTTCATTTACACAAAAAATGAAAATTCCATTAAATTTTTTTTTGAAGGTAATAAATGGGTATAAATGTCATCTAAAAATCATAGGATAATATCAAAACATTTATGGGAAAAAAATTTATAAAGTTTTTTTGATAATAAAACATAATTTATAGAGAAATGGGGAATAAAGTCAGATCTACTTAAAAACACCGTATTAGATATCTTAAGTACTAAAGAGTGAAAAAATGGTACCTATTTATGATGAAATCATGGATGAATATATAATAATAAACATTATGTGATTTATTTGGATATTTAATATTATATTTCATCAACTAAAGCATAATATTAAATAATATTGATAAATAAAGTGATTTTAGCAGTAAACTGTTACCACTTCGGTTACTTTTAATCATAAGAAAATAGAAATAATAACATTACAAGAAGATTAAATCAATTTTAAAAAGAACTACATTCAGGATATATCATTTAAAAGATATTATATACACCTCATACAAATATATAGGTGAAAAAATGGAATTTTTCTCAAATAATTCAAATTGAGACAAAATTACATTACGGATTTGGTAACTGTTGATCCACAAACCCCATGAAATAAGGATCATAAAATGGATACGAAAATACCAATGATTTTTAATATAAGTATCCTATAATGAATTAATTGTTATTATATACACCAAAAAAAGAAATTAGTGGTGAACATGACATGTATCTCATGGATATAAAATGCATGATGAAAAAACACTTACCATAAGTCATGACTTTTTCCGTACATGATCAAACCCCCACTTATTTGGTTAAATCCGCTTATTTTTCACCAAAGAGATTCCTTGGATAGATTTATTGCTGAATTTTGGATTCTAGGATTATTGTAGGGATTTTGGGATACTATTTTGGAATATGTTGGATGAGAAAAAGTTTCTTGAGAGGTGTGTGGAAGGGGAAAAGTGAATTCATTTTTATAGTGGAGGAGTAGTGAAATTCTTGTAAATACCAAATGGTAAACACATATGGGAGGTATATCTTATCTAACATTCTCACATATGTAATAAATAACATAATAATGTAAATTTATGGTCAAAAAAATTTCTACCAAATAAAAATAAGTTCAATTTTATTATTTTATTCATTAATAATTATATTTCCATATATTTTACATTATTTTTCATTTAGGTTACTAGTTTTCCAAACTATGTAATTTAACCATTAAGAAGAAATTATATGTTTATTTATTCAATAATATAGTACCACTTAATTATAAATATGATACGTAATTTATAATATAAAAATATCATGTCTGTTGGATATTAATTTTATTACAAGCCTATGTAAGGCGCGAAAACACTACATTAACAAAAACCATAATAACAGTGTTTTTACTATTTAAGGGTCAATATGTTCATTATAAAAGATCATTTTCAATATTAATAGACCATATTATATATATATTAACACTTACAATTCACTTGGAAAAAGGTATATTTTTTATTATCTTTAAATCATATAATATATTGTAAAATAACATTAATTTCAATTTTTTCATTATTTATTTGATTTCAATTTAAATAATATCAAAACATTAATCATATTAAAATATTTCAATTTCACATATCTTTAGCATGATATATACATCTAAAAAATAATATTACACAATAATTTATTAAAATTTATTTACATATAATGTTTTTAACATCGATTATTTTATTCAAGTTTTAATTAAATAAACCATTTGTTGGTGTTTTTATGTGTTTAATGTAGCTAATTAATATGAAATAATTAATTATAAATAATTATAATAAAAATAAATAATTTATCTCTCAAAAGGATATATTTAACCAAAATATGTTGTTTTTTTCATATTTCAGTGTTTTAAAAATGTTATAGGTAAGAAAATTTCATTTTATGTCTTTTTTCGTTACTCAAGTTATGAAATAGGGATATTTTAAAGAATAGTATCCCAGTAACACATAAATTCAGACCAATATTGTATATATTCTATTAATGGGAAGCTTATATATTTTGGACAATTGTATAGGTCATTTATGTCCTAATGTATATGGTTTATTTATTTGTTAAATTTAATTTTACCATAATCATATTCAATAATTTTAATGAATTTCACTAATTTTTTAATCCATAATTATTTTGAACATATTATAATATAAATATCATTCAGATAAAAATCATTTTGTTAATTTCTAAAAATTCATTTCATAAAAGTGGATGAATTAAATTTATTGCTAATTCTACCAACATGGGGATAAAACAGGTTTTTAATGAAAAAATGTTCTAATGTTAAATATGTTTTATATATTTAAATTCAAATTAAAAATGATAAAAATTAATTAAATTTGATTAAAATATGTATTATTTAAAAAATGTGAATTTAAATCCAATTTATAATTTAATTTAATAACAATTATTATTTAAATGAAAATGTCGTTTCTAACAAAAATGATGTATTTTTCAATATTCATCCAAAAATTAAAATTTCATAGAAAAGTTGAAAAAAACCACCCAAAGATAATTTTTATGTTAAAAATTTTCAACTAATGTCTATTTTAAAAAATAAAAATTATAAAAGTGTGAAAATATTCTTTTAATGTTGGTTCTCCCTTGAAAGGTAGTAAAAAGTGGCCTTGCATGTAACACAAGATATAAAAATATTTCGACATTATATATAATGAAATACAAATATAGTATTGTGTCTTGTTAAATATTAACATTTTGTATCATTAAATAACAAATAACATGGTAATTTCATATAAGGAAATTTATATTCAGTATTGTGTGAAATGAAAAAAAATATCAAAAAATTTAAATTTATTCTCAAAAAACACAAAATATTTGTGTTTCAAAGTGTTCACGATTTTATTCTGTAATTAAGTGTTTTAAAAAATTAAGGATCATAAGATTCACCCTTTAATTCATTGTAAATTTTCTATATAGATTTATTTGGTTTGAATTTTTGATAGTGTGGAGAATTGTTAAATCATATCCTTACACATCCATATTGATTAATTAATTTATTAGTATCTGTCTTCATATATTTGACTCATGTGGAATTTTAATTTAATTATGAAGATGATTTGATGTTTATCATATCACATATATTCCAAAAACATAATCATTACCATCTAAATCAGTTGTGAGAAACCTAAAATTTGTCTCAACCCTATGAAAACATTTGATGTGTTGTTTGTCAAACCAAGCCATAAAAATTTGAGACACTCTGTGATGACCCGTCCCCCGAGGTCCATGCCGTGACTACCCCATGCCCGGCTTCCGTAGGCCAGGGGCTGGCGACTAGTACCAAAGGCGTAATTCCCTAAAACTGGGAAGGCATTACCTTTATAACCGGTAAGCACCCAAAACAGAGCCCACATCTATATACGAAACACTAAGTAAAAATGTATGAAAAAAGAGTGTTGAATGTAAAAATGGGAAAAATACAATCCCAACAGTAATGTACAAGAAACTAAAAGTACAAGTACAACTGAGGAAAAGAAAAACAACCGCTAGGATGTCCTCTGAAGTTCATACCTGAAGGTTAGGTACATATCTCCTCGTCCTCACTCTATGTCCATCTGTATCCTCCATGTACCGACTCATCGAAAGATCCACCTCTAGGTGTTGTTCGGTCCTGATACTCCCATCCTCGATCTGCGATGTCTGTCATCTACATCCAACAAAACAAGGTACATGAGTATCCCGTGCTGGGGTGAGTATAACGATACACAGTAGGGACCCTAAGACCCTAAAGGTCTCACAAAATCCATCAAGGATAAACCACAAAGTATGAAATCAAAATATAACCTTACATATGTATATGCCCATACATACACCTAAGTTATCAAGTGATGCATCTCAATCATGAGGAAAACACAGAATAACTAACTCAGCTCAACCAAAATTTTATTCTAGGGGTTGTATCAAGTAACATAAACAGTAAAATTATCGAAACCTCAACTACTGGAGAACTCCTTATCTATCGAGTATAGTGGGCCTGCCATGACTCCGAGTGCGCTTCCCACAATCCTTGACTGTTGAGGTACTCCTCCAGTCGAGTATTGTGGGTACGCTACGTCGCACAAAGGCGCTCCGCACCGTGGGTATACTGCATCACCAAGTGTGCTCCCCCTTATAGCCTCCTGAGTCACTAATCTTGTGGATTATAGTGGGTCTACTGCGTCACACAGAGGTACCCCCCATCGTGGGTCTACCGTGACACCAAGTCTCTCCCCACTGGGCAAGTAGAGTCAATCTGAGTCAAAATGGTCAGCAGTCGGTAGGGCTCAGCCAGCTACTAGGTCTTCGCACTATGCTTGCTTGTCTGCGGGAGGATCCACTCCACAAGCTACTGGTCGATACTCCAATTGTCACGAAGTCCAAGGAATATGTATCTCAACGTTATTCCACATTGTAGGTGTCTCAACACAACAGACAACGCGTCAGTAGGATGCCCAGTCTGTGAGTTATTAGCCTTTTAATCTCGGTGGCCTGGTTGGATTCATGAACCGTCCAATCTAACCATATCTCAACTATACTCCAAACCTCCTTGGAGTATACTCAAAACGACCATCACTTTCCATGATTTCCATCCCCGCTGATGGTTCGTCAAACGAACGTTTGGTGCCAACGATATGGCTAAATGAGCGTAAATGGATCATAGTGGGACCAAGTCCGGTCCGACCTGTCAGACCCACCCGACTTGACCCAGTCCGGGCCGACTCAGTTCATGTCAACCCGGCCTAACACGTTGGGTCTGGCCCGGACCGAGGGCGAGGCCTGCCCGTTGGGTACGGCCTGGCCCGCTGGGCCCAACCGAGTAGGACGTGAGAGGCCGCGAAGGGCAGAGAGGTTGCAGACCGGCTATGAGGGCATAGACCGGCCACAGGTCGGTATGAGGGAATTTCGGATAGAAGGGCACTACGAGGGCGGTGCGGCCCGAGGGCACCATGAGGGGTGCGGGAGTCCGGCTGGGTCATGGACGGTTTAAAAGCAGGATACTCGATCCAGCAGCATAGGGCCAGTTCGGCCAGGGTTCCGTAAGTGGCATGGGAGGTTGGGAGGCTAGCGGTGGCGTGGTCGGTTTCTCTGGCGGGTGGCATGAGACAGCGGGATGGGGCCGGTTCGGCCCCGATGGTCGGAGTGCCGTGGGGGTGGTGCGGGTTGCAGTGGCTGTAGGGGGGGCGTCATGGACTTCGTCTCCTTCATTGTCTTCCTTCATTCCGAAGAACACCACAAAAAAAATGGCATCGGGGTCGGGCCATGTTTGTTTGGCCCACACCCTCCGCGTTAAATGTTGTAACACGCGGTTTACAAGAACGATGTAAAGAACGACAACAATGATCTTCCGCAATTTAACCATTCCCAATCTCGCACATGAAAATAAGGGGGTACCTCAAAAGTGGTAAACAAAATGCATTAAACCCCTACCTCATTATCGTGATGATGTTGGTGGATGAGGGTAGTACGATCGTCAAAGACATCCCACCTTAGTTGCCTCTACAAGGCGCTTCTGAGGAAGAAGTCGTAGACGTTCCTTACCAGCATTCTTCATAGAGGAAGCATTATTCTTGGAGGAAGTGTTATTAATTGGAGAGTGTAATCCTCTATGTGTTGGACGTCACGTCACTTTACCAATGCTTCATCACTTGGTGAAGCCATCATAAATCCCCCTCCCAAGATCAATATAAATAGCAGATGTGGGTAGGTAGGTAACGATCATGGAATTTATGACGGCTCTTTTATTAGGAACTCTCTTAAATTCCAACGACGCTATTACTTAATTTAAATGGTGGGAAAGACGATTAACTATGTTGGGACAATTAATGGTATGTGTGTTGGCCCAATTAATGTGGAGGAATTCAAGAGGCTCCTCAACATTAATGAGGGGGGTTGAGAGTTTCTTTCAATTAAAGGGGGGTTTAGTCCCGGGTGGTCCCCACCACCATTACCTCTCATTGTAGGTTATCGTTCGGATAGTCCCCACCACCATAACCTCTCATTAGTGGTTACGGTCTAGTGGTCCCCACTTGTCACTTCCACCTGGAGGTTTAGTTCCAGTGGTAATAACCGCCAACGCCCACATGGGTGTTTCAAATAAAAATAAAAATGTCACACACTTATATTTTTAATTTATTCTTATATGAAATACCCAAAAAACTATCTTTCACTCTCGAGCCACATTTGTCATGGTGAAAGTATTCATAAGTGAATACCGGCACTGCGAGCTCAACGGTGCTCTCAGATTTCAATTCTGAGCACCGGTTCAAAAGATAGAAAAACTTGCTCACACGTTTACAGAACGTACCCGAAATACAGTTCAGAAAATAATTCCAGGAACTCCGGTCCTTGGAATCACACACCGTCAAATTTCACAGACCCGTATAATTATCATTTATTTTAGAAAACATTTACATTGAAATTCTGTGTCTTTAAATTCTCCCCACCTCAGGCATTTAGTCCCAGTTAGCCACAACTCAAACTATGGGAACAAGTGGTGGTACTGAGCATGCATCTGAGCCTCCCACTCCCATGTGCTCTCCTGGAGGTTCCCGTGCTGCTAGAAAACATGCATAAAAAGAATTGACCGTCCACAAAGGACCCACTCCTATTGATCCTCAATCTCTACTATAACCTCCATAATATTCACCCCATCATCGACGTCCAGCTCTCCATGGTCGATGAGGTGAGATTGGTCCTACACATATCTCCCTAGCTGTGATAAGTGGATAACTTCATGCACCCGGTGCAACTGAGGTGGAAGATCTATGTTTTATTCCACCTCGCCAACTCTACTGAGGACCTGAAAAGGTCTGATGATCCTCGGAGATAACTTTCCACATCAACCAAATCTCTGCAAACCTCGTCGATGTGAGACTAGTAGAAATATGTGATCACCATCCTTGAACTCTAGAGGTCTTTGTCTTATGTCTGCATTTGACATATGCATGGTTTGTGTAGTCTTCATCCGCTCCTAGATGTCTTGCACCTTCTCTGTGGTAGCCTGTACCATCTCTGGTCCCACTATTTCTGACTCCCCTGGGTTAGTCCATCATAAGGGGGTTCGGCACGGTCACTAGTATAATGCCTCAAAAGGCGCCATCCCTATGGTGGAGTGAAAGTTGTTGTTGTATGAAAACTCCATCAATGGTAAGTGATCCTCCCAGCTACGACTGAAGTTGATGACACAATCACACAACATGTCCTCGAGGGTTTGAATGGTCCACTAAGTCTTCCCATCCATATGAGGATGAAAGGTGGTGCTCAAATGAGGAAGCATCCCGAAAGCCTCCTGAAACCCCTTCCATAGACGATAAGTAAAACGTGTGTCACAATCAGAGATAGTCGTCAAATGTACTCCATGTAGACGCACAATCTCCTGTACATAGAGGAATCCAATGCTCTTTACTGAACCTAAATGTCTGTTTGGGAGGAACTGGGCCGACTTCGTCAGTCGGTCGACGATCACCCAAATCGAGTCATGTCCCCTGGATATATGTCGATGTCCTGTCATGAAGTCCATCGATATCCCATCCCACTTCCACACAGGGACCTCTAAATGTTGTACCAAGCCTGCTGATACCTAATGTTCCACCTTCACTTTCTAACAAGTGAGGCATCAAGAAACAAACTCTGAAACTGCTTTCTTCATTAATGGGCACCAGTGATGTCGTCGGAGATCCTGGTACATCTTCGCCACTATTGGATGTACCTGTAGAGGGGATTGGTGGAACTTTATCAACACGTCCTCATGATGTGAAACTGGTACCATAGTACATCCTCTGAAGAGGATAACATGATCTACCGCTTCAGAAAATCTATTATGTTCCTGCCCTATAGATTTCTGAGCACGTCGAGCCTCACAGTCAGCATCCCCATGTTGCGCCTCTCGGAATCGCTAATGAAGTGGGGGAGTTACTATAAAAGACCAAAGAAAAGGTACTCCATCTCTATCCAAGAAAGATATCTACAAAGCGGCCATCTAATCTATCGCATTGACTAGATATTGTATACCAGATCTCCTGATGAGTGCATTTGCGACAAATTTCCCCTTCCCACGATTATATACTCTCATGAATTCATAGTAATAAATGAAATCAATCCAATATTGATTTATCAGTTTTAGGTCCCTCTGGGTGAAGATATACATGAGAATCTTGTGATCAGAGTACATGGTAAAACGCTCGCCATCAGATAGTGTCGCCACTTCTTCAAGGCGAAGACCACTGCTGATATATCTAGGTCATGGGTAGTGTAGTTCTGCTCGTACTATCTCAGGTGTCGAGAACCATAAGCAATGAATGCTCACCCCTGAATCATGACACATCCGAGTCCAGTCCATGATGTGTCGCAGTAGACTATGTACACTACACCTTCCTCTAGATGCCTCAAGATGGGTGCACTAGCAAGCCTCTGCCACATCTCCTGAAAGATCTGTTGGCATCTGTCTGACCACAAAATTGGTTTCTCATTATTCATATAGGCTGATATTGGTGCTTCAAATCTATAGAAATCATTCACAAATATCATGTAGTATCCAACCAATCCCAGGGAACTCCATACTTATGTCACACCCCTGGGTGGCTCCTAAGCATGTACCACCTCAATCTTTGCTGGATCCATTGCAAGTATAGCCTCTGAGATGACATTTCCAATAAATTGAACATCCCATATCCATAACTAGCACTTCAAAAGATTACCCTAAAGCTGGTGCTCTTGGAGTGTGTCCAATACTACACCCAAATGGTAGGCATGATCCTCCTCTGTAGTTTATTAGATCAGAATGTCATCGATGAAGACTACGATAATGAAATCGAGGTATGACTGAAAGATCTTGTTCATGAGCCCCATGAGAACTAATAGGATATTGGTTATGACGAATGGCATAACCAAGAACTCGTAGTGTCCATACTGACACCTGAAGTCTGGTTTCTACACATCCCTGTCTTGAACACTGAGATGGTGACAACCTGATCTAAGGTCTATCTTCGAGAACCACAGTGTTCCATACATCTGATCAAAGAGGTCGTCAATACTTAGGAGTTGGAACTATTTCTTCATGGTCAATGGGTTCAGGCGCTGATAGTTGACAGAAAGCCTCATGCTCACATCCGCCTTCTTGGAAAACAGAATCGATGCGACCCAGGTTGAAACACGGGGCCAGATGATCCCCTTCCCCTACAAGTCCTCGAACTGTACCCGTAGATCATGAAGCTCCATGGGAGCCATCCGATATGATGGTGAAGATATTGGTGTCGTCCCAGGGTTCAAGTAAATGTAATAGTCCACCTCACTATGAGGTGGTAGACCTGGGACATCATCAAGTAAAACATCCATTATTGGTCCACCACAATAGGATAACTCGTACTCTCCACATCAACAACACTAAGGGTAAGTTTAGAAAACCGATGAGTGATCATCTGCACTCTCCTCTGAGAAAGTCTATCTTGTGTAGCAAAGGCTCGTTTCTCAGTGGTGAAGGTAATCCTAGTCCCATCTGTGTGGACACACCTCACTTTGTGCATAATATATTCAATATGTGCAAGGACTGTAGATAACTATTCAATACCCAAGATTACATTTTAAGGGCTCGACGCCGCAACTAGGAGATCCCAGGAAAAGATCTCACCCCCTAGAGTAATTTCACACTACTGATACCTGTTTGTAATCGTCGAATATTCTCCCATAGGAGTCTGTAGCTGTATGTATCGAGCCAACGAATCTATCGGAATCTTTGATATTCGAACGAGGGGACTATAAATACAAGAATGATTGACACTTGTGTCTATAAGTAAAAAAGATAAGGTGGAGTAGACACATATCATACCCTAAATCATCTCTAGAGTTCCATGATCATAGGCCTCAGCTGCCTGAAGCTAAGCTCTCCCTTATCCACCTACTCTCTACGGTCGGGGTGGACCTCCTGGTGGTGGTGGCGATAATATCTTGAGTCATCAACCACCACTAGTTACATTACCAGCTCATCTTCCACATCTTCATTCTCCCTATGGATCACCTCGATCGAATCTCTATCTTGGCCTGGGTGGTCCTTCGACCGTCTGCTGATCATTTGAATGGCGAGTCAGACAGTCATTAGCCATGTGACCCTGCACGATGTATGCGTAACACTGCCCGCTCAGGGGAGGTTAGTCTCGGCCTCAGGTGCCCTGCACAAACAATACTGAGTCTTGCGGTCATCCACCTATAGATCTGGTCCTCTTAGACCTCTGTGATGTATGTCTACTGCCAACTACAGAATACTCCGCTACGTGTTGGCTGGTGGTGGATCTCCCTGCTGGAGACAGCTTAGCAAGGAAACTCTCTAATAGGAGGTCTCCCTCTAACACCATCTCTTGCGTCAGGATGCTGAGAGAGATAACCTAATTCCTAATATCCCACTTGAGCCCCTTATTATAGGTTCTGGCCATGAAAAATGGGACCCGCACCATATCGGTGGGGTAGAGTGAGTGGTCTATGAACCTCACTGAGTACTGAGCTATAGTCATGCTACCCTGCTGTATATGAAGTAGCTCCTAAATGTGCACTACGTGATGAGTCGCTATGAAAAAATCTATCCTGAAACAGGCACTCGAAGTCTGCCCATAGAAGCGTCACCTCATCGTGGACCTAGAGCATCAAGCACCACCTTCTTCCCACTTCTTCCTATAGAAGGGTGGCGGCAAGTATCACCATGAGGTTAGATGGTGTCCCAACTAGTCAAAAAACTCCCACAATAGACCCCAACCAATCCTCATACGCATATGGGTCCGTCTCTCCCCTGAAATAGGGTGTCCTCTTTCATTGGAATTCGTAAAATATTCTCAAGCAGCGTGCACCGTCTACTACTGGGGATGATGGCATTGGTGGCCCAGCATTGAGTGTTACTGTTGGTGCCACTGCTGGAAAAAGAGCCCTGCACTGAGGTCTAATCGCTCGGTAGGCTATATGTGCATACAATTCTCGAAACTCTACCTGGTTGTCTATATGGGAGAATCCTGAAAAGAATCAGATGTGACACAGTCAAAAGGCATACCTAGTGAGATGGCCGAGTGAGCTTACATAAAGAATAGTTTTGAAATCCAAACTCACTACAAATAACACTATTTCTTCACAAAAAATAACAAAGTCCTAAGTTCTATAGTAGAACCGACTCCTCTAATACATGTTTTTCACGACCCGTCCCACAGGGCCCGTGCCGTGACTACCCCACACCTGTCTTCCATAGGCCAGGGTCTGGTGACTAACACCAAAGGAATAATTCTCTAAAACAAGGAAGGAATTGCCTCTATAACCTATAAACACACACAAAAGATCCCACAACTGGATAAAAAAACTAAGTAAAACTATATAACAAAAGAGTTTTGAATGTAAAAAGGGCCATAATACAAGTCCAACAGTAAAGTACAAGAAACTGAAAATAAAAGTACAACTGAAGTAATGAAAAACAGCCACTAGGTCATACTCCGATGTTCCTACCTAAGGGTAGTTACAGATTGCCTCTTCGGCACTCCACATCCATTCATATCCTCAGTGTACCAACTCGTCATAAGAACCACATTAGGGTACCGTCTGGTCCTCATACTCTTAGCCTCGATCAATGCTATCCATCGTCTGCATCCAACACAACAAGGAGCGGGCATTTCCATGGCAGGGGTCAGTATAGTGATACTAAGTAGGGACTTCGAGTCCCTTATGGTCTCAAAAAATCGATCAAGGATAGACCACCAATTATGAAATCAACATATAAAATTACATAGGTATATTCCCATACATATACCTAAGTGATCTAGTGATCCATCTCAATCATGAGGAAAACACAGAAAAACTGACTCTGATCAACAATGATTTTATTCTAGGGGTAGTTTTAAGGAACATCCCCAGTCACATTATCGAAACCTCAAATGCAGGAGAAATCTTCCTCTATCAAGTAAAATGGGCCTACTATGACACCAAGCACGCTTCCCACTAACCTTGGACTGCTGAGGTACTCATCCTATCAAGTACCATGGGTCTGCTGCATCACACAAAGGCCCTCCCCACCGTTGGTTTGTCGTGTCACCAAGCGCGGTCCCCCTCAGAGCCTACTGAGGTATTTATATTTTCATGTACCGTGGATCTGCCACGTCACACAGAGTCGCTCCCCACTATTGGTTTTTTGTGACACCATGGCACTCCCCACTAGGCTAGTAGAGTCACTCATATTCAAAACGGTTACCATTCGTCAGGTCTCAACCTGCTTCTATGTTTCCGCACTACGCTCGCTCGTCTCCTAGAGGATTCACTCCCCATCTTGTTGGTTGATACTCCAAATCACACTAAGTCCCAAGAAAAATTATCTCAAAGTTTCATCCTGTCATAGGGGACTCAACGCAGCATGTGGCATGTTAATAGGAATCCTGGTATGTGAGTTATATTCTTATTCGTCTCAAGGTCTTAGTTGGATTCGTGCACCATCCAAACTAACCATATCTTGACAATACTCCGAACTCGAGTGGGGTATAATCAAAGGGACATTCATGCTCCATGATATCCAGTGCCACTGGCGGTTTGTCAAACGTACATCTGGTGACAAAGATATGGTCGAAGGAGCGTAAATGGGTTATAGTGGGCATGGGTCCGGTCTGACACGGTCAGACTGACCTGGTCAAACCGAGTTTGGGTCGACCCAATTCAGGTCGATTGGGTTAGATCCTTTGGGTCTAGCCTGGCCCAATGGTCAGGCCCGCTCATTTGGTTCGGCCCGTCCCACTGGCCCCAGTCCAATAGGCAGCAAGTGGCCGTGGAGGGCCTAGAGGGCGTGGACCGGTCGCGAGTGGGTAGACCGGCCGCAGGTTCGCGCGAGGGAGTTTTGGCCTGATGGGCACTGTGGGGGTGGCTTAGCCCTGAGGGCACGGCGTGGGAAACCTAGCCAGTGGTGGGGGTTGGGAGGCCCCATTGTCTGGGGCACCACAAGGGGGGCGGGATGTCGTGGCGCCGAGAGGGTTGCGGGAGATCAGTTCTACCGGGGAGCCGCGAGGGGTGCCGCGAGGAGCGCGGGAGGCCGATTCGGCCGAGGTGCCTTGGGGAGAAAGGGATGTATCTTCGGCTAGGGCGCCGCGAAGGGCACTGGAGGCTGGGAGGATGGTGGTGGCGCATATGGTTCTACCGGTGGTTTGTGCGAGCCGATAGCGTGGGGCTCGTTCAGCCGGGGGGCTATGAGGGGCACTAGAGGCCAACAGTGGTGTGGCCCATTTGGCTGATGGGAGGCGCGAGCTGGCGGCACTGGGCCGGTTCGGTTATGAATGCTGGAGCACCGTGGGGGAGGCGTGAACTAGCGACGCAGGGCCGGTTCGGCCTGGAAGGCCGGAGCGCCGTGGGGGCAGTGTGGGCTCTGGTGGCTGCGATTGGCGGCACTGTTGCCTTCTTCGCCTTCATCTTCATCCTTTATTACAACAATCATTTCATAGAAGAATGATGGAGGGGTCGTGCCATGTTGGTTCACAAAACGAAGTAAAGAACATCAAACATGATCATCTGCAATTTAATCATTCCAAATCATGCACTAGAGAATAAGGTAGTACCTAGAGTGTGGTAAAAAATATCATTAGTAACCTATCTCATTCACTTGATGATGCTGGCACAAGAGGATAATACGGTCGTCGAAGAAGTCCCATGTCGGATGCCTCCGCAAGGTGCTTCTGAGGAAGAAGACGTAGAGGTTCCCCACCGGCATTCATCTTGGAGTAAGAATTCTTCATGGAGGAAGAATTATTCGTTGTAGAGCGTAATCCCCCAAGTGTTGGGTGTCACATCATTTTTCCAGTTCTTTGTCACTTGTTGAATTCGTCCCAAATCCCCCCAAGCTCAATATAAATAAGAGAGGTGGGTAGGTAGGTAATGATCATGGAATTTATGATGGTTCATTTATTAGGAACCTTCATAAATTCCAACGATGTTATTAATTAATTTAAAAAGGGGGAATTCCAATCAACATTGTTGGTACAATTAATGGTATGTGCATTGGCACAAATAATGTGGAGGAAGTCAAGAGGATCCTCTACATTAATGAGGGTGGTTGAGTGTTTCTCTCAGTTAAGGGGGGGGGGGGGGTTAGTCCCGGGTGGTCCCCATCACCATAGTCTCACATGGGAGGTTATGGGTTGGGTGGTCCCCACCACCGTATCCTCCCATGTGAGGTTAAGGTCTGGTGGTCCCCACTTCCAACTTTCACAGTGAGGTTTTGTTCTGGTGGACCCCACCTCCCGACACCCACATGGGTGTTGCGAAAAAAAATAAATACAACACACACTTTTATTTTTATTTTATTCATAGATGAATAACCCAAAAACTATCATTCACTCTTGACGAACTATCATCGAGGTTAATGTCTCCTTAAATTAATACCGGTGTTGCGAGATCAACAGCACACTTAGATATCAATTTTGAGAACTCGTTCAAAAGTTAGGAAACCCTGCTCACATGTTTACTGAACGTACTAAAAATAATGTTCAGAAATTCAATACGGGCACTCCAGGCATTGAAATCATGCGTCTTAAATTTTCACCAACTCATTAAATTCCCATTTATTTTAAAAAATTTACATTTAAATTCTGGGTCTTTACAACCTCCCCTAGTGAATCCATTTATATATTCAGGGTGGGAGAAAATTTTGGTAAACCATTTTTACAAGCCATTTTGTCTCCCATATATTGAAATCAGGGGGTTTATAGTTGGTACAAAATTTTGTAAACTATGTGACTAAGCCATGTAGATTTATGAGACTATTAAAATTTTTGGTTTATTCTTTCCCCATTACTCGGATCATACCTAAATCATCCTATTTTAAACTCATTACACCACAGAATCCTCCAATGATTGATCCCAATTATCCCTCCCTCCCATTAAAATTGTACATGAATTTTACAATGCTTTGACGATTTTTCATCATGTCAATTCCACAATAAATTTGTCTTATCCTTAAATTCTTCATTATACTCCTTGTTTCCTATAATATGATGGTTATCGATACCTAGGTTTTGATGATGTTAAAATTTATTTTGATAATGTCATGTATGTGGGTTAAAATTTATCCTTTAAAGGTATTTATTTCTTCTTGGAAGTAGATTAAACCATAGGATTATTGTATTGATGATTTTATGTAGTTTTATATTTCATTAAAAAATAAGCAAAAAACAAGGATTTTTTTACTATTTTAATTAATGGTTCTCACATATGAAATTTAATATAACTATAATTTTTCATGTTTTTTAAACAATTATTCATTACTCTCGATGTATAATGCACTAGGGTGATCATGTGATGCTGATGGGCTGGGGATTTTAAAAAATTTCATTATCATAGGGACATAACTTATTTTATCCATTTTTCCGAGCCATGCTATTGAATGAGTATCTCTCATAAAATGAAATATCACATAAATTATAGCTTGAAAGCATATATGTTTTTATATGAGTCTATGACTGACTGAAACTTATCAATGATGATGATTTCATGAAAGATCCATAGTAGGATCACATCAAATAATCTTCACTTGCTTCATTGACCTATTAGGGTGTCATATGTCAAATTCTATGTACCTACACATAGGTCCGATGATGACTAATATTCCTTGATGATCGCTATTTTGAAATTCATTTGATACATGATGGAGACCATAATCTGATCACATGTATCAAGAGTATACCTCTCTATCATAGAGGTGGAGGAGAGATAGAGAGGCTCAAGATTTTATACTGTGAATTTTACATGGAAATATCCTCTCCCCTCTAATATATAGTGGATGTTCAAAATACCCGGTTGGGTTTTCTAACCCCCATTTATTGAACATACACTAAATAAATAATTATGACCAACTAATACATGTAAATATTATTCATTATTTATCACATACCTGTAATATATATATAATATATTACATGATAAACCCTAGTAATTTAACTCAAATCTCAATTCCAGTTAATGTTAAACGAACTGGAAATACTAAAATAATATTTTTCTGATTAACTTTATTTCTCGTATTTATATATATGTACTTTAAATAAAAAAGTTTAATGATAAATATTATTTTCTTAAATAATATAAATTTATTTATTTATTGGTGAGCGATAAGTTGGAAAACAATCAGACCCCATTGTGATTCCCACCCTATCAAATATACATATTCAACTAAATAGTAAGGATTCATGAATAATCTATTGCATGTATCCCTTTAAGACCCTATCTCGATAGCTATGAATAAACATCATACCATGAGAGGAGTCTAGAAACCCATAAAGGCACCAAAATAGATATTCATTTTCATACCAACAACAACAGACCTACAGAAACATATTTTTCACTATAATTTATTTTCCATTAAATATATCTAAAAGATGGATGAACATATGTTTTATTACCTATTTATTTCTTTATTATTTATTGATATATATTGAAGAACTTTCCTTTTGACTAGAATGGAAAAAACATATGACTATATTACCATCCTAATGAACTTGGAATGAGAAATATTACTTCCCTAACATTGAATAGACAAATCATTTATTGACCATTAAACAAATTTCATACCACCAATGGTGCACCCAACACAATATACCTCACCACTATTTCATTATCATGGGTTTTCATTACATAAATAAAAGTGGTCAAATGGAACACACAAGTATTGATTAGAGGATGGGATACCAATACACATGTCCATATGTTGGATCAACCAATGACACCCAAAAAATTTGATCGACCAATTGGAGATACTATCCTCATTTTCTCACTAATGAGATAACCTAGATTGAACATCAGAAGAAGTTGTTTCATTGCTTATGATCCCCCAACTACTAATAGTCAAAGATAAATTGTTTTCAGTTAGAATATGTACGTATATCGTATGATGATTTTTAAAAGATTAATGTCATAGTATCTCATGGTTCTCATTATATCTTGAGATCTGATATAACCATTTTATAAAACAATTAATATACAAGAATTTCTATTAAATAGTGGAATAATGAATGTCTACAGTATAGTGGTAAGAATAAATCATGTTTATCTAACTATATACATGATATGGTAGTTAAATATTTTATTCAAGTTGGGTCTTGGGAACCCACTATTACAAAACACCCAATTTCACTAGATCCCACTTACTAAGATACCAGGTTAGCTATCAAATGATTAAGGTCATGCTTCTGTTAAGTCATGGCTTCAGTTACCGGGTCTTCCACTTTTCTTGCATGTGTATATTCTTCTATATGTGACATCATCTCCTTGAGTGAAACATCTCAAGGTATGGAAACCCCGGCTATGTCTTTTTGTCCCCTATCAACACATGAAAATTTTTTATTACCATAAATAGATTTATCATTATGATTCATCTTTAGATGGTAGTTGTGAATACAATATATGGAACAAATCGTTTCATTTAATATAATGTTATTATCTTTATCATAATCCTCAACATACTCAGAAATTGTAAGTATTGTTACCACTAGATTATATGAGATTACCTCTCCCAACACCTCAGAATAGTTGTGATACTCTATAAAATTTATTTAAAAGAAAACTAGTGTGTGTCCCATCAATACTACCATCCCTTATTCACCACATACCATGTATATATCCAATGTACAATCTAATAGTACTAAATTCATTACATACAGTTCTCCTAGATATTCATGATATCTTCCCACTATAAAGTAGGAGTTGGAAATCTCATTTCTTTTCCATATCATGTAACATGTGATTAATCCATCACAACAACATATTTCACTAAAATAGACACTAAATCTCCTCCTTTTCTATTTCAAATTTACATGGAGATATTTATGCCATGTAACACTAGGGAAATTCTTTTCTTGAACTTACCATATTTTACTTTTCAATAAATTGTATATATTTGTACGATTAACTAGGACAAAGAAATCATTAGATATACCTCAAAAAACCGTGATTATGAGAACATAGGTTTCTACATTTAGTAAATCTCTAGAAGATTACTTTCAACCTCATCCTAAAAGTAAGACATGTATCTATTTTCCATTTTTTCTGAACATATTTCACTTAGAGAAGAATGGTGCTACCAGTATCATCTAGTATAAATAGAGAAAGTATTCAATATAGGTTAATATTATATGATTGAGATTCTTACATTAATCCTGAAATAAATTTATGTGACTTTCACCCTTATTGGCATCCTAGGGTTACATCATCCCATTCGGGTTGCATTGGGTAGACACATTCAAAAATAGATGATCTTGACATCCAATGGACAATAAAATGACAATAGAACATACATATAATAAGTAAAATTAATATGGATTTAGGAATATTGATGTTATATAACCAATAAACCCTTATTGGTACAATTATTGTACCATCAGTGTGTCAATTCTCATGAATATTCATTGTAGTATTCAATTTTATAATCCCCTTTTCAGTACGATACATGAAATCCATTATTGAATTTTAATTCACCTTTTCAATTATTGATTTCTTCCATATAGTTATTACTTGTATGAATTGGTATTCTCACATAATAATGTATCACTAGATGTGGTGAATACAAAAATAACATTATGGTTTTGACCTTCTGATGTAGTATGTTTCATTGGAACATTGTTATTAAATGAACAATTGTGGAAGTAGTTCATATTCCAACTACATGTGCATATCTAGCATTAACTAAACCCAAGTCTACCTTTCTCCCACTGTCACAGTTATAGATGTTCACCCATATATATAAATAGTCTAAAACATGACTATATTTTTCTATCATAGGGATTTATCTAATATCATAATCAACCGTTAAGTTAGTTAATTTGATACACAATTTGTTTAGATTTATGCATGGTTATTTATATGAAAGTAATCTTTGTTCATCTAGAAACATATATGTTTTAAATTTGTGATTTCCATCATACTATAAATCCTATGATATTAAATTTTTTTTTAGATGCAATATTTTCATAGTGTATCACCATCATTTTCATTGAAAATTATGAAATATAATGGATGTTCATGCAAGTTACAACATTGATACTACTTAGATCATGGCTATTATGTATAAAATGTGCTTTTAGAAATTACTTCACTCTACCATTTGTTAATCAATGTTGGCATTTAAGACTTCTCATAAGTCCTTCTTATTAACATCAATGTCATGATGTTCAGAGGTATTGTGTGTCTATGAATTACTCCATGCTACATTATCATGATCAATGAATGTGTGGTCAAGATATTCTTCATCATGCCAGCCTTATGTAACTCATATCATCTAACCATGCATATACATTACATTAATAATCCTTAAGTCAAAAAGGAACTATAAGTGTATATTTACCAATAGCATGGCATTGAAAGAGTTCAATATATCATTATAAAATTACTCGAATTCTTTGTGGAATACCATTTTTATAAATGTTTCTTTGTCCAAACTGAATACATTGATCATAAAAAAGGTATTTTACTCTAGGGTGTCTAAATAACATACTAGGTATATCATTGATGTGAAGATCATCTTTTTTAGGAAAAACCATGTGCATGCAATAAATGGGTAAATATGACTTATAATTTATATTCATCACTTACTACCTATGATTCACCTATTACTAAAATATTTGTTAAGTATATGAATCCACAAAAATAATTCCATCTAAAACCTATAATAAATCATCCTTATGTACAATGGGCACGTGAGATTAATCTGTTGATTATACTCAATAATATTAGAAACATTCACGTGGATAACAGAAGATATGAATTTCTCATCGCTAACATAAGAGTAATTGTTTCATAGCTTCTTGGATAATACAGCATACATTGTGAAATGTTTCTATACATACTTGGTTACTGTATTTGAGTCAAGGTATTTTATTGGCATACTGTATTCAATACGAAAGAATTATATCCTAAAAAATAATTAAATACGATGATTATACACTAATGAATATGTGGTTACTAAATTATTCAATTCAATTGGGTTCATATAAAAATTCATAGAATTATTTATTGTTATGCGACTAAAATAACATCATGTTTAATAATGAACCCCATTTTATTGACGGATGTTGTGAAGGTTCTATTCGTGGAAATTTTCATTGGCATTTTTTCTATGTCATTCAAATTGTTCACTATATGAACTAAATATTAATCTTGTTTTGAGACCTTTATTTAATTGGGGAACCACACATAAAAGGTAATGAGGTGTTTACCCCATCTTTTTCATTCATTAACTGAAATTACAATTAGTGTAATTGTGTGTAAGAATGGGATTCCCTGAATGATTTTGATTAATCATTAAGATTTTAAAATAATCCAACATAATTTATCATCCTATTGTATTTCTTAACTTTAATCTAATAATATGATTTTTGTTGAGACTATAGGTTATATCATCCAGGTCTCAATGTTTTAATAGAAAAAACATCAAATGTTGATGATATCATAATGACATAACCATAATATTATTTATAGTTGGGTCTCTTTTAAGATGTATTACACTCTCATTATGAAGTAGTTTTTAATTGGCTTTGGGACTTTACCCCATGAATCTCTTATATTATAGTATTATGAACAAGAGATTATACAAAAAAAAGTAAATTTGTTATCGATAAGACATTGAATTTATAAAATTTATTTCATTATTTATTATGGTATTCTATTCGATTTTCAACAAAAAATAAAATTTTAGCATATCTTTACTTTTATCTTCACTAATGATTTATATATTATTAATTATTAAATTGAATACTATAATAAATATTCATGTGAAATGATACACTGATGGTACAATAATGGTACCAATAAGGGTTTATTGGTTATATAACATCAATATTCATAAATTCTAGAATATTTTTTACTTTTATCTTCACTAATCTTTGTACGGAGAGAACTTCAAACAACTGGATTTGTTTATATTTCATTGATTGAAGGTGTTAATTAAATAATAACTATTTGGGTTTTTTGTGTTTTTATCTCAATTAATGTAATACATTTATGTTATTCTTTTTCATCTATGATGTCGCATTCACAGGTGATCATTAATATAAAAAACTCATCTCTTCCTTATGATTATAATTTTTTATTATTTTATGCATTTCCCAGTACTATAAAATGCATAAAATAATAATAAAATTCATATAGGTAATAAACGACTTGACTATTATTGAGAATCTAAAATGATATTGGGGTATTATACGAGATTCATCACATGACTCGTGATGTAGCTATTCTTCGTCTAGTATGTCCTCTTCCCATCTGGAGTAACACATCATCTTGGCGGGGTCCACATCATGCATCTTTCTCATCAATGGGTATAACCTCATCTTAGTAGGGTCTATGGTATTTAAAATCTCAGGCTGTGGAATAAGAATAACCCCAATAATGTAAGGGTTCTAGGGGATTATTCTATATAAAAATAATTAGATAGACATGCCCTTATACAAATTGAATGATAAAAAATAACATTTGAAAACTGTTTAATTTAATAAATTACAATCATTTCACATATTTAAATTATTTAATGAAATAATATTAAACATTCAATGCTTGAGATATTTTATCATGTCCAATTTTTAAATATAGAGGCATGATTAAAATAAAATTGAATTAATTTAAGTACGGGGACTATTGAATTTAATAAACATAATCAATTAAATTAATTTATTTTATTTATATTCGGACATTAAATTATTTTAATTTTAGTTCCAACAATTAAAATAAATAAATAATTAAATTTAATGAAAAAATGGTATTAATTTTATTTGGGTAATAAAATTACTTGTAACCATATCTAATATATTAATTATGTTTATTAAATATTGAAATTAAATTAAATATTCATATTTATTTAAATTCTTCTAGGACTAAAATATTGGTGCATGTATTGTGCGGGTCAGAATAGACCTTCGTAAGCCCATTCAAGGCCATACAAGTCCTGTGCGGGGCTCTTTTGGCCCAAAAAAATCCACCCGGAACAATTCTGGGTAGGGAAGACTAGCCTAAACCACATTCAGGTCACTTCCTTCACTTCCAAATGAACATAATAGGTGTACTAATGTCCCTACATATAAACTGTTGAGAGGCACTATGAGATCACATGAAGGTTTATATGTCAATATCTTTAGTGAGTGGTTATTGTGGAGCTGGTTCACTAGTGGGGTGGTCCGATTAGGGAGGATGAGGCTTATACCTGTTTCACATAGTTGTGTAGAAAACCCTAGGGATGACATTATCTTACATAGATGGGGGAGTTCTGTAGATGGAAGATTCAATAGGAGTGGTAACATGCTGGTGGCGACAATGGGGGGGTTTACGGGTGTTTCTCAAAGCCGGAGTTGGAGGGAAGAGCAGCTGAGCTCCGGTCTGGAAGGGTCGAGGAGAAGGGTGGTTCTCATGATGGTGGGTAGTCTAGGAACTACTACTTCGGGACAATGATGACTTTATAAGGGAGAGCTGCAGTGCCTCAAGTGGGATCTGGCTACTCGGGCTAGGAGGCAGGGGTGCACTACGGTCGTGCGGTTAGGGCGAGCAGGGTGACCAACTTAAACTGGGGGTGGAAGATCTGGTCATTACTGTCCACTGGAGGATAAATGGTATATAGTGGGGTTATGCCCTATCTGTTTACAAAAATTCATTTTTTACTTCTTGTGAGTGGCTACCCCCCACCCCACCAATATTTAACATTTTTGGAGATGTGGATTTCTACACCATAGGCCATCCACCCATTAATAAAAACAAATGAAATTAATTTATCCTTTCATTATAATTATAATAAAAAAATTATTATAATTAAAATAAAATAATTATAAAATAATTATAATAAAATAATAATAATAATATATTTATAATAATTGTTATAATTATAAATTAAGAATAATTATTAGAATTATAATCAAAATAAAAATTTTTATTACCATAACCGGAAAATAATATTCTGACCAAGGTGTTCAACCAAAATAGTTTAATAAATGTGGAATCAAGAATATTTATTCATAAAAAATAATAACCAAAAATCACAAATCAATTTGTATTATAAAATTTAAATGACCATAACATTGTCATTTGAAATCAAATTAACACTCAATTAATTCCATTGAAAAAGAAATTAAATCATTTGCATAAATTCATAGAAAATTATTTTTTCAAGGATCATAAAATTTATGTGATCCATATGAATCCAATTGAAGATACCAAGGTTCTCTGTGGATGTTTGTGGGCTAGGGAATTTTAAATTTTCAATGTTGGAGGGATCTATTATGGTGAACTTCAAATTCTACATGCTAGCACATCGATTAAATGATGTTTTTGATGCACCAATGATCACCACATAGATATTCCTTCAACAACTAAATGAGTGAAAAATCCCAGGTAAATAATGAATGTTCAATTTTCATATTTATTAATATTTATGAATTAAATATTAATTTTACTTTAAAGTTGATGGTATATTTAATGGTTCACCTAACACGCAACATTGGTATTCTCCTACAATCTCATGTTGCACATAAGGATAAGTCATACTGAAAAATATTAATATAATTTTATTTGAAATGGTTGTCAACATCTAGAAATTTTATTAGTGGGAATGAATAGAACTAACCACAATATTATTATACATGTTTTTTAGATTTTTTAAATTTATCCAATAATATATTGAGGAATAAAATGTGAATGAATCCAATTCTAAGCATAAATACTCTAATATTATTTGAAAGGATGATTTACTGCATTTTGATGGTGTAACATTTTTAAATCTAGTTTTCATCACATATATATGTTATATTTTATAAAATAAAATTATTCTTTTGAACCCAGACTTCAAAATTTAATTTGGGTTAAATTTTGGAATTTTTCTGGTAAAATTCATTTTTTAAATTAATAGTGAAAAATACTGCTTTTTAATTTAAAACATCCTTTTAATCAAATATATTTATTTGGTTACATTATACTTTTAAGTGTTTTTAAAGTGTAATTAAATTAAAATTTTACCATTTAATCCAATGATGGTCATTGTAAGTAAATTAAATGTGAAATTGGACCTATAAATGTGTCAATCCTTGGATAGTTATTATTTCATAAAAACAAGTTTTTAGTTTTGACAATGGGATTTAATTTAAAATAAATTTCATAAACTTTGGTGTTTTGAATTTTGAAAAATAGACTCCATATTTGGAATCAGGATGTCCAAATTTTGTGAATATTTAACTTTTATTTATATACATTATGAATAGTAACTTTAGTATATATTGTATTTACCACGGTTAAAGGGTAAATCAGGTAAATAAGGGTAAAAAATAAGTTATTATAATACTAACCATATATTTTGAATATATAAGAAAACATGGTTAAAGGTAAATAAGATAACAAAGGGTTAAATAAATTATATAAGGATTAAAAATTATCCAAAACATGTCCAATTCTTATTTGTTGATTTTATTACGACTTATATGAAACTTATATTCAAATAAAATAGGTTTTGGACCTTTTGAAACTGAAAATAATTTTATAATAAAATAATACATTCAATCATTCCTAAAGAGCCCCTCCTCTATATTATAAATGGCCACCACCTCTAACCCATTCCACAAACCTCTCAAGACCCTTGGATCATCCAAACTCTCCTACAATAATCTCCCCACATCCCTCTCTTACTCCAAGAATCGTTACCCTAGGCAGAAGGCTATTCATGAGAGCTCTTAGGCTAAATCAAAAGATGTTGCCAGATTTAATGGTAATGTCTTATCATGGGTTATTTTAATGTATTTTCCTTCATGAACACCCTAATCTCCCTTAATTACATTCTATTATAAAAACAAAATTATTTCACACACCTCCATCAAGTGGATATGAGTATACTGTTTTTGTGGATAGTGGACTACTGCCCCATGAAATGATGATTGTTCAATTATCCTATACCACCTGTCATGGGGTTTTTTTGATGGAACTCTATTTATATGTCATATATATTAAATAAATATTGTCTATATGCTTCTGTATTTTTCTTTTATACCATACCATTATGGTTTCCATAATGGGTAAATACAATAATTTCATTTGAGGAATTACAGACTAAGCCCCCTCAAAGTGATAATACTTGTTCATGCCATACGTGGAATGTATAAATGATGGAATTAATGAAATTATATATGATATTATACGGTAATTATATTATACTTATATATCATTGTGTTTTCATTCCATTAAATTCTAAATAGAAATGAAAAGGCTTTCATGTGTACGTATGAATTACCATCTCCATGAATGGTGCATTTCTTTTCATATTTCCAAATGATATGTACTATTATAAATACTGGAGATATATAATATATATGATATATATAAAATGAATATCATTCTGGATATAATAGACTTTGGGCCATATGGACAACTTGTAATTATAAAAATTAATTTTTTACTCAAGTAAAAAATATCGACAAAAAGGTTATTATTAACACAAATGATAATGTAATGCTTATAACATGGTAATAAGTGATATATAAAGAAGGATAAACTTAAAAAAAGTTCTGAAGAAAGTAGAAATTAACTTTATATTATTATTCATGAGATTAAAGAACAAATGAGTAAGGTCGGACACGATGTAAGTGACATCCTCTGAATATCATTTCATTGAGGCATACTTTGTTATTTATTAAACATTCCATTATACAGTGTATAAAACCTAATGACATTTAATTCCATTAAATGGGAATATTTTCTCTATGAATCATTTTACTAAATGTCAAAAAGAATAATTTTTTTAATGTACGTGGTGACAATGACCTTTCCACCGCCGTGAGTATTATTTGATATTTGGCTTCTTTAACAAGTCGTAATATTTTTAAAATGAAAATAAATACCATATACTATTTTTACATATTTTAGTATTTAATATACTATGATCATTTGGGTGATCAGGTGATGCCTCTCCAATGAATTAGGGAACATGATAGAGGTAAACATTAATGTTTCTTCTCTGAAATTTATTGAATACATTGTGATGTGTATTCCAAACGTAACTTCTATGAAGCTGTGAATTCTACAATGTAAGTATGATATGGATTGCACACGTAATATTTTTAATTTATGATTACTCTATGTTATTCAAAAAATATTATTATTTCATGTGTTATGTTATAGAGCTTATGTTTTGTATGTATAGATGGAATAATGTTTTCTTCCCTTACTTTACAACCCTTATTGATCTTTTTATGCTCATCCCATGTTTTTGAAATGTTTTTCATTGGTTATAAGGAAGGGTAAGAGTAAATATTAATTAAAGATGATTTATATTAGGGAGATATTTCTTGTTTTATTTAAGGAGTTTAATTATTATGACAAATATTGATAGAGTATAAATGTATAATTTTTAATATTTTGAGATGTAATGTAATTGTTATGGCTGAATTCTCTGAAACTATAATATAGAAAAAATCCTCAATGTGAATTCTTGACTTAACTCAAGATTATGTAATTTTTAAGGTTTAGGACTTATATTTGGAATCAAGGGTCGGTTTTGAAAAATGTAGATATGGGATATTATTATAAGAATATCCAAATATTAATATCATTCGGGGTCGATGTGCAGAGAAGGTGGAAGTGATGTTTTTTAATGATCAAGTGTTCTTTAAAAAACAACAAAATAAGAGGTCGTGGAGGCATATGAAACAGATTAACTCTTCACATAAGTCAGATGGTAAAAAAAGTATGATTATAGTTTTTGAAAATTGTGGTAAAATGCACATTGGGGAATGTATTTTTAATTTGGTAAGTTCTACTGATGTGGTAAAATGGGACATAAGGCTCATAATTGACATGAAAAAGAGCAGGGGAATAATAAGAAAAAATATGATTTACGTTATATAAAATTTTTAAGTGTAATGATGTGGGTCATTATGAAAATGAGTGTACAATTAAAAAATTTACTGAGGGAAATATGATGAACTATTTGAATAAAGGGGGGGGGGTGAAATCCTATGAAACAATTTCATCAGATGTTGGGCCATCAAATGAAGCAGTATGAGCTATACTGTTTGTTTCTTAATATTATGCCAATGTGTGTTTTGATTCATGGTCTACACATTCATTTATTTTTGAGAAGTTTTCTAGTAAATTGGGAATTCCATCTCAAGAAATGAATCTCGATCTTATGGTAAAAACCCAAGGAGGAAATGTTGAGAAAAAATGAAATTACAATAACTTTCATGCCATTGTGTGTGTAATGAATACACTTTCACAACTTATTGTTTTTTCCTCTAGTAGAATTTGACGTTATTTTCGATATGGATTGGCTATATGTCTATCATGCTAAGATTGAATGCAGTGCTAGAGTGATTTATTTTCAGAAAAAATTTTAGTTTGCATGAAAACATGAACCCTTACTTTTGATAACATATCCAAATGATAAGACACTAGTAAAATGTGGAATAGAATGTTACCTTGAATATATTTATGAAAAAAAAGTAACTGTTGATATTAATGATGTGCCAGTGGTAAATTGTTATCTTGATGTTTTTCATGATGAGACCCTCATATAATACCTAATCATGGGGTTGAATTTACTATTGACTTACTTCATGATGGTAAACCAATTAAAAAACACCCTTATCATATGTCTCAAGATGAACTTCAATAGTTAATGAAGAAATTACAGGAGTTACTAGATAAAAGTTTCATTCGTCCTAGCAAATCACCATGCGGTGACCCAGTATTGTTTTCTAAAAAGTAATTGTCACGAACCCCTCCCACCAAAGATGATCCTCCTGAGCTGGAAATGGTGATAGGGAGATAATTACCCCTAAGTCCCGCCTCCAGTATGCCCCGGGGTGGCGACTAACACCAAGGGTATGAGTTTTCACAAATATGGGAGGCATTACCATTTTTATTATTTAAGATCGGGAAATAGGACATGTCAACCACCAAAAATTAAATGATCAATTGTATAGAAATAAACCCAAACCAATGCCACATGCATGTTTAAATAGTTCTGAAACAAGTTACAAGTACAAGATAGCTCAAAAGAAAAATACCAAAAGAAACAAGAGGGCAGAAACTGAAAAAACTCCAACTATCCTAACTAGTAGGGTCCTGCACGTCCCTGGTAGTCCTCTTGGAAACCTGTAAGTAAACGTTGGGTGAGAATACAAGTATACTCAGTAGGGAAACCTAAAGCTCTCATGCACAAGTGGGGATACATCCTAATGTCCCGTGAGAACAACAGAATAACCTAGCAAGGAATTCTATCCACCCAACCTCACCAGCCACACTCACCAAAAACACAATCACAATAGGTAGTAGTATATAAGAACAAGAGTATTGGATACCCCACACCATTTTCCCCCACTAGCTAGTTGCTCTTCCTAACGGCGAATGTCCGGACGCTACCACATTCTTCCCATCCTCACACACCTGGGCCTCACAAACACGTATCGCCCCCGCACACGCGTGGACCTCACAACCACGTATCCCGCACACACACACCTGGGCCTCACAACCAAGTATCCCGACCGCACACACCTGGGCCTCACAACCACGTATCTCGCCCGTACACACCTGGGCCTCATCCCAAAGGTTCTTGGGAAATAGTAAATCCTACCCGAAGAGTCTTGGGCTAAAAACCACCCCAATTGAAACTTACCCGATGATTCTTCGGTGTAAGGTCACCTCAAGCCATCACAGCCAAGGGAAGAAGGAGCAGGAAGGAGCTAGTAACTAATGGGAAAACACCCTCTCCCATGAAATGGGAGTGTTCAACACTAAGTGCTCTCCATGGGTGGGGTGTGATAAAACACAAAGATACATATATATATATATATAAATATAAAACACTCAGCCCAACCTATGGCTTCTAATCAGAGATCTGAGCACGTGCCTCGGCAATGCCACTACGCAGCATGCATATAAAAAAAACCCAAAACCCCATTTAATTTTTCATGTTTCAACAGAATCAGTTTATTAGTTCCTCAACTACTGGTAAATTAACAACAACCAACCACATTGATCGTTCGTAAAGCATATCCCCGCCATCCACAAATTATGTTATGAAAACACAGGGAACACAACCAAGTCCATTCTTATTAACCAACCAACCCATTGATTATTATTTTTGTCCCATTACCAAGCCCCACCATTTATTAACTCTTCCAATTTTTGTTAATCACAACCCACAGTTCGGTCACATTCAAATACAACCCTGCAGCCCCGCTGCCAACCACCATAACCAAAACAAAGCCGTACATCATTACCCCTTTAAAACCATTTATCATATCCCCGCTACTCATCACCAACCTAGCATTCACACCAACCCACAACCAAGCCAATCGTAGCCCCTCTGCTCACCCGATCCACAAAAACCCACAAAACACCCCCTCACAAAAATCAACCCCAAATGGCACCCACATGTTTATTATTTCAGTTTTGTTCAACCTGGGAGATCACACAAGGGTTTCAGATTTTAAATAATCTAACATTACGTGATTATCCAAATTACACATTCAACAAAGTTCCATTCACAAAATGGTCTATAAAGATAGGGCATCATTTAATTGCACAAGAAAATCCCCTAACAACCGTGATTTTCTATAGGCATAAGCCTATTCAATTCACAACATAATATCACAGGATAAAAAAAATGTAACTACATTTACAAACTTCTGATCCCCGTTCTATAACCATTTATTATCTTAACTTAATGTTTCAACCGTTTCTCATGAAAACAAGAGGATACCCACCTCGCATGATGCACAATTTAGAGAGACAAAGGTAAGATCCCTACTTCAACATGTTCTGATCACAACGCTCCCCTAGTTCAACTTTAGAAGACATTCATCGGCGTCCGTCACTCCTATCAAATCTCTGACAATACTCCTCGGGTTCATGATGGGATGGAAAGGATGAAGGAAGGACAATAGATCCAAGCTCAGAAGTTCCTCCTTGTCATTATGATCCTGTGGTCGCTGATGGATCATAAATCGGATCTCGGACGAAGAAGATATGGAAGAAAAGGAGCCTTCGAGTCTCTTGGGAGAGCTCCACTCAGAGGAAATGGGAGGAGAGGAGTGACTTGAAAAGGAGGAGGGGACCCCTCCTTTTATAGGTGTGAAAAAAGTACATGGCATGTACTTTATGGTACACGGCGTGTACTCGGCCATTTCACACGGTCACCAGGCGGCTTCCAACACGGCCTTCAATGCGGTACGCGGTCATTGACTGGTCAACACATGGTTTGAGGGTAACACATACGCTGGGAGGGACTACATGACGTGTAGTATTGGATACACAGCGTGTACTCATTTATTTCACACAACAAGACACATATCCAACATGGCACACGACTATTGACTGGTTAACACACGGTTTGAGGGTAACGCATACGCGGGGAGAGACTACACGATGTGTAGTATTGGGGTACACGTCGTGTACCCATTTATTTCACACGGCAAGGACACAGCCATTAATACGGGGTATACCTGGTGAGGGGTTACATGGCGTGTACTCACACTACACGGCGTGCAGTTTTAAAATTCTGAAAAGTGTGGGAAAAGTCCATTTTACCCTCCAGAACACTTCACGACCCTCTTTTTGACAAAGGAATGGGCCGGAGAGGTCCGGGCCATTACATCAGATATCTCTTAAAAGATTATCGTCTCTGAGAATTCAAAATACAACCCAAAGGATCCCCCCAAGATACCTCTTAGGGCCCTTGTTATAACCAGAACCCAACCATCAACCCTAATTATAGGTGTTAGGAATTCCTACTCCTATATCGAGATATTATCCGCTTTACGCGGCACTGACTCACCTGAACAGGTTCAATAACATCCTCATTAATGAATCTCGATTAAGAATTGGGTCTTCCCACTTCCATATATTAGTATTTTCCAACTCCTACTGCCCCCAACACCGCACAACCCACACACTGCCTGAACACGTGGTTTGGGAAAAATTCCTTTTTCTTATGTAGAAATATTATCTTCTTTAGGCGGTACTCACTCGCCCGCATGGTTTCAATCGCATCTGAATTAATGCGTCTCGATTAAGGATCAGGTTTTCCCCTTTTTCCCATACATCCGAACATGCTACACACTTCCAAAGAACAAGGAAACAAAAGGTCTTATAGCCGACAAGCCTAGCATTCTATATATCAAAGGTACAATGTATAACATCAAAAAAAAACTCATAAGAACAAAAAAACACAAATAAAAACAACTCTAGGTACTGAGTGTGAATCTGAGCCTCCCGCTCCCAAGTTCTCTCCTCGAGGCCTCCATGAATCCACAACACATGAACCAAGGGAATGGTTCATCCACTGAGCACCTTCTCTTTACGATCCTCGATTCTGACTGGTCATTCCTCGAAGGTCCTGTCGTATCCCATATCTAACTATCCCCAGTCGATAACCTGAGAGTCATCATGTAAGTATCGACGTAGCTAGGAGACATGGAAGATGTCATGAACCTTCTCCAACTAAGGTGGTAGGGCTAGCTGATATGCCACCTCGTTGACTTGCCTCAGCACCTCAAAAGGTCCGATGAACCTATGTGAGAGCTTTCTCCCTTTCCCAAACCTCCTCTACCCCCGTTGAGGGAAAAAATTCAAGACCACATGATCTCCCACCCCTAACTCCAAGGGCCTCCTCCGAAGATCATCATAAGACTTATGTCCGTCCTGAGCCGCTTTCATCCTCCCACATACAATCTAGACATTCTCTGTGGTGCTCAGCACTACATCTGGCCCAAGAGAACCTGTCTCACCAACCTCTTCCCAGCAAATGGGTGAACGACATGGTCTTCCATACAAATCCTCAAACAGTGCCATGCCAATAGTATAGTGGAACCTGTTGTTGTAGGTAAAATATATAAAGGAAAGTGTTGTACCCATGATCCTCCAAAATCCAGAACGTATACTCATAGCATGTCCTCCAATGTCTGGATAGTCCGCTCTGTCTGCCCATCGGTTTGGGGGTGGAAAGCAGTGCTAAGGCATAGCTGGATGCCAAAATCATGTTGTAACCCCCTCCAAACTCGTGAGGTAAACCTAGTATCATGATTTGAGATGATATTATTCGGAACTCCATGCAAACACACCACCTCGTCTACACACCTCTATGTTAAGTTACTCACCGGGCCCGACTCCTTAATTGCTAAGAAGTGAGATGATTTCGTCAGATGATCCACCACCACCCAGATAGCATCATAACCTCCCTGATCTCCAAGAAGTCCTGTGACAAAGTCCATCAAGATTTCATCCCACTTCCACTTTGGGACATCGAATGTGTGCAAAAAACCACTGGGAACACGGTGTTCAGCCTTTACATGCTGACACACTCTGAACTTAGCCACAATATCCTCCACTGCCCATTTCACCCTGGGCCACCAAAACTATTCACTTAGTCCTCAGTACAGTTTTGAATCTCTTGGATGTACCGCCAAGGCTGAGCTATGGAACTCATGGAGAACTCCCTCACGCATCAGCTTCAGAACAAACATCCTTCCATGAAAAAGCATCTGATGTTGGCTGTCCTATGACCATCCTTCTAGAGCGTTTCCCTGATCGACATGATCTCGCTTTACATCCACCTCGGAGTCCCCCCAATGAGACTCTTCCACATGGTGCAACAAGGAGGACTACACCATCATTTGAAACAAACAGCCTCTAACACCTTCTACCCTGGCGTCCAAGTGCAAGGCAGCCAATTCTCCCATCGCTTTCCAAGCATCAGTGGATTCCCGAACCACTTCCTTATGTTACTTCATGCCCAGGGAATCGACCACAACGTTGCCTTTACCTTAAGTGTAAGAGATCTTGTAGTCATAGTCTTGGAAAAAATCGACCCATCTCCACTGCCACAAGTTCACGTTACATTGGGAGAAGATATAACGCATGCTCTTGTAATATATGAAGACCACAAAGCGCTCCCCAAAGAGGTAATGTCGCCACCACTTTAGAGCGAACACTACTGCTGCCAGTTCCAGGTCATGGGTGGCATAGTTACGCTCATGAGGGCATAACTTCCTTGACCCATAACAGATCACTCCCTCCTTCTACATCATCACGCACCCTAGACCAAGTCCAGAAGCATAAAAAACACATAATACAACAACCGTTCCTCTGGAAACCTTAGTACAAGAGCACTGACCAACTTCTCCTTCAGGTAGTCGAAAGATTTCTAGTACTGCTCGCCCCATAGGAAGACCTGGTTCTTTCTATTCGAAGCTGTCAATGGAGTAGCAACTAGAGAGAGGTTCGAAAAGAACCTCTGATAGTAACCTTCTAACCCAAGGAAACTACGATCTTCTCCATGCCCTTGGGTGCCTCCCAAGAAACAATTTCCTCCACCTTCGACAGATCCACTAACACTCCATGCTGAGACACTATGTGCCCAAGGAAGTTTACATCTTGTGTTAAGAACTTACACTTTGACAATTTCCCTTAAAGCTGGTGGTCTCAAAGGACTTCCACGACTGCCCTGAGATTCTCAATGTGATCCTCCTCTGATCTTGAGTAGATCAGGATGTCATCGATAAACACAACGATGAACCGGTCCAGAAACTCTCGGAAGACAATGTTCATAAGTCCCATGAACACAGCCGGTGCATTTGTAACTCCAAACGGCATCACTACAAACTCGAAGTGCCCATACCTGCACCTGAATTCCGTCTTCGAGATGTCACTGTCCTTTACCATCAACTGATGATATCTAGATGATAGATCAATCTTAGAAAACCAACATACTCCCCTCAGTTGGTTGAAGAGATCATCTATCCTTGGAAGGGGGTAACTGTTCTTGACCGTTACCTGATTCAACCTTCGGTAGTCTATGCAAAACCTAAGACCACCATCTGCCTTTTTCACGATCAAAATTGGATCACCCCTTGGCGACACGTTGGGTCAAACAAATCCCTTCTCCATCAGATCGTCAATCTGAATCCGCAACACCCGCAACTCCGAAGGTTCCATCCGATAAGGGGCCATCAAAATCGGTCGGGCACCAGGATGTAAGTCTATCCCGAACACAACGTCACATCAGGGGGGGGGGTAGAGTCACAACGTCCTCAGGAAATAAATCGAGGAACTCCCCATTAAAGTAAGGGACATCCATCATCTCTGTATCAGGTGGAACCACTGATAACCCGCCTAACAAAGAAAGGAGAGTCTCCACATGTCGGATTCTCAACTGATAGCTCCTCTCACTAACAAAAGCTACATGTTGCCCGTCCTCGTCGGAGAACACGACTCTTCTCTAGAAGAAGTAGATAACAGAACTAACAGAGAACAACCAATCGACGTCTAGGATGATATCGTATGGCTACATCTGTAGCATAAGAAGATCCCCACTAGATAGATGTGGTCCCAACATCAGCCCACATCCCTGAAAAACACAAGATATGCTAGTCTGGCCTCCAACTGGTGTACTCAGCACCAGTGATATGGAATGTCTCTCTTTTTCTAGTCCCAAAGCGTGGGCAAGACTAGGTTCAACAAAGGAGTGTGATGCTCCTGAATCGAAAAAAGCAGAAAAGAGAGTGCTGAAAAAAAAATCGTACCTCGCACCACCTCTGGTCCTGCTGGAGATTCCAACTCTTCTACGTGAAACTGTCCATGCCCAACTCCTCTTCCTCTCAGATGTCATCCACCTCCCTGACCACACCCTGGTCAAGGTCCCTGAGGAGCACCCAGAGGTCAGCCTCATCCTGCAAAGTGTACCCTCGGGGGAGCATGGTCTTGCTGCTACTGGAAGGGCCTCGCCGACAACCGGTGCTGCTGAGGTGGGCCTTGAACCTGCCCACCTCCACCGTACAGATCTCGGGTCGGGCACTGACTCTGAACATTCTCGTAACCTCAACATGAAAAACACTTCGGTCATGGGCTCATTAAAAAGGGATGAGGACCCGAAGATCTGAACTAGAACTGTTGGGGCCTGCTCCCCACTGGCCTGAACCTGGAAGGTCCCATCGCCAGAGACCTGCTACTGACTGCCTTCCCATTCGATGAACCTGGCTGGATCCCCTCTCATGGTGCACCTCCCAGCGAGTGCATCCTCTCTAAAACCTCTTCCTTCATCTGTACTGCCAAGTACATTAGAAGGGTGAAGGGGTGACATCATAATGGAGCGAATGATGAAGCGCCTCCTCCAAACAGCTCTCCCAAGACTCCTCATCCGGAAAGAGATATGGAGAAAAGCGCAGGAGATGCTTGAACTTGATCCCCAACTCTCGTACTGACATACTCCCCTGCTGACGGGAGAGTAACTCATGTCGCTTCTCCACCTTGATCATGGAAGAAAGGAATTCCTCTCAGAATTCTTTCTCAAAGTTAGCCCATGGAACCTCTGCCTCTATCCTCTCTCTGAGGTAGAGCGTCCACCACTGTCGCACCGCACCTCTCAGCTAACTGACTGTTATGGGAACCCAGTACTCCCTCGGAGCATGGATCAAGGTAAAAGTGATACCTATCTTCTCAAGCCACCCCTCCGTCTCCATATCTGATATACTACCCTCATACTTCTTAAGGGTATTCTGTTGGAAATAACGGAGAGTCTTATGCCACTGGGTATCTTCCTCCTCTCGGTCAATCCTCAACTGATTGAACGCCTAAATCTGCTGGGCATCGGCCATCTGACCCACCTGGGGATGACGTCCAGGTGCCATAGCTATAAGGTAAACAACGATCGCCTAATTACAAGTAGTAAGGAAATTTCTCAAGGTTTCATTTTATCATTTTATTTCAATTTCTTTCCCAGAACACCCAAATAAAGTAAAACACAATCATGATGATGCATGTACTTTCCCTAGGGTCTCTACCCTTCAATCAATGTAGTCTCACTTGGTCATTCAGTAGGCTCAGATTCCTTGCATCGGATCATGGGGGCCCTAAAATCCTGTGTCCTAGTTGGTCTTTCCTGGCCTATGTCACACACCAAGATTAACCAACACTGTTACCCTACCATCCCATGCAATCCTCACTTTTCTTGACTCCAGACTCCATACTCTCTCTTAACCATCACCTCTGATACCATTATGTCACGACCCCCTCCCACCAAAGATGCCCCTCCTGAGCTGGCAATGGTGAAAAGGAGATAATGACCCCCGTGTCCTACCTCCAGTAGGCCCCGGGGTGGAGACTAGCACCAAGGGTATGTGTTTTCGCAAATATGGGAGGTATTACCCTTTTATTTATTTAAGATCGGGAAATAGGACATGTCAACCACCAAAAAGGAAAAGAACAAGTGTATAGAAATAAAGCCAAACCAATCCCACATGCATGATTAAATAGTTCTGAAACAAGGTAGAAGTACAGTAAATCTCAAAAGTACAATACCTAAAGAAACAAGAGTACAAAAACTACAACAACTCCAACTGTCCCGACTAGTAGGGTCCCGCACGGCCCTGGTAGTGCTCCTGGAAAACTGTAAGTAAACATAGGGTGAGCATACAAGTATACTCGGTTGGGAAACCTAAAGCTCTCGTGCACTAGTGGGGAGACATCCTAATGTCTCATGAGAACAACAGAAGAACCTAGAAAGGAATTCTATCCACCCAACCTCACCAGCCACACTCACAAAAAACACAATCACAACATGTAGAAGTATATAATAACAAGAGTATTGGGTACCCCGCACCATTTTCCCCCACTTTCTTACTGCTCTTCCTAACATTGAACATCCTGACGCTACCACACTCTTCCCGCCCTCACTCACCTGGGCCTCATAACCACTTATCCCGCCCGAACACACGTGGGACTCACAACCACGTATCCCACCCGCACACACCTCGTCCTTACAACCACCTATCCCACCCATAGACACCTGGACCTCACAACCACGTATCCCGCCTGCACACACCTGGGCCTCATCCCGAAGGTTCTTGGGAAATAATAAAACATTCCTGAAGAGTCTTGGGCTAAAAAACACCCCAATCGAAACCTACCCGAAGAGTCTTGGGTGTAAGGTCGCCTCAATCCATCACAACCAATGGAAGTTGGAGCAGGAATGAGCTGTAACTAAGGGAAAACACCCTCTCTCATGAAATGGGAGTGTTCGGAACTATGTTCTCAACATGGATGGGGTGCGATAAAACAAAGAGATACAGATATATAAATATATATACAAAAACTCAGCCCAACCTATGGCTTCTAATCAGAGAACTGAGCACGTGCCTCGGCATTGCCGCTACGCTGCATGCATAAAAAAACCCGAAACCCCATATAAGATTTCATGTTTCAACAGAATAATTTTATTAGTTCCTTAACTACTGGGCAATTAAATACAGCCAACAACATCAATCGTTCGTGGAGCATATCCCTGCCATCCACAAATCATTTTAGGAAAAAACAAGCAACACAACCAAGTTCCTTCTTATTAACCAACCAACCCATTGATTATTATTTTTGTCCCACTACCAATCCCCACCATTTATTAACTCTTCCAATTTTTATTAATCACAGCCAAAAGTTCGTTCACATTCAAACCCAACCCTGCAGCCCCGCTTCCAACCACCATAACCACAACCACACCGTACATCATTACTCATTTAATACCATTTATCCCAGCCCCACTGCCCATCACCAACATAGAATTCACACCGACCCACAACCAAACCAACCGCAGCCCCGCTGCTCAACCCATCCAAAAAAACCTAAAAAAACACCCCATTTACATAAATCAACCCCAAACAACACCCACAAGATTATTATTTCAGTTTTGTTCAACCGAGGTGATCACACAAGGGTTTGAGATTTTAAATCATCCATCTTTAGTGATTATCCAAATTCCACATTCAACAAAGTTCCATTCACAAAAGGGTCTAAAAAGATAGGGAAACATTTAATTGCACAAAAAAATCCCCCAATGACCATGATTTTTAGTAGGCATAAGCCTATTAAACTCACAACATAATATCACAAGATATAAATAAATGTAACTGCATTCACAAACTACCCATCCCCGTTATTTAACCATTTATTATCTTCATTTAATGGTTCAACTGTTTCTAATGAAAACAATAGGATACCCACCCCGCATGATGTAAAATTTAGAGAGAATAAGGAAAGATCCCCAATTCAACAGGTTCTGATCACAACGCTCCCCTGGATCAACATTAGAAGACGTTCGTTGGCATCCATCACTTCTCTCAAATCCCGGAAAAACCTCCTTGGGTGGAAGCTACGAAGGAAGGGCTGAAGGAAAGACAATAGATAAAATATAAAAAGTTCCACCTCGTCGATATGATCTTGTGGCCACTGACGAATCGTAAATCGGAGCTCAGACGAAGAAGTTATGGAAGAAAAGGAGCATTCGAGTCTCTTGGGAGAGCTCTGCTCAGAGGAAAGGGGAGGAGGGGAGTGATCTGAAAAGGAGGAGGGGACCCCTCCTTTTATAGGCATGTAAAACAAAAGTACACAGCATGTTCTTTATGGTACACGGTTTGTACTCGGCCATTTCACAGGGTCGCAACGCGGCTTCCAACACGGCCTTCAATGCAATACGCAGTCGTTGACTGGTCAACACACAGTTTGAGGATAACACATACGCAGGGAGGGACTACATGGCATTTAGTATTGGATACATGGCGTGTACTCATTTATTTCAAACGGCCTGGACATGTCTCTAACACGACACATGATTGCTGACTGGTCAACACACGGTTTAAGGGTAATGCGTACGTGGGGAGGGACTACACCGCGTGTAGTATTGGGGTACACGGCATGTACCCATTTATTTCACACGGCAAGGATACGACCTTTAACCTGGGGTATAACCGGCGAGGGGGTACACAACGTGTACTCACACTACACGGCGTGTAGTTTCAAAATTCCGAAAAGTGTGGGAAAAGTCCATTTTACCCTCCAAAACACTTCATGACCCTCTTTTTGACAAAGGAATGGGCCAGAGAGGTCCGGGCCAATACAGTAAGATTGTTCAATCCGGATTCTCATTGATTATAGATCCTTGAATAACAACAGTGTTAAGAACAAGTTTCATTTTTCTCATATTAATGATTTTTTTGTCATCTCCAAGGTTCTCAATATTTTTTGAAGATTGAATTGTGGTTGGGGTAACATCAGTTGAATGTAATGGAAGCATAAATTCGAAGGACCTCGTTTCGTACTAGAAATGGCGATTATGAATTTGTAGTTATTCCAACTGGGTTAACCAATAAAATTTTTTTAATCATGGATCTTGTGAATATAATTATATATGAGTTCTATGATAAGTTTTTGTTAGTGTTTATTAATTATATTTTAGTTTATTATAAAATAAAATATGTGGAAGAAAGTCATTTAAGGGTTGTCTTGCAAACCACAAAAGAAAATAAACTATATGCAAAATTCAGAAAGTGTGAGTTTTGGTTACAAAAAATTTCATTCCTTGGTCACATTATTTAAACAAGGGCATAAATTTTGATCCTGCAAAAAAAGGTTATTGTGAATGCCCAAGACCCACAAATATAACTGAGATCAGTATTTTTATTATTTTTGTAGGTTATTACCGGAGGTTTATTGCTAATTTTGAACGATTTTCTATCCAACTGACTAAGATAACAGGAAATGGTGTATAGTTCATCTGAACAATAGAATATGATGATTGTTTTCAAGAATTGAAAAGAAGATTGGTGAATGATCATGTTTTGGCACAACCTACGAGAATTGGTTAGTTTGTTATCTACAGTGGTGATTTGCTGAAAAGAATTGGTTTTGTCATAATACAGAATGATTAGGTAATTTCTTATTCATCACGTAAGTCAAAACACCATGAGTTAAATTACCCTACGCATGATTTGCAATTATTTTTTGTTATTTTTGTTTAAAAAATTTTGTGGCATTGTTTTTATGGAGTAATGTGTGAAATATATACTAAACAAAAAATATTGAAGTATATATTCACTCATAATGAATTAAAAATGATACATAAGAGATGACTAGAATTATTCACCGATTATGATTGCGCAATTCAGTAACATATAGGAATGGAAAATAAAGTGGCCAATTCTTTGAGTCGAAATAGAAATGCTACATTAACCCCAAAACATTAGTAATAAGATCCTTTGATTAATGATTTTATGAAATTTGGGATAGAAGTTATTGGTGCAAGAAATACCTCTATTATGTTTCAGGTGTTAGTGATATCAACCCAAAAAGAAATAATAAATAAAGCATATAATGAAGATAATGAGTTGTAGAAAAAGGTAGAGTTGGTTCAGAATGGTATGTTACCAAAATTTAAAAATGGTTAAGATTGTTTTTTGAGGTTAGGGAAGAGATTATATGTGCCTTTTGATTCATATTTGAAGAAATAGTTGTTTTTTGAAGCTCATAGTTCTCCTTTTTATGTTCATCATTGTAGTACTAAGATGTACATAGATCATTTGGAGTATTACTGGCGGGATGGAATGAAAAGAGAAATTGGTGATTTTACTGTGAAGTGGTTGACTTGTCAATAGTTTATAACAGAGTAGCAGTTACCGAAAGGGATGTGTAACACCTTGATATTTTATGATAAATATTATTTATAGTTTGTTTTATGTCTGGTGTTGTACGCTTCAGCGAGACTATCTTTCCCAATACGCAATACCATATTAGCTTGTAGTATACACAACACTATTCTTGGCTTGTGTTGCACGCAATTTCATGTTTTTTAAACAAAATTCATTTTACACAACACCGAGTATTGATTTTGATCAATGTATAAATGAACTATGTTTTTATTATGTTATGCACGACACCAAAAGAATTTTGAACTACCTACATCCCTGACTTGGCTAGTATTACACGCAAGAGCAACCTTCCTCGGTAGTGTGTGTTGTATGCAATACCGGGTTTCACTAAACAAAGATATATTGTTATTAACTATCCGTTATGAATTTTATAAACAAAAGCTTTAATTTTATAACATTATCATTCATCTTACACATATCCTATAACATGGTATGAGAGCAAAATTATATTTTTAGGTAAAATAAGTATTTTTGAAATAATTATAGTTTTGTCGCCTTTCGATGGTGCACCAACTATATACCTAGTTTTCGACACATTAATAAGTTCAATTAGAGAAAATAAACATATTCATTATAATAAGGATATAAAAATTTACTTTGGATAATTTTTTTTAAATTTTTCTGTTATCTTTCATATTTTGATGAATAGTAAAAATATGCAAAATTTTAATTAAAAAAAAACATTTTTCATCAAGATAATTTATATGGTTAAATTATAATATTGAATGAATTAAAAGTATAAATAAAAAATATTTTTAACATTTAATATAATTTATGTCATTATCATTAATTTTACATGTAATTCATTGGTAAAATCATTTCAATCTTTTACAATGTCTTAAATAAAGACCCAGTTTATTCCGACAATGAGATTAATTTTAAATTAATTACGGAATCTTTAGTGTTTTGTATTTTTAAAAATGGATTCCTTATTTGGAATTATTATGTCAAAATTAGGTTAATTGGCTAATTTTATTTTTTAGGAATTATGAACAGTAACTATGGTAAATTTTATTTACCACAGTTAAAGGTAAATCCGGAAATTAAGGGTAAATATAATGTTATAAAACTATCCTAACAACAATAAAAATTGTATTGGATGAAAAAAAGTAGACCCATATTACCTAAGTGTCAGAATATATTTATTAAATGGTCTTTCGGCCATGAAAATGAAGTAATTATTATTAAAACCAAAGAAAGTGACAACGTGTCACTCTCTTATATCTTATAAGTGTAATAATTTTAATTTAGTGATAAATTTAATAAAATATCAAACATAAGAAGTATCCAAAAATATAATAAAATTATATACATTATATGAATTTATTTATAATTTTTTGGGATTAAATAATTATCATTAATGAAGACACAATAGTGATGTATAAAGTATTTTATGGATTGAAATATCAAATAAATGGTTTTAAAAATATTAAAATAAATATTATAAAAACTATTTAATGTTCTCCAAGAATTATCTAGAAAAATATTACATTTTATGAATCTATTAAATATTTTGGTTCGAATATATACTCTTTGTGGATTTTATTTAAATTCAAATAAACGAATAGTGTAAAATTGACCATATTGTTATTTTAGAAAAATAACATATTATTAAATTGTTCAAAAATCCAGAAATTATATCAAAATTATAAACTGAAATTTATATTTTCAAAAATTTCATAAATTATCCAATTATTTACAATTCACAACTAATAAGTAATTATTTAAAATAATTTAAAATTTAGAATATTATTAACACAAATAAAATTAAATCAACTAAATAAGGATAAATCAAGTTGATAAGGTTTAAATTAAATTCACAAAAAGACTAAATTTTATAGGAAGATGACATTAAAACCATATCACATATCATATTAGATTTTTAGTCATTTTGGAGGTTTTTTGGTGGGATTTGTGTTTATTAAGAATTAATATTTTAGAGGTTTCCAAAAGTGCCCCTATCCTCTCTAATAAAAGGGCACCTCCTCCCCCTCCACTTCACAAAATTTTGAGCCCTTGGGCTCAGCCAAACCCTGTCCATTTATCATCTACACTTCCCTAGAAATATACTAGTTGTCCTTGTATTCTTCAAAGACCAACATTAGTGGCCTAAGAGTAGGTTTAGAAGAGGCACATCGAAGAACATGTAGTATCCTTTACCGATTCTTTCAAATTTATTTCTTCTTCTACATCCTCTTATTTATTAGTTTAATTATAATGTAATAACATTAGAATAAATCATATACTGATGTGTTATTATAAATATGAAAAAAATCCCTTTTCAACTTCTATCCATCTTGCGGAAAACGAAATCACTGCGTGTGCAAACGTACGAAATACCGTCTCCACGCCGTGGTGAAATCTGTTTTCCACCACCACCTTACTTGGATGGGTATAACGGTGTAAATAATAACTATATGTGGTTATTATAACATCATACTAATTCTGAGATATTATATCATACACTCTAATAACAATCAATTATTATGGGAATGGTATCATCGCTCGTGCGTACGTATGGATTACGTCTCCATGATGCGATGAGATTCATTCTCTATGTACAATAATCAAGAATGATTATAAATTATATACAATGAATAATAATAAGATATATAGAATAATAATGATACTGTATTTATGTATGTATATTTATATATATATCATCTACTTACATCAATTTATGTCAATACGGAAAGGAAAATAGTGTTCATGCGTACGTACGGACTACCGTCTCCATGATTAGTGTATTTAATTTAATTTATCTATCTATTATATATATATATATATATTTATATATATAAAATGAATACATATATGATATATATATCTTGTTATAAATTCTGAAAATAACTAAATCATGATATAATTAATAATATCAATAACAACAGGCCCAAACATGTACATTAAATGAAATGATTATTACTCAAAACGTTGAATCAATATGGAATTGACAAATCAACGGGTAATATAATGTTGTATGTGAATAATACATGTTATCATAAAATGACTATGATTTTTGAATAAGTCAATGAAATTATTTAAATCATTATCAAGTAGGTTTGGACACATAAGGATGAAATTGGACCAAAGGAAAGGGATTATTTCATCTCACTTTTATTTATATAAGACATTTTCATTAATCACCATATATTTCTTTTGTATGGTGTTTATTCTTCCCATTAATGTTTTATGATTTTTATTATGAAGGATATGATATTCACATATGCATGTAATTTTGTTTATTTTATGAAATGAATGATTCCACCGATAATAAATTGTAAGGTATAATTATTTCAATCTCGTTCTTATCCGAGATTTTTTATTCGTAAGTCTTTACTGGGGTTATATTTATCATCTGTGTCTGTGTTTTATAAAAATGTTTTCATAAAGTTTTTAATATTCTTACATGTATTTTTATTGTCATGTTTAACCCTTTTTGACTTTTACTATGTAGTATGGAAGGAATCATTGTTTTGTTTACCATACAAGGTACTTATTGACATTTCAGGCAATAGTACAAGAAAAAATGTTTTTTTAACTTATACGACGTGAAAGGATTTTTACGGCTTCATACAGCCTTATTTCCATTAATATTCCTCTATAATATTTCATTATTATTTTCAACAAACTTATTTTCCTTTAAAATCACTTGACATTTTGAGAAAAGAAAATGAGTTTGAATAAGAAAGGATATTTTCCTCAATAATTAATTTCATGTGTTTTATCCAAACTCTTTTCCATCTAAGATGACATTATTTAATATAGATATTATTCATGTATAATGTTCCTATTATTTACATGGTTTTATTTTGTTTATGATGAAATTATATAAATTTTTTTATATGGATTATGTTGTGATGGGATGATGTATATGAAACCCACTTTATTTATTGGGTTATGATGAATGATTTATGTTTATTTTGTGGAACACCAAAGAATGATTTCATTATGAGATGGGTGAGACCTATATCTCCCTCCAATTAATTGGGTAAAGATTTATATCTTCTGGGATAGACATGGATGTAATGGAAAATGAATCTGGTTGAATAAAACAGGGCTAGAATGAAAAGTAAACACGGTTTAATAATGGACTTTTTCCTCTATTATGGTCTTGGAAGTATTCACTTGGCTATAATAGAAATCATATTGTGTGCTTATGGTTTTCATAAATTACATGTTTCATTCCCATGCTATTTTATCATGATTTATGTTCCATTATGATCTATGTCTTATGTACTGCAATGTTTTATGTCATTTCTCATGATTTTGATCTTTAAATTTTATGTTCATGTTTTTACATTCAAATGCTTATGGATTGTTTTATGTTCTCCATGTTTACCATTACTGAGCATTAGATCTCACCCTTTATATTTTTTCTTTTACCCTTTATATAATCAATTGTTTTAGGTAAGAAAACAAAAAGGGATGATCGTTATAGGAGAAGTTTAAGATCTTTCACTAAAATTAGATGATTATGTTCAAGTTTCCAAAGATGATAAACTATTACGGTCCATGGGTGTCTATTTTTGTTATGCACTATGTATTCCAGAAAAGTAATGTAACATCTATGTATGTCAAGATTTGGGTCTCTACGGTTGGTATTAGTGGAAAGGTTTAGTCAACCATTGAAAACTAGGATGTAAAAACAATATTGAGATCCCTATAGATATTTCTATGATATGACATGGTATGTCCTTAAGGTTATGTATATGTATAGGTTATAGTCCTACAATTATGATAATGATATTATAATTAAACCTACAATGTTATATTTTAAAGGTACTTTCCCTTTATTAAGTTGTTTTCCTAGAATGATTTGTGCCTCTCACACTATTCATTTTGGGTTTTAGACGACGACTAGAACCCAAAGGAACTGTGTTGATCAATATAATGGAAAATTTAATGATTTTCTTCTTGAACAAACCAATTTTATGGGATATGGAGTGAAAAATATTATTTCTATACTTACACAAGCGATGAATCATTCTGGACATCCAAATGAGAAGAGAAGTTAACAATATTCTATTGAGTCCTTCACAAGGCAACACCCACCTTCTTTTAGTGGGTCATTTGATCCACATGTTGCTGCACAATGGATCAGTACCATGGAAATGATATTTTCCAAAATTCGTTATTCGGAACAAGAAAAAGTTATTCTGGTTGTTTATCATTTATATGGTGAAGCTGACACGTGGTGGACTCTAATTAATAATACAAGGCCCTAAGATGAAATTGAATCCATGGAATGAGACGAGTTGATGAACATGTTTTTCAATAAGTACATCCCTTGTATTCATCAAACTAAGATGGAAAAGGAGTTCCTTGAGCATAAGCTAAAGTAAAATGAATCTCTTGTATATACTAGGTGAAGATTACAAGGCTCACAAGGTATGCATCTGGATTTATCATCCATCCTGAAAGTAAATTTGACAGATACTTCATTGGCATTAAACTAAGTCTTGGAAGGGCATTAGCTATATGGGACTTCAGTAGATATGAAGAAATTGTTTGTTGTGGTATCAAGGTATAACTAGAAGTTGGTGTTACATATCCATCTCATGGTTTTAACAAGAAATGAAATATGGAATTCAAGGAAAAATCTCAAATCAATGGTCAAAAGAAGAAGAGTGTTTTGTTATGCTCAAAGTGTGGAAAGATGCATGATGGAGATTGTCTTAAAGGGACTAGAAAATGTTTTATGTGTGGAAAAGAAGGTCATCGAGTAGATGAGTGTCACTATAATTGGAAAAATGTAGTTAATGATGTGAATAGAGAAAATTATACAAAGAACGCACCACCAACACATCAATGCTACAAGTGTAAGGAAATGGGGCATTATGTTAACCAATGCCCAAATCCAAGGGTTAATAATGATCGACATCAATAATAACATAAGGCGAATGACAATGGGATGTCACATGAAATCACTATTGGCGATTTTGAATATGAAAAAAAGTGGTGGAAAGATCAAGTGTTTATGTAATGGGGTTCCAAAATAGTGTTGTGGAATCTCATTTAGAGTATTGTGGAATTTTGGAATATCTATGTATTGGTTTATTGAGGTTATCAATACTTATATGGCAATGGTAACCATGAAAAGTTATTGAAATATTTTTGGAATGAAGAAGATATGTGCATAATGAAGGGATACAGAGAAAATAATAGTATTAATGAGCTCATGACTGATATAAGGACAAAGTGACATCATGGTTTGAGTATATAGAAATTTTGGGATTTGGTATGTGGAAATAATTAACTTTTGAAAACATTCATGTTTTCACTAATATTCTATGGTAATTCATGATTTAAGGGAATACATGATTAAGGTATTCACATGTTTGGAGTGGGACCAAAAAGATATATCTTATGATATATGGGGGATAAATGATGGTATTTACATGCTTGGTAGAATGAAATCTCTAGTAATATTATTCGTTATACTATGAGGTTGGACAAAAGTATTTTGGATAAGCCTAAATATTCGAATGGATTAATATAGACATCAGATAGTATTGTTTAAGGAAATAACTTTTTGATATTATGAAATGTTATAATAGTATAGTTTTAGAAAAAAGGACAACCCATAGGATCGGTGACAACCTGTCGCATCAGACAAGGCTATGGGAATCGAACCCACAACCTAAGTGCATTAGGCCTTTATCGCATATCACTGGCCTACAGGAAGTCCCTGGTTAGTATAAATTAGTTTTATTTTATTAACTGGTATGATAGTTTATGTATAATTCCATTTTCCGAATCATATACGGTTAATCTCACCATAGATGGACTTATGTATATTTAATATCTATTGATAACATTTTGTTTGAGATAGATGGAATGACCCATAATTCCATCACATGATATAATAAAACATCATGAAAGAAAAATTCGTCTTCATTTCATTAAATAAGAAATGATGTGGAAATATTTCATGGAATGACCAATGTAACATCCCAGTTCTCGGTGCGACTGAACGGGTTCCCTGAACCCAGTTCGCCATGTGACCTCAAGCGCATTTCCCTATATGCTAGAGGCTACCGACTAGCAGCGAGGGCCCATGTATGATAGTGGAGAAACTATGCCCTCATTTGTCAAAGTGTAGCACAGCGGAATACAAAATAAATAATACATCAAACAGCAGAAGCAGTAAAACATACACAACTGAAATAAACAACAGTAGTGGATATAACCAACAATATATAAATAATGATGCTACATGTCTCATGTTACAAGAAAACATCCAAAACATGTTATACATCAATAAAATACAACTGAAAGAAGAGTACAACAAAGAAAAGAAAAACAACTGGCAGTGAGATCGCGAGCCTAGGCTCGGTCCAATGCCCTCCTACTCCTCAGCAGCAATCACGTACCTGCATAGGGACCCTTTCCCCTATCCACACCTGTAGCAACGCAATCTGTTTGGGCCGAAAAAACATTACCCAAACTGGGTGTGAGAAATATATCTCAGTAGGAACCCACCAAAGGCCTGTTCCCAACTGCGTGTAAGAATGCAACAACAGTATGCAATATTAAAATGAAATAAAGTAAGCAGTACAGAAAAGTAACTAACATATCAATTAATTTGAAATTTTATTATTCATTTAATCCATTAAATATTACAAATCACAACATTGCATTTCGAAGTAAACAGTCAACGTCCTCAGACAAGCAAAACCTTACCCTCAGGTAAGCAGAATCCAACCCGTAGGTGTAGCCCTCAGGCGTAACATAATTTTCCCTCAGGCGTAGGAAGCGTCTCCCTCAGGCACTGAAGTCATGCTCTCAGGCACAAATGGTTTCCCTTAGCTGAAATAACTATATCCCTTAGGCTAAACAGTGCAGTGCCCACAGGCTAATCACAACAATTCCCTCTGGACAATTAGGTAATCGTGCCATTCTCAACATGTAAACAAGTAGTAAACAAGAAATTACTATCAAGTTAATTATATAATTACAACTTTAAAGGCATAGCCTTGGGTATCTTGGCCAAATGGATAAACAGTGGAACACACCCATGGGTGGTTCTGGATCCATGAAACGATCCCAACCAGCATTTTTATATCACAATCAATAACTTATTCAATTATAGGTGGTTATTATAGAAATGGCCCCAGCCACACGACACCCCAACAAGGGTTTGTGGCACAAAAACACACAAAACACACGACAGATGGAAAAATTAACACCAATCCACCTACCTTATAGGCCAAAGAGCGCTATACACAAACGTTGGTTCCATAAACGCTCAAGAACGACATAGTTATGATGAATAGTAAAACACGATTAAACATAAATAACTTCAATTAGGGAATGAATTGGTATGAATGGCTTAAGGAGAATGGAGGGATTACACGTGCGGCTCCAGTGAGATCGTCCGAGGAGGAAATGGATTCCAGACGAACTCTCGGTGAATCTTAAAAGGTTCGACCATCCCCTCCCGCTCCTTCCTTGGTTTCTAAGCCTCCCCTGTGAATAGGGGAGGCTATTGCCCCTTTTTACCAAAAAAAACTAAGTACACGGTGTGTACTTCCAAGTACATGGCGTGTACATCCCATTCTTTAAACTGTTCCTCTAGCGGCTTCCCCCTAGCACGACAATGTTCACCTGCCGACATGAGTACACAACATGTACTCCTGACTACACGGCGTGTACTGTCACATAGCTAGCGGCTGCTCCACCGACTTACTGTTCTGGCCTGCCGACTGACTACACAGCGTTTAAAGGACAACTACACGGTGTTTATTTGGTTCCTACACCCTTCATCCCCATCTAGGCCACACACCCCGTGTACCCATCCCACATGGCCAAAAGTAGACGGCTTGTGGACAAAGTACACGACATGTACTTTCCAAAATTTGGTATTTTCTCCATTTTCCATATTTTCTCAATTACACTTAAGGAAAAGAGAAAAGAAGAATCTCGTACCTCAGGAATAAGAATCGGGTTCTTACAAACTTCACCCCTTATAGCAATTCATCCCCGAATTTCCCTTCCAAGGGTGGAAAAGATATTGTCGTGAACAACTCCGGCCACTGAGCATGTACATATGTCTCTTGCTTCGAGGTTTCGTCTTGCACTTGACCATGCTACCATAGCACCCGTACGAGAGGAACTGACCAGACATGGAGAACCTTAGTGCTCTTGTCAACGATACGAATCAGATGCTCCTCAAAGGACGCATCTATTTGAAGCTCATCCTCCTCTAGCTGAAAGGTGTGAAATGGGTCTGAATGATAGCAGTGCAACTGAGATACACAGAAGACGTCGTGCATGGTTTAGTATCGCTGCGGTAAACGCAACCAATAGGCAACCAACCTGACTCTCTCAAGAATCTCAAATGGCCCCACATACCGCAGTGAACATTTACCCTATCTCCTGATCCGCTGGTGTCCCAGCCTTAGTGAAACATGCAGGAAAACTAGATCACCGACAAAGAACTCCAAAGGTCGTCTGCGACGATCGACGTATGACTTTTGACAAGACTTCGCGGTAGCCATCCGCTTCTGAATCAACTGGACCTACTCAGAAGTCTTCTCTATGAGACGTGGTCCTTGTAGAGCTGCCTCACCTGCCTCTAACCTGCACAAAGGTGATCTGCATGTCCTACCATATAAATACTTGTATGGTGCCATCTCCATAGTCATCTAAAAATTATTGTTATAGGAAAACTCTACTGAGGGTATATACTTCTCCCAAGATCCCCCAAAGACTAGGATTCATGCTCGCAGCACGTCCTCAAGCACCTGTATAGTACACTCTGACTAGCCAAATGTCTGAGGGTGGTAAGCTGTGCTCAGAAGCACCTGTGTACCCAGTGCCTTCTGGAAACTTATCCAGAAATGAGACGTAAAACTGGCATCCCTATCTGAAACGATAGAATGAGGGACCCCATGAAGACGAACGTTCTCTCGGATATGCAGCCTTCCGAGCTCATCGACACTGAAGGTCTCCTTGATTGGCAAAAAGTGTGATACCTTTGTGAGTCTATCCATGACAACCGACACGACCTCATTTCCACGAGGTGACTTCGGTAACCCTATCATGAAACCCATCGCGACATCATCCCATTTCCAATCCGGAATGGGTAACTGATGTAATAGTACACATCGTCTCTGATGCTCTGCCTTCACCTGCTGACTAGTGGAACATCTCATAACATAACCAACTACATCTCTCTTCATTCCTGGCCAACAGTACTGACATCTTAGGTCACAGTACATCTTGGTAACCCCGGGATGAACTACCCAAGCTGAAGCATGAAACTCTCGCATCATCTCCTTGCGTATATCCCCTGGAACCCACACACGTCCATGGAAACGCAAAACCTCATCATCTCCTATCGTCCAACCAGGAGGAGGGTCCTCACTTGCCACTGAATCCTGTAGAACATGGCCTTCTGAAACAGATAGTTGTCTCATCCTCACTCTTTCCAGGAGGGTAGAAGTCACAACTAAAGAGGAAATATAAGTCTGCCCCTGACTGTCATGCACCTCCATATGCATTTCAGAGAACAAATCCATAAGATTCCACTCATCACTGGCCTCATGCACTACCTGTATCTGAGTCTTCCTGCTCAGTGAATCAGCTACTTCATTACCTTTACTAGGTGTATAGGCATGCTCAAAATCGAAGGACTGTAGGTACTTGACCAACTTTCTCTGCCTCAGATTCAAGTCATGCTACGTAAAGATATACTTGAGACTTTTTTTGTCAGTGAAAACCACAAAATGTTCTCCCAACAGATAATTCCACAAAAAACGCAAGACATTCACAACTACAGCCAACTCGAGATCATGTGTCGGTTAATTATTCTCATGTGGCCTCAACTACGAGACCCGTATGCAAAAACTCGATCACCGTGCATCAACACAGCTCCCAGCCCAATACCTGATGCATCACAGTAAACTGGATATCTCTTCCCCTGATCTGGGAGTATCAGGATCGTTGCTGATGTCAACCTTCCTTTTAGGTCCTAAAAGGTTGTCTCGCATGCTTCTGACCAAACGAACGTCACACCCTTCTTAGTCAAACTCTTCAACGGTGCTGCTAAGAGGGATAAGTCCTGTATGAAGCGTCTGTAGTAACCAGCTAGCCCTAAGAAACTATGTATCTCAAAAACATTCTTAGGCTGATCCCCAGAAACTTCGCACCTTTTATGGGACTACTAAAACTCTTTCCTCTGAGATGACATGACCTAGGAAGTGAATCAGGTCCATCCAAAAGTGTCACTTTGAGATCTTAGCATATAGATGATGCTCTCTTAGTGTAATTAATACGATCTCAAGATGGATGTCATTGTCGTGTCGAGTGTGAGAGTACACCAAGATTTCGTCCAAAAATACTACCACAAAAAAATCCAGATAAGGATGGAACACACGATTCATCAGAGCCATGAAAACTACTGGTGCGTTCGTGAGTCCAAATGGCATGACCAAATACTCGTACAGACCATATATGCTCCAAAAAGATGTAAGCGGCGTATCTGATGATCTCACGCATAGCTAATGATATCCTGACCTCATGTCAATCTTCGAGAACACGCGTGCACCATGATGCTGATCAAAAAGACCATCAATCCTCGACAAGGGATATAGGTTCTTGACCGTCAACTGGTTCAGCTTCTGATAATCCACACAATGTCTGAGGGTACCATCCGACTTTTCACAAAAAGGACCAGTGAACCCCACGAAGAAGTACTGGGTTGGATAAAACACTTTGACTGTAACTCCTATAACTGCCTCTTTAGCTCCTTCAACTCAGGTGTGGCCATCCTATAAGGAGGAATGGACGACAATGCTTCTCCTGGCACAAGCTCAATAGGGAAATCCACCTCTCTCTACGGAGGTAGACCTAAAAATTCGTCTGGGAAGACATCCCTGAAACTATCAAAAATTGGAGGCAAAACCGTCTGACAAGTCCCCTGATCATGCAGATACAAGATCGCAATCTTGTACTGTGACCCCACCTTTCCCACGATGCTCTGGTCCAGCTCGAATTTCCTGAACATCCCACTCGCCTTTGTATAGGAACTCTCCACCCTCTAGTGATGTGAAACTCACCCTATGACGATAGGAGTCCACAAAGGCCCGATAGGGAACCAACCAGTCCATCCAGAGAATGACATCATAGCTCATCATTTTTATGTCATAGAGGTCAGAAAGGAAGTGACACCCACCAAACTCAGGGGGAACTCCTTGCACTAACGCACACCATTCATTCTAGTCCTCAAGGAGGTGTCTAGAGTAATGATATTAGAAGAAGTAGAAACATAGAGGCCAAGGTTCTCCACAACGGGTACATATATGAAACTATGTGTAGCACCCATATCAAAAAGTACTGAAGATAAAACAGAAGATACTAAAATAATACCTCTGACAATAGACGGTATGTGATCTTGCTCCTGCTGGGTTTTTTGCACTGCATATGCCTACCCAGGGCCGCGGCCCTACGACACAGCCTGGCTACCCTGAGCTATCCCGCCCTGCTACCTATGAGATCCTGGTGTCTGGCTACCATGGACACAACCACCATCTCTACCTACATGCCCTGACGTATTCATGATTCCGAACTAGTAAGGAGCCACTAGTCCGGCTCCCGCATGCAGAGTTTGTACAGAACCCCTCTCACTAGACACTGGTGGAAACACCCTGCAGAACCGTTGCAGATGACCCATCTTGTCGCAAGCTCGACACTCCACTGGGTCTCCTGGACACTACGGTCTATTGTGCCTCTCTCTACCACACTGGTAGCACCCGATCGGGCACCTGAAGACACTGTCTGGATGGTACTGCCACCCTGACAGAAGTCTGTCTGCCTCTTCCTCTTTCCAGTAGAAATAGTACCAGTTACTGGTGTCGAACCACCCTGGCCTACACCGCTAGCTTCCCACAGGTTCCTCTCTGTAATCAGCATCTGATTCACAATAGCATGTACAATAGGCATCCTGAAGACAATCACCAGCGCTCGAATGTCATACTGAAGACCATCCTCAAAACGCCTGGCTCTCAACATATCATCACCCACCAGCACGGGTGAAAAATGTTGAAGCTCGGTGAAGAGAGTAGAATATGCCATCAACGACATGGCACCCTACTGCAGATTCATGAACTCTCGAGCTCTATCTTCTCTCAGCGTCTCTAGAAAGAAGAAGTCATATAAGACTTCCTGGAAATCCTCCCACGACATGTCCATGTGATGCTCTAACTGGGTGGTGACATCCCACCACCTTTTGGAGGCATCACACAGCATGTATGTCGTGAGCTTGACCCTCCGCCCAGGAGGCATCTCAAGATGCTTGAAAATAGTCAGCATCGCCCCAGCCAAGACTCCGCAGCCTGTGCTCCTCCATCCCTTGAAAATGTCGGCGGATGCTGCTGCTGGAATATACGCGTCAACTCCGCCATAGATGTGGCAGCTGGCGGTGTTCCCTGAAAGTTCTGCATAAACCGCTATAAGACTTCACGGAACTACGCCTCCGTGCCTGTGTCCGGTATAGCAGCTGGTGCCGAATCTGGCTCTGCTGGAGGATCAACAGGTAGCCCATGGCCCACCATCTCGTGAGTAATCTCGTTGCCACTCTCTTAGCGAACAACGCGTGGTCTTCTAGGTGGCATGACACTACAAGGTCAAAAACATGTCTTAGATTCAAGATTATCAAAGACCGAAAGCAAAGGAACCACAATGGGAACAAGAGGAAGAAGGCATTTCATGATTTGAAAAACAAGACTACATGACATGTATACTGACTGCACAGTGTGTAATTGACTTCCATTCCCGGCCCGGGTCCTTCTGCATGGCTGAGCAACACGGCTCCCATTTGATCAAAAACTACATAGCGCGTATTTCATATACATGGCATGTATGGTGTTATTTCCAACTGCTAGTGTCGCTTGTGACATGGTCGACTACTCAACTTGACACTACATGGCGTGTTACACCCGCACAGGGCGTGTACACCACCCCTGTTTTCTAGTCACACGACTAACTCCACATGGTCTGCCCCTGGACAAGACTACACGATTTGTACCATAGGTACACGTCATGTTCAAGGAGAGGTGACACCGACCCGTGTTGTTAGTTACACGGCCGATTCCCCAGGTCACACTACACGACATGTTCATCATTGACACGGCATGTTCTGTACAGGAGTTCACTGACCAGTGTTTTTAGTTACACGTCCGGACTCTGGGTCAACACTACACCGCATGTACAGAGCTACATGACATGTTCTCCCCAAGGTCTTCCCTTCCCCATGTCACCGCCCACACAGTTCGTGACACGAGAAGAGAATACATGTCGTGTCTCTGGGTACACGGCGTGTACTCAAAATGTTTATTTTTCTTCCGGAATAGAAGGCCATACACGGAGTGTGATAAAAGTCTACACTGAGTGTATACTGGGTTTCCAGATAGTATGCCTCAAAAACATCCCCGGAACCCAGAAAATAGTAAAAAACAGCACCTAAGTGTCAAATTCTAACCCGTGAGGGCCCATACTCCCCACAAAATCAATGGTTGGCATCTTATCTTTGTTATGACTAATAAATAGCTAATGATCCACCAAATTCTGGTCAATGGGGGACCATACTCCCAAAAAACCAATTTTTGGCGTCCATTCTATCAATAGGCTCAAATAAAATTACCCTATCATGAACAAGGAATTTTCTCAAAGCAGCTATCACGACAACATGCTTTACTAGCACAACAACTATCACAACATCATGCAATTTCTAATCCACCTACATGTCATGGAAACTATGCATGGCATGTGATATCTATCATGTGCCTATATGATGCATGAGATGGAATACCCTCATCTCATCAGGTTGCAACTAAATAGAACCCATTGATAAAACATAACAGCACAATCACAAGTGTGTCACCCAATGTTGAAATCATATCAACAGTAAAATCAAAAAATTAGAAAAATTGCAGTACGAGTTAAATTGTCTTTTCCCTGTACACGGGTTAGCTATGCCCAGGCACAACTTAATACCAACTACCATTCCTGTACTATCCCTGACTAAGGATCCAAACAGTAAATCAAGGAAAAGAAATACCCTCGGATACCACATTGTAACATCCCGGTTCCGAGTGCCACTCAACGGGTTCCCTGAACCCGGTTCACCACATTACCTCAAGCGCATTTCCCCAAACACCAGAGGCTGCTGACAAGCAGTGAGGCCCCAGGTCTGATAGTGGGGAAACTATGCCCTCATTTGTCAAAGTATAGCGCTGCGGAATACGAAATAAAACATGAATCAAACAGCGGAAGCAGTAAAACATACCCAACTGAAATAAACAACACCAGTGGATACAACCAACAATATAAAAAATAATGATGCTACATGTTTCAAGTTCTATGAAAACAACCAGAACATGTTATACATCAATACAGTACAACCGAAAGCAGAGAACAACGAAACAATGAAAAACAGCTGGCAGCGGAATCGCGAGCCTAGGCTCGGTCAGATGCCCTCCTACTCCTCAACATCAATCATGTACCTACATAGGGACTGTTTCCCCTATCCACACCTGCAGAAACGTAATCTATTTGGGTCTAAAAGCATGACCCAAACAGGGTGTAAGAATTATATCTCAGTAAGCACCCACCAAAGGCCCGTGCCCAACTGCGTGTAAGCATGAAACAACATTGTGCAATAGTAAAATGCAATAAAGTAAGTAGTAATGGAAAGTAAGTAACCTAACAATTACATTTACATTTTATTATTCATTTAATCCATTAGATATTTGAAACCACCATAGTGCATTTTGAAGTAAACAGTGCACGTCCTCAGACAAGAAAAATCTTACCCTCCGGTAAGCAGAATCCATCCCGGATGTATAGCCCTCAGTCGTAACAGAATTTTCCCTCAGGCGTAGGAATTGTTGCCCTCAAGAACATAAGTCAAGCCCTTTGTCATGAATGGTTTCCATCAGGAGAAATAACTACAGCCCTCAGGCTAAACAGTGCAGTGCCCGCAGGCTAATCACAACAACGCTCTCAGGCCAAATATGTAACCGGGCGATGTCCAACATGTAAACAAGCAGTAAACAAGAAATTCCTCTCAAGGAAATTCTACAGTTACTACTTTAAAGGCATACCCTCAGGTATCCTGGCCAAATAGCTAAACAGTGGAACACACCCCTGGGTGGTTCCGGATCCAAGAAACGATCCCAACCAGCATTTTGATATCACAATTAATCACCTATTCAATTCTAGGTGGTTATTATAGCGATGTCCTCAGCAACACAACACCCCAACATGGGTTTGTGGCACAAAAATGCACAAAGAACACGACAGTTGTAAAAAATAACACCAAGACACCTACCTTATATGCCAACGAGCGCTATACATTAACGTTAGTTCCAGAAACGCCCAAGAACAACGTAGATCTGACGAAGAATAAAACCCGATTAAACGTAAATAACTTATGTTAGGGAAATAATTGGTATGAACAACTTAAAGAGATCGGACGAATTACTCGTGTGGTTCCAACGAGATCGTCTGAGGTGTAAACAGATTCCAGATGAACTCTCGGTAGATCTTTAAATGTTCGGCCATCCCCTCCCACTCCTTCCTCTGGTTCTAGGCCTTCCCTATAGATAGGGGAGGCTACTCCCCATTTTAAGTGAAAAAAAAACCGAAGAAAATGGCATGTACATCCAAGTACAGGGCGTGTACTTCCCATTATTTAAATTGTTCCTTTGGCGGCATCCCGCTAGTGCGGAACTGTTCACTTTCCGACATGAGTACACAGCATGTACTCCCTACTACATGGCGTGTACTGTCGCCTAGCTGACCACTGCTCCACTTCCTTTCTGTTCTATCCTACCGACTGACTACACAACGTGTAAAGGACCACTACACGACGTGTATTTGGTACTATACCCTTCATCCCCGGCATGGCCACATGCCCCGTGTACCCATCCCACATGGCCAAAATAGAACGACGTGTGGACAAATTACACGGTGTGTACTTTCCAATATTTTGTATTTTCCCCATTTTCCATATTTTCCCAAAAAACACTTAAGGAAAATAGAAAAGAAGAATCTCGTACCTCTGGAATAAGAACCGAGTTATTACAACCAATGATGATATTACACTGAAATCAAGTAACTATTTCTCCATTTGAAAAAATATATAAACTTTTGGGAATTAATCTTGAAAACCAAAAATGATGTCCTAGTACCCTCATATCTGACGAATCAGATGGTACCTTAGATCATCACAAATTTATGGCTTTGTGATTGTTGGATTTTTCATAGCCATTTTTTCTACCACTCTCCATCAGATCATGATGGTTAGATTTCTCTTCCATATCACTATTTTCACATATGTTCTCCTATGTAGAAATCCGGTGATGAGTTAATTTGGGTAACCACTATGTTTCATACATTAGTTTTAAAAATTATGATTTAATATTCCATTATATGATGTGGATTTCTATGAAAGAAAATTTCAAGTAGTAAACTATTTATAACCCCGTCAAATTTCGAGGGATAAATTCATTTTAAAGGGGGTAGAATGTGAAACCTTGATATTTTATGAGAAATATTGTTTCTAATTTCTTTGGTGTCTTGTGTTGTACACTTTACAAATATTATCTATCTCTATACGCAGCACCGTATTATCTTGTAGTATATGCAACACTATTCTTGGCATTTGTTGCACACAATTTAAGGTTTCATTCGAATAGAACTCATTTTACACAACACATAGTATAGATTTTGATCAATGTATAAATTAACTATGTTTTTATTATTTTATATGCAACACCGAAGAAATATTTCAATACACACAACCCTGACTTGTCTTCATTACACGCAAGAGCGACCTTCCTCGATTGCGTTTGTTGTACGCAATACCGAGTTTCACTAATCAACGATATATTCCTATGAACATGATGTTATGAATATTATTAACAAAATTTCTAATTTTATGACATTATAATTCATCTTACACATATCCAACAACATTATATGAGAGAAAAATTATTTTTTTGGATAAAATATGTATTTTAAAAAAAATTTAGTTTTACCACCTTTTGATGGAACACCCACTTTAAATATAGTTTCTAAATGTTTATAAGTTCAATTAGACAAAATAAACATATTCATTGAAATAAGGATATAAAAATTTACTTTGGATAATTTTTTATATTTTTCTGTTAACTTTCATATTTTGATGAATAGTAAACATAAGCTAAATTTTAATTAAAAAAAACTTTTTCCATCAAGATAATTTATATGTTTAAATTATAATATTTAATAGTTTTAAAGTATAAATAGAATATATTTTTAGAATTTAATATAATGTATGTAATTATCATTACGTTTTCATTGATTTCATTGGTAAAATTATTTCAATCTTTTGCAATGTTTTAAACAAAGACACATTTTATCGATAAATGAATTAATTTTAAACTAATTAATGCATCGTCTATGTTTTGAATTTGTAAAAATGGATTCCATATTTAAAATCAGTAGGTCCAAATTATGTTAAGTGGCTATATTTATTATCTAGATATTATGAATAGTAGCTACGGAAAATTTTATTTAACACAGTTAAAGGTAAATCAGGAAATTAAGTGTAAAAATAATATTATAAAATAACCCTAACACATGCCAAAATTCTATTATATGAATAAAAGTTGACCCCTTTCATCTAAGAGTCCTAAAATATTAATTTCATGGAATTTTGACCGTGAAAATGATGAATTTATTATTAGAACCAAAGAAAGTGACAACATGTCACTCTCTAATATCCTATAAGTGTAATAATTTTAATTTAGTGATAAACATCATAAAACATCAAACACAGATAGTTTCGAAAAACCTAATAAAATTATATACATCATTAAAATTTATTTAGTATTTTTTTGTATAATATAATTATCATTAATGATGACACAAGAGTGATGTATAAATTATTTTATTTAATGAAATATTAAATAAATGGTTTTGAAAATATTAAAATAAATATTATATGAACTATTTAATTTTTTACATGAATATTCTAGAAAAATATGACATGTTATGAATCAATTAAATATTTTTATTCGAATATATCCTCTGTGTGGATTTTATTTAAATTCCAATAAATGAATAGTGAAAAAATTGAAACTATTGTAATTTTATAAAAATAACATATTATTAAATTGTTTAAAAATAAAACAATTATTTAAATGGTCAAATATATCATAAAGTATCCAATTATGTACAATTAACAACACATATGCAATTATTTAAAATAATTAAACATTTATAATATTATTACCACAAATAAAATTAAATAGATTAAATAAGGATAAATCATGATGATAAGGTTTAAAATAAAATCCCAACATCTCTAAACTTTATTGAATGAAGCTATTAAAACCCTATATCATCTCATCATTGAATTTAAATAATTTTTCAGGTTTTTTGGTGGGGTTTGAGCTTATTATAAATTAATATTTCAGAGTGTTCCAAAAGTGCCCCTCTCCTCTACTATAAAAGGCCACCTTCTCTCTCTCATATTCACAAAATTTTGAGCCTCCATGCTCGTCAAAACCTAGAAAATATCTTTTCTAAAAATACCTATAAACATATTACAGGTCCTTGTCTTATTCAAAGACCATCATTACTGCCCACAGAGGAGGTTTAGAAGAGGCACACCAAAGAAGAGGCAATATCCTTTACCGATTCTTTCAAATTTATTTTTTCTTCTAATTCCTATTCATTATTTGTTTCAAAATAATGTAATAACATCATTATAAATAATATAATGATTTTTAATTATAAATATCAACCAAACCCATTTCACCTTCTATCCATCGTACGGAAAATGAAATCACTACGCGTGTATACGTACGGAATACCATCTCCACGCCATGGTGTAATCTGTTTTCCACCACTACCCTACAAGGATGGGTATAATTGTGTAAAGAATAACTATATATGGTTATTTTAACATGATACTAATTATGATATATTCTATCATCCAATCCAATACCATTCAATAATTATGGGAATGATATCATCGCTCGTGCGTACGTACAGATTATCGTCTCCACGACGCGATGAGATTCATTCCAATGACAACCATTCCAGAATGATTATAAAGTATATATAATGAATACTACTGAGATGTATGAAATAATAATTCTAATGGATATATATATATATATCATATAATTATTTCAATTCAAGTCAATATGGAATGGAAAACATCGTTCATGCGTACGAATCGACTACCGTATACAAGAACGGTGTATTTCATTTCATTTATCAATCTATTATATATATATACTGAATATATATATGATATATAAATATTGTTTTAAATTCTGGAAATAAGTAATTCATGATATAAGTTATAATATAAATCACAACAAGCCCAAACATGTATGATAAATGAAACGATTATTACCCAAAACGTGGCTTCAACATGGAATTGACAAATGAACGGGTAATATAAAGTCATAAGTGAATCAGATATGATATAATAAAAATGAATATGATTCTTGAATAATTTGATGACATTATTTAAATCATTATACATGCGTTTTAGACACGTATGGATGAAATTGGACCTAAGGTAAGAGATTATTTCGTCCCACTTTTATTTCGGTGAGACATATGCCATAATCACCATCTATTTATTTTGTATGGTGTTTATGCTTCCCATTAATTTTTTATTATTTTTATTATGTAGGATATGATATTTACATATGCATGTAATTTTATTTATTTTAGGACACATATGATTCCACGGATCATAAATGGTAAGGGATAATTAATCCAATCTCATTCTTATCCGATATTGTTTATTCGTAAGTATTTACTGGGGTTATATTTATCATCCATGTCCATGTATTATAAAAATGTTTTGATAAAGTTTTTATTATTCTTCCACATATGTATAATGTCATATTTATCCCTTTTTGACTTTTACTATGTTGTATGGAAGGAATCATTCTTTTGTTTACCATATGAGGTACTATTTGACTTTTCCGAAAAAATTACAAGAAGAATGTTTTTTTAACTTATATCATGTGAATTGATTTTTATGGATTCATAATTCCTTACTTCCATGAATATTACTCTACAATATTTCATGATTATTTTTTAAAAAATAATTTCTTTTAAAATTACTCGGAATTTTGAGAAAATAAAATGATCATGAAGAAGAATGGATATTTTCCTCAATAATTCATTTCAAGTGTTTTATCTAAACTATTTTCCATCTAAGACAACATTAATTAATATGTATATCCTTCATGTATAATGTCCCTATTATATACATGGTTTTATTTTTTTTATGATGAAATTATATCTATTGATTAATATGTATTATGTTATGATGGGATGAGGTATATGAAACCCATTTTATTCATTGGGTTCTGATGAATGATTTATGTTTATATTGTGTCACATGAAAGAATGGTTTCATTATGAGATGGGTGGGACCTGAATCTCCTCCCAATTCATTGGTTAAGGATTTATATCTCCTGACATAGACATGGATAGAATGGAAAATGAATATGTTTCAGTAATATAGGGCTTGAATGGCTAGTAAACCTGGTTCAGTAATGAACTTTTCCCACTATGATGGTCTTGGTAATTGTGCCTTGGCTATTATGAAAATAATCATATCATGGTCATAATGGTATTCCACAATTACACGTTTTATTCTCATGTTATTATACCATGATTGATGTTCCATTATGATCTATGTCGTATGTACGTCAATGGTTAATGTTATTGCTCATGATTTTGATGTATAAATTTTATGTTCATGTTTTTACATTCAAATGATTATCGATTGTTTTTTGTTACCCAGGATTACCCTTAATAAGCATTTATGCTCACCCATTATATTTTTTCTATTCCCTAGGATATCATAAAATGTTTTAGGTATGAAAAAATGCGGGAGATCTTTAATGGAGTTGTTGAAGATCATTCACTGTGATTAGAAGATTATGTTCCATGTTTCCAAAGACACTAAAATATTACGGTCCTTGGGTGTCAATATTTGTTATGTACTAAGTATTCCGAAAATGTATTGTAACGTCTATGTATGTCATGCTTTGGGTCTCTACGGGATGCTTCAGCCATTTCCAGTGCATGAGTGGAAATGAGAATATATATCAATGGAATTCACTGGGGAAATACTGGAGACATTTCGAGGTAACACTATAATCTGGGTTACTGTTGATCAATTGACTAAATCTTCTCATTCTCTTCCTATTCGAGATACTTTATCTCCAGATCAACATTATCTTTTGTATGTTAAATCAATAGTCAGGTTATATGGAGTTCCTCGCTCCATTATATCATAACATGATCCAAGGGTCACTTATATCATTTGTCTAGTCCTCTAGAATTGATTTGGTACTGAATTAAATTTTAGTACAACTTTTCATCCATCATCAGGCAGGAAGTCAGAATGAAGAATTTAGACATTGGAATATATGCTACAATCTTTCTCAATGGATTACCTGGGAAGTTGGGACCAACATATTTCATTGGATAAATTTTCTTATAATAAAAATTTTCATTCTAGTATACATATTGCTCTATATGAGGCATTATATGGAAATCATTGTTGAAATACTCCTTTTTTGGATAAAGTAGGTGAAGGGAAACTGATTGGACTATAATTGTTGGATGAGATGGCTAGAAATGTTCAGTTAATTCAGAATCACTTGAGAATAGCACAGTACAAGTAGAAACATAATGTGGATAACTGAAGAAAAGATCTTTATTTCAAGGTAGGTGATCATGTTCTTCTCAATATTCTCGAAGGAAATGTGTGATGTGTTTTGGGAAGAAGGTAAAGGTAAGTTCTAGGTTCATTGGATCATATGAAATCCTGGAAAAAGTTGGATCGGTTGCATGTAGATTGTCATTACCTCCATGTTTATCCCTGGTATACAATTTTTTTCATGTTATATTGTTGAGAATGTATTTTATAGATCCATCTCATGTTTTGAGCCCAGTGGTAGTTCAGTTGGAAGAGAATCATTCCTATGAAGAACAACCGAGCTAGATTCTTGACCGAAGATAGAATGTGTTGCTGAATAAGGTAACTCATAAGGTAACAGTTTTGTTGAAAACCCATATTGATGAAGGGGAAATGTGGGAATCTGAGAATTCTTTAAGGGATAAATACCCCCATTTGTTTGATAAGTGTATAAAATTTGTGAGGATGCAATTTCCAAAAATGGGAAAGAATGTGACATACCTAATAAATGAAGAAAAAGATATTTTCATATTTATTAATATTTTTGAATTAAAAATTAATTTACGTGTAAGGAAATTCTAGGTTCGATGGAATACCTGACATGTAATAATGTGTTTCCAAAAAAATCACATGTGGCACATAAGGCTGAGTCGTACTGAAAAATAATAATATAATATTACTTTAAATTGTATTTAATGCCTAGAAGATGTATTGGAGAAAATGAATTGAACTAACTAAACTATGATTATACACTTTTTTATATGTTTTTACATTAATCCAATATCATTTGAGGGCTTAAAATGTTAATGAATCCAATTTTAAGCATAAATAATATAATATTATTTTAAAGGTCGATTTACCACCTTTTTATGGAGAACTATTTTAAAATATTTTTTTCGTTACATTTATATGTTCTATTGGACAAAATAAAATTATTCATTTTAATAGGAACATCAAAATTTACATTGGACAATTTTTTTTGTATTTTTCTGATTAATTTCATTTATTAAATGAACAGTAAAAAAATAAAGCATTTTAATTCAAAACATCATTTTAATATAATTTATATATATGGTTAAATTAATATTTTAATTGGTTTTAAAGTGTAATTGGATTAAATTTTTACCATTTTATACAATTTTGGTCATTGGATGTAATTTTACTTTGACATTGGACATAAACAAGTGTTAATCTTTGGATAGATATTATTTATGAAAAATACTTTTTTGGTTATGATAATGGGAATTAATTTTAAAATAATTACTGAATAATTTCTATTTTGAACTTTAAAATTGGATTCCATATTTGGAATCATGACGTATAATTTGGTAAATAGGTAACTTTTATTTTTAGGCATTATGAATGGTAACAAGAGAAAATATTTTATTTACCACGATTAAAGGATAAATCTTGTAAATAAGGGTAACAAATAATATTGTAATAATATTAAATTACCCTATAATGTGTCTTAATCCTATTGTGTGATACATGTACCACCATGGGCATTCGTTGGTTAATTTTGGGACCCCATTGAGCCACATGTATGTGAAAATGGCATTTTAAAAAAATTAATTTAAAGATAAAGAAAATATAACTGAATTATATATTTTTTATTAAAACAATTTTTATATGGGGTAATATAAGTGATCTCTTTGACTAAAAATATTAATTGGAATTATAAAATGATTTCCTAAATCATGGTATTTTATTTATATTTTTATGACATTATTTAAATAAATTTAATTAAGAAACAATGGTGATATAGTAATTAATTCATTAACAAAGGATTTAAAAAAATGATATTATAAATATTAAAATAAATTTATTTTTAAAATTTTTATTCCATTCATGAATTTTAGGGATAATAATTACTTGGTATATTTTAATTAATGATGTTTTTTTTCAAAAGAATAATTTTTGTAATATATTATTTAAAAGACTTAATATGAATAGTTTATAAATTGACATAAATGAGTATTTAAAACAATTAATATTTTATTAAATGATAATATAATCCTAAAAACATATGATTTGGACAACTGACATATATGATATTAAAATTTTGTTAATGATCTATTTTGTGTCACTTGGAATTCCATTTAAATATATTAATCATATAGGTTGAATATATAAGTTGACATGGTAAAAGTTAAATAAGTTAACATAGGGTTACATAAAAATGATAAGGATTAAAAATTATCCAAAACATGTCCAATTCTTATTTGATGATTTTATTTCCACTTATTTTCACATTATATTCGAATAAAATATTTTTTGGTCCTTCTAAAACTGAAAATAATTTCATAATAAAATAAAACTTTCAATCATTTTTATAGAGCCCCTACTCTATCTTATAAAATGTCACCACCTATAACACAGTACACTCACTAATCCTGACCCTTGGCTCGTCCAAAATCTATAACATGATTCTACCAACATCCCTCTCTTTCTCTTAAAATACTTCCCCTATGTATAAGGCAATTCAAGAGAGCCCTTTGGCTCAAATCAAAATAAGTTACATGATTTAATTGTAACATCTTCTCTCAAGTTCTATTAATTTTTTCCTTCACAATACCCCTTAACATTATTTGTTCCATTATATTATAACAACACCAGTATCTCACACACCTCCATATAATGGATAAAAACATATTATTTCAATGGATGGTGAACTACTGCCACAAGAAATGATGATTGTTCAATTTTCTCCTACCACCTCTCATTCTTGGTTTTATGATGAAAGTGTATTTATATGTGATATATATTATATTTATATTACATATATTTTTTTATATTTTTCTTTTATAGCATTTCTTTTTTGGTTTCCATAATGGGTAAATTCAACAATTTCATTTGAGGTAGTGCAGAATATTGCCCCCTCAAAGTGATATGACTCATTCATTCCATATGTGGAATGTATAAAGGATTGATTTAATGAAATTATATATGATATTATACTATAATTATAATATAACTTTTTATCATTATGTTTTTATTCAATTAAATTCAAAATAGAAATAAAAGTAGAGTTCATGCGTACGTACGGCTTACCGTCTCCATGAACTGTGCATTTCATTTCTTATCACAAAATGTTACGTACTGTTATAAATACATAATATATATGATATATGTGGTATCTAAATCATGAATATCATTCAGGAGATAATCAAATTTTGACCACGTAGACAAAATTTAATTATAAGATGTTCATTTTTAACCAAGGTACCAAATATCGACAAGATGATAGTAATTAACAAAATTTTCAACGTAATGTTTATAATGTAGAAATATATGATGTAAAAGAAATAAAAAAATTCAAAAAGGTTCTGAATAAAGAAGATACTAAATTTAGTTTTTATTCATGAGATTAATGAATGAACGAGTGAAGCCATACATGAGGTAAGGAACTTCGTCCCAATATTCCTTCATTGAGGAAAAATTTGTTTTATATTCAACATTCCTTTATATGATGTATAAACCCTGTTGACTTTTAATTTCATTTAAATGAAATATTTTTTCTATTAATAGTTTTTTAAAAAATGTTTTTTAACAAACGTGGTGAAAATGAAATTTCTGCCACCATGAGAATTATTTTATATCTGGATTCTTTACTAAGTCGTAATGTTTTTAAAAGAAAAATAAGTACCATATACTATTTTTATGTAGTTTAGTATTAAAAATTGTTTTGAGAATGGATTTATTATGTAAATATGTTTTAGTTAAATATTATTATTGTAATGTTTGAATTTTATGTTTTCTTTATGCTTGTTCATGTGTTATGAATATGTTATGGTTTTTGGTCATTGTTTACGTATAGGGGTTGTTCTGTGATAAACCTAGGGTGGGTGAGCCCGATAAATCACTATGATGCATTGGGTAACGTGATAGAGGTAAACATTAATGTTTCTCCTAAGATATTTAGAGAATATACTATGACATGTATTCCAAATGTAACTCGATGTGGTAGCATTGAAAGCGTCAATGTAAGTATGTTATGGATGCCACAATTTAGCGTTTTTGATGTATGATTGCTATGTGTTATTTATAAATATTATTATTTCATGAGGTATGTTAAAGATATGATGTTTTGTATTTATTGTTGGACTAATGTTTTCATTAATTATTTTATAACCCTTACTGAGTTTTTTATGCTCATCACATGTTTTTGAAATGTTTTTCATAGGGTATAAGTAAGATTAAAATAAAAAACTAATTAAGAATATTAATATCAATAAAATAATACTTATTTTTCTTAAGGAGTTATATTATTTTGAAAAAATTAGATAGATTAAAAGTTCCTGATTTCTAAAATTTTGAGATGTAATGTAATAGTTATGCCCTAATTTTCTAAAACTCTAAACCAAAAAATATCCCTAATGAGATTTCATAACATAACTCAAGAATATGTAATATTTAAGGTTGGGGCCTTATAGTTGGTGTAAGAGGTCGGTCTAGAAAACATTAGGTGTTAGGATATTGTTAAATTAATATCTATAAAATAATTTATGGAAAAATTGAAATGATATAGATTTTACTGATTACCATGTTTCTTCTGTTATGATAATTCTATGATCATAATGGTTTTCCATAGAGAAAATATGGTTTCTATGATAGGAAAAAATAAAGAAGAAGAAAACCTTCCAAATTCACAACAAGGGATGGTTGGAATTAGAACTGAACAATTAGTTTGTGTGATGGAATAATTAACTCAGGATATAAATGGTGTTGGTATCCATGAACAAGATCATCGAGATTAACCACAGAGGAACATGTCAATAGTGGATAATTTTATGAGGAAACATCCTCCATCATTCCAAATAACATATGAACGTGTGAAAACTGAAGGGTGGATTAAATGACAAGAGATTATTTTCATGTCCTAGGGTGTTCAGAACATCCAAAGGTTAGTCTTACTATTTTTTGTTTTGAAGGTTAATCCAGTCAGTGGTGGTCAATGGTTAAAAATATCCGGGATATTGAGGAGATTGATGCATTTGATTGGGATGAATTACATGGTATGTTTCGTAAGAAATATATTTATAATGTGGTTCGTCTTATGATTATAATACAATTCCGGAATTTAAATCAGGAGGATGACACAATGGCTTCTTATGAAGCAAAATTCATCTGACTGTCATGGTATGATCCAAATTTCATAAGATATCTTGGTAGAAAACCCATCATTTTTTAACAAGATTAATGCCAATGTATCAGATGGATTTTTCTCCTCATGATTTCAAACGTTATGAAAAAGTTTTTCGATTTACAGGGTAGGTGGAAATTATGTTTTTCGATGATCAGGTGTTCATAAATAACAGAATAAGTGGTCGAGGTGGTAGAAGAAAGGGAAAAACTCTTCAAAAAAGACTGATGGTATGAAACTAACATTTAAAATTTGAGAAAATTGTGGAAAAATTAACACTATGTAATGTATGTTGAATTCTAGTATGTTCTACCGTAGTTGTAAAATGGGAAATAAGGCTTGTAATTGAACTGAAAAACATTAGGTTAATGGTAAGAAAAAATATGATTTATAGCGAGTAAATTGTTTTATGTGAAATTAAAAGTGTCATTAAGCAGATGTATGTCCAACGAAGAACCCAACTGAGGGAAAGTAGCCAAAATACAAGAAGAAAGGGCTGGTGAAATCATTTTACACTACTTCAATAGTTGTTGGGCCATCAAATTATGTTTTATCATTTACACAATTTGTTTATTAATATTATTCCTATGGGTTGTTTGATTCACGATCTACAGATTCATTAATTTCAGAGAAGTTATTAATTAAATTGGGAATTGAATCTCAAAACATAAATCACGAACTTATGGTAAATAAACCAAGAAGAAATTTTGAGACAAAAACAAATTATAAGAACCATATTATCCTTGTGTGCAGAAACAATATACCTAAAAACCGTATTGTTTTGACTCTAGTAGAACATGATGTTATTTTGGGATTATATTGGAATTCCATTTATCATAATAATATTGACTATAGAGATTAATAAGTTTCTTTTTAGAAATAATTTCAGTTTATATAAAAACATGAACCCATAATTTTGAAAACATATCAGGAAGTTCAGAAACTAGTAAAAGGTGTAAATGAATGTAAACATGCACATATTGTTGAAAACAATGGATCTGTTTTGATTAATAAATACCCAGTGGTAAATGAGTATATTTAGGTTTTTCATATTGTGTTTCCTATTATAATAAGTGATTTGGATGTTGAATTTATTGTTGACATAATTTTTTATGCTATTCCAATTTTAAATCCACCTTATCGAATGACTCAAATTGAACTTTTAGAGATAATTAATCAATTGCATGAGTGTATATAAAAAGGTTTCATTTGACCTAACACATCATCATGGGGTGCTCCACTCTGGTTTGTTAAAAATAATAATGGTTCAATGAGACTTTTTATTGATTATAGAGCCTTTAGTAACATCACTGTTAAGAACAAGTATACTTTTCCTGACATCGATTATTTGTTTGATTAGCTATGGGGAGCTCAGTATATTTAAATGATTGTTTGGAGGTTGGGGTACCATCAGTTTAATTTAAAGGAAGAAAACATTCTAAAAACCGCATTTCAAAGTAGATATGGCCATTATGAATTTGTAGTTATGCCTTTTGGGTTAACCAATGCACCTGATATATTCATTAAACATATGAATAGAATTTTCTATGAGTTCTTGGATATTTATGAGGTTTTGTTTATTGATGATATTTTGTTTTATTCTAAAATTAAATAGGAGAATGAATGTTATTAATAGGTCATCTTGAAAACCTTAAATGAAATGAAACGGGATCAAAATTGAACTAGTGTGGGTTTAGATTGAATTAAAATTCATTCCTTAGACACATTGTTTCTAAAAAAGGAATAATTTTCAGTCTTGCTAAAACAAAAGCTATTGAAGAATGGAAAATAACCACAAATATAACTGAGATCCATATTTTGTTTGGTTTATCAGGTTATTACTGAATGTTTGTTGAACAATTTTCACGGTTATTTAGGCCACATAAAAAGTTTACTCGAAAAGGTGTTATGTTTGTCTGGACAAAATAACGTGATGATTGTTTTCAGGAATTGAGAAGAATATCGATGAATGATCCAGTTTTGGAACTGCCTTCCAGATATGGGGAGTTTTTAATCTATAGTCATTCATCGTTGAAAGTAATTTCTTTTTTAATAATGCATAATAGTATGGTAATTTCTTATGCTTCATGTCAGTTGAAACCGGATGATTTAAATTACCCTACACATGATTTGAATTTATCTGCTGTTGTTTTTTCTTTAAAAATATGGATGCATCATTTGTATTCATTAAGGTGTGAAATATATACTGATCACAAAATATTAATGTGTATATTCACTCAAAAAGAACTAAACATGAGACAGAGGAGAGGGATAGAATTAATCAATGATTATGATGGCATTATTAATTAACATCCATGAAAGGGAAGAAAGAAGACAATGAGTTTCATAAAAAGGTAGAGTTGGTTTAGATGGGTATGTTACCTAAATATAACACTAATATTTGTTTCTGTTTGGGAAGATATTATATGTGCCTTTTGATTCATAGTTGAAGAATGAGTTGTTATGTGAAGCTAATAGCTCTCTATTTACAGTTTATCCTAGTAGTACGTAGATGTTCAGATATATTCGGGAGTATTATAGGTGATATGGAATGAAAATAGATATTACTGACAGTATTATGAAGTGTTTGACTTGTAAATAGGATAAATCAGTGAGAAAGCTACCAAAAAGGATGCTTCATCTTTTAGTAGTGCCCGAGTTGAAATAGGAAAATATATCCATGGACATCTTTATGGGATTACCAATGACATCTCAATGTATCAAAGTAATCTGTGTTATTATCGATGGATTTAAAAAAGAATCTTAATTTCTTCCTATTCAAAACACTCTATCTCTAGATCATCATTCTTAGTTGTATGTTAATGAGATAGTTAGGTTACAAAGAGTTCTCCTCTAAATTGTATCAGATCATTATCTGAGGATAACCTTTTACTTTTTTAAAGGCATTCATGTAACACGCCGATATTTTAGGAAAATTATTATTTTAATTTCATTGATGTCTTGTGTTGTACGTTACACCAAAATTATCCTATGCTATACGCAACACTGTATTATCTTATATTATATACAAACACAATTCTTGGATTATGTTGCACGCAAGAGCAACTTTCCTCAATATCGTGTGTTGTACGTAATACTAAGATTCACTAAACAATGATATATTGTTATAATATTATTATTAACTAGCCATTATGAATATTAGTAACTAAATTTTTAATTTTATGACATTATAATTCATCTTAGACATTTTATAGAACATGGTATGAGAACAAAATAATATTTTTAGGTAAAATAAGTATTTTTCAAAAAATGAATTTTGGGCACCATTTGATGGCAGACACAGTTTAAATATTTTTTTTACATGTTTATAAGTTCAATTTTTCAAAATAAAATATTTCTTTGGAATCATGATTTAAAAATTTACTCTGGATAACTTTTTCAAATTATCCTGATAACTTTTATATTTTAATAAATAGTTAAAACACACTATATTTTAATTAAAAACCTTTTTTCATAATAATAATTTATATAGTTAAATTAAAATATTGAATAGTTTTAATGTATAAATAGAATATATTTTTACCATTTAATATAATTTAAGTAATTTCTGTAATTTTACACTGAATTCATAACTAAAAACATTTCAATCTTTTGCAAAGTTTCATCTTTTAAAACCCGTTTTCTCAACAGCGGGATTAATTTTAAATTAAATAATACAACTTTTGTGTTTGGAATTTGAAAAAATTGTTTCCATATTTAGAATCATTAGGTCCAAATTATGTTAATAAGCTTCTTTTTATTTTTAGGCATTATGAATAGTAACTATGGTAAATTCTATTTACCATAGTTAAAGGTAAATCAGGTAATTAAGGTTAAATATAATATTATAAAATTACACTAAAACTTGTCTTAATATAATTGGATGATTCTATTTTTCCCTAAATCATACTTGGGTCGAAATGGAATATAATAGAATCCACTAGTATATGATTAAGGCCTTTTATTTATTTTCTTTAAATGAAAGTGAAATATGTATCACTCAAACATTAATAATTAGATTTTTTTTAATATAAGGTTATATAGAATATAAAATTGATTATAAATACTCATTTGAAATATAAATTTTTTTATTTATCATGGTTATTTATTTGTAATTTTTAACAAATATTTAATTACCTTAATAGATTATACATTAATGATGCAGAAATTATTTACTTAGTGAAGAATCAATAATATAGTTTTTATTGAAGTAATAATATCCATAAAAATGCCAAAACACTTCACCAAAACCTATTGTTCGAGTATATCTATGTCATAATCATCCAAGGGCCGATTTTGGGACCATTTGGAGCCGTATTAAATAGATTATGCATTTATATTATTTTATTTTTAATAATGTCAACGGTGTCACCTTCATAAATTAATAAATATATCAATCTAAATGTTGTGATTTTAAGATGAAAAATTCATGTAAAAGTATTATTATGAAAGGAAATGGATTTATCTTTATCTTAGGATTTAAATTTTCATTTTTATGCAGCAAATAAGTACATTAAATAATTATACAAATTAATATAGTTATTACTTTATTAAGAGAAATATCAAATAAATGGTTTTAAAAAAATACTAAAATAAATATTATAAGAACTATTTAATGTGATACACTAATTTTATAGACTCATATGCCATTTTAGGAATCTATTAAATATTTTTTATTGAATATATCACCTCATTGTATTTAATTTAAATTCAAATTATTGAATAGTGTGAAAATTGACAATTTTGATATTTTATAAAAATAACATTTTATTAAATTGTTTACAAATAAAAAAAATATTTAAAAATTACAAATAGAAAATAATATGGTATAAAATTCAATAATTTGTCTAATTATGTAAAATTCACAACACATAATTAATTATTTATAACAATTTAAAAATTAGAATTTTATTACCATAAATAAATTTAAATAAATTAAATAAAGATAAATCATATTGATTAGGATTAAAATAAATTCAAAACATGTCTACATTTTTTTAGATTATGATATTACAACCCTATATCATATAATCTTAGAATGTGAGTCATTTTGGATGTTTTTATGGCGGGTATTAATTTATTATAAATTTATATGTCTTATGATTCCAAAGGTGCCCCTCTCCTCCTATATAAAAGGGCACCTCCTCCCTCTCCTCTTCACACAAAATTGAACCTTCAATCTCAACCAAACCCAGACCATTTCTCTTCTCCACTTCCCAAGAAACATACTAGAGGTCTAGGTCTTCTTCAAATAACAACTTTAGTGCCCGAAGAGGAGGTTTAGAAGAGGCGCGTCGAAGAAGAGGTAATATCCTTTACTGATTATTTCATGTTCATTTCTTCTTCTACTTCCTATTAATTAGTTGTTTAATTATAAAGTAATAACATCATTATAACTAATATACTGATATGTTATTATAAATATGAAACAACACCATTTAACTTACTTTCCATCCTACTGAAAATGAAATCACCACGCATGGGTAGGTACAGAATACCATCTCCACATCGTTGTGTAATCTGTTTTTCCACAACCACCTTACATGGACGGGTATAATGGTGTAATGAATTACTATATATAGTTATTATAAAATGATACTAATTATGAGATATTATATCATCCACTATAATCCCATTCAATAATTATGGGAACTATATCATTGTTCGGGCGTACGTACGGATTACAGTCCCAACGACGCGATATGATTCATTCTCTATGTTAACCATTAATGTTTGATTATGAAGTATATCTAATGAATAATAATGATATATATGACATAATAATGGTACTTTATTTACATATATATATATATATTTATATTTATATGTCATCTACTTACTTCCATTCATGTCAATAAGGAAAGGAAAACAAAGTTCATTCATACATATGTCCAACTATCTCCATGAACAAAGTGTTTTATTTCATTTATCTATCTATTATATATATATACTGAATATATATGATGTATAAATCATGTTTTACATTTTTGATGTAAGTAAATCATGATATAATTAATAATAATTTCAAGAACAACAAGTCCAAACACATACGATAAATGAAACGAATTTACCCAAAACGCTGCTTTAACATGGAATTTACAAAAGAACGGGTAATATAAAGTCATAAGTGAATCATATATGATATCATAAATATTATTATGGTTCTTTTACAAGTTAATAATATGTTTAAACCTACTATACATGAGTTTCGGGCATGTATGGAGAAATTGTACCTAAGGTATGGGATAATTTTTCAAATCGCATTTTTATCTGAGATTTCTTATACGTAAGTATTTACTGGTTTTATATATTTTTCAAACATGTCCATAAAAATGTTTTTCATAATTGGTTTAATAATGATCCATGTATTTTTAATTTCATGGTTACTACTTTTTGTCTTTTACTTTTTTTTATGGATGGAATCTTTCTTTTGTTTACCATATGTGGTACTTTTTGTCTTTTCTGTAAAAAGTACGACAGAATGTTTTTTAACTTATACGGAGTGAATGGATTTTTATGGTTTCAAAACGACTAATTTTCATGAATCTTACATTACAATATTTCATGGTTATTTTCAACAAAATCCATTTCTTTTAAAATTGAATGGCATTTTGGGAAAATAAAATTATTTTGAAGAAGAATTGATAATTTCCTCAAGAATTCATTTCAAGTGTTTTGTCAAAACTATTTTCCATTTAAGATGAGATTATTTAGTATGATTATGTTTCAAGTATATTGTCTCTATTATTTACAAGGTTTGATTATTTTTATGATGAAATGATATCCATTTGTTTTATAAGGATTATGTTATGATGGGATGATGTTTATGAAACCCATTTTATACTTTGGGTTATGAGGAATGACTTATGTTTATTTTGTGGCACAATTAAGAATTATTTTATTATGAGATGGGTGGGACCTATATCTATCTCCAACGCATTTGGTAACGATTTATATCCCATGATATAGACATGGATGGAATGGTATATTAATCCGGTTCTGTGATACTGGACTGCAACGAGGAGTGAACTCGATTCAGTAAGGGACATTGTCCACTAAGATGGTTTGGAAGCAATGCCTTGGATAATATGGAAATAATATCATGTGCTTAATGGTTTCCACAATTAAATGTTTCATTCCCATGATATTTTATCATGATTAATGTTCCTTTATGATCTATGCCTTCTGTACTGCCAAGATTAATATCTCAATATTTTGATGTTTAATCTTTATGTTCATGTTTTTTAAGTTCAAATGTATATGATTTGTTTTATTTTCTCCATGCTTACCCTTAATGATAATTTGTGCTCACCCTTTATATGTTTTCTTTTCCCCGAGAATTAAAGAATGTTTTTTGGTAAGAAAACAAAAGGGGAAGATCTTTATGGGAGATGTTGAAGATCTTTCACCATGATTAAAAGATTATGTTCCGAGTTTCCAAATACACTAAACTATAATGATACTTGAGTTTTGGTTCTTGTTATGTATTAATTATTCCACAAAAGTAATGTAATGTCCATGTACATCAATCTTGGTTCTCTACAGTTGGTATCACAGGAAATGTTTAGTTAACCTTTAGAAACCAGGATGCGAAAACATTAGTGAGATCCCTATAGATATTTCTAAGGTATGTCTAGGGATTTACATATGGTTAAGTATAAGTATAAGTTATAATTCAGGAATTACGGTAACAATCTTAGAATTAAACCTAAGATGATAGATATTTAAGGTACACCCCCTTTATTATGTTGTTTTCCTAGTATTATTTTTTCCTCTCACACAATTATTTTTGGGTTTTTGAAAATGGATGGAAACAAGAAGAATGGAGGATATGATGGAAAATGGAATGATATTGTTCATGAGAAACCAAATGAAATGATATTGGAAGTCCAAACATAGTTTTTATGCCTAATAATAAATATCATAATATGATCAATAATCTCGACTTTGGTATGTTTCCTAACTCAACTAATAAGAGAAAGATGGAGTTTCATGATGATCATAGTGGAAAGAATGTTCAATTTCCCCCAGTTAAATCATGTGGGAAGAGGCATCAATCAGAATGTTTCAAAGGAACTGGAAGATGTTTTGGGTGTGGAAAAGAAGGACACAAAGCCAGTAATTGCAAAGGAAAAGGTTTAGTTAACATAGTGTACAAGGATAATGGTATTTCTAAAACATAAACCATGGTTAAATGTTTTAAATGTGGAATGTACGAGAATTTTTCAAACCAATTCCCTAAGGGAAAATCTCATTAAGAGGACCATAATGGTCATATGGGTAGTATTTATGTTGATGATGATGAAGAGACTACAAATGATATGTGAGATGAAAGAATTTTTGAAGCTCAGTAAATGGTTTAAGAAGGTAGTGGAATGATTTATGTTTATCAAGAGTAATGTTGTATAGGTAATGGTACTATGGAATAAATACACATCTAAGGATTGTTACACTACTGTTTTTCCTAAAGTATTTGAAAGTATATGTTGAATGGTACCGGTAACCATGAAAGGTTATTTATATATTTTTGGAAAGAAGATGATATGCGCATAATTTAGGGATATGGAGAATAAAATTATTGATAATACTAATGATCTCATGACTGGTATAAGGAAAAAGTGACATTATGGTTTGAGTATAAAGATGTTTTTGAATTTTGTTATGTGGAAAGAGTTATCTATTGACAGTATACATGTTTTCACTAATGTAAAATGGGTATTCATTTTTTAAGAGAATACATGATTAAGTTCTTCACATTTTTGGAATGCGATCAAAAAAATATATCATATGATATATGGGGGATAAATGATGGTATTCACATGCGTGTTATGTGACATTTCCAGTAATCGTTTTCATTATACTATGATATTGGACTGATGTATTTTCGATAAGTCTAAATATTGGAATGGATTATGTCGATCATCTGATTTTATTGTTTAAGGCTAGAACTATTTTCAATATTATTTCTGTAATGTTATAATAGTGTAATTTTAGAAAATGGACAACCTGCAGGACGGGCGACAACCCGTCGCGTCAGACAAGGTTGCGAGAATCGAAACCACAACTGATGTGCGACATGTCTTTATCACCTACCACTAGCTTACAAAAAGTCTCTGGTCAGTTGATAATAGTTTTATTTTATAATTATGGATGATTGATGAAGTGTAAGTCCATTTTAGGAACCATATACGATTATTTTCCCTATTGATGGACTTATGTATATTTAATAATTTTTTCTAACATTTAGTTTGAGACAGGTGGAATGGAATATCATTCTATTTCCTGGTTTGATAACACTTCATGAATGAAAAATTCAAGTTCATTTCTTTAAGAGATGAGGTGGAAATTGTTCAAGGAATGAACAACAGTGAGATTGTACCAAATTCAAGAAAGTATTTCTTCTAATTCCAAATTTTTTCAACTTAAGGGAAATGATATTGAAAACCAAAAATGTTGTCCTATTGACCTCATATTTGATGAATCAGATGTTAACTTACATCATCACAAATTTATGGCTTTGTGATTTTTTGTATTTTTCATATCCATGTTCTCTACCACTCTTCATCATAACCTGAGGGTTACATTTCTCTTCCATATCCATATTCTCACCTATGTTCTCCTATGTTGAAACCCAGTGATTAGTTAATTTGGTTAACCGTTACATTTAATAATTGATGTTTTAAATTTATTTTTTGGTATTCCTTTTTACAATGTGGGTTTATATTAAAGATACTATCAAGTATTAAACCAATTATAACCCCGACGAATTTTGAGGGAGAAATTAATTTTAAGGGGGGTAGAATGTAACACCCCAAGATTTTTTGAAAAATATTCTTTTAATTTCATTGATGTATTGTGTTGTAAACAACACCAAAATTATCTTGTGCTATACACAACATCATATTATCTTATATTATCCGCAAACACTTTTATTGGCTTGTGTTACATGCAAGAGCAACCTTCCTCAATAGCGTGTGTTTTCCGCAATACTGAGTTTCAGTAAAAAAAGATATATTGTTGTAATATTATTATGAACTAGAAATTATTAATATTACTAACTAAATATTAAATTTTATGAAATTATAATTCATCATACTGATTTTCTAGAACATGGTATTTTAATAAAATAAAATTTTTGGGTAAAATAATTATTTTTTAAAAAATGAAGTTTCGCCACCTTTTGATGGTGCACCCACTTTAAATTTAGTTTTTGACATATTTATAAGTTCAATTTTAAAAAATAAAATTCTTCTATGGAATAAGGACATAAAAATTTACTTTGGATAACTTTTTCATATTATTCTGATAACTTTCATATTTAAATGAATAGTAAAAAACGATATATTTTAATTAAAAACAACTTTTTTCATCGTAATAATTTATATGGTTAAATTAAAATATTTAATAGTTTTAATTTATAAATAGAATAATTTTTTACCATTTTATATAATATAAGTCATTAAAAGTAATTTTATAGTGAATTCATAATGAAAAATATTTCAATATTTTGCATCATTCTAACTTTTACAACCCCTTTTCTCTACAGTGGGATTAATTTTAAATTAAATACAGAACCTTTTTTGTTTTGAAATTTGAAAAATGATTTCCATATTTTGAATCAATAGGTCCAAATTATGTTAATAAACTAATTTTATTTTTAGGCATTATGAATAGTATCAACGGTAAATTTTATTTACCATAGTTAAAGGTAAATCGAGTTATTAAGGGTAAATATAATATTATAAAATTACCCTAAAACTTTTATATAGATAATTGGATGATTATATTTTTCCATAAATGATAATTGGGTCGTAATGGAATTAAATGGAACCCAATTGTATTAGATTAAGACCTTTTATTTATTTTATTTAAAGGAAAGTGAAATATGTCTCACTCAAACTTTAATAATTATATTACTTTTAATAAAAGGTTATAAAAAATATAAATTCAACTTTAAATACTCATTTGAAAGATAAATTTTTTTTCGTTATCATGCTAATTTATTTGTAATTTTTAAGAAATATTTAATTACCTTAATATCTTATACATTAATGATGTAGAAATTATTTACATTGTGAAATATCAATAATTATGTTTTTATTAAAGTAATAATATCCATAAAAGGCCCGAAAACTTGACAAAAACCAATGGGTAGAGTATATCTATACCATAAAAATCCAAGGGTCTACTTTTGGACCATTTGGAGTCGTATCAAATAGATTATTATATTAATATTATTTAATTTTTAATAATGTCAATGTTGTCTCCTTCATAACTTAATAAATATAACAATTTAAATTTTGTGATTTTAAGATGATAAATTCCAGTAAAAGAATTATTATTAAAGATAATAGATTTATCTTCATCATTGGATTTTAGTTTTAATTTTTATGCAACATATAAGTACATTAAATAACTAAAAAAAATGTTATAGTAATTATTTTATTAAGAGAAATATCAAATTAATGGTTTAAAAAAATATTAAACTAAATATTATATGAACTATTTAATGTTCTCCACTAATTTTCTAGATTCATATGACATGTTAGGAATCTATTAAATATTTTGGATAGAATATTTCGTCTCTGTGGAATATATTTAAATTCAAATAATTAAATAGTTTCAAAATTGACAATATTGATATTTAATAAAAATAACATATTATTAAATTGTTTAAAAATCAAAAAAATATTTAAAAATTACAAATAGAAAATTATCTGGTCTAAAATGTAATAATTAGTCTAATTATGGAAATTTCACAATACATAAGTAAGTATTTATTACAATTCAGAAATTATAATTTTATTACAACAAATAAATTTAAATAGATTAAATAATGATAAATCAAATTGATAAGGATTAAAATAAATTCCAAAGTTGTCGAAATTTTATTGGTTTATGATATTAAAAACCTATATCATCCCATTTTCTAATTTTAGTCATTTTGGATGTTTTTAAGAGTGGTTTGAATTTATTATAATTTAATATTTCTTATGTTTCCAAAGGTGCCCCACTCTTCCATTATAAAAGGGAATCTCCTCCCTCTCCTATTCACACAAATTTGAGCCTTCATGCTCCACCAATGCCCATTTTTCATCTCCACTTATCTATAAATATACTAGAGGTCCTGATCTTCTTCAAAGACCATCTTTAGTGCCCTAATTGGAGGTTTAGAAGAGGCACGTCGAAGAAGAGGTAATATCCTTTACCGATTTTTCAAGTTCATTTCTTCTTCTACTTTATCATATTTATATGTTTCATTATAAAGTAATAAAATAAGTATAACTAAAATACTGATATGTTATTATAAATATGAAACAACCCCATTTCACCTTCTATCCATCCTACGAAAAATGAAATCATCGCGCGTTCGTAAGTACAGAATACCATCTCCACATCGTGGTGTAATTTTTTTTCCACCACCACCTTTCTTGGATGGTTATAATGGTGTAAATAATAACTATATATGGTTTTTATAGCATGATACTAATTATAAGATATTATATCATCCATTATAATTCTATTAAATAATTATTGGAACGATATCATCGTTTTTGTGTACGTACGGATTACAGTCTCTACAATGCAGTGAGATTCATTCTCCATGTTAACCATTCAAGAATGATTATAAAGTATATGTAATGAATAATAATGATATACATGACATAATAATTATGATGTATTTATATATATATATATATATATATATATATCATCTACTTACTTCCATTCAAGTCAATAAGGAAAGGAAAACAACGGTCATGTGTACGTACGACCGACCGTCTCCATGAACGGTGTGTTTTATTTCATTTTACTATCTTATATATATATATATATATAGAATATTTATGATATATAAATCATGTTTAACATTTTGGAAGTAATTAAATCTTGATGTAAGTAATAATAATATCAATATCATCAAGTCCAAACACATACGATAAATGAAACGATTTTACCCAAAACGCTGCTTTAAAATGGAATTGACAAAAGAACAGGTAATATGAAGTCATAAGTGAATCATATATGATATCATAAATGTTATTATGGTTTTTTAAAAGTTAATAATATGTTTAAACACACAATAAAATAGTTTCGGACACGTACGAAAGAAATTGGACCTAAGGTAAGGGATAATTTTCCAAATCTCATTTTTATCTGAGATTTCTTATATGTAAGTATTTACAGGGGTTATATATTTTTCATCCATTTCCATAAATTTTTTTTTCATTAATGTATTAATAATCATCCATGTATGTTTACATTCATGTTTACCCCTTTTTGACTTTAAATTTTTGTTATGGAAGGAATCTTTCTTTTCTTTACCATACATTGTACTTTTTGACTTTTTCGTTAAAAGTACGAGGAGAATGTTTTTTTAACTTATACGACGTGAATCGATTTTTACGATTTCAAAACACCTAATGTAAATGAAGCTTCCTCTACAATATTTCATTATTATTTTTAATAAATTAATTTTCTTTTTAAATTGAATGGTATTTTGGGAAAAGAAAATTATTTTTATGAAGAAAGAAGATTTTCCTCAAAAATTTATTTCAAGTGTTTTGTCAATACTATTTTCCATATAAAATGACATTATTTAGTATGATTATGTTTCAAGTATAATGTATCTATTATTTGAATGGTTTTATTCTTTTTATGATTAAATTATTTCCATTTGTTTTATATGGATTACTTTATGATGGGATGATGTTTATGAAACCCATTTTATACTTTGGGTTATGAGGAATGATTTATGTTTATATTGCGGACCAAGTAAGAATGATTTAATTATTATATGGGTGGGACCTATATATCCCTCCAATGCATTGGGTAAATATTTATATCTCATGAGATAGACATGTCTGGAAAGGAATGTTAATCTGGTTCAGTGATACAGGACTGGAACGAGGAGTGAACTCGATTTAGTATGGGACTTTGTCCAGTAAGATGGTTTTGGCAGCAATGCCTTGGATACAATGGAAATCATAACATGCACTTAATGGTTTCCAAAATTAAATGTTTTCTTCCCATTATATTTTATCATGATTAATGTTACTTTATGATCTATGCCTTATGTACTTCCATGATTAATTTCTCAGGATTTTGATGTTTAAACTTTATGTTCATGTTTTTTTAAGTTCAAATGTATATAATTTGTTTTATTTTCTCCATGCCTACCCTTACAAAGAATTTGAGATCACCCTTTATATGTTTTATTTTCCCCAGGATTTAAAGAATGGTTTTAGGTAAGAAAAAAAAAGAGAAGATCTTTATGGGATATGTTGAAAATCATTCACCGTGATTAGGGTATTATGTTCAGAGTTTCCAAAGACATTAAACTATTACGATCCTTGAGTGTTGGTTCCTGTTATGTATTAATTATTCCGCTAAAGTAATGTAATGTCAATGTACATCAATCTTGGGTCTCTACACTTAAAAATTGATTGGGTACTGAATTAAATTTTAGTACAACTTTTCTTCCATAATCAGATAGGCGGTCAGATAGAACAATTAAGATATTCGAAGATATGAAACCATCTTTCTCAATTGATAACTAGGGATTTTAAGAACAAAATATATCATTGGTTGAGTATTCTTATAATAAATATTTTTGTTCATGTATACATATGGATCCATTTGAGGCTTTATATATGAATTAGTGTCGAACTCCATCTTTTTGGGAAGATGTAGGAGAAATGAAACTGATGGGACCAAAATTGGTATAAGAGATGGAAAAAATGTTCATTTAATTTAGAATCACATGATAACATCATAGATAAGGGATAAAAATTGTGCGGATAACCAAATGAAATTGTTTTCAATCGCGGTAGGTGATCATGTCATTCTCCATCTTTCTCCATGGAAAACTGTGATGCGTTTTGAGAAGAAGGGAACAGTGAGTTTGAGTTCATTGGACCCTATGAAATCCTTGTGAAAGTTAGATCAGTTATAAAAAGAGTGGATTTAAATAAATTTTTATCTGAGGTACCCAGTGTTTTAAAGATTTAATTTTGAGAAATTAAATCCCATATCAATTTCATTTTTTGATTCCAGAGTTATTTCAGTTGGAAGAGAATCATTCATAGGAGGAACTACTTGTCCAGATTATTGACTGAAGAGATCATGTGAGGCAGAATAAGTTAATTAATCAGGTAAAGGTTTCTTGAAATAATGTTATGGTAGAAGAGGAATTATGGGAATCTAAGAATTCTATGAGGGAAAAATACCCCCACTTATTAGATAAGTGAATAAAAATTTCCCGGACACAATTTCCAAAAGGGGAAGGATGTAAATTACCAGGTAAATAAATAATTTGAAATTTACATATTTATTAATATATTTGAATAAAATATTAATTTTAAATTAATGGTGTTTCTATGCTCGATGCCATATTTGACACGTAATAAATGGGTTTCATCGAAAATCTTTTGTAGCAAATAAGGCAGAGTCATACTAAAAAATTATAATGTAATATTATTTTAAATGGTTGTTAATTCCTTTTTGTTTTATTTTCATAAATGAATATAACTAACCACAATAAGATTATACTTGTTCGTTAAAGGTTTTTTTGATTATTCAATAAATATAGAGTCTTAAAAATTGAATGAATCCAATTTTATGCATAAATACACTAACATTTTTTAAAAAGTCGATTTACTTCTTTTTGATGGAGAAACTTTTTAAAATCTAAATTTCATCACTTTGATATTTTATTTTCGAAAAAATAAAATTCTTCTTTAGAATAGCGAAATAAAAAATTACATTGTGTAAAATTTTGTTAATTTTCTAATAAAGTTCATTTTTTATGAATAGTGAAATATACTTCATATTAATTCCAAACTACATTTAAATCAAATTTATTTATATGGATATAGTAATATTTTAATTTGTTTTAAATTGTAATTGGTCTATATTTTTACCATTTTATCCAATGATGGTCATTATATGTAATTTTACTTTGGAATTTCACATAAACGAGTTTAAATATTTTGATAGTTATTATTTCATAAAAACACACTTTTTGTTTTTGACAATACGAATTAATTTTAAATTAATTTATGAAACCTTTGTGTTTTGAATTTGGAAAAACGGATTCCATATTTTGAATCTAGAGGTCCAAACTGTGTAAATTGGTATGTTTTTTTTAAAATTATGAATGGTAATTTCAATAAATATTTTATTCACCATGGTTAAAAGGTAAATATGGTAAATAAGGGTAAAAAATTATATTATAATTATTTTAAATTACCCTAAAACGTGTCATAATCCTACTACATGATACATTTATAACCATAGGCATCCTTTTCTAGAATTTGGTACCCCATGGAGCCACTTGTATGAGAAAATGTCATTTTATAAAAACGAATTTAAAGATTAGGAAAATATAACATAACATATATATTCTACTAAAACAATTTTTTCTGGGGTTATAAGTGATATCATCGACTATAAATATTAATTGGAATGATAAATCTATTTCATATATCATGGTATATTATTTATAATTTTTAGACATCAAATAAAGAAATTTACATATGACATTATGGTAATGGAGTAATTGCTCCGTTCATAAAAGATTCAAATAAATGATATTGGAAATAATAAGATAAATTTATTTTTAATATTTTAATTCCATCCACGAATTTTAGTGATATTAAATACTTGGTATATTTGAAATAATTATAGTTTTATGAAATAATCTTGTTATTATAGATTTTTCAAAACTATTGATATTAATAGTTTATACATTGTCATAAATGAGGTTTTAAAAAATTTAAAATTTATAAAATGTAAAATTAATACTAAAAATATTTTATTAATCCAAAATACGTATATGTTGTTAAAATTTTCATTAATTTATGATTTTGGTTCTTTTGGAAATTTATAGAAAATATATTAACCTTATAGTCGGAATATATAAGAGGGCATGGTAGAAGTTAAATAAGATAACAAAGGGATAAATAAAAAAGATAAGGATTAAAAAATATCCAATTTTTGTCCAATTATTATATGATGATTATTTTCATACTTATGTGAAGCTTATATTCGAATAAAATAAGTTTTGGAACTTTTGAAAATTAAAATAATTATATAATAAAATCTAACTTTTAGTCATTCTTAAAGAGCCCCTCCACCCTCTTATAAAAGGCCACCACCTATAACCCATTACCCACACCTCTAAATCCCATTTTATAATCCAAAGTCTTCTCAAAAAATATCCCAACATCTCTCTAATCCTTCTAGATTCATTCCCCTATGTAGAAGGAAAATAAAGATAGCCTTTTGGCTCAATTCCAATGAAGTTTCTTAATATAAAGGTAATATCTTCTTTCTAGTTCATTTCTTTTGTTTTTCTTCACCAACACACAAAAATATCATTATTTAATTATTTTATAATGACACCAGTATCATAAAGATAATTGAATGTTTTTTGATAAGGATTCAAGCTACACAACCACACATCACCATTTAATGTATACGAATATACTGTTTTTGTGGATAGAGAACTACTGCCTCACGAAACGATGATTGTTAAATTATCTTCTACCACATCTCATTGTGACCATTATGACCGAAATATATTTATATGTGATATATATTATATTTATATAGTCTCTATGAGTATGAATTTTTCTTTTAGAGGTTACCTTTAACATTTCCATAATGGGTAAATACGATAACTTTATTTGAGGAAGTGCGAAATACTGCCCCATAAAAGTGTTATTACTCATTAATTACATAAATTAAATGTATAAAGAATGTTTTTAATGAAATTATATATGATAATATACATGATTTATAACATACCTATTTATAATTACTTTTCAATACATTAAATACAAAAATAATGAATGTAGCATTCATACGTACGTACGGCTTACCATCTCCATAAATGGTGCATTTCATTTCATATACCAAAATCTTATGTAATGTTAGAAATACATGATATTTATGATATTTGTGATATCTAAATCCTGAATAACATTATGTAGAAAATGAAAATTTTAACACTTGGAAAACTTGTAATTATAAGAAGATCATTTTTGACTGAAGTAGCAAATAATGACAAAAAATCAGTTCTTAACATAAATGAAAATGTAATGGTTATAACATGTTAATATGTGATATAAAAGGAATAATAAACTTGAAAAAGGTTCTGAATCAAGTTTAAATTAACTTTAGTTTATTATTATGGAAATTTATGAATGGACGAGTCATGTTAGACGTGGGGTAAGAAACTTCGTCACCACCACCTTTCATTGAGGAATACTTTTATTTAGATTCAGCGTTCCATTATATGGTGTATAATCCCAGTTGAATTTTAATTACATTCAATGGGAATATTTTTTATACCATGAATTTTACAAAAAAAAATTATTTTTAAAGTACACAGTGAAAACGACCTTTCCACCGCCGCGAGCATTATTTGACATTTGGCTTCTTAAACAAGACTTATTATTTTTAAAAGAAAAATAAATACCATATACTCTTTTTACATATTTTGATCTTGAAAATGGTTTTTATAATGGATTTTTTAAGTCAATATATTGTAATGATAAATTATTATTTCAATTTAGAAATTTTATCTTTCCTTTAATCTTGTTCATGTGTTATGATTATTTTATCATTAATGGGAATTGTTTACATATACAGGTGGTTCTATGATAAATCTAGGGAGGGTGAGTGATAGAGAAAATATTTTCAATTAATTTATATTGAAATTAATCGTTTTAAACCCACAAAAGTGTTCCTCTAAGATGAATTGTTTCATTTTTATGAAAATGGTGTGATTTTGAGTTGAATAGTAAAAATTGGCCATTTTGGATTTTTAACATTTTTAAATTATTTCTATAGTTTGGCCATAACATTATCTACACTGATCCAAATTTCAATATTCATTCTTTTCCAGATGCTACACATCCAGTGATTCATTTTCTATTTTTGGACTAAAATCTGAATTGGCCATATGGACACTCAAAAGAAGCTCACAAGTGGGGGAAAGAAAACTATTTTCAGTTAATCTTAGTTTTGGTGTGGGATCCATCACACATCCACGGTGGTCACAAATCTTGTGAAATTCGGTGGGTGGGTGAGAAAGGAGTTGTGGAGCGTCTTTTAGGAAGGAAGAACCGAGTGAATTGGCCGTTGATGGGGACATTAAATCACCCTAATCTGGAGGATTTCGTTTTGGAGAGTCTGACTGGACAGAATAAATTCTCAGAGTAAAATGGTCATAACTCTTGGAATACATGTCCAAATCCACTACAATTTTGAGGGGACACGGACAAGAGAATTAGGAACAACATTCAATAAGGGATTAACATGTGTAGATGTCATTTAATGGGGATAAAGTGCGTCAAAACTCTGGGTACAAATTCTGGATATAAAAGAAGGACAGCTCCACCCTCTCAAATCAGCCCATTCTCCATCCCATTCCTTCCGGGACACCAAGAAGAATATATTTTCGGATTAATTTTTTATTTCTTTTATTTTTCATAGTTTTATAATGCCTTATTCTTCCCCATTCATCTCGATCACCCTTACCATGGTGGGGTAAAATTTTGGAGTGATTGGGGAAGGGTTGGTTTTCTACATTGTAATTCTTGAGTTCTTGGACGCAATTGAATAAATTTATATCATTGTCAAAGTTTTTTTCAATTTATTATAGCTGATTTTATTATCAAGTTTGATCATTCTTGAATATTAATTCCGTTATTGATTTTTTCCTTGGTAAAATAATCAATATCTCCCTCCAATAATTTCTGGTTTATATACGATGGAATAAACCAGGAATTAGTGGTGAAGTACGGGATGATCGTCGGTATGTGTAAAAGGTGTAGTGAATGTTTTTTATTTTTTGGGATAAACGAAACCCGATCGGGTATTTCCCATTTCAATTAAGGATATTCAATTCAAATATTTTACACATGGGAGGAGAGTTGACCAAACCAAGATCTTGGAAAGGATTTCTCTCACAATAATAATTTCACCAATGATGTGAGAGGAAACGAACGTGGAAACTTACTTTAATCAAAAAAGAAGAAGATGTTTGAATTAAATTGAACAAGTATAACATTAAAAATAGGAAACTGACCTCGACCTAATCACCCTTTTTAATATCATAGTTTTTCAATCATTTTAATTTCAAATTTCATTTCAAAAACACAACATTTTTTTACCCTCGTTTTAAAGTGACAACTCATTTTGTGTGCACTCCTCTTCGGGATACATCCTAGGTCAACCACTTTACTACATTTTAAATTAGTAAATAATTGTTTTGCTATGCTTTACGGCATGCGTGAGTTAAACTTGGTTCCTTTTCCGGGGAGGTAGTGCCACAATTTAATTGTAAATATTTGACTTTTTCAATTTAAAAAAAATTAAAAAAAATCTTTTGTCATGTGGAGTTCAAATGCTTATTTCGTTAATTCATGGAACAGTTATCCACCAGTGCAAGAACCAATTATTGAATCACCTTGGTCAATAGAGTATAAAGTTTCTTTCTTGGGTAAACAAATTCAAGGTGCTCGAATCCAAATCATAACAGAGGATGAAATCAAGGATCTCATTGAAACCCTTAAAGAGAACCTCGAATACCCAGTGTTGGAGGGTTTGGCGAGAGAATTAATTGAACTTCAAGAGTATTTTCCGTAATTTTATCAAGAAATTATCAATGTACAACACCAAGAAGGAGAAGTTCACAAGGATATTGAAGCCAAATTTTAAATAATTAGTCAAACAGTTCAAAACCTAGAGACCTCAATAATGTGGATTGTGGAACAGGTACATGCATTGCAGGATCAACAACTGGAGCTAGAACAAGAACCAGAACCAGAAAAATTGATGGATGAAGTATCCCAACAAATCCTTCAGGTTAAAGAACCCATGGAGGCCTTGATGAAATTAAAAGAAGATTAATTGAGCCCATCTCAATCAATGTTTGAAGAGATTGATGAAAAATATTTATCAATTGAAATACATATGGGAGATCAAAAAGATCTGGATAACTTCTGGAATGAGTGTGAGGATCTTCTTGAGCCAACTATTCCTCATATTGTAGATGATTCAACAACATTGAATGAAGAAACCAACCAAGCAGTGGAATTTGAAGAGAAGATAGAGGAGTCTGACTGCCTACCTCTATCTTGGGAAATTAAACTCCAAGAGGCACCTCCCATTCAAGATGCAATTGAAGCCAAACAATATCAGGGAGTAAACCCATTAATAAACTCATTATCTTTTGATTTTTTTGAATCTAAATTGAGTATTACCTCCCCATATTTTAATTTTTCAGATTCAGCCAACACATGAATTTCCTTGGAAAAAGACGATGAAAAAGTATATTCATCCACGTAGGAACATCTAGAGATCCCCAAACCGGTTGAACATTTAATGGAGGGAGTATAAGAGAAGATCAAAGTGGTTTTTATGGAGGAAAATGAGACTCAAGCTACTAACATTGAATGGGAATAATTTGATATTGATTCTTCATACTTAAAGTTTTTTCAAATAGAATAAAACTATGACATTCCCTTTGATTTTTTCCCAGATGTATCATACCTTCAGCAACAACTGGATAATAAAGAAGATGTTGTTCATGCGGAACCCAAGAAAGAGGAGGACTCATTCATTTTCCTAACACCACCATGCATGTTTTATCTCATTACAATAAGGGTGGACTTGGTGCATTTTGACGATGGTGTCCTCAAGAAAAATGAAGAAGTCCATCATGGAAAGAAAAGTTTTTGTTGGTTCATGAGCAAGAAACTTCACCCACCATCAGATTGGGGAAAAACGATTAGAACTAACCCTCTAGAGGATGTCAAAACCCAGGGCCCACTTGGGGGATTAATCCACGTTTTATCCTTATATTCTCATCCTATTTCAATTTTCATTTCATTCAATAAATATCTTATGTCTACTTTTGTTCTTTCATTTATAGGTTTTCAGAGTGCAACACTTAGGAGGATAAATCAATGTTGTAGTGCGAATAAATCAGGTTGTACCTCCCCATCACATTATCTTGATGTTGTGATTCATTTTAAAATTGGCTCACATGTTAAATCAAATTGAATGCATTGAGGACACTGCATCATTTAAGTGTGTGGGAGGGAACCTTTGTAGTATAGGATTTTCATTTGATGTTTGTTTTCAAACAAAAAATGTGTGTTTTCAAATTTTTGAGTGTTTATTTTTCAATTTTTGATGTGTTTCTGAAACTTTTGAGCTGAAATTATTATCAGGACCATTTTTGAAACCCATTTCAATGAGTGAACCAATCTATTACATGAAAACGAGCTTAAATGAATGCTGAAATGACTTCTTTTCAAGTTCAAATCGTTTGGAATTTCATGTAAAGTACACTTATTTTTGAAAACCATGCCATATTTCACTGTCTATATCTTTGAAATCTCTTTCATGTGAGGCTTCTGAACCATTTTTGTCATATTCATTTCATTCACCTCATTTCCAGAGAGAACCAGAATATGCTTGCTTTAACCAGAATTTGATTTATTCCTTTCTAAACGTGAGGGTTGGGGTATGTGTGTTTTAAATGATTGAGGCATTTTTTTGGTTTGAAGTCCCCTTTTAAAATAATCATTTTAATTATGGCCCACCATTACATTTATCCTTCATTGTAGCCCCTAGTATCCATGAATTTCCTGTTAGGTTAGCCACATTAAAAACCAATTTTCCCTATCCTACCTGCTCTTGAAGTGAAATTGCATGATCTAGTTGAACTTAAGTGTGGGGGAAGATGTCTTGTGGTGTAATACCTCATTTGGTTGTACATTGAGTGAAAAATAAATTGTGGAAGAGATGTGTGTGATGCTGAAAAATTATTCTGTTCAAAGCTGTGCCTTTTCTGGAGCTTTCTTGATAATAGAATTTGTGCCTTTGTGGAGCTTCCAATGTAAAAAGAAAGTTGTGCCTATTTGGAGCTTTAAAAAATCATGTTTGAAAAGATTGAAATTTTTTCTACTGAGCTGATTGAATGATGATGGAGTCAATTTTCAACAAAGGGGACGTGAAGGAGACCATATTTGATTGAAAATTAGAATCCTGCAATTTTTCTTCAAAAAGAGCCAAGCCCTCCTTTTTCAGCCTCAGAATTTTTAACATCTAAATCCTACCAACCGAAAGCCACAGAACAACCCTGAAAAGTCCTCATGAGAAACAGATGTCCTTGACTCACATCTGGTGGAGATGTAGGAATTTATCAAGCCCATGGTGACTCTTGTGTGATTTTGGATGAGAAAAGCATTGTTCAGCATTTACATTTGTGAGATGAGAGAAAATTCATGTGAGGTAGGTGTTCTGTGTGCATAGGATAAGAAATGAAGTGGAAATATATTAAAATATTAAATGGAGAACTTGAAATAACTATTTTTATGAGGAATGAAATCTATTTTTTCTTGAAATTTATTTGATAGATCTCATTGATATGTGTTTTAGATTTGATTTGATTTGATTTTTACTTGACTAGGAGTCAAACTTCTAAGTGTGGGGGAATTGATAGAGAAAAAATTTTCAAATAATTTATATTTAATATAATTTTTTTAAACCCAAAAAAGTGTTCCTCTAAGATGAAATGTTTCATTTTTATGATAATGGTGTTATTTTGAACTGAATAGTAAAAATTGGCCATTTTGGATTTTTAACATTTTTAAATTATTTCTAAAGCCTGGCCATACCATTATCTACACTGATCAAAATTTTAAAATTCTTTCTTTTCCAGATGATATACATCCAGGTCTTCATTTGCTATTTTTTTACTAAAAGCTGAATTGGTCATATGGAAGCTCAAAAAAGCTCACAATTGGGAGAAATAAAACTCTTTTCAGTTCTGCGTAGTTTTGGTGTGGGATCCATAACTCATCCCTCGTGGGCCCAAATCTTGTGAAATTTGGCGGGTGGACGTGCAAAGAGTTTTCACTCATCTTTTATGAAGGAATCACCGAGTTAATTGGCCTATTATGGGGTTATTAAATCATCCTAATCCGGAGGATTTTGTTTTGTAGTGTTTGACTGGACAGAATAAATGCTCAGAGTAAAATGACCATAACTCTTGGAATACATGTCCAAATCCACTAATATTTTGAGGAGACACGGCCAGGGGAATTAGGAACAAAAATAAAGAAGGGATGAACACGTGATGATGTAATTTAGTGGGGCTACAATGTGACAATAATCGGGGGAAAAATTCTGGCTATAAATGGAGGAGAGCTCCACCCTGTCAAATCATCCCATTCTCCATACCATTCCTTCCGGGATACCAAGAAGAAGATATTTTCAGCTTTATTTTTTATTTATTTTATTTTTCATAGTTCTATATTCCTTCTTATTCCCCATTCATCTCAATTACCCTTACCATGGTGGGGTAAACTTTTGGAGTGATTGGTGAAGGGTTGGTTTTCTACATTGTAATGCATGAGTTTTTGGACGCAATTGAATAAATTTAATTCTTCTTCAAAGTTGTTTTCAATTTATTATAGCGGATTTTATTATCAAGTTCGATCGTTCTTGAATATTAATTCTGTTATTGATTTTTTCCTTGGTAAAATAATCAATATATCCCTCCACTAATTTCCGTTTTATATACGATGGAATAAACTAGGAATTAGTGGTGAAGTACTCGACGATCGTCAGTACGTGTAAAAGGTGTAGTGAATGTTCCTGATTGATTGGGATAAACAAAACCCGATCGGGTATTTCCCATTTCAATTTAGGATATTCAATAAAAATATTTTACACATGGAAGGAGAGTTAGCCAAACCAATATCTTGGTAAGGTTTTCTCTCACAATAATAATTTCACCAATGAAGTGAGAGGAAACGATTGTGGAAACTCACTTTATTCAACAAATAAGAAGTGGGTTGAATTAAATTGAACAAGTATAGAATTAAAAATAGGAAACTGACCCCGACCTAATCACCCTTTTTAATATCATAGTTTTTTTATCATTTTAATTTCAAATTTCATTTCAAAAACACAACATTTTTTACCCTCGTTTTAAAGTGACAACTCATTTTGTGTGCACTCCTCTTCGGGGGACATCCTAGGTCGACCACTTTACTTAATTTTAACTTAGGAAATAATTTTTTCCATGCCCTACGACATGCGTGCGTTAATGGGAATTGATTACATATACGAGTGGTTCAATGATAAATCTAGGGAGGGTGAGCCATAGATAGCTTTCCAGTGCATTAGGTAATGTGAAAGAGGTAAATGTTAATTTTTCTCCTAAGATATTTAGGGAATATACTGTGATGAGTATTCCAAAATTCATTCCCTAGGTAGCTGTGAATGATACAATTTATTTATGATATGGAAGCCACATGTTTGCATTATGATTTATGATTACAACATTTTATTCATATATATTATTATTTCAGGAGGAATTTTAAAGATCGAATGTTCTGTATGAATTTTTGGAATAATGTTTTATTTCATTATTTTATAACCCTTAATAATCTTTTTTATGCTCATCCCATGTTATTGAAATATTCTTCACAAGATATACAGAAGGGTAATAGAAAAGAATAATTCCGAAGATTTATATCAAGAAAAGAATAGTTTTTTTAATTAAGGAGTATTATTATTATGAAAAAAATGGATAGTGTAGAAGTGTCTAATTTGTATTCTTTTGAGATTTAATTTAATAGATATGACATAATTATCTAAAACTGAAAACATAAAAAGATACTGAATGTGAATTCCTGACATAACTCATTATTATGTAATGTTTATGGTTTCAACCTTATAGTCAGTATCAGAGGTCGGTTTAGAAACATATGGAATTAGGATATTGTGATATAAATATACATAAATTAATTAATGGAAATATTGAAAGGATATAGAATTTACAGATTACCATGTTGCTTTGCTTTAAATATTTCCTTGTTCAAAATGGTTTTCCACAGAGCAAAGAGGGAAGCTATGATGGGAAGACATAAAAAGAAGAAACCCTTCCAAATCAGCAACCTAAGATGGTTTGAATCAGAACTGAACAGTTTTTTGCTGTGATGGAACAGTTGACTTAGGCTATCAATGGTGGTGTTTTCCATTCACAAGATCATTCGGATCAACCACATATGATCATGTCAGTAGTGGAGAATATTATGAGACAACATCCCCCATCATTTAGAGGATCATCTGACCATGTGCTACATGAATGGTGGATTAAATCACATGAGAATAATTCTATTGTCTTGTGGTGTTGATAACATACAGAGTATTGTCTCGTTGTTTACCATTTTGAAGTTGAAGCCAATCAGTGTTGTTCGATGGATAAAAATATTTAGGATAGTGTAGAGATTGATGCAATTTATTGGGTTGAATTCAATGCTATGGTTCTTGAGAAATATTTTCCTAAAGTGGATCGTCTTATAATTGAAAAAAAAAATCCGAAATTTGGGGCTGGAGAATGACTCAATGGATGCTTATGAAACAAAATTCACTTGACTGGAAAGGTATGATTTAAATTTCCTATGAGATATTAATAGTAAAATCAATCATTTTAACCAAGATTAAAACCAACATATCAAATGGATTTAACTTATTGTGAGTTCATACGTTATTAAAAACATATTCAATATATAGGGATGTTGAAAATTGAGTTTTCTGATGATCAGGTGTTCTTTTAAAATCAACAGAATAAGAGGTCAATGAAGTAGAAGAAAGAGACGAACTCTTCAAAAAAGTATGATGGTAATATACACAAGATTAATGTTTGTGAAGTTTTTGGTAAATATCACATTGGGAAAAGTCTTTTGAATTATAGAAAGTTTTACTGATGTGATAAAATAGGACATAAGTCTCATAATTGCACTGAAAAAGATCAAGGTAATTGTACGACAAAATCTGATTTACGGCCAGTAAAATGTTTAATTTGTAATTGAATGGGTCATTATTCAATTTTGTGCCCAATGAAAAACCCAACATAGTTAAAATAGTCGGAACTCAAGTAGAATGTGGTGGTGAAATCCTTTGAAACTACTTTATCAGAAGTTGATCTATCAAATGATGTAGTATCAGTTACATTATTTGTTTATTCAATGTATTCCAATGTGTTGTTTGATTCTGGGTCTACACATTCTTTCATTTTTGAGAAGTTTTCTATTATATTGGTAATTCCATCTCAAAATATGGATCATGAACTTATGGTAAAAACACCTGGTGAAAATGTTGAGACAAAAAGAAATTATAAGAACTATAATATCCTTCTGTGTGGAACGAATCTACCTGAAAACCTTATTGTTCTTCCTCTAGTAGAATTTGATGTTATTTTGAGTATGGATTGGCTTTCAATTTATCATGTTAATATTTATTGTAGAGCTAATGAGGTTTTTTTTATGAAATAATTTCATTTTGTGTAAAAACCTGATCCCTTAATTTTTATAACATATTAGGATGCTCAGAAACTATTAAAATGTGGAAATGAGTTCTACCTTTCACATATTGTTGAAAACAAAAATAAATCTTCATATTAATGATTTTATAATGGTAAATGAGTATGTTTATGTTTTTGATGAATTTTTGTAGTATAATACCAAATGAGGAAACTGAATTTACTATTGACTTTGTTAATTATGAAAATCCAATTTAAAAACCCTCTTATCGAATAGCTCATATTGAACATTTAGATTTAAAGAAGCAATTGCATGATTTTCTTGATAAACATTTCATTCGACTTAACACATCACAATTCGGTGATCTAGTCATTATTAAAAATATATATGGCATAATGATACTTTTCATTGATTATATACCCTTGAATAACATCAATGTTAAGAAAAATCATCCGTTTTCCCCATATAAATGATTTGTTTGATCATGTCTAGGTAGATCGGTAATTTTCAAATATTGACATAATGTTGGGGTACCACCAGTTCAATGTAAATGAAGAATATATTTTGAATACCAAATTTCATATTATATATAGCCATTATGAAATTTTAGTAATACCTTTTGGGTTATCCAATGTAGTTGATATATTCATATATCTTATGAATAAAATTTTCGGTGTGTTTTTGAATAAGTTTGGGGTTATGTTTATTAATGAAATGTTGGTTTTCTCTAAATTTCAATAGGATCATGAAAGTCATTTATGGGTTGTCTTGATAAAAATAAATGAAAATAAACTGTATGGGATACTCAGTATGTGTGAGTTCTGGTTACAACAAATTTCCTTCCAGGGACACATTGTTTCATAAAATTCCATTACTGTTCATCCTACTAAAAAAATGTTGTGAACAATTTCCAAGACCAACAAATATAACCTAAATATATAGTATTTTTGTTTATAAGTTTATTTGCAGAGTTTTGTTGAAAATTTTCCGTAGTTATCTACCCCACAGACATAGTTAACTCAAAAAGGTATTTAGTTCATCAAGATAAAAGAATGTGATAATTGTTTTTAGGAATTTAAAAGAAGATTAGTGAGTGCTCTAGTTTTATCCATGCTTTTTAGAAATGGTTAGTTTTTTATCTACATTGATGTTTTTTAATGGACTTTGTAATGTCCTAATGAAAAATGATCAAATAATTTCTTATGATTCTGGACAGTTGAAACATCATTTGTTAGATTACCTAAAAAAGATTTGGATTTAGGTACTGTTTTTTTCATTAAAATGTTGGATAAATCCTTTGTATGGAGTAAATTGTGAAATATATACTGATCAAAAAATATTGAAGTACATATTCCCTTAGAAATAATTAATCATGTGACAGAGGAGATGGCTAGAATTAATCTCGGATTATGATTTCACGATTCATTACCATCTAGGAAAAGAAAAAAAATAGGCTGATGTTTTGAGTCGAAAGAGTAATGATACATTAACCATGTTACATTTGGAACAAGAAACATTGATTAATGATTTTATGAATTTTGGCATAGAAGTCGATGGTGCAGGAAATTTTTTAGTTTTGTTTCTAGTGTTAGTGAACTCATCCCTAGAAGACAGAATATATAATGTGCAGAAAGAAGACAGTAAGTTATAGAAAATAGTAGGGTTGGTTCAGAAGGGTATGTAACATGAATTTAACATAGATAAAGATTTTGTTTTGTGGTTTTGGAAGAGAATATTGGTGACTTTTGATTCACAGTTGAAGACAGAGTTGTTATGTAAATCTCATAGTTCTCGGTTTTCAATTATTCCTTATATTTCTATGATGTACAGAGATCTTCGGGAGTAATACTAGTGGCATACAATGAAGAGAGATATTACTGAATTTACTATGAGGTGTTTGACTTGTCAATAGGTTAATGTACAGTGGCAGTTAAGGAAAGGGATGCTTCAGCCTTTACCAGCACCATAGTGGAAATAGGAAAATATATCGCTAGACTTCATTGTGAGATTTCTGATTAAATCTCGAGGTAAAAATTATATATGGGTTAATAATGATCGATTGAAAAAATATTCTATTTTTTTTTCTATTATAGATACTCCATATCTAGATCAACTTTCTTGGTTGTATGTTAAATAAATAGTTAGGTTACATGGAGTTCCACTATCCATTTTATTTGATCATGATCAAAGGCTCACTTATAAATTTTTTAAATAACTTTAGAGTTCCTTAGGTTCTAAATTAATTTTTTGTATAGCTTTTTATAATGCCCCAGCCTTAAACCTTAATTAATCTTGAGTTATTACAAGATTACACATTGAGGATCTTTTTAGGTTTAGAGTTTCAGAGAATTAGATCACGAAACTTGCATTACATTCCACATTTAAACAAAGTGGTTACATAAAAGACAGTATTCATTCTTCCCATAAACGGAAACATATTTAAAAAAAACACGGATTCTTTCTTGACACATCCTTGACACTATCATCACATCATGTACCTTTCCCTTGACCTATGAAAAACATTTAAAAAACTTGGGATGAGTATAAAAAGCTCAGTAAGGGTTATAAAAATATGGAAAGGAAACATGAGTTCATATATACATAAGAATGAAATCATACTTTACCCATAAAACATAGGCACTATACATACCTCATCAAACCATGAATAAATCATAGAAATCATATGACATTAAGGTAACTTGAAACATTCATAACATTCTTACGTAGGGAGTAACCCTCTTGTATACGTTTGGAATACCCATCACAGTATATTCCCTAAATCTCTTCGGAGAAACCTTAATGTTTCACTCCTTCGCGTTACCCAATGAATTGGAGAGCTATATCAGGCTCACCCGCCCTTAGTTTATCACGGAACCACCCGTCTTCTTAACAATGCCAAAGAACCATAACATAATATTATCACATAAACCATGCATAAAGGAAACATAACATTTCCACCTTTCAATAACAAGATATCAATACAACACATTGATATAAATACATTATGAAAACCATTTTCAATACCAAAATAAAAGAAAGGTAAAACATGGTATTTATTTTTCTTTTAAAAAGAGGTATGGCTTGTAGAGGAATCCGAAACTCAAATAAAGGTCACGACGGCGGAGAAGTCGTTCTTGCCGCATACGTACGACAAAAAAATTACCTTTTTTTGTTTAGTAAATGCTTTGTAAATAAAGATTCCTTAAAAGTCAAAGGGGTTCACACACCATATAAAATAAGGTTGTGTATAAAACAAAACATGCCTCAATAAAAGGAGATTGAGACGAAGTTCCATACAGAGACGGTATCATTGGATCAAGGATTAATCAGTTACATAACTATGTGTGACAAATGAATACACGAAATATAAGTGGGTATTAAGTGTAAAAAAATCAGAGGACATTAACACATAATCATAGAACGACATGTTCAAGGTGTACACGTTTATCCCAAAGAATCTAAATTGGGTTAAGAAGTTCCCTTGCAATAATTAGACAGCCTAACGGCGTCACTTCAAAATTCAGAAAAAGAGTTGATGAGATATAAAAAGGGTATCTCATCACTTGGAAATAAAATTCACATAAATAAGGATATAATATAACATATCCAAAAATAATATTATGTGAATTAAAAGACATAACAAAATAAGTCTTTTAAAAAGAGGAGGGTGAAAGGTTCCCTTACCGACATGGGTATCTTTCGAAACATACGCCCCGTGAAAGATGGAAAATACATCATTGATGTAAATACTCATAAATGAAAGAATATTACACAATGAGCAAAAGAATGGTCAGTACATACACCACTCAAAGGAAATTGTGGCAAATGTTTGATAAATCTCACGGGAATAAAAGTGAGATGAAAAATCCCTTATGAAAACTCGGCAGCCTAAGGACGCTACTTAAAACTTCCAAAAATGGATTGATGAGATCAAATAGGGTATCTCATCACATTACAATAAAATATACAGAAAGAGGAATATAAAATAACATCCCACATCATTACAAAGAGGAGCTTAAAAGAAGTGACATAAAGGGGAGTACTTAAAGAGAAAGAGAGAGGTTAGATCTCTTACGAAAGTTCGGCAGCCTAACGGCGCCACTCAAAACATCCAAAATGGATTGATGAGAGCGAATAGGGTCTACCATCATATGAAAATAAAAATTACAGTAATATTAATATAAAATAACATCCCAATAACAAGAAAGATGAGCTTTAAAAGGAATGACATAAAAGAGTGTACATAAAAAGAAAGAGTGGAGTAGGATCCCTACCTCAAGTCCAACTTGTCTTGTTCGTTTATTTATATTCCTGAATAATAAACTTTGGTCAATTAATAATTGCATAAGTACCTCCTTTAGAGATTATTATTCAGTTCATATCACATATTATTATTTTATTATAATTGTTTAATAATGTTAGTTCATATCAGACGTTTTTGCCGATGTTCGGTACATGAGTAAAAAATGAACTTGTTTGAAAAAAGATTGCCCATGTAGTTATAAGTAAATAATTTCCAGAATAGTATTAATGATTAAAATATCATATATATCAATTAATTATACATTTCATACTATTCCATATCATTTGGAGATAAAAAACGAAAAGAACCATTTATGGAGACGGTAGGCGGTACGTACGCATGAACGCTACTTTCATTTTTTGTCATATTAATGGAATTAAAACAAAATGAGAGAGATATATATATATGTTATAATTACATAATGAAATACATAATTTTTATGTAATATATTACATATATATCCATTATATATATGTACATATAATATTACATAACATTTTCAGATAAGAAATGAAATTTACCGTTCATGGAGATGGTAAGCCGTATGTACACATGAATGCTACTTCCATTTATATTTCATATTTAATGGAATTAAAACATAATTATACTTAATAGTATTTTAATTCCAGTATGGTATCATATATAATATCATTAAATATATCCTTTATACGTACCACATATGGTATTAACGAATGAAATCACTTTGAGGGGCGGTAGTCCGCACTTCCTTAAATGAAGATATCGTGTTTACCCATAATGGAAACCATAAATGTATGCCCAAAATGAAAAATACAGTAGCTTAAGAAAACATTAACATATTATATATCATATATAAATATAGTGTCATCTTAATATCCACCTTTGAAGGTGTTAGAAGAATGTTGAACAATCATCGTTTCGGGAGGCAGAAATTCACCATCCACAGAAACAGTATGTTCTTTAACCATTAGATGTAGGTGTGTGAAAGTGTAGCTCGAATACTTTTTATAACAACATCCTAGTATATTGAAGATACTGTAGTTGTTACAAAATAAATGAATAAAAAGTGTTTATGGGGTTGGAGAAGCAAAATAAAACAAAAGGACTCAAGTGAAGACATTACCTTAAAATCGGGTAACTCCCTTTGGTTTGAGCTCAAAGTCTTCCTTGGGAAGACTTCTGCCCAAAGTGTGGCTTCAAGGAGTAAGAGAGGGAAGTGTAGAGACAAAATGGGCAGAGTTTGGCCAAGCCAAAGGCTTGGGAGTGTGGGTAAGGAGGTAGAGGTGGGGGCCTTTTATAAGAGGAGAGGACGGGCACTCTTGGAAGGTAAAGAAAAGTCACTTCATTTTAAAATGGTATTCAGATTTAAGAGGTCCCACATAGATGTGTATAGAGTATAAGGTGATAAGGGTTCTAAATCCACTCATCCAATAGGTTTTGGACATGTGTAGGTCTTATATATTACACTATCTTTCCATTTTATTTAAATCGTTAAATAATGAGGTCATCGCTGCATCATCATTATGTCATAAATAATTTAATATATTTAATGTATAAAAATTATAAAAAAATACTATAATGTAGGATATCTTTTTAGATTTCCAATGAATAATTAAAGTCAAAAATTGGATTTGTATAACCCCATGTAAAAACTGTTTTAGTTAAACTTTTCATGTTTGTCTCATTTTTACTTTAACTTTAAATAAAAAGATATTAATGTCATTTTCCAACCAAAGTGGCTTCATGGGGTCTCCAAGTTGACCCATGGGTTTTCTTGGTCTTCCATGACACATACAATGAGGTTAGGACATGTTTCAAGTTCATTTCATATTATTAAAACTTTATTTTCACCTTAAACTACACTAATTACCTCTAATCGCGATTAAAAACTTAATAAGTTACTATTTACCACAAAATTATTTTAATCCGATTGAACCACATTTTATTTCTTAATGACAACCATGTATGTCATATTTTTGAAATTCAAAACACAAAGATGGAAAAATTTCATTTAAACGGAAAAATCAGTTTTTATAAGTACCACTTAGTGGTTTCACTATTCATCAAAAATTGAAGTTTTTCAGAAAAATCCCAAAAATTCACCCTAAGCTATATTTGATATTCTGAATTCAAAAATGAATTCTATTTTACAAAATTCAAAACATATAAGTCACATTAATTAATTTAATAATTAATTACCACTGTCAGAGCAAATAGCGAGTTTTTATGAAACAATAAGTATCAAAAGATTGACACTAGTTTAAGTTTGATTTCAAAGTGAAATTAATTTCAACGACCACTATTGGATTTAATGGAAAAAATATATTATAATTTCACTTTAAATCCAATTCAATAGATAATCTAATCATATAAATAAATTAGATTAAAAAGAGGTTTTGAATTAAAATACAACATTTTACACTATTCATTAAAAAATGAACTTTATCAGAAAGATACCAAAAATTTAAACAAAGTAAATTTTGATGTCCCAATTATTAATAAGAGATTTATTTTTTCCAAAAGGATCTATAATAGTGGAAAAAACTATATTTAATGACAGTTCTCCATCAAAAGGCGATCAGTGAACCTTTAGTGAAAACTAGGGCATATACGCCTAAAATTGAATTCTATCCGTATTTTATGCCTTTATCTTTTATTGGATAAATTTAAAAACATTTAAAAACATATATAATCATATTTTAGTTATTTCTATCCATTCCCACCAATATAACGGCTACATGTTAACTACCATTTAAAATAATATTATTTTATTATTAGAGTGCAACGTAAGATTCCCAAGAAACTCGTTGTTGCGTGTTGGGTACACCATCGAGCATAGCGTCCCCTTTAAAGTCATATTAATATTTTATTCACAAATATGGATAAATATGAAATTGTTATATTCTTTATTTATCTGGGGTGTTACATCCTTCCCCCCTTTTGGGAATTGCGTCCTCGCAATTTTTAAAATTGAGCTTGGAAACATCCTTGAAAGTCCCACATCGGAACAAGAGTCGGTAAAACAATCACTTTAAAATAAAGGAAGATATGTACCGAGGTCACTAGAGTTAACCCATATGTATAAAATCATGGACATGGAAGAAAAATAAAAGGGTCGTGTTCTTGAGGGAGAGTGATAGTAAACATGTCTAGGAGAAAGTTAACCATAAGAAAATCACAAACGTGTGATGGGTTAAAAGGTATTCAATTCCCCAGTAGGAAAAGTTAATAGACAACATTTTTGTTTTAAGTTACTTTTTATTGTAGAATTTATTCATAAGGAAACATAATCACTTATCATGTTGACTTTCAACTTTTTCTAGATTCCTTAATCAAACTCATATTTTTTTCCAAAAGACGAGTATTTAGGGAGACTTGTTCGCATAAAGAGTACTATAATCAACTTCTAGAGAATCACCTAATCCACCAAAGAGAACTATATACATCCCATGTCTTTAGACTTTAACCAAAACCAAAACCAAAAAAGGTTAGTACAAGATTAGAAAATCCACAAAAGGATAACCCTTTATAAAAAGAAAATATATTCTTAATCTCCAAAATTTGTCCAACAAACCCAAAGATCAAAGAGAACCATTTGATAAACAAATTGTCCATAAAATCCTTCAAATTAAACCAAAATAATATTGAAACCCAAATACTTGAAGGATTTAGTCACATAGTCTTCCAATTTAAATCGTAACATTTATCTCCGAACAACATCAGTTGCTCCTAAAGTCTCGTATTGAAAAGTAATTAACCTAATCACATATCCTCCATGATAGTTTAATTATTTTGATAAATAACCCAAAATCAACTTACTCTTAATTCATTATATCATATAACTAAAATGAATCAGTCAAACTAACCAGGGATTTCACGTAGTCCAGTGGTAGGCAATAAATACCAGTCGCACTTTGGTTGTGGGTTCGATTCCCGCAGCATTGTCCGACGCGACGGGTTGTCACACGGTCTGCGTGTTGTCCTTTTTCCAAAACTATATAATTCTTAAATCATTCCCCAAAAAGAGATAAAATAATCAAAAATGATCATAACATATTTTAACCTCATGTTTATCTCATGCCTTTCATTTTCCAGCATATCATATAATAACCCATAATTACCTCAAATGTAAGGATCAAATAAACTCTAATGGTTACCTTTATAATTATTACCTGAACTTCCACATCGATTGGTCATCTCATACATGATTCATTACAGAACATACCAAGGTTTAAGTGGTTGATCATGACTCCTTGATATTTGGTTTTGAACAACCACATGTTTCGTCATTGAATCCTCCATTTTATCTATTATCTTAATCATTGAACCACCAAAGTTTCCTTCAAACTTGTTGTCTCTTTGGTTCCTGCTAGATCCATCCATTCACTAAAAACAGAAAAGTCAGTGTGAGTATATCAACAAAACCATCATGGTCTAATGAGGAAGGTAAACACTAAGATATACTTACTCATTCACATTATCTAAAACTAGGACTCTTTCTGAAATCCTAACCATTATGGTAATGTCACTTATTCTTAAAGAATACCCTAACCTATAAATTTATCTAAACTGACCTCTGATACCAACTATAAGGCCCCATCCTTAAACCATACCTAATCTTGAGTTATTACAGGATTACACATTGAGGATATTTTTTGGTTTAGAGTTTCAGAGAATTAGATCAAGAAACTTGCATTACATTCCACATTTAAACAAAGTGGTTACATAAAATACAATATTCATTCTTCCCATCACCGGAAACATATTTAAAATAAAACACGGATTCTTTCTTGACACATCCTTGACACTATCATCACATCATGTATCTTTCCCTTGACCTGTGAAAAACATTTAAAAAACTTGGGATGAGCATAAAAGCCCAGTAAGGGTTATAAAAATATGGAAATGAAACATGAGTTCATATATACATAAGAATAAAAATCATACTTTACCCATAAAACATAGGCACTTTAACACACCTCATCAAACCATGAATAAATCATAGAAATCATAGGAAATTAAGGTAACTTGAGGCATTCATAACATTCTTACGTAGGGAGTAACCCTCTTGGTTACGTTTGGAATACCCATCATAGTATATTCCCTAAATATCTTCGGAGAAACCTTAACGTTTCACTCCTTCACGTTACCCAATGCATTGGAGATCTATATCGGGCTCACCTTCCCTTAGTTTATCATGGAACCACCTGTCTTCTTAACAATTCCCAAGAACCATAACATAATCTTATCACATAAAACATGAATAAAGGAAACATAACATTTCCACCTTTCAATAGCAAGATATCAATACAACACATTGATATAAATACATTATGAAAACCAATTTCAAAACCAAAATAAAAGAAATGTAAAACATGGTATTTATTTTTCTTTTAAAAAGAGGTATGGCTTGTAGAGGAATCCGAAACACAAATAATGGTCACGACGGCGGATAAGTCGTTGTCGCCGCATATGTATAACAAAAACATTCCCTTTTGTCATTTAGTAAATGATTTGTATAAAAATATTCCTTAAAAGTCAAAGGGGTTTATACACCGTATAAAAAAGGTTATGTATAAAACAAAATATGCCTCAATGAAAGGAGATTGAGACGAAGTCCCATACAAAGACGGTATCATTGGATTAAGGATTAATCAGTTACATAACTATGTGTGACAAACTAATACATGAAATATAAGTGGGTATTAAGTGTAAAACAATCAGAGGTCATTCACACATAATCATAGAACGACATATTCAAGGTGTACAAGTTTATCCCAAAGAATCGAAATTGGGTTAAGAAGTTCCCTTGCAATAATTAGACAGCCTAACGGCGTCACTTCAAAATTCAGAAAAAGAGTTGATGAGATATAAAAAGGTTATCTCATCACTTGGACATAAAATTCACATCAATAAGGATATATAATAGAATATCCCAAAATAATATTATGTAAATTAAAAGACATAACAAAATAAGTCTTTTAAAAAGAGGAGGGTGAAAGGTTACCTTACCGACATTGGTATCTTTCGAAACATATGCCCCGTGAAAGAAGGACAATACATCATTGATGTAAATACTCATAAATGAAAGAATATTACACAATGAGAAAAAAAAATTGTCAGTACATTCACCACTCAAAGGAAATTGTGGAAAATGTAGCATAAATCTCACGTGAATAAAAGTGAGATGAAAAATACCTTACGAAAACTCGGCATCCTAACGGCGCCACTTAAAACTTCCAAAAATGGATTGATGAGATCAAACAGGGTATCTCATCACATTAAAATAAAATGTACAGAAAGAGGAATATAAAAGAACATCCCCCATCATAACAAAGAGGAGCTTAAAATAAGTGACATGAAGGGGAGTACTTAAAGAGAAAGAGAGAGGTTAGATCTCTTACGAAAGTTCGGCAGTCTAACGGCGCCACTCAAAACATCCAAAATGGATTGATGAGAGAGAATGGGGTCTCTCATCATATGAACATAAAAATTACAGTAATATTAATATAAAATAACATCCCAATAACAAGAAAGATGAGATTTAAAAGGAATGACATAAAAGAGTGTACTTAAAAACAAAGAGTGGAGTATGATCCCTTACCTCAAGTCCAACTTGTCTTGTTCGTTTCTTTATATTCTTGAATAATAAACATTGGTCAATTAATAATTGCCTATGTACCTCCTTTAGAGATTATTATTCAGTTCATATCACATATTATAATGTTATAATAATTTTATTACTAATGTTAGTTCATTTCAGACGTTTTTGCCGATGTTTGGTACATGAGTCAAAAATGAACTTGTTTGAAAAAAGATTGCCCGTGTAGTTATAAGTAAAAATTTCCAGAATAGTATTAATGATTAAAATATCATATATATCCAGTAAATATTCATTTCATACTATTCCATATCATTTGGAGATAAAAAACGAAAAGCACCATTCATGGAGACAGTATGTCGTACGTATGCATGAACGCTACTTTCATTTTTTGTCATATTAATGGAATTAAAACAAAAAGAGACAGATATATATATGTTATAATTCCAGAGTTATATCCATAATTTTGATGTAATATATTACATATATATCCATTATATATATGTACTTATAATATTACATAACATTTTTAGATATTAAATGAAATGTACCGTTCATGGAGACGGTAAGCCGTACGTACGCATGAACTCTACTTCCATTTCTATTTCATATTTAATGGAATTAAAACATAATGATACTTAATAGTATTTTAATTCCAGTATGGTATCATATATAATATCATTAAATATATCCTTTATATGTACCACATATGGTATTAACAATCAAATCACTTTGAGGGGGCGGTAGTCCGCACTTCCTTAAATGAAGATATCGCGTTTACCCATAATGGAAACCATAAAGGTATGCCCAAATTGAAAAATACATAAACTTAAGGAAAACATAAACAAATTATATATCATATATAAATATAGTGTCATCTTAATGGCCACCTTTGAATGTGTTAGAAGAATGTTGAACAATCATCGTTTCGGGAGGCAGAAATTCGCCATCCACAGAAACACTTTGTTCTTTAACCATTAGATGTAGGTGTGTGAAAGTGTTGCTCGAATCCTTATTATAAAAACATCATAGTATATTTATGATACTGGTGTTGTTACCAAAGAAATGAATAAAAAGAGTTTAGGGGGTTGGAGAAGAAAAATAAAACAAAAGGACTCAAGTGAAGACATTACCTTAAAATCGGGTAACTCCCTTTAGTTTGAGCTCAAATGCTTCCTTGGGAAGACTTCTGACCACTGTTGGGCTTCAAGGAGTAAGAGATGGAAGTGTAGATACAAAATTGGCAGAGTTTGGCCGATACAAAGGCTTTGGGAGTGTGGGTAAGGAGGTAGAGGTGGGGGCCTTTTATAAGAGGAGAGGAGGAGCACTCTTGGAAGGTAAAGAATAGTCACTTTAATTTAAAATGGTATTCAGATTTAAGAGGTCCCACATTGATGTGTTTCGAGTATAAGGTGATAAGGGTTCTAAATCCACTCATCCAATAGGTTTTGGACATATGTAGGTCTTATATATTACATTATCTATCGATTTTATTTAAATCGATAAATAACGAGGGCATCGCTGCATCATCATGATGTCATAAATAATTTAATATATTTAATGTCTAAAAATTATAAAACAAATACTATAATGTAATAAATCTTTTTATCTTTCCAATTAATATTTATAGTCAAAAATCTGATTTTTAAAACCCCATGTAAAAATTGTTTTAGTAAACCTTTTCATGTTTGTCTCATTTTTAATTTAACTTTAAATAAAAAGATATTAATGTCATTTTCCAACCAAAGTTGCTTCATGGGGTCCCCAAGTTGACCCATGGGATGTCTTGGTCGGCCATGACACATCCAGTGAGGTTAGGACACGTTTCATGTTCATTTCATATTATTAAAACTTTATTTTCACCTTAAACTACACTAATTACCTCTAATCGCGATTAAAAACTTAATAAGTTACTATTCACCAAAAAATTATTTTTATCCCATTGAACCACATTTTACTTCTTAATGACAACCATGTATGTCGGATTTTTGAAATTCAAAACACAAAGATGTCCAAATTTCATTTAAACGGAAAAATCAGTTTTTATAAGTACCACTTAGTGGTTTCACTATTCATCAAAAATTGAAGTTTTTCAGAAAAATCCCAAAAATTCACCCTAAGCTATATTTGATATTCTGAATTTAAAAATTAATCCTATTTTACAAAATTCAAAACATATAAGTCAGATTAATTAATTTAATAATTAATTCCCACTGTTAGAGTAAATAGCGTGTTTTTATGAAACAATAAGTATCAAAAGATTGACACTAGTTTAAGTCTGATTTCAAAGTGAAATTAATTTCAAAGACCACTATTTGATTTAATGGTAAAAATATATTCTAATTTAACTTTAAAACCCATTTAAAAGATAATATAATCATATAAATAAATTAGATTAAAAAGAGGTTTTGAATTAAAATACAACATTTTACACTATTCATTAAAAAAATGAACATTATCAGAAAGATACCAAAAATTTACACAAAGTAAATTTTGATGTCCCAATTATTAATAACAGTTTTATTTGTTCCAAAAGGATGTATAAGAGTAGAAAAAACTATATTTAATGACGGTTCTCCATCAAAAGGAGATAAGTGAACCTTTAGTGAAAACTAGGGCATATACGCCTAAAATTGAATTCTTTCCGTATTTTATGCCTTTATCTTTTATTGGATAAATGTAAAAACATTTAAAAACATATATAATCATATTTTAGTTATTTCTATACATTCCCGCCAATACAATGGCTACATGTTAACTACCATTTAAAATAATATTATTTTATTATTAGAGTGCAACGTAAGATTCCCTAGAAACTCGTTGTTGCGTGTTGGGTACTCCATCGAGAATAGCGTCCCCTTTAAAGTCATATTAATATTTTATTCACAAATATGGATAAATATGAAAATGTCATATTCTTTATTTACATGGTGTGTTACATCCTTCCCCCCTTTTGGGAATTGCGTCCTCGCAATTTTTAAAATTGAGCTTGGAAACATCCTTGAAAGTCCCACATCGGAACAAGAGTCGGTAAAACAATCACTTTAAAATAAAGGAAGATAAGTACAGAGGTCACCCGAGTTAACCCATATGTAGAAAATCATGGTCATGGAAGAAAAAGCAAAGGGTCGTGTTCTTGAGGGAGAGTGATAGTAAACATGTCTAGGAGAAAGTTAACCATAAGAAAATCACAAACCTGTGATGGGTTAAAAGGTATTCGATTCCCCAGTAGGAAAATATAATAGACAACATTTTTGTTTTACGTTACTTTTTATTGAGGAATTTTTTCATAAGGAAACATAATCACTTATCATGTTGACTTTCAAATTTTACTAGATTCCTTAATCAAACTCATATTTTTTTCCAAAAGACGAGTATTTAGGGAGACTTGTTCGCATAAAGAGTACTATAATAAACTTCTAGAGAATCACCTAATCCACCAAAGAGAACTATATACTTCCCATGTCTTTAGACTTTAACCAAAACCAACCCCAAAAAAGGTTAGTACAAGATTAGAAAATCCAGAAAAGGATAACCCTTTATAAAAAGAAAATCTATTCTTAATCTCCAAAATTTGTCCAACAAACCCAAAGTTCAACGAGGACCATTCGATAAACAATTTGTCCGTAAAATCCTTCAAAGTAAACCAAACTATTATTGAAACCCAAATACTTGAAGGATTTAGTCACATAGCCTTCCAATTTAAATCGTAACATTTATCTCCGAACAACATCAGTTGCTCCTAAAGTCTCGTATTGAAAAGTAATTAACCTAATCACATATCCTCCATGATAGTTTAATTATTTTCATAAATAACCCAAAATCAACTTAATATTAATTCATTAAATCATATAACTAAAAAGAATCAGTCAAACTAACCAGGGACTTCACGTAGTCCAGTGGTAGGCGATAAATACCAGTCACACTTTGGTTGTGGGTTCGATTCCCGCAGCTTTGTCCGACGCGACGGGTTGTCACACGGTCTACGTGTTGTCCTTTTTCCAAAACTATATATTTCTTAAATCATTCCCCAAAAAGAGATAAAATCATCAAAAATGATCATAACATATTTTAACATCAAGTTTATCTCATGCCTTTCATTTTCCAGCATATCATATAATAACCCATAATTACCTCAAAAGTAAGGATCATATAAACTCTAATGGTTACCTTTATAATTATTACCTGAACTACCACATTGATTGGTCATCTCGTACATTATTCATTACATAACATACCAAGGTTCAAGTGGTTGATCATGACTCCTTGATATTTGGTTTATAACAACCACGAGTTTCGTCATTGAATCCTCCATTTTATCTAGTATCTTAATCATAGAACCACCAAAGTTTCCTTCAAACCTGTTGTCTCTTTGGTGGCTGCTAGATCCATCCATTCACTAAAAACAGAAAAGTCAGTGTGATTATATCAACAAAACCATTATGTACTAATGAGGAAGGTAAACACTAAGATATACTTACTCATTCACTTTATCTAAAACTATGACTCTTTCTGAAATCATAACCATTATGGTAATGTCACTTATTCTTAAAGAATACCCTAACCTATAATGTTATCAAAACCGACCTCTGATACCAACTATAAGGCCCCAGCCTTAAACCATACTTAATCTTGAGTTATTACATGATTACACATTGAGGATCTTTTTAGGATTAGAGTTTCAGAGAATTAGATCATGAAACTTGCATTACATTCCACATTTAAACAAAGTGGTTACATAAAATACAATATTCATTCTTCCCATCAACGGAATCATATTTAAAATAAAACAGGGATTCTTTCTTGACACATCCTTGACAATATCATCACATCATGAACATTTCCCTTGACCTGTGAAAAACATATAAAACACTTTGGATGAGCATAAAATGATCAGTAAGGGTTATAAAAATATGAAAAGGAAACATGAGTTCATATATACATAAGAATGAAATCATACATTACCCATAAAACATAGGCTCTTTAAAATACCTCATCAAACCATGAATAAATCATAGAAATCATAGGACATTAAGGTAACTTTAGGTATTCATAACATTCTTACGTAGGGAGTAACCCTCTTGGTTACGTTTGGAATACCCATCATAGTATATTCCCTAAATCTATTCGGAGAAACCTTAACGTTTCACTCCTTCGCGTTACCCAATGCATTGGAGAGCTATATCGGGCTCATCCGCCCTTAGTTTATCACGGAACCACCTGTCTTCATAACAATGCCCAAGAACCATAACATAATCTTATCACATAAAACATGCATAAAGGAAACATAACATTTCCACATTTCAATAACAAGATATCAACACAACACATTGATATAAATACATTATGAAAACCATTTTCAATACCAAAATAAAAGAAAATTAAAACATGGTATTTATTTTTCTTTTAAAAATAGGTATGGCTTGTAGAGGAATCCGAAACTCAAATAAAGGTCACGACGGCGTAGAAGTCGTTGTCGCCGCATACATACGACAAAAACATTCCCTTTTGTCGTTTAGTAAATTCTTTGTATAAAAATATTCCTTAAAAGTCAAAGGGGTTCATAAACCATATAAAATAAGGTTGTGTATAAAACATAATATGTTTCAATGAAAGGAGATTGAGACGAAGTCCCATACAAAGACGGTATCCTTGGATTAAGGATTAATCAGTTACATAACTATGTGTGACAAACTAATACCCGAAATATAAGTGGGTATTAAGTGTAAAACAATCAGAGGTCATTAACACATAATCATAGGACAACATATTCAAGGTGTACAAGTTTATCCCAAATAATCGAAATTGGGTTAAGAAGTTCCTTTGAAATAATTAGACAGCCTAACGGCGTCACTTCAAAATTCAGAAAAAGAGTTGATGAGATATAAAAAGGGTATCTCATCACTTGGACATAAAATTCACATCAATAAGGATATATAATAGCATATCCCAAAATAATATTATGTGAATTAAAAGACATAACAAAATAAGTCTTTTAAAAAGATGAGGGTGAAAGGTTCCCTTACTGACATGGGTATCTTTCGAAACATACGCCCCGTGAAAGAAGGACAATTCATCATTGATGTGAATACTCATAAATGAAATAATATTACACAATGAGAAAATTAATTGTAAGTACATACACCACTCAATGGAAATTGTGGCAAATGTAGCATAAATCTCATGGGAATAAAAGTGAGATGAAAAATCCCTTACGAAAACTCGGCAGCCTAACGGCACCACTTAAAACATCCAAAAATGGATTGATGAGATCAAACAGGGTATCTCATCACATTAAAATAAAATGTACAGAAAGAGGAATATAAAAGAACATCCCCCATCATAACAAAGAGGAGCTTAAAATAAGTGACATGAAGGGGAGTACTTAAAGAGAAAGAGAGAGGTTAGATCTCTTACGAAAGTTCGGCAGTCTAACGGCGCCACTCAAAACATCCAAAATGGATTGATGAGAGAGAATGGGGTCTCTCATCATATGAACATAAAAATTACAGTAATATTAATATAAAATAACATCCCAATAACAAGAAAGATGAGATTTAAAAGGAATGACATAAAAGAGTGTACTTAAAAACAAAGAGTGGAGTATGATCCCTTACCTCAAGTCCAACTTGTCTTGTTCGTTTCTTTATATTCTTGAATAATAAACATTGGTCAATTAATAATTGCCTATGTACCTCCTTTAGAGATTATTATTCAGTTCATATCACATATTATAATGTTATAATAATTTTATTACTAATGTTAGTTCATTTCAGACGTTTTTGCCGATGTTTGGTACATGAGTCAAAAATGAACTTGTTTGAAAAAAGATTGCCCGTGTAGTTATAAGTAAAAATTTCCAGAATAGTATTAATGATTAAAATATCATATATATCCAGTAAATATTCATTTCATACTATTCCATATCATTTGGAGATAAAAAACGAAAAGCACCATTCATGGAGACAGTATGTCGTACGTATGCATGAACGCTACTTTCATTTTTTGTCATATTAATGGAATTAAAACAAAATGAGACAGATATATATATGTTATAATTCCAGAGTTATATCCATAATTTTGATGTAATATATTACATATATATCCATTATATATATGTACTTATAATATTACATAACATTTTTAGATATTAAATGAAATGTACAGTTCATGGAGACGGTAAGCCGTACGTACGCATGAACTCTACTTCCATTTCTATTTCATATTTAATGGAATTAAAACATAATGATACTTAATAGTATTTTAATTCCAGTATGGTATCATATATAATATCATTAAATATATCCTTTATAAGTACCACATATGGTATTAACAATCAAATCACTTTGAGGGGGCGGTAGTCCGCACTTCCTTAAATGAAGATATCGCGTTTACCCATAATGGAAACCATAAAGGTATGCCCAAATTGAAAAATACATAAGCTTAAGGAAAACATAAACAAATTATATATCATATATAAATATAGTGTCATCTTAATGGCCACCTTTGAATGTGTTAGAAGAATGTTGAACAATCATCGTTTCGGGAGGCAGAAATTCGCCATCCACAGAAACACTTTGTTCTTTAACCATTAGATGTAGGTGTGTGAAAGTGTTGCTCGAATCCTTATTATAAAAACATCATAGTATATTTATGATACTGGTGTTGTTACCAAAGAAATGAATAAAAAGAGTTTAGGGGGTTGGAGAAGAAAAATAAAACAAAAGGACTCAAGTGAAGACATTACCTTAAAATCGGGTAACTCCCTTTAGTTTGAGCTCAAATGCTTCCTTGGGAAGACTTCTGACCACTGTTGGGCTTCAAGGAGTAAGAGATGGAAGTGTAGATACAAAATTGGCAGAGTTTGGCCGATACAAAGGCTTTGGGAGGGTGGTTAAGGAGGTAGAGGTGGGGGCCTTTTATAAGAGGAGAGGAAGGGCACTCTTGGAAGGTAAAGAAAAGTCACTTTATTTTAAAATGGTATTCGGATTTAAGAGGTCCCATATTGATGTGTTTCGAGTATAAGGTGATAAGGGTTAGAAATCCACTCATCCAATAGGTTTTGGACATATGTAGTTCTTAGATATTACATTATCTTTCCATTTTATTTAAATCGATAAATAATGAGGTCATCGCTGCATCATCATGTTGTCATAAATAATTTAATATATTTAATGTCTAAAAATTATAAAAAAAATACTATAATGTAGGAAATCTTTTTATATTTCCAATGAATATTTATAGTCAAAAATCGGATTTGTATAACCCCATGTAAAAATTGTTTTAGTAAAACTTTTCATGTTTGTCTCATTTTACTTTAACTTTAAATAAAAAGATATTAATGTCATCTTCCAACCAAAGTGGATTCATGGGGTCCCCAAGTTGACCCATGGGTTTTCTTGGTCTTCCATGACACATCCAATGAGTTTAGGACATGTATCATGTTCATTTCATATTATTTAAACTTTATTTTCACATTAAACTACACTAATTACATCTAATCGCGATTAAAAACTTCATAAGTTACTATTCACCAAAAAATTATTTTTATCCCATTGAACCACATTTTACTTCTTAATGACAACCATTTATGTCGGATTTTTGAAATTCAAAATACAAAGATGGTAAAATTTCATTTAAACGGAAAAATCAGTTTTTATAAGTACCACTTAGTGGTTTCACTATTCATCAAAAATTGATGTTTTTCAGAAAAATCCCAAAAATTCATCCTAAGCTATATTTGATATTCCGAATTCAAAAATGAAGTATATATTAAAAAATTCAAAACATATAAGTCACATTAATTAATTTAATAATTAATTCCTGCTGTCAGAGAAAATAGCGTGTTCTTATGAAACAATAATTATAAAAAAATTGACACTAGTTTATGTCTGATTTCAAAATGAAATTAATTTCAACGACCACTATTGGATTTAATGTTTTAAATATATTATAATTTCAATTTAAAACCAATTCAAAAGATAATATAATAATATAAATAAATTATATTAAAAAGAGGTTTTGAATTAAAATACACCATTTTACACTATTCATTAAAAATGAACTTTATCAGAAAGATACCAAAAATTTACACAAAGTAAATTTTGATGTCCCAATTCTTAATAAGAGTTTTATTTGTTCCAAAAGGATGTATTAGAGTGAACAAAGCTATATTTATTTTTGGTTCTCCATCAAAAGGTGATAAGTGAACCTTTAGTGAAAACTAGGGCATATACGCCTAAAATTGAATTCTTTTCGTATTTTGTGCCTTTAAATTTTATTGGATAAATGTAAAAACATTTAAAAACATATATAACCATATTTTAGTTATTTATATCCATTCCCGCCAATACAACGGCTACATGTTAACTACCATTTAAAATAATATTATTTTATTATTAGAATGCAACGTAAGATTCCCAAGAAACTCGTTGTTGCGTGTTGGGTACGCCATCGAGCATAGCGTCCCCTTTAAAGTCATATTAATATTTTATTCACAAATATGGATAAATATGAAAATGTCATATTCTTTATTTACTTGGGGTGTTACACTTTTTATCAACAATCACATGGGTCTTCAGAAAGAATAATTCAGACAATATAGGATATACTATGAGATTGCTCAATGGATTACCAGGGAAGTTGGGACAATCATCCTTCATTGGTTGAATTTTCATCTAATAACAGTTTTCATTCTAGTATACAAATGGATTTATTTGAGGCATTATATTGGAAGCGTTGTCCAACTCCAGCTTTTAGGGATGATGTTGGTGAAAGGAAACTGATGGGACCAAAAATGGTAGAAAAGATGTTAGAAAAATTTCAGTTAATTCAAAAGCACATGAGAATAGAATAGATCATATAGAAATGTTATGTAGATAACTGATGGAATGAACCTTTTTTTAGGTATGTTATCATGTCTTTCTGGATTTTCATTCCACGGAAAAGTGTGATGCATTTTGATAAGAAGGGAAATTAGAGTCCAAGGTTTATGGGACCCTAAAAAATACTAGAGAAAGTTGTATTAGTTCCGTATAGAGTGGATTTACCTACATCATTATCCTAGGTACACAATATTTTTCTTGTTTTAATGTTGAGAATGTATATGCTATATCCATCTCATGTTTTGAGTCCAGAGGTAGTTCAGTTGTAAGAGAATTTTATTTTGAGGAATAACCATTCCAGATTCTTGACCAAAGAGACCAGGTGCTGTGAAATAAGGTAATTAATCAGGTAAATGTTTTTGGGAAAACCATATGGTTTATGTGGAAACATTTTAATATGATAATTCATTGATGGATAAGTACACCCACTTATTTGATGAGTGAATAAATTTTGTGAGGACGTAATTTCCAAAAGGGGGGAAGATGTACCAATCCCGGTAAATAAAAAATATGAAATTTTCATATTTATTAATATTTGGGATTTAAATATTAGTTTTACTTTAAATGGGATGCTATTTTTGATGGAGTACTTGACATGAAACAATGGATTTCTCCGAAAATCTCATGTTGCGCATAAGGATGAGTCATATTAAAAAATAATAATATAATATTATTTTAATTTGTTGTTAATGAATATCTGTTGTATTGGTGGGAATGAATAGAATTATACAATATATGATTATTCATGTTTTTTAAATGTTTCTAAATTTATCTCATAAAAATTAGTGGCTTAAATATGAATGAATCCAATAATAAGTATAAATACTCTAATATTATTTAAAAGGTCGATTTCCCAACCTTTGATGGAGAAACCCTTTTAATCTATTTTTCATCCCTTTTATATATTCTATTTGAAAAAATAAAATTCTTATTTACAATCAGGACAACAATGTTTACTTTGGGTAAAATTTTGGTATTTTTCTAAAAATGTTCATTTTTTAAGGAATAGTGAAAACACTGTATTTTAAGTCAAACATCTCTTTTAATATAATTTATATATATAATTATAATATCCATTTAATTGGGTTTAAAGTGTAATTGGATTATATTTTTACTATTTAATCCAATTAAGGTAAACAGAAGTGATTTCACATTGAAATTGGACATAAACAAGTGTCAATCTTTTGATAGTCATTTTTTCTTAAAAACACGTTTTTTGGTTTTGACAATGAAAATTAATATTAAATTAATTTATGATACTTTTGTGTATTGAATTTGGAAAAATGGACTCCAATTTTTTAATTAGGAGGTCCAAATTGTTTAAATAGGTATCTTTTATTTTTATACATTATGAATACTAACATTAGTTAATATTTAATTTACTATGGTTAATGGGTAAATCTGGTAAATAACAGTAAAAAGTAATTTTATTATAATATTAAATTACTCTAACACGTGTCTTAATCATATTGGATGATAAAATTACCACTAGGGGCATCCATTGGATGATTTTGGGACCCCATGGAGCAACATTTGAGTGAAAAATAACATTTTATTAAAAGAAATTTAATGATAATGAAACTATTACCTAAACATATAACATTTACTATGAAAATTTTTATATGGGGTTATATAAGTGATATCTTGGACTATAAATATTCATTTAAAATATAATTTTTTTTATATCATGGTAATTTATTTATAATTTTTAAGCATTATGGAAATAAATCTAATTATGACACAATAGTGATGTAGTAATTGCTTCATTAATAAAGGATTAAAATAAATGATATTATAAATATTTAAAAAAATTTATTTTAAATATTTTTATTCTAATAACGAATTTTCCGTATAATAATTACATTTTTCATTGAATTAATAAAGGTTTTTTTAGAAATGTATGTTTTTATAGATTTTTTAAAGTCATGAAATTAATAGTTTATAAATTGACATAAATTAGTTTTTAAAGCAATTAATATTTTATAAAATTATAAAATAATACTAAGAATCAATCATTTTTCCAACAGACATATATGATGTTACAAATTTCATTAATATTCCATTTTGGGTTGCATTACTTTTTATCATAAATATATTGACCATATTGTATAATTATATAAGAGGACATGGTAAATGTAAAATACGTTAACAAAGGGTTAAATAAAAATGATAAGGATTAAACAATATCCCTAACTAGTACAATTATTATTGGATAATTTTATTTCAAAAATAGAATCACCTTCTTGTCACATTAAATAAGTTTTGGTCCATTTGAAAACAAAAATAGTATTTTAATAAAATAATTGTTTCAAACATTCCTAAAGAGCCCATCCTCCCTCTTATAAAAGGACACCACCTATAATCCATTACACACACATCTCAAGCCTCTTCGCTCATCCAAAATCTACTCCATGAAGCTCCCAATATCCCTATCTTCCTCTTAGAATCCTTACTTTAGTAAGAAGGCACATCAAGAGAGACATTTGTATCAAATAAAATGAAATTACCCAATTTAATTGTCATGTATTCTCTCAGGTTCTTTTTTTTCTTATACATCCACCAAAACATGATTTAATCTATTATTTTATTAGAAAACCAGTATCGTCAATATAATAGGATTTTTTATGAATAATATTAAAACTACAATTCAACACACCTTTATCTAATAGATAAAAAAAACTCATTATGTGGACGATAAACTACTGTCTCACAAAACGATGATTATTTAGTCATCTCCAACCACCTATCATGATGGCCTTTAGAATGGAACTGTATTTGTATGTGATTGATATTATATTTACATTTTCTCTATTATTGTGTATTTCTTCTTTTATATCATACCTTTATGGTTTCTATAATTTGTAAATAGGATATTTTTTTTGAGGAAGTAAGGACTACCGCACCCTCAAAGTGATATGACTTGGTCATTCCATACATTGAATGTATAAATGATTGAATTAATGAAATTATATTTGATATTATTCTGAAATTATAATATACCTATGTATCATTATGTTTTCATTCCACTAAATACGAAATATAAATGAAAGTAGTGTCCATGCGTACGTACGACTTGTTATCTCAATAAACGATGCATTTCATTTCTTATATCCAAATGAAATGTACTATTATAAATAATTGATATTTATGATATTTATGATATTTAAATCAGGAATATCGTTCTGGATATAATGGAATTTTGACCACATGGAAAACTTGTAATTATAAGAAGTTCATTTTTAACTCAATTACCAAATATCGACAAAACGACCATTATTAAGATAAATTATTATGTAATGTTTATAAAAATTTTATAAGTGATAATAAAGGAATAATAAACTTGAAAAATGATATGACGAAATTATAAATTGACATTAGTTTCTTATTCATGAGGTTAAATAACGAATGAGTAATGTCAGACAGGAGGTAAGGGACTTCTTATGAATCTCATTTCATTAACACATACTTTGATTTATATTAAACATTCCATTATACGGTGTATAAACCCCATTTAATTTTAATATCATTCAAAGGTAATATTTTTTCTAAGATTCCTTTTACTAGAAGACAAAAACAATGTCTCTTCTAAATGTATGTTGTCACAATGACCTTTCGGCCGCCTCGAGCATTATTTGATATTTGGATTCTTTAACAAGTAGTAATGTTTTAAAATGTAAATATGTATCATATACTCGTTTTATGTATATTGATATTGAGAATGGTTTTGAGAATAGATTGATTATGTCAATATATTTTAAAAATATTTAATTATTGCAACGTTAAAATTTTATCTTTCCATTATGATTGATCATTTGTTTTTATTATGTTATGGTTCTTGGGAATTGTTACGTATATAGGAGGTTCCCTGACAAAGCTAGGGTGGGTGAGCGTAAGATATCTCTCAAATAGATTGGGTAACATGATGGAGGTAAACATTAGTTTTTCTCCTAATAGATTTATGGAATATACTGTGATTTTTATTCCAAATGTAACTCCCTATGTAGTAGTAAAAGCTACAATGTATGTATGATATAGATTCCACAAGTTATATTTTTTTTATGATTACTATGTGTTATTCATATATATTATTATTTAATGTGGTATGTTAAAGATTCCAATACACATTTCCATAGATAATAACTACAAATAAAACCCAAAAAAATATGATGTTCCTATTGGCGGGTATGTTCTCATGATATCACTAATTTAGATAACCATGTGTGAAAATCATTATAAGGTCTTTTAATTCTTGCAAGCCCCCAACACCTAATAGTTAAAAATTTACTGTATCCAATTAATAAGACATAATTATACCATACAAACATTTTTTTATGATTAATGTCATAGAATATCATAGTTCTCAATATGAACTAGGATTTTATACATCGGTTTTGATACAACAATTAATCTATGGACATTAACATTAAATATTGTATGAAGAAAAACCTATAAAAAATGGTAAGACCACATAATGTATATTTAGATTTTTACAGGATATTTTAATCAAAACCAATGTTCATGTTAGGTTTTAGGAACCCACTATTAAAATCGATTATCACATTATTTTAATAGGGAATTACTAATACTTTGAATATATAAAATTTAAAAAATAATTAGCATCCATTAGGGTCTCATTAAAAAATATGTATATCATTTAAAAGAATATAAAATTTAAGATAGAGGTTATAATTTTCAAAATTATTTAAAAGGATTCAATTTCAAATCATTGGTGGGATGAGTTTCTTTTAATGTTATTTTGGATTTTTATTAATTAATAAAACTGATAAAAAATGAGTGATTTTTTTTAAATAATGATTTATAAAAATGATATCTAAATTATATTTTCTAGTCATCATTAAAACATTATAAAATATTTTTATTATTTGAAACGTGAAATTTATATAAGGAATATTCATATTCATTTATTAAATGTAAATTATTTCTGATTTAGTGTTAGCAGATGAAATGATCCGAATTGGGGGGCATATATTATACAGTACCATTATTTATTTAAAGGAGGCTATGTTACAAAATATTTTCTTATGGTGAGGGTATGAATTAATTATTTTTCATTAAATACATTTATGTTTTTTATATTATATTGACTAGTCACCTCCTTTTTATGCCATGGGAATCCTTTTGGGGGTTATGATGAAAACCATGGTATGATTTGTTCCTTAGATACGATGACACTAAATCTAGTGCCACTTGTTATGAAAATGTGTTACTTTGGGGGGTGCAGCGTATTCTCAAATCCAGGAATAGTTATGGTATAACCAATTGTCTGTTAGTGAACTGCACATTGTTCCATTTAGATAGATTCATTATTGGTCTACCAAGATTATATATGGGGATTCATGGTTCTCAAAATGTATGTGAATCAATCACCATTTTAATTTTAGGATTATAACCAATCCCTGATGGTTTTTCAAATAATATAATTTTTTTATTAGAGTTAGTTTTGTAAATGTAAAAATGTCACTCCATCACTACGCAATTTTTTTTAAATGTAACTATGTATTATGTTTTATTTATTATTATTTCACCTTGGGTAATTTTGATTCATGGGTCCTCAAAACATGTCTCTTTTACATTATTTCTACTTCATTTTTTTAAAATAGATTTAAATGATGACAATTTATATATGTGTAGATCACTAATATTGTGTTCAAAAAATGACTTCTTGTTATTTTTTAATTTAAAATTATTTAAAATAAAATAATTGGGTTAATTTTAAATTTTATTTTATTGAATAAGGAAGGATATTTATTACTAAATTTTATTCATGTGGTGTGGGGAGGATACATGTAGTATATTTTTTACACATTATTATCATTTTATAATTTCAGTACATGTTTCAAATAGATGTAGTTTCCGGTGTTAAATTTTTCATATTAGTATATTTTAGCTTGTATGTGACGATATTCCACATCATTCATGGAGACGAGTAGTATATATAATTATAAGATCTGGAAATTTCAAGTAGGTTTATTGTTTTTAAAGATTGAGTTAACTCCCTTTTAAATTTTAAATGAAATGACTCTTAAGAGTATAAGGGGTCTCAATGGTGCTTTAGGAGTACGAGACTTGAAAATGGAGGAAAAGTGGTTATACAATGTAGGCTGCATAGTTGGAACACCATTACAACAGATAGTTTTCCGTAATCGTTCATATTATAATGGTATATTTCATATTTGGAAATCCATGAAAAGGGGAGATTAGAAACCATTTGATCCTGGACAGATCGAAATTCATGGCCTCTACACATTTTTCCAAAACATGTTGGCTCCCAAGAAATCTGTGGGACCCTTGCATCTATTTAGATGCATAAGCGTACATGTTTTGTACAATGTTTGGATAACTATGCAACCAAAAAGTGTTCCCCATTAAAGAGGGAAATTTTACAATTTCCCACATATTATTAAAATTTTCATACCCAATATATTCTGAACTTCCTACTCTAAAAACATAGGGTACTAACCTATTTCTCTCAAGATTCCAAAGGATGATTTTACTTTTATATTTGGTCATTTTAAGCATCATTGGTTTCAAATAAAAACTCTAGATGAGTAAAGAAATCCTATATTTTCTATTTTCATGCTTTATTATTGGGAGATTACTTGTTTGCGAACATGTGGTAGGTGTAATACATGTTATATCCCATTGTATTTATGTTTATTCATGTGTATTTGGTTTTGGTTCATTTTCATTGTGATATTCATTTAGTTAGGTAATGATAAATTGGGTGTCTAAATGAGGAGGTTAATATTTCATGGAACTTTTTGGATACATTGATGAAATTAGACAGTGCCTCTGGAAAACCACTGGGTCTGAAAATCCCCTGAACATGGATATTTTGTGGTTAAATGATGAATTTATGGGGCTGTGAGATTAAACCTACATAAATTTGGGTTTGATAGTTAACATGTAATAAATGGATGTTTAGAATGACATGAATACCCCAATAAAGTTATTTATTTTAAATTGGTAAATTCAATACATTGATAAAAGGGTATGTTCATATTGAAATATTATTAGAAGACCATGTATGGTATATTATTATTCAGAAATGGTAAATTGATATTATTATAGAATTTGAGTTAATGAAGTTATGCTGAATGAAACATAGAGATGATGATGATTGATAAAGGTACACCCTCAATATTTATTTTTTAATTCATATAAGGAAGATGAATCCTAGAATGTATTTGTCAAGGAAATGGTTATGTGTATTGGTTATAGAGGTTCTCCACATGGAAATTTTGTTGGCCATGTAATTCCACACCGTAGAAAAGATGATTTTCTTAGTGGTCCACATTGTGGAAAAGGTTTCAGTCCATGTGGTCAACACAATTGTAATTTTTATTTTCAATGTGGTCCACATCAGGAAAGGGTTTTAGTCATGGTGGTCTACACCATGGTTTTGGTAATGAAACTAATTCTATAACGAACAATAAATTATATAGAAATTTTCAAATAATTCCCTTCTGAGTAAAATGCATTAATAGCTCATGGTATGGTTCATAATTTTGATCTAGTCCAAATTAGGTTTACTATGATTGTATTGTTATGGAACTTGATATCCCATGAAGTATAATAATATATGTTTTCTTCATTTTTTTAATAATGTTCATTAATACTTCTATATACACTATTATTTAGACTAGATATTCCACTAGACATTATTTTATGGTGGCCTATTGATTTGTACTCATACACCGCTTGGTCTACCATTGGGTACCTCAAATGTCTTTCTTAGGTGCGGGTAAAGATAAGTAATATTTGACAAGTAGCATGGATGAGGGGACCAGACTTGACTTCATGACAATTTTTAGGGTATTTTCTTTAGTTTCCTATTTTTTTTAATTTGGATTCAATAATACTGAAACATGGAATGTTTATTATTTTTTTTGTAGGAATTTACCCATTTTGGGTAATTGAATATATGATGCATAGCTGTAACCCATTATAAAATTACTATTATTTATTTATTTTTCCTATATTGTATGACTTAGATAAAGTGGGTATAGTCTACCCACATATCTACTTGGATCCTATATATTAGAATACATAATTTGGATAATGGGGATGCACACATGAGAATATATAACGCACTGGCATGGGGAACTAGTTTAGTGGAACCTGAGTTGTGAAGTTACAAAGTGGTATAAGAGACCATTTATTTAAAATTACATTGCTATTTAGGAAATTTGATAGGATATTAGGATGTATAGAGATTTTTTAAGGATCTCGTTCATGTGATTAGTGATCCTATACATGGGGGGGAACCAATGTACCAATGGGGGATTATTGTTTATAGACATCACTTGTTATAGTATGGAATTATTTCATTTTGGGTGATACACTATTATGGTGATATTATTGTTTTCTGATATTGTATTCATGTATCAACATAGAACGAGGCTCATATATAAATGAATAATTTTAGGAACTCAATATTAATTCAAAAATTATCATAATATGCACTAACTAAAAAAGACCTAACCATTTTCACATACCACTATATTATTTTAAGAATAATTAAACATCAAATACACTAAAAGAGCGTAAATTATAGTGTCTTTAAATGATTAGGTACATAAATCAAAAACATGAAACCAAACTAAAAATATATTTTATTTATTCTCCATAATTATCAACAAAATTATATTTATCTCTTACAAATCAATTGGTTAACATAGAGAATACATGAAAAAATTGGATGAGCTAATAATCCTTATTTTGGAATAAGCATCAGAATAAAACATAACATATAGGTCAGAAGGAATAAAATATTATATAAAGGAATTGAACATGAATTAAAATAATGAATAATAACATGTATAACATGGGGAAATATAACCACTAAATCGTTGTAATATGGAAACATCATATAACATGACATAAATATGATTCAAGGATAGTAGGGAAGACATTGTTGATAAGGACTTATAAAAAATTTGGTTCATTACATATCCCAAAATGACACACCCTGAGACTAAAAATTACATAATTGATTAGAGTTATATCTGTGCACACCCATCATAACATATTCTTAAAAGCTATTTCCACATGAATAATCATACACATGGAATCAAACATTAACATAACCATTGCCCAGGGAAATAATTGTGTATCCTAACAATGTCAAAATCCATAAATTTTATGAATATAATAATTGTGTCCATGAAATAATGGATTCAAAACATATATGGGAATTCATAAGGTAAAATAGCATTATACCATGATATGTGATGTAAAACTACAGTGAAACGTAAAAATAGTTTTTAAGAAACTGTGGAAATAAAATATTTTAGTTTGGTTTTATGTAAATATTAAAGATAATTTAAAGAGTAAATGGAATAATATTTTTTTAAATCCAATATATAAAAAATAATTTTATTATGATAAAATTAATGATTTAATAAAAATAATGGTGGCTTATAAAATATTATATATTGAATTTGAAAATGTTTATGAAATTTGGATGTTTCCTTGAATTGAGTTTTTTTATCTGGAATAATTAAGAGGGGAACCATTTTAAATCATGTTTTACACCATAATATAATGATGTTCTATTTTGAATAAATGAGTATGTAATAGATTAAAGAAATTAATAATAACTACTAAACAAATAAATATTCATTAAATTTGGGTAAAAATGGAGAAAGAGTAACTCCAATGAAAAATAGCGGTTCTGGTTGAATTTATGTCCTTATGTCCAAAAGTGTTCAACACATTATCTTAATGTTTTAGAATATCATATTATATCATTAATTTAGGTAATTAAAAATATTTTATATGTGTATTATATTTATTATAATATTATTATGTTCATTTTTTTCCTTTTTATGGGTTATGAGATACAATTTCATTATTTGAGAGCATAGGTTTCCTTCATTTTCATGATTAGTTTCATGTATACATGTATGGAAAAATCATGTAAAATCATAATGGGTATCAAAAATTGAATTTATATGGAAATAATTGAAATAAAAAATATTAAATTGTTATATATGTAATTTGGTAACTTAGGGTGACGATGAATCGTTAGTTAAGATATTAATGATAACCGTTTTGATTATTTTGGCCTTTTTAATCATCATGAACTAGTTTTGTTTTGATTAATTAAAATCATGTATATATAATGGGTAAAAAACATTAAATTATACTTAATAAGCATGTTATTATTTGGATTAAACGTCAAAATGTTTTTATGAGATGTATTTGAGGAGGGAATGGAAATTGAAAACTATGTCGTCCTCAAATGTGATAAATTATTACATCTGAGATAATATTTTCATTTTAAGTAAAAATGTAGAGGAGAAAAAATGGTGGTTTATTTTTCCATTCGCATAATAAAATTCATTTTCATTCATTTCGAATGATTTATCATCCCATTTGGTTGAGGTTGGGTGAGGATAAAAATAACAAATGAAAATATCACGAAATGAAATTAAAAGAAAAGAAATAATATTTTTCCACTTGAATCATTATTCATGAGATCCTCCTTAGGGTAATTGGTTTAGGTATTTTCCTTAGGGAAAATTCTATTAAATGTAACAGTGTTTCGGGGAATTTATTTTTTGAAGGATTTGGACAAGGTTAAAATCTTTAGATGTGTGAAAGAAGAGGTAGTGATAGGGGGTATTGATAGGGAAGTTGAGATGGGTGTTATCCCATTATTTTATTCCGTATTTTATTATTTTTATTCAATAAAATTAATATTTCTATAATTATGAAAAAAATAAATAAAAAATTATAGTTATATATTTTGGGTTTACATCATCTATACATCATTTATTACTTCACAAATCATTTTTTTGCTTTTTTTTGTAAATCATCATTTTTTCATATTCACAAAAAATCATGTATTTTATGAAATTAAAACTAATTCACCCAAATCATTTTTTAAGTATTTAGAATTAAAAAATTAACTCTCTTTTAGGAAAATTATTTCTTAAATATGAGAAATTATAATTTTAATTAAAATTATATTTTACACGAAAAATATAAAATTTTTAAATTAAAAATGATTTTTCCAACACTTTCAAAAATTAATCCATATCACATAATGTTTTCATATATCTATATGAAAAGAAATAATTATTTGTGAATACATTTTATGAAAAAAAATTTATTCTAAATTAATTTATTAATTATAAAATTAAAAATAAACACATTTTTATAATAATAACAACACATAGTTATTAATTTATAAAATAAATATATACTTTTACAATTATATAATAATGGGTAATTTATTTTATAAGAATACCAAATATTTTTTTTACGATCCTGGTTGAGGTAACTATTATATTATATAGTTTACTATTCATAATGGTCATATTACTATTCCAATGACCACGTAACAATTTCATCAGTATAGCTTCCTTAACTTCTATAAATACATCTTATTTCATTCCTTCATAATATAAAAATGTTTGTTTTGTGTTATTTATGTTATTTTATGTGATTTATACTATATAAAATAATTATAATAATTGAATTTACATTGATATATTTTGGGTTATAATATTCTTCCCCTTAATGAAATATCACCCTCAATATATCGATTTACATTATTAGATTAAAACATGTGTCAATATGTCTCTGTTTTCGCTTCCCCAGGTTCCCATTTTTCCTCTTCTTACTTATGGTTCCACCATAGTACTTTTTCTAGGTGAGTAGTCTTGTTGTGTAAAAAATTATCTCTACCATCCAAGACCTTCACTAGATTCTCTTCTCGTGAGAGATCTTTATCAAAACATAATGCCTCTAAATTAAGTAAATGTGAAGGATTTGGTAAGTACTTACTCAAGAATGATATGTGGAAGACATCATGTACTTGAGACATGGTAGGTGGGAGTGCTAGTCGATAGAACACATCTCTGACATGATCGAGAATATCGAAGGGGCCGATGTAACTGGTACTTTGAATTCCTTTATTCCCAAATTTTATCATCCTCTTCCATGGTGATATGTGGAGGAATACCACAACTCTCGCATTAAACTCTAGTCCTCATTGACAATTGTCAACATATATCATGTATAAGATTTGGGATTCATTGACTTTATATTTAATGGTTTAATCATTTCTACAATTTCTATAACCATTTTAGTTCTTAGAAGCTAATGTTCACTGAACTCATCCAAATATGTCATGTTCTATAACAATTCCCATAAATGGATTCATAATGATTCATTTGGATGCCCCATTGGAAACTATTACTACTGGAGAATTGGACCAGTTGCAGATGTTATTCCCATAATCCTTTGAATTCTATAGTACATGATCTCCATATTTCTTCCTTTCTCTAAATTGTAAGATTATATTGGCCAACATCATGAGGATGATAGGTTGTATGGATGTTCAGCTCAGTTTTTAGAGAATGATGCAGACTTTTCCAGAACATAGTGATGAATCTCATATCTTGATTAGACATAATAAATTGTGGAAAACCATGATGACCTACCACTTATTTGATATATATCTATTCATGTTGATCCAAGAAGAAGTCCTCTCAAATTTTGATAAATTGAGAAGTCATTCTATGACCATCCACAATAACCCATATATAAATGATTCATTTAGAAGTATTTATAATTCTAGTGACAAAGTCCATGATTATGTTTCACCACTTCCATGTTGGTATGGGTAAGGGTTTCATCATCCCCTTAAAATTTTCTTTTTAGCCATCAATTTTTGACACACAAGTCACATTGATGTATATTCAGTGATCTCTTTCTTCATATCTTCATATAAAAATTTCACCTAGAGATCTTCATAAATCATGGGGCTCCCTAGTGAGTAGAGAAGGTTGGTATATGTGTGTCATTAATAATATATTTATTTATCTATGGATTGGATGTCACATAGAGTAACGACTGAAATATTATGGCTCCTTTTTCTTTGATATTTAACTCAGTGGATTTCCCATTTTTGATATGTGCTAACCTTTTTGGAATTTCTAAAACATTCCCTTGAGCGTCCTTTATTTTCACTATGAGGGATGGTTGAGTAATCATTTGTTAATTGGTTGATTTTATTAATTTCTTAATGATTCCCATGTCTATAATTTAAAATTATAATAATATTTAATCCTTTTCAGTTATCATGATTGATAAAGATTCAAGATCCTTTCTACATAGAGAATCCTCCATAATATTTGCTTACCAGGATTGTCGTGGATTTAGAAGTCATAATATTTAAAAATATATTACAATATCCTATGGAACATTTTAATATAATTTTTTTTGATTATAAATTTGAGACTCTTATGATCAGTATATATCTCATATATCTCCACATAGAGATAACACGACTATATTTTCAATTCCATGATCACAAATTCCAACTCCATTTTATGAGTAGGATTACATTTCTTGTGAATTTTTAACAGACTCAAGGAATATTCTACCACTTTATAATTTTTAATTTTTACATATGATAACCCCATTGATTCATTTCTATACAAAAAATAGTTCCTCACATATCGAATGTGGGAGCACAGGTGAAGTGATAATATTCATTTCAACTCTTTAATGTAGAATAAACATTTACTGACCTAGATAAATATTTATCCATACAATTCAAATTGGTTTGTGGGATAAACAATCATGAGAATTTTTCCCAAATCATTGGTAATATTCAGCTAGACCTGGGAAAATTTGGATCACTATTATAGATTTTTTCTTGGTCCACTCTTCGATTCCTTTATCTAGTAAGGGTCAACAGATATAACTTTTTTAGTTATGACATGCCCCAAGAATGATACATCCTCTATCCTGAGGTCATATTTACTATACCATTCACATATTTTTTCTATATGAAAAATTTTCTGCATGTTATTTTATTGGTCATTGTGTTCATTTATGCTCCAGGATTTTATCATAATATCATCAATAAAGACTACCATAAATTTTATAAGGTAATATCTAAATAAAATTTTCACCTGATTATTACTATAACATTAGTGAGTCTTATGATAATCACTATGAACCCATTGTGTTAATAAATTGTTCGAAGTAAATCCATGGGAATGTATTATTTATTTACCATTAATTAGTGATATCTTGTCCAAAGGTCATCATTAGAGAAATACATGGCCCTACATAGCTGATCAAACAAGTAATATCTCTGTGAAAGAGGATAATCTTTCTTTATCATGTTTTTTTTAAGATCACAATAATATATATTAAGGAACATTGATCCATCATTAGTTTTGATGATGTGTACTATCACACACCATAGCGAACAACTGACGAATATAAAATCCTTCTCCAAATTTTTCGGTAACTACACATTTTGTTTTTTTAGATTGATGGTGGACATTCTATAAGGTGTCTTCAATATATGAAAAGATCTAAGAATAAGTTTAATTGAGAACTCAACATGTCTATTTGGAGGACGAATAGAAATTTTTTCATGGAATAGAACATTTTAATCCCTCATGATGGACATGTATTCGAGAATGAATATGTCCTTCGTGTCAACAATATGAACTAGATATGCTTCGTAATAAGGAAATAATATCCAAAATTGAAATGATGATTAAAATTGAGATTCATATTCCTCATTACACTTGTATACAAATGGAATATGGTCCTGGATATGAAGTCTTATATCCCATTCTTGAATGTTGATGTTGTCATTATATAAGGATAAATAATCGATGACCAATATAGAATCAAAATATACCAAAGGGAATATGACAAGATTTGATGGGAGGATTAGTCTACAAACATTAACCATTTAGGAGTTATAAATTTTGGGTGTAATAATATCCACATTTTCCATTCTCATAAAAAAATCATCCTCAATTTCATGAAATGGTGATTGAATAGATCTACTAAACATATATGATATAAAATAATTAATATAACCAGAATCAAATTGTTCATTCAGTAGTCTCGAATGAATAACCATCATACCTATTAAATAATCACTGTAATGATCCACCGTAGAAGAAGTGATAGAATATACCCATCCATGCTACCTTCAAGGTAATTGTTGTTGATTGCCTCCAACTAGCCTTAGCTTAGGGAAAAGGCTTACATAATTCCCATGTTAGTTGTAGTTGAAACACGACTCTAAAGGTTTAGTAGTGATATGAACTATCCTTTCATATCTTTCATTAGTGGGACTCATCATACCCTTTAAAAATTGGTATACATATTACTTTCTCTTCCACATTTTATGTATCTCTTGGATCCCTTAAAAAATATTCCATGATGTTTCTTCCCACACCTAGGAAATGTTGGGTTTTTGTTCTTTCTTGAATCATGTGATTTATTTGTGGATGCACATAGATTAAACTATATTTTCCACTTTATGTTCACTAGGACCATGAGTCCATGACTGCATTTGATCTATATTTAAAACATAAGGGAACAACACAAAATCTCCTCATAACTATCAATGTCTTGAATCAGTAACGTTTTTCGTAGACACAATATTATTACATTGAATAAGTGATCCAATATTATTTTGTTGTTCATTACAAATACTGAGGCATTTCATTTATTCCATGTGATGTTTTCCTCATATTCCCCTATAGAATTATCTTCCTTTTACTTTAATATGACTAATTCCCATTCTATATTTAAATGGTGGGATTGAGGAATTTTTTTTAAAAAAAATTCTCCAATAACTCCCATTTTAGGAAATCAATTTCTTATGTGGAATTTGTGTTCCTGATCAGCATCAACCACATAGCAGCTTTCCTATCCAAATGGTATACCTAAATAAGTACTTTATCTTGTTTAGAGAAATGAAGGGCCGATAATATCTTATCAATGGGGTTAATCCATTGTTCTATAAGGTGGGGATCAGAAGATCCACCGAAAATGGGAGGCCTTATCAACATGAAGGATTCAAGGAAAAAATTATCATTATTACAAAAATGATGGCACTTCACATGATTAATGTTTTTATTAATAACTTGTGCCATCTGAGCAAGATTTTCCCTGATGTTTTGACCACACATTCAAATCATACTTGGAATATCATTAGGGAAGTCATCAAATTTCTTATCACATAGATTGTTGGCACATGTAATTATATTTCTAGTCCTTAAATATGAAAAAAATATATTAGGGGATTTAATACATAGATAGTAAGCATGTCAAAATGAAACACTGAATGTATAAGGATAAACATTTAAATTAAGTGTATATCGTAACTTTTGATACATTATGCTTCAATCGTGGTTATCCATGGTGATAGAATTATCCGTCGGGTTATTAAAAAATTATTATATTCATAATATACAAAAATAAATAGAACTTTATCTCAAAAAAAATATAATGTTCCCAAACTTTTACACATAACATTACATGATATTAAGGACAATTAACCATCAGATACAACTATAGATTGTAAAGGCTAGTGCATTTGGATGATATGGTACATAATTAGAAAACATGAAATCAAAATAATACAAATTTTATTTAAAATCCATAATTATATCCTAACATTCATTATCATTTACATTTTCATAGAATAACCAAGGGAATACGTGAACAAAAGGAATGACATAAAAAATCCTAGTATGGGAAAAAACATATGAATAAAACATAGAACATGGGTTAGAGGAAATAACATGATGACATAAAGGAATGTAACATAAATTAAAATAATTACTAATTATAGGTAACATAAGAAAATATGACCATGACATCACAAGAAAGTGTAAATGATTCATAACATGACACAAAGATAAGTCAATTATAGCTACTAAGACATGGTGGACATGGTCCAATAATGGAATTAGGTTTACTCCTTGTCTGAACATAAGGTATGTTGAGAGTAAAAATTACCCAATTCATTTGAGTGATATTGGGGTTCACCCATCATAAAATTTTAATGAATAAGTGTTCCTCATAATGAATCGTACATAAGGTATCAAACATAAAAAATAGGGTTACCCATGGACAGAATTGGGTATCATAATCATGTTAGGAGGCATAAAAAATAAATATCATAATGGACTCCGTTAAAGAAAGTATTTGAATAATAAATATACCTTAATAATGTGAAATATACAAAAAACAATATATTTTATTTCAAAAGGAGTGAAAATATATAAAATAGTGCTTAATAATCGTTCAAAATAAATCATTTTAGTGCCATTTGTGGAAAATATTAAAGATAATTTAAAGTGGAAAAGAAATATATTTTTATATATAAATAGAAGTGAACCAAGATATTTTTTAATGATAAAATGTGTGATTTTAAAAAAATTGGTTGATAAAAATAGATTATAGATTGTAATTGAAAATTGGTAAAAATTGGGATGTTCCCTTGAATAAGGTTTTCTTATCAAGACGAATTGAGAAGGGATCCTTTTTAAAACATGTTTTTCACCATACAATTAAGATTTAATGAACTGGATACATGAGTTTGGAATATATAAATACAATTCATATGAATTACACAAAAATAAATAATCATTATGTCGGGATAAACTGAGAGGATGTGTAACCTAATGTAAAAAAGGAGGTTCAGGTAGAACACCGTACCATATGTAAGAAAGTGTTCTGTTCCTGATCATAATTTCCAAGATAACAAATTAAATCCATTAATTAATTAATTAAGAACCTTTTATAGATTTATTTTATTTTTTATACTTTTTTTTATGTTTAATTATTTTTTTCAATGGGTTATGAGATTCAATTTCGTCATTCTGGAGAATTGGTTTCCTTGGGGTTCATGATCAGTTACATGTATACATGTATAGAAAATCATGTAAACTAAAAATGGTTGTTTATAAATGATTTTATTTGATAATAATTAACATAAAAAATATTAAATGGTAATATATGCCATTTTTAAATTATGGTGAGGATGAATCATTGGATAATACAGTAATGATAACCAGTAACATTAATTTGGAAAATTTCAATAATCATGAACTAGTTTTGTTTTATTAATTAATATGATGTATATATAATGGTTCAAGAAAATTAAATTGGATTTAATAAATATTTTATACTCTTTTTTATCCATATGAATGGTTTTATGACCATTCTTCAAGGAGGTAATGGGAATTTATAACTTATTCATCCTATAATTTTATAAAGTAACACATCACAAATGATGTTTTCATTTTTAGTATTAAAAGAGAGGGTAAGGAATTGATAATATATTATTCCATTATCATAATAGAATTATATTATCTGCATTGAAATGTGTTAATCATATCATTTGGTTTTGTTGAGGTTAGGTGAAAAATTAGAAAAGAAAAGATCTTAAAATTAAATTAAAATAAATGAAAGGGGATTTTATCTCTTGAGTCCTTCTTCTTGAGAACATATGTATAAGAATTGGTTTGTTATTTTGTTGATAAAAATACTCCAAGACCCAGGGAGTGGTTTGGGAAGGTATTTTTATAGAATTTGGTCAAGTCTAAAATCTTGAGATGTGTGAGAAGAAGATGTGGTGAGGGGTTGTCTTTATTGGGGAGGAGAGAAGAGTTTTCTAATTATATTATTCATTTGTTTATTATTTTGGATCAATACTACAAATTTCATGAGCATTGTCCCAAAAAATATTAAATCAATGAATTATATATCTAGAATTTAGTCTTACATCAGTCATATATCATTTACGATTACACAAATCATATATTTTTCTTTTATAATAAATTATCACATTTTACTATTCACCAAAAATTCATGTATTTTAGAAAAATACAAAAAAATAACCCTAACAATTTTTTGACATTTATAAATTATAAATTAGCCTTATTTTATGAAAATAATTTTTAATATATGAAACTTATAATTTTTAATTAAAATCATCATTTACTCAAAATAATACAGATTTTTAAAATAAAACTGATTTTGTAACACTTCAAAAAATTAATTAAGGTCAAGAAAAAATTATGTTATAATCATAACACCAAAACATATTAATTTATTAATAAAATTTATGAAACAAAATTTTCTTTTAAATCATTATATTACTTAAAATATTGAAAATAAAAACTTAAGTATTATAAAAATATCAACACTGGATTATTAATTTCTAAATCATTTTTTACTTGTACAGTGATATAAAAATATCATATTTTTTATAATAAGATAAATAAATTTTATTTATAATTCAATTTGTGATATTATTATTCAATTGGTCAATTTACTATTCATAAGGGTCCTACAAATATTCCAAATATCATGTTACTATACCATCTTTATTGGATCCTTACCTTCTTGAAATAAATATTATTTCATTCATTCATAAATTTTAATTTTTTTTATTTATGTGATTTTATATTATTTATACTATATGATATAATAGATAGAAAATAATTTAAATTGATAAAAATTTGGGTTTTTACACTTAGTAAAAAGAATAATTTTTTACGTTGTGCAAAATGAAATAGATTTTATTGTTTTGAAGAAATTTTAAGAAAATTAGTCATTGTGTACCAGGTATTAACTATAATGTGAAAAATTGTGATTTTTTAATGGTTCCTAAATGATTAATATTTAAGTACATTAAAAGTGAATATTTCCAATTAATTTTAATGATATTATTGATATTATGTTTGTTGGGATTACCCCATGTTGGTCTTGACCCATGATAGAGACAGTTCAGGGTAGTGGTTGAGAAACAATTATATTTTTCATGATAGTGTATGTAGAGTGGAATATTTATAGCTAGGGGTGATATATCATTGTTGTATATTGTGTAATTATATGTTATGTGTTTTGATATGTGCATTTGGAATGTAGAAAGATTCAACCCCAAAAATATTTACTTGTTGGTGATAAGATGACATAACTGAGGATAATCCTCTAGTACTGAGGAATGAACCTCTAGCAGTTACATGTAATAGAGGGGAAGAGTAGTTCTATTTCATCTTCAATTTTATTATAAATTTTATGGATAGTGAACTTCAGCGGTATGCATCAAACATGTTTGACCGGATGAATGAGTTTCAACTACCACACCCTCCTATATTTATTAGAGAGGGTGGACCCAAGGTAGTTGAGTTCTAGATTGATCCTATCTTGAAAATACAAGTACACATAGAGACTCGACACAATAAGAGACTTAAGTCAAAATCTTGTATGATATCATGAATAGTATATTACTTGTTGGGTATTTAAGATTATTATTAGTATTTAGAGGGAATATCATGAAAATAAATCCACAAGATGTTTCTAGATCAATCTTTTCCTAAGACCCTAAGATAATGGATTGATAAATAACACATGTTATTTAGCTAAGGGAATATATCTATGATCGGCTAAGTTGGTGGATTCAATGAAATTATTCATTTTTCCTAGATATTTATAGGAGATCAGTTACCCATCGAGAAAAAATTTCTCAGGATGGACATAGATGTGAGATCAACTCCTATTTCAATATATTTCATTTGAAGAGATTTGACGAGACATTGGATTAGTTCCTCATTTATTATTTGAACTTGAATTGGGATTTTAGTGGTGTGAATATTGTTTCAGGTGGGTTATTAGGAGGTATGTCAACTGATAGTTTTATGTATTATTATGAGATATTTTATTAATGTATTGGTGGAAAAAGTGTCAAAGGTAGATGGAATGCCTCTTGGGGTGATAGTTCTATAACCTTCTCTCTATGTTGATGATTGGACCACATTCATGTTATGTGTCCATGGCCTCTAGTGTAATTATGAACTTGTGGTGTGTTTGGTAACATACATAGTTTTTTTAGGAACCCATTGTAGGTAGGAAACAATGGGGAAAATTGGTTGATATAGATTACCTGTGGGGGGACTTCTACTCCTCATCAGTAATGAAGTTTGAGTTCCACTGTCCATATTTGTTGAGGGGGTTGAAATGGTACTTATAGATAACATCATTTTTATAAACAGGTATTTGAGACCCATTGGACATGAAAAAGAGAACACTATTGAGGAACATGTTAGTTTAATGTATTTCATCCTACACCAGTAAGGGGCGATACTGGAACATCGATTATTCATGTTATGATTCTTGTATCTTCTATTCTTTCTAATGATTTAATGAACACATGTTCTTCCCATTATTTCTGTTTAATGGTTTTTTTAAAAGATTGGGTATAAAAGTTGAGTATATTTTTGGGGTAATTTTTATTGAAACGCTATTGGGAGTTTGATCAAATGGTATTTTTCTATGTAAAGTGTGATCCCTTGATAAAACATTATTTTATTGAATATATTATTTATAATAAATGATATAATTTCCTCACATTGTGTTAAATATGTTTATTTATAAAATATTTGGGATTAGATTGTTAATTTGAATATTTGATGAAAATTCCAGTTTTACCCATTATAGTTCACTGTAGTATTTCGAATATAAATATTTTTATATTTATTATTTGAAATTGAAATTTTGTAACAGTGTTCCTAAATTAATTATCTACAACTTTTATTCAGGAAACTAGAGCTAAAGAGTTCAGTTGTTCGTTGAAATTTGGTCATGAAGTCAAAGTTGGGTTGGGCTCGCCAGAAGGGAGAAGCTTTTGTATTTCGGCTATAACTCCTTCATAAGGGCTTGTATTGAGCCCAAATTTGGATAGTAGATAGAAGACAAAAATCCTCACATACTATCCTTCTGTAAGGCCGGACAATTCACGCGTTTTGGTGGTCAAATGGGCGGTGAAAGTTGGAATAAAATATTTGGCCGAATTTCCAAATTCACACCTGAAACCACTTGTAACCTCTCCTCCCCTCCCCTCTATAAATTGGAGTTTTTCTCATTTGGAGGGGTTGGGACGTGAATTGGGAAGTTTAGGGCAGAGGAGAAGTGGATCCACTCCAATTCTCCAACAATTTCAATAAGGGTAGCTCTTGAAGCAAGGATCCCTTCGACGAAGCTTTCTTCTTCTCCTTCATATTGTAATGATTTTGTTTATGTAATAAACTTCTTTGTTCTTCTTTTATTTCTTCTATTTTCTTCTGTTTTGTTTAAATTTCCACTTCTCTTAATCTTATTAATTGTGTTGGAATCAAGTGTGGAGACTAGATTGGGTTCTACCCTTTCAATCTGTTGCTTATGCAAAATGTCTCCACGATGACTACACCACCCATGGAAGAGTAGTTCTTTTTAGTAATCGATCGACCTCTATCCTTATTAATTCATTTATTTTGAATCAATGAGATACTGTAATTCACATATTATGATCCATTAATTGAGTTTTTAATTTAAATTAATCTAAGCAAGAAATTGGATAGTTAACACAAAACACACGAGGTCGGGAATTGTGTGAACTGTGAGAGCGCAACCTTAACCGGTAACTCAAAACCACACGAGATCAATTTGTAGAGTTCAAATATAATCCCTAAACTCAATTAATCCTCATTTCCAGAGTGGTTATGCGCCTTAATTTACCACTGACCATAAGCTAATTTTAGAACATCAATCAAAGCAGGGTGTTGCGATTGAATGTTCCGAAGTTAGCCTAAGGTTAAATTCATTTCAATCTTCATGGTAAAGTTAATTCTCGTAGGGTTCGGGATTTAACAAATTAAGGGATCATAATTAAGTGAATATTAATTTAAATGATAATTATTAATAAATGATTGAAGAGGTAGAGTTAGATCGATTACGTCTTTTAAATATTGTCTAAACAAACATGTTTCTGTTGTGTCATTTTAATCAAACTTCATTTCAAAACTAAAAACAAAAAAAATGCAATCTTCTTCCAGAAAAATTCTTCTAGCTTCATAAACTATAAAAAAAACCACCCCCATCCTTTAAATTATTTATTTTATTATCTTTTATTTAATTTTTATAATACCTCTAATAAGTAGTTAAATTCACTTCCTCCTTTGAGAGACGACCTTGGTTAGCCACTCTGCTGCACCTAAGTACCTCAAAATCATTCTAATCATTTGAGGGCGCCCACGACAGCGCTCTTTCAAATTGGCATCATTTCCGGGGAGGCAAGTACTTATTTCAACCAATTAGAGGTATTTATTTTATTTTACATTTATTCTCTTCCTCTCTTCTTTCTTCCTTCTTTACCCAATCTGATTTTCTTCTTATTCTTTTATTTTCTTCTACATCTCTTTGGACCATAAAATCAAACTACTCATTTTTATTTTACTATGGTCCACCTTATTTTTTTTCATTTTTATTTGATCTATGACACGAACTAATCCCGAAGATCTCTTAGATCTTGACCCTGAGATTGAACACAGCCTTAGGGCACGATTCAGAAATTCTCAATCTACGGAAAGTTTCAATATTCAACCAGTTGGTGAATTCCTCTCTTCTGGAAACATTGAAATTGGAAGCAATTCAAATTCAAACATAAAAGAGGAACCAATGGCTAGAAATAATGGAAATTAACTTAATAGAACCATTCGAGAATTGGATGCACCTGATATTAACTATCAACCAAATTGTATTGCATACCCAAATCTCAAATCGGACTTTGACTTGAAATCTGGATTAATTCACCTTCTTCCAAAGATTCATGGCTTATCTGGTGAGGATCCCAAAAAACACCTTATGGAATTTAATGTGGTTTTCTCAACTTTAAAACCAAGAAATGTGTCTGAAGATCAAATTAAATTAAGAGCATTCCCATTCTCACTTGATGGAGCTGCAAAAGATTGGATGTATTATTTGCAACCTGAAGATGTAACATGTTGGAATGATTTGAAACATCTTTTCTTGCAAAGATTTTTTCCAGCATCAAGGACAACATCCATTCGAAAGGAGATATCAGGGATCAAGCAAGCCCAAGGGGAGTAAATGTATGAGTACTGGGAGCGATTCAAGAAGTGGTGTGCAAGCTGCCCACATCACCAAATCAGTGAGCAATTAATCATCCAGTACTTCTATGAAGGACTCACACCCATGGAGAGGAGCATGGTGGATGCTGCAGCTGGAGGAGCATTGGTGGACAAGACACCAGTAGCTGCACGAGCATTGATCGACAAAATGGCCCAAAACTCTCAACAATTCGGTGATAGAGGTACACCACATGTTCGAGGAGTACATCAAGTAAGTCCTTCTTCTCTTGAAAGTCATTTGATTGATACTAAGTTAGAAGAATTGACAACTATGGTGAGGCAGATTGCATTGGCTCAAAAGACATCCCAACCCCCTCCTTCAAGGCCATGTGGCATTTGCACTGAGACAAGCCACCCAACTGACTGTTGCCCACAACTCCAAGAAACAAAAGATTGTGCAACAGTGTTCCCTGGGAGACCATTTCAGCAACAACAACAACAACCATATCCCCTAAAGAAGTTTGATCCAACATAAAACCAAGGGTGAAAAGATCAGTCGGACATGAGGTATGGCTCTGGACAACAACAAAGGCCCCCTTTTCAACCAAACTTCTAGCAGCCTCCGCCTTATCAGCAGGGTTTCCAACAACCCCAAAGGAGATTTGAAGCCCAAGCATCAAAAAGCCAACAACAAGGGAATCCCCCACCAAAGGTAGATTATAATACTGATGATATTTTGAAGAAAATTGTTCTTAATCAACAGAATGAGCAGAAGAGTCAAAGTTCATAGCTGAGGGAGTTAAAGACTCAAATGAGCCAGATTGCCACCGCCCTCCAAGAACTTTTAAGTAAGAATTCCAGAAATCTACCTTCCCAACCCACTCCAAATCCTAAGGGGAATGTTAGTTCCATCACATTGAGAAGTGGGAAGAAAATGAACGATACATCTGTACCTACCATTCCACCGGGATTCACCTCAACTCCAGAGAATCCGCATTCCATACCAACTGTTGAGCAAACCAAGGAGAAAGATAAAGGTAAGAAAAATATTGATGATGTACCTCCTAAACCCCTTCCTTTTCCAAATAGGGTTGTTCAAACCAAGAAGATGGTTGAAGAAGCAATGCAAAAGGAGGTTTTGGACACATTCAAGCGTGTGGAGATCAACATTCCTCTACTTGATGCCATTAAGAAAATCCCAACGTATGCCAAATTCTTAAAAGAACTCTGCACCAATCGAAGAGGGCTCAAGGGGAATGAGAGGATCAACCTTGGAAGAAATGTATCGGCACTCATTACACCAACTCTAGCAATGCCAACAAAGTGCAAGGATCCTGGGACATTCACCATCCCATGTACCATAGGGGAGTTGCACTTCTCTGATGCTCTTTGTGATTTAGGAGCTTCAATAAATGTGATGCCTCACTCTGTATTCTCTTCCTTACAGGTTGGTGAGTTAAAGCCAACAAGAGTAGTGGTGCAATTGGCGAATAGAACTACAGCATATCCAACGGGAGTTCTTGAGGATGTACTTGTTCGGGTAAGAGACATGATCTTTCCAGCAGACTTCTATGTGGTTAACATGGAGGATGATCAGTTAAGTTCTCATGCCCCCATTATCTTAGGTAGACCCTTCCTCAAAACTGCAAAAACTATCATAAATGTCAATGAGGGTACACATTCCATGGAGTTTGGAGATGAAGTTGTGATATTTAATGTTATGGATTCCATGACGTACCCCTCAGAGGACCATTCTGCTTTTGTTATCTCCAATTTTGAACCACCAAGTAAAAACATCATGGAATTGGATTGTCCTATGCTTAGGGAGATTATGAGTATTGGTTTAGTTTGATGTCTAAGAATAATTCTAAACCCATTTTTAAGGAACAAGACTCTCTAAGATTTGATTTTGAAATGGAATCATATTCTGATTTTGATCATGTGAACTCTGATTATGACATGGCTATTGAGTATGTTGATGGATTTGGTGCTTTATTCTCTGATTGTGATGATTTTTATTCTGATACTGATGTTCATTGTGCAGATATGTCTGTTGCATCAATTTCTCCATCCATACATCACCCACCTACATTGGAACTCAAGCCATTTCCCCCAAATCTCAAATACGCATACTTTATCAGTGGTGATAGATTACCTGTCATAATTGCTAACAATCTCTCTTTTGAACATGAAGAAAAACTTTTGAATATTTTGAGAGATAACATTAGGGAAATTGGTTGGACATTGGCAGACATATCAGGTATTAGCCCCTCTATTTGCATGCATAGGATTCTCTTGGACGATGGGGATAAACCGGTGAGACAGCCACAAAAGAGACTTAATCCCACCCTCCTAGAAGTTGTTAAGAAAGATGTTGAAAAATTAATTGAGGCGGGTATCATTTACCCTATTTCTGACTCACAATGGGTTAGCCCTGTTCAGGTTGTACCAAAGAAAACTGGTTTCACTATTATAAAAAATGAAAATGATGAGTTAGTTCCTGTGAGAGTACAAAATAGTTGGCGAGTGTGTATCGATTGTAGGAAACTAAATCAATCCACTCGTAAGGACCATTTCCCACTTCCATTCATTGACCAGATGCTTGAGAGACTAGGTGGGAAGACACACTATTGTTTCTTGGATGGATTTTCTGGCTATTTTCAGGTTCCCATTGCAGCAGAGGACCAGGAGAAGACAACATTCACCTGCCTATTTGGTACTGTTGCTTACCGAAGGATGCCATTTGGACTTTGCAATGCCCCATGTACCTTCCAGAGATGCATGGTGAGTATATTCTCAGATTTCATTGAGACATGCATGGAGGTGTTTATGGATGATTTTACAGTTTATGGGTCCTCATTTGATGAATGTCTCTCTAGTTTGGGTGATGTGTTGCATCGTTGTATTGAAAAGAATCTGGTCTTAAATTTTGAAAAATGTCATTTCATGGTCGAAAAGGGAATTGTCTTAGGTCATATAGTCTCACAACATGGAATTGAAGTTGATAAATCTAAGGTAGACATTATTTCATCCCTCCCTTATCCTACATGTGTGCGTGTTGTTCGATCATTCCTTGGGCATGCTGGATTTTATCGACGCTTCATCAGATATTTTAGTAAGATCGCTCTACCCTTATCTCGATTGCTTCAAAAAGATATTGACTTCAATTTTGATGATTCATGCAGGGTATCATTTGATGAGCTAAAGAAGTGTCTGACCACTCCACCAATCATACATCCCCCACGGTGGGACCTTCCATTTGAGCTTATGTATGACGCCTCCAACTTCGCGGTTTGAGCTGTCTTATCTCAGAGGGTGGAGGGACGTTCACATGTGATCGCCTATGCATCGAGGACGCTAGATTTAGCCCAATCAAACTACACTACCACAGAAAAGGATTTTCTTGCTGTCATATTTGCTTTAGATAAATTCCGTTCATATTTATTGGGCTCTAAAATAGTTGTTTTTTCAGACCATGCAGCTTTGAGGTACCTCCTAAAGACGCCAGATGCAAAGCCACGACTTATCTGTTGGATGCTCCTTCTTCAAGAGTTTGACCTTGAGATAAAGGACAAGAAGGGGTCCGAGAATTTGGTGGCCAACCACATGAGTAGGCTTACTCACACACTAGAAGGTGACACCTTGGACCAGGTACCACTTTGGGACACTTTCCCCGATGAGCATCTCTATACCATCTCAGGTAAGCATCCTTGGTATGCTGATTTAGTTAATTACATTGTTGGCACTGAAAACCCAGTAAATTTGAAGAAGCATCAAGTCCAAAAAATAAAAAGTGAGTCTAGGTATTATGTGTGGGATGATCCGTACCTCTGGCGCATGTGTAGTGACCAAGTCATTAGGAGGTGTGTTCCCGATCGTGAGTTTGAATCTGTTTTTCATTTCTATCATACACTTGCTTGTGGTGGACACTTTGGACCCCAACGGACAGCTAGGAAGGTTTTGGACTCTGGATTATATTGGCCTAGATTATTCCATGATGCCCATGTGTTAGGTAAGTCATGCTCTAATTGCCAACACACTGGGAACATTTCTAAGAGACATGAGATGCCCCAACAACCCATACTATTCTGTGAGATTTTTGATGTATGGGGCATTGATTTTATGGGTCCTTTTCCTAGTTCATTTGGATTTTTGTATATTTTGGTTGCTGTTGATTATGTGAGTAAATGGGTGGAGCCCAAGTCCACCAGGACTGACGATTCTCATGTTGTAGTGGATTTTGTCAAGGCACAAATTTTATGCAGGTTTGGAGTACCAAAGGCCATCATCAATGACCAAGGGACACACTTTTGAAATAGGAATTTTGCTTCCCTCCTTCGACAGTATGGGGTGACACACAAAACATCAACACCATACCACCCCAAAACAGATGGTCAGGCTGAGGTTTCAAATCGTGAGTTGAAACAAATCTTGGAGAAAACCGTGCAGCCAAATAGGAAGGATTAGAGCAAGCGTTTGGATGATGCATTGTGGGCTTATAGGACATCATACAAGACCCCCATTGGTATGTCCCCATTTCGGATTGTTTTTGGGAAAGCGTATCATCTACCCGTGGAAGTAGAGCATCAGACATATTGGGCTATAAAGAAATGTAACATGAATTTGGCCCAAGCTGGAATTGAAAGGAAGTTGCAAATTCAAGAGCTTGAGGAGATTCGACTATCATCATATGAGAACTCAAGGCTCTATAAGGAAAGATCAAAAGAATCTCATGACAAAATGATCCAACAAAGGGAGTTTCATGTTGGAGAGAAAGTCTTTCTCTATAGTTCACGATTGAAGTTGATGCCTGGTAAGTTGCGTTCCAGATGGTTAGGTCCTTATATTGTGTCTAATGTTTTTCCTTATGGTGTAGTGGAGATCACACAAGAGGACAATGGAAGGAGCTTTACATTAAATGGGCAACGTATGAAGAGATACATTGAGGAACTTCCTACTGATGCAGTGGATTTTATCACACTGCATTACCCCATCATCACTTGAGAACATCACGCTGTTCCTAACCCTTTCACTTTTATATTATTTGTCCTATTTAAAAATTCTTTATTTCATGTTCATATATCATCTCATAGGTTCACATTGAGGAAAATGAAATATTTTATGTGTGGGGGAGGGAACCTTTTAGTTTAGTAATTTCAATTGCTTTCCTGTTCAAAAAAAATTGTATATTTTTCAAAATTTGTGTGTTTATTTTACAATTTTCTGTGTGTTTTTGAAACTTTTGAGCTAAAATGATTCTCATCACCATTTTTAAATCCATATCAATAAGTGAAACAATATACCCCTTGAAACTAAGCTTAAATGAATGCTGAAATGACATTGTCTCAAGTTCAAATATTTAGTAATTTCATTGAAAGTACACCGAATTTTGAATCCCATGCCACATCTCATTGACTTTATATTTGAAATCACATTCTTGTGAGGCTTCTGAACCATTATTTTCATATTCTTTACATTCACCTGACATCTTGAGAGAACCAAACCATACTTGATTTAACCAAAATTTGATCTATTCCTGTCAAAACTTGAGGGTTTGAGGTACTTGTGTTTAAATGATTGAGGCATTTGTTTGGTATTAAAACCTCTATTTCAAAGAATACTTTTTTAAAATGGCCTACCTTGAATATTTAATCCTTGTAGCCCTTAGAAGCCATGCACATCCTGTTAGGTTAAGCCACATTACAAGCCAATTTTCCCTATCCAACCAACTCTTGAAGTGAAATTGCATAATCTAGTTGAGCTTAAGTGTGGGGGAAGCTGTCTTGTGTTGTGCCACCACATTATATGATACTTTGGGTGGAAAATTAAATTCTGAAGAGATGTTTTTGCTACTAAAGAAAGTCATTATATTGAAAGCTGTGCCTTTTCTGGAGCTTTCATGACAAGTGAAGCTGTGCCTTTTCTGGAGCTTCTAATTGAGGTGGAAAGCTGTGCCCATCCGGAGCTTTCAAGAAAATCATGTTTGAGAAGATTGACATTTTTTATGCTGAAATGATGAATGGTGTAAAACTTTCATGACTTTTCATGATGATGGATCTAATTTTGATACTATGGGGATTGAAGAGAAGACCATATTGAAGGGAAAATTAGATTAATTCAATTTTGCTTCAAAAGAGTCAATCCCTCCTCATTCAGCCTTAGAGTTTTTCACATCTTAATCCTACCAACCGAAAGCCACATAACAACCCTGAAAAGTGCTCATGATAAACATATGTCCTTGACTCACATCAGGTATTGATGTAGGAATCTATCAAGCCTATGGTGACCCTTGTATGAGTTTGGATGAGAAAGACATTGCAAAAAAAATTGATATTTGAGTGATGAGAGAAAATTCAAGCGAGGTAAGTGTTTTGTGCATGGGCGGATAAATGAAGTAGAAATATATTGAATGATATAAATGGATAACCTGAAATAAGGTTTTTTATGAGTCATTATATCTTTTTATTCTTGGTGTGAAATTTATTTATCTTAATGATATGTGTTTTAAAATTGGTTTTGATTTGATATTGATGTTTACTTGATATGAGGTTTTTCCCAGGTGTGCAAAAGGGTAAGTGTGGGGGAGTTGATAAAACACTATTTTATTGAATATTTTATTGATAATAAATGATATAATTTCCTCACATTGTGTTAAATATGTTTATTTATAAAATATTTGGGATTAGATCGTTCATTTGAATATTTGATGAAAATTCCAGTTTTACCCTTTATAGTTCACTGTAGTATTTCGAATATAAATATTTTTATATTTATTATTTGAATTTGAAATTTTGTAACAGTGTTCCTAACCTAATTATATAAAACTTTTATTCATTACACTAGAGCTAAAGAGTTCAGTTGGTTGTTGAAATTGGGCCATGAAGTCAAAGTTGGGCTGGGCTCGCCAGAATGGAGAAGCTTCTGTATTTCGGCCATAACTCCTTCATATGGGCCTGTATTGAGCCCCGATTTGGATAGGAGATAGAAGACACATATCCTCACATTATAGCCTTCTGTAAGGCCGGTCAATTCACGCGTTTTGGTGGTAAAATAGGTGGTGAATGTTGGCATAAACTATTTGGCCGAATTTCCACATTCACACTTGAAACCACTTGTAACCTCTCCTCCCCTCCCCTCTATAAATTGGATTTTTTCTCATTTGGAGGGGTTGGGACGTGCATTGGGAATTTTAGGGCAGAGGAGAAGTGGATCCACTCCAATTCTCCAACCATTTCAAAAAGGGTATCTCTTGAAGCAAGGATCCCTTCGACGAAGCCTTCTTCTTCTCCTTCATGTTGTAATGATTTTGTTTATGTAATAAACTTCTTTGTTCTTCTTTTATTTCTTCTCTTTTCTTCTGTTTTGTTTAAATTTACTCTTCTATTAATCTTCTTAATTGGGTTGGAATCAAGAGTGGAGACAAGATTGGGTTCTACCTTTTCAATCCGTTGCTTATGCAAAACGTCTCCACGATGACTACACCACCCATGGAAGAGTAGTTCTTTTTAGTAATCGATCGACCTCTATCCTTCTTCATTCATTTATTTTTAATCAATGAGATACTGTAATTCACATATTATGATCCATTAATTGAGTTTTAAATTTAAATGAAACTAAGCATGAAATTTAATAGTTAACACAAAACACGAGAGGTCGGGGATTGTGTGAACTGTGAGAGCGCAACATTAACCGGTAATTCAAAACCACACGGGATCAATTTGTAGAGTTCAAATATAATCCATAAACTCAATTAATCCTCATTTCCAGAGTGGTTATGTGCCTTAATTTACCACTGACCATAAGCTAATTTTAGAACATCAATCAAAGCAGCGTGTTGCGATTGCATGTTCCGAAGTTAGCCTATGGTTAAATTCACTTCAATCATCGTGGTAAAGTTAATTCTCGTAGGGTTTGGGATTTAGAAAATTAAGGGATCATAATTAAGTGAATATTAATTTAAATGATAATGATTAATAAATTATTGAAGAGGTAGAGTTAGATCGATTACATCTTTTAGATATTGTCTAAACAAACATCTTTCTGTTGTGTCATTTTAATCAAACTTCATTTCAAAACTAAAAACTAAAAAAAATGAAATCTTTTTCCAGAAAACCTCTTCTAGGTTCATAAACTATAAAAAAAACCACCCCATCCTTTCAAATAGTTATTTTATTCTCTTTTATTTTATTTTTAGAATACCTCTAATAAGTAGTTAAATTCACTTCCTCCTTTGAGAGACGACCTTGGTCAGCCACTCTGCTGCACCTAAGTACCCCAAAATCATACTAATCATTTGAGGGTGCCCACGACAATGATATTTAATCTCTCATGGTTGGAGTGTATCATATTATTTTGGATTTTAAAATTCTTTAGAATAATTTTTTTGAATAGATAATAGGAATGGATAGTTTAGTTACATATCATGATCTCTTAGATTATTACCAAAATGGATTGAGTATTGTGTGTCTTGGGGGATAAAATTATGCCAATTATGTGGAATGATTTATCTAGGTAGGCCATGCAGTTCCAATTCATAATATATTGTGTGAAATCATAGCCTATGTGGAATTTATTATAATTTATGATGTGAAATGGACAATTATTTGTTCCCTCATATAGTTTAATGGTTTTAGAATGTGATTCTTGATTACATTATAGGGGTTCCACTAGAGTTAGATATTGAGTTCATGAAATAGTTTGTTCTAGTAGAAGATCTTGTTTCCATTTTTCAATATATAATGAAACATGAATAGATTCAAGAACATAAAAATAAATTTTGGGAATAAGTGGATAAGGGATTCCCCTATATTAGTATATAAACATGGGGTTCTCCAATTTGTTTTCTAATAATGAGGATGAAAATTTAAAATTATGAAGTGATTAACGAATGCTGATATAGATGGTGATTAAGAATGGGAATCCACTTCTACATATGGATTATATTTTTTACCATATAATAGGATATACATTTTTATATACTGATAAAGTAATTTTAGAATCAAGTATAGATTAAATGAGTGTTTCATAATTCTACTCCGGTTGATCAATTCACCTTCTATCTCTATGGATTTTATGAAACAAAATTTTCTCTCGTACCTATGTCAGTTCATAGTTGTATTTTTTCATAAAATATTTCTGTACTCTCAGAATCACAATTATCATTACCAATATATTTATATTATTATAATTATACTTAGTTAACATAAAATTTCTTTGAGCTGTCTATGTATTATTTATGGATCAACAAGGTATATTTCTTGGGTTATATCATCTCAATGGAAGGTGTCTCAATGAACACAAATAAGGGTCAAATAGTTGTATCCTAGGATATCCAAAAAATGTTTTTAACAATAAAAGTGTTTTGGGATTACTAGGATTTTATAGACGGATTAGAAATTAATTTTCTCACTTGGAATATTCACTACATGGCTTGACTATGAAAGGAATTTCTATGAGTAGGAGAAACGATTTACCACTGCACCTATCATGATCTCTTGATAGTCGAGTATGTATTAGAATTTTTTTGATGCTTTAGAATTTGAAATATGAATTATTTTTATAGAGATATTATTTTATGGATTATGGATCGTCATACTCAAGGCCACATTAATGGATCAATCCTATACATGATCTCAAGCTGGTTGTAGTGGTTTATGGTTTTAAATTCTTGTGGAATTACCATTTATGTGATAATTTAATCATTTGTACTGACCAAAAGTGCCTCAAATATGTTCTTAGTGTAATTTGAATATTATACAGTAGAGATAGGATAAGTATATGCATTCATTCAACTTTGAGATTTCATAGACACCAATAAATGGGAATAGAGTTATAGATGTGTGGAGTTAGAAGACATAGGCTCATGCAGTCCATGAGTCTATTTATTTGTGGAATATGATGAATTTATTTTTTAGTATTCCTTTGGATGTCCAAGAGAATCCAGATATGATGAGATATATTTATATGTATATTGATCCATCTATTTTTATCCATTTTAAGGGGGATATGTATCAGGATTAATAATTCATGGATTTGAGAGACAATATTAATGGTGGGGATACACTTTTCTATTTAACTATTGATAAGGATGAGATTATTCAAGTTCATTGTCATGTAGTTGTTCATAATTTTAAGATGGAATTGATTGTGAGTGATTTTCGTGCTTCAATTTTTTTTGGTTCACCATGTATTGAAAAAAACTAATTATGAAATTTGAAGACAGTATCGGGGGTTAAGAATATTGGGGATATTTTAGAATTTTGACAATAGGATACAATTGACATCACATGAATGATGATCATCAACTAATTACTGTACTTTTATAGTTGTTTCCCATTTTATAATGGAAGAGTGATGATGTGACTATTGTTTTTTTTTGCGGTGGTACATCTAAGGATTTCTCTAAATAATGATGAAATATGTGTAATAGTTGATAACTTTACATTGATTTCACATGTATTACTGATATGGGAGACATTCTTTATGGATCAGTTAAAATAAATTAATGTCCAAAATAATGTATGTTTAAAAGAGGTGCCACAGAGTATTGTTTATGATTACAATCCATGTTTTACTCCATGCATTAAGAGAGGGTTGTATGCATCGTTAGTTAATAAGATATTTTTCAATACATTATTTAACCTATAGAAGGATGGGAATTCAGTATATACTATCCTTGTTTTAGAGGAGATATTGAATTAATAAATCATAGACTTTGGTGGATCTTTGGGGAAGCACATGATGCTCAAGAAATTAGCATACAAAAATATATACCAGGAGACTATATAGATCATTCCATATGAAGAGAACTATAGAGTACATGTAAATATACCATATGTTTGATGGAAGTACGGAAATTATAGTTATTGTGGATGATTCTTGTGTATGAGATGTAAGAGTAGGACCAGTTGACTTATAAGAAAATGAATATAGTACTCATTAGTCATAAGTCAAATTCAGATTGAGGTCATAATACTCTAGATTTTATGGTGGGTGACTATGTGTTCCTTCACTTATCATTGATATTGGATCACCATCAGATTCAGAAGCCATGAATGTTTATGCCGAGTCTGATTGGTTTCTTTTAGATTTTTAAAAGGATCAGACCAGTGGAATTCCAATTAAAGCTTCCACAATGGTATTGTGGTATTCATGATTTTTTCTTGTGGAAATGATTCGATTGTGTCAGCCTATACATTTTCATTTAATTTAAATTATTTTTTTTCAGATATAAGAAGATGTATTCACTGAGTATAATCACGTTTTTATTTGGGATTAGTGAGAGAACTTTTTCTAGATTAATGTCTATCGTTATGTCGGAGTTCGAAGGAAGAATGATAATTGTTGACCTCACCTGTTTTGATAATCCCAATTATGGGTTAATATGTGTTTATAATCCTATGTTGACAATAATAACAAAATAATCATTGGAATATGTTAATCAATGATTGTTTATGTTTATACATAAATTTTAATTACACTAACTCAATATGGATATGTTTTTCATAGAATAGATAAGTGTTAAGTACACTGGTACAGAACAGTGCTACCGATATGTTTGTCTACTGGCACACCAAAAGGTTATCATTAGAGTATGTCTACAAATATGTGTAAGTCTACTGATGAACAAAGGTAACCGGTTATCAAATGTCTTCAATATATCTAGTCTACCAACAAGCATACCTACTGATACAAGCTACTGATGAAAACAGACCGAGACAAAGCTACTATTATATAGACCTACCGATACAACCAGACAGATGAACGACTACCGATATAGAGATACTGATATAAAGTTCACCGATAGACATATCCACTGATATAAGAAGTTACCGGAACAAGAATGTTACCGATAAACTAAAGCTACTGATAGAAGGAGTTGACGATATATTGATCTATTATTAGACGGAGTAACTTCCATAGATACAAGGAGCTACCAGTACAAGAACAAAGAGCTACCGAGAGGAGCTCATTGCTATGCAAAGTCCACCGGTACAAGTCATCCGACAGAGAGCTATTGATGAAAGTTGATTGTTAACCAGCCACTGCTACTTCAACTCTATTTATATTTATTTATTAAGAAACGATCATATTTGATGTTTGTAATGCATGTAAAATTATTTAATGATAGTTGCTGTCATGTTAGGGAATCGTACCTCGTACCTATGAAAAGCTAATCATTCCCATTACCAAAGATAAAAGATATAAAAGGAAAGACAAAATCCAGGCATAATGAGTGCTGGAGTTGTGCTGAAAAGAAGTAAAAAATATGCTGTTTGCGGAAATACATTAAGATACTCATTTGATATAATAGGAACACATGAACCCATGCTTAAAGTAGATAAGAACTTTTTCTTGAAGCTAAAGAACATTTTTGTGCTACATAGTCTATTGGAAACTTGAGTGAGACTTGAACATTCTAAAAATCAAGGAAGAAAATGACACTATGTTTTCAAGACATAAACCAGAGAAGGACTCAAAAGCACTTCTGTTTAATCCAAAGGATTCAAGAGCTACATTTCAAATCACTAGAGAATTATAAACTCATTTCTACTCTCTCTTAGTTATTCTTTTATTAAAATTTTGAGCAGTGTGTGTGCTTTGTATTTTTAGCCACACACTGTCTCTGGTGATAAACTAGAGGATTTCTAAATCCTCACACTAAACATCTTTAACTCTCTTGTATACCACTGTGGATAGTGGTAGAGGACATGTGTGACCTGGATAGGATACGTTCTATTGTTATTGTTCCCATGAAGAACTGATGTAGAGGTCTTAGTACCTTGAAAATCTAGGTACTGTTGTTTACCCCGACCCTGGTTGTGGATCAAAATTTATATTAATTTTTAGAGAGGATCGTGTCTCGACATGAGACTAAACATCTTGTTTTAAAACTATTGTGCTTACTTATTTTGGTTTTAACCTATATTGAACATTCTGCTGCTAATTACATTGAAATATAAAATTATTTTAAATTTACTTTGATAGTTAATCTAGAAAGTGTTTGTAACTATTGTAAATCAGTAGGTTAGATTCTGATGCTAATTTAATCTTCTGATTAAATTAAATGAGACCTAATCAGTCTTTTGAGAACCTAATCGAACCCTTACAGTTTTACAAATTCACTTCATTTTAAATTAGTTTTTAATAGGGGGATTTTAATAGAAATATTTTTTAACAAAAATTTTTAATTAGAACTCAATTCACCCAATCTAGAGTATCCACTCAGACCAACATTTGATATCAGAGGTGTTTGTTTTTTTAAAGTATATCCAAATACTCTGTTTTTCAACTGCAATTTTACTTGTATCATAATGATATTAAATTTCTATTAGTTCAAAATTTTATCTATTTAAATATATTTGCCTGAAACTAATTATGGATAATAGACGTGAAGGTGCAGCTTCAAACATGCCTCCATTTTTAAAGGTAAAAATTATTCCCAATGGGAACATAAAATGAAAATTAATTTAGAAAGTATGGGATTTGACATCTGGACTGCTATAGAGACTCAATATAAGATTCTATAAACTGAAATGAATACTTGGGATGAACCTACTAAGATTGCATACAATAATAATTATAAAGAAATGAATAATTTGTACTGTGCTTTAGGCGATGAGGAATTTAATAGAATATCTGCTTGTAAAACTTCTTATGACATCTGGGACACTTTGGTTCGTTCCCATGAGGTAACAACCAATTTTAACGAAATGAGATTGAATACATACACTATTAAGTATGTTAATTTTAAAATGATTTTAGACGAACCTATTTCTGATATTTATCTCATGATCAATGATATTGTCAACACTTTGATGTAACTTGGAAAAGTTTTTCCTCCAAAGGAGAAAATTATGAGAATATTAAGACATCAGCCAAAAATATAGAGAGGCACATCTGTTTCAATAAGAGAATCATGTGATATATGTTCACTACCTGTTAGCGAATTAATTGGTATGTTGATGATGTATGAGTAGAGATGAAAGTAAATAAGGAATAAGATGATGAACCAAGGTGGAAGTCAGTAGTATTTAAATATACTACCTCAAAGAGAATGGACAAGAAGAAAGTTCACATACCTACTGAATGCTCAACATGAGAAGGTTCAGATTCTGATAGTGATGAAGAGATGGCTCAAATAGCCAGACGGTTCAAGATGTTCTATAAGAAGAAGAAATTATTCAGAAAACCACATTATAAAGGAAAATTTCAAAACAAAGGTCATTGGAAAAAAGGATTGGAAAAAGTCTGAGAAAGATGATGAAATAGTGTGTCACGAATGGATAAGGAAAGGACACATTAAGGCAGACTAACCAAAGTTAAGGTTCAAGAAGAAATATTACTACAAGTACAGAAAATATAAGAAAGACATGAAGGCAACCTGGAGTGCTTCCGAAGACAACACAAGTGTGTCTGAAGTTTCTAACTTTGAAAAGAATCGTTCCAACATGTGTTTCATGACTAATACTTTTGAGTTACCTGTTTCCCCGATGTTGAATGATTATTATTCTGGGATGAAATTAGTGATGAAAATATGTCTAAATATGAATTATTTGAATATTGTAATATGCTAGAAGAATCTTGTAATGAATTGAAGGACAAGTATAAGACCTTAAAAAACAACATGCTCTGACCAACTCTATTAAATATGCACCTGATATAGAAAAGGAAAAGAATGCTCAATTACTTAAGGAAAATACAGAACTCAATTTTTACAATGAGAAATTACGGAAGGACTTAGAGAAATTCACAAATGGGAAGAATATTCTAACTCAAATTCTCTAAAAAAATGTGGAACCGAAATATACCACTGGAATAGGCTTTCATCCTGGACAGAGACAGATTACTAAAAATAGATTTATTCCAAAATCTAGACAGAATGATGCTAGTTATAGTTCCTGAAATTCATATGCTTCAACTAGTTATTCACATTGATATATATCAAATAAAGGTTATCTTTACAAATCATTTGAATCTATTGATTGTATTAAACCCATTAGAAAAATTTGGGAACCAAAATTGTTGCTTTCTATCCACTCTGGACCCAAGAAAATCTGGGTACCAAATTCATTTTCTATTTAAACCTGTTTTGTTGGAAAAATTCTTGAAAAGTTACCATAAGAAGGTATGGTACTTGAACAGTGGATGATCAAGGAATATAACGAGAGATTACTCATGCTTCAAGAGTTTAATCAAAATTGATGGAGGCCATATCACTTTTGGTGATAATTCAAAAGAAAAAATCATCGGCTTAGGCCATATTGGTAACACTGATTCAGTTTTAATTTACAATGTTTTAGTTGATGATGGACTTAAGTATAACCTATTAAGTATTTCTCAGTTCTGTGATGATGATTTCAATGATAAATTTAAAAATTATTCTTGTAATGTTTTTAATTCTAAAAATATTTTAGTATTTTCTGCTTTGAGAAATGAAAATGTTTATGCTATTTATTTAAATTACTTGTCTAAACAAAACATTAACTGCTTGAATTATTTCCATAATGATTCTTGGCTATTTCACAGAAGATTAGGACACTGTAATGTTCATTTACATAGAAAAATGATTAGGAAAAACTTTGTTAGAGACCTACCTAAACATTAATTCCCAGCTGATAAAGTTTGAAATCCCTATCAAAAAGGAAAGCAACATGAATTTTATTTTAAATAAAAGAATGAAGTTTCAACTTATCAACCTCTCAAGTTGGATCACATGGACATGTTTGGACCTTCAATATTTTCTAGTTTAAATGGGATGTACTATGTATATGTCTTAGTAGATGACTATTCTAGGTGCACATGGGTATACTTCATAGCTCAAAAAAGTAAATCTTGTCCTTACATTATAAAATACTCCATGTCTATAGAAAATCATTGTGGACTTATGCTTAATGCATTGAGAAGTGATCATGTTCATGAGTTTGGAAATCATGAATTTGAATCATATTGCTCACACAATGGCTATAGTCACAATTTCTCTACCCCTAGGACACCTCAGCATAATGGTGTAGTAGAAAGAAGTAACAGAACCCTTCAAGATATTGAATGAGCTATGCTTAATGAGTACGAACTACCAATTTACTTTTTGGCTGAAGATATAAATAAAAAATTTTATATTATTAATAGAGTCCTGATTATACATGTTCTCAAAAAGACCCCTTATGAGTTGTGAAACCATTGGAAACCTCAGGTAAATTACATTAATGTTTTTGGTTGCAAAGTATTTATTCTCAATAAAAAATATAATCTTGAAAAGTTTGCATCAATGAGTGGTGATGGAATATTCCTAGGTTATTCAATTACTAGAAAAACTTATCATGTTTTTAATAATAGAACCAAATGAGTGGAAGAATTTGTACACATCAATTTTGATGAAACTGATCCACATGAACCCAAATCAACCATTGAAAATCTTGAAGAAGATTAGTATGTTTTTAACCTGAATGATAAAATCAATACACCGTTTGTAAAGACATCTAGATTCAGAAACATTCTAGAACCGATTAATTTAGAACTTGAATCTGGAGAAGAACCTGAAATTTCTAGTCCAACCTTTACTATATCAACTAGGATTCTAAATAATCATCATTTAGATGTTGTTGTTGGTAATCCTGAATGAGGGACATAGATTAGAGCTTCTCTAAGAAACCAGGATGAACATCAATATTTTCTTTCACAGTTAGAACCTAAAAATATCAATGATGCTATCAATTATGAATTTTGGGTAATGGCTATGCAAGAATAATTGAATAATTTTGAAAGACACAATTTCTAGGAATAAGTTGAAAGACCTAAGGACACTTTGACCATATGAACTAAATGGGTTTTTAGAAATAATGCTGATGAGTCTGGAAATATAGTTAGAAACAATGAAAGTTTAGTTGCACAAGGGTTTAGTCATGAGGAAGGAATAGAATATGAGGAAACCTTTTCCCATATAGCTAGATTAGAAGCTATTAGGATTCTAGTTTCCTATGCTGCTCATTTGAATTTCAAGTTATATCAAATGGTTGTTAAAAGAGCTTTTTTAATTGTTTTTATAATAGAAGATGTTTTTTGTTGAACAACCACCAGGATTTACTAATCCTCCTTTTCCAAATCAATTTTTTATGATATATAAAGATTTATATGGTTTCAAACAAGCACCATGAGCACGTTATGATAGACTTAGCAATTTTATTATTTCAAAAGGTTTTACAAAATGGATTTCGGATCCAACTCTCTTTATCAAAATAATTTCTAAAGATGTTTTTATTGTACAAATCTATGTTGATTATAGCATTTTTGGATCGTCTAAACATACCTTTCTTATTGATTTTTAAAAGAGTACGCAATATGAATTTGAAATGAGTTTAATGGGAGAAGTAAAAAAATTTCGTGGATTTCATGTGTTTTCAAAATGAAAATGGTATTATTTTAAATCAAAGTAAATATACAAAGGATAATTTACAATTTTTTGGTTTAGATAGTATTAAGGAAAGTGATTCACCGATTAGTACCACTTGCATGTTTTACATTGATGAAACTGGGAAACAAGTCGATCAAACCAATTACAGAGGTTTGATTGGATGTCTAGTTTACCTTAGTGCTAGTCGACCAGATATTATGTTTAGTGTGTGTATGTGTGAAAGATTTCAAGATAATCCAAAAGAATCCCATTTTCTTGCTATTATAAGAATTTTCAAATATCTTAAACTTACTTCAAATTTAGTTTTCTTTTATCCAAAAGGAAAAAGTTTAAATTTAATAAGTTATTCAGATGCTGACTTTGTTGGTTGCAAGTTAGATAGGAAGTGACCTTCTGGAACATTTCATATTCTAGGAATGTCCCTGGCAATGTGGTGTTGTAAGATGAAAAATTATGATGCATTGTCTACTACTGAAGAAAAGTATATTGTTTTTGGTAGTTTATGTGCACAAATTCTGTGGATGAAACATACTTTGTTGGACTGTGTATATGTTTTTAAACATGTATTAATAAATTGTGATAACACTAGTGAAATTAACATCTCTAAGAATCCTATGTCTCACTCTAGGACGAAAAAATTGATGTAAGGCACTATTTTTTGAGAGATCATTACCAAAAAGGTGATATTACTCTTGAATTTATAGGTACTGAAGATCAATTAGCCGACATTTTCACCAAGCCTTTATGTTCGGATAGGTTAAGTTACATTAAACAAGCGTTAGTAATGATAGAATCTGTGCGTTATGAATCCTCACCAGTATGGAACCTCACCGTTATACCTCACCGATATGGATCCTTACTGATATACCTCACCGGTATGGATCATCACTGAGATACCTCACCGTTATGGAACCACACTGATATACCTCACTATTAGTGAACCTCACCAATATACCTCATCATTAATAATCCTCACTGGTATGTGTTATCAATAGGCTACACTATTTTTAAACTTCTGTCTTTAGCTGCTAGAATCTGTATCATTTATTCATAACATATTATATATTATTTATTTATTTTCTAATTCCTAAATGATAAAAACCAAGTCTTAGTTACTTCTCAATCCACTGAACTCTCCTCTCTCAAACCCAACTCCTTGAATCCACTAATCTCGAGAAAACCCCTAAGTTCATCAATCCAGATATGGATAAAACCAAATATCCTACTGTCAGAGGTGACTTTAATGATCCAAATGTGATGAAGCATATGATAGGACCTAAAGCAAGTAGAAGTGTCAATAGAACATGGTCAGGAAGGAGTCCAGTGAACCCGCACTTGAAAAATTGAGAAATTCCAATCGAGAAGGATCTATGTGGAGAATGGATATTGACAAGAATATCACTGACCCTAAAAATATTAGAGGAGAAGTAATTGGTAGAATGTTTCACAAAAAACAATGTTCCTTATTATACAAATCTGATAAAAGGTTTCTATGGTTTTGTGCACTTTGAGAAATCAGATAAGGAGAATAGAATTATTTCCTTGGTTAATGGAAAGGAAATATCTTTTTCATCCATTGAATGGGCTGAATGCATGAAGGTACCACAGGAAGGAGTATTTGGGTATTCATTGAAGACAATACCTCCTAACAGTGACATATTGGACTATAAACCTTCCTTGGAAGAGTTGACAGGAGATGGAACTCCAAGGAAGGTGGTGGCTGCTGAGATGGATGGAGAAAATAGGCTACTGTTCAAGTTCATCCAACACGTGCTATGTCCAAGAAGAAGGGTATTTGAAAATCTAAAGTATCAAGATATCTATTTGTTACATCTCTTAAGGCATGGTGTGAATGTGAATCTATGCAGGCTGTTAATGACTCAAATAGAGGATATGACCAGACCCAAATCAAAATCCAATGCAATATTATTTTCCAAATTGATTTCTGTTATGATTAATGTAAAGGGGGTTGCTGAGTCTCAGGATGAGATAGTGGTGGTAAGAAAAAACTTTTTTATCACAAGAAAAATGTGTAAGTACATTAAGATAAGATGGAACTCATGCAGAGTGTTGTGGGTTATTGATGAAAAAAAGTTATATGATATGTTTAATCCTGTGGATCATCGTTCTTGTTCTAAGGATGTGAGGGATCCAAGTCTAGGACTAGATGAGGAGGAGCCACAATATAGTGATGATTTAGAAGCGGAATATACCTCTACAGCAGACGGAGGAGATCCAAACATGCATCCTAGCCCAAATCATGAAATTGTATCAAAAGAAAAGGGAAGTTCTTATTTGAACCTACCTAGTACAGAAACTATTTATGGTGTAAGAAATGAAGAAAAACTTCAGCATGAGGAAGACCAGCAGAGATCAGATCAAGAAGAGGCTTCCCTAGAGAATGAAAAAGAAGATAGAGAATCTTAAACTGAAGCATCTACTTCTACCACCTTGAGTTTAAGTCCATCGATTGGAAGATTTATTGTTCCTTTTGAGGTTGCTCTTGTTGAAGTTGTAAGACATGATCCTATTCTTGAGGAGCCTCCAGCTGTTAGAGAAATTGAGATGGTTGTGGAAGATTCTTTTGAGGAAGACCGAGCTAATGAGGGTGTTGTTTCTATACAATAGAATGCACCAGTTTAGGGGGAGAATCCAACTAGACTTGGAAGTGTTTCACTGGATAATGGAATTGAAGACTAGTATGAAGATCTAGGTTCTGTGGTTTGTGGGTTGGAATACCCTGATTCTGATCATGAGATGCCCATGGACAGACCACAAGTTAACTATGATATATTTTCTGAGTTTTTTTACCTGAAAATGGAGTAAGGATAGCTGATCTATACATGTTGAAATGTAATCTCAATAATTCTTTTGTGAAAGAGATAATAAAAATGAAGACTTCCTTAGTTTGATCCATCCAATATGTTATGAATGCCTCTATGGCTAGTATTGTGACAGAAATAGCACCTGTTGTTGTTTCCTGCTAATATAGTAACTAGGGATGACATTGATTCTTTAATGACTGAGATGACAGAGTCCTTGATAGCATCTATTTATGATTTAAGGAATTGTTTTTTTGAGAAGTTGAGCAGCATGAAAAAATCCTTTGATCTTTCTCTTGGATGTACTGTGTCAACCACCATGACATAGATGAAGAATGAGATCAGAGTATATCATACTCAGATTGAGAGCTGGAAAGGAGATGTTGTTGCTTTGAAGCAGTCTGTTTCTTCCTTGAATTCCTTGAGTAGTTCTCAAGCTCAAATGAATGCAGATATCTGTTACATTAAAGGATTTGTAAAGCAATTTGTGGATGTCTTTGAAGATTTTATGAATTTGGTCAAAGTGCATGTGAGAACTCAAGATTTGGTTGTCCAGAAGATAATAAGGAACTTAACCCAATCATTAAACGAGACTGTTGCATTCACTGTCAAATATCTTGCATCATCCAGTACTTCTGTAGATATTGACAAGTTTCATGAAGTGATGAGAGAAGGGCTTGGTTCAGCATCAACCAGTGGCTCTGTGGACTCATCTGCACTGAAACAGGTGGTTTCTACCACCAGATATATCATGAAAATTGTTCAAGATTATATGAGAGAATTGTCTAACTCTCAAAAAGAAGTAAAATATAAATTCGATTCTTATTTTCAAGAAAGTTTATACCTAGAATTAGTTGACCGACAATTTCAAACTTCTTTTGAAAAATATGATGTTACCACTAGTCAATCAATCCATCAGAGAAAAAGTTAGCAAGAATAAAGGGTTGACCCCTACAATAGACAAATTCATGGAGAACAAGGATGATTTCATTTCTGATATGGAAAGAGGAGGAGGAGTTATAATGGACTTTAGAAATCTTTTTCTGCCATTCTTGCATGTAGACAGTACTCCAATCATTGCACCTCCAGCTCTGCCTACCTCTACACAGTCGGCTTCTATTCCTTAGATGGCTCCAGTCCAAGCCATTTAAAGCCTCACTCCTATGATCACCCATAGAGTGACACATTATATGCAAGGATCTATCCTAGTACCTCAGCCTCCTCTAATTATCACTGGTATTCCTAAGCCTCCACCTGCATCCACAAATACCTGAATCCTCTACTGATCCCAAGAGAAAATCAAATGCTGAGGATGTGGATTTATTAGTAGTTAGGATCTTTCATAGGAATCACCTATATTTCTTTTTTGATTAAATCTTTTATTTCTTTGTATCTATTTTCCCAAAGGAATATATATGATCCTAATTTCTTTTACCCTCTCTTACTTCTCTTTTCCTATATTTCCTTTTGCCCAACTTTTTTCTAATCACAAAGGGTGAAAAATAATATCTATTGGAGAAACGGGAAAACAGATATGAATAACCATATCTAAGGGAAACATATCTGGGGGATAAATAATATCTAAGGGGGAAAAGGGAAAACTAATATGAAGAACCATTATATTTTACCTCTGATACATGTGTTTTATAATATATATTTTTCTCTGATTTATTTGTTTTTATAATACAAAGTTTTTATTTTTACTTCTGATACAATTTCATTTAAATAATATATCCTCCGATACATTTAAAATCTCACATTGGAAAATTTCATTACTCGCACTAAGAAATAAGAACCATTGTATTTTATATGGATAATTTATTGATTATTTTGTATTATGATATCATGAGTTGTGATTATAAAAAATATGAAGATTGTTGACCCCAACTATTTTAATAATCCCAATTATGTGTTAATATGTGTTTATAATCCTATATTGATAATAATATCAAAATAATCATTGGAATATTTTAATCAATGTTTGTCTATGTTTATACATGTTTGAAATAATTCTAACTCAATATGGATCTGTTTTTCATAGAACAGATAAGTTTTAAGTACATTGGTACAGAACAGAGCTATCGATATATAAGTCTACCACTACACCAAAAGGTTACCGTTAGAGTAAGTATACTGATATGTGTATGTATACTAATAAAAAAGGTCACAAATTAGAAAATGATTTTGTTAGAGGATGTCTACCGATAGGCATAACTATCAATATAAGCTACTGATACAAACAGACATATACATAACTACTATTATAAAGACCTACCGATACAACCATACATAAGAACGACTTCTGATACAGAAAAACTAATATAAATTTCACTGATAGACAGAGCCACTGATATAAGTAGTTACCAGTACAAGCAAGTTACAGATAGACAAAATCTACTAATAGATGGAGTTACCGGTATACATAGTTACTGTTACATGGAGTAACTGCTACCGATACAAGGAGATACCGGTACAAAAAAAATCTACCGATATGAGCTCACTGCTATACAAATTCCACCACTACAAGTCTACTGATAGAGAGGTATTAATGAAAGATGACTGTTAACCAGTCACTGCTACTTAAACAATATTTCTATTTATTTATTAAGCAACATACATATTTGATTTTTTTTATTTCAGGTACTATTATTTGATGATAGTTGTTAGCATGTCGAGGAACCGTACCTTGTACCTATGAGAAGGAAATCATTCCAATTGCTGGAGCTAAAAGCTATAAAAGGAAAGAAAAAAATTGGGCATAATAAGTACTAGAGGTGTGCTAAAAAGAAGTAAAAAATCTTCTGTTTGTGAAGATACACGAAGATACTCATTTGATACCAAAGGAACACATGCACCAGAGCTTAAACTAGAGAATAACTTTTGCAGGAAGTTGAGGAACATTAATGTGATACAAAGTGTATTCGAACCTCGAGTGAGACTTGAACATACTGAAAATCAATGAAGCAAACGACACTCTATTTTCAAGACAAAACCAGAGAAGGACTCAGAAGAACTTTTGTTTAATCAAAAGTAGTCAAGAGCTGCTTTTCAAATCAATAGAGCATTCAAAACTCATTTTTACTCTCTCTTAGTGATTATTTTATTTACATTTTGAGCAGTGTGTGTGCTCTGTATTTTTAGACACACACTATCTCCTGTGTTAAATTAGAGGATTTCTAAATCATCACACTAAAAATCTTTAACTCTCTTGTATCCCACTTTAGATAGTGGTAGGGGTCAGGTGTGACCTGGATAGCCTATGTTCTATTTTCCTTGTTCCCCCAAAGAACTGTGGTGGAGGTCTTAGTACCTCGACAGTCTCTGTACTATTGATTACACCGATCCAGGGTGTGGATCAAAATTTATATAAATTGTTTGAGAGGACTAAGTCTCGTCTTGATAATGAACCTCTTGTTTTAAAACTGTGGTGCTAACTTATTTTGGTTTTAACCTATATTGATCATTCTGATGCTAATTACATTGAAATATAATTTTTTTAAGTTACCTTGATAGTTAATATAGTAAGTTTTTGTAACGATTATAAATCAGTATGTTAGTTTCAAAAGATAATTTCATCTTCCCATTAAATTAACTGAGACCTAATCAATCTTTTCTAAACCTAATCGAACCCTTATAGTTTTAAAAAGTCACTACAATTTGACATAGTTTTTAATTGGGGGATTTAATAGATAAATTTTTTAATAGAAATTTTTAATTGGAACTCAATTCACCTCCACTCTTGAGTATCCACTCCGACCAACAATAATGTTAAGAGGAAATAGGGGAGAATGAAGTAAAAATGAATTCCTATTAGAATAATCATTTGTACTTAATTGGCTTAGTGACACTTGGGAGAGTATCTCGAGGATCTTCTATTATAAGGGGGGTTGTATGTTCATGATCGTTTTGGGATGATTGTTTTAGTATCCATCATGGATCATGTATCACATAGTGGAGGAGGGGTGAATCATTTATATCTATTAATTTTATGTTTTAATTCTTTTTAAACAATTATTCCTCTCATTAATGGGTTGTTACAATGATAAAAACAAAACTTGAAACACATCCACATAATAAAAATTACATGGTTCACTACTCAACAAGAGCAGCTATGTCCAATGTATAGTTTTGATACAATATAATAACAAAAAATCTAATATAAAATAATACTTTTTTGGGGAACATAATTAGTAGGATATTCCCTTACACTCGTGTCGAAATATGTTCAATTCAATACTGAGTCTGCTTCAACTATTACAATGTTATTAAATAAAATTTCTATAATTAACATGCTATTGTGCCTCTTGATAAACATTCACAAATAAGTGCTTCAAAAAAAATTATTCAATTCCTTACCAAGTAGAAAGTAAGAAATTCATCAAGGATTCATAATTATACTCGTTCATATTTCCCTTTCCAATTTAACTATAACAATATATAATTATTTCAGAATAATTTTTAGGAAATACTGAACTGATTATTCCTCAGTATCAAAATCATAGACCAATGCCCAATTCAATGATCTAGCCTAATACTATAACTAGCTAGATGGAATCTTCTCTATTCTCCTTTAAGTCATCATTCATGAAAGATTATTCAAGAAAGAACGACTCATAAACATATTCTCCCTATAACATCATAGATTCTATCATTTATTTTGCGTACATTACTATTATCTGAAACTACAAAGTACGAACACTATTTATAGGAAACCTAATTATACTTTTGGATGGTTTTAGAAAATCATTCCCACTGGACCAAATTTAAGGAATCATCAATTTCTCTAAAATCATGGATCACTATTTGACAACATTAATGCTTCATCTCAACCCTCCCTCCGAAACATGAAGGCATCAGTTTGATTAGACATTCTTTACAAACATCAGTCTAGTTCAAAACATAAATACCAATTTTCTTATTATGAAGAAGAAATCATGTTTTTCATTATGTTTCACCATACCCACTGAAAAACATATGCTAATAAAATTTATTCTCATAATGTTCCTCAAAACCAAGTATACATTATTATTTTCATTATGATAGAGTCATCACATTCTTCATAATGTTTAACAACACCAAATGAAATAGAAGAAAAATATTCTACAAACTTCTTCAACAACTTATATCATCCCATTGATAACACATTAACAATAATCAAGAAATTATCCGTTTCTTATTTCCCCAAAATTACCATCATGATCTTGATAATGTTATTAGTGTTATCTTATATTAGATGGATCAATCTATACATTACTCTAATGATCGGTGTCATGGACCGCTTGATGGATCTTGACATAATTATCACATGAGAAATGATCATTATTATTTCTCTCTTGACCCTCTTGAAAAAAATCATACCATTTATTTCACGTGACCCACATGATATGAAAAAATTGATGCCATATAGAAAGAAAACAAAAAGTAATCAAGATGAGAAATCGTTGAAATTATTTTTTATTGCTCTCTGATTTTCTTTCTCTGCATTATTCATACCAAATTTGTCTTCTTCTATGAAAATTTTGGTCCCCATTTATTTTCATTTTGATTGGTCAAAAAACATTTACCACATAATAATTGTTTTCTTGAATAAAATATACATATGAAATAAAAAATATAATAATAATATGAATCAGATTCATAATCCATATCAATGGATCAGTCTAATACAATATCCAACACACTAGTAACAAAAACATTTATTTAAACACCTTATTTTCTTTTACAATTATAATCCTTGTCGACTTATTTCTTTGAATATTTATATCTCCTATATTTTTGGTCTAATTGGAAGCCATCAATCTAATTTATTCACATATTGATGAAACTTCATCATCATTAAACAATGATGTGTTTGGGGTTCTTACATCGATTAAATGAGACCAGAATACTTCAGCTTTAAAAAATTCTTTCTCTTCAAAACATCAACTAGTATCAAGATCTAATCATGACTTTGGATATGTTTATGATCAGCTTCAAAATAGTTTGGCATACATTGGGAAGTATTTTTTACTTCCCATACATTCCATTATAAATCTTTATTTCAAAACAATCCTTTATTTGATTGGAATCTCTCACAATTTCATCCATAGACCTTACATCACATGTTTTGAAAGCATTTATTAATAATTTTAATCAAGAAATAGATAAGAATCAACTAGTTTTATTATGATCAATTAAGAATCTGATTCTCTTCCTCAATATTATTAGAACATCATTATAGACACATGGGGAGTCAGATGAACCATTTCATCCAAAAAAAATGATTCTAATCGGATGGAAATTCACATACATTGTGAGTCCAAAATCCTAAATACAAATGTCTGCCCAATTATCAAATTTTAAAATGTGAATTTATTTCTTTTTTCAATATCTTATTTGAGAACAAAATACAACATCAGAACATCATCTAGATTCTAAAAAAAATTCCCCCATCTTGTTCATAACAACACCCCCTTATATATATCTTTTTGTCAGTCAAGATTCATAAAACCGCAAACATTATAACCAATAATATATGGATTACATATCAATAATTCTACTGCTACAAGAGCTATATCATTGTAGGAAACCTAAATCAAAGATAGAAAAATCATTTTTTCTAGAATTAGTGTCTTATGAAACCTCTTTAGATTTTCATTGAAAATATCTTCACATCTTCTCTATTCCTATAAACAAATATTTCCTACAATAGTATAAACGTTTTTTGAATAGTTGACACTCTTACATGTTGGATTCAAAACGTATCCACAACTACCCCTATATACATGATCTCTTAAAAGGTTTCGAACATATTCAACGTATATATTTATTCATCAATTATCCCCAATAAAAATAATTTCTAAAGACTAGAAGAGATAGGTGACAGAAAAAATATAGCATAACCTTGATAAGAACTATATTCGATGCCTATATTCAAACTCAGTTTATAAAAAAGTTCCTAATGTAAGGTTTTTTTGGAAATTCCAGCAACTTATTCTGATGTAGGAACATATTTCAACATAAATTCATTCTTCTATATATGATCTTTGATGAAATTATATTTATATTAATATATTTTGAATGATAATGTTTTTATTTATTTTGAGTGAGGTTGATGGAACTTCAATTTTCATAACACAAGAGAAAGTGTAAGTTCACTTCGATATATAAATATTGAAATTTTCTTTTCATCGACATATGTTGTGTAGTAAATTGAGTGGTTGTGGCATACTCTAATACATTCATGAGAATAGTTACTATAATTTGTTTCATTACATACCATCTTACATCATTTTTCCTCATAATGAAAGTTGTACCAGATTTAGATCATCTATTATCAACATATCCAACCCAATAATAATATAAATACCCAAAATGTCAATAAATTTTGAGTAATAATAAAATATTCTTAAATTTTTCATTCCTTTGATATACTTAAGAATTCTTAGTGCCCAAAAATCTTATTATTTTAGAGATATATGAAGTATTAAACATAAGGTAATATCATATGAAATTTAGGTCCGAAGGAAGTAGACTACAACTAACTTCATATCAACTTCTGAAAAACATTCAAATAAACATCCTTATCATCTCCATTTTTGTCAACATGGTTCCTAATATAATTTTTGTAGAAATAGGTTTTGAATTTTCCATTCAAACATTATAAAAAGATCAATAGCCTGATTTTCTAGGAAACAAAAAATGTATTTCATATTTTTGGATATTTGTATCAAAAGAATGTATTTTATTTATCCTAACATAGAAAACTGAATCGTATTTTTTTATTCATTAAATCATCCACAAGTTATTTATTTATTCCCAGAAAAGAAATTGTCATTATAATAATCATTTATGATGAGGGAATGATTCTATCATTCTATAACATTAATAATTATATAAAATCATTCTTTAAAAATGATAATATTATTCAAGTATATATCCAATTTTAAATACTATTCCCCCAGAGGTTATTTTATCCCATACAATGATTTTGTCAACCTACATATATATATTTTATATTTCCCCACAACAACATCAAACATGTTTTCAATGTAAACATCTTCATCAAGATCACCATTAACAAATGATGATTTCACATCCATTTGAATGGTTTTCATTCTTCATATTGTAGAAATATAATTAATGGCTGTGATTTTTTCTATCATTTCCACTAGAATAAAAATATCATCATAATGAACTCCTTTAATATGCGAGTAACATTTTCACAAAAATAATTCTTTGTTTCTTATCACTTTACCATATCTATTCATATTTTTCTAGAAAACCTATTTTATAACATTGTGATTTTTGTTATCGGTCGTAGACATGAGGTCCAATGTATCATTATATTCATATATCAGTACATCTTCATTCATATCCTAAAACCATTTCATATTCTTAATAGCATTATTCAAAAAAATTTGATCAAATTTTTAATACAGTGAATTTTGTGTAGTTTTTATAATTTTGTTATCATTTTGATGTCGATTGCCATTAAATTCTTGAGATATGATTTTATTCTTAATCTTGGGATGTGAATTCTAAGAATCATACATATCACTAGAGAAAATCAGGTCTAATACTTCTTATTTAGAAGGATTACTGTTGTATGAATCTTTATCAGAGAATTTTAAAAAAAAATCTCCATCCTTTTCATATTCCTTATCTGTGTGAATCTATTTATCATTCTCATTTTTATAAAAAAAATTACATCAATAGATTCAAATAATATTCTGGAATCTTTTTTCCTGATTTCGTAGCTTATTTCATCATGAGCATAGTAATGAAAAATTTCCCATTCACCTATCTCTGTAAACATTCCCATCATTTCACATTTTCAATTCATTTTTCATGGACTCCCAAACACTATTATATGTATAGAACATGGGGGTTTTACCATAAATAAATTCATATGGAGTCTTATATATAATGGATCTGTAGAGATATTGATTTAATACACACTCAAAAGTGATCTTGGATTTTCTCTAAAATTAATGATAAAGACCATGTTCAATTTACATAGTCCTTCAATTTCATAAAATCTTCGTATGTTTCCATTTAGAAACACAATTTTATATTGCAGTGTAAGGTGTGATGAACTCATGGAGATTTCCATACTTCTCTTGAAACATTCAAATTCAATAATTTCGGATTCAACACTTATTTATATAGCTAATTAATTCACTGAATAGTCACATTCCCTCTCAGGTTTCCTCCTGATATTTGTATACACTTTCAGAGAAAATATCTTGTGTTTCATTTATATAAACTAATTTCTGCAAGTATAGACATAAATTAATGTTATTAAGTACTTATCATGATGAGTTTATTTTTTTATTAGACCACAACAGTATGAATGAGTACATTTTATGGGTCTTTTTGAATTATTGTTAATATTCATAAGAACATAATATATAATTTTCATTTCAGGTAAATTATGAAAAACCATTATAGATTTCTAGATATATTAAGAATTTGTCATACACATTATACCTTAAATAACATGATCATGTTTCTTTGAAACTTTTGTCCCAACCATTTATTTCATAACTAATCATCTTTAATTTTACATGAGTAATAAAAGTTTAAAACCTCAATAACATGGAAAATTTTTCCTTTTGTATGTTGGTCTCTTGTAGCCACCTTTCAATCTTCCTCCCATTTCTCAAAAACTTAATTTTCATTGAAAATAACCTTTCCTCCTTTATTAAAATGTAGTGACTCAAATAAGATGGTGTGTTTAAACCCATAAACAAATAAATATATCTTGGATTTCCACATTTCATCCCCAATAATAGCTGATCCAACACATTTGACTCAATGAAATTCATCATATCCAAATGAAACCCTTTATTCATTCATGACATTAAAATTTAAGAACAACATTAAGTCTAATTTTCTATAAATAGAACACCCACTTTCCATGATCAAATGTTTTTCTCTTATTGGATATTTTTGATCTATCTCAACAACAATATATTTTTCCATAACATTATTTTCCTTGACATCTGAATTTAATAAATTGTTAACAAAATATTGATGTTCCATAAACAAAAAAATACATCCATTTAAACAATATCCAGGTTGGTCAGAACATTAAAAACTATTTTAAAAAATGCTAAAACCTATTTTCAATTATAAAGCCAACCATTTGAGATTTCATAAAAACATCATTCTTAAAATTCATAAACTGTAGAGATTAACTCCCCCTGAGACTATTCCTCATGTGGTTTCGCGAATGGCTGTGATTTTTTTGATTAAAACAACACTTATTTTTCATATGTTTGAATCCACTAAAATATCAGCAATACTTATAGAAATAATTTTAATTATGATACTTATATACTAACTAGATTTGTGAGAATGTTCTATGTAACCATCTTATATTTCTTATGATAACATTGTTGACAACTATACTTTTTGTTGTAAACCATAATATTATTTTTCATATTGGTTCCCTTTTTATCTTTATCATAATTGGAATTAAGATAAATTTTATTAAAGATATTTTTTTGAAACAAATTAATTATCCTCATTGTTGGTCTTGGCCACAAATATTAATTTCCTAGCATTCTTCTTCATAGAAATAATGTCAAATTTATTTTCATCATTTGATGTTAAATGTTGATTCTACCCTGTTTAAACGTTTATAGAGCATTCTCCAACCTCAATGGTACTATTTTTGAAACTTATATCCCTATTTCCTGCTTTAAAATGTTTTTTAAGAATCTTTACAATTATTCTTGTTTTTATTTCAACATTACATAGATATGTTAAGTAAAATTATTTACCTTCTCTAGGGATTTAATAAAATCGTCAATCTCTTCTAAAAGCTGGATTTTAACATCATAAATACATTCGTCATTAATAATTGAAGACTATTCACTTTTTTTATTTTTTATTTTTTCACAAGACTCCCAATCTTCCATAGACATGCTTTCAATTCTTCTTTTAGATAAAATTATAATTTAGTTTCTTCTACTTCAGAACTATAGATTTCTATGTATTCATTGTTTTTGGTTGTAATGAATTTAGTTTCTCAATCATATTTAAGATATTTTTTTTGGATTTAGCCTCACTATATTATTCTTTGTTACGTATAGATAATAAGCTCATATTTTAGATTTAATGATGTTTTTATCTTTTCCATTTTATTATATTTATCCTCATACATTTTATTCATACTTTTTCTTATGTGCCATATTTATTATTCAGCAATATCCTTTTATTTCTCAATTTTAGGAAAATTATCTAAAAAACATCCATTGAATCCACATTCAAAACACATCATGTGAGGTTTACATTTATATATTCTAGTACCTATATTTAAATTTTTTAAAATCAAGGATGAAATATCGTCATTATTTTTATATACCACATTCTCATAATCAGAGTCAGAAAAATCATCTTCCTTAGAAACCTTATTAATATTTTCATTCGAAGGATCATTAAAAGATATTTATCTACTAAATTAGGTTTTATATTTCATTTATTTCTCCATCATAATTTCATAAGTAATGAGAGTAAAATATTTTTCATCTAATGATAGTTTCTTGGGATCACTACCTTTTAATGAATAAAAATAACCATCAAAATTGTTGGGAAAATTATCAAGATAATTTTCAAAACTATGGATTCATTAAACATTTCACATGGACATTTGATAGTGCCTGAAATGCCATTCACCCAAGAAAAGGAGTCACCAACATATTCTTATTCTTCCATTTTGAGATAATCATATTTCTTACTCCAAATATGATACTTTTCCTTCATTAATTTTCTATTGAATTCATAAATGTTTTTTAGATTATCCCAGATACATTTGTCTATGGAAGCACCCCTCACTTATAAAACCCCCCTTTAATAAATCTGTGAGATTAATGCAATATTGGACCTTCCATCATTCTCATGATTCTACTTGTTAATATTTGTATGTGATGATTTATAAAAAATAGGAGGAAATAAATCTACTTAATCTATAAGAATATCATACAAAATATAAATAAGATAAGGAGACATTAAATCTTACATGATATGATAGTTCATTCAATCGAATGAAAAATTTCATTTACTGTTAAAAAATATGATATTCTCTATCACAATATCTTCTTAAAAAAATCATCAATGATTAAACAAAGGGAACCTTCGTATTTGATACCACTTGTTAGTGTCTATCCAAGATCAAGTATACTAAGAGGGGGAGGGGTAAATTAGTGATATATTTTTCTTTTATGTTTCCCTTTTCTATACAGCCTTCACCTCATGTAAAAGAGGTGTTACATTATTGAAAACAAAACCAAAAACTCATCCATAGGAACACAATAATTTATTAGGGTCCATACTAATAGAGAGTTGATACGTTCATCCTATGGTCTGGAGTCAATCAAGTACCACACAATACACTAGAAAATAATATTTTTTTGTAGAGTAAAATGATTAGAATATTCCCTTAAAATCGTGTAACGTTATGTTCAATACAATAATGAATGTTATTTAATTAGAAAAAAATGATGTAATAAAATTTTTGTAACAAATATGTTATGGTTATATTTAATCAATAATAACAAATAATATATTCAAAAAAAATATTCACATACTTACCTTATAGTTGGAATGATATTAATTACGACATCCTAATGAAATGTTGCATGATTTCACAATCTAATTTCCCTATCTTATTGATCAATATAGAAATATACTTATGTTATAATGTTTTTGAGACAATACAAAACTAATTCTTCCTCAGTCCAAAAATCATAGTCGATTTCCAATATGATGATCCAATATGATATAATAATTATCTAAGTACCACATTCTCTTTTATCCTTTACTTATTCTCTATGGAAAACATCTTTTGGAATTCATGAGCTAGAGAGTTTTTCTCCAAAAAACAACATATATCCTTTTTTTTATTGGTTCATAATACTTATATTAGAATATACAATGTATCTTCTCTATTTATATGAAACCCAAATATGGTTTGGGAAGGGTTATGAATTTTGTTCCCACTCAAAAAAAATATTTCAAAATCTTCAATTCCCATTAAATCTTGGATCACCCTTTTATATATTAAATGTTTCCACTTAGACCCTATCTATACTTCATAACATTATAATTTTTTCAGAATATCATTACAAACATTAGTCTGATCTGGACTATCCATTTAGATTTTATCATTATGATGAAGAAAACTGTTTCATCGTTACATTTCTCAAACCCACTTGGACAAAATTTTAGAAGAAGTTTTCGTATCAAAATAAAAATTTGAACCAAGAACTCATTTTTATTTCATCACTATGATGGAAACTAAATAACGATTATTACGTCACTCCGCACAAAATAGAAAATATGAAAAGCATGCATCAAACATATTTAATTGGTACTATGATCCACTTCATAAAAAATTGATAACCTTAGAACAATTATTATATCCATATTTCCCCAAAATTATGATCATGTGTTTGATGAAGTTATCAGTGTTATCCTATATTAGATGGACCACTCTATACTTCACTAAGATTATCAATGTAATCTCTAGTCCAATTAATATTAACCCAATTATTATAGGATAATACATATTTAATCATTCTATCTTGAACCCTTTATAAAAAATAAGATAATTTATTTTCACTTAACACATGTGATATGGAAAACACTGTTTCTATTCGAAAAAACAATCGATAACTCATCATGATGAGAAATGTTTGAGTATATTATTTATTGATCACTGATTTTATTCTCTATGTTGTCCATATAAAAAATTCATTCTTCTTAGAAATAGTTATCCCCAATTTAAAATAATTTTTATTGGTCCAAAAAAATTCCTAACAAAAAAAACCTTCCCAAATGTTTTTTATCTTAGATAAATTTTTTTCAATAATAAGAATCAGTGTTAGAATACATTTTGATGGATCTATTGCATACTAAATTGAATGGAATGGATCTGGTATCTTTGATTTCAAAAACCACTTTAAATTTTTATTATAAAAATACTCAACATTTTTTATTAAAGATTTATGTCTCGTAGATTTTTGTTCTAACAAAAAACTATCATTTTCATCAATTTAGGTTCCGGCAAGCCTTTATTGCCTTCACACAAATCTACATCTAGTGATCACACACCTATGAACTGATACCAAAGTGCTTCACCTTCAAAAACATTATTCTCTTCCAAATTTTTTCTTTTTTCATTACATTTTCATGAAATTGTATACATTAAATATTAGATTCAGTAATATCTTATTTACAATGGGAAGTATTTTGGACTTCCCTCCCTTTCCTGCATACATCATTCTTTCTAACCAATACTCTATATGATTTGTTTCACTTCACCATTCATTTATAGATTTTTTATTACATGTTTTTATGATAGTTATGATATTTATGAATTATAAAAAAGTAAAGAATAATCATTTTTATATTCAGTACATGCAGAATATTAATCTCTAAATCATTATAATTAGAACCTCATTTTGGACCAAAGGAGAGCCATGTGATCCTTTTCTTCTAGAAGGAATTTTTCCATTCTATTTGAAATTTATAAACATAGTTATTCCCAAATCCAAAATAAATTGGATAATACAATTATACAATTTAATAAAGTGAATTTATTTCTTTTCTTTTTTATCTTCTCTAATAAAAAAGATGACATCATTATATCTTATATATACAAAAACAACTTCCATCCTACTGTGTCCCAATATTATGTTCTTTTTTTTTAATTTTGATTTTACTCCCCTTAAAAATGTTACAGAAATTTTTCATGAGTTATTGGGTGTTCTCAAGGATTTTTAGGTAGTTTATAATAAAAAATTCTATAAAGGTGTCCATACTATATAGGTTTCACAGTATACGTATTGTTAGTACTAACCATAATTCTTAACCGTGAATCTTATATGGTGATGGTTCATGGTTGAAGACCCATTAATTGGGGGGTGATATAAGATGAACCTACATGGTAAATGAAAAAAAATCAACACCATTAATAGGTTTTCCAAACCACATAGTATCCATATAAAACCATGTGACATGTGCTTCTATTTAGACAGGGGGTGCCCAATTACTGCAAGGTTTGGCCAACTGTGTCTCTAAACCATGTGCCTATTTAATGATCTGAATATTACAATTTTTCAACTAATATTTAAATATTTTATTTACCTATTTTCCTACCCACTTCTTCCTATAATAGCCTATTTTACAATTAATTTTCTCAAAAGATTCCCAAGGATAATTCTCATTCAATCTATTTTCTCTGGAAGTACTATTGGAAGTTAATAGAATCATCAAGAAATTATATCACTCTGATTTAATCTATTTTTAAATGGTCATGGTGGTATGTTTTCACACATTCCAAATAACTTTAAAATTGTATTTATAGATGAATATTAGATTGATCATTGATGGTATTTAGGAAATTAATCAAGTGTGATTGTTATATAAGAACATGTCTACAAACAAAAGATCTATGGTCTATATGTTATGTCCCAAAACCCTATTTTTATTTATGTATATGTAGTTTTTCATTTGTGTCTTCCCTATTTTAATTTAATTCATTATATGTAAATTTAAAATTGGGCATCTAGATGCGGTCGGTGTTAGACCTTTCGTGGACTTTGGTGGATCTGTTTTTTATAGGCAGACTGAACATATGGTCATTTATGGGGTGTTCCAATCCCTTGAACATGGAAATTGAGTTTTTAAAAGACGAATTACTTTGAGATTAATAAAAATGTTGTTTTGTTTTTAAATTTTACATAGAATACCTGGATGTATGGATTAACTATACTAAGCTAAATGTGAAATTGATTGTAAATGGTCATGTGTGATAAATGGTCAAATATGTATGTCCATTTTGTTAAAGGATGGATTATGTGGGTAATAGTTATGGTTATGGGTAACTGGGAAAATAGGATAGTAATAGAATTTGAGATAAGATGTTAAATAGAATGAGGAATCAGATATGATGAGGATTAAGAATGGTTTACCCTTATTATAGGTTATTATAAAGAGACAAATCCTGATTATTATTGAAAGGTATATATCAATGAAATGGTAATCCGTGTTGTTCATAGAGTTTCACTCCGTCCTAATGATGATTGTCCTAGAGTTCTACACCATGGTTAAGTTGGTGGAAAAGGTAGTCTATATCTAGGTCATTTTTTTGGTGAGGGGGTCCTACACCATGGTAAATAGGATGGTCATGGTGGTCCATATTGGGAAAGGGTGTTGGTCATGGAAGTCCTCACCATTGTTTTCATCCCTATAATGATTCTCAAAGGTAAAATGATATATTTATATAATAAATAAACAACCTTATTTGAAAAAGTGGTTAGTATCTCATTGTATGCTTCATTCCTCTAGTGTGGGCTCAATCAGGTGTATTGTATTGATATTATTATAGAACCCATTATCCATTGGGGCATATGAATACCAATTTTATTCACCTATTTGTCTACTCTTTAATCATATTTATTCGTACAATGTAATTTATAGTGGATATTAATTTAGAAACTATTATAGGTGGCTTACTGAGATGTACTCATAACTTTCTCGGGTAATTATGGGGTACTTGATTGTACATGGTGGATTATTTTTAGGATAACGGAAAATACCCTCTATAAGATTGATGAGATTTGACTTGGGATGAAACATGGATCACAGGACAATAAATGAAATCAGTACCTCTTTTGGGGAATTTTTTTAGTGCTTTAATTTTTGTTTCTATTAAAACCTAACACTACTAATACCTGGAATGATTTTTTGTATTGTTGGGTGTATTTAACCATTTTTTAAAATTTATTATTTAATTCAAGGTTAATGATAATTTTTATTTTAGTATTATTTACTATTTTTCATCTATTTTATGTCTTTGGTAAAGTGGATATTGTAATCTCCTGAATATCAATCAACCATTTTTATTAGTCACTGACCTCTAGTATGTAGAGAGGGATAATTGTATTCATTTAATGCATTGTCTTATGGTATCAGTTTAGTGTCACCCATGATGGGATGTTAACAAATATTTGGTTTTGTTTTAGTCATTTTTAATTTTTTATATATCATTAAATTCTAGTATAAGTACAATATATTTTATTCTTGTTTATATTAGAGTTATATTAAATTTTAAATGTACATATATTAGGGTATATTTAATGTGATGATTTTATTTCAGGCATTTTTTATGAGTTATATTAACCTGTTTTTGGATTGTATGTTTATTATTATAAATCATTTTATTTATCATATCTTTATGGTTACATGTCATACAAAATGATCATATAAGACTTTTGATTATATGTACCATAATTATGACTGTTATATTAGAATAAATATTTCTTATGGATTTATATGTCATGTCCAAAAAATATTTCATAATACCGAGAGGTAGAGAATATTATTTTTTCGTAGTTACAGGCTATCTTAGGGGATTAAATAATTGGAAGCCCTTTCTTATATTGATATTGATAAATATATCTTCATTTCATGAGTAACCAATATATTATATAACCTTTTATATTATGAATATGATATTTAATACTTCAATTGGGGAATAATGTGAATGTATATGGATATACATAGATATGGTACTTTTAATATATTTTGATGAGATAAATATAATGCTCTAAGGTATATAAATGAATAAATTTTTTGTATAAATAAAACTGGATAATCTAAACTAGGAGAATAAAGAATGTGATATCGAAATGTATTTAATTAATATACATCATGTTTTATATTAAAATAGTGATATGGAAAATATATTATAATATATTCATATATAGTTGGTAGCCCATGTTTTAGAGATATACGTTTTTGATATAGATAATTCACGATCCCATTATAGCCTTACCTGCAAGGAGACATTGCTAGAGGAAATTCCTTGCTGATATTTATAGGAAAATATTCAGAATTTCTATAAATAGTAAAATGGCCCATGCGGTAAGATATTGGTGTTTTTTGAATTTGGATAACGTTTATGAAACATATACAGAAATACAAATACTATTTTAGAGGATACCTTGAAGACATTATAGATGTATTTACAAAATATATTACATATGACATAACATGTGAAATTAATAAATTATTACATTTTTAAAATGAGTATTGGATATGATTTTATATTTGTTTTATATGATGTGACATAACGTGATTGTGGGATAAGGAAATGAAAATATATTTATTGTGGGAAATTTTTGTAATTGTAAATCATTCGAATTTCTTGAATGAGGTGATTTAGACAGAATAATGGTCAACCATGTTTGAAAAAAATTCAAGGTGGGCGCCAACACATCTTAGTGATTTTCATGGATAGTTAATCTGTTTTTAGATAATTTATATTTTTACCTTCTTCACCCATTTTATGATATCATGATCGGATGATAATAATGTCATGTTATATTAATAAGATTTTTAGCTCCAAAATTTGTTCTTAAAAATTAAATCACATTATTAAAATGATGTTCTATAAGTTGGAATGAGTTGTGACATAGGAAGAAATAACATAATATTTCATTTAAAATCCATGAATCATTGAATATCAACAGTTTCCATTTATATCTATATAAATGATGCCATTCTATGTTATTTTTGAAGAATACAAATGATATTAGACTCATTAATATATTTTATCTATATCTAATATTTCTCACTTATAATTTTATAAGGTTCTTGAAAACCATGTAAATGATAGATATCCTTATCTAGCATTGGGAGATTCTAGCAGTACATGGATAACCAATGAGTTAAGATCCTATAGGTTTCTCCCTAATGATCTACAGTAAAGAACTATTTGAACATCAACATAATAATTAAATGTAAATTTTTTAAATATTTTTTTTTATTTATTAAAATCATGTTGATATGCCCTAGTATTATTTAGGTTTTAGAGTTTTCTTCAACTATTATATAAATCAGTTTCATCCCTCCAATAGTGATAATTTGGTAAATAATATATCAATCATTTATTTCTCAATATGATAAAATATATGGGTTGCTATATTTTATCAAGGATGTTTCATTACTCACTATATTAGTTTTTTTTGTGATGTTGGATATACAGGTTATAAATTTGTTCCTTTAATTTTTAGTGTTTTATTTTATATTAATATATATTATATGGGAGATTACATTATTATAGTCAGATATTGGATTAATATTGACTTAAATTTGGGAGATTTATATCACCTTTTAATTATATATATTTATATATTCTTCTTTATTATTTACAGTATTGGAAAATGATAGTTTTGAAGAGGAAAAAACAAATTATATAAGAATGATCCAAAATAATTTACAAAATTTAAATATCTAATACCCTAGTAGATGTATTATTGGAAAATTATATTTCATTGTTCATGGTGGTTAGTTGTAGTTTGAAAATATACATCCACCATTATTTTATTTTTGATTTTTTATAGTGTTTCCATTTGAATTATTTAACTTTATATATTATTTGAATTTATAATTTTCATCATATATATGGAATAAAATTTTATCATTTTGATTCTCATGTAGTACATATCTGTGGTTATGTAAGATTTTAGGTTTATTTGTAGGGTCTGAAATAAAATTTTTAATTTTTAAAAATTTAAGTTATATACATATGATCATAGTACCCACACCATTCCCTGTTAAATGAGGGTTTTGGGTTACTCTAAATATATTAATGACTGAAAAATTTTCATTTTCGGGTTAGGTCATGAAATATATATCACCCTAAGCGATAATAGTATATAGTTAGTGTGACATAAAAGTATAAATATATTAGATGAATTGATATTGAAAAACCTTCTCATTAATTATATCCTAGTTAGTTGAATGTATATATTTCATGAAAATATATCAATATTATATAATACATGGATGATTATAAGCATTAATTACAACCTATGATTTATTAAAATTAACGATAACTATTTTAATATGGTTATTTTATTTATTAGAATACTATCCATTTTCATAATTAAGATTTTTATTAAATATATATTTCTATATGAATGATAAAATTCATTGAAGACTTCATTAGTATTTTAACATAATCTCTCTATAAAGATTTTTAATTATTTATAAAAATAAATGATTAAAATCTTGGACATATAATATAATTTCATTATCTTGATAAAACCATAAATTCATTATGAAGAATATACATTATTTATTATATCTAGATTATAATAATGTATTATAGTGCTCAGGGATATAACTTTTTCAATTAATGTTGTTAGTAGAGTTTGTGTTTGGTATAACATTTTATAATATTGATTTATAAAAATTCTTTCTTGAATAGAATTTTTTTAATGTATAAATCATGTAAGACAGATGAATATCTATGTAAATTTAAATTACACAAAAAACAATTCTATTTGAAGATATGATCATTGAATACTAGTATGGAGACATATAATTATAAAATAATAATACTAGAGAGGTGAAGGTATATATATATATGAGTTTAATTTATGAATTTCACTCATCTTGAGTGAGGGAAAAATAAAAATATAGTTTTTTCTTAAATATTTATGTTGATATAAAATAATTATATTTTTTATGGAATTTAATTATTATAGAAGAATGATCAATATGTGACTAAGAAAATAAGACTCAAAATAATATTATTTAGTTATTTATATATTATATATATTATGAATATATATGTTTATATATCAATATATATGAATATATCTTATTTTGAATCATAAAACACATATCAATTTTTTTGTGTACTATGTTGATTTTTATTCTCATATAGTATATTTTTTGTGATAATAATTATTCTTCAAATTATATCATTAATTATCATTTGGAATTATATAAATTTGTGTCTTCAGAAAAAATAATCTCAGTTTTGGAATTAAAAACACATTCTAAAAACATATGATTTGATATGAACTGAGACAACTGAAGATAATCATACAATTATATTACATTATTTACATTATTAAAAATTTATATCCCCCATATAGTCATAAAATATCATGAAATGAAGGACTCATGTCATTGAGAAAAAAATAAAAAATACAAAATTACTAGAAAATACCTATGATAAAATTTCTATAATTTAACCAAAATATCCATCCTTAAAAATTACTCATAGGTTATACTCATATTCATTATCATGGTATGGGAATCATAATACATGGTTGATCTCAAATGATCTGTAATGGAGAACACTATATAATTTCACCAAGGGTTAGATCAAAATATTATTATAATAAATGAGAATGAGAAAAATATATTATTAGTAGATTTCATGACAATAGAAATTGTAAATAAAACTTACTCTAATGACAAGAAAAATGAAATGAAAATAAAATATCATTATATAATAATTTGAAAACCTAAAATAATAAATAAGATACATAGAGTATAACCTAGGAATATAAGATAGAAATATGTCGTAAACATAATAATAGGAATAATAAAATAATGGAGCATGAATAAAATATTTTTTCCCATAGTGGATCTAGAATCAAAACCTATTTCTTATATTGGATCAGGAATCACAAAATCATTCCATTAGTAGATAGTTAATCCAAAAATATTTCCTATAGTGGATCAAGCATTATTACTCATTTCAAATTATTATCATATGAGATTTAATGAATTTCCCCAATGAATTAGTGGTTTATACAGGACCCACATATCACATAATAATAATACATAAATATATGAGCCACAAGAAACCATCCAATCATCACATCCTAAAGAAATAATACAATGAAAATAATATTTGTAAAATTTTCAAATTGCATGACATGAAATGGAATAATGACATAGAAAAGTTGATAAAAAATATATACCACCAAAATTGTTTTTGATAATGGATGTTTGAATATTATTAATAAAACGTTCCTCCACAAGAGTTATATATTTTTTATTAAATGAGGATAAAATATATCAAATTTAAATGGGTATCTAAAGAATATTAAATAATACTGTAATAGTTGATAGAGATTACAAACCACATTAAAAAATACCATTTATTAAGAATTTTTGAAGAACTATATTAAAATAATATTCTTAAATAAAATTCAACAAACCATTCATGAAAAGTACATAATGGTTTTGAAAAGAAAATTTATATTGGATAAAAATGTATAATAAATAATGGAAAAACATTATAAATCAGTTTTAATATACATATATTCAAATGTATGTTCAAAAAGAGTAATAGGTCATTAATTTGAATAGTTATGAATAAATTAATTATTGTCTCTATAATAAACTATATTTTTATTTTAATATAATAATTTAAAATATTGGAGGAAGAGTGATTATAGATATTGAAATGAAATTATCCCACAGATAGAGGTTGGATATATTTCATTAAAAATTGATTCATGATAAAGGAAGCAAAATATAAAAAATAATATCATCATATAATAATAGAAACAATCTTCTCATATAATAGTAGAGGAATCATTATGAATCTCGAATGATGTTGAGTCAGAAAAACCACCCAAAATATTTCATCAACTTCAAGAAAATATCATTATCTTCATATCTAATAAAAATAAAAACAGTAAAAAATATTAATGAACCATACTAAACATTATTACCATATATAATAATTACTTATAATAATTTATATTAAATAAATTGGAATTTTATTGTTTACATTAATCATTAGATTTTAGCGATTTTGGTTTTTCCACACATGATTTCAAAAGAAAATTTAGATTAATTATAATTTATAAAAATTTTAGTATTTATATATTTTATAATTTACTCAAATAATTAATTTATAATGTTATATAAAATTCACATTTCATTACATGATTATTTTAGTTATGATTTATGATGATGGAATCAGTCAGAAGACTGTTTTGGTATTTTTTGACAAAAAGGATATGATATATTTTTATGGAGTTAAATATTAATATAGTTATTTAAGATCCATAATAATGAGATAAAAATAATATTAATACATTAATTATATTAGTATAATTTTCATTTATGGTGGTAATGAAGAATAAATACGACGTTCCATGGAGACTATGGTCTGTATGCATCTTTATAATTTTTCATTACTATACAAAAAATCTATGTAGAAAATGGATTATCTTCATAAATTTCATGATTTTAAAAAAAATAAATTTATTCTGTAAAAATATTATTCCATCCGTATTAGGTGACTATGAAAAATTGAACAGGTCACCCTATGGAGGCTGGAGTCTGCACGTATGCATGAATGACATTATCTTTTATCTACGGTTAGTGGAGAATGATAATGATTTATCCATAGAAAAATAAGGATAATAATGATAGTAATATAAATATTTTAGCCCGGTTTAATTTTACTTAATTTATTATAAAAAATTTTGTGAAAAATGAATGAAAATGATTGATTTTAGAATTTTTAACACACATCATAAAAAATTCATTTTCCAAATGGATTACGGCAGTGAGGGTATGTCAATTTCAGAGAGTCAATCCACTTAGTTTTAGCTTTGACTATTTTGAAAATATTTTGATATATTTTTTGTAAAATAATGAACATTTTTTTGTGAGAAAATGTTATCTAGTGGATTTCCCCTTCTCAATGTCAGATGTGTGACATTTTTGTAATAAAATAAAAGGAGAATACACTGTTCTATAAAAGAGGCTACTAAAGATGAATGTAATAGAACGTGAATGAGTGTGGATTGTGAATTACCTTATCCAAAAATCTTTTTGGAATATTTTTAATATTTTTTAGGCCTTTGGCCTTTTTGATTTTACACTTTTATGATTTTTTTCTTTTTTTGCTGGAATATGTTTTTTGACCAATGTAAATTTAATTCCAAATATAAAATAAATATTATTATATTATTTATATGTATTGATTCAATATATTAAATATGAATAATTAGATTCAACTTCTATAATAAATAACAATTAATTACATAATGGAAACATTATGATGAAATAAAATAATTATAGAGAAAAACATTACATGTGTTCTAAATCATAAAATATAGTTTTTTCAGTTGAACTAATAAATTATAATTGAATTTCGTTATATATAGCATACAAATTATTCAATAAAATGGTTTTGAAAATTTTATATTATTTTTATATCATAAGGATGTCATAAAGGTCCCTATATTTTTAAATCAATTTGTAATCACTTAAAATAAATATTTTCAAAAAAATATAAAAAAATTCTAAATGTAACATTGTTTTCATAAATCTAATAATGATGCTTATATTTTTGGAATTAAAAATAGTAAATTTTATAATTTATTATTATAATGAAAATATTATATAAAATAAAAACATATTATAATAGTAAATAACTTTTTAAATATTGAATATTTTAATTTCAATTTCCAATAAATTACTAATGAAATAATATTAAATGAATTATTTTTCCCTAAAATATGTTTACACATTATTAAATTATCATATATTATATTACCTAAAATATAGTAGTTCATCCGAAAATGTTTTTTTTCTAGAAATATATATTTTTAATAAAAAAGTATTTATTCAAGTTACATGACTTGTTATAAATATTTTATTTTTCAAAAATAGTATCAATAAATATAATTAATTTTATTATTTGATTAGTGTAATTCTAATAGTTTTTTTTTCAAAAAATAGTTATCCAAAAAATATTAATTTTTTACAAGTAATCATTACCAAAAACCATAAAATTAAATATTTAAATTTTAAATTTTTCCTTTAGAAATATTTTTATATTAAAATATAGAGTTTTTTCTTTCTATATGTAATATTAATATGTGGAAAATAAATAAACAAATATTTTTAACAATAAAATATCACAATTAATATTATATTTTTTATTCATTATGATATTGTATTTTTTTATCATAATAGAATGTATATTTGTCTTTTAGTTAATAGTTTCATTTGAAATAACCTATTTGATATATTATTTATTCAAAAGAAAATAAATTATAAAATATCAGGATATTTAATTTTACCCCCTTAAATTTATTACATCATCAAATTGTTAATTATCATTCAATAATGAAAGAATCTCAGTATACAAACATATATATATATATTATATTTATGTATAAACCTCGCAATCATAAATATAATGAGAGTCGTCATTTCTTGTATAAAAGGAACATTTTTAAAATAAACTTTTATAAATGTTTTTTTCATTATATACTTCCTATATTGTATATAATTTCATCTGGGGATATACCTTTCAAGGTTCATTTCCTTGATCATATTTCCAATTAAATACTAAAATAAAAAATTTTATTATTGTATCTAATAAAATCATAGTAAACGATCATATAAATATGAAACCTATATCTAAAGGGGTTCTCCTCAAATACACTATCATTTTTTAAAATGTTAAATTTATTTAATATATAATATAATTTGACCAAATTATAACACCTTTAATTTTACTTATAATATCCATTAATATATTACAATTAGTTTCAATGAAACTTATATAATAAAATACAAAAAAAAATAGTTCATGAATACCATGTGAATCAGATAAACATATTTTGCGATTGTGTCAAACCAGATGTACAATTTGGAATTCTCTATCTTGCAATATGTTTAGATTGATTTAAAACCCAACCATCATTTTCTGAGTTATTAACCCTTGGTTATGAAATGAGAGATCCTGAATCAAATTGTTTTTATCTAGATAAGGTTTCCAATAATTTTATTCCACATTTTCAATATTTTTAAAAAATGTGTGATGATTTCATATACATATATTTATCCAAAATGTTCTCAAAAATCATCTTTCATACTAATCCATTAAAAAATTGATTGTAATCCCAAAAATAATTGAAAATTTATATGATATAAACATATGAAACCTAGACACACTCTAATATATGGATATAAAAACACATACTATTCAATTAGTCATTGATACCAAGTGCATGGACATAAGAAAAATATATCATTATTTTATATCTACTCCACAAATTTAAATTTACATCACAAAAATTATATCACAATAATTTACTTGATAGGATTTTGTTTTTTCTCATACTTGAAAAAAAAACATATTCTATAATAATTGTGAGAATTCCACTCTATTAGAAACACAAAAGACCCCTTTCAAGAATCCTATCATGTAAAAAGCATCTTAATATCATGGGAAATTAAACCATATGAAAATAGTGATCTCAAATTCATAGTAATTGATTCCTGATCATCATTTCATTAACAGTTAGATCACAAGCTTGTTATAATACACCAGTAGTGGTGAAATAACATAATAAATTATTAGGGAATAATAAATGTTATTTATATGTTACAATATAAGGAAATGTAATATCAAATTATCAAACATATAAAATTACATAAATTTCAAAAATTGTAATAATATAAAAATTATTCATGGAAGATAAATTTATAATATAATGTAGAAATGTGGCACAAAAATCGGTATAAGAATAAAAAAAATTTCATGTTGTAGAAGATATTATTTAAATTAGTATATCAGTAATATCAACCTATATCACATAGTGTATTAATAAATATAACATATCTCCCATATTGAATCAGACATCATAACTTGTTTTCTATTATGGATCAAGCATCATTTCCCATTCACAATATTATATCTTGATTTGTAAATCATCACCCATTTCAATAATGGGTTATATAATTCACTCTCATCATATTTTAATAACTTATTAATTTATATGACATATTATGTCAATCATTTAGTATATCATGAATTACCCAATGCATGAAAATGGATTTCATTTGATTCTTAAGTGGTACTACACAAAATGTCATGAATACATAAATAAGTTGATATGAAATATTCGATCAACTAAAAATATAATTTAATAAACCCAATTAGAAATTATTCATAAAACATAATGACTTAGGGGTTATATATTTCATATTTATATAGGAAAATGGGATCAAAATGTAATGTAGTGTTTTATTTTTTTTAAATATTATTATACAGGAAAGAATATATGTGCCACATTAAAAAATATTTTTTAGAGGAGTTATTTTAACTACATTTCATATATTATATTTCCATAATTCTATATAAAGAAACATTTAAAGTGTCATTAAGGTAATCTAAATAAAAGTTTCTGTGCAATATAAATTGTACGACCTGGGAAGAGGAAAATTTCTAGTTATTTTAGAAATACAATTATTTTAACAAACTATTTATCAAATGTAATAATTATCTAATTCGAAAAAAGTTAAAATGAAATTTTATGATTCTAAAAAATAAATCATATTTTAGTTTCTAAATATAAAATGGGAATACAAGCTGGATGATTGAATTTTGACATCAAATAAAAAAAATATTTAGAGATGATGTTAATTATTCAATAAAATAATTATATTTTATTAAGAATGGAAAAAATAAAATTAATAATACAAAAATTGACAAGGAAATTAAATAATTATCATCGTAGGATAAACGAAAAAATTAATTTAAAGCCATGGTAAAAGTGGAATAATTATAACTCTTTAAAAAATTGAGTGAATTAGATCCCTTACCTTTAAATTCAGACATCCACAAAATCTCCATAACCTCTTAAAATAATAAACATAAAATCATGTTAAATTATTTTTTAACCTTATTCATGTCTATTAACCTATATACTATTTATTTTTATAATTTTTCATAAATTTCATAGATATTTTAAATTTATCATCATTATTGGATCATAGTGATTTTTTTGGTTTCACAAATCCATATAATATTCTTATCTAGTACAATTCTTTAATACCGGGTTTATAATATCTAAAATAACAATGTAACTAAGAAATATTAATATTAATGGTTCATATTATTATAATTAAATTCCACTAGTGTTTTAGTCATGATACGGAATTATGGAATCACTAACGAGTGTGGTTTGGTAAATTTTGACAAAAAAATGATGGTATATTAATAATGCGGTACAAATTAATATGAAAATCATAAAAACTAAATCATGGAATGAAAATAATTTTAATTCATTATACACATTCTTATATAATCAAATTTTTATGTTTATAAAATGGGAATACATTATTCCATGGATTTATTAGTTCAGATATTAATACATACAATGTTTTAGTTTTCCGATGACCTAAAGAATAATAGAAAAATGATTTCCATTTCAAAATAATTATCAATTTTATCAAATTTTTTTTATCAAATACAATTATGCAACCCTTTCTGTGTAGAGCTTATAAAAAATGGGCTGTTTCTATGAATGTAGGAAGTAATAATCCCAAATATATTTAAATAAATTTCTTTTTTTATACTGGAATGGGGAAGGTTGATAACAATTTCTCTAACAATGTAATAATATTATAGTATACTGATGATATTTACGTTATTATTTTAGGATGTACTCATCTTTCTTGTGGTAAAATAAAAATAAAGAAATAAATAGAATTATATGGAGTGATTGGATAATTATTATGTTACCCATTGAAATAACTCTATTGAAAAAATTATTATAGAATTTAGTGATGGTCCTTTAAATTTTTTTATAAAAAAATAAAAAAGAAAGTACATTTTCATGGAAGTTGTCTATAAAAGTGGAAAATAATATAGAGGGGATGAGTGTCGGTTAATCAATACCATAAAAATTTAAATGGAGTGTCATGAATATACCTGTTATGGCCTTCCTGGAATGTGGAAAACTGATTTTGAAACATAATTCCCTCCTTTAATTGGATATGGTATGGAAAATAGAACTGAAAATACATATCACTAACATCGGATGCCTTATCGTATAGAACCATTATATATTAACATATCTCTATATACCAATATAATGGATTGAAAATAATAAAATGAGACTTTAAATTCATTCATAACATCTTTTCACATGTAAAAATATGAAAAATTTTAATGAAGTGAACATGGTTAAATGAAATCCCACCATAATAATTAAAATAGTCACAGATGCTACAAAATTGGAACTATTGTCAACATTATTCCTGAAACATTATGTTATCTGACATGAAATATTATTCCCTAGTAGCTCTTTGTCCTTCTAGGACACCACTGAACATTATTTTGACTACCTAAGACATGATATGTGTGGGGAGGGACTATGTAGGGGAGATTATAAACATACCCAGTAGGACAACCCAAAATAACCAATCAAAATGAATCAATAGGGGTAAAATGTAAAAAATATTAAAAATTGGATTAAAATATAACTTATATATCTTTCGAGTAAAACTCTATATCTCATGGTGAGGATTTTCCTCACTACCGTCTTAGGGATTCTATTCTAGGATCTAATGTAACATTAATTTGAGAGAACTCACTCATTGGGTCTCACAATATAGATGGAACATACCTAAGACATCATAATCAACGTGTCCTACTATGCGGACGTATTAAATAACTCATAAGATGATGATACAAAGTTAGGGGTTCAAGAACATGGCCTATTGTTGATATATAACCCTATACAGTGTATCCTGCTAGGATGGAGATCACATGGTTTGGGTTTTGAGAACTAGATACTGAACCAAACCTATGGAATAATGATAGTGGATCCCACTTTGGGCCTCATGGAAGAATACATGTCTATAGCCTTCACTATCCAATTGAATGGATCAGTTATTCTATGATTGATAAGAGATTCCACACAATACCATCTATAAGAATGATGATTGGGGCATACCTATACTGATATTGAAACCAAGAAAAGGAGGTCAATGGATCGAACCTGCCCTAAAAAAGAACATCATGTTTCAAAATTGGATTCATGGAATGTCTTACTATATATGGTACCACCCATGTATTTCAATCTCACAAGAAATGTTCCCATAGATACACATTATAGTCTTACTAAACACAATCCACATAGGATGGGTTGGCACTCAGCCAAGAATTATATACCCATTCCACTACACTCTCTAATGTTCAAGGGTTGTACCAAAAAACAAATGATGTGCATAGGGCATATGAATTCCTATCCATGTACCCCTTTTAAATGTATATCTGAAAATCTAAGGGTCATTGGGAATGTTGTTCCCACACATTTTATTTGACATTTAACTCTCCGAATGATCCATTTACACAACATAGTGGGGTCCACACATTGTGTGTTCCTTCGATCTATAGAATGTGTATATAAATTTTTTTAGAAATACAAAACAATTCAAGTGTATTAATCCAGACATCCATTCCATCCTCTCACACCACAATTCTCTTTTATAATTACACGAATCACATTTAGTATTCTCGTATCATCAGTGGTGACGATATTCTAGAGACCCTTTACTTATAAATTTCTACTCATCACTCCATTTGAGATACTTTCTCAATATAAATGATGGAACCACCATCACCCATAACACCATAAAATTATTTTCATATCCCTAATTCCTCTATCACATATCCAACCCCAAAATGAACACATAATAATGATCTATGTCACCAGATAGTGATTTCCTGAATACTAGTATCAACAGATTAGTTGAATAATCATCCAATGAAAAAACTGTTTATGATTGTAGAATAATGGAGGAAGAATGAAATGAAATAAAAATTCTGATTCCAATGAGGTCCTTGTTTTTTAGCCATTATTCTTGGAATATATAAAACTAGGAGGAAAAAAATTATCAAATTTGAAAAACTAAATGAAAAATTATTTATTCCTGAATGAGAAATAACCAATGAATATTCAAAAATAGTGATACATAAATTAATATATTATGAATTAATTCATGTTTTACGGAAATACATGAATAAGAAAATAATTCAATAAATACAAGTGTGACTGATTTATATTGCATCTATCACTAAATTAGTGTTATTCCACATCATTTTTATAGATGAAATCAAATAACTATGTTGATGATGAAAAACTCTATAGAATTCCAATTATTTATCAAAAATCATGTAATAATTGGCCAATTATTTCTTCTATAATCCTCTCCTACATATATTAGGTTATGATGATAAACCTATATAAGAACTATTGAAGTTTATTTAAAAGAGGTTCTACATTTTAAAAATACATATTATGATATAAATAAATATATATATAATTTTATTATTTTACTTGATGCCTCTATAAAGAATAAATTATACCAAAATTCACGATGCCAACAATAATTATGTCACACCTATGGAGATACCCATGTTATTAATTTCATAGAGGTCTTATTGTTTTCATAGAAGAATATTTTCATTAATTATTCTATTATTTTAGAAAACCTATTCATATATGTATATTATATTTAATATTTTTAATATATAATTATCGAGCACTTGAACGGGAGAAACTCCATACTAACTCCATTAATTTACTCAAAAAACATTCAAATATTCAAATTTGTCACATAATTTTTTAGACTTACAATATTATCTACACCTTCAATTATTTTTTCAAAAAATGTAAATACATACTCATATTGGTTAGTTTGTGGAGATCAAATTTAGTTCTTCCACTCCCATGATCTATCATAGAATTTTTTATGATACCAACAAACATGAACCAAGGGGGACACATTTAAATAAAGGATATTCTCATACCTATCATTGATCACAACTAGAAATAGTAAAATGAAAACTACATTATCCGTATTCAACTAAACATGGTAAAGAATATGAAAAATATCATTCAAATATACACACATCTATGAAACACTGAATATTTAAGGTATCCAATATAATTATTACAGTTGGGACAACCAGTATTCCACCATGCTAACCATATGCATTATTAGGAATGGGTCAATGTTCCTCAGATATAAAATCTCATCATAGAAAAATCACCACCATCAACATCATGTTGGGACCTTTATGAACACATCTTAACTCTGATCAAAAATCGAAGGCCTCTACAATCCGTCTTCATAGGAAATCTAATGGATCTTTAAATTCTTAATTTATTTATGGATAAATTTCTCCTTATCTTCCATCATTTTCATAAAATCTAGGCCTTCATTTGATGTTAAAAAATTTCCATCTATCATAGTATGACCTTCATGGTATCCCATAAAAGGCCTCTTATGGTGTCATACCATTGGTGGAATTGTAACTATCATTATATTAAATCTACAAGAAAAGTATGGCATACTACCGGTTGTGGACCAAAACAAACTCATAATCCTGAAGAATTTCCTCTAGAGCTAGAATGGCCCTATCTATCATGGTCAAATAGTTTTTTGTGGAACTCCATGATCAACCAAAAATGAGTCCCAAAAGAATCATTTAATGTAATACATAATTATTATGTGAAGAGATAATCATGTTTCAAAACAATCATCAAGTTATTTCCATGATTCTTTAAAATCTTATGAACTGAAAAACATTAAAAATTCTACATTTTACCCCACTCTCATATGGATATGATGTAGATAGTCTTAGTTATGTTTTCTATGATCACATAGAGAGAATGATAATATATCCTTGATGATGGATGTACTGTCATTAATTTCAAAACGATGCCACCCCACATCAATTTTCATTTCAATTCCTCATCCTTTTCCTTTTGGTTGGTGAGGCATCAAGTGATAAAATAAACAACTCTCCTCTTCATCACGATTAGTACCATCATCCTTCCTTAGAAAATGATGGTGGGATAAAAAAATTTAGAAAACAAATTAAAATCATGTATTTTGGATAATTGGTCAGGAATGACATAACATAAGACATAAACATGATTTTCCACCATAACTTGATGAAGATGTAGAGTAATAACAACCACGGACTAGGTTCATGATATATCATCCTAATCCATATGGTTCTACTACACAGGGCCTTCCAATTTTTCACCTCAATCAACAACAATGGTTAATATTTCAAGATGATAGAATCATTTACAACATTTACATTCTCTATAGTATATTAACTCTAAATACATAATCCTATATGAAATCCAAAAATTTCCTCTAACTCAAGATTATATTATTCGAAATTATGATAGAACCAAAACTAATATGTATAGTATAGATGATGAATTATAAGACCCCGACCTTAAACGTCACTTAATATTGATTTTAATGAATAATTCACATTGAGGGTCCTTTCAGGTTTATAGTCTTATATAATTAGATCCTAACTATTACATCTCTAAAGATTACACAGTAGACACTTGTACAAAGTTTCCTTTTTTTTACAAAACATGAACTCTTAAAAAAGTCATGTATAGTTCCATGTTTAAGACAACATGACTTTTCCATGATCCCATCCTTGACCTTATTCCACACTATGTCCTGTGAAAAACATTTCAAAAGAAACTTGAGATGAGCATAAAAAGATCAGTAAGGGATACACAAAAAAAAGAAAACTGTTAGTTATTCAAAACAACAATTAAAACATGAATACTTTATAAAAGTAATAATTTACACCTTTTATGAAGTATTAAACACTCTTCACTGAATAAAAGATCATTACACACCCTTTTGTAACCAAAATATTACCATAAAACCCATATAAAGAACACATAACATATAAAGGTAACATGGGACATAAACATACTTAAATGGAATAACCATATGGTAGACTTCCACACATATCACTTAATGGAATAGCCATACTGCCGACTTCCATACCCAATGAATTGGAGTTTATAAATTAACCACCCATCCTGGTATTCATGGCACCACTTGTCATATGGTTTATCACATAACCACCCATCAAATGTCTAAGTACCGTTATAAAATCATAAGACATAAAACAAATATAATGGAAAGAAAACATTTACACATTTCGATAACAATATTTAACTAAAATATATTAACATAAAAAATCCATTATAAATACCATTTTCAATACCAAACTACATAAAAATTTATATGGTATTTATTTCATTTTAAAAACATTATGGATTGTTGAGGATGCCAATGACCAAATAATACTCACGACGGTGGAAAAGGTCGTTGTCACCGCCTACATTAAAAGAAAAATTCCTTTATGATGTTTAGTAAAATTCTTTATAGAAAAATATTCCATTTTAATGAATTGAAAAGTCAAAGGTATTTTATACAGCGTATAAAAGAAATTCTTGTATTAGAACAACATATTCCTCATTGAAAGGAGATTGAGACGAAGTCCCATACCTCGTGTCCGACATGACTTGATCGTTATTTAATCTCCTGACTAATAAACTTGAGTTAATTTCTATTTTATTAAGAACCTTTTTCATGTTCATTATTCCTTTTATATCACTTATTACCATGTTATTCACACTATGTAATTGCTTAAGTTAATAACGGGTGTTTTGTTGATAATTAGTACCTGAGTCAAAAATGGACTTCTTACAATTATATGTTGTTCATGTGGTCAAAATTTCATTATATCCAGAAGGATATTCCTTATTTGGATATCATATATATCATATATATCCAGAATATACTTGTATTTATAATTTTACATAACATTTAGAGGTAAGAAAGTAAATGCACCGTTCATGGAGACGGTAAGCCGTACGTACGCATGAACACTACTTTCATTTCTATTTTGTATTTAATGGAGTGAAATCATAATGATATAAAGTTATATTATAATTCCAGTATAATATCATATATAATATCATTAACTCCATCCTTTATACGTCCCACGTATTGCATTAACGAATCAAATCACTTTGAGGGGGCGGTAGTCCGCACTTCCTAAAATGAAATTATCGTGTATACCCATAATGGAAACCATAATGGTATGACATAAATGAAAAATACAGAAGCATAAGGAAAACATAAAAATAATATATATCATATATAAATATATTTACATATTAATGTCCACCATGAAAGGTGTAAAAAGAAGATAGAAGAATCATCGTTTCGTGACACAGAAATTCGCCAACCACAGAAGTAGTCTGTTCTTTAACCATTAGATGAAGGTATGTGTAAGTGTAGCTCGAATACTTCTCATAAAAACATCATAGTATATTTTATATACTGTTGTTTTTATAAAAGAAACTAATAATAAGATTTTATGGGGTTGGAGAAGCAAAATAAAACAAAAAACACAAGTGAAGACATTACCTTTAAATCGAGTAGCTCCCTTTAGTTTGACCCAAAAGGGTTTCATGAAGAGATTTCTGCCTAAGGTAAGGCTTATAGGACGCGGATAGGGATTTGGAGAGATAAACTGTGCAGAGATTGGCTGATAAAATGTCTTGAGAGGTGTGGGTAAGGTGGTAGAGGTGGGGACCATTTATAAGAGGGAGGAGGGGCACTCTTGGAATGCTATAAAATGTTATATTATTATATAATGAGTTTCAGATTTTAAAGGTCCCACAATTGTATATTTCGAGGATAAGGTGATAAGAGTTCGAAATACACACATCTAATAGGTTTTTGACAAGTTTAGGTCTTATATTTTACATTACCTTTTCATTTTATTTAAATTGTAAAATAATGAGGTAATCGTTGTATCATCATGGTGTCATAATTAATTTAATTTATTTAATGTCTAAAAATTATAAAAGAATTATCATGATTTAGGAAATCGGTTTATATTTTTAATGAATATTTATAGTCAAAAATATGACTTGCATAACCCCATGTAAAAATTGTTTTAGTAAAACAATACATGTTTGTGACATTTTTATTTTAACTTTAAATAAAAAGTTGTTAATGTCATTTTCTTATCCATGTGGATCCATGGGGTCTCCATGTCGATGCATGGGTTGTCCTGGTCGGACATGACACATCAAATAAGGGTAGTACATGTTTCAAGGTCATTTAATATTATTAAAACATTATTTTTACCTTAAATTACACTAATTACCTCAAATCGCGATTAATAAAACATAAAAGTCACTATTCACCAAAAAATTATTTTCATCACATTGAACCGCATCTTACATACTAATGATAACCATGTCTGTCAGATTTTTGAAATTCAATTCAAAAATGTGGTAATGTTTCATTTAAACGAATAAATCATTTTTTTAACTACCACTTAGTTGTTTCACTATTCATCAAAAATTGAAGTTTTTCAGAAAAAATACAAAAAATTCACCCTAATCTATATTCGATATTCTGAATTCAAAAATGCTGTATATTTTAAAAAATTCAAAACATATATGTTTCATTAATTAATTTAATAATTAATTCCCACTGTCAAAACAAATAGCGTGTTTTTAAGAAGCAATATCAATCAAAAGATTGACACTTGTTTAAGTCCAATTTCAAAGTGAAGTTAATTCCAAAGACCACCATTGGATTAAATGGTAAAAATATATTATAATTGAATTTAAAACCAATTCTAAAGATAATATAATCATATAAACAAATTAGATTAAAATGAGGTTTTGAATTAAAATACAACATTTATCACTATTCATTAAAAAATGAACTCTATCGGAAAAATACCAAAAATTTACACAAAGTATATTTTGATTTCCTGGTTCTAAAGAAGAATTTAATTTTGTCCAATATAATGTATAAGAGTGACCAAAACAATTTTTAAGGAGGTTTCACTCTAAAAAGGAGATAAATCAACCTTTTAGTGAATATTAGAGTATCTATGCCTAAAATTGAATTCGTTCTTATTTTAAGACTTTATCTTTTATTTGGATAAATGTAAAAACATTTAACAAACATATAAAATCATACTTTAGTTATTTCTATTCATTCCCGCCAATACAACGGTTACACGCTAACTACCATTTAAAATAATATTATTATATACCAGTGTGCAACGTAAGTTTTCAAAGAAACTCGTTGTTGTGTATCTGGTACTGTAACACCCTGAGATTTTATGAAAAATATTATTTTGATTTTATTAATGTCTTCTGTTGTATTCTACACCAAGATTACCTTGCACTGTACGCAACACAGTATTAGCTTGCAGTATACGCAACATTATTCATGGATCATGTTACACACAATTTTGATAATAGTTATTCTAGACAACATTGAGTATATATATATATATATATATATTCAATGTATAAATAAAATATGGTTGGATTCTATTATACGAAACAACAAAGGATTATTTCACAACACGCAACCCTGACTTGGCTTGCATTACACGCAATCACGACCTTCCATGATAGCGTGTGTTGTACGCAATACCAAGTTTTACTAAACAACGATATATTATTATAATATTTTTATGAACTAGCTTTTATGAATAGTATTAACTAAATTTTAAATTTTATAACATTATTATTCATCTTACACATTTTCTAGAACATGGTATAATAACAAAATAATTTTTTCGGGTAATATAAGTATTTTTCAAAAAATGCAGTTTTGCCACCTTTTGATGGCGCCCCCATGTTAAATCTAGTTTTTGAAATGTTTATAAGTTCAATTTTACAAAATAAAATTATTCTATGGAATCAGGATATAAAATTTTACCTTGGATAAATTTTTCATATTATTCTGAAAACTTTCATATTTTAATGAATAGTAAAAACACGATATATTTTAATTAAAAACAACATTTTTCATCGTAATAAAATATGTGGTTAAATTATAATATTTAATGGTTTTAAAGTATAAATAGAATATATTTTTACCATTTAATATAATGTATGTCATTATCATTGATTTTACATTAAATTCATAGGTTAAATTAATTCAATCTTTTGCAATGTTTTAAACAAAAACCCGTTTTCATTCGACAACGGGATTAATTTTAATTTAATTTCTGCAACTTCTGTGTATTGAATTTGAAAAAATGGATTCTATATTAGGAATCAGTGGGTCTAAATTATGTTAATATGATACTTTTTATTTTTGGAAATTATGAATAGTAACTATGGTAAATTTTATTTACCATAGTTAAAGGTAAATCGGGTAATTAAGGGTGAATATAATATTATAAAATTATCCAAACACATGCCAAAATTCTATTTGATGACTAAAAGTCGACCCATATCACCTAAGGGTCGGATTAGAATCATTTATTATACTTTTGTCCATGAAAATAACTTAATTATTATTAAAATCAAAGAAAGTGACAACATGTCACTCTCTTAAATCTTATAAGTATATTAATTTTAATTTAGTGATAAACATAAAGAAACATCTAACATGAATAGTCTACAGAAAGATAATGAACTTATCTACATCATACAAATTTATTTATAATTTTTAGGTATTAAATAATTATCATTAATTTTGACACAATAGGGATGCTGAAATTATTTATTTAGTGAAAAATCAATAATATTGTTTTTATTGAAATATTAATACATATCAAAAGGCCCAAAAATCTGCAGAAAACTTATTATTAGTGTATATATAAACCCTAATCATCCATTTTCCAAATTGGTGACCATTTGGATCCTTATTAATATGATTACGACACTTATATTATTTTATTTTAAATGATGCCAAAGTTGTAACCTTCATAATTTAATAAATATATAAATTTAAATATTGTAATTTCAAGATGATAATTTCTATTAAAAGTATTATTGTGAAAGGTAATAGATTTATCTTCACCATAGGATTTTATTTTTAACTTATATGCAACAAATAAGTATATTATATAATTATACAAAAATGATGTAGTAATTATTTTGTTAAGAGATAAACCAAATAAATGGTTTTAAAACAAAATAAAATAAATATTATATGAACTATTTAATGTGTTCCACTAATTTTATAGATACTTATGACCTTTTATGAATCTATTAAATCTTTTATTTAGAAAATATATTCTGTATATATTTTATTTAAATTCAAATAAATGAATAGTGTAAAAATTGACAGTATTGTTATTTTATAAAAATAATATATTATAAAATTGTTTTAAAATCACAAAAATATTTAAAAATTATAAATTTATATTTATATGATATAACATGTTATAAATTATCCAATTATAGACAATTCTCTAGTAATAATTAATTATTTGTCATAATTTAAAATTTAGAATATTATTACCACTAATAAAAATAAATTGACTAAATAAGGATAAATCAAGTTGATAATGTTTAAAATAATTTCCTAACATGTCTAAATTTTATTAGATGATGCTATTAAAATCCTATATAATCTAATATTCGGATATGAGTCATTTTTGGAGGTTTTTTAAGTGGTGTTAGATTTATTATAAATTAATATTTTTAGGATTTCCAAAGGTGCCCCTCTCCTCCCTTATAAAACGGAACCCCCTCCCTCTCTTCATCACACAACATTGAGCCTTCAAGCTCGGACAAAACCTGCCAAATTATCATTTCCACTTCCCTAGAAACATCCTAGAGGTCATTGTCTTATTAAAAGACCAATTTTAGTACCCTAAGTGGAGGATTCAAAGAGGCGTGTCAAAGAAGAGGTAATATCCGTTACCGATTCTTTCAATTTTCATTCTTCTTCAACTTCTTCTTATTTATTTGTTTCATTATGAAGTAATAACATCAGTATCACTCATATAATGATATGTTATTATAAGTATGAAACAACCCTATTTAACCATCTATCCATCCTACGGAAAAATAAATCACCACGCGTGCGTACGTACGTAATACCGTCTCCACGCCGTGGTGTAATCTGTTTTTCCAACACCAACTTACTTGGATGGGTATAATGGTGTAAAGAATAATTATACATATTTATTATAACATCATACTGATTATGATATATTGTATCATCCTATCCAATTCAATTCAATAATTATGGGAACAATATCATCGCTCGTGCATACGTACAGACTACCATCTCCACGACACGATGAGATTCATTCTCCATGTTAACCATTTAAGAATGATTATAAAGTATATATAAGCAATAATAATGAAATATATGACATTATAATGCTACTTTATTTATATATATATATATATATGTATGTCATCTACTTAATTCCATTCAACTCAATAGGGAAACGAAAACAGCGTTCATGCGTACGTAGGGCCTACCGTCTCCATGAACAGTGTATTTCATTCCTTTTATCGATCTATAATATATATGTATATGAGGAATATATATTATATATAAATCATGTTTTAAATTATGGAATTATTTAAATCAGGATATAAGAAATAATATCAAGAAATGACAAGTTGAAACACATACGATAAATAAAATGATTTTACCCAAAACACTACATTAACATGGAATTTAAAAAAGAACGTGTAATATAAAGTCATAAGTAAAACATATATGATATCATAACAGTGAATATGATTATTTAATAATTCAATGACATTATTTAATTCATTATATAGGAGGTTTGGAACCATACAAATCATATTGTACCTAAGGTAGGGGATAATTTTGCAAATCTCATTTTTATCTGAGATTGCTTATTCGTAAGTATTTACTAGGGTTATTACTATCATCCATGTCCATGTTTTATAAAAGTGTATTAATGTATTTTAATATCCTTTTACCCATTCTTCACTTTTACTACATGGTATGTAAGGAATCTTTCTTTTGTTTACATATGAGGCACTTTTTGACTTTTTCGACCAAAGTACGAGGAGAATGTTTTTTTTAACTTATACGGCATGAAATGATATTTACGGTTTTATAAAGCCTTATTTTCATGAACCTTACTCCAATATATTTCATGACTATTTTCAAAAAGAAATCATTTTCTTTTAAATTTGCATGACATTTTTAGAAAAGAAAATGATTTTTTAAAAAAAAGGATATTTTCTTCAAGAATTCATTTCAGGTGTTTTATCAAAACCATTTTTCATCTAAGATGACATTATTTCATAGGTGTATGTGTCCAGTATAATGTCTATATGATTTAAAAGGTATAAATTTTATTATTATGAAATGATATCCATTTCTTTTATATGGATTATTTGATGATGGGATGATGTTTATGAAACCCATTTTATTTATTGGGTTTTTATGAATGATGTATGTATATTTTGTAGCACAAGTAAGAATGATTTCATTATGAGATGGGTAGGACCTATATCTCCCTCCAATGCATTGGTTAATGATTTTATATCTCATGAGATAGACATGGCTGGAATGGTAAGTTAATCCGGTTCAGTATTACAGGACTGGAACGAGGAGTGAACTCGATTTAGAAAGGGACTTTGTCCATTAAGATGGTCTTGGCAGCAATGCCTTGGCTACTATGGAAATCATTACATGTTCTTAATAGATGCCAGAATTACATGTTTTATTCCCATTCTAGTTTATCATTATCAATGTTTCTTTATGATCTATGCCATACGTACTTCTATGTTTTATGTCATTGCTCAAGCTTTTGATGTTTAAACATTATGTTCATGTTTTTATGTTCAAATGTATATGGTATGTTTTATTTTATCCATGATTACCCTTACTGAGCATTTGAGATCACCATTTTTATGTTTTCTTTTCCCCAGGATATAAATAAAGGTTTTAGGTAAGAAAAAAAGGGATGATCTTTATGGGAGATGTTGAAGATCTTTCATCATGATTAGAATATTACGTTCCAATTTTCCAAAGACACTAAACTATTATGGTCCTTGCGTGTCTGTTTTTGTTATTTATTAAGTATTTCGCAAAAGTAATGTAATGTTCATGTACCTGAAGCTTCAGGTATCTACTTTTGGTATCAGAGGAATGGTTTAGTCAACCTTTCGAAACTTGGATGCGAAGACATTAGGGAGATCTCTATATAGATTTCTACGGTATGTCTAGGGATGTCCCTAAGGATAAGTATAAGTATAGGATATAGTCCTAGAACTATGGTAACGATATTAGAATTTAACCTAAGATGTTATATATTGAGGTTACTCCCCCTTTACTATGTTGTTTTCCCTAGCATGATTTTTGCCTCTCACACTATTCTTTTTAGGTTTTAGAAAATGGATGGAAACAGGAAAATTCACGATAATGGAGGATATGACGGACAATGGAATGATATTCTTCATGAGAAACAAAATGAAACGGGATTTGGAAGTCCGAAAATCATTATTATGCCTAATCATAAATCTCATAATATGATCAATAATCTCAACATTGGTAAGTTTCCCAACTCAGATAATAAGAGAAAGAGGGAGTTTAATGATGATCATAGAGGAAAGAAAGTTCAATTTCCCTCATGTTAATCATGTGGGAAGAGGAATCAGGGAGATTGTTTCAAAGGAACTGGAAGATGATTTTGGGTGTGGAAAAGAAGGACACAATGCTAGTAAGTGAAAAGGAAAAGGTTCAGTTAACACCATGGAGGAGGATAATGGTATTGCTTCGACATCAACAATGGTTAAATGTTTTAAATGTGAAATGTACGAGAATTATGCAAACCAATGCCCTAAGGGAAAGTCTCATGAAGAGAATCAGTACGGCCGTATAGGTAGTATTTATGTTGATGATGATGAAGAGACTACAAATGATATGTGAGATGAAAGAATTGTTGAAGCTCGGTCGATGGGTTAAGAAGGTAGTGGAATGATTACATGTTTATCATGTGTAATGTCGTATAAGTAATCTCATGGTACTGTGATATAAAGAGACATCTAAGGATTGTTACACTGTTATCTTTCCTTGAGTTTTGAAAGTGTATGATTAATGGTACCAGTATCCATGAAAGGTTATTCAGATATTTTTGGAATGTAGATGATATGAGCATAATGAATGGATAAGGAGAAAATTAAATGTTTGATAGTATTCATGATCTCATGACTGATATAAGGAGAATGTTATATCATGGTTTGAGTATATAGAATTTTTGGATTTTGGTATGTGGAATGATTTAACTTTTGACAGCATCCATGTTTTCACTAAAGTTTAATGGGTATTCATTTTTCAAGAGAATACATGATTAAGGTATTCACATGATTGGAATGTGACCAACAAGTTATATGGGGGATAAATGATGGTATTCACATGCTTGGTTGATGACATTTCATGTAATTATTTTCTTTATACTATGTTCTTGGACCAAAGTATTTTAGATAAGCCTAAATATTGGAACAAATTATGTTGGACATAAGTTAGTATTGTTTAAGGTTAGAATTTTTTTTATAATGTAGTTTTAGAAAAAGGACAACCTGTAGGATGGGTCCCATCGTGTCAGACAAGGCCATGGGAATCGAATCCACAACCAAAGTGTGACTGGCCTTTATCGCCTACCACTGGCCTACAGGAAGTCCCTATTTAATAGAAACTAGTTTTATTATATTAAGAAGTATTATATATGAATTATAAGTCCATTTTAAGAACCATATATGATTAATCTCAATATAGATGGACTTATGTATTTTTGATAACTTTTATAACTTTTTGTTTGAAAAATATGGAATGACCCTTCATTCTATCACATGATCTGCTAACAATTCACGAATGTCAAATTCAACTTCATTTCCTTAAGAGATGAAGTGGAAAATGTCCAAAGAACGACCAACATTGAGACTGTACCAAAATCACGAAAGTATTTCTTCTAATCCCAATTTCATCAACATTAGGGAAATGATCTTGAAAACCAAAAATGTTGTCCTAGTGCTATTATATCCGATGAATCAAATGGTACCTTAGATCATCACAAATTTATGGCTTTGTGATTTTTGGATTTTTCATAGCCATGTTCTCTACCACTCTCCATCAGAACTTGATGGTTAGATTTTTCTTCCATATCCATATTTTCACCTATGTTTTCTTACGTGGAAACCTAGTGATGAGTTAATTTGGGTAACCATTACGTTTCATACTTTAGTTTTTAAATCCAAGTTTTGGTATTCCTTTTTACGATGTGAGTTTCTATTAAACAATCTTTCGAGTAGTAAACCATTTATAACCCCAACGAATTTCGAGGGCGAAATTTATTTTAAGGGGGGTAGAATGTAACACCCCCAAATTTTATGAAAAATATTCTTTTGATTTCATTAATGTCTTGTGTTGTATGCTACACCAAGATTACCTTGCGCTATACACAACACCATATTAGCTTGCAGTATACGCAACACTATTCATGGATCGTGTTACACACAATTTTGATAATAGTTATTCTACACAATATTGAATATATATATATATATTCAATATATAAATGAAATATGGTTGTATTCTATTATATGAAACAACTAAGGATTCTTGCACCACACACAACCCTGACTTGGCATGCATTACATGCAATCACGACCTTCCTCGATAGCGTGTGTTGTACGCAATACCGGGTTTTACTAAACAACAATATATAATTATAACATTATTATGAACTAGCCGTTATGTATAGTATTAACTAAATTTTGAATTTTATAACATTATTATTCATCTTACACATTTTCTATAACATGGTATAAGACCAAAATACTTTTTTCAGGTAAAATAAGTATTTTTCAAAAAATGCAGTTTTACCACCTTTTAATGGCGCCCCCACTTTAAATCTAGTTTTTGACATGTTTATAAGTTAAATTTTACAAAATAAAATTATTATTTGGAATCAGGATATAAAATTTTACCTTGGATAAAATTTTCATATTATTCTGATAACTTTCATAATTTAATGAATAGTAAAAACACGCTATATTTTAATTAAAAACAAAATTTTTCATCGTAATAACTTATGTAGTTAAATTATAATATTGAGTGGTTTTAAAGTATAAATAGAATATATTTTTACCATTTAGTATAATGTATGTCATTATCCTTGATTTTACATTGAATTCGTAGTTTAAATTATTTCAATATTTTGCAATGTTTTAAACAAAAACCCATCTTCATTCGACAACGGGATTAATTTTAATTTAATTTCTGAAACTTCTGTGTATTGAATTTGAAAAAATGGATTCCATATTTAGAATCAGTGGGTCCAAATTATGTTAATATGCTACTCTTTATTTTTGGGGATTATTAAATAGTAACTATGGTAAATTTTATTTACCATAGTTAAAGATAAATCGGGTAATTAAGGGAGAATATAATATTATAAAATTATCCTAACACATGCCAAAATTCTATTGGTTGACTAAAAGTCGACCCATATCACCTAAGGTTCGGATTAGAATCATTTAATGGACTTTTTCCATGAAAATAACTTAATTATTATTAAAATCAAAGAATGTGACAACATGTCACTCTCTTAAATCTTATAAGAAAATTAATTTTAATTTAGTGATAAACTTAATGAAACTTTGAACATGAACTGTCTCTAGAAATCTAATGAAATTATCTTCATCATATATATTTACTTATAATTTTTAGGTATTAAATAATTATCATTAATTTTGACACAATAGGGATGGATAAATTATTTATTTAGTGAAAAATCAATAATATAGTTTTTATTTAAATATTAATACATATCAAAAGTCCCAAAAATCTGCAAAAAACTTATTATTAGTTTATATATAAACCATAATCATCCATTTTTTCGAATTGGTGACCATTTTGATCCTTATTAAGATGATTATGACACTTTTAATATTTTATTTTAAATGATGCCAAAGTTGTCACCTTCATAATTTAATAAATATATAAATTTAAATATTGTAATTTTAAGATGATAAATTCTATTAAAAGTATTATTGTGAAAGGTAATAGATTTATATTCACCATAGGATTGTATTTTTAATTTTCATGCAACAAATAAGTATATTATATAATTATACAAAAAATGATGTAGTAATTCTTTTGTTAAAAGATAAACCAAATAAATGGTTTTAAAAATAATAAAATAAATATTATATGAACTATTTAATGTGCTCCACTAATTTTCTAGACACTTATGTCCTTTTATGAATCTATTAAATCTTTTAGTTCGAAAATATCTTATGTATATATTTTATTTAAATTCAAATAAATGAATAGTGTCAAAATTGACACTATTGTAATTTTATAAAACTAATATATTATAAAATTGTTTAAAAATCACAAAAATATTTACAAATTATAAATTTAAATTTATATGTTATAAAATGTTATAAAGTATCCAATTATGGACATTCACAACAAATAAGTAATTATTTGTTATAATTTAAAATTTAGAATGTTATTACCACAAATAAAAATAAATTGATTAAATAAGGATAAATCATGTTGATAATGTTTAAAATAAATTCCTAACATGTCTAAATTTGATTGGATGATGAGATTACAACAATATATAATCTAATATTCGGATATGATTCATTTTTGTAGGTTTATTAAGTGGGGTTAGATTTATTATAAATTAATATTTTTAAGATTTCCAAAGGTGCCCCTCTCCTCCCTTATAAAAGGGCACCTCCTCCCTCTCTTCCTCACACAACATTGAGCCTTCAAGCTCGGCCAAACCCTGCCAAATTCTCTTCTCCACTTCCCTAGAAACATCCTAGAGGTCCTGTTCTTCTTAAAAGACCAATTTTAGTACCCTAAGTGGAGGATTCAAAGAGGCGTGTCAAAGAACAGGTAATATTCGTTACAGATTCTTTCAATTTTCATTCTTCTTCAACTTCTTCTTCTTTAGTTTTTTAATTATGAAGTAATAACATAAGTATCACTCATATACTGATATATAATTATAAGTATGAAACAACCCTATTTCACCATCTATCCATCCTACGGAAAACGAAATCATCGTGCGTGCGTACGTACGGAATATCATCTCCACGCCGTGGTGTAATCTGTTTTTCCAACACCACCTTACTTGGATGGGTATAATGGTGTAAAGAATAACTATACATAGTTATTATAACATCATACTGATTATGATATATTGTATCATCCTATCCAATTCAATACAATAATTATGGGAATGATATCATCGCTCGTGCGTACGTACGGACTACTGTCTCCACGACGCGATGAGATTCATTCTCCATGTTAACCATTTAAGAATGATTATAAAGTATATATAAGAAATAATAATGAAATATATGACATTATAAAGATACTGTATTTATGTATATATATATTTATTTCATCTACTTAATTCCATTCAACTCAATAAGGAAACGAAAACAGCGTTCATGCGTACGTACGGCCTACCGTCTCCATGAACAATGTATTTCATTCCTTTTATCGATCTGTAATATATATATGTATATGATGAATATATATTATATATAAATCATGTTTTACATTCTAGAATTATCTAAATCATGATATAAGTAATAATATCAAGAAACAACAAGTTGTAACACATACGATAAATAAAATGATTTTACCCAAAACGCTACATTAACATGGAATTTGCAAAAGAACGGGTAATATAAAGTCATAAGTAAAACATATATGATATCATAAAAGTGAATATTATTTTTTAATAATTCAATGACATTATTTAAATCATTATACATGAGGTTCGGTACCATACAAAGCATATTGGACCTAAGGTAAGGGATAATTTTGCAAATCTCATTTTTATCTGAGATTGCATATTCGTAAGTATTTGCTGGGGTTATTTCTATCATCCATGTCCATGTTTTATAAAAGTGTATTAATGTATGTTTAATATCCTTCTTACCCATTCTTCACTTTTACTACATGGTATGTAAGGAATATTTCTTTTTTTACATAGGAGGCACTTTTTGACTTTTAAGACAAAAGTACGAAGAGAATGTCTTTTTTAACTTATACGGCATGAAATGATATTTACGGTTTTATAAAGCCTTATTTTCATGAACCTTACTCCAATAGATTTCATGACTATTTTCAAAAAGAAATCATTTTCTTTTAAATTTGCATGACATTTTCTGAAAATAAAATGATTTTGAAAAAAAAGGATATGTTCCTCAAGAATTCATTTCAAGTGTTTTATCAAAACCATTTTTCATCTAAGATAACATTATTTCATATGTGTATGTTTCAAGTATAATGTCTCTATGATTTACATGGTTTCAATTTTATTATTATGAAATGATATCCATTTCTTTTATATGGAGTATGTGATGATGGGATGATGTTTATGAAACCCATTTTATTTATTGGGGTTTTATGAATGATGTATGTTTATTTTGTGGCACAAGTAAGAATGATTTCATTATGAGATGGGTGGGACCTATATCTCCCTCCAATGCATTGGGTAATGATTTTATATCTCATGAGATAGACATGGCTAGAACAGTAAGTTAATCTGTTTCAGTATTACAGGACTAGAACGAGGAGTGAACTCGATTCAGAAAGGGACTTTGTCCATTAAGATGGTCTTGGAAGCAATGCCTTGGCTACTATAGAAATCATTACATGTGCTTAATGGATTCCACTATTACATGTTTTATTCCCATGCTATTTTATCATTCTTAATGTTTCTTTATGATCTATGTCATACGTACTTCTAGGTTTTATGTCATTTCTCAAGTTTTTGATGTTTTAACATTATGTTCATGTTTTTAAGTTCAAATGTCTATGGTATGTTTTATTTTATCCATGCTTACCCTTACTGAGAATTTGAGCTCACCCTTTTTATGTTTTCTTTTCCCCAAGATATAAAGAAAGGTTTTAGGTAATAAAAAAAAGGGAAGATCTTTATGGTAGATGTTGAAGATCTTTCACCACGATTAGAAGATTATGTTCCAAGCTTCCAAAGACACTAAAATATTACGGTCCTTGTGTGTCTGTTTTTGTTATTTATTAAGTATCCCGCAAAATTAATGTAATGTTCATGTACGTCAAACTTCGGGTCTCTACAGGTACGCTATCGAACATAGAAACCCCTTTAAAGTAAAATTAATATTTACTTCGTTAATCTTAATAAATATGAAAATTTATTATTCTTTATTTACCTAGGATGTTACATCCCTCCCCCATTTTGGAAATTGCATCCTCACAATTTTATTCACTTATAAAAATATGTGGGGGTATTTATCCCTCATAGAATTTTCAGATTCCCACGTTGCCTCTTCAACCATATGGTTTTTTCAAAAAACCATTACCTGGTGAATTACCTTATTTCGCAACCCATGCTCTCTATGGTCAAGAATCTGGAGTGGTTGTTCATCATAAGAGAGATTCTCTTCCAACTGAACTACCTCGGGGCTCTAAACAAGAGATGGATCTGACATATACTTTCTCAACATCCAAACATGAAAAATATTGTGTACCTGAGATAAACTCATAGGTAAAGCAACTCGGTAAGAAACTGATCCATCATTCTCCAGAATATCATATGGTCCAATGAACCTTGGATTCAATATTCTTTTCTTACCAAATCGCATCACACGTTTCCATGGTAAAAAATTGAAAAAACATGATCACCAACATCGAAATATTGATCCTTCCTCCTGTTATCAGCATAACTTTTCTGCCTCTCATGTGTTTAGGAATCAACTAAAATTTTTCTGCCATCTCTTATACCAATTCTGGTCCCATCAACTTCCATTCACCCATTTCATCCCAAAATGCTGGAGTTCGACACTGCTTCCCATATAATGCTTCAAACAGAGCCATCTGTATACTAGAATTAAAACTATTATTATATGAAAAATCATCCAAAGAAAGATGTTGGTCCCAACTTCCCTGATAATATAACGAGCAAGCACGTAGCATGTCCTCCAAGTTCTGAATTGTTCATTGTGACTTCCCATCTGATTGAGGATGAAAAGATGTACTAAAATTTAATTCTGTACCCAATGACTTCTGAAGGCCTTTCCAAAAGTTATAAGTGAACCCGAGATCACGATCAGATACAATGGAGAGAATAAATCCATGCAACATGAATATATATTTATCATACAGCCAAGCAAGTTGATCTAGAGACAATGTTTCCCGAATAGGAAGGGAATGGACAAATTTATTCAATCGATCAACAATAACCCAGATTGCATTACTACCTCGAGATGTCTTTGGTAATCCCACAAAGAAGTCAATGGATATATTTTCCCATTTCCACTCTTGAACCAGTAATGACTGCAGAATCCCTTTCAGTAACTGCCACTCTTCTTTAACCTGCAGAAAAGTCAAACACTTCACAGTAAAATCAGCAATATCTCTTTTCATTCCATCCCACCAGTAATACTCCCGCAGATCTCTGTACATCATAGTACTGCCAGGATGAACTGAAAATGGGGAACTATGAGCCTCACATAACAAATCAATATTCAACTGTGAATTACAAGGCACACATAATCTCTTCCCAAACCTCAAAACACAATCATTATCAATGTTAAATTCAGTAAACATTCCCTTCTGATCCAGCTCTACCTTTTTCTATAACCCACTATCTTTCTTCTGCGCTTTCTTAATTCTGTCTAATAGAGATGATCTCACTGACACCAGAAACAAAACAGAAGAACATCCAGCACCAGCAACTTCTATGACAAAGTTCCTCAAATCAAAAACCAAATGATCTCGTTCCAAACATAGCATTGTTAATGATGCATTACTTTTTCGACTCAAAGCATCAACCACTTTATTTTCTTTTCCCGGATGTTAAAGAATTGTACATTCATAATCCTTGATTAATTCCATCCATCTCCTCGGTCTCATGATCAATTCTTTCTGAGTGAATATATACTTTAAACATTTTTGATCAGTATATATTTCAAACATTACTCAATATAAATGATGCCTCCAAATTTTTAGGCCAAAAACAACAGCAGCTAATTCCAAATCATGTGTAGGGTAATTTACCTCATGAGTTTTCAACTGACGTGAAGCATAAGAAATTACCTGATCATTCTTAATAAGGACAAAACCAAGTCCCTTCAATGAAGCAATACTGTAGATAACAAACTCATCATTCCTGGAAGGATGTGCCAAAACTGGAGCATTCACCACTCTTCTTTTCAACTCTAGAAAACAATCATCACATTCTTTTGTCTAGAGACACTTAACACCTTTCCAAGTTATCTTAGTCATTGGACTAGATAACCGTGAAAATTTCTCAATAAACTATCATTAGTAACCTTCCAAACCAATAAATATATGGATCTCAGTTACATTTGCTGGTCTTGTTCATTCTTCAAAAATGTTTGTTTTAGAAGGATCAGCAGTTATGCCATTTTTTGAAACAATGTGACCAAGGAAATAAATTTGTTGTAACCAAAACTCACACATGCTGAATTTTCCATACAATATATTTGCTTTAAAGGTTTGCATGATAACCCTTAAATGACTTTCACGCTCCTATTTACTTTTAGAAAACACCAAAATAACCTCAATGAAAACAACCACAAACTAATCCAAGAACTCATGGAAAATTCTATTAATAAGGTCCATGAATATAGCAGGTAAATTGGTTAACCCAAAAGTCATAACTTCAAATTCATAATGGCCATCTCTAGTATGAAACACATTCTTTGGAATGGCTGCTCCTTTTACTTTAAACTGATGGTACCCCGAACTCAAGCCAATCTTCGAAACAAACTGAGCTCCCTGGAGCTGATCAAACATATCATCAGTATGAGGAAAATGATACTTATTATTAACAATGATGTTATTCAAGACTCTATAATCAATGAAAAGTCTCATTGAACCATATTTCTTTTTAATAAACAAAACATGAGCACCCCATGGTGATGTGCTAGGTCGAATGAAACCTTTATCTAATAACTCCTGCAATTTCTTCTTTAACTCTACAAGTTCAACTTCATCCATTTGATAAGGGGGTTTTGAAATTGGAGTAGAATCAGGAACTAAGTCAACAATAAATTAAACTTCCCGATCATGAATAATACCAGAAAAATCATCAGTAAAAACATCAAGACACTCATTTACCACTGGCACATCATTAATCTCAACAGTTTCTTTATTTTCAAAAATATGTGCAAGGTAACATTCTTTTCCATATTTTACTAGTTTCTCAACTTCCTAACATGTTATCAAAAGTAAGGGTTCATTCTAGTGCACAAACTGAAAATATTTCTGAAAGGACACCACTTTAGCTCTACAGTCATTCTTAGCATGATAAAAAGAAAGCCAATCCATGCCCAAAATAACATCAAACTCTACTAGAGGAAAAACAACAAGTTTTGTAGGTAGATTCTTTCTGAACACAAGGATAATAAGGTTCTTATAATTTCTTTTTGTCTCAATGTTTCCTCTGGGTGTTTTTACCACATGTTCAGGAATCATATCTTGATATGGAATTCCCAATTTTACAAGAAATCTTATCACAAATGAATGAATGTACAGACCCTGAATCAAACAACACATTGGCATAATCTGAACAAACAAACTGTGTACCTGATACTACTTCAATCGATGGCCCAACATCTGCTGAAGTAGTTGCAAAGGATTTCACCACCCCTTTCTTCATGTATTCTGGCTTCTTTCCCTTAGTTGAGTTCTTCTTTAGACACTCATTTGCATAATGGCCCATTTCATTACACTTTAAACATCTTACCATGGGCATTTCATTGTCTTCTTGATCGTCTTCTTTACAGTTATGAGAAATATGACCAGACTTACCACACCTAAAGCACTTTCTAGACTTAGATAAACATTAACCAGGATACATTTTACCACACTTCTCACAGGATGGATATTTGGTTTTCTTACCTCCTTGCTTCTTTGATGAATTCTTCCCTTTTTCCTTCCAACTGGACCTCATATTCTGTGGTTTTTCAAAGAACACCTGATCATCGGCAAACTACATTTCCACCTTCTCCGCACATCGAAGAAGTATTTCATAACTTTTGAACTCACGAGAAGCTAATGCACTTTGATACATTGGCTTTAACCCTGAGTAAAAAAGGTTGATTTTTCAATCAAGATCTCTTATGAAATTTGGAGAATACCTTGCCAGTCGAGTTAACTTTTCTTCATATGAAGCCACTGAGTCATCCTCCTGCCTCAATTCTAATAATTGTTTTTCCATCCTAAGACGAACCACATTAGGAAAATATTTCTCCAGAAACATACATTTGAATTCGTCCCAGTGATGATCATCAATCTCATCACTATACCTGATATTTTTCATCATCGACCACTACTGATCATCTTCACCTTCAAAATGGTAAACGTCAAGAATAACCTTTTGATGTTCTAAACACACAATGACATCAAAAATCATCTCTAGAGCTTTAATACACCCTTCTACTAGAATAGGATCAGATGATCCTCTGAATGATGGGGGATGTTACCTCATGAAATGTTTGACCACTGACATGTTCCTCTGTGGATGATTTGGCTGATCTCGTGCATGGATACCACCACCATTTATAGCTTGAGTCAACTGTTTCTTCACTGCTAAAAACTGCTCACTTCTAATTCTGACCATCTCAGGTTGCTGATTTGGAATGTTGTCTTCCTCCTGATTTCATCCAAACATAGCTTCATTGTTTCCTCTACGGAAAACCATTCTGAACAAATATGTATTAGTTTAAGCAGCATGGTAATCTTCAAATTCTATATCATTTCAATTTTACCATTAAAAAAATATCTTTGGATATTCATTTAATATAATTATAACTCCTAAAGTTATCTAAACTGGCCTCTAATACCAACTATAAGGACCCAACATCAAACCTCACTTAATATTGAATTAAATGAATAATTCAAAATGAGGATCTTTTTAGGATTATATTTTTAGAGAATTAGATCATAATTATTACATCACAAAATATTACATAGTAGACACTTCTACAATGTTTCATTTTTTTACAAAACATGAACTTGTAAAAAAAAGTCATGTCTAGTTCCATGTTTAAGACATCATTAATTTTACTTGAACCCATCCATGACCCTATTCCACATTATGTCATCTGAAAAAAAATGTCAAAATAAACTTGTGGTGAGAATAAAAATCTCAGTAAGGGATACACAAAAAAAGGAAAACTGTTAGTTTTGCAAAACAACAGGTAAACCACGAATACTTCATAAAAGTAATACTTTTCACCTTTAGGAAGTAGTAAACACTCTTAAATAAATAAATAATCATGACATACCCTTTTGTAACCAAAATATTACCATAAAACCCATATAAAGAACACATAACATGTAAATGTAACTTGGGACATAAACATACTTAAATGGAATAACCATACGGTCGACTTCCACACATATCACTTAATGGAATATCCATACGGCCGACTTCCATACCCAATGCATTAGAGGTTATAACGTAACCACCTATCCTGGTATTCACGGTACCACCCATCATATGTTTTATCACATAACCACCCGTCAAATGTCCAAGTACCATTATAAAATCCTAAGACATAAAACAAATATAATTGAAATAAAACGTTTCCATTTTTTGATCAAAATATATCACTTAAATATATTGACATAACAAATCCATTATAAAAACCATTTTCAATACCAAAATACATAAAAGATTATATGGTATTTATTTCATTTTAAAAATATTTCGGCCCGTTGAGGAAGCCACAGACCAAATAATACTCGTAGTAGAGGAAAAGGTCTTTGTCACCATGTACATTAAAAGAAACATTCCTTTTTTTTGTTTAGTAAAATGATTCATAGAAAAAGATTCCATTTGAATGAAATGAAAATTCAAAGGTATTTTATACAGTGTATAAAAGAATGTCTTTTATGAGAACAACATATGCCTCATTGAATTGAGATTGAGACGAAGTCCGTTACCTCGTGTCCGACATGACTCGATCATTCTTTCATCTCCTGAATAATAAACATGAGTTAATTTCTACTTGCTTAAGAAAATTTTTCAAGTTTATTATTCCTATTATATCACTTATTACCATTTTAGGAACACTAAGTGAAATTTTATGTTAATAACGGGTGTTTTGTCGATCATTAGTACTTGAGTCAAAAATGGACTTCTTACAATTACATGTTGTTCATGTGGTCAATGTTTCATCATATCCAAAATTATATTCCTGATTTGGATATCATATATTTCATATATATCCAGCATATACATGTATTTTTAATAGTACATAACATTTAGAGTTATGAAATTAAATGCACCGTTCATGGAGATGGTAAGCCGTACGTACGCATGAACGCTACTTTCATTTCTATTTCATATTTAATGGAGTGAAATCATAATGATAGAAAGGTATATTATAATTCCAGTATAATATCATATATAATATCATTAACTCCATCCATTATACATCCCACGTATGGCATTAACAAATAAAATCACTTTGAGGGGGCTGTAGTCTGCACTTCCTAAAATGAAATTATCGTGTTTACCCATATTGGAAACCATAAAGGTATGCCATAAATGAAAATTACAGAAGCATAATGAAAACATATACATAATATATATCATATATAAATATATTTAAATCTTAATGGCCACCATAAAATATGTTAAAATAAGATTGAACAATCATCGTTTCGTGAGGCAGAAATTCGCCAACCACAGAAACAGTATGTTCTTTAACCATTAGATGAAGGTGTGTGAAAGTGTAGCTCAAATCATTCTCATAAAAACATCCTAGTATATTTAAGATACTGTTTTTTTTTACAAATGAAATTAATAAAAAGAGTTTATGGGGTTGGAGAAGAAAAATAAAACAAAAAAACAAAAGTGAAGACATTACCTTTAAATCGGGTAGCTCCCTTTGGTTTGATCCTAAAGGGTTTCATGAAGAGATTTATGCCTAAGGTAAGGCTTTTAGGATGAGTAGATGGATTTGGAGAGATAAAATGAGCATTTATTGGCCGAGAAAATGTCTTTAGAGGTGTGGGTAAGGAGGTAGATGTGGGGGCCTTTTATAAGAGGGAGGAGGGGCACTCTTGGAATGTTATAAAATGTTAATTTATTATATAATGAGTTTCGGATTTTAAAGGAGCCACAATAATATTTTTCAGGGATAAGGTGATAAGAGGTCGAATTTCACACATCTAATAGGTTTTTGACAAGTTTAGGTCTTATATTTTAAATTATCTTTTCATTTTAATAAAATCATTAAATAATGTGGTAATTGATGTATCATCATGGTGTCATAATGAATTTAATTTATTTAATGTCTAAAAATTATAAAAAATATCATGAGGTAGGAAATATTTTTATATTTCTAATAAATATTTATAGTAAAAAATATGACTTTTATAACCCCATGTAATTTTTTGTAGTTAAATAATACATGTTTGTGACATTTTTATTTTAACTTTAAATCAAATGTTATTAATGTCATTTTCATACCCTAGTGGATCCATGGGGTACCCAAGTTAACCCATGGGTTTTCTTGGTTGGTAATGACACATAAAAAAGGGTAGGATATGTGTCACGGTCATTTCATATTATTAAAACATTGTTTTTACCTTAATTTACATTAATTACCTCTAATCGTGATTAATAAAACTTAAAAGATACTATTCACCAGAAAATTATTTTCATCCCATTTTATTGAATTTTACATCCTACTGATAACAATGTATGTTGGATTTTTGAAATTCAATTCACAAAAGTGCTAATGTTTAATTTAAAAGAAAAATCAGTTTTTTAACTACCACTTAGTGGTTTCATTATTCATCAAATAATTAAAGTTTTTCAGAAAAATAAAAAAAAATTCACCCTAAGCTATATTCAATATTCCGAATTCAAAAATGATGTATATTTTACAAAATTTAAAACATATATGTTGGATTAATTAATTTAATAATTAATTCTCGCAGTCAAATCAAATAGCATGTTTTTAAGAAGTAATATCAATCAAAAGATTGACACTTGTTTAAGTCCAATTTCAAAGTGAAGTTAATTCCAATGACCACCATTGGATTAAATGGTAAATATATATTCTAATTTAACTTTAAAACCAATTAAAAAGATAATATAATCATATAAATAAATTATATTAAAAAGTGGTTTTGAATTAAAATACAGCATTTTTCATTATTCATTAAAAAATGAACTCTATCGGAAAAATACGAAAAATTTAAACATAGTAAATTTTGATGTCCCCAGTCTAAAGAAGGATTTAATTTGGTCCAATAGAATGTATAATAGTGAACAAAACTATTTTTAAGGAGGTTTCTCCATCAAAAGCTGATAAATCAACCTTTTAGTAAATATTATAGTATATATGCCTAAAATTGAATTCTTTCTTATTTTAAGCCTTTATCTTTTATTGGATAAATGTAAAAACATTTAAAAAACATATATAATCATACTTAATTATTTCTATTCATTCCTGCCAATACAATGGCTATATGATAACTACCATTTAAAATAATATTAATATATTACCAGAGTGCAATGTTAGATTTCAATGAAACTCGTTGTTGCGTATCGGGTAGGCTATCGAACATAGAAAACCCTTTAAAGTAAAATTTACATTTAATTCTTAAATATTAATTAATATGAAAATGTATTATTCTTTATTTACCTGGGATGTTACACGAATCACATTTTAAAAATATTTTTCCAAAGTAATTATTGTTAAAAAACTATAACTACTAGCTCAAAGTCTTGGGTTATGTAATTTTAATCATGGGTCCTAAGATTACATACACCAAATTAAATATCTAGTTTCCTTTATATCAAAATTCATCCATGTCCATGTTTTGAATTGTTATATTACATTGTGTAACAAACACCCTCCTATGGTATCCTAAATATTGGGTGATTGTAAAACACTAATGCCTCTAAGGAAAATACAACTAACACTTCTCTATCAACCTAAAAGGATTCCACTTACCAGTAAAATAAATGACAGGTTTTGATATCATGTAAAAATTGGGAACAAATCTTTGATAACATATCACCTACCCAAGGAAGCTCCACACCTCAGTCATAAAATTGGGAGGCTCCCAATATAATACTGATTAAATCATGGAAGGGACCTTTGTTAATCTGTCATCTATGATGAAATATCATTGGAATCATACCTCTCTAAATAATACCTAATACTTTGAGAGATTCCAATAATAATGGTGATATTAGAGAATTTACAAGACCATTATAAAATGTATCCTCTTCTCATCCTCTAATGTCGATTGGAAAAATATGTCATTAATGAGGGATACTATAAACATATCCCTAATGGGATAAAAGATCCAATTCATGTGTACCATAATCATTATTTTTGAGTTTTTCAAGTCATACAGAATATAAAAGTACTCATAGTGACCATAATAGTATCCAAATGGGATTTTCAGAACATAATCCTCTCAAAATCAGAGTTCATGTCATCCAAAACATATGACAATATTATAGAATCATGTTTCCCATTTCAATTGGGGAATTATTTAATTGATTCTTGGAATTTTATAATTAATCCTAACAATCAGCTATTATTGGGGGTAATAATATAAATATAATATCATTATCCTATCCACCTTCACTAAAGGAAAAACTAGGGTTTCCCATAGTGACACATCTGGTATAACAATATCATTAATCTATTAATCCTACCATTATTCCTTTAACTCTCACATGTCTACGTGGGTCATCCGATATGCTGGTGTAGACATTAATGTTTTCTCTGGGAGATTATACATGAATAATTCAATCTAACAATGGGGAAGTAAGACTAGAATACCCATACAGATGACATCTTCATAACCCTACCCCACATTAAAAAATTTAAATCTCATATATTCTTCCACTCCATGGATTATAACATCTATATAATGAGAAATCAATTGTATCCTACAACATATATGCTCATTAAAATGTATTTTAGAATCCTTCTCTTCAATTAGGGAAAACCTCAGAACACTAACTTGGGAAAACCTCAACCATTACTAGTAATAATAAAATTGGTAATGTTTAGTAGAGAACTATTCCATATTGAAATAAAATCCTCAAGTAGTATTGTCTCTTCAAATGGATCACAAGTGAAGATATGTCAAAAATGATTTAGGTCAACCTAACACCTCAAATATGAACTTATATATAAATTCCAAAAAGTTCTTTCTAAATATATGGTAAAAAAAAGATCCATATGAACCATAAGATCTCAAACAAGGGAGGAAAAATAGAGAAAGTTTTTCATGTCTATTTATATAAATTCTACAATGACTGTCTATTGGACACATGTCATACTATATATCAATAATAGATAATATACGATATTACCCCCAATGGATGAAGATGTCCATATCCTTTATCTACGTCTTCCCTATAACTATATTTTTCTAATATATTTTGGCCCAAGAATTAAAGCCTCAACATACCAATTTAAGGAACCCATCCACCACAATTTGATAATATTTTACTCTGTTTTCATTGTCTCACCCACATGAATTAAAAACATGCAATAAAAGAATATATCATAGTGGTTTAAATGTGTCTGATTTTATAGTATGCTCAATTTCACACTACCCATCACCAATATAGATCTATTATAATTCCTCAAGTTTTAATTATGATGACTAGATATTTGGATAATATTCTAACATACATAGTTCCCCACAAAGTTCAATATGTGATCCATAACCTATAACCAATATTTCACTACTCATTGGTTACTGAAAATCACTCGTCTATAGAAGCGATTCTCATACTATATCTTAGATAGGGCCAAATCACTAGGAAAATAGTTCTACCAAATCCACAATCAAATAGATGATTACTAATGGAGGATCAATACGCTGACCACAATCTGATTAGGAGGGGTCCAAACATGGTGGATAAGTCACTCTATAGAATCAAGCCATTCCTCTACCACACGATGGTCTAGCTCACCCTGAAACCAGAGCGGTCTCAATATCTAAATCATTAGTACCACACTCATCATGTGTTCATCATATGTATGCACTGCATAGGAAAACTATTATTGAACATAACAAGTAAAATCCACCTAAACGAATAATTGTGATCCATCTGATGATATTGTCTTATTACTAAGGTGTAATATCTAAATAAGTTGTTATTTTTATTCCAATAGGGTGTTTTCACTACATAACTACAAGGTTTCATCTTGTTGAATAAAACATGTACCTCTATTGAAGGGAATATAAAGGGAGAGGAGTTTATAAGGACATTGAACCACAACTATTCATATAAAACACATGTACTGATGTTTTCCCTACATCAAGTTCATATATGTACCAAGTATGTCAGTAGATTATCAACGTCTCGATTAGTGGGAACATTTTTTCCCCTTTATCAATTGATTAACTCTCTTATGAGACAAACTTGAGACACTTTTACACTATTAACCTAGTTCCCAAACCAATCAGATTGGTTAGATTGTTTCAAAAATTCATTCATATATAAACCATTTCATTGGTACCACTTCATCATGGAACAACCAACCAAGGCCTATTTGGATAGTATAAAATTGAGTTTGACAATCCCAGATAACCTATAATTTGGAATGATCTAGTAAATAGAACTATGTTGGAATATCACACAAATTAGAGAAAATATCCTAAAGTAATTATACATAGGGACAGAAATCCACACAACATTATAATTTCAATATGATAATGAACTGATACTATAAATGAATGAATGAAAAATAATCCCACATCAGATTAAGAAAAATAGTATAGTAATTGAAAAGAAAAAATATATTGTACCCAAAAAAACATTCAACTATTCTAACAAATGGGGACTATTCAAAAGGAGAAACTCTGAGTAATATCTACGGTCTGAAAATAACTACTCAGATCCACCATCTCATGGTCCTCCTGGGATCCTATACAAAGGAATTTCATCTACATAAAATATGTCATTTGTGTATAAGGCTCATGCATGGGTGAGTATAAATATACAAAGAAAATTAGAAATATAAAAAACATCATGAATGAGTCATTTATAATTCATAATTCCAAGAGGATAAATAAGATTACTCAAATATGATGAAAAGATTGTTTTAAGTATCATGGTGAATTTTGACACCACTACAATCCTATAAATTTTCATCAAGGATCAAAGGTAAATTTCATTTGAGATAACTCACTCATTGGGTATCTCTATAATAACAACACTCATATGAGTGGTCATAATAATTTGTTCATTCACCAATAAATTATGAATGAACTCATTTAATAATGATCCACAAGCATGGGACCGTTCCGAGGTCTTATGATGTATACATAACCCTATATAAATTAAGATAATAGGAAGAATATCACATTCCCTAAATGCTGTAAATGGGATACCAAGCCTAACCTATGGAATAATTATAAAGAATTACAGCTACAGACTTATATAGGGATAATTGAATATACATATATGAAAAACCATAGATGGGATAACTCATAAAATATAATGTATATGATACAAACTATACCAATAAATAGACTATAAATTGAACAAAATGAAACAAATACTATAATTGTACAAAATAGTTATAGCAATTTGAGTTACATTTAGAGGGGTACATGACATGTCCAACAAGGGCACATTGCATGTCTCCCTATGTCTGGTACCAGCCATGTCATGACTTTTCACACTGAATGTTAATCAAGACAAAAGTTATGTTCCTTGGGCACCCAAAATATATAGGATGTGTGGGCACATTCGAAAATTCACTCTACCCATGCCCATGAACATTATAAAGTACATAGTGTGTAACATGATGCACATGGTGTTCAGTTGTCTCATTGCTTTATAGGTGTGTACTATCTATACATTTCGATCTAGCCACCTAATGGTAACAATATGTGCGGGTCCTCCACAAGATGTCTCATATTTAACAATCTATAAAAAACATATCAACTCCAGTGAGGGTTCCAACAAGTTTGTGTTTTTCTGAACTACACATCAAGTATATCTAATATTAATAAAAATTATAGATTGTCCATGCATCTATTCCCATGCAAAATTTTTCCACCTCTTCATCAATGATTCATCTTTATAAAACCCCAAATTAGATCGAATCATCTAGCGTTGATGTTAATGGCTGGATTCAAGATATTATTTTCTAAAAAATATCCCTTCACCACTCCATTAGGGATTCTCACTCAATCTAGATATTAGAACCACAGTCGCTCTTACTATAATAGGATTCCCTTCATCACCCACATGCATCCATCCCATATCTATTTGAAAACAAAAAACACAATAATCATTTTTTCACCAAATTGTTATTTCACAATGATTGGATTCCCGAGTATTGTAAAATAATTAACAAATCAATATACTGATGATGAAACTCAAAGTGCAGATAGAGATAGTATTGAAAGAATAAATAGGGTACTGAAAGAAAGAAAAATTGATTTGAAAAAAATTAAGGAGTTCAATGAAATAGGTGGATAAAACAAGAATCATATTTAAAATTTAAATATCTAATTAATGATTATAGGATTATAAAATTAAAAAAATTCAAAAATCATGATAAATGAATTATTTTCTATATAATTAATTCAAAGTCATCAGGGAAATAAATGAACATGGAAACAATACAAAAAAAAATAAAAATACATTGACATTCAGTTGATGAATGTTCATGAATTACACAACATCTGTATTATTGGTGAGATCCAAGAACTCTGTAGATTTCAAAAAATGTATAGTATTCAACAAATTGTTCCATGATCTCATCATCATCCAAGAACCCTTTTCTCCCTTAAACTCCCCTTCCATTTATGTGGTTATGTGGCTTACTCTAGAGAGGATCAATAGAAGGGTGTTTCAAATAATAAGTCTATGTTGAAGACATTTATTAATAAATAAGTATTTAATTAAATAAATTTACTTATTTTACCGATCATTTTGATTTAGTCTATATAAAACCAATAATTCCAAATTTTGAAAAAACATATGTAATTCACAGAGTAAAAGACACATTATAAATTTTCAGGTAGTCTTAGTTTTCCCTTTTGAGGAATTGTTCGGTAGCACTCCATTAACATTGAAACATTTCTATGAATGATATATTACAATAAATATTTATAATACATCAATATCAATCCTCGATAATTCCCAATAATCTATGATGACCCCATGCCTTAATGTTAAAATATTAATTGAAATATTTCAATGTATCAAAATGATGATTCAGAGTCCCTACATAGAGGAATTTTTTTAGCAATGTATTTTATGTTTTATGAAGAATATAAATTGTAAATTTTTAAACGAAACTGAACAACTAATTCCAAATATTAAATATATTTTCTAATAGATAGTGTATTAATTGAGAAAAGAGTAATTCAAAAATATTAATTTTTATAGAATTATAATGGTTTTAACAAAAAAAATCTAAGTAAAAAATTTCAAATACTGGTATCAAATTAAACATAATATCATTAAATCCATAATTTTACATATAAAATCTATAATTTTCATTTACATTTTTTTTCAAAAATAATATTTTTTTCTTATATCATAATGGTTATATAATATTCTTGATATTTGTTAAAGTTGTATTTCTAACTATTAATATAATGTCAATATTTCAAAAAAAGAAACAATATTAGCTAAAAATCAAACTATTAATTTTAATACAAAAAATTATGAACATTTAATAATTTTAATAATCAAAATTTAATGAATTTATCTTTCATATATAAATATTAAATATAATTAAATCTATTTATTGGGAAAATGACTATATGAAAAATAATTATTTTTATTTTTTGTTAATATAAATTACTATCTAAATGATTATTAATATATTATTTTATAAAAAATATATATTTCTATTAAATTAAATAGAATATTTATAAAATTTTAAAAAAAATGAATATCGCGGAAAAATAGATTTTTTAGAAAAATCTATTTTTAAGCATAAAATGAATTTATTCTTCTTACATGCCAAGTCATATATATTGTTATTATTTTTCAAATAAATATAATCTTGTAGTTTTATAAGAGTCCAATTTTTTCACGTGTTATTAAAAATTCCCAATGCTTTTTTAAAATAGATTTCATTGAATAACATTACTTTTATATTAAATAATATTTCTAAAATAGCATTAAAAATAAATATTATTTTTGGAAAAATATACTTCACTAATTCATTAACAATAAAATATTCATTACAGAATTATTGATATTTAATAAAAATATGTGAATTATAATTTATAAATATATAAATTCAAATATCTCAAATTAATATTCTTTTTTTGTTTCATTATTGCATGAAGTTATTTTATCTCAATAAAACGAATCAAATTTTGATTATTTTTAATTTTTCATTTAAAACAGGTTCTTCAACATAATATTTATTTTATGTAATATATAAAATATATCATAGCATTACACAAACACATAGGTAGTGTTGATTAGATATATTAAATAGATTTTAAGAGTCTCTATATAGTGTGAATTTTTTATTAATTCGGCTATAGAAGGTGTGATTTCTACACCCCTTGAATGTTTGCTATATTAGGTTTATTGAGTAAGTTGTATCATAATTTATTTCTTATCAATTTTTATTTATGACTATATATGTTTTAATAATTTTATTTGATATATAAAAAAACATATGTTATACTTATAACCTTTATCAATAAGAATTTAATATTGGTATTGGTATTAAAGGATATGCATTTGATGAATGAAAATAGTTATATAAGGTTATATATTCTTTTATTAGTCCCTAACTCAAAATTCCACCTAGTAATATCATACTCCTTAGTCATCAACCATTGTTATCAAAGGAGGGGTTATTTAATGCTTAATAATGAATTTAATATATATTTATTCTCTTTAATAATCATAATATATGAGGTGTCATCCAAAAATATGGATGTGATAGTTTTTTATAATGATAAAATTGATTCTTCTAATAGAATGTATATTATTCACATATTTTACAATGATTAATTTATATTCATGAAAATTATGAAATGATTCTTCAAATTTAATAAAAACAATTTAATGAAAATGTTTCTAATTATGTTGTTAAAAAAATTGATTTCAAAAACCCAAAAATGTATTGAATGTTAGTTATATATACTATGTATATTCAAGTGTTATTAATATTTAATTATTAATCTCTATATAGTAATTTTAAATGAAAATATCTATTGATATTTAATATGTAAAGGAATCATTTGGGAATCAATAAGGTATGTAATGTCATAATAATGGACTACAAGATTTTTTTTCAAAACAAATTTTGATTTCATATTTAATATAGAATATATTTCCAAATATTAATAAATATGTGTTGCCTTAATTTCATATATAAAATATAATTATATGAAAAAATTGTGATGAAAATATTATATTGACAACATTACAAAAATTTTAAAATTTTAAAATCATAATGTACCCCCAGATTTGATGGAAATAATTCACCTATTATAAAATTATTGAAAAATAAACTCCTAAGAGAGTTTCATAATTATGAAAAAATATATATAACTGATTAATACGCGAATCCATAAACCATATAGTTATAAGAAAAAATAAAATAAATTTTTTTAGGATTAAGATATTGTTAATTATAATAGGTTTTAATATACAATTAATTTTGTTAATTTTCATGAAATATTAAAGAGGTTAATAATAATACCATAATGTATAGAATTTGGTAACTACTAAAATATTCACAATACTATTTCAGAAAAATATCAACAATATTGGTTGTGAAATATGAATATTAAATGTGAATATGATTTAAATTTAAGTAGAACCAATACATATTGATCAATTTGAGAAAATATTTGAATACTAATTGACAAAATGTATGTTTGATGAGTCATAAAAAATGGATCTATGAATATTTTGGATGTTAGAGGACACATTTTACGGGTAATAATAGAGTATGTTTTTATGAAATGAAATATCATGATATAATAAAATATTTTGTTAAATTTAAAACACGAAAATGAATAAAAGGAATATATTTTGAAAAAATATATAATTAGATGAACCTAACTATATATCAATATTCATGAGGGATAATTAATTTTATTTATGGAAAATGTAATCACATACGAAAATATAATAAAATGTATATGTTTTGTTTAATAAATGAATATTGAATGAGTTTTTATCATTATTCGAGTGAATTATTTATTTACAGAAAATAAAGAAAATAATTTAGACATGTGTAATGGAATTACCTACATTCAATGAGGTTTTTATATATTGAATACCATTTTAATAACTAAAAATAATTGTGTATAATTATATATCCCTAAATAATAATATATTACTAGAGATTATTTTTCCAGAAAAATGAATTAATATAATGAAGTGAATTATTTAATGTAGGAAAAACATAATGATTATGAGTGAAATATGTGTTGTAATTACTTTCACACAGAAAATACATTTAAAATGCCATAATATTATGTTACCTTAATTAATTAATTTCATTGATATTTCTTCTTAGTATTATAATTATATTGGAATACTTTTGAGAGGGTTTTAAAGATATTTGTTCCTATGAATAAATCAATCCCTAAAATGTTATATGTTGATACAATATTTGACATTATTTCAATTAAAATAATTGTCTACTAATGTTATTATATATTTCATTATTAATTATTTTTTATTTTCTACTAGAAATTAGGATACTTTAACTAAACATTATAACTAGTGTAATATAGTTTAATCCCTAGGATATGATATTTTTGGTTTCATAAAATTTACACAAACAATTATGATACCCTAAAGAAATCGAAATTTGATTTGAAATTGGAATTCCCCTATGAATATGAGTTTTGATGTGTTCAATATAATTATACATTTATTAATTATCTTATATTTATCTTGAATATAATTGAAAATTTTTAGAAACAATCATCTAGTTATCGATAATAATAAAAATTAAATCTCAATTGCGTGGAATAATAGTTATGCATATTACATTACCTTATTAAATGATGCAGTAATGTGTAATTTATATGAAGTTGGAAAATTTATCTATGTGTAGTTGATAAATCAATTTATTAATGTTAATGATCAATATATTGTGTAATAATTCCTAGAATTATTTATATATGTTCTAAAATTTAAATATTATTATTAATTACATTTAATATATGCATTATTGATTAGTAAATTATATTGATTAATATTCACATACCATATAAAAGTTGATATAGTGTTCTAGATATATTTTGTTAATGATAATGAAGCCTCATAATATAATTTTTGTGATGATATTTTTATTATAAATTCAATATTCAAAATTCATGTAATGGGATGATTTGTGTGGATGTTATAGATTATTACATCATATAGATTTTATAATACAAAAAGTACTATTATAGGAGAACAAAAAGTCACACATGTAATTAATGATATAGTATTTCATTATATCAACATAATTTATAAAATACCAATCCATATAATGTGACAATTTTGTTCATATATGAATATATTATGTGCTACTTTTCTTATACAATGTGGTATTGAATTTATTATAAAATGTTTATAAAGAAATTCTAAAATATACAGATACGTATTTTAATATAAGAAAAAATATTATGATTGTGATATTGATGAATTGTTTCTTTATAAAACCTCAATATTATAGGAATCAAAGAGAACATTAGAAGGTTAAACAACAATGATATAATTTTAGATATTTTTTATTGATTATTATTGACTCTATTTTAAATCACTATTGATGATTTATCTGATTTTGTCTGTTGTACCATCGATTTTTACATATACATATACATTTTTGAATGTGCTAGGAAAAACATTGTTCAATCATGTAATTAGATAATACTATTTGATTGGGTTCAAATATTTTAAAATACTCAATTCCAGTTTTATATATATTCTTATAGAAGGAAGATCCATTAAATTTAGTTTTATAGATGTGTAAAAAAATTGTTCATCTAAAAATAATTACATTTTAATTTTTCATGTTGAAAGTGATTTATTTTAATATTTGTTTAACATATTGTTCAACAATTAATCTTGATTATCAAATAATTTAAAAATATTTCCATTCAATCATTCACCCCTTCCGCTTAGAGAATAAATTTTTGGGAACCCCACATAATTTTTTGGAAAATATTGGGTATAATTTTTCTTCATGATGTTTTTGTGTTACCATATGATGAAATTAATGTTATATAAAGATTATGGTGTCCTAAAATATCTATTTTTAATATCCTATTATAGTAAAATATAAATTACATCACTTATTATTTTAAAATTTTCAACATAAAATGTGTTTACACAATTTATTTTATAACTTACAATATTTGTAATGAAATAATTACTAAATAAATTGTCAAATTTGAAATTGATGATATATATATTTAAATATTTAGTTTTAATCTAGTTTAGGAAGGTCAATATCTGATTCAATTAGATTTAAATAATATATTAATATGTATACTTTCATAGAATAATAATCATATAATATTTTTTCTGAATGAAATTCCGAATATACATTGTGTTGAATATTGGTGATGGAATTTTAGACAACCTGTTGAATATTTATTATTGATAATATTTAGTAAAATGATAAAATATTAAAATTTTGAAAAGCAAATATTAGTATACTCACATCCGGGTGATAAAATGAATGATTTAATTAATATTGTTAATAAAACTATGAAATATTTATGTGGGTATACAGAAGCATAATTTGATATAATGGTTTTCAAGAAATATCATTATATCATTCCATATTAGTTTTGAGATTAATTGTATTGGGAGGACCAGACTTCTCACCCAATAAAATACTTTATATGCCCTAAAGAGAATTTTCTCACACTTAGGAAATGAACTAGGTCTCTCAAATTAGGAAGATACCCTTCACATATATTTTTACCTCTTATAATCATATAACAGAGCATAAGAAAGTACCATGAATCTGGTATGAGCTATTCTAATGGTGGAAAACCACACATACAAAATAATAAAATTTAAATAAATAATCCAACCAAAGAGACGTAACAAGGTAAAATCCATGAAAATAATATAAATACATAACCAATTAAATTAATGTGGGTGGTAATGCAAGAATATACTAGGATGAATTGGATTAAAGAATATAAAAATAAAATTTAAACCAAATAGTTCTAGTAAAACCAAAACATGACTCGCCAATACTTACTATAGCCTTAAACATCCTTCTATAGATGCAAACAAATCATTTTATGGGATATATCATTGAAAAATTAAAAACAATACGTATAATTTATACTCTACAACCAATGTATATATAGGGTGTGATCCAAAATGGGCTATATGATTTCACTAAATATTAAACCCAATTGCATTCAAAATAGACTCCAAATATTAATAATTTGAGAAAATGAAATATTAATTGTATATAATCTAACACACTCCCATTAAACAAATGATTTCACATTAATGTGTAAAAATTAATAATTAAAACCCCTCCTAAGGTTTCAATTAATATCCTAATTAATATAAACATCATAAAAAATGGGTAATCAAAATTTTAAATATAAACATTTAAATAATTTTCTAAAAATTCCTTTTAAAAACATGCTTGGATTTCGAAGCAATCTCAACATTTAATGGAACATGACTAGTAATAAAACACAAGTTATTTGAAAGGAAATAATTATCCATTAATAATTTATTAGATCATATGAAATAAATAATAAGATAACATAAATTCTGATAAATTCCCATTTTTAATTACTTTTCCATTTAAATAAATAAAATTTTACATTCAAACATTTTGATACACAATCAATCTAATACAGTCTTAAAATAATAAAATAATGTTTTAATCACTCCTCTTTTTTCAATTATTTAACTAAAAATAAAAACATTCACAAATAAACAAGTGACTAAATTTGTTACAAAAATATTTACATCCCACAAAGCTACTCCTAAGTTTTCCCAAATAATAGTAATGTGAGAATTCCATCCATGGTATAAAATAATTCTAAAAAAATTTTATACACCTCATTTTTATTACATAATATTAAAATTTGGAATAAAATAATTTAAAACATATATGATATTTAAGGTAGCAAATATAATCAATCTATACAGAAACAACTACTTGAATCCATTTATTAACTGGTTTCAACAATCCCCATTTGACAATGGAAGCTAAAAAATTAAATAATACCATATTATCAATCCCTACTAACCCAAAACCAATTTTTTCGACCCATCCTAAAAATTATATTTGATTCACATAGCTTTTATGTTTTTCTAAGGGAAAATAATTTTTAATGGGAAAGGAGGCATGAAGGAGAGAATAAGAATAAAAAAATTTCTATCTATGGAAATAAAAATGAATCAAAAGGGGATAAACAAGAAACTAATGAAGATTATGGATATGAATAGAGTATCTACAAACCATGACATACACCATGTCATGGTACACATATAGAAAACCATTAAGGCCCCTAAAAGACCTATATTCCATGGCGAAATCCTACACCAATAGATTTTTGGGAGAGTGCCATAACAAGCCACATGACATAGTGTTATTGGTCATTCCATATATTGGAAACTATTAAACTATAATTCCAATTCTGTGTATTTTTTCCATCCCTATTTACCAGAAGAAAATTAAATTGGGAAATTCTAGATGAATCGCTAAAGCCTATGGTGTGGGACACTAGTGATGCCACCTTTACTAAAAACACACCTTTAATGATCAAATTCTAGGAAAACTAATAAAACTCCAAAATTTACAAAAACATCTAATTATAATGTATAATAAATTACGAAATTTAAATGCTAGTGTAAAAATTACCCAAAAAATGCATCTTTTGGTCCCAAAAAATTTAATTGAAAAAGGTAGAAACAATGTTAAGATGAGCATGTAACACCTGATAATTAAATGTTTTAGGGGGGCAAGGGGCTCACCAACAAAAGGGATACTACTCCCACCATAATTCACCCAAAAACATTAATAAAATCTTGAATATCATCTAATAAAAACATCAATTATATTTTTTGTTAGGTCTACTAGGCAAGATGTCCTGAGAGGGTGGTGAATCAGGGTGTAACAGATAAAAATAACTGCCTCATTTGATCTGGTTTTGCTATTATAAAAAACCCTCTTCTCTATCATTCCCGTTCTAGAGTATAAATATAACGTAATGAATGTACATGGCACAATAATTTTTACTTGGTTCACCCTCACTATGCTACATCCATGGAGCATGCACCAGAAGTGTGATAATGTAGCAATTCCACTATAAGCACACTGCTGTTTACAAGATCGGAGCGGACTCACTATCCCTCCTGGTTTAAAACCACTTACAATATGAAATCTCACTGCTCTCTAAACTGATGTGTACTCACTTCTTATTTAGAAGATCCACTCACAGTTTATAGGCCTATAGGTCTCTTCATTATCACTAATGAAATTTTCATCTTCAATTGTTAGTAGATGCTCTGTTGACGTACAACATTCACCCGCAGATGAATCTCACATTGCACTGGGTGCACCGGGAATCCCAAATTTTTATGCCCATCCCTTACAACACCTTACACGTAATTCCATTGCCTTGAGAAAAATACAATTTTCACGCAACACATATATTGTTCAAAACCTCCAAGTTTTATGCGCAGCCTCTACACTGACTTGCTTGTAATTTTCCTTCCATAAGAGAAATCCACTTTTCATGCAACACCTCTTTTACGCACAACTGACTTATTTTGTACATAACCTCTAGTTTTACACACAAGTTTAGGTTCGCACCAAACACCAGACTTTACGTGAAAAAATAATGTCAACAAAAAACTCTATTTCAGACATCAATTTTGCACACCACTGCTCGGGTATTCTCTAAGTATTGAACTCCGTCGAATGGGGGGGTTCACATCATATTTATAAGCAAAATTGACCCCTTCTTGAAATCCTTCCTTATGCGTGTAATCCTCATTGAGCGCAAAAAACAAAACTTCCGCGCAACACCATATTTCGCACCATGATCTAATTTTTCAAGAACCTCATGCATTTTCCAATTTTTGAGCTTCTAATCCTGAAACACCTCCTGCGCAAAAAACACCAATCCTTTATTTCGTGCCCCATGCCAATTTTTAACTCACCATATTATTTTTCTCGCACCAATCTAATTTTTCACACACGATGTTACTTTTTAGCGCACCTATTTCCTTTTTGGTGAACCACACAAATATTTCACGCTACAATTTATTTTACATGAACCACTTATATTTTATGCGCACATCCATTTTCCCAAAATGCATCTCCCCATTTTTCTATTTTCAGGCCGAAAAATTTGGCAAACCCTGGAAAATAGCGCCACCTTGTATATATTCTTTTGTACTGCCTCCAAAATATCCATTCCGTTTTCGAGGTTATTTACTAAAACATGGATAACCATCAATATCTCTTTAACCTGGAAAATCTCCTTGTAAACACCCTTTGTCAACAAATTCTACAGCGTGGTTTGTTTTATGAACAAACACAACACGAAGGCCTACATTGTCAACAAACACAATATCCTTAAAAATGCATCAATGATACCTTGAGGGATTTCTTCTCAACATCTATGATAAAAAAAATTCAACACAAATATCTATGAAAATAGAGACCTATCATTACTCTACCCACCCATTATTATTAATATAAAATTTTAAGAAATATATAAGAAAACCCATGGGTAAAAATATCCAAAAAAAAACTCTGATTATAGTGATAATAAAATGAAATGAGATTTTTCCACTACTCATAGACAACCATGAATGAAAATATCAACACTATAATTGAAGAACACACTTAAAGATAATTTGAATGGTTACTAAACAAATTCACCAGTCTAAAATATCCACAAATCAATGGGAGAGACACAAAAAATAATGAACACTACTTAACATGGAATAAACAAGATTTATCCATAGGTTACAAACTAAATTTCTGGATAACTTGGTGTTAGACTCATTAAACACTTACCCATGGTTATTATGAGATAAAATCAAAACCTATTATAACTCATGGTCAAACTTGTGAAAACTAAAATTTCCACAATTTCCCAATCATGTTCCAAAAGAATCACCTTATTGAATACACTTGAAAATACATGACAATGGTCCAAATAATGCACAATGAAAAGTGATAATCACTCATCTATTTGTAATTACCAATCATTGAAATACTTACTCAGGAAAAGAAATCTTCTAGGAAAACCAAAGGATGCACTAGATGATTGTCATGTAAAAACTCTACCTCTCTTTTATCAATAAGAATTACTCCCAAAATATGTTTTCACTTAAATGTAGGTCATGTAATAAAAAATCATCCATTATTATCTCTACATAAAAATAATAATGATCCTCTAAAAACCACCTAGAAATAACAAATTGAGATCCCAAACATCATGGCCTTATCTCTTGTGGTTTCTTTATTAGAACACTAAAATTATTCCAGACACAAATGGGGATCGACATAAAATAACTAATAAAAAATACCATATACCATCATTACTTTCTTCCTAAAAATAATTCATAACAACATAACAGCTTCTCCACCTATTTAGTCTCTATAAAATATTAATGATCAAACAACATCTTGAATAATCCTCCAATAAATATGGAAAAATAATTATATGAATCTAAATATAAAAAAATAGTTCTTGGATACTGAAAAAATATAAGAGGACCAAATAAAATAAACAACGTGATTCACCATAAATATTATCCATATAATACTAATTTATTATATTTATTGATAACATTTTATTTGAAAAATAAAAAATATCATGAAATATGAATCATACACATTCATGATTCTAAAATAAAATCATCATATCTAAACAAACCCAAAAACAATATCTTAAAGTACCCCATCATGAATATAATGTCCATACAAAAAAAATTCCATATTTATATAATATTTTTCATATTTTATAAGGAATTGTAACTCATTTTAGGAAATACATTGTGATTTTAATATATTCAATAACTATAATTTTTTTTTATTTATCTTAATAATATCTTTACCCTCTAGGTAATAACAAATCATCGTATCCTACCTTGAAATCATCTAATTATAATTTAACATTAAAATCACAATATATATGCATAGACTTCACCACAATTTAAAATTATAGTCCTAAAATATAAATTCCATTTTAAATGCATTTATAAAAATATTTTTTTAGAAAAATATTCAATATTTTCTATAAAAAATTGTCCACTAAAAAAACACTTTATAAATGCCCAAACATTAAAAAAAAATCCATCAAAATAGTTTCTAAACAAACAAAATACAATTTGACTTTCATTATGAGATTATAATTTTACAAAAATATTTTACAAGAACAATATTCGTTTTACAGTGATCCCAAGTGAATATTTCCAAAATGAAAATAGTTTTCATAATATATGACTTTATACACTATAAAAATGTTTTAAAATAACCACATAACATTGATATATAAAAATAAAATAGAATAAAATCAAATAAAATAGAATCAACAAATAAAAAATTCATATTAAAATTTTCATCGTCATTAACAATCCCTTATTTAAATTACAAATATTAGGGTTCAATGAGATTCAAATTGATGGATGTATTTTCCACCTTGTTTGATCAAACATGAACAAATCATGAAACAACCTATGAAATGGTTGTCGAATCATGTAACCACCATTTGAATAGTTTCCACACCATGTGAGATAAATTTTAAAGACAAAATAATCCGTAAAATATCATCCCAAAACTAATAAAATCCCATATAGAAACTCGAACAATACCAAAGATTTCTAAAATCTGATCATATAAAGTGAAATTGTATCAAAATAACCCAAAAAAATCCACATCCATACATCCCATGGTAACAGAAAGGTCATCACGAATGTTAGAGATCCAGAACCTTTTCATAGGATACCTCCCAAGTACTATATATAATCCTAAACATTATTATACTATGATATACTAAAATAAAAATATATTACTTCCAAATCCAAATCATATATGTTAATCCTATGCTATGATAAAATTTGTATTTAAATTTCATAATATAACCCGACTCATCACCTAACATTATATTTTCATGGTCCTGAATTATGTTGATGTTCCCCATGGAATATAAAATAGTGTTTGTTATCAAAAATATAATCATGGTAATGATTGAACCCTAAAATAGAAATATATTCAAGAAATGAAAGCTACCTTGTATCTAACATGATCTATAGAGATGAATGAAAACCATTTAAATAAAAAATGATTATATATATAAATAAAAAAATTATTAGGGAATTAAAAGATTAAAAATCATCAAATTCAGAAAACATTATCATTAAATAAAATAATGATAAAGTATATATTGAAATATACCTCACTATATTGGCAGATAAAACATCCAAAAATAAAATGAAAATGAAAAATCACACCAAAACCTCTGAATGACCCATTTTTTATAATCATATCAGTCCACATCCATCTATAGACCATAAAATTCAATTTAAAAGAGGAAACCCTACGAAAATGGGAGAAAACACGAGAAATAAATACACAAACATAGAAACCAATGTATATATAGTGTATCACATAAACATTACTAATATTATTTCATAAAATAATATATTAATTCCCTTTTTAATAACACTCTTAAATAATAGTGTAATTATAACATAAAAATTAGGTCATTTGTAACATCGACATGACATTTTATGTACTACACTCTTCATATTTTTATTTTTCATTCCCATCATGGATTATCCAATCAACTACCATTGTTATATTTGGTTTGGGTTTGATGGATGTGGTAGTAGTGAGTTCATGAACATTTGTTGAGTGATTAAAATGGATATTATTGGTTGGAGTTATTAATGAAAAAACAAACAGATGGAATGACACAGGTATTCTATCATCTAATTGGTGAGTACCACTAATTAGTAGTTGGAATGATGGTATTGATGGTTCCCTATAGGAATCGCACCATAATATCATTGGGGAGAATTGTATTTCACTTAAACTACCTTTTTCACTAGAGACCCCTCAGAAAAAATATTCATTTTTCAATTCTGTAGAAGCCATTGGTCGACTTGTGGACTTACGTTTTGAAACAATGTCCATCATCAGATAACCAATGGTGGTGTTATATGTATTTTAATTTAGGTTTAATTGGATGTTTATATTACCAAAAATTATTATTTAATTATTAATTATACCATTCAATTGTAAAATTGTTCATTCCTCTTAGATAATATCTTAGGATGTACTAGTCTCCCGGAAATAAATACCCTTGGTAAATCAATGGACCGATCAAACATTTTTTTTCATCATAGTATTTCAATATTAACTTTTTTCTTTTATCTCATACTTTGAAATCCCAAATGTTATTCTCTAATTTTTTGTTTCATCGATAGTGGGATTCGATGATCTGGGTCTAGAAAACCAAATCCTAAGGAACCAAGGGATGTTGATCAGGTTTTAAATTTTTAACGTGTATTGGCCAATAATATTTTTGGTAAGTGATATCAAAGGAATTATTTGTTCATGATCATTTCAATTTGGATAATTATTATTTGGTAATTCTGGATCTTAGAGACCTTGTCAACTCTTATTTCCCTTGACTCCTCTCAACTTATTGATAACAATGGGTTTTTTCAATTCCATGAGTTTCAATGTTGATGGGTTTTTAAGTTATATTTACATTATAAACGTATATTTATTCTATTTGAAATATATCTTATATAATTTTTTGATGTCATTAAACAAGATTTCATAGAGTGTTGTGTATTTTAATTTGGATTTGAAAATAGATTTACCCTTCGACGTGGTTTATGAATATGGATTTAAAATCATGAGTTTAATTATTTCTATGGTGAAATTACATTGGATGATTTTAATGTTATAGAATCATATGTGATAAATGATAATGGAGGGATCCATCTGTAGGGTTCAACTATTTCACGTAGACTGATTTCTCAAGGGTAATGGGTTCACCAAGTTACCTAATTTTTGGTAATGAATCACTATCAAGAGTGTTACCTTAGAAATAAGACATGTTCTTCTAGGGTGATATTCAAACCATGATTCCTACCAATTAATAAAATTTAATGAAGATCCTCATAAACCTAGAATAGTTTATACTCATAACTTAGTTTTCTTTTTCTGCTTTTCTAAACAATGGGTTAATAATTTGTATAATGAAATTAAATATAAATTCTTTTTATTATCATATTTTTATTTGTTTTGAAATTAATAATTTATAATATATTTTTGTTAAATATTTTTTAATACCTTATTTTTAATTACATGATCATAGTCAGGTTTTTTTATAAAAATTAAATTTGAAATAGGTGGTGGTATCCTACTCACCTATTTTGATCCCACCATGAATACAACATTGGATTTACAGAGAACGTGTTATATATAATTCTTGTAATAGATATTACCCACATGTTGGTGGTAAGGTTATTCATTAACAGGGTGTGATATTCAATGGGAGACATAATGTCTCACGGGGTTTGGTTTTTAAAACTGAGTTTGTTGGTTATTAATATATCATGGGACTAGTTTTTATATTGGTTATATCTTTCTTATGTTATCCTACTTTTATCATACATATATGTTTTGTATATTTACCACAATATCTGAAGATCCCTATGGAAAAATAATTCCCAATTGTTCTTTTTTGATGCCTAGGAACATGTTGAGGACACATAATGATTGATAATTCCTTTAAGGCTATTATTAGAATAGTCATGTTTATAATCATTTTTTTTCATTTGTGAAATATTTCTATCAATATTAGTTGTCATGTTTTCATCATTGGATGCAAATTTTTAGGATAATTAGTTATATAATATATAGGAATATTTTATCATATGAGTAAGTCTTTGAATAAGTTCTTATACATCACTTATAATGACGAGACTCAAGTTTCCATGGGATATGGGGATTTTGTCTTTTCAAATATGGATATTTTTAATCCTATTATTTATTTTTTATTGTCTCATGATATATTTAGTTAAATTTTGTTAAATCTAAATATAATATATTTCTAGATTTCATGTTCTGAAGACTATTTTTCATTATTTGGGTGTGTTGTACAATTCATGTAGATGAATTCCTGTGATTTATTGGAAGGGTTTTGTTGATAAAATAGGTAAAGAAAACACTTAGGTTGATAAGAAATTAATTAAAGTGATTATATGTGTAGGTTGAGTTATGGACCAGTGTGTGGAACTTTACCTTATTCAAACATGAGAAGAAAACCCTTTAATGGATGAGGATAGGATTCAATCCCATGAATTTCCTCATCAAAATCCACCATCATTCAAGTGGATGAATAATCCTCAAGAGCCATATGACTCGTTGGTAATTCTTTAGAGCCTATATAAATTCTTAAAGACACATAACTCAATGAAAATAATGAAAATTATAACCAGGATTGATGGTCTATTTATGTTTTGGTGGGACTCTTTTGTCTTTCCAATGATGCATGAGAATAAAGTGTATGTTTAATTATTTTAAAATTATACAATGAATTTATACCCAGAATATAGGACTATATTGAAATATATGGTGTATATCAATCATGATATGGGAAATTGATTTGTAATAGAGTATACAACACATTTTGCTGAGATATCCTTGTATTATTCTATGACCATTTCTAATCAGAAGATGAAGGCTTAATGGTTAAAAAGGGAATTCATGTTTATATTTTATCATTAGATTTTAATTTTTAGTTGACCATGTATAATAAACTGGTTGATATAACCTTAATGGTAAAGGATGACCTGGTGGGTAGGACATGATTGATCATAGTTTCTCTTCCATATTATGGAAACTCTCAGGGTTATTTCAACATATAAAGTAATGATAATGTATTTTATTGGATAAATAGTGGTGGTTATTCATTGTGTCATTTTACTACATGCCTATGGAGGATTTCAACTCATGACAGCACAATGGCCACATGGAAATGGTTTGTCGGCATATTCTTCTTCTCACACTAGTATGTCCTTTTCAGAACCAAGAGGATCTATGTTTCATCATTATGCTTCATGAAATTCATGGTTCCCAAAAATTTCTTTTAGAAATAAGTACTTATACACAGTGGATGTGTTTCCAATTGATGATGATATGGTCCATGTGATAGTGAGAGGTTCTTTTTCTATCGCTTCTACCATAACAACTTCTTTATTTGATACATGTACCTATCAATCCTTCATATCGACTCATATGGTAGATATTTCAAAAAAATAAATAGATATCATTTTATTCATCACATAATTTATTATGTATCTACTGAATAATTGGAATGATATTTTTCTATGATCTTGACACTATTTTTTTATGTCCGATATATAATTGGTATCAGAATTCATGGTTCTCGACATGTACCTTTTTAATGAGATTATAATAATGAATAGGTTGATCGATCAAAATGATTTCATTGATTTTTACAATTTGTTGGTTTCATTAACTATTTAAAATGATATATCCCTTCTGTTTCAAGGATAATAGCATCCAGTTTCTAGTTGATCATTGTAATCTCTTCGAGGGCATAACAGGTTATTGTTTTTGGCTACAACCATGTTGGAACATGTATCCAGTGGGCATACCCTGCCTCCGATATTCATCGAGTTCCCCAAAATTAATCTTGATGACTTCTCATGTTTTACACTATATTATTTGGTGGTGTTGTATATTGACATTGTTTATAGACCACAATGTATATCAATTACATCTTACCACATTACTCCAGTTGAATTAAAAGTTTTAATAATTTTAGATGGTTATTTCGGGAGCTATAAGATTAATATACCCAAGTGTTTCACCTGGTGAAACGTCCTTGTTCTTTTCCAAAAATTATTCTGTTAATCTATCATTATTCATCAATTATTTGAATGAAATTTGAAAAGTGGTTACGAAAATTATCCTTCACCTATCTATGATGATTTTATCTACTAGTAAAAAGTGGAAAAATGTATTTCTAAATTTATTATTATTCTGGTAATCTCTAATTTAGAAGAAAAGATTTGGATATTCCTCAGACCACCTTCATCATGGTGAAACAGATGTGTATATAAATTTCATAACTCTCAAAATACCTACCTAAATTATTATCAGTTTCAATTCAACTGGGGTCATGTCGTATGTTGGAATGAATATCAGTTGAGGTATATGAACAATGAAAATTGAGAAATACACCTCCTACTATAGTGTAAAACATGATAAGTTGGTAAATTTGAGAGATATAAGATTTATATAGCCATGTGTTTAACCGAGTGAAACACCCATGTTTTTTTTCAAAAATTCTTATCTTAATATATCCTTATGCATCGTTTAATTGAATTAAAATCAATAAATGGTTAAAAAAATCCTTGACCTCTCTATGATGATCTGTTATACTAGTATAAAGCTTCCAATCATATTTATATATTGATTATTATTCTTTTAATCACCAATTTAGTTGAATAGAGTTGAATATTTTTAATACCACATTAAGGTGTCGGTATGACCATTTTGAGTAGATTGTTTGTCCAATTGTCATGAATAATACTTCTACTACAATAATGGAATTAATAAACTATATGATCTATGAATTTATTAACACTTATTTTTTAGAGTTCATGGATTAAATAAAGGTGTATTATTAAACTATGTAATATCTTGTTTTTTCTATTGATACATTTCCTTGAAATTCAATGTGATCACCATAATTATGAAAATTTATCAATGTTGTAATTCTGGATCCTTGAATGCATGTTCATGGGATATGTGAACTCTAAATATAGACTCTCGTTTGATCTTAAAATTATTATATAATTATTTCATGGGATGAATCAACAAATTTCTTCTATTTATGTAACATATTGGGTTTTAAGGATTATATATGTAGTTCATATGGGACATATAGAGTATTTCATCTCATATTACCATAATAACCAAGAATGGTAGATTTTTTTATTAGACTTGATTTTTCAAGAATCCTTTGATGAGATGAAGTTGTGTATGACCTCACCATTGATTTTAACATTACGAATGGCTGGGAACAGAGTTTTGGATTACTATGATGAATAATTCTATAGATGGGTGTATTTAATTGGCATGGACATCACATAGTGTCTTATGGTTAAAAACACATTCATCCTCATGAGTTGAATTTCTCCAATAATGTTTTGGAACATTTAGTGGTTGTGTATGCCCCCATAATTGATCACCTTTTACTCTAACCAGTATTGTTTGGTTTAAAAAATTTAATAAAATGATTTTATTTTTTATAAGAGTTGATGTGTGGAATACTTATATTCATTCAACTATATCATTTCTTATACACCTTTAAAAAGAATCATAGTTTTATAAGCTAAAAGAAGGATGCTACACGCTTAGTCTATCAAGGTGGTAATTCATGGGAGGAACATTATAGGAAGCTTTTCATATATAAACCTAGGAATAAAGTAATGTCATTATATTTATACTTTAGTATGCATTTATTTCTCATATACATTTCCTGTGAGGACACATTAGGATATGTTGTAGGATAATTAGTTATTGAGTTTTAAGGATCCTCAATATTTGCAGAATATGATAAGGCCACATGAGATCCCAATAGGAATAATATTTGATAGGTACCCTCTTTTAGGCCATGTTCAGGGAACGGACTCCTGGAGTCAATGGGAACTGATGTAAGTTTGATATGAATATATCATCATCAAGAATATGATCAGCCAGAAAGGTATAATTAAACTCTTCAGGATATGTTTAATACATGGGTCATGAACATTAGAGGTGATTATGATAATAATTTTGGGATATATGTATTTTAAAATAGAAACGGTTACTAATAATCCATCTAGATAGAATATTTTGAGTATTTATATTGATATCCCTAATGATCTCACATTCATTGGTCTGAGATTAGATAAGCTTCTCTAGATGGGATGTGTTCTGTTTATGAGCCATAAACAAAGATACATTTGGTTTATCATAATTTTTTGATTGATCAGAGCTGGTGAAAATCATATAGAAATTAATATCATCATCCTTTGTTGATTTATTATAGTGATCAAATTTTCATAAAAGTCCATCTATTTTTGATTCATTTAAGGATTAAGAAGTAAGGTTAGCTAACTCTTATGTATACAGGCCAGTCATAGATCATGTAACCTCTTGAAAAGGTGTCCTATAATATGGATTTTATAATGGACCATTATTCAAATTTATATATGACATCTATATTGAAGAATATTTATTACATTACATAACATAACCATGCCAGGTCCATACAGGTTTAGTGACATTAAAAACTGGGAGACATAAATAATTGGTTCATAAAACATCAATGTTGTCTCCTGCTTATTTATTCATAACGAGAAACTTTTTTGACGTAGCTTACTTAATACCCTTCATTATTACCTAGTGAAAAGAAACATATGAATGGGTGGGATAAAATCATCAGTATGTGTGAAAATAGTGAAATATCATTCACATCATAATCATAAGAACATTACATTTGAAAATTGTATCATACATATAAAACATCTCAATATATTGGCATTGGATAAATCGCAAAAAAAAAATTTTATCCAGATAGTCTTAATATAAATCATTAATTATCATGGAATAAACACATTATCATAGAAAATCATTTAACATTAGTGAAGTCTCATTACTGAGACCATCATAGAGGCCAAAATCCTTTATTTAACTGACGTCACACCTCCTTCCAATCTTGTATTACTAATCTGGAATTATATATCATTCTAATCATGTATATATCATGAGATATAAATATTTATCCAATGAAATTAAGGGAGATATAGGTCCCACACGTCTCATAATGATACCATTATTACATATACCATAAAACATAAAAACATTAACCATATCATACCCAATGAAATAAAATGGTTTCATAAACATTATTCCATCATAATTGATATAATAAATTGAAATTCAAAAATAAAAATAACAAAATTTAATCAAATTATTGACATGTATATAAACATAATAATTTTTATAGAGTGTCATCTTAGATGGAAAATAAATTTGTGAAAAATACATGAAATTAAATCTTGAAGAAAATATCCTTTATTATTCAAAAACGTTTTCCATCATAAAAATGAAACAAAATTTTAGAAAAAATAATTTTATGTGAAAATAAAATTCTTATATTGTAGGTTATTCTTCAATGAAATAAGCCATTATGAAAGCTCAAAATTCCATTAATTCCATACAAGTAAAAAACATTATTCTCATACTTTTGTAGGAAAAGTCAAAAATTATGTACCTTATACAAAAAATGAATAAAGATTCCATTCGTACAATTTAGTAAAAACATAACAATGGGAAAATTGACTGTTAATAATTATAGAAGGATATAAAGAATATTTTGAAATAAATATTTAGAAAAAATGGACAGGGATGCAAATATACTCTAGTAAATACTTAATAATAAAAAATATAGGATAAACACAAGATTAGAGTAGTTATCCCATACCTTAGGTCGAATATGCATTGTATGTATCCTATCCTAATTTAATATGATATAAATAATTTTACTAATTTATTCCAGAATCATAATCATTTTTATGAAAACATTTGTGATCATATTTACATTCGTTTGAAAGTAACATTTCATTTTTACTCGTTAATCAGTTATCAGCTGCTTTATATTCCTATGTATGTTTCCTCAAATAAGTTCTTGTTACACTTTTTAGGTTATAGTTATATCATTTACAAAATGATATTAGATTAAATATGTCATATTTATTCACTAAATTCATGTATATAATCATGTTTTATTTATGATCATGTAGAATGAATCACACCGAAAATTTTATAGGCTTCTTCCAAATAATATGGATTTATGGATGTTGATGGGTTCTATATAGACGGGTCTGATCTACCATAAAATTAATTACTAGATGAGAATATATTGGAATCCAAATTTTCCAAAACACATGTAATGTTATATTCATCTTATGTCTTAACATTCCTTTATCTACCTTATGTTCTTCATGTACCATCCAGACCGAATGACTCGATGAAATTACGTCTGTACTTACATATTATGTTTGAGTAATGTAGGGGACATACCTTTTTTTCCCTAAAGGAATATTTTTTTAGAATTTAATCTTCTCCCCATTCTCATCTGGACATCAAATTAAAAGTGAATAACTCTTCCGCCTCTCTTTGAAATAATGGGTGGTTGTTGTTTTTTCGGTGATTGAAATGTTTTTCTTCTCTCGATTACTATCATATATACAGCAAATAGTTAGATATTATGATGAACTAATAAACTTAATATCTTTTTTTCGTGACTCTTCCGTATTCTGTAGAGGTCTATCCTATACAGGTTCACCAAAATTGGATAAGTGATCGATTTCGAGGTTTCATCATCTAGAAGATAAATGGTTAATTCCGATTATGTCAATCAATAATTAAAACTACACTCAAAGGTAGGACATTTCCCATTATTATGGGATCTTTTGTATGATAAACAATAGTATCTCCAATTATATCCCGTTGGGGATGTAAAATATATCTCTTCTCACCGTCCCCATTTTGTATGAGACAGATATATGCATTTCGATTAGGGTCATATTCAATGGTTATTATTCAACCAAATATGTCTTTTTCATTTCATCAAAAATTAATTTTATGATAGAGACACTTATGAACTCCCCCCTGTGCCTTGCGATAATGATTCCTCTAGTATTACAACCTTTACCACAATGGTACTTTCTGTAGATCAAATTCATTAATGGATTGTATTTGACTTGTCTTTATAATTCTCTATTATGTGTTTTTGGTGTATACTATTTGTACAAATGTATCTCTATTCTTATTATTATTTCAGTTATTTTCATTTTCTCTAGGATGTGGAGTAGAATGCCCTAGTTGGAGCTCAATGATTATATGTGTTTAATGTGTTATATTTCCTATAGTAGTCATCGGTCTAACTCTCGTAACCTTTACTGGGAGTAGACGACTATTCATAGATATCACTTATACACACTTTTTATGTTTATTTACTCCATAATATAGGGTGGATCTTGAATGATGTGAAAGATCTCCTATAATGTTTTTATTCATATTTTCATCGTGGAAGGTAGTACGTATGCTCAAGTGATGATATCATTACAAAATTGTTGAATGGTATTGAAGTGGATGGTGTATAATATTTCAAAATAAGTATTATGTTATAATAATAATAAATAGTTATTATTTCCATAATTATACACACCCTTGTAAGGTGGTGGTAAAAAATTGATTACACCACAATGTGGAGACGGTAAGTCGTACATATGCATGCACGGTGATTTCATTTTTCACAGGATGGATAGAAGGTGAAATAATGAGGTTTTAAAATTTTAATAACATATCAGTAAATGTGATATATTTATGATACTAATTTATATAGAAAAAAATAAGAATAAGTAAAAGAATACATACATTTGAAAAATCATGTTAATAGATTACCTATTCATCGAAGTGCTTCCTCTTAATCTCTTCTTATACCGCTAGAGTATGTCTTTAAAGATGACCGAAATCACTATAATGGAATTACGGAAGTTATTAATGTAAATGGGGTTGTTTTGGATGATCGTGAAGGCTCAAAAATGATGTTAAGAGGTGATGGAGGAGGTTCCCTTTTATAATTGATGTGAGGGGATATTTTGGAAACTCCATAGGTAATAAATTAAAATAATGTCAAACTCTACAGAAAAACCTAAAAGGTGTCCTAATTTCGAAGATGAGATGACATAGGGTTGTAATATCATCACAAATAAATCTTTGACAACTTATTTTTTCAATTTTAATGATATATTTTTTATTGACACGTAGTTATTCTATAAGGCCCCAGCCTTAAACCTTACTTAATCTTGAGTTATTACAAGATTACACATTGAGGATCTTTTCGGGTTTAGATTTTTTGATAATTAGATCATAAAACATGCATTACATTCCACATATAAACAAAGTGGTTACATAAATATAGTATTCTTCTTTCCCATCAATTGAAACATATTTAAAATAAAACATGGATTCTTTATTGACACTTCTGTGACACTATCATCATATCATGTACCTTTCCCTTGACCTGTGAAAAACATTTCAAAAAAACTTGGGATGAGCATAAAAAGCTCAGTAAGTGATATAAAAATATGGAAAGGAAACATGGGTACGTATATACATAAGAATGAAATCATACTTTACCTATAAAACATAATCACTTTATCATACCTCATCAAATCATGAATAAATCATAGAAATCATAAGACATAATGGTAACTTGAGGCATTTATAACATTCTTACGTAGGGAGTAACCCTCTTGGTTACGTTTGCAATACCCATCACAGTATATTACCTAAATCTCTTCGGAGAAACCTTAACGTTTCACTCCTTCGTGTTACCCAATGCATTGAAGAGCTATATCGGGCTCACCCGCCCTTAGTTTATCACGGAACCACCCGTCTTCATAATAATGCCCAAGAACCTCAACATAATCATATCACATAAAACATGCATAAAGGAAACATAGCATTTCCACCTTTCAATCACAAGATATCAATACAACACATTGATATAAAAACATTATGAAAACCATTTTCTAATTCCAAAATAAAATAAAAGTAAAACATGGTATTTATTTTTCTTTTAAAAACAAGGTATGGCTTGTAGAGGAAGCTGAAACTCAAATAACGGTCACTGCGGCGGAGAAGTCGTTGTCGCCGCATACGTACGACCAAAACATTCTATTTTTTCGTTTAGTAAAATGCTTCATATAAAAAATATTCCTTTTGAATAAACGTAAAATTCATAGGGGTTTATACACCGTATAAAAGAAGGTTGTGTATAAAACAAAATATGCCTCAATGAAAGGAGATTGAGACAATGTCCCATACCTCAGGTCCGACTTGACTCGATCGTTGTTTAATGTCCTGAATAATAAACTTGAGTTTATTTCTACTTTCTTAAGAAAATTTTTCAAGTTCATTATTCCTTTTATATCACTTATTACCATTTCATGAACACTGTAATTATTTAACTTAATAATGGTCGTTTTAATGATCATTGGTACTTGAGTCAAAAATAAACCCTTTATAATTACAATTTGTTCATGTATCCATTATATCCATAATGGTATTCATGATGTAGATATCATATATGTCATATATATCCAGTACATTCATGCATTTATAATATTACATAATCATTTAGAGGTAAGAAATGAAATGCACCGTTCATGGAGACGGTAAGCCGTACGTACGCATGAACGCTACTTTCATTTCTATTTCGTATTTTATAGAATGGAATCATAATGATATAAAGGTATATTATAATTACATTATAATATCATATATAATATCATAGTTCCATCCTTTATACGTCCCACATATGGTATTTAACGAATCAAATCACTTTGAGGGGGCGATATTCCGCACTTCCTTAAATGAAGATATCACGTTTACCCATAATGGAAACCATAAAGGTATACCCAAAAAGAAAAAAACAGAAGCTTAAGGAAAACATAAAAATATTATATATAATATATATATATATATATATAGTGACATCTTAATGGCCACCTCTGAAAGTGTTAAAAGAATGTTGAACAATCATCGTTTCGGGAGGCATAAATTCACCATCCACGGAAACAGTATGTTCATTAACCATTAGATGTAGGTGTGTGTAAGTGTAGCTCGAATCCTTATTATAACAACATCCTAGTATATTGAGGATATTGTATTTGTTACAAAAGAAAAGAATAAAAAGAGTTTAGGTGGTTGGAAAAGAAAAATAAAAGAAAAGGACTCAAAAGAAGACATTACCTTAAAATCGGGTAACTCCCTTTGGTTTGATCTCAAAGGCATCCTTGGGAAGACTTATGCCCAAAGTGAGGCTTCAAGGAGTAAGAGAGGGAAGTTTAGAGACAAAATGGGCAGGGTTTGGCCGATCCAAAGGATTTGGGAGTGTGGGTAATGATGTAGATGTGGGGGCCTTTTATAAGAGGAGAGGAGGGGCACTCTTGGAAAGTAAAGATAAGTTACTTTATTTTAAAATGAGTTTCGAATTAAAAAGGTCCCACATTGATATAATTCTAGTATAAGGTTATAAGGGTTCTAAATCCACTCATCCAATTGGTTTTGGCCGTGTTTAGGTTTTATATTTTACATTATCTTTCCATTTTATTTAAATCGTTAAATAATGAGGTCATCGCTGCATCATCATGATGTCATAAATAATTTAATTTATTTAATGTCTTAAAATTATAAAAAAAATACTATGATGTAGGAAATCTTTTTATATTTCTAATGAATATATATAGTCAACATTCTGATTAGTATAACCCCATATAAAAATTTTTTTAGTAACATAACTAATGTTTGTGTCATTTTTACTTTAACATTAAATAAAAAGTTATTTATGTCATTTCCCAACCAAAGTGGCTCCATGGGGTCCCCAAGTTGACCCATGGCTTTTCTTGGTCGGCCATGACACATCCAATAATGGTAGGACATGTGTCTAGGTCATTTCATTTTATGAAAACATTATTCTTACCTTAAACTACACTAATTACCACTAATCGCGATTAAAAACATACAAGTTACTATTCACCAATAAATTATTTTAATCCCATTGAACCAAATTTTACTTCTTATTGACAACCATTTATGTTGTATTTTTGATATTCAAAACAAAATTATGGAAAAATTTCATTTAAATGAAAAATCAGTTTTTATAAGTACCACTGAGTGGTTTCAATATTCATCAAAAATTGAAGTTTTTCAGAAAATTACCAAAAATTCACACTAATCTATATTTGATACTTCGAATTAAAAAATGAATTCTATTTTACAAAATTAAAAAAATATAAGTTACATTAATTAATTTAATAATTAATTCCCGCTGTCCTGACAAATAGCGGGTTTTTTTGAAACAATATCTATGAAAAGTTTGGCATTAGTTTATGACCAATTCCAATGTGAAATTAATCCTAATGACCACCATTGGATTAAATGGTAAAATTATATTCAGATTACACTTTAAGACCAATTAAAAATATAATCTAACCATATAATTAAATTAAATGAAAAAGCAGTTTTGATGTAAAATGCAGTATTTTTCACTATTCATTAAAAAATGAACATTGTCAGAAAAATACCAAAAATTATATCCAATGTAAAATTAAATGTCCCAATCAAAATGAATATGTTTATTTTGAAAAATACAGATTATAAAATTGTTAAAATATTGATTTAAAAAGGGTTTTCCATCAAAAGGAAGTAAAATAGTCTTTTAAGAATATTAGTGTATTCCATGCTTAAGATTTGATTTATTTTCATTTTAAGTCTCTAAAACACCGTATAATTCATTAATAGACATAGATAAAAATATCTATTATTCATTACTTACATGGTATGTTACATCCATCCCCCCTTTAGAAAATTGCGTCCCCATAATTTATTTACTTATCAAATAAATGGGGGTACTTATCCCTCATTGCATTTTCAGATAACCATGTTACCTCTTCCATCATGTGGTTTTTCCACAAAACCATTACCTGATTAATCACCTTATTCCGTAACACTTTCTCCCTGTGGTCAAGAATCTGGACCGGTTGTTCCTCACAAGATAGGTTCTCTTCGAGCTGAACTACCTCTGGACTCAAAACATGAGATGGATCTGGCATATACTTTCTCAACATCGAAACGTGAAAAACATTGTGTACCTGAGATAAACTCGGAGGTAAAGCCATCTAGTATGGAACTGATCCAACTCTCTCCAGAATTTCATATGGTCCAACAAACCTTAGACTCAGCTTTCCTTTCTTACCAAATCTCATCACACTTTTCCAAGGAGAAACCTTGAGAAAAACATGATCACCTACCTCGAAAGATAGATCCTTCCTCCGGTTATCCGCATAACTCTTCTGCCTGCTCTGAGCTGTTCTCATGTGCTTCTGAATCAGCTGAACTTTTTCTGCCATCTCTTCTACCAATTCTGGTCCCATCAACTTCCTTTCACCCACTTCATCCCAGAAAGGTAGAGTTCGACACCGCTTCCCATATAATGCCTGAAATGGTTCCATCTGTATACTGGAATGAAAACTGTTATTATATAAAAATTCAACCAAAAAAGATGTTTGTCCCAAACTCCCTAATAATCCATAGAAAAAGAACGTAGCATATCCTCCAACGTCGGAATTGTTCAATCTGACTGCCCATCTGATTGAGGATGAAAAGCTATACTAAAATTTAATTCAGTACCCAACGACTTCTGAAGGCCTTTCCAAAAGTTAGAAGTGAACCTGGGATCACATTTAGATACAATGGAGAGAGGAACTCCATGTAACATGACTATCTCTTAAAGATACAAACGGGAAAGTAGATCTAGGGAAAAAGTATCTCGTATAGCAAGGAAATGTGCAGATTTGGTCAAGCGATCAACAATAACCCAGATTGCATTATTACCTCGAGATGTATTCAGTAATCCCACAACAAAGTCCATGGATATATTCTCTCATTTCCACTCTGGCATTGGTAAAGTCTGAAGCATCCCTTTCGGTAACTTCTGCTCTGCTTTAACCTGTTGACATGTCAAACACATCACAGTAAAATCAGCAATATCTCTTTCCATTCCATCCCACCAGTAATACTCTTGCAGATCCTTGTACATCTTAGTACTTCCAGGATGAACTGAAAAAGGAGAACTATGAGCTTCACAGAACAACTCTCTCTTCAACTGTGAATCACAAGGCACACACAATCTCTTCCCAAATTTCAAAACACAATCAATATCAATGTTGAATTCAGGCAACTGACCTTTCTGAACCAGGTCTACCTTTTTCTGCAACTCACTGTCTTGCTTCTGTGCTTTCATGATTCTATCTGATAGAGATGATCTCACTGATACCTGAAACAAAACAGAAGAACAACCTGCACCAACAAATTCTATGCCAAAGTTCATCAAATCCTTAACCAAAGGATCACGTTCCAAACGCAACATTTCTAATGAAGCATTACTTTTTCAACTCAATGCATAATCCCATTTATTTTCTTTTCCCGGATGGTAATGAATTGTACAATCACAATCCTTGATTAATTCTAGACATCTCCTTTGTCTCATGTTCAATTCTTTCTGAGTAAATATATACTTTAAACTTTTGTGATCAGTATATATTTCACACTTTTCTCCATACAAATGATGCCTCCATATTTTTAATAAGAAAACAACAGCAGCTAATTCCAAATCATGTTTAGGGCAATTTACCTCATGAGTTTTCAACAGTCGTGAAACATAAGCAATTACCTGATCATTCTATATTAGGACACAACCAAGTCCTATTAATGAAGCATCATTGTATATAACAAACTCACCATTCCTGGAAGGAAGTGCCAAAATTGGAGCATTCTCCGATCTTCTTTTCAATTCCAAAAAACAATCATCACATTCTTTTGTCCAGATAAACTTAACACCCTTCCGAGTTAGCTTAGTCATTGGACTAGATAACCATGAAAAAATTTCTAACAAACCTTCGGTAATAGCCTACCAAACCAAGGAAGCTAAGAATCTCAGTTACATTTTTCGGTCTTGGCCAGTCTTCCACAACTTTTGTTTTTGCAGGATCAACAGTTATCCCATATTTAGAAACATTGTGACCAAGGAAAGAAATTTGTTGCAACCAAAACTCACACTTGCTGAATTTCCCATACAATTTCTTTTCTTTTAAGGTTTGCAAGATAACCCTTAAATGTCTTTCATGCTCTTCTTTACTTTTAGAAAACACCAAATTATCATCAATAAAAACCACCACAAACTTATCCAAGAACTCATGGAAAATTCTATTCATTAAGTCCATGAATACAGCAGGTGCATTAGTTATCCCAAAAGGAATTACTACAAATTCATAGTGGCCATATCTTGTACGAAATGCGGTCTTCGAAACATCTTCTTCCTTTACCTTTAGCTGATGGTACCCCGATCTCAAGTCAATCTTTGAAAAAAACTGAGCTCCCTGGAGCAGATCAAACAAATCGTCGATATGAGGAAAAGGATATTTGTTCTTAACAGTGATATTATTCAAGGCTCTATAATCAATGAAAAGTCTCATTGAACCATCTTTCTTTTTAACAAATAAAACAAGAGAACCCCATGGTGATGTGCTAGGTCGAATGAAACCTTTCTCTAATAAATCTTGAAATTTCTCCTTCAACTATAAATGTTCAATTTGAGCCATTCGATAAGGGGGTTTTGAAATTGGCTTAGCATCAGGAACTAAATCAACAGTAAATTCAACTTCTCGATCTGGTATTATTCCAGGAAACTCATCCGGAAAAACATAAGGATACTCATTTACCACTGGCACATCATTAATCTGAACAGTTCCTTTAATTTCAACGATGTGTGCAAGGTAACATTCATTTCCATCTTTTATAAGTTTCTCGGCCTCTTGATAAGTTATCAACAATAAGGGTTCATTCTTGTACACAAACTGAAAGTCTTTCTGAAAAAAACTTTTTTAGCTCTACAGTCAATCTTAGCATGGTAAATAGATAGCCGATCCATACCTAGGATAACATCAAACTCTAATAGTGGTAGAACAATAAGGTTTGAAAGTAGGTTCTTTCCACAGATAAGGATAGGAAGATTCTTATAAATTCTTTTTGCCTCAACATTCCCCTCAGGTATTTTTACCAAAATTTCAGGAGTCATTTCTTGAGATGGTATTCCCATTTTACTAGAAAAGGTTTCAGAGATGAATGAATGTGTAGACCCCGAATCAAACAACACACTGGAATAGTCTGAAAAATCAAACAAAGTACCTGATACAACTTCATTTGATGGCCCGACATCTGCTGAAGTAGTTGCAAAGGATTTCACCACCCCTTTCTTCTTGTAGTCTAATTGCTTCCCATCACTCAATCTCTTTGTCGGACACTTGTTTTCATAGTGACCCATCTCATTGCACTTATAACATTTCACTAACTGTAAATAAAATTTGGTCTTACCTTCACCTTGATCCTTTTCAGTGTAATCACGAGCCTTATGTACCATCTTAACACATCTGTAGCACTTTCCAGAATTCAGAAGACATTCCCCAGCATGCCTTTTTCCACATTTATCACAAACTGGAAACTTAGTTTTCTTACCATCAGACATTTTTGATGAATTATTACCTTTCTCCTGCCACCTCGGTCTCTTCTTCTGTTGGCTGTTATAGAACACTTTGTCATCAGCAAACTCTATTTCCACCTTCTCAGCACATCAAACAAGATTTTCATAACTTTTAAACTCATGGGAAGCTAATGCCCTTCGATATTTTGGCTTTAATCCTGAGTAAAAATGATTGATTATACTATCAAGGTCTTGGATAAAATTTGGAGCATACCTTGCCAATCGAGTGAACCTTTCTTCATAGGTAGCCACTGAGTCTTCCTCTTGCCTCAATTCCAAGAATTTGTTTTCCATCCAAAGTCAAACAACCTTAAGAAAATACTTCTCAAGAAACATACCTTTGAATTCATCCTAGTCAAGAGCATCATTCTTATCGGCGTCCCTGATATTTTTAACCATAGACCACCACTGATCTGCCTCACCCTCCAAACGGTAAATAGTAAGACTAACATTTTGATTGTTTGAACACCCCATGACATCAAAAATCTTCTCTAGTGCTTTAATACACCCTTCAGCTAGCACAGGGTCAGATGATCCTCTGAATGATGGGGGATGTTGCCTTATGAAATGATCCACCACTGACATGTTCCTCTGTGGTTAATCTGGCTGATCTCGTGCATGGATACCACCACCATTTATCACTTGATTCAATTGCGCCATTACTGCAACAATCTGTTCAGTTCCGATTCCGACCATCTCAGGATGCTGATTCAGAAGGTCATTTCCTTCTGTCTGCCTTCCTAGCACTGCTTACCTGTTTCCTCAGCGGAAAACCATTCTGAACAAACATGTCTTAGATGAAGCAACATGGTAATCTTCAAATTCTATATCACATAAATTTGACCATAAAAAAATATTTTTGGATAATCATTTAATAGAATTCTAACTCCTAAAGTTATCTAAACTGACCTCTGATACCAACTATAAGGCCCCAGCCTTAAACCTTACTTAATCTTGAGTTATTACAAGATTACACATTGAGGATCTTTTCAGGTTTAGAGTTTTAGAGAATTAGATCATAAAACTTGAATTATATTCCACATATAAACAAAGTGCTTACATAAAGATAGTATTCTTCTTTCCCATCAATGGAAACATATTTAAAATAAAACATGGATTCTTTCTTGGCACTTCCTTGACACTATCATCATATCTTGTACCTTTCCCTTGACATGTGAAAAAAATTTCAAAAAAACTTTGGATGGGCATAAAAAGCTCAGTAAGGGATATAAAAATATGGAAAGGAAACATGGGTACATATATACATAAGAATGAAATCATACTTTACCCATAAAACATAAGCACATTAACATACCTCATCAAATCATGAATAAATCATAGAAATCATAAGACATAAAGGTAACTTGAGGCATTTATAACATTTTTACGTAGGGAGTAACCCTCTTGGTTACGTTTGGAATACCCATCACAGTATATTCCCTAAATCTCTTCGAAGAAACCTTAACGTTTCACTCCTTCGCATTACCCAATGAATTGGAGAGCTATATCGGGCTCACCCGCCCTTAGTTTATCACGGAACCACCCGTCTTCATAATAATGCCCAAGAACCTCAACATATTCATATCATATAAAACATGCATAAAGGAAACATAACATTTCCACCTTTCACTCACAAGATATCAATACAACACATTGATATAAAAACATTATGAAAACCATTTTCAATACCAAAATAAAAGAAATGTAAAACATGGTATTTATTTTTCTTTGAAAAACAAGGTTTGTCTTGTAGGGGAATCCGAAACTCAAATAACGGTCACAGTGGCGGAGATGTCGTTGTCGCCGCATACGTACGAAAAAAACATTCCCTTTTGTCGTTTAGTAAAACGCTTCGTATAAAAAAGATTCCTTTTGAATAAACTTAAAAGTAAAAGGGGTTTATACACTGTATAAAAGAAGGTTGTGTATAAAACAAAATATGCCTCAATGAAAGGAGATGGAGACGAAGTCCCATACCTCGGGTCCGACTTGACTCGATCGTTCTTTAATGTCCTGAATAATAAACATGAGTTAATTTCTACTTGATTAAGAACCTTTTTCAAGTTCATTATTCCTTTTATATCACTTATTACCATGTCATGAACACTATGTAATTATTTAAGTTAATAATGGTCATTTTAACGATCATTGGTACTTGAGTCATAAATAAACCCTTTATAATTACAAGTTGTTCATGTATCCATTATATTAAAAATGGTATTCATGATGTAGATATCATATATGTCATATATATCCAGTAAATGCATGCATTTTTAATATTACATAATCATTTAGTGGTAAGAAATGAAATACACCATTCATGGAGACGGTAAGCCGTACGTACGCATGAACTCTACTTTCATTTCTATTTCGTATTTTATAGAATGAAATCATAATGATATAAAGGTATATTAAAATTATAGTATAATATCATATATAATATCATAGTTCCATCCTTTATACGTCCCACATATGGTATTTAACGAATCAAATCACTTTGAGGGGGCGGTAGTCCGCACTTCCTTAAATGAAGATATCACATTTACCCATAATGGAAACCATAAAGGTATACCCAAAAAGAAAAAAACATAAGCTTAAGGAAAACCTAAAATTATTATATATCATATATAAATATAGTGACATCTTAATGGCCACCTTTGAAGGTGTTAAAAGAATGTTGAACAATCATCATTTCGGGAGGCATAAATTCACCATCCACGGAAACAATATGTTCGTTAACCATTAGATGTAGGTGTGTGTAAGTGTAGCTCGAATCCTTATTATAAAAACATCCTATTATATTGAGGATACTGGAGTTTTTACAAAAGAAATGAATAAAAAGAGTTTAGGGGGTTGGAGAAGCAAAATAAAACAAAAGGACTCAAAAGAAGACTTTACCTTAAAATCGGGTAACTCCCTTTGGTTTGAGCTCAAAGGCTTCCTTGGGAAGACTTCTGCCAAAATTGAGGCTTCAAGGAGTAAGAGAGGAAAGTGGAGAGACAAAATGGGCAGGTTTTGGCCGATCCAAATGTAACGACCCAATCTTTTTGAGTAGTATATTAACTTACTCTTATTTATTTAATAAGATGTTAATGGTTAATGCAGAAAGAGGAGTCGATGGCTTCATCCAGTAGACTCAACCCTTACGAAGCCCACTTATCAGAGCTTGGGAAGGAGGTAGCATCTGTGGGCTTCGCTTTGGACCAAGCCCAAGCCGAGCTCCAGCGTGTCAAGCTTGAACGAAAACGCTTGCAGGAGAAGTTCAAGTTAGTGGAGATTGCTACTAGGGCAATGTTATCTGAGACTCCCTCAGATTCTCTCACCATATCACACCTTACACTTAGGTCTTATGCCAGTGTTATAAGGGGATATGTGATGAGACCCTAGTTTCCTTGTGTAATCCTCTCGGGTGAATAAATTGAGATTTCTTCCTTTAGTGATGTTTGTAAAATTTCAAATGCCTAGATAATTTTAGAAGGTATTTTATTGATGAATTTTGAAAAAGGGATATTTTAAAATATTTATGTAAACCCTAAATAACTAATGATGTGTAATGATTTTCAAAAAATGGTCTTCTAAAAAAGTGTTCATTAAGGAATTTGGAGTCTAATAAGATCAACTTAATTTTTGATGAATAGTAAATTATGAATAGTGATTTTACGCTTAGGATTAGTAATGTGACCAAATGGATTAGAAATTTTCACTTAAAGAATGTTTTAATATAATTTAGACACCTTGGTTAAGTAATGTGATTCAATAAAATGGGTAAATAACGGTTTCATAAATTATTAATCAAGTATTAGTTTTTTCGGATGAATAGTGTTTTTTAATTAAAAATTTAATTAAAAATAATTAGAAAATTATTTTTATAAAAATGACTTTATTTTTGAACTCAGAGCATCGATATTATGTTAAGGTAATTTTTGGGGATTTTTCTGAAAAAAATGAATTTTCGATGAATAGTGTTTTTATTTAAAAATTAAATTAAAAATATTTAGAAAAATATTTTTATAAAATGGATTTCATTTTTGAAATCAGAGCATTGATATTTGGTTAAGGTGAAATTTTGGGATTATTCTGAGAAAGTTGAATTTTCAGTGAATAGTAAAAATACCGTTTTAGGGTTTCGGTATGTTTAATGACATCATAATGATGTCATGATGATGTCATGAGATCTTTTGAGGGTTGGCCGGCCAAGGGTGATGAATAATTGTTTTGGGGGCCCCATGTGGCCTAACTCCATGATAAATTCCAAGGGAGATCACATGGGTTTGAGAAAAGCACATGTGAGGTGTCCTTTGGCCATTAATGCTTTGTCCCCTCACTTTCCCTATAAATACCCACCCTTTCCTCCCTTAGTTTTCACTCCCAACTCTCCCCCAACGAAGTTCTGGTCTTCTTACCTTCCAAGGAGTCCTCCCAAGGTGCCCCCAATCCCTCAAGGTCCAATCCTTTGAGTTTCAAGAGTCACATTTTAAGGTAAGGGATCCGACCCCTCTCTTTCTTTTCATGTAATCTCTTTTATGTCATTCCTATTATGCTCCTTGTTTTTATGTGAGAGGATGTTCTTTTATATTCCTCTTACTGCCCTTTCATGTTTATATGATGAGAGATCCCCTCTTACTCTCATCATTTCGTTTTATGAATGTTTAAGTGACGCCGTTAGGCTGCCGAATGTTTAAGTGATTCTTTCACCCTTCTCATTTTTTCAAGTTCGATTTTCATGTCAAGTCTTTCAAGTTCCTTTTTATTATGTTGGGGTATGATCTCTATATCTATCATACTGATCTCTTATGATCATATGATGAGGGACCCTATTTGATCTTGTCAATTCTTTTTATTGAAGTTTAAGTGACGTCGTTAGGCTGCCGAATTTTCATAAGAGAAATCTAAATTTTGTCTTCCTTCCATGTTTTTCATTTCAAATGGTATGTCCTTCAAATTTCATTACCATGTCCATATATCCTTCTTATTCTGTCCCCTTACTGTTTTATGTATCATTTATGAGTGGGTGACCCATGTCCCCTCTCTTTTCAATGTTTTCTAAAACCCCAAAACATAGCCGTTATGCTGCAGAATTTTCCCCTCAAAATGCCTCTCTCTTTTCTCAAAAATTATTTTATGTTATAAAGTGAATACTCAAAGCTCTTATTTCTACAAGGGTATTCACATATATATCAAAATGTTCCATTTTAAATTCTGGGATTTACATACATGAGACCCGCTTTCCCTTTCCGTGGGTTTAAAGTAACGTAAAGATCATGTCTTTAAAGCAGTTATTAAAACGTTATGATTATGAAATGAAACCCATTTATTTTATGCTATATGGGTTATTTATGAAATGTTTGATGATGATATATGTGGCTCACATGAAAATAAATACAAATTTAAGGGTGCGCCCTGATAGCGCTCCAATGCATTGGGTAAAGACTTAATCTCTAGAGATGACCATTTTAACGACGCCTTGGTGAATAACCTTGGTAATTTTTAACGACACCTTGGGGATGGACCTTGGTGAAACGAAACGATTGTCAATATTAAATGTTGCAGCCACATCTTCAAGTTATGAAAAATGTTGTTTTTATTATGAAATGCCTCATGATTTATTTCTCATGCCTTAAAGCCCTTTTCATGTCCTTATTGAAGTATATCCAGTTCACATGTAAAATGTTCCTCTTGTTTCCCTTACTGGGCCTTCTGCTCACCCTTTCTTTTGATGTATGTCCCCAGGTTATGAGATGCATAATGAACATAGGATGAACTAAAGGAGAAGCCTTTCAAGTGTTTAAGAAGAATTTTTTTGTGTTTTTTTTATGTATTTTGTTCCTGGTTTCCAAGACACTAGACCTTAAAGATCCTCAGTTATGTGTAATGTAATGAAAGTTTATGTTATAAAATGGCGGGATGCTATAGTTGGTATCAAAGGGAGGTTTAGTTATTTGTGGAAATTAGGATATAAAAACATTAGGAAGAACCCTATAGAAAATTTTAAATATAGGAAAACTTCCTGGTATTTTGGTAAGTATTGAGTAAGTGGTTTATCAAACAAATACATCCCTGTCTGGATACGAGCAGGTAGAGGCGGCTCTGGCACAGATGTACATAGGGGTAAAACCCGAAAACACCGCTTTGAGCTAGACTCAAACGGGAACTGGTGCACGATAACGGGCCTTGCTGCACTCTTGGTTACGACACTCCCGGGGGATATGTTTGGTTAATCACATGCTTTTTATGAATCATTATGAAGGAATTATAGAGAACTATTATTGTCTAAGCACGAAGTCTTAGTTAAAAGATTCATAAATGAAATAAGTTTCTTACTAAGGTTTTATTCTTTTAGAAAATGGCGGGCAATAGGAGGAACCGTGCCGATGGTGACCGCAATGCACCATGTGCTGACGGCCCTTCGATGGAAGCCGGAATGGAAACATTCATGCGAATGATGAACCAAATGACTCAAGTTATGAGTAATAACTTGAATCAAGCTGAGAGGCCGACCTCACCACGAAGGGAACAACACTCTATTGAGTCCTTCATGCGTCAACGACCGCCAACATTCAGTGGATCTACTGACCCGTTGGTTGCGGAACAATGGATAAGCTCCATTGAAAAGATCTTTTCTGTACTTCATTGTTCGGAACAAGAAAAGGTCACCCTTGCTGTTTACCTCCTGGAGGGAGAAGCTGATCAGTGGTGGTCACTGATCGAAAACACGAAGCCACGAGGAGAGATGGAAGCTATGGAGTGGGAAGAATTTCGGGGGATTTTCTTTAACAAGTATTTCCCTCGTTCCATGAGAACGAAAATGGAGAAAGAGTTTCTCTAGCTGAAGCAGAAGGAGAACGAATCTGTCGGAAGCTACGAGATGAACTTCACAAGGCTTTCCCGTTATACCTCAAGCTTTGTCATGGACCCTAATGGGAAGGTTGATAGATTCTTTGGCGGACTACGACCTCATCTGCGGAAGAATCTAGCCAACAGGGACTATGATAGCTATGAAGAAATAGTTCGAAGTGCTATGAAAGTCGAGCTGGAGTTTGGTGAGACACAGTGGTCTCATAAGCCAAATGAAAAGAAGAGGTCGTTGGAGCCCAGTTTAGGGAATTCTTTTGATCAGGGAAGAGGTGGAAAGCAAACACAACTTACCACATGCAATAAATGTGGGAAGAATCATCTGGGGAACTGCTTGAGTGGAAGTGGAAAGTGCTACAAGTGTGGAAGAGGAGGCCATATTGCTCGGAATTGTCATAGTGAGGTGAAGCCTCAGCTTCCCAGCACTAACGACAGAGGAAAGATGGTTCTGGCCCTACCCGAAGTCACATGCTTCAAGTGTGGACAGCTTGGGCACTTTGCTAACCAATGTCCCAATCCGAGGGCGGTGGAGGGGAATCACCACCAACCTCAGCAGAGGCCAAGAGAGCAAGGTCGTGCTTTCGCTATCACAACAGCTGAAGTTGACGTCCCGAACGATGTGGTAGCAGGTACTCTTGTTGTCCTCTCAAAACTAGCAAGTGCTTTATTTGATTCTGGTTCTACGCATTCCTTTATTTCTTCCAAGTTTGCAAAGAATATAGAATCAATCCCTGAATTTCTTGAGGTAGAGTTGTCAGTCAAGACTCCAAGTGGGATTATCCATGCATCAACAGTGTTTAGAGACTCTAGTGTTTACTTTGGTGAGCACAATCTTATCGCAAATCTAGTAGTCATTCCCATGATGGAATTTGACGTTATACTAGGGATGGACTGGCTCTCAAAGTATAATGCTAAGATCAAATGCAGAAGTAAGGAAATCTCAGTAGTCTTGAATGAACGACCTACAATTATCTTCCGTGGAGAGATATCCCGAACTGATCCCTATCTAGAAGCACCTCCTATAGCTTTCTTTATGGAGTTAATCGGTGATGAGGAAGAAGGGAAAGGGAGCATAAAAATTGAAGATGTTATGATTGTTCAGGAATACATGGACGTATTTCCTGAGGAGTTACCTGGACCTCCCCCAGAAAGAGAGGTAGAGTTCTCCATTGAACTCGTACCTGGGTCTCAACCGATATCAAAGACTCCGTATAGAATGGCAAATGTGGAGCTAGAGGAGCTAAAGAAACAACTCCAAGACTTGTTGGAGAAGGGGTTTATCCGACCGAGTGTGTCTCCTTGGGGAGCACCAGTTCTCTTTGTGAAGAAGAAGGATGGATCAATGCGGCTATGCATTGATTATAGAGAACTGAACGGGATCACAGTGACGAACAGATACCCTCTTCCAAGAATTGATGATTTATTTGACCAACTTCGTGGGGCTCAATTCTTCTCTAAGATTGACCTTCGATCTGGTTATCATCAACTGAGGGTGAAGAAGGAAGATATTCCAAAGACTGCCTTCCGATCAAGATATGGGCATTATGAGTTTACTGTTATGCCTTTCGGCTTGACTAATTCTCCTGCTATTTTCATGGATTTGATGAATAGAGTCTTTAAGGACTACCTTGATAACTTTGTGGTAGTTTTTATTGATGATATTTTGATATATTCAAAAAGTCGTGAGGAGCATGAAGATCATCTGAGGGTTGTTTTGAAAACTCTACGGAAGGAGAGGCTCTTTGGGAAGTTCAGCAAGTGTGAGTTTTGGTTACAACAAGTGGCTTTCTTGGGGCACATCGTAACCAATGAAGGAATCTCGGTTGACCCTGCAAAGACAATGGTTGTGGAGGAGTGGCCTCAACCCACAACAGTAACTGAGATTCGTAGTTTCCTTGGTTTAGCGGGATATTATAGGAGGTTTGTGAAAAACTTTTCACGGCTTTCTAATCCACTAACCAAGTTGACTCGAAAAGGGGTTAAGTTCATCTGGACAAAGGAATGCGAGGAAAGTTTCCAAGAGCTGAAAAAGAGATTGGTTACTGCACCGGTGTTAACACTACCCTCTATCGGAGAAGGATTCGTTATTTTTAGCGATGCATCTCTGAAAGGGCTTGGGTGCGTCCTCATGCAAAATGACAAAGTAATTGCTTATGCATCTCGACAGTTGAAGATTCATGAGCAGAATTATCCTACGCATGATCTAGAGCTGGCGGCAGTTGTTTTTGCTCTAAAGATATGGAGGCACTATCTTTATGGGGAGAAATGTGATATATACACCGACCACCAAAGTCTAAAGTATATTTTCACATAGAAAGAATTGAACATGAGACAAAGGAGATGGTTGGAGCTTATTAAAGACTATGATTGTTCAATTCATTATCACCCTGGAAGAGCAAACAAAGTCGCGGATGCGTTAAGTAGGAAAGATCCTGTTGTTCTGGCAACAATGAGGATCCTGGGAGATCCCTTGATTAAAGATCTAGTAAAACTGGACATGGGAATTATAAGGAAAGGGACATCATCAACCCTATCCCAAATGATTTCTCAACCTTCATTACTAGAGAAGATCAAGAAGGCTCAAAAAGAAGATCCTTTGCTGCAGGAGAAGTTCGAGGCTGTAAAGGATGGGAAGTTCCCTGATTTCAATATTGATCAAGAAGGTGTATTGAAATTTCGTACAAGACTATGTGTTCCATCTATTCCGGAGATAAAGAAAGAACTGATGGATGAAGCTCATAGCTCTACTTTCTCTATACATCCGGGAAGCACTAAGATGTATAGAGACCTTCGTGATCATTATTGGTGGGATAACATGAAGAGGGAGATTGCCGATTACACTACAAGGTGCCTGGTGTGTCAGCAAGTAAAGGAAGAAAGACAACTTCCTAAGGGGGTATTACAACCGCTACCCATACCAGTATGGAAGTGGGATAATATCACCATGGACTTTGTAACTGGTCTCCCAAAAACATCCAAAGGAAACAATGCGATATGGGTTATTGTGGACCGTCTCACCAAGACAGCCCATTTTATCTCTATTCGGGAAGATTTCTCTCTGGATCAGCTTGCCAAGATATACGTGAAGGAAGTGGTAAGGCTGCATGGGGTACCACTATCCATCGTATCTGATCGTGACCCAAGATTCACATCAAAATTCTGGAGAAGTCTTCAGCATGCTCTGAATACTGAATTGAATTTTAGTACGGCCTATCATCCTCAAACTGATGGCCAATCTGAAAGGACTATTCAGACACTCGAAGACATGTTGAGATTATGCTCAATGGAATTTAAAGGTGGATGGGATCAACATCTCCCATTAGTGGAGTTCTCCTATAACAACAGCTTCCATTCGAGTATTCAGATGGCACCCTATGAAGCTCTATATGGAAAGCGGTGTAGAACTCCTACTTGTTGGGATGAAACTGGTGAGAGGAAGCTTCTTGGGCCTGATCTCGTGCAAGAGATGACAGAACAGGTTCATGCCATCCAACAACACATAAAGGCTGCTCAGAGTCGGCAGAAGAGCTATGCTGACAATCGTCGAAGGGACTTGGAGTTTGGTGTTGGTGACAAAGTCTTCCTTCGAATTTCTCCATGGAAGAGAGTCATGCGGTTTGGGAAGAAAGGGAAGCTCAGCCCTAGGTACATTGGCCCCTATGAAATCCTTGATCGCATAGGAGCAGTGGCCTATCGTCTAGCACTTCCACCGAACCTAGCTCAAGTTCATGATGTCTTCCATGTATCTCTCTTGAGGAAGTACATACCCGACCCTTCGCATGTACTGAACCCAGAGGTGGTACAACTTGAACATGACCTCTCTTATGAAGAGCAGCCAGTGGAGAGCTTGGACCGTAGAGACAAGGTCCTACGAAACAAGACTACCCACCTTGTGAAATTGTTGTGGAGGAATCATAAATATGAAGAAGCGACTTGGGAGCCTGAGGAAACGATGAAGAAAAAGTACCCTCACCTTTTCAACTAAGCCTCAAGTATAAATTTCGGGGACGAAATTTCTTAAGGGGGGAAGAATGTAACGACCCAATCTTTTTGAGTAGTATATTAACTTACTCTTATTTATTTAATAAGATGTTAATGGTTAATGCAGAAAGAGGAGTCGATGGCTTCATCCAGTAGACTCAACCCTTACGAAGCCCACTTATCAGAGCTTGGGAAGGAGGTAGCATCTGTGGGCTTCGCTTTGGACCAAGCCCAAGCCGAGCTCCAGCGTGTCAAGCTTGAACGAAAACGCTTGCAGAAGAAGTTCAAGTTAGTGGAGATTGCTACTAGGGCAATGTTATCTGAGACTCCCTCAGATTCTCTCACCATATCACACCTTACACTTAGGTCTTATGCCAGTGTTATAAGGGGATATGTGATGAGACCCTAGTTTCCTTGTGTAATCCTCTCGGGTGAATAAATTGAGATTTCTTCCTTTAGTGATGTTTGTGAAATTTCAAATGCCTAGATAATTTTAGAAGGTATTTTATTGATGAATTTTGAAAAAGGGATATTTTAAAATATTTATGTAAACCCTAAATAACTAATGATGTGTAATGCTTTTCAAAAAATGGTCTTCTACAAAAGTGTTCATTAAGGAATATGGAGTCTAATAAGATCAACTTAATTTTTGATGAATAGTAAATTATGAATAGTGATTTTACGCTTAGGATTAGTAATGTGACCAAATGGATTAGTAATTTTCACTTAAAGAATGTTTTAATATAATTTAGACACCTTGGTTAAGTAATGTGATTCAATAAAATGGGTAAATAACGGTTTCATAAATTATTAATCAAGTATTAGTTTTTTCGGATGAATAGTGTTTTTTAATTAAAAATTTAATTAAAAATAATTAGAAAATTATTTTTATAAAAATGACTTTATTTTTGAACTCAGAGCATCGATATTATGTTAAGGTAATTTTTGGGGATTTTTCTGAAAAAAATTAATTTTTGATGAATAGTGTTTTTATTTAAAAATTAAATTAAAAATATTTAGAAAAATATTTTTATAAAATGGATTTCATTTTTGAAATCAGAGCATTGATATTTGGTTAAGGTGAAATTTTGGGATTATTCTGAGAAAGTTGAATTTTCAGTGAATAGTAAAAATACCGTTTTAGGGTTTCGGTATGTTTAATGACATCATAATGATGTCATGATGATGTCATGAGATCTTTTGAGGGTTGGCCGGCCAAGGGTGATGAATAATTGTTTTGGGGGCCCCATGTGGCCTAACTCCATGATAAATTCCAAGGGAGATCACATGGGTTTGAGAAAAGCACATGTGAGGTGTCCTTTGGCCATTAATGCTTTGTCCCCTCACTTTCCCTATAAATACCCACCCTTTCCTCCCTTAGTTTTCACTCCCAACTCTCCCCCAACGAAGTTCTGGTCTTCTTACCTTCCAAGGAGTCCTCCCAAGGTGCCCCCAATCCCTCAAGGTCCAATCCTTTGAGTTTCAAGAGTCACATTTTAAGGTAAGGGATCCGACCCCTCTCTTTCTTTTCATGTAATCTCTTTTATGTCATTCCTATTATGCTCCTTGTTTTTATGTGAGAGGATGTTCTTTTATATTCCTCTTACTGCCCTTTCATGTTTATATGATGAGAGATCCCCTCTTACTCTCATCATTTCGTTTTATGAATGTTTAAGTGACGCCGTTAGGCTGCCGAATGTTTAAGTGATTCTTTCACCCTTCTCATTTTTTCAAGTTCGATTTTCATGTCAAGTCTTTCAAGTTCCTTTTTATTATGTTGGGGTATGATCTCTATATCTATCATACTGATCTCTTATGATCATATGATGAGGGACCCTATTTGATCTTGTCAATTCTTTTTATTGAAGTTTAAGTGACGCCGTTAGGCTGCCGAATTTTCAAAAGAGAAATCTAAATTTTGTCTTCCTTCCATGTTTTTCATTTCAAATGGTATGTCCTTCAAATTTCATTACCATGTCCATATATCCTTCTTATTCTGTCCCCTTACTGTTTTATGGATCATTTATGAGTGGGTGACCCATTTCCCCTCTCTTTTCAATGTTTTCTAAAACCCCGAAACATAGCCGTTATGCTGCAGAATTTTCCCCTCAAAATGCCTCTCTCTTTTCTCAAAAATTATTTTATGTTATAAAGTGAATACTCAAAGCTCTTATTTCTACAAGGGTATTCACATATATATCAAAATGTTCCATTTTAAATTCTGGGATTTACATACATGAGACCCGCTTTCCCTTTCCGTGGGTTTAAAGTAACGTAAAGATCATGTCTTTAAAGAAGTTTTTAAAACGTTATGATTATGAAATGAAACCCATTTATTTTATACTATATGGGTTATTTATGAAATGTTTGATGATGATATATGTGGCTCACATGAAAATAAAGACAAATTTAAGGGTGCACCCTGATAGCGCTCTAATGCATTGGGTAAAGACTTAATCTCTAGAGATGACCATTTTAACGACGCCTTGGTGAATAACCTTGGTAATTTTTAACGACACCTTGGGGATGGACCTTGGTGAAACGAAACGATTGTCAATATTAAATGTTGCAGCCACATATTCAAGTTATGAAAAATGTTGTTTTTATTATGAAATGCCTCATGATTTATTTCTCATGCCTTAAAGCCCTTTTCATGTCCTTATTGAAGTATATCCAGTTCACATGTAAAATGTTCCTCTTGTTTCCCTTACTGGGCCTTCTGCTCACCCTTTCTTTTGATGTATGTCCCCAGGTTATGAGATGCATAATGAACATAGGATGAACTAAAGGAGAAGCCTTTCAAGTGTTTAAGAAGAATTTTTTTGTGTTTTTTTTATGTATTTTGTTCCTGGTTTCCAAGACACTAGACCTTAAAGATCCTCAGTTATGTGTAATGTAATGAAAGTTTATGTTATAAAATGGCGGGATGCTATACCAAAGGCTTTGGGAGTGTGGGTAATGAGGTAGAGGTGGGGGCCTTTTATAAGAGGAGAGGAGGGGCACTCTTGGAAAGTAAAGATAAGTTACTTTATTTTAAAATGTGTCTAGGATTCAAAAGGTCCCAAATTGATATAAATATAGTATAAGGTGATAAGTGTTATAAATAAACTCATCCAATTGGTTTTGGCCATGTGTAGGGTTTAGATTTTACATTATCATTCCATTTTATTTAAATCGTTAAATAATGAGGTCGTCGCTGCATCATCATGATGTCATAAATAATTTAATTTATTTAATGTCTAAAAATTATAAAAAAAATAGTATATTGTAGGAAATCTTTTATTATCTTTCTAATGAATATTTATAGTCAAAATTATGACTTGTATAACCCCATATAAACATTTTTTTAGTAACATAACTCATGTTTGTGTCATTTTTTACTTTAACATTAAATAAAAAGTTATTTATGTCATTTCCCAACCAAAGTGGCTCCAAGGGGCCCCCAAGATGACCCATGGCTTGTATTGGTCGGCCATGACACATCCAATAAGGGTAGGACATGTGTCTAGGTCATTTCATTTTATTAAAACATTATTCTTACCTTAAACTACACTAATTACCACTAATCGCGATTAAAAACATAAAAGTTACTATTCACCAAAAAATTATTTTAATCCCATTGAACCACATTTTACTTCTTAATGAAAAACATGTATGTCGGATTTTTGAAATTGAAAACACAATGATGGAAAATTTTCATTTAAACGAAAAATCAGTTTTTATAAGTACCACTTAGTGGTTTCACTATTCATCAAAAATTGAAGCTTTTCAGAAAATTACCTAAAATTCACCCTAATCTATATTTGATACTCCGAATTCAAAAATGAAGTCTATTTTAAAAAATTCAAAACATATAAGTCAAATTATTTAATTTAATAATTAATTCCCGCTGTCATGACAAATAGCTGGTCTTTTTGAAACAATATATATGAAAATTTTGGCATTAGTTTATGACCAATTACAAAGTAAAATTAATCCTAATGACCACCATTGGATTAAATGGTAAAATTATATTCAGATTACACTTTAAGACCAATTAAAAATATAATCTAACCATATAATTAAATTAAATGAAAAAGCAGTTTTGATGTAAAATGCAGTATTTTTCACTATTCATTAAAAAATGAACATTGTCAGAAAAATACCAAAAATTTATCCTATGTAAAATTCAATGTCCCAATAATAATGAATATGTTTATTTTGACAAATATAGATTATAAAATTGTCAAAATATTGATTTAAAAAGGGTTTTCCATCAAAAGGCAGTAAAACAATCTTTTAAGAATATTAGTGTATTCCATGCTTAAGATTGGATTTATTTTCATTTTAAGCCTCTAAAACACTATATAATTCATTAATAGACATACATAAAAATATCTATTATTCATTATTTACTAGGGATGTTACATATTCTATTAAATTATAATTGTGGTAATAATATTGTATATAAATAATCATTATAAGTATTTATTTATATGGTGAAAACTGAAAAAAATGAATATTATATGATATTTTATAGCTTATAATTATCACTATTTAATTTTAAAATATTTTTAATTAATTTAATGAAATGTTAATTTTATAAAATATCAATAGTATCAATTTTGACAGTATTCATTTATTTGACATTATATAAAATCTAAATAGATTGTAAATTCAAAAAAATATTCAATACACCCATATCATGTCATATGTCACCTATGAAATTATTTTAGGACATTAATTAGTTCATATGATAATTACTTTAAAATTTTTAAAACCATTTATTTGATATTTATATTAATAAGATAATTTTTACATCACAATTAGATCATCATTTATAGTAATTATTTATACATTAAAAATTATATAAAAAATTCTATGATGTATGTAATTTTTTAATCTTTACAGAGTATATATATAGTTAATATGTTCTCTTAATTATCCATGTAATAATATTAATATACTTATCTATAATTAGATTTTGACATTTTGTAACATTCATTAGTTGTTGTTACATTCATGTCATATTCATATGTAAGGGGTCATTATGTTATTAAATTTAGAAAAATATATGATAAGGGTTTAATTCAGAAATCCAATAGGATTTTTATAGGTGTTAAAGAAATTTTATAATATTATCTTTACCCTTAATTACACGATTTACCATTAACCATGGTAATTAAAATAATTACCAAAGTTAATTTTCATAATGCCAAAATTAAAGTATCATATTAGTATAATGTAGTAATATCGATTCAAAATATGAAATTCATTTTCCATAATTAATAACACATATTTTTTGGTAATTAATTTAAAATTAATCTCATTGTTGAAATGATGAAATGTGTTTTAAAAGTTAATACATTGTAAAAAATTGAATTGTTTTTACCTATGAATTCAATGTAAAATTAATACTAATGACATAACATATATATAATGATAAAAATATATTCTAATAATAATTTATAACCATTAAATATTATAATTTATCCGTATAAATTTTCTTGTTGAAAAAAGTTATTTTTAATTAAAACATAGAATATTTTTACTATTCATCCAAACGTGATAGTTATCAGAAAAATATAATAATTAGTCCAAAGTAAATTTTTATATCCCACTTCAGAATAACATGTTTCATTTGTCATATAAAAATTATAAATGTGTAAAATTATTAATTTAAATAGGGCACCCCATTAAAATGTGTAAAAATAATCTATAAAAAAAATTAGGTTATTATATATCAAATAGGATTTTATTCATAACAAATGACTAAAATGTCCATCGGATTAATATAAATAATATTTTATTTCATTACCAAAAGTAAATCAATATAAAAATACAAATATGTAATTGATTTATATTTTTCTCAAATAATTGATAGCCAAATAATTCACAATGCATTTTCATAAGTTAGTTGAAATTATTCCCACTAACCTAACGGCTAGGCTATATTAATAATTTTATAGGTTGGGAATCTCATAGTTCTGTAAAACTCACGATTGCATGAAAATAAATCTACTGAAGAATAAAAAATATTTAATGTAAATATTCATAAAAATATATGTGTGATACATTCAACCCCCCCTGTAAAAATAATTTCACCATCTGAATTCATCACTTGGAAACAAATAGTCGAGGATACTTATCTCGTATTATATCGTCAAGTTCCCTTGTAGAATATTCAAATTGGTTGTTCCTCAATAAAACCGCAACCATGCTATTTGTCTTATTTTGTAGAACTTTTATTTTTCTATCTAGAATCTCTACCAATTTCTCTTCATAAGAAAGATCTCACTCTAGTTGTACGACTTCTATGCTTAGTAATTGTGAAGGGTCAGGTATGTAATTTCTCAGGAGAGACACATGGAGAAAATCATGAACTTGAGAGAGATTCAGTGGAGGTACCATTTGGAAAGATAACTTCCAACATGATCTATAATTTCAAAAGGACCGATATACCTAGGTCTTAGATTTTTCTTATTTCTAAATCTCATTACTATCTTCTAGGGAGAAATTCATAAGAACACTTTATCACCCCCTTAAAACTCTTGGCCTTTTCTTCGATCTCCTGCATTACTTTTTTGTCTACTATAAGTTTCCCTTATGTGTCGTCGAATAGATCTGACCTTTTCTGATATTTCATAAACAAGATCATGTCATAATAGCTTTCTTTCCCCAACTTCATCCCAGTATATTGTAGTTTTGTACATTCTTATATAGAAAGATTCATAAGATGCCATATGAATACTAGAGTGAATGATATTACTGTATGAAAATTCCACCCGTGGTATGTGTTGATCCAAAACACCTTTGATATCTAATGTGAAAGCACTCAAAAAAATTTCCATAATATTTAATTGTCCACTTAGACTGACCATTTATCTGGGGATTATAAGCGTTGTTGAAACATATCTATATATCTAGAGCATGATGAAAAATTCACCAGGACATCAGGGTAAACCTTGGATCTCAACCAAATATAATGTAAAGTGGTAGTACATGAAATATTACCACATCCTCTATATATATCATGTCATGATTATCAAGAGGGAAATATCCTCTAATGTAAAGGATGTGTTCTGACTTTGTAAGGTCATCAAATATAACCCAAATAGTATTATTTCCTTTAGATGTTCAGGGAAGTCCCATGACAAATTCTTTATTGTTGTTTTCACATTTCCATTCTGGTATGGTTAATGGTTGTAACATCAATTTAGACTACTCTCTTTCAGGCTTATATTTCTGGAAAACCAAGCATCACAAGTCATATTCAGTAAAATTTCTTTTCATTACATCCCACCAGAAGTACTCTTTCTTGTCCATGTACATCATTGTTCTTTTAGGGTGAATAGAGAATAATGAACTATGATCCTCAACCAATATATCCTTCTTTATTTCTGGAAATAGAGGAATATAAATTCATATCCTAAACCTTATTAATTTATCACAATAAGTATTGAATTTAGGAACATTTATCACCTTCTTTTGGAGCCCTACATATTCATTCTATCCCTCCTTAATCTACACATATATAGTTGATTGAAAATTCATTTGAGAAATATAATATTTCTCCCCTTCCATTAAAATTTCAAGATCCATCCTTAGAATATCAATAAATATTGGTTCTTCCATGATCCTGATCATTGATATTTTACCATGGTCTTTTTGACGTAAAGCATCTGCCACCTTGTTCATATTACAATGGATATAATATATTGAGTAGTCAAAATTGTTATTCAACTCCAACCATATTATTTGGAACATATTCATATCCTTTTGTGTGAAAATATACATTAATATTTTATGATAATCATAAACATCACACAATTCACCATAATGATAATGCATAGATATCTTTAATCCAAATATTACCACATATAACATGAAATCATGAGTTGAAAAAAAATCATGAATCTTCATCTACTGGGAGATTTAAACGATAAAAATATCATTTTTCATGAGAATAAATCCAAGACCCTTCACAGATGCATCATTGTAGATCATAGAACTTTCTCCACTACAATAAATCAAGAGCACAGATGCACTAGATAACCTTCTTTTTATCTTATTGAAATTCTCTTCACATTCTTCCATCTAAATGAAAATAACTCCTTTTCCAGTCTACATGGTGAGTGGATTAGATAATGGTGAAAAAACATTCAAAAAATGTCAATAATATCCAATCAAACCAAGAATACTTTGGATCTCTGTTACAACTATTGGTCTCAACCCTCATTCAATAACCTATATTTTTTCTAGATCTACAGATTTCCCCTCTCATGAGATTATGTGACCCAAAATTGAATCATATGAATCCAGAATTTATCCTTGGAAAATTTGGAATAATGATTATCTTTCTCATTTTCATCATTACCATTCTCCTATGATCTTCATGTTCATCAATTCTCATTGTATATAAAAGAATATAGTCTATAAATACTACCACAAACTGATCAATATAGTATCTAAAGACACTATTCATTAGATCTATTAAGATAGTGGGGGAATTAGTTATATCAAAATGAATCACTATAAATTCATAGTATACATACCTTGTGTGGAATATAATCATTGGTATATCAACCTTTTTACACTTATTTTATGATATCCACAATGTAGATAAATCATTGAAATGTATTAATCCCCCTGTAGTTGTTCAAATAAGTCATCAATGTTGGGAAGAGGATATTTGTACTTTATAGTGATCTGGTCATGTTCTTGATAATCAATGAAGAGTCTCACTGATCCAAATTTCTTCTTAACAGAAAGAATAGGTGTTACCAAAGGAAACAAACTAGGGAGTATGAATCCCTTAACAATATTCTATGGGAGTTGCTTCTTAAATTACTACAAATAAATTGGGGCCAGTATACAAGGTGTCATTGAAATAGTCATAGCAACATGCATGAGTTCTATTAAGAAAAATCTACACATATTTGTGTAACACATGGAAATTAATATGGAAAGACAACTTCAAACACTCGTACAGTGGGAATATTCTGAATTTTGAGTTTCCCCCCAACCATTTGAGATAAATATCGATCATTTATTGGAATCAAAATCCCTAATAGGGATATAATTTCTACTAGAATATTATATTCCTCCTTACATTGTTAGATGATCATAGATTGATTTGGAATATGAATTGTGACTTCCCTTCCATGGAAATTGACATGGGTTCCTTATAGAGAAATACAATCCATGCTAACAATCACATAAAATTACAGTATATGGAGGATAAAAATATTTATAGGATGAACATTCCCACATATATCAACATGAGAAGAATTATAAACTTTTGAGGAAACTATTATTCCATTAAGATTTGTCACAACTAACTAAACATCTATTTAGTTAGGTATTATGATGATACGCTTAGAAAATTCATTACAAATTAATGATTTGGTGGATCCATAATCAAATAAAACATTTTATACATTAGAGTGCATGGTATGGTCACCTTTCACCACTTAATTATCGTACTCCACATTGCCGATAGTGATGGCATGTGACTTTACTTTTTCTATGTCCTTAAGAGTTTGTCGATATAGATCATCATCAATAACCCTTGGACTAGTTCATTGATTGTAATAATGAATCATTTCCTTGAACATGTAACATTGAATTATAGGATGTTCATTTTTTGTAGCCTTTTATTTATTCTCTTAGGTAGACATTTTTCCATCGAATTGGCATTAAACTTCTATATGACCTTTATGACAACCCTGCTTTTTATTACAACTTAAACATGCTTTATTACATGAAAATTCACTTGATACAACAAAGAAGATCGAGAGGTTAAGTGTCTTTGGGGCTTAGGATCATTACATAAAATCTTAAAACATGAAATACAACATCTTTATTGAAAACTTTCTTTACATGACCACTACATTCCTTCGCACTTAGTATTGCATGGGATAACCAAAGGACATGCATAAGAAAAGGGTGAGATGTAAAGCCTAGTAAGGGAGTACACATGGAATAACATGAGGAGTACAATACATGTTAGGAAATAGGCATATAAATAGAGCATAAAAGAAACATGAACATAAAGGCATGATAAAGCACGATAATCATAACATGTAAATGTGGAAACAACACTTAACATTGAATTAGCATGAGCCAAGGCTCATTGAACATGGAGCATGAGTAAACCCTCATTGCACTTGAAGCACGAGTAAACCCTCGTTGCACTTGAATTATCATGAGTCAACAGTCATTGCACTTGACATATCATGATACTGTACTTTACCCAATGCATTGGAGGGCTATAAAGGGCGCACCCTTCTTAAACATTTCATTTCATGCATAAGTGTGCCACATGGATCATAAAACATGGATTCATAAAACATAATCATTTATTCCACGATAAAGGAATGTGGAATTCATACCTGAAACTTTATAATCAATAAGTAAATGTGCATAAATGTGAATACCCTTGATGGAGAAATGGGCATTGTATTCACTACACAATGATATTGGCTTAGAAAATCGGTGTGATTTCGGCAGCGTAACGGTGTGACATAGGAATTCATAAAAATGGTTGTTGAGAGAGAAAGGTGTTCCTAATCATATTTACATGTAATGGACAGTAAGGAGGTCATATAGATGCATGTTACAACAATTGAAAAGGAATTTAGATTCATGATACAAAAGTATTGCTTGAATATAAAAGAGGAGAAAAAGGTTCCTTTCGGAATTTCGGCATAGTAACGGGTGTACATGGGAGGAATTTAATCAGAGAGAAAGGGGTCTCCCATCATTCAAACAATAATAGGGAAGTATGGGAGAGGTGAGAAACCATACCCAAACATTCATAATTGAAATTAAAAGTACAATACAAATTAAAGAAAATTGAAAAAAATGAGAAAGGAAGAAAAAAACCCTTACTTGGAAGTGTGCATCCAAAGGCTAGAGAGAGGCTTGTGAGAGGATTTTTGGGAGATTGGGGCACCATGAGAGGATTCTAGAGAGAGTAGGGCAGAGGTTGGACGAACTCCAAGGGCTTTGAGTGAGGAGTAAGTGGGAGCTTGGGTGGGTTTATATAAGAAAGGTGAGGGAATTCTTTATTATTTAGGTTTGGGACCCCTTATATTAAAATAATCCAAACCACAAACCATCCCATGGTACTTGCCCATGGTTTCTGGAAAAGGAAAGAGGAAAAAAATATTTTACAAGGCCAAGGTCCGAACTTATTAAAAAATTATGGTTGCTTATGTGGAGGTGAGTCACACTCCCATGGAAATTAATTTAAAAAGGCAAAGTGTTGAATAAGTCTTGAGGGATCCATTAATTCTTTGAAAAGTAAGTCCAACAAACCCAAAAACTCATTATTTTAATGATACAACACATATTGGCCGAAAATAAGGATTATGGTATTTTATTACATCACCATTGGGTCATTATGATGTCATAAAACACATTATATATTTAAATGGTATTTAATTTTTACCCAAAAATATGACTGTCTCAGAAAATTATGAAAAATTCACCGTTGGATAATTTCGACGTCCTGATTCCAAAAATAATATTTATTTTATTTAAATAATTTTCTAAATATGTGAATTTTCACTTTCAAAATAATAACCGACATTTATAAAAAAAATCACGGATTTTGACAGAAATGGCTTTCAAACCATAATAAAAATTTTATTTACATTCATAAAATTATAAGATCATTTATATTTAATAAAAATTAATGTAATATTAATAATAATATTTTATTAAAATATTATTTAATTAAAAAATCCTTTAATTTAATAAAATATAATTCTTAATTAAGTAATAACTAAAAACACCATTTGTACTTTAAAAACTAATTACAATGTATCAAAAATGACTAGAAATTATATTCATTATTATATAAAATATTAATGTACATGAACATGGTGCTACTTATTTGTAACATAACCCCTTAAAATAGCCGCATAAGACCTAAGGGTAAGGTGCGCGATGGTGACAGACTCTTAGGGCGGCTCGGATAACATCGCTCGAGTCGTAATTTCAATCAACTTCCACTTTTCCCGTAGACGATCACGTTCAAGCTTGACTTGATGAAGCTCAGCTTGGGCTTGGTCAAGGGAAAAGCCCAAAGATGCCACCTCTTTTCCAAGCTCTGAAAAATGGGCTTCGTACGGGGAAATTCTACTGGATGAGGTCATCGCTTCCTTTGTCTGAGTAGAAATGGGTTCGTTAAAGCCTTATATTTATACTACTCAGATGATCACTGTTCAACGGCTATAAAAGTAACGGTCACAAATCTTAACGTAAAACCAATGAAGTTGACATCTTATAAAAACATTTTTCATAAAGAAACATTTAACTGGATCAAGAAGGATTTTCCATTAATGAAACTTTGGGTCGTTACAACATTCCCCCTTAAGAAATTTCGCCCTCGAAATTTTCCTTTTCCCACACTAAAACAAATGTGGGTAACTTAGCTTCATCATATCCTCTGACTCCCAAGTTGCTTCTTCAAACTTGTGGTTTCTCCACAGCACCTTGACGAGGGGCATTGTCTTATTTAGTAGAACATTTTCTCTATGATCTAAGATCTTCACTGGTTGCTCCTCATAAGAAAGATCGTCTTCTAATTGTACCACCTCGTAAGAGAGTACATGTGAAGGGTCTGGTATTTACTTCCTTAAGAGGGATACATGGAAGACATCATGCACCTTGGCCATAGTAGGTGGAAGTGCTAGTCGATAGGCCACAGCCCCAACACGATCAAGAATCTCGAAGGGGGTGATTTTCCTTGGACTTAACTTCCCTTTCTTTCCAAACCTCATGACCTTCTTCCACGGAGATATGCATAAAAACACCATGTCTCCGACTTTAAACTCAAGGTCTCGTCGACGATTATCTGCATAACTCTTCTGTCGACATTGGGCTGCCTTGATATGCTGCTGAATAGTTTTCACCTTCTCCACCATTTCTTCGACCATTTCTGGTCCAAGCAGCTTACGTTCACCGACCTCATCCCAATATGCTGGTGTTCTACACCTTTTCCCATACAGGGCTTCATATGGTGCCATTTGGATGCTCGAGTGGAAACTATTATTATAAGAGAACTCAACTAGAGGAAGATTTTGATCTCATCCTCTTTTAAAGTCCATTGAGCACGCTCTCAACATATCCTCAACTGTTTGGATAGTCCGCTTGGATTGGCCATCAGTTTGAGGGTGATAGGCCGTACTGAAGTTCAGTTCAGTATTCAGAGCTTGTTGAAGACTCTTCCAAAACATAGAGGTGAATCTTGGATCTCGGTCAGAAACAATAGATAGTGGTACTCCATGAAACCGTACCACATCCCTGATATATATACGTTCCAGTTGATCCAAAGAGAAATCCTCTCGAATAGCAATGAAGTGTGTAGTCTTTGTAAGACGATCCACAACATCCCAAATTGCATTGTTGCCTTTGGATGTCCTTAGAAGTCCAGTGACAAATTCCATGGTGATGTTCTCCCATTTCCATTCTAGTGTGGGCAATGGTTGCATCATCCCCTTAGACTTCCTCCTCTCTTCCTTCACTTGCTGACACACCAGGCACTTTGATGTATATTCAGCGATCTCCTTCTTCATATTATCCCACCAAAAGTTTTCTCAGAGATCTCGATAGATCTTTGTGCTCCCTGGGTGAATAGAGAAATTTGAACTATGTGCATCATCCAAAAGTTCCTTCTTCAGCTCCGAACATGATGGAACACATAGTCTTTTCCCAAACCGCACAATTCCTTCTTCATTAACATTAAAATCTGAGGATTTTCCCTTTTTGATAGCTTCCACTTTTTCTTGGATTCCCGCATTATCCCTTTGAGCATCCTTTAACCTTTCCAAAAGAGATGGTTGAGCAATCATTTGTGAAAGGATTGATGATGTTCCCTTCTTTATGATTCCCACGTCCATCTTCATCAAGTCTAAGAAGATTGGATCCTTTTCAATTCTCATCATTGATAGAATTGCTGGATCCTTTCTACTTAGGGCATCTGCCACTGTGTTCGCCTTCCCAGGGTGGTAATGTATTGAACAATCACAATCCTTGATGAGCTCTATCCATCTTCTCTGGCGCATATTAAGCTCTTTCTGTATGAATATATATTTAAGACTCTTGTGGTCAGTATATATCTCACATTTCTCTCCATAGAGATAATGCCACCAGATTTTCAAGGCAAAGATCACCGCCGCCAACTCCAGATCATGCGTTGGATTGTTTCTCTCATGGATTTTCAACTACCTTGAGGAATAGGATATCACTTTATCATTATGCATCAGCACACATCCTAATCCCTTCTTCGAAGCATCACTGAATACCACAAAAAGCTCCCCACTTGTGGGTAAAGTGAACAGGGGTACAGTGATAAGCCTCCTTTTCAACTCCTTGAAGCTTTCTTCGCATTCATCACTCCAAGAAAACTTTACTCCCTTTAGAGTTAGCTTGGTAAGAGGGTTGGAAAATCATGAGAAATTTCTCACAAATCGTCGATAATATCCAGCTAACCCCAAGAAGCTACAGATATCAGTTACCGATGTTGGTCTCGGCCATGCCTCAATTGCATCTGTTTTGGAGGGGTCCACAGATATCCCATTGCTTGTGATGATATGGCCCAAGAATGATACCCTCTTCAACCAGAACTCACACTTGTTGTACTTGGCATAGATCTTCTCCTTGTGCAAAGTCTCCAGTACAGTTCTTAAATGCTCCTCATGGTCCTCCTTGGTTTTGGAGTATATAAGAATATCATCTATAAAGACTACCACAAATTTGTCTAGGTAATCTCTAAAGACTCTATTCATCAAGTAAATGAATATTGCTGGAGAATTGGTGAGTCCGAAAGGCATTACTATGAATTCATAGTGCCCGTACCTTGTACGAAAAGCAGTCTTGGGGATATCTTCCTTCTTCACCCTTACTTGATAATATCCCAACCGCAAGTCCACCTTGGAGAAGTATTGTGCTCCACACAGCTGATCAAACAAGTCATCGATTCTTGGGAGAGGATACTTGTTCTTTATCATGATTTTGTTAAGTTCACTATAATCGATGCAAAGCCGCATTGACCCATCATTCTTCTTGACGAAGAGGACTAGTGCACCCCATGGTGATGCACTTGGGCGTATAAACCCTTTATCCAGATTCTCTGGTAGTTGTTTCTTCAGCTCTTCAAGCACAGCAACATCCATTCTATATGGAGTCTTGGATATTGGTAGCACCCCATGTATAAGTCCAATTGAGAACTCAACATCTCTTCTTGGAGGAAGACAAGGATGTTCCTCGGGAAATACTTCAGCGAATTCCCTCACAATAGGCATTTCTTCAAGGGTGGTTCCTTCCTTGGACTCAATCATCTGAGCCAGATATGCGTGCTCATAATGCAGTAATATCCATGCTTGAGATGATGGAGCTAAAAGCGATTCATCTTCCTCCAGACACTCGTAAAGAATCGGGGGTTGATTCTCCATATGGAGTGTGATTTCCCTCTCCCGGAAATTTATGTTGGCTCTATATAAGGAAAGCCAATCCATGCGAAGAATTGCATAAAATTCCACCAAAGGGAGTATGACGTGGTTCGCCGGGAAATTCAATCCACATATTATAACATGGGAGGACTTATATTCTTGGGATGCAATGATTGCCCCATTTTCCATACTCACCAACATCTTTACTTCCAGGATTTTTGGTGGTGCTGGGATTGTTCTACTAAACATTCGAGATATAAAAGAATGCGTAGAACCTGAATCAAAAAGTACGTTCTCTATTCTTGAATGAATAACTAGCATACCTGTCACCACATCACTATTGGGGTTCACTTCGGCAGAAGTGATGGCAAAAGCTCTTCCTTGCTGTCTTGGAGGTTTTTGGTTGCCTCCGATAACCCTTGGATAAGGGAACTGATTCTCAAAATGACCCGGTTCATTGCATTTGTAGCATTGAACAACGCGTTGAGGTTCGAACGGAGCGTTCCTCTACTCAATCGCAGCCGCGGGTCCTTCTTGCCGACAGTTAATAGCTAGGTTCCCTTCTCTTTCACACCTAATGCATTTTCTCATCCCCCTAAGGCAATTTCTAGGGTGCTTCTTTCCGCACTTTTAGCAAGTGGGGTGCTGGAACTTCTTAGCACTGCTGGATTTATCCATCGGACCACCAGCATTGAAGTCCACCTTCCGCTTCTTGTCCCCATGATACCCCTGTGATTCTCCGATATCCATTTCAACGTTGAGGGAACATCAGACAATTTTCTCATAGTTGTGGAAGTCTCGGATCGCTAATGCTTTCCGCAAGCTAGGCTTCAGCCCACCAAAGAAGCGGTCAACCTTGCATTCAGGGGTAACGACAAAGCCGGAAGCGTATCGTGCAAGCCTTGTGAAGTTTTCCTTGTACGCTCCCACAAATTCATTATCTTTCTGTTTGAGGGAAAGGAAGTCCCTTTCCATATTTATACGGAGGGTGCGTGGAAAATATTTATCAAAAAACATCTTCCGGAATTCCTTCCATTCCGAAGCCTCGATCTCCTCCTCAGGCTTCGTATTTTTGATCAACTTCCACCATTGATCAGCTTCACCCTCCATACGATAAGCTGCCAGGAGAACCTTCTCTTTTTCAGAGCATTGGAGGATGGAGAATATCTTCTCAATGGAGTTGATCCATTGTTCAGCGATCGTGGGCTCAGATGATCCACTAAAAGTAGGAGGCCTTTGTCTCATGAAGCTTTCAATAACGACTTATTCTTTCTTAGGGGGAGTTGAACGTTCCTCTTGACCCGTGTTTCTATTAAAAACTTGAGTCAGCTAAGAGAGAAGCGTGACAAAGTTCGCGATTCCCGCTCCCATTGGATTGGGCATCTCATTAGTACAATCATCACACTGATCTTCACAACGGTTGTTAGCCCGAGTTCTCCTATTACCAGCCATTGGCTGGAATAAAAGGAATGTTAGGGGTAACACATAAAGGGAAATCCAAAGACAAAAGTTGATGACTTATAAATGAACTTTAATCTCTTTAACTCATGAGTCTATAGGATTCAATCCAGGCATTTCATGATCTTCCTTCTAACATATATTCTTAGGGGCATTTTTCCCATAATAAGGGTTCATACTATGATTGTGAATTTATCAAAACATATCCACTGGGAGTGTCATAACCAAGAGTGTAGCAAGGCCCGTTGTCGTGCAGCAGTTCCCGTTCGAGTCTAGCTCAAAGCGGTGTTTTCAGGTTTTACCCCTAGGATACATCTATGCCAGAGCCGCCTCTACCTGCTCGTATCCAGACAGGGATGTATTTTTTTGATAAACCACTTACTTAGTATTTACCAAAACTTAGGGATGTTTTTATTATTCATAGTCTTGTATCTAAGGCTTTACTAGGGTTTCCTAATCCCAAAAATAACTAAACCAATCCTCTGATACCAACTATGACAACCCTTCTTTTTATTACAACATAAACATGCTTTATTACATAAAACATCACTTGATACAACAAAGAAGATCGAGCGGTTTAGTGTATTTGGGGCTTAGGATCATTACCTAAAAACTTAAAACTTGAAATACAACATCTTTTTTGAAAACTTTCTTTACATGACCACTATATTCCTCCGTACTTAGCATTGCATGGGATAACCTGAGGACATGCATAAGAAAAGGGTGAGAATTAAAGCCCAGTAAGGGAGTACACATTGAATAACATGAGGAGTAAAATACATGTTAGTCAATAGGCATATCAATAGAGCATAAATGAAACATGAACATAAAGGCATGATAAAGCATGATAATCATAACATTGAAATGTGGCAACAACACTTAACATTGAATTAGCATGAGCCAAGGCTCATTGCACATAGAGCATGAGTAAACCCTCATTGCACTTAAAGCACGAGTAAACCCTCGTTGCACTTGAATTAGCATGAGTCAACACTCATTGCACTTGAGGTATCATGATACTATACTTATCCAATGCATTGGAGCGCTATAAAGGGCGCACCCTTCTTAAACATTTTATTTCATACATAAGTGTGCCACATGGATCATAAAACATTGATTCATAAAACATAATCATTTATTCCACGATAAAGGAATGTGGAATTCATACATTAAACTTTATAATCAATAAGTAAATGTGCATAAAGGTGAATACCCTTGATGTAGAAATGGGCATTGTATTCAATACACAATGATATTGGCTTAGAAAATCGGTGTGATTTCGGCAGCGTAACGGCGTGACTTAAGAATTCATAAAAATGGTTGATGAGAGAGAAAGGGGTTCCTCATCATATTTACATGTAATGGACAGTAAGGAGGTAATATAGGTACATGTCCCAACAATTGAAAAGTAATTTAGATTCATGATACAAAAGTATTGCTTGTATATAAAAGAGGAGAAAAAGGTTCCTTTCGGAATTTCGGCATAGTAACGGGTGTACATGTGAGGAATTTAATGAGAGAGAAAGGGGTCTCCCATCATTAAAACAATAAGTGGGCAGTATGGGATAGGTTCTAAACAATTCCCCAACATTCATAATTGAAATTAAAAGGACAATACAACTTAAAGAAAATTGACAAAAATGAGAAAGGAAGAAAAAAACCCTTACATGGAAGTGTGCTTCCAAAGGCTAGAGAGAGGCTTGTGAGAGGCTTCTTGGGAGCTTGGGGCACCTTGAGAGGATTCTAGAGAGAGTAGGGCAGAGGTTGGACGAACTAAAAAGGCTTTGAGTGAGGAGAAAGTGGGATCTTGTGTGGGTTTATATAGGAATGTTGAGGGAATTATTTATTATTTAGGTTTGGGACCCCTTATATTAAAATAATCCAAATCACAAACCATCCCATGGTATTTGCCCATGGATTCTGGAAAAGTAAAGAGGAAAACAATATTTTACAAGGCCAAGGTCCGAACTTAAGAAAAAATTAGGGTTGCTTATGTGGAGGTGAGTCACACTCCCATGGAAATTAATTTAAAAAGGAAAAGTGTTGAATAAGTCTTGAGGGCTCCATTAATGCTTTGAAAAGTAAGTCAAACAAACCTAAAAACTCATTATTTTAATGATAAAACACATATTGGCCGAACATATGGATTATGGTATTTTATTACATCACCATTGGGTCATTATGATGTCATAAAACACATTATATATTTAAATGATACTTACTTTTTACCAAAAAATTTGACTGTCTTAGAAAATTATGAAAAATTCACCGTTAGATAATTTCGACGTCCTGATTCCAAAAATAATATTTATTTTATCTAAATTATTTTCTAAATATGTGAATTTTCACTTTTAAAATAAAAACTGACATTTATAAAACAATTCACAGGTTTTGACAGAAATGGCTTTCAAACCTTAATAAAAAATTTAATTACATTCATAAAATTATAAGATCATTTATATTTAATAAAAATTAATGTCATATTAATAATAATATTTTATTAAAATATTATTTAATTCAAAAATCCTTTAATTTAATAAAATATAATTCTTAATTAAATAATAACTAAAATCACCATTTGTACTTTAAAAACTAATTACAATGTATCAAAAATGACTAGAAATTATATTCATTATTATATACAAAAATAATGTACATGAACATGGTGCTACTTATTTGTTACATAACCCCTTAAAATAGCCGCATAAGACCTAAGGGTAAGGTGCGCAATGGTGACAGACTCTTGGGGCAGCTCGGATAACATCGATCGAGTTGTAATTTCAATCAACTTCCACTTTTCCCATAGATGATCACGTTCGAGCTTGACTTGATGAAGCTCAGCTTGGGCTTGGTCAAGGGCAAATCCCAAACACACCACCTCTTTTCCGAGATCTGACAAATGGGCTTTGTAAGGGGCAATTCTACTGGATGATTCCATCGCTTCCTTTGTCTAAGTAGAAATGGGTTCGTTAAAGCCTTATATTTATACTACTCAGATGATCACTGTTCAACGACTATAAAAGTAACAGTCACAAATCTTAATGTAAAACTAAAGAGGTTGACATCTTATAAAAACATTTTTCATAAAGAAACATTTAACTGGATTAAGAGGGATTTTCCATTAATGAAACTTTGGGTCGTTACAACCTTTTATTCCATAATTAAAATATTTACTAGTCGCTTCAAGACAATTCCCTCCATGTTTCATTCCATAGTTTCAGCTAACTGAAAACTCATATTATTTTTATTCTGGTCTTTATATTTTCATTTTAATTCCTGTTTTATCCTATTGTCAAACACATATTACTAAAGGGTTACTCCAATCTACCTCTAATCCTTTAGATAAAATTGTAAAATTTCTTCATAGAAATTTATGTACCTTACTGATAATTCCCTTAAAATATAATGTTTTAATCCATTAATGAATAAATCAATTTTATTTCCAAGTTGGATAATAATTCCATAATCATACCATGCAAGGTTTGAAAAAATTTATACATATTTACCAATAGATTCATAATCCTTTTTCATATGATCATAGAACACAGTCTCCATATTTTTTCAAAAAATATTTTATCATGTTTAGAACACTGCTATATAGAAAATATATTTTCAGTGGTACCGATCCATTATTCAGCCACTAATGGGTAGTTTCTTTTCATAGCCTGTCGTATTCTGTATTAATGTGGTTCTGTCATGTTACAGGGATTGACTAAAACCAAGAATCATTATGTGTGCCACAATAATAATAACTGGAAAAACACATAAATAAAATTTCAGTTTATGACACTTTTAGTTTTGTTTTACGCTATTTATGAACATCTCAAAACACTAGGGTATGATTGTATCCTATACTTATACAATTCTTAGGGTTATTACAAAGGTTTTATCACCCTATATTACAAAGGATAGTTATATCTTTTCCCCGATATAATATACTATAGCTCATTCATTAAATATATATATTAATTTAACATTGAAGAATATTTATATCATTACATAACAAAACCCCTCTAGGAATGTATAGTTTTAGATTATTTAGAAACTGGGAGTCATAATCCTGTAGTTCATAAAACATTCACATTGTATCCAACTTATTTGTTCATAACTAGACTTTTTTTGACATATCTTACTTAATAACCTTCATCATGACCTGGTTAAAAGAAACATATGAATGGGTGAACTAAAATACCCATTAAGGGTAAACAAGGGAAATATCATTGATATCGTAAAAATAAGAAAATAACATTTCAAAATCATACACATTATATAAAAGATCACATTGTCTTGTCATGGGATAAATCATAAAAATGAAATATAATACCAATATTAACTACATAAGAAATGAAATTTTGTGACATACACACACAAGCATAGAAAGTAATTTCATACTAACGAAGGTTCTTTTCCTAGACCATCAGAGATGACAATGTCAATTATTAAACCGAGTTCACTCCTCGTTCAAGCCATTTATTGCTGAAATGGATTTTCTATCCATTCGAGCTTGTGTATCTCATGTGATATAAATCTTTACCCAATGAATTTTTTTGGAGATACATGTCCCACCCATATCATAATTAACCCATTCTTACATTTTCCACAAAAACATAAAAACATTTACCATAGCATAACCCAATGAATAACATGGTTTTTATAATAATATTTAATTATAATTGAATTTTTTAAAAGGTTGAAGCCGAAGACTCATTTTATTATTATATAAAATCAAATACCTCTTTTAACTGGGTAGAGGGAGACCCATTACATAGCCCGAAGGCCTAGTGGGCTTATATCCCATTACATAGCCCGTATGCCGAATTTTTTGGCCCAATTGTCATGCTGTAAATAGTAACCCTGCTGCTACAGTACCCACACATTACCGCCACTGCTACAGTGCCCTGCCCCCACTACAGAACCCGCCGATCTACAGTACCCAAATTAATTAGTGTCATCTTCGATTGAAAATAATTTTGAGAAAAAACTTGAAATTAATTATGTAGGAAAATATCCTTTTTTCTGGAAAAAGGATTTCTTTCCACCAAATGCCACAAAATATTAGAAGAAAACATTTTATGTGAAACTAAAAATGTAAAATATTAGGGTAATCTTAATGGATATGATGACTTATGAGATTGTAAAAAGGGGTACACACTGTATATGTTAAAAAACATTCTTCTCTTACTTTTGCAGGAAATGTAAAAAAGTACCTTGTACCAAAAAATTAAAAACGATTCCATTCATACGATTTAGTAAAAATTAAACATTGGTAAAAAATTACTTCTAACAATTATATAAGGATATAAAGAATATTTTGATTTATATATTTAGTAACATATATGTGGATGACTAATATACCAAAGTAAATACTAATGAATAAATAATCGCAGAAAAACTAAATTTGAAAAGTTATCCCACACCTTAGTTTCTATATTCTGCATATGTATCCAAACCACTGGTAGAATTTTTTAAATTATGATACTGATTTATTCCATAATAATAATCGTTTTTATGATAATGTTTATGATCATTTTTTCATCCGTTAGTTAGAAACATTTCATTGTTACTTATAATTCAGGTACCAACTGCTTTATGTTCTTAGGCATGTTTTATCAAATAAGTTCTTATTCCTATATTTATGTAATAGTTATATCATTTAAAGAATAGAATTTTTATAAAATATATCATTTTTATTCATTAAATTCATTTATATAATAACTTTTTAATTAATATAATGTTTAATAAATCTCATAGCATCGGGGAGACGGTAGGTCGTACATATGCGTGAGTGATGATATACTTCCAAAATTGAGGAATGGAATTTAAGTGAATGGTGTATAATATTTCAGAATCAGTATCATGTTATAATAATCATATATAGTTATTATTTCCATAATTATATCCATCCATGTAATGTGGTGGTGAAAATATAGTAAACTACAATGGGGAGACAGTTAGTTGTACGGATGCACGAGCAGTTATTTCAATTAACATAGGGTGGATAGAAGTTGAAATATGATTGTTTCATATTTATAAAATAAAATATCATTATATGAGTTATAATGATATAATTATTTTATAATGAAGCAAATAATGAAGAGTAAGTATTAGAATAATAAATTTGAAAGAATCGGTAAAAAAGATTACCCCTTCATTGATGTGCTTCCTCTAAATCACTTTTCAAAGCACATATGTTTGTCTTTGAAGTTGAGTAGAAAGGCTAGAATTAAAATATGGTAGATTATAAGAAAAAAGGGAATGATCTTGATGATATTGAAGTCCCAAAATTAAGTGATGAGTGGAGGGAGGAGGTGCCCTTTCATAATTAAGGTGAGGGGCACTTTTGGAAACTACATAAAAAAAATATATACTGAAATAAAACCCTACCCAATCACCTCTAATGGGACCCAATTTATAAGATAAGATGATAAAGGGTTATAATATCATCAGCCAATAACTTTTGGTCGACCTATTTTGTCAATTTAGAGTATATTGATTCAATTGACACTAAGTTATTGTATTTATTTTTAATTGTTGTAATAATATTCAAAATATTTAATGGTCTGATATTTTTACATTTATGGTGTAAATTAACTTGAAATGAATATTTAATGAAATTTATTACCTTATAATTATAAATTTTTAATTTTTATATTTTCATTATGATTTTAAAATATTTAAAAAAAATATTATTTTAATAAAATATCAACAGTTTCAATTTTGACACTCTTTATTTATTTGACTTAAAATAAATTCTAAAATAAGATAAATTAAAACATAAATATTTAAAACAATCCTATCTTGTCATATTCGCCTAGAAAATTCATGGAGAACATTAATTAATTAATATAATATTTATTTAAATATTTTTAAAACCATTTATTTGATATTTAGATTAATAATATAATTATTACATCACTATTGTGTAATCATTAAGGAAAATTATTTAATCTATAAAATTTATAAATAAATTTTCATGATGTAGGAAATTGTTTTATTTTTCCAGATACAATCTATATTTGATATTTTCACCTATTAATCAATATATTAAAATTTATCTACTAATATAAAATGAGATTATGACATTGTGTCACATTCATTTGTTATTATTACATCAATTTCATATTCATAGGAATGTGGCCATTATAGGATTAATTATAGAAAAACATATCATAGGGGTTGAAATTAGTTATCCAAAAGTACTTTAACTAATGTTACATAAATTTAGTAATATTATTTATACTCTTAATTAACCGATTTACCATTAACCATGGTAATAAAAATAATTACCCAAGTTATATTTGAAATATAAAAAAAATAAAAGTATCGAATTAACATAATTTGGATCTACTAATTCCAAATACTGGATCTATTTCGTAAAATTTTCAACACAAAACTTTTATTAATTAATTGTTAATTAACCCCTTTGTTGAAATATGGAAACAAGTTTTAAAAGTTAAAACATTGTAAATGATTTTAATGTTTTTACATATTAATTAAATGTAATATTAGTTAAAATGAAATAAATTTCATTGAATGATAAAAATTTATTTTATTTATAATTTAAAACCACTCAATATTATAATTTAACAATATAAATTATCTTGATTAAAAAGTTGTGTTTAATTAAAATTTAGGATATTTTTTCTATTTATAAAAAAAAGTTATATGAAAAATATATAAAATTCATCCAAAGTAACGTTGTATTTCCCTCTTCAAAATAACATGTTTATGTTTTCATATTAAAATTATTAATGTGTGAAATTATTAATTTAAAATGGGTTCTCCATTCAGAGGTGTTAAAATAATTTTTTTAAAAAAATAATTTTTTATAAACTCAATAGGGTTTTATTCATAGAATATGACTAAAATATCCATTGTATGAATAAAAAAAATTATTTTATTAACAAAATTAATTAACTCAAAACAATTTTAAATTGATTTATATTTTTCATAAATAATTCATATCCAATGAATTCACAATGCATTTTCATATGTTAGTAATAATTATTCCTATTATCATAATGACAAAGCTTTAATGGTAATTTTATAATAAGGGTATCACGATTTGTTTAAACTATGGATTTTCATGAAAGGAAAGATATTTTAGCATATGAATTATTAAAATAAAATATTTCTTAAAAAGATATAAGTGTTACATATTTTCCACAATCATTTTTATTTATTCTTGATATTTCTGTTTTTTGTTAAGTCAAAACATCTCAATCAGATAATTTTCATATAATAAAATAGTAATACATTCACCTATAACTTTGAATTTTTGTGACAAAATAGCTTTTTTATGTTGTTAAATCTAAATTGAGGGTACCATGTGAGATGTATCGACCTATTTTATGGATTTCATTGTATCATGGTTCTAACACTCTTGAGACTTGTGAGATGGATTCATTAATGAGGGAGGAGTTTCCTCTATTATTTTTGGCCCATTTTACGTTGAAATATCAATATATGGGACAAAAATATTAATTGATGAGATAGTTTTAACATGCCAATGTCATCATTTTGTATTACACTCTTTATGTTATTATTTTTATTTCTCTTCTTAGATTTTATAGCTTGTTCCTCCAATTGACGTATATTTGTAGGGGATATACGGGTTTGTGTTGAGTTATTCACCACATTATGAGATTATTAGTGGTTTCCGAATAGTTTTTATTCTACTAGACTAAAATTTACCACTAAAATAGATACTAGTGGACTATCATATCATTGTTTAGGGCCACCATCCTATAGATGTAAGACTAGAAGAAGGGGTTTCTTATAGGAAACCCACTACCTCACTAGTGGAATCTCACTAGTCAAATATAGGGGTTTCTAGTAGTAAAATATTACCTACACCACTTACTATATGGGAGCATATCACCTAAAATCTATATTTCTGTATAATCCCTGAGATGGTTGATGGTGATGTTTTATACTGACTATGTTTGTGGTAAATTTGTATTTTAACCAAAAATTGCCTAATTTATTTCAAAATTAATCCCCCTAAACATTAACTATGTTTATATGATGCGGAAAAACCGTTAAATTATTTTAAGCTATCTCAAATTAATTAACTTTGTTGATCAAGTCATCGATCAGACCCATGCTACTATCCTAGAACATTGTTCTTCATTTTCATCCGGGGTATATCTTTTCTTAAATGTCCCAATGATTCTATATTTAGGTTGGATTCATAAATGGTGTAATTTTTTAAATTATTTCTAAAATAAAAACCTAGTAATTTTTTGGAATTGAGGGACATTGATATGATCTAGAATAATATGGGTTGTAGACTAAGAATTGTTGTGGAAAGTGTTATCTTTTGTATTATTTGTTCCAAATAATATAATTTTGGAGTATTGTGATTTTTTAATCATTGATAAATTATTTATTTCCAACTTCTATATCCCCATTCTCATATAATTGTTTTGTTACAAATGTAAAAATTTTGTTCCTTGTTTTTCAGGGTTGTGGTTTCAAAACATGCATTTAACATGGGAACCATGATATCCTTCTCTATAAAAATGTTTATTTTAAAATTTTTGTTGGAAGGAACACATTTTGATAAAAAGGTGATGGTTTTGAAGAAAAAATAATAAAATGGATTTCCACATTAGCATAGTTTATGAAAATAGTTTTTAAATAATTAATTTTATTCATTACAAGATGAAATTTACTTGGATTATTTTAATTTGATAATATAAGATGTGATTATGGTGTGGTAGGGATCTATCTTAGGTGTAAAAACTATCAACATAATCATATTCTATTTGTGTGGATTTTGATATAGGTTACCTATGTTTGGGAATCGTGTCCCTCTCAAGAGTGTTATCTTAATCAATTGACTTGTTATTCTAGGGAAATTATTTTACTAGGTAGACTAATCATCAATAAAATTTAAATAAGACCATTATTGACCACAATTTTCTGAACTCAAGGGATATACTTCTCTATGGGTTATTTTTCAAGAGAAATGACTCTTTGTACAATAATGATTTGTAAAACCTATTTTTATCATGTTCCATAATATTTTGAATGTACATATTTATCAATTATTTATATTATGTTGTACATAATTCATTAATTTAAAATTAATTTGAATAATTGGTTTTTTATAATGATTTTTATGGAATGTTGTAAAACCCCCTGATTTCATAGTACATTATTTCATCAATGTAATTCAATAACTTTCATTACACGCAACACTGAGTTCTAGCGCACCATGACTTACCAAACTAGTCGTTCAAAAGCGGTTATGAATAGTATTAACTAAATTTTGAACTTTATATAATCCTTATAATTTTATCATCCATATTATGAGTTTCCTAGCCATAATTTAAGAACAAATATAATTTTTCAGATAAAAGAAGTATTTTTCAAAAAATGCAATTTTCTCTCCTTTTAATGGTGAAGAATTTTTAAATTAAATATTTTAAACATTAATATATTAAATATGACAAAATAAACTTCTTCTTTTGAATTTACATTACAATTTAGTTTCAATAAATTTTTGGTGTTTTTCTGATAACTTTCATATTTGGGTGAATAGTGAAAAACACTATATTTTAACTGAAAACAAATTTTTTAATCTATATAGTTTATAGTGTTAAATTTTAAATTTTAATGGTTGGAAGTATAAATAGATTATATGTTTTCCATTTATTCCAATGATGGTCATTGTAAGTAATTTCACTTCGAAATTGGACATAAACATGTGTCAAACTTTTGATATTTATTATTTCTTAAAAATAAGCCTTCTGGTTTTCACAACGGGAATTAATTTTAAATTAATAAATGAAACATATATTTTTTTAGTTTGGTAAAATAGACATAATTATTGATTTCAGAATATCAAAATTAGCTTGGGGTTAATTTTTGGTATTTTTCTGGAAACATTTATTTTTTAATGAATAGTGAAAAACACTAAGTTATAGGTTAAAACCGAATTTTTATTTAAATAATTATTTATTTTATTTACATTTATTTTATGTCAAAATAGATACATAATAACTATATAAGTTCAATGTAATTCATTGGAGTCAGTTTATAATAATTTTAGATATATAAAAATCTTGTAGAACTTTTCACCGTCTTTTACCCACCTCTTAAGAGATTTTGAAAATTCACATAAAACATAATTTTACCGCTTCTGTGAGTGGAATTTTGAAAATACAAGAGACACTATTAATATCAAGGAGTAAAATTTTGTTCAATGAGTCGAAAATAATTTTTGTTGAATAGTACCTTTTTACATTTATTTACCACCGTTAAAAGTAAATAGGGTAATTAAGGGTAAAAATGATATTAATATTACCCTAACACAAGTCCTATTTCTATTGGAAAAGTTTATATCGACCAAAAACAACCATATGAATAAAATATTATCATTTAGGTCCACATGGATTTGATTATGACAATAATTATAATTTAATTCAAAGATGTGTCGAAAGAGTTAAAATCAATATTTAATTACTAAAACATTTTTAATATAGGGTTATACATAAGATAAATTCGATTGTAAAAATTCATTAGAAAGATGAAAATATTTCCAACATAATTTTATTTTATTTATAAGTTTTAGGCATTATATAATTTAATATATTTATGACACAATGGTGATGCATTAATTACCTAATTAATGAAATATTAAAATAATTGATATTATAAATATCAAAATAAATGTTATTTAATAGTTTTTATGAATTACAATAATTTTAGTGGTTAATATGACATATTAAGATTGGTTATATAAATTTTTTTCGAAGTATTAATGCTGTTATTAAATTATCAAAAACAAAATACCCAATAGTGTCAATATTGACATAAAAGAATATTTAAAACAAATATTATATTATTAATTGATATTATATTCCTAAATATATAAGGATCTCCCAAAGGACTTATATCATGATAGGTGTATCCTTAATTGACAACTTGGGGGGTCTATTAGATGTATATTGTATGTTTATTAGCTATATAATATAAAAATACAAAATGACATGGTAATTGTCAAACTAATTAACTAAGAGTTAAAACTAAATGATAAGGTTAATATAATGACCAAACCTATCTAAAATCTATTGGTTGAAAGGATTTCAACACATCCACACCTTATACTTAGAATTATCCACTTTGGATCCATTATAAACTGAATATATATTTATTATTGAATAATACTTTAAGTTATTCCTAAATAGCCCCTCCTCCCCCTTATAAAAGGACAACAATTCTAACAAATTATTCACACCATCAAAGCCTTTTGGATCGGCCAAACCCTACCCAAATATTCTCTCAACATCCCTCACTTAGACCTACATGCCTTAGATTGATTGGAAATAAATCCTAAGGAGACCTTTTGATCAAATCAAAAGGAAGAACCCGATTAAGAGGTAATGTTTTCACCACCATTTTTCAAGTTCCTTTCTTCTTCAACATCTTCTTTCATTGTTATTACAATTATAAAACAATAAATACAATATCTTATATATACTGTGATCTTATTATAAATATTTTACAACCATATTCAGTATTCTATCCATCCATTGAATGACATGTCACCATACGTGTGTACGTACGACTTACCGTCTCCACGTCGTGGTGTAATTGTTTTGAAAAACATTATTATTTGGATGGGTATAATAGTGATTTGTAATTCATGTAAATAATAAATATATCATGATAATAATTCTATCTATATGATATACCATCCAATTATATATTATTTTAATATCAAAATAATGATATTGTCGCTCGTGTGTACGTACGGACTACCGTCTCCACGAATGTGATGAGATTCATTCCCCATCATATCCATTCAAGTATAATTCTCATTTAATGATTAAAAATAATGTTTAAGTGCATGAAATCATTCTAGATATGAATAAGATAAAACCTATCTATAAAAAACATGGCTTATGTAACAAAACATGTAAACGAAAACGAGTAAGTTAACTCCCGAAACAACAATAATAATAAGATATTATTAACAAATCAATGTTAAAAGATCATATATGATAACATATTAATGTATATGATTCTTGTATAATTTAATAATAATTATTTCACCATTATAAAGGAGGTTAACCTACCCTCAACCATGGAAAAGTTCAAGGTAAGGGTTTATTTAACATTCACTTCATTATCCAATGTTGTTTATACGCAATTATCTACTGGGACCTCTTTATCATCCACATCCATGTTTCATAAAAATGTATTTTAATAAATTCTTACTATTTTTTAGAATATGGGTTAATGTAATTTATACCCATGTTTGACTTTTTTTAATAATTTTATAAAGGAATCATTACGTCATTTACCAAACAAGAACCTTTTTAACCATTTCGTCAAATTAAGGGAAGAATGTCTTTTTTTAACTTATACACCGGGTGTGTCTATTTTACACCGTTGTAAAATCTTCGAATCTTCCCTTAAAATCTTGTAATAATATTTTCATAGTAAATTTTATCTTTTACAATTATGTAACTTTTAAATGTTTTAAAGATTTATCTCTCAAAATATTTTTAATTAATGTCCATGTTTACAAAATGATTTTAAAGATTTATTTATATGGACATGAATGTTTTAAAATAATAATTGCTTTCAAAAGTTTCAAACTTGAATGGGACACTTTGATTCAGAAATCTCTTTTATATTACTTCCTTTATAAATGTGTGACAATTCAATGATTTAAAAAAATGATATTTCTCTCAAATAGTTTTTATTTCATCAATGTCAACATCCTTTGATGGTTTTTAAGCTTATTTGAAGTTGATTTATTATGATACAAAACTACCATATTGTATTGAAGGTTATGTGATATGTTTGATTATGGATGTGTTATTTTTATACCATTCATGGTTTATGGATAAAGTATTTACATTACTTATGCTAGTTTCAATTAAAATTTTTATGTTATGTTTAAAGCGGTTCATATAAGGAATGCATTGAAATTAATAAGTGATGGGTGGAGCCTGCTATAGCTCCTCGATGCATCAGTAGGTCTCATGAGACAAACTAGTGTCTTGGCATAAGGCCTTGACAAAATCTTATTTGTAGTCTTGGCACAAGGCCTTGAATATGTGGTTATGATAGTCTGACATTATGAATGCCATAATTATGAAAGTGATTATTGATATTTCATGTGATTGTTAAACTAGTAGAATATCTATGTGAATAAGTGAATGGAATTATTTCATTTTATGTTTTCCATATTAGGCTGAAGTTCCAGTTTAAAAGCTTTTTGTTTTAGTTATACATCGCCTGAAATGTTTATTTTTATTTTTGAAAGTTTCTTCTATATTGTTATCTTAACTGAGCATCTTAGCTCACCTCTTTCTATGTTTTATTTTTTCCAGGATGTGAAAAAGTTTTTTATAAATGACTTGCAGGGACAGTATGAGGGGATAATAGTGTGGAATGTGGAGACTATATTGTTGTAGTTTTCATTTTATGATGTAATGTAAACTTTATGAATGTATCTAGTGATTCCAAGGATACTAAACTAATCGCTCTTTGAAGACTTGATCATTTGTGATCATGGCAATGTTATGTGATAATGCACCAACTCTGGGTAACGGGGCTCGGGCCGTTACAGTTGGTATCATAGAATTTTTGTACAAATGTTGGAGGCTAGATTTAAATAAACTATGATTAGAGAACATAGAACTAAGACAGACTTTAAGATTAGTATAGAAAAACTTCCTAGAATTTTTTTATTGTAGAAATTTTGTTAGTTTTTAGAGAAATAAATCCATGTCTATATATGAGTAGGTAGAGGCGGTACCTAGGGGTAAATCCCGAAAACACCGCTGTGAGCTAGACTCGAATGGGAACTGCTGTACGACAACAGGCCATGCTGCACGTTTGGTTACGACACTCTCGGAAGATATGCTTGGGATAATTCTCAATTTCTTTATAACCCATTATGAAGGCTTTATGAGTATATACTTCCTCAAAGAAAACATTTTTATGATTATGGATTATATCCCTAAATAGTTCAATTTATGTTAAGTGTTTTACAAGTATGGAATTATGTATTTTGATTTATAAACTGATCGAGTCTATGCCATTGTTTAGAAATGGCGCTCAATAGAAGGAATGAGAACTCCAGCATTACGCATGATCAAAAGAGTAAGAAGGATCATATATTTCATGGTCTTAAGCCTGAATTTAGAAGGGAAACATACTCCCACGTATTATCATCATATGATGAAATAATATCATGTGTTGATAAGATAAGTAATGAATAATTGGAGTATTATGGCTTTTAAGGGAAGACAGAGAAGGAAAGGACGATAGAGAGAAGGACAGATAAAAGGAAGAAGGTAAAAAAGGATTTTCCTATATGTGATAACTGTGGAAAGAATCACCTTGGAAAATACTTGAAGGGAATGGGAGTATCTTATAAGTGTGGAGAAAAAGGACACCAAGTACCTAACTACAAGGGTAAGAAAAAGGTTTCAAATGTACAATGCTTTATCTACAAGGAGTTTGTACACTATGCGAACCAATGTCTCAATCATCAGACTATGCCACAAATTATTCTATTGGATAACAATCAAGTTATGATTCGAACACAGATGAAGAGGAATGACTAGTGTTCTTATGTTGTTATTTTTGAATTATTTCATTGAAGTGTTGTATCAATGATGTACTTGAAATAAATACGGATTGTATTTAAGTACTATTTCATTGAGGATTTAAGAATTTTTGGTAGTAAGAAGAGTGACTCTACAGCAAGTTAAACTTTTTTGAAACAACATGGTTGAAGGAAAGATAAACCTTATTATGGTCCTAATATTGAGGTACTCGTTTTGGAATAAGATATGGTTTATTTGGTAAATTATATTGGATATTCTTGACTGCCTTGAAATTGATTAAAGATTTGTATATTCCATCAAAATTGGATTTTACAACATTTTTGGATAGAAGGAGTATATCTAGTATTCTATAACGAATAAGGGATAATTAATGTAATCAATACGGTTTTATGGGAATTCAGTATGTTTTAGTGTTTTAATAGAATAAATGATGATGTTTTTCACATGTTATTACGCAGAAAAAAGGATCTTCAATGAGTTTACCTTCCTTAAAAATTTCGGACTACGTGTTTGGAAAGAAGTATTTCAGATAAATCTAGTTTTATATTATTATTGGATTTACATGTTAGGATAACCCAGTGGTCCGGCGGCAACCCATCGCGTCCCGTAAGGCCACGAGACTTGAACCCGCAACCGAAGGGCGATAAGGGTGTAGTACCTACCACTGCCCCACGTGATGTCCTAGATTGAATAATGTAGTCAGTTTTTAAAAAAATTGTGTTAGATGAATTATAAATTCATTTTTTTAACCCTATACTAATAGGATAAATAGAATATTATATTTATGTTATGTTGTCTTTTAGAGTGAAATATGTGTTTTTGGTACAAATTAGTTAAAGGATGAGACTCTACTTGTCAGGTATATATTTTTCATCTTCTCTTATTCAATGACGAAATTAATTTTTATACTTTAGTGAAGGGATCTTAAAACAAAAAATGGATTATCATAATACCATATGTTTTTTTTTTGAACTGATGGTATTTTAAATCATCATAGATAGATTAATTTGAGGCCCTCAAGTTTACACTTGTTTGTGATTGATGACCTCAATCACTAACTATAATATTTATGTTTTCCACCAATTATATGTCTCTAATTTCCACCAATGTTCTCCTAAACGATATCAAAATTTGGTGGTGACCCATTCATTTCCTTTTTTCCACTTATTAAGACTAAATTTTATTAACCTAATTTCCGATGTGGTTTTTCCCCAAGGTATTTTCTGTTTTGAGCCTTTTATTTTTGAAAAATAATTTCAAATTTCAAGGACACAATTTATTGAAGGAGGGAAGAATATACAACCCCATTATTTCATAGTACGTTATTTCTTCAAAGTAATTCAATAACATTCACTATACGCAACACCGAGTTCTAGTGCACCATGACTTACCAAACTAGCAGTTCAAAAGCAGTTATAAATAGTATTAACTGAATTTTTAACTTCATATAATCCTTATAATTTTAGAATCCATATTATGAGTTTCTTTGACATAATATACGAACAAATACAATTTTTGAGATAAAAGAAGTATTTTTCAAAAAATGCAATTTTATCACCTTTTAATGGCGAAGTTTTTTAAATCCAATATTTTAAAATTTTATATATGAAATTTGAAAAAATAAACTTCTTCTTTAGAATTTGGAATACGAATTTAGTTTCAATAATTTTTGGGGTTTCTCTGATAACTTTCATATTTGATTGAATAGTGAAAAAAATTATATTTTAATTGAAAACAACTTTTTTAATCAAAATAATTTATAGTGTTAAATTATACATTTTAATGGTTTGGAAGTATAAATAGATTATATTTTTCCCATTTAATCCAATGATGGTCCTTGTAAGTAATTTCACTTTCAAATTGAACATAAACAAGTGTCAAACTTTTGATAGTTATTATATCTTAAAAATACTTCTTTTGGTTTTGACAGCGAGAATGAATTTTAAATTAATAAATGAAACATATATGTTTTGAATTTGGTAAAATATACTTCACTATTGAATTCATAATATCAAAATTAGCTTAGGGTTAATTTTTGGTATTTTTCTGAAAACATTTAATTATTTATGAATAGTGAAAAACACTGATCTATAGTTTAAAATCGAATTTTTTTTTAAATAATTATTTAGTTTATTTAAATTTATTTTATGGAAAAATAGATACATAATACCTATATAAGTTCAATGTAATTAATTGGAGTCAGTTTATAATAATTTTAGATATATAAAAATCTTATTGACCTTTTCACCGTCTTTTACCCACCTCTTAGGTGAATTTGCAAATTCACATAAAACATAATTTTACCACTTCGGTGATTGGAATTTCGAAAATCTGAGAAATATGGTTAATATAAAAGAGTAAAATGATGTTCAACGAGATAAAAATAATTTGTCATGAATAGTAACTTTTTACTTTTATTTACCACGGTTAAAAGTAAATAGGGTAATTAAGGGTAAAAATGATATTAATATTACCCTAACACATTTCATAATTCTATTGGACAAGTGTATATAGACCAAAAACAACCATAGGAATAAAATATTATCATTTAGGTCCACTTGGATTTGATTAGGACATTAATTATTATTTAATTCAAAGAAGAGTTCAAAGAGTTTAAATCAATGTTTAATTACTAAATTTTTTTTAATATCGGGTTATACATAAGATAAATTCGATTTTAAATATTAATTAGAAATATAAAAAGCTTTCCTACATAATGAAATTTTATTTATAATTTTTAGACATTAAATTATTTAATTTACTTATGACACAATGGTGATACAGTAATTACCTAATTAATGAAGTATTAAAATAATTGATATTATAAATATCAAAATAAATTTCGTTTGAGACTTTTTATGAATTCCAATAAATTTATAGGTTAATATGACATATTAGTATTGGTTATATAAATTGTATTATAATTAATAATGCTGTTATAAATTATCAAAAACATAATACCCAATAGTGTCAAAATTGACATAAAAGAGTTTTTAAAACACATATTATATTATTAATTGATATTCTATTTCTAAAAATCTAATATCTGGCCAAAGGACTTATATTATGATAGGTGTAGAATTAATGGACCACTTGGGGGTCTCTTTGATGTATATAGTATGTTTATTAACTATATATTATAAAAATACAAAGTGACATGGTAAATGTCAAACTAATTAACTAATATTTAAAACTAATAGATAAGGTTAATATAATGACCAAAACCTAAAAAAAATATTGGTTGAAATTATTTCGTCTCATACCCACATTAGACTTTGAATAATCCACTTTTGAGTCATTGGAAATCGAATATGAATTTATTATTGAATAATACTTTAAGTTTTTCCTAAAGAGCCCCTCCTCCCCCTTATAAAAGGACACCACTTATAACCAATTCATCACACCATAAAATCCTTTTGGCTCCTCCAAAACCTTCCCAAATATTCTCTCAACTTCCCCCAGTTTTACCTAGAGGCCTTAGTTTGATCAAAAATCCAACCTATGGAGCCCTTTTGATCAAATCAAAAGGAAGAACCCGATGAAGAGGTAATGTCTTCACCACCCTCTTTCAAGTTCCTTTCTTCTACAACTTATTCTTTCTTTGTTATTCCCATTATAAAAAAATAACTCCAATATATTATATATATTGTGATGTTATTATAAATATGGTAGAACCATATTCAGTATTTTATCCATCCTTTGAATGACATGTCACCATATGTGCGTACGTACGGCTTACCGTCTCCGCGTCGTGGTGTAATTGTTATTCAAAACATTATTATTTGGATGGATTTAATAATGATGCGTAATTCATGTATATAATAAATATAACATGATAATGATTATTTATATATGATATACCATCCAATTATATGTTAATTTAATATCAAAAGAATGATATTGTCTCTCGTGTGTACGTATGGACTACCGTCTTCATGAACGCAATGAGATTCATTTCACATCGTATCCATTCAAGACTAATTCTTATTTAATGATTAAAAATAATTATAAAGGTCTTGATATCATTATGGATATGAATAATATATAACATATCCATAACAAACATGGATTATGTAACAAATCATATAAAAGAAAACGAGTAAGTTAACACCGGAAAAAACAATAATACTAAGATATTATTAACAAATCAATGTTAAAAGATCATATATGATATCATATTAATGTATATGATTCTTGTATAATTTAATAACAATTATTTAACCATTATACATGAGGTTAACCTACCCTTAACCAAGGAAAATTAGTAGGTAAGGGTTTATTGAACAATTTCTTCATTATCCGAGGTTGTTTATACGTAATTATCTACTGGGTCATCTTTATCATCCGCATCCATGTTTCTTAAAAATTTACTTCAAAACATTATTATTATTTTATAGAATATGGGTAAAAGTCATTTATACCCTTGTATGACCTTTTATTATAATTTTATAAAGGAATATTTATGCCATTTTCCAAACAATGACTTTTTTACCCTTTTCGACAAATTAAGGTTAGAATGTATTTTTTAAACTTATATGGTGGGTGAATATATTTTACACCATTGTAAAATATTCGAAGCTTCCCTTACAAGCTTACAATAATCTTTTCATATTATATTTTTTGTTTTATAATTATATGACTTCAAAATGAATTTAAGCATTTATTTATATGGACATGAATGTTTTGAAATTATAATAATTTTCAAATGTTTCAAAGTGGTTTGAGACACTTTGATTAGAAAACCTCTTTTAAATTACTTCCTTTATAAATGTGTGACTTTTCAATGATTTGAAAAAATATATTTCTCTCAAATAGTTTTTATTTCATCTATATCAACATCATTTGGTGGATTTTAAACTTATTTGAAGTTGATTTATTATGATACAAAACATCCATATTGTATTGAATGTTTTCTGATATGTTTAACTGTAGATGTGTTATTTTTATACCATTAATGTTTTATGGATAAAGTATTGAAATTTCGTATGCTAGTTTTAATACGAATGTTTATGTTATGATTAAACCTATTCATATGAGGAATGCATTGGACTTAATAAGTGATGGGTGGATCCCTCTATAACTCCTCGATGCATCAGTAGGTCTCATGAGACAAACTAGTGTCTTGGCTCAAGTCCTTGACAAAATCTTATTTGTAGTCTTGGAAAAAGGCCTTGACTATGTGGTTATGATAGTCTGGAATTATGCATTCCATCATTATGAATGTGATTATTGATATTTCATTTGATTATTCAACTAGTAGAATATTCATGTGAATAAGTAAATGGATTTATTTCATTTTATCTGTTCTATATTATGTTAAAGATAATGTTTAAAAGGATTTTTCTTTATTTATACATTGCCTTAAATGTTTATGCTTATTTATAAAAGTTTCTTCTATATTGTAATCCTTACTGAGCATCTGAGCTCACCCCTTTCTATGTTTTATTTTTCCTAGGATGTGAAGAAGTATTTTATGAATGACGTGCAGGGATAGTATGAGGGGATAAGAGTGTGGACTATGGAGACTATATTTTTGTAGTTTTTATTTTATGATGTAATGTAAACTTTATGAATATTTCTAGTGATACCAATGCTACTAAACTAATCGGTCATTCGAGACTTGATCTTTTGTGATCATGACAATGTTATGTAATAATGCACCGACTCTGGGTTACTGGGACCGGGGCGTTACAAATACTTAGTGAGATTCTTTTTGGTTATTTTACACACACCCCTCACACACAATTCAGTGAATGTATATTATATTTTATCTCACTTAGGTATGAAAAATCATTTTAGAGAGGTGAAATTTTTCTTCTTTGGAAACTTGTCCGAATCGCGAGGAGACATCATAAGACGTGGAGTTTGTTTTGTCATTTTTGAGTAATTTTGTTATTTATGTATCTTTTCACATTATTTTTGAGACATTTGTATCAATATTATATTTTATTATTTTTAGAATAACCATAATATTTATATATTTACCACCTCATGTAGGATCCTTTGTTAATTAATTCCTAAATGTTTTATCTTGATTCCAATGTTCTTTTCTATAGTCCATGGTGAACCGAAATTCTATTCAAGTCATATAAAGACAATATTTGGTTAAGATTATTTTGGGTAACTTGAGTGGGTTTGTGAAATCATTAATATTATAAATCATATGAAAAAAATATCCGAATTTAATACTATAATTATATAACTGAGTGTATGTCTTTTAATAAAAATTGAGCCTTATCCATCATAAAAACATAATTTTCAACTCAACCAACATTTCTACACTATCAATTATAAAATACATTGTAAACCACAAAGTGATAAAAATATTTATATAGGAAACCTACCATTTATTTATATTTTCTAATTTTTTTCCTAATTCATTTTAAAGAATATCACATATTTTGTAATAGTAAAATGTTCCAAAACCATTTATAAATTTCTATCATATTAAAACAAATCCAAAATGAAAATGAAATACATTTTAAAAAAAATTTACCAATGTAATAATGATATAAAATAAATAAACTGAAAACACTAGCATGGTGTAATATAACTAGATAAAAAGAAAGAGATTACAAAATGCTTAATGTATTTGGATCCACTAAATCATCCTGAAAATGACCTTTCATCATTTTAAACTCACTGGGAAATCATATGAGTGATATCTAACTTAGTTCATCATATTTCTCTCTCGAGGGTCCCATAATGAAAAACCTACACATATCTCTTAGTACCCTATTTGGTTATCATGTAAAAAATAAACCCCTTGGATGGAAACAATTTAGGTTACATTATTTCCTAAAAACTATATGTTTTCATAAAATTCATCAGTAAATTTAAAATAGCTACCTTACCCTCCCATTATATCTATTGGCGGTGGTGGGAAACTAAAAGTATCTTTATAATCACATTAATAAACACTTTAATAAAAAGAAACAACCCACATATTTCTTATAAAAACCTCGCATGAAACAAACCCTTTTGCATCCATGAATATACATCTCTAAGACAAATACCCAATGTTAATACATTTCAAATAAAACATATCATAAACAATTTATAAAACCCAAGTATTTTGATTTCCATCAAATTAATCCAACATTAGATAGTGTGCATCAAAGGAAACACTATTCCTAACCCAACTATAAAATAAAATTATTAAAATAAAAAATTTATATAATATAGGTGGTGTTTATTTTTTTTAATTGAATTGATGAATTATTAAATATTTTTAAAAAATACTTCCATAATAAAAATAATAAAATAAATTAAAAATATTTTCATTAATAAATTGGTTATTTATAGAAAATTTTTTGTATAATTTATTTATTTATTTTTTATATATTTCATTTCATTTATGTACATAATTTCCAAAAAATAACATCCAAATTGTCACACATTAATTTTTTTTAAAAAAATGTGAAATACTTTATTTTTAGACGAATAATAAAAACAATCGATTTAAAAATTCACTTTTATAAAAAGATAATGATATCATATTAAGTAAATTGTTAAAAAAATTATTTTTCTAAAATGAATATATATTTAATAAGTAATATAATTAAGATAAAATATTACTTTGATCCCTGAAACATATAATAATTTTTTTGAACTCGTTGGAATGTTTTTTCATGTAATATTGACCCTTCATTTTAATTAATGATATATTTACAATGTTTTATTATATATTTATATAATTAAAATCAAGATAAGACTCAATTTTTAGGAAATACAATTAATTACATTAGATTCAAAATTATAAATTAATTTGATGCAAAATCATTTCTATACATAGAAAAAAATATTAAAATTGTATTCATTGGGTTTGGTAAAATTGTATTTAATGTCATTTCTACTACCTATTGAAGATAAATATTATAAAATGGGTTATTTATTTTTAATTAGATAAATTAATATATTAAAAGATATTTAACATAATTTTTTGTCATAATGAATGACAACCATGGTAAATATTTACCACCTTAGTGATGGGTAAAATGGGTTAAAAATAAATGAAAAATGATTTAATAGAAAAAAACATTCCTAAAAATTCATAGATTTTCCTACTAATATCATAAAATTTATAATTTTTTTCAATGATATTTTTTTTCCACTTTTACATCAAAATGACTTTTATAATATAAATATATTTAGGTTATTCCCTATGTGACCCTCCCATAACTCATAAAAGGAATCCTCTTTTTCTAAAATATATGAAAAAATTTCCAACCAATAAATCAATTAATACTATTTCAAATGGTTTCATAGAATAATAACATTCGTTATTTATCTCTAGGTCTTACCATAGGACTATCCTAAAAAGGAAAAAATTTTAATCATTTGAGGTTTCTCAATGAAGTTGCAATTATCTTAATTAACTCCTTAAAAATTTATTTCATATTATACATCCAATAAATAAGTTGTATTGAACCCAAAATAATTAATATGACATAAATATTAGTATTATTTGAGACTATGATTTTGTGTTAATCATTTTTCAACAAATTTCCATCTATAAGAATACAAAAAATTCACTTATGTGTACTTATAGCCTATGTTCTCCACATAGTGGGATAAATAATTATTCCTCAATATATTATAGGTATAATAATAAAGGTTTTATTAAGTAAACATATTTTATATTTTTTAATTAATTAATATCCTTGAAATATTTTATATCATCAAGCTTGTTACCCTTCCATACATTGGAAAATGTTTACATAGCTCATGTATACATATAGAGTATCATCGCCATTAAGTGATAGAATTTATTCTTCTACTACAATAATAAATTTATGTCTCTAAAATTTAATTAATTTAATTAGAAATAAATTTATAAAATTATTATAATAATAGGGATACTGGTACCAGTACATTATTCATTTTACCATTATCAATATATTGAAGTATTTTTAGAGAAATTGTCCGAACATCCATAAGTAATCGATATAAGACTAAAATATTAAATGAAAAATTTTATAATATTTATGAAAAGTACATAATATTTCATATATAGATATTTTTTATATTATATAATTAATTAATAAATTTTAATTCAATATACAAGTGAGTTAAACATGTATGACTAATGCAAGTCACAAGGTGTGGATTATTTATCTCATATCCACTTCAATGTGAAAAGGTTTACATTATGCGCCTAATAAATTTTATATTTATTATATACTTCCCCTATTTAAAATTATTTAATGATTCTATATTTACCAATTGTATTAATTTTTTTAAATTTTCTTATCTATTTATGTTGGATTGAATAAAAATTAAAAACACAGTCATGGGTATCTATTAAAATCCCTTTTTATTTTTGGACTATTTATATTATGATATCCTTTGGGAAAATTATATAATTATAATATTTTACTCATTATATAATTTATTGTCTTGTATTTATACATTGGTTTACATTATTTTATTACCTTTCATGTCAAGATGGATTATAAATTAATAAGAATGTTCCATGTAAGAATCATTCATTTTAAAAACTATGTTTTAAATTTATCCTTCAAACTCTACTTTATTTATTTCAATGTTCTGTTAAATGTCCCAAAAATGCTCTTATTTAAAATTAATTGTTATATAAAGGTAATTTTGAATTATTTTTATGTTTTTAATAATGGATATGATAGGAATATTTTAAAATTTTAGTATTTTTTTTATTCTAAAATTCTTAAGAAAGTTAAAAATATGGTTGTTGTGCATGTGTAGCTTGTGATTAATGTATCATTGTAATATATAATTTACTTTATCAAGTATATTTTCAAATTTTCCACCAATATTTTCAAATATAATAATTTTATCATCAATTTTGCAATTTTTATTTTATGATGATATTAAAATAAAAGTTTATTTTTTTAACGAAATTACTTGTTTTTTAAAAATTATTTTTGAGTTCATTTCTATGACATGTTAAAAAAATCGTGTATAGAATATATTTCATTTTAACTTATATTTTCCATTATCTTTATCAAAAGAAATGTAGTTCTTTGAAAAAATTCAATTCTGAATAAATCGGTGATCATTCAGCATCCTTTACTAATTTATGTACTATAAGTTATTTATGGTCATTCACTTTATTGTGGACATATTATATACCAATACACATTTTTAAAATATTTCAATTCAACATTGTTTCACTTCTTTGTCATATATTTTTACTATCAAGGGTTATAACCACAACATTTTTGTTCTATTAATTATATACTATTACCTAATAAGGTAACTGTTGAATAAATATTATTAAAGATTTAATTTAATTTACTTGTTATATATTTATTTTCCAAATTTTGTTTTTAATGTAGATAATTATTGATTTGTAAGATATTTTCAGTATAAAGTATTTTTATTTTTTAATAGATGAATAATATATAGGATGCGGAAGCGATTGGGTGAGCCTCATTATAGATATCTCATTAATGAGTTGATATTTACAATGATATAAAATATAAATTGGTATATCGTGGTCAATGTGATATAATATAACAATGGTTTCATTATAAGGCCCCATGCCTTAAACATTACTTAATCTTGAGTTATTACAAGATTACACCTTGAGGATCTTTTTAGGTTTAGAGTTTTATAGAATTAGATCATAAATCATGCATTACATTCCACATTTAAACAAGGTGGTTACATTAAAGACAATATTCACTTTTCCCATCAAAGGAATCATATTTAAAACAACACATGGATTCATTCATTACACTTCCTTGACATTATAATCACATCATGTACCTTTCCCTTGACTTGTGAAAAACATTTCAAAAACATGGTATGAGCATAAAAAGCTAATTAAGAGATATAAAAGAAAGAAATGAAAATATTATTCCATGTATACATAAGAATTAATGAAATTATACTTTACTCATAAAACATAAGCACTTTAACATACCTCATCAAATCATGAATAAATCATAGAAATCATAAGACATAAAGGTAACATTAGGTATTCATAACATTTTTACATAGGGATTAACCCTCATGGTTATGTTTGGAATACCCATCACAGTATATTCCCAAAATCTCTTTAGGGAAACCTTAGCGTTTAACCCCTTCGCGTTACCCAATACATTGGAGAGCTATCAATGGCTAACCCGAACTTAGTATATCACGGAACCACCCGTCTTCATAATAAATTCCCAAGAACCATAACATAATCATTTCACATAAAACATGCATAAAGGAAACATAACATTTCCTCATTTCAATCAAAAGATATCAAAAACACCTTGATATAATAAAAACATTATCAAAACCATTTTCTATACAAAAATAAAAAAAAGTAAAACATTGTATTTATTTTTCATTAAAAAAAGTTATGGCTTGTAGTGGATACCGAAACTCAAATAATGGTCACGGTGGTGGAGAAGCCGTTGTCTCCGCATACATATGACAAAAAAATTCCCTTTTTTCGTTTAGTAAAACGCTTCGTATAAAAAGATTCATTTTTAATAAATGTAAAAGTAAAAGGGGTTTATACACCGTATAAAAAAAGTTGTGTATAAAACAAAATATGCCTCAATTAAAGGAGATTAAGGCGTAGTCCCATACCACTTTTATGCTTTTAACATTTTAAACCATTAATATCTATATAAATAAATCCTTAAAAAACATTTTGGAAACATGGGTATTATTGAGAAATATTTATATCAATATGTCACGACCCGCCTTCACCAAAAGGAGGGAAGGGTCAGCAAATTTCCAGGCCCTTCCTTCTTTAAGTTGAAGGAGAGATAATGACCCCCGAGACCCGCTTTCAATAGGTCTCAGAGTGGAGACTAGCACCAAGGGTATAGAAATTTCTCAAAAATGGAAGGCATTACCCCTTTTTGTTTTATAGGATCAGGAGATAAGATGATGAAACTCAACAACACCAAGATAAAAGAAAATTAAAACCAAAATTATACCATTCCCACATGCATGTCATAAAAGTAAAAGCCACAAGTACAAAAAAAGGTGACTACAAACTTAAGTACCAAAGAAAGAAAAACATCAACTGCAACTCCCTCAAAGGTCCAAGCTAGTATGGTCCCTCGAGATCCCCGAAGACCTCCTGGAAACCTGAAAGATGTTTTATATACATATGGTGAGCATATAAGTACACTAAGTAGGGAAAATCAAAGACTCTCATGCACAAGTTGGGGAACGTACTAAAGTCCCGTGAGAAAAGGAGTAAACCAAACACCTATCAAGGTAAACTATCCACCCAAGCCTCACCAAGGCACACTCCCCAAATAACTCAACTCAAGTAATATATATAATAAGAGCACATCGTTGTTTGGGTACCCCACGCCACTTTCCCACTGGTTATTGAGACATCCTACGCATCGGACCAATCCCGCCATTCTCACCGTAGTCCCACTACCACAACCGCGCGCACACACCTGGGCCACAACCACACGTAGTCCCACTGCCAAATCCCGCCCGCAAACACTTAGGCTGCAACTATCACACATAACCACGCCTACAAACACCTAGGCCAGAACAACCACCACCACGCCCGAAGACACATGGGCCTCATCCCGAAGACACTTGGGAAACCGCCTGCCGCACACACCTGGCCAACCACCGCACTACCCCGCCCGATTGTTCTTGGGCTAATAATGGACCTCATTCTATCACAGTATTCCCTAAGATACTTGGGATATCCGGGAAAGGGATTAGAAAAGGAGCTAATAACCAGACACTAAGAATAGTATTGGGAAAAACACCCTCCCCCATGAAATGGGGGTGTTCGGCACTAAGTGCTCAACTTGGGTGGGGACGAATAAGAAACACAAAGCATACAAGCATATATATAGGTAACAAGCACTCACCCGAAACTAGGTTTTTCTTCAGACAACCTAGAGATCAAAACAGCTCTCAAGTCCGAGTCGCAACTCTCTCCATCAAAATCCATTTGTCCCATTCATTTTTTCATGTTCAGTAATATTGTTCAAATAATTTTATGCTCTACTGGGAAACTAACACCATAAGCATAACCAAGGAAAGGAATCCAGCCAATCGTCAATTTAAACATTCACACCCGGTTCTCTTGTAACGTCACAACAACAAAGGAAAAGTGAGAACCCTCGAAGTACTGGAACTAGACAACCATGAGACACTACCTCATGTCCCCTCCCCCAAAAAGGTTCTTCATCAACAGAGGATCCCACCCCAATTTGTGATATAAACAAGGTAACCACCCGATCTCAAAACTCACAAACACTAAATCCATAACATCAGGGTATCCCATCCCCAATTCACAACCACTGAGAGTATAAAAACAGGGATCTCGTCCCCTCCCACATCTCCAGCAACTGGCCCACCGGGTATTTTCAGATTTAAAAGTTTTAACACACTCCATGATTTCAATTCCATGTATCTTAACCGGGGGATATCACAAGGGTTGATCCTGGTGAATTCAATTTATTAAGTCGAGTATACATGATTAACCAATTTACTTTTCACAGTAGGAGTTTATAATTACAAAACAAGCCATTTAAAACATCACGAGGAGTTCATTAGTGCACAGACAACGACCACCAACAACCTCGATTTTCAGAAACGTGTTAGCCAGCACAACTTAGAAAGATGATTTTAATATAAAAAACATCAACGATCACATCCCCCCTTCATTCCTTATAGGATTCGTTCATTATCTTTATTTAGGTATGGTTTATCCAATTCTACAGAAACAAAAACACACCCACCCCACATGATACACAAAAGAGAGAGGCGAAGGAGAAATTCCCAACTTATTGATAGATGATCGATGTTTAGGTCGGGCACGGAACATTACGGATACCGATGCGGCGCACCCGATGCACCAAAAGCTGTTCGTGAAAATCCGCGATCAAGGAAAGAAGAAACCACGGCTAACCCTTAGTTTATAAGAGCCACGAACAGTTGAGGTGAGAACGTGAAACCGCGTAAGGCGTGGGGTCGTGGGTTGGCCACGTGGCCCCACTCGTCATTAAAGGGGGTCGGGTGGTTTAAACTGACTCATTAATTCATTAAGTATTTAATTAAAAATCTTATGCACGTTACGAGTCTTTAAAACACGCTCAAACAGGTCAAAATAGGGTTTAAAACCCTAATTGCGCGAACACCACTGGAAAGAACCCGCGGGGTAGGCCAGAGCCACCGGTGGCTGAGGGATACCTGTGGGTTACGGCTACCGGTAGGCTAAGGCTACCGGTCAGCCAAGGCTATCGGTATGCCAAGGCTACCGAAAAGACAAGGCTACCGGTAGGCCAAGGCTACCGGTGGGCCAAGGATACCGGTACTCAAAGGCTATCGGTAGGCCAAAGATACCGGTAGGACAAGGCTACCGGTATGCCAAGGTCACCGGTACGTCAAGGCAACCGATAGACCAAGGCTACCGGTACGCCAAGGATACCGGTTGGCCAAGGCTACCGGTACACCAAGGCTATCGGTATGCCAAGGCTACTGCTACGCCAAGGCTACTGTTAGGCCTACACCGCCGTGATTCCAAGACCAGAAAACCCAACTCTACATTTTCACAAAGTAAAGGATCCCCAAAAAACCCGGGTCGTTACATCAGATACCTCTTAAACTATTCTCGTCCCCGAGAATCAAAAAAAACCAACCAGATGGAAAGAGAAGGTCCGAACAACCACCCCAAAAGATACCTCTTAGAAGTGAACCCATGCTAACTAAAAAAACTACCTTGACAAGAACCAAGCAACATACCATGCCAAACTGCCCAGGCATGTGGATTAGGGAGTCTCTTCCCCCATGTCAAGATATTGTCCGCTTTGGGCGACACTGACTCGCCCACACGTGTTTAATCGCATCCACCTTAATTCGTCTTGATTAGGGGGTGGGTTCTCTCCTCCCCCATAGCCGGGGATTTTCACACATCATCAGAGGAAAGAAAACAAGTACGTTTCATAGCCAAAAAGACAAAACGTTCTACCACAACAAGTACAACAAGGAAAAAAACTCAAAACAACTCGGGGTACTGGGTACGCATATGTACTTCCCTCTCCCACGTACTCTCCTCAAGCCCACCATGTCTCCACAACACACGAAGCAAGGTAATGGTTCTCCCATGAAGCACCTTCTCATTGTGATCCTCGATCATTACTGGTCTCTCTACAAAGGTCACGTCGTCCTCGATGTCCAGCTCACCCCAATCAAGGACGTGTTAATCGTTGTGTAGATACCGACGAAGCTGGGACACATGAAAGACATCATGTATCCTCAGTAGCGGCGGTGGTAACACTAGCTGATAAGCCACTTCCGACCAGCCCAACACTTCGAAGGGTCCGATGAACCTGGGAGAAAGCTTACTCCCCTTGCCGAACGTCCGCTGCCCACGCCAGGGGAGACCTTCAGGAACACGTGGTCTCCAACCTCAAACTCCAAGGGCCTCCTTCTGGTATCAGCATATGACTTCTTTCGGTCCTAGGCCGCCTTCATGCTTTCCCGTATGAGATGAACCTTCTCTATCGTGCTCTGCACCACCTACGAGCCAAGGATGTCTGCCTCTCCCAATTCGGCTCAACGCATAGGTGAACGACATGTCCTCCCATACAATGCTTCAAATGGGGCCATACCGATGGTAGATTGATATCTATTATTGTAGTTGAACTCCACTAGGGGATAGTGTCGCACCCATGATCCTCCTGAGTCCAGAACACATGCCCGCATCATATCCTCCAATGTATGGATGGTGCACTCTGTTTGTCCATCATTATGGGGATGCAAAGCAGTGCTAAGACATAACTGGGTGCCAAAATCATGCTACAATCCTCTCCAGACTCACGAGGTAAACCGTGCATCCCTATCCGAGACTATAGACCTCGGAACTCCATGAAACCGCACCACCTCATCCACATACCTTCGTGCCAAAGTATCCACTGCACTCGACTCCCTGATCGCCAGAAAGTGAGCCCATTTTGTTAACCTGTCCACTACCACCCAGATGGTATCATATCCCCCTTGGATCTTGGGTAGTCCCATGAAAAACTACATCGATATTCCATCCCACTTCCACTCGGGGACATCTAGAGATTACAGTAGGCCACCTGGAACTCAGTGTTCAGCCTTCACTTGCTGACACACTAAGCACTTGGCCACAAACTCTGCCACTGCTCGCTTCACTCCGGACCACCGAAACTGTCTCTTCAATCCCTGGTACATCTTGGAAACTCCTGGGTGTACTACTAGGGGTGAGTTGTGGAACTCACTGAGAACCTTGCCGCACATCACTCCTGGAACAAAAAACCTTTCCTGGAAAAGCATCTGGTTCTGACCTTCCTCTGTCCATCCTTCCGGAGCATTGCCCTGGTCAACTCGGTCACACATAAATTCTCACTCTAGGTCTCCCCACTGAGATTCCTCCGCTTGCTGCAGCAGAGAAGACTACACTATCATCTGATATAGACAACCTCTACCACCATCCATCCTCGCATCCAGGTGTAAGTCATCCGTCTCCTCCATCGCCTTCCAGGAATCCACCGACTCTCGGACCGCATCCTTCTGCGTCCTCCTGCTCAAGGCATCAGCCACTAAATTTCCCTTTCCCTCAATATAAGATATCTCGAAGTCGTAATCCTGGAGGAACTCCTCCCATCTCTGCTGTCGCAAGTTGATGTCCAACTGGGAGAAAAATATAACTCAAGCTATTGTGATCTCTGAAGACCACAATGCATTCTCTGATGAGGTAGTGCTACTATAACATTAGCGAAAAAATAACCGCTGCAAGCTCCAGGTCGTGGGTGGCGTAATTACACTCATGGGGGCGTAGCTGCCTGGACCCATAAAAGATCACCCCTTGTTGCTGCATCAACACACATCCCATGCCCTGTCTTGAAGCATCACAGAACACCTCATAGGCCGCCCCTTATTCTAGTAATCTCAGCACTGGGGCACTAACCAACTTCTCTTTCAGATAGCTGAAGGCTGACTCGCACTGCTCACTCCACCAGAAAACCTGGTACTTCTTGGTAAGGGCTGTCAATGGGGCTGCTACTCAGGAGAAGTTTGGTACGAAACTCCGATAGTAACCTGCCAGCCCATGGAAACTACGGACCTCTGCCACATTCTTGGGTGCTTCCCAAGAAACAACCGCCTCAACATTTGATGGTTCCACCGATACCCCCTACTCGGACACCATGTTCCCAAGGAAATGCACTTCTCGTGTCCAGAACGTGCATTTCGACAACTTCCCATAGAGCTGATGATGTTGGAGGACCTCCAAAACTATCCTCAGGTGCTCTTCATGGTCCTCTTTTGACCTCGATTAGATCTGGATATTGTCGATGAACACAACCACGAACCGATCCAAGTACTCCTAGAAGATGGAGTTCATAAGCCCCATGAACACAGTCGGGGAATTCGTAACACCGAAGGGCATGACTACGAACTCAATATGTCTATATCTGCACCTGAAGGTCATCTTTGGGATGTCTCTCTCCTTACTCTCAACTGGTGGTACCCAGACCGTATATCGATCTTCGAGAACCATCCTGCGCCTTTCAGCTGGTCGAAAAGATCGTCTATCCTCGGAAGAGGGTAGCGATTCTTGATCGTCACCTGATTCAGCCTCCTCTATTCTATGCACAACCTAAGACCACCATCTTCTTTATTTGAGAACAAGAATGGAGCACCCCACAGTGACACACTCATCCGAACATAACCCCTCTTCATCAGATCACCAATCTGAATCCGCAACTCCAGTAATTCTGAAGGTGCCATCCGGTAAAGAGCCATCGTGATCGGACGAGCGTTGGGCTGCAGGTCTATCCCGAACTCGATATCACGTCGAGGGGGTAGAGTCGTCACCTCCTTAGTAAATATGTCCATAAACTCATGGAAAACCACTGGCACCCCCACCATCTCAGCATCTACTGACTCTAGGGACAACTCGGTTAACAAGGAGAGGAGGGGCTCCTCTCACCTGCTGCCCTTCTGGCCGCTCCTCTCGCCGGTGAAGGTAACACGGCGGCCGCCAAAGTCCAAGAACACGACCCTTCTTTGGAAAATGTCGATGACGGCGCACACAGAGAATAGGCAGTCGATGCCTAGGATGACATCGTATGGCTGTATCTGCAGCAGAATAAGATCCCTAACTGACTGATGTGGCCTCATCATCAGTCAACATCCTCAACAAACAAACGACAATTCTATCTGACCTACGACTGGTGTGCTCAACACCAAGGGCACTGGGAGTCTCTCGGCATCTAGACCCAAAGCACGAGCTAGACTAGGAGCAACAAACGAGTGGGAAGCGCCAGTATCGAACAAAATGTAATCAATAGTTCTAAACAAACTGATCTTACGTCGAACAACCTCCGACCCTGCTAGAACTGCTGCCTCCGTGGCGTGTAGTTTTCCATGCCAAGCTCCCCTGAACCTCGGCTATTGGCCACCTCCCAACCACGCCCTGGTCGAGGTCCCTGAGGAGTGCCCTGAGGTTGGACTTCTACTCCTATGTCTTCCCTCAGAGGAGCGGGAGCTCGCTGTCCCTACTGCTACTACTGGAAAGGCCAGGCTGGAAGCTGCTGCTGGGGTAGGCGCTAGGGGTGTCCGCCACCTCCGTACTATAACCGGTCCGAGTGCTGACTCCAAATATGTCTAGGTCTCCCACAGACAAAGCACCGCCGTCCTGGGCCCGAGGAAAAAGGGAGAGGACCAGGGGATCGAAACTGAAACTGCTGCGACATGCTCCCTGCGGGTCAGAACTTGGAGATTCTAGACACTAGAGGCTGGGTGCTGATGGCCTTCCCCTTTGATGGTCCCAGCAAGACCCCCTCTCGTGACACACCTCCTAGTGTGTGCATTCTCTCCACCACTTCGACCTTCTTCTGGACCTCCTAGTATGTCAGTAGGGTAAAGGGGGTAACAGCATAACATAGGGAGGGTCGGAGCGCCTACTCCAGACGCCGTGCCCGAGACTCCTCATCAGGAAAGAGGTCCGGAGAAAAATGTAGGAGGTCCTTGAACTTGATACCTAGCTCCCTCCCCGACATACTCCCATGTTGGAGGTAGAGTTGCTCCTGTCTCTTTTCTGCCTTCATCGTCGAAGAGAGGAATTCCACCCAGAACTCCCCCTCGAAACCTGCCCAATCCACCTCAGCCTCTCTCCTCTCTCACAGGTAAAGCGTCCACCTCTGACGCGCCGCTCCCCGCATCTGGCTGAAGGCCAGAGGAACCCAGTACTCGGTCCGGGCCCGAATCAGGCTGAAAGCTATAACTTTCTCCTCTATCCATCCTTTCGTCTTCATTTCAGAGGAGCTTCCCTCCTACTTCTCGAGGATCTGTCGCTGGAAGGCCCAGAGAGTTCTATGCCACTGGTCATCCTCCTCTTCTCTGTCAGCTCTCTACCGATCGGCCAAGGTAGTCTGCGAGGCCTCGATCGTCTGCACCACACGCGGTCTCCTTCCAGGTGTCATAGCTACAAGGTACACAAGGAATGCCTAAGCCCAAGTAGTGCAGCATATCGTCTTTAAAACTTCATAAGTTTTTCATTTATTATTTATTCCAAAAACACCCCAGAAACATGAGAACACAAGTCATTATGATGCATGTACCTTTCCTAAGGTCTCTACCCTGCAATCAGCGTGGCCTCACTTGGTCGTTCGGTAGGTCCAGAGTCCTTGCATCAGATCACGGGGGGCCCTAAAATCCCGTGTCCTATCCGGTCTTCCCTAGCCAAATTCACGCGTCAAGGTCAACCAATGTTGTTTCCTTACCATACCATGCAATTCGTCACTCTGCCTAACTCCAGACTCCATCCAATCCCTCAACCATCACCTTTGATACCATTCTGTCATGACCCACCTTCACCAAAAGGAGGGAAGGGTCAGCAGATTTCCAAGACCTTCCTTCTTTAAGTTGAAGGAGAGATAATGACCCCCGAGACCCGCCTTCAATAGGTCCAGGAGTGGCGACTAGCACCAAGGGTATAGAAATTTCTCACAAATGGAAGGCATTACCCCCTTTTGTTTTGTAGGATCGGGAGATAAGATGATGAAACTCAACAACACCATGATAAAAGAAATGTAAAACCAAAATTAGACCATTCCCACATGCATGATCCAAAAGTAAAATCCAAAAGTCCAACAAATTATGAATACAAAGGTAAGTACCAAAGAAAGAAAAACAGCAACTGTAACTTCCTCAAAGGTCCGAGCTAGTATGGTCCCGCGCGATCCCCGAAGTCCTCCTGGAAACCGGAAAGCAGTTTTATATACGTAGGTTGAGCATACAAGTACACTCAGTTGGGAAAACCAAAGACTCTCGTGCACAAGTGGGGGAACGTACTAAAGTCCGGTGAGAAAAGGATTAAACCAAACACCTATCAAGGTAAACTATCCACCCAAGCCTCACCAAGGCACACTCCCCAAATAACGCAAGTCAAGTAATATATATAATAAGAGAACATCGATGTTTGGGTACCCCGCGCGACTTTCCCACTGGTTATTTTAGACATCCTATGCATCAGACCAATCCTACCATTCTCACCACAGTCCCACTGCCACACGCACCCGCACAAACCTGGGCCAAAACCACACGCAGTCTCACTGCCGAATCCCTCCCGCAAACACCTGGGCCTCAACTATCACACATAACCACGCCTGCAAACACCTAGGCCAGAACAACCACCACCATGCCCGATGACACCTGGACTAGAAGATCCACTGCCATGCCCAAAGACACTTGGGCCTCATCACGAAGACACTTGGGAAACCGCATGCCGCACACACCTGGCCAACCACCACACTACCCCACCCGAAGGTTCTTGGGCTAATAATGGACCACATGCCATCACATCATGTCCGAAGATACTTGGGATATCTAGGAAAGGGAGCAAAAAAGGAGCTAATAACCAGCCACTAAGAACAATGTTGGGAAAAACACCATCCCCCATGAAATGGGTGTGTTCGACACTAAGTTCTCAACTTGGGTGGGGCGCGAATAAGAAACACAAAGCTCACAAGTATATATATAGGTAACAAGCACTCACCCAAACTAGGTTTTTCTTCAGAAAACCTACAAATCACTACATCTCTCATGTACGAGTCACAAATCTCTCCAACAAAACCCATTTTTCCCATTCTTGTTTCCATGTTCAGTAATAGTGTTAAAATAAGTTTATGCACTACTGGGCAACTAACACCATAAGCATAACCAAGTAAAGGAATCCATCCAATCGTAAATTTAAACATTCACACCTGGTTCTCTTGTAAAGTCACAAAAACAAAGGAAAAGTGAGAACCATCGAAGTACTGGAACCAGACAAACCCGAGACACTACCTCATGTCCCCTCCCCCAAAAAGGTTCTTCATCAACAGAGGATCCCACCCCAATTCGTGATATAAACAAGGTAACCACCCAGTCTCAAAACTCACAAACACTGAATCCATAACAATAGGGGATCCCATCACCAATTCACAACCACTGAGAGTATAAAAACAGGGGATCCCGTCCCCTCCCACATCTCCAGCAACCGGCCCGCCGGGTATTTTCAGATTTAAAATGTTCAACACACTCCATGATTTCAATTCCAGGTATCTTAATTGGGGGTTATCAAAAGGGTTGATCCTGGTGATTTCAATATATTCATCCGAGAATACGTGATTAACCAATTTACTTTTCACAGCATGAGTTTATAATTACAAAAAAAGCCATTTAAAACATTATGAGGGGTTCATTAGTGCATAGACAACGACCACCAACGGCCTCTATTTTCAGAAACGCGTAAGCCAACACAAATCAGAAAGATGATTTTAATATAAAAAACATCAACGATCACATCCACCCTTCATTCCATACAGAATTCATTCATTATCTTTATTTAGGTATGGTTTATCCAATTCTACAGAAAGAAAAACACGCCCACCCCACATGATACACAAAAGAGATAGGCGAAGGAGAAATTCCCTACTTGTTGATAAATGATAGACGTTTAGGCCAAGCGTGGAACTTTACGGATAACGATGCGGCGCGCCCGATGCACCAGAAGTTGTTCGTGAAAAGCCGTGATCGAGGAAAGAAGAAACCACGACTTACCCTTAGTTTGTAAGAGCCGCGAATGGTTGAGATGAGAACATGAAACCGCGTAAGGCGTGGGGTCGTGGAATGGCCATGTGTCCCCACTCATCATTAAAGGGGGTCGGGTGGCTTAAACCAACTCATTAATTCATTAAGTATTTAATTAAAACTCTTATGCGCGTTACGGGTCTTTAAAACACTATCAAATATGTCAAAATAGGGATTAATGTAACGCCCCGACCCCAGCTACCCAGAGTCGGTGCATTACTTCGTAACATTGGCATGATCACAAAAGATCAAGTCTCGAAAGACCGATTAGTTTAGTAGCCTTGGAAACACTAGATACATTCTTAAACGTTACATTACATCAAAAAGTGAAAAACTACAATAACATGGTCTTCATAGTCCACACTCATATCCTCTTCTGACTATCCCTGTAGGTCATTCCTAAAATACTTCTTCACATCCTGGAAAATATTAAAACATTGAAAGGGGTGAGCTCAGATGCTCAGTAAGGATAACAATATTGCGGAAGCTTTCATAAATAAACATAAACATTTAAGGCAATGTATAACTAAAACAAAGCCTTTTAAACATGAACTTCAACATAATATGGAAAATGTAAAATGAGATAATTCCATTCACTTCTTCACATGGATATTCTACTGGTCGAATAATCACATGCAATAACAATAACAACTTTCATAATGAGGGAATGTATAATGCCGGACATTCTGAAACATTTTGTCAAGGCCTCGGCCAAGACGTCTAAAATGATTAAGGCCTCGGCCAAAACCATAAATCAAATTGGGAAAGGGCCTCGGCCAATTCCACGTCTAGTTGTCTCATGAGACCTACCGATGCATCGAGGAGCTATAGCGGGCTCCACCCGTCACTTATTAAGTCCAATGCATTCCTCATATGAATAGGTTTAAACATATCATAAACCATAACATAATCATATCACATAAAACATGCATAAAGGAAACATAACATTTCCACATTTCAATCACAAGATATCAATACAACACATTGATATAATAAAAACGCTTTCAAAACCATTTTCAATACCAAAATAAAAGAAAGTTAAAGCTTTGTATTTATTTTTCATTAAAAAAAAGATGGCTTATAGAGGAAGCCGAAACTCAAATAATGGTCACGGCGGCGGAGAAGTCGTTGTCGCCGCATAAGTACGGAAATAAAAACATTCTCTTTTGTCGTTTAGCAAAACTCTTCGTATAAAAAAGATTCCTTTTGAAAAAGTCAAAGGGGTTTATACACCGTATAAAAGAAAGTTGTGTATAAAACCAAATATGCCTCAATGAAAGGGGATTGAGACGAAGTCCTTAAAAAGATCATTTTTAAAATAAAATAGATCTATTATGTGTATTCACTATAGGTACACATAAATAAAGTAAAAATACAAAATAAGACATAATAATATCATGACATAATTTGAATGTAGGAGATTAACCCAAAGAATGGAAATTGGGTTAAGAAGTTCCCTTACCTCGTGTCTGACTTGACTCAACCGTTCTTTAACCTCCTGAATAATAAACTAGAGTTAATATATACCTTATTAAGAACCATTTTCAACTTCATAATCCTTATTATATCACTTATTACAATGATATGAACATTATGTAATTATTTAAGTTAATAACGGTCGTTTTGTCGATCTTTGGTACATGAGTCAACAATAAGCTTCTTATAATTACAAGTTGTTTATGTGGTGAAATATCCATTATATCCAGAATTATATTCATGATTTATATGTCATATATATCTTATATATCCATTATATACATTCATTTATAATATTACGTAACATTTAGAGGTAAGAAATGAAATGCACCGTTCATGGAGACGGTAAGCCGTACGTACGCATGAACGCTACTTTCATTTCAATTTCATATTTAATGGAACTAAATCATAATGATATAAATGTATAATATAATTCCAGTATAATATAGTGTATAATACCATTTACTCCATCCTTTATACATCCCACATATGGCATTAACGATTCAAATCACTTTGAGGGGGCGGTAGTCCGCACTTCCTAAAATGAAATTATCGCGTTTTACTCATAATGGAAATCATAAAGTATGACATAAATGAGAAATACAGAAGCATAAGTAACACATAAACAAATTATAAATCATATATAAAATTAGTGACATCTTAATGGCCACCTTTGAAGGTGTTATATGAGTGTTGAACAATCATCGTTTCGTGAGGCAGAAATTCGCCATCCACAGAAACCGTATGTTCTTTAACCATTAGGCGAAGGTGTGTGTAAGTGTAAACCAAATCCTTATCATAACAAAATCCTAGTATATTGTAGGTACTGGTGTTGTTACAAAAGAATGGAATGAAAAGAGTTTAGGGGGTTGGAGAAGAAAAATAAAACAAAACAACATTAGAAAAGACATTACCTCAAAATCGGGTAACTCTTTTTGATTTGAGCCAAAGGATTCCTTGGGAAGAGTTCTGCCCAAAGTGAGGATTCTAGGAGTAAGAGAGGGATGTTGGGAGAGTATTTGGGCAGAGGTTGGCCGAGCAAAATGGCTTGAAGGTGTGAATGAGATGGGAGAGGTGGGGGCCTTTTATAAGTGGAGAGGAGGGGCACTTTTGGAATGATTGAAATGTTACATTATTTACACAATGCTTTTCGGATTCTAAAGGTCCCACACTTATATAATTCGAGGCTAAGGTGATAAGGGTTCGAAATATCCTCATCCAATTGGCTTTGGACAAGTGTAAGCCTTGGATTTTGCATTATCTTCCCATTTTATTTAAATCGTTAAATAATGAGGTCATCACTACATCATCATGATGTCATAACTAATTTAATTTATTTAATTTCTAAAAATTATAAAAAAAATACTATGATGTAGGAAATCTTTTTAGATTTCTAATGAATATTTATAATCAAAATTTGGACTTGTGTAACCCCACTTAAAAACTGTTTTAGTAAAACAACTCATGTTTGTGTCAATTTAATTTTAACATTAAATAAATATATATTAATGGCATTTTCCAACTAAAGTGGCTCCATGGGGTCCCCAATTTGACCCATGGGTTGTCTTGGTCGGCCATGACTCATCCAATAGGAGTAGGACAAGTGTCAAGCTCATATCATATTAATAAAACATTGTTTTTACCTTAAACTACACTAATTACCTCTAATCGCGATTAAGAACTTAAAAGTTACTATTCACCAAAAAATTATTTTGATCTCATTGAACCAAATTTTACTTCTTAATGACAACCATGTATGTCAGATTTTTGAAAATCAAATCACAGAAGTGGTAATATTTCATTTAAACGAAAAATCAGTTATTTAACTACCACTTAGTGGTTTCACTATTCATCAAAAATTGAAGTTTTTCAGAACAATACCAAAATTTCACCCTAAGCTATAATTGATATTACGAATTCAAAAATGATGTCTATTTTACAAAATTCCAAACATATTAGTTGCATTAATTAATTTTATAATTAATTCCCGCTGTTACAACAAATAGCGTGTTTTTAAGAAACAATTTATATCAAAAGATTGGCAATTGTTTATGTCCAATTTCAATGTTAAATTAATTCTAATGACCACCATTGGATAAAATGGTAAAAATATATTCTAATTATACTTTAAAACCACTCAATAGTATAATTTATCACTATGAATTATTTTGATTAAAAAAGTTGTTTTAAGTATTTTTCACTATTCATAAAAATTTTGAAGTTCTAAGAAAATTACAAAAAATTCAACATAGGCTAATTTCAATATTAGGAATACAAAAATGAAGTCCATTTTGAAATATAAAATTTCTATAATTTTAAAAAGTGGTTATTACTATTCATAACGGCTACTTTGATTTGTCGCGATGTTTTAGAACTCGAAGTTGCGTACAATGCAAGCTATTGCATTATTGAAAGAGAGGCGTATCGTGGAAGCTCGGGGTGTTACATTCTCCCCTCCTTCAATAAATTGCGTCCTCGCAATTTGATATAAGAGGTTGAAAATAGAAAATATCTTTGTGGAAAACCCACATCGGAAATAAGGTTAATAAAATTTAGCCTTAATAAGAGGGAAAATGGAAATAAGAAAGTCACCACCAAATTATGATCTCGATAAGGAGAACATTGGTGGCAATTAAAGACATATAATTGGAGGAAAAACGTAAATATTTGTAGGGAGTGATTGAGGTCATCAATCACAATCAACTGTCAAATTGAGGGCCTCAAAGCCTTCAATCTATGTTGATTTAAAATATCATCAGTTCAACCAGACATAAGGTATTAGGATAACACATTTTTTTGTTTTAATATCCCTTTACTAAAGTTTAAGAATTAATTTATTCATTGAATAAGAGATAGGTATATATATATTTATGCTTGACAATTAGAGTTTCAACCTTCAAATCATCTTTCACTCAAAAAGATAATAGAACTCAAAAATATTATACTTATCCAAATTGTATAAGGTTCCAAATGTTAACACATACCATTTAAATTAGTAAAATTATTTGTAATAACCAGGGACTTCCTGTAGGCTAGTGGTAGGAAATAAAGGCCTGTCGCACTATGATTGTGGGTTCGATTCCTGCAGCTTTGTCCGATTCGACAGGTTATGCCCCACCCTGCAGGTTGTCCTTTAGTATCATAATATTCCAAAAATAATCTTCATAAATTTTTTAGCCTTAAACAATACTATCCAAAGTTCAACTTAATCCATTCCAACCTTAATAGTTATCCAAAATACCTCCGTCCAGACTTTCTCTAAAAGGTCTCTAAATTCCAAAATCAATTTATCAGATTCTCAAAACAAAGAAAAGTTTCTCTTATTGTCACATACTAAAAATATGATTACCTTAATCATATTAAAACCTTACTGAAATCAAAAAGTACTGCAGTACAATCCATATATATATATATTACATTATTCTTATAACCAGAATATAATCCTTGAGTCCAAAAGCACCAATACATTAGTTATTCTGCTTCAACTGTAGTAACAGCATAAGATTGTCCTTGATCCCTTGGCCTTTTCTGAGGTAAGTTTCCCTGACGCTTAGGACATTCATTTGCATAATGACCCATTTCTCTACAATTGTAGCATTCAACTTTGACAGCCTCTTTCTTTCCCTTGCAATCACGAGCCTGGTGACCCTTTTCTCCACATTTATAACAAACTCCCATTCCTTTTAGGCAAGTACCAGGGTGATTCTTCCCACAATTATCACATAATGGAAAATCCTTCTTTCCCCTTTTCCCTTTATCTGTCTCTTGTTCCACCGTTCTCTTCTTCTCTTGCTTTACTTTGTTGTCATAAGACTTAGAGAATTCCTTTTCTGTCTTGATAGCACATGAGACAACATCTTCGTATGATGAGAAGGATTGTGATACTAAAGCTCGACGGAGAAATGGTTTTAACCCATCAAAGAAACGATCAATCTTACTCCTTGGGTTACGTATATAATCGGCAGCATGCCTCGCTAACCTTGTAAAGGTAGCCTCATACTTTGCGACATTCTCATCCTCCTTCTGCCTCAAACTCAGAAATTGCCTTTCCATATCTTCTCGATGGTCACGAGGAAAGTATTTTTCTAAGAAAATCTCTTTGAACTCCCTCCATTCCATATTCGATACGTCATCATCTTCCTTTGTGTTTCGAATCAGCGACCACCACTGATCGGCATCTCCAGTGAGGCGGTAAACTGCCATGACAACCTTCTCCCTTTCACTACTCCCCAAAGCCTGAAATATTTTCTCTAGGGAATTTATCCATTGCTCGGCTACTATAAGATTTGTACTCCCATTGAAGGTTGGTGGTTGTTGCCTCATGAAGCGGTCTAACAATGATCCTCCACGTTGCGGATCAGGGTGCTCCATACGAGTAAGGTTATTATTCATAACCTGAGTGAGTTGTCCCAGTATGGTATTAAGTTGATCAGCACCAGTTGTATCTCTAGATCCACAATAATTATCTTGATCAGGAGGGAAATCCCTACACGGAGTTCGTGCATTGATACGGTTTCCATTCCTTCCACTAGGCGCCATTTCTAAACAATGGCATAAACTAGATTAGATTATGAATCAAAATACATAATTCCATACTTATAAAACACTTAACATAAATTGAACTATTTATGGATATAATCCATAATCATAAAAAGAAATGTTTTCTTTGAGAAAGTATATAATCATAACCCTTCATAGTGGTTTGTAAATAAAATTAGAATTATCCTAAGCATATCCCCCGGGAGTGTCGTAACCAAGAGTGCAGCAAGGCCCGTTGTCGTGCACCAGTTCCCGTTCGAGTCTAGCTCAAACGGTGTTTTCGGGTTTTACCCCTAGGTACATCTGTGCCAGAGCCGCCTCTACTTGCTCGTATCCAGACAGGGATGTATTGCTCGGAAAACTCACAAAATCCCTACAATAACAAAATTCTAGGAAGTTCTTCTATACTAATCCTCAAATTCTATCTTTGGGCTATGCGCTCTAATCAGTGTTTATCTAAATCTAGCTTCCAAGGTTAGTACTAAACTGCCTCTGATACCAACTGTAACGCCCCGACCCCAGCTACCCAGAGTCGGTGCATTACTTCGTAACATTGGCATGATCACAAAAGATCAAGTCTCGAAAGACCGATTAGTTTAGTAGCCTTGGAAACACTAGATACATTATTAAACGTTACATTACATCAAAAAGTGAAAAACTACAATAACATGGTCTTCATAGTCCACACTCATATCCTCTTCGGACTATCCATGTAGGTCATTCCTAAAATACTTCTTCACATCCTGGAAAATATTAAAACATTGAAAGGGGTGAGCTCAGATGCTCAATAAGGATAACAATATTGCGGAAGCTTTCATAAATAAACATAAACATTTAAGGCAATGTATAACTAAAACAAAGCCTTTTAAACATGAACTTCAACATAATATGGCAAATGTAAAATGAGATAATGCCATTCACTTCTTCACATGGATATTCTACTGGTCGAATAATCACATGCAATAACAATAACAACTTTCATAATGAGGGAATGTATAATGCCGGACATTCTGAAACATTTTGTCAAGGCCTCGGCCAAGACGTCTAAAATGATTAAGGTCTCGGCCAAAACCATAAATCAAATTGGGAAAGGGCCTCGGCCAATTCCACGTCTAGTTGTCTCATGAGACCTACCGATGCATCGAGGAGCTATAGCGGGCTCCACCCGTCACTTATTAAGTCCAATGCATTCCTCATATGAATAGGTTTAAACATATCATAAACCATAACATAATCATATCACATAAAAAATGCATAAAGGAAACATAACATTTCCACACTTCAATCACAAGATATCAATACAACACATTGATATAATAAAAACGCTTTCAAAACCATTTTCAATACCAAAATAAAAGAAAGTTAAAGCTTTGTATTTATTTTTCATTAAAAAAAAGATGGCTTATAGAGGAAGCCGAAACTCAAATAATGGTCACGGCGGCGGAGAAGTCGTTGTCGCCGCATAAGTACGGAAATAAAAACATTCTCTTTTGTCGTTTAGCAAAACGCTTCGTATAAAAAAGATTCCTTTTGAAAAAGTCAAAGGGGTTTATACACCGTATAAAAGAAAGTTGTGTATAAAACCAAATATGCCTCAATGAAAGGGGATTGAGACGAAGTCCTTAAAAAGATCATTTTTAAAATAAAATAGATCTATTATGTGTATTCACTATAGGTACACATAAATAAAGTAAAAATACAAAATAAGACATAATAATATCATGACATAATTTGAAAGTAGGAGATTAACCCAAAGAATGGAAATTGGGTTAAGAAGTTCCCTTACCTCGTGTCTGACTTGACTCAACCGTTCTTTAACCTCCTGAATAATAAACTAGAGTTAATATATACCTTATTAAGAACCATTTTCAACTTCATTATCCTTATTATATCACTTATTACAATGATATGAACATTATGTAATTATTTAAGTTAATAACGGTCGTTTTGTCGATCTTTGGTACATGAGTCAACAATAAGCTTCTTATAATTACAAGTTGTTTATGTGGTGAAATATCCATTATATCCAGAATTATATTCATTATTTATATGTCATATATATCTTATATATCCATTATATACATTCATTTATAATATTACGTAACATTTAGAGGTAAGAAATGTAATGCACCGTTCATGGAGACGGTAAGCCGTACGTACGCATGAACGCTACATTCATTTCAATTTCATATTTAATGGAACTAAATCATAATGATATAAATGTATAATATAATTACAGTATAATATAGTGTATAATACCATTTACTCCATCCTTTATACATCCCACATATGGCATTAACGATTCAAATCACTTTGAGGGGGCGGTAGTCCGCACTTCCTAAAATGAAATTATCGCGTTTTACCCATAATGGAAATCATAAAGTATGACATAAATGAGAAATACAGAAGCATAAGTAAAACATAAACAAATTATAAATCATATATAAAATTAGTGACATCTTAATGGCCACCTTTGAAGGTGTTATATGAGTGTTGAACAATCATCGTTTCGTGAGGCAGAAATTCTCCATCCACAGAAACCGTATGTTCTTTAACCATTAGACGAAGGTGTGTGTAAGTGTAAACCAAATCCTTATCATAACAACATCCTAGTATATTGTAGGTACTGGTTTTGTTACAAAAGAATGGAATGAAAAGAGTTTAGGGGGTTGGAGAAGAAAAATAAAACAAAACAACATTAGAAAAGACATTACCTCAAAATCGGGTAACTCTTTTTGATTTGAGCCAAAGGCTTCCTTGGGAAGAGTTCTGCCCAAAGTGAGGATTCTAGGAGTAAGATAGGGATGTTGGGAGAGTATTTGGGCAGAGGTTGGCCGAGCCAAATGGCTTGAAGGTGTGAATGGGATGGGAGAGGTGGGGGCCTTTTATAAGTGGAGAGGAGGGGCACTTTTGGAATGATTGAAATGTTACATTATTTACACAATGCTTTTCGGATTCTAAAGGTCCCACACTTATATAATTCGAGGCTAAGGTGATAAGGGTTCGAAATATCCTCATCCAATTGGCTTTGGACAAGTGTAAGCCTTGGATTTTGCATTATCTTCCCATTTTATTTAAATCGTTAAATAATGAGGTCATCACTACATCATCATGATGTCATAACTAATTTAATTTATTTAATGTCTAAAAATTATAAAAAAAATACTATGATGTAGTAAATCTTTTTAGATTTCTAATGAATATTTATAATCAAAATTTGGACTTGTGTAACCCCACTTAAAAACTGTTTTAGTAAAACAACTCATGTTTGTGTCAATTTAATTTTAACATTAAATAAATATATATTAATGTCATTTTCCAACTAAAGTGGCTCCATGGGGTCCCCAAGTTGACCCATGGGTTGTCTTGGTCGGCCATGACTCATCCAATAGGAGTAAGACAAGTGTCAAGCTCATATCATATTAATAAAACATTGTTTTTACCTTAAACTACACTAATTACCTCTAATCGCGATTAAGAACTTAAAAGTTACTATTCACCAAAAAATTATTTTGATCTCATTGAACCACATTTTACTTCTTAATGACAACCATGTATGTCGGATTTTTGAAAATCAAATCACAGAAGTGGTAATATTTCATTTAAACGAAAAATCAGTTATTTAACTACCACTTAGTGGTTTCACTATTCATCAAAAATTGAAGTTTTTCAGAACAATACCAAAATTTCACCCTAAGCTATAATTGATATTACGAATTCAAAAATGATGTCTATTTTACAAAATTCCAAACATATTAGTTTCATTAATTAATTTTATAATTAATTCCCGCTGTTACAACAAATAGCGTGTTTTTAAGAAACAATTTATATCAAAATATTGGCAATTGTTTATGTCCAATTTCAATGTTAAATTAATTCTAATGACCACCATTGGATAAAATGGTAAAAATATATTCTAATTATACTTTAAAACCACTCAATAGTATAATTTATCACTATGAATTATTTAGATTAAAAATGTTGTTTTAAGTATTTTTCACTATTCATAAAAATTTTGAAGTTCTCAGAAAATTACAAAAAATTCAACATAGGCTAATTTCAATATTAGGAATACAAAAATGAAGTCCATTTTGAAATATAAAATTTCTATAATTTTAAAAAGTGGTTATTACTATTCATAACGGCTACTTTGATTTGTCGCGATGATTTCGAACTCGAAGTTGCGTACAATGCAAGCTATTGCATTATTGAAAGAGAGGCGTATCGTGGAAGCTCGGGGTGTTACAATTAATCCCCGAATTGCGCGACAACCACTGGAATGAACCCGCGGGGTAGGCCAGAGCCACCGGTGGTTGAGGGTTACCAGTGGGTTATGGCTACCAGTAGGCTAAGGCTACCGGTGGGCCAAGATGACCGGTACGCCAAGGCTACCGGTAGGCCAAGGCTACCGGTCTGCCAAGGCTACCAGTCCGCCAAGCTACCGATACGCCAAGCCTACCGTTAGGCCCACACCGCCGTAATTCCAAGACCAGAAAACCCAGCTCTAAATTTTCACAAAGTAATGGATCCCCACAAAACCTGGGCCGTTACAGAATATATCATTAAAACATTTAAAACGATATTTTAGTTAATGAGTTTTTAACAAAATGAGAGAAACTTGAATACAATTAATTGAGGAATAAAAATTAATCAGAACAGTATAATATCATGAGAATAAATGGATTCATGATATAATATGCCAAAGGATAGTATATACACCATATAAGAGTGAATTGGTTCATAACAACAATGAAGTCTCAATAGAAATGTAAAATGAGATGAAATCCCTTATAAAAAGGTATCCTTAAATTAAGGATAACTCAATCTAATAATTATTTGTGAAAAATATAAATACACCCAATATAATTGGATATTAAATTTAAAACAACCAGAGTTCATTCACACTAATTCAAAGGATGAAATATTAAATAACTACAAGTTGAACCCAATGAAATCGAAATTGGGTTAATAAGTTCCCTTGTAAAAATTTGACAGCCTAATGTGTCACTTTAAAATTCAAAAAACGAGTTGATGAGACAAAAATGGTATCTCATCACTTGGAAATAAATTTTACATCAATAAGGATATATTAGAACATATACCAACATAATAATATGTAAATTAAAAGAACTTACAGAAAGAAGTCTTTTAAAAAGAAAAGGGTGAAAGGTTCCCTTACCGACTTGGGTAAATTTCGAATCGTACACCCCATGAAAGGACTATAAAACATCGATGTAAATACTAATAAATAAAATTATATTACACAAAGAGTAGAATAATAGGATGTACATACACCAATCAATGTAAATGGTGGAAAATGTAATATAAATACCACAGGAATAAAAGTGAGATGAAAACTCCCTTACGAAAACTAGACAGCCTAACGGCGCCACTTAAAAAATCCAAAAATGGATTTATGAGAACTAATAGGGTCTCTAACAATATGAACATAAAAATTACAGAAAGAGGAATATAAAATAACATCCCCAAACATAATAAATATGAGATTAAAATAAATGACATAAAAGAGAGTACATAAAAAGAAAGAGAGAGGTTGAATCCCTTACCTCAAGTCCGACTTTTCTTGTTCATTTCATTATATTCCTGAATAATAAAAATTGATGAATTTATAATTGATTAAGTAACTCATTAAAATTTTATTATTCAATTCATATCACATATTTTAATGTTATAATAATTAGTTAATTATGCGAATTCATATAAGATGTTTTTGTCAATGTTTGGTACATGAGTCAAAAATGAACTTGTTTGAAAATGATTGTCCATGTAGTTATAAGTATATCATCTCCAGAATAGTATTAATTATTTAAATATCATATATATCCAGTAAATATTTATTTTATTCTATTCCATAACATTTGGAGATAAAAAGAAATGAAATGCACCGTTCATGTAGACGGTAGGCCGTACGTACGCATGAACGCTACTTTCATTCCATTGTCATATTACTGGAATTAAAATTAAATGATAGATATAGTTATTATAATTACATTATAATATATATTTTATATAGGTCACATGTTTTCAATAATTTCATTCTTTATACATTCCATGTATTGCATGAACGATTCACATCCCTTGAGGGGGCGGTAGTCCACACCTCCTCGTATGAAATTATCGCATTTGCACAACATGAAAACCATAAAGGTATATTTTAAATATAAAATAAATAAGAATATAGAAAACATAAATACCATATATATCATATATAAAATACAGTGATATCATAATTGCCACCATGAACGGTGTTAAGAGAAGATTGAACAATCATCATTTCGTGAGGCAGTAATTCGCCATCCACAGAAACAGTATGTTATTTGACCATTAGACGGAGGTGAGTGTAAGTGTATCTCAAATATTTCTCATAAAAAACGTCATAGTATATTTAAGATAATATTTTTGTTACAAAATAAAATAATAAAAATAGTTTATGGTGTTGGAGAAGCAAAATAAAACAAATGAACATAAGAGAAGACATTACCTTTAAATCAGGTGACTCCTCTTGGTTTGAACCAAAATGGTTTCTTGAAGATCTTTCTACCTATGGTAAGGCTTATATGATGAAGATAGGGATTTGGAGATATAAAATGAGTAGATTTTGGCTGAGCCAATGGCTTGATAGGTGTGGGTAAGGTGGTAGAGGTGGGAGCCTTTTATAAGAGGGAGGAGGGGCACTCTTGGAATGTCAAAAAATGTTTCTTTATTATAAAATGAGTTTCAGATTTTAATGGTCCCAAAATGATATATTTATTGGATAAGGGGATAAGGTTTCTAAATCCACCAATACAATATGTTTTTTTTCAAGTGGAACTCTTTTATATTACATTATCTTTTCATTTTATTTAAATTGTTCATTAATGAGGTAATCACTGCATCATTATGGTGTCATAAATAATTGAATTTATTTAATGTCTAAAAATTATAACGAAATACTACTTATAGGAAATATTTTTAGCTTTCCAATTAATAATTATAGTCCAAGAGATTATTTATGTAGGCAAAATTAAAATTGTTTTACTTAGGTGTTATATACTTTGTTATATTTAAAAATATTTAAAAATAAAAAGATAAAAAGTGACTATCACACAAAAGTGATTCCATGGGGTCCCAACGATTGGACGAAGAAAACCCATGGTTGGCCATGAAAAAACCAGTAGCATTAGAACTCATTTTGGGGTCAGTTGTTATTATTATGATATGATTTTGTTACCCTTAACTACCCGATTACTAATTAATCACGATAATTAATGATAATTACCGTCGTTACTATTTATAATGTACAAAAACAAAATAATCTTAATTACATAATTTGGAACATCTGATTCCAAATATGGAATCCATTTTACCAAATTCCAAACACAGAAATTTCTATAATTAATTTAAAAATAATTCTCGTTGTCAAAACAAATCACGGGTTTTTTTGAAACAGTATCTATGAAAAGTTTCGCACTTGTTTATTCCCAATACCAAATGGAAATCAATTATAATGTCCACCATTGAATTAAATGGTAATAATATATTCTAATTACACTTTAAATCCAATTATAAAGATAATCTAACAATATAATTAAATTAGATGAAAAGCAGTTTTGAACAAAAATGAAGTATTTTTTCTCTACTCATTAAAAAAATTAACATTGTTAGAAAAATACCAAAAATTTATCCAAAGTAAATTTCAATGTACCAATTGTAATGAATAAGTTTATTTCTACAAATATATATTATAAAATTGTAAAATGTTTGATTTAATGATGGTTTTCTATCAAAATGCGGGAAAACAATCTTTTAAAAATATTAGAGAATTCTATGCTTAAGATAGAATTTATTCTAATTTTATGCCTCTTAAAACACTATATAATTCATAAATAGACATAGATAATAAAATAAATTATTAATTACTTACATGGGATGTTACATCCTTCCCCCTTTAGAAAATTTAATCCCCTCAATTTATTTACTTACTGAAAAAGTGGGGGTATTTATCCCTCATTACATTTTCAGATTCCCATGTTGCCTCTTAAATCATGTAGTTTTTTCACAAAACATTTTCATGATTAATCACCTTATTCTGTAACACCTAATCCTTATGGTCAAGAATCTGGATAGGTTGTTCCTCATAAGATAGATTCTCTTCGAGCTGAACTACCTCTGGACTCAAAACATTAGATGGATCTGGCATGTACTTCCTTAACATTGAAACATGAAAAACATTGTGTACATGAGATAAACTCAGAGGTAAAGCCACTCGTTATGCAACTGATCCAACTCCCTCTAGAATTTCATATGTTCCAATGAACCTTGGACTCATCTTTAATTTCTTACCAAATTTCATCACACTTTTCCAGGGTGAATCTTTGAGGAAGACATGATCACCTACCTCAAAAGAGAGATCCTTCCTCCTATTGTCCGCATAACTTTTCTGCCTCCTCTAAGACGTTCTCATGTGTTTATGTACCAGCTGAACATTTTCTACCAACTCTTCTACAAATTTTGGTCCCATAAACTTCCTTTCACCCACTTAATCCCAAAAAGCTAGAGTTTGACACCACATCCCATATAATTCCTCAAATGGTTCCACCTGTATACTAGAATCAAAACTGTTATTATAAGAAAACTCAACCAAAGAATGATGTTGGTCCTAACTTCCCTGATAATCCATCGAATGAGCACGTAGTATATCCTCCAAAGTCTGAATTGTTTGTTCTGAATGCCCATCTGATTGAGTATGAAAATCTGTACTAAAATTTATTTCTGTACCCAATGACTTCTGAAGGCCTTTCCAAAAGATAGAAGTAATCCTAGGATCACGATCAGATACAATGGAGAGGGGAACTCCATGTAACCTGACTATCACTTTACGATACAAAAGAGAAAGTTGATCTAAGGAAAAGTATCTTGTATAGCATGGAAATGAGCAGATTTAGTCAAGCGATCAACAATAACCCAGATTGCATTATTACCTCGAGGTGCCTTCGGAAATCTCACAACAAAGTCCATGGATATATTATCTCATTTACACTATGGTACTGGTAGTGTTTGAAGCATCACTTTCGATAAATGCCGCTCTGCTTTAACATATTGATAATTCAAACACATCATAGTAAAATAAACAATTTATCTTTTCATTCCATCCCACCAGTAGTTCTCTTGAAGATCTCTATGCATCTTTTTGCTGCCTGGATGAACTGAAAATGGAGAACTATGAGCTTCACATAAAAATTATCTCTTCAACATTGAATCACAAGACACACACAATATCTTCCCAAATCTCAAAACACAGTCATTATCAATGATGAATTTAGGAAACTTACCCTTCTGAACCAGCTCTACCTTTTTCATCAACTCACTGTCTTGCTTCAGTGCTTGCTAAATTCTGTCCGATAGAGAAGATTTCACTGATACCTAAAACAAAACAGAAGAACATCCAGCACCAAAAACTTCTATTCCAAAGTTCATCAAATCCTTGACCAAAGGATCACGTTCCAAACGTAACATGGTTAATGAAGCATTACTTTTTCAACTCAATGAATCAGCCACTTTATTTTATTTTCCCAGATAGTAGTAAATTGTACAATCAAAATCCGTGATTAATTATATCCATCTCCTCTGTCTCATGTTCAATTCTTTCTAAGTGAATATATACTTTAAACTTTTGTGATCAGTATATATTTCACACTTTACACCATACAAATGATGCCTCCAAATTTTTAAAGTGAAAACAACAACATCTAATTCCAAATCATGTGTATGGTAATTTACCTCATGAGTTTTCAACTGACGTGAAGCATAAGCAATTTCATGATCATTATGCATTAAGATGAAACCAATTCCTTTCAATGAATCATCACTATAGATAACGAACTCACCATTCATGGAAGGTAATTCCAAAACGAGAGCATTCACTAATCTTCTTTTCAATTCCTGAAAACAATCATCACATTCTTTTGTCTAGATAATCATAACAACCTTCCGAGTTAGCTTAGTCATTGGACTAGATAACCATGAAAAATTTCTAACAAACCATAATTAATAACCTGCCAAACCAAGAAAACTATGAATATCAGTTATATTTGTGGGTCTTGGAAATTCTTCAACAACCTTTGTTTTTTCAAGATCAACAGTTATTCCATCTTTATAAACAATGTGACCAAGGATAAAAATTCGTTGCGACCAAAACTCACAGTTGCTGAATTTACCATACAATTTCTTTTCTTTTAAGGTTTTCAAAATAACCCTTAAATAAATCTCATGATCCTCTTTAATTTTAGAAAACACGAAAATATCATCAATGAAAACAACCACAAAATTATCCCAGAACTCATGGAAAATTCTATTCATAAGGTCCATTAATTAAACAAGTGCATTGGTTAGCCCATAAGTCATTACTACAAATTCATAATGGCAATATCTTGTGTGAAATTAGGTCTTTGGAATATCTTCTTCCTTTACCTTGTACTGATGGTACCCCGATCTCAGGTTAATCTTTGAAAAATAATGAGCTCCCTGGAGGAGATCAAACAAATCATCGATATGAGGAAAAAGATATTTGTTATTAACAGTGATGTTATTCAAGGCTCTATAATCAATGAAATGTCACATAGTACCATCTTTCTTTTTAACAAATAAGAAAGGAGCACCCCATAGTGATGTACTAGGTCGAATGAAACCTTTCTCTAATAAATCATGAAATTGCTCCTTCAACTCTAAAAGTTCAATTTGAGCCATTCGATAAGGGGGTTTTGAAATTGTCTTAGAATCAGGAACTAAGTCAATATTAACTTCAACTTCCCGAATATAGTATTATTCCAGGTAACTCTTCAGAAAAAACATCAAGATACTCATTTACCATTGGAACATCATTAATCTGAATGGTTCATTTTTTTTCAACAATATGTGCAAGGTAACATTCATTTCCATATTTTACATTTTTCTTAGCCTCTTGATATTTTATCAACAGTAAGGGTTCATTATTTTACACAAACTATAATTCACTCTTAAAAGAAACATATTTATCTCAACAATCAATCTTATCATGGTAAATAGAGATCGAATCCATACCCATGATAACATCAAACTCTACTAGAGGTAAAACAAGAAGGTTTTCAAGTAGGTTATTTCCACATATAAGGATAGGAAGACTGTTATAAATTATTTTTCCCTCAACATTTCCCCAGGTGTTTTTACCACAAGTTCAGGAGTCATTTCGTTAGATGGAATCTCAATTTACTAGAAATTTTTTCAGAGATAAAAGAATATGTAGACCCTGAATCAAAATACACACTAGCATAATCTGAAAAAACAAACAAAGTACCTGATACCACTTCATTTTCTGGCCCAACATCTATTGAAGTAGCTGCAAATGATTTCACCACTCCTTTTTTCTTGTTTTTTGACTGCTTCCCATCATTTGAGCTCTTTTTTGAACACTCGTTTGCATAAACACCAATCTAATTTCACTTGAAAAATTTCCCTAACTATAAATAAAATTTGGTCTTACCATCCCCCTGATCTTTTTCAGTGCAATCACAAGCCTTATGTCCCATCTTACCACATTAGTAACACTTTCCAGAATTCAAAAGACATTACCCAACATGCATTTTATCACATTTATCACCAACTGAAAACTTAGTTTTCTTACCATCAGACCTTTTTGAAGAATTATTTCCATTCTCCCGCCACCTCGGCCTCTTCTTCTATTGGTTGTTATAGAACACTTGATCATCGGAAAACTCCATTTCCACCTTCTCAGCACATCGAAAACGCATTTTATAACTCATGAACTCCCGATAAGCTAAATCCCTTTGATATTTTGGCTTTAATCATGAGTAAAAACGATTGATTTTACTATCAAGGTCTTGGACAAAATTTGGAGCATACCTTACCAATCGAGTGAAGCTTTCTTCATAAGCAGCCACTGAATCTTCCTCTTGCCTCAATTCCAAAAAAAAATTTCCATCCTAAGTAGAACATCCTTAGAAAAATACTTCTCAAGAAACCTACCTTTCAATTCATCCTTATCATGGGCATCAATCTCATTAGCGTCCCTGATATTTTTAACCATCGACCACTACTGATCTGCTTCACCCTCCAATTAGTAAATTGCATGACTAACCTTTTGATTTTCTGAACACCCCCTAACATCTAAAATCTTCTCTAGTTCATTATTCCATCGTTCAGATAGAACATGGTCAGATGATCCTCTGAATGATGGGGGGTGTTTCCTCATGAAATGTTCCACCACTAACATGTTCCTCTGCTGTTGATGTGGAGGATCTCTTGCATGGATACCACTTCCATTTATCGCTGGATTCAAATGCGCCATTACTGCAACAAACTATTCAGTTCCAATTCTAACCATCTCAGGATGCTGATTAAGAAGGATATTTCCTTCTGTATGCCTTCCTAGCACTGCTTCCCTGTTTCCAATGCGGAAAACCATTCTGAACAAACATGTCTTAGAGGAAGCAACATGGTAATCATCAAACGCTATATCATTTCAATTTGACCATAAGAAAAATATTTTTGGATAATCATTTAATAGAATTCTAACTCCTTATGTTATCTAAAACGACTTCTGATACCAACTATAAGGCCACATGCCTTAAACATTAATTAATCTAGAGTTATTACATGATTACACATTGAGGATCTTTTCAGGTTTAGAGTTTTAGAGAATTAGATCATAAATCATGCATTACATTCCACATTTAAAAAAGGTGGTTACAATAAAGACAATATTTACTTTTCCCATCAATGGAAACATATTTGAAAATATATGGATTCTTTGATAAAACTTCATTGACCCTATCATCACATCATGTAGCTTTCCATTGACTTATGAAAAACATTTCAAAAACATGGGATGAGCAAAAAAAGCTCATTAAGGGATATAAAAGTAAGAAATGAAAAAATTAGTCCATGTATACATAAGAATTAATGAAATCATACTTTACTAATAAAACATAAGAACTTTAACATACCTCATCAAATCATGAATAAATCATTGAAATAATAAGACATAAAGGTAACTTGAGGCATTCATAACGTTTTTACGTAGGGAGTAACCCTCATGGTTACGTTTGGAATACCCATCATAGTATATTCGCTAAATATATTTGGAGAAACCTTAGTGTGTAACCCCTTCATGTTACCCAATGAATTGGAGATCTATCACGGGCTCACCTGCCCTTATTTTATCACGGAACCACCCGTCTTCATAAACAATGCCCATGAACCATAACATAACCATATCACATAAAACATGCATAAAGGAAACATAACATTTCCATATTTCAATCACATGATATCAAAAACACATTGATATAATTAAAACATTATCAATAGAATTTTCAATACCAAAATAAAAGAAAAGTAAAACATGGTTTTTATTTTTCATTAAAAAATGTTATGGCTTGTAGAGGAAGATGGAACTCGAATAATGGTCACGTCGTTGGAGAAGTCGGTGTCGCCACATACATACGAAAAAACATTCCCTTTTTTTTAGTAAAACACTTCATATAAAATGATTCCTTTTCAATAAACGTAAAAGTCAAAGGGTTTTATACATTGTATAAAATAAAGTTGTGTATAAAACAAAAATATGCCTCAATGAAAGGAGATTGAAACGTGGTCCCATACCACTTTGAAAATTTTAACATTTTAAACCATTAATATCCCTATAAATAAATCCTTAAAACCATTTTGGAATCATTGATATTAATGAGAAATATTTATAAGATTAAATCATTAAAACATTTAAAATGATATTTTAGTAAATGAGTTTTTAACAAAATGAGAGACACTTGAATACAAATAATTGAGGAATAACATTTAATCAAAACATTATAATATCATGAGAATAAAGGGATTCATGATATAAAATTCCAAAGGATAGTATATACACCATATAATAGTGAATTGGTGCATAAAAACAATGAAGTCTCAATAGAAATGTAAAATGAGATGAAATCCCTTATAAAGAAGGTATCCTTAAATTAAGGATAAATCAATCACATAATTATGTTTGAAAAATATAAATACACCCAATATAAGGGGATATTAATTTTAAAACAACCAGAGGTCATTCACACATATTCATAGGATGACATATTCAATAACTACAAGTTGAACCCAAAGAAATCAAAATTGGGTTAAGAAGTTCCCTTGTAAAAATTTGACAGCCTAACGGCGTCACTTTAAAATTCAGAAAACAAGTTGATGAGAAAAAAAGGGTATCAAATCACTTGGAAATAAATTTTACTTCAATAAGGATATATTATAATATATCCCAACATAATAAGATGTAAATTAAAAGACCTAACAGAAAGAAGTCTTTTAAAAAGAGGTGGGTGAAAGGTTCCCTTACCGACTTGGGTAACTTTCAAAACATACACCCCATGAAAGAAGGACTATAAAATTTTGATGTAAATACCAATAAAAAAAATTATATTTTAAAAATAGTAGAATAATGGGCAGTACATACACCAATCAACGTAAATGGTTGAAAATGTAACATAAACCCCATGGGAATAAAAGTGAGATGAAAAATCCCTTATGAGAACTCGGCAACCTAACAGCGCCACCTAAAACATCCAAAAAATGGATTTGTGAGGTAAAATAGGGTCTCTCTTAATATGAACATAAAAATTACATAATGAGGAATATAAAATAACATCCCCAATGATAATAGAGATAAGCTTAAAAAATGATATGAAAGAGAGTACTTAAAAAGAAAGAGAGAGGTTGGATCCCTAACCTCAAGTCAGACTTGTATTGTTCGTTTCATTATATTCCTGAATAATAAACATTGGTCAATTTATAATTTCTTAGGGACCTCATTTAATGTTTATTATTCAATTAATACCAGATATTATAATGTTATAATAATTAGTTAACTATGCGAGTTCATATCAGATGTTTGTGTCGATGTTTGGTACAAGAGTCAAAAATGAACTTGTTCGAAAATGATTGTCCATGTAGTTATAAGTGTATCATCTCCAGAATCGTATTAATTATTTAAATATCATATATATCTAGTAAATATTAATTTTATACTATTCCAAAACATTTGGAGATAAAAAGAAATGAAATGCACCATTCATGAAGACGGTAGGTCGTACGTACGCATGACCGCTACATTAATTTCATTGTCATATTAATGGAACTAAAAATAAATGAGATATATATATAATATAATTAAATTATAATATATATGTTATATAGGTCACATATTTTCATTAATTTCATTCTTTATACATTCCATGTATGGCATGAACGAGTCACATCACTTGAGGGGATGGTAGTCCACACTTCCTCGTATGAAATTATCGCATTTGTACAACATGAAGGGCATAAAGGTATGTTTTAAATATAAAATAAAGAAGAATATAGAAAACGGAAATACCATATATATCATATATAAAATACAATGACATAATAATGTCCACCATGAAAGGTGTTAAGAGAAGATTGAACAATCATCGTTTCGTGAGGCAGTAATTCGTCGTCCAGAGAAATAGTATGTTTCTTAACCATTATACAGATATGTGGGTAAGTGAAGCTCGAATATTTCTAAAGAAAACATACATGTATATTTGAGATAAATTATTTGTTACAAAATAAAGGAATAAAAATTGTTTATGGGGTTGGAGAAGAAAAATAAAACAAATGAGCATAAGATAAGACACTACCTTTAAATCGGGTAACTCCTCTTGGTTTGAACAAAACGGGTTTCTTGAAGAGATTTCTGCCTAATGTAAGGCTTGTATAATGAAGAGAGGGATGCGTAGAGATACAATGAGCAGATTTTGGTCGATCCAATGGCTTGAGAGGTGTGGGTAAGGTGGTATAGGTGGGGGCCTTTTATAAGAGATAGGAGGGGCACTCTTGGAATGTTATAAAATGTTACTTTATTATAAAATGAGTTTTGGATTTTAAAGGTCCCAAAATGATATATATAGAGGATAAGGTGATAAGGTTTCTAAATCCACCCATCCAATTGGTTTTTGACAAGTTTATGTCTTAGATTTTACAATATCGTCTCATTTTATTTAAATCGTCCATTAATGTGGTAATCGCTGCATCATCATGGTTTCATAAATAATTTAATTTATTTAATGTCTAAAAATTATAAAAAAAATGCTAGGATGTTAGAAATATATTTATCTTTACAATGAATATTTATATTCCAAGATATCATTTATGTAGACAAAATTAATTTTTTTTCTTAGGTGTTACATACTTTGTTATATTTATCTTTCTTTAAAAATAAAAAGATAAAAAGTCACTATGACACAAAAGTGATTCCATGGGGACCCAATGTCTAGAAAAAGGAAACCCATGGTCGTCCATGACACAACCAGTAGCATTAGGACACAATTTTGGGTCATTGTTTATTATTATAATATTATTTTATTACCCTTAACTACCCAATTACTAATTAATCATGATAATAAAAGATAATTATCGTCGTTACTATTCATAATGTCCAAAAACAAAAGAGTATTAATTACATAATTTGAACCTTCTGATTCCAAATATGGAATCCATTTTACAAATTCCAAAAACAGAAATTGCAATAATTAATTTTAAAATAATTTCCTTTGTCAAAACAAATAGCAGGTTTTTTGGAAACAATATCTATGAAATGTTTGGGACTTGTTTACGACCAATTCCAAAGTAAAATAAATTAAAATGACCACCATTTAATTAAATGATAAAAATTTATTCTAATTACACTTTAAATCTAATTATAAAGATAATCTAACCAAATAATTAAATTAGATGAAAAAGTAGTTTTGAAGTAAAATGCAATATTTTTAACTAATCATTAAAAAAATGAACATTGTCGGAAAAATACCACAAAATTTTCCAAAGTAAATTTCAATGTACCAATTCTAATTAATAAGTTTATTTTGACAAATATAGCTTATAAAATTGTCAAAAGTTTTATTTAAAAATTGTTTTCCATGAAAAGTCAGTAAAACAATCTTTTAAAAATATTAGAGAATTCTATGTTTAAGATTGGATATATTCTCATTTAGAGATTCTTAAAACAATATCTAATTAATAAATAGAAATAGATAAAAAAAATCCATTATTCATTACTTGGGATGTTACATTAATGGTTTATATTCCTTTAAAAAAATTAAAATTTTCTTGTCTGCGGAACCTTGATTTTAATATTCATAATAACATAGCTGAGGCCATGATTGAGTATTCATGAACATACATACTCATTCATTTCCATTATTGAGAACTATGTTTCCACTATCCATGTGATTTATATGATGATGTTATCTGATGATGTAATTTGAAATCATATGTTCGATTAAATTCATATTGATTTAATTATTTAATATTCCATAATGAATATTATTTATATATTAAGGATATCATTTTTATATGATTTCAATGACTAAGAAATTAAGATCACACAATATTATGTTTACTGCTCACTAGGATATGATAAAAGAATAATTTTTGGATATTTAATTATGAGAAAATGTTTTTATTCAATGTTTTTAACATTTACAATGTAATATCGGAATCATGTATCCATATAGTCTCCCAAAACTGCTAGACTATCCCCTCCTTCATAGTGTAATACCTTGTAAGTGGTACAAATGCAAGAAGTATACAATGACTTAGGGTAATAATATTGGGGTTGTTACACAAGGGGGAAAATAATATGTGTAATTATTATTTAAAATGTACAATTTTCAACACAATGTTTCTTGATGGTCCTCTGAATAAAAAAATGGAATACAGTGACATTTCGTAATTTTTTTGTTACTCAACCAAGAAAAAAATCATTATAGATTATTCAAAAAAAATCATTCATTTATGAAATAATAAATCATATTAAATTACCTAGTAGAAAAAACGTCTAAAAACCCCAATCTAGGAAAAATTTGAATTTATCTAAAATACAGGCCTTTTAAACAATGATAATTGACTTTTTAAATTTTGGAAAAAACAAACATGAAGTTATAGCCCTAAAATAAGAAAAGTAATGGGAAATACAAACCATTTTAAATAGAGTCACATTTAAATATAAATCACACGCATTCAAAAATTAATAATTTCAAAATTATTTTGAAATTCATTTTCCCTATTAAAAGAGACACTCAATCATTTTGCAAAATTTATGGTATGCCAAATTTTCTTGAAAATCATGAAAACACTTTGAAAATTTTTTATACCTCTCATGGGTCATACACATGGGTATAATTTTAAAATAAAATAATTTGAATCATCTACACATTTAATATCTTCTATTATAATTAAATTAAATATGACCATATAAATTAATCCAAATGGAAAAATGTTGCAACATGTCTCCTTCAATAAAATATGATGAAATGTTCATTAATGATTCATCCTCATGTAGATGAACTACAACACCAATTTTTTAACCTATACCAAGATCTAAAATTAACACAAAACATGATTACGGTTTATAAGTGATGGGAAAACCAAAGGAGAAAAAAGTATTGATAGAAATTCTATACTGATGGAAGGTTTTATTGTTACAATTCCACATGAATCCAATGAAATAGAGTAATGAATAGAGTGAGAATATGTAAATGAAGTTATGTGCTACAAGGGATCTCCTAAAGTGAGAACACATGAGAGAGGGGATAAAAGTTTTCAAAACACCTAATAATAGAAATGAGAAAAAATAGTAAATCCATAAACATTAAAATATCTTACAAGTTATGGTTAAGACATTTATAATTGTTACATTGAGTGAATTTGGGTGGTGGAGGGTGTTGGAGTATTTTTAGAGGGAGGTGAATTTTAATTGGTGGTGTTTTAGATGATATTTTTAGCTGAGAAGTTTTCAACATTATAGAAGGCTTTACGATATCCTAAGGGGGTCATTTTAATTTATGTAGAGTATATTGTGTCCTGGAGTGTCATGTAAGAGTAAATTGGTTCTACATAAGGTTCTATTCATTTTACCCTAACATGGTATAAAACATTTTCTTTAACACCCTTACACAACTAACTTTACATCTACACAGATTTCATGGGGAGCTTAAGATCGTATTGTTTCTTTGATTGGATTAGAATCGGAGAAGTAATTTTAATTATAATTTAGACATTTGGGATGTAGTATTTATCTTTCTCCCATTTTGGAATACCTATGTTATGGATCAGGGATACCCAATCTTAATTTTCATAGTGGTTGAGACCTATGGTATTGTGCTTCCTCCTACATTGTGTTCACATTCTTATTTTCTTCGATCAATAATAAGTACCTTTATATATTTCTCAGACACATAATTACCACGCACACTATAGAATTTTCTATTCCCTTTCATTATGGTCATTCCCCAAGTAATCAACTGTCACATGTAGTTATTAGTGTTGAATTGTGTCCATATGTTCTCAAAAAATCATATAAAACCCCAAATTCCATATAACCTTAAATTTCTTCTTAATTAAATCTCATTTATTGTGTAACAAAATTGTCTCAGTAGTTGTAATTTTGAATTTTTTTTCTTTTTTTCATCCCCAGCCATTGGAGGCTGATCATTGGTGACTATTGGTGGGTTTCTCACTTTTCATCTCCCAATGTTATCAATATTAATATTCCAAATATGGTTATTTTTAATGTAACCATTGGGTATGGTCATTATTTAAAAATGACTTTATATAGGATGTTGTGTTTTAGTTTTAATTTTTTCCCTTAATTTTGGGGATCAATGGTTGTCTTCCACATATTTCAATATTGGGAATCTATCCCAAACAATTTGTATGAGGTAGTGAATTAAATGCATATTCTACATCTACTAATGTTTTTTTTGAGATTATATATCACTAACACCGTACTAAAAATCCAAGCAGTTGGGGGATTTATTTGTTGTATATTTGGTTTTATTTTGGAACCCTTATTCTATGAATTTTTATATCATCTTGAATGAATTTGGGTAAGATAAAATATACGGCTAATAACATTATGTCCCATTTAAATTTTTGTTTGTGTTTGAAAGATAATAAAATTAATGTAAATTTTATGGGAATCCCCTTCTTTAAATTTAAAAAAAGTCATGTATAATATGTGAAATGTGGTTGTGAGTTTTTTTATGTGTGTTGTAGGGTGGTTGTGATACATGGAGTTTGTTATGAGGAAGTGTATGTGATGTGTTGTTCTTATAACATGGGGATTATTGACTTGATAAATATGGGGTGTTTTTATGTTATTATATAGTGTTTTCTATTTTACTACTGATTTTGAAATATATTTTCAATTATAAAACTAAAATGTATTGAGTAGGAGGGGGTAATGAATGCATGAATTATAAAGGTTAGGTTTTTTATAATTATTTGATTCATAAATATGAAATTAATGTGGAAAAAAATATGAAACACATAGTGATAATAGAGTACATCTAAAAAAAGCAACGAGATTATAAAAATGTAGCTTAACTGTCTTTTTCTATGAAAAAACATTAACATCTTGTATAATTAAAAAAAAAATTAATTATTAAAAAAATATTATTCATTATTTTAACCAATATAATAATCAAATATAATAAGTTCATGTAAATTTATTAGTTTTTTAATGTTCATTTTCATCATCATATTTCTAAAGACTTTGACAGTTTCATCCATGCTTTAAAATTACAATATTGATTCCCAAAATTTGAAAAAAAGTCATAATTCATAAATTATCCATGGTACCTCAATTATTGATTTATAATGGTTTATAAAGTTATATATTTATTGAATGATAATTTAATTCTTGATTCAATATGATAGAATTTATGATGATTTTTTTTATTTTTGTTTTTAATGAACACCCTATTGTATATTAATTAAATTTTTAATTTTAATATAACCATTCTATAACAATAATAATTTAATAAAATTATTTTTTAATATATTAAATATATAATTTGAATCATTAATTTGTGATGGTGATGACTCGTGATATAAATTATCTCACTAAGGTGGTATTCCACAGACAGACACACAAAATTCAATGACCCATTAATTTTCCAAACAATTAAATGAATGTGTCAATTTATTTACCATTTCATAATAATAAAATAGATATAAATATTTTATTTATTCACTAATGATCTGTTTTCGACCATCCATGTTAGGTGGTGATTAATGATAAAACATGTTTTTTCTAGAGGCAGTAGACAACAACTAAAACAAACAACATTTTAATTTTTCAACAAAAAGGGCAATTTAATACACTAATAATTCAATAAATATTAATAGTATATAATTAAATATTATAATATTTTATTTATATTTAGTTTTAAATTATTTATTTTTGTATATATATAATTATACTAAATGGATAATTTTTTTGAGGAGAAAACAGTTGTGTATAAAAATTCATTTTCATCATAGAAAACCTATGGATATAGAAATGAATAGTGAAATATATAGGGATAATAATCCAATGAAATTTGGATTGGATTATTTAGGAATTTAATTGGATATAAAATTGTAAATAATGAAAATTGTTAGTGTATCCTTGAAGTGATAGTGGGAGGATCCATTTATTTCTGGTGGAGTTATAATATATGTTCGTAAACTTTATTAATATAAAAATGAAATAATTTTTGAATAGAGAATTTGTATAAAATGTTGAAAATAATAGTGGTTTTGATAATATATTTTCCTTAAATCTATCTACTACACATTTATATATGCTTTTTAATATTTTTTTTATTCTTTTAAACTATATAATTACCCATTTTAAAATTTTGACTTTATCAATGGTAAATAAATTTTCACATGTAATTTATTATTGTGTCTAAAAATAAAATAGTATTTTTTTCATATTTATTATCATTTGATAAATAATATTAAATATAATATTTAAGAAATAATTTCCAATGCTTCTAAAAAATATTTTTATATTAATAAATGTTAAATGAAATAAAATAATATTAGATGAAAACATAAATTAATATATAAAATTATAAATATATATATTTAAATTAATCCTAAAACTTTTAAATGATTAATTTTTATTAAAAAATTCCATTTATACTAGGCAATAGTTTAATTAATTTTTTCTGGATTATATCAAATTGATAATTAAACAGTCATGATAATTGTAAAAATGGTTTTGATACCCATCCCCAAAATCCATGATCCAGTGTTTACTACCATTACATAGGCTTGATTTTAAGATATAGTGTCGTAAATGATCATAGAGTTTATTATTCCAGGTAAATCAGATACATTTATTAGTCTTGTATTACAAAATAATCTAATATTTTTTTCCATTAGAGGATAACTTTATTCCATATAGTTTATCACTTTTTGTCTTTAATAGTATCTGTAATTGATTCTGGGGGAAGGGGAACATAATACATGTGAGATTAAATGCTTAGTAAGTGTAAAGTACATGAGAGGAAATAATGAATCAATTACAATAATTAAATTTAAAGGTAAATAAATTGAAACACATTCCATTTAAATAACTATATATGGAAAAATTAATAGGTAAAGTTATGAAACCGATGACACTACACATTTAATCAATAAATTGTGATTGAAATTATTCCATAAATTTTACATTATAAAAACTTATAAGATATTAAAAAATTTAACTGAAATATATATAAAGGAAATGCTTAATTATTAGATTTCATGTCTATGGAAAATGAAAACGTCTACTATTAAGACCTATCATCCTACCAGTGTAATACTATTAGATGAAACCAGTCTACTCTTATTATAATAAATAATTGAAGGGGTTTTATCTATATAATTTCATCTCATGGGACTACCTATGGATCAAGGGGATTACATTAACGGGTACCCAAATTATATGTAATTCCGTTAAAAGTACCAAACATGTATCATTATTGTCATAAACATTCCTCAAACCAAATAAACAATACGCCTTATCCAAAATCAAATATGAAAAAATTTTATTCAAAAATTAACCCTTTTAAACATGAAAATAAATCTTCATATAAATTATGCTGGGTAAAACCATACATTTCATACATGGTAAAATAAACAATAATTTTTCACAAAAAAAATGTTAGAAAAATGTGTTGTTTGGAAGGAAACAACCAGATTCACTAGAAAACGTGGATAAATGACTAAAATGAAAAAAATGTTTTGAAAAACTCATTTTGAAAATTTTAAAAACATTTTAGAGGAAAATTTAATAAAAAATGGTCTTTATAAGAATAAGTATTCTCCAATGAAATGGAGAAATGATGTCAAGTTTTATAAAAACATTTTATAAGTCATTTTGAGTACAAAATAATTGAAAAATGGTACTAATACATGATAAAGGTCCTTAGTAACCAGATACTCTGATGATGAATAGGTCAATTGATCATTGTTTATGTAATTTCCTTGAATGGAAAATAAATATCATTAAAATTATTCTAATGGAAAATAATCATTAAACATTCCATAGTATCCCAATCAACTTTAAAACAATTGAATAATAATATCAGTGAAGTAAAAAAATTAAAAGAAACATATAATGAAATTATAACAAATATATTCATGATATAACATTTTAATTGGTAATATATACAACATATAAAATATACTAGGTTCACAACAAAAGAAAAGATTTAGTGGAATGTAATTTTATATTAAATCTATTACCTTGAGTCAAACTTGAATCAGGTGCCTTTATATTCCACAATAATAATATAAAGTTATTTATTTTACATTATTTATAACCTTTTTCTTGTTTATCACAATTTTTTCATATATATGATTTTTTATTCAACTATTTAGTCAATAAATATTATATTGAATGTTTTCACTGAATTCAGTTTTTGTGTCAAAAACATGTTTTGTATGTCAAACGGCTTCAAAGGGTCCATTTATAACTTCTCAATAATAATAATCTGGAAATAAATATTATATTCACACATGAATTATAATTTTATACCCAATCATTAAATATCATTATAAAAAACGAACATACATTACAGTCATATAGATATAAGTCATACACGCACATGAGTAACGTACTTATTTTCCAATGATTGATATAGAAAGAAGGTAAGAACCACTATATCCCCACATAATGACAATTATGTCATAAATTAAACTTTATTTTATCATCTATACTTATAAATTTGTTTCATGTGATGTAAAACTAATAACATAATGTCAAGGAGATGATAGTCCACAAGTCCATGACAGACGTTATCACTTTTTAGTGTGTGAAAATGGTAATAAAGAAAATGATATATTATATTTAAAATATATATTACATAATAAATAAAATATATATGTAATTTATATTAAATATCATTTATTAAAATAATAATTTATACATTCCATTTATAGTATAAAATCCTTACATCACTTCACATAGGCGGTAGTCCACACATCCACAAATGATGTTATCGTATTTAAACAAAATGAAAATTATAAGGGTATATTTTATAAATTATTAGATAACCCTATATAGTTAATAAATTAAACATATAAGTTAAATAAATATATTTTTCATAATAATTCTTATCCATGAATGGTGGTGAAGGAAAATGAGCATTCATCGTTCTTTGAGGAGGTAGTTAGCCCTACACATAAACAATTTGTTTGTTACCCATTTTATGGATTTTTTTAGTGTAGGTAAGACCAATATAGTAAATGAATACTATAATATTTATTATTGTATTTTAATATATAATTATGTAATAATAATAGACTATGTGGTGGATAATGTATATAAAACTACTGATCTTTTGGAAAGATGATACCTCTTCTTTGGGTAACTCCTTTCCATTTGCACCAATGGTCATCCATGGATGAATTTATACACCTGAGAAGTATTATAAGATTAGGGAAAGTATTTTTAGGTTCTATTTGGTTAAATATTTGTCCATAAAATGTGTCTTTTGTGGTGGGATTATTTTGGAGGAAAGAAGGATTTTTATAATGGAGGAGTCACACTGTAGTAAATTTCGGATATATAATTACATCCATGTTTTTTCCAATATCTTGGGTTATAATAATGGTTATAAAATTTTTAGATGCTTTATACTGTATAAATATGGCCATTAAGTTTCTTTTGGACAATTTTATCGGTCATTTTGGAGCTAAATATAAAGTTTTAGTCCCTTTAATTCTTAATTACACCTTAATTGTTGTAATTAATTTTAATTATTTCAATAATATTTTTTGTCAATATTTTTTTACCTTTATTGAAATAATATATTAGGATTTTCATAATATGGGATAAATTATTTAAAATTAAAGTCACATAATTGGAATAAATAAAATAAAAATGAATCCCAGATATTGGACTACTATACGAGGTTTAAAAGTAAACCCACCAATCATTTACTATGTTTTTATACCCCATTTCAAAGTAAAATTGATTAAAATGACCTAAAATAGATTAATTAATAAAAAATTATTGTAATAAATCATTAAATCAAATTGAAAATTAAATTTAATCCTATATATAAAATATATGAAAAGCAATTTTTCAATTAAAAATTGTGATTTTTCATTATTCATTAAAAAGAAAAAATTCAATGAAAAATATTAAAAATTAACCCTAAACTGATTTTAATGTTTTAGTTTAAATATGAATTTAGTTTTGACATATATAGTGTATCAAAGTTCCCAATGTATATTTAAAATGGTATCTCCATTATAAAATGCTTCATATACCATTATAAAAAAATTAGTTTTTATACATAAAATTATTGTGGTTCTTATCTTATGTCTATGAAATATATATGATGAATATAAAAAAATTTATTTAATATATATATAATTAATTAAAACCATCAACTTATAGTAATTAATACAATATAATTGGGTAAGATACTTTTAGGTGTATAAACATAAGTTTGAATTAAAAACATTTCATTTAATTTCAATTGGTTCTCATATTCATTTCTAATAAACATTTATCTAATAAATGTATTTAATTTTTTGTAAACCATATATTTTAATATGTTATTAAATAATATTCATAAAAACAAATTTAATGGCTATTTTATGTATTATTACATTAAATAATAATATTTTATAATATATTATGGTTCAGTTCAAACAAGGCCTTTCATGAAACACATGCTATCAAACAAGGTTGTTCATGTATTTAATGAAAGATAAATTACTGTTTCCATGAATTTCATGCTATAGAATATATTAAATTTATTTAAATTAGTAATTCAATTATAAATTCCCATGATGTTACATACCTTTAAAAAATTATTTTGCGTGTTATACACTCTATCAAATACAATATTCTGACATTAGAATTTCATGGAGTTACAACAACATTTAGAACTATTTACATAAAAATAAACCATTTCATAAAATTAAAAAATTATGATAATAGTATAATATTATAATAACTATTCTAAAAATAAAATTCATTTTTATGAAATTAATATAGTTAAACTAAATTATTTTTACTTTTATGTAGAAAAATTAAATAAAATTGAAACATTTCTACTAGAAAATTACTTATTAAAATATTATCTATTTCTTTCTAATTTTATACCAATTAAAAATAAGAGATAATATATTGTTGGTATCATTAATATATTTTATCGTTACATCATGATAGTATCCATGCATCTATATAATAGCACGTGAAAAGGAATGTTATGAAAAAATATATTTTCTCTCTAAATTGATTGTATATATATTTTTGATATACTAATTAATTCTATCCATTCATTATCGTTATGAGTGAGCATTTTTTAATTCTAATTGTATAAAATACAAGATATATAATTAAATATCATATTGAAATAACTTTGTTTTATATCATCCTTTCCTTAACATACATAACCCCTAATGATCACCAGATAAGTCCTATGGATATGATAAGCTCTTATTGAAATATTGATGGTGAATTAGCTATCTTGGATGATGTGGAAGTTTCCATGAGATCTATCTTTCTTCCAAAATTATTTCATAAAAACCATAATTCCTAGAATTTTCAATTGTTCTTATAATAGGGAAACCCCAATGGAATATACATCATTTTCATAATGTTGATTCTTATATTTATTAAATTATTGTCCATAAATCCATAAATGTCACACATGATAAAACAAACAATCATTTTTCAAGAAAAAATGTTTGAAAAATGTGTTTTTTTTATAGAAAAAACCACATTCACTGGAATACATGAATAAATAACAAAAAGGGGATTTTTTTTTGAAATACACTTTTTGAAAATTTTAAAAAAAATTTATAAAATAAATTAATAAAAATATGGTCTTTAGAAAAATAATGATTCTCCGACTAAAGAGGGAAGTGATGTCATGTTTTGGGAGAAACATTTTATCAATCATTTTGAGTACCAAATTACAGAAAAATAGAACTAATACTTAATAAAGGTGCATATAAACCAGATGTTGTGAATATGAATTGGTTAATTGATAAATTTTCCAGTAATTTCCATGAATGGAAAATAAATATCATTAAAATTATTCTAAAGGAAAATAATCTTTAAACATTCCATTGTATCCCAATCAACTATTAAACATTTGAATAAAAATATCAGTGAATGAAAACATTAAAAGAAACTTATAAATTAATTATAACAAACATATTCATGATATAACATTTTAATTGATAATATATACACCATATAAAATATACTAGGTTCACAACAAAATATAAGTTTTAATGGAATGTAAATTTATATTAAATCTATTACCTTGAGTCGAACTAGAATAAGTTACCTTTATATTCCACCATAATAAAATAAAGAAAATTATTCTACATTATTTATAACTATTTTCATGTTTATCAAAACATTTATTTCAGATATATGATGTTTTATTCAACTATTTAGTCAATAAATATTACATCTATTGTTTTCACCGAATTCAGTTTTTGTGTCAAAAACATGATTTGTATGTCAATCAACATCAAAGGGTCCATAATATAACATCTCCATAATAATAATCAGGAAATAACTATTACATTCACACAGAAATTATAATTTTAAACACAATCATTAAATTTCATTATGAAAAACGAACCAACATTATAATCATGGAGATGTAGGTCATATACACACATGAGTAACGTTCTTGTTTTCCAATGATTATTATAGAAAGAAGGTAGGTACCACTATATCTCCACATAATGATAATTATTTAATCAATTCCATTTTATTTAATCATATGTACTTATAAATGTTTTTCATGTGTTGTAAAACTATTCAAATAATGTCAAGGAGACGGTAGTGCAGTAGTCCATGACCGACAATATCAATTTTTAGTGTGTGAAAACGGTAATAAAGAAAATGATATATTATATTTAAAAATTAAATTACATAATAAATATAATAAATATTTAATTTATATGAAATAGTTTTTATTAAAACAATAATTTATAAATTCCATGTATAGTGTGAAAGCATTACATCCCTTGGAATAGGCGGTAGTCCACTCTTCCACAATTGATTTTATCGTATTTAAACAAAATGAAAATTATATGGGTATATTTTATAAATAATTGAATAAGCCTATATAGTTAATAAATAAAACAGATATCATAAATAAATATATTTTCCATAATATTTCTTAACCATGAATGGTGGTGAAGGAAAATGAATATTCATCGTTCTGTGAGGGGGTAGTTAGCCGTACACATAAACAATTTGTTTGTTACCCATTATATGGGTTTTTTTTAGTGTAGGTAAGACCAATGTAGTAAAATAATACTAAAATATTTATTATTCAATTTTAGTATATAAATATGGAATAATAATAGATTAGGTGGTGGATAATGTAAATAAAATTAAAGATCTTATAGAAAGATGTAACCTCTTCTTTGGGTAAATCCTTTCTATTTGCACCAACAGTCTTCTATGGATGAATTTATACACATGAGAAGTATTATAAGATTATGGGAGGTATTTTTAGGTTCTATTTGGATAAATATTGGTCTATAAAATGTGTATTTAGTGGTGGGAGGATTTGGGAGGAGAGATGACCTTTTATTACGGAGGACTTACACTCTATTAAATTTCAGATAAAGAATTAAATCCATGTTTCTCCCATTCACATTGTGTCTAATAATGGTTATAAATTTTTCAAACTATATATATGGTATATATATGGTCATTTAGTGTCATTTGGATAATTTTATCAGTCATTTGGGCCTTTAATAAAATGTTTTAGTCCCTTTTATGCTTAATTTCACCATAATTGTTGTAATTTATTTTAATTATTTCAATAATATTTTTTGTCAAATTTTTTTTTAACTTAAAATAAATTATATATTTGGATTATTACTAATATGAGATCCATTTTTTAAAATTAAAATCTCATAATTGGATTAAATTAATTAAAAATGAATCCCACCAAATGGACGATTATACGATGTTTTAACGTAAACCCATAAACAATTGCTACGTTTTTATACCCCATTTCAATGTATAATTGATTAAAATGACCTAACCTAGATTACATAATAAACGATTATTATAATAAATCATTAAAACCAATTGAAAATTAAATTTAATCCTATAAGTAAATTATATGAAAAGAAAATTTTGAATTAAAATTTATTATTTTTCATTATTCATTAAAAAGATAAACATCAAAGAAGAATACTAAAAATTAACCCTAAACTAATTTTAATTTTTTTGTTTAAATATAAATTTTATTTTGACATATATAGTGTATTTAATTCATAAAATTATATTTAATATGGGTTCTCTATAATAGCACGCTTAAACAACATTTATAAAAATATTAGTTTTTATAAATTAAATTATGTTGGTGTTAACTGATGTCTTTGAAATAGATATGATGAATATAAAAAAAATTATTTAATATATATATATATGTATATATAATTAAAACCATCCACTAATAGTAATTAATACAACATATTAAGGTAAGATAACTTTTTGTGCGTAAAAATAGGTTTGTATGAAAAACATTTCCATTATTTTCAATTGGTTCTCATATTCATGTCTAATAAACATTTATCTAATAAATTAATTTTTTTTAAACAATATATTTTAATATTTCATTTAATAATACTCATAACAAATAATTTAATGGAAATTTTATGTATTAGTTCATTAAATAATAATATTTTATAATATATTATGGTTCAATTCAAACAAGGCATGTCACGAAACACAGGCTATCAAGGTAAGTTTTTCATGTATTTAACGAAAGATAAATTACTGTTTCCATGCATTTCATCCTATAAGATATATTAATTATATTTAAAATAGTATTTAAATTTTAAATTCCCATGATGTTAGATTCCCTTAAAAAATTGATTTTGCGTGTTATACACTCTATCAAATACTATATTCTTACTTTAGTATTTCGGGGAGTTACAAAAACATTTGGAACTATTTGCCTAAAAATAAATCATTTCATAAAATTAAAAAATTATGATCATATTATAATATTATAATTATGAGTATAAAAATAAAATTAATTTTTTTGAAATTAATATTGTAAAACTAAATAATTTTTATTTTTAAAAAGAAAAATGAAATACAATTAAAACAATTCTATAAAAAATGACATCTTAAAATATTACATATTTCATTATAATTTTATACCAATTAAAAATAATAGATAATATATTTTTGATATCGTGAATATATTTTATCGTAACTTCATGATAGAATTCATACATCGTTATAATAGCATACGAAATGATATTTTTTGAAAAAAATATATTTTCTCTGTAAATTGAGAATATTTTTTATATACTAATTAATTATTTCCATTCATTATCGTTATAAGTGAACATTTTTTAATTCGAATTGTAAAAAATACAAGATATATAAATAAATATATTTCTGAATTTACTATTTTTTATATCATCATATCCTTAATATACATAACCCCTCATTATCACCACATAAGTCCTATGGATATGAACATCACTTATTGAAATAGTGGTGGTGAATTAGCTATCATGGGTGATGTGGAAGTTTCAATGTGATCGATCTTTCTTCCAAAATGATTTCATAAAAATCATAATTAATAGTGTTTGTATTGTTCTTATAATAGGGAAACACCAACAGAATATAAATCCCTTTTATAATGTTGATTCTTCTTTTTATTAATTTTTTTTGGGTAAAAAATACATACATGTAAAACATGGTAAAACAAACAATCATTTTTCATGATAAAAATGTTAGAAAAATGTGTGGTTTGGAAAGAAACAACCAGATTCTCTGGAAAATGTGGATAAATGAATAAATGGGAAAACATGTTTTGAAAAACTCATTTTGAAAATTTAAAAATCATTTTAGAAAAAAAATTAACAAAAATGGACTTTAGATGAATAAAGATTCTCCAACTAAAGAAAGAAATGATGTCGGGTTTCATCAAAACTTTTTATAAATCATTTGGAGTGCCAAATAATTGAAAAATGGAACTAATACTTGACAAAGGTCCTTAGTAACTAGATTATGTGAATTTTAATAGGTTAATTGATCAATGTTCATGTAATTTCATTGATTGGAAAATAAATATAATTAATATTATTCTAAATTAAAATAATCTTTAAACATTTCATAGTATTCCAATCAATTATGAAAAATTTGAATAAAAATATCAATGAAGGAAAACATTAAAAGAAACTTATAATGTCATCATAACAAATATATTCATGATATAACATTTCAATTGGTAATATATTGACCATATAAAATATAGTAGGTTCAAAACAACAGATAAGTTTTAATGTAAATTAAATTTTTATTAAATCTATTACCTTGAGTCGAACTATAATCAAGTTTCTTTTATATTCAACAATAATAAAATAAATATACATATTTTACATTCTTTATAACCTTTTTCATGTTTATCATAACTTTTATTTCACATATATGATGTTTCATTCAACTATTTAGTCAATAAATATTATATTGAGTGTTTTCAATGAATTCAGTTTTTGTGTCAAAAAAATGTTTTGTGTGTCGAACAACATCAAATGGTCCATAATATAACATCTCCATAATAATAATCATGATATAATTATTATATTCACACATCAATTATACTTTTAAAACCAATCATTAAATATCATTATGAAAAACGAACCAATATTACAATCATGAAGATTTAGGTCATACACACACATGAGTAACATTCTTATTTTCCAATTATTGTTGTAGAAATAAGGTAAGTACCACTATATATACAAGTAATTATAATTATGCCATAAATGAAATTTTATTTAATCATATGTACTTATAATTTTTTTTCATTTGATTTAAAACTAACCACATAATGTCAAGGAGATGGTAGTCCACAACTTCGTAACCAACATTATCACCTTTTAGTGTGTGGAAAGGGTAATAAAGAAAATGATATATTGTATTTAAAAATATAATTACATAATTAATATAATATATATATATAATTTATATTCAATATTATTTATTAAAAATATAAATTATACATTCCATGTATAGTGTGAAAGCATTACATCACTTCGAAAAGGCGGTAGTCCACTCTTCCACAATTGATGTTATCGTATTTAAACAAAATGAAAATTATAAGGGTATATTTTATAAATAATTAAATAAGCATATATAGATAATAAATAAAACAAATATCATAAATAAATATATTTTCCATAATAATTACCAACCATGAATGATGGTGATGGAAAAGAACATTCGTCGTTTTGTGAGGCGGTAGTTAGCCGTACACATAAACAGTTTGTCCGTTACCCATTATATGGATCATTTTATTGTAGGTAAGACCAATGTAATAATAGAATACTATAATATTTATTATTAAATTTTAGTATATAATTATGTAATAATAATATATTAGGTGGTGGATAATGTAAATAAAACAAAATATCTTATGGAAAGACGCTACCCCTTCTTTGGGTAACTCCTTTCTATTTGCACCAACGGTCTTCCATGGATGAATTTATACACATGAGAAGTATTATAAGATTATGGGAGGCATTTATAGTTTTTTTGGTTAAATATTGGTCTATAAAATGTGTATTTAGTGGTGGGAGGATTTTGGAGGAGAGAAGGCCTTTTATAGTTAAAGAGTTACACTCTATTAAATTTCGGATAAATAATTACAGCCATGTTATTCCCATTTTCATGGGGTCTAATAATAGATATAAATTCATTAAACTATTTATATGGTATAAATATGGCAATTCAGTTTCATTTGGACAATTTTATCTTTCATTTGGGCCCTTAATATAATCTTTTAGTCCCTTTTAATCCTAATTTCACCTTAATTGTTGTAATTAATTTTAATTATTTAAATAATATTTTTTGGTCAAATTTATTTTACCTTAATATAAATTATATATTAGGATTGTTCATAACATGGGATCCCTTTTTTAAAATTAAAATCACATAATTGGAAGAAATAAATTAAAAATGAATCCCATAGTTTGGACGACTATAGGAGTTTTTAAAGTAAACCCGGCAAACATTTTCTATGTTTTTATACCCCATTTCAATGTAAAATTTATTAAAATGACCTCAACTATATTAATTAATAAAAAAATTATTTTAATAAATCATTAAAATAAATTGATAATTAAAATTAATCTTATAAATAAATTATATTAAAAGTAGTTTTTGAATAAAAAATTATTATTTTTCATTATTCATTAAAAAGATAAACTTCGAAGAAAAATACGAAAAATTAGACCTAAACTAGTTTTAATGTTTTAGCTTAAATATGAATTTTATTTTGACATATATAGTATATTAATGTTCTAGAAGTATATTTAAAATGGGTTCTCCACAATAACACGCTTAAACTTCCATTATAAAAATATTAGTTTTTATACATTAAATTATGTTGGTTCTTATCTTATGTCTATGAAATATATATGATGAATATAAAAAAATTGATTTAATATATATATATATATATATAAATATATATATAATTAAAACCATCCACTAATAGTAATTAATACAATATATTAGGGTAAGATTCCTTTAGGTGCGAAAAAAATGTTTGAATGAAAAACATTTCCTTTATTTTAAATTGGTTCTTATATTCATTTATAATAAACATTTATCTAATAAATGTATTTGTTCTTTTGTAAACCATATATTTAATATGTTATTTAATAATAATCATAAAAACTAATTTAATGGCTATATTATGTATAATTACATTAAATAATAATATTTTATAATATATTATTGTCACACCCCGACACGCACGTTTATTTTATTTTATGATTTCTTTGGCTTAAATTATTTTTTCTGTGGTTCGTGTTCAGTATCGGACTAGGTTTTTGAGTTTTTGTTAAAAAGTGCGCTTTTTGACGCGACGTCGTTGAGCACCCGGGAGGAGCACGTTTTGGAAACCCCGCGCGGCTTCGCCCATGCAAGGAAACAGTTCTCCTGCCATCAGAAAACAAAAATGAGTGAACTTTTTGATTTATTCTGTTATTTAAATTTTTCATTACTGTTGATAATTTTATAATTTTGTTTAAAAGGAGATTTGATATATATTATTATTCTAGGCCGGTGCAAGCACACCGCCCGGCTAGCTGAAGTCGTATGGTTAGCCCGGATACTGCATGATTACGATATCTGTATCGGCCAAATGAATATGAATTGAATAAGTTAAAAATAATTTGAATAAATAACTTACTATAATAATATTATTATTGGGTGATGAATAAGAATACAATATTTTTTTTATTTAATAATTTTTGTTATTGGAATTGTCATTTTATAATTTTTTGTTGTTATTATTAAAGTTTTTGATCACCAACATTATTATTATTATTATTATCATTATTTATTTATTAAATTATTTATTTTATTCTTATATATATATATTTATATTAGTAGGGTTTGCAGAAGCCCCCATTTCCCGATCCTTCCTCTTCCTAGCACGCCGCCACCCCCCTCCCTTGCTATCTGGTCCAGGCCCGACCTCCCAACCGTAACTTTGCAGTAGCAGCACCTTGCCGCCTCACCTCCAGCGGATCCCCCTGCTTCTCTTTTTCCTCCCTTCTTCACACGGCATCATCCTCGCGCCCTCCTTCAGCACACCGCCGGCGCACCCCTCCCGTTTCCGGCTACCACGTCACCTCCCTTAGGTGCAGCGCAAACAGAACCCCCTTCGCCCCCTGTTCAGTGCGCAGCCGGCGCACTTAGCCCCCCTCCTGCTCTCCTTCATCCTCACGCACCCAACTCCCCCCTTCATCCTCACCCATCCAGCGGCGGAGCCTCTCGCACCTTTCTCTCCCCACCGTTTTATTTCTCCCCACTGGTGTGCAGCGCAAGTAGGGGACCCTCCCTCCCCGCCGGCCCTTCCTTCTCCGCGCGGTGAACCCTGCTTCCGGTGACTCGACGTATTCCCCCCTTGCTGCGCATGTGCAGGCCGAGCGATACCCTGCATTTCCTACTTCTCCCCTGCACGTCGCGGCCAGCACACTCCCCCCTGAAGGTTTGTTTTGTTTTAATTTTAATTTTACTTTTATTATTATTATTGTTATTATCATGATTATTATTGTTATTTTACTTTTATTATTAGTATTATTATTCATATTATTCTTATTATGGTTGTTATTATTATTATTACTATTATTAGTATTATTATTTTGTTGTCACTATTATTATTATTATTATTATTCTTTTTTTTATTATTATTCCTTTTATTATTTTGTTGTTATTATTATTATTATTACTATTATTATCTTGTTATTCTTATTATTATTGATTTTATTATTATTGTTATTATTATTATTACTTTTATTATTACTATTATTTTTATCATCATCGTGTGGGTTTTAATCGATGGTGTGTTGTTATTTGATGGCTCAGGACTTTTAGGACCCGCGCAGGGCGTTTCTGAGTGAGCGCTGCCGCCGCGCCTTGTTTCCAAGGTTCCTTCATTGTCGCGTTTCAGTTTCGAGAGTGTCGGACTTTATCACGTGGCTTCGGACACACGTTGTGTCATCGCGCCATGGTTCCAGATTTGTGTTGTCATCGCGCTTTGATCTTGAGGTTGGTCCCCTTTGCACTGCTTTTAAAATTTAAGTTATATTATTTCATTCTGTTTGTGCACCCTAATTGTTCAAAATCAACAATTTATTAATTGTAATAAATATGAGATAATATACGATAATTAATTTTTAATATAAGATGGTTAATTTTTAAATGGTTATTTAATGTCAAAAGGAGCCGTTTATTTTATGCACGACACATGAAACATCCTTTTGACGAGCGGACACCCAATAATGGAAGAATGCCCATTTGGCTTTTAAACATAATTCACGGAATGTAAAACAGAGTTCTGGTTTAATGAGAAATGATTTCTTTTGAAGCATTAACAAATACTTTGGTTCGTTTGGGAAATTGCCCGGTTGGCTCTTAAAGATTATTTGGAAAAATAAAATGGTTTGGTTTGGTTTATAAAAATATTGATAGCCTGTGACGTAGTGTTTTGGGGTTCTTTAACAGTTTTAAACTGGGTTTTGTCTCATAAAGAAGTTGTACTTGTCTTTGAGTAGTGTTTGTGAAATGTATTAAATGCTCGTTTGGCACTTTATGGAAAGCGATAAAAATGTTTTGATAAAAACCCTCTTAGGGCAACTCTCATGCCTTGGTTGCAATTGATTGTTTGGGAGGCCGCGCTTAGAGGATCCCAGGTACTTGAGTAGAAAAAGGCATGAGGTTGTTCCACGGAGTGGCTCGGGTGATGCCTATTGTGCTTTATATATATATATATTTGATTGGATGCTCGGTTGGCATTAGTTGGCTCACCCCTTTTTCAAACACTTAAGACATGGGAATCTGGCATATTGAGAGAATATTCTAAGAACGATTACTGCACTGGTAGGTTATGGTACTAACCAGTGGCCCATAGTAGGTGGATATATTGGGTTTATTGCTATGGGATTTGCCCTCGACTTTCCAGTGAGTGGATGGTCGAGCGTATTGTGCGTTTTGATTTCATCGTGACATGTCGATAAGGATGATTTCTCATGTATTGGTGTCTTCTAGTTTATTCTCGATCTCCTAGGTTCACCCATGTCTATTCAGCTTTTGTAGCTTGCAGTAATAATTATGATGCTCACATGTATACCTACATTTCCCTTGATGTATGCTTTACTTGTGCATTATGGTGTATTGTTTTCCTTGGAAAATGATAAATTCCTTTTTAATAGGTTTCGAAAAATTGTTTTCAAATGGAAGTGTTTAATCCCTTTTGTACAAATTTGAAAATTTAAACATCACTTTCCCCCTTTCCTGAAATGTCATTGACACTAATGAAATGAACCCAAATTTTGAAATGGCTAAGGGAAATGGTTCGTACTTTGTTTTTAAGTAAAATGCTTAGAAAAACATACTTTTATTAATTGTAGTTCAAACTTGAAATGATGTTTCTTTTATTTTAAAGGTAGTGCATTGGGAATAGATATCGGGCTAGCCTACTGAGTTTTAATACTCACGCCTATAGTTCTTTTCTGTTTTTAGTGTTTGTGAAGGCTATAGCTTGAGTGCGCTCGCCTAGGGCGACGCTTGATCGTTGAGTCGGAGAGCGACCCGCGAGGTCACACGGAGTTTGTTCGCACGTCGTGTTTGGTTAGTTTGATTCTTTTTTGTTCCTTTTTAGTCACTTTATTTGGTTTATCTTTTCTGCGCTGCTCTGCATTATTTTCACTATCTTATTTATTTATTTTGGGCGAAATCGTTCCCATAGCCTTTGTTGATGTCCTGGCGCTTGTCACCAGTCTGGGAGGATCGGGAACGCCTCTCGGGCCATGTCGCGGACCGGCTCGGGTGACCGGTTCAAGGTCGACCTGGGTTGGTTCGTGAAAAAATGGTATCAGAGGAGGTTTTCTCTTAGCAGACCTCGCTTTTCAGAGCACCCTTTGTTATTTGGGATGTCAAGGTAGATGGAGTAGGATTGTCGGGACTTGAGGGGTAGGTGCGAGAAGAGCGTCGCGAACCTTTGCCCGTACCGATCCGTAGGTTTCCATGGGAAGTCCAGTTTAATTGGTTTGTTTGGGTTTTTATGGTAATGTTTTGCGATTGGGGTATGACAAATGGAGTTGGGCTAATAGTCCTAAGCCATATGGCCTGGCAAGCCATGTGGATCTAAGGGCATGGTCCAAGAAGGCTCTCTGTGTCAGTGGCGTGTTTGGCATATGGCCGCCAACCATATGGTCGAGTCACCCACTGACACTAGTCCCCTGTTTGAGTTGTTTTGGGTTCCCCTTGATTTCTGAAAGTGGTTTGAAACAAAAAAGTTGGTTTTGAAAAAAAAGGGGGTTGTTTGAAATAACATGTTTAAATTTTAGATTGTTTTAAAAGAAGTGGTATGAATAAGTTGTTTTTGGAAAATGAAGTTGATTTGTTTTGGCCTTGGTGTTCCGATGAGTACACACATGCATTTTGGTATGTTGGAAATGTGGATGGATATCTGGTATGGTGGATGGATGCCCTGGGTGGCACGGATACATGCATGTGAGTGAGGCTCTAATGAATACTAATGGCGAAGGTTTAACCCACTAAGCTTGTTCTAAATTAAAGATGTCTTCAAAGAGAAATTTTTCGATGTTATGATAACTTGTTTTCTCGGATTTTGAGCTTGTCACCTATGCAGTGTTTGATTTTGAGGTTCTTATTCATTCGTTGAGTTGGCGTTGATTGGGTTTTTGACCTTTCCTTGTCCAGCGGTTATCCCTTTGAAGCTTCGATGGTTGATCGTAGTGCGGTTGATCGACCTAAGGATTTTATGCTTGATTTTCGGAAGATGGATCCACCTCTCTTTTATGGTCAAGCAGAAACTTCTGTGGAAGAGGAGTGGATGCGGAAGATTGAAAGGGACTTTAACCTCATTGGGTTGCCCGAGTCGCTGAAGGTCAAGTTTGTGACCTTCATCCTTGAAGGTTCACCGTGGATGTGGTGGAAGTCAGTGCCTCAGAACAAGCCCCGTCAAGAGGTTACTTGGGAGTTTTTCAAGGCATCTTTCATTCGTCAATATTTCTCTGAGGAAGAAAGGGTGAGAAAGGGGATGGAGATGTGTTGTCTGTAGTAGGGCGACAGATCCGTATTGGAATATTTCCAGCGCTTTGTAGATCTAGTACCTTATGATTCAGAGTATGCCACAAATGACCCCGTGAAGGCTCGACGCTTCGAGGTGGGTCTCCGCCCTGACCTACAGTCGAAGGTTTCAGAGTCCAACATGACTTCTTTTGTTGATGTGGTGAGATAAGCTTTTCATGTCGAAGCTACGATGACAAGAGTGATCGAAGTAGTCCTCCCTCCTTCGATCCCTAAGAACAGTGGCGAAGATTCTGGAAAGGAGATGAGTAAGCAAATCAATGTGAATGGAGCAGGTCGTGGAATCAAGAGGCCTCGGGATCTTTCGTCAACCTCTTCGGAACGAGAGATTATTGTGTGTTATCAGTGTGGCAAGCGGGGTCACAAGAAGTCAGCGTGCCCAAGCGCTCCGAAGCCCTGCCAGGCGTGTGGACGTCTGGGTCACATGTGACGATTTTGTCGGGGCATTGCAAGAAAGCGTCGCAGAGGGTGTTCTCAGAAGTAATGTGCTATTGGGTCTTTGTTCAGAGTTCTTGGTGTAAGTTTCCTTTCAGTTTAAGGGATCTTTTATTGTTGTGGTTGTACTGGTGGTGTTTTGGGTTTGAAATGTGTGGGAACTTCATGGGTCTTTTGACGAACCTCGACTTTCAATGCTGGTGTGTTTTTAATTTTAAAATATTGGCCTCTTTTTTTTAAATGAAAAGATGTATGTTTCTCATTGGGATTATCAGAACCTGGCTGCGAGGCAGAAGATGCTTCATCCATCAGAGCTCCAACCAAAAGGTCTCGGAGTGAAGCCAGCGCGTAGTCAGGAACCCCCGGGGGAAATTTTAAAGAGTCTGGTGAAAGTCGTGCCTCTATCGTCGTGGTGAGATAGTTTTGGTGTTGTTGCTCTGGTTTCTCTGTCATTGTAGTTCTCTCTTGTCACAAAGCGCGCGATGGACTTATCCCTCGTGTAGTGTCGGGAATCGTGCCCCTTGGATGTAAGTTCCTGATCAGTGACTTTGCATGGGCCACTGATGTAAATCAGTTGCGGCCCTGGTTTGGGTCCATCCCGAAGTGATGGGTTGTGAGTAGTCGTACGTCGTAGTTTTAGTGATTTGATCCTTGGGCCCACCCTCCCCACCCATGGGATTAGGGTTTTAGTTGCGCAAAGTATGCATTTAAGCTGCTATCCCTTTCGGATGAGAGTAAGTTGCTTAAATGTTTTTTCTTGTGCTTTTATAGCTTGAGTAAGGCCCGGTTCTGGCCTAAGTTGGATTTCTGGTTGGTCGCTAAGAGGTCAGTCCTTTTATGGTGGGGAGACCCACCATGAGTCTCGTTGGGTTTTCTCTTAAATAGTTATCGAATTCTAGTGGATCTCTTATGGTGGGGAGCCCGTTCGGGCCTATCTCTGTTGGTGATTTATTTCGGGCAATGAGGTTTAGTTCTGTTGGTAGTCAGTATGATGTCCTTGAGAGAAGAGGCTGGATCGTGTTCTGTGAAATCCTTAGGTGTTGATCGATCGACTGGTTGGTGTGGTGGCTTTCCGGGGGCGGAAAGCGTTATGGTGGGGAGAATTGTCACACCCCGACACACACGTTTATTTTATTTTATGATTTCTTTGGCTTAAATTATTTTTGCTGTGGTTCGTGTTCAGTATCGGACTAGGATTTTTAGTTTTTGTTAAAAAGTGTGCTTTTTGTCGCGACGTCGTTGAGCACCTGGGAGGAGCACGTTTTGGAAACCCCGCGCGGCTTCGCCCATGCAACGGAACAGTTCTCCTGCCATAAGAAAACAAAAATGAGTGAAATTTTTGATTTATTCTGTTATTTAAATTTTTCATTATTGTTGATAATTTTATAATTTTTTTTAAAGGGTGATTTGATATATATTATTATTCTAGGCTGGTGCAAGCACACCGCCCGGCTAGCTGAAGCCGTGTGGTTAGCCCGGATACTGCATGATTACGATATCTGTATCGGCGAAATGAATATGAATTGAATAAGTTAAAAATAATTTAAATAAATAACTTACTATAATAATATTATTATTGGGTCATGAATAATAATACTATATTTTTTTATTTAAGAATTTTTGTTATTGTAATTGTCATTTTATCATTTTTTGTTGTTATTATTAATGTTTTTGATCACCAACATTATTATTATTATTATTTTCATTATTTATTTATTAAATTATTTATTTTATTCTTATATATATATATATATTAGTAGGGTTTTCAGAAGCCCCCATTTCCCGATCCTTCCTCTTCATAGCGCGCCGCCACCCCCCTCCTTTGCTATCTGGTCCAGGCCCGACCTCCCAACCGCAACTTTGCAGTAGCAGCACCTTGCCGCCTCACCTCCAGCGGATCCCCCTGCTTCTCTTTTTCCTCCCTTCTTCACACGGCATCATCCTCGCGCCCTCCTTCAGCACACCGCCGGCCCACCCCTCCTGTTTCCGGCTACCACGTCACCTCCCTTAGGTGCGGTGCAAACAGAACCCCCTTCGCCCCTGTTCAGTGCGCAGCAGGCGCACTTAGCCCCCCTCCTGCTATCCTTCATCCTCACGCACCCAACTCCCCCTTCATCCTCACCCATCCAGCGGCGGAGCCTCTCGCACCCTTCTCTCCCCACCGTTTTTTTCTCCCCACTGGTGTGCAGCGCAAGCAGGGGACCCTCCCTCCCCGCCGGCCCTTCCTTCTCCGCGCGGTGAACCCTGCTTCCGGCGACTCGACGTTTTCCCCCCTTGCTGCGCATGTGCAGGCCGAGCGATACCCTGTATTTCCTACTTCTCCCCTGCACGTCGCGGCCAGCACACTCCCCCCCGAAGGTTTGTTTTGTTTTAATTTTACTTTTACTTTTATTATTATTATTGTTATTATCAATATTATTATTGTTATTTTAATTTTATCATTAGTATTATTATTCATATTATTCTTATTATGGTTGTTATTATTATTATTACTATTATTAGTATTATTATTTTGTTGTCACTATTATTATTATTATTATTCCTTTTATTATTTTGTTGTTATTATTATTATTATTACTATTATTATCTTGTTATTCTTCTTATTATTGCTTTTATTATTATTGTTATTATTATAATAACTTTTATTATTACTATTATTTTTATCATCATCGTGTGGGTTTTAATCGATGGTGAGTTGTTATTTGATGGCTCAAGACTTTTAGGACCCGCGCATGGGCGTTTCTGAGTGAGCGCCGCCGCCGCGCATTTTTTCCGAGGTTCCTTCATTGTCGCGTTTCAGTTTCGAGAGTGTTGGACTTTATCACGTGGCTTCGGACACACGTTGTGTCATCGCGCCATGGTTCCAGAGTTGTGTTGTCGTCGCGCTTTGATCTTGAGGTAGGTCCCCTTTCCACTGCTTTTAAAATTTAAGTTTTATTATTTCATGCTGTTTGCGCACCCTAATTGTTCAAAATCAACATTTTATTAATTGTAATAAATATGAGATAATATACGATAATTAATTTTTAATATAAGATGGTTAATTTTTAAATGGTTATTTAATGTCAAAAGGAGTCGTTTATTTTATGCACGACACATGAAACATCCTTTTGACGAGCAGACACCCAATAATGAAAGAATTCCCATTTGGCTTTTAAACATAATTCACGGAATGTAAAATAGAGTTCTGTTTTAATGAGAAATGATTTCTTTTGAAGCATGAACAAATACTTTGGTTCGTTTGAGAAATTGCCCGGTTGGCTCTTAAAGATTTTTTGGAAAAAGAAAATGGTTTGGTTTGGTTTATGAAAATATTGTTAGCCTGCGACGTAGTGTTTTGGGGTTCTTTAACGGTTTTTAACTGGGTTTTGTCTCATAAAGAAGTTGTATCTGTCTTTGAGTAGTGTTTGTGAAATGTATTAAATGCCCGTTTGGCACTTTATGGAAAGCGATAAATTTTTTTTGATAAAAACCCTCTTAGGGTGACTCTCATGCCTTGGATACAATTGATTGTTTGGGAGGCCGCGCTTAGAGGCTCCCGGGTACTTGAGTAGAAAAAGGCATGAGGTTGTTCCACAGAGTGGCTCGGGTGATGCCTGTTGTGCTTTATATATATATATATATATATATGATTGGATGCTCGGTTGGCATTAGTTGGCTCACCCCTTTTTCAAACACTTGAGACCTGGGAATCTGGCATATTGAGAGAATATTCTAAGAATGATTGCTGCACTGGTAGGTTATGGTACTGACTAGTGGCCCATAGTAGGTGGATATATTGGGTTTATTGCTATGGGATTTGCCCTCGACCTGCCCGTGAGTGGATGGTCGAGCGTATTGTTCGTTTTGATTTCAACGTGACATGTCGATAAGGATTATTTTCTCATGTATTGGTGTCTTCTGGTTTGTTCTCGATCTCCTAGGTTCACCCATGTCTATTCAGCTTTTGTAGCATGCAGTAATGATTATGATGCTCACATGTATACCTACATTGCCCTTGCTGTATGCTTTACTTGTGCATTCTGGCGTATTGTTTACCTTGGAAAGTGATAAATTCCTTTTTAATAGGTTTCTAAAAATTGTTTTCAAATGGAAGTGTTTAATACCTTTTGTACAAATTTGAAAATTTAAACATCACTTTCCCCCTTTCCTGAAATGTCATTGACACTAATGAAATGAACCCAAATTTTGAAATGGCTAAGGGCAATGGTTCGTACTTTGTTTTTAAGTAAAATGCTTAGAAAAACATACTTTTATAAATTGTAGTTCAAACATGAAATGATGTTTCTTTTATTTTAAAGGTAATGCATTGGGAATAGATATCGGGCTACCCAACTGAGTTTTAATACTCACGCCTATAGTTCTTTTCTGTTTTTAGTGTTTGTGTAGGCTATAGCTTGAGTGCACTCGCCTAGGGCGACGCTTGATCGTTGAGTCGGAGAGCGACCCACGAGGTCGCATGGAGTTTGTTCGCACGTCATGTTTGGTTAGTTTGATTCTTGTTTGTTCCTATTTAGTCACTTTATTTGGTTTATCTTTTCTGTGCTGCTCTGCATTATTTTCACTGTCTTATTTATTTATTTTGGGTGAAATCGTTCCCATAGCCTCTGTTGATGCCCTGGCGCTTGTCGCCAGCCCGGGAGGATCGGGAACGCCTCTCGGGCCATGTCGCGGACCGGCTCGGGTGACCGGTTCAGGGTCGACCCGGGTTGGTTCGTGACAATTATGGTTTAGTTCAAACAAGGACTTTCATGAAACACTTGCTATCAAACAAGGTTGTTCATGTTTTTAACGAATTATAAATTACTGTTCCCATAAATTTCATGCTATAGAATATATTAAATTTATTTAAAATAGTAATTAAATTGTAAATTCCAAATATGTTACATTCCCTTAAAAAATTGATTTTTCATGTTATACAATCTATCAAATATAATATTCTTACTTTTGTATTTTGGGGACTTACAACAACATTTGGAACTATTTACCTAAAAATGAATCATTTCAAAAAATTCAAAAAGTATGATCATAGTATAATATTTTAATATTGAGTCTAAAAATGAAATTCCTTTATTTGAAATTAATATATTAAAAATAAATATTTTTTACATTAAAATAGAAAAATAAAATACAATTAAAACATTTCTATAAGAAAATAACTTTTTAAAATATTTCCTATTTCTTTCTAATTTTATACCATATAAAAACAATAGATAATATATTATTGATATCATTAATATATTTTATAGTAACCTCATTATAGAATTCGTGTATCTTTATAATAGCATAAGAAGAGGATTTTTTGAAAAAAAAATATTTTCTCTGTAAATTGATGATTTTTTTTGATATACTAATTAATTCATTCCATTCATTGTCGTTATGAGTGAACATTGTTTAATTCGAATTGTATAAAATACAAGATATATAAATAAATATCTTATTGAGTTAACTTTTTTATATAATCATATCCTTAACATACATAACCCCTCATGATCACCCCATAAGTCTTATGGATATGATAAGCGCTTAATGAAATACTGGTGGTGAATTAGCTATCATGGATGATGTGGATGTTTCAATGAGATTGATCTTTCTTCCAAACTAATTTCATAAAAACCATAATTAATAGAGTTTGTATTATTATTTTAATAGGAAAACCCCAATGGAATATACATCACTTTCATAATGTTCATTCTTCTATTTATTAAATTATTGTGGTTAAATCCAAACATGACACACATGGTAAAACAAACAATCATTTTTCATGATAAAATTTTTAGAAAAATGTGTTGTTTGAAAAGAAACAACCAGATTCACTGGAAAACGTGGATAAAAGAAAAAAAGTGAAAACATGTTTTGAAAAAATCATTTTGAAATTTCTAAAAACATTGTTGAAAAAAATAAAAAAAAGTGCTTTAGATAAATATGGGTTTTCCGACTAAAGAGATAAATGATGTCAGGTTTTATAAAAACATGTTATAAATCATATTGAGTACCAAATTATAGAAAAATGGAAATAATACTTGATAATGGACCTTAGTAACCAGATGTTGTGAATATGAATAGGTTAATTGATCAATTATCAGGTAATTTCCTTGAATGGAAAATAAATATCATTCTAATTTTTCTAATGGAAAATAATCTTTAAACATTCCACAGTATCCCAATCAAATATAAAACATTTGAATAAAAATATAAGTGAGGGAAAACATTAAAATAAAATTATAATGTAATTATAACAAATATATTCATGATAAAACATTTTAATTGTTAATATATACACCATATTAAATATACTATGTTCACAACAACGAATATGTTTTAATGGAATGTAAATTTATGTTAAATCTATTACCTTGACTCAAACTAGAATTAGGAGCCTTTATATTCCAAATTAATAAAATAAAGATTATAATTTGACATTCTTTATAACCTTTTTCATTTTTATGAAACCTTTTATTTGACATACACGTTTTTTATTCAATAATTTAGTCAATAAATATTAAATCGAGTGTTTTCACTGAATTCGGTTTTTGTGTCAAAAACAAGTTTTGTATGTCAAAAATCATCAAAGGGTCCATAATATAATATCTCCATAATAATAATCAGGAAATAATTATTATATTCATAGATAAATTATACTTTTAAACCCAATCATTAAATATCATTATGAAAAATGAACGAACATTTCAATCATGGAGATGTAGGTCATACTCACACATGATTAATGTTCTTATTTTCCAATAATTGTTATAGAAAGAAGGTAAGTACTACTACATATCCACATAATGATAATAATTTCATAAATTCCATTTTATTTAAACATACGAACTAATTTTTTTTATGTGATGTAAACATATTCACATAATGTCAAGGAGATGGTAGTCCACAAGTCCATGACGGACATTAGCACTTTTCAGTGTGTGAAAAGGGTAATAAAGAAAATGATATATTATATTTAAAAATTTAATTACATAATATATATAATATATATGTAATTTATATTAAATATTTTTTATTAAAACAATAATTATTACATTCTATGTATAGTGTGAAAGCATTACATCACTTCAAATAGGCGGTATTCCACTGTTCCACATTTGATGTTATCGTATTTAAACAAAATGAAAAGTATAAGTATATATTTTATAAATAATTAAATAATAATATATAGTTAATTAATAAACATATATCATAATTAAATATATTTTTCATAATAATTCCAAACCATGAATGGTGGTGAAGAAAAATGAACATTCATCGTTCAGTGAGGCGGTAGTTAGCCGTACACAAAAACAGTTTGTTTGTTACCCATTATATGGATTTTTTTTATTGTAGGTAAGACCAATGTAGTAAAATAATATTATAATTTTTATTTTTAAATTTTATAAATAATTATTGAATCATAATTGATTAGGTGTTGGATAATGTAATCAAAACAAAAGATCTTATGGAAACATGTTACATCTTCTTTGGGTAACTCCTTTCTATTTTCACCAACAGTTTTCCATGGATGAATTTATACACATGAGAAGTATTATAAGATTATGGGAGGTATTTTTAGGTTTTATTTGGTTATATATTGGTCTATAAAATGTTTTTTTAGTGGTTGGATAATTTTGGAGGAGAGAATGCCTTTTATCTTGGAGGAGTTACACTCTATTAAATTTCGGATAAAGAAATAAAGCAATGTTTTTTCCATTCTCATGAGGTCTAATAATGGTTATAAAATTTTAATACTAATTATATGGTATAAATATTTTCATTGAGTGTCATTTGGAAAATTTTATCGGTCATTCGGGCCCTTAATATAAAGTATTACCCCCTTTTAACCTTCATTTCACCTTTATTGTTGTAATTAATTTTAATTATTTCAATAATATTTTTTGTCAATTTTTTTTTTAAATTAATAGAAATTATATATTACGATTATTCAAAATATGGGATCCGTTTTTAAAAATTAAAATCACATAATTGGAAGAAAATAATTAAGAATGAATCCCACATATTGGACGACTATAAGAGGTTTTAAAGTAAACCCACCAAACATTTTCAATGTTTTTATACCCCATTTCAATGGAAAATTGATTAAAATGAACTAAACTACATTAATTAATAAACAATTATTGTAATAAATCATTAAAATAAATTGAAAATTATATTTAATTCTATAAATAAATTATATGAACATGATTTTTTATAATTAAACATTATTATTTTTCATTATTCATTAAAAAGATAAACATCAAAGAAAAACACTAAATATTAAACCTAAAGTAATTTTAATGTTTTAGTTTAAATAGGAATTTTATTTTGACATATATAGGGAATTAAAGTTAAAAAATTATATTTAAAATGGTTTATCTATTATAACACGTATAAACTACCATTATAAAAATATAAGTTTTTATACATTAAATTATGTTGGTTCTTATCTTATTTAATGAAATATATATGATGAATATAAAAAAATTGATTTAATATTTATATACAAATAATTAAAACCATCCACAAATAGTAATTAATACAATATATTAGGGTAAGATACATTTAGGTGTGTTAAAATATGTTTGTATGAAAAACATTTCCTTTATTTTCAATTGGTTCTCATATTCATTTCTTATGAAAATTTATCTAATAAATGTATTTATTTTTTTGTAAACTATATATTTTAATATATTATTTAATAATATTCATAAAAACTAATTTAATGGCTATTTTATGTATTATTAAGTCAAATAATAATATTTTATAATATATTATGGTTTAGTTCAAACAAGGCCTTTCATGAAACACATGCTATCAAACAAGGTTGTTCATGTATTTAACGAAAGATAAATTACTATTTATATGCATTTCATGATATAGTATATATTAAATTTATTTAAAATAGTAATTAAATTGTTAATTCATAGGATGTTACATTCCCTTAAAAATTGATTTTGCATGTTATACACTCTATCAAATACAATATTCTGACATTAGATTTTCAGGGTGTTACAACTACATTTGGACCTATTTATCTAAAAATGAATCATTTCAAAAAATTCAGAAATAATGATCATAATATAATATTATAATAATCGGTATAACAAAGATAATTTTTTTGAAATTAATATAGTAAAATTAAATAAATTTTAATTAAAAATAGAAAAATGAAATATAATTAAAAAATTTCTATAAGAAAATTAAATCTTAAAATATTACCTATTTATTTCTAATTCTATACCAATTTAAAATAATAGATAATATATTATTGATATCATTAATATATTTTCTTGTAATACCATGATAGAACTCATACATATTTATAATAGCATAAGAAAAAGAATTTTTTGAAAAAAATATATTTTCCCTGTAAATTGATCATATATATCTTTTCGATATACTAATTAATTATTTCCATTCATTATCGTTATGAGTGAAGATTTTTTTTATCCGAATTGTATAAAATACAGGATATATAAATAATTATCTTATTGAATTATCTTTTTTTATATCATCCTATCCTTAACATAAAAAACCCCTCTTGATCACCACATCCTCTTATTGAAATAGTGGTGGGGAATTATCCATCATGGATGTTGTGGAAGTTTCAATGAGATCAATCTTTTCTCCAAAATGATTTAATAATAACCATAATTCCTAGAGTTTTTATTGTGATTATAATATTGAAACCCCAATGGAATATAAATCCATTTCATAATGTTGATTCTTCTATTTATTATATTATTGTGGGTAAATACATACATTTCACACATGGTAAAACAGACAATCATCTTTCATGAAAAAAATGTTAGAAAAATTAGTTTTTTGGAACGAAACTACTAGATTCACTAGAAAACGTGGATAAATGACAAAAAGGGGAAACATTATTTCAAAAACTCATTTTGAAAATTTTAAAAATATTTTGGAAAAAAATGGTCTTTAGTAGAATAAAGATTCTCGGTCTAAAGAGAGAAATGATGTCTGGTTTTGTAAAAAAAATTATAAATCATTTTGATTTCCTAATAATAATAAAATGGTACAAATAGTTGATAATGATCCTTATTATCTAGATGATATGAATGTGAATAGGTTAATTTATCAATGTTCATATAATTTCCTTGAATGGAAAATAAATAGCATTAATATTATTCTAAAGGAAAACAATCTTTAAACATTCCATAGTATCCCAATCAACTATGAAACATTTGAATATAAATATCAGTGAAGGAAAACATTAATAGAAACTTATAATGTAATTATAACAAATATATTCATGATATAACATTTTAATTGTTAATATGTACACCAAATAAAATATACTAGGTTCACAACAACAGATAAGTTTTAATGGAATGTAAAATTATATTAAATCTATTACCTTGAGTCGAATTAGAATCAGGTGAATTTATATTCCCCAATAATAAAATAAATTTAATTATTTTACATTCTTTATAACCTTTTTCATGTTTATCAAAACTTTTATTTCAAATATAATATGCTTTATAGAACTATTTTGTCAACAAATATTTCATCGAATTTTTTCACTGAATTTAGTTTTTGTGTCAAAAAAAAGTTTTGTAAGTCAAACACCATCGAAGGGTCCATAATATAACATTTCCATAATAATTATCAAGAAATAATTATTATATTCACACATCAATTATACTTTTAAACCCAATAATTAAATATCATTTTGAATAATTAACCAACATTACAATCGAGGAGATGTATGTCATACGAACACATGAGTAATGTTCTTGTTTTCTAATGATTGTTATAGAAAGAAGGTAAGTACGGCTATATCTCCATGTAATGATAATAATTCCATCAATTACATTTTATTTAATCATATGTACATATAAATTTTTTTCATGTGATTTAAAACTAATCACATAATTTCAAGGAGATTGTAGTCCACAGGTCCATAACCGACATTATCAATTTTTAGTGTGTGAAAAGGGTAATAAAGAAAATGAAATATTGTATTTAATAATTTAATTAATTAATAAATATAATATATAAGTAATTTGTTTTAAATAGTATTTATTAAAACTATAATTTATATATTCCTTTTATAGTGTGAAAGCATTACATCACTTCAAACAGGAGATAGTCCACTCTTCCACAATTGATGGTATCGTATTTAATCAAAATGAAAATTATAATGATCTATTTTATAAGTAATTAAATAAGCCTATATAGATAATTAATAAAACATATATCATAAATAAATATATTTTCCATAATAATTCCCAACGATGAATGGTGGTGTAGGAAAATGAACATTCATCATTTTGTGAGGAGGTAGTTTTCCGTACACATAAACAGTTTGTTCGTTACCCATTACACGGATTTTTTTATTGTAGGTAGGAAGAATGTAATAATATAATACTATAATATTTATTATTCAATTTTAGTATATAATTATGGAATAATAATAGATTAGGTGTTGGATAATGTAAATAAATCTAAATATCTTATTGAAAGATGTTACCTCTTCTTTGGGTAACTCTATTCTATTTGCATCAACGGTCTTCAATGGATGAATTTATACACTTGAGAAGTATTATAAGAATATTGGAGTAATTTTTAGTTATAGTTTTTAAATATCGGTCTATAAAATGTGTCTTTAGTGGTGGGAGGATTTGGGAGGAGTGAAGGCCTTTTATAGTGGAGGAGTTACACTCTATTAAATTCTGGATAATGAATTATAGCCAAGTTAGTCCAATTATCATGGGGTCTAATAATGGATATAAATTTTTAAAACTTTTTATATGGTATAAATATGGACATTCAGTGTCATTTGGACAATTTTATCTATCATTTGGGCCCTTAATATAATGTTTTAGTCCGTTTTAATCTTAATTTCACCTTAATTGTTGTAATTAATTTTAATTATTTAAATAATATTTTTTCGTCAAATTTATTTTAACTTAATATAAATTATATATTTGTATTATTCATAACCTAGGATCCACTTTTTAAAATTAAAATCACATAATTGGAATAAATAAATTAATAATGAATCATATAGTTTAAACGACTATATGAGTTTTTAAAGTAAACCCGCCAAACTTTTTTTTTACCCCATTTCAATGTAAAAGTTTTTAAAATGACCTCAAATATATTAATTAATAAAAAACTATTTTAATAAATCATTAAAACAAATTTATAATTAAAATTATTCTTATAAATAAATTATATTAAAAGAAAATTTTGAATAAAAATTTATTATTTTTCATTATTCATTAAAAAGATAAACTTCAAAGAAAAATACGAAAAACTAAACCTAAACTAGTTTTGATGTTTTAGCTTAAATATGAATTTTATATTAAAATATATAGTGTATTAAAGTTCCAGAAGTATATTTAAAATGGGTTCTCCACTATAACACGCTTAAACTACCATTCTAAATATATTAATTTTTATACATTAAATTATGTTGGTTCTTATCTTATGTCTATGAAATATATATGATGAATATAAAAAAATTAATTTAATATATATATATATAATTAAATCCATCCACTAATAGTAATTAATACAATATATTAGGGTAAGATACCTTTAGGTGCGTAAAAATATGTTTTTAGGAAAAACTTTTCCTTTATTTTAAATTGGTTCTCATATTCATTTATAATAATCATTTATCTAATAAATGTATTTATTCTTTTGTAAACCATATATTTAATGTGTTATTTAACAATACTCATAAAAACTAATTTAATGGCTATGTTATGTATTATTACATTAAATAATAATATTTTATAATATATTATGGTTTAGTTAAAACAAGGACTTTCATGAAACACTTGCTATCAAACAAGGTTCTTCATTTATTTAACGAATGATAAATTACTGTTTCCATGAATTTCACGCTATAGAATATATTAAATTTATTTAAAATAGTAATTAAATTGTAAATTCCCAACATGGTACATTCCCTTAAAAAATTGATTTTTCATGTTATACAATCTATCAAATATATTATTCTTACTTTAGTATTTTGGGGACTTACAACAACATTTGGAACTATTTACCTAAAAGTGAATCATTTCATAAAATTCAAAAATTATGATCATAGTATAATATTTTAATATTGAGTCTAAAAATAAAATTTCTATATTTGAAATTAATATACTAAAAATAAATAATTTTTACATTAAAATAGTAAAATAAAATACAATTAAAACATTTCTATAAGAAAATGACTTTTTAAAATATTACCTATTTCTTTCTAATTTTATACCAAATAAAAACAATAGATAATATATTATTGATATAATTAATATATTTTATCGTAACCTCATTATAGAATTCATGCATCTTTATAATAGCATATGAAGAGGATTTTTTGAAAAAAAATATATTTTCTCTGTAAATTGATGATTTTTGTTGATATACTAATTATTTCATTCCATTCATTTTCGTTATGAGTGAAAATTGTTTAATTCAAATTGTATAAAATACAAGATATATAAATAAATATCTTATTGAATTATCTTTTTTATATAATCATATCCTCAACATACATAACCCCTCATGATCACCCCATAAGTCCTATGGATATGATAAGTGCTTAATGAAATAGTGGTGGTGAATTAGTTATCATGGATGATATGGATGTTTCAATGAGATTGATCTTTCTTCCAAACTGATTTCATAAAAAACATAATTCATAGAGTTTGTATAGTTCTTTTAATAGGGAAACCCCAATAGAATATACATCCCTTTCATAATGTTCATTCTTCTATTTATTAAATTATTGTGCTTAAATCTAAACATGACACACATGGTAAAACAAAAAATAATTTTTCATGATAAAATTTTTATAAAATGAGTTTTCTGGAAAGAAACAACCAGATTCACTAGAAAACGTGGATAAATGACAAAAAGTGAAAACATGTTTTGAAAAAATCATTTTGAAAATTTTAAAAACATTGTAGAAAAAAAAAAGAAAAAATTTTCTTTAGATAAATATGGATTTTCCGACTAAAGAGACAAATGATGTTGGGTTTTATAAAAATAAGTTATAAATCATATTGAGTACCAAATTATAGAAAAATGGAAATAATACTTGATAAAGTTCCTTAGTAACCAGATTCTGTGAATATGAATAGGTTAATTGATCAATTTTCATGTAATTTCCTTGAATGGAAAATAAATATCATTAAAAATTTTCTAATGGAAAATAATCTTTAAACATTCCACAGTATCCCAATCAAATATAAAACATTTGAATAAAAATATAAGTGAGGGAAAACATTAAAATAAAATTATAATGTAATTATAACAAATATATTCATGATATAACATTTTAATTGTTAATATATACACCATATTAAATATACTATGTTCACAACAACATATATGTTTTAATGGAATGTTAATTTATATTAAATCTATTAAATTGAGTCAAACTAGAATTAGGTGCCTTTATATTCCAAATTAATAAAATAAATATTATAATTTGACATTCTTTATACCCTTTATCAGGTTTATCAAAACATTTATTTGACATACACATTTTTTATTCAATATTTTAGTCAAAAAATATTAAATCGAGTGTTTTCACCAAATTCGGTTTTTGTGTCAAAAACAAGTTTTGTATGTCAAAAATCATAAAAGGGTCCATAATATAACATCTCCATAATAATAATCAGGAAATAATTATTATATTCACAGATAAATTATACTTTTAAACCCAATCATTAAATATCATTATGAAAAACGAACGAAAATTTCAATCGTGGAGATGTAAGTCATACTCACACATGATTATTGTTCTTATTTTCCAATAATTGTTATAGAAAGAAGGTAAGTACTGATATATATCAACATAATTATAATTATGTCATAAATTCCATTTTATTTAATCATAGGTGCTTATTTTTTTCATCTGATGTAAAAATATTCACATAATGTCAAGCAGATGGTAGTCCACAAGTCAATGACAGACATTATCACTTTTCAGTGTGCGAAAACGGTAATAAAAAAATGATATATTATATTTAAAAATTTAATTACATAATATATATAATATATATTTAATTTATGTTAAATATTATTTATTAAAACAATAATTTATACATTCTATGTATAGGGTGAAAGAATTACATCACTTCGAATAGGAGGTATTCCACTCTTCCACATTTGATGTTATCGTATTTAAACAAAATGAAAAGTATAAGTGTATATTTTATAAATAATTAAATAAGAATATACTGTTAATAAATAAAACATATATCATAATTAAATATATTTTTCGTAATAATTCCAATACATGAATGGTGGTGAAGAAAAATGAACATTCATCGTTCTGTGAGGCGGTAGTTAGCCGTACACATAAACAGTTTGTTCGTTACCCATTATATGGATTTTTTTGATTGTAGGTAAGACCAATGTAGTAAAATAATATTATAATATTTATTATTAAATTTTATAAATAATTATTGAATCATAATTTATTAGGTGGTGGATAATATAATCAAAACAAAAGATCTTATGTAAACATCTTACATTTTCTTTGGGTAACTCATTTTTATTTTCACCAACGGTTTTCCATGGATGAATTTATACACATGAGAAGTATTATAAGATTATGGGAGGTATGTTTAGGTATTATTTGGTTAAATATTGGTCTATAAAATGTGTTTTTAGTGGTTGGAGTATTTGGGAGGAGAGAAGGCCTTTTATCTTGGAGGAGTTACACTCTATTAAATTTCGGATAAAGAAATACAGCCATGTTTTTTACATTCTCATGAGGTCTAATAATGGTTTTAAATTCTTAAAACTAATTATATGGTATAAATATTTCCATTAAGTGTTATTTGGAAAATTTTATCGGTCATTCAGGCCTTTAATATAAATTATTAGCCCCTTTTAACCTTAATTTCACTTTTATTGTTGTAATTAATTTAATTATTTCAATAATATTTTTTGTCAAATTTTTTTTATGTTAATAGAAATTATATATTAAGATTATTCATAATTTGGGATCCTTTTGTAAAAATTAAAATCACATAAATGGAAGAAAATAATTAAGAATTAATCCCATAGATTGGACGACTATAAGAGGTTTTAAAGTAAATCCACCAAACATTTTCTTTGTTTTTATACCCCATTTCAATGTAAAATTGATTAAAATGAACAAAAATATATTAATTAATAAACAATTATTGTAATAAATCATTAAAATAAATTGAAAATTATATTTAATTCTATAAATAAATTATATGAACAAGAATATTTTTAATTAAAAATTATTATTTTTCATTATTCATTAAAAAGATAAACATCAAAGAAAAATACTAAATATTAACCCTAAACTAATTTTACTGTTTTAGTTTAAATATGAATTTTATTTTGACATATAAAGGGAATTAAAGTCAAAAAATTATATTTAAAATGGGTTATCTATTATAACACGCATAAACTACCATTATAAAAATATATGTTTTTATACATTAAATTATGTTTGTTCTTATGATATGTTTATGAAATATATATGATGAATATAAAATTTTTTTTAATATATATATATATATAATTAAAACCATCCAAAAATAGTAATTAATACAATATATTAGGGTAAGATACATTTAGGTGTGTTAAAATATGTTTGTATGAAAAACATTTCCTTTATTTTCAATTGGTTCTCATATTCCTTTCTTATGAAAATTTATCTAATAAAGGTATTTATTTTTTTGTAAACCATATATTTTAATATATTATTTAATAATATTCATAACAACTAATTTAATGGCTATTTTATGTATTATTACATTAAATAATAATATTTTATATTATATTATGGGTTAGTTCAAACAATTCCTTTAATGAAACACATTATATCAAACAAGGTTTTTCATGTATTTAACGAAAGATAAATTACTATTTCCATGCATTTCATGCTATAGTATATATTAAATTTATTTAAAATAGTAATTAAATTTTTAATTCATAGGATGTTACATTCCCTAAAAAAATTGATTTTTCCATCTACTTGTATCCCCTTTATTCCCCGCTGGTGTAAATTCATTACACCTCGAGTCTGTACTGCATACATTTTATTTTTAATAAATTCCTTTGGGGGGCATGAACTGGGAAACCAGTACATGTCATCAACCTATTTTAAAAAAAATATTTTATCGTAATACCATGATAGAATTCATACATATTTATAATAGCATAAGAAAAAGAATTTTTTGAAAAAAAATATATTTTCTCTATAAATTGATCATATATATCTTTTCGATATACTAATTTATTATTTCCATTCATTATCGTTATCAGTGAAGATTTTGTTAATTCGAATTTTATAAAATACAGGATATATAAATACTTATCTTATTGAATTATCTTTTATTATATCATCCTATCCTTAACTTATACAACCCGTCATAATCACCACATCCTCTAATTGAAATAGTGGTGGTGAATTAGCCATCATTGATGTTGTGGAAGTTTCAATGAGATCAATATTTTCTCCAAAATGATTTAATAATAACCATAATTCCTAGAGTTTGTATTGTGATTATAATATGGAAACCCCAATGGAATATACATCCATTTCATAATTTTGATTCTTTTATTTATTAAATTATTGTGGGTAAATACATATATTTCACACATGGTAAAACAAACAATCATCTTTCATGATAAAAATGTTAGAAAAATTAGTTGTTTGGAACGAAACAACTAGATTCACTAGAAAGCGTGGATAAATGACAAAAAAGTGGAAACATGATTTGAAAAACTCATTTTGGAAATTTTAAAAACATTTTAGAAAAAAATTAATAAAAATATGGTCTTTAGTAGAATAAATATTCTCGGTCTCAAGAGAGAAATGATGTATGGTTTTATAAAAAAATATTATAAATCATTTTGATTTGCTAATAATAAAAAAATGGTACTAATACTTGATAAAGATCCTTATTATCTAGATGATATGAATGTGAATAGGATAATTTATCAATGTTCATGTAATTTCATTGAATGTAAAATAAATAGAATTAATATTATTCTAAATGAAAAATAATCTTTAAACATTCCATAGTATCCCAATCAACTATGAAACATTTGAATAAAAATATCAGTGAAGGAAAACATTAAAAAAACTTATAATGTAATTATAATAAATATATTCATGATATAACATTTTAATTGTTAATATATACACCATATAATATATACTAGGTTCACAACAATAGATAAGTTTTAATGGAATGTAAAATTATATTAAATCTATTACCTTGAGTCAAACTATAATCAGGTGCATTTATATTCCCCAATAAAAAAATAAAGATAATTATTTTACATTCTTTATAACCTTTTTCATGTTTATCACAACATTTATTTCAAATATCAGATGTTTTATTGAACTATTTTGTGAAAAAATATTACATCGAATTTTTCAACTGAATTCAGTTTTTGTGTCAAAAACAAGTTTTGTAAGTAAAACACCATCGAAGGGTACATAATATTACATCTCCATAATAATTATCAAGAAATAATTATTATATTCACACATCAATTATACTTTTAAACCCAATAATTAAATATCATTATGAATAATGAACCAACATTACAATTAGGGAGATGTAGGTCATACGCACACATGAGTAACATTCTTGTAATCTAATTATTGTTATAGAAAAAGGTAAGTACCACTATATCTCCAAGTAATGATAATAATTCCATCAATTCCATTTTATTTAATCATTTTTACATATAAATTTTTTTCATGTGATTGAAAACTAATCACATAATTTCAAGGAGATGGTAGTCCACAAGTCCATAATCAACATTATCAATTTTTAGTGTGTGAAAAGGGTAATAATGGAAAGAAATATTATATTTAATAATTTAATTAATTAATAAATATAATATATAAGTAATTTATTATAAATAGTATTTATTAAAACTATAATTTATACATTCCTTGTATAGTGTGAAAGCATTACATCACTTCAAACAGGCGGTAGTCCACTCTTCCACAATTGATGGTATCATATTTAAACAAAATGAAAATTATAAGGGTATATTTTATAAGTAATTAAATAAGAATATATAGATAATAAATAAAACATATATCATAAATAAATATATTTTCCATAATAATTCCCAACGATGAATGGTGGTGTAGGAAAATGAACATTCATTGTTCTATGAGGAGGTAGTTTTCCGTACACATAAACAGTTTGTTCGTTACCCATTACATGGATTTTTTTATTGTAGGTAGGACCAATGTAATAATATAATACTATAATATTTATTATTCAATTTTAGTATATAATTATGGAATAATAATAGATTAGGGGTTGGATAATGTAAATAAATCTAAAGATCTTATGGAAAGATGTTACCTCTTCTTTGGGTAACTCCTTTCTATTTGCATCAACGGTCATCAATGGATGAATTTATACACTTGATAAGTATTATAAGATTATTGGAGTAATTTTTAGTTATAGTTTTTAAATATCGGTATATAAAATGTGTCTTTAGTGGTGGGAGGATTTGGGAGGAGACAAGGCCATTTATAGTGGAGGAGTTACACTCTATTAAATTTCGGATAATGAATTATAGCCATGTTATTCCCATTATAATGGGGTCTAATAATGGATATAAATTTTTAAAACTTTTTATATGGTATAAATATGGCCATTCAGTGTCATTTGGACAATTTAATCTGTCATTTGGGCCCTCTATATAATGTTTTAGTCCGTTTTAATCTTAATTTCACCTTAATTGTTGTAATTAATTTTAATTATTTAAATAATATTTTTTGGTCAAATTTATTTTACCTTAATATAAATTATATATTAGGATTATTCATAACCTAGGATCCACTTTTTAAAATTAAAATCACATAATTGGAGGAAATAAATTAATAATGAATCCCACATATTGGATGACTATAGGACATTTTAATGTAAACCCACCAAACATTTTCTATTTTTTATACCCTATTTCAATGTAGAATTTTTTAAAATGACCTAAAATAGACTAATTAATAAAAAATTATTGTAATAAATCATTAAAACCCCTTCTGAATTAAATTTAATCTTATTAATAAATTATATTAAAAGCAATTTTTGAATAAAAAATTATTATTTTTCATTATTCATTAAAATTATAAACTTCAAAGAAAAATACTATAAATTATTCCGAAACTAGTTTTAATATTTTAGCTTAAATATGAATTTTATTTTGACATATATAGTTTGTTAAAGATCCAGAATTATATTTAAAATGGGTTCTCCATTATAACACGCTTAAACAACCATTATAAAAATAGGTTTGTATGAAAAACATTTCCTTTATTTTATATTGGGTCTCATATTCATTTCTAATAAACATTTATCTAATAAATGTATTTCTTCTTTTGTAAACCATATATTTTAATATGTTATTTAATAAAACTCATAAAAACTAATTTAATGGCTATGTTATGTATTATTACATTTAAAAATAATATTTTATAATATATTATGGTTTAGTTCAAACAAGGCCTTTCATGAAAAACATGCTATCAAAAAAGGTTGTTCATGTATTTAACGAATGATAAATTATTGTTTCCATAAATTTCATGGTATAGAATATATTAAATTTATTTAAAATAGCAATTAAATTGTAAATTCTCAAGATGTTACATTCCCTTAAAAATTGATTTTTCATGTTATACAATCTATCAAATAAAATATTATTACATTAGATTTTTGGGGACTTACAACAACATTTTGAACTATTTACCTAAAAAAGAATCATTTCATAAAATTAAAAAATTATGCACATAAAATAATATTATAATAATGAGTCTAAAAATGAAATTCTTCTTTTTTTGAAATTAATATAGTAAAATTAAATAATTTTTTCATTAAAATAGAAAAATTAAATTCAATTAAAACATTTCTATAAGAAAATGACTTTTTAAAATATTATCTATTTCTTTCTAATGTTATACCAAAAAAAATAATAGATAATATATTATTGATAGCATTAATATATTTTATCATAACATCATGATAGAATTCATGCATCTTTATAATAGAATACGAAAAGGAAATTTTTTGAAAATATTTATTTTCTTTGTAAATTGATCATATATATTTTTTGATATACTAATTAATTCTTTCCATTCATTGTCGTTATTATTGAACATTTTTTAATTAGTACTGTATAAAATACAAGATATATAAATAAATATCTTATTGAATTAACATTATTTATATAATCATATCCTTAACATACATAACCCCTCATGATCACCACATAAGTCATTTGGATATGATAAGTGCTTAATGAAATAGTGTTGGTGAATTGGCTATCATGGATGATGTGGAAGTTTCAATGAGTTTGATCTTTCTTCCAAAATGATTTCATAAAACCCATAATTCATAGAATTTGTATTTTTCTTTTAATAGGGAAACCCCTATGGAATATACATCCCTTTCAAAATTTTCATTCATCTACTTATTAAATTATTGTGGGTAAATCCATACATGTCACACATGGTAAAACAAACAATCATTTTTCATGATAAAAATGTTAAAAAAATGCGTCGTTTGGAAAGAGACAACCAGATTCACTGGAAAACATGGATAAATGACAAAAGGGAAAACATGTTTTGAAAAAATCATTTTGAAAATTTTAAAAACATTTTAGAAAAAAATTAATAAAAATGTTCTTTAGATTAATAAAGATTATCCGACTAAAGAGAGAAATGATGTTGGGTTTTATAAAAACATTTTATAAATCATTTTGAGTACCAAATTATAGAAAATGGAAATAATAATTGATAATGGTCCTTAGTAACCAGATGCTGTGAATATGAATAGGTTAATTGATCAATGATCATGTAATTTCATTGAATAGAAAATAAATATCATTCAAATTATTCTAAAGGAAAAGAATCTTTAAACATTCCATAGTATCCCAATCAAATATAAATCAATTGATTAAAAATATAAGTGAAGGAAAAAATTAAATTAAACTTATAATTTCATTATAATAAGTATATTCATGATATAACAATTTAATTGTTAACATATACACCATATAAAATATACTATGTTCATAACAACAGATAAGTTTTAATGGAATATAAATTTATATTTAATCTATTACCTTGAGTTGAACTAGAATTAGGTGCCTTGATATTCCACAATAATAAAATAAAGATAATAATTCTACATTCTTTGTTACCTTTTTCATGTTTATCAAAACTTTTATTTCACATATACAATTTTTTATTCAACTATCAATTCAATAAATATTACATCGAGTGTCTTCACCGAATTCATTTTTTGTGTTAAAAACAAGTTTTGTATGTCAAAAATCATCAAAGGGTCCATTATATAACATATCCATAATAATAATCAGGGAATAATTTTTATATTCACACATAAATTATACTTTTAAACCCAATAATTAAATATCATTATGAAAAACGAACGAACATTTTAATCGTGGATATGTAGGTCATACACACACTTGAGTAACGTTCTTGTATTCCAATTATTGTTATAGAAAGAAGCTAAGTACCCCTATATCTCCACATAATGATAATTATTTAATAAATTCCATTTTATTTATTCATAGGAACTTATAATTTTTTTTCATGTGATATAAAACTATTGACATTATGTCAAGGAGATGGTAGTCCACAAGTCCATGACTGACATTATCACTTTTTACTATGAGAAAACGGTACTAAATAAAATGATATATTATATTTAAAAATTTAATTACTTATTAAATATTATTTTTTTAAAAAATAATTTATACATTCCATGTATAGTGTGAATGCATTACATCACTTCGAATAGGAGGTAGTCTACTCTTCCACATTTTATGTTATCGTATATAAACAAAAAGAAAAATATAAATGTATATTTTATAAATAATTAAATAAGAATATATAGTTAATAAATAAAACAAATATCATAAATAAATATATTTTCCATAATAATTACAAACCAAGAATAGCGGTGATGAAAAATAAACATTAATCGTTCTATGAGGCAGTAGTTAGCCGTACACATAAACATTTTGTTTGTTACCCATTATATGGATTTTTTTGATTGTAGGTAAGACCAATGTAGTAAATGAATACTATAATATTTATTATTCAATTTTATAAATAATTATTAAATAATAATTGATTAGGTGGTGGATAATGTAAACAGAACAAAAGATCTTATGGAAGGATGCTACCTCTTCTTTGGGTAACTCCTTTCTATTTTCACCAACGGTCATCCATGGATGAATTTATACACATGAGAAGTATTATAAGATTATGGGAGGTATTTTTAGGTTCTATTTTGTTAAATATTGGTCTGTAAAATGTGTTTTTAGTGGTGGGTGGATTTGGGAGGAGAGAATGCCTTTTATAGTGAAGGAGTTACACGCTATTAAATTTCGGATAAAAATTTAATCCATGTTTTTTCCATTCTCACAGGGTCTAATAATGGTTATAAATTTTTAAAACTAAATATATGGTATAAATATGGCAATTAAGTGTCATTTGTACAATTTTATCTATCATTTGGGCTTTTAATATAAAGTATTAGTCCCTTTTAACCTTAATTTCAGTTTAATTGTTGTAATTATTTTTAATTATTTCAATAATATTTTTTGTCAATTTTTTTTACCTTAATATAAATTATATATTAGGATTTTTCATAATATGGGATCAATTTTTTAAAATTAAAATCACATAATCGGAAGAAATTAATTATAAATGAATCCCACAGATTGGATAATTATACGAGGTTTTAAAGTAAACCCACTAAACATTTTCTATGTTTTTATACCCCATTTCAAAGTAAAATTGATTAAAATGACTTAAAATAGATTAATTAATAAACAATTATTGTAATAAATCATTAAATAAAAATGAAAATTTAATTTAATTTATAAATTAATTATATGAAAAGTAATTTTTGAATTAAAAATCATTATTTTTCATTATTCATTAAAAAGATAAACTTCAAAGAAAAATACTAAAAATTAACCCTAAAATAATTTTAATGTTTTAGTTAAAATATGAATTTTATTTTGACATACATAGTGTATTAATGTTCAAAAATTTTATTTAATATGGGTTATCCATTATAACACGCTTATACTACCATTATAAAAATATAAGTTTTTATACATTAAATTATGTTGGTTCTTATCTTATGTCTATGATATATATATGAAGAATATAAAAAAAATTGACATAAAATATATATATATATATATATAATTAAAACCATCCACTAATAGTAATTAATACAATATATTATGATATGATACCTTTAGGTGTGTTAAAATATGTTTGTATGAAAAAAATTTCCTTTATTTTCAATTGGTTCTCAAATTCATTTCTAATAAAAATTTATCTAATAAATGTGTTTATTTTTTTGTAAACCATATGTTTTTATATGTTATTTAATAATATTCATAAAAAATAATTTAATGGCTATGTTCTGTATTATTACATTAAATATTAATATTTTATAATATATTATTGTTTAGTTCAAACAAGGACTTTCATAAAACACATGCTACCAAACAAGGTTGTTCATATATTTATCAAAAGATAAATTATAGTTTCCATGCATTTCATGCTATAGTATATATTAAATTTATTTAAAATAGCAATTAAATTGTAAATTCCCAGGATGTTACATTCCCTTAAAAAATTGATTTTTCATTTTAAACACTCTATCAAATACAATATTCTTACTCCAGAATTTCGGGGAGTTACAACTACATTTGGAACTATTTACATAAAAATGAATCATTTCAAAAAATTCCAAAATTATTATCATAGTATAATATTATAATATTGAGTATAAAAATAAAATTATTATTTTTAAATTAATATAGAAAAATTAAATAAATTTTACTTAAAAATAAAGAAATTAAATTGAATAAAAAAATTTCTAAAAGAAAATGAAATCTAAAGAAATTAGCTATTTCTTTTTAATTTTATACCAATTAAAAATAATAGATAATATATTCCAGATATCATTAATATATTTTATCGTAATATCATGATAGAATTCATACATAATTATAATAGCATACAAAAATGAATTTTTTGAAAAAAATATATTTTCTCTTTAAATTGATCATATATATATTTTTGATATACTAATTAATTATTTCAATTCATTATCGTTATGAGTGAATATTTTTTTTAATTTGAATTGTATAATATATAAGATATATAAATAAATTTCTAATTGAATTTTCTTTTTTTATATCATCTTATCCTTAACATACAAAACCCGTCATGATCACCACACATCCTCTTATTGAAATAGTGGTGGTGAGTTAGCCATCATGGATGTTGTGGAAGTTACAATGAGATCGATCTTTTCTCAAAAATGATTTAATAAAAACTATAATTCCTAGAGTTTGTATTTTTCTTATAATAATAAAACCCCAATGGAATATACATTAATTTCATAATGTTTATTCTTCTATTTAGTAAATTATTGTGGGTAAATCCATACATGTCAAACATGGTAAAACAAACAATCAATTTTCATGATAAAAATGTTAGAAAATTTGTTGTTTGGAAAGAAATAACTAGATTCACTGGAAAACGTAGATAAATGAAAAAAAGGGAAAACATTATTTTAAAAACTCATTTTGAAAATTTTAATAACTTTTTAGAAAAAATTTAATAAAAATGGTCTTTACTAGAATAAAGATTCTCCGAGTAAAGAGAGAAATTATGTCAGGTTTTATAAAAACATTTTATAAATCATTTTGACAAATAGTAGAAAAATGCTACTAATACATGATAAAGTTCCTTAATAACTAGATTCAATGAATGTGAATAGGTTAATTGATCAATGTTCATGTAATTTCTTTGAATTGAAAAGAAATATCATTAATATTATTCTAATGGAAAATAATATTGAAACATTCTATAGTATCCCAATCAACTGTGAATCAATTGAATAAAAATAGCAGTGAAGGAAAACATTAAAAGAAAATTATAATGTCATTATAAAATATATATTCATGGTATAACATTTTAATTGGTAATATATACACCATATAAAATATACTAGGTTCACAACAACAGATAAGTTTTAATGGAATGTAAAATTATATTAAATATATTACCTTGAGTCGAACAAGAATCTAGGGATTTTATATTCCACAATAATAAAATAAAGATAATTATTTTAAATTCTTTAAAACCATTTTCATGTTTTTAACAACTTTTATTTCACATATACGATGTTTTATTCAACTATTTTGTCAATAAGTATTATATCGAGTGTTTTCACTATATTTAATTTTTGTGTCAAAAACATGTTTTGAATATCAAACAGCATGAAAGGGTCCATAATATAACATCTCCATAGTAATAATTATGAAATAATTATTATATTCACACATAAATTATAATTTTAAACCCAATCATTAAATATCATTATGAATAATTAACAAACATTACAATCGGGGAGATGTAGGTCATACACACACATGAGTAACGTTTGTTGTTTTCCAATGATTGTTATATAAAGAAGGTAAGTACCATTATATCTCCACATAACGATAATTATGTCATATATTACATTTTATTTAATCATATATACTTATAAATTTTTTTTCATGTGATATAAAACTATTCACATAATGTCAATGAGATGGTAGTCCACAAGTCTCGGACCGACATTATAAGTTTTTAGTGTGCGACAGGGGTAATAAAGAAAATGATATATTATATATATAAATTTAATTACATAATAAATATAATATATATGTAATTTATATCAAATATTATTTAATAAAAAATAATTTATACATTACATGTATAGTGGGAATGCATTACATCACTTCGAATAGGCGGTAGTAAACTCTTCCACAATTGATGTTATCGTATTTAAAAAAAATGAAAATTATAAGGGAATATTTTATAAATAATTAAATAAGCCTATATAGTTAAAAAATAAAACATATATGAAAAATAAATATATTTTCCATAATAATTCTCAACCATGAATGGTGGTGAAGGAAAATGAGAATTCATCATTTTTTGAGGCGGTAGTTGGCCATACAGATAAACAGTTTGTTCGTTACCCATTATATGGATTTTATTAGGTGTAGGTAAGAAAAATGTAGTAATAGAATACTATAATATTTATTATTAAATTTTAATATCTAATTAAGGAATAATAATAGATTAGGTGGTGGATAATTTAAATAAAATTAAAGATCTTATGGAAAGATATTACATATTCTTTGGGCAACTCCTTTCTATTTTCACCAATGGACTTCCATGGAAGAATTTATACACATGAGAAGTATTATTAGATTATGGGAGGTATTTTTAGTTCTATTTTGTTAAATATTGGTCTATATAATGTGTCTTTAGTGGTGGGAGTGTTTGGTAGGAGAGAAGGCCTTTTATAGTGAAGGTGTTACATTCTATTAAATTTTGGATAAAGAATTACAGCCATGTTTTTCCTATTCTCATGGGGTCTAATAATGGTTATAAATTTTTAATACTATTTATATGATATAAATATGGCCATTCAGTGTCATTTGGACAATTTTATTGGTCATTTAGGCCGTTAATATATATTTTTAGCCCTTTTTATGCTTAATTTCACTTTAAATGTAGTAATTAATTTTAATTATTTCAATAATACTTCTTGTCAATTTTTTTACCTTAATAGAAATTATATATTAGGATTATTCATAATATGTGATCCATTTTTTAAATTAAAATCACATAATTGGATTAAATTAATTAAAAATGAATCCCACATATTGGACGACTATATGAGTTTCTAATGTAAACCCACCAAACCTTTGTTATGTTTTTATACCCAATTTTAAAGTAAAATTGATTTAAAAGACCTAAACTAGATTAATTAATAAACAATTATTCAAATAGATCATTAAAACCAATTGAAAATTAAATTTATCCTATAAATAAATTATATGAGAATGAATTTTTGAAATAAAAATTTTTATTTTTCATTATTCATTAAAATTTTAAACTTCAAAGAAAAATACTAAAATTTAACCCTAAACTAATTTTAATGTTTTTTTATTATGAATTTTATTTTGACATGTATAGTGTATTAAATTTCCAAAAGTATATTTAAAATGGGTACTCCAATATAACACGCTTAAACTATCTTTATAAAAATATTAGTTTTTATACATTAAATTATTTTGGTTCTTATCTTATGTCTATGAAATATATATGATGAATATAAAAAAATTGATATAATATATATATATATATATAATTTAAACCGTCCACATATAGTAATTAATACAATATATTAGGGTAAGATACAATAAGGTGCGTAAAAAATACTTTTGAATGAAAAACATTTCCTTTAATTTTAATTTATTCTCAAATTCATTTCTAATAAACATTTATCTAATAAATGTATTTTTTTTTGTAAACCATATTTTTTAATATATTCTTTAATATTACTCATAACAATTAATTTAATGGCTATGCTATGTATTATTACATTAAATAATAATAATATATAATTTATTATGGTTCAGTTCAATCAAGGCCTTTCATGAAACACATGTTATCTAACAAGGTTTTTCATGTATTTAACGAAGGATAAATTATTGTTTCCATGCATTACATGATATTGAATATTTTAAATTTATTTAAAATAGTAATTATATTTTTAATTCCCCGGATGTTACATTCCCTTAAAAAATTTATTTTTCTTGTTATACACTCTATCAAATACAATATTAATACTTTATAATTTCAGGGTGTTACAACAACAGTTAGAACTATTTACCTAAAAATGAATCATTTCATAAAATTCATAATTTCTGATCATATTATAATATTATAATAATGAGTTTAAAAATAAAATTAATGTTTTTTGAAATTAATATAGTAAAATTAAATAATATTAACCTTTAAATAGAAAATTGAAATACAATTAAAACATTTCTATAAGAAAATGTCATCTTAAAATGGTTCTGATTTCTTTCTAATTTTAAAACAATTATAAATAATAGATAATATATTATTGATATCATTAATATATTTTATCGTTACATCATGATAGAATTCATACATCTTTATAATAACATACGAAAAATAATTTTTTGAAGAAAATATATTTTATCTGTAAATTGGTGATATATATTTATTTGATGTACTAATTAATTATTTCCATTAATTATCATTATGAGTTAATATTTATTAATTAAAATTGTATAAAATAAAAGATATATAAATAAATATCTTATTGAATTAACTTTTTTTATTTCATCATATCATCAAAATACATAACCCCTCATGGCCACCACATAACTCCAATCGATATGATAAGATCTTATTGAAATAGAGGTTGTGAATTAGATATCATGTATGATGTGGAAGTTTCAATGAGGTCGATCTTTTCTACAAAATGATTTCATAAAAACCATAATTCCTAGAGTTTGTATTGTGGTTATAATAGGGAAACCCTAATGGAATACACATCCCTTTTATAATATTGATTCTTCAATTTATTAAATTTTTGTGGGTAAATCCATACATGTCACAAATGGTAAAACAAACAATCATTTTTCACGATAAAAATGATAGAAAAATAAGTTGTTTTGAAAGCAACAACCAGATTCACTAGAAAACGTGGATAAATGAAAAAAATGGAAAAAATGTTTTGAAAAACTCATTTTCAAAATTTTAAAATAGTTTTAGAAAAAAAATAATAAAAAAATTGTCTTTATAAGAATAAAGATTCTCAAAATAAAGAGAGAAATGATGTCGGGTTTTATAAAAACAGTTTACAAATCATTTTTAGTAAATAATAATAGAAAAATTGTACTAATACTAGATAAAGGTCCTTAGTAACTAGATGCTATGAATGTGAATAGGTTAGTTGATCAATGATCATGTAATTTCCTTGAATGTAAAATAAATATCATTAAAAGTATTCTAAAGGAAAATAATCTTTAAACATTCCATAGTATCCCAATCAACTATGAAACATTTGAATAAAAATATCAGTGAAGGAAAACATTAAAAGAAACTTATAATTTAATTATAACAAATATATTCATGATATAACATTTTAATTAGTAATATATACACCATATAAAATATAGTAGGTTCACAACAAATGATATGTTTTAAAGGAATGTAAATTTATATTAAATCTATTACCTTGAGTCGAACTAAAATCAGGTGCCTTTTTATTCCACAATAATTGAATAAAGATAATTATTTTACTTTATTTATAACATTTTTTAAGTTTATCACAACTTTTATTTCACATATATGATTTTTTATTCAACTATTTTCTCAATAAATATTACATCGATTGTTTTCACTGAAATCTATTTTTATGTCAAAAATAAATTTTGTATGTCAAAAAACATCAAAGGGTCCATAGTATAACAACTCCCTAATAATAAACAGGATATAATTATTATATTCACACAAAAATTATACTTTTAAACCCAATCATTAAATATCATTATGAAAAACGAACCAACATTACAATCGTTGAGATGTAGGTCATACACACACATGAGTAACGTTCTTGTTTTCAAATGATTGTTATAGAAAGAAGGTAAGTACCACTATATCTCCACATAATGATAATTAGGACATCAATTCCATTTTATTTAATCATATATACTTATAAATATTTTTCGTGTGATGTTAAAAAATTCACATAATGTCAAGGAGACGGTAGTACATAAGTCCATGACTGACATTATCACTTTTTGGTGCGTGAAAAGGGTAATAAAGAAAATGATATATGATATTTAAAATTTTAATTACCTACTAAATATAATATAAATGTAATTTCTATTAAATATTATTTATTAAAACAATAATTTATACATTCCATATATAGTGTGAAAGCATTACACCACTTCAAATAGGCGGAAGTACACTCTTCCACAATTGATGTTATCATATTTAAACAAAATGAAAATTATAAGGGTATATTTTATAAATAATTAAATAAGTATATATAGTTAATAAATTAAACATATATCATAAATAAATATATTTTCCATAATAATTCCTAATCATGAATGGTGTTGAAGGAAAAATGAAAATTCATCTTTCTGTTAGGTAGTAGTTAGCCGTACACATAAAAAGTTTGTCTGTTACCCATTATATGGGGTTTTTTGATTGTAGGTAAGACCAATGTAGTAAAATAATACTATAATATTTTTTATTCAATTTTAATATATAATTATGGAATAATAATAGATTAGGTGGTGGATAATGTCTATAAAACAAAAGATCTTATGGAAAGATGTTACCTCTTTTTTGGGTAACGCCTTTCTATTTGAACCAACAGTCTTTCATGGATGAATTTATACACATGATAAGTACTATAAGATTATGGGAGGTATTTTTAGGTTATATTTGGCTAAATATTTTTCTATAAAATGATTTTTTAGTGGTGGGAGGATTTGGGAGGAGAGAAGGCCTTTTATATTGGAGGATTTACACTCTATTAAATTTTGGATAAAGAATTACTTCCAAGTTTTCCCCATTCTCATGGGGTCTAATAATTGTTATAAATTTTTAAAACTATTTATATTGTATAAATATGGCCATTCAGTGTCATTTAGACAATTTTATCGGTCATTTGAGCACTTAATATGCTGTTTTAGTCCCTTCTGAGATTAATTTCACCTTAATTGTTGAAATTAATTTTAATTATTTAAATAATATTTTCTTTCAATTTTTTTACCTTAATAGAAATTATATATTAGCATTATTCATAATATGGGATCCATTTTTTAAATTTTAAATCACATAATTGGAAGATGTTAATTAAAATTGAATCCCATATGTAAAGACATGGAAATTTCATGGAAATTTTTTTCTTAAATTATTTGGAATATTGCGAGTGCGCAGTTTATGACGGTGCTTTATTTCAAGGCCCGGTGAACCCGGAATCAATTTCTGATGTTTTTTGTGTACGTTCAGTAACCGTACGTGTGAGTTTTTCTATCTTTAGAAATGGTGCTCCGAATCGAAATCGGAGGGCACCGAAGAACTCGCAACGCCGATATTCGCATAAGTGGGACCTTTACTGTAGTTGCGTTTTGACAGGAGGAGAAGTTAATTTTCAGGTTGTTATTAAAAAAATAAATAATAAAATGTGTTAGATATTTTTATTTGTGGAGGGTGGTTATTTCCTCCCACGGGGAGTTAGAGTTGGCCCCACACCCACATAACCTCCCATGAAAGGATATTTGTGGGGAGGGGCCCACACATTCCCTAAACTATTGAACTCCCCATAACTCTCCCCTTCATTAATTTCACTAACAAATACACCTATATTAATTGTGGAGCCTCTCCACCTTCCACCCATTGGTTTTGCGACCCCACACAATGAATTAATTAATATATGAATTAATCAATCTATGTGTCAACAATTTATTTTTGAATTTTTTTGAAATGGTTGGAAATTATTTTAAAACGAAGGGAATGCCTTTTTATTATTTTGGTTGGAAAATATGTTTTGGTACTTGAGAGGATTTAGAGACTAGTGTTCTTCTCTCAACGAAGAACACCATCTCATTCCAATGAAGAACAATCGAAGAACAAATCATTACCTTCGATCTTTGGACAAGCCAAAGGAGAAGAATCCACCTACATGAAACGCCAACAACCACGTGCCTTACATCCTCATCTTCACAACAAGTGAGGAGAAGACGTTTCCTCCTCGGACGCACTCCCACGTCATCAACGAATCCTCTTCCTATGATGAAGTCTTCCGCGACACCGACCACCGCGAACCTTAATTCGAGGTAGGGTGGAGTGCTTCAATTTTATTTAAATAAACTTGTTATCTGTTCTTTGTGAAACCATTTTTATCTTCGGCCACATGATACCACCTAATACAGAGGGTGCGGGACGAACGAACACTGCCCGAAGACCCTCTGTTGATCCACATATCTTTTGGATGAAGACATTGACAGAAAGAGTGATAGCGACCATAGAAAAAGTGGCGGCTGTATGCCTGCTGCGTGGAGAGGATCCGCGGCCCGCAATTGTGGGCCGCTTGACCGATGAAGAACCATCCCGGCCAAATGAAGGAATTGCGGCGCCCCATGGGGCTACGCTATAGATAACCGCGGCCCACAAAGGAAGGTTCACATCAGAGGAAGAACCGGTTGGCTCGACGGGTGGACGGGCGAAGGAAGGCCGCGACACCCGAAGGATCCACGTATTAGATCTGCGGCCCGCCCAAGCGGGCCCCTTGCACCAAGAAGGTCGGTCAGTTTCGGTCGACCGGTTAGGGAGGGCGGCGCCGCCGGTTCGGGCAGCAGGGGGGCCACGCCCTCAGCCTCAGACCGCTCGACCCCCTAGGGCCTTGCCGCATCCGGGCTGCACCGGGCCGGGTCGGGCCGCGACGCATCGTTTCGTGCCCTTTCGGGCCGGGCTACACCCCCTCGGTCAGGACCGTACCCTTCAGGCCATGCTTTTCATTTCATCGTGCTAGTCCGACCCCCTCCCGGGTCGAACATGCCAACTCTCTGTTGACCCGACCCGCCAGTCCACATGTCTTAACAGGTCGGGCCCATTTTCACTTAAACGTGAATAAAATAAAGACCGAACGTCTGATCGACGCGCCTCTTGTGAAATTGGGACACTCGCGACGCAGCGGTATATTTGTGTTACTGTAACTGAGTTTTGGAGGAATTTGAAAAAACAATCGGGATGGTTCGAAACCGAAACCAATCGGGCCATCATAGTGGAAACGCTTTTGACATAAGGACCGGGCGTCTGATTGACGTTCTGTCAACTACGTTGTATTCCTTATGATAAGACGAATATTTTTTCATACTCCACATAGGATTTGGATGTGGTTTGAGTATGGCCGGGTTGGATTGTACCTAAAATCTAACTGATCCCCTCGAATGGAAATGCAAATAACTCACAGACGTCATGTCCGATTGACACAACATCTTTTGCGTAGAGACCCCTATGATGAAAAGGTCCATTGAAGAACTTTTAGGTAATATTATACGAAACTTTAATGTATTGACTAGTATATCATGCAGCAGAACCTCCCGGAGACGAGCGTACGGAGTGCGGAGATCTAGTTGCTGTAGACCTGACAACTTCTTGACCGATTCGACTCGGAGTGATTCGATTAGGCCAGTGGACAGAGGGACCAGTTTGGTGGCAGAACCATGGCAGACGAAGCATATGGTTTGGAAGAAGACCAATGGTACTCGACAGGATGAGAACCATTTTAGTCTATTAAGGGGAGCGCTACTGTGTTGGGGCCACAGACCCATGGCAGGGAGCACTAATGTGTTGGGGCGACAGACTCGTGGTACTCAACAGGAAAGTACCTCATCAGTCTATGGATAGTGAGTAGCACCTCAGAGTCACGACATGACTACTGTACTCGACAGAGGAGGAGTTCTCCAGCAGTCGTGCTTTCGATATCATGAATAAAATCCCAGTTTGAGCTGAGTCAATGTCCTTTGTTATTTCCTCATGATTGAGATGCGTTACTTGATATCTTTGGTATATGTATGGGAATATACCTAAGTAAAGGTTGTCTGTTGAGAAATTTATTTGTGGTTATCCTTGTCAGTTTTTGTGAGACCTAGAGGGTCTTGGTTTCCCTACTGAGTATCGTTATACTCACCCCTGCACGGGCTATGCCTGCATCTCATTGTTTTGGATGCAGACGATGGACAACGCTGACCAAGGCAGTGTGTACAAGGATTGGACGGTACCCAGAGGTGTACACTCGGCATGACGACACATGGAGCACACTGATAGACATGGAGTGCTGAGGATGACATCTCTACCTACCCATCATGTAGGAACCCAGAGGATGATCTAGGAGATGCTTCACCATTCAGCTATTTGTCTTTTCAGTTGTACTTTTTTCAGTTGTAGCTGTACCTTTCCGTTGGGCTTGTATTTCTGGCCCCTTTGTACATTCAGCACACTTGATACAACTTTACAAAGTGTTTTATTCTGCTTGTACTCTGGTTATGTGTTTTTACGTTTTATAAAGACAATTCCATTCTAGTTGTTAGGGAGTTATGCCTTCGGTGCTAGTCGCCAGCCCCGGCCTATTGAAGGCCGGCTTGGGGTAGTCATGATACGGGCCCTGGGGGATGGGTCGTGAAAAATTGGTATCAGAGGAGTCGGTTCTACCAAAGAACAGAAGACTATGATATTGTCTTTTCTGTGATGAAATAGTTTTAAGGGTACTAAGTGTGGTTTTCAGTTCAGGGACTCCAGTGTCATATCAACAGGTATAGTATTTTGATTGTGGAACACCTATTTCTTTTTCAGGATGTCTTCACCCACTCAATTAACGCGGGTTCTGAGTGGGGATCGTGACGGTAGACCACCAAGCATTGAGGCCACGGTATAGGGCCCCATCATAGTGGAGGCACCCACGATACAACTAATAGCTGAGCGACTATTGCCACTATCCCCAATAGCAGAGGGTGCGGGCCGCTTGAGCGTGTTTCATGAGTTTCAGTGATAGAGGCCTCCGAGGTTTCGAGGCGAGAGAGATTTTCAGACGGCCAGGTACTGGCTGAAGGGTGTAGCACGAGTTTTTCACACAGTTGGGACACCCACTGAATTGATGGTGTACCTAGCTGTTAGTCTCTTTTAGGGAGAAGCTGAGAGGTGGTGGATCCTAATGCACCAGTTTTACGATGAGGTGACCCTCACCTGGGGATAATTTGAGGGTCTTTTCTGGACAGAGTATGTACTAGCAACTCTTTGCTCTACGCGGGCTCAGGATCTACTTCTCTCTCCGCAAGGATTTATGACCGTATCGGAGTCTTATGAATCCGGAAGTAGACAGATGACACAGAAGTCCTAGGAGACTAGGCTAGTAGGTGGGTGACCTCGGGATTCAGGATCGGTTGTGTGAGGCACACGAAACAAAGTCAGCTATACGAGGAGCAGGATGTGCTATGCATACTGAGGGCAGGGTCACTTGGCTCGAGACTGCCCGACCCGTCCAGCAGATGAGCAGCAGGTAGTAGAGGAACATACTAGACTGAGGTAGTGGAGCTGGAGGTACAGCCAGTGGGTGATAACGCTTCATGGTGTTTCCACCACCAACACTAGGAGGTCCACCCCGACCATAGGGAACGAGTGGATATTAGAGAGTAAAACTTCAAGAAGCTGAAGCATATGACTCTAGAGCTCCGTAAGTTGGTGGACATGAGCGGGAATAGTTCCAAGCATAGAGTCCTTTGTTCTTGGTGCTTCTAGTTTCCATGTTGTTTTTTGAGTGGTTGTTATGTGTCTTTGTACTTTGAGATGTAGTAATAAAAGAAACTTATCTTTGTGACGTTTACTTTCTTGTCCTTTTTGTATGGTTGATACTGAGAGGTTCTGGTTAAAATTGTTTACTTGACCCTCACTTATGAGTTTTCTGCTGGAGGAGACCCAGTAACCACACACTGATGCTGACAGTGTGACTCAACCCTTGGAGGTGAAAGTAAGGGTTGGATATCTTGGTAGTAGAATCGAGGTCATATGACGTCATCCATGGAATGAATTAATATCATTCAATTCAGTATTGACTTCATTAGGCAAAGGACATAGTTCATTCAGGGGATGAGACCGGATTTCCCTTTTCAGTAATGGAGAAATCTTAGCAGCTCTTGTAAAATGTAGATGAGGAAGGGTGAAGTCGAGTTCTTACAATTGGCTAGTCTCACCCATAATTCGTTGAGTGAACGGTTTGATGTTTAACCTAATCTATATCTTTTCAGGTGTATCTTTTCTCAGAAGCACCTGAACCTGAGATAGAATTGAAGTATTGAGATCCTCTGGTACTATGACTTCGACATAGTCTAAACTCATGGGAAGGGAAACGTAGTAGCAGATGCTCCCAGCAGAAGATCAGGAATTAATCTGCTAAGAGAGATGATAGAGCATCTGGCCGTGTTACTGATATCCTTTGTAGATATGGATGGTACAACCTATCTGTAGTCACTCCTACATTTTCTTTAGCAGAGTAGGTGAGGTGGCTTACCACCTGGCCCATCCACCTCAGTTGCACCGGGTGCACGACCTGTCCCACATCATCGACCACAGGACGACTGTCACGGAGGTTCTAGTGGACTTTGAGAATCGACAGGATCAAGTCCTATGTGGACGGTCGATACTTCTGCTGCATGTTTTTTGGCAGCATGGGAACCTCCAATAGAGCACATGGGATCGGGAGGCTCATATACGTGCTCAGTACCCTCTTATGTTTCCCTAGTGTATGTTGTAGCTTTACAGGGAAATAAATCCCTGAGGTGGGGGTAATTGAAAGACCCATAAATTTCAAGGAAATTTTTTTCTCAAATTTTTTGGGATTTTACGAGTCCGCAGTTTTTGACGACGCTTCATTCTAAGGCCCGGTGTGCCCGAAATCAATTTCTGATGTTTTGTTCAGCTACGTTCAGTAAAAGTACATGCATGTTTTTCAATCTTTTGAACCAGTGCATGGAATCAAAATCTGAGGGCACCAATGAACTCTCAATGCCGACATTCGTCTAAGGGGACCCTTACATTAGTTGAGTTTTAACGGTATGAGAAGTTCATTTTCAGGTTGTTATTAAAAATATAAATAAAAATATGTGTTAGATATTTTTATTTGTGGAGGGTGGTTATTTCCTCCCAAGGGGAGTTAGAGGTGGGTCCCACATCCACATAACCTCCCACGAGAGGATATTTATGTTGTGGGGCCCACAAGTTCCCTAAACTATTGAATTCCTCATAACTTTCTTAATCTCCCCATAACTCCCCCCTTCATTAATTTCATTGACAACTCCCCCTAATTTAATTGCGGATCCACTCCACCTTCCACCCATTGGTTGTGCCACCTCACCCAATGAATTAATTAATCTCTTATTTAATTAATCTATGTGTCAGCAATTCATTTTTGAATTGTTTTGAAATGGTTTACAATTATTTTAAAAAGAGGGGAATGCCTTTTTATTATATTGGTTGGAAAATATTTTTTGGGACTTGAGATGATTTAGAGATTACTGTTCTTCTCACAATGAAGAACACCATCTCCTTCCAACGGAGAACCCTCAAAGAAAGAATCATCACCTTCGACCATTGGCCAATCCAAAGGAGAAGACGACACCCACAAAAAATTCCAATGATGATGTGCCTTCCTTCCTCATCTCCAAATAAAGCATGGAGACATCGTCTCATCCTCATACGCACTCCGACAACGTCAAAGAATCGTCTTCTCACGACGCCGTCTTCCGCGATGCTGACCACCATGAATCTTTATTCGAGGTAGGGTGGATTGCTTCAATATTACTTGAATAAAATTGTTATTAGTTCTTCGTGAAACCATGTTTATCTTCATCCAAATGATACCGACTAGTGCTGAGGGGACGTGCCGAATTAACACCGTCTGATGACCATCTGTTGATCCTCATTTATTTTGGATTGAAACATGGATGGAAAGAGTAATGGAGACCAGCGAAAAAGAATCTGTCGTACGTCAGCCACGTGGAGAGGAACTAGGGCCTGCAACTGCGGGCCGCTCGACCGGCGAAGAACCGGTCGGGTCAAAGGAATGAACCGCGGCGCCCAATGGTGCCGTGCTGCGGAGAACTGCGGCCTGCAAAGGGCGGGCCGATTCGGTGGAAGAACCGGCCGGCTCGATGGATGGCCGGGTCGAGGAAGGTCATGGTACCCGAAGGTGCTACACAGAAGATCTACGGCCTGCCCAAGTGTGACGCTTGCGCCAAGAAGGTTGGTCGGCTTCGGCCAGCTGGTTAGGGACGACAGAGCCGTTTGGCACCTCCGATTCGTGCAGTCGGGGGGCCGTGCCCCCCGCCTCGGGCCGAGCCACTCGGCCAGCCGACCGCGCCGCACCATGCCCCCTTGGGCTGGGCTGCGTGTTTTATCAGGCCGGTCCAACGCCCTGCGGGGTCGGACCTTCCAACTCTAGGTAGAACCGACCTGCCTGCCCACTAGGATTAACGGGTCCAGCCCATTTTCATTTAAACATGAATAACATGAAGATCTCACATCCGATAGGCGCGCCATATGTGTAACTGGGACCCTCACAATGAGGCATTACTTTTGTTTTACTCTATGTGAGTTTTGGAAGACTTTGGAAAAACAGCTGGGTTGGTTTGAAACTGAAACCAATCGGGCCCCCAGAGCGAAAACGCTTATAACATAAGGACCAGACGTCTGATTGGCATAACGTTGACTACGTTGGATTTCTCTTGATGAGTCGGTCCATTAGGAATACTCCATCTAGGATTTGGATGTGGTTTGAGTGTGACCGGGTTGGATTATACCCGAAATCCAACTGGGGCCCAAGAATGGAAATGCTAATAACTCAAATACCGGGAGTCCGATTGACGCACAAAGTGTTGTTTTGAGACCTTTATGACGAAGCTGTCATTTGAGATACTTCCACGTGAGATTACGTGACACCTGGAAGTATTTACCAGCAGCTCGTTGAGCATACCCTCCCAGAGATGAGCGTTCGGAGTGCAGTGACCAAGTAGCTGTAGACCTGACGATTGCTTGACCGATTCAACTCGGAGTGATTTGATTAGCCAAGTGGAAAGAGCGCTCAGTTTGGCGGTAGACCCATGACATACGGAGTTCCTGGTTTGACAGTAGACCCCTGGTACTTGATAGAGGGAGTTATCTGTAGTCTTTTAGGGGGAGCGCTAATGTGTTGGGGCGGAAGACCCATGGTGGGTAATGCTACTGTGTTGGGGCTACAGACCCACGGTACTCGAAAGGAGGAGTACCTCAGATGTCTGAGGTTAGTGATTAGCAATTCAGAGTCGTGACAGGAATACTGTACTCAACAACGAAGGAGTTCTCTAGCAGCCGTGGTTTCGATATCACGCATAAAATCCCGGTTTGAGCTGAGTCAATGACCTTTGTGTTTTCCTCATGATTGAGATGAGTTACATGATAACATAGGTATATGTAAGGGAATAGACATATGTAATGGTTATCTGTTGATATATTTATTTGTGGTTATCCTTGTTGGATTTTGTGAGAACTAAAGGGTCTACGAGTCCCTTATGAGTATCGTTATACTCACCCCTGTACGGGCTATGACCGCACCTCGTTGTGTTGGATGGTGACGACAGATAGCGCTGACTGAGATAGAGTGTATGAGGACTGGACAGTACCCGCAGGTGGACACTCGGCATGACGGCACACAGATCAGAACAATAGACATGGAGTGCTGAGGAGGACATCTCTACCTACCCTTCATGTAGGAACCCGGAGGAGGATCTAGGAGCTACTTCACCATTCAGATGTTTGTCTTTTCAGATGTAATTTCTTTCATTTGTAGCCGTGCCTTTCTATTGGGCTTGTATTTCAGGCCCCTTTGTACTTTCATCACACTTGTTACAACTTTACTTAGTGTTTTCTTCTTCTTGTACTCTGGTTGTGTGTGTTTACGTTTTTTAAAGGCATTTCCTTCACAGTTTTTAAGGAGTTACACCTTTGGTTCCAGTCGCCAGCCCCTGGTCTATAGAAGGAGGGCTTGGGGTAGTCACGATAAGGGCCCTAGGGGATGGGTCATGACAGCACAGATTGCATGAATATATGAGGTTTTAATGTAAACACATCATGCATTTGTTATGTTTTTATACCCCATTTCAAAGTAAAATTGGTTAAAATAACCTAAACTATATTAATGAATAAAAAATTATTGTAAAAAATTATAAAAAAAAATTAAAAAAAATTAATACTTTAAATAAAATATATGAAAATGAAATTTTGAATTAAAAATTATTCAGTAAAAAGATAAACTTCAAAGAAAAACTCAAAAAATTATCCCTAAACTAATTTTAATGTTTTAGTTTTAAATATGAATTTTATTTTTACATATATAGTGTATTGAAATTCCAAAAGTATATTTAAAATGGGTTCTCCATTATAAAACACCTAAATTACCTTTATTAAAATATTAGTTTTTATACATTAAATTATGTTGGTTCTTATCTTATATAGATGAAATATATATGATGAATATAAAAAATAGATTCAATATATATATATATATATAATTAAAACCATCCACTAATAGTAACTAATACAATACATTAGGGTAAGACACCTTTTGGTGCGTAAAAATAGATTATTATGTAAAACATTTCCTTTATTTTAAATTGGTTCTCATATTCATTTATAATAATTATTTATCTAATAAATGTATTTATTTTTTTTAACCATATATTTTAATATGTAATTTAATAATATTCATAACAAGTAATTTAATGGATACGTTTTGTATTATTACATTAAATAATAATATTTTATAATATATTATGGTTCAGTTCAAACAAGTCATTTCATTAAACACATTCTATCAAACAAGGTTTTTCATGTATTTAACAAAAGATAAATTAATGTTTCCATGCATTTAATGATATATAATATATTAAATTTATTTAAAATAGTAATTATATTGTAAATTCCAAGGATATTACATTTCCATAAAAAATTGATTTTGGGTGTTATACACACTATCAAATGCAATATTCTTACATTAGAATTTCAGGGAGTTACAACAACATTTGGAACTATTTACCTAAAACTGAATCATTTCATAAAATTCAAAAATTAAGATCGTAGTATAATATTATAATAATGAGTATACAAATAAAATTCATTTTTTTAAAATTAATATAGTAAAATTAAAAAAATTTAACTTTTAAATAGAAATATGAAATACAATTAAAACATTTCTATAAAAATTTGACCTCTTAAAATATTACCTATTTCTTTCTAATTTTATACCAATTTAAAATAATAGATAATATATCATTGATATCATTAATATATTTTATTGTAACATCATGATAGAATTCATACATCTTTATAATAGCATACGAAAAGGAATTTTTTGAAAAAAATATATTTTCTCTGTAAATTGATCATATTTTTTTGATATAATAATTAATTCATTCCATTCATTATTTTTATGAGTGCACATTTTTTAATTTGAAATGTATAAAATATAAGATATATAAATAAATATGTTATTGAATTAACTTTTTTTTATCATCCTATCCTCAACATACATAACCCCTCATGATCACCACATATGTCATATAGATATGATAACCTCTTACTGAAATAGTGGTGGTGAATTAACTATTATGGATGATGTGGAAGTTTCAATGAGATCATTCTTTTTTCAAAAATGATTTCATGGAAACCATAATTCCAAGAGATTGTTTTTTTCTTATAATATGGAAACCCCTATGGAATATACTTACCTTTCATAATTTTGATTCTTTTATTTATTAAATAATGTTTTATGTATATACTGTAACATTAGAATTAAATAATTTTATTTTAATGAATCATTGATTTTATTTAGTTTAGTGTTTCTTTTAAAAAAAGATATTAAACATAATATTTATTTAAAATAGAATGTTAAAATAAAATTTTTATGGGTTTTATTCTCCCAAATTAAATAATTTGGGTCTTTAAAAGTTTAGCACTCACATATCCAAATAAATATGTAATAATATTTATAAATTAGACACACCAAATGATATAATATAAATATAGATATCATGCATTCATTACAAGGAAAAACATATTTTTCAATATAATATTATGACGCCTAATATAAAAAATTTCTCCAATTATTTGGGATAAATACCATTTATTATAGTGTGTAATTATTCAAATAATAAGAAAATGATTTCCATGATAGTTCATAGTGTACCATGAAATTGTATATTCTCATAGGATGTTTTGTAATATGAATATGTATTTTTATATACTTTTTTAATTATTATAGACAATATTTGATGAAATACAATTAATTACAAAAATCATATAAATTTTATCGAAATGAATAATTAATAAGATTTACATGATGCACAATCCCATAAATATATTATTTATATAAAATAATTCTAAAAATGATTTATATATTTATTTTAAATTCATTAAATTAATTATTTAGTAATATTAGAATGCTTCTTATACATAGTAGGGAGAATAAAATAAAAATACATCAATATATCCATTACAATAGTGTGGAGGATTTGTGTGTCTTAAATTTTACTATCCATATCATCTGTACTCATCAAATAATTTCTTCATTATTTTCTTGTTCATGGATATCATTACCTCTTATCATTGATATTAGTCCATTGGTTAGGACATTTTCATAGATAATTCCAATTTTCTTACAATTTAATATATATAAAATTTAATGGTATCATATGATCATAACTATTTACCTCTATCATATTCAAAAACAGTTCATTTTTTCAATAATTTGTTCCACTATACTGTAATTTTCAACAAAAAACATATTCTTGTTATCTTGAATTGTTTCAATGTGTTATTCTTCCCACATTCTTGATAGTTTGGTAAATGGATCATCCTTCTTCCAGGTTCTTATCTATTTAACTTCCATGAAAATTCATACTTATCTTATTTTTTTGTTATAATTATAACTACATTCACGTTTTTAATAATAATTCATCATAAGATGTTGGGTATTACGCAATGATTATTGACAATATCTCACATACTACTTGAATCATCAATTGGAATATAACTGTATTTCCAAATAAAATATTTATTTGCATCATTCCTCTAATTATGAAAATATTTAGAAATGGATAAAAATGTTATGGATTAAAATTCATCATTCGATATAATTACAGAAATAAAAAATATTATCATAGAATGATGAAATCATAAATGACATATGTAATCTAAAATATAAATTTCAACGATTCAGTCCATGTTACTCATTTCATTTTTTATATTATGTTCTATATCCATGAATAAAAATTGTTTTAAAATAATTTCAAATGGTTCATAAGTGTTGTGTGAAGTAGTAAAGGAAATCCCAAGATGTTTTTAGACTATGAGTTATGTTTGAAAACAATTTGTTTCACTTGTTGGTGATAAATTTATTACCCAACCAAAACGTTGCATTGTTATTTACTGTAGGTGAATCTATGACTGATCATGTATCATCATGATTTAATCGATAAATATATTTCATTTCTAGGAATATAAAAAATTTATACTATTACAAAATTATAGGTTTTTATTACTAAAAAAATATTATACTTTGGGTTTTCACATATATTCTCTCATTATAATCAAAAAAATATGAAACCTATTATACAGAAAAAAAAACATTTCTCATATACTAATAGAGAAGTATATAAAAATATTTTCATATTATTTATAAGGACTCCATTATTAGTGCATTGCATCTCAGAAAACACGTTTATATACCTAGAACAATAATATTTAGTTTCATTGAGGATCATTTAAATGAGAAACTAATTTTACAGTACTTGTGAAAATTTATCCATAATATCACCATATTAGAATCCCATTGATACATCACATATATTATAATCATATAGATGACTTGGGGAAGAAGGAAACATATTTTAGGGAAATATTGAATGGATATTAATAGAAACAATTGATAATATGTCATTGAGGGATATATAAATATAATGTGAGAAAACAAGGGCATTACATAAATATATTTTCCAAAGGAACTTGGAATAATAAGAGTTATTATTAATTCCTAATATAATTACATTGAATCCAAAATGATCAAACATATTCTATAATGTAATTTCACGAAATCATGGGAAAATAATAAATATCCACGGATCATTGTTTCATATGTGGTCTTGTGCCTATGATACATTAGTATTGATGAAGTCCTTCCTTCTAAAGGTAGGTATTCACATGGATTTTGCTAATTATAAATTTCAAAAATGTATTGACTAAGAGAATGGTAGGTTGGGATCATCCCATAATATACAGGAAACTATTTCCTACTCTGGGAAACTCATGTTGATTTAAAATGTATTCGTGAATATTATATTATACCCAAAATATGAGGCATGTTACCCTTGCATTTATATTCGATTATTTTTCAACTATTGATTTATAAATAATTGAAATGTATCATTGGTTCTCCATAGACAAATACATTTTTATGTATGTGAGGTTCTCTAGTGATGGTAAAAAAAATTTAATAAGATTATAGATTCATATATAATTTTTATGAAGATTATTATTTTAATCCTCTCTATGGTGTGATCTACAATTTTTCATCATCCATTAAGTCATGAGTTATATTGGTGGATTAATTATGCCACTGAGACTGGCTTCCTATATATTCTCATGAAAGGAATTATAACCGACGTAGTATAGTTCTACATAAGGGGACACCTCATACCATTTATGTTCCTCTGATATGAACCATTCCATATAGTTTAATGTGATGTTAAATGGATTTGAAGGAAAAAGGTACCTAGTAATGATTGGTGTCAGACATATGCTAATATGTCCCAAGGGACTAAGAAGAGATTTTGTCTCCTATGTGGTGGTAATGATATATTTAGGAACATAACCTAGTAAAGATGATGAGGAAAAGGACCCAAAAATATTATGTACCACTATGTTGGATGTGGACCTTCTATGGATATGGCCAAGATAAGATTTGGGTGAGTTTTGGGTTATTGTTTTGAACATCATGGTGGCTTCCAATGTATCTTGTTTGGATATGAATCAAAGATAATGTATTTTATAAGGGTTAGGGATTACACCTATGAAGTATGGTAATAGTTTGGTATCATTTAGGTGATTATACAAATTAGGAGGCCCGTTTATGTGAATGTAAGAGGAATATCTAGAATGGGAATTGATGGTGAAGAATTCTTTTTGGGGAACAATGTAAGAATATTTGAGAAAACTAAAGACCCATGTTGACTCAATGAACCATTACCATATGGTCAAGAACATCATGCATAATTTAGGAAACTTTAGAATAAGAACTAAATCTACAGAGAAGTTCCTTACACACCCAATGTGATGTCAAAGTATATTTTAGCCCGATCTCATGAAAATAGTTTAGGAAGAAGCATGTAATTTTATAGGGCTATGCACAAGATGGGAAACCATTCATGAAACCCATAACCATAGAATGTGTTTTCAAGTGAACCATTCTATTCTATTCTTCATATGCACAACACAACAATAAAATTCCCCATAAATAGATGGGATCACATCCACTTTCAGGGTACCTATCTTGAAGTTGAACCCTCAGTCTCGCGTGAAAAAGACAACCCCATCCAAAACCTTGTGAAATTATTGGATTAAATTTATAGGATATTTGGATATAAGTCCTCCATGTCCCCCCTTATGGTTGTCCCATAAGGGATTGAACACCTATCATTTCGTTTTTCATTAAAGGAAGTTTCACACAAAAGATCCTTCTCGCAAGCTCTATATACCCTTAGACTCACCCATCATTTGCTCAATCAACATATTTTTACAAGAATATCTCTAATATTATGCTCAAATCCTCCCTAAGAATCCATGGATTTTATTTACCTTAAAGAACAATGTTTTATCTCATCTTGCATGACCTTTCACATCTTGCATGCACCTCCTCATGCGACCCTCCATGCTTGTGCATAGCGATTTGTCGGTTCTTCAATTGTTGTCTCATGTCTCATTTCCCCACCTCTTAGTTTTTGGAATAGGTACGACAATTCATTTTTCTTTTTGGAATTACCACGACAATGTTGAACCCACTATTTGTAACTCATCCACCACGTTGTGTCCTAGACTTAGTTATTTTATCCCTTCCATAATTGTGGGTGGGGATTAGTAATGTATGTACATGGGGTGATAAGTGAGTCTCTCTATCCAAGCTACTGGATGTTAAACAGGCATGTTCCATCATTCTCTGCTCATGATGTTAAATTGTAGTCTTTCCCTATGAAATGCACATGAGGTACCACACCTCGGGCATTCTCTATGCCCACTCATCTTCATGGGAGTGAGATATACATTTCCCACCATGATGGTAAAGATATCGTCCTCCTATGGAATGTTATAGTCTTCAGGCATCCCTCCTAGAGGGATCCACAATCTCCATCTCCATGGGCCACCTTAGTACAAATTCATCACAACAATTCTCATGGAAACAATTTCTATGACACAATTGTTAGGTATACTACTACCTATTTTTCATGCACTAAAAATTAGTTACATGGGCATAGAAATTAAAAATGATCTTGACTCCATTGGGGATGTATCATTGTATAATCACTATGACCAAATTATGCCTTACTATGTGTTTTTTACTCCTTATCTTGTAAACAATGTTTGGAGGAAGGATCTTTTATGTTCAATCCCAACCAAAGGTAATATTTTGTGACCCTTAATAGGTGTGAACCTATATGATCTTCCCATCACAGGTTTCCATATCAACTTTTAGTTTCAAGACCTCAGTGTGTAGTACCCTAACAAAATTCCACGTATTCATTTGAGTATCATTCCATTTGTAAGACCCAAATTACAATGAAATACATGGGTTTTGATCCCTATCATCCTAATAGGGTACATAGGATGTCTAAAATAGGTTCAATCCCATCCAAGTTTAATCCCAGGTTCTCCCTCCTAGGGGCATAACCTTATGGTGTGACATAATACCTTTATCAAACACACCTCATGAATCCTCTATCATTGGGTGTTCTTATCCAACAACTCGTAAAATATTTCTCTCCCTACTAGGAAAATACCCCCACGATTTGAAATCTTCCAATTATTGTAATCAGAGCCTATATCCACCTACCTAGGGTGTTACAATATATCCACCATTAACTTGTCTTTATACTTATGATATCACTTCATCCCCCTCTATCCACTTGGGCCGTTAACCCTATGTAACCACCAGCATAAAGAAATCAAACAATGTGTAATATCTGATGCCATATTGATATAAGTATACCTTTATCCATTTCTTCTATATAGGTTATAAAAGAAGTCGCCCCAACGATCAATCTGGGCACCTTTATATTCATGTTGGTTCTCTGTCATCCTTACCATATGGTGTTAAACTTCATGGGTGTTAGAACTATTTGGACCGTGATCCCTATCATATACACAAGGTATGTGCGTAGTCTAACTATGGTTCAAGAACATAATATATTCATATCCTTGTCTTTACCTCATGTCATCATGTCTTCAGAATATCACTATAGAACCTAGTGGTCAGTGTTCCATCTGTCACCAATTCATGCATTTCGTTCTAATGATATTCCTCCTTAGCAGTCTCATCACCCCATCACATACTACAGGAAATTTTATTCCTAGAAACCAGGATATATTAGAATCCTCTATAAGGCTCAATCCCATCGCTCTCCACATTCCATACATTTCACTTTATCACTCCCTCTATTCGCATCCTGATACAAACTTCGACCTCCAAATCCCAGTGAGTTCATGGAATTGTTATCATCACTAACTCTAACATCACTCCAAGATGCTAGACATGTGTAATCCCCAATCTACACATTTGAAAAATATGGGGTGAGATCCATGCCTTCGGTATTGGGTACATAGAAATACTCTCTGAGGTTCAATCCCAAAAAATGGTAAACCATGGTCTTCCCCTCATTAGGGTCCACCATCACTAATATATGCTCAATGGTTCTTAGATAAACCTTTGCAGTGTGATATTTTCCCATCATGGGATACACCATCTCAGTTCCGCTCTTATCAGGCATTCTAATCCATCCATCCTATAAGCTATCTAGGTGCTCCATCCTAAGGATGTGCCTATTTGATCCACCTTCATAAATGTTCTCATTAGTTCGATCAATCTCCAAAAGACAATAAAATAATATCATACCACATGTTAAAAATGGGATGATATGAAAAACCTATCATATATGCTTCTAGAATAAGATACCCACATTGATGTGGGATGCGTCTTGTTTCTATGGCCTTGAGATTCCCTATTTCAATGATTAATACAGGTGTTCCAATGATACAATATCTAGAAAGGCCACATATGCCCAACATGACTACAATCATGACCAAAAGATGCTCCCTTGAAATATATATTTGGAACATCATAAAAAAGCAGCATAATAAACTAGCATCGATAATGAGATGGCACTAGGAACAAGTTTCACGAACATCATCGTAATCTATAAAAGAGAACCAAACTAGGAGATGAATTATGAGGAGAAATCCATCGAAAGTGGGACCGAAATACCCTCATCCCTTTAGAAAACTATGAAATTTTTTTGAATAATGCCTACCTTTTTAAATATGGAATGCAGGGTGCAATGCACTGTCAGTAGAAGTCAAACACATATCCAGGTGTTGTGCCCCGATAAAAGTGGTTGAAATAGAAATAGTGAACCTAAAGTGGACTATTTATCCTTAAACCATAAGGATTAGTATAATTCCTTACATAAATAGATAAAAATTTAACTAGAGCCATAAATTTGCTGCCAGGACCCCCAATTAAGTTAGTGGGACTAATGTGAAACTCATTAGCAATTGGGGTAGTTAAACATTGGAAATTATGACATGTTTCAATGACAATGTGGTTCTCTCTCAACCCATTGAAGACAAAACAATTTTGAGTCATTAGAGATTTAATTCCTACTGTCCATGATCATAATTCAATCATCCTTCATTACATGACTAAATCTATAGGAAACTAATCATAACTACTTGCTAATGTAGGGGAAGGAGTAACAATAATGTGGTAGTCTCGCATGACTCCACCTCCGCCATGACGCCATCTACGTCCACAACCATAGGGCCCCCATGCCTCATCTCACCATTAAAAATTGATTATAGTAGGGTGATCAACATCCTCATCTAATTATATGACTAGGATGGGTTCATTCCCATGCGGTATATGGCCTACTAGGATATGGAGACTTATGTGCATCACTTTCACCACTTTACAAGGGGAATCCTAGAAATCTACTTCTCCCTCTCCAACATTCTACTATTTTGGGAGCTTCTCCTGAGTATTTTACTATGATTCACTTCCCTATGTCTGTGAGGATTGGAACGTCCATTTCATACCAAATATGACTACCAACCGGGAGCTGCAAATGAGGTAACCCAATATTCCAATTCAATAACACCAACATAAGAACCCTCAGTCAATGAAACAGGTGATTTAAACCACTATTATGTTGGTCTTGGTTTTGGGGACCTAACACCAATGTCTGGTGCAAGATCATAGTGATGCCCATAAGGTGGGTCATCTATTATAGCACCAGTGGTTCCTGACACTCCAAATTCATTCTTATAGGTCCATGCGACTATAGACTGAGGATTCACCTATTCTTGATTAGATTTGAACCTCAATAGCCTCACATGCAGCATGGGGTGACTCTTTTGTTTGTCAACATAGTCACTAGTAGTCACATGCTAACCCATCATGATCATGACTAGTATGTAGGTCCTCTCTATTAAACAATCATCAAGATTAGAGGTCTTCCCTACTCTCACATACAACATGGTGGTCTTCCCCACATTTCAATCATTATTCCAAGAAGAGGTCCTCCCCACGAAAATGATTATAGATACAGAAGTCCTCCCCGTGTCTGAAAACATAAATGTGAAGGTCCTCCTAGATCCATTTTCAGACCAAGAAGATGTCTTCCCAACAACATCATCAACCAGGTAAAAGGTAATCCTTTCTCTATCAACCGTCCACATAGAGGATGTCCTCATATTCTCATCAACATAAGAAGAAGTTCCCCCAATCCAGCAGTCATCCATGAAGAGGACCTCCCTATATCATCAAAGTTCAATATGAAGGTCATCCCCATAACCAATTCAATTATTAAAATGGAAATCATCATCCACCCACTTCCAATCGACGTGGTGGCCCTCCTCATGTTCCCACTGGCACCCAGAGAGGTCCTCCACACTCCATTAATCCCAATCGTGGATTTCCTCCTTGAACATCCAATGATAAACACATATGTCGACACCATATTCCATTTGATATATGCTCATCTTCTCCTCACACCTCAGCACACAAAAGATAAAATCCTCCCCACTAAAACACTCCCAAACGTATAGTTCATCCCCACATGTCTAGAGATCAACCTAGACATCCTCTCCATGTTCTATATGATATATTCAGATGTACTCCTCACACCTTGTTATACCAACGGGGAGGTCATCTCCACTCCAATAACAACATATATGGAGTTCCTCCCCATGTCACATCTATCTCTAATAGATTTCCTCCCGACTCTTGCACTGATCCATAATAGCAGAACAACGCGGACCATAGTCTTGAGTTAGTAGCATATGTCGCTTTGATAAAGATGTGGTGACACTACTTGATGAGAAATCAGTTTCTCTTCTAATCTAACCAAAAGAGACTCAATTATATCTACTTTCCAAAATATCCTAACTTATCATAGAGAAGATGGTTTTAGTAACTCCAAGAGGATAATTTTTATATTTTAAAGGCTCTTATGAAGGGGAACATGTATGTAGATTCTCTTAGTAGGAGATCTAATTAAGAGTTTCTGAATGAGGTGTTAGAGTTGTTAACCATGTTGAAGTAACCCATTATCAATGGAGATAGGAAATCTTACATCCCGTTTATGGTTTTCACCCCTCCACTCTTAAAAAATAATATGGAGGAACAACTTGGGAATACCAACTATGTGACCCTAAATGCTCAGATGTCCACCAGGCATGCTCTTGATAAATATCCAAAGGTGGTAATCACACCACTATCTTTGGAGGATGCATGATTGTACTTGCGCCATTGTGGGAGGAGGTTATGAAGGATTTTCATGCATCCCATTTGGTGGTACATCAAAGTGTGGTAAAGATGTATAAATAGCTTCTATTTAATTTATTATGTCTAGGGATAAAGAAAAGAGTTGTATAGTTTGTTTATCGATGCCTTACTTGTAAGTAGGGGATGGATGATAACCATGTTTTAGTCATTTTAGATCAAAACCTTAAGGTGTTAGAATGGAAGTGGTATGGGATATTGATGGAAATAATGATGGTTTTACCACATACATCCAAATGACATGATGCCATCTCAAGGATAACTGACCGAATCACCACGTCGGCCCACATCTTAGCTATCTGATTGAAGAGTTTAGTTGAGTGCTTTGGACACCCCTATGCGTGTGAGATAGTTTTGCTCCATGTATTTCCATTGATGATTACTTATTGTCATGATTCTCTCCTAAAATAAAAATTTAAAGGGATTTCAAGAGGCATTTAGGACGTTACTACACTTGGGAATAGGGTTTCACCCACAAATGGATGACCAAACTGAGAAGACAAGTCATGTTTTGGAGGAAATGATGCAGTATTGCATTTTAGGATTTTCCTGTAGATGGGAGGAGAACATACAACGAGTTTATTTTCCATACCAAAACAACAACCATTCCTCTATTCGCATGGCACCATTCCATTATTAGTTTCGTTGACTATGAAGGTCACCACTTTGTTGGACTGAAATAGGCGAGTCGACACTCATGGTCCCAGAGTAGGAACCAGAAAATATAGAGATGGTGTGGATCATCCATTAGTAGATGAAGACTGCGCAGAGCTGTTAGATGTCTAATTATGATAGGAAATATATTCCTTTGTAGTTTGAGGAAGGAGATAAAGTGTTCATTAAGGTTCCATCTCAATGGGATGTACAATGATTTATCAAGGGAGAAAGCAATATATGAGGTTCAACGACACTTAAAAAAGTCATTATAGAGTTGTGAAGGTGGCGTACTGCTTGGATCTACCTCCACAATTTGAAAGGGTACACAAAATCATCCACATGCCACAACAAAGGAGGTACGTTCCTGACCCATCGTACGTCATCAGCTAAGGAGACCTCTAAATCATGGATAGAGTGACTTTTCCTAAGTACCCAATAGAGATAGAGGATCAGTTGGAGAGGATACATAATGGGTTATCACATCCTTTAGTGCATGTCTGGCTATAGTATGAGAATATCCTAGACAACATTTTGGAGTGGGATGCTAAGATTCAGGTTTTGTACACTCATATATTTTAGTATCACCTGTTTGGGATTTTTTGTAATTTAAATCCCTAAGGTGGAGAGAATGTATTGAATCATATATTACATAAATTATAATTTGATATTATATTGATTAATTTATAAACCATTCACTAATAATGTGTTTGATTATGATCATGATGTACCCCAAACAAATGTTTAGAAAATATTAAATAATTTAACAGCACACAAACATGGTCTTCCTGAAAAAGTTTATTAACCCCTAAAAAGGTGTTCATATCAGAAATACGAAGGCACATATGAATTCAAAACAATATATTTACCTAAGATTCCATAAATCTTTTTCAAATGTGGGTCATATCAATAAAAAAACACCATGGACCCAACCATATATAAAATTATTAAATAATATTATTTTATATTTAAATCCTAATAACTCTTGATCAGGGAAACATACTAGTAATAAGAGACCATTATTGGTTTTTTAATTTTTTCCCATGAAATTAAATAACATTTTTTGGTGTCATTAATTTGTTTAAAATTAATCACAGATGTAAATATTATATAAACAATTTTTTTTATGATGATACAACCTAATAAAATCATTTATAAAACAGTTTCTAACCAAATTTTATGGTTTCCTCGTAACATGGGAATTTGAAAGAGGAGAATGAGGAGTTGCTTCCATGGATGAGAAAAACAATAGAGCATCAATATTCAGTATAGAATAGAAATCAAGGAGCTCACTGACAATAATAACAACAATGTATATTCGTTCATCATGATTTATTGATCTAAATTGTGGTTGGTTGTGTGTTTAAATTTTCTAACTATATGTTCTTAATTTTCTACAAAAAATGGGAATCAATAGAATAATGGTTTGATTAAAAATCATGTGGTTTGGGGGAAGAGATATATTTTTCAAGGCTTTTTTCGGTATATGTTTCAATGGTTTAATTTCGTTATGGGTTCGTTTTCTATTCTAAAGGAAATGAACAAAGATCATCATGAACATCGATTGGGATTCTTTCCTTTGAATTTATTATTCATTTCTCACCAAATTCCATTTTTCACCACATGCATTCTTCATTGGAATGGGGTTTGAAACATCCCAATGATTTGATCATTACACAAGTGATTATTATTACAATGGTTTGATATTATAGATCTATAAATGACACAACATGAATGATGTGCAACATAAAAAACATAATAATTTACAAGAATGATTATTCCCAAATTAACGTACTTTGGTGCACAATTAATAAAGAAAAATAAATACAGTTTTCGAGAAGATATGAAAAAAAGAGGCATTGTTTGATGAATGAAAGTATTAGATGATCATGAATTTGTGACCGTGTGGATTTTTGGTCATCAAAGGAGACGTGGTGGCTCGTGGAAGCACATGTGGTGGCGACCTGTGCAATAAATAATGCAAGGCCATGCAGGGGACAAGTGGGGTTGACATTTGCCACTAACGGTGGGGAAGCATTCAACAGTAGATGTTGGGAGACATCGGGGCCAACAGGGGTGAACATAGTTAATGTGTCATGTGGGATATGACAATAGGGCATGTGGGTCAGTCTAGGTGTCCTGGGTTAAGTGGATGGACCGAGAAAGATATGTTTCATCACATTGGTGGGTCGGGTCTGTCCTGTGGGCATGTCCAGACTCAGTCAAGACATATGATGGATTTGGGGAAATCAGGGCAGAGCTTAGAGGTGGGGAATTGTGACACTATGAAATGGGGATGTAGCATCTTGAGCTATCTCAAGTTCACCTAACATGAAGGTTAATCATAGGGAAGCTACTTCATGGATAGACTATGGGTGTTTTTCCACAATAATCTACTATAGAGGAATGTCGTAATGGTTAGAGGATCGGACGTGACGATCGGTCCACAGGGGCATTCACCCTTACAACTTCAAATTTTCATAACTACTAAATGGATAATCCAATTGGTAAGCCATATTTTTTTGAGACCCTAACGTTGAGACCCACCTTTTCAAACCAATTTTCGCATTTTAGTTTTGACTATTATAGGTTAAGTGATTTCCCTTGGTCCACCTCCTTAAGGGTGAATTGTGACATTACATACACGTAAATGGATGGTATTCCATTTTAGAGGCTGAGTATCCAATAGAGTATAGTATCCCATTGTGAAGCTGTAGTGTGGACCTCTATCTCTTCTTGTAGAGTTTGTGGAATTGGAAAAACATCCAAGGGTAGCCTGCTGTTCCACCATCTAGAGAACCACATCAGTATGGTTTATGGTGTCCCCTAATAGTTTTAGGCATGATCCCATATGTATTGGGTTGATCAAGATTTGGTATGTGGTGTATCTGCACCATTATTGTTGTGATCACCTCTCTGTGTATTATAGATTTACATGACCTATTGGTTTCCTTTGGGAATACCAAAATAATCTATTTCTCTTTGTAGAATTTCTCTGATGATATAATGTCTCGATGATTTAGTTCTTGAACAAGATACATAGAGCTGAATCATGTGCCTGGCAGCTGGTAATGACAACCTAATGGTGTGGTGTATCTCTTGAGTATATCTTGGTTTTCTATTTCTATCATGGAATCTGTTATATATATATTGTTATGGATTTTATGAATCTAACTATATGGTGCTTGGTGTTTAGGGTTTTAGAGGTGACCTAATATGTATTATTATAGTCACCCCTGCATGGGCTTTCCCCACATGGGTTATTTATTAAGCTGATGGAGTCCCTTTGGATGATGTACTAGGAGGACCAGGAGAGTGTGTAGTATAAGAGGATTTTTGAACAACGATGAGTTTTTTGTGGGCTGGGAAATACATTATAAGGATTATGGAATTATTCTAACTGTTATTATAATAATTTTTTGAATATTCCAGAATATTTTAATAGGATTGAGTATCCTAAGAAGTAACTAGAATTTTTTTTGACGATTATTATTGAAATATTCATTTTATAACTCACAGAAAAGGTTACATCCTAAATACAAGCCTTTGAATATTGATAAAAAAATCAATACATATGTAAAAATCCAAGGACATAACATAAGGATTTATAATCTGTTTAAGATTTAATAAGGAATGACATTATGGATTTAGAAATAGTGTAAGTCTTGATCATAATAATTCACAATAATTCATTGAGACAATCATATTAATTTTTAGAAAACATCAAACATCAATCTCATGTAGAGAAATTCCTTTCAATACCGACTATATATATCCATAATTTGACATAATAAATGATAGATTATGATGACACCAATGTAATGATTTTGTTAAAGGTAATATTATTACACTTCCTAAAATTTTCATGTTGTTTTTAGATGAAAATAATTACTCACATAAATATGTATAATATATATTATGTCTATGAGTGAATAAATATTTGAGGACCCCCAATGTAATACTTATACACATAAGATAATTGGAATTTTCTATGAGAGAGAAAATATAGTATCTAGATTTCTAATCTATTGAAGTTGAAATTTTTAATGATCACAGAGCTATTAGATCATTGAATAAACATCCCAAAACACTACAGATGTTTTTTATCTAAGATTTGGAGAAAATAAGAGTCTGTATTCATCCATAGAAAAGGAAGACCATATCTAGATGTAATGTAGAGTTATCTGAATTCATTAATTTTATGTAAATTAAACTATGAAGATAATTGAGCTATAATATTGAGTTCAAAATCTCATGATTATTATTTAATACAAGATCAATGTTTGATTTGATAAGTATTTACTAAGAACCATTACATATATTTATTTGTAGAAAAAAATTTGGTTAATTGAGTTTCGAAGAATAATATTGCAGAATAACCATTTAACCTTGAGTTATTGTTCAACAAAACTCTAACCAGTGTATTATGTGGTCGTTTAAGTGTACATTTGAATTTTTTTGAAGTTTATTATTCTTATATAGAATATATAAATATTAAGGAAAATAAATATCATGAATATAGAAAAGAACAATCAATAATCTACCAATGATATAACTTAGTGTATAGTAGTGTATAGTAGTGAAGATTTGTTGTGTGCATTTTCATGGATTAATTTTATGAAGAAGAGACTAAGCCTTATAGATTTTTATCAAAAGATAATTTTTATTCAATACCTAAAAATTAAGAAAGACTATGATGAAGATAAATTAATAAATATTTTAAATATAATGTGAATATGTTTTGGGCCTTGTAAGCGAAATAAAATCATTAATGATGGTAATATGGGAATATCCATTGAGTTCAAAAAGTTGTGAAAATAGTATTGTTGGAAACTATAATGGGACTACCATGATAACACATTATATAGTGTTCTGAGAAGTTCAACATGGATTTATTTTTATAGTTATTTATTCTGATGGAATCGATATAATTTTATAATATTATACCACATGCATATGATATGTTTTAGGAATAAGAAATACAAAATAAATAACAAATATTGTTTCTATGTAGAGAGTAATATAGAGGGGGATCCAATATTGTGTATGTATGATCTCTCAAAGAAAAAGAAGAAGTGAAACCCACTACATGTTATAGTGGAGACTAATAAGTGGATTTTTACATCATTCTAATATTTTCATGAGAACACATATGTTATTTTATAGAGAGAAACCTAGGTGAATATATCAATTTGGGAGATATAAATCTGAGAATTATTCATAGATCAGGTTGTATGTGTTTCAGTGATTGTACTAGATTATTGTCTAAGACTATTATTTCACGGAATCAGATAAATATTTGGATACATATACATCACTATGTATATTTATATATTATAAACATATGAATAAAATCATAACATAAATGATATGCATATACATTGTGGGACTCAATAGACCATATGAATCTCATGGTATGTAGAGATATCCCCAAGTGACTCAATGATAACATTGAAAAACTACATTGATTGTCATAATGATATTCTATATAGATAATACCAATGAAACATATTCAATTTAAATTATACAATACTAAATGATGGTGTATGAAACACTACAATGTATAATTCGTAATTGATTATGATAGATAATTCATGATTGGGAAAAATAGCCCATCATGAAAAGGAATGGGTCATTGTAATGAAAGTCATAAAAATGTTGTGTCATTATTAATTGAATTACATGAATAAATACAATAAAATATTTCTTGGTAAAACATTAATATATCTTATTTGACAAATTGGAATAAAATTTTAATTAAAAATGTGGTAGGGAATAAAAAATGAATTTTGACTTCATTAAAAGTAGTCAACACCTGATTCAACCCCTCCAAAGTGCATTCACTCATACTAAGAGTACATCAACTAATATTAAATTTTGGTTACCCTTAATTGGATCATTTTATAATAACCCACTAAATTTCATATTAATTTAGGACATGCAAGATTTATTTTATTAAAGAACAACCTTTCATGGAAAAATATTAAATTTATAATGTTTCTCATGATTTTGTATCATTCAAGATAGATAAATATAATATAATGAATAAGGATAAATAAAATAAAGAACTAAAATGATATGGATAGTAAAAAAGACATTGAAATTATTCATCATTATTGGTGTCCCATAATACTTAGTGAAATAAATTCATCAAAAGATGTTAGTTTAAGATGTTGAGAAGTTTAGGAGCTTTAAAATGATGAATCAATCAGTGTTTGTTATTCTAAAATCAAGGAGGGTTTTAAAATATTTCCCCATTAATGATTTTATACATATAATATTGTATATAAAGGGACTAAAAAATGAAATTTAATATTTGGAAGAAGAGGGAAATGAAATGTAAGATGCATTAGCAAAAAAAGTTGTAAAATCCAACTCTCTCTCGAGGATCGATAAAGAAAGAGGCTGAATCAGTTATAATTTTTATTGGTAAACAATACATGATAGATTAATCATTTATAATAAATTATTGTTATTTTATTGTAATTATAGATTTTTTTCATGAACTTGGTAGACACTATAAATCATTTTTGGAAGTCAAATAAGCCTAAATTCATGTGAAATCCAAGAGAATAATATTGTTGGAGAGTTCATCAATGGAATAATGTAAGATAAATGATGATTATACATATAAGATGAATACTAAATGAGAAGAAATGTTGAATTATTTTTCGAAGGAAAATAACTCTCATAACATGAAATTTTAAGAGAAGGAAATAAATCTAAAAACATTTGAATATAGTCAAGATGGATCTTCCAAACAAACTTACGATAAAGTTTCACCATTAAAATAATAGATATCATATTTCCCTAAAATTTGATACATACTATTGGTAAAAATTATTTATATGGTATAAATAATTATCTACCACATGAACTTTGAAAAATGTATCGCATGACTCATTTAATTCACATTGATTTAAATACCAATACTCTAAATATGTGGGAAAACCCAGAATTCTATACATATTTGAAATATTAAATATTAGGGGACACTCATAAATATATCAATGGTGGATTTGAGTATGCACAATAATAATATCATTATAAATTGTGCTAATATTTTATTGTATTCAAACCCATAATCAACATGCATGCAAAACATTATATATTCCACACGCATGAAAAAGATCCTCATATATTGGAAGGTGGTAGTTTTTTTGGAATTTTAGAAATAGGAAAATTTATTTTTGATATTATAGATTAGTATATACATGTAGTAGGAAGATATAATATAGGTGAGAAAACATAATAATGAAAGTAATCATTTGGGTCAAAACATGGAAGCATAGAAAAGGGGAAATCAATATATGAAGAATAGATAAATTTTTCATAAAATTTTCAATTAGATGTGAAATATTATTTTTAATAGTGATAATAAATTTTAGAAAACCCTTAATAGGTATAAATCACATTACAATGAAAATAAATAATCACCTCAAACCAAGAAGTGGGTAAATGAGTCTACCATAAGGATTCATCAAAATGCTTTTTATCATACGAATAAAAAACCCAAAAATATATAGATTGTAGCTAAGTGGTTTCTTATAAAAAGATCTCAATGAAGTATGAAATATTGTGTGGAAGGGGAAATCATGTTAATAATATTCCAAATTATATTATAACTACCCTACAAGGGCATGTGGAGGTATTAAATAAAAATTGAAAATCACCAATGGTCCTTTTTTACAAATTGGATGCTACGAATAACTAGTCCACAATAAATAAGAATTATGTACATGGGATAAACGATATATTAATCAAATGTCTAGAACATCTATAATATTTAATGATTTTGGAAAAAAATATTAAATAATTAAATCACTATGACAACTCTAGAAAATAAATCAACTCTAACAAAGATTAAAAATAATGAGAAGGATAAAATCATGGTCCTAGATGTGAAAAATAGAGTAACATAAATTTGTTCAATGAATTAATAAGTGATTTAATTTCTAAAGGATTTGGAATATGTTTCATCCCTAGTTTTACAATTAAAGAGTGGTCGAAGATCCACCATTTACCATTATATTCTAATTATTGTTTTGTGAGGGTAATTGAAGATGATCACCTATTGGGTTATTCCCCTATGTTTGAGAAAATAAATAATTTATGGATTCAATTTATTTTATAATTTCATAATAAAACTAAAAATATAAATTTACATAACATTGTTAAAGTATTATGTATGATATTTACTCTACTTTTAGTATTACGGTGTGTACATATTGTACTTATCAAGGTGGTGTTTTTATAACAGAAGGGAAACTTGATTACATACACATGAAATTTATAATTTTATATAGATATGAGTGTAGGTTTATAATTTTTATTAAATATATAAATTATAAAAACCATTGAAATGGAATATTAGAGTTATCAACACACAAAAAAGTGTAATAGATTGCTTTATTGTCTAGGTTATAACCTTTTATTTATACAAGTTTTTTCGAAGTATAATTAGAGTGATTAACATTGGGATAACATCTAAAAAGTCTTTGTTTTATAATTTGGGACATATTATTAAATGTTAATGGGGGGAAATATGTCATTTAATGTTAATCATATATCCTATAAATAAAATGGGAGAAATGTTTCCCTCTGATTTTATTCATTTAAAATTAGAAGAATTTGAATGAAATTATGTGTTTTAGTAATTTTTTTATTAAAAATAAATACCAAGGGGGATATTTAGGTTCATTTTGTTTTATGAGTGTATATACTTTCACATTATCTTGTTATACCTTCTAATTTCATGATGCAATGGGGATGATTTGGGTGATGAAAAGAAGTGTCCCCACATTAATGATGAATTGAGACTCCCATGATGCATATTTGGGAAATGTTACTAAGACGATACTTTTCGTATATTAGCTAATAATAAACTGTAGTAGGCTACCCTTGAATATCTATGCATAAAAACTCAAGTGTGCATCCCATACAAAATCAAATGATTTAAAGATCTTATTTTCATATAAAATATAATAAGTGATATAGTGGAAGAATCATCATCATCAACAGGTAATGTTGAATCTAGAAATTCATATGAATACATATGTAGATTGAATCTAGGTAGTACATAAATTGGGTAAAAGAAGAGAACCCATATGTGGAGAATAAATTATTTTTGATAATTTTCTCCATGTTATACAACACTTGTATAAAGGTTAATTAATCAGATTTAGATCGCAATTGATTAATTAATAGGCTCACATGAGATGGTAGAGGAACATGAGGAAATAATTTTAGTTTCCCATTTTTATGTTGGAAGATATAATAAATACATTATAATGACTTAGGTTTTTATAATAATTCTATTAGTCATTCGACAAAATTTTGATATGATTTGAAAAGGATTGAGTGACACAAAAATAAATTGGATGTTTTTTTATTCTTGTTAAACAATTATTATTCGTTGTGTTCTTCAAAAAATATTTAAGTCCATAGATAAGGTTTTTTCCATTGACCATAAGACATCACTCTGAACATATGTCATTAAGCATTAGACATAAGGATTGAAATTTCAATAGATATTTAAAAAGTAATGAATATATTACTTCCTCCACAAAATAATCCATAATTAGAATAATTCATACTTAATAGTTATTCATGTCATATGAATTTTATAAAAACATATATCTTTGAGATTAGGTAGAGTTGGGATTCAGAATACTAATCATAAGTCTGAATCATAAGACAATATAAACATATGAATCTAAATTCGACAATGTAAATTTCTTAATTAATGTAAGGGTTCAACACATGGTGAAATTTACACAAACACCCTTGAATAAAATAAATAACCAAAAAATATAAATCTTCATCATGGGGATTTGATTGAATTTGTTTTTAATTTCATTAACATAATACTATGCATATGAAATAATTTAACACTATTGTTCGACAAAAAAATCAGGTTTCCATATTTTATGACTAATTACAATTAAATAAATTTGGACAAGGTAGGAGTATTATGATCAATGTATAGATATTATAATAACCTATAAATGTATTATGATCAAATCATGTGAAATAAAAGAGTCATTATTCATCAGTTGAATTTGAATATCAGAGAATAATTAAACGATCAGTTTCTATAACACATTATTTCTAAGAGAATACAAATTTAAAGATGTTGGATCTATGATTTTTATTTTACATAATCTTGGTACTTATTAAATCCATTATTTTATCCTTGTGTGTTAAATATTGAAAAATAACCACAACATATATTTCGTGATGCTAAAAATGGATATATATTTTATTTATGAAAATCTTAGACAAGGAACCCCCGAACTAATAGCTATGTTTCATTTTATCATACATAAATTCCATCCAATGATGTTTGAGTATTCCTAGGAAACTCATGTAGAAGTCAATGAAATTTTTAATGAAATGAGATATATAAAGGCATCAAGATTTCAAGAAATTGGAAAATATAGATGATTTCCATAAATAAAATACTACTTTATGACTATTTAGGAAATTCTATAATGAATTTTTTTCCATATTTATTCAGATTAATTTCAGGGAGAATCATAAATCCTTCTGTGCTTTTATCTGATGAAAATTTTTATTTTCACCATGAAAATTGAAAAATAATGAAATGGACAAAATTCATGAATATTGTAAATATTTTGTGAATATATTATTGGATGAGTTCTAAAAATATGAATCATTAAATGGTGTTATTCTAGAAATATCCATTGATTCCAATGTGTAGTGCATAATGTATAATGGGAACCCAAAATGGAAATTCCATGATAACAGTTTATGGTTTGATGTGAGATGATCCCCTCAAAATTCTATTTAAGGTATCCAATTTTGATGAAATAAATGTAATTCACAAAAATGATTCCATATATCTATGACAATATTAATGAGGAAGAAATACAAAAATTTGACAGAAAATAAATGACACTCTATATAGAGGAACCTAGATATCGTGCATATATTGGGTATCCATGATATATAGAATAAAAATATGAATAAGATAACATTTTACATTATAGTGAAGAAGAATAATTGGAACTAAAAATAATTACGAGAGTTGTTTATGTGGGTCAGAATTGGTGAGTATACAGAAATCTAAGTGAACAGATCTATTGTTGGTCTATGAAAATTAGAATTATTTGAAGAACGTGTTGCGTGAATTTTAGTGAATGTACTAGATCAGGGTCGAAGTCACTACATTGAGAGAATCATATCATTATTTGTATGTATATACATAACCGATCATATTAATTCATCAACATTGTAAGAATAAATTTAGTGAAAATAACTTATATATTTGTTAGGACTCTATAAAATATTTGAGATTCAAGTTATGCAAGGAGATAACTACGTGGATCAGTGGTAAAAGTGTTAAACTATTGAGATAATTCCATTGTGACATAGGTAAGTGGAGTATTGTGAGACACAGGAGTAGTAAACACTTTTAAACTCAATGTTTCTTTCATAAAAACCACCTACTATAATCAATAGTTCATTATCATGGAGAATCCATGAGTTGGGTGAATAAAAGATCATGAAAAATAGTATGTATTTATAAAAAAATTTAAAAATATTGTGTTCTTCTTCAATAATTAACATTCATGAATGAAGTATAATTTTATGTGGTAGAACATTAATGAATCAAATTCACTATTTAGAAATAATGTTTAATTAAAATGTGGGTAACGAATCAATGAATAATTTGGATTCAATTATAAGTAGTCAACATTTTATCTGCCCACTCTTAGGATTCTTCACCAATTTAATGTGTAAATCAAGAAGTATAATACATTATAACCTTATATATGATACTTCAAAAGTCTGATTGATAAATAAGATAATTTTTACTAGTTTCATTTATATGTGAAATAATAAGATTTTCCTCTAACAATATGTCAAATAATATTAATTTTAAAGAATGTAATGTGAAAAAATGAATTTTTGATTTGGATAAAAATAATATAATTTAAAGAGGTTAAAGGGATACATTATATATTTTCAACACAGATAATATTCATTGAATCAATTGGACAAAAAATATTATGTTTTCCTTGGATAAAACTAAAAAATTTTGCAGCGCACTACGAGAAGTTATATTGTGTTATGAAATTACTTTTTCTAGTTTTAGTATTAATAAAAATTATGAGAGGTCCAAAATATAAGGATTTCTATTATCTCATGGAATGAATCATAATTCATTCATGATTTTAAATACTTCAATAAAATTGTTTGGGCACCAGTTTTTAAACTAGCATTGGGAGAAAAATAATGGTAATTAAGAAAGAATGATTACTTGAGAACTACTATTAAATAAAATATTAAGAATAAATTGTTAAATATATAGAATCATATTAAAACTAAAATCATAGGAACTATATTTAAATTATAGGGTAATTAATATTTTTTGACCAAAGATATAGGATAGAATCAGTAAAAGGAAGATAATGTTGAGGGAGAAGGGGTGTGTTGGAATCTTGCTACCACTAATACTGGAATCTTGTTACTGTATTTAATACTTTCATGACCCTTATTTTTTTATCAAACCACTATTCTTATATATAAAATATATTTTGCAAAGTTTATAGGGATTGGGAGGCAATGGAAATATTATTCTAATACATAAGTATTGAAAATAATATATAAAATCACTTATCTATTGATTGATTTTTGTATCTTGGGGTAGAGTATTATTTAAAATTTAATTTTTTTAGAGATGATAAACATATAATTTTTTTACTACGGTTGATAATATACATTCCCCCGCAAGTAAATTTAGTTTTTATATGATATAAAATTCCACATTGAGTAGTTAGTGTCTAGTGGTCACTGTAATTTTTCAGAAGGTAATGAACTAACCACGATTTTATTGAAAGTAACTTCTCCTGAATAGGTTTTTCATGTGTATTTTGGGGTTTTTTTACTATTTTATTTGACCTAATATACATGTTACACATATTAGAGTGATGACAAATCAATATGTGATGACTCATTTATTAGACATTATAAAATCATTCAAATTTTTATAATTGAAAAAACAATTTAAAATAAATTCAATATTTTACTAAAAATAAATAGAGTTATGTTCGATGATAATGATATTATTAAAATTGGTCTTCTAAAACTAAACCCAACACTATATGATCCATTACTTATTTGAGGTATGTTTTTGTTTAAAATTCTAGTTTGAATATCTTTCATATGGTTAATGAAATGTTTCCGAGTCTATGTGGATTCTTGAGGGTGTTAGGTGGTTTGGGATAAGAAATATGGGAGAACAGGGTATCAAATATATTTAGAATGGTTGGAACATTGTTATTGGTAACAGTGAACCCCGCCCATTCGTACCTATAGGAGGGGTGTAGAGTTTGAAGAAAACTATAAAAGAGGGAAATAAACACCATGAATTCATGAAAAGCGGCATCTTGCACCATCAGTGAATGGTTTGTCAAACCCAGTAGGACCCCCTGGTATCATTGCATTATGCCCCCCACTTCGATTGAGGTTGGTGTGCGGTTTGGACGACCCCACAGCAAAATAGTGTTCCCCATAAAATTTTTATCTTACTATATTTTCCTCTTAGTCCTTAAGTGATCTAAGAAGGAATTTTCCACATTTCATCCTCCTACATCATTAGCAATAAACATAATCATTCTAATTCTACCAAGGATTGATCTCCCTCATTTAAAAACCATTTAGAGTTCCTTTAGGTTTAAATCCATGCTCTGTGTGAGTCTAACACTTCATGTTACGTCCCCAACCTAGAAGACACTAAACCGGTTCTCCGAGCCGGGTAGTTACATAACCTTAAGCATGCCTCCCCATACGCCAAAGGCTTCCGACTAGCCACGGGGTATTTGTGGTCATGTGGGGAGACTATACCCCCTATTTATCAGAGTAAGCCAGAACAGAAAAAAACCAATAGTGGAAAAAATAATCAATAAACAAGGAACATGTATACAACCATTTTCAACAATAAATATGTCATGTCATACTACAAGTGAAAAAGTGAATAAAATCCCAAAATAAGGACAACGACCAAAATCCCAAAAATGGTCCCGACTCCAAGTCCGGATCCTCCACCAAGTGATACCCATGTCCACTCAACTATCTAGCAAGGACCCTTTCCCTTCTCTTGACCTAAAAAAATGAAGTCTACTCATGTACCCAATGGAGGCCCGAGCAGGGTGTGAATACAAATCAATAGCCCATCACCAACGGTGTCTAAAAAATATCCAGTATGAACAGGTAGTGCATGAAAAAGGAATATGAATGATAACTTCCACGTAATTATTTAAGGTTCCATTAACCAGTTCAGATCAAAATCCATTGCCACATCCATTACCATTCATTTCACACCGATTATCATCACATAGCATTTCATCCCATTTCCATGGGTTAATCACATACATAATGTTACAGGGGCCTAAGGAAACCACCACATGAAATAGTGTAAACACATTGTTATCCTCACTCACTAGGACTATCCCCCTCATAGTAATCATATCTTCACCTCGAATCCTCATTCTAGGTGGATGCAACCATTAGGAGAATAGATCATTAGTCCGTATTCCTAACCCGTGCATTTAGGGAGGAGTTCAGAGTATCAGACTTCACTAGACCCATGGGCATAAATCTGAAGTCATACCCCACTCTACGATGAAATGTGCACATGCATATATATACAAATAACCATCAACTCACCATAGCATTGTCCTTTGAGAACAACCATTCACAACAAACAACACAGGAATTTACATTATACCTTAACACATTAACACATTACCATTTCACATCATTTAACCATTCACCCAATTCCCATGTGTTATGCTTATCTCACTAAGAATCCAACACTAAACCCACAACCTATCCTGCTATGGTCATTAATCAGTTTACACATTAACCCATTTAACCCATTTATCATTTCCATGAATCAACCATTCAACCCTTTTAAACAACCCTTAGGTTATTGAAAAGCCTTGGTGCATCACCTAACTTCTATTCCAAGTTCAACCAATCATGCAAACATATTCGTCATGGGCTCTACCATTTATTACAACAAGGTCAGCTGTATAATAATAATCCCTAAACCTATGAAAAGATGGCACATCCCATCGATGGCCCCAATTAGGTCAAGTAATCCTCAATGCATCCCATGGGAATCATGAGGGTTCCCATTTACCATTTTTAAGCATCCTTTATACCAACCTCATCCCGGTTGATCAATGCTCATCAAAAGAAAACCATGAGCAAAGCCACACATGCAAAAATCCACAATAAAACTATGGGATACCATTTGTAGATCACATACCTTGAAACCGAGGTTGAACACACACTAAATCGAGTCCTTAGACCTCAATTTGTCTATCCTTTGGAGCTTCAACCTAGAACTCACCCAAAAGGTAGTGTTTTAGATCTCCAGAACAAGAGGCAGAGAAGATGCAAACGATAAAGCAAAAAGATAAGAAATTATGGAATTATCCTTACTCGGAGCTTCGATCCGCATCCAACGGCACCAAAAACTCCTTAGAAATGAGGGAGATCGACCACTTGGAGATCTTGGGTGATTTGGTTCGTGCCTAGGATGAAGAGGGGGGAATGGAGAGGAAATCCCAAATGGGTTCTTAAAATCCCAGGGTGGAAATTTCGTAAATTTTTCCTGCATTAAGAGGCCACATGGTTTGGCCGCACAGTTTGACAAACTTGAGAAAAACATGTGCATGCTACTGTCTATATGAATAGGGATGCACGGATTACCTGGGCAGGCCGCACAGTTTTCCCTGGCTGTGCATAGGCCATGCGCCTAGGCTTGACTTGCCCAGTTTTCCTTTCCTTTGTGCCCCGAGCCCCCGAAACACCCCCAAGACCTCTCATACTTTCCGAAGACATCCCTTGAAGCCCAAAACAAGGGATTCAACCAAAACATAATGAAAAAATATCCTTCCAAAGAATGGGATCTTACAACCTCCCCACCTTATAACAGATCATCCTCGAGCCAAGTTTCCAAGCCTCATTGATCCGCTGAAGAGAAGAGTTCGGGCCATTGAGCATGCATATCAGATTCCTTCTCTCAAGTTTCTTCCTGAACTTTCCCATGCTACCATAGTACTCTCACTAATGGAACAAACCTTCCTCGCAAGACCTTTTCACTACGATCCACCACATGAACCAGATGCTCCTCAAAGGACTCATCAGCCTCAAGCTCCACATCTTCCACGTCAACCCCAAGAGATGGGTCAGGGTAATATCATCAAAGCTGTGATACATGAAATACATCATGCATCCCACCATACCGTTGTAGAAGAGCCAATCAGTAAACCACTAGTTCGATCCACTCCACATTCTCAAAAGGTCCCACATACCTGTGGGCCAACTTACTATGCTTTCGAATCTGAAGGTGACCCAAACATGGAGACACCTGAAGGAACAATTTATCACCCACCGCATACACAAGAGGTCGACGCCTCTGATCTACATATGACATATCCCTACTCCGAGCTATAGCCATTCACGTCTTGGTCAACATAAATCTCTCTGAAGTCTCCTTCATGAGACTTGGCCCCAACAACTCAGATTCACAGTCCTCTAGCCAACGCAACAGAGATCTACATGGCCTCCCGTAGAGTACCTCCAATGGTGCCATCTGAATCATAGCCTCAAAACTATTGTTGTAGGAAAACTAAATTAATGATAGGTTCATCTCCCAAGAACAACCACTGTCCCAGAAAAATTCTCTTAACATGTATTCCAACACATGGATCATATGCTCCAACTGCCCATCCTTCTATGGGTGGAAAGCCGTACTCAAACACACATACGTACCAAGCGCCTTCTGCAACCCTTTCCAGAAACGCGATGTGAAACGTGGATCTCGGTCTGAAACTATAGTTCGCATAACACCACACAACCGCACTATTTCACAAACATATAGCTCACCCAACTGGTCGACTGTAAAGGTCTCCCGAATCAGTAAGAAATGAGCCACTTTTGTTAATTGATCCATAACCACCCAGATTGTGTCATTATTTCGTATCATCCTCAGAAGATCCATGAAAAAATCCATTATTACAAAATCCCACTTCCATTCCAGAATGGGCCATGGATGCAACAAACATACTGGGAATTGATGCTTAGCCATCACCTGCTGACAGGTAAGGCACCGTTCCACAAAGCCCAGAACTTCCTTCTTCATTCCAGGCCACCAAAACTGCCTTCAGAGATCACGGAACATCTTGGTCAACCCAGGATGCACTACCCACTTGGATTCATGTAACTCACACATCAACTATTCCCACATACACTTCAGAAAAACCACATAATCACAAACACAAACAACACCTTCCACGTCGATGGCCCAACACGAAGGTATCTCCCTACCTTTATGTTTTCCATCATGATCAAACACGTATGATCATCAAGATGAATTTCCTTAGCTCGACTCAAAAGCATCGACTCCATCATTATGGAAGCATGTCTGACCTGGACACTCTCCTCCTACACCTCCGAGATCATATTTTCTATAAAATACATCACCTTCCACTCGGTGCTGGACTCTTGAGCCACCTGATTCCGAAACTTCCTGATCAGAGCATTGGAAACATTGTTTCTCATTCCCAGCATGTACCCCAACTCAAAGTAAAAAGACTGAAGATATTCAACCCATCTTCACTAACAAAGGTTTAGATACCATTTTGAGAAGATGTACTTTAACCTCTTATGGTCGGTAAACATAGTAAACCGTTCTCCCAACAGATAGTGCCTCCATAACTTCAAGGCTTACAACATGGCCGCCAACTCAAGGTCATGAGTGGGACAGTTCCACTCATGGGGTCTCAACTAACTTGACCCAGAAGCCATAACCTGCTAATCCATCATCAACACATCCCCATGTCTGTCTCCAGACGCATCACAAAACACGATGAAATTCTTACCCGGCTCAGGAAAGATCAAGATTGGTGCAGTCGTCAACCGATTATTCAACTCTTGGAAGGAGTTCTCATAAGACTCATTCCAATCTAACCTGATTTCTTTCTTGGTCAAGACTGATAGTGGTTCTGCCAATTGAGATAAATCTTGAATGAACCTTTGGTAATACCCGAACAAACCCAGAAAACTCCGAAAAACAGAAACACTCTTCGGCTGCTCCCAAGATACAACTGCCAAAAAATTCTCTAGATCCACTGTCACACCTGCCTCCGAGATGATGTGACCTAGAAAATGCACCTCACCTATCCAGAATCGATACTTTTATAGCTTGGTGTAAAGCTGATTCTCTCTTAGTGTACCCAAGAAGATGTCAATATGTTGGACATGATAATCCTAAGTTATTGAGTATACTACGAAATCCTCAATACAGACAATCACAAACCGATCAAGATAGGGATGAGAGATTTGGTTCATCAAATATATAAACACTACCGGTGCATTTTTCATGCCGAAAGGCGTTACCACAAACTCAAACAACCCGTACCGACTCTGGAAAGCTGTCTTCAGTATGTCAGAAGACCTCAAACTCATTTGGTCATAACCTGACCTCAGATAAATCATATAAAACACTAATTCACCCCTCAACTGATCAATAAGGTCATCAATTCTATGAATATGGTCCCGAATTTTCACCGTCATCTGATTCAACTTTCTATATTCAACACATAGCCTCAACGACCCATCAGCGTTCATAGAAAAAATCATGGGAGATCTCCAAGGAGACGTAGTAGGACAGATACACAACTTAATCTCCAAATCCTCAAGAAAAACCATCAGTTAGTATAGTTCTTTAGGTTCCATTCGGTATGGCGGAATAGAAACTGGCTCTACTCCTGGCAGTAACTCGATCGTGAGCTCGACATCCCTCTAAGGTGGTAAATCTGAGCAATTCTCAAGAAACACATCCTGAAACAGATCCACCATGGGAGAAAAATTAGATTGTTTTCCCCCCTAATCATCTTCAATAATGAGGCATGCCACTTGAGACATGAGTCTACTCAGCTGTTGACAAAACGGTCCTGCAAGCCATGGTCAAACATCGCATTGTCCACGTTGGACCTAGGCGTCACCCTCATGCGACCTAAACAATACCATGCCATGATAACATTCTATGTGCACCTGATACAACACCAACCAATACATTCCCAAGATTATTTGAAACCCTGATATCTCATGAATTAACACGTTTCACAGAAAATGGTGCCCACCATATTCCATGGCACATCCCTTGCACTGCTTGATATCCTCAACCCACACCCCAAACGGGGTGTCAATTTACATAACACCACACACCTCCTGCACAGGTAAACCCATCACTACCACAAGTTGAGAAGAAAAAATAGATTGTGTGGCACCAGTGTCAAATAATGCACTAGAAAGCATAGAATATACAAGGATCGTACCTCGAACAGTTGATGGTCCGGCCTCGCCATCACCAGGTGCAAACTGATCTCCCTGAAGATGACCTGCCCCTCTACCCTAGGCTCCAGCCTAAGCACCCCGCGCCACACTTCCCTACTGGCGTGAGCGATCTTTCCCTAGAGTTCTATGTCAACCACCCCTTTCAGTATGGCTGGTGGAGCTCCAACTACCTGCCTGGTATGGGGAAACTGATCTGCTCCCCATACCCAGTACCTTCTTTTCATCATCATGCTCACCCGCCTGCCGAAAGTTCCTATAGAACCTTTTCACATGACCCATCCTGCTGCACGAATTACACTCAACTGGAGGCTGAGGACACTGACCACACATATGCCCCAGACTACTGCCCTTATAACAGAACACATGGTTCCCACTCTGAGAGGCTGACCCTATTTTCTGACCACCTTGCTAGAAACATTCCAAACGACGATTCAGGCCTTCGAAAGATGTACCACTTGTCTGCCCAGCTGGCACGACAATCCCACCCATTGAATCTCCCTTCAGGTTCCCTTCAGAGATGAGTTCCTGATCCATCACCTCTACATACCTTTTCATGTGGAAGATATTTACTTGAGACCTGAACTCATTTATCAACCCATCATAGAAACGCTTTATTATCACTGCCTCATCCTCTGCTAACACTGGGACAAAGCATCACAAATCAGTGAAGCAGCTAGCATAGTCCATCACCGATATCAATCCTTGAGTCAGGATCATAAACTCTGCAGGCCACTCCTGCCTAAAAGTCTCTGAGTAGAAATGACCCAGAAACTTCTCCTAGAAAACCTCACACGACATCCCCTCAGCCTGCTCGATCTGAGCCTGAATGTCCCACCAACGCCTTGCCTAGCCCCGGAACATATAAATGGCCAGCTATAATCACTTTTCAATATGGGTCTCTATATGATCTAGTATCATATAGAAATACTCCAATAATAACTCTGCTTCCTCCGGCCATCCCTCTTCGGTGATGGTCGGAGGGTGATGTAGCTGGTACTCCCTAGTCATTTCAAACATACTTTGTGCAACCCACCCTGGGTCCCGATCCATCTTCTGCATAAGGCAAGCCATGTTCTCTCGGAACTGGTCTTCTCTACCTTCATTGATCACCACATTTTTGTGCTCTTCTACAGGAGGAGTGTTCTCAGCAACATCCTCATGTTGCCCAACTAGAAACCGACATCGTGGTGGAATCTCTCTACATTTCCAAGCATGAGATTTAGCATGAAAACCATAAAAAATTCACGACTTAATAAAAATATCTTTACTAGCTAAAACAACCCATTTTCATATAACCATTCAATGACAATAACACCATAATTCACTACTCCGACCATCCCTACCGTGGGCCATGGTCCATATTGGGTAATCAACCAGGCACTACCACCGAACTCACACAACATTTTATCAATAAAATTTTACACTTCATTTAAAACCCTTATATTTCATTAAACATCATATACCCACTTTTTTTATTTCATTCTCCACATTATTTCTTGGTTTCATGAAATGCGTGATGAACCCTACCTTCCGACCTCACACACCCACCCTGTGCGTGTTCATAACACAATGCATGTCACCTATCTCCCTAGGTGTCTACAATGATTCATGAATGAAAACCCTCATGTCGTTAAGGCCACGAACCAAATATCAAAAATTAGTCACATAAAATCACTTGTGCCTCATCCAATGGTGAAATATCATCAATTGTAACAACACACAAGCAAGAACAACATTTCCCACCCAAGGTGACTTGGGTTTTCCCTCGTACATGGGTTAGATACTCCCAAGTACGATCTCATTTACCAAGTCCCAACACATCTTAACAGTAAGAACCCAAACCATCTTTTTCATGTCTGTTTTCCCTTTCTGGACGTTTTTGATAAAAAGAGGTGAAACTTGAAATTTTGTAACTACACGGTGTGTACTTTACAAGTACACGCTGTGTACTTTTCCTCCGCTTGAGGCCATGTGCTGGCCATGTCCGGGCCAGTCACATGCGGTGTAGCGATGAGGTGGAGTCCAATTAATATGATGCACAGAAAGGTGAGTACACGTCGTGTACTAAAGAAGTACATGTCGTGTACTTTTCTTTTTTTATTTCATTAATCAGACCGGGGTCGCACCTAATCCACATTTTCATATTCTTCTCTGCCTAATTACGTCCAGAGTGACCTAGAGGGCCAATTCTTTTTCGAGCCACCGATCCTTCACCGGTTGTCTGAATCGAACGTTGTCGGGTGCAATAGAATCGCAGCGGTGATTTATCAATTCTTCTTTGGCCATGTTTTCATATTCCTCCTCTTCTGAGAGTTATCTGAGGTTGAAAATTTTTATTTTTTTTTCATATTTACTCCGTTCTAGGCCGATTCATAGGCTGAGGTTCAAGAATATCAATCTCCTATGATTGAGGTAGGTGGTTTGTTTCCCTAGGTTGAATGTCTTTGAGTTTTGGGTTCAAAAGTTCTGGATACCCATGTATCGGGTATCTTGGGTTAGGGTTTGGATCATGTATTGTTATCTTCCATATATTTCTTGTATTATTGAGGTTATTATATTATTAATAATGCTTGTTAGCTTGTTTTAGGATCACCCCATAGTTTTTCCCCTTGTTTTGGCTGTTGATTGACGTTTGGCAAGGTTTGCTTACGAGGCAACCATATTGCACATTACTAGTATACCTGTTGAATCGTTTTCATGTATTTACTGATGTTTATATGCTTGTGGATGCTTTGTAGATATTATCCAAGTAGTTTCTGAACTTACTTAGGCTGCTAACAGTCGATTATGCAGGACTAAACTGCTCCGGGCTGAGTGAACTTGGTGTGGTAGACTAAAGGGGGAATTGACGATTATGGCTTCCCTAGAGAGTCTGTTATAATTAGTATCGATCGAAGGACCTAAGGGAATGGGACTTTGTGATTCTTCATAGTGTCCATAGTTACGTAGCGAGACAATATGGGGAATTAGACGTAAGTGCTTCCGCATAGAGTCTATATCTTTTGTTGGAAGACCACAGGGGAATTGACGGTGAGACCTTCCCAGAGTGCATGTGCCTTTGTACTTCTACTTTACTACATGGGTTTTCTAGTAGGAGACACCCAGAGAGTAAGTGATTTATTTTTTGGTTGGTTGTGACAAGTCCACCAAGACAAAGAAAAAGCTTCGGTTTGTACTGCTTGCTGTTTTGGTAGACTGCCGAGTTACTTGTTGTGATTACATGCTTTCCTTGGGAGTATAAGGTTGTTTCTAGGTTCCATGGTTGATAGCTAAATGGTTGTACTAAAATATTAAATAACTGTGAATGGATTTTGGTAGGATTCATCACATTATTGTACATCTACTTCTCTGCTGCATTTATTTCCTTTACTTTTTCTATATTTATCACAGAAAATAGGGCACGGATCTCATGGTGATTGCCTATTGGGATTAGTCACAGACCCTGTTTGGGTCCTTCTTTTCAACCCAAACAGGATATATGGTTTCAGGTGTGGATAGGGATTGTGGCCCTTCTACTTTAGGGAAAAGATTTTTGGTCGGAGCTGGATAGAATAAGACCGAGCTTAGTATTGCGATGATGTTGGAGTTGTTATTTACTTTCATACTTGTTTTAAGTTGTATTTCAGTACGTTGTGGTGTTTACTATTTTACTTAGATAATGTACATGCTGCATCATTATCTTTATCATTATATGTTAATTGCTTCTGTTGTTTAGTTTTCATTGTTTGTATGTTGTTTACAGCTTCCACTATTGATTGTTGTTTTCTTGCCTTGTATTCCTTACCAAATGAGGGAATAGTTTCCCCAATACCTAACCAAGGCCCTCACTGCTAGTCGGCAGCCTCTGGCGTTTGGGGAAATGCGCTTGAGCTCATGTGGCGAACTGGGTACGGGGTACCAGTGGAAGGGCTCTAGATTCGGGTCGTTATAAAGTGGTATCATAGGGGTTCTTTCCTTTTTCTATTGACTTAATATTTAGGGACATTAGACAGGGATAGTACGGAATAGGTAAATGGTAAATAGTTGTTCCCAGGTGAACTAGAACCCGTGTATAGAGAAAAATCCATATTACCTCGAATATTGAAAATTTTTAGTTTTGCGAATGTTACAGTTTAATTGATTTCACCGTTGGGTGATGCACTTGTTTTGTGCTATTACAGTTTATATGATTTTCATTCTATTTTTTTGCAACCCGATAATATGAGGGTATTCCATCTCATGCATCATATAGGCACATGTTATAAGATCACATGCCGTGCATTTTTCCATGCCATATATGTTGCATTATAGATTCCCAGCTATTTTTATAGGATTTTTGATAGAAAATGCATGCTGTTGTGATGGCTGTTGTGATAGAATACCTCCTATATTGATAGGGTATCGCTGTTTGGAGCTTTCTTATCCCGGACACCAAACATTGATCATAGATGTGTTATGGGCCCTCAAGGATCGGAATTTGGTGGTTCATGAGTTCATATAATGTGCCTTGTTTAATGCATCATTATGAAGCCAAACTTTGATTCACGGGGAGTATGGGCCCCCACGGATCAGAATTTGGCACCATAACCCTTTTTTCTATTTCTTATGGGCTCCGGTGCAGTTCTGGGGCTACTGTCTAGAAAAACCCAAAATACATGGAATATACATTATAGATACACACCGTGTAGATTTTGGCCATGTCAATGACCGTGTGGACTGGGACACAGAGCTGTAAATGGACTTCAAGAACACGTCGTGTATAGTAGGTACATGCTGTGTAAAGGTTAACTTGGAGTCTGTTCTTGTAACTAAAAAAACGGTCCAGTTAATGCATGTTTAGTACATGTTGTGTTTGGTATGCACACGCCATGTATCCTTTCCTCGGTACCTAGCCGTGTCTTGAAGAATACGAATCGGTGTTATCTTCTCTTATACACGTCATGTCTGTTCGGAACATGCCGTGTAAAGATCACCTGTATACCTGGTCGTGTCACGAACAACACGGGTCGAGGTTTCCCTTCAGGTACACACTAGGCCTCTTAGGAACACGCCGTGTATTTTCGACTGTGTGTCAGGCCGTGTCACTAACAACATGGGCCAGGTAAGGCATGTCCAGTACATGCTGTGTCTGTGTCAAAAACTCAGTGTAGTCTTCGGCTGGGGCAGTCCGTCTGACATAGTCATGTAGGAGTAACCGGGCAGGGAGAAAAGGTTCCTTACACGCCATGAAGTTTAAGAACACGCCGTGTAGTCGGGTAGTTCACACATCCAGGTATGGCCAATATACACACCCTGAGTAAACTTTTATTAAACATGTCGTGTAGTGGTACTACACGCCGTGTAGTCATGTGTTTCTAGATTTAAAGTTCTTCCCTCCTGTTTTGTTTTACTCTCCTATGTGGCAACTGTTCTCATCTTTATTGAAGGTTTTTTTTGGTCTTTTGGAGCTATGGAACTGATACGTCCTCCTGTTGCGTGCCAGGAACACGACAACGATTGTACGCCAGATACGACTGATCGGGGACTGCCAATAGTTCAACCCATCATTCTGGACATGGAACCTGCATTGATTCCAGAAACTGGTGCCGATGCTTAGTTCAGAGAGGGTTTCATGATATTCATGGAGACCTTCCATGGAGTTACAGATTTTCCTTGACTATGACAGAGCTGACACGGGTCTTCCAACAACATCATCCTCCCACTTTCACGAGGAATGGAGGACCTCGGGCTGCAGAGTCATGGATGGAATCCATGATGTCCATCTTAGAGCATCTGGAGACACCTCCAGAGAGGAGGGTGAAGCTCACGACGTATATGCTTCGAGATTCTGCCAAGAGATGGTGGGACGTAGTCTCTCAGATGGGGCGCCAGCAGGCTATGGATTGAGATGAGTTTTAGCATACGTTTTATGACTACTTCTACCCAGCGATGGTGAGGGATGATAGAGCCAGGGAGTTCATGAGCATGTAGTAGGGTAATCTATCAATTATGGAGTATTCTTGCCACTTCACTGAGTTACAACAATTCACTCTAGTTCTGGGGAATGACGAGCTGCTTCTAGAAAGGAAGTTTGAGGAAGGCCTCAGACCGGAGATCAGATCGCAGGTGAATGTCTTTCAGTTGGATTCTATTACTCTTATAGTCAACCAGGCACTCATCACAGAGAGGAACCTGAGGGAGAATAGAGCAGTGGACCAGGGCGGAACAATATCCAAGGCTGATTCCCTCCACACAGACAGTAGGAAGCGCCATCGAGAGTCTACCCGAGGTGACCCGAGGAAGCGAGGTATTCCTTCTAGTAGATGAGATTCCCCTTCTGGCACCCAATTGGTGTGTTATCAGTGTGGGATGAGTGGGAATAAGAAGCCCCAGTTCCCGAGGGACCCAGTGGAGTGCCGATCCTGCAGCAAGATGGGTCACCTGAAGCGTTTCTGTAAGGTCCCCCTTCCAGCCGCTTGTGAAGGAGGATCAGTTTCGACCCCGCGTACAGGAGCAGGATTACAAGCTCTACAGTATACTGGGGGCTGGAGTTCTACGTGACGTTTATGTCAGGGTAGAGGTCGTGGACTCAGTGGTTAGGCTCAGGGAGGAGCAGCCCAGGGTTTTCAGGCTGCTACACAGGGCCGCGGTATAGGCCATACTTTTTATGTAGAGCAGATTTATCAGGAGCAGGATCCCAGACCCTCTACAGTTCGAGGTACGATCTTAGTAGCCTTAGTTCTATCTTCAGCCCTTTTTGACATTGGTGCTTCACATAGATATATCTCTGTTGCTATCGTGGAAAGCCTTGAGCTCTGTTTCTTTTCACCTGCTGACATGTTGACTCTCAACACGCCCTTGGGAACAAGGAAATATAGCATATGTCAGTGCAAGGAGTGCCCTCTCAAGGTTGAAGGGTATCGTTTCATATGGGATCTCTATGTCCTAGAGATGACAGACTATGATGTCATTCTCGGTATGGACTGGTTGGTTCCCTTCCATGCAGTCGTCGATTTCTATTGACGTAGGGTGAGTTTTATATCACCAGAGGGTGAATCGTTCCTTCATAAAGGTGAGTGGGATGTTTAGTCGAGTCAAGCCGGACTCGAGAATCATAGGCTAGGAGGATTTACGACTCAGATTGCTAGTCTTTATCTGGATGACCAGGGGATTTCTCAGTTATATTTTCCTCCAGTGGTTGATCTCTTTTCAGTTGTCTTTCAAGAAGACTTTTCTGGGTTGCCTCCAGAGCGTGAGTTAGACTTCTCAATTGAGCTTGTGTCAGGAGAAAACACTGGTTTCCATTCCTCTTTATAGGATGGATACACCTGAGTTTCCGGATCTCAAGAAGTAGTTGGATGAGTTTCAGGCAAAGGGCTTCATCTGAACCAGTACTTCTCCTTGGGGTTCACCTATCCTGTTCGCGAAGAAGGCAGACGGTACCCTTAGGCTTTACGTGGATTATCAAAAGTTAAACCAGTTGACGGTCAAGAATCGATATCCCTTGTCGAGGATTGATGATCTCTTCAATCAGCTCTGAGGAGATCAGGTGTTCTCGATGATCGATTTGAGGTCTGGTTATCATCAGCTGCGTGTTAGATCTTCAGATATACCTTTGACAGCCTTCAGGAGCAGGTATGGCCTCTATGAGTATACCGCTATGTCGTTCGGTCTTACAAATGCGTCAAAAGTTTTCATGGAATTGATTAGCCGAGTGTTCCATCCTTACATGGATTCCTTCATCGTGGTCTTCGTGGATGATATCTTGATGTACTCTCACATTCGAAACGACCATGCAACCCATCTTGAGATCATTTTGAGTACACTGAGGGAGCATTGAATTTATGCTAAACTATCAAGGTGACACTTTTGGATGGACGAGATTCACTTCTTGGGTCATGTCATCTCAGAGAAAGTAGTATTAGTAGACCCATAGAAGGTTAGGGCAGTAGTTACGTGGGAGCAGTTGAAAAACTTCTTTGAGGTACGAAGCTTCTTGGGGCTGGCTGGTTACTACAGACAGTTTATACAGGACTTCTCATGCCTAGAAGCACTGCTGAGAGGATTGCATAAGAAGGGGGTGAAGTTTTCTTTGGTCAGAAGCCTAGGAATCGGCCTTCCAGGACCTAAAGGGGAGATTGACTTCAGCACCGATCCTAGTTTTTCCGGATCCGAGAAAGAGAAATATAGTTTTCTGTGATGCATCTTGCATCAGTCTTGGAGCAGTGCTTATGCAGGAGGATCGAGTGGTTTCATATGGATCTTTACATCAGAGGCCTCATGAGAGGAATTTTCTTACGCATGACCTAGAGTTGGCCGTGGTCGTTCATGATTTACGTTGTTGGATACATTAACATCTGGGAGAAAATTCTGTGATATACACTGACCACAAGAGTCTTAAGTACATCTTCACGTAGCGTGACCTGAATCTGAGACAGCGGAGGTGGGTTGAGTATCTCCACTCCTTCGATTTCGAGCATGCCTATACGCCTGGGAAAGGAAACGCAGTGGCTGATGCACTGAGCAGGAGAACATAGATGCATCCAGTTCATGAGGCCATCAATGAGTGGAAACTGATGGAACTATTCTCGGAGATGCATTTGGAGGTGCATGATAGGCAGGGGTAGAGTTTCCTATCTTCTTTGGTTGTTACCTCTGCACTTCGGGACCGAGTTTGAATGAGGCAGCTGGAAGATTCGGGAGGGCTAGTAATACGAGAATGCGTGTCAGGAGAGGACCCTCTTCCCGGTTGGACCTTGGGAAAGGATGAGATATTGCGTTTCTAGGGACGTGTATGGGTTCCAACAGATATACGTGAGGAGCTAATGCGAGACTTCCATTCCTTAGTTTGGGCAGATCATCCTGGCATCACCAATATGTATTGTGATTTAAACAGCCAGTACTAGTGGCCAGGTATGAAGAGAGATGTAGCTGGTTTTTTTATGAGATGTTCCACCTGTCAGCAGGTGAAGGCGGAGCAGCAGCGACCAGTAGGGATTTTACAGCAGCTACCCATTCCAGAATGGAAGTGGAACAATGTATCCATGTACTCCGTGATAGTATTACTGAGATTGTCAAGAGGAAACGATGTGGAATGGGTTGTCATTGACAGGCTTATGATGGTTTCTCACTTCTTGTCGATAAATGAGACATTCGGTGTCGATGAGTTTGGACGGTTGTACATCCGAGATATTGTGCTCTTGCATGGAGTCCCGAGTACTATTGTTTCATATAGGGACACCCGCTTCACTTCACATTTCTGGCATGGGCTACAGAATGATTTGGGTAAACAGGTGCTTCTGTGTACAACATGTCATCCTCAGACATATGGTCAGTCATAGCGCACGATCCATGTGCTTGAGGATATGCTCCGAGCTTGCATTCTAGACCTTGGTGGTTCTTGGGAAAAGAATATACCTCTTGTGGAGTTTTCCTATAATAACAGTTTCCAGGAAACTATTCAGATGGAACCTTCTGAGGACTTGTACGGTAGGCCAGGCTGATCACCTTTGTGTTGGCTGGAGGCATGAGAGGCAGCTTTCCTGGGTCCTTGTCTCGTCCAGGAGACCTCAGAGAAGATAGAGTTGATTTGGAAGAGGATTTATAATGCACAGGCTTGTCAGAAATATTATTCTGACTAGTAGAAGTGACCTCTACAGTTCGAAGTCGGAGATGAGGATTTCCTACGTGTTACCCAAAGTTGGGACACAAGAGGATCAGGAGACTGGGAAAGCATTCACCGAGATATGTCGGACCTTTCAAGGTTCTGCAGAGAGTCGGTCTGGTTGCTTATAGGTTGTAGTTACCTCAGCGATATTAGGAAATGTAAGACGTCTTCCATGTTTCTCAGCTTCGACTCTATTTCTCAGACCCATCTCATGTTTTTCGACTTGAGGAGGTTGGGCTATAGCAGGATGAATCGTTCGAGGAGCATCCTATCAGGGTTGTTGATCGTAGCGCCAAAGTACTTCGTGGCCAGTATGTTCCTCTGGTATGGGGGTTATGGCAGCATGGTCGTGTGCAGGACGCGACTTGGGAGAGGGAGGCCGATATGCGATCACAGTGGCCAGAGTTGTTCGAGGATTCTTCTTTTCCACCTTTCTAGGGAAATTCGGGGACAAATTTCTTTAAGTAGGAAGTTTGTAAGATCCTAGACCTTCTTTTTTAGGTATGTTTTCCTTTTCTGGCAGTTTTTGAGAAAAATAGGAGAATCTGGAAATTTTTTAAGTACACGTCGTGTACTTCACAAGTAAACACCCTGTACTTTTCCTCTACTTGAGGCCGTGTGTTGGCCATGTCCGGGACAGTCACACGAGGTGTAGCGATGAGGTGGAGTCTGATTAATACTGTGTACGAAGAGGTGAGTACAAGCCGTGGACTCAAGCAGTACACACAATGTACTTTTATTTTTATTCCATTAATCTGACCGGGGTCGTGCCTAATCCTAGTTTTCCTCTTCTTCTCCGCCTAATTACGTCCAAAGCGACCTAGGGGGCCGATTCTTCTCCAAGCCACCGATTCTTCAGTGGTTGTCTGAATCGAACGCCGTCGGGTGCAATAGAATCGCAGCGGTGAGTTCAGGGTTCTTCTTTGGCCATGTTTTCTGATTCCTCCTCTTGTGAGAGTTATCTGAGGTTTAATGTTTTAGATGTTTTTGTAGATATACCTCGTTCTAGGCCAATTCATAGGCCGAGGTTCCAGAATACCAATCTCCTATGATTAAGGTAGGCGGTTTGTTGCCCTACGTTGAATGTCTTTGAGTTTTTGTAGCAAAAGTTACCGATACCCATGTATCAGGTATCTCGGGTTAGGGTTTTGATCCTGTATCATTATCTTCCTTAGATTGATTGTATGCTTGAGGTTATTAGATAATTAATAATTCTTGTTAGCATGTTTTAGGATCACCCCATGGGTGTTCCCCTTGTTTTGGTTGTTGATTGCCGTTTGGAAGGGTTTGCCTACGAGGCAACCCTATTGAACATTACTAGTATACCTGTTGACTCGTTTGCATGTACATGCCTGTTGTTTATATTCTTGTGGATGCTTTGTAGCTATTAGACAAGTAGTTTCTGAACATAATTAGCCTTCTAACAGTCGATTACACATGACTAAACTTCTCAGGGATGAGTGAAACTGGTGTCGTAGACTAAAGGGGGAATTGACAATTAGAGCTTCCCTAGAGAGTCTGTTATAATTAGTATCGATTATAGGACCCAAGAGAATGGGACTTTGTGCTTCCTCATAGTTTCCTTAGTTACATATCGAGACTATAGGGAGAATTTGATGTAATTGCTTCCTCAGATAGTCTATATCATTCCTTGCAAGACCACTGGGGAATTAACAGTGAGAGCATCCCATAGTGTCTGTGACTTTTTACTTCTACTGGGCTAGAGGGGTTTTCTAGTAGGATCCACCCAGAGAGTTAGTGCTTTATTTGTTGGTTGGTTGTGACAAGTCCACCAAGCCAAAGAACAAGCTTGGGTTTGTACCTCTTGCTGTTTATGTAGACTTCCGAGTTACCTGTTGTGATTACATGCTTGCCTTGGGAGTATAGAGCTGTTGCTAGGTTCCATGGTTGATAGATAAATGGTTGTACTAAACTAATAAATAACTGTGAATGGAGTTTGGTAGGATTTCGTACATTAGTGTACATTTGCTTCTCTGCTGCATTTATTTCCTTTACTTTTGCGATATTGATCACTAACAGTAGGGAATGGATCTCATGGTGATTGCCTACTAGGATTAGTGTCACAACCTGTTTGGATCCTGATTTCCGGACCAAACCGGTAATATGGTTGTAGGTGTGGACCGTGATTGTGGCCCTTCTACTTCAAGGACAAGATTTCTTGTTGGAGCTGGAGAGCATAGGACTGAGCGTAGGCTTGCAATGCTTCTAGATTTTCTGTTTACTTTCATACTTGTTTTCAGTTGTATTTCAGCACATTGTGGTGTTTGATATTTTCCTTAGATACTATACCTGCTGCATCTTTATCATTATCATTAAATGTTCATCGCTTCTACTATTTAGTTTTTAGTGTTTTTATGTTGTTTACTGGTTCCGCTATTGATTTTTGTTATCTTGCCTTGTATACCTTACCAAATGAGGGCATAGTTTCCCCCAATAACTTACCAAGGCCCTCACTTCTAGTCGGAAGCCTCTGGAATTTGGGGAAATGCGCTTGAGGTCATGTGGTGAACCAGGTACACGGCACCAGTGGATGGGAACCAGATTCAGGTCGTTACAATAACCATTGGAATCCTATACCAAAAAACTAGACCTCAGAGAACGATAAGAAAGACCTCCTCTGATACCACTTTGTAACGTCCCCGACCTAGAATCCACTAAACCGGTGCTCTGAGACAGGTAGTTACATAACTTTAAGCAAGCCTCCCCATATGCCAAAAGCTGATGACTAGCAGCGGGGGTCTTTGTGGTCAAGTGGGGAGACTATTCCCCCTTTTTAGCAGAGTAATATACAAAACAAACAAACCAATTGTGGAAACAATAATCAATAAAAAAGGAACATGTATAACAACTATTTCCAACAACAAATATGCCATTTCCTACGAAAAGTGAAAAAGTGAACAAAATCCCAAAATAAGGACAACAACCAAAATCCCCAAAATTGTCTCGGCTCCATGTTCGGATCCTCCACCAAGTGCCACCCATGTCCACTCAAATATCTATCAAGGACCCTTTCCCTTCTCCCGACCTGTAAACATCAAGTCTGCTCAGGTACCCAATGGCGGCCCGAGCAGGGTGTGAGTACAAATCAATGGGCCACCACCAACGGTGTCTACAAAATATCCAGTATGAACAATTAGTGCATGCAAAAGGAATATGAATGATAATTTCCAAGTAATTATTTAAGGTGCCATTAACCAGTTCAGAGCCAAAGCCATTGCCCCTTCCATTACCATTCATTTCACACCAATTATCACAACTTACCATTTCATCACATTTCCATGCGTTAATCACATAAATTATGTTACAGGGGTCTAAGGCCAACCACCACATGAAAGAGGGTAAACACATAGTTATCCTATCTCACTAGGACTAACCCCTTCATAGTAACCATATATTAACCTCAAAGCCTCAGTCTGGGTGGATGCATCGTTTAGGAGAATAGATCATCAGTCCCCATTCATAACCCGTGCATTTAGGGCGGAGTTTAGAGCATCAGTCTTCACTCAACCCGTGGTCATAGATCCGCATGTCATACCCCACTCTACCAAGCCATATGCACATGCTTATATATCGAAATAATAATCAAATCACCATACCATTGTCCTTTGACATCCACCATTCACAACAAACCACACGGGAATTCACATTATGCCTTAACCCATTAACACATAAGCATTTCACATTATTAATCCATTCACTCAATTACCATGTGTTATTCTTATCTCACTAAGCATCCAACACTAAACCCATAACATGTCACCTTATGGTCTTTAATACGTTTTCACATTAACCCATTTAACATGTACATCATTTCCAATAATCAACCATTAAACCCATTTCAAACAACCCTTATATTATTTCCAAGTGTAGGTGCATCACCTAACTTCTATTCCAAGTGCAACGAATCATGAAAAAATATTCTTCAAGGGATCTACTATTTATTACAACAAGTTTACTTGTTTAATAACAATCCCTAAACTTGGGAAAAGCTGGCACATCCCATGGATGTACCCAATTAGGTCAAGTCATCCTCAACGCATCCCATGGGGATTGTGAGGGTTCCCATTTACCATTTTTAAGTATCCTTTATACCGACCATATCTCGTTTGATCAATGCTAATCAAATGAAAACCAAGAGGAAAGCCAAACATGCATAAATCCACCATAAAAATATGGGATAACGTTTGTAGACCACCTACCTCGAACCCTCAGTTGAACGCACACTCAATCAAGCCCTTATACCTCAATATATCTAGCCTTTGGATCTTCAACCTAAAACCCACCCAAAAGGTAGGATTTTAGAGCATCAGAACACGGGGGAGAGAAGATACATACCTTAAACAAAAAAGAGAAGAAAAGATGGGATTAACCTTACCCGGAGCTTCGATCTGCATCCAACGACACCAAAAACTCCTTAGAAATGAGGTAGATCGACCTCTTGGAGCTCTTGGGAGATTTGTTTAGCGCCTCGGGTGAAGATGGAGGAATGGAGTGGAAATACCGAGTGGTTTCTTAAAATCCTGGGGTGGCAATTTCATAATTTTTTCCAACATTAAGAGGCCGCACAGTTTGGACGGACGGTTTAAAAAAAAGTGTGCAAACCGTGCGCATGATACTTTTTAGAGGAAGATGTTTGCATAGTTTACCTGGGCAAGATGCATGGTTTTCCCTAGCCATGCTAGGCCGTGCGCCCAGTCTTGTCCTAACAAGTTTGTGTTCCTGTCGTGCCCCGAGCCCCCAAAACAACCCCATGACCTCTCACACTTTCAGAAGACATCCCTTGAAGCTGAAGACAAGGGATTCAACCAAAACATAACGAAAACACACCCTTCCAAAAACTGGGATCTTACACTTCAATTGTTTATATTTTTTGAATTAGGTATTTTGTAGCAATTATTCTTCTTTTGAATTCAAAAAACCATTTTCCATTATATTTTCGGTTGTATTTCCACAGGGTTTTCAAATTCATGTCAAGGGATATGGTTATGTGAGCATTCATCTTCGTAATTGAGGTCGGTGGTCTACAAGTTATATCCCATACTATTAATAGAGGTTTAGGTGTATGTGGTTGCAGTATGGTGCAATCATATTTTGAAATTGATTCCTTTAGTAGGAATTGGTAAGTTGGTTGGATAAATGAGTAATTTAACCCCAAATAACCTATATTGGATTCATTGAGGTGGATTTGACCGTTTATAGGGCAAAACATGGTGTGTTCCATACTACATGAACCTGGAAATTAATGTGTTAGGTTTTGAACATTGTTTTTATAATGTGGATCCCAAAATAAATGCATCAACATGTTGGATCATTGTATGAAATTAACTAATAGTAATTATTATTAGTTTTTAACTTGGACAAAGGGGGTTGTTTTGAATAATTCAGATTAGTTAAATGAGTAATGGGATCAAAAGTGTGATTTTTTGTTAGATGAGGAATGTAAATGATAAATCAGTGTATTGGTATAAGTCAATTATAGGATAAATGTTTTCATGGGTTAGATAATGAATATGGTCTACAGGTTGAATTAATCATGAATTTTATTCTTAAGTGTGTTAATTGTGTAGGGTTTATTAATTACTATAAATTTGTAAATGATTAATGGATAATGATAATATGGATTAGCGTTATATGTAGGGTATAATACATGAGTATCTATACCCATAGGTTGGGGAAGAATAAGGCTCTATACTCCAACCCTTTTAATGTATGGGTTAGGGAGAGGATTAAGGCGCTATTCCCCTAACAGTTTAATTTCATGAGACTACCAAGACTGAGGGTCTAACATAAGTGTGATGTATTGTTTATAAAATGTTTTCCCCAACTAAGATTGGGATCATGACTTATCCTCTTATTAATAATATTTTCCCAGCTTAGGAAGAAGATAAATTAATGAAATGCCAATCCAAAGGAATATATTATTATAATGGATTAGACTAAATTAATAAATAATGGAACTCAGTTAATCCCCTATATTTATCTGGTGTATTATTTTAGTACTTGAATACACTATCTACATGGACTGGATATTTCTATAGACACTATTGGTGGGGGCCTATTGTGTTGTACTCATACCCTACTCAGGCCTCCAATGGGTACCTAATAAGATTTCACGGTTGATGTTCAGGACAAGGGAAAGGGACCTAGACCAGAGGGTTGATTGGGCATGGGATATGTATGAATGAGGGACCCATACATGGTGTTAGGAATCAATTTATTGGATTCGTTGGTTTTACATTATTTTAGTTTTCATGTCAATTTACAATGTATTGCATGAAAAATATTATTTATATTTTGGTTGTGTGATTTTGTCCATTTTTGGGAAATTTTTGCTAATTCATGTTTATTGTCTATGTATTATGGTTTACTATTTTATTTTTTTACTCTATTTTAATAATTTAATGTTATTATAGAGTCCTCACATGAATTATTAGACCATCACATCTAGTTGCTAACTTCTAGCATACATAAGGGAATAACTAACGTTATATGGTGACCTAGATAGGGGCACCAATTTCGTGGATTCTGAGATAAGGATGTAAAAAATGGTATCAAATCCAGGTTCTTTAATGTTTTATTATTGGTTGGGGTGACATGAGTGATATAAATAATTTTTGGGTTCTTTTTAATGAGATCATTCTTGGGATTAGATAATTCATGTATGTGGGATAACCCAAGATCCGAAAGTTTGTTTGTTGTTCTTGAGGTTTGTTATTATAGTTAAATTATATTTCAACATTAGTTTATGAAATTGTGGTGTGATGTGACTATTTTATGATAATATTTTATTTGAAAATTGAAATGAGGTACAAGACTCTTGCAAAAAATTTAGAACCTGAGGATATATGTGGCATGAATCATGGTAAACACACACAAGGAATATGTGGTGAATGTTAGGGATTGAATGCATTTCCCATTATTTGAATATTTAAATGAAATGGTTCCTAATAACGATAATAGAAATTGGTAAATGGATGGAATGTGGAAAATTCTAAAATATTTATTCCTAATAGAATGTTATAAATAGTTTAATGATTTTTTGTGTTAATAAGTTATAAAATGATAATTTACCTAGAAAAGAATGACATATGTTGTAGAGGTGAAAAATGTAAAAATTGATTTCTAAGGAAAAGGTGTGTGGTTGTGTGAGTTATTTTACAATTTGGGGACCATGAACTATGTTAGGGATAGATAAGTGTAGTAATATGGACATTATTATATACATTGGAAATCATTAATGAATAATAGGATATCTGTGGCTTTGGAGAGCCTTGTTATTAGAAAAATTTGGATGTTTTGGGTTATGTGTTATAAAGTATCTGTTTTGTATTGTAGAGAAATGCAACCATAATAACATGTTCTTGTTGGGAGATAAGAGAATATCACCATGAATTCTCCAATAGAATTTGGGAAAGAAATCATAATGATTTAGGGTAACATAGGAGAGTATAAATTTCATTATAATTTTTTTATGTAGATGATGGAATGGGACTCAGGGTGGGTTCTACCGAGTATGTTCGATTTCACTAGACAGTTTTTTACATCAAACTCTGATGTTTTTTAGATACGGATGACACAAGGATTAGGATTTTGGGATAACAACTATCCCAATGATTTTCGATCACATGGATACTCTTCCTGGGAAGAGATTCATGTTGGAATTCAATATATTGTGGGGATTGGCAATACACATTTGGTATATTCTAGTTCAAACATAGCATAAAAATAGTATGTTATGGAAATATATTATGTAAATGAATTTGGAATACTTCTATATAGATACCATGAAACTGGAAAAGGATGCGGACTTTATGTGATTGAGCAACGTGAATATGTTAGTGATGGATAATGCAATAAACGTCACCGACATGGAAGTCATTGTCCCAAAATTTTCAGGGGATGAGGCTATAATGGTAAGATGTTTCTAGGACAGATATAGATTTTTGATTAAGTCCCAATTCAATGTGTTTCCTTTAATGTGGTTTTTTGAGGTGGTGTATATGAATCTAATTTCATTAGGGAAAAAAATGATTCTTATATGGGTGGATATGTTGTTCTGATCGATTGATTTATTGGTGTGACTTTCAATGGTAGGAAGTGTCCTTTTGAGAATCGTCATTAGTTAGGTGATGTAAATAGTAGTTACAGAAGATTACTAGCCTCTCGAGGTGGTGAAATTGTACTTTTCTATCAGTTTGGATGGATTTTTAGATGCAAAGTAAGTAACCACACCCACCATTTGAGTTCCATGCATGCTGAAGTATGAGGAATGTGAAGAGGTTCGATTGGAATCATCTATAGGTGGTCACTGGTGGATGGTCAATGCCAATGAAGAGTGTAGTTATAGGGTTAGTTCCCCCTAACGGTTGGGCAGTCAATGTTCTACTAGTCATATTGGTCAACATGGAATATGTGGTACCCCTAAGAAAACATAATCCAATTTAGAAGGGTAGTGCATCGCGAGTGACTATAGGTCAGCACCCATAGTAGAAGGTCAGTCTTAACTCAATAAGTTCATCATTCTCTAAGAGGAGGATATATGATACCTTTTATGGTTCAAGGTACAATTCATGTATATTCCACTCATTTTAGTGATTTATTGGATATAGGTCCCTCATATAAATTTATATATGTCAATCTTGTTATTTTGATGGGCCTATTAGGGGAACATATGTCTGGGATAATGTCAATTAATACACTGGTATGTTTATGGGTAAAAAATATTAATCACCGTATGGTGTATTACCTTATGATTGGTGGGTACCAGTTACTAAGGGGAATTCCTATGATCAAAATTCTCTTTTTTGATATTATGTTGGTGAAGGCTTGAATTGTGTTGTACTAGGGATATATTGATTTTACCATTTTGTTGTAGCATTGGTGTTCTGTAAAATGAATACTTATGATAACTATGAGGAATGGGATATCAATGATGGTCGTGGAGGACTGGTATTTTATTAGTTAGTTGAGATCACTTTTAAACTGGTTAGTCTTATGCTTGGCGACGGGCAGGTAGATAAATATTTCATCCAAGCCATGGGAGATTATTTTCAAGATTTATTTATGTTCAATTTCTCGGCGTTTCCACCTAAGAGAGATGATTAGTTCACAACAGAGTTTCTTTTAAGGTTATAACCACTATCTATCCCACCATATATAATGGCACTAGAATAAAAATAGGAACATAAAACAAAATTAGATGAATTGGTGAACCATGAGTTTATTTATATGAGTACATCACCGTGTTAATATCAATTATAGTTTCCAATAATGTATTTGGATCATTATGGTAGTGAATAAATTACAAAAAGAAGAATATAGTGATATATAACAATACATACACCCCTCAACAAACTGAAAATAATTTTGAATAGTTTATATATTATTTGGTGTTTAAAAAAATTTTAATTGGTATTAGGATATGATTATTTGATGGTGAGAAATTCTGATATACCATGTAATTCATTTAGTAGATGTTATGGTTTGTATTTGTTTGTTGTAATGTCGTTCGGGTTGACTAATGCACCCTCAGTTTTTACGTCCCTAATGAAATGAAACTTTTAAACATATTTGGATCAATTTTTTATGTTCTTATTTATGATATCTTAGTATAATATAGGACCCATGATGATCATGCGAAACATATTGACATCCTTTGGAGTACATTAACAGAGAATAAGATAAAATCCAATATATCCAAAGGTCATTTTTTGATTCACTATGTACATTTTATGGGTCACATAATAACTAAGGTAAGTGTTTTTGTGGACCCAGAAAATGGGTAAGTCATTCTATCTTAAGAGCATTCTAATAATTTTTCTAATGTCTAGTTTTTTTGGGGCTATATGGATTTTACCAACAGTTCGTTAGTGAATTTTTCCATTTTGATGATCCACTATTGCGTTTGATCAAGAATGAAAACAAGTTCTAATGGTCCAGAGCATGTGAGAATGCCTTATAGGAGTAAAAGAAGACATTGAAAACTACAATGATTTCGATCTTATAGGATCTTGGAAAGTGTTTTACCCTGTTTCCTATGAATATGGTGCGGGGAAAGGGGTAATGTTGGTGTAAAATGATTGGGTTTGGGAATTTGTGTCACTAATGTTAAAAATCCCTGACAGAAATTACCCTATGAATGTCCCAGAATTTTCCATGATGGTTTATTCCTTAATGTGATGGCATCATTACTTATTGGGAGAATTGTATACTATATAAACCAATCATAAAAGAATTATGTATATTTTTTCACAATATAAAATTAATAATTAGACACAAATATGGTTTGAGTACCTGCATTACATTGATTTTGAACTCGTATACATTCCCATAAATGTGAATAATGTTGCGAATATTCTTTGTTGGAAGAGTCAAAACCAGATAGATTGGGAATCTAGTTCAAAGTGGTGGATAATGAAGTTGTTTGTATAGATACATCTATAGGTTTAGTGTGGGAAAGTGTAGATGACCTTTATATCCATTACGGTTGATTCCACCCTTCTAAACCAGATGAAAGAGAGTAATTATAAGGATCTAGGGTGTTTTGCATTAAGGGAAAGTCATGATGGTGGAAATACACCTTTTTGTTGGACTTTCAGTGATGATGATATTTTTTATGTACATGTCTATGTTTTTGTACCTATGTGTATAGGGGAAGAGATGATTTGTGATTTCCACATCTCAAAGTGGGATGTGATTCCAACATTGGAATAGATTTATCATTATTTTCATAGATAGTATTGGTGGTCAATAATGATGTTCAATAGTTTTACATTTTATTGATGTTTTCCAAGATTTACATAATTAGTTATATACTACATTCTATGTTTTACCCATGTAGAAAAATTTCATGTATTAAATATATGTTTGATAAAATTCCTTAGAGGCTCTTTTTTGGAATTTTTTATCAATGTGATTTTTTACATTTCTATTTTATTTTTAAATGATTATAAATAATATATTATATATTATTACGTTATTTTCTATAATTTAAGTGATTTTATGTTGTAATTTCATTTTAATTTAACCTTAATGTACTTTTTTGTTATTTTCATGTGTTACCAAAATATGGATTTTTTATGTCATTTGAGATTTTTTATGATTTTTTTCATATATAATATATATTTGAATTTTATTATCAATGTTAATACATTTATTTTTGTTAAATTATATCTATAATGATTTTTTAGTTTCATCATTTTTAAGTAATGTTACTAAATTTTAAAAATGATGGCTATAACTAAATTTTTGCGCAAAACATTATGCCAGAGGATTTAAGATTATATGATACACTCATGGATCCATCCCCATTTTATTATCCTTATATCATTGGTACATATTTTTTTATTAAATTGATTAAATTTTTTTGATTATATAAAATTAATAGGGGACTCTTATTAAAGGGTGGTTGGATGTGGGTTGGGGAATATTATTTAATGAGTTTTATGGGTATCATTATATTGCTTATTATATGTATCCTAAATTCAATTACTTGGCTTCAAGGAACCCTAGGTATAATGGTGCAAGACCAAGAAATACATTTTATGCTTGTCATGATGAGGCTATTACTAGTATCATATATTACATGGAAACGTCTATCAATGGGTAATACAACCTAGTGAGGTTAGAATAGATAAATTCATAAATATAGTTGTTAAAAACATCATCAATAGGTTACAAGATACTACCAAATGAGTTTTTGTATGATCATATTACTAAAACCTATGGTAATTCCCATGATATAAAAAAATTGAGATGTTTTCCTTATTGTTGAATGTTTTTTTCTTCTTAGCTTACATTATTTCTATTGTTATATTACATTCCCATTATTTTCAGTGTATTGAATATACTATCTGATAATTTATGTTCCTTTATCAATGATATTTAATCATTATAATTTGAAATTCAATAAGTTACTTGAAGGTCTTGGTATGATTTATGTTGTTTCTTTCATAGACTACATAGTGATTATCCTTTATATAAAGCATTTTTTTACAAGATTATGATACCCAATTATTATCATGGGTAACCATTATATTTATGTTTGATTCCTTATTTATGATTTATAATTGGGAAAAAATATTGATGAAAATGATATGATGGGTGTGCCCAGATAGTTCTGTAATGCATTGTGTAATTTTTAGACTCATTAGATGTTAGCCTTGACTCAAGATTCTTTATTTAAAATGAGCCTTCACTCATGGGAAAGACATGTATCAAGTTTTCTCAACATTAATAAGATTATAGGATTATATATTCCAATTTTCTGATAATATATGTATAATCATGTTCCATTATTTTTTATATAATTATGATATGCCTTCTGGCCCATGCGATAATCATTATCTTAATGTTTACTCCCTTTTTGGGATATTTAGCTCATCCCTTTTTTTATGTTATCCCCAGGTTATCCTATATAGATGTATAGTATAAAAGGATGTTAGAATCTCATAATTGATGATAAATAATGACATGTTTAAATTACTCTCATGTTTTTGGTTTTGTGTTCCTAGTATGCCGACAAAGTAGAAATTATGAACCTTCGCTTGTAATTTTTCAAATAGTTATGCTGAAAATAATGTAATGAAATGTGCAAAAGGCTAGGATATCTATATTAAATTAAATAATTAAACAATCCAGAAACATCTATAATTTCAGAAACTCTATTCTTCATCACTATTAGCATGTCGAGGTGTTAATGAAATGTGGCTGATGGACAGTCTCACTCAAATTAAGAATTATGTATCTTATCCTTTAGAAACGTATGGATGTGGTAGGATTTCATCTGACACCTTTGTGATAATTATCAAATGAATCATATGATGACAAAAAATATTATGGAGGATTATTTAATGAAATTTATACATTTTTATACTAGTATAATTGAAATCTAGGATGTTTGGGGAAATGATAAATATCAACCATATAAAAATACTATAAAAATATTATTTCAAGAAAATATTTGACTTTCTGTAAGACTCAGTTTCAACCTCACTACTCTAGTTTATGGGAAAATGTGATAATAATACATAAATGTATCTCAGGTTCACTTGTCAATGAAAAAAACTAAACTATTGTAGCATCGGAGCCCAGATTTACCACATAACATAAAATGGATTCCCATGAAATTAAAATGATGTTGGTGAGAAATATAATCATACAAGAAGATGAATAATCCCAGAATGAATCAACAAATAAACTTCGCCTCACCCCTAACACCCTCACAATAATTATCTCTAATCATGAAGTGAACATCACATAAAACAAAATGATTTCCCCATAGGATCTAATCTATATGAATCATAATTAAATACACCAAATTAGTATAATATATCAAGGGGATAAAAAGGTTCACATATTCACACACAACAGTTAGAAATCATTTTAATGTGTTGAATGGACCTACACAAAATATACCTAGGATGAAAAGTGTTTTAATAATAATTTAATCAAATGACAAACATCCCTTTATAATTTTGAATTTTAAATCACCCTTGAACTCATTTAAGAAATCATATCCATTTCTTATAAAGACCATTTAAAATATTAAAACTCTATTAATTAATTTATCCCATGACCCACAAAGGGTCAAAAGGTATTTGTAATTCTATTTTGATTCAAAAAACAATTAATTAAATGATCCATAAAAACATTTAATTTAATGTACTATTGGAATTTAAATGAAATATATTTCTAAAATAATTTAAAATCCACCAAAAAAATTAAAATATTCAACATAGATTTTAAAAATCCATTCATGCATCATAATAAAAACGTGTGTTCATGGTTTAATGAAATCGAATTTAAACAATTTATTAAAACAAAAATATCATCAGTTTTTTTAAAACCATTGTTGATTTTAATTTATCTCTAGAAATTGAAAATATATAATTAATAATATTATTAAATATTTAAATAAAAATTTCAAAAATAATTTTTATCATGGATGTAATGTAAAAATTTAGTTTAAGATGAAATCCTACCTGGAATCAATGGTGTACGATCCAAATATTTAATAATAGGATTAAATATCCCTTAAAATATGGTCTCATATCCTAGAAACGTGAATCACATGAAAATTAGGTTATTATGAAACCACTATATTTCAACCAATCTAAGGAGTTACAAGGGAGGAGAAGAAAATAAGAAAAAAAGTGAATATGATGGATTTCCAAGGATATTTAGCCTTGAATAGGGGAGATAACCATAATGAATTACTTGCAGACGAGAGGAGATTGAGAGAAATATGTGTCAGGTAGGTGCTCAGCTAAGAGGGGGAAAAACCTGAAGTGTATAAGGGGATAGGAATACGTAATATATAAGAAGAAACAATTAATGAAAAATAGAAAACTAAAAGTTTTAAAGATATCAATCATTCACAGTTTACCAACATCTTTTCCAAACAATATCGTTATTATAATATTCATACTACCTGCCCCAAGTTGTATCCCAATGTTTCCTCTACGTCCCTAAATAGATTATTAACCATGTAATGGTCCTGAAAATTACACATCCCAGGAGACATACCCTTATTCATGGTCACCAATGGTTTCCCAAACCCTGTTGGAAAATCATGTAACACCTAAAATATATAAAATTATAAAATTAAATAAATAAAAATAGAAAAAATTATAAATAAATCACATTAATATAAATTTTGTTAAATTCCATTAAATTAATGAACTAAATTCTCACAAGGGATTGGATATCCTCCCCACCAAGGCACTTTATCCCCCCATGATGTTTTTGGTCAATGTAAAAGGCATCAAAACCAAAAATATCAATAAAATTAATTTCAAATGGGGGGTGGGTTATGGAGAAATATGGAAAGATCAAATAATAATAGTTCCAATAGATTAAATAATTCATCCAATATACTAATTTTTTTTTTAAGAAAACCAAATGATTCTCCCAATGTCATGAGACGTCTCTAATCACAACACATCATTATCTAACTACTAGAACCACCACAATGATGATTCGTAGAGAAAATATAAGACTAAGATATTCCTCGACACAATTTTATAATTCTACTAAAATATAAAAAAAATCAAGGAACACACTTAAATAAGGAAGATCATTAAGAAATTCAATACCATAAAATCCCCAAATTTCTCTGTCCAGAAAAAACAAAATGTCGACCTAGGATGAAATACAATGACCACAAGAAAAATATCAAACTACAAGAAAACATTATCAAAAAAATAAATGGGTTCCAAAACAAAGTTATTATTCTTATACTAGCTAATATAAGGACCTCAAACACATCAACACCTTCCACAAATACAAAGAAAAGATCCAACACCATTATGTGATTACTGAATGTGATATTGGTCCTAGCTAACCCCAATGTGACATCCAAAGGTATTCATTGGTTCAAGACACAATGAAATAATCCACAATAAGGAAAACTAAAAAACACATATCACAAGAACCCATATAATCCGAAAACACATCAAACTTTAAATGATCTAGACCATAAAAACAAACCCATGAGTCTACAAATACATGATCTAGATGAAAACACATCAAAATATCCCTCTCAATTTAAATTTACCAAATTGGGGAACCCAAACCAAATGAACTTACTTGAAAAAAAATGATACAAAAATTACCATGACCCTCACAATTACCATATACCAAAACAAAATAGTGACGATAACAATTATAGACACCTAAAAGTAGATTCGAAATCAAGAAATTTTTATTCCACACTATTAAATTCCTAGTCCGGGAAGGGCCATAGACTAACAGAATTCCAACTAAAAGATATTGAGAATAAATCTAAGGGTAGTTCCTTATAACTAGTATTCTACAATTTTCCTTGAGAATCCTCAGAAACATATGTGAAATAATACGAGACATGAATATTTTCAATTTTTCCATAGAACACGGATTCAATAGTCCTATCAGGATTAAAAAAAATATACAAATATAAATTACCCAAACAAAACCTTCCATTCACATGTTATAATAATCTTTCTTTTCTATAAAATATCTATATTTTAGTAGATAATTTTCATACACCATAGTATATTAAAAAAATATATTATAATTTTATTACCATTTTAATTAATTTTATATTTAACTGTACTCATTTTAAATAATTTTCTTGAAAACATGCATTGTTTACAAAAACATTCCTCATAAACCAAAATAAAATCAAATAATTTTTTCATTTTTTAAAAAAAATTAGAAAACCATTTAAAATAATTCAATAAAAATAGTTTTGAAACCAAAAAATTCTTTAGAATACAAGAAAACTTAGTTTTTATCCTAAAACAAACATTTATTATTTTCATATCCCATCACAAAACATGACATGATATTTACTCGAACAACATAAAACAGCACTAAAACTACATTAATTACCCTCTAATAAGTGTTAATTCAATATAAGAGTGCTTTGTAAATTAAAATATGTTAATAAAAATTCCAAAATGAAATACAAAACAACTTTTTTGTTTTTCAATGTCCCTGGGACAAAAAATACACTCTCCACATGGTTAGACAATCCATTTAGGCTCTCCATGTTGCAACAACTCTTTTTACACCATTACCCCAAGTTTATTGAACATTAAAATCAAATAATAATAAATGGAATTTAAAAATCATTTCTATATCAAACAAATAAAAATTATCAAAAGTAACATCAACTTTCAAGACTATAGTTCATACAACCACTAAAAATTCATGGATTTGAATGGAAGGGAGAACATGACACTCTCCCTCACATGTACCTATCCAGATCCAAAAATATTAATCTAAACTACCCTTACTACCTCAAAAATTATTTTCACTTGGAATACTACTATCTCTAAAAAACATGTTCTTTGAGATAATTTTTCATAATCAATTCTGAGTTATCCATCCATCAGAATCGTAAATCGGCCAATAATATACCCAAGGAGAATCCCCGATCCCATTGGGATGGAATCACGAATCACAGGCATCAAAATAAATAAATGTGTATGATCCATTCCATAAATAAGAGTATAAGAAATATAATATTTCATTGAAAAAAATATACTGACCGCTCTATAAGTTTAACATCCATGATAAAAAATAAATAGATATAAACAATAAAACATATAGAAGATATAAGAGAATATGAAATAAATCCTACATCTCAACCCAAACTCCCTCTATAAATAAACCTAACTCCATTATCATCACTCTCCCATATGAATAATAAATTCTACCAAAAACCAAAATTAAATGTAGTGAAAAAATAATTTTAGTGGGAAACATGGACAAACATTCAATAAAAGTAGATGATTAGTACTACACATTTACTAGGAACTATAGGATTACTCTATGAAATAAAACAGAAAGAAAATTGATATGTGATACCCACTAATCACTAATTTTACATAAAATATAATTTTTTTATAATAGAAAAAATTACTAAACATGATCCTAAAATAGAAATGTAGTTGGAATGAGAATACAAAAACTAAGTAGGTCACCACCATTATTTCTACATGCCTAACATTTAATATTATATCAATTTCAATATATTTTTTAATATAATAAAAATTTATTTATGAATTTAGTAATTATAGTTAATTCTAATAAAGTAATGGGTTGGTTAAATGAAAATTTTTCTTTAATACTTTTAAATGAAAACAGTCACTTTGGAAACATTTATCTTGCTTAACACCCATTATAAAAAAAATTTAGGCTTCATTTTTGAATCCTTTGATAAAAAATATTTTCAAAAACTAATTATTTAACAATTGATTATAAATATTATAATAAACGAAATTATTTTCATAGGGTAAAAAACCATGTATCAAACCCCAATGTGGAAAGTATAATTATATGGGTAATATGAATTAGAATAATAAAATGGGGTCCCTTATGTAGTATAATAAATTATTGTTGGAACCTATATGATCAACTAAAATGATCTCGTACAATTCTATACATCTATTATAAACAAAGAGTATCTTTAGATAACATTCAACATACCCTAATAATCAGTGTCACCCTCACTGGTCTAACCAAGGGGAATATCACATAATCATACAAAAATCAACCTCATGACATCTAGTCAAAGTGTAATAATAAATTATTGTTACATGTGTAAATTTATATTAGGATTAACTATAAAATGTTTCCAATAAAAATATAAAGACATAAGTAATAAATACAATCAAATAAGAATCCCCAAAATGCATCAAAATTATAAAAAAAATAACTTTTCTCTCACCCTCAACACCCTCACAATAACCATCCCTAGTCATGAATTAAACATCTCCTAAGACATAAGGAGTTCCCCACTAGTTGCAATCCATATCGTAATAAATAATTCATGCAAAATCATTGTTAAACGTACATCTATTCTAATGTTTATGAGGATATTTTAAAGAATTTTCAATTCTTGGCGTTTTAAGATTTTTATTTAAACCCTAGACTAGGGGCTACCTACAGAGCACATTCACACTATTAGTGTGATCTGCAATGAGAACATATCACTATACATAATCTATGAATTCCATTATGAGAATGGAAATAGTATAGGTTGTGACTCATATTCACACCATGAATTTATCTATTGGTATTTATTTAACCCATGTTTTATAATTATTTAGCATAAGTGGAAATCATGGGAATAAAACCATTAATAGGGGACTTATGATGTGAATCAAATGAGTCCTATAGGTTTAAATCCATTAAAATTTATAATCCTAATTCATTTATTTTTCCACCCCATGTCCTCTAATTTAGGAGTCTTTTGGGTGATTTTGGGTGTCTCTTACTTGTCCATGGTGCATCATTCATCAATCAATATTCCACTTAGTTGTATCACTACTCTCTAGTAAGTGGAATTTCTACATCATCCTTTCTATGTTGTGGTATCATCATTGTACTACTGTTAGGGATTTATAAACCGAGTGTGCCAGTTTATACCATTTTTAAATTCTTTCTTGATCTTTTCCGGAAGAATTTATTTTGGGTTGATTGTGTTTTGGAGGGTGTGTTTATTAATGTATGGGTTTTCTAAACACTTTGTTGACACTTTTTTGTTATGGAACATGACTATGAGATATAATAATCATAGTTAGGTCCTCTATTTTTGTCTTTAAAATCCTTTTAGTGTTTTTGGATGCCATTATGGTAGTGTACGACCAAGGATTGAGGTTGGTGGTTACATCTCTAGACTACATTGTATGAATTTTTTCCCTAGTATTATAAGTTGTTTTTATAAATAAAATTTCATTATTGATTAGTCTTCATAAATAGATTTTTAGTAATTTTTTTTACCCTAGTTTTGATTAATGGAAACTGTGGCACATTCAAATAATCATAAATGGCATATGAATTTTTTTTATAATGCATGTTTTTGTGGAATAAAGGGTATTGTTTTTTTTAATGTGATACCAATTTAAATAATCTGGGAAATGAAGTACATGGAATGCATTTTGTATTTAGGTGGAAGTTATATCCTAGGTTCATCATAATTTTTTTTATTGGGGGGGTCACTCATAGTGTGTTCCTCTTCTCTTTATTCCTATTGTTCGAGGGGATTTATACAAACACTATTTGGGGGATGACTCATGGGGTGTTCCTCTACTCCTTATACCAATATTATATATAGATGGGTGTGAAATATTCACTTACCATGGTATGAGTAGTATGGTAGTGTTGCATACTATGATCCTTGGTATGTTTACCATTTTTCTTGGATTTAAACTATTTTGGATTTGATATACATTTTTGGATGATGAAATTAATATTTCAAATAAGTTTAGAAATTCGTCTACCTTATGTGTTTCAGAACTAATATAATAGTTTAATATTTTATAGTGTGATGATATATAACTATTTAACAAAATTTAATTCATTGTTTTCATTAATTATTTTATATTGGGATTACTTGTACAGTGATTTGATATGTATCATCTGGGTCGGAACCTACTAATCATGTTTAGGTAACACCTTGTACACCCATTCAGTAGTGTATAGACGTAGTTATGTCTTTTACTGTTGGGAAATTAAATGTTCCACAATACGAGGAGAGGGTTCTGTTAGTTGGGTTTGCGTAGCTCGTAGTGACAGAGGGGGATATTTTATTCAAATAATCACTAGTGGGAAAAACTTCTAACACGATAGCATTTTTCAGGTCAGTTCTATATAACCGACATGAAAAGATATGAAAATCAATTAATCATGTCGGTTATTTTATAACCGATGTTAAGACTACTGAGATTAGATTTTTCATGGCGGTTATTTTATAACCACCGTGAAAATCAAATTTGGCTGCTTTATCACGCCATTTATAACATTACTGACGTGATAAAGGAAATTTCGACAATTTATCAGGTTGGTTATCAAAATAACCGACATGATAAATTATTTTCTATATAGGTAATTAAATAACCTACGTTATAAACATAAATAAATATTTTATCACGTAGGATATAAAATAACCAACGTGATAAAACATTAAATTATTTATCACACCCCGTATTCAGTCATTTCGTTTTCATCGATCTGGAGACCTATGACTCGCCTCTCCTGTGCAGAAAACCGAGAGAGGATTCATCAATGTCATGACCTCCATCCTCATTTTTCCAACATCATTCATTATTTTTATTTTCACCAGATCTAGCAGGTCGACTCACAACACTCAAGTAAGCTTCACACGGGTCAGTTTCAGTTATAATTTTTCGCAATGCCCTAAACTAATTTTTTGAGATGTTAATTTTTCTATATTTTTTCATTTTATCCTGTTAATTTTCATAGTGTTCCTTTATATCTTTCTAAATTCATTTTGGGTAAAAGAAACCATGGAAGTGATATCATGCAAGATTATGATTTTTGTGTGTTCCATCATGTGTGTGTGGGTGTACAGAGGGTGTCAACGGGGTTGGGGGCTGTTTAGAGGGGTGTGGGCTATCCATGGGGTGAGGGGCTATCCAGGGGGGTGTCTAGTGGGTCTCAAAGGGGGTGGGGGTGGTGTTTCGGGGGGGGGGGGGGGGTTCGAAGAAACTCCATGTGTGTTGTGGTGTCCCAGGGAGTGTGGGGTGGTATCCAGGGGGTGAGGGGGATATCCTAGGGAGTATGGGTGTCTCGGGGGTGGGGGTGGTGTCCAAGGCGGCGAGGGGATGTCCAAGGGGTTTGGGGTTGTCTAGGGGGTGGAGGCTGTCTAGAGGGGGGGTTTTTAGGTGGTGGGGGGGGGGATTTCCAAAGGGGTGGGGGTGTCCAGGGGGCATCAAATGGGTTGGGGGAGGTGTTTTGGGGTTGGGGGTGTAGGGGCTGTCTGAGGGGGTTGGGAGTCTAAGGGGGTGGGGGTGGTGTATAGGGGGTGAGGAGGATGCATAAGGTGGTGGGGGTCTCCTGGGGTGAGGGTGTACAGGGGGTGAGTGGGTTGTCCAAGGGGGTGGGGTGTGTCCAGGGGGTGGGGGTGGGGTTCAGTGGGTCAGTGGGCTGTCCATGGGGCAAGCGATGTCTAGGGGTGGGGATGTCCAGGGGTGTGGTTGGTCTAGAGTGGTGGGGGATTTCCATGGGGTGGGGCTACCCAGAGGGATGGGGGTGTCCAGGGGGTGTCAAAGGGGGTGCGGGTGGTGTCCAGGGGGTTGTAGGGGTTGTCCAAGGGGGTTGGGTGTCCAAGGGGGTATGGTGGTGTCTAGGGGATGAGGGGGCTGTCCATGTGGGTAGGGGTGTGCAGGGGGTGGGGTGGGGGTGGTCTCTAGGGTGGTGGGTGGGATGTCCCAGGTTGTAGGGGGTGTCCAGGGTGGGTGGTGGTTTCTAGGGGGGGCTCTCTACTTAGGTGGGGGATGTCTAGGGGGTGTGGGTTTACCAGAGGGGTGTGGGTGTCCAGGGGGTGTCAATGGTGGTGGGGTGGTGTCTAGGGGGTGTGGGTGATGTCAAAGGGGGTGGGGGTGTCCAAGGGGTGATGGGGTTTTACAAGGGGTAGGGGTGTCCAGGGTGCTGCGGGGGAGGGGGGGTCCAGGGGGTGAGTGGGATGTTCCAAGGGGTAGTGGTGTCCAGGGGGTGGGGGATTTCTAGGGGGACTAGGGGCTCTCTTGAGGGGTGGCGCTGTCCGGGGGTGGGAGGGGGGGGGGGTCCAAGGGGTGTCAAAGGGGGTGGGGTGGTTTCCATTTGTGATGGGGTTGTCCAATGGGCCGGGGTGTCTAGGGGGTGGGGGTGTCCAGGGGGTGAGTGGGTTGTCTACGGGGGTAGGGGGTTTCCAGATGGTGGGGGACTGTCCATAGGGGTGTAGTGCTTTTTTGGGTGTGGGGTTTGTCCATGGAGGTGGTAGTGTCCAGGGGTTTTCCAAGGGGGTGGGGGTGTCCAATTGGGTAGCGGGTTGGACAACCCCCACCCCCTATACACCACTCCCCCACCCCCTTGACATTGCCAACCCCCATAGAACCCCCCACCCCTGGACAGGCCCCCACCCCTGGATAACCCCGCATTCCCTTAGACAATCTGGACCACCCCCTAAACTCGTGGACAGCCCCAACCACCTTGGACAGCCCCCCTAGATATCCACCTACCTCCTTGGACACCCTCTTGATATATATATATATATATATATATCAAAATGGTTTCATGGAAACTGTTAGAATATATTAACATCAAGTAATATATTCCAATAGTTCCTTTAAAATCATTGATATAGGGCTATTGCAATGACCATCATGCCAACAATGTGTGAAACCATTGGGTACTCCAACGGTTTCTGGGTTTATCACAATGGTTTCAAATCGTTGGGATCTATGTAACTTTAATAGAGAATGTATACATATTTTAATAGTTATAATTTTTATATATTTTTTACGAAAGGGTGAATTTGGTATCTACTGCACCAGGATATATTCTTTGTGTACCTTAAGAAGAAAGGATCCAATATGCATTTAAAACTTTTATATCTAACTATATATTAATTTTAAAATGAATTTAGAGTATATTTTTTTTAAAATACACATCGATTTGTTTTATATTTCAAAATTGTTTTTACATTCAAATTATGATATTTTTCATATAAATATATATTTTTATTATCTTAAAAAGATGTATAATTTGATATTTCTTATAGGTTAATAATGAGTCGATGTTGGATTATGTCACATCAAATTAGTAATGAATATGAGGATGGTTTTGATGCCTTTTAGGAACTTGCTAAAATAAATATTCCAAGAAATGACATTTTTTCAGTTCGTGCCTGAAATATTTGAATATGAAGAAATTGAAAAGTAGAGAGATAAAATATAATCTGATAGTCATGGTTTTAATCTGAGTTATAGCCCTTGGATATGGCATGGTGAAACTGGACAAAATGTCAAATCTACGGATGATGAAGATTTGAAAGATGGTAACTCTGATGGAATTGATGAAATGATTCATGATATTGCAATAGAAGAAATTGAGACCGAACCAATAGTAGTGGGTCTATACGGTGATGCTGAAAAACTATTGTATCATAATTGTCTGGATTTTACAGTTTTTTCGATGGTGTAATGATTGATTAACCTGAAGGGGAATCATGGATGGAGTGACAGATGTTTTATAGAGATACTACAATTGATGAAAGACATTCTTCCAAAAGATAACAATCTTCCAAATTCACATTATAAGGACAAGAAAATATTATTCCTTATGGTATTGGGATAAACGAAAATACATGCTTTTCCAAATGACTGTATGATATATAGGAAGGAATATGAATTTCTGTCATAGTTTCCAAAATATGGGACATCACAGTATAAGTTCAATGAAAAATCACAAGCTGATGTAGAGATTACTAAGATCCCTTCCAAGGTAATTTGGTATCTTACAATAATTCATCATTGGAAACGTTTATTTACTAATTCACATAATGAAAACAGGAATAGATGGAATGATGATGAGAAAATATGTGATTGAAAAATACTTCATCCAAACGATTGTCCACAATAGAAGAAAATTGATGAGAAGTATCCTCAATTTGGAATTAAAATTATAAATATCATACTAGGGTTGTGCAAAGATGTAATGAATTCATACTGAACCCTTAGTAGCACACATAGTTCATGGCCTATTTTATTGGTAATTTACATCCTCTATCTTGACGTTTTTATAAAGAAAAAATATGTCATGTTCAGTATAATGATCTTTGGTCTGAAGAAACCCTGAAACGATATTGATTTTTAATTGTCACCATTGACTGATGATTTGAAGCTTTAAGGGAGGATGGTATTAGGGTGTATGATTATAATAAAATGTAATATTTCCAAATACATGCACTTCTTATGTTCACTATAAATGACTTCCCATAATATAGAAATTTGTCTGGATATAGTGTTACGGAGCAGAAATCATGTCCAATTAGAATTCAAAAAACATCATATTTTCAATTGCATCATGGGAGGAAAACTATGTAAATGGGACATAAAAAGATTTGGCCTATGGATCATTCTTATATAATACTAAAAAAATTATTCAATAGCCCACAATAATATGATATGGTTCCAAAACCATTATCCCCTGATATGTATTTTAAGAGGGTGTAAAACCTTGATGTGACATTGGGAATGACACAAAAATATTGTAATGATCGACATATTTGGAAGAAAAGGTCAATATTTTTTATAACATATTAGAGATATCTTAAATTTAAACAAAAAATTGATTTCATGCATGTGGAGAATAATATCTACAGTATTTTGGTTGGAACATTGTAAGATATTAAAGGAAAAAATATGGGTTAAAGAAAGATTAGACTTACTATCAATGGGAATACGTTTGGAGTTAGCACCCACTCCTAATAGAAGACTAACATTACTTCCCCCAGCCTGTAATACATTATCCAAGAGGGAGAAAATTAGCTTCTTTCAGTGTCTACATGATATCAAAGTGCCGCAAAGTTATTCTTCAAATGTAATTTTTTTTGTCTCATTGAAGGATTTGAAGTTGATATGTATGAAATCTCTTGATTGTCATGTCACGATGAAACAAATTCTACTCTTTCCATTTTTTGGAATGTTGAAAATCCGTGTTAGAAAGAATATAATGAAGTTGTGTTATTTTTTCAATTCAATTTATAATAATGTTATTGATCTGAATGCTTTGAAAATTTTGGAAAAGGATGCAATTGTGATACTTTTTCAATTGGAAAGGTATTTTCATCCATCTTTTTTTAATATAATGGGGCATTTAGTGATTCATCTAGTTTGATAAATAATGCTTTTTGGACATGTATATCTTATTTGGATGTATCTAATTAAAATGTATATGAAAATATTCAAGTGGTGTGTTAGGAATCCATAATGACCTGAAGCCTCCATTATTGAAAAGAATATTTCATATGAGGTTGAAGACTTTTGTACGAGGTACATGGTTGCAGCGGAGCACATAGTTTTTCCTCTATCATGACATGAATGAGTTAATAATTAAGGAAAGGGAATTTGTGGCTTGAAAGACAAATTATTGTTAGCTGAAGAGATGAAGAAGATATAATTATTATTCTTGAAAAACATAGCTGATGCTCAACCGTATATCACATTGCATATTAATGAGATGAAACAATGTTATCCAAAGAAGAAAGAAATGTGGATTTTGAATGAAAACAACAAACATTTTTTCCATGGATTATAGAGACCTTTCGTGGTAGATTAGATGTATCAGAGACATTAGGGTGGATAGTGGATGGTCCATGTTTTAATGTGATAACATGGTCAAGTTATGACATTAATGGATATACATTTTATACAAAAGCTTGGGACAATAGAAGTGGAGTTCAGAATAGTGGTTTGTTGGTGTTTTCAAAAGCAATGAATTTCTCGAGTTTTAAAGAAAAAAAATCAATTTCTACATCTTTTTCATATAATGGAGTTATTGATGAAATATGGGAGGTTGATTACGTTAAAAGTATAGTTCATGTTTTTAACTATAAATGGATTATCAGTAACATCAGTGTCAGACCCGATGAATTTGGAATGAAAGTTGTTAATATGAATATATTTGAAGAAACAAATGATTCTTTTATAATGTAAACACATGAAAAAGATATTTACTATGTTGTTGGTCAATTAGATATGTAGTGTTCTGTTATTTTACATTGAAAAAACAATATGTTGGTGAGGATCAACATGATGACGATGCTAATTTAAATGATATCCCTACTTCCATGGAATGATTAGAAGAACATAATGATGAGCATTTTGAAGACATGGTTTGTGCCATAATGAATGATCATGTGAAAGGAATATGGGAAAAAATTCATTTGTACATTCTTAATATTACAGGTAACATATGTTTATTTCTGATTTACATTTATTATTTTCAGAAAATGTTAGTTATTATAATTTATTTCTTTATTAAAATGCATATTAAAGCAAATAAGTAGAAGTTTTTGTTCATTTTAATATTGTTTACTGTAGTTTACCATGCTTACAATAGATTACCTTTTTGTAATTTTATATATTTATCGATTTTGTTTAATGAAACTTACACTACCATGTTTACCACGTTTGATGTAACACCAGCCCCCACCTCATTTGATTGAGGTGGTGGTGAGGGTTGCATGGCCTTAAGTGACGTTCCCATGGTGCCAATGGATGGAAATAAATGTCGAGGGATTCAAGGAACAGTGGGGAGTGTTTTTCACTTAAGAAGATAACCCAAATCAACCAACCAACAACTAGAGATGCATGCACTATCAATCCCTACCATGTGATACTAACAATACTAGAACAAACCCCAAAACCATTCAACAATACATGTCCACAAAACATCAGAGTATAAAGCGGAAGCTAAATAACAAATCATCATGATCCATGACACCACCATAGATCCAAACCAAGCTCCAAGCACCAAACTACTCCAAAACCTCACAATGCACCTCTAATGGAGGGTTATGCCTTACCTTTTCCCATGTCACTATACTCGACATCCACAAAGACACCAAAGTTCTAACGATGGGGGTGAGTAAAACTACTCAGTGGGATTTTCCCACCTGACTTCCCTACACACCCCACTAGGATAAAACTGTTAGCACATTAATATAAAACATTTAATGTGAAGAAAATCCAAGCTACCAATTCTTTATGAGCCAAACATGCCATATGCCAAACATGCCAAAAAAGAAATCCAAATAAACCATGACATGCAAGGAATCCAATTCATCTATGCCACTAGCCGATTACCATTTTCATATATCACTCTCAAGCCCCATCTACAACGTCACCAACAATGCACACAACAATCCATGGTGGAACTTCCCGTCCAACCCATTCATTAACAATCCACTCAAGGGGTACATCCCACCCACCTTCTATTGATGGTGGCCCTTACATTCACTATCCATCCACATTTTATAGTGGCACATTCTCATCCACTCCCCACATCCAATCATCATCTACACAATGATATCACCCATTTCCACACAAGCCACAACATTAATCATGCATTATTTTCAATACCAACAAATACCATTTCCATGAAAAACTCATATCAATATCACGTGTTTATTGAAATCAATACTCATTCTCGCAATCAATACCATTTTAAAATCACTAATTTAAAATTGACCAATTGGGCCTATTTTAGAAAAACCCAAATTTCATGCCAAAACCCCCCAAATCGTCACCCTTTTGATTTTCCAACAAAATTCAGACGACATGCTAAAAATTAAATTAATGAAACCAATTTAATTGTAAATTAACTTCACATTTCAAAATTCTGGAGTTGGGATAGAAGCCACCTACGTTTTAGTGTTTGGCAAAATCAATCCTTCTCCCAAACGCACTCCAAACTGGGTGAACGCCTCCTCAAAACCACCTCAATAACCATTTCGTAACATCAAAAATCTCAACCTTTAAAACACAAAGGCAACACAACCCTAGATATACATGAAACCCTTTTAGATCAAGGAAACTAAGAGAGGGAGTTGGCTAACCATAAATACCACCTCAATGAACCAAAAGAGGGACCTACCAAAGGAGTACCACAATTGATCCACTAAGAAACCCCTTTGATTTTCCTCCATAATGAGATAGGAGCTCCCACAACCTCTAAAAACGGGAACTCCAACATGAGCCACAAGTGAGAATAATAATGAGGGAAAATGGGAAATCCCGAATGGACCTGGAATTAGAAACCCAAACACTAAGTGGCCACATGGTTACCCAACACTATTGGGAAAACCATGTGCCAATCGTGCAGTTTCACTGTCTCACCCAGGGACTTCGCACGGCTTACCCGTGTGATCTGACAAACCATGCACCGCCCGTGCCGAGCCCACTATCAAGGGGGCATGGTTTCTTGGGCTGGCCGCATGGTTTTTCCAGACTGTGCGCCATCTGTTCACCCCCTTCAAAACCTCCACAACATTAAATTATTTTCCCAGAATTATCCAAACATTAACCAGCAACATCAAAAATGAAAAACAAACTAAAACATGGGTCACATACCTCCAACCAGGGGTACTACATTTACCATCATTACCATTCTTTAGCATTCTTACCATGTTAACTGTGTTTACTATTACGTAACATAGTTAATTTTTCAAATTTATTTTTTACATTAGTATTTTTATATTTGGATTTTTATATTTGTAAACTATTTTTTTATTTTAAAGATAATGATAGATCAATCAGTTGATCAACCACATGATTCTAGAAATGAGTATAATGATAACACATATGGGGAGAAACATTCACATTCTCATCTTGATGTTGCCCAATCTTCTTCAAGTGCTCCCATAATGAAAAATAGTTCAAGAGTTGGTAAACATTGGTGTACACATTTACCAAAATTATCACTTGCTTGTACACGAGACCAGAGGATACTCATTGAGTTGGATGAGAATGATAATCCTAGAGGTCCAAATGAAAAATATTTTAAGGGTTTTGTATCATCAATGGGTAAGAGAAATATAAACATATCATATGATAATTGTAGAAGTGTGGACAAAGAGATAATATCTCTGTTGTGGGGATGATTTTGGTGTGTTCTTTTTTCTATTGTGTGCCTATTATTTAAATTTTTCAAGAATAATATTTTTTAACTCTTCTTTATCAGATGAAATTTAATATTCCTGACACTAGAGGTGTCAGGAATAAATGCTTATTGATAGTAACATTGAGATAGAGGGATTTCAAATCAACCATTACATTTGATTTCATGTTTTGTCATAGGAGTCATGACAATCCATTCCATATATATCCTTTAATATATGATGACACATGGAGATAATTTGTTAAAAGTAGAAGAAGAGATTCATTTTTTGTAAGGTAAATGTAGTTTTTTATAAGATTTATTATATAAATGATCTTATTAAGGTTTTGTTAATGATTTATTATTTTGAATTTATAGTAAATAATGTAACCTTATCCGGAGATCCAATATAAAGATTTATACCCACATAGTTTATCTCGGGTAGGGTATACATTATTGGAATAACAAATGATGGAGGAAAAATTACAAAAACTAATAGTTGAGTCTTCATGTTCTAGAGTGGTTTCCCCTCCACCCCTTCCATATAGACATGAAAAATGGAAGAGAGATAGGATGGGAAAAAGGGGAAATATCTTTCGAACGATTTAAGAATCATAGCTGAGATGATTGTAATATATTTATTTTATTTATTTAAGTTAACTAAATTCTTCATATAATTTGAATCATTACAGAAATGTTCAATTAATTAATTCTGGATTATCTTGAGGAGTGGATCTCACATGGTGTATTTACAGTGGCTGAGAGGTAAGATATTTTATCTATAACATTGGGAAAGCCCGAACATCCTGGTCGTGTACAAGGATTCTGACAGGTGTATCGATAAGAAAAGTGTTTCCACGTTCTTCTACTTATTCCATTGAGAGTTTTTATAAAAAATAGAATCTTTGGAGGTTGAATATCATAGTATTAGTGCGACAATGGAGGAAAATGTTAGAGTGTCGGTACAGTCTAAGTTTGCAGACAAGAAAAGACAATTATAGATTGTAGTTCCCACTCCTCCACCTCCCCCTACAGTCCCCAATATCTATTCTCCACCTTTTCCAGTTGATCCCACTCCACCACCTCACCCTGCGGACCCCATAACTTATCAAACTCCTCTACCGCAGCTTCCTACTTATTACGAGTTGTATGTTGACGATCCTCAACATCATATAGTTTCATATGGGCTGTTATATTGTATAATAGATACAGTTCATCAGCAACAGTTAGAGGTAGATCACCATAGGGTCATTGTACATGATATTATAGTTAGATCAGCTTGAGTACCATTACCTACAGATGAGGTGACGACAGTTGGACATTGTATCCTGAATTTTTTAATTCGTCCATCCATACTTCAGAAAATCATTACAATAGAGGTATGTATGCAATTTATTTTATTTTATTTTTTATTACCGTTTTTTTAACATATGAACACTAATATATTTTGCTATTTATTATTAAAGGAATACTTCAAATGTAATTAAATTGTATATAGGAAACAACAAAGAAAAATGTCTATGACATCAGATATAGATTCTAGTTGTCTTAACAGATTGTCAAGATATTCAATTTTTTTGGGAGATCATTATGAGTCTCCAATAGAAGCTCATGTTTGTGGATGTGTAATAACTACAGGGATTGTGAAAACGGATATCATGGAGCCTATTACTAGAGATAATTTGGGCAACAATGTGGTGCATAGTTTTTCCATGTAAGTCTTAATAGCTTTACCCTGCATTATATTTATAAAAAATATATACTTATGTCTGTTTTGTATTAGGTATCTTTATAACATGTGTGAGAAGAATGAGCGGACCAATGTATATGGATTCATAGACCCACATTTGATTTCCCCTAAAGCACATTCATTGGGTGAGGAACAATGTATTCTTTATATTTCTGAAATATTTGAATAGAATATAATCACATAGTGTGGAATGATGCCTTTTTGTGAGAGGAAAGAAATATATCACTGGAAAAGTGTTCATTATCATTTAACATAAAAAACCACTAAAATTAAATTATCTTTTATCAATGATTGTTGGATGTTATGTGTTTTTCCCCAGGGGAGAAAACACTTTATTGGATATGCTCTGTCCATGGAGATATGCGGGAAGGTTTTAAGAATATGTTGTTAAAGTATGTTTCAATTTCTTTATAGTTGTATATATTATAATGAATTATATATTTATTTTACTTGTATTATTTTCTAACTGGGGATGGGTCTACTTCCAAAAAAATCCAAAGAAAATGATTGGCAAGTTCAAATATGTAGAAGTAATGGTAAATATCCATTTTTAATTTGTACTTTTTAATGTGTTACATAAAATTAATATTATTAATTTAATCTAATTCAAAAATATTGGTCATGAAAAACAAGGCATCATCAAATTCTCATATTATTTGTTATGATTTATGTATGAAATAAGTACAACTGGGACACTTCTGAACTTTGACATGGTAAGATTTCCTTTTAAACATTGACACTGTAATATTTCCATTTAATCATTGACACTGTAATATTTCCTTTTAAACATTTCCAAAATATTTCATTTGATTTATTCATTAAACATGTTAACTAATTTCATTTTAATTTGTAGCTATATGATGACCCTCATCCCTATATTTCTCAAGATTTCAATCACTTATTGGTGGAATGGTCAAATTATTTTATAGGTTTGATTTGATTTTAGATTGTTTGTAGTGTAAAATATAATTTTATATATTGTCATTATAATTTTGTATTTTGTGGTAGTTTAGGTTGGATTTGGGTTTTTGGGTGGAAATGTCATGTTGTAAATGTTATATATGTTACTATTTAATTTTGTAGTACTTCATGTTTTGGTCTTGTTCTGATGGTTTTTTCTGGTATAGATTCTAGTCCTGGGGGGTTTCCATGGGTGTGGGGAGGTGTCTGGTGCGGTGGGGGGGATTCTAGGGGTGTGGGAGGTCTATCCAGTTTAGTTGGGGGGAGTGTCCAAGAGGGTGGAAAGAATGTCCAGGGGGTTTCCAGGGGTTTGGGGGTGCTTAGTGGGGTCAGGGGGATTTCTAGGGGTGTGGGAGGGCTGTCAAGTGGGTGGGGGTATCCAAGGTGTCCATGAGGGTGGGGGAAGTCTAGGGTATTTCCAAGGGTCTGTGGGGGTGTGTCTAGGGTTTCCATGGTGGTGGGGGGTATCCAGGAGGGTTGGAGAGCTATCCATGGTGTGGGGGGGATGTCTGAGAGAGTAGGGATGTCTAGGTTGGTGGGATGGCTATTGAGTGGGGTTTGGGGTTTCCAGGGGTGTGGGAGGCCTATCCAGAGGGTGGGGAAGGGTTTTCCAGTGGGGGGGGTGTCAGGATGGTTTTAGGGTTGTCCAGGGGGTGTCTAGGGGTGTGGAGGGTTCATAGTGGGGTCAAGGGGCTTTCTTAGGGTGTGGGAGGGAGGCCTAGGGTAGTGTGGGGGTGTTCAAGGTGTCCATGAGGGTGGGGGGCAGTCTAGGGGGTATCCAGGGGTGTGTGTGTGGGGGGGATGTCAAGGGTCTCCATGGGGGTGGGGAGTGTCCATGAGGGTGTGAGGGTTGTCCCGGGGGCTGGGGGCTGGGGGCTGTCTAGGCGAGTGGGGGTGTCTTGGGTTGTGGGTCGGCTACCCAGGGTGTGTGGGATGGTTTTCAGTGGTGTTGGAGGGCTGTCCAGGGGGTGTGGGAGAGCCGTCCAGGGGGTGGGGGTGAGCTATCCAGTGTGGTGGGGGTGTCCCGGAGGGTGGGAGGGCTGTCTAGGGGGTGTCCAGGGTTGTGGGGGTTCCTAGTGGGGTCAAGGGTCTTTCCAGGTGTGTGGGAGGCCTGTCCAGGTGGTGGGGGTGTCCATGTTAGTGGGGGCAGTCCATGGGTGTGGGGGTTTCTATGTGTGTGGGATGGCTATCGAGTGGTCTGGGGAGGGCTGTCCAGTGGGGTGTGGGATTTCCAGGTGTTTGGGAGGGATGTCCAGTGGGGTGGGGGTGTCTATGGTGTCGATGATAGTGGGGTCAGCCAAGGGGGTGTCTAGCGTTGTGGGGGGGGGGGGGGGGGGGGGTTCCAAGGGTGTGGGAGGGTTGTCCGGGGGGTGTCCAAAGTGTCTATGGGTGGTGGTGTATGGGAGTGTGGGAGGGATGTCTATGGGGTGGGGGGCTATCCCAGAGGGTGGGGGTGTCCAGGGATGTGGTCCGACTGTCCAGTGGGTGGGGGAGGATTTTCAGGGGTGTGAGAGGACTGTCCAATGGGAGGGTTGGGCTGTCCAGGGGGTTTGATGGGGTTGTCCAGTGGGTGGTTCAGTGGGGGGGGGGTGTCCAGGAGGGTGGGAGGGCTCTCCAGGGGTGTAAGAGGGAGTGGGGGAGGTGGGTGGGTGCCCAGTTGGGTAAGGGGCTTTCCAGGGGTGTGGGAGGGCTGTATGGGGGTGGGTGTGGCCAGGGTGTCCATGATGGTGGGGGCTATCCTGGGAGTGTCCAGCAGTTGGGGGGGGGGGGGTTCTAGGGGTGTGGGATGTCTGTCCTGGGGTCTGGGGAGATCATTCTAGTGGTGCGGGGGCTTTCCAAGGGTGTGGGAGGGTGGTCTAGTGGGCCAGGGGTGTCCAGGGTGTCTATGGGGGGTGGGGGGGAGACCAGGGGCAGTCCAGGGCTGTGGGAGGGGGTGTCAAGGGTGTCCATGTGGGTGGGGGTGTCATAGAGGGTGGGAGGGTTGTCCAGGGGAAGTGGTTGTCTATGACGTGGGGGGTGTCTAGCGTTTTGGGCATTCGATTTTGTGGGGTGGGAGGTTTCTACGGGTGTGGGAGGGCAGTCCAGTGGGTGGGGGAGGGCTGTCTAGTGGGTGGGGGGGGGGTTGTTTTTGTTCTATTTTAGATATTCTATTTGCTGGTCATAGTTGTGGGGGTTTCCAGGGGTGTGGGGGCTCTCTAGGAGAGTTGGGGGTACTCTAGGGGTGTGGGGGTGCCCAGTGGGGTTTGGGGACTTTCTAGTGGCGTGGGAGGGCTCTCTAGGGGGTGGAGGTGTCCATGGTGTCCATTAGAGTGGGGGAATTCTTTTGTGTTTTTTGGGGTGTGGGGTTTCTAGGGGTGTTGGATGGCACTCCTGGGGTCTGGGGAGTGATGTCCAGTGGGGTGGGGGATTTCCATTGATGTGGGAGGACTTTATAGTGGGGTGGGGGTGTCCATGGTGTCCATGGTGGTGGGGGAAGTCTATGGGTGTCCATGGTGGGGGGGGGGGGGGTGTTCTAGGGTTGTGGGATGAAAATCGAGGGTTATGGGGGGAGGGGGGGTGTCTAGGGTGTCCATGGGGGTGGGGTGTCTAGGAGGCTAAGAGGGCTGTCCAAAGGGGGGGGGGGGGGCTATCCATAAGGGTAGGCGTGTCCAGGGTTATGGGAAGGTTGTTTGTGGTGGAGGGTTTCTAGGGGTGTGGGAGGGCTTTCCAGGGGGTGGGGGAGGGTTGTCTAGTGGATGGTGGGGGTGGGGGTTGTTGGTCTGTTTTTTTCTGTTTTAGGTATTCTATTGTTTGTGCGTAGTTGTGGGGGGTGTCCAGGGGTGTGGGGGATGTCTAGGAGGGGGGAAGTCCAGGGGTGTGGGGGTGTCTAGTGGGTGGGGGGTTTCCATGGTAGTGGGGGGGGGTGTCCAGTGGGCTAGTGGTCTATTTGTTTATCTGTTTTTGGTATTTTTGGACAGGCATAATTGTGGTTGAACGGTTTAGTTAAAAAAAGTGAGTTTTTATGTCGGTTATTTTATAACTGACGTAAAAAATGAACCGAGATTGGTTTTAACATCGAATATTTGAAAATTGATGAAACATTGGCTTGGGAATGGATTTTACATCAGTTATTTCATAGCCGATGTAATAAATGGAACAGAAGGGTTTTTTATGTCCATTATTTTATAACCAGCGTATTAGATATGTTCTCACGTCGGTTATTATTTGATCGACGTGGAAAACTGCTTGGAAGATAGCTTTATCACGTCAATTATTTGAATAACCGACAGGATAAATGCCTCAAATGCATGTTTTAGGATGTCGGTTTTATATTAACCTACATGATAATGTATATTCAATGTCAGTTTTTAAATAAATGACATAATACATCCCAACTCCGAAGCATTTTTCACATCAGTTTTTGAGTAATCGATATGAAAAATGCTTTCATTTTTTGTTTTTTACATCAGTATTAAAATAACCAACGTATAAACTAAGAAATAACTACCATAAAAAAACGTCTTATGCACTACTGAATCGGTGTATTTTTCTTCTATTTTAGTTTTCCTAGGTTCATTTGACATGTAACTTCTCATTTTGCATTTATATTTTGAGTTGTATCAATACTGATATTTTCCTTTAGTTATAGAACATATTTACCCTAGTTTTTCATCTACTATTTTTTGATATATATATATATATACATTACGTGTATCTTGTTTAGGATGGGAAAAAAATTTCCTAGTGCTTCTTGTTGATGTCTATCTACTAGTGTCAAGCCTATTGGGATCGAGAACACCCTTTATCTATGTGCTGGATCAGACTGGGTATCCATTATTTATGTGATATCAGGTCTGTTGTTTATAAATGGGTATCAAAAGTGGTTTTTTATTCAACAGTCCTTTTATACGGGACATCTTGTAGACTTGATATTAGTTTTTTTTAAATTGAGAGGTAGGTTACCATGAGTACCCAACTAGTTCATTCCATGATGAGACATAAGATATAATGGGATGTTGATATATGTATAAACTATGATGAGTTATTTGTCTCATTCTATGTTTTTTCATATGGTTTTAAGGTTTGAAATGAGATTATACTATTGTGTAGTTATTTGTTCTATTTTTAGTGTATAATTATATTCTTCTGAGACAACTCTTATAAGATCCATAAGAGTGTTTTGTGGATTCTATTAAAGGGAATGTTCCGTTAGATCATAAATTTATAAAGGATATCATGTGATAAATTAATGTCATAGACCAAAATATACTCCATGTTCAAAACCTAGTTGTTGATGCAAAGTCAAGAGCTATAGGAGAAATGGATCAATATCAATAGCTATTACATGATAATTCCTTATACATTAAGAGTTTTAATGTCCCCCAAGAGGTATAAGAGTTTATTGAAATGTTGGATCACATATTTGACATCTTGAATACAACTGACACCATCATGGTGATTTATGAGATGTTCAAGATTGAGGTACCCATCACGCAGTGGTGGTATTATATTTTTTATGTGGATAGAAATGTGGTATTTGATTATAAGGTTATTAAGACACTATTACTTAAAAAAAAAAATTAATATTCACTAATGATGAAAATATCTACAGAGTTTTTCTATTTTTATCTGGTAGTGTGTTTTTTGTCCTAGTTCACCAATCGGTGTGCGAAGATGCTTCATATTTTTCTATAAGTGATAAATAATTATCCACTAAATGATTATAAGTACTAGTATGTTTTTTAATTGGATATTATATCATATGTATTTATGTCGAATATTTCTACCAAAGTGGAGTTGGTAAATAGGGATATGATGAAAGAAATGAATGTGGTAGGAATGATTATTTATTTTACCCCTTCTCTTCCACCTTTTAGAAGATTCGGTTGTGCATAGGGAAAGGAGAGGAAGTGGTATGATTATAAAAAGAATTATGGAGGGGGTTATGAAAAGGAGGATCCTTTTGATTATTATTAGAATCCAATTTTATACCCATGTCATTATACTTGTGTCTATAGGATGAACACATCTACTATTATTTTCCATCCCCTTGTATATATGAAATGATTGTGGCAGCTAAGGAAATCTATAAAAGATAATATGGGATATGTCAATGCCCCACAATTTTCAGGGTTGATTGGCTCCAAAGGACACTATGGTTTAATCAGATGCTTCAATTTTCAAAAATCTACAGTTATAAGCCTCATGAGGGAAGCACATTCACACAACATATGATTCTCTACTAGAGGTTGTCATGGGTTTTATGATAGTGGGAGAAACACTCTTGACATGCCTTCTATAATTACTACATTATATGTTATATTGTTACTATCACTCATTAATATCCTCCAATTGTTTTATCTGTATAACATTCAATGGAGCACATTTCCTTTTTCATGGAGTGAGACACACAGATTGTAAAGAGAAAAGCATGCATGTTTTGGGTTGATTCTTTTTCTCTATTGATAAATGGTGTGGAGAAGATCATGGATTTTCTCATTCTCGATCTATATTTATTTAACATCATCATTGGGATTGATTTGATTTTTTTTCATCATACTGATATTGATGATCGTCATCATATAGTTTCAATCCTTATTTTTAATGAGTACCCTTCGGTTATTCAAGCAGAGATGTATATGAGGTCTTGTCATGCGTGACCATACCATACAAATCGTATAGCTTTTCCCACTATTTGTTTCAATTCTGATTGTGTTTCTTCACTTTTAGATCATCATATGGTTGTTCAGGTCTTTCCTAACATGTTCATAGAAAACTTCATCAGTATTCCTCAAAAGGGAGAGGTGGAGTTTGGTTTTGATCTAGTGTTGGGCATGGAACTTATTATGATACCATCGTATCACAAGGAACAAGTGGATTTGAAAGTGCTCAATACTCAATTTCATGATCTGGTGGTGAAGTGTTTTTTTCTAGTGTTTCTATGCGGTAATTCTATGTTCACATTTCCATTAAGGATGATGGTTCACATTGAGTTTTTATGGGATATAAGAAGTTAAACATTGTGATAGCTATGAATAGTTGAACTTTTCCCTATGTAAATGAAATTTTGACATGTTCAAGGGGAAAAGTGGTTTTCCAAAATTTATGTTCGTTTGGGTTATCATCATCTTTGGGTTTAGAAGTCTAATATTTTGAATATGACATTCATGATCAGTTGTAGGCGTTCTGAATAATTTTTATGCTTTTTCAATTGAAAAATACTCATGTTGTTTTTATAGATCGGATGAACTATATATTCTATTAGTATTTCGACATCTTTTCATAGTTTTTTTCGATTATATTTTTTTTATATTTGAGAGTGAGTATGGGAATCATTTGTGATTTTTAGAAATCCGAAAGAGTCACCATCTATATAGAATTTTTTTAAATTGTGTTTCATTAACCAAGAACTGACATTATTAGGGAATGTTATTTCTAATCATCCCTTATCATTAAATCCTAGGAAGGATATAGTTTTCCAATCATTGTAGGAGAAATGTAATTTAATTTAGATACAAAGAACCCTTGGTATTACTAGATACTATCTATGATTCATTAATGAATTCATGAGTTTGGCATCACCATTTACATCTCTTACCAATACATGGGTTAGTTTCACATGGGATGCAATTTGTGTGACATTTTTCATGAGTTTAATGTGATTCCAATATTTGAAACTATTCTGATATTAACTAATCAAATAAAGGTGTATATATTGTACTCTGATGGTTTTGGTGAAATTACATTTTTTATACTTATGTTGGGTGATCATGGGGAGTACAATGGATCTCATAAAAAATGTAAATATAAGAAAAATTACCACATGAATAATTCTGATCTCACTATGGTTATTCATCTGCTCTACTGTTTAAAGCATTATGTTTTTGAGAGATAGAAATAAAATTATGACTAAACGATTTTGAGTTATATATTTTATAATATGGAAATTAATAATCCATATATGTGGTTGGTGAAAACTGCTATAAATTTAACTTCAGCATCACATAACCCAAATGAAATGGAATTTCATCATAGACACTCATATTAGGAAAGTACCATCGAAGGCTATCCTGAAATAAAATAAAGAGTTGAACATTATAAAGTTCACTTATTTATTTATTATAAATAATAAGAAGGATATATCAAGTATGGTTATGAATAGTGTTTCTCTTTCACCATCTCTTCTATGATATATTCTATAACATTAGATATATTGTTATGAATTTATAGTAAATTTTTTGTGGGGATACTTTATCTAGCTGTTCTCTCCCTTATAATTGTACTCTATACTTCACGGATCTTTTTTTGTTCCATCACCATTAAGAATATCAATTTGTATTCACTTTCATATATATTTATGATACATTCATCCATCCACATTGAAAATTTCTTATTTCTTGATATGGTGATTTTTGATATCCAAGAATAAAGTGTGGAATTGTTGATTACATGTCATGTTGTTACACATGACAGTATATAATGGAAGTGCAATTAAATCCTTCTAGTATACTACAACCTCTTCTGGTGCCATATTTTAAATGGAATGTGGTTTCCATAGACATTATTGTTATATTTTTCTCTAATCCTTGAGTAAAGAACTATATATGGGTATTTTTTATCAGTTTATAAAATCTAAACTATTATTTCTGATCAAATATGCCACTAATGTTGAAAATCTTGGAATGTTATAGGAGAAAGATATTGTGAGGTTACATGGTCTCCCCTTTTACATTTCCTCGAAAAGGGACCTCAGTTTTACTTTCAAATTTTGTAAGATCCTCCAATAGGTATTAGGGACTATGGTATAATTCAGACTCACTTAATACCCATATATAGAGTGAAAGATAAAGTTTTCTATTCATATCATAGAGGACATTCTTCGTGACAAGTTCTTTGTCTTCAGTGGATTATGGGATACCCATATGGTACTATTAGTGTCTTTAAATTACAATATAAACCGATCATTGATCATATTGGCGTACTTTGTGTCTTTTTTATGGTTTACTATGTTCAAAACCTCTTTATTGGAAGTAGGTGGGAAATGCCTCTATCATGGAACCAAGCCTCATTCCGATGATGTTGGTGAGGATTTTGTAAATAACCCAGCATCTTGTTAAAGTGAATAGTCAATATAAATAATATTCAGATCATCGAAAATTTACTTTAGAGTTTAAAATTTGTGAATATGTTTTCATAACATCTTCTACTCATTTGGTACACCATAATCATGAGAAAAAGGTAAATATATCTCTGAGATATTTTGGAAAAGTTTTGATCACCAAGAGACATCAGAAGGATTCTTATTGATTATAATTTTTGATCTAGTTGACTAGTAACCATGATTCGCTCCACATATATCATCTCAAGTAGTATAATCTTGGTCCCACTCATGTATGAGTTGGTATGAGATCAATTTAGATCTAGATGGTTAATTTTTTGAGAAAAAGGTAGAGATCATGGACTCCCTTTTCAATGTATTACAGGGGAATCATGTTTTCTTTGTCGTTGTTTTATAGAGAAATAGATTGGATTCTCCTGAGACATCAAATAATCCATCATTGGTGAGAAGGTAGAAGCCTCGCCTCCTTCTAGATCACCCTTTATACCCATGATTTCCTAGAAAATGAAATTAATATGGTTTAGAGATTATAAAATAATTAGTAATGGTTCATCTCTTTTAATGTTTAGTAGACTATTTTTATGGTTTGGAGGGCTTTGAGAGGTTTTGAGAGTTTTCTATACAACCTAAACTATGTGGTGCGTACAAGTAACATTAACACCATGAAAGTTATTCATGACATGAATATGTATCTTATATGTTGATGTGAATTCCATTTAGTGCCTGAAAATAGTTCACCTCATGAATCGTATCCACTCTATGATTTTCTCTAGATTGATTTGGTATATTGAGCGAATTCATTTAACATCATTAATGGAATTTGTGGGATTCACAATGATAATAGGGGACTCACACATTAAAAAATTCTTGACCGAAATATTTTAATGTGATAAAAACATGAACTCCAATTTAGATTGTTTTTATTACTCCCTACCGTATACCATATATTTCTTCTAGGTGATTTAGTTTTTCTCATTATCTTATAATATTCTTTATTCAGTGTTCTACCTCCATCTTAGTTGTGTCACCTCTCTCTGGTAAGTAGTACATCCCCTTCTTTGTTTCCCTATTGTGGTAGAAGCACTGTATTGAGTTTAAGGATTTATTGACCTTGTGGTGATATGTATTTGATCCTATCTAGATCAAATTATTAATATTAAATCAAATAGAGACCTTCATATTGGATGTGATGTGGTGGGTGTGTTTATTAAGGTATGTGTGATATAACATCTTTTATGAATATCATTTATGTTTTTATTCTATTATGAGATATGAGAAATGTTGTTAGGGAATCTATTTCTATCTCTTCTTTGCATCCAATGTTGGGGGATCCCATTTTCGGTAGTGTATGACCATATTTTGAGGAATATGGTTCTATATTTTTCCTTCAATGGATGAACCATATTACTCCCATTTTATAAAAAATATTTTAAATTAATTTTCGTGATTGTCTTGTGTGAAGAAATTGATTTTTGGTACGATGTTATTTATTCATTAGTTTTGTATAAAGGACCAACAAGTTAATTTAAAATCACATTAAATGGATTTCAAAATATTCTATTAAATCATGTTTCATGGAATAATGGGTTGTAGAATTTTATTTAAAATGTGAACCCCATTGAAATTATTTGAGAAATGTGGCACATGAGAAGCCTATGGTATATGTGTGTAAGGAGTATAGTTGGGTCATAATTGATTTCATTATATTGGGGATCACTTATATGGAGTTACTCTACTCTCTAGGCCTATTATTCTAGGATATTCTTGTTTACTCTTTCACTGGGCTAACATGTTGGGTGTTCCTCGGCTCCAAAGGTTTGTTCTTTAAAAAATTTCATGTTCACTAGTAATTCATTGTGGAATGATTAGTTTTCTAGTCTAACATATTGTTATCATTTTCCTATTTAACATTTTTATGGTTTTTTTAAAATTTTATGATTTTATAGTCATTCATTGACTAATTAACTAATTATTTGAAATGTGATTTTAATCTTTCTACCAACCTTTTTAAAAACTGTGTCAAAAGGGAAATATTTTCCATGATTTGGTATAAAACTATTTTACAACATATCATTCCATATTTTCTTTAATGTTTATAATATTATGATTATTTGTATATATACTTGATATTAAACATATAGGTAGGAACCCATTGATTCTATTTTTCTCACACCCCACACAACCCTTAGGTTGTGTATTGGTCTAGTTATGTCTTTGGATGCAGGAAATTAAAATGCACTACCATGAGTTGGAGATGTTTCTACTTGTTGGGATTGGGATGATAGTGCTGGAATCGTGTGTGATTTCCCAAATATAATAGGATTATTTTTCATTTATATTGGTTTTCATTTTTTTTGGACTTGTTCCCTCTCATTTTTTTAGGTTTTGAGTTGTATAATCACTTCTATTTTCTATTAGTTATATAATATATTTCTCCTTTTTTTTCATCCACTATTATTTAAACTATTAATATATATTCCATGTATCTTTCACATGTTGTGAATTTGTTCCCTATGGTTTTCATTGATGCATGAGTTCTAATATTCATCCCATGGGGATGCAGAACACCCTTTTGTTATGTCTATAATTGTATTTGGTGATGGTTTGTGATGTAATTTTGGACCATTTCAATACAATCCCCTTCATAGCTACCACATATAATATATCTCTTTTGGGTATCGTAAGAAAACCCAGTAATTAATTTTTTATTAATGTTCTCAATAGTCATAAAAAGTAACCCTAGATACCATTTGTTTTTATAATAATTCAATCCATTTACTAATATCCCTTTAAAATATTGAATTTAAAATCACCATTGAAACTCAGTATGGAAATTATCTCTCTTAAAAAAACAGATTTAAAAAAGAATAAAACAAAATTATTTTATTTGTCTTATTTATCTAATGGGATTAAATACATTTATATTCTTGTTGTATTCAAAAAGATTCCTAGATAATAAATAAATACTTTCAATTACATGTAATACTTGAATGTTTAATTAATATATGAAATTATAAGTAAAAATTGAAAAACACAAAAAAATTTAATAACTTTAATATAAATTTTCTAAAATCATTCATACATTGTAATAAAAAAAATGATGTTCATGGTTTAATATAAAAAAATTAAAAGCATTTATTAAAATAAAATATCTCATCTCTTATTATAAAAAAATAGAAACCCTAATTTTCTCTCCACAAATTCAATAAATATAATAAATATTATAGTTATATAATTAAAATAATAATTTAAAAATAAATAATTTGACTCTTCAACAATTCAAAATTATTTCATGGGGTTATCATTCTTATAATAGATAGTGTATCGTTTCAAGACTCAGTAATGGGATGAGGGAGAACTGAAAATGGGATTGTATACAATAAAAATACAAGAATCCATTTTATCTGGATACCACTACAGTTCAATTAATCTAGGTAATGGAAATGGAATATTAGGAAACATGAAAATAAATAAGAAATATGGTGAAAGCTAACGTATGATATTCAACCTTGAATTACGGATAGAACTTTTATAATAATTATAGAAGAGATGATAATGTTAGAGGGTCGTTCATAAAAGGGGTATTACTAGTAGGTATAGAGAGAAGTGGGGGATATGGGGCATAATAATAAATAAAAAATTGAATATATAATAAATAATAATAATGTAAAAACCAGAAATTTTATTCTTGGGCATCTTTCTTGGTTTACCCAAAAGGTTTTTCAAACAGTTCAAATACTATGTAATTCATACTACATAGACTAAAGTACTATACATGTTTACCCCTAGATCCCCACATATTTTACTAACCATGTACTGACTCTTCAAACATCACTACCTAAGAGAGTTCCCCAAATGAACATTCTTCGCATGGTTTTCCATACTGTGTTGGTTAACCATGAAACTCATAAAAATCTTAAAAATTATAAATATCATAATACATAAATCATAGAAACAAAAATATTTCAAAATTCAAATAAAATTATATTAAAATAAAATAATCTACTATTTTCATAAGTTTTTGTATTAAATGTTTTTTATTCAAGTTTCTTGATTATTCAAAACATTTGTAGAATGAATGTCTTGTTCTATTGTACACCGTGGTGGAATAATTTACCCTTCTATATTTTAGGTATATAAGGGTAACTAACCACGGTAACCACAACATCATATTTCATGTTTTTCATATTATCTTCGGAAAGGATAGTATGGTGTAGTTTATTTCATAGTTCTATTGAAAAACATTTATTATGATTTTTGATTTAAAAATTAAATTAATAAATTTATATCATTAAAAAATTCAAATAATGTTATTTTAGGGATATTTATTAATTTATAAAAAATTTTGTAATTAATTAATTATAAATTCTTATTTAATTATTAATAATTTTTTTGAAAATTTATTCATTATTTATTCCTTAAAATTTTAAATGTTGATATTCCAATTAAAATTTATTTATATTTTTTGTATTTTTGAATATAAATCAATGGGTTTATTTTATTATCATAAAAATGGTGGTTTGTAAAATTATTATAGCTTCCGTAAATAAATCTGGAATATAAAATAATTCATATTATAAATTATAAATTATTCGTATTAATTTTTAAATTTTTTAAAATTATGGAATATTTATAGTTAAATGATAATATTAAAAATGTGTTAATAATTAGATTTTATTTACAAATTGTTCACAAATAGTTACCTAATGTTTAAATACAGGAATTTTTATTTTATTTATGGGTTATTACAAAAAAAAATTCACAGTTATAAATTTTTTAAATTATACATATTTTTGGTCCCAAATATATAAATCAATTTTTTCTATGATGGAGGTTTTCATTTCTATGCTTGAAATACCTTCTTAATGATTTTATCAACATATCTTAGCATTGTTTTGTAATTGATAATGTGAGATTTAATTATATATTGAATATCGTTTGTGAATATTTGGTGTTAATGTTATCATGAATTTGATTCTACATTGACTAAGGTCTCCCTAGGTATAGGGACTTCGTGTTGGACTACCTATTATCGAGGAGTCTTATGTCTAGTTTATAAAGATGACTGGGGTTGGCAATTTGCCTTCTAGGCTTACTCAAGTAGACATTGTTTTCTCATATAACTCTAAACATTTATTTGTAGATTTCATTTACATTACACATACGTTGAATATGAATATTTATGAATATAATAGACTTCTAATTTAGGTTATATAACCCACACATTGGGTCTTGTAAAGAGTTACACATCAATATTGTATAAAAAAATTTATTTGGTGGAGGTAATATATTACCAAATTAAATTTTTTGAATCATTCGTCAATAAATATAATAACATGATATAAGTTGTTATAATTAAATCCGTCATAAAATAGTAAGTGGGATATTCCTTCCAAGGAGTAATTTTTCAAAAGCATGATCAATCTACAAGGTAGGTTCTACCGTATCATGGTGTCTCTTAATTATCTTCATTTAGGATATAAAGGTAAAGGTAACACATGATCATCCCTGGATAGGTTCCTACCATGATTGGTATCTCTTAATTACCATTTTTTGTATGTTCATGTACTTTTATTGAGGTGACACTTAGATAAAAATACCTTATGAATTATACTAAAGGAATAGAGATTGGTGAGTTCATATAATGTATTTGGATAAAGAGTTCTCCACTCAATTTTCCAAGTCTATCAATTTTTTGTGACTGGGGATTTACATTACTAAAATAATTAAGTGGTGATAGGAATTCCCTAGAGGGAATATTAAAATGATAAAATATGAATTTGGATCAATTAATGTATATGATATCAACATTTATATTTTTATGGGAGTACATTTAATCAAATTTTATATTACATTTTAATAAAACATGATACGCATATGAAAAAATATTATATAGTATAATAATTAAATCAAAATGAATTTTTAAGATATCATCAATCATTTAAAAAGATATACTAAATAGTATAAACTTCCTTGAATGGAATTTGAAGTTGAGAATTTTTCAAAATAAGGTTAGAAAATACAATATTTTGGAAGATCCACTTCTTAGGAATCACACAAGTGATGATGTATATGAAAATTATTTAGAAGAATATGATATATATATATATATGTATATATAATTTAAGTCTATAAAAATATGATCATTACAATAGAGTCAAAATATTAAATGAAAGATGAGCCCCTATAAGACTTTCAAAGAATAGATAACCCGAAGAGTCTCCATTATGTGAACGTAAGGTAGTAATGTTACAAAGTGTCTAAATCAATTTTTAATTATAATATAGAAGAGGGAATATAAATATGTACTCATATAATCAATATTATTCAATACATAAATGAATTATAGAATTTAGGTTCACATATATTTTTTTATATGTCAATATAATTAATTTTACTATAATTATTTGAAATGATTCAATTGTTATTTTGTGAAGTATATTATGAACGATATAAACAACCATTTTCCTAGTCTCATCAATATGTTGAGGATTATATAGTAACACATGGTTGATCCTAGATAAATTGATATTTTGATCGTAAAAAATATAAAATGTGTTTACAATAATAGAGGATGATGGGTTTCCACACAACCATCAGGGTATGTAATGAAAAAGGAAAACAATGATACAATTATGGAAAACCAATACAATGGAGATGAAGATATCTTGGATACTGAAAAGAATATAACAATAAATGTGGATCATCCAATTTTGGAATTTGTTTTATATATTTCATTTCCATCCTTTTATTAAAACATGATACCAACTGTATATTTTACACATTTTTTTTTTAAATATGAATGACATCATAATCAAAAAAAAATTAATGATCAAGCTTGAAGTAGGAGTCCAAGTAATTGAAATTTTCTCCAAACATATTATATTTGAAGGAAATTTTTACCTCTTTACACATAATGTTTAGAATATATATAATCTAGGAAAATTATTTCTATATTTTAATGTACTTTATTGATATTCCCTAGGGATAAAATTTAAAACCATAAGAAGTTAATTTTGTTGAAGTCTTCAAAAATGTTATTTTTAGAAGTCATTCAAGTCTAATATATTTGACTATTTATAATAGGAAAAATAAATCCATACTATGATATTAAATATATTACATTATGATGTTTTAGAAACTCCATGAAAGGACCATAATAGGTATGACTGTTATAAAAATTATTTTATTTCAAGATTTTGGTTAGAATGAATGTGTATTTTAAAATTTGTTGTAAATATATAGAAATTAATAATTATTGAAATAATTGAATAATCAGATGTTTTATATTCAGGTATAATATATTTGTTACGTCAATATAAAGGTATGTGATAATTTTTTCAAAAATCTATGTAAATCTTTTTTGTCTTCATCCTTTATCTTAAAAGATAGAATAATTTCATAGATAATACAGATTTTTTACTAATAAATTTATTTGATTAATTGTATATATATGGAATATGAATCATGATATTCTACGAAAAAAATTGAAAAAGAAAACAAGGATACTAATGTTTTACCAAGTATAAATTTATTATCCATTTTTTTATTAAAATATGACGTTAGGTGTTACCACAACCTATCAGTGATTTATTTTAGAAAATTATTTTTTTATAATCATAGCATTACATATATAATATTTTACATTATTAGTTAAATATTCTAAATGAGACCAAAAAATTTTATATTAAAAAAAGGGTTTTGAATATTTTATCAAGATATTTGGAAAGAATAATGTGACTCAATGGTTAGTGGTAGTATGATTGAACATTTAAAATTTATAAGGTAACAAATAAAGAAGTATACCCATCCAATACAGTTTTTTAACTTAATAACCTAAACGATATTTTTATAAGTGATGGTAATAATAAAATTAAATAATAACATATAGATACCGTTTATAAATTGAAAGTAGTTTCTTGGGGTGTTTCCATTAAGAGTTTGGAATATTTATAAGATTATTTTGAAATCTAGTTGTTGGGTTGTTGTGTAATTCTAGGTCACAGAGGTCCATGATGTTGGGATATTAAAATTTTTAAATACATTTTATCATGCATACACAAATTATTTGGAAATGTTTAATAAATTCTATGGGAAGTCATAGATAAAAAATATCAGATCATATTTGATTTCAAAACATCTTATATACCCAAGGCGCAATGTAAAAATTTTCAACACCAGGTGTTAGGTTGGATGGGAGTTTGTATCCATGTGTTCTATGAAAGATATTATTTTAAAAAAATTGAAAAAAACCCTTACATGCACACCCTTGTTGCACATGTTTTTAGGAGCCCCTCCCTTCTATTACTTTTTATTGATGGATTATTTGAGTACCCAATAGAGAAAACAAGGCAACGATAACCTCAAATATTGATATCGATCATTTTTGTATTGCGGTGTAGCTACTTTAGATCATAGATCAGGCCCAAAGAATCATTATTTCATCCCGAGGTAGGAGTTTTTACAATTTTATTTCCCACCCCCTTTTTGATGCGTTGTTTAAAGTTTGTTGACCCCTTATATGTTTTAGGTACCTCTTAAAGGTTGATCATTGTGTTTCTGGATTAACAGGTGTGATTGTAGCTGCTCGCAGGGTAATTTTTGATGAATTTCACATTTACACATATTATAGTGTAGTGTTTTATTCCATGATTTCTTCCTATTAATGGAAGATGATTTATGTGGACTACACACCGTGTACCTCTAGTTATAAACCATTTAGTGACCCAGTGTCATATGTTATTGGTACATAGTCATGGAATCAATGTGAATGTTCTTGACCATGTGAATGTACAGGACGGGAGTGCACATCCACAGGGTGTCATACATGGACAAAGGAAGATGACACCACCAAGGGTCCGCATAGCCAGGAAACACCATGTTCAATGGGGTACACATCTTGTGTAAGAAATGACTTGGTTATTCATTTGGTGGGAAGACACGACTGCTTCCTCTGTGAGGAAATACATAACAATTACAGCTAGTAAACACCATGTAAGCCTACATTACCCACCCAGATGTACATTCAAAGGATATAGCTAGGTATTCAGGAAAGTTCACATATTGTGCAGCCCCCCTATACACTGTGTAGTCTCCTTTAAGAGGAGTTTTCACCCAGTGTGTTTCCATTCATCGAGGCCCAGATTTAGAGAAGTGATAAGCCTATCCGCCACATTTTTTTGCAAATAACATGATGCGGGACAAGGATTAAACCTAGGATATACGATGTGAGTTGATGTTTGGGGTATGTTGGGTTAAGAATGCTTTACAAAACAGAGGTTGAGTAAGTTCCTTTAGTCTATCCCTATTAGGGTACATGGGACATTACATATTTAGTATAGTATTGTTATCCCATCATTAGGATTTGCACGAATAAAGTTTTGGTATCCCTCCAGAGAGGTCATGGTAGGATCCTCTCTCTTGATTTTAGAGTCTTAGTATATCTCTTAGATGGTCGGGGTGGGATCCTCTAGCTTAATGTTTCCCCAAATAAGTTTCTTAGTATCATTGTGACTAACACTACACGATGATTATCCCATATATTTCAAGACATCCCTGTAGGGTTAATGGAATCATTAGGTATATGATACCCCATGTAGGGGGTATTGATAATGTGGATTCAATTCTTTTTATACAATACCGTACTCAACAGTTGGTACAAGTATGGTTTCAACAATGTTGTTTAATTGACCCTGAACATGGAAATCCATTTATGTAGGGATTATGGTACCATTGAATGTATGATCCACTACATCACAGGAAATACTAAATGATGTTTGTGGAATCATCATGACATAACTACATGGGTGTTTATCCTTTGATTGAGAGATATTTTTAGGATAATGGTTTGGGATAGTGGAGTATCCTAGTGGATACTAGGAGTGATCCCCATTCCTTTGATTACTGATATGTTTTTCTAGTATCGATTTGGGGATTCCCAATGTTGATCATTGGAGGGATCCCCTTTTTTTGGAATGATAATTTCAACAGTTCTAATAGAGAATATTACTTCCCCCTTCGGGAATTGGTGAGATCCCCTATCTCAGTATTGAGATATATTGATCTCAAATTTGAATGTTCTTCACGTAGATATCAATGAAGCGTGTTCTCTTAGATGTATACCCTTTAGAATATATGCATTGAGCCATTGGACTTGTAATACCTGATTGGGTAGTATCTCTCCAATTTGTGATTAGGGATGGTGGATAGGTTTCTATTTGTGTGATATCTATCAGACGAGTGTCATTTAGGATGATATGGTTGGAGGATTATGTGATCTAGGTTAAGTGTTACATTGAGGCTTGAGTAGAAACCTGTCACTGGCTATGCGGTTGTAACCTCATGAGATTTGGAGTTAGAGATTATTATATCTAGGTGTATTTCGTGGTTTTCATTATGGTGTTGTCACCTCCCTAGGTTGACACACAATGTGGTATGAGATGACTAGTCATATATAGTAGAGGATTCTCTACAGATAAATTTTCTCTCTTATTTGGGTTCCCTTGGTTTGGTTCAAGCGAACTGTTTCCTTTCAGTTTCTCACTTTTTGTTGAGGTTTTTCATCGGCCAACTCAGTATATTCATACTCGACCATACATGGGATTTTTTGACACATTTTGTGTCTTATCATGATCATATGACTTTCGACGGAGTCCTAAGAGGACTCAAAGAATGCAGTGATTAAATAGCTAGACCAACTGAGGTGTTTACCAGATCTTGTCTAATGATCATTCCGACATGTGTAGTTGACATATATCACCTCCTTCTGGGTTGGTTGGATGCATTTATAGTTTTCTTTTGTGGTGCATGTTTTTTTTAATTTTTTTACTTCTATTGTACTCTATTTTAGGATATAATTAGGCATTATTTTTTTTGTTATATATATCAATATAGAATAATGGTGGTTTATTTGGGTGTGTTTATACAATTACCTTAGTAGAAGGACTCCCATGTGTTTGATATCCTAATCGGTGCTAGATTCCATCCCATGGACAATGGAGGAAAGCATGAGAGTTCCAAATCAACACCATTTTGTCGGGTAAGGATAGAGTGGTATCAGAGTGGGTTACACTTTGGGAAATCTTTGTTTTGAGCTTGGTTTGGGTTGCATAGTGACAATGTTTTTGTTATTTTGAGATTTTTTTCGGGCAATAGACACTAGTGTAGTTTTGGTGGTTGATGTATCCATTCATCAGGAAACTGATAACTAATTTATTGAATGATAACATTAGGACATTGGTCATAAGGAAATAAAGGAACATGGATCCTATAGGCTTGGGTGTTGGATTCTTCATTATTCATTTTTGAGTCATTTTTGCTGATATAATCTGTTCCCTTGGTGAATCTTGATACAATATTAGGATTCCACCATGATGTTTTCGAAAGAGGGTACTATGACAGGATTTCAGTGATGATCTACCATGTGTTGAGGCTATGGTAATGGGAACTAGTTTTTAGGATGGGACTCCATGTGTTCCACTAGTTGATCCATTGCCTATCAGGAATCGTGTTTACTAGACGTGCATGCTGAGGATGTGCATCAGCTGAGTGAAATTCAGTTATTCCAAAGGCAGTGAAGTCTGAGGTAGATGGGTTATGCCGATTCTCAAGTAGCTGATAACATTCTTGTGCTAGACACACATGTTTTCTACCTTGTGAGGCCACCTCTAGATAATATGGTGGCCTTTGGAGGAATTCTTCTATATGTTTCATTCGGATGATGGTGGAGTCTTTTGACACATACCAATGAAGAAGAGACACTCTATTCAGTAATGATTGAGTGTCTATTTAGAGAGATGTTCTATCAGGCCACACTATTGTTTGTGCATATACAAGAGCTTCTATTGTTCTAGTAGTGTATCATAACCATGGAGGAGTACAAAATGTTGTTTATAGACATGTTGTGTTTCTCCCTAGATATGGTTAGAGATATTTTTTTTAGAGAATAGACCATTTTGATGCCCTTCAACTAGGAATTAGGGCATTAGTGTTGCCATTGTGCAACCCCACCTATGTTGGGGTGATTTAGTGGTCTATGGATGTGGAGAGAATTATGGATTATAATACACATCCCATTATTGTCGAGACCATATGGTATGAGACCTTAGATGTTAGTTCGTAGTTGGTAGTTGATGGTATGGTCATGGATCCAGGTGTTTGAGAAACTTTAGTATGTGATCTCAGGACAGAGGGTCCAAGAATCAGGGCTTCCATGGCAGTTTTGTTCATCCATAGGGGATTATTTCCTAAGAATTCTATATTATATTAGAACATGATAGATAATTTACTACCCATCATGATTCTAAGAGGTATCTTGTCAATGGGCATCTTTGGAAGATTCATCATTTCCATCATGGAGTTCTCTAGGGAAACATATGTAGAAAATGAGTGGGTGGAGGAGTAGGAGTTTGAAGGCAGTATGAGATGCCACCCCCTCCCCTAGGTTGTCCACATGAAACTCTAAGTGTTGGGGATGGGTGGTGAAGAAATCTAAAGTCCATAGAGGCCCGTAACCTAGTGGTACTAAGGATGGATTGAGGAATTCACAATTTTCATTCTACGTTTTCTTTTAGTAATTATAAGACAATATTTTAAGGTACTCAATATATTATTCATTTTGCTCGATATTTTATTAGGGTAACACAGGGTGGGGTAAGACCTTGTATTGATTTTGTTCAATGTATCTTCAAATTCATGATAAAGAGGGATACTTCCCCCAACAAGATGTGTATTTGTGATGTATTCAAAACTTGTGGGTGAGCCAATTACTCCCAAAGCAGATAATATAACGGTTTTGTTTATGATTCCATCAGGCTTGTGTGTTCAGGTGAGCATTCTATGTTAGAGTTTTTATTGATTGGTCATATTAAGACCCAATGCGTTTTTTGGGTATCCCTACTACATTGTGAGTACCGTCATGTGTTATGTTTTAGCTTTCAATGAAATATTATTTAGGTTGGAATCGTTTGGTATTTTGTAACATCAGAGTTATAAGAATTAGGGCTAGTTTCCCCACATGCATGTGTTCTTGACACATGTTATAAAATCATGAAGGACAATTAGTGTCTCACATAGAGGAGAGCATCGTGATATAGTGGATGAGTCCCTTTGACGTGAATATTATGAGAAGGATTTAAATGGTCTCTATATCAGTTTAGTGATGTGTTGTATTTATAGACACCATGAATATAAATGGACCAGGTGTTCAATGTTTCCCTCTTATTGTAGATGAGAACACATGCTGTTATTTTTTCCTCAATTTTGATTTTATTGACTTTGAAAAAAGTGTGTTTGATACTTGGGATTCCATTATGTTCATGATACTAGGTTGAAATAGAACCCTTGGTAGCCTTAGTGGTGTTCTTTGTGAGATTTTGGCATGGGTTTCTGAATTGAGAGCTCATTTTATTTCCCATGAACATATGAATCCTCTTTTTAAGGAAAAATGGATTAAGGTGGGGATGATGTTTTGACTTGGTTTTTTCCTTATAAGACTTTGTAATAATTAAAGAATATTTGTGAAGGAAGGTAATTATTCGGTGTTGTATTTCATGTCCCATAGAGGCTCGACATAGTGATATTAAAAATACTATTTCATTAAATTGTGTTTATTTAGATGTTATGTATAACTCCTGAAAATTTTTTCAGATCAGAATTATGAGACTATGTTTGAGTATAAAACATCGTGTTTACCCTAGGAATGGATCAAAGAAATGAGGTGTCACCGATCTCTGATCTTGAGGGATATCACTCTATATTATTGTTGAAACAACATTGGAGCATAGATTTTACACTGAAACTTGAGGTTTTCTGCACGAGGTAGGATTATTTGAAATTTATGACCCATAACACATTTTGATGCATCTTTTTAAGGTTTTAGACCCCTTCGATGCTTGATTGGGACCCATTAATGGTTGATATATGAGTTTTTGGTTGAACGTGTGTGATTATATAATATTTTAGGATAATTCCTAATTGGTTTCCCATCTACAAATAATTTAGTGCAGTGGAAAAAGTTCTGGGTACTTCACATTCGGGGAAGATAAGTTTTGGGGAGAACATAATATGTACCTCTAGTCACACACCATGTAGTGAACCTATTTCATGTGGCCTAAGGACATCGTCAGGGAAGACATGTGAATGTATATATTCATGTACATTTACAAGGACATAATACATGTGCATGAGTTTTTGTACATGGACACAGGAAGATAACACTGCCTAGTGGTCATTTAGCAAGGATGTTCCATGTACTCTAGGGTGCACACTATGTGCGAGACATGGATTGGGAAGAAGTGTGAAGGGAAGGCAAGACCAGGTCTAGGTGAGGTGATACAGACTGTGTATTTAGGGTACATACCATGTAACCCCACATTCCCTATAATTATTTTCATTCGATGGACATGGTAGGAGGCTAAGATGGGGTCACATGCCATGCAGTCTCCTCTCATATGAGTTCCCACACATTGTATCTCCATTCCTCGAGGCTTTGATTAATGTGTGTGAGTAACATACAATAAGAATCCTTCCTCAAAGAATGTGATAGTGTCCACAGTATGGTACTGGGAGATGTGTGTTGTGTTGATGTTGTTGGTCACAACGGTTAGTGATGTTTGGACCAACTCTATCCCTATGAGGGTACATGTGAAATTACATGCTCGATATAGGATTTTAATCCCCTTATTAGGATGGTCAGGGATGGACATATTTTTTCCTTCCTAATAGGTTGGGGGGAAATCCTCTATCATTTCATAGCATCCCTCCAGAGAGGCTGCGGACGGATCCTCTTGCATGTTGTCTCCCAATATTGGGTTCTTGGAATCATCATTATGAATAATATAGGGGCAATAATACCTATATAGAAGGAAACCCCTATTGGGTTAGTGGCATTGTTATATATATGATCTCCTATATAGAAGGCTGAGATAGTAGGATTCCAAAATAATTGGATATAACATCCCCTACGCAGCAGTTGGTACCTGTAGGGTCGGACAACATCAGATATATGATCCCCTACCCAGATAATGGTTTATATAGGTTTTTTAGTATCATCGGGATTCTAGCCCCCCTACTTCGCAAGATATTATATATTGGATTTTTGGAATCATCATGAACAACAGTTTAAGGGTCGTGATACCCTATCAGTGTGAGATTATAGGGTTACCGGTTTGATTTTGTTGTGTACCATTGAGGATCTAAGGAGTGATCCCCTAACCAATGAGTTATGGCGTAGTTTTCAAATCATGGTTCATAGTGTCACCCAAAAAATACTGTGAGAAATTACCATTATATCGATTGTGACCTCTCACGGTTCATGTAGAGTTTCTAGCATCCCCCATCTGGGATGGGTTAGATCACATATCCGAGTATCGATATTTTCTAAGCAGTAGTGTGACGTTTATTTGAGTAAGTATTTGATTCTAGTGTTTTAATGGATGTGTTCCCTTTTGGATGGTATATTTGTGTCATCAACCTTGTGATATTTGATTGAGTAGTATCTATATGAGGTTAGATCGGGGATGGTGATTTAGTTCCTATTGGATAGATATATCTCGAATGATTATATTCTCGAGTGATAGAGTTCATGGAGTATTTATTTAGGATGGAGTGTTCCATTGATCCTTGAGTAGGAACTTGTCTATATACATGAGGTCGGATCCTCATAATATTTGGAGTCTGAGTTGAGTATATCTGGGATTATTTCGGGGTTTTCAATGTAATGTTGTCACCTCCCATGGTTGAAACACCATGTGGTATAAGATGACTAGTCATGTATAGTTAGGATGGTCTTGATATGGATTTCCCCCATTTGATTTCCCTATGGATGTGTTTACTGAATCGTTTCCTTTAAATTTCTCTCTTTTCTTTTGAGTTATTGGGTGCTTATTTAGTATTTTTATACTAACAACTAGATGGGTTTTCCCTCACATGTTTTGACTTTTTTAGACAATAAGCCTTTCAACATAGTCATTCGATGACCAGGGTTGGCGGATCCTAAAGTGATAGAAAAACCAAGAAGTTTATGAGAGCTTTCCTAAGAATCTTTCAAACGGGTGCATTAGGAAGAGATCTCATACTTCTGATTACCTTGTATTATTTTTATGTTTTCTTTTATTGCACATTTATTATTATCTTTTTTACTTATAATATTTACTATTTAGGGATAGAAATAAGAACAATATTCTTTTATGTTATATATCTTTTCACTATTTCATGGGGGTATAATTCAGTGTGTTTAAACATGTATCTTAAGATAAAGCCTCTCATTTGTATGATAGCCTACTCAATGCAAGATGAGAGTCCTTGGCTTATAGAGGTAGGCTTGTGGAGTCATGCCTAGAGCCTTTTTGGGTCGAGCCATGATAGTTAATATCACTATTTCCTCTAGGGTTATATCAAAATAAGATTAATGTTATCTTCACTCCATATAATAGATATATTGGGATATATGACAATAAATAAAAAGGTAAAAAGTTGCATTTAGTATCTTTGAATAAGTGGAGATCACTCTATGATTGTACCAGTCAAAAAAATGAATTGAATTACCCTCAAATCCTAAAAGTGTTCAGGGTTTGTTGAAAACGAGATATTTATAGAGTTTTATTATATTTCCTAAAAAAATATTTGAAAATTTATCCTAATAGAGATTAGGTTTGAATTGTTTTCATTAAATCAAGTTGACACATTAATTGAAGTGAGAAGTAAAATGTAAATTACTACAATGATTATTATGATGCACTTAGAAATAGTTATATGTAAACAACAAAATAATACATCCTAACATTTGATTATATGAAGATAAAAAGTTAAAATATATTAAAAGAGTGGAAAATTTAGGAATATTATTCTTAAATAACAAAATTATTCGTATTTTCATACTTTATAATTGATTATTACTAAGTAGTTTCTGGGAGGGTTTTATCAGTTGGTTTCAGATAGATCGGAATTGAAAAACCTATAATGTAATGAGTAAAAAACCCCATAAAGTACATCCTTCATAAAGATTATCTTATATATTATTATATATAATATGATAGAACAATACATATATTGGGTTTGTTATGTATTCATATAATGTCCCATACATTTCATACATAAATATCATATCTTATTATATGAATATTCAAAAAATAGTTTTATGATCCTTAAAAGAATCTTATTGGTTTAGAATATTTGGATACATAGATACCTAAAAACAAGTTCATAAGAGATATAAATCATCCCCAATTATTTTATTCACTAATCAAACCCCTCATAAAAATTTAAAACCTAAATCCACTCTTCAAAACATGTGGAAAGTAAACCTATGGGTGATAATATATTATCATTAAAGGTAAACCAGGGAGATTTATTTGATCATAAAAAATAACATTTGAACAAGGGAATGGGGACAAGAACATAACATTTGAAAACTATACACTGAATATCATATATCCCAATCTTGAGTAATGAAAAATAATATGATAGTTCATAAGACATGACTCATAATGGAATCAAAAAACAAGATATGTGAGAGTATAATTGTGGCATGACACATAAGTGTGTACCATACATATAAGTATATAAAATCATCTCAATAATACTCAAAGATCACATTTAATTCAATCATATTGGATATAGTTCACCCACTAATCCAATGTATCCTTATTGTAGGTTCACTCTTGAGACATCATAGTGGAAGGAGTCCCCTATTAAAATAGGATCATTCCCCATTCTAATCCTTATTATCTCATGAGATTTCCATATTCACCAAATGCATTAGAGGGATATTCAATTTCGGGACCACCTATCACATAATTTAAACAATGAATTTTTTCCATAACATCATAAATCATTTATCAATTTAGAACCCATGTAATAATAATAGGTTTCCCAATCATTTCATCATATTATAATTAACCCATGAGAATGAAAAGAATTCCATTGAATCATCCTTAATGAATCATCCTCGTAATCTATTAAAAGAATTAAATTGGATGGTATGATTTTATTTAATCCCCAATAAATCATTAGAAACATCGAATGATTTCATCGTAGATTAAAATACATTTAAAAGATATTCACCGTTTTTTTTAAATTAGATATTTCATTTTAAAATCAGTTCATTAAAATATGCAAATTCAAAAATATTATGGATATTGTTTTCTTTTATAAAATCCTTCAAACATATAATTTATGCTTAAAATCAATCATTGGTCCTGATGGTATGATATTCTACTCTTTTATTGTACATTAAAATAAAAAATCTTTTCACATTTTCATTAAAAATTCAGAAAGCCGTCATTTAAAAAATAAGAAGACTCATTTTAAAAAATCTATAATAAAATAAATTACGGGTACTATTTAGAATAAAAAATAGTATTATAACAAAAAAATTATGAAAACCATTTTCAGAAAACATTGTCACGGATGGAAAATTAATTTTGACTAAAAAGAGAAATAATGTTCATTTTTCTTTAAAATCATTTTATTTGTCCCTTGTGTTATTAATGAAATGAAAGTGGAAGGGAAAATTTAATATCTAAATTTATAAAATGGCAAGAATATTAATTGTAATTATTGAAGGTGGATCATGAAATTTTGTCATAATAAATTTAATCATAAACAATCCCATTAAATAAAGAGATTGTAACATTACACCCTTACCTGAGGTTTGGTTTATTTTTTATGTGGTTAAACCTCATATATAATAATTTAAAATTTATTATTCATATAATAAAATAATAAATTTTATTATTTTAATATAATATATAACCCACTTATGACATATTATCAATCATTTATTAATATTTACATGTTAATATAATTATTTCCATGTGATAAATGTTTCATTTTTCATGAGAATTTCTGTTTGGTATTACTGGTCCTTGAAATTTGATCATGGTTCATTAATGTTAATATTTTTAATAATGGTATAAATAAAACATATATTCAATTTATGTATATTTAGAGTTATCCATTTAATTTTGAGATAGAAATACTAATTACATCATTAATGCAGATGTTCGTTCGTACGTACTGATAGACAATGTTTTAATCTTTTGATGGGTGGATTGAGAAAAGATAAAGAATAATTCATCTTTAAAAGATCAGTATTATATAGTATATATCTTACATATTAATTAAAATAATCCATATTGTCTTCCATTTAAAAAAACTGATCGCATCACTTTTAGAAGCGGGTTGTCCACACATATGCACATGTGACATTATCGTTTTCGAATAGATGGGAAGGATGTGGATAATGTTTGTTACATCATAATAAAAAAATTATTTATATTTAATATACTAAAGTAATTATTTAATAAATTATTCCTCAATTTTTTGAAGGTATAAGAAGAAATAAAATTGAAAAGGCTTGGTTAAGAGTTATTACTATTCCTTGAGAAACCTCCTTTAGGTCACACATTTGGCATGAAATGATTGTATTTTGGAATTAAAAAAAGAAATATATAATGGGTATGGATGATAAGATAGTATTATGGTATATATTTTCTATTTCGAAGGCTGATTATGTTTGGATAATATAGGAAAGGTCGTATCCTTTTAGAGATGAGGGAAAATACACACTTGAAATTACTTAAAAAGTTAAATAAAATATACCATGATGGTTTAATGTGGCACCAAGGAACCAAAAATTAGTAGATAAGAAGGAATATGTTATAAATAAAATCAAACAATCACATTTGGGAAATTTTAGGATACATTTTAATCGTTAATGTTTAGTTAAACTACATTAAACCCATTTTAAACTTTGTCGTGATACCATAAATGTTTACTATAATTATATCATTATATGAACAAAATTAAAAGGGTCCAAATTTTTTTGAATATTATGAATATAACGTTGAATATATTCTATAATATTGAATTTATATTACTGGTAGAAATTTTATTTTATATAAGAACACAATATAGAAGAAAATAGTTTTTTGAAAAGTATCCAATGTAAGAGGTTAAATTAATTAAACATGAAATAATGTATTAAATTGGTTAATATGATTTTTTTGGATCAGTAATTAATAAATTAATATTTTTATAATTTTGGGGAAAGTTTAAATACAATTATATCTTCTAAAAAATCCATTAAATTAAAAGGCCCAAATACAATTTGAAATATGAATAAAATATATCTTTAATTCAAACTATTCATGCTCATGCCCCTAAAATTATAGTAACGGTATAAAATTTATTATTTAACACATAAATTATACATTTGGTTAAAAAAATACCCATAAAATAGGGGAAATTAAAATATTATATATATTTTAATATTTTTTCCAATGGGTTTTAACTAATTTTACCTCTTTTACTAAGGTGAAATATATTTACTACATTCTATATTCATAATAAAAAAAATAAATTTGTACCTATTATATTATATTAATTATAATGATTTCAAATTTGGTTTAAATTTTAACATATTAAACATATATAAGTATCATAATTTAATTAAAAAGTATACCTTCATAATTTGATGAAAAGTGGCTTTTCAAAAAAATGTTTTCTGTGAAAATTATATATAAAAATCTATTCTAATGATATAAATTGTATTATTCATAAAATAATTGAATTATTTATCGATTTAATCCCATTTAAAAAAATATAAATTTATAAATCCTTTTAATAAAATGGATTTTTTCAAAAAAAATTAGCATTTCTTCTATTCATCAAAAAATAAATCATTTCAAAAAATTATCAAAGATTCACTATAAGATAATTACAAAATGATAATTTCGAAACTAAATTTATTTTTTTTCAAATAATTTTCCAAATATATTAATTAATTAAAATTTTTACCGAAAAAATGGAAACCATTTTTTTAAAATATATTATTAGATAATATAATGAGTTTTCAAAAAATATAGAACATAATTTTCAATATTTTTTATTAATATAATACTTTTATACATATGTTTTTAAAATTTGGTTATTCATATTCATATCCTTGCGTTCAATGGATCGGTTATAACAGTCATGTTTAGATAATAATATTTATTTTTATGTTGTGGCTCATTAAAACTTAGTATTGCGTGCAACAAATGATATCAAAGAAATACAAATTTTTATAGGGAAATATATCATAAAATATTTGGGCGTTACATTATAAATCCTTTAATATGAATTTATACCTTGAAATAATGTTACTTTGACCCAAAAAATGATGATATATTTGTTTCATCACGTCCTCTAGTTCACAGGTATCTTCTTTGATTTTTTTATTCCTATAATGATCATTAACCAGGTGAGTAGTTTTGTAATTTATTAATTTTTATCTATAATCCAAAATTTATAGAATTTGTTCTCAATATAAAATTTTATGATCTAATAGTATGAAATATGAGTTTATTTCGTAAGATCGATGAGGTACATAGTTCCTTATGAGAGATACTTAAACACATCATAAAATTATGAGTGGTTTTGTGTGTAAGGACACAACCTTAAAAAATTACATAATCTTGGATTAAATGAATAATTCATATTGAGGTTATTTTCAGGTTTATATCTATATATAATTAGGTCATATCATATATATATCTATTTGAATATTACAAGTGTATATTTCTACTTAGTATTCATTTCATCGTAAAATAAAAAACTCTAGAAAAAAGAGTCATGTCTAGTTCCATATTATAGATATCATGAATTTTACTTGATACCATACATGACCCTATTAGTTTTTTAGTCCTGTATAAAATATTGGATGCAAAACATGGGATGTGCATAAAAAGCTCAGTAAGGGTTACACAAAGAAGGAAAACTACTTGTTTTTCAAAACAACAATTAAACGATGAATACTTTTTCATAAGTAATTATTTTCACCTTTATGAAGTAGTAAATAATCATCACTAAATTAAATATCATTTATTATTATTTTTTTACCAAAATATTTCCATAAAACCCATAGAAAGAACACATAACCTATAAAGGTTACATTAGACATAAACATACTTAATTGGAATAACCATATAGCCGACTTCCACACATATCAGTAAATGAAATAGGCATACAACTGACTTACATACCCAATGTGTTGGGGGTTATAAAGTAACCACCCATCTTGGTTTATCATGTAACCACCCGTCATTTGGTTTATTACGTAACCACACATCAAATGTCAAAGTACCATTACAAAATCATAACACATAAAATATTTCAAATATAAACATTTCACTAATAAAATATCATTTTCATTCAAAATAAATCATTTCAAATATTGATATAATAAATCAATTTCAAAAACCATTTTCAATACCAAACACCCAAAAATATCATAAGGGGGTTCTTTTTCATTTTAAAAACATTAAGGCTTATAGAGGAAGCCAACTGACATTTACGGCCGTGGAGAGTTTATTGTCATCAAAAATGTTAAAAACATTCTTTTTCTGTTTAGTAAAGCGCATCATAGAATTTTTATTCCATTTTAATGAAATTAAATGTCAAAGGGCTTTATTATATACAGTATAAAAGAATTTCTTGTATAAATCAATGTAAGCCTCAATGAAGGGAGATTGAGACGAAGTCCCATACCTCGTATGACTTGATGCGTTCATTCTATAATTTCCTAAATAATACATTGTAGTTAAATTCTACTTCATTAAGATCCCTTTTCAAGTTTATTATTCATTTTATATTACTTATTACCATTCTATAACAATTATTTATTTATTTGAGTTCATATCAGATATTTTTTCGATGTTCGGAACATGAGTTTAAAGTAAACATGTTAAAATTATAAAATGTCCATGTGATAAAAAGTACATTATCTCCAGAATGATTTTCATTATGTAGATATAATATATATAATATATATTTAGTATTTATATGTATTTATAATAGTACATAACATTTGGAGATAAGAAATGAAATGCACAATTCATGGAGGCGGTAAGCCATTCGTATGCAATAACACTAATTTAATTTATATTTCATATTTTAATGGAATGAAAATTTAATTATACATAACTATATTATAATTTCAGTATAATATCATATATATATTAATTAACATCATCCTTTATATGCCCCACATATGGAATGAACGAGTCATATAATTTTTGAGTGGATGGTAGTCCGCACTTCCTCAAATGAAATTATCACTTTTACCCATTATAGAAACAATAATGGTATGATATAAATGAAAAATACCCGAGTAAAGTCTCAATATTAAAATAATATATATCACACATAAATAAAGATTTATCTTAATGGGATCCATGAGAGGAAGTATGAGATAATTTAACAATCATCATTTCGTGAGATGTTAGTTTCCCAGCCACAGAAACAGTATGATCTTTACCCATTAAATGGAGGTCAGTGTGAGTATAATTCGAATCCTTCTCAAAAAAACATCATTTTATATTTTATAAACTAGTTTTTTTAAAAAAAATAGTGTTTATGGGGTTGGATAAGTAAAATAATAGAAAACCTCTTAAGGGAAGACCTTACCATTAAATAGGGTAACTCCCTTTGGTTTGAACCAAAAGGTTTATTTAAATTTCCTTCTGAATAGGGGAAAACTTTTAAGATGAATATAGGGATGTAAGTATATTAATTGGGCAGCGGTTGGATGAGCCAAGTGGCTTGAGAGGTGTGAGGAATGAGTTAGAAGTGAGGTTTCTATATAAGGGGGGAAGTGGCTCTTTTAGAATGTTTGAAAATATTATTTTATTATATAATGATTTTCTGATTCTAAAGGTCCAAAACATATTAATGTCGAATATTTGATTACACATGTTTGAAATAAAATCATCCAATAAGAATTGTATAGGTTTTGGGTATTGTGTTAATCTTTATAATATTATTTAATTAAATCATTCATTAATAAGGTAAACACTCTATCATTATTGTGTCATAAATAAAAATATTTTTTTGATGTCTAAAAATTATAAAAGAAATACCATGATGTAACCAAAATATTTTATTGAAAATTTTTGGTATTTTTCTGAAGACTTTTAATTTTTTATAAATAGTGAAAAACCCTAAGTGATTGTTTAAAAAAAAATTTATTTAAAAATTTATTTATTTTATTTAAATTTATTTTATCTAAAAATAGATACATAATACCTATATAATTTCAATTTAATTCATTGGAGTCATTTTATAATTATTTTAGATATATAAAATTTTTATTTAACATTTTACCGTCTTTTACCCACCTTCTAGGAGAATTTTCAAATTTGCATAAAACATAATTTTACCAAATCTGTGAGTTGAATTTGGAAAATACAAGAAACACCATTTACAACAGTATATGAAATTTGGTTCAATAAGATGAAAATTATTTGTGGTTAATAGTAACTTTTGACTTTTATTTACCATGATTAAAAGTAAATAATGTAATTAAGGGAAAAAATGATATCATAATTACCTAACACATGTCCAAATTCTATTAGATAATTGGAATTCAATCAAAAAAAACCTTAGGAATAAAATATGATCCTCATTGGTCCACTTGTATTAGATTAGGACATTTATTATTTTTTATATTTTAGGACGAGTTAAAAGTGTTAAATTCAATGTTTATTAACTAAATAATTTTTTAGATTGGGATAAACACAATATATATTCGACTATAAATATTCATTAGAAAGATAAAAATATTTCCTTCTTAATGGTATTTTATTTATAATTTTTACAAATTAAATAATATAATTTATTTCTGACACAATGATGATGCAATAATTACATTATTAATGAAATATTAAAATAATTGATATTATAACTATCCAAATAAATGTAAATAAAGACTTCAGATGAATTACAAAAAAAAAATAGGTTAATATGAAATGTTAGGGTTGATAAGATAAATTTTTTTCTAAAGTGATAATGTTTTTATGACTTTCCAAAAATTAAAAAACCAAATAGTGTCAAAATTGACAAAAGTAAATTTTTAAAACAAATAATATATTATTGGTTGATATAATATTCTTGAAAAACTAAGATTTTTCCAAAGGACTTAAATAATATTTTATAAGCCATTAATGAATATATTTAATGTAAATAACAAATATAACAAGTTAATTATTCTGTATATATGATATACCATCTAATTTCAAACGATTTCACCATCAATATAATGATATTGTCGCTCTTGCGTACGTACGAATTACCATCTCCATGAAGCGATGAGATTTATTCCCTACATTAACCATTCTATGATCATTATAAAAATATATATTATTAATATTTATGTAATATATGACATAATAATGCTACTGGATATATATATTTATGTATATATATATATTTACATACATATATCTTATTCACTTACATCTGTTCAATTCGATAAAAAAAGGGAAACAATGTTTATGTGTATGTACGGCCTACCGTCTTAATAAATGGTGCCTTTAATTTAATATATATATCTATTATAAATAATTATATTATAAATATATATGATATATAAATCAAGGATTATATTCTGTAAGTATTTGAGTCATGATCTAAATAATACGACCAGGAATAACTAGTTAAAACGCATACGATAAAGAAAGAAATTATTAAACAAAATGTTAATTTAACATGGAAATCATTATTAAGTGGGTATTTTAATGTCATAAATGAATCATGTATGATATAATAAATATGATTATGATCTGGTATAATTTAATAACATACTATGGTCATTATACATGAAGTTAAACGTACCCTCGACTAAATGAATGTGCAATGTAAGGGTTAATTTCACAATCTCTTTATTATCCGAGGTTGTTTTTATGTGACTATCTACTGAGAACTCTTTATCATCCATATCTGTGTTTCATAAAAATATTTTAAAATTTATAATTTTAAAAGTTTATGGAAGGGTCTCTTTAACTATATCATCATTTTAAATGGGTTAAATATTTATTCTTCTAAATCATTCAAACTAATGTCCATGTTTTAAAAATGGTTTTTAAGGATTTGTTTATTTTAACATCAATGTTTTTAAAAAGTTAATTCCATTCAAATGATTCAAAGTGGTGTGGGACACTTTGATTCAAAAATTTATTTAAATGTATTCAATTTTGAATTGTGTGACTTTTAAGTGTTTTCCTGAAAAAGTGATATTTCTCTCAAATAGTCTTCCAAATGATTTTCATCTATGTCAACATCTATTGATATATTTTAGACTTGTTTGATGTTGATTTATTTTGATAAAAATCTTCCATATTGTGTTGAAATTTTTGTGATATGTTTGACTGTGGATATGTTATTTTTATATCATTCATGGATTATGGAAAAATTAATTTCATTTTGTATACTAGTTTTAATAAAAATGTTTATGTTATCGTGAAACATTTTCATATGAGGAATGCATTAAAATTAGTAAGGGACGGGTGGAGCCCACTATAGCTCCTCGACGCATCGGTAGGTATGAGGAGACAAACTAGGGACTTGGCACAAGTCCTTGAAAAAATCTTATTTGTAGTCTTGGCACAAGGCCTTGACTATGTGGTCATGAAGTCTACAATTATGAATTCCAGCATTATGAAATTAACTATTGATGTTACATGTGATTATTCGAGTAGTTGAATATACATTTGAATAATTAAATAGAATTATTTTATTTATCTTTTCTATATTATGATTATTTTTATGTTTAAAAGGCTTTTGTTTTCTATTTATATATTGCCTTAAATGATTATTCCTATTTGTGAATTTTTCTCCTATATTGTTATCCTTAATGAGCATTTGATCTCCACCCTTTCTTATGTTTTGTTTTCCCATGATTCCATGAAGTGTATTATGATGGATAAACAGGGTTAATCTAGGGGATTAATGGAGTTCTCAAAAGATCATTTATGTTGTTTTTTATTTTCTAATGTGTAATGTAACGTTCATTTATGCAATCTATTTTACAAGACTGTAAAACTGATTGATATTTTGGGACTTGATTCTTTGTAATCATGCCATTGTATTAAAATAATGCACTAACTTTAGGATTCTTGGGTCGAGGATTCACAATTTCTCTAAAATTATCTTGATTTTTCCCATCACTTTGGCATTCGATTTCATGTTAACCATCCATTGAATATGTAAAAAATTTACCAACCCCATTGAGACCAATTCCTCCATGTTCCCTTCCACAGTTATTGCATAAATGAAATATCATCTTCTCATCTATATGATGTTTATAACTTCACTTTATTTCTTTTCTTTTATATTATTAAAACCATGATATTTATTGGTAAATCCAATATGTATTTCATCCTTGATAACACATTGAATTGTTTATTCTTATCTAAAAAAATGTTATTTTTAACACCCTTTAAAAACATTGATTTAAGACAATAATGAATCAAAAAACCTTATATTCAAGTTTATTGATAATATTAGAATCATACCTAACAATTATTTTAAAATTATCTACATTGGTAATAATGGATTCTACATCATCATAATATAGGTCAAGGAATTAATTCTTCATTTTCGTACGAAAAAATGAGAAAATTACTTTTTGATAAGTAATATATTAAACTCATCGTACTACATGGATTTAATTTCATCCCATGTACTCTGGATATTGATAAGAGTCAACTGTTGATCTTCTTGGCCTTCTAATTGATAAATAACTAAATTAACACTTTCATGATATGAACATTGGATATAGTAAAATATATATTCTTGTGGTGGTAATTAATTTCAAAGAAACTAATGGATTAGAGGAACCATCTAATAGTCGGTGGATATTTCCACATGAAGGATTCAACAGAATTTTGTTCCATCATTTGATTTTTTTTGTAGCTCAGCCTAACTAATATGATTATAAAGTTGATTAAGTATAAAAACAAAAAATTTAATTCCATTCCCCATAAAATTTAGTCACTCAAGAGGATACTAATTTCATTATCCACAAAATTCGGTATTAATAAGATTCCTTTGGGTTCTATTTATTGAATAAAACCAAAAATAATATTGTAGGAAACAATAATTGTAGTGGGAAACCTCATAATAATAATAAAATAATTTAAGGGACTTAAAAATAATGACACATTATTTAATATATATGAAATTATAGGTTTATTTTATTTAATTAAAGGTCTATTTGTATCCTTTATTATGGTTTATAAATTTTCATTATTTATCCCAGAATATCATATTGGAGTTTAAAATAAGGTGGGTAGTAATGGAAAAATAACCATGCACTCGAAGGAGGGAAGATATGTACTCAACAAAACCCTTTCATTTTTGTTACCCCTATATGAATCTATGCCAAATACATGTCAATTTTTTTTATCCAGATAAGAATTTTTTACCATGAAAATTGCTCTACTTTCTTTACTATAACATAGTATGTTCTTCCATACAATGATAATCTAAATGGTTATCAATAATGTTTTATCATCCCATTTTAAATAGCCAACTATAAAATTCTAGGATTACAACTATTATGAAATTTTTTATCTATACATAAATATCACATTTTATTATATGAATATTCAATAAAAACATTATGACCCAAACCATAATCAAATAAGCTTACTATATTCAGAAACTTTGATACAGAAATTAAATGTTCATAACATATCTACATTGTCTCCCACTATGATATTCATAAAAATAAATCTTTATCGGACATGTCATACTTAAAACTATTATTTCTAAACGGGAGAAAGCTAACATTAAAAGAGGTGAACTCATATTCTTTGTAATGGTAAGCAAGGGAAATTTTAATGATCACATAAACGTAACATGAGAATAATGGTATGATAACATGATATTACGATTTCAAAATCAAAGCATCCATATCATAGATCATAATATTGTTTTATAGAAAAAAATTAGTTGTTCATAAGACATGAATCGTAATGGAATCAAAGAACATGAGCTATAAGAGCATAAAATTTGCATTAGATCTAATGTTTTGGCATACACATAATTATACAAAATAATTTCCATAGTAGTCAAGGATTACATGAAACACTATTATATTGGATTGGTTTCACTCCCAAATCCATCATATCCACAGTCATGTTTCACATACAATATATCATTGTGAACAACGTCCCTTAAAATCCAGTCTTCACTCCTAATTCCATCCCTTATTGTGTCATAAGATGTCTATATTTAACATATTCATTGTATTGGTATATAATTATTCCTAAAAACATTAAATCATAAAAATATTTTATATTTGTTCTATAAGATCATAATCCATTCATTATAACATAACTTGTGGTAAGGATATTGGTTTCATCAATATTTCATTATATAATAATTAATATGTTGGAAGGAGAAAAGTTTAATAAAATCATCCTTATATTATTATAATCATAAGACATCCAAATAATATAATTGGATGTAATATTGGATCTTATTTTTAGTATATCATAATTTAACTTATAGGATGTCACCAAAGAATAATATAATTTTAAAATACATCATAAATATTTATTGTGAAAGATAAACTTTTCATTTTTAAATAACATATTTAAAATTTAAGAAATTTACGAATAATAAGGAAAATAATTCTTCAAAAAAACATTTAAATCTTATAATCTAATCTTAAAATCACTGAGTGTTCATGATGGTAGAAAATTATGTTCTGGTTGTGTATGTTAAAACCATGATTCCTTTCCCATTTTCAGAAAAAGTCAAAAGTACCTCATTAGAAAAATGACGTAAATATTCCATTTGTAACTTATTTAAAAATATATTAATGGGTAACAATGTCTATAAAAATTCATTGCATAAAAATATTATTGAAAATATTTTCTGAAAACATAGTTATATAAGAAAAAATATTTTTGTCTGAAGATATAAATAATGTTGATTTTTCCTTTAAAACATTATTTTAGTCTCCTAATTATTTAAAAAGAGGAAAATGAAATTTATGTTTCAAATCTCAAGAAATAATAATAGGATAAGAAAATAAATTATAATTAATGAGATTTGGGTCATAAAATTACATCATCAATAACATAATAAAAATTAATCTTAAATAAAAATTAGATGGTAATATAAAACTTTAACCTTGAAATTGAATTTCCATGAATGAAATTTAACCTAAAGTATAATAATTTTAAATATATTATAATTATATTATATAATAATTTATATAATTTTAATTTCATATATTAACCACATATATCATTTTGTCACCCATTTATTAATAATTCAACATTAAAATCAATTTTTCTAGTTGATAAATGTTTCATTTCTTATGCGAATTTTGGATAAGTAGTTTCGATCCTTGTTCTTTGATCATGGTTACATAATATCAATAATTATAATCATGATATAAAAATCATATATAATAAATTTAAATATAATTAGAGTAATCCCTTAAATTTTTAGTGTGAAAAATGAATTATATCATTCCTATAGACGGTAAATTGTGCATATACATGAATGTCGATTTCACTATTTTATAGATGAGAAAAAATAAATGTAAAAAAATTAACTTTCGTAGAATATTTATTATGTCATATATATCATATATATTCATTAATTTTATCCTAATTACCATCCACATAAAATCTAAATTAAAAACAAATAATATTGCTTTGTGGAGGTGGTTATCCACATGTACACACAAGTGACATAATTATTTTCAAATGGATGGAAGGTTGGTAAATAATGGTTGTTAAATAATTATAATAAAAATTAAATATATTATATATAATAATTAATTTATTTTATAATTGATACCATATATTTATAGGAGGTACAATAAGATATAATATTAAAATTTCTTGGTTAATAGTGATCCCTCTTAATTGAGAAACCATATTTGTCTTCACCTAAATACATGAAATTATTTTATTTTTGAAACAGAATAATGAGTTTTTCATGGGTAACAATTATATGAGATTATTATGGATTTTTTCCGAACTACATGGTCCAAGATGTGTTGATAGGAGATAAGAGGGGGTATAGTTTTATAGGTTATGGACAAAAAAAGAGTTGGAATTACATTAAGATTTAATTATATATATATATGTCATAATAATGTCAAAAAAAACCAAGGTACCCCAAATTAGATGATATTATGTGATAAGGTTAGTATAAACACAATAAATCATATTTGTGAAAATTTCAATAAAATTTTTCCTTAAATTATAGTTAAACTATTTTAAACCTCTGTTAACATTTTACATTATCGCATGACGTTTTTCCATGATAACTGAATTACATGGAAAAAAATAAAAGGTTAATTCCAGAAAAAAATTTAAAATTATGATTCTAAATATTGAATAGATTTTATTAAATTTAATTTATATTTTTGCTATAAATTATTTTTATTATAAAAACACAAAACATTAGAAAAATGATTTTGTTCCAAATAACTCATTTATGAGAAAAAATGGGTTTAACCTTGAAATAAAATAATAAATTGACTTCCATTCATTTATGAATATAATAAAAAATTATTTATTTATATTTTTTTTTGAAATCATAAACCTAATTGTATATTAAAACCATTCCATTAAATGAAATTTACCAATAAAAGTTTATAATTTGAATAATATATCACTTATCTTCTTAAAATCCATTTTATGGTTCTTGAATTAAAAATTATGACTAAAACTAAATTATTCAACTCCTTAATTATACCTTTGGTGAAAAAGAAATAATCAAATGGGATAATATAAATTATTAGGGTTATATTAATTTTTTAACAACATGCTTGTAACACAATTTTAATACTTTTATTGAGTTGAGAAATATTTACTTTGGTCACTATTCATAATGGCCATAAATTATGTTCTAACAATTATATTATATTATTTTTTTATAATTACCAATATTTAATACATTTTATTATATTCAAATCATATAATTGGTTGAAATTAATTTACAAATAAACATGACAAGCATGACGATAACAAATTTTATGAAGAAAGTTTTTTCTTCAGTATAAAATGGTTTATAAGAAAATTCAACATAAAGAATGATTCTAAGGACCTAAATGGGATTATTAGAAAAATAAATGAATTAATGGAACATTTTAACCCATTTTAAAACAAAATGAAAAATTTTAAAATCTTTTAATGAAAATTATATTTTCAATAATATTCAATATTTTACACTTTTCATTAATGAAATCCATATTTTCAAAAAACTATCAAAAACTCACTATAATATAATTTTGAAATGATTATTTCCAAAATTAAGTTAATTTTCCCAAATAATGTTTTTATAAGTGGAATATGTTAATTATTATATTATTTCACAAAAACATAATAAATATCAATTTTGAGGAAAATTTATTTTAATATAATATAAAGGAATTACTAAAAATTATTTGATTAATTATGAATATTTTCACATTGTATAATATAATTATTTATAGTTTTTATAAATATTTATATTCCAATTCAGATGATCAATTTTAATGGGAAGTTTATAACGATCATGTTTATATAATGATTTTTTAATAATATAATGTATTTCATAAAAACACTATGTTATTTGTAACATAAGTTTTCACAGAAATAGAATTTACATATAGAGAAATATATCATAAAATATATGGCTGTTACAATTCATAAAATAGTATTTTGAATTTTAAAATTTTAGTATTTCTCTTTTGTATCATTCACTTACATTAGTAGAATATGTGTTTATATATATTTACATTTCATGAAATGTGATGATAAATAACCTCTCAACTTATGCATTTGAGTTATAAATAATTAATTATAATCATGGAGAATTTTTGTTTATGATGATATTTTGTTTTGATCATGAGTATGATTCTTGTATAGAGATTAAAAATATTCTAATGAGTCATAGAACAAAGAATTAATTCAATATGTGAAATCGATGGCCCACTACGTATACCACATAGTGAGATAAGAATTTATATTTTGAATAATATTGGTTCAAAGATCATATTTGATCCCCTATACCTTAGGATAGTGAGATAACTAGCACGATAACCATTATACATTGACACCTAACATACAAAAGACAATATATTGACTTATTTAATACATTGGAGTTTGGGAATGTTGTTGATTGTGTCGTCAGTTTGATCTCTACCAAAATAGGATTTTTCATCTCAAATGATGAGCATGAAATTTAGGGCCTTGATTGATATTGACCATGAAAGAGTTAAACTTCACATAGATAGTACATATTATATACTTATTTATACTGATATGTAACATGTGATGCACTTATCCATAAGGATGACTAGAATGTGATATTAATCATTTGGCTTATTATATCATCTATTAATTGAGATAATATGACTATGATATTTGGAATTTAAACACCCCATTCCACATGGTTAATCAATGTATTGGAAGAATGGGAAATATGAGAATTCATTTTTGTATATAATGGAGTCTGGTAGATATAGGTATAATGATTCATGTTTTTAATAGACAACACACCACATCCCTTTAGATATTAAGTAGCATTAAAATTTTTCTATAGGGTTCTATTTTTTTAATATTTTTTAATCGATAGATTCATATTTGATTTCAATATTTTAATGTTTCAAAGGTTCACACTTTATGGTTGACTAAATGTTGATTGATTTTAACTCAATGACAATCTATGAATAGTTTAACAGTCAATTAAAAATTATTTTGGAAGGGTATATAGAATGTATTTCATATGATGCGATATAAAGTAAATTAATGATATCTTTCCAATATGTTTTTAAAAGATATCCAAAGGTTTTGTATGCATGGAAGATCATTTTATGTATTATTAGCCTATAAAAAACTCAAATAACTGACCCGTGATTAGATATCATTTTTAGAACTATTTTTTTAGATGAAATGATAGATATGGGTAACATTAATATGATGAATTCAATTTTCTTCCATGGAATTAAATCAAGTGTTATGAATGCCTGAGTTATTGATATAGCCTATGTCGAATTCTCATAACTCAATATATTATTACCATTCAATGGAAGTGTGTTCTAGGGCCTGATGAAGACAATAATATTCTAGATACACTCTTTTTCTTCTTCCATTTCACATCAAGGTGAAAGAACAACATAGGTCATTGAGATTCTCATTCGTAAGATGAATGATTCAGTTTAGCCCATGGATAGTTGTGGTGGTGGGAAAACTTTTTCTACAACATTATTGATTGTAATCAGAAGCATTAGATAAAGATATATGAGGTTTTATATGCTTATTTAGAGAATGGTATTCATTTTTATTGTGTATATTCATTTCTAATCTAACACAATTTCATATTTCTACAATGAGGATCCTAGATTATTTTGTGTCATTTTATTCTATTAATAGGATTAACTATTAATCAAACCTAAGAAACCCAAAAAGGTTCACACAAACACCCTTAAAAACTCATATATTACACCACTTCCTCACCAATACCCATCCCCATCCATCACTAAATTTGTAACCCTACCCTTTAAAAACACATATAAAATAGTCAAAACAACCATATGTGGTTCCATTGTTTCCATTAATTAACTGTTGTCTATATTTACACCCATAAACCGAAATTAGTATCATTAATAATTTATTCTATATAATCAATGAGATACCATACTCATCTATCACTGACATCAATCCCCATATTTTACTCATTTAGTTATTCATTTATATCACAATTATATCCTAGATATATTTATTTCTAGTCATGAAACTTCATTAAATTTACTTATTAACCCACAAAATATTATTCTACCCATAACTTGTTTCAATAGTTATTAATTCCATCATATACCACACTATCAAGAATCATAAAAAAACTGATCTTCGTATATCATATATAATACCACCTATTAATAATTTGAATACATATTTCAATGAATTTATATCACAATGGAATCATTAGAAAAATTTTACATTTGATTATCCAAAAAGATATTTTAACTTCTAAAACTGATTATAAATAAATTTTGATATGTAACTATAGTGAAAACCCCTAATAAAACCCATATTTTCTGTAGAACCAATTATCACATCAATCACAGAACTCAGCATAGCATGAAATACACATATAATGTCTTCATTAGAATTTAAAGGGATAAAACATCAATGATTTATGGGGGTATCCTTCCACTATATTCCTATAATTAATTTATCACCTTTATAGAAAAATTTCCTCGTTAACTTATTCATTCATTTTAATTTCATATAAAATGACAAAAAATAAACACATAAAATAACTTTATGATTTATAGAAAATATAGTGGGTAATAATTTCCTTTCTATATTTTCATCTCCAATAATTATACGACATTAAGTTGATTTATACTAATTACCCAGTGAATTCCAAAGCATAGAAAACTCCAAAATTAATCCAAAAAAAGAGATGAAGTCCTCAATATTCTACCTATTCAAGAATCATTACATTTCAATATAAAAAAAAGATAAGTGAGCGAAAGAATACTCATCTGGGAACATGAAGAATTTGATCAAAATGATTTTAGAATGCAATAGGATTGTGAATGGGGATATTTTTATCATCCAAACATGAGTGGATGATAAAAAAATCTGTAATGAGATAACATTGTCTATTTTTAGAGAAATATCAGACTATAATATCTCTCATGGGTATTTATATAAAACTCATCCCATCCATCCATTTTAATTCAAATTAATTTTGGGTTTATTTTATTTTACCTCATATGAAACATTTAAGAATCCTCTAATAATAGAAGGAAAAATATTTCCATTTAAAATGTTGAAAATTACAAAACCATAATTTTATATTCATTATTTCTCGTTAATTTTGGTAATATAATATTAAAAATAGAAATAAATAGAAATTATGGTATTTTTTTGAAATATGTTCTACCCTTATGTAGTAATAGAATTCCACCTAAGGGAAAGATCAATGAACCTATGTCGATCCAATGAAACATAACACCCTTTTGATAGTTATAACAATAGAAACTTACTTTGATGTGACAGAGGATATGTTCCATACAAAATATTCAATTGATGTCAATACCCTTGTGTAATGATGAAAAATTCTATTGTTCAGCTGATTTTAAGTGACTTTCCTTTGCATAGGTAACAAGAAAATAGCCACTGGACTATATACAGCTCTATTTTACCCTCACATGACATTATAAACCCCTTTTAATCGCCACCACAACCTCCCCCAAGGTGTAGGGATAAATGCCTCACTATTTTGACCCATCATGCCAAAGAAGATTGTATAGAGACCCCTTGATAGCTGTTTCTTCTCTTTCTTGCATGATAATCCATACAACTCTCTCAAATGTCTACACAACCAATTCCTTTGGTGTTTCCCACTTTAGATTTTACATAGTTGGGATATATTTGGAAAATGTATTCTTAAATGATGAATATGGTCATTTCACTCTTCATATCCCACATAGATATACAAATGTAACTCTAAAATACTCAATCAATATAAAATGCCTATAAAAACATTATTCCCATGCCTTACAACTTGATTCCTCAAAACATCCATCACCATTCTGACTGTTATAGCGTAGTGTTCCAAAGGATGGCCAAACCCCATTTATAGCCTTTGGAACACCTCTAAACTCCAAAAAAATAATCTATCCAAAATGGTTTATAAAGTTAAACAATATATCTCATAAAAATTATCACCATCAATAATAAAAAAATGTTATGAAGGAAAGAAGAAAGGGTTCTTAATAACAACATTGTGAGATACCTATCATGGAACACACTATATCCCAACCATAATTATCATGATAAGACCACTCTCCCTAAAATATAACACCAAAAAAATTATAGAACAGTTATAATGGAAAAAATTATTTCATATGGTAAGAAATTCATGGATTCCACTTAGAGAAAAATTATAACCAAACCACATAAAAACAATTCCATTTAGACAATCAAAATAAACCCAACCAACAATGATTATAAATCTATCTTCTTTTTACCAATCCTTTCTCATGAATTATGTCTGGGAAGAAATATATAATCACCCAATTATATATTTATGACATCATTTTTCATTACTAACTTAAAATTATCGACATATTTTATTTAAAAAGTCACACATTGAAATGTTATTTCACATCCATAATACAAAAATCACAAAAATATTAATTATATTAGAAAATAGTAACATATCATATATATTAAAAAAACCTTAGAACATAAAATATATTATTTTCTTATAGAAATTCATCATGTTGTCCATCCTTTATCACACCGACATACAGTTTTGAAACATGTTCTTATCAATAAAAATTAACACTTTTAATGTAATTATTCACTATATAGCACATAGTATAACTTTCTTTAGTTTGTATAAATTCATTTTGAAGGTAAATTGAAATCATTTTTATTAATAAAATCATGTAGGGATGATTTCAATGAAAATATTTACATGCTTATATCAGAAAATATTTTTTATTCGTGTCTAATCATGATTTCAATTTTCAACTTACTTTCAGCATAGTCACCATTATGAATTTATACAAAAATAAGTCATATCAAATCTTGTAGTATAACAAATTCAAAAGATTTGGAACTTATCAGACTATACATATAAGGAATAAAATGCATCATAAGATTGAATTAATTCATAAAAACATTTATTTTATACTCATTAATATTATTCAGTACACTATCTTCTAATTTTAATTATATGTTATTAATTCTTTTTTAAAAAATAAAATTGATTTGGTATGAATTTTGTCTCATCTAAATTCCCACAAGATAATAAAGAAGAATGAACAACCCATATAATTCTTATTAAATATAAAAAATTAGATTTCAAATTCCATATAAACATAACTCCACAATTATTCCATTTCCCATTAATTGTTTTTTTTACGACCATGAAAATAATGATTATTTTTTTCATGTAATTTTATTCTACAATTGAATCCATCATTGTAGGACTAAGACTATTTTTTTGTGGGATCCCTACATGGACCGCTATATTTCGCCACGACTAATACCTTGTGTGTTGAACCATACTATGAGGATTGTTTTTTCACCCCATTCATCTCACATGGGATTCCTCTCACTCAATAATTAGATTTTCCTCCCATTGAAATAGGGAAGTCCTTCTATTTCATCCTTTTCACTTCATCTTCTCAACTTTTCCATGGGGATGGTGTTGGTTAATTTGGGTTATTTCACCACATTTTTATTGTTAGATAATTAATCACCCCTATAACTATCTATTCAAGGAAATAATATTGATCGATATCATTTTTTATTGGATATTTTATTATTATCTAAAGAAAGAGAGACCCAATTTTATGTTTGATAGTCTCTTCTTGAAGTTGTGAGTTTCAAACAATTCATATAGTTTTTTCAACCATGTTTTGATGTCCTGTCAAAAAATGATATAATCCCTGAGTATTCCTTCAAAAGGTATCCTGTGTGATTATACTATAAGGATCCTTCTATGCAAGTTCTTATAGTTATAGAACCAAGAATGACATAAACTTAGTGATTCATATATGGTATTATTGGTCATGGTCTTCTAAATAATCTTCTTCAATCATTCAAATTTGTTCATTCTATAATTGTCCCATTTATTTTACTTTTTACATGTGTTTTCATGATGTTGGGTTTCTATTTTTTGTTTTTCATTTTTTGAGCATTAATAAAATGTATGAGTTGGGTAGTGTTCTTGTAATGAATATAGGACCCAAAAGTCCAAATTATAATATATATTGTGTTTTTTTGTTATTTATTTCTCTATTTTTTTATTCCCCTCTCCAATTTCAATCATCATAATTCACCCCTTATATGTCACTTCGAACATATTTCATCATTTTCATCATAATTATCAATTTTTCAAATACCTTGTGAAAACAAAATCTTATTCGGTATTCTTAGGATATTTATTAAGGGACCCTAAATAAAGATCAGGTGCTAGTTACTTCACCTAGACTTGAACTGTGTCTCTAGAGGACGAGAGTTTTATGGGGCTTATATAAAATCAGTCATATAAAATATAGATGATCTTATCGCATTATATATCCATATTAATCACATTTTATTTAATGAAATTCATTGAAAATATACAATTTATCACCATATTCAATGTTTAAATATAAATTTACTCATATTTGACTTATTGATTGAATTTATTCAATAAATGAAAATAATTTAATCCATTTAGAGTGTATTTCCTTAAATACATTCATAATAATTTATAATTGAAGAAAACACATGGGAAGATTCATGTTTCTAAGATCATGCATATGTTTTTCTACACATAAAATAATCTCTAAATTTTAGTAAAATCCCATTATATATTTACCAGAAACATTCTAACACATGTGAATTTATAAAAAAATACATTTGGATATGGTTTCGTGAAATATATTCAATTTGGATCAAATTTGTTTTCCAAAACATAATCCTTATCCATATTTCAAATAATGTGACATGGGTCATCGAGTATATTCTTTTATTTCTCCAAATGGGTCAGGTAGGGGGAACCTCTATATGAGATTATCTTTACCATGGATGTGGATTATCTTAGTATCTATATTACTGATCTTGATAATAGTGGTCTTTATCAGAAAATAATTGTTGTAATATATTTTTATCTCCTTCAAATATATTCTATGTGGATTAAATTTCTATTTTTTAAGTAGGAAGAGTCACAACATCACATATTGAAGGAATTTTTGTGAACTATGAAGAATCATGTGTATAGGTTATTAGATAGATAATTTTATTTGTTATGATGGGAGAAGGAGTTCATATATATAAGAAAAACATAGTGGGATAATGTTTTGATATGAAGAGAGGGCACTTGAACATCATTTATCTTGGTGCTATAATTTTTTGGGGTATGGATAAATTATTTTACATGGAATATAAGATCGCACCCATTAGAGGCGATAATGTTATTTCTTCCCCTACTCATCTATTATATTCTAATGATGCCATCATTTTCATTCATGGGTAACAAAGAAACTATAGGATCGAAATGATACTAATTGTAGTATTAGTATAATGTTGTAGATTATCAATATACAAGAGGGGTGAATTGTATACTTTAAAAACAATTCATTTGGATGTTTTAAAGATGGTAATGTTTAACAAAGTTAAACAAGGTAAATTCAAAAAAATTCTTAGTTCTAAAAATGTTCTTGATTCCGAAAATATGGTTCCAGAAATGAAACTTATGTAATGTTTACAAATATAAAGATTCTACCTTAAAGCATATATAATATTACAAATAAGAGTATATGTATAATAAAGTATAAGATAGTTATACATTGCTCAACAATCAAAATGTAGTAGAAAACATGACACAAAACAAGTAACAAGTAATAAATCTTTTAACCCAAACTAAAGGGTATCCAAAAAACCTGTATAAAGGTACCATGATTTATAATTTCAAGAATTTCTGTCTTTCTCACACCAGGGTAAGCCCTCTATATGATTATCAGAATCTGGCATGATATCCCTGCAAGCCCTCGAACATCAATGTAGTCAGTACCACTGTATTCATATCCCCAGAATCCCTTGAATGTACTCATAAAAATTCATAGTCACACGAAGAAATACTAAACAAGATGATCAGTACACAAAAAGCATGGAAGTATCTCTCTCTAGAAATCACTTCAGTTGCATGTAATCTCTAAATTAATCAACCGTTATCAAATTTGTTATGATCTCTTTCAAATGAGATCCTATTTATAGGCACATCTTCAACAATCGAATCCCTCCTCCAACGATCATATTTTTCCTTGAATTTCAGAGGGACATGTACATTAGTCACTCAAACAATGGTTGGTTACTCCCTAAATTCACGAAATCATTTTATAACTAAAACATGAGTAAGAAAAATATAGTTGCTCAACCAAACCTAACAATAGGAGTCTATGGAAATAAAAGTTCGGAGTCTAACCAAAAACCATTTGGTGTCTATAATAAATGAATATTCGTATTTTTTTCTTGAGGAATTCAGAATTTGAATTTTAAAGAATTATAGAGTCTAAATTTCAAAGAAATTAGGAATCTTAATTCACATGAATTCAGAGTCTAAACTCATAAAATTCGGGTCTAAATGTTGAATGTTTGGAGTCTGAATTTAGAAGAATTCAGATTCTAAACATATAAATTTCAGAGTCGGAATTCATAAGAATTCGGAGTCTATACATTGAATGTTTGGAATCTGAATTCATAACAATTATGAGTCATAATTTAGAGATTTTGAAGTCTGAATTCATATCCTGAAAACATAATGCTCTATATCTAAGTATTTATAGGATCTTGATGTTTTAGATACAAATATTAATTTATTCTAAGGCATAATATGAACACTGAAAAACATGGTAATGATAAATTTCCTTGGGGAAGGAAAAAATTTACTTATGAAAGAAAAACAAGGTAGGGATATACTTTACTTGAGGAAGGAAAATTTCCTTACGGAAGGAAAATTTTCCTTATCATTTTAAAATACATTTTCCCTTATGATAAGGTTTTTGTGATTTTTAAAACATGGAGGAATGAAAAATTCATAAGGAAACATTCTTGACTCCACAATATCATCCTTTTTGGAAAGCACAAACAACCTTTTGAAAAATAATATACGGACTTTTGAAAAATATTTTTCTGGTCTTTGAAAGTAATATTTATCATCCTTAACACTTGGAAAATGTGAATATGACTAACTCCCCCTTAGGAGTTGGACACACTAAGGATCATATTCAAGATTTCCAGATTCAGACTAGGCATTTTATTGCATTCAAAAATCTTCTCGGATAAAAACGACCACTTAGATAAACTCCCCCTTACATTGGGTAATTTCTTCTTTACATAGTATTCATTTTTCATTTCACCCCCTTTGTGATTTAAAAAATAGATTAAGGGGATTGGAAAAGACAATAGGGTGCCTGAAATATTAGTACTAGACCACCGAAAATATAAATAGCAACCAAAAAATTCATTAGATTTTTAAAACATTATACATGGAAGGATACAACAACAGATTGGAATTGAACAAGATTATCCTTCCTTTTCCTTCGGTATCAACTTCTTCACAATAGTTTTGAGCTTCTTGAGTTCCTTGTGATCTTCCTCTGCTCATTTGAGAAGCTGATTCTGATATTTGGTTTTCTTTTCTAAGGCATTGATTCATTCTTCCTGAGCATTATGAACCTTTTCCCGAGCCTTCAAGGCTTCTTCCTGCTTAGCAGGCTTTTGTTCTATCTCAATCCTGAGATCCCATTCACTTTTCCAGATTTGGGAAACTGAATACGACTTCCCATTCAGATATTTCACTTCTTGAATCTGAGAATTATGTTCCAAATTTATCTTTTACTCAAAACTATTTGTGAGATCCTTGATCTTCACATCTACATTGTCGAATGAATCCTTGAAACTTTTTTAAAATTCAACAAGAATTATCATGTCCTCTATATTATTCCTTAAACAACTGGTCATTTTCATACAAGATCTTATGGGATTCATATTTTATGAAAATGTTTTTGAAATCTACCTCATGTATGATACACTTATCTATCACCATTGATACTGAATCTAATTTCTGATTCATTGTTTTTTGAAGAACTTAACATCTCGAGACTATACTGGGAAAAATAATAATATTCCCAACAAGCTTCATCAATGACTGATCTATGAAATCATGTCCAAGGGAGGATGATTCTGAAACTGAGACTTTACATGGTGAGGGATCATTCTATATTTTAAATTCCTTCCTCTTTGATGATCCATCAACTTCTTTCTTCATCACAACAAATTTACAAGGTGTAACAAAAACTACCTATTTTCCATTATCAATCTTCAGAATGTATTCTTCAATAAGTGACTCATGTTCACTATTTGATAACTGAATAGTTTTATCTTCATGTACCTCTTCTTTCTCAACTCCTACCTCAACATCCTCTGGATGAATTAAATATTTATTGATTCTTAAAACTTAAGACGATTTATCTAATTCATTTTCACCATTCTATTCATCCATCCTAGGAGTAACAAGCATTGATGATTCATTTTGAGAGGTTTGAAATGATAATTTCTCAGAAAATCATTCCTTCTCATGAAACACCTTAACTTCCTTAATGAGATATTTGGTATCACCACTACCTTCTTTTTCCTCTTCTTCTTCCCAGTGATTGCACTACCTTCTCAGTGGCCTTTAGAAGTGATTGCACTATCTCTTCTTCAGACATTTTCTTCTTTTGTTTCTTTTCTTTATCTTTATTTTAAAGCTCATTTGCAGTCTTCTGTTTTAAAGATTTTTCTGCAGGAGTATCCAAACCAAGTTAGGGTCCCCTTATTTCTTTTTCTCCATGTCTTCTGACCATTTTTCTTCAACCTCATCTGGATATTCGTTTTTTCTTCTTAGGATTTGGTGGTGCAGACTATGTTTCCTTATCCATTGGAGTTTTTTTCTTCTCATCAACTTCCTTCAACTTCCTCTTCCTTCCACCCATTTTAGAAGGTTCAGCAACTTCTCGTTCCTTTTATATGGCTTCAACTTATTTTACTGGAAAGTCATAGAATTATTTGGACTCTATAAAAACCAACATTCATTATTTTGAGAGTTTCATCACTAAAAAACATAACATTACAATTCCTTTAAATTGATTTTGAAGAGATCCTGAATGATTCTAAAAAGAGAACAATCATATTTGAAATAAGGGATGGATACATGATGATCTGGACCTTCAGATTTCCATTCTTTATATTCTCAAATGTAATTAGACTATGTTTGATCATGTTAATCTATCTTAGATTCACCATGAAATGTAGGATATACTTGTTACTCTTCTTCAAAGTATCCTTCTCCCCTTTTCTCAGAATGATAAATCCTTGAACCCACTGTTCAAGAATCCAATAATTTGTATATAGGTTAACAATATTCTATGTCTTTAAATCGGAAAGTCCAAGGAATGTAATAGCCTTCAACATAAAAATGTTTCCTTGCGCAACCGACAACCTATGAGAACAAAACTCAGCTTCTCCTCCATATTGGATTCCAATAAAACATACCGCTGTAGTATATAAATGAGAATAAGTCTTCCCATAGAACTTAAAAGAAAACATGTCTCTTACCTCTTCCTTGAAGAAGGATACTAACTCATAGAATCCTATTATTAATTCCGGATATACCAAATCTTGAGCTCCTGGTTTCGATACGCAAACACTCTGCCATCAATTCAGCTTGATGTTATTTGAAATGATAGAATCATATATAGAAACTAAATTTGGATGTACCAACATTTCTCTATAAATATCCCACTTAGAAATCAGCTTGATGGTTGACATGTCATTCTGGGAAGATACTTTGACAGATATTCATAGTTGAGGAAGATTTGAGAAGTTCAGAGAGAGCTTATGTAGGAGGGTATAGCTTCAGCATGCGAATGTTAGAATTTCGATGTGGGACAACCATCGAGGGTCCTTTATATAGGCAATTTAGGTGACAATTCAGCTTCTGTATTATATCCAATGGTTGAAAAAACTTCTGATCAAATCTAACGGCTGAGATGATAGCTAGAAGGAAATTTTGATAGAATCCTATCTTTTTCAGTTTTTATGGACAACATTCTTATTTATGAAAAAGTGAATACGAAATTTTAAAATAGGTGAAAACCCAAAATTTAAAAGATTATTACGGAAATTTATGAAGGGAAACATACCTCTCAGATTTCTAGGAAGATTATTCATATTAAGGAAAATTCTTCAAGAAGAACATTAGATTCCGAAAATTTTGATAACAAAAACATTGACAACAAAAAAAATTCAGAAATGCTTTATTATGAAAATTTTGAAAAACAAAATTATGAGGATTTATAAAATCATCATTTTGACAATTTAGATAATCTTCAATAAGAAAATTTATAAAATCTTCATTATGAAAATTTTAGAAAATAATGGAAATTTGTAAAAACTTCATTACGACGATTTAGAAAATCTTCGATACGAAAATGTAGATAATGAAAAATTTAGATATCTAACAGAAAAATGTACTCCCTCTATGAAAAAGAGTTTGTTACTGTAAAGTTATAGGTTTCAATAAGAAGTTAATAATGAATATTACCTTATAGTTATCATTCTAAAATTTTGTTTAATGTATTCAAATCTATCAGAGGGTAAATATTTTGTGAAAATATTAGCATGTTGATCTTGTGTTACGATAAATTGAATAATGATATCGTCTTTTTATGTGTGATACCTAAGAATGTGATGCCTAATATCTATGTGTTTAGCATGAGAGTGATGTTCAGGGTTTTTACTTAAGGAAATGACACTAGTATTATCACACAAAATTTGTGTTCATGTAAAACTCATACCATAGTATGTGAGTGTGTGTTGCATCCATAGCACCCGTGCACAACAACTTCTAGCTACTACATATTCAGATTCAGCAGTGGAAAGTTCTACTGAGTGTTTCTTTTTTCATGAACAAGAATCTAATGAATCGTCTATGAAATGACAAGTCCTATATGTACTTTTCCTATCCAGTCTACATCCACCAAAATCAGCATCCAGAAAATTTTTTAAAACAAAATGATTTCCATAATTATATAAGTGTACTAGATCCAGGGTTCCCTTTACATTGCGTAAAAAAAATTTAATACCTTTAAATGAGATTCCTTACTACTGGATTGATATCTTGCACATAATCACACTAAAAACATTAATTCTGGATGACTAGCAGTCATGTAAAATAGAATTCCTATCATACCTCTAAAAGATGTTTGATCCACTGGTTTCCCATCTTCATCACGATCAAGCGAATTTAAGGTACCAATGGGAGTACTTATAATCTTAGAGTGGTCATATCCATACTTTTTAAGAATATATTTAATATAATTATGTTGGTATATATATATACTTTCTGGTTTTTGAGAAATTTGAAAACCATGGAAAAATGATAACTCACCCATCATACTCATTTCAAACTCAGATTTCATTAGATCTGCAAAGGAATCGGTTAAAGATTTAAATAATGAAACTAATAAAATGTCATCAACATGAATTTGAACAATCAAAATATTTTTCTCATCTTTCTTTAAAAAAGGTGTTGGATCATCATTTCCCTTAACAGAATTATTTTTTAGAAAAAATATTGTAAGTATATCATACCAGGATCGAGGGGCTTGATTAGGTCCATACAAATCATTGGTAAGTTTGTAATCATGTTCATGATGTTTTGTATCTCCAAAACCAAGAGGTTGTTTAAAAGAAAATCCTATTGAAAAAAACCATTAAGGAAATCACATTTAAAATCCATTTGAAAATGTTTAAAATTGAATAATGCTGTAATGGAAAGTAGAATACGAATAGATTCAATTATACCTACTCGAGATTATGTTTTTCATAGTCTATTACTTCTTGTTGATTATAGAATTTAGCAACCAATCTGGATTTACTTCTTACTATGATTCCATTTTCATCACACTTATTTCTAATGAACCATTTTACTCCAATAAAAGAAGTTTACTTAGTACATTCATCCAAGGTCCAGACATTTTTCCTTTTGAATTCATTTAGATCATATTGCATTTCATTTATCCAATCATCATCACCAAATGATTCATCAACGATTTTTAGTTCTAATGGGGAAAGGAATGCTAGATGTTCTACTTCATTTCATATGGAACTTATAGTCCTTACATGTTGATTTACATCACCAACGATACTATAACTAGGATTATTTTTTAGAAACAACTAAATTGTGTTATGTAAAACATGTTCATCAACATAGGGTATGATGTCTTCTGGAGTAAATTTCACAGAATTATTTTCTTGAACATGTTCTTTGTCATAAGGATCTTCTATCAATGGTTGATAATCAATTTTTTAAAACATATTTTAATATGTAGGTTGAGGTGGTTTAAAAACAAAAGGATCGGTTTCATAAAATTTGAAAGGTACCATTACTTCAATAGTACACCTATTTTTTATTGAAAACTCTATAAGAATTAGAAGTTTTAGAGTAGACTATGAAGATTATTTCATCATATTTTGGTGTGAATTTTTGTATATTATCTTTAGTATTCATAATGAATACTTTGATACCAAAAACATTGAAGTATGAAATTCCATTTTTTCTACCATTCCATAACTCCTAAGGATTTTTATTAAGAACAGGTCTAATAAAAACACAATTTATAGTATAACAAGAAGTACTTATAGCTTCAACCCAAAAATGTTTGTCTACATAATATTTTCTCAACATGGTTATTTTTATCTGTTGAATAATTATATTTCTTCTTTCAACAAAACCATTTTGTTGAGGTGGTCTGGGTGCTGAGAAGTTATGAGTAATTCTTTTTCAACTAAAAGAAGTATTAAAATCAGAATTTTGAAATTCTCCTCCATGATCACTATGAATAGTTATCAATGGAAGGTTTTTATCATTTCTAACAGGGGCTCTAAAACATTTTAAATAAGAAAAGGATTGATATTTCATTGCTAGAAAATAGACCCATGTAAAACTAGTGTAATAATCAACAATGAAAAATGCATAATATATTCCTCCAATGCTTCTAGTTTGTGTTTGACCAAAAAGATCCATATGCACTAACTGTAATGCATCACTAACAGATTTAAAACCTGATTTATGTTTCTTTCCATATTGGAAAGTATCAAAAACTTTTGACAAATCACATCTATTCTCATGTAGATCCTTAACATGTATTTTCATAGAGAGTTTTCATAGGTTCCTAAGGTTATAGTTTCCTAACCTTCTAATCCATGACCAGTAATGATCTTCCATTCCACTCAGGAAAGATAGGTCTTGGATTCTAAGGTCTTATAAGTTTAATGTGTAAACATTCTACTGCCTATTGTCATAAACAATAAACTCTTCCTTGGAATTGTGTACTAAGCACTTGTCATTCCTAAAATTCATAAGGTAACCTTCATCACATAATTGACATTTTATAATGAGGTTGTTATTGAGTCCATTAACAAATAAAACATTTGAAATAAATGTTTTTGTAAGAAGAACAATATTACCTATACCAATAATTTATTCCTTAACATTATATCTGAAAGATACCTTTCCTCATTTCATCTTGATAATCTTTTCAAAGAAGATTTTGTTACCAGTCATGTGTTGGGAACATATAGTATCCATTTACCATGTATTGCTGTTGGTAATTTCTTAACATTCCTAAAAATAAGAGTGTTAGACTTTTGGAACCCAAATTTTCTTGGATCCAGAAACTTCAGAAAGCAAAATCTTAGGTATCCACATTTTCAATAGAAAATAATCTTTTTGAAATACTAAAGACTACGTTTTATTTAAGGAACATTTTTTTGCCAATTTCCCCCACACTGACACATAGTGAAGAATGGAGAACTTTGAGGAATAATATAATTGTTATTAAAAATCAGTTTTGAACTAGTATAACCAAAAGCATAATAATTCCTTTGTGGTCAAATTTGTGAATACATCTTATCAAATTTTTTATTATCTAAGGTATTGTTTGAAAAAAACTTCCTCAAATAAAATTTTTCTAACCTTAGTCTAATAACTATGTTCTTATCTTCCAAAACATCAGTTTTAGCACTAGAGTTAGGCTCAAATTTTTTTTAATAGAAATTACTTTATATAGATCCTTATAAAGTTTATCCTTATTATAAATAACTTCCTCAAGGTTTTTTGAAATACTATCAAAATCAAGGGTTTTGTTATCAATATGTTTAGAAAGATCTGATAATTTTTTAGTTGGAATAAAAATCCTTGAATTTTCCTTATCAAGATTTTTATTGACTTTATATTTTTCATTCTCATGAACATTAGCAAACCTAAAAACTTCATCATAGGTAGGTAAAGTATTATCTTCATCAGAAGTATATTCATCTTCCGGGGATTAATAGTATTTATTATCACTATTATTAGCATTGAAGGATTCATTGTCTATGGATTTAGCATGGTGTACCTTTTTCCATTATACAATGATTTTGAATTGGTTGTTTGGAAAGAAAACCAAGATTCATCAGTCCAGAATATTTGTAATCTGAGGATTCATCATACGGTTCTCCACCACTGGAACTCCATGAGTCATTAGCTTTCAAAGCATTCTTAGCTTTGGCATTGTTGTACTTCTTTCTATTTTTCTCAAAATTCATTTCCATTCTTTCTTTTCTCTTAAACATGGGACAATCAGGTCTTATATGTCCAGCTCTTTTGCATTCATAACAAGTGACTTCAGAGTATTACTTATCATTTCATTCTTTGATATTGAATCTATATTGAATGTCTTTATTTCCAACTATCTTGTTCATACTTCAAGGAATATTAGCTTTTCCATTCCTAGAATTCTCACTTTCACAAGACTCGGATTTTATAACAACCTTATTTGATTTAGATATAGTAACTCTATTAGGATTATTGGGTTTCATATGATTTGATGTAGTTTTAATTTGATAAGGGATATCATGTGATAAATTCATGTCATAGACCAAAATATACTCCATGTTCGAAACCTATTTGTTTATGAAATCTCAAGAGATATAGGAGAAATTGATCAATATCAAAAGCTATTACCTGATAATTCTTTATACATTAAGATTTTGAATGACCCCAAAGTGGTATAGGATTTTATAGAAATTATGGATCGCATATTTGACATCCTAGATACAACTGACACCATCATGATGATTTTTGAAATATTCAAGATCGAGGTACCCATCATGCAGTGGTGGTATTCTATTTTTTATGTGTATAGAAATATGGGATTGGATTATAAGGGTATAAAGACACTATTCCTTCAAAAAAAAATTTACTATTAAATAATGATGAAAATATCTACAATGTTCTTCATTTTTTTTCTGGTAGTGTGTTTGTTGTCCTAGTTCACCAATCAGTGTGTGAAGATGATTTATAATTTTCTATAGGTGATAAATAATTATCCACTAAATGATTATAAGTACCATATTTTTTTAATTAGATATTATATCATAGGTATTTCTGTCGAATATTTCTAAAAAGTAGGTGTTGGTAAACAGGGATATGAAGACTGAACTGAATGTGGTAGGAATGATTATTTATTTTACCCCTTTTCTTCCACCTTATAGAAGATTTGGTGGTGTATAAGGAAAGGATAGGAAGTGGTATGATCAGAAATTGAATTGCAGAGGGGGTTATCAAAAGGGGGATCCTTTTGATTATTATTAGAATCCAATTTTGTACCCATGTCATTATACTTGTGTGTATTAGATGAACACATCTACTATTTTTTTCTATCCCTTGAATATATGAAATGATTGTGGAAACTATGGTAATCTATAAAATATAATATGGAATATGTCAATGCCTCAAAATTTTCAGGGTTGATTGGCTCCAAAGGACACTATGGTTTAATTAGATGCTTCATTGTTCATAAAGATCAAGCTATAGGCCTCACGAGGGAAGCACATTCACATAACATATGTCTCTCTAGTAGAGGTTGTCATTGGTTTGGAGATAGTGCGAGAAACATTCTTGACATGCCTTCTATAATTACTACATTATATGTTATATTGTTCCTCTCACTCATTAATATCCTCCAATTTTTTTATCTATATAACATTCAATGGAGCACATTTCCATTTTCATGGAGTGAGACACACATACTGTAAATAGAAAATATTGCATGTTTTGGGTTCCTTCTTGTTCTCTATTGATAAATGGTGTGGATAAGCTCTTGGATTTTCTCATTCTTGACCTATATTTATTTAACATCATCATTGGGATTGATTTGATTTTTTTCATCATACTGATATTTAAAATCATCATTAGATAGTATCAATCCTTATTGTTAATGAGTGCCCATGGTTGATTCAAGGAGAGTGGAATATGAGGTCTTGTCATGCGTAACCATACCATACAAATCGTATAGATTTTTTCTCAATATTTTGTTCAATTCTGATTGTGTTTAATCACATCTAGATCTTACCATGGTTGTCCAGGAAATTCCTAACATCTTAATAGAAAACATCATCATTATTCATCAAAAGGGAGAGGTGGAGTTTGGTATTGATCTAGTTTTGAGCATAGAACTTATCATGATACCACCGTATCACAAGGAATAAAGGGATTTGAAAGAGCTCAATGGGTAGTGGTGGATCGACTGATGAAATCAGCTCACTTCATAGCAATAAAGGAGTCGGGCCCGATGAGTACCTTAGCACCGAGGTACGTAGACGAGGTGGTGAATTTGTATGGAGTTCCGAAGACTATCATCTAAAACCGGGATACTCGGTTTAACTCACGTGTCTGGAGGGGGTTACAACATGATTTTCGCACCCAGCTACGCCTTAGCACTGCATTCCACCCCCAGACCGATGGGCAGATAGAGCAGACTATCCAGATGTTGGAGGACATGCTGCGAGCATGCATTCCGGATTTCGGAGGATCATTGGTACGACACTTGCCTTTAGTATAGTTTTCCTACATCAACAGCTTCCACTCTACTATTTGCATGACACTGTTTGAGGATTTATATGGAAGACCATGTGGTTCAACCATTTGCTGGGCAGAGGTTGGTGAGATAGGTTCTCTTGGGCCAGAGGAAGTACATAGCACCACCGAGAAAGTCCATATTGTGCATGAGAGTATGAAGGCAGCTCAGGACTGATAGAAGTCGTATGCTGACCGTTGGAGGAGGCCTTTGGAGTTTGAGGTGGGAGAGCATTTGTTCTTGAAGGTTTCCCCTCGACGGGGGAAGAGAAGGTTTGGGAGGGGGAGTAAGCTCTCCCCTAGGTTCATCAGACCTTTTGAGGTGCTGAGGCGAGTCGGCGAGGTGGCATATCAGCTGGCCCTACCACCTCAGTTGGAGAAGGTTCATGACATCTTCCACGTCTCCCAGCTTCATTGGTATTTACACGACGACTCTCACATTACCGACTGGGGATATTTAGATATGGGAGATGACGTGACCATCGACGAATGACCAGTCATAATTGAAGATCGTAAAGAGAAGGTGCTCCACGGACGAACCATCACCTTGGTTTGTGTGTTGTGGAGGCATGACGGCCTCGATGAGAGAACTTGTGAGCGGGAGACCCAGATGCACGCTCAGTACCCAGAGTTGTTTTGACTTGTGGTATCTTTGTTCTTCTGAGCTTTCTTTTGATATTATACTCTGTACCTTTGACATATGGAATGCTTGGATTGTCGGTTATGAGACATTTTTGATTCCTTGTCCTTTGGAATTTTGTATAATGTCCGGATGTGTGGGAAAAAGGAAAAAACCTGATCCTTAATCGAGATGCATTAATGTGGATGTGATTAAACCCATGCAGGCGAGTCAGTGCTGCCTAAAGTGGATAATATCTCAACATAGGAGAAGGAATTTTACCCAACCCACGTGTTTGGTAAGTGTTTGGGTTGTGTGGTGTTGGGGCAGTATGAGTTGAAAATCCTAATGTATGAAAGTGGGATGACCCAATTCTTAATATATACACATTAATGAAGATGCGATTAAACCCATGTAGGTGAGTCCATGCCTCCTAAAGAGGATAATATCTCGACATATGAGAAGGAATTCCTAACACATATGATTAGGGTTCTTGGATGGGTTTCTGTTATAATGAGGGCCCTAAGAGGTATCTTGTTGGGTTCCTCTGGGATTGCTTTTGAATTATCGGGGAACAGAATGTTTTAAGAGGTATCTGATGTAATGGCCCGGACCTCTCTGACCAATTCCTTTGTCAAAAGATGATTTTGAAGTGTTCTGGAGGTTAAAAAAGTCTTTACCCACACTTTTCAGAATATTTAAACTACACACCATCTAGTGTGAGTACACTCCATGTATCCCGTCTGTGGATATACCTCGTGTTGAAGGTCGTGTCCTTATTGTGTGAAATAAATGGGTACACGCCGTGTACCCCATACTACACACCGTGTAGTCCCTCCCTGCGTACACGTTACCCTCAAACTGTGTGTTGACCAGTCAATGGACGTGTTCCATGATGGAGTCGTGTCCTTGCCATGTGAAATAAATGGGTACACGCCGTGTACCCAATAATACACACCGGGTAGTCCCTCCCCACGTATGTGTTACCTTCAAACCGTGTGTTGACCAGTCAACGGCCGCATTTCGCGTTGAAGTCCATGTTGGAAGCCGCATGGTGACCATGTGAAATGGTCGAGTACACGCCGTGTACCATAATGTACATGTCGTGTACTTTTGTTTTTCACGCCTATAAAAGGAGGGGTCCCCTCATCCTTTTCAACACACCCCTCTCCTCCCCATTCCTCTGACTAGAGCTATCCTAAGAGACTCGAATGCTCTTTTTCTTCCATAACATCTTCGTCTGATCTTTGATTTACGATCTGTCAGCAGACACGGGATCGTAATGACGAGGTCGTACTTCTGAGCTTGGATCTGTTGTCACTCCTTCGGCCTTTCCTTTCCAACTTCCACATGAGGATGTTTTGCTGGGATTTGAAAAAAGTGACAGACACAGACGTACGTCTCCTAAAGTTTATCTGGGGGAGCGTTGTGATCAGAACCTATTGAGGTATGGATCTTACTTTCGTCTCTCAAAATTGTGCATCGTGCGGGGTTGGTATCCTCTTGTTTTTACGAAAAACAGCTGAACCTTTAAACGAGGATAATAACTGGTTAAAGAATGGGGATGGGGATTTTTTTATGTTTATCTTTATATCTTGTGATATTATGTTGTGAATTGAATAGGATTATGCCTACTGAAAAATCACGGTCATTGGGGGCCTTTGATTGTGAAATTAAATGATGCCCTATCTTTTTAGACCGTTTTTGTGAATGGAACGTTGTGGAATGTGGAAATTGGTTAATCACGTAATTTTGGAAGATTAAATGAAAATCTGGAACCCTTGTGTGATCACCCTGGTTGAACTAAACTGAAATAATAAACATGTGGGTGTTGTTGGGGTTAATTTATGTGAAGGGGGTTTTTTTGTGGGTTGATGTGGATCAGGTGAGTAGCGGGGCTGCAGTTGGCTTGGTTGTGGGTTGGTTTGAATGCAATGTTAGTGATGGGAAGTGGGGATGCGAATAACAGTATCAAGGGATGATGATGTAGGTGTGGTTGTGGTTATGGTGGTCGGCAGAGGGGCTGTAGGGATGGGTTGAATGTGAAAGAACTATGGGATGTGCTTAATAAATAAAAGTGGAAGAGTTAATGAATGGTGGGGCTCTGTAATGGAATGGAAATAATAATCAATGGGGTTGGTTGGTCAATAAGAATGGACTTTGTTGTGTTTCTTGTGTTTTCCTAACTTGATTTGTGGATGGAAGGGATATGTTTTACGAATGATCGACGTGGTTAGTTGTGGATAGTTTCCTAGTAGTTAAGGAACTAATAAATTGATTCTGTTGAAACATGAAAACCTTAATGGGGTTGGGGTTGTTTGTTGTATGTATACGACATAGTAGCAGTGGCGAGGCACGTGCTCAGTTCTCTGATTAGAAGCCATAGGTTGGGCTGAGTGTTTGGTATATATATATATATATATCTGTATCTTTTTGTTTTATTGCACCCCACCAATGTTGATTACCTAGTGCCGAACACTCCCATTTCATGGGAGTGGGTGTTTTCCCCTTAGTTACTATCTCCTTCCTTCTCCATATTCCCTAGGCTGTGATGGCTTGAGGCGACCTTACAACCAAGAATCTTCAGGTAGGTTTCGATTGGGGTGGATTATCCCAACACTCTTCGGGATGGTTTTACTATTTTCCCAAGAATCTTCGGGATGAGGCCCAGGTGTGTGTGGGCGGGATACGTGGTTTTGAGGCCCAGGTGTCTGGGGGTGGGATACGTAGATTTGACTCCCAGGTGTGTGCGGGCGAGATACGTGGGTTTGAGGACTAGGTGTGTGCGGGTGAGATACGTGGTTGTGAGGCCTAGGTGTGTGTGGGCGGGATGTGTGGTTGTGAGGCCCAGGTGTGTGCAGGCGGGAAGAGCTTGGCAGCGTCAGGATGTTCGCCGTTTGGAAGGGAAGGTAACTAATGGGAAATGGTGCGGGGTACCCAGTACTCTTGTTCTTATATACTACTACCTATTGTGATTGTGTTTTGATGATTGTGGCTAGTGAGGTTGGGTGGATAGAATTCATTTCTATGTTTCTTATTTTTTTCTCATGGGACATTAGGATGTCTCCCCACTTGTGCACGAGAGATTTAGGTTTCCCTACTGAGTATACTTGTATGATCACCCTACGTTTACTTTCAGGTTTCCAAGAAGGACTACCAGGGCCGTGCGGGACCCTACTAGTCGGGACAGTTTGAGTTGTTTCAGTTGTTGTACTTTGTTTCTTTTGGTATTGTACTTTTGAGCATTCTAGTACTTGTACCTTGTTTCAGAACTATTTAAACATGCATGTGGGATTGTTTTGGGATTATTTATATACACTTGTTCTTTTCCTTTTTGGTGGTTGACTTTTCCTATTTCCCAATCATAAATAATAAAAATGGTGACGCCTCCCATATTTGTGAAAACTCATACCCTTGGTGCTAGTCACCACCCCGGGGCCTACTGGAGGCGGGACATGGGGGTCATTATCTCCCTTTCACCATTTCTAGCTAAGGAGGGGCATCTTTGGTGGGAGGGGTTCATGACACTAATCTCTAAATTAATCAACCGTTATCAAAGTTGTTATGATCTCTTTTAAATGAGATCCTATTTATAGGCACATATTCAACAGTCGACTCCCTCCTCCAATGGTCATTTTTTTCCTTGAATATCGAAGGGACTTGTACACGTGTCACTCAAACAATGGTTGGTTAGTAACTAAACGCACGACATAATTTTATGACAAAAAACATGAGTAAGAAAAACATGGTTGCTCAACAAAACCTAACATTAGGAGTCTATGGAAATAAAAGTTCAGGGTCTAACCAAAAACCATTCGTTGTCTATAATAAATGAATATTCGGATTTTTTTCATGGGGAATTTAGAATCTGAATTTTATAGAATTATAGTGTCTAAATTTGAAATAATTTTGGAATATGAATTCACAAGAATTCTGAGTCTGAATTCATAAGATTTCAGGTCTAAACGTCGATTGTTCGGAGTCTGAATTCAGAAGAATTCAGATTCTAATCATTGAAATTTCTGAATCCGAATTCATAAGAATTCGATGTCTAAACTAAGAATGTTCGGATTCTCAATTCATAAGAATTCAAAGTCTGAATTTAGAGAGTTTGATGTTTGAATTCGTATCCCAGAAACATAATGCTCTATATCTAAGTATTTATAGGATTTCGATGTTTTAGATACAATTCATAATTTTATACTTAGATGTAACATGAACACTGAAAAACATGGTAATGATATATTTCATTGGGGACAAAAAAAATTTGCTATGAAAGAAAAACTAGGTAAGGATAATATTTACACGATGAAGGAAAATTTCTATACGGAAGGAAAATTTTCATTATCATGATAAAATTCATTTTTCATTATGATAAGGTGTTGGTGATTTTTAAACCATAGAGGAATAGAAAATTCCTAAAGAATCCTTATTGACTCAAAAATCTCCCCCATTTTAGAAAGCACAAACAACCTTTTGAAAAACAATGTAAGGACATTGAAAAATATTTTTCTGGTATTTGAAAGTAAAATTTATCACCCTTAACACATGGAAAATGTGAATATGACTAACTCCCCCTTAGGCTTTGGACACACTAAGGATCATATTCTAGAATTCCATATTGATACTTGGAAATTTATTGCATTCAAAAATCTTCTTAGATAAGTACTACCCCTAAGATAAACACCCCCTTACATTGGGAAATTTTTTCTTTACATAGTATTATTTTTTCCTTTCATCCCCTTTGTGATTTTCAAAATAGATTCAGGGGATTGGAAAAGAAAATAGGGTGCCTAAAATATTAGTAATAGACAGCCAAAAATATAAAGAGCAACTAAAAATTTCAGTAGGTTTGTAAAAATTTATACACAGAAGGAATACAATAAATGATCGGAATTGAACAAGATTATCCTTCCTTTTCCTTCAATATCAAATTAATCACAATAGTTTTGAGCTTCTTGAGTTCCTTGTGATCTTCCTCTTCTTATTTGAGAAGCTGATTCTGATCTTTGGTTTTCTTTTCTAATGCTTTGATTCATTCTTCCTGAGATTTAAGAACCTTTTCCTAAGCCTTCAAATCTTCTTCCTACTTAGAAAGCTTCTGTTCTATCTCATTCCTAAGATACCTTTCACTTTTCCATCTTTGTGCAACTGAATACAACTTCCCATTTAGATCTTTCACTTCTTGAATCTGAGAATTATGTTCCAGATTTAGCTTTTCCTCATAACTATTTCTGAGAACCTTGATCTTCACATCTACGTTGTCGAATGCATCCTTGAAAATTTCTTGAAACTCCACAAGAATTATCATTTCCTATACAGTTTTCCTTAGACAAAATTCCATTTTCATACAAGATCTTATGGGATTCATAGTTTATGAAAAAGTTTTTGAAATCTTCCTCATGCTTGATACAATTATCCATCAACATTGATTCTGAATCTGATTTCTGATTCAAGGTGTGTTGAAGCATTTGGCATCTCGAGTCTATATTGGGAAAAATTAGAATAATACCAACAAGATTCTTCAATGATGGATCTAAAAAATCATGTCCAAGGGATTACAATTCCGAATCTCAGACTTTACTAGGTGAGGGATCGTTCTGTATTTTAAATGCCTTCCTCTTTGATGATCCATCAACTTCTTTCTTCTTCACAATAGCTTTTCTAGGTGTAACAAGAACTAACTATTTTCCCTTATCAACCTTTATAATGTATTCTTCATCAAGGGATTCATGTTCACTATTAGATAGCTAAATAATTTTATCTTCATGTTCCTCTTCTTTATCAACTCCTACCTCAGCTTCCTCTGGATGAATGAAATATTTATTAATTCATACATCATCATATGGTTTGTCTACTTCATATTCACCTTTCTATTCATACTTTATAGGAGTAACAAGAATTGAAGATTCATTTTGAGAGTTTCAAAATGATAATTTCTCAAACAATCATTATTTCTCATGAAACTCCTTAACTTCCTTAATGAGATCTTTGGTATCACTACTGCCTTCTTCTTCTTCATCTTCTTCCTCCACTAGTTTTTCTTAGACTTTTTCCAGAGTCACAAACTTCTTTCCCGGAGTCTCGGGTAATGATTCTATCTGGAAGGATTATGGTACCAGAATGTTCTTAGAGGCCTTCTCGGCGGACTTCAGAAGTGATTTCACTATCTCTACTTCAGACATTTTCTTCTTTTGTTTCTTTTCATTCTCTTTCTTTTCAAGCTCATTAGAAATCTTTTCATTTAAATATTTTTCTTCAGGAGGATCCAAACCAATGCTAGGCTCCCCTTCGTTCTTTTTCTCCATGTCTTTCCACCATTTTTCTACAACCTCATCCAGATATTATTTTTTCTCCTTAGGCTTTTGTGGTGCAGACTGAGTTTCCTTATCCATTGGAGTTTTTTCCTTCTCATCAACTTCCTTCAACTTCCTCTTCCATCCACCATTTTAGAAGGTCGCAATCTCCTGTTCCTTTGATATGGCTTCAAATACTTTTTCTGGAAATTCATAGAATTGTTTGGACTATATAAAAACCAAATTTCATTCTTTTGAGAGTTTCATAACTCAAAAACACCTTATAATTCTTTGAAATTGATTATCAAGGGATCTTGAATTTTTCTAAATAGAGAACAATCATCTTTGAAAGAAGGGATGGATACATGATGATCTGAACCTTCAGATTTCTATTATTTATATTGTCAATTGTAATCAGAATATGCTTAACCAGGTTATTCTATTGTAGAATCACAATGAAATATAGGGTATACATGTTACTCTTCTTCAATGTATCCTTCCCCCTTTTCTCGGAATGATAAATCCTTGAACCCACTGTTCAAGAATCTAATAATTTGTATATAGGTGAAAAATCATCAACGTATTTACATCTTAAAGACCAAGTAATGAAATAGCCTTCACCTTATCAATGCTTCCTTGAACATCCAACAACTTATGATAACAAAACTTGGCTTCTCCTTCATATGGGATTCCAATCAAACTTGCAGCCCTAGTATAATAATATGAATAAGTCTTCCAATACCACTTAAAAGAATAAGTGTCTCTGCACTCTTCCTTAAATAAGGTTACTGACTCATAGAATTCTATTAATAATTCCAGATATACAAAATCCTGAGCTCCTAGTTTTGATACGCAATCACTCTCCCACGAATTCATCTTGATGTACTTTGAAAGGATAGAATCGTACATAGAAATGAAATTTGGATGTACCAACATTCCCTTGTAAATCTTACATTTAGAAATCAGCTTGTTGGTTGACATGTCATTCTAGGAAGATACTTCGACAGACATTCAGAGTTGAGGATGATCTGAGAAGTTCAGAGTGATCATATATAGGAGGGCATAGCTTCAACATGCGAAGTCTTGAATTTCGATGTGGGACAACAATTGGGGATCCTTTATATAGGAAAGTGAAGTGATGATTCATCTTCTGTATTTTATCCAATGGTTGAAAAAACTTTTGATCAGATCTAATGGTTGAGATGATAGCTAGATGGAAATTTTGATAGAATCCGATCTTTTGAGGTTTTTATGGATAACATCTGTATTTATGAAAATGTTAATACAAAAATTTAAAACAGGTGAAAAAACAACATTTGAAAGATGATTACAAAAATTTATGAAGGGAAACATACCTCCCATATTTCTAGGAAGATTATTGATAATGAGGAAAATTTTCCGGAAGAACATTACATTCCGAAAATTTTGATTACAATAACTTTGAAAACGAAAAAAACCAGAAATACATTATTACGAAAATTTTGAAAAAAATGATTACAAAGATTTATAAAATCGTCATTTTGAAAATTTAGAGAAACTTCATTAAGAAAATTTATAAAATATTCATTATGAAAATTTTAGAAAATTATGAAAATTTTGAAATGAATCATTAAGAAGATTTAAAAAATCTTCGATAAGAAAATTTAGAAAATGAAAAATTTATACTACAAAAAATTTAGCTATCTAACAGACAAATGTAATCCCTCTATGAAAAATAGTTTGTTACTGTAATGTTATAGGTTTCAATAAGAAGTCAATAAAGAAGATTACCTTACAGTTATCATTCCGAACTTCTGTTTAATGTATTCAAATCTATCGGAGGGTAAATATTTTGTGAAAATATTAGCATGTTGATCTTATGATCTGATAAATTGAAGAATGATATATTATTTTTATCAGTGATCCCTAAGAATGTGATGCCTAATATCTATGTGTTTAGCACGAGAGTGATGTGTAGGGTTATTTCATAAGGCAATGACACTAGTATAATCACACAAAATTTGTGTTCTGGTAAAACTCATACCGTAGTATGTGAGTGTGTGTTGCATCCATAGCACCTGAGCACAACAACTTCAAGCTACTACATATTCTGTTTCAGCAGTGGAATGTTCTACTGAGTATTCCTTTTTTCATCACCAAGAAACTAATGAATCATCTAAGAAATTACAAGTTCCATATGTACTTTTTTTATCCATTATACATCCACCAAAATCAGCATCCAGAAAACATTTTAAAACAAAATCATTTCCAGAAGTATAAAAGAGTCCTAAATCCATGATTCCCTTTAAATAGCAAAAAATCATTTTCACTACCTTTAAATGATATTACTTACGACTGGATTGATATCATGAAAATAACAATACTAGAAACATTATATCTGGATGACTAGATGTCAAGTAAAATAGACTTCCTATCATACCTCTAAAAGACATTTGATCCACCGGTTTCCCAACTTCATCACGATCAGGTGAATTTTAGGTACCTATGAGAGTACTTATACTCTTACTGTGTTCATATCCATACTTTTTAAGAAGATATTCAATATACATATGTTGGTATATATAGATTATTTCTGGTTTTTAAGAAATTTGAAAACCAAGGAAAAATGTAAACTCACCCATCATAATCATTTTAAAGTCTGATTTCATTAGATCTGCAATGGAATCAGTTAAATATTGCTATGATGAACCAAATAAAATGTCATCAACATGAATTTGAACAATAAAAATATTTTTCTAATATTTCTTTAAAAAATTAGTTGGATCATCATTTCCCTTAAAATAATTTTTTTGAAGAAAAAATCCTCTAAGTATATCATACGAAGCTCGAGGGGCTAGCATAAATCCATACAAATATTTGGTATGTTTGTAAACATTTTCATGATGTTTTGTATCTTCAAAACCAAGAGGTTTTTCAACAAAAACTTCCTATTGAACAAAACCATTATGGAAATCACATTTAAAGTCCATTTGAAAAGGTTTGAAATTGAATAATGCTACAATGGAATATAGAATACGATTAGATATAATTCTACCTACCGGAGAATATGTTTCTTCATAGTCTATTCCTTCTTATGGATTATAGCATTTAGAAACCAATCTGGCATTATTTAATACTATGATTCCATTATCATCACACTTATTTATGAATACCCATTTTACTCCAATAAATGAAGTTTCCTTAGGTCTTTCAACCAAGGTCCAGACATTATTCCTTTCGAATTCATTTAGATTATATTGAATAACTTTTATCCAATCATCATCACCTAAATATTTATCTGTTATTTTTTGTTCTAATTGGGAAAGGAATGCTATATGTTCTACTTCATTTCATAAGGAACATATAGTCATTACATGTTGATTTACATCACCAATGATACTATCACTGGGATGAATTTTAAGAAACAACTGATTTGGATTATGTAAAACCTTCTCATCAACATAGGGTAGGACGTCTTCTGGAGTAAATGTCTCAGAAGTATTTTCTTGAACATGTTCTTTGTCATAAGAATCTTCTAACAGTTGGTGATAATCAATTTTTGAAAACACATTCACAGATGTAGTTTGAGGTTCTATAAAAACAAAAGGTTCAGTTTCATCAAATTTGACAATTCATATTTCTTCAAAAGTACAACTGTTTTTATTGAAAACTCTATAAGCATTAGAATTTGTGGAGTAGCCTATGAAAATTTTTTCATCAGATTTTGGTGTGAATTTGTGTAGATTATCTTTAGTAATCTGAATTACTACTCTGAAACCAAAAACATTGAAGTAGGAAAGTCCATGTTTTCTACCATTCCATAACTCATAAGGACTTTTATTAAAAACAGATCTAATCAAAATATGATTTATAGTATCAGAAGAAGTACTTTTAGCTTTAACCCAAAAAAGATTGGCTACTGAATATTCACTCAACATGGTTCATGTTATCTCTTAAAGAATTCAATTTCTTCTTTCAACAACACCATTTTTTTGAGGTGTTTTCTCTGTTGAGAAGTTATGAGTAATGCCTTTTCAACTACAAAAAGTTTCAAAATCCAAATTTTGGAATTCTCCTCCATGATCACTATGAATAGTTATCAAAGAAAGGTTTTTCTCATTTTTAACATGGGATCTAAAACTTTTGAAATAAGAAAAAGCATGATATTTCTTTGGTAGAAAATAGACCCACATAAAACTTGTGTAATCATCAAATAAGAAAAATAAATAATATTTTCCCCCAATGCTTCTAGTTTGTGTTTGAACAAAGAGATCCATATGCAGTAACTATAATGCATCAGTGGTAGGGACTTCACCAACTTATTTAAAACATGATTTATGTTTCTTTCCATATTGGCAAGGATTAAAAACTTTTTAAGAATCAAATCTAAGCTCCTGTAAATCCTTATCTAGTCTTTTCATAGAGAGATTTCATAGGTTCCTATGGTTATAGTGTCTTAACCTTCTAAGCCATAAACAGTAATGATCTTCTCTTACACTAAGGCATTGTCAGTCTTGGATTCTAAAGTCTTCTATGTTTAATGTGTAAACATTCTCTTGCCTATTGGCATAAAGAATAGACTCTTCATTGGAATTGTGTATTAAGAACTTATCATTCCTAAAATTCAAAAGGTAACCTTCAACACATAATTGACTTATGATAATGAGGTTGTGATTGATTCCATTAAAAAAACCATTGAAATTAATGTTTTTCCAAGAAGAACAATATTACCTATACCAATAATTTATCCCTTATCATTATAACTGAAAGATTCCTTTCCTCATTTCATCTTGATAATATTTTCAAAGAAGATTTTGTTACCAGTCATGTGCTGGGAACATCCACTATCTATTTACCATGTATTAATATTGGTAATTTCATTACATTCCTGAAAATAAGAGTGTTAGACTTTTGGATCCCAAATTTTCTTGGATCCGGAATCTTCAGAAAGAAAAATCATAGGTATCCCTATTTTCATTGAAAACAATGATTTATGAAATCCTAATGAATACGTTTTCATTAAGGAATAATTTTTTCCCAATTCCCACCACACTGACACATAGTGCAGAATGGAGCACTTTGGGGAACATGATAATTTTTGCTAAAAATCAGTTTTGAACTAGTATAACCAAAACCCTAATTCGTTGTGGTCAAATTTGTGAATACATATTATAAAAAATTATTATTTAAGGTAAAGTTTGAAAAAAAATCCTCAAATAAAATATTTATAACTCTAGTCTAATAACTCTGTTCTTATCTTCAAAAACATCAGTTTTAGTGCTAGAGTTAGTCTTGAAAACATTTTTATTAGAAATTACTTTATCTACATCCTTATAAAGTTTATCCTTCTTATAAGTAACTTCCTCAAGGTTTTTTAAAATACTTTCAAAATAAAGGGTTTTATTATTAAGATCTTTAGAAAGATCTGATATTTCCTTAGTAGGAATAGAAATCCTAGAATTTTCCTTTGCATGTTTTTTCTTGACATTAGAATTTTCATTCTCATGAACATTAGAAAACCAAGAAACTTCGTCATTTGTTGGTAAAGTATTATCTTTATCAAAAGTATATTCTTCATCCGAGGATTCATAGTATTTTCTATCACTATAATTAGAAATTAAGGATTAATTGGTTATAGATTCAGCATGGTGTACCTTTTCCATTAAATAATGATTTTCAATTGGTAGATTGGAAGGTAAACCAAGATTCGTCAGTCCAGAAGATTCATAATATGAGGATTAATCAGAAGAGTCTCCACCACTAGTACTCCAGAAGTCATTATCATTCAACAATATCATAGATTTGGCATTGTTGTACTTCATTATATTTTTCCCAGAAATCTTTACCTTTATTTCTTTTCTATTAATCATAGGACAACCTGGTATTATATGTACAACTCTTTTTCATTCATAATAGGTGACTTCATAGCCTTTTATATCCTTTCTTTCCTTCATCTTGTAACTATATTGAATTTATTTATTCCCAACTATCTTATTCATTATTCAAGAAATATTATCTTCTTCTTTCTTAGAATGCTCACTTTCACTAGATTCAGATTTTATAACAACCTTATTTGATTTAGATATATTAACTCTATTTGCAGTATTGTCTTTCATATGATTTGAAGTAGTTGTAAAAGTGTCACTTCCATTCCCATTTTCTTCTTTACATTGTCAACATCTCTATTCATTATAGTCTCATGTTACAGAAGAGTTCCAAAAAGTTCATCAAGAGTGATCTATCTAACATTCCTATTCTCATATATAGCGGTTCACTTAGATTCCCACTTATTAGGAATACTATCAATGATCATTTCTACAACTGCCTCAATATCCAAACCCTTTTCTCTAATGGATTGTAAACTATTGACAATAGTCATAAATATATATTGTACCTTATATATATGTTCTCCTAAAAGAAAGAAAAAACCATGGTACTCATCTCTAAGCATTGCTCTTCTAGTTTCAATAACTTTTGAAGAACCAAAATGTGTAACTTCAAGCTTCATCCAAATACAATTTGCGGCTTCACAAGATTAAAACTGGCTATATATATTCTTGGTCATTGAACACAAAAAAGAATTGCGTACCTTATAATTTAGTTGATATTATAACTTTTCTTTTTTAGTAAAAGTTCTAACTTTTTTATCAGTAATCTTGTAATATCCAGTAAGAATAAAAAATTTTTCCACTCAAGTGTTAATAACAAAAGTTTTCATACGATCGCTCCAACATTCATAATCATTCCCATAAAAAATAGGTTATCTAGTAGGATTAATTTTGTCAATTTCACCCACATTAAATCCCTCCATCTTATAAAAATATTTCCACACAAACTTGTAAGTAACAAAAGTTTGTAAACAAGGATAAAAATATCCTAAGAAAGGAAAATATACGAAAATGAAAAACTTCAGCAAGAAAATATATATGTGAATATTAGTATTTCAGAAACCACCTCTGATACCAATTTTAGGATCGAAATAATTCTCATTGTAGTATCATTATAATGATGTAGATTGTCAATATATAAGAGGGGGTGAATTGTATACTGTAAAAAAATTCCACTAAACTTTTAATGATGGTAATGTTTAAAAAACATAAACAATGTAATTTCACAAAACCTCTTAGTTCTATAAACATGGTTGATTCCAGAAATATGGTTCTATAAATGAATCATAAGTAAAGTTTACAAAGACAAATATTGTACCTAAAAGCATATTGAATCATACAAATCATAATACAAGTATAAGAATTTATATGATAGTTATACATTCCTCAACAATAAAATTCAATGGAAAACATGACACAAAACAAGTAACAAGTAGTAAATATTTCAACCTAATGTGAAGGGTATCCAACAACCTTGGATTAAGGTCCATTGATTTATACATTCGCGAATGTATATCTTTCCCACACTAGGGTAAGCCATCGATACAAATATCAAAATATTTCTTGTTATCCCTGCAAGCCCTCGAACATCAAGGTAGTCGGTACCTCTGTCTTCCTATCCTTGGATGACCTCTAATGTACGCAACAACATTCAGAGTCGCATGAAGTAATTCTGAACAAGATGTTCAGTATTAACAAAGCATGAAAGTATCTCCCTCTAGAAATCACTTCAGTAGTATGTAATCTCTTGATTGATCAACCATCATCAAAGTTGTTATGAGATCGTTAAAATTATGTCTTATTTATAGGAAAATATTCCATGATCAGCTCCCTCCTCCAACAGTCATATTTTTCCATGAATTTCAGAGGGACCTGTACACATGTCACTCAAAAAATGGTTGGTTAGTAACCGAATGCACGAAATTGTTTTATAACCAAAAAATGAGTAAGAAAAACGTGGATGATTAACCAAACCTAACATTCAGAGTCTAAGGAAATTAAGGATTAGAGTATATCTAAAAACCATTAGGTGTTTATAATTAATTAATATTCAGATTCTTTTTTCTTGAGGAATTAAGAATCCTAATTTTATAGAAATTTGGAGTCTAAATTTCAATGAAATTCGGGGTCTGAATTCATAAGAATTCTTAGTATGAACATAGAAATTCCAAATTCTGAATTCATAAGAATTACATGTCTGAATTCAGAGAGTTCAATGTCACGACCTGCCTTCACCAAAAGGAGGGAAGGGTCAGTAGATTTCTAGGCCCTTCCTTCATTAAGTTGAAGGAGAGATAATGACCCCCGAAACTCGCCTCCAATAGGTCCCAGAGTGGTGACTAGCACCAAGGGTATAGAAATTTCTCACAAATGGAAGGCATTACCCTTTTTATTTTATAGGATCGAGAGATTAGAAGAAGAAAACCCAACAACACCAAGGTAGAAAGAAAGTAAATTCAAAAGTAAACCATTCCCACGTGCATGTTTCAAAAGTAAAAGCCACAAGTTCAAAAGGTGACTACAAGGTAAGTACCAAAGAGGAAAAGAAAAACAACAACTGCAACTGCTCCAATGGTCCGAGCTAGGAAGGTCCTGTGTGATCCCCGAAATCCTCCTAGAAACCTGAAAGTAGTTTTATATACGTAGGGTGAGCATACAAGTACACTCAGTAGGGAAAACCAAAGACTCTCGTGCACAAGTGGGGGAACGTACTAAAGTCCCGAGAGAAAAAGAGTAAACCAAACACCTAACAAGGAAAACTATCCACCCCAGGCCTCACCAAGTCACACTCCCCAAATAACGCAAGTCATGTAATATATATAATAAGAGCACATCGATGTTTGGGTACCCCGCGCCACTTTCCCACTGGTTATTGAGACATCCTATGCATCGGACCAATCCCGCCATTCTCACTGTAGTCCCACTGCCACACCCGCCCACACACACCTGGGCCACAACCACATGCAGTCCCACTGCCGAAATCCTGCCCGCACACACCTGGGCCTCAACCGCACGCATTCCAACTGCTGAATCCCGCCCACACACACCTGGGCCACAACTGCCACATGTAACCATGCCTGCAAACACCTAGTCCAGAACAACAACCACCACGCCCGAAGACACCTGGACTAAAGGATCCACTTCCACGCCCGAAGACCCCTGGGCCTCATCCAAAAGAAACATGGGAAACCACCTTCCGCACACACCTGGCCAACCACAACACTACCCCGCTCGAAGGTTCTTGGGATAATAATGGACCTCAGGCCATCACAGCCAGCCTAAAGATACTTGGGCTATCCGGGAAAGGGTCGCAGAAAAGGAGATAATAAACAGCCACTAAGAATAGCGTGGGTAAAAACACCCTCCCCCATAAAACGGGGGTGTTCGGCACTAAGTGTTCAACTTGGGTGGGGCACGAATAAGAAGCAAAAAGCTACAAATATATATATAGGTAACAAGAACTCACCCAAGTTAGGTTTTTTCATCAGATAGCCTACAGATCACAATATCACACATGTCCGAGTCACGACTCATGCTAACAACCCATTTGTCCCCTTTCTTATTTCACGTTCAGTAATAATGTTTATGTTTGAGCACTACTGGGCAACCAGTTGGCATAGGCATAAGTCCAGGAAAGTAAACAGTCAAACATCAACCAAAACGCACACACCAGGTTCTCAACAACAGAGGATTCCACCCCAATTCGTGATATAAACAAGTATCCACCCGGTCTTAAAACTCACAACCACTGAATCCATTCCAACAGGAGATTCCATCCCCCAAATCCACACAACCACCGAGGGTATAAAAGAACATTGGATCCCATCCCCTCTCACATCTCCAGCAATCGGCCCGAAGGGAAACAACCAACTACCACCACCAACACAATTCATGGATTTTCAGATTTAAATGACTTAACACACTGGATGATTTCAAATTCCATGTGTTCTAACTAGGAGTTATCACAGAAGGGTTGATCCTAGTGCTTTCAATTTATTCATCCAGAAATATGTGATTAACCAATTCACTTTTCCCAGAAGGAGTTTACAACCACAAACAAGCCATTTAAAACATCAGCAGGGTTCATTAGTGCACAAACAAAGACCACCAATGACCTCGATTTTCAGGAGGTGTAAGCCAGAACAACTCAACAAGATGGTCTTAGAAGAAACAACAACAAAGTATAAGAAAACATCAACATTCACAACCCCCCCTCTTTCTTTATAGAATTCGTTCATTATCATTATTATGTTCGGTCCAACCTGTTCTATAGAAACAAAAGCACGCCCACCCCGCATGATAAACAAAATAGAGAGGTGAAGGAGAAATTCCCTACATGTTGATAGATGATCGATGTTTAGGCCGGGGCGCGGAACTTTATGGATAACGATGAGGCATACCCGATGCACCAGAAGCTGTTTGTGAAAATCCAAGATCGAGAAAAGAGAAACCATAGCTAACCCTTAGTTTATAAGAGTCGAGGACGGTTGAGGTGAAAACGCGAAACTGCGTAAGGCGCGGGGGTCGTGGGTTGACCACGTGGATCCACTCGTCATTAAAAATGGGCTCGGGTGGTTTACGCCGACACATGAATTGATTAAGTAGTTAATTGAAACTCTTATTCACGTTACGGGTCTTTAAAACACGCTCAAACAGGTCAAAATAGGGTTTAAAACCCTATTTGCGAAAAAGGGAGCGCTACTGGAAACAACTTGACAAGGCTGGGTGACTCTGATCGGTCTCACCGATCGGTCACACCGATCGGTCCCACCGATCGGTCTCACTGATCCGTCCCACCGATCGTTCACGCCCATCAGTCCCACCGATCGGTCGCGCCGATCGGTCCCACTGATCGGTCTCACCGATCGCTCACACCGATCGGTCCCACCGATCGATCTCACAGTGGCGCCACTTCTTTAGGACCCAGATTTTGGAAAAGGGAAGGAACAAGAGAGTCTAGGTCATCACATCAGATACCTCTCAAACTATTCTCGTCCCCGAGAATTTAAACAACCCAGAGGGAAAGGGCGGGTCCGAACAACTACCCCGAAAGATACCTCTCAAGAGTGAACCTCATCATTAACTAAGAACACCTTCCGGTTACGAACCAAGCAACATACCATGCCAAACTTCCCGGGCATGTGGGTTGGGGAGTCTCCTCCTCCATGTCAAGATATTATCCGCTTTGGGCGGCACTGACTCGCCCGCACGAGTTTAACAGCATCCAACTTAATGCGTCTTGATTAGGGGTCGGGTTCTCTCCTTCCCCATAGCCGGGTCTTTTCACACAGAAGCAGAGGAATAAAACCAGTACATTTCATAGCCAAAAGACAAAACATTCTATCACAACAGGTACAACAAGGAACAAAACTCAAAACAACTCCGGGTACTGGGTACGCATATGTGCTTCCCTCTCCCACATACTCTCCTCAAGCCCACAATGTCTCCACAACACACGAACCAAGGGGATCGTTAGCCCGTGAAGCACCTTTCCCTTGCGATCCTTGTTCACCACTGGTCTCTCCTCAAATGTGACGTCGTCCTCGATGTCTAGCTCACCCCAATCAAGGACGTGTAAATCATCGTGCAGATAACGACGGAGCTGGGAAACATGAAAGACATCATGTATTTTTAGTAGTGGCGGTGGGAATGCTAGCTGGTAAGCCACTTCTCCGACCCTCCGCAACACTTGGAAGGGTCCAATGAATCTGGGAGAAAGCTTACTCCCTTTGCCGAACCTCTACTACCCAAGCCGAGGGGAGACCTTTAAGAACACGTGGTCCCCAACCTCAAACTCCAAGGGCCTCCTCTTGGTATCATCATACGACTTCTGTCGGTCCTGGGACACCTTCATCCATTCCCGTATGAGCTGAAACTTCTCTGTCGTTCTCTGCACCACCTCCGGACCAAGGATGCATGCCTCTCCAACTTCGGTCTAACACACAGGTGAACGGCATGGCCTCCCGTACAAAGCATCAATTGCGGCCATTCCAATGGTAGAGTGGTAGCTATTATTGTAGGAAAACTCTACCAGAGGAAAGTGTTGCACCCATGATCCTCTTGAGTCTAGAACACATGCTCGCAGCATATCCTCCAAGGTCTGGATGGTGCGCTCTATTTGTCCATCTGTCTGGGGATGGAAAGCAGTGCTAAGGCGTAACTGTGTGCCAAACGCATGCTGTAATCCTCTCTAGACTCGCGAGGTAAACTGTGCATCCCTATCCGAGACTATAGACCTCGGAACCCCATGTAACCTCACCACCTCATCCACGTACTTTTGTGCCAAAGCGTCCACAATACTCGACTCCCTGATCGCCAGAAAGTGGGCCGTTTCATCAACCTATCCACTACCACCCAGATGGAATCGTATCCCCCTTGGGGCTTGGGTAGTTCCATGACTAAATCCATTGAGATGTCACCCCACATACACTAGGGGACATCTAGGGGCTATAGTAGGCCTCCTGGAACTCGGTGTTGCGCCTTCACTTGATGACACACTAAGCACTTGGCCACAAACTCTGCCACCGCTCGCTTATCTCCGGGCCACCAAAACTGCCTCTTAAAACCCTAGTACATCTTGGAAACTCCTGGGTGTACCACCAGGGGTGAGTTGTGGAACTCACTGAGAACCTTTCCGTGCATCGCCTCCAGGACAAACAACCTTTTCTGGAAAAGCATCTGGTTCTGACCATCTTCAGTCCATCCTTCCAGAGCATTGCCCTGGTCAACTTGGTCACGCATCACTTCACACTCTAGGCCTCCCCACTGAGACTCCTCCACTTGCCGAAATAGAGATTACTGCACTGTCGTCTGATATAGGCAGCCTCTACCGCTATCCATCTCCACATCCATGTGTAAGGCGGCCAACTCCTCCATTGCCTTCCAGGCATCCGCCGACACTCAGAATGCATCCTTCTGCATCCTCCTGCTCAAGGCATCGGCCACCACATTGCCCTTTCCCCCAGTATAAGAGATCTCGAAGTCGTAATCCTAGAGGAACTCCTCTCATCTCTGTTTTCGCAAGTTTATGCCCGTTGGGAGAAGATATACCTCAAGATTTTGTGATCTGTGAAGACCAAAAAGCATTCCCTGATGAGGTAGTGTCCCCGTAACTTTAGCACAAAAACGACCGATGCAAGCTCCAGGTCTTGGGTGGTGTAATTACGCTAATGGGAAGGCAGCTGCCTGGACCCATAAGAGATCACCCCTTGTCGCTGCATCAACACGCATCCCAGGCCTTGTCCTGAAGCATCACAGAACACATCATAAGCCACCCCTTCTTCTGGTAATCTCATCACTGGGGCACTGACCAACTTCGCCTTCAGATAGATGAAGGCTGACTGGCACTACTCACTCCATACGAAAGCCTGGTCCTTCTTGGTCGGAGCCGTCAAAGGATCTGCTACTCGGGAGAAGTTGGGTACGAATCTCCGGTACTAACCCTCCAGCCCGAGGAAACATCGTACTTCTGCCACATTCATGGGTGCTTCCCAAGACACAACCGCTCAACCTTTGATGGGTCCACCGCTACCCCCTACTCGGACACCACGTGCCCGAGGAAGTGCACTTCCCGTGTCCAGAACTTGCATTTTGACAACTTCCCATAGAGCTGGTGCTGTCGGAGGACCTCCAAAACTGTCCTCAGGTGCTCTGCATGGTCCTCCTCTGATCTTGAGTAGACCAGGATGTCGTCGATGAACACAACCATGAACCGATCTAGGTAATCCCGGATTATGTAGTTAATAAGCCCCATGAACACAGTTGGGGTGTTCGTAACACCAAAGGGCATGACTACGAACTCGAAGTGCCCATACCTGCACCTGAACGATGTCTTTGGGATGTCGCTCTCTTTCACCCTCATCTGGTGGTACCCAGACCGCAGGTCGATCTTCGAGAACCATCCTGCCCCTTTCGGCTGATCGAAAAGATAATCTATCCTTGGAAGAGGGTAGTGATTCTTGATCATCACCTGATTGAGCCTCCTATAGTCTATGAACAACCTAATACCACCATTTGCCTTCTTTGAAAACAAGACTGGAGAACCCCACGGTGACGCACTCGGACGAACATAACCCCTCTTCATCAGATCGTCAATCTGTATCCGCAACTCCCGTAGCTCCGAAGGTGCCATCCGGTAAGGATCCATCAAGATTGGATGAGCGCTGGGCTGCAGGTCTATCCCGAACTCGAAATCACGTTGAGGGGGTAGAGTCGTCACCTCCTTAGGAAAGATGTCCATAAATTCACGGACGATCTATGGCACTTCCATCATTTCAGCATCTACTGATTCCACTGTCAGCTCGGTCAACAAGGAGAGGAGAGGCTCCTCTCTCCTGTTTCCCTTCGGACAGCTCCGCTCACTGGTGAAGGTAACATGCCGACTGTCCACGTCTGAGAACACCACCCTTCTTTGAAAACAGTCGATGACGGCGCACACCAAAAATAGCCAGTCGATGCCTAGGATGACATCGTATGGCTGAATGTGTAGCAGAAGAAGATCCCTAACCGACTGATGTGGCCCTATCATCAGTCTACATCCCCGAAAAACAAACAACAAGTTGGTCTGACCTCCGACTAGTGTTCTCAACACCAGGGGCACTTGAAGTCTCTCCGCATCTAAACCCAAGGCACAGGCAAGGCTGGGTGAAACATATGAGTGTGAAGCTCCCGTATCGAACAAGGCATAAGCAAGAGTGCTAAACAGACTGATCGTACCTCTAACAACCTCTGGACTTGCTGGAACTACTACCTCTGTGGCGTGCAACTGTCCACGCCCAGCTCCCCTACCCCTCGTCTGTCGACCACCTCCCCGACCACGCCCTGGTCGAGGTCCCTGTGGAGCACCCTGAGGTCAGCCTCCTCCTCCTACGTCTGCCCTCGGAGGAGCGGGAGCTCGCTGTCCTTGCTGCTGCTGCTGGAAAGGTCTGGCTGGAAGCTGCTGCTGGGGTGAGTGATGGGGATGACTACCACTACTGTACTACACCCGGTCGGGGCACTGACCCCGGAGATTCCCAGGGCTCCAACATATGAAGCACCACGGTCCCGGGCCCGAAGGAAAAGGGCGAGCGCCAGGGGATTGAAATTGAAACTTCTGTGGTCTGCTCCATGCGGTTCGGAACCTCGAGGGTCCTGACGATGGAGGCCTGGTGCTGACGACCTTCCCCTTCGATGGTCCCAGCTGGATCCCCTCTCGCGACACTCATCCTAGAGCATGCATCCTCTCCACCACTTCGGCCTTCTTCTGGACCTCCAAGTACGTCAGCAGGGTAAAGGGGGTAACATCATACTGGAGGGAGCGTCGGAGTGCCTCCTATAAACATCTTGCCCGAGACTCCTCATCTTGAAAGAGGTCCTGAGAAAAACGTAGGAGGTCCTTGAAATTGATCCCTAGCTCCCTCACTGACATACTCCCCTGCTGGAGGGAGAGTAGCTCCTGCCTCTTTTCTGCCTTCATCGTCGAGGAGAGGAATTCCTCCTGGAAGTCCCTCTCGAAATCCACCCAAGCCACATCAGACTCTCTCCTCTCCCCCAGGTAAAGCATCCACCACTGACATGCCGCTCCCCGCATCTGGTTGATGGCCAGAGGAACCTAGTACTCGGTCGGGGCCCGAATCAGGCCGAAGGCTATAACTAGCTCCTCTAGCCAGCTTTTCGTCTTCATATCGGAGGTTCTTCCCTCATACATCTCGAGGGCCTGTCGCTGGAAGGCTTGAAGAGTCTTCTGTCACTGGTCGTCCTCTTCGTCTCGATCTGCTCTCTGTCGATCGGGCAAAGTAGTCTCTGGGGCCTCGATCGCCTGTACCACACGTGGTCGCCTTCCAGGTGCCATAGCTGTAAGGTAAACAAGGAATTCCTAAGCCCAAGTAGTGCAGAATATCGTTCTTAAAACATCTTAAAATTTAATTTATTCTTAATCCCCAAGACATCCCAGAAACACTAGAACACAAGTCATTATGATTCATGTACCTTTTCTAGGGTCTCTACCCTACAATCAGTGTGCCCTCACTCAGTAGTTCGGTAGGTCCAGAGTCCTTGCATCGGATCACGAGGGGCCCTAAAATCCCGTGTCCTAGATAGTCTTCCCTGGCCTAATTCACGCGCCAAGGTCACCCAACACTGTTGCCTTACCATACCATGCAATCCACACTGTGCCTAACTCCAGACTCCATCCTATCTCTCAACCATCACCTCTGATATCATTCTATCATGACCCGCCTTCACCAAAAGGAGGGAAGGGTCAGCAGATTTCCAGACCCTTCCTTCTTTATGTTGAAGGAGAGATAATGACCCCCGAAACCCGCCTCCAATAGGTCCTGGAGTGGCGACTTGCACCAAGGGTATAGAAATTTCTCACAAATGGAAGGAATTACCCTTTTTATTTTATAGGATCGAGAGATAAGGAGATGAAAACCCAAAAACACCAAGGTAGAAAGAAAGTAAATCCAAAAGTAAACCATTCCCACATGCATGTTTCAAAAGTAAAAGCCACAAGTGCAAAAGGTGAATACAAGGTAAGTACCAAAGAGGAAAAGAATAACAACAACTGCAATTGCTCCAATGGTCCGAGCTAGTCAGGTTCTGCGTGAACCCTGAAATCCTCCTTGAAACCTGAAAGCAGTTTTATATACATAGGGTGAGCATACAAGTACACTATGTAGGGAAAACCAAAGACTCTCATGCACAAGTGGGGGTACGTACTAAAGTCCCGTGAGAAAAAGAGTAAACCAAACACCTAACAAGGCAAACTATCCACCCTATGCCTGACCAAGGAACACTCCCCAAAAAACGCAAGTCAATTAATATATATAATAAGAACACATCAATGTTTGGGTACCCCATGCCACATTCCCACTGATTATTGAGACGTCCTACGCATTGGACCAATCCCTCCATTCTCACCGCAGTCCCACTGCCACACCCGCCCGCACACACATGGGCCACAACCACACATAGTCCCACTGACGAAATCCCGCCCATACACACCTGGGCCTCAACCGCACACAGTCCCACTGCTAAAGCCCGCCCGCACACACCTGGGCCACAACTGTCACATGTAACCATGCCTGCAAACACCTAGGCCAGAACAACCACCACCACGCCCGAAGACACCTGGGATAAAGGAACCCCTGCCACGCCCGAAGACACCTGGGCCTCATCTCGAAGACACTTGGGAAACCACCTTCCGCACACACCTGGCCAACCACCACACTACCCTGCCCGAAGGTTCTTGGGCTAATAATGGACCTCATGCCATCCCGCCTGCCCGAATATACTTGGGCTATCTGGGAAAGGGAGCAGAAAAGGAGATAATAACTAGCCACTAAGAATAGTGTTGGGAAAAACACCCTACCCCATAAAATGGGGGTGTTCGGCACTAAGTGCTCATCTTTTGTGGGGGGAGAATAAGAAACACAAAGCTACAAGTATATATATATATATATAGGTAACAAGAACTCTCCCAAGCTAGGATTTTTCTTCAGACAGACTACAGATCACAACAACACTCAAGTCTGAGTCACGACTCATGCTAAAAACCCATTTGTCCCCTTTCTTATTTCACGTTCAGTAATAATGTTTATGTTTAAGAACTACTGGGAAACTAGTAGGCATAGTCATAAGTCTAGGAAAGTAAACAGTCAAACGTCAACCAAAACGCCCACACCCGGTTCTCAACAACAGAAGATTCCACCCCAATTCGTGATATAAACAAGTATCCACCCAGTCTTAAAACTCACAACCACTGAATCCATACCAACAGGAGATTCCATCCCCCAAATTCACACAAACAACGAGGGTATAAAATAACAGGGGATCCCATCCCCTCTCACATCTCCAGCAATCGGCCCGAAGGGAAACAACCAACTACCACCACCAACACAAGTCAGAGATTTTAATATTTAAACGACTTAACATACTCGATGATTTCAAATTCCATGTTTTCTAACCGGGAATTATCACAAAATTGTTGATCCTCGTTCTTTCAATTTATTCAGTCGGATATACGTGATTAACCAATTCACTTTTCACAGCAGGAGTTTACAACCACAAACAATCCATTTAAAACATCAGCAGGGTTCATTAGAGCACAAACAACAACCACCAACGGCCTCGATTTTTAGGAGGCGTAAGCCAACACAACTCAACAAGATGGCCATAGAAGAAAAAACATCAACGTATAAGACAACATCAACAGTCACAGCCCCCCCCCCCTCTTTCATTATAGAATTTGTTCCTTATCTTTATTAAGTTCGGTCCAACCAATTATACAGAAACAAAAGCATGCCCACCCCTCATGATACACAAAAGAGAGAGGCGAAGGAGAAATTCCTTACATATTGATAGATGATCGATGTTTAGGCCGGGGGAGCGGAACTTTACGGATAACGATGTGGCGCACCCGATGCACCAAACGCTATTTGTGAAAATCCACGATCGAGAAAAGAGAAACCACAGCTATGTAGGATCGAAATAGTGATGTAGATGCTCAATATACAAGAGTGGGGGTTAATTGTATACTTTAAAAATTCCTTTGGAACTTTTAAAGTTAATTAAGAATAACTATGTTTTCCTTATGAAAAGAAAAAGGCTAAATTTAACAAAGTTAAACTAAGCAAATTCACAACACCTCTTAACACCGAATGTAAACTATGAAAGAGATTCCGAATGAGGGTTCCGGAAATATGGTCCCGGAAATTCAATCTTAACAAAAGATTACAATATGAGATTCTACCTTAAAGCTTATAGAATCTAAATGAAACCGAGTACAAATAAGGAAGTATAAGAAAGTTATACATTCCTTATAATACAGAATGCAGCGGAATAGAAACAAGTAGTAGAACTACTAGTAACAAAATATAAGTCTTTTAACCCAAAGAGAAGGGTATCCAACAACCTTGGATAAAGGTCCCTTGATTTATACTTTCAAGAAAGTCTGTCTTACCCACACTAGGGTAAGCCCTCGATACGAAGATCGGAGTCTCTGTCTTGCTATCCCCGCAAGCCCTCAACTTCAAGGTAGTTGGCAACCTCTGTCTTCCTCAGCAAGAAAGCCCTCGAACTTTAAGGTAGTCGGCACCTCTGTATTCCTATCCCCGGAAGCCCTCGAATGTAATCACCAATATTCGGAGTCGCACGAAGCTTTGAGAGTTAATAAGAGCCTCTCTCTCTAGAAATCACTTCAAGCAAATTTGTCAGCCTTTCAGCACTTTCATCAGCTATCTGCAGCAACGAGCTCTTTCAAATGAGCTCCTATTTATAGGTACGGTCGGCTCCTTCTCTAATGGTCATATTTTCTTTAAAGATCGGAGGGACCTGTACACGTGTCACTTAGACAACGGTTAGTTTATAACAAAATAGATGACATCGTTTTATAACAAAACAAATTGAACAGAATGTACGACATCAATTTAAACTCTAACAAAAAAGTTCGGAATGAAAACTTTGGAGTGAAGGTTCGGAGTGTAAAGAAAAATAGTAAAGATTAGACAAATTTTAGAAGTGTAAGCAATATAGAAGTTTGGAGTCTAAAAATGATATTTTTCAGAGTCTGAATTAATTCAGAGTGTATAAAACAAAGATACTCAAATTCTGTTTAATAGGTGAATTCGGAATGAGAATTCGGAATAGGAATTCGTCATCAAAAATCGTAATGAGAATTCATCATCAGGATTCGTAATGAGAATTCATCATCAGAATTCGTAATGAGATTTCGGAATGAGATTTCTTCATTAGAAATCGTAATGATAATTCATCATCAAAATTCGTAATGAGAATTATTCTTCAGAATTCGTATCCTGAATCGGGAATAGAACTTAGTCAGAGTTCATATCCGGAATTCGGAATGAATCTTTCTTATAGTTCTTATCCAGAATCTGAATCCTAAAACAGAATTCCTTTTATCAAAGTTTCAACGATTCCGAGAAAATGAATCTGAATCTCATACTTAAGAAAAATATGGATGAAAATATGATAAAGATAATTTTTCTTATAAAAGCGATTTTCCTTAAGAAAGCAATTTTCCTTATAAAAGCAATTTTCCTTAAAAAAGCAATTTTCCTTAAAAATCAATTTTCCTTATGAAAGAAATTTTCCTTAAGATAAGGTGTTTGTGATTTTCAAAACAAGAAGGAATGGAAAATTCATAAGGAAAACCTTATTGGCTCAACAATCTCCCCCTTTTTGGAAAGCACAAACATCCTTACGAAAAAAAATTCTAAGAAGAAAGAAAAACATTAAGGCTTATCTCCCTTTGTTTTATGGATATTGATGAATACGACTAACTCCCCCTTAGGCTTTGAAACTCTAAGGATCGTATTCAGATTTCCGAAGTGATTAATATGAATGTCTTCTTTAATGAAAAATCTCCCCCTTAAACAAACTCTTATTAGAGTTTTTCTTTTTCTTAAGGATCTTTTTCTTCTCCCCCTTTGATAAACCCTTATTAGAGTTCTTCTTTTTCTTAAGGATATTTTCCTTGTCCCCCTTTGTGATTTTCAAAAAGAATTGCAGGGAATGGAAAAAATAACAAAGTACCTAAAAAATTAGTAATGACAACAATAGAAACGACAAGCACAACTTTCATTAATTTTGAAATCTCAGGAACAAAAAGAATACAACAAAAAGATCGGATTAGGTTATTTCAGATCTTTTTCCTTTGACATGATCCCCTTTAGAACAGTCTTGATCTTCTTTAGGTCTTTATGATCTTCTTCAGCTTGCTTCTCTAAGACCACTATTCTTGCGGATTGAGCTTCAATTTTTTCTTCCTGGGTTTTCAGCTTTTCTTCCTGAGCTTTTATCTTTTCGTCCTGAGCATTCATCCTTTCTTCAAAATCGATCCGATGATCCCTTTAAAATTTCCAGTTCTGAGAAACAGAATTCAGTTTCCGATTCAGATCCCTGACTTCTTGGATCCGGACGTTCTTTTCTTCAGTCAGCTTTTCTTCAAAGGAGGAAGTCAGCTCATTTATCTTCATGTCCTCGGTCTCAAAGGCAGCTTTAACATTGTCTTGAAACTCATCCAGCAACCTCATTTCTTCCACAGTCTTCTTCGTCCAGCTTGCCATCCTTTTGCAAGATCTTTTATGAGCTTCGTAACCAACGAATAAGGTTTTGAACTGAGCCTCAATCTCAACGCACTTATCCATAACCATAGATACAGAGTCGGTTTTCTGATTCAACGCATTTTGGAGCATCTGGCATCTTGATTCAATACTAGAGAAGGTCGGAATGGTTCCCACCGACTTCTTTAAGGACTAAACAATAAAGTCATGCCCCAACGAGGATGACTCCGAATCCGAAACATTGCTTGGAGAAATTTCTTCTTCAACAAGTTAAAGCTTTCTCTTTGAAGAGCTACCAACTTCCTTCCTCTTCTTCACTTCTATGCTTGGAGTATCAGCATGAATTTGCTTTCCCTTGTCTTTTTCCGGAATTGAATCTTGTTCTAGAGTTCTCTTCTCGCTATCAGAAACATGAACACCATTATCTTCCTCATCAGCAACTTCCTGAATACCATCCTCTACGTTTTTCATCTAAGAAAAATCATGTAAAAGTTGTTCTTCATCTCCATGATAGGAAACTTCTTCTTCTCCTTTCTCTTCTTCCATTGCTGGAGTAACTAGCTTCGAAGATTCAGCTTCTGAAGTCTGGAGTGATAAGTGTTCTGAAGGTGTCCCTTTGTAATCATCTACTTGTTTCAGCACATCTATGGTATCACCACTTCCTTCAGCACCCTCTTCTACTTGTTCCACTTGTTCAACTTGCTCTACCTCCTCAGTATTCTTAGAAACAGCTCTTTCCGGAGCAACAAAATTTCTTCCTGGAGTCTCAGGTAGAGATTCCATGGAGAAAGATTTCAGAACTGGAATAGTTGCTGAAACCATTTCATTGAATTTCAATAAATCCTGAGCTACCTCAGCCTCAGACATCTTCTTCTTGAGATTATTTTGCTTTTCTTGTCTTTCAAGCTCATCAGTAGTTTTCTCCTTCAAGGCCTTAGCCTCCACAGGGTCCAATCCGAACTGCGGATCCCCTTCTTTCCTTTTCTCTTTATCAGCTCTCCACTTTATAACAATCTCATCAGGATAGGATTTCTTCTTCTTAGGCTTTGGAGGTGCGGAATGGACTTCCTTAGACTTATGATTCTCTGCTTGTACTTCCACTTCTTTCAGCTTTCTCTTCCTTACTGGCTTAGATGATTCCGGTTCAGCAGCTTTCGGAGCCGCTTCTTCTTGACTTGGCATATCGAAGAACTCACCTGTTTCCTTGTTAAAATCCACATCCATCCTTTTCAGAGTACCATCGCTGACTATCATGATCTTGCAAACTCTTGGCTTAGATTTTCAAGCCTCATTGAAAGACTCAAGGCACCGAACAATTAAGTTAGAGAGGATTGCTGGATACATAATAATCTGAGCTCTCAGATTCCCCTTCTTAAAATTTTCAATAGTAAGAAGAATATTCTTCATCAAGTTGAACTTCCTTAGATTTATCAGGAAATCTAAGATATAGATATCACTTTTCTTCAAGCTATATTTATCACCTTTCCTCGGTACGATAATTCCTTGCACCCATAACTCCAGAATCCGGAAATTTGTAGATAGACTTGCAATCTTCCGAGCCTTGTCTTCAGCCAGTCCGAGAGTTTCTAAGGCTTTTTCCTTGTCGAAGCTACCCTTAGAGTCTGGCAACACATGTGAAATAAACTCGGCTTATCCTTCATAAGATAGCCCTACCAAGCTTGCAGCCTTGGTGTTAGAAAGCTTGTAAGTCATTCCATAAGACATAAAAGATAACTTCTCCCTATTATCTTCCTTGAAGAAAGAAACTGACTCATAAAACTCGACAAGTAACTCTGAATATAATTCATCTTGGTTCCCGGTTTTCGACACCGCAACATCTTCCCAGCCATTCAACTTAATGTTCTTTGAAATAATACAATCGTAGTTTCTGAAGAAATTTGGATGGACTAACCTTTCTCTGTAAACTAACCATTGCGAAATAGGCTTAGTGGATGACATTTCTTGAGATGCTAACTCTGCAGACATTCGGATCTGAAGTCCTCTAGGAAGTTCGGAACGGAGAAGACTGAAGTTCAGAACAGCCTTAAATCAGAGAGACAGAGATTCGGGACGCGAGAGCTTGAGATCGATGTGGGACGATTATTTGGGTCCCCTTTATATAGGCAACGAGATGACGGTTCGCCTTCCATAGTTGATCTATCGGTTAGAATGAGCTGAGATCAGATCTGATGGTTGAAAGCTTGAATCCGATCTTTTTGAGGTTTTTATTAAAACAAAGAGTTAAGAAAACTATAATCCGAAAACATAATAGAAGAAAATGCCAGCAAGTAAAATATGACAACGAAAACATGAGTAAGGAAATCATACCTTTCGGATTGGCTTAGGAGGATTATTCGTAATGGCAGATTTCGCAAAAATTTTATTATGAAAAATAAACTCAGTACGAAAAACTCATTATGGAAAACTCAGTATGAAAAACTCATTACGGAAAACTCAGTACGAAAAACAAACTTAAGAAGAAAAACAGTATGAAGAACTTAGTACGAAAAAAAATACATTACGAAGAATTCGGTACAAAATCTGGTTATGAAACTGCCGGTACGTAATTTTCATTCCGGAAATTTTCAATACGAATACTTCCATTCCAGAAGTATTCTGTATGAGAATGTCCATTTTGGAAAATTTTAGTTCCAGAAGTTCCATTCCGGAAATCTTCGTTCCGAAAAGTTTGAAAACAAATTTTGAAAAACTTTGTTAAACAAACAATCAAATGTACTCCCCCTATGAAAAGGAGTTTATTACTGTAAGGAGATTTTTTTCCAAAGAAATTTAATTAAGAAAGATTACCTTACGGTTATCATTCTTAACTTCTGTTTAATATATTCAAATCTATCAGAAGGCAATGATTTTGTGAAAATATCAGCAAGTTGATCTTGCGTTCCGATAAACTGAAAAATAATATCTCCTTTAAGTGTGTGATCCATAAGAAAGTGATGTGTAATATATATGTGTTTTGCACGAGAGTGATGTGCAGGGTTCTTACTAAGGGCAATGGAACTTGTGTTATCACACAAAATTTGAGTTTTAGTAAAACTCAAGCCATAGTCTGTGAGTGTGTGTTGCATCCACAACACTTGAGCACAACAATTTCCAGCTGCTACATATTCAGCTTCAGCAGTGGAAAGAGCTACAGAATGTTGCTTCTTGCAGGACCAAGAAACTAGAGAATCTCTTAAGAAATGACAAGTTCCGGATGTACTCTTTCTATCCATTCTACATCCACCAAAGTCAGCATCCGAAAAACTTTTTAGAACAAAATCATTTCCAGACGTATAAAATAATCCTAGATCCATGGTTCTCTTAAGGTAGCGAAAAATTATTTTTTACTGCCTTTAAGTGAGATTCTTTAGGATTGGATTGATATCTTGCACATAAGCATACTGAAAACATTAAGTCTGGTCGACTAGCTGTTAAGTAAAGTAGACTTCCTATCATACCTCTAAAAGATGTTTGATCTACTGGTTTCCCAGCTTTATCAAGATCTAAAGAGTTTGAGGTACCAATGGGAGTACTTATACTCTTAGTGTTTTCATAACCATTCTTTTTAATAAGATCTTTAGTATACTTATGTTGAGATATGTAGGTTCCTTCTGGTTGTTGAGAAATTTGAAAACAAAGAAAAAAAGATAACTCACCCATCATACTCATTTCAAACTCAGATTTCATTAGACTAGCAAAAGAGTCAGTCAAAGATTGCTGAGTTGAACCAAATATAATGTCATCAACATAAATTTGAACAATCAAAACGTTTTTCTTATCTTTCTTTATAAAAAGGGTTGGATCTGCATTTCCCATAACATAGTTATTTTGAAGCAAAAATCCAGTGAGTCTATCATACCATGCTCGTGGGGCTTGTTTAAGGCCATACAAAGCTTTGGTAAGTCTAAAAACTTGATCAGGATGTTTTGTGTCTTAAAATCCAGGAGATTGTTCAACAAAAACATCCTCTTGAACATAATCGTTAAGAAAAGCACATTTCACATCCATTTGGAAATGTTTGAAATTAAATAATGCTGCAAAGGCAAGTAGAATACGGATAGATTCAAGTCTAGCTACTGGAGCATAGGTTTCTTCATAGTCTATTCCTCCTTTCTGATTATAGCCTTTAGCAACAAGTCTAGCTTTATTTCTAACAATGACTCCATTTTCATCACATTTATTTCTGAAAACCCATTTTACTCCAATAACAGAAGTTTCCTTAGGTCTTTCAACCAAGGTCCAGACATTATTCCTTTCGAATTCATTTAGTTCATCTTGAATTGCTTTGATACAATCATCTTCACCTAAAGCTTCATCTGTGCTTTTAGGTTCTAATTGGGAAAGAAATGCTAGATGTTCTACTTCATTTCTTAAGGAACTTCTAGTCCTTACAGGTTGGTTTACATCACCAATGATACTATCACTGGGATGATTCTTAAGAAACACCTGATTTGGGTTTTGTAAAACTTGTTCATCAACATAGGGTAGAAAGTCTTCTGGGGTAAATGTTTCAGAAGTATCTTCTAGAACATTATCCTTATCAGAAGGTTCTTCTATCAAAGGTTGATAATCAGTTTTTGAAAACACATCTAAAGATGTAAGTTGAGATGGTTTAAAAACAAAAGTATCAGACTCACCAAATTTCACATGTACTGTTTCCTCAACAGTACAAGTACTTTTATTAAAAACTATATAAGCCTTAGAGGTTGTGGAATAACCTAAGAAAATTCCTTCATCAGACATTGGTGTGAATTTATGTAAGTTATCTTTAGTATTCAAAATGAATACTTTTCAACCAAACACCTTGAAGTAAGAAAGTCTTGGTTTTCTACCATTCCATAACTCATAAGGAGTTTTATTAAGAAAAGGTCTAATCAAAACTCGATTTATAGTATAACAAGCAGTACTTACAGCTTCAGCCCAGAAATGTCTAGCGGTAGAATATTCACTCAATATGGTTCTAGTTATTTCTTGAAGAATTCTATTTCTTCTTTCAACTACACCATTCTATTGAGGAGTTCTAGGTGCTGAAAATTTGTGAGTAATAACTTTCTTACTACAAAAAGATTCAAAATCTGAATTTTGGAATTCTCCTCCATGATCACTATGAATAGTTTTCAATGGAAGGTTTTTCTGATTTTTAACTTGATCTCTAAAACTTTTGAAATAAGAAAAAGCTTCAGATTTATTTGCTAGAAAATAGACCCAAGTAAATCTAGTGTAATCATCAACTAGAATAAACACATAGTATTTTCCTCCAATACTTCCAGTTTGTGTTGGACCGAAAAGATCCATGTGCACTAACTGTAATGCATCGGTTGTTGAGACTTCACCGATTGACTTAAAACTATATTTATGTTTCTTTTCATATTGACAAGGATCAAAAACTTTAGAAGAATCAAATCTAAGCTCCGGTAGATCCTTAACTAGTTTCTTCATAGAGAGTTTACATAGGTTTCTCATAATATAGTGTCCTAATCATCTATTCCATAACCAAGAATGATCTTTCATTGCACTTAGGCAAGGTAAATCTTGGCTCCTGAGGTCTTCTAGGTTCAATGTGCATACATTCTCTTGCCTATTGGCTGAGAGAATAAATTATTCCTTGGAATTGTTAACTAAGAATTTATCATTCCTAAAATTCACAAGGTAACCTTCATCACATAACTGACATATGCTAACGAGGTTGTTCTTAAGACCTTTAACAAAAAGAACATTTGAAATCAAGGTTTTACCTAAAAGAACAATATTACCAATACCAACAATCTCTCCCTTAGCATTGTCTCTGAAACTTACCTTTCCTCATTTCGTTTTGATATTCTTTTCAAAAAAGCTTTTGTTACCAGTCATGTGCCGGGAACATCCACTATCCATGTACCATGTATTGTTGCTGGTACTTTCTTTATTATCCTGAAATCAAGAAGAAAATTAGACTTTCGGAATCCAAACTTGTTTGGATCCAAGATTTCCAGACAATAAAATATTAGGAACCCACATCTTCATAGAAAAGTAAGCTTTGTGAAATCCTTGAGATTGGGTTTTGTTTAAGGAACAATTCTTTGCCCAGTGACCACCACATTGACACTTGGTACAGAATGGGGCACTTTGAGGAACAAAATAATTGTTACTGAAAACTGGTTTTGCATGGGTATAACCAAATCCAGATTTATTTCTTAAAGGTCTTATTTGGGAATAAATCTTATCAAAATTTTCCTTACCATGGGTAAAGTTTGATAAACACTTCTTTAAGGAGAAAATTTCGGACTTGAGTTTTACAACCAAGTTTTTATTCTCAAAATCATTAGTTTTAGAATGACAGTTAGGCTCGAGAACATATTTATTAGAAATTACTTTTTCTAATTCTTTATAAAGTTTGTTCTCCTCAGAACATACTTCCTCAAGATTTTTTGAAATACTTTCAAAATCAGCATTTTTCTTATCAAGATCTTTAGAAAGATCTGATATCTCTTTTGTAAGAATATAATTCCTAGAGTTTTCTTTGTCAAGTTTCTTGTTGAGTTTGGAATTTTCAATCTCAAGAAGTTCAGTAAACCTAGAGACTTCTTCATAAGTAGGTAAAGTATTTTCTTCATCAGAAGAGTTATAATACTTACTATCATTATAATTTATAGAGACATTGGTCAAAGATTCAGCATTTCGTACCTTAGCCATAAGACAATGATTATCAATAGGTAATCTGGCTATAAGACCAAGATTCTTCTATCCTGAAGATTCATAATCAGAAGATTCATCTAAAGAGTCACCACCACTGGCACTCCAGGTGTCATTAGCTTTCAGAACTTTCTTAGCTTTGGCTTTATAATACTTCTTCATGTTCCTATCTGAATGTCTTTCCTTCCTTTCTTTCTTTTTGAGCATAGGGCAATCTGGTCTAATATGTCTAGCTCTTTTACATTCTTAACAAGTAACTTCTCCATCTTTCTTATCTTTCCTTTCCTTTTTCATATACTTAGATTGAAAGTTTCTCTGTCCAACTATCTTGTTCATCCTTCGAGCAAGATTGGCTAATTCATTTTCTGAGACTTTACTCTCACTAGATTCATATTGGAAAATGACTTTCTTAGACTTGGATCTAGTAACTCTCTCAGGAGTCTTAGATTTCATCTGATTTGAAGTTGTTGTAAAAGCAACAGTACCATTTCCATTCTTCTTTTTGATGTTTTCAGCATCTCTCTTCATTCTAGTTTCATGTTGTAGAAGAGTTCCAAATAATTCATCAAGAGTAATTTGAGTTACCTTCCTGTTCTCATCTATAGCTGTTCTCTTGGATTCCCACTCATTGGGCATAATATCAATTATCTTTTCCACAAGAGCTTTATCATCTAATCCTTTCTCTCCCATAGATTGTAGCCTGCTGACGATAGTCATAAATATTTGTTGAACATTACAGATAGGTTCTCCATAAGGAAAATTGAAGCCATGATATTCAGCTCTAAGCATAGCTCTTCTAGTCTCAATCACTTTAGAAGTCCCAAAGTGTGTAACTTCTAACTTCTTCCATATACAGTTAGCTGCTTCACAAGAAGAAATTTGGCTATATATATTTCTGGTCATTGAATATAGTAAAGTGTTGGGTACCTTATAGTTGAGTTGATATTTTTGCTTTTCCTGGTTAGTAAAAGTTCTGACTTCCTTGTCAGGAATTTTATAATCACCAGTAAGCATAACAAAGTTGTCTACTCCAGTATTGATAACAAAAGTCTTCATACGATCTCTCCATTATTCATAGTCATTACCATCAAATATAGGTGGTCTTTTCGGATTTATATTGTCAATTGAACCAACATTAATTCCTGCCATACTCGAAATAACTTTGCACACAGACTTGTTAGTATCAAAGAATCGTAATAATAATGTTCGGAATCGGAAGAGTTCGGAATGATAAAGTGAGCAAGAAAAACTTGTATGTGAGTACAAGTATTTCAGAGACCTTCTCTGATATCAAATGTAAGATTGGTATAGAGTAAGAGGTTTCCAACCTCTGATACCAATTGTAGGATCGAAATAGTGATGTAGATGCTCAATATACAAGAGGGGGTGAATTGTATACTTTAAAAATTCCATTGGAACCTTTAAAGTTAATTAAGAATAACTATGTTTTCCTTAAGCAAAGGAAAAGGCTAAACTTAACAAAGTTAAACTAAGCAAATTCACAACACCTCTTAACATCGAATGTAAACTTGGAAAGAGATTCTGAATGAGGGTTCCGGAAATATGGATCCGGAAATTGAATCTTAACAAAATATTACAATATGAGATTCTACCTTAAAGCGAATAGAATCTAAATGAAACAGAGTACAAATAAGGAAGTATAAGAAAGTTATACTTTCCTTATAATATAGAATGCAGCGGAATAGAAACAAGTAGTAGAACTACTAGTAACAAAATATATGTCTTTTAACCCAAAGAGAAGGGTATCCAACAACCTTGGATAAAGGTCCCTTGATTTATACTTTCAAGAAAGTCTGTCTTACCCACACCAGGGTAAGCCCTCGATACGAATATCGGAGTCTCTGTCTTGCTATCCCCGCAAGCTCTCAACTTCAAGGTAGTTGGCAGCCTCTGTCTTCCTCAGCAAGAAAGCCCTCGAACTTTAAGGTAGTCGGCACCTCTATCTTCCTATCCACGGAATCCCTCGAATGTAATCACCAACATTCGGAGTCGCACGAAGCTTTGAGAGTTAATAAGAGCCTCTCTCTCTCTCTAGAAATCACTTCAAGCAAATTTGTCAGCCTTTCAGCACTTTCATCAGCTATCTGCAGCAACGGGATCTTTCAAATGAGCTCCTATTTATAGGTACGGTCGGCTCCTTCTCTAACGGTCATATTTTCCTTAATGATCGGAGGGACCTGTACACGTGTCACTTAGAAAACGGTTATTTTATAACAAAACAGACGACATCGTTTTATAACAAATCAAATGTAACAGAATGTACGACATCTTTTTAAACTCTAACAAAAAAGTTCATAATGAAAACTTCGGAGTGAAGGTTCGGAGTGTGAAGAACAATAGTAAAGATTAGACAAATTTTAGAAGTGTAAGCAATATAGAAGTTCGGAGTCTAACAAAGATATTTTTCAGAGTCTGAATTAATTCAGAGTGTATAAAACAAAGATACTCAAATTCTGTTTAATAGGTGAATTCGGAATGAGAATTCGGAATAGGAATTCGTCATTAGAAATCGTAATGAGAATTCATCATCAGGATTTGTAATGAGAATTCATCATCAGAATTCGTTATGAGAATTCGGAATGAGATTTCTTCATTAGAATTCGTAATGAGAATTCATCATCAGAATTCATAATGAGAAAATCTTCTTCAGAATTCGTATCCTGAATCTGGAATAGAACTTAGTCAGAGTTCATATCCAGAATTCGGAATGAAACTTTCTTATAGTTCTTATCCAGAATCTGAATCCTAAAACAGAATGCCTTTTATCAAAGTTTCAACGATTTCGAGAAAATGAATCCGAATCTCATACTTAAGAAAAATATGGATGAAAATATGATAAGGATAATTTTACTTATAAAAGCGATTTTCCTTAAGAAAGCAATTTTCCTTAAAAAGCAATTTTCTTTAAAAAAGCAATTTTCCTTAAGAAAGAAATTTTCCTTAAGATAAGGTTTTTGTGATTTTCAAAACAAGAAGGAATGGAAAAGTCATAAGGAAAACCTTATTGACTCAACAAGCTAACCCTTAGTTTATAAGAGCCGAGGACGGTTGAGGTGAAAACGCGATACCGCGTAAGGCGCGGGGGTCAGGGGTTTACCACGCGGCCCCACTCTTCATTAAAAGGGGGGTCGGGTGGTTTAAGCCGGCTCATGAATTGATTATGTATTTAATTGAAACTCTTATGCATGTTAGAGGTCTTTAAAACACGCTCAAATAAGTCAAAATAGGGTTTAAAACCCTATTTGCGCAAAAGGGAGCGCTACTGGAAACAACTTGACAAGGCCGGGTGACGCAGATCGGTCTCACCGATCAGTCCCACCGATCGGTCGCGCCCATCGGTCTCACCGATCGGTCTCCCCGATCGGTCTCCCCGATCGGTCTCCCCGATCGGTCTCACCGATTGGTCTCACTGATCGGTTGCACCGATCGGTCTCACCGAGATGCCACTCCTTTAGGACCCGGATTTTGGGAATGGGAAAGACCAAGAGAGTCGGGGTCATCACATTCAAATTTTAAATTCATATCCTGAAAATAGAATGCTCTTTATCTAATCATTTATAGAATTCTTATTTTTTAGATACAAATTCTAATTTTATATTTAGACATAATTTGAACACTGAAAAACATGATAAGGTTAAATTTCATTGGGAGACAAAAAAATTTCCTTATAAAAACAAATCATGGTTAGGATAAAATTTATGCGATGTGGGAAAATTTTCTTAAGGATGGAGAATTTTCCTTATAAAGATAAAATATAGTTTTCCTTAAGATAAGGTGTTTGTGATTTTCAAAACATGAAGGAATGGAAAAGTCAGAAGGAAACATTATTGACTCAACAATAACATTAATAACATAATTACTTCTCTCCAATACTATGAACATTTTTTGGGTAAGAAATCAATTATAAGAAATAATTTTCATACTTTGGTAATAGAATATATATATCCAGGAGGGTGAAAATCATCACTAAGATTGGGATTAAAGAATAATTTTTTTCAATAGAACCTTTTTTCCATGTGTTTTGGATAAATCACTATGATCATCATTTTTCTTAAATTGTCATCCACATTAGGAACCATCTTTCCACATGGATATGATGATTGATATCGATGGAATGTATTATGAGTCTTATAAAATCAACAATTGTCCCAAAATTAAAATATTATTTTATATTTTAAAATTTGACGACTAAAGACATGAATAGTATTAGTATCACTTTAAGAAGTTTATTTTTTTGTATCATTCCTTAATGAATAATATCCATTCTCCCTTGGAAGAATTATTTTCAACAATTTAATTGTTGAGAGATGGGAATTTTGAATCTCACAAAATTAAACCATTCTATATAAGATCGTTTTATATGGATAATTATAAATGGAAATTATGAATTTATTTATTTTTATGAGAAATATTTATTAGAAGACTCAAAATGGAAATGTTAACTATTTGGAATCCTCCATGTTCCCTCTATTTTCAAAAACTTTTTCCATTACCATGATTCAATATCATTGGATTATTATTAATAATTTATATGTTAACTTTTGGATGGAAAATTGGACTGGAATGCATATCCTTGGTTATAATTACTCTCATTACTTTCCTTTGGAAATAAAAACCATCATTTAATGTGAAATTTGAGATACCACTTGGTATAAATCTTATAAAGTCCAAATATATTGTCTTGAAATATAAATTCATTGGTGGGTATGACATATTTTATGTGGTATATTGTTGTCAATGGAATAAAATCAAAAAAATATTCATATCAATGTGACAGTATTGAACACACCAATAGCTAGGAATGAAATATCAATAATACTTGGATTCTTCCTTCCCATTAACTCTTTTATGGGTATGGTTTCATTAAAAATTATACACCTATGATTTTCGAAAACCCATTTGAATTAGCACCTTTTAAAAGTTAGTTCATTGTAAAAAGAAAATGGATGATAAATACACTTTTTATATGATGTGTCACAACTTCTTCCTTTTGGTTTGCAGTGGATAATTGTTTCGTGTTTGGTTCACACATTGTACACTTATTTATAAACTCTTAGTGTCTTTTTTAATAATGTATATCACTCAGCCACTAAATTTTTTTCTACATACATAATTAGTGGAAATTAATCTTGTCATATGAAGAAGACATAACATTTTTAAATGTGAAGGCATTTGGATTTTTCATCAAAAATATCGTGCATGAATTCATGCTACTATGGAAGTGGAAAACTACTCTCAAACTAGTTTTTATAAAAGCACATTACATGATTTTATTATTCAAAAATGATTTGAAGTTATAGTAAATTATAAACCACCCCAAAATACCTCAGAGGTCTAATGGGTTTCTATTTTTATTGGATGAATCAAATGCAACAGAGATGGTGCCTCATTATGTTATCCAGATTTATTTAGGTATGTTTCTATATTTAGTGACAATACATGCCTTGAATTTATAACAACCCTAGTCATTATTAGACATTAATACATTATTTTTTACGCAAGTGTAAACATAATACATCTTAGATGATATATAATTATAGTGTCTTTTGGAATTGGGTACAATACATTATAATATAAAATTTGGAATTCAAAATCATTATTAAAAACTTCTTTAACATGATCGAAAAACACCTTCGATCTTAAAACTGTATAGGATAACCTAAGGACATATATAAGAAAGGGGTGATCTAAAAAGACTAGTAAGGGAATAAACATGGCATAAGTGATATATGTTAGACAATTGGATTATAAATGATGATTAAAATGATCATTAATAATAACAGATTATATAGCATGATAATCATTACATGGGAAATGTGGAAATAAATTAAAACAATGAATCACAACATAGGTCCATGATAAATCCACCAAGAATTTTTGGTAGAAAATTTAATATAAAGGATTGAGTTTCACACCTAATACTAACATGACATATCATGATAAAACATATTACCCAATGCATTAATGTTCTATTAGGGCACACCGATCACAATCATTTTATTCTCATGTTTAATTGAACCACCCAAGTAACACATCATGTATTCATCGATCATTATAATTTAGTCCATTAACAAGGAGTGTGTTATAAAGATATGTATGAATCCAATATGAATTATATTTTCACAATGTTGAACACTCTTGATAGGAAATGGGTATTTTATTCACGATAAAATTGGTTTGCCATGGATTATCAAGGTGATATTTCAATAGCATAATGACATAACATAGATATTCATAAAAAGGATTCGATGAGAGAGAATGGGGTTTATGACCACATATAGGGAAAATGAGGTTAAATATGGACATGGAAAAACATATCCCAATATAAAAAATTTGAAATAGAAGTCTAAGGTAATGAAGAAACAAGAATACCAAAAATATTTCCACCTATTTTCTAGAATAATAATGGGTGTTCATAAAGGGTCTTGTGATTATTGATGAGAGTTATAGGGGAGAATATAATAAATTATAGATTAAATTTATATTAAGGGGGATTTGGAAGAATATATCCCATTAGATGTATATGGAATAACTATATATAACATAAAATGGGTCCTTGAATGAAAATGAGATGAAATAAATCCCTTATGGCATTTTGGCATTGTAACAGCTTATATAAAGGTAAAATTGAGATCAAATAATTTATAAATCATTAGAAAAACATACACTAGATATTAGGGGATGTTTATAAATAAATTAAAGTATAAAAAATTTCCATGAAGATGAAAAATTCTACATTAGGTGTTTGAATTGAAAGAATGAGAGGAAGATGAGGATCCCTTGATATTGTATATAACCATAAAATCATGGGAGGGGATTCTTGATATATTGGGGGAACTATTATAGGAATTTAAAGAGTGGAAGTCATAACATGGTGATGATCCCAAGAGTTTTTGTAATGATAAATGGGAGCATCAGTGATTTTACATTATAAAAGATGGGTATTTCTTTTATTATTTAGGTTTTTCACACTATATAATAAAATATCCAAAACCAAAAACCATCCCTTGGTTTTTCCCATGATTTACACCAAAACGGAGTGGTCTTCATTATTTAATTTAGAAAAGGTCAAAAATTATTTTAAAAAATACCCTATTTATGTGGAGATGAGGAAGACATTAAATGAAAGGATTTTAAAACCATAAAACATATTATAATTTTGGGAGGATTCAAAATGACAATAATAAATAAATAAAATAATTATAAAATTGAATTATTTTTAATGGAAGACACATATTTTTTCTTGGATCCCATTAATATGTATTATTAAATCACTTTTTTTCATTACGATTTCATAAAAAATGTATATTTATAAGATATTTAACATTTACCCAAAAATTCAATTTTCACATAGATTTATGAAAAATATTTAATTGGAAAATTTCAATCTTATGATTTCAAAAATAATATATATTTTATCTAAATAATTATATAAATATGTGAATTCTACCTTTTAATATAATTACAAACATTTATTGAAAAGGATGGGTTTTGGACAATAATAGTTTTCGAATCCTTATAAAAACAACATTTGACTTTATTAAAATCACACGATCATTTATTTTCAATATAAATTATGTAATTATGATATTAAAAATTATTTTTTTCACAAATAAATTAATTCATAAATTAATTGATTGAATATGTGTTTTTTTAATATAATGTTTCAACAGTTTTTCTAAAAGTTATAGGTTGGAAATATTTTAAAAAGTGTGTGGTAAAGGCGGAATCACAACTACCGCCATTACATCCTGAGTGAAAGGCGGAAATGGTGCTACCACCTTTTGGGTTAGGCTAAAAGGAGGAAACTTCATTTCCACCATTCATCTAAAAGTATTTTTTTTAATATTTTTTTATTTTAAAAATTTGAATCGTTGTTTTTGTTTTGTTTTTATTGTATAAATAAATATATATATATATATAACAGAATTTTTCAGCTGAATTTACTTGATATTTAACATCCAATAGTACTGCCATTATAGGAGTTTAGATTCTGATAGAAGCTCTCACATAGGGTACCATTTAATATGAGGTCGTGCACGAGAAATCCTTCTGCATTTTTGATGTGGGATTTTGGTTCTCCCTTTCCTATACTGAACATTCATCATTCCTAATATGGGATTTAGAACTGTTTTAAGTATGTGTCTTTGAATGACTATAAAACATAAACTATAAGACATATACAAATGATACTTAAAACATGTACTTAAAATATCATAAATAATTGAAAATAAAAATAATTTCATAAAATATGTTACTGAAAAATATTTACAAGCTTTTGATGACACCAACATGAAACATAAAAATGTTCATAATATGTGTCCTTGAACGCCTATAAAATATAAACTCTAAGACCAATATAAATGAAAAATAAAAAATGGATTAGAAATAAAAGAACTTGTTGATAATAAAAATAATTTTGTAAGAAATGGTGATGGAAAATAATTTGTAAGCTTTCAAATCCACCACATGAAACAAAAAAATGTTTCAAGCATGTTATTTTAAAAGATGATAAAATATAAAATACAAGACTTATATAAATGGAAGTTAAAAAATGGATTAAAAATAAAATAAATTGTTAAAAATAAAAATCTTTTCATAAAAAAATTTGGTCAAAAATAATTTATATGAATTTAAAAAAACTTATTTAAAACCTAAAAATGTTTCAATTATATGGCTCTGAAGGATTATAAAATATAATCTATATGGCATATATAAATGAAAATTATAACAAATAATGAATATATAATGGAAATTTTAAAATTAATTTGTTAATTAGTAATAAAATTATTAATTATAAAATTATTAATTACATAATAATTATTTGTATAATAATTAATAACATATTCAATAATATATTTATTAATTATAAAATTAATTAGTTTATTGTTAATATCATTATTAATTATATAATAATATATTATTAATATTATTATAAATTACAACACTAATAATTAAATAATAATTAATTTTTTTTATCAGTAATATAATTATTAATTATTAATTATAAATTATGTAATTAATTTTTCAATTTGTACTATCATTATTAATTATATAATTATTAATTAGTAATATAATTATTAATTATACAATAGTTAAATAATTAATTAATAATGTAATTATTAATTATATTATAATTAATTAGAAAATTAGTAATATAAAAATTTTTATATAAAAATTAATTAGTTAATTACTAATATAATTATTAATTATTAAATAGTTAATTATTTAATTAGTGATATAATTATTAATAATTTATTATATATTAATTATTTATTTATTTGTTAATGTAATTATGAATAATTAATTATTATTTATATTATTAATGATATAATAATTAATTAGTTAATTTGTAATAAAATTTTTATTTTCTATTATTAATTAATTAACTATTAATATATTAATTAATTGTCTAATAAAATTTTATTTACTAATATAATTTTTATTTATATAATAATTAATTAGATAATTAATAATATAGTTATTAATTATTAATTTATTAATTAATTAGTAATATAATAATTAATTTGTTAATCAGTAAAATAATTATTAATTATATAATAAATAGTTATTTTGTAATATAATTATTAATTAGATAATTAGTGATATATTTATTAATTAAAATTATTAGTACAATTAGTAAATATATAAAAATTAATTAGTTAATTAGTAAAATAATTACTTATTATGTAATAATCAATTAGATAATTAGTAATATAAATATTAATTGTTAAATAATTAATTGACTAATTAGTAATATAAATATTCATAATAATTATTCATGATTTGTTAATAATAATTAATTATATAATAATAAACTATTTATTAGTATTATAATTATTAAATATATAATACTTAATTAGTAAATTAGTAAAATAAATTTTTTATAAAAATTAATTTGTTTATTTATAATTTAATTAATATTTATATAATAATTTAATTGTTAATTTTAAATATATATATTAATTGTATAATAAGTAATTAGATAATTAGTAGTATACATAGTAATTAATAATTAATCAGTTAAATAGTGCTATAATATTTAATTATATAATAAATAATTAGTTAAAGACTAATATAATTATTAAATATATAATAATTAGTATTTAATAATATGAAAATTAATTATTTAATCCATGATTACTGTTTCATTTATATTTGTTTAATATTTTATAATTTATAGTCCTCTAAAGCTACATACTTGAAAATTTTTTAAGTTTCAAGTAGGTTGTTTTGAAATCTTATAAAAAAAATTCATCAACATTTTTTACAAAATCTATTTTATTTTAAGCTATTTATTATATGTTTAATCCATGATATCTATTTCATTTATTCTGGTCTTATAGTTGATATTTTATAGTCTTTTGATGCCACATATATATAACATTTTTATGTTTCAAATTGGTTACTTTGAAAGATTATAAATTATTTTTTATGAACATTTTTTAGGAAATTATTTTCATTTTCAACTATTTCTTATACATTTAATCCATTTTTTAATTTTCATTTATATTGGTCTTATAGTTTATATTTTATAGTCATTTAAATTCATGTACTATAAACATTTTTCTGTTTTATTTTGGTGGAATTAAAAGCATGCAAAATATTTTCCATCATCATTTTAATGATTTTTTTGTATTTTTTTATTTCAAATATATTTATTCCATGTTTGAGTTTAATTTATATTTTTATTATAGTTTATAATTTATAGGATTTAATAGTCACATACCCGAGTCATTTTTTTCCAAGTAGGTACTTTTGAATCATAATAAATTTATTTTCATCAATATTTATTTTGAAATTGTTTTTATTTTCAACTATTTATATATTTATAATCCATGTTTTAATTTTCATTTATATTGTTCTTATACATTATATTTTATACTATTTTAATGCCATGTACATGAATCAATTTTTAATACCACAATAGAAATGGAAAATGATCTATGAAGGAAAGGGGGTACTAGAATCCAACATAAAAAATATAGAAGGATTTTTAGGGAAAAACATCCTATGATAGGGAGCCCAGCGTGAGAACATTTGTCAGAATCTAGACTTTTGTAACGGAAGTACATCTAGATATTAAATAGGTGATGAATTATACTGAATTTTTTTTATATTAATATATATATATATATATATATATAAACAAAAAAACAAAACAAAAATTAATTGAAAAAATACTAAAAAAAGTATTTTTGAGGAAAGGTGAAAACGTGGTTTCCAAGATTAGAAAAATAGTATTTTAAAAATATAAACTACACATTTAGAAAAAACATTCATAATGAATATGTTAAAAAAATCAATGAATTTCAATATCAACTGAAAACACAATTTTTACATTATTGTAACAAAATAAAAAACATATTAAAAGTAATAACAATAGTATGAAAATATACTAATTAATACATATATAATACATTATATTATCATAATGAAATGGTATTGATATATATAGGTTTTCTAAACATGAAAATACCTTAAGAGTATGGTTCATGATGGGTGTACTTTCATGGTGAAGTTTGGAAAACATGGTTTGGTCCGTAATATCGATGAACTTGAAATTATCCCATAAACAGTGTCTCTCATTCTTATATTGTTTGATATTAGCATGGTCTAGGTCAAGGTAAAATCCTAGAAATTCTATCTCCCTTTTACACATTTATAAATTGTCTCTATAGGGTATTATTCAACATGTTGACACCATCAATTTTTTTCTCTAGCAATTAGATTTGATGAAACACTATATTTATACTAATCATGTAATAACTTTTTAAAATAAGTATTTTCAATGGTTATGATTCTTAATGCTATATTTATTCGGATTGGACACAACCAAAGTGGTATAACCGTCTTACATAATAATATTTTTAGATAAATCATAAAGGAGAATTTTATTTATGATAGCTTGGATCATTAAAATATTACCCCCTTAAAAAAATGTGGCCTCAAAATTTTCTTTTCCCATTAAAAAAAATTGATTATGGTAACTCTATTTTATCACTTCCTCTGGTTCCCACATCACTTCTTCATACTTTTTTTTATCCCCAACACTTTGACAAGGATAATTTTATTGCATTGTAGAACCATTTTTCAATGATCTAAAAACTTTATCAACTACTCATATTATGAAAAGAATTCTCTATCGGAACATCCTGTAGATTGAATACATGTGAGTTTTATGGTATGTATGTCCTAAAGAGGCATACATTGAATACATAATGTACCAAATATATGTTGGGTAGGAGTTATAGTCGATACCCCACTTCACCGATGCAATCAAGGAACTACAAGTGGATGATATATCTTGGACTATGCTTTTACATCTTAATATATATCATCTGATTCGTACACAGAGATATATAGAGGAATAGGATGTCTCTAACATCAAAATATTGGTCAAGTAGGTGAGTTCCTCCAATATTCATCTATCAAAACTGAGTATCCTTAATGTTACATTTAACAGTATTATCCTTATCCGCCATTTCCTCGACCATTTTTTGACCTAGAGGTTTTCTTTCCCAAGATTTATCCCATCATTTTAGTATTGTTCACATCTTCCCATAAGTGGATTCATAGGATTTCATTTGGATTCTTGACTAAAAGCTTTTGTTGTAAGAGAACTCAAATAAATGAAGGGGTTGGTCCTATCATCATCTGATGTTAATTGAGCACACTCTTAACATGTTCACAAGGGGTTGGATAGACTAGTTAGATTTGAACTATTATTGATGATAGGATTCCATAATGGAGTTCTTCTCAATTTATAGATCATATTGCAGAATGTTCTTAAACATAAATTTGAATCATGGATACCGACCAGAAACAATCAATATTTGTACTCTATGCAGCCCCACAACTTATAGAATGTATACAAGTGCATGTTGATCAAATGGGAAGTCCTCCCAAACTGATATAAATTATGCAGTCTTTATAAAACAATATTTTAAAACCCAGATAAATTTTTTTCTGATGTATTTCTTTAGTGTCTAGTAGTAATGACCTTGGTGATGTTTTCCCATTTCCTTGTTGGTAAGGGTAATTTTTGCATCATCTAGTTTGACTTCTTTTTTTTATCCTTTACTTACTAACATACCAGACACATCGATTTATAGGCCAAAATAATGTTCTTTGTATTGTCTCACCAATAGATCTCTTAGAAATATATATACATATTATTTACTTAATTTTTGAATTGAGAAATTTGACCTATGTGCATAATCAAATATTTCCTTCATTAACTCAGGATATGATAGAAGACATAGACATAACCCGAATCTTATAATTCCTTCTTCATTGGCCTTCAAAAACCTTTAAATTATTATTTATTATAACAAAATATAGATATCCCATTCAATATGATGACATGACCCTAGTATGAAACTTTATTCAAACATAACTCAATGATTTTGTAATATTCATAAGGATTATCCCTTCGCATGGTATTTAAAATTGTTCTCAAATTCTCTACATGCTCATCCTTGATTTTAGAGTAAATGAGAATATTATCTATAAATAATATCAAATATTTTTAAACATAATATCTAAAGACTCTATTCATCATTTTCATTATGATTTTTTGGATATTTAGTTAGTCTAAAAGTTTTTATTATGAACTCAATGTTCCCATACCATTTACGAAAATAATTCTTAGGGATATATTCCTTTTTCACCCTTTCTTGATAATATGCTATCGGAAGATCCACCTTGGAGAAGTATTTTTCTTCACATAGATAATCAATAAATCCATCAATATGAGGTATATGATATTTGTTCATTATCATGATCTTGTTGAGCTGATGATAATAGATGCAAATGGGCATTTACCCATTGTTCTTCTTGATGAAGATGACTAGTTAACCCCATGGTGAGAACTTCGGTGTGTGAATCCTTTATCTAGATTCTTCTGTAACATATCCTAATGTTCTAAAATTACCTTTCTATAAGAATTTGAGGATAATGGAATCACCCTAGGTATAAATTCAATAGAAAATTACACCCCTCATATTATAGGAAGACTATGAAATTCCTTGACAAACACATCAGTGCATTCCCTTACTGTGGTTGGGTCTTCAAGGATGATTCTCTCTTTAGACTCAATCAATTTAGATATATTTTCCTCAACAAAGTGAAGTAATACCCCTGAATTAGATGATGGTTCTAATAAAGATTAATCTTACTCCTTACATGTATATACAATTAGTTGTAGATTCTCAATAAGGAGAGTGATTACATTCTTTAATCAATTTACAATGGATCTATTTTTGGGAAATACAAGATGTCACCATAAATATGTAAAATTCCAATAATAAGAGTTCGAAATGGATCATTGGAAAGTTCAACCCACAAAATTCTACAGGGGAGGATTTATATTTTATGGTGAAATAACTGTTCCATATTCTATTTTCACTAAAATCTACACATCTATGCTTTGTGGTGGCATTTGAATAGTTCTAATAAATATTCATCATTTGAAAGAATGTGAAGAACTTGAATAAATTAGTATGTTAAAAATTTGTTATTTAATAACGAGTATTCATGTAACAACTTCATTGTTAGGATCTACTATTGTAGTAGTGATTGAAAAAGACCCCCCTTGTTACATTGTTATTTGTTTGTTGTCTTAAAAAACCCGTGACATTGGTAATTGTTTTTAAAAGTTCCTTGTTTACATTTATTTGAATAAATGAACAATGTGTTGAGGGTTTAATAGAGAATTAATTTTCTCCATTGAATTTGTGGTTTTATCCAACCAACAATTCTGAGTGAGGTGAACATCCTCCCTGAACCTATAACGTTTCTTCATCACCATTGTGAAATTTCCCAGCGCCTTTTTTTGATATAATTTACAAGGGGCGATGAAATTTCATAAAATTATTTTATTTCTCCATTGAACCACGAGAATTAATCTCCACTTTTTCCTTATTACCCCCATGGTACCATTTAGCATTAGAATCCTCTATTTCAAAATGTTGGGCACATTAAACAATTTACTCAAAGCTATTAATGTCATCGATTTCTTGGGATTTCTATAGTCTAGGTTTTAAAAACCAAAAAAGTGATTAACCTTGAATTTAGGGACAATGAAAAAGTTGAGGCACAAATTTCAATTCTTGTGATATTTCTCTCATACACCATAATATATTGTAATTTATTTTTTATTGATTTTATTGAAATCCCTTTCCATGTTATAGAGGCTATTGAGATGAAAATATTTAACAAAAAAAATTTTCTGTAATTATTTAAACATCATTTCATCGATCTCTTCACCAGGAATCGTATATTTGATCAATGCCCCAAATTGATCTTATTATCCCTACACATGATAAACATAAAGTAGAACCTTATCATTCTCATAACATTGAACAATAGAGTAGATATTCTCAAAGGATTTGATATATCATTCCACGATTTAGAGATCATGTGATCCATAGAATGTAGAAGTATTTTGTTGAATGATGCTCTTGATTGAAGCATGTTCTCTCTTATGGGGACATGTTAACTTCTATTAATCCACATTTATATTCAGAACCTAGGTAATTTGATAGACTATCATTATAAATTTCATGATTCCTCCTCCCATAAGGTTGGACATCTCATTGGGTCAGTCATCACCGTTCCTGTCGCATTGATTATTTGTGTGATTCTTCCTATTTTTGTCCATTTTCTAACATAAAAGAAAAATTACAGATGAATGTCTTAAATTATTTATCATATAATGTTGAATCTAATTAATTAATGTGATAACATATAAATTGTATTTATTTCTGTAACATAAGAATATCTAGGATTCGATCTTAGTTATCCATGATATGATTCATAACATATATTATTATAGTAATTTTTTGTTCCCTTAATAATGGTTCATAATGAACTTATGATTTTACCAAATAAAATCCTTTTGGGGTGTTAGAATAGGTTTGTATAAAGGTATGTTTCTTTTTATGAGGTTACTACTAGTCAACCCCTATACAACATGTCGGAGTTGTTACTCCAAAGTATATATATTCCATAACAACATAAACATGTTATATCTATATAGTGATGTATTTTATTCAGAAAGAAAATTTACTATAATTATCAAAATTTTCATATTTTTTTATAAGTACTCATATCCCTAATTATTTTTCTAGATTCCTTTAATCACAATCCGAAAACAATAAAACCATTCCTCTAATTTCAAATATAACAACCCTGATCTTAATTTGAAAATAATAATTTATTTATTACATGATAATACACCTAATACATCCCAGATGTTCGATAAGCCTAGAAAATTTGGTAATTAGATACATTAAATAAGTACATAAATATGGAATAAAATATCTTTATTGAAAAAATTTTAAACATGATAGAAGTAATTAATCAAACATAAAAGTACATTGGATTTCCTGGGTACATATATACAAAATGGGTGACATATAAATCCCAATAATGGAATAAACATGGAATATGTTATACATGTCAGATAATAGGAATATCAGTTAGTAATAAAAGTTACATGAATAATAAGTTAAGATATATCCTGATAATCATAACATGGGAAATGTGGAATCAACATAAAAAAATATCCCAGAATATAGTTCAATGATAACTATTTAAAGACATAATTTTGGAAAAAATAACATAATGGAACTAGGATCAATCCCTATCCCTACTTGATATATAATTTTATTAAACATTTCCCAATAATTGCTTGAAAAATTACATATACTAATGATTTGAAACTGTGGGTATAACTAACAAAACAATGGTTTTAAGCTACACCCATGGTTCCATAAACCATGGGATACTGTGGCATTGGTATAGAGCTATATCGATGGTTTTATATAAACTATGGGTATATCCCTAGAGACTTTCGTAATACAAACAGTTTCAATTGAACCATGGGCATACATCTATTCCCATAGTTTACGAACCTATTTTTATAAACTATCAAACCCGACATAATATACTAATGGATTAATAATCATTAGTATAGATCCTTGAATATCAAATAAATTTGGGAAACCAATGTTCAGAAATGAATTATAAGTTATTTTTTGTTCCCAAAAATGTATTTTGGAGAGATTTTGTGCATTGTTAAGGAGGATAACTCTTATATATGGACATAATTAATGATACCGCATGCAAATTTGGGTGAATTTCATCATGAAAAAAATATTATATTTTTTAAATCATAAAATAGATATGGGAGTTCATAGAAAAAAAGGTCAAATTCATGGGAAGATGATTATTGTTAGAAAATATTTAGGATTATCATGAAAATGGTAATAGAAGATATGCTAAAAAAATTGGATTAGTTTTGAAATTGTAATTACATGGACACTGTTACATGGTAGTACTATATAAATACTGAAAAAGATACTAGTTGAGAAGGAATGAATAATTAGGATTAAATGTGGATTCAACAAGTTATTCTAGGTTGAAGTAGTAAACAATGAGACTTAATTAATCCGGAAGAGTCTTTCGTCAAAAATTGGATAGTGACATTATTTAAACAATTTTACTAAATGTATTATTTAAATCATCCACATAAATATCATTTTTCCATTTAACTATTTATATAATGATTCCATAGAGTGAAACGTTATTGAGTATATGTTTTGAGCAAGTTACATTCCAAAATATATTAACATAGAATTTGGATGTCAGCTCTGGGAAGACGAATCTCAAAAGGTTATTAGAATTTATCATTCAATATTTAATATTTAATGCATTGACCCAATGAATGGAATAAATACAAGGTGAAATTTTGGTTTACATAAATGTTTCATAGAAATATTTGATTTAAATAGATATAAATATCAATATTATTGATGTCAAGATGATCTAGAGACCACATTATAATTGAAGCGCCAATATATCTAGAATAATTAAAAAAGGTGGAAACTATAATAGTGTTTTGATGAATATATTGTGATAATTAAGAAGGAATATTAAATGATAATAAATATATTTGGTTGATAAGTCATGAGAATTTTTCTATCTGAAGGATCACAACTATATATGAAGTTTTTTAGAACAACTCTATAGAGGAAATTATTGTAGTGGATAGAAATTGATTCTTACTATTTACTTTTTATAAATGATTGAATATTCAAAAAATTCACAATTTTAAGAAGAATCAAATTATTCAGATGAAAAGTGTCCAAAGGAACAAACCATTAAATATAAATTCTAAAAATGATACTATATAGAAAGAGTCCACACCTATGTTGATAAATGAACATGTGAAAAAGCAATGCGTCATTATATGTCATGACTGGTTGAAAGAATCTAAATTAAATGGACATGTATAAAGTAACTAAATTTTCATCATTATTATATAAAATGACCACTCTATCTAAAAAAGAAGATAAATATATGAAATACTCATACTGAACAAAACATAAATAGTTATATAAAATCAAGAAGGAAGAACAAATGAAGAGGAATAGTCAAATTAATGTCAAAAAGAATATAATTTTTAGATAGATAAAAAATTCTCATATCTACTACTACAAGTAATTACCCCATGAAATAGACACCTTATTTTCATTTGTTATTAGTTTTAAAAATAGATAACATGATATTGATGGTAAATTCAGAAATAGAGAAGGTGGAGAAGGAATTGATGACTATAAAAAAAATAAAGCCATCATCATGGAGATTATTCTAGTTGATAAATTTCTTTCTTCTTAACCCACATCACATGATACATTTCAACTATTATTGTGAAAAAAATTGTATAAAAACTTTATAGATAAGATTTTTTGAATGAAAACATTTATATTGTAGGAGTATGGAAAGAATTTCATGACTGTAAGCTACCAAAACGGGGTAGGCTACCATAGGTTATCGTTTTTAGTTAAAAATTAAATATGAACAACCACTACAATATCATAATATAAGGTATGATTTGACTCCATATTTTAGTATTTTTAATATTCCAAATTTGTTTTTCATGGGGGTGTAATTTTCTAAAAACATTTGTACAAATTTACTTCCCCCGAAATATTTTTATGTGTTCTTTGAAGTTGAATTCATTTTTATTAATAATTTGGAAAATCATTATATTCAATATCAATAATGTTAATTTAGATTAGGTATCACATTGAGTGATATATATGAAAAAATTTAATCATTGTTCAATTTACTCATATTTTATACATGGGGTTAACTCATATTTAAATAGTGTATAATTGATTTAGGTTCATTTCTATAAATATTATGGTTCCATTGTTCTATCATAAAAATATGTGCACAAAAAGGGGATAAAATTTTAATTAAATAAATAAAATTAATATGTGTAGATTTATTTACCTTACAATTATTGGATCAATAATAAGGATAAAAAATCTTCCTCTTTGTAGTGAATTTTAATTAGAGGGAGAAGCGTTACGTTTAACTTGGAAGTATTTTGGGAATTTATAAAAATATAAAGGGGAGTTTGAAGTACCAAAATGTATTTGGATGTTGATGGTTTTAAATTTCTTTTCCAATAATTGGATTGAAAATATGATTGTTAATGTTTATAGAGTAATGGGTTTTGTAGTGGGAATCCACACATAAAAGAAGTCTGAGGTCATTCCCATGCATTATGGGAAAACTAGAATATCTTAATGCTATTTGGAAATAATACCTAGCTTTAGAAGATTAAATATATGGTCCACATGTCAAATTCAAGTGTTGATGCATATGATAACAGTATCTAAAACATGTTAATGAAGGATGAGTAAAGGTGTATAAGATGGTTATTAGAGGAGTTTCATAACACTAACTAATGTAAAACCCATAATTTATCATTTTAAGGAGATAAAATCTATATCAAATGTGTAGATGGAAGTGTGGAGATGGGAAGTGACCCATCCTAGAGTAACTAGGCTTCTTCGATCTAGTATTTAGTGGTTATTAGAATTTAGATGTAGGATGGTTGTACCTAATTTAATTTTGTAAATGAAGTATATTTGGGATATCACTAATAATTATTATAGTGTATGGGCTTAGAATCTATAATGATAAATTAAAGATGGTTTGACATATTAAGAAAATTTTGATTTTTATTTATAGTGTAGAATTTATTTGGAGATAGTTTGAGGAATTTTAAAATTAATTCATTACAACTGAGAAATATGGCTATTTTTAGAACTCATAAGAATAGGAAAACCACAATCATAAGCTTGGAGAAAACAACACCTATGGTTCACATAAACCACTTTATATTTGTGACAACCATCAATGTAATTTTGAGAAATAATTATAATGTACAATTAACAATATGATGGACCTCTTAATGTTAGAGAAAATAAAGTGTAATGGAGAGACTTTCACTCATAAGGTTTAGAAAAATCTTTATATGGTTGGTACTTCTTCCAATTAGGGTTCAATGACCTCCTATGGTACTATACATGTGAAAACCTTATGATAATTTCATGAATTTCTATTAAAGGAAGAAATTCATTATTATAATGCTTTTAATAATTTTCATGGATCAAAACGTCATATAATATATGAGATAAAATTATTAAATTACGTGAATATGATCATTGAATTAATAAAACATAAAATCATAGAAATTGATGATTGAGAGACTTTTTGAGTATAAAATTTCAGTATCTAGAAATATTGTATTTTTCTATAAATTTAAATATTATAATGCAAGTGTTGAATCTTATTAAGAAATAAGTCAAAAAATAATTTTCGAGGAAACAATTCTTGATAGTGAAGAAGATATTTGAGTTTATTAGAAAATAGATCATGTTTTGATGAATTTATAATATTTTATATATTATGACACTAAAATTATATATTAATTAAATTTAGAAGTTATAATTAGATATGATTGATGCTAGACTGAAATTGATCAAGATATCACAAATGAGATGTGATTTGATCTGAATAGAGATAAAAAATAGTAAGCTGATATAATATATTATATTTACACATTCAAGATAATTTTGTACATGTTTGATGAGAATCATTGTTGGATGTTTGAAACTATCTTATTTCCATATTTCCTTAGAAGATTAATTTTTTTCATATTTAATTGCATATATTTTTAGAATGAAAATAAGAATCATGTGTCATGCTAGAAGAATTTATATTATTTTTTAACAAATAAAAATGAAAGAGAAAATGATATGGGAAGTCCTTTCATTTTTCTAGAGGAAATTATTTAACATAAAAAGAATAATGAGATGTGGGTTACAATAACATAAAATATAGTAGAGAAAAATAAAATTTGTTTATGGAACCCATAATCTGATTTTATTTTCTATACGATAATTATAGAAAATATTCTTTTATGGATCATTATAACTAGGATGTTGTGTGTCGGATCAACTAGATTCATTATGGTTTGATGAAATGTTTCATGAGAGTGGAATAAAAATTTAAACGATTTAATGAGGGATAGAGATTTTTTCAAATTATATTATTTACATTTATTCTCCAAAAAAATGTATTTCATTATGGGTGGTCCATTATACATATAGTAGACATTGATGACATACAAATTTTGAGTTCCATAATTAAAATAATCAAGTAGTTGAAGGATAATATTTTTGGAATATATGAATAGAATTATCTCAACAAGAAGATGTGGATATTAATGATGTGGATAGTGAGTGAATTATGTTTTGGTAACTTTTACATGGTATTGTGAGATTAAATATAGATGGAATATTATTACATAGATAAGAGAGAGGATAAACATGTGAATTTTTTAATATAAATATTTAAATTATAAGAATTCATGTTTGAGATCAACTTTTTTAATCCTCTGAATATTAAGTACATAATTACTAATTATTGATGAAACATATTGGACTATGTTCATTATTTGGGCATCCCCAAATATTGTGGGCATTTCCCTCAGCTATTATGGGGGATATGTTTATTCTCTATGCATGATTCATAAATTGTCACTGAAAAATGGGGCAAATTTAACATATTATTCTTGTTTTGATGACACTTTACAAATGAAATATTAAGAGGAGAATCCCACATTTTGGGGACCATGTGGTCATACATTACCATAAGACAGTTCAATTATTTAGATAAAAATTACTGAAGGGGTGTAGTGTGTAGTTGGTTAGTCCTATGAATTTGGTTTATGGTTTGATCATTCAGGGTCAGTTCTCTTTTGGAATCTCTCATGAGGTCCAGTTTCGCAATCACTTCTTTGGAATTATTTCTCCAACAAAAAATTAATTAAAACATTCTAAAATGAATTAAATTTAAGCACGAACCATCTCTGTGTTGGATATCCATGATGATGTAAAAGAAAATAAATAGAAGAAACAAAGTAAAAGTAGACAAAAATGAAACACACTTTTAATCCCTCATATACAATGATATCTCTCCATTAAAATAAAAAACTTATAGCCCCATCCAATTTCCTTCTATCCCCCATCACAGAATATAAGTACCCTCTACTCATAGAATGCAGTCAAATGCATATGTGGATGATGTGATAAGGAAAATAAAATAAAAATTAAACTACAACACACTTGTCTCAAGTGATTGAACAAGTCACTACCCAAAATATAAGAACCACAATGCCCCATGTGTCTATTCAAGTTTCGAAAATAAAGGGGGAAACTGATCCATTTTTTAAAAAATATATTTTCTTACATTAAAATAATAATAAAAAATTATAACTCTATCTATTAATGGTATATATTCATCTTGGCTCAAGAATCATCTTAGTATTATTTTTTTAGATAGAAGTTATTTTGGGATACTTTCATTAGATTTATTTTATTTAATTTTTTTATATTATCATGTACAAATTCATTCATTTGGTTACTAATAAACTAAATTAATCACATTTGGTACATATTTATTGGGATTATTTCATATTAGTTTCGGTCATAATTGTTTGACTTCATAATATTTGGTCTGATTTGATTCATCATGTGTAATATGAGATTATTTCATGTTATATATGTTTGACTTGGTCCAATTGAGTTTTATCCAAATTTTTCCTATTTAAATTATATTTTCATGATTTTTATCCTTCAAATCTATTTTGGATAATCTAATTTACATTTATACTATTAAGGATTAGTTAGTTTGTTTTTTTTAAATGATTAATATTTTTTTTATCCATTACAAAATATGTTAATTTTTATTAAATTTATTCAACTCAATAATTTTTTGTTCTATTTGTATTGGGTTATAAAGTGTTTATGCATGTCAGTTCTATTTGGAAAAGTAACAGTTTGTTTTAGTTTAGTCTAGTTTTTTCATTATACTTGAAACAATTGTATTATAAACCCCATTCAGACCAAATAATCCTGAACATCATGGATCAACATAAAAAATTAAACAAAATTTGTTCTATATAAAACAATAAAAATGATTCACATTTTTAAAATTGACATGATTTATTTCAAATATGTGAACATATTCTATGAGAAAATAGAATAATTAGACCACGATAAAGTAAACAATGTGAAAATTTAGAAACTATAATGTTTATAATTAATATATACTATAAAGTCAACATATATCATAATGATGCAAACAAATGATGTACATCATGAACCAACCTAGAAAACCCTTCAAACTCGAACCTGAGACTACTCATGATATAATATGAAGCTTGTTCTCAATCACCCTGGGTTATAGAAAATCACTAAGGCATTTAATATACGTTTTAGGAATGTTATTACCTAAAAATATTAATAAAATATAGAATTAAAATGATGATGAACATTCAGTCAAACAAAATAAATAATTTCATAATATGAAACATAAGAAACAATTAACAACCATGTATTGAAAAAAGTCTAAAATTTAAAACATAAAAGATATGAGATAAATCAGAGGATAGTCTTAAGATATATGATCTAAAATATTACTAATACATAAATAGTATATATTAATCAGAAAGGGACCAACATAAAACTATTATTTACCACATAACCCATAGTCACCATTATGAATCCATATTATACTCATACTAGATGAATCTAGTATATATTTTTTAAAAAGGATAACTCCTCTAGTAGATAAGAAGAACCTAAAATTTATATAGACATTAGAATAAAATTTCTCAAGATGAATCCCACCTACAACCCTTACATAGTCATTAATCAGAAAACATTATCACGAATGTTTAAATAGAGTTTATGAAATTTGGGCTATTTTATCATTTACAAAAACTATAACACCTAATAAAAATCTAGATTTACAATTTATAATTATACATCATTATTTATAAAACACCAATAATATACATGAGAAACTCATGTGTGTACCTTTTTGAGGAAAACATTAAAATTCCCTTGAAACCCCTCGAATACTACCATCATGAATGAAAAAAATACATTTTAACTAATTTTATTTCAAAACATTCCACAAATTAGTTATCACACATTTAAAAAATTAGTGCGGCTAATTATATGAGATGTAAATAATCAATTATAACAAAAATAAGTAATAGGGAATAAAATAGATAAAAAATATAGTGACAACATTCCCAATATAATGGGATGGATCTCAATGTAAATATAGTATAATAAATATATTAAATAAAAAAAATTAGAGAATATCCTGCGAGTGAATATAAGAAAACTATGGCTATTGTAATATAGTGAATTGACTTCATAATATTGGGTGACACGCTCAACTAACATGACTGAGAAACCAAAACATCACTTGTCCAATAGTGCTACTGTTTATACATTTTCACTGGATTGAGAGACATATATAATGAGTAGAAAGAACCTAGTTGGTTCTATGTTTTCTAGTCAATGTTCCCTAGTTCCCCAAACAAAATCTGTAGATACTAGATTAAAAAACAGAAGATAAATCACATGAAGTCTCAAGAACATATAATAACCCAACTCATCTCTTCAATTAGGTATCCCTTAAATGAGGATCCATGTTTCATTAAAAACATTAATCACAAAAAAATAAATAATGATGTTATAATCCAAAACACTTCTGTAATGTTCCAGAATGACCTTATTAACTTTGGGATAGCACCAAATCCTGAAATTAATTTTATAAAACAATACTGTTCAATAAATTGACATGATGATTTTAAAATAAAATGAAGCACATTTTCCAAATAAAAACCTCTTTAATATTTAATATGAAACAAACAAAATATTTCAAACTCCAATTATAAATTTTAAATTAATATAAACATTGTATAAACATTCGATAATAATTAAGACAATATTTAATAATCATATTCAAAAACATGTTTAAAATGATGGAAATGTGGTATTATTTTAGAAACCAAACCACCCATCATGGGTTTATAAAAAATTTTATATGAGAGAAAAGTTAATTTCAAAAAATAAAACATCGGTATTAGAGCTTTACACCAAATTTTAAAAAAATCACAAAAACAACTCTTTTATTCCATAAGATCAAGTGTAAAATATTTTATTTTTTAAAAACAATAATTAAAAACATTCAAAATGTCATAATATTTTAAAATATTATGTTTGAAATTTCATGAAATTGTGTTTTTAAATAAAAAGTGTCATGAATGGAGAAAACAGACCTCAATATGGGCATTAGTGATACAAATTCATTGGATAGTAGAAGAGTAGGACTAGTAAAACAATCAACACAACCTGAAAACCAATAACCAAGCTAGATTTATAAAAATTTATCCATAGGTTTTTGAAAAAATTAACATAATAAATGGTTGAAAAGGCATGATAATAACTAAAAGATAATAGAGAATCTAACCTTGAAACCCCATCCTTGAACCAAATAACCTATTAAATACATGTAGGATATGGATGAATCCATACAAAGGGCTACATTAGAAGTAGACCTACTGAGGATGAGGTAGAGGTGGTTGTGGCGAGGAGGAGGTGGAGGTGTAGTTTGTCACGGAGACGAAGGGAGGTGGAGGGAGGTGGAGGATGGGGCACCAGCAGCTGGGAGGAGTTTGAGGAGGTGGTGGAGGATGCCACAGTGTTTTAGGTGAGGGCTAAGATGTAGAGGTAGGGGATGAGAGAAAAAGACATAGGTGGTCATGGAGTAAATAAGGGGATGGGAGGGAGGTGGGGGTCAGGAGGGGGAGGTGAGGGTCGGATGTTGATGTCAGGGAGGGGTAGGAGTCGGTAGAGAGGCCATGGCTCGAGGGAGAAGTGGGGGAGGAAATTAAAAATCGGGATAAGGAGCCCGATTTAACGTCAAATAAGTGTTATTATATGCACAGTTTTAACAAAAATAAGGGTATAGTTCAAAAAATACAATCCATACCCATGGTTTATTTAAACCGTGGGTATATATAGATGAGTATAGGTTTATATTCTTATAGTGAATTCATTGGAGCAATATTTGGGTGCACCAATCATAATGATTTCATTGTCATGCCTTTGTATTTCACATAGATCATACAACATGGATTCATTCACCACAATATTTTATTTCATGATCAAGTAGTTTTAAATACATACATATAAGTACCGAATAAAAAAGCATATGTTCATAACGATGGAGAACATTGATAATAAAAGGGTATGGTATTAACAATACAATCAGTTTTCCACGGAAAATCACGGTGATATTTCAGTAGCATAAAAATGAAACATAGATATTCATAAAAATGGTTTGATGATAGAGAAAGGGGTATATTATAACATATACATTAAATTGTTAGTATTATGGACATAGAGAAACATATACCAACTTTATAAACTTGAAATAGAAAACATAAGGTAATGAAGAAATAAGAATAACGAAAAGAATCATAACAATCTTTCTTCAAAACAATAGGAATAAATAATGAATTATGGGAGGCATAATGTGAGATAATGGGGGAATCTCATCATTTAAACATAAAATTTATAGTAAGAGTATTTGGAATAATATATCCCAAAAAATGTAAATTCTATTTAATAGACATAACCTACATGGAGTTCTTGAATGGAAATGAGAAGTGAGGAACCCCTTATGGAATTTAAAAATAGTAATAGGTTAGGTGAATGTTAAATAAGAGATAATAATGTATTCCATTTTTAAATAACATCCATTGTATAGTAGGGGATTATTATAAATAAATAAAATCATAAAAAATTTAAATTAAGAAAACAAATTCCAAATAAGGTGCATGAAAAAAGGAGAGGTAGGTGATGATTCCATATATGAGTTTGTGATTTCAAAGGCATGGGAGGGGATTGTTGAGAGATTTTAGGTTCCATGAGAGTACACTATAATTGTTAAGGAATTGTATGGTATTGATAAAATTATTATTAGTGATAGAAAATGGGATCCTAGCTGGTTTAATATAGGAAAAGATGTGGATAAAATTATTTTTTAGGTTTTGGACTGAACATAATAAGATATCCAAAATCACAAAAGATACTATGATTTCTTACCATCTTTTCATAAAAAATAGTGGGGTTATAATTATTTTATAATTCCATGTTCTGATATTACTTAAATAATTACCCTATTTATATAGTGGTGATTCACACTCTTAAATGAAGGATTTTAATTCCTTAAAATATATTATATGTTCTGGAGGATTCATAATCCCTTCATGAAATCAAAAAAGTGAACATAAAAGAATATATTTTGAAGGAGAAAAATTTATTTGTTCTATGTTATAATTTATTGTCATTAATAAATAAATTTTAGGTCATTATGATGTCATAAAACACAAATTAAATTTATACCGTATTTTATTTTTACACCAAGATTATATTGTCTCAAAAAATAATGAAAAAATCACCACCTTAAAATTTACTTGTTATTATTCAGAAACTAATATATATTTTATCTAAATAATTTTCTAAATATGTGAATTTTAACATTTCTAATAATAATTTACATTTATTAAGAATTCTGGGTTTTTTATATCAATAGTTTTTGAATCCTTATAAAAACTACATTTGAATGTATTAAAATTCTATGATCATTTATATTTATTATAAATTCTTTAATTATAAAAATAAAAATTATTTTATTAAAAAATAATTCATTGATAAATTGGTTGATTGAAATTGAATATTAATGAAAAAAACAATCTGTTCTTTATTGAGTCATAAGAAAAATAATTTATAAAGTAACCATAATAGGTTGAATATATAATGATTATTTTATATTAAAATTCTACATATTCATAATTCATAGGTATTTATACACATCCCTTTAATACAACCACAAACTCCCTCTAACACCCTGAGATTTTTTGATAAATATTATTTTTAATTTATTTGATGTCTTGTGTTGTACGCTTCACCAAGAATATATTTCTCTATAAGCAACACCTTATTAACTTGAAGTATACGCAACACTATTGTTGGACAATGTTGCACACAGTTTCATTTTTTTTCAAATAAATTTCATTTTACACAACACCTAGAATAGATATTGATCAATGAATAAATGAACTATGTTTTGATTATTTTATATGTGACACCAAAGTAATCTTTCACTACACGCAACCTTGACTTGGCTTACATTACATGGAAGAGAAACCTTCCTCAACATCGTCTATTGTACGCAATACTAATTTAAACTAAACGATGGTATATTGTTATAATATTGTTATAAACTATCTGTTATGAATATTATTTACTAAATTTTTAATTTTATAGCATTATCATTCATATAACACATTATCTAGAACATGGTTTGACAATAACAAAAACAAATTGCATAAAATAAGTATTTTTAAAAAAATACAGTTATTTCTCCTTTTGATGGTGCACCCATTGTAAATATTATTTTTGACTTGTTTGTATGTTCAATATGAAAAATAAAACATCTTCATTGTAATCAGGATATAAAAATTTTCTTTTGATAACATTTTGACATTATTCTGATAACCTTAATATTTGGATGAATAGTAAAAATACGCTAAATTTTAATTGAATTTTTTTTTTCAGTGAGATAATTTATATGGTTAAATTATAATATTTAATGGTATTAAAGTATAAATGTAATATATTTTTACAATTTAATATAATTTAAGTCATTAGCATTAATTTTACACTAAATTCATTGGAAAAAATATTTCAATCATTTGCAATGTTTTAACTTTAAAACTCGTTTTCTCAACTGCGAGATTAAATTTAAATTAAATACTACCACTTCTATGTTTTGAATTTAGAAAAATGGTTTCCATATTTGGAATCATTAGGTACAAATTATTCTAATAGGATACTTTTTATTTTTAGACATTATGAATATTGATTACGGTAAATTTTATTTACCATAGTTAAAGGTAAATCATGCAATTAAGGGTAAAAATAATATTATAAAATTACCCTAACACCTTCCAAAATACAATTGGATGAATATAAGTCGAACCATATCACCTAAGGGTAATAATAGATTCATTTCATGGACATATGACCATGAAAATGAGGTAATTATTATTAAAACCAAGGAAAGTGAGAAAATGCCACTCTTATATATCTTATAAGTGTAATAATTTAAATTTAGTGATAAATTCAATAAAAAATAGAAAATAAAAATGTCTCAAGAAGGATAATAAAATTTTCTACAACATTTGAATTTATTTATAAATTATAAGGATTAACTAATTATCATTACTGATAACACCATAGTGATGTATAAATTATTTTATTGATTGAAATATCAAATAAATGGTTTTAAAAATATTAAAATAAATATTATCTGAACTATTTTATGTGATTAAATAATTTTAAAGATGAATTTTTCATGTTAGGGATTTATTAAATAATTTTTTTCAAATATATATTTTCTGTGTAATTTATTTAAATTCAATGTATTGAATAGTGTCAAAATTGACAATATTGATATTTTATAAAAATAACATATTATTAAATTTTTTAAAAACCACAACAATATTAAAAAAGTATAAATAGAAATTTATATGGTCTAAAATTTCATAAATTATCCAATTATTGACAATTCACAACACATAAGTAATTATTTTTAACAATTTATAACTTATAATCTTATTACCACAAATAAAATTAAATTGATTAAATAAGGATAAGACAAAATGATAAGGTTCAAAATAAATTCTCTACATTCTTAAAAGTTATTGGATGATGAGATTATAACCCTATACCATATAATCTTCTATTTTGAGTCATTTTGGATGTTTTTAGGTGGGTTTTGAGTTTATGGTAAATTAATATTTTGGAGGCTTCCAAAAGTGCCCCTCTCCTCTCTTATAAAAGGCCACCTCCTCCCTCTCCACATCAAAACTTTTTGAGCCTTCAGGCTCGGCCACATCCTGTCCATTTCCCTTCCCCACTTACCTAGAAATATTCATGATGTCCTGGTCTATTTAAATACCAACTTTAGTGACCTAAGAGGAGATTTAGAAGAGGAGTGTCAAAGAAGTGGTAATATCCTTTACTAATTACTTCAAATTCATTTATTCTTCTACTTCAACTTATGTTGTTTCTTCATAATAAATTAATAACATAAGTATCACTAATACACTAATATGTAATTATAAATATGAATCAACCCTATTTCACCTTCTTTCCATCCTATGAAAAACTAAATCACCACATGTGTGTACGTACGTCTTACCTTGTCCACATTGTGGTGTAATATGTTTTTCCACCTCCATCATACATGGATGGTTATAATGTTGAAAATAATAACCATATATGATTATTATAACATGATACTAACTTTTATATATTATATAATCCACTCCAATACCATTAAACAATTATGGGAACGATATCATCGCTCGTGCATACGTACGAATTACCCTCTCCACTACGCGATGAGATTCATTTACCCTGTTAACCAATCAAGAATGATTGTGAATTATATATAATAAATAATCATGAAATATATTAAATAATAATTATACTGGATTTATGTACATATATGTTTCATTTAATTTATTTCATTTAATTCAAAAAGGAAACGAACATAGTATTGATGCGTACACACGACCTACCATCTCCATGAACGGTGTATTTCATTCCATTTATCGATTAATAATATATATTTATATGATTAATATATATTATATATAAATCATTTTCGACATTATGGAATTAATTAAATTAGTATATTTGTAATAGTATCAAGAACAACAAGTCAAAACACATACGATAAATGAAACAATTTTACCCAAAACGCTGCTTTAACATGGAATTGAAAAAGGAACAGGTAATATAAAGTCATAAATGAATAATATATGATTTAATAAATATTTTTTTGGTTCATTTACTAGTTAATAATATTTTTAAACCCACTATATATGAGTTTCGAACACGTATGGATGAAATTGGACCTATGGTAAGTGATAATTATTCCAATATCGTTCATATTCAAGATGGTTTATTCGTAAGTATTTACGGGGGTCATGTTTATCATCAATGTCCATGTTTTCACATAATGTTTTCATAAAATTTTTATTATTATTACATGATTATTTAAATTCATTTTTATCCTTTTATAAATTTTACCACAAGGTATGGATGAAGTATTTCTTTTTTTACCATACGAGCTACTTTTTTACTTTCTCCGCAAAAGTACGAGGAGAGTGTTTTTTCAACTTATATGGCATGAACATATTTTTACAGTTTCATAATTCCTTACATTAATTAAGCTTATTCTATAATAATTCATAATTTTTTTCAACAAAATAAATTTCTTTTAAAATTATAGGGCATTTTGTGAAATGAAAATGATTTTGATGAGGAAATGATATTTTCCTCAAGAATTCATTTCATGTGTTTTATGAAAACTATTTCCCATATAAGATGACATTATTTAGAATGATATTTATTCATGTATATTTACTCAATTATTTACAAGGTTTTATTTTTATTATGATGAAATGATATCCATTTTTTATATTGATTATTTTATGATGGGATGATGTTTATGAAACCCATTTAATTCTTTTGGTTATGATGAATCATTTTGTTTATTTTGTGGCACATGTAAGAATGATTTCATTATGAGATGGGTGGGACATATATCTCCTTCAAATGAATTGGGTAAATATTTATATCCCATGATAAATACATGGATGGAACGACAAGTAAATTAGGTTCTGTAAAACTGGGCTAGAACGGAAAGTAAACCCGGTTCAATAATGGAATTTTTCCATTATAATTGTCTTGTCAGCAATGCCTTGGCTACTATGGAAATAATATCATGTGCATAATGGTTTTCCATAATTACATGTTTTATTCCTATGATATTTTATCATGATTTATGTTCCTTTATGATCTATGCCTTTCGTACTACCATGATTTATTTCAAAACTCATGATTTTGATGTTTAAACATTATGTTCATGTTTTTTAAGTTCAAATGTATATGGTTTGTTTTATTTCCTCCATTATTAAACTTACTGAGCATTAAATCTCACCCTTTATATGTTTTGTTTTCCCCAAGATATAAAGATAGGTTTTAGGTAAGAAAACAAAAGGGTAATATATTTATTGGAGATTTTGAAGATCTTTCACTATGATTAGAAGATTATGTTCTGAGCTTCCATAGACTCCAAAAAATTATGGTCCTTGAGTGTCTATTTTTTTTATGTATTCAGTATTACAAAAAAGTAATGTAATGTCCATTTCTGTCAAACTTTGGGCCTCTACTGTTGGTATGAGAGAAATGGTTTACTTAACCTTTGGAAACAAGGATGCGAAATCTTTAATGAGATCCCTAGAAATATTTCTAAAGAATATCTAGGGATGTTCGTAAGGTTAAGTATATGTATAGGTTACAGTCCTAGAATTATGAGAAAGATCATGAATAACCTATGATTAAACATAATATGTTAGATATTGAAATTACTACCCTTGATTATGTTGTTTTCCTAGTATGATTTTTACCTCCCACGCTATTATTTTTGGGTTTTAGATAATGGTCGGAACCCGAAGGAACCGTGTTAATGATCAATGCACTAGGAAATTTAATGAATTTCCTCGTGAATAATAAAAATTTGATGGGAAATGGAGTTCGAAATATTTTTGATACACTTACACAAGCTATGAGTCATTCTGGACTTCCAAATGAGCAGAGAAAGGAAGAATATTCTATAGAGTCATTCATGAGGCAACATCCACCTTCCTTCAATGGGTCTTCTGATCCACTTGTTTTTGAATAATGTATCGATAAAATTGAAAATAGTTTTTCCATATTTCACTTTTAAAAACATGAAAAAATAATTTTGGCTATTTACCATTTAGAATTTGAATCAGACCAGTGGTGGACTCTAATTAATAATACAAGGCCCCAAGATGAAATTGAATCCATGGAATGGGAGGAGATCAAGAACTTTTTTTTCAGTAATTACTAACCTCATATTCTTCAAAAAATTATTGAAAATTAGTTCATTTAGCTTAAGAAAAATTATGATGAATCTATTAGTATCTACGAGGCGAATTTTACAAGGTTTTCAAGGTATGCATCTGGCTTTATCATCCAACCTGAATTTAAAGTTGATCGATATTTCAATGGCTTAAAACCAAGTCTTTGAAAGGAATTAGCTCTAAGAGACATCAGTAGCTATGAAGATATTGTTTGGTGTGCTATCAAGGTGGAACTGGAAGTTGGTGTTACATATCGATCTCATCGTTTTGACAAGAAACGAAAGATGGAGTTCAAGGAAAAATTTCAAAAAAATGGTGAAAAGAAGACGAATTTTTTATTATGCTCAAAGTGTGGAAAAAATAATGGTGGAGATTGTCTTAAAGGAACTAGAATATTTTATAAGTATGGAATAGAAGGTAATCGAGTAGTTGAGTGTCGAAGTAATGGGAAAAAGGTAGCTAATGATGTGAATAAAGAAAATACTACAGAGAACGCACCACCGACACTTAAATTCTACATGTGTAAGGAAATTGGGCATTATACTAACCAATTCCCTAATCCAAGGGTTTATGATGATCGACATCAACATCCTATTAATGAAAATGACAAAGGGATGTCACATGCGAACACTATTGGTGATTTTTAATATGAAAACAAAGGGGTGGAATGATTAAGTGTATATATAATGGAATTCCAATATAGTGTTTTGGAATCTCATTTATAGTATTATAGAATATTGGAATATCTATGTATTTGTTTTAAAAAATTGTATGGTACCAGTATACATGAAAAGTGATTAAAATGTTATTGGAAATTAGATGATATGTGCATAATGTTGGGATATAGAGATATAATAGTATTATTGATCTCATGACTGATATAAGTAAAAAGTGACATCATTATTTGAGTATATAGAAATTTAGGGATTTTGGTATGAGGAAATAATTAACTTTTGACAGTATTCATGTTTTCACTAACGTTCTATGTTAATCCATGTTTCAAGATAAAACATGATTAAGGTATTCATATGTTTCAAATATGACCAAAAAGATATATCTTATGATATATGGGGGATAAATGATGGTATTAACATGCTAGCTAGATGACCTCTCTAGTAATCATTTTTTATACTATGAGATTGGACAAAAGTATTTGGGATAAGCCTAAAGAATGTAATGGATTATGTTAGACATCATATAGTATTATATAAGGCTATTACTTTTTGATATTATTTCTGGAATGTTATAATGGTGATGTTTTAGAAAAAGGATGACCCGCTGGATGGGCGACAACCCATCACGTCGGACAAGGAAGTGGGAATCGAACCCAAAACCGAAGTGCGACATTTCTTTATCATCTATCACTGGCCAACATGAACTCCCAATTTAGTAGAAAAAATTTTATTTTTTTATTTGGTATTATAGATGATGTATAAGTTCATTTTTTGAATCATATACGGTTAATCTCACCATAGATTGAATTATTTATATTTAATAACCTTTTCTCAACATGTGTTGGAGACAAATGGAATGAACCATCATTCCATCACAAGATCTACAAACACTTCAAGAATGAAAAAATCAACTTCATTTATTTAAATAAGGGATGAAGTGGAAATTGTTCATGGAATGACCAACGATGATATTACATTGAAATCAATTAAGTATTTATCCTTATGAAAAAATTAATCAACTTTAGGGAAATGATCGTGAAAACCAAAAATGTTGTCCTAGTACCTGGACATATGGTGAATCAGATGGTACCTTAGATCATCACAAATTTATGGGTTTTTTATTTTTGGATTTTTCATTTCCATGTTCTTAACCACTCTCCATCAGAACTTGATGGTTATATTTCTCTTCCATATCCATATTTTCACCTATATTATCCTATGTGGAAACCCATTGATGAGTTACTTTGGGTATCTGTTAGGTTTCTAAAATTCTATTTAAAATTAGGTTTTAGTATTCCTTTTTACGATATCTGATTCTATGAAAGAAAATTTCAAGTAGTAAACCATTTATATGTTTGATGAATTTCGAGGGAAAAATTTGTTTTATGGAGGGTAGAACGTAACACCCTAAGATTTTATGAGAAATATAATTTTTAATTGCTTTGATGTATAGTGTTTTATGCTTCACCAAGATTATAATGATCTATATGCAACACCGTATTATGTTGTAGTACACGCAACACGATTCTTGGCTTGTGTTCCACACAATTTCATGTTTTTTCAAAAAAAATACATTTTACACAACACCATGTATAGATTTTTATTAATGTATAAATGAAAAATGTTTTGATTATGTTATATAAAACACCAATGGAATCATGCACTATACAGAACCCTAACATGGCTAGCATTACACAGAAGGGCATCCTTCATCAATAGCATGTGCTGTACGAAATACTGAGTACCATTAATGAAAAATATATTGTTATAATAATATTATGAACAAGATGTTATAAATATTATTAACCAAATATTTAATTTTATAACATTATCATTAATCTTACACATTATCTAGAACATGGTATGACAATAAAATAAATTTTTCAAGTAAAATAAGTATTTTTTGAAAAATGTAGTTTTTCCAACTTTTGATGCTGCACCCACTGTAAATCTAGTTTTTGACATGTTAATAAGTTCAATTTTACAAATAAAACATCTTTCTAGAATCATGATATAAAAATATACTTTGGATAAATTTTTGACATTATTCTGATAACCTTCATATTTTGATTAATAGTAAAAATATGCTAAATTTTAATTAAAAACAACTTTTTTAATCTAGGTAATTTACATTGTTCAATTATAATATCTAATGGTTTAAAAGTATAAATAGAATATATTTTTATGATTTAATATTATTTAAGACATTAGAATTAATTTTACACTGAATTCAAAGGTAAAAACATATCAATCTTTTGCAATAATTTGACTTTTAAAACACATTTTCCCAACATCGGGTTTATTTTTAAATTAAATATTGCCACTTCTGTGTTTGAAATTTGGAAAATTGGATTCCATATTTGGAATCAGTAGTTCCAAATTATGTTACTAGGCTACGTTTTATTTTTAGAAATTATGAATAGTAACTACGCTAAATATTATTTACTACTCTTAATGTTAAATCAGGAAATTAAGGGTGAAAAGATTATTATAAAATTAACCTAACTCCTGAAAAAATTCTATTGGATTAATAAATGTCGTCCCATATCACCTCAGGGTAGGAATAGATTCATTTCATGGAATTTTGACCATGAAAATGATATAATTATTATTAAAACTAAAGAAAGTGACAACATGTCACTCTTTTATATCTTATGAGTGTAATAATTTTATTTTAGTCATAAATTTCATAAAAATTCGAATATAAATTGTATCCGGAAAGATAATAAAATTACATACATTATGAGAATTTTTTTATAATTATTAAGGATTATATAATTACTAATACAGATGACACAATAGTGATGTAGAAATTATTTAATTGAATGAAATATCAAATAAATAGTTTTACAAATATTAAAATAAATATTATATTAACTATTTTATGTGCTCCAAAAAATTTCAAAATTAGTATTACATGTTAGGTATATATTAAATGTTTTTTTTGAATATATATTCTTTGTGTATATTATTTAAATTCAAATAATTCAATACTGTAAAAATTAACACTATTGATATTTTATAAAAATAACATATTATTAAATTGTTTAAAAATCACAAAAATATTTAAAAATTGAAAATTAGAATTTTTATTGTATTAAATTTACTACAATATCCAATTATGTATAATTCACAACACATAAATAGTTATTTATAAAAATTTATAATTTAGGATCTTATTACCACAAATAAAATTAAATAGATTAAATAAGGATAAAACAAAATGATAAGGTTTAAAATAAATTATCAAGATGTCTAAATTTTATTGGTTAATGATAATAAAACCCCATATCATCTCATATTCTATTTTGAGTCATTTTTTATGTTTTTATATGGGGTTTGAGTTTATTGTAAATTATTATTTTGGAGGTTTTCAAAAGTGCCCCTCTCATCTCTTTTAAAAGGGAACCTCCTACCTATCCTATTCACAACATTTTGAGCCTTCATGCTCAGAAAAATCCTATATATTTCTCTTCTCCACTTCCCTATAAACATTCTATAGGTCATTTTTTTCTTCTATGACCAACTATAGTGTTCTATGAGGAGATTTAGAAGAGGCGTGTCAAAGAAGAGGTAATATCCTTTACTGATTTTTTCAAATTTATTTCATCTAATATATCCTATAATTTCGTTTTTTCATAATAAAGTAAAAACATTAGTATCAATATTATACTGATATGTTATTATAACTATTTAACAACCCTATTTCACATTCTATCCATCCTACGAAAGACTAAATCACCGCCCGTGCGTACGTACGACTTACTATCTCCATGTCGTGGTGTAATATGCTTTTCCACTACCACCGTACATGGATTTGTATAATGGTGGAAATAATAAATATATATGATTATAATAACATGATACTAATTCTAAGATATTATATAATCCACTACAATTTTTTTAAACAATTATGGGAATGATATCGTCGCTCGTTTGTACGTACGGATTACTGTATCCAAGAGGTGATGAGATTCATTATCCATGTTAACCATTCAAGAATTATTATAATTTATATAAAAATAATAATCATGAAATATAAAACATAATAATGATACTGTATTTATGTACATATTTTTTTCATTTACTTAATTCCATTCCATTCAATAAGAAAACAAAAACAACGTTCATGTGTACGTACGACCTACCGTCTTCAGGAACGGTGTATTTCATTTCATTTATTGGTCTATCATATATATTTACATATAGAATATATATTGTATATAAATCATTCTTTACATTATGGAATTATTTAAATCATGATATAAGTAATAATATCAAGAACAATAATTCCCTACATGTATGATAAATTAAACGTTTTTACCAAAAACGATGCTTTAACATGGAATTGACAAAAGAACGGGTAATATAAAGTCATATGTGAATTATATATGATATCATAAATTTTATTATGGTTATGTTACAAGTTAATAATATGTTTAAACCCACTATACATGAGTTTCAGACACGTATGGGAGAAATTGGAACTAAGGTAAGGGATAATTATTCCAATCTCGTTCTGATCTGAGAATGTTTATTCGTAAGTATTTACTGGGGTTATGTTTATCATCCGTGTCCATGTTTTCTCAAAATGTTTTCATAAAATGTTTACTATTCTTCCATGTATGTTTAAATCCGTTTTTACCCATTTAATACTTTTACCACAACGTATGGAAGGAATCTTTCTTTTGTTTACCATACGAGATACTTTTTTACTTTTTCAGCAAAGGTACGAGGAGAATGTTTTTTTAACATACATGGAATGATCATATTTTTAATGTTTCATAATGCCTTATTTTCATGAATCATATTCTACATTATTTCATGATTAATTTCAACAAAATCCTTCTCTTTTAAAATTACTAGACATTTTATAAAAAGAAAATGATTTTGAAGAAGAACGAATATTTTCCTTAAGAATTCATTTCAAGTGTTTTATCAAAACTATTTCCCATCTAAGATGAAATTATGTAGTATGATTATAAATAAACTATAATTCCTATATTATTTACATTTTTTTATTTTTATTATGATTAAATGATTTCCATTTTTTTATATGGATTATTTTATGAAGGGATTATGTTTATGAAACCCATTTTATTATTTGGGTTATGAAGAATGATTTATGTTTATTTTGTGGCACACGAAAGAATGATTTCATTATTAGATGTGTGGGACCTATATCTACCTCCAATGAATTTGGAAAATATTTATATTTCATGAGATAGACATGGCCAGAATAGAAAGTAAATCTAGTTAAGTAATATAGGGAAGGAACGACAAGTAATACTGGTTCAGTAATGGTCTTTATCCACTTTGATGGTTTTAGAAGCAATTCCTTGGATACAATAAAAATTATATCATGTTCTTAATTATTTTCCACAATTACATATTTTATTCCCATCCTATTTTATCATGATTGAATTCCCGTTATGATCTATTCCTTATGTACTTCCAATATTTATATCACAACTCATGATTTTGATGTTTAAACTTTATGTTCATATTTTTTATGTAAAAGGGTATATGGTTTGTTTTATTTTCTCCATGCTCACCCTTACTGAGCATTTGATATCTCCCTTTATATATTTTATTTTTCCAAGGATATAAAGAATGTTTTTAGGTAAGAAAACAAAAGGGGAATATCTTTATGGGATATGTTGAAGATCTTTCACCATAATTAGATGATTATGTTCTGAATTTCCAAAGACACTAAAAAATTATGGTCCTTGGGTGTCTATTTTTGTTATGTATTAAGTATTCCACAAAAGTAATGTAATGTCCATATATATCAATCTTTGTTTCTCTACACTCCCAATGAGTAACGGGAGCAATGGTTGGACTTTCATGGTGCACTTTGGCGAACATGGTTTGGGCTATGACTCAATGAGATTGAAATTATCCCAAAAATAGTTTCTCTAATGCTGATGCTGTTTGATCTGATCTTGATATTGGCCAAGGTAAAAGACTATAAATGATAACTCCCTCAGAAGCTCTAACAATTGGGAAACATAGGGTATGGTTCAATTGGTGTAGGCCATCACATCCTTTTTAAATAGAAAATTTATTTTATAAAACATTATATTTATACTAATCGTGTAATCAATGTTTAATGACTATATTATTAATGGTAGTGACTATTAATGGTAAATTAAATCCTATAGGATAAAACCAATGGAATTAATATGTTTTCTATAACTACACTACATAATTAGCCATTTAAATAAATTGAAATGGGGAATCTTATTTATAACAGATCAAGTCATCACGGAAAGGGGATGTCATTGTGAACTATGTTGTAACACCACATCTCTAGATATGGAAATAGTTTGAATCATCTGTGTGGTTGAGGCGGATGAAAAAATGTTGGTGTAATATTTGGTTGGATTGTGACTCGTCCACTATAGAGAAGGTGACCAGAGAAGACACAATTCATTTGATTAATAATTTTAGCAAATTTTTTGGATGAGTTTATTTGAATCCCCATCATCTAAAAATTACATCATAACACATTCATTTTATAAAGAATTTTCTTTTTCTAATGGATTGGAAAAAAATGGTGTCATCCAATGAGTTAACTTGGTAAAATTATGTTCCTGATGAAATCCTTTCATTTTGGCATATTGATTATTGTAAAAAGTCACACATCAGACTCATGTAATTATCTTCTATTATAATAAAGGTGATTTTTTCATTTGGGCAAGTCCACATGAAACCAAAAAATAAATAAATATTATTTTTTATTAAAAAGTACATTTTAAAATAACAGTTTTTGTTTTCTATAAACATGTACACTATATAATAGATAGATTCAAAAAATAAAAAAAATAAATAAGTAATTTGGAATAAATTATATCTATATAAAATTATATAAATAATTATATTTTATAATTCATTAACTTTTATTCATACCAACAAATTCAATAGATAGTTTTTAATTGTTTAATCATATCACATTTTTGTTTTAATTGGACATTTTGTGAGGAGTAATACGTCCAAAAATGTTACTTTAGGAAAATTTGAATTAATTTTTTTTCATTACATAGATGATGTTTAATAAATTCATACAGTTATTCCTAGATATAAATGGAATGAGGTCTATGTTTATAAAATGATGCTTCCACAAACCACACATGGAACCTCAGTGGGTTAGATGATGTTTATAGTGAATGATATATACAAATATGATTATTATGTAGGAATATAGATCAATTATTATAAATCAATTAATTTGATACATTTTTTATATGTATATGGAAAAAATTATTCTTATTAAAACTCTATGAATTTTAATATATCTCACCCGTATAATATGAAATCCATATTTGATGAAAACATTTCAAACATTATTTCCAACCAAATCCAAGTACCCTATAATTTTATAATTATATTAAAATAAAATTAAATACCAAACATAAATTGAGTTTGAAATGATTTTTTTAAAGTAAATGATTACATAACCATCATATCCACATAAAAACTGTAAAATCAATACTTCATCGTCACCATCATCACAATCGGTACTTCATCATCCTTATCATCATAATGAATACATCACCATCAGTATTATCCTAGATATGTTAAATTAATCATTATAAATCATTTATAGATCTTTAATATTCAAAAAACGTTTTCCTTTAACTTAAATGAGATCTCTATGCATTCTATGTAAAGATATCATTTTTCTATAGAAGTATGAACAAGAAAATTAAATACAGTATTCTATGATGTGTGTATCAAATTTATTCACATAACAAAATCTTCTATACATACCAAATACCATTTTCTATAAATTAATTATTTTTATCTAACAACATCAAACCAAGAATCTTATTCATTAATAACAATGTAAAATAAATATAACATACGCAAAGTGAGATCAAAATAAATCATTATGTGAAAATGGATTCTAAACACCGTGAATTATTTGATTGTTTGATTTTTGTAGTACTATATTTCATATGGATCATATATATCTCATGTATCAATAATTTTTTTTTCTAGATGTGAAAATCTGGGGATGTAGTCTCTATCCAAATCAAATAAAAATTATTTTTTAGTGATATAATTATTTCTTCTCATCTCCATAGTGGTTCTTTTTTTCCCTCTCACCCTCACCATTTAGTTTGGGGAGTATGATGTGCTATTATTACTCAAATCCCATGATTTTCAACATATTTATCAAAATAATTAGAGTTTTAATCCCTATAATTATTTTACATCATCTTCTTGATATAAAATCCATGTTATTTATTACATTGTCTTTCAAAAATTATGAACAACTATAGAGATTCAGATTTGTGATTCAAAAAGAGAACAATAGTCATCTATGTATTGTAATTAATTAATCTATTAAAATAAACATCACAATTTTTTGGATTGTTCTTTATATAATGACACACATCTATATATATAATCACTAATGGTATAGTTGGTTGAATACCTACTTTATTATTTTTCAATTAAACTATCATCCCTTTTAGGCATGTGTCATACACTAATTCTCTACCCCACATTAGTTTGGTAAGGTCTATCACCAAACCATGTTTTATAAATTATTTATGTCCTTTTATCTACGATGTAAAATAATTATATACGAAAAATAATTCTTATCTTTGATACAAATATAACATGAATACAATGGGTAACCAGTTTGGAAAAAATCTCTATCTTTTTTTAACATATTTAATAACTTTTCTATATTCAAAATTATTGATAATGTATGATATATTTTGAAAAACCCCCCATTTACATCATCACACATTTATCCAATACTATTTAAATTACATTAATGTACTTCAATATAAAAAAACTTTTTTATTTGAGTGATATTACCTCAATCCCAACATTTCCAACACATTTGACTGTCTTGGAGAAATCATTTACAAATATAAAAAATCGTCTATTGCGATCTTATATATTTATCAATATTATTTTCTCTAGTAATGTGTGAAGGAAACACACTATATTGGATCCACACTATTCTTCTGTTACATTATACTAGTTCTAATTATTTTATGAGTGATTTTTCTTATTTGTTTTTTATTCAAAATATTTTTTAAAATTTATTAATTTATACAACATCTATAAATATTATTATGGAACTTATCAGCATAATTTATTGGTTTCACACATATTTTTAAAAAATTTATTATATTTTTAAACAAGTTTTTAGTATAAAGAATTGTTGAAACCATTTTCAAAACCATTTTCTCTATGGATTCAGAATATTTCACGTAAGAGGTGCTCCACCTTGACTAATACCCGATTATAAGTGGGGAAATGTTATACCTACCAGTTTAAGATATATTACCAAAAACACCACAACACTGGTAATAAAAACTGAATTTAAACCTTTTAGGAAATCTAAAATTCAATAAAAAAATGGGCAATAAATTTTCTAATTTTTTTGGAATTTTATGTGATATTTCTTTTTCATCAAAAGGGTTTATTTTACTTGTATTATCTATTATATTTAGACCTAAAAATATCTCAAAATATTTTATCCCCTATAATTTTTTAGATTTTTTATTTCACGATTTTATATTATGTAAATAAAAGTAAACATTTTGGAAAATAAAGATTATATATTTTACCTGAAATGATATTAGTGTATTACCATATTTTTTATATGATTGATCCTTGATTTCTATGGCCTTTTCATGTATTCTTTTGATATTTTTTACTCTTGTTCAGTAGTAAGGTTTTTTGTTTCCATGTTGATCATTTGTATTAAAATATGTATTTTCCATAATGATCATAGTTGATATTTTTATACTCCACATCTTTCAAATTTATCTTCATGATCTATTCAATGATTTCAATTTATCTTATGATATATTATTCTTTTTCTTCATCTTTCTTTGCATAATCCTTAATCAATGTATTAACATCTTTTTTCTACATTTTATTAAGACAAAGAAAATATTTTAATTCATATATGATTATGTTTTACATATATAAATATTATCCACCCACAAAATCACTGCATGAGGGTGTTTCTCAATTTTAAAAATTTTACAAGAAGTTATTTATTTTATCATCTTCCTTATCCTTTAATTGGATTTTAGGGGAATTTTCTTCCACTTCTTCATTATTCAAAAAAATTCCTATTTTTATTCTAGAGAATATATAATCATTTTCACCAAACATGTCCACTAAATTAATGATTTTACCCAATCCATACCTTTTTTGTCTTTTATCATGATCAATGGTATAAAACACATTGTTTTTACACTTATGTTATTTTAAAACAATGTTTCCAATCACTACAAATAAAAATATTCTCATGTTAATTATCCCATATAATTTTTCATTCTATTTATAATCATTTATAGAGATAAGATACATTTTTCTCTTGATGTAATTATCCATATCATCATCACCACCATAATCAAAATATGATTCATATTTTCCTTCATTTGTTTTCTTCTTTATAAAGGTATCAAATTACCTCTAATCTTGTAAATCCTTATAAAGAATGAGATGCTTTTTCATTTCATTAGAAATAATTAAACTATGTAACTTGCTCAAGTAGATATGTTCCCAATCATTAGGGCCTAATTTTTTTGATCTAAGTGGATAGGAAAATTCAACATGAGTTTCTTCTTAATAATAGAGGAATTTATTTGATCATAGAACTATCTAATTTTACTCACTATATCATTCAATATGGTGATGTAATCATAATGGATCCATCATCAACCATCACTATATAATCTTATATACTTTTAAAAAATTATATCATGTATTTATTCATTTGACAATTTTTATTCATAACTGCATCCAGGTTTATCCAATATTTCATTAGTAGTTTAAAACCCCTTTACATTGGTTGACACCATTTCATATCATCACATTAAAATTGAAGTTATTGCTTTTCCACCAATCTCAAGGTTTTTTTTAATCACTTATCTATTTCTCACATCATTGAATTTATGGAAGTCCCATTATGTCCACATCCTAAATGTCACGACATAATGACAGTTAATATTATTGAATTTTATTTTTATACTATCAAAATTTTTCCCACAGTATGTGTGAAATATTATACTATTCCAAAAGTTTATGTTTTTATTAATTCAAACATATATAACCTAAGAGAGGAAAATATCATCTTGGATACCGTTGAATGTCTTATCATGTCAAACGGAGTCACGATGGGTGAATCATATAGCCTGATTTTAAAAATATTATAATTCATTACAAATCATTGTCATTTATTAAGGCATGATCCTTTCGAGTAGATTTATGATCCACACTAATTTACAATAAAAAATAATTATGGATACATCACACATGTGGCTTTAACACATTGTCCCCTGATGTAAGTGATTTCTTCGTATGGTAGATGGGTGTTATACGAAGAAATAGATTTTCAAATAATATTTTTTATCAACAAAAGTGGATAGTTATATTACTATCTTGAGAACCATACTTCTAATATATTCACTACTTCTGTAGGGGTTTTCTATATTATAATAGTTATAAAAAATAGAATCACCATGTGATAAGTATCTACTTTTTAATTTAGGTGTATTCAAAAATATAAGAGGGAAACTCTTTTTTATCCAGTGAGAAAATATATCGAACACATAGCTAACATTCTTCATGAAGCTCTAATTCAGAATATTCTAGTGAATAAACTCTATAATACATTATCTTCTCAACTCACTACTTGAAGAACCATTTCCCAAATACATTATTATAATATCTATAAATATATATTTTATATATGACTATTACATTAGATTAAAGAACATATTCAAGTAATATACTCTCAAATATTAGGAATCCAAGAAGTACTCATTACACTTATCCTTGGATTCTTTCAATCCTCCTCCTCTATATCATTAACACAATCTTGCACACATTGCCAACCTTGTACATCAATTTGAGGATATTTTATTCCAAAATCTCCATCTCTCAGATGTTTAAGGTCCTTGATATTTATATGTCTCTCCAATTGAGTGTATCAAATTATTACTTTCTTATTCAATGTACAAAAGTGGAATATTGAGTTGAATTTTAAGCTACTGAACAAAACTACATTAATAAAAAAAAATTGATACAACATGTTTTTATGGATTTAACACCATCTCCATAATGTGGGACAACTCCCAAAATGAAATTCAGCAAAACTACCCTCATACCCATATATTCCAAAACATATTTTATATCTTCTCAAAATAACTGTAATAAATTTTATATTATTAAATCATCTAAAAAAATAAACTGAAATCATCCTTTAAATTAGATATCACAAGTGTGACATAAACCATCACTCATGGAATGAAGAATACCTCACAACTCACCATCTATTTAAAATTCAACATTAGAACATATTATATTTAAAAAAAACTCAATGTTAAAAAAAAAATATTTTTTAGTGATTTTAGAAATGAGGTTCTATAATGAATCATCACATTAACATCTATATTATTCTTGAAAATGATATAAATTTTTTTAGTTTAGTGGTAGTACACTATTTCAATTGTACTAGTTAAAAATATGTCTCTTAATAATTTAGGTGTCATAATTTATTCATATATATTAGATATATTTTTATATTATATATTTTTATCAATGGATAATTTCCTTTTCGTCCTATGATTTTTTTTAGAAAATAATATTTTGGAAATTCAATTTTCACTCAGTAGAAACCTCCAAATTTCTCAAGTGTTGATCCTTACATAGATAGAAAATGATTGTGATTCCAAGAATCATCCATAAACTGCTTCAATTCAAGCTTATGTAAAGTTAAATTTATTTACAAAAAAATATTTATTTTTCCAAAAATGGAATTTATGTTTACATGGTAAATTATCCTTTTGCAGATAGTCAATTTTTTTAGTACACACTTATTGATTTTCATGCAGCTATATGATAAATTATTATCCACAAATGATTGATCAACTTCTTGTCATCTCAATAAAGTATTAAATATTATTTATCCATTCATCCTTATGGAGCATATAGGATGATCCTTATAAAAATTTCCAAATTAACCATTTTTTCCATGAACTCATAAATTACAGAATTAATTATTTATGTTCTCAACCACTTCAAAACACTTCCGAAAAATAAAGAACATGATAAATAATCTTAAAATAAATTAAATAACATGGTTGAAATCAAATGAAATGATATACAATCCTTCCGTAATTCCTACAATTAGTACAGTTCGTTATATTATTTTAAGGATATTTATGGAAATCAATTACAAATAATTTCAATAATTATGATCGATATTTGTAACGAATATGTAATCAATTATAAACAGTAGTTGATATATTTAAAATATCTAGAATTTTTTAAAATTAAATATGATGGACACAGACTACCATAAATAATTCATAGATATATTAAAAATAATAATAAACATGAAGTTATTATAGATACTTTGATTCATAAAAATTACTGCCAATTGTGATTGAATTTATAATTTAGATTACAAATAAATCATACAGAAATTATGGAATAGAAAAATATGAAAACTATTTATGATGATCCTAAAGTATTTTATAATAATTTATTTGTATTAATTATTTATGATAACATATATTTATATTTCAAAAATAAATCACAAAAGGATTTATTTTTTACATTCATGACATCTATAAATAATGTACCTTTGGTAATATTAATTTTATATATTGATATAAATAATTAATATGAAATTGTTTTATTATTATCTATTTTTTTATCAATAATTATATAACCAAGTGGGGGGGAAAACATTTTGTATTAATTATCATATAAATATTGTACTTCCACGGATAGAATAATGATGCGATAACCATCATTATGGCATGATTTACTTTATCACAATCTATAAAAAGTTTATTACTAATATGACATTGGTAAAATTCTGAACATATTTCTGTCAATATTACACTCACACTAAACTCAAATATACTATATATACTTTTACTTTTCTCCAAATCATATGTGAAATTTTTTTTATACCATATCCAAAATTCCATTTAAATACCCATTAAACCGTATTTATCAAGATTTCATTTATTTTTTTCATATGATACATCACATATAATAAATTATAATATACATCAAAAACCATTATTAGATACTATCCATAATAAATTTGGAAATTTCCCTCTATTATTATAAAAAATAATCCTTATTAACAAATCCTAAAAAACATTATTTTCAATTGTATCATTGAAAATAATTTTTATTTCATGAACCTATATCTATAAAAAACAGTGTCCCCTATAATACATCAAAGTAACTGAAGCTACAGTGTAAAATCCCATAATCTTTATTAACCACATGAATCTTTATTCTTATTTATATTATGTTTATCATATGTTATATAAATAATATTATAATCCATTTCTCTAAGACATTGAGGAATCATAAGACATGAAGTATATCAATGTAATATATCTCAAAAATATATTCTTTATTATTTGAGTATTGACTGAATATATGTATGAAAACATCACATTTCCTTATCCAATAAGGATGAGCACATATAAAAAAATACCTTTCTTTATCATGTTATGAACATACAATTCCTTAGTGCATCTTAATGGGGGACTTAAATGTCATATGAGGAAATAAAACCCATCAAGGTTAAATGTTATATGATGAAATGATCAAAAATATACTTGATCATCCTGAAATTATAGAAACCTCAATGTTAGCATGAAAATGTTTCAAAGAATGATGGATGTCATGCAAGGATTCATGAAAACCATAGGAATGAGGATTCAATCTATAAAAGGCACCCCAAATATACCAATTATAGATGGTATAATACTACCTAGGGTATTTGTAGTGTGTAGTACCACACACATATCTCGTATCATATGTAATGATATATTTACGAATGATTGTATAAAAGATAAATCATTTAACTCCTCAGTTTTCATCACAACATATACTACTCCTGAAAATATTCAATTAATATTAACTCAAAGGCACCCATTGAGGGGATTATTATCATTAAATTTATTTAATATTTGTTAAAAATAAAAAAAAATATTCATATAAATATTTCATATATATATCATTTAAATATTTATATATTTTTAAACTAATTTAAGAATCCAAACAAAACCATACATAATATTCTGTATAAATATATCCTATATGATAACCCACCAGTGTTACATTATACATTCTATACTTTTATGGATTTCGTAATATCGTTACATCATTGTGTAATTCCAACCAAAAATCTATATCAGTATTAAATAAAAAATCCAACTCATCTATTTTAATGGGTTAAAATATATAGAAATGATTTCTTCATTAATAGTGAGACTATGAATCATATTACTCTTATCTAACTATTTGAGCATTATATTTTAATATCAATACACATTAACATATATTATGTTATTTTAATCACTTATAATATTTAAATTATTCAAAATATTTATCAAATATATATTTTATAGTTTGATACATTAAATATTTCCATTTATATAATTTTATTTTTTCTAGAGTTAACATTCTATTTTTGGTGTCATAGGACCCTAGAATTAATATATTATAAATATTAATTTATATTAAATCAAAGAAACACACAAATTTTTTATAATATATGATTTTACCAATAATTAGTTCCTTATATGGGAAATCTATGTCAACCTTTGTTTTTTCAATATAAGGTACATCCTAAATATGATATAATGTATTCCAAAATTGAGTGCTCAATTGGAGGAAGTCATTGGCAGGTGCATTAATTAAATTAATTAAAATATTTAACTAATTTACCCAAAATGACAGAAAACATAACCCCCCTTTATTAATAATATTTTATGAAATATCACTTGTCATATGTACATAACCATAAAAGATTAGAGAGTGGGAATGAATATTACACCATTAGTATTTTGAAAACCATGGAAAGAGGATCGATGAAAAATGATTGAGAGATACAAAAGATGAATGGATAGTATTGGGAGATCTTCATCTCCATGTCATAAAAGATGTTCTCTTCACCAAATATTGATCCAATATATAGTTAGGGATACTTATTTAATAATGATCACCATTTTTTATTAGTTAGAATGGATGTTTTTGTTTGCTTAATTTTCTCTATGAATACTAGGTTGTTATAAAGATCAGAAGTGATTCATTTTTTTGAATTTTGAGATGTTATTTAAATTGCACCCTGATTTTCCCCATTTTTTATGCCAAATAATTTATCATTGGTTTATATATCATAAGAAAATGAAAATTTTAATTTTCTATTTGGTTTTTTATCCAGTGTTCTTTATTTTCTTCATTATTGTCCCATGGGGCCATGATTCTACATTTCTTTGTTAGTTTCATTCTTGATCAAACACCAAAACTACACAGGGATATATATAAGATAAAGGTATTTTTCGGATGTAATAAGATTTTTTCCATTTTTAACTGATATATTTGAGGAATGGAATCCTAATATACAGTGGTAGTCATGACAGTTTCCACACAGATTACAAAAATATTATTTTCTAGGCACTATAATCCATGAAATGACGATTGAAGATAATGTTCCCCAATTATATAAGATTCTAAAATGATCATAACATAATTATCCTCTACCTAGTGTTTAAATTATTACAATTGTACTACATAAAAAGAATCATATCTCAAATGATGTAATAGTTTAGTAGTCTTGGTAATGTAGACATACAATTGAAAATTACATCACATTTGAAAACAAAAAATACATCAAAATATTTTTTTTGAGAAAATTATTATTCTCTATAGAATTTATTTATATTTGATCACAAAATAATTCTTCGTTTCCAAGGAAAATACAAGATAGGGATAATCTCTGATGATCAGTAAGGGTGTGTACACATTAAATTCAAAATAAGGCATCAATAATATGAAAAAAAATTATAGTCAAATAATTCCATATAATTAATTACATGATCTAGGAAAATAACAATGCATTCCATGACTCAATAATTAATTTGATGGATATTAATAATTTTTTTGATAATCATTAAATTAATAATTTTTTTAAACATAACCATACTATCCAAGGCCTATGCTAAGAAATCTAAAAATACCATAAAGGCCTCATGTTAAGATATATACATAAATAGGTAATGAAATGGAAAATAACCTATCTATTTATTCTCATAATACCTTATAATATATTGATGGGATATAAAATTTCATGCTCCTCCTACCACATAAAAAGTACAATGCATTAATTATATTAATAAATAATACAACACAATCGATCATACCTTTAAAATAATCAAATGACCTTATTAGAGAACTAGACTAAGGAATTTACAATAAATTCCCAGTATAAAATAATCATAAACCATCCATAACAATATTGTGAATTTTATATTTATATTATATACTTAGTTATGTATATAGTTCAAAAAATGATGCTATCATGGATAAAATTACATTAACAATACCAATAGATAATTTTGTAATGAAAATAACCTCCTCACATTGAAATCAATTATTTTAATACTGAAAATATAAAAAATATAAATAAACAATTATTCATTGGAAACATTATATGAATCATGTAAAGGTGGATTCAATGTATTGATCGCTTTTGATGATGGGATATTCCATTTATAATATAGATGTAAAAAACAAAACATTCCTTTTAAACTATCATAAAATATTGAATGAAGTACATTTTACAGAAAATGACCAAAAATATACTTTAAATTTTTTAAAGAAATTAAATCATTGGAAAAATAAATTCATAAAACTATTGAAGAATATGGAAAATATTTTTGAAATATTTTTTCTAAAATATTGATATGGAAGAAAAAATATTTTCGATCAAAGATAGAAATAAAATATGTTTTCCTTAAAAACATTATTTCAGTCTCTTTTGTAAATAGAGGAAAATTAAATTTAGACATATAATTTAAAGAAATAAATAGAGGATACGAATAAATATATTGGGTTTAATATTGAAATATCAAATAATTATACCAGTGGGGACTTAAACATAAAAAATCTCAAATAATTATGAGATTGTGAACTAAACTCTCACCACATTGGAATGTTCTGAATCATAAGACCCATTAAATTATAAAATTTATCAAAAACCTAAATAACTTGAGTATAAATTTATTCATTATTTAAAATATCATAGGGGTAGTATATACACTACATAAAAATAAAATTGGTGAATATGACCCATATGTCAAAAAAGTAAATGTGGAATGGGAAACCCTTACATAGATCACATCACTGAATTAAAAATTAGTCAATTGGGTGAGTATGGTAACAAAGGTAAATAAAAAAATTGGAAATAATTACAAAAAATAACAAATCATTTGACACATTATTTTGACATAATATAATCAACGAATAACTGATACAACCGAATGAAATGAAATTGATGTATAAAATGCATTACCTCGAGTATATAATATCGATTTTGTCTATTAAATAATATATCATAAAATTATGTAAATTATTTTATTTTTTAAAATACATTTATAGTTTTAATAGCATACTCATATCCCAGTTATTTAATTTTATTTTAATTATATATTTAATTACTAAACTAGTTATGTATGTGTCATGGGTTTTGAAGATATTAAACACATATATCTAAAATGAATTTTGTAAGTTGACCATGCTTAGAGAGTTCATTATTCTGTCATCTCTTAAAAATAATAAATATATAAATGTAATTTATAATATATATATATATTTCTAGTCATAAATAAAATGTAGAGAGTGGAAAATTAATTATAAAATTCATGGAGATGATAGGTCTTACATACACATGAATGGATTTTTTGTTTTTTCTGAATGAAACAAAAGTAAGGTAAATATTAAATAAACATTAAAAATAATTTTTATATCATAAATATATATATTATCTTAATTCAATTTATACTTATTAACATGTTCATAAATATTATCTTAAAAATGAATCACATTGGTACGTGGAGGAGGTATTTCACACATACCTAAGATGTAATGTTATCCATTTCCTATAAATTAGAAGAAAAAAGGTAGATTTTATATTCTAAATATATAATAATAATTATTGAATAATTATAATATATAATCATTGAAACCGTGTTAATAATCATGCATGAAATATGGGGATAAAGAATAAATTTTATTGCTACACTGAGATGGTACATTTTACTTACATATGACTAATAATTTAACTTCCCACTTGATAGGAAAAGGGTAAATAATTTTGGTTTTATAATCATAATAATATTTATATATATTTATTATATTGATTTTAGTATTTTATGAAGAATAAAACATATTTATAGGAGTTATAAAAAGAATTTAAAAAGAAATGCAATATGTTAATGAAATTTCCTATTCTCCCAAAGAACTCATTTATATCTATTCGTATAGACCCTAGGGTTGATATTATGATAGTACTAGAACAAATAAAATATGGATAAGGTTGTTTAGAAGTTAATTTTTCATCTATATTTGGCGATATTTTTCTATGGTTTTTGTAAATAATATAGGGACTAGGTGTACTTATATATGATAGGGGAGGGGAATTCTATGAATTACATAAAGTATTAAACTAGTATATATCATCATTAATATCCAAATGGATATAAATTGATATTATTGTACTATAATATGAGTATGATGATAAATCCCCTCATACATAAAAAATTTGGATAAGTATTTTTTTATGTTATCACCCTTATCATTCAGTTTTAACTCCCCTTTACAGTTTTTGGTAATTACGACAATATTAGAGTATTCTAACATTTACGGTTAAATTATGTACCTATAAAGGGAAAAGAATTCCATAAATGGGCCATGATTGATTTATTATAAAATATACCATTCAAGTGGAATAAGTTATCAATTTTATGATTTTTAAATCATCTCATAAAATATTATCTATTATAAAATATCATTAATGTAATTTTTGAAATATTTATTTAATTTGAAATTTAAAATAACAAGACAGAAAAGGAATTCGAATAAAATCCATTCAATCAACCATAAATTGTTAAATTTATGTTGAATTTTTTTACAAAAAAATTCCTTCATATTAAATTAGTGTGTTTTTGTTAAATCATTTATTTTATTTTTTCTATAAATTAAATAAATATTGTGTCGATGTTGCGTAAGAATTTAAGGTAATTATTTAATAAAAAATAAATAAATAACCTCAAAAAATACTATTTATCCTCCAAATAAATATCTATAACCAATAATATATTATGTTTTTACATATATCTGAATATTATAGAAAAAAACAAAAGTGATACACTATTTTGACTTTTCATTACATAAAATTTCATAATAGTAAAAACCAATGATAAATGGAAACAAATGGCTATATTTGTGTATTAAAAATAGTTATGGATGATATATAATCGTATTATGAAATTATGGAAACTATTATAATTATTTCATAACCCCTATCATATGTTTTTTATTTTTAATCGCTCGATTTAATCTTACCGATGTGATAAATATTAACTATGGTTACTATTCATAATTTCTAGACGGATCGATTTTCAAAATTAAAAATTAATGACTCCAATTATGGTTTCTAATTTTTAATATTAATTTTAGATAAATATATGAAATTAAATTTTATAGAAATATATAGAACATAATGAAAAAAATTCACATAAAAAATATGGTTTGAATAATTACAATAAACATTCAAAAATATCATAAAATTTACAAAATAAAATAAAATTAATTATATTATTAAAAATAAAATTTATCATAGTTCACGTTAAGAACAAATGAAAAAGGTAATAGTTTTTTTAAATTACTTGAATCAATGAACATAAATTAAAATATATGAAAAACCCTATCTGTCACTATTTATTGAAAAATCAATTATTTTAGAAAAATCACACAATATCAACCTAAGATAATTTTTAAATTATAATGTTATAAATAGTGTTAATTATCCATGTAAATTTTATAAATGTGTTATAAATTAATAATATTATTTTCTCACAAAAATAAATAAATACAATTTTGATAAAACAATAAACTTTTAAATATAATGATATTTCCTAAAAATTGAGTGATTATTTATTATAAATTAAAAATAAAATTAATTATACAAACAAATTATACATAAGTTTCATAATGTAGTTATTCATTTTCATACCCCCAACTTTGGGGCTTTGTTATAATTATTATGTTTAAATTACAATATTTTTTTATAATATCATGGTTCATTAAGTCTCGTTATTGTGTGTAAAACATGATTGTTAAAGAAATATATTTTACAATCCCATGGTATACAATTTTACCCAAATTAAATAAAATGAACCCTTAGAATTTCATTTCTATTATAAATAGTCCAACTTCAATTTAAAAACAATCTCGTATAGAGGGATAATAAAATATCATTAATATAATGAATGTGAGAAAAATAACGGTCACCTAAAATAAATCATATTCAATTTTTAAAATATAGAGAAAATTGTTGTGAAGTTAAAATATATAAATATATGATAAAAATAATGTCCAATATTTAATAGATAGTCTTAGAGAATATGGTCATGAGAATGTTAAGCACCTCAAAACTATAAATCAATGAGGGGTGAAAGGACATGTCATTTCATTAGATGAAATAAAACAGTGCAACATTTTTATTTTAAGATACTTTAGAAAAATGATAAATATTAATTTAACATCTATACTAACGATCATAAGTAAATATATTTACATTAAAATTATAATTTCTTCAAATAATATATATCCATGAAAATCACATGTTTTTATCATAAAGATTAGTATTCCATATTAATGTTTCATGTATGAAGCATTAAAATATTATTCAAACATCTCACATAATAAATAAATGGAAAAAATACTAGTCCTCTATTATTCATGTATTTACGAAAAATAGTAAGGTAATCATATGTAATCTAATATAGATAAAGCTTCATAATATTAAATAAAACATTAATCCATGAAACCTTATCAATATATCCAAATGATCAACTTAAATATAAGAATCCTCCAAAATATTTATTTCCTAATTTATTGCCCAATATTTGAATTATTTTATCATTTATTTCAAAATATCTACCTAACTCTTATCTAAAAATATTATCAATCACTTATATATTTATATTCCAAAAATTTAAATACCATAATAATATACACTCTTAAATATATTATTCATTTCTAAAATATATGCAATCATAATACAACTACAATACAATCATAAATTATTCCATAAATTAACTCAATATTCATTTCTCAAATTTTATTTATCTTTTAAAGTAATATTCCCATTATATTTTATGTAACATCAATAACACAGTCAAGATATAACATTTCATTCACATTGTTATCAATACGATATATTAAAAATTTTGCAAACACTTTGATCAAAATCAACCATAATTACATAATCTTAAATGATCATATTAACAATAATGATTATCAATGACTTTAATAATATATATAAAAAATATAAAATAATTATTCCCAAAATAACCATTTTAAAAAATCATATACTAAACCAAAAGGATGTATTTGCATAATGTCTCCCAAAATATCCACAACAGTGGAAAACTCCCATCACATAAAACCTCAAAGGGTGATCCATTCAATTTAACACATGATCAACCTTACAGTTATCAACACATCACTTGTTAGGTCTATCCCTTATCAATATGGAATATCATAGGTTTCGATATTTCCTATTTTATAATACATCATAATGGTCTAAAAATAAAATATGAATTAACCCAATTATTTCCCTCAAGAGTGTCATAATAGGTGTGCATTAAGAGGACACTCAATTTGTACCATAATGATAACTTCTATATAAATGAACTACTATTTTCGGTGTTATTAACCCATGATCCACCTATTCCAAAACTGTTTCCACTTTATGTGTTCTTAAATTATGTATTTATTTGATAACCAAATAATATGTTTATTAAAATATTCATAATGTTTTCATATAAAAATACTTATAATTAATGTTAGTATTACTAGAATGATTTATAATCTATTTCTTTCTTAATCTAGTTATCAAGGATTTATCTATAATTCATTTGATATCAATTGTATATGCACTCAATATAGTAGACCATATATAGTGGTTAATTTATTAAATTGGAACTAGATATGGGGAATCACATCATTGAAAAAACAATTGTTTAGTATAATTGGTAACTAAAATATAAACATGAATATTACATTTCATCATAAAACCTAAAACATATCATATTATTTTCTTTTATCAAATCATTTTCCCTCTATAATATCCTTATATATCAATAATTATAAACTTATAGGAATCATGTGGAATGTAATAATATGAAAGGTTTCAGACCATATTCTCAATAAGGGTTGGAACACAATAGATTTTAAATAATTCATGAATAATATGTTAAGAATAAATTATAATAAAAAATAATTCTATACAAATAATTACAAGAGCTCTAAATATAGATATCTATGTCAGATATATTAAAATAATCACATGGTTATAAATAACTAATTTCAAAATGATTTAATGTATAATGATGAACATCTTAAACATAACTTTGAGCCCCAATTCTAATACATCTAAAAATACTATCAATGCCTCATGATAAGACATATCCATAAATGGTTAAGGGATTGTCCAAATAACCAATATACTTTTTCTCATGACACCAAACATTATTTAATCGGGATATATAATTATGGGCCCTAAAATTTAAATAATATGGTCAATTAATTCTTTATTTGAATAAATAATAAAACATAATCAATAATCGTATAAAAATAAATAATTTTTTATATTAGAAGAACTAGAATAATGATTTTTCAATAATTTCCAATTTTATAAAATCATAAAACATCTATAGAAATATGGTAAAGGGTATATTTGTAGTATATACTTAGTAAATTACATGTTTTTAAATAGGTTATTGGAATAGATCAAAATACATTAAATATATCACTGCAAAATGTATTGAGGAAAAGGGCCCTTTAATATTCAAATCACAAAATTAAAATATAACAAATTCCAAAATATTATGGAAATGAATTTCATTTAAAATGTTTAATTTTTTATATATTTAATCAAATTATTACGAATTCATTACATTGGTATATATTATTGATGTCATATTAGGTAAAATAAAACATTCCTTCCACAATTTTGTAAAAATTCAAAAAAGTACCACATTCTGAAAATGAAAAGAATATTCCAGTGAAAATATTTTTTAAAAAGTTAATCATGGGAAAAAAATAATTTATAAAATCCATAAAAAATATTAAATACTTTCTGGAAAATTGTATAGTGAATATGTATAAAAAATAATTACTATTTTTGGACAAATAGAGAAATACAATTAGTATTCTCGAAAAAACTATTTTGATATGTAGAGTACTTAATTGGAGTAAAATGAATGAAAATCATTTAATTTAGGGAATTAGAAAAAGATAATATATATATATATGATATAAAGATCAAATAATTCCACCAATAGTGGAATAAACATAAATAATCTTGAATAATGATGAAAATATAAAATAAACCCATACCGCTTTGGTAACATCAAAATCATATGTAAAAAAAATAAATAACATTAAATAAAATATTAAATACTGTTAATATAAAATTATTATTTATATAATATAAAAAATGTATATTATAAACATCACACAAAATAAATAAGTAGTAAATAAGGAATATGTCTCACATAAGTGAATGTTGTATGAGAAACACTTACAAATATCATATAATTGAATTGATAATTATTCAATGATGAAATTATGTGTTACAAATTTAAATTAAAAAATTTTTACTAATAAAACATTGATTAAAATTTTTCATTTGATACATAATATTTACATAATACAATCAATGACTAATTGATATAACAAAATTAAAAGAAATCAAGTTAAGAAATCCCTTACCACAAGTCCAGACATTCCATTTAAATACACTAACTATCGTATAATAATATTATAAAAATTGTTTCATTTAGTAAGAGACATTTCTTGAACTAATATATTAAAAATATTCTTTTTATTTGATTTTATATTATTGACATATTTTATAATGTAATTATTTATGTCCCAGTTCGGTGTTTTGATGACATACGACTCATATATCCAAAATGACTTCGGTAGGTTGAATATAGTTAGCGTGTTAATTATTCCATAATATCAAGAATAATATTCTTGATATAAATATTATATACATTTCATTAATATACTAGTAAAATCATTCATAAATGGTAGTGATATAATAAATTAATTATAACTTACATGGAGATGGTAGGAATTATGTACACAAGAACGATGATGTCTTTTTTTGAATGATAGTTTCCATGAAATGTCAATAATGCTCACCATTATAGAATCATATCTATATCATATATATATATATATATATTAAACTCATTAAATTCCTTATTACCTTCCATATAAATGATTATTGAAAAATAAATCACATCTCTTTGGCCAAGTGCTTGTCCACATATATGAACAAGCGACGTTTTAATTTTCAATTATTAGGAATGTAAGAAGGTAGAGATGATATTAAAATTAAAGAAGCATAATTATGGAATAAATAACATATATAAAATTTAATCCCATGATAAAAACCATTCAAGAAATATGCTGATGGAAAATGAATTTTATAGTAATGTGGTGATCGTGAGATTTACCTATGCACAAAGAAGTTAAATAATTTTGGTTTCATAATAAAAATAAAATTTTATTAAATATAGTACAGTAAATAAATTATTTTATGATAAATAACATATATTTAGTGGAGTTAAATGGAGTAAAAATAAAGTGACCAGTTAAGTCATTTGCGACATTTTTCTATGAGAAATCCCATATATCTACTCTTAAAGAACCATTAGTATGTGTTTTTCCAAGACGGAAACCTACAGAACACAAATAATTATGTTTATAATATTTATTAGGAGTTATTTATTTATATATTTTTCATAAAATTGAGTAATAAAGAAAAGGAACTGGTTTCATTTTATAATAGAGGGGAGGGGCATTCGTTGAAAATATAAGTTAATTATTTAATATGTTTTATTTTTCATGTATAAATAGACAAAAATATTTATAATTAATATATAATATGATTATCTTCCTAAATGATCAAAATAAATATAATTTTAAATGTTTTGGATATGTTTTCAGTATCAACTTTATCATTTAACCCCATGTTAACATTTTTGACAATTACACTAATATGATAGTTTTATATCATTTAATGTCCAATAATGTTTCTGCAAAATAAAATAGAACATAAGTGGGCTATTATTCAAGTTTTAAACTATATAATATTCAATTGGATTAAGATAAAATATTTTTTAATTATATATCATTTAATCAAATATTATTTATTATAAAATACCAATAATGTAATTTTTGGAACTATACATTTATTTTAAATTTCAAAAGAACAAGACATAAAATAAATTATAATGTAATCTTTTAAAAAAACTCTAATATGTTATATATATCTAAAAAATTCATTCAATTCAATAATTCCCAAGAATTGTTTTACAATAAATTATTATAAAAGATATTTCATGATTCAAGTATTTGAGTAAATATTGTATCGATGTTGCAAAATCATCTATGGTAATTATTTCAACAACAAAAATATAAATATAAATATTATGATAAATAATAATTTATCATTAAAATAAATTTTTAGAAAGTAAAATATCCTCTATTTATATATATGGGAAAATAGTGATAATTAAACAATGAGAATGAAATTTTTTAAATTTCATAAAAAAATATTATAAATTTAGAAAAAGAATTATGGAAAATGAAATATTTTAGATGTTTGGGTTGTTACAGATGGAAAAGAATCATTCAGTGTAATTAATTAAATTGTTTTTGGTTTTTAGATAATATCATATTATTTATGACATTAATTATCGGATTTACCTTTACCAATGTGAAAAAGATTTACTATGGTTACCATTAAATTTCCATAAAAAGGTCATTTTACCGTATTTAATAATATTGAATCAAAATATGGTATATATTTTTAAATTTTCATTTTCTAGATGCATTAAGAATTAATTTTTATAAAAATTCAATAAACATAATGATAATAGATTTTTAGAAAAATGTTTTTTCACCATAAAAAATATTAATACCAATATCCAGAATTTTAAAAATAAAAATAGAAATAATTTGAGTATTCTATGTAATATTAATCATATTTAAATTTATGTATAAATAGATAATATAATTTTATTCTTAAATTATAGTATTTAATGAACTTAAAAGACATAATTGAATAAATCGATATTTCATTATTTAATGAAAAAAATATTTCATAAAATTTAAAAAAAATTAACCTAAAGATATTTTTGACATGATTATCTCAAAAATAATTTTTTTGAATTTTTCTAATTAATGTGGTCAAAATGAATTATATTATTTTCTCAAAAAAATTGATAAAATACAATTATCTAGGAAAATATATTTTATGAAAAATAAATAGCATTAAAAGAAATTCAGTTCTTCCTTAATTTAATTTAATCAACATATTTTCATGTAATAAAACATGTATTCATTTTTTTTAATATAAAATATTTGTATGTATACCATCAGTTCTTACATAATTGTTATAATAGTCATATTTAAACAATAATATTTTAATAGTATGTCAGTATTCATAAAAATCAATGTTGCTTGTAACAAATGATTATCAAAGAAATAACTTTATTTCCAATATAAATGTATTCTAAAATATTGGGGTGTAACCGATTCTAGTGGGTCAAATAACAAGATTGGTGGAAAATGGTGTGATTCTGGCATCCATGTTAAATCAAGACCTTACTTCTCAAAAAAATGACTATAGTCTATGAATCCTAAAGGAATAGACTCTATGTATCTTGGGTTCTAGAAAAGTTTTCGGTTTTGAACTATGTTAAATATCAAATATTATTTGTTCTGGAATATATGCCATCTGACCTCACCATGGTTTCTATGCAGTGCACCAACGACACACGCCCAAGACCATGGTTGGACATATAAATCATGTGATCCAATGTAGACATCATGTTTATCTGCACTGATGGTTGAACTATGTTCCAAGGAAAAATGTCTAGGACCCTAGGTTAACATATGCCTTATATTTCCCTTGGGACAAGCCATGAAGAGTGACATGGTTTCCCAAGATCTTTTAATGAAGGTTACACCCATGATTTCTGGTGATAGAAGACATCATGTGACCCAAGCTACACATCGTTTAAATTTCAGTACTATCGTTTACCTTTTTTATCTCCTTCTTTAGGACGCAAATTTGGTCTTATGAGTGTCCTATACTAATTAGTTTTCAATTTATTAAATGATGATAGAATTTGTTTCGAATTAGAGGTATGATATATTGGAATGGAAGCAGGAAAAATATTTCATCAATATATAGTTGATGGTAGTACTCATATGTGATTATTATAGTGTTCATGGAGTTGGTACTCATTTTTCTATCTTGGTGCAAGTTACCCCATATATTTTGTAAACGTAAAGATAGAACCCCTAATAAAAAGGGGAATGAATCCTTAATCTATTGGGTGGTACTCTCTATCATTGAGAACTGGTGGCATGTGGTTCCTCCCTTGAATTTAGTTCCCCATCAATTATTACATACACTTGTGATTTTTAGGTCCCCTATACTCATTCATGTGTGGTTACACATGAAGGTTGTCTAGGATATTGGACCTTAGGAGATATTGAAGACTCAATATTATTATATTGTTGTGATTATGGAGTTTCCATTTATATTTATATTATTGGTATTCCTTGAGACCAACTGATTTCAAAATCAATTCCTCAATGTGACTTCCTGGTGGAACTAATGGTTTTATTCAATTACATCCCTTTTGATTTTCTAGGCATCCTACTGGGTATCTATATACTCACTCATTCATGGTCTTTTTCTAATGTTTTAATGTCATATATTTTCATCATAAAAATTAGAAGTAATTTCTATGACAATGTATTAGTTGACCATGGCGGTTCATAGAGATTCTAGTTGTATCTGGTGGCCATTCTAAATTTTATTGAGTAGGAATAATTAATGTTTTCCATTTTTCCAATATTTATTATTTGGGTACATCAAATTTGGTTCGGTGTAAATTTGACCCTCATATAAGTTATATTAGTATACTATACATTGATATATTTTATAGAGGTTGTTTGATGCATTTATTAGAGAATAAATTTTATTTTACTTTTTTATAACAATTCAGTATTTTTTTAAAAATGTATATGTGTGTGCTTATAACTATGATTTGGATAAGGCCTCCCATTTCAATGATATTCCTGCTCAATTGTTGTTTCTAAAATCTTTCCAATTTGAGTTGGAATTAGAGTGTCCCACTCAATTTATTATTATCCTGGAAGGGGTCTTGGAGGATTGGTTCATGATTAAGTGGAATTAGAGGTGTTCCCCCTCATGTTGGTGTTTTGATTTAGACTAGTATTAGGTTTTTGTTTGTGAAATTTAAAACATATGTAGGAGTGTCTTGAATTCACGTATATGGTTAGGAAACCATGAAATGGTATGGTGAATTATATATCCATATAGTAGTATTCTGATTACATGCTAGTTGAATCAGCATGATCAAATATCAGTTATAGGGAATCCAATTGTGCATTTATAATGTAGGAAAGTGTCTTTTTTCTTTTATTTTCCATATTTAGAAATCTCCCCAAATATTCTCACCTAACCATGGTATTTTTTGTTAAATATTTGGATATATCCATGGAAAAACCAAACAAGGATTCTTATATAGGATCATGATGATGACTAGTTGAGTAGTGATTCCTCAGTAGAAGGTCAATGTGATAGCTGGCTCTATATGGAGGCTCGAGTTTTGGATCCAGTTCATGAGATGGTTTCTCTATTTGTACATTGAGCAACATTTCCACCAATAAATAAGTGTGTAGACCCACCCCTAGTGGTTCATCTTGATATTCCACTCAAATACATTAGAGATTAGTTTCTATTTTTCACGATGAAAATTCATATATAAAAATCGTGCTTCTAGTGATTGAGGATTAGAGGCCACCATGGTTCTAGGGTGATAAAGAACCATATGTGGTATAAGCTCCATTAGAGTCTATATTTCACATTTTTTGTTTCATGAGGACCTCACCTAAACCAGTGGTTTTACTTGAAACTATCCTCTATCATGGAGTAGTGAGAATTTGGTGAGGTTTTGTCAGCTATGAGTTTAATGAGGTGAAATTCTATTGTCAGGTGTTTGAGAACCTATCATGCAATAATTTTTAAACATATAACTACCCCCAATACCAATTTATGAAATTATTAAATAATATTGGGATATGGATATCATCATGGGAAGAGAGTGTTGGGAAACTAAATTTTTTATTCCGCATCATGGAGAAGAGTCACTTGTAATAACTAGAATACAACAACTGTAATGTTATCTGTGTCGTATCCTTACATATTATCAGACATATACGCATGTATTAATATTTAATGATAAAAATGGTTCTCTAAGTCATCATAGAGGTTCTTAATAGAAGATGAATTATAGAGGACTCAGTCATCTCATCCATGAGATATTATACACATGTATTGGGAAAATTCATCTTTCTCAAGAATTCCTAACCCATCATTCTATAGCATGGGACAGGTATCTACGATGCTCAATCTAGTGGCTCGCACATGGGTTTATGGTGATATATATGTATATTTCTCTATTTTACATTTTTTATTCAATTAATTTATCAAATTTCATTATCATTATATACATTTTCCCTACTGTTTGAGAATATGATTCTAGTCGCTTATTTTTTCATTACACCCTTTCAGATATGAATAATATCTACCTCATAGTAGAGGGAGGGTTCCTTATGGGAAATCATGGTAATAATAATGAAACCTTATGATTTTTTTCTTTTTTCCTGATGGTTTTCTACAGTGTGTGATCAGATATACATTAACCATAGGAGATATAAAGATATATGAACATATGGGACTTGATTATTCTTCATGGGTAAGAAGGATATTATAGTTGAGTGAGTGGAGATCGTGGGAAAGAATTTATAAACTATAAAACATTATTTGGTTAGTTTTGATATTTATCTAATAGGGACATCATTCATCTAGCTTCGAGATTTATTATAGGAATATATCAAAGTCATTCTCAAGGATTTTATTGGAATTCCAATGAGGCAATAAATTGAGTTATTTCTAAAAGATTACCCTTGTACCACACTGATATATTCTGCATCATATCTAATGGCCTCTATAGAGAACCAAGAGAATATGATGTTGTTGGAAGACCATTATAGGAATTATTTCATTTGAGATAATGTCTCCCCCTTAATGAATCTGGTGTTTTTCATGAAAAAAAGTTGATGAAATATTGAGGGTTTTTTCTGTTTATCATTACCTGAATCTGGTGATGATCATGTTATATTATAAATTAATGAGGATTGATTACTTTTTGACCAATTTAATGGTTTGAGTTGGTTTTCAATGATTTATCTCAGGTATAATAACCATCATTTTAGGTTTCATGAATTTGATATTGAGAATACTCAATTGTATTGTTTCGATTTTAATTATGAGTTTCTAGTGACATATTTAATTGTGATTGGAATTACCCAACCATAGTAATATAGTTTTGGTGCATTATTACATAACATTGGCCTGATCATAAGGGATCAAATCATGAAATACTGGTCAGGTTTGTAGACATGTAAGTACTAGATACATACATATGTTGTATATTACATTATGAATAAAAAACAAAAACAGTATGTCTTCTTTGAACACAATCATATAATTTTTCATATTCCTTCTGATCAATCTTAATATACTTCTTTCCATCCTAGAAAAAATAAAACATAAAAAATGGGTGAACTCAGAATCTCATTAATGATAACAATATTACAGAAACATTAAAAAATAAGCATATACATTTATGGAAATTTATAAGACTAAAACAAAATCCTTTTAAACGTAAACATTAGAATAATATGGAAAATATAAATCAAATAATTTAATTTACTTATTAACATTGTTATTCTAATAGTAAAAAAATACATCTATTCTCAATAGCTAATTTTGTTATTATAGAATGAAAAATGACAAACATCATAACCACATCGTCAATGCCTCGGTCTAGGACAACAAATAAGATTTTGTCAAGGCCTTATGCCAAGAAACTAGTTTTTCTAATTAGACATACTGATGCATCAATGAGAAATTGTGGGCTCCACCCATCACTTACAAAGTCCAATGCATTCCACATATGAAAAGGGTGAAACATATCATAATCATTAATATTGAAAATAGCATATGATATATAAATAATTTAACCATAAACCATGAATGATATAAAAATAACACACCCAAAATCAAACAAATAACAAAACATTCAATACAATATGGATGATTTTATCATAATAAATCAACATCAAACACGTGTGAAATCCATCAAAGGGTGTGGAAATAGATGAAATCGAAATTATTTGAGAAAAATATCTCTTTTTATTTTGATATCATTTAAATGTCACATAATTATAATAGAAAAAATTTATTTTGAAAATATTCTTATAATCATGTATGGGAAGCTTAGAAGGTGTAATAAATGCGGAAAATAGCCCCACCATCCAAATAAGTTAAAAAACATTCTTACCTTAATTTATTGAAAAGGTCAAAAAGTACCGTGTTTGGAAAATGACCAAATGATTTCTTTCAAAACATTTTATAAATTGTGAATAATGTATTAAATTACATTAACCCATATTCTAGTAAATATTGAAAAATGTTTTGAAATACAATTTTAAGAATCACAGATGTGGATGATAAATAAGTCATAGTATATACTTAATTATAAACAACCACAGATAAATAGAGACATTGTAAAATTAACCCTTACCTTGTACTTTTCATTAGTTGAGGGTATGTTAACCTTAAATATAATAGTGAAATCATTTTATTAAATTATAAATGAACTAAATACATAAATATTATATCATATATGATCTTCTAATATTTCATTGTTAACGATATGTCAACAGTATCATCATTTTGGGTGTTAACGTGTCAATTTTACATTATATGATTTATTAAATAAACCGTGTTTTTCATGGATATGATGTATTTGATTCATATACAGAATGATAATAATTTCTAATACATTATTTTTACTCATAAAATGAAAATTATTCTTGAATGGTCACGATGGGGAACAAAATCTGATCTCGTCATAGAGAAGTAAAGACATACGTACGTACGAGCAAAAATATCATTCTATTAGTGGTGAAATCATATGTAAGTGGAAGGTATATTATATATACATAATAATTAAAAAGTTATATGTATTATTTATTTTATTTAAGTTCATTATTCTGCACATCCAAATAATGAAATGCAGAATAACAAACTACACCATGACGTAGAGATGGTAGGCCGTATATACGCACGTATGGTGACATTCTCATTAATTGGATGTATAGAATAATGAATATGGTTGTACCATAATTATAATAACATCTCAGTTTTTATAAGGTAATAGAGTCATTATTTCATTTTGGAAACAATAATGAATGAAGAAGTAGAAAAAAAACATTGAAATAGATGATGAAATTATTACCTCTTTTTGGGTTCTTATATTTGATTTGATAAAAAGGGATCCTTTGGATGAATTATTGATCAATATAAGGCCTATAGGTTGATTTGAGGGTATTTGGGATGATATTTAAGTAGGGTTTGGGTGATTCAAATGGATTTTGAAGTGTTAAGTAATGAGATGGGGTGTACTCTTTTATAACAGAGGTGAGGGTAACTTTGGGAAAAGCTTGAAATGTTATTTTATTATAAAATCATTTTCGGTTCTAATGGATTCAAATGGATTTATTTTGAGGATAATGTGGGTATGGGTCGATATATTTTAAAAAAAGTTTGAGACATGTTTAGGTCACTATATCAAACATTTCTTTTAGATGTAATTCTTAGTTAAATTGTTTACCTTTTACCATGTCGTTTTGTATTTTTATATTAAATGGTTAATAAACATACTATAAAAATCCATGCTACCCTCATGTAGTTCATCAATTACAAATATATGTTTATATAAGTCCTCTGGCAATAAATTAAATATTTAGAAATATTATATCATTTTATAATATAGTATTTGTTTTAAACACTAATTTATGTCAATTTTGACACAATTTAGTATTTGGTTTTTGGGAATGTAAAAAAATGATTTCCTCAAAGAAACATTATATCAACCCTAATATATCATATTAACCTATAAAATTAATGTAATTCATCAAATGTCTCAATTTAAAATTATTATGAAATTTATAATACAAATTATTTTAATCATTCATTATTAATGTAATTACGACACCATTATTGGGTCATAAATAAATTTTTTAATATAAATTCACAAAATTATAAAAAAATAACATGATGTAGTAAATATTTATATATTTCTAATTAATATTTATAGATGAATTTATCTTTTGTATAGACCAATATTAATTATGGTTTAGTTATTAAACATTGAATTTTAAACTTTTAATCCTTATTTAAATAAAATAATAATAAATGTCTTAATCTAATCCATGTGGATCAATGTGAATCATATTTCTGTTCAAAGGATCGTTTTTTTAAATAAACTTATCTAACACAATTAGGGCTTGTTGTAGGGTATTTATAATATCCTTTTTACATTTAATTACTGAATTTATTTAATAATCATGGAATATAAAATTAAAAAGTTACTATTCACCAAAAATTAATTTCATCCGATTGAACCAAATTTTACATAGTTATGTCAATTGTGTCTCTTAGATTTTTTAAATTCAATTAACAGAAGTAGTAAAATTACATTTTATGCAAATTTTCAAATGTGCCTAGAAGATGTGTAAAAGACGTTTAAATGTACAATAAAATTTTATAAATCAAATATTATTATAAAATCAATCCAATTAATTAAATTAAAAAATTTTATGTATTATGTATCTATTTTTAATTTAACATAAATTAAATTAAATTATATAAATAATATTATATTTTAAAGAATAATGCAGTGTTTTCCAGTATTCATAAAAAATTGAATGTTTTAAGAAAAATAAAAAAAATTACCCTAAGATAATTATGATATTCTGAATCCAAAGTGAAGTCCATTTTGAAAACTAAAATTTATAATTTTTCAAAATTTTTGAATTAATATTCATAACAAATTTTTAAATGGCTAGTTTTATTGTTCGTGGTGTGCTTGAACTCGATGCTGCGTACATAGAAAGTTATTGTATTATTAAAAGAGAACTACACCATGCATCCCTGGGGTGTTACTTTCTTCTCACCATAAATTAATTAAATTCTTGATATTTCTAGAATGTTACTGCAAAATATGATTTGGGTGGGTCCTTTTCATATGTTCCTTGTGTTCCCACATTGCCTCCACTTTATAAAGGATCCTACACAGAAAATTTACCATATGAGTCGTCTAGTTTCTCAACACATGTTCTTTGGTATCGAGAATCATGATAGGATCTTCAGAAAAAAAATATCTGGGTCTTGTTTTAATTCTTCATATGTGAGTACATCTGTTGTGTTAGGCATATATTTTCTCAACAGTGACACGTTGAGCAAATCATGATCATTGGATGAACATGGAGAAATTCCCAAACAGTAAAGTACAACTCCAATTTTTTCATGAGTTTAGAAATGTCTAATATACCTAGGACTAATATATCCTTGTTACTAAAACATATAACACAATTTCATGGAGGTACCTTCAAGAAGACATGACCACCTACTTTAAATTCCAAATCCTTCCTTCAGTTATCACCATAGATTTTTTCCTCCATAGAGCTTCTTTTTGTGGGTTTGGATAATATTAATCAATTCCATTGTTTCCTCAATAACTTCAAGGCCTACAAGTGTTCTTTCACCAACAGCATCCCTACAAGTTGTTTTGCGACATATCTTTCAATATAAGGGTTCATATTTTCTCGTCAGAATACTTCAATGGTAGCTATTGTTATATGAAAATTCTACTAGAGATAAATACTAACCCCAAATACCTAGAATGTCATGTGAGAACTATCTCAAAATGTGTTCTAAGGTGTGAATATGAAATTATAATTGTCCATTAGTTTGAGGGTGGTAGACAGGTCTCAAACAATGTTTAGTATCCAGGGCTTTCTGAAGACTTTTCTAGAATCAATATGTAAAATGTGGATCAAGATAAGAAATAATTTATTGGTGTACACCATGATGTATTATAATTTTATTAATATATTGTTTTTCTAAACATTCAATTGGTAAATCTTCTCTTATATCATGAAAATGCATTGACTTGGTAAGAATATCAGAAATTAACCACATCAAATTATTATTTCTAGGATTATTTGGTATCATCATGACAATGTCCTTTGTAATATCATCCCATTTCCACTTAGGTATGGGAAGAGGTTTCACGAATCCTTCAGGATGTTGTCCTCCATCCTTCACCTATTGACAGACCATAAATCTTAACACGTAATCAACAATACCCCTATTCATGTTGTACCTCTAAAAATATTCATTAAAATCTATATACATATTCGTGCTACCATGGTGTATATATAAATTAGAGATATGATAATCATATAAAATTCATTTTTTGGATCAAGTATATAGGGAACAAAAAGCCTCCTCCCAAATTTTAAAATTCCATCTTTATATATGAAGTCAATCAATCTCCCATTGTTCACATAATTAATTTTATTTTGAAACTACTCATCATCAATCTAAGAAATTTTTATCCTTTTGAGTAATGGTGGATTGTAAACAATTTGAAAATGTATTGATGTTTCACCTTCCATGATTATTCCAATATCCATCTTTACTAGATCTGGGAACATAAGATCCCTTTTAACTCTCATCTTGTTCAAAACTCCATGATTATTTCTACTCAAAGCATCTTCCACCGTATTTTCCTACCTCACGTGGTAGAGTAAAGAGAAATCATAATCCATGAGTTGTTTGTACCATCTCCTTTGCCTCATGGTGAGTTTTTTTGTGATATATTATACTTTAAACTCTTGTGATTAGTATATATCTCAAAATTTTCACTATAAAGATAGTGTCTCTATATCTTTAGAGAAAATATTACTTCTACTAAGTCAAGATCATTAGTAGGACATTTTCGTTCATGAATTTTTATCTTCTTTGATGCATAGGAAATAACAAAATCATTCTGCATAAGGACACAACCAAGTCATTTCATTGAAGCATTACTATAAATAAAAAACTCATCATTCCATGATTGTATAGTAATGATAAAATAATTTACTAATCATCTATTTAGTTCTACAAAACATTCTTCACAATCTGTTGTCTAAACAAATTTTACCCTTTACATGTGAGCTTGGTTAATGGGTTAGCTAATCAGGAAAAATTCTAGATGAAACATCGAAAATAGCCTACCAAACCAATTAAAATTTGTACCTCTGTTATATTTGTTGGCATTGGCCATTCTTGTATTTCCCTTATCATTGATGGATCAATAGATATTCCTTATATATAGAAAATATGGCCATGAAAATAAAACTCCAGAAGCTAGAATTCAAACTTGTCAAACGTCCCACATAATTCAGTTCATCTATGAGTTTTTAGAATATTCACAAGATATTTTCATGATCTTCATAGATTTTGGAATATACCAAGATCATATAAATAAACACCATTACAATTTTATCATGATATTCATTGATAGCTCTATCCATTAGATCCATAAAGAGATAGGGTTCATTAGTTAGTTCAAAAGGCATTTCTATAACCTCATAATGACCATACCTGCTACGAAATGATGTCTTTAGAATATCTTAATTTTTGAAGCCCAATTTATGATATCCATATCAAAGGTAAATATTTGAAAAATACTGATCTCTGTGAATTTGATCAAATAAATCATCCATGTGAGGTAATGGATACTTGTTCATTATTTTTATAGCATCAATCTCTCTGTAGTAAGTGCATAACCTCATAGATATTTCTTTCTTCTTAACAATATGTATAGGGGCTCTCCATTGTGAAATAATAGGGTGATTAAATACTTTATTACTCAATTACATTAATTGTTTCATTACATACACTAATTCCACTATGGCCGTTCAATAAGAGGTCTTTTATATGGGCCTTGAATTAGGAATATAGTCAATGGAAGACACAATTTCTCATTTTGGAGGATGTCCATGTAAATCCTCAGGAAACATATAACCATATTTTTGAACAATAGATACATCCTCTATTTGTACATCACTCTCTTTAGCCAATGTAATTTCACTCCCTTCAACCTCAATAATTATATTTAGTAGAGCTACTGGGGGTGGATATATATGAGAATCAATGGGAGATGTTTCTCCTATAAAGATAAGATATTCATTATCATCATAAAAAATTGTAACAACCTTCATTTTAAAATATTTTTTCACATCATGGTCTAAAATAATATCCATATCAAGAATTATATCAAGTTATGTATTGGGAAAGACAATAATATCAGTATATAAAAGATGTTTACATTCCATAATGGTAACTAATTGAAAAAATATGTTGCAATGATAATTCCTTTAAGTGTTTTTACTTATAACTCCCACGTTAATTCAAATCTAAAATGTATCATTTTTTTGAAAACTGGGAAGATATTAAATAATGCGATAATCCAGAATCAATGAGAGAATTTCCTAATTTTGAGGAAATGATTACAATTCATACCACCACATCATTCGTTGCTTCATACTCAGTCGTAGTGATCGCAGAAGCTTGGCCTTCCTCCATTGGCTTTTTTGAGATATGATTCCCAAGCGCTTATGACATTCAATTGAATAATTCCCCATTAATCTACAAGAGTAGCAATAAACATTATCAACCACTTTCTTCCCCTTAAAATCATGATTTTGTTGGCCTTTTTCTCCCCACTTGAAATAAACTCCCATTCCCTTCAGGTATGTACCTGTGTGTTTCATCCAACATTTACTATAGGATAGAAATTCAAATTTTCCATTCATACCCTTATTTAAATTTCTAGAGTTATCAGTATATCACTTTTTCTCCTGATTTTAATTAATGTCATTAGACTTGTAGAATTATTTTTCTGTCTTTATAGCACATGATCCTATATATTCGTATTATAAGAAGGATTTTGAGATTAATTCTTGATGGATAAATGGTTTTAACCCATTGAAGAATCAATCTGTATTTCTTCATGGGAAAAGTTATAATATTTTCCATTCCTTTGTATCCTTTTAATGTTATCCTCATTCTTTGAAACATTCTCATCCCCCTTTTTCCTCAAACACAGAAATTGTATTTCAATATCCCTTCAATGATCATGAGGAAACTATTTTTTTATGAAACGTTCTTTAAACTCCCTCCATTTAATATTTTATACTTCTGAATCCTCATTTATGTTTTGAATTAGTTACTACCATTGATCTTCATCTCTTGTGAGGAAATAAATTGGCATATCAACCTTTTCCCTTTCGTCACTCCCCAATGAATTTCATATTTTCGCTAAGGAAAATATCCATTGTTTAGCTAAAAATTGATTTGTTTTCCCATTGAATGTTGGTGGTTATTTCCTCATGAATTGGTCTAACATTGATCCACTACATTGTGGATCAGGGTGCTCTATATAGGTAAGGTTGTTACTCAACACCTGAGTGAGTTGTCCAAAAAGGGATATATGATGTTCATCCCCAGTTGCATCACTAGCTATACTCTAATTATTTTGAGTTGGAGGGAAATACCTACATGGATTACATGAATTGATACAGTTTCCATTCGGTCCTCTAGGTTCCATTTCTATGAAATGGAATAAACTAGATTTATTTATGATTCAAAATAAATTATTACAAACTTACAAAAAATGAATAGTTTATTCATATAATCCAAAATCATTAAAAAATTTTTCTTTGAGGAGGTATTTACTCATAAATCATTGATAATGGATTGCTAAGAATATGTGAGTTATCCTAATCATATCCCACGAGAGAATCATAACTAAGAGTGTAGTAAGGCCCATTTTCATGCACCACTTCCTATTCGAGTATAGCTCAAGGTGGTGTTTTTGGGTTTTACCCCTAGATACATCTTTGATAGAGCAACCACTACCTACTGAAATCTATACAGGGATATATTGTTTGGAAAATTCACAAAATCTTTACATTACCAAAATTATAGAAAGTTATTATATATTAGTCCTCAAAGTATATCGTAGGGTAATGTTTAGTAATTAGAGTTTTTCTAAATGTAAATTACAAGGAATGTTCTAAACCTCCCTATTATACCAAATGTAATGACCTAACCCTAGTAACCTATAGTCTATTTTTTATTACATAACATTGGCACGATCATAAGGGATAGAATATCATAATACTGATTAGTTTAGTCGCCTTGGAAGTACTACATACATATATAAGTTATAAGTTACATTATGAAATGAAAAACAACAACATTTTGTCTCCATAAAACACACTCATATCCCTTAGAGTATTCTTGAAGCTCAATCTTAATATTCATCATTGAAACCTAGGTAAAATAAGAAATAATAAATAGGTGAGCTCTAATGCTCAGTAAGGATAATAATATAGTGGAAACGATCATAAATAGGAGAAAACATTTAAGGTATAGTGGGCTCCACCCGTCACATACTATGTCAAAATCATTCCTCATATGAAATGGTTGAAACATAACTTAAACATTCAAATTCAAACTTCAATATGAAATGGTAATACATTAACCATAACCCATTAGTGGTAAAAAAATAACACATCCATAGTAAAACATATCACAAAACCTTCATTACAATTAGAAAGATTTAATCATAATAAATCAATATCAAACAACTGTAAAATCCTTTGAAGGATGTTTACATTGATGAAATAAAAAAAATTGAGAGAAATTTCTATTTCTATTATGAAATAATTTATAAGTAAATTAATTATAAAAGAAAACATTTATTTTATAAATATTCATATAATCTAGTATCTGATGCTTTGAAGGTGTTACAATCGCAAAAAATAGCCGCACCAGCCGTAAAAATTAAAAAATAATTTTTACCATAATTTTTTGAATAGCTCATAAAGTACCTTGTTCGGAAAATGATAGAAAGATTCATTTAAAAACAATTTAAAAAAAGTAAAAAAAACTTTATAAATGACTTTAACCTATATTCTAGTAAATAGTAATACTGTTTTGAAAAATGTTTTTAGGAAACATATATGTGGATGATAAAGAAGTCCTAGTAGATACTTACATATAAACATCCTTGGATCAGTAAATAGATTGTAAAATTAACCCTTAACCTATACTTTTACATAGTATAGTGTACGTTAACCTCTGGTATAAGGTTGAAATCATCATTATTATATTATTGATGAACCCCTTACATATACATGGAATCATATATGATCTTCAAAAATTTATTTGTTAAAGATATTTTAGTAGTATCATTGTTTTGGGTGTTAACTGATTCACTTTCCAATATATGTTTTGTTAAATAATCCATATTTGTTATAAATAGGATGTATTTTATTCACATCCAGAATTATATTAATTTCTTAAAAATTATTTTTAATCATCAAATGAAAATTATTCATGACTGGTTATGATGGGGAATGAAATCTCCTCGCGTCTTGCAGACAGTAAGTCGAACGTACGAATGAGTGACAACATCATTCTATTAGTGGTGAAATTGTATGTAATTGGTTGTTATATTATATATAAGGAATAAATAACATGTTATATTTATTATTTACATCATTTATAAACATTATTATAACCATCCAAATAATTAAGCTTTGAATAACAAACTATACCACGACGTGGAGATAGTAAGTCATACATATGCAGGTTTGGTACCTTTATCATTCATATGATGGATGGAATAATGAATTTTCTTGTAAAATATTGATAATAAATTCTTAGTATGGAGAAGGCACTATATTTATTATTTTTGTATTGAAATAACAAATAAATGGGATGTGGAAGAAGAAAAGAACATTGAATGTGGTGATAAAATTATTACCTCTTCTTCGAGTGCTTCATTTTGATTTGATCACAAGGGATCCCTAGGTTCGATTTATGATCAATGTACTAACTATAGGATGAAGTGATGGTAGATGGGAGAATACATGATCAGGGTTTGGATGAGCCAAATGGGATTGGAGGTGTGAAATTATGATATGGGGAAGTACCCAATTATAAGATAGGTGAGGGTCAATTTAAGAAAAGCTTGAAATATTATTTTATTATAAAAACAATTCTGTTTTATAATGGCTCAAAATTTATTTGTTTCGAGGATATAGTTGTTATGGGTTGAAATATTCCCTAACAATAGGTTTCAGACTTGTTTAGGTCACCATATTAACGTTTTCTTTTATATTTAATTCGTAGTTAAATAGTTTAACTTTTACCATGTCTTTGTGTATTTTTTATTAAACGGTTAATAAAAATACTATAAAATGCCAAGTGAACCTCAAGTGGTTAAATAACGAAAAGTATATCATTATATATTCCCCTAGTCTGAACATTATATTTTTCGTAATATTATATCATTCAGTAATTTCTTATTAGTTTTCATAACCCATTTATGTTAATTTTGACACTAGTTATTATTTGGTTTTTTGTTAAAATAAAGAAAACATTATTAAATCAAAAAAATACATTAACCAACCCTAAACTATTATATTAATCATTAAAATTTGTGGGATTCCTGAAAGTCTCAATTTACATTTATTTTGACATTTATAATCCCAATTATTTTTATTTATCATTAATAAGTTAATTACTGCGTCATCATTGTGTCATAAATAAATTTCACTATTTAATGACAGTGAATTATAAATAAAATAATATCATGTAGGAAATATTTTTAGTTTTCTTATTAATATTTATAGTTGAATCTGTCTTATGTATAATTCTATATTAAAAATGGTTTAGTTATTAAAAATCGAATTTTATTTTTTTAGCTCTACTTTAAATAAATTAAAAATAAATGTCATAATCTAATCCAAGTGGATCAAATAGAATCATATTTTTGTCCTATGGTTCTTTTGGGTCGATATAAACTTACATAATTGAATTAGGGAACGTTATAGTGTAATTATAATATAATTTTTACCATTAATTACCCTATTAACTTTTAACTGTGGTAAATAAAATTCAAAAGTTACAATTCAAATAACATTATTTTCATCCATTTGAAACAAATTTTTCATACTAATGTCAACCACGTATCCCATTTTTTTCAAAATTCAATTCATAAATGCTATAAAATTACGTTTTATGCAAATTTAAAAATATTCTTAGAAGGAGGGTAAAAGACATTAAATTGTTCAATAAAATTTTATACATCTAATATTATTATAAAATGACACCAATGATTTGAATTGAATTAATATAGGTATTATGTATCTATTTTTAATTGAAAAAAATTAAAATTAAAATAATTGTTATTTAAATAAATGTCGGTTTTAAATAATAATGTAGTGTTTTCACTATTCAAAAAAATTGAATGTATTAATAAAATTACAAAAAATGAAACCTAGGATAATTTTCATATTCTGAATCCAAAAATGATGTTCATTTTGAGAAAAAAATTCCTATAATTTCAAAATTTTTGTATTAATATTCATAATTTCATTTTCAACTACTAGTTTGATTAGTCATGGTGTGCTAGAACTCGATGTTGCGTACTTCACAAGATATTAGATTATTTAAAAGAAGTGTACCATGAATTATTGGGGTGTTATTGTGAAGAATTTCCCCATAGTTTTTATAGAATCCATGAACATAATATTCCAACCAATCTTAGACTGAATCATTTTTGTCATTATTGATGAAATTCTAATTTACTCTTCATTCCAGGAGGAGCATACATTGAATTCTAGAATATTCATATACAGGCATTAGGGGAACCAATAATATTGTAATATATCAATTTTTTATATCCATTATGTTCATTTAATTAGGAATTTCATCTCTGATCATGGTAAATTTGTGGATCCAATAATGATTTATTTAGTGGTTTATGAGGCAAAAAATAAGAGTGTTTCTGAGGTATGATGTTTCCATGGTTTGGAAGGGTACCACCAAAGGTCCATGAAAGACGTTTTTAGGATTATAACCCCTTTGACTACATTGACATGAAAAGCGAATCCATTTACATGGACTGAGTATTCATATAGATCCTTCTAGGAGATGAGTTAGTGTTTTAATAGCACTCTTATATAGAGACTACCATATGAGGGATTTGTGTATATGATATTATATATTCCTATGTCATTGGAATTGATTACATACTCTTGTAGAGGCATGAAGTGATTAATTAATCATGGATGTTATTGAGTCCTCGTGAGATGAACTATATGACTCATGACATGGAGTTGGAAATGGTATTATTTTCCTTGAATATTTTGAGAAATTATATTCTAGGTGAATGTTTTTTCGTTAATCCATACATATGAGTCTAAATTAAGTTGTTATACATATATATATAAACATGAGGTAGAGGTTTTTGTTGGAGTTAATGTAGCAATATGACATTAATGTAGTCAACACTCAATGGAATGTCACTGTGTAACATATGACCATAGTATGAAGTATCATTATTCCATGGTCAAGGAAGCATCTGAACATTGTTTCTAATTTCATATGACCATATTGTAGGATATGGGTGTATCATATCATTTTTGGATGATGGCGATGTCCCGACCCGTCCTCGGGGCCCATGCCGTGACTACCCCAAGCCCGCCTTCCACAGGCCAGGGGCTGGCGACTAGCACCAAGGCGTAAATCCCAGTAAAAAGGGAAGGCATTGCCTTTGTGAAGTAAAAAAGAACCACTGAGTAAGAAAGCAGAAAAAGTAAACACTAAGTAAAAACTGTGTACAACTGTAAGTGCGGAAAGTATGTGGGCCAGTATACAAACCCAAACTGAAAGTAAAGTACATCACGAAAGGGAAAACATCAACTGAAAAGTAAAAGCCACTACACCGAGTTGTCCACTGGAAATCCCACCTGAAGGGTGGGTACAGATAGCTCCACTGCTCCTTGGGTCCCACCGTCCGCTCCGAGTACGTCCCGCCCAGTGATCCACCTTCAGGTACTGTCCTGCTCTGAAAGCCTCAACCACGATCAGCGCTGTCCATCGTCTGCAACTAACACAACATAGTGCGGGCATAGCCCGTGCAGGGGTGGGTATAAGCTACTCAGTAGGGACCCCGAGACCCCTGAAGGTCTCCCAAAATCCACAAAGGATAAACCACAAAGGAAAGATACAATCACGAAGTAACAACCGACACTGCTTAGGTATATGCCCATACATATACCTAAGTCATCAATTCCAATACTCTCCAACCACCGAGCCCAAGTATAACCCAGTCCACACAGGAATGTATACGTATTCCACACAGGTAAACAAACGTAATCCACAAATGATAGCACAACACAATCCACACAGGAAAGTAAATATGATTCAGCTCACACAGGTATACTTCTTCGAAGACGATAGAGATGATCACTAATCCATCTAAGTCGTCAGACCCACAAAGGATCGAAAGGTACTAACCCCCGCAAAGACCCACACAGGATCGTACCCACACAGGATCTGTAGGCGCTGGCTCACACAGAACCACTGAGTGATGACCCACACAGGATCGGACCCACACATGATCGGTAGCACTGATCCACACAGGATCGCTGAGTGATGTAGTCGTCGCCGTCGAATCCACTGAGGATCTCTGCACAGTCGTCGTCGCAGTCACAGTAGCAGTCGCAGCCAGCTCTAGGGTTCCCGTACATAGCAAGCTCGTTCGGGAGGGTCCACTCCACGGGCCGAGAGGCTGATACATCAACTGACACATAGTCCAGATTTTATGTATCCAAATGTTCTGTATCGTCAACAGGAACTCAACGTCGTAGACGGCGCGTCAATCAGACGTCCAGTCTGAGAGTTATTGGATTTTTCGTCCCATGGGCCCGGTAGTTTTTTTAAGGCAAAACCAACCCGACCGTACTCCACCTGCATCCAAACCTCAGACGAAGTATGCCAAAAGATCCGTCTCACAAATAAAAACTCCTCAAAGTTGACGGCACGTCAATCCGACGTCCGTAACTCAAGATATGAGTGTTTCTACTCCGAGGACCCGGTTGGTTTCGTGTACGAACCAACCCGGTAGAACTCAAAGTATTCTAAAACCTTGAGTGCGATATGGAGAAACGACCGTCCCGTTCCAAGGATTGGGTCACTGCTGACGACGCGTCGATCAGAGGTATGTAGCATGAGTTATGGGCAATTGAACCCAAACGTTCTGAAATCGGGGGTTTCGGGCCCGGACCGACCCGGCCCGAGACCCCCCGGTCGGCCCGAACCGGGTCGACCCACCCTGGGTCTGGGTCGGCCCGGCCCGGTGCGTCCCGGGTGCGGCCCGGCCGAGCAGACCGGCCAGGTGGCCGGTCCGGCTGGGCACAACACGTCCAGCGCTCTGTCCGGCTCAGCATAAGGCCGAGCCGTTTCGGCAAAGGGGGGGCGCCTTCCCCCCCTATGTAACCGCGGCCCCCCAAAATTAAGGGGGGCCGTTTTGGCTAGCTGGCAGTGGGTTTGAACCCCCAGTTGCACACCGGTCTGGCCGGCATGCCCTGGCCGGCCGGTTCCGGCCTCCACGGGACCGGCGATGACTGGTCCCCTTCTTCACCGACACCGGCGGCCCGGTCCGGCCGCCGGTCACCTTGCTCTGCCGTGGCCCAGAACCGGCAGCAGCCCTTGTCGTTCGGCGTGTTGCGAAGGCACCACGCCCCTCCGCCGTGGCCCCGCTCCGGCCACGTCGTCTTCAGTTTTCTTCGACGCGGCGCAACGGCGTCACGTTCTTAAACTTCTTTCCACGGCGTGGCGCGACGGAGCCACGCATTTCCTTCCGCAAGAATCCGCGTGGTGCGACAGCACCACGCTCTCCCATACCAACCACAAAGGAACCAACACGAAAATTAAGGAGGAGGGTCGGCCATGTTGGTGCGGTCCGACACCCTCGCGTTATTTGATAACAAATGGTTTAAATTCACGAAGATCGTCAAGTTGGTATTCACGAAAAAATAAATAAATAAAACCCCTACCTCGGTTCAGGAACAGTGTTCGTCAACGAGCCGTGGAAGACGAGCGTCGCGGAGGTCGGGCGTCGCGGGAAAAGAACGTCGACGTCGCGAAGCGAGGATTCTAAGTCTTTGACGGCGATTTCATTGTGGAAAACCGTCGCGGAAGAGACGACGTCGAAGAAGAACGTTGCGTCGCGGATACGGTGACGCCGAAGAACCGTGTTCTTCGGCGGAGAAGTTCTTCGTTGAAGAACGGTTTTCTTTGCGTTCTTCATCGAGGTTGAAGAAGATGAAGACTTCACGCTTCACAATCCTCTCAAGGTGGCAAAACACTAACAATAATAAAATAAGACCAAGTCTTATTTTATTAACACAACCTAACCATTTGAATTTCAAGAGTTTGAAATTAAGTAACTCACTTTATTAATTATAACATGTTGTCAAAAATTAATGAAAGTGAGTTAATGGGGAGTTAGGAATGTGAGGGGTTAAGGGAGTTAAGGGATTTGAAAAGGTGGGGGGTTCGTGTGGGCCCACCCTTTCAATTATCCACACATGGGATGTTGGGTGGATGTGGGCCCCACCACCAACTTCCCATGGGAGAAAAAATAACCACTTGATAAGAAATAAAATTGGTTCAACAATTTTATTTTCTTTTTAATTAAATCCCATTAATTAAAATCTTCTCCCGCACAAACGCAACTACGGTACAGGTTCCCTTAAGCGATTACCGGGGTTGCGAGTTCATCGGTGCCCTTTGAATTCGATTCCGAGCACCGGTTCAAAAGTTAGAAAAATCACGCTCGTTCATTCACTGAACGTACCCAAGCCAAACTTCGGAAATTGATTCAGGACACACCGGGCCTTGGAATCAGGTGCTGTCAGAAACCGCGCTCTTGTAAAATTCAATGAAAATTAAGAAAAAAATTCCCTTGAATTTTACAGGTCTTTACATTACTCCCACCTTAGGGATTTACATCCCCGTAATGATACATCATAACTAGGGAAACAAATGTGGGTACTGAGCATGCATCTGAGCCTCCCGCTCCCAAGTGCTCTCTTAAAGGTTCCCGTGCTGCCATCTAATTCGTACTAGAGGAATCGACCATCCACATAGGACCCGCTCCTTTCGATCCTCGATCTCCCCCGGGACCTCCGTAAAAGTCACCCCATCATCAACGTCAAGCTCCCCATGGTCAATGATATGCATCGGGTCATGCACGTATCTCCTCAGTTGAGACACGTGGAAGACGCCGTGCACTCTGTGCAGCTGAGGTGGTAGAGCCAGGTGATAAGCCACCTCGCCAATCCTGCTGAGGACCTGGAAGGGTCCGATGAAGGGTGAATATAACTTTACGCCTCGGCCAAATCTCTGTAATCCACATCGAGGTGAGACACGCAAGAAGACGTGGTCGCCATCCTTGAACTCTAGTGGCCCCCGCCTCCTATCAGCGTATGACTTCATGCCGGCTCTGAGCTGTCCTCATCTGCTCCTGGATGACCTGGACGATCTCTGTCGTGGCCTGGACCATCTCCGGTCCCACAAGTGCTAACTCCCCAGGGTCTGTTCAGCACAAAGGATATCTGCAAGGTCGGTCGTACAATGCCTCGTACGGTTCCATCCCGATGGTGGAGTGGTAGCTTTTGTTTTACGCAAACTCCACCAAGGGTAGGTGGTCCTCCCAGCTACGACCAATGTAGAGGATACATGTGCGGAGCATGTCCTCGAGAGTCTGAATGGTCATCTCCGTCTGACCATCCGTCTGAGGGTGAAAGGCGGTGCTCAAACGAAGCTGCATCCCGAACGCCTCCTGCAACCCCATTCAAATACGGGAAGTAAAGCGAGCATCTCGATCGGAGACGATAGATGATGGCAGACCGTGATGCTGCACAATCTCTTGAACGTAAAGTCGTCCCAAGCTCTCCACTGATCCCTTCTCTCTAATGGGTAAGAAGTGAGCCGACCTGGTGAGTCGGTCGACAATCACCCAGATACAGTCGTGACCTCTGGAAGTGCGTGGAAGTCCAGTCACGAAGTCCATAGATATCCCATCCCACTTCCACTCCGGGACCCCCAAGGGCTGTACCAAGCCTGCTGGTACCTGATGCTCTGCCTTCACCTACTGGCAGGTGAGGCATCGAGAAACGAACTCTACCACAGCCTTCTTCATGCCTCGCCACCAGTGATGTCATCTGAGATCCTGGTACAACTTCGCCACTCCAGGATGTACCACTAAAGGAGAAGTGTGAAACTCTCTTAGCACCTCCTCCCGTAAAGCGATTGGTACCATGGTACATCCTCTGAAAAGGTTTTCGTGCCCTACTCCAAAGGAAAATTCATCAGGTGCATGTCATGAGGATATCTGTGCACGCCACGTCTCACAGTCAGCGTCCTCACACTATACCTCTCTGACCCGCTATAGAAGTGGAGGAGTGACTATGAGAGACTGAAGGAAGGCTGCTCCATCTCTATCCACGAAGGATATCTGCAAAGAGGCTAGCTGCTCTGTCACCTCCTCAAGTAGTTGAATGCTCGTCCTCCTGCTGAGAGCATCGGCTACCACATTCCCCTTCCCAGGAGTATAGACTATCTCAAAGTCATAGTCCTGGAGGAACTCGAGCCATCGCTACTTTCTCAGGTTCAGGTCCTTCTGTGAGAAGATTTACCTGAGACTCTGATGGTCAGAAAAGACTGTAAAGTGCTCGCCCATCAGATATTGTCGCCATGTCTTCAGAGCGAAGACCACTGCTGCTAACTCCAGGTCATAGGTAGCGTAGTTCTGCTCATGCGGCCTCAACTGACGTGATCCATAGGCGATCACTACCCACTTCTGCATCAGGATGCAACCGATTCTGGTCCCTGATGCATCGCAGTAGACTACGTACCCTACTCCCTCCTCAGGCAACCTCAAGATAGGTGTGCTGGTCAATCTCTGTCTTAGCTCCTGGAAGCTCTGCTGACATCTGTCTGACCACACAAAGGGTTTCCCCTTCTTTGTCAAAACTGAGAGTGGTGCCGCAACTCTGTAGAAGTCTGGCACAAATCTCCGGTAGTATCCAGCTAGTCCCAAGAAACTCTGCACCTCCGTCAAGCTCCTGGGTGGCTCCCAAGCTAGAACTGCCTCGATCTTTGCAGGATCCACTACAACTCCAGCCTCAGAGATGACGTGTCCCAAGAAGTGGACCTCACGTATCCAGAACTGACACTTCGAGATATTTCCATAAATCTGGTTCTCTCTGAGTATGTCTAGTACAACCCGTAAGTTGTAGGCGTGCTCCTCCTCAGTCGTCGAGTAAATCAAAATGTCGTCGATGAAGACCATGACAAATTGATAGAGGTATGGCTGAAAGATCATGTTCATGAGGGCCATGAACACTGCTGGAGCATTGGTTACACCGAATGGCATAACCAATAACTCATAGTGGCCATACCGACATCTGAAGGCCGTCTTTTGCACGTCCTCGTCTCGAACTCTGAGCTGATGATAGGCTGACCTGAGGTCTATCATCGAGAACCCCCGTGCTCCCTTGAGCTGATCAATGAGGTCATCCAATCCTCGGTAACTGATACTTGTTCCTCACTGTTACCTGGTTTAGGCGATTATAGTCGACACAAAGTCGCAAGCTCCAGTCCTCCTTCTTGGCAATCAATATCGGGGAAGCCCAGGGTGAAACACTGGGTCGGATGAACCCCTTGCCCTGCAAGTCCTCCAACTGTACCCACAGCTCTCGAAGCTCATCGGGGGCCATCCGATATGCTGGAGTCGATATCGTGGATGTCTCGTGGTACATGTCAATATAAAAGTCTACCTCTCTGCGAGGAGGTAGTCCTGGAACGTCATCAGGAAAAACGTCTGCAAACTGATCAACCACTACAGGAAAACCAGGACTCCGCACGTCAACTTCTCCTAGGATGAGGCTAGCCAACTGATGAGTGATGGGCTTTCCCCTCCTCCGCGGAAGTCCATCATGTGCTGTAAAGGCTCCCTTCTCGCCGGTGAGGGTGAACCTGCTCCCGTTAGTGCGTACACATCACACCTTGCGCCTAAAGCAGTCAATCTGTGCATGGACCATAGATAACCAATCTTTTCCCAAGATGACATCGTAAGCCATCGATGCCACTACAAGAAGAACCCAGCCGAAGCTCTCGCCTCCTAGAGTTAGCTCACACTACTGGCACCAGTGTGTAATCGCCGAGTCTACTCCCGTAGGAGTCTCAAGCCGTAAGGATCGAGCTAATGGCTCTGTCGGAATCTCCGAGCTCCGAATAGGGGCAGCAGCTATGAAAGAGTGACTCGCTCATGTGTCTATAAGTACTGCAGAAAGGGTGGAATAGACACAGATAGTACCTCGAATTATCTCGAGCGTTCCATGGTCGTAGGCCTCTTCTTCCTGGAGATGTGCCGGTCTCTGCCTTCCAGCTCACTGTGGTCAGGGTGGACCTCCTGGTGGTGGTGGTGGTAGAGCCTCAAAGCGTCGCCCACCACCTGCTGCTCGTAAAGATCCTATGCCTTGTCCGCCTATCCCCTGCGGACCGCCACGGTCGACCCTCTGCCTCTGCCTCGGTGGTCCCTCAACCGTCTGCTGCTCCTCGGCACGACGGGTCTGTAAATCACGATCCATGTGGCCATGCCCACCACACGAGTAGCAATGTATGCCTCTCAAAAGACTGACTTCATGCTATGTGCCCCGCACTGCTGAGCCAGTGTCCTGAGGTTGTCTGCCTGAGGGTATGGTCTCCCTGGACCCAAGATTCATCTGTCAACTGCATGCTGCAGAGGACTCTGCTACGTGCCACCCTGCGGTGGGTCTCGGTGCTGGTGTAGACACAACAAGAAAGCTCTCGATCAAAAGGGCCCGCTCCAGTACTCGTGTCTGAGTCGGAATGCTGAGGGCGATCAGTGATGCCCTGATCTCGTGTCTCAATCCCTGCTCAAAGGACTGGGCCTTGAAGAATGGGTCTCGTACCATGTCGGTCGAGTAGCGCGAGAGATCTGTAAATCTCGCCGAGTACTGGGCGACCGTCATGCTGCCCTGTCGCAGCTGAATAATCTCATGAATGTGCACCTCACAGAGGGTGGCTGTGACAAACTCTGAGAGGAAGAGGCTCTAAAAGTCTTTCCAGAGCAGAGATGCCTCATCGTGCACCTGGAGCATCAAGCTCCACCATCGGCCCGCTGCTGCGTGCAGTAGTCTCGCAGCGAGGATCACCATGAGGTCTGCTTGTGTCCTCACTAGCCTGAAAACTCATACGATTGCCTCCAGCCAGTCCTCGGCTGCCTGGGGGTCCGTCTCCCAGCGGAACCTGGGCGGTCGCTGGCGCTAGAACTCATGCAGTGCTCTAAGGCGACGTGAATCATCAGTGGTTGGTGCTGGAAGCATCGGTGGATCGGCGGGTAGAGCTACAGCCGGTGCCACTGCTGACAAAGGGCCATGCACCGAGGCCTTGTCGCTTGGTGGGATGTCATCACGCTCGACTCTCGGAACCCTAGCTAGATGTCGTCATTGGGCCATCCTGAAAAGGGAACAGGTGCGCCACAGTGAGAACAGTATACCTGGTGAGCTGATACAAAGTAATCACAAAGAAAACTTGAAACACTCATGCAATCAATATTTTCGTGCATTAAGTCGGAAATCAGAAGTCAGGGTCCTGGTGTACAGATATGTCAGCCGTCACACCAACACTGGACTGCCTGGACTGATAACCACACTCAATACGCTAAACACTATTGCTTCTCATAGAAAAGATCAGAGTTCGCGGTAGAACCAAACTCCTCTAATACCAATTTGTCACGACCCATCCTCCGGGCCCGTGCCGCGACTACCCCAAGCCCGCCTTCCATAGGCAAGGGGCTGGCGACTAGCACCATGTCATAAATCCCGGTAAAAAGGGAAGGCATTTCCTTTGTAAGGTAAAAAAGCATCATAGAGTAAGCAAGCGGAAAAAGTAAACACTAAGTAAAAACTGTTTACAACCGAAATGCGGAAAGTAAGTGGGCCTGTATACAAACCCAAACTGAAAGTAAAGTACAACTCGAAAGGGAAAACAACAACTGAAAAGTAAAAGCCACTACGCCGAGCTGTCCACTGGAAATCGCACCTGAAGGGTGGGTACAGATAGATCCACTACTCCTCGGGTCCCACCGTCCGCTCCGAGTACCTCCCGCCCAGTGATCCACCTCCAGGTACCGTCCTGCTCTGCAAGCCTCAACCACGATCAGCGCTATCCGTCATCTGCAACCAACACAACCTAGTGCGGGCATAGCCTGTGCATGGGTGAGTATAAGCTACTCAGTAGGGACCCCGAGACCCCTGAAGGTCTCCCAAAATCTACAAAGGATAAACCACAAAGGAACGATACAATCACGAAGTAACAACCGACACTGCTTGGGTATATGCCCATACATATTCCTAAGTCATCAATTCCAATACGCTCCAACCTCCGAGCCCAAGTATAACCCAGTCCACACAGGATAGTATACGTATTCCACACAGGTAAACAAATGTAATTCACACAGGATAGCACAACACAATCCACATAGGAAAGTAAACAGGATTCAGCTCACACAGGTATACTTCTTCGAAGATGATAGAGATGATCACTGATCCATCTAAGTCGTCAGACCCACAAAGGATCGATAGGTACTAACCCCCTCAAAGACCCACACAGGATCGGACCCACACATGATCTATAGGCGCTGGCTCACACAGAACCGCTGAGCGCGGACCCACACAGGATCAGACCCACACAGGATCGGTAGCACTGATCCACACAGGATCGCTGAGTGATGTAGTCGTCGTCATCGAATCCACTGAGGATCTCTACACAGTCATCTTTGCAGTCACAGTAGCAGTCGCAGCTAGCTATAGGGTTCCCTCACTCAGCAAGCTCATTCGGGAGGGTCCACTCCACGAGCCGAGAGGCTGATATATCAGCTGACACATAGTCCAGAGTTGATGTATCCAAAATTTCCATATCTTCAACAGGAACTCAACTTCGCAACGCATCAATCGGACGCCCGGTCTGAGAGTTATTGGCTTTTTCGTCCCAGGGGCCCGATTGTTTTTTTAAGGCAAACCCAACACAACCGTATTCCACCTACGTCCAAACCTCGGGCAGAGTATGCCAAAAGATTTTTCTCACAAATAGAAACACAACAAAGTTGACGGCACGTCAATCGGACGTCCGTAGCTCAAGATATGAGTGTTTCCGCTCCGAGGGCCCAGTTGTTTTCGTGTACGAACCAACCCGGCCGAACTCAAAGTATTCCAAAACCTTGAGAGTGATATTTCTAAACGACCGTCTCTTTCCCAGGATCATGTCTCCACTGATGGCGCGTCGATCGGAGGTCCGTAGCCCGAGTTATGGGAAATTGAACCAAAACGGTCCGAAAACGTGGGTTTCGGGCCCGGATTGACCTAGCCCAAGATCCCCCGGTCGGGCCGAACCTGGTCGGCCCGCCCCAGGTCCAGGTCGGCCCAGCCCGGCGGGGCGCGGCCCGCCCCAGCAGACCGGCCAGGCGGCCGGTCCGGCCGGGCACAGCGCGCCCGGCGCGGTGTCCGGCTCGGCCGAAGGCCGGGGCACCTGCCCCCCTGTGTAACCGCGGCCCCCCGCAATTAAGGGGGGCCGTTTTGGCCAGCCGGCCGGGGGTTTGAACCCCCGGTTGCACACCAGTCTCGCCGGTTCCGACCTCCACGGGACCGGCGACGGCCGGTCCCCTTCTTCGCCGACACCGGCGGCCCGGTCCGGCCGCCGGTCACCTTGCTCCGCCACGGCCCGGAACCGACTACGGCCCTTGTCATTCGGCGCGGTGTGATGGCACCCCGCCCCTCTGGCGCGACCCCGCTCCGGCCGAAGTGTCTTCATTTTTCTTCGACGCGGCGCGACGGTGTCGCGTTCTTAAACATCTTTCCACGGCGCGGCGCGACGGCGCCGCACATTTCCTTCCGCAAAAATCCGCGTGGTGCGACGGCACCATGCTCTCCCGTGCCAACCACAAAGGAACCAACACGAAAATTAAAGAGGAGGGTCGGTCATTTTTGTGCGGTCCAACCACCTCGCGTTATTCGATAAAAAATGGTTTAAATTCACGAATATCGTCAAGTTGGTATTCATTAAAAAATAAATAAATAAAACCCCTACCTCAGTTCCGGAACGATTTTCGTCAACGAGCCGCAGAAGACGAGCGTCACGGAGGTCCGGCATCGCGGGAAAAGAACGTCGACGTCTCGAAGTGAGGATTCGAAGTCATTGATGGTGATTTTGTCACGGAAAACCATCGCGGAAGAGACGACGCAGAAGAAGAACATCGCGTCGCGGATAAGGCGTTGCGGAAGAACCATGTTCTTCGTCGGAGAAGTTCTTCGTTGAAGAACGGTGTTCTTTGCATTCTACGTCGAGGTTGAAGAAGATGAAGACTCCACGCTTCCCAATCCTCTCAAGGTGGAAAAACTCTAACAATAATAAAATAAGACCAAGTCTTATTTTATTAACACAACCTAACCATTTGAATTTTAAGAGTTTGAAATTAAGTAACTCACTATATTAATTATAACAAGTTTTCAAAAATTAATGAAAGTGAGTAAATGGGGAGTTAGGAAAGTGAGGGGTTAAGGGAGTTAAGGGATTTGAAAAGGTGGGGGGTTCGTGTGGGCCCACCCTTTCAATTGTCCACACATAGGAAGTTGGGTGGATGTGGTCCCCACGACCAACTTCCCATGGGAGAAAAAACAACCACTTGATAATAAATAAAATTGATTCAAAAATTTTATTTTATTTTTAATTAAATACCATTAATTAACTTCTTCTTCCGCACAAACGCAACTACGATAAAGGATCCCTTAAGTGATTATTGGTGTTGCGAGTTCATTGGTGCCCTCGGAATTCGATTCCGAGCACTGGTTCAAAAGTTAGAAAAATCCCGCTCGTTCGTTCTCTGAACGTACCCGAGCCAAACTTCGGAAATTGATTACGGGCACACCAAGCCTCAGAATCAGGTGTTGTCAGAAACCGCGCTCTTGTAAAATTCGAAAGGAAATTATGAAAAAAATTCCCTTGAATTTTACGGGTCATTACAGGTGACTCCACAAATTCTCCTGCATATAAGAGAGGCCCAGTTGGTAACCACCAATTTTGAATTCCTACATAACCAGATACTACAAATAGATGAACCATATGGTTTTTATTAAAGTCTATATAGGGTAATCATTTTCCATGTATGGATGGGTTTTCTTGTCATCTAGTAAGAGGATGTTTTTGAGAGTTTTTCACACCCCTTACATATACTTCTATGTGTGGCAGTGATGTATAAGGTCCATTGGTTTTATATTTGGTGGTCTAACATGAGGTATATAACTTCCGATTTTCATTCATTATTCCTCACATACATGTAGTTAAATGTGAAGTATTATATTTCATTAATATTTAATCCACATCTTTAGATACATTAATGGAAGTGGGATGAAATAGTAGCAGATAATATGATGTGGATTTTGTAAAAAATGAGGGTCCAATATTCTATTTGGGTGATTGCCTATAGACACACAAAGTAAACATAATTTCTTTTCTTGCATGATCTATGTTTAGTAAAGAGTTTTATGTACTTTTATATAGAAAATACTATTCTTCTAAATTAGGTACCCACAGAGATAATCATTAAATATAATGCTCAATTCAAATGATGATTTTAGGGAGGCTTGTAGGAGGCTCTGATGATGACAATATTCTACCAACAGACCAATGTGTAGACTGAGTGATGTAAAATGGTTTTTAAGAATATTTTGAGATATTCTGTTTTTGAATTCAGATAGTATTGGAAGATCAATTTAAATTTATAGATCTTGTATATATTAATATTTATCACACCATTATCATTATTTAATAATTATATGATTTTTATAAAATATCCATTAGGTCACTATTTTGTAATAATGAGAATGTAAATACATATCTTGATGGAATAGTTCTGGTGTATGAAATTATAGAGAATGTTTATGTGACCTACGATCACATGAGGGTATCCAAGAGCTAACCAAAATTTTTTGTGGACAAACATCACATTTCATTGGAGTTCAAAAAAGGAGAATTGTTTTCCTATGTGTATCCCCATGATGGGATTGTAGATATTTGTTTCAGGATGTATGTAATCTTTGAGGTTCATTTGGCCATTTCAAATCATATAGTCTATTAGAGCAGATTCTTTCTACGTTCCATTTCACCCATAGTTAGACCGAGAGAATGAAATTCCCCTTGCGGCATAGCTAATGAGGTATGGGAATAACCCATCCTATGTTATAGACATGGGTGAGATGGATATAGAGGAAGGATCCACCTTCTTTGATTACCTAGTGGGTATTGATATTATAAAGGATATGTTTTTATGTGAGTCGACTATCCCGTTTGTTTTTGTGCAGTGACAGTATGGAAATGAGGATTTGAAATATTAGGAACCTATGAGTTGAATTAATGATCAATAACCACACCTCTTTGATTATATTGTGATTTTCAAGGAAGGTATCCATGATGGTTTCTAGAATGTACCATCTTTAGTACTCATAGTTTAATCCTTGAAATATTTATTTTTATATCAATATATTTTTTCTTGTATATTTTAATCTATTTTTAGTTTTGTAGGATGATATAAATAACTTATTGAAAATATTAATATATATCAAATAACACACACTCATATTTTTATAATATTGTTTTCATTTGATAATGACCTTAGATAGAAAATAAAAGATTTTTGTTGTTTCTAAATGTGGGGTTTACCCTAAGCTTGACATAAAGTTGGACGACGTTGGACATTTAGATAAAGGTATCCATTGGATGGTGCATTATCTAACTTAATTAATTACTTTATTTTATTTTTCTCAAATGAACTAAACTATAAAACTTATATATAAATACACGGTTGTGTTAAATCCCTAATGATAGCTTCATTACCCTAAGTGATTAGTTAGGAGGATGGGAGAGAACCCCGTTTGAATTATATAAACCTAGGAATAATGACATATGATTAAAAATTGAGTGATATATAAGACGATTGATGAACCCAAATATATCATCTTCACCATCGCTAGAAGAATTGTTCTAAAGAAACAATCAATCAAATAATAAGGTATTTATTGTTATATTTAATATTTCATCTCTTATTTTATTCTCTAGTAAGGATACTTGTATATACATAGTTTTCCCATATAATACCCATTATTCTTATAGATATCATGTGAATATAATTTTAACAATTTTATTTTCAATTTTCATTAGACCATGGTTTCCCCCATAATATTCTAAATAAAAAACATTTTTTGGGATCTCATTAGAATTTGGTAATTTTTATTCATTCTTATTCTTTTTCGGGCACCATTCTTCATGTTCAGAATCATTTTACCATGGGGTCACGATGCAACACTTCCATCTCAGATTATAGGATGATCTGACCCCCAACTTCATCCTGGATACACATATGTAATAAGTATGACTGTTTTAAAGAAGGATAAAGATTTTTTTGGGGTCATGGGTGATGGATTTAGGATAAAAATCCTGAATTTTGATCATAGGAATTTCAATTACCTCATGGGTATCTAGAATATCATTTCATGACCATTATATTCCATGAAACAATGATATGATATGAAATACCATGATTTTTCTGGATACATATGGTTAAAATTATTTGATTGTCAATGGATGGTATGGATTTGGAATCCTATGAATGAATAGTAATTACTAGTTTGAGAAATATAACTACGCAAAATGAATAATTTCAAAACACACATAATGAATCCCATTTTATCATGGTGGTTACAATTATGGATCGATGTAAATATTACATATCATGTGATCATGCCCACACACCATGTGACCCTACCAAGGTATCCATGATCTGGGCCTATGGAACACACCATGAACCATAGGTACACAAACAAACTATGTGACCCTACATACATAACATTAATAGATACATGGTCAGTCAAGTGATGTGCAGAGGGCATACACCTGGGACACTGGGTGAAAGGACACTCAATGATCTTTGAGCGGTGTGTCGTGTGAGGTGACATGGATTAAAAATATGTTCCCAGGGAAGGACACACCTAATACATTCGCTGAAGTTATATTCCTTGTGACCATATGTACATGTTGTTGACCCTACATACACATCATGTACATTTACCCAATATCATCTACCTTTCATATGTCCTTATTTTTCCCACAAACGTGGGACCAAAAGTAGAAAATCCTGTAAAGGATTCCTTGTAACGCGTGATAGAGGCCTTCAGTTCAACATCAGAGGATCAACGTGAGGATATGTAAGAAAGATTATTCTTTCATAAATGCATAGTTTGTGTTAGTGAATGGGTTTGATCATCAATGTTCTATTTGGGTCAGTACTCCACAATATCTCAAGATATAGGGACCCCATATCTTTTATATAGTTAGGAATGAAACTCATCCACATTACAGATGGTGTCGATCCTCTATCTAAGGAGTGGTACTACCCAACATTGATATCTAGTTGTGAGTGTGTCCAAATTTAGAGTTAGTTGTCCCTCAATCACACCACGTAATGTCTAGGTGCAAGTCCTCCATACTCATTATTGAGATTCCATGCTTGATTCTTCGCTAGGTGATGGGACCTTCAGTGATATGGGAGGACTCTATATTCTTATTTAGAATTGATGATAGATACATGATTTAATTTAATATTATGGGGTTTCTTTTAGAATATTAGATACTATTATCATTTAATCAATATTAATTAATGGATTAGATGAATGTTTTATTGTTTTATTTCACTCTTGGTTTATGTGGTATCTTACTTGGCTTGTATATACACAACCCTGCATTATATTTTCATTCAAGTTTTCTATCATATGTATATGAAAAATTTATTAATGGTTAATTTATTGGACCTTGTGTTAGTTGATAATGGTGATTCTTGGAGGCACTGGAAGTGTTTTTTGGTTTTTATAAGAGTTAGTAAGTTGATTTCTCTTCAGTTTTGTTATTTATTGGTTTTTTTCATGTTGGGTGCTCATTTATAGTTGGGTGGGTATTTTCCATTTATTATATTTTATAATAAATTGTGTACTTTTATGTATTCTATATTTTTTTCCATTAATTGATTATACTCTATATGTTTCAACCATTTATATTGTCCCTAAAAATTTCTTGAAACTGCATTTGTGTTTGTGGATACATGTACATTTGGATAAGGCCACCCATTTCAGTTATATGCATACTCAGTGCAAGTCAACAGACCGTAAACTATTGGAGGTGAACATGCAGTGTCACACTCCATTCAACATCATTCCCAATGGTGATTCAGAGTGTCAAATTATTAAAAATTATTTCAAATTTCATCTTCACCTCTCAAACATTCCCATTCAAACATATCTTTTGGATAATTTGATAACAAATTTATTTACAACTATTTATATTAACATAATTTTTTTACCAACATTACAAAAATTATTTTCGTATTTAATATGAGATTCAATTTAAATTAAACTGGACTATTTACTTTTTTGTTACCCTTTTAATTTAACAATGGTCAAATATTCTCCGACTATCATCTTATAAATTTTATTTTCTCTACATTATTTTTCAAAAGAATAAAATATATCATATTAGTAAGTAATATTTATTTACTTTTTTTGAAATATTTAATAAATAAACTGTTAATAATAACATCTTATATAGTATTCTTCATTTTTTATGAAAATTTATAAAATGATGATTTATTATGTAAAATATTAAAATTTGGCATGGCCGGAAATATTTCACTCATGTTTTATTATGTATAATTTAAAAATTATATTATCCTAGGTAAATAATTTGTATCCATTAATCCTATCTAATATATTATACCATTATTTCATTGAAAAATGTTGTGCATTTAAATAATAATTGTGTGTTATATAAAAATAATATTTGTTTGTAAATAAATTATTTTAATACATAATATGAAATAAAATGAAAATTAATATCCTTATTTAAATTCCACTTGATATTTAATGTAATCTATTTCACCAATAAATTTAATTTGGAAATAGTACACTTAAATACTAAAAATATTTAATTCAAACATTATCATTCACATTTTATATTTTGAAAAACTACACATGTATAATGAATTTTTTTAATATATTGTTTCCATCATATTCCTTTTAAAATACATGTATTTATGTATGAAAAATTAATTCTAACATGGATTCTCTATATATTTTCATGCAATCATAAAATCATTATTTTAAATCCCATATCTAATATATAAGATGGATGTAATGGATAAATTTCATTTCTTTCCGACACCTCTATTAATTTTGAATGACTACGGCTGACCATAAGACCCTCTTACCCCATTCTATGATTAATTCATTACCATTATGTATTATCAACATAATATCATATACTAAAACACCTATTTTTTCTTAGATATCACATAAATATTCAAGATATTGTGTAAACTTTTATCGATATCATTATAATTTTTAGTATCTATCTAAAAATGATCATATAATATTGTTCATATCTAGATCCATGCATAAATTATACCCCAAACAATCTACGTTATAAAAATAATATTTATTTCCTGACTCGAAAATAAGGATTCCACAATCATATATTTATCTAAACAATGTATTTAATTCAATTTGGTGAATCGTTTAGATGTGTAATGTCCCCAACCTAGCTCACTCAATAGTTACCAAACTGAGAGTTCCATGTGACCATAGGTGTTCCTCCATTAATATATAAGGCTTTAGTATTTTAGGGAGTCTCTATGCTAATTAATATAAAATATTTCATAAAATAATGAACTATATTTATGTCATGTAAGTTGGTATGTCACCAATAATATCTCACATTGGTAATCAAATAATATGAATGTCAAAATAAAAAACATAAAATAACTAGATCCTGGTGCAGATCCATAACCCTGTCCCATATCATGATTTCATTCAACCTACTGAACTCATCAAACCTATATCAGAACTATGACCTTCCTATTCCTCCACACATGTGGTAAAATTAGGTACCAAATTTACTAGGCTGCAAAATATGTTTCTAGGTCCCCATGGTAGGTCAGCACTAATTATTTTTATAGTATAACCTTTATATATACTGCATGCATGATGGGATATTTTCCAAATAAATAAATGAACTCTATACACATAATGAAAATCATGAACATAAGTGTTATCCATGTGAATCAGCAGAGAACATTGGCGATTAGAAATGTACTAGATTTCTTATGATTAAGTCACATATGAATAAAAATAGTTGGAGAAGTTCCCACCCATATTACCAACTCATTTCCTAAATTCCAATGGTTGGAGTGTCACCCTCCCCTACTGAAGCCTCATCGAATCACATTGCTCTATGGGTTGGTTTGTCTCTCACCCGGGATACTATAACATATGATAAAATTTATGGTTTGGAATAATTATATCATTTGTTACCTTAATCATTCATATATACCATCAATACCTCATTTCATCATGAATAATTCCCCTACTACCATCATGTAGAACTGACACCTCAGGTTTGAATGAAACCCACATCTAGTATCATCATTTACTATCAACACAGCATGTTGTGTTGTAACCCACCCAATGTTCTATCCCATAATATCAATAAACAATATTAGAATTGAACCCTCCCATGGTTCTTTCATAGTGTATAAAAAACCTGGATCATATTTCTACTCGCCACAGGTTATATCACATAACGTCGATACACTAGGTTGAAAAGAAATCCACCCCCATTTATATCACTTGAAATCAATAAACTGCGTCAAAATGGAGCCCAAACTATCTCTTTTGTAAATAAAATAATATAATACATACCCATTCAAGGAATAATTACTTACTCACCATCCCCTCAAAATCATTATATTGATATTCATAATGATATGTCACCGAAAATAAAATTTATTTTTAAAAATAAACTAACAGTTCTATTATCTCATATTACGGTTGAGGGTTTTTAAGGGTTTTCAAATCACCCATATTTAGTTTAAATATTATTAATATGGGTTTCCCCCCATAAAAAACCCAGAAATACCATTTCACATTTAACAAGGCTACCTATATACTATAATTACATTATTAATCTCTTAATTATAAGAAAAACTCTAGGGAACATTACATGGTCAACTATGTCACAATACAACATGGGAACCCCGTCAAGGGTTACCTATGTCCACATCTAACATTAGTTTTATGACACATCACAAAAAGTCATGCCACCTCATAATTATGACCACACTAATATGTATCTCAACCAATACTGGGTTTTAAGACTAACAAAAACTCTCGGTTATCTTGACCGACCAACCAGTGCCCAACCGAAAGACATAGTAACCACTATGGTACTAAAATATTATTGTTATTTCAAGTGGATGTGGAATATTTAAACAAAATATTGGTTCCCTAGAGAAGGATTATATGGTGTCACATAAGGTCTCCACATAAGTCACACATAATTGAATATCCCATACTCATCACATAACCGACCTAGAGGTGAACTAGGAAGCTAATCCAACATCTAATATGTTTTATTCTATTAATTCACAACCATATATGGTAGATATATCAAGAAACTCATATTTATAGTGATTCTCATAACCATTTGTAATTGAGGAATCAATTTTTGTTTTCAATGATCAATAGTAGATCAAGACATATATATTGCACTTATATGGGTTAAGGGAAAACAATTATTTTTTAAATAATGATTTTTCATAGACAAGTAATGGTACCACATATCAAATTTTACATAATGAATTTAATTTCCATTATATATGTGTTTAGGGACCACCTACCTGAACCAAAATTATCCCAACTCACTATTTTTTCAGAGATAAACTAGTTATCTTCCGACTACATGATGCCAAAACATCATTACTAACCGCATTAATTAATTTTAAAAAATCAAAATAAAATTTTACATTTCCTCCATAAGTAATTATTAAGGAATAAATGAATAATAACTTGTTGGGTGATCCATCGTGTCATAAACATTGAGCGCTGTCAACACACCACCTCTAAAATCCACCTAAAGTCTAGCATAAACAATCTCTAAAATAATTTCTAAAAATACAATAAATTTTTAAAAATCGTTGTATATAGATAAATATATTAGTGATATATATTATGTAAAAATATACAATAACTTGTTATTTTATTAATTTCATACCTCCTTTTTTAAAAATAATGGATACACCAATTTTATGAATGATTCGATAATGCCTCAAAGGGATCATCACTCAAACCCTAGAAAAAAACATCATGAATAAATAACAAACATGGAAGAATAAAGATATAAAGGTAATGGTAAAATCATACCATTAATAACATTTTAAATTCCATAAAATCCACCCCTCTTTTGGGGGTTCAACAGAGGAAGAAGGTTAAGAGGAGAAAATCGATGGAAATCCCCAAACACCATTTCATTCCCTAGTGTGAGAAGGTATAACTATGAAAATTTGGGTCTAGCCATATTTTTAAAAATTTGATAATTTACCTATTACATCATGCCTCGGGGAGGGGCATGGGATAATTCCTTCAATATATTGTTTCACAACAAGATAAAACACTATTTCACAACATAGTGTATACCATAAGCAATATGTTGTAGCATAGTGCTACCTACCACCTCGGAAAAACTGATACAATTGTCTCCAAATAACCCTCCATGACACAACCCATCTACTATGGTGTAATATTTATCCCTTGAGAAATCGTAATGGAATAACCCATTTGGATATGGAATGATCCTTCCTCAGTGAGCACTCCTTAAGGCACTATCTTCATTACTATATCATGATGACCCTTGCGGTAAATTATTTAATCTAACATTTCCTATGATATACTCTTAAGTATACTTCCCCATTATCAAAAGGATTAAACTTCATCCAAGTTCTCCCAAAAATAAAAAAAATTACACTAATGGTTTTTAGTGTGACCTCATACCCCATGTTGAAACACTATTCCTTTTTCTAAATGTTTGTCTCATGTGACACATTCTACACTGGATCACCCCTTGGTTATGTATTGGTTCCTTATCTACAATAAAAATTATTGGAAAGTCCACACCTACTATTCTTAAAGAGTCACATGGTCATACATGAAACCACTTCATCATTCAAAAATATCAAAAAACACTCCAAAATACATCCTAGCTATTTGAATTCTGATCCAAATCTCAATCCTAAAAACATACCCAACTATAGAAATAAAATGTCAAATTTACAATTATTTCATAGAACTGAAAGAATGTGTGTTGATATAAAATACCTACTATAAGTTCCTTGTACCTGAGAAGTATTCTCATTCATAACTAATGGGACACACTAGTCATTGAGTCCCAATGAATAGTCTAATATCTAGTATTAAAATGGTTATGTTCATAAAGAATCTAAACTCGAACTGGATCAACTACACAAAACCTTATAATCCACTATCTATGGGCCCTAATAATGATGTTCATTACTAATGAAAAAATTTAACCATTCCTTGAATAGTCATAAAAATAATATGTGAAACTACCTAGATGTCCCCTGTCTATAATTAAAAACCCATTGTCCCATGCATTGTGGTATCAATTAATTCCACCAAGACAACAATGAGGTTATCCCACTAATAAAATTCATGAATTACAAAACCAGAGATATCATAAAATATTAATTGATGCCAATAGTCTACATTAGAATATCACTCACATAGATTCACACCCATATGTCTCCAAAATATTATCATCAAAATTCATAGTGTCACTCTATATTATATATCTGAAACTTATGGTCCCACTACATTATCCACAAAAACATGTTATCCACCAGGACTCACATTCTATGATCCTTGTAACCTAAACAATTAATTTTCAGAAATACATGTATGGTCATTATACTTGATTGTATAATAGGGGATTTCCCTATTTGGTTACTAAAAGTACTAACTAAACCATAATATCACAACCTAATACCACTATATTGGTATTTTCTATGTTATTTGGACAAACTGATTGCTTCCATCTAATAAAAAGAATCCCCACACACCTTCATGTTCAATTATGAAAATTATCAACCTTAACATCATATAAAAACCAATTTATTATGTTTGATATGATCATGCCATCCATGATAAATCCCCCTTATATAATTTTGCTTATTATTAATCAATAATTATAAATCTTCTTGTTAACTAATATAAACTGAATCCTGAAACTCATGATCCCCACACATATTTCTCAAAGAGGTCCAATGATATTGTGGTTCCTCACACAAACTCTTCCCAACTCTATGTATAATCCAACACCATAAACCTAGTCAAGACATTAATTACTCATGATTAATATCCATAATAATTATCATAAAATTTTAATGTTCCAAACCAATAAAACACCGAATAGAACCTACATGACACTGACAATAACATTTTTTCCCAAATGACTAAAATTAAGGACATTTTATAATTTCATATCCATCATATATATTCAATATTATATGACATCTCCCACATGATTTGGTCATATTTATATACCTAGAACCACATAATACCTTAGTCATTTCATTATACATTTAAAATGATCCCATATCTTTTACTAATCAAAACCTGATGCGCCGACCCTCCTCAATCGATTAACCCCTAACAATTCCCAATTTAAATTCACGCGCTAACAATCTTGTGATATATCATCAACGTCAAACACCCTTTATAATTTCTTATCCACAACACGTTTTCTCCCACATTTCCTCTCTGATCAAATTTTCAGTCACAATATATAAATTATATTCCACTAAAACCATCAATGAACGATAACCTAAATACCAAAAGTACGAGATATTGTAGGGTTCTAGACCCCATAATAACACAAATAAACTACTGATGTCCCTAAACCCCATGAGGGCATAATAGAGACAAATAGACATTCATATTAGGTATATATATATATACTATGATGTTATTAAATGAATACATTTTTATTTTCATACATTATCATGACAAAATTCCTAAATCCACATAACATAAATCACCTAGTCTGCCTAACATTGCGATTTCCAAAAATATTACACTCAAAATTTCCCAACCGTCATCCATGTAAAATCATACCAAATAAAAAATATGATAATATACCTTTGAATAATATTATAACACACCAATTCCCATGCTATGTAGGTTAAGAAAAACTCCACTCTTACAAATATTCCCATTAACCTCCATTTATGACAACATCAAACAATATGGTAGATATACAGTCAATTGTTACCCAACCACACAAATCAACTAATATAACCTGAATAAAAATCTAATATACTCATTTCATAAACCTAAACATTATATGACCATGCATACAATGCAGGTCAGACTAAACATGGATAACCTTATACCCATTCTTTCTCCTTTATTATACCTATATAATTTTGATGACAAAAAATATACATGATCAAAAAGACCACATTAATTATAATACATTAAAATTAAGAATATATAAAAAATTTAAATATCTAAAATCATAGAAGTAATAGGAAATCACCAATATTTGGTTACCCTCACTCCTTAGAGTAATCCTAAATAATAGTAAAATTCATTTCTATACAAATGTGACACTCAACTGAAAAATATCAACAGTCAAATATCAATGTCATTATGCTCTCCCACCTATCTCATTGATATAACCCAAATTGATCACAAATCACAGAGTAATATGTAAAATCTTATATCAGATACAGCACTCACAAGACAACAAACTCACTCAAGGGTTCTCATACATATCAAGATTTTCACACCCACACCAATTAACAACGCCAAGGCAGTAATATACATAGAATAAATGTACCATATTATCCTCTTTTTGGATACTATCACATCCCAAAAACATCAATGGTTCTTCCAAAATAAATGCATCCAATTAAAATCCTATAATGGAAAATGAAATATCCAAAAATATTTCCAACTACTCTGTACTAACCATACAATATAAGGTTCTTACACCTCAAGGGTATTACTCAATCCCAACCTAAGAATTCATGGGATAGTTAATATATATACATAATAATAAACACATTAATTTCTATATGGTAATATCATAATCAAAATAAAATTCAATTTTAGTGAAATGAAACTATAGTGTTATATAAGAAAATGCTATATCAATTTCTATCAACACGTTACATTATTATATTTCATATAATAGTTAAAGTGATCAACTTCATGTAAGTACTTTAATTACATATTAATTATATATTACAATATAATGCACAAATACATGCAACATTATACACTATATCTTGATTTCAATTATAACCCATAAATAAATATTGTGAAGAATCATATTTAATAATATTCAACTAAATAATAATAATTTAAACTAGGAAACCCCATATTAAAACTATAGACACTGGACATCATATAATGTTGATATATGTTGGAACAAAACATAGTTCCCATCAAATGAACTGACCAATCATGTCCCTATATAAAAAATACTTAACAGTAATGTCAAAAAATTATATGATATCAATTTTTAACATTACAGGGATAAATCACTAAATGGTACCTATATCATGAGAACCACATGACATTAAATATTCCTTCCCATATGCTAGAGACAACTTACTAGTACTGAGGGTCTAAGGTGATATCACAACAATACTATACCCGCAGAAGATGAAACCATTAATCAAATATGAAGAAATATATAATCTGTTATCACAATGAATCAAATAATAAAACAAACATCCAATAAAAAGAAAAAAAAGTAAGTAACATACCCTTTTAAATAACAGAATGAATTATATAAATATAACATGATGTTGGATGTCATTTAATAGTAATCACCATTAAAATCATATAGTACCTAGATCAAAAAAATTAAAGTACAAATAACTACCACCTGGTCCCATGTCTCAACCAAATTCCATCTCTTTCCAAGATTCAAGATATCTAACTCAATCAAACAATGTTATAACTATTACCTGTATGAAAATATAAATATTCCATCATATAGGGTATTAATGTTTGAGGGTATTTTGAGAATCAAGAGAGTATAACTCAGTAGGGAACAACCAATGATGTATTTATCATAAACTGTATATATTGTTTTATTATGATATGATATACTTGAAATAAATAAGTGAATACAATAAACATAATTCTCGAGATGACCATGAGTTCCACACAAGTTCCCTGACTGCTACCATAGTTATTATAGAGACTGTGAGAGTGTTAATGAATAATTTACATATAATTACTAAGTTTGAATCTATCATACACATATATTACAAACTCAAGTCATCAATTGCAATGGAAAGAGTATAACCACACCTATTTACATATCATCTCATCACGTAGTGTTAGGGTAAGTGTATTACCTTCCATATATAGCATCAAATCTTATCCACACCATCTGTTGGAATAAAAATTACCTTTTTCTCCTTCACCACTCAAATATATGATCAATATTATGAGTTGGAATGGATCATTCAACCACTTCCATTGTGTACTATCGATCTATATTTTTAAAGAATCCCACCTCTAATTAAATCACATAAAATTAACCCCCTTGGTCTTAATGTAACCAACCCTCAATTCGGTCATATTACATTAATGACTTTGGATTGATTGGAATAATTCTTACTTGAGGTATTGATATTATGTTATGGATATGTGATATGATTTTTTTTGACACGGGGTGTTGGTAAAATATAAAAACAAATTATGGTTAGTAACCATTAATATATAGATAATTAATCTTATTTATGAGCGGGGGAGTAAACTACAAATGATTTTATATTGAACAAATGAATTTAATAGATGTGATACTTTCCAAAGTGGTAACTACCCTGATCCATGGATAAGTATACTGAGATGTGATATAATTAGGGGAAGGCACCCCTCCAAACATCAATGATGTTAGAGTTGGTTTCCTGAGAACCAACTATTAATACTTTGATAACATTAATGTACACTTATTATATATTTATCATTGATCTTCATGACTATAATATAATAATGTCATATAATATTTGTTGCATTAATAAGGTTATGGATGATCCCCTCTATGATGAAAACACTGAAATTATTTAAAAATATTCTTAAATAATGTTCTACGATTGTATTAAATAATATGATAGGACACATAGTATACAGACCATCATGTGGGATTAATCGTAAGAAAATGAGACTCTCTCTCGTGGAGTTTTCACATTGTAATCTCCAAGATGGGATATTATGAGAATAGACCTGCCAGTAGTAATTCTGCATGTCTTCATGTCATCAGGCATTGCTATCTTAGGGCATGTGTAATGGTCTTTAGAATGGAATATTATCATTAACTCATGTCACGACTCGTGCACTTAGATTGCTGACGAAAACCGCCATGAAGACAGTTGGAGAGAAGTAGGGTATGTTGGGTGTGTCACAAATGACATGTTGTTAATGGATAACTCGATGAATGATTTTTCCCTTCCATATTTACGAAATTATATTTCTTGGCCCCTTTGATTGAAAAATAATTGTCCCCCAAATTCCATGGCCATAGTGTCATGACGAGTTTATTTCTAGATGTCAAAGAATGAAGGATCAAGCATATAGGTTTATGAAACATCCATGAAACCTGCTTGATGTTATATTGAGACAAAGAGATTAAATTTCATGGTAAGAGTTCATATGAGGTGACACATAAATGCATTTTCAACTTCTTTCTCTTGGGTTCCTTGGCCCGTTTCAAGATAGCAATCTTGGAATTTAGGAAATCCCACCTAATGCCAACAAGAAATTGGCCTAGAGGGTCACACACTATGTGTATATATGTATCGCAAGGAGAATAATGATTATTCCCATACGTGGTTTAGTAAATTTTCAAGGGAGACTTAATTTTTTTAATGTTGGAGGAAGAATAAAATGAATACAAGATATACACTCCATGTACATTGAAAGTACATGTCGTGCACTTTTTATTTTGTAAAGGAAATTAAAAATTAGTAATCGTCGTGTATTAATGATTACATGCTATGTAGTTTTTTCTGTCAGGATTATGATAAAATAATATCATTTTATTAAATTATATTTATTATAATCAGTTTGGGCGCATGTCATGGAACAAATGATTCGATATGGTGGTTATCAATAAGAGTTAATGAAATAAATAAATCGTGTAACACATTTACTTATTGTCATAAATCTATAACTTCAAATCTGATTTTAAATATCCTCACAACCCCAACACTTTTCACTAATCATTGTGAAAAAAAATTCTAGATAATTTTCCCAAGCCTGAAATAAATCCTCCCTCCAAGAATGCTCTCAAGACTAAGATATATCCTCCTCCATCGAATCTAGGCAATCTGACATGGAGAACTCATGAAAAGGATTCTCCACTCTAGCACCCAAATATTCTTTTGGCGATGTCTAGAGATACATGGTGCACGTGTGGATCACCGATAGAGGATGTCTACACTTGGCTTCTGCGATGCAATGATGAATCACATCGGAACGTGATTAGAAATATCAAGGATGAAAGTACTCCATAAAATATACTTCTTGTCAACTAATTAAATTAATTATAATCATCCAGTGATGATCCTCTTTTTTGGTTCTGGGACTATTCTTCTTCTTTGCCTATTTCTATGATTCGATCCATGGAGTCTGGAATGTATCGTTATATTGATCCTGGGTTGATCATTGCTAATGAAAAAAAGTCATGTGGGCACATCCACCCATGATCATTCTCTGTTCCCGGGACCTACAAGTGGTATCAGAGGGGTGAGAAGGTTGATTATAGTTATTTAATTTTCATTGATAATTAATGAATTTATATTTGATTCATTTCAAGATAAATCGTTCTACAAAACTGAATGAATGAGATCTATTCCACCTCCTTCGTTTCTCGATTCACATCACATAAAGTACCTTTGAATTTTAATTTTTCTTTAAAATAAAAATGAATAAACTCATCCAAAAGAGCCGATAATTATATCTATAAAACACAGGAATACACTACGTGTTGTGAAATCTACACACCGTATAAATAGGTTCAATGATCTGGTACTGGTCCGCCAAACCACATTGTTCAAATTGAGCATTCTTATGTTTTAATTAAGACATAGTGTTGAAAAGAACTTAAAATTGCATTGAAACTGGAATATATAGCGTGTACGATGAATCAATATGCCGTGTATTCTAATCTGGCCCCGGTGGAACTGTGTGCAAGGAAAAGTTGTGTAACCACGTACACAAGATATCCAGGCCAATAACTATATAACAAGGAAGTACATGCCATGTTAGATTAATCTGAACGTCGTGTACTCCAAAATTTCCAATGAACATAAAACACGCCAAAGACTACATCATGTACTTTGGATAAAGGGTGAAAACAATAAACACCATGTAATTTCCAGAAATGGAATTTCACCAGGTTTCCTCTAATGTACAAAGTCCCATACAAGGAATATGTATCAGAAGAATCTCAAGTAAATTTAGAAAGTAATTTAAGATAAATTGTTGATTAATTATAAGAACATAATTTATATAATTCAAGAGAAACTTATCTTTAATAAAATAACAATTAAAATAATTTGAATAACAAATAGGAATAAATGTTGTTGCATGCTATGGATGATAATGAGCTAAAACGAAGACCCTTTTGTGTGTATGATTTCATTTAAATTTATTTAATTTAAATTCGATGGTCTATGAGCTTGTTGAGTCAATAAGGTTTTCCTTATGACTTTTTCATCCCTTCATACATGGGGGAGATTTTTTAGTCTATAAGGTTTCATAATGATTTTACCATTCCTTCTTGTTTAAAAAATCACAAAAACCTTTTCTCAAGTAAAATTTCTTTTTTTCCTATGATTTACATCTACAATCAAAAAATTCATTTTCCAAGGAAATTTATCCTTATCATGTTTTCATGTTTCATATAATAATTTTTCTAAGTGTGAAATTCGGTTTGAAACCAAAACCTTGGAATCCTATAATTACCAAGATATGAATCATTCTGTTTTAGGATCCAAATTCTTAGAATTCTGATTATGAATTCTGGTTATGAACATTTCTGAGTTATGACTCTGAATTCTGATTACGAATTCTGGTTTCGAACTCTTATGATTTCTGGCTCTGAATTCTGATTACGAATTCTAGTTACGAACTCTTCTGAGTTCTGACTCCGAACTCTAATTTGGAATTCTGGTTACGAACATCTCTATGTTATGACTTCGAGTTATCTGAATACAGACTCTGAACTCTTATAAGTTCTGACTCCAAATTCCCATGAACTTTGACTCTAAACATTGTATGTTCTGGTTCCGAATTCTTGTGAATCCAGATTCCTAATTTCCTTGAAATTTATACTTCGAAATTCTATAGAGTTCAAGTTCCGAATTCCGAGAAAACCGAATCTGAATATCCATGTATTATAGACACCGAATTCAATTTTGGTTAGACTCCGGAAATTTATATTTTATTACATTTTGAATATTAGATTTTAGTTATGTAACCAAATTTTTTTAACAATTGTTTTGTTATAAAACTATTTTGGTCATTCAGTAACTAACTGACTATTGATTGAGTGACATGTGTACATGTCCCTCCTAAATTCAAGGGAAAATATGATCGTTGGAAGAGGGAGCTGACCATTGAAGTCATGCCTACATATAGGATCACATTTTAAAGTGCTCACAACTTTTGATGAACTGTTATATAATCCTAGAGATTACATGCTGTTGAAGTGATTTCTAGGGAGAGACATTCATTGCATTGTGGGTATTGATCTTTTGGATCAGATTTTCATTGTTTGACTCTGGTTGTTGTTGTGTATAATTGAGGGCTTCTGGGGATAGGAAGACAGAGGTGCTGACTACCTTGAAGTTGAGGGATTCCTTTTTGAGGATGACAGATGTGTCGACTACCATGTTGTTGAGGGTATATGGGGATAACAAGATAGGCACTGATCTTCGTATCGAGAGCTTACCCTGGTGTGGGTAAGACATACTTTTTTTCAATTATAAATCAAGAGACCATTATCCAATGTTTTTGGATACCCTTCTCTTTTGGTTAAAATATTTTCTACACATTACATGTTTGTTTCATGTTTTCCGCTCCATTAGTATTGTTGTGGAAATTATAACTATATTATGCTTCCTTATACATGTACTCTGATTTAGTTAGATTATATACTATTTAAGGTAGAATCTTCATCATTGTAAACATTCATTAAGTTTCATTTTCGGAACCATCTTTTCCAGAATTTGTTTCTCGGAATCATATTTCCAGAATCAAGTATGTGTGTAGAACTAGAGGTTTTGTGAAATACATTGTTTAACCTTGTTAAACATAATCATCTTTAAATGTTCCATAGGAAATTTTTAATGTATAAAATTCAACCCCCCTCTTGTATATTGAGCATCATTAGATGCTCTATAATGTATCTCTTTTATTTTGATCCTATATTTGGTATTATAGAGTACATAATACTCACATACCATCTCAACAATTGGTATCAGATGTTCGGATCAATATTAGTTAATCTCACGATTAGATTAAGAAGAGAATTCATCTCATTCTTTTCCAGAATCAGTTTTTCTGACTCGTATAGTTCGGATTCATTTTTTCTTAGAGGTACACTTTTTCTATATTTCCCTGTCTTAGGAATACTTTCTTTGTTTACGATCTTTTTATATTAATAAGTTAGTTTGGAATGATTTTTCCTTAAGAAGGATGGAATCAATGTTGGCTCTATTGACAACTTAAATCCAACTAGACCACCTATTTTTGATAGAAATGATTATGAATATTGGAGAGACCATAGGAAGACATTCATTATCAATACTAGTGTTGATAATTTTGTTATGCATACTGGAGGATATAAAATTCATGACAAAGAATTTACTTCCTCCACAAATCACGAAAATCATGAATATGAACTGAATTATAAGGTATGCAATACTTTTATTTTCTCCATAACTAGAAACATATATATCAAAATTTCATCCTGTGAAGCAAAAAATTGTATTTTGAAGAAACTTGAAGTTAATCACTATGGAACTTCCAATGTTATTGAAACAAGAACAACCATGCTCAAAACTTAATATCATGGCTTTAACATTCCTTATAGTGAACCCATATGTAAGGTGCAACAAAGATTCATTAATATTGTGAATATATTACTATCCATGAGTGATAAAATATTATACGATGAAGATCTTGTTGATATGATCATAGACATCATGACTAATGAGTTGGAATCGAAGAGGACAGCTATAGATGAGAATAGAAAGGTTACTCAGATTTATTTATATGAGTTGTTTGGAACTCTTCTTCCGCATGAGACTAGAATGAAGAGAGATGCCTATAATTTAATGAAGACAAATAGAAATGGTAGTTTTTATTTTACTACTACTTCTCAATCATATGAAATCTAGGACTCCTGAGAGAGTTACTAGATCTAAGTATAAAAATGTTTTTATCCAATCAGAATCCAGTGGAAGTGAATCCTCATAGAATGTGTTATAATATTTTTCTCTAAGGATGAACAAGATATATGGACAGAGGAACATTCTATCTATATACTAGTAGAAATAAAAGAAAGATAAGAAAGATTCATAAGTTACATGTTATGAATGCAAGAGAGCTGGAAACATAAGTTCTAATTGTCCTATGTTGAAGAGAAAATAAATAAAGGAAAATCATTTTGAGAGAAAGAGAAATAAGTGTTTCATGTCTAAAGATATGAATTCTATGAAAACTAATGAGACATGGAGTGTCAGTAGTGGATACTCTTCATATGAATCTTCAGATTATGAATCTTCTGGACAGAAGAATCTTGGTCTAATAGCCAGAAAACCTATTGAAAATCAATTATTAATGGATAAGGTAAAAAATGCTAAATCTATGACCAATATATTGTTGAATGATAATGATAGTAAATATTATAACTATTTGGATGAAGAATCTTCTTCTGATGAAGATAATACTTAAACTTACTATGAAGAAGTTTCTGGGATTGCCAAACTCCTTGAGATTGAGAACTCAAAAATCAAGAAATTTTTTTAAGGAAAAATATAGGAATAATATTATTACTAATGAAATATAAAATCTTTATAAAGATCCTGATAAGAAATATTTGGATTTCAGAAGTATTTAAAAAAATCATAAGGAAGTAAATCTTGAGAAGAATATAATTTCTAAAGATCTAGAAAATATAATTTCTATGAAAAATATTTTCAAGCCTAGCTCTAGTTCCAAGTCAAATATTATTGAAGACAAGAACATGGTTATCAAACTGAAATTCGAAATATTTTACTTGAGGAAGTGTTTGTAATACATTACCTTAGTTAATGAAAATTTTGATAAAATGTATTCACAAATCTGACCTCTAACGAATTGTTCTGGTTTTGGTTATACTAATTCTAAAACAATTTTTAGTAATAATTATTTCTTAATCAATGTGATCCATTATACACTAAGGGTCAGTTTTTTGGACACTAGGGAAAAAATGTTCCTTAAATAAAACCCAGTATTTAGGATTTCATAAAGCATATTTTTGTAAAAATATATCAGTGCCTAAAATTTTTCTTTCTATGAATTATGGATCCAAGAAAGTTTGGATTCCAAAAACCTAACTTTTTCTTATTTTCAGGAAAATTGAGAAGGTACCAACAAAAATACTTGGTACATGGATAGTGGATGTTCCCGTCATATGACTGGTACAAAAAACCTATTTTGAAGGAATTATCAAGAAGGAAAGAGGAAATGTATCTTTCGGAGATAATGCTTTGGGAGAAATTATTGTTATATGTAACATCTTTCTTATTGAAAAAACATTGATTTCAAATGTTTTATTCATTAAGGGTCTTATGCACAACCTCATTAGCATAATTCATTTATGTGATGATGGTTACATTGTGAATTTTAGAAATAACAAGTCCTTAGTACACCATTCCAAGGAAGAGTTTATTTTTTCTGCCCACAGGAAAGAGAATGTTTACACACTAGACAAAGAAGACCATAGAAGAAAATATTTACCTTTCATTAGTGCAATGGATGATCATTATTGGTTAGGGAATATAAGGTTATGACACTATATCCTAAGGATCTTATGAAAACTTTATAAAAAAATATTTGTTAAGGATCTACCAGAGCGTAGTTTTGATTTTTCAAATGTTCGTGACCCTTTTCAAAATGGAATGCAACTTAAATAATGTTTTAAATCAGTCGGTGAAGTCTCAAATAATAATCCACTATAGCTAGTGCATATGGATATTCTTGTTCCTACACAAACTCGAAGGATTGGAGGCAAGAATTATGTATTTGTCTTTGTTGATGATTACACTAGATTTCCGTGGGTCTATTTTCTATCAAATAATTCTGAATATTTTTCTTATATTAATAGTTTTAGAGACCTAGTTAAAAATGAGAAAAACCCTCCATTGATAACTATTAATAGTGATCATGGTGGAGAATTTCAAAATTCAGATTTGGAAATTTTTTCTAGTAGAAAAGGCATTACTCAAAACATCTCAGCACCCTGAACACCTCAAAATAATGGTGTTGTTGAAAAAAGAAATAGAATTCTTCTAGAGATAAAATGAACCATGGTGAGTGAGTATTCTTTAGCCAATAATTTTTGGGATGAATCTGTAATTACTTCTTGTTATACTATAAATCGAGTTTTGATTAGACCTTTTAGTAATAAAACACTTTATTAGTTATGGAATGGAAGAAAACATAGACATTCCTACTTTATGGTTTTTGGTTGCAAGGTATTCATTATGATTACTAAAGATAATATACATAAATTCTCAACGAAATAATATGAAGGAATTTTCTTAGGATACTCCACAACTTCTAAATCATATAGAGTTTTCAACAACAATAATTGTACTATTGAATAGATAGTACATGTGAAATTTGATGAAACTGATCTTATAGTTTTTAAATAACCCCAAACTACATCTTCAGATGTGTTTTCAAAAAATGATTATCAATCTTTGATAGAAGATCCTTCTAATATGTAAAATGTACAAGAAGATACTTCTAAAACCTTTACCCCAGAATATTTCCTACCCTATGTCGATGAACAGGTTTTACCAAACCCAAATCAGTCATTTCTAAATAATCTTCCAAGTGATAGTATCATTGGAGATGTGAATCAACATGTAAGGAATAGAAGTTCTTTAAGAAATGAATTATAAAACCTAGTATTAATTTCCCATTTAGAACCAAAAAGTACTGATGAAGCTTTAGGTGATGATGATTGGATTAAAGCCATCCAGGTTGAACTAAATGAAATCAAAAGGAATAAAGACTGGATCTTGGTTGAATGACCCAAGGAAACATTTATTATTGGAGTAAAATGGGTCTTCAGAAATAAGTGTGATGATAATGGAATCATTGTTAGAAATAAATCTAGATTGGTTGCTGAAGTCGATAACCAACAAGAAGGAATAGACTATGAAGAAACCTATGATCCATAATCTATTCTTGAATCTATTTGTATCCTACATGACTTTCCCACTTTCTCCAATTTCAACATTTCTAAATGGATGTGAAATGTGCTTTCCTTAACGGTTATGTTTAAGAGGAAGTTTTTTTGAACAACCTCCTAGTTTTGAAAATTCAAAATATTCTAATCACGTTTATAGACTTATCAATGATTTGTATGGACTTTATCAAGCCCATAGAGCTTGGTATGATAGACTTACATGATTTTTTCTTACAAATAATTATGTTATGAGAAATGCAGATCTATCTAATTTTATAAATAATGATAAGAAAAATGTTTTGATTGTTCAAATTTATGTTGATGACATTATATTTGGTTTAACTCAACAATAATTAACGGATTCCTTTTTGAATCTTATGAAACCTGTGTTTGAAATGAGTCTGATGGGTAAGTTAACATTTTTCCTTGGTTTTCAAATCTCTCAAAAACTAGAAGGAATCAAAATATCCCATAATAAGTATGCTAAATATCTTTATTAAAAGTATGGATATAACAACACTAAAAGTATAAGTACTCCCATTGGTACCTCAAACACACTTGATCTTAATGAAGCTACGAAACCAGTAGATCAAACATCTTTTAGTGGTATGATAGGAAGTTTACGTTACTTTATAGCTAGTTATCCAGACTTAATGTTTTCAGTATGATTATGTGAAATATATCAATCCAATCTTAAGGACTCTCATTTAGAGGCAGTGAAAATAATTTTTCACTCCTTAAAGGGAACCATGGATTTAGGAAAATTTTATACTTTTGGAAAAGATTTCGTTTTGAAACGTTTTTCAGATGCTATCTCTGTTGGATGTAAAATGGATAGAATGATTACATCCAAAACTTGTCATTTATTAGAAGATTCATTAGTTTCATGGTCATGCAAGAAGAAACACCCAGTATCACTTTCCACTGCTATATTAGAATATGTAGTAGCAGGAAGTTGTTGTGCCCAAGTGTTGTTGATGTAACACACACTCCTAGACTATGGTATCAGTTTTACCAAAACACAAATTTTTTGTGATAATAAAAGTGACATTACCCTTACTAAAAACCCCTCACATCACTCTCGTGAAAATAACATAGATACTAGGAATCAATTTCTTCGGGATCACACACATAAATAATATATCATTCTTCAATTTATCTGAATGAAATATCAACATGCGGATATTTTTAAAAAATATTTACCTTCTAATATATTTGAAAACATTAAACAGAAGTTATGAATGATAACCATAAGTTAATTCTCCTTATTATCTTCTTTTTGAAAACAATCTCCTTACAGTAATAAACTCTTTTTCATAGGGGGAGTACAATTTTTCAAAATTGTTTCATATTTTCTTGTAATGATGTTTTTCATTTTTATTAGTGGCGTTTTTCATATTTTTCATAATGAAGTTTTACATGTTTTTCTTAATGATGTTTTTCATATTTTTCATAATGACGTTTTACATGTTTTTCGTAATGAAATTTTACATGTTTTTTATAATGAAGATTTTCATGTTTTTCATAATAATGATTTAATGTTTTTCATAAGGAAGTTTTACATGTTTTTTGTAGTGATGTTTTTCATGTTTTTCATAATTAATATTTGCTAATTTTTTTCATAATCTAAAATTTTCGTAATGATCATTTTCAAAATGAAGATTTTCGTAATGAAGATTTTCGTAATGAAGATATGCGTACTCAATGTTTTTTCATACTCATGTTTTTTTTCGGAATCCAATGTCATTCAAGAAGAATTTTCCTCAATTCGAATAATTCTCCTGACAATCCGAAATGTATGATTCTTTATTGAGATTTCGTAACGACCTTTTATTTTCTGGAAGTTTGTTTTGTTTTTAAAATTTCTCATATTCTAGTTTCCATAAATCCGAATTTTTTCCTTTAAAAACATCAAAAGATCTGATCCTACCAAATTTCATTGCAGCTATCATTTCAACCATCACATCTAATTAGAATAAATCTCAGCAATTGGATTGAGATAGGAAGATGAATCATTTCATAAAATCCTATAAAAGGGGACCCCCGATAGTCTTCCCACATCAGTTTTAATGCTTTTGTTTGTCGAAGCTCTTCCCCACATCAAAAACCCATTTAAGATTTTCAATGGTTTCTCAATTCCAAATATCTGGTGAAGTTCCTTCTCAATAGATGTCATATGACATGCCGATTGCGGAGTGGCAAGTTTACAAGGAGAGGTTGGTGCATCTGAACTTCTTCAACATGTTTGATTCTATTATTTAAAAGAATATAAAGCATAATGGATGGGGGAGTGTATCCATATCAAAGATAAGAGCTACTTATGTTGTGTATCCGGATATACTCATTGAGTTTTATGAGTCCGTTTGTTTCTTTAAGGATGATGGGAGAGATAAGATTTCATTCCAGTGTTATGGTAAAAATTATACACTTTTTTATACCAAGGTTACTGGCATGGTAGGGTTATCTTATGAAGGGGAAGCCGAGTTCTATTCCCACAAGCTTCCATATGTTCAAGGATGTTTTATCAAGGTAAAAGCTATGGAGTGTCTTGGACATACAGATGTCATGACTCTAAAAATTACGCATTTACCAACAATCAATCGGATCCTTGAGTTATGGGTTCATGGTTTTATCTTACCGAGAAAGGGTGACAAGTACACGATGAAGGAAATTGAGATGTATATTATGGATTTTTTGGTAAATCTAAGGAAGATCAATCTGATGAAGTATTTTATCATTACAATAGAGAATATCAAGAATGGGAATTTGAGAGCACAAATAATCATGTATCCTACCCTACTCTCCAAGTTGATTGTTCAATGTCTTGAGTCCTTCAAAATCCATTGCATTTCAAAGAAAAGGAATTGAAAAGTCATATTTTTAAGCAATGATTCTTTGAAAAGAATAAATGTTGTATTTTCTAAAGATTCCAGAGAGTTTTATGATCTATATGTGGAAGAAGCAGAAGATTTTCCAAATAATGACGAAGAGGTTGAACCATCGAAGAAGTATGGAATCCCAAGGAAACTAAAGGAAGTGGAAGAAGCAGAGAAAACCCCTAAGGCCAAAGAAACACAATCTGTACCTCCAAAGCCCATTTAGCAGAAAGCTTATCTGGAATAGGTTGTAGCCAAATGGAGAGAAGAAAAAAAATCATAAGGAAGGAGAGCCACCGTTTGGTCTAGATCCTACTGAGGCAAAGCCTCTAAAAGAGTATACTGCTGAAGTACTTGAGAAACAAGCCAAAGAGAAGAAGTAGAAGAATAAGATGTCATAGTATGCGATTTTTCAATCCCTTCTATGAGATAATGAAATATCATCCGAATAAATTCCCTTACCGAAATCATTCTTGATTGTTTCTTTAACTAAGACTCTGGGGAAGAAGTTCATGACTCCAGAAAAAGTACTAGAAAAGGCTGTCGAATAAAAGGATTATGTGGAAGAAGTACAAGAAGCTAAAAGAAGTGATGATACTGGTGATCTCATAAAGCATGTTGAAAAATTCTATGAGAAGGAATGTGCTTATGAAAAATTGTCAATACAGAATTCTCAATCCAGATCGTAGAAACATCCTACTCCTGGAATTGATGAGAAGGTAGAAGAGGAGGAGAACATGTTATCTGAGGAAGAGAGTCATAATCATGACTTCATTCATCCTGATGATATTGTGGTTGGAGTCGAGAAAGAAAAAATTGATGAAGGTAAGATTGTTCAGTTGTCTGAAAGTAAGCATGAGTCTCTAGATGAAGAAGTTGTTCCGAGAACTAATAAGGAAAAACATGAGGTTGCTGATACACCTACGATACAAATATTAAGGAACAAGGATGTTGGTGGATCTTGTAAAAGGACTATGGTTGAGCTAGTGGAAGAACCATCATAAAAAAAGTGTTATATTCAGAGTTATCATCTTTAGGACATGATTTTGTCATTCAATCTCTGAAAAATCATGATGACACCATTCCAATCATTCCAACCATTGACTCCAGATGACAGATGCTTCAACATAGCTTGAATCAAAAATCAGATTCTGTATCCATGGTGATGGATAGGTGTGTAAAGATTGAGGCTGATCACAATAATTTCCTTATCGACTATGATGCCCATAGAAAATCTGGTAAGAAAATGATTAGCTAGTCAAAGAATGTAGTCAATGATCTGAAAGAGCTTCATGAGTATCAAGATGATGTTAAAAAATATTTTGATAATGAATATAAAAAAATCAAGGATCCCACAAATAGCATTAATGAAATGTTAAATCTTGAGCACAATACTCAGATTCAAGAGGCCAAGGATCGGAATGGGAAGTTGAACTCTATAGCCTAAGGCTGGAAGAGATAAAGGGATCTCTTGATCGAGATTGAAGAAAAGCTATTAAGACAAGATGACATGTTGAAATCTTAGGCATATGCTCTGAAGGCTCAGGATGATAGAATCAAATCCTTAAAGAAACTAGTAGAGGAAGATCACAAGGAGCTAAAGAAGCTGAAAACCATTGTCAAGAAATTGATACCCAAGGAAAAGGAAGGAAAATAAATCTGATCTTTTGTTTTATTTTCTTTCCATGTACAAATTCTCCCAATCATAATGAAATTATGGGATGCTTGTTTTTGTTTGGATGTTTGTACTAATATTTTAGTTACCAAATTTTTTTCAATCCCCTCATATTATTTTTGAAAATCACAACGGGGGAGAAAGAAAAATAATTCTAGAAAAGAAGAATATATCCCTAAGTAAGGGGATTTTTTCATATAGAGATTTCCATACTCAAGTTAATGAAAAATCCCATTATGTAAATCCAGAATATGATCCTTAGTGTTCCAAAGCCTAATGGGGAGTTAGTCATATTCATCTTTGCCAATGTAGAAAGGGAGATAAGTTGTATTTCAATGTCTAGAAAAAAATATCCATTTCCTTATATTCTTTTTCATAAGGATGTTTGTGCTTTCCAAAAAGGTGGATATTGTTGCGTCAATAAGGTTTTCCTTATGAATCTTCCATCCCTTCATACTTGGGGGAGATTGGTTAGTCAATAAGGATTCTTTATGACATTACCATTCCTTCTTGTTTTGAAAATCACAAACACTTTATCTCAAGGAAATTTCTTTTTACACTATGATTTACTTCTATAAGGAATAATTTCATTACCCAAGGAAATTTATCCTTATCATGTTTTCAATGATCATATCTAATTTTTTTAAATTGTATAATTTGGTTTGAAACCAAAACCTTGGAATCCTATAATTACCTAGAAATGAAGCATTCTACTTTTGGATCTAAATTCTCATAATTCTGATTACGAATTCCGGTTACAAACCTTTATAACTTCCAACTACGAATTCTGATTAATAATTCTAGTCACGAACTCATCTGAGTTCTGACTCCAAATTCTGATTACAAATTCTGGTTACGAATGCTTCTGAGTTCTGACTCCGAACTCTGATTACAAATTTTAGTTATGAACATCTCCAAGTTCTGTCTCTGAGTTCTCTTAATACAGACTTCGAACTCTTATGAGTTCTGACTCCAAATTCCCATGAACTATGAATCTGAACGTTTTAAGTTCTGGTTCGAAATTCTTTTGAATCCAGATTCTGAATTTCCATAAAATTCAGACTCCTGAAATATATAGAGTTTAGGTTCTGAACTCTTTGAAAAAAAAATCTGAATAACCATGTATTATAGACACTGAATTCAATTTTTGTTAGACTATGAACATTCGTATTTACTTAGATTGCGAATATTGGATTTTAGTTATGTAACCATAATTTTTCTAACTCTTTTTTTTGTTATAAAATGATATCTTGCATTCAGTTACTAACTAACCATTTTTTGAGTGACACATGTAAAGGTCCCTCCAAAATTCAAGGGAAAATATGATCATTGGAGGAGGGATCCGACTATTGAAGTCATTCCTATAAATAGAAGCTTATTTGAAAGAGCTCACCACTTTGGATGAACTGTTCTATGACTCTAGAGATTACATGCTGTTGAAGTTATTTCTAGAGAGATACATTCATTTCATTGTGAATACTAAACTTCTGGTTCAGATTTTCTTTTTGCAAATCTGATTGTTGCTCTGTACAATCGAGGGATTCCGGGGATAGGATGAAAGAGGTTCCAACTACCTTGAATTTGAGGGCTTGCAGGGATAGCAAGACAAAAACCGATCTGTATATCAAGGTTTTACCCTACTGTGGGTAATACAGACTTTCTTGAAAGTATAAATCAAGGGACATTTATCCATGTTTGTTGGATACCCTTCTCTTTGGGTTAAATGATTTACTACTTTTTACCTATTCTTTTCATGTTTTCCACTGCATTTGTATTTTTAAGGAAAGTATAACTATCTTATACATCCTTATACCTGAACTCTGATTCAGTTAGATTCTATACACATTATGGTAGAATCTTCATCATTGTAAACTTTCATTATGTTTCATTTTCGGAACCATCATTTCTGGAATTTCTTTCTCGAAATCATATATCCAGAATCAAGCAAGTGTGTAGAACTAGAGGTTTTTTGAATTACTTTGTTTAACCTTGTTAAACCTAATCATATTTAATATTTCCAAAGTAATTTTTTAATGTTTATAATTCACCCCCTCTTGTATATTTAGCATCATTAGATACTCCACACTGTATATCTTTTATTTCGATCTTACATTTGGTATGATAGAGTATATCATACTCACATACCATCTCAACAGAGCCTTATTCTATTAAAATGTAGGGTCTTCATGCCAATGGATTCTTTAATGTAAACCCCATGTAATGGAGGCTCACCCTAGCTAGAGGAGATAGTTCAAAATATGAAGCTAAGGCGAAACCAACCCAAGAAAATACAAATATGGATAGGTGGGAGCTGCAAAACAATAACCATTGGGTTAAAGGTGTTTTTACATAGGTCAATGTTAGCTTATCGAAACCTCTAGATAAGCTAACCAATATAATCTCATGATCATGCCATCTTATTTTATTTCTGTCTGATTGCATGGTTTCATTATTTTTTATGTGTGGTCGCGATCACATAGGTAATGAAATAAACAAGCATGAAATGATGGAAGAAATTAAAACCAGATCTGTGCGTAAACATTTTCAGAACATGGTTAATCACCTAAGAAAGAATCACATAATATTAAAAAGCATGTGATAATGAGAAACTAAACATAATGGATTGAAATCCCTCAAATACCATATTATGTTAGACCAAGCCTTCCATTACATGATTAAGGGAAAGACTCAATAAAAGTATGTGTCTAACCAACCCTTTTTGGGACACTTACTTTTTTAATGGAAGCTCTTATGAACGTTTCAGGTTGACTTAAACATTCTACATCAATAGGAGTAGCCCTTGTTAGACTTGTTGTAAAATAGAGGCAAGTGTGGAGGAAATCCAAGTCATCATTTCGGGATTAGGTAGTCCACTCAACAGATCAAGGAACTATAAGCTCACAGCAGGCAAAAACATTCCTACCGAAATACATTTAAATAGCTTGACCAACCCTTGTTGGGGTTATACGAAGGGGAATATGGATACTTAACACAAGAATGTCATAGAAACTAGGTGTTCCAAGATCAATGGTGGGGGTTTTTGGGCCTGATAAAATAGTGGGATAATTAATAAATTTATTTATTATTCTTCATAAAATGTAATCAAAAGGCACCGATAAATATGCTCGTTTAATTTTTAGAATCATTATGAAAAACTTGTCAACAACATTTTCTTTGGATCAATTCTGGATAAAGAGAATATCCTCAACGATGGTAACTTTTTGGAATGGTTTATGCCCTATCGGGTTATCCATCACCATGAATGAATGTATTACGTGCTAGAGTCCTCACTTCCTAATTCGCTTTCCAAGGGGAAAGTGATGACGATTTCCTGGTCTATGATCAACATTTGAATTATGCACACGACGTTCTGTATATGATGTTGTCATTAGTGTCTAGTGAGCTCATGAAGTCTCATGAACACATGGATTCTTATAGCATGCTCTATCACGACTAATTCTTATACAAGGAGAGAGAATGATTGAAAATGTTTGAGATCTCTAAGGCTCTATTTCAGAGCAATATTAGAATTTTTTCCCCATCTTGTCCTCCTATAGTCAGGATCATTAGATACATTGAGCACTTAGAGGTTATAGGGTTTAATCTCCCCAAAGAACTGGGTACTAATCTCATTCTTTCATCACTCCCCCAGAGGTTCTCTAAAATTGTTGTAAATTTCAACATGAACAATATTGAGAAGTCTCTATCAGATCATCTTATCCTCAATCGACAAGTGGAAAATGATATGAAGTGTGAAAATCCTTCTATCCTTATGGTGAATAAAAGGAACATGAAGGCGAAGAGCATTAAGCCCAAAGATACTTCATGGCCTTCAAGAAAAGGAATATCAAAGGGGAGGCAAGAGAACATGGGGCTATTTTATAAACATTTGGAATGAAGGGACACTGGAAGAAAAATGAAACCCAGCCAAGAAAGTAGGGGGAAGCTTCAAGTGAATTTGTTAACGAATGTAATATATCTATTTCTACCAATTAGGTATTAGATATTTCTTGTGGTTCCTACATCTGTATCCAAAAAAAGAAACCATGTAGATTCTGAATGATTGACCAATGTGAGGTGGATCTGTGAGTAGCCAATGGAGCCAGACTCGTTGTTGTAGCTGTCAGAGACTACCACCTCACATTGCCTACTAGGATGTTCTTAGTATTAAAAGGATGTTATTATGTACCCTCGGTAACCAAAAACATTATTTATGTATCTAGATTAGATACTAATGGATTAATCATCAAGTTTGGAAATTAATTTTGCTAATTTTATAAAGATAGAAGTCGTTTTGGTAGGGCACATTTATATAACGAATTTTACGTGTTAGACTACACAAACCAAGTAAAGGAAATCGATTACAAAGTTAATTCACATGAATCATACAACACCCAACTTTGCAATCACTGGTTAGGTCAAATCAATGAGAAATGTCTGAAAAAATTACATCAAGAAGGGTATTTAGATTCCTTCAAACTAAAACCACTTGGTGTATGTCATGCGTGTCTACAAGGAAAATGGACCAAAGCCCCATTCGGTGAGAAAGGTGAAAGGGACATAGAACTTCTATAATTAGATCACACATATGTGTGTAGACCATTTCCAATTGATGTAAGGGGTGGGTTCTTGTAAATCATAATTTTTTCTAATTATTTTATTAAATATTGATATATTTACTTAACGAGGTATAAGTCAAATCCATTTGATCTGTTCATATAATACATGAATCAAGTTGAGAACCAACATGGTAAGAATATTAAGAAACTCTTCTCAAACAGAGGAGGAGAATATCTTAATCTGGACTTCATTGATTTCATACAGGAGTTTGGGATTTTATCTAAACTCACACCTCTTTACACGCCTTAGTGGAATGGTGTTTGTGAAAGCAGGAACCCCGACCTATTGGTCATGGTGAGATCAATGATAAGTCATGTGATTCTTCCATTATCTTTTTTGGGATATGCATTACAAACATCAGCAGACATATTAAAGCAAGTACCACCTAAATCAATAAATGGTAGTCCATATGAGTTATGGAGTGGATACAAACCCATGATATTAAATTTACATGTGTGGGGTAGCGATGAATTTATTAAGGTCACTTTCGGTAACAAACTCGCACCCCAAGGAACAAGGTGTACCTTTATAGGATATACCAATGAAACAAGGGGATATTAAATACACAACCCCTTAGATAAAAAGGATACAGTGGAAAGAGACACCATATTCCTTGTGATGGAGAACATCTCTAAATGAGATAGTGGGAGCGATATAAACTTTGATGATGTCGAGGCTTAAGATATACAGGAGTTGGTACAAGAATAGATTCCACAATACCCCGTGGAAGAAAAAAACTGTTCCAGAGACACAATAATTGTGTAGGATCATGAGAGATGTGTGATAACCCGAAAGATATGGTTTTCTTGTCACCAAGGATAGTGACTCATTATTTTTTGAAAATGATGATCCTCATACCCAGAATGAAGAAGTCGACGACACAGATGCTGCCATGTTTCAAGATGCCATGAATTCTGAAATGGATTCCATGTACCAAAACCATGTTTGGATTTTGGCAGATCCTCTAGTTGATGTAAATCCTGTTGGTAATAAATGGGAATTCAAGAAGAAGCTAGACATGGAGGAACAAGTCAGCACCTATAAAGCATGACTGGTTACAAAGGTTTTTAGACAACATCAAGGAATTGAATATGATGAAACCTTTTCACCAGTTGAGATGCTGAATTCCATCAGAATCCTATTGGAAATTTCCACTTACCATAACTATGAAATTTTTAAAATTAATTTCATAACAGAATTCTTAAAATGGACCTCCAGGAAGATGTCTCCCTGACATAACATGAATTTTTTGTGACTCAAATTATGCCAACAAGGTAAGGAAGTTGCATAAATCCATTTATGGATTAAGGAAAGCATAAATGTCATTTAACATTCATTTTGATGAATCCATAATAGAATTTTTATTGTTATGAATGTATGTGAGCCCTGTGTCTCCAAAATGTTTAGAGGAGGTGCAATCATTTTCCTAAGAGTATAGGTTAATGACATATTACTAATTGGAAATGAAGTACCTATCTTACAGTCAATTAAGGAAGGGTTGGATAAATGCATCTCTATGAAAGTCTATGGCGAGGGAGCATAAATTCCTAGGATCAAGATCCATCATGATAGATTCAAGAGAATGATGGGATTGATTCAAATTACACACATTAACAAGATACTGAAGAGATTATGTATGGAATAGTACAAGAGGGGATGGTTTCCGGTGTCACATGGCATTAATACATCCATGAAAATTTATCCTCAGACACATGTGGAAATAATGAAAATGGAAAGGATCCCTTACGCATCCCTGATTGGGTTAGTCATGTATGATATGCTATGTAATAGGCTTCATGTTGCTTAAGAATTATATGCGGTAGGTAGATATCAAGTTGATCCATGAGACCACAATTGGATCGTAATCAAGACTATCCTTAAGTATATGAGGCATACTAAGGATATGATCCTGGTTTGTGGTGAAGATAAGGAACTAGTCATCAGAGTACATGTAGATGCTAGTTTCCAGACTGATCATGATGAACTGAAGTCACAGACTGGATACATCTTCAGTTGGAATGGAGGTGCAGTGAGTTGGAAGATCTTAAAGGAAGGTTTGGTCACAGATTCCATAGCAGAGTTCGAATATATCACAGTTTCTGAGGTAGCTAAATAAGAAGTATGGATGTAAAGCTTCGTCTAAGAGTTAGATTTAGTACCTAGAAGCAAAGATCATATCACAGTCTATTGTGATAATACTGCAGGAGTGGCACTTGTAAAAGAGCCGAGGTCACATTAGTGAAAAAACACATACTTCAGAAGTATCATCTCTTGAGGTATTTTTCTAAGAGAGGCGAATTTGCAGTGAGTTGTATTTCCATGGAAGAAAATGTGGTGGAACCCTTGACTAAAGCATTGAATCAGTAGAAACATGATGATCGTCTGAGGTCTAGTAGACTTAAACACTACGGCAAAACAGGAATTTAGCGGCGGTTTTCAAAAATCCCCGCTAAATCGTGCGTCTGGAAACTATTCGCAGCGGTTTTCAAAACCATCGCAGAACGTTTCGCGGAGGTTTAAACCGCCGCTAAATGATTCAGCGGCCTTTATTTTTAATTTTTTTAATTTTTTTAATTATATATATATATATATATTTATTTATTTTGTATTTATTTCGTATTTATTTAATTTAATATATTTATTTATTTTATTTACTTATTTTATTTATTTATTTTATTTATTTTATTTATTTATTTATTTATTTTATTTATTTATTTATTTATTTTATTTATTTTATTTTATTTATTTATTTTATTTAATTTATTTATTTATTTTATTTATTTTCTTTATTTATTTATTTTATTTATTTATTTTATTTATTTATTTATTTTATTTATTTATTTTATTTATTTATTTTATTTATATTATGTATCCATGCATTCACATCCCATGCACATGCACATGCATGCCCATGCATGCCCATGCAATATCCATGCATGCCCATGCATTCCCATGCAATATACATGCATGCCCATGCAATATACATGCATGCCCATGCATGCCCATGCAATATAAATAAATTCTGCATCAGGTGAGATTTGAACCCCTAACCTCTTGCATTTTTTCCAAGGACTTTACCACTCCAGCAAGCTCGCCATGTGGTTAATAAACAGAAATTAATATACTTATATATATTAATTGAAAAAACAAATAATACATAAATAATAGATATAAACTCGATAATAATAAATATTAAATAATAAATATTAAATAATAAATAATAAATAACAAATAACAAATAATAAATAACGAATAATAAATAATAAATAATAAATAATAAATAATAAATAATAAATAATAAATAATAAATAATAAATAAATAATATATAATAAATAATATATAATATATAAATAATAAATAATAAATATTAAATAATAAATAAATATAAATAATAAATAATAAATAATAAATAATAAATAATAAATAAATAATAATAATTAATAAATAATTAATAATAAATAAATATAAATAATAAAAAATAAATAAATATAAATAATAAATAAAAAATAAAGACAAATAATAAATAATAAATAATAAATAATAAATAATAAATAATAAATAATAAATAATAAATAATAAATAATAAATAATAAATGATAAATGATAAATAATAAATAATAAATAATAAATAATAAATAATAAATAAATATAAATAATAAATAATAAATAAATATAAATAATAAATAAATATAAATAATAAATAATAAATAAATAATAAATATAAATAATAAATAGTAAATAAATATAAATCATAAATAAATATAAATAATAAATAATAAATAATAAATAATAAATAAAGATAAATAAAATATAATAAATAAAATATAATAAATAATAAATAATAAATAATAAATAATAAATAATAAATAATAAATAATAAATAATAAATAATAAATAAGGAATAATAAATAATAAATAATAAATAAAAAATAAAAAATAAAAAAAATAAATAATAAATAAACATAAATAATAAATAATAAATAATAAATAATAAATAAATAATAAATAATAAATAATAAATAAATAATAAATAATAAATAATAAATAATAAATAATAAATAATAAATAATAAATAAATATAAATAATAAATAATAAATAAATATAAATAATAAATAAATATAAATAATAAATCATAAATAAAGATAAATAATAAATAATAAATAAAGATAAATAATAAATAATAAATAATAAATAATAAATGATAAATAATAAATAATAAATAATAAATAATAAATAATAAATAATAAATAATAAATAATAAATAAATATAAATAATAAATAATAAATAAATATAAATAATACATAATAAATAAATATAAATAATAATTAATAATTAAATATAAATAATATATAATAAATAAATAATTAATAAATAATAAATAAAAATAATAAATAATAAATAAATATAAATAATAAATAAATATAAATAATAAATAATAAATAAATATAAATAATAAATAATAAATAAATATAAATAATAAATCATAAATAATGACAAATAATAAATAATAAATAATAAATAATAAATAATAAATAATAAATAATAAATAATAAATAATAAATAAATATAAATATAAATAATAAATAATAAATAGTAAATAATAATTAATAATTAATAAATATAAACAATAAATAATAAATAAATATAAATAATAAATAATAAATAAAGATAAATAATAAATAATAAATAAAGATAAGAAATAAATAATAAATAAATATAAATAATAAATAATAAATAAATATAAATGATACATAATAAATAAATAATAAATAATAAATAATAAATAATAAATAATAAATAAATATAAATAATAAATAAATATAAATAATAAATAATAAATAAAGATAAATAATAAATAATAAATAAAGATAAATAATAAATAATAAATAATAAATAATAAATGATTAATAAAAAATAAAAAATAATAAATAAAAAATAATAAATAATAAATAAATATAAATAATAAATAATAAATAAATATAAATAATACATAATAAATAAATATAAATAATAAATAATAAATAAATATAAATAATAAATAATTAATAATTAATTAATAAATAATTTATATAAATAATAAATAATAAATAAATATAAATAATAAATAAACATAAATAATATAAAATAAATAAATAATAAATAAATAATAAATATAAATAATAAATAATAAATAATAATTAATAATTAATAATTAATAATTAATAAATAAATATAAATAATAAATAAAAAATATTATATAATATATAATATATAATAAATAATAAATAATATATAAATATAAATAATAAATAATAACGAATAAATAATAAATAAATAATAAATAATGAATAATGAATAATGAATATTAAATAATAAATAATAAATCATAAATAATAATTAATAAATAATAAATAATAAATATATATAAATAATAAATAATAAATAAATATAAATAATAAATAAATATAAATAACAAATAATAAATAAAGATAAATAATAAATAATAAATAAATAATAAATGATATATAATAAATAATAAATAATAAATAATAAATAATAAATAATAAATAAATATAAATAATAAATAATAAATAAATATAAATAATACATAATAAATAAATATAAATAATAAATAATAATTAAATATAAATAATATATAATAAATAAATAAATAATAAATATAAATAATAAATAATAAATAATAAATAATAAATAAATATAAATAATAAATAAATATAAATAATAAATAATAAATAAATAATAAATAAATAATAAATATAAATAATAAACAATAAATAAATATAAATAATAAATAAATATAAATAATAAATAATAAATAATAAATAAAGATAAATAATAAATAATAAATAAAAAATAAATATAAATAATAAATAATATATAATATATAATATATAATATATAATAAATAATAAATAATAAATAAATATAAATAATAAATAATAAATAATAAAGAATAAATAAATAATAAATAATAAATTATAAATAATAAATAATAAATATAAATAATAAATAAATATAAATAATAAATATAAATATATATAAATAATAAATAATAAATAAATATAAATAATAAATAATAAATAATAAATAATAAATAATAAATAAATAATAAATATAAATAATAAATCATAAATAATAAATAATAAATAATAAATAGTAAATAATAAATAATAAATAATAAATAATAAGTAAATATAAATGATAAATAAATATAAATAATAAATAAGAAATAAGAAATAAGAAATAAGAAATAATAAATAAATAAAATAATAAATTATAAATAATAAATAAATATAAAAAACAAATAATAAATAAATATAAATAATAAATAATAAATAAATAAAAATAATAAATAATAAATAAATATAAATAATAAATAATAAATAATATATAAATATAAATGATATATAAATATAAATAATAAATAATAAATAATAAATAATAAATAATAAATAATAAATAATAAATAAACATAAATAATTAATAAATATAACGAATAAAGAATAAATAATAAATAATAAATAACCAGTTACAAATAATATATAATAAATAAATTAAAGTATATTATAAATGATAAATAATAAATAATAAAGGAAAGACATGAAAAAGTATGAAAAGACATGATAAGGGATGAAAAATCATGAAAATGTATGAAAAAGGAAGGAGAAGAATATGAAGAATGAGGTATTAGAAAGAATGAGAACGCATGAAAACTCATGACAACTTTGGAAAACTCCTTAATAATTCAACATAATCATCATAATAACCCACAAAAAACCATTGATAAAGATAACAAGTCATTGAAACCCAAATAAACAGTAATAAATGGAGCTACCGTTAAAACCCTTCAAAACGGTCATAAAGAGACAAAAATATTGCACTCACATTAACGGAGATAACTTAAGATCCGAGAGTCCATTTTACATCCGCGACCTGTCAAATCAATGATCCTGAAACGATCTTCAACCTGAAAGGTGATAGAGTCCGAATGGACTGGCGGATCGGAAGTTAAGACCATTTAAAAAAAAGCTGACGGGGAACGGGTGCTAGAAACGAGGCATTGAAAAACATAACAAACCCGATACCCACTAAAAAGGCCATAACATATGATCTAGGAGTGCATGTGGGCGCTGCGACCAGTCAAACTGAATCTCATGGAACGAGCTATGATCTGGAAGGTGGAGGAGGCTGAAATGAGACACGGATCGAAAGTTAGGTCCGTTTGAAGACAAGATCGACGAGACACCGGTGACGGAAACGGGGTTTTGGAGGCCTTCGGAGGGGTTTTTGGGGTCGAAAAACACGACAGAATCTTGTTTCTATTGAATTTGTGCGTAGCTCTCTTTACTGGCTTCGATTTGATATGTGGTAAAGCCCAAACGGACACCCGGAGCAAAAGTTATAGCCATTTGATGTTGGAGAACTTTTTTTTAACTTTTTTATAACTCTAATATCATCCACACCTTAGACCGTCTCATGGTTTTGATTATATGTGCCTCTAGATCTCTTCATGAGCTTCGATTTGACTAGTCTTGGCGCTTCAATGGACGCCCGGATCAAAAGTTATGGTCGTTTTAGTGATTTCGGGGTTTCTCACGATTTTTTATTTTTTTTTCATTTCATTTCGCGGTTGTTTTACCGAAACCGCCGCTATTTCAAGGCGGTTTTTTAAAAAACCGCCGCTAATCCTCGAATAAACTTAAATAAAAAATAAAAAATAAATTTTAAAAAAAATATTTTTTTTTGCCGTTTAGCGGCGGTTTTTTCGCGGCGGTTTTAAAAACCGCCGCGAAATGCCGGCCCGAAACACATTTCATGGCGGTTTTTAAAACCGCCGCGAAAAAACCGCCGCTAAATGGCGGTTTTCTCGTAGTGAAAGTCGTAGGCAGTTGGCTCTATTCGAAGTGGGAGTTTTTTAGAGTTGGTGTCCTTAGAACCAACTGTTTATACATTGATTACATAAATGTACAATTAATATATATTGTTCATTGTTCTGTATGACTATAATATTATAATGTCCTGGAATATTTGTTTCATTAATATGGTGATGGAATATCCCCACAATGATGATAACATTGAAATTTTATAACAATATTCAAAAATAATGTTCTACGGTTGGATGACATACTATGATAGGACAAATAGTATAAAGACCATCATGTGTGAGTACTCATAAGAATAAGAGACTCTTTCTCATGGATGCACTTGGTAATCTCCAAGATGGGAGATTATGAGAACAGACCCAGGAGTAGTAATTCTCCATGAATTAGTGTCATCAAACATTTCTATCAACAAGAATGTGTAATTGTCCTTAGACTGGAAGATTATCATTAACTCATGTCATGACTCTTGCACTTTTATTTCCTAATGAAAATTTTCATGCAGACAGTTGGTGGGAAGTAGTGTACATTGGGTGCATCATGAATGATATGTTGTTAATGGATAAGCCGAGGAAGGAATTTTCCCTTCCATATTTATGGAAGTAGATATCTCAGGACCTTTTATTGAAATAGAACTATCATCGAAATTCTATGGCCATGGTGTCACGATAAGTTTTTTCATGAAGTCAAAGAATGACTGATCAAGAATATAGGTTTCTGACACTGCCACGAATACTGCTTGATTAGATATTGAGGCAAAGAGATTAAATTAAATAGTAAGCGTTCGTATGAGGTGACATGACAATACATGGTCAACTTATTTCTCTTAGATGCCTTGACCCATTACATGACAATAATCTTGGAATTCAGGCAATCCCCCCTAATTCCATCAAGAAAGAGGCCTGGAGGGTCACACAATAAGTTTATCCAAGCCTCTCAAGTAGAATAAAGATTATTCACATATGTGGTTTAATAATTATTCAAGGAGACCTAAATAGTTTTAATATTGGAGGAATAATAAATTGAAAACAACATATACACGCAGTGGGCATTTAATATACATTCTATGTAGTTTTTATTTTGGAAAGGAAATCAAAAAAGAGTACACATCGTGTATTAATGATTACACGCTGTGTTGTTTTTCCGGTCAGGATTTTGAGGAAATAATATTGATTTATTAAATGATATTTATTATTATATGTGTGGGCGGATGTCAAGGAATTAATGATTTGAAATGGGTGTTTTCAATACGAGGTAGTGAAATAAATAACATTCGTAACAAATTTATTTATTTTCCTAACACTATAACCTCAAACCCGATTATAAATATCCTTACAAACCCATCAATTTTCCCAAATCGTTGTTCCCAACAATTTTGATGAATTCTCCCAACGATGAAAGAACTCCTTCCTCCAAGCGCACTCTCATGATTGAGAGAGATCCTCATCCATCGAATCTAGGTGATCTAATGTAGACAACACAAGAAAAAGTGTCTCCATGCTAGCACCTAGAGATTCTTTCGGAGACGTCCATAGATACGTGGTGCACATGTGGATCACTGCTAGCGGAAGTCTAACCATGGCTTCTGCGATGCAATGATGAATCACATCGTAATGTGATAAAAAATATCAATAAAGAAATAATTCCATATAAGGTACATATTATCAATTTATTAAATTAATTTTAATCAACTTGTGATGATTCTCATTTGTGTTTCCAGGACTATTCTTCTTCTTTGTCTATTTCTGTGATTCAATCTGCAGTGTCTGGAATATATCCTCATATTGATCCCAGATAGATCATTTCTAATGACAAAAATTCAAGTGGGAACATCCACCCACATGCTTCCAAGGTTTCTGAGACCTATAAATAATGATATGTTCATGTACCAAAGACACTCCAACAGTGTATGAGGTAGGGTTAATCACACATGTGAGGTTTGTGAAGAACTCATGGTCATGATACGTGTTACATTTATAGTAGTAATTATTTTATTTTTAGTATATCACATCATTCATGTGTTGTATATGTTATTTATGTTTGGGATCCCATTGTTGGTATCCTACAAAGATATACTCAGACTCGGGTTAGGAGGCTATAACACTATGGTACAGAAGAAGAACTAATGTATTTAGGAACACATATGGTATAGGTTCAATGATGTTATGTTGAGATGTATATCCTATATGATGGAAGGATATTGGTATTTTTCATGATATAGGTCTATGTGGTGGTTATTTTCATTTTTTTATTTTAAAATAGGGTAATATATTGCCTTTAATGAGATATATATTTTTTATTTAGAAAATATCATGTTCAATTAATATAGTTCATTCTATTACATCATGTGGTATGTTATATAACATTGGATGGATTTAGCTACGATATTTATATTATTCTTTAGGTATTTTAAAAATAATAATATATTTCTCCCATTGTGATTTATGTTTGTTCATACAGGAGGATGTAGTCTCCAAATAGCATCACATCTGATTGAGATTATTAGTCTATAACTTATGGTATATAGGAAAGAATAACTGAGGTAATGAGGAAGTAATTATCAATTTTATGTTGGTTGAGCTAGTATTGGGATTTTAAAAACATACAACTGTCAAAAAACAGAGTAAATGTTTTGACCAACTTCACCAATCAAGAAAACCATAGGGGGTTACTCTAACACAAAAAAATTTTAATCTTATTAAAATACTATAAAATTTTTTATATAATAATCATGAAACATACAACCATTATGATTATTTATTTTTAGGAGTTAATCTCAATGTCACGTTTGATAATTTCGATGTCATATACATTGTATATTGAAAATGACATTCTCTCCAGAGATGTAGAATATTCAATTTCCATGTTTTCACTCTAAAACTTTATCCCTCCCTAAATAACCATTTTTTCACCCCTCATGAATATCATTCATCCCACACATTATCATCCCTAAATAATCATTAATTTACCTCTTCTCCTCAATGCCTCTATTTCTAGATCTCTTCATCCCTCCATTTATAACACTCCAACCTCCCCAGTCATCCACATCCCTACATTCCCCTCCACACCTAAATTTCATCCCATAAATTATTTCCTAAAACCATTTTTGGGATATTTCCAATTGAAATACATACACAGTATATTCTTATAAAAAATATGCCTTCCAAATGCACCGAACCACTTCCAATTTTAAAATTTCCCATATACATAATCAAAAATATTGCAAAAGATTAATGATATTTCATTCCTAATTAAATTTCAGAACCACAATAAATGTCAACCCATTCATGACAAGAAACCTATGTAGTGATGTAATTATTAATTATTGTACCTATCCCCCCTCCAACATCCCATTAAAACAATAGGATTTTGTAGGCCTAATGTTATTTAAATTCTTTTTTTTCTCTCAATTGAAAATAATTTCATTATCATCATTTCTATTTTTCCATTATCTGTTCCATGACATATAAACATGAATTTGTTTCCCTAAATTATATTAAATTAATTATCTCTTGTTTTACATCCAAAAATTTTAGAAGGGACAATGTTTTTGGTCATGTGATCTCAATAAGTGAACATAATTGAATTTTTCTTTAGGTATATAAAACTATCTTCCATTGATATTCTTTTAGTTTGCATTTTTTCTATAATAACATTTAAATATAGTTCATCATTCAATTGATATTATTTCGTATCAAAGGGTTTGATAAATATTTGTCATATTTTTAGGTAATAATTTCATGTCATATAATATTTGTATTCCTATATTTTGATCTCATGTTTCTAAAATATAAATTTATATTCCAGCTCTTTTTGATAAAATTATTGGTCATCTCTTAGCTGTAAGAATTTTTTTAAATATTCACATTATAATCCTTTTTTCTTTTTTAATTTTCTTATCTAAAATGAACTACATCATCAATTTTTATATTTATTTCAAAAGAACACACACAAACACAATGATATATATATATACATATATTTTCCACACATAACAATTCTTTCAGATCATATGTATTCTCTTCATAAATATTTATTGAGTATATATACATTTTTCAAAGTGTACCCCCTAATATATTGATTACAAAAATGGTGATATTATAATGATTATACCATAATCTAGATTCTATAATCTAATATGTATACATAAACTATATAAATGTACAATAAAATATATAGTATCTAATAATGTATACTGTAAAAATTTATATATGTTAATCTCTTTTATATTAATGAATTTAATCACAAATTTTATATATATGCATTGTAATATATGAGAGGACCCTAATTTTGTGTCTATATATAAAATATAACCACATGGATTCAGAAAAATATAATTTTCAATATATATATATATATAAATATTCATGAAGACTTTTTCATATCATTTTTTTAAACACAATTCACTTATATATTCACCTACATGTAATGACGTGGAATTTTTTATTCAATATGCCTACAAAATCATATACTCAGTATAAATGTTTGTGCATATTCATGAAGACACATATCCTTTATATGAATTCAATAACCTGATCTATATATATACATATCTTATGATATAAATGTACTTTGATAAATCCAACTATTTATAATAAATGCAATTTACATTACAAAATCTTTTCATTCTTATCATGAAATATATAGGTGATTTTATATGAAAAAATATTATATATTCATTATGCATTATGTTAAATATTTGTACAATTTAGTATAAACTCATGTTTAATATATTACGTTAATATTTTATTTTTCCCTATAAACATATTTATTGCAAGAATTTCATAATAAATATTCACGAGATATTTATAAATATTTTCCCATTAAAGTGTAGGAAAAATAAATTAGAACCATTTATTTTAATTATAATCCTCTCTAAAAAATTAATTGTACATTATTTTTTAAAATAGTTTGGTATTAAGTATATGATATGTTATAAATTATATTGTCTTCAGCCTATTTCCATCACAAGGCATGAAAAAATCTCATCAATTATTATGATTTTATTCAAGAGATTTGAGGAATTGATTTATTTCCAATTTGATCATTAGATTATAAGATTATTAAATTTTAAAATTTCATTAATTTTTTTCTCCCATAAATTAATTTTTACTAATTTTTCTTTTCCACCCTAATTATTTTCTTCAAAAAATTAAAATCCCCTTCGTGAATTTTTTCATTAAAATTGAATATTTATAGGAAACATTATTTATATTTAATTTTTTTATTGTAATATAAAATATGTGTTATTTTTTTAATTTCAAGCACACCATTTCTTGGATTTCTATAAATTTTATAATAATTTTAAACATTTTTATTTATCAATTATTACATATGGTGAATTATTATATATACCATTTTTAGGGGCATGGTATTTGTTTTCAATAAATATAATTTTGTGAATTTATAAGGTTATATGAGTTGGTTGACCCTATACCAATTCAAAGGAATCATTTTCAAAATTCAAAACATTTTCTACGTTTTTTTTATTCTATTCATTAGGTTACCCTATTTTGTGAATATATTGTTTTAAAGAATAAAAATTATGAACATGTTATTGAAATGTTTCAATTAGTATATCCATATATATATATATACATGTCTATCCATATAAATATTTTTCCTTCCAATAAAAGTTTCTATAAAATAACAATTGACATTATGTACAAAACTCCAGATTTTATGTTCTATTATGTTAGTGGATGGTCATAATCCCTTATAATTACAACCCTGTAATTTTAAATTATTGATTGTTCATCGTTTAATTTAAAATATTAGGAAATTTCTTAATGATGTTGAGAGGTTGAATCTACCTTCAATTGAATCTCCGTATATTGAAAGGGAAAATCATGATCCACATTATAATGTCATGGAAACAATTTTTCTAATTAATTATGGATTATTTGGAATCAATTATTGAAAATAGTTTAACGAATTTTTCACTTATCATATATGCATCTATATAATTATTTTCACATCATATTTTTAGAAAATTCATCGTCTATGAATTTATAAATTTTCCAACTATAATTTCATTTTTTGTACATTCAAAAAAACAAAAAATATATTCTCAATATATTTTTTAGAAGCTACGAGAGGTGTAATTAATTTTTAATACATTTTCTCAAACATACATTTTTTAATTTAATTTAATATAGTGAAATTAAAATTAAAAATATGGTAAGTGGTTACAATTTTATTTCAATATTATGGGCTTCAAACTATTAATTCAAATCCTTATTTCTACTAAAAAATTTTATAGACTGAGTATAGAAAAATGACCAACATAGTAAAAGTGAGATTCTAATTTTTCTTAAATGAGAAATACCAATTTTTTCCATTTTCAATAATATTAGTAAATAAAGGGTAATTTGTCTTTACAAAAGATAATCAATGGAAATTTCCATTTATAATATAAAAATATAACAATAAAATGATATTTGTTTATTTAATAAGTGTTTTTATATAGAGGCTTTTTTTTTATTATATTAGAAAAAAATTTAAATATATGGAATAAAAATAAATTTACAAAAAAAATTATTCAAACACTTAAAACAAATTAGTTTCAAACATATGATTATTTTGATCAATATATATTAGAATAAAGCTCAAATATTTATTATGTTCGAAATATATATTTTAAGTCATGACTAATATTGGGTTCTTACATGCATAAAATGTGTCTACAAATAAAATAAATATATGTATTATTTTAAAACTAATATTATTATTTTAAATTTCTTTATTAGTTTTTCGTTATATTATATTTTTTAAACACATGGCTGTAATAGTTTTGTCTCACTTATAACAAGTGATATATACTTTATATATAATATTCATTGGAATTTTATAAATATTTTTATTAAATAGAATATATATATTAAAAGTTTCCTCTAATTTTTTTATTAAATTTTATTTTAAAATATATTTATATTCCATCTAATAAAGGATTACTTTATTAAAAAATTGGTTTCGGTTTTAATGACAAACACTCAAATAAGAAATTCTAAATTCTCTAAATCTACAGATATTTACTGAGTAAATTATTATTTTAAAATGGCCAATAGTGGAATAAATTATATTTTTATATACTTCCCTTTCATGTAATAAATAATCTTGTAATGGTATCTCATTGAAATCCAAATTCAATTAGAAATCATTTAAATTTTTTTGAATAAAGGCATTTTGAGTTTTATGTTATTAAATGTTATATCCATTTTCAATGCATTATGTTATATTATATTATTAATTAAATGGATAAAACAATTTAATTATTTTAAGGAAGTATATATTAATTTTTAAAAAAATTTATTTATAAATTTTCCATATTGAATTATATATTTAAAAATATTATTCATTTATTTTTTTATTATTTATCTATTACTTTTCATTTTTTTACATATCTTCACATTCAATTTCTTCAGGATTAACGTTTTTTATATATAATAGATACAGAAAACCATATTTTTATTCTTATAAAAAAATTATTTATCACTAAATACATGTAAATAATTTATTGTGATATATTCATATTTAAGAAAAATCGTTGATATATTTTTAACGAAATATGTACACTTACATTTTTTATTTAATATTTATACAGACTAATTATATAACATTTTAATTTATAATTTTTTTTAAAATTAATTTTCATTCATTCAGAGTATGAAAAAATCATAATTGTCAAGTAGTGTTCAAGAGTATATTTACCATAACTCTCTTATACAGAAATACTATTAACCGGATTTACCACATTGAAATATAATTTATTTTTTTAAAAATTATAAAATTTATTAACATATAAATGATTCTTATTAAAAAAATAGATTTCAAATATAATCAATTATACAATAATAAATCACAATGTTTCTTTATTCCATTTATGATTTCCATGCATATCTATTTTTCGTTTACCAACATATTTCAGCAATAAAAAAATATCTTCTTGTTTGAAAATTAAATAAAGAAGTGTAAAACTATGTTATCATATGGGAAATGTACTGGATTAAACTATAAAAACAGTTTTTTATATAATTATAATGTTTTGGAATTATTTTATAAGTAATTTTATTGAATTTTCTCTATATAAAATAATTCCCATCATTAAATTATATATTATATCTGTTATCTAAAAAGTGTACATACTTCACTAAACCTTGAGTATACTTTATATTTCCCCTCATAAATTAACAATTTATATATAACATATCTTTTATTTTATCATATATGACTCTTATATAGTTTAGTAGACTAGTTCTTACCCAAATCCATCATATATATTATCTTATCCATGTCCTTCTATTATATTATCATATAGGGTTTTCCAGCTACGCAAGACCCAAATATTATACTACATACAAAATCCTAATCCTATTAGGATCAACTATGTTTTTATTTCATTACAAAATATAATCAATTGGAACCTAGAGTTGTTACACCGTACACATATGATTTTTTTTATAAGTGTTCACATTGTAAAAAAACTGACACTTAGTATTTTAAAGGGGCTTTACAAACACACATTTTAATATCATTTCATAAATATAAGTATAAATGTTTCTAAATTTTTTTTATTAATACCATATATATCCATGTAAATAAATTTCATTAAAACAGATTAATTCATACTAATTTATAAAGAAAAATATTTATATAACTTAGAAAAATATAAAATCCCATCAAATTTACATATATATTAATACAGACCATGCATATTGTAGATGAATCAATTTTAGGTAAATGTTTAAAATCATAAAAAAAATCATCACAAACGTAAGAATTGTGTGATAGATAACCAAACAAAACATTTTTTGAAAATTTATAAGGCATGAGAATTGTGAAATATCTGACCCAATGTACCATTATATATAGATCAAAACTCAAGAGAGACATAATTCCAAAGAAAAAATATAAAAATAATATTTATAAATCATAGTCAATATTTACAATTGAGTAAATAACCTATAAAATAATTATAGTTTAATATAAATTCATTTAAATCATATACAAAAAAACATTAAACTACATATATATATGGTATGACACTTGTACGAATTGTTTTAAAAATTTAATGAAAATCATACATTCATTCATAATATTTATTTTTACAAATAAAATAAAAATTAAAATAATTTAATAATGGGAAATTTCAACTATGAAGACATGAGATATACATTTATAGATTATTCAGAAATAAATATTTTTAAGTACATTATAAATATTAATTTATTACTGATATTCCATAACTAAATAAAGAGGAAAATTTCATATTTATTTTAATATGTAGTATTTCATATTATTATTTTACAATAAATTCAACAAGAACTGATTCATACTTAAACAAAAATGTAATTTAGAAAAATATAAAGAAATATATTCCATATAGGCTAGTTGCTTTGTATGGAGAAACTTATTACACTCGTTTATGTGAAATCGGCTAGATAACCCTTAACATCATATCTTCATCAAAGAAACCATGGTTAAGGGTGTGGTGCATCAGAATCGGGATGGTGAATTTATATTTTTTCTTTATTGATAATGTCATATAATATTTAGTGATTTAATTTTTTGATATCATAGAGGTAAGAGGAGTCCTACTTGCACATTCTGTATGTGAGGAAATGTAATTTTCCATTCTATCAACATTTATTCCTTCATAAGGATCAACTATATTAATTCCATATATGTGACTCATAATTCCATTAAATATATATATATATATATATATTGTTAAATAATATGGCAGAATTCATAGAGGTCACTCCACTATCCAACAAACTCAAAAGTAATAGTATGATGCTAAAGATTCCCCCACATTAGACCATTATTCTATGGGTTTTTTCAACTATTTCCTAATTCAGTGTATTTGTATAATGTATGAAAACAATTTATTAGGGTTAACTCTCTTGGTATTAACATATTTAATCATCGTTGATTTTTTTCACTTTCTCATATTTCAATAAAGAAAATATTCAAATAATTTTCATTTTATTTAAACAATAATTAAATATTCCTAATACGATTTTTGTATGGGTCAAGAAATTTCTTATTAGGAAACACTTAAATAAAGACCTCATGTAATTATATATAAATATTTATAATATTAATATATATTGTTTTATGTTTAATATAGTTTGACCATAATAAAATAATGTTTAAATTAGTCAACAATGAAAACTAAATTAAAACCTATATCACATCCAGGAATGTTTTTTTGAATGGTCCAAATACCCCTTCCGATTTAGTGTATGCATCTTGTTCTTGTATAACTAAGGAATATGGTGACATTAATAATGAAATTATAATTTATAAGCATATAAAAAATAGTATTTATTTTATAAACAATGTCATGGTTAATTCCAATTAGATGAAATTTCTAAAAGAAATAGATCAATTTTTCTACAAGAGAGGTAATTTCAGTAATAAAATTTAAAATTCAAAATATTAACACCATGATGTGAATTTTCATAACTAAATCATGTTTTTTAGGAAAATATAATTCATATATAAAACATAATCATGATTAGATATATATATAATGAAAAAAATCATATTTTGATGATTTATTTTATTTTTTCCAAACACTTTCTAGTCCTATATTTCTTATAATGACATCATTATAAAGAGAATATTCATTAAAATTGATAATTTATTAATAAAACATGTTGTGGATTCAGAAAAAATCATTTTTCAAGTCTTTATCTATCTAAATATCCAATCCAAATGTAATTTATGAGGGTGCAATACCATATATAGGGTAGGATCATTATTCTCATATGAACACATACAATGTGGTATCGGTAAAATCATATCATAGAACTTCATATCCCTAAAACATTGTTCTATGAAACTATTTTCATCACCATTGATGATATTTGAAGGATATTTGTACTTCATTACATATTTAGACTTCAGAGTTCCCATGAAATAATTAATTTTTATGTTTTCCTGTAATACCAGTTATGGGTTTTTTGAGGATAATCCTATCAATTCCGAGTTTAAATAAACAAGTAAATCATGTTATCCACATTCTCCAAGTATTAATTTAAATTTAATATAATAATAAGAAATATAAAATTAATTTATTCAAGGAATGATATCCATATAATCTCATAGAAATAATGTCTAAGGAGTTCCATTAGGTTTAATATAAGATTCCCTCGGAGTGGAACCTATGTGTTGATGTGAATATTGCAATGCGTGGAAAGGATTCCCCTTTCACAACGACATATTAGAAAATATGTTAAAGAGAAAGAGATAATGAAGTCTATGGTTCTTATAGTTTTATTCTCACCTGTCAAATAGTTTTTTATGATATTCATAGCCAGTGATGTAATATTTTAAAAGCGTCAAGGAAACTCATTTTGGATCCCAATTCTTCATAAATGTTTGTTGATAGTGGATATTTTTTCAAAAAAATTATAAAAAAATATTTTCTTCTTTTTGAATCAATTAATATTAAAAATTTATCATTAAATATTCTTTATACATTATCATATAATTTTTAACCAGTATTTATAATATTCAGTGTGTTGAAATAATTATTTGTATAAATTATCTTTTAATTCGTATACTATCTTTAAAAGATTCATGACATAGTGAATTTCACAATGATCTGGCTTACTCTAGCACAAAACCATAATTCCAAAGTATGGTTAAAACCAGAAAAACATGGATTATATTTTGTGTATATTTCGTTCAGTCGAAACTTCATTTATAAAAAAGAATATATCAAAAATTTTATTTTATAATACAGTTATCACATAAAAAATCATCTCATATGTCGTTATTAAATAAAATTTTATTAATAGTGTGTGAATAAAAAATATGACTAAAATATAAAACATTTAAAATTTTAATAAATTAGATGAATAATTTTATTTTAATTACATTAAAATATATTCAACCAAATATTAATTCACATAATATTTTATAGAATGGATAAGAAAATGAGCCACATGTTTCATTCACATATTTATTCTCATTGTGATGATCTTTTCTATTATATGAAATGTTATCCTACTATCATAAAATAAAAAGGAAATAAAATTCAAATAATCCTATAAAACATTTTCAAATGAGAAATATTAATGTCTCTTATATTAAAATAACATCCCTTTATTTCTCTCTAAATTTCAAATTCTAGATTGTCCATCAAATTTTAATAAATTTTTTACTCCTTTATATGTTGAAAATGAATCTCTATTGTAATTATTTTTTAAAATATATTCCAAAATAAAAATTTTGATTTATAAAACATCAATACATGACTTGAGAGATCAATGTTGTTTTATACTTCCATTCCAAAAATATATGAAATTCAATTGATAATGATCTGCCTTTCCATAATAAAAATTGTGTCCTTACATGTTTACACGTCCCTTAGTTTCAATAATTTAGTCTTGTTATTAAACTTAACAATAACATTATTTTTATTTTATATTTTCCAATTAAAAATTATAACATAAATTATAAAACTTGAGTGTGTTCACCACTTTTATTGACCTTCTACCCTAAAAAATTAATAGAGATGAGGTAAGGATTGATTTTCTCATTTACTATAAAGATCCATTAAAATTTTATAATTGTTAATATTACTAATTATAGAATGAAATCTATATATCATTCCAGAATAATAGTATACCAATCACTATTATGAATTTTTTTATTATAAATAAAATGAAATTTATGTGTGGAGAATGAGGTTACTTCATACATGTGAAAATAAAAAAGTGCTATTAAATTCATATACCTATCATTCCATTCCATCTTCAAATGGTGCCTCTTAATGTTATCAATAATTTTATAAATAACTATATTATTATTTTAGTTATGATAATTTATTTCCATTGAAACCAAAATGATATTAGATACATCTAATAAATAGTTCATATGATTAAAATTAGAATAAAAATCCATGTGTAAAATATTTTAACTAGTTCTCCACTCAATAAGTTGCATCTATAACATATAATACATTTTTTTGGAGGACTCTAAAATTTCAATACCAGTCTAAGATAATCTATTCTATAAGATATAATGTTATTAAATGGTGGTTAAATTAATATTTAACTATGATTATATTTTATCATCAAAATAGGAATTCATCATTTGATTATCATTTTATACATGCATTTAATAAGAAAATTTATCAAATATGATCCTAATAAAATGTTGAACCCTTCTCAAAAAATATATATTTATCTTGTCAAATATTGACAATTTAATTTATCATTTAATTAATTTGTCCTTTATCTGATCTCTTTTCTTCTTATCTAAATATTAATTTAAATCAAATCATATACAGATCTTTGATAATTAGGTGAAACCCCCTAGCCTAATTCATTAGATAAATTATCTTAAATCCATTTATCGCATCACATAATTCTATTATTGTATCTTGTCAAAGTGTAACCAATTGTTTGCATAAAATATATACAATTAATATTATTGGTTTTACCTACAACCTTCTCTATTTTAAAAATAAATTCCCCGTATAGTCAAAATTTGAATGAAATAGACATTTATATGATAGAGATCATGAAAAATAATCACCTCAAAAAATGTAACATTTTTTATTAATAAAGTGTACTTCTATTTTATTAAATATATGTATATCTATTTCTATCTATTTAATCTTATCACATATACCATTAAATAAAATAATATATTCTAATCATATTAATATATCACACCATATATAACAAATGATTTGTATTAATTGAATAAAATATATTATAATTATATCTACACACGTCTAAGTTTATTTTATTCAGATGTTACGTGAAAATATTTCATATAATGGTTCAGAATTATACGAAACCCAAAATTTTCCCAATATATTGTGTGATTTTAAAATGGATCCACCCACTGCACATAAAACATAGAAAAGGTACTTGATATCCTAAAGAAAATGATATTGGAGTATCTATGAAATAATATTTTTACTATGATTAAAATTGACAAAAAAGACCCTAGAAACTATTTTAAGAACTATAAATGTATTAAAAAATATATACCCTCAAAATTAAAATATTTATAATTTAAATTGGTTTGAGATAAGCCCATTCTCTATAATGAAATGCCTAAACCAACTAAAAAGATATAGGAGATTGAAATTTACATGTTATAAGTTATCTCCCTAATGATCTACTCTGAAAATTCAAATTCTATTGGATTTTCAAAAAGCCTTGCTGTGGTTGATTGGTAAACAACACACCACATGGGAACCAAAATCAATTTTTTAATAATTAGAATTTCAAAATTCAGAATCTTTAATGGTAACACATAACATGATAAGATCTTTATAAATGTTTCACTGGAATCATCCAAATTATCATCACATGCAATCAATGTCATGTGTCACCACTGTTATATTCACTATCTGATCATGATAATCATCATCCCAATACAAACAACACACCGATTACTTGGATATCATTGAAGTATATCATATCCACGATAAAACATCAGCATCATGTCCTCTCCATCCACCAATGAACTTGAAATAACCAAACCACCAATAATGAGAGATCTCACCCCCAACAAAATTCATATATCCTCAATATGGTGCTTCTGTGAAAACAATTGATGGCCTCCACAATAACCACACACTAAAAAACCCAAACCTGAAACAAAATTAAAAACAAACATTGATTAACTATCAAATCGATCAATCACTATATAAGAAGAAAACAAACATTTGTATATAAACTGATGAATATATCTAAAAAACAACAACATTCTCATTATCATTTTCACTTCCATCTCTGAAATCCTTGATATACAATGAATAGAAGAACCATATAAAAATAATATACGAAAAATGTACTATTTTTGCATGAGGAGAGCCATCACCTGCAAAACCCCCACATCCCAAAACTTATGTGTATCGACCACTTCAGATCCAACTAGGAGAGGGGTAGTGGGACTTTGTGTTAGGGAATTGATTTGAATGACTTATGCCTCTAAATGGAGACATGTACGCGAGAATAAATCCAGTTTCCAATGAAATGTTTGAGACTACTCTGGAGCACATGGAAAACCATAAACTATATGACCATTTATCCCAAAACCACTGTGTTACTATCTCCTCAAATCAAACATATGGATTCATAGTGTAAAGGGATGTCTCTGCATGGTTAGAGTGTCTAGGGGATTTACTAATGAACCACCTTCATCAGGACTGTAAAATCCTACTTGTGTGACATTCACTAAAAAAGTTCCCACCCATGAAATTTGACAATGAACCCATAAATGGAGCACCAGTGAGAAATAAAAACTCGGGTGACACATCCAAGACTCCAGGTGAGTTGAGAGAATGAGTAAATGGGAGAATGAGAAAAAGATAAAGGATGTAAGGGGAGGGTAAGGCACAAGAGAGTCCACAAAAACCATCCCCTATAGATCACCAACGTTGAGAAAACTAAGGCAAGAGTAACCAATTTTGTATAGAAAAACACTACAACCAATATCCAATCACCATTTAATATGTTGATCAAATCTTCATTGAATATACCTTCATCATTGGTTACTATTACTCTGATTTACACTAAACTTTCTATAAATACTTTGGAAACCATAGATATAGAGATTTACTACATCAAAAAGTCGATCGATTCATCGTCCACCACCCATAAACACATCACTATTGATATTTCAATTTAAATAGTTAATCATTGATGATTTCTCCACCAACACTGAAGAAGATACATTTACGCACACCTGAATAGAATCTCCAAGACAAGAATGTAGATTCACACCTAAACAAAATCCCACATGAATTATATTTCATGAATTTACATTTATCCATATTATAATTAATTTCAATTCTTCTACATATAGTATATTAATGAATTTCAGATCGCCTCCCATCTAAAATGTCGCATAGAAGCACCAAACCTTACCATGCCGTCCTAGATTTTGAATTTCAATTACAAAAAAAATTATATTATCGCTCCCACTAAAATCTCATATCATTAGTACTAAATCTTATTGACGAATGATATTTTAGTGCCAATTTATTTAAAATAACCTTTTTGATGAATAAAACATCAGGAACATAACAATTTGGATTGTACTATTAATATTATAGAATAAAGTTTTTACCCTTCTTCCTTTTTATTTATTTTAATAACACCTTCTACCATATTATTTTATTTCCTGCTATATTTATAATATATACTACACATATGTTGTTGAAAATTTTAATTTCAGTTATTAGTGGTAAATATAACTAATTCTCAGTCCTATATAAGTGAACAAATAACATGTGTTACTCTTTTAATTGTCTGTGTATCCATCAAATCAAACATCTACATACCCCCATAACAACTCATTTTTTTAAAACATATAGTTTGTTCTATTCAAAATTTGAGGTACCAGACAGTTCACATTGAAACATCACATATATCCTTATTTTAAATTTACACGCATATTTTGAATACTCCCACTACATGATTAATTTTTTCCTAGTATATACCATTCTGTAATGAAATCATATTAAGGATTCATAAAAATGATATATCTTGAATAGATTGTGTCACCAACACCACTGAACTAACACAACACTCGTCATAAAAATGAACCATTACATGTTAAAATTACATAAAAATATAATTATTAGGGACAAAAAGGATAATAATCAATTAAAATATTTATATATTATTATTTTTTCATTAATTAATGTTTTAAAAAAAAGTATGAATTTTGAATAACCATTTAAAAAGCGCTATCATATAGTACCATAATAATATAAATTGATCATAGTGAAACTATTATCATAATAGATAATATTTTTATTTATAAATTATTATTTCAATATTTAACCATAAAATATATTTTTTGGAAATATACTTTTGGGATAAGTGGGAAACCTCATGCAACATAGCTAAATACCACTACATACTGAAAGAGGACAAAAATTGATTAAAAAAAGACTATTATTGCATGAATTTAAAAATCTATATTACTCACACTGAGGTGGATAAACCTTAAGATCTAGATCTCTACTGAGAAGCTATTCGATGTGATTTTCCATTCTTTTTATTTTTTGTATAACAATCTAAATGTGCATTTTATCTTGATTGAAGATCACACAGGTATTTAGTCTGGATTTTTTATGTATTTGTTTCTCTTGAATGGTAATAAATCGCATCCTTCCTTAATATATTTATTTTCCATCTAATTATGAGTCATTGACCCAAATAGATATTTAAAGAATCACATATTTAGAATGAGGGAAGAGCTCCAAAAGGACCCCTTCAACTTCTTCCACTTTTCATGTTTCCATGATTTGTTATCCACTTTTTGGCTTTCTATTAGTTGTTTCTAAATATGATTCTACTATTTATGATACTCATTTCTTAGACTTACGTGACTATCTGGTAACAATTGTTTTGGGGATTTATGAGTATTCTTTCTGAGTTCTAGATTTTATCCCTCCCTTATGAGTAGGAATATTCCCTGACATAATGTTCCTTTTTCCCTCACTCAATTTTGATCCAACATGAATATCCTCAAAGTCATCATGCTCATACTCATTCACATTTTGGCAGGAACTATCCCAATCACTTGTCTCTATGTTTTCATCATTTTAATATAAATAATCTAAATTCATTTTTTGTTAAACATTTAATATCATGTTTGGATGTATTTGTTGACATTTTTTTGAAAAGACTATTTTTTATGTGAAAATTGAATATACTATTTTTACAAATTATGTGAATTTATTGAAATTATTTTTTATATGTGTAAATTTTTAATTTAAAAAACCTTATTTTACACATATATATATATATATATATATTTTAAATGTTTATTTTTTAAATTTATATACCCCTATTTGATATACTATTATATATTTTACATTTTAAAAATAATATTTTAAAAATATTATAGATTTATTATTTTATAATTAATTTTTAAAACATTAAAAAAATTAATATCATAAAAAGTCAATAAAATTTGGATTTTTTAGGTACAAATTATGTGAAATGGGCTATTTCATTTTTAGGTATGAATGTTAAATTATTAAATTATACACTTTTTACAACGATAAAAAAATTATAAATGTTAAAAAAAATCTAATGGTATTGACTTTAAAAGATGTGTGTCGATGGATGGTTGAGGAATGTAGTGAAATTATCCCTTATAATAAAATTTAGTTTCAAATATTCTTACAATTCCCTTCCTATAAACATACCATTATAAATAGATTCTAGGCATTAACAAAATATATCATCCCTTATAACTTATAAAAGAGTAACTCCTCTATTCACTCCCATTGACAACACAACCCACATCCTTCCACCCAATATCTACCCAAAATATTCTTCAAAAATTCATATCTACATTCTAGAGGTTTTCTATTCTCAAAAAACAATCTATCATTTTCTTAACCTCATTCAAAAATGAGATAATCCAAGAGTGAGGTAAAAAGTTCTATGTTGTCATTTCTCATTTATATTTCATCATGTGCACTAATTATTATTTAAATTATATATACAAAATGATAAATTTTGTATAATAATTATAATATTGTGATATTATTATTATTTTACAACCATTAACAGCCTATATATTTTCCATTAATAAAATTGAAATCACCTTTTGTGCCTTGTATGAACCACCACCTTTACGAAGTAACTTATTAATATTCCATTAACACAGAACATGTCAGGTTTAAAAAGGTATTTTAATATATAGTAATTATATATATAACATATTTTATATTATGAAATGATAATCCATATATCTTCCCTCTGTCATTTTATGGAAAATTATATAATCATCAATGTGTACCAATATATTGCCTCCTGTAGGGAATGATCCATTTCTATTATTTATTTCATCACCACCTTATATGAATGGTTACACAAAATGTTTTAATGGATAAATATGCTTTTTATGAAATTTTTATTGTCCTATAATGATAAAATTTTAATTCTACTAACCTTATTAATAATAAAATACTGTGAAATTTAACTGTCCAAAAGTGTATTTTAAGAGAAAAAATAATTTATTTTTGCAATGAAATAACATTATATTGATTATATTCTTCATTTAATTGTTTAAATTTATTATATAACACAGTAATAAACACTAAATTTCATAATTATGATTTTTATAAGGATATTGCACCTAATAAACTCATAATAATCCATTAATTATGGTATATTTGTGTTTTAGATGATTTAACAACCTAAATGAATAATTCTATAATTTTATATAATGGATAAATATGATAACTTAATTTCTAATAGTATATTATACCAATTAATTAAATAGCGAGTTTTATTTTTCTTGTAACAATTTTATTTAAGAGAATGTCCTCCATTCACTATGATTCATCAGAACATGACAGTCTCCTAATTCATCATTTTTTATTGTAACAAAAAATATAAAAACATTAAATTATAAAATTATATATATTTATAAAACATCAATTATAATATCTTGTTTGGTCTATTATTGATGAAATTTTTTAGGTGAATTTATAACAACCCCACTAATACAAAAATTTTTCAAAATAACCTAGAATAATCAGAGTCAATATTGAAAATTAGTAATAAAAAACAAATATAGATTTTTAAAATAATTATAATAAATATAATAAAATATTATTTATATTACTATGGTTCCTAAATAGTTTATTATTATATTTATGTTTTTTATAATTGATATTATAGTTCATTACACTAATAAGGGCAATAAAGTATGTGTTTTATTGATCTCGATTATGATTATACAAGACATGTTACTTATTACCCACCATATTTTCATTATATGGTGTTGTATTGATTTTATATCTCACGAAACATCCATGCATTAGTTCTGTTTAATTCATGAGATACACTAATCCAAATAAAATCCTTTTCTTCAAATGTATTTTTACTCATGTGTTACCCCAGTTGTAGTAGATTTGGGTAACTAAATTTTCTCCCATTGAGTATTAATAATTATATTTAACATTCATCATATATGTTGGGTGAAATATCCCCTCTTATTTTATTTTGTTGTACTTTTATCATTATTTACACTTTACCAGATAAAATTATTCTGAAAATATTTTCTAAAACATGGTGTTTTTTTCTTAACAGATACAGATAACTCAAATCTCATTTATTTGAGTTATAATGTTTCATATTAAAAGTTTATTTTAAATTTTTCTATTTTACAAAAATAATACTCTATTATATAATTTTTTATAATCATATTCGAAAAAATGATCATATAATAAAAAACATTTATGTTGAACTCTTCACAAGGATGGATTTAAAAAAAATATATTTTCAATTTATTAAAATTAAACCTTTTATAATAAAATTTTTTATAATTACCTCAAACTTCTATATTGAAACATTTTTCTCATTTTCATGGCTCCATTATTTGATCTTATTTTTTAAAAAAATTAATTTCTTTAAAAAAATTACCATTTAAAAAGTTACTATTGAATGAAAAATGATTGTTTTCAGTTTAGGTAAATGAAAAAAATATTTTCTAAAAGTTCCATTCTTCTTTTCACCTATATTTTTTCTTTTATATTCAAGAGGATATATTATCATGGTTTTTAACTAATATTATTTTTCATTAATAAATATATTTACATTTATAATTGGGGGGATCAAATTACATTATCAAATAGTTAATTTTTTACCCCTTTTTATAGGATATCATTAAAATCATACATTATCAATGATAGTTTTCTTTGTCCTCATCCATATATGTTTCATCAGTTAAATAGGGTATATATACATTTTAAACCATCATTCATCATTATCTAGATATATTATATAATGTTCATTTATATCAAATATAAAATTCATTAATTCCTTTATTTTTCATATCTATCCACTAGTAATATGCATAAATTATCTTCAAATGTATTTACCCTGGGAATACAATGTGTTATTTTTCAATTATATAAGGATTTTATATGTAATTTTATACATTGAAAAACTGGAAAAGTTATTGACAAAACCATATACCATATTTTTATATTGTGAAAATATCATATTCTCCATCATCTTGATTTAATTTAATTTTTTATAATGTTTCCTAAAATATTTTTTTACCTATTTATTTTCTATGGGTATATCAAGTTATGATAATTGATGGAATTATTAATTTCATCCTGATGTGATTCCAATTAAAAAATATATGAAGTCAATTTTATGTCAATCAGTTAAATATGTTATGATTAATTTTTCATGTCATTCATAAATATGGTTGATGAAGGGTTGGGTATTATATCACACTCTTATGAATTGGGAAAGTGTTTATATCTCATGAGATAGGTATCCATGAGTACATTTTATTTGATCTTATTAATGGGTACAAATGGTGTGTCTTATTAAATATATATTCTAGATATTAATTTATGTTCCATATTCAAAATAAGTATTCATAATTTTATGCATCCTTTTATGACTATGTTATTACCTAATATATCTTGTTTATTGACTCACATGTTTGATAAATATCTTATTTTAGATCAATATTGATGAAATAATTTATGACCTATGATTTGTTGAGTCTGATTTTCTTATGTATCTTTATTTTAGTCATATATATATATATTATAATCACTTATGATAATATTTTTTTATTTATTATGTCTACCCTTATTCATAATATGATCACACCACTTTATTATGTACGCTTTTTATGAGGTTTTGAATAAATTTAATATAGATTATGTTTATAAAATAGTATACTATGTGGAGAGTTTTTGGGAAATGTTGATGATTTATTGTGGGTTAAGATATTTTTTATATAGATGAAAAATGTCCATTAGTTGAAATATAGATATGTTTTGTCCATAAAATTTTCTCTAATATCGCTAAATCTTTAATCCTACGAAGTATTGAAAATGTATTGTAATGATATATTTTATTTATGTTATGTTGATGTGACTATCACATATTTGGGATGCTAGAGTTGGTATCAAGGAAGGGTTTAGATAAAATTGTAGATTAGGATGATATTAATTGATGTTAAATTGGGATAGAAATACATCCTTAGACATTTATATGTTATGTTTGATTATAATTTCAATGGTACATGAAACCCTTTAGGTCGTTGGGGATGTATTATTCAAATTATGATAAGATATATCTCGTGAAAACCCTAGGGATATTTCTATGAGACAATTATATGTATACAATTACATCTTTAAATTTTAATAAAGTATATATTGTGTGGATTTCAAGAAAATAACATCCCAATATAGATTCTACATGTCAATGCATGCTCTATAATAGATATATATAGGTAGTAATCTTGAGAAATGGAATATTAATTATTAATGTAATTTTCACCTGCTATATAACTCAGGGGCACATCTTCATACATTGTTTGAAACACTTGGGTTTACATTTTGGTTACACACTATCCCTTTAATATATGTTATAAATTATTTTTTCTTACTTACATTTTTGGATTGGGTTAAGAACTATGAGAGAAGAAAAGTGGCATAGGATGAAACCAGAGAGTTATAGTATGGACGAAGTGTGAAATAGTTGAAATAAAATTATCATATATTTTAGTGAATGTAACATTGTATAATGCATTTTAGTATTTATAATTCATAATCAAATGATTATTTACACTGATTTTAATTGATATTATCCAATTCATTTTTGTTTTAGTATTAATTTGTAACAGGATCAAAAAATGAAACTTGGAAGGGTTTGAATCTAGAAACCACTATGTCTTATAATTAAATAAAGTATAATACTTAAATGGTCCTTAATTATATTATATTAATCATACTATGTAAAAGGTGGGTTTTCTGGTATTAACAATGATAATGAGGTTTGAATGAGAGTATAAATTAATTCTTTATACTCTTAGTTATTATCAATAGTTAGTGATTTTTATTGATGGTATTCTGGTATATTATAAAATATATTTTAATTATGTGAAACATAAAAGGTATATTCCCTAATAATTTCTCAATAATGGATTGGAAAAAATATTAAATGGCATCGATAAACTAAAAATGTGTTTTTACGAAAAGGATATATTGTTAGGATAAATAATGGAGAACACGTGATTGAGGAATGGAAAACTATTTTGTTTTATATATTATTTATGATGAGGTAGTAAATGGATGATTTATTTTGATAAATATTAATAAAAATGTTTTTATCTTTGGAAAATTATTTTATTTAATGAAAAATTAAACCACGTTATTTTGGGTGTAGATATCCAAATTTTTGGATTATGATATATATTTACTTGTATGTGATTTTTATAAAAAAAACCGTTGAATAAAATATATGTATTATAAATACATCATTATAAATCCATTATTGAATTAATATAGAAAAATTTATTTTTAGGCATAATGGATAGATTATTTGGGAAAACAACTATTTTCCATGGTGAAATCTAAAATAGTAAATGTAAAAAATCTAATTATATTGACTTGAAAATATGTTTAAAAATTGGGTGGGAAATGGTGTTTGTGGAAGATATTGACCTTATGTATTCCCTTCATGATAATTTGTCAATTTTTGAGCCACATTATTTTATATTTTCCTCTAGTTATTTAAATTTTATGGGTATTTACAAACATTAAATCCATTTTCACTAATAAAAGGGGAAATATTCTCCCCACGTTTCACTTAAAACACAACAACCATAGTATATCCCAAAAAATACCTAACCCCCACCTCATAAGTCATAGACATTTTGAATATTGTTTTTTTAACTCAAAATTCCACCCCTCAAATACAAGTCCCTCTTCTAAAAAGACAAAATCCAAGAGTGGGGTATAAATGTATAATCACTCCATTATATTTTATATTTATTTTTCTAAAATTATTCATCCAAAAATTTAATTAAACCATAATAAAATTAAAACATTAGTAAAATATGTACACATTTTTGTTAATATAGTTATGGTACAATAATTAACCTATTTTTCCTTTTTTAGAGGAGGAAATTTCATTCTTGAGTTGTGTGAAATAACACCTCCATGAGGTGACATGATTGTTTTCCTACACCCACAACATGATTATTTTTTATGTACAATTAATGTATAATATTTATATTTTTAACACATTTATGTGTAACAACCCATGTTTTTATGACTATTATATTATAGATTAAATATGAGATTTTTATTCTTTTGGACGGTTAGGTTGGAGAACATAGTGTTGAATCAGGTGAATCCTTTTTGAACACCATTTGGTGGTGTTATTTTAAATAATGTGATGATCTAGGGGTGATAAAAGGATTTGATTATTTTGGAGGACTTTCCAGTCTAGTCAGGTTGTTTCAATAGAACAAGTTAACTTGTATCCCCAACCATCTATCAAATAAAGTGGTCAGAGGACCTTTCTAGATATATTTACTTATTAAATAGCCGATGAACATGAATATTCTCACCAGTAAACCTCTACTAGATCATTTGTTGGGCGCACTACGTAACATAATGTGTATGGACTTTTTTTCATTTAATGCACTGTCACACCCTCATTTTAACCTTGATTGGATCATTTTTCTTGGAGTAACTATTTTTACACCTCTCCCATATCCCCTTCATGGGGTCATCATGATCCTTGTTGGATCAACGGTCTTTGTGTTTGAAAATATGGGTAATGACTTCAGTTCTTTACAGATCTTGGCTTTTCCCTCCCTTATATGGTACTATATTTAGGTACCATTCATCATAGATGAATCCTCATGTTAATAATCCATCCTAATGTACCTTTAACATAAATATTCTCCTTGGATCCTCTACCCTTTTTTCATTGTGTTCACCGATTTATTGATGTTATACCAATTTTAAGAATCAAATTACAATTCCAACAAATCTTGATGGAATTATACATGTTCTAGGGAACATTAGATAAATATATATAGGGTTTGTATCATGATGGTGAACACATCTCATTTATGGGATTTTAGATCATGTTATGTCCCTATATGCTCTCATATATGGTTTAAGTTTATTAGAGTTAATTTTCAATTTTGTTATGGAATTAATTTGGGGATGTTCCTCATCATATAATTGGGACTGTTGTGGGACTAGATTCAGCTTCATTGAATGATTTTTTAGTTGAGGTATGTCACCTGATTGGTTTTATTTTAATAATTATAATCAAATTTTATTAAATTGGTCATTGCTTTGTTTTATAATGATCAATATTCCTCCTGATATGACATAATATATATGTCTGCAACCTTCAATAGATGGTTGGTTTTGTTTTGACTGTCTAGTTACACTTAGTATTCCTTTTATAATGATTTAATTAACATTTGAATGTGAGGACTTATATCTTTATATATATTATAATTTAGTTATAATTAATTATTTCGACTTGTTTGGAATGAGGTAGAAATTAGTTTTGATTATTGGAGGATGAATAGACATGGTTGACTCAGAAAAATATTCTACAAACTCATGTTTGGTAGTCAAATCCATTCGACTTATGTGGTCCTTGTTTCTCTACCCTATGAAATATTTCATGGATTAATAGCAACGGGTATGTGGTTCACCACCTTGGGATAATGAACATTTTTTAATAATGTGTTTTAAATAATTAGTAATGCTTATTTATTTAATGATACCTAAGTATATATTAATTAAAGTAACCATGCCTAATATAATTGGTTAAAATTCCAAGGTCTGTGAACTTCCTTTATTCATTATCTTGATGATAGACACTGAGCGTTGAGGCTTAACCACTGATGTATTCCTTAAATTACATGGACCCAACATGGATGTGTTGTTGTACTACATGAGACATATACTATATGAGAATATGTTTTCATCTTGATCACATGTTGGTGAATGTGTATCACATTAGACCATATTGAATGCTAGATCCCATTTATGTGAGTTTGTATGTTGTGGCCCAATGTTTTTTGCTTTGATGAAATGTGTGTGTTATTGAGTACACCATCATACCCTATTTCATATTACATCATATGATTTGTGTTCAACCTCTTGAGAATTATTCTTTATATTACATATTATTACTATCTATGATTTGTAGTTATTATGGTGTTTCATAGTTTGTCGATCCTTGCTTTAGGTACTAGGATAATCATGTTTATTAGATTTTTTTAGATGGATCCTTAGAGGAGGATCATGATTAAATGATATTTGTTATAGATTATGTCACATTTTATGGTGTGGATATGATCAATGACATGTTTATAATTTGTTTGATGATCATATATATATATTTAAAATCAGTGGGATATTGGATGAAGTGGGAAATTTCCATTAATGGGTGATTTGAGGTTCCAATTACATTAATCATGTCTGATGGGACTTACCAACAATCAAGGATAATGAACCCTATTAGGATTGGAAATGTGGTGTTTTTTATAATGGAAAACATCATGGTGGGTTGTGTTGTACTTTTGAAAATAAGAACCTTTATGGTTGGAAGATGTGGAGTTCTCATTAGGGTATAACACAGACTGATATATGAAGGTTTCTAACAAAACTCTGAAGTATGACATGTCTCATGAAATATTTTGAATGATTTTTACATCCACATTTATATCCATAATTTAATTAAGAATAAGTTGATACAAAATGTGTTTTTTATGGCTTTGTACGTATAAAACTTTTTGGTATATAGGCATTAATTTATTTTCTGTTATTGGTTTATTATATATTCTGATTAGGAATTTATGTATTTACAATTTAATTTCCACTAATATTATCACATGAATATAAAATAAATTTATTGTGTGGCATAAGACCATGTTGGTGGTGTGATACCAAGTTGTACTCTCATTATTCTCAGGTATACTTGTAACTTGTGTACCTAAGTATCCCAAACATCAGGTAGGTAATGTTTTGATAGTATTTTAGGTTTTATCGTATATAGGGATAACTTACTATGAGTCATAATATTTGGAAGATATACGGCTAGGAGTGGGAGTAAAGACTCTTTCAGTTTTTTATCAATCAGTTTGTGATCATAATGGTGGGTTGGTAGTGACTTGTTTCTAGTTGTAATTATTGGGCCCCTTGTTTGTGCATTAATATGCAATGATTATATGTTATTTTTTCCTAAGTCTAATTAGGTACTATTTTCATGTTTGGTTATTTATTTTTTATTGTTTACATTGATCCAGGGTACAGTATATACACAGTTTCAACTTAGGCTCTTACGTCTAGTTATAATCCGCTGGAAAATTGTTTGGGGGGATAAGACATGATGGAATTCCATCATGTATGTAGTGATTTAGTTTGTGATGTTACTAAATGTTATGAGTGGAAAGATTGTATTTTTTCCATTTTTCAATGAGTTGGTAGAATGGTGACATTGTAATGTGTTGAAGAATATGATAACTCAGGGTCTTTGGAATCATGAAAACCATTTTCAATGGAATCATGGATATAGGGGCATGTTATTGATGTTCTTTGTTTGAACTGATATTTTTATATGATTTCACCTCATGTATTGCACATGGATTTTGAGGATTTGATTTTATATGGAGTTGGCTATTTAACATATTAGAAAGACCCATAAAATGGATCCTATTGACACGTTGGTTTCCCATGAAATATATACTTCTTTTGTTTGATTATATTGATGTCATGGGATTCAACCATTTTTTGTCAACAACTTTAACAATGTTTCCAAATATGAGTTCCAGGGACATTTTATTTCAATGAACCCATATGTGTGTCTCATTTTGAGTGAAACTTTTACGATACTATTATGTGCTTCACATGGGATATGAGATGCCAATGATGATGAAGGAAATTTGGAAGGTATTGAAGATATAGTCTCTCAATGCCAAGATGGTGCAGCATTCTTGTTTGTTCATTTTTAACCATTGATTTCCTTAATAAAAAAACCTGTGTGGGAATTTGTTAGATAGGTCCAATTATTTAATGTTCCATATATACCTTTTGTGGAGTGAGTTACTTAGCTAAAGATGAATTATTTTTATCCAAATAAGGAATCATTGGCCTCAATGTGGTTATAATCAGAGAGAAGTCATCATGTATTGTTTTATATATGTTCCAAGATAATGTTATGTGGGTTGTGTCCCTAGTGAAATAATGTGAAGGTTATTTTATAAGATATTATTTCATTGAAAACGTTTCTAGGTTACTAGTGAGATGATATATCATGTTGGGCAATGGTAACATGAGTATTGACATTCCATGTTAGGGGTTAGTCATGCGTAATGAATTAGGGGTAATTTTCATTGATTTAAATTCTCTATGAATGTAATTAACATATAAAAAGTGTAAATTAAGTTATTTAATGTTGAAATAAATCCCAATTATGTAGATAACCTAAATTATTAGTATTCATGATAAATTTTGAGTTTGGATCACTTGGATTTTTGTAGCACTGAGGGTAAGTCCATGGGTTATTTATCCTGATGGATTAGAATGAAGTTGTAATCGAATATTGAATGAACACTTTATATGGTAATAACTAGGAGAACTAAATTGTGTGTTAATGATTGAATGTATGAACTATCACTAATTATTTGTTTTTCCAAATTGAATCTCAGTGGAAATCCATTTCTATTTCTAATGAAGTGTGTTGGGATTGCCCTAGTTTCGTGGAATTGGTTACCTATATATTATGTAAATATAAAATGGAAATTAATTCTTACATTAAGGTATGTGAATCATTGGGTTATCATTATAAATTGACCAATGAGTGGTCATACCATTCATCACTAGATAATCTTCATTGAATAATATTTCTTTTATTGGTCACTTTTATGGTCGATTGTACTGGTGGAAGTAGTGCGGTGAGGGAATCATAGAGAATAATTATGGTTCTATGTATGAACAAGAAAAAGGTAGAGGTGGATGGATAGAGATGTTTTAAGTATATGGTATATCATTAAATTTGAAACTATCATGTGTGGTGTGAAGCTCATAAGGATTTGAATCCCAAATGTTGCTATTAGGAGATACATCTCTATGGATGGAGATGAAATCGACATTGGATGGGGTAACATTGTTCTGTCAACCTGATTTCGACATATGTGGAAATTTTAATGTTAATTTCAGTATAATGTCTGAGGGGATGCGACTTACCATGGGTGAGATTCATGGATGATGACTAATCAGTTGAATGTAATTATTTTCATTTATTAAGGATCATTCTATGAAATGAAGTGAATTCTAATAATAAAGGTGTGTACAATTCATGGGTTTTTCTAGAAATAAGTTAATAATGAAATATCAAAAATAGTTTTCTGATTTGTTTAAAAATATTCAAGGAACTAGTATAATGATGTAATAACTATGAGGAATTAAAATGGATACTACATTAGTGGGGATCACTGACCTGGTCACAAGTGAAATGACTTCTACTTTGGGAATCGATTACCTCTTTAATAACACTATACATTAAATAAATATTTCCACTCTAGGATACCTATTTATAGTGGAACCAATAGAATATAGTTCGACATTGTATTTTAGATATTTTAAATAAATATATAACTAGATATATACTATACGTGGTATTTGGACTCAGAAAACTATTAGTAGGAACCTAGTGGATGTCTAATTACTGTTGGTTTGGCACATGGTGGAATTCTTTGTGGATAGTACATTAAGTTGGTGAACCAATTGGAGTTTTTACTTTAACATTTGTTCATATATCGATGTAGATTCTTGTTTATTTTATACCTAAGGAATCATGATCATAGTTTCATGGAGTATTGGTTTCTTAGTTCAGGAAGCTTTATAATCAAGTGACTAAAATGAACAGATTGTTTTTCCATGTGAATATGAATTTGAAGGTTGAGATCCGTATCGATAAAATAATAATGAATATGAAAAATGCTCATTAAGTATCATTTATGTCCTTCTTGATGGTTTGGAATTTTTGGATTGCATTACTCAAGAAAGAATCATTTTTTTGCTTAGAATATGGAATGAGGTGTTCATGTTTACTATAACATGTGTTTTTTGTTTGATCAACCATGTCAGAATTAAAATGAAATTGGTTTCCTATAAAATTTAAAAATTATTGTTCCATATTAAGATTACTATATTGGGTAGAACAATATTACTATATCAGTAATAAATTGAAAAAATTGTGGTGTGATGAGTTAGATAGAAACAACAATCATGGTGTAAACATGTGAACGAACATGTTTCTACCTATTATTCTATTGCTAATTCATAGAGTCACACCATGGTATCATGATAAATGTTTATAAGTGATCATAGTAAAATTGAAATGAATTGATACTCTAAGATTATATTTGGGGGAATAATTATGGATGGAGACTAAAGAGGATCAGAAAGTAAGATATTTGAGCTACCACAACTTATTGAGGATGAGAAGTGTCATAATAAGTATATTTTAGTGAACCAAATATTAATTAGTCTTAAATTCAAGACTTGATGTTTTTTATGGTGTTATTTTTTTCGATAATTGTGTATGTAGTTATGGTGGTTCTTGTTTGAACTCTCATTTGGAGTGTTTTCAATCATAAAATAGTGCTCTATGTGTCATAGTAGGATCAGACATGGTAGGAGGATTAGACAAAATAGTTGGACTGCTATGAAAATATTAAATTATCGGTAGGGTATTAAGAGTTCTCGGCTACCTAGAATGACTCACCATCCATCTGGGGAGCCTCTACAAACTCACTGGTGATGCAGACACAACATTTTTGACTTATAAGATCTCACTGACTAGCTGATGGGTCACATTGTGTTTCATTAAATTTATGAAATTTTGGTCATTAAACTTATTAATAAAACCATGTTTTAACCTCTATTGAATAATTTTTTGGACCAACTGCGATGTTCCCCTCTCCTCTCCTTCCTCCATTGATTTATTATGATTCATGGTAGATCTAGATTTAATGATTTTGAATATCCGTATAGGATCCTTCATTACTCATCAATCTTTACTTATCTCTCCCTCATATATTGGTAAATCGTTGTTCCATTCATCATGAATGAAACCATGAGTTAATAAATATACCCTAAGATCTACTTATATATCTTTTATATTTGGGTATTATTTTTTTAATGATCAACCTCAACCATTTATTAGTGGTGTAATCTTATATAAAGGATTAGATAATAACTCCATCGACTCAAGATGTTTTTTTATGATCAAAGGTGGATTATATTTGAATGGGTAGAAAATTTTCCGTTATGATGAACATGTTTCATTAATGGGAATTATGATGACGGTTTTTTATTTGATGAAATCTGATAAGCTTTTGGTCAATTTGGATGAATCTTCCAACATGACATGGTATTGATTTGGTGTTTTTGTACTTCGTAGAATCGACAGTGCACCACGAGTGACTCCAACTCCATTAGAAGTTGGTGTGTCTATGGTTAGTGGATTTTTATATTTTATTCAAAATGATCCAATTTAATTATATTAAATTAGTCATTATTGTGTTTCTTGATGATATTTCATTTCCTAGGATAATATAAGATGTTTTTACAAAGCATTCATGGATGATTGGTTGAGGTTTTGGCTATGTTAGGATACCCCACATGAATTTCAGAATGTCTGAACTCACCATTTAATTTGAGAAATTAAAAAATTTTAATTAATTATGATTTATTTCTAAATAATTATTTGGAATTTATAGGCATGATATTAAAAGATGTGATGAATTGGGAAGGCCAAATTTACTTGGGTGACTAAAACTAAGCTTTATGAATTTTCTTGGTTGTGAGTTGGATCTATTGGACATAGGTTGTCTTGTGTAAAACACCTTATTGTATTATTTATCGTTTATTTTTATTTAGTGTGAGGATATACACCTCGGTTGAATTACCAATATTTTAATAATTTGTATTTGATAATTTGTAATTCTTAGATAAATAGTGATCTTTATGTCTTTATTAATTAAGATAACTATTCCAAATTTAATTGTACAATGTAAATAAGTCCATAGTGCATCCATATGCACAAATTCTATACCTGAACCCAACAGATACTACATAACCACTAATGTATGACATAAGTTATATGGACTCATCTTATATGTGTTTTTTCTATATGAGACGTCGATCTTTTTGTACCACATTTGATGTTAAACATATATGTGTGTGTAGCCTATGAGAAAATGTTTGATGCCTGAACACATATGTGTTCATGTGTATGTTGTGATACCCAGTTTTATTTGTTTATCACATGTGTGTGTGCTTTAGTATCCCTTGGGGAATTGTTTGATATGTGATCATATGATTTTTTATAGCCTCCAGAGAACCATTATTAACATACCTTATTATTACATATTATGAAACATATATTCTATAATTTTTCATAGATCATAGAAAATTTATATATGTATCTAGATGAATAGGTTTATCATCTTTAGTTAGATGAATACTTGGAGGGGGGCTCAATATGAAATTACAATGGCTACAGAAAATGGCACATTTGATGGTTAAGGTAGGAACCTTGATATGATATCGATACGACAATCCATATCATTAATTTAATTTATTTCATGATTTATTCTATAAATTGACACCTAATATTTCCCATAAGATCATGAATCCATGTGTCTTTGAGAAAAGAGTTATATACAATTACACCCTCAAAATAAATACAAAAACATTATTTAAAAAAACCATTACATGAATTTATATTCCCTTGATTTAATAATACTATATAGGATTGCATGGGCATATACATTGGAAAGGGGTGAGTTATAAATCATGTTAGGGGAATATTAAAATATTACAAGGTAATGTAGTATATGTAGGACAACATGTACATAATGGTAACATAAGAGGTGTGTGAATCAAAATCTTGTACAATGAGGCATGATATAACATGTAAAAAAAGTAATCATGGGAATGTGGCGACAATATAACATATGACATTATAATCATAATCCATGACTAAACTCTAAGAAAACAAAACAAACTATGCTTCAGATAACCACTCTTACACTATACATGGAATCTCATGAGATAAAAACATTATCCAAAGCATTAGAGCACTATCTAGGTTCATCGATCTATTTCATATCATGTAAATGAATATGTGTTCCACATAAATCAAATTATATAAATATTCTTTTCTTCAATTTTAATCTCATGATCATGGATTTTGGGTCAGATACATTGATGTATTGAATCATTGGATGATATGCACATCTAACTGAATACCCGTGAGTGGAAATGGGTAATTGGAATTTAGTTAACAAATTTTTTTTATAAAACTCTATGATAATTTCTATAGAAAAATAGTGTAACAACAATATATATGGATTGGCTTAATGATATTTAAAGTGGTCAGTCATCACATAGAATTCATAAGTATAATAAGAGTGATGTATAAAAAACTTTTTTCAAATAAGAACAATTATAATTCCAATGGCACAACATAAATAATAGTAATTAATAAAGAGGAGACGAAGATTATCACATCCCTTGGGAGGGAACATTTAAAATCTCTGGAGGAGATTATTAGAAGCTCGAGGACACAATGGGAGTGCTATAAAGACTCAAGGTAAAATTATATTCATACTCTAATGGATTTTGTTGAAGAGTAATTGGAATTTTGGTGAGTTCTTATAGGAAAAGCATGGGGGATTCTTTATTAATTCACAAGTAATGATTTTTTAATATATTTTATAAAATAATAAAAACCACCAAAATCACCATGGGGTTTTCAATGTTTTCTTCAGAAGTGTATTTTTTCATTATTTCAAATTTTTAAGAACCAAATTCATGAAAATAATACCACAAGTGATTTTGAAGCAATACATGTTCCAAAATAATTAATTATATACCACAAAATATAATATACATTAAATAAAATTCATTAAGTGTTTGTAAAATTAATCAGATAACAAAAAAACTCGTTATTTTAAATGGTAAAAATATATTATGTTTTTTATAATATTTATAGTATTCATTATAGAATTTTGGGGCACTAATGGTTTTATAATCCAACCCACGTATTTATAAAAAAAAGTACTATCATAGGAAATTACAGAAATATCACCATTGGATAATTTAGATGTTCTCATTATGAAAAAAATTTATTTCACCAAAATAGTTTTTGTAAAAATGAGAAATTACACTTTTATATCCACACCATTATTTATTTAAAAATATTTCTTTTTTGGTCCATAATATTTTTCTCACACTTATAAGAAATAAACTATAATTCATAAATTTATTATACAATTTATATTTGAAAAATATTATATGAGAATAATATTTTATTGACATAATAATTGTTGGGGAAATTATTGAATGCGTCAAAAATAATTTCTCGAAAGAATATATATTTCAAAACAATGCAATGTGTGTTTCATCAAATCAAAATCCAATATTCATCAATAATATTATTTAGTCATTATAATGTAATAAAATAGATGATTAAAATATTTAATAATGTTATATAAAAAATAATACTATTATGTTCTAGATACATAACGCTTTATTAATATATTTAATTCCTAATGGTTAAGTGATGAGATGGTGTAATTTTCAGGGGGTGGTTCGAGAAACATGTTTTCGGGCATGATCTTGATGAGATTGAACATCAACGATAAATGGTGTCTCTCATACTTTTGTGGGAGAATATCATATTAATCATGTACATTTTAAAATCCCACGGATGTTACCCCAATCATAAGATATGATAAATGTGATTCATAGGGTATGATACTATTAGTTGAGGATATATCTTCTTTCATCTCTGTAAATTAGACTTTATCCAAATCCTTATTATATACTGATATTAACGGACCATTTAGAAACTCAATATTATCAATGATTATCATTATTGAATTTTAAAATCAAAATGTTTTAATATTAAAAAAAATTAATATATATTTTTTATTACTAAATTATTTAATAAGTAATTTATTTATTATAGAAGGAAATTTATTTTTATGAATCATACAGTCATTACATTCTACCACTATTCAGATATTTTTCACTCAATATTTCCAACATATACACTAAAACATATTAAAGTACATTTTTTCTTATCCAATTCTGGTTCCCACGATTCTTCCTAAAACTTGTGTTTCCACCACATCACATTTACCAAGTTATTTTTCTTGTTTCACAGAATTGTTTCAATATAATATATGATTTTAATCGACTATTCATCTTATAAAATATCATTCTTTAATGGAAACACATATGGATTAAACACATGTGCGTGGTTTGGTATGTAATTCCTTAAGAAAGATATATAGTACACATAATGTACGTGAGATAAGTTTAGGGGAGTTCAAGTCAGTATTCCACTGCTCTGATGCATTTTAAGTTCTCATAGGGGACGATATGTCTTCAACCGAGTGTTCCAACTACCCAAACCACATTAATTTTTTCCATGATAATATATGAAGGAATGAGTTTTTTCTAACCTCAAATATTAGATTCCTTTTATAAATATATATATATAGCTATGTTTCATTGATTTCATATGTTGCTGAGTTGTTTATACATTATATGTCATCTCTTAGACTAGATAATCTTTCATTAGCTTTTCTCTCTATATCCAACATAGCATATTGGATCATGACACCTCTTACCATTTTGATCCTCATACGGTAAAATTTGAATAATATAAAGGAATCTATTGATTTTTGTGAATTATATTAGGGGGAGTTATTGATCGCAAAATACTTGTAATCCCATTGATAATCTTAGTATATCATCTAAATTTTGAATGAATAATTCATATGGAACATACAAACGACTGTGATAATAAATATGGAAAATAAGCTCAATATTTAAAAAATGTTAAATTATTTTTCACATCATCATGGTAATCCTTGGATCTCAATTAGTTATAATGGATAATTGTACTCTATGGAGTCTTACCAGTTCAATAATGTTTATCATTGTAATCTGTTCAAGAGATAAATATTCATTGATATAAATGAAATACCATCACATTGTAAGGACATCATCTAACACCCATAAGTAATTATTTGTGTTACATTTCATTGGGATTATAGTGAAAATTTCATTTTTAGGTTTTACCATTTCTATATTTTATTTGAAATTTTAACATCATTGCTTTAAACTTCAATAATTTTTCCTTACCTTGTTAAAATACCAATCATCGAGATACATATTTTTTAATATCTCTCTTTATGTTAACCAAGTTGATGTTATTATTTAATTATCCAATCATATTTTCAATTCCAATATTAATATATTAGGATGATATAAAAATTCATTTATTAGTACCCTATTAAATTCTAGTTTTGATGATATATATATATATACAACTTCCATTCCTTATAAAATAATCATTGGAAAAGTTGAAATCTAGAATATTGACTAGTTATTTATGTAAACCATCATCATATTTTTAGGCCACCATGATACTTTATTGAATTGATGGATAAGTATTTATTTTGGAAAGGTGTTATGAAGGTATTTTTATTACTCTGATTTTCATCCATTGTATGTCTAAGAAGATTGGATCCCATTCAGTCTCTATCGCAGATATGTTTTATGAATCTTTTATACTCAAAGAATGAGGCACTTATTTTTCCTTCTCAAAATTGGAATGGACTGAAAAATAAAAATCATTGATTAGATATAACAACCATTGTTAGTTCATATGGAGTTCATTTTGTTTTATTATATACATGTGTATTTTATGGTCCTTAAATATATCACACATCCCCTTGTAGATTTATTTCGAAAAAATAGTTAATACAAGTATTACTATATCCAATTCAAGATCATGAGATTGTTATTATTTCCAAGGGAACATTAATTAGTGGGAGGTTTAAGAAATCAATTTTTCTACTTTAATGATTACACACCTCATTCCTTTCTTATAAGCATCAATGTAGATAAAAAGTAATTCTCTAATGGGGGTAATTCGAGAAAATATTAAATGTTTAGCTTCAAATTTTTTTTAATGGTCTCTCCACATTCATTATTCCACGAAAACATAAATCCCTTATGATTTATCATGGTTGGTGTTATTTAAAATAATGATAAGTTTCTTATAAATTGATGATATGGCTTGGGTAATCAAAGAAAATAATTGATTTTGGTTATATATGTTTGTATAGGCTATACAAAAAATGGCACTGTTTTTGAAGTATCCAAAAGTATATCATTTCTAGTGATATATTTTATTAAGAGATTTACTTTCTACTACTAAAAATTATATTTACCATAAATTTCATACAATTTTTCTTTTCCCAAAATAATTCAGTATAATATTTTCATTCTCCAAGTTTTCCTCCATGGTTTTGGGGGAGATAATAATGAATTCTATAACAAATACCACTAATTATATGAGGAAATGTCAAAATACTCTATTGATTATGTCAATGAATATTGTAATAGAATTTGTGAGTCCAGATGAAATTACTCAGAACTCATAGTGCTTTTACCATTTCTGAAAATTATTTTTGGGCGATATCATTATTCATCACCTTGAATTAATTGTATCCCAAATGAAGGTCTATATAGGATAATTATTGTTCTCTATAGAGCTGATTAAAAAACACATCCATCTATTTCAGAGGATATTAATTTTTAATAATGATAATTTTTTCGTTCATAATAATCAATTAAGAGGCACGTTGACCCATCCTTATTCTGGATGAAGAGGACTAGTTTACCCCATGGTGAAGAACATTTATATATAAATCCTTAATTTAGATTCCACTCAAGCTGATTCTTCAGCTATTAAATTTGAACAATGACTATTTTAAATTTTGAGCCTCAAGTATTATAAAACGTCCATCTATTATATAAATTGGGAAATCAACCTCTCTGTTTGGTGTGATGCTGGAATATTCATCAAGAAAGACATCGGTGTATACCATCTAAATTTACATGTAATGATGGATGAAAGTTTCCATAGTCCCAATCATATGAACTAGATCATCTTCTTCAAAGGTAAAAAATATACATGATCAATATGATAGAAAAATATAGATTCACCACCCTACACTTATATTGAATTTTAGTTCCATTCATGATATAGAGGCTGATTTCCATCCATTGGAAACTTATATTGGCTGTGTACGTGGAAAGACAATCCAAGTGCAAAATATCATTGATTCCTCTTAAATGTAGTATCATTTTTTTTGATGGGAAATTAAACCTAAAAATATTCCAAGGGGATTAGTTTTATACTTGGGATGAAATAATTATTCCATTTTCTATATTCACTGAAAACTCAACAACATTGATTTGATGTAGTGATTGAATTTTTCCACTGAACATGCTTTATATGGATGAATTCATAGAACCATAATCCCATTATATTATTTGAATTTTATGAACTGATTATAAGGAATATTGTTTGTATTTTAAAAGATTTATTTTCATTTTCTTCATCGAAAATGTGGGTTTTGATGAGAATTTTCAAAACCAAAAATCACAGAAAGGGGAACTATTTGGATTAAATGGGTAAACCACTACTGAATTTTATAACCTATGAATATCTAGGTTTCAACAAAAATTATCCATGATCAATTTACTAATATAAAATAGTTTGGACATATTATATCTTTTCATGATGGTTCATAATTATTTATGAATTTACCAAATAATATCCCCCCTAATTATCAAAATATTTATGTAGAAAGGCCCATTTTCAAGCACTAGGTGACTATTTTTTCAAATACCAATTCACCATTTTTGGGGTTGTTAAACCAATGTAAAACTATGATAGAGCCTCAAAAACTTGTTGTATTTAGAAGGGGGATTATTTTTATAGAAAACAAGTACTTTGTAATTTGAAAAAAAATTAATATTTTTTCTTATATTTAGATATTACTGTAAGGATTTCACATAGGTTTTTTTATCCTAAATCAAAAAAATTAATATACATTTCTCTGATACCAACTACGAAAGCCCTTGTATTTAATAGACATTAATTTGTGATTTATTACATAAAAAAAATTTAATTCAATATATAAGATCATCATCCAATGTGACTTTTGAGAATTAGGTACATATAATTACAATATAGGAATAAATAAAAACATATTTTAAAAAACTCCATGACATGCACTTATATAAAATGGATCTTTTAATATCGCATAGGATTACCTGAAGAGATATATAAGAAAATGATGAGATATAAATCCATGTTACGAAATATAATATTCACAGAATAATTTAAAGGATTAAATGTTCTATATGAGGTGTATAAAGGTAACATAAGAGGGGTTATACTCATAAGCTTGAATAATGAGACATAGTGTAACATGATAATATAACGGTATCATGGGAATTAGAAAATAATATAAAACATAACATCATAAGATTAAATAAATGATAATTTCAGAAAAAAATATAACCGAATGTTATTATGATGACATCTCAGGAACTATAGATGTCATATCATGAGATAAAAAATTTATACAATGTAATGGAGAACTATCTAGGCCCACCCAGCACGTCCATACCATTTATATGCATAAGTATTCCACATATATCATAAAAAGTAAAGTTTAATTTCATTGATTTTATTACCAATATAGTTGAGTGTGGGATAAATAAATGTATGTACCTAATTTTTGAATAATAAGTACATCTATGTGATCACATATGAGTTGAAATTTGGAATGTGTATTCACTAAACAGATGTTTTTCATGGAAAATCATAGTGTAATTTTTTTAACATAATATACGTAAATAAATATTTATGAGATAATTAATTAGTAGTGAAATTCATATATAATTATGATTTAAATATAAATAATATATGGGATATCTATAAAAATATTACTCTAAAAGGAAAAATTTGAAAGAAAGTCAATATATAAAGAATATTCCTTACTAAATTAGAGAGGGAGAGGATCCCTTACCTTAATATGGTTCTTATAAAAGCATTGGATAATCTAATTATGAAATTAAGAAAAAATTACAATGGATATATTAAGTTAATTTCTATGTATCGACATGGAACACTGAATTTTATTGAACTGGAACGGGTGTTTAAGTGGGGACTTTTAGAAAAACAAAGTAGAATACATTATTAATTCCATGACTTAGGTTTTTGAAATAATTCTATAAAATAATCAAAAAATTAATCTTTTATATTTGGTATCACTTGGTTTCTTATAAATAAGAGTTTTTTAGTCATTTTATATTGTTATGTATCATAATCATTAAAATAATACCATTAAAGAAGTGGAAGTGGGTCATGTTCATAGAGAATTAATTTTAAAAGCTTAATATTCAAATGAGGTTTGAGATGATTCTTTATCTTTTAATAAAATTATTAGAGTAACATAAAAACACAATATGTTAAATTGGAAACATATTCCATGTCACTAATAATATTTATAGAATTTATTAAATAATTTTTTTTTATTTTTTGATGTCATAATACACACTATATATTTACACTGTATTATTTTGCTACACAAAAATTCGACTATATCTGAAAATTATGATAAGATTAAAATTGGATGATTTCAATATGATGATTTCAAAAATAATATTTATTTTTACATAAAAAAAATATTTGATTTTAAGAATTTATACATTCAAATCAAAGTAATCATTTATAGAAAAAATTGTAGATTTTATGTCAATAATAGTTTTATAATCAGTATAATAATTACATTATCCATTGTAAAGTTTTATTGTTATAAATATTTTATAAAAATTAATTAATAATAAAATTTTATTGAAATTTTATTATTTCAGCAATTATTCATTTTATAAAAAATAATTTCTTTATTAAAATTATACATTTCCCAAAAGTTCATTTTTTGTCATATAAATTTATAATTTTTATCAAATGTATTCTTAAATAATTACAAAGTAAAATAAAAAGATAAATATAGTAACTAATAATGAAATATATAAATACATATTATTAGGGTGTAGATTCATTTCCCTTTATTACAGCAGCGATTAACTTACGGGTAAGGTTTGAGATGGTAAAATATTTTTGTCGTAGTTTGGTGAACAAGGTTGGAGATGTGTTCTCGATGAGTTTGAAATTATCTCATAATAAGTTTCCATCATGGTTTATTTATTGAATCTCAGTGTGAGATTGGTTAAGATAAAAAATAATTTTTCTCTATTCCTCAGAAGCACTGATAAATGGGATTTATAGGATATTGTTCTACTTATTGAGTTTATAACTTCATTCATTTGTGAAAATTAGACTTTATCAAAATAAAAATTATTATTTAATATTAATGACCACTAGAAAATGACTATATTTTCAATGGTTATGATTTTTAACGTTCTTTTAAAACTAATAGGTCATAATTCTGCTAACAAATCACTGTAGTTCATTTTTTTCTATAACTAATTTACTATATAAGACATTTAGTTATTCAAAAAGGGTATTTTTATTTGTGATATTTTGGGACATTATAGCTTATGTTTGAGTAAACCATGCATGTGAATTGACAATATTTCAGCTATAGATCAATGTTGGAAAATTCTATACATGCGTGATGTAATTATCCAAATTAAATTATGCATATTAGGTGGGACTTATAATTATATGAGGAATGGTTTTTTATTGGGTATTTCTATTAAGGGTGATAACTATGAAAATATTATGGGATATCATGAATATATACCATTAAATAATATTTTTGTGTATCTAGTTTTCAAATACATTAAACAATTATAGTCCTCATGCTAGTATTTTTGAAATAAATTGAATATTAATCTAAAATGATTTGACATTTATATATGAAATACATGGATTGTTATAGATGTCATTTGAAAAAAGGGTTAATTAGTCTATAAATATTATAATTACAAGAATTTTTTGAAAAACATATTGATAAGTCTATGAATAAATTAATTTCCTAATGTTTTTTCAAGAATGTCATTTTACGATTTTACAAGAAATTGTATAACTCTTTAGATATTACAAGTGGATGTGGATTTGGTCTTATTGTAACTATGGGTAATAACTATGAAATCAGTTAATTGGTATTGGAATATTTTGTCATTGGTTTAACGATAAAGATACTCTACTGCATTACTAGTTTGACACCCTCATGGGATATTATTTTGTTAATTCAAATTATCTTTATGAACCATCTTGAGGTATTACATGTGATTATTATTCTGGATAACCTAGGCTAAACCTATGTTGTTATAGATTTAAAATAAGGTTTCACGATATATAATTATTAATAATGATTTTTCATTACTATGTGATTTACCACTATGTTAAGATATGTTATAAATATAATTTTCTTGTCATATTAAACGGATAGATCATAGAGGAGGAATGATAGAATTAAATTTTCTAGACAATTGGATTATTATGTTAAGAAAATGGGATGATGACTGGAGGGAGATATATTGTGATTATTCCTAATTAGTTATCATGATATAATATTAAAAACATTCTACTTAACAAATTCATGGATTCAAAAAAGAATAGATGGATAAAACTCTTAGAGAGACCGGGTTTTGGAGACAATAGTGGAATAAACAATAAACTTTTACATTTTATTTTTGTGGGATGAAACACTCTTAGAAATGTGTCAACAAAATGAGTCTATGTTTTCTATTTGTAAATGTGGGTCATCGAGTAAAGAGTTTCTAAATAGTTCAACGTATTATGTGTGGGTAAATTGACATTATTTTAGTCAATTCCCAAATCTGATGATTAAATCTAAAACTAAGGACCAATTTTATGACATTCATTAAATTGAAAGTGTTAATGTTATTATGTGTTGGTATTTTATAACTATATCATAAATGTATTTATATCTAGGTAATTCCTGTTATAAGAGTAATGAAGCATAAAAATATTTTTATAAACCTCATGAAAAGGATCTCGAAATAAAAAAATTATATATTTACATTCATTTCTAATGAATCGATGATCTTTTCACTCATCAAAAATTCATGGTTTGGTGCTAAATAACCTTTTAATTTCCATGTTCTCAATAAATCTATATTTGTTTTTGGGAGTTATTATTCACAATGAAATCTATTTTTCCAATTCCCAGAAATGTTCTCCTTATGTTTAAACCAAGTCATGTTTTATAAGAAACCTTTATCTTTCCCACTTCCCCTTTGAAATGTATTATTTATTATCCCATTCTATGATGTTTCCTTCAACAAAAGTATTCTCCAATATAAAAATTTTGATAAGTTAAACAATTATGATTGATAAATTAATCTAATGATGGGGGAGAATATATATCCCTATGATTAAAATTGATAATTTTTTTAATGAAATTTAATTCTTTGATAGCTTGTGTTACATGCACTATGATGTTTCGAAGACCAAAAATATATTATTAAATTATTATTATTATTCAATGAGATATGTGTATATTAGGCATTGGAATCATGGGACTGATTGTGAATAACTAAATATTGTGCCACGACCGGTCCCCCGGGGCCCGCATTGTGACTACCCCAAGCCTGCCTTCCATAGGCAAGGGGCCGGTGACTAGCACCAAAGGCGCAATTCCCTAAAAGTGGGAAGGAGTTGACTTTATAAATTGTAAACACACATAGCCAGAGTACAAGAGGAAGAAAACACTAAGTAAAAGCTATATAAAAATTGTAATGAAAGTACAAGGGTACTGAATACAAGCCCAACTGTAATGTAAAAATACAACTGAAAGCAAGTATAACTAAAAAGGGACAAACTGATGAAAGATGAAAGCAGCTCTTGGATCGTCCTCTAGGGTTCCTACTTGAAGGGTAGGTACAGATGGCCTCCTCGGCACTCCACGTCTGTCAGACTTCTCTATGTATTGATAAGTCATAAGGTCTTGCTCTGGGTACCATCCAGTCCTAGCGCTCTTTGCATTCATCTGCGTTGTCTGTCGTCTGCATCCAACAAAACGAGGTGCGGGCTTAGCCCGTGCAGGGGTGAGTATAACGATACTCAGTAGTGAACCCGAGACCCTCAAGGTCTCACAAAATTCAACAAGGATAAACAAAAAAGTATTATTTCAACGGATAACCATTACATAGGTATATTCACAAACATATAAATATGTTATCAGGTAATCAATCTCAATCATGATGAAAACACAAAGGTCATTGACTCAGCAAAAACTAGGATTTTCATTATCAAAACCATGGCTACTGGAGAACTTCTCATCTATCTAGTACTTTGGCTCCGTCACGACTCTGAGGTGCAACTCACTATATTTAGACTACGGAGGTACTCCTCTTGTCGAGAACTGCATGTCTGCTGCCAAACCAGGAACTCCGTCCATTGTGGGTGTGCAGCCAAACTGGGTTCTCCCCCTAATAGTCGTCAGAGGTACTCCTCTTATCGAGTACCGTGAGTCTGCTGCCAAACCAGGCGCTCTGTCCGCTGTGGGTCTGCCACCAAACTAGGCGCTATGTCCACTGGGCTAGTCTAATAACTCCATGTCGAATCAGTCAAGCACTCTTCAGGTCTACAGCTACCAGTTCTCTGCACTCCGTATGCTCGTCTCCAGAAGGATATGTTCCATGAGCTACTTGTAGATATTCCAAGTGTCACAAAGTCTAAGGTGGAAGTATCTCAATGGATCACCACTTCATAGGGGTCTCAACACAATAGATGACACATCAATCGGACGCCCGGTCTGTGAGTTATTAGCATTTTAGTCCCGGGTTCCCGGTTGGATTCATTTATGAACCAACTTGACCGCGACTCAACTATATACCGACACATGTGGTGTATACTCCAAGGGATGGTTATGATCCAAGAATACCAGTGTCATTGACGGTATTTCAAATGGACGTCAAGTGCTAAAGATATGGCCCAACAAGGTAAATGGGTCAGTAATGGGCCCGAGTCCGGTCCGACCCAGTCTCGGTCGACCCGGTCCAACTTGCCGGGTTTGCCCCGACCCATTGGCTAGGTTAGCCCTCTATGTTTTGACCCAATCTGTTGGTCCCGGTCTAGTGGACCGTGAAGGAGGTTCGGCCTGATAGTTGCCACATAGGCGGATCGGTAACTCAGCCCGGGAGACCGGGCCGGTTCGGCCAGCGACATCACAGGGGACACCATGGGTCGGCTCGGGAGGCCGATGGCTGGGAGACCAGCAGGCAGGCCACGCGGGGTGCGGGCCGACTGGCTGGGCTCTTGTAGGCTCCGGGCACACCTGGTAAGACGCGACAGGAGTGGGCAGCTAGGCAGCACGCGTTCAGTGTGCGCGGGGCACTGGGTAGCACAACGGCGGGGTTGTAGGGTGCTGAGAGAGCACGGGTAGGGTCCTGGGGTGCCAGGAGCGCGTCGGAAGGGGTGTGGGGCACCGGGCAGTGCGCCGGGAGGGGCGCGGGGTGTGGGCAGCGCGCTGGCAGGGGCGTGGGGGTGCAGGGAGCGCACCGGGGCACCGTGAGTGTGATGTAGTTCATGGAGTCCACATGTAGCGCAACCTTTGTTTTCTTCCATGGTCATCATCACCACATGTACCGCCTTCATATTAACCAAATAAGAACAAACAAGGGGAGGGTCAGACTGTGTTCTTGAAGCCCGAACTCTCCTCGTTATGGTGATAGAAAATAGTGATTCTCATACCATAACATTATTTATGAAGAATGATGTTTTATTCACATAACTAAAATATCACAAAAATTCCCCTACCTTGGTTTTCGTTCGTCATTGATGAAGTCGCGGAAAGCGGGCGTCATTCCATTGACGTCAGAAAATAAGAATCCAAGGATGATGTCGGCGTTATTCATTGATGACACTTCCTTTTCATTGTTCCACTAGAAGAAGGAATAATACGTCTGAGGAAGAAGTCGAAGAAGAAATTTGGCGTTCTTATTGTTCTTCGTTGGGAGAGTTTTAATCCTCCCAAACCCTCAAGTTCCACCAATGGACAAATACCATAAAATAATAACAAGGTGTCTTATTATTTTATTGATGGATCTCAAATTCTAAAAGGAGAATGAAACTCAACTTAAAAAATTCATGTGCATTGGGGAAATTAATTGTGTCGTGCTTGGGAGCAATTAATTGGCATGGGTGTTGGCCATTTATTTGGCACTCGCTTTGGCATAATTAATTGGAACGCGTGTTGGAACAATTAATTGGGAAGCGCATTGGAACAATTAGTTGGCACACACCTTGGCATAATTAATTGTGCAGAGGAGGTCAAAGGCTCTCCCTCGTTAATGGGGGAGAGTGGATAGGTTTCATCCTCTACCATTAATAGGGGTCGGTGGTCACCACCCCTATCATGAAATTGAGAGGTTATGCTCGGGTGGTCCCCATATCGTAACCTCTCGTGAGAGGTTAGGGTATGGAGGTCCCACCCACAACATCCAGTGGGAGGTTCCAACTAAGAACACACACAACACACGGTTTCTTAAAAATAAATTAAAATTTTGTACTTTATTATGTTATTATTTATTTTAATAAAAATCCAAAAACTAACTTCCAAACTCGTCAGAACGAAACTACAGTGAAGGTCTCACTAAGAAATTATCGATGCTACAAGTTCAAAGGTTCCCTCATATTTCAATTATGAGCACCGGTTCAAATGTTATAAAAACCTTCTCGTACGTTAACTGAACGTACCTGAACAAAACCTGAAAAAATTGATTCCGGGCATATCGGGCCTCAAAATCAAGCACTGTCAGAAACTGAAGACTCGTAAAATTCCCATGAATATAAAAAAAAGAAATTCCATTGTAATTCTGGCTCATTACATTCTCCCCACCTCAGGGATTTACGTCCCCATAAGCTACAACTCACACTAAGGAAAAAATGCCGGTATTGAGACCGCATCTAAGCCTCCCACTCCCATGTGCTCTCTTGGAGGTTCCCATGCTACCAAAAAAGCACAGTAGAGGTATCGACCATCCACGTAGGACCTCCTCCTGTCGATCCTCAATCTACAATTGAACCTCCCTGAAAGACACATTGTCATTGACGTCCAGCTCCCCATGGTCGATGATGTGGGACAGGTCGTGCATGGATCTTCTCAGCTGAGATATGTGGAAGACGTCGAGCACACGATGTAGCTGAGGTGGAAGAGTAAAGACGTAAGCCACCTCGCCTACTCTGCTAAGGACCTGTAAAGTCCCAATGAATCTTGGAGATAGCTTGTCGCCTCGGTGAAATCTATACATATCTCATCGGGGAGAGTCCCATTGGAAGACGTAGTCGCCATCCTCAAACATCAGAGGTCTCCCTCTCCTATATGCATATGACCATTGTCTTCTCTGTGCATTCTTCATCTTCTCCTGGTCGATCTTTACCTTCTCTGTGGTAGCCCGTACCATCTATGGTCCCACTAGAGATGACTCCCTAGGGTATGTCCAGCATTGTGGGGATCTACAAGGTCATCCATACAAGGCCTAAAAAGGTGTCAGCCCAAACGTCCAGTGATAGCTATTGTTGTAGGCAAACTCCACCAAGGGTAGGTGTCCTCCCAGCAACGACCAAAGTCGAGAAAAAATGTAGGGAGCATGTCCTCAAGGGTCTGGATGGTCCTCTCATTATGACCATCAGTCTGAGGATGGATGGTGGTGCTCAAGCAAAGATGTGTCCCCAAAGCTTTTATAACCCCTTCCATATACGGGAAGTAAAGTGCGCATCATGTTCGGAGACAATAGAAGATGGTACTCCATGTAGACGCACTATCTACTACACATAGATGCATACCAAACTCTCAACTAAGCACTGCTCCATGATCGGTAGGAAGTGGGCCGACATGGTGAGTCAGTCTACGATCACCCAAATAACCTCATGACTTCTAGATGTATGTGGAAGACCCATGATGAACTTCATGGATATCCCATCCCACTTCCACTCCGGGACCCCTAAAGGCTGAACCAATCCTATTGGTACCTAGTGCTCTCCCTTCACTTTCTAACAAGTGATGCACCGTGAGACAAACTATGCTACTGCCTTCTTCATACATGGACACCAATGCTATCGTTGAAGGTCCTAGTACATATGAGCCACTCCTAGATGTAGCGCTAGAGGGGAAGTGTGGAAATCCCTCAACACCTCCTCCTAAAGTGAAACTGGTACAATGTTACATCTTCTAAAGTGGATGATGTGCTCCCCACATTTAGAAAATCCATCTAGTGCCTGCCCTATGGATATCTGATCACGTCACATCACGTAGTCAGCGTCCACATGTTGTTCCTCCATGAATCGCTGAAGAAGTGGGGGAGTGACTGTAAGAGACTGTAGATAGGCGGCTCCATCTCTATCCACAAAAGATATCTGCAATGCGGCCTGCTGCTCTATCACCTCACCTAAGAGTTGATTGCATGATCTTCATACTGAGTGCATCTGCTACTAAGATCCCCTTCCAAGGAGTATAGACTATCTCAAAGTCACAGTCCTAGAGGAACTCAAGCCATCGTTGATGTCCCAGGTTTAGGTCCTTCGAAGAGAAAATATACCTGATACTCTTGTGATTAGAGTACATGGTAAAACATTCTATCATAAGATAGTGAGACCGCATCTTCAAAAAAAAACCATTACTTCTCACTCTAGGTCATCGGTAGCATAGTTCTTCTCATGTTGTATCAACTACTGAGAACCATACGCGATCACAGTTCGCTCCTTCACCTGGAAACACCCGAGTCCGGTCTACGATGCATCGTAGTAGACTATGTACCCTACAAATTTTTCATGAAGCCTTAAAATGAGGGCACTTGTCAACCTCTACCTTAGCTCCTCAATGATCTGTTGGAATCACTCCGACCACATGAAGTTTTTCCCCTTCTTCGTCAAGGCTGAATGTGGCACTGCAACAATGGAGAAGCCTGGTACGAATCAGCAGTAGAATCCATCCAAGACTAGGAAACTTCGTACCTCCAACACACTCTTGGGTGGCTCCCACGAATGTACCGCCTCGATATCTGTTAGATCCACTACCACTCCAGCCTCCAAGATGAGGTGTCCAAAAAAGTGAACCTCTCGAATCCAAAACTGGCACATCGAGAGCTTTCCAAAAATCTGGTGCTCTCAGAGTGTGTCCAGTACTACCTGCAAATGGTATGCATGCTCCCCCTCAGTAGTCTAGTAGATCATTATGTTGTCGATGAAGACTACGGAAAATTGATCGAGGTATGGTTGTAATAGTATGTTAATGAGACTCATGAACACTACTGGAGCATTGGTTAGGTCGAAGGGCATAACCAATAACTCATAGTGGCCATAATGACACCTGAAGGCTATCTTCTGTACATCCTCATCTCAAACTCTGAGCTGGTGATTTCATGATATGAGGTCTATCTTCGAGAACCATCATGATCCCTTGAGCTGATCAAAGAGGTCGTCAATCCTCGAGTGTGGGTAATTGTTCTTCACAGTCACCAGGTTCAGGCGACGGTAGTCGACACATAGGCGCAAGCTCCCATCCGCCTTCTTGGCGAATGGAATCAGGGCTACCTAGGGAGAAATAATGGGTTGGATGAATCACTTTCCCTACAAGTCCCCTTGCTATAACCGCAGCTCGCGATGCTTGGCGGGAGCCATCGGATATGCTATATTAGATATCAGTGTCGTCCTAGGGTACAAATCAATGTAGAAGTCCATCTCTCTGTGAGGAGGTAGTCCTGGAACATTGTTAGGGAAAACATCCATTTACTTGTCCACCACTATAGGATAAGTTGGACTCTCCACATATACTGCCTCGACGGTAAGGAAAGCCAACTGGTGAGTGGTCATCTATACCCTCCTCCGAGTATGTTCGTCATGTGCTGCAAAGGTTCCCTTCTCACCAGCGAAGGTGAACCTGGTCCCATCCATGCGGACACACCACTCTTTTTTCCTAATACAGTCAATCTGATCATGGAATGTAGATAACCCGTCCATACCCAATATGAATTCGTAAGGAATTGACGCCGCTCTGAGTAGATCCTAGTTGAAGATCTCGCCTCCTAGAGTGTGCTCAAACTACCATCACTTGTGCGTAATCGTCGAGTCATCTCTTGTAGGAGTCTCTAGTAGTAAAGATCGAGCCAACAACTTTATCTGAATATCCGAGCCCCGAAAAAGGGCAGTGGATATGAAAGAATGACTGAAACCTGTGTCTCTATGAACTGTTTCTTAGGTGGAGTAGACATAGATCGTAACTCGAATCCTCTCTAGAGCGCCACGATCGCAGGCCTCAGCTGCCTAAAGCTATGTTCTTCCATGTACACTCGCTCTATGTGGTCAGGGTGGACGTCCTGGTGGTGGTGGTGTAAATGACTCATAACGTCGTCCACTGCCAGCTACACGGCCAGTTTCTCTACCACATCTGCCAACGCCCAGGGTACCACCTCGATCGAAACTCTACCTCTGCCTGGGAAGTCCCTCAATTGACTGCGGATCATCTGTACAATGGGTCAAACTGTCACGGGCCATGTGACCATGCCTGCTGCAGGAGTAACACTATCTTCTCCTAGTATGCCCGAATCTGTCTCCACATTGGCTACCCTGTACAACCGATCGTGATTCATGTGGTTGACCACCTGTAGGTAAGGTCCTCTTGGACCTCTGTGTCATATGTCTACTACCAGCTGTATAAGACTTCACTGCATGTCGACTAGTCGTGGTCTCACTGTTGGATATTTCTCATTAAGGAAACTCTCCACCAGGAGGGCTCATTCCAACACACCTATCTGTGTCGGGATGCTGTGAGAGAGACCTAAAGCTCTGATATCTCGCCGGAGTCCCTGCTCAAAGGTCTGGGCCCTAAGGAACGGGTCTCATACCATATCAGTGGAGAAACGCAAGAGGTCAGTGATCCTCACTGAGTACTATTCCACCTTCATGCTATCCTGTGGTAGATGAAGCAGCTCCTCTATCCACACTGCTCGAAGGGTGGCCGGAACAAACTCCGCCCGGAACAATCTTCCGAAGTCTACACATAGAAGTGATTCCTCATCATGCATCTGGAGCATTAGGCTCCCCCATATTCCTATTACTGCATGAAGGAGGATTGTATCAAGGATCACCATGTAGTCTACTGGCGTCCATACTAGAATGTGGACTCTCACCACAGCCTCCAGCCAATCCTCAGCCACCTTTGGGTCCGTCTCTTCTCAGAACCTGGGTGGGCTCTGGCGCTGGAACTCACGCAACATGCTCAATCGGCGTGCATCGTCTGCTACTAGGGCTTGTGGAATCGGTGGCCCTAGGGTATGTAGTACTGATGGTGCCTCAACTGGAAGAGGAACCTATAATGAGGTCTCGTCTCTTAGAGATCTATCCATACATACAACTCTTAGGGCTCTAGCTGGTCGTCCGTAGGGAGGAATCCTGAAAGAAATAGATGGAACACTGTCAAATGACTATACCGGGTGAGATGACATGGTTTGAGCTGACTTAAAAGAATATTTTGAAAACACACATGCAATTAGTGTTTTCGTGAACTTAGTCGGAAATTGGATTTCAGGGTCCTAGTGTAGGGATATATCGGCTTCCCACACCAACATTGGACTCCCTGAACTGAAACCCACAGTTAATACCCTTAACACTATTTCTTCACAGAAAAGAAATATCAAAGTCCTATGTTCTGCGGTAGAACTGACGTTCCTCTGATACGAATTTTTCATGAATCATCTCCTAGGACCCGCATCGTGACTACACCAATCCCGCATTCCATAGGCCAGGGGATGGTGACTAGCACCAAAGGAATAATTCCCGAAAACTGGGAATGCATTGCCTTTATAAATCATAAACACACACAACCATAGTACAAGCAGAAGCAAATAGTAAGTCAAATCGGTATCTCATGTGTATTGAAAGTAATGGGGGCCAGAAGACAAGCCCACCTATAAAGTATAAATACAACTGAAAGTAAGTCCAACTAAAAAGGGACAAACAACTGAAAGGTGAAAGCAACTCCAGGATCGTCCTCCAGGGTTCCTACCTGAGGGGTAGGTACAGATGGACTCCTCATCACTCCACATCTATCATACTCCACCATGTATCGATATGTCGTAAGGTCCTCCTCCAGGTACCATTCAGTACTCGTGATCTCGACCTCCGTCATCTATGTACGTCGTCTGCATCCAACACAACGAGGTGCGGGCATAGCCCATGCAGGGGTTAGTATAACGACACTCAGTAGGTACCCTAAACCCTCAAGGACTCAAAAAATAAAACAAGGATAAATGAAATAGTGTGATTTCAATGGATAACCATTAATTATGTATATTCCCATACATATACCTAAGTTATCAAGTAACACATCTCAATCATGAGGAAAACAAAAAGGTCATTCACTCATCTCAAACCATGGTTTTCATTATCGAAAACCTGACTACTGGATAACTCCTCCTCTGTCGAGTATAGTGGCCCTATCGCAACTCTGAGGAGCTACTCACTAACCATAGACTACTGAGGTACTCAACCTGTCGAGTACTGTAGGTCTGCTGCCAAACTGGGCGCTCCGTTTGCTGTGGGTCTGCCACAAAACCAGGCGCTCCCCCTAATATCTGTCAGAGGTACTCCTCTTGTCCAGTATCATTGGGATACTACCATACTAGGCACTCTATCCTACATGGGTCTTCCCCCAAACCGGGCACTCCATCCACTGGTCTAGTCGAATCACTCCGAGTCAAATCGGTCATGCAGTCGTCAGGTCTACAGCTACCCGAACTCCGCAACCCATATGCCCGTCTCTATAAGGATCTGTTCTAGTGCTACTGGTCGATAATACAAGTGTCATGAAGTCTTAGGTGGATTTATCTTAAAGGAGTGCCACGTCATAGGGGTCTCAACGCAAAAGATGGCGCGCCAATCAGATGCCCGGTCTGTGAGTTAATAGCATTTTAGTCGCAGGGGCCCGGTTGGATTCCTATATGAACCAACCTAACCACGAATCAACTATATCCTGACTCTAGTGGGGTATACTCAAAGTTACAACTATGCTCCATGAATACATGTGCCACTGACAGTTCGTTAAACAGACTTCTGGTGCCAAAAACATGGCTCAAGAAGGTAAAGGGGCAGTAATGGGCCCGGGTCCAGTCCAACCCTGTCGGACCGACTCGGCCCAACCCAGTCACGGACGAACCTGTCTGGGTCGACCCGGTTAGACTCGATGGGTCTGACCCGGCCCATTGGGCGGGTTATCCCGCTATTTTTTGACCCGGTCTGCTGGGCCTCGCCCAATAGACCATTAGAGAGGTTTGGAACAATAGTCACCACATAGGTGGCATAGTAACTCATCCTGAGAGAATGGGTTGGTTCGGTCAGCGACATCGCGGGGGATGCCTCAGGTTGGCCTAGGAGGAAGGGGGCCGGGAGGCCATCAGGCCGGACGTGCGGGGCGCGGGCTAGACTGCTGGTATCTAGCAGGCTCCGGGCGCACTGGGCGGGCCGCAGCAAGAGCCAGGCAGGAGGGAAGTGCCCCGACATAGGGCATGGGGCGCCGGGTAGCGTGTTGGCTGGGGCACAGGGTGCCAGGTAGCGTGCTGCCAAGGGCCTGAGGCATCGGGCAACGCGCTGACAGAGGCCCGGGGCCCCAGGGAGCACGCCGACAGGGGCAGTAGGCGCTGAGAGAGCGTCGGAAGGGGCGCGGGGCACCGAGCACAGCACCGGCCGGTGCGTGGGGTGTCGGGCAGCACGCAGCAGGGTGTGGGGCACCGGGAAGCACGCTGGTAGGGGCGCGGAGCACCAAGCAGCACGCCAGCAGGGGCTCCAGGCGCCAGGCAGTGCGCCTTCAGAGGTGCGGGGTGCCCGTAGGACACCGACAAGGGCGCGAGGCGTCGGGTGCCCGCTGACAGGGGAAATGGGGTGCGAGTATCACACTGGGGATCCTCGGGGGTGATCCAGTTCACAAAGGCTGCGGTTTTTGCGGCCTTTGTTCGATGCCTTCGTCGCGGTCGCCGCATGTAACGTCTTCATCATCAACATACAAGAACAAATAAGGGGAGGGTCGGACCGTGTTCGTACAGCCCGAACAATCCTCGTTACAGTGACAGAAAATGGAGATTATCATATGCTAACATGATTGATGAAGAATGAGGGTTTATTCTCATAATTAAAATAACACAAAAATTCCCCAACCTCGATTTTCCTTCATTATTGACGAAGTCACAGAAAGCAGGTGTCCTTTCATTGAAGTCGGAAAAGAAGAAGTCGAGGATGACGTCAGCATTCTGCATTGATGACACTTCTTTTTCCTTGTTCTGCTAGAATAAGGAAGAAGACGTTCAATGATATAGTCGAAGAAGAAATCTGGCGTTCTTTGCGTTCTTCATTGGGAGAGTTTTAATACTCCCAAGCCCTCAATTTCCACCGAAGGAGAAAGCCAAAAATAATAACAGGGCGTCTGATTATTCTATTGATGGCATGCAAATTAAAAAAGGAGAAAGAAACTCCCCTTAATAAATTCAATCCTATCAGAGAAATTAATTGGGATTCGCATGGGCGCAATTAATTATCACGCGTGTTGGCCCAATTAATTTGCAGACGCATTGGCATGATTAATTAGCATGCGCATTGGCACAATTAATTGGCAGGTGCATTGGCATAATTATATGGAACATGTATTGGAACAATTAATTGTGGGGAGGAGGTCAAAGGATCTCCCTCATTAGTTAGGGAGAGTAGGAAGGATTCATCCTCCACCATTAATAGGGGTCGGGTGGTCCCCACCCATATCATTTAATTGAGAGGTTATGCTTGGGTGGTCCCCACGTCGTAACCTCTCTCGGGAGGTTTGGGTTTAATGATCCCACCCCCAACATCCAATGGGAGGTTCCAACTATGAGAACACACAACACATGGCAGGTTAAAAATAAAATAAAGTGTTGTACTTTATTTTATTATTATTTTTTTAATAAGATGCCAAAAACTAACTTCAAAACTCGTCAGAACGCAATGGCGATGAAGGTCTCACTAAGAAATTACTAACACTGCGAATTCAACGGTGACCTCAGATTTCAATTCTAACCACCTATTAAAAATTTATTAAAACCCACTCATACGATTACTGAACGTACCCAAAAAAACTTCAAAAATTAATTATGGGCACATCGGGCCTCAGAATCAAGCGTCGTCAGAAACAACAGACTCGTAAAATTCCCATGTATTAAAAAAATCAATTTCCACAGGAATTACGGGTCTTAATATAATGAAACGTATATTCTTAAAACATCTAAACACAATTTTATTTGTTATGAAATGATTATAAATGAGAATAAAAAAATCCATCTGAATGTAAAAGAAATATTTTCCATTAAAACTATTTTTTCCAAAAAATATTTTTTATTATAATCATTTAAATTTTACATTATTGGGGAATTTATATAATTTAATTTTAATATTATGTATTTGATTAAATTTTATATTATTATTCAAATAGTTTTTATAGGAATGAGATAAGAATAAATCCAATTTATTTTTAGAAATTGTGTTTCTCTAAGAAGAATTTTCATCTTAGTTTTCATAATTATTTTAGAAAAAATTTGTCAAATTTTAGAGAATATATTTCAAAAGAATAACATCATATTATATATATATATACAAAAAAAATTATTATTTATTTTTTGATAATTTTGTAAGAGGATTATTTTTTCAAGGAATATTGAAAATAATGATTTTATTAAGAATTTACATTTAATTGGATGAATTTTTTATTATAATTTTTTAAATGGTGTTAAAAGTAAAATTAGTTAAATCATATAATAAATTATCCAATTTATTTCATCTGAATATATTTTAGGCTAATGTTTTTCATAATCGGATTTTATACTTATGAAATATTCTTGGGAAAAATGCATTTTCATCATGATTTAGGATTTAATTTTAATTTTAAGATTTCTCCATATATGATATGAATTTAGTAAAATATATAACATATTTTTAATAATAAAAATTAATATTAGGTAATATGTTAAACTTAAATTATTATCATAATGATTAGTAAAAACACTAAAAAACATTTGTCATGATTATGATGAAAATAGATTTATTATGGGTCAAACGAAAATGAGAAGGGTTCAAATGAATTAAAAACTAGTAATTTATAGTTTATAAACATATATAAAACATATATCATCCAAGGTTTTATATTTATCCATTTTTTATTCTTTTGGAAATGAAATTGACATGGAATTATTGAAACAATTTCAAAACATTTAAGTGTGTCACTCAAATCACTTATAAAAGGGTTCCTCCTATCATTTACATTAAAATAAAAAAATTACTTTATGTCAAAATATAGCTACCCAAATAATTTAATTAATTCCATTATTTTTTCCTAGTGTATTTTTAATCGTAAATCCATCCTATAAAGGCTTTTGGTATAATCCAAAAACATTTTTCTAACGAAGAGGTATTGTTCTTAACCAAGCCCTTTTTTTAATTATTATTCCACCTCCATAAAAATCTATTAAAACATTATGATATATAAAACTATTTATATTTCATATAATTATATTATTTTATGATTTGTTTATTACCAGTATCCATCTCCTCTTCCCTAAAGTTGGAAACAAAACCTTCAATTTTGTGTACTGTGTACTACAGCTTCATGAACCGATGTTACATCTTTTCCATAACTACCTCTAAAAATAGAAATTAAATTATATTTTTACTATATATATATATATTATTTATATAATAAATACAATTATGTAATTTATATATCAAATATAACTTCTTTCCTTCTATTCTCTAGGGATATGATAACGTCACATTTATGTACAATTGATTAACACCTCATAATAATATGTGATTCATTTGAATACTTATAATTTAAATATAAGATATCAGGGATAAATTTAAAGAATATATGTTATATACATGGCATAATAATTATTAATTGTAAGTGAATTATTATTTAATATTCAATCATTCAATCTATTTAAAAAAGGAAAAAATGCTAATTCATATGTATGACCTACCATCTCCATGAATAATGCAATTAATTATTCTATATCTTTGATTTTTGGAAAATTAAATTATATTTATATTGAATAGATATTATATTTTGATAAATATTAAAATTATATAGACGATGTAACAATGATTAATTAGTGAAGACAAAAATTAAAGAATGAAAACATAAATGGATAACAAACCAGTTATCCCCAAAAATAGTTATTTTAATAAATAATGATTAATAAACTCATGATAAAAGGTTATATGTAAATAATATTTGGTACGATATTCATTAGTTTTTTTCTTTAATATGTTTAAAATAAAACAATATTTATTATATATTAGTTTCAAACACGTTTGATGGAAATCGGGCCTTAGGTGATTGATTTTCATCCCATATTTATTACATTAAGAAAAATTCCATATTCCCTACTATTTTCTTTTATATGGTTTGTATACTACCCAAGAATTTATTTAATGATTATTCTTATGAAAATAATGGGGATTTAAATATCCATTTTAGAATCTCTCTTTCACTATGTTTTTAATTCAATAGACACCAATATGGTAAGGGATTTAGGTTTCAATGATATTTTTATCCAAAATTGACAATGATTTAATTTCCATTGAGGAAATTATATGATAAATACATGATAAGTCCATTTATATTCATTTAATATGGTTATTTATTGATAATTCATGTTTTCATTTAATTTCCCTAATTTTATGTACTCGAGAGATATTAATTATGTTTTATATAAAATAATCATTATTTGTGTATTTGGTCTAACATCCTTTCTTTTCCGTATCATAGTTTAAAAAAAACAGTTTTAATTTTTTTTAATACTATATTTTTGGTAATTTGTATAAATTTTTTATACATTATGGTATTTTCGTGAAAAACATAAAATGAATCTTCCTAGAATTTTATAATCAAGGTACTATTTTACTTTTAACTGAAATTGTGAAATAGATGTTTTATTTAAATTTAAATGGAATGAATGGAATTTTCATCTTTCATGAAAACTTACTGATTTAAAGACTCATTTATAATTTTAAAGGGTTATTTTGAATTTTTATTTCAATAATATATAATCAATATTTGTATTTTAAAAAGAGATTCCAGAATAGAGAGGTTATTTTGTACCTAAATATTTTTAACTAAATTTTTATATTATTTATATTAACTATTGAAAATTATGTTTGATGTTGATTTTGTTTTATTTGAGATAATACAATTAAATAATCTTTATTGTTTCTCTAAATTTTTTATGATTAGGATGATGTAATTATTAAGAAATCTTTTTATTTTCAATTTTAATGCTATATTGAATTGATGAAAAGCATATTAAACCTATATTCCATTCATATGTTAAAACGTAAGGATATTAATAATGAATTATTATCTTTTGGAACACATATTAACAATTTTAGTTATGCGATGGGTGGGTTTCTTATACAACTAAGACATGTGGTTCTGTTATAAATTAATAGAGGATGGTTCTATTATAAATTGAGGATGTGTGAGCCCCTTATATCTCTCAATTCGTTGGGTAAATATGGATAAATCATGTGGTAATTATGTTATACATTTACTTGATTTCATGTAAAAAAATTGGGTGGACCTTGATTTCGTATACATAATTTTATTATTAGATATTGTTTTATGTCCAAAAAATTATTCAAGGGCCTTATTTCGTGTTCTTTACTTAATGGCAGAACATATTTATATATAAAAATTTTCAAAATGTTATATGTATATGTGTATGAAAAAATATATGTCTTATTACAATTTTATGATCTCCTAGAAAATGTTATTTTATTTATTTATTATAAATGCATTATCAATACCAATATTTATTCCATGACTCAAGATTTTGAACTTTTCTATGTTGAGAGTTGTTTAAAAATGTAAATATCATGCTTTCATACAATTATTATCATGTTTTGTTTAACTGATAATTGTTATCTCCCTTATCTTCCCATATAAAGAATCTAAGGAAAATATTATTATTTTTCATTTCCCTATGTTATAATGAATGGTTTTATGTAGGATTTGTATACGAAGATTATTAAATTGGGAAATATTTGTGGGATATGTTAATGAACATTCTTGAAATATGTTTTTTTGTACCTTGTCATGAATGAAACGAAATTATTAATGTCCTCAATTGTTTATTTTTTAAATTTAATGAATATAAATCATAAATGACATAGTAATTTTTTATGAAAATACAAGGTAATTATTGAAACCGATGAACCTAAATTTTCTTATTAATGAAAACCTTCAGCTTCAAAAGACCGTTCATTAGATACAGTTACAAGAAGATTATATGAATGAGTAATAACTAAAATATGTATAAAAATAATTTTTATGTTCTGTATGTTTCTCCCTCAACATGTAACAAAAACCATACAGCAAGCCTTTGGTGATGAGATATTGGTATTACCTATTTAGGTAGAACTAAAAAAGTTAAAAAAGAATAATGTTTATGAATTAGTTGATAGTTCCTCTGATTACCCTATTATATGAACTGTGTGGGTACTTTTAAATAAAAACGATGATCATAGTTTGATCATTTCCATTAATTTAAAATTAATTGGAAATAATTATAATAAATAATTAGGGATTTATTATTTGGTTTCCTTTTCCACAGTTTTTATATTAAAACAAATTAACATTTTCATCACTTATGAATCAAATAAATATTTAAATTATTTTCGATGGATGTTAAATCATCTTTTCCTATTGATTTTTGTTATGGAGGATGGTTACATTGACCAACCATTGGATTTTGAAAATCCCTTTTTCCAAATTCTTTTTTCAAATTTACTATACCTCTTTATAGTTATAAAAAATCCCTTCGATCTTGGTATGAAACTATAAGTTATTTTCTCTTATCAATTTCATTTTCGGTAGGTTTTACATATAGTAATATTTTGAATAACATATCATAAATGGATATATTACTTGTTTAAATATATATTGGGGATATTTTTTCCTGGTCGGATAAAAAATTATGAATTTTTTCTAATATTATATAAAAATAATGTAAATTGATCATGATGGGTGAGATTATTTAATTTCATGGAATTTATTTTTTCTGTAGGTATTAAGGAGTGTTTAAAATAAAATAAAATACATTCTTTATTTAGTAAAGTGATTTTGATTTTAAATTAAAATTTGAAATAGAAAAACCTATGATTTCCAATATAAATATTTATTTGTATGATTTCATGTAACCAGTTGACAATAATGTATGTAAAGTTATAATTAGGAGCTTAATATATTTGACTAATAATAGACCATAAATAATTCTTATAGTATACTAATTTTCCATATTAATAGAAATTAATAAAGAATACAATTTTAATGTTTCTAAAAAAATATTATGGTATTTGAAATGCTTATCCTTTCATTCTCTTATTTTTTTTCAAAAAATAGAGATTTTTAATTTAATCTTATATTCATATGCAGATTTTTGAGAACGTATATTAGAAATAAAAAATCCATAGGAACCTGAAACATTATTATTAATCATTGGTTTAAGCTTTTAGTACATAGAAATACTCATTTTCATTACCTAATATAGGTGGAAAATATATGGGTACTGGGAGTTGTTGTAAAAAGTGATATGGATTAGTCAAACCATAATGGAATTTGGGTTTAATTTTAGTCATGTACGAGAAAAATATAATAATACTATTTCTATCAGTATTTCTAAAAATAACATTATTTAATCTATACCATTGAATATATATTTAAGGTTACATTTTAGGAGATATCACCCTCAAAAATTTGCTATCTATATTGAATTTATTTATCCTATTCTCATATATATTTATTAGGACTCTCTTATCAGAGATATTTTAATCCATTTAACGTGAATCAATTTTTCTTAAATTTTAAATGAATATATTGATATTATTATTGAGTTATTTTATTTTTCTATTATTTATTTTTGTATATTTTTTATTTCTTTTGGATTTGTTGAATTCTATTAAAAATAGTTTTATTAAACAATAATAAATTCAAAATCAATTTAATGATCATTACAAATAGTATTTTGGTATACAATGTTCTAATAATTTAATCTCCATTATTTCTGTTCTTTTATTATATTTTTATTAAACTAATCAAATTTTTAAAAAATTATACAAAAAAACATGTACATGATCTTGATGAGCATGTGATCAATATCTCATTACTTGATTCCATTACATGAAATATTACAAGATTTAAAATTCTCAACATTTATCTAGATCCATTTAGATTTTAGAAAAATTGTTTTGTCTTCCTTGTTTGATCATTGGAAAAGCCATGTGAAATGAAGAAGGTGCCTTAGGACACTTGAAGAATGAAAGACTTTCCAGTTTAGATCACGTAGTTCTTCGTGGTAAGGCTATCTATCGTAACTAGTTGAATATAATAAAAAATATTTTTAAATAATTACATATTTTTAAAAGATATTTGAACATATTTGATTTAAATATAATTATTTTTTTTGTTTTAGAAAATTAAGTGCGGGACTTTTATGGGAAAGCTCAGTCTCATTTTGACCAGGATTTGGATAAAATTTAATAAAAAATAATAGCAAAAGTAGTTGTATATATATTTTTAATAATTGGGTGAAATCCAAAACTATCCCCATAAATGATGATTTCATTTTCACCAACACATGGTTGGTATAGATGAGATTCACTGTGACGATCTAACAAGATAACCATAGGAAAAATATAGGGTTGAAAATAATGTGTTTCAGGACAAGGACTAAAAATTAACGTATTGTGTATTTTGATTCAATGTGATATTCCTAAAATGAATAGAATTTTTTAGAAGTAAATCACCTATGATATTTATATTATTTATTTTTTATTAAATGGGATGATTTTTTTTCTACAATGATACATGATGTACCTCATGAATCATTGTTTATAAGGAAAGGGAAAGATGTGTTATCATCCTTTTGGTAAGATTTTAGGCTTACTATTTAAAAAGAAATAAATGTATATGAATGAAGGGAATGTTTCCAATATTCATAAAAGTAATATAAACATATCAATTCTTCTAAAAACTTTTTTGTAATGTAAGGATCCATCCTCAAGTATGTTAGTAATAATTGGAAAAGAAGAAATTGTTGAATATGTAATAGTACCAACTAAACATATTTAAGGTATGAGATCATGATATAGTCCTAAAAGTGATACAACACTTAATTAGGGGGCTCATTTTAGTGAATATTTTTTGTAATGTCCTATAGATGTAAGACAAGATACTATTGGAGAATTTTAACCAAAAGTAAAAGTGAAACTATCTACAAATGCCTCTGTTTTTCATATTGTTCTTAAAGATGGAACTGTTGATGTGAAAACAGATAACGAGGATTCTAATGAAAATTCTATCAATATTAATATATAATTAACTATCTCTACTCATATAGAAGCTGATATTACAATTATATAACCCACTCCTGATGATAATATCCTAATAGATGTCCCTCTTCTTCAAGAAGATAATAATATATTAGCATTAGAAGACTATATTATGGGATATATAATTCTGCTAACATTAAATATTACAATTTTTTTGGATGAACCCACTCCATCTCAAAATTATATAGATTTTTCAATAATGAAAATGGATATATATTATTGGTTTTGAAGATAATGTTAAATACACTTGAACTGGGATTTTCAATGATTTTGAAAACATCAAAACTGAATTTGGTGATTTTAGGTATGAATTAATATCCACTCATGAAGATTTGAAGAGAATTCAAAAAAATTAATTTATAATGAATATTTCAATAGGATGATGAAATTTTCGGATTATTTGAATGAAATTTCCTAGGAGATAAAACTTGTTCGACCATGTCATCATGCTTCAAAAAAACAAGAGATAAATTCCATTAAGAATTAATTTAACGAGCTAATGTATATTTGACCAACCAAATATGAGTATAATTGTCTATATTTAATGGAATTTTAAAAATATGAAATAATTTATATTCTATGTAGAAATTGATCGACATTAATTGAGAATGAGATCGACGAAATGAAATGAGTATGATCTGATCTGAATGATGATATTCACATGATGATGGGTACAGTAACTAGTATGATTGGTATTATAAAATTATTTCAAACAAATGAATAAAGATTACGAAATATATCTAATATGATTATATAGTTATAATTTTAAAATATTTCTTAATATGATAGTTATGTTAATGAGAAACTATACTCACTTTGATTTAACTTGATCTGGATGATATTTCTACATTATTATTGGAATGAACTACACTCAATGTTTTAAAATGTAAGAAATGTTGTTGACAAGGGATGTATTAACACATATTTCCCATTATTTAGTATTATTTTATTCCATATTGAGTGTCTTCGATCTATTAAATCCATGATGTTTAACATATATAATCTATTTTAGAGCATCATTAATCATCTATTCTATTTGACAGGCCCTATTAATTTGAATTTCCAAATTAATTGCATTTTGTTAAATGGTATTCTTGTTGATGATTAGAATATCATTACTCTAACATGTTCTCAAGAGGATATCAGGTAATAAGATTCATAAAAGTGAAATGAAGTCATGCATTATAAAGGAAGGAAATCTATATAGGTACCTCTAATTCCTTCTACTCATTTTATCATTCCATCCCTACATCAGTTTTCTCCACAACCTATATTATATATTTATTTTCCACTTGGACATTTGTATGATTATCATATTTAAAATAGTTATATGAAAATAGAATATTTTGATGATAATTTTATAACTAATCATTTTTTGTATTGTAAAGTTTAGAATAAATTTTCCTAGATAATCAAGCATTCTAGTATCAAATTTCTCTCATTCTATATCGTTATATTTTCAATTTTTTTAGCCTCTCAACTAGAATATGTCAAAGGTTCCCTAATCTTCTCTCATTGAGTGATTTCTCAGAAAACATTTAATATATATTACACTATCGGATATATTTTAAAAAAATATAGTATCCATATTATTACAATGTCTGAAATATCTTTATTTTATCTTTCAGTAATAATATCTACTAGCCTTGAACCACCAAATGGGAACAGAATATCTCAATAGATGGTGGATAAATCTTTTCACTTTTCAACCTCTTATCATCAAATGAAATATAGGTTATTTGCGATTTCTACCCCAGATTTACCTTCTACTGATGATTGACATGTGATGTTACCTATATTAATCTTATATGACATTAAATTTGATTTTGAACATCATGATAAAATATTTTATACCCAAATTCAACTGTATTATCATGACAAAACTAGTATTTTAGGAGAAATATATTTTAATATTTATGTTTTAAATATTTTCACCACACCTCCTATCGAGACAACAAATACCTATTCTTATTCAATTATCTTAAATAAACCTCTTATACGACCAAATAATGAATTTGATCGAATTCTACATTCCTAATTATAATGTATTTCAGTCAATGTATAATGTTTCTTTTTGATATTTAATAGGAATCATGTTTTTAGTGTAATTTTTAAAATGGTGTAGTTTTTATATATTTATTTTGTAATTTTATTCTTTTATATTTCCATAAATCATTCATACTAAAATTATATAATATATTATTACATCCTAGTATTGTTTTTTTCATTTTTATATTTTTTAACCATTATATGGTATTATTTTTTTATCACAAAAGAGGGAGTTGATTTGATGAACACAATATTTTCCATTTCCAGGAATGATAATGTCATTTTAAAATAAGTTATACAAATATTAATCTTATTAAAATATTAAACATTTTATTATTTACATTATTGGTTTTTGGATAATCAAATAGGGGGAGATTATTTGACTAATAATTTTCTTCCAACATATCTCATGTATCAATTGTTTTGATGATCATAAATACCATCTTTTATATTTCTAATGGATCTATCATTTAGATATCTTAATATGTTTTATTAATATATACATTTTATGAAAGAAATTATTCTCCAAAAATAATATTTTTCTATGAATGAAATAATATTATTATGTTAAACTATTTGGTAATGTTGAAATCAATTACATGAGTATCTATGTACTATAATTCTCATATGTGACGCATTATTCCAACACAAATTATATTATACAGTGAATCTTCCTTTGTTAAATTTTCTATGAAAATCGTATACTTCAATATGACTGATAGGAATTGAGATATGATCTATAAAATTTGTATATTAACATAGATTGGCTATGCATATATGCGTACATCAATAATTAGGTTATACAATGTTGGTTATAACCATAATTTTCTTCTACATAATCTAGTACATGATGTTTTTTTATTGCGTGGTTCTTTCAACTATTAAATTTTTTTAAAAGATGATTTGGATTTATGGATGTTTTTCTTTTTATAATTCAACTAGGTGAAGCAATTACATTAAATTTTTTGGATCCCTGGCTATAAATATACTAAGTGATATCGACTATATGGATTTCAGGTAGAAAAATTATTATTTTCATACGTGCTACAATAAAATTACTTATTCATGACCATTGAATAATTTTACGAAAAAATTATGTGTGGTTTTAAATACCATGAATAGTTGATGTGTAAATATGGTATGTTAGACCTATACAAATGTATTAAATTCCATGAATGGTAAAAATGGCTAAATTATTTAGGATATTTTCTTTAGGGTAATGAAAATACAATTATCTAAAAAATCATTAATTTTGTGTGTTTATCTATTTTATGGAACCGCAATAAAAGTTATGTGTGATGAAATATAATATAATAAAAACAAGTATGTTCATATCTATGTAAGATTATTGATATTTCATTTCTGATTATATATTATCTTCTTCATGTGATAAAACATTTTTTGATATACTCGATGAGAATAAGCTTGTTAATTTTATTTTTTACTTGTACATAGAAGAAATATTATTTATGCACTCATAAATTCCATATTGAGCTTCCCTTAATAATGTATTTTATTATAATAGAATAATTTTAGACTATTAATTTTTTCTTTAAAATGTGAGCCTATAATGATATTATACTTTTATAACTTGTCTTCTTTTATATAAGTGTTCACTCCTTGAAATAAGTGTGGGGGAAGGTTGAAATATGATAATTGTAAGTGCTATGCCATTATTAATTATAACAAGTGATGGTTTCTCAAACTCAGGTTGAAAATTTCCTTGGATAATTAATATACATTGAAAATATTACTATGCTCATTCAGGCAATGTTGGTTAAGTATACTAAGGGATATTTATATACAGAACAACTATAAAATCTCTTGTGTTCCATTCACCTTTTTTATTACATTGCATAAAAGATATCTGTATTTATAGTGAGAATATAAAAAAGGGTGAATGATATTTTATTGGTCATTTCACCCCCTCTTCTTCCATTGTATATCTAATCCTGTATAGCTACATATGACCTCAACCATGGAATTATTTCAATTATCACACAACCTATATAAAAATGTAATTTAAAATCCTATATCATATAACTAACTTATCACAAACAAATTCATTATTAATTTTTTATGTGTTGAACTCTTAAATATTCAATATTAATAATATATTTAGTTGGTCATTTGAAACACATTTTCTTATAAATCATGAGCTTCATCGTCATCATCTTTATAAACCATATGGAATAACTTAAAAACATAATCTCCATTGCATTATCACTTTGATATAGTGTAAAATGATTATTCATATTTAGAAAACAATAACTATAACATGGCAATGATAGTTAATAACATTTTTTTATTACCTCTCTTAGATAAAATAATTGTATATGATCATTTTAATTCATCTTTTATATATTTAATCTCTAATTATATGTCGTATATTACCAAAAATTCATTATATAATACATTAAAATACATATTTTCCTTATTAAAAGTATCTTAATTTAGTTTTGAATTTATGAATTCTGCATTAAGTTATCTTATAAAAATATAATTATGTTTTATCTAAATATATTTATAGACATCTTCCAAATTAATAAAATAATTTAAAATTTATCATATATATAATTAAACACTAATTCAGTCTAACCCCCCAAATTTACTCATTGATGTAACCTTTTTCTTCCATTAATATAAAAGAAGGAAATAAATTTGTTATAATATCCACTACCTACTCCTACACATGACATTAATATACTGAAACATGATTATATGTTAATGGAGTCCTCTACATGATCATACACGATCATAAATACATTCATATTTAGACATAACATTCATTTCATAAGAAATGCCTTAATATTTTAACTATAACAACCACATGGTAACTGATATATTTTTATATTGATTATTTCGTATAATGATATTATTTTGAGGAGATTTGGAGTTTATTGTAAAGTCCCCAACACTAGTTAGACAACATCAGGGGTTTCCTTATTTAGTTGTCATATTCTACATGGAATTTAATCTCGAAGGAATGAACATTTTAGTAATTTTAGAAAACTAGTATAAAAAATTAAAAAAAAATCAATTGAAAATATAAAAAACAATATAACGAATATTTTAAGGACACCATTTTTCTCCTATCTTATCCATATACATAAATCATAATATACATCTTAGCATCCTGGAAAAAAAAAAGAAATGTGTGAGCTTAGATTCAAATTATGGGTATGAGTATGACAAAATGATTCATAAATAAATAATAATAAACATTATATGATAGTTAATAACTGAAAAACTAGTAATTTAATCATAATCTTTAATATAATATGGAATTAATAAATACTAAAAAAATAATGATATATAAATAACCACATTATCATAAAACATTACCATGGATGTTCTACTAATAGAATAATCAGAAGTAATTTCAAAAACATATCCAATAATGAGGGAATGAATAATTCTATACCTCGTAAACATACCATAACAACTTCAACCAAGACACCATATATAAATGTTTAAGGCCTCTAAAATACAAATAATATTTTTTTCTCATGCAACCTATCGATGTATCAAGGGGATATAACAAGATACACCCATCACTTTCTAAGTCCAATTCATTCATAATATATAATGGTTTAATCATAACCAATGTAAATATTAATATTAAAAAACTACCATAAAAATTCCAATGCTTTATCTATAAAAATTGAATAGTATCAAAATAAAATATCCATAGTAAAATTGATCATTAATCATTCAATAAAATATTTCTAATTTTATAATAATAGATAAACCTCCATTAAGCCTATAAACCAACGAAGAATGTTTAAAAACATGAAAATACTGAGAATTCAATAAAAAAACATGTAAAAAATAATTTGGTTTACTTTAAATTCATTTTTTAAAAGATAAAAAATTATAAAATAAACTTTAAATTTAAAATAAATTAGAAATGTAAAGGAATACTAAAAAAAGGAAAACAAACATCGTAAAAATCCTCTAATTCCCCATATGTTAAGAACATTCCTTTCATATTTTTGTAATTTTTTTTTAAAGTGCATGATTTGGAAAAAGAAAAAAGGTTCAATTAAAACAATTTTATAAAACGTAAAACATGGTTTAAATGAAAATAATTATTAATAGGATAATTTTAAAAATATTTTTGAAATATTTTTTATAAAACTTTTACATTGGTGAAATTAATCCCTTACCGATATATAAATATACACAATCATGAATTGTAATGAGATTGTCAAATAACTGTCACCTTAGGGATGATATTTTCTCTATACATGCTAGAAACTCCATTATAGTGATTATATAAATATAATTAACTTATAATAAAATCATAATAATATATATTATATCAAACATGTTCCCCTTATGAAATTTTAAATCATGTTTATTTGTAATATTTTATTCATTACATTTTTTTGGGTGTCAATTTTTTTGTTTTCTCATATTCATTTTCTCTTAAAAGTTAGAGTTCTATATAATAAAATATTTCTCCATATTATTCAAATTTTTTTTGTTATAAATATAATATTTAATAATTATATAAATTATTATAATTATTCATTAATGGTTAACATGGAAAATTAATCACAACGTCTCATGGAGAGAAAATAGCAAACGTACACACAAGAAGCAATATCCTTCCACTAATGCTTAAAGAGTACAGAACCGTATGTTATATTAATTTTAAAATAATTAATATCATGTTATAATTATCTTATATATATATTGTTTCCACCATTATATCTATCAAAGTAAATTGTTAATGAAAAATATATTACACCACTATGTGGAGATGATATGTTGTATGTAGAAACATGTGGTACTTATATTTTTCATAGGATGGATAAAAGAATAATTATAGTTATAATATAATCATAATACTGATATATTATATATATAGTACATTGATTGTTAAATTTTCATGTAAACAACACATGAAGACGATGTATAAGAAAAAAAATACTTTAATGAGTTTGTAAAATAATTACCTCTTCTTTAGTGAACTTCCTTTAAATATCTTATTAAGGGGTCTAGGGTTGGTATTTTGGGATGGAAAATATCTATATAACATATATAATGTTTTTGGGTAGAGAAATGGGTAGGTTTTGGGGGATATATAAGGCTCATGGTGTTTTGAAGAAGTGAGGAAGGAGGTTCCCTTTTATAATTGATATGAGGGGTACTTTTGAAATGTAAACAATATTAAATTAATATAAATTGATAATCAATTTCAAATGGCTCAAAAGTGATTTATTTCAAATTTGAGATGAATATGGAATTGAATAACCTCAAATAATAATTTTATACAAGTTGAGGTCCCATTATAACCCTTATCATTTTGTTTTAACACTTATTTAAACCATTTAACTCTTACAAAAAAATATGAGTTTTTAGTTTAAAAAGTTTAATATATATACAATAAAATTAAAAAGTAATCATAAATGAGTTATGGATGAAATTTTAATTTTTATCTGAAACCTTGTGTGAAATTTTATATTCTTATGAATTTTATATCATTTAATAAAATATTATTTATTTTAAAATATCATTATGGCATATTTTGATACCATTCATTAAATAACTTTTATAAAATACAATAAAAAAATGAAATCTTCAAAAAATATTATAATACATTTATAAAAGGTTAAATTTATGTACAAAATTATTCAGTGATATTAATTATCTCAAATTATATTTATTTTAATATTTTTGTTAATATTTATATGATACTCGTATTAATTAATCAATTAATGCATCATAATTGTGTAACCCATTATAGAAAAAATAGATTATCATATTAAAGATAAAAATTTTATCTTTAAAATAAATATTTATAGGTTAATATATTCACTTAATAACCACTTATTAAAAATGTAATACTTATTACAAACATGAGTATGTCATATTTGACTTTTATTGAAATAATATCCTGCAAAAGGAATTATGTCATCTAGGTGGATCCAGTTGAATGAAAAAATGGTCCACGTACAATTTTGGTTGATCAAAAATTAAATAATAAAATTAGTACATGAGATAAATTTTTTTATAATTCTTATAATATTATTTTCACCATTAATTACTCGATTTAACCTTAACTGTGGTAATTCAAACATTACTAATATTATAATTCATATTGTCAAAATAATAAAGCGACCTATATAATCTATTAAAATATGATTCCAAATATGGAATCAATTTTTGAAAATTAAAGACATAGAATTGGATATACATAATTAATAAATTAATCTTGTAGATGGATTTAGAAGATAAGATATTAAAGTGAAAATATTCAAATGATTGAAATTGTTTTGAAATTAAAATACAATTTGAATTTCATTAAAATATAAAAAAATAGTATTAAATGATATAAAATGTATCAAATTAAACTTTTAAACCAATACAAAATAATGTTTAACACTATAAATTATTTTTTAGGAAAAGTCTATTTTTATTTAGTATTCAGTATTTTTCACAATTCATCAAAAGAAGAATCTTATTACAAAAATATGAAAAATTAGATAATTATAAATTTTGATATTATTATTTAAAAAATATATATATTTTTTCAAATATAGCTGTTAATAGTTTCAAAAACTAGATTTAAAATAATTTCAGTATATAAATGCGGCTAAACTTTTTTTTATAAAAATACTTCTTTTATGTGTAAAATTAGATTTTTTCCATATATCATGTATGTAAATATAATAGAATGAATGTAAAAGATTATATATATATATATCATATATATAATTAAAATTTATGATATTTTTGTTTTTTTGATATAAAACACAATTCTGATCATTTAAATATATTTTCAAGAAAAAGTATCTTTTTCAAATAATGGTTTTATTTTAATTTATAAATAATTATTCATTAAATAATTTGGTTAGCTTTTATTTTTAAAACATATTTTCATTATTCAATTAATCTGGTTCATTCCCACCATTCTAACTTCTTGGATAAAAAGGTGACTTTTATATTATAAATATTAATTGTGTATTTATCCTTGATTTTGCATATCATGGATTATATCAAAAAAAGTGAATCATTTAATATGATTAGGATATTAAATTATAAACCCTCTAATAAATTGTTTCGAAGGAATTTTTAAATAGGATAATAAACCATTGGTTTGAATAATGGAAATACATTTATTAAAATCCCACGTTATGAAAAAGGATTAATGAAAATTTAACATTATATTAAAAAAGGATGTTTGAAGTCATTAAAGATAACACATACGAGGGCCCCATGTAATAAAACATGGAAATTGAAGAAAAAACTAAGTATATAGTTCTGATAGAGATTGATAGAGAACATAGTTAGGATAATGTTAATAATTTAAAAAAAACTAAATTTATTATTGGTTAAATGACCGATGATTTCTCAGAAGGAAAAGTAAATGAATAATGTTTTCTTCCAAAAATCATTTTCCTAGAGTTGAAATATCCTTTACGATACATATTTACACTTACTTGATTTCATTACATGTTATAAGAATAATATCTTAATTTTTTTGTGCTCTGATCTATTTTCACTACACCCCTTACATTTGAAAATGATAGTTTTACTTGAATTTTTCTTACCTGACATGATTTTATGAATTATAATATCCATGAGTAAGATATAAAAGTATACTGAAAATAAAAAAGGCTAGAATAGGTTATCCTTTAATATAAATCATTATTTATACTCATATAATAATATCCAATGTTCTATGTAATCTATTCCATAAGTAGTTACCTAAATACTTATTCAAAATACTTATGTTCGAATTATATGTCTGAAAATTTTGAAGGTATGCCACATAACATTTGACATTGCAAACAATATAATATAGTTATTATTATCACGTACCACATATTTGATCACCATAAAAACCTTAATGTAAACATTCATGCTTCCATGTCCATAATGAAGTACTACTTTAAAATTAAATGTATATATCTCAGGATAATATAACGAAAATTTACTTGAAAAAAAATTACAAAATATTTATTGAATCGTGAAAAAGTGAATCAATAGTTCGGCTACAAAATTATAAATAGAATAATCATTACCAAGATCCTTTTTAATCTTCTTTAATATGTTTCCCAAATTCTTGTGGAATTTTATTGAAATGTGTCCCATTTACTTAATGTTAAATCATTTTTCAATTATAACTTCTCTATTTCTATTACAATAACGAGCCTACTGATATTTCACATTAATCGTGTAACAAACACTAACTCCCATCATGCGTCTATTTGGGTGATTCTTCTCACAATTATCACATGTAAGAAAATACTTTTTTTCATTTTTTTCATTATTAAATATTTTTATCTATCGTTTCTTTCTTCTCTTTCTTCCCCTTATTGTCTTATGGAATATATAATTTTCTATCTATCTTGATAGCACATGTGACTATAACATTGGATGATGAGAATGTTTGAGAGACCAATTCCTTTTGTAGAATTGGTTTAAGACCATCAATTAAACTGTTATTCTTACACTTTAATTACATACATGGACCATATAATTCATTTGTAACCATGTAATGTTGGATTTATATTTAAAAAAATTGCCTTCCCCCTTTTACCTCAAAATCATTAATTATCTCTCCATATCTGAGCATTGTTCACTTGGGAATTAATTTTCATTGAAAATTGTATTAAATTACTTCAATTATATGTATTCTATATCTTCATCCTCTTTTATATTTTCAATCAATTACCACCACTGATCTGTATCTCCTGAGATATGGTTAAAATACATGATAACCTTATCCCTTTAATTACTTTCCAAACTGAGAAATACATCCTCTAAGAAACTAATAAATTTACCTACAACCAATATATTTTTAATCCCAATTAATTATGGGGGATATTGTCTCATGAAGTTTTGTAACATTATTATTCCACATTATCGATCATGACGTTCCATAAGAATATTTTTATTCCTAATAACATGAGTAATATATCAAGGAACATCTCTATTTTATTCATCACTAGTTTCAGTTCCAACTATAACAACATTATCATTCATTGGAATGAATTATGTCCATGGATTACATGTGTTGGTATGATTTAAATTTCTTCCTTAAGCTGTGATTTCATTACAACGGAATACATTATATGAGATAAAAACACTATGCAACATAATTAATATTATCAAAACTAGTGAATCACATAAAATAAATTTATAATGTATTTATAACTATTATCTAAATAATCATCTTGGTTTCTTTGGGAATATTATCATTTTTCGTTATAGGGTTACATTTCCAAATATTTATTTTACTAAATATAGTTTCCAATGTTTTGACTAAACTTCCTCTGTTAACAATTATAAGGACCACAACCCTAGTAGCCTAGAGATTGTTGTTACATTATTATATTTGAATACTAAACATGTAATCGCATCCAGAAGGATATAATAGTTTACTATTTTCAGAAAATGTTACATATAATTGAAATATATAATAAAATTGTGAATATAAAATAATTCACATTGAATCAGTAATTAACACCATCATTATTCTACTTAATTCTTGCATGAAAATCATAATATACATTTTGGAATCATAGGAAATTTAGAACAAAAAAATGCGGTGAGATTTTATTACTATTAAGGGTAACACTAAAAATGATGTTATGATAAATAATCATTCATAAACATTAAGCTAAGGTGAATAACTAAAAAATAATCAATTTTAACATATTCTTCACTATAATATGGACAAGATAAATAATAATCAAGAAATCCAATTTAAATAATCGAATAATAATGAAACATAACCATTAAGATTCAATTAATCAAATAATCACATGGAATATCAATAATTAGTCTCATAGTGATGGAATGCATATTCCCGGACATCATAACCATTCCACCATGGCTTCAGCCAAGATACCAAACATAAAATGATATGGCCTTATCTAATAACTAAACTAGTTTTTATCATGAGACCTATTGATGAAATTAAGGGAAAAATTGGGACTCTCCCATCACATACTAAGTCAAATTCATTCCACATATTAAAGGACTAAAATGTAAACACACTAAAAACTAACAGTGGAATACTATCTCATAAAATTGGAACACATTATCATTAACTAGGAATGATATCAAAATAGCACATCCATCGTCAAAATTATCATAAACCATTAAATAAATTTTAATGATAATATTTTAAACAAAATTACGCATAAGAAACAACATATAATGTTTTCATTGATGTAAAAACTCAAAACAATCAATAAAAATTTCAAGAAATAAATGAACCTTTATCCCATGGAAGTAATTTATTTAAAAAGTTGTGAAATTATAATACAAAACATTTACATTAAAAAACTTACAAATTTATAAATTAAGAATTAATAAATTAATGTGACATGAATTTTTAAAAATAGTATCAATCCATAAAAGTAACAAAAATCATTCATTATTTTAGTCAAAAAAGGCATAAGGTACCTGTTTTAGAAAATGGAAAAACATTCATTTAATAATGTTCATATAAAATTTCAATCATCAGAAATAAAAAATTAATCATTCATGTGATAATAGTAAAAATATTATTGAAATACTTTCTATAAAATATGTACATGGAATAAAATATTCCCTAGTATAGACTTAAGCATAAACAATCCCAAATAATAATGAAATTTTGAAATAACCCTTACCATAAGACCAATTTCCTATATATGTGTCAAAAAATCATATTTTATAGTTTTAACCATATATTTATATTATAAAAGAAATAATTATGTAATTTATAATATCATATATAATCCATTTATAACACTTTTCTACCCATATATTAACAATATTTTATTCATTTCATTATTTTAGGTGTTATTTGCCATGTTTTTTCAAACATGTTTGGTCTTGAATGTCCTAGTTCTCTAGAATAGGATATATTTACATCATCTATATTATAATATTGGAATGCATATTATATTTAATCACATTATACATTATTATACAAACTCCTTCATGGTTAACAAGGAAAATTAGTCGCATTATGTTTTGGAGATGGTAGGCAATATGTATGCCTCAATGATTGTAACATATACATAATGGTGAAAGGGTAAGAAAGTGTAATATATATTAATATTTAAAAAATAAATATCATTTCATAATTATCATATATATATATATATATTATCATTATATCCATCCAATTAAAGTGGTGATGAAAAACATATTACACCATGATATAGAGATATTAAGCTGTACAAATGCTCACTCGGGGATTTTTTTCTATGATTGATAAATAATGGAATATGGTTATACCATAATAATAATAACATATAAACAAAAAATGTTGCTTAAATAATCACCTCTCCTTCAATGGACATCCTTTATATCTCTTCTTATGGGATCCTAAGTTGGTATTTTAGGATGGCCAAGATATATACAACTTTAATATGAATTTGGGGAAGATTAATGGGTAGGTCTTTTAGGATATAAGGATCATAGTGTTGTGAAAAAGTGTGGGAGTAGGTGGACTTTTTATAATTTAGGTGAGGGATAATTGAAAATCATGGAATATTAAATTAATATAAATTAATTATCAATTACAAATAGATCCAAATTGAGTTATTTCAAATATAAGATGATGATTAACCAAAATTATCTCAAAAAAAATTTATATACATCTTTATGCCACATTAATACCCTTATATTTTTTTTAACACTTATTTAACCACTTTATCTCTTACTTTGACAATATGTGTTTCTACTCAATGAAATTTATATAGTTAATATAAAATGAAAAAAATTAAATAAATGAATTATGCATTTAATTTTGAACATTATTCCAACTAGTTGGATGAATATTTTATATTTATAATTTTTATATCATTTAATAAATTATTTCTTATTTTAATATATGATTAATGTTATTTTTTTATAATATATATTACATAATTTTTTAAAAATATAATAAAAATATGATATATTAAAAAAATCCATTTAAACAATAATAAAATGTCAAATTTATATCGAATATTCATTGATGACAATAATTTTCTCATGTAAATTATTTTAATGTTTGGATAATCAATTCGTTGATATTCAACTATGATGAACAATTATTGAATCCCTATTACATAAGCCTTACTATCTAAAATAAATTATCATGATGAAGAGAAAGCAATTTATCTTTAAAATTAATATTGATATTCGAATATATAATTTTGTTAACAATTGATTAAAAATCCAAAACTAATTAAAGGAAAGAGTATGACATATGTGACATTTATTAAAATAATATACTATAGAAGACTTGATGTCATCCATGTGGCTCCAAGATAACATAAAATATGTTGAAGGATAATTTTTTATCATATCTCATATAGTAAAATGATAAAAAATGTTATAGTAATTTTATAATGGTTTTAATAACATTACTACACTAAATTAACTGAATTACCCTTAATCATGGTAATTAACTTTTTTTACTAATGTTAATATTCAAATTGTAGAAATAAAAAGTGTCCTTTTTACTAAATTTATAATTTTTTTCCAATTATGAAATCATATTTTGAGAAATCATAACATATAATTAGATAAAATTAATTAAAAATTTAATCACATTGACGGGGTGAGAAGATGAGTTAAAAAATTGAAAATGTAAAAAATTGCTTTAAATGTTTTTTATATCCAAATTCAATATGATATTAAGTAAAATGAACTAAATTGGATTAAATGATATAAAATTTATCTAATTATATTTTAAAACATGTAAAAAAATAAATATACCACTATTAATTAATTATATGAAAATATGTCTTCATTTAAAATCTTGTATTTTTCCATCTTCATAAAAACATGGAACGTGTTAGAAAAATACCAAAACAGAAATCAAATTAATTTTTTTATTATTCCTGTAATTAATAATTTTAGGTTTTTAACATATATTTTATCAAATTTTCGAAACTATATTTAAGGAATTTGTGTAATTAAAGTGTGGTAAATCATTGTTTTTAATAAAATATAGTTTTTTTGTATTAAATTGGATTTGTCTTATATAATTTCTAGATGTAACTTAAGATTTACTTAAAACATTATATTGAATCCATTATATTAATAATTTATTATTATAATCCAAAACGTGTATTTTTTAAATTTTATTTGTCTAAAACAATCTTCTACGCATTTAAATAATTTTTTATGAAAAAATCACATTAAAAAGTGTATTATATTATTTTATAAATAATTGTTCAATAAATTGAAAATTTTATTTAAATTAGTAAGTAATATTTTCGTAATTCAGTTCATCTTGTTCATTCAAAACATTTTAATGTGTAGTTTATAATGGTTCAATTTAAATAATAATATTTAATAATTCGTTTAAACTCAAAGTAGTATATCATGTAAACTATCAAACATAATGATTCTTTAAAAATACTCAGGATATTGGGGTCATAAAACCTGAACAATGGGGGAGAAAAAAAATGCATCGTTAGTTCAACCCATTCAATCAGGTTCTGCAAATGGGGGATGAAAATTCCATTATAGTATGTGTAGTTGGTGCATGGTTATCAAAAAAATGTGTCCACTCATTACATTTAAGGTAATATTACTGGGTAATTGAAATGCTAAAGCATTATTTGACTAAATTTTATAGTTTTCTTTAATTAAAATTGTTTTATATAATAAGAGGTAAGGATATAGGAACAATACATGATTACAAATGATTGTACGCTTTATAACTATGTGTTGGACATACAAATTATATCCCAATATATCTCAATATTCAATATGTTTGTATTCTCACAAAATCACCATTTTTTTACTAATAAAATCTATTTGTTAGATTTTATGAAATTATTCATTCTCATTATTAATGTATCATTTTATAAAATTTTGGATGAATTTGTGTTTTTTATGTTTGATGAAATTAAAATTGATAATAAATTTCCACAAAAGGTTATTATTTATCATGTGAGTTTTTAATTATCAAACAGTAAATTGAAATATATTTTCCATCAAATGAAACCGTCTTATTAGAAAATAGAAATTTTTTAATAGATTTTTGATTAGATAAAAAGTAAATATTCATATAAAATAAATACATATGTGAATTATCATACAATATAGAAGAATGTATTATAAGGTATTAATTTGGAAAGTTATACTATTGTATGAATGTAAAATTATAAAAACAAGGAAATTATTTTTCTAATAAGATAAACAAGTCGAAATACTGATAATAAAAAATTCAAAATACCATCTAAAGTGATGAATTACCATATGTTGATCAATAAAATTGTTTGGGGATAAAAATTATCTTTTCAAATATTTTTTTTCATGTCATTTATCTAATGATGATTGGATTATCTTATCAAAAGATAACAAATCAAAATCAGAAAAATATCATACGAAGTATATAATTTATTTTATTTTGAATATATTTTTTGATGTTTCAATATAGGATTTTATATTTTTCATAAAATGTTTTCATTGAATAAATGAACTATGTGGAAGATAATTACCCTCAATGTTGTCATATTTTGATGTAGGCATTTTAAGACTACTTATCTAACATTTGGATGAATTTTTAACCATTATATGATTTCAAGGAAAGTATATGAATAATTTATTTTATAAAAAAATTATTATTGTGTGCTAAAGAATGCATAACTATATCATATATCAATTTCTATGGAGATATATGTTTTCAATAATGACCCTGGTTTCAATCAATTGTGATCTCCACGATTTCTATTTTTGGAAACATATGTCTCATTAGTTAATAATTCTTTTCATTTAGTATTAATATATTTTCTTTTTAACACTAGAGTATTTATTTAATTTTCAAATTCAAAATTAATAAAATAAATATAATAAATATAATTCATGAAAAAATGTTCTACATAATGTATTCACAAAATACTCTACTTGTTTGTATGAACATATTGTTTTTTACATTAAATAAGAAAAACAGGACATAGATATTTTTTAATGAACTCGCCAAATTTAGATGACATAACTAATAAATCTATTTGAAAAAATGTTATTTACGTAAGATAATTTCATTATATGTAATGTTTTATATTGAATCTGTGGGATGATGTTATATCTCTATTCAATATTATTATCATCAAAATATGAAAACTCTCTATTCCTTGTGTGTAAATGTTATGGATAATAATTTTTATAAAGGGAGAGACCTGTAAAAAAATTATAACATTTTCTACCCTTTTTTTCTTCTAATTAAATTTCATAGTCCTTGTAAAAATGTTCTACCTAGTTAAATTCTCCATGATCATATGGGGATAAATGGTGGAGTGGATTGTGGGATAAATTTCTCTGAATGATTATAAATCCTTTATAATATGTTAATCTATTTTATATTTTTGTTTGAGCTATCTATCTGATAAATGATTATATATCTTATGAAGGGATGATTTCAATTGGGGTTAATATTTTTATGATCTAAACTAATCCCCACTTAAATCATTTATTTATTCAAATAATATCAATACTATTTTGGGTGAATTGAATTCCATTTAAAACCTCTTTTTTAGATAGTTTCACTTATATTATGGCCAAATAATGATACATGACTAGAATTCTAAAATTGAGAATTTTTCACATATTTATTTATTTCGTTTATTATATTCTCATAACCCATTTAAATTATATATAAGATTTTCATTTTAATGTGTTTACCCATCCATGCACCCATAGTCATATTACTTGAAAATTATTTGGATTTTTTAATTATTCTCTTTCTATCTCTTAATTTCATCAAAGTATCACAACATAATATATTATTTTTTAATTTCCCTCGAATTTTTTTCCATAATTTCCCATGTGTTCCATGATTATGGATTGTGATTGCAGTAAATTTGAATCTTTTGGTTCATAAGTGTTATGATGTTCCCATTTTTTATAATCCTTTAGAATTTGAAGAATGATATGAGATTATAATAGATTTAAGATAGTTGTCTCTATATAATGAAAATTCCATAGGCATAAACTTATTAGTGGGGAGTTATAAGGGTTTATACTACTAAATTATAATTATAATTAACTAATGATGACTAATATATTCATTTAATTATTTTTTTCATTTCTGTTATATAATGCCATTTTTTCCATAGTTTTTATATCATATAAATATATAAAAAATCTCATGCATATATGGTGTTTGATATAATGTTTCATTTCATTGAAATATATTTTAAAATGGTTTTTTATTATAATTCTTATGCACATTATATTTGTTTAATTTTATATTTTTTCATATAACATATTGTTTGGTTATATAATAACTTCATGTTTATGTTTTTTATTTTCTTATGACCTTTTATTGTTCATTTTATGTGATTATTTATATTTATATATATTGCTAGATATATTGTGAGAATTGGTTATTGATAATTTACACATAGAAATCATTTCATAAGTGTTTGTACTTTTGGGATAAGTGATACATTATCTTAATTTACAACACTGTCTATTGCCTAAGTGATGTTATTTCATTATATAGGGTATGTCACCAAGTGAGACTAAGAGGGTAAGTTTGGTTTCAGTTTCTATTAGATTTACACATTATAACCATTATTAAACGAGTGAGGTCATGTATTTTCCATTTATTTTATTTACATGACCCAATGATTATAACCCATGTAGTTCAAGATACATTATGTTTTAATATTCACATATTCATTTCATATTCTTCTTCTATGATCACTCATCTACATGGGTTTATTAATTATGAAAATATTTTCCCCCAGATATATTTCCATTTCTAAAAACATAAAAACATCTAGTTATATATTAAATTTATCAAACTAATGGGATATGAATTAGATTTATAAATTTTTTCCAATAAAAATTTAAGTCAATTTCCTAAAAATGGTTTTTAACTAATACTATAATTTTTAACTTTTAAAGGTATTAAAAATATTTATGATGGAATATTTTTAATATTTTTCCTCACAACCTAGAAACACCAATAGGGTGTATAGGGGAAATGGTATTATCTAACTAATTTAAATGGAATGGGTCCACATCCTTTGTTTGTGCATCTTAATCCCTTCATTGTTTTGATGATTATTTTATTAGTTATGACCGTGGGTCACATGGATTTGGATAATGTGGAGTATTTTTCATATCCTTGTGATTTTATCACCCTTTAGGTTATTTATTTATTATACACTCTATTATTGACTTAATTTTTGGATTTATGTATATATGAAGCTTATATATCACTTTAGATTCAATTTATAATGTGATGGTTGTGACATTTGGTTATTTTTACTATATTATGTCTAAATTTTGTAGGATTTATATTTTAAAATATTTATTTACTATCAATATGGTAGACTATAATGAGATGTTATAAATCAAATACTTGTATTGAGGAGATGTGGCCATTAACAAATCCTTAAGGATAATTGTGAGGATATGTAGCCATTAATGAATCCTTAATAATTGATTGAGAATACATTGCTTCTAACACATTATTAAGAAAATGATTAAGAGTGAACTGTCACTAATGTATTGGGATATTATTTAAAAGAAAATATTGAGAATATATTAGAGTAACATATATTAGTATTTTATTATGCATCATATGAAACTACTATCTCTAATCATTTTCTACAAATTGATAAATATTATCATTCAAATATCATCCTCATCAACTATCATCAAGGATAATATTTTATTTTATAAAAGTGTGTTTTATTTCTTCATGAATTAAATAAATGAACAAGACAAATAAGTAAATCATGAATTTTAATGCATGAGTTATTGTATTCTCACTCATAGTGTTTCCTCTAGAGGCAACATTCCCTTTTTCTTTCAGTTAGATGATCATAATACTGAACACATATAATGAATATAGGTATTATGGATCTTCAGTTCAAGGTATGCATGTTTCATCATTCCTAGTTATCATATAGTTTATGTACTATTTTATAGAGATATTTTTTAGCGTCTTAATCACCTCCACTTCATCAAATAAGTTTAATTATACACTAGTGAAACCCAATAGTAGTATGAGATCCTTTCATGTTAATAATATTCTTAAAAACATGTTTTGAAGTGAAGAATATTTAGCATGACATTACATTACTATAATTTAATCATAAATAGTTATTGATATTATTCTATTGGATAATGTAATGTGAGGTTATTTTCATAACATTTCATTATGAGTTAATATAGGTTCAGGTGCCATTATTGAAACATTGTTGTGAGACAACGTAGTGTGCAGTTATCTGGATAACATAATGTTGTGAGATAACATAATATATGATGATTGTCCTAAATAATAAATTATGTAATAAAAATTATAAAGTTTTTCTCGGATGTTATGATTATGTGATGACACAACTAAGGATATGGTAACTAATAATATATTAAATGACAAAAATAATCATGTCCCAAATCCAGATATTATTTTAAGTGATAATAAATTCTTGACTTGGATCCCAATATAACTTTTATTTGCTATGATAACCTATGGTCTATAGTTTGAGTATATATATTGTTTATAAATATATATAAAACATATTTGGGGGTCTTAATTAAATTATAATCTATTTATAAATTTATTAATAATATATTTTTTATAATAATTTAAATAAATTTTCTTGAAGACTTTATTAATAAATATTTCAAACGTTGGAATAATAAAATATAATTATCATCTTTATATGACATTATTTATGATGTATGAAAAAGTGTTTCATTATAAATAACAATTGTAATTTATAGTGTGTTTATAAAATATTAAAATAAGGAATAATATAAGTGTTTAAATGTTAAGATTATGAAATTTTAAAAAAAATTAATTGTGAATAATTAAAATTGAGGGAATTCATTGGGATATTATATAAACAACATCAATAATATTTTTGATTGTTTATTTGATGATGTTTTAAGTAATGTTAATTATTTTTTATTTTGATCATGCAATATATTACATAATATAAATTTTATTATAAAATTATTATAATTCATGAAATGTCATATATTTCAAGTAATATTCCATATAATGAATAATATAAAGGTGTTAAAATTATTAATTGAATATAATGTGTTTAAATTATAAATTTTGTAATATTTATAATGAATAGAAATATTAGTAATTGTTTAAAATATTCGTTTTTATGAATTTTTCATAAGTTGTTTTTGGCACAAATAAATATTAAAATTTTATTTCTTTAATAGTTATACCATAATTTATTCATTGTTATAATTTATTTATATTATGGATGCGAATAATATTTAGATTATTTTTCAAAATGATTATAGAGATTATTGTACATAATCTATGTTATTATATTCTGTATATGATAAAAGGACTTAGTTTCCTTCTATATTGACATTAATTTGTGACTGATGTTTTTCGATAAAATTTTATTTGTGAAAATATTTCATAAAAATTAGGTGATAGAGTTATGATGTGTTGAAATATATCTGGGACAATATATCCCTTAGTATAATCACATTGGTTCAGACATGCCACTAGACACGACTCTTATTCCTTATTATAAATATTTAGGGGTTAGCGATCTACCAATCTAGGAATACTCATGTGGATTTTTAAAATGTCATATAATTCTAAACAATTACAAAAATATTTCATATAATGTATTCATAAGATACATTTTGATACATGTAAATATGTTTACTCTTTTATTTTAGGGAAGGGTAAAAGACCAATAGGTTGGGTAAAGTGGTACAAAATAATATCAATCGAACTTTTTGGTTTGATGTAACAATAAAACTATGAATGAAATCACTATAATTAAGAATACTGAAATTTTAAACATGAGAAAAGATGGTGAAATTAAATCCCCTTCAAAAGAAAAAGTGAAATATTTCATCCAATGTGGAACTTTTCATGACCAAAATTATTTATTTTATCTGATCCAAAATATAACGTTTTCTTGTATTATCTCATGTAAGAGAATAATGTAATTAGGTGAATTATTATTTGGAAACCTTATTCGTTATAAAACCATATGAATCATGTCGAGTGAATCCACATGATGTATTTATGTAATGAGTTATCAACTTATCTATCCAGGATTCATATACAATACTATTGACACTGGTCATCTACCACATAGAGTCATGTATGGTTGATGTGAAACTAAATAAATTTCAGGATGAAATATGGATATTATGATAAAAAAAATATAATGTCATTATAAAGGGTTCATCATTTTGTGGGATCAAATTTAATACATGTACATATTATAAGGTAATATTATTTAAAATCATATGAAAAATTAATATTTTGTTGATGAATAACATTATCATTATCAAAAATAACTTTCAGTTAAAACATTAAATATGAGAAACATAAGGTAAACAACTAGTAACAAAATTATGTTAGGATTAATATATTGTAAATTAATAATTTAATGTGTTTGTGTTTGAATTTCCTAAGTAACCATGTGTTGAAGTTGTTCAACATGTGAATCATGATTCCAATTATTATCATTGAATGATTCACTTTAGATATCAAAGACATCATATGTTAGATAAAGAAAGAAAATTTAGTCTCCACTAATATATTTAATAGTCAGAGGTGGTGGAAAGGGAAGCTATAAGTGGATAGATTTCAATTTGAAGATATGTTTGAATGATGATCCTTCAGTGGGTTATATCCAGATTCCTTTTTTAAGAATGAATTTTAAGCATGATTAGTCTTACAAGGGTAGTGGAAAGAGTTTCAAACTATCTTTAGGTTCAACTCATACAGATTTTATAGGGTTTTTGCTGGTTTTATTTTATAAGTGTGGGAGGGATAAACATAGGTGGATTTAGTGCTCAGAGACACTAAGGAATATCAATTGATATGGAAATTTAGTGTATATCTAGTACTTCTTTATGTTGGGTTTTTATTAAATTAGTGTAATCTAAACATTCTCAATATCCTCTCATGTGTAGTTAAAGGATTCCAATGGTGAGGTGACTTTCCATCATGTAAAAAGTGAGTTATTTTCCAAGGAATAAATAAAGGTAGGTTATGATATAGGGACCTTCATTAGGTGGAGGTTATTTTAGGAGACTCATAATCATGTCCATATATAATTTTTGGAAAGGTGTTTATTGATTCTACTATGGAATTAGTTTTTTTGACACTAGTGTATGTCATTCATTAAAATTCATTATCATGATTGATGCCTTAGGTATGAATGTTGATATGAATCCTTATGTCATGAATTTTGTGACCCCATTGGGTAGCTAAAGGGTGAAAGGTTTCAAGTAACTTAAGTGTTGTTTTGTGGTAGTTGCGGTGAATTTCATTTGGGACATCCATTTCTATGACCTGGTTTTTTTCAAACTCATTATCAGCATGGATTGTTTGATCACCATCATCAAATTTACTACTTGTTTCATGGTTTCCAACTTCATATACTTGACGGTGAAAATCACATATTTCCAGGTGAGTGGGATCCATGTTCGGGGAGGGAAAGATAGATCATTTCATATTTATGGTTGATCATGAACAAGTGGAACAAGTTTTTTTAGATATTTAGATGGTTTCAGTGGGTGAAATTATAATTGTTCTGGATAGGTACAAAAATATTATTCCCAAGGATTTGTTGGGATTTTTTTCAATGACTGGTCTAGTTTACCATCAATCTAGTCACCAGGGAGAGCATGATTTCTCTGTTTTCTTATCAGATGATTCAAGCCTAGTGGAAGGTGCAAAAATTTGAACTAGAGGATCTTGAAGAAAAGGGTTTTATTCTCTCTAGTGTGTCACTATGGACTTCACCAAAGGTATTTTAACCGAAGGGGGGTAGTAGCCCTTAAATTTTCACATTCTGTCATAATCATTACCAGGTGATAGTAAAAAATTAATAACACTTTCCTTTAATTGATGATCCACTAAACAGACATATATGGGGGGCCATTGGATTTTAATGATCTATCTAGGATTAGAGTAAAAATAGTTTAGGGAGCTTGTAAAAGATATTTAAAATACGTACATTGAAATAAAATATGGAAACATTAAATATTTCATTATTAACTTTGGTAATAACAATTATCTAGTTGTATTTATGGAAATTATGAACTATACCTTTCATAATTTTTGGGAATCCATCGTACTCAAATTCATATATTTCATCTTGGTATATTCTTATATAGGGGGTATCATGCCAAATATCTAGGGTCCATTTTGGGTGTTTTAACAGAGAATTATATTCATTAAATATTTACAACGTTATATTTTTGGATTCATGAAATGATGTTTCAAGGTCATGAGATTTTGAGACCATAGTTTTAGTGTATCATGATAATGGTAGAGCTATCATGTCTTGTTATCAACCGAACAATGTGATAAAGATCCATATCTTTCTATTATTATAAGGGTATTATATAATTTTCATCATGGGATTATCTTGTACATATTCTCCCATGAAGGATTTGACTTGTATAGGGGTAAAGTTTAAATGGTATGAGATGTTCCACAATAAGTTTGCGAATTTGTAGACTCATCCACCATTTTCACCTATTTTTTTTATTCTTTAGCATTTGAGAGATTATGATGTGTATTGTGATGCTTCCTATGAATTTTTTCGGGGTGTTTGATGATGTAGGATGACTATATGGTGTCCTATGTCTTGAGAAAACAATTCCCACATGAGAGAAATTACCCCACCCATGGGCATGAATTGGTAGAAATTGTTATTTCTCAAGAGATGAGTTGACCATACCTCTGTGGATAATACATTACAATGTATTTAGATCATACAAAACTAATGTAAATTTTAACTAAGCGGACTGCACATCAAACATAGATAATGGGTGGATTACCTTCATAAATTTGATTTTGAGATTGCATTATTGAATTGTATGGGTAATGTTGTCACCCACACATTGAACAAGAAGCTTTTAGTGCATAGAGATCAATATTTGGTAGATGAATATGGACTATTGAGATTGCTTTCTAATCTCAGGCGAGAAGTGAATGAGGAAATAAGTTAGGTATTCTTGTTTACTGTGAAGGTTACACCAGCTCTTATCACATGTGTTATTATTGAGAAGGTATCCAACTATATGAGAAAATATATTAGTTGTTCCTTTAATAGATGGGAGGCCTCAGCTTATTGGTCTCAATATCTTGATGGTTATCTCTCCGTCGAGAACCATTTGTTTTTCCCTTAAGTATACGGTAGGTGTTGATTCTAGAGGCGCATCATTCAATGTTTGTCATTCACCTATGGGTGACCAATAATTTTTATACCTTTATAGACAGGTATTGGTTTCAAAGGGTGAGGCATGCTATGGAAAACATTGTTTCCTTGTGATTTAGTTAATATAGGATAAAATATTAGCATCATATAAAAGTTTCTCTATTTGAGTAACATTATATTCTAGTGTAGATGTTGGATGAGATCTCAATGAATTTAATGATCTGGAAACTTCATACAATGAGTGAGAATGATTATATATGGGTGTTTGTCAATCATATGATGAAATCAACCCATTTCCTACCCATCATAATATCAATGATGGTGGGAGACCATAGAATATTGTACATTTCATAGGATATTCAGCTTCGTGGAGTTACCTCAACGATATGGTCATACCATGATTTTCCTAATACATTTTTTTTGGGCAGGGACTCTATGAGTCATTGGGTACCTATTTGAGATTGAGCATAGTGTACAATCCATAGACGGATGACCATTCTGAGCAGACTATCCCATCTATGATGAATGATTTTAAGGTATGTATGATTAGTTTTGTTTGTTCATGTGAAATGAAATTGTTGTTGGTATGTTTTAATATAATAATAGCTATCAGTACTCAACAATGATAGCCCCATTTCAGGAGTTATAAGTAATTTCATTCCAATCCCATCTATATGTGGATGACATATGTGGGCATTCTTTGGTTGGACCAAGACACATCTTATAGATGAAAGAGATGTTTTTGATACTTTATAAGTAGTTAACGATATCATAGATTGTAAAAGACTTATATACCGAACATCATCATCATTTGTTTCGGTTTCAAGTAAATTATTATTAATTTATATGGGTATTAATTATATTTGGACACTTTCATTTGGGAAAGCATGGGAATATGGTGCCATGTAATTTTGGGACATTTCATTTTTTGGAGTTTCATTGAAAGGTATCATATTGGTTGGATCTTACACTATGGCTGACTACACATCAATAAATTTCCCACATATCCCAGCTTAGGAGATAACATATTGATCACTATCATTTTTTATAGTGGTATGTGTTAGATCTTGTGATTGATGCACCATGGTGGATAAGCCTATTCATTTCATTGATGTTGAAATCATGTTTATCTGTGGGTTGGTGATCCCATTGGACTGGGTTCTCTTGTATCCTAGTGATGATAACCATTATAATTTAGAGAAGGATGGTTGGGTGAAGGAATTGTAGCCACAACTGTTTTCTTTTTGTGAAGATTGAATACTTTCTACGTGTTGAATGTGGAATGGTGTTGAGTTTTTGACACCCAATGCTTCACAAGTACATATTAATTTTAGGATTATTTATCCTAGAGTGAATTCATGGAGTTATAGAGTTCTATTAATAAATGACCCATATATTTGGGGAAACCGACCAAGGAATGTTATTAGTGTGTTATCATTCTAAATTGTGCGGAAACCATGTGAGGGGCCTAATATTTTTTACTATACAATTTCACATGATTTGGGAATGATTTTTCAAACCAAGTGATCCTATAGAGGAAACCATGTGGCATATTTGTGTCTACAATTTCTACCACATGGTTAGCGCCTAGTTTTGCTAATTATGTGGCCAAATTCAATGACCCTATCTGGCTCACATAAAAACCGGTTTTTAACAAAATACCCTTATTTGGATTTAATTTTTTTGGGGATAATTCTCTACCTCATTCATGATTGTCTTCCCTCTCTTGGAGGTGGAGATATCCTCACCCTTGGAAAATTTTCTTAAATATAATGTTTTTTAACTTGATGTAAGTTGTTTTCCTCTAGGTCTCATCCTCGACTCCCCTTATCAAGCATTTTTCTTATATTTTTGAAGAAATTTGAAACCCAAATAGGGGTGTTTTTTGAATAAAATGTGTTTAAAATATAATTTTGTTAGTTTTATTTTGTATTAGGTATCAATGTCCTTTTTCTAGCTGCCCTTTTTGGCCTTTGTCAAGGGAGGTAATCTTTAGAATGAATCTGAGGTTGGTGTCTCCATATAATGGTAATTTTAATGGAATAAAAAATACATTTATAGTTTTATTTGGGTTTTTATGATTAAACATCCATTTAAATGATTTATTAATGGGGATTATATCATTTAATTTTAGATTCATAAAAGGGGTTAGAAAATTTTTGTTCAATTGGGGGATTCAAGATTGGTGCAACATTTCTTACATACAAGTGTTTGATTAAATTATATAAAGTGTATATTTTGGATACTAAATTTATTTATAATGTTTTTATTGAATTGGCTTTACCTTTGTATTTTTTTTAAAAGAGTAATATATTTTTATCGAATAACATATGTTGTAGAGTGATTTAAATTGGAACTTATTTATCGATATATTAACATGGTGTAGAACATGGGTTAATAGAGTTATGAGTGAGTATTTCTTGTGGGAATATGTGGTCCCTCATAGATAATACTATACAATCTTTCATTTTTGGTTTGTCAATGTGGTCATGTGTGCCATAAAAGTGAGGATTGTGTGAGCCTCTAAATTAATATCGATGGGACTGATAGATCCCCTATATGGGGATCCTATGTGAGATTATGTTTTGGTTCTAGTGAATACTTTGAGAGCTTCCATTTTATAGATAGATAGAGTAAATGTTAACTCACTCATGTTAGTTTTTATGGTTATATCACTAAGTTCACAATACTCATTCTGATTTAGATTATATGATTTATCCATACGATTTGTACATTTTTTTTGTGATGAGATGTATTATTCCCATATCTCATTCACCATTTATATTATTATATGATGTTTATGTTTATTCTAATTGTTATGATTCCCATTTAGTTTTATTTATATTGTTCTACATTGTATCCTTGTTTATTTATTTGATATATGGTTGTATTTTTTTGAAAAAACTTGAATTAATTTTAATATGGTAAAAAATCGGTTTCTAGATATCTAATTGAAAATATATATTTTCAAATCAGTTTATATTTGAAAATGTTTTCAAACTATTTTATTTGTTCACATAGGTAAGATCCTTATATATTTTCAAGTTTTTATCCCCCTAGGATTATTTCCCCACCCCATTTTTGGGCCCTATAAGAGAAATTGATGATTTTTTGTAGTTGAAATGTAAAGGAAAGGGAAGTAGGTTCCAAAGTAATAATTTTTTATTACCTATATCTATTGTTTTGTAGAAGAGATATGGTCTGATAAGGATATACACTTTTTGAGATATTTTTTTGTATTTTCTATATGTTGGGTTGTACATGGAACGATTTTTAATTTTTAGCTTTCCATTAATTTTGGTTCTCTATGTTGAGATACATCGATGTGTATATTCAGTTACATAATGTGTTTTGGATTGGTATGTCATTGTTTATAAAACCTATTTATCTATTATTATTGGAACTGATTGAATTTGTGAAGAAATAAACTTTTATAGATATTTCATAATGTTTTACTAGTGTAAAACCCATTCTCATGATTTAGTTGGTTATACGCAGTTCTTACCTACAGACCATGGAGATGGAGAAGATGCTTTGGGATATGAGGAGAGCGGGCTCAATAGATCAGTTAGGTAAACCTAGTTGGGTTCATTAGAGTATATTGATCACTCTCTATTATTCTAATATGTGTTATTATACCACTATAAAACAATAAGATAATAACATATTGATAAGATATGATAGATATTTGGTTGGGATATTTTATATGGTTCACAGGATTTCTTGGATGAAATATTTCCGAATTTTTATATTTGATACCCTCATTGAATATCTCAAGCCCATGATGATCCAGAAAATTATTTGAAACATTTAGAGGGATGGTTTGTTTGATAAGTAATGTTGAAACAAGCTGGTTCATTATCAGACATTATATTATTCATATTGATATTTGCTGAAGTTTCGTAGATATTAAATATGATTTAGGAAGCTTTAGTGGTTGGAAAAAGATGGTGTCGATACAATATTATATCATGTCAACCCAAATTTACCATTTTTTGTTTGAAATCATATATTTCATTTTCTTTTTTTTGTATTTATTGTATGATTTTATTTGATTTTATATTGTTAAGTGTATTTTTGTAGAATATCATGAGTAATTTGTAAAAAGTAAATTTCTCATGGTTGAAGTGATGATATATTTAGTAGCATAAGATTTAGATTTATGGTTTTGAAAAACATGAAGTAACCATGATGTCCAATATTCAATCCGTCACAATTAAACTCATGGTGGGATTATGTTTCGACAAATTATATAGAATGATGAAATATTCAATCATTTTTTGTTTGTAGTCCTGGATAATTTAAAATTATGGATATTATTTTTTTTAAAATTTTATATTAGCTATCAAGCGAAATTTTTTATTGTATCAATGTTCTATAATTTGGGAATTTTTTATGAATTTTTGGGTTTTTTTTAAAACATGGAAACCTAGAAAGACCCTATCCAATCATAGGGAGGGTAAGTGAAACTTTCTACAAAAGAAAACCCTTATATAGACCATACCCATATTTACTTGGTTATTAGAACTAAATAATATATAGGTTGAAAGTTAAGATAGATCGTTATCATATTGTAAAATATAATCATTAGATTACAATGTAGAATATACTGTTATTATTTAATGAATGAGGGTCTAAAGAATATTATGAATTGACGTACAAAACTTATCTAATATTTTTTTTCATTAGATCCCTAGGATTTTAAATTCATTTATTACCAATAATAAATAAATACTGAGTTTTAAATGGGTTACATTAAAATCAAATCATCGAAACATAAGGACCTCATTTAGACTTGGTTCATATAGATGTTCAACAAATAGTTTAATCCAACGAAAATGAATACAATTAACGAAAGAAATGTTTTAACACAATATATAGGGATCAATAAAATTAAGGAATACAACACATGGTTTTTTGAGGCGACCTAATTTTCTCTACATATCCATACTAATGATTTATTTAATGAATTTTTTAATGGGTTTCAGAACATATAATAGATTCTAAATTATACTATTTTTCTTTATTCCCTATAATGAGAGGGTAAAAAAATATGCATTTCCGATATTGATATGGTAAGACTAAAAAAGTTGTGTAGTGACTACACTATTAAAAGATTTATTCTATATTTTTTATTTGGTCAAAAGTGGAAGCAAGACAAAAGTTTTGATGAATAATTAGTGGGATTTTGATAAGCCCTATGATTTTCAACCCATGTCATCTCTGATGCATAATACACTAGTGTGTTTCTAAAAAGGGAAGTCATGTCACAGTAATCATGATTAATATGATTCTTTTAAAACATTCCATCAGTTTGGGTGATTAAGGGATTTCCAATTCTTTTCTAGGTGACCTCTCTAGAGGAGTAATTTTGGGATTTATTATGCCAGTGCATCTCATTTTCATTCTGATGTATCAAAGCTACTATGGCCTCAAACATGTGTGTGGTAAGTTTTTAGTTATATTAATTGATATTCAAATCATATTATTATGACATAGAATTTTACTAAATATGGTTCTTATATAATTCTAAGAATATTCATACAAAATCATAATTAGGGATAATTAAAATTAAGGATATATTATTTATTAATTATTATATGTTTGTGTAATTGTTTAAATATTGTTAATATTATTATATTATTTTATCAAAAATTATTGATACATTATAATATTCAATATGATTTGATTACATTTGTAATAAAAATTTATACCTTTTATTTAATTAATGTGAATTTTTCCATGTGAACATTTATTCATGTTATAGAGTTTTGATAATTAGATCATAAAAAATTTTCTAGTTATTGACATCAATATATTCTATATTATCCATAGTATATAGTATACTACAAAATAAAAATATAAGAATAGTAATTTCTATCATCAATGTGTTATATCTATTTCTCATATTAGGAAAAGTCATGTATTCCAATGTCAGTGGGATAATGATCATATAAGGAAATAATAACTATTCTATATATTATTATTTCCTGTCACATATCTAGTATTAACATTGATTATATTAAATGGAGTTCATATGGTTATCTTCTTATGATTATGGATAGGTATCAAAATGTTTTCAAAATTAATGACTATAGGATGATTCCAAATGATGATGTGCAATTCAATATAAATATTCCATAATAGATTATCCACATATCTAATAAAATTAATCCCAATTATTTAATTGAATAAAATTTATAACTAGAATATCTTGACAGTAATGGTTATATTTTTTGTCATGTGCACCTTGGGAACCACTGATTCACTTGGGAAATAAGGTGAAAGAAAATATCCAAAATTTCATTTATTATTTGAATCTAAATTTGGTAACCTTCAAGAATACATACTAATTATTTCAGTTTAACGATATTTTTTACAATCCCAAGGGAGTAATATGGTTTTTCAGAATAATCATCTAATTAAAATATAACAAATTTAGAGTGATGAAGGTTTATATTCATAAGAGTTCTTATATATTATAGTACTAGAATTTATATTACATTCTTATAATAATTGTTCATTCCAATTATCATATAATTTTAATTGATTTTATTTAATTAGTTTTACATTTATTTCCCAAAACGTTTTTCACAGTGTTCATGGATATTATCTAAGTTCACTACAAGATGATGGATAACCATGTGGACCTTTTAGAAATATTTTTTGGAACATTGAATGAGATTATAGATAATGAAAAAATGTCAAGGGGTGAATTTAGGATCTAAGAAGTAATGGTTTTCGGTTATGTGATTTTGGATATGTAAAAATATATAGATCCTGAGAATATCCATGTGGTGATTTGATGGGAAATAAATCATATTAGATTCAAGATAAAATAGATTTTGTAGACTGGTTGGATATTACATTCATGTTTATAATAGTTTTTCATGGTATAATATCTGTTGATTGATCTAAGTCATTAAGGAATGATATTTAAATTGGATGAGAAATAAAAGTGATCTATTTTATATTTTAGTTCACATATCATATTAGTTCATGTTCTAATACTAACAGATCGTGATAATTACAATTAATTATATTTCTATTTCTGGGGTATGCAGTTGAGGTGGGTTACAATATAACCATACGATGTTGTGTCATATCTAACTCAATACTTAGGACCTCATGAGAATAAAAACCTCACCATGTCAAGGAATTTATAGAAATGATGCATGAATTAAACACATGGAATAAATATCTCATTGAGAATAACTTCACTATGTATACTTATCATAAAAAATCTTCTCCTTTAGTGATCTAAATCTTTGACAAATCCCTTGACTATTATATCATCAGACATCAAATATTAAAATATTATACACACCTGGTAAATATAATGTCTTGAATTATGAATTTATTAGGTTGTTATTAGCTCAGGTAATGAATGAATATGAGGAAGAATGAAATTTGAGGTGTTTATTTTCTGAGATTTGTTTATATGTAAAATAGGAGGATGATCAGGTATTCTTGGTGAGTCTAAAAGTCATAAATTACTTCTATTAACATATTGAGCATGGGAAATATTTTAATCATTTTTTTTATTATATGAAGACAATTATAAATATTGGGGATGTATTGAGTGAATGGTCTTAATCTCTTAATGGTGATTTTTTTTTTAAATATGTTTCTATTCCCTTTTATATTGATTCATTATGTGATGAAGGGTGGATACCTTTCGATCCTGTAAGTACACCCTGATGCTAAAATTATGTTTTAAAAAAATCAAGTATTATTATTTATCGCCCAATATATAAATGGGGATTTTGAACAGTTTTTTTCCTAGATACCATATTAAAAGATAATTGACTAACATTAAAATCATGGGTGATTATTTCAATCACTTCCTATGCCAGTGTTTATTTGGGATGATATATCTATGGATTTTGATATTTGATTTCCCAAAAATCATATTGGGAATAATTACATTTTGGTGAAAACATAAAAATTCACAATGTATACTCACCTCTATTGGATAAATGAATCGAAAAAAGTGGAAGAACATAAAAAACATGTCTTTCTAATAGAATTTTAAACCTCATAATGTGGCATGAACTGTTGCTTTTGAATAAGAACAAAATTTTACTCTATATTTATTGAAGTTATTTTAGGATATGTTGGGTTATCTATTTAGTTTGGGCATGACATATCGCTGAGACATATATTGTAACAATATGTGTCCATTATGATTCTTGATGATATAATATAATAATTTATGCTTGAATTTACTAGTTCATGGGACAAACATCTAATATTTGATGAATTTTCTGGTCATAAAAGTCATCAATCCTTAACAAATATGTATTCCCTAGATATATTTATATATATCTATCCTAGAATAATGTTTTATATATTGTATTGGTTATTAGTTTGTATTGAAACTGGTTATTATTGAAGAGATAACATGCAATGATTAATTTTTCTAGAAAATATTTGCGAAGAATCAATGTTTCTTGAAATCTTATTCAAACTAAAATAATCATTTTTAGTGTTTATCATTGTTTAGTTTTTATTTATCAAAATTTATACATGATTTGGGATTCATTAATTGGGTATGTTTGGTATGTTCCCACCATGTAATGTCTGTCTATTTAAGATAGTGGATCATTTTGGGAAAGTTGATTATCAACCAGAAAAACCATTCAAGAAAATATATATATATATGATATGACACCTCCACTCTATTTTTTGTATTTATATTAAAAGTTAATTTTTTAATTATATATTTTAATGTTATATTCCACATTTTCCATGTGTTTTAAACCTTGAGGCATCATTCTAGAGATATGGGTAACCTCACTATGATATGGTTCTACGATATTCACCATAGTAGTGCTTTTGGAGGAAGGAACACCCCACAACATATATATTATTCTATGGAATGGATTTATATTATTCATTGGGACATCTTCCTTGGCTTGAAAATATTTAACCAAGGAAGAATGACTTCACCATAATTTTGGTGTGCCATGTTGTGGTGAAGGTATCGAGTGTTCCTCTACACCTTGGAATTGGAAGGCCACAACATTGTGTCATAGGGATTGAGAGATGTGGTGCATTCCTAATGAGGTTCTCCATATAACAGGCCAAGATGCTATGCCAAAATGGAATGTAAATAGGGGACTTCACTATGGTGAAAAGGGTTACACCATGTTGTTTTTCATTCCTATTTAAAATATTATTATTTTTATATAATTCTATGTCACATATATTGTATTTTTTCACCCTAGATCATTTTACTTCTCAAAACCATGGTAGATGGAAGGGAACTTCTCTCTTCATCCTTGTGACTAAGACCATTCTTCTTGAATTCTAGATAATTTTGGAATGTATGTTCATCTTTTTTTCCACATTAATCTTTATTATTCAATATGATATTAATTTATCTTTATCCCTGGAACCCCAGTAGCCATGTTTGATGACTGTAGTGTTTGTGATATTTTTTATTTTGTTATTTTATCCCTAAAGTCTTATTTAATTTGTTAAACATGGAGGTTATGCTTCCACCATACAATGTGACTTGTTTGCAATGATTGCAGTAGATGTTTTTCTGTAATTCCTTAAGTTTCAATGTCTTTACTCACTTAATCCTATTAAATTCATTCTTTATTATATTATACCCATATGTTTTTTCAAATATGGTTTTTTAGTATGTTTCCATGCATTTAAATATTTGGTATAAAATAATTTTCTATGGAATTTTTTTATTCTATTTAATTAAAACCTGATGCATCATATGTTGAAATGAGTATTTCTATGAGGTTTGTTTCCAATGGTTTTGATGATAATCATGTGGTTTTTGCTGGTTTTGGTTTTTAATGAATGAAACTAATCTTTTCTTTGACTTTCTCAATGCAAATGTTCATTGAATTTCAATATTGGACTCCAAGGACCATTGGGATATTTTTAAAATGCTTTCATTATATATGTGAAAATAGGGGATCAAGACTAGGAGTCCTCTTCCATTTCTAAATTGATCAGTTATAAATTTATAAAATGATTTTTCTTGATGATTTTATAACCCTATTTTATGACCCTTTACATTGAAAAATGTTTAGTAATTTTTTTCATTATGTGAAATGCTCATTATTATTAGGTGATTTTTGATGATTCTGTAAGTGGGATGTTTCTTGAGAGGGTGTTGGATGTAAAGTGAGATTTATTTTATTTGAAATTTCGATAAATGGAATAATGATGTAATTTTTTTGGATTTATCAGTTTCATTGGTAAATTTTGGGGGAACAACATGCATGTATATATGATACCTATACGTGTGTTACTATAGTAGATATTTTTATATGGCCATTGGTATCTGAATCGATGAGACTGAGAGATATAACAAAACATTCGGGTATATATAGCCTACTACAGTTATTAGGATAGTTGGTCTGGGATTGTATTACACTAAATCATATGGAGTTTACTATGATTCATAATATATGATTTGATTAATGGATTTTCATTCAATTTATTGATCATGTTACATATTCAATATATTAATTTCACATAAAAATTAACGTTATTAATTCTATTTTATATTTTACCTAATTATATAATAGTTTCCACCAATGGTATTTCTTCTTTCATATGGTATTTTTTACATCCCAATTTCATTAAAATTTTATTTTTATGAATCATTTTTAATGAATATTTTTATTTATTTGTTTTAGGTTATCATGGAAGACCACCTTTTTAAAATGATTAAACACATTTATGTTTAGAAACTGGATTCAGGTTATTGGAATAAAATTTATTGTGAAATTGAAATTAAATGATTTTTTCATTACATAATTTGGATTTTAACTAATTAAATTCATGTTTCAAAGTAAATTATCTTTTTAATGAAATTTTATGATTAGTTTGTTTTAATTACAATGGTATTTTATTGGTTTCTATTTGATTTCAATGTGATAAAATCCACATTCTTATTTATTTTAATACAAAACAACATGAAGTGTTTTGTATAAGGAAGTTCATAGACTCTTCATTGAAATATTTAAGGTTATATTTTTCTTGAATTATTTATATACAACTATGTTTATGTATGTCGACATCATGTTTTATATAGTTTTTATAGTTGTGATATTGGTATGTATTTCATTTTTATATTCGGTACATAGATGCGAAGGGTATGGTGGGTTTCCATAGGTACCGATAAAATATTTGAGTATTTTCATGGTTTTTTTATTTATTTTTAGGTTTCTTATGTATTGTCCAAATCTACCTGGTTTATTTTTATGTATGTTTATTTAGTTTCAGTCATTGTGATGCACTTAGGATTTTTATTTTTTTAATATAATATAGTTTTTAAATATCTAGTTGATGGGTATCATTTATAAACACTTATTGATTCATTCTCATTGTATGCGATTCATTTAGTAATTATGATTTACTATTCTTTTTTATACTTTCTAAATTATTTATATATGATTATTTAATATATATGGATTTCTAATGTATATATATACAAAGATAGATAATGTATATAATTTTTTAAAACTTATTTATTTTTATTAACTAGTAATAACCATTACCATTATTCTTTCCTTGAATCCCAGACACTTTTTTCTTACCCATGGGGTTCAAGAACCCCCATCTAGCCTTGTGGTGGATTAACTCAGGTACTAATTTTGTGTTAGAATAGGGAGGCTCATTCTAAACTATAATTAGTGTGTTCTAATGATATTTTTGTTTGTATTAGTAGTAACAATAAACTGGTTATATACCACAGGGTTTTCGGTAAATTTCCATATACATATGTATTTAGAGCTTACATTAGTTTTAGATGAGGATTTAGTGGTATGAGAGGGTTTTGAAATTCTTTGGAAGAGATTCTGGAATTCACAAGTTGTGCATGGTTCGAAGAAACCATACACCACCTCTAAAAACTCATTCATTTTATTTTGAGATTCACTAGAAATGGGAAGTATTGTTTCATGACTATTCAAGAACATGCGAGTTCCCAATATAACTTTAATTTCATAAATAATTGGGGAAAACATGTTTGGAGTACAAGTTCTCTAACATTATGGGGTTTTTCTTAATATAGTAGCGCCACATGACTTGGAATACAGTTTTCCAAACCATGGAGACCAGACCATGCAGATACATAGATTTTTTCAAGAGCATATGAACATTGGGTGCATAGATTGAAAAAATTTGTGACCTCACCTTGTGGCGTGCATTTAGAAGCCTGAAATTTAGGGATATAATCTGCATTATTCCATATAACCCTCATTATATCGATAATGTTTTAGGATATCAAAATCATTTATATCCCAAGGCTTGAGAGGTGGTATAATTTGACTGAGAAGATATTCAAAGGCGAATCAAGGTGTATTAGAAATCTGGATTCATTAATAAGTCATCGTTCTTCACCATTATTCGTAGATATATTTGTATAAATATTTAACAAGACCATATATCTATTCGATAAATAATATATCTATGTTATTTCTTGGTAATCATGATGAATTTGTTGATCCATTAAAGGGAAGGTGTGATGTGATTAGATCTAGACATATGTAGTGTCGTTCCTCAATTCCATAAACTATTGATTGATATGTGGAATCTCTATTATCTACACATTTCCAAGAACATGAAAGGTATGTTTTTTATGAAATTATTCAACTGAAACTGTTGAAAAATACATATGTAATTCATGATGGATACCGATTTATTCTTTTGGATTTGGAAGTTGTGGAAATTTGATGGAGTTCGGAAAACCCATATTCCTTACAATTTTATAATTATTATTTTATAATTATGGTTTCCTTTGGATTTTTGTGAATTTTTTTATAAAATTATTAATGGAAATAAATGTTTATTCTTATTATATTTACATGGTATTTGTAAAATATGTTTGGAATGAGATCAATGTTTTGACATAACATAGAATTTGGGGTGTGTTACATTGGTGAACCTAGGTATTGGTCACATTTTTATCACTTAGTGGATCAATGAGATAATACTCGTGAGTATAGAACTATCACATGGGTATGAATGAGTGTGTGTGGGTGTGTGGGGACATGCTTGGGGTTGAAAAATGGTTATGAAATGGTTTAATGGTTCTCATAAATTTTTTCATAAGAAATTATTACTATTTACAAATAATTTATTTAATCTAATTTAAAATTTTGTAAAATAAAATGTTATAACATATTCATATCCATGTGACATGAGTTAGGAATTATTTTAGGAAATCCTATGCAATTCAGTCTCACCCCCAGATTGGGAACAATTTTACATTTTTATATATCATCAATTGATACCCATGTAAAGGTAGGTTATGTTAGTTCTTTAGTAACACTAGTTGATACTATGGATGGAGAATGTGGTGTTAATTATTGGATATTTTTTCATGTTTTCACTCATTATATTTGTTTTACTGATGAATCATATAGAGGATTGAATGTTTATCAGTTTATGGGATTTTTATGTTTTATCATTAATGGTAAAATCATCCCCCAAGGTATTTTAAATTCGATTACATTCGTTGATGGTATTTACTGGCATGGAGATTTCAGATGAGGTCAGTATCCCCTCCTATCATTATAAATATAATGATGAGGTTTGTGATGCTACAAATGATATCAGTTTTGGCCAGTGTATCTGTCTCTTGGGAACAATTATAATTGTTTTTAGTCTTTGATTTACATGTTGTTTGTTTTTTACTTTGGTATGGTATAATGATATATCACTAGAGAAACATTTAATTAACAACCTATAAGTATGTAACTATATTTTTTATATAAATCTTCATGTTACTAGTTAATTTTGTTTACATAAGTGTTTTAAGACACTTCTAGGTATTTTCACCTCACCATCATGAGTATAGCCAATGAAAATTTCATGGAACCCGTTGATAGTTTGACATAAAACTGAAACAAAATTATTTATTATGATTTATAAAATGTTGTAAATGGTTTTTTAAGAAAATTCAAATAGGTTTATTTTCAAAATAATGTTTTTTTATTTATTATAATTCATAAATTCATCTAAATGGTTGGATTTTGGTTGTATCTGATTGTGACATATATTTATATAGTATATTAGAATTTATAATACATAATTTTTTAGGGAGTTTTGATTAAATGATGTTTTTGAATTATCATAAAAAATGGATCCATGTATACAACATTAGAATGGGGAAATTGATACCACTGGAAACGTGGATGCACCAGAGAAAATGGTTAACTAGAAGATAGTCTAAAAAAATATCCATGTTTTTATGCTATAAGAAGGGATAACAGGAATCATAAGCCTTGATGATTAGATCACTCATTTTAGTTCTAAAGGAATAATCCACCAATATTTTTGGGGGATAATCAGATCGAGATCGTAGATGTTTATTTAAATATAAAGAACATAAATTTTAAATTCATGAGAGCTTCGGTTGAGTTTAGGGTGAAGATTGAAATGTATATGTTGTAGGTTCTTGACTTATAGTGGTGGGATTTAGTAGTTCACGATAAATTTTACTAAGGCATCACATGGGAGAATATTGAATAATTGGTCAACAATAAATTCAACCTTCGTGTATTTAAAAATTCATAAGACACAAATAACCTTATATTGAAGAAAATGAACCTCTCGGTGATAGAATAAAGAAATAAGTTTATGAACTTTGTTTTTTTTTCACCAGAAGCAGCTACAATTTAATCCTTATATTCAGTCATTTTCTAGAGTGTATTATGGAAAAATATTTTTTCAAATATTTCTATCCATTTTTTCATGGACTATACAATGTTTTTCAATAGAGAGATTGTGGAAGAGAGAAATATATCATGAATTACTATTAGAGGGAGAAAACATATCCCGGTGGAAAATGGTGGGAACTTTAATGCGTTGAATAAGAGGAAGATGTACATTAAATTCATAGGTTTTGTAGCATCTCATAGTTAGAAAACATGCGAATTTATCTTTCAATATATACTAAAATTTATGCTAATATGTTTTCAATGTTTATAATTTATTCATATGAAATGATATTTTATGACAACACATAGACCATCCCGCAACTGAAATTAGATGGTGCATATCAGCACTATTTCCACAGTGCATGAATGATTGGTGCTAGAGACACATCTCGTGTTTCTTATACATCATATAGTTTGAATAAGTTTGATTATCATAAAAAATATCATCATTAGATTATATTTAGATAAGGTGATTATAGTAACACCCCGAATCCTAAAACAATTTTACATCAATATGGTAATAGAGAGAAAATCACAATGAGTAAGTAATTATATGCAGCCAAATAAGTGATCATTGATGATCAATATGGTCCATCAATTGTGAGAGGAATGATTCTTTTCAATTCTACACTTATGCAGGATTTGTTTAACATGGTCACATCCCACTTTTATATTGGTTCATGTGCTATATATCATATGGGGTTTCTTGATGAGATGATACATTTTATTTTGAAATGTCAAAATTCTATGGTCCACTGATAAATTCAAGCACTTGTGTGTAATTATTATGATACAATGTTTGATGAATATTAGTTATCTTAGGATTTATGAGTTACTAAGATGGATGTTTATGAATGGATTCTCTGTATGGAATGTTTGAAATCATTCATTCTCATATCGATTGATTTTCTCAAATGATTAGTTTCACGTAAAGGGATAGAATCCAACAACTATTTTTAGGGTATTATGATATAATGGTGAGTATGAAATAAATTAATCCATAGAGGGTTGGAACTATCTTTTATTAAATGGAAATGGTAGCATTGTAATTTTTGGATAAAATCGTGAACATATGTTTTCCAAATATCATTGACCAGTTTGTTAATGTTTACTTGGAGACATATCAAGGATTCCTCCCTAAATTTAAGTGGATTTTAAACTTGATCTCCTAAAATACATGATTCCTATCTTTGTTTCTTTTTATGGGATGAAACCAATGGATTTGAGGGAATTTAATGGTTAATTAGAAGATCTATAAAGAAAAGGGTTTATTTAACTGAGTACCTCTCTATCAGAAGAAACAATAATATTTATGAAATTGATAGATGCAACTCTAATGATTTGAATGAACTATCATTATAATGAAAATGTTATGATAATGATTTAGTATCCAATTTCACAAATAAATGTTATGTTTGATAAATTAATGGGATCCATTTTTCCTATAAAATTGACCTAAATATGGGATATCCCCAACTATGAGTTTAGAAAGTTGATATTTTAACGAAAACATTCAGGAGTATATATTACCATTATGAATATGTGACTATGTCTTTTGGTCATAAAATTAAACTATTGGTATTTTGGGTATCCATGTATCAGATCATTCAAAGGTATATGTATTTTATAATGGTGGTGAATGTTGATGAAATTAGGATGCATTCTAGGAAAAATTGGATCATGAAAAAAACTTTTCCAGAGTAATGGGAATTTTTCAGGAGTATATCCATTATTATCTATTATAAATTCCTGTTTTCTCGATCCAAGATCATAATTATCTTGGTCATGTTATCTATAACAAAAGATATTTTTTTGATTTGTAAAAGATATAAGTTGTTATCAATTAGAATAAAAAAATAATATATTGCATATACATAGTTTATGTGTCCTAAGAGGATTCAATAAGAACTTTTTTGGGATTTTTTATTCCTAGAATGACAAATGACATAATTGATGAGGAAATGATCTCTTTTATAATGCATAGATTATTGTCGTTTATCATATCATGAAATTTTGTTTTTTATAACATTTGAAATAGTCTACATTTTTCCAAGGTCTAGATAGAATAACAAGGTGTATTTTGATGCTTTATGATATGGTTTTTGATGTGTTATTATACCAGGAGATCATTTCATAGCTTATGTCATATGGAAGTTATGAAGAATGAGATAAACTACCAAACACAAGACTTAAAGTTGTATGTTGATATTAATTACTTAAATTTATATAGATATTATATTTTCTAGGAGAAATTTATGGTGTATATAAGTTATAAAATATAAAAACACATTTTCTCTAAGTGTGATTTGAATCTTATAAAATACAGATGGATGTAATATGAGGATTTTATTTATATTTATTTTATGTATCTACCAGGTAATGAAAATTTTGTGGGATATTAATTGTGTAATAATTCATATACATAGATGGAGAAATATGGTTTAGACCATTGGAAACTACATTCAATTACGAATTATATATATCTGGAATGGGTAGATCTAGGAAATGTCATAATTTTCATTTTCGTTTGATTTATTACTGATTTGTATGAGATTGTTATATGATATTAGATATTAAATTCAGAATATTTACCAATGATCTAATAACACAATGTAGCATGGACTATTGAGATGTTGAATATTGACAGGAGTTCTATGTGGTGTTTTAGGGATTGGATTTTGGTACCTTGTAATTATCACAAAAAACTCATAATTCCTACCACCATTCTAGATGGTTTTATAACCCAGAAATATGAAACATATATACTGTAATGAAACCAGAGTATTTGTGGTTTGGAATGAAAAGAAAAATTATAGAGTTTTTCTTAAGACGCACCATCTATCTCCCTGACAAGGCAGTGAACCAATCACCACCTTGAATATTGTAGTGATTATAGATTCCTATATTGGAATGAGAGCACAAAGACCTTGATTATATGATAGTTCTATCAATAATTTTTTGGGAACATGATACTATAAGGGTATTTGTGGATCATATCATTTATTCATTCCACTTTATCCCTATTCATGAAACCAATATGGTGGAATATTTTTCAATGGAATTTTCATTCATGAAATGGTATGTATTCATTTTATTCTAGCCATGATTGTTTATGATAAATTCCCCATGTTAACATCATGTTTTTTGATTTCAATACCACATTCTCTTAGAACACAATTGCTGTGAGTTCAACATATCATCCTCAAATGAATGTAAAATCTAAATGCAAAATGAATATGTTATAGTAATTTCATAGATCATTTGTAATGGATTTTGGTGTCTTATTAAAGTATAAAATACCATTATTGATGTGCTTATATAAAAATAGTTTTCATTCAATGATACACAAGGATCAATTTGAGGATCTGTATGGACACCATCATCATTATCCACATTGATGGGCGGAAATTGGTGATACTTCACCTGTTGGACCTAGCATTTCATAGGAGACAATAAGTAAGATTAATTAGACCAAAAAGATTATATAGATGGAATGGACTCATCAAAATATATTCTTAGATAATCATCAAATATCATTTTTTGTTTGAGGTGAGTGATATTGCCTTCTTGGAGATAAGTCCAAGACACATGCATCAACATTTTTTCTATAGGGAATGACCGAACCATATTACATTGTCCCATTTAAGATAAATTAAATTGTTGGTGATGTGTCATATTAGTTGGACTTCCTTCTGAGGTCCAGTTCTTTGCACAAATTGTTTCGCGTATCATAGTAGATGACATACCAACTTAATACTAACTATTTTATATGATGGAATAATGTTTACATAGATATAGATGATACATAGAATCATGTTCTCATACATGTTTTATATGGGAAATATAATATCTTTAATGGGAATATAATCGACCATCTATGGGTTTTATAGAATCATATTATGATTTAGGAAGAGATGTGGGTGTATGAAAAACAATTGTTTGATAAATGGGAAAAACACCTCTAGGAAAATAATGGTTTTCTACATTATAAAAATGTTAATACCTATTGTATGAAGACACTATGTCCCATGTTTTTATTTATGTGACCATTTATTTATATATTTTTATCTTAAATAGTTTTTGGATGGAGTTTTGGTGGTTTGGGATGGTTTTAGAATGTTTTGGTGGTTCTATGGAATGTGCAATGTTTGCTCACAATTACTTAAAACCATGCCCACGTCCTGGAATTATGAAACATGTTTTTTTCTCACATGGTAAGTAATTGATTTTTACAAATAGAGTGATTTCCTAAGAGCAACTGCGATTCTTATAATAGTTGGAAAATTGTTAGAGAAATATTTTTTTAACCACACGAGCCAACAATATAGGTAGTGGTTTATAGAAGTAGCACGACATGGTTCGGAACATTGTTTTCCAAACAATGTAGACCAACCCATTGGACTACAACACTAAAATAGTTGCATGTTCATGGGTGGAACATGGGATGGAAAACTGTATGACCTTACCATCAGGCATACAATTGATAGCTCTGTTTTTTTATTTAATCCTAATTAAACCCTGTAAGAATAAGTAGCTTCCTAATTGTTTAGGATATCAAATTATGGTTTATTAATGTTTTCCTTGGAAATAGTTACTTCCTTATTATTTAAATCTTATATATTATTTATTAATTTTTTTATATAAAATGTGAAAAATAGTTCTTATCTATGTGTCCTGGTTTAACAAGTATTTGGAGAAGTATTATGGGGTTTAGATTCACCCCTTAATGGGAAATATTCTATAATTTTAGATGTTATATATTGAGACACATGTAATAGATTAAAATTTGAATTTTTTTTTTCATTTTGATAATGTTGAAGAATATAATGAAATTGGATTTTGGAGTAGGTTTGAATTTTTATGTGTTGATTCCACTTAGTTTCTTTGGGATTTATTTATTTTAGTTCTATGGTTATGTATATCATTTCCATTTTCACTTTTTTGTGGGTTTCCATTGGATGATATTATTGGCTGGTTTTTTCTCATGAAACATATAGCTGATTATATTTATATTGTGTTGTGGATGTTTTGATGTTTTTTGTTTAAATGGAAAATTGTCCCCCAATCCGACTTGAAGTCATGGGCATTTATTTCTACCCTTTTGTGTCTAGGGGATAAAAAAAATGGCAAATAACACCTCCCTATCGTCCCATGCAAATGAGGAGTGATAGGATTTTTCATGGGATGTGGAAATATAGTTGGTATTTTTTGGTTACATGAATTACTACCACTATTCAAAATGACTGTTATGTTTTAATGGGTATTCTAGATTTGAGACTAGAGCTGGAATTTGATTTTGATAATTTTGATGACATATATATCCCTATGCAGTTATATAATTTACTATGGGGATTTCATATGAGCTTGGAACGAAATTATGAATGGTGTAGAATTTCATGGAATTTCATATATCCTAGAAAACCATGGGGATCCAGTGTCCATGGTTGTATAGGCCTCTCAAATGATACAACATGATCGGTGCATGGTTTGTAAAACCAAATGAAAAATTTTGTCACATATTTTCACCAATCTTGACTTATTTTTTAACGCATATTATTTCATAATTTTCCATGAAGTAGAATCCAAATATTAGATATGGATCCAATAATGTTTTATCTATCCTCATTGATTTGTTAGAGTTCGTTTGGTTTATATTTTATTTTATATGCTTCTAAGGTTTATATTTTAAAAATATAATGTTGTGTGTAAAAAAATTAATAAAGAATGTTTTTTCTGGTATTTTTGTTAATTGGAAATAATTTTTAATCTTTTAGAGTCTTATTTTAATATTTGTTTATTTTTAAAAGGTATTTGGATGTGTTTTTTAAATAAATTTATTTTAATGGATTTTCTTAAATAAATTTGAATTTAATGATAAAAAATTAGGTTTATAATGGAAGTCATGGAGTTTATTAGAAATAATGTAAAACCTTGTAAAATTAGTTTGACATTCATTTTATAGAAATTGATAGATTTTAGATGAAGTGTTTTTTGTGTGTTCCTTAATAGTTGAGTAGGGATTTCATATTTCATAATATTTTTGAAATGATATTTTAGGCCTTTTCCCAAATGGTTTCAGTTTCAAAAGTTAATTTGTGAAAAATATTCTTTTTTGAGGTTTTTCATTATTTTATCCCACATATATATGGGTTATTTTTTTGATTTTGTAATCATGGATAGGTTAGATTCATGTATTGGGTTATTTTTAATATACCTCCCAAAATTGTATCGATAGAATATATGGAGTTTACCATTAATGGTGATATTTGGGTGATTTATTTTTTTCATTTTAGTGAACGTATTTTAATTTTTTCTACTTCCTAGTCTCTAAATGGAGTGTTAAAATTGGAAAATATAGTGATCATGGAATTTTGGATCCATTTCCTATAAATCATTTATAGTTATATGGGACCTTCTAAGTGTTAGGATTGGATTAATAGTACTTATTTAAACAAAAATTATTTCAATACACATTATGCCTTTTAAGAAAAATCCATCATGGGATTATTTTTTTTAGTTTTATTTCATTTTCTATAACATAGTTGGAAATGAATTCTTAATATCTCATTTCCTCGAGAGAGTTCTCCACTGAGACAATAGATCACATGCGTTTGTATGTATCCTGGTATCATGTTAGGCTTTTTTCGAGAGGGAGTCTCATATGTAGCTAAACCTTCTGTCCTAGACATTTCATAACAATTTATGCTTGATATGATTCCCTAGACATGAAATCCATGATCAGATTATAATAAACATATTCTTTACATGATGACTTTGACACTGATAGATTTGTCCCAATATTGACTATCCAAAGTTATAATATCATCTAAAAAAGATTGAGTTACTTATGAACCCAATACATTATTTGTTTAGTGTTTTAGATAGTGAAGAAAAATATTTAAGAAATATACCACAAATCATTCCCATCCATTGGGAATTTTTCCAACTAAACCAATACAAAATTATTTTTATAAATTAATTCAACATCACCCAAAAAAGTATCCACATTATACCCATGTAAACATATTATGTGTAACAATATTCATCATAACCAAGGGTAAATGAAAACATAGTAAAATAGTGATAAATCAATAAGTAATGTGTATTATATAAAAGAATCTATCATAGAATAAAAAATTCATCATTAATATATTATGAATACATTATAATCAATTAATATGATACAATTTATAAAATGAGCATGTAAAATATCAGTTGATAACTTAACTATGTAAATAGTCACATGGATAATAATAAATTTGTTCACAGTGGTATAATTCATAATTTTTGAAGTCTTAATCTCAAAATCATTTCATAATGATAAAATACCATTTATAAATGGCTAAGACATACACCAAATTACCAATGGTAGTTTGTCTAATGAGACATATAGATGCATCGAGGGGTTATATAATAATGACCCCCATTTGTCACATAATATGTAAAATAAATTTATCAAATTAATGGAATGAATAAAAAATAAATTCTCAACATTACTTCATAATCAATAATTATACATATTGATATATCTATTATATATATTATAAAAAATTCACATATAAATAAATGGAATAATTTTCATAAAAAACACCATTCAATTTCTATGGTATTGCAATCATATAGTGCAATGAATATAAAATTAATTAAAAAAATGGGAATGATATATTATAAATATATGAGATAACAGGTTATTTAGATTAGGGATAAAAATATTTCCATGAGTGAGATGGAAATTGTTATTGAACCTAACCCTTATGATCAGTTGGGACTACATTGTCTAGAAATTGTTTTTCAGATGTTGGACAGAATGGATATCTGAATATTTTTTATTTTTTATTTTTCCAAAATCAATTAATAATGAGATTTTTTTTGATATGATGACTCAGTGTAAAACTCAAAATATTGGATGAATAATGAATCAAAAATTACTTCAAATCCAATTTTATATTTAAAATAATTTTTCAAGGTGAAGTTGTTTTCTGACTCATAATTCGTTTAGAGATATGTTTTTGTATTGAATCAAGATGTTTTATCAATTTCAAAATGTCTTTAGAGATGTTCTTTAAAAAATATGATGATTATTTTCTATGGTATAAGTTCCCTACAACATTAGTTTTCTACAAACATGTTACCCATGATTTGTGAAACAAAGGAGAGGGAAATATATTCATGCATTCAAAATATTGGGAATTTGATAGGATTTTAGATGGAAAGAAAAAAATTTATTGGTGTTTTAGATTTTGAGTTTGTAAAAGTTAGAGGCCTTAATGAAGTGTTGATCAACCAATAATATGGATATCCCAATCCAAAAAAACAAACTGATTCATTTTATAAAATATCAGTTGATTAGTTTCAAAATGAAATATCTCTTTGTTGATATTGGACCATTATACAATGTCTTCCACCAATAACTCCAAAAGATTGGGATTTTAAATCATTATATAGTTTATTACAGTAATATGTCATGTAATTGATAGTTCCTATTTGGGTACATCAGTAGAATACCTATATCATTTGAATACACTAGATTTGGAGAGTGTTACTAAGAAGGGATGTTTTGGGGACCGGGGAATGTAACATGCTATAGTGACTTATTATGTGAATGAAATTAAATAATATAGTCATAAAATTTCTTATGATCTATAACATAAGTGTGAGGTCTCAATATATGTTTTTTTTTCAATTAGGTCACATCACATGAGACAGAACTTGAGACTAATCTATCAGACACAGACTAACACTGATAAGTTATCAGGTTGTAGATTTCATCAAACACCGAGTAAATAGTCTAAAGAGTAATTGAAAATTGAAGAAATTATAATTTTTTGATGATTTAATAATAATGTTTTTGGGTTTTTAAGTATTTATAATTTTAAACAATTATTATTGAAGAACAGATTCTGTTAGTATAGAGTATAATGATGGAATGTCTTCAATTTTACATGTTTATAATCAGATCATGGAATTAGAATGATAATGAATATCAGATGGAAGATTTGTTTATAAAAAATATGAATTAAAAATATTTTATTTGTTTCAATATTTTTTAAGAGGAATATAGAAGAGTTTAGAATAATTTGATAAGGATCTAAATATAGATCAAATGAAAATAAAATGTGGGATTCTAAAATTTTGTTCAGCAGAAAACTATTTTAGATTCCTGCCTATTATATCTAGGTAACATATAAGTAGACATAAAATTACATTATACTCGAAAACTATTCATGTGTGGAAAAGAGTGAAATAAATGATGATTTTGATATTGAATTGGTGGAGTAACATTTACAATCATAATTTCTTAAAGAAGTATTTTCTGAGATACAAAAGTTTTGGGTAGGGTATTCCAGATCAGATCGAGCAATCAGACCAAATATTCTAGAAAAATATAGATTTAAATAAGACTAATATAGCTAATAAATATTCATAATTATTTTATTTATTGAATAATTTGAGTGAATAATCTAGTTGAGTGACCAGATTGATATTTTTCATAATTTCTAGAGAAGTTTCTCCTAACATCTTCTAGGTAAAAAGGTGAATTTGTTATGAAGACTTATCAAAAGTGCATGTTCTTGAAGTAGTATATTGAAATATATGGAACTATATTTTGAAGGATTATAAAATTTGTAAAAAATATTATTTAAATTATATGAGATATAAGAATAAAATGAACTAATGTACTGATCATCGTACTAAAAAATTGTATGGGTATCTTCTATTTTTTGTATCCTTACAAAAGGATTATTTGTAGTGTTTTATGTGGTATTAGATTATTACCAAACCATGTGAAGGAATAAATATGACTATTTATTAGTGATCATTATAAATACTTGTGTAATTATGTAAGGAATAATTTTTTTAAAAAAGTGATAAATAATTTACAGGTGGTGAGGGTTTTTTATATGATAGAAAATATAAATAATAAAACATATACCTTATTCAACACACCCCTATAAATGATTAGATTTATACTAGTCAGGCATTTATAATTGTTATTAGAGTGAAGGTACCTTCATTGACACTTTATTATATATATTTTAAGAGAAATATTTATAGATAATATGATTTTCTATATAATAAGGGGATTACACATTTCAATAGACAGAACTATTTCTTATATAAAGATAGAATATTATCTTTTCTTATGTCTCTAGGTAATGATGTTTTAGAATTTACTACATATATAATTACACCTATTATTGAATATATACCTCTTATATCTATGGATAAGTAAAATATAGATAATTATGGAAGGGATAAAAATTATTTAGAATCATGACTTTTTAAAATAGAATTTATTTTAGTGAAATGAGTTTGAACTACTCAAGGTATCAATGGAAAGTTGAAAATATCTAAGAATTTTATAAAAAGGTGAATAATAATGATTAATAAATTTGGAGGATGAATTAGGAAGATATAAGAATTAGCGAGTTCAAGTATATTGGTGACTTCGTTACAAGATTTAATGGCATTATTATCATAAAATATATTTCATGGTGAGAAGCTATATGATTCAGAAATTTTAAAAACGATCTTAAAAATTCTTCTAGGATTATTTAATGTCAATGATTCATCATTGGATGATAAATATCCTATAAATCTTTCTTTTTATTATTTTCATAGTACTCCCATTACATATAAAATAGAAGGGAATATTTTATGAAAACTAAAGAAAAATATGATCATGAAACATCCACCAATGCTTCCATATATATAAAATACATAAAATATGACGATGATGAATACATTGGTTATTCTAATTTTGAAAATTTTTATAATACAAATTTTGATAATAATTTATTATTTTTATAGAAATTTTAAATTTGGAATATATATGTACAAATGGAAACTAGCCTTAATGGCAATGAATATGGAGCTTTTGAGAACTTTTCTATGAATTTTTATTGATGATCAAATCAAGATGAATGTGATGATGAAGACAAAAAGAAAAAATATCATATAATAAATATGTGGAAAATTCAAAATCTTCTTCCAAGGTAATGGATAAATATGTTCTCCAAATCTAAAAGGATAATCTAAGGATGTTGAAAATGATGACAGTGAATCAAATGATAACAAATTCACTGAAGTAGTTGGATAAAAGATAGTTATTGAAAAAGATAGTGATGAAGTCATTTTTAGTGATGAAATTAGTAGTTATTAAGATGAATAATAAGTAGTGAATCAGTTATAATTTCATTTGAAAAAGGGAGTTGGAAGAATGACTTAAAAATATTTTATGACTTCAAAGAGAAATCAAGAAGTAGAAAATAGAACTTTCAACAAAAAAATATCAAGAATAATTTCATGAATAGAATGGTATGTTTCTAGAAGATAATAATCACTTGAATATATCACTTTAAGGGGAAAATAATCATAATGGTCACATGGAAATGATGTTAAAAGTGAAAGAGGAAGAGTTGTAACATATTTGGAAATTTTATTATAACGGTTGGTAGGGAGTTACAGGTTTAATGGAAACTATATCTAAATTTTGAAAAAGTTATTCTAGGTGTTAACATTATAAATATCCACAAAACATGTCATCTAAGGTTCGAATAAAAATTGAAAACTATTCTTAAGAAGTCAAAAGGTGTGAAAATCATGTATATGGCCAAAATTGAGAACGTTCAAAATTGAGATGTTCCTAAAGGAAAACATTACAAAATAAAAAGTCTACAACTTCAGAGTCAAATGATACTTGAAAAATTTTCAATTAATGAATTTTATTTTATGTGATAATAAAATTTTGGGGGCTGAGAAAACATTTGATGTGGAAGATAGGAATGTTGCTTTAAAAAATTTATCAACTCCCAAAATTATGGTAGATATAGAGGAATGTAATATTTCTATGTTCAGTGATTGTATTTTGGTTGATATAGTCATAAAAAAGAAAATTTTCATTCAATAAAAGTCATTACAATTACCTCATGTATTTTAGGATGAAATATTTGAGGGGAATTCAATCTTCAAAAAAAAAAGAATTTATAATAAATTTGAATGTTAATGCTAGATTCCAAAATATGGAATCTATATATGAAAGATGTTACCAGCCTATAAATCTTGTAAAAAGATTTATATTTCTTCTAATAGAATGAAAAAATGTTATCAAAATTCTCAAAAAATCGGTGTGAATGAACATAAAGGAAACAAACTTTTTTTTATTAGAAAATACTCTAAAATCTATAAAAAGAGAGAAAACATAACTTTTGTATAGTGTGTGATATTAAAATATGATAGGAGCATTGAAGATATTGACTACTGTGAAAGACTAAAAGTAATGAATTGTTATATTTGGAAACAATGAATCTCCCAAAATAAAATGTTTTGGATTCGCTATTATTGGGGAATAAAAAATGGAATCCCAGATTGTTTTATTGGTTAAGGGTAAAAAGTTGGTGTTTCAAAAATTGTTTATTTTTTTATGGCCTAAAAATGATTTCTCTCAACCAGTAACTACATATTAATTGTATTTATTTTGATGATAATTTTTCTCTTGTTGAACGATTAAAATAAATTAGAATGATTATTGTAATTTTTTTACAAAATTGTATCAAAATTATCAAATGTATATAAAATCATTTATTCTATTGAGAAAACATCAGGTAGAAGTTCATTTTTAAAAAATTCATGGAATTTTTTATTGAAATAAATAAATTTAAACCCAAAAAATGATAAACTTTTTGTTTTGGTTATAGAAATATTTGAGATTTTGGTATTCAAAATTAGATACCTATTTAATGATGTTTAAATTTAAGAAAATAATAGTTAATAGAAATATAGGAAAAATAAAATTAAGAGATTTATCTAATTATCATTTTAAAATTTCATTATATTATCTTTAGAAGGAATTATTAAATAATTTGTGAATCCTTTTATCAAGAGACAAATAAATTTTTAGAATTTTCAATGTGTTGTGAAATGAAATGTTTAATTTTCTTAAACATCACGCAAATGAAGAAATATTTTTTTATCTCAGTATAGGTAAGATATGGATATTCTATTGTATATTTTTCTGAAGAATATAAAATTTGTTTCTACCCAATTTTTGGGGTAACAAATTAGCCTAATAATGTATTAAGAAAGGATGTTGATTCAAATAGTTTTAGAATCCAATTTTAAGGTTTTTCATATCTAGATGATTTAATACTTGATATTCTTGATTTTTTTGGCATTATTTGAATGATTCCAAAGTGCTATAATTTAATATCACGTTTTTTCTATAAAATAATTTTATTATGTCTCATAGGGTCAATAGATTCTAGAATCAGATAAAATAGATCTGGAATAGTTGATTTGTTTTGATATAAGGAAATTGATTTTGTAGGATTATTAGATGATAGAAGATCTAACTCTACTGTTGTTATTTTTCTAGGGGTAATTCATGTATGTTTTGACACTAAATATATATTATTTTAACTCCTATTTTATTAAAAATAATAATAATTTTAATACACAGAAGTTATAACACATCTTATGTAGATAAAGACTCATATGGAAAATTATCCACTTGAAGGGATGTTAACTGTACTCTTGGGTTCTGATAATTACGGTTGTATAAATATCCCAACAAATCTATTTAATGATTATCATTCATAAAATACAGATATCAGATATAATCTCATCAATGAAATTGTGTATAAGAATGAACTCATGTTGCAATAAGTTCATGTAATGGGAAAATATTCAATAATTTTCACACACAAAAAACATTACTAATGGAATATTTTTGAAAACTGAGTTTAAAGATGGGCATAAGACCTATTTCTCTCCATATATGATGTATGTGTTTCATTCTCCTCTCTCATCTGTCAATTGGATATTTTTTTCTTGGTGAATAAAATTCTGTTACATAAATATATCCATTGAAATATGATAAATATTTTAATGAAATATTTTTAAAGGGGAGTTGTGGATAAACATTGATATCAATAAGATAGTGTGTGAACATTTACAACAGTTTTTTAATGTTCCATTAGGAGGATTGATTTATTGGAACTAATAACTTATTGAATGATTAAATATAATAAGGTTGTTTCTTATGTTACTTCCAATAGTTGAAATGTTTTTTCTATCAATGTTCAATGTTTCCATCATTGATTTTTCTCACATTGAATTAAAATTGACGATTATTGATCCATTTCTTGATATAAAAGATTTATGAGATATATGAAACTCGGATGATATCAAAATCCCATGGGGTAATTTTGGGGAACAAGTTGAATGGATGTAGTTTTCTAGATACTAGAAAGAATTCTTTTATAAATTTTTTGACATTTATCGTTTTTTTGTGAGTTCAATTCACATAATAATTTTTGAAGATTAAAAAACATAGTACCATATATAGAAGGTGAGACATATAATTTTTTACAATGTCCATAAAATCCAATTTTATTTTTGAAATAACATTTCTATGTGAATTTTTTCGCAGAATCATATTGTGTTTTGAATGATGTTTTTCAATAAGAGTTAGATGTAGTTTCTGTTTATCAATTTAAATCAATATTTTCTATAAAAAATATGACGATTGTTTTATGAGATAAATGTTCTCAACATCCTATGTTTCCTAAAAACATGTGAATACATCAATTTTGGAATAAAAGTTCTGTAAATTCATTTTGTGATTAAAAATTTATGGAAATCAAATTGAGTTTTGGATGGAATGATAGAGATTTTTTTGGTGCATGAGTGTTCGAGTATGTTAAAGACAATTTCCTTATACAAATTCTAATTAACGGATCCATCAGACATGACAACCCATTATATTAATTGTTTCATTTGACAAAAAAAATATTTTTTCTGTATTATAATGAAAAATGAAGTTGTTTATACCAATCCATCGAAAATTGTGTACCATAAATCAACGATACAGGTGATTCCATCAATTCATTTGAAACCGGATGACAAAAAATAAGTCACTACATAAAGAGATTCATAGGAGGTAGATCATCATTCCACCTATATCATTTAGATATACCATAATTATGCACTGTGAATAAGAAGATAATGTGTTTTGACTAGTGAATCAGAAGGGATATAGAGACAGATCTGTCATATAAAATTCAACAAAATAGTAAAAAATAGTCTTATAATCTAAGCATCATAGTGAGGTCTCAATATATGTTTCAATTTCAATTGGCTGAAGATACATTAAAAGAAACTTGATACCGATTAATCATAAAGACACTAATAGTAATATGTTATCAAATCATTTTATTTAATAGTCCCATTATAACCAATTTTTGGAGTTCATGACCAAATGATATAAGATTAATCCTATTGATGATTCCATTAGAATGTTGATTGGTTAAAAATTCTTTAGATGTTTCAATGATAATTATTGAAGAAATTTTTTATTGGTTTTGATTATCACATTCGAATGTCATTCATTTAATTTGTTTATTGTTGGTTAAGGGGAATAGAAATCAAATGAAGTAACCTACAAAATATTATTTTATAAATTTGAAGATTTACGACATTGTTATATGTTTCATGAATTTTTGATAAGAATATTAAATAGTTTATTAGAACTGAGAAATTGTGAAATTAAATTGACATATAATTTGAAATTAGGGATTAGGAAATTTCATTGAGGGGGATATTTTTTTGGGATCCCATCATTTTTTGTTCCCATGGAACCTATAATTATTGAAAAAGGTAAATTTACAAAGAAACTATTCACATGAGTAATAGAAAGAGAAATTTGTGTTTGTTTATAAAAAAATTGGTTGAGTTATATTTTTGGAATGAATTTTTTGAATAAATATTTTCCAAATAGAATAAGTTGATATTAATGATATATAGATCAGGCTTAAAAATCAGACTAACTATTTGAAGAAATTAAATAACTTAATTAGACTAGATTCTATACCAACTATTCTAATTTAATTTGTGGATAGAAGAATTTGATTGATGAATAATATTGGGTGATTGGATAGTGTTATGTTACATAGTCCAAAAAATTTGTTCTTATCTACTTTTGGGTAAGAAAGTGAATACATCTTTTATAAAGAATTATAAAAAGTGGATGTTTTTAAATAAGTATAGTGACATATTTGGAACCTACTACTAATGATTTATAAACTTGTTAAAAAATCATGTTTACATAATTTGATCTAGAAGAGTGACATGTACAATTTTTGGATCGTAGTGATACACAAGTTTAAGGGTATCTCATACTTTATAAATCCTGACAAAATGATTGTTATCTAATGGATTATGTGGTATTGGATTATTTCCAACCCATGAAAAGGATTATATACACTTTTTAACCTTGAAAATAATTATGTCCATATGGATCTGTGAATTTTTGTTTTTTAAGAAAGTGATAAATCATTAACATGAGGAAAAGGATGTTATAAATGATATATAACCTAAAAATAAATGATATCATTGATTTTCGACCACCTACTCTATGATTAAATTGATCCGGATTTGGATTTTTAATGAAAAATGTGAGGTATAAACTATAAAATAAAAATGTAATTTAGGATAAATAAATGAAACATTACTCCAATGAAGAAATATTTATCATATATAAATTTTATAATAAGCTGAAACACAAAAAATGGATCCTATAAATTATATATAAACGTTAGTTAAAAAATATGAATATAAAAGTTACATTTCAATGAATATTTTGAGAAGTTCAAATGAATCATTCTCAATAATTATTTTGAAATAAAATTCAACAATGGAGCATGTAAAAATAAATAATGTCTATTCAAAGGAAATTTGGTTTGTATGTTAAAATTGAACCATTTAGCAAACACCATGTTAATATTTTAAAAAAACTTTGTTGAAACCCACATAGAATAAAAGCATAATATGAATTAAATTTAAAATATTTAAATTGAAATATAAAGAAAAAAAATTATTTTACATAATAATATTTTAAAATAATAAACAATATCATTTTAGGAGTGAAATAATTTGGTAATTTAGGAGAAATGATCATTAAAATGAATTATAATTGTACATGTAAAAAATATAATTTTATAAGAAAGAAAACCAAATAATGGATAAAAATTACATAAAATATGAAATATTCACAATAGAGATAATATTTAATATCCTATGAAATAGAATATAGAATTATATAGTTTTTTAGATTATTAGAGTTCATAATGAAACCTTATAACTCAATGAATGGATGTCGAGATAGAAAAATTACATAGAACTTCGATACTGTATAAATTAAAATAATATTGAAGAGATAATTTGAATTGGAACTGTAAATCATATTATTATAGGTTATTTTTAATTAAATAATTTAATTGGGAAGTAATTACCCCATTTCAATGAACAATTGTTTAAAAATATGAAATCACTCTTTAATAAAGTGATATTGAGATGAAAACCATTACATATATTACAAAAATCCGTGAATGTATTTTTAACTCTTTTATAATAAACATAATAATATTTATCAATTATTTAATTAACATGTTAAAATATATTAAATTTTATACTCTTAAAATATAAACATTTATCATAAATTTAATTCTTTGTTATTTATTATTTTCAGTGTTAGATGTTAGTAACTTCAATCATTTCATACTTTCATTATCATTTCAATATCAATCCTCATACATTCCTACAATGTTCAAAAATAATAGCTAATTTAAGATACATAGAATGGATATTATATAATTATTTATAATTTGTAATGTCATTATGTCAGATTTTTATTTGTGAATCATAAATATGAAATTAGTGATGATATTTTTTTAGTAATTTTTCAAAAATAAATGGAATTATTTTAATAAAATGTAAAAAATTATATATTTACTAATTAATAAATTTATAATCATAATAATTTCAGAATGATTATATTTATTCAATAAATAAATTATTTTAACCATTTATATACAAAACTTATAATAAATGAAATAACTTGTTCATAGTCGCCATAGTCCTCAGAAAACATAGGCGATATTTTCATTTTTGATGGAAGTGAGGGAGATAGAAAATAGTTCTTAAATAAATATAATAAAATTGGACAGTTCTAGTGATAATAGTTTCCTAATGTTAGTTTTATTTCAATATATTTGGTGGAGGTTTCTTGAGAAAAATAGTTAATAAAGGGGTTATGAGTGGATAATAAACAAATTGAGGGATTGAATATTCTCTTGAAGGTCATCAAGATAATTGAATGATTGATAAAAATTATTAAAATTAGGGGTTGACATAACTAGAATATTATTACTTGAGAGGTAAAATTGGTAGAGTTTCAATGTCATTTCAAGGGGTAGATTGGTAAGAAGAGGGTTGAAGAAACCTTATATTATGTTTGAAAAACAGGTACATCTCCATGGAAAATAATGATTGTTTAGGGGTAAAATAATCACATAGAATTTAAGAGAGTGGGTTGGGGAAATGATTGTGATAGATGTTTATTTAAAATTTTCAGGTAATAAAGGTATCTTATAATTCATATATTTGTTATTAATTTATTTAAATTGAAGCTAATTTTAAAAACCAATTCGTATTGCTATAAACATTAATTAATATTTTACCACTAAAATTATTTTATACCAATATAAAAAGTAGACCGTTATTACCAAATATAAACATTATCCGTCCAAATTTGGAATTTACTTAATCTAATTAAAATTTAATTTTTCAGAAAATAATTGTTTAAATGAAAACATAACATATATAATAAATTATCTTGTTAAAAATACATTTTATTTATTAAATGTTTTTAATTTGAAATAATATTTATTAATAATATAGTTGGAGTTAATAATTTATTTTAAATTCTAAAATACCCGATTAGAGATTTCATTTAATGGATATTAATTTATTTAGTTAAAAATTAACACAGTTAAGAAAAAAATTAAATAAAAAATAATTTTTTACCAAGGTAAATCATATTTACATTGGTAAACTAAAATTTTTATATTGAAAATTTAAAAACTACTTATTAAATAAACAAATTCCCTTTAAAATAAATTAATATCCATTTTAATGCCCTCAATTTCAACAGCACATAATAATAAATTCCAATATATTTATCCATAGGTCATAAATCATTTTTTAATATATATATATATAAATATAACATGAAGGATTTTATTCCTATTATATACCAAATAAATACTATTGGATGCATGATAATTTATTTTATTGTATATATTATCAATAAATTTCACTAAAATCATTAGTTAGTTGATATTAATGAAAAATACACAATAGTAAGAATGGTTTTTATTAAAAATGACACATTTTTTTAAATAATCTTCTCCAAATATAATTATCATTCATTATTTATGTCATAAATATTTTATTTTTTCATTTCATTGATGTTAATGTTGTAATAGGAATTTTATAAATACATCATATAATAAATTATAATTTCTAATATGTGATGCATGAAATTATTTTTAAAAATAAATTATTTTTAAAAATTATTATATTTTCATTTCTTATTTTTGTTATTTGTTAATTATATTATTTTATATTTATTAATAAAATAAAAAGTTTTGGTATACCTATCATATATATATATATATACGATGAATATATTTCTAATTACTATATTTCTAGTATACATATTTTCAATAAACACATATTCATTTATAATGACTATATTTCACCACACATTTCTCAATAAATACATTCCAGTCATAAAAATTAAATTAAACATTTCATTTGATTAAATTTATTTTTATATTTCATTGTATTTTTATCCTTGGAATTTTATCATTCTAATTGTTGGATTAGTAAAAATGACATTATCCATGGTTAATATGATCGAAGGGATCTCGTAATATTCAAGATATTATTCAATTATATAAGTTGGACATTTTTAAGATATACACATTAAATATATGTAATCATACATATGATATAATATTACACGGTATGAAATACATAGTTTAATGTATAATTATTATAATGATTCAGAATAAATAATTAAATAGTTTTTTAGTTTGATTAATTTTAAATGATTCATTTCATAATCCATTAAATTTATTTTTAAATAATAGAAGAAAATTGATTAGATTTATATAAATTTAATTGAATGGGATATAAAACCAGAGGTGTCAAATTCTCCCCCCTTAAATAAATTACATCCTCACAATTTTAATTTCTTCTCACAAAAGAAAATTAACTAAAGGGATGAATATAGATTTACATAATAACTCACTTTAAATTCCAAGACTATAAAAACACATATTTTAATAATTGGGATATAATTATTTTCTAAACCATTTTTCAAAATATTCCATAGTTGTTTTAATGTCTTATCAGTTTCTAGAAAGACACCTTTTAAGAATCATTTTTAAGATCCTACATCAAAATAAATAATAAATATTTTTTTAAGAAAAAATTTAATTAAATCAGTTTAAATAATAATATTTATTTAAAAATACAACCCTAATATGTCTTCTCCTATGAAAAATCATTTTCTACCTGTGATTATTTCTTCTCGGATATGATTTAATTATGTCAACCAATACATTAATCAATTTAGATTATGTTATCCATGGTCATTTTTTATTTGGTTCTCTAATAGTTATACATCATATATTAAAATTATATTTTAATCCACCATAATGGTTCATATATAACATTGCAAACTTCTAAATGATATCCAACATGAGTATCAAACTATGTCTGTGTTAAGGCTCACATTTTTTGCAATGAGGGAATATTGAGTTAATACCCAACCATCATTTTATGGGATTATTTCACATAGGGTAATATATACTAGAGATATCATCCACTTCTTTATATCAAGATACATATTTAATTAACCGGAATTCAAAAACAATATACAAACCAAACATTTTAGTATGTCATTCGTTAAGTATTTTACTAATGTTTAAATATATTCATTTTATAATTATAATTATATATAGGTATTTCTGAATATATCATAATCTCAAAATTTATAGGAAACTATGATCCTAGAATTCAAATTTTAACTTATTACAAAAAATATATAATATAACACTCCAATAAATATGTACCATAATCTTGTATTCACCCAAAATATAAGAATGTTTTCATAAAATTAACAAATCTTCCTTGACATATAATCACATACTAACCCTATGGGATACCTATACCTTGATTATGTACTATTATTAACCTTTAATAATAGGTAAATGGTCCATTGGTACAAACTTTCGTATCGAAAACCCATACTTATGAATCCTATGATAGTAAATATATTATTTATATACTATATTTGATGCCAAAAGAAGAAAACAACGATTTTCCATTAAAACATACAATATAAAAAAAACATATTGTGTCAAATAATCAACAATGACATTTTCTATGATGTTTTTTTGAGATTTAGTAAAAATATTTAACTAAAAACACACTTATATTTTCCATCGAATGGGAATTTGTTTCACTGAATTAAGGATTCATTATTTTACAGTAATCCAAAAAATCTCTTAAATAATCTCCACACATCATAAACATATTGATATATCACACTAAATAATTTTATTTATAACATAGGGGAAAATAAAACATAAGTAGTGTGATCTCACTAACAGAGTATGGAGTGTCGTATACCTAAATCTATCAAAGTATAAAAAATGACTAATGAGGCATGAAAAATGGAAATCTAATAATTCTATATAACTGAACCCATGAGAACGCAATATGTCGTTGGGTAATAGAGAAATTTAAATATTCAAATGGTCTATAATAATTTGTGTCATAGTGGTGGCAGGTAAAATACTTCATATCTTCTTCTCTCCATTTAGGACATGTTCAAAGACATTATACATAAATAGGTATGGAATACATCCAATTACAATAGAAAATGCATCTCACAAGGCCTATGATTGAATTTATTATCTATATAATTTTATTCCCACATAACACTAATTTATCATAATGAATTAATTATATAAATGTAACAAATAAAAAACTGACATCCAATAAGATGTAAAAATTAATAATTATCCATATTTAAATAAGATGTATTTGGATATCCAACAATTACACAATAAAAAAATGGAAAAAATTATTTTTTTTAAAACCCTTCAATTTTTAAGGTATTCACACCATATAATATAATTTATATGTTATTAATTAAATAGTTTAAATGATATATCAACCAAAAATTCAGATAAAGGCTGTATGAATGGAGGAAAATAATAATTTCAAGAGAGAAAGGTAGAGTGATATAGAACATAACTATTTTAACAAAGGAGAGGTACATAAAAATAATTCGTAAAAGAATTTATAGATTATTTCATGAATCATAACACCAAATTCGATAAATCATTTGGAATTAGATAAGAATATAGAGGTGAAACATAAAAAATTATTTTTGAAACTATTCATTTTCATTATTGTGAAAAGATTAATTTATAAGTCACTTTAAAATATTCATTTTGGTTAGTTAACATGAATAAAATTTAAATATTTTTCTTGAAATAAATACCAATAATTTATATATAAAAATTATATAAATGTTATATAAAAAATATTATTATTTAAAGATGAAATACATGATCCTCAAAGTAGAAACATTTTTAATTCTTTAAAATACATTTATTGAAACCCACATCATTTAAATGTGTAATAAGGAGTAGTTTCAAAAGAGATAAATAGAAATAGAAATATCATAATATGTAATATATATATAAATGGATTTCAAAATAAATAGGAATGTTTCTTTTTAAAAGAATTAATATAGGAATAGAGAAAATGTAATCATTAAATATTATTAGAATTATTCTTATCAAAATTAACATATTATGAGAATCATATTCATAATGGAACAAAATTTGAATTAAAAAATTCATTTCCTAGAATGATTGAATAGTGTATACTATCATAAATAATAAATATAAGAATATAGTTGAATTATAATAATTTTCTTTAAGGAAAACAAATATAACTCAAAGAGACAATGTTGATTTAGTAGAATCCCTTACATCATAGGTGGTGCATGATTTAAAATGAAGTGAATGATATATTGGGAAAAATTCTTGTCGATGAAATAAGTAATGGTGATATATAATGAAACTATTTAATAGGGTATATGTTACACCATTTTATTGGAGAATAAGTGAGAATTTTTAAATAATTATTTAGTGGAGGGTAATTGAGATAAAAACGCATACATTTATTCATAACTTCCACAATTTAATATTAACATCATGTATAATAAAAAACAGAAATAATATGTTATTTTAAATGAATATTAAAATAAATTACTTCTTAATAATTTATATTATCACTATTTATAACACATTTATAAGTTATTTAGTGATTATTTTCACTATTGGGTATTAGTATGTGTGATGGTTTTATACACATTTATATAATTTCATTGTCGATACACATAGTTTTATACTGATTTCATATTCCCTATATGATTTATAGAATAATAATGTCTTTTATTTATGGATTTATAAAGTTCTAATTGTTGCACGTTATGTTTTTAGTTATGATTTTTGAATATGAAATTGTTGAAAAAATAAATTTAGCATTTTTAATGAAAACAATTTGTATATTAACAGTGGTTTAGATATTAATGACATACCTAATTAAAATTTATATAATCTCAATCATATCATAAATATTATTTTCATTCATTAAATAGAATCATTGAACTGTGAATGTATGGAAGTAATGAAGATAAAATAAATCATTCATGGAGTTTCTAGATCTTACATATCATAGGCAATGATCTCATTTTAAAATGGATAAGGGGGACATATATAGTGGATGATTTTTCAAAATAATAAAATTTAGATATATTAATGATAAATGTAATTTTAATACTATGGTCATAATATTTTTGGCATATTTTGGATTATGAAAATAAATAATATAAGGTTATGGAGTGGGTGAAAATAATGTGGGGGGATTGATTCCTCTCTAGAAGGAAATCTTGTAAATGGTGGTCCTGGGACAAATTCTAGTAACTAGGGGAGTAAAACATTGAATTAGATTATAATAGGGATCAAATAGGTAGAGGCTAGAGGGAATATATATATTAACCAATGGGATGGTTGTTTTTATTCAATTTCATTCTTTATTAATATTAAAAATTTATATTTTATTGAGATATATTAATTATAAGAATATTATATCAAATATTAATTAGAAAATAAATAGTCGTATTCGTACTATTTTTTTAAATATAGTATGTGGTTTTATTTAGATGATTTATTTCAAAAATTTTGAATTTTAATTTAAAAAACAAAAATAAGTCTTTATATTTTAAAGTAAAAATTATCTGAGTGTATTTTTGGGAATGTTTTGAAAATTTATAATTTATGATGAATATTAGAAAATAATAAATTTTCATAAAACATTATTTTCATCCAAGTATTTGAAAAATTACATTCTATTTCTAATTGGTTTTAAAATTTATTATATTTAATTTTTTTAAATATATTCCAATAAATGTCATTATATTCATCATTACCCTTGAATTTGGTATAAAAATTTATCTATATTTTAAAATTCATTTTATGGAAAATCTTCTGTCATCACGTTTTGTTGGGTTATATTAAATGAATTTTAAAAAAATTGTTGAAATTTAATTTTAAAAAATAGAATCCATATATAGAATCAAATTTTCCAAATTTTTTAATTAGTCTACATATATTTTTGGAATTATGATTAATAAATTTTGTAATGAAGAAGTTATAATTGTATTAGTTAAATGAGGGAAGAAGGTTTAATAATAAATTGGACTACGATAAAATCCCATAAAAAGGTGTCTAAATCCTTTTGGAGATTAATGTATAAAACTATATTATCACTTGTTATAAAGATTTCCATTTTAGTCCATTTTTCTTGAGTAATACAGTAAAATATAATTATATTTTGAATAATTTGATGTGTGTCCCCTATAGGATCAAAATATGATTGTACATGCTCAATTACAAGAAGGGGGTGAATTGCATGTTTAAAAGCAATCATTTTTAACCTTAAGGAAATATATGTTTTACAAAGATAATAAAGGTAAATTCTCAAGACCACTTTTAGTTATACTAAAATAACTTTCTATGATCTAGACATATGGTTCCAGAAATGAAAATTTTGGAATGTTTACTTCAGCAGATATTATACCTTATTTTGTGTAGAATCTTATTTGTGAGAGTTTGTAAGAATGATAAGTAAGTGTAAGAAGGTTATAATTTCATCCATTATCAAAATGGAGTGGAAATAAACTTGAAACAACAAAGTAATAGTTATGAAATATTTTATTGCAAAGTGTACGGTATTCGAGAACAATAGATAAAGGTCCCATGATTTATTTTATCAAAATTTTATGTCTTACCCACACTAGGGTAAGCTCTCGATTAGAATATTGAATATTTTCTTTCCATCCCTACAAGCCCTTGACATTAAGGTAGTCAGTACCTCTGTCTTAATATTTGTGGAATTCCTTGAACATAATGGTAGTCAGAACCTCTGTCTACCTATCCCCGGAAGCCCACGATTGTACACAACCACAATCAAAGTTTCACAAATAAATCTGAACAAGATGTTCTCAACCTCACAAAGAAAGAGAGTCTCTCTCTCTAGAAATCACTTGAGTAGAATGTAATCTATAGAGTGATAGAATACATTCTCTATCATTTTGAGAGCTCGTTCAAATGAGAAAATATTTTACGGAAATTCTCCAATAGTCGACTCCATCCTCCAATGGTCATATTTTTTATTCAATCTCGGAGGGACCTATTCACATGTCACACGAACAACGGTTAGTTAGAAATAGATTTTACAACATCGTGTCATAACTATATCATGTTTAATCATAATAATATTCCATAAAAAAATCTATTTTTTGGAGTCTAAGGAATAATGAAATTCAGAGTCTAACAAAATAAACATTCGGAGTATACAATACATTGATATTTGGATTCTATATTATAAAAATTTTGAAATATGAATTCTAAGGATTTGGGAGTCCAAATTCCCATGAATTCGGCATCTGAATTTTGAGGAATTAAGAGTCTAAATTCTAGGGAATTCAGATTCTAAATTATGTGGGATTTGGAGTCTAAATTTGGTGGAATTCGGAGTATGAATTATGAAGAGTTCAGAGTTTAATTTCATAGAATTCAGAAGATAAATTTTAGTGAATTGAGAACCTAAATTTCCGATAATTCAAAACCATAATTTCAGATAATTTTAAAAACTATATTTCTGAGAATTCGGAACATGAATTTCAGAGAATTTAGTACATGAAATTTAGAGAATTCAGAACCTAAATTCAGAATAATATATATCCAATTATTTATAAGATTAAATGGTTTTAGATGTGAAACCAAATTTTAGACATAGTAATAAAAATATTTTCATTTAGAGGGATTATATAGGGAACAATAAAAACAATGTAAAGAATAAATTTACAAAGAGAATGTAAATTTTCCTTAGAGAGTGAAATGTTTACAAATGAGAACAATCCTTAGGGAAAATATATATTTACATAAAATAAAATATTTTTTATTTTCAAAACATATAATAATGGAAAATTCATAAAGAAACCATATTGACTCTATAATCTCCCCCTTTTGGAACGAACAAAAATACTTATGAAAAATAATATAAGGACAATGATTTTTTTGCTTTATGAAAATAAAAGGAAAACTTATCTCCCTTTACCTATGAATAATTCTGAATATGACTAACTCCCCCTTAGGTTTTGAAATCCCTAAGGATCGTATTCTTGAGTACCTTTAAGAGATTCTACTTTTTCTTTCATAAAGATGTTTTCTTAGATAAAACCCCCCCTTATATAGAATCCCCCTTAACTAGGGAGTTTTCATAATTACTTAGTATTATTTATTATAATTCATTTTCCCCTTGGTTATTTTCAATAATATATAATGATAATGAAAAACAATTACCATTAATATTACTACTATAATGTAAAACACATGAGGAACAACAAAACTTTTCATTACGACTGAAATAATTTGTACAAGGAAATACAACAATATATCAGATTAGGAAAAAATAATCAATTTTTATCCATTGGAATTAACTTATTCATGATGGTTTTTAGCATCTTATGCTCTATGTGATCTTCTTCAAAGAACTTGAACAATTGTTCCTGATCAACATTTTTTATCTCCAGAACTTTTATTTTTTCTTCGTGAGCATTACGAATTTCATCTTGATTTTTATAAAGCTCTTATATCTTGCAGAATATTTCCTCAAAATCAATTCTATGATCCCGTTATCACTTCAAATTCATACCAACTTAATTAATATTCCCATCCAGGTCTTCCACTTCGTGATTCTGAATGTTTTGTTCAATATTGAGCTTCTTATCATAACATGATGTAAGGTCATTCAACTTGACATACTCAGTATCAAAAGAATGCTTCACATTATCTTGATAGTCATCAATGAATCTCAGATCTTCAATTGTCTTCCATGACAACTTTATAATTACTATACATGACCTATTGGTATATCAAACCCGATGAAGAAAGATTTGACATCGGCCTCAATCCTAAAATACATATCCATAAGCATTGAAAGAGAATCTAATTTCTGACTAAATGAGTGCAGAAAAAATGGCACCTTGAGTCTATACTCAGAAACAATGGAATGGTATCAGCCAACTACTTTATTTATTAGACCAAACAGTCATGTACCAGATAGGATGATTCCAAATCATATTCACTAGTTAGTGAGGATTTTTTATTTATCCCATCATCTTTTCACTTTGACGAATCACCAACATCTTTTTTTGCCACCACTGATTTCTGTGGTGCATCAACCAACTTCTATTTTCCCTTACATGTTCTTAGAATTATCTTTACTAATTTTTTAAATTCTTCTTCATTGTTGGATAATTTAAAATTTTTTCTTCCTCAACATTTTCTATTTTGGTAAAATCCACAAGGTCATGTTGTATAAATAATTCATTATTTCTACACTCTTCTTTAGTTGGATTATTTAATTCTTTAGGACACACTTATTCTTTTCATGGGGTATAAATTTTCGATGAATCGTCTTGGGAAGTCTAGATAGAAAATTTTTCAGATGGAATCTCTCTATATTAACAATTCTCTATAAGACTTACGGCATTATTTATTCCATACTCTTATTCCTCTTCATATCATTATTCATCCACATCCTTGTCTTGCACCATTTCTTAATCTTCTTTTAGTTCCAGAATTACTATTTTATATCCCAGAGTATCTAAAGGTAATTTTTTATTGAGAAATGTTTCTAGTACCTGAAGCTGCTCGATTTCGTTTTCAATATCATTGGGAAGAGATTGAGAAATATCAGCGACAGACATTTTCATCATTTTCTTATTCTCTTTTTCTTGATTCTAAAATTACTCAGTATCCTTGATTTTAGATGCTTTTCCCTCATCAGCATCCAACCAAAAAATGGGATCCCCTTCCTTCAAATTATTCATATCATCTCTCCACTTGGAAACTACTTCATCAATATAAGTCTTTTGCTTCATAGATTTTGGAGGTGCAGGCTGGGTTTCTGGAACTGCATGACTTTTTTCTTTCACATATGGTTCCTTCACCTATCCCTTATTCCCACCACTATAAAAGCCTCATACACTTCCAGTTTCATTTACAAATATTTTATTTCAGATTCATAAAAATAATAAAATTTTATAGATTCATTATTGAAGCCAAATTTCATTCTTTACACGGTATCATCACAACGCAACGTAACCCTGAAATTTCATGGCATAGAGCTACAAGTAATTTTGAACAAATAAAGATAGAGAACAATGAGATTGGAAAGAAAATATAGATACATAATAATATGAGATTTTGTAGTTCTATTATTTATTTTTGAAATTGTAATCAAGATATACTTCATTTGGGTAATCTTCTTAAGGTTTACTATAAAATCCAGAATATAAATGTAAAATTTCTTTAGGGTGTCCTTATCACATTTTATCAGAATGAAAAATCACTGAAACCGTAATTTAGGAATCTAGAAATTTGTAGAATGATGTTTGATCTTCATTTTTTTCACTTATGATAAACCATGTTACTCTATAGCCTTCTACTTATCAAAATTTGCTAAAACAACTAGTAGATTGTGGGCGCATAATTCATATTATCCCTAATAAAAAATAACAATGATGTTACCTTCTAAAAATATCAAATGAGAATAGTTTTTCCCAAAGTTATTAAAAGAATATTTATCTTTACCATCTTGAAAAAAATGAATTATGGTTTCATAAAATTCTACCAAAATAGTGGATACACCGAATCATGTACCTTTGGTTTTGATAAAAATAGAATCTAACAACAATCCAACATGATATTTTTGGAAATAATAGAATCATATTTGGAAAAGACGATCAGATCTACTATACATTACCTTTTGATCAGTAATTCACTTATTTCATTTACTAATGACATTTTCACCTATAGGGATTTTCCCATGCCATTCGCATTTGGGAAACCGGTAAAATTCAGAATAAGCCTTATGTAAATCACAATAGATTCAGTATGACATAGTTTGATAACCGTTATGGGAAAACCATCGTGGGGGCTTTATATAGGTTTTTGAGGCGACTGTTCATATTCCCAAAAGGATCAAACAGTTCACATTAAAGGCGAAGAAGGATATTCATAGGTTTTAATCATTTAAGTTTTTCTAAATAAAAACATGAAATAATGGGAAGCAAATCCAAAATATATTCCCAAAAGAAGAGGAAAATATCAAAAGGTAGAATTTCATTAGGAAATTTAATGTAAGGAAACAAACCTTCCAGATTCCTCACAAAATTATCACTAATAAGGAAAATTATTCTTCAAGAACTTTAGATTATGAATGTTTTAATTATGACAAATCTTCATTAATAAAATTATTTGACTACGAAAAGACATTGACTATGAAAATATTTTTGACAATGAAAAATCATGACAATGAAAAAAATTTACTATGATTTTTTTTTACTACTGAAATATTTTTGACGATGAAATTTTTTTGAAAAAACAAATGTGTTACCCATATGAAAAGAAGTTTCTTACTATAAGGAGATAGGTTTTAACAAAATGTTAATAAGGAAGATTACATTATGGTAATAATTCTAAACTTTTTATTAATGTATTCTAATATATCTGTGGGTAATAGTTTTGAAAAAATATATGCAAGTTGATCTTTCATTCCAATAAATTAATGAATTATATGTTATTTTATTGTGTGATCCCAAATAATGTGATTCTTAATATCTATATTCTTCATAAGAGTGATGTGCATGGTTTTTTCATAGTTTAATGCAAATATTGTGAATACACAATATTTGTTTTTAGTAAAACACAGTCCATAATCTGTGACTATGTGTCGCATCCAAAATACATGGGAACCAAAACTTCCAGCTGATACATATTTATCTTCAGTAGTGGAAGGTGCTTCTGAGAATTACATTTTTCATGAGCAAGAAACTAATGAATCTAATAAAAAAAGACATACTCAATGTGAACTATTCTTATCCATTATACATCCCCCAAATTCGAAATCTTAAATACATTTTAAAACAAAATCATTTCTAGAAGAATAAAAGAGTCAAATATAAATGGTTCGCTTTAAATAGAGAAAAACTATTTTCACTACTTTTAAATTATATTCCTTAGGAATGGATTGATATCATTCACATATGAATTTAAAAAACATTATTTTTGGATGAATAGATATCAATTATAGTAAACATCCTTTCTTACCTCTAAATGATGTTTGAACTACAGGATTCCCAGCTTCATTAAGATAATGAGAATTTGAGGTACCAATTGGAGTACTTATACTATTAGTGTTTTCCTATCCATACTTTTTAAGAAGATATTTAATATACTTATGTTGTGATATATATGTTCCTTCTAGTTTTTGAGAAATTTTAAATTCTAGGAAAATCGATATCTCACCCATCATTTTCATTTGAAACTCAAATTTCATTAAATTCACAAATAAATTAGTTATATATTTTTGAGTTAAACCCAATATAATTTCACCAACATAAATCTGAACAATTTTTTTTCCTTATGTTTATTTATAAAAGGGTTTGGATCAGTAGTTCATTTAGCAATATATTTTTGTAACAATAATCTTGTATGTTTATCATATCTGGCTCATGGGGATTTATTAAGTCCATATAAAGCTTTGGTATGATTAAAAACATTCTTTTGATGTTTTTTGTCTTCCAAACCAAGAGTTTGTTTGAAAAAAACATTTTATAGAACATATCCGTTAAGGAAAGAAAATTTTACATCTATTTGAAAAATTATGAAATTAAAGAATGCTACAAAGTAATGTAAAATATAAAGAGATTCATATTTTGATACTGGAGCATAGGTTTATACATAGTATATTTCTTCTGGTTTATTATATACTTTAGCAAAAAATATAGCCTTGTTTATTAAAATGATTCCAATTTCATCAAATTTATTCTGAAGACCCATTTTACTCTAATTATAAATATTTCCTTTGGTCTTTCAACTAATGTCTAGTCTTTGTTTCTTTTGAATTCTTTTAGCTCATCCTGCATTATCCAGTCATCATAACCTAAAGCTTCATCAGTGATTTTTGGTTATAATTGGGAAATGAATTCCATATGATCTACTTTATTTAATAAGAAATTTCTAGACCTTATAGGTTGATTTAAATAACTAATGATTCTATCACATTGATTATTATTTAGAAACAACTTATATTTTATTTGTAATACATATTTTTTTAACATATTATAGGATATATTCTGAGGTAAATACTTTAAAAATATTTTATTGGAAATTTTTTTATCAGAAGAATCTTCTATCAAGGGTTGATAATAAGTTTTGGAAAACACCTACGAAGATGTAGTTTGAGGTTTTTTAAAAACAAAAGAATGAGTTTCATCAAATTTAACAAGCACTGTTTCTTTAGCAGTATAAGTATTTTTATTATAAACTTGATTTTCCATATAAGTTATAGAGTATCCTGAGAAAATTCCTTCAAAAAACTTTTGTTAGAATTTATGTAAATTATCTCTAGTATTCATAGTCAATGCATTCCAACAAAATACATTTTAGTAGGAAAGTATAGGTTTTCTACCATTTCAAAATTCATATTGAGATTTGTTAAGAAAAAGTCTAACCAAAACTCGATTTATGGTATAGTATGCAGTAAATATACCTTCATTCAAAAAGTGTTTAACAATTAAATATAACTCAACAAGGTTCTATTTATGTCTTGAATAATCATAATTTCCTTTCAGCAACATCATACTGTTGAGGGGTTCCTCGATATTAGATAATAGGAGTAATGCATTTTATACTACAAAATGATTCAAAATCTGAATTATGAAATTCTCTTCTATGATCACTATAAATAGATTTCAGTGGAATGCTTTTTTCATTTTTATAATGGGATCAAAATAATTTTAAATAAGAAAAATATTCTGAATTTTTTGCAAGAAAATTGACCAATATAAATATAGTATAATCATCAACTAAGAAAGATACATAATATTTTCCACCAATGATTCCAGTTTGTGTTGGACAGAAAAGATCCATATGCACTAACTGTAATTCATTAGAAGTTCAGTCTCCACCAATTGATTTAAAACATGATTTAGTTTTCTTTCCAAATTTACATTGATCACAATCTTTTGAATAATAAAATCTATGTTTCGGAATATCCTTAACAAGACTTTTCTTTGATAGTTTTCATTGGTTCCTAAAGTTTCATTATTCTAAACATTTATTCAACAACCACCATTGATCTTCCATTTAACTAAGGAATCGTAGATCATGGTTTCTATTGACTTCTTTGTTTAGTGTATATACATCTCTTGCCTATGGGCAGAATGAAAAATCCCTTCATTTGAACTATGTAGTAAGAAGTTTTCATTCCTAAAATTCTATATGTAACCTTCATCACATAATTAACTTATGAAAATGAGGTTTTATTTAAGACCATTTATAAATAATACATTTGAAATCAATGTTTTTTAAAGAAGAACAATGTTACTTATTACTACAATTTCTCACTGAGCATTATCTCCCAAAGTTATTTTTCTTATATTAATCATGAAAATATTTTCAAAGAAGTTTTAATCACCAGTCATATGCCGTGAACATCCACTATCCATGTACCATGTATTTCCATTGTCAAATTCATTATTTTCTTAAAAATAAAAGTGTTTAAATTTTGGAATCCAAACATTCATGGATCTGAAAATATCAAAAATGAAGATTTTAGGTATCCATATTTTCTTATAAAACAAATATTGATAAAAACCTAACGACTGTGTTTTATTTGAAGAAATATTTATCCCAATGTCCACCACAGTAACATTTAGTGCAGAAGGGATCACTTTTAAGAACAAAATAGTTAATTTGTAAATCATATTTAGTATGGGTATTGACAAATCCAGAACAATTCATTATAGGATGAATTTCAGAATACATATTTTCAATGTTTTCCTTATTAGAAGTATTTTTTACAAACACTTACTCAAGGAAAATATTTCTAATTTTTTTTTATAACCATGTTTTTATATTAAAGACACTAGTTTTATTACTATAGTTAGTCTATAAAATATTTTTTCGTAGAAATACCATTTTCAAGATCAATTGAAAGTTTTTCCTTCTCAAAATAAACATCCTGAAGATTTTTGGAAATATATGTAATTTCAAACGTTTTCTTATCATGAATTATAGAAATATCTGATAATTCTTTGGTTAAAATAGAAATTATAGAATTTTCTTTATCATGTGGTTTCTTGAATATAGAATTTTAATTCTCATGATGTTTATAAAATCAAGACACTTCTTAATGAAGAGGTAATGTATTGTACGGTGATAAGTAAGATTCATCATATACAGAATTTTAGTGTTTATCATTAGTATAATATTAATTATTGGATAAATAAATGATAGATTCAACATTTTGTACCTTGGCTATTAGACATTAACATTCAATGGATAATTTGGCCAGTAGACCAACATTCTTCTAACCAGAAGATTTATACTCTGGGGATTCATCATAAGATTCACCACCACAGGCACTCCATGTGTATTTGACTTTCAAATCATTCTTAATGTTAACCTTGTAATACTAATTTCTATTTCTCTCTAAATTATTTTTTGTCCTATCCTTTTTCATTTGCATAGAACATTTTGTTATTATATAACCTGCTCTTTTTCATTCAGAACATGTGATATATATATTATTCTTTTATATTCTTTATTTTTTATAATATCTATACTGAAATTCATTATTTCTAAATATATAGTTCATCCTTCGAGAATGATTATCTATCTCATTCTCAAAATGTTCACCTTCACTACACTCAGATATAATAGAAACATTCATATACTATGATCTTTTAACCATTTCAGGAGTCTTGGATTTAGTAGTAGTAAAGGCTATATTACCATTTACATTCATCTTTTTATTCATATCATCATCAATTTTTAATCATGTCTCGTGTCAAAGAATAGTTCCAAAAATCACATCAAGAGTATTTTGAGATACCTTCCTATTCTCATCAATTATTGTTCTATTAGCTCCAGGTCATTTTTCATGATATCTATCTTTTCCAGAAGAGATTCATAATCTAGAACATTTTCAGCCATAAAATTTAAGCCGTTGATAATAGTCATAATTATTTTTTTCACTTTTCCAACTGTTTCCCCATTATAAATATAAATCCATGATATTCTTCTCTAAGAAAACCTCTACAAGTCCCTATAACATTAGATGTACAAAAATTTTAACATCAAATTTTTTCCAAATAAAATTTTCTATATCACATTATCTAATCTGAATATATATATTCATTATCATGGAACACAAAAATGTAATTTGTACCTTGTAATTTTGTTGATAGTATGAATTTTCTTGTATGGTAACGGGTTTTTTTCCCTGTTCGGAATTTTTTTATCACCAGTATGAATGACAATGTTTTCCACTCTACTATTAATAAAAAAAGTATTTATACGATCTATCCGATATTCATAATAATTACCATAAAAAATAGTTTGTCTGGTAGGATTTTGATTGCCAATAGAACCATCATTCACTCATGTAATTCAAAAAAAACACCTTCCCACAAATACATGTTAATAGTAAAAGTGTGTAAACAAATTAATAAGAATCTAAGAAATTATTAAGAATGAAAAATTAAGCAACAAAATTTTAAATAAGGAAAACGTCTACAAGAAAACAAATATTTGAAAATAAGAAATTAAGATACCTCCTCTGAAATCATATGTAGGATCAAAATATGAATTTAGATGCACAATTACATGTAGGGTGAATTTTATGTTTAAAAAAATTTGTTTTTATCATTAAATAAAACTGATTTTAAAAAAGTATATTAGAAGGTAAATTAACAAGTCCTTTTTTAGTTGAACTAAACAATCATGCTTTGGTTCCAAAAAAATGGGTTTGGAAATAAAACTTAAGAAAAGTTTACTTACATAAGAATTATACAATAAAGAGTATATAATAATATTTTTTTGAGTACATAAAAGTGATAATAAATTATAAGACGTTAATAATTTATTCCCTTATCAAAATGTAGTAGAAATAAACATGATACAAAACAATTAACAAGTTTGAAATTATTTATCCTTAATATTAGGGTATTCAACAACCTTGGATAACGGTCCCTTGATTTATAGTTTCATGAATATATCTCTTACAAACACCAGGGTAATCCCTCGATAGGAATATTAGAATCTGGATCACTATACCTACAAGACCTTGATCATTATAGTAGTCTAAATCTCTGTCTTTCAATACTTAGAAGTCCTCGATCATTATGGTAGTCATCACCTTTATCTTCCTATCCCAAGAATCCGTCAATTGTACAAAGAAAAAACAAGAGTCGCATGATGTATTCTAAACAAGATTTTCATAACATCACAAGGAATTAGGGTATCTATCTATAAATCACTTCAACATCATGTAATCTATAGAGTTATGGAACCCATTCTCTATATTGTTGTGAGCTCATTCAAATGAGATCATACTTATAAGAAATTATCCAACGGTTGTCTCTCTCTTCCAATGGTCATAATTTTTCTTGAATATTAGAGGGATCTATAAAATTGTCACTCAAGAAATGGTTAGTAAAAATCAGATTGTATGAAATTGTATCAAAACAATAACAAGAGTATGAAAAATAAATATTCTTACCCAAATATATATTTTGGAGACTAAAGAAAAAAATAATGTTTGGAGTCTAAATTCCAACGAATTCAAAATCTGAATTCAAATGAATTTTCAGTGGGAATTCGAATGAATTTGGAGTATGAATTCTGTGGAATTAGGGGTTTGAATTTTGTGTAATTTGGAGTCAATATTCAGAGGAATTTGGAGATTTAATTATAAGTAATTCTAAGTCTGAATTATGTATAATTAAGATTATTAATTCATAGGAATTAAGAGTCTAAATTTTAGAGAATTCAGAGTCTGAATATCAGAGAATTCGGAACATGAATTTTAATGAATTTGTATCCTGAATTTCAGAGAATTCAGAACCTGAATTTAAAAGATTGCAGATCTTGAATTTTAGAGAATTCAGAACCTATATATAAAACACTCTCTATCCATGAAATTATAAGATTCTTTGGTTTTAGGTTTGAAACCAAATTTTATACTTATTAATAAAAATAGTTATATTTAGATTGATTTTATAGAGACCAATGAAAAAAAGGTAATAATATAATTTACATAGAGAATAGAAAATTACGTTAGAAAATATAAAATTTCTTTTGGGAAGGGAAATTTTATTAATGAGGATAATAATTTGGGAATGTATAATTTACATTTAAATAATGTGTTTGTGATTTTCAAAACATCGAGGATTGTAAAAGTCAAAAGGAAACATTATGGTCTCTACATCGTCACCATCAATTATAAAAGGACACTAACACTCATTTTTTCTATGCACTTCAATAGACCATTAACTTATATATGAACTATCAAAATCAATTCTTGAAATCCCTAAATATATAATAAATGCATTGGTTTGATCAATATAGTATATTTAGAAGGATTTATGTATAATACTAAGGTGGGTTTCAATAGAATTGGTGTATTTCTGAACCGATTATTTTCTTTTTTATTTAATCATTTACCTCCATCAAACATATCCTAACCATATTTATATAATAGCATCCATATATATCATATAAATAAATTTTATTGTGTTAATGAAGTAACCATTTTCACTTACTTATCTGTCTAACGGAAAATGAAAACATCTTTCGTGTTCGCATGTGGACTACCACCTCCTGAAGATGATGTCATTTCATTTTTCAGAACCGTATCATGTGGATTTATATAATAAATGATAAAAATAACATAATATGATATATAAATAAAATAATATATTATTTATTTATAAATAAATAAATATTAAAACTATTTCTTTTTCATTCAATGTAAAATAAAAATGTTACTTATGTGTAGTTGCGTTCTATCTCCCTATAAACATATGTATTTTATCTATCATCGCCTCCTCACAAGGAAGGTATATATAAATTTATTTTTTGGAATAATAATATATTTTTTGTATGATAATAATTATATAATGATAAAATTATACTTATTTTTTCCCTTTTCCATTTAAAAATTGAAATACTATACTAGAGTACATAAGAACAACCATCTACATGTTGTAACATGATTAGTTTTCCGAACCATCATTTGTAGTTGGTTTTATATGTATAAATAATGTATAAAATTCTAAATATTACATGATTAATATCCTAAAAATGATATACTATTGATCCATCTAACTAAATTTGACCAACTAATTTCATTTTAGACATATAATTTGAATATCATCAAAACAGATGATGTTGACATAATTGATTAATAAATTGAATAAAACATGATAATAAAAAATATGAAATAAATTGATAAATATCAGTAATGATTTAGGAGTGAATTTAATTTATTTTAAATATGTTATTTAATAATCATTGTGATTAAAATCTATGAATGAGACACATTATTATAAACCTCATTTTTAATTTTTTGGAAGAAGTGTTTTTTTAACAACCATGCTCTTTATTTTATATTTAAAAATTATTTTTTACATAAACATGCACAAAATAAAACTAAAAATATAAAAAGGTCTAGTTTCTTTGGGGAATATTAAAATTAAATAAATACATAAAATATGATGTACAAAAATTTATTGAAAACTTATTTTACATGACCACAACATTCATTGACACATAACACTACCTGGGATAACCTTGGGATGCAAATAAGAAAAGGTTGAGCTATAAAGACTCGTAATGGAATAAAAATGGAATAACATGTGTAATAAAAATCAAGTTAGTCTATATGAATATCAATAGGGAAAAAAACATGAACATAAATTCATGATATAGCATGTTATTCTTAACATTTAATGGTGGAAACAACCAACTAAACGATATTAGCATTAACCAAGTCTCATTTCACATGGATTACCATGAGTAAACCTATATTGCACATGAATGTACAAGAGTAAACCATCATATCACATGAAATATCATTATTATTTCCTCATTGTACATGGTGTATCTTGATACTAAACATTAACAAATTCATTGTAGTGCTATTAGGGTCCACCCATAATACGCATTTCATTTTCATGTATTAGGATGCCACCTAGATCATACAACCTGGATTCATTAAATATCATAATATTTTCAACAGAAAATGAATAAATAATAAAAACATTTATTTACTCAATAAATTATTACGTGGGAATATATTAGAATACCCATGATAGAGAAATGGATATGGTGTTCTTTAAACGATGATTTTGGAATGGAAAATCATAGTGGAATTTCGGCAGTAAAATGACATCAAATTGAAATTATTAAAATGGGTTGATAAAAGAGAAAGGGTCACTTATCATTTATACATGAAATTTACTATATGGTTATCATGTTATATAACATCCCAAACCCTAATATGGAATTTAAATGAATAATATAAAAGAAATGTTGGAATGGAAATGAGAAGTGAGAAATCCCTTATAGAATTTCGGCATAATAACTAATTGGATTAATGGATCACATGGGGGTGTAGTTGTAGGGAATGGAATATCCCGTATGTTATAAATTACACAGACATCAAGGAGGTATTGATGAACTTTTCCAAAATTATGTTAATGTAAATTAACAGGCATGATATAAAATATGTGCTTAATGAAATCGTGGAGAGGGGGTCCCTTATGAAAATTCCGCTTCGTAACATTTGTAGATAAGTGTTCATAAAAGGGATAAATGGGATTGAAATGGATATCATAATTTATAAATAAAATAATAAGTAAAAATGATATTTAATAATGTATCACAATGTAGGAATAAAATAAATTAAAAGACATAATAAGAAAAGAATTCTTCATAAAAGATGTGGGAGGAAGATCTCTTACATGGATGTGTTATCCCAAAGGATTAGTGGATGCTTAATTAGAGATTGAGAGTGCCTTTTTATGAATATAAAGAGTTGGTGGAGTGGTTTTTCATTCTTTAATGATCTTGGGTGATGAAAAATGGGAGCATGGGTGCGATTATATAGGAAAGGACGGGTATTTCATTGTTATATATTTTCAACACTACACTATAAAATATTCAAAACCATTAATTATAAAATGGTTTTTTCACATGGATTATGGAAAAGGTTAGTGTTATAAATTATTTTATAGGGATATGGTCCAAAGATATTAAAATGTTTCCATTTCTTATGTGGTGGCGTGTCACATTTTCAAGGAAATGATTTTAAAATAATACAATAATTTATATGTCTTGGAAGATTCATAAAGAATTTATAACAAAATAAAATAAATCTAAAATTAAATTATTCTGAAAGGGAAGAAATTAATTTGGCCAAATAATCCTTTATTATTATTTTATTACATGCCTATCGTTTCATTATGATGTTATAAAATACAAAATATATTTATACGGTTTTTAATTTTTAACCTATAATTTGACTATCTCTAAAAATTATGAAAAATTCACTTTTGGATTATTTCTACATCCTGATTCAAAAATTAATATTTATTTTATCTAAATAAATATCTAAATATTTTAATTTTCACTTTCAAAATAATAAACTGAAATTTATTGAAAGTTGATTGGTTTTGAAAAAAAATTCAAACATTAATTAAAATTATTATTGAATTCATAATAAATATATGACCATTTTTATTTATTAAAATTAATTTAATATTAATAAATTATTCAAATATTATTTAATTAAAAAGAATTTTAAAAATAGATTTCTTAATTGAATTTGTATATTAACCAGAAATAATATTCGTGCATTAAAAATCCTTTACAAGATAAGAACAATAAAATGAAAGAATATTCATTATTCTAAAAATAATAATTAAAATATTTATAATTCTAGGGAAATGTTAAATATATCATTACTACACTCTTTTACAACCTACGAGTAAGGGGTGTTATGGTGGGGATTTCAGGGGGCGGTCCATTGATTATTGTTTGAGATGTGATCTTGATGAGCTTGAACTACTCTTATTAATAGTTTGACTCAGGCTTATATTGTTGGATCTTAGCATAGAAATGGTCTAAGTCAAATTCTTGAAATTATATTTCCCTTTGGAGATCCAATAAATTGGATTTATATTCTATGATCCTACATGGTTAATCCATCACATCCTTTGTGTGTTCCAAAAGGATTTGTTAAAAAACTGTATTTAAACAATTAATTTAATCATTGTTAAATAGATACCAAAACAATGGTAAGGATACTAAATTGGAATTTATATATAATTTTATATAATTAGAAATTAGAGCTTCGATTTCATATATATATAACATTTAATTAAAAAAAGGAAATTTTATTCGTTAATGTTTTGGGTTGTAAATACCTTCCACCATTAAGAAATTTTTAATCAAATTTTACTTTTCTCTTACTTGAAACGATGTTAGTAACTCTGCCACATCACTTCATCTTTTTCACAGGTTTTCTCTTTAAACGTTTTGTTTCACTAAAAATCATTGATGGGGGTATTGTCTAATTCCATTGAACTTTTTCCCCATTATCTATGATCATAAATATTTTCATTTCATGGGGGAGGACATTCTCCAATGGTACATCTTCTAGATTGAGTTCATTTGATTGGTCTGATATTTACATCCTTAAGAGTGTTACATGGAACACATCATGTACAAGAGATAGGTTCGGTGGGAGTGCAAGTGGATAGGACACATCCCTAATGTGATCAATGATCTCAAAAGGAACGATTTACCTTGGAAAAAGTATTCCATTCATCCAAAATTTCAGAACCCACTTACATGGATATATGTGGAGGAATGCGTCTACAACATGAAATGCTAGGTCTCATCAATGATTCTCATCATAGATCGTTTTTCCACTCTGAGTAGCATTGATGTGTTGTTGTATGGACTTAACCTTCTCCACCAAATCATCAACCATTAATAGACATATAAATTTTCATTCCCCACATCATCCCATCATGATGATGTCATGTGCCTCTTCACATAAAGAGACTCAAAAGTCCCCATTTTGATTCTTGATAGGAAACTACTGTCTTAAGAGAACTCTACTAAAGGAAGATGTTTGGTCCCATATTCCATTAAAGTCCACTGAGAACGCTCTCATGAATTCCTCAAGTGTATGTGTAGTCTTCTCAAACTAGCCATTAGATTAAGGGTTATAGGCAATGAAAAAGTTCATCTTTATGTATAGAGAATATTGGAGGATCTTCCAAAACATAAAGGTTAGTATTGGATCACTATTTGGATCAATTGATAGTGGTACTACATGTATAATTACTACACAAATTATGTTTATCTTTCCATGTTTATATAAGGAAAATTCCGCTCAAATTGTGGTGAAGTTTCCATCATTGTAAGATAATAAACAACAACCTAGATAACATTTTTTTCATTCAATGTCTTTTCTTGTCTTGTGAAAATATACATGGAGATATCTTTCCATTCCTAGGGAGGTATGAGTACTGTTTCCATCATCCACATAGAATTTTTCATAAGATCTTTCACATTCTGACATAAAATACACATTTCTATTTATTTAGAGATATACATTTTCATGTTATCCCACTAATAGTTCTCCATGATATCTTGAAACAACATCATGTTTCCTAAGTTAATGATGAAATTTATACATTGTGAATTGTCCAAATTTTCATTCATTAACTCCAGATTTTATGGAACACACTGTCATGACCCAATTATCACAGTTCCTTCTATATCAAGATTTAACGTTAAGGACTTCATTTTTCTAATAGTTTCCAATTTCTTATAAATTCACACAATATATTTTTGATAATCCTATAACCATTCTTAAATAGACAGTTGTGTAATAATTTACAAAAATAATGATCATGTTTCCTTATTTATGATTCCTAGGTAATTCTTCATAAATACAGAAATATTGTATCCTTTTCTATTCACATCAATGAAAGAATTTATGGATCTGTTATACATAAAGAAACCTCCACCATGTTCTCTTTCTAAAGGAGGTAATTGACTGGGTAGCTATAATCCATAATGAACCTTATCCATATTCATTAGAACATATTCATCTCTTTTGGTGTGAATTTATATTTGATACTTTTTTGATCCGTATATATTTAAAAATTAACCAAAAAAGACAATGTTGCTATATTTTAAACACAATAATCACAGCTACCAACTCTAGATCATGTGTGGGGTAGTTTTTCTCATTAATTTCAATTTACCCGAGGCACAGTCAAGGACATTTTCATTTGAACAATGATTATATCAAAGGGGGACTTATTATATTTTCATGAAAAACATTCCCACAAACTTCATCATGATATAAAACACTTATAGTGGTTTTTCCTTATTGATTTAATATCATTTCTTGTGTGTACTCAATATTTTTACAAAACATAAATATATTATAATAGGACGTAACATGAAATACATTATGATATACACTAAATTGAATTAATGGTTATATGTAATTCAATCATCATTATCAATCATAACATAGGAATTTCTATCATCCCTTGATCATAGATATTTTGTATGCTCATCTTTCATCTCAGCACTTATAATAGAGCAACATCATTGATAATGCCCGAATTATCCACATTTATAATAGATAACTGTGTATGATGACTTAAATGGAAAAAAATTTCATTCATCACATTATAATTGTTTTGTGGAAATTGGATAATTTTTCGCAACCTTTACAAACTAAAAACATATCCTAGTTTATTTGTGAAATTGACCATGGTGCCCTTTTCCACACAAGATGGAGAAAATAAATTTGGACATGCTCCTCTTATCACCATTATCATATGGACATTAATAAGATTTCATATTTATCTTCCATGACTCCATTTGGAATTAAAAATATTTCCATTTGGTAATTGTGATTCTTGATAGCAATTTTGGAAAAATCATGACATGTCCTACATGATCTCCCATATAATTGGGCATCTAATTATAGCAGTCATCACATTGATATTCACATCACTTTTAAGCCCGATTACTCTTATTATTGACCATTTGATAAAAAAAAATTCAGGGGTAAATATTTTAAAGTGTTAAACAGGTAAAGTAGAATCCAATGAAAAAAAATATAACATACAAATTACAATTATATTTTTATCTTATGAATTTCATGGCATTGATATAACTTATCAATGATCTCCTTTAAAATATATATTCTTAATAGATTTTTTTCTTCCCATAATAATGGATCATATGAATCTTATGAATTTAATAATGATATCCCCACTAAGTGTTAAACCAAAATTCTAGCAAGGCTCATTTTTGTGCATTTGTTCTCGTTTGAGTCTAGATCAAATAAGTAATTTCATATTTTACCCCTAGAAACATCTTTCCTAGGGAAACCATTCCATGTTCATATCAATACATTGATGTATTCTCATTGATAAACCACATAATCTATACTCACAAAAATTTAAGGATTATTTTCTTATATATAGTATTATCTATAAGGCTTTCACTAGATTAATATAATCCTGGTCCCAAAAATAACAAAACCTACCCTCTGATACCAAATATTACAACCCTTGTCTTTATTTCTTATTTTAACATGATATATTACATAAAAATGAACATAATAGAACTCATAAGATCAAGCGTTCTGGTAACATTAGGGATTATTAACATTACATTACAAATTAAAACATGATGTATTGATATTTAATAGGAAATTATTTTATATAACCATCAAATTCCTTTATACATATAAATGCATGGGATAACCTGAGGACTTGTATTAGAAAATGGTCACCTATAAATAACATTAAGGGAATAAAAATGGCATAACATGAGGAATAAAATAAATTTTAGTCAGTAGGATTATCAATGGATCACCAATGAAACCTAACCATAATGTAATTATATAGAATTATTTTCAAAACATGGAAACAAGGAAATAATATAAAACATGATATTAGCCAATTCCAAGGCACGTTAGACATGGATTAGCTTGAGTAAACCCTCATTTTACATGAAATAGCATGAGTAAAACCGAATTTTACATGAATTATAATTAGTAAGACCTCATTTCACATGTATTATCATGATAATAAACATTACCTAATGCATTTGAGTGCTATCAGGTCACACCCTTCATAATCCTTTCATTTTCACGTATAAGTGTGCCACATAGATCATAAAACATGGAATCATTAAAAATTATAATTTATTCCACGAACAAGGAATATGGAATACATATATGTATGTACTCAATCAATAAATACATTTTTTCAAAGTTGAATATCCTTGATAGTGAATTGGATATATAATTGACTACATGATGATTTTGGAATGGAAAATTGTGGTGCAATTTCGGCAGCATAACAACATCAAATAGAAATTCGTAAAATAGGTTGATGAGAGAGAAATTGGTATCACATCATTGATAGATGAAATGGATAGCAAAAGGATTATATAACATAAAATAAAAATAAGAGAAATGTAACATTGATGTATAATATAAAAAAAATTCTTAAATGGAAATGAAAAGACTGAAATCCCTTATGAAATATTGGCAAGAAACCAGAGGATTTAAAGGATAATAGGGGGATTAATGGGATTTAAAGTAAGATAAAATTATGATTAAATAAATTTTATAGTAACTAAGTATGTAATTTCACATAAATAATCCGTAAAATGGAAATTTAAAGTCCTAACATAAAAGGGGTGCTTTATGAAAAGGATAGGGGGAGATCCCTTACGAAAATTCGGCAAGGTAACATGTGTACATAAGGGTTCAATTAGGCTATAAATGAGAGTAAATGGTGATGTAGTGATTTATACATAAAATTTTATCTAATAAGGTTATTTAATTACATATCCCAACATATTAATAAAATAAATTGAAATACATAACATGAAAATAATGCCTGATAAAAGAGGAGGGTGGAAAATCCCTTACTTAGATCTGTGATCCAAAAAGAATTAGAGGGGGATTCCTTAGAGACTAGATGATTCTTGGTAAGACTCTAGAGATTATAGGAATTGGGTGGTAGATTTTCCAATTAATTGTGTAAAGATAAATGGATGCTTTGGTAGTTTTATATTGGAAAGGATAATTATTTTATTATTATTTTGCTTTCAGACAATGCACAATAAAATTTTTACAACCGTAAACCTTAAAATATTATTTTACAATTGTTTAATGAAATTATAAGTGCTATATATTATTTTATAGTTTGTATGGTTAATTATATTAAGATATTTCCCTTTCTATGGTGGAGGTGATTCACAATTTAATGTAAACAATTTTAAAATCATAAAAATTTTTTTATGACTTAAAGTATTCACTAAGGAATAATACTATAAATCAAATAAAACTAAAATTAATTTAATTTAATTTAAAAACAAATATATTGTTGAATATACCATCTATATTATTTAATTATCTCACTATTTGGTCATTATGTAGGCATAAAACAAAGTATTTATTTATAAAGTATTTATTTTTTTCCCAAAATTTTGAATTTCACCGAATATTATGAAAACATAACCATTGTATAATTTCAACATCCTGCTTCCAAAAATAAAATTAATTTTATCTAAATAATTTTCTAAAAATGTTTATTTTTTCTATTAATATAAAAAATTTATATTTATTGAAAATTGACAGTTTTTGAAAAAAACAGTTTTCAAACCATAATAAGATTTTCAATTTACATCATAAAAATTATTTTATAATTTATATTATGCAATTTTTATTTAATAATAATAATTGATTAAGATATTATATATATATAAAAACAAATAATTCATCATAATATATTTATTTAATTGAATTTGAATATTAACCGAACATACATTTTTTGATTTAAAATTAATTTACAAAGAAACTATAAAAAAATAAAAGTATATTTATTATTATAGAAAAAGTAATTCACATAATAACAACTATAGGTTCTTTTCTCATATCCCTTTATTAAATGAGCATATGACCTTTGTGTGTGGTGTGCATTTTAGGGAATTTCATGGTGTCGTTTGGTGAACATGGTTTGGGCCATCATCTCGATGAGCTTTAACTTCTCCCGTAAAATGATTCTTTGATTCTTAAGTTGCTTGATATAGATATGGTCTTGGACATAGGTAAATCCAATAAATTATATCTCCCTATAATTCTCTATTAAACGGGCTTCATAAGGTTAAATCCTATTAGTCGAGGCCATCACATCATTTTCTTATGCCCAAAGGATTTGTTAAAACCCTATATTTATACTAGTCATGTGATTACTATTCAAATTAAACATTATCAACACCTGGGATACATAAAGGTCATTTAAATATAATAGGATATAAAAAATGAAATAGAGTTCTAGATCTATTATATCCATAAAAAATTAAATTTAAATGATGGATTTTTAATTAAAAAAATTGGTCATTGAAATTTTCTTTATTATTTTATTTATTTTCATATTCTTATAAATATTTTATGGATGTATTTATATTTATATTTATATTTATAAAATATAAATTAAATTTTATGACCATTTTTAATTTATTTAATGTGGTTTGAAAAATTAATCTTTCTAAATGTTCAATAAAAAATCTTTTGTTTTTTCTTATAAAAAAGTATTTTCTTTTTTTTATCTATACAGATTGACCACTATTTTTTACCATAATATTTTTTATTCATTATAAATATTTATTTAAAAATTAAAATTAGTTTTAAATGAGTATTATATTCTAGTTCGTACAATAATTATATATTCCTATGAATTTATTTTTTATAGGAATATATATTTTTCATTATTTTTATATTCAAATTCAAACTGATTTGATTATTGGTTCTAAATTTTTTTCATTTGTTCTAGGAAGAAAATTGAAACATTAAAAATGTTTTTTATATAGTACTAATGTTTTAATGTATACGAAGAGTGATCCTAATAAAACTAATAAAATTTATGCAATCGATACAACATACATGATGGGTGTGGCTGATATAGCTTAAATGTCACGTGACCCTTATATAGATCTCAAAGGTAAAAAGGGCGAGTGAAATGGGGAGGTTTACCCTATATATTTATCTAGGAATCATTTATTTCCAACATTAGATAATATGAGTTATAAATGTGATGTGCTAAAATGCTTACTTGGGTATTAGTATTCTATTCATGAGTTTCTACGTTGTTCATTGAGGGGAAAGTTGTTTTCTCCATGTATATATGATTTATATTATAATATCTATGAGTAATGGGGAATACTAAACATTGTATTGGTTACCAAATTTCATAGTGGACTAATTAATCTCTTCTAATTATGTCTCTAACAATTTTTTTTATCATCCCACGTTTTCAAATGTTTTCCATAGGTTCAATGGGTGAGTGAGAATAAATTGGACTTAAAGATAAATTAAGATGTAATTAAAATTAAAATTAAACATTTTTTATTTTAAATGATTTATATTATATTAAAAATTTATATTTAGTAGAATTTTCTTCTTTATACAATGTAGGGTTTTTATGTAATTATGATTATATATTTTTTAAAAAATTCAATAAAATAATATATTAAAAAATTAATATAAATTGAATTATATTCCAAAGACTCAAGAATATATAATTTTTTATGTCTGGGCTCTTATTGTTGGAATCAGGTAAAAGGATTTTATATTAGCATAAATTTTTATAATTCTAATACAATAACAAGGCGATAATTTACATTATAGCAATGTTGGAATGATATAATAATTAAATGTTACCATATTTGCTTCATTGGATATATGTCTATTTTGAATTGATTTCAATAGAATAATCATTTAAGATTTATTTTGAAAGTGACAAGATGGAAATATCCTTATAAATAGACAACATAGATTTTTTTAATTGGAATATAAAATTATGTTATGGTGATGAATCTTTTGATATAAAATATTAATGTTGGAGGAAACCATGGAATAGATAAACACTATTTACCATATAATGACAAGAAAATTTAGTAGACTTTTATGAAACCAAACCATCCAGATTTCAATGGATCATCACATATAGTGGTAACTAAAGGATGGATCAATTCTTTGTAAAAAATATTCTATGTCACGGGTTATTCATAGCATCTATAGGCCACCTTAAATATTTATTAGTTATATTATGAAATAGTTTGGAGATGATCATTAATTAGAATTTCAATGTGAGATATGATATATATTCATTTTAATTAGATTAATTTTAGAATATTTACATAGATAATTATTTCCATTATGTTAATAAAGAAATAAATGAGAATCAATTCAGGGAATTGTGGAAACTTTATGAGGATTCAGTAGCTTCCTAGGGATAAAAATTTATACGAATGGCCTGGCATGCAGTAATTTCTTGGGGAACCATGATAGTAAAATTAATATATTTTTCTCAGGATTTAAGACACGTATATTAAGGGAGATTTCCTTATAGAAATTTAAGATATATGATAATGTTTTCAATGTGAGGAGAATGCTGAGATAGAGATTGTTGGAACTTTTATGCCTTTTTCCGAAAAGAGTAAGAAGTTTCCGAGGTAGAATGTAACAGAGAATCAATCAACTTCGAACACCATAGGTAACATAACATCACGTTTTAATTTTTATAATGTTTACATTATTCGGAATGTTTTACTATTATTATATTCTTGTATATAAGGCTCGAATCCATAATGAAACAAGTCATGGTCAATTGAAGAATTGTGTTACAGATAGTGATCCAATAGTGAGCTGTTTTAATTTCAATGAGTTGGAGAATTATGATCATTTATATGTGAATTTTTTTATACAGAGTGTAAATTATTAACATCAAATGAAAAATGTTTTGATAAACTTTTTATACTAATACAGTTGATGTTGGGCTATATAATGAAAATGTGAAAGGTAAATTACATATTTATTCAAAATATGTCTTGATTTCCAAGAAACCACATTTATAAGAAATTTTAAATTCAATTGATAATATAACAGCAGGAAAATATGATAGAACTATTTAAGTAAACACTTGGTGTAAGTGTCAATGAAGCCAATATTTATATAAATAATCTTATTTTTTTCAGTGGTATGTTTTTTCTTAGAAATCATATTTAACAACCCATAATAGAGTTTTAGGTTATTATAGTAATTTATTGGGCTTTATTTTATCATGATAATATATATTTAAATGATAATATAGCTATAATCAATAATTTCAGAGCCTTGATAACATATCTAGAGGGTGATAAATTTTTTTAAAGGTGGAACTGAAGGATATATATGATATATTTTTAAAAATAAATAATATATTCATATTTTTGATGTATTAGTTGTGAATTATTATTGGGATTTATTCATTTATGATTTTACACATGTAATTCAAGAAGAGTAGGTTTCATTTACTATTAAATTACTATTGGATACATTACCAATTATAGAAAAAGCATATTAAACGGATCATCTATAAATTTTGTAATTGAAATATCAATTATAATAATTTATTTATAGATGATTACTTAATCTTATAACATCACTATTGGGTTCTAATATTATATTTTAAATATTTAATGATGTTTCATGGGGATTTTCATTCATTTTAGAGTACTGAATAAAATTAAAATTATGAACATGTACCATTTACCTCATTATAAGGATTTGTTTGATAATATCTCAATAGTGGATTATTTTTATATGATTGATCATAGGATAATATACCGTATGTTTTTGGTGGTATAAAAATATATTAAAAATTTGGAGTTTCAAACTGTATAAAAAAATTATTATATTGTTGTTATTTCCCATTTGATATCAAATACAATAATTATATTCTTAGATATTTTGAATAAAATTTTCTCTTTTTATTTAGATAAGTTCTTGGTTTTGATTATTTCTTTTATTATGGGATATTGTAAAATTAATGAAAATTATGAATCAAACATAATTAGTGTTTTGAAAACATTTAAGGAAAGTAATATATATGTCAAATTTGAATGTGTGAATTTTTATTGATGCTGATTTCATTCATCGGGAATGTTTTTCTAAGGATGGGATACTAGTTGACCGTACTAAAACATAATTACATTATGAATTTCCTAGATATATAAAATGTTTATGTGATTTTTTGTTTTTATAGATAAGGGGTTACAAATAGTAGTTTTCTTAAAAAACTTCTCATTAATCAAGTATAATAACTAATTTAACAAAAGAAAGTGTTTAATTAATTTTGATTAAGGAGTGTATGAATTGTTTCTAGGAAATTAATAAAATATTGGTGAATGAATCATTTTTTAATCATGCATTTTTAAATAGTACATTTTTAATCTATAATGATGATTATTTTAATGGAAATGGAATTGTTATGATGTTGAATGACGAATTAAGTTATTATCGTTCAGATCAATTGAAACCTTATGTGATAAAATATCTTACACATGATCTGAAATTAGATAATTTTAACTTTTTATATAAAAATAGTGAGATATAATTTATATGGAGTAATAAGTTTAATATAAATTGAAAATAAAATTTTTATGTATGTATTAACTCATAAAAAGATGAACATGAGGAATTTAAGATTTATTGAACTAAAAAATGATTATTATTTCCTAATTACATAGTATTTATAAAAATAATAGAAAACTAGATGATGATCTTAGATGAACGGTTAATGAAAAATTAGCCATGTTACATTTGAAACATGATCCTTTTAAAAATTAATTGATTAATGCTAGTTTTGAAATATTCTATACCTGAACTACCAGTTTTTTGTCTTAGGTATTAGTGAGGTCATCATTATAAAATAAAATTAATCTATATAATAAAGAAGAAAATAATTTTCATGAAATGATGGAACTAATGAAGTAATGTATGTTATATAAATTTATTAATGAGGTGGATGATTTATTGAGATTTTGAAAAAGGTTTTGTGTTCCAGTTATCACAATGTTAAGAAATTAATAATTAATTGAATGTCTCAACTCGCAAATTTCATTCAAAAATAATTTTACATAGATGTATAGAGGTCATTTGGAGTGTCACTGGTGGGATTTAATGATTAAAAATATTTTATATTTTAACAAAAATATTAAATTTTCAAAAGGAGGAAGACAATTGACATTAACTGAAAGATATGATCAGTAATTTCCAATTATGTAGTGCAAATGAGAAAATATATATATGGATTATTTGGTGGGGTATCTATATACATCTAATGGTAATAATTTAGATTGATTTATTTTTAATTGATTTAATAAATTTGAATGTTCCTTTCATCTTTATGATAAAATGTAATGACAACAAGTTTCATGATTGTATCTCAAATATGAATACTAGTTAAATGGAGTTCTTATCTCCATTGTATATATCCCTGATCACATTATAACTTCTAATTTTTTCGATTGTCATTACAATATTATTGTGTGTTGAATTAAATAACAGTACAGATTTTAATAAAAAATATGATGAACATTCGTATATAATTATTTAGAAATTGGAATACAGTATTCTAACTTTTTAAATTGATTACTATGGAATTTGAATCCACATCATTAATTATTTTAAATTTCATATAATGATAGATTTCATTGTAGTGTACAGATGACACCATTTGTGGCATTATATAGAAAGCAGTTTCAGACTTTAGCTTTTCAGGATGGATGGGGAGGTTGGATTTTTTTAGAAGAGATTATGGAGGAGATGGATGATATGTTTAATATTAATCAACATCATATGAGATAACCTAAAATTAGAATGATATTCATACTTATTTCTCTAATTGTGATATTTCATTCATGTTAAGAGGTAATTTATTTCTTATAGAATATCTATAGAAAAATGATACATGTTTTGGTTAAATGGTAATGTTAATTTCATGATTCATTAAACCCATTGATATTCTGAAGAAGGTTGGATCATATTCATATAGAGGGTACTACATCAATATTCCACCTTGATATACAATGAGTCTCATGCTTCATTATAAGGAAAATATTTGGTAGATTCATATCATGTTTTGAGCCATTATGTAATACATTGTGAATAGAATCCTTTGTATGATGAGTCACACATTTATATTCTTGGTTATAAAAACCATGAGTTTCAGAGTAAGGTGATTCATTATGTCATGTTTTTCTGAAAAAAAATTCCATATTTTTTTATAATTAACATATGATTCTGAAAGTACTATGATGTAAAAAATATATCCACTTGTGTAAATTATGAATAAACTTTAGTTGATAAATTTTCCAAAAGGTGGGAAGAATTTATAAACTTGTTTAATGTTAATAGTAAAATAATTTCATTCTTTAATAATATAAAATGATTAAATTTTATAAATTTATATTCATTATATTAATATTTTTTCAATAAAATAAATGAATTATATCTATTCATGCACAATATGTTTACATGTATTATATGGTTTTATTTATATGGTACATTTCAAAAATATTTAATTCAAATTTGAAAAAATGAATCTAATTTTTTATATCAAAATTTAATTATTATAATAGAGTAGTTTTTTAAAAAAATTTAAAAAAAGGAATTTAACATAAATAATAAAAATACCAATTTTTAATAAATTGTTTTTATTTAATGTATTTAAAATGTCATTTTATTTTTTGGATTTGTTTTAATATATCACCAATTCATATTGATTAAAATTATAACAAAATATTACATTTAAATTATTTATAAACATGATATTGGCATAAAAATATATTTATACAAAAAATCATTTTCCCAATAACCTTTTTCAATCCAGTATTGCGAAATTAGTTTAGATGTAATTTATATAACATACATAAATTGATTGTGATAAATGGTTTTTTATATTTTTATTCATAATTATAAAAAATGTTAATTTGGATTAAATAATTTTTTAATTATGATTAGAAACTTTGGTAACAATGGGAATTACTACAATAATAGTTTAAATGGGTTAAATGGGCTAAAACTAAAATAATAAGGGTTAAATTTACATTAAAACATGTATAAATATTATTTTATGGTCATATTTTGACCCTATATTATTTATTATTTTAAAATGGTGCATTTTGGATCTATTGTTTTGAGTAAACCATTAATATGTTTCAATCTTTCAAAAATGCCCAGTTGTGTTCTCTCCCTCCCCTATAAAATGGCACTCCATATCCTCTCTTTTACATATTGGAGGGACCTCTTATATTAAAAATTAGAAAATAAAAATGATTAAAAAACCCTAGAAAAACTCTAGAGGTTTAATTTTGATCAAAATACCATTCTATGATGCATTTAGGTATAAATATATGGTGGTTGTCTAAAGAAGAGGTAGAGTTCTAAACCATGTTTTTTTATTTCTTCATTACAAACATAAATCCTATCCTAAACATTAATATAATAAAATGAATATATACCATGTAAATAATTATAATTAGATTTATTTTATTACCACAATTCATCTATATATCATTATAATGGAAAATGAAACTATATATCATGTGTATGTGTCGACTACATCCTCATGAAGATGATGATTCTAATTTTTCAAAATTATCACTTATGGAAGGTAATAAAAATAGATATAAATGAAATATAATGATATATACAATGCTAATGTCATTATTTATATTATATAATCATTCATATTATTTCATTATAAATCCATGAATAATAAAAAAATTGCTCATGCATAGGTGCAGACAGCTACCTGGAAAAGCAATGTATTTTATTTGTCTCCATAACCTCACTTGTATGGTATATAGAAGTTTATATTATGAAAGGAAATATATTATATAATCATAAATATATAAATATATATTTATAGTCATCTTGTTTCTCTCATTTTCATTTATAATGGAAATGTTTCTCATTCATATATACAGACTACCATATCCATATTATATTGTAATTATTTTTTCCTAAATATTTTTTTAGGATTGTTATTATATTAAAATTAGAGATTAAAATTATAGTTATAAAATTATTATTATTATTATTGAAATTGTATACCCATGATCTATACAACTATATTGATTCTAATTATTTCATTTTGGATAAATTAGACCAACGTCATCAAAATGTCACACATCAACATAAATTATTAAGAAATTTAACATAACATTGTAACTAATAATATATAAGGAATAATAATCATTAACATGGATATTATAAAATTATATAACTAACATAACATTATTATTTTGGGAGATAATAACATACATGATTTCTCACACTGGATGTAAGGGACACATTACTGTAAAACCTCATTTTTAATGTTTTGCAATATTAATTTCTTAAATAGTTTTCCTCCATGTACATATTATGAAAATAATATTATGGATGTATGGATATTTAAATAAATTAATTAAAATTTACGTTTTATGAATTGTTTTACTATCACTAAAATGTTTCAAAAACAAAACATTTTACCTATTTTAGACTGATGGTTTTAACTTTTGTATTAAAATTTAATGGGAATGTTCTAATTTAATGTATATGTCTTTAATTATTTTTTCATGTATAGTAACTATAATAAATTATTATGATTCCTCAAAATGTGAATACTTATTTTCAAAAAGTGTCATATTCTCATTCTTCAATAAATGTTTCATTCATTGTTGTTTTCTATATGTATAAGTTATTTCACCTTATTTTTATATGAAAATTGAATGTCCATTGTATATTGGTTAGATTGATATTTTAGGGCTATAATGATGAAATGTGGATGCATGAAAATAGTTTTTTGTATTACTTGATCATCATGGTTGATAATGTGTGTGTTTTATTCAACATATACCTTGGGTAAGCCCAATAAATCATATATAATGGGTGATATCAATACATCTCATATGATGATTGAGCTTGATATACCTATCTAATTCATAGGTTAATAGAAATTTTATAAAAATAATGTGTCTTGGAGTTAACTAGATATGTTTTTCCTATAGATTTAACCTGGCACCAACTATTTTCGACCTGAAAACAAATGAGTTATGAATATAATGATAAAAAATTCTTACTAGCCATTATATTTTCTTGTTTTGGATGTTTAGTTATTAATTTAGGAAAAAATTTGGTTTACCCATCATTATAGTATTTATTTGATATTATTAAGAAGTAATTGGAAAAATGTTAACTTTTTTTTGTTTTCAATTTTTTTCTCGACTAACGAATTTAATTATTTTTTTCTCTTATTATATTATCTTTTATCATACGATGTTTCTTTAAAAAAATTACAGGTTTTAATGATGGGTAGGAATAAATAATAAATAATGTTTAATGCTAAAATGACTTATCAGGAAAATAAAAAAAAATCATTTCAAAAATTTTATAATTTGGAAAAAAATGGATACATAGTTGATGTTTCCAAATTATTATATGTGGGATTGGTATGCAATTATGATGATCTCATTTATTAACGTTCAAACAAAAATGATATTTTGGAATGAAGGAATATGAATTATATTAAAATAACATTAGAATATTTAATATATTACGGATTTTTCATTATAGTTTTAACAGTATTTGGATGTTTTAATCATACCATGTTTTTTTCAAAAAATTATAGGTTTTAATGATGGGTATGAATAAATAATAAATAATTTTTAATGTTAAAATTATTTATCAAGAAAATAAAAAAATTCATTTCAAAAAGTTTATATTTTGGCAAAAATGGATACTTAGTTAATGTTTCCACATTATTATATGTGGGACTGGTATGCAATTAAGATGATCTAATTTATAAAAGTACAAACCAAAATGTTCTTTTGGAATGAATGACAATGAATTGTTTTAAAATAACATTATAATATGTAATATATTACGGATTTTTATTATAGTTTTAATTGTATTGTCAGGTTTAGAAGTGGTGGAAGTGTATTTTTTTTAATATGAGAAAATTGGGGCATTTAAACAGAAATAAACGTTGGGATAGTGGTAAAATAGATATTACATTTAAATGAGGTGATTTAGGTGACATAATATTCATGGGACATGATATATTTAATTTTAAACCTATCAAAATTCTTCAAAAATTTATATATGTGATGTTATTTTTGAGAATTTCATGAAACCGTTAATTATCAATTTTTTCCATTATTAACCATCACTAAATGTATAACATGATATATATTTTAGTAAAAATAAAATATGAACCTTATTAAAAAAAATTATTTTTTAAACCCTAAATTGGAATCCCATTAATCTAATTCAATTTCAACATTTTAAAAAATTGCATATTAAATTGAAACATAATTTATAGAAAATAAATATTATATAAAAAATAATACTATGTACAATATTTTTTTTATATTCTAATTCCCTGTAAATTAATAAATAAATTTTTTAAAAATTATATAGATTTATAAAGAACATTATATTTATCATATTAATGAGATAATTTTATTTAGATAGAAACAATACACTATTTATAAATGGACTAATTTTGAAAAATAATACTTTTCCATGACAAGTAATATTTAAAATGGTAACATATTTATTGTGATAAAAATTAAAAATTAAATTAGCAACATAACATTATATAATTATTATAAATATGAAATAGATTTTATTAAATTAAATTTAAATAGTTGATAAATAAATTATTTTAATATAAGGAGGCATAATGCATAAAAAATATTTATGGGAAAGTATATCTAATATACATTATATGAATATATTCTTACTACCCACATAGAAATTACAATTACATGGATGTTAATTTATTTTATTTTATATATTATAAATTAATTAAATTAAATATACAATTAGTAGAGATAAATTAAAACAACACAACACTATGTTATTTGAAAAATATCACATTAATATTATGTAATATTCATAAAATACCATTATAATTAATTATTTATATCCCATGTATTTATATTTATAAAACAATGGATATTAGACACATGATTTGAATTTTAAAAATATATCATTTCCATCTTTAATGAAAATAATTATACTTAATGCACATATATATTGTATCACATAAACATTTATAACATATATAATTTTGTTCCATCATTTTGTACCTTTGAATTATGTTATTTTAAATAGGTTACTAAGAATACAATAATTTAATATTCATATTGGATACATCTATATCAATGAACTATATTTCCAATGATAATATTTATCTATATAATGACTATATTTCTCTTTTTACTCCCTAAAATTTCATTCCATTAATATATCCTAAGTAACACATCCCAATCTCTTTATTTTGATTTTCTATTAAACAAAATTCTTTCTCTTTTTGATGTTGGTATTTCAAATTATCAGTTTAATTATAATAAATATGATTCTCCATGTTAAATATAATCCAGGGGATGTCATATTCAGAAATATGTCATTACTTTCAATTTATATAAATATTTTTATATATGAAATTTTTATGTATGTAATTATATGTGTCATAAACAATTATAAAGTATATAATATATGGAATCGTCTTCCATTGTTGAAATATTACCTTAAAAATGAATATAATGTATTTTTAGTTTGATTCATATCTTATATGACTCTTGAACTAAGCAATTTTATTTAATTTTAAATATTAACAACTTTTTTTACAATTATAAAAAAATTATTTACGAAACGATAATGGTCCCTAACACATATGATTTTACATTCGATGAGTTTGGATATGGTTTGTTTTTTGGATTTAATTGATTGGTGATTTTTGGGCCATTTGGTCAATATTTTGCATGGAATGGTGTTTATTATTTTGGATTTCCATGTGCCTAATTTAGTTTTTTCCCCTCTTGAGGTGGGAATATGATTATATACATGTGTTTATCCTTTTAATTGGATGAGTTTCTCATGGGAATCCATGGGTGAATTATTTTGGGAATTCAATGACTTCACCTAATTATGATCATTTCATTAACTATGATATTCTTTCCTGTTAGACTAAGATTACTAAAAGACTGTTTTTTATTTTAGGTTCACCATGGGTGGGTGTTCCGCAAGCAATGTACCATGTTATATAACATTTTACATCAATACATGAGGTTTTAGAACATGTTTTCTTGTGAAAATAATTTTTATAAATTGGGTTACAATTCTTATATTTTTTTACGATATTTTGATTGATCAGTTGACCATAATTTTGGTATTTTGGATTCCTAGTTGGGTTTCCTTTTGATTTTAGAGATTTAGGTTGTTTCTCATACATTTTTTGTGGTGGACAAGAGATTATTATTACCATTTAATTTTACATATTAAATAGATTTATTGTGTCTATATACCTTTTATAGTGTTATCTATTTTATATATACCAATTATAAATTAATTTCAAAATGGTTATGATATATATTGTAGGTCCACATGGCCCATAGGATTCATGTTACCTATATTTTTTTTTAATATTACATTTTGTTATGTGTAATTGTTTTAAGGATTGATTCTATAAATTTTTAGAAATTATATTTGTTTTAATGATCATTTATTTTGCGGTGCTATGTAATTTTTTATTCCACACAAATTCTATGTTTAGCTGGGTCAAACATGGTTTCATTTTATATTATACATTTAGCGAAAATAATATGGGGGAAAAGTGACATGGTTTGGAAAATAGAAACACCCTAATGTTTCTATTGTTTTATATCATAATTTTTTTTGTTTATTTATGTTTTTTTGGTTATTTTATTTTCTTCCGTTTATTTTGGACATTTTGGAGGGTTTCTAGAGGTTTTGGTGACTAAATATGTCATGTTGGTAGGTGTTGCACCAGGGTGGTTCTTCCAAGGGATTGATCACGCCATAACATACATGATTTTTTGTGGAGGGAAATTACTTCCTAATATGGGATTATTACTTTACATCATGATATTTAAAAACATGGGATGAAAATACCATAGCCAATATGTTCGATACAATGTTTATAAATTTTTATTAGAGATATATGTTGTTGGGAAGGATGGTCATGCCATACTAACATGGGGATTAGGATCTTTGGTTTTGGTCCAAGGATGTAATCCACACCATAGGCCTATGGGCCACTCTATAAAGGTTCCCATATAAGTGGGTTGTGATATGATGTATAGGTATATTCCATTATGGTTTCCTATATTGTTTTAAATTTAATACTTATCCTATTCTATGATAATGTGCATCATTTTGAGTTACGAATTTCAAAGTATGTTTTAACGTTTCATGTGATGGGTTACTCATTTAGATAAATTAGTTATAAACCAATTTGTGAAAAAATTTAACATCTTGAAGAGGTTTTGTAGACATGAATGTAATAATATATAGAAACATGGGGCATAAAATTTTCATGGTGGATGCCCAATGTATCCCGGAATGCTAATGTAGTCACCCACTCACTGTTGGTGTGGGTATAAGCTATGCTACCTATGAGGGATCACCATCTAGCTGGTGATCCTAAACTGGGTCTTTAGTTAGAAAGGTAGTATGATTTCATCCCAATAGGATTCTATATAAATTTGGAACGCCTGCACCATGTGTCTGATGGCCCATCAAATAGACAATATAGGCACATTTGGAAACAATTTACAATGGAACGATTGAACATTTGGACACTAACACCACCTCAGTATGAAAATGTTTTGATTTATTTTTCACTTTTTAATCGGTCAGGGACCTATCATATCCACCAATAATGATATCCCATTAATCAATGGTCGTTCTAGATGTGATAAAATAGTGAATTTGGGTGATATCTTTTGTCCTTTTTCTATCATAGCCTTCTTCTTCCTCATGTTATGGAAGATCATTTTGGAGTTCATTATGTATGTTCTTTTGGTATGGATTCTCTTTTATAGTCATTTTATGTCTTAATCCTCCTTGAATATTCTTCCACAAATTAATCTTGAAAAACATTTGATACATGGTGTGATATTCAATAGAGATTTGGATGACCATTCCATAAGATCTCGGTGTAATTATCCGAGAATGACGTGAATTTCGATCAGAATAGAATGATAAAGTATTCTAACAGTCATCATGTTCAATTTTTAAGGGGTTCATGAATTTATTTTCATTTATGATAACTCCCATATTTTTTGGAAAAAATATTTTGATCAACTATTAGACCATGGAATTGAACTAGGGATATCACATGTCATAGAATTGACACTGTGATAAGAGTGAATTGTACTCCATTTTGCGATGTTTCATCTAAGGTATATCAGGTGCTTGATTTAATCTAGAAGTTCCAAATATAATCATATTAAATTTTAATTTTTCATATTATTATGTAATATGTTATTTCCAATAATGATTTTAGAATCATGTTATATTCCTTTCATGGATGGTTGTTTGTGGTTTAGGAATGTTGGCGACACCATGTATGTCCTATGGAATCTTTTCCATTCATATTTGTCTACTCACACACATGAAATCTAGTTGGAACTATTTTAGCTACTTTTAATTATTTGGTTGTGTGTGTGTACCTTGTGATTCCATATTTAATATAATATCACTTGGGTGTGTGTAGCCTGGTAGTCCCTTTTTATACATGATCACATGTGTGTGTCGCTTTTGAGAGAATGTTTATTTCTTTATCACATTTGTGTGTGTATTAAAACCATGATACCAAATTTCATACTTGATCAAATGTTTTTTATATCATGTGAGATATTTTTTTTATTACAGGATATGTGCATGTGTATCTCCTCGTGACCAGCACATTATGTTTTCTTGCCGGTGTATTGTGATGGTCAGGACTATCACCTAGAATTGTTTAATATTTATTTCTCATCTTATATATTTTTATTATATGGTTTATTAGACTTTATTTTCAGTTCCTTGTACTGGTGAATCCATTATCACTATACTCTGAGTGGGTGTATCAGATATTTGGTCGATATATACCTGAGAAATCCCTTATATGGGGGGTGTGTCAAACTTGTTTTTTAACTACTCCATTAAGGTGGATGAGTTAGGTAGATTGTTTTCTTTTCTTCCCAACATGATCCAAATAAGTAATTATAATATTTTTTGCTGGCATAGTGTGTAGATAACCACATGAAATTTATGTGGTTGATTCTTACATTTTTCATTTTTTATTATCTACTCTAATTTGAAGTTATGTATTTCCTACTTACATTCTATTCAAATTATCACATACATGTACACAGAATTTATTATTAATATTTTAAAATGAATTAAATATTTCATATTATGTTATATAGAAACTCTATTTTTTGGACATGGAACATAGGTAACTTAGAATCCCACACTTTTTGAAGATACATGTTATGATTAGGCCTAGAGTTTTATCATCCAGCAAGATAGCTCTCTATGAGTTTAGAGACATAGAGGATGTGAGAGTTGGAGTTGGTTTTATAGGATCCATATAAATTTTATTTTTCATGTGTATATGTGACCATACTATTGGTTTATTGGAGTCTAATATTCATGTATGACTCATTAGGTCTATTGTTTCTGCATTCATTCTTATAAACTGTATTTTTACTAGTTTAGCAAACTCATATTTCATATTATTACATTTTATTATTTTGTTTTTTTATTAACCCTTAATAATGGTATATTCTGTATATGGTTCCACATTATACCCCCAATGATAGAAACCTCATGAGCTTGGGGAGGAGCATTCAAGGTCATGAGGAACTACGGCTCAGACATGATTTTTTACGTTGAGTTGTTGAAAAATAGTTTTAGTGCCTATCTATTTCTATTATGTTTTGATGTTGTATGACTTGTGGAATAGAAATGTGTCAGATATTATGATGATAATCAGTCATATTGACAAATTTATTGATGTAATAATACATTACCATGGAATAATATTGATGTTATTTTATTTTGATTTAATGATTACATAATTTCACCTCACATGACATAGATAATTTTTTTTCAGATTCTTGAGTTCATATGGATTTGAATCACAGTTTTATTATACTGGGGAATCACATTTCCCATGTTCATCATGTATGTATATTAATATATATATTCTTATTGTGTGTGATTGCAATGATGACAGAGGAATCACCTGCTTTTTTGTGAACACATTTTATTTTTTTTACATACGAGTCCATGGGGAAACAATATTTGGATGAACCCCAATATAGACCTACTTATGATAGAATTTAATATGGGGATATGTTGTGGTAAAAAATAATTGTGATATTTCTAGTAAATTATGGATCTAACTATAGAATATATAATTTTATCTATCTAGAAACTAGTGTAATTATTTTTAACTAATATAAAAATAATTTCCTCCATTTTATTAGTATAAGAGTAATGTTTTCATGGAATTTCATGGAGATGTAAAAATATGACATTCCATTAGATGTGACCCTTAGTGAAACATGGTTCCAATTTTTATGACATTATGGACATAAAAATGTTAATTTTAGGAGTAGTGATATGATTTAACAAGATTTTTGAATGTAACTTGAGTGATGATATTCCCTAGGAAGGGAAAAATTTCTTTACACCATAGAAGTTGTTTTTATTGATGAAATTTCTCTATTTATGGGAATAAAAATGGATGGATTAATGGATGGATATTTATTTTTTTATAACCAATGAGTATATATCCAAATTAGTTCTATTAAATTCGATAAAAGTTTGGGTTTTAGTGTACATGAAAATTTTGGAATTGTGGGAAATACTATGGATCATATAGCTTGCTGCTTTAGAATAACACTCTTGTTGGACACCAATTCAGAATTAGAGGAGGACATACCCAGGAGAATGAGTGTATAGTTACCCATAAATTTCTAACATAAATATTTCATCTTATTATATGAATAATCATTACATAACAATGTAACCCGTGGAAAAATATTATAGGTATATTGTCTCTCAAAACATGGATACATAATCCACTTGTTCATAAAAGATCTATAACATATCCCACTAAATAATTCATAAATATGAACCCTTGATAAAATTATCATACTTAAAACCACTATTCATAACATTGGAATTGAATAAGAATGGGTGTGCTTAGATTCTCCATATGGTTAAACAATTTAGATATCAATTATCACATATACATAATTTGAGTATAAGGGTTTGAGAACACAATATTTTATATTTAAAACCATACAAACATATATTAGATAGTATTATTAAGTAATGGAATAATTATTATCAATTCAATAAACATGAATCCTATTAAAATCAATGAACATGAGCTATGAGAGAATAACATTGGATGATGGAATAAATTACTAGAATAGACATAGACATATAATATCATTTCCTTAGTCAATGATTCTAAGACAATCATTGTGGATTTGGTTCACTCTTCGTTCAATCATATTCATATAAAAGGATTGATATGATTTTTATCATTTTAGATAGATACCCTTCCTGAATTGGTTTCACTCTCTACTACAGTCCTTATTATCTTATGATATATCCTTTTAAAACAATGCATTGAAGAGATATATAATTCCAGGAACAACTATACCATAATGAAAATAATTCATTTTTGATCTATAATATCATAAAACAATCATCAATTAATTGCCCATGTAAATAAAATAGGTTTCATAAACACTTCATCATTTCAGCATTTCGTAACCCTTGGAAAAGGAACAAGTTCCCAGAATGTTTCATCATAACTTAATTATGGCATTGGAAAGAAAGGAGTTTTGTAGAATTTTCCTAAAATTATTACCATCATAAGAAATATAAATAATGAAATTGTATAGTATCATTTTATCATATCACTAGTAAATCATATGTACCATCAAAGGATTTCATCATGGATAGAAATGGATTTAAAAGATCACTAATAGAATTTATTGAGTAAAATAAAAGGACATCATTGATATAACTTATTTATAATATAAAAAATTTCTGAAATATTAAAGAAATCATTTTATTTACAATGAAAATTTAAATATGGTGATGGAATATTGAAATTAGTGTGAACTGATGATGTAAGGATATTTATTTCAGGTCTTGTATGTTAAAATAATGTTTTCATTCATTTATTTTTATAAAAAGTCTATGTTCCTTATTTGAAAAATGAATAGTATATTTGAATTAAAAAATTTAAAAAATTAAATATTGGGTTAAAAAGACTTAAAAATTATATTCAAATATAAAAACATTCTTTAATATTTTTTATATAAAATATTGATATTAAAGAAAAATGATTTTTGACTAAAGTGACAAATAAATTATGTTTTACTTTGAAAAATAATTCTGTCTCTTATGATCTTAAATATATTAAAATGAATGGAAAAACATTTATCAATATAAATAACCCTAAAATTATAAATAAAATTTAGTTATTGATATATTTTGTTATAAAAAGTTTTCATAATAATCATATTTATAATAAATGTTGACATATAATGAGATTGTAACATAAATCCCTAACAAATTTGGTTTCTTTTAAATATTAATACCCATGAAAGGATAAACCTAAACAAACCATTAAATAACATAAATATAATGATTTTAATGATTAAAAAATTCAATGTTGTTGTACATACATTTCATAAAAGAATATTGGTGTATAATATAACATTTGTCCTAAAGAAGATAATTCGAGATGAGAAACCCTTACCTAGACATTCAATTCATTAAAAAATGATCTAACATCATGTATAATTAATATAAATGTATTATAATTATTTATAAGATTCAATTAATTATAAAATCATATGTTATCTATTCATAAAATTTCAGTTTCCATTAATTAATAATTCCTTGTTAAAATCAATATTTTTGGGTGTTAACAATTTCACTTTTTTCATGAGAATTATGGTTCGATAATTCAGATCCTTTTAATTTGATAATTTTTTCATAGTATATAGTATATTAGTAATGATATAAATATAAGATATATTCATTAAATACATATTTATAATCATCAACAAATGGATGTGGTTTAAAAAAATAATCGCATCATTTATCAGGATAGTAGGTCGTCAATACACAAGAATGATGTTTTCACTTTTTGACGGATGAATATAAATATATGTATTTAATAATTTGCATTTGAAAAAAAAAATTATATATTATATATCATATATATATATATTAAATTTATACCCATTACAAACCAATAGAAATTAACATTCAATACAAATGGTAGTCCACACGTATGCATGAGTGATGTTGTCATTTTCCAAAGGATTGGAAGGTGAGAATTTATACATGATATTATATTATAGAAAAATAATTATGTGATAAATATAATTTATATAAATTATACCCATCATAATAAATTTCCAAATATTTTTTTTTGGAAATTTAATTATATCATTATATTGTGACGTTACTCTACATGTATGCATTAGCAATACATTTATATCATTTTGGATGGAAAAGATAATGAATAATGGAGTTAACACAAAAAAATTAAGTTTACATATATTGAACCTAATGAAATTATTATTTTCTAAAGAATTATTTATATTTTGATGAGTTAGAAGAAGATGTAATTTGGAATAGTTTAGGTATTATGTTATCATTTCCTTGAGTTGGCATCATCAATATTCTTTCATACGGACCCTTGGAATGGTATTTTAAAAATACATGCACCATTACAATGTGAATATTGGTAAGAATAGAATATAATATGGTAGGGTTTCATCAATACATATGGATCCAATGGTTGAAAAAAAGAGAAGTATGTATGTCCTTTTATAAGATGGGGAGATGACCCACAAGAAATTTCATGAATGATTAAAATATTATAAAGTAATTATCAAGAGAAAATACATGAAAATTATTAGATATTAGAATATGGAATAAAATGGGGTATATATATCAGTATATCATAGGATTAATAATATTTTTATATCAAAAATTACATTTATATTATGGAAAACCCTTGGTATGCACGTTTTTGCCTTAATCAATGTGAATATTTTTTACAGTTTATACAATTCATGGTGAACAATTATGAAAATTTTCTTCATTTAAAATCATGAAATAATAATTAAAAATATTAAATCCATTTTATCAGATTCAACTCATTGATGGCATTTTATATAAATTTAAATTTAACTATTGTAAAAGATGAAATTTTATTTTCTAGATTTTTTTCATTAGTATTAAAAGATATTGTACAAGTATTCAACATGAATTTAATAATGATTAAATTAATTACCTTATTAATAATTTAAATGAACTGTTTTCTATTTAAAAAAAATTATAAAAAATTATCTTTTTAAATACATTAATATATAATACAATTTATTATTTTTCACTATTAATTAAAAAAAATATCTATTCAAAAAATTCCAAAAAATAAACCTAAAATAAATTTGGCTTGATGATTTATAAAATTAAGTTATTTTTTGACAAAAATTTTATAGAAGTGGTAGAAATTAATTATATTAATTTCTCAACAAAATGATATATAACTGTTTTTATATAAATTGTATTTTAAAATAATATAATTACTTTTCTAAGAAATTATTACTTATTCATCGATATATTTTCTTTATCACAATCCTTTATTGTTTTTTATTTTAAAATTTGGGTATTCATGTTCTTTTTTCTAAATTTACATATAGTACATAGCGGTAAACTATATTACACCTCCATTAGACATAGGGTTTCATGTATTGCAATCTATCAAATTAAATATATTTGAAAGGAAATATATCATTAAATCTCAAGGTGTCAATGTTCTTCCAAAATAAACTGAAATTCTCACTATAATTATGTGATAATTCTTAAACCAAATGAGTATATCTTTGTTTCAACATTTCCTCATGTTATCATATAGCGTCGACTAATTTCAGATTCCTCTATATAATTTTAACCAAGTGAGTAATCTTGTCCAATAAAACATTATCTCAACAATCAATGATTTTTACAAATTTCTCTCCATTAGAAGGATCATTATATTATGGTAAAACCATTGAGATTAGTATATATCACATATATAAAATTTAATTAATTTGGATAAATATATGGAACATGTTATGAATTTGATGGAGGCTCCATGGAAGTGCAATCGATAAACTAACATCACTACTCAATGAAGTTTCTTAGGGGACAATATAGATGGGGATTAAATTTACCTTGTTTGTTAATACAAAACCTTATTCGAAAGAGAAATATTAATTAATACCCTCTATCCAACATGAAATTATAGAATTTACTGGGGATTATTACTCAAACATTTCTATTAACTCAATGGTGCCTTCATGTGCTGCTAAATAGATGAAAGTTTATTTTCTATTTCCTCATCTATATTAATTCCAAATATAATTATTTCTATATACATCATACAAGTGTATTAGATTTATACACTAATTTCCCTAGAGTTATTAATTACCATCCATTTGAAAGGTTGAGTTAAAGAGATTGTTGATAGAATACTCAACAGGAGGAAGTTATTGTTTTCAACCACATTTGAAATATATAGATTGGGGTTTCAGAATATCCAATATGGATTTAATGGTTCTATTGGATTATATATATTTATTATATGATATATAGTTTTAAAATTTAACTCTATATCTAGATTTTACTAAATATCTTCCCATAACATTGAGTTAAACCTCAGATCACGATCATATATAATTGAATATGATACTCTATGAAAAATGAAAACATATTTAATATACATACTAGAAATATAATAAACATATAAATATTATCTAATATATTATAATTCTGATGAATTCGTAAGATGATATATTACAACCCAATTTACATTATGACATTTAGATGTTTTGGGGTGCCTAATGGAAACATCCATGGTGATGTTTTCTAATTTTTATCTGTGTAAGGGTAATGGTTGTAAAAATTACTTAGGCTAATGTATCTCTAATATATATGTATATCATACAATGAATTGATATAAATACTCTATAATATCGTATTTCTTCTTATCACAGAAGAAATAATCTTAAAGATCACAATATATCATCACACATCCATGATGAATAGAGAGTGATGAACTATGAACTTCATCCAGTATATCATTCTTTTAATCTGGTTGGGATTATACATATACATGGTTTTTAAACCATATCATTCCATCACAATCAACTTTGAATTCCGGAACATTTATCACCTTCTTTTTCAGATCTACATATTCCTTATACACCTATTTAATCATTAGTTGGATATATGGTTGAACACTCATTTGAAAAAGATTATATCTTTGTCATTAGTTTAACATATCCATATCAATCCTTTAAAAATCCCAATATATTGGATATTCTTTAATCCTCATCATATATAAGATATCATAATCCTTTTTACTTGTTTAATATGACACCTTATCCACATTCTTATAGTGGCGATGTACTAAGAAATCATAATCAATAATCAACTCCACACCTTATATATGGAGTATAATCAAGTATTTATGAGTCAATATATACATTTTACATTTATATTCACCATAAATATATATCCTTTTACCATAAGAATAGTGACCCAATAAATATAGCATTTAAAATTACGATTAATAACTCGAATTCTTCATTTCGGTAATTTTTCCAAAGAAGTATTAAATTTCATAATGAATAAAATATAATAATATTAATTTTCTTAATTATGAATCTAAGTCTTATGTTCAATGAATCACTATTGATTAGAAACCCTTCTTCATTATAGGGTATTGTAAGAACTTGTTCACCGAATAACCATTATTAAATTCCTGTAATATTTCTTCACATTCATCTATCAAAATTTGCATTTATCCCTTCCATTCAAACTTTCTATTTGGATTAGAAAACTATGTGATGTTCTCACAGTGAATTGATAATATTCAAAAAAATCCGTGAAACTATGGATTTTAATAACAGTGGTCAGTATGGGATATCGTTCAAGGAATTTCATCATTGATGGATCAACTAATATACCGTCACATGATATTTTATGACCCAGAAAGAAAACATTATGTATCCCAAATTCAAAGATGGAATGTTTTGAAAACATATTCCCCTCTCTTAGGGAATTCATTATATTCACAAGTGATATTTATGATACTCTATACATTTAAAATATTTAATAATATCGACAATAAATTTTACAAAAAACAAATCAATGTAATATCTAACGAATATATTTATTAAATAAATGAAAATATTTGGGGCAATACTAAGACAAATTGTAATTATGATAAATTCATATTTCTTTACATCACATGTAAAGTTGCCTTACGTATATCTCCAGTTTATACATTCAATTGATTATATCTATATCAATTATCATTCAATAAAAATTGTGGTTTCATTGTAATTAATTGAAAATATAATCAATTTGGTGCAAATGGTACTTATTTTTTATGATGTGATTTTGTTCTAAATAATTAATACATAGTTTCGTTGATCAGTCATTATTTATAAGAAAACAAATTTGTGAACCCTATGTTGATGCAAATGTTTGAATAAATACCTCATTAATACTCCTATTGAGATTATTCTTGAATTTCATCAAATCAATCAGATACATTCTACATGGATTCATTTTCATATGTGTAACAATATATTTGAGTTCTATTATAAAAATAAATTCATCATTTAGAGGAAGACTGGGGAATTCCTTAAGAAATATAGCAAACAAACATATGTAAAATTTGTATATCATTGATGTTGGGTTTCTCTCCAATTATATGATATTAACACTATATTTTAATATAAATTATGAGCCATATAATGGATTTAATTTATATTTGAATTTCATGGTTATTATCGAACTTATATATAATAATTGGTTGGTTTGTAATATTTTATATGAATTCCTATCCTCAATAATTTATGTGGGATTTATGTAATTAATTTCTATCTATGAATAAGACAATTAAAAATTAATAGAGGGGAAATAATTAGATATATTGGAATCCCATAACAATAAGAATCAATCAATGAAGAATATAGACTTCATATACAATCATTATCCCATTATGTGTTTTCAATGCTAAATATATAACTAAGCAATGAGGATGTGAACTAATATTCCATGTGTCATTTCCTAGCATAAAATAATTCATATTAATAAACTCAAATAGGGTAATTAATTTTTTAACATACCTATTTCTGCCTTAACAAAATCATTCAATCATCAATCCTATACTATAACCAAAACTGTTTGGATTAACATCAATCACCATTAATCAAAGTAATGTGTTATGAAAAATAAATCATAGAAGAGATAAATCCTTACATACTATTTTCAATTTATGAAACCCCTTGTTTTTCATAGGTCATCTATGGACATTTACTATTAAGATCATTAATATTTGTTCAAAAAGAAAATATCATATAATAGAATAATATCATTGATAATGTCTAAATATCTATGCAGAATGGGAATAATCACCATATATTAAAATGATTGACAATATATAATCAATAAAATATATTCAGGTTTTTGTCACAAAAACATATCTATAACAAAACCATGTCTACATGTACTATCCAAAAAGGGATGTTTTTGTTGGAAATCAAAAATAATTTATTTAAAATAACATATGATAGTATCTTATGTATTGGCTAATCCCAACAGTTCTCACTAAAATTTATTTGTCATAGTTTTGAAATAGATTTAATCCTTTCCTAGTTACCAATTATAGTGTCACATACTTTCTTTACATAAATATTTTATCATATTAGATGGATATTCATTTTATAACACTTTGATATATGCTATAATCATATTGGTTTATTGTCTATAGAAAAATTTCTATATAAACATCTTTTTCCTAAGAGATTTGCATCAGATTAGACAATTTCATTTATAACTCTCACCCTTTTGAGGCATATCAAACATAAAACCATTATTCAATTTGTAGGAAAATGAAAAATAATAAGGGGTCATCTCAAATTATCAATATGGTTTAATAATTGAGATATTAATGACCACTTAAGCATAACCAGATTTTAAGGGAATGCGAATATGATATAAAAAATTTAATTGAATACCCATCATCTCATAGATTATAATTTTGATTCGTACCCTAAATTATGGAAGATCATAAGACATAAATCCTAAATTAATCAAATAAGACTATCCATTAGATAATAACATTTTTATAAAAAAAAATTCATTTCCTACATATAAACATTGATAATAATTTTTGTCATACATGATCGCTTCCAATAATATTATTTTGGATTTTGTTCACTCCCAAGTCTATTATATCTATAGTCATGGTTCACTCTAAGAAAAATAAAATTTGAAATTGTACCTTACATAACATGGTTAACTCCACATTATAGTCCCTATTATATCATGATATATCCTTCTTTACCCAATTCAATACTCAGATATATAATTCTAGTCCCACCTATCGCATAATGAAATTATTACATATTTGTGTGATAAGAAAATAAAATATTATTCATAGAATAACCAGTTGTATGAAAACAAGTCTCATAAATATTTCATTATTTAATTATAGTATATCCAATGGAAACAAAACAAGTTTCAAACAATTTTCATCATAACTGAATTAACCCATTGAAAATAAACATGTTTAATAAAATAATCCATAAATAATCATCATCATATGTTTTCCAAATAAATAAATTTAATTATATCATTGAATCATGTCACCACTTAATTATTATGAGAATCAAATGATGAGATTAGGTATGATAATGTCATTAAAATAACAAATGGATCATTTCTTTAGTAAAATAACCTCTTATCTTTGAAATAACTCCATTAAAATCAAAATATATCATAAATATTTAGAAAAAGAGTTTATTTGAAATGATCCATGGATACATTGAATATAATATTCGATGAATCTATTGGTCATGATTTATAAAAATGTAGTTCAATCCCAATTTGTCCAAAAAATCTTTCGTTTCACATATTTTTAAAAATTATAATTATGAAACTTGGAAAATGAAAATACGATTAATGTGAATTAATTTTTAAAAAAGTTATTCATGGAATCAAATGAAATTAAATGATCTTAGAAAAATATAAATACATTCTTCAAATCCTTTTTGCAATAAAGTGTTTGGATGAATAAGTATATTCCATCAAAGAGAGAAATAATGTCACTTTTGGATAAAAATATTATTTCAATGTCCCGAGTTCAGAAAGAGAGGATAATAATGTGAAAAAATTTTATATTCATAAATAACAATCAGATATACAAAATCATTATTTTCTTGACTTGTTATTTATAAATTGTTTTTATCAAAATCTTAATCATAAAAAATCCAAATAACCAATAATATTATTACATCAATCCCATCTAGTTTTGATAATATTTGAGTTCTAAGCTACATGAAGGATAATATTAAATGAAATTGTATATAACAAGTATATACTATGATTCATGATATTATATTTCAATGATTTTTATATAAAACTCATAAATTATTAGAGTGACAAAACATAACCTTTTCCCCAATGAAGTTAATTTGATATGAGAAACCCTTCCCATGAGTATGAATTACATTTATAATGATTCATCCTCCTATTTTATAAAAGTTAATTTTTTATAATTTTATAAAATAGTAATATTTATAGTAATAATAACACATTTTATTCATTTATTGAATTTATTCAACTCTTTATTAAAACTTCATTATTTAAATCCTTTCTTCCAGATGTAATGTGTTTCTTTTTTTCTATAAGACTTTTTTGGTAATTTTAGACCCTGAAAATTGATCATGGTTAAACAATCTCAACAAAGTAAATAATTTTACAAATATCATATATATTCATTATATACATATTTATAATCATTTATGAAATGTGAGGATAGAAAAATTAATGACATCATTCCTAGATATGGTAAGCCAAATTTATGCTTGAATGATATTTTGAATTTTCAAATAATAAAATGACAGAAAGGTAAAAATTAATTATATGTTAAATAATCATTTTTATAAAACATATATCATATATATTAATTAAATATATCCTTATTTACATATATCTAAAATAAAAATGAAAAACAAATTGCATCGCTTTATGTAGGTTATTTTCTACACGTACACATGAGAGACCCTATCATTTTCCAAATAGGTTGAATGAAATAAAGTAGATTTAATATTATAATTACATCATAATAAATACATATTAAATAATTTTTATGAATATTATACCCATCATAATTACCATCCATAAAAAATGGTGATAAAAACGAATTGTATAAATACTTGGAGGTAGTAGTCCACATGTACATATAAGTGATGTTTCACATTCTATTTTTTTTGGAAAAATTTGTGAATAATAGTATTTATATATTAATAATAATATTTTTGTATAATTAGTGTAATTTAATTTTTTTTATGTTTAATACCATAGATTTACAGTACGATAAAAAGGTGTAATTTGAAAGAGGTACAATTTGATGATTACCTCTCCATCAGTTGGATTCCATTTGTTATTTTATGAAGGACAATTGTAATGGTCTTTTGAAAACTAAAGATGCTATAAATATTTTATATTAATGTTTATAAGAGAGTCTATTATGTATAATTTTTTATATAATTCACAGATGTCTGTAGAGAACGTAATGGAGGGGTGTTTTATTATAATTGAGGGGGAGAACACAAATTAAATATCATAAAAGGTTAAAAATACAAAAGGATATATATTGTATGTTATCATATTATGATTTAGAAATATGGATATCCATTATTATTTATAAAATTTTAATTTGAATCAAATACCCATGTATTTTGGTTTAAACATCCCCAGTAAACTTGTTTTAACAATAATCACGGTGGATCTTTTTTTACACATTTTACAATTTATTGTGACAAAAAGTGAATGTCATATCGTTAAAAAATTTATATATAATGATTTAAAATATGGAATAAATATTTTCAAATTCAATTCCAATAATTGGTAGTATTTTATTAATAATTAATCCTACATTTCATGAGGAAAAATAGTATATCATAAAAATTGTTTTCTTATGTAAACAATGTTTTCATACCAAAAATCAACATTAATTTTATAAAAATAAATTTACTTTTATTATATATTTTTAAATTATATAATTGTAGTTTTAAAATCAATTAAAAAAAATATTTTTTGTAAATACATTAAACTAAAATATTTTTTTTACCAAACATCAGTATTTTTACTATTTATCGAAAAATATATCATCTCAAGAAATTCTAAATAATTAACCCAAATAAAATTTTTACATCAAGATTTAAAAAACTAATTTGATTTTTTAAAAATAAATTATTTCATGTTTTATGAAATTGATTATATTATTTTCTCATAAAAATCAATAAAAAATATTTTGGATGAAAAACTTATTTTTAAATCACATAATGTATTAACCAAAAATTGAATAACCGTTAGTTAATATATATATATATTAATATTGTAAAAAAGTTATTAATATTTTTTCAATCATTGGTTAATAATGTTACTTTCATTAATTTAATGAACTAGTTAGAATGGTATATTATATTATAATTAATTCAGACTCAGGTTCACCTGTATCGTAATCTATCAGAGATATTTTATTTTAATAGAAAATTTCATAACATATTAGGTTGTTATAGAGGTCATGGTCAAAATTTTCGTAGTAAAAAACAACACTTATATGATGTGTAGTGTGTGGTGAATATATATAGTGAGGGGATATTGAACCCAAATATGATCATTGATAGTGATCATGATTGGTGGAGTTGGCACCTAATTGAATGTACAATTGAAGAGGTATATGAGTCATGTTCTGGATGTCTTCAGCTTGTAGGGTATTCACCCATTATTTAAAAATTATTATTGTTATCATGACATTATAAGAAATAATTATTGTATTGTGGTACATTTTATTGTTACACATGGATTCGGTTGAATGAATTAATGCATTTCGGTAAACTAAAAGTAGAAAATGATTCAAAATCTGTTTGTGAAATCAGATGATCTAGTGGTGGTATGTCACTAAATTTTTTAGTATATGGTTTGTGATTGATTCATCGAATAGAAAATTTTGTATGAATATAATAGGTGTTGAATTTTCTTATGTTTATTTGTATAGATATATATATGTGGTGAAAGTAGACATCGAAAATGGATCAAAGTACCATTTTTAAGTTGACATATGTTTTTCATTGTTGGAAAAAACATATTTCGGTGTAATGTATTATAATCGGGAAGAGATACGTATAATTTAGTATTCATAACCCATACATAGGCTGTTATTTGATGATTTTAAAATCCTTAATGGATCAAAAAATGAATTGAAATGTGTTGTAGGTAATGATATATATACAACACATTTTTTATTCTTGAAAATCAGTTACAAATGGATGGTCATAATTAGTGATTATGTTAAATATAGATTAATAGAGTGTTATGTGGAATGTTGTTAGAACTATGACACAACAAGAATATAACAAAAATTTTAGGGAGTATTGAACTGGTCATTTATTACATGACCTCTCTTATGGGAAGGTTCATAGTCTTCTACGGTACAAACAGTTCAATGATCATCGGTACTCTTAGGGAATAATGAATAATTGACATAGGAGTTTTGGTCTCTGAAATGAATACCTCATGTTTGCTTCATATTTAGCGATATAAGGATACCAAATATGGTCTTCAAAATTAGTGAAAAATAATGGGGATAGTGATTCTCTTAGATCATTGCATTGTTAACACATCATTAATAACTTTATTTCCCGTGAAAGAGGTTGATGAATCAGCGAGCAAAAAATAATTCATTAATGTTTTTGAATTTTTTTAATAAATTTTGATCAATTTAGATATTACATTGAGTCTAATTGCATCTTGATCAGTGGGTTTGAGGAGATTCAATGTTTTAGGTTAGGATCCATTATATAACGCTGACTAAAAAAGATCATGACAGTTTTTTTATAAGAGAATGTGATTATTGGGGAAAAAATGTTTCATGTTTATCATACTGAGTACATTTGAGTTGTTTAAGAATTTATAATGCCCATTTTATTTTTGATATCTTTTATTTTTGTTCATTGATAAGGACTCATTGTATTACTTCCAAACCCTGAATAAAGTTTGTGTATCAACTTAATATGACATACCCTATGTTTTATCGATCACTGTAGAATTGAAACCTAGTGGGTGTGCCATTGAAACTGTCAAATATTATTCACTATAAAGATTGCAATAATTTTAAGAACGATGATTTTTCATGAAAAATTGGTTAAAGAAATTGTATCATTTCCTGTTAATTGGATTTTGTTGTTGTGGTCTTGATGTTCAATGATACTGAGATCAATTTATGGAACCTATAATTTTGTACTTTTAGTCACACCATGGGAGAAATATGGGTGTTCAATATTGAGAACAAATATAATGTAGTGTGTTTTATTTCAAGGATGTAATGTGTATAACTCATTGAGGATGGTGATCGATAATGATTAATAGGACTTTTTCATTTCAGTTGAACTTCTTAAGAATATGATGTGCTATGGGGTTGGAGATTGTAAAGATACACATTGTTATGAGTTATGAAATTTGGAGAAGGGAAGATGTTTTAATATTATGGAAGGATTTTTTGAGAATCGGGGGTTGAACCACGGTAAGTTTTATTTAAATATATTGAAGATTCATTTTAAGGATTAAATGGAGACATGGTGGGAGATTAGAGACTCATAAATTCATTCCAGGAATCCTGAATAATTTAGGGTTCCGGCTATATCCACCACCTAGCTGGTAGCCCCCATATGCTATCTGTTTGTGTGGGACGAAGACCTTTTACATAGTTGGAACATACTAGATAGCTTGTGATCCCACATTAGTTCTTCAGTGGGATGCATTGTGTCTAATACACTATATGACCCTACAACCAACTAGTGGAACCTTAATTGTTAACCTATGGGGTGGGATATGAAATCTCTTCCTTACTCCCTTTTGGAATTATTTTCCATGAGTCTCCATTAGGATTAAGAAACATGGATCGATATTTAAAGGATCATTTAGTCATTCAACTATCATATCCTCCCTTGATGGGATCCTCTTAATATACGATATATATAGATAAAACCCAATAGATAATCTGGGTATGATCCATCATTATTTATTAATCAAGCTCTCATTAATCCTCATGTTTTGTTAGATCATTGTTTCATTAATCATTGATTATCCTATTAGGAATTTTTTACATTTACAATATATATATCTCTGAGTCCATATCATATCCCCTTCCATAGGATCATATGGATCAATGATTTATACTGAGAATGGTCTTCCTTTTTCAAATGGATAATGATTCAAACGAATGATGATGACATATAAAAGAATTATGGGGATTTTGATCTATATTGAAAGAGGATGTCTCATTATGATGAATGTATGATAGTTTTTGGTTTTCCATTGAAGTTATTTCCCTTGGTGATATCTTCTATGGTTCATTATTTGATTCAAATAAAATATTGGACCATGAAATTGAAATGGGTCATTTCATGCATTACAATCGATATTGTGAAAAGAGTGGCTAGAATTCTATTAGATGATGTTGTATCAAATCTTTGTATCATGGTCAATATAATCAAGGGGATAAAATTTATTTATATTATATATTCCTATTTATTGTTAGTATCTAGTTGTTATTATTCCATTAATGAATTCATAAGTCAGCTACAGACCATCCAGGTATGGTTATTCATGGATCAAGAAAAATGGTGAAACCCTATAAGTCCTTTGGAACATATGAATTTCTACATTTATTGAAAGATACTTTTAATCATTTAAATAATTATTATTTTTTATAATTAATTATTTGCATTTCTTGGGTGTGATTAGTACCTTGTGGTAATCTATGAAATAAAAAATAGCCTTCTGAGACTCAGAAAAAGATTATGGGATTAACTCAATTGGGAGTTGACTCCATTCATGTTAGGTGGTCCTTTATATTCTACCCTATAGTATTATGAATCATTTATTGGAATCCTATATGAGGGTTTTGTCATGGGATAACAACACTAAATTAATAATTGTTTTACGAATTCCTTGTAATTATTAATTAAATTACAATATAATATCCCTGACTAGTTAATGGAATAATTCATAATATTACTGATAAATGTTCCAAGGTCCATTATTAAACCATGGTAACTGTCTTGATATCGATCTCCAATTGATATTGTATGATATTATTAGTGTATGTGTGTATCACCCGAGATAAAATTTGATTCTTGGTCACATGTTTGCATGTTTAGCCTATGAGAACATGTTTATTTCTAGATAATATGTGTGTGTGAAGCCCATGAGGTCATTTTTATTCTTGATCACATGTGTTTGTAGGCTATGAGACCATGTCTAATTTTTGACCACATTTTTGTTCCTATACAACTTGGGATACAATCTTGGATGCTCAATCATATGTTAGTGCATCATGTGAGAATATTTTGGGATATTTGACCGCATGATGTGTGTATGTGTAACCCCATGATTCTTATGTTTTTTATGTTCACACATGTTGATTTAGATGGTTATGAATCATACTTGGAATTGAATGATATTAATATATCATCCATTATCATGGTATCATATATACTGTGCCACTAATTTTAAGTTCACTGTGTTGGTGGATCAATGTAGATTATCCTCTAAGGGGATGTGTCAAATGTTTGGTCAGCATCTACAATGTATTTCCCTTAGAGGGGAATGTGTTAGGATTTTTTGAACTATCTTTTTTATGGGATGGGTTCAGAAAATGATTTATTATATTTCTAGAATGAAACCTAATAAGGTACTGCTACGGTTCATGATGGCTTTGGGAGTCCATGACCGCTTAAAATACGATTGTTTATTGCAAACTTGTGAATTGGTTTTTAGTTTTATGTTAGTGAAATTATTTATTTCCAACAAAATTTTTACTGAAATTAACAAAATCATATACACTATAATAAATAGTTTGATAATGTAATATATTGGCAATTTTGTACAATGTTATACTCTAACACTAGATGGGAGGCCATGGAACATTGGTAATCGAGCATCCCTAAATTTATGGATTTATAGGTTAGGTTGAGGTTGAGATTTGATCAACTAATAGGATATATCTCTACGAGTCCAGATACTAGGAGAATGTTTGGTTTGTAGTTGGGTGAAAACCCTCATTGAGCATTGTCTGTTTCATTTGTATATGTGATCGAACTAGTTCATAGTGAGTATCCTCTATTTATTTATGATAATTTATATATTTTTTTCATCATTATATCATTGAAATCATATGTACATTTTTTCTATGTACTATTTTTATATATTTTTGTATGTTTGGTTATTTATGTGACATCACAGATCCAGATTCCACTCAACTAGTGCACCATTCTAGGTTGGCGACAATGCCTCAACTTTATTTCCCCAGATTCCAAATGGTACCAACTAAAAACAAGGCCCCTAGGAATGATTGTGGATAAACTATACCATAATTGTTATAGCATAATGTAGATGAATAAATAACAATACAATAGCTGAATCATTAAACAACATGTAACTGATATAAACAAAAAAAAATTGATGTGATAAATAACCAAGAATCGTTCAATACCAAAGATGGGGAAGCATGATATATGATATAAAGATGTAGCCAAAAAAGTACACTACGAAAATATATAATACATTTCTCAAAAAATAGACTTGGAAGAATCTCATGCCTTGACTCAGCCCCATGTTCTCCAACTCCTGATCCGCACATCAAGCCCCTATAGCATGGTGCTTTCCATGATCAACACCTACAAAAAATAATCTTTTTGGGACCAAATGCATGACCCATATTGGGTGTGAGACTAAATAACATAAGGAAACCACCTAGTATATGTGCCTATGTATCAGTGAGTATATTCAACTGGTAGTGTAAATAAATGAAACCCAATAAATATTGGTTACTCAAGAATGAACTAATAGATGTCTTGGAAGTCAATGTAAACAAGTATTGGTGAAAAATGAAACCAAGATTGTTCTTTTTCTTGGTAGATTCATAATAATTCTTTCCATTTCATAATTCAATTACATGGGATTATATAAATGTCTTCTGTTCCAACTTTGTTCCTAACGATCCCCTGAATAAAAGTAACTGTCAACACATGACATAATAACAATTTTATCATTTTCCAATAGTGCAAGCCCTGAGTATCTCTCAATGTATCCCCAGTTCGCTCGACATTTTATGTTAGCCTCAGTGAGCCTGACCACCCTATTCATGGCTCACTTACGTCATTTACATAATTATCCTCTTAAGCCCGTCCATTTTCTTTAAACCGAGACAATGGTCACCCAAGGTGTATAAGGTGTAATTAGTCACATGAACCTGAACTATTATTTTAAAAACTCATATGGCTTTCCCATAGATAATTACCTATTTGTATAATTTAATGAAATTACACATTCCTTCTCAAAAGCAACACATGTGAATTAAACAATAAAATGTCTTTAACGTAATAAACTCACAAGGTCTCTGTTTACATAATAACCAAAAATGTAGATTAAAATATTACATTTTTAAACATTGATAAATCACATTGGAAAAACATATAATAATTATGTCATTAAATTTAATCATTTACATTGTTTAACCTAAAAAATGTATCATATGGTCAATTCATATATTGAGAATTACATTTTTGACAACCAACGAATGGGATTTCATGCCATGAATCATAGGCATTCTCGACCAAATGGCCATCAAAGGGAAATGAACCAATTGGGTGGCACTAAATCAAGCTTCCCAGCCATAAACATGATTTCAAATCAACTAATTAATTACCACATAATCCATGAGAAATAATAGGGTTCATTATTCAATCATGTGACTCCCTAAATGTGGGTGAGCCACACTCCAACATATATAATCAACCAAATATTGATTGAAAGGAACAATACCACCTATATTGTACTCGTAAAATTCTCCCCATACATTGTTGGGATTTGATTCGACCTAGAACGGAGTATATCATCAAAATGAGAAAAAATTATCATCGTTTTGTAACTCAATCAGGAGATGAAATTAAGAAGAAAGGATAAAGAGGAATCTAGAGATCATCGAGATGAATACAATTAATATTATAGTTTTCAAAATAGGTATTATATGATTAAATAGGTGGAAAAATCCAATTCGTATTTTCATGGGTGTGCTGCTCCTCGAAGGGGGTCTGTTTTTGTCCATTTGGAAAAACAACACAACTACCCGACATAATAAATAAAAAATTACACGTTGTGTACTTTAGAATACATTCTTTATTTGTACTACTACAAGCTAGATCTTAACATTCCCATGTACCAGAATTTCTTGGCATGTATATCTACATGAACGACATGTACAAAAATGTATACGGTGTGTAGTCCCCTGCCACATCATGTAACAGGCCTGCAGATATCTCTTGACTTCTTTTCCCGCATTTTCTAATATATGAAGTGAAATGTGATGTTCTGTACCTCTATATAATAACATGGTTCTTACAAACGTTACCCTTAAATCAATTCATCCTCAAATTTCCCATTTGATGTTGATGAAGAAATATATGAGAAAAACTCGGGACACTGTGTTTGTATGTTGTCCTACCATTCCCATGTCTCATTCTACACTCAGCAATGCAACCATAGCACCCATAACAAAGGAACAAACTAGCCTCATATACACTTCATACTACAATCCACAATACGATTTAGATATTCCTCATAGGACACATCATACTACAACTCCACTTACATGGGTTGAAAGGTATGAGATGGGTCCAAAAAAATATGTCCCAAATGAGAAATGTGGAAGATTTTGTGAAAATACATGTACCTATGAGGGAAATAAAGTCTATAGGAAACCTGCCTAACTATCTCCACTATTTTTAACAAACTGATGTATCACAGGGAATAAAAAACTTCTCTCCTGATCCTCTTGTTTCCCAACATTGGGGTGACACATAGGAAAACTTATTCTCTGACCTCGAACACCAATGTTCATCCTCGGTGATTGACATGTGATTTCTGAAATGACTGTGTAGTTTCCATATGATTCATAATCAAGTGATACTTTTTAGTGGTATCTTCAATAGATGAGGTCCCAGCGTCGCTGCCTCCCTAGCCTCCAACCATCACAGGTGTGATCAGAATGGCCTACCTTATAAAGGCTCTTATATTTTAATATAAGTATTATCTTGTATGCTAATTTTTAATCAAAATCATCCCAAAGTATGTGTCTCTTATAAGAACCCATGAAACCGATGATGCATACCTGATGTAGGTCCTCCAACACCTAATTTATACTCTCTAACTGGACATCAGTCTGAGGGTGGTATGTTTTTCTTAGAAGCACCTATATACCCAACTTCCTTTGTAGCCCTTTCGATAAACATGAAGTAAATTGGTCATCCCTATTTGATAATATAGAATGAGGAACCTATGTAGTCGTATAATCTCCAAAATGTATAACCGTCCAAGTTCATCAACATTAATGGTTTCTTTGATTGGAATAAAATATGCAACCATCATAATCATATCAACCACAACCCATACTACATCATAACCTCAAGGGGACCTCAGTAAGCCCATCACGAAATCCATCAGGATTTCATACGATTTTTTCGTAGAAAGGGGGTAGCTGCTGAAAATGATTGGTTGTTCATTGATTCTCCACCTTTACCTACTGACAGGTGGAACATTTCATGAAAAAAACAGCAACATCTACCTTCATATCTAGACACACGTACTGATGATGTAAAAACTAATAAATCTTGGAGACACCAATATGAACTTCCCAAACTAAAGCATTAAAATCCCATATCATATCCTCATAAATGTCTGTTGAAACACATACACAAACCTATATCCATAGAACGTCTTCTTCACCAATGGTCCCACTATGTTGAGGGTCCTCACCTAACATACTATCTTGTAGATGAAGGCCTTTAAAATATATTAGCTACCACATCCTCACTCAATCTATTATGGTGGAGGTAATTGTTAAGGAGTCATGAAATGTATGCCCCTAACTATTGTCCACCTCTAGATGTATCTTATATGACAACTCAATTTTCTATCACATGCTATTGGTATACTATAGTTCCTTTATTTGAGGTCTCTTGCTCAGTTCATTGGCCACTACATTGTCTTTCCTAGGAATGTTAGAAAGCTTGATGTTAAAATACTAAATGTATTCCACCCACCTTCACTTCCTTAAATTGATATAAAATTGAGTAAAGATGTACTTGATGATTTTGTGGTCTATATACACCACAAAAAGACCCCCCAATGTACTGTCTCCAATAGAATAAGGCATGAAAAAACCACTACTATCTACAGTTCGTGTGTCATGTAGTGACTCTCGTGTGGAATAAACTGTCGAGACCCATACAAAATGATTTGATCCCATTACATAAGAAATGCTCCCAGTCAGATACCTATTGTTTCACATAACATAGTGCATCTCCTTCTCCACTCTGGAAAAATTAGTATTAGTGATGATGTTAATCTCCCTTTTTACACTTGAAATTTTTTCTTGCGTTAATATGATTAGACGTACATCACACCCTTGTTTTTAACTTCTTTCATCAGGACTTCTAAGTATGAGAAGTCATGTGTGAAATTCATGTAGTAACAAGCCAGACCTTTAACACTCCACAGCTCAATTATGTTCATGGGATTCTCCTAGATAAATACTGCTCTCACATTCTCTTGGTCCACTGATACTCATGTATCTGAGATGGCATGACCTAGGAAGTGAATCTGATCCATTCATAAGGGAATCCTTGTTAGCATAGAATATAACTGATGCTCTCTCAGTAAATTTAGAATGAATTCAATATGGTTGTCATGGTCGGGTCAATTGTCACTATAAACCAAGATTTCATCCATGAAAATCACTACAAATGAATCTAGATAAATATTTAACACTCAGATCATTATTTCCATGAAAACTATTGACACATTCGTGTGACCACACAACATAACAAAATACTCATATAGACCATACCCACTTTCAAATTATTTGTGTGATATGTCTGATGGTATGACATGAACATTATGATAACCAGGTCTAATGTAGATATTATTTAATAACTGATATCCTTGGTGCATATTAATGATATCATCTATATGTTGAAGAGTATACTTTTACATTACCGTCAACAGGTTCAATTTTCTATAGTCCATACATATCCTGAGTGTACCATACACTATTTTCACAAAAAAGACAGGAAAACCCCACAGAGAAGTATTGATTACGATAAAACCATTTACCATTAAATAGTATTGCTACCTATTGAGATCTTTCAATTCCATCATATCCATTCTGTTATGAGGAATAGATACTGGAGAATATCCTAGTACTAGCATGAAAGAGAACTCTTGTCACGACCTGTCCTCGGGGCTCGTGTCGTGACTACCCCAAACCCTCCTTCCATAGTCCAGGGGCTGGCGAATAGCACCAAGGTGTAAATCCCGGTAAAAAGGGAAGGCACTGCCTTTGTAAAGTAACCAAACACCACAGAGAAAGCAAGCAGTAGAAGTAAACACTATGTAAAAACTGGGTACAACCATAAGTGCGGAAAAGTAAGTGGGCCAGTATACAAACCCAAACTGAAAGTAAAGTACAACTGGAAAGGGAAAACAACAACTGTAAAGTCAAGCTGCAACGTCGAACTGTCTACTGGAAATCCCACCTGAAGGGTGGGTACAGATAGCCTCCACTGCTCCTCGGGTCCAGCCGACCGCTCCGAGTACGTTCCGCCCAGTGGTCCACCTCCAGGTACCGTCCTGCTCCGCATGCCACTACCACGATCAACACTGTCCGTCGTCTGCAACCAACACAACGTAGTGCGGGCATAGCCCGTGAAGGGGTGAGTATAAGCTACTCAGTAGGGACCTCGAGACCCCCGAAGGTCTTCCAAAATCCACAAAGGATAATCCACAAGGGAAAGATGAAATCACAAAGTAACATCCGACACAACTTAGGTATATGCCCATACATATACCTAAGTCATCAATTCTCGTTCGGCTCCAACATCCGAGCCCAAGTACAACCCAATCCACATTCGAAAGAAAAACGTAAATCCACACAGGATAGCACAACACAATCCACATAGGAAATCCAAACAGGATTCAGCTCACACAGGTATATTTCTTCATATGATGATAGAGATGATCAGATATAGCCACTGATTCATCTAATCCATCGGACCCACAAAGGATAGATAGTTATTAACCCCCGCAATGACCCACAAAGGATCTGACCCACATTGGATCGATAGGTAACTATCCCCTGCAATGAACCACAAAGGATCTGACCCACAGAGGATCGATAGGTAACTAACCCCCGTAAAGACCCACACAGGATCGGACCCACACAGGATCAGTAGGCGCTGGCCCACACAGGGCCGCTGAGCGCTGAACCACACAGGATCAGACCCACACAGGATCGGTAGCACTGATCCACAAAGGATCGATGAGTTCTGTAGTCGTCACCGTCGAATCCACAAAGGATCTCTACATAGTCGTTGTCGTCACAGTCGCATCCAGCTCTTGGGTTCCAGCACACAGCAAGCTCGTTCGGGAGGGTCTGCTCCACGAGCCGAGTGGCTGATACATCAACTGACACATAGTCCAGAGTTGATGTATCCAAAAGTTCTGTATCGTCAACTGGAACTCAACATCGCAGACGGCGCGTCAATCGGACACCCGGTCTGAGAGTTATTGGCCTTTTTGTTCCAGGGGCCCGGTTGGTTTTTAAGGAAAACCCAACACGACCGTTCTACACCTGCGTCCAAACCTCGGGCGGAGTAAGACACAATATCTGTCTCACTTAGAGGAATCCAACAAAGTCAACGACACGTCAATCAGACGTTCGGAGCTTAAGAGATGAGTGATTTTTCTCCAAGGGCCCGGTTGGTTTCGTGTACGAACCAACCCTGCTGAACCCAATGTATTCCGAAACCTTGAGTGCGATATACTGAAACGACCGTCTCGATGCAAGGATCGCATCACAACTGACGGTGCGTCGATCGGAGGCCCGTAACACAAGTTATGGGCATCCGACCGGAAGAGACTCGGTATTAAGGGGTTCGGGCCCGGTCTGACACGACCCGATACACCCAGGGTCGGCCCGAAACGGGTTGACCTGAATCGGGTCCGGATCCGGCCCGCTTGGGCGCGGCCGGGCCTAGGCGCGCTGGCCAGGCGCTCGGCCAAACGGCCGAGCGTGCGAAGGGGGGGGGGGGGGGGGGGGCTGCCCCCCTTGTTTTTGTAACCGCAGCCCCCATTAAGTGGGGCCGCTGAGCTGGCCTCCGGGGGTTTGTAACCCCCAGCCTTCCCTTGTCCGGTCGGCCTGCTCTGGCCGGCCGGCTTCTGGCGCAACGGACCGGCGACGACCGGTCCTCCCAGCTCCGACACCGGCGGCCCGGAACCGTCCACGACCTTGGTTCACCCGGCGCGGCTCGACAGCGCCGCACCCCTCCGCCGTGGCCCAACTCCGGTCGCAGTGTCTTCGGGTTTCTCTGACGCAGCGCGACAGCGTCATGTCCTGGTTCAATTTCACGGTGCGGCGCGACGGCGCCACGCTTTCCTTTCCACACGATCCCGCGCGGTGCGACGACACCGCATCTTTCCCGTTTCAATCCACAGTAGAAACAACAACATAGGTAAGGGAGGAGGGTCGGCCGTGTTTGTGCGGTCCGGCTCCCTCTCGTTAATCGATAGAAAATGGTCAAAATTTACGAAGAACGTCAAGGTAGAAATCACTAACAAAAATAAAATAACCCCTACCTCGAGCGTAGCTTGAAAAGAGGTTTGTCGAATGAGGATTCGTCGCAGAATATCCGTAGCGGAAAGATACGCCGTGGAAGAAGACGTCGTTGGCGTCGAGGTATACTGCGTCGTGTAGTCCGTTTCCGAGGACTCGACATTCTTCATTAGAGATAGAGGCGTTCTTCGCGTTCTTCTTCAAAGACGAATATGTTCCTCAAGTTCCTTAACCTTTTCTCCCAAAGACTCCACAACAAGAAATCCAACCCTTAATAAAATAATCCCACACTTATTTTATTAACATGACATGAGTCTGAATTTCAAATACACAAATTAAACTCACTTCATTAATATCATAAGTTATTAAAACTTATGTTATCAAATTTAATAGTGAGTTGAGGTAGTTATGGTAAGTGAAGGGGTGGGGTTCGTGTGGGCCCCACCACCCTCATAAACTCCCATGGGAAGTTGGGTAGATACCCAACATCCACCGAAATCATAAATCCACATAGAGAAAATAAAAATTGTAGTTAAATTTTTATTTTAACTTCCACAATTTTTATGAACCTCTCTCGTGAAAACGAAACTGCAGAAAAGGTGTTTCTAAGCAATTATCAGCGCTGCAGTTCCATCGGTGCCCTCAGAATTCGATTCTGAGCACCAGTTCAAAAGTTATAAATTCTCGCTCATTTGTTCACTAAACATACCCGAGCTAAACTTCGGAAAATGATTTTGGGCACACCCTGCCTCAGAATCAGGTGCCGTCAGAAACTGCATTCTTCTAAAATCCCAATGAAAATTAAGAAAAAAATTTCCTTGAATTTTATTGGTCTTTACATTACTCCCACCTCAGGTATTTACGTCCCTGTAAGGATACATCATAATCTAGGGAAACAAAAGTGGGTACTGAGCATGCATCTGAGCCTCCCACTCCAAAGTGATCTCCGGGAGATTATTGTGCTTCCATCTGATGCGCACAAGAGGAATCGACCATCCACATATGACCTGCTTCTGTCGATCCTCGATCTCCACTGAGACCTCCGCAAAAGTGTCCCCATCATCAATGTCCAGCTCCCCATGGTCAATGATATGCATCGGTTCGTGCACGTATCTCCTCAGTGGAGATACGTGGAAGACGTCGTGTACCCGGTGCAAATGAGGTGGTACAGCCAGGCGATAATCCACCTCGCCAATCCTGCTGAGGAACTGGAATGGTCTGATGAAGCGTGGAGACAACTTGCCGCCTTGTCCAAATCTCTGTATACCACGTCGAGTTGAGACTCAGAAGAAGATGTGGTCGCCATCCTCAAACTCCAGTGGCCTCTGCCTCCTGTCCGCATAAGACTTCTGCCGGCTCTGAGCTGTCCTCATCTGCTCCTGGATGACCTGGACCTTCTCTATCATGACCTGAACCATCTCTGGTCCCACAAGTGCTGACTCCCCAGGGTCTGTCTAGCACAAAGGAGATTTGGAAGGTCTGTCATACAATGCCTCGTATTGTTCCATCCTGATGATGGAGTGGTAGCTGTTGTTGTACACAAACTCTACTAAGGGTAGGTGGTCCTCCCAGCTACGACCCAAGTCGAGCACACATGCGCGAAGCATGTCCTCGAGAGTCTGAATGGTCCTCTCTGTCTGACCATCTGTCTCAGGGTGGAAGGAGGTTCTCAGACGTAGTTGCATCCCGAACACCTCCTACAACCCCTTCCAAAGCCAGGAAGTAAATCGAGCATCTCGATCGGAGACGATAGATGATGTCACACCGTGAAGCCGTACAATCTACTGAACGTAGATTCATCCCAAGCTCTCCACTGAGCCCTGCTCTCTGATGGGTAAGAAGTGTGCCGACATGGTGAGTCGGTCGACAATCACCCAAATGAAGTCGTCACCTCTGGAAGAGCGTGGAAGTCCATTCACGAAGTCCATAGATATGCCGTCCCACATCCACTCCAGGACCTCTAAGGGTTGTACCAAGCCTGCTGGTACCTGGTGCTCCGCCTTCACCTACTGGAAAGTGAGGCATCGAGAATCGAACTCTGCCACAACCATCTTCATGCCCGGCCACCAGTGTTGTCGTCTAAGATCCGGGTACATCTTTGCCAATCTAGGATGTACCGCCAAGTGAGAAGTGTGAAATTCTCTTAGCACCTCCTCCCATAATACAATTGGTACCAAGGTACGTCCTCTGAAAAGGACGTCGTTCTCTACTCCAAAGGAGAAACCAACAGGTGCCTGCCCTGAGGATATCTGTGCAGGTCGCGTCTCACAGTCAGCTTCCCCACGTTGTGCCTCTCTGACCCGCTGTAGTAGTGGAGGAGTGACTATGAGAGACTGAAGGAAGGCTGCTCCATCTCCATCCATGAAGGATATCTGCAAAGCGGCTAGCTTCTCTGTCACCTCCTCAAGTAGTTGAATGCATGTCCTCCTGCTGAGAGCATCGGCTACTACGTTCCCCTACCCGAGAGTATAAACTATCTCAAAGTCATAGTCCTAGAGGAACTCGAGCCATCGTCGCTGTCTCAGGATCAGGTCCTTCTAAGAGAAGATGAACCTGAGACTCTGATGGTCAGAAAATACTGTAAAGCACTCGCCCATCAGGTAGTTTCTCCATGTCTTTAGAGCGAAGACCACTGCTGCTAACTCCAGGTCATGGGTAGCATAGTTCTGCTCATGCTGCCTTAACTAACGTGATCCAAAGGAGATCACTACCCGCTCTTGCATCAGGACACATCCGAGTCTGGTCCCGGATGTATCGCAGAAATCAACGTAGCCAACTCCCTCCTCCTATAGCCTCATGATAGGCGCGCTGGTCAATCTCTGTTTCAGCTCTTGGAAGATCTGTTGACATCTGTCTGACCACACGAAGGGTTTCCCCTTCCTCCTTAATGTTGTACAAAGCTGCAAAGAGTTCTCCTTTGCCGAAAAGGGAAATCTGGTCTCATCCCCTAGATGAACCACGTTCCTTTCCTAATATAGTCAATCTCGTCATGATTAGTTAATTAATGGAATTAATTACGTCGTAAGGCCTCGACGCTTCTACCAATAGATCCAACTGTTACTCTTGCCTCCAAGGGTTGAGTCACACTGTTGGCATTAGTGTGTGGTCACTGGTTCTCCTCCAGTAAGAATCTCGCAAGTGAGGGTCAAGTCAACATTTTTTTTAACCGGCACCTCTTAGTATTAAAAAACAAAAGACAAGAAAACAAACATCACTATTGCAAGCGTCTTTTATTACTTCAAATCAAAGTACAAGGACACATGGAAATAGAAAAAATGAGGTTATAGGCATAATGGGAAAAGGCCTCTATGCCTGGAGTTAGACCCGCACTTGTCCACCCGCTTCCAGAGCTCCATGATCGTAAGCTTCTGCTTCCTGAAACTGTGCTCTCCCCTGAGGTCGGGGTGGAACTCCTGGTGGTGGTGGTGGTAGAGCCTCAAAGCATCGCCCACCACCTACTGCTCGGCCAGCTCCTCTGCCTCGTCCGACTGCTCCCTGCAGACCACCATGGTCGAACCTATGCATATGCCTAGGTGGTTCCTCAATCATCTACTTCTCCTCTGCATAGCGGGTCGGGCAGTCATGAGCCATGTGTCCCTACCCGCCGCATGCATAGCACTGTCTTCCACTCATAAGACTGGTTCTGTTGCATGTGCCCACACCTCTGAGCTAGTATCCTATGGTCGTCCACCTGATGGTCTGGCCCGCTTGGACCTCTGTGACATCTTTCTACTGCCAGCTGCAGAAGACTCTACCACGTGTCGCCCTGCGGTAGGTCTCGCCGGTGGTGTAGACTCAGCAAGAAATCTCTCGATCAAAAGGGCTCGCTCCAGTACTCCTTCCTGAGTCGGAATGCAGAGGGAGATCAGTGATGCTCTGATCTCATGTCTCAATCCCTGCTCAAAGGTCCGAGCCCAGAAGAATGGGTCCCATACCATGTCTGTCGAGTAGCGCGAGAGATTGGTAAATCTCGCCGAGTACTTGGCGACTGTCAAGCTGCCCTACCGCAGCTGTAGAAGCGGCTGGATGCGTACCACAAGGAGGGTGGCTAGGATGAACTCTGAGTGAAAGAGGTTCTCAAAGTCCATCCAGAGAAGAGATGTCACATCGTTCACCTAGAGAATCATGTTCCACCATCTGCCTGCTGCCGTGTGCAGTAGGCTCGATGCGAGGATCACCATTAGGTCTGTTGGTGTCCTCACTAACCTGAAAACTCTCACCACTGCCTCCATCCAGTCCTCGGCTGCCTTGGGGTCCGTCTCCCCACGGAACATGGGCAGTCGCTGATGCTGGAACTCGTGCAGTGCACTAAGGCGACGTGCATCGTCAGCGGCTGGGGCTGGAAGCATCGGTGGTTGGGCGGGTAGAGGTACTGTCGGTGCTTTAGCTGTCAAAGGTCCTTGTACCGAGGCCTCGTCAATCGGTGGGCTGTATTCACGCTCAACTCTCGGAACCCTAGCTAGCTGCCATCGTGGGGCCATCCTGAAAAGAAACAGGTGCGCCCCGGCCAAATAGTATACCTGGTGAGCTGACATAATGTAATCACAAAGAAAACATGAAACACGCATGCAATCAATGTTTTCATGCATTAAGTTGGAAATCAGAAGTCAGGGTCCTGGTGTATGGATACGTCGGCCGCCGCACCAACACTGGACTCCCTGAACTGATAACCACACCCAATACGCGTAACACTATTGCTTCACATAGAAAAATATCAGAGTCCAAAGTTCTACAGTAGAGTTGAACTCCTCTGATACCAATTTTTCACGACCCGTCCTCGGGGCCCGTGCCGTGACTACCCCAATCCCGCCTTCCATAGGCCAGGGGCTGGCGACTAGCACCAAGGTGTATATCTCGGCAAAAAGGGAAGGCATTGCCTTTGTAAAGTAAACAAACACCACAGAGCAAGCAAGCAGTAGAAGTAAACACTAAGTAAAAACTGGGTACAACAGTAAGTGCGGAAAAGCAAGTGGGCCAGTATACAAACCCAAACTGAATGTAAAGTACACCTGGAAAGGGAAAACAACAACTGTAAAGTAAAGCCGCAACGTCGAACTGTCTACTAGAAATCCAACCTGAAGGGTGGGTACAGACTGCCTCCACTGCTCCTCGGGTCCAACTGACCGCTCCGAGTATGTACTGCCCAGTGGTCCACCTCCAGGTACCGTCCTGCTCTGCAAGCCACTACAACGATCATCATTTTCCGTCGTCTGAAACCAACACAACGTAGTGCAGGAAGAGCTTGTGCATGGGTGAGTATAAGCTACTCTGCAGGGACCCTGAGACCCCTGAAGGTCTCCCAATATCCATAAAGGATAATCCACAATGGAAAGATTCAATCACGAAGTAACATCTGACTCTACTTAGGTATATACCCATACATATACCTAAGTCATCAATTCTCATTCGACTCCACCATCCGATCCCAAGTACTACCCAGTCCACATAGGAAATCAAAACATAAATCCACACGGGATAACACAACACAATCTACATAAGAAATCAAAACAGTATTCATCTCACATAGGTATACTTCTTCGTATGACGATAGAGATGATCAGATATAGCCACTAATTCATCTAAGCCGTCGGACCCACAAAGGATCGATAGGTACTAACCCCCACAATGAACCACAAAGGATCTGACCCACACAGGATCGATATGTAACTAACCCCCACAATGACCCACAAAGGATCTGACCCACATAGGATCGATAGGAAACTAACCCCCGCAAAGACCCACACAGGATCAGACCCACACAAGATCTATAGGCGCTGGCCCACACAGGACCATTGAGCAATGACCCACACAGGATCGGACCCACATAGGATCGGTAGCACTGATCCACAAAGGATCGTTGAGTGTTGTAGTCGTCGTCGTTGAATCCAATGAGGATCTCTACACAGTCATCATTGCCACTGTCGCAGCCAGCTCTTGGGTTCCCGCACACAGCAAGCTCGTTTAGGAGGGTCCACTCCACGAGCCACGTGGTTGATAAATCAACTAACACATAGTCCAGAGTTGATGTATCCAAACGTTCTGTATCGTCAACAGGAACTCAACGTCGTAGACGACACCTCAATCAGACGCCCGGTCTGAGAGTTATTGTCTTTTTCATTACAGGGGCCCAGTTGGGTTTTAAGGAAAAACCAACCCGACTATACTCCACCTGCATCCAAACCTCGGGCGGAGAAAGCCAAAATATCTGTCTCACTTAGAGGAATCCAACAAAGTCGACGACATGTCAATCGGATGTCCGAAGCTTAAGATATGAGTGTTTCCACTCCGAGTGCCCAGTTGGTTTCGTGTACGAGCCAACCCAGCCAAACCCAAAGTATTCTGAAACCTTAAATGAGATATACCTAAACGATTGTCTCGATCCAAGGATCACATCGCTACAGACTGTGCATTGATCGGAGGCCCGTAGCACACGTTATGGGCTTCCGAGCAGAAGAGACTCGGTATTAAGGTGTTCGGGCCCGGTCCGACCCAGCCCGATACCCCCAGGGTCGGCCCGACCGGGTCGACCCGAACCGGCTCTGGGTCTGGCCCGCTTGGGCATGGCGTGGCACTCGGCCAAACGACCGAGCATGCGAAGGGGGGGGGGCCTGCCCCCCTGGATTTTGTAACCGCGGCCCCCCTTAAGGGGGGCCCCAGAGCTGGCCGCCGGGGGTTCGTAACACCCGACCTTCCCTTGTCTGGACGGCCTGCTCTAGCCGGCCGGCTTCTGCCGCCACGGACCGGTGACGGCCGGTCCTCCCAGCTCCGACGCTGGTGGCCCGGAACCGGCCACTGGTCACCCTGCTCCGCCGCGGCCCAGAACCGGCCGCAGCCTTGGTTCATTTGGTGCGGTGCGACGGCGCCACACCCCTCCGCCGTGCCCCACTCCGGTCGTGGTGTCTTCGGGTTTCTCCGACGCGACAAGACGACATCGCGTCCTTGTTCGATTTCACTGCGCGGCGCGAAGGCGCCGCGCTTTCCTTGTCGTACGATCTCGCACGGTGCGACGACACCACGTCATTCCCATTTCAATCCAATATAGAACCAAAAACATAGATAAGGGAGGAGGGTCGGCCATGTTTGTGCGGTCCAGCCCCCTCTCGTTAATTGATAGAAAATTGTCAAAATTTATGAAGAACGTCAAGGTAGAAATCATGAACAAAAATAAAATAACCCCTACCTCGAGCATAGCATGAAAGGAGGTTCGTCGAACGAGGATTCGTAGCGGAATATCCGTCGCGGAAAGAGAAGTCGTGGAAGAAGACGTCGTCGGCGTCGTAGTATACTGTGTCACGTAGACAGTTTCCGAGGACTCGACGTTCTTCGTCGGAGATCAAGGCATTCTTCGCATTCTACGTTGAAGAAGAAGAAGTTCCTCAAGTTCCTTAGTATTTTCTACCAAAGACTCCACAACAAGAAATCCAACCCTTAATAAAATAATCCAACACTTATTTTATTAACATGACATGAGTTTCAATTTCAAATACTCACATTAAAATCACTTCATTAATATCATAAGTTATTAAAACATAAGTTATCAAATTTAATTGTGAGTTGAGGGAGTTATGGAATGTGAAGGGGTGGGGTTCATGTGGGCCCCAACTCCCTCATAACCTCCAATGGGAAGTTGGGTAGTTACCCAACATCCACCCAAAGCTTAAATCCACTTAGAGAAAATAAAAATTGTAGTTAAATTTGTATTTTAACTTCCACGATTTTTATCAACCTCTCTCGTGAAAACACAACTCTGGAAAAGGTGTTTCTAAGCAATTTCCGGTGCTGTGGTTCCATCAGTTCCCTTGGAATTCGATTCCGAGCACCGGTTCAAAAGTTATAAATTCCCGCTCATTCGTTCACTAAACATACCCGAGCTAAACTTTGGAAAATGATTCTGGGCACACCGGGCCTCGGAATCAAGTGCCGTCAAGAACTGCGTTCCTGTAAAATCCCAAATAAAAATAAGAAAAAAGTTTCCATGAATTTTACTGGGCTTTAAAACTCTACCTCTATCACTAAAGCTGTGTCTGAATATTCATTTGGGAAGGCATTTTGGAAATAAAAAACCAATGGAGGAAAATATTTCTAACAAGTCCCCTAATTATCTAGGAATAAACTAGAGATCTATGCTATCTTCCCACCCAACCCATGATGCTCATGTCCATCATAGCTCTCATTTATATCCCATTAACCATTTTTTAGAAATGATCTTCCCTTTGGTAATGTGAAACACATCCTGTAGAGATATTAGGCAACAATGGCCTGAATGAACATTAGCTAATACATAATGAGGATGACCTAAAATACTATCATATTTAGGAAAAAGAGATCACAAACCATGTGAAACCAACCAATCTCAAGAGGGATTTCCTTTCACTATCACAAACCTAACATTATATTACCTAACAGAGTGCCTAGTTTCGTAACATCATCAGAAATGAAAACAAAGTGCCCATGTGTCTTCACAACATACACATATTTGAAACTAGGAGAATACCCAATATTAAAAAGTGAATAAGTTAAAATGCAGGTGACTATAAGATTGCCTTGAATAGTAGATGATCTGGGAACCTTCTCTTAATGGATCTTCTACACTACAATGTCTAGATAGTACCACATCCTTATGACATAGCCTAGCTACCCTGAGCTGATCCACTCTGTTCTCTCTAAACTCGTGGGGTCTGGTTTCCATGACCATAAACACTACCTCATCTTTAATGGATTCATGTATTATGGCTGTTCAACTAGTGAGAAGCTATTTTCCTTTATCCTGAATGTGAATTTGGTGCAGACCCTTTCCCACTAGATGTCGGAAGATAAGTACTACGTAAACGTTTTAAATGGCCCATATTACTACAATCTCGGCACATGACTGATTCCATTGGGAATTGTGATATAGTGTTAATGATTCTTCCACACTAGAAGCACCTCTCCAAACTATAGGATGATATGTTCTATGTATTATATTCTATGTATGTTATCTCTATATGAAACTTCCTGCTATTAGTTGAAACAGTACCAGATATCAGTGTTGAACCATAGAGGCTCACACCTTCAAATTCCCTATAATTATACTCAGTAATGAGTGGATAGTTCACTATAGTAGATACTTTAGATAGCCAAAAGATATTAACATATGGGAAAATTTAATACCAGATACCATCCTCGAATATCCAAGCCTTTGAAAGATCGTCACCCATCCGAATATGTAAAAAGTGATGGATCTTAGTAAAGTAGGAAAAGTATTCCATTACTAATAAAGAACCCTGCACCTGATGCATAAACTCATATGATTTTTCAACCCTCATAGTCTTGGTTTTGAATTATTTATATAAGAAAATCTAAAAAACATCCAATTCCATGTCCCGATGCCACACTATCTGAGTAGTAACTTCCCACCACCTCTTTGTGTAATCACACAACATATTTTTTGCGTTCTTGAACATCCTCTTAATAGACATCTAATGTTGATCAATGATATATAACATTGCCTCTAGACACAAATCATCATCATATGGCTCGCCTTCCCCCAAAAACGTGGGAGGATATTGCTAATTGAAGACTCAAGATAGCTAATGCATTGAATTTTTAGGGTAAGGTGCTCTCTTGAATGTCTGCATAAACCACATAAGGCCCATATACAACTATGCATCATCACCTACATCTGGTATAACAAGTAGCATTATTGGAGGGTCAACTATTATCCCATGGCCTACAATTTCTTGGGTATTATTATAACCACTCTCTTGTCATACTAAGGGAGGTCATCATAGAGCCATGGCTTTACAAGGTCAAGCGCACACCTCTATTCAAGTTGTGATCATGGTTCATAGTTCATGAGTTTCAAGAACGATACAGGTGAACAAAATCATCAAAACTACAAAACATTTCTGTAGACGGGATGTATAACCTATACATGGTGTGTCCCTTTAATCACTCATATAGGAGTGTAACTCATCCTTCCTTTTTCATCTAAACGTCCTAGGTACATGGAATGTCTGGATAACACATGGCGTATACTCAATTCCTCCCACCTTACCATGTACATTTACATGTCTAGAGCCACATGGGTCATCATATGTAAGAATACATGGGGTGTACATAAGGTACACGAAAAGTTGTAATCAAACCCAAAAATCCATGTTTTCACTCGAATTTCTAGTGACACGGTCGACTTCCACATGGAATGTACATAGAGTACACAGTGTCTACATGAAAAAGTTCTTTTCTTCCCAAAAAAGAGAACACATGGCATGTTTTCAGAGGGCCACACATTGTGTTGTCTGGGATTCCAGACAGTAACCTTCAGAAACATCCCCAGAACCCCTTTTTCATAAAATAAGGATATAGTGTGCCCAATTCTGATCTATGAGGGCATATTCACTCCATGAATAAAAACATGGATTCCATGTTTAGCACATAAAAACAAAATATATATCCTATGGATGAAACATTATCCACCAAATTTTGATCCAATAAGGACCATACTCATCGGGATCAAAAATTTTGGGTCCATCCAATTCAACCATTACACATTCCAATACACCTATAACGACAAAATGCATATCGTTCATGGTACATGTCAAATAATCATGAAAACCTATCATGACATCTATCAAAACAACATGTAATCATTAATCATCTATAAATGGAATGGAAAGAATGCATGGAATGTGATTTCTAACTAGTTCTTATATGATGAATGAGACGGAATACCTTCATATCATCATGTTGCATTAATATAGAACCACAATGATATCTATAATAACAACACAAAACAATTTAATCACCCAATAAAGAAATCTAATAACTTTTAATAGCTCAAAATCCAAAAACTAAAATTTCATTCAAGGAAATTTGGAGTTACCATGTATGTGGGGTGGCTACTTATTAGCACATTATAGTACAAAATACCGTCTATTTCCATTAATGTATATCATCATCTAATAATATAGAAAAATAGAAAATAAAAACTTCTTTGACACCCCATTGTATTGTCCTGGATCTGGATGCCACTGAACCAGTTCCCCATACACAGTTGTCCACATGGCCTCAAGTGCATTTCCCCAAATGCAAGATGGTGCTGACTAGTAGTGAGGGCCTAGGTTATGATAGTGGGGAAAATATTCTCTCATTAGAAGAGTGTAATGAAATAGAATAAATAATAATACAACAGTAGAAGTAGTCAACATAATACAACTGAAATAAACAATGGAAGACTAATAAGAAAAATATCCTAACATCGATCCATAAAAATGATGATGCATCAAGTTATATATATTAAGAGTGTATCAAAAACAAGTCTACTACTGCAATACACAATATATCTCTCAAAATAAAAATAGAATCAAAATAGGCTATGAAGTATCAGAAGCCTCGACTCTGTCCCATTATCTCATTCTCCTAAGAAGCACATCGATTTCCTGCATCAGGGTGTTTTCCTGGATCAACAACTTGAATCATATAATCTATTTGGGCACAAAATCATGATCTAAACAGATTGTGAGACTAAATCCCTATTTGAAACCACCAATGATCTATGACTATATGTCAGTGAGTATATGAAACATGTAGTTTACATAAAGTAAAATCAGTAAATTGTGGGTACATAAAATTATGCAAACAGATATCTCATATGAAAAATTAAAAATCTATATTTGAAGGCCTAAACCAAGCTAGTTATTTGGCTTAGATGTCGCATCATAACTTGTTCCATCTCATTATTTAATTCCATTAGATTATATAAATGTCGTGAGGTCTGTCCTAGGCCCAACGACCGCCCGTATAATAGTAACCATCATCTTGTGACATAACAATCTTTTAATCATTTTCCAACAGATCCCAACCAAGGAATACCTCAATTGATCCTACGTTCTATTGGAATTTTAAATAGTCCTCAATTACCCCTACCTCACTATCCATTGAATTCTTGAGAGCTTTACATAACATACCTCTTGAGCCCACCCATTGTCTTTTAATTGAGAAAATGGTTCGCACAAGGTATATAAGGTGCAATTTGTCACATGAGACCAATTGTGTATTTTAACTAAATCTTTGGATCAACCTTTTTTATATCCTCCTTTAATAATTTAATTAAATTACATATTACATCTCAAAAGAAACACATGTGAATTAAATTATAACATGGCTATAAAAAAATCAACTCTTGTGGGGTCAGTTTACATAATAATTGACACATGTAAATAAAACAATTACATAGTTAAAATTGGATAACTCGCATGAGTAAAACATATAACAATCCTATAATTAAATTTAAACATTTACAAGGTTTTACATGATAATAATATAAGGTAGGAAATTCATATAATGACAAATATATTTTTAACAACATAGGAAAAAGATTTTAATTAATGTCTCATAGAAATTCTCATCAAAACAGCTATCCAAGGGAAACTAACCCATGGGGTGGCCCTAAATCATGGTTCAAAACCATTAACATGCATTTAAATCATCTAATTATATAAAAAATAATCAATGAGAAAAAAAAGGTTCATTATTCCTTTATGTGACAACCATAAAGTGGAAGTACCAAACTCTAGTATATATAATCAAATCGAATTTGATAAAAGGGAACAAGACCACCTACCTCATATTGGTATGACTCTCCTTGACCAAAATTGGGATTCGATTCAACATAGAACAATGTAGATCTAAAAAAAGTGAAAAAAACCAACCTATGAAAACTCAATTGAGAGAAGAAATGAAGAATAAAGACTAAAAAGGAATCTAGATCTCACTGACGGGAATCCAATGCATCCTATTGTGTTCATAATGGAATTTATACAAATAAAATATGAGGAAAATGCTATTCAAATTTTATAGGGTGAGCATCACGTCGTAGGGGGTGTGTTTCTATCCATCTAGAAATATGATTATACTACCGACCACAATCAATAAAAAAAGTACATGGTGTTTACTTGAGGCTAAAAACTGTGTTTGTACAATTCCTATCTAGAATATTACACGTTGGAGTTCTTGGATTTCTTGTAATTTTCCGCAAATACACAACACATACAATAAATTACACAGTGTGTAGTATCTAGACACGTCATGTAATAGGACTGCAACCGTACCGTGACCTCTTTCCCCCCATTTTTCTTATGTAGGAACTGAAAAGGAAATATCCCTTCCTCAAATGAAAAATATGGTTCTTACAATTAAAATATTATTTTTTACTATGATTGAGGGTAGAGTATCTTATTGTTCTACCTCAGACTCTCACTGATAGTTGGGAGCCTATAGAATATAGAGAGGAAAAGATGTGGTCATTTAGTAGTTCTGATCAAACTCATTGTATTTTTGTGGTTTTACATGTTATTCCTTTTACTTTTTTATGTAATTATTCCAACACATCCCTTTTTTCCTATTGTCTGGTCATTGGAGATTTAAATAAGCTTTCCCTTCATTCCTCCTTTTCCCAAGAACATTCGTATTTGACTCTATGTGGATTTAAAAACTATATTACATGTTTTCTCAACATTTTTATTTTATCTACATTTTTATCATGATTTTTATTTCTTCATTGAATCTTAATGTCCATGTGAGAAGAATTTAGGGTCTTTATTGAGTTATATATATATATATATTTGACCTATATGGATTTGTGATGGTGTTTTCCTTGGAAGATATGATTTAACCATCAAAGCAAACATATTTCCCTTGTTTAAGGTATGTGTTTTGCTGGAATTTTCTTATTATAGATTTCATTAAATACTATACCCATTTCAATTATTTTATTATTAAATTATTCCCATATGTGATACAATTACATGTTTATCATTTTCTCTTTTATTTTTTATACATTGAATAAAATAATTTAATATGTAATCTTATAATTACTTTGAATTGAAATTTCTCATATGAATAGCATACCTAAAAATATCTATGAGGTTATTTTTAAACATTTTTAATGATAAATGAGTTGGTCTATTCGTGTTTTGGTTTTTGAATAATGAAAACCATGTTTTAATTGTTTTTAAAAATTAAAAAAGTGTCGGGTTTTGAATATTGTAATAAAATAACCATTATAAATTTTATTAATGTTCTTAATGGTTTGTGGGATAATGATAGTTTATGACATGAAATTCCAAGTATGTTTTAGAATGACATGTTTACACTATATAAAATTAGTTTCATTGGTGATTGTATTACTATTTTTTGAGTTCCATTTAGGTATTCATGTGTAGTGTTTTCCGAAATTGTAAAATGTGAAAAAAAATTATAACATTGTGATGCTTTGATGATTTTGGAAAAGGATGGGTTGTCAATTTGGTATTGGAGGTGATGTTATATTCATTATGGATTTTATTTTAATATTTTTTATAACTATGTGATTATTCTTATTTTCGTACATTTAATAGTTTTTTTTTCATGTGAACCATATGTAGATATATAAGATTACTAGATGAGTATTCCCCTTGGATAGATTGATTTATTGCAAGGATGTTGTGACCTAGTGAGATTAATAGAGATATAGGAATAGAATTGTGACATTATATGAACAAGTGAGATCATAAAATTTCAAGGCTCTTGTTTCCAGATAAGTTTTCCTAAGATACCAAGACCATGACTGCAATAATCAAATACATATGGATATTCCCATTATTTCTAGTATATGATTTTATTAGAGGATTACCCATTATTTTTCGTTATTTTTTCCGAAGATTATTTTATCATTGTATAATTTTCATTATAAATTCTTGTTCATATTCTGCATTTTGTTATATTGGTTACCTTATATAGTGTGCCTTCATTTTAATCAGTTTTTTTACATTTAGAATTTATTACAAACCAATTATCTCAAATAAAATTAGTTAATTAAATTTTCGGTGTTTTTTATTAAATAAAATTTTAAATCCACCTTTAAAAAATGTTCTGAAGTGTTGGAGTCAAAATTGAGGATTGAACATCTCTGCAAAGGGGTATTTAGAAATAAAATTTAAAGGAATGTTTGCCTTATTTTATTATGTTTTTAAATAATGAATTGAAATCTATAATGTGTATATGTTTTCCCAAATGGGATTATCATTGATTTTTTTAATATATATAAGTGTCTAAAATATGTTTTTTATGTGTGTTTCATTAGAGAAACATGTTTTAAATTTTTTTGAATCAATTTTTTAAAAAATATATATATAAGGAATTTCATAATGTATTATATTTAATCCTTTGTTATCTTTTTAGCTAACACCTTTCATTAACATTTATGTATATGTATGAAAATTTTATATTTTTTAAATTCCTTACTTGGGATGTCAGATTATATTTCACTCATATTTTTAATTTATAGTTATTGGGGATATAGTGGGTGACCATATATTTACACAGAGATCATGAAGTGCTGGATAAGGTTGATTATTTATTTTAAGGATATAATGTAAATCATCAATTTGTATTTTTCTTTTAGTTTTATTAATATAGGAGATCATAGTGTACATACGATTCAAATTTCATTAGGTTATGGATTTCATATATAGTGATTTGATATATAAATTTTTTATAATGAGATGAATCATTCGCATTATTCATGACTTTTTATTAGTGTTATTATTAATTCTACCTTTTTATTGGTTATTTGACAATAACTGTTTATTTAATATTCATGGAAATACAATTTTTTATTTTTCATTGAACAATTATCAATATAGTTTCTATTTATTATTTATTATTAATTATTATTATTTATTATTATTTATTATTATTTACTATTCTAAACTATTACCATAATTAATTATAATTCCAAGGCATTAGATTCATGCACATGGGGATTATGAATTCCGTTCATTACTTATAGATAATCGACTCAAGTATCAATTATATGGAATCCTAATCTGGTTCGTTGTACATGATGTGTTTAAAATGTCTTTTATGACGAGGTATCATCTGAACCATTATTTCATGGTTAACAATATGGATTGGTATTTCGATAATGATACCATTGTATTTGAGTAATATATTTGTTTTGTGGATCATTAGGATAATTATTTTTTAAATATATATCATTTTTTATGTGAAATAGAATCATAGTATTGAAAACTATAAGACATGAGAGAATATTTCATTGATGAAGGATAAATTGAGATACTTATTCATTAGTATGAGTGTTGAGGACATTATAGAAGTTGATATTGGAAGGGTTGATCGAATTAGGACCACAAAAGAAACACATATTTATTCATTTTTATTATTTCATTTTTTTATTTAGGGTATCAACATATGAAAAATATGGATGGAACATTGGGCGAAAGGTTAGTACATAGTTAGGGATAATCATTCACCCGTGTCTTCTAAATATATGAGAATCAATATCTTGGAGTACACATATTTTAAAATCAATTCTATAATCCATGATACCAAGCATTCCATAAAAATTAAGACTACATGGTTATGGAATGGTTGGTGAAAAATGAGATGATATAGTGAAGTTTATTATTACCTTTATGATGAACATCAATGTGAATTATATCATCACATTTTGTAAAATCTAACCACTAACCATGTAAATTAATTCTTCATTGGTTGAATTCAAATCCAGTGAAAATGTATAGTTTAAACTTGATTCCCAAATATGTGTCCAAACCATGATACATTTCTAGAATTCGAAAAATTTAAATTTAATTTTTCCCCTTGTATATTTATTTCATCCCTTGGATTATCCTAACCCATTATAATAATAGAAAATAATTTCCTATGCATTGATCTCCTCTTCAAATTACTGATGCTGATATTACATGAGTTCTAGTGGAAACATTCATGTAAACTCTTGATCCTAAATCATTTCCTTTACATATTATGTTTTAATAACTATTAATTTCATTTTTTTCATAGATTTTTACATTTGGATAAAGGGGCAATGAATATGATCAAATGTGGTACTAAAAAAGAATATTTTATCTCTAATGGTATTTGTGGTACCCAATCTATTTTATCATTATGATTTTTATTATTGTAATAATATTTTAATGAATTTGAGGATGGAATCTATAAATAATAGAATTTACCGTGGTACAATCATAGTAATTGGGCTATCTAATTGATCATCCTTCCATAATATTATTTAAATAACCTCTTTAGGACTACTATATTATTATAAAATATTTTCCTAAATTTACTCTTGAAAAAATTATGTTTTCCATTATTTTAATATGATATACATCTAAAAATAGAATAATACCAATAAAGTGTTTGAAAAAATGATTCAAAAAAAATTTCAAACAGATTTCCAATTGAATATTTAAATAATTTTTTTGAATATTGTCTATAAAATTTTTAATCCTTGTTATCATATAAACACTTGTTTGGTTATGTGATTAGTTGAAGTTGAAAATCATTATTTTTTATCACATGCTCATTAGAATTTGATACTATTTTTTACATGTTTATATAATTGTTATTGTGCTATGATAATTGGTTACTTGTGAGTGTAATATAAAAACCCATTAGTACACGTTTACATAATAGGGATGATTGGTAAAATTAATTAGATTATTTCAGTATGATGTGTCACTTTTATAGATTGCTCACATGCTCATGGGAGTTGTTCAGTTTTGATAGAGGGTATGTTATGGTTGGTTTTATGTCAGCTTAACAAATTCTAATATAATTTACATAAGGGAGGTCTTAGGTTACCATTTTCATTTATTTACATAATCTAATGGTTATATCCCATATTTATTAAGCGGTGTAATGTTTTCATTTTAATGTTTACATTTAATATTCTTATATGAAGATACCTCAATTACATGGGTTTATTGATTATAAATATATTTATAATCATACACAACACTAGTTTTTATTATACCGTATAAAACCAAAGGGGTATGATTTTTATTTTGAAAATTTTGAATTATAGAAAAATTAAATTTCCACTAAAGGGTTTTTTAAATCTAGTTTGGGACATTTTTTTGCAAAAATATTATTTAGATTCACAATGGTATTCTACTACGATTTTACCTGACACCTACATAATAACATTGGGAGTATTCATATGTGGTATAATATAATGAAGATAAATGTTGTGGATTAAAATCCATTAGAATCACTTTTTTATGGATTCTTCATCATGTTGATGGTTTGATTTATGGTGACCATTGGTCACAAGGAGTCATAACATATGGAATATATTTTAGATCCTCATTTGGTTATTTCATTATTTGTTTTTTATTTATTAGAAACTAAAATATTCACTTTGTTTGGGTTTCATATATATTTTATTCTTTTTTTTAATTCTATATTCAGTCTTTAATTTGATAATTTGGATGTTTTGTTATTTTATCAGTTAATACCTTTTGGGATTCGATCATAACATTGATTTTTTTTAATATTTTTATGGTAGAATAAGATATTTATAAATCTAGGTAGATTACTAGAGTGGATTTATTATGGGGTTTATGGATGTTTGAGGGGGAAATCATTCTTAAGGGGTATATTTTAAACCCTTAATACTATTATGTAGTCCATGGTGATTGGGAATGCACATTGATCCCTTTGGTAGGCTTACCTAACTAAAATATAAATATCACTATGTAAAATATGATTCATGATGGGATTATCATACATTTTTGAAATTTTATGCATTATTTTCGTATAAATGTATATCTAATAAATATTGAGAGAAACATTATATGCTAATATAAATGAAAAACTCCATGTTCATACAAATATTTATTCTCACACTTACATTTAACCATTGTCAATAACTTAAAACCATATACTGGTATATTATGATCCCTCTAATATAAATAATCCATTTATATATGTCTTTAAAAACAAAAAAAAATATCATGAAACCATTTAGTTTGTGCCATTACTTATTCCAATAATGTTAAAAATACAAAAAAACATGTAAAAACATGAAATGCAATGATTTAGAAACAATTAAAAAATAATAAATCCTCTAATAGAAAAATTATTTGACCCAAAATCAGAACATTGGATTCAAATCCACGGATGTAAATTATTCAACCTATAACCAGGATATCCAATTTATAATTCAAGTAGCGACCAAATATTCTATATATGAAGACTCATAATAATAGATTATTCAAGAATGAAACATGTAAACACACTTAGAATATATTTAAAAATACTTGATAAAGTAGTTGATGAATGGAAGGGGAAAAAATAATGACCTATTCACAACACCTAAAAATTAGGAAACCACAAAATTTAATAAGCCCCATGATAAAACCTATGTCTATGGTGAATTATAAAATATACTATAAAGTGATTGAGGAGATAGAAACTGTCATGTTATTAACTATCTCACTTATAAATACTCAATAAATTTTCTATCAAATTGAAGCTTCAAAATATCCTCATGGAGATCAATTATCTATATGAAACCCTAAGATCCAATTGACAAAAACATTTCAATATGTGCACAAATTAGTCTCAAAATTATCATTCTTCAGTATATATTGGTTCACATAGATACAACAACATTCAGACTGGTATAATGGAATTAGAAACTCCACAAACCAAATACGTATATACATTGATCAAATATTACTCCACTACCCAATAAAACTCTAACATTGATCTCATGAATAATAGTTAACCATATATGGATACACCATTAGTGCTCTAGTTGATCTACTAATACCCAAGTACACTATATCTATAATCCATTAAACTACTCCAAATATATCCTATGAAGAAGGTATATTAAAATATTTTATGTAATGGTTTATAATCATACTATACAAAAATATTACTCCGAATAAAGTATAGTGAGATTGGTAGCTAGATAATAACCATTTTATTAAAACTAAATTCATCAAACAAATGTAGTTTGATATAATGTTATAATATACATTGTTTAATACATAGGATATGTCAAAATTATAAATACATTCTGTTGAATAATATGTATAAATCACAACAATTATTCAATACTGAATACATAATAAGAAAAAAATCATATTAACAGTTGAATAAAATTCTATATAACATCATACATAGTTTTCAACTCCTTGTATACAGGGTATAATATTTTAAGAAGTTTTTCAAGCACATTAATTGAAAACATATCAAATTTAATGAAATGAAAACATTATATATTCAAAAGTATTAAATAATAAATATATAGAAAAATAAATAATAAAATAAATATAATGAAAAAAATATGATATATATATATACATATATGAAAATTTTATAAATAAACACTGTTTTAAAAAAGTTATAATATAGATATGATTTTATGGAAATTTTTTAACATAGAAACATGAAAATATTAAATTTATATTTAAATATGAACTATTGTTATTTAATATTGCAGGATATTTTATAAACTATTTTAAAATAATAAAAATGATTTTTGAAAACATAAAAATATCAATGTTCTATTCATATAAAAATTTCATATTAAATAATAAATGAAATTTATATTCAAAATTTAATATTATATATTTATTGAATCCTTAGTTCAAATCAACCAAAACTGTTTTCAGGATTTACAAAAATCATTATAATAAGGCTTCCAATATGAAACAGTTATATTAAAAATTAAAAACCTTTCATTAAATAATAAATAAAAAAATTTATTTTTTACCATTAATATAATTTTAAAAAAATTAATTATAAATCAAATTTCAATATAAGGAAGTTATATTAATTTCATAAATTCAAAAAAATTATTAAATATGTTTCCTATTATCAATTTATATAAAAATATTATTTTTTTGAACATTTCATAAATATTAAATAAAAAAGGAAAACAATTAATAATTAACTTATAAAGCCTTAATATATTTAAAGAATTATTATCAGTAATTTATTTACAATTTTAGAAATTCTAAAAATTACAAAATAATTCTAAAAAACAAAAATGAAACGAAATTTTTTTGAAGGAATATTATACAACTGAAAATGGTATTATATTATCATTTACCACACTATAGAATTACTATATAAATCTATCCCCAAGAGGATATATTATCTCAGAAAATTTTTTCTTCTTTCATCGCAAGATGTTTTACGTCAACAATGCTACTCATTATATTTTAATGAACGCATTTCAAATCCTCACCCGTCCAATGGTACCCCTCCTTGGTTTGAAATGGGGAATGAGTGATATTGATTCTCAAATACCATCTCCAAATTTCCAACGGTTGGTCACTATCATCAAGTGTATATAATCACACACATGGGTGTTATTTCCCTCATAAATAATTGAATATTATGATATAATTTGGGAAAATCCATTAATCCAATCCATCTAACGATTAAAAAAAGTAATATCAATACCTGAAATGATGTCACATATATCTGAATATAATTAAAATGTTAAAAAAATTTAATAAATCCAAAATAGTGTCGATGAAGCTCCAATAGATGATGAAAAATTCGTAATAGTAATATAATGATCATTCACCAACAAATTATTCCTAACATAAAAATAGTATATATATATATATATATAGGGTGTGTATAACATATATATCCATTATGATCCTCCATGAAATATCTCAAACAAAATATTCAAGAGGTATACTATATCCTAGTGAATAAATTATTGAAACCAACTTATTTCTTAAATAGGTATAATATTATTTCACTATCCTCACCATTTCTAAAAAAATAATTAATTGAATTAATTATTTTTATATCAAAATTATAAATATGAATGATGGTTCCCCACTTCCACTTCTTGATTAGTTTGTTGCTCTCATTACCAAAGTTTCTTGCAACCTATTCTAATCCATTCCAGAAGTCAAGTCATTCTTTATGTGATTTCGGCCATAACCCCATGGTCCTAAATTCATTGTAGGGACCAACATCTCGTGTTGGAATCACGCCATACATTCATCTAATCACACCAACCTATACCTCAAGTAAGAATCCTAAAGTTGAATAGGTAATATTCTGAAAGCCACCCTATCCTGTGAAAATACATTATCATTCAAGACATCATATCCTATACAAGAACACTCGTGGAATGATGTATCAATCATGTCGTATTAATGTATGTATTGAAAAAAACTCCCTTTACAATCCTTAAATAAATATATAGTGAATCCATGAAACATCCTAGATTGTGTTGGAATATAATAAGAACATATGGCCTCATATGTACTTACTCATTTCACATATTAAGGGAGAATGGGGGAGATGTAGAAGTCATATAAACAATCACTCATCATCCCATATTATAGAAAAAATACCCTGAAAAAATTTAGTTCCCATTTATCCTACCTACATGGGTGGGGTATCATATTAAATACCATAATATAGAAAATTATCTTGAACAACCACAATAATAAATACAACATAGCCCTAGCCTCGTCTATTTCTATCATCTCATTGGACACTCAAATACCATTTCTATGATATAGATATCCAATATTTATTCAATAGTCAAGTACAATATTAATTAATTCATTATATATAAGTTAATATTATTCTACATACATTTCCAATATTAAGATTTTATACTTTTTTTATAATATTTGACGAATTCATTTATTCATTGGTTGTATTCAGAATAATTTCCTAATTATATGTTAAAAAAATAACTAGAACTTTTTTATCATTAATTGATCTAAAAAATCATAATCATTCAGGTTTCCAAGAACTCATCCCAGGATACAACATAAAAGATGCAGTCATAGTGCACAACATCAAACAACATCCCAGAGTGCGAACCAATAGTATAACAAAATCATTTATATTATAAATATTTTTTCAATAGAGCAATATATAGGAATTGATTAGAAAACCCTACTCGGAACATGTCTTGACTACCCTAAATTCCCGCACCATTGCATATAAATTCACTTCATTCACCTCATACAACGGTCATCATAATAACCGATACCAAAAGACATGAATATAGCCCTTGAACTCCAACACATCACACATTAAACCATTCTAACCACACAATGCTATCCATCATTAAAATCAAGTCTTAAATCGATGGATAATAAATACATATTAAATTTTCATTTTCCAAAAAAAATATTAAATAAGCTAAGGATATAAAATCAAGGCATTAAATAATCCACCAATCAAAAATGAACTCATTCATCCCCACTAAAAACATAATTTAATAGATACAGTTTTAATTGTATTGTGTTTCAATTAGTAAAATATACATTGTTTCCCATGTTATGAATCCAGTATTAGTATCCATAAAGAAATAAAATCTACATAACAGTCTTTTTGAATTTTTTCTATGTTTAAACACTTTCAAAATATGTGGAGATTTTTATGGTCATTCCTTATTTAATTAATTAATTATATAATGTGTCATTATATATTTAATATGTTTCAAGAATTTAACCACGATAAACAAAAAACAAAGAATATTATCTTGTAGATATCACACTATATAATAAATATTTATAGGAAGCCTCAATTCATTCCATCATAAGTCCCAAACCAAAAATTCAATTCCCAACATTAATTATTAATCACTGTTAACATGTGATAAATCTGATTTCAATTTTATAATATCCCTATATATAAAATTAATCTCATAAATATTGTTTTTTTATCAGAACACTAATTCATTTTTTCATTTTGATTTTATATAATAATTATTAGACAATATCATCCAATAGCCGATTTACCTCTCTTGTATTATTTCAATAATAATTATCGTTATTCTTCATTATATAATAACTTTATCAAATAAAAAAATCCCCATAATCAATAAATGTATTTTCTCTCTCTATGATAATTTATAGAAAATAATTTATCAATACCAATATTAATAACATATCATGAAATTTTATTTTCCAAAATAAGAAATTAAAATTATATATGATATGAAATATTTTTTTTAATTAAATTCTTGGATTAATTATAAAATTGAAGAACCAATCATCTTCCATACAGATATTTATTTATTTCTTATTTTTTATATAATCAATTGAATGAAAAAAAATTATCATTCATCAATATGTTGTAAGATATTATATTTGTTTATTTCTATATTATGAAAATATTAATGACCTATAGGGAATAATTTATTCAAGGAAAATATCTCGGCAACATAAAATAATGATTTATTTTAAATCATTACAGAAAAACAATAAAAACACAAAATTTATATTCCACTTATTGTAATAATTATTTCATCTCTATTCATAATGTTTATATTATTTGACTAATAATATATAAATTTATTACTATTTTTAAATTATAGTTCAACATTTTAATTAATTAATGTTATAATTCATCCTCAATTTAATTTTTTTAATTTCCATATTATAAAATATTTAACATATTAAACTATATTTTGAGATAATTATAAGAACATATACATTAAACATCAAAATTAAATAATATTTCCTCTCCTCCCATTAAATTTGTTAGTATTTCTATATATTCATTTCTTATATTTGATGCATTTAATAAGTTTCCTGTAATTATGAAAATATCCATTTTTCATGTGATAGATCCATATTATTAAAATTTTAATGTAAATTTCATCCACAAAAACAATTAAAACATATGAATTATGTGATCAAAATAGATCTTTACAAATAATGATAAGTTACACATCCCATATTTGGATCATTATTTTTTTTGACACACTAAAACACCAATAGAGTGGAATGAGGAAAAATCAATAGGGTTGGAACTCAAAGGGCTGCATCATATGATTTTATGAATATTTTCAGATCGTATAAGGTTATCTTTCGGTCACCAAAATTTTAGGAACCTTAAGAAAAATGTAAATTTAGAAAATAGTAATCTTAGAATATATAAATGCATGGATATTGAATCCACATAAAATTCATATTAAATAAATTTTAATGTTTTATCAGTTAATATAGTTTGATTTTAATTCCCAAAAGGAATATTTAAATATTCTACACATGTGGAGGGTCAAATAATCTATTTAAAACTCATAAACTATTAACAACCATATAATTTTCTCATTTAATTCCTTAATTTAATTTAAAATTTTATTACATGTCAAACATAGATAGAATTTTAGAAATTTAGGATATACATGATATGCATATGCAACATGCATATGATGAATAATTCTAACATTGTTTTTCTATTACATGATTGGTTATCCTTACATGGGTATTCGAAACTCACAATAAATATAAAACGATAAAGGTGGCATGAAATTACCCTTTCACGAGGATCAAAATCACATTAAACAAGGTTAGGAAAACCAAAACTACATTATGTGAGATGGGAATTCTCTTTTCCTAGAAAAATGGATCATATTCAATAACCTAACATGGAGAAAGAACAAAAAGTTTCATCATTACAAAGGTGGAGTTCTAAATTTACATAGAGAGTTTAATAAACATATTTCTTTATAAAACCTAAGACAACTATAAAATCATTAAACAATAATTTAAAAATAGTATTATAATAATTCCTATTTTAAAATAACTTTTCGTAGCCTTACGTGTAATATTTAAAACCTTGGATTCAAACAAATAACCCTTAGTAAACCCTCTTTACATTTTTCAAACTTATAACTCATTCATAAAGTTAAATATTTTATTAAATATTCTATTTTTAGTCCTAAAACGAATAAATAGTTATGAAAAGATTTTATTATTATGTAAAAAAATCTAAAATACAACTAGCAGAACTAGAGTCACATAAACTAATTCCAAATAAAATTCCCAAAAAAATTTTACAGTTATTAATTAATTTAAAGATTCGAAAAACCAATTTAAAAAAAATATTAAAAAATCAAAATATTTCTACACTATGAGAGATTGCGGAATGAAAATGTAATGCTCAGGAGTATTCCAAACCTTTATAACATAGGGTTTTTACATTGACAAATGATAAATTTTCGACATATTATTGAATCTTATGATGCTCTGTTTTTAAAATCATAAATCTTACATTTCATGGGTGGATTTTAATGAAAACATTCAGTGTGGTTGTATAATGCGTCGTCTCGATTATTCCATGTTAACCATATTCGTAATATGTAAAATAATATATTTAAAACATTGTCAACATAATTATTATTATTTATATTTTTATTAAATTATAAATTCAAACCCAAATGGAATGGAATTGTCTACAATACCAAAATTGTGTTTTGAAGTTGAAAATAAATATCCACTAGCAGTGGAAACAACCGCTAAATGATTTTAAATTTTAATTAACCATGAAATATTCATGTTGATTACACACAATACAAGGAATATACATTATTTTCTATTGTGAATCTTCACATCACAAATGTATAAGAGATTCCTCTTAAAGAAAAAGAATTTCTTTTCTCCTCTGTATGTATACATATGTATTTTAATAACTAAAAACAATTCTTGGTATGATTTATCTTAATATTAAAAGTTTGAAATAACCACTATCATAGGAGAAAATATATATTTATTTTTTAGTTATATTTTGTCTCATATATGGATACAAACACAACCAATATAATCTATATGAATTGTTTTACCCTAGGATACTTCAAGGGATTCATTTAGTAATTATTTATTTTAAAAAATGGTCCAATTTAATTACTTATTGTAATATAAACTATATAATTTTAAATAAATCTTTTATGTATAACCATTAATTTTGATGCACTTGTAATCTAATAAATTTTATAAAATCATATGAGACCATTGTTTAGAATCCAAATATAAAAGAATAATGTATATAATACATGATATCACAAAACACACACAAGTTGTGTATGACATTATTTCTTTAATTTCCCATATAATATGAAAATTATTCATTATATACTATATTATAACATAGTAAGTTCCACTCTCTTATCACTAATAGTGTTATAAAATTTATGTTCCCTTATCTGATTAAAACAAACTTAAATCCTGAATTCTATATCTATAAGATATTGAACCCAAAACTCTGACTTCAGAAACATTATCCTTTTTACTCAATCCAATTAGTGATTTTTATAATCATATTTGGTGTGAACATTTATCCCCTAAAACTGTTGTGAGTGTTATAATTTTTTTCTAATATTATTAACCATTTTCCATTTATTGATTAAATGAAATGAAATTAAATATAAGAGTATTATTGAAAAATTATTTTAGTATATTTGCAAATAATTTTTTTTAAATAGTATACAAATATATATTATAAAAAAATTTACTAAAAAATGTAGGGACCCTGACCCCACTATCTAGACTATGATTCATAGCTTTATATATTTGAAAAAGATACAAAAAATCACATCATGATTGACTAAATACTTTTGTAGTCATGGTAAAATAGATACAAATTTTAATCCCATATTATATTTTAGTATACATATTACAACATAATTTTTTCTGACAATGTAATTATTTTTTCATGTACAATATTGAATATCATTTTAGGTACACTTCATGGATTATTGGTAAAGGAAAAAAATTATGGTGAGCTCAAGAGATTAGTTAGTGGAACATATAGATACATGTTTTTAGATAAGCCTCAACCCTTATTTTGTCCTTATTTTTTTAAGGTGTGTATGATGTTATTTCAGGTGAGATTTTTAATTTTTGAATGTTTTCTACGTTGTGCATGATTGGCGCACGTATGCCCAAACAATGCACCCCTCAAATGAAAATCGTGTAACCCTGGATAGTGAGGGTTTTCTCGGTTGGGGAATGTTTTGAAAAAACATGCACCCACCTAGTATAAATAAGAAACCATATGTATTATGTCAATATATAGTGCATATTTAATGTGAATTGTTGGTCTAACCTTGTGGCCCTATCCTTTAAACAATGGACACAAGATAATTGTTTTACAAAACAAACCATTTCAAATACCTAAATCACACATTTTAACCCCTTCCCAACCCCTTATCATCCTACAATGATTTACATAGAAAATATCAATCTATATAGGTTGTTTTTGTAACTTAAAACCATTCAATAGAAGATCGATGTTCAGTGGATCTTTTTCAATATCACATGTGTGTGTGAATGTCCTCTCATCTATATTCTCCAACCATACCTTCATAACCCCATTAAAATTTATTAGATCACCATATTTTTTATGAATTTATACCCTATTTTATTGACTCTATATACTAGGTTTTGTTTCTTGATCACCATGACCTTCATTGTTCTTGGGGATTCTCCATTGTAGAGGTTTTTCATTGTTATTCATTGATTAAAGGTAGGTGGTTGTTTTTTAGATTTCCATATTATTTATAGCATGATTTTCCTGAGTGTTTGGAATTTATTTAAATTAATTTATGAAAACCCAATATATTAGGAATTAAATTTGAAATGATATGGGGCTTTTGGACACCCCCCACCAAATTCATATGTAATTGGAATTTGGGGAAATTTTCAAATTTATTTAATCGATGATTTGATTGGAATTTTTATAGAAAAAAAGGAATAAATTAAAATGATGAAACCCCATGGTTGGTTTGGTAGTGATACAGACTAAAATGATGGGAAACACATGTTTTAGTATTGAAATTGATTTGGAATATCGAAATTCAAAATAGTTAAATTGTCTTGTAATTGATGTTTGATATGAAATGAGATGATTTTAACATGATTGATTGATTTATTGAGAGCATGGAAGCATTTGTGGTTATTTGGTTATTTGGGACAACCTTTCTAGGATGATCATTACTTGGAAATGGATTGGTGATGATTAATCTAACAAAACACTTCTTCAGAGAATCATATCCCCGATGGGATGTAGATGTGTGTTATTTCTCCTAATCCTATGTTTTGAGTGTAAACATACACTCTCTGATGATTTATATGAGAAATGTGGGGACCATATAAATAAAAACTATCATACAATATGTAGGATAATTGTGGTTCTTATTGGTATTATTTTGATATATTCAATTGAGTATTGAAATATTTTATTCCTACTAGTTGAATTTTTAAAATATTTTATAGAATACGTATTTTAAATGACTTCCATCATATAGAAATAAAATAATGTTTTGTTTTAAATTTGAAAATATAATGTTATACCATCTTTTATATTTATAGATATAATAATTTTGGTATATTATTATGGAATTAGTTATTCAACACTCAATGATACCCTACTAGGATTTATAGGTCACACCCTACATTTTCATTTGTGTATTTGTATATTTACAGCTTCCTAATCAGAGTAAAGGAAAATCACCCTTTGAAGGTGTGGATGTTCATGATCCATTACACTAGTAGTAATGTTTACATTTGGATGTTTTGTAATTTTATTTAATACTTTCTTGAGGTACTATATTGGTTATTTATACATATTCACTTTGTGGTAAAATATCCTTTAGGAGTGTTGAGAATATAGACTAGTATATTTATATTATGTTTTTTTTGGAATATCAATTACCTCGTTTAACTTATATAATACAAGGTACTAGTCCCCAAAATGTTCGAATCAAGAATTCCCTATAGGCATGTTAGAGTCGTCTCGATATCAGAGTTCCATGATATCTATGTAAGGTCATGACAATGTGGTATCAAGGGATCAAGTAAATAATCATTTCATGATGTGAGTGTGCATTTTTGGGTGTCTAGTTATGATTTTCGAGGTAGTTATGAGAGAGGTACTAGCCATGTCTCATCGTAATGACCCCTAAGTCACTATTAGTGGTTTGGGAATGGTGTATTAATGATAAAATTTATCTTCTTCTAGTCTATTCCATGTGTTTAATTTGGATAGTTTGAAATCCAAAAATAATTCTTATTTTAGGGGATTAATTTTCTCGTTTCATTGGTTTGAGTTATTGATTTTTGTAATTTTATAATTTCATCGATTTTTTTACTAATGTAATTTATATAATGCCTCTAATAAGAAAATTGAACAGTCTATATGAGGACTTTTCTAGTTAACCATAGCTAGATAATCCTCTAGTGGACTATAATATAGTTGAAATTATTATGCTTGTTATCCATGCTCTTGAAAAAACAACATCCCTCAATCCCATTCATGTTTTATTTATGGATACTTGGTGTGATAAATCCTTGAATTGTGTTATGAATTTCCATCACCAGATGATACTAGAATTCCAAGAAATTTATGGTTCTCAAACGTTTGAGTATTGTTTGACAAATATAGAGTTTTTTTTGAGTTGTTGGATACTCCTAATTCGATCATCGTGAAATGTTCTACCATGAAGCTAGTGGGACCATGAAGGATATTGATGGGATTCATAGTTACGGTGAAAAATCACAATGATTTTTTAAGGAAATAATTTAGATTTATTTTAACTTTAATGTTCAATATAGACTGACAATATAGTGAAAGAGTACATGATATTCCTTTCCAATATTGTGTAGTTTTCACTTGACATTGAATTCAATTAGAATATGAGGGCATGATGGGTTTTTATGGTTCTACGACTTAACATTTTATCTTGGGTTATCATTATGAAGGACATTTCATATGCTGATCTTATTAATATGGATTTAATGATAGATCCTAGACTATATGGCATGTCAAGGTTGACGATAGTTTCTTTTTCTCCCAATGGTAGTTCTATGAGTTCCTACAAGGGAATGAGAAATTATGTTGAGTTTAATGGCTGTTCTCAAAATAACTTTTCTTTTATACCTCATATTTTTAATGGAAGAGTCCCTTTGGCTTGCCTCATGTGTGGGAATGATGACCATTCTAAATGGGTTTTCACTTAGGTTCACAAAGTCTATATTTCATTTTATCACTCAGTAAAAATTCACTAATTATGTAATACCATTTTCTCCCCTGTAGAATAATAGGCTCATCAGAACCAAAATTTACTACCAATAAATCATAATATTTATTAACTATGTGGTTTGAGACACATGAATCAAAAGAGAATCATCTTCACATAGTTTTAACGTATTCAGAGGAAGATGATCAAGTCCAATGACTGTGAGTGGTACAATCTCTAGTGTTTTATGTTTATTGACTGATTTATTTGATATTTGTTTCCTATAACTCATATATATAATCTCATAAAATTATTCTTCAATTTCATCCTATTGATATTTTTTCTTATGTAATGGATATTACAATTAGCCTCAGAATGAAGAGAGGGAATAGTCATCGTTGTCTTGGTAATTTTATCTCTTTAGAATAGATTAATCTTACCTGCAATTTTATGCTTCAAAATATGAAACATATGTATTTAATTTTTTGTATGGATATTATTTTTTATTATAAGGACCAAATTAAATATAATCTTAAATCGTTATCCTTTACATCTCCCGATGGGCTAAGCTTTAAATTTTTAGGAGAGTTGTACCACTGGTCAAGTACAGTAATGACTTCTAATAATAATTTGGGGATATTAATCATATTTCATTATTTTGATCTAATGGGAATATTTGTGTGATGATATCTCTCAATTTTTCATCATGTTTCCTAATGTTATTCCATCTGATTTCACTATGCTTCCACTGGTTAGAGATGTATTGTTCTCTATTTATTTAATGCCTGGTACTCTAATGGTATCTATACATGATTACCATATAGCAGCAGATGAAATGATTGATTATAATAATCACGTAAGATAATTTTTTTGAGAATGTATTTATATGCTCAATTTCATCACATTGGGAAGACCATATTTATTTTTTAGTGAATGATGATTGAAAAATATGTTTTATGTTGATTACTAGAATCTAAACTGAGTTATGAAAAAGAACAAGTATCTATTGAAAAAAATTGATGATTTTTTTGACTAGATGAAAGGGGTGAAGTGGTTATCTAAAGGTTGATCATTTTTTTTACCACAAGTTGAGAATAAAGGAATCATACATTTATAAAACGTCCTTCTTGAGTGTCTGTGGAAGTTATGATAATATTTTCATTCCATTTAGTCTAATCAATTAATAAGAAGTCATTATGGATTTGATGAATAAGACACTCCTGGTGTATCTTGACATGTTTTTGTGGTCTTTTTGGTGGAAATACTACTTCACTCGATATAAGGGAATGATAATGTGTGTCATCTAATAATAGTTCAGGATTAGTTTAGAAATCACTAACATTATTCCAAAAAATCAAAATGTGACTTCTTGATGTGGTATTGTAAATTCATGTCAAACACGGTCTGAGAAGATGGTATCTATGTTTAACCTAAATAGGTGAAATATATAATGTCATAGGAGAAATTAATTAATGTTCTTAGGATTTATAATTTATTAGGTTTAGGAGTGTATTATAATTTATTCATAAATAATTTATCAATGTTATATTATTTGATGACCTCTCCCACTCGGAATGTGGAATGGAATTTTTAGAGAGATAAATATTGATGTTATATGATTGAGTGGAAGAATATTTTGACTAATGCACCATTTTATAATCCTACAAGGCTGGATAGGGCTCTGTGGTATTTTTTGATTCATAATGATCATGATTCGTCTATGTTATATTATTGGGTGGTCACATAGATTCTTATTACTCATGTAAATGAAATAAAAAATTAAATTAATTTTCTAACCCATGACCTTGAAATAATATACATGATGCATCCACTTTTGATTTGGTGGAATTACTTTTTTAGTAGAATGGATTTCCATGTATTCTAATCAGCATATCAGGTGATATATATTCTCTAAAAAATATTGGAATATCCACATGAGGTATGGGGTGATGTACTTAATGTATTTTTATTTTTTACATCACCAATACTCCGTGGAATGGGAATTCCATTGATGATTCAATGAGATGGAAACTTCTTACCCAGTAAGTGAAGGAATCATTTGAATATTATAATCTAATGGAATTTCATTGAAAAGTTGTACTTAAGAGTCCATGAGGAGGAGGATGAGTTTTTAATGGCTTGTGTTCAATTAAAAAATGTTGTAATTAATATGATTCTTCAAGAACAATAGTTTTACGATGAATTTCATAGAAATAGGTACTCTCTTTATGGTGGGACAACTATTTTTGGGTGGTTGTTCTAAATAGAGGGTATCGATTGTTTTAGAATAATTTTTTTGTAATATTATCTATGAGTAAATATGGAATGGTGATTTATATAATTTGTAGTGCATTAAGAACCGATGATCTAGAAGGATGTTCTATGACAAGTGGAGATTATTCTGGTGGCAAGGTATAGTGTGGGAAATTTCTGATATTATATATCATTATTATATTCTATACTAGGCAATTGTTTATAAACTATAATTGAGGGTATATAATAACAAATGAGAATAATTTTAATCATTTAATAAATTAATGGAATGAATGATAATATGTGATACCATTATTCAACTCCATGCATAATTAAGAATGAAATATCAGTACGCGAATGTAACATCATATGTAAATGAAAAAATAAAAATAAAAAAATTGAAATTTGAGGCAATTACCATGAATAATTATAACTCATAAACAAAAACTCTGAGATTTTAATTCCTAGATCAACCCCTAATATGCTCTCGAGGACTTGAAAAATAGATAATATATAAGTAGGGTTAGCATACAATTATACTAATCAAGATCCCCATTAGAACCCCTTAAAACGTGAAATTAGTATACTATGTCCTAGTGATTGAGAAATAAAATGAAATTCCCACAATTTAGGGGATATAAGTATTCAAATACATATTAAAACACACACATACACATATCATATATATTTTTTGTACATTTATGCATCGATGTGTTTCTCTCATGACCCAACATCTAGAAACCTATGATCATCCTCCCTATAGATAATCTTACCCTAACATCTGTAATCATATCATCTCAATATGTCATCCCATTAGTCATTCCATACAATCACCTTCACCCTGTCCCCTTATGAAACAGAAGTCAAAAAGATACTACAACCCACGTATTGTGCATTATACCTCAATCCATCATAGTGTCTACATGTAAAACCATGGGAATCCATAGCCATCATATCCAGATAAAAATATTTTCCATAAACAAAATATAATACATCCCACACATAAATTTCTAATAATATTTTTATCCATTATAGCTCATGTAGGGAAATATGATATCCCTTAATATATCATAGCTTGGGTATTTCATGATAATATACTATATCCAGTGGGAGAGCATTATATGGGTATAATTCATCCATCCATTCCGTTTCTAATCTATATATTGGGTAAACCCCCCCTAGAACATTTAGGTGTTATTTTACCTACTAACTCAGGTAGTGACACATGGACACAATAAGACATACTATCTATATATTATCTGAAAACTTCAAATATCATCTCACATGAAACGAGGATAAAACTAGTAAGGCCAAAGAGACAAATATGACTACATATTTTGACTATTTTAATTTTACACAGAAATTTGAAAACATCAATTTAGTTGATGTGAAAAATATTAAACTCATATTTAGAATTGAATAATGAGAATTAGAAAATATCAAATTGATTTTTTTATGTGTTTTATGTTTTGGGAGTAATTTAAAGTGTTCATATGTTTTTTTGGAGCATCGGTCTCTAAAAACATTATTTCGCGGGAAACAGATATGGGTGCATGGTTGGTTCACTGTTAATATGAATCATGTAGTCTATTTAGAATAGAGGCACAATTATTTTATGTATCAAACACATGAGGGGATCTATTTGAAAATATAAATAGGGTATATAGATTATCCATAGGGGATATGAATGGTTTTCTAAAACAATGTGCATTTTATGAATGTGTAAGACCAATTTTTTATTTGGTATTCACAATTGGTTGCTAGTTTTAAATATTAATGTAGCCAAACAATGTGCATCACATGATGGGGAAAAATAACCTTTTCCCATATCCTCAAAAATATTTTTTCTATCATTTTCTCCCTTATTTCTTCCACACATAGGAGGATACTCATTCTTAATCTGCTCCTCTCATCCTACGAATAATGAGATCTCTTCTATCTAAGAGTTTAATCACTAACTATATATCAGGGAGGAATCCCCTCCATGATTATAAAATTCCATGTTCCACATTTACCAATTTCACTTTCCATTGTTTAAAATATTTATATATTATTTCATATTACCTATTTTCATAAAGTTTTTTGTTTTCATAGATTTATATCGAACCTATTCAAATCCAATTTTGATAATGAATGAGTGAAGCATCCAATGATTTATTTATGTGGTCTGTGTCCATTTACATAAATTTTAGGACGATTATAAATTATTATATTGTGTCCTATGCTAGTCCTTCAAATATATCCCATCCAAAATATCAAATTATCTAATATAATTCTATCATCCAAAATTTGTTAACCCCATTGATTTAAATCACCCAATTGGAGGCCATCTACCGTAACACGAATCACACTATATGGTGAACCACTTAAATAACATAACCATTATTCTTATCATTAATAATTCAATCACTATTGAGGCATGTTAACTTTAAATCCTATAAATGAAATGGTTATAATGTAATTTAATGAAATACAAGTTCCATTAATGGACCACATTGATTTTTATTGTATATTATATTATTCTGAAGTAAATATAATAAATGAAATTGAAAAATTATTAAAAATAATTTCTGAGACAGAAAACATGATAAACCTTTTATCAAGAGATATATCATGGCATAAACGACTACTTGGGCATATTATTTATTCGCAATCAATTTACTAATTTAATTATCTTGATGAATCGTATTTAAATGTAATAAAGGGATTCAGATGGCCTATGTTATATTGATGAATGTGAAATGCGTGTGATTTCATATTACACCTTCATCATTACTATGTTCTTTTTTATGGAACTCCTCACTTATGGGATCATATATCAAAGAATTATTCAATGTTGTGAGTGATATATGGTTCCACGTTACAAAATACTATCGTTAAGGGGTCATACTGAATGTGAAATTACATATAACATTATTATTATTGAGATTGTTCAATTTACCTTGTTAGAAATGTCATTACACAACCCATTATTCTAGGATTTTAAAATGGAATTTCAATTCCATTAAGGTGGTTGGATATGTGGTTTCACACCCCATTCATAGGATATTGGACATGAAGTCTCACATAATTTGTTGGGATGGTTGGTAATGGTGATTTGTATCCAAGGATAAAATACTTGTCATTGTAACCATATTTAAATAGAGAGAATTATTTATTTTCATTATTATAATGATTATACATATATAAATATGTTATCAATCAGGTATTCAATTGAAATTTGAATATATTTATATGTGGATATTTATATGTATGTATGTATATGATGCATATATATACATACATATATATACATATAATGATATATATATATATATATGATGACACATTTTCATAGGTATTTCATCTTTAGATGAAGACTGCTTTTTCAATGGGGTATCCTTGTGGAACACAAGCCTAATTGGTTTACATTTTTCATTCAATGGTTTTTTATTTTACATGAATGCAATTGTACTTTATTCCCATATACTAGATAGAAGAATCAACATTGGTGGTGGCTATATATTTTTGTCTCACACCTTGTTTGGCCATAATTTGTTTCTTGGAAAGACATCATGATTTCATAGTCAGGTTCGAGAATCAACTTGCTTGTTGATATTCATTTATTTTATTATTCAAGGGAATGAAAGGTGAGGATAAAAAAATGGATCCATGGCTCAATATGAACATGAAGTTATCCATTTGAGATTTTATTCTTTTCTTTCTATATTTTTTATGTATGACTTATTGCATTTCTACTCATTTTACATTGTACCATCACATGTAAATTCATGGATGATTCATTTTTCAATTCTTAGTTAACAGATTTATTTCCTCTATATATCTTTTGTAAATCTTCCATTGTTGAATCATTTGTAATGTTTTATTATTATACAATAATAATTAGGTCATTTTATCCCCCATACCATCATTGGATCCTCACTACTAGCAGCATACCTTTGGTGAATAGGGAGGCACACTTGATGCCATCTGACTGATCTCCTCAGTGAATCGTTTTAGTGGCTCTTCGATTGAGATATTATAAATTTGAATCAGATCCTTAATTTCATTTCTAATTTAATTTAGGTTTGGTGGAAAAGAGGCATGGATTTTGATGGAACATGTAACATATCACATGCAGTGGAGTGATCATCCCATGGATGGTGGCATGTCAACATTTTTCAAGGATGTGACTATTGCTTTTCGGGTTCATTATTATAAATAATTATAATTTGAACTTGAGTTATTGATTTTATTTCATCGGATTATTGATTTATTTTATTTATTTTATTTTTCCCTTGGTATGGTATAGTAATGAGTAATTTTTATGTGCATCATTAAAAAACATTTATATTTACATGAAATGCATATTCCATGAAAATGTAGGTTGAATTTATTCACTTCCTAATACAAGTTGGATGTACCTAGTGTGTGTTTTCCACATTCATACATGTATACCATATTTAGAAGATTATTTATCAATATTTTATCATATTCCACGATTTTATGGTTTCCTCTTTGTTTATATGTATTTATTACTACAGTGTAATGGCATTTCTGGTTATTATTATAATCATGAAATTAATGTGTAAACATAATCCTAAATGGTTTTTTCCCACATATCATGGTTGTAGATCCATATCTAACCAATCATGACATATTTTTTTAATGGAACATTATTTTCATGGGTGGAAACATTTCTTATTCGATAATCCCATAGAAGCTACGATCAATATTTAATAAATCAATTGTTATTTGGTTGCATACTAATGGATCCATGTAAGAATGAAGAGTCCCTCATATGTTTCAATTATTTTGATATTCCTCAATTCTATACCCCATGGGGGTATACAGATTTTACATAGGGATAGTTATTTAAATCCTATACATCCACATATGTGGTGTTACATATATATATATATGTGTGTGTGTGTGTATTATGTCATATTACAAAACCAATTACATTAAAATGATAGAGAGCTTATGGTCTTAATTTGGACCTTTTTTACTAAGGCTTTAGTTAATTAAATTTCCAGTAATATCCTAGAGTTAATTTCCCTCTATAACTTTTAAATTCCATTTTCATTATCCAAGAAATATGTGGAAATCATTAGGGATCAATGAATTGGATAAAATGAATTTTTAAGATAAATTATATAAATTATGAAAACATGTTAACTAAATTAACAATGTTTTAATGGATTATATATATATATAGACATTTATTTCTAGTGGTGTTAACAAAATAGTGTACCATATGTTTTTTTATTTCAGAATATGAAAATGAATGTTATATTTTTGACCAGTGACAGGATTAAAAATCAAATGTGATTTATTAAAACAAATAAAAGAAACCATAATTTGGTGTTCTTAGATTTGAATCCTTTGTACGGGTTATTTATATCATTAACTAAGTTATACCTTAGTTGGGAATTTTTATGTTCCCCATATGTAATTTTTGACCTTTTTATTTAATAGTGAGATCATAGGTTTGGATTGTAAGCCATATTGCCTTATTTGTATCATATTTTTTGGAATGATTCTTTAGATTTCTATAATTGGATAACCAAGGGAATGCAGGTCCCTCATAAATTAAAAAAACTACTAAATTATTATGAATAATTTCAAATGTGAGATGTCATTTAGGATTTTTGACTAATTTAATTCACATATTTTGTGAATTAAACATTGTTAGGGAATGTTTAGTCCCTTAGAAGATTGTATAACCATTCTTTTTATTATTCTCTGGTCATGTAGAACATAATAGTGAATCAACCATATTTCCAATCGTATTGGATAATAAGAATCAAGGATAAATATTTTGTACGTTCTGTCAGATATTGGGGTACATATCACTAATTAGGATATTGATAGTTTCAATTTTTTCCATCGTGCAGATTAAATCTCAGGTAATTTGGATCAATACATGTGGTGCTAATTGTAATGGTAAAATGGTGTAGAAAACTATTTGAGTTTAGTGGATATAATTAAATAATTTTGTTTTTCACTATATTATCTAGTCATCTATAGAGTACATTGACTAGATTTTTTGTGTAAATGGGTTTTTCCCATTACATAGGATGATATCGTAAAAGGATGAGGTTTTGTAACATAACTGTTCTTCATAGTTTTGTATTCAATGTATGATACTAATGATATGAAAGATCATGGCTCAAGAGAGCTTGACACATGAATCTAGAGTAAATTTTACCTAAAATGATTTCATGAAGCTCAGTTTCATTTTTTTTATTTGTGTATTTGGAAATAATATTGACCATATCATTAACTCATATTTATTGGTGGAGACAGAATGGGTAATCATATGTGTTATCATTCTCAATAAATAGTGTCTAGTACACACCTATGGTGGGGATTATAATGTCAAATGTGTTATATCTATCTTTATAAGTTGATGGAACATGACCATAATGGAAATTTTTTAAATAGTAAAAATGGATCCTAGAAGAAAGAGAATTTTTGAATTTAAGCTTTCAATCCTCATTAAGGTAGATAAGTTTTAAATCTAAAGTTTGAGTTTGAATCTAGTCGAGATTCTAGATTTAGTATCTAGAGAAATAAGTGATCTAGTAGTTTGATGGTTCATTAATACGTCTTTTTTTCGATGGGAAACGACAATAAAATGCTTTAATATTAATTATACCTTGTAGGACCCCATTATTTTTGGATAAAATACATTGTGAGGTTTTTTATGAAAACATGGGCTGCCTTAAAAATGAGGGCATATTGGTTGGGTAACGATGATTCATTGGTAGGTCCAGTTGTGGTCATCAAATGATGTTAGACAAATGGGGTATGGATATTATTTTTTATGCATATTTTCATATGGTTGGTTGGGAACAATGATGGACACTTAATCCTAATCTTGATGGAAGTGTTTTGAGTCTTATGGTTAATCATTGATACCATCTCATTGTACATTTCAATTAGTGATTATCATACACTTTTCATAACATTTTCCATTGTACATTAAGGGAGTTTTGATTATCTTTTTTGGTGAATATAGAATTTAACACATTTTAGTATTGAAAAATAAGTTCTTTATGAATTTAATTATGGGAGCATGGATAATCACAAATGCATGGATTGTTTTAGGTGATTTTTCGAATCTAGTATATGTGACCTTTGATTGACTAAGGGACACTAACTGACTCTTTGACCCAATCACAAGTAGAGATACTATCATTATGCTCAATCATTTTTATTCATTTGTAGATGTCGTGGCTATGTAATTACATAACACATATAAACAATATAGAATGGAATACCGTGGATGAGATCCATAGACAATAGTAGTTGATTATGAGGATACCTCTAACTTGTAGTAAGGCTCAAATGCTATGTTTTGAATGTGTATATCTAGGGGTGATGGATTGGTTATTCACCAATGGTGGTGTTGTTGAACAATGATGAAAATGTTTCGTTCAGTATGAGATGTCTTTGAAATAAATCTACCGGCTCAAGTGATTGAGCTCATAATAATATTGGTATACATTGTATTAAGGATGGAAAATATAGGAATTTCATGCATGATATTCTAAAGATGAACATCTTGAATGATATTCATTTTGTTGTGGATTTTCATGAATCTTTATTGTCCTGTTGAATATATTTTCTAATGAACCACTCTTAGAAAATTATTAGGATGAGGAAAGAGTAATGAAAAATCCATTCATGGACTTTCATGTCTCTGTTAGGCTCGATGATGTAGTTTAGGGAATAACTATTCAATAAGGTTTCAAAACATTTTTATGTTCATCAATAAATTTATGAGGTTATTATTAAGTAAAAAATTCTAATGGCGTAAGCACCGTGGATCATAATTAGTTATTCAAGCAAGAATCTATGGTGGAAGGATTCATTGGTTAGGTTGTGAAATAGATTTTGATGTGATAATTTCATTAATTAGATAGGAATGGGTAAACAACGTCTCAATGATTCATTTTTTTATGAGTACTAACTCATGTTTTTATCGTTTATGAATCATAAACATAGAAGATATGATTATAGGAATTTTTGTGATTTAAAATAAAAATCATCCATTTCAGTAGAAATTTCAGCATCCCAAGTAGTTAATAAAATTTTTCATTTCCCTAAGGCTTCTAAGGGTTGAGAAGATAAAGGTGGGGAGATTATACTGTCCTATGTTTTGACTTTTTCAATTTTCCAATGAATTTTCAAATTTCAATTTAGTTTATGATATAAATATTAAATATACATTCACAATAGAAGAATGATAATTATAGCACAGAAAAGTTTTATTATCAGATGGGGCTTGAGGCCCGATGGGGTTATTGTGTTATTAGATGATTTTTCAAATAATCAATCTCTAAAATATTAATTTTGGTAGAAATAAACATGGGTTAATAGATGGATCATTTCTAGTACTAACCATGTTGCCAAAACATTACATCTAGTTTAGTTTATGGGAATGTTTCATTTAACTGTACAACACCATTGGGGAAATCATGTGAAAATATATAGTGTTTCCAAATCAGTTATGCATTTTTTTCCAAAATATGTTCCCGCCAAGTATGTGTAGTGCCACTTAGCCAGTGAGTGTGCATAGTTGGAACACAATTTAGAAAAACCTTATAGCCAAACTGTAAACCACATATAAAGGAATAAAATCACTATTTTCCACTATAGTCATTATGTGGTTTCATCATATTTTCTCCCTCATTGGTCCCATGTACATGATGCCCTTCGATCTCCCTCTCCTCCTCTACTTTGATAAATTTAAATATATCCTATCTTTGACCTCAGATTCACTCATCTACTATTGCTTTGGAATTCCCTCAGTGATTATATGATTCCAAATTCAATTTTTCCTGGGTTATCCTTCCATATTGAATGATATTTAAATGTAATATAATATTCCATATATCCATGGTGTTTGATTATTTATTCCATTCCACTCAAACTAGATCAAATTAAATCATGTTAATGGAAGTGTGATAAATAATAAGATTTAGATAGGTGGCTTAGGGATTTTACCTTAATGTTTTGGAAGATTATAAATCACATGATACAATTTCTTATGTATCATTTCCAAAATGAGAATTTCTCTATGATTGTACTGACATCCTAAATTAGCAAACCCTTACGCATTAAATTTCACCATTGGAGGTATTTTACAATGACTCAAATCATCATTTGCGGTGGGTTTCACTAATTTCATAACCCTTAATCATAGACATGGAATTAAAATCATATATGAGGAATGATAATTTTACTTTTATCAAGTAAAATGTTTAAATAGGAATTAAATGATGAATAATTAGTGTGAATGACCTCTAAATCTTATGATCCTCAATTATGTTATGAAATATCCACTACTATAAATAAAATGTCCCATTTATTAATATAATTATTGACTCATCACACATTATTAACCTTTTATGAATAATTTTATCATGTATGATTGATTATATGGCCATATTATTTAATATTAATTAATAAAATAATTTTTTGAATATGATGAATCATATTTAAATTGTAGGAATGAATTCTAAAGGAATATTTTAGCCAGATGAATGTGAACTACATACATATTCCTAATACTCCTTAAGTTATACCAGATTCCACTTTAAAGAACCCCTTGGTAAATGGATCATCGGTCGAGGAATTATTTAGCACCTTGAGTGATATCATGTTCCTATTAAGGGAACGCCACAGGAAAGGTCTCATAGGGAACATGAGATTATAATTATACGTGATTATTATTGAAAGGACTCAATATGGGTTTTTGTAAATTAAGATTCACACCCCCCATGGTATGTGAGGTTGGAAATAGTTTTTCACATACATTTAGGTGAATGGAAATGAAATTTCAGGCCCCATGATTGGGTGGTTTGACATAGAGTTTCACATAATTAATTAGGGTGGATAGGAATGGAACACTTTATCCTCTATTCAGATAACTGGCCTCATTCAAATATTAAATTAGGATGCCTATATATTATCATTATTATTGTGATATGGTATTGATTATTGAGTTGTGCCTCAAGTCATAGCCACATATATATATATATATTAATATACATGTTACTATGTTTATGGTGTGTATATAGACAGAAAAATCATTATACACACACACATATATATTCTTATATATATGTGTGTGATGACACATATTAAAAGGTATTATATTTTTGGATGAGGAAGGTATTATTATACATGTGCCCTTGTGGAACCTGATCCTGACACATTTTCACTCATTCATTAACTTATTTATAATTATACCTACACATTGTCTTATTTTATACCTAAACATTGGATATTAATAGACATCACTGGTGGTAGACTAATAATTTTATCTCACACCCAGTTTAGGCCCCTATTTGGTATGTAGACTGGCCTCATGGTTTCTGGGTTAGGTTTTGAATTTTTCTTTCCTTAATATATTCATTTCGTTGTTTTATATTGGGCATGATGGATTACGAGAACATAACTAAGTTTTCACTCAAGATACTCATGGATTAATCCATTGGGGATTTTTTTCATATTATTCTATATTTTTTAAGTATGACATGTTGTATATATATGTCTTGAATATTATAGAATAACATAAACATACATGGTTTAATAGTTAGGTACTATAAGTTTATCATATGTAGTTCAACTATATTTATTTTATATTTGTTAGGACATTGATTTATTTATTATGTACTATGACACTACTATGATAATAAGGGTATAGTTTCCCCCAAAATACCATAATTATACCATTGTTTCTAGTAAGTAACCATTATCATATAGGTAGGTGCATTGAGTCCATACGAATGGCCATCTCAGGCACCATTTTAATGGATCATAGAACATGATGTTATAAGACTAGTTAAAAAACATGAGAAAAGCATTTAATTTAAACATCGTTTACTAATTCCAAAGAATAATTATTAATTACTATCAATAATTTAATGACCATAATGTTTCTCATAGTTTATTGTAACAACCCATAAAATTCAAGGAAATTTTTTTCTTAATTTTATTGGGAGTTTTACAAGAACACAGTTTCTGACGGCACCAAATTCCGAGGCCTGGTGTGCCCGGAATCTTTTTCTGAAGTTTAGCTCGGGTGCGTTCAGTGAACGAACGAGTGTGCTTTTCTAACTTTTGAACCGGTGCTCGGAATCGAATTCCGAGGGCACCGATGAAATCGCATCGCCGGTAATTGCTTAGAAACACCTTTTTCGTAGTTGCGTTAGCTCGGGTGTGGTTTTTAATTTTTTTTGGGGGTTAAGTTAAGGAATAAAATAAAAATTGGACGCACAATTTTTATTTGACTTCATGTTGTTCAACCTAAGCTATGTGTTAAGAGTGAGACCCACAATATCCTACCCACTAGGTAGGATATTTATGAGGTGGGTCCCACACTAGCCCCACCATTCCTTTTTTTCCTAAACCCCTCCTTTAATTAAGTAACGCACCCGCACCACCCTTTTAATGAACTCAACCCTTGCGTTTATTCTGGATAATAAACGCCTTATTAATTGGGTGGTTTAAACTCCTCAATTAATTCAATTAATTGACAGTTTCTTTTCTTTTTTAATTTCAAGGCGTTGGTTTCTGTGTTAATAAAATAAGACAACACTTATTTTATTTTGGTTGGAACTTGTTGCATTGAGAGGATTTGGAGAAAAGATAAGGGGATTGGAGATCTTCTTCTCCTTCGACGAAGAACGCGAAGAACGCCGACCTCCGACGAAGGTCGAAAAGAACGCCAGATCCTCAAAGATCGACGACACAACATCGAAGAATCATTTCTCTGCGACGCAACACTCTCCTTCTAGGATGTCTTCTTCCACGACGGTTATTTCCGCAACGAACCCTCTCACAAAGAATTCGACGAGGTATGGGTTTTATGCGTTTCTATTTGTAAATTTCTTCCGTCATATTTCCTCGTACAGTTGGACCACTTGTTATCAAATAACGGGAGGGGGCCGGACCGTACAAACATGGCTGACCCTCCTCCCCCTTTTCTCCAGTCTACCTTGTGGTGGATTTGAACGGGGATGGCGCGGTGTCGTCGCACCGCGCGAGATCATGCGGAAAGGATGCGCGGTGCCGTCGCGCCGCGCCGTTGAACACGAACAAAGGCACGGCGCCGTCGCGCCGCGCCAAATAACCCGAAGGAACTGCGGCCGGAGTGGGGTCACAGCATAGGGACGTGGCGCTGTCGCGCCGCGCCGGACGGACCAAGGCCGCGGCTGAGGCCGCGGCGGAGCAGGGACCGGCAACCGGTTCCGGGCCGCCTGCATCGAAGCAGGGGGACCGGCCCGCGCCGGTCCCGTGGTGCAGCAACCAGCTGGCTGGAGCGGGGCGGCCGGTCAGAGGAAGAGCCGGGGGTTCGTAACCCCTGGCTGGCCGGACAAGAGCGGCCCCCACATGGGGCCGCGGTTACAAAATAAGGGGGGAAGCCCCCCCCCCAACCCTCGCACCCCATCCGCTCGACCGAAATAGCCGAGCCACCTGGCCCTGGCTAGCACCAGCGCGCCGGACCGCCAGGTCGGCCCGCGCCCAGGCCTGAGCGGGCCAGAACCCGGGATGGGTCAACCCAGTTCAGGTCGACCCAGAGGGTATCGGGTAGGGTCGGACCGGGCCCGAACCCCCTAATACTGGACCTCTCACGGTCTTTTTCCCATAACATGGGTTGCATACCTCTTATTGATGCACCATTAACTGCGATGCGATCCTTGGATCGAGACGGTCATTTCAGTATATTACACTCAAGGTTTCGAAGAACTTTGGGTTCGGCCAGGTTGGTTCGTACACGAAACCAACCGGGCCCTCGAAGCAGAAACACTTATAACATAAGCCCCGAACATCCGATTGATGTGTCGTCGACTTTTATGGATTCCTCTTAGTGAGACAGAACTTTTGCCTTACTCCGCTCAAGGTTTGGATGCAGTTGGAGTATGGTCGGGTTGGTTTTGACATAAAAACCAACGAGGCCCCTAGGACGGAAAAGCCAATAACTCTCAGACCAGGCGTCTGTTTGACGCGTTTTCTATGACGTTGAGTTCCTGTTGGCGATACGGAACTTTTGGATACATCAACTATGGACTATGTGTCAGTTGATGTATCAGTCCCTCGACTCGTGGAGCCGACCCTCCCGAATGAGCTTCCTATGTGCGGGAACCCTAGAGCTGGCTGTGACTGCGACGACGATGACGACTGTGCAGAAATCCTTCGTGGATTCAACGGAGACGACTACAACACTCATCCATCCTACGTGGATCAGTGCTACTCATCTTGTGTGGGACAGATCATGTGTGGGTCAGTGCTCAGCGGTCCTGTGTGGTCCAGTGCCTACAGATCCTGTGTGGGTCTGATCCTATGTTGGTCATTGCGGGGGTTAGTTAACTATCAATCCTTTGTGGGTTATTGCGGGGGTTAGTTTTCTATCAATCCTTTGTGGGTCATTGTGGCGGTTAGTACCTATCCATCATGTGTGGGTCCAATGGCTTTGATGAATCAGTGGAAATATCTGATCATCTCTATCGTCTTACAAAGATGTATACCTGTGTGAGCTGAATCTTATTTTGCTTTTTTATGTGGATTGTGTTGTGCTATCCTGTGTGGACGTGATCGAAATTGGGCTTGGATGTTGTATGCAAACTAGAATTGGTGACTTAGGTATATTTATGGGCATATACCTAAGCAGTGTCGGATGTTACTTCGTGGTTGTATATTTCCTTTGTGGATTATCCTTTATAAATTTTGGGAGACCTTCAGGGGTCTCGGGGTCCCTACTGAGTAGCTTATACTCGACCCTGCACGGGCTATGCCCGCACTACATTGTGTTGGTTACAGATGATGGACAACATTGATCGTGGTTGAGGCTTGCAGAGCAGTCGGTACCTAGAGGTGGACCACGGGGCGGGATGTACATGGAGCGGACGACTGGACCCAAGGAGCTGAGGTGGATAGTTGTACCTACCCTTCAGGTAGGAGTACCAGTGGACGGATCGACATTGCGGCTTTACTTTTCAGTTACTGTACTCCCTTTTTCAGTTGTACTTTACTTTCAGTTTCGGTTTGTATTCTGGCCCACTTACTTTTCAACACTTACTGTTGTACCCAGTTTTTACATGGTGTTTACTTCTACTTTCTTTCTCTGTGGTGTTTGTTACTTTACAAAGGCAATGCCTTCCCTTTTTACCGGGAATTACGCTTTGGTGATAGTCTCCAGCCCCTGGCCTATAGAAGGCGGGCTTGGGGAAGTCACGACACGAGCCCCGAGGATGGGTCCTGACAAATTGGTATCAAAGGAGTCGGTTCTACCACAGAACTCAGGACTCTGATCTTTCTTCTATGTGAAGCAATAGTGTTAAGGGTATTGAGTGTGGTTATCAGTCCAGGGAGTCCAGTGTTGGTGCGGCGGCCGACGTATCCGTACACCAGGACCCCGAATTCTAATTTTCAACAAAATGCATGAAGACATTGATTACATGAGTGTTTCAAGTTTTCATTGTGATTACCATGTGTCAGCTCACCAGGTATACTGTTTGACCGAGTCTCACCTGTTTCTTTTCAGGATGGCCCCATGACGGCAGCCAGCTAGGGTTCCAAGAGTTGTGCGTGACGACATCCCACCGAGCGACGAGGCCTCGGTACAGGGCCCTTTGACAGCAGAGGAACTGGAGATACCTTTACCCACCGAGCCACCGATGCTACCAGGCCTAGCTGCTGACGATGCACATCGCCTTAGTGCACTGCACGAGTTTCAGCGTCAGTGACCGCCCAGGTTCCATGGGGAGATAGACCCTCAGGCATCTGAGGATAGGATGGAGGCATTTGTATAGGTTTTCAGGTTAGTAAGGACACCAGCAGACCTCATGGTGATCCTCACAGCGAGCCTACTGCACGCGGCAGCAGGTAGATGGTGGAGCATGATGCTCCAGGTGCACGACGAGGCATCTCTTCTCTAGAAGGACTTTGAGAGCCTCTTCCACTCGGAGTTCGTTCCAGCCACCCTCCGTGCGGTGCACATCTAGGCGCTTCTATAGCTGTGGCGGGGCAGCTTGACGGTCGCCCAGTACTCGGTGAGATTTACCGATCTCTCGCGCTACTCGACAGACATGGTACGCGACCCATTCTTCTTGGACCAGACCTTTGAGCAGGGATTGAGGCATGAGATCAGGGCACTGCTGATCTCCATCAGCATTCCGACACAGGCAGGGGTACTGGAGAGAGCCCTTCTGGTCGAGATCTTCCTTTCTGAGCCTACATCAGCACTGAGACCTACCACAAGGTGGAAGGTATCAGAGTCTTCTGCAGCAGGCAGTCGACGGATGACTCATGGGTCCAGGCAGACCAAACCCTCAGGCAGACGACCTCAGGACATTGGCTCAGCAGTGCGGGGACCACAACGTGGGGCCAGTCTTTCGAGAGGCAGACAGTGCTACGCATACGGAGGGCATGGCCACATGGCTCGTGACTGCCCGACCCTCCGTACAGAGGTGTAGAAAACAGTTGAGGGAAAACCCAGGTAGAGGAAGAGGGTCGACTGTGGTGGTCCGCAGGGAGCAGGCTGATGAGGCAGAGGAGCTGGCCGAGCAACAGGTGGTGGGCGACGCTTTGAGGCTCTACCACCACCACCGCCAGGAGGTCCTCCCGGACCACAGGGAGCTGGTGGGCAGAGACAGGCACAGCTCCAGGCAGCAAAGTCCTACGACCACGGCGTGCCCGAGATGATTCGAGGTACTATCTGTGTCTATTCCACCCTTGCTGTAGTTCTTATAGACACAGGAGAGAGTCATTCTTTCATAGCTTCTACCCTTGTTCGGAGCTCAGAGATTCCGACGGAGCCCTTGGCTCGATCCTTACGGCTAGAGACACCTATGAGAGCAGACTCGACGATTACACACTGGTGCCGGCAGTGTGAGCTTACTCTAGGAGGCGAGAGCTTCAGCTGGGATCTTCTTATAACGGCGTCAATGCCTTACGACATCATCTTGGGAATGGATTGGTTATCTACAGTCCATGCTCAGATCGACTCTATTAGGCACAAGGTGCGGTGTGTACGCACCGACGGGAGATGGTTCACCTTCACTGTCGAGAAAGGAGCCTTAGCAGCACAGGATGGACTCTCGTAGAGGAGAGGACAGCCCATCCCTCATTAGTTGGCTAGCCTCATCCTAGGAGTAGTTGACGTGCAGAGTCGTGGTTTTCCTGCAGTGGTGGATCAGTATGTGGACTTTTTCCCCGATGACGTTCCAGGACTACCTCCTCGCAGGGCGGTAGACTTTTATATTGATCTGTACCCCGGGAAAGCCCCGATATCCACTCCATCATATCGGATGGCCCCTGCTGTGCTACGAGAGCTACGGGTATAGTTGGAGGACTTGCACGACAAAGGATTCATCCGACCCATTGTTTCACCCTGGGCTTCCCCGATATTATTCCCCAAGAAGGTGGACGGGATATTGCGACTATGTGTCGACTATATTCACCTAAACTAGGTGACAGTGAGGAACAAGTATCTGCTACCGAGGATTGATGAACTCTTCGATCAACTCAAGGGAGCACGGTGGTTCTCGAAGATAGACCTCAGGTCAGGCTATCATCAGCTCAGAGTTCGGGATGAGGATGTGCAGAAGACGGCCTTCAGATGTCGGTATGGACTCTATGAGTACTTGGTTATTCCATTCGGCGTAAAAAATGCTCCAGCAGTGTTCATGGGCCTCACGAACAGGATCATTCATCCATACCTCAATCGATTTGTCGTGGTCTTCATCGATGACATTTTGATTTAGTCGACGGCTGAGGAGGAGCACGCCTACCACTTGCGGGTTGTACTGGACACACTCCGAGAGCACCAGCTTTATGGAAAACTCTCAAAGTGTCAGTTCTGGATATGAGAGGTCCACATCTTGGGACACGTCATCTCTGAGGCGGGAGTTGTGGTGGATCCTGCGAAGATCAAGGAAGTGCTAGCTTGGGAGCCACCCTAGAGTGTGACGGAGGTGCGGAAATTCTTGGGGCTAGCTGGGTATTACCAGAGATTCGTGCCAGACTTCTCCAGAGTTTCAGCACCACTCTTAGCTTTGAAAAAGAAGGGGAAACCCTTTGTGTTGTCAGAAAGATGTCAGTAGAGCTTCCAGGAGCTGAGACAGAGATTAACCAGTGCGCCTATCTTGAGGCTACCGGAGGAGGGAGTTGGGTACGTAGTGTAATGCGATGCATCAGGGACAGGACTCAGATGTGTCCTAATGCAGGAGTGGGCCGTGGTTGCCTACAGATCAAGTTAGTTGAGGCATCATGAGCAGAACTACGCTACCCATGACCTACAGTTAGCAGCAGTGGTCTTCTCTCTGAAGACATGGCGACACTATCTGATGGGCGAGTGCTTTACAGTCTATTCTGACCATCAGAGTCTCAGGTACATCTTCACACAGAAGGACCTGAACCTGAGACAACAATGATGGCTCGAGTTCCTCTAGGGCAATGACTTTGAGATAGTCTATACTCCTGGAAAGGGGAACTTAGTAGCCGATGCACTCAGCAGGAGGACATGCATTCAACTACTTGGGGAGGTGATAGAGCATCTAGCCGATCTGCAGATATCCTTCGTGGATAGAGATGGAGCATCCTTTCTTTAGTCACTCCTCCACTATTGCAGCGAGTCAGAGAGGCACAGCGTGGGGTCACCGACTATGAGACGTGGCGTGCGAAGATATCCTCAGGATATGCACCTGATGGTTTCTATTTAGGAGGATAGCACGATGTCCTTTTCTGAGGACGTACTTTGGTACCAGTTTCATTACGGGATGTGGTGCTGAGAGAGTTTCACACTTCTTCTTTGGAGGTACATCCTGGAGTGGCGAAGATGTACCATGATCTCAGATGACAACACTAGTGGCCGGGAATTATGAAGGTTGTGGCAGAGTTCATTTCTCGATGCCTCACCTGCCAGCAGGTGAAGGTAGAGCACCATGTACCAGCAGGCTTGGTGCATCCCTTGGAGGTACCAGAGTGGAAGTGGGATGGGATATCTATGTAATTCGTGACTGGAACTCCACACACTTCCAGAGGTGACGACTTCATTTGGGTGATTGTCGACCGACTCACCATGTCGGATCAATTCCTACCCATCAGAGAGCAGGGCTCATTGGAGATCTTGGAATGTCTTTACGTTCATGATATTGTACGGATTCATGGTGCGCCATCATCTATCGTCTCCGATCGAGATGCTCGCTTTACTTCCCGGCTTTGGAAGGGGTTGCTGGAGGCATTCGGGACATAGTTACGTCTGAGAACCGCCTTTCACCCTTAGACGGATGGTCAGACCGAGAGGACCATTCAGACTCTCGAGGACATGCTCCGTGCATGTGTCCTATACTTTGGTCGTAGCTGGGAGGGCCACCTACCCATGGTGGAGTTCGCGTACAACAACAGCTACCAATCCTCCATCGGGATGGCACCATACGAGGCGTTGTACGGCCGAACTTGCAGGTCTCCTCTGTGCTGGACAGACCCTGGGGAGTCAGCACTTGTGGAACCAGACATGGTCCAAGTCATGATAGAAAAGGTCTAGGTCATCCAGGACCAGATGAGGACAGCTCAGATCCGGCATAATTCTTATGCTGACCGGAGGTGGAGGCCACTATAGTTCGAGGATGGAGACCACGTCTTCTTGCAGGTATCACCTCGACGTGTATTACAGAGATTTGGTTGAGGTGGCTAGTTGTCTCCAAGCTTCATCGGACCATTCCAGGTCCTGAGCAATATTGGTGAGGTGGCTTATCGCCTAGCTCTACCACCTCAGTTGCACCGCGGGCACAATGTCTTCCACGTATCCCAGCTGAGGAGATATGTGCACGACCCGATTCATATCATTGACCATGGGGAGATAGACTTTGATGATGGGGAGACTTTTGCAGAGGTCCCCGTGGAGATTTAGGATCGACAGGAGCGGGTCCTACGTGGACGATCGATTCCTCTAATGCACATCAGATGGAAGCACAGGAGCCTCCAGGAGAGAACTTGGGAGCGGGAGGCTCAGATGCATGCTCAGTACCCACATTTGTTTCCCTAGTTTATGATGTATCGTTTTGGGGACGTAAATCCCTGAGGTGGCAGTGATGTAAAGACCCGTAAAATTGAAGAAATGTTTTTCTAAATTTTCTTTGGAATTTTACAAGAACGCAGTTTCTAACAGATCCTAATTCCTAGGCCCAGTGTGCCTGGAATCTTTTTCTGATGTTTAGCTCGAGTGCGTTCAGTGAACGAATGAGCGGGTTTTTCTAACTTTTGAACTGGTGCTCAGAATCTAATTTTGAGGGCACCGATGAAATCGCAACGCCGGTAATTTCTTAGAAACACCTTTTCCGGAGTTGCGCTTGCTCGGGTGTGGTTTTTAATTTTTTTTGGGGATAAGTTAAGGAATAAAATAAAAATTGGACGCAAAATTTTTATTTGACTTCATGTTGTTCAACCTATCCTAAGTGTTACGAGTGAGACCCACAATATCCTACACACTAGGTAGGATATTTGTGAGGTGGGGCCCACATGAGCCCCACCGTTTCTTTTCTTCCTAAACCCCCTCCTTTAATTAAGTAACTCACCCGCACCCCCCTTTTAATGAACTCAATCGTTGCGTTTATTCTAGATAATAAACGCCTCATTAATTGGGCGGTTTAAACTCCATAATTAATTCAATTATTTGACTGTTTCTTTTCTTTTTGAATTTCAATGCTTTGGTTTGTGTGTTAATAAAATAAGACAACACTTATTTTATTTTGGTTGGAAATTGTTGGGTTGAGAGGATTTCGAGAAAAGCTAAGGGGCTTGATGATCTTCTTCTCCTTTGACGCAGAACACGAAGAAAGTGAAGAACGCCGACCTCCGACGAAGGTCGACAATAACGCCGGATCCTTAGAGATCAACGATGTGATGCTGACGAATTATTTCTCGTTGATGCGTCTCTCTTTTTCCACGACGTCTTCTTCCACGATGGTTATTTACACGATGAACCCTCACCCAACGAATTCGACGAGGTATGGGTTTTATGCATTTATATTCGTGAATTTCTTCTGTCATCATTCCTCGTAAAATTGGACCACTTGTTATCAGATAACATGAGGGGGTCGGACCGCACAAACACTGCCGACCCTCCTCTCCCTTTTCACTTGTCTACCTTGTGGTGGATTTGAACGGGGATGGCGCGGTGTCGTCGCACCGTGTGGGATCATTCGGCAAGGACACGCGGCGCCGTCGTGCCACGCCGTTGAAAAAGAACAAAGGCGCGGCGCTGGCACGCCGCACCAAAGAACTAGAAGGCACCACGGCTGGAGCGGCGCCGTGGCGGAGGGACACGGCGCCGTCGTGCAGCGCCAGATGGACCAAGGTCGCGGCGAAGCAAGGACCGGCGGCCGGTTCCGGGCCGCCGACGTCGGAGCAGGGGGACCGGCCTGAGCCGGTATCGTGGTGCAGCAGCAGACGGCCGGAGCGGGCCGGCCGGTCATAGGAAGAGCCAGGGGTTCATAAACCCCGGCTGAGCAGATAAGAGTGGCCCCCCATATGGGGTCGTGGTTACAAAAGGAGGGGGGCATCACCCCCCCCCCACACCCCATCCGCTCGGCTGAAACGGCCGAGCCACCTGGCCCTGGCCAGCGCCAGCGCGCCGGACCACCAGGCCAGGCCACGCCCAAGCCGGACCAGGCCATGACCATGCTGGGTGGGGCCGCGCCAGCCGGGCTGGGCCGACCCAGACGGTATCGGGCCGGGTCAGACCGGGCCCGAACCCCCTAATACAGGACCTCTCACGGTCTTTTTCCCATAACATGGGCTACATACCATAGATCGATGCACCGTCAGCTGTGATGTGATCCTTGGATCGAGACGGTCGTTTAGATATATTACACTCAAGGATTTAGAGAACATTGGGTTCGACCAGGTTGGTTCGTACACGAAACCAACCGGGCCCTTGGAGCGGAAACACTTATAACTTGAGCTCCGGACGTCCGATTGACGTGATGTCGACTTTGATGGATTCCAATTAGTGAGACGGATCTTTTGGATTACTCCAATCGAGGTTTGGATGAAATTGGTGTACGGTCGGGTATGTTTTGACTTAAAAACCAACTGGGCCCCTAGGACGAAAAATCCAATAACTCTCAGACCGGGCGTCTGATTGACGCGTTGTCTTTGACATTGAGTTCCTATTGGTGATACGGAACTTTTGGATACATCAACTCTGGACTATGTGTCAGTTGATGTATCAGCCCCTCGGCTCATGGAGCTGACCCTCCCGAATGATCTTGCTATGTGTGGGAACCCTAGAGCTGGCTGCGACTGCGATGACGAAGACGACTGTGCAGAAATCCTCTGTGGATTCTACGGCGACGACTATAGCACACAACGATCCTACATGGATCAGTGCTACCAATCCTGTATGGGTCAGATCCTGTGTGGGTCAGTGCTCAGCGGTCCTATGTGGGCTAGCGCCTACAGATCCTGTGTGGGTCATTGCGGGGGTTAGTTACCTATCGATCCTTTGTGGGTCATTGTAGGGGTTAGTTACCTATCGATCCTTTGTTGGTCATTGCGGGGGTTAGTACCTATCGATCATGTGTGGTTCCAATGGATTAGATGAATCAGTGGCAATATCTGATCATCTCCTTCATCTTACGAAGATTTATACCTGTATGAGCTGAATCTTGTTTTTCTTTCCTATGTGGATTCTGTTGTGCTATCCTGTGTGGATGTGATCGAACTTGGGCTCGGATGTTGGAGCCGAACTGGAATTGGTGACTTAGGTATTTGTATGGGCATATACCTAAGCAGTTTCAGATATTACTTCGATATTGTATATTTCATTTGTGGTTTATCCTTTGTGGATTCTGGGAGACCTTCGGGGGTCTCGGGGTCCCTACTGAGTAGCTTATACTCACACCTGCACGGGCTATGCCTACACTACGTTGTGTTGTTTGCAGACGACGGAAAACCCTGATCGTGGTTGAGGCTTGCAGAGCAGTCGGTACCTGGAGGTGCACCACTGGGCAGGACGTACACAGAGCGGACAGCTGGACCCGAGGAGCTGGGGTGGATACATGTACCTACACTTCAGGTAGAAGTACCAGTGGATTGCTCGACGTTGTGGCTTTACTTTTCAGTTGTTGTAATCCCTTTTTCAGTTATACTTTACTTTCAGTTTGGGTTTGTATTCTGGCCCACTTAATTTTCCGCACATACTGTTGTACCCAAATTTTACTTTTTGTTTACTTCTGCTTGCTTGCTCTGTGGTGTTTGTTACTTTACAAAGGCAATGCCTTCCCTTTTTACCGGGAATTATGCCTTGGTGAAAGTCCCCAGCCCCTGGCCTATGGAAGGCGGGCTTGGGGTAGTCACGACATGGGCCCTGAGAACGGGTCGTCACATTTATTATCACATTATTAAACATGGTTCAAAAATTTCATTCATCAAACACCATTATAGCTTCCAATTTAGTCATTTATTTTAACTCAATCCACTGTGCTTCCCTAATCATAATTAATATTTTCAAATTCCATTCTTATTATCTTGGAGTATTCATTCTAAACATTAAATTGATTATATTTATATATAAATTAGTTATAATTTCTTAAAATATCAACACATAATCACATGAGTACATTTTTAATAAATTTATCATTCCATAATTTCGTGATACTATAAGAGTTTTCATAAGCTACCATGACCAAATATCACCTTTTCATGCCTAGAAATAAATTACATTGATTAGTTGGAAACCAAAAAAAATCAATAAGCCCAAACAATTAAATGAAATTCAAACAAAAAATCCAAAGAACAAACCTATATATCAACTCATTCCATCCACACCGGCGTCATACCTAACTCGATTGCAGACAACCCATTTCATAACACTATCCCCAAAATTAGGACATTAGTATAACCCCATGAATGGAAACCCACTATTTTCTATAGTTACCAATCATACCTAGTTATCATTTAAAAACATCAGGGCTCTACCATTCTAGAGAATTCATACAAAGCAGAAAAATTATTTCCCTCACAACACACTCATGAGGAAATTAATTCCATATCACTCAGTAATTCATGAATTTATCGAAAAAAAATTGTATAACCCAACCCCAATCCTTTACCTTTAGAAAAAATGTAATTTTAATCTATAATTTAGTTGTTAATTATGAATAGGTTCATAAAAAACAATTTATAATCAATAACTATCCATTACAAGGAAACAATCAGAAAAATTCTTCATGAAAACCATCCATAATTCATTAATGTCTTGAAAAAGAGATAACATATTTTATTCCCTTATTATTTAATCCTAATTTAATTAAATCTATAAATTGATTTTAAATTTCTTACATAATAATCATGATATAAATTAACAAATTATTTGTAATATATATAATATTATCTAGAAAATAAAGGATAAATATAAATATTATAAAAATCATAACTGATCTAAAAAAAAAATTCATTCTTGATTTATTATTATATTCATTTAGGGTATTTCTATATTTACATAAATAGATAAGTCATGGTAATCTTATAATTTTACCTAAATAAGTGGAGAGTTAATAAATCATATACCTCAATTAAAATCATCATAGAAATCACTTCTCACAAAAAAAATAATTATGGAATCAAACACCACTAAAACCATAGAAAACTGACCAAAGTCAAAGAATAATAAAGAATCATCATGTTTTGAGAGATTCCATAATAAAAAATGTAGGAAACACACCTCATGATTCTATAGAAAAAAATCGATCACGGGTTGTTAAAATTATTGAAGAAGATAGAGTCCCTTGATTCCTCATACATCGATCTGAATGACCTAAATGGATTATACACTCAAGAGAAGTTGTAGGTAAGTGGTGAGGTGTCATGGGGTCGACTAGGTTGTTTGGTGAAAATTAGAAATATATAATAAGGAGATTAATCCCCTCCATATAAGGATGAGGTTAAAATATAGTCCACTATGAATTCATGATCTCCCCCGAGGCTTTTGTGACCCGCATTGTAAGGGGGTCTAATTGTCCCAATGTTTGAAGTTCCATGTTTTCCTAAATAGAATATGTGTTTTAAATTATTTTTAATACTCCCTAACATATTTTATTCCTTGGAACATGACATGTTAGAATATTTCTATCTTTAAAAGTCTACAACATCCATGACCATGTTGTGGAGTTACCATTCTCTATGTTTTCCCCAACTACTCAGTACACTATACATTGAATTCCACCACAACTAACACAACGGGATCCAAAGAAGTGTCTATCCACCTCTATTACATAAGAGGAAATCAATATCAACCACATCAAGTAAAAAAAGAGAACGGGGGTATCCTTTTTACCCTTGAGAGAACCTATAGTGTCTTCACCTAAAATTTCATCATTGTGTGTGGCCACACACCACACTATGGGAATTTGATCCTTGAAATGGTCAACTGAAAGTTCCACCAAGACACTATCCCATGTGAATTTCCATTTCAACCGTACCAAATTTACACTGAGAGACTCACCTAGAACAATGCTCAAATAACATATAATTTTGACATTCTCGTATCACCAAGGTGGACACCACATGTAAAATTAAAACAACTATGGGAATTTCACATCTAGTGGTTCCTCACATCTCAAAAATGGATTTTTGCTTTCATCCAACCACCAATAATCCTAAATGAAATAAAATAAAAGACATGATATCCATGTATATGCCTCAAAAAACACCCAAAATGGAATTCATGGAACCCACTAATATGGTGTGGTGACCATAATAATGGACATAACTCGTCTTTAGCCTCCCATACAACCTTAAAAAATCCTCTCGGAAGCTCCAAGTAGTATAAAAATAAAAATGGTAGGACCCAAAAATTCACCCCCTTAAAATATTATTGTCAATGATTAGGAAAGAACATTACATACATCATAATAATATTTATTATTATTTTCAATGTATATAAACTCATGTACATGTATAATCATATTGGATGCATACAATGTGTGTTTTCGTATTACACATTCAAGGAAAATTAGTTATTCAATATCCTCTTCTGTATAAAATATATCATTCCTTTAATCAATATATTTGAGTATACAATAAGTGGAAAATTATTGTGAAATTTAATATTTAATATTCTATATGATTGATTTAAAATACAAGGACATTCTTTATAATTATACAATTGAACATACTAACAATTTTAAATATTATTTATGATTTTTGATGATATTCAAATCCTAATTATTCTATAATGACTAAATACATTTATTTTTACCTACCATGTGATGATATGATCAATTGTATACTCATCGGTAATAGATTCATAAAATATGTATTATTTAGATCATCATATATATTAATTTTTCAAATTTGGTGAAACATTCATAATTTTGAATATGGTTTAATAATTATGAACCCCTCAAGGAATAATATGTAGATGTTGTGTAAAATGTTACTATATAGATACAAATTTATAATTTTTATGATAAATATTTATAATATATATATATATAACCGAATTTATAAGGAATAATATTTCTTAATATTAGATCATGCATATTCAATAATCATGGTTGTTTGGATAATAAAAATAAAATATTATTATTTGAACATATGCCAATGTACTATTTTCATGTTGTCCAATTTTTCTGATATTATAGTATTTCAAAATTCACGTTCATTATTGATTTTTCAGCGCAATAAAAACAATTAAATATATTATCAAAAACATTTATACAAATCTAATAACTTATATGGGACAAGATTCTCATTAGTGAAAATATCTAATAACATGTACCGTTGCAGATACATTAATTTTATAATTTAAGGGAAATGATATTTATTACATTCAACTCAACATGAACAATGATTTTATATAATCAATTGAACCACATATCTGGTGTGTATAATCATTCTATTGATTTTCAATAATTTATATATTAAGTGTCCATATAAGTTATGCGATCTTCAATGGTTCTATAAGATCATTTTATATATGGTATATGATTCTCAATTTTTTTAATTAACATGTATATGATGTGTTTTTCACTCAACAAAATATAATAATATGTGTATCTATTAAATAGATTCATCTTTATTATAATATTTAAATTAAAATTTATCTCAATGTAGGTGGTCACACCCATGTATATTTGATAATTTTAACATCATATAAATACTATAAATTTACTTCTAATATATTTTAGATGATATTTATAACTTATCATTGTAATGTGTTACCATAGATAAATCATTAATCATGAGGAATTCATAATAAAAGAATGTGAAAAAAAAATTCTGTATAAGGGGAAATTTAGTATGCATACATATAATAAATCAATTCATCATTCTCCCCTGAGATTGATGTCTATTTTGAGTCAGCGAGTTACCTCCTTTTGTAGTTTTTGAAATCAAAAAACAACATATACCAATTTAATCAAGCATTAATTTTTTTTAATATTATAATGTTTAAATAATATTAATTGTAAGTAATTAAAATACATTACAACACGAAATTTTTTACAAATATATGGTGGTCATAACATCCATTCTATAATATATCTATCAGATTTGTGCACATTATATTAGTTCCAACTAACTCATTAAATGATAAACAAAAATACACATTTCATCGGTAGATGGAATAGTTATTTATAATGTTTTTTCAATTGACTCTATGATATGAAGAATCATACAATTGGATTTTGTTACAACTACATCAATAAATAGAGCCACACCTTTAGAATTATAAATGAATATATATATATATATATATATATTATAAGTGATAATTATGAAAGTAACTAGTAATTTTAAATATTTTCAATTTATTGATAATGAGAGAACTTATGAGAAGTGTAGTTTTTTATAAGTGTTCTTTGATAAATAATTCATCTTTTTTTTTGTGTTTATCATTGTAAATATCATATTATTTCCATTGTAAATGTTCATTTACTGATCATGCATGATCGAGGGCGTCCAAGCTTAAGAAGAAAAAGGAAATTACAATCATATTTATTTTGGGATTAAATGACTAGGAAGATATATTTGATGATATATTGGGGTAATACACCAATGATTTTAGTTTTCATTTTATTTTAAATTAAAACTATTTTTATAGCGTACAACACACAGAACCTCATTCTTAAACAAGCTATGAAATAATTAATTTATTATATGACTCCTCAAATCACGTTACTGGGTTTGTGGGTATAAATATAAATAATCAAATTAAGAATTATATGTAGGATAATATTTCATTAGTGAAAATAATTAAGTTAATCAATAAACTTGGCATGCTTCTAATTATTTTTACATGGAATAGGATATTAAAAGTTCATTTTAAACATTAAAAATAATTTTCATCTAAAAAATGTGTTTTGGAATTTTATATATGGTTAATGAAAATATGTTTTTAAAATATTAATTATATTTATTTTAAAAAATGTCACTAATTTTTGAAATTATTATGTGACTTTTATCTTAATGTGATTTTTTGGTTTTTTTTGAAAAAGATGATTTTTGATAAATGATGATTCTTACTAATTTTTGTGATAATGTCCGTTTAATTTATTTATATTATATTGTTTTATTATTTTCGTTTCTATTTTTTATGTCAGGTAAGAATAAAATTTATTAAATATATCCCAATTAATCTTATTTCAATCGAGATTATTTTTTAATTTGGTGTAAAATAATATTTATGATAAAATGATTATTTGTCTAAAAATTAATTTTAAATGGTCTTGTGTAAATAAATTAATGTTAATTTCAAAAAATTCACTTAATTAAATATATAAAAATTTATTTTCCATTTATAATCATTATGAAAAAATTTGATTAATATTTCAATTTCATTTTCAGTCATGAAAAGTTTTAAACATACTAAAAATTTGTCACAGTGTTAAAAGGTAAAATGGGATAAATATAGTTAAAACAAAAGGTTAATGCCTCATGATCACTATAATAAATTAATTTTTTTTATTATGTGATTATAATTTTACCATCCTAATCCTATATTTGAATATATGGAATTTTGGTTCCATGATTCATATATAATGAAAATTATATTACTTTGAGTAAATAATAAATACGAAATGTCACCCTCATTGTTTTAATATATCTAATATGATTTATCATAAATGAAAATTTATTATGAATTGATATAAATGATTATTTTTAATATGAATAAAATATTTTAATGACATAACTTTATTAATTTTTTTTTTGAAAAGGTATAATTTCTTGATATTCATACTCATCGATGATGCAATTCTTGTGCAACTGAGTGAAAAATATATATAAATGGTTTCAAAAAATTAAAAGTGGTGTATTTTTTTAAAGTTATTTAATATAATATTTCATAGATAAAAATAATTTATAAATGAGATTCTAAAAATTTTAATTCCATCATCAATGCAATCTTGATGTTTTTACAGTAAAATTCTTTGATTTTTCCTGAGAAATACGTAAGGACAGTTTATGATAAAAAGTATTTACAAAATTATTTTCAAAATCATAAAAATATTATATTTTTTCTTTTTAAAGGGAAATGGATGACAATATCACCAATTTTACAAATATGATCCACTCTCACTATTGGAATGTCATTATTGACCAGTATGGTCTATATATATTGTTACCATGGTAAGGGTTAAAATAGGTAATAAGGGGTTAAACTAAATATATGAGTGTCAAAATAAACTATGTACTTTCATAAATACAATTTTTAATGTATTTTAACATTATATCAAAAAAAAATATTAATTTATCATATTTAGACTCACCTTTCAGCAACAATAATATTATATTATATTAATGTGTACATTTAATTTTATTGTTCTACCCACATCACTTATAAAATGGAATCACCACATATCCCTTACTCGCACTACATGGTCCAATTAACACAAATAATAATTACCCAAATACCTTACCAAAATATTTCCCCACATATTGATTTTTGTACTCCCTCCAAAATACTACATTATCAAGACTAATGTTATAAGATAATTGTAGTAACAAATAGAATTTCCATATATTCTTACTGAGATTTATCAACTTTCATTATTCTCCAAACCCATACAAATGGTCAATAACTATATTAACATAACTAAATCAATATTTTCTCTATAATTAGATGTTTTATTTTAATGTGAAATATATTTTGTAAATACATTTCATTTTATGGAAAATGAATACATCTTTCATGCATATGTATGAACCGACGTCCCTACGTAGAGATTTCATTAATTTTTCAACCTAAATTTACCTATATGATCATAAATATAGAATTAATTAATATATATGATATTTATGAAATAATTATTATTATGTAAATATGATATACCATATACCATATAACTGGTCCATATGTTTGATGATGATAACATTGTATATGGGTACATGTGGAATAGAACATCAACGAAAAGATGCGATTAATTTTTATATTACCATCATTAAGAGGTTATTATAAAGTTTTATGTAATGAAAAATATATATTCATAAACTTATTAAACTATTTTACATTGTTGAAATATTTCATAGCACCGTTAATTATGGTCAGTATAATGATGCAATTTTTGAGAAATTGGTCGAACAACCTTAAGTGGTCAATGTGAACAAGAATTATTCAATCAATAGATGCAGAATGGTAAATAAATAAAATTCAATAATTAAATATAGATGGGTATTTTATTTAATAAATCATTTAATAAATTTTAATTCATTAAATAGGAGAATATAATGCATTAAATGAACCAGGAATCCAAGGTAAGGGGTTTTTTGTCTTAATTTCACACTATTGAGAAATATGATATACTATGCACCTATTTTAAATTATATTCTGTATGTATCAAATATTACACATATTATATAACAAAATAATATTTATTAAAGTTAATTTATGTTTTAATTGATGTCTAATCTTTTATGTGTATTTGAAGAAAATGTTATGAATTTTGTAATGATTTATTTGACAATATCATTCTTATTCAATACATTCCATGTTTAAATAAATTTTGGGAGAAGTATATAATTATTCTATATTTAAAAATATTATATTTTATTCTTGTATAGTCATTTAGTTATGTTTTTCCTTTCATTATCATTTAATTGGTAATAAAAATTATTTTGAAAATATTTTTGACAAAATGTCATCTTATTTATTCTTTGGTTAACAAAAATATGCTTCTATGACCATTTTATTAAATTGGATTTAAATAATCTAATTTTATATGATAAATGACTATTTATATTTATTTTAATCAATATTTTAATTTTTTTCAAAGTTTTCAATGGAATATTATATTTGTTTTCCAAATGAGGTGCTTTGGGATTTTTTACAAAAAGTGTCAGAGGAATTTTTTTTCATGACATTTTTTGAATGAAATAATTTTCCCACATTTATGGAAATATATTTTATATGAAAATTTTTTCATAATAATTTAATTATTTTTGTTTTTATATATACTTAATGTGATTTTTTCCCACATTTTAGATAATTTTTTGAAATCTATTTTTGATGTATTTTTTATCTCTATCAACATACTTTATTATTTATTATGATTCACATGGCACAAGATCTAATGATACTATCCATGTTATTTCTATATATGTAAAATAATTATGTGATATCAAAATCGCAATGAAACTCAATTATTTTCAATTTTTATGCTATGATGAATTGATTGTCTTTTTTATCCATTAATACTTTTTGGTTTTTAGGTCATTAACATTCACATGACTATGTTTTGTTTTAATTTCTATCATTTTTTAAGAATATTTTATCCTCAATAACTATATTTTACATACCACAGATTTATATGGTTTCATTTCCACAAATTTTATGTTCTCATAACTGTATACCATTTCTAAATATGGTATCAGTTGAAGGGATCTTATTATTAATGGTTTTTTATTTATTAGAGAAATATTTATATTCCATATTATTTATTCAATATAGATAATTTTTTATTGATAAGGAATTATGATAATGAATTGTGTAAATAATTTAATGTATAATGAACACATTGTACATGCAATTTATGGGTGGGTCCTGTTATAGATATCCCCTGGATGAATCAAAAGGTCGTATTATAAAAAATAAATGACCATATTAGATTGTAAATTTTCATATACCTAACCGTACAGTGAAATCGTCTTATTAAAGGAATTCATGGTAAAAATCAAGATGACTTTGCTAAACCCCTAATGTTAAATCCTTAGATTCCAACATTATTCACATAATTTAATGACAATTTATTTCTCAATACCCATGTATTTAATTTAATCCAAGGATGTAGATCATGATCATGTAATCGATAAAATTTAATAGGTATTGATAATTCAACCAATAAAATTTTTATTCATTATCTACCAATTGTAACAATTATTTTATGATTTCCATTACTAAGAATTTAATAACACACATTATTATTTTTTATTTTCCCCTTGAGATGAAGAAGTAAGATTTAATTGATCCTTAATGATATAATAATATTTTTTTCATGAAATGTTTTATATTTCCAGTATAATATAGAAAACATGTATTTATCTAATCATACAAAACACATTGATTTATCAACTCTTCAAGGAGTAATCCCTTATATTGTGTTTCAATATAATACGAAAACATTGAATCTAGGTTATGGAAGTCATGGTTGCTTCATTTTTTATAAAATAATGTTTAGTGGGGTCCATGATAATAAAATATTATAATAACATAGTTGAAAAAGAACTATGATAATAACTTTGATTTTTTAGAACTTTTTTGGGATTTTTATTTACTGGACCTATATTAAAGTTTAATTTTTGGTAATTGAGTTTATTTTTTTATTGATGGCTCTTATAGGAATGAAGGGAAGGAAAAAATATGGTTAATTTAGTGAATAATCTAGAATGTATTCCTATAGAATATGTGTTATAGCTCATTATATCAAGGAAATATTAGGGAAACAAGCTCGGGTTGTAATTAATATCATTTTCCATACAAAAAAACCAAGAATTAGAAAATCAAAGATCAATGATCTAATAATTATTCCTAACATGCTATATTTAGTTATGAAAAACATATAAACCTAAATAAACATACTATAAAATCATAAAATATAAAAGTTGTGTTTCATTTATGTTGAAGTGATAAATAAATGGATGTAAATGGTATCAACATCACATGTTTAAAGAATATGGGACGATGAAATTGTGTAAACTAATAAATGGAATGTGAGTTTATTACAATTTTAGTGAAAAAAATTATCACACTTATTATTATGATTGAAATAATGCATCTAATAATTTACATTGTTCAACTACAATGAGAAGGGGAATTATTCAATCCAGTGCCCCAAGCATCAAGGTTGACAATTAAAATATTGTTGTGGAATATAATAATGATATCTATAAATAATCTATAGTTTATGAAATGAATGTGTATCACATAAAAATCATTCAAGAATCTTTTAGAAGGAAATGGGTCATATGGGAAATTTTCTATGTGTGAATATTGATTTTTGGTTGTTTCTTTTCATTGTATTATTATCTTCAATAATGGAATATTGGTTTATATTTTTAAATTAAAATGAAATAAATGAATAGAACATATGGATGAATTTATCCTTAAATTATTTGAATTTAGGGTAATTATAGTTAGTTTTGAGAATATGTGTTTATAATTCTATAATATTTATTAATAGTGGTTTGGAATTTGTATTAATAAAAATATCCCAGAATTGTTCAAAAAAATTTTAATAGTATATAAAAATTTATAAAATTTGAATTTTGGAATCACATTTTGAATGGTATAAATCACCTTAAAAACTGATTCTTAAGAATGTTTAATATTTTTGTATGAATTTATAGAAGTCCATTCATGTTAGTGTGAGATTTGAAAAGTTGATATATCTTGTAGTTTAATATATTTTTTTAATAATTTATATAAATGTAAATCATGTTATTTGTGAAAATTATATTTTAGAATATATTATTAGTAAATATATATATTTGAGTTTCGGTCTATATAAGATATAATGTTTTGTTGGGGAAAATAACTAAAAAGGGATCAAAACATTCATATTTTTATTATCATATTTAATAATGAATATTGGATGATTTTGTTATCTTAGATGAACAATTTATCTTTTCCTTATAATTTTGATATTAGTTGATAGGATTAATTTTTATCATTTTATAAATATTATATTCTATTAAATTTTTATTTTAGTGATATGGTCATTAAAAAATCATCATCGTGACAGTTTTCATTAAATTATTAAATAATGCTTATATAATAGGGATAAAATATGGAATGTCAATTTTCTGAAATTCTATATCTCTATGTAATGTCAATGAGCCTATACCCGAGTGGAAAAAGATCCTTCTTAGCATATAGGAGGTCCCAGAATAATGAAATGTTGGGCACTTGTACAATTATAGTAATATATAGGTGGTGATTCATATGATGACATTTGATGGTAGTGACACAGGTATGGAACATTTCTGTTGACGTAGGCAGGATGATGCAAGCATGACATTGCATTGTGCTTTTGGACCATGTTATGGGCTTTATGACAACTAAGACGATGATCCATGTAATAAACAAATAATTCCTCATGTAAGGGGTATCCTCTTGGGGTGGCTATATTCTGTCTCTCTAGCCTATGTGTTTGGTGTTTGTGTCTATTTGAGTATTGGTTTACCCCCAATAACCATATATATATATATATATATGTGTGTGTGTAAAATAAATTTCTAAAACTCCAGAAAACTAAATATAAATCTATTAAATCTCATTTTGAAAGTAACAAACCTATTCCACGATACATTTTTGGAGACTCATATTCATGTATAATTGTTATTGACATATATAAATATATGTTTCCTGGTCATTTCTAATAAATTAATGTTTATGGTACAGTCCATATTGAAGTAAAAAAATTCAATTGATACAAGATGAATAAAAATTAAGAGGAAATATTTTATATAAGAATGAGAGAATCTAATACCCAATGATTCTTAAATATATTTTCCTTCGAAATAATTCTTTTTTTGTTAGTGTACACTACACAAAGCAAAATAATTAAACAAACCATGAAATAATATTATATAAATATGTCTGTTATAACAATGTTTTTGGTTTGTGGGTATGAATTAGAATAACCATATTTTAAAATATGTGTAAGGGAATATTTAATCAATATAAATAAATAATCAAATCAATAAGTCTAATATTTATCTTTTTTTATTACAAGTAAAATAATTAGAATAAGTACATTTTAGGCTTTAATAAAAAATTTCCTCTCGAAAGTTTTAGATGATTTATACAAGGGTAATTAGAATTAATTTATTTTAATTTTAAAATAAATATTTTACAAAGATAACATCTTATTTGGAATCATCATTTTAAAAACAATTCATGGAGATTTTTTTTACTTTTTCTGAAATGATATACTTTTATGTTAATAATGATAAATAAAAATTTGGTAAATAACTATCATTTATTTGTAGATAATTTCAAAATTATATTCTTATTTTTATTGGATTAAAATTAAACTGTGTTGCATTTTATTAAAATTATTAAAATTAATTGTCTTTAAATCAATTTTATACGTGATTTTTTTGTGAGAACTTTTTTATTTTTAAAAATTTTAATTTTCTAAAACATTATTTCTACATATTTTGTGTATTTATAATAATATTTATATTTTATAATTACCAGAATATAATATGTAAAAATGGATTTAATACTTACAATTAGGTGATATAAATTTTGTAAAAAGAAAAAATTAATTTTCGATCATAATGAATAGTATACATTCAAAAATATAATAATTTTCATAATTGGTAAAATGGGTTAAATAGAGTGATAACTATTTATTAATTCTTCATGATCACTATAACACTAGAATTTATATTATTTGATTAGATTTTTTATACTAGAATCATCTTATATTTGTATATATTAAATTTTTGTGCCATTTTCCCTCGATAATGACTTTTATTTTACAATATGTACAGAATAAGTACAAAATTCCATTCACCTAATTTTAATATCTATAATAATTATTCATAAAAATAAACATATTTTTTAATGGTTATAAATCGTTATTTATATTTGGAATATTTATTATTATTGCAATTTTTTGTGTTTTTATTAATGGTATAATTACCAAAAACCCTTACTCATCGCTGAAGTGACACTTATGTAGGCTATTTAAAATCAAAGTAAATTTCTTAAAAAAATATTAATTTAGGTTTCTTATGAAAATTATATGATTGTAATTATTTTTAGGGATCATAATTATAGTAAATTATTTTATGAAATATTAAAATTGAAACTACATGGTAATATTGATGTCTTAAATGTCTAATTATGTGAAATGCCTTGAAAATGACTTTAATGAATTTTTAAATTAAATTATATTTTATTTTTTCACTTCAAAAATAACAAAATGTTATCATACATAAATTTAATGGGAAATTATTGATTAAATACCATTTTCATTTATAACATTCTAGTTTGGAATTTTATTATTTACCTTAAAAACAATATATTTTGTTACAATGATAATGGAGAAAAGGGGGAAATAAGGGTCTAAAATAAAGTGGTAAGGAATAAAATAATATAAAAAAGATTCTTCATCTTATTGATTGAATTTATCTAAACTCTATATCATACCACTATCAAAATGGGTCAAATATTTATATAGTTTTCAGTGAAAATAACCTTATAATAGTTTAATTTTTATATAAATAATAAATTTCCAACCACTTCACTTATAATAGGGAATTGCATGTACTCTATTAATCATAATTATTTTTTCAGTTATATCAAACAATATCTAAAAATATATATTTCAAACATCACAACCTACATTATATAGGTCCCAGTCTCACCAAAATACCGCTTTAAAAAGTTTTAAGGTTTAATCCAAATGAGGATACAAATAGAAGAAGTATTTTTTTTACAAAGATTTTTTATGTCCATATTTTCATAAACCTCATCAAAAAATTAAATAATCATCATTAGAAAATTATATAATTATATTAAAATAATGATTAAATTATAATTTAATGTGACATCAATTTTATATCCCTTTTCATTAATATAAAAAATGAAAATATTTCTCATGGGTACGTTCCACAAATCGTTTCCCCATAGTAGTGTATTTTTTCATCCTCACTTTACTGGGATGGTGATAAATATGTATTTAATAATTTTTTAAAATATATAGTAAATATGTATAATTATATAACTATAAGATTTCATTTATGTTAATACCCTTCCTTTCATTGGATAATGATAACAATGTTCGTGCATACTTATGGACTATCACCTCTGTAAATGAATGAAATTATTTTTTATATTATCACCATGAAAAGATGATTATCAAATTTTATATATTGGAAAAAATTATATTCAATAAATTATTAATATTATTATTATTTATCTATTTCATACACCTTTAACTATGTTCAATACTCAAAAGAAATTTTGGATAAATTGACTGGACAACCTTAAGTGGTCATTGTAAATAAGAAAAATTCAATGAATAGATACTAAATGATTACAAACGTATATGTGATAATTAAATATATATGAAAATTTTTCTAATTATAGTGTATAAGAAATTAAAATTTATTTTTTGGGGGGGATATAATGTATCGGGCCAACAAGGATTTCAATGTATAAACTATTTATCTCAATTCCTCTCCATTGATAATTATGTTATATTATGAACATAACATATTTTATATGAATTATATAATGAACCTTTGATATATTATGTCACAAATTAATATTTATTCCACTAATTTTATATTCTTATTATATTATTCCCTTCTATGTGATTTTTATTGAAATGTTTTTAAAACTGTATAAGTTTATTTTACAATCTCACTCTTATTTGAGATTGTTCATGTTTAAATTTATATTGAAAGTATTATATATTCATTATCTTCACAATACCCATATATTTTAATTAACTCTTATCAATTTTATGGAATTCCTATTTTTATTTCATTCATCACTCTTTGGTATTTAAAGGATAAAAAAATATCAAGGACAATTTTATTTCTTCTTGGGTTGACATGTTTTTCATCGAAGTCCATGTTCATTAAAATGATTTCACAAATACATTTTTTCATTTATAAAATTATTATTTAACATCGTTTTAGAAAATATTTTAATTTATTATCAATATATTAAAATGATTTATATTTTCTTTTATGAATGAGGGAATGTTATACTTTTTACCAAAAGTGTTAAAGGAAAAATTGTTTTTAATGTTTAATTTATAAATTAATTTTAACAATATGATAACCATTATTTTATTTTGACATAACTTCTTTTGTTTCATTGGTTATATACAACTAATGACTTCCCAATACTCTATAATTTTCTTTCTAATACATCGAATGAAAAGGATAGTTTCTATGTTTTAAAAGATATGATTGAATATTTATTTAAATGTATTTTTAATATATATAAATATTATTTGTCTTTATTTATACTTCACCATTGATTAGACATAATGATATCATCCATTTTCTTTTTCTCTTTTGATTCTGACTTTATGATGCTAAAATAATTATGAAACTTGTTTGTTTTTTATGAGTTGTGTTATGATGAATTGATGGTCTTATTTCACGAATTAATGTTTTATGGGTTTTTATTCATTATCTTTCTCTTGATCACATTCCATGTAAATCTATATCAATTCATTGGAAATTAATTTCTCTTATATGTCTATATTTCATGTATCATAGATTTAAATGATACTTAATCCCTTAATTTTATATTGTATTAACTATATAAAAATTTTATATTTGATATTAGTTGAAGGAAACTAAATATGATAGTTATTTCATTTACTAGTGAAATATTGATATTTACTATTCTTGATTCAATAAAAATAATTTATGATATGTATGTAATTTTGATAAATAATTTTATTGATCATTTTTTAGGACCACATACCCCAATGATTACCCTCTCATTACGTATTAATGACATAAGGGAGATGGTGGAAGCAAGAGTCCCCCCTCTAGTATGCCATGGGTTGATGACTAGAATTGGGTGTATAATAATAATTCATAAGAGAGAAACTATCCTATAAGAGAAAATATAGAATAGAGATATAATATCAATACATCAAAAACTATTTCACATAAAATATAAAAAAAACCCAAGTGCAAACATGGAATTTCAAGATTTACGAAATCAAATTAAAGGAAAAAACATCAATTACCAATATGTTAAACGTAGTAGTAACCACGAATCCCAAAAAACTCTTACAAAATCATGTTTTGGTAATATTAATCTCATTCTCCATCCTAATCCAATAATCCTAAAAAATTTATATACACGTTGTGAAAATAATATTATACATAGAAGAATCCTACATTGGTCCTTTCATGTAAAAGATAATGAAATATTAATAAATACTAGTGAACCACAAGTGGTCCTCACTTGTAGAAGATTATGAAATCATACTAAATCCCATGGATCAACAAGTGAAACTAAATCATCACTTAAATAGGTATACTATGTTCCCACCCTCACCATGGATATAGATCACTATATATCACATACAAGGGATCATAAATATAATATCAACGATAGGGGTACCCTGCTATCACTTCCCCATTAGATTTTAGATCTTTTCAAATGATTCACATCCTTAGACATCTCCCTAAAAAATTCCATCATATAGACAACTGACCCATGTATCACAACATGATTTTGATGGATCACAACGTCACATATTCCCAAATCACATCTCTATATAGTATCCATTTAGTTTTATAGATCCATCCCAACCCATATGATGGGTATCACACATCAGGAATTATACCTCATTCCATCACAAACCATCAACTGAGCAAGGTACCTCAATCATTCATAACCTATACACATCATACCAATAATAATCCTTTAAATACTAAATTTATAGACTATTTTTATGAAATAATAAAAATCCTTCACAACCCTCTAGAAACCCATATACGAGGAAAATAATATTCATTCATACAATCACTTGAACTACAAAATGAAGAGAGTGGGCCCAAAGGGGGTAGTAAGTAATCTATTGTCTCATTAGGATAGTGGGGAAACACCCACCTAGAGAACACTAGATACTGGTCACCCTCACAGAAATGGGTCGGTAGTTTATGAAATAAAAAAAAATTATAGGATACAATATACATCACAATATTAATATGGACATAACCTAGTCTTAAAATTAGTTGATGATAATATCTAATAGACTCCCTTCTATCACTACAAAAAACTATATATCCTATATACACAAATTAATTTAAGAGAGTCATATTAAATTATTTTATTTTCACGAAAAAATTCAATTTAAAGTAATTAATCATTGTCTAGTAATTATACATAAATGTTATTCTTCATTAGAACATCATTATCAATGAAATCCAATTTCTTTTCCTCCAGGAATTATCCAAAACAAGTCTATGGTTTCGCAAGATTATCTTTTTTTATTCCATTGACACAATCCCCATGTGTTAATTAATTTATTATAAATTATAAACATATTTCCATTAATTATAGTAATTCCTAAAAAACCATCATAGGCTACCACCAAGATAAATGAAAACAAGTACGCCCAATTTAATCAGGAAATGTGTAGAGGAATGCAAATAAATATTAAACATGGATATGTAGGTATTAAATAGACTTTCCCCGAGAAATTATCCATTTTCATCTCAACTGTTGGTAATCCCCCCTATGAAATCATTACATAATTTATGGATCTATCCCCAAAACAGACATGAATATCTTAATAATTATTATCAAAAGAAAAATTAACTTCTTCCACATCTCTCAGGACACCCTGCATATATCTCATCATCCATACCATGATCACATTACATTTAGAACACAAATATAGAGTAAATAAAATGGTAGAAAATAGAAAATAATATAGAAACATGAAACAAAAAAAATATTTCACCATTCACAAAAAAATGATATCTCTTGGATGTTAACACAAGGAACTCATCATTTTTAATAAAATTAGTGCTCTTAGCCCTAATGAATTATCTTTAACAAATAGTGGAATTTTAATCCATTTATATTGACTGGTACATTTTTCACAAGTTCCAACTTTGAGAAGTATAAGGCATTAGCTATAACATGTTATTAAACTATTGACCATTCTCTTAGGATTAAACAATTTTCAAACAACATAGGCAATTTCCATTTTCAATTAACATTCCATTTCACTTTATCAAATAGAATTAACATGATCCACATTTTTTATCATTTCTATTAACACATTGATGATCAAATTCATTGAAACATGAACATTGCATCATTTTTATTACCATCCAATTACAAGGAACATCATCTTAAAATCAGGATTCCTTCTTAAATTTTTAATACAATTAATCGATTAATGTTTCCCTTAAATTCTCCTAAAATTTTATTAAATACATGTTAATGAATAACATTACTAACATTGACGACATTAATTGTATAAATTTCACTAAATATAGAAAAATAACAGAAAAATATTTACCATGTTATAAAATATCATCAATATGTGATCATTGTCCAATTCTTTATCAATCACTTTCAATATTTATTAAGATTATTTAACTTCAATCCAAATAGAAAAACCATGATGAATTAAAAATTGAACATAAATAAAAGTTACAAAATGAATCCTCTACTTCAAAGTAATTAACATTATTTTCAAGATAATGTACCGACATCAAGGATCTCAGATCAAGTCTCTTGTGAGGAACTTGGATCACCAAAAAGCAATCACGTGATGGTCGGAGATTGATCCCTTGTGAAATGTATTTTCTTACCTCAAACCCAATGTTTAGTTTCACGGTATTCAAATAAGGTAATTGGGAATGAAATTTTTGATACGAGTTCTCAATACATTTTTATAAATGTTTAAATTCTATGGACTATGGTGAAGCCCTATGATAAACTGTATAAAACAGGCTAACATAATGTGTTCAATAGTGAAGCATGTAGGACAATCCCAATTACACACTCAGTAAAACCCATATATTTATTTCATTAGTAGATTATATTTATATAGATCTAGGGGATATTGAGCATCCATTAGCAACATACTATAACCACCCCTCAAAAGGCATTATCCCTTGAATCCCACTATTCCATAATAACCAACTTCATACTACAATCTCACGACCACTAGGAACCATCTACATTATAGCCTTCCTCCATAGTGTATCCATTTTGAAAGGATAATAACTATATTTCCCCACATATATTTCTTTAATCAACAACCATGGTCTACTATGATATAGCAGTCATCAATATAGTTTAGTGATTTTTATCACACTAAATCCATACCATTTCAGGGAGTGGATCTCTCTATTTCTTCCAATAGCATTCGAAACACCTTGTAACCTCCTATAAGATCCTCCAATATCCAAAATTGCAATGGAAAGGGATATCAAGATCTGGGACTATAAATCATATTCCTATAAAAACATTTTTAAAATCTCGGGTTCAGGACAAATTAGAGAGAATGTAATAAAAGGGTTCATCTGAATAGCCACTCTTTGAGATAGCTCTCAAAGATATTACTATCACATGAGCTCAACTTCCTAAATAGATTAACAAGAGAAAAACCGTGAAACCACAACAAACATCTATTAAAAAAACCTTAAGAGAGATACCCCTCAAACGAGACCAAGATTACAAATAATAATGAAACAAACGAAGTCTATATCATAAACTAGAAAAGGATAAACAAACTAAAATAGAATTAAAATATAAGAGAACAACTATTAAAAACAAGGGAAATTGAGATCTTATCATCAAATAACATTCTCAGTTACTCTCATCCATGCCATTGTGCCTCCACAACACATCTTCTAGAGAAATGGCATTACCGCACAACACCTTCTATTGGTGGTCCTAGATTATCACAAGATTCTTCACGAAGGTCAAATCATATTCAACATAAATCTCACCCCAATTGATATTTTGAACGTCATCATGAAGATAATGAAATAGTTGTGACATGTGAAAAACATCATTTATTTTAATAATCAACGAATGATTTTCATTCTGATATGCTATGACAAAAACATGAGAAAACGCCTCAATAAGCTAAAAAACATGGGTGAAAGTTTATTTTCTAATCCAAACCTTCAATACCAATGATGAGGATTAAAATTTAAGAATACATGATATATAATGTAAAATTATATTGGACTCCTCCCATTATCAGCAATAGATTTCTTATGACCTTGTGCTTCATTCATCCTCTCTCATATCGCCTAAATGATTTATGCCTTTTTTTCCACTAGCTCCAGACCAGAATTATGGACTCTTTGACCCCAATATAGCACAACAAAGAATAAAAATGTTTTTCATACAGACATTCAAATGGGACCATAATAATGGTGGATTGAAAACTATTATTGTACGAAAACAAAATCAAGAGAAGGTATATCATACATGAACAACCAATATCAAATACATAAGAACCCATCATGTATTAGACCATCTAGATGTTTTTCACTTTTGGACTATTTCTCTACATATGAAATATAGTAATATATAATGAATGAGAGAAAAATAATTTTAAAGACCTCTACAAACCTTAGATGTAAAAATAAAATCTTCATCAGAGATTATTGGTATTGAGACTCCATGGTGTCGTTTCCACCTCCTTTAAGTACTACCTTGAAAAAACCTCTATTGATCTTGACTCCATAATTTCTATGACATGGGATGAAATCATCAAATGATCCACTATCACCCATATTTCATCATATACATAATCATGAAGTAAACTGGTAACAAAATCCCTCAATATACCCTCCCACATCCACTAAGGAACATTTAATGTGCAGATTAAACCAATGGGAACATGGTGCTCGACCTTCACCTTCTGGTAGACCAAACATTGAGACCCAAACTCTATAATTGTATTGTTTTTCCTCGACCACCAAAACTGACCCATCAAAGCTTGATAAATCTTTTTCATGACTATATTTACCACCAAGGATGAGACATAAAGCTCATGAATATCCATTTCACTCATCTCCAAAGGGATGAAAAGCCTTCCTTGGAACAACACCCAGTATTTTCCATTTTCATACAAACAATCATCAGTGCCGCCCATGAAATATCAATCTCCCCAGAACTCTACCTCAGAATAACCCAACTATGACTCCACCACCTTCTGCAATATATATGACTAAATCATTATCTTAATAATATAATATCTACCTCCAACCTCTCCCATATCTAGATTCATCACAATGTGTTATTCCGCCATTCTCCAAAAATCTTCAGATCCACAGATTTCATAATTACGTGACTTCCTAATCAGCACATTAGATACAACATTACCCTTTCCTATTGTATAAGAAATACCAAATTCATAGTACTATTAAAATATCACCCACCATTATGGTGAAAATTCCAATTCATGTTTGGAGAATTCATAAAATAGGAACATCATATTGGTGACAACAACAAAACACTCAGTGATTTGGTAATGTTGATGAGTCTTCATGGTGAACACAAATTCTTAAAACTCGAGATCATGGTAGGAATATTTTTTCTCATATGGAAATAACTTACAATACCCATAAAAACCAAGATATCTTTTATGAATCAGAAAAAAGGCTACCCCTAGATCTGAAACATCATTTAAAACATCAAATTGAAATCATTATATTGTAAAAAAAATGGATCACTGACCAAATTCTATTTCTTGTAATCTAATGTTGTATGAAACTAGTCTGTCCATAAGAATCCTTAGTCCTTTCAATTCAATTTTTTCAGATGAGGGAAAATATAAGATTAATTGTCCATAAACCTCCTATAATATCTTGAATACTAAGGAAACTCTCTACCAGTGCCACATTCTTGTGGGATTTTCCAAGAAAAAACTACATCTTTAATTGAAGGATCCACAACTACTCCCTATTGGGGCATGACAATCACAAATAAAAAAACATTATGAACCCTAAATTGACACATGTAAAACATCCCGAACATACATTAAAAATGAATAACTCCAAAATTGACATGTATATGGTCTGTATAATCATCCTTAGATAAAGATTACACAAGAATTCAATCAATGTAAACCACCAGGAAATTATCTGGAGGCTCTCAAAATACAAGGTTCATCAACACCAACAACATTTCAAGAGTTTTCATCACACTAAATGTAATCAAAATGAACTCCTAATTCCCACGATTACATCCAAAACAAGTTTTAGTAATATTCTCATCCATCACCCTCATGTGATGATAACCTGAACACAAATCAGTCTTTGTGAACAAACATTGTCCTTTAATCTAACAATTTAAATCATAAATCTGCGAAAGAGAATACTCTGTTTTCATGATGAACTAGTTCAAGTGAAAATAATGGATGGAAATAAAAAAAATTACATTGTCCTTTTTCAAAAACAAAATATTTGCACCCAATGTAGACATACTGATTAGAATAAAACCCCTCTAAAACATATCACTAATATTTTCTCAAAGAACCAGAAACTCCTAAATAAACATATTATATAGAGTCATAACGATCGGATACATTATCAGTTTCAGATAAATCTCAAACATGATATCTTATTGAGAGGGTAACACTACAACCTACTTAAGAAAGACAACACCATATGCTTCAACTACCCTAGGAAAGACCATAGACTAGACCTATGATTAACGGAACATCATTTCATCCATATAAGATACAAGGAAGTAATACACCTATGTACCGTAAAGGGGTCCACTCACCAATGAACACTATAGGATATGCATCGTCATTATAGACTACAACTTGACTCTTGAAGTGAGCTACGATATCCAACACAGAATAATTCCAATAATAGATGAGGATGATGTTTAAGAATATATATAAAATCATAGGAATTATCACATAGTTAAACATTTCCCATTACTAGTTCATAGTCTCTACATACTTATTACATATTATCTGACACTCTAAATTTCTTAGTTAATGATAAGGACACAATAATTTTTTCTACCTTTAGTCCCAAATAATAGACAAGGGTAGGTGATATGAAGGAGTGTGTAGCTCTTGAATCAAACACATCATACACCCCTATTAAAAACATAAAAGTGTAACTCGAATAGTTTCTATCCTATTTGGAACTATAACACTAGATTGTGATGTAGAATATGACCAACTACACAGCCTCTCTTAGACAGCTTATGACTACCTACATATTTTCTCTCATATATTTATAGATGAAGAGGATCTTGGGGAAATCCTCTTACCACCCCATCTCCCCTATATTGATCTCATACTTGAACACTCTTCTACTATTTAATTGAATGAAACCTACTCAAAGGAGAATCCTAATGTGGAACACATGGAACACACTAACTACTCAAAAAAATAAGTTACTCTCACCACTGATGACCACAGTCTGTATTAAGAAAAACAAATTCCAGGACATTTCTGGTATGAAAAAGATCCTCCAACCCACAAAAATGATATTAAGAGGTTTGGGACTTACCCAATATTACCACAATATCTTCTGTCCATGTATCTTGGAACCCAAAACCACATCTTTGATTAATGAGGAATATTTATTTCTCTCATCTCCTGAAGATTTATTTTTGGCCAGCGTCATCTCAATAACCTCTTTTATTGTAGCAACCTAGAAGTATATTTAGAATAAGAATGGGGTGACCTCGAACAATATCCATAGATGAAATTATTTCTCAAAATATCTCTCCCTTTCCACATCAATTTAAAATAGTTCTAAATAATATTATAGAAGGGTCCAAAAGTGAAGTTGAAACTTCTACATACAAGAAATGCTCTGTCAAAAGGGTGTGATGCTTCTGGAGACTAGCCAACTTCATGGTAAAAGAAGGAAACACTACATGGAAATGTTATTGGACCATCCCCATTGGGGCTATCAACTCCATAAAATAAATAAGGAACAAGATCCATTACTTCCTCGCTAATCCTTGCAATATTGTCACAATCAAAGAATACCAATGTTAATTTTGATCCGAGATCAAAAAAGTGGATATCTCAACCTACTCCAACTAGTATTTTTTATCTAAATATAAAATGTATCCATTATTCTTATGTAGAATCTGGTGTTGTAAATTCTGGAGTGTCCTCCTCCAAGTGGCAACATCATCAACCTCTACTCATAGTCAATCTACTAGCATATCATATTGAACATATTATATGTGAACCTATTGGGGAATTTAGCATATATCCATAATTGAAAATGGAAAATTCTTATACTCTTAGATCTGGAATATGGAATACATAACATTAATTAAATCATTCATTAATTTTATTCATTTATGTTTTAATCTATCCCAGGGTCTACACATTTCAAACATGTGAGTGAAGAATAATAAGGCATGATCCTTTCTTATGACTCTACCCTGTAACATGTATTAATTCATTGAGAAATATCATTAAACATAAAGGTCAACGCATCAGATCTAACGGTTTTTAAAATACCAATATCTTATATGGTTACCAATTATTACATCACTTAATAATATTAACTGACACCATTTACCTACAAACGCATGCAATTACATAGGTTCATAACTCTAAAATCTATCATATCCCTCAACTTGATCCTTTTATTCCTATATTTAATAACCCCTTCCCCAAATAGTATCCTCTTGGGATAGAAATGGAAGAATTTATATAGAGACCACCCCTTTACAACCTCTATTAGGCCTTGGGTTGGTGAATTTCAAGGAGGGAATTATAGTCAATTATATGGGAGTCATTACCCTCTATGATAAAATATAGAAGAGAGATAAAATACTGATCGGTCAAAAATTCCTTCTTATATAATATATATGAAATCTAAGAGCATACATGCAATTTCATATAGTACTGAAATAACAAAAAGGTAAACTAGAAGTACTAAAAAGGAAGTCATAGTAGTAATCATGAATACCAAAAATATCCTACCCAACCATGAGCATGTATTAACTAGGATGATATCCTACCATATCTAATAACATAAAATAATTATATATATATATACACATAAATGTGCTATTGTCAAAATAGTATACATATAATGATCATCAATAGAGATAATCATGAATAATATAAATAAATCATACTAAATACCTGTGAAAAATAGATAAACTAACTCATCATGTATATGGGTATACTAAATTCCCAACCTCTCCATATCTATCTATTAAAAATTATTCATTAAAGGGATCAAATAATATAATATCAAAAATAATGGTACCATTATACCACTTCCAAATTGGTTTGCTGGTCTACCCTAATATCTCACATCTTAATCCATATCTCTCAAAAAGTATGTCAACTAGTAGACCCTGGGGATAAATATATAAACATTAATTATTTGAATCACATCATCACATAATTCCATATCAAATCAACATATATTAACCAAGAAGTTTCCTAGATCCACCACATCCCATATAATGTGTATCATACATCATGTATTGTAACTCATGTCATCAAAGGCTATACACAATGTAAGGTACCTCAAGCCATTACAGCCTATGTACAACCAAACATTAATAATCAATTTTATATTATATCTAGAGATACATATGTGTGAAATAAGAAAAACCCATCACATCCTAATACACACACATATATATTTAGGAAAACTAACCTTTATCCATACAAGTTCATGAACTACCAGGAGAAGTTAATGAGGCCATAGAGTGTAGTCATTCATCTATCCTCCCACTAGGATATTGGGGAAACACCCTCATATAGTCCACTAGGATCCATTCAGCAAAATATTAATGGGTGGTGTATCATATAAAATCCTCGAATATAAAATATATAATATAACTCCCAACCACTCTATGGGAATAAATTATTCATAGAATCAACTATAGTTAATGTCCCTTGGACACTCATCTATCATTTATAAGATCTATAATTACTATAAGAACACAATCATTTTAGTTACCCATATTAAATAAAATTATTTTTAATGGATGTTTAAGTTTGTATTAATTAATTCTTCACCTATTAACAAACCATAACATTATTCATTATTAAAAATTAGTATCCAACAAATCCTTGTTCATAACCTCAAGAAATAATCCAATCGAAGTCCACAATGTCTCCACATTATCTCCTTTTTCATTACAGTAACACCAACACCATGAATTTAGTTATTTATTTAACATTTTTAACATTATTCCATAAATTTCATGTACTAATGGTATCCCACCCTAATCATCCACCCAGAGAAATGATACCCACCACTTCCAGTTACCTCATGTAGTTGGGAAGGAATATTTATTAACAATTAACTCATTCATTTTTCAATTAAATTGATTAACTATAATAAATCATTTACAGTTCATAAAAAAAATTATAATGCCCAACATCAACCCATTATATCTTCTTCAATGCCATCCTTGACTCCCTTGTGCATATCTTAATGCATCTCTTAAAAATAATCATTAATATTTTCATCATCAGTTGGGCCTCCCCACCCATATCTCATCAGCCATTCTACACTCAACTGTCCCAAGATCATATCACACAATGATCTCAAACATAGATAATATCACAAGGAATCAACAAAACCATCCTAAAAATAGTGAAACTTCTCCCAAAAAATGAGGCATTCATCCATCGCATACAGATGAACTCTCCCTGCTCCCAACAAAAGGCATTAAAACATTATGAGGAAAAATACCCTATCAGAAATAATGATTTATTTTAACAGACACCTATTTTATATTAAATCATGAATTAATTAATTAATTAATTATATGATCCAACTATGGGATGCTAATAAATCAACTATAACAAGATATCAAACTATTATACATTACTTAAAAATTAAACTAATTCCAATAAACAAAGAACGGTATCATTAAAATTTAATATGGATTTTCATTTTATCAACACGAATTTTCATGATTGGAATTGTTTACCCATTAAATTAACATAGAACAGATTATATTCAATTACACCTTAACATTTCATCAATTTCATTATCATAAAATCTATGGGACACTATATTGTAAACATGGTTATTATATAAAATCATATGCTAATTAACATTGATAAATTTAAAATTGAACATAAATAAAGGGGAATAAAAAACCCCATACCTCAAAGCAATCGATATAATTTAAGAGATAAGGGATAGATGACATGGATCTATGATCTTTTCTCCTACAAGGAACATGTGTTACCACTAGTAGACCACAAAAATGTCATGGATTCAACCATATTGAATAGGATTTGAAGACATTCAACCACCCATATTCCATTGGTTTTCAAGGGAGTGAAGCTGATAATAAATGAGCTCTAAGTGGATTAGAGTATTTATTGATAGAAGTAAATTTATGGGCCATTGGAATAGCCCCATGGTCCATATTTTAGAACTGGTTGACCTAGGGTTTTCTATGAAACAAAAATTAACATCATGCCACAACCTCCATAATTCAAACCATTTCATGGTTCCATAGGAATATACAATTTAAGTTGATCTAAGAGGTAATGTGTAGAATTAATCAACATGTCATAGAAATCCTCAAAATTATATATCCCTCGAAACCCCCGATACCACAACAACCATCTCCATTTCTTATCCTCATGAAAACTGGTACAGGACTACACCACAACTTACCTCCCTGACATATCCATGCCTAAAAATATAGTAGAATTGTTTCCCCCCATTAAGGACCTTACAAAATCACCATGGTCTATTACACCACAGAAAACAACACTATCATGCAGGGCATTATTTAAATCCAATCCATCCCATTATTGGAAATAGATCCACCTGCTTTCCCAAAAACATCTTTCAAACACATTAGAACCTCTTACGGGAAACTCCAATGCACCAAATATATAAAGGAATGGTATACCTATATCTAGAACTTATATATTTATATATATGAGGAATACATTCGACATTAATGTGATAGGTGGGGATCAATTATAGATATTCCCTAAATTATTTGATAGATATCATTAGGAAAAAAAATTTCCACATTAGATTAGTAATTGGTTTATACCTACTGATAAATTAATGTTTCTATTCAAAGTCCATTAATATAAGATTCATGATGTATTAGCTAAGGCCTTGATTGTAAAATAATAATATCATGACCTTATGTGTTTACTTCAGTGATAGTTCAATTGCAATTATCGATGAGTTTACTTTAATCCATTTTGTTGTTTATTATCATCATATTGATTTAATGGAATATTTATTGATTATTCATTCTTCAATATTTTTTTTAAATATCTACTCATGGTATATTTAATTATATTCTTTACCTTATTAGATATTTTATCTCACTCTTTATTATGCATTATTTGGCCCATGACTTGTAAAAATATTCATTAAATGATCTTCAATGAATGGAAAAATTTATTGGTAGCTTTTCTTTTTCCAATGTATTATATTAACATTGTATGTATCTGGTCTCAAAGACTACTAAATCTATCAATCATTCCCGGAATTATACCCTATATCTTTTTCCAATGTAATAAGTAATAATTAGATTTGGGTTACTAGATTTGGTTTTTCATTATTTGAGTTGTGGAGGAGAGTATTTATTGATATCTTAAGTCAAATGATTATAATGATTGGAATATAAAACATATGATTTGTTTTAAAATCAAGGATACATTAAGATAGGTATAATTATTTGGATACCTTGAATCAAGTTTACATATCCACATTACACTATTTTCTGATGTGTGGTTTGAACATATCAATTAAGTGGTCAAATACTAAAAGTTGTCAAATACTAAAGCGAATATTATATGTTTTATTTTTGGAGAATCAAATATATATTTGATACCCATTTTACATATATAAATCAAATAAAAATCATTATAATGAAAAACAAATTGGCATCTATAAACTCATTCAATGAAATATTCTTTATATACAGGGAAAAGAAAACAAAACAAGTGGGAAATAAAATGGTCAATAATGGTCACATACAGTGGAAAATATCATGAATAAATTAAGCAGAACCAATATTAAAAGATAACTAACTGAACTCACATTCAACTTATTTAGTAACTGGACTCTCTGAATTTGATAGGGTATAGTCAGTACAAAAAGGAAAATAATTGAACACACAAGTCATTTTATCAATAAACCAAGAATGAAATACATCCATAGATAATATAATTATGAAAATATCATTGATAATAATAATAACTGATTTTAAAGGATAGAAATTCATAATTTTTGGACTTACTAATCTTTTGTACCATGACACCTCTACTTTCTAGTTCTCCCAAATATAGTTCAAAACTAAATATAAAAAACCAATTTATTAGAAAAAAATACTAATGAATCATATTGATTCCATGAGGGGATATAAATAACCATTTCCACCCATTTTAACATGTCCAAAAAATTCATCATATATCGAATAGTCAATTAAATTCATCAATCAATTTTCATTATTATCACATATATATATTGAGTAAAGAATAAGGATTACCAATATTCTCAACATAATCAAATAACCCTAAAAGTAAACACTATATATTAAAATGGAATATATTTTGGGAAATATTATTATTTATTAATTTATATGGATATTTAATAGAAATTTAATTTCCAATTAAAAATGATCACAAGAATGTAATTATTTCATTAGAATCTATGTAATCACAAATTATTGTGAGATTTTAAAATACTTTTTATATCATTAGAATATTTTAAATTAACACCACATGAAGAATAAATATTCAACAAAAAATTAATCATCATGAATAAATATGTATTTATTTTTAATACATCAAAGAGGGTTTATACACCATGTAAAAATTAAGATGTGAATATTAACAAAAATGTTTCCTTGAAATATAAACTGAGATGATATCCCTTTCCACTGAGTAAAATTATAGTAAAATCGAAATTGATGAAATATTTCAAATTGATATGTAAAATACCATATATTTATACATAATTAAGAAAGAACATATAAAATACTTAGTATTTACACCATATAAGGTAAATTAAGTGCATAATAAAAAAACATTCCCTAACGATGGTACATTGAGAGTAAGTCCTTTACCTAGTACATTACATTAGATACCGGTACTATAAAATTATGTATAATGATTTAATCCATGGTATTTAATTATACTATAACCATAATAGTATTCTGAATATCATAAATATTCTTATTATAAAATTCACCACCCCTTTGTTAGTAATATTTATTTATTTACATTATATCCGGAGTTTTTTTTCTTGGATTTATGATATGTGAATTGTTATTAATGTTATAGTTATTGTATTTATTATATAAATATATAATATTTATATTCAATTAATTCTATGAATATTATATTTAATCATCATATACATTATTAAAACCTTTCTTGAATTTCGGGAATGGAAAATCAGTTGCATCGCTTCATGTAGAAGATATGCAATACATACGAAAGAACAATAGTATCATTAAATTAATGAGTGAAATGGTAAATGAGGGTATGATATATTACTTTTACTAAATTTAAAACTTGTTGTATATATCACATATATTCATTGAATTTACCTTAATTTACATATATATAAAATATAAGTGGAAAATGAATCACATCACTTCATGAGGGTGTAGTCCCCCCACACACACGAGTCAAGTAAAATTATTTTAAATGGAATGTAATTTAAGAAGGAATATGTTATATTATAATTACATAATTATAATAGTATCATACATATTATATATAAATACTAAATTGATCATTATATCTCACCATGATAGGTGTCAATTATAAATGATTTTCACAGGTTCATGATGTGGTAGTATGTCGTACACTTGATCAACATTTTAGTTTACAAATTGATGGAACTGTACGTGGAGATATGTTATACCATTAATGTAATAACATATTAGTATATTGGGGAAAATGGTTTTATAATAATCGAATTATTTAATAAAATTTAAAGGAGGTGGAAGAAGAAATTAATTAAAATTTATTGTTTGTGAACATTACCTCTTATTTAAATGACCACTTTAGGTTTTTAATAAAAGTTTTGATAGGACCTATTTACTAAAAAATGTATATTGCATTTTTTTTGGGAAAAGTTAATTAATTTGGGTGGGGATTTTTCAACCGAAATGGCTTTTGGAGTGTGAATATGTGAGGAGATGGGGACGCCCTTTATTAGCGGGAGAGTGGAAACATATGGTATATAAACTCTAGCCTTTTACAGATAACATTACATGATTTTAAGAATAATTATATGTCAGATCACAATCCAAGGATCATAAATTATAGTGTCCTTTAAAACTAGGTACATAATCAATTATAAAATAACTTTTTATTTAAACTCCCCAATGAGAAATTTTCTTCCACTATGATAATACATCTGTAAAGGATAACATGGGAATAACTTGAACAAATTGATAAGCTAAAATCCTAGTAAGGGAATCATCATATGAATAATTCATTAGCACATGAGTTATAAGGAACAACATGATTATATAAAAAATCATTTAAACTATGGAATCATAACAAATAAACAAGGAATAATATAGACATTGAGTCATAATAAGATGGATAAAACATAAAACATGAATTTAGTATATGTCAAGGATAACCGAAAATACCTTTTCCCATAGTATAACAAGACATGTTTTACAACAAAGATAGTTTCACATAGTATCACAAGCCAAGCCAAACAGCAAAGATCATCGCACATAACGTTTCATGAGACTCAACATTAACCAATGAATTGGAGTGATATTTATTTCACCCATATTAAATTTCCTTTAATATGATTTCCAAATAATACATAATCAATCATATATAAACAGAAGGTCTCTCCATGGAAAATATTGGGTACTATAATCCTCTCATAAATCATAGCAAATGGGTATATCATAAAAGTGTCCACAAAATAATCGAACAAATATATACATATACATACACTAGGAAAATAGTCTTGTATAATGGGATGTGATGCCATGTTTATGTGAAATCATGTAAGAAAGGTAATTATGGACTTTTAGAATTAATAATTTTTTTGAGATGTATTAAGGAAAAAACTATAGATCTATTAAAATAGAAAAGTGGAGAATAATTTATAAAAAACGAAAATTGAAACCAGAAGGTTTTTATATTAAAAAGTATATAATCTATGAATCCATTCATGGCCTAAAATAGAATATAGAGTGCACTTGAAAATAGGTACGAATTCAAGAAGTTCCCTAAAAAATAGGTTTTCTTATTTGCATGTATTGAGGAGGGAATCACATACAAACGTGTCTACCCCAAAATGAGAATGATGGAAGGTTCTTGATAAATTAATTTTGAACATGTACACCGAATTTATAAGATTCACATAAATATATAATACAACTATATTTTGTTAGAAATAAATATGTGGAAACCTGATGGTATAATTGAGAGTCGAGTAGAATTACATATGAATTATCAGTATGGTATCAGGTGTATTTAAGTGGGCTTAATGAGAGAGAAAGGGGTTTCTAATCCCTTATAAACCATGAGGAATGTATGGGGGAGGTGAAAAATCATACCCCATATTAGGTATTACATATAAAATGACATATGATAGAATACATTCTTCAATAAAAGTTAAAAGGAGATGATCCCTTACTTTATGTCAGAATGTGTTCTTCCAGACATGTTCTTTTTTGTAGTTTTCTTGAATGGTTCACATGTATTCATGAATGGAAGTTCATTTATAACATGGATAATCAACCAAAATTGTAATTATATGTAATTTATGATTTAAAAAAACTATAAATGTTATAAATTTTTTTATATACCATGATAATGAATCATTTGATAATATTTTAATTATGATCGTTTGGGTTAATTTGGATAGTTTTTCAACCACATTTTTTTAATCATTTAGTAGTATATAATTTATTTATTTCCATAAAATTACATAGGATATAATAATTATAACATATTTTGATTCAACCATATAAATAGTTTAATGATCAGATATGAAGGCATTAAAAGAAAATGAAAACATATCATTCTTGATGGTGATAAATAAATTAACACCTCACAAACAACGTTTTTGTTTCTAAAATTTAATGAAGATGAGAAGGGGATTAGATGATATATTCTACCATTATTACCAAAACCATCAAATATATTTATAATAATGGAGTTACCGTAGAATGTAGATGAGTATAGGTGTGGATATATTTAATAAAAAACATGAAATTGAATGGAAATTAATTGAAAAGAGAGAGAGGGAATAAACACTTGAATCCTCCATCAAATCATTTGATTGGTCTTTTGATGATACCAGAATCTCTTGAACATGGGAGAGAGGCTAGGGACGATTTTTGGGAAGATTTTATAAAAGTATTGAAGCTTGAAATTTTCTTTGAAATGAGGGTGTGAAGGCTGGTATTTCTAGTGGAGGGGAGAGGGGTTTTCACAATACTATATTAAAAAATTTATTATTTCTCCACTGTAATAAATAATGATGATTACATGACCAAAAATAGTAAAAAGTTCATGGATGTTTGAACCAATGAACGTTTACATCATCCATGACTATATAATGATGTATAAATATGTTTATTTAGCATATTTTGAAAATTATTTAATTTCACTATTCACCAAAAATTCACGTATTGTAGAAAAATCCAAAACATTTATCCTAACCATTTTTCATTATGTAGAATAAAAATATGAAATCCATTTTACAAAAATAATATATAAATATTTTTAATTTAATTTTTAATTAAAATCATTATTTACTCAAAAAATAACAATATTAGGACATTTATTATCTTATTCCCAGATATTGGTATATCATACTTCCACATAAATCTTATTTATATACTATCATAGTCAAGGATACTATTCATTAGTGTATGTAACTTTTCTATAGGAAAGTATTACTATATGTAATTTTATGTCACTATTCACCAAAAAATATGGTCTTATTATACTCCAAATAACTTACATATCCCAACCATGTATGTCATATTTTCGAAATTCAAATCACAGAAGGGAAAAACATTTTTTCAATGGTTATATAGTACTTAGTAATTCATTGTGTTGTGATATAATGTGATTATATGACATAATTAAAAGGAATTAATTTCCATTAATAAAACATTGGGTCGTTATATTTTTCTCCCCTTATTAAATTGTGCCCTGGAAATTTTATTTTTCATTCAAAGACAAAAAAAGGTGCGAGTACATTTACTTCATTGCCTCATCAAGTTACCATGTTTCATCTAAGTACTTATAGTTCTACTACAATATTTTGACCAGGTGAGTAGCCTTGTTATATAAAAAATTATCTCTATAGTCCAAGATCATCACAAGCTTCTCATATTCAGAATGATCATCCTCTAACTATACCACATCTGAAGGTAGTACATGAGAAGGATTTGGTATATACTGTTTTAAGAGGGATATATGGGAGACATAATATACATAGACCATGGTAGCTGGAAGTGCCATTTCATAGGCCACAAACTCGACACGATCAAGAATCTCGAAGGGGCCATTGTACATGGGACATAACGTCAATTTCATTCCAAACCACATTAACTTCTTCCATGAAGATATGTGTAGAAATAAAATGAATCCAACTTTTAACTAAGTGATCATTGACGATTGTTTGCATAAATCTTTTGTCGACAGTGGGCTTCCTTGATGTGCTACTATTTCGATTTCACAATCTCTCCCATTTTTTCGACCATTTCATGTCCTATAAAAATATGCTCAATTACTTCATCCCAACACACTAGTGTTCTACACATTTTACTATAAAGGGATTTGTATGGTTCCATTCAGTTGATTGAGTGTAAACTATTATTATTGGAGAATTAAACTAATGAAATATGTTTTCCCGTTTTCATAACAATTCCCTAGAACATGATCTTAGTATATCATCTAGTTAATTAATAGTTTTCCCAGATTAGCTATCAGTTTGAGGATGATTGGACGCACTAATGATCAGTTCAGCAATTAGATAATGTTGGAGACTTTTCTAGAACTTCAAGGACAATCGATAATGTCGATAAGATACAATAGATAGTGGTACTCCATGTTTCCTTACCGCTTATTTGATATAAATTTGAGAATGGTGATCCAAATAGTATTCCTCTTGAATCACGATAATGTTATTTGTATTAGTAAGACAGTCCATAATGGACCATATAGTAGTATTTCATCTAGATGTCTTGTGAAAAAGTCCATGGTGATGTTCTCCCATATCCATGTTGGTATGGCTAGTGGTTCCATCATCCCCTTTTGCTTTTTTCATTCAGCCATCACTAGTTGGAATACCTTGCACATTGATTTATATTATGAAATATTCATCATCCTATTGTCCATCCAAAAGATCTCATAGAGATCTCGATACATTTGGGTGCTCCCAAACTGGAAATAGAAGCATGATATATGTGTGTCATTGCGAATCTCGTTATTTTATTCAGATTAGATGGTATAAATAATCATTTACAAAATCATACAACTCATTCCTCATCAATGATGAACTCAGAGGATTTACCATTTTAAACACCTTCCACCCTTTTTAGAATTTCTACATATATTCTTTGAGAATCATTTATTTTCTCCATGAGGGATTGTTGAGCATACATTTGAGAAAGTACTGATGATGTCCCATGCATAATTATTCCCATGTCCATCCTGTACAAATCATGTAAGATAAGAACATTCTAATTTCTCAACATTGATAATGATGTAGGATCCTTTCTATATAGAGGATCTGCCACCTTGTTTTCCTTACTAGCATGGTAGCAGATTGAGCAGTAATCGTCCCAGATGAGCTCTATACATCTTTGTAGGATCATATTAATCTATTTAATTTTTAATATATATTTTAGACACCTGTGATCATTATATATCTCACACTTCTCTCCATAAATATAATGCCAACTAATTTTCAATGCTAAAATCATAGCTTCCAACTCCAGATCAAGCGTGTTATAGTTTTTCTCATGTATTTTCAGCTTCCTTGAGGTGTAGTCTATCACTTTAGCATTTTTCATCATCACAAAAACTAATACCTTCTTTTAAGAATCACTTTACACCACAAATATTTGTCCACTTCTTCAAAGTGTGAGTATCGGCATAGTGATAAGCCTCTTTTTCAACTCCTTAAAATTGCCATCTCATTCTAATGTCAGTAAAAACATTACTCCCTTCCAAGTTAGCTTGGTCATTTGGTTTGAAAATTGTGAAAGGTTCTTCACAAATCATCTATACTATTAAGCCAAACCCAGAAAGTTGTGGATCTCAATTGCAGATGTTGGTAGGAGACATTCTTCAATCACCCATGTCTGGGAAAGGTCCATGGCTATCCATTTGATTGTGATAACAATCCCCAAGAATGATACTTCCTCCATCCATTTCACAAATTTACTATAATTTTCATATAGATTCTCCCTATGCAGTTTTTGTAACACGGTCTTCAAATCCCCCCATGTTCCTCCTTGCATTTTGAGTATATAAAAATATCATCAATAAAGACTAGCATAAATTTTTTGAAGTAGTATCTAAAGACTCTATTAATTAAATCCATGAATATTTCTAGAGAATTAGTGAGTCTTAAGGGAATATATATGAAATCATAGTGTTCATACCTCGGTCAAATGGTAGTCTTGGTAATATCTTCCATCCATGCCTTTAATTAATGTTATCCTGGCCAAAGTTCCCCCGTAGAGAAATAACTATCCCCACAAAGATGATCGAACAAGTCATCGATCCATGGAATGGGATACTTGTTCAATGTCATGATTTTATTGAGCTCAGGAAAATCATTGTAGATGATAATTGAACCATCCTACTTATTTATGAACAAGACTGTTGTACCCCATGGTGAAGAAATTGGTCATATAAAGCCCTGATACAGATTCTCCTGTAAATTCTTCTTCATCCATTCTATCTCGATGTTGGTCATTATATAAGGAATCTTTTATATAGTCAGATATCCATGAATATATTAAAATGAGAACTCGAGCTCTCGATTGGGAGGATGACCATACAACTCTTCTGGGATTACATCAGTGTATGCCCTTGTTATGGGCATGTCTTTAAGCATGATACTCTCCTTTGACTCAATAATTTGAGATAGAAATACTATCATATAATAAATTTATATCCATATTTGGTGTATTTATTCCAAATTAAATTCATTTTCCTCCTTACACTTATAAATAATTTGAATATGATTTGAGAAGGGATGAGTGTTATCAGTTTCTTGAAATTAGATGTTGTATTTTTATAAAGATAGACAATACATGACAATGATTGCATCAAACACTAATAAAGAATGAATGGAATGATTTATTGGTTGGTTATGTACATAAAAATAAACATGGGAGGAGTTATAAACCATGGATGCAATAATTTCCCAATTCACAGTTCTCATATGTAACTTATCCTCTAAATTTTGATGTGGTGTTTTTTATAGGTCTACTATTCTTGAAGGATATGAATGAATGCATTGAACCCAAACCAAATACTATGTTAACTATTCATAAATTAATAACAATAATACCTGTCACAATATAGTTTTTTGGCTCCACCACATTAGTAGTGATATCCTAAGCACTTCCGTTATACGTTGGAGGTTATTGTGGATTTCTTCCAAAAACCCATGTTTTAGGGATATTTTTTGAATAATAAAAATGTTTCTTTTAGTTGTAACACTACAAAACTAGATGAGTGTTGATCTAAACCTTAATTTATTTTTCTACGTTAGTGCGATTCATTAAATAACTTCAGTATTTCTTTTCCATATGAGCCATTCTTTCTCATTTGAATCTTTTATTGGTTTCATTTAGACATTCCCCAACATGCGTCTTCCCACATATTTGACAAGATGATATTCAAGATTCCTTTTATCATTGGATTTGTTTTCAAACGACCCATGTCATTCTATGTTTTCCATTTCTTGTATGTAGGACCTCGGGACCACTAATATTCTCAAATTACTATTTCAACCTTATGGTCCCAATGAATAGTCCCCCAATAACTGTAGATGTCTCAAATCGCCAACACCTTTTATAGACTCTACTTTAGACTACTATAGAAGCAATCCAACATGCTTTCCGTTTTCTTGACAATGCTAGAGGCGTACCTTACAAGACTAGTAAAGTTTTCTTTACACACACTGATGAACTCAGCTTCCATATTTCTGAGACCGAGGAACTCTCTTCCCACCTTGAGACCAAGGGTCTGAGGAAATTATTTTTTTGAAAAAACATATTGTTTAATTCCAACTTATCCATGGAATCTATATCCTCCATGGAATTTTTAATCATGTTTGGATTCCACCTCTGAACATCTTCCCAATAAAAATGATAGATTTATAAAACAAATTTCTCTTTTTCCAAGCACTTGAGGATGAAGAATATATTTTCAACGGAGTTATTCCTATATTCTGTGAGGATGGGATTTGAAGATCCACTAAACATGGGAGGCCTTTTCTACATGAATGATTCTCTGGAAATGTTCTATTTACATGGACTAAGAGGCAATTCCACATGATTTATATTATTATCCATAACATGAGACAACTGATCAATAACTTTCATGGTGTTTTGATCACAATTTCAAATCATATTAGGCATATCATTAGAGAAAAATTCACATTTACTATCACATGGTTTGTTGGAATGTGTTCTTATTTTTTCCGAAATTAACTTAGAAAAATAACACACAATTAGGGGACATGAATACATAGTTATTGAACATAAAAAAGGATACTTTTGAAAAGAAAAGGATAAAAATTTAAATGGGAAGTATATTCTAACTTGTGATTCCTTAGGTTTAAATATATGTTATATTTGATCTCTTCATTAACATATATTATTATTGAATTTTTTTTATTCCCTATATAATGGATTGTACAACGCTCCTGAATTTACTGAAGAATATTCTTTGGGAGTGTCAACCCAATAGTGCTGAAAGGCCCATTTTCATGTACTAGGATACCCTAGGTCAGGCCCGAAACTCCATGTCAGAGTTTTCACGTGTAGATACATTTATGCCAGACCCACCTAAAACTATTTGTATCTAGACAATGATGTTTTTTATTGATAAACCACATACCCTATACATACCAAAATTTTGTTATGTTATATTATACTTAGTCTCATCCTTAATGTTCTCACTAAGGTTCTCAATTCTTAATCCCTTAAAATAACTAAGATGGCCATTGATACAAACTATAGCATCCCTATCCTTTTACATAGATTGTTATTTGATTTTAAGAATAATTATACCTCATAGTTCAAGAAAAGGATCATAATTACCAGTGTCTTGGAAGAAAATGTATATAAAAAACATAAAACCAACATTTTATTTCAACTTCATAATGAGATACTATCTTCCATTGTGCTCTTACATCTATATAGGATAACCTATGGATAACTTGAACAAATGGATGAGATAAAATCCAAGTATGGGAATAACCATAAGAACTAATCATTCGTACATGGTATATAAGGCATGAAATGAATATATAAAAAGGCATTTATCATATGGAATCATAACATATTAAAATGAATTAAATAAACATGGAGTCATAATAATGTGCAGGAAACATAAAAAATAAATTTAGTATTATTAAATGCTAACCGCCCCAACATTTTCCAATAGTAGCACAAGCCAAGGAAAACCGTGAAGACCGTCGCACATAACGTCTTATGAGACTCAATGTTACCAAATGCATTGGAGCGCTATCTGGGAACACCCTTATTATATTTCCATGAATTTGTTTTCCACATAATACATAATCAAACATATTTAAACATAATTGTTACCCATGTAAATGATTGGGTACTATAATTATGAAATAAAGCTTAACAAATAGGCATATTATAAAAGTGTCCCCGAAAGAAAGAAACTAAAATATACATGGAAATTCATAATGGAAAATAGGCATGTATCTTGTGATGTGATTTCATGTAGAAGTGAAAACATGTATGAATAGTATTAACAGAATTTTAGCATTAAAATATTTTTAAAGGATTTAAGGAAAATAAAATAAAGCCTTTAAAATAGAAAAAGTAACAATACTTTATAAAGAACCTAAAGTGAACCCAAATTGTTTTCAAAATAAAAAGTAATTATTTTATAAATAAAATGGTGTCTCAAAATATAATACGGAGAGAAATTGTAAATGGGTAAGAATTCGGAATATTTCCATAAAACAGGTTTGCTTATCGGGAAGTATGGAGGATGGTATCAAAAAAAATGTATATCCCAAAAAGAGAACGATGGAAGGGTCTTGATAAATAATTTTTGTACATGGAAACATCATTTAAAAGATTCACTTAAATATATAATACAGATTCATTTTGGTATATTGAAATATAAGGATACCCAAAGGAATAAAGTAGATTTGTGTAAAATTCCATACGAATTATCGGCACGATAATAGGTGTACTTAAGAGAAATTAATGAGTGATAAAGGGGTTTATAATAAATTATATATCATATGGGAAGTATGTAGAGATGATATAATTCATACCCTGTCATTTGGGATTACACCTAAAATGGCATATCAAAGAGTACATTTTTGAATAAAAGAGAAATGGAGAGGATCCATGACTTTGTGTCTGAAGGTATTCTTCCATTTTTATTAATGAAATGAATAAAAAATTATGATTATGAATTAATAATTCCAAAAACTACTCTATATTTAATTTATGTATTATATCATTTTTATGTTTTTCATGGTCTTTTTAATTGGGTAAGTGGTTCGATTTCATTGTTCAGAAACGTTTTTTATAGTTTTCTTAAATAGTTCACTTGTCTTCATGAATGGAAATTCTTTTGAATCTTGGACAAGAATCTAGAATTTTAATTATAGGTTATTTATGATGTTATATAACTTCAAATGATCATATAAATATATTTTATATACCTTGAGAATTAATCAATATATAATATTTTTATGATGATCGTTTGGGTTAAATGAGGTGGTATTTCGACCACAAAAAATTAGTTTTGTTTAATCATTTAGTAATTTGTAAAATATAATTCCATAACATTAAATATGATAATATATATATATATAATAATATGGTTCAACCATTAAAATAGTTTCAATACCATATCTGAAGGTGGTAATGGGAAATGAAAACATGTCGTCATTAAAGGTGATAGATTAAAAACTCACAAACAACGTGTTATTTCTAAAATAAAAAGAAGATAATATGGGGGTTTTAAGATATAATCTACCATTAGTTTCATAATATTCCTGTATATTTATCATAATCGAGTTTTCATACCATGTGGATAAGGATAGGTTAGTAGAGATTAATGAAAAAAATAAATTGAAAAGAAGTTAATGGAAACGAGAGAGTAGGGAATTACCTCTTGAATACTCTTTAAGGCACATTGGATTGGAATTTCAATGAAAAATAAGCTATTACACATAGGGGAGAGTATAGAGAAGATGTTTATTTAGGTTATAGAAAATTTTTGCAGCTTGAGAGGTGTGAGGATATGAGGATGTGACAGGTGGCATTTATGGTGGAGGGGAGAGGTGTTTTCACAATATTATATTCATCAATTTATTATTATTCAACAAAATAAGAAATATTGAATGTTATTTGACAAATAATAGTAATAATTTCAGTTCAATTATAACCAATATCCATTAACATTATCCATGACTCAACCATGATCAATAAATTCATTTATTTAGCACATTGTTTATATTATTGAATTTATTATTGACAAAAAATTCATTTATTTCATAAAAATCCAAAATATTTTACTAAACCATTTTTGACATGTTTAATACATAAGTGAAAATAGTTTTTTAAAAATAATTTTCTAGAGATGAATAATTTAATTTTTATATAAATACATAATTTAATCGAAAAAACAAAGATTTTAAAAAATTTATTTTCTTATTCCTATATATTGTTATATCATACATACACTTGAATCACATTTATATAATATCATAGGTAAGGATAATATTCATTATGGTTTATTAATATTCATAAGGTTGACATTACTACTCAAAAGGGTATGTTTCCATTCACCAAAAATTAAGTTGTTCATATTTGACTTCTTATAACTTACTAATCGCAACCGTTTATTTCAAATTTTCAAAATTCGTATCACAGAAGTAAAAAACATATATTTAAAGGTAACATAGTAAATTTTAATTCATTGTGTTTTTATTTCATGTGATTATATGAAATAATTATAAGAAAGGAATTTATATTGATAAGACATCATGTCATTACAAATGGAATTTTTGAAATGAGTCTATTACATTCATGCTTATATCATGAAAAAAGCATAAATAATTGGAAATTATAGAGATTGTTCTATGATATATTAGAAATATGTCCATAAATTGTTTTTGGACAAGTTTTTTGGTCACATTAACCCTTATCTTCTTATTTTAACCCCCGAAAAATCAGTTTTAACTTTAACAACAATAATTAATTTTTATTGATTTTAATATTATTAATGTATAAAAATTAACATGACCATAATATATAATGTAAATTATTTTTATTTCAAAAAATTTAATAAATATTTACAAATTAAATTCATATACATGTAATCCCAAATTTATCTATACTTGTACACGCAATGAAAATGTGGGTTTCAAAAAAGAAAAATATTTTAACTATGAGATGTTTTTATATAGAAAATGATCTAAAAATGAACCAAATGACTGTTATCTTATAATATAATTTAAATAATGTTAATTTAAAGCCAATTTATATTATTATTTACTTTTTTAAATAATTTAAATAAAATGTTAGTTTTCAATAAAATTCGATATTTTCACTTTTCATCGAAAAATGATACTTTTTAGAAAACTTCAAATAATTTCACTCTAATATAATTATAATATTATTATTTAAAATATTAATTCCATTTTATAAAATAAATCTTCCATTTTTGGTAAGAATTATATTTAAATTATGTTGGTAGAGAGTGGCTGAACTAATTTTTAGAAAAACAAACAGGTTTTTAGAAAACATTTTGTTTTCTTTTAAATAAATATTATATTATTTATAATAAAAATATATCCATTTATTTTATTTATAAATATATAAACCATATAATATTCATTATGTATTATGTATTATTCATATCCATAAAATAACGACTACATTATAAATGTAATTTGTAAATAATATTTATTATATAATTTTTATTTAAAAAATGTGTTACATGAATTGTATTCTACCAATGGGATTGAATTTATTTAGAAGTAAATTTATCCTAATGTCACAAGTTTTTAAATCATTTAATAATATAAAAAATTCATCCAATAAATATTATGGAGATTACCTACTAACTAGATGAGGGTAGTTCTTATTAATGACATCCTTGTGTTCCCACGTTGCTTCATCCATTTTATGGTTTTTGAAAAGAACATTAACTAATCTAGTTATCTAATTCTTCAATAATTTCTCTCTAGTATCATGGTTTTGGATGGGTTATTAATTAAAACAGATATTAGGTTCCAATTCCATATTATATCACATGATCACATGTGTTTCATTTTTCATGTTGTTCTTTAAGAATAATATATAGAACACATCATGTACATTTGAGATACTTGGTGTGGTTTCCAAGTGGTGGGAAATACCTTAAATTAATTTAATGAATTTAAATAGTCATATTTACCAAGAAATAATATTTACATTCATCCCAATCCGTATATCACCCTCAAATGGTGATACTTTCAAAAAAACATGATCGGCCACTTATAATTCCAAAAAACATCTTTCAATTATCGACATAAATATTTTGACTATTATGAGATTCTTTAATATAATCATGAATTTTAATTAAATTTTTATTTTCTCTTAATATTATTATAGTCCATCATGTTTCCTTTCACCAACTTCATCCCAATTAGTTTGAGTATAACATCTTTTCTGTATAACACATCACCTTGTGCCATTTGAATACTTGAAAGGAAACCATTGTTAAAAGAAAACTCCACCAAAAGTAAACATTGATCTCATATACCACTACAGTAATTTGTGAATAAAAAACATGTTATACACTATTGAAATATTCATTTCATACATCCCAACATTTTTAGGATGGTAGTTTTTGTCAACTATATCATAGTATTAAGAGACTTCTGAAGAAACTTCCAAAATTTCACTATAAAAAGTGGATCATGATTAGTCATAATTGAATGTGGATAAACATTAATTATTACACCATTGTTAATATATATAGATAATATTTAATCGATAATAACATATAATCTAATATTAAAACAATTAATATTTGGTTAGGTGATCAATAATAACCCATATTTCATCATTTTTATATAGAGTCCTTGGATGTCCTATAAAAAATCCATAGTAATGTCATCCCATTACCATGCAGGAATAGGAAAAGGATATGTGACTCATCTGGTATTATATCTCACAATATCGTCCTTTTGAAAAAGAAATATCTTGATATATAGTCCATAACATCATGCTTCATGTTATCCCACTGAAAATGTTCCCTCAAGTCTCTATACATTATTGTGCTACCAGGTTGTATAGAGAAATTCATGTTATAAACACCATCCAAGAATTATCATTTTTGACCGGGTATATATGAAACACATAATATTTTTCAAATTTCATTATACCATCTTCATAAATTATGTCTTCTAATATTCTATTATTCATAGCATAAATATTCTTCTAAAATCACTTGTCATTATATTGAGAACATTGTATCTTATCAAATAAACATTGTTTAAAAAAAAAGAGTGATGTATCCCATTCCTTAATAATTCCCATACCTATATTTACAAGATATGTTAACATATTACCCCTCTCAATATTCATTTGGGTCATAACTCCATGATATTTCATACTCAATCCATTTCTTCCATATTTAATTTCCCTATGTTTTAATATATCAATGAATCAAAATGATTACGTAGATATGACCACAACCATTGTCTCATACTGCATTCTTTATTTGAAAAGATGTATTTTAGGCATTTATTATACATGTAAGTGTAAAATCATTCATCACTGATATTTTTCCCCACATTTTTTAAATTATATATTTGGGAATCTAGCTCAAGGTAATGGTTTTGTTAGTTCTGTTCATGAGTATAAAATTTCCATGATTCATATATAATAACATTATCACTTTTCATTATGAAAATATCCATGTAATTTATTTAAGTATTCACTATATATCATAACCCTATCATTCTAGATGGTAGAGTTAAAATCAGAGAACTAACCATCATCCTCATTAGTTCAACAGTATATTAATTACATTTTTTGGTGTTGATGATCTTAACGCATTTATGTGTAAGATTTGTTAGTGGGTTATCTAATTGTGAAATTATTTGAATGATTCCCTAAGAGTAAACTAACAATCCCAATAAAATATACACCACAATTATGTTTGTTTCGATATTCCATTCACTGAATATCTTCGTCTCTATATGATCTACGGAGGATCCATCCTTGGAGAAAATATATATATAAAAAGAAAAAAATTAATCTAGAAAACACAGTTAATTAATTTCCCATTAAATTATTACATCTAAATGTTTGATGTATAATATTCAAGTGATTAACATAGTCTTTTTAGATTTATAATACACTAAGAGTCTATCAATGAATACAAAAAAATCAAAAAAAAATTCCTTGAAAACATTATTTAATAGATAAATAAAAACAAACAGTGAATTATTCCATGAAAATGTAATTAATGTAAAATCATAATTTCTATACCTCATCATGAATGTTTTCTATTGAATGGATTCCTTTTTACTCAAAATTTATTATATCTAGAATGAAGGTAAATATATGAATAATATTTTTATTTATGAATTAGATTAAAAAAGGTATCAATATGAGGAAGATAATAATTTTTGTTAATTATAATTTTTTATTTACCTATTACCAATACATGATCTCCTTGATCCATAATTCTTAATAACATAGAGAAAATGGGCTACCCTTGGTGAAACACTAAGGAGAATAAATCCCTTATCACAAAACGCCTCTAGTTGTTTCATAAATATAACTATTTCTATATTGTACATTTTATTGGGATTATTTGGAATTGTTATTACATTATGGATTAAATAAATATAAAAATCTAATTTGCGCTCTTGTGGATGTATAGTTAACTCCTTGATAAATAAATCAATTTATTATTGTATAATATTTATGTCCTCTATTTCATTGTTTATTTTTTCATCCATAGATTTATTTTGATCATCATCCCCCTGATTATCATTTAGTATAGCTACTGGGGTTGGATAGAGACATGTCTTGGATAACGAAGTATCTCATCCAAATTTAATGAATTTAATATATTACTCACAAATCATTATCTCCTTCTTCATATAACAAATTTTCTCATATATTTCGAAATATAGACTATCGAAATAATTATATTGAATTGAATAATAGGTATGACAAAAAAAATTAGTATATAAATCAAGTCTATTTGTTAGAATATGGAATTATTGATATATATTTGTTTTTATGAGACTTCTGCTGGAATTATTAATGGGTAAATCAATTTTCAATGTTTTATGGAAATGTAAAATTTTCATAGAAAAAATTTTGATATAAAAGAGTTTGAAAATATAGAAACCAAATAAATAATTTTATAAATTTGATGTTATGATTTAAGTACAACCCACCACATCATTGACTTATCCAGCTTTACCTATAATGATAACATAATCATAGATTTATCACCTTGGAATTTTCTATGGAATATTTCCTTGAGGCTTTGGGAATTCATTCACATAAATCCCCATATCCATATAGTTGAAACTGTGAAATAATTTTTTATTGATTTTTAATTAATTATTTTGATGAACCATATCTTCACACATAAAAAAAATCCTAATCCCTTAAAGCATTTACCCAAATGATTATTTCTATATTTTTTACAAGATTAAATGGTTTTCAATATCTTCTTTATTGATGTATTTTATTTTTATTTATTCTCATCAGACATCTTATTACATTGATTCCCCTTGAACATATATGGTCTGATTAATTCCTTCTCTATTTTGATGGAATATAAAAATATATTATATTATGATGAAAACGTTTAAGAAAACATACCTCTTCAGAGACATGGATTAATCCCTTCATAGAAAGCATAAATCTTGCACTCAGTGTTTCATATGTTATATATAGCATTACAGACTAGCCATATAATGGTTTTTAATTTCATAAAAATGATTTATTATTACCTTTTCATTAATATATGGAACTTTCTCTTCAATTCGGTTTGTCTGTCGTAATGCAAATATATATCAAATAATGTATCCTTAAAAGCTATCAATTCTTGTAGTTATATTTCCCCTTCCTACATAGTTTTATGGATCAATGAACATTATTGACTGGAATATACTTTGATAAAATTCAATTCAAGTGTAACCTTTTCCTTTTTATCACATCCCATGGCTATATATATCTTCTATAGAGGCTTAACAGATTTCCCAAATACCATTGGATTAGTACTCAATCCAAATGATGGAGTATTCAGTAACATGTTGTGATCCAATATAAGAGAATAAAATTGGGTAATTGGTTTCTCCATCTGTGCATGGAAATTTTCCATATCCTATTTAATATTTCCTAGAATAAACATGATCTTCTTAGTTCCAATACTAGATGTATTGGATTTCTCAGAAAGGAATCTATAAAAATTCCATAACTATTGATAACCTTATTTATTTCAAAATAAATTTCTAAAAATTTCAATATTAGGTATTGGATTTTAAATATCATAATTATAATTCATTATGAATAATAATGAATCTAGTGTACCACTAAGAAATAATGAAAAAATTGTGAGTTATTAATATCATAGTCATCAAACTAGTTTCTTTGGGGATATATTTTGTATCATATCCTTTATAATGGTGTGTGAAGATAATTTGAATTATCAAAACCATAACTGTATATACCCAAGCTTGACGTACATGGACCTTAAATTACTTTTGCAGAATACATAATACATAACAAAAACAGATGCCCAAGGACAGTAATAGTTTAGTGTCTTTGGAAAATCAGAACATAATCTTCTAATCATGGTGAATGATCCTCAACATCTCCGATAAAGATCTTCCCCTTTTGTTTTATTACATAATTTTATTATATCATTGGGAAAAGAAAACATATAAAGGGTGAGCTCAAATGCTTAGTAAGGGTATGCATGGAGAGGATAAAACAAACCGTATACATTTGAACTTAAATACATGAACATAGTGTTAAAATATCAAAATCTCGATTTGTGAAATAAATCATTGCAGTACGTAAGGCATAGATCATAAAGGAACAACAATAATGATAAAATAAAATGGAATAAAACATATATTTTGGAAAACCATTATCCACATGATATGATTTTGAAACTATCAAAGGCATTGCTTCTATGACCATCATAGTAGACAGAGTCCATTACTGAACCATGATTACATGTCGTTCTAGCCCTGTATTACTAAACTAGATTTATTTTTCGTTCTAACCGTGTCATATTGAAATCATTATTACGTGTTCCACAAAACAATCATAAATCATTCATCCTGACCCAATGAATAAAAAGGGTTTCATAAACATCATCCCATTATAACATAATCCATATAAAACAAACAAATATCATTTCATATTAAGAAAAATCAAACAATGTAAATAATAGAGACATTATATTTGAAACACAATCATACTAAATAATTCATCATAGATGGAAAATAGTGCTGAGAAAACACTTAAAAGGAATTATTGAGAAAATATCCTTTCTTCTTAAAAATAATTTTCTTTTCATAATGTCATGAAATTTTAAAAGAAAGAGATTTTGTTGAAAATATTCATGAAATATTTCAGTGTAATCTTCATGAAAATATGTTTTTATGAAACCATAAAAATCCATTCATGCTTTATAAGTTAAAAAACATTCTCTTTGTACTTTATCCTAAAAGTCAAAAAGTACCTCGTATGGTAAAAAAAATTTCCTTCCATACTACATAGTAAAAGTTAAAAGGGGTAAAAATGACATAAAACATACATTGAAGAATAGTAAAATCTTTATGAAAACATTTTTATAAAACATGGGCATGGATGATAAATATAACCCATTAAGTACATATGTATAAACAATCTTGGATAAGAATGAGATTCGAATAATTATCCATTACATTAGGTCCAATTTCATGTGTATGTGTCCAAGAGTGATTTATAGTGGGTTTATACATATTGTTATCTTCTAAAAGAACCATAATAATATTTATGATAACATATATGATTTACTTATGACATTATATTACCCTCTCATTTGTGAATTCCATGTTAAAGAAGCGTTTTGGGTAATATCTTTTCATTTATCATACGTGTTCTGACTTGTAATTACTCATATGATTACTTAGATCATGATTAAATAATTCCAGAATGTAAAAAATGATATATATATATATATATATATATATATATATAATATTCCACATATAAATATATATAGTATATCGACAAATGTAATGAAATACACTGTTCATGGAGACTGTAGGTTGTGCGTACGCATGAACATAGTTTTCGTTTCTTTGTTAAATTGAATGGAAGTAAATGACATATATATATACATAAATTTAGTAGTATTATTATGTCTTATATTTCATTATTACTTATTGTATATTCTTTATAATCATTCTGTTATAGTTAATATGGAGAATAAATAAAATCGCACTGTGGAGACGGTAATTCGTACGTACGCACGAGCAATGATATTGTTCCCATAATTATTGAATGTTTTTAGAGTGGATGATAGAATATATACAAATTAGTAACATGTTATAATAATCATATATAGTTTTTCTTTACACCATTATACCCATACAATTATGGTGGTGGTGGAAAACAGATTACCCCACAGAGTAGAGACTGTATTCCGTACGTACGCACACGTGGTGATTTAATTTTTTGTTGTATGGGTAAAAGGTGAACTAGATTTGTTTCATATTTATAATAACATATAATTATATTAGTTATACTTATGTAATTTCTTTATAATTAATCAACTAAATAAGGGGAAGTAGAAGAAGAAATAAATTTGAAAGAATCAATAAAGGATATTACCTCTTCTTGGACATGCCTCTTCTAAACCTCTTCTTAGGGCACTAAAGATGTTCTTTTGAGAAGAAAATGGCCTCTATTATATATCTAGGGAAGTGGAGAAGGGAAATTGTTATGGGTTGGTAGAGATTGTAGGCTAAAAATGGTTTTAGGAGGAGAGGGGGAGGTTCCCTTTTTATAAGAGAGGAGAGGCGTACTTTTGGAAACCACTAAAATATTAATTTTGAATAAACTCAAAACCCATCTAATAAACACCAAAATGACTCAAAATAGAATATGAGATGACATAGGTTTGTAATATCATCAACCATTAAAATTTAGACGTGTTGTAAAATTATTTTGAACCTTATCAATTTGATTTATCATTATTTAATCGAATTAATCTTATTTGTGGTAATAATATTCAAAAGGTTAAATTGTTATAAGTACTTAATTATGTGTTATGGATTTTCCATAATCGATTATTTATTAAAATTTTGGACCATATCAATTTCAATTCACAATTTTTAAATATTTCTGTGATTTTTAAACAATGTAATAATATGTTATTTATATAAACTATCAATAGTGTCAATTTTGGCACTATTCATTTAATTGAAATTAAATAAAATCCACACAGAAGATATGTTCGAACGAAAATATTTAATATATTTATACGATGATATATTCATCTAAAATATTTGTGGAGCACACTAATGAGTTCATATAATATTTATTTTAATATTTTTAAAACCATTTATTTTATATTTCTTTTCATAAAATAATTACTACAACATTTTTCAATGATTATTTAATATAGTTATTTGTTTCATAAAATTTAAAAATAAAATAATATTAATAATATAAATCTAATAGATTTGGTAAGAATACTTTTAGTCGACTTTATCTTCTAAAACAACCAACTTATAAAATTTCATTTTATTAAAGTATGAAGGTGACAACATTGACATCATTTAAAATAATATAATATAAATGTCACAATCTGTTTTATAAGGATACAAATGGTCCACAAGTAGACCATAGGATTCTTATGGTATATATATACTCGAAGAATAATGTTCGGTCATGTTTATGGTCCTTTTGATGGGTATTATTATTTTAATAGAAACTATATCATTGATTTTCCACTAAATAAATAATTTCGGAATCATTAATGTATAATCTATTAAAGTAAATATATATTTCTTAAAAATCACAAATAAATTACCATGATGAACAATATAATTTTTTTATTTAAAATTTGTATTTATAATTGAATTTATATTTCTATAAACTTATATTAAAAATAAATTAATTTTTAATGTTCCAGTGAGATATATTTCACTTTCTTTAAATAAAATACATTTATGGTCTTAGTCACATTCAAGTGGGTTCCAAAAGATACCTTTTCGACCCAAGTATATTTTAGGAATAAATATAATCATCCAATTATATTGATATATGTGTTACGGTAATTTTATAATATTATTTTTACCCTTAATTACCCGATTTACCATTAACTATTGTAAATAATATTTTCCATAGTTACTATTCATAAGGTCTAAAAATAATAGTTAGCCTCATAACATAATTTGGACCTACTGATTCCAAATATTGAATAAATTTTTCCAAATTCGAATCATAGAAGTTTTAGTATTTAATTTAAAATTAATCTCTCTTTTGAGAAAACGAGTTTTAAAAGTTAGAACATTGCAAAAGATTGAAATGGTTTTGCCTATGAATTCAATGTAAAATTAATGATAATGACATACATAATATTAAATGGTAAAAATATATTATATTTATACATTTAAACCACGAAATATTATAATTTAACCATTGAAATTTTCTTGTCGAAAAATGTTTTTTTAAATTAAAATTTTACGTATTTTTACTATTCATCATAATATGATATTTAAAAGAAAAATATTTTAAAATAATCCAAAGTTAATTTTTATATCCATATTTAAATAAATAAGTTTATTTAGTCAAATTGAACTTATAAATGTGTCAAAATCATGATTTAATGTGGGTGCTCCATCAAGAGGTGGCCAAACTATATTTTTGGAAAAATTATTTCTTTTATACGAAAAATCAATTATTTTCTCATAAAATGTTCCATAAAATGATCAAGATGAATTATAATGTAATAAAATTCAAAATGTGGTTGATAATATTCATAATGGCTAGTTCATAATAATATTATAACAATATATCATTGTTTATGGAAGCTCGATATTGCGTACACCAAACACTATTGAGGATGGTCGCTCTTGCGTGCAACACAAGCGAAGAATATTGTTTTCATATATAACAAGCTAAAATAGTGTTGATTATAGTGAAATATAATCTTGTTGTAGTTTAAAATACAATACATCAAATTAATTAAAAATAATATTTCCCATAAAATCTTGGGGTGTTACATTCTACCCCCCTTGAAATGAATTTCTCCCTCAAAATTTGTCGGGGTTATAAATAAATTACTACTTAAAAGATTCGTTCATAGAATCCCACATCATAAAAAAGAATACTAAATCATAATTTTAATAACTAATGTATAAAATGTAATCGTTTCCCAAATTAACTCATCATTGGGTTTCTAAATAGGAGAACATAGGTGAAAATATGGATATGGATTAGAAATCTGACCATTACGTCATGATGGAGAGTGGTAGATAACATGGCTTTGAAAAAGTCAATAATCACAAAGCCATAATTTTGTGATGATCTAAGGTAGCATCTGATTCATCAGATATGATGGTACTAGGACAACATTTTGGGTTTTCATGATCATTTCCCTAAAGATGATGAAGTTTTTCATAAGGACAAGTACTTGATTTCAGTGTAATATCATCGTTTGTCATTCCATGAACAATTAACACTTGATCTATTATTTAAAGAAATGATGTTTAATTTTTCATTTATGAAGTGTTAGCTGATCATGTGATGGAATGATGGGTCATTCCATCTTTCTCAAAAAATATTTTAGATAAAGTTATTAAATATATATAAGTCCCTCTATGGTGAGATTAACCTTATATGAATCAAAAAATGGACTTATACTTAAACTATCATACCTCTTAATAAAATAAAACTAATTTCTACTAACTAGAGACTTCAGGTAGGCCAGTGATAGATGATTATGGCATGTTTCACTTTAGCGGTGGGATAAATTCCCTCATCCTTGTCCGACGTGACAGGTTGTTTCCAATCCTACGAGTTGCCCTTTTTCTAAAAGTATACTATTATAACATTTCAGAAATAATATCAAAATGTTCTAGCCTAAAATAGTTCTATCTGATTTCCAGATTAATCTATTCCAACCATTAGGCTTATCAAAAATACTTCTGTCTAATCTCACAGTATGAAGAAAACAATTACTAGAATGGTCAACTATAAAGAATTGAATTCCATAATTTACCCCGCATATATCATATGATATATCTTGTTGTTGGTCACATTCCAAACATGTGAATACCATAATCATTTATTTTCTTGAAAAATGAATTACCATAGAACCTTTTTTAAAACATTAATGCTGTCAAAAGTTAACTCTTTCCACATACCAAAATCCCAAAATTTATATATATTCAAACCATGATGTCACTTTGTCCTTATATCAGTCATGAGCTCATTAATACTTCCAAACATATTATTTTCTCTTTATTTCTTCATTATAAACATATCATCTTCTTTCCAAAAATATTTCAATCACTTTTCATGGAAACCAGTACCATATTCTTATAGAAATCCAAAATGGACCAAGACATAGATATATCAATATACCATAAAATTACCTCAAAAACATTATTCATGAATTCCAATACATAATCCCTTCAATCCATTCTATTTAATGGTTGACATGGAATAGTTCATTCCTCAATTTATATGTAACCTCTTAGGTCCGGGCACTGAGTTGGGTAATGCCCATGTTCACTATAGATATGACATTAAACTCCATAATTGTCTATCACTAAATGCCCATTTTCCCCGCACAGATAACATCATCCCCTCCAATTGAGGTATTCCTCAAGGTTTGGTTTCCCTTCTTCATTATATGCATAATTATTAATCTTCCATCCTCTATTTTCCTCACCATTCATAGATGAATAATAAACCATCTTCCTCTTATTTGATGACATGGGAATAAAACTAAAGTTCGTAATGTTAATAATATATCGCTATGGTTGATTCAGGATAATCACAAAATATTTCTCTCCAGGAACTACACAATTTTACTGCTCATAGAATCCAATTTTTCCACTGGATTCAATGTTAACGTAATTCCTTATGGTTCCCTCCATTAACTAAAACCAGAAACCATTGTGTAAGATAAAGTTAAAATAACGAGGGACCACATAATCATAAAAAGTCACCTATAGGATGTCTAACTTATTATAAATTCTTTAATCCATGACACATTAGGTTCACACTAGGATATTCATGATCAACAACATAATTCTAGGATTATAACCAATAGTTATACTAATCCTTAGGGACATCCCTAGACATACCGTAAAAATAACTCTATGGATCTCACTAATGTTTTCACATCCTTGTTTCCAATGGTTAAATAAACCTTTCCTCGGATACCAATTGTAGATACCCAAACCTGACGTACATGGACATTACATTACATTTTCGGAATAATTAATACATAAAAAAATAGACGCCCAAGGACTGAAATAGTTTAGTGTCTTTGAAATCTCGGAACATAATCTTCTAATCATGGTGAAAGATCCTAAACATCTCCCATAAAGATCTTCCTCTTTTTCTTTCTTAACTAAAACCTTTCTTTATATCCTGGGAAAAATAAGAAATATTAATGGTGAGCTCAAATGCTCAGTAAGTGTATTCATGGAAAAAATAAATCAAACCATATACATTTGAAGTAAAAAACATGAACATAAAGTTTAAACATCAAAATCTTGAGTAGTGAAACAAATAATTGAAGTACGCATGGAATAGATCATAATGGAACATCAATCAGGACAAAATAGAATGGGAATAAAAAATGTAATTTTGGAAAAACATTAAGCACAAGATATGATTTCCATAGTATCCAAGATATTGCTTCCAAGACTATAATAGGGGAGAGAGTCCATTACTGAACTGGGTATACTTGTCATTCCATCCCTGTATTACTGAACAGGATTCACATGCTATTCCATCCATGTATACCTCATGAGTTATAAATATTTACCCAATGCATTGGAGGAAGATATAGGTCCCACCCAACTCATATTTAATTCATTCTAATGTGTTCCACAAAACAATCATTAATCATTAATCATAACCAGGAGAATTAAATGGGTTTCATAAACATCATCCCATCATAACATATAACATATAAAATAAATGGATATTATTTCATCATAAGAAAAAAAAATCATGTAAATAATAGAGACAATATAACTGAAACATAATCATACTAAATAATGTCATCTTAGATGGAAAATAGTTTTGATAAAACAAATGCAATGAATTCTTTGGGAAAATATCATTTCTTTTTTAAAATCATTTTCTTTTCACAATATGTCTTGAAATTATAAAAGAAAATTATTTTTTTTAAACAGCCATGAAATCTTGTAGAGGATGTTTCATGAAAATATGTCATTATGAAACCATAAAAATCTGTTCATACCAAATTAGATAAAAAACATTCTCATTATAATTTTAGCAGAAAGTCAAAAAGTACCTTGTATGGTAAAAAAAAGAAAGATTCCTTCTATACTACATAGTAAAATTAAAAAGGGTTAAACATGAATTTAAACATACATTGAAGAATATTAAACACTTTATGAAACCATTTTAATAAAACATGGATGTGGATGATTAATATAATCCTTATAAATACTTATGTATAATCAATCTAGTATAAGAAAAATATTGGAACAATTATCCCTTACCATAGGTCCAATTTCATCCTTATGTGTCTGAGACTCCTGTATATTGGGTTTAAACATATTATTAACTTATAACAGAACCATTATAATATTTATGATATCATATATGATTCACATACGACTTTATATTACCCATTTATTTTTCAATTCCATGATAAAGAAGCGGTTTAGGTAAAATATTTTCTTTTATCGTACGAGTTTTGATTTGTAATTATTCATATGAATAATTATAATATGATTACATAATTCCAGAGTGTAAAACATGATTTATATATATTATATATTCATAATATATATATATAGAGTAGATCGAGAAATTAAGTGAAAAATACCCTTCATGCAGAGGGTAGGCCGTATGTACGCATGATTGCTGTTTTCGTTTCCTTATTAAATCGAATGTATATAAATGACAAAGACATATATATATATACATAAATCCATTATAATTATTATTTCATATATTTCATGATTAATTATTATATATTCTTTGTAATAATTTTTTAATAGTTAATATGGAGAATAAACTTCATCACATCGTGGAGATGGTAATCTGTACGTATGCACGAGCGATGATATCATTCCCATAATTATTGAATGGTATTGGAGTGGATGATATAATATCTCAGAATTAGTATCATGTTATTATAATAATATATAGTTATTATTTACACCATTATACCCATCCAAGTAAGGTGGTGGTGGAAAACTGATTACACCACTGTGTGGAGAGGGTATTCCGTACGTACGCACGCGTGGTGGTTTCATTTTTCATAGGATGGGTAGAAGGAGAAATAGGGTTTCTTTATATTTATAATAACATATCAGTATATTAGTTATATGGATGTTATTAATTATAATGAAACAACAAAATAAGTGGATGTATATGAATAAATAAATTTTAAAGAATTAGAAAAGAATATTACCTCTTCTTCGACACGCCTCTTCAAAACCTCCTCTTAGGACAATGAAGTTTGTCTTTTGAGAAGACCAAGAACTATATTATGTTTCTAGGGAAGTGTATAAAATAAATAGGTAGGGTTTTTCCGATCTTGAATGCTCTAAATGGTGTGAGGAGGAGATGGGGGAGGAGCCCTTTTTATAAGAGAGGAGAGGGGTACTTTTTGAAACCTCTAAAAAATTAATTTAGAATAAACTCAAACCCCACATAAAAAACTCCAAAATGAATCAACATTAAATATGAGACGATATCGGGTTGTAATCTAATCATCCAATAAAATTTATACTTGTTGGGAAATTATTTTAAACCTTCTCAATATGATTTATTCTTATTTAATCGATTTAATCTTATTTGTGGTAATGATTTTCTTAATTTTAAATTGTTATCAATTCTTACTTATGTGTTGTAAATTGTCCATAATTTGATATTTTATAATATTTTAGACCATAAAAATTATAATTTATACGTTTTAAATATTTTTATGATTTTTAAACAATTTAATAATATGTTATTTTTATAAAATATCAGTAGTGTCAAATTTGACACTATACATTTATTTGAAATTAAATAAAATCCCCATAGTAGATATGTTTGAAAAAAATATTTAATAGATTCATACCATGTGATATTAACCTAGAAAATCTTTGGAGCACACTAATTAGTTTATATAATATTTCTTTTAATATTTATAAAACCATTTATTTGATATTTCTCTTAATAAAATAATTACTACAACATTAATCTATGATCATTTAATATAGCTATTTGTTGCATAAAAATAAAAAATAAAACACTAAGATTAAGATAAATCTAATAGATTTCATAAGAATACTTTTAGTTGAATTTATCATCTAAAACAACAACCTTTTAAAATTTCATTTTATTAATGTATGTAGGTGACAACATTGACAACATTTAAAAAAATATAATATAAATGTCAAAGTCTGTTTTATAAGGATCCAAATGGTCCATATGTATACCCTGGGATTATTATGGTATATATATACTTGACTGATAAGTTTTTTTCATTTTTATGGACCTTTTTATGGGTATTATTGTTTTATTAAAAACAATATCATTGATTTATCACTAAATAAATAATTTCTGCATCATTAATTTATAACCTATTAAAGTAATTATATATTTCGTAAAAATCACAAATAAATTACCATGATGAAGAAAAATATTTTATCTTTCAAATGAGTATTTATAATTTAATTTATATTATGTATAACCTTATATTAAAAATACTTTCATTATTAAGGCTTGAGTGAGAAATATATCACTTTGTTTAAATAAAATAATTTAAAGGTCTTAATCACATCCAAGTGTGGTATAAAAGATTCCATTTCGACCCAGTAATATTTTAGGAAGGAATATAATCATCCAATTATATTAATAAAAAATTTAGGGTAATTTTATATTATTATTTTTACCCTTACTTACCAGATTTACTATTAACTGTAGTAAATAAAATTTACTTTAGTTATTATTCATAATATCTTAAAATAAAAATTATACTACTAAAATATTTTGTACTTACTGATTCTAAATATGTAATAAATTTTTTAAAATTCAAAACATAGAAGTTTCATTATTTAATTTCAAATTAATCCCGCTATTGAGAAAACGGGTTTTAAAAGTTAAAACATTGCAAAAGATTGGAATGTTTTTGCATATAAATTCAATGTAAAATTAATTATAATTACATAAATAATATTAAACGGTTAAAATATATTCTATTTATAATTTTAAAACATTCAACATTATAATTTTACCATATAAATTATCTTGCTGAAAAAATTTGTTTTTAATTAAAATTTAGTGTATTTTACTATTCATCAAATATGAAAGTTAACAAAAAATATTAACAAATTATACAAAGTTAAATTTTATATAATTATTGAAATAATTATGTTTATTTAATAAAATTGAACTTATAAACGTGTCAAAATCTATATTTAATGTGGGTACTCTATCAAAAGCCAGAAAAACTGTATTTTTGGAAAAATATTTCCTTTATTTGAAAAATTGATTTTGATATCATAACATGTTCTAGAAATTGATTACGATAAAAAATAATGTTATGAAATTCAAAATGATGTTAATACAATTCATAATGTCTAGTTCATAATAATATTGGAATAATATATCGTTGTTTAGTGATACTCGGTATAACGTACAACACACGCTATTGAGCAATGTCTCTCTTGAGTGCAACACAAGCCAAAAGTAATTTTTTCATATACTAAAAGCTAATGCGGTGTTGCGTGTAGTGCATGATAATGTTTGTGTAGCATACCACAAGAGAAATAAAATTAATTAAAAAGAATATTTCTCATAAAATCTCAGGGTGTTATAATATCCACCATGTGTATAATATCATTGGCATATTATGTCCCATTCTCAGGTACCAGGTAACACTTGAGTCAATCCCAACATGTCTTTTTCAAAAGTAAAACCCCTATTTACCTTTGTGCCAGAACAACATCGACATATAGTAACACACAATGTATGTATTACTATGAAAGATCATATAATATCTATCACACAAAAACTAAATACATTTCTTCTATAAATATCCACAATGTCTATCATAGGGTTATGTTCTAAAAACAATTTTTTATAAATCTAGTTACGAAGGTTTCTATTAAACTACCTCTGATAAAAACTATAACACCCCCAAATCAAGTATCCTAGAGCTGGTGACTACTTTATTACAGTTTCATAGATATAGGGGGTAAAAATAAGAGGGACTGGTCATTTTAATAGTTCTGCATAACTAAATATATACATGATACCAATTTATATAAGGATATAAAATTCAAATCATTTTAATGGAAAACATTTTGAATCAATGAACTCTTTCTAAGAATTATTATTCATATACAAGGAAAAGGAACAAATTTAAGGTCAAGATAAAATTCTCAATAAGATTCACATATACCGTAATATATAAGGAATTAATAAAGAGCAATCAATAAGGAAAGGTAAATAAATAAATAAATACCTTATATAATAAATATTGAGACTATCATAATTGGATTGGTATGATTAATATAGAAAGGTAAATAACTAAAGACACATTTAATTTAATCAATAAACTAAGAGTAGAATTCATCCATGTTAATATAATTGTAAAAATATCATAGATAATAATAATAAATTAATTATCAATGAATTAAATAGTTATTTATATTACTTCATAATCTCAATCATCAAAATACTACTATGGAAAAGTCCTTCAACCGGATTATTTCAATATATCACAAAATCCATCTAATTTGGACAACTAATTTGTCTCATCAGATATATTGAAGCATCTAGCAGCAATCTATAACTGGCCCGCACACATATCTGTATTCCGGAAGAATTACTAATTTATCAAATTATTGATTCAATTCCTAAATCAATAATCCTTATTATCAAATATCTGAATTGAGTAATGAATACATAATATCAATTTTTCCCTAGTAAATCAAATAAAATTTAAAGTGAGCACTATATTTAAAAATAGCATATGGTTTAGGTAAAAATAAAATCCATCATAAAAGAATATGTATATTGAAGAGAAATGAAATTTCAAGACAAAAATGATCAGAAGAATGTTACAATTTTATGAAAAATAAAATAAAAAAAATGTTAGATTGGATAATTATTTGGACCTCTTTAGTAACATTTAAATTGAAAAATTTTAAGAATAAACAAGAAAAAACATTATTATTCATGAATAAAGAGTTAATCATGATAAATAAATCAAAGGAGAAATTATAAATCACCATAAATGTCAATAAGTTCAAATTAACTAATATGTCTCGAGGAAATCTAAAGTGAGTTGTAATCCCTTACGACATACAAAAATTCAATTAAAAGGCATTGCTTCTATGACCATCATAGTAGACAGAGTCCATTACTGAACCATGATTACATGTCGTTCTAGCCCTGTATTACTAAACTAGATTTATTTTTCGTTCTAACCGTGTCATATTGAAATCATTATTACGTGTTCCACAAAACAATCATAAATCATTCATCCTGACCCAATGAATAAAAAGGGTTTCATAAACATCATCCCATTATAACATAATCCATATAAAACAAACAAATATCATTTCATATTAAGAAAAATCTAACAATGTAAATAATAGAGACATTATATTTGAAACACAATCATACTAAATAATTCATCATAGATGGAAAATAGTGTTGAGAAAACACATAAAAGGAATTATTGAGAAAATATCCTTTCTTCTTAAAAATAATTTTCTTTTCATAATGTCATGAAATTTTAAAAGAAAGGGATTTTGTTGAAAATATTCATGAAATATTTCAGTGTAATCTTCATGAAAATATGTTTTTATGAAACCATAAAAATCCATTCATGCTTCATAAGTTAAAAAACATTCTCTTTGTACTTTATCCTAAAAGTCAAAAAGTACCTCGTATGGTAAAAAAATTTCCTTCCATACTACATAGTAAAAGTTAAAAGGGGTAAAAATGACATAAAACATACATTGAAGAATAGTAAAATATTTATGAAAACATTTTTATAAAACATGGGCATGGATGATAAATATAACCCATTAAGTACATATGTATAAACAATCTTGGATAAGAATGAGATTCGAATAATTATCCATTACATTAGGTCCAATTTCATGTGTATGTGTCCAAGAGTAATTTATAGTGGGTTTATACATATTGTTATCTTCTAAAAGAACCATAATAATATTTATGATAACATATATGATTTACTTATGACATTATATTACCCTCTCATTTGTGAATTCCATGTTAAAGAAGCGTTTTGGGTAATATCTTTTCATTTATCATACGTGTTCTGACTTGTAATTACTCATATGATTACTTAGATCATGATTAAATAATTCCAGAATGTAAAAAATGATATATATATATATATAATATTCCACATATAAATATATATAGTATATCGACAAATGTAATGAAATACACTGTTCATGGAGACTGTAGGCTGTGCGTACGCATGAACATAGTTTTCGTTTCTTTGTTAAATTGAATGGAAGTAAATGACATATATATATACATAAATTTAGTAGTATTATTATGTCTTATATTTCATTATTACTTATTGTATATTCTTTATAATCATTCTGTTATAGTTAATATGGAGAATAAATAAAATCGCACTGTGGAGATGGTAATTCGTACGTACGCACGAGCAATGATATTGTTCCCATAATTATTGAATGTTTTTAGAGTGGATGATAGAATATATACAAATTAGTAACATGTTATAATAATCATATATAGTTTTTCTTTACACCATTATACCCATACAATTATGGTGGTGGTGGAAAACAGATTACCCCACAGAGTAGAGACGGTATTCCGTACGTACGCACACGTGGTGATTTAATTTTTTGTTGTATGGGTAAAAGGTGAACTAGATTTGTTTCATATTTATAATAACATATAATTATATTAGTTATAATTATGTAATTTCTTTATAATTAATCAACTAAATAAGGGGAAGTAGAAGAAGAAATAAATTTGAAAGAATCAATAAAGGATATTACCTCTTCTTGGACATGCCTCTTCTAAACCTCTTCTTAGGGCACTAAAGATGTTCTTTTGAGAAGAAAATGGCCTCTATTATATATCTAGGGAAGTGGAGAATGGAAATTGTTATGGGTTGGTAGAGATTGTAGGCTAAAAATGGTTTTAGGAGGAGAGGGGGAGGTTCCCTTTTTATAAGAGAGGAGAGGCGTACTTTTAGAAACCACTAAAATATTAATTTTGAATAAACTCAAAACCCATCTAATAAACACCAAAATGACTCAAAATAGAATATGAGATGACACAGGTTTGTAATATCATCAACCATTAAAATTTAGACGTGTTGTAAAATTATTTTGAACCTTATCAATTTGATTTATCATTATTTAATCGATTTAATCTTATTTGTGGTAATAATATTCAAAAGGTTAAATTGTTATAAGTACTTAATTATGTGTTATGGATTTTCCATAATCGATTATTTATTACAATTTTGGACCATATAAATTTCAATTCACAATTTTTAAATATTTCTGTGATTTTTAAACAATGTAATAATATGTTATTTATATAAACTATCAATAGTGTCAATTTTGACACTATTCATTTAATTGAAATTAAATAAAATCCACACAGAAGATATGTTCGAACGAAAATATTTAATATATTTATACCATGATATATTCATCTAAAAAATTTGTGGAGCACACTAATGAGTTCATATAATATTTATTTTAATATTTTTAAAACCATTTATTTTATATTTCTTTTCATAAAATAATTACTACAACATTTTTCAATGATTATTTAATATAGTTATTTGTTTCATAAAATTTAAAAATAAAATAATATTAATAATATAAATCTAATAGATTTTGTAAGAATACTTTTAGTCGACTTTATCTTCTAAAACAACCAACTTATAAAATTTCATTTTATTAAAGTATGAAGGTGACAACATTGACATCATTTAAAATAATATAATATAAATGTCACAATCTGTTTTATAAGGATCCAAATGGTCCACAAGTAGACCATAGGATTCTTATGGTATATATATACTCGAAGAATAATGTTCGGTCATGTTTATGGTCCTTTTGATGGGTATTATTATTTTAATAGAAACTATATCATTGATTTTCCACTAAATAAATAATTTCGGAATCATTAATGTATAAGCTATTAAAGTAAATATATATTTCTTAAAAATCACAAATAAATTACCATGATGAACAATATAATTTTTTTATTTAAAATTTTTATTTATAATTGAATTTATATTTGTATAAACTTATATTAAAAATAAATTAATTTTTAATGTTCCAGTGAGATATATTTCACTTTCTTTAAATAAAATACATTTATGGTCTTAGTCACATTCAAGTGGGTTCCAAAAGATACCTTTTCGACCCAAGTATATTTTAGGAATAAATATAATCATCCAATTATATTGATATATGTGTTACGGTAATTTTATAATATTATTTTTACCCTTAATTACCCGATTTACCATTAACTATAGTAAATAATATTTTCCATAGTTACTATTCATAATGTCTAAAAATAATAGTTAACCTCATAACATAATTTGGACCTACTGATTCCAAATATTGAATAAATTTTTCCAAATTCGAATCATAGAAGTTGTAGTATTTAATTTAAAATTAATCTCTCTTTTGAGAAAACGAGTTTTAAAAGTTAGAACATTGCAAAAGATTGAAATGGTTTTGCCTATGAATTCAATGTAAAATTAATGATAATGACATACATAATATTAAATGGTAAAAATATATTATATTTATACATTTAAACCACGAAATATTATAATTTAACCATTGAAATTTTCTTGTCGAAAAATGTTTTTTTAAATTAAAATTTTACGTATTTTTACTATTCATCATAATATGATATTTAAAAGAAAAATATTTTAAAATAATCCAAAGTTAATTTTTATATCCATTTTTAAATAAATAAGTTTATTTAGTCAAATTGAACTTATAAATGTGTCAAAATCATGATTTAATGTGGGTGCTCCATCAAGAGGTGGACAAACTATATTTTTGGAAAAATTATTTCTTTTATACGAAAAATCAATTATTTTCTCATAAAATGTTCCATAAAATGATCAAGATGAATTATAATGTAATAAAATTCAAAATGTGGTTGATAATATTCATAATGGCTAGTTCATAATAATATTATAACAATATATCATTGTTTATGGAAGCTCGATATTGCGTACACCAAACACTATTGAGGATGGTCGCTCTTGCGTGCAACACAAGCGAAGAATATTGTTTTCATATATAACAAGCTAAAATAGTGTTGATTATAGTGAAATATAATCTTGTTGTAGTTTAAAATACAATACATCAAATTAATTAAAAATAATATTTCCCATAAAATCTTGGGGTGTTACATTCTACCCCCCTTAAAATGAATTTCTCCCTCAAAATTTGTCGGGGTTATAAATAAATTACTACTTAAAAGATTCGTTCATAGAATCCCACATCATAAAAAAGAATACTAAATCATAATTTTAATAACTAATGTATAAAATGTAATCATTTCCCAAATTAACTCATCATTGGGTTTCTAAATAGGAGAACATAGGTGAAAATATGGATATGGATTAGAAATCTGACCATTACGTCATGATGGAGAGTGGTAGATAACATGGCTTTGAAAAAGTCAATAATCACAAAGCCATAATTTTGTGATGATCTAAGGTAGCATCTGATTCATCAGATATGATGGTACTAGGACAACATTTTGGGTTTTCATGATCATTTCCCTAAAGATGATGAAGTTTTTCATAAGGATAAGTACTTGATTTCAGTGTAATATCATCGTTTGTCATTCCATGAACAATTAACACTTGATCTCTTATTTAAAGAAATGCTGTTTAATTTTTCATTTATGAAGTGTTAGCTGATCATGTGATGGAATGATGGGTCAATCCATCTTTCTCAAACAATATTTTAGATAAAGTTATTAAATATATATAAGTCCCTCTATGGTGAGATTAACCTTATATGATTCAAAAAATGGACTTATACTTAAACTATCATACCTATTAATAAAATAAAACTAATTTCTACTAACTAGAGACTTCCGGTAGGCCAGTGATAGATGATTATGGCATGTTTCACTTTAGCGGTGGGATAAATTCCCTCATCCTTGTCCGACGTGACAGGTTGTTTCCAATCCTACGAGTTGCCCTTTTTCTAAAAGTATACTATTATAACATTTTAGAAATAATATCAAAATGTTCTAGCCTAAAATAGTTCTATCTGATTTCCAGATTAATCTATTCCAACCATTAGGCTTATCCAAAATACTTCTGTCTAATCTCACAGTATGAAGAAAACAATTACTAGAATGGTCAACTATAAAGAATTGAATTCCATAATTTACCCCCCATATATCATATGATATATCTTGTTGTTGGTCACATTCCAAACATGTGAATACCATAATCATTTATTTTCGTGAAAAATGAATTACCATAGAACCTTTTTTAAAACATTAATGCTGTCAAAAGTTAACTCTTTCCACATACCAAAATCCCAAAATTTATATATATTCAAACCATGATGTCACTTTGTCCTTATATCAGTCATGAGCTCATTAATACTTCCAAACATATTATTTTCTCTTTATTTCTTCATTATAAACATATCATCTTCTTTCCAAAAATATTTCAATCACTTTTCATGGATACCAGTACCATATTCTTATAGAAATCCAAAATGGACCAAGACATAGATATATCAATATACCATAAAATTACCTCAAAAACATTATTCATGAATTCCAATACATAATCCCTTCAATCCATTCTATTTAATGGTTGACATGGAATAGTTCATTCCTCAATTTATATGTAACCTCTTAGGTCCGGGCATTGAGTTGGGTAATGCCCATGTTCCCTATAGATATGACATTAAACTCCATAATTGTCTATCACAAAATGTCCATTTTCCCCGCACAGATAACATCGTCCCCTCCAATTGAGGTATTCCTCAAGGTTTGGTTTCCCTTCTTCATTATATGCATAATTATTAATCTTCCATCCTCTATTTTCCTCACCATTCATAGATGCATAATAAACCATCTTCCTCTTATTTGATGACATGGGAATAAAACTAAAGTTCGTAATGTTAATAATATATCGCTATGGTTGATTCAGGATAATCACAAAATATTTCTCTCCAGGAACTACACAATTTTACTGCTCATAGAATCCAATTTTTCCACTGGATTCAATGTTAACGTAATTACTTATGGTTCCCTCCATTAACTAAAACCAGAAACCATTGTGTAAGATAAAGTTAAAATAACGAGGGACCACATAATCATAAAAAGTCACCTATAGGATGTCTAACTTATTATAAATTCTTTAATCCATGACACATTAGGTTCACACTAGAATATTCATGATCAACAACATAATTCTAGGATTGTAACCAATAGTTATACTAATCCTTAGGGACATCCCTAGACATACCGTAAAAATAACTCTATGGATCTCACTAAAGTTTTCACATCCTTGTTTCCAATGGTTAAATAAACCTTTCCTCGGATACCAACTGTAGATACCCAAACCTGACGTACATGGACATTACATTACATTTTCGGAATAATTAATACATAAAAAAATAGACGCCCAAGGACTGAAATAGTTTAGTGTCTTTGAAATCTCGGAACATAATCTTCTAATCATGGTGAAAGATCCTAAACATCTCCCATAAAGATCTTCCACTTTTTCTTTCTTAACTAAAACCTTTCTTTATATCCTGGGAAAAATAAAAAATATAAATGGTGAGCTCAAATGCTCAGTAAGTGTATTCATGGAAAAAATAAATCAAACCATATACATTTGAACTAAAAAACATGAACATAAAGTTTAAACATCAAAATCTTGAGTAGTGAAACAAATAATTGAAGTACGCATGGAATAGATCATAATGGAACATCAATCAGGAAAAATAGAATGGGAATAAAAAATGTAATTTTGGAAAAACATTAAGCACAAGATATGATTTTCATAGTATCCAAGATATTGCTTCCAAGACTATAATAGGGGAGAGAGTCCATTACTGAACTGGGTATACTTGTCATTCCATCCCTGTATTACTGAACAAGATTCACATGCTATTCCATCCATGTATATCTCATGAGTTATAAATATTTACCCAATGCATTGGAGGAAGATATAGGTCCCACCCAACTCATATTTAATTCATTCTAATGTGTTCCACAAAACAATCATTAATCATTAATCATAACCAGGAGAATTAAATGGGTTTCATAAACATCATCCCATCATAACATATAACATATAAAATAAATGGATATTATTTCATCATAAGAAAAAAAAATCATGTAAATAATAGAGACAATATAACTGAAACATAATCATACTAAATAATGTCATCTTAGATGGAAAATAGTTTTGATAAAACAAATGCAATGAATTCTTTGGGAAAATATCATTTCTTTTTTAAAATCATTTTCTTTTCACAATATGTCTTGAAATTATAAAAGAAAATTATTTTTTTTAAAAAGCCATGAAATCTTGTAGAGTATGTTTCTTGAAAATATGTCATTATGAAACCATAAAAATCTGTTCATGCCAAATTAGATAAAAAAACATTCTCATTATAATTTTAGCAGAAAGTCAAAAAGTACCTTGTATGGTAAAAAAAAGAAAGATTCCTTCTATACTACATAGTAAAATTAAAAAGGGTTAAACATGAATTTAAACATACATTGAAGAATATTAAACACTTTATGAAACCATTTTAATAAAACATGGACGTGGATGATTAATATAATCCTTATAAATACTTATGTATAATCAATCTAGTATAAGAAAAATATTGGAACAATTATCCCTTACCATAGGTCCAATTTCATCCTTATGTGTCTGAGACTCCTGTATATTGGGTTTAAACATATTATTAACTTATAACAGAACCATTATAATATTTATGATATCATATATGATTCACATACGACTTTATATTACCCATTTATTTTTCAATTCCATGATAAAGAAGCGGTTTAGGTAAAATATTTTCTTTTATCGTACGAGTTTTGATTTGTAATTATTCATATGAATAATTATAATATGATTACATAATTCCAGAGTGTAAAACATGATTTATATATATTATATATTCATAATATATATATATAGAGTAGATCGAGAAATTAAGTGAAAAATACCCTTCATGCAGAGGGTAGGCCGTATGTACGCATGATTGCTGTTTTCGTTTCCTTATTAAATCGAATGTATATAAATGACAAAGACATATATATATATACATAAATCCATTATAATTATTATTTCATATATTTCATGATTAATTATTATATATTCTTTGTAATAAATTTTTAATAGTTAATATGGAGAATAAACTTCATCACATCGTGGAGATGGTAATCTGTACGTATGCACGAGCGATGATATCATTCCCATAATTATTGAATGGTATTGGAGTGGATGATATAATATCTCAGAATTAGTATCATGTTATTATAATAATATATAGTTATTATTTACACCATTTTACCCATCCAAGTAAGGTGGTGGTGGAAAACTGATTACACCACTGTGTGGAGAGGGTATTCCGTACGTACGCACGCGGGTGGTTTCATTTTTCATAGGATGGGTAGAAGGAGAAATAGGGTTTCTTTATATTTATAATAACATATCAGTATATTAGTTATATGGATGTTATTAATTATAATGAAACAACAAAATAAGTGGATGTATATGAATAAATAAATTTTAAAGAATTAGAAAAGAATATTACCTCTTCTTCGACACGCCTCTTCAAAACCTCCTCTTAGGACAATGAAGTTTCTCTTTTGAGAAGACCAAGAACTATATTATGTTTCTAGGGAAGTGTATAAAATAAATAGGTAGGGTTTTTTCGATCTTGAATGCTCTAAATGGCGTGAGGAGGAGATGGGGGAGGAGCCCTTTTTATAAGAGAGGAGAGGGGTACTTTTTGAAACCTCTAAAAAATTAATTTAGAATAAACTCAAACCCCACATAAAAAACTCCAAAATGAATCAACATTAAATATGAGACGATATCGGGTTGTAATCTAATCATCCAATAAAATTTATACTTGTTGGGAAATTATTTTAAACCTTCTCAATATGATTTATTCTTATTTAATCGATTTAATCTTATTTGTGGTAATAATTTTCTTAATTTTAAATTGTTATCAATTCTTACTTATGTGTTGTAAATTGTCCATAATTTGATATTTTATAATATTTTAGACCATAAAAATTATAATTTATACGTTTTAAATATTTTTGTGATTTTTAAACAATTTAATAATATGTTATTTTTATAAAATATCAGTAGTGTCAAATTTGACACTATACATTTATTTGAAATTAAATAAAATCCCCATAGTAGATATGTTTGAAAAAAATATTTAATAGATTCATACCATGTGATATTAACCTAGAAAATCTGTGGAGCACACTAATTAGTTTATATAATATTTCTTTTAATATTTATAAAACCATTTATTTGATATTTCTCTTAATAAAATAATTACTACAACATTAATCTATGATCATTTAATATAGCTATTTGTTGCATAAAAATAAAAAATAAAACACTAAGATTAAGATAAATCTAATAGATTTCATAAGAATACTTTTAGTTGAATTTATCATCTAAAACAACAACCTTTTAAAATTTCATTTTATTAATGTATGTAGGTGACAACATTGACAACATTTAAAAAAATATAATATAAATGTCAAAGTCTGTTTTATAAGGATCCAAATGGTCCATATGTATACCCTGGGATTATTATGGTATATATATACTTGACTGATAAGTTTTTTTCATTTTTATGGACCTTTTTATGGGTATTATTGTTTTATTAAAAACAATATCATTGATTTATCACTAAATAAATAATTTCTGCATCATTAATTTATAACCTATTAAAGTAATTATATATTTCGTAAAAATCACAAATAAATTACCATGATGAAGAAAAATATTTTATCTTTCAAATGAGTATTTATAATTTAATTTATATTATGTTTAACCTTATATTAAAAATACTTTCATTATTAAGGCTTGAGTGAGAAATATATCACTTTGTGTAAATAAAATAATTTAAAGGTCTTAATCACATCCAAGTGTGGTATAAAAGATTCCATTTCGACCCAGTAATATTTTAGGAAGGAATATAATCATCCAATTATATTAATAAAAAATTTAGGGTAATTTTATATTATTATTTTTACCCTTACTTACCAGATTTACTATTAACTGTAGTAAATAAAATTTACTTTAGTTATTATTCATAATATCTTCAAATAAAAATTATACTATTAAAATAATTTGTACTTACTGATTCTAAATATGTAATAAATTTTTTAAAATTCAAAACATAGAAGTTTCATTATTTAATTTCAAATTAATCCCGCTATTGAGAAAACGGGTTTTAAAAGTTAAAACATTGCAAAAGATTGGAATGTTTTTGCCTATAAATTCAATGTAAAATTAATTATAATTACATAAATAATATTAAACGGTTAAAATATATTCTATTTATAATTTTAAAACATTCAACATTATAATTTTACCATATAAATTATCTTGCTGAAAAAATTTGTTATTAATTAAAATTTAGTGTATTTTACTATTCATCAAATATGAAAGTTAACAAAAAAATATTAAAAAATTATACAAAGTTAAATTTTATATAATTATTGAAATAATTATGTTTATTTAATAAAATTGAACTTATAAACGTGTCAAAATCTATATTTAATGTGGGTACTCTATCAAAAGCCAGAAAAACTGTATTTTTGGAAAAATATTTCCTTTATTTGAAAAATTGATTTTGATATCATAACATGTTCTAGAAATTGATTACGATAAAAAATAATGTTATGAAATTCAAAATGATGTTAATACTATTCATAATGTATAGTTCATAATAATATTGGAACAATATATCGTTGTTTAGTGATACTCGGTATAACGTACAACACACGCTATTGAGCAATGTCTCTCTTGAGTGCAACACAAGCCAAAAGTAATTTTTTCATATACTAAAAGCTAATGCGGTGTTGCGTGTAGTGCATGATAATGTTTGTGTAGCATACCACAAGAGAAATAAAATTAATTAAAAAGAATATTTCTCATAAAATCTCAGGGTGTTATAATATCCACCATGTGTATAATATCATTGGCATATTATGTCCCATTCTCAGGTACCAGGTAACACTTGAGTCAATCCCAACATGTCTTTTTCAAAAGTAAAACCCCTATTTACCTTTGTGCCAGAACAACATCGACATATAGTAACACACAATGTATGTATTACTATGAAAGATCATATAATATCTATCACACAAAAACTAAATACATTTCTTCTATAAATATCCACAATGTCTATCATAGGGTTATGTTCTAAAAACAATTTTTTATAAATCTAGTTACGAAGGTTTCTATTAAACTACCTCTGATAAAAACTATAACGCCCCCAAATCAAGTATCCTAGAGCTGGTGACTACTTTATTATAGTTTCATAGATATAGGGGGTAAAAATAAGGGGGACTGGTCATTTTAATAGTTCTGCATAACTAAATATATACATGATACCAATTTATATAAGGATATAAAATTCAAATCATTTTAATGGAAAACATTTTGAATCAATGAACTCTTTCTAAGAATTATTATTCATATACAAGGAAAAGGAACAAATTTAAGGTCAAGATAAAATTCTCAATAAGATTCACATATACAGTAATATATAAGGAATTAATAAAGAGCAATCAATAAGGAAAGGTAAATAAATAAATAAATACCTTATATAATATATATTGAGACTATCATAATTGGATTGGTATGATTAATATAGAAAGGTAAATAACTAAAGACACATTTAATTTAATCAATAAACTAAGAGTAGAATTCATCCATGTTAATATAATTGTAAAAATATCATAGATAATAATAATAAATTAATTATCAATGAATTAAATAGTTATTTATATTACTTCATAATCTCAATCATCAAAATACTACTATGGAAAAGTCCTTCAACCAGATTATTTCTATCTATCACAAAATCCATCTAATTTGGACAACTAATTTGTCTCATCAGATATATTGAAGCATCTAGCAGCAATCTATAACTGGCCCGCACACATATCTGCATTCCAGAAGAATTACTAATTTATCAAATTATTGATTCAATTCCTAAATCAATAATCCTTATTATAAAATATCTGAATTGAGTAATGAATACATAATATCAATTTTTCCCTAGTAAATCAAATAAAATTTAAAGTGAGCACTATATTTAAAAATAGCATATGGTTTAGGTAAAAATAAAATCCATCATAAAAGAATATGTATATTGAAGAGAAATGAAATTTCAAGACAAAAATGATCAGAAGAATGTTACAGTTTTATGAAAAATAAAATAAAAAAAATGTTAGATTGGATAATTATTTGGACCTCTTTAGTAACATTTAAATTAAAAAATTTTAAGAATAAACAAGAAAAAACATTATTATTCATGAATAAAGAGTTAATCATGATAAATAAATCAAAGGAGAAATTATAAATCACCATAAATGTCAATAAGGTCAAATTAACTAATATGTCTCGAGGAAATCTAAAGTGAGTTGTAATCCCTTACGACATACAAAAATTCAATTAAAATTCACAATCATGAAATAATAGAAAGTTAAACATAAAATACCCTAAATTATTGTATATTCATGATATTACACATAAAAAAGTGTATTATGAACACCATATAAAATAAAATAGGTGCACAACTATAAGATATTCCTTAATAAAGGGAAATTGAGATGAAGTCCCTTACCTCACACTTTCCATCATTTGAAGGTGCCTTAAACTCTGGTAAACACATTTAATGAATCTTATTAATTTATAATATAACCCTAACCATATTAGTAATATCATATATGTTCTTCTTATAACATTTTATCACCTGTTTGTTAATAATTTTTCATTATTCTCATTGTTTTTGGTGTTAATTGCCTTGTTTTGGTAGGGATTTTTTTTATGAAAGATCAATTTAATGCTCATGAGATATAAATAATTATTCCAACGAATTAGAAAATTTTTATAAATAATTAATTTAATGATTATATATAAATATATATTATCATTACAATTGTGTCATATTGATATTGTTAAATGAGTGACATAACTTTGAGGAAATGTTAGCTCATACATATGCACGATAGATGATATCATTCCCTTAATTGGTGAAGGGTTAATAGATATTATCGTATTTTAGTTTCCAAGAAATTATTTCATGTTATAAATATCACACATATTCATTAATGTTATCTGTATTACATTCCATGTTAGGCATAATTGAAAATCAAATAACATCACTTTTTGAGGGTGTTTTCTGCCATAAACATGAGTGATTATTTTGTATTTTAAAAGGAATAAATATTGCGGTGATATATTATAAATTATAAATACAATTGAATAAATATATTATAAATATTATATATAAATATTAAATTAATCATTTTATATTCCCATGAGAAGTTTTGATGATATATGAGTCATATATGTTCTTGAGGTGGTTGTCCATTGTACACACGATCGACGATTTCGTTTTCTATTTGATAGAATTAAATACAAATATATGTTTTGGTATTAATATAATAACATCTAATTATATGTTATATTTTTTATTTTTTCAAATATCATGATTTAATAATATTTTTTGGAGGTGTAAATTGAAATAAAAATAAACTATTATTTAATAATATTGACTATTCTTTGAACAACCTATTTAGGATTCCCCTGAAATCATTCTTTGAATAATTTATGATCAAAAAATAGTATTTTTTATGTTTTTAAGGGAGCAAGGATGTGATTATTGTTTTTATTTTATGATTAAAATGGCTTTTAAATTGTGAATATGGTACCACATGGGGATTCCTATTATATGTTTAGGAGAGGATACATATAGAATATTCGGAAAGAATCAAATACACCCACATTTTTATCCTAAAAAAACTCCAAAATGGGTATTTATAGAACCTTAGTGGGTATAATTTCGATATATTTCCATCAATATGTTTTTGTAAATGTTGGTAGGAAATTTTAACCATTAAATTCCTAGTTTATCCCCCTAGTAAATGAGTTTTTAGATTAACAAAGGTAATTAATTTTTAGAGTTTTTTCTATTAAAAATATATAAAATTTTGGATGAACATATTATATGAAAAAAATTATTATTATTATTAATATTTAATATATTTTATATATTTAATTCAATGAATTTGAAATTACAAATTAAAATTATTCCCGCAGATACAATGAATAAGTGGGATTCCAAAGTGAAACCTCTCTTAAGTATGGAAAGATTTTTTATTGAAGTTGATCATAATATTCATCACAGTGACCTAAATTTGATTAAGTTTATTATAAGTGATATAATTTTATTATAAAATTAATTAAACATAAAATAAATCTTTGTAAATAATATAAATGATAATGTATTTTTCAATAAATGTGAGTATTTTCAATATTCATTGAAAAATGAATTTTTTAGATTAGTATAAAAAATAGTCCCTAGGATAATTTTATTATGATGATTTTATAAATTAAATAACTTTTTAATAAAAAAAATTTAATTGTTTTAAATTAATGTTTTTTATTTATACAAATCACGACTAAATCACCTTTTAGAACAAATAAATTTTTACCAGAAAAGTTAATTAGTCTTTCAAATTATTTTTATTGAATTTATAATAAATATATATAAACATAATTTATTTTATACATATATAAACCATATAATATTCAATATTTTTTAGTACAATTCATTCCCTCTAACATAACGATTTGGTTATAGTGGAAATTTATAAATATAATTTTAAAAGAAAATTTCTTTTTGAAACCAGTGTTCTGTACGTTGTATGTTATCAAAGATATTTAATTTATTTAAAAATAAATAAATCATAATGCCTTAGTTTGATACATTAATTTATTATTGATTTTATAAATAGATAATATATATTTTTTATTTTAACCATCCAATATATTGAAATATGAATTTAAATTTTGAGTATATTTATATAGGTAGTTATAATAATAATGATAGTTTAAATTTTCCATGTGAAAACAATTTTAGTGGTAGTTGTTGAGATACTAATTAATTTATTTGGGTGTGTTTTAATGTATTTAATTAATTTTTCCCATTTCACAAACACAATTTATTTTAATTATTAATCTCATCGAAAATTTTAAAAAATGAACAATATAATACTTATGGAGGATGAAAATAATAAGTTTTTAAATAACAATTTAAACCTATGTTTTCTTTTCATTTCAATATATCCTTGGGAAAAAGTTTTTATTTGATACATTCTCTAATTTATTATAATTTTGTTTCCAATATTTATTAGTTTATCAGTTTTTCATTTCAGTTTATATAAAATAAACGTGTTATTAATGGAATGATTTTTTTGATGACATGTTTTTTAGGAAGAACACGTATAAATTTAAAAATGATTAGGACACATATCTTTGAAGGTATGAATTACAATTTATGATATGATCGCATAAATTCCAATGTTATTAATACTTTATTTGAAAACATCATAATGCTATATAGACACTTCAATGTAATTGAGAATGAAATTGTTCATTTTTCATTAGGAAAATGATGAGTATCAAGTTAATAAGAAATAATTAAAAATATATTATGTTATATGGACAAGGAAATATATATTAAAATATCATAATGTCAAATGACCAATAAAATATAGAAAAATAAATAATTATTGTTTTTTGGAAGGAAAACGGTTTCAGAAACTTATAGAGATACAGTGATAGTATATTAAGAACACTTTAAGTCAGCCTAGTGAAATTGTAACTAATATGAATCTTTTTCTACTATTGTAAATATTTTAAAATATATAGGTGTAAAAGAGTTATAATAAGCACATAAAATTAAAAATATTCACAGTATAATTTTGAAGTAATGAGAATCAGTGAGGAAAACTAAAGATGAAACTGAAGCTATTACTATGGTAAGTATTAATGTCATAATTTTAACTTTAATATAAATTTAGAGTATACTCAAAATCGTTAATGAGAAAGAGAAGAGAAAATATTAAGAATAATTTTATTCTACATCAGTTAATCCTACTTCAGATACTATTATCACTTGTACTAATGGCTCTAAAAAATGATTCTAAGAGGAATTGGAATAACTCAAATCAATGCGGTCCAAAAAAAAGTGATATTGTATTTTTTAAAATAACATGAAGAGTGAATTATCATTTTGGGGAATTTTTCTTCAAAATACCCACTGACAATAAAGAAAAGAAAAAAATTATAAATAATAATTATTAAAAGGTTATTGTTTTAATATAATAAGGATTTTCACATTAGAAAATATTTTTCAATACTAAGGAACAAAGGTACAAAGACAACAAGTGATTATAAAATTAATGTGATTAATTGATTGAATGTTTCAGATACGTAGGGTAACTTTGAATCTGAAAAATCTTTTGAAAGTTCATCAAAAGAAAGTGGAAATGAATGGCATAAAATATTTACATTCAAAATAAAAATTATAATGATCAATAAGTGAAATATGTCTAAGGTAATTTCTATATCTTGGTAAAACATAACTCTTGATTCAATATTTTCATTTATTTTTAAAGATGATTATTCCACGTTCTATAATAATGTAAATAATGATACATAAAATGATAAAAACCATTAATAAATTGTAAAAAGAGAAAAATATTACTTAGTCTATGTAGATTTTATATATATATATCTCTTGTGAAAAGAGAAGTATAAGTTAATGAAAAATTATTATTTTATTGAAACCAAAAATAATAAATCAATTTAATTAATTTTGATATTAACTAAAAAATGGGAAAGATTCAACTACATAATATTAAAAAAGGAATTCGTGAATGAGTTTTCTTGATTATATTCTTGATTATAGGAATTTAGATTAAATGAATTTAGTTGTTCAACATAAATAAGATATTTTTAGATTGAATAATATTTTATCAAAATTATCTTTTGGTAATATAAATTTTGAAAAGATTTATAAACAAACAATATTATATAGCACATCTCTTGGATTAGGTTTCACTACTAATAAATATCTTATTTAGTAAAATTATTTTGTACCTAAATGTGACCCTTTTGTAATAACATTCAATGAATAAGTCAGTAGGAAAAATATTCTCTTTAGATAATGTTTGATTTTTTTTGTTTTTATATAGCTACATGTGAGAAAAAATAACATTTTTACATTATAGAATAGTTATATTAATGTGGCCTAAATTTTTGTTATCAAAACTATGCCTAAGAAATTTCTGTACCAAAATTTATGTTTTACATTTTTATGAATATAATATTATTACCAAAAATAGAAATAAATGGTACTCGGATAATGGTTATTCTTAACACATGACAATAGTCATGTGTAATATCCCAAATGTGAAAATTTTGAATGGTATAAGAGTCACTATTAGAGACAATACAGGGGGTGAAATCATCAGTATTATTGATATAACATTTCTGGGAAAAACATTAATTTCTTATTTTTTATATGTTTTAGGTCTTATGAATAATCAGATCATTATAAATAAAAAAGGATATAAGGATTATCTGGTTAACTATAAGAATTATACAGGTATTTTTCGATTTTCATAAGGTTATTTTATTCTGTCTACCAATATGGAGGATAATGTATACATAATTGTCTTAAAAGAAATAAATTTTCCTTGTTTATGTGAAACTAATGAATTAGCATGTTTAAAGAATAAAATAAATTATTATTTTAAATATTATACATCTTCCAAAAAAAATTTGAAGGGATGTTTTCGAGATCTACCAGAACAAAATATAAACTCAACTATTGTTTTTGATCCTTAAATATTTTGAATGAAACATAATAGTAGTTTTATATCTAAAAGTTTATTCATAACCTGAAATTTATTGTATGAAGTGCACATGGATTTGTTTAGTCCAACATAAACTCAAATTATTTGGGGGAAACCCTTTATTATGTCTCTGTTGATTGATACACTAGATTTACATGATTTTATTATCTCCCTAAAAAAATATATAAATCATTTCATAGTTTTCTTTGACAATTCAAAATAATTAAAACCCACCCCTTTAATATCTAGAGTGTTTATTATGGTGAATTTATAATTTTTTAGATTGAATCTTATTGTTGTAATAAAGGTAATCATAATAATTTTTAGAACCTAAAACACCATACAAAAATGGCACAGTGGAATAAATAATTATAATACATTAGGAAATTACTAGAACCTTAATAAGTGAGTATTATATTACTAGTCATCTTTTGGATAATGTTGTGTGTATTTTTTACTATTTGATAAATCAAATTTTACTCATGCCTTTTCAAAACAAAACTCTTTATGTGTTTTAGACCAGATAAAATATATAAAAATTAAAATAGAGTCTTTAGTTGTAGGGTATTCATTCATAATACTAAATATCATCTCATAAGGAAGATAAAAGAATATTTATTTGTTACTCATAAACTAGTAAGTATTATAGTGTTTTTTATAAAATAACATTGGTTGTTAAGGAAAAGGTTCAGATAATGATTGATGAATATGATCATTATGATTTTATATACAATTATATCATTTGGATTATTTTTTTCTAGCAACTCCTAATAGTTTATTGGGAGTTAATTTGAAACTAGTGATAAAAAGTAATCTAGAAGTGAGGTCATCATATTTTCAATATATTTAAATTACCTCCACATAAGATAAATGTTTGATAGATGATAACCAACTTACCACATTACATAAGAATTAGATGATATTATGAATTCATAATAACAACAATATTATTAGTGACACAAGTCATCATGTTGCATGTAGAAGTTCTTTTTGAAGTTAATGTGGGAATCATTTATTCCTATTAAAATTTTAACATAAAATGAAATATAATATTGTAGTTTAAACAATTAAATAAGGGAGATGAAATAATATATCAATAAACATAAAATGATTAATGTTTATACCATAGTTGAATGATCTAATAATATATCTATAACTCGATTAAAATGGATTATTAGAAAAAAAAAGTGATGAATGAAAATATTATTATAATAAAATAAGGACTTATAATTAATGGTTATTGAAATTAGGAAGGAATGTACTTTGGTGAAAACTTTTCACTAGTATAAATATTAATTCTTTTTGAAATATTTGATTATTTATAGCACATATGAATATTAAATTAATTAAAATAGATGATAAATGTTTATTTCATAATGGATATATTTAATAGGATGTTAATGTAGAATAACTTCTGTGTTTTAAAATACAAAATCTTTAAAAGAAATGTATTTATCCTATCCAAAGCACACTATAGACACAAAATCATCCCAATAGCATGGAGTGATTGAATGAATGGATATTTATTTTGAAATATTTTATGTAAAGTAAGTGTTATTCCAACAATTTTTATCATGAAAATCTTCAATGGCACCATTATTTTTTGATTTTATATCAATCAAATTATTTTTGATTCAACTAGTAAATCACTTTCTGATATTTTTTCTAATAATTTTTGAAATGGGCATGATTGGTAAACACAACATTATCCTTGGTTTCCAAATTTCACAAAAATGAGAATAAAACATTTTAACTTAATGTAAATTTTCTATTAATTAGTAATACATTTGGTTTTTTACAACACCATTTGTATAAGTACTCATGTGGAAACATTTAGCAAACACGATCTTGATGAATCTGGTAAAATTGTAGGTTAGGAACATTATACATTTATGATCTAAAGATTAAATTATCTTTAAAAAGTTTATTAAAAAAGTATTTTTTTGGTTTTTATACATATGAGTTTTTAGTAAAATATATTTAAATATAATTTAGCATAGATAAAATTTATTTTATATTACCTTAATGAAACATCAAAAAGGATAATATTTTGCTGTAGAATATATTTTTTTATTAAAAGTTTCACATAAAATGATTTTAGTGGTTGTAATTTAGGTTTAGAAAATATATTTTATTGAATATTTTAATATTTAGGTGGATCATTAGATTATGTTCCACAAAAAATCATAAATTTTTATCACTTTAACAACTAATGTTTAATATGTAACTACTCAATTGTTTTTGTACACATGTTTTTTATAGAATACAGACTCTATTTTTTGAGTTTGACTAAATCTTCAATAATAAATGACAATAATAATTATATATAATCATTTAATAACATAAAATATAACTCTTTTGAAAATATAAAATATGTATGGAACCCTTTATTTATAAATTATATAAAAAATGATAAAAAATTCATGACTATACTAGACAAAAAAGTATATTTCTAATATTTTTAACAAACCATTAAATTTTAAAATTATCAAATTTAATTAATATATGACTTTAATAATTTATATAAAGTGATATTTGATTCACTTAATGTCTAATAAATCTACTTACATTAAAAAACATATAAAAATGGGTGGATTTCATAACTATATATGTTTTTTATTTTAATTTTATATGTACTTAATTTTAATTTTATTGGTTTTTCATTTCACTGGAATTGGATTTCCATTTAACATTTAAAATTTATTCAATATAAATTAATGAGTTTGATATTAATATATTCTATTGAGCATATAACATCCATCTATAATATATTAATGAGTTTGATATTAATATATTCTATTGAACATATAATATCCATCTATAATATATTAATAAATTTAAATGGAAAAAGTTTCTAGAACTGCCCTCATCTAGGGATCATAATCTAATAGAATTGGATGATAACATTTAAATGGGATTCTATATTTTACTTTCTATTTTACTATATTTATAATTAAATTTATCCAAAAATATATTTTCCAATAAATGGGAAATAAATATATTAAATTAATTATGTTTCAAAATTAATTATCATAATTTTTCATAAAATAATTTATATGACAGGTTTTGAAAAAAATCATTTTCATTAGAATCCATTAGGACATTCGAGATAGTAAAGTAGAATAATTAGAAAGTAGCATTCTCAAATTATTATATAATGATCAGGATCTCAATGATATAGTTCATTATCAATAACTTATGTTTTTACATATATATTAAATACTGAAATATATTCAATTATAAAATTCTCCAGAGGATTCTATCATAAGAAGAAGATAGTTCATTCTAACAAAATAATCAAACCATTAAATCTAGTTGATGTATTGTCAATTGTATTTGGGGAATCATAAATGTTAAATATGTTTAAATAAATAAATATATCTTCCATTATACATAAATACCTGATTAGGTCCAAAATTTAGGTTGATATGATAACATTCAACGGATGAACACATCATTAGATAATATTGTCAGATAGGAAAACATGGTTGAAATAAAGTTGATGTTAAATAATTTTATTTAGTAAACCTTATTAAAGAAATTATTGTTGATCCAATTTTCTATAAAATCGTTGAAATATTATGTAACATATTATTATTAAATTAATTGGAGAACTGAATTTTTAAATTTGGATAATATTTTACATTTTCATTATTTTTATGTATTGTTTTTTGTTTTGTCTATTTGAAAATCACAAAGGGGATATATTTATAAAAACAATGAATGATATTCCAATTCATGTGGGGGGAGAAATTTAACTCTTATATTATTTTTTAAATTATTTTATTATTCTAAATTAATCTAAATATAAGTAATAGAAATTAGTTTTTCTAAGATTTATCGGGATGTTAATTTTAAATTTTAAATAAACTATTCAACTTTTTTTCATGTTTTTAGATGATTATAAATAAAAATATTTTTAATATAATGTATCGCAAACATTGTTTGTTTTTAATATTAAAATGAACTATATAAAAATTTAATCTACCTTGTGTTTTTTATGTTGTTATGTTTCAACAGAATGAATTTTCAATAAATGACATACTGGTGAAATTAGCAACGATCATAAAAATATGGTGATTTGAAATTTCATGAAAAATTACATCTATCATATATATATGGATATTAGTAGTTTTTTTATAAATTAGGTAGATTAATAAAAATAATAAGCCCAATGATATAAATAATACATGATTTCAACATTATAACTATCGAATTTGAGATTTTTTGAATCAGATAGTTAGAGTTTGTTGCAAAAAAAATGTAAATATATATTCATGTAGAGAATTAAAATTATATACGTGTGTGTACATGATGTTTTATTAATGTTTATATTTAACCTATGAGTTGCATTTGGTGTCACAGTGTGTCAAAATACATTTGTTGAGTTTGGATGTAATGGCGGTTCCTAGGAAATTGCTAAGGACGAAGTGGGGAAACCTGGAGAATTTTTATTGATTCTTATTTTAGAATTGGATTTTATACTTTATAAATTATTCATTATATTGAATTGGTTTTCTCCCATAAGATTAAATCTTGTAATTTAAATTTAATTATTTATATTTTCTGATCATTTATTCTTAACTACAAGTTCGATGAAGTTTTCACAATGGATTAAATATTGATTCCCTCAAAAAACTAGATGTTAATGAATATATTTTATGAAGTTTGTTAGTGTAATATGATGAAATGTTTGAGAAGTAGTTTTATCAATTCATTTTTTTGGAAGGAACTGAATTTCATTCTTACATTGAATATGTATAAGTATTTAATTTTTGATTCTTATATAAAAAATAATACAAACATAGACAAAACCAACAAGATGCAAAGGATTATCCCACAACCAAACATATTGGGAACCAAGGGTAAACCCCCCTGGTAAGGCCTACCTTAGGAAGAAGACATGGTGGTAGGGGGAATGTATAATCCTTAAAGAGTTTGTCCCATGGAGTTTTCACACTTGCAGGTTCACATATTGTAGACTGAATGCCAACTGGGTCAATGCTTGGGATGTGGTGTCTGATGGTGGTACGGGTGATGAACTCCATTACTGGCTTGATCAAATTGAGATCACCACTTCATTGATATATCAAAGGGATTCCATTTTGGACTTTCTATGTGTGACAACTATTTGGAGGTACTATTCACTCGTCTTTTTATATAATATAAATAACACACATCATCTGATCTAAAGCATATTTTAATCATATATGGATGATCCTTTAGGGATATTGTCTTCAACCACATGTATGAACCTTTCATGATCAAACCCCACACAATTGAGGTTTTTCAGACTGTTCCCCCATAGAATACCTGGTTTCCAAGTGGGGTCTTCTGAATATCATTGGGAGATCGAAAAACAGATATGGAAAGATTAAAACATAGAATATAAAAGATTTATGAATCATATTTTTTATATATAGACGCATCCTATATATACTACCTATTTATGATGAATAGTACAACATACCATCTATAATGGTTTGCGAAAAATATGGTATCATTCATCAATAGTGACAATTTTTTTCTGTGTTCATCGACAAAATAGGAAAGCCTTTGGAGACAGTATGGATCAACCAGTAAGCGTAGTTCTATATTTATTCCATGTACATGGATAAAGAGTTCATTGAAACTACATGTGGATAATCAATACAGGTTTTTGGAAGATCCTATGTTAATATGTATAGAAAATAAAATAAGATATTCTAGAGAGACGGTTTTCATATAGTGAAAATATTATTCTGTGTTTGTAGTTAAAATAAGAGAGTTTATAAAGATGGTTTGCAGCCATATAGTATGAAGATTTCATCGTGGATACGTGGTAAGTGGAATATGAGTTTACATATTTTACAGGTAGAGAATCCCCGTCATACATTATAATATCTAATGAAAACCAATATAGAAATGAAATTTTATGCATGGATGAATGATAAGGACATATGAAATGTGAGTTTTCATAGAAGCATTAGTACGTGGATGAATTATTTTTTAATTATTAATGTTTTTAAAATAAAAAATAATATATATTATAAATATATTTTTTGGATAAAATTTTAAATTAAAGAGTTTTTTATGACAATATTCTATGTTGTGATAAATTAAAATGGTTTGTGGTAGATGAACCACTTTGGGAAACTACTTCACACGTTATTATAATTTTAATGTGATATGTAGCTCAATAACCATTAACATTATGGCTATAATATAATTGTTTTATTTCTAGATGAAATGTGGGACACATAAAAGTTTCTAGTGGAATTGAATTTCAATGCATATAATGTTTTTATAAAATATTTTATCACTGACTAGTTGATATCATTCTCAAGATGTAATAAAATTATTTTCAGTCAGTATGAGGAAGTGTATATGAATACATATATCTATTAACGAATTAGTATATATTTTTATAGATGGTTTTCTAAAATATATATATGTTTTTCCAATATTATTTTATTCACATACATATAACTTGGCGCAATATATGATCATCATATAGTTATGAAATCAATTGCTATAATTTTTTTAGGAAGAATGCATTCAGTGATGTTCTTCAGAATATGAGAATATTATATTTCCATTATCTTAATACCTCAAAATTATGATAATCATATGTTTGTGTAAAATAGGGAATCATTCATAAGTTGTCTTCCTTTTGTTGTAATGTTGTCATTTTTGTAACAAGCCATTGTGAATGTGTTGTTTCAATGGGACTCTAGAAAGCATATTTGTACTCTATGATAGGTAATAATACTATGGTGCGACCACATGTGATTATATTGAAGAATATATTATTACGGATTCTATCTAATAAAAATAAGTAGCAGGCTAATCTTGATAACAACACTTGTAAAAACATTGTGTTCCTTTTCAATTTACCTTTACTATATTTAGGTTATGGGATTTATATTATGAGTTCATCAGACAATAATTGGTCAAAAATATTTTATTTTAAAATAAATAAATTTTTTAAAAAACAACACTAATTAAACATCCCCTCCCCCTTATTATTTTTTGTACTTTTCCATGGAACATTATTTTTCAGTTTTTTGAATCATATCAATTAAATATTGTTGATTATTATTTTGATAAGTGTAATATTTTTCTTTTTTGTTATGTTTATCAAATATTTATCATTGTATACAGTTATCCTTGTAATAATTATTATATTTTAGTTGGAGTTGTTCTTTTATCAAAATAAGTTGATTAATGACTTCTACAGATAGAATGAAAGAGTAATTTCCATTCTTCTAGATTGAGGGATTATATTTATAGGAAGGAAGAGCTAAATAACACACAATTTGTGTAAGAGAGTCACTAATTATTATTTAGGTTGATGGATTCTATAGATATGTAAGTATACCATTGGATAGGTTTTAAAATCCACGAATCTATAATATTATTTTAAATTCATAGATATATTGGTTAAATCTATTTGTCTTTGTTACACTTTGGTCTAACAGTGTTGATTGAATATATCCTTTAATTGAGTATTTGGTTTTTAAAATAATAATGTTATTTTAACCTATTATTTTCTTAATATCTATACTTTCATTATGTTTTTACTTTTATCGATAGTTAATATAATTCTGATAGTTTAAATTTCCACTATGTAAACAAATTCATCAGTAGTTGTTGAAATAACGATTGCCTTAGTTTTAGTGTTATTCAATGAATTTCATTTAATCAGTTTTTTTGAGGCACACGATAATTTTACATAAATCTTGGATCTAATAAATAATTCAAGAAATGCACACATAATACATATGGAAGATAAAATTACATTTTCATTGAAACTACAATTCATCCCCTCTTGTATTCAAGCCTTCATTATAAATTTAGACAACATTATACTATTTTATTAAAAAATTAATGATCAGGTATAATATTATTAATATTATAATCATTTCATAATGACCTTAATTATCATATAATGTATTTAATGTTTTAGGATTAGCAAAAATATGGTTTATCAAAATTGATTCTATTCTACATTGAACGATGAATATTTTAAAAAAATTCTATAAAAAAATTATATGTATAATGATTTATTTTTTTAGAGGTACTAAACACCTCCTCAAATAAATGACTCTATAAGATATTAATTTTTCAACAATATCATTATTATTAGATATATTTCATCCATCCTTTAAATATAACAAAGTAATATTTATTAAAAATGTGTACCACTATATTGGAATATATCATCTCTTCTGGAACATTTAACTAATTTACACTGTCACTAAATGTACTTACATGAGTATATACTAACTTTTCTTGATTTTTTATAATAAATATATATTATTTCTTTGAATTAATTTAATTAAATAAACATTTAAAAAAATCTTCAGGTTCAATATATATAATATCTTTTAGATATTCCTTTGTGAAATTTAACACCTTGATGGTATGTGGTGAAAAGTTATGTACTCATATTTACCAATATATTTTAAACTTTTAGTGTCTGATGAAAAATTATTAAATTCATAATATAATCATAACCAGTTATTCCCATCACCTAGTGGAATATTTTTTTATTTTTTGGAAAATCTCATCCAAAAGATTCTAAATAATTTTCCAAGGAGTGGATCCCCTTTCTATGGTGGATGAATATGGAATGAGTAATAATGTTAATGAATCTTTTGGATTAAAAAATAATAATCATGATCATAATTTATAATTCATCAATAAATATATATAATATCACTCACTATAATAATTAAAGGATAAATTATTTCATAAATTTTTAGGTTTTCTAATTGATCATGATAATATTTGATGTATGGGTGTAAAAAATAGTATGAAATTCATTATGAATAATTTCCTCATATTGAAGGAACAATTTCAATTTAAATCACATTCACATCGGGAAATTAATTAATTCATTTGATATCATGATTCATGAAAGATAAAGCATTACTCATCAAAAGAGATCATCTTGTATGAAAATAACATTTTAATTTTTCATGTTAATCATTTTCAATAAATTCATGGGGTATAAATATTTTCATAAAATATATTAGACTATCCAATCTATATAACTATGTTATCTGTTTTAGGAACTATCAAAATAATTTTATCCTCTTATTAAGAAAATGCTAAATAAATTTTCTGAATTTTTTTAATAATCCCATTATAAATAATAATTATTCCTTCATATTTCTACCAAAAGAATAATAATTTCATTGATAAAAATATTCTAAAAACATTATTAAAAGTCATTATTTTCCTATAATCCAAAAATGATCAAATATTTTATAAATATTAATAACATTCAATATGGGATTTAATTAATTTTTTGTATCAAACTGCCTCTATAAGTTGTATTTTTATTTTCTTATTTATTCTAATTAAAAAATAAAGATCAATATTATTAAAACAATATTCACCATAAAATAATTTAAAATAAAATTACATTTATTTTCACTAACTATAAAATATATAATATAATGTTTTTAATAAACAATATCATTCAATTTATTTAACAAAATATAGTAAATTATTTATAAATTAATATGTCATCAAGAAAATAGAATTAATATTCAATTGATAATTTTCATCCAAATTGAGGTATGAAGTAATATAAATTATACTTATCTTCTTATTCTAGAAAACTTAATTTTTCCTAAATATTTTATAAGAAATATCATTAATGATAAAATAAATTAACAATAAAAATTTTGTTAAAAATACAAAAGTAAATATCATCTTTGCATTGAAAATTTATACATTATAAAATCTCGAACACTTTATTGGTTTAAATATTTGGTATGTCATATTTCATGGATCATATAATGATTAGTGATGTCTAGTTAAACACCTTTTCATGTTAACGATATGAGATTTAATTATCTATCCACGTTTGGTGGTGTAGATTCATTTATCATTTGATAAATGATTCCTTTCTATACATCAATCACATTGATTAAAAACACATATTTTGGTATTGAAAACCCAAAATTAATTTAATTAATTGAATAGAATTTTATAATCATGAGTCAAAAATACACTTTATAATCACATTATTTATTCCACAAAAAATATTAATAAAACAATTAATACTTTTTTCAATGTATTGAGTAAAGGAAATAAATATTACATTATATTATATAGAAAATAATACATAAATTTTACAAAAAGAGTTATTTTATGTCAATGATAGTGATGGATATAACATCATCATGATTCACAATTCATATAATACAACATTTACAAAAACGTTTTGCTAAATACATTGATTGCTGATTGAAACTATTAAGAATTTCAAAACAAAAAATTTGTAATCAGTCATAAGAGAATCATTTCATTGAAGAAATGTGAATTTAATAATTTATATGGGTTTATGAATGAAAAATAATTAATGTAAATTTTTATTCAATTGTTAGAGACAATATTCAAAAGGAAAAGGTTATTAAAATTCATTAACATGTCTATATATATAGAGAGAGTATATAAGATTTAATTCAATAGTAGATATATTTATCTGTTATATCGAATCAAATTATTTGAACTCCATAATATTTCCCAATAATAAGTGTTAAAAAATGACTATTATTTATCATCAATATTTTTATTAAGTCCATACATTAATGTATAATTCATAGCATTCCACTAATTATATTTTTCTTCAAGAAGTCATTTTTAACAACAAAAACTATAATTCGTATATTTTTATTTTTTGTGTTACCACATGTAGGGAAAAATAAAAACAAAAAATGTTTATTATAAAAATTAACAATGATATATAATTTTAGAAATAATCTCTCATTAAAACGATATTAAGTTTAGATATAATAAATATTGAATCTAATGTTTCATTTCATGGATTTTAAATTAAATTTGTTCTTTTTAATGATAAAAAATTATATTGAATACCCATGTAGAATAAATTAATCTATCTAAAGGGAATACTCTTATAAAATGATATAAAATAATTAACTACAAATTAGGGATTCAATTTCCTTAATTAGTAAAAATAATATAAATTATATTTATAGTTTATATTATAATGAAAATAGATTCTAAATTATTAGTGTGTTACATACGAATGGGAAAAAATAAATAATAAAAATCTTATAAATTTTATACAATTAGAAACATATTAACCATTATAATTTTAAATTATATTAATGATATATTTTTATTTATTAACAAATTTATGACCCCTGACAGAAATTAATTTTTAAATATGGTCATTTACAATCATTTATCAAAATAAAGTCCTTTTAAAAAATAATTTCAAATTTATTATTCAATTAATATTTTTAAATTTATGTTAATTTTTTTGATATTAATTTTATTTTATTTTTATTGAGTTTCATTTTATTAAAGATCTATAAATATATTTTTTGGAAAAAAATATGAAAACTATTATATTAAATGAGTAAATATAGATTTAGTAGTGAAAAGGTAATAATTCCATTCAAAACCATATATGTCATGGTGGTGGTATATCCAAATCCTCTTTGGGAAACCTAGGCATCGATGGCTTCGTAGCAACGATGGTGGTCGGGCCGATCCCCTCCCTCGGTGGGGGAGGGGTCGTCATTATTCCTCAAGAGTGTATGGTCTCCATTCCACCCCTTCTGAATTCCTAATTTACATCCACCCATCCTGAAATCTTTCATTTTACCCATTGTGTCGGACCTGGATAATGGATTTCATAATCTACAACTGTCAACTATGGATTTTAAATAAAACATATCACCCTAAAACCTCACTCTGGTTGCTCAATTTAAGCAAATGAAACTATTAGTTGACTCATTTGACAGGTTCTTCTTTATTTATTTGTAATTTTAATGAGAGGTTGATGGTTGGTTTTATCGATAGTCAAAACATTATGGTTCAGTTTGCATAGGACGAGGACCTCATCCTTGATTGGTCAAGATCCCCCAAAACATCAAAGGTTTTTAGTTCTTCCTATTTCAACGGTCCTTTGAATTCCACATGGGTCGTGATCCTCCTACTACTGTAGTCTGGTTATGATTTTAGAATTTACCTTTAATATTTAAAAATACCTCTATCATTAGGTTGCTTGAAAATAATCATGGAAGATTCCTTCGTGCTGATAGCCTAACTGAATATGTCTACCATCTTGTTAATCTGTAGGTCTGTGTGGATATGGAAGTGTCGATGATTCCATTCGAGTATATTTGGGACACAATTGGCGAGGAATATAGTTTTAAGCAGTGGGTGGTGCATGATACATGGATGGACTTCTGTGCTACCTGCAAATGGTTGGGAGACACTATATTTAGCTATCACCTGGGAATTATTTCTTCGGGTTGGCATGCAGGTATAGACAATGGAATGTCTATCGAGGTATGTTTTGATGTAGGATAGTCAAACCAAAGGGCTATGGGGAAGTAATCCAATGGTCGGGGTGTCCACACTTGCGGTTCGTAGCCTGTTTTGGAAGTGTCCTAGTCGTCGATGAATTTGGAGGAGATTTTTCTACCTAGGTCTCTGGTGGATCCAATTGTGTTTTTGGTGGCTGGTTCTGGTTCTTCATTAGAGAAAAAGGAATCAGTGGTCCTGGATAACCTGAAGGATGCTGATGTTTTGACCCAGATAAAGTAGGATTTGGATTTCCAACCCTACTGCAACTAACTGATCCCCCTAGATAGTGTTAGGGTGAGTGCTGATTTGGTCCAGATTGAAAGGTATTCAATTGGTATGGAGTAGCAGACATGTTCCAAGGAGTATGTTACCATTTATTCTTATGCCTAGGTGTTCAAAATAGGTAATGATGACTCTAATAAAGGAATGAAAGGGATAATTACGGAGGTGGTCTCTGTAACTAGACAGGGGAGGCCAAGAGGTTGTGACATGATGGCCCAGACCCCTTTACCAGTGAGAAATAGTTTTGATGCCCTTGCAGAGGCTGGTAAAATCCCTGATCCAAACAAGTTTATTGATGCATGCAAGATATATTCCAATGGACCCAATATAAATGATACTGGCTAGCTTGAAGGTGAATAACCAAGGCCAAAGTCTATAAGGACTAATATAGGATGGATAATTAAGAAGAAATACCCTTGTTTACATCCTCCCTTGGATACCCGATCTACTTAGAAAATAAATTCCAAGAAAATTGATTCAGAGGATATAGGCTATCAACCATTGTAGATACTTCTATGTTCTGATGAAGAAGTGCTCAATCGTGTTTTAGGTCTTAATGTGACTGAATTGGAGGATGCTAAGATGATGGAGAGGCCATAATGGGTGGCCTTCAATGAGAAGCAATACACTTATATTGATATGAAGGACCTAATCCTTCAACGGGTCATTAAAAAAGGGAGGATCAGCAATGAGGATTACATTGAGTCTTTAGATAATCTAGCTTACGTGATTGAAATTCTGTTGTTGAGTATACCATTCATACATGAAACTATTATCTCTTGTAAATTGTGTAGGGAACTAGTTTCTGGGAATCTCAAATTGTTTTTCAATGATGTTTAAATTGGTTGAACATGTTGTTTGTTTTTGGTGGTATGTTGGCCCAGTTTGAGTATGCCTGTGGACAATTTCTATTTTGGATTTGATGTGAATTTTTTGTGATACACATCCCTCATTCTACACGGGTCTTCTTCAAATGGGTTAATATCATTAAACCTTATGCAGCGCATGCCATTTGGAATTATTAGGTTGACAGGGCATGGCTATAACATCGGTTTCGTGCCCATGCATAACAACACGTGATATCTTTCTATGTGGTTATGAAATGGTGATGGTGGGTCTTTTTAGTGTATTTGGTGGGGAGGGAAAGACCCTGTAGTTTTTCTTTGGTATTTTCTCTGTTATAGTCTTTTTGGATTGTAATTCTGGTACAATGATTTATCAAATTTTCCCTCAAATGAGTTCTGATAATAAAAAACATAATTTTCAGTAAAACAATATAAGTAAAATAATATTTTGAGTGAGAACTAAAGTTTGAAACCTAGATAAAATCTATTATAAAAAAATACTTATGAATTATAATTACAAAACACTAAAAGAATTTCAAGTCCAAATTAAATTTGACAATCTGTATCATGGGATATCACTAAAATCACATAGAGAAAATTTAACTAAAAAATAAAATGCTACCAACCTCAGTCCTTATTTGGAAAATCCATAATTAATATATTTATCCATTTTATGTCGGTCACTCCAAATTTAATGTTAAAAAATAATACTAAACAAGTAATATAATCAATAGAATCCATCGAACCCAAACTATTTATAATGAGATACTTAATCAATTTTACTACATATACATTAATCTTAATATAGAGATTAATTGGTTTACTCAATTATAAAGGATTATCCATTTCATTTCTCCTTATAATAGAATAATTTTTATCACCTATTTCTTCATATATGAACATGAAAGATAAATAGATAGTCCAAGTTGAGTGTTTTTATACAAGAAGATTATGTTCAAACCATATCATAAACAAATTTATATGTCAGTGTAGAAGAACTATAGTAGGAATAGTCAATGGTATTATAGGTATGTACCATAGAATCCATAGAGAAGCTTAGAAAAACTATTCATCATGGCCCATTAGGTCTTGTATGTACAAACAATAGGCCCATATGTATAGTCCTTCAGAACTAGTGTAATATAATGGGTGTAAATAGAGATAGGTCAACAATTAGGGGGTTGGTGGACTAAACCAATAGGACCCTATTTGGTTGTGTTGGTATTTTATATATTTTTTACCCAAAAATATTTTTATAACTATTTTTCATAAATAATTCAACCTAGAATAGAAAAAAAAATTTATAATATAATCAGTTAAATGAATCATCTAATCTATAAGAAAAGGAGTATTGGAATTACCATGATGAAGATACCAATGAACATCATGAATCACTTATCAAATTAAAGTTAAACCATCATAGTATATAATAGAATGATTAAATAATTCATCACCTCTACTAATACCTGGATTTCACTGAGATCGATAATGTGTCAATGATAAGTTATTTCACCTTAAGTGAGATAATTTAAAAAAATATTCGACTAAAAATATTTTATCCTTCGATAATGATTCAGTAACCAAATAATAAAATGTATTATACTAGTAAATTATATATATATATATTACTTTTTTAAATTATATAAAAAATTAGGTAATATTTTCTATGGAAAGTTCAATTAAAAAACTAGAAATTGATAGTATAATTTGAACTTAAATGAATATCAGTATGATATTTCAATACCAATCAATAAATATTTCAGATAATTCTTCAAATTTTTAGTCAAGATAATTTTTTATGAAATTCCACAGATCTACATATCATCATATCGATCAAAATATGGACTTAATGGAATGTGTCACTATTTATCCAAAATCTATGAATCATATGAAACTATAATTGTTTGAACATAACCATCATATAATTTCATATTTAACAACTAAAAACTACAACCTAAACATTTCCATGAGTATGAATCTTAATGTTTTAGATAATTATGACATTTCACTTTTAAAATTACGTAACAATCCACCATTTTCAATCCTACTAAGAATACATTTCTTTCAAAATATATATTCATCCTACATACATAATTTTATTCCAATAATCATGAATATTTACTTTGTTATCATTCATACCCATCCCTAATCCATGTAAAAATATTGTAAAAAATTGGTATAAGAACATATATCTCTATAATGGTTATAAAAGAGAATGAAACTCATTAGGCCTTGAGTGATTAGATAATTCATGAATTTCAATCAATGGAATATGATGATACTTTAAACTCATAAAAAATAATAATCACATATAAAAACCTATATTCTATAGTAATAATCAAATTAATAGTTATAATATTAACATAAAAAACTCAAATACAATTATATAGAATCCGCATGATGGTTTTTTGATACAATATATTCACAATCACCCTTTCAATCATCGATAATCGAGTAAATAATAACCAATTAATTCTAATAATATCTAATGAAATTACCGAAATCCAATTAATTATAATACCATTTATCTAGAGAATAAATATTACTCAATGCATTAAGGAATTTTATTTTGATCCCACGTTTTATTATATATATTTTCTATGTAACATGTCATTCGTAAAACACATAAGATTTTATATTTTGTCCCAATATAATAAAAATTTATATAAACCAATGAAATGAAAATAAATTTATAAGAATGGATTAAATAATTCCACATTTAGATGAAAATTAAATAATGGAATATAGTTTTGGTTAGAATAAATAATAATATAAAAAATAAAATTATTAGAAATAATTTAAGATAATTTTTACTTTAAAATAAATCATTTAAAATAATGATTTAATAGAAACTCCCATAAAAATGGTAATGTATAAGTCAATGTTCCTGAATGTATGATTATGAAATGAAATAATGATTCATGTGAATTGAATTTACAATATGAAAACATAAATCCATGGGATAGTATATTCATCAAAAAAATTAATTTATGTAAAATTTATTAGAGAAGGGAAATTGAGAGGAGAATCCTCATAGCTCGAGTATTGGAATGCTTCGAGCACCCTCTCACAATATTCATAATAAAATAAATATTATTATTCACTTCATTACAAAACATTATAATATTTATTTCATTATAATAATAACTTTATTTCCTAATTTATATTTTATTATCTATTTATTGGAATACCTTTTCTTTCATTGGTCATTTAGATGTTTCCAATTCATATTTCCAAAAAAAAATTCAGTATAGTAGTAATTGTAAAATAATCTTTTCCAATAGTCCCATAATATAAAAATGAGTATATTTATAAAAATTATTTGATTATTGGAATAATAGAGATCAATATATTTTTATATATCTATAATTTAAAAAATAATCCTTAGTAATATTTTTTAAAATGCTAAAAAATGGATTCAATTAATTACTTTAAATATATTTAATATAATTACTATTTTATCACTAATCCATCTCAAAAAATACATCAGTTTCTTATAATATTTAATTAATTCCGCAAATACATCTTTATGAATATTCATTAACAAATTAAATGGAAAATAAAACATCATTGTTCACTTAGGTATTGTAAAACCTCTATGGGTGAAGAATGAATTCTAAATTAGATTAAATGGAAAAGAAAAATGATAATTATTTTAGTTTAACAAAAAAAATAGTGTAAAAGTATACTAATATTTCTAAATTAATTTTTATATTATAGCAAGTTATTGAAATTCATATGGGATAATTGAAAATAAAAATATGGGATTCTATTCTTTCATTTTGACACAAAATTAAAACAAGAAACGAGATTAATAATTGGGAAATATTGATATATAATAACTAATATATAAAAAAATTTCATATATATTGGAAATAGTAAAAAAATAGAAAAATAATATAACTAATAAATGTTTTTTGAGGATATAAATTATTAAATAATAATGACAGAGTGATTTTGGAACCCTTACCTTGCTCTTCAAGTCACCTCCTTTAAATTGAGTCTAATTCCATTACAAAAGTGTCTTTCGGATATACAAGAACCTTAGTAATGTGAAAATTAATTTTAGAGTGTTATTTGGTTGTTATATTGAGATAAAACATATTTATAAGTGTTATAGAATGAGAATAGTGATTCCCTCATTATAGAAAAGATTTATTGGTTGTAAAAAACTATTCAATATTTAAGATTTGAAAATGTAATTTTTATGTATCATGTTGATCATAAATTTATAATATAAGATATAGTTTATAATCAATCCTCCATATATGTGTCGAGATATGGTTAATGTTTTTTTTAATAATTTATTAATAATTTTTAACATAAAATATCCAATAAAGTCATTTTCAATGTTAATCGTGTAATTGGACTTTTAAAATATCTATTTTTCTATAGAGATACACATTTTTTATTTAAATAATTGCATAATTATATTATTAATTTTAAAATAAATTAAAAGACTAATTATTCTACAACATTATAACATTAAATATTTTACAAACTCTATTTTTTAAATTTCTCTTTCTTTCACAAGAATTGTATTGACACAACACAATTGTTTGTAATAATTATACCATTATTAAATTTTATAAATGAATTTATAAAAAATTAAATTTTATTATTCATAATTATTATCAATTATAATCATTTAAAAATTATTTATTCCCATTTATATCCTGTAAATATATCATTGGGATTTTCCCACAATTAGATGAGGATATTTTTGGTGAGTGACTATTCACTCTATTTGAATTTTCACCTTTTATTAACTCTTCAATATTTCATTGATCACATATATCTATATTAAATTTTCATATCGTATATATGAAATATAGATTATAATATCAATGTAAAGGAACTCTATAATTTTTTAATGAGGATCATATCTCTATGGATGACTATGTCATCAGTAACATGTGGTTATTATCCAACACAAACGACTTCCTTCTTATTATCATTGATACCCAAGATAAGGATTTGACATTCAGACTATAATCTTAGTAATGATCATCTAAATATAAATTGAGACCATGTTTCCAATTCATAAAATTTAACAGGCTTGTATATCCTTGAAGAAATATCACATGTGTTGGCTTGAGTTCCTCATGGACTATTTAGATTTATCTTATTCACTCACCCAACATAGTTTGTTGGGATGACTTAATGTTCTCTAGGATTATATAGCAGGATTCAACATGCTCTCTCTCTCTCTCTCATTTCTCAGGCTTTGAACATAATCATTATTTATACATCCAATATTTTTCTTAATCATACTTCTATAAAAAGCGATGGATTTAAGATATCATTTTTAATAACATCATCTTGGATGTGATCAGTGGTAGGATATGGGAAAATCTCTTATTTTAAATTATTCTTATTCATTATGTATAAATTATGAAAATACGCGATATTTTTTATTTTGATAAAAAGTATCTATAATAAATTTTTTTATCGATTGTATATAATCATTCTCTCCATCAACATACAGAATATGCAGTAGTAATGATTATAACTTCCCTTATTTATTTTGTTTGAAATGAAAATAAAATTAACATATATTGAATTGCTATAGAATCAAGGTATCATTATCTTATATAATCTTCCTCCGATCAGTTCCGTTCAGTCTCCTTATTCTTACATTCTTCCAAATGTCTCATAACATAGTTTCTATAACCCATAGTATTTAGATCTCATTAATTATCATCATTTAATATTACTAATTCTAAATTAAATTTTTCATTAAACACTTCCCATAAATATATCTAAATACTAAACACATCTCGTTCAATTAGAATTTGAAAAAATCATAAGATTAATTTTCATTTATGTTCCACATAAAATTCATAACATTTAATATTATTTATATATCCATGAACTAATATTAATGTGGAATGTAAATATAGTACATGGAACTCATCATCATCTTCCTCCTCCTCAGCTGGTTCAGTATTCTCTTTCGCCCGAATCATGATCCATGTGTGATCATGAGGTTTGAGCTCTATAAGAACATCAAAGATAACATAATATATTTTTGTCACATTAGTCAGAATTTTAATGCCTTCATATTTCATATAATGTTTCAATATTCATAAAATACATTTCTATTATCTCATTATTTCACAAATTATACTATTATACATGGTAACTTTTCTTATGTTGTTATCACAATGATTGTTTTTCTTATGATAATATACCAATATGTTAGTCTAAAATTATCTTATAGGAGGATTGGTATTTTACCTCAAAGGATAAATGCCTTTTACAGTATCACATTCCAATATATAAATAAATTATATTATTCATTTCTGAAATTTCTAGTCCTCACAGAAATTATCTTATGGGATATTCTTTTTATAAAACAAATTCATTTGTAAAATCTGTCAGACTCAAAATTCTCCTAACATAACATATTTAACATAGACAACATCACAAAGGACATTTTCCTTAATCAATATTCCATCCTACATCATGTATTTTTTTCTCAATAGATTTAACATTAATAATATGAGATTGTATAACACATGTTGTTGGTGGATTGATGATAAGGATCGATCGTTTTAAAAAATTCAACAATGAGTTATGTGAATTCTTGACCTCCAGATTTGACACACAAAAAACTATTGGATATACTATAAAAACTAAATGGTTCACCCATTTTTGAATCTCATGATTAATAATAATCATGGATCGACTACTTGATCAAACTGGATATTCCACCTAACCAACATTCATATTGAATGCATGGAAAAGTAATAATTGATCACATCTCTTCATTCATTTTTATATACTCAAAATTTACCCTTTTGTAACTATTGTACATATAATATAACCATTCCACAACATCAAGAAATTTCTCATTACCATTTCAACCCCAAGAGAATCTGTTAGTACCTTTACACAAAACATTATAATTAATTATTATATTATACAAAATTTAAATTAACTTTATATAAAATGTGAAACATCTAGATTAACATTACATAGATTATACATTTCATGACCTACCGTTAGAGAATATATTGTTTCTAAGAATTACATTTATGTTAGTGTGTAAATAATTGTATATCTTTTCAAACACATGTATGGATTTATATTAAATAGCAATGGTAGTAAATTCATTTACAAATAACAAAAACTCAAAACTCCTCCAAGCTATGAATATTTAATCCACATCCATTGTCACATATCAACACATAGAGGCATCTATAATTAGGAACTATTTTTCATTATAATGTAAATCATAGTAGAAACTAATATTTTTATGGATTTCAATCTAAATCCAATAATTCATTCTACATCTAACATTGTAATGATTCTTGTTTACTCAAAACATGGGTCCTTCAATATCCCCCTTTATGTTTGTTATCAATACCAATTCTATAAAATAACATGTCAATGTGTGAAATCCATTAATTTATTATCCCCCTTTATTGAAAAAATTACAATGCATATGAAATGGTGGATAACATTAATAATTATGTACTGTCTAATAAACTATTCCACTCACAATTTGATTGATCAATTTTTAATTTTCAAAATAAGAGGGATTAGATTAGATAAAAATGATGTCTATAATCAATAGAATATGATACCAACTATTACCTTAATCAATAATCTTATTCAAGGAATATTAATAAGAATATAGGCTGATATAATATTTTGTTATCATTTTTTAAAAATATTGTTAATCATTTTAAACATCAAATTTCTACACTCATGTAACACACATATTAATATATTTATGTGGATGTAATGTATTTTGATTTCAAAAAACACAGTAATTTTTTAAAATTTTAAAATATTTTATTTCCATTGATTAGAATAATTTCAAATCCTTAATTCTATGGTCACTTCATGAAATCATTATTATTTTAATGATTATTCATATCTTTTAAATAATCAAATAATATGAATAATCTAGAAATAATATATTATTATGAATTAATTGATCTTGGAATTTTATTTAGTCCCCATCCTTAAGAGATGTGATTTTTATTTATATTATGAAGAGTGATCTCATAAACAAATTGTATTTATGATTTCATTTGTTTTATATGATCAACAAGTGGTAATTATATTTTTTATCCACCGTAGTAAATTGAATTCTTTAAATACACATCAAGATTTTGTGTATTTGGTTCCTTACAATACAGGACATTACATAATTTTTCATATCTAGTTTTGATATTCTATCCACCTTTGTCATGATCATCCTTTTCATTGCCCTTTATCAATATTACTATATTAAAAATCATACTAAAATTATTTCCTCTTCAGATCCGGAATAATTATTCTACATTACATTATTCTATTGGTTCTAAATTTGATTACCCATATCATCTTCAATGTTATTCCCTGACCCCAGATTCATGGATTTAATGAATTAATTTATTTCATTGACATGATTAAATGGAATAAAAACATGAAGTATTGAATATTTTATTAATCTTCGTAAATTATATACATATTAGAAATTATAATTACATTTTAAAAATAAAAAAAATGTATATTTATTAAGAAAACCATTATTCTCCACGATTAACACTACATATTAGTAATTTTAGTCTTAAAGTAGTATTGGATAAATATAAAACATAAGAATAGGGTGACATCAAAATCACAGTAAGGGTAAAATACAATAGAAACTAATATTTATTAAAATTTAATACTAAATATGAAATTAATAATAGATAAAAAATATAAAAAAATTATGATTGAATAATTCCATATGAATAATCAAATGAGATTAAAACATGACAATATATATTTTAATTAATCAAATAATTACAAGGAATAATAATAACGATAGAATTGAAAATATTGTATGTCTGCAATATCATGATCTATAATTGAGATAGTTAATTCCATTGACTATCCACAAGATAGTTTATGTCTATGGGAAGGATCAAATCAAATTTGTGTTACGATCTATCCCCTAAAGAATTTAAAATTTCATGTAAATAAACACACATGGTTTTTAACCAATTGATTTCATCTCTTGAAACTACTAATTCACTGAGGGAATTTTTTGTATATGATCCCATCTTTTCTTTAATTTCCAATGCTTTCCTCAAATAAATTATTAATATAACTGAATAGAAATTTTTTAGAGATATTAATAACTTTTAATATGGTATATCAATACCTACCTAGTAAAACGTGACCATAATAAATTTATTTTGGTATGGAAGACGGTATCATAAGATATAAAACTCAATTTAGTACACAATTAAATATAAGATTTTTAAATTTATTAAATTTAAATGAGATCACAAATTAATTATTGATGGAAAACTCTTAATAATCCCAGATTAGAAACACATTCATATAAATATTCTATTTTATTTTATGAACCTATTTTCAATACAAAAAATCATATTTATTTTGAATAAAATTTTAAATACTAAAATTACCAAAAAGGTAAATAAGGATTTTCATTTAAGGAGTCTATAAATATTGAAAAGGAATAAAAATTAATAAAATAATGTTCATGAATACAAAAAAGGAATTGTGGTCGTATAAATTAAAAATATAACATTCCTTTCTTTCATTTGTAAACATGTTTCTTATAAAAAATGAAAAAATATTTTTTGAAACAATTTAATTTAATTTATAATATACATAAAATAACTTTTAGTGTACTTATATATATATAAATATATAAAAAAATCAATAATATTTACGTGGAGAAAATTCTTTGATAATTAAATCATTTATCATTCAAAGAGACTCATACCACATTGAACAATTAAATAATAAGACCCATTAAATAAGGGAATTTAAAAAACATTAAATAACATTGTAAAAATAAAATAATTACCTGATAACAGAATTTTGGATTATATAAACCTCATAAAAGAAAGAGTGTGTATAACATCAAACTATGCATCAATGAAATGAGATTGAGATGACGTTTCTTTCCTTATGCTCCCTTTTTTCAAATGTGATTTAATATCATGTATAATAAATATAGGTTTATGATACCTCAAAAACAAAGCCATATTAATTTATATAATAAAATAAATTAATTACTTGTGTCTTTATATAACACATTTTTTATCAATTCCCTATTAATGTTATGATTTGGGCAATAATTGCTTTGTTTTTTCCATGTTTTTTAATTTGTAACATCTTTATCGTCATATTTGTAAAATGATTTAATCAAATCAACAATGAAAACCATGAAATAAATATCATATTAATTCAATATATATTTATTTATAATAATTCATAAAATATATAAATATAAAATGATATACACCCTTTATAGTGATAGTTGGTCGTACATATACATGAACATTATTTCAAATTTCCTTCAGAATTAAATGAAATAAATTAATTAATATAATTATAAAATAATTATTATTCCATATAAATCATAGAAATTAAAGAAAAAATATTCTTAATATATCTGATGTAATGATTAAAAAAACCAAATCATTTTTAGTTGGTGGTAGTCCAAACGTCCACAAACGAAGTTATCATATTTGGAAAATAGGTAAATCATAATGAAATATTTTATATAGTAATTCAATAAGCATATATAAATCATAAATATAATATATATAAAATATAAATCTAAATTACTTCATTATTCTCAACCATGAATGGTGGAAATGGAAGAATAAATGACATCGGTTCATCAGGTGGTCATATGTTGTACACACTAATGAAGATTTTTCATCACATCTGAAGAAGGTGTGTATGATTGTAGGTAAATTACATAATATAACAATATATAACTTTATTTAGGATACATAGGATATAATATTAACATAAATAAAATGATTTTATGAGATGGAAGGAATACCAAAAAAAATTGAAGATGAACGTATCATCTTCATTGTGTATATCCTTTTGTTTACAGAAAAGGTCTTATTTGGGAGACTTTTAGTCAAAATTTAGGCTTCTAAAATGAATGGTTGGAATTTGGGAGGAGAAATATGGAAGGTTTTGGTATATCTATAAGGCATAAAGTTGGGTGAAGAAGTGATGGGGTTGGATCTATTTTATAATTGGGGTGAGTGGTACTTTTGGAAAATCTAAAAATCTAAAAATAATATACAATAGTTTTCAATTAAAAATAGAACCAAAGTAATTTATTAAATTTTTAATATTATTATGTCTATAAACCCAATAAAAAATTAGTTTTGAGATAGTTTTAGGTCACAGTATTAACCTTATCATTTTTCCTTAAATTGTAGTTAATCTCATTAACTCTTACCATGTCAACATTATTTTTATTATATAATGGTAAATATTGATTCTTAAAATTGTATATAAAAGTATATATGAGTCATTTATGACATTATAAATCTTATCTCACTAATTTTACTAATGTTCAGTCTATTATGAATTTTATATCATTAAATAAATTATTATTTATATTCAAATATCATTAATGACAATTTTGAAACTATTCATTTCGTTAATTGTTTAAAAATATCAATATAAAAATTATTTTCATAAAAAAATACATATATAGTATGTCTATGTAATCTAAAAACATCTTCGATGTTATTAATTTTTTAAAAAAATATTTGTTATAATATTTTTAATAATATTTATTTGATATGTCCACTAATTAAAAAATTACTAAAAAATCATTATGCAATATATTAATTTAAATATTTCACCAATAAAAAATTATAATGATAAATATAAATGTTTTTTTAATTTATACCTTATGGTCAAAGATGTATTATGAATAACTATATATAAAAAATGTTAAACTTATTAGAAACGAGAGTATGAAATATTTGACTTTCCATAGAATAAAATACTAAATAAAGCATAAAGTCATCCAATTTGTTCCATGTGGCCATAAAAGTTTTCCAAGGATAAAATTGATCAACATTGAAAAATTCAATAAAATTTGGACAAGATAAAGGGTAATATTATAATAGTTATAATATTATATTCAACCTTAATTTCGTGATTTACCCTCAATTGCATTGATTAAAAAAATACTAAAATTACTATGTATATTTTCCACAAATATAAGGGAACTACTTAATAAATTTTTACATTATAATTACAAATATTAAAACCATTTTCCAAAATTCATAACACATAAAAGGATAAATGTAATTAAAAATTAATCCTTTTTAGGGAATAAGAAAGATAGTTTTTAAATTGAAAACATTCATCATATTGAAATGTATTTATATTAACATTGAATGTGAAATTGATTCCAATGACCTAATTTATATTAAATGATAAAAAATGAACTATTTATACATTTAAATATATAAAAATATAATTCAAAAATATAAAATATTTTGATGAAAAATATGGTTTCATTTAATATGTAATATTATATCACTATTTATAAAAACATGATATTATCAAAAAAATTTCAAAACAAATCAGGAAAATTATATTTTTTTATTATACTTTAAAATAATAACTTCATTTTTTCAAATATAATTTATAATAATTTAAAACATATAATTAAAAAAATTCTCCTTCAAAAGGCGATAAAATAATCTTTTATAAAAATACATCTTTTATGCCTCAAACTAGATTTTTTTTCTTATATCATATCTATGAAACATCGAGGTTTAATGTTAAAAATTATATTGATTATATATACATATATATCACTAATATAATCCAAATTGTGTGATTTTTTAAATTTTTTTCTATAGAACAGACTCTTTTAATCATAAATTGTTTTTATAAAAACATTTTCTTCTCTTAACTTGGATTTTTATTAATTTATAATTAATTAGTAACTAATGAATAACATAATATATTTTTATAAGTTAGATAATCCTTTTCATAATCGCTAATTTAACATCTAGTTGATAATTTCATTTTAAATACTAATATTAATAGAATATTGTTGTTCATTTTACTTCAGTGTTGCATCCTACATAATTTACCAAAGAGATTAAATTTGAAAAGATACATACCAAAAAATCTTGGGGGTTACATTATATTCCCTACACTGATAGACCAAAAAATAAAACAAAACTGGTTTTTGGAATAAGTTGAACCTTATATTTCATGAATGTGATCAATTGGATTTGGAATGTTTTTCTTATTCATTGGGACCATTTTTAATTTATCTAAATGTATAGGTAGACTCTTCATAATTGAATAATAATTTTTTAATTATAAAATATGTTTAGGAATCATGGGATATATTCATTTTTCATTCTATATGATTTTATTTTTAATATAATCTATCAACGCACAGGTATAACTTGTTAATTTTTTAAATTTTTTTAATACGTATTATTAAGTTGGAATGAATACTAAATAATTATTGGAGATGTTTCTGGCTACCTTTCACATCTAACATAGTTTCTCATGATATTTTTTATTATCTTATTTAGAAAACTACTCTTGAAATTTAATTTCTTCATCAATAGAATATTATCATTTCTATATTACTTTTTATTTTATAGGGATTAAAATTCGTATTCATTCTCTATATTAGTGGTCCAGATTTTTATAAATAAGTTATGATTATTCTCGATAATTTTATTTTTTCCAAAAGGATTTCTAAATTTAATTGTCACTAAACTAGTTCTTCCATTTAATCTTTGAAATATGTCTTAATTATTTTCCAATGTGTTTCTTTCAATGATAAAATTTATGGATTTTTGATAAGTTTCCATGATTATTTCTCTTATTCTAAAAACCTATCAGCTTGTCAATATGGATGAATCACATATCTTTTACATCGTTGGATTATTATGAATACAACAATTTTCTCTTAATTCTTTCTCTTGGTAGGTTTGTCTCCATTCTTCATCTTTTTGGGTATTCTATTTGTATTTGTCTTAGTTTCTAGATTTAATGATATTTACAGGTATGACTCTTCATCGTGGACACTTCAATTTAAAAAACTATAAAAATTACTAATCATTTTCAATCAGTTTCAGTTTGAGACACTATCCTTCCCAGTGTGTAGATTTTTCTTTTTCTAAGATAATATCCCCCTGAAAATAATATTTCATAGTAACTATTTATTTGATTGATTAAAACACTAAATAAAATTACATGTGTTTAAATAGATGAGAAAAAATTAAATAATCATAAAACCATTGATTATTTATTTGAATCAAATAATAATCAGATTTTATAGAACCCGAATATTATTATTTTTAGGGTATTTATCAACTGATAGAGCTTCATTTGGGGAGAATATCCTTATAATCATTATTCTATAAATTTTGTATTCGGTGGTGGGTTCCACATATTTTTTCATGAAATTTTTTTTATTTAGATTTGGAACCTACACTTTTTGTATAGACATATTTATGAAAATATTATTTTCAGAAGTGTATGGAAATGTTTCTTTTGTGTCTACTTTATATTGATCATTTTGGGATCTCAGATTATTCATGCCATCATGTAGAGTTATTTTTATATAAGAATCCATTACTTTATGTGTAGAAAACAGATTTTTTTGATCTATTTGGGAAGATCCATATTTTTTTCTATATTCAATAATTTACATTCACGCTCCATGAATATCATATTGATGACTCAATTATAATCAAAAAATGATTTCATTGTGTTGTAAAGAGCCTTTTTTACCACTTTCATTGGATATCCATATATATTTTTCTTGTTTTTACATTGTGGTCAATATTATTTATTAAATTTCTATTCATAATTAGGCGAGTATATTTGATATAAATTTTTTATTTTAATTGATGGATCTTAACATTTATCACTTTATTAGAATCTTCTATTTCATTAATTATAGTGCCCCGCTATGTTTAAAATTTTTTGCATCATTCTTGATGATTTAAAAATAATTACACCAACAAATCCAATTTTTTTAGATGTATTAACCCATGTTTGTATCCCTTATTTCAAAGACATACACATCCTTTATTTTCATCATCATTTGAGGTAATATCTTCATATATACTTAATAAAATCTCAATAGGGAATGATACACTTTATTTAGGGAAATTATTCAAGATATCTCTTATAAAACCAATTTATTCATCTATTTAATCCACAAAATAGAGATCATTACACCCAATTATTTGGTCTATTAGTATGAATTTTTTTGAAATAGTGTTTTTGTACACATTATTCAGGTATAGATGATAATAACCTACAACATTATTTTTTCGAATTCCTTAGTCAGGGATTTAGCCACCAAATATTCATCTTCCATAGGGGATTATCATTAATCTGAATTAATACACTGGTAAACCAATCATTATTTATATTTTTATAATAGGGATGTCATATCATCAAAACATACGTTAGGAAAAAGATTATAAATAAGAGTATTAGGTTGAATTATAATTTAATAACCTTCAATTAGTAGATAGTTCTTTTTTATACATTCTTTGAAGAGAACATTCATAACATCATTGCTTCTATTTTATTCATATTCTCCAATGTATTTGAAAACATTTCTTCTATGATTATTTTTAGAAGGAAATCATTGGATTCTAAAAATATGTATTTCATATAGCCTTATAAATAGATATTATATTCATATAATAAGACATAAATTTAGAGGATCTAAGATGGTAGTGTCCCACATAAAAAAAATAGGTCTCTTTGTGATAAATACAAAGTAAGTCAGTGGGTTAATCAATGTGGAGGGACATTTAATTGAATTTCAGATTGATCACTTAATTACTACTTTAATTATATAGTGATCAAATATCTCTCTATTTACCATTACGATAGTCTCCATGCATACATATAATATAAATGAAAAATAAGAGAATACTAGGGTTTGTTAATGAGGTTCACCTCCCTAATGATCATTACATCCTCAATGAAACATGAATATTTTCCCACCCACATTCCTTCCATATTATAATCTACAAAATACTAATAATTGGAAGGACCATGAACCTATATTCCTGGTGTGGATCTAGTAAAAATAATGTTAGGGATTGTTGTTCCTTAATGAAAGATAAGTGATTGTTCATCCTTGAATCAAGATCACCTATGTAAGATTTATTCCCTCACAAACAATTTTTATTGATCTTCTTCCCTCATTCAAAAAATTATGATGTGATAATTCAAGGCTAATTAAGAAACTATAATTGGATGTTGCAGACTAACACTATTAAAATATAACTTGGAATACTATCAATAATACCCCATCCAATATTTTTCATCTTCATATATCTAGAACAACTGATATTTTAGGATATCATTGTCAATCACATAATATTTTATGTGATCAGAAGTAAAAAAGTCTACATCCACTTATTTTTCATTCTTATTATTTTTCTGTACATATGAATATTACCGGGGCACATTCTTCTTCTCATTCATACAAAATATCTAAAATAGATTATTGTGTCAGTTCATTACATCCTTTAATTTTTTTCAGCTTAAAGGATGTGTATTTGTTACATTATATAACTCACGTTTCTTCTTTTATTTAACTAAAAAATATATTTATAGAGGTATAGAATAGTCATATAAACATCATATCTTCCACCTATTATAAATCCCACAAATATTAACATTCAATTATCCTTTTTCTTTCATCTTCCAAGAGATATGAAACATTATTTCCATAATAAATTTTTTTTATATATAATGAAATCTCCGCATTTATACATAAAAATATTGAAGTCAATGTATAATTCAATATATTCATTTAAATTATGTTAACGACTTTTCTAATTTCCTTTATGTGATATTTGAAAAATCACATCCTTATTATTCATTAATTTTCCCCAAAAATTTCACATCTTTTAGTTATCATGAAACTTCCACATAATAATAATGACATGGATCCACATTCCCAACCGTGGAACACCACATCATCTTATTCCTCTTCAGTTAGTTCAATATTTACATCATCATGAATCGTGAACATTTTGTGATCACAATGTTCCATATACATTAATAAAATCATAGAAAACACACATTTTTTCTCCCTTTCTTCAGAATACTAAATTATAAATGTTTATTGTTTTGTTTTTTATTCATAATTTATTGCGCTGTTCTAAAAAATTCACTTTGAATAATATCATATAAAGATAATATTCTTATATGGGACTTTTGTACCTATGTTAACTTATGGGAATCTCGAAATATCATTTAAATAATATATCTTCTGAGTGAAATAGTATTATCCAAAAAATATAAATTCATTAGTAAAAATAAAAATAATATATTTAGATGAATTCTCTTTGTAGTTGGGGGCTTACCCGAGTGATAAAGGGTCCCTATAATCTTGCATCAGACTGGGGTTCAAACCTGGGTGTGACTGAATTTTTCTAGGTACAGTTACAGTGACTATATCGGCATTGTAAAATTGTATAAGTGAATGTATCATAGAAGCATGTGTATAAGGGTACTATGTAATTAGTACTATTCATCCCAAAATGGCCTTTATGCCCATACTCTTTTTGGCCATCAAGGGTCGGTGACGTTGGCATGACATGGACTGGAGGGGATGTAGTTAAGAAGCAAGTCGGGCCTTTAGTCCATCCAATGGTGGGCCTAAAAGCCTTATAATTAGGTCTTTTGTTCCATGCCTTCGATTTATTCCCATTTTGACAAGGGTTCATATTTATAGTGTGATACAGTGTCTAGTTGTGTGGGTTATCTATTAGGGGGATATGGCATGCCTTTTTGGATTGTGTGTGTCTTTATTTGAATGTAATTTTACCCCTAATCACCTAGTATATAATTAAGTATCTTACGCGGCTCTTAAATCACTTGTACATCGTTAAATTATCATATAGTATTTTTTATAAATATGATAAATTTCTCTATCAAATCTAGAAGAATTATAATTTTTCTCAGGTAACAAATATTTATTCCAAAACTGAAGTAGGATATTTTCCATTACCAACTGTCAAATGTCTAGAGTCTTTTCATTTCTCAATGGATTTATTGTGCATCATTGGTTATTGTAAAATACTTGTAGTAAGTATATTGACCATGAGGATTGATAGGATGAACAATGTAAATCAACCATGAGTGACATGACAATATGAATGTCATATCGTCAACATGAACTTCTAATAGATAAAATGTACGAACAAACTAGATTAGCTGCATGTGAAACTCAGGATCGACCATAATCATGGATCAACCACTCAATCAAACTAGATATACCACACAACCAACATTTTGATAGAATATATGAATAAAAACTATTCAATTGAATCTCATCGTACCTTCACACACACTAACTCTAATCCCATTTACAACATATTCAGGTCATAGGTTACCTTTTGGAAACATCATAAATTTTCTCATTAATTTATTGTAGATGGGAGACATTATTACTATATGTAGGGAGTGATATTTAATGCTACAATTATGAAGAAAGGAAATTACCTTTAGAGACATAGTGTAACATCTTGAGTGAATTTTAATAGCTTTATCATTTCCTGACTAACCGTTATACAACTAATTATTTCAAGGAAATACCTATATGAAAATGTCCATTTCAACATTAGTATTCTACTCTTCATCAAACATTGTGAACATATCAATTAGTCTATAATAAAATGCAGAGGTTGTAATTTGTAATCATATAAAAAGATATTATCTCATATGTAAAGAGCTTTAGCATAGTAGACTATAGATAGTAGTTACATTATAATATTCTTACTAGATATAAGAGATTATATCCTAATGGATAAAATTGTATAGTTTTCATAGAAAACTAGATACATAAATCATTCCCATATTTTATTGTAAGTATTTAAAACATATCATAAGAAACATTATTATATCCTTGATATCTATCACAAAATACATATTCATGTCCTATGAAAATGAAAAAAATTAAAGGGTGATCTCATATTCTCATTAGCAGGATCCCAGAGGCATTTATAATGATATGTATCAGATGCCCCTAAGGATAAATCTATGTACAGGATACAATCCATGAGTTTTGGTAAAAATCATTACTAACCTAGAATTAAACCTATGATTTCATAGTTTAAAATATTTTAACAAATTACTCATGGTTTTCATCTATGATAATTAATTTTCTCACTTTTCTTTCTATACATGGTCAATAGCCAGAAGTAGATAGAACATTGATTACATTGAATGTTTCAGATGTGGAATGTATGAGAATTATTAAAATAAATTCCCTATGTGGAAATGTTAGAGGCAGAATCATGATGGTGGTCTGTGTATTGGTTATACTACTAAGGTTAAGGATATTTAAATGAAATGTAAAAGGTATGAGGTGTTATAAAATTCATGTTTACATTATATATAAGATGATTGGTAAGATTATGGTTGAGTAACCATAATACATGATTCATATTTTATGAAAGTATATAATGATGGAACAAGTGTATTGTTTTAAGAATAAAGTTGGATAATATAGGTGTATATGTTTTGGAATTCAAATATTATGTAATATGAATCATCAAATATATATTTGGTTCTAGTATTAGATTTTCATTAATGATAAGAAATGATATGTTGAATAGTTTTAAAGACATAGAAAAGTTATACAAGGGTACAATGATATATTTAGAGAACACATGAATAAGGGAAATATAACCCTTAATATGTCCCTTATTTCAAGATAATGGTGTGTGGATAAAAGATATGTTGGATATCAATAAGTAAATTGGATGAAACTATTTTCATTGGAACTAATTGTGGATTTGTTCTCAAGAGGTTAATCCTATCATTGATGAAGTATAATAATTATTGGGACATAATGAATATAACCTATAAGAATCAGAATAAGGAAACATGTGTGTTTTCAATAATAATATATAGTAATTCTTGTTTTTACAATGAATCAACAGAAAACATGATAATGTAATTCATTTGTTTGGAATGTTACCATCCTGAGATTCCTTCTGTTATATGGTGATAAATTAAATTTTCTGTTAGTTAACTTCGTTCTAAAAATTTAGATTTTGAGCATTTGTAAGGAATTTACGGTTATCAATTAATGGAATGATTACATTAAAATTATGATGATGTTTGTTAGAATAATGTTTTATCCAACCATAGGTGGACATATACATATTTCAAAACATGTTATATCTTTTTTTATGATAATGATAGTTGGAATGAGTTATCATTATATTTATTGATCAAATGATATACTAATGCTTTGAGAATGAACAATCCAACATCAATTATTTGAATAAGTGATGAAGTTGAAATTGTTCAAGGAACAAACAATGGTGAGATATTTCCAAAACAAAGTAAGTATAAATTATCATGAAAATGTTTCAACACAAGTAATAGGATCATGATATAAAACTGTGTCTTATTATAATTATTTTTCATGATATGAATGACATATTTCACTTTTTTCTTGGATTTATATCCTTCTATAGACTAAAAACTTTCTTATATTAGTGATATTTATCAATCTCTAGTATAATTTACGTTTTTCCTATACTCCCAAAACTTCACATATGTTATCTTATATAGAGAACTAGTTTTGATTTACATTGGGGCTCAATTATTTTCTAACCATTACTTTTTAAAATGAATGTTTATTCTTTTTTTATGATTTTGGTTTTTATGAAAGAAAATTTCATTTATCAATCCTTTTATAACACAAATGAATTTGAGGCAAAAATATATTTTAAGGGGGTAGAGTGTCACACCAAAATATTTTTATGGGTCATATTTTAATAAATTCACATAATATATTATGATGTACAATACATAATGATATTTTTGAATTGTAAACAACAATTTCTTAGCATTTAGGATACACTACACTCTTCTTGGATTTTTTATACACAATTTCAAGTTCTTTATATATAATTCATTTCACGTGAGTCTTAGTTTAAGAGAAAAAGTAAATATTATTATTTTACCTATTAACCTAACTATTATAATTGTGTGTATGGAATATATTTACTAAATTATGAAAATATTATTGACACATTTATATAAAAATACTTATTTTGGGACATATTAACTATAAATGAAAATAAATCCATTTTTAAATAAAAAGTGATTTTTTCTGAAGAACTATTTAAATTAAAATAAGTGAGTTTATAAAATAATAAAATCACCAATTAAAGATTTTATTAATGAAACATATATGTAATATATTCAATCTGATGTTTAAAAATAATCTTATATATTTTCTATACATGATATAACAACCAATTAAATTTTTTGGATAAAAAAGTATTTTTTATAAAATGCTGTTTTTCCACCTTTTGATGGATACCCCATCTTAAATATATATTTTAACACATTCTATTATTAAAATTGACAAAATAAATTATTCATTGGATGTGGGATTGAAAAATTTTCTTTAGATAAATTCTTTATATATTTCTAATACGTTTAAGGTTTTGATGAAAATTAACAATATAATAATTTTTAATTAAAAACATATTTTTTCTTCAAAATAATTTATATAGATTAGTTATATTATTTATGTTTTTTATAGTATAAATATATTATATTTTTCTCAGTTAATATAATTTAGTTCATTGGAGTAAATTTGAATTTTAATTTAGATGTACAAACATTTCAATCATTTGTGATGTTTTATCTTGTAAAACTTTTTTCTCATTCTGAATATGAGATTAATTTCAAAATAAATAAGATAACTTATGTGTTTAAAATTTTGAAAAAAATTCCCATAATTGGAATCAGTGGGTCCAATTTTTGTTGATAGATTTTTTTGGGAAAATAAATAGTAATGTCAGTAACTTTTTATTTACAATAGTAAGAAAGTAAATTGGGAAATTAAAATTAAAAATAATATTTTATAATTAACATAATAGTATTCTTAATATCATTTGATGATGTTTTTTCGACATAAATTTTCCTTGGGTAGAAATTGTATCCTTTGGATGGACTTGGAAGAGATTTGAAAATTTGTTATTTTTAAATTATATAATAGTTAAATATGTCTTATTCAAATATTAATAACTTTATTATTTTTAAAATAATGTTATAAAAATGTTAAATTAGACTATAAATACTCAGTTTTATTCTATAATGTTTTTTTATCATTTTAATTTATTAGTAATTTTTATTAAATAAATAATTACCTTAATGTCTTATACAGTGGTAATGATAAAAATAATAATTTTGTTTAAATGATGATAACTGCTAAAAGAAAAAAATGTTGAGCAAATATTATTTCTCAAGTAGATATCAACTAAAATCATTCAATTTTAATGTTATTTACAATTTACATCCATATCAAAATGATTTTTAAACATATAAATTTTAATTTATAGTGATGTAATAGTTGTCACATTCAAGTTTAAATAAATATAACCTTTTGTATATTGGCCTCTCTAGAAGATATATTAGACTATAATTATTAAAATGAAATATAGAATAATTTCAATTTTTATATTGTTTTATTTTAAATTATTTAACAAAAAAATATGTAAATTAAATAATTACAAAAAATTGATGTAGTAATAAATTTATTAATCGATTTATCAAATTAATGTTATAAAAAATATTAAAATACATGTGATTTGGGATAATTAATTAGTCCAAAGAAATTTTTAGATAACTATCAAACATTAATGATATATAAAATATTTTATTATTGGTTATAATCTTATATTTAAATTTTAAAAAATTCATGAAATGAATAGTTTCAAAAATGACAGTTCTGATATTTTGTCAAATTAAGGATTTATTAAAATATATAAAAATCCTAAAATATTTTAAAAAATATAAAATAAATTTTTTATTGTCTAAAATTTTATAAATTTCTCATTTACTGTATATTTGACTAAAAAATTAGTAAAAATTATACACATCGAATATTGAAGTATTAATTACCATAGTTAAAATTATAATATAACATTTAAGGTAAATTAAAATTATAAGGTACAATTTGACAACAAAACATTATTAAAATTTATTGGATGATGATATTAAAACCTTATGTCAACTAATATTCTATCATATTTCATTTATAATGATTTTTATGTGCTTTAATTTTATTATAAATTAAACTTTTTGGAGATTCCAAATGTTCCTCTCGCCACAATTATAAAAGGGCCTATAGTCCGTCACAGTTTTAGGACACATTAAGATTTAATTCTTGGATAGACCCATAAACATTCCTTTATAAACTTCCCTATTTACATTATATTAGTTTCATTCCTCTCATATGACCAACTCTCTATCCTCCAAATTAAATTTTTATTTCATTTTGAAAAGATCCCACATGGGGTAAAACGTTAATCCTCGCAAAAGAAACAAACCAATGCAGCATAAAACAACCACGAGACCGATAGAAAAAGCATACCTCACTGGGTTGGTCACCCAGCTGGATCAGCCCAGTACTTCCACTCTAAGTCTTTGATGTCGATGTCTGGGTGTGAGGGGACGAAACCGTCTAACATAGTTGCAAGAAAATCCATCAACACCAGAAATGTGTCTATATCAACCGGGGAGAAAAAATCCAGGAACAAAACATCATATTGAGATGTATACCACGCCATCTTTTCTAGGCTAAGATTCTCTGGATACCTTCCCTGCTCGAGTCCCTCCCACTCCTCCACTGTTAAGGCCTCATCTCCAAGTATTGACATACTGATCTCTTCTTTTGTAGCCTTCCTGAACTTACTGAACGCCGCTATAATCATGCCATTAAGAAGAATGGGTCTCACAGAATACCCCTTCTGGTCACCCAAATCTGAATTCTCCTCCGAGGGGATGTTGTCTAAGAGAGCTTCTGAAGAGTTTCCGTCACAGCTTTGGCTCATGACCCCCCCCCCCCAGAGAAATTCCCTTCCTTCCCACGGCTCTAGTCACCATTTGTTTCGGAAGGTAGGAATAGTATTTCTTTTTCTTGGTCTTCTTCATTGCAGGTGCTGGAATGTCCCCATAATCCCAAGATTATTTTTCCCTTTCTGCCTGCCTGAGCGAAAAGAACCTTCAACAAGAACATTCGCTTCTCAGTCATAAGATGAAGTATTAACATCAATAATCTCTCTACCTTTAATGAAAAACATTCGAGGAGAAGAAATATTATCCATAACCTGACTTGGTTCAACACCTCCAACTTTCTTCTTAATCTTTTTGGATCTCACTACTGTCCAACCATTGTCTTCATTGGAGTTAGGGATAGCCTCTCCTAGAGGAATTGTGGTCCCCTATTCTTCTGGTTGTACATTAGGACATACCCTTTCTATGCCCGTGTTTTCCTGTTTGTTAGGGGGGCTTAACACCACCCCTGGGGAGTTACATTGCTCACCCCTAACTGTTGGTACCTCATCCATACATGTAGTCCTCACTTGAGAATGCATGTTCATATACTTCCCATCTTTTCCAACCTACTCTCTATCATTTACGAGAATATTTAAGGGGAGCTCATCTAAGAATATGTAATATCCAATACTGACTATTTCAATATTATTTCTTCTTCAACATCTTATTTGATTATTTTTAAAGTGTAAAGTAATATTTCTAGCATCATATATATGATGAGATGTTAATATTATTTTGAAATATAAATATCTGATCTTCTACCAATCCTAAGAAAAATAAAATCACCATGTGTGTGTGCGTACAACTTCCCTTCTCCACGGTGTGGTGTTTTCTTTTTTTTATCACCACCTTTATAGGTTGATTATAATTATAGAAATTTACATTTATCATGATTAAAACATGATATTGGTTATTTAAAAACATATATACCAAATATTTCCGTATTTTTTAAACAATTTATGTAATTATACTTTCGATCATGATTACATACGACCAACTATCTCCACGTAGGGATGTGGTTAGTCTTCCTTATTCACCATTCAATAATTTATATATCATTTTATATAATAAATAAAAATGATATTTAATATCTTAATATCATTATGATACTGAAATAAAAATATATTATGTATATAAACCAAAAAATTATATGGTGAAACATGCATAAAACATGAAGTAGTTAACACTTGAAAGAAGAGTACTAATGTTATTAATAAATAGGTAATAATATTATAACATATGATATCATAAAAAATAATATGAACCAATAGTATGTTAATAACATTATTTAAAACATTATATAGAATTTTGGGACATGTACTAAGTAACCAATAACTAATATAAATAATTTAGGTCTCCATTTTATTTCTGTGTGAAACAATCCTTACACACCAATGTTTAGTTATACGTTTTGTACATAGTTCCCTTTAATGTATTATATGATTTTTATTTTTTATGTTTTGGTTGTTTAAATACTTTTTTTTATCTCAATTTCCTAGGATTTTAGTATTCAAATGTTACAAAATGAGTAAGGTAGTTTTTCTGTCAATATGACTTCATTGAGAACAATGTTTTACTATGAACTATTGTTCTTTCAAAATGGGTAAACACTACCATTTGACATGTTATATCAGGAATATAATTATTTTAATGATTCTTTAATCTTATTGTCATGTTAATATTTCTTGGGGTATATGATTAAAATGTTTCAAATTGTTATGGGAATACTGAATAATTAAAATATCATTTTCATCATTAAATGTTTTTAAAAGATCTCAGAAACTCATTTTCTAGAAAAAGGGATTTAAAAAAGTTTTCATGATTCCTTTATATGTTTTCATGGGTATGGTTTTCAAAATTTTTTTTGTCATTATATAATATATTTATGTTTATTTTCGATGAAAATGGTTTGAAAAATGTTTTATGCTTCAAAAATAATTTTTCAAAGCATAAAGGATATTTTCCTCATGAATTATTATTTAGTGATCTCTCATGATTATTTTTCATCTATGATAATATCATTTTTTGTTACTTATGTTTAACTGGGGATATTATTTAATTATATAATTCTTTTTCATTATTAAAATTATTTATGTCTATTATGGAATGAAATTTATGAAATTCAATTCTTTTTATTGGTTTTATTGTGATTGAATCCATTTCATCCCATGTGTTTGGATGTAATGAATGATTGTATGTTCTTGTGGAACAAATTTGTGAGGTTTTCTTTATGTTATGGTTGAGACCTATATTTCTCTCCAATGAAATGGGTAAATATGGATAACTCATGTTTTATATATGTTATAAGTGAACCAAATTTCATGTTTAAAATGGTATGCATTTTCCATGTTTTCATGTCCATAATTTAATAGTGGACCTAATTTCAATGTTCATATTTTTATGCAAGGGAATGATTTCATTTGGTAATTAGTAGACCAATTACTATTTAAAAATGTTCATAAAGTTACATGTTTATGTCTCTGACCCAATTCCATGTCTTACGTTAATGTTATAATTTCATGGATTTTGTTTTCTGATTTCATTGTGATCAATGAATTATGAACTACCATTATTTTTTCCATGAATCATAATTTTGATATGTTTTATATATGGTATGATTTTTAAAATTTATGTTCATGATTTTACATTCTTAATTTCATGTTCTATTTTATATTTTCCTTTTTTAACCGTATTGATATTCTTATATCACCATTATCATATTCTTTCTTTTCCATAGGATATAATGAATGGTATTTGGAAGGAAAACTGAAGGGGAAATAATTATAAGAGATGTTAATGATCTTTCACCAAATTATAATATTATGTTCCTTGTTTGCAAAATAAGGAAACAAATATAGTATTTTGGAATCAATTTGTTTGATGTATTAAAAATTGATAAAATGTAATGTAATGTCCATTTATGCCAATATTAGGTCATTATAGTTAGTATCTGATTGAAGGATTAGTTATACTTTGGAAACTATGATGTGAAAACTTTTTCAAGACCCCGATATATATTTATAAGGATATGTATTGGTATGTCCTTATAGATAAGTATTTGTATAGAATAAAATCATAGAATTTTGGTAACTATCTTGAATAACATAGGACTAAATCTATGGTTTCCTTTATTGAAATGTTATAACTAATTTCACATAGTTTTCATCTATGATAATTGTTTCTCACATATTTTTTTGTACTTTTTCAACAGATATAACTAGATAGAATGTTCATATCATAGAATGTTTCACATGTGGAAATTATATGAATTTGGAACATAAATTTCTAAAGTGTCAATATCATAGGGAAATCATGAATTGTGTGATAGTATTTTTTATATTTCTAAATATATATACATTTTAAATGACTAGGGAACATTATGGGATGTTCTAGAATTATTGTTTAAACTAAACCTAAGAATCTTGGTTAGATTAAGGTTGAGGAACTTTAAAACATGAATCATATTTCAGAAATGAATAATAAGATGGATCATGAGTAATGTTTTAAGAATAACGATGTAGTATTTAGGTGATCATGTTTCATAATATAATGATTATGTTATAAAAATCATGATATATTAATGTGTTTTCATAATAATTTATTCTTTATGAATTGGAAGTGATATGTTTCATAGTTCTAATGACAAAAAAATTATTTAAGGGTATGATGATATATTTTTAGAACACATGGTTATGAGAAATATTACCCTTAATATAAAACTTATTTTTAGATAAATTTTTTAGATAAATATATGTTGGATAAGAATAATTAAATTTGATGACACTAATTTAACGGTAACTAATTTAGGATTTTTCTCAATAGTTTTTTATTACCATGGATATAGTATACATCTTTTTGGGAAATATGTAATATACTCTATAAGCTTTCAAATAAGGAAACATGTATTTTTTCAATAAGGATATATGGTAATTATATATATTACCATTACCCAAGAGAATACAAGATGAAGTCATTCAAATGTATTGAATGTGACAAAAAAGAGATACCTTATGATATACTGTGGATACAGTTTAGTCCATGTTAGTGAACCTCATTCAAATGATTTTGAATTTCAGCTTTCAGAATGATTGTATGGTTTAATTGATGGAACATTTAATCTATAATTATGATCACGTTTTTCAGAATAATGTAATATATCACCATATGTGGACTTATCTATATTTTATAACTATTTCTAACCTTATTTTTATGATAAATATACATGGAATGACCAATAAGACTATTTATGTATCACATGATATTTTTGTGCTTCAGGAATAAAAAAATCAACTTCATTTAATTAAATAAGAGATGAAGTGGAAATTATTCAATGCATGACCATTTGTGAGACTATACAGAAATCAAGTAAGTAAATCTTCTCCCGAAAATTATTCAACATTGGAAAAATGGATTGTGATGTAATGGGTGTCTTATTATCATTATTTTTTATAATACCAATGAACTCATTCGTGTTTCTGTAGATTTTTTGTTACTTTCTATGGATCCTCAACATTATTATGATTTGTCGTCTTTATCTATCTATATGATTATTTATGTTTTCCCCAATGCCCAAATCTTCACATATGTTCTCATATGTAGAGACATAGTTATGATTTACTTTGGATAACTATAATTTTCCTCATATTATTTTTTAAATGGATGTTATATTATTATTTATGATATGGGATTCTATGAATGAATCATTCAAGTATTAAACGTTTTATAAAACATACAATTTTGTGGTTGAAATTCATTTTAAAGGGTTAAAATTTTACACCCTATGTTTTTATGAGATATATTATTTTAATTCTCTTTTTTTCTTATGTTGGACAATACACCATGTTAATATTGCACTACATGATACACTGAATTTTCTTGTTGTATAAACAACATTATGATTCGCTTGTATTATAGACACTTTCAAGTTCTTTTTTATGGAATTCGTTTAATAAAAGATCGAGGTTTAAAAACAAGTAAATATTGTCATGTTACCTTATAGCATAGCCATAATAATGGTAGGTATGATCTTTATTATATTAATTAAGAAATAATGATCTTCACATGTATATATATTTAATTATTTAGTCACAAATTTATTACAAATAACAATAAAATTAATTTTAAGTAAATGGAAATATTTTTCAGAAAATAAATTTTAATGTAAAGAATTGTATTTATAAAATAATTAAATAATTTTTATAGATTATTATAATTATATATATATATATGTAATATATTCAATATTAATTTTAAAATTCATTTTATTTTTTTTCTAGACATTATATAAGAACAAATTCAATTTTTTGGATTAAAGATGTATTTGAAAAAAATGTAGTTTTTCCAACATTTATTTGAACACTAATTTTAAATGTAGTTTTATACAATTTTTTATATTATATTTCAAAAATATAAACTCTTTCATTATTATAGGGATATATTAATTTACTTTTGATGAATTGTTTATATATTTCTGATATGTTTCACATTCTGAATAATAATAAAAATATACTATATTTTAATTGAAAAAAAAAATTTCCATAGACTTTTTAGTTTATATTATATTATTTTTTGGATAAAATGTATAAATAAATTAAATTTTTATTAGTTAATATATTGTTTGAAATTTTCATTATTTTTATATTTAATTTAGATGTAAAAACTTTTGAATCATTTTAAATGATTTAACATTTATGACATGTTTTCTCATTCCTATAATGAAATTAATTTTAAATTACTTACTGAAACATATGTGTATTGAATTTTAAAAAATGGAGTCGATAATTGGAATCAGTGGGTCCTTATTAAGTAAATAGGGTTCTTTTATTTTTTGGGCATATGAATATTAACTTTAATAAATTTTTATTTACCATCTAAAAATGGTAAATCGGTTAATTTATTGTGGAAATAATATTATAAAATTACCATAAAATTTTCTTAATATCATTTGATGATTTGTGTTGACCTAAAAATTCCATGGGATGAAATGGTATCCTTTGGAATCCACTTGGATGAGATAAGGGAATTTAATATATTTTGTTTATACAAAGCTTAAATATATCTTACTCAAATTTATATAAATATTTCATTTTTAATATAAGTTTATACCAATGAAAAATTATGAAATAATTACTTGTTTTACATCTATTTTTTTTCTCTTTCATGACAATTTGTTTGTAATTATTTGGAAATAAATAATTACCATAATGTATTATACAATGATGATGACCAATATAATAATTTATTTTAAAGTTATAATCACAATTAGAATATAAAAATTCATGATAAAATATTATTGGTTGAGTATATCTCGACCATAATCATCAAAGGGTCAAATTATAGTCCATTTGGATATATAAGAAAATGATTACGACACTTATATTATTTTATTTATTATGATCATAAAGCTATCACATTCGTGTTTTAATAAATATAACATTTTCAATATATGATTTTCTGAAAGATATATTAGAATATAAATATTCTTCAAAAATATAGAATAATTATCTTCGTTATAGTTTTTTATTTTTTATTTATAACAAATATATAATTATATTAAATAATTACACAAAACTCTTCTTGTAGATATTTTATTCATGGAAATATCCAATTAATGATATTAAAAATCATAAAATACATATAATTTAGAATAATTAATATATAAAATGAATTTTATTGATTAAAATGAACCCTTAAAGATATGATAAAATACATGGATTGATGTTAAAATCTTAGCATGTTACTTTGAAATATTCTGGAAATGACTAGTGTCAAAAATGATACTATTTATATTTTGTCAAAATATTTTTTTATTAAATTATTTAAAACTCATAATATATTTTTGAATTAAAAAATAATTATTATATGTTCTATAATATTTTAAATGTTACATTTATGGTTTTGACCAATAATTAGTCAAAATTACACTCTTTTAATATTGAATCATTTATTAGCTCTGTTAAAATTAAACTAGAATAATTAATGGTTAATTAAAATTATGATACATAAATTTAAAAAAAACTTGTGTAAAATTTAATGGTTGATGATATTAAAACATTATCTGATATAAAAGTCAAAATAAGGATATTTTTAGGTTTTTATATGTGTTTTTAATATAATATAAATTAATATTATTTGTGATTTCAAAAGTACAACTCACCTCAATTATATAATTGAATATTCTCCCCCACTTCATTAATTTACATTGAGCCTTCAAAATTAGATATCCCTTTCCCATTTCCCTTCCAATCATTCCTAGTCACATTCTAGAGGTTAATTTATTAACACATTACTAACCATAGTTCCATTGATATAAGATCTAGAGGGAGCTCATCGAAGTAAAAGTAACCTCATCTTTTGATTCTTTCAAAATTATTTATTATTCTACTTCCTCTTCATGATTAATTTCCATAATAAAGTAATAAATTTTTTATCATTTAAATTATCATATTTAAATATGATTATAAGAAACCATTTTAAATCTTCAACCCAACATATTAAAATGACATCACCATGTTCTTGTATGTACGGATTATTGTCTCCACATTGTGGTGTCATCTATTTTCATCCCCACTTTTCCTGGATGGGAATAATGATGGAAATATGTATATATATATACTGTGAATATAACTAGATATTGGTTCTCTAACAACCTATATACCATACAATTCTTTAAGTCGTTACTATTAATGGAATGATACCATCACTTATGTGTACATACGACCTACCATCTTTATGATGGGATGTGATTGATTTTACATATTCTCTATAAAATAATGATTATATCATCATATATAATGAATAAATATAATATTTACTATTTTAATATAATTTTTGAAATGAAATATGTATATCCTATGTGCATGAACTAAATCTTATACGACAAAACATGTATAAAAACATGAAGCAGTTAACACCTGAAAGATGAGTAATAATGTTATTAACAAACATGTAGTAATATAGTCACATATGATATCATAAAAAGGAATATAATCCAAAAAAATTGATAACATTATTTAAACCCTTATACAAGTGGTTCAAAGTAATATAAAGGAACTCACGCCTAAGTTAATGGATTTATGTATAACTTTTATTTCAATGGGAAACATGCGTTATATACCATATGTTTCTTGTACATAATTTACAAACAAACCAGTAATATATTCAATGATTTTTATCCTTTATGTTATGGTTATTTGTATACAAATTCTATGATATATATTTCATGGTATTTTATGGTTCAAATATTACTAATTGAGTATGGTAATTCCATCCTAATTTTCCATATTTTAGATACATGTTTTATTATGTACCTATTATCATTAAAAATATTTATGCACTACCATTTTCAAGTTATATTTTGAATATACTTATATTGATGATACATTAAGCTTATTTTATTGTAATTATATCATTGTAATTATGATTCTAATTTCTCAAAGTTGTATGAGTCCCTTTGACCTGTTTAATGATTCATTTCCTCAAGAAATGTTTTAAAATCATCATAAACTCTTTTTATGGTATGTTATTTAAAACTACTATCAAGCTCCCTTCATCTGTTTTCAAGGTAATCATATTTCAAAAATATTTCCAATAATTCATTAAATATTTTCATGTTAATTTTTTAGGAAAAGAGTTTTAAAAATATTTTAGGCTTCAAAATCCACTATTCAAAAAATAGAGGATATTTTCCTCCAAAATTATTTTCAGGTGATATATCAAGATTATTTTCATACTAAGATAACATTATTTGATGTTACATATTTTTTACTAATAATATAATTTAATTATTTAATTATTATTATTTCCAAAAATGATTTATGTTTATGAGGGAATGATATTTATGAATCTCTTTTTATGGGTAATATTATAATTGAATCCATTTCTTTACATGTGTTCTGATATGATGAATAATTTTATGTTCTTTTGGAACACATATGTATCATTTTCATTATGTGATGGGTGTGGCCCATATATCCCTCCAATTCCTTGGGTAAAGATGGATAACTCATAAGGTATATATGTTATTTCCGACCATGATTTTAAGTTCATGATTCTATGTGTGGAACTAGTTTTCACATCCAATAATTTATGACTGTACCTGGTTACCCTGTACATATGTTAATTCAAGGTCTGGATTTCATGTCCTTAATGAGTGAACCTATTAGAAATTATACATGTTCACATAGTTTTATGATTATGTCTCTTCCATAATTTCATGTATTATATTAATGTTATTATCACATGGATTTTGTTCTTGGATTCCATTATGATTAAGTATATATAAACATCCATGATTTATTCCATAATATAAGTTTTTGATATATGTTACATATGGTATGACATTCAAAAGTTATGTTCATGCTTTTACATTCTTATGTTCATCTTTTGATTTATATTTATGTTGTCTACCCTTACTGATAATTTGATATCACCTGTATAAAGAAATGTTTTATATATTAAAACTAAAGGGGTTGATCATTATGGGACCTGAAGAAGATATTTCAAAAAATTAGAAAAATGTGTTCTATGTTACCAAAGTCACTAAAATAATATTGTATTTGGGTATTTTTTTGTCAATGTATTAATTATTCTATAAAACTAACAAAATTTCTATGTATCTTATGCTTGGGTCATTAGAGTTGTGAATCCATAAAATATCCATAGATTCCATTATAGTGGGTGTGAAATCACTCTTTTTTTGGAGTTGATAAGAGTATACAAGGATAATTTATATCTAAAATACAATAAAAGTAACTGTTTTAATTTCCCATAATATTTACATTTCATTAACATTACATTGATACGGAGTAAAAAATAATTAAAAAGGTCAATTGACCTTCCCTCTTAACCATTCCACCATTCTCATGAGGACAAAACAATAATGTATATAAAAATATGATACATAAAAAGTTATCATTTTCCCTTAAATTATTTTATACTCAAAATTTTAAATAAATTACTCCATTTACTTATAATTGGTCAATAAATTGATTGTAAGGCAATAATTTTTTTTCATCCGATTTATTATTCAGTTAATAATATTCATTCTGTCATATCTAGCTGCTTGGATAAATATGATATAATATTTCAACCTTAATTCATTTAATTTCAATGTAGATATTAAAAAATTCTATCAAATAAAATGAAATAAAAAAATTTGTATTATAAAATATTGGGGGTCTATAATAGTGTTGAGTAGACTAGAAAATAATTTAGGAACTTCTCTTATAAAATGGGAATAATTCATGAGAAGACAATACCAGTAACTCCAATGTAAAATGGAGGGGGTGAAATAATTAATTGGACATTAATATCTAAACCATATACTATGAAGTATCACTCAATAATTCATAAAAATATTTAGATAGAGGTTCTCAACATGTTGGAATATCTCAAAAATAGAAGTCTTAATCAGACGTTGATGAGGAACTTTCAAAGTAATTATGGGATTAAATATAGACCATATGTTTAACAACACTGAATCATTGGTAGTTTTTAATATTTACAAATTAATGTTAAATATAAAAATAACATTTAGTATAAATCCAAAATTTATTTTTCCTTGGTTATAGATATGAAATTATTGGATATTATTTATAAGATAATGAAAGAAAACAAATCATCAGGGGAAGATTTTATTTTTTCAATGAAAATGTTCTATGGAATGATTAAAACTTATTTAACATTTAATTTGTATAAAATTAAACTATTTATGTCATGTTTGATAAAAATAGTGTTACCGGGAGATTGATCTTTAGATAAAAGTCATATATAAGAGAAAGAAATTAACATAAGTTGAAGGGTAACACTAAAAAATTTCCAAATTGTTATATTGTGGATGAATCTCACGTGTGACCACCAAACATATGAACTCTATAAGTTAGAGTACCAAATTTTCTACTACTAAAAGAAATATTTTATCTATAAAGTTCAGAGTATCCAATTTTATTGAGGAGATCAACCATAATTTGTAGAATACTTCAAAGGATTGAGTCTAATAAATTGTTTACATTTAACATATGTTGTTGAACTCAAATATATAGAATAATATGTATTGATCTGTGATGGAAAACAGAGGGTTTCATCTATGAATTAATAGATGAATTCAATAAAATTTAAAAAAACATGAGATATGGATAAACTAATGGAAGGAAAAAAGAACAGTTGAGAATCATTTGGATTACTATATTAATGTGGAGGCAGGTGGAATGAAAATATATAAGAAAAAAAATTTAATTAAATTTTTTAAATATAAGTAAGGTGATTATTTTAGGTAAATATTTTCACCAGTAGTTAACGAATATACCACCAGTATGTTGAAAATTATGGATTCAAGATATTATTAGAATCATGAGAAGATTCATATTAGTACAAATTTCCATAATGCTGCGTTAGAAGAAGATAATTACCCTGTTAATCCAATATATTTTTAATTAGATAGACCTATAATTATTTACATGAATTGAAAACAATGTTATATGGCCTAAAGAATGAACTCTCAGAGTGGAATTGAAAATTCTATGGGATTATTTTTTAGGAAGGGTTTAAGAGATATAATCTCAACAATTATTCTTAAAATATGTAATGTGATGATGTAACAATAATTATATATAAATATTTTATTTCGATTACATTTTTATTGATTCAGTAGAAGATATTAAAAATTAAAAATTAAAAATATGTATTCATATATATTATTTATGAAATATATCAATAAATAAAAGAAGATATTAGGGATTATGATTGAGAGACATAGGAGTGATGTAACATTTGATCTATCTAGGTAATATTATATATAGAATACCAAAAAATGTCTTTTCATTATCATTTACAAATTATTTACTACTCCACTTTTTGAATATTACTAATTTTCTAAATCAGATGATCATGTGTCAAATGAATAGTGTTGGTACATGATGGAAGTGTCATATGGTTCAACTATTATAATTTTAATGTATTCTATTATTTTTACTCAGATGGATATTTTTTCAATATATGTTTTATGAATACTTACACCTAACAAAGGTAATGAACATTGTAGTATTTTTATATAGATCCTTTGGTATTATTTTAATATGTAAAATACGGCTCTTTGTTTTGGGGAGGAATGTACATTGTAAGGATTTATTTATTTGGAATTCACTTTATATTTATATACATAGAAGAGAACAACCATATTCATAATTATATATAGAGTGAAAAGATACAATTTTATGTCATGACATAAGAAGATCATTAGATTATGTACAAAATAGTTTGAGCATATAGAAGTAATATTAGAAAGGAAAAGGTAGTTTTTGGACATGTTTTCATAAGGAACTTGGTAGATGTGCCGAGGGGTGAACTTTATTCTGTGTTAATCAGAGTACAATTCATTTTGAAAAAAATATCTTTTAATATAAATTCAAAAACCATATCGACTTGAAGTACTAATCCATCATAAATATGATAGAGGATATTTTGTTAGATCTCTAAAATATAGTGGGGATCCAAATTTTGGTTGAAATTTCCAAAAATGTTTTAACAAGGGAATGGAATAATAAGAATCATGCCTTAGAGGGGAGTGTATTAATATAATAATTTTGACGAAAAATAGATAATTTTTATTAAAAATAATAAATGGTTTTATTTATAAATTACATTAGATGATTCTCATGAAAATTTCATTATGTGGATTATTGTTTTGTTGTAAATCATTGTTTTGGAATTTTGGAAGATTAATCATTGGGGATATGTTTTCTAGAAATATGGTTAGTGGCATAATGAATAGAATTGATTTACAGAAAGAGTTGTTTGGTAGTTGGATCTAGGAACATATAATGTTTAGATATTCTGATAGTGTCTCAATGGTACAGGATATTTGATGAATCACTAGAAGGAGGTGTCTTTATTGAATTTTCTCTAATTTTACCAATGAAAATGATCACATACAACAAGGATACTAGAAATCAACAATGAAATCACATATATAGGCTTAATGAGAATTTCATAAGGTTGTGTGACATAGAAAACTGAATAAGTTTAATTTAAATGGGGTTTGTACTTAAGATAATGGTGTATCAGACACATGTATAATACATATCGATTATGTACAGTGTATAAAAGTTTTATTGAGAATTACTCTTATGTAAGGAATATTATTAAATGCTTATGTAATTGAAAGAAATGTTTTTACTTTCTATGAATGAATGTAATGATTTCGTAATTACTCTTCAATATGTATGGTAATTCATCTTAAACTTGTTTACATCATTGTATTTTACTACATCGTTTATTTACATTACTTGTATTTCCATTACATTGAATATTTTTTAATTTTCAACTTTGTTGATTGTTATGTTGACTTTGTGTTTTTGGTTGGCTAACCTAAATTCTTATATATAGTATACCTAGTCAAGGGGAATGCAATTATAGAGGTGTTTCTTTTTTTGTGAGCTACTATGTGTGATTTTTTTTGGTTTGATATTTATTCTCCTGATAGTTCTGTAAGACATTGATTCGATCAATGTTTTGTCTCCCCCAACACATAAGATCATGCAATGAGAATGAGATAACACAAACCATTCTTAGGTGATGATCCAGGGGAGACTATTACTAACCACTTCTCGATGAAGATATTAGGATGTCATATGTGATGGTCATAGGATGCATTATGTGAAGAGTGTAAGATCCCTAAGGTGACAATGTTGTGATAATACAAGTTCCCTCTGTGATGAGCATATGACGCCTTATGTGATGATGTATAAATGACATTTGGGGTGAGATAGGTATTCTTATAATCATTAATCGTAGATGTATATAGTGATGAAAATGATATGAACCATTATCTCCGATGCAACAAGCATGATATTCCCTTGTGTCCCGAAATGAGAAAGTTCAAATGGGCCTCCAACTATGAGTAAGCTCAATAACTTCTTCAGTCTATTTACCAATATATAGAATGAATCATAAAGACAATATCATGAAGAAGTCCCACACTATGAGTTTCTTGGTAAAATTTCCTTATATTCAACTCTCTATGACAATAAATTACTCATTTGTGGTGTGGTTTCATGATATTTTAAAATAAAAACATTTTTTCATTTCAAAAAACCTTAAAAGAAAAAACATGGATAATTAAATGAAACAAAACTATGTGGGTTCTGATTCACATCATAAGGATATGTAGGAACCCCATTTCATGGTTCATATCCTGACATCACATCACCTTCTCTACCTTTTCATAGGAGTTCAATTCCACCCTAGTTGGAAATAAATTCTAGAGTTCCATCATATATTGTTAAAAACAATGGAGTAATTAAAAAATAAGATCAAATGAGAGATAATAAAATTACCAAATGAAATTTTCTCTTAATTAAATGTTGTCTATCAGTTGATTTCTTATGGATAACTATTTTTTATAAGGAATTATTAAAAAATATTTCTTTAATAATTAAGATTGTCTTATATTATATAATTGTTCCACCCCCAAATGTATGGTGATCTCGACCTCCCATTATCTCAACTATAATGTGCAACCTTTAGGGTCATTGGTAAAGGTATAAAAGAATAAATACCTTTTAATACCTGGAACACATCATCTAAAAGTGATTTGGTGTTGGTGAGTAGTGGAAATAGACATATTATATAATGTGTGAGTGCAGAATATAAAATAAAATAAATTGATTTTTAATATAGTATTTTTACATTTAAATAACTTCTAAAATGGGATTAATGAGAGGTAAGGAGTGATAAATCATAAATAATATGACAAATATGTTTATATAATCTATGTATAATTACTATTGAAAAATATAATATTTTTTAAAATATATTTATGGAGATAAAATCTTAAATAAGAAAGGAATGAGTGACATGGGATCCCTTACCTTTCTCTTTAACTCACCTCATTTAGATTCTCTCTAAAACCATTTTAGAAGGGTATTTTGGATATAATTTAGCCTTATAAACATACTAATTTAATTTTTAAATGGTGATTATTTATAATATATTGATATAACTAATCATAGGTTTATATCTCAAAGGATTTCATGAGTCCCCTTATATATACATGATAGTTTGAAATTTTCACAAATATTCAATATTTAAGGGTAAAAAATATAAATATTATTTATAAGGGGTTGAATAATTATAAAATACAATATATCATGGACCATAAATCATCCATATATGTTTCAAGATAAATTTTTCATGATTTTTTATTAGTTTATCAATCAATTTTCAAATTAAATAACAATGAAATTAAATTAAAGTGTTTGTCTTATAATTTGACTTTAAAAATATATAGATATATTTTGAATGAAACCATAAATATTTAAATCATTTAATGTCTATCATATGAATTTTTAATTACCATGAATTTATGTAATTAATCAAAACATTATCACTTTTAATAATTTTAAACCAATATTTTTTACTATTCTCCAGCTTGCACAAGAGCTATGTTGGGACTACATAAGTGTTTTGGACAATTATAAAATTATTAAATATTAAAAATTAGTTATTTAAATAACTAATATTTATTATTAATTATTATATTTTATTTATTCCCATTAATATCATGACAACATTTTCATGATAATAATTTTTTTCTGACCATATGTATGTTTTGGGTAGGAATCAGACAATTAACGTGTCATATAATATTAGAATTAATACATACACATCAAAATAATAGATTAATACTAATATTTACATAACAATATCAATAAGTTTCTTATAGTTTCTCAAACATATCACATAAAATTCAATTTAACCCTTTCCTATGTTGCACAAGCAGTGTGTAAAGATTCTTAGGTATTTTCGTATTTACCATAACAAAAAAATAATTTAAATTATTTGAATAATATTCATATGATATTTTTCTGTATATTATCATGTAAGCTATATTATATATATTTTTTATAAATTTCTATATCATTATTTATATAAATTTATAATAAGATTTTTTACTCTACTAAAACAAAAATTCGAATTTGAAAAGGAATTTTGAATTCAAATGTATTAATCAACTTATAACCCCATTGAGTTGAAATATTGAAATTTAATATAAAAAATATAAAAAATCATATAAATATAATTAATAATATAATTAATAATATTTTTCTATAATCCATTAACAAAATATTCAACATGAATCAAATTTAATATTTTCTATCATATCTGAATATTTATAACATTTTTGAATAACCCCTTCCAAATAATAATTCCAAGAGTATTATTTATTTATTATCTATTTAATTAAGATAATCCTACAATTATTAATTTATATATTTAAAAAAACTATTCATATATTAATATAATATATTATTTTGAATAAAAAAATTTCTTTCTCTAATGGAAACCCATATTTTTATTTCAATATCATAATAATAAATATCAATATAAATATATAGAATTTAGATATATATACATTTTGATAATATATAATAATTAAATGATTCGTTAAATATATTAAAATAAGAAATTGGGCTATAAAAATATAATTATAATTTAGACAGTACTTCTTTTATGTCATAAATTCAAAAAATAAATTTTAAATATATAATAAATATATAATTCATTATATAATATCTTTTATGACATGATATATATACATTTTGATATAAATATTTTGTTTAATAAATATAAACTCTTAATATGAATATTAATAAAACATAAAAATGATTTATTGTTAGGAATATATAGGTTTTCATACATACAATCACCTAAAATCCATTACATGTTCAACAACAATGACCCTCCAAAATTAGAGACATCAAAATAAAAAAACTACTCCAAATAAAACTCATTGGGAAACCTAAATGATTTTGAATAATTTCATCAGATAGAAAACGTTTAGCTTTAATTAATTTCAAATATATATAACTAAGGGACTCATTTAAGTGATGTAAAAGTTTCACCAAAAGATACATATTAAAATAATCAAAAAAATTTACTCTAATTACACAAAAAAGTTTAGTCATACAATGTTTATCCTACGAAAAAGCGAATACTACTTTTATCATCCACTTTTCCTAATTATAATTTAACCAATTGCATATGATTACTTAGACAGAGTATGTTGGGAGTCTAAAAATGTCACATGATAAATGTATTAAATGATTTAGAAGCTAATTATATAATAATTTCCTTCCCTTGATGTGGTATATATTATTTTATTTCCAATATTTAACCCTATTCCAATCCCCATCTTGAATAAAAATGATAAATTTAAAAATATCATTAAATATTTATAACCCCAAATATTTAATATGATTCAACATCATCTTCTTACCAATATATTACAAATATAATCATAAATATCACAAATAACTCCTATATAGAATGAAAACTAGTATTTAAGAAAATTACCTCTTTAATCAATTCATTTTTGTACTTCTCAAGAATTTCCATAATACCACGGCCTTCCCCTTAGGGTACTATATATAAAATATGTAAATAATCAATAATAAAATTCATAAATCCTTGGGACATTCCTACATGAAATATAACCATTTACTTAACCCATAGAAACTTCAACTAAAAATTTCTTGAAAAGGAATATAATTAAAAAATTGGTTGTTAAAGATTGTATCAAATTTTATTATTCATATAGATGTATTTATATTTTCTAAAAAATAATTTTAAAGACAATAACATAATATGTAATAAGTCTTTATAAGATAATATTTCTTTAATTCTAATTAACAATAATTGGAATGATTATACTCAGTCAATCAAGAAGATTCATTGAATGAATTATATAGATTACACTAAAGCTACCAAACAGGTAAAATTATAACAACCTAAAAAGAGAAAAATACCTTGTGGTAAATAGAAAAGGATTACTATTAATTCAAAGAAATCAAATTCCCTATTCAACTATTATTTCAAAAGTTTTAGAACATTATATTTAATAACTCCAAGAAAATCTAGAAAACTATTGCATTTAAACTCTTTAAACATGGATCCTTAGTTGGTTTCCTTTTTTTATTAGATTTGTTATTTTATAACATTTAAAGAGAATACTCCAAATATTCATTCATTTCATCTAAAAACCTGGGTACGCATTCTATCAACTCTACTTCTACTTGAAATCAATAATAAAAAAATTTGGTATAAAAAGTAATAATAAGATAACCAATGGCCTCCAACACTTCCAATATCTTTCCTTCTTCTACAATATATTATCTAATTTTAATTCAAAATTTTTAATATTTGGGAAACCCCATGCACTATAAATTTTATTATAATATTGACGGAGTCAACTCTCAATATCTTTATAATCCATTTCACAACTATACATACTAAAATATGAATGATCCTTAATAGTTTTAAAATGTGTTTTTGTGAATAAATATCATGCGACCCGGAACTACTGAACATCATCATACGATTCAACCATAATATTTTTGTTAAAAAATAACCCAAATATTGAATTGTTTCAACAAATCATTCGTATTAGTATTCAGAAGAAAAATTAAATTATTATATATAATTTGAATTTGAATTTAATCTTCAAAAATGAGAAGAATTATTTTTCAAGGAAATATAAACCAAGATATATTGTGGTATTTAAAAAAATCAATTGATCACCCCTCTAGAACCACATAAAAACAGACCCAAAATACCCAAATCTTGAGGAATGGATTCTAAAATTCACCCACTGAATGTCATCTATCACTAGTTTTTCATGATTAGAATTGATCAATTTTTTTTACTATTTAGGATATCATTGAAATATCCACAAAAAATAATTTTAACATAAATATGTAATAATTTTTTTTTATTAAAATCACATGTTTTCCACTTCTCATTGTTCTGAATCCACTCATATATACTTCTAAATACTCAAATAGTTCAAACATTCCTTTGAATTTGAATAAGAATGTGATAATCAGAATAATTTATAATTATAAAACCAATATCTTATTCTTGTAAACAACAAAACCACAAACCATTAGCTTCCTAAATACTATAAAATAAGATGGTAAATTAGAAAGAAATTAATTCTTTATCATCCAATAACAACATAGACAAAAAGATGATGTCGTGGAAAAATTGTTATCCCCACCTCCAGTGTTCTTCAACTATCCATAAGTTTCTATGCCCATAAAAAGATTATCAAAAAATACTCAATTATATAGGAATTGTTAGATACTGCATATTCACAAAATTTCATTTTCATTGTCTATTTTAGTAACAATTCTACCCTTACTAGCTAATTTTATGTTCTCTAAATCAAAAAAATATATAATAGTGCATTTACAATAGATGGAATACAAAAAATAATACTGTTTTCTATATGTTATATGTTATTTCATCTATAAATATATTCTTATAAATATCAAATAAAGACCACTCATCACATCCCAATTCCATAGGTTAGATAGGATTCCAACCTCTTGACCATTCAAATATATTTTGATCAATATAGGTATTGTTGTATCGTCTATAGTTTAATATAAAATTAAATATTTTGTAATAATTTTATATTTAGTCTCTTAAAGTGATGGTATATATTTATCCATACAATGTACTAAATCACCATTATCGGTATAGAATATTGGTTCTAATTTAGTAACTCAATGGCCATATGTAGAATTAGTAGGCTAAAACACCTTTTTAGATCCAAAGAAATTAATTACTAGGTATGACAAAAATATATGAATTGTTATTGTAGGTTCAGTTGGAAGAAGTACTGGTTCACCAACAATATGAAAATATAATGGTCCATTATTAGTATGATAATTAATCTATACATACTAAAAAGGTAAAAAACATATTTATACTAAATATAAAAAAACACTTGGGGGAATTTACTGTGTTGACTTTCCAAAACAGATTTAGTAGCTCATAAAACCTATATATATTAATTATGTTGAGGATCTTATGAGATAACTTATTCATATTCAGTAAGATAATATATTCCATTATATTTCACATAATTATTCAAAGCCTCCTATTTCATGTTAAACACATAAAACTCTCCCTTTGATGATGAAGGAATCAACCAAACACTCATAAATGATGTAAAATAATATCACATTAAATTAGTCATTTATGAAATATTTCAAGTAGTTTAAAAAAAGTCTTAGGTTCAAAATCCTAATTGTTATATACTTGTATTGTATTGGGAATTAGAATAGGTAGTTTAATAATACCATCAATTTTTTCATTCACCATATCTACACATTGTGGTTGTTGATATTCATTATTACCTTCTAATCCTTATCATTTTCCTCATTTAAAATATAGAATATTCACATGGGTTTAACTCACAACTAAGAACCATATGAAAATATAATCTTACCAATTTCAACAAGCTTCATTTCAACAAAATGTCTTTTATATCCAATAACAATATAAAATATGTAGAAAATATGATACCATTCTAATTTAATGTTATTAATCTTTTATAGACCACTAAATTAAATAGTAATACCATTCTTTATTCATATCCTTTTTATGATCTATCCATTAAATGTAACATATCATCCAATAGATTGATTGTTTTCTACAAATTACTGGACAATATTTATAGTTTGATAAATAGTACTAAAATATATCATTGATAATCGAATTTCATTGGTATAGATCCAAAACAGTGACTTAACTTATAAAATTTTAATAGTATCAAAATTTTAAAATACATTTTTTGGTTACCCAAACAACCTCAAAATTGAATATTGACATAACCTCATGCAGGTTATCCATTATACTAGATTCCACCAAAAAGTAGTGAGGGTATATTGATACTAGGGGTAGACAATAACCTGTAATCGATAAAAATAAATAGTAATATAATACCATAAAAATGAATAGAATTATATAGAAATAATTAAAATTATTTTACGATGATAAATAAACATCACCTTATAAAAGAAAATATATTCTATTATAATATCATAGAGAGAAACATTAGATATTAAATAACCAAATGAATTTTAATTTAAAAAACATAGTATTAAATATATAAATAATATAAATTTCAACCAAAAACAAGTAGCATGTATCCACTTGGTCTCATCTCATGATTCTAATAAGTATCCATGACCATCAATCAATTGTAAGGTATTTTCCATTACCTACATCCATAATCATGATATCTCCAACCACCAAAGAGAATATGTAGGGTGTGACTAATATAATCAATTGGACACCAACAATAGTGACCTTAGAAAATCAAATTTTATTTGGTGAATGCATGAAATGATATGATAAAAAAAATAAACATATATTTCATTATATCATGAGGTTGTATTCAACCAACCTTAATTATGATCATACCTGCCTCATCTAGTGACATATTGGGATATTGTTTCCATGGTTCGAACATATCTAGTGGATGATTGAGTTATAATCTCTAACTATAATATCATTGGTGAATGACATGTTACAATCAATATTGACTATGATTGAATTATAAATCACCACATATAACAAATGTCAATATGAACGAGATATTTCCCTAAATTCAAATAATAAAAGTAAATGGATTATCACCAACGAAATTATTCTTGGTGAATAGTTGATCAACAATCATAATAAAATTAAATGAATAGGATATTGTCATAATACATCATATGTATAATATACTATCTCCATAATAATAATAATGAGAATATGTTACCACTAATATGACAATAAGGTGAATGGAGCATCACCATTATGACATAGTATAGTTAAATTAACTATCATGACTCTAAATCTATGGATGAAAGGGATATAACCCCTCCAAACTCAATAATGATGGATGAGTAATCACTTATATATAATCATATATGTATATTAAATACCACAAACACCATAATCATAAAAAAGATGAATGGTTTTTTCACCATTACATAATCCATTAATATTTTGAATGATTTATCAATATATAAAAAATACATAGACATAGTGAATGTCATGTCACTATATACAAAAAAATCATAATGAATTATTTATCATGATATAAATAAATATAAATATATATTATTGGTAACTTTTCAAAAAAAAAACATAAGAAATTGTGGGTGAAAATCTCTAAAATACAGTAATATTAATTGTGAAAAGAATAATATCTATGAGTATAAACAATATCAATAAAATATCATAACCAAATATATAGAATTCTATCATTTTGAAATGATCTAACTTAGTTGATTTACTAACAGGGAAACCCATGCTAATGATGTTTTTCACCTCGAGCTCTTATAGAAAGACTTACATTCTATTGGAATGACTTTTAATACAAAAAAAATCATGTGACCCTATATGGGTCATATGTATGCTTTATTTTGATATTTGATTATCCTTTGGGTAATTAGTGATGATCTTAAGATTAAGGGATTGAAAAGATATTTTTAGTTGAAAAATTAAAGTAACCTACTTAGCGTACACATTTATTGCTAACTATGTGGTATGGAACTCTAAGGATCAATAAGAAGTTTTCAAAATTTTTTAAACCATGTGACCAACCAATTAACCATGTAGGTGCATAGGTGGTTTTCCATAGGTGTATCACCACTTTAGGATGGTCTTCCCAAACCATTTTCGATATTCCCCAAGAAATTGTGTTCCCGGTTTTTCAAAGGGATTGAGGCTATACATTTTAGGCCCAAAAATTGAAAAATCATGTTTCCTAACTATGCACCCTGATCTAAACCATTAAAATATTGGAATTTACCTCATTTAACAAGATCATTTTTTCCTAAAAACCCACAAATATTTATGTAGCTGAAAATTAACCTTCTAAATAGATCTAGAAGCTTCCCCCTTGGGTTTGTGTTTTTTTCCCTTAATTACTAATCGAACACATCAAACTCTGTTCTATTTTTTAGCTAGTTTTCTTTCACAATAATGGATCATTGGATTATCTATTCTCCAATTATCTCATTAAATCCTAAATGGGATGTTACATCTTGATCTAATTGGATGGATTAATATTTCATTGTATTTATTAAATATGTAGGTTGTGATGACCTGATTTAATCATTTCCAATCATTGTTCATGAATGAGACTATTTTTCATATATTCTTGAGGTTGTTTTCTCTGTAAAAATATTCTAACTCTATAATTAAATGATTTTCTTGATAATTATTATTTTTCATTTAAGAAATTGAATAATTTTATATAGAAATGTATATTTTTTTATAGGTGATTATTTATAAAGGGATTTTTCTTTATATATTGATTTTTTCAGAAAATGTGTTTGATGAAATTCTTTAAAGGCAGGTTTGATTGTAAAATGGATTTTTAATCTGGTGATTTGTGATAATTATTAGTGAAAATGTTTTATAAATTTGATCAAGGTTTGTTAATGGTTTTTTGAATGTATTTCATGTTTGGAACATTGGTTGAATCAGGAAATGGGTATGTCACCCTTATATGCATCACTAGAATGACCTATTTTGATGATATTAATATTATTTGGTTGGACTTGATATTTGTGGGATTCATGTTATTCAATGAATAGATTACCATTATGGTTCTCTATAAATATCCTAATAAGATACATAACAATTTTTTTATTTATAATTTACACATTGTTTTGTACATGATTGTACATTTCATTATTGGTTTCTCACAAGTATTTTTTATCGTATATCCATGGATGATTTAATTCATTCTTTCATGCTATATTTAGTGTACTTTTCAGATTCTTACTTTATGAGAATAAGAGAATATTTTTAGAAAACTAAAGGATTTTTATGAAAATATTTCATTTCAAATAAATGATTTATAAACTATATATTTTTAAATATAGTACTAATATTTTCATGGTTTTAGAAAATTTATAGATTCTTTGCAGAAATCCAATAGAAAAATTTGTTCTCACACAATAATTTTTCCTTTAGTAATTGTTATATTTTAATTTTTAGGACTCATTTAACGTATGTGTGTCTTATAGATCACTATATTCTCATGGTTGTCATTTATTTCTATGTGAGACGATGTAGTGGTAAATTGTATCCATATAGAGGACTATTTTTTTCTATCTAGTTTTATATTCAGGATTACCATTTTGTTTTTTCATTGTATGTCTCAGGATTATTTAATTTTATTTCAAAATTTATTCTTCTAGTTTATCTCTTTTTAGTTATAGATGATAATTTTTGGTTGTACAGTTGTGATCCACCTTGTGGAGGGCCACCTCAGGTGATGTCTTATGATGTAAGAAAATTTTCATATGGCAGGGGTTTTTTTGCGAGGCTGTTCAAATTTTTGGTAAATACATGATGGTTAATTTATAAAACCAAGCATCATAAAGAATTTTAAAAATTTGTAACATTTAAAATTGATGTATTTAGACTTGGTTTAAGGGCCATGAACATTAATTTGTAGCTCAAGGTTTTTCATGAGTTCTATAATTTGGAAAGACAGGTTTTCCAAGGACCAGTAGTGGGCTCATGCCGTGCGCAATGTTGGTGAAACTGTATGGTCTGCTAGTGGTAACTGTGAACCATGATTCTAGGGTGGAAAATTATTTTTCCCAGAATATTTCTGGTTAGGATAACTGTGCTGGATATTTGTGTGAATAGGGTTTCATATACATTGGGTGTCTCATGGGCGGTGCATGGTTCTCCAAACCGTGCATCTTAAACCATGCACAACATACTATTTTAAAAAATTTATTATTTTATACTAAATTTAAATAAAAATAAAACCAATAATCTAACTCTCCATAACCCCTCTCATCATATAAAATTCATAATAGCAAGATGGATCACCCCATTGATGTGATAACCCCTCCATGACTCTCATTCGACAATATTTTTCTAGCAAGACCTCAATGAATTTCCTCTCTAAAGCTTCGAGGTCAGCCTCTATACTCCCTTATCTTCTTATTTCTTGTGATTTCTCGGTCTCTATGTCACCTAATAGAGTATTGCTGAAACCATAGGTTTGGGTTTTGATCTGATTTATTGTTTCATTAGGTTCTTGTTTGTGTAATGGGTGTCTCAAGACACATTGGTCTATATACTAGAAACTGTTATATTAGGCGAGGTGGTTTAGGTCAAATCACACTTCCACCATTAATTTGTTGTATGTTTTTACACCGTTAATGGAATTTTCACCACTAATTAGATATTGTGAAATGTTTATATGGACCGCGATTTAATTGTATGGTGTTGTGATTTGTTTTGAAGGTGAGGATGCATATATACTAGTTATGAATATATATAAATATATATATCTCCCATGTGTGTGTTCTCTCTTGGTGCGGGGAACATGTGCATTGGGTTATGGATATATATGGATATATATTGATGTGGGTGTGGGTGAGAATGTATTTTTTTGAGTTAGAGAGAATGGATAGTCTATCATTTGATATTGGTTCCTCAAAAATTATTTAATTTAAAATAGAAATATTTGTTTATTTACTATGTAGGATAATTTGAATTTTAAATTCTAAAATGATATTTGTTTTCTGTTAAATTTTCTATTAGAATGAAAAATCATTTTTTGTAACAAACCCCTCTATCAGATGCGTTCTTCCGTCAAGAAAAAAATATATTGAGTAGACAATATTTGTTTCTCATATTATTGGTATGTGATTTTTCATATGATTTCCTTGTTAGAGGAAGATGTTAAATTAATTGAATATGGTTTTCTTAGCTAGGAATTGTACTGTATCCAATTCTTTATGATGCACTTGAGTTAAACAGTTTTAGTGAGATTGAAAGGGAGATATGGATAGGTTAATCCATGTGGTATTCCAGAGGGTAATTAGTGAATTGAGTGTGAATACTCAATGGTTTTTCTTTAGTAATTTAAGAGGTTAAATAAAAAATAATGAAAAATTGATAAATTGGTAGTTAAACTCATATAATTTTTTCAAATATAAAATGTAAAAATTATAGGGTATGCAAGATAGTTGACTTGTCCTAATGAATGGTAAAAAGGGAAATATGGGTGGGTATACCCACATAACATGTTTAATGGAAATGGAACCCTTGAGTGAAATAATCATGTTGTGTGTGTTATATGTGAGTGGGTATACTCACTAGGGGAATTCCTATGGTTATAGGGGGTATTACCGTATGCATGTATTTAATGACTTTTTTGGATTTTTGATGATTGGGAGGGTAAACACATGATTCATATAGAATGTAATTGTTAAATGGTTTATATGAGTGGATAGACTCGTATAGAAATTATGGAATGGTTTATCTGGGGGTTGTATACTCGTATTTTTTGATTTTATAAATGGATTTAAATGAATGAATTGTTTTATAGATGACTTGGACTACTCTCTATGGAGATGGAATGTGGTTGTGGAACCCTTGGGTCGATCATACCTCTTGGGTCTTCATTCAATGCGAGGCCTCGATCCTTGATACCCAATGGATATGTGATTCTTGGACATATGTAAGAAACATCGTTAAACATTCTCATGGGACTCCAACTAGTGCCTAGATCATGTTTCCACTAGGACTCCCATGCGACTTGATGTGGGTGCCTTGGATGAGTTCCTTGGATCTGGCCCATACTGGTCTATATTTCTTTTATGGATTACATCAATGAGTTCCTTGGATCCGGAGCTTCGTTTTCTAAATTTCATGATACGATTTGGTTGTGAGGTATGTGATAGTTTCAAAAATATTTCTTTTTCATGGTAATTTTTTATATGCAGTTATACATCAAAGCTATGATAGTATTATATGATTGGATGAATTAAAATATTTTTTTATTTATGTGTGTGTTACTTATAGTTGTGATGTTGTATGATCTTCAATAACTTGTGCTGGGAGACTTGAGGTGTTATTTGGATATTTATATTATAGTTTACGTTCCGTGGAAATTTTAATTCATATTTAATACATTATTTTTATACCTATACAATTATACTTTATATATTTTACCTATTGGTTTTGGTGTGATGGCTTGGGTTCTTCCCTGCTTATATGTTATCTCACACCCTACTTGGGTATCATTCATGCCCGAGTAGATGATTCTTGGTTGTAGTATTGAGGACATATTCTTATGATACTTTCTATGGTACCTTGGTGTTAGGAGAAACTGATTGAGCTGGAGCTGGGAATTCTCATAGAGACCACTGTAGGGATTTGGGTCTCTTCTTTATTTAATCACTAATATGTAAATAATGATTCATTATTTACATCACTAAAATATAGTACCATCATTGAGATTGATGTGTTTTATAAATTAGTTTTATAATTTTTTTATATTTATTATATATTTCAACTGTCCTCCACGGATTGGTTACTGCTTTATACAGCTTCCACTAAAATAAGTCTCTCTGTATTACTATTTTTTACCACTGTGAACTCTAAATATTATGTTATAGTCTCCCCAATGACTGTCCTCACACCCTCACAAATAGTCGGCATCATCTAAAGTATTGGGAGACACGCTTAAGGTCATGTGGCCACTAGTTCAGAAACTGGTTTAGTGGTCAGTTAAGCATGGGTCTCAAAATGTGGTATTAGAGTGTTCTTCAATTGTCTTAGTATTTGGGCTGGTAGACAGGATAATAGGATTGTGTTTGGACTTGGTAAATAGTCATGTCTAGGACCAATCAACCAATGTACAGGGAAAGACCATGTTTCTAGGTTTGATAATTACTATTTATATTGTTCTATAATATAGTTGACTTGATTTCACCATAGGTTATTGGTGTATTTTCTACAACTTTTTGATTTTGAATGTTCTGAATGTTTTCTCATAGCATTTTAGGGAAATGGAGGAGTATGACTTTTATCATATTAGAAACTATGAAATTCACATACCATGCACATGACATGTTGTGTAGTTGCATTGGTGGAATACCTACTAATTTTTTATTTTGTTCCTTCGGTGTATTCACATGCCATTGAGTTCCATTAGCATGCCTACTTGTATGACATGTTATGTTGATTATATTCTGTGATGCCTCTTATTTTTCAACGTTTTTAATTTTTTCCATGTTTATTTATTGTTGATTTATTTTTGGTTAATACTTATGATAACATTTTAGAGATGGATATGATATGTGAATATGGTTTCATGGGATGAAATTGATTGTTTTGATTTACGAAGGGATCCATTTTCAGTTATAAGGTTAATGGGTTCCCTATAATGGGGAAAAGGTAACCCATGTATTCCAGTCCTTGAAAATAGGATCCGAAATTTTAAATGTTAAAATGGAATTGGATGTGATTATTTAGAGCCAATATTTAGTTATGATGTGTATGGGTGCCTCATGAATTGTGAAGTGGAATCCCATTTTAAATTTGAATGCGTGATGTATTTGAATAGATATAATGTAAATGTTGTTATATTATGAACATTTATAAAATAATTTGGGAGACAAAGGCTAGCGGTATGGTGTGTGGGTGACCTATCAATTGGTTTATGTTCGAACATGTGAGTGAGACAATGTATCTACATGGTTTGATTTGGAGTGTATATAAATTTAAATCTATTTGGTTTTGTTGTGAAATGGTTTGGGAATTTTTTAAATTCTCAATTGGTCCCAATTAGGTCATATGGGAATGATTTCATTAAAGGAAGTGTTATGTGTTTCTTTTTGAAGAACCTGATTTGAATAAATTGGCCCCTTGTAGGTCTACTTCTTTGTTAAAAGGAATTTAGAAGCTAAATTTCATTTTTATGATGAAATTTCATTATAAAATAAATGTTTAAATAAGAGTTCATTAAATAATTCTTGTTTTTCCACGGGGAATTGTTTTAATCCATGTAATTTGTTTTTTAAAGGGTACTAGAGGGTTTCCTAAAAAAACATTCAAGTGTTTGATGTTTTAATGATTTAATTAATTACATTAAATATGAACCTGAAGTGGTGTTCTTCATATGAACACTTGTGGAGGAGTAGTTTTAAAGGATTCATGTGGTATGACTTGTAATAGAGATGTTAGCTTGTATCTGTAGGATGTTTCTTTTTAGCATTGGTTAGAATAAAAGGGAATTTTGAGCCATATGAAATCTATGATGCATGAAAAATATATAGTGTCTATACATATTCTACCTAAAGGGTTAACCCGTTTTAGGTAGCACACTTTGAGAATGATGCTTTTCTTCCATTGTGAGTTTTGACGTGGTGTTGTTTCGGTGTTTTTTCCGTAGTCAGACAATTGGGTTTTCAAAAGACAACATTTTTCATGTGTATATTCATTGTACATTGAATCTTAATGTGGAAATAAGTATCGATGAATTCTTACATTAGCATAATAGACGTCACTCAGGAATGATCAGCTACATAAGAGGTTATGTGACCCACTATTTCCTTTAGTGATATATGACTCAGTACGTAGTCGACTAAGATAATGGTTGTATGAGATGATGTCCCATAAGATTTTGTGAACTCGAGGTCATATGTGTTGACATATGTAGTAACTGTCATGTGTTTAATGATGTAATTAACTGGGTGAGTTCAGTTCAGTCGTGATATTGTGTTTTTTAGAATGCTTTCTCGTTAACCCTAGATTATAGTGACCAAGGAGTTAAGTAATCAAGTTCATCCCATTTCCTGAGAGGAATTTTTGGGACTCAGGTGTTTTGACATTCTGGTTGGATTAATTTTATATTTCATTCCAAAAATATAATTTAGTGATCATGGTTTATGGAACATCCCATTTTATTTTTACATGTTTCTCAGATAGTGTGCATTTGAGAGGATGGCATTTTCCTTCTAGGACATGGACACTCCTAAGTTTGGTAGTGTCACATCAGTTCTGGTGTGAGTGTTGGTAATTTATTGGCAGCACACCCTCGATGAGGTTGGCGATACGCGCAACCCTTTATAAACACTATGAGACCGAGAGTAGTTTATGTGGTAAGGCATCAATTAATGTGAATATATCTAGTGTTGTATGCATCAGAGTTTGGTTGTTCATGTGGTAGTAGGTGAATCCTGGCTTTTGTAAAGAGTCGACCAATAGTGGTGAAACTATTTTTCATAGTTTACTCTAAGTGTCATATTCTAGACAAAACTTGAATTTTCTATTTCTTGATGTTTTCGTGGATGCACTAAGAGAGCCTCAGTTATACGTCTCTCTAATGTTTAAATGATGTGGGGTTGTTTCGTGATCTCTTTTTGTGTTTTATGCTGGATGGGTGTTTCTTTTAATGTTTCCCCATGCATATAGTAGGTCATGTGGTGAGCATAATAAGTTTAATGGAATCTAGTTGTCTAGTTTTGGGTTACACCCTTAATCGTGTTGAGGCACGACCATTTTAGAACGACTAAGGGATGGGTTGGGTTAGGAATGACACCCAATGTCGAGTAAGGTCTTTAGTGGGCATGCCTGTGTTAACTGGTTAATTCTTGGGGGAGGAAGGCACTGCGGTTCTATTTGGGATGCATCATCCATGTATGCTAGGAATCATCTATTATGGTCAGATGGGCATGGCTAGGCTTGTTTTCCCTTCTTACATGTGGTTTACAGTTGGTGATGGAACTTTTATAAAGAGCATGACTCTAGTTTAACGGTGAGAGATGTTGTGGGGTAGCGATATCTTTTGAAAAAAACACACACGTCCAGTTATATGATAATACACTTTTCAGAATGCACCAATGGTTATATCATTAAAGATACAAAAACCAGTTTGTGTCACTTGTTATTTGTCTTGTTTTGATGTTGTTTCGATGTTTTTGGTTAAATTATTGTCTTTGGTTTGGACATTAATGACCTTTGCGCCTACTGATTATTAAATGGTTAAAGCTGTGTATGGATTTTAGAAAAGAAATTTGATCGCATTAATGAAACCTCAAGAACTCTATGGGTTGGGGGATGTTTTCTGAGTTCCCAAATACTTTTTTGGATGAGATGACTTAAGCTGGGTAAATATTAAGGACTACTGTTTTGAACCAGGCATTTTCTGCGAGGGTATTTGAATTTTTAGTAATTACTATATGGGTCATTTTTAAAATTGATCTTTAAAATGTTGTTCCCTGAGTTGGACCCTTTAAAATATATGTATTTGGACTTGGTTGAGGGCCTATGAACATTTCTGGGTATCTTGAGTAGTTTTGGGTGTGCTATACTAGGTAAATACTGGTATTTGAAGGGCCTACAGTGGGTACACGATCAATCAAAGCATGTGTTCTGCTGTATGAAACCATTTGGATTGTTTATTGGGGTTTAGAGAAAATTGGAAAGAATTCACACAATTTTGTAACTGTGCAAGATATTCGTGTGAATGGAGTTTCCTAGAACGGGTTGTTCCACACAGTTGGCACATAGTTTTCCAAACAGTTCAGCTAAAACCATGCAAGACATACAATTTTAAAGTTTTTAAAATTTAAATTAAAAGATTCTAAAATCATACTCTCTTTATCCCATCTCTTCATACATGATGGACACCACCCTAAAGGAACCCCCCCCCCCCATCAACGCGCTACCCCCTCCATGGTTGTTGTATGAACATTTTTTTCTAGAAGGATCTTCATGTGTTTCCTCTCTAAAGATTCTAGGTAAATCTCTATTCTCCCTCCAGTCCCTATTTCTAGTGATTTATCATCTACTATATCACCCTACAAAATTTTGATCAAACCCTAGGGTGGGGTTTGATCTGCTTTCTTGTGTCATCATGTTGTAGGTTGTGGAATTGGTGTCTTGAGACCCGTTGGTCTGTACTCCTGCAACCATCATCGAAGGCAACGTTGTATAGGTCAAATCTCCCCACCACTGTCAATTTGATGTAAGTCTTCATATCATTAATTGGAATTACACCGTTAATTTGATATTTTGAAGATGTTTTTGGATATTGGGGTTCATTGGTAGGGTTTTTTGATTGGTTTTAATGGTGCACAGACATATACACTCATGTATGAAAATATATGAATATATATCTCCCATGTGTGTGTTCCATCATGTAGCAGGGAACAAGTGCATTGGGTTAAACGTATATATGGATAAATATTGATGTATGTGTGTGTGAGAAGTTTGATGCATGAGTTAGAACGCCATGATGAACTATGTTTTATGTTATGGTCCTCAACATTGTTTTAATTTAGAAGTGCATTAGTTCATTATTTATTTCGTTGGACAATTTGAACTCCAATTCTATAACGATCTTCCATTTTTTGTTAAATGATTTATAAGAATAAAAAATCATTTTTTTAATAATGTCTCTACATTTGAGGTGTTCTTCCATCAAGATAAAAATGTAGTGAGTAGACTATTTACATGATTCATCTTGTTGATATGTTATTTTTTAATTGCTTTCCAAGATAGAGGAAGTTTTTAAATTAATAGAATATTGTTTCCATTGCAGGGAGATGTATTGCCTCCCTTTATTGATGAGACGCTTGAGTTAAACAGTTATAGTGAGCTTGAAATGGATATATGAAATGGTGTATCCATGTGGTATCCATGAGGGTAATTGGTGAATTGAGTGGAAATACTCAATGGGTTGTATTCAGTTGTTTAAAAGACTAAATAAACACAAATGGATAAATGGATAAATGAGTAGGTAAACTCCAAGAATTTTTCAAAAATGAAATGTCAACAGGAGAGGCTATTCTCGTTAGATGACTTGAGATGGTAAATTGTAAATTCTAAAATATGGGTGGGTATACCGATGTAGCATGCTTAATTGAAATGAAACCAATGAGTGGTATACACATATTGGGTTAGTTATATGTGAGTTGATATACCCAAAAAATAATTTATATACTTATAAGGGTGGGTATACCCTTATTATTGTATTTAAATACTTTTTTGGAATTGTGATGAATGGGGGGGAAATCCATGATTCATATGGAAGAGAATTGGTAAATGGATTATATGAGTGGCTAAACTATTATACAGTAAGGCTATGATTGTATGGCATGTAGGGATGATTGACAAGGACATGTTATTTATTTTTGTGTTACATATAGATGCCTTATTGTAGGCTCTTGAATCACTTGTGCAGGGGTCTTGGAGGGGCCATATTGGTAAAACTATTAGTAGATTACATTCCATGGGAATTTTTATTCATATTTTATTATTTATTGATTACCTACATGCTACCTATTTACATATTGATCATATTGGTTTGGGCATGATGCCTTGGGTGCTACCCTTCTGATATGTTATCTCACACCTTGCCTTGGTACCATTGGTTCCTAAGTAGAATCTTCTTGTTTCCAGGATTTAGACCTATGATTATTTTTGTTTTCTCTTTTACATAAGAGATATGAGAAAAGGACTGAGCGGGATCTCGGGAAACTCATGGAGATCTCCCTATGGTAATGGGTACCATTCTTTATTTCTATAATGAGATGTAAATCATTCTTCCATGTTTACTACATTGAAATATTTTACCATAATTAGAATGCATGAATTATATAAAATGGTTTTTTAAATTTTCAATATTCAGTTTATATTCCAATTTCATTCCCCTAGTTAGTTATATTTTTATACTACATCCGTTGATATTTGTTGCTTTCTATTACTCTCTGTTTACAACCGTGCACTCTAAATATGAGGGTATAGTCTCCCCACTGACAATACATACACCATCCCTACATGTCAGAATCCTCTAGTGTACATGTACATTCTCTTTAGGTCATGTGGTAACCACTCTAGCTACCTGTTTAGTGATCATTTTGGTCGGGGCTTTACACATGACAACTTTGGTCGGTTCATTAAATACAATCACTTATAGAATTATCTATGTAGGAACATTGTTTTAACGGTGCCATGAAAATGATATTTCACAAATATAATAACAGAAACATGAATTTATGATTATGAAATAAATCTTAAGGATGCCTCAAAATTCCCTTAGTGTTAATATATATGAAATTACATCCCTAAAATGCTCAAATTTCATTGTCACTCAACACATTTCTATGGAATCATGTCCATAAATGATAATGAATATATGAAAAATGTTTCTAATATTCTATAATAGGTTAAATAGATTATAATAATACCTTAAAACATTATGTAACGCACATTCACATCCATTACATATCATTCAAACACACCATCCGAAGCTTGGATGCCTTATTGTAAATGGAATATATATAAAAAAGATGGAATTTAGGGACCACATACATCATAGTAATAGACACCCACTCATCAAATACCATTGAATGAATAGTCCTCAAATGGGATAAACCATTAATAAAGTGAAAACCCTCTAATATATAACTTTTATATGGATATTAGCACAAATTTCAGAGAAATCATGAATAGATGGGGGGACCTTACACTAACCCTTAGTGATCCATCCGGACATAAAGCATTCAATTATTTTGTAAAAGAGTGGTATATCATGAAGAAAAGAATATTAATGTAGGGAGGAACACGACTATGTAAAACAGTTGGAGAATATGAGGAATAATGTATATATATATTTTTATCAATAAATAATAAAATTGAAATTAAAAAATATATTATATCTCACTGGGTATATAGTCCCATATCCTTAGGTACATACCTAACGAACATAGAGTGGTTGGTTGATCACCTAGGGTAACCCATATCTTCACTAACTATAGGGCACATAGTAATAGATGATGTTATTCCCCAAATCCTAATATGTATATGATACATGATTATCCAATATAATATGTTATGATACAATGGTGTTTTAGGTGATGATATCTTAAGGAATAATGGAATGTTAGTTGTTATGATATAAGGATTTTATAAAGAACTATCGTGGAATATCATTGGATACGATAAATTAATATCATATCAACAAAATTTCCTTTGAATTGAAGTGTTTATAACATAACATTCTAACATAATCATTGTTGGATATCATTTATTTAGATGTTTTATATGATGAAACAATAGGGAGGATTAATGAACTCATGTGATGAATGCATGAATAGCTGATAAATTAACTCATACATTATAAATGTGTGATTTAATACATAATAATGTCATATTTTCTATAAAAAGAGGCTTCTTATAGAAGATATGGGTTTTACTCCCTTCCTTGTTCTTTCTGATTCTGCATCTCCTCGTAGTAATCTTCTTTATTTAACATTTTCTATATGATAGGTACTAGAATACGTTGGGTGAATAAAGATACCACATGAGCATCAAGTGATCCAGTCGATCCATGGATACACCATGGACGATGGATTCATTCTACTAACTCTCACCGATCTTCATAAAGCTCATATGATCAAGGACTATTGTAGAATCTCATTATTTTATGTTATATAATTTCATACTTTTTTGAATATAAATGGTTTTATTTAGGAATGATGGTAAATCATGAGTTTTAAGGTATATAATTATATCTACTATGTGAGAAAAGATTTTTTATAAATGGAAAACATTCACTAGTATCATAGAAATGAAATTTTATTTAATTATAAAACCCATGATAAAAATGAATTTTCAATGCTACCACAAAAATAGATTATCACATAGTCCATATGATATGGGGTCTATCATTAATAATTGGAAGTAGGTGTCGATGTTTTTAATCTGATATAGGCCTATGTGTTGTATTTAATAATATGTATTCCTATAAATGTAAGATTTGCATTACTGAGTGTATTTCATAAACAAGAATTGAATATGCACTGAGTTAATGTTATGGAAGAAATTTTTCACTGGGTCTAATATTACATGTGTTATGTCATTAACCAGTTTTTTAACTCTTACATAGATATAACACAACTTTTGATAATATTATGATGGTTTCTGTTGTACTAGTTGATTATTATTAAAAATTATATTGTGAACAGTGACAAACATGCATGTAAGGTTACACTGACACATGTTCCCCTATGTTGAGATAATCTCAGGTAGAGTCTTTTTGTAGGCTACAAATACAGATGTATACGATTTAATTTAACACATACCCATTTTCACTATTTTTCCTTATGTGCATCCAATGTTTATTCATATTTAATAATTTATTGTCCCCAAATGAATTACTCTCTATCTGGTTAAATAATGAACAAATAGAAAAAAATCAATATTTTAGTGAAGAATTGATATAAATTATTTCAAATTAATTTTTAAATAATAATAAATGGAACATTGGTGTGCCTATGAATTTATAAATTTATTTATAAATTAATTAATTTTAAATTATTTACTATTAATTAATAAATTAAATTGAAACATTTTGTAAATAAATATCCAAAAATATTAATTTTTTATTTTAAAATATATGATTCAAATTATATGGAATTGTTATTAATATTGTTATCAAATGTTTATATTTAAATAAGGATGGTATTTTATAAAGGTATTATATGTTATAAAATAATTCAAAAAATAAAAATTTGTGTAGTGTCAAGATTATGAATTTTTCAAATTAAAATACCATATTTGAGAAATTTTTCAAAAAATATCTTTCTAAGTATTGATAATTGATAAAATGTGGGTTTACATAAAATTAAATATTTGATATTTAGGTTATATAATTTTTTTCTTAATAAAATATAAATATAAAACTATTATATTTTAAACAATATCATATTTTAATGTATACAGTTCCATGTGTTTAAGGATGTTTCTCTCATGATTTTTACATCATATAATTGGGGACCCAATTTTAAATCTTTTTATGCCTAACTATTTTCACTCTAAGAAGAATTATATTTAATTAGTGGATAGAATTGAAATTTTCTCCATAAACCTCATCTTAATTCCTTATGTTCATAGGATTTTTGGATATTGAATTCTTTAGGGATGAAGTTAGGTTATTTTCCTCTTTGATTGTAGGAATCCCGAATGAAAATATACTATTTCAATCTTCCATTGGGTGAGGCCATGAGATGATTGGTTTTATGAACATCATAGTGGTACTTTTAGATGATGATTGATTTATTCTTATATTTTCACAAAAACATGGATTTTATTCATCTTGGTGTTGAAAGATAGTGTGATATTTAGGATTACTGATAAATGCATTAATGTTCTCAACCTTTTCACTTATTTTTTTTAGTGTTACCTATTAGGGTTGTGCTAGAAGGATTATTTTTTATATTATCCACACAAATACTTTAATTTTTATGGTAGTTTTTCTATGTCATCTTATCAAGGTTGATTATATAACGGCCAAAGGTTGACGTATATGGAAATTATATTTCATTTAGGGAATAATTTTTGCATGACACAAATAGACGCCCAAATATAGTATTAGTTTAGTTTCATTGGAATATCCGAACAAAATATTCAAATCATAGTGAAATATCTTCAACATCTCCCATAATGATCTTCCTCTTTTATCTTCATACCTAAAGCCTTTCTTTTATATCCTCTGGAAATTAACAAAACATGAGGGAGCTCAAATGCTCAGTAAGGGTAAACATGGATATCATAAAACAATCCATAATAATTTAAACATAAAAACATTAACACAATATTTAAACATCAAATTCTTGAGTCATGAAATAAATCATGGAAGTTCAAAAGGAATATATCATAAAGGAACATTATACACGATAAAATAGCAGCAGTATAAAACATGGAATTGTGGAAAATGAATGTTCACATAATATTATATCCATAGTATCAAAGGGATTGCCCCCAAAACCATCATACCTAAAACTATCCTTTACTAAACTAGGTTTACATTCCCTTCCAGCCATGTATTACTGATCTAGATTTACATGTCGTTCTTTCCCTATATTACGGAACCAGATTTACATCCCATTCCATCCATGTTTATCTAATTATATTTAAATATTTACCCGATGCATTGGATGAAGACTTAAGTCCCACCCATATCATAATGAAATCATTCTTACATGTTCCACAAAAACATAAATCATTAATCATAGTATAACCCATGAAATAAAATGGGATTCTAAAACATCATTTTATAAAAATGTAATAAATATAAGATAAATGGAGATCATAAAAATATTCACATAAAAAAAATAAAATCAATGTAATAATAACGGTAGAATAATAACCACATTTCATCTTAGATGGAAAATTATTATTATAAAACACTTGAACTTAATTCATGAGGAATATATCATTTTTTCTTCAAAGATGATTTCCTTTCTCATAATGCCTTAAAATTTTAAAAGAATATATTTTAAATTAAAATATACATTAATTATTATAAATGATTATTCCTAGTAATAATGCATAATTAATGCGTAAAAATCCATTAATTTCATATATTTTAAAAAACATTCCACTCATACATTTGTCAGAGAAGTCAAAAAGTAACTGAAATAGTAAATGATAGAAGGATTCCTTAATTACCATGTAGTAATAGTGAAAAATATATTAAGATGATTTTAAACATACATAGAAGAATATAAAAATTTTCATTAAAACATTTTTAGAAAACATGGAAATGGATGAATAATATACACGAGTAAATATTTAAAAATAAACAATCTCGGATGAAAATAATTTTGAAAATTATCCCTTAATTATGTATGATTTTATCATATGTGTCCAAAACATCTTTATAGTGGGTTTAAACATATTATTAACTTTTTATGGAACCATAATAATATTTCTGATATCATATATGATTTACTTATGACTTTATATTAACATTAATGTGTCAATCCCTTGTTAAGGAAATGTTTTGGGTAATAATCATTTTATTTATCGTACGTGTTTGGACTTTTTAATCATGATGTTATTACATAGATCATGATTTATGAACATATATAATGTAAAAAATGCATTATATATCATATATATTCAGTATATAACTATATATATATAATATATGGACAAAGTAAATGGAATACATCGTTCATTGAGGCGGTAGGTCGTACGTACGCATGAATACTGCTTTTGTTTCCTTATTGAATTTTATGAATATAAGTAAACGAAATGTATTTATTTATATATACAGTGTAATTTTTATGTCAAATATTTAATGATTATTTAATATATATACATTATAAATATTCTTCAATGGTTATTGTGGAGAATGAATCGTATCACGTTGTCAAGAAGGTAAGTTATACGTACGCATGAGTAAAGATATCGTTCCAATAATTTTTTAATGGTATTGAATTGAATGGTTTATATTGTATTAGAATTAGTATCATGTTATAATAAACATATATAGTTTTTATTTCCACCATTATACCTGTCCATGAATGGTGGTGGTGAGAAACAGATTAAACCACAGCATGGAGACAGTAAGTCATACGTACACACGCGCGGTGATTTCATATTTCATAGGATTGAGAGAATGTGAAATATGACTTTTTTTATATTTACAATAACATTAATGTATTTTAGATATAATTATGTTATTTCATTATAAGGAAACAACTATTTTAGATTATTTATAAGAAGAATGAAATTTGATAGAATCTGTAGAAGAGATTACTTCTTTCTTAACATGCCTCCTTTAAATTTACTATAAAGCCACTAGAGTAAGCCTTTTGAGAATAAAAGAACCACTAGAATGTTACTAGGTAATTTTATATGTTAAATGGTTTGGTATTGGATGTTCTTGAAGGCTGAAAATGGAGTGAATATGATAGGGAATAAGTGTTGTTTTATATGAGAGTAGAGGGGCACTTTATAAACTCTAAAAATAGTATTTTATTACAAAATCATTTTCAGTTTCAAAAGATCCAAAACTCATTAAATTCTATGTTAAGATGATTATTGTTATATGTCCTCTCAAAAAATTTCTTTTATACAGGTTTTGGTCTCAAATTTAACATTATATTTTAGCATTAACCCTCAATTAACTAATTTTACTCTTAACTATATTAATAATATCTGGTTAACATAGTTACTATAAAATACCAATAGAACCTAAAGTGGTTCATTATTAACATGTTCCAAATTATCTAGGCCTTTCTTATATAGATTATTTTTTTTGGAAAATTATATCATTTAATAAAATAGTACTTGTTTTAAATTATCAATTATGTCAAGTTTTAAACTATTCATATCATGACATTATAAAAATCTATAAAAACAAGATTCATTACAAAAAACATCATTAAATAAAATATAACAATTCATATGAATCCATAATAGAAGTTTATGGCATAAAAAGGTTTAAAGTAAATTTATTTTAAAATATATAATCAAATTTATTTAAACCATTCATTAATAAGGTAATCACTACATATTCATTATGTCATAAATAAATTTATTTATTTGGTGTATAAAAATTATAAATAAAATAAGATGATATAGGAAACTGGTTTATCATTCTAATTACTATATCTATAAATACATATCAGTTATATATCCATATATTAATGTATAATTAGTAAAATATATATATTTATAAAATAATTATCTTTACTTTAAATTAATATTTATATAATGTCATTTTCATATCCAAGTGAATCCATGGGGTCCAAAAATCGACCAAAGTATGACCATGGTCATAAATATATCATCCAATAGGATTATTACAATTGTTATCCTAGTTTAATATTATTCAATAAGTGGTGTAAATTGGTTGAAAATTATCTCTTCAATATTAGTATCCAAATCAGGTTCTTCTTTATGTATGGATTGTTTCTAGTGGCATGTTCACATTGAAATTTAAAAATGACCAGTTGTTAGGTTGTGAGTGTCACCTATATCATTCCAATTTTTGTAATTAATTATCATTAAATTTTTTACTAGTTGGGGTTAATATTTTTGAGATATTAGTTGGGAACGCTTAAATTTGATACTTCTCATTCATGTAAGGGGGATATTTTTTATGATTTTCAAGTTTTGGTTTATGGTTGGGAAGTGTTAAACATTAATCATGTGAAAATTATACTTTCCGTTAAATTGGACCAATTTTAATCTGTCAGTTAGTTGTTAAGAAATTGACATTGGGATCTTGGTTGGGTATAGGAATTGGATAACACATTCTATCAAAAGTGGAATGAGAAATAATATATAATATAGTATGAAGCGTGCAATAAAATTTAGTATATTATAGATCATTAATTTTTCTATAATAGATCAATTATAGGTTTTATTTATATTTAGATGATTTATAATTCCCTTATTGGAGTATTATATCAGAAATTTTAATCTATGGGATTCAAATATGGTTCTTCATTATTTTATATTATCATCAGGTATGTTTCATGCACTCTTTGAGTATCTGCAGGGATATTAGGCTAACACCATAGTAAGAGATTAAATATAGATCATCAATGTGTGGGACCATTTGAGATTATCAACCCTATTGGTGAGATTCCCAATTAGGTAGTGATTACTTCACATTTCAATGTAGTTCATTTCTTCCACACACATTGTTACGATTGGAGTGTGAGTCGATCTCATAGTATTATCGATTGGGATCATATCACTCATGATTGAGATGTTCTATTATATTCTCACTATGAATAGTATCATATAATAATCATGATAACATATTTATAGGTCAAAACATAGAATTTTTATTCCTAGTGGCATCAATTTTTCTATCAACTAGTTTGGTATTGGGATTGCTTTATACAAGACTAATGGATTAATATTGTTTATAGACATTTCTAACATTACTAATTCTATGTAATGAAATCCCAATGTTGAGTAGAAAATAACACCACTATATTTAGGTATGTATTTATAATTTCATGTTTTTATCATATTAGTTGGTTTATATTTTTTTGGAGGATTTTGAGGGTTGGTAGTAGAAAAAAGTGGTTTTGGGATTTATAGGCATCATAATGCCATGGGACAAGCCATGGTGAAGTTAGTGATACCATTAGTTTTGGAAGTCCTACCAGGGGGTTTGGCAAGGACTTCTGTATTTCACCACACCCTAATGAAAGCCTTTTTACTAGGCATGGTGGTTGGGTGGCTGAAATGATGGAGAAATCCAAACCAACATTCCTAGGGACTAGGCATGGTAGCATTGACCCTAGACCAAAACATCTTATTAAAATGAACCACATTATTGTGTAAGGTGTGGTGATGGATGAAGATGTTCGTGTGACAAATTCTCAGTACATTTTGGGAGAGCATATTGAATCATGTCTAGGGTGTTCATCACATCATCAAGGTTAATGAATTTATTATTTTCCACATTTTTTTTGAAACTATACACCATAATGGGGAATGAAATTAAATTATTTTTGGAGATTTGTTAACTATTACTAACTCATTTATCCTTTGGAAAACCAATTTTTTTCTTTATCTTGATTTTCAGCTCTCGAATAAGGAACATTAATTAGATTTTTTATATGGGAAATTTTACAAAAAAAATTTCTTCCCCGTAGTTTTTTTGTGTGCTTGAAATAAACATAGGGGTCTTCTCTTCTATTATATTTATTTAAAAAATTTATATCTTTATTAGAAAATTTATTTATTTTATTAATTTATTAATCCTCTTTTAAAAATACCCAATTTTTTAGTTATTTTAATTGATGGGATTTGGATGTATCTTATAACTTGTTTAATGAAATTATAAAAGGGTGTCTTGAATAAAAAAAATATTTAGCTGTGCATTTAGGATGAATTTGGAAAGGTCTAAGTCGTGTTAGACTTAGTCATAGTGCTAATTTGGGAAAATAGAGTGGCATGGGTTGATGGGTAATCATATGAAGTTTGGACTGTCTTTTTGAGCTTGACTTGGCCACATTTCCCATCTTGGGGAAAATGGATTATACCACCATGTGATGAATTGGGTTTGGAGGGATGAGTTTTTTCTCAGGAGTTGGACTGTTCATAGGGATCGATTTGATAGAATATACATTAGGCGGGGTAACCTCATGTGTGATTATATTCTGTTACAATGTTTATTGTTCTAATAAATCTCTAATATATGTGTTTTGATGATTCAAAAAATACATAAATTTATTCTAACATGTTTTATATGCATTTTCGATTGTATTTATCTTGAGTTTTGTATTCAAGTATTTATCTTATATAATATTTCTATATTAATATGTTCACGAAACCTCATTTGTAACATAGAAATTGAAATGGAAACACAAGACTTTATCATATGATGTTCAGAGATTACTTCTATTTAGGAATGAATATAAAAATGGGATTATTATTTTGAAAAATATTTATAGCCTGAAGAAGTTGAAGATGTCACGACCCGTCCTCGGGGCCCATGCCATGACTACCCCAATCCCGCCTTCCATAGGCCAGGGGCCGGCGACTAGCACCAAAGGCGTAAATCCCGATAAAAAGAGAGGGCAGTTCATTTATAAAAAACACCACAGAGTATGAAAACTGAAGTAAACACTATGTAAACTAAAAACAAAAGTAAGTGCTGAAAAGAAATTTGGCCAGAATACAAACCCAACTAAAGATGCGGTACAACTGAATGTAATGTACAACTCAAGGACAACAGCAGAAAGGTGACAAGCCGCTCCTGGATCGTCCTCTAGCTTCCTACATAAAGGGTAGGTACATATCTCCTCCTCAGCACTCCACGTCCGTCCGTCCCCTCCGGGTATGGACTCATCATGAACTCCTCCTTCGGGCACCGAATCGATGTGATATCCACCTCCAGGCACCGACTCGTCGTTAGAACCTCCTCTGGGTACTATCCTAATCTACAAGCCTCAACCACGATCAGTGATGTCTGTCGTCTGAAACCAACACAACGTAGTGCGGGCGAAGCTCGTGCAGGTGTGAGTATATGATACTCAGTAAGGACCCCGAGACCCCCGATGTTCTCCCTAAATCCAAAAAGGATAAACCAAAACGAAAAGATACAATCACGAAGAATAATCTAACACTACTTAGGTATATGCCCAAACATATACCAAAGTCATCAAATCCAGTTCATCTCCAACATACGAGCTCTACTACAACCTAGTGCACTCGGGAAAGTAAAACATAATCCACATAGGAACGTACGACCCAATCCACACAAGAAAGAATAATCCAATCCACACAGGATATCAAGTCAATCACATCGATGAAAATGATTGAAAGTCAAGACTCATCTCACATAGGTATACTACTCACGATGTTGGGTGTAGATGATTAGATGTAGCCTCTGAATCATCTCCTTTGTCGAACCCACGTAGGGTCCATGTTTAGTAGTTGTCGCTGTCGAACCCCTGGAGGATCCAAGTATAGTGGTGATCGTCGTCGAACCCACGGAGGATCCCATCATGGTAGTCAAACCGACAGAGGATCCCAGAACAATGGCCATACTCGTCGAACCCATGGAGGATCCCAGTATGGTAGTCATCCTCGTCGAACCCAGAGTGGATCCCCAGCCGGTAGTCGTCCTCGTCGAACCCATGGAGGATCCCAGCCCGGTAGTCATCCTCAACGAACCCACAGAGGATCCCAGTACTGTCATCATCGTCATTGTAGTCGCAGCAAGATCTAGGGTTCCCGCACACAGCACGCTCGTTCTGGGAGGTTCTGCTCCACGAGCCAAGGGGGGTTGATACATCAACTGACACGAAATTCGGATTTGATTTATCCCAATGTTCTATCTTACCAATAGGAACTCAATGCGACAGACGGCGCATCAATCGGACGCCCGGTCTGAGAGTTATTGGCCTTTTCATCCCATGGGCCCGGTTGGTTTTTAAGTCATAACCAACCTGTCTGTACTCCAACTACATCCAAACCTCGAGCAGAGTAAGCCAACTGAACAGTCTCTGTAAAAGGAATCCAACAATGTCTACGACATGTCATTCGGATGTCCGGAGCACAAGTTATAAGTGTTTCCGCTCCGAAGGCCCGGTTGGTTTCGTGTTCGAACCAACCCGGCCTTACCCAAAGTTCTCCGAAACCTTGAGTGTAATATACTGAAACGACCTTCTAGATCCAAGGATAGTATCTCAACTGACGGTGCATCGATCGGAGGTCTGTAGCACATGTTATGGACGTTTGAACCAATCTGTCCGTTTTAGGGGGGTTTGGCCCCGGAACGACCCGGCCCAAAACCCCCTGGGATGGCCCAAACCGGGTGAACCCTACCTGGGTCCTTGTCTGGCCCGTTAGGGCACGACCTGGCCCAGATGGCATGGCCCGGCCCGGCTCGGGGGTCTGGCCGGACGCGGGTAGCCCGGCCCAGTGTGGGTGGTCCGGACAGGTGCGGCCGGTGCGACCTGGTGCAGGTGACCGCGGCTTGGCACGTGGCCGAGCGGGCATAAGGGCGAAGTTCCTCCCCCTTTTTGTGGAACGAAGGACCCAGTGGGGTCGGCCCTAATTGAACCCAGGGGTTACACACCCCGGTTTTCTCGGAAAATGGTCGGCCGTTTGGCCGGCCTTGGGAACCTCCGGGGGACCCGTGAGGGGTCCCGCCTCCTGTAGCTCCGGCGGCCAGCCATGCCCGGCCGCTGCCTGCTAGTGACCACAGCCGCGGGACCATGCGATCCTAACCTTCAGAAGCGTTGGCGGCCTATTTATCCGGCCGCCTCCAGGTTTTCCTCCGTGGCCAAAGGGTCGTGGCTCTTGATGCTCTGGCGTCCGGGGTGTCCAGCTGCCCTCTACTGGTGACCGCCGCAACCTTAGGTCGTGCCCCCTCTTCGACCGGTGCGGCGCATCGGCACCGCACCCCTCTGTCATGGTCCGCTTCGGCCGTGGCATTCTCTCGAGTTCTTCGGCGCGACATGACGACGCCACACAACACCTCCACAGCTCTTTTCATTCCCGCACGGTGCATCGACACTACGCCACCATCGTTCGAGCCACAATGTGTACAAAAGAAAGGGGGACATGGGTCAGCTGTGTTCGTGTGGTCCGGCCCACTCCCGTTAAATCGATAACAAGAGGTTAAAGTTTTAACGATGGATGCCAAAAATATTCATGAACATTAAATCAAACCCCTACCTCGAGGAGTTGTCGAACGATGATCGTCGCTAGAAAAGGGCGTCGCGGAACACGGAATTGCGGAACGACGCTCCGTATACTTCGTCGGTGCACTTCTGATGAAGGATGTAGTGTCCCTCATTATTTGACGTAGAATGAAGAATGAAAGGCGTGTAAGTGTTCTTCGAGTTCTTCTTGGGGGAAGAATATGTTTTTCGAGACTTTGGTTATTCTCTCCCCAGATTTCACACAACGAATCCACCAAAAATAAAATAAGTCTTTGCCTTATTTTATTCACACATGACAACATTTTTAAAAATTCAAAATTAATTCACCAAATTAATTAACATTTGATGTAATATTAATTAGGCGTTTAATTGGCGTGAATTAATGTGGAAGAGTGGATTAGATACAAAATTAATCGCTAGCGGGGGGTTTAATGGGGTGTTAGGGAAATTGAAGGATGTGGGGGCTCGTATGGGCCCCACCCCATCTTCCTCACAAATTCATTTCAATTAACACTTAAACCAAAATCTGTATAATGAAAATATAATTGTAAAGAAACTATATATATTTTTATTCTTCACATTTTTTTTAACAATTCCTCCCGAGAAAACGCACCTTCGAGAAAGGTCTTCCCAACAAATTACCGGAGCTGTGGTTTCATCGGGGCCCTCAGATTTCTATTCTGAGAACATGATCAAAATTAATAAAAACCCGCTCGTTCGGTCACTGAACGTACTCCAGCTAATCTTCGGAAAAAAATATTCTGGGCCCACTGGGCCTCGGAATCAGGTGCGGTCAGAAACTGCGTACTCATAGAATTCCAAAGAAAATTAAGAAAAAAAAATTTCCCTAGAAATTTATGGGACTTGACATTAGTCCCACCATAGGTCTTTACGCCCCCATAAAGATACATCTCAAACTAGGGAAACAAATGAGGGTACTGAGCACACATCTGAGCCTCCCACTCCCAAGTGCTCTCCTGATGGTTCTTGTGCTGCCACCTGATGCACGTTAGAGGAAGCGACTATCCACGTAGGACCCACTCTTGTCGATCCTCGATCTTCACTGTGACCTCCTCCGAAGTCACCCCATCGTCAATGTCCAGATCCCCATGGTCGATGATATGCATCGGGTCATGCACGTATCTCCTCAATGGAGATACGTGGAAGTCGTTGTGCACCTGGTGCAACTGAGGAGGATGGGTCAAGCAGTAAACCACCTCGCCTACCCTATTGAGGACCTAGATGGTTCCGATGAAGCATAGAGATTACTTTCCGCCTCTGCCAAATCTCTGTAATCCACATTGAGGTGCGACCCGTAGGAAAACGTGTTCACCATCATCAAACTCTAGTGGTCTCCGCCTCTTGTCGGCATAAGTCTTCTGTCTACACTGAGCTGTCCCCATCCACTCCTGGATGACCTGAACCTTCTCTGGTCCTACAAGAGCTGCAAATATTTCATCTTTTTTGATATGAGAAATCTGGTCTCATCCCCTGGATGAACCACGTTCTTTTCCTAATACAGTCAATCCTGACACGAATGATACTAATCCATTCCATGGATGATATCGTATGGCCTCGACGCTACTACCAAGACATTCAACCATTATGCTCGCCTCCAAGGGTTGAGTCACACTGTCAGCAGCAGTGTGTGTTCACTAGGTCTCATTGAGTAGGAATCACAAAAGTGAGGGTCAAGTCAACAGTTTTAAACCGGAGCCTCTTAGTATCAACTATCTAAAAAGGTCAGGGAAGAAAATGTCACAAGAACAAGTGTCTTTTATTACTAGAGATCAAGGTACAATGACACAAAACATCCACAAACACAACATCAATACGGCCAGAAGCAACATGAAAAAATGTATCCATGACTGGATCTAGTCCCGCTCGTGTCCATCAGCTCTCGTAGCTCCATTGTCGTAAGCCTCAGCTTCCTGAAGCTGAGCTCTCCCTTGTCCACCCATTCCCTATGGTCGGGGTGGTCTTCCTGGTGGTGGTGGTGGTAGGGCCTTAAAGCATCGCCCACCACCCGCTTCTCGGCCAGCTCCTCTGCCTCGTTTTCCTGCTCCCTGTGGTCCACCATGGTTGAACCTATGCCTGGGAGGTCCCTCTACTACCTACTTCTCATCTTCAGGACTAGTCGGGATGTCTCGAGCCATGTGACCCTGCTCGCCGCATGCATAGCACTACCTGCTCCTCGTGTGGCTAGCTGTCCTTCGTGTGCCCCATACAATCGAATCTACATCCTGAGATTGCTCATCTGATGGTCTGGAATACTTGGTCCTCTACGTCATCTATCTACTTCCAGTTGTAGAAGACTCCGCTATGGATCATCCTGCGAAGGGTCGCATTGCTGGTGACTGCTCGGCGAGAAAACTCTCTACTAGAAGGGCTCTCTCCAACACCCCCTCCTAAATCGGGATGATGAGGGAGATCATAGAAGCCTTGATATCATAACTCAGTCCCTTCTCGAAAGTCCGGGCCCTGAAGAACGGGTCCCATACCATATCTGTGGAGTAGCGCGAGAGATCAGCAAACCTCGCCGATTATTGGGCCATGGTCATACTGCCATGTCGCAGCTGTAGTACCTCTTGAATGCGCACTGCACAGAGGGTGGATGGAATGAACTCTGAGCAGAAGAGGTTCTTGAAGTCCATCTAAAGTAATAATTCCTCATCGTGCACCTGGTGCATCAGGCTCCACCATCTTCCTGCTGCCGCGTGTGAGAGACACGTTGAAAGGATCACCATGAGGTAAGCTGGTGTCCCCACTAACCTGAAAACTCTAACTACAACCTCAATCCAATCCTCAGCTGCCTGAGAGTCTGTCTCCCCATGGAACCTGGGCAGTCTCTGAGGCTGAAACTCATGCAGCACACTAAGGTGACATGCACTCTCAACGGCTGGGGCTGGTGGCATCGGTGGCTTTGTGGGAGAGGCACCACTGGTGCATCTGCAGTAATAGGGCCCTGCACCGAGGCCTCGTCGCTCGGTGGGATATCATCTGGCACAAAGCTCGGAACCTTAGCTGGCTGCCGTCGTGGGGCCATCCTGAAAAGAAACAGGTGCTCCATGGTCAAAATAGTATACCTGGTGAGCTGAGGCAAAGTAATCACAAAGATAACTTTTTAATCACACATGAAATCAATGTCTTCATGAACTGAGTCGGAAATTAGAAGTCAGGGTCCTGGTGTATGGATACATCGGTCACCGCACCAACACTGGACTCCCTAGACTGATAACCACACTCAATACCCTTAACACTATCTCTTTACATAGAAGAAAGATCAGATCCCTGATTTCTGTTGTAGAACCGAACTCCTCTGATACCAATTTTTCACGACCCATCCTCGAGGCCCGTGCCGTGACTACCCCAAGCCCGCCTTCCGTAGGCCAGTGGACGGCGACTAGCATGAAAGGTGTAAATCCCGATAAAAAGGGAATAAATTGACTTTATAAAAGAAATATACAACACAGAGTATGCAAACTTGAGTAAACACTAAGTAAACTTAAAACATAAGTAAGTGATGAAAAGTAAGTGGGCCAGAAAACAAAACCAACTAAAGATGCAGTACAACTGAAAGTAATGAAAAACTAAAGGAAAATAGCCGAAAGATGAAAAGCCGCTCCTTGATCATCCTCCGGCTTCGTATGTGAAAGGTACGTACAAATCTCTTCCTCAGCACTCCATGTTCGTCCATCTCCTCCGGGTACCGAATTGTCATGAAATCCTCCTCCGAGCACCGACTCGACGTGATATCCACCTCCGGGCACCGACTCGTCGTGCGATCCTCCTTCGGGTACCGTCCAGCTCTACAAGCCTCAACCATTGTCAGTGATGTCTATAATCTACAACTAACACAACATAGTGCTGACGAAGCCCGTGCAGGGGTGAGTATACAATACACAGTAGGGACCCCGAGACCCACAAAGGACTCCCAGAATCTACAAAGGATAAACCAAAAAGAAAAGAAACAATCACGAAGTATCATCCAACACTACATAGGTATATGCTCATACATATAGCCAAGTCATCAAATCCAGTTCAGCTCCAACTCATGAGCTCTAGTACAACCCAGTCCACTCAGGAAAGTAAAACTTAATCGACACAAGAAAGTATGACCCAATCCACACAGGAAAGCATAATCCAATCCATACAGGATATCAAGTCAATCTCATCGAAGATAATGATTGAAAGTCAAGACTCATCTCACACAGGTATACAATTCACGAAGAGGGGTGGAGGTGATTAGATGTAGCCTCTGAATCATCTCCTCTGCCGAACCCACGTAGGATCCAGGTTTTCTAGTCGTCGTTGTCGATCCCATGGAGAATCCAAGTATAATAGCCATCATCGTCAAACCCACGAAGGATCCCAGCACGGTAGTAGAACCCATGGAGGATCCCAATACAATAGTCGTCCTCGTCGAAACCATAGAGGATCCTAGTATGGTAGACATCCTCATCGAACCCACGGATGATCCCAGTCTGGTGGTCGTCCTCATCGAACCCACGGAGGATCCCAGTCTGGTGGTCGTCCTCATCGAACCCACCGAGGATCCCAGTACAGTCGTCCTCGTCGTCGATGTCATAGCCAGTTCTAGGGTTCCCGCACACATCACGCTCGTTCCAGGAGGGTCCGCTTCACGAGCCAAGGGGGTTCGATACATAAACTGACACGAAGTCCGGAGTTGATGTATTCCAAAGTTCCGTCTTGCCAATAGGAACTCAACGCGACAGACGGGGCGTCAATTGGTCGCTCGGTCTGAGAGTTATTGTACTTTTCGTCCCAGGGGCCCGGTTGGTTTTTAAGTCATAACCAACACAACCATACTCCAATTGCATCCAAAACTCGAGCGGAGTAATCAAAAAGAACTGTCACAGTAAGAGGAATCTAAAAAAGTTTGTGGCACGTCATTCAGACGTCCGGAGCTCATGTTATAAGTGTTTCCGCTCCGAAGGCCCGGTTGGTTTCGTGTTCGAACCAACCCAGCCATACACAAAGTTCTCCGTAACCTTGAGTATAATATACCGAAACGACCGTTTCTATCCAAGGATCGCATCGCAACTGACAGTGCTCTATTGGAGGTCTGTATCCAATGTTACAGATGTTTGAATGAATCTATCTGTTTTTATCGGGGTTTGGGCCCGGACCGACCCGGTCCAAAACCCCATGGGTCAGCCCAAACCAGGTCGACCAGACCCGGGTTCGGGTCCGGCCTATTAGGGCGCGGCCCGGCCCAGCCGGCGCGGCTCAGCCCAGCGTGGGGGCCCGGCCCGGCACGAAGCGGGTGATCGCGACTTAGCACATGGCCGAGCGGTCGCAAGGGGGAAGCGCCACCCCCTTTTTGCGGAATGGCGGACCCAGTGGGGTCCTCCCTAATTGAACTCGAGGGTTATGCCCCCCGGTTTTCTCAAAAAACAGCATATCGTGCCTGGCCACCGCCTGCTGGTGACCGCCGTCACGGGACCCCGTGGTCCCGCACTTTCGAACTGATGACGGCTTGTATATACGGCTGCCTCCAGGATTTCCACCGCGGCCAAAGGTATGCGGCTCTTGATGCTATGGCGGCTAGGGAGTCCATCCGCCCCCTACTGGTGACCGACGCGGCCTTAGGTCGTGGCCCTTCTTCGACCTTTGTGGAGCGTCGGCGTGGTTCCCCTCCGTCGAGGTCCGCATCGGCAACATCATTCCCTCGAGTTCTTCGACGGGGAACGACGACGCCACCCACCACCTCTGCAGCTCATTTCATTCCCGCGTGGTGCATCATCACCACTCCACCTTCGTTCGATCCACAACAAATACAAAAAAAGGGGGAGGTGGGTCGGCCGTGTTAGTGTGGTTCGGCCCCCTCCCGTTAAATCGATAACAAGCAGTTAAAGGTTTAACGTTGAATGCCAAAAATATTCAGGAACATTAAATCAAACTCCTACCTTGAGGATTTTTCAAATGATGATCGTCATGGGAAAACGACGTCACGGAAGACGGCGTCGCGGAACGAGGCTCTGTATACGTCATCGGTGCATGTCTGATGAAGGATGCAGCGTCCACCATTCTTGGACGTGGAAAGAAGATCGAAAGGCGTGGTTGTGTTCTTCATGTTGTTCTACGAGGAAGAAGATGTTCTTCGAGACTTTTGTTATTCTCTCCACAGATTTCAGACAATGAATCCACCAAAAATAAAATAAGACTTCGTCTTATTTTTTTCACACATGCCAACATTTTTAAAAATTCAAAATGAATTCACCAAATTAATTAACTTGGGTTGTACAACTAATTAGTTGTTTAATTGGCTTGCATTACTATGGAAGAATGGATGAGTTAAAAAATTAATTTGTAGAGGGGTGTTTAATGGGGTGTTAGGGAAATTGAAGGAGGTGGGGGCTCATGTGGGACCCACCCCAACTTCCTCACAACTTCCTTTCCCTTAACACATAAACCACTAGCGGTATAATAGAAATATAATTGTAAATAAACTATATTTTTATTCTTCAAATTTTTTTAACAATTCCTCCCGAGCAAACGCACCTTCGGGAAAGGTGTTCCCAAGAAATTACTGGCGCTGCGGTTTCATAAGTGCACTCCGATTTCAATTCCTAGCCCGGATAAAAAGTTATGAAAACCCGCTCGTTTGTTCACTGATCATACCCGAGCTAAGCTTTGGAAAAAATTATTCCGGGCACACCGGGCCCCGGAATCAGGCACCATTAGAAACTGCATACTCGTAGAATTCCAAAGATAATTAAGAAGAAAAAAAATTCCCTTGAAATTTACGGGTCTTTACAGAAGAAAAGTGAATTCCATATTTATAACACATTATCTTACATTTGTGAATTATATTATGGTACATTGAACACTGATTTTCTTATGAAAAGAATATTCATTAACTTATGAAAATATATCCAATGATGAACGATGAGTTCAGACCCTATCCTATGAATGTATGATAATACACAATGTCATGATTATCCATACTGATATCATGATTAGTAATTTATGAATTTTTGTACATTAAATGAATATTATCAATTTAAGGAATTATAAGACTGCACAAGACGTACCATGAATATGAAAATTCAGATAATGAGAAAATACTTGACATTTCTGTCATAGAAAAATTCAATATATTGAAGGAATGGATACATACTCTTATTATCCTATCTTATGAGGATCATTAAATAGATAATTCAACATTTAGGATTATACAATGCTTATGTTCAAAAAAACATTTATAATTTATTGTTTGAAAAAAATCTTAAAAGTGAGAAGTTTGGAATGAATAATCTTAAGAGAAAAAAATTATGTTTCCAATTTCTAAAACCATAGATCATTAAATATTGAAAATCCATACATCATGTAATTATATTTTCTTGAACATCAGTTTCACTGAAGTTCATCGCATTCTGTGATTGGGGTTTTTCATTTCCCATGATGAATCTTCATCTGCTGTATGATATTTATTCTAATTAGGGACTGCAAGAATTTATTAAATATAGTGTAACATTCTATATTTTTTTCAATTTGTTTAATAGTGTGTGTGATATTTGATAGTTCTTGTAATGAATTATGATATTTTAATGAACTTTGACAATTATAATAAGATACATCTTCGTGTACTCATCTAGGAGCCCCTGATAAATGGGATATTTAATGAAAATCACCATGAATATGTAATATATAATTGGTGGAGTTTAATAGAATATTTTTGATCCTCAAACCACTATAAACCCCTTTTTACACTTTTCTTTCTTAATGTTTTACATTTATATTGCATATACTCTTAAGAAAGTAAATTAGATGTATATATTTCAAGGAAGATTTTATATATTTTAAAGAATATTTTAATAACTCAATTCATCCACCATATTGAGTTATTCATTCAATCTTTATCTATGGAAAATATTGACATCAGATAATGTTACATTCAAGTTCACAACTATAAAAATTTGAAATCCAAAGATCTACCATCAAATAGCTTATATTGATGGCAATAGAGAAGGTATGTTAATAGAATGATCTCCTTAATTATATGGTGAAAACTAAGGATGTGGGAAAGCTCATATGATCATCTATCTAAGGATTCATGGTATGAGTATCTATTTCAAATCAGTTAATCCCTGTATAATTTCTATGACATAACCTGAAACTTGGGATGATATATCTAATGAAAAATATTACCTAAATTCAAATTATATGAATGTTATCATCAATGGGTTTAGACTAGATTGTTTTAATATAATATCTCAAAGTAAAAGAGTACATGAATTGTATACTACTATATTTGTATCATACTAAGGTACAGAAAATTTGAAAGCTCTTAGATATGATACAACCAAGATTATGTTTGATAATATCAAAATGGATGAAGGGGAGAGTATTAATAAACTGAATGGAAGACACAGTGATATCATGAATAACATTGTTTCATTGGGAATCTCTATCACTAATGCAGAACAAGAATAAAAATTTAAGACAGTATTAGCACCTATGTATGTGGAATCTCTATTGTTATCATACAATCTAACGAGGTAAAATATTTCAAGATAATTGATAACATGGTAACTTTTAAGATGCATGAATATATACTGTAAAATTAAAATTAGGAGCTCAAAATAGTAAAAAATTTAAATGATTCATTCAAATACTATAATTCTAATGATTATAGATATTAAATAATTAAAAATACTCTAATGCATCTGAAGAGTTATACTTTTAATGAAAATATTAATTGAATGAATAGTTTTCTCAATTCAAATGGAAGTTTAAAAAATTATATAAAAATACACAATTATTAGTAATATCATTCAGGAATATAAATCATGGTCACAACAATAAATATTTATGATACTTCAAATTCAAAAATATAGGATACATCCATACTAACTATTTGAGAATCGAAGACGAAAAGAAGATTGAAATGAATTATTTCAACAATATTTGATATAATAATTCTATAAAATCCATGAAGGATAAATGGACTGATTATGAAGATTATATAGATTTGACATCCTTACAATCATAATATGAATCTAAAAATCAAATGGCCAACATATGATTTTTTTCATTGTCAGTTGATGTACATTCTTATTAGTCTTTGTTGGAATCATCATGTTTTAATGCTCAAATATTATGTAAATCGTGTAAATAATGTTTAAATATTAGAAATCATTTTTACTCATGTTCTATTTTGATTTATTATGATTAGGATTACCCTTAATTAATTCTATGCATATTTCTTCTTAAGTCAGATGAAAGATACTTTCCTATGTATGAGACATTGTTTTTAGGATCAAACTGTCTTATCGTTTAGTCTGGAATTTGGAATTGTATGTGACTCTCATTAATCGACACCATTACCATTCTACCATTTCCAAAATTCACCAAGGGATATACACTATTTATGTAAGACCATTTTTGTGACACAGTAACAAAACAACGATTAGAATTTTACAAATGACGAGACACCATTTCCCAGACACTATAATTGTGCAACCAATTCTAAAACCCACGAAGGTCATAATTGTTGAATGTAACACCACTTCAGACTCCCCATGACTACAGAACCACTTCTATCTCATAACCTATTATTAAATAAATTCTTATATAGCATTTTTTTTCATTTTTAATTAAATTTAGAAGTTAATTATAATGGTCTAATTTGAGCCATTTAATAACACTAACATATTTAATGTTTTTTTGGCATGAACCCTATAAACAAGTGGAAATATTTGTGAATATAATGCTCCATGTCTTCCTTAATATAATAGTCCATTTATTAAATTCTAGGTGGTGAACTATCTTAAATATATTTAATAATGTGACTAAATGAGACACGGGAGAAGAACAAAAATGCATTCAAGAGCACATAGAAGAACACACAAAGATTTCTCTCTTTCTGCTAGTTGTGGATCAAAACATAAGATATCCTTATAGAACCAACTCAAAGATGAAGTATTTCTATAATTATATACACAAAAAATCATGGGTTACCATAAAATAGATCTCACGATACTATGTTTTTGAGTCTGCTTTAGAACAGCACCCGAACATCGAATCTACTACATCCAAAAGTCCAAATATGAATATAATTATACTCAATGAATTATTAATCCATTATTATTATATTCTTGTCTATTTTGTACTTTTTTATTAATCTTTTGATTAGTGTGTGTGTTTTTGTACTGATAACACACACTGTCTCTTGCACTGAATTAGATAATACAAGATATCCTCACACAAAAATCTTTTTACACCTAATTTCAACCACGCAAAACTATGTATGAGGTTATATTTGTCCTGGTTGTTATATTTCCCCTTATACAACTATAGTATAGGTAATGTGACCTAGAGTGTGTTGTGTACTATTTTGTAAACCCCGATCAAAGGTGTGGATAAAAACATTATAGATACTTCTTGTAGTGGAAGGTGGTCATCATGTAGAGTAGATTAGGTCTAAGATTGAGAATGAACCAATTTTTTTAATCTTATGTGTATTAAATACTTTTTTTATTATATTTTGACTCATTTTTCAGGATTTTGTTTTCAGTTTGATAGTTATTCTTGGATAGTATTTATAACTATTTTTATTTATTATATTATTTTCAAAAGTTATATCAATATTTGATATTGATATAATTTTTAAATAACAAACTACTGAGAAACTAATTTAATAAACGTACAATTATAAATTCATTACATTGATAAACTGGCTATTTTTATTTTTAAATTGGGGGATTATCAAATAATTTTTTTAACTGAAATTTTTATAGGAACACAATTCACCCACTTCTGAGTGTCCCACTCACACAAAAATGTAATTAAAAAGGTTATTTTTTAGCTATTATAGTCAATGGTTTCAATGTTTTATTAAATCATTTAAATTATGGTTTAATATTGTTTAAAATATCTCTAATTTTATGTAAGCTCTAAATTTATTTCTCTTTAAAATCAAGCCTTTATATTTAGTTATGGATAATAGGAAAGAAGGTTTTGGTACCAAGAGACCTCCCTTCATTAAAGGAACAAATTATGCTCAGTGGTTAATTAATATGAAATTGAACTTAGAAAGTATGGTCATTTATATTTTGATAGTAATTAGAGATAAATATGATATACCATAAACACCAATAACTATATAGTGTGAAGCTACAAAATATGCTTATCATAATAATTATGAAGATATGAATGCCTTGTATTGTGCTTTAGGGGATGAAGAGTTTAAAAGAATATCTATTTTTAAATTTTCTTATGAAATTTGGGATACCATAACAGTTTGTCTTGATGAAACTACTAATGTTAAAGAAATAATACTTAATAGCTATACTATTATGTATAATCACTTTAAGATGAATCATGATGAACCCATTTCTAAAATGTATCTCAGGTTTAATAAATTAGTTAATACAGTGATCTCTCTTTGAACGAACTATGGTGAAAATGATTAAATCATTTGGATACACAGATGTGTACCTAAATTCTAGAGAGGAACCTTATCAAAAAATAGATAATCTGTTGATATTAGTAAATTTGAATCAAGGGAAATGATCGGTAAATTTATGTTGAATGATGATGAGTAAAAGGTAAACAAAAAATGAGTATGAACAAAAAGGAATGTCAATATATTTCAAAAAAAACTACATCCAAAAATTAGAAGAAGGATATGATACACACTCATTATGACTGTACAAGTAATGATTATTCCCTGTCATGCACTGATGAGGAAATTGATCAATTATGTAGATGGTTTGAGAAGTTGTATATAAAGATGAAATTATTCAGGAAGCCCGTCTATAAAATAATGAATGATCAATAGGGAAATTGGAAGGAAAAGAATATGAAAGAGGACTAAAATGATATAGTCTACTATGAATATAAGAGAATGGGACAGGTAAATTATGACTATCCCAATTTTAATAATAAAATGAAATTTGTGGAAAATGATTGAATATAGAAAAAGGAAATGAATGAAACATGGATATATTATGAGGAAATATCAAGTGACTCAAAATCATCACATGATGAAAATGATGACAACGACAATATGTGTTTCATGAAAAAAACATCAGTGGTAACCCATGAGACTCCTATACAAAATTCAAATTACCCTTGATATGAAAGTGATTCTGAATATATGAATAGTGAAGAAATGATTTAAAACATCGAATTGTATGATGATACTTTCAATGAATAAATAAATAAATATAAAATCATTAAATAAACTACATGATGTTATATATATTGTTAAATATGAACTATATATAGAAATAGAAAACAATGTTCAATTACTTAATGAGAACAGGGAACATAAATTATCTAATGAGTAATTGAAAAAAAGAAATAGAAAAAATTAACAACTTAAAGACTAATCAGACACAAAATCATGTAAAATAAGTAGTTTTTAAGTATATTACTATTACAGGATACCATCCTAGCCATATAAATATATCTAAAATTCATTTTATAAAAAAACTAGAAAAATATATATTTCATATATATAACTAAAAATTATTCTAGTTCTAGCCATAAAATGTCCTTCAATGCTTCTAGTTTTTTAGGAAAAATAAAATTTTAATTTTCCAATACATTAAAAACTATTTAAAAGGTATCCTAAGAAGAATGTATGGATTCCCAAATCTCTTATTACAAATGTTTCTGGACCCAAACAAATCTGGGTACCAAAATAATCTCTGAGTAAATTATTTTCATGGAAAGCTAATTAAAGAGCTCTTGTAGAAGTCAATGTTACCTGGACAATGTACGTTTAAGTCAAATGATAGGAGATTACTCCAGTATCAAGAATATGATAATGATTTATGGTGGATATGTTACCATTAGTGGCATACTAAAGGAAAAATAATTGGGCATGACAATATTTTTATCTCTATCTCAGTTTTAATGTCTAATGTACTTTTGGATGATGGATTAAAATATAATGTACATACTATTTTAGAATTTTTTTATGCTGGTTTTCATGTTAAAATGTGAAAATGACTCTTTCAATTATTTCAATTATAAAAATGAATTAGTATATTCAAATATATCAAATGAAAATATTTATTTTGTGAACATGTTTTATTTAGTTTATCAAAATGTTTTTGTTTAAGTGTATTTCACAAAATGTCTTGGATTTGGAATCAAAGACAATGACACTATAATATACACTATCTTAGAAATATTACTAGTGATGGATTAGTCTAGGATCTACATGAAAATAGTTTTCAAATAAAAAATTCTATAATACTTTTCAAAAGGGTAAATATCAAAAAATCTATATCAAACCAATGAAATATGTTTCAACTTCTCAACCACTTCAGTTGTTTCAATGGAATTGTTTGGGCCACTTAGAGTTTCATGTCTGAATGAGAAGCAATGTGTCTATGTTCTTGTAGATGGAAATTATTGTTTTACATAGAGCTTTTTCATAGCTCAAAAAAGTGAATCCTGTTATCATTTCACCAATTATTCTAGAACAGTAGAAAACCTAGCTGGTAATTGAATTAGAGCCCTATGATGTGACCATGGACATGAGTTTGAATACCAAGAGATTGAATCATTTTTTTATTCAGAAAATAGAAATTTTTCATTACTTCTCTTCCCCTAGGATAACTCAACAAAATGATGTTATTGAAAGAATAAATATAATATTAAAAGAAATAACAAGAACCATTCTCAATGAATATGAAATACCTATCATGTTTTTGGATGGAGGTGTCAATATATCCTTCTCTATTATTAATAGAGTCTTAATTAAACCAATTCTCAATATTCTGTTCGATGATTTATGGAACCACAAGAAACCCAATGTATGTTACTTCAATGTTTTTGGTTTTATTGTTTATATTATCAACACTAAGGAAAATATAGGCAAAATTTCAACCTAAATGGATAATGAAATTTATTATTTTAGTAAATCTCTAGTGAAACCTGTATAGTGTTTAATAAAAGAACCAAATGTGTTGAGGCATCAGTACATGTCCAATTTTATGAAATATATCTACATGAATCTATGAACTCCCTATAAAACCTCATGGTTGTTTTTGAAAACAATGAAATAAATGAAAAATCATTAGACCTTACTATCAAGCAATCCATAAAATCATCTAGTTCTGTAAATTTTTTAGAATCTAGTCAAGATGATCCTAATCTTGTTGGTGAACCTGATATCTATAGCCCATCCTTTTAAAGATAGTTTAATACCCATAAATACTATCTTTTAGATTATATAGTTTTATACCTAGATAAATTAAATCATACTACATCTTCTCAAAGAAATCGTGCTGAACATATATATTTATTATCACAAATTGAGCCTAAGAACATCAATGATGCAATCAATGATGAGTTTGGGTGATGGATGTGCAAGAAGAATTAAATCAGTTTGAAATAAATAATTTCTAGAAACTAGTGGACATACCTATAGTAACCTTGAATATAGAACTACATTTTTGTCCATAAATAAAGTTTATGATGATGGTATTTTTGTAAGAAATAAATCTATATTAGTTTCACAAGGTTATACTCAAGAATAACTGATTGACTATGAGGAAACATTTCACCAGTTACATGACATGAATCCATTAGAATATTTCTTTCATATTCTGCACAACAAAATTTCAATCTATACCAAATGGTTATTAAAAGAAAATTCTTAAATGGGTATATAGTTGAGAATGTTTCGGTTGAACAACACCTAGTTTAATAGACCCTCATTTTCAAATCATGTTACTAAGACACCAAAATCATTTTTTTTTAAAATGTACTCCAAGTACATGATATGGTTGAATGACTAGTTTTATAATATATATTGGTTTAAAAAAAATTTATATGATCCTTCTCTCTTTATAAGAAGAATTTATAATTTTGGGTTAGTTGTTCAAATCTATGATTATCAAATTATTTAAGGATCCTCAAAAAAATATTTATGTTTCCTTTTTTCAAAGATGATGAAATATGAATTTAAAATGATTTTGATGGCTGAAGTAAAATTGTTTCTTGGATTTCAAATAATTCAATAAAATAAAGGCATTATTTTGAAGAAAAATAAATACACTAAGGTTCTTCTAAAACGTTTTTCTTTGGATAGTACTAAAATTAGTGACACTATAACGAGTACCACCTCCATGTTGGGAAGGACCCCATGTTATGCATAGGGGGTGGATAAAGCTGTAAACATTTTTTCCAACTTATTGGATCTTGTTCCCATGTTGGTAGGAACATAATGAAACCTATATGATGGATATGTGTAGTAGTTAAAACATTAACATGAAAAAGGACAACACAACACATTTAATTGGTTCAACACTAAGGGCTACATCCAAGGAGCATACACAGACATGTTTCCAGTATTACCTAATTAAAGTAATCATAACTATCCATGGATTACATGGTTCGGGTACATTCACTCGGTCCCAAGAACACTAACGTTACAAATGTTTAGGGATATCTCCCTACTTCCCTCAGATCACTTCCATTGACTCTACCTAGCTGATTTCCTTGGAGATGTCACAATCAGTTTATGGACGTGAAGGTCCCTTCAATGGATAGGAATGAAATTCTTTGTCTATTGTTAATCATGAGACGTTACTTTAAAAGATTACCAAATTTTATTCTCTTTATAGTTCAATATTCTTCTCCAGTTCAACAATCATATATACTAAGACTTCTTATTCTTCTTGGCCAGTATCACAAATTATTTTTAGATTTTTCAAACACTAAAATCCAGTTCACTAAGAATCATCCGCAATAACTATTCTTATTCCATGAATGCATTTGACCATTCCTGTGGCAATATATATGTTTTCTTTCTCTTAAACTCTTTAGACATGTGCACACTTGGTTTAGGATGCTTCTCTTCAAAATATTCACGTATGCAGGGCCTTTCTCTTCTTAATTCTTGTGTGAAGGCCCAAATGGGTATGGTGGCTTTTAGTACACACCCAACCTCTTATATTTCATTTCATTTAATACAACATGGTTCGGATGTACATACACGTTATGTATGTACTTCGTCAAATCATGCATAAGAATAGATTCCAGAATTCCCCATCACTATGTACAATATTCCTTATCCTTTCCTCAACACACACTTGTTCGCTTTGATTTTTTGTATATTTATGTATATGTGATTTCAAAAATCAATGTGTGAATTTTGGTATGGCACAGTGTTTCATGTTTTCCTTTTACACACCATAGGTAGAGTGTTCTTTTATGCACATGTGTGCTTGTCTCCTCTACAAAATAGGATAATATGCGGCCCTCCTGTCACTATGAATGTGTCGACTTCCTTCACACATGAAGTGCAAACCTCCTTCACATACCAAGTAGTACGCGGTTCTTGTGGTTCATGGAACATCCTCTTCACATAACCAAAATAGTATGTGGTGTTATTTCAACACGAAACTATAATGGTTTGTGGAGATCTCTTCATGAACCAATGATAGTTCACTGGTCTCCTCCCTCATGTACGAGATCAGTACGCCGTTCACTTCTTCTCCATCCATAGCGCTACACAATACGTCTCTTCGTGAACCATATTGGTATGTGGGTCTTCTCTTCCTCCTGAACTAGAATGGTATCCAGTTCTCTTCAAATAACCAGAACGGTTCCTAGATCATTATTTCCCCCTTTGGGACTGGAAGAATGAAGAGACTCAGTTTGTAAAAAATAAGATCTCTTGAATTCTTTGGAGCAACAACTGCTTCTTGAATTGCAGGGTATATTTTTATAAATATATGTAAGATCATTTTTCATCCAAAATTAACATGATATGATCTTTAAGATTCTTCATTGAATAAACGAGTTCTTCGATTCCTTAATACCTTCAAACCCGCATGGAGATATGAAGCATATCTTGGATGTTTCTTTTTTCAAACTCACAACCTTCTCATAGATCGTTCATGCATTCTAGATGGCATGTATCTATTTTGGAACCCCTGCTCAAATCCACGTGGCCTTAGAAACTTTTCTTCCTCGGTCATTCACTCATTCTTCATTTCATTCGTATAAATGAAAATTTAATTGCATGCATGTGATCATAGCATCTATATGATCACTGTGGGCTTGAATTGAGCTGAATTTATGACTATAGTGGTGAGATCATTGTTCAGCTCGATCACTAGTTAGCGGGTGCATGCTGGTGTCTGATGGTTGAAGAAAACCTCATTGGAGATATTAGATGGTGCTTGTTGAATACAGAACCGTGTGATCAGATGGACGACCTAGATTAGAACATGGGACACGTGATGAATGGTGCCGCTGAGATCAGTCGCGAGATCTGATGGATGGCATGTATTGCCTCCATGTTTTTAAAATGTTTTCCCACATCAAAATTATATTATTTTTCCGCGTGGTTAACCAATCAAGATGCGGTAGCAGAAGCTCAAAATACTCCTCCTCACTCCACAGTACCTCCTTGTATAGTTTTTACCCTACAAGCACACTCTTAGCACCCATTCTACTCCTTGGGTGTGCTCCTAGAACCCACGCTGCACGGGTTCACCATCTTGTGGCACCTGTGGGTATACATAGCCTGCGCACAACATGCCTCATGAGAGGCATGCCTTGAGGGCTTCCCTCAAGCACAGTTGACCCCTAGGGTCCTACATTTTCTTGAGGTGAGGACCCCAGATAGCCTCCAGGTATGGCCCCTTCTTTTTTGGTATTGTCAAATACATAAAATAACTACTTATTGTAAAACTATGTGTTTGTAAAATGCCAAACCTCCTCCACAATATCGTCTTCCCCTTTTCTTTTAATCCTTCCAAAAATCACTTCAACCATCACTAATTTTTGAAGCCAATGTATCACTCCTAATACACATATATTAAACATATGATCAAGCTCATCCAATTTCAGGTTTCGATTCTCTCTTTTACTTAGGATAGTTCCTTCCTTCATTTTAACATCATTGACATCCAATGACAGTAATGGAAAACAAATAAAACCTTCACATGCTAAGTGGCCCCAACAATCCCCCCTTGATTTTGTTGTCAATACTACAAAATTATCTTAAACTAGAATGTCAATTTCAAAATGAGAGACTTGTATATGATCATCCCCCTTTCAGTTTTAATCATTCGTTTCACTTTCTCTCCCACATATTGAAATGAAATACAATGTTTATGATAGAGAGGTTATTCTTCCATATTTAAGAAATTGGGCTATAAATTATTTCACTCTAAGTCTACTTGAGCAATGCTCAAAGTATGAAACAAGTGGATTTAATCTAGACAACAATGCTACCCATTATCCCCAGATCATGATACCTCATATGATTAGAACTCATTTAATTGTCTTCAAGGCCCTTTACCCATTCATTCCAGTAATAGGATAATAAATGTGATATGAGATTATCAACCTGAAAATCTTATGCCCATTTCAACAAACAGATCAAAAACAGTCAAGTGAAATGGGTAGGATAAGTGGCCTTGTGGCACTTACATTCTTCTTATGTCATTGATTAACATTATTAATCCCCCTATGTAAATTAATTTTATTGTGAGTAACCACATTTGACAGATGAAATACCATTTCCAATGACATGATCCTCAGACAATGTTCAGAGTAGTTGAATTTAATACTAAATGATGTTGATACTTGTTGAGATAATAACTCAGATAGCTTCATCCTGTGTCTACCCCTCAAGGGAACAATTCTCATGTTCTCCCCCTTAGTGCTTGATTCACCATCAATTCCCTATTAGATTAGTAAAATACACAATGTGTTAAGGGAATAAGTAGGATACATTTTTATTATTTAGTATGAGCTGGAAGGATGATTGGATTTTATCAACCAAGATGCTATGTTTTCTCCACTCCTCACACTTTCACATTTGATTTTCAGTTCTAACATTGGCTGTGTGGTTCTCAATATTTATTCCATTTCATTTTTTGTGAGTTTTATATCAGTTAGTTCTTTCCAAACACTAGAATCTCCTGGTAAAACTATCATATTTATGAGGAATTCTTCTTGGCATGGAATAAATGCACTAATATTTTTGATAGTGTGACCAGCCTTGCTGCACCTCACACACAAGACTTTCTTATCATCATCTGGAATGGTCTTATTTCCTACTACACTAGTCTTAGCCTATGCATATCCTTTCATGTTCATTCTTTCCAAATCATTACGCCAGATTACCAATATTTCATTAGGAATAATGGTAGAATGTTTGTATTTTCCCTAGGGACCTTTTATTATTTCATCATTTTCATAAATTCTTTTGGATGTACCACTCTTCAACGTCTTTAATTTTGAATCCAAGGACATTTCACCCTTACTTCTCGGGGACATTTTGGGAGAATTTTATTTTTCATTATTCTTCTGATTTCTTCCTAAGGTACCTTCTTATCTCTAAGCTGGCTTCTGTGGTCATCTGATCATATTATCTCAGGATATGGGTTGAGATAAGAAAGACATATTCTTATTACCATGCCCATTGAATACATCGAAGATGTTTTCTAGAATTCCAAATATATTTTCAGTATACAGATTCTTATGGATCTATTTCTATATCCTCTTCTTATTGGGGTTTATCCCTATTGGCACAGGCTTTATCTTTGATTTTTTGTTTTAAATAATGTACCAACAATCCAGTGCACAATTCTCAGATCTGTTGTGAGAACAACATTGACCCACAAATCATGTATTCTATATATCATCAGTATTATGTTGTTGGGAATTTTTTTAATGCGTTGTGATCTACTGGGGGAACCATTTTCTATCCTCTTCTTCCTATCCATCCAAGCTATGGTGGTAGGTTTCTTCTCCTCACCCTTCCTTATTCAAAATTTTTTATAATTATCCATCCAATCAACACATTTAGAAGAAATATATTTCAATAAATAGTACCAGTTGGTACAAAAAAGTACCTTCACCTTCTCAGATACTTCGGATAGATCAATGAGTGATGTCATGATCTTCTTATCACATGTTTGAGGTTGTTTGGTATAGAATCCTGTAGATATAATTTAGTACCAGAAACAATTGTTTCCCACTTTTTTGAAGTCTCAATATGTTTCTTCTCAAGATTCGTCAATTGAGTTTCCAATTTTAGACATTCCATTTTGAGAATGATCTTTTGATCTTCAATCATGTGCATCTTCTCATAAAAAACCTTTTTCAATATTTCAACCACATCTTCAGGAAACATACCTTTTGTTCGTAATAACGAGTCATGTTCCTTGATTTTCCGGGATATTTCGTCCAAATTTGGAAACATGAATTCCGTGCTCTTTTTTATATTATTTGTAAATGCATGGATATGTTCTTATAGATTCTTTTTGACTCCCACTTTCTCTTCAAAGGATTCAATTTTTTTAGAGATCTTATAGAATTCTGACACTTTATTTTCTAAGACTTTCTTTATATTATCATATTTTATTCTTAGTCGAGTGATCTCAGCCAACATATATTGAAATATTATGAATATAACAACAACTCATTCTTCTAGTATATCATGCAGATAGATTCTTAGTATTTCATGATCACCTAAAAATGAGATAGAAGTGTATTCTTTTTATTTGGTAGAAACCTGAGCCACATTCTCTTCACTTCCCAATCCTGATATTCCTTTATTATTAGATGGGAATGGAGAAATAGTCACTGAATCTTCTTTGGACATGATATACTTCTTTAATTGAATATTCTCTTTCTTTTTATTATTCATCATGTTCTTGTTAGGTATATATTTCTACTCAGATATAACTTAAATTTCATCAAGACTACTCTTCATTGTTGACATATGAAACCAAACTAAAATCCTCTTCTGAATAGAATTAATGGGGTTTATTCAACATATGTAAACCATTGTGATCTGATACCAATTGAAGGACCCCTGGTCGCCCTGAGAGCGGTGGGGGTGAATCAGGGTTTCAACTTTTTCACATGATTATTTGATCTTCTACCCATATTGGTATGAACATAATTAAAACTGTATGATGGATATGTGTATTAATTAAAACATTCAAAGTCAAAAGAACAAAAAATCACTTTTACTTAGTTCACTACTAAGGGCAACGTTCAAGGAGCTTATGTCGATTGGTTTTTGGTCATTCCTAATTTCACTAATATTCACTATCTGTGGATTACAAGGTTCAGGTACAATCACTCTTTCCTAGAAACACTGACTCACAAAAGTTTTGGTATAGCTCCCTACTTCCATCAGATCACTTTTATTGACTCCCCCTGTCTTACCGCCTTGGAGAGGTCACACTCAGTTTATGGACGTGAAGGTCCCTACAATGTGTTGGAATGGAATCCTTTGCCTCATGTTCAGCATGAGACATTTCTTGCATCAATATCCAGAGTTCATTCTCTTTAACGTTCAATATTCTTCCCTAGTGAAACAACCAGATGTTCAAAGACATCTTGTGCTTCTTGGCTAGTATCCCAAATTATTTTGTGAATATTCATGCACTGAAAAATAGTTCACTAGGATTCATCAAAATAAAATCCTCTTATTCCATGTATGCATGTGACCATGCATGTTACAATAAATATGTTATCAGCCTCTTAACTTCATTGGACATTTTATCCCTTGGTTTTGAATTCTTCTCTTCAAAGTATTCACATATGAATGCACTTTCACTTCTTATTTAATTTGTGTTGGCCAAAATGGGTATAGTTAAATTTATTACACACATAACCACAACTCATTATTTTTGTTTCATACAACTTGGTTTGGATGTAATTACACATTATGAATGTACTTCATCAAATTATACATATGAATATACACATGTTTTCCCATCACTATGAAAAATCTTCCTTCTCCCATCCTCAACACACATGTGTTCATTTCGATTTTCTTATATTTATAAATATGTGATTTCAAGCATGAATGTGTGAATTTTGGCATGGAATGGTGTTTCTTGTTTTTCCTTTACACACCATAGGTGTAGATCTCATTTATAGATGAGTGTAGTTGTATCCTCCACGAACTAGGATGATTCGTAGCCTCTCATTGGGCTAAAGATGCACGAGATTCCTTTGAAAATGATTTGAGGACACCCTTCGAATACCAAGTGGTAAGTGGTTCTATTGGTTCATGGGAAATCCCCTTCATAGAACCAAAATAGTATGTAGTGTCATTTCCTCATGAACCAATAATGGATCACATAAACTCTATTCACAAACAAAGGATAGTTCCCGGGTCTCCTCCCTTACGTACCAAAGTAGTACACCATTTAATTCTTTTCCATCCACCGTGGAATGAGGGATTTCTCTTTGTGAACAGGAATGGTATGCTAGTATTCTCTTTCTCATGATCTAGAATAGTAGGCGGTTCTCTTCCCAAACATGGAAAATTTTGAAGATTATGATTTTTTCCATTCAAAGCAGACGAATTAAGTGACTCACTTTGTCAGAAACAAGAGCTCTTGAAATATTGGGAGCATCATCATATTATTAAATCAGTGGGTCTCTTTTTATAAGTATATATCAGATCTTTTTGCTTCCAAAATTTACATGATATGCACTTTAATATTCTACTTCGAATAAACGATATTTTTGGTTCTTTAATACCTTCAAATGCGCATAGAGATACGCTTCATATCTTGGATGTTTTATTTTTTCCAACTCGTGGCCTTCTCATAAAAAATCCATGCATTCAATATGGTAGGTATCACTATTTGAATCACTACTCGAATCCATGTCACCTGGGTAACTTCATTTTCCTCATAAATTCACACGTTCATCATTTCATTCGAATGCATGAAAATGTTATTGCATTCATGTGATCGTACCTTCCAGATGATCACTCTGAGCTTGAACTAAACTCAATTAATGACTGGAGTGGTGATATTTTTGTTCATCTAGGGTATTGGTTCTTAGGTGTATGTGGGAGTCTGGAGGTTGATGTCATCCTTTGAGGAGAGATCAGATGACGATGGTTAAATCCTCAACCATGCAATCATATGGAATTCCTTGATCAGAACGCGGGGGCATGTTGGAGCATGCATCTATTATCAGTCAGAAGATCAGATGCAAGACACGGATTGAATTAGTGGTTTTAAAATTTCGCCCCATATCAAAATTCCAGGATGTTTTCTCACAGTTTATCAATCTTGTCATGGTAGCAGCAGCTCAGAATAATCATCCACCCTCCACGGTACCACCCCGTACTATGTTCACCCTACGATCACATACTTAGTGCCCACTTTTCTCCTCAGGCATGCACCTATTGCCCACATTTCATGGTTTCACCACTATGCGGAACATGTAGGCTTATACACAGCCCTTGAACACCATCACTCATGTAGGGCTTCACTTGAGGGCATCCCCCAAGCACGATTGACCACATGGCCCCTCATGTGCTTGTGGTGAGTCCCTCAGATGGCCTTCGTGTATGGTCCCTTCCATTTTAATAAAGGCGTAAAAATAAAATAACTAATTATTGTAAAACTAACTATTTGTAAAATGGAAAACCTCCTCCACAACCACTTATTCTCATTTTCTTTTACTCCTTCCAAAAATAAAATCAAGTTTCCTAAATTGTTGTAGACAACATATCACTCCTGATACACATATATGAAACATAGGATCAATCTCAACCAACATCTGGTTTCTATTCTCCCTTTTAAATAGGAGTGTTCCTTCCTTCATTTTGATCAAAATTATCATCCATTTACACACATTGACAAAAAAATAAAAAATTTCACATGTGATGTGGTCCCAACATGTTTTATATTGACAATAATGGTAAATATATTGTTCAAACTACTTATAAAGGAATGATTGGGAGTCTACTCTACATAATTGTTATCCATCCCGATATTATGTTGTGTGTGTTTATGTGTAATCATTTTATTGAAAATATTAAAGAGTATCATATTATTTTTCATAAAATAATTTTCAAATAACATAAACATACTTCCAATTCAGGATTTTTCTATCCTATAGGTCAATCATTTAACATAGTTAGCTTTTCAGTTGATGATTTTGTTGGTCTTAGGTTAGATAGAAAAAGAACCTCTTGAACATGTCACTTTTTCGGAAAGTAACTAGTATCATGGTGTCATAGAATGAAACATTTTTTTCATTATCTACTATTGAAGATGAATACATAGCTACTGGGGGATGTAGGGATCATATTTTTTATATGAAACACACATTTCAAGATTATGGATATCTATTAGGACATGTCCCAATATATTGTGATTACACAAGTGCAATTAACATATCTAAAAAATCATGTTTATCATTCAATAACAAATTATATTGATGTAATACATTACGTTTTGAGTGATCATTATTAAAAAGTTATATTAAATTAGAATTCATTGGAATTGAACATCAATTTTCTGAAATTTTACTAATCCATTAAAATATGAAAGGATGATTTATATAATACATGAATTAGTGATGATCAGATTTGAGTGAATATTTTATTGTATAATATTTTTTTTCTCATAGTTATTCTCTAAAAGATACTATCTATCATGCTATTTATCTCTTGTTTGTTGTCTCACTTTTCATGGTCACACCGTTTTACAGTCAAACTGCAATGTTGACAAAGATGCTGAATATTTTGGACCCAACATTATGAATCAGACATTTTTTAAATCTTTTCTCAGATCATTATATTTATTATAAGATTTATTTTCTACATAGTTTTTAGGTTTCTCGACATTTGAAGTCCCTAAATGATCAAAATAATACCTTTCACGTCTCTCTTCACACGTACTATATACACCCAAATCATATCTCTTTTCTCTCGAACATATCATTTTCTTGAGCCTGTGTGGAATTACCAATATAAATAATACATATTCAATGTCTCCATAACATCAAAGATCATCAATGGAATATAAAAGACTCCATTTACCATGGTTTGGAAACCACTAATCCCAGGTCTTCAGGTTCATTCCATCATTCCAAAGAATTTTTTTTTGAAAATTTATGCTTTCAAGTAAGTCTCTTATTCAGAATTTCATTGATGAAAAGGGATGGTTAGAGTAAATTAAAAAAGAGAGAAGTCATATCTATCAAAATCTTTTTTTATAAATTTTATTAGTATTTCATTTCTCTTTCATATATGAAGATGATTTTGTGTTTATATGGTTGGTGAATGGAAAATTTGGTAAATTTTCATCATTATTTTGGGCGTCCTTCTTAGAATAACCCCATGATAAAATTTATTAGGAATATGAAAAGTGTAATCCTACTCTAAGTGTCATATTTAGTTTTGCAGATTCCTTGGGTGAGTTGAATGGAAAAAATAGGGCCTACGGTGATGGAATTTGAGGGAGAAATAAGTTTGTTTTCTATTCTTATTAAACACCTAATAATACCAATTAATGGAGTCATTTTCTACTCTTAGAAATCAAGATGTGTTTTTGATAAATCTCTTGAAAAATGGTGATATGATTAATCTTTGCAAGAATATTATACTTCATATACCTGACATGATAAAGAAAACTTCAAAGTCAACATGACTTTTTCATTCAAGGTTTAACTCTACAATGCTACTAGATAGATGTGTTGTTGGTAAGAATGAAAAAGTAGTTAAATATTATGATGTTTGTATATCTAAGGATACATGAATGTGAATAAAGATTAATTGGAATCCATGGATGATATCATGGATTGTACATAATGATTGATTGTATGAGGTTTTTGATCTTGTTGAGAACCCTTATAATCCTAAGAATGCCATTGACCTTGGTTTAGATTCTGATGATCTTGTGGAATTGTTAGATGAAGGAATATATTTTGATATATTTGATGGAAAAAATTCTGATAAAGGTATAGAAGTTGGGAGAACTGAATGAGAAAAATATGTTGAATCAGGTGAAACAATGATGGAAGAATATCATGATCCACATGATGTTCCCCTAGAGAATATCCTCTCTCTAATGGAGCTGGAGATGCTAGAAAAATAATGGAATACGATGATAAAAGTAAATTTGTTGAAAATGACTATTCTCGTGAAGAATATCATGAAACTACTGAGGGATAGACATGGGAAGAACCTATAGAAACAGAAGTGATTTTATCTTCTGAATAATGTATAAAACATGCATTTCAATTAGTTATATGTATTGCATAATACGATAGATCATAAGGTTTATAAGTTGGTCATGAGATTTATTATCTTAGTCCTACAATAGATTTATCTGTTGATGGGGAGAAAACTCGCACCTTGAAAATGATTTATGTTTAAAATCATGTTGAATAGTGTTCAATGAATAGCTTGTATAGGTTTCCGTAGTATTTTTATGTTGACTAGTCCTAAGGAATACCGGTTTAGGGATTGGATCATTCAACCATATTTCAGCTGAAACCATTTTATGAAGTAATGTCTGTTAAGGATCCATAAATTATTTTAGTTCTTTCTACTTAACCTTCTCAGGAAACTCCTAGTTATGTAAGTAAACTAGATATAAAACTATATGGATAATCTTCTTTTCTTTTTTTAAGAAGCTCATGAAATCTAAACTATCTCCTATAACAAATCTCAATGAAAGGGATGTTGTATTTATTCCTGAGAAATTCATATTGAAGATCCATCCAACGATTATTCTCGAAATTCTGGATATTATGATTGTGAATAGGTAGTTGAGGGTTGAGGTGAAATCATTAAAATCTATGGCTGTGAAACTGAACACAGACTTGCTTAGTTCCCAAGCTCCAGTTTCTCATCTCGGTGAGGATGGTGCTAATAATATTCAACATTAGGTTTTATCTATGATTCAACCAAACTAGATTACTGTGTATGACAAAGTGGTTCGGAACAATACCAAAATATAAAATGAGATGTGAGGGCCTATCTATTGAATTAATAACCCGACCATTAAATATAAAGGATGTTTACAAACTTTTGTAAATAATCTTGATGCACTCTCATCATTTTTTTTATGCTCCATAAACATATGCTCAGCCATCTTAGAATTTGAAAATAACATTATAAAACAATTATTTAAAGAAGAACATTAGTCTGTTTTGACTGGTACTGATAATGACAGTCTTTAATCAATCATTGCAAATAGTGATCATATTCTTGAATTTGAAAGAGTCCACTCCCAAATTTTCACAAATTTTAAAGAAGAAATATCTAGTAAAGTCGATTACTACTTCACGAGGTTCAATTCCAATAAAGATTTTAACAATAATTTCATGTATCATGTAATGAATTTAATACTACCTCCTATTAATGAAGTGTTCAATGACCAAGGTCTGAAGATAAAGGACATCGCACCTACTGTGGAATTTTTTTTTGAAAAAATGATATCTTTGAGAAGTTCATGCAGTATGGTGGTAAAATCATCACAGTTTTATCTAGTCCTTTAAGCCTTATTTTAATGTTTAGAGAAAATACATTGTTTCTCCTACATTAGTTCATTTGAGACCTGGCATGATTCCTTCTACCAGTTATTATTCTTCTACCGCTTTTTCTCAGGTAACCATGCCTGTCACTCATGCACAAAGATAGATCAAACCTGTTATTATTGAGAAAATTTTTCCTCCGCCTTCTACCACACCATCCCTTTCATCTCATATCATTGAAGGAGTTCCATTTTGTTCCCGTATTAATTTGTCTACCACATCAACTTATTCACCTCATACTTCTACTCCTGCTATTACTGATAATGAAAATGGGAAGGTAGTAGGATCTGATGGTAAATAAAGGATAATATTTATAGTGGTTGGATGCATTCTATTTTCAAGTTTTTGGTCTTCTATATATAAATATTCACTAAAAAGTGTTGTCTCCCTTTTTGATCACTTTTTGGTTTCATTTAGTGTTTGTTCTCTCCTTTCTCTTCTTCTCTTTTTGATAATCCCAAATGGTAGAAGATCTAGAATTGGTGCCGAAGGGAGAAATAAGAACTTGATATTAAGAATTAATAAGAAAAGACCAATTATGGGAGAAGAAATCCAATAATTGTTTTGTTAAATATATTATATAATAAATTGATATGATAAGAAATATATTTATTCATTTTTAAGATGTGAGGAATATAAATTCCATGATTTAGGATCATCAAAAATTTGGAGATTGTTAGACTCCTCTTTTTTAATGCTCAGATATCTTGTAAATCATATTAATCATGTAAATAATGTTTAAATATTTTAAAAAAATTATTACAACTATGTTTTTATTATTTTATTTTGATTATGATTAACCATAGTCCATTATGTGACTATTTAATCTTAAGATAGATGTAATGAATTTTCCTAAGATTGATACATCATTTCTATTATCAAATTGTCTAACAAATTTAGATGGGAATATAGAAATGTCTGTGAAACCATTTCCTTGACCCTAGAACCATGATACCAGTTCTATAATTCAAAAAGGAAACGACATTGTTTCTATAACACTGGTTCTGTGACACCTTAATAAGACACCATTAAGAATTATGACAAAGGGAAAGAAACTATTTCCCAGACACTGTAACTATGGTACTGGTTCCAAAACTCATGAAAGACATTACTAATGACTATGAAAATGATTCATAAACATCATGATTTAATAAAGGATTATATCTCACCAAAAACTATGCCACTATTTATTACATATCAATTTTACTATCTTTATTAATTATATTTAAAATTTGATTCTAACAAACATATTCTAGCCATTTAAAGACACTGGCATAATTATTATTTTTTATTTGAATGACACATGATAGTATGAGGTATCAAATGTAGAGATCATACACCTTGTCAGACTTAACACAACTTCTAATGATTAAATACGTGCTGGAAGACAAGATAAAAAATAGTCATGAAATGGACTGAAAGAGTCACAAGAGAAGAACACACATTTATGCTAGAACAGACATATGAACACAAAAAGAACTCACATTTTCTATTTTCTATATATCAAATTATTAGACATCCATGCATAACCAACACAATGAAGAATAAGTACTATAGTGAGCTACACAAAAATTAACTAGAAACCAGAATACAGAGCTCACGATAACATTTTTCTGAGTCTGATTTCTAAAGAGGACCCGAACTTCAAATCTCATATTTAAAAGAACTATAAAGCTAAATATAAAAACACTTAGAGAATTTATAAAACCTTATTATTTTATTCATCTCAATTGAGTACTATTTAATAAATATTTTGAGCATTTTTTGTGTCTATATTGAAAACACAAACTATATCCGACACAGAATTAGAGGATTTAAGATATCCCCATAAAAAATCATTTTAAACCATGTTTCACTCATGTATAAATATAGAAGAGGTTATGTGTAACCTAGTTGTTACATATTTCCACATAGAACTATGGTTGATGTCAAGTGATCTGGAAAACCTTGTGTATTATTGTGTATATCGTGATTCAAGGAGTGTATCGAACCATTATATATATTTTTCTTTCTGGATTATGATCACCAAGTGGAGTGGATTAGGTATCATCTTGAGACCGAACCACTTGTTTTAATCTGCTGTGTTTTCAAATTTAGTATTACTCTATTTTATATCATATTTTAGAAAAATAAAATTCACATTGATAGTTATTCTTGTATAGTATTTATAATAATATTTATTTAGTTGATTAGCTTCAAAACATACATCAATATATCATATTTTTATAATTTAGAAATAATCAATCTTTTGATAAACTATTTGAATAGTCAGAACATTATAAATTCATTACATTGATTAACTTGCATGTTTTTTTAAAAAAATTGTCTGATAATAAAAAAATGTTTTTAAGAGATGTTTTTTATAGGAATATAATTCACTCCCCTCTTGAGAATCCTAATCCGACCGACAGTTACCTTTTCAGGAACATAATCTTTAAAATGAAGATTTTTTGTACAGAGAAAAAAATGAATACTAGAACTTGTTGGAAATCATGTATGAAATCATGAAAATTAAAAATAAATCCCCATTAGATTCATATAATAAATTCATTAGTAAATAATGAAATTTGATCAATAATATTTTAGAGATTAAATATAAACTAAAAAATATTCTTTTTTAATATAGAACATTTCAAAACTATTGAAAATCTATTGAAATATTTTTATATTATTAATGATACTATATGGGTTTAAAAAAGTATAATACCATTTAATAAAATTCTATAGAAAAATTAAATTAGAAAACAAAATTTTGGAATGAGAAGAAAGGATGGAAAATTTGAGCTTTATTGAAAATACATTGTTCCATGTTCTTAATATTAATATATTTCTAGTATTTCTTTTTTCATTGTTAGGAAATAAGTAATTTAGAATATATTTTTTATTCGAAAAGACCTCAAACTGGTGTAATTAAAAAAATCAAATGATTTCTCAGAAAAAGGAAAAATTCTTTTTTGGAAACTATATGAAATTTCTGATTTATAGATCCCATATAGATTACATTTATGAACCAAAATTTATTTTTGTACCACAGAAAAATGTTGTTTGATTTTTCATTTTAGAAATCTAGATCTATGAATAGTAATTCAAAATTGTTCATGGATAATGGTTTTGGAAGGAATGTGAGTGGATCCAACTCAAATTTTCATTATTGATCAAAATTTGACGGAGGATATGTTACATTTGGAGACACTACAAATGGGAAAATTTACGAAATTTGATCATTTAGAAATCCACAAGCTATCATTATAAGAACCTGGTTCTTAATCTTGAGGTACAAGTTTCTTATTTTATCTTTTCAATAAGTTTTTTTGAGAAAATAGGGAAAGTGGGAAAAATCCTAAATTTTGGGACTACACGCCGTGTACTTTTCCACACGCTGTGTACTTTGGCCATGTGGAATGAGTACACAGGGCGTGTACACTGGTCGATGATGATGGATGTAAAAACCGACTACATGTTGTGTAGTGGTCCTTTACACATCGTGTAGTCAGTCAGCATGCGAATAGTAAGTCGGTGGCCCACTGAGCGATAGTAGATGTTGTGTACTCATGAAGACACGTCATGTAGTCATGTCTACAGATGAACAGTGCCACGCTGGCGAGAAGCCGCCGAAGGAACAGTTAAAAAAATGAAAACTACAATCCGTGTACCCAATAGTACACACCATTTATTCTGTTTTTTCGCATAAAATGGGGAGTAGCCTCCCCTGTTCACAGGGAAGGATTATAAATTGAGTAGAACTCTGGAGGGATGACTGAAGATTTGGAGATCACTCTATCGAACAACGAGAATCTGATTCCGCCTCCGTCGATCAAGTTGGAACCGCACAAGTGAGTTTTTCTTTCCCCTTGCATAGATCTTGCCAATTATTCCTCTAAAGGGAGTTATTTATGATTGAATGAGATTTACTTCACTTCAGGTCTACGACGATCTTGGACGTTTTGAGTAGCGTCATTCACAAATTTTGATTAGGGACAATCGAGGTATGTGGTCTAGTGTTGATTTCCAACTGTTGTGGTCAATTTGTGTATCTTTGTGATACGTTCCCATGACTGGGGTTCCGTGTGGCTGATGCCTTGCATAATTAAATACCTGTAATTGCATAGGTAGTTTAATGACCATGTATAACTATTTTTTGGGATCACTTCTTAGATCCAGGACCACCCCTGGGGTTCGTTCCTCTATTTAGCCATTTGGCCAGGTTACCTTATGGTATACTATGATTTTAGAATGTTTACATTTTACTTGAGAGAAATTTTATCTTGTTTATATGTTGGGAATGGCCTGGTTACTTGTTTAGCCTGAGGGCAGTGTTATGATTTGCCTGTGGGCTGTGCTCTGTTCAGCATGAGGGGAACTTCTTTCATGCCTGCGGGCAGTAGATTCTATTCCTGTGGGTGACACCTCATATTCATGTGGGCATTATTCGATATTCTAGTGGGCAGATTTTTGTGGCTTTAGATTCACTTTACCTGAGGGTAAGGGTTTACGTGCCTGCGGACACTGACTGTTTACTTTGAAATACAATGTGGTGTTTTCCTGCCATTGAATGATTAATTGATTATTAAAATGGAAATATAACTGGTTAAATTATTTACTTTTTAGTACCACATAGTTTAATGTATTTACTACTTCATACTGCTGTTAGACGTTTACATTGACAGTTGGGCACAGATCTATGGTGGGTGCCTACTGGGATTCATTTCTCACACCATTTTTGGGACATGTATATGGCCCAAACAGATTATATTTTTGCAGGTATGTATAATGGAATGGGTCCCTATACAAGTACATGAGTGTTGATGAGGTGTAGGGGGGCATGGGACCGAGCTCTGGCTCGTGATGCTGCCAACTATTTTGTTTTGTTCTACTGTACCTATAATTTCTATTTTATTTTATTTTATTGATTGTAACATATTCTGGATATTTTATTAGAACATGAGTCATGTTGTATCATTATCTATATATCTGGTGGTTATCTTTTACTGTAGTTATTCAGTTTAAATGTGTATGGTTTATTGCTTCCACTGTTGTTGTATGTTTGTATTCTTCATTTTGTTGTGCTACACTTTGGAAAATGAGTGCAAGTTTCACCAATTTTATACTTGGTCCCTCACCGCTAGTCTGTAGCCTCTGGAGTTTGGGGAAATACACTTGAGGTCATTTGACCAACCGGGTTCAGGGAACCTGTGGAGTGGTACCTGGGTCCGGGACGTTACAAAGTGGCATCAGAGGAGTTTCTTTCCTTTCACTTACTGTTTGGAGCCTTATTCAGGGATAGGATAGAAACGGTAGTTGGTAATAAGTTGTTCCCGGGAGTAGCTAACCCGTGCACATGGAAAAAAGACAATTTACCTCGTATTGTAATTGTTTTGATTTTGCAATTTATAGTTGATCTGATTTTCACTGTTGGGTGACACACTTATGATTCTGATGTTTATGTTTTATCCATGAATTCTATTTAATTGCAACATTATAAGATGGCGGTATGTCATCTCATGCATCATTTAGGCACATTCTAGGAATCACATGACATTCATAGTTCCATGCCATGTAGGCGCATTATAAATTTCATGTTGTTTTGATAGCTGTTGTGATAGAAAAGAATGTGTTTTTTGATAGCTACTTTGACAAATACCTGCTATGTGATAGGGTATTATTGTGTGAGCTAGTTTATAGGATGAATGCCAAACTTTGTTTTTTGGGGAGTATGGGCCCTCAATGGCCGGAATTTGGAATATCATTGACTTTTTTACTTGTACATAACATGAATAAGATGCCAATCATTGATTATCGGGGAGTATGGGCCCTCACAGATCGGAATTTGGCACTTAGGTATTGATTGTCAGTATATTCTGGGTCCTGGAGTTATATCTGAGTATTACTATCCAGAAAACCCATGATACACGCCTTATAGTTCCTCGGACACACTGCATGTGTTCTTCTGTTCGGAAAGAAAAGAAAACATTTTGAGTATACATCGTGTACCGTATGTACACGCGGTGTAGTATCTTCCTGTGTCATGGACCATGTGGGCGAGGAAACGGGGTAAGGAAAGTCTTGGAAAAAACATGCCGTGAACCGGATGTACACGCCGTGTATTGTTGACCAAGAGTCCGACCGTGTAACTAACAACACGGACAGAGGAGACCTTGAGACATACAAATTGTGTACACCATGGAACATGTCGTGTAGTTTGGCCTGGGGACCCTGGTGTGTAGCTAAGAAACACAGGTTGGTGTTACCCCTTCTTGAACACGCCATGTACCTGAGGGACACACCGTGTAATCCTTACCGGAGGGAGACGATGTGGTATTTCCCGTGTGGCTGGTGAAACGGGGTGGTGTACACACCGTGTGCGGGTGTAACACACTGTGTAATCTTATCCGAGTAGTCGTCCGTGTCATGAATGACCCGGGGAGTTGGAATTTAAACTATACATGACGTGTAGATGTTATACATGCCATGTAGTCTTATTCAAGTGAGTCGTGTGCCTTATCCGTGTATAATGACTCTGGCAGGGAAGAAGGATTCAAGTTCACGCTGTGTAGTTGTAAGGCACGCCGTGTGTTTGGGGTGTTACACGGCCAGTTTATGTTGGATTACACACCCATGTGAATGGCTTGCGAGAACACACCGTGTAGTTTTATACACTCCATGTAGTCAAGATTGTTATATTTTGAATAATTCTTTTCTCCGTCTCCTTACTTTAGGTCTTTGATAATCTTGATCAAAGGTGTGTGTTTGACCTTGTAGAGTCATGCCGCCGAGACAACCACGGGTTGTTCTCCAAGGGAGCGACAACAATTATACTAGAGAGATGGTAGTCCAAGGGCTACCAGTGGATCCTCCAGCACAGCCAGATGCGGCACCAGCCATAATACCAGACACGGGCACGTATGCTCAGTTCCGTGAATGATTCATGTGGTTATAAATACCATTCAGGGAACACCAAAGGCTGCCACATCTAGGGCTGAGCTGACTCGTATCTTCCAGTAGCAGCATATGCCTATGTTTTCAGGGGATGGAGGACAATAGGCTGCGCAGTCTTGGTTGGTTTCTATGCAGACTATTTTAGAGAATCTTGAGACACCTCCAGGGCGGAGGTTGAAGCTCGTGACTTATATGCTGCGTGATTCATCTTAGAGGTGGTGGGATGTTACCAACCAGTCCGAGAATCATAGAGACATGGTGTGGGAAGATTTTCAGACATATTTCTATGACATCATCTTCCAAAAGTTGTTGAGGGCAGATAGACCTTGAGAGTTCATTAATCTGCAATAGGGCGCTATGTTTGTGATTGATTATTCTGCTTGTTTCATCGAGGTTCAGCGTTTTGCACCTGTTTAGGTGGGTGATGAGACGTTGAGAGCCAGACACACTGAGGATGGTCTTCGATAGGAAATCCATGCACTGGTGAATGTTTTTAGTTTTCCTAATTTACATTTTATTGTGAACAAGGTATTGATTACATAAAGGAATATTCGGGAAGCTAGTGGTGTGGGCCAAGGTGGTTCAGCACCAGTTTCTAGATCTATTTCTACTGGAAAGAAGAAGAGACAGATGGATTTCTCTGACAGTGGCAGTACCAGCTAGAAGAATGTTTCAAGGGTCCAGGGAATGTGCTACCAGGGTGGTAAGGATTTGAAAAAGAGACCAAAGTGTCCATGTGACCCAGTAGAATGCTGATCTTGCAGTAGGATGGGGTATCTGCAGAGCTTTTGCAGGGAGTTTCCACCAGTGGCTAGTGTGAGGGGTTCTGTATAGACTATGTGTGTGGGATCAGGACCAACAGTTTCTTACTAGTTGGGAAAATAGAATATGTCACGGTGTGGAGGAAGAGATGGTGGTTGTGGTCGTGGTAGTCATACACCGAGATCTCAGAGGAAGCAGGGCGGGACAGCTCATGGTAGCCAAGTTGTGGCGTAGGGCCGCGGCACTGGGCATGCATATGCTGAGCAACAGACCCAGCAGGAGAAGGATCTCAGACCTTCTACTATCAAAGGTACTGTTCTAGTAGCTTCTATTAATCTTCAATACTTTTTTATACGGGTGCTACACATAGGTTCATATCTGTACCTGTTTTGGAGAGCCTTGGGCTCTGTGTTTCTTTTTCTTCTAATACTATGAAGCTAGACACTCCGTTGGGGACTAGAATGACTGGTGTGCATTGGGGCAGGGAGTTCCCTCTTGAGGTTGGTTGGTGTCACATTCTATGGGACCTCTATATCTTGGAGATGACAAGCTATGATGTTATTATCAAGAAGGACTGGTTGGTTTACCTTGGAGCCTTTGTAGACTACAATCGTCACAGGGTGTGTTTCACATCACCAGAGGGATGAGATTTTATATACAAGGTCTAGTTGGATGTTCAGGCGAGTAGAACTGGATCAGAGCATCATATGAGAGTTGGAATCATATCCCAGATTGCGAGTTTATATTTGGATGATCGGGGGACATATCAGAAGGAATTCCCTCTAGTGGTTGATCGTTTCTGGGATGTCTTCCCAGATTACTTTTCGGGTCTACCTCCAAAGCGAGAGGTGGATTTTTCTATTGAGCTTGTTGCAGGGGTAGCACCAGTCCATTCCACCTTATAGGATTGCTACGCCAGAGTTGGATGAGCTCAATAGATAGTTAGAGGAGTTACAGTCAAATGGTTTATCCTCTCCAGTACATCTCCATGGGGTTCTATTGTCCTTTTTGTGAAGAAGGTGGACAGTACCCTCAGACTCTGTGTAGATTATCAGAAGTTAATCTAGCTGGAAATTAAGAACTGATATCCCTTGTCGAGAATTGATGATATTTTTGATCAACTTCATGGAGAACGAGTGTTCTCTAATATTGAATTGAGATCAGGATATAATCAGTTATGCGTTAGACCATCAGATATACCGTTTATAGCATTTCGGAGCAGAAATGGTCTATATGATTACTTGGTTATGCGTTTTGGACACATGCACGCGCCATTAGTTTTCATGGCTCTGATGAATCGTGTGTTCCACCCTTATCTGGATTCTTTTGTGTTAGTATTCATGGACAACATCATGGTTTACTCTCACACTCGACACGACCATGCCACCAATCTTGACATCATACTAAGTACAATGAGAGAGAAAAAGCTATATGATAATCTCTCAAAGTTCCACTTTTGGATGAACTAGATTTACTTCCTGGGTCATATAATCTCAGAGGCTGGAGTCGCAGTAGACCCATAGAAGGTGAGAGTTGTAGTTTACAGGGAGCATCATAAGAACGTGTTTGAGATACGAATTTTCTTAGGGATGGATGGTTACTACAAGAACTTCATCCAGGACTTCTCCCGCTCAGCATCACTATTGAATGGTTTGACTAAGAAGGGTGTGAATTTCATTTGGTTAGAAGCTTGTGAGACTGCCTTTCAGGAGCTGAAGGTAATGTTGACATCAGTGCAAATCCCGATACTCCCATAGCACGGAAAGAGCTATACAGTTTACTATAATGCATCAGGTATTTGTCTGGGATTTGTGTTGATGCAGGGTGATTGAGATATTGTGTACATTTATCGGCAGTTGAGGCCACATGAAAGGAATTACCCGATGCATGATCTCGAGTTGACTGCAGTTGTTCATGTGTTGCGCTGTTGGAGACATTACCTCTTGGTAGAACATTTTGTATTTTCCACCGACCACAAAAGTCTCAACTATATCCTTACTCAGTGTGACTTGAATCTGAGGTAGAGATGGTTGTTCTAATACCTTCATTCCTTTGTTTTTGAGCTCTCCTATAAACCTGGTAAGGGAAATACAGTTTCTAATGCACTGAGCAGAAAGACTCAGATACAGGCAGTGCAGGAGTCCAGTGGTGATTGGAAGCTCATGGATTTGTGGTCGAAGATGCATTTGGAGGTGTATGACAGTCAGGGGAAAACCTATCTTTCATATTTATCTATGACATCTACCATCCATGATAGAGTGTGGAAGAGACATCTATCTAGTTCAGAAGGCCTAGTTCTACGGGAGTCGGTGGCGAGTGAGGACCCTCCTCCTGGTTGGACGATAGGCGATGATGAGGTACATCGTTTCCATGGACGTGTGTGAGTTCTAGGGGATATATTTGAGGATTTTATGTGGGAGTTTCATGGTTCAACTTCGGCAGTTCATCTCGGAGTTACCAATATGTATCGTGACTTGAGACATTTGTACTGGTGGCGAGGTATGAGGAGAGATGGAGTGGGTTTAGTTATGAGATGTTCCACCTGTCAGTAGGTGAAGGCATAGTATCAGAGACCAGCTGGCCGGTTATAGCAGTTACCCATTCTAGAGAGGAAATGGGATGATTTCGTGATGGATTTCGGGACTGAGTTGTTGAGGTCGCATCGAGGCAATGATGTCGTGTGGGTTGTTGTGGACAGACTCATGAAGATAGCTTAGTTTTTCCGATCAAGGAGAACTTCAGTGTTGATGAGCTCGAGAAGTTGTATATCCAAGAGATCGTACATCTTCATGGGGTCCCTCATTCTTTCATTTCAGATAGGGTTGCCTGTTTTACGTCTCATTTCGGGCAGAGTTTTCAGAGGGCACATGGTACCCAGGTTCTTCTGAGCACAGTTTACCACCCTCAGACTGATGGTTAGTCTGAGCGTACGATACAGGTTCTTGAGGACATGATATGTGCATGAATCCTAGACTTTGGGGAATTGTGGGAGAAGCATATTCCCCTAGTAGAGTTTTCATATAATAATAGTTTTCAGTTAACTATTTAGATGACATCTAACGAGGCTTTATATGGTAGGCCATGCTGATCACCCTTGTGATGGTTGGATGGAGGTGAGGCAGCTTTATTGGGACCATGTCTCGTACAGGAGACTTTTGAGCAGGTCCAGTTGATTCAGAAGTGGATGGATACCACAAAGTTTTGTCAGAAATCTTTTTCTATTTGCCGCAGATGACCCTTGGAGTTCGTGGTCGAGCACTAGGGTTTCTTGTGTGTTTCGCCGAGGCTACGACACATATAGATAAGGATATAGGGTAAACATTCACTAAGGTATGAGGGTCTATTTGAGATTCTGGAAAGAGTCAGGCCGGTTGCCTATCGGTTACCGTTACCACATGGGTACCGGGCCATGCATGACGTCTTCCATGTATCTCATTTGTGTCGCTATCATTCAGAATCTTCTCACATATTTCAGCCTAAGGAGTTTGAGATAAAGGTCAATGTATCCTTTGAGGAGAATCTTATTCGTATCATGGATAGGAGCACGAAGGCTCTCCGAGGGCAGTCAGTTCCTCTCGTATAGGTGCTATGGAACCATGGCCGAGTGCAGGATGAAATCTGGGAGTGGGAGACCGATGTATGTGCTCGGTTTCCATAGTTTTTCTGAGCTTTATCTTCACCACATTTGGAAAGGCAATTCGGGGATGAATTTCTTTAAGGGTTTATGTTTGTAAGAACCTGGTTCTTAATCTGGAGGTACGGGTTTCTTCATTTCTCTTTTCCTTATGTGTTATTGAGAAAATAGGGAAAGTAGTAAAAAATACTAAATTTTGGGACTACACACCGTGTAATTTTCCACACGCCGTGTACTTTGGCCATGTTGATTGAGTACAAAGGGCCTGTTGTCCGGTCGATGATGATGGGTCTAAAATGGAATACACACCATGTAGTCATCCAATACATGTCGTGTTGTCAATCGGCTGGAAAATAGTAAGGTGGTGGCCAACTGAGCGATATTATATGTCATGTACTCATGAAGACACGCCGTGTAGTCATGTAGAAAGATGAACAGTGCCACACTGGCAAGAATCCACCGAAGGAACAGTTAAAAAATTGAAATCTACACATAGTGTACCCAATAGTACACACAGTGTAGTCTGTTTTTTCACTTAAATGGGCAGTAGATTCCCCTATTTACAGGGAAGGCATTGAACCGGACGAGAACTCGGGAGGGATGGCCAGAGCTTTGGAGATCACCATATCGAACACCGAGAATACAATTTCACCTCCATCGATATCATTGGGACCGAACGGGTGTGTTATTACTTCTACTTGCATAGATATTGCCAATTATCCTTCTAAAGGGTGTTATATATGTTTGAACGATAATTTTTTACCTCTCAACTCTGACGTTCTTGGACGTTTCGAGGAGTTTCGTTCATGTATATCAATTAGGGAAAATAGATTTAAGAGGTCTAGTGTTTATTTCCAACTGATGTGGTAAATTTGTCTACCTTTGTGATACGCTCCCATGAATGGGGTTTCATATGGCTGAGGCCTTGCATAATTAAATACATGGAATTGCATAGGTAGTTTAATGAACATGTATAACTGTTGTTTGGGATCACTACTTAGATCCAGGACCACCCCTGGGGTGCGTTCCTCTGTTTATCCGTTTGGCCCGGTTACCTAAGGGTATACCATGATTTTAGCATGTCTTAATTTTCCTTGAGAGGAATTTTATATAAATTTCTTGTTTATATGTTGGGCATGGCCCGGTTAATTGTTTAGCATGAGAGGAGTGTTGTGATTATCCTATGGGTAGTACTCTGTTCTGGCTGAGGGAAACTTCATTCTTGCCTGAGGGCAGTAGATTCTATGCATGTGGACGACACCTCATAAGCCTTTTGGAATTATTTGATATGCCAGTGGGTAGATTCTTGTGGGATTATATACTATTTACCTCTGGGTAAGGGATTACAAGCCTGAGGACACTGACTGTTTACATAGAAATACACTGTGGTGTTTTCCTCCTATTGAATGGTTAAATGAATATTAAAATGGCAATATAACTGGTTAAATTAGTTACTTTTCAGTACTTCTTAGTTTATTGAATTTACTACTGCATACTACTATTGCATGTTTACCATAACAGTTGGGCACATATCTTTGGTGGGTGCATAATGGGTTTCATTTCTCACACCCTGTTTGGGTCATGTCTTTGGCCCAAACAGATTATATTTATGCTGGTATGGATAAGGGAATGGGTCCCTATACAGTTACATGAGTGTTTCTAAGGTGTAAGGTAGCATGGGACCGAGCTCAGGCTCACGATACTACTGGCTATTTTGTTTTTTTCTATAGTACTTGTACTTTCAATTGTATTGTGTTGTATTGTTGTGTAACATGTTCTGGATGATTTCATAGAACATGATAAATGTTTCATCATTATATATATGATTGGTGGTTAGCTTTTTCTGCAGTTATTCAGTTTAAATGAGTATGGTTTATTGCTTCCACTGTTGTTGTATGTTTGTATATTTCATTCCACTGTGCTACACTTTGACAAATGAGGGCATAGTTTCCCCACTATCAGACCTGGGCCCTTGCTGCTAGTCAGCAGTCTCTGGCATTTGGGGAAATGCGGTTGAGGTCATGTGACCAACTGGGTTCGGGGCACCCGTGGAGTGGTACCCGGGTGTGGTACATTACAATCATTATCAAAAAGTACATTACATTGAATTTTTGAAGGTAATCCTGGTAAAATTTTATCAAATTTGAGATGATGGTTATTCTATTAATTATTCAAATAATTCCTTATTAATTTTGAAAGTTAAATGTATCACATTTATATGATTTGGAACAGAAAATGTTTACACATTAGATCTTAATTCACTGTGTAGACAAAATTTAAATTGATTTAATGATAATGTTGTCAAATCATGAATTTGCAAAAGAATTATTGAATATTAAAATGGTCATCCCATGAGAAATTTTTCTAAGAATCATTTTCTTTTTTCATTCCTAATTTTAATTTCAATATAAATAAACTATGTTAGGAATTCCCAATGGGAAATAAACCTAATTCATCATTCCAATTGAATAAAAATGTTTCTACTTATAATTCCCATGAACGTAATCATATGGATTTATTCACGTGAAATGGAACTAGAATTCATTTTTGTAAGTCATTTTTTATGTATTTGTTATTTTTTTAGCATTATTCACATGGGTTAACATTGTATGACTTAAAGGTGAGGCCTATTACTTGTTTTATTAATTTATTCAATCGTGTTTAAAAGGAAAAGGATGTAAAAATCATTTCTTTAATAAGTGATCAATGAGATGAGTTTTATAAACATGAATTTAATTCTTAATACTCTCAAAATGGAATTAATAATAAATTCTCTACTCCTAGAAAATCTTAATAGATTTGTGTTGTTGAGAGTAGAAATAGGACATTCCAATAAATTTAAAGGTTTATGTTATTTTAATATAACATGGAAAATCATTTCCGGGATGAAGCTATTAACCCAAAATGTTATATCATTTTTAGTGTAAGGATAAGAACTATTTTAAAAAAATACCATATGATTTCTGGGATAATAGAAAACCCAATGTGTGATACGTCAATGTATTTGGATGAAATATTTTCATCTTGAACAGTAAGGATAATCTTTGAATGTTCTATCCAATGGATGATAAAGGTATCTTCCTAGGTTACTATAACACTTCAAAATATTATATTGTTTCCAAAAAATGTTCATGGATTATTTAATAATAATATCATGTGATACTGGAGTAAATTGATCCTTTAATTCGAAAAATCACTCAAATTAATGATCAAAATTATTTTGTCAAAGATATAAGACAAAATCTTTTTTTCATTAAAACAAGGATATTGATTTGAAACATTATTAGTTTAAAAAATCCAATGGGGGAATACACTAGAAAACTATAAATTTTTTATCCTAGAACATGTATAAACATTTGAAACCATCCTCTACAAATAGCTATAGGAATCTTAGATGGAAGTGTAAGAGAAAAAAAATGTTTGAAATTTAGTATAATCAATTACTATTCTATCCCAATTAGAAAATATCTCTCTAAAAGAATCCTTAATAGATGAGTTTTGTTTTTAGAAAATAAATAATATTTATATTAATTTAGAATTTGTAATGTATGGGAATTTATTGAAAGACTTTCATTCCATCCTATAATTGAAAAAAATAGGTTTTTAGGAATAAGAAATATGGCCATGATTTAAAAAAATTAAATAAATATACATTTGTTACCCAATGGCATAATTAACATAAAGAAAAACATATGTGGAAACATTTTACCCTATATATAGATTAGACACTATTGTGATCCTTCTACAATATGCAACAAAATTGAATGTTAACTTAAGTCACATGGATGTAAACTTTACCTTTTAAAGTTTTTTAGTGGATGAAGTTAATGTAGAATAACCTACTTTTTTTAAGATCCAAATTTTAAAAATTATATATTTGTAAATACTAAACCTCTCTATGGACTTAAACAATCGCTGTGGGATTGAAGTAAAATATAGTGGTCTTTTCTTCTATGAAATATTTTTATCGTTGTAACATCAGATCCTACCATATTTAATACTAGTTTTTTCTAATATTTTACTAGATCGAATACATGTATATGATGTCAAATGATGATCAGAAAATCAAAATGTTCATATTAATTTTTAAAAAATTATGCAATGATAATTTGAGAGGAGGAAGAAGGGAGAAATAAAATCTTTTCTCAGATTTCATGTTTATCAAAATGATATCAGAAATATTTTAAATAAAATAAAATACATACAAGACTACATAAGTTGTTTGGAAATTAAAATAATAACAGTTTATTAAATCCAATGAGTTATAAAAGAATCACATTTAAATTCTACAAAAATAATTTTATGATGTTTAAAAGGAACAATAAATCATTCTACTATTTTTTAAAAACCTATTATTTTAATATAATTTGGATAAATAACATCATAAAAAATTTACCCATAAATATCAGTTTATTATGATCTTGAAACCTATTGTTTTACGGAAGAGTGGATTACATTGTTATTTCTCTTTGAAAAAGATGATTCACTATAGCTCAATTCTGAAAATTTACACTCCTAAGATTTAGGCGAGTCTTCCTTTTTAGATGTAACAAAAGTAAATGTAGAATGATCTTCTCACAGATCTGAGATAAAAAACATCATTGATGGGGAAGAATAAACTCCTCATTTTATAAGGAGAGTTAAGATTAATATTCAAAAATTTCTTCAAGTGGTTAGTCAGGAAATCACACTTCATGTTCCTTCCTATCCACTAGTTCAAAAGGAAATGGAATGGGTTAAAACATCTACCACTTAGAATTTCTCCTTTGGTTATGGAAATACTCTATCTATGAGGCCAATAAAATATCCAATTCATGTTCAATCTCACTTTCATGCAATAAAAATAATGACATAATAAATATCTAAAAAAATATTCTCATGAATCATTCCATGAGGATTTCATACCAAATGTCATTGAAAATAAACAAAATAGATAAACTATATGATCACTCAATGGATTTCAAAATCTAAAGTATTGTATTTTTAAGTGAATAAAGTCATATGTTTTGTTGCTACCCTTTTATGAATGCATCTGAATCATTTAGGAATAATTGTAGTGAAATAGTGATGAAAACTGATGATATTTATCAATAAATTATTTACTACCTCATGAAAATATTTTCATATGATGATACAATTTATGTCGATGATTTTTCAGAATCCTCTTATAGAGCTAATTACATTAAGGAATTAGGAACTATGTCTATCATGGGGATGTCAAATAATCAGGTGAAATATTTAATAAACATGGTCTCTAATTTTGAAATGAAATTAGAACTCTAGAATATTTTAAGATATTTCTATCAGGGGATGTGTAATTGATATTAAAGTCGTCTAGACTACTACCATAATGAATCGGTCAGAATAATCTATTCTTGTGAAGATTTTATTTTTCAAAGGCATGGGAGGAGCCTACCTGGACCCAAAATTTCTAATCATTATTTGTATTCCTCACGCATGTGAAGGATAACATTAATCTGTCAGTGGATCAACCTAGGGAACCTAAAAGGTTTTCAATAGATATATATTCATTATTCCATGAACAATTATTTAAACTACCCTTTAATCTTTCAGAAATGTTGAATTGGCGTGGGAACAACATGTTTCTGGTAATATTCAATTAACACCAGTAATGTATTATCGTGAAGATCATGATGCTAATGAATCATCATCATTTGAATGACGTGGTATTTTTGGTTCAATGAATGATTATATATTACCTTTATCATTGTTATCTCATGACCAAACCCTCTCATTCAATAAACCACTTCATAAAATAAGTTTTTAGAAAAGAATTTGATACTTATCCATCATTAATTTTGTGATGATTGATTCCTTGAGGGTTGGTCCTTTCTGAAACATTTAAATTATGGGAAATTATTTATTGAATTTAAACATTTGAATATATTTTTAAAAATATTTCCTATTGTAATTTTATGTTAACTTACATTTTGTTTTTATTTACATTACATTATTATAAATTTTATGTGTTGATTATTATTTTATTGTATTTACTTTTTTTAATTTTATATTTTTGAATCATAATTTTTTTTCACTCTTTAGATCATTATTATTTATCATATTTTAATATTTTAATTTTTCATTAAGAACTATTATTTCTACCAAAAAATATGTTTATTAACTGATATCCTTGTGCAACATAAAATGTTCCCATTTTAACACTTTTTTTTGATATCAGGAGAAGGGCGAGAAGAAAAGGAGAAAAAAAATTAACATGTATTAAAATATTATTTATTATGGTAAAAGGAATATTTTTTTTCCTTGGAAAAAAATAATAATATATTCCTTTCTATGAAAAGTATATCATATTTTAGAAATATTTTTTTTCCGAAAAAATGGGTTTTGTGATCATCAAAAGGGGTGATTTTTGTGAAGTGTATTGTTCCAATACATCACCTCTGTATGTTTTTTTGAAGATTCACAAAATTATTTCTTTAATAATATAATGTTTGTTAATTGTTTCAAATTTTAATTATATTGAATATTGTATTCATGTATTTATCTTACCAAAGTATTATGTTTTATGATGTTAAACGGCCACATTTAGTTACTGAGAAACAGAAATGACAATGTTAGAAATTATCTTAATGTGTTCATAGAATACATATAGTCAAGAATGAAAATATAAACAGACTTATTATTTAGATTAATATTTATACCTAGAATAATTTGATGAAAATGAAATTCCATGTTAGTAAAATGTTATCTTACACTGTTGAATTATATTATTGTACTTTTAAGACTGATTATCTTATTAAAACAAGCTAGTTTATCCTATAGAAATTTATATGATGGTGAGAAGTGTGTTTAGTTGATATCTTATTAAGATCTCATAGTATAGAATTTCATGATTATCCTTACTAAGCTTGTGATAATCTATTTACTGCATTTTGAGTACATCCAAATAACATTATCTATTTAATGATAAACCATACTGCACAATACTCTCCATGAATATGAAAATTCATTGTAAAAGAAAATCTTTCTCATTTTAGTCACAATTGAAATTCCATTTTTGGAAGGAATGATTACATACTATTATTATCTTTTCTAGTTTGAATCATTTATAGATAATTCTATAATTAGGATTATCCAATTTTTATGTTTTAAACAATATATATAAATAATAGTTGGAAATAATGCATTAAAGTGAGAAGGTTGGAATGAATAATTAGAATAGAATGAAATATGTTTTATCCTATCTAACACTAGGGATATAAATATATTGAAAATAAATATGTTATTTGTTATAAATATACTATTCATAAATTGCACTGAATATCATATCAAGGTGAGAATGAAGTTTATATTTTATAAGGAAGAATTTCCATCAACTATCAGTTTCTCCTTGTAAATGTGAATTACATGAATTAAATAAATATTGTATCTTAGTATAATTGTTTACACATGGTTTAAGAGTGTGTGAGGCCATGGAAAGGTCATGTGAATGTAGAGACATAATTAAAATTTTTAACATTTATATTAAGGGAAGAAATCTTCTACTCAACCACGAGCCCCCATAAATGGTTCATTTAGTTAAATTCACCAAGATCAAAAACTATAGAATTGGTGGAGAAGACTATGAAATTTCTATTTCTTGAACCACTATAATCCTTTGTGTTAAATGTTTTTTGGAATATTTTACATTTTTGATTCATATACTCTAGAGAATATCACTAACTAGTTTAAAACTAAGTTTATCCACTTAAAAACCATTAATATAACCTTGAAAATATGTTCAAATGTCGCCTATAATTGTATTATATTATGTCCTTGTTGAGGTTACACTCTCAAGAATAGCTGGTTTCCCAAATCAAATTAAAGAGGATAATATTTTTAGTTTTTATATGGTCATTTCTTGCTCATAATTATCACTAATCACTATTTAATCAAACAAATATGATCTAAGGTATCCTATATGAGTATTCTCTTGATAATAAAATAATCTACATCCACTATAATGCATAATGGTGATTAGCACTGCCTACCATAAAATCCTACCAAAGGTTCCATTTGCATATATTCTATTAAATTTTTGATATAAGTGAACATTAAAAATGATACATGGATATCCTATGAACAATAAAAATATAGTACACAATACCATAAAATTCCTTCTATAATTTTAATAGTATGATTAGAATACCCATCAGTCTAATGGTGGTATACTATGCTAAAATGCACATGTGTATTTGTTTCCTTCTTAATCCATTCTAGAACGGATATATAAATCAAACATCCCAATATAATATTGTACTCAATAGAATACCGTGTAATAATAATTCTATAATACATATATCATTTCTCACCACATAGATTGATTGAGTTTACCAAATAAGTGGAAAATGTGAAATCTTCTTCAATAGGGCATAATTACACATACGACATCACTACCTCAAGTTGATCATGGTAATATAAACATAAAATATATCATAAAATAATTCAAAATATATTTAAGGATGTATATAGTCTTGAGAATCCCTATGAGTCTCTAGTTTCCATCCTTCACCTGATGAATGGTGTTGTAAAAAGAAATAAACCCATCAACAAATTTCTTCATCCCGGGATACCAATATTTCCAAACAATATTCTAATGCATGTTTTTCATCCAAAAATGGAAATATCATATCAATTACCATGAATCTCACATTATCACCTCATGAATACTCATTAGGAAATAAAATTATACTTACACATAAATGATTTCCTCACTTTCTTGGGACAAATCCAGTGGTAGCACCCCACCATATATAAAGTATCTCGTAAAATAGTAATTATAGTTTGGAAAAATTCTCTCATTCACTATATGAAATAGTGAAAATGAAATTTGCACATTTGTGAGGATATTTAACCTTAAATATCTTGAAAATTAATCATAATCTCAGATAGGAGGAATAATAGTTTCCAATCTCTATTAACAACTTTCACTATATAAGCCATAGTCTTCCTACTTAGTGCATCAGCTATAGTGTTCCCATTCCTTAGGTGTGTAAATATTATCTTTGTCAAGCAAATACAAGTAATCACCAAAAAAAATTTATTTATGGTTCATGTAGTGAAATGAAATGATATACTAATGGATCTCCTGGTCATCGTACACCACAAACATCATTCACAATAGGTATTGACCCTAAAATTCCAACACATGACTGTTGATTCTAACTTTTAATCATGCATCGAGTAGGTAATGACATGTACCAAAATTTCATAGCCCCATTAGTGATTTTACTTTTCATGAATCATAAATAATTTAAAAGAAACTCCTGATTCATCAAAATATATGGTAATATTTTTACAATTCATATGTAAGGTCAAGATTAGGGTTAAAAAAATTTACCCATAAAATAATGAATTTTTTTAGATGGATCATACTAGTAAAACTAAACTCATTATTAGTCATTTTCATCAATAAATCTCAAATAGTATCCTTCCAATCCTAATATTCTATGAATATCAAAAGAATTTTTTAGGATCCTTCTAAACCTTGATCTTGTCCTCATAAGGGTCTATTGATACATAATACATAAACACCATTTTAACTAAAAATATATCCTCCATAATAGTGAAATAAAACATTAAGATATTTATATATAGTCAATACACTCTTATTGTTCCAAATATGACCTATATAGGCTGAACATGATCCCCCTGCATTTAAGAGTACAACGAAATTTCATTGAAAAACATATCCAGGAATATAATCCACATATATATGGAATAATATATTCATTATGTATATATATATATTTGGAATATTTTCAAAACTAAACTACATCATTAGAAACTCCCACATTCCATATTGGCTCGTACAAGTAGATTGAGGAACATCTACTAGTGTCACCCAATTTTTTGGCATTCAAACATTATGTTAATCTAATAAAACCAACTAGATCAGATAAAGTGATTTAATATTTAATCTATTTGATGAATATTATACTTGTTCTCAACTATTAGTTCAGCTTCAGCAATCCACACTTAAAAGTGAACTATTTTCATCCATACTAGTGATTAGAAATAATGAAATCTTAGTGAACATGTTTGGATGAATGAATCCCATAATCACTTATTCCTAAATCTAGAGGTTCTACACTCTCAACTCATTAAAATCCAACCTATACGAAGGAATAATTATGGGATATGGGCATAGTATTTGAACAATATTTCTATCATAGGTTGTAATCCTAATAATTCATTCATATAAAATGTATTTAAAATGGTCTATAATAATAGAAAATAGAATCTATAAAATAACCTCAACATGTCTATGGGAATCACTTGAAAACTAGGTTGTAATCATCCACATCTGCTAACAATCAGGTCCCAAATGCATTGAAGGTAAAGTAACTCATAAAACCTTATAAAAGTCACCCTCAATTGAGCTTAAAGATGATCATCAATGATGGAATCAAATATGTTTTCTATAAAATGAAACAAAACCTATCTAAATGGTCACATTGAATTATTAAATTTATAATATAAAAAATCAATAGATATATTCTCAACCACTAATAAAAATGGTATATCAAGGACACCATTGAATACATATGGATTATACACCTAAGGGCGTATCAATATTCATCACTCATATTCGATACTCCATGAATAATTAAAAATCACAAAATAAATGAGGATAAATAAAAAATTGTGAAGAAATTAGATTGAATATAATATAATCCACAATTGATCCCATAGTGATCTTACTTATGACTATTGATAACCCCTCTCCATGATTCGATAAAATATACTTTATTGCATGAAACTAACCAATGATCCAAACTTGTTATGTCATTATCTAAATCAATTTAGGGGGACATCCATTTAACACTTATAACGTTCACCCAATGAACCATGTCCTCATCTATATCATGATCGATAAGAACAACATCGTCTATAATTTTTCTACGTTGGTAATAGACCAGAACCTAATCCTTGAGTATGATTAGTTTTTCAAACACTAGTTGACTCCAGTGAACTCACATAGATTCTTTTCAAGTAAAATATAATAATTAAACATAGAAACACTTTTACAAATCTATAAAAATACAGCTATATTTTTTCTAATATTCTTATATAGTTAAAAATCCTTATAAGTCAACCCTCTCTTAGGAAAGTACAAACCTCTACCCTGGTTAGTTTTTTCTATCTCAATCATAGAGAGAACTATAATAAATTTACTTTCTACTACTTGGTCATTTTATTTCAATCCTAAAATAAGAAAAAAAAATTCTAAAATTTAATTTCTTAGTAAAGGTCCTCTCTAAAATGATTTTTTGGTTCACAACCTCCAAGTAATATACGAGGAAATAAATTTTCTCTATAACTCAAATTAATTCCCTCAAGCCATCCCTGAAATCTATAAAACTAGAGGTCTCATTAAATCACTATATGAAAGAATAATTAATCATTACAATCATGTATACAATATAATTTAACATATATATTCCCCCTGGATGAGAAGAAGGAACTCTCAGACCATATCTCCCCTCAATGTATTAAAAAACTACTCAAATAAATTATCCAATAATCGTTCAAGGAGAACCCTTGGTGTTTTTATTAATAATATAATGTAGCCCACTAATGTTATATTGGTTCTCATAATATATAAATTACAACATTCACCCTATTGTTAGGGGGTTACATAATTTTATCTCAATACATATTTAATAATTCGATGAAAAACTCAGTCTCAGGCAGACCACCCTCAACCACCCAGAGATGTTGAAGTTTCATTGGGAACTCAATGATCTCTTATAATTTGGATGACCTGTCTCATGGAACCCCACAACCAATACACACTAATACCCAAAGAAATATCTCTTTGATCTTCTCATCCATTTTTTGTACCAGCACAATAGGCGGTATGCATGCCATATCTAGGTATGTATGGTCAACCTCTCTCTCATGGTGTTTTTCTAGGGCCCAATGAGGTGGAATATACTAAATTTACAAATATATATCTTGAAACATTATTATCATAATTTTTGATATCATATTTTAATAATAATTTATATTATTGTGTGTCTTGAATCACTCTATATAGACCCTATGGTAAAATGGTGTCATATATCTTTATGATGGATCTAGCCCTTCTTAACCACTCTCAGAAAAAGTATATAATTTACATAAATCCACATAATAATCATTGTATATAAAAATTTTAATAATAAATATCCATGTGTAATTTTAATATAGTTCCACTAATAACTTACATAGAATATTTTTCATTAACATGTTGATGACGCATTATGAAAGTAAACAATTTCTCATAATTATTCCATGAATCACCTAAAGAATAAAAATATCAAGTGAATCTTATGTACTAAATATAATCCATTAATTCCAACCCACTGTCCCCTATGAAATAAGTAAAATAGTAAACTATAAATAATTCAATATATTACATAACAATATCAAAAACATAACATCCATAATACAGGATAAAAAATCATGTAATTTAATAATCTACCTTTTCTTATACAGGGGTTTGTGATTCCCATAACATGAGGTTCATCCCATTTTATAGCCACTCTAATATCATTATTCCATATCCCAAGTATAATAATAAATAAAAGTAATTATCTGATATGTATTTTTATAATATTTGGTCTAGTAATCCTAAAAATATCTGAAACATAGATCAATATAACCCCAAACAAGCCTCCCCATATGTGAAAATGTGGCTACATGTATCGAGAGTCTATTGATTTTGTACGGATATTTGTCTCTCTATCCTGAAACCATAAATAATAAACTAAATAAAAAAACAATCGTCGATAATAAATATAATAATAGAGACATTACAATGATAACCAACACTGATAAATAAGCATCACATGTTATAATAAAAAATTATCCCCTATAGTATTATACAAGAATACAAAAATGTAACATTGTTTTATAGAAAATCATATAAAAACATGGTTTAAAATATACCCAATATTGGAGATGACCACTAAAAACTAGTTCTAATCTCCACACATTCCCATCTCCCAATCCTTCCATGCATCCAAGATCAAGAAACAACTGTAGTTCCCTTACCCATACTTGAATATTTGATTATGAGTTATACATTCCCAACAAAATGAACATGTAGGATGTGAAAAATATTCTTGGTAGTAAAACTCCATCAGTTCCAAAATCAATAAATGTGTGGGTGCATTCATGGGATGACATGATTAGAAAAACAATCATAAATGCATCACCCATTGTATCCCATGTTAGTGAACAACCTACCACGTTGAAAATCAAACATACCTTGACTGATGTGAAATGGAATGGTGTTTTATAAATCGAAACAAATATAAAGGATAAAAGTGTTATCATATCTAACAATTAAATCATAGTTAAATATATCATTCCCATCAACGTTATTTTGTAGTGAATGGGTAATTACAACTCAAAAAACCCATAGATGTGAATGGGTTGTCCCCCTAGTTCAAAAAATGCAGCTAAACGACTTATCCATAAATATATTTCGCTAGCTGAATGGTTTATCTCCACTCAAAACAAGATTATTTAAATGATCTATCTACCCGAAAATAATGTTAATGGACTCTCACCATAATTATAACAAGGTAAATGAAATATCTTCATAATACCAAGAGGTTTTATGGATCATGATTACAAGAAAAGTACATAATAATGAAATATCATCACTCCCCAACTATGGGTGAACTAGTTATCACCCCACATTTCTCAACTATGTTTAATGTTCTATCACTATGACATAAACATTGGGGTGAAAAAAATAAAACCAATATCATAGTCATAAAAAAATGAATAAATTGTCAATATAACATCATCAATAAATATATTATATGATTTATCTCTATATACATAATCAATCTACATCGTGATTGGTTTATTGATAAAAAATAACCAATAATCATGGTGAATGGGTTATCATGATATACATATATTGATGTTGAACAAATAATCCCAAACACTTTATCATAGAACCCATGATTCAATCCTCACTTAGATAACACAATTCACGTTTTAGTAGAAAAGTATCTCCTAACCTAATGAAGACATAAATGGTTTCCCCACATTCCTTATGATTTATCATAGATTGAGGGATGAATATTACTAAAAACCAATTCCAACTATGGTGATGTTGTGATGAGAACCTCCCTCTATAAGAATGTCAAAAAATATTCCATTACTACCTAAACGGGAATTTTGATAGTAAAAACAATTCCTTAAGGGTAATCTAGGATCATTTTAATTCCCAAAAACATCTTATTGGGGGTTTTTCATATCCAAGGGAATATTTCTCTTTATGGTATTTGATTAGACTAATTTGATATCCAAAATGGACACTCATACCAATAGTTTATATTGTTTAAAGTTGTATTTTAATAAAGGTATCTTAGAGACTATTCCAAAATTAAATTCATCACACCCATGTTTACCTGTGTTCCAATCCCTTTTTGGGATCCCTCTAATCAAACTTATGATCCCATAAAACACCCACAGACTATGAGCCCAAAATACGAGTATATGATGTGATATGAGCCAATGAACCTATCTAGCGATCCCTACCTATCACGCCCATGTCCTAACATTGTCCATAAATAGTACCCATGGTGGTCCTCATTTTCACCTTATGGATGGTGTAGATATACCTCATAACTATGCTCTGACCAATCACTAACTCCCTCTATGCTTATTTAGTAAGATTAAAAATAAATTAAATAAACTAAAATTATGGTAATTAGGTTACTCTAATGTTTAACATGTTAAAACCCATAGAGGTAGACAACTTCTCCCTTCTTCCACAAAAATAGGTAAAAGGACATGAATAGGAATCTCACTTGGGGACAAATCACCCAGGTCACTATACCTGGGAACGTCTTAAACAAAATCATTTATTAAGAATCCAATTCAACTAGGTCACTATAATCATCCTTCACATCACCTAAGTTTATCTATCAAGGGCCCTGTTTTCCCATATCCTTATACATAGCCTCTAATTCACTCAGGTATTCTACATGGGCTCCAATTAACACTGGTGTATACGCCTAGATTGTACTTCACCTAGTTCTTCTACCCAAGATCCAATTAACCCAGATCTCTATAGATATGCTTTAATGAACTCAAGTCTTTTACATAGGTTCCAATTCACCATGGTCCACATATATAGGCTCTGATTCCCCATTATTTTCTACAATGTCTTAGAACATCCCATGTCCCTATACATAGATTCCACATCACCTAAGTCTTATACCTAGGCCTAAACTTGCCTATATTACTATAAATTGGATCTAATTATCCGCGACCTTATACCTTGGATCCATGTGTCTCAGGCATGTATACTCTAGCTCCAATTATACCATGTACATATACCAGTGTACAATAAACAAAAGTATCCAACATGTGATTCAATTATCTAAAAATCCTTATAAATGGTGTCTATTTTTTAACTTTATTAAAGAAGCTATCTATATTTCCCATTTACCTATAACTAGGAACCAATTATCTCTGGTCTTTTACCTAGACACCAATTTGGTCAGGTCCCTATACCTTGAAAACACTTCAACAAGCTCTCTATAATAAGGCTTCAGTTCTCTCAGATCATTTACTTTGGATCCAATTACCTCAGGTTACTATACCAATACTCAACTTAACTGAGAACATATATCTAAACTTATATTCACATAGGTCACTATACTCGTGTTCCACTTCATCGATATATTTAATTAGACTCCAATTCCCCTTGGTACCCATATTTGGGCTCTATATTGGCCAAGTCATCTACTAGGGATCTAACATCCAAAATTATCAATAATTGGGACTTGTGTTTATTAGGTATTATACCAAGGCTATATCTAGGACTGATCCTTATACCTAGCCTCCAATTTTTCCAGGGCATCTACATAGTCTCCAATTCTACCTTGTATTATACATAAGATCATATCTATCTTGGTCTCTTTAAATGGGAACTTATCCCCAACACATACACCTTGAGTCAAGATATTATTCATGGTTTTCACATATTCATTGAGTTATGATTAACCCCTAAACCACAATGAATCCTTTACCTATGTTGCGGTTCAGAGGCTCCATATCTCAGCCTCCCACTATGTGTAAACCCCAACCTACACTGTATAACCCTCATATATAATTTTATACCCTAATTATACATTCTGTTGGTTACTTTCCAAAAAATTGTATAAACCAAAAGGTTAATAGTGATGTGTAATCCCCACACAATCTCCCTGTGTTGTGATACTTATCATGGTTTCTTCACATTCCATGAGTTGAGATACACCAACTGGTTACAAAAAATACACTATCATGAACCCAATGTTGGGTTAAACTATAAACGGTATTCCAATTCATAATCCTCACACTATATCTTATTGTATCTCCATTTCATTATGCATGTGTCATTACCAAAAGATGTGAAATTACATGAAATGGTTTGGTAATGTTACCTTAAATTATAAAATTATAACTATGTGGTATTTGATTTGTCATTAAACTATATATGTGGAAATATCTACAGGGATCAATCCTAGAACTCAAATCTATATATTTGTCCTCCTATTAGGTTTATTCCCAAACATATTAAATATTTCTATATTTTTCTATTTTTAAATATTAATGAGGTTGGAATCTATATTTAGTCCATACATTGTGGGTAATCCCACCCTGTTTAGACATCCAACCATATATAGTTATCAATAAAAATTTTAATTATTTATTTAGTCCTCCTACTCAGTTTAAGAACCAACCATACCAATTTTTTTTCAAAAAAACTAGATAAAATTTAATGTTCCACCCATGCATAAGTCCCAAACAATCCATTTATAGGAAATCATCTCTAAATCGTTTGTTATATATAACATTAAAATTATTGGAAGTGGTCTTTTTAATTATACTATTAAATGTATTGGGAGTCTTATTATGTTTATCCAAAATATATGGATTTTGATTCCTTTTATTATGATATATCAGAATCCATATTTATAGGCATGATACAAACATCACTACACCAACCACCTCCCTAGACGGTGATAAGTAAATGTGTTCCAAATTATGGCTATAAACCCTAGAAAAAATACATCCCAAGTGTAATATAAAGTTTCTATGATATATATGTGTGTGTTTGTGTGTTTGTTCAAATCAACACATTGTTTATATTAGATCATCTGAATAGTACTCAACAGTCCCCCACTATGATTTTATATGGATTCCTGAATACATATTATATATATTATAATGTCTTAGAGTGGGTAATAATTCTCCCTAAAATGATGTGACACAATTGACCACTAATCCTCATCACCAATGCATTATTTATGGTGTTTTTGGTAATGTACTAATGACCTCATGCCTTTGGATATATAGTCTACATGATTTCATAATACCACTAATGATGAATTTATTAGAGTTACCATCTGAAAAATTATTAACCATAAGTGAATTACATATATATGAAAGTGATAGATCAGTCATGCACTCTTACTTTTAATACTTCATTGACTTGATTCTAGTTTTTATTTTCTTTCATAACCTCTAGAATATTATTATTTCAAATGTAATCCTCATATGAACCCTTAAAATATAGTATCATTGGAAATGATGTTAGTACTCATAGGACACCTTTGTCCACTATGCTCACCTAGTTGAGGAATGGATCATACTGTTCAATTTCCATAAACACCATGACCCTGCAACCCTAGTGTATGTTTTCATTAAACCAACACCTCTGATGAAAGATTCTGACTACCATGGTACAAGAGTACCATCATAATAGACCTCTCTTGACATTGGAGGTTGTAAAAAATAATTTCTAACTACCCTATTAATTATAGGATACAAAGATGTTTTTTGGCCCTCTTTTTCATATCCAACTGATTCAGGAGCCATTCTGAAGATCAAAATAATACATGAAATAAAATTCATTAAAATATGGTGAATTAAGTCCACCAAATCCATGAAACCACCAAAGACATTCTACTATGTCTCTTGTTCAACATTTTCATCATCATTGATTCCTAAGCACATAATATATAGATTAATTAATGATAGCCCTCTTTATCTTGATTAAGGATCAAAAAATGAGAGTCTTCTTGGGGTTGTTTATTTCTAAAACTAATGATTAAGACAATATCCCTACCAATTATAGAACCTCTAATTCCATTTATTTCATCCTTATAGTTTCCACATCCCAATTGTATATCACCAGTAACCAATAGCTACAAATTTATTCACAGCCAACTTTGGTGGACGAAAATTTCTATGAGAAAACACAACCAAGAGGGATGTAGGAATTTTTATCCCCATAGTCATCTCCAGTCTCTTCCATTGAAAAATAACAAATCATGGTTGAATGACTAACTCCTTCAAATAATTTTTTACGTCAAAATATTGGTTATTTATTTATTATTTTTATCAATGTTGAATTAAGTCGTATTGTATACCATAATACAATAAAAAAAATGGTTATCACATTAATATCTGACCAACCACCTGAAATGGGAAAATAATCTCAAAGGAATAAAATATTTGTTAATTCAAACCCCAAATATTGGAACTTTAGAAAATCAATATTGAATTGAATAGGGGAAAAATTCCCACTATGAATGGTTTTTTGGATGAAGCAAGAAAGCCACCTTCAAATGAACCTCTTCACAAGGAAGATATTTGTCAACACATAATAGATAATTCATGACACACTAACAACCTATTTTCTTCCCAATCATCCCATTTGACTATAATTCTAATTGAGTATCATGTTTTCCCACCACTACGGAGGCACCCGATGATGTTTCAAGAAATTCATATGAGGCTAACTCTTATGGTGATATCTGATGAATTAATAGAGTCTCTTAATACTTGGATAGATTGTATTCAAGTCAGATGTTAATTTGTAAAACCATAATGTAATTAATATCTATATTTGGTGGATTCAAATCCCTATCTACATAAAATTAAAAATCATATACCCTAAATTTTAGTTGGAAAAATAGATCTAGGGTGGAATCTCATCCATTTTTCATCCTTATATAGCCAAATGTTGGGAAACCCATAACCAAACGGGATTTTCAATCATATATGATTTGTTTTGAATATAAAAGATATCATATTTTATTTACAAAACCATTTAGTTCGATAATTTATAATCTAGGAAGATCATCCATAGATATTTCTCAACAAATCAAGCTCTATATGAAGGAAAAAATATTAATTACCTCTCTAATTTATCAATAAAAGGGATTGAGAATTTCATGGATTTTATTGTTATATATAACGGTATGTAATATTCCTTGAAAACATATATTTCATAAGAAATATTATTGGAGATATATGTGGAAGACTTATAGAATGAGTTGCAAGCTATTCTCTTCCCAAATAATAATCTATTGGTCCATGTTGGATGGAAATATTGGATAATTTCATACTAAAATTTAATCTAAATAAATAGATAAATTAGGTGATAAATATAATTAAATATTAAGAACACGAGAAAAAAATGACATAGTAAAATGGTAGAATTAGGACTCAATAGCCTTGGATATGTTTCAATAAAATGTTTTTATGTATGTTTTCAATACTTTTTATAAAGACAATGAATATTTATTAAGAGTTTAAGAAGTAATTTCCGATATATTAGAATATTTAAGATTTTTTGAAGGCAATTTGTGTTTCAATATTGTCTTATGAAAAATTCATCATGACAGTTAATATATTTTATATATAATGTGACCAAGGATGTTTATCAATAATTTTTTTTAATATGGTGAAGACGAAAGTTAAAAATTTAGAATGATAGGTACAATAGAAATTATGAAAGATCTATAGATATAGAAATTCCAAATGTTCATTAGATGTAACTTTTTTTTGAAATTTATAAAAATATTGACATTTTGATGGCTCTATAGATGGAGAATGTTAGAAATTTTCAACATTTATTGAAAGTGATAAATATATATAAATGAGCAAGTTGGATAGTTTTCCGGATATTGAATGTATAAAAATTATATATATATAGAATGTTAGAATGTTATGAAGGTTTATAAAGTCCTAAATTTCTAAAGATGTATAAATATAGAATGTTCTATTGTTAAATAATGTCAGAAAAGATATATATTCATATTGTTATGAATATGTATAAATTTATAAATATATAAATATGAAGAATGTTATAAAATAATGAATGTCAAAACGTTTTGGATATATATATTGTCAGAAAGTTCTATTTATGAAGAATGTTAGAAAGGTTATAAAATTAGAATGTACATCAAATGTAGATATTCACGATCTTCTATAGATGTAGAAATTCACAATGTTCTAAAAATGAAGATAGAGAAAAATATTATAAATTCATGACGTCAATATAGTTTATTAAATAAGAAATGTTCTAAATTATAGAAGTTAAAAATATTATTGAGATGAAGAATGATAAACATTTTGTTAGTTATGAAATTTATAGAGATGATGAATGTTATAAGTTTAAGAATTATATAAGGTTACTAAGATAAATAAACATATAATGTATTGGTGATAAGAATGATTTTGTGATAGAGAGTTATAGAAATTATGGGAATTAAGAATTATTCAAGGATATATATAGTTAGAATGTCTAGGAGTCTTAAATATTGATGATATGAAGAACGTTAAAAATTATATAATTTAGTAAATTTTCGAAGGTGAATAATTTTAGTATGTATCGAAGTTAAAAAATTATTTGAGATGAATAATTTTTAAATATATCAAAGGTAAGAAAGTGTTTAGATAGAGACATTCACAAATTCTGGGAGCTTTGAATGATGATCAGATGACGAAAGTCATAAATTCAAGAAGTAGGAAAGTTCAATTTGTAAAGATACTTTATTAAAAATGTCATATGATTAAATGTTGTTCTTTTATGTTTGTAAGATGGAATTAATAATACATCATACAAGTTGAATTTAGTTTAAGAGTATTTATGTACAAATTTATAGATATTCCAATGATGGAATATCAGATCGATCATTTTCCTAGAATTATCATAATTTATCATAAGATGAATGGTGAATCTAGCTTTCATTTTTTGTTGAAACATTCTAAACAATGTGTTCAAACATACATTTTGTAAAATCTAATTTTACAAAATTCATATCAAGCCTACTATTTTTAACCGGGAAGACATTTGTATTAGGATAGTCATTTTTTTCCTATTAGATGGATTTTAGTAATTGGTTGGAATTTTTCTAATCGGATTTACATTTTCTATGTTTATGAACTTTTTTTATTTAACAAACATTCTATAATCAGATGGACTTCTATAATTGGACGATAATTCTCTAATAAGATGAACATTTCCTTAATGGATAGAATTTTACTAACCAGACATACATTCTAGTATTCGATATTGGGTTTTAATAAATTTTCAATTTTAATTTAATAATTATTTTTGATAAATTACTATTTCATCCCATTTATTACAATTCTATTTGTTTAAACTTTAATATATTGTTAAATTTTAATTTGTTTAAAATGTTTTACAATAATTATGTACGTAAATGTTTTATTATTTTAGAATACATTATTAATCCGAATTTAACAAAATTCATTTTATATTCACATGTTTTATAATTTTATTTTCATTGGTGTAGTTTTGAAAATATTTTTTATATCTTCTTTTCATTAAATAAATTATTTTTTCCAATTATTCAAAATTTTAAAATCTATAAATTATTTTTATAACATGTTAATGTATTAACATAAATAGTATATATATATATATTCATGTATACACACACAGACAAACAAATATATATATATATATATATATATATATATATATTAGTTTATGTAATAAACATTATATATATTTTGCAGTATACTATTCATATTTTTTGGATCTCCATCTCAATTATATATATTTGTTCACTGGCTCGACATTGAATGAATTCCTTACAAAATATTATATCCTCCTTTCAATGCTCCCAACACTACCATATTTTTTCAACTAGTTTCCAAACCTATAGTAGTGTGCACACATGACAAATATGTAGAGCTCCTTCTACCATTTTTCCTTCATCTCAATCACCACGGAATCACAGAAACATCCATTGGAAATCAGACACCCTCCATTCCAATAAAATTTCTTCATATATGTACCACATATTATTATATTTAGCACATAACATAGAACATAATTATATATCCACAAAAATTATGTATTCTATCTTTTTTTTGTCACATTCCCTCATCATCGATGGATGAAACTCCTTTTGGACCACTGAGACAACATGGGCATCACACTAGGAACATACTATGAGGTGGTAAGTGAACATACACTAAGTACCCACTGTAAGTAAAAATTAATTTTAACTATTTAAATTTTTTTGATAAATGTAATTAAATTGATTTTTGTTAATTAAAATTTATATTATATATATTTCATATTTTTATTTTTTATATACTGATCGTATGTTAATTTCATCATTTCACATCAACAGATGGACCATATTACCATTTTGATCACACAACAAGTCTACTGCACATGTTCTCATGATAAGCATACTGACTGTAATAGAGCACATGATGAGCATACCAACCACTAGTCATGTGCCTTAAAACATTCATATCATTAAATAGGTTTTTTATAAAATTACATTTTTACGTGTTATTTTGTAAAAAATTATACATTCTATAAAATTATTATTTATTTCAATCTATTTTATTGATTTATAAAATGATTATATAGAATTTTGGCCTCTTTTATGAGTTGATGAATATAATATATGGTGAAAATTATTATCAAAATAATAATTGTCATATAATTCATTTTACGGTCTATTTTTTGTAATATTTGAAGAATTCTTTTGCATCATTTTCATGAATGAAATTTTATTAATTTTAATTATACGATAAATTTTCATTTTTATCAAATATATAATATTTTTGTGATTGAATTCTTATTAAAAATGATGAATGTGTGAACTATTTGTTAATTTGAACCACATTTACAAATTTAAGGTAATAGTTATATTATATATGTTTATTCTCTAACAATTGGATTGTAGTGATTGGATATCATGACACTTTGGGAAGATATTTCAATTAATGATTTTATGAGATTAATTTATTATAAACGTGATCATGTAATATAAAAAACTTCATTCTGATTGTTCAAAATTAATTTTTGACACCATGGTGTTAAAAAATTAGTTATTCTCTCATATGATCAAGAAAATTATGTGGATTATGTTCCATTGATATTATAACACAATAAATTTAACATTAATCATTCTTGTATTGATTTCAACAATGATTATTTATCTTCATTATCTTCCACATAATTTGATCATATACTGGTTTTCTTAATATTTGAATTTTATTCATATAGTTATTTTCTATTTATTATTGAAATATGTTAATTTCTAGTTTATATTTTTTCCATGAAATATAGGTCATTATTTTTGGGGTTATTCTACAACCTAATATTATGTCCCATTTGTGACACCAAATCAAAATTCACGTCACATTCTACGTTCGAGGATCCATTAAAAATATTGGGTTGTGCCTCTAGGTATTTTTAAAAGAAAAAGTTTTTCTTGGATTCGTAAATCTAAAAAAGTGAGTATCTTAGTAGGTTATATTCTTCTCATGGAGTAGAGACAATTTTGGAGTGGAATATGATCTTGGTGATCTGATCAACTATATATATGTGTGTTATTTCTATTTATTTTAACATAATTTTATATCATGAACATATATTTCACTAAAAATTTATTAAATAATTTTACTCTAGTAATATTTATTTGAATTTCTTTTAAAGACAATTCACCCCCTCATGTCTTAATTTTCATCACTTATAATCCAAAAATTGGTATTGATATAGTTGACTAATTTAAAAAAAATCGAGTCTCAAATTGTTTCAATTGTTTATTTTTAACTCTCTGCTATCCTGATATCCTAGACAAAAAATTTTACGAAATAAAATAAAAGTTTTTTTAAGATGGCAGTGTCATTGATAATGATGGATGGATTTCACAAAACTACCCTTTCACTAAACGAGGTGACTATAACTTCCAAAAAGACAAAATTGAATCCTACTTAACATTGTTTGTGTGGATCACTGTACATTTAGGGATAAAACCTATGAGTTTATAAAATTTTATCTAAAGACACTTATATATAATGTATTCATAAAATATGTTCTGAATTACAAAGAAAAAAATAGTTTGTATTCACTATAAGTACAAGTGTCTATAGAAATGTTTGATATTGTAAGATTTCCCAAAATATATATACAATATTTTTTGTTACTCACTGTGGGACTAAAAAGATCAATATAATAAAACTGAAAATTCTTTTATCATATAACAAGTATTACAAGATGGTAGATGAAGAATCAACAAACCAGATGTTCTATCAGAGTACCAATATCAAAAATGGTATGGGTTATATTGGATGAGTTTTGGACAACACATGAAAATTTAAAATTTACATTGATAAATTCCAAAGATATGGAATTTAAAGATGGTTATCATTGATGACGGTATATATTTTTTAAAGAGTATACATTAGATGAACTAATAGGATATTTGTAATAGTATGAATTTAATTTGAAAAAAATTACAGATGAGGAGTCTTCAAATACGAAATGTAATGATTTTAAGTACATTTTTAAGGAAATATATAATAAAAAAGAATAGGAGTTCTATTAATGTGACAATGAGATGGTTCATTTTAGAAATAATTTTTTAATGATCGCGAAAAAATGGTTGAAAAAGAGAGTTCAAAAGAAATATCAAAAATGAAAAAGATGAAAGTTAATTCTAATAAAATTTATTATCTTTATGAATTAACATTTTACGAGTGTATGATAAAATTTCACATTATTGTAGTCTACCCTAATCTGAAACATAAAAATAAGGAAAAACTCAAAATTAGAAAAAAAAATCTGAATCATTTTTCGAAGGTTTGAACTGCTCATATTGTTCCAACACAAGAAGGGATTTAGGAATTGAGCAAGATACATGGATCCTTTCTCTGATGGTGATACTATTTGAGGTAAATGATTCACTTATCACAAAATTATTTTCTTATTTTTATGTATATCAAAATATCTTATCTGAAAAAAAAAATTTGATTCATTTCATTATTTGGATTCATTGAATTCCAAGGTCAAATTATTGTTTAATGAAAATATAGAACTAATAAATTATGGATTCAAAATAATTAATAATTATATTTAAAAGAAAATATTAATAATTTTTTATTAAATAAAATTGTAAAATTAAATTAAAATGTGATAATCTAAAAATATGTGTTTCATATAATGATAAATAAAAATATAATCCTGATTTTGATTTTTTAAAACTAAAATAAAAAATAAAATAATTAAAAAATTTCAATAAGGGAATGATAAGGATAAATAAAGGAGAATTAATGTAGATATTTATGATTTAATAATATTTAAAAATGATTATAAGAATAATAAACTAGAGATTAATCAATTAAGAAACACGGCTTCTGGATCTAATCAGAATGTTTATACAAATTTAGAGAATATTCAAAAAGTAAATATAGATTTGAAAAATAATGTTGTTCATATTAAATATAATATATTTAAATTATTAATTGTAAATATCGATATGATAAAATGGCATACATAATGAATATAAACACTAATATGAATGGTTTTGATTATAACAATTCATCATTGAGTATAAATAAAAGTAACATAGTTAAAAGTTCAAAATGAATACTTTCAAGTGTAAAAAATTTTAAATATATAATGAATGGGTAATATACCTATGAGTGTTAACTAATATTGAAAAAATTATTTTAAAATACTGGAACTTTTGTAATGCCCAGATCATGGACTCCAGTCAACACTTCCCCAATCACAGTTGGTCATATGGCCTTATGTGCTTCTCCCCAAATTCCATAGGCTGCTAACTAGTTTTAAGGGCCTAGGGTGTATGTGGATAGATAATTTCCTCACTACTATAGTGTAACATAGTGGGAGAATAGCAAAGGTAAATTGTGAATGTATTAAACCACACATATATTGGATACTATAAAGGATTAGATAATAGTAATTCTAGAGGTTTTACATGTCCATTGATGTTTATATGTGTATCGAAAAAGCTTCCAAAACTTGTATAATCAGTATAGTATATTAGATGTCCCAAAATAAAAAATAATAATAATTTGTTCAACCTCAAAATATCGTCATGAGCCTCAACTCAATATCATGCTCCAATACTCCTAAGAATGGTTCAAAAGAAACTCTCAATATATGGGCACTTTCTACTGCCTCTATCGATATTCCAATATCCTATTCAGGTACCCAATGAAGGCCCAAATACGGTGTGATATACAATTCCAGTAGGTATCTGCCCAAATATCAATACAATCTATGTTTTTTAATATAACAATCTAAGAAGTGTGAAAGTAATGTGTGTAAGCTGTAATGAAATATAAAGGAACTATGGCATATCCATACTAAGAAAGTGACACTGACCAGCCTCTCAAGGGTCACTGTAGTACTGGTTTCAATATACTAACATGGTATATAAACGAAAAAAATTAGTAACCCCCACAACCTCACCATATAAACCAATGAAACATATAAACGACGACCGTTTTGTATAGCCTGATAAATTTGATCAACCATGGTTGGTCCATATAACCAAACATGTCATAGTTACCATAAACCCAACTTATTCCAGATGTTTCATACTACAAAAGGGAAATATCCAAAATATAGAAGACTAGTTAAACCTATTTGATTCCCAAGAACATCTTAATGGAAATTTAATTAGGGAATATATGGATAACTTGAATAATGTCACACAAAACATGTGCTACACGAGTCCTTGAAATTCAATTCCACGGGGTTGAAAATATTTAGGCATCCCTTGGAATAAATTCCCCTGGAGTATGCTATATCGATGGTGACCACAATCATGTCAATATCCATGGAAAATATCTAAGGTATCTAATAAATTCCAGAACCTTGGTATAGAAACAATGGTATCCAAAAACATTTCATGTACATATCATTCCATTCTTCAATCGATATCTTTACCATTTCACATCATGTTTATACCCACTAATTTATGATAATAAAAATTCAAGAAACCAATGTGTATAACGACTCTCTCAAACCATTTCTAATTAATCTATTTAATTTATTCTACCATGGAATATCATGATCACATAAATCAAGGAGGCAGTACATCTCCAACATAAGACATTCGGTTGAAATTATTTATAATTAATCTTCATATAAAAAAACCAACATGAGAAAACATCCCATGGATAGATTATAAAGTAATAAATATGTTATATTCATATGGAATAACACATAGGTTTCATTTAATGGGGAAACAACTAACCATGCATCTTAAAGGAACCTAAATGAATCTATAAAAGATCAACATACATGTAATTAAATTCACTAGTTAAATTTTGGGCCTACACCAGATTTTTTGGTAGGTAAAATATTGGTATATTGGTATATAAATTACAAAAACCAATTGAAAAGTTATAAACCAAATTATATTGCATGGTAGAATAGTTATTGTCGAGTACCAACTCCTGATTCAACTCATATTCGGAGACCAATGAAAAACGGATGAAGAACAAAAAATCTAGCCATATTATCTATTACCTAAACCACTCATATGATAACCAGGTGAATGAAGAATGGGTAAAATGGAATTGGAAAATCACTAATGTAGATCCAATGATTCTTTCTTCACTCAAAATTGTGATTGGATAGGGATGATACCTCAAATACAAGGATAGATATCCAAGGGAGATATCTAGGTTCCTTTGCTACTGTGTGGGAAAAAAGAATGTGATTTTAGGTTTAAATTATAAAATATTATAATTTAAATTTATAAATTTGCCAAAAATATATAGGGTTACACGTTTTGAAAAACCATATGCAAATCGGGAATTATTAGCTATAGGAGAAGTTCACCCACATGGTGACCTCACACAGTTTGACTAACTGTGTGAAAACCCTAAAAAAATAAACTATCAAATTTTTATAGATTTCGCACTATTGTGTGGACTAAATAACACGGTTTGAATGAAACCATGCATCCCATAGTTTCCCACAATCCACATTCTCATTGATTGCTCTAAACTTCTAACCATCCCCACATCGGTTGAACTGGATGTGTGCTAGACCATTTTCACCCCTAAACATGGGTTCTAGGCTTAGAAAAATCCCAAAACACCCTCGATACAATCCATACATCATTCAAAAACCTAAGTTGTTAAAATATTCCCCCGTAAAGTAATTCATCACAAAATTTCCCTCAGAAGGTTTGTTAGGATTATTCTAACATTTAATCCATACACCTATCATGTACATCAGCCTCGTTCTCATATGTCTCATCCTTTAAACGGTCATGCTACCACATTACTCTTACATGAGGAACTAACTAGCCTCCTTGATCCTTCGTGCAACTATATATGATACGAATATGATGTAAATTGAAGGATTCATATTGTTTTAAATCAGCCTCCTTGGCCTGTAAATCATGATATGGATCTGAATGATAACAGAGTAGATGAGATACATGGAAGAAATCATGTATCGATCAGCACCTCTTAGGTAACTACAACTGATAGGATACCAACATAGCTATCTCATTAATCTCTAACGACCCAGCATATCATGGAGAAATCTTAACATGTGTCTTGATGCATATGTGTCCCAAACCCATGAAAACATGTAGATGGAACATATCCTCAACATTGAACTCTATATGTTGTATGTAGTGATCATCGTAATATTCATACTTAGATAATATAGTAGGAATTCACTTCTGAATCATATAAACCTGCTCAGGGAAGTCTCATTCAGAAGATGTGGTCCTAGTAAAGCTACCTCACCTACCTCTAACCAGAACATGGGGAATCAACATGTAATGAAATACATAGCCTTTTAAGGTTCCATCTATATATCACATGATAACTATTATTGTAGGTGAACCACAATAGGTCAATATGCATCTCCAAAATGTCCCCAAAATCTAGGATGCAAGCTCACAACATATCCTCAAGAACCTATATCATATTCTCTGAATGTCCAGTAGTTTGAGGGATTTATTTTGTTCATAGAAGAACCATTGAACTTAAAATCCACATGAAACTCTACTTTAAATTATAATTAAGTTGGGAATCCCTATCTATAATTATATTACACAAGACACAGTGAACTTGTACTGTGTCACATATATACAACAGCAATAAATGAGAAATCATTTTGAGTCTGCTAACATCAACCTGCACATCATTATTACCACTAGGTGACCATGATAAAACTATAACTAAATTCATCATGAAATCATACCATTTCAACTATGGAATATGAACCTATTTTAGAATCAAAGATTGTCACTTATGTTCCTCCTTCACCCAATGATTGGTGGAACACCTTTTATAAAAACCAACTATCGCACGCATCATAACCAACCACCATTACATATGGTGTATGTCATGATATGTCTTGGTAACTCCAAGATGCACTAACCATGATGAGGCATGATACAACTACATAAAATCGTCACAAATATCTACTAGAACCCAAACATGACCATGGATACACAAGATCAGATTAGTTTCTATGGTCAAATGGGTTGGTGTGTCCTCCTTTCCACACTCTCCTACAGGAATGGGCCTCTTGAGTATGATAGAATCCACATTGTAACTCTATTCATTAAGGTAGTGGTCATAAATACATATGATATAATGTTCATCCTCTAACTATCATGTACCTCCAATTTCATCTTAGAGAAAAAAGGCTTAATCTATCGCTTGTTGTTGGCCTATTGAACTGCATGTATCTGTGTCCACCTACTTAGTGCATCGACAACTACCTTTCCATTACTAGGAATATAGGCATGATCAAACTCAAAATATTGCAGTTTCATCTCCAAAATTCAATGCCTCATATTTAGATCATGTAGTGAAAATATGTAATTGAGGCTTTTTGGTCCATCTACACCACAAAACTCTCTACCAGTAAATAGTTTTTCCAACAACGCAATTCATGAACAACTGAAGCTTACTCGAGATTGTGTGTCGGGTAATTCGTCTCGTGTGGCCTCAAATTTCAAGACTCATATTCCATTACCCTATCCCACTCCATCAATAATACTATACGACCTATACCTAATGCATCAAAATACATCATGTAGATCCGTCCTACCTCTAGTATCATCCTGTATTTTTCTGGAGTCAATCTTTACAACAGCTCCTAAAATACTATCTCACAGGTATCTGGCCATACAAACATAACACCCTTCTTAGTCATGCACATAAATGTAAAATATTACTATGATATGTCATGTAGGAAACTCTTTTAGTATCCATATTTCCTAAAGAAACTCTATTTTACTATATATTATCTGGGATTCCCATTAAACTACATCTCCCACCTTCTCTAGGTCCACTGATACTTCTATATGACCTTGAATGTGAATCTTATCTATCCAGAAGTTGAACATTGTGATAATAGAATATAACAGATGTTCCCTATGTTTATTAAAAACAATCACAATATTTTTGAAATGGTTTTTTAAATTTTGGTAATACACCAATATATCATCCATGAAAACCAACAAAAACGTATCCCAAAAAGGATTGAAGGCTCGGTTCAACAGCACCATGAAATATATTGGCGCATTTGTAAGATTGAATTACATAAATATATACTAATATAGACCATAACAACTATGAAACACTATTTCTGGAATTCGTGTAGGTTGAACACATAACTGGTGATATTTACATCTCAAATCAATCACCAAGAGAACTTGATCTCTTTGAAGATGATCAAATAGTTCATCTATTAATGGTATGGAATATAGTTTTTTAAAAATTGAGTTATTTAGTATTAGGTAATCCACACCTAACCTAAGTTTACAATCTTATTTTTTTCAAAAAACTGGCAGGAGAACCCCACAGTGAAATATTTGGCTGAATAAACAATTTTTCCTCCAAAACCTCTAACTACCTCTTAAGCTCATACAACTCAATCATAGCCATATTTTATAGAGGAATGGATTCGGGTACACCTCTTGGAACTAGATAGTTGGATAACTCAAACTATATCTCAATATGTGTAGTAGATACTCTATCTAAGAACACATACAAGAAGTGATCTAGTAGTATGGTAGTGTCCAACTGATGTGTTTCCTGATCATCCAAACAAAAATTGACCCTAAGGGATGTCATCCCGCCCAACCGATGATGCTTGGGTCCAACTCAGCTCAGCTGGACATCCCATTAAATCGACTGACTAAAACATATAACCTCTACTATTGTGAAATTCACCCATAGGTGATATAAATCAATGTAATCTCAATAATTTATTATCCAGTTCATCGGGTGTATGATGTAAGACCCCATCATCTCGATGACATAAGGAACCCTGATGAAGTGGCACATACCAAAAAAAAGGGAACTCCCTAAAATGTAACACATCATCCCTTATAATTCCCAATAGAGTCTCTAGAATCATAAGTCACTCATATGACAATATAATAAGACCAATTAATTTCTCCACGGGTATAAATATGAAACAATTTGATTCACCTATATCCAAAAAAGGAAGATGAAATACTAGAGAAAATAAAATTGCACCTATCATTATAGATGGCACGACACCCTATTTCTTAGGGTTAGGTAAAACAAAATAGATTATGATAGAAACATTCTCTATGACACATCCTCACCACCTATAGCTAGCCCACTCTGATGTCTCTATGTAACTGGCATCTGGATACCTCAACCAAGTTCACCACTACATCAGGACAATTGACCTGAACTACATCAACACACTATTTGGTATAGAGTTGAGAAACCTATTTTTTTAACATTGTTTCATATATGACGCTATACCACTCAAAGATGGAGGAATGAACCTTAATATATGTTTCACATGGCCCATCCTTCCAAATTATCGACACTCTAGCGGGTAATGAATACACTAAATTCTCATGTGGACCCATTTTCATCATAAACAAATAAAAATTGAGCTACCATGACTAACAACCATATTGGCCCTCATCTCATGGTAATCCCCAAAATGAAGCTTCCTTCCACTGGATGTCAAACCACATGGTCAAGAGACATCACTTCCCTACTCAGTGCCCCCAAATTCACACAGAAATTAATCATTAATTAAAATATTATTAAAAACATTGGTAAAAGATTTCAACCAAAACTTGTTGAATTGAGATCTGATAGCATGTTGAAGACCCTCCTCAAAAATCCTCATTCTTAATTGATCGACAATAAGGTAAGTCGGTAAAAATTTATTCAACTCTATAAATAGTTCTTAGTAATCCATAATAGTCATTGATCCCGGCTCCAGAATCATGAATTCAGTACCCCGATTTTCCCGCATAGTCTTGGGCAAGAAACAATAACATTCCTTTGTTTACAAATCATCTGAAATCATATCATATGGCTAGTTATTATAGATCGAAACATCCCAATAGTGCATTACTTCTCCCTAAGTCATTAAATTCATGAACATCAATATCCTCCTAGTAAGTGTCACATGTTTCTCAAAGATTTACAATGTAGTCGCTAACCACATATCAAAGTCAGTGGTCTTCCATCCCTCAAGAACATGGGAGGATGATGATGATAGAACACACATGTCATCTCATCCATAGACAATGTAGAATACAATACTCCCTGAAAAGTCTTCATGATGTCAATGAATCCCTCAAGGAACTCTTCCTCATAACATGAATTTGGAAAAAATCTAGTTCAACAGATGGCACAAGAGGTTGACACAATGGTATCCCATGTCCCATCACCTGAAGAGTATAAAAGTCACCACCCTCCTTGTGTACGACTTGATTTCATCATGGTGTCATTCCTATACAATGGAAAACTCATGCATCAGAAAAAATCAACATGGTTTTAATCTCAATAGAGTAGGACATGTCAAAACTCTCCTAAAACAAATTTATATCACACATCTTGATCCTAAATCTGAACTGTAAAAATAATAGTCACAAACACCACTATAAAAATTGTTTCTTGACAGCTCAAAATCCAAGTCTAGGTCAAGCCTTTGTTTATTTATTAAAGTATCGATTTTAATTCAAAATCATTTTACAAGAAAATTTCATCATTGATTTATTAAAAAGTTTTAACCAATGGCTCACCATGATCCAATCCACGAGGTCCCACAACACCTCATGAACCCAAATATGATGCCCATATAATCTATTCCACATCACATTCAGTTTAAAAAATTGAGACAAAATGTTCTTCACATTCCAGTCCATTAGGGATTATACTTCTCATGAACTGAAATATAATGCCTCCTTCTCTATCCAGTACTAGTAAATGTATCAGAACATAAGGTATATCTATAACAACACCTACCACAAAAACATAAAAAAATGTAATTCATTCAGTAGGGCATGGTATTATGCAAGGAATGTTATTTTTACCATTTATATATATGATTTATGGGTTGGAATACCCTCATCCCATCTAGTGGAAACAAAATATAACCCAAATTAAAATAAAAAATTCTATCATAATTAATGTGGGTCATCTAGTGGTGGGAAAAATCAACTATAATAGTAAACATCTAGAAAAAACAATCTTATGTGTGGTAATTTGGATATTAGTTTTATGAGGGTTAGATACCATGCAGAACAACACATTACCAAATTCTATTTCCTTCCAATATCTAGATATTCTCACCAAATAGAAATTAAAAATAGAAAACAATGCTATGATCCCACCTTGTAGCATCCCAAAAAAAGATTTCACTCAACAATTCCATGTGCCTAGTTGTTCAGATGGCCTCAAGTGCATCTCTTCAAACACCAGAGGCTACAGACTAGTAGCGAGGGCCTAGGGTTTGTCATTGGGGACACTATGTCATCATTAAAAGAGTTTAACAGAGTGTAATATAAAAAATAGTCATGATTGTAATTAGTATTCCATAAATACAATAGATAATATGAATTAATAGATAACAATAATATTATAATTTTCTCAATTAGAAAGATGATGATAAATGCAAATTCAGGATCCGAACAACCACCACCCAAACAAGGTGTGAGATATAATCCTAGTGGCTAACCACCCAATGATCTATGAAATACAGTTTTTGAAATATAATAATCTAAGAAGTTCTAGTTTAATCTAGGTATGTTTTAATGAATATTAATGTACCCATGTGGTTTCCACTTCTATGAAATTGATACTAACTTTCCTCACAAGGATCCCTCAAATACAAGTGTCAAGCTACTAACACGGCATTAGAAAGTATAAAAGGAGTTAGCACCGTAGCCTCTCTATATAAATAAAATAACCATATCAACCATAGACTTACTGTATATCTAGAGTAATCAGAACATAGACATTCGAGCTGTATAACTACACATATAAAAATAACTATTGACACACTGTATACCAGAAGTGCCAGACCACAAATGGTCGAATCTATGGTATAGAATCTAATGAAATATTCGTTTAGTCTCATGAGCATATCGATGGATACTCTGTTAGGAACTAGTTTGTGTCGTAAGAGAATTTAATACTGCACGTGTCTTACATGATTCCATGAAATTTGGATCCAACGGGTGGCAAAGCCAGAGGAATGCCACAGAATCAAGACCCAAGGAGCATACTCTATACAAGGATTCTACTAAATCATCATGTTCAAAGGAGGAGTGGTTATGTCATATAATAGAATCAATAACATTTGGATACCAACATAGGAATCCACATTTTTTTCTAGTACATCACACTGCATTCTCCAATGCATTTCATTACCATTTCACACTATGATTATACCCACTAATTTATGAAAATTCACATTCAAGAAACTAATAAGTATACCAACTATATCAAACCATTTATACTTAATACATTTAATCTATTAATGCATGTAATATCATGAAAAAAATCATGGAGGAAGTGGATCTCCTAAAAAATCCATTTAATTCCATTTATTTATAATTAAGTTTTCTCTAAGAAGGTAATCATGAGAACACATCACATGGATTATTTATCAATGAATTAAATGTTAAATTAATATACCCCACCCCATGGGTATCCTTGGGGGGGAAACCACAAATTCATCTCAATGTAACCTAATGGAATCCCAACCATGTCTAAATAAATCTGATTCAATAAAGAAATTCATTTTTGGGGCCAAACCAGTACATTCGGCAGGCGAAACAATAAAATGTAGGATTATAAAGGACCAAAACCAACAAAAAAAGTATAGACCACCTACCATAGATTGATAGAAGAGTGTTTCTTCATTATAAAATCCTGATTCAACTCAGATCAAGACAAAAACAAAGAATATATGAAGTACCAAAAATTAGGGAATATTATCTTTCACCTAAATAGTACATCTGATATCTATAGGATCATAAAATAACTAAAAAGGAATTCGAAACTCACTAATGAAGATCTAATGAGATGTTTCATGCTCGAATTAGTGGTCAAATGGAGATGATACCTCAAATCCATGGATAGTCTTCCAATGGTAGATCTCATGATTCCATAGAGGCTGTTTGGGGAGACAGAAAGTGATTTGAGGAATCAATTTTAATTTTATGTGATATAAAATTAAAAAATTAACAAAAACATATATGGTCACACTGTTTCAGTTCACGGTTTGAAAAATTGTGCACCAACCATGCACAGTTAGCCATATGATAAGGGAACATACATGGTTATCATTAATGGTTTTACTAACCATGAAAAAACCATGAAAAACCCCCACTTTAAAAATTATAGAGGTTGTTGCATGGCCACGTAGCCCAAAACACATGATTTCAATAAAAATATACATCATGTAGCTACCCACCATCCATACTCACACTGTCTGATATAACTATATAGAATTTCCTATATGGTTTGAATAAAACATGCGACTATATATTTTCACCCCTAAACATTGGTCTTAGGCTTCGAACAGGCCCTGACACCCATGATAAATATGTGATCTCAAAGGGAATTCTCATTAGGACTAATTTAACTATTAAAACATAAAAAATTATAGATTTGTAACTCTTATAGAAAATATTGTTCTTACAAAATTAATTTCTACGGTTCTATTCTAAACCACTTCATAATAAATACATTAAATATTGTTAGGTTCCAAATTTTTTTCACTAATCTGATTGGACCAAATATAGAGTGGGTACCAAAAGATTCGGTTTTGTTGTTTAATTTAATGAAATATTCTTTATAAGTCTCAAAGACTCATGGTATTTAGATGGTGTTTTCTCTAGAAAATTATATGTTATATTTATATATTTTTACCCTTAAATTAAAGTGATGATAGCTTTATCAAATTTTGACCTGACACTAAAGAAGATATTAATGTTATTAGTAAAGTTGGTTTATCTAGAACTATTCTTATTTCAAAATTGTTATATGTAGATAGTTTAAAATATAATCTAATTAGTATATCCCAACTTTTTGATGTTAGATTAAATGTTATTTTTTAAATTGATACATGTACGGTTTGACAAAATAAATGAATTTTATTTTCCACAAATAGAAAATAGAATGTTTACACTATTTATTTTCCAGGTTTAAATAAACAAAAGATTAATTGATTGAATGTATTAGAAGTAAATGAATTTCTGTTGCATGGGAAACTTCGGTAAGAACATTTGAGAATATTTCACGAACTCTGAATGCATGTATAGTTTATTCAATTTCAAAAATTACATAAAAGTACATTATGAGCAATTTTTTAAATAAAAAGAATAAAAAATGATGATTTAAATATATAAATGAAGTTTGTACTACAATATTATTAGAACTATTAAATATTAACATGTTATGGCCCATAAAACATGTTATTTTTTGTCACAAGAAGTATGTATTTGTTGTATAATATTATTATTATATATTTATCTAGAATTATTTGTTATCTTATAAAAATAAAACATGTCTAAATTCTATTTTTCCATAATATTATTCATAAATTCAATAATATATCAGTCATATCAATCAAAAGTAATAGAGGTGGTAAATTACATTTATTTATAATTTTGTTATTTTTTGAATAAAATGAATACACCTTACTTTTAGCCACTAGGACCAACTAGAAAATTTGTGTGGTAAAAAGATATGATAGAACTATACAATAATTTGATAGATCAATACACAGGGATATTAATATGCATGGAGGTCTATCAGAAGAAAGTGTAAATATTGATTTTCATGTTTAAAATAAAGTTTCTATTAGTGAAAATTTTAAATTATACATGTTTGTAACTATTTAAAGGGTATGAACCTATTATTGGATATTTTAGGGTATTTTTTTTATTTTTTACCTTAAATAAAAAAGAAAATTTCCAAAAAAATCAATTATAAAAGTGATGTGTGGATATTTCTAGTAAATATCAATAATAGGAAAGTATATAGGATTTTCAATAACTAAACAATATCTTTAAAGTGTATTTACATGTTCATTTCATAGAAAATAGATATTACAAGAAAAATTATTATTATATCTAATATGATGATGAATTTACATAAATCAGTTTTAGTGAAGATAATGACCTTGATAATGAGAATACATCATTCAAGGTAGGGAAAATCTCTTCTCATGCTTATTTTAAAAATGAAAATCCATTAAATATCATCCAATTGTGAATGTAATTGTAAATGTAAAATATAGAATACATTCCAAAAAATATGTTTTATTTTGGAATGAATACATTATATTTATCATTAATATTGTTTCTATCATCATTGATGATGATTTACTTGATACGAATTATGCAAATTCTATGCATGATGAATTAAACTAGTTTTAATGGAATAAAGTGTATAATTGTGTTGATTTTCAAAAATATAATCCAATAATTGTTACTAAATGTATTATCCAAAATAAGATTGATAAAGAAAGAAACATATTTAGAATAATGCAAGACTAGTTTCTAATGATTATTCATAGGAAGTGAGTATCGATTTGGATGATTATTTTTCTCCTATTTCAAGGATAAATGAAATTTGAATTCTAATATCCTTTACAGATTTCAAAGAAAAATGAAAATGGATGTAAAAATTTCATTTCAAAATAGAATAATTTTAATGGATTTTTATGCTAAAAAAACACCAAATATTTGAAGATAATAAATTTAAAAAACATGTTTTTATACATAACACTATAAAAAAATGACTTGTGCCAACAAAAATTCAGTGACAGATAATATATATGTTGGTATAATTTAATAATTCAAATATATATTAACTTTTTTAGTATTAAATTTATGTACCAACATTTTTTTTCAATTTATTCATCTGTTATAATTAATAGTTAATTGTAATTTTTTTGTTATAATAAAATCTATATATTATTTTTAATTATTATTGACAACACTTTTTTTCAACAAATAAAACTGTTACTATAATTTATCCACAATATAATTTTTTATGACTTTTTAATGATCAATAATCCATTTACTAAAAAGTTATATTTTTACTAAAAAAAATAATGTTTTCTATAAGAAAACAATTTAATTATAACACAAAATACCATGCCGACATTTTAAAAAAATGGTAGGCAATATAAATGAAAAAAATGATCTAAAAAGGTTAATGATAAAAAAATAATAATGATTATTTTTATTAGATTTAATGATAAATTACTACAAAAAATTAAAATAAATAAATAAAGACAGAAATAAAATGAAAAAAATAAAATAAAACAAATAAAAAATTATTCTTCACATCTCACCTCTATCCCACTGCACCTCCCTCTTCAATCATATTCATCGCCCCTAACCTCTACCCCAATGATATCTACCTATACTCATAGACTTATTTCATCACATTCACCTACTCCTATGCTGACTCCCACACCCCCTATTCTCCATAATCCTATATCCCTTAGTATACTAATGTTATATTGATATTTCCTCTTTTAACAATATATATGAGTTATTAGGGGGAGCATGGATAGAAACTTATTTCTCATTCAATCAGTCGATGTTTGAGAACCTCATCAGGTATGTATTTCTCATCTTCATGTTTTAATAACTTCAAATCATGGTTATCTAGTGTTTGCAATGATTTTCATTTAGGGTTTCTGTTTAATTATGATTAAATGGGTTTTCATTAATTTCTTTCTATTTTTAGTGATTTTAGGGTGCTAATTTCATGTTATCTAGAGGTACTCTATTTATCTAATTATGGTTTTACTACTTATTCATATAAAATTATTTTAATTCAAATCCAGTTCATAGTATTGTATGTTACAAAACATAATTTATAAATATGGGAGAGATATTTTAGTGTAATTTCGAAATCAATATTATCATTATGAAATAGAAAAAATAATACATTTTCAAAATTATAAACTCTCTTGATAGGTTCGCTTGATATAATGCCAATTAAAAATAACAAATTGACATAAAATGTCAATAAATTGAACATTTTCACCACACTTATATACAATGAAGTGAAAAATGTTTCCTTGTAGTAAAAACACATGCATACAATTCATTTTATGTGTGAAAAAATATTCAAAATATATCTAAAATTACACTTACATGAAACCAAATCTAGAAAAAAATATAGTAATTTATTCTTAAGGAATGACCCTATTTGTGCTCTTCATAACAGTGTAAATTCAAAAATCAATACATTATACATTTCCTTATGTGTGGGGTTCGTTGTTAAGCATTGAAAAAAAGACGAATATTCCATTACATGTGTTTTAGTGATCAATAATATAGTATATTCTCAATTATTCCAATTTTTTCTAATAAAAATTCATTGTCTCTCATAATTTAAGATCAATTGGACTTAAGTCAAATCATATGATACTTATTTCAACAACAAATATTTTTCATCTAGGAAAATTTGCAAATCCAAACAACTAGTTCTATAATATTCTCATTCCCTTTTATTGCCCAACGTCAACTATTTTATGACATTATAATAATTATTTTTATTCTTATATAAATTTTATATTAAGATTTCCTACTTTTATATATTATTATTGAGGCCCTATTACATTTACAATGTCCAACATATAATAAAAATATAGCTGGATGGATAGATAATTTGATAGATGGTATTCTGTTATAATTTATTCCACCTTTTTCATTATGATTTTCATATCCACCATATAGATTGGTTGTTCGAAGCTATGCATCTATTGTATAAAAAATAGAAACTAACAAATGGTCAACAAATTAACTTAGTTTTTCTCTTGGATGTTTCATCTATGTAGAGTGTTTTTTTATAACTTATGTTATGTTATGACCATCACATGGAATGTATCATTTAATGGTATAATTTTAGTTTATTAATTTTATACACCAAAGAACCATTTAAATGGAAAAAAAATTTCTTGGACTTTTTTTGTATTAATATTGTTTTATATATGAATTTTCTGGCCAAGTTCTCTTTGTTTCTACTACTAAAAAATCTCACTATATGGAGGAATATCTATAAAAAATACAATGATTATATATTCAATTTTACCTGTACAAAATTTAAAATTGCTATTCCCATGATGGTATTGGACCTTATTATATTCATATCTATTTTAGGACAACCTTATTGAACAATTTTAGGACAACATTGTTATCTAGGAATGTTAACTTCTTAAAAATGTGCATATTTTTTAATAAAAATGTTGGTTAACTTTATATATGTTTAAGAATCCACTCCAATAATTATTTTCATTATTTTGGATGCCAAGGTGATGCCTTGTGCTGAACTGAGGCCAAATGAGGTAATAGATCAATGTAACCTCACTGATTTAATTTTTTTTATTTTATACTAATAAAAAGATTGACTGACTTAGTTGGATATAAATTGGCTAGTAATGATCTGGTAGAATTTGATGAAGGGTCTCTAGGTTGCTATGGTGATAGGCGGTTGGATTTATTTGGTTTATTGGATTACATAATTAATCTTGTGGTTGAAATTATGTCTATAGATGTAGTATTAAAGGGATTTTATAGCAAGATATTAGTGAGGCATCAGGACTTATCAGAACTAAACATGCCCACAATTTCTAATGGGACAACTTGGCTGGAACTCATAATCTAACTCCTAACTTATAGTTGAGGTAGATTTGATGGATTCAATACTTTTACAGAGGACTCTTAATCACATGATTTAATTATGAATTATAGCATTCAGTCAACTATATATTGGTTTGGTAATACATTAATGTGTGATATCAAACAATTTTTATATTTAAATTATACCTAAGAGATTATAGTTTTGGCTTCTAAGATATTCTTTTAAATCATTAACGAATTATTGTGTGCTTTCATGAATTATTTTACCTCATCATTCTTTTAGTTGTTGTTATATCACAACTTGACTAAACTGTCAATTTAGTAAGGTATAGTTTCATTCAATATTTTAATTAAAAATAATTTATGAGATAAATCCATTTTTGGATTATGTTTATGTATCAATAGACGAAGATCAAAATATATTTTTCATTCTTAAATATTGTTTTACCTTTTATAGAAGATGAAAATTTGTGTATATGAATGAACATATTCATTATCAAAAATCATATGATTGTATGATTATTGTGAGGAGGTCTATGGGATGTCTAATTTTTTTCTCTCATTTCATTTGTAATAACTCATGTACATTGCAACCCCAAGGTTCCCATATTTAAAATTTTTTAATGGAAAGAGTTTTAATTTTTTGTGTTTATATGGGGGTCTCTCTTCATAGTAATAATCATATGGACATCATAACCATATGATATGTTACATATTTATTTTTATCTTACATGATTTCTATGATTTTCCACTAATTTTGCTAATTTTTTTAGTAGGTTATCATGATATGGGAAACATGGGTTAAGACTTATTTGGATATAATTGGAAATATATATCCAATAACTCATATAAAATGGTTATATCAATAGTGATTTTAGATCTATATGTCATGTATCTTAACTATAATTAATGTTTTGTAATGGTTGTTGAGTCTTTTTCATGTTTATTCATTTATTCAGTTCTATTATGATAGATTTCACATCTTGAACATTGTGATGCATAGAAATTCATAATAAACTAAGAATGAATTGGAACATGAATAAAATTAAGACTTATGAGAATAACTAGTTTGATTAAAAAAATTAAATTTTTATTCAAATAATATGTATCCACTTGATTTAAAAACATATTAAATTAGGAAACTCAAAACATTATATATTATTTTCATTCTTATTATATTGGGGGTGATGAATGATATTTTATAGAAGTTCTAATTCTTCTACCATGCTAGGTACTAGGAGATTTGTCACACCCCAACCCTTTTAAATTATATTATTTTATTTTTTATTTACTTTAGTTAGACTCTTCATGGAGATGGTCTATTTTTTGACATTTAATAATTTTGGTGGGTTTTAGATATGTGTGCGGGCATCAAACGGTGGGAGGTAGCCCTGCGGTTGGACTAAGTGTCGTGAAATTTCCAAACATTTAAAATGAATAAAGTTTTATGTAAATAAAATAAGATAAATGCTTGAAACATAATAATAATAATAATAATAATAATAATAATAATAATATATTTAGATAATAATATTTGTTTTAATAAATTTTGATTATTATTTTCATTAGTAGTAATTCTTTTTGAAAATGTTCCTATTAAAAATGTAATTAAAATGGTGTGATTATAATACTAGCATCAGTGTCTTATTTATTGTTGAATTATTATTATGAAAATTAATAATGTTATTATTTTCATTATTAATGTTAATATTTAAAATTGAAAAGAATAAAAATTAGTATTATTATAGCTACTTAAACTCTATTTATTATTACTATAATTACTATTTTTATTTTTATAAATATTAATAATATAATTATTATTCTTATATTTTGAAAAATAAATAAAATATAGGAAACCCCTTGTGGTCATTCCCTCATCACCCCTTCTCTACACACTATGCCTCAAGTAACCAAGTCATGCCTCCCTCCATCATGCTCAGGCCAGTAGCTCCGAACACATCCTATTGAACTCCCCCTCACCCCTCCCTTCTTAAGGTGCACTAACTCCTAGCTGCCTAACACCCTTTCACACCCCCCTGTGCATCCGGGCCAACCAACACTGTCAAACCCCATTTCCTAGACTGCAAACCCTTTTGTCGGTGCCCCACTATCCTATGACGTACGCAGTTCCCCCGGTTAGCCTTTCATTTACCATTAAATGGTTTTGGTCCTTGTTTTTTTTGGGTTTCTATTTTCCAACAATGTAGGGTTTCAATTAGGTTCTTAATATATGGTGTGTTTGTTTGATATTTTGGTATAGGGTTCTTTTCAGTTTTGATGTGGTGTGTATTAGGTGTAGTTGAAGATTCAAACAATATTTTGGAATTTTCCTCTATCGAGGTTGGTAGTTCTATTCTTGAAAATTAATTTTGATGAATTTATCATGCTTAATCGATTTTGTATATAAACTCTGTGTTTTAGGTGTGTGCGGAAAAAATGATTTTTAATGGTTTTGATATGCACATAAAATTAAAGTGGTTTTTAGGAAAGTTATTTCATATTATTGGTATAACCTTATATCACATAATGAAACATTTTATAAATTATTCAAATGATATACTGGATTTTGAAAGCGGTGTGAAACTAGTTTTGGAAAGGTATATGTGTTTGTTAATTTTGAATATTGGTTCTCAATATGAATTTGGGTTTGTTCTTCATTTAAACCTTGTTATTCCTTTTTAGAATGTTTTATAATTTTTTTAAATGGATTATTTAATTTGTATAAATGATGTGAACCATGTTTTTTTCATTTTTATTACAAGAATATGTTCTTAAAGTGGTGCTTTGATATGAAATCGTGTGATTTTTTAGTGTAATATTTATGGTCCTATTCTGGAAGTGTTTCATATATTATTTTATTCTCTTATTAAACTACATGTGCAGTGAAAAAGCGGTCTTCAAAAATATTATTTCTACGTTTGATTTTTTAATGTGGCTCTCATACATGAAATTGTGTATCTTTCTAATGTAAAACCACATTGTATTAATTGGTAGTGTTTTCTAGATTGTGAAACTGCTTTACTAAAATTCGTGTCACCTGAATATTCTGTTTTGAGGTGTTATTAGTGTGCATTTGGCCATAGAATATGATTGTGGTTGTGAATTTTGTGTATAGTGTCTGGTGATTCTTCTTGGATTTGTTTAATAAATTTCTTAAGTGGTTTATTACATCCTATAACATGTGTAAAATTGAATTGATATTTTTTTTTGTGAATTTGTTTTCAAAATTGTATCTACCTGTGAAAATGGAGGTATTTGTCTATGATTTTGTTTTTTGTGAAAATCATTGGAATTATTGAATCAATTATTTGAGAAGCGATAAGTGTGTTTTTTTGTTATATGAGGTCCATGTGTGTTGAAAAATGATTTTTGATGGGAAATGTGCCACATTTAGTGTGATACCCTGGTTTTGAATTTCTCAATACGTATCGTAAATTAATTTAAAATTTGAAATGTATGTTTTAATGTCTATTTGTTATTATTTTGGTTTTAATGTGGATTTTCATATTTAAAATTGAGTGTTTTTTTTTGCTGAAAACCCTTGATTTGTTATTTTAAAATGTTTCATAGATTATTTACATGTTTAATAGATTTATTAAATTATATGTGTATTGTGCGGTCCATTTATTAGGGTCTGGATTTGTCAGGTCTAAGGTGACTCGCCTGTATGTTCATAGGTAATTCTATATTTATATATATATGTATGTGTGTGTGTGTTTTTTAGGGTACCCCCATTATATGTATATTCATCCATGTTAATGAATATACATGTATGGGGCTTTGTGTTCCCGTGCATATAAATGAAAAATATTATGTATCTGAGTGGAGACTAGTATATTCATATAAGCATATGTGTAAGGATCCCCTTTCACATGTCCATGTCCATGTAGCTCTGTGCATTAGGGTTAGGTGTCCTTATATGAATGTGAAAATTCATATGCCTTTTAGGGGAGTGGAAGCTTCAAATTTAAGAGACCCATGATTTTAATGTTTGGTTAGGTTCAAACAAGAGGTAGGTCCCCTTTGCATATTCCATTAATTAGAATTCCATAATCACTTTTTTATTTTAAAAATATGTTTTATAATAATTCTATATACACATACTATAAGATATGGTTACGGTTTATCGAAATGATTATCCCTTTTGTTTTTGAAATTGAAATTTATTTCTAACACCTTTTTTTCTTAAGTGATAATTCTTGAAAAGTGAGTTCCTAAGTTGTTTTGAATTGGTAGTAAATATTTTCAAAGGTGTTTTCCATTCGTATTTTTAGTTACGAAAAGTTTTTCTTTTATGAAATTATGCCAATTGGGAACCATAAGAAAGATTTATGAAAATAAAAAAATATCATGAGGCATGTCCCCTTGTTTAAGAAAAAGATGTTTGTGTTTAATGTGCCATTTTTAATATTTTCATAGTAAATAGTTTTTTTCATAATTGTGTGATGGAAAAAGGGGGTGCAATCTAGGATGGAGATTACTAGTGAGAGGTTGGATGTGTTTTTATGTAATGTAAATGACTTGTAAATATATTATTTCATGATAAAAACTAACCACCACATGAAATTTGTGAAAAATGGGAAACCTATGTATCTTGGTGGGTGGACTAGGACTTGTATGAAAGATTATATTGAGGTGATTCATCCTGGAATCCTCTAGAATTATTCACACTACAACACAAACTAAACAGCTGTGATGATCATAGACCACTAGATAATGGTTTTGTTCCATACTGGTGGCACATGTATGAGAATATAGATTGATTTGGTTTTTATGCCACATTTCACTAAGGAACAAGGATTATAGGTCCCCAACTAACACAATCTTCTTAGGTATTTCTCGTGGTTCTAGGGATGCAATTTCCATTTTAGTTATTTTTTACATGATGTCTTATTTTTGAAAACCATATTTTAATATATGTTGGTTTCCATTCATTTTGAAATGCCAATACATTCTTGGATCATTTTTTGAATACATCATGGGAGAGTAATGCTTTACATGAAAATGAAAAATTGTTACTAGAATTAAAAAAAATGAAAATCATTATTTTATTTTTCCTATTTTCAAACTATCATGTTTTGGATATCATAAAAAAGGAAAGTCCATAGGGCATTCTTCTATCTTTTTTATCCCTACTGAGCATCTTGGTGCTCATGCCAACTTTACCTTTTTAGTTTCATGTTATAACGACCCATACATTACATACATTATTAATACTTCAATATTGAAGCACACTTATTACAACATATAACAAAACCATGAAAGGACCGTATAGGTATATTGTCTTTAGAAACTGGGAAACATAAACAACTGGTTCTTAAATCATCTACATTGTCTCCCATTTATTTCACCATATCTAGAGTCCCTTTTGGCATATCCCACTTAATAACCTTCTTCCTGGCCTGGGGGAAAGAAAACATACAAAAGGTTGATCTCAAATGCTCAGTAAGGGTAAACAAAAGAAAAATCAATCACATCATATTAAAAAAAACATAACATTTTAGAAATCTTAACCTGCAAAAGAAATCATAATTTCATATCATAGGATAAATCATAGAAGTGAAATGTAATCCCAATAATAATAACATAAAACATGAAACTTTGTGTCATACACACATAATCATATAGAATAATTTCTTACTAGTCAAGACTCATAGCCAAGACTATCTTAGCAGACAAAGTCCATTTCTGAACCGAGTTCACTCCTCGTTTCAGTCCTGTTTCACTTAACCGGATTAACCTGTCGTTCTAGCCATGTATATCTCATGAGATATAAATCCTTACCCAATTAATTGGAGGGATATATAGGTCCCACCCATCTCATAATTATACCATTGTTATGTGTACCATAAAATCATAAATCATACATCATTGCATAACCCATGTAATAAAAATGGGATTTTTCAACATCATGACATCATAAAACAATTCAGATAAGATAAAGGAATTCATAAAAATAATTCCATCCCAAAATAATCAAATCAATGTAATAATAGGTTTTGAAACCTAACCCTATATTATCTTAGATGGAAAATAATTTTGATAAAACACTTCAACTCCATTCTTGAGGAAAATATCCTTTCTACTTCAAAAACTTTTTCCATTCTTAACATGTCATACAATTTTTAACTAAAAAAAGTTGATTAAAAATAAACTTTAAAAATTGTAAAGGAAGCTTTTTGGAAATAATTTTTTAAAAATCCATTCATGCTGTATAAGTTAAATAAACATTCTTCTCTAATTTTGTCGGAAAAGTCAAAAAGTAACTCGTACGAAAAATGAAAAAATATTCCTTTCATATCTTTTAATAAAAACTCACCGAAGGGTAAAATTGGATTTAAAAAATTGTAATAGGATGGAAATAATATTAAATATTGAGGAAGCATGGATGTGGATGAAAAAATACACCCCAGTAAATAACAAAGTATAAACAATCTCAGATAAAAATGAGATCGCAATATTTTCCCTTACCTTAGGTCCGATTTGCTTCTTAAGTGTCCGAACATCCGGTATAATGATTTAAATAATGTCATTGACTTTTTCCAGAATCATACTCATTGTTATGATACCATATATGTTCATATTCATAGCTTCTTATTAGTAATATTTCATTGCTACTTGTTATTCATGTGTTTATTATTTTTTGTTCCTATGCATGTTTTGTCAAATAAATTATTCTTCTTCTCTTTAGGTTATAGATAACTCATTTCCAGAATGGTATTAGTTTAATATATATCATATTTATTCATTCAATTCATTTATATAATAATTATTCAATGAAGATCATGTAGAATGAGTCGCATCACATCATGGAGACGGTATTCTGTACGTACGCACGAGCGATGATAGCATTCCCATGATCGTGGAATTGTATTGGAGTGTATGTATACTATTTCCGAATCAATACCACTTTTCAATAATCATATATAGTTATTATTTAAACCATTATACCCATCCATGTAAGGTGGTGGTGGAAAATAGATTACAGCACGGCGTGAAGACGGTATTCCGTACGTAAGCACGCGCGGTGATTTCGTTTTCCGTAGGATGGATAGATGGTGAAATTGGGTTGTTTCATACTTATAATAACATATCCGTATATGAGTGATACTGATGTTATTACTTCATAATTATACAACTCAAGAAGAATAAGTGGAAGAAGAAATCAAGTTGAAATAATCGGCAACAGACATTACCAGTTCTTTGAAGCGCCTCATTGAGACCACCTTTTAGGGAAATAAAATTGGTCTTTGAAAAATACCAGGTCCTCTAGGATGTTTCTAGGGAAGTGGAGAAGAGAATTTTTCCAGGGTTGTCTAAGCATGAAGGCTCAAAGTGGTGTGAGGAAGAGAGGGAGGAGGTGTCCTTTTATAAGGGAGGAGAGGGGCACCTTTGGAAAAACAAAAAATATTATTTTATTATAAAGTCATATTTGGTTGTTTATAGCTCCAAACTGATTTATTTCTAAGATAAGGTGGGTATGGGTCTAAATCCTCTCATAAAATATAATTTAGACAAGTTTAGGTATCTATTTTATCCTTATCATTTATATTTAACTTCTAGTTAAAGAATTTTACTTTTACCGTGTCTTCTTGTATTCTTACACTATAAGGTTAATAAACTTACTATAACAAGCCAAACGAACCCCAAGTTGTTTATAATTAATATATAGAAACCTATCTAAGTCATTTGGCCTAACCATAGATATTTACGAATAAAATAGCAATTAATAATATAATATTTGTTTTAAAAACAATTTTATGTCTATTTTGACACTATTTGGTCATTGATTTTTGTGAAACTCATAACATAAATATTAGTTCTAAGAATGTTTATTAAATAAGTAATAATATGTAATATTAACCTAGAAATTTTTTTAAATGCTTAAAAAGTCTCAAATTACATTTATTTGGGTATTTATAACATCAATTATGTCAATATTTCATTAATAAGATAATTACTGCATCATCATTGTGTCATAAATAAATTAAATTATATAATGTCTAAAAATTGAAAATAAAATACCATTATGTAGGAAATATTTTTATCTTTCTAATGAATATTTATAGTCGAATTAATATTATATATATCCCTATATTAAAAATGCTTTAGTTATTAAACTTTGATTTTAACTATTTTAACCCTTCTTTAAATAATTTAATAATAAATGTCATAATCTAATCCATGTGGGCCTAAATGGTCATATTTTATTCCTAAGGTTGTTTTTGGTCAAATTAAACTTATCCTATATAATTAGAACATGTGTTAGTGTAATAATAATCTCATTTTTACCCTCAATTACCGTATTTACTTTTAACCGTGGTAAAAAAAGTAAAAAGTTACTATTCACGAAAACTTATTTTCATCTCATTGAACAAAATTTTACTTACTGACATCAACCATGTCTCTCGGATTTTTGAAATTCCATTCAAAAAAGTGCTAAAATTAATTTTTATGCAAATTCTCATAGGAGGTGGGTAAAAGACGGTGAAAAGTTTAATAAAATTTTTATATATCTATAATTATTATAAAATGACTCCAATGGATTTAATTGAAATTATATAGGTATTATGTATCAATTTTTACCTAAAATAAGTATAAATAAAACAAATAATTATTTAAATAAAATGTCGGTTTTTAAATAGTAACCTATTGTTTTCACTATTCATCAAAAATTGAATGTTTTCAGAAAAATACCAAAATTTAACCATAGGATAATTTCGATATTCCGAATCCAAAAATGAAGTCCATTTTGACAGATGAAATTTACAAAATTTCAAAAATTGGTTATTACTATTCATAAGGGCTAGTTTTAATAATATTTTAATAGCATATTGTTGTTTATTGAAACACGGTATTGCGTACGACGGAAGCTATTGAGGAAGGCCGTAGTTGTGTCTAATGTAAGCCAAGATAGTGTTGTGTGTAGTGAAATATTACTTTGATTATTTATATAACATAAAAAAATATTTCTCATAAATGTATAGGGTGTTACATTCTACCCCCCTTAAAATGAATTTCTCCCTTGAAATTCGTCACATTGTAACAAACAGATGATGATATCTTTCCCTCATCATATCCCCAAGCTCCCATGTAGATTTTTCTAATTGGTTGTTCCTCCATAAAACATTCACCAAGCTAGTGGTCTTGTTCCGTTGTACTTTTTCGCTACAATCGAAAATCTCTATCGGCTATTCTTCCTAAGAAATATCTTGCTCCAGCGGTACAACTTTTGAGCTGAGTAAATGTGAAGGATCAGGTATGTAATTTCTCAGGAGAGATACATGGAACATATCGTGAACTTGAGAGAGATTCGGTTGAAGCACCAATTGGTAAGATACCTTCCCAACACGATCCAGTATTTCGAAAGGACAGATATACCTAGGGCTCAGCTTTCCCTTCTTTCCAAATCTCATTACTCTCTTCCAAGGAGATATTCGTAAGAACACTTTATCACCCACTTCAAACTCTAGGTCATTTCATCGGTTGTCGGCATAATTTTTTTGTTGACTATGAGCTACTCTAATGAGTTGTTGAATAGATCTGACCTTTTCTGACATCTCATCAACAAGATCAGGTCCTAATAACATTCTTTTCCCAACATCATCCCAGGAAGTTGGAGTCCTGAATTTCATTCCATACAGAGCTTCATAAGGATCTATCTGAATACTGGAGTGAAATCCATTATTATAAGAAAATTCCACCAAAGGTAGGTGTTGATCCCAACCACCTTTGAAATCCATAGAGAAAGCTCTTAACATATCATCTAGAGTTTGAATTGTCCTCTCATATTGACCGTATGTCTAAGGATGATATGCAATGCTGAAACTCAACTCTGTATCCAGAGTATGCTGAATACTTCTACAGAACTTTTAGGTAAACCTCGGATCCCAATCAGATATAATAGAAAGTGGTACTCCATGCACTCTTATCACTTCCTATACATATATCCTGGCAAGCTGATCCGGAGAGAAATCCCCTCTAATAGAAATGAAGTGTGACAACTTTGTAAGATGATCAACTATGACCCAGATAGCATTATTGCCTTTGGATGTTTTAGGAAGTCCAGTGACAAAGTCCATAGTGATGTTTTCCCATTTCCATTCTGGTATGGGTAATGGTTGTAACATCCCCATGGAGTTCTGTCTCTCAGCATTAACTTGCTGACAAACCAAGCATCGAGAGACATATTCAACAACATCTCTTTTCATGCCATCCCAACAGAAGTACTCTTTCAGGTCCCTATACATCTTTGTGCTTCCAGGATGAATAAATAATGAATAACTATGAGCCTCATCCAGCAGCTCCTTCTTTATTTCTGGGATGGGAGGAACACAAACCCGATTCTTGAACTTTATTATCCCATCACAATCAAGGTTGAATTCAGGAACATTTCTCACCTTCTTTTGTAACTCTACATCTTCTTTATGTTCCTCTTTCATCTTCACATGTATAGATGGTTGAACATTAAATTGAGAAAGATACAATTTTCCCCTTCCATTACAATTCCATGATCCATCCTTTGTAAATCAATAAATATTCGATCTTTTGTGATCCTCCTCATGGATAAGCTAGCATGGTCTTGTCGACAAAATGCATCTGCCACCTTGTTTTTTTCACAGGGTGGTAATGAATTGAGAAATCATAATCCTTAATCAGCTCCAACCATCTTCTTTGGCGCATATTCAACTCCTTTTGTGGGAAAATATACTTTATTGTTTTATGATCAGTATAAATATCACACCTTTCTCCATAAAGATAATGCCTCCAAATCGTTAATGAAAATATTACCGCAGCTAACTCAAAATCGTGAGTTGGGTAATTTTGCTCATGGATTTTAACTGTTGTTAGGCATAAGCTATCACCAAATCATTTTTCATAAGAACACACCCCAATCCCTTCTTTGATGCATCAATGTATATCACAAACCTTTCTCCACTACAAGGATGTGTGAGCACAGGTGCACTAGATAACCTTCTTTTCAACTCCTTGAAATTATCTTCACATTCCGTTGTCCAAACAATCTTAAATCCTTTCCGAGTCAACTTGGTGAGCGGATTAGATAATCATGAAAAATAATTCACAAAACATCGATAATATCCAGCCAAACCTAGAAAACTTTAGATCTCAGTTACTGTTGTTGGTCTCGACCATCTTTCGATAACCTCTATTTTTGCTGGATCCATAGATATCCCCTCTTTTGAGATTATGTGACCCAAAAATGAATCTTTTTTAAGCCAAAATCCACACTTGGTAAATTTGGCATAAAGATTCTCCTTTATCGAGGTCTTCAATATAATTCTCTAGTGATATTCATGTTCTTCCTTTCTCTTTGAATAGAAAAGAATATTGTCTATAAAGACTACCACAAACTGATCAAGATAGTCTCTAAATACTCTATTCATTAGATCCACGAAGAGAGCAGGGGAATTAGTAAGATCAAATGGCATCAATATAAATTCATACTGTCCATACCTTGTACAGAAAGACGTCTTTGGTATATCCTCTATTTTGACCCTTAATTGATGATACCCTGAACGAAGATCAATCTTGGAAATGTATTGAGCTCGGCGTAGTTTGTTAAATAAGTCATCAATGCATGGGAGAGGATATTTGTCCTTGATAGTGATCTTGTTAAGTTCTCAATAATCAATGCAGAGTCTCATTGATCCATATTTCTTCTTAAAAAACAGAATAGGTTCTCCGCAGTTGCTTCTTCAATTCATGCAACTCAATTGGGGCCATTCTATAAGGTGTCTATGAAATAGGCAAGGCACCCGGTATGAGTTCTATTGAAAACTCTACTTCACGATTTGGTGGAAGACCCGAAAATTCCTCTGGAAAGACATCGTCAAACTCTCGTACAATGGGTATATTCTTATTTGTCAGTTTCTAACCAACCATTTGAGATAAATAACCTTCATTTAGTGGAATCAAGACCCATAAGATGGAAGATATTTCCACTGAACGGTTATGTTCATCCTTGCATCGATAGATGATCATAGATTGATCAGGAATATGAAATGTGGATTCCATTCTTTGGCAATTGATATGAGCTCCATATAAAGAAATCCAATCCATGCCAAGAATCACATGAAATTCCACTATAGGAAGGATCACAAGATTTTCAGGAAGCACTTTCTCACAAACTTCAATCGGAGAAGAATTATAAACTTTTGATGTGGCAGTTGTGCCATTAGGAGTTGTCACAGCTTACTCAACATCTAATTGTTGATGTAATATGGTGATACCCTTAGAAAATTATTCAAAAATAAAAGAGTGGGTGGATCCAGAATCAAATAAAACATTTGCTACTTTAGAGTGGAGGGTTAGTGTACCTATCACCACTTCGTTGTCGTACTCCACATCGCTGATAGTAATTGTATGTGACTTTGCTTTATCTTTAGCCTTAAGAGTGTGTTGACATCGATCATCATCATCAACCCTTCGATTTGGGCATTTATTGGCATAATGCCGCACTCCTTGCACTTGAAACATTGAAGTAAAGTAGGTTCATTCTGTGTATCCCTTCCTTTGTTTCCATCATTAGAAATTTTCTTCCCATTATTTCGACATCCAATCTCCCAATGACCTTCTTTTACACACATATAACATTTTCTTGTCCCCTTATGACAATTTCCCCCATGTTTCTTTCCACACTTTGACCATAAGGGAAAACTCATCTTCTTTTCAGTGTACTCTTTAGATTTTCCATTGAATTCCATTTTCCTCTTCGTATCAAACCCATATGACTGATGGGTTACTCCAATCTCCATATCAACATTGATAGCACATCGAATGATTTCCTCGTAGATATTGAAGTCCCTTATGGATAACTCCCTTCAAGGACTTGGTTTTAAGTCACTAAAGAATCGATCGATCTTACTCTCAGGTTGGATAATAATTCCGGAAGCGTACCTTGCAAGTCTTGTAAAATTTGCTTCATAGGTACCAACAGATTCATCATCCTTTTGCTTCAGTTCATGAAACTCCTTCTCCATCATTGTTCGAAGAATATGTGGGAAGTACTTATTGAAAAATAAGTTCTTGAACTCATCCCATTCCATGGACTCAATTTCATCCCTTTTACTCGTATTCTTAATAAGATTCCACCATTGATCAGCATCACCTTCCAAACGATACACTGCTAAGATGAATTTATCATGTTCAGAACATTGAAGAACTGAAAATATCTTTTCAGTGGTATTGATCCATTGTTCAGCCACTAATGGATCAGAAGACCTGCTGAATGAAGGTGGACACTGCCTCATGAAGGATTCAATAGAATGTTGCTGCTTCCTTTGCTCATTTGGATGGCCTGCTTGATTCATAGCATGAGAAAGTTGTGTGAGCATGGCTACACGTTTTTTCATTCCAGATCCCATAACATTTGGTTTCTCAGGGGGACAATCATTTCATTGCCCGTCGCATTCCGCATTAACACGGTTCCTTCAGGTTCCAGCCACTAACTAAAACCAAGTAGAATAGTGTGAGCAACAATAATTACAATTGGAAAACCATATAATCAAGAATAAAATTTTACACTTATGGTCATATCATAGGTTATTCATGGCCATTTATAAAATTCTAAGATTTTGTAATATTCTTAGACATATCCTTAGGTTTCTTACTAAGGATTTCACATCCTAGTGTCCAAAGGTTGACAATACCTTTCCTCTGATACCAACTATAACACCCCATACTTTAAATAAATTGTTAATACATCAAAATTGAAGAACACTTATTACAACATAGAACAAAACCATTAAAGGACCGTATAGGTATAGTGTCTTTAAAAACTAGGAAACATAAACAACTGGTTCATAAAGCATCTACATTGTCTCCCATTTATTTCATCATATCTAGAGTTCCTTTTGGAATATCCTACTTAATAACCTTCTTCCTGACCTGGGGGAAAGAAAACATACAACAGGGTGAGCTCAAATGCTCAGTAAGGGTAAAGAAAAGAAAAATCAATCACATCATATTCATAAGAACGTATCATTTTGGAAATATTAACCTGCAAAAGAAATCATAATTTCATATCATGGGATAAATCATAGAAGTGAAATGTAATCCCAATAATCATAAGATAAAACATGGAAATTTGTGGCATACACACATAATCATGGAGAATAATTTATTAGTAGTCAAGACTCATAGCCAGGACTATCTTAGCGGGCACAGTCCATTTCTGAACAGAGGTCACTCCTCGTTTCTGTCCTGTTTCACTGAACCGGATTAACCTGATGTTCAAGCCATGTATATCTAATGAGATATAAATCTTTACCCAATGCATTGGAGGGAGATAAAGCTCACACCCATCTCATAATGATACAATTCTTATGTTTTCCACAAAATCATAAATCATACATCATTGCATATCCCATGTAATAAAAATGGGATTCTTAAACATCATGACATCATAAAAAATTAATATAAGATAAAGGAATTCATAAAAATAATTCCATCACAACATAATCAAATCACTGTAATAATAGGGATAGAAATAGAACCCTATATTATATTCGATGGAAAATAATTTTTATAAAACACTTAAACTCCATTCTTGAGGAAAATATCCTTTCTACTTCAAAAACATTTTCCTTTCTTAACATGTCATACAATTTTAAACTAAAAGAAGTTGATTAAAAATAAACTTGAAAACTTGTAAAGGATGCTTCTTGGAAATAATGTTATAAAAATCCATTCATGCAGTATAAGTTAAAAAAACATTCTCCTCATACTTTTTTCGTAAAAGTGAAAAAGTACCTCGTACGAAAAATGACAAAAGATTTCTTTCATATCTTTTACTAAAAAATCACCGAAGGGTAAAATTGGATTTAAAAAATTGTAGTTGGATGTAAATAATATTACAGATTGAGGAAACATGGATGTGGATGATAAAATACACCCCAGTAAATACCAAAGTATAAACAATCTCGGATTTTGAAATTCCATTCACAAAAGAGGTAAAATTAAGTTTTATGCAAATTCTCCTATAAGGTTGGTAAAAACGGTGAAAAGTTCAATAAATTTTTTATATATCTAAAATTATTATAAAATGACTCAAATTAATTGCATTGAACTTATATAGGTATTATGTATCAATTTTGACCTAAAAGAAATTTAAATAAAATAAATAATTATTTAAATAAAAAGTTGGTTTTTAAATAGTAACCCAGTGTTTTCACTATTCCTGAAAAATTGAATGTGTTCGGAAAAATACCAAAATTTCACCCTAGGATAATTTCAATATTCCGAATCCAAAAATGAAGTCCATTTTGAAAGATGAAATTTACAAAATTTCAAAAGGTGTTTATTACTATTCATAACGGCTATTTTTAATAATATTTTAATAGCATATCATTGTTTAGTGAAACTCGGTATTGCGTATGACAGAAGCTATCGAGGGAGGCCGCGGTTGCATGTAAAGTAATCCAAGCTAGTGTTGTGTGTATTGAATGATTCCTTTGATGATTTATATAACATAAAAACAAAATATTTCTCATAAAAGTCTCGGGTGTTACACAAGTTCCCCTTAATATGGATTTATCTTGTAGTGTGTGTGCTTTTGTGTTTGGTGGTGACCCACGAGGTCAGTTGGATGTATGTTTAGTCAACCATTTTTATTATTATTCCCACCTTTAGTGTTGTTTTTGATTCATTTGATTTATATTTTCTTATTTATTTGTCCTTTTTATGGGACAAATCATTCCGAAGTTTTAAAATTTGATACCTGATACTTGTTTCCATCCCATGGGGATCGAGAACGCCCTTCATGCCATGTCACGAACTAGCTAGGGTGAGAGGTTCAGTGTTGAATAGGGTTGGTTTGTGACAAAATTGTATCAGAACCATGTTTAGCACTTAGGGTTATAATAATATTTGAAATTATTTAGGTTAGAAAGAGATTATTCTTATCGAGACTCGAGTGGTAGGTCTGGAAGTGTCATTAAAAATTCATTCTCTTGTTGAAAGTTGAGTCATCGGGGGTGTTCTGGGATTTGAGTCTTTTATCTAGGGTTACATTGGATTGAATGATGATAATGGAGGAGAGTCAGGTTATGTTGTGGCCTCACATGGGGAGGCGGCCCATGTGGAGTCAAAGTGCCCCGTTCAAGGTCCTCTTAGTGTCAAGGCTTACTTGGGGCATGGCTCTCCACTATGTCCCTAGGTTAGGCATATACCATAGTTACTCATTCTTAATTTTATTAATTGACTATATTTATTTGATTTTGGTCTCTGTGAGTGTCTGTTGATATTGAATGAGGAAAATTAATGTGAAAATGGTTTTGGAATGGGAGTGCTTTCCCCAAATGGTATTAAACTGGCATAGTGGGTTGTTAAAGAGGATGCCTTTTGATTTGGAATTTTTTGTATGTTTTTTGTTTTGATGAGGAAAAGTGATGTTTAGACCTTGAACTTTTTTATGTAGGGTCACATATGTGAGGGTATATACCTAAAGGGCATGAGGGAAATTGTCAGGGAATAATTTATGTGGTACTGGACGAGTGCACATGTGACTTCTCATAATATTCCATAGGTGAGTTATAAAATTTTAAAATAAATGATGGTTTTTTGGAAAATTAATAGTTTTTTATCATATATATTTAGACTGTGTGCCAGTTTCTTTTTGCTTTTTCTATTTCTTTGATTATGTTTTTTCATGATTCATATTTTAGTGGTGATTTTTCCTGATGTTCAAAGTATGCATCCATGAAAGGTCTCTAATGTAGAAAGTGATTCATTCCAATATCTAGTTATTTTTATGTGTAACTAGTTTATTGGGGTAATTGAGATTTTTTGGGATGTTTGGGTGGTTGTGGATGTAGTGTGTGTCATTGGGTTTTAGGGAACTCACCTCATTGTTAGAGTGAATATTGTTTGGAATTTTATGTAGGGTATGGTTTTGCACTAGTGGAGGTTTGGTGCCTAATTTCCATTATGTTTTAGGGCGTGGTTAAGGGGTTGAATGTTTACATGAGGGAGCCCCATATGGTGAGTAGGTTATTCCAGAAGAACCTGTTTCTAAAGAATCCAATTCATTGGTGTTAGCATATGGTTATTCAGACAACTATTTTACATGCCACAAGAGTGGCCGATTCAAGTATTCTAAGACACCTCTTTTCATCCCTCTAATGTCATACTATCATGTGATCGTTCGCGTCACCAGGAACAGTTCTGAAAGAATTTTCATTCATGGACATAATTTTGGTCTGGGGATGCTAGAAACTAACTAGGAGGACATAAATGCTTCAGTCATCAGAGCACCATCCTTTCGACTTAGTGTGAAGATCTGACACAGTTATAAGATTTCAAGGGTGAGATGCTTCAGTCCCAGTTGTGAGTATCATGCTGGGACTGGAACATCCAAATCCTATTAAGTTGTGTTTTTAGGTTGTTAAGGTTTTACCATCATTGTATGCTCATCATTTTAATGGTAGAATCTGATACAATTGTTCCATTATAATCCAAGCAGTCATGTTTGCCTGGATATGGTTTTCTGAATAGTGTATTTTTTAATAAAAGATTGTCTGGACCCTGTATGGGTTGATCTTAGTTTGAAACCTATCATTTAGAGACACAATTACCTATGGAGTAACTTATCCTTGTAGTCGTGATTGGTTTTACTATTTACATCTTAGAGGTATGGTTTGGTTGGGTGGGAAAGTTGAATGAGTTCGGTATGCATGTTCCCACGTTAGCTCCCCCACCCACAAGGTGGGGTGTTTGGTATTTAATGTTTTTGTGTTAGTGAATTCTTGTGGTAGGGATAAACCTTTAGTGTTGTCACATCAACCTCAGACAATGGTTTTTACTAGAATTGTTTAGTTGTGATGTGTGTTGTAAATGGTCACCCTAAGGCTTTCATTTTCTATAGGTTTTGTCTGGACATGAACTTGAGTTATGTTAACTGTTGTCTTGGGGAATTTTTGGGGGTATAAAGTCTTATGGTGGGATGAATTTTCACACCCCAGACCTTCTAAATAATACTATTTTATTATTTATATTCTTCAGTTAGCCTCATCAAGGCATTATTCTAATTTTTTGACATTTAATTATATTGGTGGGTATCAGACCTGTGTGTGGGAACCACGCGGTTGGAGATTTCTACACTATCAGCCTTGTATCCATGTAGTTTTACATAATTTATAATAAATAAAATTTCATATAATTAAAATAACCTAACTATTTAAAACATAATAATAATAATAATAATATTGTGTAGATAATAATATTATTATAATTAAAGTGTTATTATTATTATTATTTGTAAAAAATTATTTATATTGTTATAATTAAAATTGATGTGAATTTTTTTGTGTTTATGATAATTGAAAGAGTGTCTTAATTGATGTTTTATTAATATTAAGAATATTATTAATATTATTATTATAATTATCAATGTTTATAGTATATAAAAATGAAATGAACATAAATTATTATTATTATGGTTTTTTAGAATCAATTCATTTTTATTATTATTTCAATTATTATTATTAATAAATTTAATTGTATAATTATTATTTTTTATAATAATAAAAAGAATTGAAATAGATACAAACCCTATGGGGGGGGGGGGTTTCCCCCCTTCCCCTCTTCTTGCCTACATACTACACCTTGAGCAACTAGGCCAACGAATCCCCTCCCCTCTTACTTTGGATAGCATCTTGAATATCTTATAGTCGAACTCTTCCTCGCACCTCCCTCCTTGCAATGCACAAGATCCTGTTGGACCAGCACCCTTGTACACCCCATAAACGTCTCAACCAACCATCCCCGTTGTGCCCCATTTCCCAACCAGCAAACCCCATCACCGGTGCCCAGCTCTCCTTTAGCACACATGCTTCCCCCAGTAATCTATTCTTCTTCCTTGTTAGGATTTTTACCCCTTTAATTTTGGGGTTTTTGTTTTTTCAAGAATGTAATGTGTCAATTAGGGTGTTAATTCTAGGTATTCTTGTTCAACATTATAGTTTAGGTTTCATTTTGGTTCTCTTGTGGTGCACATTATTGATTTACAGAAGATTTCAAAATTTCCTCACCTAAGTTAGGAGGTTCAATTCTTGAGCATCTATTATGACGAATGTAACATTGTTTCATGAGTGTATATATGTTCTATATGGTTTATGTGTGTGCATTAAACAATGTTATTTGAAAGGTTTTCATATGTGTATAGCATGAAAGTTGGTTTTTAAGGAAAATTACTTTATTTAATTTGTATACCAATATTGTGCATCTTGAATCATTTTATAAATTATTCCAATGAGTTACATGATTGTGTGGGTGATGAAAAACAAGTGTTGGAATGAAATTTTTATTTTTTGGCTTGAATATTGGTTCCCAATATGAATTTTTGGTGTGTTTTTGTTTTAAGACTTATTATTCCATTTTAAACTATTTTATAAATTGTTTAAATTGTTTATTTATGTTTTATAAATGATGTGAATCATGTTTTTCCATTGTTTTGATTTGAGGAGGGTTTTAAAGTGGTTCTATGATAGGAAATGAGGTGATTTTTAGTGTAAAATATTGTATGCTTATTTGGATGTACTTCATAAATTATTAATTTTATTTATTGAATTCCATGTGTGGTGTGCAAGTGGTCTTTGAAAATATTAAACGTGTTATTGATTTTTATAGTGTCCCTCTTAAATTAAATTGGGTGTTTTATTGTGTAAAACCATGCTATGTTAGTTGGAAGTTTTTCAATACTGTGAAACTTGTTTATTAAAATATGTCTAACCAAAAATTATGTTTTGTGGTGTTTTTGGTGTGTTTCTTCCCTTAAAATTTAAATTGGGGTGGGATTTTGTGTTTATTGTATTATGATACCACTTGGAGTTGTTTCATGGAATATTTTAGTTTTTTAATAAATCTTATAATGTGTGTGAAACATGTATGGATATTGTTTCAGTGTGTATATGTTTTCAAAAATGGATTTGAGTAAGCAAGTGGGGTTATTTGTGTGTGTTTGTGTCTTATTGTGAAAATATTTTGAACTGTTAAATCAAATTTTTGAGTATTTTAAAATCTGTTTTCATGGGTATTGGAGGTGAATGTGTGTTGAAAAAGGTTTTTTGATGGGAAATGTACCACTTTTAGCATGTTATCCTTGTTGTGCATTTTTCATTATTTATTGAAAATTCATTTAAAATATGGAAAGTATGTTTTAATGTATCTTTGTTATATTTTTGGTTTTAAAGAGGCTTTTCTAACATGAAATTGACTGCGTTGTTAGTGAAAACCCTTCATGTGTTATTTTGAAATTTTTTATATATTGTTTATGTGTGTAATTGTTTTATTAAATTATATGTGTAATGTGTGGTGCTTACGTTGGGGTTTGGAGTCCCCAGGTATAAGTAAACTCACATGTGTGTTCATAGGTAGGTATGTACATATATATATATATATATATACATGGGTTCATTGTTATATGTATAGTCATCCATAGAAGTGAATATACATGTATGGGGATAGGAGAGCCCATTTATATATGAAACTACATATGTAGGTGAGTGGCGACTAGTATGTGCATATAATAATATGTGAAAGGATCCCCATGAGAGTGCTAATGGCCCTATGTGTGTGTTCATAGGGGATATATGTCCTAACATGACTGTGAAAGTTCTTATGAAAAGTGGGGGATCAGAAGCACCTAGTTAGAATGTACCAAGAGCTGAATGTTTTGTGTGGTTCCACATTCAGGTAGGTCCCGTATGCCCATGAATGTAACTTAAATTCCATAATTTCATTTTTGTTTTTTTATTTATGCTATATACACATATTATGAAAACCACTTATGGTTGCTACAAATGATTTTGCCTTTGTTTCTGAAATAGAAATGTATTTTTAACTACCATACGTCTTATGTTAATTTTCTAGAAATGTGATTTTGAGAGTTGTTTTAAATTTTTAATGAATATTTCCAAATGTGTTTGTCCTTTCGTTCGATTAGTTAATAAAATGTGTTCCTTGTAAGTAATTAAGCTAGTTTGTAACCTTAATAATGTTTTATAATAATCAAAAAACACTCTTGTGTATTTCCCCTTTGTATTATAAAATGATTTCTTTTTTGAATGTTTGATTTTGATTATTCTCCTAGTAAAGAGGCTTATGAATTATTGTGCGATAGACGAATGGGGGATTCAATCAATGTGGGAAATCATTGGTAAGAGTTTGGATGTGTTTTTTTGTAATGAAAATGATATTTACATATATGTTTTCATGATAAAAACTCACCACCACAACAAATGGGGAATAATGGGAATCAAGGGTATCCTAGTGGGTGGACTAGGACTAATACACTAGATGGTACATAAGTGGATTGTCTTGGATTAGCCTAGAATGATTGATGTTGCAATGGTAACAAAACATTTGTGATGATTGGGTACATCTAGGTAATGGGATTGTTCTTTACTCGTTTCTCATTCACAAGAATCCAGATCATTGGGGTTCCATTACCATGTTTCACTGAGGTAAGAAGATCTGAGGTCCCTAGCTAACACTAGATGCTAAGGGATTCCCCATGATTCTTGTGTTGTCATTTCCATTTAAGTTGTTTTATACTTGATGTATTATTTCTGAAAACCATATTTTAATCTAAATTGGTTTCCATTCATTTTAAAATGTTAATGCATGCTTGGAAGCTATATTGAAAAGGTATAGGGGGAGAAATTATTTACTTGAAAAATTAAAACTGGTATCTTGAATTTGAAAATAATGAACCAATTATTTTATTATGTAATAATTTCAAACTAGCGTGTTTTTATTTATTTTAAAAGAAAATTCCAAGAGAGTTGATGTATGTAGGAAATTTTATCGAGCATCTTGTTTCTCAGGACAACATTACTTTTCATTTTCAGATTCCTCTTGTTTTGGATCACTCTTGTAGTGGATGTTCTTTTCTGTTTGGTGGCAACCGATGAGGTCACATGGAGGTGTCTTTAGTGGTGTTGTTCTATTTTCATCCCCTCCACTAATGTTATTTTTGTTTCATTCTAATTACATTTGTTTATTTATTTCCCCTTTTTTATGGGTTAAATCGTTCCCTACTATTTAATTTTTATTCTGGAGACTAGTTGATAGCCCATATGTATCGTGAAGTCCCTTCGGGACATGCTGCAGACCATTTAAGGTGACTAGTTCCAGGTTAACCTAGGTTGGTCCATGATAAAATGATATCAGAACCAGGATAAGTTAATTGGGTTATGTTACTATTTGGTATGTGTCGGTTTTGAAGGATATTAGGTCTATCAAAGCTTTAGAGGTAGGTGCAGAAAGGGAATTGTTAACTCTTACTCCTACTGATTATTGAGTCACCAGTGGTATTCCTAGATTTGGCTCTTTTTTCATGGGTTGTTTTGGATTGAAGGTTGATAATAGTGGTGTGTCGGGTTATGTTGTGACCTCACATGGGATGGTGTACCATGAGAACTCCAAATTCCCAGTTCAGGGACCTCTAAGTTCCATGACTTACATGGGGCATGGCTCACCACTATGTTGTTGGGTTAGGAATATACACTACTTCATCATTTTAATGGTCATTTGTTGACTGAATTTTTATTTGATTTTAGTTGATGTGAGTGTGTGTTGATGTTGAATGTTTTCATTTATTGTGAAAATGGTTTTAGAATGGTAGTTCTTTCACCAACTAGTTTAAAACTAGTGAAGTGGGGTTTTAAAGTAGAAGTGTTATGATTATGAAAATTTTGTATTTGTTTGGAATTTATGAGGAAATGATTTTTTTGGACATTGAAATTATTTATGGAGGGTCACATATGTGTGGGTATGTACGAAATGATTGTGGGGGAACTTTTTGAAGAATGATGTAAGCATGATTGGATGAGCGCAAATGAGACTCCTCATAAGATGAAATATGTGAGTTTTAAAATTAAAGAATAATTTTTTTTGGAAAAGTAATTTTATCGTCTGTGTATATGTTTGGCTTATGATCCTGTTCATCTTAGCTTGGGTTTTTATTTGATTTAGTTTTTTCTTGATGATAATTTTTGTTGTGTTTTTCATGTTATTCGGTGTATTCCACTGAGATAGGTCGGTGATGTAGCTAGCGAGTCATGCCTAGTTTTTGTTCTCTTTATGTTTTTCTATTTTATTAGGGTAATTAATTTTTTTGGGAATGTTGGGTGGTTTCGGAAGATGATTGTGTTATCAGGTAATTTTTAACATCCGAGATTGATATAGTATGTATTTTTTTGGACTAATGGGGGGGGGTCCGGTTGTGGAATATAGGTTACTGGGTGCCTCCTCACGGTTATGTTTTGGTACGTGGTTAATGGGTATTTGGTTTTCAAGAGGTTTCCCCATCTGGGGAGCAGGGTGTTCTAGAAGAACATGTTTCTAAATATTCCCATTTTTTGGTGCCGGATTATTGTTCATTAAAACATTCTCTTACATCCCACTACTGAGGCAGATTTTGGAAGTCTAAATCATATTATCTTATACCTATGAAGACATGTTATTGGTTGCCCATTTGGGTTACTGGGAAAGGTTCTTGAAATAAGTGTCATTCGAGGAAGTATTTCAGGTTAGGGGATGCTAGTACCTGACTATGAGGCATATCATTCTTCTGTCATCATATCCACAGCCTCAAGTCTCAGGGGGAAGCTTGCACACATTATGAATATTTTGTGTGGGAGAATATTTAGTCTAGGTTGCGAGTAATGTATTGGGAATGGAACATTTAATGCCTCCTCATTCTTGTTTTTATGCAATTATTGTTTTACAATCATTGAATGTTCATCATTTTAATAGGAGAATGTGATGATCTTTTCCATTATAATCCAATAATTCCTATTCGTATGGGTGTGGTTTTCTAAATCATTTGTTTTTCTTAAGAACAAATTTGTCCCTTTTATGGGTTGATCTCAGTTTAACTACGCTCGTTCAGAGACATATGTAACATTAGAAGAATCACTCCTTGTATTTTTTTTCTTGGGTTTCATGTTTATGTCTTGGTTGTAAGGTTTTGTTTTGTAGGGAAACTAAATGAGTTCATTATGGGATTTCCCACAGTATCCCCCCAAGGGTGGTGTGTTCAAGCTTCAACGTTTATCTGTTAGTGAATTATTGTGGTGGGGAAAACCCTTCAGTGTTGTCACCTAAACCTTGGGCTGTGGGTTTTCTTGAATTGGTTGACACTGACTAGTGGTTGAAATTGATACCCAGAGGCTCTCAATTTCTATTGGTTTTTTTCGTGGCATGGACTCGAGTTAATTTAGTAGTTGTCTTGGTGACATTCATGGGGAAGAAAGTGTTGTGGTGGGTAGAATTGTCACACACCGAACATTTTAAATTATTTTACATTATTATTTCATTTCTATGGTTAACATCATAATAGCTCTTGCCTTATTTTTTTTACATTTAATAATTTTGGTGCGTTCCAGAACCATGCATGGGCACCACACTGTTGGTTTTAGCGGTGTGGTTGTCCCAGTTGTTGTGAAGTTGTCCAATGTTTAAAATATATAACATTTTATGTAAAAAAAATAATCAATAAATTAAAATAATAACAGTAATATTATTATTGTGTGGATAATAATATTATTATTAATAATATTTTATCATTATTTGTAAAAAAATTATTGATGTTGTCATAATTAAAAATGAAATGAATATGTTGTGTTTATAATAATAAAAAATGTTTCTTAATTAATGTTTCATTATTATTAAGAAAAATAGTAATATTATTTTTATCATTATTGATGATGTAAATATTGAAAAATGAATTGAATGAATATTATTATTATTAAGGTTATTTTTAGTATAAATTTATTATTACTAATATTAACATTATTATAGTTGTTAGAAATATTATTATTACTTTTTTTATTATTTTTATGAAAATAAAGGAAGTAAGGGCCAACCCTTGGGGGCATCACCCCCCTCTTATTCCTTGAGCACTATGCCTTGTGCGAGAACACTATAGCCTCCCCTCCCCTCCCTCTCTGTCTAGAATCTTGGATCCCATTTGACCTCCACTTCCTTTCCCCTCCCTACTTGCGGCACAATATCTCTCGGCAACCTAACCCCCTTGCACACCCACTGTTCGTCCCACCCAACCAGCCCTGTCGCTCCCTGTTTTCTAGCCAGCAAACCCCATCACTTGTGTCCTAATCCCCCCCATCACACATGCATCCCTCGTTAATCCCTTTATCTTCCTTGCCTGGGGTTTAACTGAGGTTTTTTGGGGTTCATATTTTTCTTAGAATGTAGGGTTTCAATTAGGATGTTAATCATGGGTATGTTTGTTTGATATTATGGTTTATGGTTCTGTGAAGTTAACTTATGCGGTGTATTATTTGTTGTTGATGATTTACACAATATTTGGGAATTTACTCACCTTAGGTAGATGGTACCATGCATAAACATTCATTTTAATGGATTTAGCATGCTTTCATGACTATTTATTTGTTTTCTGTGGTTTAAGTGTCTATAACGAAAAATGTTTACAAAAGGTTTTGATATGTGCATATAATGAAAATGAATTTTTTTGGTAAATTAGTTTATTTCAAGTGTATACCCTTATTTTGCATCTGGATATGTTTTATAATTTATTCAATTGATTTAATTGATTGTGAAAGTGGTCTGAAACTAGTTTTGGAAGAAAATTGGAAGGTGTTTGGCTTGAGAATAGGTTCTTAATATGAATTCAGTTGTAATTTTTTTATTTAAGTCATGTAATCTAATTTTAATATGTTTTATAATAATTATAAATGGTTTTATAATTTGTATAAATTATGGGAATCCTGTTTTTTCATGGTTATGGATTGTGGATGGATATAAAGTGGTGCTTTGATTTGAAATTGTGTAATTTTTTAGTGTAAAATTTTTTGTGCTGATTTGGAAGTGTTTCATAAATTATTTTCATGATTTATTCAATTTTTCATGTTGTGCGCAAGTTTTATTCAAAATGATTAAGTGTGTGAATGATTTTTAATGTAGCTCTCTTACATGAAATTGAGTGTTTTTGTTGTATCAAACTATATTTTGTTAATTGGTAGTGTTGTGAAGATTACTAAACTGGTTTATTAAAATGTGTGTGACCTTTTGAGGTGTTATTAGTGTGATTTTGGCCATATAAGAGGAATTTTGGTGGTATTTTTTGTTCAAAGTCTTATGATACAACTTGGATTTGTTTTCATAAAACTTTAAAGTGGTTTACTGAATCTTATAATGTGCGTGATACATGTTAAGATATTTTATTGGTATGTGTATGTTTTTATAAGGGGGTTTGAGTATGAAAAAGGGGGTATTTTTTATGTTATTTCTTGTGAAATCCATTGGAATAGTTTAATCAATTGTTTGAGTAGTGTGCAATGTGTTTTTATGGGTACATGGGGTGCAAGTTTGTTGACAAATGTTTTTTGATGGGAAATGATCCACTGTGAGCATGTTATCCTTATTGGGAATTTCGTAATATATATTGTAAATTCATCTAATAGATGGAATATATGTTATAATGTATCTTTTCAATACATTTGGATTAAAAGTGTCTATTCTGAGATGAAATTGAGTCTGTTTTTGGTGCAATCCATTGATGTGTAATTTTGAAATTTTTTATACATTGTTTGACTATTTAAATTTTTATTAAATTATATGTGTAGTGTAGGGTCCCTACATTGGGGTTTGGTGTTGTCGAGTCTAAGGAGACTCACCTGTGTGTGCATAGGTAAGTATATATATATATGGGTTCTCTAGTTACATGTATACACATCCATGGCAGTGAATATACATGTATGGGGATATGTGTGCCCATGTATATATATGGAAATGCATACTTGGCTGAGTGGAGATTGGTATATGCATACAATCATATGTTTGAGGACCCCCGTGCACATGTTCAAGGTTGTGCAGGTGTGTAAATAGGGGCTAGATGTCCTTATATATATATATGTGTGTGTGTGTGTGTGTTTGAAAGTACATATGCATAGTGGGGGAGCTCCAGAATCCAATTAGAAAACACTAAGAGCTAAATGTTCAGTTTGATTCCACCCTAAGGTAGGTCCCCTATACTAGTGTCTTTAATTTGAAATCCATAATTACATCATTTTTTTAAAATTATGTTTTATATTTATGAATATACACATTATGTGAAATACTATAGCAATTAATAGAAATTATTATGCCTTCACTGGAAATTAAAATGTATTTCTAACACCCATTGGTCATAAGTGACATTTTGTGAAAAGTGAGTTATTAAATGGTTTCGAATTAGTAATGAATATTTACAAATCCATTTTTCCTTTCAGTCAGTTATTTATAAAAGGTTTTCCCAGTATGTGTTGACACTTTTTGTAGAATCTTATAAATATTTAATGAAATAGAAAATCTTCTCTTGAGTCATTACCCATTGTTTTATAAAATGATATCTGTGTTGAATGTGTCATTTTTGATATCTTCCTATTAAAGAGGCTTGTGAGTTATTGTGTGACAGAAAAAGAGAATACACTCAAGGAGGGAGATCACTAGTGAGATGTTGTATGTGTTTTAATTAAATAAAATGATAATTACAGATGTGTTTTCTTGATAAAAACTCCCCACCTTATAAATTGGAGCACAATATAAAACATGGGTATCTAGGTGGGTGGACTAGGACTAGTACATCAGATGATACCAAAGTTGTTCATCACATTTTTGTTAAGAAGGATTGATGCTAAAACACAAAATAAACATTTGTGATGATTTGTTTCCACTAGGTTATGGGTGTTCCCCATACTATGGTCTCATTCATAAGAACATAGATCATTGTTGTTCCTATTCCACGTTTCGATAGGGTAGGAGGATCCTAGGTCCCCTAAAACAAGTAGCTTCTTAGGGATTAGACATGGTTCTTGTGATGTGATTTTCATTTCATTCATTTCATCGTTTATGCCTTATTTTTGAAAATCATATTTAAATCTAAAATGTTTTTCTTTCATTTTGAAATTATAATGCATGCTTCGAACCTATTTTCAAAATTTAATGGGAGAGAAATGGTTTACTGGAAAATGAAAAATTGATACTTGTATTTGAAAATAATGAAAAAATTATTATATTATGTCCTATTATTAGACTATCATGTTTTTGATTTCTTATAAAGAGAAAGGGAATAGGGCGTTGTTGTATCATGTCATTCCTACTGAGGATCATACTATTGGTTCTTACATTAATTTTCTTTTTCAGGTTCCTCTAGTTTTGGATCACTCTTACAGAGAGCATGTTTCTATGTTTGGGGGTAACCCACAAGGTAATTTGGAGGTATGTTTAGCCACCCAGTTCTATTTTTATTCCCGCTACTAATGTTTTGTGGTTTCGTTCTTTTTATATTTATTTATTCCTTTGTCCCTTTTTTTATGTGTCAAATAATTCCCTATTCTTTTATTTTCATACTCGACACTAGTTTACATCCCATGGAGATTGGGAATGTTCATCGGGACAGTCGTAGAACAGATTAGGGGACGAGTTTAGGGTTGACCTGTGTTGGATCATAATAAAATTGCATTCAAAAGATGAGAGTTTTTGAGGATTGTAGTCAAGGGAAGACATGTGTGGTGGTGTTGCGGCATCGACAACTCCATAGATGGATCCAAGCGATTTGTGTTTTTTTGGGTTTTTAGGTATCAATCAACAACAAATATGTATTGATTCATTTTTTATTCAATTCCATGTTAATAAGATTAAAATGTTTCTAGGTATTAAAATATTTCAAAATAGTATTTGATTTGATAATTAATATATTTTTATTATATATATGAAATGAATTAATATAATATGTAATTTAACAATAAATCAAAATTTATAATTTTTATTTAAATTTAATTTTTATATAGATATAATATGATTTTAATACTATTAATAACAATTATATTTTCATATGAATCTATCACTAAACACATTGACCAACATAGATATTATCTGTTATTATTATTAATATTATAATATAACAATTTTTTCAATGAAAATAACATTCAGCAATAGTGTTTTTACTAATAGTTTCATGGTAGAAAATTTTGTGTGGGAAATACTTTTTAACAATATAAAATGATATTTTACCAACAAATGTACCCTAATTAGAAAGAACTAATTATATTATAGTGGAATTAAGATTTATATGGTCTTATTTATGCTCTATGGTCATAGTATGACATAATTAATCAAATTTTTATTCTGATTGATTTTGTTAAAGGAATGGTTGATCCAACCTCGGTTACAGATAGAGTTTAAAATGATATACTATTTATTAAATATTATTATAATGATATTATTTTTGGATCAACAAATGATACCTTGTGTAATGATTTTTCTAAGCTAATAAAAATATAATTATAGATAAATTTAATGACATGATTAAAATTATAATTTTGTTTAAAAACAATTCAATGAAAAATATGGTATTTTCTTAATTCAAGCAATGTTTGATAAATAGATTGTAAAATGGTTTTGTCTTGATTCTAGTAAGACTATTAAAACTCAACTGATTAAAAACCCCAACATGGAAATGAATTAATATGGAAATACAGTTGATATTAATATTTTTAGAGGAACGATGATAATTTTATTGTACCTCACTAAATATAGACCAGATGCAACAACCCAAAATTTTATCACTTGAAATTAACTTCTTATAATTATGTCATATAGTTTAAATTGGATAAATTCACTTAGAAAAACAAGATATAATTTATAAAATATGAATGAATGAATCAATTGGTATTTCTAAAAGTTAAAGAATTTGTACTAATGGAATAGTAATTTTGCTATAAGAATTATAAATTGATAATGAAGAATAGTAATTTTCCCTATAAAATATTAACCTCACTTATGAAATTAAAAATATTAGGCATCTTATAAATTAAAATATTATATAATTATATCATAAAATAACTCAATAATTTTTTTAAATGATAATTTAAGTGTTGGTATTTTTATAAAATAGAAATGATTATTTAAAATTTTATAACTAATATATTGATTTAAAAAAAATTTGATTTCATAAAATTGATTAAAAAATAATATGTTGTTTTTATATGATTATAAAATCATATTATGAGACCTTGATTAATTTTTTAATTTTTTAAAAATAAATTAATATGTTTAAATTGGTATTTATTAGGTAAATGATTATTTTAATTAAAAATTAAATTTATAATATTTATAAAATTATATTAATAAAATGGAGTCCACATTTTTATTCTAATTGTTTAAATAGTATTACTGTTATTTTTTGGAATTTTTCTAAAATAGTAGAATTTTTAGTAAATAGGGAAATACAGCAATTTACGGTTTTATATAAATACACAATATTCCACACTATTCATAGTCATCATCCAAAATAGTAAAAAAATGTATAAAATAATCAAAAAAACACCCTTCTCCTCCACTATAAATACCACCCATCACCACCTCTTCTCCTCAAACCACTTAATCCTTATAGATAGACCAATTATTCCCAATACAGATTCCAAGTATATTCTTCACGACCAAGAGGTTATGGTCTCAAAAAAATAGCAAAATAAATTTTCCAAAGGATGTTCTAGAGGAGGAAAAATTACATAGGTACTACATTGTTTGTTCTCTTGTAATTTATTTTTTTACATTATATTGTCAGCTCCATATATAAAATTTTCATGAAAACTCCATTTTATTTTATGTAACATAATGTTATTGTTTTCCTGAAGAAACCCCAAATCATTTATTTACCCTCAACTTTTGTTCTAAAATTGAAAAAATCATTTGTGATGTGTTAATATATCTCATTCAAGGATAAGGAGTTTCCAATCATGATTACTAACTTAAAGTCTACTAATTAAACCATTATTTCAGTTAGAAATTATTATAACATATGTATTAAATCCAATGTAAATATTTGGACCAATTATATACACAAAATATTATTTAATATAACATATCTAGGTCGTGGTTATCAAAAAATCACACAAACAATCTAGACAGTTATGATTGACACTTTATCTAACGAATCATGCTCGCATCTAGAAACAAAAAGAGATATAAAATAATTAATTATTATTTAATTTGATTAATAACATATTAATTCAATTATATATATATATATATATATTACCATTTTGTGTGATCTTCCATACATTTATTCCAGTGTACCAATCATGAAAACTGGGAAATGAACACACCTAGATAATGAATTTATATATTAAAACTCATAAAAATGTCATAAATAAACATTAAAAAATTATAATAAATCAAATAAATGTTCTAAATGTTCTAAATTAATTAATTAATGAAATTAATTTCATTAATTAAAACATTATGTGTCATGGAACCCTCTCCAAAATGTATACCCCTCTTGGGACGACAATGTGACAAGGGAGATAATGACCCCCAAGTCCAACCTCCAGTAGGCCCCAGTTTTGCGACTATCACCGAGGGTGTAGTAAAAACACAAATGGGAGGAATTACCCTATAAAAGAACCCATGCTAAAGAGAGAGATAAGTTAGACACTAACCAACTCCAACTCAAACTACAATATAAATGAAATCCCAAGTACACATATATAATGTCATGGAAAACTACTATAAATAAATGCATAAACTAAAAATACCCAAAAGAATGTAAAAAATAGCAACCATGAAGCCAATACATCTCCTACAATCACAAGCTAGTAGAAACCAGCTGAATCTCCAAACTGAACCAATTGACGTGAAGAACATTTTATATATACATAGGGTTATTATAACAGTATACTCAGTAGGATGCTCCGCGGTTCCTCTCATGCATAAGTAATGAAGGCATGATAAAGCACAGTAAAAAACAAGTGAATCTAAATACTCACATAAATATGTATACTATGTTACCAGCCTCACCATGTCTACTCTAACCATGTATCGCATACATGATTATATAATATAATGAAGAATATAAAGGGTACCCTGCTACTACTTCCCCACTGGTTTTCCACTTTTCCCCAACGTTGAACATCCTTAGCATCTCTCTTCAAAATGTCTTGACCAAAGAATGCTAGTAGATTCACCAAAACATGAAACTTGTGCAAAAAAACCACCACATCCATGTAAATAAAGTAACTAGGTAGTTTCTGGGAGCCACCACAGTTCACATAATGTGTATCATACGTCAGGAATTATACCTCAATCTATTACAACCCATACACCGAGTAAGGATCCTCAAGCCACCACAACCAATACACATTATACCTATAGTAGTCCTTGAGACACTATATCCATAATATATGTGTATGAATAACCACAAGACAATATAACCCTCTATACACATTTATGGGGAAAACAAATCCTTGTGCCTACCAACACAAGTAACTACCAGGAGAAGAGACCGGGGCCAAAGGGGGTAGTTTTCCATCCTTCCTCCCACCTGAATAATGGTGAAAATACCCCCAGGGCTCTGAATCCCTGGGGTGGTAGTTTCCCAAACTAAAATGATGGAGTAACATATAGAAATAAAAAAGGAATAGAATATATTATAGCTCACAACCACACTATCGGTATATCCTAGTCTTCGACTCAACTCCAGGTAACATCTCTCGGACTCCATGCTGCCACTTCTAAGATTAGGTATCCTATAAACACCCAACCATTTGAATAGATTTATTACACTAATTAATTCCCTTATTATATGTTTCACTTTATGTTAATTAATTCATTAATCATTAATTAACCATTAACAATTTCCACATTATATGTCATTAGCATCACACCCAAAGTTCATTGTTCCTTCAAATTACAACCTCAGCATTGCGCCCCAGCAAGCTCAAACCCCATGGGATAACATCATTTATTCAATTATTTATTTACAACATTACATTCCCAAATTCATAGGAATTCTAGAAAAAACATTATATGCTACTAAACACATGGGGGATCAACACAGTGAGTAGGTGAACTACCTGTTGAGTCTTTGCTTTCTATAGAAAGAGAGTAGACCCATCCTCCCTTGATAAGCATAACACAGAATGTAAGTTGCATACCCCCTACATCTTAACCCTATTAGGAAAAAATGGTGACCAAGACTAGCTTCCTTGATAAGTGTGGAATGTATCACCGATAAACAACCAATATGAATCATCAAGCATCCAAACATTCACATCCAAACTGTTTCATCATCCTTGATGTCCTCCCAAACAACCACATGCCTAAACCGATTAATCTCACCACTCTAGCCACCAACTACTGCCATAACCAATAGGCCTCCATGCCCCTGCATATCACAATAGCTTTACAGGATCTCATCACAGCACAAGAAGCAGGAAAACAAACATCATATCTATCAATTGGAATCTTCACACTTAAACAATTAAGACGGTAACTCAGAACCCTTCAAATAATTTTCTTTTATCAAACAAATAGTTATTTTATCCATATATAATTAAATTATTTATTATTCCTAAGTTCCATATTTGGGAAACCTAAAGAGTAAACTATCAAAAATTGATTAAAAAAGCTTACTGCATCAATTTCACTAACATCAAATTACAACAACAACAACCAAAATCATTTACAAACCACTTTATATTTATCCAAAAAAATTAACAATTAATTACAGATTTACATTCACTACCAATTTGCATCATGAATGTCAATCTACACAAAGAAAGCATAGATTTCAAACTGTCAAGCAAAACAAAAGGTAATAATATACTATCGATATCAATTTAATATTCAGTTAAAATATTTAATATGTCAATTCCATTGTGATCCAATGGGATTAAACATGATAACAATATTGGTTCATGTAAAATAATATAGAAGAAAGAATAATGTACCTCAAATGGTTTTTGATGTTCTTTATATGAGAATCAGCCACATAACAGGTTACGATCTCCTCACCATGTGATAACTGTATACACCTGAGGATGTAGAGACACCACCACACCTGTCAACACACACAAAAATCCCATCCGGAACATAGAGACATAATTATCTAAAAGTTCAAGGATAAATAGAAGGAGATGAACCCAATATAATGAATTTTAATCATACCTTATGTATAATATTTATCGATACTTCTTGGTTGCATGAAAATATCGGGGAACCAATACAAGGAGGAAGGTTTGATTGCACGACTCGTATATGATGGAATGAAAGGATAGAGTTTCTCACAACTGTGAATAATGAGAAAGAATCAGGGAGGAAGATATCTCATCCCTTTATATGATTTAACATAGCAGCAATTTAAGATACACTGGATTTTACATTAAATGCATATCGCATTAAACCATATGGTTTTACCAAGTAAAAAAATACCAAGCCTTAGGAATATTAATATAAGAGTTATGGTCTTTGAATAGTTAGTTTCTGTAAAACAATGCTTTTAAAAATATTATACATCAAATGAAATGTCAAAGGTGTGAAACATTATGAAGATAGAAACACTTCTCATGAACATGAAATTTCGCAAAGGAAAGGGGCTACCGTTGGAACCTCACCATTCTGGAAACATTGTACATGGACCTAAAATTTGGAGGAAAGAGGCTACTCTTATAACCTCACCATTCTAGAAACATGATTTATGAACTTGAAATTTGGAAAAGGAAACATGCTATTGTTGGAGCCACACTGATCTCAAATCACTGTTCATGTACCTGAAATTTGGCAAAGGAAATAGACTACTGTTGGAACATCACCATTCTCGAAACACTGTTCATGAACACAATATTTGGCTTAGGAAAGAGGCTACCATTGGAACCTCACCATTTTGGAAACACTCTTAAAGAACTCCAAATTAGTAATAGGGAGGTGGAAACCCTTAGAAATTCACTGTTCTATCAACAATATTCATGAACTCAAAATTTGGAAATGGAAAGAGGCTATTTTTGGAACCTCACCATTTGGGAAACACTATTCATGAACACAAAGTTTGGAAAAGGAAAGATGCTACCATTGGAACCTAACCATTCTGGAAACACTATTCTTGAACTCCAAATTTGGATAAGGACAGAGGCTACCATTGGAACCTCACCATTCTGGAAACACTATTCATGAACTCAGAAATTGGAAAAGAAAATAGAGTATACTGACGATACTGTCTACATAAGGTCATTGTTTCACTGTTCACATACGGTTACTATAGCACTGGTCACATAAGGTTGTCGATGAAAATGTTCACATATGGTTACCATTACACTCTTCACAAAAGGCTACTAATGACATTGTTCACATAAAGTTACAATTGCATTGTTTATATAAGGCTACCGTTGCACTGTTCATAGAACTAGAAATTTGGAAAAGTGTCGGGGATTAGTTAGCTTAACCACCCGAAACACCATAGACACTAGATTTTCGCAATGGAATGGACCAGAGTGGTCTAGTCCATTTTATTAAGATCAAGTGTAAAACAATTTTAGACAAAAGTTAAGGGATTATTTCCATACCATCATTTTTACATTGGCAAACACTTTCTCATTCATTAACCAAATGTAATTATTAAGTATTTTTTAATATTGTTTATATTTTTTATATGTTCCAAACTCTAGTATCTTGATCATTTTTTCTTATTTCATGGGTAAATACATGTTTTAAAAAGGTTACCTTCTCAAATCATTCTAACAAGAAAGCCTGATTAAATGGAACATTTGGATTTATTTCTGATTTTTATGTACATTCCGTAATATTTTTTGAGAAACCATTACTTTTTAAAATCAATCATTTCATTGTGGAAAATTAACTTTTTTCATTTCCTGTTTTATGAAAACAAATATTCTCTTTCAATTTTACACACTCTTTAATATTTTTCTTAAAGCAGTCTGAAATGTTTCATTTCTAATGTATCTTTAACATTCATTTTATATGTTTTCACATCATTTTGACATCACATATCATGATCTATTACTATTTTACCTTATTAATGTATATTTATTATTTACGACCATTACATCATGGTCACCATTATGATATTAATTTTTTATTCTGTATTACATGATTATGATACCCAATTCTTCCAATGGTAACCATTATTCTTGAATATTCATGTCTCACACATATACATGAACATGTTACAATTGGTGAACCTAGATATAAATACAATAACTTGGGTGATTTTTAGTCGTAGAAGATGTAATATTGGGATATGAGTGAACCTGATTAATTTAAGTAATTTTATTCACCTTGTGCAGTGGTATTGGATGTTATCCTAGACTCATTCTTATGTCTTGTTGTGTGTTGTTTCAACATTCCTATGATTCCATGATTATATTTCCCCATGATCTACATGATATTTTTCCAAATATTTATTCTTATTTCATGGCTTTTTATTCCACAATTTTATTCATTCTAACCCATTTGGTTTTCTTTATACATATGTTGATACCATTATTAAGATTTTTATCTCATCCCGTTTTTTCATGCATTCTAGAAGTTATCAGATGCATATATAGGAAGTCAATGGAATATAAGAGATATTTTTTGATTAGTAAAATATATATGGTTTATTCTATTTCCATATGTTTCAATTTTATGTACATAAAAATAAAAATACACTAGAAATTATGATTTTTGGCATGTAATTTGATGGTTAATAATGCTTAAAATAATTTAATAATTTGTGTAAAATTCTTTGGTTACTACAGTTGGTATCAGACGATGGTCTAGTTAATTTGGGATATTATGACATAGTAATAAACCTGGGGATAATTCTCTTAATATGGATAACGTAGATTGAATATTATTGTATCACATGTTTTAATATAATTTGGATTTACTTAATTATCCTTCAACGGTCAATGTATTTTTTAATATTCTTAGTAGATAAGTATCCCATCCAACTAATATTACTCTCATTTATTTTTCAGACTAATTACGAGTTTTTGAAATTAATTAGTAATTTTATACTTTGATGGTTGTAAATAGGTTTTCCATTACACTCTTATCATTTAAATAGAATTCAGAGACTCTAAGTGATCTTCAAGTCATGTTGACAGAATTACGAAAATTTAGTTTATTATGGGTGGATAAATAGGTAAATACCATAATGGGATGAATACCCAACATCCCAGGTTTCCAAAGTGTGGTAGGAATCATCCTAGAAAATTATTTAAGGGAGAAAATAGATGATTAAAATGTTGAAGATAGGGGAATAATACTAATAACAACTGAAGGGATATGATGAATCCCAAACATGTAAAAGAAGAAATGTGGGTTCATATTAATTTTCAATCTATAGTGCATTGTTTCAACTAGATGGAAAATTGGAATTATGGAAGACATGGACCTAATCCAAGGGTTGATGGAGCCAATCAATAACAAAAAAATCCATGTAAGCAAGGAAGAGAAAATGTTATGACTACTATTGTGGTGGATCTCAATAATGATGTGATGACATATGTGATGGTAATTCATTCAAGAATTGATAACAAACTATTTGATCATGGTTCTATTCATTTATTAATATCTCTCATGGTTAGTATACCTATTCTAACACCACCACAAAATATAGAGGTTCAGATATCTATAATAATAGTATGGTGAAAATTATTTCATCCAAAGTATAGAACTCCTCCGGGGATAATGTTTGTGGACTAAACCTCCAAAAAAATATTGACTTACTTCATTGTGTGGAGTTTGATTCTATATTGGAAATAGATTGGAAATATTTAAACAACCTAAACATCAACTGTTGGGAAAGGGAGATCACTCTTCACATCTCGAGGAATCCTCCAATTATGTAGAAGTTTAAGAAGGATTAAGAATCTAAATTAGAATTATCATCTCGATTGTGGATATTATTTCTTTATGAGAAATAATATACACCACAAATGATTGAGACACATTATAAAATCATTATCGAAGACATACACATTGTGAGGGACTACACTAATGTATTCTATGATGAATTTGTTGTTCTTACTCCTGATTGAGTGTTTGAGTTTTCAATTGAAATTTCTCATGGATCACGTTTTATATCAACTAAACCTTCTATAATGGACCAGATTGAGTTGGAGGAACCGAATTAGCAGTTACATGGGAAACTGGAAATGGTTTTTATATGACCAAGTGCTTCACAATAGTGTGCACCAATCCCCTTCCTCATAAGGATGGATGGGTCAATGTACCACTACATTGATTATCATGAACTCAAAAAATACAACATATAGAACATTTATCCCCTTCTATAGATAGAATAATTTTTTAATCAATTACATGAGGCCATGTATTTCTCTAAGGAGGACCTTCGGTCGAGATTTCATAAATTAATGATGCAGAAGGATGATATTCCAAAAACATCCCTTCAAATGTCATGTAGACACTATGTGTTCATTGTGATTCTCTTTAGACTCATTAACAATCCCACAATATTCATGGAAATAATGAATACATTCATCATATATTATGTTAAAATATTTTGGGTAGTCTTTATTGAATATATTCTGATACTCACCCCCGACAAGGAGGAACATGAGGAGTATATGAATACTGTGTTGAATACATTGTGAAGAGAGAAAATATTTGGACTGTATTTTGAATGTGATTTCTAGATCGAGGAATTACCATTCATGGGGAATGTTATAACAAAAAATGGCATATTTTTAGATAATTATAAGATAAATTCAATCGAAGAGTTCCCCAGTCCAAAATCAATATTGGAGATCCATAATTTTAGTTGGATAACTTGGTATTACCAATGATTTTTAAATAACATTTCATGATTTTAAAAACCAATAACCATATCGAATTGGAAGCAAGTGATGTATTTGTGGACCACTTATTGTGAAGACTTTTTCAAATAGTTGAAAAAGATACTAATGACACCATATGTGCTCATACTACCAAAATGTTGGATACTCTAAGTGGTTTTCAATGACGCTTCAAATAAGGTATTTGGTTGTGCTCCAATGAAAAAGGAGGAAGTGGTAGCCTATGCCTCAAGGTAGTTAGAATTCATGTGAAAATCTATCCAATGCATGTTGTGGAGTAGGGAACCTTGGTCACTGCAATGAAAATATGGAAACAGTATCTTTATGGGGAGAAGGGTGAAATATATAATGATCATAAAATCCTCTTGTATATGTTCACATAGAAAGAGATTAATATGAACCAGTGTAGATTATTATAGACAATCAAGGATTATGGAAACTTAATCCACCACCACCCTTGAAATGTGAATAAAATAGTGGATTTTCTAAGTAGAAAGGATTCTGCAACATTTTCTATGATTAGAATTGAGAAGGATAAAATGTTCATGGAATTGAAAATGATGGATATGGGAATAATTAAGGAAAAAATATCATCATTCCTTTCTCGAATGATTTCTCAACCACCCCTCATGGAGAAAATAATAATTCTCAAATAAAATATGTGGAAATTTAGAAAAATATAGACGTTCTCTGAAATGGGAAATACTCAGAGTTAAAATTGGATGAGAAAGGAGTCAAGAGAATTGGTTGATAACTATGTGTACCATAAAATCCATAGATAAATAATGTTTTCTGAATGGTACACATAGGTCAACGTTATATACTAACCCAAGTATCACAAAGATGAAAGGAGATCTTTGAGACCACTATTGGTTGCACAATATGAAGAAGGAGATTTCTGAATATACGTCAAATTTCCAGAAGTGTGAGAAAGTGAAGGATGAACGGTAGAATCTTATGGTGATGATGAAACCATTACCCATACCAACATGGAAGTGAAAAAAAACACTATGGACTTTGTCACTGTACATCAAAGACATCAAGGAATAATGATGTTCTATGGGTCATTGTGGATTGTATTACAATGATATATCACGTTATTAAAATTATAGGTGAATTCACACTCGATCCACTTGCATTGATACACATCAGAGAAGTGTTGACGTTTTTGGAGTACCACTATCGATTGTATTTTTTGGGATCCAAGGTTTACCTCTATGTTATGGAGAAGTATCCTTCATTCTATAAATAATTTGATGAAATTTTATACAACATAGCATCTTAAAACTGATGGTCTATCTTAATTGACTCTTTCAAAATTTAAGACATGTCGAGATCCTATTCTATGGACTTCATGGGTGGATTGGACCAATATCCATCTCTTTTTGTGTATGCATACAATTAAAATTTCTACTCAAAGATCCAAATGGTTCCAGATGATTCCCATTATTCAAAAATATGTAGAACACCGACATTCTAGATTGGTTTTTCTGAACGTATATTTATAGGACCTAAAATGGTTGATGAAATGGTGTAAAACGTGAAAACCATTCAACATCACATCAAGGAATCCCAAAGACAACAAAAGAGATACAAAATCAATAATATATGAGACCTGGAGCTTATGTTTGGAGACATGGTATTCCATTACATATAGATAGTGAAGAGGTTCATGAGATTTTGGAAAAAAAGAAAGTTGTGACCTAGATACATAGTCCCCTTTGATATTACAGATCATATAAGAGTTGTGGCTTATCGACTGAAACATACACTAACCATGTCTCAAGGAAATTTTTAATTACATGTATCCCTATCAAAGAAGTAAATATTGTACCCCCACATGTACTAAATTGAGGGGTTCTATAGTTGGAAAATGATATTTGTCATGAGGAGCAGCAGGTGAAGATCTTGGACCATAAAGATAATTTTTTATGAAATAGGAATACTCAACTAGTCAAATTACTATGTAAGAACCATAAGTGTGAAGAAGAAACATAAGAACTGAAAGAAACAATGAAGGAGAAGTACCCTCACTTTTCTTCACTATAGTATATAAAATGAAAGTTCAAGGGAAATATTTCATGAGGGGGGAAAAATCTAACAACCCATAATTAGATCAATAGAAATTCCTTTCTTATTAATAATTAATATAATATAAATCACATAAAATCACATAGAGAACAGAATGAAAACACTATACATTAAGATAGATTAAAATAAGAGGTATCTCTAGAAATTAAGGAACCTATATGAATGAAATAATAAATTGATTGCTGGAATAGTAATGTGACCAATAGAGAAAGTAATTTGGCAAATAGAAAAGAAACCTCACCTATAGATGTCTAAAAAATGTGGGAATCTTATAAATGAAAATATTATATAATTATATCATAGTATTAGTGAATAAATGCTTTGATATTATAATTTAATTATTTTTAAATTTATAAAACATAAATCATTATTTAGAATTTTATAATTTATATATTGATGTTGAAGAAAAATTAATTTTAAAAAATGAATTAATAAATAAATATTTAATTTTCTTGTAATTATAATATAATTTAAGGAGTCTTTAATTAATTTTTCAATGTGTTATAAAATAAGTTATAATTTTAAAATTGGTATTTTTGGAATAAATGGTGATTTTAATTTGAAAGTATATTTATGATATTTAAATTATTATTTTCATAAAAATGATTCCATTTTTAATTAAACAAGTAAAAATTGGTAACAAAGTATTTTCTAGATTTTTTTTGAAATAGTTGAATTTTGGGTGAATGTTGAAATATTTTAATTTATGGTATTAGCTAAATATGTGATTTATTGAGTCATGGGTGATGTTTGGATAATGTAAGAACCATTTCATTGAAAATATATGCTATAATTAATTTAAATAGTCATATAAATCCGTACTATTAATAGTATTGAGCCAAAATTGTAAATAAATGAATAAATTAATCAAAAGACACCACCCTATTCCACAATAAATACCTTCCCTCACCACCTATTCTCCCGAAACCTATTAATCCTTGACGATTTTCCAATTTCATTATTTTACTCTTTCCACGTCTCTTATACATGTCTAGGATTTTATATTCCAAAAAATTAACAAAACCAATTTCTATAAGGAGGTTCTCAAGGTGGGTAAATTTGAGAGAGGAAATCCTCTTTCGTTTTATTTGATTTTATTTTTTTCTTATTCTATCCATACAACCCCTTATTCAAGTGAAATGATAAAGAAAATTTATTTTATATAATATGGTATTATTATTTTAATGGAATAACCTATCTTCATTTCTTTTTCCCTTTTCTTTTTTTTCTAAAAATTAAAACACGGTATATAATGTGTCAATTGATCGCTTTCAATGATGGTTGGTTTTCAATTTCCATTAACGAATTCAAATCTGGTCATAAAAAAAATTCTTTTTAAAAAATATTATAATATGTGTATTAAAACATATTTAATGGTCTTAAATCATTATGTATACATGATATTAATTAAAAAAACTTGTTCGTGATGAAAAAAAATGCCCAACAAATTGAAACAGTTATCATTAACGTTTTATATAATAAATATTCATAATATCTAGAAAAATGATATATAAAACCATTTAATGTTATGTAAGTTCATAAATAACTTATATATTTAATTATATATATAAATATTCCAATTTTACATGATCTTTCATATAAATATTCAAGTGAACCAATCCTGAATCCATGAAAATCAACACTCTCAAACGATGAAATTGTATCTTATAACTCATAAAAAGGTCCAAAAATGAACTTAGTAAAATTATTTTAAATAAAAAAATGTAGAAAATGTAATGAATTAATTAATTAATGGATTTAATATTGGTATCCAAAAAATTATGATCATGTATACAACACTTTTGGACATAAGGTTATAGATTATTTCATAACCATAATTTTTCATCGAGGTTTCACTTTCTCTATCTTTTAGAAAATTTAATTGTTCCAAATTTTTATATAATTCATCTGAATTAGGTTTATATGTTCTGAACTTTTGTATCCATATCATTTAATCCATCTTTGACAAGGAAATACAATTTTCTTAAACAGTCCCTTCTGAAATCTTCCCAATAAGCAAGATGATCAGTGGGAACTACCGAATCTCTAACCAATTTTATGTGAACTACATAATCCTTTTTCGGCCACAATTATTTTTATAAAATCAATCATTTAATAATGAAAAAATACCTCCATTCCTTTCTGGTTTTATGAAAAAAAATAAGTGTGTTCCTCTTTAATTTCTTATTAATATTTTCATATAACATCACAAAAATATTTCATTTATAATGTCTCTTAAACACTCTTATTTCATTTTTTCACTTTAGATTGTCATTAAATATCCGGATATATACCTATTAACCCTTATCTACATCCAAGTATGATTTTAATCCATTTTTTGTTTGATACTATTATGATATTCTCATTATTCATGCCTTATGGAATTATTTTGATACCCAATGCTTTCCATGGGTAACCCTTATTCTTGATTATTCATGCATCCCAAATATTCATGAACATGTTATGAAGGGATCACATAGATAATGTTCTAATGTATTGTCTAATGATTCATCTCATGAGATTTCATATTGTGATAGGGAGTGAACCAAATTCCATTATGGTAATTTTTCCTCTATGTGAAATGGTATTGATAGTTAGTCTTAACTCTTTCTTGTGTCATGTTGTGTTTTATTTCCACATTATTATGATGTTATGATTATACATCCCCATTATCCATATGTTATTATTCCTTATTATTATTCATGTTTTATTCCTTTTTATTCTATCATTTATGACTTCTAACCCATGTTCATTTATTTATTTCATTGTTTATACAATTAGTGGTCTTTTATACATTTTTTTTATTCGTGTTTCATGCCTTTATATGAAATAATGTTATATCATATAACCCATGTTGTTTTCTTTATTCCAATTTTTATACACTTACTGGGGTTTTTAGATGATCCATTTTTTAATGTATTCCCCACATTAATGTACGGAGATGATGGAGCTCAATTGATGTTAGGAACTCTTTATGGATGATTAAAATAAATACGTATTGTTATATTTATATTTTTTTAGTTTAATATACCTAATCATCCAATATAACTAGAATTTATGATCATTTGATTTTAATATGTTGGTTATTAATTATTAAAATCAATCAATAATATGTACAAATGAATTGGGTCTCTATACCAGAGATAATGTTATTTTCTTTTTTATGTGATAGATTTTAGTCCCATCCTATTGAACGACATAGTAAAGTTTTCAATAGTGTAATTAGATATATTAATTATATTTTAAGAACTATTTTATTTTATTCCAATATTAATTTTCATTTATTTATTATCTTAATCTAATTTTGAATTTGTATGTTTTAGTCTTGACTAGAAAATAACAATTAGTATGTATCATTTTCTGGGAAAAGATTAATCTCATGGAGCTCTAAGAAACTATTATCAGAAGCACTATTTACAACTGGGGATGAATGTTTTTATGTTTAATGTTTTTGTTCAGATATTATATTGATAAAAACATTATGATATTTTATTATTATTTTGATAAAGTTTCAATATTATATGATAGTTCTAGCTAAATTTCAATTTCTAAAAAAACCTATATAGAACTATATATCAAAACACATAGATGATATTTTTCATTTTATAGGTGTTCTTATAAATATATCTAAAATATGATTGGAATTTGGTCCTACTAAAAATAAGCTGGACAAAATATTTGATAAAACTTAAGAATATGTCAAATTTGAGAAAATAATGTTTCAAATACGTACGTTAGATTCATAATGTTTTTGTTTATGACAATTTATTATTATTTATATAAAATGGATTTCTGTTTTAAATTATATTTACATGAGTACTATAACTATCATAATGTTATTTTTTAGTAAATAATTATACTCTAATTATTTATAAGTAGTTCATATCATTTAAAAAGGGGGATTTTTTAATGCTTTATTTTTTAAATATATTTTTTTAAATTTCCAAAGGGGGAGAATGGTTTTGAAAATATAATAAATTTTCAATATGGAAATCTACAGAAAGGGGGATATTTTTAGTATTTAAAATTGGGATTTAATAATTTTATTGTTTTCTTTTTTTTTACAAATCACAATTTCATACCTTTAAATTAAATTAAAATAGTTTCAAATTTTATTATTTAATAATAGTCTTCAATAAATGTTAATTTTTTAAAAATGTTTTACATAAATTATATAACTACATGTGTTTTTAGATGATTATATTTTTTATCAAAATTTAACAAAATCCATTTTATATTAACATGTTTCTTTAATTTTTTTGATTTTATTATTTCGAGAATATATCTTTTTATATATTTTTTTATTTAAATATATTTATTTTTTAAATCATTCTAATTTTTAAAATATCATATTTTCATATGTAGTTATCCTTTTAACATGTATAGTTTATAAATATATATATATATATATACATATATAGATTTATATAATATATAGTATATATATATTGGCAGTATACTATTCATCTTCTTCGGATCTCCATCTCTACTGCATATACTGGTTTACTGGCTTGAATTTGTATTCACTCTTTATAATGTAGATACTCATCCATTTCATGTTCACTTTGCCTCATAAACATCTCGAATCATTTCAAACACTAAAAAATAATTATTACACAAAAAGTACTCAGAGATCCATCTAAAGAGTTCACAATATCACCATTACCATAGCATCACTAAAACATCCCGCAACAAGTTCCCTACTCACATATTACATTAATCTATTGAATATTGTTCTATATTCCACCTATCCTATTCCACAGAACAGAGCTTTGGCCATGATCAATAGTGCACAAAAGTTCAAGATTATCTCTCTGTGAATCCTTTTTGTAACATATAGTGGATTAGTTTCAACTTACTATGATGTAATAAGTGATAATTATATGTGTAACACCCGGACCCTAGAATCCCATAGTAGGTTCATTATTACATATCATATTCATGATATCAAAAGATTAAGTCTTGAAAGACTGATTAGTTTAGTATACATGAATGTACTAGATAAATTCATAAGGTTTACATGACATCATAAAATGGAAAACTACAACAACATTGTTTCCATAGACAACACTGAGATCCCATAGACTATCCCTACAGTTCAGTCATAATATACATAATCAAATCATGGGAAAATAAGACATAGAAAGGGGTGAGCTCAGATGCTCAGTAAGGATAACAATATAGCAGAATATTTCATAAATAAGAATAATCATTTAAGGAAATGTATAAAACTAAAACGAAAACCTTTTAAACATGAACGTTAACATAATATGGAAAAGATAAAATCAAATAATTCCATTTACATATTCACATGGATATTCTACTAGACGAATAATCACATTTCATATCAATATCCACTTTCATAATGATGGAATGCATAATTCTATACTTTCATAACCACATAGTCAAAGCCTTGTCCCAAGACAACTAATAAGATTCTGTCAAGTCCTTGTTCCAAGACATTTGTTTGTCTCATGAGACCTACTGATGCATCAGGGAGCTATAGAGAGCTCCACCCCTCACATACTAAGTCCAATTCATTCATCGTATGATAATATTGAAACGTAATCTGTACATTCGTATTAAAACTAGCATACAAAATGTCAATATTTTGAGCACAAACCATGAATGGTATAAAAATAGCCCATCCATAGTAAAAAAACTCATTCAATACAATATAGAAGATTGAATTATAATAGATCAAACTCAATAGAGAATAATGGATGACATTGACATAGATTGAAATAATCATTAAAACTATTGGAGAGAAATATCCCCCTTTTTCTTGAAAACATTTAAAAGTCTCACTATTTATCAAGAAGCCATTTAAAATAGTTTTTTGAATCAAAGTGTCCCATACCAATTTGTAACTTTTAAAAGTAATTTTAATTTAAAAAAACTAATTCCAATATAAATAAATCATTAAAACTAATTTTAATACAAGGACATTAGGGAGGAAGATTAAGAATAATAAATCATTAAAACATTTTAAAATGATATTTTGGTTAGAGTTACTAACCAAAAGATAGTCACTTGAATACAAATAACTGATGTAATAGAAGCTTTCTAATATCATGGGAATAAAGGTATTCATGGTATACACGATATAAAATGGAATTGGCGTATAACAACAAAGAAGACTCAATAGAATGTAAATTGAGATGAAATTTCTTATAAAGACCGTATCCTTAGGTTAAGGATAAATAAATGACATAATCATGTGTGAAAAATATAAATACACTCAATATTATTGGATATTCATTGTAAATCAATCAGAGGACATACACACATATTCTTTTAAAAACAAACCAATGAATTGGATGTTTAACTCAATAAATGGAGATTGAGTTAAAATTACTCTTATCATGTTCATATCTATGACTTGAGAATTTAAAAATGGAGTGATTAGGCGTATCAAAATTATATCCACAGAATGGGGAGTGGAAATTACTACACAAATATTAAATAGTGATTCCACACATAATCATGGTGTAAAATAATAAATAATGTATGCGGAAAGCAGAATGAGTGGAAATTGAAATTTGAAATCTCCTTACCTATTTGGTAACATAATAAACATACATTCCATGAAAGATGGATCTTAAAATGAAGATGTAATTACTCATAAATTAAAGTATATTACAGAAAGAATACAATCATTGGGCAGTACATATATCACATAATATGAAATAGTGGTAGTATGGCATGAACTTCACGGAAATAAGAAGTGAGAATAAAACCCTTACTTCATTGTAATCAATAGGGTCATATGGAAAAAAGTAAATAAAAACCAAATTAATCAAAAAATACCATGAATATAAAGAGAATAATGAAAATATATATATCAAATGATTGTAAAAAATACACCACATTTAATAAATAAGTGGCGAACAATGGAAATGTCGCAGAATTAAATGTTTGAGAAGAAACCCCTTGCTTTGTAATTTTCCATAGTAGAGGGTAGGTTAACCTCCTATATAATGGTGAAATAATTGTTATTAAATTATCAAGAATCATATACATTAATATTATATCATATATGATCTTTTAACATTACTTTTTTTAATAATATCTTATTATTATCATCATTTCGGGTGTTAACAGATTCGGTTTCCTTTATATGATTTTTTACTTATGTAATGTTTGTTATGGATAGGATTTATCATATTCATATTCAGAATGATATTAAGTATTTAAACATTATTTTTAATCATGTAATGAAAATTAGTCTTGAATGGATATGATGGGGAATGAATCTCATTGTGTTTGTGGAGACAGTAATCCGTATGTACGCAAGAGAGACAATATCATTGTTTTAATATTAAAATAATATATAATTGAATGTTATAACTTATATAATAAAAATTTATCATGTTATATTTATTATTTACATCAATTTCCCATCATTATTGTACCCATCCGAAAAATAATGTATTGAATAACAATTAAACCATGACGTGGAGACAGTAATCCATACGTACAAACGTATGGTGACATGTGATTCAAAGGATGGTTAAAATAATGAATATGGTTGTCCCTTATTTATTATAACATCAAAATATATAGAATATACTGGATTTATTATTTTATAATGGAAAAAAAAAATTAATGAAGTGGATGATGAAAGGAACTTGAAAGAGGTGATGAAATATTAACTCTTTTTCAGGTTCTTCCTTTTGATTTGATAAAAAGGGGCTCCTTATGTTGGATTTATGACCAATGGAAGGAATATAAGATGAATTTAGTATTTTTGAGAGGGTATTTGGGTAGGTTTTGGCCAATAAAAAAGGCATTGAAGGAGCGAATTGATGATAAGGGTGAGATTTTTTATAAGAGGTGTGAGGGGCACCTTAGGAAAAGCTAGAAATATTATTTTATTATAAAATTATTTCGGTTTCTAAAGGTTCCAAAGTGAAATATTTATAGTAAATGATGGGGATGGGTCTAAAACCACTAAACCAATAGGTTTTAGACATGTTTGGGTCACTATATTAACCTTTTATTTTAGATTTAACTCATAGTTAAATAGTTTGACATTTACCATGTCTCTTTGTATTTTAATATTATTTTGTTAATAAACATACTATATACATTCATGTGAACCCCAAGTTTTTAATTAATGATACACCTATCATTATATATGTCTTTGGATAGACCATAGATTTTTAGGAATAAAATATCAATTTATAATATAAAATTTGTTTTAAAAACTCTATTATGTCAATTTTGACACAATTTGGTATTTTTTTTTCTAATTTCATAACAACATTATTACAACGAAATAAATTCCTCTAACCAACCCTAATATATAATATTAACCTAGAAAAGTATTTTAATTCATAAAAATTATGAAATTACATTTCTTTATATATTTATAATATCAAATATATTAATATTTCATTAATTACGTAATTACTGCATCATCATTGTTTCATAGATAAATTAAATTATTTAATGTCTAAAAAATATAAATAAAATGACATTATTTATGAAATATTTTTATGTTTCTAATGAATATTTATATTAGAATTTATCTTATGTATAACCCTATATTCAAAATGGTTTAGTTTTTATGCTTTGAATTTAACACTTTTAACTCTTCTTTGTATTAAATAATAATAAATGTCCTAATATAATATAAGTAGACCTAAAGGATCATATTTTATTCCTATGTTTGTTTTTTGGTCCAATTACACTTATCCCATAGAATTAGGTCATGTTTTATGGTAAAAATAATAGCATTTTTACCCTTAATTACCCTATTTACTTTTTATCATGGTAAATAAAAGTCAAAAAATATTAGTCACCAAAGATTATTTTTATCATGTTGAACCAAATTTTACTTATTAATATCAACCATGTCTCTCAGATTTTTGAAATTCAATTCACAGAAGGGTAAAATTTAATTTTATTCAAATTTGCAAATACACCTAGGAGGTGGGTAAATGACGGTTAAAAAGTTCAATTGTTTTTATATATGATATTATTATAAACTAAATCCAATGAATTACATTTATATAGGTATTATGTATATATTTTGACCTAAAAATACTTTAAATAAAATAAATAATTATATAAATATAAATACGGTTTTAAACTATAACTTTGTGTTTTTCACTATTCATAAAAAATATAATGTTTTCAAAAAAAAATACCAAAAATTCACCCAAATCTAATTTTGATATTCCGAATCGAAAAATGAAGTCCTTTTTGAAATTTAAAATTTTTAAAATTTAAAAAAGATGTTATAACAATTCATAATGGCTAGTTTGATTGGTCGTGGTGTGTTAGAATCTCGAAGTTGCATACAATGCAAGCTATTACATTATTCAATTGGAAAAGTATCCTGGATTCATAGGGTGTTGCACTATGAGGTGTTATGTGAACATACCACGAGTATCAATTGATGCATTACTTTGTATTTAACTACTAAAAAAATCATTAAATATAATTGAAATATCTTTTCTGGATTATATTTTATTTTAAATGAGTATAATGTTTTTATTTTGAATATACAGGACAAATGTTAGTTTTATCTTCACATACATAGTTGATCGACCACAAAATCATGTTGGTCCCAGAGTCATCATACTATAGGCATGAAAACAATTTGTATACTAACTGCATGTGAGTGCATGGGGAGAATACCGACCATGAGTCTTATGTCATACACAGTCAGTTCATCACATGGTTTCATTTTAGAAAAAATTCTACATTTTGAAGCCTTTGTTTTTCTGAAAATGTTTCATTTTTTATATTTTTAGATTTTTATAACCATTTTAATGATTTAGGAATTTATTATTCATCATAATGATCTATGTTATGATTTTTTTAATAAAATGTATGATGGAAATTTATATAAAAATTATAATTATCAATCTAATCTTTTTAGGATATGTTTTCTACAATATTTGTACTATTCTTTTATTGATGGGTTTTAGGAGAAATGTTTTTCAATTTAATAATATGATATACTCTAATTTAAATTAGAAAAATATTCTAGAAATTTTTGTAACATGTTCCTTGAAGAAACAATGGAATTCATATACACTTTTTCAATCACCGCATCATTTTTAAAATAAATTCAAGGATGATATTTAATTTTTTTTATTTTCTAAAAAATGGCATAAAAAGATTGGATCTCCTAATGATCCAATAAGATATTTCAATTAATGATGTTATGGTTTTATTCGATTAGATATGTGATTGAGAAATACAAAAAAAAAACTTTAAAAAACATTTGAAATTACTTTTTGACTCAACATTTTCATATAATTCGTGATACACTCATTTATCAATAAAATTTTCTCCTTATATTACTTTTCTAGGATTATAGAATAATTTCAATATGTGAACTACTTCCATTGATGTTTTCAAAAATTATCCATCTTCATCATCCTCCACATATTTTGGTCATATGGTGGTTTTATTTATATTTTTTTTCATCATTTTAATATTTTTATTATCTATTTGTATTTTATTCATTTTTAGTTTATGATTTTTTCCATCCAATGTAGGTCTTGTTTGTTGTGGTATTTATGATAATGAAAAGGGATTATGTGATGTGACTGCAAATTTAAAGTCAATTCATACACTAGGATCAAGTATCTTATAAAAATATAGTGTTCTTCCTGCAGGTATTTATAAAATGAAAAGCCTATAACAGGTTCTCGAAGAATTAAAAGTGATTTTCTTAGTGGGAAGGAATAATATTTTGGATTAGAGGAGGTTAAGGAGTGGGCTAGGATCATGATTGTATAAATAAATAAAAATCATTGTGTTATTTATTTTTTCCCAATCCATTTCATATTATAGACATAGATATCACTATTGAATTTTTAATTAATAAATGTTTTTTGAGATAATTTTTTGAGAAAGACTATTCACCCACCCCTAATATGAATTAATTTCAATTACCATCCAATTGGGAATTTCTAATCAGATAGAAATTGGTAACTAGATAGAATTTTTTAATTGGGTGAACTTTAGTATAGCATATTGAATGTACGATCTGATGAATATGGTGATTGAGCAAACATTACAATTGGGTAGAGAATGTACTTGAACAGTATGAATAGATGTAGAATATTTTATATATATATAATGTTTATATTTATTTGAATTTATAATGTTTTGTTTTTCTAGATTTATAAATTCATAGTTTTCCTAATGTACAATGTTTCAGTTTTTCAGATGTCCAACAACTATGTTTTACAAAGTAACAAAGTTAATTTTTTTCAAATTGTTACAATGTGGAAGTTTCTCAATGTTAAAATTTAAATCATTTTATAGAGATACAAATATGATGTTTCATGAATCTTCTTTGTTAAAGTATTTATAGAGTTACACATTTGATGTTTAATGAAGTTACAATGTTGAGTTCTCTATAGAGTTAGATTGTTGATGTATGTATAATGCTACGATGTGGATGTTTCAAAAAGTTACAAATATTTCGATTTTATAATTTTACCAAGATAATGTTTAATGAAGACTCAATGATGTTGTATATTAAAAATTATAAAATTGACTTTTTATCATGTGGCGAGAACTTGATGTTAAATGATTGATGATTTTTTAAAAAAATTAGTTTAGAGGAATTTGATGAAATATATATACTCTTAAAATTTTGACTTGATACATGAATTTTTTAGAATAGATGATAAGTATCCTAGTGAAATGAAAATGAGAATGAGATTTTTATTTATGAATTTTTAGTGAGTATAAAAAATTCGGATTCTTGCTTTTACTATTCTAGGACAAACTATAAATAAGAGTGAAAATATACATCATATTTGAAAATAATAACACATATGAAAATTTAAAGTATTTCAGGAATTATTTCAGTCCGAGTTTTTTTGAAAAGTTAATTATTAATTGAATAACTGTTTAGGATATAGTTTTGGGTAAAATGTATCGGACAATGGTTTGTGCCGAGAAACAGGAAAAAGAAAATCATTCTTTTTTTTGAGAAAAAATGTTGTGGTGAAACTATTTTATAACTAAGAAGACCGTACATTTTTTAAATGGTCCATTTCAATAATTTAAGGATCCATAAAAACATTTTAGAAAAATTTATTATATAGACCTTCAGGATGAACCTTCGGAGAAGAATTTACAATGTTTCATAATTTTTTTGTTGGCTCAATTTTGTAAGGAAAAAATTATAAATTAATGAGAGTCATTATTTTTTTACTTGGAGATAGAAAGACATATTCTGGACTACACTAAACTCTAAGATCTAGTATAAATACCCTCACAAGTAATTGATGTAATTATTATTAATGGAAGAAACCATGGAATGATGAGTGTATCTATGGTAAGGATATAGGATCCCAGACTGAGAATAACCCATGTATAAATACATGTGTGTTTCTTTTATTTATATCATCAATATAGAATAAAGGTAAATTAATGATGATTAAATTTCTAAATACCCATACATCATAATTGTTAAAAAATATGAACAACTTAATGTACAAAAATATTATTATTAATTTTAATACACTTAGTAAAAAAACTTCCATCATTATTTCACACCCCCCAATCAGGGTGACTGAATGATCTAACATGGTAATCTCAATTGGGATTAGATAATGGATCCCATTATTTGGAAATATAATTTTTTTGATCCAATTCATGAATAAAAGTTTTTTTAGAACATGATTGTTTTTAATAATTTTGAATAATTTTTTACCCAAACATGAAGGATGTTCAACCATACATGAAATTTTTTAATGGTATCTATGATTATAATAACATAAAGGATTCAAACAAAACCATGATGAAACATAAGAAGAAACATGATCATAATATTAAAAGGTTAACTTCATAATATCAATGTTTGTTGGATTCACCACCATCGAACTATAAAATGTTTTTAAGAATTTTTATGAATCTGTGAAAATTTATCATCACGAAAAATATGAAACCACCTCAACTCTAGTAACATGGAACTGGTGTTAGATTTTTTAAAGTGGAATATGATACAAGTAATCACATCATGGAGGATATAATAGTTGTTTAATCATGGAAATCTAGATATATATTTCATTCCCATATTATATTCAATACCCATATTAAAAAGTTTTTTTTTTCAAGAATAAAAATATTCTGCTGAGAATATCCTTAAAATACATTCATAGTAAATATAATGGATTCTTGGGAAAGAAGAAAATAAGAGTTATATCAAATGAAGAATAAGAGTTACATATAGTTAAATCTATCATGAGGAAATAAAAAATTATCAATAATTCATAGTCATGTTTGGATTGAATATAATAGAAAAGAAATTATATTTAATAAATAATATGACTATCATGATTAGTGAAGGAATATTCAATATAGAAAGGTAAATAACTATACACACTTCATATTTTAATAACATGACTATCGGGAATTGATAATGAATAATATATTTGGAAATGTAAATAACTAAAAACACATTTCATTTCATCGATAAACAACGAATGAAATTGATTCTTGAGAAAATATCATTGTGAAAATGTCATCTGTCATGACCCGACCCACCAAGGACCAAGCAGAAACTACCCCAATCTTGCTTCCAATAGTCCAATCGCTAGAGACAAAAAACTATTATGCAGATCCCACACATGGGAGGCATTATTCAAATTTACCGATACACATGAAAAAATCTCCACGAACATGAAATGTTGAAATGTAAAACAGTCGAAATCAATGCAAGCATTCAATTATAATCCCACAATCAAAGTATGCCAATAGTGTTCTCAAAGTGATAATGGGGCCAAATAAAATCCCAAATAAAAATTGTAGAGAGTGTAACCTAGTCAGAATAAGCAACCCAATATCTAATTAAACCACCTAAAAAAGACATTAGTTTTTATTTCCCAAACTATTTTCTACTTTATATTATCCTAGTACATTGTCAAATGGTCCATATTCATTATAATATATTATATGTGTAGGAATATCCCATATAGGAGAGAGATTAGAAATACCAAGTAGTACACAATGAAAACACTAAAAAAATTATTAAGTGTAGTAAGATCATAAAGAGAATATAATAACCAAAGAAAAGTGTAGATATAATACAGAATTACATTGTGACTTCACATAGCCTCAACCAATGTCCCAACCACAATATGTTTCTTCAGGATTATATGAAATGTTATTTTTATGATTACTCTCTTCATGGGAAATTATATCACTAGAGACACTCATCTAAGAGGTCATGATCATTTGGACCCAACAAAGGAAATGAACTGGTCTCTAAAGGACTCAATACACAGATAATGGATCAAACCTTGGGCGAATATGGGAACCAAAAAAACCGAATATGGATCATCCCACTATATTGGGGATTATATTAAAATTGTACCATGATCCCTACTGAAATGTCCTACTCGGTGGTGGATCAACTCCCCATGTTTGGAGGTCATATCGATTCCTTCAACCACACCAAGGGTGTAATAATGAATGATGTATGATCAAACTCTGTTCTCATAGAGGGACACCAAAACTATTATTATGACCCATCCCCTATATAGGATCAAAATCCATAGAAATGGAATCAATTCCACACTATACCCTTGATGGAATAGATCATGGGAACAATATCGACTGATACAAATCCAAACTGATGAAACTATGGTATCCAAACACCCTTTGTGGGGGTACATGACATGTATTACGGGCACACAGTGTCTCTAGCCTATCGCCAATCTACCCATGTGCTTTCGTTACACATGGAATGTAGGTATCCACATTCAAAACTTGTAAGTAAGTATATATAGCATGCAGAGGACTATTAAAACAAAGCTTTTCCATTTGTCTTTTCATGTGTACGTATGGACCTTCCCTTGTACCAACCCATATATACCTAGTCATCTACATGTACACCTCACCATGTCCAAGTATAAAACTCTACATATGTACTTTTATCATGTCCATGCACCCCATTATTCAAATTCTCGTGTATCCACTCAGATATATTGATGGATGTCAGCATGGGTCACATGTGATGTGATATGTGTCACATGACATGTGATCTATTATTCTCTATGGAAACACTGGGACCATAGTCAGGACCCCACATGAGATGAAATCCAATATTATATATTATGTAACCATGAAATTTCTAGACCCCTTAGGCTCTTTTCTGCATCATTCATCCATTCTATCACAACTGTGATTTTAGATGGAATATTCGATTTGATTTTATTAAACCCCCCATCAATAGACAACTGAATTAATGCTTTGAATCAGATTTGAAAATTCCACAATAGAGTTAAAACATCGACACTGTGCATTGAACTTGGATGAATGTGAATTTTTAATCCATTACAATCTTCCTTCTATTATCCTCCATCATCTTCTCTCATTGATCACACCCTCAATCATGAAATACACCCACAATATTGATCCATTGCACCAAATTATAATAGTTCGTTGGTCATATACTAGGGATTCATCAATCATTGTGCCAAATAAAATTTACACGATGAATTTGTATAGAATAGAAGAAAAAATCCATAATCCCAAAACATAAGGAATTAAACTATCCCTTATTCCATTTTCAAATTTATTAATTGTTAATGAATTAGATTAAGGAATACATAATAATCAATGAAAAAATTAATATACTATAAATAAATCAAATGTTGATGTGTGAATTAATTATTATTTATGGAATTGATTCATTTTCATTTGAGTTAAAAGAACATGATGGAATCACATAAATCCAACATACTACCTTGATTTTTGATATATCACTAATGAAAAATGGTCATGTGTTATTACCATTGGAGAGATTTGTGACCTATGATGTCACAATGATCCTCGATCCCAATCCAATATGATGTCTTCTACCAAAGATCCTCCATAGTATCACCTCTAATAGATCATCTCAATCTATAGGTTATCTGTACAACCCAAGGTATTTTTGAATAACCATGTTTAAATAGAAAATTTTAGGTCACAATGTTAGAATAATGAAATAAATAAATTACGTTTATTCATTTTCTTATTTTCACCCAAAATATATCATTAATGAAACATATGATATCAAAAAATATTATGTCTCACCTATAGTAAATCCCTAATCTGAACACAGTAGTTTCCTCAGTTTTTTAATATGAGACTCCCTTTGGGAGTTATTACAACATTTTAGGAAACTGCTCACCTATGAATTTAATTTTTTTAAAATTTTTCAAATATCAATTCTTGGCTCAATGATCCTTTGAATCTCACACCAACTTAGTGCCTAGTTCCTAAAATAATCAATAATATATTATAATGTAATACATGGAGAACCTAGAGTCACTATACTCTCCCCACCTTATGTATTTTCATCCCAAAAAGAAAAACACCTACTAAAAAGATAATTGTACTGAGCTCTAATCTGAGTCTCCCTCTCCAAGGTTCTCTCACGAAGATTCCGATTCTACAATTGGATATGCACTAGGGGAAATAATTTCCAAAAAATGATCATATCCTACATATACTCTATCTCCACAGAGTACTCATCCATGGTATCCCCATCCTTGACCACTACATGCCTCAATTGATTAAATGTAGTAATTTGTGAATGTACCTCCTCAATAATGAAATGTGAATGATGTTATATACACAGTCTAAATATGGAATTATAGTCAATAGTTATGCCACTACACAAACTCTATATAGTATTTGGAAAGGGAAAATTAATCAAAGAGATATCATTCCTCAATTGAAAAGTATCTATAATCCACGTCATGGTATGACCCGGTAAAACTCATGGTCTCTTTTCTTTTACTCAAAAGGACTTCATCGTTGATCATTATAGGAATTCTGGTGGATCGGTTCATTTAATGTCTGATTATATATGATCTTTTCCTTCTCCATAGTAGATCTCACCCACTCTGTTCCCATAAGTGATGACCCATGTAGATATATCCGAAAAAGTGGTGAATTACAGTGTTTCTCATACAAGGCCTTTAATGGTTTTATAATGATAGTGTGATGGTATTTATTATTTTAAACAATCTCCCAAGGGTAGTTGATCCTCCCAACTATGGATTATATTCTATATGCAGGCCCTGAACATGTCCTCTAAGACATGAATGTTCTGTTCATTCTAGATGAGAGTCTGGGTGTGAAATTATATGTTCAGATGAAACCTAAACCTGTAAGCCTCATTAATTCTTATCCATAATCTTGATGAGGAGTGAGCATCATTGTCATAAATGATCATGGAGGTAACTTAACTGAGTTGGTTTACATCCTACACACATAAGCATCCCTAAATCTAAACTGGACTCCTCTCTTGAATAAATAGGAAGTGGCTTCCATTGTGAGTTAGTAAAAAATCACCCAAATGACATCATACAATTTATATGTACGTGGTAACCTCATTAAAAAGTCTATTTATATCCCATAACACCTCCTCTCTTGATTTTTAGGTGTTGATAAAAACCCGCTGGAACTCAGAGCTTAGCCTCCCCCTTATTAAAAGTGAGGAATCAAGAGACAATATCTGTTACAGACCACTTTATTTCTTGTAACCAAAACTAATGTCAGAGGTCCTTGCATATCTTTTAGAAAATTTGATATACCACCAAAATGGATATATGAAACTCTATCCTGACCTCCTCCTGTAATATCATTTTTACCATCGCTATCCTTAGGAATTGATGGCATGATCCACACCATAAAAATCCCATCATATGTATGTATAGTGGATATGTTAGTACGTAAGGTCCCACTTTTGGTGTCTCTTTTTTTTGATTACCTAATATGTTGTAAAAGGGATGGGGTAAGAACCATCGAATGATGATATGAAGAACTATACATGTCCACTGAGGATAATTTTAAAGAGGATAACTTCTCTAAAGCCTTAGGAAAAAAATGATATCAACATCTATTATTATAAGTGTATGCCTCATCATTACCCTTACCATGATTATAGGAAATATTGATGTTATAGTCCTCGTGGAACTATAGCCATCATACCCATCTCATGTTATGATCCTTATGAGAGAATATATACTTAAGGATTTTTTGGTCAGTGAAGATGATAAACCTCTCTCTCTCTAGGTAGTGGCACCACATATTCTTGGTGAATAGTACGACTGCTTGCCCCAAAAAGTGGGTCATGTAGTTTTTCTCATTCGGTATCAAAAACTTAGCCCCATAGAAAAACACTTCCTTCCACTACACTAGAACACATCCATGTCTAGTCCCTAAGGAATAACATAACAGTATGTAATAAACACCCTCGTCTAGAAATATATAGATGTTGGGAACCCTTCATCCTCTAACATAAGTCTTGAAAACTCTACTGGTAAATTTCATTCCACACGATAGGATCCCACATTCGGGTCAATGTTTTCATTGGTCATGAAAATCTGGAGAATATGGGTACAAACCTATGATAGTAACCTACAAATATAAGGAAGAAAAGAATATTGGGTGTCTCCCAAGATAGAACTACCTCAAATATCATTATACCCAGTACCCCTACTACCTTTTGGATTACATATATCAAGATTTGGACCTCCCAAATCCAGAATATAAAATTTGAGAGATTCCCATAATGACATTAATCTCAATATTTTTCCAGGACTATCCTCATGTGTCTCATGTGCTAATCCTCAGATGCTGAATACACTAAGATATGTTTGTTGAAGTCGACCATAAACTAGTCTATGAAATACTAAAATATATGGTTTATGATTTACATGATCACTCTTTGGTAGTTTTATCTTTCTAAATGTCAACAATAAATACTCATAGTAACCATAAAAACATCCCCACTTTTTTTTCCTTATGTCTTCATCCCAAACTCATAGTTGGTCATAGCCTGATCAGAGGTAAATCATTGAATACTATCACGTACCTATCAATTGGTCAATGAGGTCATCGATCCATAGTAATGGATATTTTTTCATTGCATTAACCATGTTCAAGTTCTATTAATTCACAAATAGACTCAATATCCCATCCTCTATCTATGAAAACAGTATTAGGGTTTCCCATTGGGTAACAATGGGTCTCAAGAAGCCTTTAATTTGAAAATCCCCCAACATCACCCTCATATAATGGAGTTATATTGGATCCATCTAATATGCTTGTGTAGATATTATTTTTCTCCTGTAATGTTTGTCAATAAATAAGTCTAAATCTCTGTAAAGAGGTAAGCCTGAAACATCCTTGGCAAATATTTCCTTATTCTCTGCCACGATCATAGAAAATTAAAGCCTATAGAATACACTATTATAAGTGTCAGTCTATCTATATACTGAGTATTATACATAAATATACCAAGACTGAACCCATCATACTCTTCCAGTGTTTTCCTTTCATCCATAAAGGAAAACCACATCAAATTACTACGATCACACTAAATAATTCATCTTAAATATGAAATCTCATCATGCACCAGGGATATATATTCCATACTTAAGACAATTCATAAGGTTTCATCACTACTAAAAAGATATTCAATTAAAATCTATAACCTCCTAGTGTCAAATAACACTATTGGTAATAGTGTTCAATCATTGAGTAACCTCTTGTTTAAGTATCCATGTGCAAGGGTTAATCTAAAGGTTCAAATAGAATCTCCATGTCTCAAAATGAAGAAGTTGTAAGTATGGAATTCATTTCAACTATATCAATTAGTATTGAAGATAAGGTATAAAAGACATAGATTATACCTCATTTCATCTATAGAGTGGACACCATAGATTATAGTTTTCCTCTATCTGGCCACCAGATTCCATATCCTAGAGTGGACCACTCAGGGTGGTGGTTGTAATAGGTAAAACCTATGACCACCTACTCCTACTCTACATTACCCTCTACCATGTCTTCCACATATATAACTCCTTGTTTCTACTTGGGAATCTACCTATGAAGCCCCTCAACTATATCTCAATATATTGTATGATGGGTAAGTAAATTCTCTTGAAAAATGACCCTAAATCTCATAGGATAAAACAATGCATCTCCCATATCCAACTCAAGAAATTATAAGATTCCTATACCACAAAAATTCTATCATAGAGCCATCTCTATAAGCACCTGAAACACCCCAGATCCCTGATACTACCATAACTATCTATTTTTGAGGTAACAACGGCTGGGTTCCTACTACCAACACCCACTATTAATGGGTTCTCTTCCAAGAACCAATTCATTGTTAATCCCATCTAATAAACTATAAATTTTGTGGAAATGAAAATCAATATTTTTGAAGACCTTATATCTCATTCAATGACCTTCAGTTGTATGTTATCAGAAGAACAAATCTCACAACATATACATTGAGTAACATGATAGATCAATAAAACCTGTCGAATACTCGACCATGATTATATTTACCTATTATAGATATGGAATATATTTTTGTGGATCAATTACACTGTGACTGAATAAAACTCGTACCTAAATAGAGACTCAAATTCTGACCAGGAGAGACCTATCATGTTGTATGAATAAGTCACCAAACTCTAAAATTTCCAATTATATACATAAAGTTGACATTCCATGAGGACTTACATATGATCACTCATTGTCCTCCCCAGAAACAAACCCGAGGGACTACCTCTAGTTGGTCTTTAGCTTCCTCCGGGTCTGTCTCACCCCCAAACAATTAAAGGTCACAACCTCTTGAGCACATGTAGTTCACTCATCCTATGTGCATCCAACTCGGGTACTACTAGAACTAATAGGTACTTAATGAGTTTTTTTATTTCTATCAAACTACCCAAACATACTATATCATGTACTTTACCTTATAATGACTCCATTTCACATGGCATGTTATCCTCTTGATCAAGAAGTGGAATCATTGTTTTCTATCTCTACAAAGGAATCCTAAAATAAAAAGAATGTACCAAAATTAAAGAGCATGTTTAGAGATATGAATCATGAATGAAAGAGAAATAACAAACCATACATATATTATTTGAGTAAAAATGATTCCCCCACCACAAGTGCCTACATGTACTTAATCATTGAAATGGAAGTCAGAGTCCTGGTGAATTGATGTTTTAGTCATCGAACCAACACCATGTTCTGTGGCCTAAAATCCAAACATAAAAAATTTAAATTTTTTTCCAAAAATACCAATCCAATACCAAATAATCAATTCCTATGGGGGAACCTGCATCTGGTACCAATATATCATGGAAAGACTTGTTAAGGCCTATGATACGACTACCCAAGGTGACCTCCAATAGGAAAGGGGTTGCTGACCATCCCTGAGTAGGAGTATCCCAATAATGGGAGGCGTAAGACTAATGTACCTATACACATACACATATCACCTTGAATATAAAAAATAGAAATGTAAATCAACTGAAACAAATTCATTCATACCAATGAAATACCAAAATCAAATTATAACTATAATGTATCGAATATGATAAACGGGTAAAATACAAGCCCAAAAAGAAACAAAATAGAGTCCAATATACTCATAATGAAGGGACACCTATATAATATATACACCTAAAAAATTAACTCAGTTAATCTCTGACAAAATATGCTCCACCAGCTCTATGTACTCCCAAGATACTTTCAAAAGGGTAATTGATTGCATTAGACATGAAATGTGATATAAGAGTCCATGAAAAGGTGAATATAAAAATATCTGGCAGGAAACACTGAAAAAAATGAATCAAGAGTTATTAGTTATTTAAATGAACAAATCAACCAAAAAAAATATGATTTACCCAGAAATGAATTTACTTATCCAGACGGTCTCAACAAAGATTTTGACCACTATATTATGCTCTATGCATCTTGGAAATTCTTATTCTGGGAGATCCTAATCCGTGTTCCATTCTATCACCATAGAAACTAATCCATGTGGTCATAATAATTAGGTCCCACCCAACAAAACTCACTAGTATCAAAAGATCATGATTAAGGGATAAGGAATCACACCTTTGACCACTGGGGGACACCGCAACACAATATAGATCAAAATTATTATAGGGGATCACATTCAAATGGTACCATGAACCATACTAAAATAGACTGTTACAAGGATAATCAATTCCACACACATGGATGTCATTATGATTCCACAAACCCAACATAGGTTATAAGAAGTAATGATTTTGGATCACACTGTGCTCTCATGGAAGGACACAACAAAATATATTTTAGGATCATCTAAAAAATAGGATCACCATATTGGTATTTGGATGTAATGATTAACTATTTCCTTGAGGGGATGGACCTATGGAAGAAGCAAAACTACTGCTATTATAAACTGATGAAACTAATGGTTGAAAACACCCTCAATTGGGGTGCTCGACATGTTCTATGTGTACAAGTTGTGTTTATACATCCCTTGATCTTCCCATGAGGTTCAGTATCACAAAACATGTATATCCACATATACACAGTGTGAGAGTAAGGATACATAACATGTAGAGGTCTGACGTCACCCTACCCATGATGGAAGTCCTTTCCCTTATACATCTAGGAATTTCCATGTAACAACCATTGTACACCTATTCAGACCCATGTACACCTAGTTGTGTCTGAGTGAATTACTATTACCATGTACTATGATGGTTTCTATGTACACCAGCAAACACATTCCAATAAATACTCTAAGATACACCCTAATATTCCCGAACGGGTCGCACAATGTTTGAAAAGGGTCACACGGTGGTTGATTTTTTCATTTCATTGGATACCCTATAGTAACAGCTATGGCCCCAGATGACACATAATTCAGGATTGTGTGATGATTAATGAGAAATTTAAAAAACCTTTGGTTTCTCCTCTTTATATCCCATCTACACTATGACCACTTTGATTCTAGTAAGGAATCATGTATCTGAGGTCATCAAACCCTCCCATCAATGGTTATCTAAATCTGGGCCTCAAATCTGTTCTGAAAATTTTAGCATCAAGCCATACCGTCACAATTTCACATCGAACCATGAATAATTGGAACTATCATTTAGTTTAGATCTACCTTTGATCATCATCCATTATCTTGAATCCTCTATCTCACCCTAGATTAAGAACCACACCTACATTATTAGTTCAAATCACGGAATAATGGTAATTCAATGATCATATAGGTGGTATTTTTCAAACCATTGCCCAAATAAACTTCCAGTGATGAATGTGAGATGAAACAGGGTTGAATTCCAGAAACCACAAACATGAGGAATAGACATTAAATTTTTTTAAATTCAACATCAATACAATTTTTAAGAATGATATGAACTAAGAGGGAATAATCAACACACATGTAAATCTATAATAAATAAATAACCCTACAATGCATGAATCAGTTTTTTTATCATGTTATTGATATGTGTTTGACCATGGTAAAATAAAAAGACAGAATCACATAAATCATATATTCTAATTTGATTTCAGACCAATTTGTAATGAATAATGGTTGTCTTTTTTTTATTGTTTTATGTATCCATGATTGTCGATGGAAGTATAATCCTTGATCATGATCTGATCTGATGTTGTTGACCAGCAATCCTACAATATCTCCTCCCTAATGGAACATATAAATCCCTATGTTATGTGGTTAACCACAGGGGTTTAAGAATATACATGTTTAAGTAGAGGTTTATTGATCTCTATTTCAAAATTAAAAATTAATTAATTAAATAATTATAAATTTTTATATACTCAGGATAGAACATTACTAAAATATCTGACGACAATAGTGATAATTTTATGCCTTGGTTAATGAACAAGCTCTGAACTCAATAGAGACAACATATTTCTGATACACTACTCCATAATACAGTTATTCCACCATTTATTGAATATTTTATTCATCTGAATTTTTCATTTTTTTTATTTTTCATATATAAATTCCAAGATCACATTTCTTTAGAATCTCATGTCACCATAACTCCTAGCTCCAAAAAATAATACATATAACATTATGAATCAATACATAAAAAAACATTATTGTTAAATCATGGATAAAAAATGAATTCTATATAGAGGAAATGATTAATTATTGGATGTCATGATCTCATATATCATGATACAGTTACAGTCAAGCCCTTTCACAGGACATTTTAAATCTGATGAGTAGGTATACACCCCAAACCCATTTAACTGAGGCTAACTAACTAATTCCCTTCTAGATATAATTGTTGCATTAATGAGATATAGATAACTAGACACCATCAATATCTCTAGGTCCAATTCATTATTCATATAATGAATTATTGATTTAATTCAACAATAATTCTCTTTATCACAAAATATATGTATGGATTAAATAATATAGATTTATCAATATTTCCCATATAATCAATTAACATTCAATGTAGAACACCATATGTTGAAAAAATATATTTCTTAATGATAAAATATATTATTGATAAATAATATGGATATTTAGGGGAAATTTAATGTATAATGGTCATATGAAATTGAATATTTAAATTAAATGTTAATGACTATAAAAATGAATAAAAAAGTTAATTTTAATTCTATACATGATAAAAATTATCATAAACCGTACTCAGAAGTAATCTTGATATTATTGATTAATAAATATCCCTAGTGTATTATAAGTAAAATAAAGGTTTTTTTCATTCATGAATAGAAATACCATAAAAATGTCATTAAAATATACATGAGGAAAATAAACTGTTTTACTTTGAAAAATATTCTTAAAACAAAATGACCAAAAAATATTTTGAACATAATTTTATTGAAAACAAAATTTGAAACATATAAAATAATATTTATGACATATAGTTTTTAGGATGGTAGGAAATTTTGTTCATGACGTAAGCGTTAAAAAAAGATTCCTTTCACATTTTTGGTAAATTTCTATCGGGCCTTGTTTGTAGAACGCCATGAAGATTCTTATAGAAACACTTTTAAAAAAATAAAACATGGTTCAAAATGTATTTCATAAATAATTTTTATAATTCTAAAAAAAACTTTTTTATAGTGATTTGGAAAACATGGGTATGGAATAAAATATATTTTTTATCAAAGAGGGAAATAATGATGAATTTTCTTAAAAAAAAATTCATAACTACTTCATGTACCAATTAGTTTAAATTTGTAATATTAATGTAGAAAATTATGGAAAACCATAGGATAATAAAATAAAATGTTTTATTATCTAATGATAAATTAATTTCATTCAATGTAAAATCAATAATAAACAATCCAAATTAAAATGAATCATGAAATAAACCATTACAAGGATTATAATAATGAAGTTAGAATTAACCAATGAATTGTGTATTTGTATCAAATGTAAAAAGAAATAAAAAAATTTGTAAAAAAAATATATTCAAAATAAATACCACACATAATCTTATAATATCAAAAACAATGAAGATGTATTATAACCTAAGGTAAATAAATTTATATATGAAATTTCATACCACATGGTATCTTTTATGTCAGGTCCCCTTAAATAATTCCTATTAAAACAAAAAATACCATTAATTTCTATTTAATCAGGATATTATAGGTCAAAGTGGAAATATATAAACCATATTAATGAAATATGGTGCATAAAATTACAATATGACTCAATGAAGGGAAATTGAGATGAATTAACTTACCTCAATATTATTTTTGGGTGAATGTTATCAAAAATATTGTATAATGTATTTAATGTATTATTAATTTAATATAAATCCATTTTCATATTTATAATATCATATATGATTCCCTTTTAATATTTGACCAAACATTTATTAATAAAATTTAATTATTTTCACTGTTCGGATATTAATTGCCTTACATTTTCATGATTGTTTTAAGGTGAACGTCATGAATATTGAAAATATTATATAGTTCCCAAAACTATAGAATTTTTTCATGTTATAAAGAGATTTTTGTTTATTAGATAAAATTTTCTAATCATTATTTACATTTGACCATTGATAATGGATCACATTACTTTGTAGATATGGTAGGTCATACATATGCACGAGCGACATTATCATTTCCTTAACTGATGAATGGGTAAGGGAGAAAGTGATGTATTAATTTTATAAAATAAATATCATGTAATAAATATGAAATTTATTTATTAAATTTACCCTAACTTGATTCCCTAAAATATGTAATTGAAAAATGAATCACATTGCTTCGCATAGCGGTAGTCCACCTTATACATGATCGACATTATCATAATTTAAAAATCATGGAAAGTAAGAAGTTATATTTGATATTATAATTAAATAATTATAATAATATAATATATATAGTAAATACAAATAATCCATCATTATATATAATCATGAGATGCATTGATGGAAAAAAAATAACATCACTTCATGAGGCGGTAGTCCACTGTACACATGGTCGTTGATTTTCATCACATTTGATGGTGGGGTGGGGGGATGGATAAAGGTTATTCCATTAACATAATAAATATCATTTTAGTGTAGATACCATTTTTATTATAATATGATTTTTGAATATTATTTTATGGAGGTGGAATAATAAAAAATAAAAATACACTTTTAATAACGACACCACTTCTTCAATAACTTCTTTAGATTTGTACCAAAAGTGTCCCTATGTTGTATTTATGATCAATTAATGTGATATATAATTTTTCAAGAGGACTAAGGAATTTATTGAAGAATGAAGTTTCTAATTCAAATGGATTTTAATGTGTGAAAAGGGGAGGCATGTTGTGGCCTTTTATAACATGGGGAGAGGACACTCATGGAATTTTGGAAAGACTCAGTTACATATAAGTTTTTATCATGTGAAAATGATTCTAAAATGAGTCATTATATAAATTTAATGATTATTAGGTAAAATATTTATTAATAAATTCTTCCTTGACATGTTTTATGTTCAATTAAACTGTTATATTTTTTTCCTAAACCATTTTAAATCAATTTTTTCATTAAATATGGAAAATAATATTTACTACATTTACTATTAATAATTATAAAAAAATTTGTTTACCCTATCAGATAATATAAATTATTAATAATCCAAAAATTAAATCCCTTTGAACTATTTATATTTTAAAAACAATATAAAATAAAATTTATCCTGGAAAATAATTTTAATGAAAATTCAGTTTTTAATAAAAATAAATATTTATCTTTATTCATAGAAAAATGAAACACTTCATAAAAACAAAAACATTCACCCTTAGAGAATTATGATCTGATAATTAAAAAATGAAATAAAATTTCTCAAATAAAATTTCTTAATGTGGTAAAAGTTAAGTATAAATTATCTTCCAAAAGAATTACTAAAAAACATTTAGAAAAAATATTATTTTCCAAGAAATAATTATTTTTTCATTCAAATGATTATTATTTTATTTTTAATAAATAGAGAAGTATAATTTTCCAAATTTATTTAGTACTATTCATACACACTAGTATACTAATTAGATTATAACATTATACTATATTACGGTTTATTTAGACTTTGGATTATGTGTTATGTTTGCTATTGAATATATCAAATTTTTTTAGTAGGAAATATATAATAAATCTTAGGGTGTTACATTTTCTTCTAAGATCTCAATTATGATTAATTTATTATAACAAACCCATTTTCTCCTTTAATATTCATGTGGTATTTCATTCTATCGACCTTCAATAAATTACATCATCTCAATTTAATCTCGGTCTCAATAATTAATGGTTTTATATTTGTAAATTCCATTATTAAAAAACCCAAATGGTAAAAAGATCTAAGAAAATTAATCACAAAATATTGAAATTTATTGTAACATCCCAGGTAAATAAGGAATAAATCATTTTCATTTTTATTAATATTTATGAATTAAATATTAATTTTACTTTAATGGGGTTTCTATGTTCGATAGCATACCTGATATGCAACAAAGAGTTTCTTTGAAATTTTATGTTGCACACTAGTAATAAAATAATATTATTTTAAATGGTAGTTAACATTTAGCTGTTGTATTGGAGGGAATGAATGGAAATAACTAAAATATGATTATATATGTTTTTTAAATGTTTTTACTTTATCCAATAACGGATAAAGGCTTAAAATATGAAAACAATTCAATTTTAGGAATATATACTCTAACATTCCCTAAAGGTCGACTTATCGCCTTTTGATGGCTAACCATTTATAAATATTGTGTTGGTCACTATTATACATTCTATTGGACCAAATAAAATTCTTCTTTAGAATAGGGACATCAAAATTTACTTTGTGTGAATTTTTTGTATTTTTCCGATAAAGTTCATTTTTTTAATGAATAGTGAAAAATGTTGTATTTTAATTCAAAACCACTTTTTAATATAATTTATTTATATGATTAGATTATATTTTGAATTGTTTTTAAAGTGAAATTAGAATATATTTTTACCATTTAATCCAATAGTGGTCGTTGGATTCTAATTTCAATTTGTAATAGGACATAAACTAGTGTTAATCTTTTGATACTTATTGTTTCATAAAAACACGCTATTTGCTCTGACATCGGGAATTAATTATTAAATTTATTAATGTAACATATATGTTTTTAATTTTGTAAAATAGACATAATTTTTTAATTCAGAATATCAAATATAGCTTAGGGTGAAGATTTGGTATTTTTCTGAAAAACTTCATTTTTTGATTAATAGTGAAACCACTAAGTGGTCGTTAAAGAAAACGATTTTTCATTTAAATTAAACATTACCACTTCTGTGTTTTGATTTCAAAAAATACGACATACATGGGTGTCATTAAGAAGTAAAATTTGGTTCAATGACATTAAAATAATTTTTTTGGTGAATAGTAACTTTTAAGTTTTTAATCGCGATTAGAGGTAATTAGTGTAGTTTAAGTTAAAAATAATGTTTTAATAATATGAAATGACCTATACACATGTCATACCCTTATGTGATGTGTAATGGCCGACCAAGACAATCCATGGGTCAACTTGGGGACCCCATGGAGCCACTTTGGTAGGAAAATGACAGTAATACCTTTTTATTTAAAGTTAAAATAAAAATGTCACAAACATGAGTTGTTTTAATAAAACAATTTTTAAATGGGGATATACAAGTCATATTTTTTACTATAAATATTCATTATAAATATAAAAATATTTCCTACATCATGATATTTTATTTATAATTTTTAGACATTAAATAAATTAAATTATTTATGATACCGGGATGATGCAGCGATTACCTCATTATTTAATGATTTAAATAAAAATGAAAAGATAATGTTAAATCTAAGACCTACACATGTCAAAAACCTATTGTATGGGTGTATATCGAACTCTTATCACCTTATCCTCGAAATATATAATTTTGGGACCTTTTAAATCCGAAATGAATTTTATAATAATGTAACCTTTTAAAACTTTCCAAGAGTGCCCCTCCTCTCCTCTTATAAAAGGCCCCAACTTCTACCACCTTACCCACACTCCTCAAGCCTTTGGATCATCCAAAAGCTGCCCATTTTGTCTCTCCACATCCATCTCTTACTCCTAGAAGCCTCACATTGGGAAGAAGTCTTCCCAAGGAAGCCTTTGAGCTCAAATAAAAAAGAGTTGCCCGTTTAAAAGGTAGTGTTTTCTCTTGTGTTCTTATGCTTTATTTTGCTTCTCCAACCCCCTGAACTCTTTTTATTCGTTTATTTTGTAACATAACCGGTATCCTCAATATACTAGGATGTTATTATAAGAAGGATTCTAGCTACACTTACACACACCTACATCTAATGGTTAATGAACATACTGTTTCTGTGGATGGAGAATTTCTGCCTCACGAAACGATGATTGTTCAACACTCATATAACACCTTCAAAGGTGGACATTAAGATGTAACTATATTTATATATGATATATAATATGTTTATGTTTTACTTAAGCTTCTGTATTTTTCATTTATGGAATACCTTTATGGTTTCCATTATGGGTAAACGCGATATCTTCATTTTAGGAAGTGCGGACTACCGCCCCCTCAATGTGATTTGATTCATTAATTCTGTATGTGGGATGTATAAAGGATGGATTTAAAGTTATTATATATTATTTTATACTGGATTTATAATATACCTTTATATCATTATTATTTCTTTTCATTAAATTATGATATAGAAATTAAAGTAGCGTTCATGCGTACGTACGGCTTACCGTCTCCATGAACAGTGCATTTCATTTCTTATCCCCAAATGTAATGTACTGTTATAGGTACATATATATAATGGATATATATGATGTATGTTACATCTAAATGATGAATATTATTCTGGAATTAAAATATAAATATCTCTCATTTAGTTCTAGTTCCATTAATATGACATAGAAATGAAAGTAGCGTTCATGCGTATGCACGGCTTACCATCTCCATGAACGGTGCATTTTATTTATTACCTCTAAATGATTATGTAATATTATAAATGAATGTATATACTGGATATATCTTATATATGATATCAAAATCATGAATATAATTCTTGATATAATGGATATTTTACCACATGAACAACTTGTAATTATAAAGAGTTCATTTTTGAATCAAGTACCAATGATCGACAAAATGACCATTATTAACTTTAATAATTATATAGTGTTCATAACATGGTAATAAGTGATTTATAAGGAATAATGAACTTTAAAAGAGTTTTTAAGCAAGTAGAAATTAACTCATGTTTATGATTCAAGACGTTAAAGAACGATCGAGTCAAGTCGGACCCAAGGTATGGGACTTCGTCTCAATATCCTTTCATTGAGGAATACTTTTGTTTTATAAACAACCTTATTTTATATGGTGTATAAACCCCTTTGACTTTTACATTTATCCAAAATGAATCTATTTTTATACGAAGCGTTTTACTAAACGATAAATGGGAATGTTTTTGTCGTACGTATGTGGCGACAACGACTTCTCCGCTGCTGTGACCATTATTTGAGTTTTGGCTTCCTCTTCAAGCCATACCTATTTTTTAAATGAAAAATAAATACCATGTTTTACTTTTCTTTTATTTTGATATTGAAAATTGTTTTTATAATGTTTTTTATATCAATGTGTTGTATTGATATCTTGTGAATGAAAAGTGGAAATGTTATGTTTCCTTTCTGCATGTTTTATGTGATACAATTATGTTATGGTTCTTGGGCCTTGTTATGAAGATTGGTGGTTCCGTGATAATCTAAGGGCGGGTGAGCCCAATATAGCTCTCTAATGCATTGGGTAACGCGAAGGTGTTAAACGTTAAGGTTTCTCCTAACAGATTTAGGGAATATACTGTGATGGGTATTCCAAACTTAACCAAGAGGGTTACTCCCTACGTAAGAATTTTATGAATTATTTAAGTTACCTTTATGTCTTATGATTTCTATGATTTATTCATGATTTGATGAGGTATGTTAATGTACTTGTGTTTTATGAGTAAAGTATGATTTCATTGATTCTTATGTGTACATGTACTCATGTTTCCTTTATATGTTTTTATATCCCTTACTGAGATTTTTATGCTCATCCCAAGTTTTTGAAAAGTATTTCACAGGTCAAGGGAAAGGTATATGATATGATGATAGTTTCAAGTAAGTGTCAAGAAAGAATCCATGTTTTATTTTAAATATGTTTCTGTTGATGGGGAAAAATGAATATTATCTTTTATTGTAACCACTTTGTGTAAATGTGGGATGTAATACATGATTTATGATCTAATTCTCTAAAACTCTAAACCTAAAAATATCCTCAACGTATATTATTGAAGTAACTCAAGATTATGTAATGTTTAAGGCTGGGGTCTTATAGTTGGCACCAGATGTCGGTTTAAATAACTTTAGGAGTTATAATTCTATTAAATGATTATCCAAAAATATTTTATTTATGGTATTATTGAAATGATATAACATTTAAAGATTACCATGTGGCTTCTCCTAAGAAATTTATGGGTTAAGAATGGTTTTTCATAGAGGAAACAGAACAGGTTTTCTGGGAAGGCATACAGAGGGAAATGACTTTTCAAATCGGCATCCTCAGATGGTCAGAATCAGAATTGAACAGTTTGTTGCAGTGATGGCCCAGTTGACTCAGGTGATAAATCGTTGTTGTGTTTACTAACAATATTTTGGTGTTTTATAAAAGTAATGAGAATCATGAAAGACATTTAAGGGTTATTTTTAAAACCTTAAAATAAAATAAATTGTACGGGAAATTCAGAAAGTGTGATTTTTGGTTGCAACAAATTTCTTTCCTTGGTCATATTATTTCTAAATATGGGATAACTGTTGATCCTTCAAAAACAAAGGTTGTGGAAGAATGGCCAAGACCCACAAATGTAACTGAGATTCGTAGCATCCTTGGTTTGGCAGGCTATTACCAACGGTTTGTTAGAAATTTTTCACAGTTATCTAGTCCAATTACTAAGATAACTCAAAAGGGTGTTACGTTTATCTGGACAAAAGAATGTGATGATTGTTTTCAGGAACTGAAAATAAGATTGGCGAATGCTCTAGTTTTGGCACTAACTTCCAGGAATGGAGAGTTTTTTATCTACAGTGATGCATCATTGAATGTACTTGGTTGCATCTTAATGGTTAACGATCAGGTATCAGTGAAATCTTCTCTATCAGACAGAATTAAGAAAGCACATAAGAAAGACAGCGAGTTGTAGAAAAAGGTAGAGCTGGTTCAGAAGGGTAAGTTGCCTGAATTAAATATTGATAATGATTTTGTTTTGAGATTTGGTAAGTGATTGTGTGTGCCATGTGATTCACAATGGAAGAGATATTTGTTATGTGAAGATCATAGTTCTCTGTTTTCAGTCCATCCTGGCAGTACTAAGATGTATAGAGATCTTCGGGAGTATTACTGGTGGGACAGAATAAAAAGGGATATTGCTGATTTTACTATGAAGTGTATCACTTGTCAACAGGTTAAAGCAGAGCGGCAGTTACCAAAAGGGATGCTTTAGCCTTTACTAGTGCCAGAGTGGAAATGGGAGCATATATCCATGGACTTTGTTGTGGAATTTCCAAAGACACCTAGAGGTAAAATGCAATTTGGGTTATTGTTGATCGATTAACTAAATTTACTCATTTCCTTCCTATATGAGATACTTTTTCCAAGATCAACTTTCTCCTTTGTATCATAAAGAGATAGTAAGTTTAAATGGAGTTCCACTCTCCATTGAATCGGACCGTGATCCAAGGTTCACTACTACATTTTGGAAAGGCCTTCAGAAGTTGTTGGGTATTGAATTAAATTTTTGTACAGCTTTTCATCCTCAATTAAATGGGAAGTCAGAACGAACAATTCAGACTTTGGAGGATATGCTACATGCTTGTTTGATGGATTATCATGGATGTTGGGACCAACATCTTTCTTTGGTTGAATTTTCATATAATAAAAGTTTTCATTCCAATATACAGATGGCGCCATTTGAGGCATTATATGGGAAGCGGTGTCGAACTCCAACTTTCTGGGATGAAGTTGGTGAAAGGAATCTGATGGGAACAGAATTGGTAGAAAAGATGGTATAAAAGGTTCAGTTGATTCAGAAACACATGAGAACAGCTCAGAGTAGGTAGAAGAGTTATGCGGATAACCAGAGGAAGGATCTATCATTCGAGGTAGGTGATCATGTCTTTCTCAAAGTTTCACCATGGAAAAGTGTGATGCGATTTGGTAAGAAAAGAAATCTGAGTCCAAAGTTCATTGGACCATATGAAATTTTGTAGAAAGTTGGATCAGTTGCATACTGAGTGGCTTTACCTCCAATTTTATCTCAGGTACACAATTTTTTTCAAGTATTTTTGTTGGGGAAGTACATGCCAGATCCATCTCATGTTTTTATCCCAGAGGTAGTTCAGTTGGAAGAGAATCTCTCTTATAAAGAACAACATATCCATTTACTTGACTGTAGAGAGAAAGTGTTGCGGAATAAGGTAATTCACCAGGTAAAGGTTTTATGGAAAAACCATATGGTTGAAGAGGAAACATGGGAACCTGAAAATTCTATGAGGTATAAATACCCCCACTTATTTTGATAAGTGAATAAAATTGCGAGGACACATTTCCCAAAAGGGGGGAAGGATGTAACATCCCAGGTAAATAAGGAATAATGCATTTTCATTTTTATTAATATTTATGAATTAAATATTAATTTTACATTAAAGGGGTTTCTATGTTCGATAGCGTACCCGATACGCAACAAAAATTTTCTTTGAAATCTTACGTTGCACACTAGTAATAAAATAATATTATTGTAAATGGTAGTCAACAGGTAGCCGTTGTATTGGCTGGAATGAATGGAAATAACTAAAATATGATTATATAAGTTTGTTAAATGTTTTTACATTTATCCAATAATGGATAAAGGCTTAAAATACGAAAAGAATTCAATTTTAGGCATATATACTCTAACATTCACTAAAGGTCGACTTATCGTCTTTTGATGGTGAACATTTTATAAATATAGTTTTGGTAATTCTTATACATTCTATTGGACCAAATAAAATTCTTCTTTAAAATACGGACATCAAAATTTAATTGTTGTGATTTTTTGGTATTTTTCCGATAAAGTTCATTTTTTAATGAATAGTGACAAATGTTGTATTTTAATTCAAAACCTCTTTTTAATCTAATTTATTAATATGATTATATTATATTTTGAATTTATTTTAACATTCAATTAGAATATACTTTTACCATTTAATCCAATAGTGGTCGTTGGAATTAATTTCACTTTGAAATTGGACTTAAACTAGTGTTAATCTTTTGATACATATTGTTTCATAAAAACACGCTATTTGCTCTGACATTGGGAATTAATTATTAAATTAATTAATGTAACTTATATGTTTTGAATTTTTAAAAATAGACATAATTTTTGAATTCGGAATATCAAATATAGCTTAGGGTGACGTTTTGATATTTTTCTAAAAAACTTCAATTTTTGATGAATAGTGAAACCACTAAGTGGAAGTTAAAGAAACTGATTTTTAGTTTAAATGAAACATTTCCTCTTATGTGTTTTGATTTTCAAAAATCAGACATACATGGTTTTCATTAAGAAGTAAAATGTGGTTCAATGAGATTAAAATAATTTATTGGGGAATTGTAACTTTTAATTTTTTAATCGCGATTAGATGTAATTAGTGTAGTTTATGGAAAAAATAATGTTTTAAAAATATTAAATGACCTAGACACATGTCCTAACCTTATTGGATGTGTCATGGCCGACCCATACAATCCATGGGTCATCTTGGGGACCCCATGGATCCACTTTGGTAGGAAAATGGCATTAAAACCTTTTTATTTAAAGTTAAAATAAAAATGTCACAAACAGGAGTTGTTTTACTAAAACAATTGATAAATGGGTTTATACAAGTCATATTTTTGACAATAAATATTAATTAGAAATATAAAAATATTCCCTACATCATGTTATTTTTTTGTAATTTTTAGACATTAAATAAATTAAATTATTTAGGATACCATGATGATGCAGCGATTACCTCCTTATTTAATCGATTTAAATAAAAATGAAAGAATAATGTAAAATATAAGACCTACACATATCAAAAACCTATTGTATGGGTGGATTTCTAACTCTTATCACCTTATCCTCTAAATATATAATTGTGGGACCTTTTAAATCCGAAAATCATTTTATAATAAAGTAACCTTTTATAACTTCCCAAGAGTGCCCCTCCTCTCCTCTTATAAAAGGACCCCACTTCTACCACCTTACCCACACTCCTCAACACTTTGGCTTGGCCAAAACCTAACCATTTTGTCTCTACACATCCCTCTCTTACTCCTAGAAGCCTCACTTTGGGCTGAAGTCTTTTCAAGGAAGCCTTTGAGCTCAAATTAAAAAGAGTTACCCGTTTTAATGGTAGTGTTTTCTCTTGTGTTCATATGTTTTATTTTGCTTCTCCAACCCCCTAACCTCTTTTTATTCATTAATTTTTTGATAAAACCAGTATCCTCAATATACTAGGATGTTGTTATAAGAAATATTCGAGCTACACTTACAAAAACCTACATCTAATGGTTAAAGAACATATTGTTTCTGTGGATGGCGAATTTCTGCCTCACGAAACGATGATTGTTCAACACTCATATAACACATTAAAAGGTGGCCATTATGATGTCACTATATTTCTATATGATATATAATATGTTTATGTTTTACTTAAGCTTCTGTATTTTTCATTTATGTCATACCATTATGGTTTCCATTATGGGTAAACGCGATATCTTCATTTTAGGTAGTGCGGACTATCGCCCCCACAAAGTGATTTGATTCGTAAATTCCCTATGTGGGATGTATAAAGAATGGATTTAAAGTTATTATATATGATTTTATACTAGAATTATAATATACCTTTATATTATTATTATTTCTTTTCATTAAAGTATGAGATAGAAATGAAAGTAGCGTTCATGAGTACGTACGGCTTACCGTCTCAATGAACGGTGCATTTCATTTCTTATCCCCAAATGTATTGTACTATTATAAGTACATATATATAATGGATATATATGATTTATGTTACATCTAAATGATGAATATAAATCTGGAATTAAAATACACATATCTCTCATTTAGTTCTAGTTCCATTAATATGACATAGAAATGAAAGTCGTGTGCATGCGTACGTACTGCTTATTGTCTCCATGAATGGTGAATTTTATTTAGTACCTCTAAATGATTATGAAATATTATAAATTCATGTATATACTAGATATATTATATATATGATATCTAAATCATGAATATAATTTTTGATATAATGGATATTTTACCACATGAACAACTTGTAATTATAAAGAGTTTATTTTTGACTCAAGTACCAATGATCGAAAAAACGACCATTATTAACATAAATAATTATATAGTGTTCATAACATGGTAATAAGTGATGTAAAAGGAATAATGAATTTGAAAAAGTTTCTTAAGCAAGTAGAAATTACCTCATGATTATGATTCAGGACGTTAAAGAACGATCGAGTCAAGTCGGACCCAATGTATGGGACTTCGTCTCAATCTCCTTTCATTGACGCATAATTTTGTTTTATACGCAACCTTATTTTAAATGGTTTATAAACCCCTTTGACTTTTACTTTTATCCAAAAGAATTCTTTTTTATACGAAGCATTTTACTATACGACAAAAGGGAATGTTTTTGTCGTATGTATGCGGCGACAACGACTTCTCCGCCGCAATGAATATTATTTGAGTTTTGGCTTCCTCTACAAGCAATATCTTTTTTTAACTGAAAAATAAATACCATGTTTTACTATTCTTTTATTTTGGTATTGAAAATTGTTTTCATAATGTTTTTTATATCAATGTGTTGTATTGATATCTTGTGATTGAAAAGTGGAAATGTTGTGTTTCCTTTATGCATGTTTTATTTGATACGATTATGTTATGGTTCTTGGGCATTGTTATCAAGACGGGTGGTTCCATGATAAACTAAGGGCGGGTGAGCCCGATATAGCTCTCCGATGCATTGGGTCACGCGAAGGGGTAAAACGTTAAGGTTTCTCCGAAGAGATTTATGGAATATGCTGTGATGGGTATTCCAAACGTATCCAAGAGGGTTACTCCCTACGTAAGAATGTTAAGAATGTCTCAAGTTACCTTTATGTCTTATGATTTATTTGATTTATTCATGATTTGATGAGGTATGTTAAAGTACTTATGTTTTATGAGTAATGTATGATTTCATTGATTCTTATGTGTACATGTACTCATGTTTCCTTTCCATGTTTTTATAACCCTTACTGAGCTTTTTATGCTCATCCCAAGTTTTTGAAATGTTTTTCACAAGTCAAGGGAAAGGTACATGATATGATGATAATGTCAAGGAAATGTCAAGAAAGAATCCATGTTTTATTTTAAATATGTTTCCATTGATGGGGGAAAATGAATACTATATTTTATTATAACCACTTTGTTTAAATGTGGAATGTAATGCATGATTTATGATCTAATTCTCTAAAACACTAAACACGAAAAGATCCTCAACGTGTATTCTTGATGTAACTCAAGATTAAGTAATGTTTAAGTCTGGGGCCTTATAGTTGGTATCATAGGTCGGTTTAGACAACTTTAGGAGTTAGAATTCTATTAACTGATTATCCAAAAATATTTTATTTAAGGTACGATTGAAATGATATAACATTTAAAGATTACCATGTTCCCTCCCCTAAGTTATTTCTGTGTTAATAATGGTTCTTCATAGAGGAAACATAGTAGATTTTTTGGAAAGGCATACAGAGGGAAATGACCTTTCAAATCGGCATCCTGAGATGGTCAAAATCAGAATTGAACAGTTTGTTGCAGTGATGGCCCAGTTGACTCAGGTGATAAATCATGGTTGTGTTTACTGAAAATATTTTGGTGTTTTCTAAAAGCAAAGAGGAGCATGAAATACATATGTGGGTTATTTTAAATACCTTACAAGAAAAGAAATTGTATGTCAAATTCAGCAAGTGTGAGTTTTGGTTGAAAAAAAATCTTTCCTTTGTCATATTGTTTCTAAATATGGGATAACTATTGATCCTGGAAAAACAAAGGTTGTGGAAGAATATCAAAGACCCACAAATGTAACTAAGATTTTTAGCTTCCTTGGTTTTGTAGGCTATTACCTTATGTTTGTTAGAAATTTTTCATGGTTATCTAGTCCAATGACTAAGCTATCTCGGAAGGTTGTTAAGTTTATCTGGACCAAAGAATGTGATGATTGTTTTCAGGAACTGATAAGAAGATTGGGGAATGATCCTGTTTTGGCACTACCTTCCAGGAATGGGGAGTTTGTTACCTATAGTGATGCTACATTGAAAGGACTTGGTTGCGTCTTAATGCAGAATGATCAGGTATCAGTGAAATCTTCTCTATCAGACAAAATTAAGAAAGAATAGAAGCAATACAGCTAGTTGTAGAAAAAAAGGTAGAGCTGGTTTAGAAGTGTAAGTTTCCTGAATTCAATATTGATAATGATTTTATTTTTAGATTTGGGAAGATATTGTGTGTGTCGTGTGATTCACAGTTGAAGGGAGATTTGTTATGTGAAGCTCATAGTTCTCCGTTTTCAGTCCATCCTAGCAGTACTAAGATGTATAGAGATCTTCAGGAGTATTACCGGTTGGACGGAATGAAAAAGGATATTACTGATTTTACTATGAAGTGTATGACTTTTCAACAGGTTAAAGTAGAGCGGCAGTTATCAAAAGGGATGCTTCAGCCTTTACCAGTGCCAGAGTGGAAATGTTAGAATTTATCCATGGACTTCATTGTGGGATTTACAAAGACACATCGAGGTAATAATGAAATATGGTTTATTGTTGATCGATTACCTAAATCTACTCATTTCCTTCCTATACAAGATAATTTTTCCCCATATCAACTTTCTCATTTGTATCTTAAAAAGATAGTCAGGTTACATGGAGTTCCTCTATCCATTGTATCTGACCGTGATCCCAGGTTCACATCTAAAGTCCTTCAGAAGTCGTTGGGTACTAAATTAAATTTTAGTACAGCTTTTCATCCTCAATCATATGGGCAGTCACAACAATCAATTCATACTTTGGAGGATATGATATATGCTTGTTTGATGGATTTTCATGGAAGTTGGGAACAACATATTTCTTTGGTTGAATTTTCATGTAATAACAGTTTTCATTCCAGTATACAGATGGAACTGTTTGAGGCATTATATGGGAAGCAGTGTCGAACTCCAACTTTCAAGGATGATGTTGGTGAAAGGAAGCTGATGTGACCAGAATTGGTAGAAGAGATGGTAGAAAAAGTTCAGTTGATTCAGAAACACATGAGAACAGCCTAGAGCAGGCAGAAGAGTTATGCAGATAACCAGATGAAGGATCTATCTTTCGAGGTAGGAGATCATGTCTTTCTAAAAGTTTCTCCATGGAAAAGTGTGATGTGATTTGGTACGAAAGGAAAGATGAGTCCAAGGATCATTTGACCATATTAAATTCTTGAGAAATTTGGATCAATTGAATACCGAGTGGCTTTACCATCATGTTTTGATGTAGAGGAAGTACATGCCAGATCCATCTCATGTTTTCAGCCCAGAGGTAGTTCAGTTGGAAGATAATATCTCTTATGAAGAACAACCAGTCCAGATACTTGACCATAGAGAGCAAGTGTTGCGAAATATGGTAATTCACTAGGTAATGGTTTTATGGAAAAACCATATGGTTGAAGAGGCAACATGGGAATCTGAAAATGCTATGAGGGATAAATACCCCAACTTATTTTGATAAGTGAATAAAATTGCAAGGATGCAATTCCCAAAAGGGCGGAAGGATGTAACATCCCAGGTAAATAAGGAATAAAGCATTTTCATTTTTATTAATATTTATGAATTAAATATTAATTTTACTTTAAATGGGTTTCTATGTTCGATAGCATACCTGATACGCAACAAAGAGTTTCTTTGAAATCTTATGTTGCACACTAGTAATAAAATAATATTATTTTAAATGGTAGTAAACACGTAGTTGTTGTATTGGCGGGGATGAATAGAAATAACTAATATATGATTATATAAGTTTGTTAAATGTTTTTACATTTATCCAATAAAGGATAAAGGCATAAAATACGAAATGAATTCAATTTTATGCATATGTACTCTAACATTCACTAAAGGTCGACTTAGCGCCTTTTGATGGAGAACCGTCTATAAATATAGTTTTGGTCACTATTATACATTATATTGGACCAAATAAAATTCTTCTTTAGAATAGGGATATAAAAATTAACTTTGTGTGATTTTTTTGTATTTTTCCTATAAAGTTCATTATTTAATGAATAGTGAAAAATGTTGTATTTTAATTCAAAACCTCTTTTTAATCTAATTTTTTTATATGATTAGATTATATTTTGAATTGGTTTTAAAGTGAAATTATAATATATTTTTACCATTTAATCCAATAGTTGTCGTTGGAATTAATTTCACTTAGAAATTGGACTTAAACTAGTGTAAATCTTTTGATACTTATTGTTTCATAAAAACATGCAATTTGCTTTGACAGAGGTAATTAATTATTAATTTAATTAATGTAACATATATGTTTTGAATTTTGTAAAATAGAAATCATTTTTGAATTCTGAATATAAAATATAGCTTAGGGTGTTGTTTTGGTATTTTTCTGAAAAACTTCAATTTTTGATGAATAGTGAAACCACTAAGTGGTAGTTAAAGAAACAGATTTTTTCATTTAAATGAAACGTTTCCACTTCTTTGTTTTGATTTTCAAAAATTAGACATATAGGGTTGTCATTAATAAGTAAAATTTGGTTCAATGAGATTAAAATAATTTTTTTGTGAATTGTAACTTTTATGTTTTTAATCGTGATTAGAGGTAATTAGTGTAGTTTAAGGTAAAAATAATGTTTTAATGATATTAAATGACCTAGAAACATGTCCTACCCTTATTCTATGTTTCATGGCCGACCGAGAAAATCCATGGGTCAACATGGGGACCCCATGGATCCAATTTGATAGGAAAATGACATTAATACCATTTTATTTAAAGTTAAAATAAAAATGCCACAAACATGAGTTGTTTTACTAAAACAATTTTTAAATGGGGTTATAAAAGTCATATTTTTGACTATAAATATTCATTAGAAATATAAAAAGTTTTAATACATCATGATATTCATTTATAATTTTTATACATTAAATAAATTAAATTATTTATGATACCATGATGACGGAGAGATTACCTCATTATTTAACGATTTAAATATAAATACGGTTTTAAACTATAACTTTGTGTTTTTCACTATTCATAAAAAATTGAATGTTTTCAAAAAAATACCAAAAATTCACCCAAATCTAATTTTGATATTCTGAATCCAAAAATGAAGTCCTTTTTGAAATTTAAAATTTTTAAAATTTAAAAAAGATGTTATAACAATTCGTAATGGCTAGTTTGATTGGTCGTGGTGTGTTAGAATCTCGAAGTTGCATACAATGCAAGCTATTACATTATTCAATGGGAAAAGTATCATGGATTCATAGGGTGTTTCACTATGAAGTGTTATGTGAAGTTACCATGAGTATTAATTGATGCATTACTTTGTATTTAACTACTAAAAAAATTCATTAAATATAATTGAAATATCTTTACTGGATTATATTTTATATTAAATGAGTATAATGTTTTTATTTTTTATATACAGGACAAATGTTAGTTTTATCTTGACATACATAGTTGATCGACCACACAATCATGTTGGTCCCACAGTCATCATACTATAGGCATGAAAAAAATTTGTATACTAACTGCATGTGAGCGCATGGGGAGAATACCGACCATGAGTGTTATGTCATACACAGTTAGTTCATCACATGGTTTCATATTAGAAAAAATTCTACATTTTGAAGCCTTTGTTTTTCTGAAAAAGTTTCATTTTTTATATTTTTACATTTTTATAACCATTTTAATGATTTAGGAATTTATTATTCATCATAATGATCTATGTTATGATTTTTTTAATAAAATGTATGATGGAAATTTATATAAAAATTATAATTATCAATCTAATCTTTTTAGGATATGTTTTATACAATATTTGTACTATTCTTTTATTGATGGGTTTTAGGAGAAATTTTATTCAATTTAATAATATGATATACTCTCATTTAAATTAGAAAAATATTCTAGAAATTTTTGTAACATGTTCCTTGAAGCAACAATGGAATTCATATACACTTTTTCAATCACCGCAACATTTTTAAAATAAATTCAAGGATGATATTTAATTTTTATTATTTTCTAAAAAATGGCATAAAAAGATTGGATCTCCTAATGATCCAATAAGATATTTCAATTAATGATGTTATGGTTTTATTCGATTAGAGATGTGATTGAGAAATACAAAAAAACATTAAAAAAACATTTGAAATTACTTTTTGACTCAAAATTTTCATATAATTCGTGATACAGTCATTTATCAATAAAATTTTCACCTTATATTACTTTTCTACGATTATAGAATAATTTCAATATTTGAACTACTTCCATTGACGTTGTCAACAATTTTCCATCTTCATCATCCTCCACATATTTTGGTCATATGGTGGTTTTATTTATATTTTTTTCATCATTTTAATATTTTTATTATCTATTTGTGTTTTATTCATTTTTAGTTTATGATTTTTTCCATCCAATGTAGGCCTTGTTTGTTGTGGTATTTATGCTAATGAAAAGGTATTATGTGATGTGACTTCCAATTTAATGTCAATTCATACACTAGGATCAAGTATCTTATAAAAATATATTGTTCTTCCTGCAGGTATTTATAAAATTAAAAGCCTCTAACAGGTTCTCGAAGAATTAAAAGTGATTTTCTTAGTAGGAAGGAATAATTTTTTGGATTAGAGGAGGTTAAGGAGTGGGCTAGGATCATGATTGTTTAAATAAATACAAATCATTGTGTTATTTATTTTTTCCCAATCCATTTCATATTATAAACATAGATATCACTATTGAATTTTTAATTAATAAATGTTTTTTGAGATAATTTTTTGAGAAAGACTATTCACCCACCCCTAATATGAATTAATTTCAATTACCATCCAATTGGGAATTTTTAATCATATAGAAATTGGTAACTAGATATAATTTTTTAAGTGGGTGAACTTTAGTATAACATATTGAATGTACGATTTGATGAATATGGTTATTGAGCAAACATTATGATTGGGTAGAGAATGTTCTTGAACAGTATGAATAGATGTAGAATATTATATATATATATATAATGTTTAAATTTATTTGAATTTATAATGTTTTGTTTTTTTAGATTTATAAAGTCATAGTTTTCCTGATGTACAATGTTTCATTTTTTCAGATGTCTAACAACTATGTTTTACAAAGTAACAAAGTTAATTTTTTTTCACATTGTTACAATGTGGAAGTTTCTCAATGTTAAAATTTAAATCATTTTATAGAGATACAAATATGATGTTTCATGAATCTTCTTTGTTAAACTATTTATAGAGTTACACATTTTATTTTTAATGAAATTACAATATTGAGTTCTCTATAGAGTTACAATGTTGATGTATGTATAATGCTACGATGTGGATGTTTCAAAAAGTTAAGAATATTTTGATTTTATAATGTTACCAAGATAATGTTTCATGAAGACTCAATGATGTTGTATATTAAAAATTATAAATTTGAATTTTTTTCATATGGCGAGAAGTTGATGTTAAATGATTGATGATTTTTTAAAAAATTTAGTTTAGAGAAATTTGAAGAAATATATATACTCTTAAAATTTTAACATGATAAATGAATTTTTTAGAATAGATTATAAGTATCCTAGTGAAATTAAAATGAGAATGAGATTTTTATTTATGAATTTTTAGTGAGTAGAAAAAATTCGGATTCCTGCTTTTACTATTCTAGGAGAACCTATAAATAAGAGTGAAAATATACATCATATTTGAAAATAATAACACATATGAAAATTTAAAGTATTTTCGGAATTATTTCAGTCTGAGTTTTTATGAAAAGTTAATTATTAATTGAATAACAGTTTAGGATATATTTTTTGGTAAAATGTATCAGACAAAGGTTTGTACCGAGAAACAGGGAAAAGAGAATCATTCTTTGTTTTTTGAGAAAAAATGTTGAGGTGAAACTTTTTTATAACTAAGCAGACCATACATTTTTCAAATGGTCCATTTCAATAATGTATGGATCCATAAAAAATTTTAGAAAAATTTATTATATAGTCCTTCAGGATGAACCTTCGGAGAAGAATTTACAATGTTTCATAATTTTTTTGTTGGCTCAATTTTGTAAGGAAAAAATTTTAAACTAACGAGAGTCATTATTTTTTTACTTGGAGATAGAAAGAAATATTCTGGACTACACTCAACTCTGAGATCTAGTATAAATACCCTCACAAGTAATTGATGTAATTATTATTAATGGAAGAAACCATGGAATGATGAGTGTATCTATGGTAAGGATATAGGATCCGAGACTGAGAATAAACCATGTACAAATACATGTGTGTTTCTTTTATTTATATCATCAATATAGAATAAAGGTAAATTAATGACGATTAAATTTCTAAATACCCATACATCATAATTGTTAAAAAATGTTAACAACTTAATGTACAAAAATATTATAATTAATTTTAATAAACTTAGTAAAAAAACTTCCATCATTATTTCACACCCCCCAATCAGGGTGACTGAATGATCTAACATGGTATTCTCAATTGGGATTAGATAATAGATCCCATTATTTGGAAATATAATTTTTTGGATCCAATTCATGATTAAAAGTTTTTTTAGAACATGATTCTTTTTAATAATTTTGAATAATTGTTTACCCAAACATGAAGGATGTTCAAATATACATGAAAAATTTTAATGTTATCTATGATTATAATAACATAAAGGATTCAAACAAAACCATGATGAAACATAAGAAGAAACCTGATCAAAATATTAAAATTTTAACTTCATAATATCAATGTTTGTTGGATTCACCACCAGCGAACTATAAAATGTTTTTAAGAATTTTTATGAATCTGTGAAAATTTATCATCACGAAAAATATGAAACCACCTCAAATCTAGTAACCTGGAACTGGTGTTAGATTTTGGAAAGTGGAATATGATACAAGTAATCACATCCTGGAGGATATAATTGTTGTTTAATCATGGAAATCTAGATATATATTTCATTCCCATATTATATTCATTACCCATATTAAAAAGTTTTTTTTTTCAAGAATAAAAATATTCTGCCGAGAATATCCTTAAAATACATTCATAGTAAATATAATGGATTCATGGGAAAGAAGAAAATAAGAGTTATATCAAATGACAAATAAGAGTTACATATAGTTAAATCTATCATGAGGAAATAAAAAATTAGCAATAATTCATAGTCATGTTTGGATTGAATATAATAGAAAAGAAATTATATTTAATAAATAATATGACTATCATGATTAGTGAAAGAATATTCAATATAGAAAGGTAAATAACTATACACACTTCATATTTTAATAACATGACTATCGGTAATTGATAATGAATAATAAATTTGGAAATGTAAATAACTAAAAACACATTTTATTTCATCGATAAACAACGAATGAAATTGCTTCTTGAGAAAATATCATTGTGAAAATGTCATCTTTCATGACCCGACCCACCAAGAACCAAGCAGAAACTACCCCAATATTGCTTCCAATAGTCCAATCTCTAGAGACAAAAAACTATTATGCATATCCCACACATGGGAGGCATTATTCAAATTTACCGATACACATGAAAAAATCTCTAAGAACATGAAATTTTGAAATGTAAAACAGTGGAAATCAATGCATGCATACAATTATAATCCCACAATCAAAGTATGCCAATAGTGTTCTCAAAGTGATAATGGGGTCAAATAAAATCCCAAATAAAAATTGTAGAGAGTGTAACCTAGTCAGAATAAGCAACCCAATATCTTATTAAACCACCTAAAAAAGACATTAGTTTTTATTTACCAAACTATTTTCTACTTACTCTATATTATCCTAGTACAGTGTCAAATGGTCCATATTCATCATAAGATATTATATGTGTAGGAATATCCCATATAGGGGAGAGATTAAAAATACCAAGTAGTACACAATGAAAACACTAAAAAAATTATTAAGTGTAGTAAGCTCATAAAGAGAATATAATAACCAAATAAAAGTGTAGATATACTACAGAATTACATTGTGACTTCACATAGCCTCAACCAATGTCCCAACCACAATATGTTTCTTCATGATTATATGAAATGTTATTTTTATGATATCTATATTCATGGGAAATTATATCACTAGAGACACTCATCTAAGAGGTCATGATCATTTGGACCCAACAAAGGAAATGAACTGGTCTCTAAAGGACTCAATACACAGATAAATGGATCAATCCTTAGGCGAATATGGGAACCAAAAACCCGAATATGGATCATCCCACTATATTGGGGATTATATTAAAATTGTACCATGATCCCTACTGAAATGTCCTACTCGGTGGTGGATCAACTCCCCATCTTTGGAGGTCATATCGATTCCTTCAGCCACACCAAGGGTGTAAGAATGAATGATGTATGATCACACTCTGTTCTCATAGTGGGACACCAAAACAATTTTTATGACCCATCCCCTATATAGGATCAAAATCCATAGAAATGGAATCAACTCCACACTATACCCTTGATGGAATAGATCATGGGAACAATATCGACTGATACAAATCCAAACTGATGAAACTATGGGATCCAGACACCCTTTGTGGGGGTACATGACATGTATTACGGGAACACCGTGTCTCTAGCCTACCGCCAATCTACCCATGTGATTTCATTACACATGGAATGTAGTTATCCACATTCACAACTTGTAAGTAAGTAAATATAGCATGCATAGGACTATTAAAACAAAGCTTTTCCATTTGTCTTTTCATGTGTACGTATGGACCTTCCCCTGTACCAACCCATATATACCTAGTCATCCGCATGTACACCTCACCATGACCAAGTATACAACTCTACCTATGTACTTTGATCACTTCCATGCACCCCATTATTCAAATTCCCGTGTATCCACTCATATATATTGAGGGATGTCAGCATGGGTCGCATGTGATGTGATATGTGTCACATGACATGTGATCTATTATTCTCTATGGAAACACTGGGACTATAGTCAGGACCCCACATGAGATGAAATCCAATATTATATATTATGTAACCATGAAATTTCTAGACCCCTTAGGCTCTTTTCTGTATCATTCATCCATTCTATCACAACTGTTATTCTAGATGGAATATTCGATGTAATTTTATTAAACCCTCCCATCAATAGACAACTGAATTAATGCTTTGAATCAGATTTGAGAATTCCACAATAGAGTCAAAACATCCCCACTGTGCATTGAACTTGGATGAATGTGAATTTTTAGTCCATTACAATCTTCCTTCTATTATCCTCCATCATCTTCTATCATTGATCACACCCTCAATCATGAAATACACCGACAATATTGATCCATTGCACCAAATTATAATAGTTCATTAGTCATATACCAGGGATTCATCAAACTTTGAGCCAAATAAAATTTACACGATGAATGTGTAGGGAATAGAAGAAAAAATCCATAATCCCAAAACATAAGGAATTAAACTATCCCTTATTCCATTTTTGAATTTATTAATTGTTAATGAATTAGATTAAGGAAGACAGAATAATAAATGAAAAAATTAATATACTATAAATAAATCAAATGTTGATGTGTGAATTAATTATTATTTATGGAATTGATTCATTTTCATTTGAGTTAAAAGAACATAATGTAATCACATAAATCCAACATACTACCTTGATTTTTGATATATCACTAATGAAAAATGGTCATGTGTTATTACCATTGGAGAGATTTGTGACCTATGATGTCACAATGATCCTCGATCCCAATCCAATATGATGTCTTCTACCAAATATCCTCCAAAGTATCACCTCTAATAGAACATATCTATCTATAGGTTATCTGTACAACCCAAGGTATTTTTGAATAACCATGTTTAAATAGAAAATTTTAGGTCACAATGTTAGAATAATGAAATAAAGAAATTACGTTTATTCATTTTCTTATTTTCACCCAAAATATCTCATTAATGAATCATATGATATCAAAAAATATTATGTGTCACCTATAGTAAATCCCTAATCTGAACACAATAGTTTCCTCAGTTTTGTAATATGAGACTCCCTTTGGGAGTTATTACAACATTTTAGGAAACTGCTTACCTATGAATTTAATGTTTTTAAAAATTTTCAAATATCAATTCATGGCTCAATGATCCTTTGAATCTCACACCAACTCATTGCCTAGTTCCTAAAATAATCAATAATATATTATAATGTAATACATGGAGAACCTAGAGTCACTATACTCTCCCCACCTAAGGTATTTTCATCCCAAAAAGAAAAACACCAACTAAAAAGATAATTGTACTGAGCTCTAATCTGAGTCTCCCTCTCCAAGGATCTCTCACGAAGATTCCGATTCTACAATTGGATATGCACTAGGGGAAATAATTTCAAAAAAATGATCATATCCTACATATACTCGATCTCCACAGAGTACTCAGCCAAGGTAGCCCCATCCTTGACCACTACATTCCCCAATTGATTAAATGTAGTAATTTGTGAATGTACCTCCTCGATAATGAAATTTGAATGATTTTATATACACAGTCTAAATATGGAATTATAGTCAATAGTTATGCCACTACACAAACTCTATATAGTATTTGGAAAGGGAAAATTAATCAAAGAGATATCATTCCTCAATTGAAAAATATCTATAATCCACGTCATGGTATGTCCCTGTAAAACTCATGGTCTCTTTTCTTTTACTCAAAAAGACTTCATCGTTGATCATTATAGGAATTCTGGTGGATCGGTTCATTTCATGTCTGATTAAATTTGATCTTTTCCTTCTCCATAGTATATCTCACCCACTCTGTTCCCATAAGTGATGACCCATGAAGATATATCCGAAAAATTGGTGAACTACAGTGTTTCTCATACAAGGCCTTAAATGGTTCTATAATGATAGTGTAATGGTATTTATTATTTTAAAAAAACTCCCAAGGGTAGGTGATCCTCCCAACTATGGATTAAATTCTACATGCAGGCCCTGAACATGTCCTCTAAGACATGAATGTTCTGTTCAATCTAGATGAGAGTATGGGTGTGAAATTATATGTTTAGATGAAACCTATACCTGTAGGCCTCATTAATTCTTATCCATAATCTTGATGAGGAGTGAGCATCATTGTCATAAATGATCATGGAGGTAACTTAACTGAGTTGGTTTACATCCTACACACATAAGCATCCCTAAATCTAAACTGGACTCTTCTCTTGAATAAATAGGAAGTGGCTTCCATTGTGAGTTAGTAAAAAATCACCCAAATTACATCATACAATTTATATGTACGTGGTAACCCCATTAGAAAGTCTATGTATATCCCATAACACTTCCTCTCTTGAATTTTAGGTGTTGATAAAAACCCGCTGGAACTTAGAGCTTAGCCTCCCCCTTATTAAAAGTGAGGAATCAAGAGACAATATCTGTTACAGACCACTTTATTTCTTGTAACCAAAACTAATGTCTGAGGTCCTTTCATATCTTTTAGAAAATTTGATATACCACCAAAATGGATATATGAAGCTCCATCCTAACCTCCTCCTGTAATATCATTTTTACCATCACTATCCTCAGGAATTGATGGCATGCTCCACACCATAAAAATCCCATCATATGTATGTATAGTGGATATGTTATTATGTAAGGTCCCACTTTTGGTGTCTCCTTTTTGTGATTACCTAATATGTTGTAAAAGGGATGGGGTAAGAACCATCGAATAATGATATGAAGAACTGTACATGTCCACTGAGGATAATTTTAAAGATGCTAACTTCTCTAAAGCCTTAGGAAAAAACTGATATCAACATCTATTATTATAATTGTATGCCTCATCATTACCCTGACCATGATTATAGGAAATATTGATGTTATAGTCCTGGTGGAACTATAGAAATCATACCCATCTCTTGTTATAATCCTTATGAGAGAATATATACTTAAGTATTTTGTGGTCAGTGAAGATGATAAACCTCTCTCTCTCAAGGTAGTGGCACCACATATTCTAGGTGAATAGTACGACTGCTTGCCCCAAAAAGTGGGTCATGTAGTTTTTCTCATACGGTATCAAATACTTAGCCCCATAGAAAAACACTTCCTTCCACTACACTAGAACACATCCATGTCTAGTCACTAATGAATAACATAACAATATGTAATAAACAACCTCGTCTAGAAATTTATAGATGTTGGGAACCCTTCATCCTCTAACATAAGTCTTGAAAACTCTACTGGTAAATTTCCTTCCACACGATAGGATCCCACATTCGGGTCAATGTTTTCAATGGTCATGATAATCTGGAGAATATGGGTACAAACCAATGATAGTAACCTACCAATATAAGGAAGAAAAGAATATTGGGTGTCTCCCAAGATAGAACTGCCTCAAATATCACTATAACCAGTACCCCTACTACCTTTTGGAATAAATATATCAAGATTTGGACCTCCCAAATCCAGAACATAAAATTTTAGATATTCCCATAATGACATTAATCTCAATATTTGTCCAGGACTATCCTCATGTGTCTCATGTGCTAATCCTCAGATGTTGAGTACACTAAGATATGTTTGTTGAAGTCGACCATAAACTAGTCTATGAAATACTGAAATATATGGTTTATGATTTACATGATCACTCTTTGGTAGTTTTATCTTTATAAAGGTCATCAATAAATACTCATAGTAACCATAAAAACATCCCAACATTGTTGTCCTTATGTCTTCATCCCAAAGTCATAGTTGGTCATAGCCTGATCAGAGGTAAATCATTGAATACTATCACATACCTATCAATTGGTCATTGAGGTCATCGATCCATAGTAATGGATATTTTTTCATTGCATTAACCATTTTCAAGTTCTATTAATTCACAAATAGACTCAATATCCCATCCTCCATCTATGAAAACAATATTAGGGTTTCCCATTGGGTAACAATGGGTCTCAAGAAGCCTTTAATTTGAAAATCCCCCAACATCACCCTCATATAATGGATTTATATTGGATCCATCTAATATGCTTGTGTAGATATTATTTTTCTCCTGGTATGTTTTTCAATAAATAAGTCTAAATCTCTGTAAGGAGGTAAGCCTGAAACATCCTTGGCAAATATTTCCTTATTCTCTTCCACGATCATAGAAAATTAAAGCCTATAGAATACACTATTATAAGTGTCAGTCTATCTATATACTGAGTATTATACATAAATATACCAAGCCTGAACCCATCCTACTCTTCCAGTGTTTCCCTTTCATCCATAAAGGAAAACCACATCAAATTACTACGATCACACTAAATAATTCATCTTAACTATGAAATCTCATCATGCACCGGGGATATATATTCCATACTTAAGATCAATTCATAAGGTTTCATCACTACTAAAAATATATTCAATTAAAATCTATAACCTCCTAGTGTCAAATAACACTATTGGTAATAGTGTTCAATCATTGAGTAACCTCTTGTTTAAGTATCCATGTGCAAGGGTTAAGCTAAAGGTTCAAATAGAATCTTTATGTCTCAAAATGAAGAAGTTGTAAGAATGGAATTCATTTCAACTATATCAATTAGTATTGAAGATAAGGTATAAAAGACATAGATTATACCTCATTTCATCTATAGAGTGGACACCATAGATTATAGTTTTCCTCTATCTGGCCACCAGATTCCATATCCTAGAGTGGACCACTCGAGGTGGTGGTTGTAATAGGTAAAACCTATGACCACCTACTCCTACTATACATTACCCTCTACCATGTATTCCACATATATAACTCTTTGTTTATACTTCTGAATCTACCTATGAAGTCCCTCAACTATATCTCAATATATTGTATGATGGGTAAGTAAATTCTCTTGAAAAATGTCCCTAACTCACATAGGAGAAAACAATGCATCTCCCACATCCAACTCAAGAAATTATAAGATCCCTATACCACAAATATTCTATCATAGAGCCATCTCTATAAGCACCTGAAACACCCCGAATCCCTGATACTATCATAACTATCTATTTTTGAGGTAACAACGGCTGGGTTCCTACTACCAACACGCACTATTAATGGGTTCTCTTCCAAGAACCAATTCATTGTTAATCCCATCTAATGAACTATAAATTTTGTGGAAATGAAAATCAATATTTTTGAAGACCTTATATCTCATTCAATGACCTTCAGTTGTATGTCATCAGAAGAACAGATCTCACACCATATACATTGAGTAACATGATAGATCAATAAAACCTGTCGAATACTCCACCAAGATTATATTTACCTATTATAGATATGGAATATATTTTTGTGAATCAATCACAATGTGACTGAATAAAACTCGTACCTAAATAGAGACTCAAATTCTGACCAGGAGAGACATATCATGTTGTATGAATAAGTCACCAAACTCTATAATTTCCAATTATATACATAAAGTGGACATTCCATGAGGACTTACATATGATCGCTCATTGTCCTCCCCAGAAACAAACCTGAGGGAATACCTCTAGTTGGTCTTTAGCTTCCTCCGGGTCTGTCTCACCCCCAAAAAATTAAAGGTCACAACCTCTTGAGCACATGTAGTTCACTCATCCTGTGTGCATCCAACTCGGGTACTACTAGCACTAATAGGTACTCAATTAGTTTTTTTATTTCTATCAAACTACCCAAACATACTATATCATGTACTTGACCTTATAGTGACTCCATTTCACATGGCATGTTATCCTCATGATCAAGAAGTGGAATCATTGTTTCCTATCTCTACAAAGGAATCCTAAAATAAAAAGAATGTACCAAAATTAAAGAGTATGTTTAGAGAGATGAATCATGAATGAAATGGAAATAACAAACCATTCCTATATTATTTGAGTAAAAATGATTCCCCAACCACAAGTGACAACATGTACTGAATCATTGATATGGAAGTCAGATTCCTGGTGAATGGATGTTTTAGTCGTCAAACCAACACCATGTTCTGTGGCCTAAAATGCAAACATAAAAAATTTAAATTTTTTCCAAAAATACCAATCCAATACCATATAATCAATTCCTATGGGGGAACCTGCATCTGGTACCAATATATCATGGAACGACTTGCTAAGGCCTATGATTCGACTACCCCAAGGCGACCTCTAATAGGAAAGGGGTTGGTGACCATCCCTGAGTAGGAGTATCCAAATAATGGGAGGCGTAAGACTAATGTACCTATACACATACACATATCACCATGAATATAAAAAATAGAAATGTAAATCAACTAAAACAAATTCATTCATACCACTGAAACACCAAAATGAAATTATAACTATAATTTATTGAATATGATAAAGGGGTAAAATTCATGCCCAAAAAGAAACAAAATAGAGTCCAATATACTCATAAAGAAGGGACACCGATATAATATATGCACCTAAAAATTAACTCATTTAATCTATGACTAAATATGCTCCACTAGCTCTATGTACTCCCAAGATACTTTCAAAAGGGTAATTGATTGCATTAGACATGAAATGTGATAGAAGAGTCCATGAAAAGGTGAATATAACAATATATGGTAGGAAACACTAAAAAAATGAATCAAGAGTTATTAGTTATTTTAATGAACAAATCAACCAAATAAAAAATATGATTTACCCAGAAATGAATTTGCTTATCCAGGCGGTCTCAACAAAGATTTTGACCACTATATTATGCTCTATGCATCTTGGAAATGCTTATTCTGGGAGATCCTAATCCGTGTTCCATTCTATCACCATAGAAACTAATCCATGTGGTCATAATAATTAGGTCCCACCCAACAAAACTCACTAGTATAAAAATATCCTGATTAAGGGATAAGGAATCAAACCTTCGACCACTGGGGGACGCCACAACACAATATAGATCAAAATTATTGTAGGGGATCACATTCAAATGATACCATGAACCATACTAAAATAGACTGTTACAAGGATAATCAACTCCTCACACATGGATGTCATTATGATTCCTCAAACCCCACATAGGTTATATGAAGTAATGATTTTGGATCACACTGTGCTCTCATGGAAGGACACAGCAAAATATATTTTTGGATCATCTAAAAAATAGGATAACAATATTGGTATTTGGATGTAATGATTAACTATTCCCTTTAGGGGATGGACCTATGGAAGAAGCAAAACTACTGCTATTATAAACTGATGAAACTAATGGTTGAAAACACCCTCAATTGGGGTGCTCGACATGTTCTATGTGTACGAGTTGTGTCTATACATCCCTTGATCTTCCCATGAGGTTCAGTCTCACAAAACATGTATATCCACATATACACAGTGTGAGAGTAAGGATACATAACATGTAGAGGTCTGACCTCACCCTTCCCATGATGGAAGTCCATTCCCTTATACATCTAGGAATTCCCATGTAACAACCCTTGTACACCTATTCAGACCCATGTACACCTATTTGTGTCTGAGTTCATTACTATTACCATGTACTATGATGGTTTCTATGTACACTAGTCAACACATTCCCATAAATACTCTAAGATACACCCTAATATTCCCGAACGGGTCGCACAATGTATGAAAAGGGTCACACGGTGGTTGATTTTTTCATTTCTTTGGATACCCTATAGTAACAGCTATGGCCCCACATGACACATAATTCAGGATTGCGTGATGATTAATGAGAAATTTAAAAAACCCTTGGTTTCTCCTCTTCATATTCCATCTACACTATGACCACTTTGATTCTAGCAAGGAATCATGTATCTGAGGTCATCAAACCCTCCCATCAATGGTTATCTAAATCTAGGCCTCAAATCTGTTCTGAAAATTTTAGCATTAAGCCATACCGTTACAATTTCACATCGAACCATGAATAATTGGAACTATCATTTAGTTTAGATCTACCTTTGATCATCATCCATTATCATGAATCCTCTATCTCACCCTAGATTAATAACCACACCTACATTATTAGTTCAAATCAGGGAATAATGGTAATGCAATGATCATATAGGTGGTATTTTTCAAACCATTGCCCAAATAAACTACCAGTGATGAATGTGAGATGAAACAGGGTTGAATTCAAGAAACCACAAACATGAGGAATAGACATTAAATTTTTTTAAATTCAACATCAATACGATTTTTATGAATGATATGAACTGATAGGGAATAATCAACAAACATGTAAATCTATAATAAATAAATAAACCTTCAATACATGAATCAGTTTTTTTATCATGTTATTGATATGTGTTTGACCGTGGTAAAATAACGAGATAGAATCACATAAATCATATATACTAATTTGATTTCAGACCAATTAGTAATGAATAATGGTTATCTTTTTTTATTGTTTTATGGATCCATGATCGTCGATGGAAGTACAATCCTTGATCATGATCTGATCTGATGTTGTTGACCAGCAATCCTATAATATCTCCTCGCTAATGGAACATATAAATCCATATGTTATGTGGTTAACCATAGGGGTTTAAGAATATACATGTTTAAGTAGAGGTTTATTGATCTCTATTTCAAAATTAAAAATTAATTAATTAAATAATTATAATTTTTTATATACTCAGGATAGAACATTACTAAAATATCTAACGATAATAGTGATAATTTTATGCCTTGGTTAATGAACAAGATCTGAACTCAATAGAGGCAGCATATTTCTGATACACTACTCCATTTTACAGTTATTCCACCATTTATTGAATATTTTGATCATGTGAATTTTTCCTTTTTTTTATTTTTCATAAATAAATTCCAAGATCACATTTCCTCAGAATCTCATGTCACCATAACTCCTAGCTCCAAATAATAATACATATAACATTATGAATCAATATATAAAAAAACATTGTTGTTAAATCATGGATAAAAAATGAATTCTATATAGAGAAAGTGATTAATTATTGGATGTCATGATCTCATATATCATGATACATTTACAGTCAAGCCCTTTCACAGGACATTTTAAATCTGATGAGTAGGTATACACCCCAAACCCATTTAACTGAGGCTAACTAACTAATTCCCCTCTAGATATAATTGTTTCATTAATGAGATTTAGATAACTAGACACCATCAATATCTCTAGGTCCAATTCATTATTCATATAATGAATTATTGATTTAATTCAACAATAATTCTCTTTATCACAAAATATATGTATGGAGTAAATAATATAGATTTATCAGTATTTCCCATATAATCAAATAACATTTAATGTAGAACACCATATGTTGAAAAAATATATTTCTTAATGATAAAATATCTTTTTGATAAATAATATGCATATTTAGTGGAAATTTAATGTATAATGGTCATATGAAATTGAATATTTAAATTAAAAGTTAATGACTATAAAAATGAATAAAAAAGTTAATTTTAATTCTATACATGATAAAAATTATCATAAACCGTACTCATAAGTAATCCTAATATTATTGATAAAAAAATATCCCTAGTGTATTATAAGTAAAATAAATGTTTTTTCACTCATGAATAGAAATACCATAAAAATATCATTAAAATATACTTGAGGAAAATAAACTGCTTTACATTGAAAAATATTCTTAAAAAAAATGACCAAAAAATATTTTGAACATAATTTTATTGAAAACAAAATTTGAAACATATACAATAATATTTATAACATATAGTTTTTTAGGTTGGTAGGAAATTTTGTTCATGACGTAAGCGTAAAAAAAAAATTCCTTTCACATTTTTGGTAAATTTCTATCGGGCATTGTTTGTAGAACGCCATAAAGATTCTTATAAGAACACTATTAAAAAAATAAAATATTGTTAAAAATGTATTTCATAAATAATTTTTATAATTCTAAAAAAACTTTTTTTTAGTGATTTGGAAAACATGGGTATGGAATAAAATAGATTTTTTATCAAAGAGGGAAATAATGATGAATTTTCTTAAAAATATTTTCATAACTACTTCAAGTACCAATTAGTTTAAAATTGTAATATTAATGTAGAAAATTATGGAAAACCATAGGATAATAAAATAAAATGTTTTATTATCTAATGATAAATTAATTTCATTCAATGTAAAATCAATAATAAACAATCCAAATGAAAATGAATCATGAAATAAACCATTACAAGGATTATGATAATGAAGTTAGAATTAACCAATGAATTGTGTATTTGTATCAAATGTAAAAAGAAATTAATTTTTTTTTAAAAATTATATTCAAAATAAATACCACACATAATCTTATAATATCAAAAACAATGAAGATGTATTATAACCTAAGGTAAAAAAAATTTATATAAGAAATTTCATACTACATGGTATCTTTTATGTCAGGTCCCCTTAAATAATTCTTATTGAAACAAAAAATACCATTAATTTCTATTTAATCAGGATATTATAGGTCATAGTGGAAATATATAAACCATATTAATGAAATATGGTTCATAAAATTACAATATGACTCAATGGAGAGAAATTGAGATGAATTAACTTACCTCAATATTATTTTTGGGTGAATGTTATCAAAAATATTTTTTAATGTATTTAATGTATTATTAATTTAATATAAAACCATTTTTATATTTATAATATCATATATGATTCCCTTTTAATATTTGACCAAACATTTGTTTATAAAATTTCATTATTTTCACTGTTCGGATGTTAATTGCCTTACATTTTCATGATTGTTTTAAGGTGAACGTTATGAATATTGAAAATATTATATAGTTCCCAAAACTATAGAATTTTTTTCATGTTATAAAGAAATTTTTGTTTATTAGATAAAATTTTCTAATCGTTATTTACATTTTACCATTGATAATGGATCAAATTACTTTGTAGATATGGTAGGTCATACATATGCTCGAGCGACATTATCATTTCCTTAAGTGGTGAATGGGTAAGGGAGAAAGTGATGTATTAATTTTATAATATAAATATCATGTAATAAATATGAAATTTATTTATTAAATTTACCCTAACATAATTCCCTAAAATACGTAATTGAAAAATGAATCACATTGCTTCGCATGGCGGTAGTCCACCTTATACATGAGCGACATTATCGTAATTTAAAAAGCATGGAAAGTAATAAGTTATATTTCATATTATAATTAAATAATTATAATAATATAATATATATAATAAATACAAATAATCCATCATTATATATAATCATGAGATGCATTGATGGAAAAACAATAACATCACTTCATGAGGCGGTAGTCCACTGTACACATGGTCGTTGATTTTCATTCACATTTGATGGTGGGGTGGGGGGGATGGATGAAGGTTATTCCATTAACATAAGAAATATCATTTTAGTGTAGATACCATTTTTATTATAATATAATTTTTGAATAATATTTTATGGAGGTGGAATTATAAAAAAAATAAAAATACACTTTTAATAACGACACCACTTCTTCAATAACTTCTTTAGGTTTGTACCAAAATCGTCCCTATGTTGTATTTATGATCAATTAAAGTGATATATAATTTTTCCAGAGGATTAAGGAATTTATTGCAGAAAGAAGTGTCTAATTCAAATGGATTTTAACGTGTGAAAAGGGGAGGCGTGTTGTGGCCTTTTATAACATGGGTAGAGGATACTCATGGAATTTTGGAAAGACTCAATTACATATAAGTTTTTATCATGTGAAAATGCTTCTAAAATGAGTCATTATATAAATTTAATGATTATTAGGTAAAATATTTATTAATAAATTCTTCCTTGAGAAGTTTTATGTTCAATTAAACTGTTATATTTTTTTTCTAAACCATTTTAAATCAATTTTTTAATTAAATCTGGAAAATAATATTTACTACATTTACTACTAATAATTATAAAAAAAAATTACACTAGCAGATAATTTAAATTATTAATAATCCAAAAATTAAATCCCTTTGAACAATTTATATTTTAAAAACAATATAAAATAAAATTTATCCTGGAAAATAATTTTAATTAAAATTTAGTTTTTAATAAAAATTAATATTTATCTTTATTAATAGAAAAATGAAACACTTCATTAAAACAAAAACATTCACCCTTAGAGAATTATGATCTGATAATTAAAAAATGAAATAAATTTTCTCAAATAAAATTTCTTAATGTGGTAAAAGTTAAGTATAAATTATCTTCCAAAAGAATGACTAAACAACATTTAGAAAAAATATTATTTTCCTTGAAATAATTATTTTTTCATTCAAATGATTATTATTTTATTTTTAATAAATAGAGAAATATAATTTTCCAAATTTATTTAGTACTATTCATACACACTGGTATACTGATTAGATTTTAACATTATACTATATTATGATTTATTTAGACTTTGGATTATGTGTTATGTTTTCTATTGAATATATCAAATTTATTTAGTAAGAAATATATAATAAATCTCAGGGTGTTACATTTTCTTCTAAGATCTCAATTATGATTAATTTATTCTAACTAACCCATTTTCTCTTTAATATTCATGTGGTATTTCATTATATCGACCTTCAATAAATTACATCATCTTAATTTAATCTTGATCTCGATAATTAATGGTTTTATATTTGTAAATTCCATTATTAAAAAACCCAAATGGTAAAAAGATCTAAGAAAATTATTCACAAAATATTGAAATATATTGTAACATCCCAGGTAAATAAAGAATAAATCATTTTCATTTTTATTAATATTTATGAATTAAATATTAATTTTACTTTAATGGGGTTTCTATGTTCGATAGCATACCTGATATGCAACAAAGAGTTTCTTTGAAATTTTATGTTGCACACTAGTAATAAAATAATATTATTTTAAATGGTAGTTAACATGTAGCTGTTGTATTGGCGGGAATGAATGGAAATAACTAAAATATGATTATATAAGTTTGTTAAATGTTTTTACTTTATCCAATAACGGATAAAGGCTTAAAATATGAAAAGAATTCAATTTTAGGAATATATACTCTAACATTCCCTAAAGGTCGACTTATCGCCTTTTAATGGAGAACCATTTATAAATATTGTGTTGGTCACTATTATACATTCTATTGGACCAAATAAAATTCTTCTTTAGAATAGGGACATCAAAATTTACTTTGTGTGAATTTTTGGTATTTTTCCGATAAAGTTCATTTTTTAATGAATAGTGAAAAATGTTGTATTTTAATTCAAAACGACTTTTTAATATAATTTATTTATATTATTAGATTATATTTTGAATTGTTTTTAAAGTGAAATTAGAATATATTTTTACCATTTAATCCAATAGTGGTCGTTGGATTTTAATTTCACTTTGAAATTGGACTTAAACTAGTGTTAATCTTTTGATACTTATTGTTTCATAAAAACACGCTATTTGATCTGACATCGGGAATTAATTAATAAATTAATTAATTTAACACATATGTTTTTTATTTTTTAAAATAGGCATAATTTTTTAATTCCGAATATCAAATATAGCTTAGGGTGAAGATTTGGTATTTTTCTGAAAAACTTCATTTTTTGATGAATAGTGAAACCAATAAGTGGTCGTTAAAGAAAATGATTTTTCATTTAAATGAAACATTACCACTTCTGTGTTTTGATTTTCAAAAATCCGAAATACATGGTTGTCATTAATAAGTAAAATTTGGTTCAATTAGATTAAAATAATTTTTTGGTGAATAGTAACATTTAAGTTTTTAATCGCGATTAGAGGTAATTAGTGTAGTTTAAGGTAAAAATAATGTTTTAATAATATGAAATGACCTAGACACATGTCTTACCCATATTTGATGTGTAATGGCCGACCAAGACAATCCATGGGGCAACTTGGGGACCCCATGGAGCCACTTTGGTAGGAAAATGACAGTAATACCTTTTTATTTAAAGTTAAAATAAAAATGTCACAAACATGAGTTGTTTTACTAAAACAATTTTTAAATGGGGATATACAAGTCATATTTTTTACTATAAATATTCATTAGAAATATAAAAATATTTCCTACATCATGATATTTTATTTATAATTTTTAGACCTTAAATAAATTAAGTTATTTATGATACAAGGATGATGCAGTGATTACCTCATTATTTAACGATTTAAATAAAAATGAAAAGATAATGTTAAATATAAGACCTACACATGTCAAAAACCTATAGGATGGGTGTATTTCGAACTCTTATCACCTTATCCTCGAAATATATAATTTTGGGAACTTTTAAATCCGAAATGCATTTTATAATAAAGTAACCTTTTATAACTTTCCAAGAGTGCCCCTCCTCTCCTCTTATAAAAGGCCCCAACTTCTACCACCTTACCCACACTCCTCAAGACTTTGGCTCGTCCAAAAGCTGCCCATTTTGTCTCTCCACATCCCTCTTTTACTCTTAGAATCCTCACTTTGGGAAGAAGTCTTCCCAAGGAAGCCTTTGAGCTCAAATAAAAAAGAGTTGCCCGTTTAAAAGATAGTGTTTTCTCTTGTTTTCTTATGTTTTATTTTTCTTTTCCAACCCCCTAAACTCTTTTTATTCATTTCTTTTGTGACAGAACCAGTATCCTCAATATACTAGGATGTTGTTATAAGAAGTATTCTAGCTAAAATTACACACACCTACATCTAATGGTTAATGAACATACTGTTTCTATGGATGGAGAATTTCTGCCTCGCGAAACGATGACTGTTGAACACTCATATAACTCCTTCAAAGTTGGACATTAAGATGTAACTATATTTATATATGATATATAATATGTTTATGTTTTACTTAAGCTTCTGTATTTTTCATTTATGGAACACCTTTATGGTTTCCATTATGGGTAAACGCGATATCTTCATTTTAGGAAGTGCGGACTACCGCCCCCTCAATGTGATTTGATTCATTAATTATGTATGTGGGATGTATAAAGTATGGATTTAAAGTTATTATATTTGATTTTATACTGGATTTATAATATACCTTTATACCATTATTATTTATTTTCATTAAAGTATGATATAGAAATTAATGTAGCGTTCATGCGTACGTACGGCTTACCGTCTCCATAAACGGTGCATTTCATTTCTTATCCCCAAATGTAATGTACTATTATAGGTACATATATATAATGTATATATATGATGTATGTTACATCTAAATGATGAATATAATTCTGGAATTAAAATATAAATATCTGTCATTTAGTTCTAGTTCCATTAATATGACATAGAAATGAAAGTAGCATTCATGCGTATGTACGGCTTACCATCTCCACGAACGGTGCATTTTATTTATTACCTATAAATGATTATGTAATATTATAAATGAATGTATATAATGGATATATATTATATATGATATCAAAATCATGAATATAATTCTTGATATAATGGATATTTTACCACATGAACAACTTGTAATTATAAAGAGTTCATTTTTGAATCAAGTACCAATAATCGACAAAATGACCATTATTAACTTAAATAATTATATAGTGTTCATAACATGGTAATAAGTGATTTAGAAGGAATAATGAACTTGAAAAAAGTTTTTAATCAAGTAGAAATTAACTCATGTTTATGATTCAGGACGTTAATGAACGATCAAGTCAAGTCGGACCCAAGGTATGGGACTTCATCTCAATCTCCTTTCATTGAGGCATACTTTTGTTTTATACACAACCTTATTTTATACGGTGTATAACCCCCTTTGACTTTTACATTTATCCAAAAGAAATCTTTTTTTATACGAAGCGTTTTACTAAACGACAAAAGGGAATGTTTTTGTCGTACGTATGCGGCGACAACGACTTCTCCGCTGTTGTGACCATTATTTGAGTTTCGGCTTCCTCTACAAGCCATACATATTTTTTAAATGAAAAATAAATACCATGTTTTACTTTTATTTTATTTTGATATTGAGAATGGTTTTTATAATGTTTTTTATATAAATGTGTTGTATTGATAACTTGTGAATGAAAAGTGGAAATGTTATGTTTCCTTTCTGCATGTTTTATGTGATACAATTATGTTATGGTTCTTGGGCATTGTTATGAAGATGGGTGGTTTCGTGATAAACTAAGGGCGGGTGAGCCCAATATAGCTCTCCAATGCTTTGGGTAACGCGAAGGTGTTAAACATTAAGGTTTCTCCTAAGAGATTTATGGAATATACTGTGATGGGTATTCCAAATGTAACCAAGAGGGTTACTCCCTACATAAGAATTTTATGAATGCCTTAAGTTACCTTTTTGTCTTATGATTTCTATGATTTATTCATGATTTGATGAGGTATGTTAAAGTACTTGTGTTTTATGAGTAAAGTATGATTTCATTGATTCTTATGTGAACATGTACTCATGTTTCCTTTCTATGTTTTTATATCCCTTACTGAGATTTTTATGCTCATCCCAAGTTTATGAAAAGTATTTCACAGGTCAAGGGAAAGGTACATGATATGATGATAGTTTCAAGGAAGTGTCAAGAAAGAATCCATGTTTTATTTTAAATATGTTTCTGTTGATGGGGAAAAATGAATACTATCTTTTATTGTAACCACTTTGTTTAAATGTGGGATGTAATACATGATTTATGATCTAATTCTCTAAAACACTAAACCTAAAAATATCCTCAACGTGTATTATTGAAGTAACTCAAGATTATGTAATGTTTAAGGCTGGGGCCTTAAAGTTGGCATCAGATATCGGTTTAGATAACTTTAGGAGTTATAATTCTATTAAAGGATTATCCAAAAATATTTTATTTATGGTATTATTGAAATGATATATCATTTAAAGATTACCATGTGGATTCTCCTAAGAAATTTATGGGTTAAGAATGGTTTTTCATAGAGGAAACAGAACATATTTTCTGGGAAGGCATACAGAGGGAAATTACTTTTCAAACCGGCATCCTCAGATGGTCAGAATCCGAATTGAACAGTTTTTTGCAGTGATGGCCCAGTTGACTCAGGTGATAAATCATTGTTGTGTTTACTAACAATATTTTGGTGTTTTATAAAAGTAATGAGGAGCATGAAAGACATTTAAGGGTTATTTTTCAAACCTTAAAAGAATAGAAATTGTACGGTAAATTCAGAAAGTGTGATTTTTGGTTGCAACAAATTTCTTTCCTTGGTCATATTGTTTTTAAAGATGGGATAACGGTTGATCCTTCACAAATAAAGGTTGTGAAAGAATGGCCAAGACCCACAAATGTAACTGAGATTCGTATATTCATTGGTTTGGAAAGCTATTACCAAAGGTTTGTTAGAAATTTTTCACAGTTATCTAGTCCAATGACTAAGCTAACTCGGAAGGGTGTTACGTTTATCTGGAAAAAAGAATGTGATGATTGTTTTCAGGAACTGAAAAGAAGATTGGTGAATACTCCAGTTTTGGCACTACCTTCCAGGACTGGAGAGTTTGTTATCTACAGTGATGAATCATTGAATGGACTTGGTTAGATCTTAATGGTTAACGATCAGGTATCAGTGAAAACTTCTCTATCAGACAGAATTAAGAAAGCATAGAAGCAAGACAACGAGTTGTAGAAAAAGGTAGAGCTGGTTCAGAAGGGTAAGTTGTCTGAATTAAATATTGATAATGAATTTGTTTTGAGATTTGTGAAGAGATTGTGTGTGCCGTGTGATTCACAATTGAAGAGATATTTGTTATGTGAAGATCATAGTTCTTCGTTTTCATTCCATCCTGGAAGTACTAAGATGTATAGAGATCTTCGGGAGTATTACTGGTGGGATGGAATAAAAAGGGATATTGCTGATTTTACTATGAAGTGTATGACTTGTCAACAGGTTAAAGAAGAGCGGCAGTTACCAAAAGGGATGCTTTAGCCTTTACTAGTGCCAGAGTGGAAATGGGAAAATATATCCATGGACTTTGTTGTGGGATTTCCAAAGACACCTCGAGGTAAAATGCAATCTGGGTTATTGTTGATCGATTAACTAAATTTACTCATTTCCTTCCTATACAAGATACTTTTTCTTAGATCAACTTTCTCATTTTTATCATAAAGATATAGTCAGGTTAAATGGAGTTCCTCTCTCCATTGAATCTGACTGTGATCCCAGGTTCACTACTACCTTTTGGAAAGGCCTTCAAAAGTCGTTGGGTACTGAATTAAATTTTAGTACATCTTTTCATCCTCAATCAAATGGGAAGTCAGAACGAACAATTTAGACTTTGGAGGATATGATACATGCTTGTTCAATGGATTATCATGGATGTTGGGACCAACATCTTTCTTTGGTTTAATTTTCATATAATAACACTTTTCATTCCAGTATACAGATGGCACCGTTTGAGGCATTATATGGGAAGCAGTGTCGAACTCCAACTTTCTGGGATGAAGTTGGTGAAAGGAATCTGATGGGAACAGAATTGGTAGAAAAGATGGTAGAAAAGGTTCAGTTGATTCAGAAACACATGATAACAGCCTAGAGTAGGCAGAAGAGTTATGCGGATAACCGGAGGAAGGATCTATCATTCGAGGTAGGTGATCATGTCTTTCTCAAAGTTTCACCATGGAATAGTGTGATGTGATTTGGTAAGAAAAGAAATCTGAGTCCAAGGTTCATTATACCATATGAAATTTTGGAGAAAGTTGGATCAATTTCATACTGAGTGGCTTTACCTCCAATTTTATCTCAGGTACACAATTTTTTTCAAGTATCGATGTTGGGGAAGTATATGCCAGATCCATCTCATGTTTTTAGCCCAGAGGTAGATCAGTTGGAAGAGAATATCTCTTATAAAGAACAACTCGTCCAGTTACTTGACCGTAGAGAGAAAGTGTTGCAGAATAAGGTAATTCACCAGGTTAATGTTTTATGGAAAAACCATATGGTTGAAGAGGAAACATGGGAACCTGAAAATTCTATGAGGGATAAATACCCCCACTTATTTCGATAAGTGAATAAAATTGCGAGGACACAATTCCCAAAAGGGGGGAAAGATGTAACATCCCAGGTAAATAAGGAATAAATCATTTTCATTTTTATTAATATTTATGAATTAAATATTAATTTTACATTGGGGTTGCTATGTTCGATAGCGTACTCGATACGCAACAAAGAGTTTCTTTGAAATATTACATTGCACACTAGTAATAAAATAATATTATTTAAAATGGTAGTCAACACGTAGCCGTTGTATTGGCTGGAATGAATGGAAATAACTAAAATATGATTATATAAGTTTGTTAAATGTTTTTACATTTATCCGATAAAGGATAGAGGCTTAAAATACGAAAAGAATTCAATTTTTGGCATATATACTCTAACATTCACTAAAGGTCGACTTATCGCCTTTTGATGGAGAACCTTTTATAAATATAGTTTTGGTAACTCATATACATTCTACTGGACCAAATAAAATTCTTCTTTAAAATAGGGACTTCAAAATTTAATTGTTGTGAATTTTTGATATTTTTCCGATAAAGTTCATTTTTTAATGAATAGTGAAAATGTTGTATTTTAATTCAAAACCTCTTTTTAATATAATTTATTTATATGATTAGATTATATTTTGAATTTATTTTAATGTTCAATTAGAATATATTTTTACCATTTAATCCAATAGTGGTCGTTGGAATTAATTTCACTTTGAAATTGGACGTAAACTAGTGTTAATCTTTTGATACATATTGTTTCATAAAAACACGCTATTTTCTCTGACATTGAGAATTATTTATTAAATTAATTAATGTAACTTATATGTTTTGAATTTTTTAAAATAGACATAATTTTTTATTTCGGAATATCAAATATAGATTAGGGTGACGTTTTGGTATTTTTCTGAAAAACTTCAATTTTTGATGAATAGTGAAACCACTAAGTGGTAGTTAAAGAAACTGATTTTTCGTTTAAATGAAACATCGCCACTTATGTGTTTTGATTTTCAAAAATCCGACATACATGGTTGTCATTAATAAGTAAAATGTGGTTCAATGAGATTAAAATAATTTTTTGGTGAATTCTAACTTTTAAGTTTTTAATCACGATTAGAGGTAATTAGTGTAGTTTAAGGTAAAAATAATGTTTTAAAAATCTGAAATGACCTAGACACATGTCCTACCCTTATTTAATGTGTCATTTCCGACCAAGACAATCCATGAGTCAACTTGGGGACCCCATGGAGCCACTTTGGTAGGTAAATGGCATTAATACTTTTTTATTTAAAGTTAAAATAATAATGTCACAAACATGAGTTGTTTTACTAAAACAATTGTTAAATGGGGTTATACATGTCATATTTTTGACTATAAATATTAATTATAAATATAAAAAGATTCCCTACATCATGTTATTTTTTTATAATTTTTAGAAATTAAATAAATTAAATTATTTAGGATACCATGATGATGCAGCGATTACCTCCTTATTTAACGATTTAAATAAAAATGAAAAGATAATGTAAAATATAAGACCTACACATGTCAAAAACCTATTGGATGGGTGGATTTATAACTCTTATAACCTTATCCTCCAAATATATAATTTTGGGACCTTTTAAATCCGAAAATAATTTTATAATGAAGTATCCTTTTATAACTTTCCAAGAGTTCCTCTCCTCTCCTCTTATAAAAGGCCCCCACTTCTACCACCTTACCCACACTCCTCAAGAATTTGGCATGTCCAAAACCTGACAATTTTGTCTCTCCACATCCCTCTCTTACTCTTAGAAGCCTCACTTTGGGCAGAAGTCTTTTCAAGGAAGCCTTTGAGCTCAAATGAAAAAGAGTTACCCTTTTTAATGGTAGTGTTTTCTCTTGTGTTCATATGTTTTATTTTGCTTCTCCAACCACCTAACCTCTTTTTATTCATTACTTTTTTGACAAAATAAGTATCCTCAATATACTAGGATGTTGTTATAAGAAATATTCGAGCTACACTTACAAAAACCTTCATCCAATGGTTAATGAACATACTGTTTCTGTGGATGGCGAATTTCTGCCTCACGAAACGATGATTCTTCAACACTCATATGACACATTAAAAGGTGGCCATTAAGATGTCACTATATTTATATATGATATATAATATTTTTATGTTTTACTTAAGCTTCTGTATTTTTTATTTATGGAATACCTTTATGGTTTCCATTATGGGTAAACGCGATATCTTCATTTTAGGTAGTGCGGACTACCGCCCCCACAATGTGATTTGATTCGTTAATGCCCTACGTGGGACGTATAAAGAATGGATTTAATGTTATTATATATTAGGTTATACTGGAATTATAATATACCTTTATATTATTATTATTTCTTTTCATTAAAGTATGAGATAGAAATGAAAGTAGTGTTCATGAGTAGGTACGACTTACCGTCTCAATGAACGGTGCATTTCATTTCTTATCCCCAAATGTACTGTACTATTATAAGTACATATATATAATGGATATATATGATTTATGTTACATCTAAATGATGAATATAATTCTGGAATTAAAATACACATATCTCTCATTTAGTTATAGTTCCATTAATATGACATAGAAATGAAAGTAGTGTTAATGCGTACGTACGGCTTATTGTCTCCATGAACGGTGCATTTTATTTAGTACCTCTAAATGATTATGTAATATTATAAATTCATGTATATACTAGATATATGATATATATGATATCTAAATCATGAATATAATTCTTGATATAATGGATATTTTACCACATGAACAACTTGTAATTATAAAGAGTTTATTTTTGACTCAAGTACCAATGATCGAAAAAACGACCATTATTAACATAATTAATTATATAGTGTTCATAACATGGTAATAAGTGATGTAAAAGGAATAATGAATTTGAAAAAGGTTCTTAAGAAAGTAGAAATTAACTCATGTTTATGATTCAGGACGTTAAAGAACGATCGAGTCATGTCGGACCCAAGGTATGGGACTTCGTCTCAATTTCCTTTCATTGAGGCATAATTTTGTTTTATACATAACCTTATTTAATATGGTGTATAATCCCCTTTGACTTTTACTTTTATTCAAAATAATTCTTTTTTATACGAAACATTTTACTATACGACAAAAGGGAATGTTTTTGTCGTATGTATGCGGCGACAATGAATTCTCTACCGCAATGACTATTATTTGAGTTTTGGCTTCCTCTACAAGCCATATATTTTTGTAAATGAAAAATAAATACCATGTTTTACTATTCTTTTATTTTGGTATTGAAAATTGTTTTCGTAATGGTTTTTATATCAATGTGTTGTATTGATATCTTGTGATCGAAAAGTGGAAGTGTTGTGTTTCCTTTATGCATGTTTTATTTGATACGATTATGTTATGGTTCTTGGGAATTGTTATGAAGATTGGTGGTTCCATGATAAACTAAGGGCGGGTGAGCCCGATATAGCTCTCTGATGCATTGGGTAACGCGAAGGGTTAAACATTAAGGTTTCTCCGGAGAGATTTAGGGAATATACTGTAATGGGTATTCCAAACCTAACCAAGAGGGTTACTCCCTACGTAAGAATGTTAAAAATGCCTCAAGTTACCTTTATGTCTTATGATTTCTTTGATTTATTCATGATTTGATGAGCTATGTTAAAGTACTTATGTTTTATGAGTAATGTATGGTTTCATTGATTCTTATGTGTACATGTACTCATGTTTCCTTTCCATGTTTTTATATCCCTTACGGAGCTTTTTATGCTCATCCCAAGTTTTTGAAATGTTTTTCACAGGTCAAGGGAAAGGTACATGATATGATGATAAAGTCAAGGAAGTTTCAAGAAAGAATCCATGTTTTATTTTAAATATGTTTCCGTTGATGGGGAAAAATGAATACTATATTTTATTATAACCACTTTGTTTAAATGTGGAATGTAATGCATGATTTATGATCTAATTCTCTAAAACACTAAACCTGAAAAGATCCTCAACGTGTATTCTTGAAGTAACTCAAGATTAAGCAATGTTTAAGGAAGGGGCCTTATAGTTGGTATCAGAGTTCGGTTTAGATAACTTTAGGAGTTAGAATTCTATTAAATGATTATTCAAAAATATTTTATTTATGGTATGATTGAAATGATATAACATTAAAAGATTACCATGTTGCCTCCCCTAAGATATTTCTGTGTTAAGAATGGTTTTTCATAGAGGAAACATAATAGATTTTTTGGAACGGCATACAGAGGGAAATGACCTTTCAAATCGGCATCCTGATATGGTCAGAATCAGAATTGAACAGTTTGTTGCAGTGATGTCCCAGTTGACTTAGGAGATAAATCTTGGTTGTGTTTACTAAAAATATTTTGGTGTTTTCTAAAAGCAAAGAGGAGCATGAAATACATATGAGGGTTATTTTACAAACCTTAAAAGAAGACAAATTGTATGGGAAATTCAGCAAGTGTGAGTTTTGGTGGAAAAAAATTTCTTTCCTTTGTCATATTGTTTCTAAATATGGGATAACTATTGATCCTGTAAAAACAAAGGTTGTGGAAGAATATCAAAGACCCACAAATGTAACTGAGATTTGTATCTTCCTTGGTTTAGCAGGCTATTACCAAATGTTTGTTAGAAATTTTTCATGGTTATCTAGTCCAATGACTAAGATATTTCGGAAGGTTGTTAAGTTTATCTGGACAAAATAATGTGATGATTGTTTTCAGGAACTGATAAGAAGATTGAGGAATGATCCTGTTTTGGCACTACCTTCCAGTAATGGGGAGTTTGTTATCTATAGTGATGCTTCATTGAAAGGAATTGGTTGCTTCTTAATGTAGAATGATCAGGTATCAGTGAAATCTTCTCTATCAGACAAAATTAAGTAAGCACAGAAGCAATAGAGCTAGTTGTAGAAAAAGGTAGAGCTGTTTCAGAAGGGTAAGTTGCCTGAATTCAATATTGATAATTATTTTGTTTTGATATTTGGGAAGAGATTGTGTGTGCCGTGTGATTCACAGTTGAAGAGAGATTTGTTATGTGAAGCTCATAGTTCTCCATTTTCAGTCCATCCTGGCAGTACTAAGATATATAGAGATCTTCGGGAGTATTACCGGTGGGACGGAATGAAAAGGGATATTACTGATTTTACTATGAAGTGTATGACTTTTCAACAGGTTAAAGTAGAGCGGCAGTTACCAAAAGGGATACTTCAGCCTTTACCAGTGCCAGAGTGGAAATGGGAGAATTTATCCATGGACTTCGTTGTGGGATTTACAAAGACACATTGAGGTAATAATGAAGTATGGTTTATTGTTGATCGATTAACTAAATATACTCATTTCCTTCCTATACAAGATACTTTTTCCCCATATCAACTTTCTCGTTTGTATCATAAAAAGATAGTCTGGTTACATGGAGTTCCTCTATCCATTGTATCTGACCATGATCTCAGGTTCACTTATAACTTTTGGAAAGGCCTTTAGAAGTCGTTGGGTACTAAATAAAATTTTAGTACAACTTTTCATCCTCAATCATATGGGAAGTCACAACGAACAATTCATACATTGGAGGATATGATATATGCTTGTTCGATGGATTATCATGGAAGTTGGGACCAACATCTTTCTTTGGTTGAATTTTCATGTAATAACAGTTTTCATTCTAGTATACAGATGGCACCGTTTGAGGCATTATATGGGAAGCGGTGTCGAACTCCAACTTTCTAGGATGAAGTTGGTGAAAGGAAGATGATGGGACAAGAATTGGTAGAAGAGATGGCAGAAAATGTTCAGTTGATTCAGAAACACATGAGAACAGCTCAGAGTAGGCAGAAGAGTTATGCGGATAACCGGAGGAAGGATCTATCTTTCGAGGTAGGTGATCACGTCTTTCTCAAAGATTCGCCATGGAAAAGTGTGATGAGATTTGGTAAGAAAGGAAAGCTGAGTCCAAGGTTCATTTGACCATATTAAATTCTTGGGAAAGTTGGATCATTTGAATACCGAGTGGCTTTCTCATCATGTTTATCTCAGGTACACAATGTTTTCCATGTTTTGATGTTGAGGAAGTACATGCCAGATCCATCTCATGTTTTCAGCCCAGAGGTAGTTCAGTTGGAAGATAATATCTCTTATGAAGAACAACCAGTCCAGATACTTGACCGTAGAGATAAAGTGTTGCGGAATAAGGTAATTCACTCGGTAATGGTTTTATGGAAAACCCATATGGTTGAAGAGGCAACATGGGAATCTGAAAATGCTATGAGGGATAAATACCCCAACTTATTTTGATAAGTGAATAAAATTGCGAGGATGCAATTCCCAAAAGGGTGGAAGGATGTAACATCCCAGGTAAATAAGGAATAAAGCATTTTCATTTATATTAATATTTATGAATTAAATATTAATTTTACATTAAAGGGGTTTCTATGTTCGATAGCGTACCTGATACGAAACAATGATTTTCTTTGAAATCTTATGTTGTACACTAGTAATAAAATAATATTATTTTAAATGGTAGTTAACATGTAGTTGTTGTATTGGAAGGGATGAATGGAAATTACTAATATATGATTATATAAGTTTGTTAAATGTTTTTACATTTATCTAATAAAGGATAAAGGCATAAAATACGAAAAGAATTCAATTTTAGGCATATGTACTCTAACATTCACTAAAGGTCGACTTAGCGCATTTTGATGGAGAACCGTCTATAAATAAAGTTTTGGTCACTATTATACATTCTATTGGACCAAATAAAATTCTTCTTTAGAATAGGGACATAACAACTTACTTTGTGTGATTTTTTTGTATTTTTCCTATAAAGTTCATTTTTAATGAATAGTGAAAAATGTTGTATTTTAATTCAAAACCTCTTTTTAATCTAATTTATTTATATGATTAGATAAGATTTTTAATTGGTTTTAAAGTGAAATTATAATATATTTTTACCTCTTAATCCAATAGTGGTTGTTGGAATTAATTTCACTTTGAAATTGGACTTAAACTAGTGTAAATCTTTTGATACTTATTGTTTCATAAAAACACGCTATTTGCTTTGACAACAGGAATTAATTATTAATTTAATTAATGTAACATATATGTTTTGAATTTTGTAAAATAGACATCATTTTTTAATTCAGAATATCAAATATAACTTAGGGTGTTGTTTTGGTATTTTCTGAAAAACATCAATTTTTGATGAATAGTGAAACCACTAAGTGGTAGTTAAAGAAACAGATTTTTCATTTAAATGAAATGTTGCCACTTCTTTGTTTTGATTTTCAAAAATCCGACATACAGGGTTGTCATTAATAAGTAAAATGTGGTTCAATGAGATTAAATTAATTTTTTTGTGAATTGTAACTTTTATGTTTATAATTGTGATTAGAGGTAATTAGTGTAGTTTAAGGTAAAAATAATGTTTTAATGATATTAAATGACCTAGAAACATGTCCTACACTTATTGTATGTTTCATGGCCGACTGCGACAATCCATGGGTCAACATGGTGACCCCATGGAGCCACCTTGATAGGAAAATGACATTAATACCTTTTTATTTAAAGTTAAAATAAAAATGTCACAAACATGAGTTGTTTTACTAAAACAATTTTTAAATGGGGTTATAAAAGTCATATTTTTTACTATAAATATTCATTAGAAATATAAAAAGATTTAATACATCATGATATTTTTTTTTATAATTTTTATACATTAAATAAATTAAATTATTTATGATACCATGATGATGGAGTGATTACCTCATTATTTAATGATTTAAATAAAAATGTTATGATAATGTAAATTATAAGACCTACATATGTAAAAACCCTATTGGATGGGTTTATTTAGAACTCTTATCACCTTATCCTCTAAATATATAATTTTAGGACATTTTAAATCCGAAAATCATTTTATAATAAAGTAATTTTTTATAACATTCCAATAGTGCCCCTCCTCTCATCTTATAAAAGGCCCCCACTTCTACAACCTTACCCACACTCCTCAAGCATTTGGCTCGGAAAACCCTGCCAATTATGTCTCTCCACATCCCTCTCTTACTCCTAGTACCCTCACTTTTGGCATAAGTCTTCCCAAGGAATCCATTGATCTCAAATCAAAAAGGGTTACCCGTTTTAATGGTAGTGTTTTCTCTTGAGTTCTTATGTTTTATTTTGCTTCTACAACCCCCTAAACTCTTTTTATTAATTTCTTTTATGACAAAACCAGTATCCTAAATATACTAGGATTTTTTTATAAGAAGTATTTTAGCTACACTTACACACAAATACATCTAATTGTTAAAATATATTGTTTCTATGGACGAAGAATTTCTGCCTCACGAAACGATGATTGTTCAAAACTCATATAACACCTTCAAAGGTGGCCATTAAGATGTCACTATATTTATATATGATATATAATATGCTTATGTTTTACTTAAGCTTCTGTATGTTTCATTTATGGCATACCTTTATGGTTTCCATTATGGGTAAACGTGATATCTTCATTTTAGGAAGTGTGGACTACCGCCCCATCAAAGTGATTTGATTCGTTAATGCCCTATGTGGGGATGTATAAAGGATGGATTTAAAGTTATTATATATTATTTTATACTGTAATTATAATATACCTTTATATCATTATTATTTCTTTTCATTAAAGTATGACATAGAAATGAAAGTAGCATTCATGCGTACGTACGGTTTACCGTCTCCATGAATGGTGCATTTCATTTCATATCCCCAAATGTAATGTACTATTATAAGTACATATATATAATGGATATATATGATGTCTGTTACATATAAATGATTAATATATTTTTGTAATTAAAATATACATATCTCTCATTTAGTTCTAATTCCATTAATATGACATAGAAATGAATGTAGCGTTCATGCGTACGTACGACTTACCATCTCCATGAACGGTGAATTTTATTTCTTACCTCTAAATGATTATGTAATATTATAAATTCATGTATATACTGGATATATGATATATATGATATCAAAATAATGAATATAATTATTGATATAATGGATATTATACCACATGAACAACTTGTAATTATAAAGAGTTTATTTTTGACTCAAGTACCAATGATCGACAAAACGACCATTACTAACTTAAATAATTATATAGTTTTCATAACATGGTAATAAGTGATGAAAAAGGAATAATGAACTTGAAAAAGGTTCTTAAGAAAGTAGAAATTAACTCAATTTTATGATTTAGGGCGTTAAAGAACGATCGAGTCAAGTGGGACCCAAGGTACGGGACTTCGTCTCAATCTCCTTTCATTGAGGCATACTTTTGTTTTATACATAACATTATTTTATATGGAGTATAAACCCCTTTGACGTTTACGTTTATTCAAAAGGAATTTTTTTAATACGAATCGTTTTACTAAAAGACAAAAGTGACTTTTTTTTCGTACGTATGCGGAAACAACAACTTCTCTGCCGTTGTGATCGTTATTTGAGTTTCGGCGTCCTCTACAAGACATACATTTTTTTAAATGAAAAATAAATACCATGTTTTACTTTTCTTTTATTTTGGTATTGAAAAAGGTATTCATAATGTTTTTTATATCAATGTGTTGTATTGATATCTTGTGATTGAAATGTGGAAATGTTATATTTCCTTTATACTTGTTTTATGTGATACGATTATGTTATGGTTCATGAGGATTGTTATGAAGATGGGTGGTTCCGTGATAAAATAAGGGAGGGTGAGCCCGATATAGCTCTCCAATGCATTGGGTAATGCAAAGGTTTTAAACGTTAAGGTTTCTCTGAAATGATTTATGGAATATACTGTGATGGGTATTCCAAATGTAACCAAGAGGGTTACTCCCTACGTAATAATGTTATGAATGCCTCAAGTTACCTCTATGTCTTATGATTTCTATGATTTATTCACTATTTCATGAGGTATGTTAAATTACTTATTTTTATGAGTAAAATATGATTTCATTGATTCTTATGTGTACATGTACTCATGTTTCCTTTCCATGATTTTATATCCCTTACTGATCTTTTTTATTCTCATCCCAAGTTTTTGATATGATATTCACAGGTCAAGGGAAAGGTACATGATATGATGATAGTGTCAAAGAAGTTTCAAGAAAGAATTTATGTTTTATTTTAAATATGTTTCCGTTGATGGGGAAAATGAATACTATCTTTTATTGTAACCACGTTGTTTAAATGTGAGATGTAATGCATGATTTATGATCTAATTCTCTAAAACTCTAAACCTGAAAAGATCCTCAATGTGTATTCTTGAAGTAACTCAAGATTAAGTAATGTTTAAGGCTATGGCCTTATAGTTATATAAGAATGGTCATACAAAATAAAATATAACTAGGTTTCTATGTAGCATAACATGGAAGTTAATTTATCATATTGACATTGAATAAAATTGTAATTCATAGATAGAGGGTGATATATGTCATCGATCACTAGAATATAAATGATCAATATAAATTCAACTACCAAAAAACCATTAATATTTGATGTGTCAAAATAACATTGATTCAATAGATATAACGGTAATATAATATCATTTTTTTCTGATGGTTATTTTAATAATAATGTGGAATTATTTTACTATCTAGGAATATAATAAAATATACTTACTCAACACATTTCTGTATGTACATTATCATTTTTTGGTTGTGAATAGATTAATTTAATCTTCCCATCTTACTCCAGGAAATTAATTTTCAAATGTAATTTTTATTCATTAGTTACTAAAATTAACATTTAAATAGAACATAAGATCCATAAAAGAGTGATAAGTATTTCTACATATTTCCAAATATTTTTAAAATAAAATATGGTTATCTAAAGTTATTATTATCTAAACCTTAGTAATGAAACCACTTGTTAATAATTAATATTTATTCATTAAATCATTTAAATAAAAATAATGACATATTGACCTTAACATCACGTAGTCCAATAATATGAACTAAACCCTTATCATTCATCAATTATAGGTAAATTCTCTAAGACCTTTCCAAATATGATGGGTTTCCCCCCAATATGCTGGTTTACAGTTTTATAAAACCATATTAATATAATTTGTGTTTCATTGCCCATTTTTGATAACCCAGAATAACTACAACATAAAAGATAAGATAAACCCTAAATACTAGCAATACCTTTAATATTATGTCCATAAAATTTAGTGGAATTATTCTTCAAATAAATCATTCATCTAATTAACTAGTGGGTGGTATTCCCATAAAAGTTTCATAAATATATTTAATCAAGTTATATTAAAACTGACCCAAATATTAAATTTTGATGTCTATGACTTTGAATGTATGATCATCATTAAACTCATAAATCCATGATTGTATCTATAAATTTTATTTTAATAAAGAAATATAAAATTCATAAATTGAAAATAATCCTTAGATGTTTGATAAATCTTATAACCAAAATACCATATAGAAAATGACTTCCTTAATTTAATTCATTAATTATAATATATAAACACTTCAATAATTTAATTTTAGTATATGACCATTCTTGTTCATGGGGATGAACTTTAAAAGATTTAAATGACTCAGATGATTCCAAGGTCCCAAAAATTTATGGAAAACAATTAAAAATGGATCCCAATGATGAAATTTATTTCATTTCAGCAAAAAAATTAACTTTTCCTTGGTAAATAATTTCTTTATATCATTATTTTGGAACATTAATATTTTAATGTTCTCTTGAGACAATTTTTTGTGTGTCTCATTCCATATTTCAAACATGAAATACATTTATCCATATTTATTCATGTTCTCCACCAGTCATGATCTTAAATAAATCTATCCTTTTCTTATTTCATATGTTCAGGAGTTGGTTCATGTATTTTCATTAACCATATTTTTTTATAGCTAATTTTGTATAATCCTGATATATTTCACTAATATCATCATCATATTTTTTTACTTATTTTCAACAATTTTTCCTTAATATTCAATGATAACATGGTTCATTTAGATTTCATCCATTGACTAAAACCAAAAAACATAGTGCGAGAAACAATAATCATAGTGGTAAAAAAATAATCACGAGGAATCATTTATTAGATGTATAAATCAACACTGCTTATTTTCAATTTAATACACCTTAATTTTAAACTCTGTAATTCATTATAATCATATATCAAAATCCTTCACATTATTTTTAAATAAAAATTTAATTATCCAAGGCATATCTACAAGGAGTGTCAAAGTATGTGAAAAATAAGGATCATTATTTTGTTACATGTAATGCTCGAGTCAATCCTAAAAAATCTCATTTAGAGTCATGACACTGAGGTACATCTATTACAAAACCTCATCCTTTTATAATATCCGTACATGGATTTATTTCAATTTACTAACACATAATACCTACGATACCAAACATTAGGATTTTATTCTATACATTTCCTCAAAGTGTATTATAGGGTTATGTTCCCTAATCTATATTTTCCTTTAATATGGTTCATATAGTATCTTCTAAACATCCTATGATACATAATTTAATTACATCATCCCCAATAACATGAATCTGGTTTCTACTTTATTACATTAGTATATGATACATGAAATCTCATTCTAAAGGACCAAATAGTTAATTTGTCTTTCTAAACATGAAACATACATGATTCACATATTATATATGAATTTTCAAATGATAACATTATTTTTTCCTAGAATATCTTTACACCCTCTAGAATTTTCTTTTCATATCATCCATATTACATGAAATGGATTCCTAGTAAATGGAAAAAATAATGATTGACTCAAATGATAAATAAAATATTCATAAAGTTGAAATTATAAAGATTAAATTAACAATATTAATTAAGGCCAAATAAATCTGGAATGCAAAATATCTAAGCACAAATTTCCTTTAATAAATAACAATAAAATCATGATTACACTATATATATTGAATATGTAATGGTAAATATCTGAATAAACATTTCATTTAAATAACATTAATATCATGAATAGATAATTAAAAAAACTACATGACAAGGTAAATAACTTAAAACCCATGTCATCTAATCAATAAACTGATATTATAACAAATTCATAAATATTTTGATTCTTAAAATTTCAGGGATTATAATAAATGATTTCATAAGGAATTAAATTATTAATTATTAGATTTCATGAAATCATTAATCATGATACCTCTACAATCATTAACATTCGTAAGATAGTTTAAAACTAATGGTTATGTGTGCACCATAAACACATTTAACTATAGCTATCCATTGATTCATCCCCTGAGACTAACGATCCATCAAGGGGATATCTATTACTTGTAACACCCATATTCTCATGTCCATCAAAACCCTCATATATTTAATTATTGATTTAATTCATGAATAATGTACCTTATCATAAAATATTTTAGTCAAGTAAATAATAATGATAAATAAATATTTCCCCGGATAATAAAATTAACTAAAGTATTAACAATGTATTTAAAAGTTATTTATTGTTTAAGAAATAAAAATTACCAAGAAATTTTTTTATATTAAGGGTAAATTTAATGTTCAAAGATCACAAGAACGATATTATTTCAATAAAATGATAATGACTACAAAAATGGGTCACGAAAATGAATTTAAATACATTACTTAGTCAGAATTATCATAAACCAACCATTTAAATAATAAGGATCAAATTAATAAAACATATCCCAATAAGATTATAATTAAAATATAGTGTTGTTGTCATTAATGAATAGAAATTCAATCAAATTTTCATTAGAAATATTATTGAAAAAATTAACCCTTTTGTGTTGTAAATATTTTTAAAACAAAAAGTAAAAAAAATTAATATAAATTTATTTGGAAATAAACTTCATAACATATAAAGGAATATTTAAAACATTTAGGTTTCATGATGGTGGGGAATTATGTTCATACCGTATGAATTAAAATATAGACTCCTTTCACATTTATTGTAAAAGGAAAATGGGTATTGTTTAGAAAATAACATAATATTCCTTTCAAATAATATATAAAAAAATTCATAAAATGTGTAAAAATTTATTTATTAATTATGTTAATACATTTAAAGACATTTATGAAAATAGTTTTATAAAAAATATTCTTGGAAGAAAAATAATTTTTGACCAAAAAGGTAAATAAAGCAAATTTTTTCTAAAAACCATTCACAATCATTTTACAAAACACAAAGTTGAAAGATGGTAATATTACATGAAAAATTCAAAGATAACTAGAGTATAATAAAAATAAATGGGTTTATTATCTAATGACCAAATAATTCTATTCAATGGAAATTCATGCATAAATAGTCATGATTAAAATGAGATTGTGAAATAATCCTTTCAAAGAATAATAAATTTGATGTGAGAATAACCAATGAGTAGATTATGTGTACAAAATGTAAATGCATATAAATAATGTTTAAACAAAACATAATATAGTAAAAAACAATTATGAACATAATTATATAATTTAAAAGATAATGAAGATTTAATATTACCCTTCAAAATGAAATTATGTTATGAATTTATTTATGCCTTGGTATATTTTAAGTCAAATCCCATTGAAAAATTCAATATTAAACATAAAATAACATTAATTGTTGATTTATATTAATATTAAATGTCATATTGGACGTATACAAACAATAATAAATAAATTTGGTGTATATCATTACAATATGTCTCAATGAAGGTAAATTCAGATTAAGCTCCTCAACTAATGATTTCTTTTGTTTGAACATGCTTTAACATCCAATATTATTTTTTAAAGCACATTATAAATTTATACCAGAACCATATTCACATTTATAACAACATATATGATCCTATTATAATATTTTACCTCTCATATGTTAATAATATTTCATTATTTTCATAGTTGGGGGTATCAATTGCCTTTTTTTGTCAAGCATAATTAATGTAAAAATTATGATTTATGATAATATTATATAGTACCATAATATAAAACATTATATTAATGATATAAATATCATTTTATAATTATATAAATTTTTTTAATCCTTTATTATATTTAACTTTGATAATGGATAACATCGCATAGTGGAGACAGTAGATAATATGTACCCCTGAGTGATGTTGTCATTTCCCTAATGGGTGAAGGGGTAAGAAACTAAGTGATATATTAGTTTTAAATAATTTATATCATATAATATATATCACATATATTTGTTGAATTTATATTTATAACATTCTATGTAATGTTTATGTGAAAAAAGATTATTATTGGTTTGAGAGAAGGCAGTCTTCTATATACATGAGGCGTGTTGTCATATTTTAAAAAACATGTAATGTAAGAAGTTATATGTTATATTATAAGTAAATAGGTATATTAATATAATAAATATTATATTTATACATTTAATAAATCTTTAAGTAAAATCATGAGATGCATAGATGTAAAAAATGAGTAATATGAGTTCATGGAGCGGTTGTCCATTGTACTCATGATCAAGGATTATATTTCCATATATTGAAGGGTGTAAAGATAAATATTATGTAATTAAATTAATAAAATCAAATTATAGAAAATATTATGTAGTTATTATACTGACATTATTGAATTAAATTTTATGTGTGTGTAAGAAGAATAAAAATAAAAATGCTCATTTAAGAATATTGCATCTTTTTTGAACAGCTAATTTTGGATTGCACCAAAATCCATCCATGGGAGGATCTATGAATAAATAAAAGAGTATATTATATTTTTATAAGCGTAATGTTGGTATTTGGGAATATTGTATCCAAACCAAATAGCATCGGATGTGTGAATAAGGGAGGAGAGGGGATAAACATTTATTTGTTGGAAGAGGAACACACATGGAATTTTTTAAATGATTAAATTCTAAACATGTTTTAATTGTGAAAAAAGTTTTAAAAATGGTAAAACATTGATCCTTATATTAAGGTCAAAATATATAAATAAAATGGGATTTGTACATGTACATGGGACATTCTAACGGTTATATTTTTTGATTACCCGCAGTAAATCATTATCTACCTTGACCATAGTAATTAATTTTTAATACTTTTATAATTAATAATGGTTTAAAATTAAATTTACATATTATTTTGATTACAATTATTGAATCTATTTTTCCAAATTCAATTCCTTAAAGTGGTAGAATCTAATTTAAAATTATACTGGTAACCGCGATGATAAAGCAGGTTTGCAATAAAAAATAATATTATAAACATAGAATGATATAATATCAAAATTTTATTTAATATTAATTCCAATGACCATAAATAGTTAAATTTGAATATAATTTTTCTTTTTAAATTATTTAATTGAAATTTTTGTTTTCAATAAAATCAGTTTTTTCACTATTCATAAAAAAGGAAGCATTTCATTAAATTCCAAAAATTAACCATAATATAATTTTGATACGTTGATTTCAAGAATTATTTTTATTTTACCAAATAAAATTTATAAAAGTTTTTAAAAAAACGTTTTTTCCAAAAGAGGGATTCTCCTGCCTTTTAAAAAAATAAAATTTTTTTGAAAACATTTTTTTCGTTCTAATTATTATAATTTTATTTCAATTAAATATATAACCATAATTTTTATATTTTAGATATTATTATTATTAACCAAAAATTTAATGTCTAATTTATAATTATATACTATATTACGAATCATTTATACTCTGGGTTATGTGTTCTGAAAGCAATCAAAGAGATTAAATTCAATTAAAAAAGAAATATATCATAAAGTCTTGGGGTGTTACGTTTTTATCTAATATCAATGTTTCCTGACATGTGTTATATCTAACTGAACTATATTCATTTAATATCATTGGGGGTTATAATAATCTTTCTCAAAATAAGATTTAGTTGAATACGTTGAAGTTTTCTATTTCAAAATCATACCATACATGAAATGTTTCCAAATTGAAGTTATTAAAATTATCCTTTTACATATTTGAGAAAAATTGGTTGAAATACCATAGCTCAAATTATAACATTGTGACTTATATCATGCGTTATGAAAGAATATTTTAGAATTTAAATCCCTTGTGAAACCTATTGAAATTTATGAATAATATGTACTATTTTTTCATGAATAGTTCAACGTTGATGAATATATAAAAAATAGAATATGTTTTGGGAATTATTTTCTTAAGGATGTTCTTAAGAAAATAATCATTTCATTTGAATCATATTTTAATTTAATGTACTCTCAATTGGACTAAAAAACTATAATAATAATAGATCATGAGATATTACTACAGTATGAGAATAAACCATGTGAAGAAAGAAATGTGTTTCAAACCTTCACCAAATCCATCAATTAAAAAAACATATCATCTTTGAATACAATTTTATCCTTTGGAAGAGAAATTATAGAGGTATTTTTGTTAAGAATATTTGTTAACAAAATTAATTAAGGAAAAACTACATGAATTTAAAGATACACATAGTGATGTATTTAAAGTTAAAAATTCCCAATTAGAGATCAAGGAACATTAAGAAAAATAACATCATCTCTTTATGAATGAATTGAGTATGGTGTAAAATAAAAGGAAAACAAATCTTGAATCTAAATGTGAATAAATAATGATGAAGGATGAAAATAAATGGAACACTTCAAAAATATAATGCGTCTTGAGTAAACAGTGATATAGAGAAACATGTATGATAGTCAAGATGGGTCTTCCAAAGAAAGATATATTAAAATAATTTCCAATGTTTCTATAGAATGTAATATGTCATCAATTAATCATTCTAAGGACCTGAAGATTGTCAGAGAATCAGAAGTATCATCTTCTAACATGATGTTGAAAATGATAATCTCATTCCTTGACTAATAAGTTTTCACTATCATTTAAATTATTAGTATAGGTTATAATTACTGAAAAATGTTGTATTATAATGTTGAAAAAATCAACCTATGAAAATAATTTTGACGTTAGAAAAGAAAATTGAAAGTGTTACCGTGATTGTTATTTAATGAAAAAATCTAACAATTAATGAAATGTTTATAAATAATTTTTTACTTTAAAAAATAATAACTAAAAAATATATGGTTAAATGGATAATATTTGTGGTATGGAATGCTTCGGCCTATGGCTATAAATTTTTGATGCAAAATTACGTCTTTTGAAGAACATAGAATTCCAATATTTAAGGGGAATACGCTAGAAATAAAAAAGAAACTTAGAGATGTATACCCAATACTAACAAAAGAATAAATAATTGTTAAAATCCAACAAATTTTAATATCATGAATATTGTTTGGAAATTAGTGAAGTAATTGAAAAGATGAAAAAATTTGATGGTTTATTATAACAAAAAACAAAAAAAAATAAGGGTCACAAAAGACGAATGAAAACATAAGGATGATAGATTGAGTATCTACATTGGTGTGAAATGAAAAAAAGATAAGAAAATTTTTATAGAAAATAATAAATTTGAATAAAATGTCATATACATGAAATGATGAAAATTATATTGATGAAAAGGTTAATTCATGGATAGTTTAAATTTATAATAAATATTTAAGATATTAGTAGTGATATTAATAAACCAATTCAATAAATCTAATAAATTAATAATTGGATTGGAATGGTGAAAGATGTCTTAGATGTGGAAGTTTAAGAACACCAAAATCAGCCTCTGTACAATAAATTACAAAAAAAATATTTTTTTTCATGATTCAAGTTAGATGGAAATAATTATAGAAAAGGTAATACATTGTTACTTTTACATGAGAATTTTGTTTATAATAATATAAAATAGATGGAATAAAATATTCGTGTTTAAAAAAATCTCAATCCAATAAATAAGTTGAATATACTCTCAAGACTTTTGTGATTTTATATCATAAATAGTGAAAAGATTAAAATAGGTTTGATTTAGATTAAATGTATAAAAATACATGTTCCTTTCTAAAAAAACATATTAAAACTCCACCAAAAAAATTTGTAATAATATGTGATGAGAATAAACACATTCAACACAGAATGATCAATGGTTCTAAAACCAAGGGTTATGGTATGATGAAATTTAAAGAAATGAGAATTTATGGGTTAGGAAAATATTATCTTCAGTATTTTACATGATATTTATACTAAATAAACTTTTAGCTTATTTGAATTAATGTTCTAAAAGTGGAGAAATGAAGGTGATAATCTACCCAGGGAGTCCTGTTCGGTGAAAAATGTAGTTGGTTTCTTTGGAAAATTTATAATTTGCGGAAGCAAAGCATTACATTCAACAAAGGTGTTCCATGTCAAAATAATATAAATTCATATGATGAAAAATATTAAATATTGATTTCATTTTTCTGGTAGTCATTCTGTACTTCAATTTTCATAACGAAAAACTGACATTGTTTTCACAAAGGGGAAAAAATAATTGTTAATGATGAACCACAACTTATCATTCAAAGGGGGAGAAAACATGATAATATTTGTTCATTAATTTTTTTATGTATTTGTTTATATAGATGTAGGAATTTAGATAATTTTTTATATGAAAGAATGTTATTTTATATAAGTTTTTAAAAAATAAGGAATCACATAGTAAAATTCATGGACAACATTAATGTATGAGGTAAAAAATATTGTTTTCTAAACAAAAAATCACTCTAATGGAATTAGAGTTGAAAAATTTTAGGATTATTACATTTAAAAATGTGACGTTTTACTTTTCTAGTGATTTTCATAGTTAATACATGGTTCTATAGTTTAGAATAATGGTTTAAGGATTGGTATAAATAATATTTCCCCCTCACAAAATAATTTTAAACCATGGAGATTAAAATTTTAGGTAATTTATTGGGAGAGAAAAATAGATTCCTCACTTAATGAAATGGGATAACAAGAAGGATTTGAATTCATTATCAAAAGGGGTGGTTAAAATCTCTTTGACCGTAAATTGAATTTTTTATTGATAAAAAATAGATAGGGTTGATTTATGATCCTTGGGATGTTTTATTATCATATTTTGTATATGTTTTAAATTTTTTTAAAGTTAATGAGGTAGTTTAAGAAGTGTTGAAGAAGTATGCTCTAACAAGTTAAAAATAATTATGAAATATACTTAAGATAATATTAGTTTCTATAGATTATTAGGAAAATTTTATTATGATAGTAAATAATGATTCTATATAAAGTGAAAATGGATTTTTGTTAAGAATTTTTAATTAAAATTTATAAAATATGAAGAATGTAAAAAAAATAGAATTCTATATAGATGCATAAAATTCTAAAGATCTGTAGATGTAAAAATTCAAATAGATTTTATGATATAGAAATTCAGAATTTTATGTATATATAGAATGTCAGAATGATCTATAGAGCTAGAAAGTCAGAATGTTTTATAAACATAGAATATGAGAAAGTTATGTTCATATAGAAAGTCATAAATTTTTACAAGTGTAGAAAGTTATAATATTTTTTAGAATAAAATGTTATATATTATTAAGGGAGTGACAAGTCAAATAGTTGTAAAGATATATAAATATAGAATGTTTTAAGAGTGAATTAATGCATAAAATTTAGATATTCATAATTTTATGAAGATGTAGAGGGTTAATTTTTACTGTGGTTTAATAAATTTAGAAATATTATAAACTTATGAATTTTAGAGGTGTAGATGTTTAGAAATTTCTTCAAATGATGAATATCTGAAAATTTATCAAGTTAAGATGTTAGGTAGTTGATGAATGTTAGAATCTTTTTTAGACAAAAAATATAAAATAGTTATAGTGTTTTATAATAATAAATTTTTTGAGATGAAGAAATGTGGAGATTTGGGATGTTCATAATATTATAGAGATTAGGAGAGATAGAAACTCATGAATTTATAATTTTTTTGCAGATGAAAAAATTTATAAATTTTGGATGAAAATAAATTTTTTGAGATGAATAAATCTAGAAACACTTAGAGTTAGTAAATTTTATGAAATAAATAAATTTAGAAATTATGGATGTTATGATAGTTATTGAGATTAAGAATTATAGAAACTATGCGACATAAGACAGTTCCTGATATATTGAAATTTAAAAATTATATATGATAAGAATGTTACCAAAATAACGAATGTTAAAATCATAAAATTCATGGTTGTTTTTTAGATGAAGAAAGTTAGAATTTTTGGAAGATAGTAATGTTTCTAAGAAAAATAAAGTGAGAAAGAATGATAGTTAAAAAAATTTTATAGATTGAACAAAAGAAATTTATGAATTTATAAAGATTAATATCTTAAAATCATTATTACAAAAGTCATATGATGTTATGATATTATTTTATGTTCCTAAAACATCATGAAGAGGTCATTATATGAGATAAAGTTATTACAGTAAACGAGAATTTCAAATTTATAGAGTTTCCAAATCTCATGTTTGTAAACAATCTTTTTATGATAATATTTTTACTTCATCATTAGATTAAAATTGAATCAGATGGGAATATTTCATAGAACCATTGAAAATAACTATTTATTAAAAATTATGGCGTTTCATGTTTTAAAATGTGAATATTAGATGGAATGTTTTTATAAGATTGACTTTAATAATCAAATGTACATTTTTTAACTAGATAGAATTAAGTTATCAGATGGAATTATTATAATCTAATGGAATTTTATAATCTGATATAATTTTATAATCATAAAAAATTCTAACCAGATAGAGTTTTTTAATTAGACTGTCCTTTTCTAATATGACTATATTTTATAATTAGTTGGAATTTTGTAATAAAAATGACTATTGAAATTAGAAAAAAAATCTATAATAAGAAATAATTTTTTCTAGTGGTTGAACTATACACTCAAAATAATAGTATGATCAGTAGACCTGTATGATTTTATAGAGAATTTTCATGAATAGTAAAATAAGATGAATAATGTTTTCCTAATGATCAAAGTTATAGTTTTCTAGATGTTATAATGTCTCAATTCTCCAAATGTAAAAATTTATTTTTTTCAAGATGTACAAATTTTCATATTTCAAAATATAAAAGGATTTAGTTTCATGAATTTATAGTGTTGATGTTTGTAAAGAGTTAAAAAGTTGAATTTTCATGATTTTTAAAATTTTATGTTTGAATAAAGCTACAATGTTGATGTTTTCAAATGTTACAAAGTTGAGGTTTATACAAATTTACAAAGCAAATGTTTCAAAAAGATACAATTTTAAAGTTGTACAAAGTTAAATATTTTAATTTTCATGAATTTACAATGTTGTAGTATGTATAGAATTAGAAAGTTGAGGTTACAAGAAGACATAAAGGTTTTGTTTATATAGAGTTTTAAAGTTGAAGTTTCATGAAGTTAGAAATATGAATTCTGTATAGTGTGACAAATTTAATGGTTCATGTGGTAAAAAGTTGATTTTATGCAGATTGATGATATTATTAAACTCTGATTTTAAAGAAACTAGAATTAATTTTGAAATAATCGAGAACTACATAAGATTAATAAATTTTCTAGAAGAGTCGAGAAGCATCCCAGTGAAATTGAAATGAGAATCAGAATCAGATTAATGAATTCAATAAGGGGGAAAATGAAATTTCATTCCTAACATTAGTTTTATAGGATAACATATAACTAAGAGTAAATAATTAAATTATATTAAAACCTAAGAAAAGGAATAAAATATTTAAATGCAACAAGAAATTTTTTTGGTTTAGTTTCATATTAATTTTCATTTTTTATGTTGAGTAATATTTCTAGGTATATTTTTTATCAAAAGTATCAAACATATATTTTTTCATATAAAACATATAAATAGAATTGGAAGGAATTTATGGGTAGAATTTTATGAGGAATAAATGTTTTATTAATCATGTAAGGCACAAGTTTTGTAATATGTATAGTTTAATAATGTAAGTCAGTAGATGAATTTTTTGGATAGAGTAAAATGGTATAAATTTTAGAAAAACCATCAGATCTGATCTAAAATGGTTCATTCAATTTTTTTTGGATTAGTAATGTAAGAAATTCATTATAAACTAATGGGTGTCACTATTTCCAATTAATATATCTGAATATACTTTCAATACATTTATCAACAATAGTATGCAGTAAAAATACCCTCACTTTTAATTGATGATGACATTATAAATGGAACTATCCATGGATAGACGGGCGTCACCATAGAATGTATATAGACTCTCACTCTGAGTTTGAATAATGTAAAAATAATTAAATGTTATTTTTATTTATATCATCTACATAACATAAAGGAACAATAATGAAAACTATGTGTTTTAAGATAAAAACATCCTAACAATTAAAAAATGATTAAAAAATATAAAATATTGAAATAATGTTCTTACGTATAATTTCATAGGAATAATGTCAGTCACTACTAATTCACCCGAACTCTTTGGTTGACTTAATGATGTAACATGATGATATCAATGACAACAATCAATTTAACTACCTAACTCTCCTCACCTAACAATATTTGGGGTTATGATATCACTTTGATTCCATGGTATCTAAGATACTTAGAAATCCATAATTATTAATTGTATGAAGTAAAATACCCCATACAAAAGAAGATAGTTTATTTTTAATGGTTATAGAAATAAACCTATAAATAGTTTCTTTTAGATAGTGAATGAAAGAAACATAAAACTCTCACTTTTGTGGTAGAAATAACCCAATAATAATAATAAATAGTAATTTTTTAGACTAAACCTATTATATCACACTCTCAATTCTCACACAATTATTGAAATAGAAAAAATTGTAGAAATAATGACAAATAATGTTGAAGAATATATATATAACAATAGAAGTACAAATGGATCATAAACGATGTTAAAATGTAATTTTAAGTATAAAATCTATATTGGGGGTATATTTATATCATAATTAGTCCCCGTAATGATTTTGGTGGTTTTAGGAGACCAAAAGAGTTGTTGGGAAGTGATATAGGCCAGAAGGGATAAGAATTAACATCTAGATTGACTTTATAGAAAAGGAGCACTAACTGGACACAAGGCTCCATTAGTAGGATGTTGAGGCAATATATAATGTTTGGGACCCTATCTAACATACCTTTTGGATGGTGGTGCTACACTAGTTAGATGATGATCGTATCTAGTGGGTAGGGTGTTCAGTTATGCCTATCGTTTAGCTAGTGGTTTTCCTCTAGCTTAATGATCGATTTTCCCAATTAGGGCATCCATAGTAGCCCTCCAATTTCCACTTGAACATTTCAATTGATCAGATAATGTCAAAAATCAATTCACTCTCATAATAACTAAAATAAAGTAAACTGAAATGGTTAGAATCATAAATAGTGTTTTCTATCATTAAGGCATCTAAGAGAGTGAGAGGTAGAAAATCTCACAAATTAGGATTATAATAAAACACATGAAATAAATGATAAGTTTTTTTTGATAATAAAATTAATATAAAAAAATTGAAAGGAATTTCAATATTTCAGAATGAATTTTATAATATATTTAAAAATGATTTAAAAATGAATTCATTTATGAATAAAAGCAGTTTATTTTTAAAATAATTTAAATATTACTTAAACAATTAATATTTCTTATATTAAACTTTATAAAATATAATTTATACCATTCTACCACATTTTGATAATGAGGAACTCATAAAAATTAAGATAGATTTATAAATGATAATCAAATAAATATTATAAAATAAACCTATATACAATTGTCCCCTTTTATGAATATCAAAAAAACAAATAAATAAGGCTATAAAGATAAAGGATAATACATATATAATAAAAATAAATCCTTACATAAAATAATATCAATATATCATAATGAAAAATTAATAAAAATAAATATCCAATGTAATTTATAGATTAATTTATATTCCTTAAAATGAAATTTAAAAGTGATTTTAAAATGATTTTCAACAATATTATATTTTAAATGTCTATTAAAAAATATGAATTTTAAAATTAATATAATGAAATGTCAAAATATCAAAATATTTTTAATTAATAAAATAATGATAATTTTTTATATATATTTGAAAAGAATATAATAATATTATTCATATATTCATACATTGAGAGAAAATGGAGAAATAATACACTTATCAGAGTCTAAGTAATAATAAATATAATAATTATTTAAAATGATTGAAATAAAATAAAAAAATGATATGAAATTCATAATAATAAATTCAATTATATAACATATTTTACATGATTTAATGCATTAAACAATTATTATAACATGATAAAATTAGAACTTGAATTTCAAAATAAATATTTTTACATAAATATTTTTAAAATATTGGAATAAAAAATTTAAATAATCCCCCCTTAAATTATTCTTATCCATTTTATGTTATTTGAAAGGAAATGCAGTGAATATTTATATTTTGAACGTCCTTTATGTAAAAATGTATCAACCAAGGAGTCAAAAAAATGTAAATGAGGTTTCAAGAATATATTTTTGAGTTGGTGAATGGTGTTAAAAATAGTAAATATTGATCCCCCATGCATGTTAAAATTTTTAGGATAGAAAAATGAAGAAGACAATCGAATTTTGTGAATTCTGGGATTTACAGAACACATGAATAAAAACATACTCCCTTTGCAAGTAGTAAATCGATGTTGTTCCATTTGTTTAAAAAATATTATGCTGCTGAAAAAATAGAAAAATAAAAAACACATTTTAAAGTGCTTTAATGATAAAATATCCCTTATTAGACTCCAAAAAACTATCCCTGTCAGTTTGGTGATTTTCACTAGTAGAACCTTTTTCTATGGGATTTTGGTAGTTGAGTAAAATGAACTATTAATTATTACAAACTATTTTTTAGGATTTCAATTTTGACAGACAACATTCATCAATCCATTACACACAGGGGTCATCAAATCCAAAATATATTATATTTGGATTGATTAATTCAATTTAGTAGTGTCATGATATGGATATTACAATTGGAAAATGTTGATATTTTTTGAGGAGTGAGATAAATTATTCCAGAAATTTTCCATAAGATGAATCTCTTGGTTTTGGTAGAAAATATACAGATAACATAACAACCAAAAACATCTTATTGGTGGGACAAACACATAGTAATAGAGTATAAAAGGTAATATTATAATGTATATTCTTTTAAATATTTAATGATTTACAGTAGGTATATTAGAAAAAATAATGTCATTGTAATTGTAGAAAGGATAATCTCATATGTAATAATAATTATCCAATATAAAATTCAATGAAAGATAGTTTTATTTTTCATATAGAATCAGCAGGACAACACAACAGTCTATTATATCCTTTTATTGTATACATTGATTGTATTAGTTGTGAAATAAATAATAATTCCAATATATAATTTTTTTAATGTGTGGATACTTGAACTAGTTTCCCAGTTCATGACCCCAAATGAATTTTTTAAAACAAACAAAAACTACAGTACAATCACAAGGTGTAAAGTACATACACCAATAGGGGATTAGAGGGGGTACAAATGAAAAACCATGAACATGATTTTCAACTAAAAACACCCAAAAAAACAAAACAAAATCACAAAATATGTGACATACTCATAACCATCCTTTAAGGAAATGCATTTCCAAGTGAGAGTCATGCACAGTCCAAGGAATGTGAAATCAAGGATGTCTGGATAGGTAGCATGTCATAATTCCCCAAGCATCACTAGGAAGGCTACCCATATAGTCCCCCATTTTGGGCCAACACTTTCATCAAAACTAAAAAACCCTACAAGGAGTCCTTCAATGTAATATATCAAGGGACTTTAGTATGCTGCAATGACAATCAGATCAAAAAACCCATCAGAAAATTAAAAATGTTAGTCCAGTTCCCTCAATTGAACACACCATAAGAAAGGAACCATCCAAAAAGAACCACAATAGTCCAATGAAACATGGTAGAAAACTATAGGATAACACCAAGTGTGCATAAGTAGACCAGATTTCTGAAATTTTGAGCAGGATAAAAAACCATTCTTCTGAGAAAACAAACTGATAAAATCTTCATGTGTAAACTCTTCCTATCCATGCCAGTGAAGACTCCCAGATCACCAATCTCAGCTTTCCAGGCATGCTTCCTAGGGGATCTGGAGTCATGAGGAAAGTGTAAATGCATGATAAGAAGTAGGATAACAGAAATAAACCAGAACTGATCAATGGCAGTTAAACCACATATAGGTAAACAACTCCAGCCAAATAAGAACAAATAGATTGAGCGATAAATCAGGACCGCCCAAGACTCATGAAGTCATCAGCAATTCCAAAATAAAATATCTCAAAAGATATCAACAAAAGCCAATCCAAGAATGATCATCTTCAAAATAGACCAAAACAAAGATCAGAGAAGTATTCAACTCTAGGAGAAATCTCAGAGGTAGCTATATTCCTGGATTCATTGCCAAGGTATGCCCTTGAAATTAAATCTTTGTTCATTCATGAAATCATTAGCTACTCTAATATACATAATTTTCTAATATTAACATAATCATCAGTAGTCCTAACATCATTTTTATATTTTCTAAAGGAAGTTGTGTCATTTTCAACTTTCTAGGAGTCAAGATCCTCTGAGAAATCTAATTTATCTTCATACGGATAGGTGTCCCTATAAGAAGGATCATTTTCATCATCTTCAATAGTGGAATATTCTGATTCAAAGTGAATAAAATAGTATAAGGATTCAGGCAAGGGTTCTGTGGAGATATTATGTGGAGGGACATCTATATCAGTTATATTGGTAGAAATTGAACGTGTGAAAATAGTCCTCTTAGTATTAGAATTATCCCTACGTTTTTACGTTTTTGGGGATTCGGAGTGATGTATCCATCAGAATCAATCAAAACTTTTTTCCCTTTTCAATGTTTTAAATGATAATCCTCTTCCAAATACAGGATATTTTAAACATCATCTTGTAAAGGTTCTTTAGATACCACCTAGACAAGTACATTTTTCTCATGACCCTCAGGTATGGAAACTTCTATCCTGGCACATGGGATGTCCAAATGATTATTTGAATAATCCTTGGAGCTAGAGGATTTTTTTTATCCTTAGGAATATCAGTCTGACAAGAAGTAATCACCTATAGAGTAACCTTCTCAACCTAAATAGATTTGTAATGGGGTAGTGGACACGGGGTGGTCTTTCATTTTCACAATGCTTTGTGGAATTCCCAAGTATAAAACATTTATTACAAAATTCAGGGACATTCTCAAACACCAAATCTTGTATAAAGACATTTTTCCCATTTTGAATCCAAAACATCGAAGGAAATATATTGAGATATCTATTTCTATACAAATTCTAGCATCGTATGGGTGTGTTAGGATTAGTGTGGCATTATCAAGCTTAAGAGGCTGCCCAAACAGTCTAGCAATGGAGGTTAAAGCCTGGAGTTTGAAGAGCTGCAATGGTAAACCTGTGTACCCTATCCAAATTGGGACAATGGGGGGATCAACATCAAAATTAAAATTAGGATACCATTTAGATACTTTCAAGTGAGAACCCCTGAAAGACCATGAACCGCGAGACCAAAATCTATAGTAATCATCAGCAGGGGAAAAACGAAATAAAACACGTAGAGGATTCAATAATCTGATATGAAAGTTTATATAGCCTATTCTCTCCATGGTTTTGAGAAGGAAAACTAAATAGGGGAAACGCTTTGAGAACATACCAACCAGTGCAAAATAGAGATCTGTGGAAAGAAGTTGAACTTCTTCCATTGAGAAAGAAATCGCTGATAAACCTCGAAACTTGTATGATTTGGGTGACACGTAGTTAGAGGTCATTGCTTCCTTTCATGAAGGATGGCCCGTGACCACATCTGCGAAGGATTTTGCGCCAGGGATCGCCGCTTATCTAGGGATTCTTCGAGTAGCACCCAAGGGCTGAAGATCCCATGAATCCATTCTTAGGGAGATATTATAATTATTCCAATATAATTCTGTTTAAATAAATCTATAAAAATTATAGAGAAATTTAAATATCAAATTTCTCAGTTTCTCTAATATTTGAAATTAAATAACAAACATTAAATCATAACATCCCTTAAAAAGTGAAAAAAAATCATTCGTTTTTGAGAATCCATTGAAATGTTTTTTCAATTTCTTTATTGACATATTCACTCTAACAAAATTATAGTAGAAAAATAAAAAATATCTATAATTCAAATCTTGAAGATGAGTGATTCTATATGGGGTTGGTCTATATGGGGATAACTCTAAAAAAAAGTTCACCATTTATGGTTGAGTCCAACTATAGAGTACTAATTGTGAGGATCAATACCAAGGTCATATTGACATAGAAAATGTTATATACAAAAACATAATGTTGATTCAAGAAGTATAGTTTCCCAAACATAATTTTTAGTTAACAATTTTATTCCAATTATGATGTTAGGTACTAAAACATGATGTATCTTATAAAAATGTAGGTTCTACAATAGTAATTTAGTATAAAGGAAGGGTTCCCAGTGGTGGTTAGGATTCCAATATTATGTTGTAATATTAATATTGGAATATTGACTCCATACTTCTTACAAATGATCTAATTACATTTTACAATAATCATTCAACAAATGTTTGAGAAAAGAAGATATTTAATTCTAGGGTAATGAAGGAAATATTCAAACAAATATAACTGTGAAAAAAAACATAAATAAAATAAATTATTTTAAAAATAATTGTGCTTGATAGCTTGAAAATCAATGATAATTCAATGGGAAATTGTTGTATATACACCCATAAACCAAAAAATATCCCCAATTCTTTTATTGAAAAATCCATTGAATTTTAATACACACAATATATTAATATTTTATTATTTAAAAAAATAATTATGTAATCAAAATATTTAAAAATTGTGTTCATGATGTAGGATATAGTGTTTATCTAGATTTATCCCACTTTTCATTATATCAAAAAAATAATAGATATGGATTAAAACATATTTAATTTAGGAAAGAAACTGTAAGTTAATGTAATATAATCAAAAGTTAATTCTTTACTAAAAATGGATTTAATTAGAGACATAAAATACTAGCACATAGAAAATAATGTTAGTAAAAAATTAATAAAATATTTTATTTAATAAATCATCGTGTATTACCATAAATATTGTATTAAGTATAAAAATATTAAGGTGCATGGTGAGATCAAGACTAGCTAAATATTTTATATAGGAAGAGGATTCTATGGTAAATTATTCGTTGAGTGTTGTGTGAAAAGACTTTTTCTCCAAAATAAAATCCTTGAAATTTTGATTCATAGTTCTGTCAACTACGTCACTAGGTACCTCTATTCCTGAAACATCATCAGAATTTAAAACGTATTTAACTTAAGAGAATAGTGAATTGTATCATAACAATGAACATATCCATCCTAAATTTCACCAAAGTGGTTGACCACATTTCATAGTCATGGTTTGGTAGAAGTCAACCATTCACCTGATTCTTTATTATTTTCAAAAAAAAGTATATTTAGGAACAAAATCACACTAAAAAAATTAAATATTTTCATCCAAGGATGTATGATTAGTAGATAGAATCTCTACCATTCTCAACAAATGTGTAGATCTTACTCCACCTGATTTAATATTCCTTCCCTGAGTTGAATTCTAAACACTTTCTCTTTCAAAATAGTTATCTCGGAATACATTAAATTTATTAATATCACATTTCTTAACATTTCTCAATTATGTTTTTAAAAAAGATTAGAGATGTCATATTAAAATAATTTAAATTTTCTCTTGATATTGAGGTTCTCTACAAACATTGTTATTGAGTCTATAGAGACTCGAAATCTATTCTAAAAAAGATAAAAATTTCAATTCCTCAAAATAATTTTGATAACTCTAATGATATCCTTAAAAAATAACATCTTAATATATTATGTAATTATATTTAGAACTAGACCAAATATATCATAGGATACATTCTTAGGCATTATAAAATTTTCTCCAACTTCAACCAACTTAAATGGTTGAACTTCTAACTCTTCATTAGAAGCGTAGGAAAATTATCACATCACTTTATTATTCTTAAAAACATCTTCTATAATCCTTTACATAGATAATTCAACTTAGAAGCAAAATTCCATTAATCAATTCAGTTTTATATGAAAATGGGGTACTCACTTGCTCTATATAATGAGTTTTGTCAACATGAAAAATTTCATATATTATTTTAGATCCTTGATAATGAGTGGGATTATATATTACCTTTTTTCACTGTAAAATGTATGATCATATATTTCATAAAATATAGGATCACTCTTCAAAACTACTTCTATAATATACCCAACAGTTTTCTTAACACTTTCTTACGAAACTACTACTAGTTTATCCACTTCCACCACCGTCTCGACTAGTTTAGTGGGGACATGTAGTTATCTTCTCCTTGGACTATTAACAATCATAGAACAAAAATATTCTCTATTATAAGGATTCAAAATATACACGTGAAATTGAATAATTACCCCTGTCATGGAAATAAAATTCTCATATGATATATTCCCCCTTTTGGTGCTTAAGGGAATGTTAGAAGAAGCATAATTTGAATCCTATAAACTCGTAGATTAAACTCTTGAATATCCATTCAAATGAGTTTCTCTACCATAAAATTCTTGTGTACATTAAAAACTCCCTACCATTAAACTCTAGTCATCCCATTCAACATGAGAAATATATTTGTATTATTCTTTAGTACAAACTTGAATTAAAATACCTTTCATAAAACTCTGCAAGAAACCATACTTTCTTATTATTATAGAAGGAAAAACATTATTTTTCTGACATCTTATATCAAATGTAAACTATCATCCCTTTAAATGAAATATTTTAATTCAAAAATATACAATATACATAAAATGAAATCCTAGAGTGTTTTTGATTTCAATGGTTCATATTTCTTTACATGTTCTAACATATATTTATCATGATGTGACATTAATCAAAAACATTATATAAAAATATGGAAACAAATTTTCACAGATTCTATAATCCTTATAATTACTCTTATCTGGATAAATTAGACTAATACCTTCTGATTAGATTCAATATTATAAAACAATGTATTTTAATTATGATAGTTACTAAAGATAAAGAAAAGTAATTTCCCTATACTTATAAACACCATCTCTAAAAGATCTTAATATGAAATATAAATTCCCTTCATGAGGAAGCAAAAGGATCAAATCCCTTACTACTAATGACACTCAAAACACATTGTTATTAACATTAGAGGAAATAGGGTTCTAGATTTCACCAAATCTATACTGATTTTTTTTAAAACCCTTTTAATTATCTTTTAAAAACATCATCATAATTACCTTCATTAAACATGAATTCCATTCTTATAAACTTAACTAATGCTTCAACCTCAGATTTTTTTCCAAAAGCCACTCAATGTCAACAAACATTAGCCACATCAATTACCTATCTAAACATGATGGCCTCTACCACACCACACCACATAGAATATACTCTTTTACCCTCTTTGTATTTCTTATCAGGAGACATAGATTGTATATGGTTCAGAAAAACTATGGTATGAGATATGAAGAGCTTGTGAGATTAAAATGATACTATTTTGAAGGTATATAAAAGAGAATGATAAACTATGATGGTTTCTAGTGATATTTTATATTCTTGAAACAATTATTCAGTGTAATCATTTAGGGTTTTAATATAAAAATGAATATTTTTAAACTAAAATACAGAAATTATATCTTAATAAAAGAAATAAATAAATAGAAATAAGTAAAACAATAGTTAAAAAATTAAATAATCATTATTCCCCATAATAAAATCAAAACATAATGTTGTATGAATTTTAGTAGAAATATCTACAAGTTTATATTTAGTATTTTCAAAATACAAGGAAATATTTGCTTTCCCAGCATCATTCACTAATGAATTATACCTAATATCTATTCTTAGTCCTATAATGAAATATATATTTTTTCAATATTTATAGAACTAGTATTATCACATAAAATAGGTTCATGATAAATATTAAGTCCAATTTTAAAAAGTGTGTGTTTCACACACAACACATAGCAATGAAACTACAAACTGATGTGTATTTTGCCTTAGTGAAGACAACACAATTGAATGTTTCTTCTTAATAGACTACAAAACCATGTAGTTTCCTTAAATGTGAAATGTTCTTCATGATAAATTTATATCTAATATATAACAACCAAAATCATAATTTGAAAATCAAATTAAATCCATAATTGATTTTTTGTATAAAGAAATTATAGAGAAACATTTTTTTAAATATCTCAAAATCCATTTAGAAAATATTATATGAGAATATTTCCAAATTTATTGAAATATTATATAAATTAAAACTAAAAAATATATATTTTACAAGCATTAAGAAATTGTAAAATAAAAATCATACCTCTGTACAAATATTTTTTAACTAGATTTCTTGCTTTATCTAAATCATGTTTTATATTAGTACATGTTAGAGATGTATATGGTTTATTGTTCCAAAGAACATAATTCTTCAAAAAATCAACAATATATTAAATTTTTAAAAAAAATTCAAATCTAAGTTTCTATATTTTAAATACATTTTTTAAATTTAATTCTCCTATCATACCCATTTTAAACATCTTTTTTTATATGGTTTGAAAAATAGATACAAAATTTTTTAATTAGTTGAACCAAAAACAGAAACATCTACATAAACTCAAACTATTATAGTTTGAGAAAAAGGGTTCATATTAAAAATTGTAGGACCATGTTAACCTACTAACAAATATTTTCTAAAATAAATGAACTCAATCATCTATACCAAGTAATTTGAGATTGTTAAAAACCATAAATAAAATAATTGTGTTTAAAAATAAAATATAGTTGATTAGTATTTTAAATTACTTAGGGTTTCTCATCGTATGATTACTTCACTAAATAATCAATTCAATAACTATATATTATCGATATTTGGTGTAATTAATGTTTTATATATGATTCTTATGAAAAAATGATCCCAATAGATTCAAGCCTCAATACAGGTGAAAATATTTCCTCGTAGTATATTCCATTTCCATATTGTAACCCTTAGATATAAGTCATTTCATAATCATAGTTATTAACCCTTTATCAAAATGTTTATTACTAAAAAAATTTACTTATTATTAAATGGATGGATTGTGGGCCTATCAAGTAATTCCATAACCTCATAAAAGAATTTATCTCTTCCTACATTTCAAACATTCAACAGTCATCACATAATGATTCTGTAACATAAATTTTTGTATACTTGTATATAGGATTATATAAAAAATTATGTTCTAAACATTTCCCCAAGTCATACATATTTCATCTGGATTAACTATAACATTATTAAGGGTGATCCATCAAAAACCTTGATTTTCTAGGTACAACATTTTTAAGTACCTCAATTTCATGTTCTTTAGAACTCAATAGTTCATAATCACGTTTTGTTTTACATTACAACCAATCATTACAAGATGCACAACACATGTAAAAAAATAATCAATAGCATTATATGTTTAAATTCTATTGTGATCAAATAGATCACATTCATCCAACATCACATGAACAGTTTATTAACTATCATTGAATTTTTATCCAAAACTATATAAGATTTTAATGAAGGAAAATACCGAATAATGATACCTTTATCAGCATTTAGATCAAAAGTTAAATTTATTTACTTATTATTTAAGTTATAAATCTTGTTTCAAAACATAAAACATTAAAAATTTGGGTTTTATATTAATTTATTACTCATAAGAAATAATTTTATGAGGAGGTCAAATGAAAAAAACTATTTATAAAATTGAAATGTCTATTAACATATATTCTTGAAAAATAAGCCTCAATACGTTTCTCATTTAACATTTTTATAAATATTTATTTAATGGAAATATTTATTATCAAAGAAATTAATTTATTTATAGATGTTACTGGAGAAGATAAAATATTCTTAACACCAAGGTTTGAAAATAAATAATTATATCGTTATTTTCAAATTCGCATCTATGGTCACTTCTCAATTAAATTATTTTAAATATTTTTCATTTTGTAGAAATTTATAAAAACAAATAAAAAATGAAAAATATTCCATTTTAATAAAAAAAATATACCCAAGTAAATATAAAAAAACAATAAATTAACAAAAATGAAAAAGAATCGTTCATCTAAGTTAGATACTCAAAATTTTCCAATCATTTCCACATGAATATGTTCTAAAGGTTTATATATAATAACCTTTTAATTTCATTTTAAAGATTATATATTCTACTTTCTAAGGGGACATGATTCAAAAATTCTTTTCTCATCTAACATAAGACTGGGAAGATCAGAAAATAATTTCATATTAGGTAATTTTCCTAAGGAAAATAAATTACATTTATTAGGTCGCGTATTCTATATTACAGGTTCACTTATTTTAGTACTTAAATAGTTCGATTATTTTCACATAATGAACTAAGATCAAATGTAATATAATTTTTAATTATAGGTTATCTAAACATAAACAATTTATCATAATGAAAAAATAAGTATTATTAGAAATATCAATAGACAAACCATAATTATAGTGATGAGAAATATATATTAGATTATGCTTAAACCCTTGATCATAGTGAAACTTATTGATCATTATAGATTTTTTATCTCCAATTGATCCAAATTCAATTATATTTCATTTATAATTTTCTCCTAATCTAAACAAACACTAACCAAATTTCAATAGTGCATAAAAATGGGATATGTATCCAACAATGTGTCTCAAATATCCATTTTTATAAAATATATTTAATTTCAATACCTATTTCTTTTCACCTAAATAATATCAATGAAAAATATTTTGTGGTATCTATATTCTCTTTGGTGTTATGGTGTCATTGATCAATGATTTGGGAAACCATATCTCTTTCAAATTGTGAGAAAGATCATTAGATTAATATCTGGAAACATAATATTTATTTACACAACCAATTTAATTATTATTTACTCAATAATTTTTATCATAATTTCATCTGATATCATAATAAAATCATGTTATTCTTGACAGTCTGTGATTATTTGAACTATCACCAAAACATTTTCTATATAATTTAAGGGTTTCACCATTACTAAAAAGGCAATATATTTCTATTTTATAAACATTATATCTTGTATTATTATTTAAATACACATATCTCTTAGTAAAAACACTAGAAACAATTTTAAATGTTTTTTATTCATATTATAAATATATATTTTTTACTTTCATTCTATGTATGGTATGAAGGATAATTTATTAATTTTCCATTTCATTCTATGTTATGTTTTAACATGGAATATTACTCACATAAGATTGAATAGAAAATATTATTTATCGATTTATAAATACTTTTTAGAGATTCATATTTTCATCTAGAATAGAAAAATGTTCAACTAGTTTATCATTTGAATAACTTCAATATCAAAAATAGAAATAAAATAATAATAATATTGTACCTCATCTTCATTATCCATAAACTACATATTTGGTTTCTGATTTTGTGTCCCATATCCTAATTCATAAATGGAAAAGGTACTTCTATTTTCAGAAATAATCCATATATCCTTCATTACATTCTTTCCTTCTAAATAATAATTATCCATCAGTTGGAGCTTCTTTTCCAACATCAATATTGTTCTTATTTACATTAGCTATATTTAATCATGTTTGATATGCCCCATTTATTTTAATTATAAAATATGAATTCTTTTAGACCAATCAAATTGTTCTTGTAATCATTGAATGAATTCTTGAAGTCGTACATCCTTCTCTAAAACATGTAGAATATTCTGAATTGGTTAACATGTTTCATTAAAGAAATTATCATCTTTAATCATTATAGAATAAATTTATTTATCATTTATTTATTTTGGAATAGAAACTTTAAGATTGGTATTTTCATTTTTTATCATTCTATCATCTTCAACTTCATCTATTATTTTAGATTTAAAAATCATGATAAAACAAATTAAATCCTTCTTTACATATTTTTTTTTAATATTATTGTCAAATTTCATCATATATTCCTTTCCACTTAATGGGATAAAACTTAATTACCATTAATTCAAGATATTTTTAATGAATTAGATTCCTAGGTAAATAACATGATTGGTATTTCCTAAAATATTTCATTTATCTGGGTGATACATTAAGCTTCATTAATTATAAAATTAATAAATTTTATTTTTATTACATTGTACCTCAACTATCTAACATTATTTGTTCCTATATTGGAAATAGCTATTATCTGATACGTTTCACAAGTAGTAGCATAACAAGAGTCACAGCTGAATTTATCACATCTAGGTCTGTAATTGTTTTAATTCATGGATATGGAATTTAGATTAAATTAACCTTATTTTCTTTCATACCATTTCCCTATATCATCCTTTTGAATTTCATACATCTTATCAACCATAACATAATATTTTAATATAATATTCGTAAAATGTTATTGTTCATGAATTTTTTTAATCCATAATTTGTTCTATTAAAATATGGATCTATGTAAATTGAAATAAATTATTTATTATTATCCAAATAAATATTTGACTATCTATATCCTTAAATGGGTATTTTTAGATCATTACAGGATTCCATAAAAGAGTACTCCTCAGATACCAATTGTTAGGTGATAATAATGGTGAAGAAACATGAGTGTGTTGAATTGGTTCATTCTTAAAAAAAATTCAATATAAATTGATCCCCTATTAAAACATGTAATGTTATGTTGATCCATTTTAATAAAAATAATTATTTTTATAAAATCTGAGAAAAGACACATCAATTTGTATAGTGTTTTGGAGTACAATGATACCCTAGTCCACTCCACCTATACTCTCTCCATGAGTTGGGTGATTTTATATTTTATATCATTTTCCAAGGTATCTAAATATTGGGGGTGAATGTAACTACAAATATTTGTAAAAGATTTTACAATGATTCAAATAAGACAAAAAATTGTCATTGAAACACTAGGGACCTGAGTGTTCAAAACTAAAAGTGATTATATTTTCTTTTTGAAATAATTCAAATGGAAAGTGTTAAGATGTATATTTTATTGTTTAAATATATATATATATAATTAGTGTAATAAAAATTTGTCTCCCAAGAAAAATACATTGGAATAATATTTGGTTTTTTTTAGATAATATATATATATTTCAATGTACCCGAAAAATCATCTTAGTAGTAGTAAAATCACAAAATAGTAGATAATAACATGTATGTATTCAAAGTATATTCACAATTATTTAATGAAAGGGTACTAGATATATTCTATATAAGAACATTGTAAGATGTTGAATAAATTTATATCTCATATATAAAAAGAAATATATTGTGTATAATTCATAGAAATAACTATTTCTTTTTCAGGGAGCTTCAAAATGACAACATAATAGTTTATCAAAACATTGATGTCTCTATTTTGGAAGAATATTTATAGAATTAAATAAGAAACCAAATTTTATTTTGGTCAAATAGATATATAAATTTCAGTAGACAAACATTCTATTCATATCACCTATCATATGTTAAATTTAAAATTAAATATCAATGAAAAATCAGGAAATCCATTAGAAACTATAACAAATTAATCAATTATTGAAGAGAAAATAAATCTGCCCCTGAAAAAAATCTTTTCATATTTAATTTATTAAAATCAAATATAAATCTGAAAAATATACAAAATTAATATACAATAGATGGCTGATTAAATAATGGGTTTATATTCATGAGGGTAACTCAAAATATAAGGAACACATGTTTGATTCCAACTGTATAATACAATAGTGTGAGGATCAATACAAATGTTATGTTAAAATATCAAATTTTATATACTTTAACATTGGGGTTTTCATGACAGTTTGGTTTATGAACTAAATTTATAGGTCAATCACGAGTTTCTAGAAATAATTTTAGGTACCTAAACATAATGTTCTTTATCAGAAGGATGTTTCCCAAACATAACCTTTATCCTAAAAGAGGGGTTCCAAATGTATGGGTGGATAAAAATGATATGTTGAAACATTAATTTTTTAACAGTGACTTTACAAGTCTTCAAAAAATCCACAATACATTTCTGAAAAAACCATTCAACAAAAATATAAGAAAATAAATTCTATAATTCTAGGGGAATTAAATAACTATTACATTAATTATGACCCAAAAATATACATAGAGAACAATAATTATTAAAAAAATTGGTTTCTATGGGTGTTAAAAAAAATGATAAATTAAGAATTGATAATATGATTATCATCCGTATTACCAAAAAAGAAGAGTTTCAGACTTCATCTGAAAGCTGTTGAAGGCCACTAGTCATCTAATGAGAGAATTCGGAAATCTCAATTTTATGAATCTCACTGGCTACCAGCTGGGGTGCCTTCAGTTGGCTGATGATCACTTAGGAAGCTGAAACAGAACAAACATAATAACTCTCATAAACACGAATAAAAAATTACAAAAAAATAGGTGTATATATATATATTAAATAAATAAGGATTAATGAACAATTATAAATAATCTTTATAACGAAAAAGTCAAAATATTTCAATATAAATCTTATTTAAATAAGAAAAGGGAAAATTCATAATTAAAATAATATTCAATTTCAATTCAATTGAAGGTTGTACAAATTAAGTAATAGATAAACATCAAGCATGAATGGGTCAAAATAATGTGTTACAAGAGAGTCTTACTTATCTACCCCTAAATAAAATAAATACATTCAAAAGAAAGTTGTTATATAAAAATTTCAACCTATTGAGTATCAATACTAATAAATTCATATAGGATATATCACATTTCAATGTGATCTCTTAAAAAATTGTTCTGTAGATCAATTTTTATAGTGTGTGAGGGTTTAATGGGGTTCCTAAAAATACAAGTTATACAAACTTGATAACATTTAATTGGAACAAAATAATAATATAGAAAATAATCTAATAGTGTATTTTTCATCCAAATAATTTCAGTTTCACAACAATTTCGAGATATATATTTCATTTTAGTAGTAAAAAAGAAATTTATTTTATCTTCCCCTATCCCAAGAGACTATAGATTTTTTAAGTAGGTTAAAAGTCTCAATAGTACATTTTCTATATAATTGAAATCCTCAAGAAATTAGTATCTAAAAACTACTATATTCAAATAAATTATATTTTGGATAAAAAATCCATGATTATTTAAACCTGTAAAAGTTTTGAAAATTATTTTATGTGATTTTTAATTAAATTATTTAGGATTAGATTTAAAATAAGAACAATGAAAAATAGTGAACATAATGTATATTAATGTCAGGGTAATGTAAATAAGACTATTAATCATACGTCAATAAAAGATTTTTTCAATCGATTTTCTGGTTTTTTCCAACATTATCTAACTAGATGTACTCATAGGTGTACTTATTTATTTAAATTTATCCATTTCAATACATTTTAGTTTTTTTTATATTTCCCTTTTTGTTGAAAAATCACATTTTTATTTTGAGAAATTTGAAATCCAAGGAAATATTTCAAATCTCCCATTAATCTCACATAAAATACTTTCTCTCATTAAATATTTAAATTAATTAAAAATATATTCTTCGACAGAACCAGAACTAACACCATCTATATATATTTAATCAATTAATAACTAAATTTATTTAAATAAATTACACTCATATTTTCCCATTTTAATATAATTTTCTATGAAATATTTAGTTGAAAACCCTTACCACATACAATGGGATTATTTCATACCAAAAAATAATATCTTAAATTAATGATATGATTTGGATATTTTGAATCTTCAAAACTAGGATGTTGTTCAAATGAAATTATGATAATAAAACCATTAAATAAATCAGTTTTATTATCAATATTAGGTTTATTAAAATGTAAGTGATTAATGATTTAAAATATGATCCTAACAGACTCATGAAATGTAATGAGTGAAAAGGTATCACTAAAATAAGTTATTTATTGTTAATTATATCATTTTTCTACGATTATATACTTTTTATGAGTGATAAAACCTAAATAATCTATCTTATTCATAAAAAAAATTTGGGTACACAAATTGGATGATCATTGTGTGTCTCAACATGATTCCAAAAATTGTTCCTTGTAAATTTTTTTAACTATTATTTCATTTCATGTACCTAATTTTCATTATTAATGAAATCATATATATTTAGGTTTTATTATTGTGAAACAGAAAAAATGTTCAACCACATTTAAAAGAAATATTCTAATATGAGTATCGGCTTGAAATTCATAAATAAAATATTTTAATGGATGGTCATAAGACTTCACCCATTCCTTAGGTAGTGGGCTAGATGGTTATTATTCCTAGTCATTAATTTCATTAGAAGAAGGGGTTTCAATAAATATTATATTTTCTAGTTCGTCCTCAAAATCATCAATTTGGTGTATAGATTGTAACATTTACACTCAAATGCCTTAAATATCTATCATTTAGTTTTTATTCTTTACTAATATCATAGGGGTTATTTATAAATATTGATCATTTGAGAACAATGCTTATGGTATAACAATCATATATATAATCATTAAACTAAAAATATTAAATGGGATTATGTTCTGTTATTAGTGTTACTTATATATCTTAAAGAGGTCGATTAAATTATTAAATAAACCCATTTTGGTTGTCCTAGAAGCATAAAAGGATTGATTATATCCTTCTGAATCAAAAACATCATCAAAATCCCCATTTATGAAATCTCCCCCATAGTCACTCAGAATGGATATTATCTTATACCCCTTTTCATTTTTGTCCTTTTTGAATATTTAATAATGAACTTAAAAACCACTTTTTTTATGATAAAAATAATAAACTTATATAAATGTTGTATGATAATTGATTCTTATAAATTTGTAAGATTTAACTCTTATACTTGATACATCTGTTGGTACACATAAATTAGGATACATATGATCAAGGGAATTTTATATGGATACATTCACTTTAGATTTAATGGGATATTTTTTTCTTAACATGTTTTAAATTCCCACACACTAATATTTTATTTGAAATTTAGGACACTATCACACTAGTTGATTTAAATTGATTTTTTGAAGTATGTTTGTAATAAAATTATCAAGGAATATATTAAAAATCCATGAATCATCAATAATTTCACATATAATTTTAACCTACTATATATAAATACATTTTAAATCAATAACATAATCATTTAGAAATCATGTAGTTTAAAAAATGATTTTCCTTTGAGTAAAAAAGTCTACAAAAATCATTTTAAAGAGAAAATATAAATCCAATATAAAAAATATGATAATACAAATAAAATTTTGATGTTAAAAAATTAACATAAAAATAATATTTAATAATTTTATAATTTACAAAAATCCCCAAGGGTACCTATGCTAATGATCCTACTCATTCAGTTATCACCAAAGATGATATGGGCCCCATAAATATTTTTAAAATGTCCAAACATATAGGATTCACCACTGATGTGTCTCAAGGACATGCCATCCATGTGCTATTTAGCTCCTTAATATTGTCTCTTGAGAAATTTCTCTTATAAATTACTCATGATACTGAATCCTTTCGTAGCCAAATTAATTTTGGTCCCCTGTACTAAGATAAATGATACTTTAGAGACCATATTTTTTATAAGATTATGGAAATGAAATATTTGAAGAGAGATGTATCCTTTAACGTCAACCATATTGTGAATTATTACTATAAAATTCAAAAATAAGATGCTGGATTTTTTATTTCAAAAAATCAAAATTTAATTTAAGATAATCCTCTTATAAACTTTTTTCGATATTCTATATTGATATGGAATACCATACCCAATATGATGTCTCACAAATTGTTAGGAACCTATAGTTTTATTAATATTTTTTCCACCTTATTTGAACCTTTCAATATAATTTTTTAGTACTTAATGAATAGGAATATTTTATTAAAAATATTCTCATAAATATTAATGATTTATCATGTTTTTATTTACAGAGTTAACCCTCATCATTAATCAATTAATTATATATCTTTGTATGATCATTCAATTTTGAATTATGCTAAAAAGATAAATCAACAAGTTGATATCTATCATATAAAATGTAACATCCCAGGATAATAATGAAATGTGATATTTTCGTATTTATTAAAATTTTTGAATTAAATATTAATTTTATCATAAAGGTGTTTCTATGTTCGATGGCTTACTGGATACACAACAATGGGTTTCTTTGAAATCTTACGTTGCATACTAATAATATAATATTATTATTCTAAATGGTAGTTAACTCCTAGCCATGTAATGGTAGGAATGGACAAAACTAACAAAAATTTGATTATACATGTTTATTAAATATTTTTACATTAATCCAATAAATTATTGAGGCCTAAAATCTGAATGAATGTAATTTTAAGAATAAATACTCTATTATTCACTAAAATGTTGATTTACATTATTTTGATTGAGAACCATATTTTAATTTAGTTTTGGTAATTTTTATATGTTTTTTTTTTGACAAAATAAAATTCTTCTTTAGATTTGGGACATCAAAATTTACATTGGGATAATTTATGGTATTTTTCTGGTAAGTTCATTTTTTAATGAATAGTGAAAATTAATGTATTTTATTTCAAAAGTGACATTTAATCTAATCTATTTATAGGGTTATATTATATTTTTAATTGGTTTTAAAGTTTAATTAGAATATATTTTTACCATTTAATTTAATAGTGGTCGTTGGAAGCATTTTCACTTTGAAACTGTACTTAATCAAATGTCAATCTTTTGATTATTAATTCAAAAAAACACGATATTTGTTCTAACAATGAGAATTAATTTTAAAACAATTAATGAAACATCTATGTTTTAAATTTGGTAAAATAGACATCATTTTTGAATTCTAAATACCAAATGTTGTTTAGGCTGAATTTTGGTAGTTTTCTGAAAAACATTAATTTTTGATGAATAGTGAAACCACTAAGTAGTAGTTAAAAGCTGACATTTTCATTTAAATGTAATTTTACCACTTCTTTGAATTTAATTTTAAAAATCAGACATACATGTTTGTTATTATTAAGTAAAATGTTGTTCAATAAGATGAAAATAATTTTTGGTGAATAGTATCTTTTGATTTTTTACCGCGATTAAAGGTAAATAGGGTAATTCAAGGTAAAAATAATATTTTAACAATTCAAAATTACCTTTACACTTGTACAAACCATATTTTTTGAATCATTTACGACCATGAGCATCTTTGGGATGATTTTTAGATCCCATTGAGCAACCTGGCAGTGATAATGACACTTTAGATTAACTAATTTAATGTTAAGAAAAAAATAACTTAAACAAATATCTTTTAGTAAATTAATTGTAAAATAGGGTTATATAAGCTATCATTTCGACTATAAATATTCTTTAGAAATATAAAAATAGTTCCTACATCATGGTAATTTATTTTATAATTTTTAGAAATCACATAAAATAAAATATTTATAACACTATAATGATGTAGTGATTACCTCATTAATAATGATTTAAATAAATATGATTATAATGATTAAATTATTATCCAAATAATATAAAATTCCTATTGGATGATTTTATTTCAATTATGAGTCATCTTATATTTCACTTTAATCTATTTTTGACCTTTTAAAATAGAATATAATTTTATAATAAAATAATGTTTTCACACTTTTTTAAAGATCCCCTCCTCTCCATTATAAAAGGATACCATTTCTGACCAATTCCTCACACCTCACAAGCCTTTTGGATCATCCAAACTATGCCCAATTAAGCTCCCTAAATCCCTATCCTCCTCCTAGAACTCTTAAATTATGCCGAATTTACTTCAAGAAGTCCTATTTTTTCAAACTAAAGGGAGTTACCCAAATTAAAGGTAACTGTTTCTCTTAAATTGTATTATTTATTTTACTTCTCCAACCCCTAAAATATTTTTGATCCATTATTTTATAACAATACAAATTTCTTAAATATACTAGGATTTTGTTATGAGAAGCATTCAAACATCACTTACACACAATTCCATCTAATGGGTAATGAACACAATGTTTCTGTGGATGGAAAACAAACACTTCATGAAACAATGATTGTTCAATTATCTTTTACCGCCTATCAAGGTTTCCATTAAAATGAAACTGTATTTATATATGATATATATTATGTTTATGTTTTCTTTATGATTCTGTATTTTTTATTTACAAAAATACCTGTAAGATTTTCAATAGGTTTAAACATGATAATTTTTTTGAGGAAGTGCGGACTACCGCCCCCTCAAGGTGATATGATTCATTTAGGGAATACATTTAACGTATAAAGGATTGAAATAATGAAATTATGTGGTATATATACCACATGAAATTATACTGTAATAATAATATACCTATGTATTATTCTGTTTTCATTCCCTTAAATATAAAATAGAAAAGAATGTAGCGTTCATGCGTACGTACGGGTTTCCATCTCCATAAACGGTGCATTTCATTTCATAACTCCAAATGATATGGAATATTATAAATACATATAAAATGAATATATAAGATATATATTATATCAATATCATTAATATAATTCTATATATAATGAAATTTTGACCACCTGGACAATTTGTAATTATAACAAGTTAATTTTTGACGAAAGTTCCGAACATCGACCAAATGTCTGATATGAACTCAAATAATTATCTAATTGTTATTGAAAAGTATTAAGTGATAAAAAATGAATAATAAACATTAAATTTTTTATTAATTTGAAATGAACATATGTTTATTATTCCAGAAGAACACGGAACATACCACTCAAGTCGGACACGATGTAATGGATTTCTTATCCCACATTTAATTCTGTGAGATTTCTATTTTTCACCAATTATTTATTGCATGTGGTGTATTTTGTACTACCATTTTGTATATTATATTATGAATATTTTTATATTCATGGTATTATGTGAGTAATTTTGTGGTTATTAACTTTTGGTCATACGACTCGGTCGAATTACAACGTGGTAAGGGATTTCTCATCTCGCTTTTAATTCTATGAGATTTCCATTATTCTCCACCTATTTATTGCATGTGGTGTATTTTGTACATCAACTTGATATATACTATCATGATTATCTTGAAATTCATGGAATCATATGATTAATTTTTTTGTTATTAACTTTTTTTTCATACGACCCGATTGAATTACAATGTGGTAAGGGATTTTTATCTCACTTTTTATTCCCATGAGATTAATTCTATAATTTCCACTATATTCGTTTTTTGGGGGATGTACTGACCATGATTGTATTATTTGTGTAATATAATATAATTTATTGTATTTACATCTTCAATGTATGATCCTTCTTTCATGGAATGTATGTTTCAAAAGTTACCAAATCGATAAGGGAACCTTTCACCCACCTCTTTTTAAAAGTCTTCTTTTTGTTATGTATTTTAATTTACATCTTTTTATGTTGTGATATGTTCTTGTATATCCATATTGATGTAAATTTTATGTACATCATGTGAGATACCCTTTTCTCTCCCATCAACTCATTTTCCGAATTTTATGGTGACACTGTTAGGCTATAGAATTTCTATAAGGGAACTTCTTTACCAAATTTCAAACCTTTGGGTTAATATTCCACTTCTTGGAACTGTCATTCTATGAATATGTGTGAATGACCTCTAATTTTTTTACACTTCATGTCCACTTATATTGTGTGTATTTATATTTTTCACACATAATTATGTCATTGATATATCCTTAATATAAAGATACCATCTATATAAGAGATTGCATCTCAATTTACATTCCAATGAGGATTCATTGTTTTTATGCTCCAATTCACTCTTATATGGTGTATATACAGTCCTTTGGAATATTTTATCATGAATAATTTTATTCTCATGATATTATAAAGTTGTGATTAAATGTTATTCCCTAATTAATTGTATTCAAGATTCTATCATTTTGTTAAAAACTCTAAATAAGTATCATTTTAGATGTTTTAGAGATTTATTCTTCTAAATATTTCTCATTAGTGTCCATGTTTTAAAAATGGTTTTGGGATTTATTTAATTGGACATTAATGTTTTCTAATTTTAATTCCTTTAAAAGTATCAAAGTGTTATGGGGCACTTGGATTTAAAAATCTCATTATTAAATGTTTTAAATTGTATTGAAAATTGTTTAATAAAGCATTGATTATGTCAATATACTGAAATGATATATTGTTAGTGCAATGTGGAAATTTTATCAATCCTTTATACTTATTAGTTTGTTATGATATGGTTCTTGCGAACTGTTTATGTATACGGGTGGTTCTGTGATAAACCTAGGGCAGGTGAGCGGGAGATAGCTCTCCAATGTGTTGGTTAACGAGACGGAAGTAAAAGTTAATGTTTATCCTAAGAGATTTAGGGAATATACTGTGATGGGTATTCCAAATGTGACTCCCTATGTAGTTGTGATAGCTACAATGTATGTATGTTATGAATGCCACAAGTTACCTTCATGATTTATAATTTCTGTGTGTTATTCATAAATCTTATGATTTCTTAAGGTATGTTATGAATGAAAAGTATTGTTCTCATTGATTTGTATTTATTGAGAAGTTAATGAATCTATTCCTTATTTTATAACCATTACTGCACTTTTTATTCTCATCCAAAGTATTTGAAATTTTTTCCACATGACATAAAGATGAATAGGGTCAAGGATGGGATCATGGAAAAGTCAGGATGTCTAAAACATGGAACTCGACATGTTTATTTTTTAGAGTTTTTATTTTATGGAAAATGGATATTGATTATTAGTTTCTACATATAATATTCAAGTTTCTATGTAATAGTTATGGCCTAATTCTCTAAAAATCTAAACATGAAAAGATACTTAATGTGAATTATTCATTTAATTCAATGTTATGAAATGTTTTAAGGTTGGGTCCTTAAAGTTGGTATTATAGGTTGGTTTATATAACACTAGAGGTTAGGGTATTATTTAAGAATAAGTGAAATAACCTTAATGGTAAAGATTTTATAAAGATTCATAGTTTTATTTAATAAAGTGAATGTCTTCAAGATAACTTGAATAAGTATATCATAGTATTTACTATCCTCATAATATATTATATGATGATTTTGTTGATATACTCACACATATATTTTGGGTTTTAGTAAATGGATGGATCTAGTAGGCCCAAAAGTAAAAGTTGATGTGAAGAAAACTTTGATGGTTTTCTGAATGAGATACTAAATAAAATGGTAGCTGCAATAAGAACTCTTGTGGTTATTCTCAACCAACTATTTGAAGTCATGACTGATAACCTGAACCTTGTTGTTTTTTATAACACATCATATATGTGAGAAAAAAATCCCTATGGATGTTCAGGTAATAATCATAAAGGTTAGTATGTTCAAAAACCTAGGTGTCAATGATATGGAATGAAACACCTAGGAAAATTATTCAAAGGGGTGGGATGATTCTATAGATGTGGGAATGAAGGTTATTAAGCAATAACCATCCATAGTACAAGGAAGCATCCTGTTGACTCTAGGAAAGGGAATGAAATTCTTTATGAGGGATCAATTGAATTTTTTAACTGTGGTGTGCATGGTCATTATACAAATAAATGACCTACGAAGAAGTTTTGGGAAAGGGATCACCAAGATCATAAAAATATATTTTTACCAAAACCTAATGCCATTACGATTAACGATGAGAAACTGACAATGACCAATTCCAGGTCTGGATTATTTCATAACATATGTTTTAATATTATTGAATCTTATGATATGATTCATGATATTGATTGTAGAAAAAAAGTATTTCAGAATAAGTTCAAAAGGAATGGTTAATGGATCATAAAGAAAGTTTAATGAGTATGAAGTCAACATATAATGGATTCAAGATTTATTTTAGATTTTAGGATAATGAAATACATAAAATTATTATGGCTCTTTTGATGATGGGATTACATTAGAATACATTTTATATTATGTGTAACCATCATGTTTGTTAAATAAAATTTTATTCAATGAATATTTATCTTTTCTTTTTTAGATATAGATATAATGAACAATTTGGGTTTATATGATCCTTGAATATGAGGAAATTACTTGTTATTACTTTTTGGGATGCAAAATGGAAGTTATAAGATAAAATTTGTGGTTAAAATATGTTATGGTTATTTCTGATGAATTTATATCTTTTTGGGAATGTTATAATATTATATAGTTTCTTAAATTGGAGAAAATGTAGACTGCATGACAACCCGTCGCGTCGGACAAATATTTAGGAATCGAACCCACAAACAAAGTGTAATTGGGATTTATCACCAACCATTGGACTACGTTAATTCCCTGGTTATTATGACTAATTCATTTTAGTTATTTGATTTTATGAATCAATAATAAGTTGAATTTCGGTTATCATTTAAAATTATTAACCTAACATTGAGAATATGTTATTAGGTTAATTACTTTTCAATATAAGACATTAATAGTAAGTAATGTTATTTAGAGATAAATGTTATGATTTATCTTGGAAGACTATGTGATTAAATACTTAAATTATTTGGGTTTCAATATTAGATTGGATTACATTGAATAATTTATGGACAATTGTTAATATAATGGCCTTTTTGTATCATTGGGTTTTGTTTGACAATGTTTGGATATTAAGAGTAGTTTTTCATCTTGTAAGAGTGTGTCCTTTTTGGGTATTATATAATCTCTCACTATCCATTTTGGTTTTAGATGATATGTAGTTATTCTTTTTTGGATTATGTGATTCTCTATAGGATGATTCATGTGATTTGGATGTGAACAAGTCTATTTGGATGCTCATTACTTGGAGAGACGATTAGTTTTTGGTACAAACATATTGAATTATGAAACTCTTCTTGAAGGTAATTATATTTTTTATGTTCTTATTTTATGTAGTAAATGAATTCCTCAAAATTATGAAATAGAACATAAAACAAAAACATTGTTGGTTTATGTTTCCTACTAAGTAATCAATGATTGTTTAACCCATTACATGTTTGTGATTTCCATTAGGTTAACTTTATCCTAATAATTTTTTAATCACTCTCCATCAGAACATGAAAATTTTTTTTCTTCTATATCCATGTTTTCGATAAATGTTATCCTAATATGGGTTATCATGGGTAACCTTTGGATTTCTATTTCTTTCTTTTAAAGTGATATTTTTATTGACTAGTTTTCTAATGTGGGACTTTAAATGATGTTTCCTAGCCCAATTTTAAAATTGTGAGGATGAAATTCCCAAAAGGGGGGAAGGATGTAACATCCCAGGTAAATAATGAAATATAATATTTTCATATTTATTAATATTTGTGAATTAAATATTAATTTTACTTTAAAGGGGTTTCTATATTTGATGGCTTACACGATACGCAACAACGGGTTTCTTTGAAATCTAATGTTGCACACTAATAATATAATAAAATTATTTTAAATGGCAGTTAAGTCCTAGCCATTGTTTTAGAGTTATTTAAAAAAACTAACTAAAATATGATTATACATGTTTATTAAATGTTTTTAAATTTATACAATAAAAGATTGAGGCCTAAAATGTGAACGAATATAATTTTAAGCAGAAATACTCTAATATTCACTAAAAGAACTATTTACATTCTTTTGGTGGTGAACCCTCATTAAATTTAGTTTTGGTCATTTTTATATGTTATTTTTTAAAAAATAAACTTCTTATTTAGATTCAGGATATAAAAATTTAATTTGGGGAAATTTTTGGTATTTTTCTGGTAAAGTTCATTTTTTAATGATTAGTGAAATATAATGTATTTTATTTCAAAAATGAATTTGAATATAATTTATTTATATTGTTAGATTATCTTTTTAATTGGTTTTAATGTGTAATTAGAATATATTTTCCCTATTTAATTAAATGGTGGTCATTGGGAGCAATTTCACTTTCAAATTGGACTTCATCAACTATACATCATTTTATAGTTATTAATTCTTAAAAAACTCTATTTGTTCTAACAATAGGAATATATTTTAAATTAATTAATGCCACTTATATGTTTTAAATTTGGTAAAATATAAATCATTTTTTAATTCATAATATCAAATATTTCTTATCCTGATGTTTTTGTAGTTTTCTGAAAAACATAAATTTTTGATGAATAGTGAAACCACTAAGTAGTAGTACAAAATAGACATTTTCATTTAAATGAAAATTTACCACATATGTGAATTTAATTTTGAAAATACGGCATACATGGTTGTTATTAGTAAGTAAAATTTGGTTCAATAAGATGACAATAATTTTTGGTGAAAAGTAACTTTTGACTTCTTTTACCACAGGTAAAGGAATATAGGGTAATTCAAGGTAAAAAGAATATTAAAATAATTAAAAATTACCAGAAAACTTGTCCAAACGTTATTTGTTAAATCATTTACGAGAATGATCATATTTGGGTCGATTTTGTAAACCCATTGGGAAACATGGGAGTGATAATGACACATTAGATTAATTAATTTAAAGTAAAGTAAAAAATGAAAAAAACAAATATCTTTTACTAAATTAATTTTTAAATAAGGTTATATACGTTATACATTCAACTATAAAGATTATTTGGAATGATAAAAAGATTTCATACATAATGGTAATTTTATTGAATTTTTAGACATCAAAAAAATAAATTATTTATGGCACAATAATGATGTAGTGTTTACCTCATTAATAAATGATTTAAATAAATAAGATTATAATATTTAAAATATTATCCAAAACATGTCCAATTCAAATTGAATGATTTTATTTCGATTATGAGTCATCTTATCTTATACTTTAATGTGTGTTGGACATTTTTTAACCGATTATATGTTTATTATAAAATAATTTTTCACACTATCCTAAAGAGCCCCTCCTCTCCTTTATAAAAGAAGACCATTTATATCAAATTCCTCACACCTCTCAAGCCTTTTGGCTCATCCAAACTCTGCCCAATTAATCTCCCCGCATCACATTCCTCCTCTTATAAGCCTGAAATTATGCAGAAGTTACTTCCACAAGTCCTTTTGGTTCAAACCAAAGGGATTTACCCAAATTAAAGGTAATTATTTCTCTTAAATTGCTTTCATTATTTTACTTCTCCAAACCCTAAACTCTTTTTGTTATTATATTTTATAACAATACCAGTATCCCCAATATACTAGGATTTTTTTATGTGAAATATTCTATCTACACTTACACACACTTCCATCTAATGGGTAAAGAACATTATTTTCCAATGGATGGAAAACAAACGCCTCACGAAATGATGATTGTTCAATTATCTTCTACCGCCTCTCAAGGTGTCCATTTAGATGACACTGAATTTATATATGATATGTATTATGTTTATGTATTGTTTATTCTTATATAATTTTAATTTACTAAAATACCTTTATGTTTTCCAATATGTGTAAACACGATAATCTCATTTGAGGAAGGGCGGAGAACCACTCCCTCAAGGTCATATGATTTGTTTAGGTCATACATGGAACATATAAAGGATTGAGTTAATTAAATTATGTTACATATATACGATATGAAATTATTCTTTAATAATAATATACCTATGTATTATAATGTTTTCATTCCCTTAAATATAAAATAGAAATGAAAGTAGCGTTCATGCGTACGTACGGTTTACCGTCTCCATGAACGATGCGTTTCATTTCATAACTCCAAATGTTATGGAATATTATAAATAAATATACACCGAATATATATGATATATATGATATCAATAAATGAATATAATTCTGTATATAATGAAATTTTGACCACATGGACAATTTGTAATTATAACAAGTTCATTTTTGACTAAAAATCCAATCATTGACCAAATGTCCGATATGAACTCAAATAATTAACTAATTGTTATTGCAATGTAATAAGTGATAAAAAAGGATTAATAAACATTAAAAATGTTCTTCGGTTTAAATTAACTAATTTTTATTATTCAATAAGGACACGGAACATACTCGTCAAGTCGGACACGAGGTAAGGGATTTATTATGTCACTTTTAATTCCGTGAGATTTCCATTGTTCACCACATATTTACTGCATGTGGTGTATTCTGTATTGCCATTTGATAAATAATATCATGATTCGTTTTATATTAATGTTATTATGTGATTTATTTGGTGGTTATTAAGTTTCGGTCTTACAACTTCATTGAATTACAACATGGTAAGGGATTTATCATCTCACTTTTAATTTTGTGATATTTCCATTGTTCGCCTCTTATTTATTGAATGTGGTGTATTGTGTACTTCCATTTTATATATAAGATCATGATTAATTTTATAATCATGGTATTTTGAGATAAAATTGGTGGTTATTAACTTTTTTTCATATGACTCGATTGAATTACAATGTGGTAAATGATTTTCATCTCACTTTTTATTCCTGTGAGATTAATGCTATAATTTCCACTATTTCCATTTTGTGGTGGATGTAATGCCCATTATTGTTTTATTTGTTTAATATACTATAATTTATTGGTATTAACATCTTCAATTTATGATCCCTATTTCATGGTGTGTATTTTTCAAAAGATACCAAATAGGTAAGGGTACCATTCACCCTCCTCTTTTTAAAAGACTTCTTTTTTGTTATGTCTTTTAGTTATTATCTTATTATGTTGGGATATGTTCTTATATATCCTTATTGATGTAAATTTTATGTCCATATTATTATATAACCTTTTCTCTCTCATCAAATCATTTTCTAAATTTTAATGTGACGCTGTTAGGCTATCAAATTTCTGTAAAGGAACTTCGTTACCAAATTTCAATACTTTGGGTAAAAACTCTACTTCTTGGAAATGTCATTCTATGAATATGTGTGAATGATATATAATTGTTTTAAACATAATATCCACTTATATTTGTGTATTTATATTTTTCAGACATAATTATATCATTGATTTATCCTTAATCTACAGATATCATTAATATAACGGATTGTGTCTCATTTTAAATTTCATTGAGGCTTCATTGTTTTTATCCACCAATTCACTCTTATATGGTGTATATACTGTCCTTTGGAATATTATATAATGACTCCTATTATTCTCATGATATTATAAAGTTATTATTAAATGTTATTCCTCAATTATTTGTATTCATGTGTCTCTCATTTTGTTAAAAACTCTTTAACTAAAATATCGTTTTAAATTTTTTAAAGATTTACTCTTCTAAATATTTCTCATAAATGTCCTTTTTTTTAAAATGGTTAGGGTATTTCTTTATATGGACATAAATTTTTTGAAATGATAATTCTTTTAAATGTTTGAATGTGGTATGGGACACTTTGATTCAAAATTATCTTTATTAAATGTTTTAAATGGTTTTGAAAATGGTTTGATAAAGCATTGATTATATTGATATTTTGAAATTATATATTCTGATTCCAATGTGGAAATTTTATCATTCCTTTATACTTGTTAGTTTGTTATGATACAGATCTTGGGAACTGTTTACGTATACGGGTGGTTCTGTAAAAAAACCTAGGGTGGGTGAGCCCAATATAACTCTCCAATGCATTGGGTAAAGAGATAGAGGTAAATGTTAATGTTTCTCCTATGAGATTTTGGGAATATACTTTGATGGGTATTCCAAATGTGACTCCATATGTACCTATGATAGCTAAAATGTAATTATTTAATGAATGCCATAAGTTACCTTTTTTGATTTATGATTTTTTTGTGTTATTCATAAATCATATGATTTCGTAAGGTATGTTATGAATGAAATGTATTGGTTTCATTGATTTGTATTTATTGATGGGTTTATGTTTCCTTTCCTTATTTTATAACCCTTACTCAGCATTTTATGATAATCCCAAGTATTTGAAATGTTTTCCACAAGACATAAAGATGAATTGGTTCAAGGATGGGATCAGGGAAAAGTGATTATGTCTAAAACATGGAACTAAATATGTTTCTTATTAAGAGTTTTTATTATATGAAAAAAAGGATACTGAGTAGTAGTGTCTACATGTATTATTCAATTTGTTATGTAATAGTTGTGGACTAATTCTCTAAAACTCTAAACCTGAAAAGATCCTCAATGTGAATTATTCATTTAATTCAATATTATGTACTGTTTTAAGGACGAGTCCTTACATAAAATATCTTCATACATTTAATAAAATTAAAAATAAAAGGGAGTGGTACAATTTACATCATTATTTACATCAATTTTGGCTATGTGACATGTGTAAACATTATCACTTGATTATGTTAAGAAGAAGGATTATTCACTAAAACATTATATAGAATCAATAAAGGTATTATTCGTTAGATTAATTTTTTCATATTAATTTCTAAATTGAGGCACTCTTATTTTATGTTTCCCTTATTCTTATATTCATAATAATTAACCTCATCTTCTTCATTTTGGTTGCCCTTTTTGGAACAATGAAATGGCTTATTCTTGCTCTTTTATTTTTTCATCTTATTTTATAAGTGATAATTTTTTAAATAACTATCTGAATAGTCAAAAAAATTAATGTAAATAATCATATTTTCTATTTCTTCCTTGATTTAAATTTCATGTTCTAACATAATGGTAATCTCATATATCATGAGTGACCTAATGAGTTATTCTACAAATATGTTCTTTGTACCTTTTATTCATGAAATCTGGTTACATTGGCTGACCAATAACATGGAAATTATGAAAGTATATCATTCAAAATAATTATAATGAAAATATCAAACCCAATATGTTTTATAACATTATAATTATCTGTAAATTGTCAAAAAAAATTAAATAATGTATCCATTACTATGCTTTCTAAATAATTTATAGTATTGATGATACATGGAATGTTTAGTGTATTTGACTATGCTAGATCCCTCATGTGTGAATTCAATAAGTTTTAAAAAAATTGTGTTCTATTTGAAGTATAAATATGGTTAAATCCATTACATTCATCTATATAATTAAATGAATTTATCGCTATTAATAAAGCTTAAAGGCCTCAATATTGTGCTTCCATTTCTCCTATTATTCATTTGTGGGTGTATAAAAATTCATGAAAATATTCTAAATTGGATATCCAAAAATTCTAGGAATTGTAGACTTATGATTTTTTCAATAACTATAATCATATATATCAAATAATAGATCTTTAACCATTGGGATTCCATCAGGAGCACCATCGGAGTATGGAGAAGTGGACATCATTTTTAATGGGTTTCAATGAATAGGATAATGATAATAAGAAGCTACATAATTGATTTGAAACACTATTTATATGATCTCTCATTCAAGGTATAAAAAACCTACATGAAAATAGAAATAACAATATAACATAAATATGGTTTACCTTACATTAAATATCATCTACATCATATCATCCACGATCACATGGTTTTGAGTGAGATCACTTAGAACATCAAAATGTCATGCATACTCCAAAGGTGTCTATGTTTTTCACTTGAATAATCCTTCATATCAATGAGATTTATGCTTCCTCTATGCAGTAATAATGAATTTAATTCAAATGATATGGAAAAAGAGATATTTTGGGATTACAGAGGTTTGGAAAAGAAATATTATGCACCACACTCTTATCATCACATGAATGTAGATTATATGGGCTATAGAAGACACTATTCATTGAACTTTATCTGTTCATGTATTACAATGAATGAATAAATTATATTTCATGTATCTGAATTCATTATGTGAAATATTCACCTGTAGTACTTTTCATATCATGAAATGATATAATATATGGTAGCTTATGTGGTGAGTTGATTGACCGTCTATACAATATATCAATCCTAAGGATTATAGAAGGATATATATAACCTATTTTGCATGAAAATAAAAATTTTCATTATATCCATTAAAAGTATGTATATATATATATGTATATGTATATACCATATATACAAACATATGTTTTTTGGTCATGTATATCACCTTTATGATCATACCTTAAAAATGGTTATGTTTTATAAAACAAAGATGATCCTAATGCCAATTTTTAAAATGAGTGGGATTAAAAAAGGTGTAGAGGTTAATATATTTATAAAAATTAAAATCAATAATAACATGAAATTATGTGATAAAAAAAATTAAAATGTAAGTGTTGTGAAAAAAATGAGAAGAAAAAATGATAAAATAGTTCACATAATACTGAATATGAGTGACTATGTCTTCTCACCTCGAAGGCTTGAGGGCTAAATTATCTATTTTCTACAATGATATCCAAGATAACCAGGAAAATATATTTTTTATTTGTTTATTGAATGAAACCCAATAAAATGGAATATAATTTGTTTTTGGAGTTATATAAAGAAATCCAAAAACAATTTGTTTTTTTGGTGAAAGAAAAAAATATAAAAAAAACTAACATTAATGGTGGTGAAAACACATGAAGAATAAGAAGAATGAGTGGTTTTTTAATAAAAATAAATTTTATATAACACTATTTATTCTATCAGTATGATTGAAATGGAAAATTAGATAAAGAGAGGTAATTAATGAGGGATGATATGAATATAGAAATGGAATTACAAATATATATTATGTAAAGGTAAAATAGTTACTAAAAGTGTTCACAACATATTTAAGGGTGTATTTATATCCTATGGAGGTCCTTTGATGATTTTAGGGGTGTTGAGAGTCAATAAAATACATTGGAAGGTGAGATATTTCATGGGGGAAAATCTATTTTTTCTAGTATGACTTTATAGAAAAGTGTAATTTACTATTTTTTAGGCTCCACCGGATAAACAATGAGTTATCTAGCCTTCACTGGCTAGTACATGAGGCTGAATGTTTGCAGTGACACATTGAATCCCACCAACTAGATATTGTTGCGAATCGTGTAGCTGATGGCCTATTCTAGTGACAATGAACTCTTATTTTCCAAACATCTGGACAGTTTATTGCAACCTTATAGCTAGTCATTAATACAAATTAGGTCCATCAAACTACCCTTTATTATTCTCTTAAACCCATTGATTGATTTTTAAAATTCATATCTTGAAAAAGAATCATAATTACATAAATTAATCAAATTAAATTCAATGAACAATAGATATTGTTTTTGATCATTAATATATCTATGAGATTGATAGGTGAAATGGAAACATGATGGTTTCTAATATTTCACAACTATAACACAATTTCTAGATGTTTCTATACACATAACCAAGTAAATATCTAATTAAGAACCAATACCATGGATAACGAACTAATGGAAGAATTAATTTTTTCATGCTCAACCCAAAATGGTTGAAAAGGCATGAACATTAAAGCAGAAAGAAAAAAATTTATTTCATCCATGATGATATACTCCCATGATAATTCCACTATTCCTTAGATATAAACATGATCATGTTTCTAGAAATATTGAAGCTATATGAGGAATAGTATAATGATAACCTATATTATTTTCCCTTCCATCATATATTGGGTCACATGATCAAGGAATTCTTCATCATCAGATATCTACTGCAAAATATGGTAGATGATGTTCAATAATCATTGAACTCTCTAAAATCACCCATGGCATGTATTCCATCTATTCTTCTAGAAAAAAAATTGAAAATGAGATATCTCCGTATATATGAATTTGGAATGATTTTATAGTGTTATTATCTAATAATTATTAGATCATGTGAATTTCATCATTAACGCATGCATAAATTAACTTGTTAATATACCAATTCATTCAAAAAATATAAATATAGTTTATTCAACAAAACATCCTCTAATATTAAAATATAATAAAAAAACATGAGATAATGATCCAGAGTAATTCCTAATGATTCCAATAAAATTCTATTTATTTTAGACATTATGTCCCTAGTATTTGGATGTGGGAATCACCCCACCAAACAAACAAATAATGGCCATACCACTAAACGATGCAATGATTTTCATCGCATAAAATAATATTATAGTAAGTATCCCACCAAGTGATATACTATTTGTATAAGAAATACCAGTTACACTCTATTTCATTCATCATGGTATCATCTTGGATTGAATAATATTCCACTTTTTCAGTTAGTGGACTCTTGATAGAGATGACAATACACATATACAATCATTTAAGACTCAGCATGTTTTCCATCCTATACTCATAGAATTGTTAATTAAGAGCATGATGATACCTCAACTACCTCTAATTGAGTTTTTTTAAACATATTAATTCCTCAGAATGAAATTTTGATAGAGAATTCAACTAGTTTCAACAATAGATCCAATCAATAGGGTCCACATTGGGACTCCCGTCATTGGAAACCCATAATTCCCAAAGGTTGGGTATATTTCCTTATTTTTCACAACCACCTCAGAATAAATTCACAAAATTTTCAACCATAGTTATCAACACAATGTTCCCAATATAGTTGGATATTTATGGTGTATGGGTGGAACCATAAAATTATCTATCGTTAATATATTTAATACCTTCCCTTGAATAGATTGTGTTTATGGAAAATCCTTTAAAATATAAAAAATGTTCCCATTTTTATAAAATTATATTCACAACACTGGGGAAGAGGTATTATTTTCTATCTTTCAATGATAGATAATGGATCATGAATTACATACATCTTTATAAATTTTTTGAGTTTTCATCCACTACCCCAAAGAACTTGTTAATCAACTTTCTAATGACTAGGAGAACAAAAGATTTGTATTTGAGATAATATCCAAATTACTACACCTACAAATAATTTTTAGTGAATAAAATTGAAGTATAATTTGAATTTAAATTATTTCTACATAACATGATAAATGGGGGGATAATGGAGGTAGAATCACCCAGATCTCTTTTTTAACTATGTGAACACCCTAAGAAGAACATGTAATGTTTGTGAAAGAATCATGTTATCCCATATATTAGAAATAAATAAAATATTAAACATTATATTTGAATTTATAATGTGTCTATATACATCACTTCTTAATTTTATAATTATATATTGAAATAACAATGAACAAGAGTCTCAACCAAGAAGTTATGAAGGATCATCCTCATTATTATCCCCTACACTAACTTTTAGGACATGAAATTGAAGAATAAATTGTCTTTAAAAAGAATCTATAGTAGTGTATTGATGAATTTTTAATAGAGTTATAAGATCCAAATACTCATACCACATGAACACTAGCCAATATTTTTCATGAAATAAGTATATTACCTTATGAATCATGTTAAATGAGAATTTCACTATCATATATTGTTAATGTGCCTAAAATATGTCTCGTATGAATTAATTTAAAATTTATAGCATAACATACTCACTATATGAAGTATAATAAAATTTACATAGTCCTAAAATCACGAATATAAAATATATATTAACCTTTTCTCATAGTATGATGTGAAATATCACGAACCAAGTCCCTTCTGCATGATTCAATGTGAAGGTTATTGTCTACACTCAGCTCCATCATTTATTTATTATTTCTGACATTAATTTTTTTATTAAAACTCACAATATTATAACAATAGTATATAAAATATAATAATATGTTATTATGTTAATGTAACAACCTATATCCAAGACCACTTCTATCAAATTGAAGATAAAATAGTCGATCATGTGTACTACGGACTACAGTGCCACGTACGAATGTTATTTTTTTCCATAAAAAACATAATGGATTGATATAATTATGTATTAAAAGTTGATATATGATATATATTATATTATTATAATTCTTTAATCATTTAATCATATATACATTCACACATTCCATTTTGTGGGAGTATGGCAACATCGCTCATTTATACTATGGACCATCGCCTCATAAAGCACGATGATTCATTCATAATCTAAAAGGAAGATAAAAAGGTTGAATTTAATGAAAATTTACGATATATATGAAATTAAAATTATTTTTGAAATGTTGATATATAATTTAACCATCTTTCATTAAACCTTTCCAGAAAATGGAAATAATGTTCTTTTATACATACGATCTACAATCTCCATGAACGGTGTATTTAAAATCTCATATTTCACATTTATAGATTTCTATAAATACATATATACTATATATATATATGATACCTATATAAATTATTACATTTTTTAGATGATGGAACCATGGTCAATGTAAAAGAATCCAAAAATAACAAATTAGAACACACAGAAAAAACAAAGCAATTACTAGGTGAAACGCGACATTAACAAAGAATTGTTAATAAGTGGGTAATAAGATATTATATGTAAATAATATATGGTATGATATAAAATTATTTTTATTAATATATATATAATAAATGTATAGTTATTATAAAGGATGTTTCAACTGGTTTGATGGAAGTCAAAACTAAGGAATGGTATTTTGGACTCAGTTTTCCTTCCATGAGATATATGTCATGGTATACCCATATATTATATTATGAGGGGAATATAAATCCCAATTGACATATAATATCATGAATATATTTAATCTCATGACATTTTATATTATATTTAATTTTATTCAATCGCTGTTCATAAAATTAAATCTTTCTATAGTGGTAAATATTTTATGTTACAATCACATCATTTATAAAAATTGTATATGATTATGTTTCATTACAAAATACTATAATATATCTCTCATAAATCTCATAAATTTTCTTATCATTAGGTTATGTAATTATAACACACATTTTTCCTTCATTTTATCTCCTTTTGTACTTAAGAGTTCGACATAGTGTTATTATGTAAAATTGTCATTGTTTCCCTCTTTAGTTAAAACCCAATTTTTAATCCAATAAAATGAATTATAAATATTGTTAAAATAATGTAGTAAAAATTATAAAATTATTTTATTAAATTAATTTCTACACATTTATGATTTTTTTTAAAAGAATATTCAAGTTTTTATTCAGAATAATGCTCTTTTTTAATTTACCTAAAATTTGAATGGAATCTCCATTCTGACATATATGGTATGAAAATATTTATATATCATCCAGAAAAGTAATTATTTTTATACTTATTTTATAATAATTTATATTTGGTTTCAAATAAAAGGATTTTGATCATTTTTATAATTTAGAATGTGTTTTTCCAATATTTAAAGAATTTTTTTTAATAAATTTTTAAACAATTTTTTAATATTCCATTAAAAGTTTTAGAGGTTATTTTAAAGGAGAATTATTTCCAAAATATTTTATAAATATTTATATTGGAGTATTTATTTTAAAATAAAAGTTATTTTCAATAATAAATCTTCCAACTAATCATTAAAAATCATTTTCCTTAGAAGATGACATACAATGAGGTAACATAGACATTACGAGGGATATGATTCAAGTATACCATTATTATTAATTCTATGGATGGAATATTTTTATGAAAAAAATATATTTATGAAACCCATTTATATTCTATAGTTTATACTATGATACAATTCTTATGAAACCTACTTATTTCATGGGTTATGTTATAATGAAATGATGAAAAGATTGGGAAACCGGTATCTTATCCCTATGTTATGATATGGAGAATGTTTAATGAAATTATGGAACTAATAAGTATAATTTTAATTATGTAATGGTTTGGAAAAATATTTCCTTCAAATTAATTGGGTAATGATTTATATCTCACATGATAGATAGGACTCGAATGAGTAGTGAGCCTAGTTTAGTAAGGGACTATGTCTTCTATGATGGTCTTGATATAATCCTTTACTACTATGATGGTACTGTGTATGAACCCATTACACTATGTTAGCCATTGAAGTTAGTGGTATATTCTATATCACTAAATTAAATTATGTATGGAATTATCTATGTCAAATTTATTACTATATGGGTTTAACTATTCATGTTGGATCTTTGATAACAACCCTACATTAAGAAAAAAATAGTTTATCACCTCATTGCAATATTCTTGTCACCACTATGGATCTATCTCAGAAACTACATGTTGTATGATTCTTTTTTTCCTATGATACATAATGAAATCCATAACACTTATGTCAAACCCAGTAATAAATATTAGTTTGATAAAAACCCTCTTAGTCTGTTATTTCTAGTTTACGTAACCATACACTGGGACACAAAATGATGAAAATTGGATATGATATCATGGCTGTGAATTTTCATCTTATTATCATTTTTATCACTACTATAATGAAAATTTATTCTATTTATATTTTCTAGATATAGGTAGGGGATCAATTTTAATAATTATGTTTGACTTTATTCCAATTCTCTTAGGATAGGTAGTGGCATTTATATCATCTATATCGTGTTCATTGATAATTTTAAATTTCATTCCATTCTGTCTTTCATCATAGAATATGGTCAGTTAACAATTTATGATATCAAATACTTAATTTTATATTCTTCTATTGGAATGAATTCCTCCACTATGATGGCATATCAATAAGAAAAAATGTTTATAATTGAGTAAAGGTTCCCAATAGTATCATTTAATTCACATTCTCTTATTTATTATTAAATCAAATCCTAACAGGTATATTTTTTGGAACTAAAACATTAATGATAAAAACTTTTCAAAAAAATAATGGGATGATAACTCATACAACATAAGTTAATTTTGAGTCAAAATGTATCTCTATTATTGGATAATAAAAATAAGATAATGGTTTCTCTATGTCCTACTTGATTTCTCATAGACTACGGGATGATGATTCCTATATTATTTTTCTCAATATTTCTATGTGGTGGTGAGGAATTCCCTCTATGATTAGACAGTGTATGTAATCTATTGAATACAAAAATTTAATTTAAACCATAAACCTCATTTACTATTGAACACATGGGAGAATTTTCCCCTTAAGAAACACCTTCTAAATGGAAACCCTATATCTTGGGGGATAATTCTCTTAACAGGATTCGATTGGACAATTAATAGAGACAAAATGGAAACCTTGACCAAATTTTATATATGTTGGAAGTTTCACATTAATGAATCATTTTTCGGTTTAATGGTAAATCATTAGTCTTCACGCATAGGTATCTCTATACACCCATCATACAAGAGCAGCCTGCATGCCCAGCCTATGAGCCCAGCTTGTGTGCCCAACCTATGAGCCCAGCCTACAATCCCGACATTTGTGCCAAGACTGCAATACAAGCTAGTGATCCCATCTTTTAAACCAATCCTGTGTGCCATGCTTTCACACCCAGACTGCCACACCCAAGTACTTGACATTTTCAATAAATTGGACCCTAGGTGGTCCTCATATGAACTATTTATAAGGTCAAGATATGATACAATGTTCTATTACCCTACCCTTGAGCCCTAGTCCACAACTCCCTCTAGGTGGCCTAAGTATTCATAAAACCAAAGGAAATTAACTAATATTGGGTAATTAATTTACTTGAATGTTTAAAACATTTAAAATAATTGGTGGACTACATCCCCCTTGTTTTTCAACACTATAGTGAATGACCCATACTGAGTGAAAAAATAGGGCCATAGTTTTCTTATGTCACTATACTCGAGATCAATTAGACCCAGATCCTCTACCATGGCTCCAATTCAGCAAGGATTTTATATCGGAGCTTCACATCATTGAGAACTTATACCAATGCTTCAATTATACCAAGTTCCTCTACATAGCCATTAATTTTGTTACATTTCAAAATTGGGTTCTAATTAACCCATGATCTCATACTTAGGATCCACTTTAACAAAGTACTTTATCGGGGATCTAATTCACTATGTCTGTTATACATAGGCTTTAATTTTCTCATGTCTTCAACATGGGCTGTAATTATCCTAGGTCAGTATACTAGGGCTCAAATTCTCCCATGTCTTCTGGCAAGGATATAACTTTCCCATGTCCATATCAATAGGATCCACTTCACCCAGGTTTTGTACCTGTGTTCTAATTTTTATTAGTACCCATATCTGGACACTAATTGTCATGTTTTGTGCCTTCCCATCCTATTACACTGTCAGAATGTGGTGTTGGAGTTTCTTGGATGAGTTATAGAGTGGGTTTGGAGGAATTTTGGCTGCTAAATGATAGAATAAGGGTGAATACACGATGTGAAAATATTATATTCGAAGAAAGTGTGGGTAATGGATTGTGAGGATAGTTTCATGGTGTGTTACATGACATATATATTTTCTAAGATAAATAATCAAAATTGGACACGTTTTAGGGTAAAATGAACACTGATATTTACGTGACATGTAAATGGATTACACACAATCTGATTCCTATGTGAAGAGTGTTTTAAATGTTGAAACACATATAATATTGTCAAAGCATATGATTTATCTCATTCTAGGTGGAAAACGTCTCACCTTTTAAGTTTTTTTATATTACATTTGATGTGTATTGGTTCTTGGCATCCCAAATTCACACCGTATTGAGTTCCCCTCTTGTTATCATCTATTTCCTTCCTCTATTCCTAATAGAATCACTATGGTTGTGAGTTATGGTTTGGGTTGTGGGTTTGGGATTTGTTTTGATGATTTTTTGGAGTGGTGTAGGTTTATCCATATATATCATGGTGCATTTATGGTTTGAGGGAATTATTCTTTTCCATATAGTGAATATCGATTTGATAAAGATTCCATGATGCTGTGAATACATCATTTAAATTTATTATGTATCACAGGAGTGGTGTTTCATTATTTTATATTTGGGATATGGATATGTTGACTAAATCAAAGATAATGAAGTTGTCAAATTTAAATTTAAGTAGGTAAAGTGGTTTGATTAATTTTTTTACTATTATATTATTATTGTGATATTTTGGGATATAAGTTCTTAATTACCCAATGAAAATTATGGTTTTTGGGGGAATTTTATGTTCTTAGTTGTTTTTGTTCTTATAGTTATGACAATTTTGATTCTATTGATATCACCATAAAAATGTAAATAGGTTAACCACTTATATTTTTCGTATGAAATTATTTACCCATGATTATTAATTGTGCGATAATTCCATAATAATAATGTGGAAGGTGATAAATGTCCCGTGTAAATATGTGAAATGACCTGGATTTGTTTTGATGTGTGGTTGTTCTTGGTAGACGGTGATGTGTGGTTGGGTCATGTGGGGAATGATGGTTTTTTGGCCCCTCTTTTGGGGTGGTTAGGTTGGTTGTGCGTCCATTCTTTTGGGGTGGTGATTTGGTCTGTTTGGATGTGATTTTTGGGTGGCGAGGTTATTTTTTGCTATGATTTTGGAGAGGAAAAATGACTTTTGGTTGGGATTTTAGGGTGGTGAGGTGGTTGTGTGATGAGGATGATGAGTTTTATGTATTATGTAGTGTCATTATGCTAGATATCCATGTAGTTATGTAAGAAATAATTTTCTAATAGTGTTTTGAAATATAATACGTTGGTTTGGATAAAGGATTTTAAATAGATGATGAATAATTAAATTATTATTACTCAGGTATTCACCATTAAGAAATTGAAATATTTATTTCAATATTTATAAATATAGGTGTCGATTCAACGTACGAATCCAGTTCTTAGACAGACTCAGACACGTGAATTTAAAAATATTAGATATATTTTAGCATGCAGGTGTTGTTTCTCATTATTTGTGAATAACTCCAGAAATGTGAATCGAATTAAAAACATGAGGCTACGATTCAGTTAAGAACATCATGTTTACCTTATGTATGATATTGTGTTGTTCATGCTAGGAATTTTTGTCGGAGGCGAGTTGGTGGGTATTATGTGGTTTAATAATTAATTAAATGAAAAATTAATTAAAATATAACATAATACCTCCCCTTCACATCACATGTAGTTAAAAGTGAATAGAGGACCCCTCCTCTTCTCCTATCCATCTTTTAACATATAGAAACTGAGTGAAATAAATTTAATGAGGGGCTACCGATCTCAGTTTTTTGCACTGATCATCATCAGATCGAAGATACTCATGTTCCGAGAAATGTTCAACACATGATGCTTATACATTTCTCTTTTGAGGTAGATGGTTTTTATTTTGTGTTTAAAACTTCTTAATATTTCAATTTTTATGGATTTGGAGCCCAATTACAATTGTTATATATCCATTGTAGGTTGATTTGTGAGTTTCAGGGTAAACTGAGGTGAATATGTCCTTTTCGAAGGTAATCCCCTTATAGAATTTGTGTCTACGCGGTGTGTAGTCCAATGAGACACCATGTGTAGCCCTTCATGTTTTGGGAAGAATGGTTTACACTGAGTGTACTGGACTTATATATTGTGTAGTGACCCCTAGTCATGTGGCATTGGGACATGGCTAAGGATGTCGTTTTATGGTATATCATCAAGTAAATGTACATGACCAAATTCCACAGTCACATGGTTCCATTAATGAGCATAGGAATGGAATGTGTCCAACTGTCCACTTACCCTTTACATATTATGTAGTATGGGATGCATGGAATTTAAAGGACACATATAGTTGGACTCTATGTTATAGTAACACGTCCACATGATAGGTGAAGTGGAACACACCGTGTATGGGTTATACATGACATATTCTCCTGCATGGGTTGAAAAATTACGTATATGGGATACATTGTCACATGCATAGGTGGGTTTACATACCGTGTGGACCCTAGTACACACCATGTACTCCTTGTATATCTTTTTATATATCTTACACCATACACATCTCCTTATCTATGACTCAGATTTAAGATTACACATATCTTATCCTGAGTGATGTTTTTCATATAATGTGATGGTGGCTTCTGTTTTGGACTATGAGATATGACGTGTTGTTTTAATCTAGATGCTTGTGTAGTGGTGTGTTACCATGGGAAGTGATCAGTCTATATCACTAGGTTAACATCGGTGTCGGTACATTTCCCTTTCACCTTAGGATGTCGGTCTCGAGGATAAGCATGAATCTTCTTTCAGTGGCACATGTTTGATGTTGAAGATTATTCTAGTTCTTATAGTGATTCTAGTACTGGTACTCCCCTATGGTATAAATGAGAATGGGTCCCTTACCGCGATGATTTGGTAGGGACAAGACCCCCCATATCGTGTGAGTGAGTTATATACATTTCTTGTAGTTCTTTACGGGTTGGTACTCCCCTAATAAATTAAGGCACATCATTCCCATATCCTTCGTATAGTTGGATTTAGTGCTCCGCTATTGTGTCGAGGACCAATCCCACTATAATTTTTGACCAATAGGGTAGGTACTCCTCTACTGGACTAGGGTGTGGGCCCTCTATCCTAAGAGTCATTACTCCCCTACCATGTCCGTGTGTGGGTCCTCCATATGTGACGTATTGATAGAGTGGGTACTCCCCTATCTTGATAGGGTACAAGTCCTCTATTTTAGGATTTAGATATCCAATATTTTTCTACGGTGAGGGTCCTCCAAAAATATTAACCTATCATATTTGGTACTCCCCAGTCATACTAGAGAGTGGGTCCTCTTTCCTGGCTTCAGTACTCCCTTATGGTGTCACTGTGCAGATCCCCCATCGTAAAATGAGCTAGAAGATTTTTTCTCCAGGTCATACTATTGTTTTGTCCCTATAAGTTACTTAGTGTTACCCCCTATTATACCAAGGGGCGGGTCTGCACATATTCAGTATTACTCGTCCATCTCTATGTAGCATTATTGTGTGGGTCCTCCCTTAGAGATGTGATCCCTCCTCTAATGAGTAAAATTTTGAGGAGAGTGCCTATCATCTAGTTATGTGCAATAGGATGTTAGGACGTAACACTCACTTAATGGACTTAGGTGTGGCCCACTCCATACATGAGTGATATAGGTTTCATGGGTTAGTTATGAGTTATTACTTCCATGAATGTGGGGACGTTATGAGGTGTGGGACCCAACATTTTTTCTTCTTGGAGGGGTTACACGTGGTGTGTAGGCTGGAGTAGAGCTCCCTAAAATTTTTGAATGGGTGAGGGTGGACCTCTCCAGTTGGGTGAATACAACCATGTGTTGGTCACATGTTACATATGGTAGGACTTCTAATTATAGAGAGTAGACCTAGACTATGTGATTTTTTCCAAATGGAGCATATATCTTGGACGGGTTCCATCTATGATGGTTGATATAATGGAGTGTTTTTTCATAGATGTATGTTACCCTTAGATCGTCAAATAGAATCCAGTTTTTTGACATTAGTTGAAAACCCGATGATACTTGGAGTGTGTGATGTGTACTTCTAGGCATACTTTTTGTGTTGTTACATGTTCAGTTAGACACCCCTCGTGGATTGATATGACTAATAATGTATATCTAAGGATGGTTCTAGATGGAGTTTCTCTCTTATTTGGTTTCTCCCTTGCTTGGTCGAGCAGATTCATTCCTCTTATTTTCTCCCTTTTATTTCGGGGTATTGGGGAGCCTATTGATTATTCTTATACTCACTCGTGTACAGTATTTTCCCACATTTTTTGTGTCTTGTGAAAACCATAGACCTTTTAATGGAGTCCCTGATTGACACAAGTACGAAATATATTAGTTTTATAGAACCATATAGGTGTTTAAAAGAGTTGGGTTGAGGAGATTTATAAAAGTTTCCTTTGATAGCGATCTTATACATATAATAATTATGGATTCGTTTAAATCTTTCTTTTGGCGGGCATCTATTTTCCATTTTATAGTTTTATTACATCAATTATACCCGAGTTTTGGATAGTTTTATGAATTCATTTTAGTTTCAAACATTTTATATATCTACACTATTACATCGAGTTGTTTTTGGGTGTGTGGGTACAAGTAATTTATTAAAAGGCCTCCCATATGTGTGATATGCCTTCTCGGAATTATTCATCATGCCCCAACCTATTAGAGGTGGGCATGAAGAGATGTGTTTTGAGAGCTATCAGGTGTGGTCATGATAGAGTGGTATCAGAGAGGGTTCCACATTTGGACAACACTATCATGATTTTGGTTTGGGTTTCAAGGAGACCGTGTTAGGGTGTTTTGAGTCCAGATCTCGGGAAAACGGATCCAGTTTTAGTTAGAGGGTCAATGTATCCACTCCCTATGACTCTATAATATATCTTTTAACTATTTATATTTGGTCACTAGTCACTATGAAACAATTATACGTTCTTCGTATAGGATGTGTGTTCTATTTTTTCCGTTCCATTAGTATTTAGATCCCCATATATGCTCTTTGACTAAGGTAAATATTAAATATTATTTCAAGATACTACTAATATGACATATAGACAAGATTATAAGGCATTATTGAGATGAAAATCCATCATATGATGAGGATTTAGTGTAGGAAAATAGTTTTGAGGTGGTACATCTGGATGGTCCTCCCTTTTATTGACAACCTATTGAGATGTTGGTGATTCCAATAGTTTAGTACAATGATGTATGTTTCCTTAGTGTGGTGTACAGGTTATAAAGGTAGTGACCTATATTGTACCTGGGTGATCAAGACCCCCAAGAGGATGATGATTGGCTTGAGGCAGTCACAGATGATTTTCTCCTTGTTAGGAAACCACTTGATCAAATAATGGTGGAGATTATGTCCTGCCCTTCAACCATGTTAAGAGTAGGAGTTCGAGTCCGGACATGAATTCGGATGTCCTCATGACTTCAGCCACGATGGCCAAGCATGACAATGTAGGAACGTCTACCAACCATCGATTTGGAGATGAATACTCAAACAGGGATTCCCACGATGCCTCTACCTCAAAACCTCGAAGTCTTAGACTGGAAAATATCTCCTCGTCAGATCAAGAGGATTAGAACTTGGGAGAAGAAGAGGGGGAAGATCTCAGAGATGCGCCTCCCACATTTGGGGAGGGTATCTCCACCACTGTGGACGAGCTCAGGGAAATAAACCTGGGTACTGAAGAATACCTGCGACCCACTCTCATTAGCACGACCATGTCTCCTGAGGAACACAAGGTATATACCTCTTTCCTAAGGAAAAATCGAGATTTCTTTGCATGGAATTTCTCAGAAATACTAGGACTCGATCCCAAGGTAGTGACGCATCACCTGGGTCTTCCAGAAGACCACCAGGGCTACGAACAGGCCGCTAGAAGGATGCACCCCTCACATGCTGCAAAGATAGAGGCTAAAGTCGATAAGCTCATTAATGCAGGCTTCATCAGGGAGGTCCAGTACCCCATTTGTTTGGCCAACATCATCCCTTTCTAGAAAAAGAACGGGAAAATATTCATCTACATTGACTTTAGAGACCTTAATCGGCATTTTCCGAAAGATGACTTCCCGGTTCCAATCACCGAGTTGTCAATTGATGCAACAACTGGGTATGAGGCTCTTTCCATTATAGACAACTACTCCATATATAATCAAATCAGGATGTACTGAGAAGATGAATAAGCCACTGCCTTCAGGGACCCTCAAGGGGTATTCTGTTACAGGTTCATGCCCTTTGGTCTCAAGAATGCTTGCACCATGTATTAGTGTTCCATGCATCAGATCTTTAGGACGTTACTGGGGGGATTCGTTGAATGTTACGTGGTCGACATAGTGGTCAAGTCCAGATAGCGTTCAGATCACCTGTCGGACCTTGATACCGCCTACAACAAGCTCCGGCATCATATCTTGAAGATGAACCACTTGAAATGTGCCTTTGGGGTTACCTCCGGGAAATTTCTTGGCTTCGTCGTACGCCATCGCGGCATCGAAGTCGACCCTGAGAAGACGAAGGCTATCCTAAGACTGCCACCCCCTCACAATAACACTGAGCTGAGGGGATTCCAAGGACACCTAGACTATATTAGGCAGTTCATAGCCAACCTGGCATGAAAATGTTTTCCCTTCACCAGCTTGATGAAAAAGGGGGTCACATACCAATGGATGAATGACTGCCAAGAGGCGTTCGAAAACTTGAAGAAGTACCTCTAAATCCCACCGGTACTCATGCCCCTAGTCGAAGGAAGGCCTCTCATTCTATATGTGACAGCCCTATAATGGTCATTGGGATCCTTCCTCACAGAGAAGAAAGACGCCAACATCGAAAAAAGTCTTCATTACCTCAGTCGAACCATGATTGATGATGAGGCTCAATACTCAAGTATCGAGAAGAGATGTCTAGCCTTGCTCTTCGCGGTTCAATTGCTGCGACATTATCTGCAGCATCATGAGCTCCATTTGATCTCGTAGAGTAACCTACTCAAGTACATCCTCAGTCGCCCGATGCTAACCAGACGCCTATCCCGATGGTCGGTCATCCTGCAATAGTTCGACATCCGGTTCGTGCCACAAAAATCCATCAATGGACATGCATTAGCAGACTTTCTGGCAGAGCACCCTTCAATAGGGACCACTGCACTGGAAGCTGAACTACCTGATGATGATATCTACTCAGTTCAAGAAGAGGTCACAACATGGGAAATGTACTTTGACGGTGCATCCTGAAGCCCCACTAGGAAGAGGATGGAGGATCCCAGATTCAATAAAGTCTGTCTAGGGATAATACTCATGTCCCCAGAAAAGGATGTTTTGTCGTATTCCTTCCTCCTATCATAGGGATGTACGAACAATGAAGCATAATATCAAGCCCTCATTGCTGGCTTGGTGCTCTCACTCCAGGTGCAAGTACAACACCTTAAGGTAAAAGGTGACTTACAGCTGGTCATCAAGCAAGTCAATGGTGACTATGCTATTAAAAAGGAGGAGTGGGTCCCCTTGTTTGACCATGTCCGAGGGATAATGGCCTAGTTCTCTACAGAACTGACATTAACTTATATTCCCCGGTCCCAGAACGCTGAGGCTGATGCATTAGCCAACGTGTCCACATCCCTAGCCGACCTAGACTGGGATGAAACGTTTATCAGTATTTCTCACCGTCGAATGGTATTGCCATTTGTTCAAGCTAAGATGGATGAAATCCATGAAATCAGTCCTATCCCCGAGCCATATGCTCCTACCACCGGCTAGATGATCCCCATCACGAAATACCTTCAATGGGGATATCTTCCATCACACAAGGCTGAACGAGAGAAAATGTCGAGAAGGGCAACCAATTTTTCCCTATATGGCGGTACGTGTCAGCAAGAGGTCCTCTACAAATGAGGCCTTGATGGAGTGCTCCGTAGATGCATTGACGAAGAAGAAACCACCATCGTCATGACTGAAGTACATGTAGGAGCATGTGGAGCACATCAAATAGGGACCAAGCTCTCTCATCATGTTCGAAGGCTTGGGTACTACTAGCCTGCAATAGAACGAGACTGAGAGTGTTTTACCACAAAATGCCACTCATGCCGGATCCATCCCAACTTCATTCACCAACCCCCAGAGTTTCTTCATCAAGCTAAGTACTCCTGGACATTTTCCACCTGGGGGATGTACGTCATGGGACCATATCCTCCCGCCACTGCCAAACAGTTGAAGTATATCCTCATGGCGAATGACTTCTTTTCCAAATGGGCTGAAGTCATACCCCTTGAGGATGTTAGGGCAAGAAATGTTTTCTGCTTCGTGAAGGCCAATATAATCTCTAGATTTGGTGTCCCTCATACTATAATGAGGGACAATGGCACCAATTTCTGCTCTGCTAAGTTGGAAATGCTATGCCATTAGTATGGTTTCAAGGCTAGCCACTCATCCCGCTACCATGCAGCGGCCAACAGACAGATAGAAGCATTCAACAAGACCCTGTCCAAAATCCTCCAGAAAATGGTGTACAAAGACAAGAATCCATGGCTGGATAAACTCCTCCATGCATTGTGGGCTTATAGAACCACATTCGGCACCGCTACTCAGTCTACCCCGTACTCATTGGTGTACGGCACGGAGGTGGTCCTGCCCATTGAACTCCAAATTCCCTCACTCAGCGTTTCCATCTGTGATCGATTATCTGATGATGACCAGTCAGAAAAGAAGCTGGGTGAATTGGAACTGCTAGATGGGAAGCGGCTACACACTCTGCACCACCTGGAAGTGTACCAGAACTGGATCGCATGAGCCTTCAACAAAAAGGTCTGACTCCGGTCTTTCTTGGAAGGAGAATTAGTGTTGGTCCTCTGGACCCCAATGATACCCAGAAAGAAGCCTCCAAAGCTGGAGCCCAAGTGGGATGGACCATATGTTGTACACAAGGTCTACCCCAACAGAGCGTATGCCCTGATCTCAATGGATGGGCAATCCACCACAACTCCTACCAATTCAAGATTCCTGAAGAAGTATTTCGCATAAAGATAGAGAACTCTTCGTCCAAGATGTAGGACACTAAATTTCCAAGCACTTCTTCCTCACCGTATGACATTAAAATGCACGGAATCCAATAATATACTCTATCCTAACCACATGACATTAAACTATATGGACCTTGTCCTCACTGCATGATATTAAACTTCACGAATTTCACATAACTACGTATGGGTTGATTCCCACCCTTGAAGGATATGTAACGACACCGAGATTCCCTATCCTGGCCCAGACACTTTAGAAAAAATGTCCCCTTTCCCCCGTGTATAGACCAGACCTACACGGGGTGTATCATCTTTACAGAAAACTACGTGAGGCTTGATTCCTACCCTCACAGGATTCGTAGCGATGCCAGGATTCCCTATCCTGGCCCAGCCACTTCAAAAAAATTGTCCCCTTTCCCCCGTGTACGGACCAAACATGCACGAGGCGTACTTATTCTAGAGAACTATGTGAGGCTTGATTCCTGTCCTCGCAGGATACGTAGTGACGCCAGAATTCCACAACTTGGCCCAGCCACCTCAAAAAAAAAGAAAAATAGGAAAAGAGAAATGCATTCTTTCCCCCGTGTATGGACCAGACCTGCACGAGGTGTACTTATTCCAGAGAACTACGTGTGGCTTGATTCCTTCCCTTGCAGGATACATAGTGATGCCAAAATTCCACACCCTGGCCCAGCCACCTCAAAAAAAGGGGGAAAGAGAGGTTCCCTTTCCCCCCTTGTACGGACTAGACCTGCATGGGGTGTATTCTTCATCCTTACTGCACAACGTTAAACTGCATGATTAATAATATTCAAGAATGCTCCCTCCACCCATGTATGGACCAGAACTGCATGGGTTGTATTCTTCGTCCTTACCACATGACTTTAACTACACATACGGCCCTTCTTTTCCTTTTTGTCTTTCGACGTCGGGTCACCAATTTCCTTACCGCACGACGTTAAAATGCACAGTGTTTGTCTGAGCTGCTTGACGTTAAACTGCCAAGCAAACAACGGTCCAAACTCTATGACTATAAACTAAGAGTATTTCTTCCTCACTGCATGACACTAACCTACATGGACAATGTGATTTAAAAATGCCCTCTTCCCCTGTGTATGGACCAGACCTGCATGGGGTGTATCATCTTTCATAGAACTACGTGAGGCTTGATTCCTGCCCTCACAAGATACATATTGACACCAGAATTCCACACCCTGGCCCAACCACCTCAAAAGGAAAAACAAAAATGCCCATTACCCCGTTTATGGACCATACTTGCACGGGGTGTATTCACATCCTCACCGCATGATGATAAAACTATGTGGAATCTAATAATACCCCATATCCTAACCACATGACGTTAAACTGTATGGACCTCATCCTCACCACATGACGTTAAACTATATAAATTTCAGAGAACTACGTACGAATTGATTACTACCCTTGCAGGATACGTAGTGACATCGGGATCCCCTACCCTGGCCCAGCCGCTCCCTAATAAATTCTTTCTCCCCCCCCCCCCGTGTATGGCCCATACCTTACACGGGGTGTATCACTCATCCTCACTGCACGACGTTAAACTGCACGGACATTGAGTTTTAACAATGCCCCTTCCCCCTGTCTGTACCGACCATGCATGGGGTGTACTTATTTTAGAGAACTACGTGCGGCTTGATTCCTGCCCTCATGGGATACGTAGTGATGCCAAGGTTCCCCATCCTGGCTCAGCCCCTTGAATAAAAAAAATAAAAATGCTCTTTCCCCCGTGTACGGACCAAGCCAACCTGGGGTGTACTTCTCGTCCTTACCGTATGAGATAAAATTCCACGGATAGAAAGATTTAAAATTTCTCCCTTTTCCCTGTGTATAGGATAGACCTTCACGAGGATTATTTTTGTGTCCTTGCCACACGACGTTAAACTACACAGATGATAATGTTAAAAAATTCTCCTTTTCCCCATATACAGGTCAAACCTGCACGGGGTGTATACTTCGTCCCCACCACACGACATTAAAATACACAGACTTCATCCTCACTGCATGACATTAAACTGCACAGACTTCGTCGCGAACCTCCCAAGACACATGGTGATACGAGATGGAGATACTCCTTTCACATTTGGGAGGCATCTTTTCCATATATCAGACTCCAAGAACCGGATAATTATGGATCTTCATATCTACTCATGGCCATCGGAAGTTGAAATTCATCAACCCATGGACACCTGTTCATGACTATGCATACCATGCCCTCATCGACTTAGCATAATGATAGCCCCTTGCTAGTCCACCAAAGGAAATATTTCCACAGGCAACACTCTTCCTAGCTTCGTACGCTTACCGGCCTCAGAGCCCCCATACGATACCTCCAAATCCATACGTTTATGGAGAAGTGGTTTACTATTTCATTCCCCTTTTCACATCCAAGAGTTTCCAGGGTATCCTTATATGGCTAGCCTATGTGTCTGTCAGTGGTTCACATAGCGGCCTGCATCAACAAACATCAAGCCAGGACAAGGCTACTTTGACTCAACGGACAATTGCAGTGAATATGTTTCTTGTATACCCGGACACCATTATCCCCACATGACGAACTATTCACTATGAGAAATCGCAGATTTTCATAATCATTCATGGCCATTAGAAGTGTAAATTTATCGACCCTGGGACACCATTGTACGACTATGCATACCATGCCCTCAGCGGATCTGCATAATGATAGCCCCTGGCTTGTCCATCAAAGGCAAGATTTCTTCAGGCGGTACTTCTCCTAGCTCGGCATGCCTACCGGCCTCAGATCCCCCACACCATACCTCATGATCCGGGAAAGCTCAATGTTGTAGTTTATGACCTTCATCCCCGGCCTTGTTCTAGGTATATCATAACTTCCTGACCAAATTATCCTTTGAGTGATTGCAGGAATAGTCACCCAATGGTCTGAGCGCTATGACCGATAAACTAGGATTACCTCGTCCTCACCTCATGATGTTAAACTACACGTAGTGAAGGCACACCCCCATGAACAATATAAATCAGCACAGGGGGGCTCTTTAAGCTTTAATAGTAACCAGGGAAGAATTTCCCTAACATGCCCAGATATTTCCTAACCAGATGACAGACTTCGTGGCACGAACAATCACAGATCCTCATAACCACTCATGGCCATCGGAAGTGGAGAGTTATTGAACTGTGGACACCTTTTTATGACTTTTCATACCATGCCCCCAGCGGCTCTGCATAATGATATCCCACGGCTCGTCCATTGAAAGCAGGATTTCCACAGGCGATGCTCTTTCTAGCTCCGTACGCTTACCGGCCACAGAGCCCCCATATCACCTCTCTTGATCCATGAAGCCCCATAACCATGAGTTACACCAATCAACCCCTTCCACGTCTGGGGAATGTTGAGGTATTCAAGCCCAGTTACACTCTGATGAAGTGCAGCCTTTGCAAAAATGCCCCCGTCCTCGTTGCATGATGTTAAACTGCATAGAAACCTTTAAATATGCCCCCCATCCTTGCCGCATGACGTTAAACTACATAGAAACCTTTAATAATGCTTCTCATCCTTACCACATGATGTTAAACTGCACGTTCGAACCCGTCACGGGTTCAATAAGAAATAGGGGCTTTTCTCTGTCTTGCAGTGCACGGGTCATACCTGCACGAACCACCGCCTCACACCAGCGTGAGAAATAATTACTTCACCTGTTATTAGGATGTTTTGTCTAGATATTTTACCTGTATTCAGGAACCCTCTCATCACAAACCAAACATTGTACTCATAAAAAAGACGAACTCTCATTATCCACCCCTGGTGGTTCCAAATCACAACTTTGCTGAAGTTTCCCGTCTATCGGAAGTGGATAGTCTTTGACTTAAGGAAACCTTTGTATGACTATGCATAAGATTCCCTCAGAGGCTCTACATATTGATCGCCCTTGGCCCATCTACCAAAGGAAAGTTTTCCTTCGGCAATGCTTCTCTCCATACGCCTCTTGGCCTCTGAGCCCCCATTTCTGTCCCGGGATTTGGAAACCCTCTGAGCCACAGTTTACCAAATTTTTTCACAATCTTGCCTGCATTTGGTGGAACGTTTTTGACAAGATTATTGAGAACTAGGAGAAGTCGTTCCATTTTTAATGATTTCCCAGCTGCATGACATTAAACTGCGTTAATCCTCAATCATCCTTTACGCTAACTAAATGCGTAGGGAGGTGGTCTCCGGACCATGCTCCTGATTAGTAAGAATGTTCCCAAAACCTTTTTAGATATTACACTCCCCTTATGAGCTACCCCTGGAGGTTTTAATTTTTATTTTCCATGCCACCCATCGTGCTTCCTATAAGACGGACTTCCATGAAGTCCCCTGGGAATCAAAAATGGAAAAGTCTTTGACTTAAGGACACCTTTGCATGAATATGCATACCATGCCATCAGCGACTCTGCATATTGATCGCCCCTGGCCCATCTACCAATGGCAAGACTTCCTTAGGCAATTCACTTCCTACCTATGTACGATGATGTGGCTTCCATGCGTTGGGACATGCCCCGCATGTCGTCCAAACATGTTTTCCCCCACATGTTTCAGAAGAGTATTGAGACATCTTTTAATCAGTTGAACCCCATTGGGGACCTCACCCAACTATATTTGGTCAAAGATGTTCGACCTAAGACATAAGAAATGATAGTATTGTCGGTAGGACATTAAAACGATCACAGAAGAAAGAGGCGCAAATCTTGTTAGGCCGAAAACCCAAAAAGGGCGACCTAAGAAAAAGTCGGGCTATACCCACTAGGTCCATACCGAATGGGCCCAGAAAAAATCAGAGCATTAAAAGAATGAAAAAGAAAGAGGAAAAAATTTTGTAGGGGTTTCCTACAAAACCCTAGAAAAAGTCAAACTTTGCTAGCTAAGTCCCTTGGCTCATGAAAAATTTAGAGCATTGTCCAATCAATCATCGATTTTCAGGACCACTCTACATCAGAATGGCCTCTTCTTCGTTCCGGTCAGACCCCATTCTAATGGGAGGAATTTTTAGGGTCTAGAAAATCCGCAAAGGAAATATTACCCAAATCCCCCAAAAGAATTGGGGCAAATAATCAAAGAAGAGACACAAAAAGGACCGGTCCGCGAACCAGTCCATGGAAGCGCAATGCGGCCATACAACGCAAGGCAGCCCCTCCACGAACCACTACCGTTCGCGTAATGGAGGTGGAGAGCCTCCGTAGTCATGAGACAGGATGGGTGACAGTTCGGTTCCCGTCACGAACCGCCCCAACTGCGAACTGCGTTGACCGTTTCAAGTCGCACCCGCTATCGTTCGCAGAATGGAGGCGGAACCCTCCGCAGCCGTGGAGCACTCTCTGAGATTGCCTCATGAAGGAGGGGAGCGATCAAAACCCAAAACGAATCGCAGATTGAATAAGTCAACTATGAATCAGTTATTTGGTTATGGTCCTCCACAAAAGTTGTGTTGTGGCCACAGATACATTCCTTTCTCCACTCTATAAAAGTAGACTGAGGGGGGAAGAATAGGAGATCTGAGAACTGGAATCAGATTCAAAGGGATAGAAGATCGGTTGAAGGAAGGATTCAGATTTAACAAATAGAGAAATTCCCATCCACGAACCACATCAGGTATATGAATTAAGAAGGAATCGTAAAATGCATAATAAATTGGTGAACCGTGAACCTAAAATAACAAAAATGATAATCGCGAACCATACCCCCCTACGCGGATGACTTCCATGTGGACCAGGGAGTTTATGCCGCTTTTACCATCCTTCGCACCGCGTAGCACCCTCCTATGCAGGCAAAGCCCCAACTGGCGAGCCTCCGATCGGAGCCGCCCTTGGCCGCCGCTGCCGGCCTGGAATCCTCCGCTAACCACAATAGTTCACGTATTGAAGCTGAAGCCGCGAACCACCTTGGTTCACGGATAAAACCTGAATCCACGAACCACCCTGGTTCTCGGATTGAACCTGAAGCTACGAACCACCCTGGTTCGCGGGACGCTAATCAGTCCGCAGACCACCCTGGTTCACGGACGACTTCTCCAGCCGCATGGCGCTTCCCCACGCAAAGGGCGCCACCACCCATACCTCTCGGTGGATCGCTAAATACTTCGGTGTTCTCATTTCCAAAGCCAGGTAAAATCCTTCAGATCCAGCCAGGTCATCCACGACTTCCTCATTGGCCTATTCATCGGCCCCGAGCTGAGGCCTCCGCCAGAGCCACCGGATCCTCATGGTATAACTTTTAGGCGCATTAGCGCGCCATTTTGAGTTCACATACCCACGGTAAACAGGGTAAAAGGGGTTGCCCGACCCTTGAGCAGATTCCCGAAGCATTATTGGGTTCACATTCCCAAGATAATGGGGATTCTGATCTCGGGAATCCCTTTTCTGCCCCTCCACTTGTTGAGGGTTCCTCGAAGATGGTAAAATACCCATCAGAAGGATGTCCTCATGCACTGTAAGAGAGGAGATGGGCATAGGAGCACCCACTTTCCCTCTACCACTGGTCTTTTGTCGCCCCGGGCATCCATCTCGGAGTAATCCCTGACCTTCTGGGACTCCTCAGAGTGTTAGCCCCAATTAATCACCTTGGGCCGCCTTCATGCGTAAGCCCCACTCCGCTTCCCACAGACACACCTTTCACGACGTGATCTTCAATTCCCTACCGCCTCTTGTTTCTCACACTAAGCATGACTCACATGAGCTTAGAGTAAGCATCGACCATGACATCCTCCTATGGGCCTCCTCATAGTGTAAGCCCCAATCCATCATCTTGTGCTGCCCCAGAGTGTAATCCCCAAGCCAATCCGAACTACATGGACTTTGATCTCTGCTTCCTAGGCGGGGTACGTAGGAAGCCTCTCCGAGGTTCAAGCCCAACAACGGGTCATTCCGACCCCCTTTCACGCCGGTTTACCAACATCTTGGGCCTCCTTAGAGTGTAAGCCCCAATCCAACATCTTTGGATTCCCTAGAGTGTAAGTCCCAAGCCAATGCGAACTACATGGACTTTGATCCATGTCTCCAAGACAGGGTACGTAGGAAGCCTCCAAGGGGTTCAATCCCAACAACCAGTAGATCCGATCATCCCCACATCGGTTCACCGCACCACTCCTAGTTCCACCTAACGTGAGTTCCAAACCTTCGGGGTCATTAATCCAATGATGGATGGTAAACCTCAGGCATAAATGATTCTGAACCCCAGTGTCCAGTTGATTGTTGCCCACCAGGGTTGAATCTGTGGATACTATGTTTGGATATAATCCAAAGATTTGCAAACATATGAATACGTCTTAAATGTATAAGAGAGTCCTGAAACAGGAAATAATTCCCCCCCAAAAAGGGTGCGATGAGCCCAACTTCCCATCATCTCGAACAATTTGAGTTCTTAAGAGTCGCTGGTCAGACCATCCGGCGAACGCCTGCCTTTGGAAAGCAAGTCCATCAATCATTGGATAGGGAGTCATTGGGCGTTTCGTGGCCAGAAAACCATAATGAAACAATGATATAAGTATACATGGATATGTTTACATAATGAGGCATATATTAGAATATTTTAATAAATTAAAAGGAATCAAAAAATGGAGTAGTGAATAAACATGGTAGTAAAATAAAGAAACATTGATATAATCGATGTTGTAGTTATCATAACTATAAATAAGTTGAATTTATTTGGGATTGTGATATCCTAGCCCAACTCGCTCTTCCTCATAAACCATTGTGGAATAGTGTTAGTGAAGGGGGAAACCATTCCATACTAGATATAGTAATGCTATTGATGATCCATTCAAGTCTCCCATCATCTTTTTGGTTATATGAGTTACACTCTACAACATGTTTACTAAATCCCATTCTAGCTAAAACAAAAAATAGTCTCATTATTTTTTCATGGAGTGAAAATATATAGGGTTTTCACAGATTAATTTAGGTGGTTGAGAGTTTTTTGTTAAAGAAAAATTAGAAGAAAAAAATTTCACTGGGAGGTGTAAAGTGATTATTTATTGGGTATCCTAAGGAAAAAAATTATACAATCAATAAAACCCCTCAGATAAAAGTTATTATTGCAAAAAAAACTTCTTAACTGATATATAGAACATATCATTGTATAATAGTGGAAGATTTATTGAATTTAAAGATGTTGATGCTCAGGATAAAAAAGAGATGTTATAGTGACATATTACAGAGGTCCATATGGATGATGGTGTTTCAAAATCACATTGACTATATAGGAGAACAAAAGTAGTTAGAGAATGAACAAAATTGTTTTCTAGCCACCGAGTATGGTGACTCCTTATTGGTTGAATATAATAACCCTCGTTCCAATAAGGATATAGTAATAATCATAAAATATGACAATGTAAATGAAGATATGAATTCTCATACGTAATCTATGTATCAAAAAAGACATGGATCCATCAGTTGATGTATGCCCCGTTGGGTGAAAATAGTTATTCAAGTGAAAATTGTACATGAAAGATAATGTATTTAATTATAAATTATGAACATTGGCTAAAGGGTTTAACTATGTTAAGGAATTGACTAGAAAAAAACTTTATCTCTAGTTGTCTTGTTTAAAACATTCATAATTGAACATGTTATACAAACTTTCAATGACTTTGAGATTTGAAACATTGATTCCAAATCATGATTCATTTACAAAAACATCCAGTATATTTCTATATGAAATGAACTAAAGTATTTTTTTTAAATAAGGTTTTTAAATATGATATCTAAGTTGAATAGATCTATTTATGGATTGGTGAATTCACCTCAGTCGTTAAAAATATGATTCAATGAATACATAAGAGATTTTGGTTTCATAGTGAATGGATGTTAGTCATGTGTTTATAAGTAATTTAGTGGGAGTTTTATTATATTCTAGTGTTATATGGTATATATCACCCTATGAATATGTGTCCTAAAACAAAAAATGAGAGGGAGAGAAAGAGTGAATTAATTAATGAATAGGATCTCATATAAATATGTGATAGGATATATCATGTATGTCATGTTATATAATAGGATTGTTCTTTTCCTACAATTTAATAATGATTGGGATATATTAAGTTAGTATAAGAGAAAAATATTGGTTTTTTATTAAGGATATACTTAAGTATATGAGTCATAATATAGATATAGTTTCGGTATGTCGGGGAAACCATGAACAATCCACATGGGGATATTCTAATGCTCATTTCCAAACAAATCAAAATGATCTAAAGACACAGTGATGATAAGCCTCGAGTCAGAACAGAGCTGTGATTTGGAACATTTCAATGAAACCAGTAGATTTTAAATGTATAGTGATATATAAATATATTTAAGATTCAATTATATCCAAATAATTCATCGTGATTTACAAAATCATAAATAATCTTTATGTGGTGTCTAATAGCATCTTTCGTATAATATTATATTGCGATAATACTTCAATAGTTGTTCTTAAAATCAATTTAATGAAATATCAATGGATAAATAACATACATAGAAAATATCACCTATTGAGAAATTTTCTCAAATGGGTGATCTTATTTAGGATTGTTTCCATAGAATAAAACCTGGTAAACCCCTTGATAAAATTATTATCTTAATAGAAGAATAAACATCATGTGATAGATAGTAAATTGAAGGTTGTTAGTAGTTGGCTCAAGTCAATGTTGGATTATATTTGATATGGAACACTAGAACCAAATTATAATTACATTTTTATTACATGTAAACATAAATTTGAATAATAATAAAATATCTTATCACAACATGCTTGTTCTTCTGCGTGACATGGTATGTGATAATCTCTTAATAATATTTCTCACACTAAATGGTCATAACATTTCCCCACTATGATGAGAACCTAGAAATTTAATTATAATATTATTAAATATAATTTTTACATATGGATGACATCATTTATTATAACACCAATGATTTTGGATATAATTTTTGAAGATTCATATAACAATATACACTTTCCCATGGTGTACTCCCTTGGCAATATTCAATGCGGGAGATTGTGACTACATGACCCACCAATAGGAAATAAACATATATTTTTATCATTGGATATTCTAATATATTAATGTGTGTGATGATCATTATGATTTAATATTATTATTAATACATTTCATGATTCAGATACATAGATGTACTAATGAAAAATATGATGATATATGATCATGGAATAGTAGGATATGTTGGATGCATTAAGACTGATTTTAGGATAATGAGCATTTCATGAAATGATTTAATAATCATGTTTTTCGTGAATGTTTATATTCCAATCCCTTCTAAATTAATTTAACAACCCTATTAAGACCATGTTCATGATGTTATTGTCGAAAATTTCATTTTTTTCAATGTCAAAGAAGGGGCAACAAGCATATCGGTTGATGAGGAAAATATGTAACATGCTTGAAAAGAGATTCCAAAAAAATGTATTATATTTCACAGTGTAAATTTGTTAGAGATTATTGGTCATTAAATCATTAATGTTATTGTATATAAAATTCTTAGTGTATTTTTTTTTGTGATATCCTTCGATATTAGGATATTTTTTCTAATGTCTCTATGAAATGGGAATAGATTGTCATGTACTCAGTGTATTTGGAAACCCAGTCAAATTCCATATAAATTATATATATTGTATATAAATTATTCTAATACATTGATTAATAATAATTCATTTCGGTTTGATGGTAAATATTAAAACACTTGTTATTAAGGAGAATCTATGTGAGTTGAATATTTTCTAAATATGTATTCACCATATAATTATTAATTTAATTACAAGAATATAGAATATTTATTTATTCTAGTTTATTATGAAAGTAAAAAATTATTTATTTATTTATTTTTACGAATAATTAATCAATATTTATTCACTCAATTTAGTGATTATAATATTTGAAAATTTAATAATTAATAATTCATTGGTATATAATTAATTAAATTAATAGACATTATTCAAGACCCGATAATTATCAAGGGGGATTGTAGGATAGAGTATAATAATATTTGGAGAAATTATATATTAAATATTATTTGAATATAAGCTAATAATTTTATTTAAGAAATTAATATTTATTATATATGTGAGTTTATCATATTTCAATTAAATTATAATATTATTTATATTTCTTAGACACGAGGTTCATCTAAAATTAAGAAAATTATATGGTCTCTTGTGTAAAAATTTATTTCTTAGACTTAGAACTTTATAAATTTGGCAATAACATGTTGACTATGGAATTTGATCAATATCATGCACTATTAATAATGGGTTATTTAGAGAATAATCACAATCCCAAGAAACCAACAGTCCTATAATGATCGAAGTGATGAAAAAAAATTCATCTAATCCACTATAGTGAATTATTTATTTCTTAAAGTATTTTTGTGTGATCAACATCAGTCAACACATGTGAAAGATTTTTCATTTCTTGATCCTAGAATATTCTACATCATATATTAGATAATTATGGAGCATGTGTGGATCAAATATAGAGGGAATCCACCCTTAGTTCGTCTGACACAATAATGTTACAATACGAGTGGTTTATAGATTCATCAACTAATAAATAATTCATATGAAGAAAAACAATTAATTTAATATGAAAATTATAAATAATATGTGAAGAAAATCCTTTCTACATTACTTTTGAGAACAAATTTATATATATTTTAGTGGATAATGTTGAACAGGTTGATAGAAGACTTTTGGTTTCCATTGCCCAATATGCTTCTATTGTGACTGAGAACATTCAACTTCTACAAGAATATCCACATAGCCCCGACACATAAATCATTAGTTGATATACTAATCCCAATTTTCTCTTATTACTTTAGTTTAGATACTCCTCTCGAAACCTAAAAATGACTCCATGTGGCCATATTGTTAAAGATTCCAAATACATGACTCCCCCAACCCTATAAAATGAGGGAATCCATCTTATTTTTAATCTTCCAAAATTCCTACTTCGTCTTAGTTAAAAACATAAAAGATAGTGGAACACATGAATTATCCCCACACAAGATTCATTTTTTGAGATACTCATCTTTGTTTCCTCATTTTAATAAAGCTGATATGATCCTATATTTTTCTACATTTCATTCACCAATCCTATATGTTAGGATAAACAAGAAAGGGGTTCCAAATGATTTAGCCAATCTCTATTACTTTTTTCCCCCTTTCATGATGCCCAAATCATTGATGCGTGATTTCAATCAATATAAATCTATCCTATCATGAGACCATATACCATAAAATCAATATTATTGTGATTTTAGTCCAATTCTAATAGTAAATTTTTGACATTTTATGAATTCAATACCAACCCTCTAATACATTTTTTGGGCCTCCTATTAAATGTAATCTCTAACCTCTTCAGGATTCCTTGCTTTCTAAGTTAAAAATAGATAGAAGGTGGACATGCATATCTAGGCCTCCTATTATTTATAAGGTACAACCATTCCAGTGTTCATTATTCATCCAGTTATAAACATATAGATTCTGGAAATCCATATATTGTCCTCCTTCTAAATGAAAACCCCAACATACCTTCTCCTATTTATTTTCTAACAAACATGATACCATAAAGGCTTAATAATGTGTATATCTCACACAACCCATTATTAAACAGTTGCCCCATTATTTTCCATTCTATATAATGTTAGAATTCTCAGAATTGGCCCCTATCACATGAACATATATGATATGATGTGACTCATTAAGTGACATCAGACTATGTGGATTCTCATTCCCTTCATAGGGGCACATAATAAGCCATATTTATAGGATATATAAAAACATGATAACAAAAATCATATCTTTGGATATCTTTAAATTCAAGAGTTCTCAATTATGATTACAAAACCTTGTAGAACTATCGAATAAGCGAAATGTGTAAGACCTCTGATATATACCAATGTTACCTTAAATACGCTGTTTAGATAAAAAAAATTCACATTGGTAACCTATCACACACTACGATTTGTTAAGGATTCCTGAATAAATCTTAAATCTAGAGAAGTGTCTTCCAATATGTAATAATTCCCCAAGAAATGTTGTAATGAAACCGACCTCCCATCCTCTCGACCAAAATCTATTTCATGGTGTCACTCGTAAATTTTTTGTGACCAAATGTCATTTGAATGAAGGTTTGCATGACATAAAAACATTGTGGATATGGAATTGTTTGGAGATTCCATAGAAACATTAATAAAAATACCAATGTAAATTTAATAAACCTAATCAGAACATAACAAAACGTGAAAAAACCATCACCGACACACAATAACATCAATGGTGAAAGGAAAATCACCATAAAAATAAACAAATTCATTACAATATTGTAACTTTGATGAATTCATTATCACACTAGAATTTAATATCCCAAATAATATTAATTCAATAAGATATCCATGTCTATGATTGAATTCCCCCAGACAATTTATAACACGAATAACCTCCCATTATCATGTCTTTAATCCCAAATAATCTCTAACATCTCATGGGTTTCTCTTAGTGGTCACATCCAATATCAATGTCCCATGAATGGAATATTGCACCATTATCTTAACCAAAATATCACTTCTAATTAATAATGAATAATCATTCACCCATATATAAATACTAATGCAAGAAAAACCCACTTGGGTTGTAATTCCCATGCGACTCACATATTTCCCAAGGATGTACGACTATAGATGACCATTGATATAAGGAAATGCTTCAAAGAATCTACCAAGGGTTAGATAAATCAAACTTATCTCTTATGAACCATGGAACCCACATTCATATCAATTCCAAAAAATTCTTAAACACTAACTTACTCATGTAAATCATAAGACACATGAATCACATAGATGACAACAATGATACATAGGGAATAGATATACTATTGTTACAAACACACTATCATCAAATACCCCATAGTGTATTACTATCAAACAAAAAAATTCTATAATCCTTAAACCCTCTAATTTAGGGATGTCATATATAGATAAGGGAAAATTCATGAGAAATCAAGAATAAATGGTAAAGGAACCTTGGTCTTACCTCTAGTGCTCAACAAAGACAAACAACATTCAATTTAGAGCATAAAATATGGAGATATCATATTATGAATATGATTTTTTAAATCATATTTATATGTATAAATAAATATAATTGAATAATGTGTACATTGATTTATATTTATTTGTTTAAAACAATATTTCATATAATATTATTTATAATATAAAAAATATATATTATAAAAAATATATAGATAAAAATAATTTATTTAAAAAATGTATCATTTAAATACCCTTTATAGTTGTTATAGTTTATATAATAGTAATAATAATGGTTTATATACACTTACACACAGATGCTTACAAATAAGCACAAATTCACAATATAAATAATATATTTTATTTTATGTATACTATATTTAATCGCATACATAATATATAATATTAATTAATTAAATTATATACATAAATAGAAAATATCTTTTACACATACATACCTATATTTTCATATTTATAAAATTAATTAATTTATATTTATATATAAATATACATGTTGAAATACATTATATAAAAATATTTTTAAAGGCATTATAGAAATATATTAAATAAATAATTATATATATATTATATTAATAAAAATTTATATGTTATAATAAAATATGTTTATATACGTTACATAAATAGAATTATATATATATATATATTTGTAAAATATATATTTACTCAAATGAATGTAAATAAACCATTAAATATATTTATGTATTTGAGCATGTTGTTTTCATTATATTTATCATTTTTATATGCCCAATTATTATATATACATGTATTCAAATAATTTAAATGATTAAAATAAAATATATAAATACACATTTGTGTCTGTGAGTTTGTTGGTTATATAAACGTATTTATAATAATATGCGTTGATAGTTTTATTTAAATATATGTATCTTTATAATTTATAGGGGTGTGAATAAAAAATATAGATATATATTAGAAATATATATATTTATACTAATAAATATATATTTCATTAAATATATGAATTAATAAAAATGTACCCATATAAATATATAATGTATATAAATTTCTAAACATAATAAAATATTTATTTATTATATTATAAATAAATAAATAATATAATAATATAATATAAATATGAATACATTAATATATATATGAATGTATATATAGGTTATATATTTAAATTTATTTTAATATATTTCACAAATAATATTTATTTGAATATACACACACACATATATATATATATATATATATAAATGAGAATAAAATAATCAAAAAATTCTATTAGGGGAGTGGTGTTGCTGCTTTCTTTATTACTATAGAAACAATTGTTCAAAACCCCATTATAGGGAATTTTATAGCACTTTATGGGGAGAGGATGGTGGGGTGCACATTGGGGGTTTACATGGGATGAGGTCTTACTGTGGCTATATGGTAGGGGAGGGTTGAGGCCACGTTGTGTACTCTGGGGGAGGGGAGATTTTCATATTAACTCAGTAGGTGATCCTCTTAATGAATGGTATATCCAAAAAAATAGATTCTTTTAGAGTAATTTTTTGGGTTGATAATAAATTATAGTCCCACCTTATTGGTACCATTGAAGACTGGGTGAAATGATAAAATACATATATATTGTGTTATCTTTTGAGAGAGTTACTATGAAGATTACCACGTGGTGTTTGGAGTAAATCACTTTATAGTTTGGTGACCATAGAGAAACATTTTACATTAGAATAATTAAATTATATTTCCAGGTAAATTAGTTATTCTATAGATTTAGTACATGGTTTGGATATGGATGAATTCTATAGGCTATGTAATTATTATATAGATAATGGAGATGAGTCGGTATTGATATAAGAGGACCATAGGTAAGTCGTAGAAGACTAAATGAGATTGTGGTCCTTTTATAACATGGGACCTTTGATCAATTCAACTCATAATGACTTATGAGTCTATGAATAGCATGATGAGGCACATTCAATGTGGCTTAGTGAATGATAATTTGTGTCATGGGTATGAGGTCCATGTCAGGGATGAATAGTGTTTGAGTTTTTTGTTATTATATGGAAAGCACTAGAAGGTATGATACTAGTGGGGTGTTAAGACATGTGTCATATATTCCGTATGTGTTTTTTTTACCCCACCACTAATTTAATTCAACATTTCTCTAAGTAAATTCTAATATCTTAATAGTGCCTTGGATTCTCGAGATCTGATTGGAAACCCCCTGGTTCTTTCTTAATCGATTTATCACATTTAGTGCATATGTCACACACATCCTATGGTTTGGATGCATAGTTTCTTATTGAGGGGAAAACTATGTTATTACTTTTCCATTATTTTTTTAATATATATATTTTATTGATTAACTATGTTTTGAATTCTCTTTTATTTAGGGGTAAATTTTCATGTTGAGATATTTCATATATTACATCTTTTCCATTATTCTGATTTATAGTTTCCTAATAAGGGATTGACTATTTAGAACCATTTCGATTACTCAGATGCACAAACCAAGGTATTTTCTATGTATCATGTATAACTTATGGATTCAATGAAATATTAATCAATAAATATTTTTAATTTCTATGATATATTTATTTTCAGAAGACACATTGTTTTAATGATACACTATACACTATTAAAATATTATTATTTAATATTATAGTCATCAATTACAATTTAAATAAGAATGTATTAATATTACTAAAAATTTTATGAAAACTATTATTTATATATTGATGAATTCATTGGTTATCAATTGTTTAGAATTGAAAATAAATGCATTCAAATTTAAATAAAGGTGTTTTTTCTCCAAAAAATATTTATGTGCGCTATGTGTTTTTTTATCTAAATAAAGTAGATTAATCTCTATTGATGAATTATTTTAATTAAATTTATTTATTACTCTTTTAATAAAATTTTATTTCATTCCAAAACTAGTTTTTACTAGGCATGAGATATGTTAAATTCCAGTTTTATGATTAAAACAATTTTTTTAAAAACAGGATTCATTTGTAATTGAACACTAATTTTAAAATGAATAACTTAAAATTAATAAAATATTATTTAATAAAATTAATTCCATGTTTATATTAACAACTTCTAGAAAATTTAAATATTTTAACTTTATTTTTTTCATAAAGAATAGTAACTGTGGTTAATATTTGTCACCTCCGTAAATCTAAATCTTGTAATTAGGGTTAAAAATACTATGATAATTATTTAAAAACTATATAAAACATTCCATATTTATATTGTCTGAGTTTATTTGGAAAATAATATTCCCATATTATATTTTATGACAAAATTATTCAAATTTACACTGATAATGACCCAAATATAGTTTTTTGTAATGTATAAATCCAATATTTTACCCTCTTTGTTTAAATAATTTTAATATTTTTTCTTTTTTAAAAAATAATTTTATGTTTTTCTATAAATAGATATTTCATTTATTATGTAGTTTTTTATCAGAGTAATTTCTTAAAATAATTTTCGATTGAATTATTTCAATTAAAGGTTATATAATTTTGATATAATGCTTGTCCATGTTATTGGGAAATCAAATAAATAATATTTAAAATATTAATACTAAATCAATTTTATTGATATTTTTGTGTTACAATAATTTTATAGTTAAATATGAAATTTTAGTTTTGTATTAAAAGATTATATTTGAATTAGATTCCTATATTTTTTTATTGAAAGACATACTATGTCAATAATCCCAAAAATGACAATAATGGTAACTAATTTCAAATTATATTTTTAAGTGATTTTATATTTTAAAAAATGTTTTATATTTCCAATTAAATGTTATATGGTGGATTATATAATTAATGTTATACTTATGGGTCATTATTAAATTTATATTAACTTTCATGACCCCTAAAGTGTAAAAAACATGGATATCGATGTAATTGTCAAATGGGTTTATGGTGGTTAAAACTAAGAGATATGGATTAAAAAATCACATAAAATTGTATAAATTTTATTGGATGAGATAGTATAGAATCATAATATTGGTAAATTTGATATATATCAATTATTTCCCAATTGAACAGTAAAATTAAATTATATTAATTTGATATTTTAGGTGATTCTAATAGTTCCCCTCCAATTACTTTTAAAAGGGAATCTCTTGATATCCCTTATTACTAAATTTTGATCCTTTTATATCAGCTAATAACTACTTTAATACATTCATATATTCCATTAATTAATCCTAAATCCCATTTTATTCTTCTAATTCAAATAATTTATTCCATAATGTGAGCCAAATGAGTTTTCTCGAAGAAGATGTATCATTTTTATGGTTCTTTCAATTTTATTTTTTCTTATAATTACTCTAAATACATTGTAACCATCCTCAAATAATTAATAAAATATAATAAATATAATTTTATTTTATTATTATTATTATAAAACCATTTTCTCCACTTTTTAATCCAATGGAATGTGACAACTCTGCTCATATGTAAATATGAATTATCATCTCTACGAAGAGGTGATATTTTTTTCATCACCATTTAACATGGATGGTTATAAAGATATACATAATGAATATATATATTATATTTATGAAATAATAATTATTATTTAATTATATTATATCATTCCTACCATTCACCCAATAACAAATGATAACATCGCTTGTGCATACGTGTGGTCTATCACCTCCACGAAGTGATGTGATTTAATTTTCAGGTGTTACTTTAATGGATGATTCTTAATATGTATATAATGAATATATATAATATTTATATCATTATTGAAAATATATTGATGAAGGATCGATGATATATATTCTTGGAATGAAATCTCAGAACCAAAATTTATAAGTAAAACAAAATAGCATACACTCCGAAACAAATAATTTAATGAAGAATTATTAGTAAATGGTTGTTGTCATATATGATATTAAAAATATTTTTATGTTTCAGCTATAGAATTATAAAAAATTCTAATTTATTATTCAGAGGCTAAAATAACATATGAATCAAACCAAACATGTAGTAAGAGTTTATTTCACTACCATAACCTTATTCGGGATTATTTATGTTTATGGTTAAATGAGGGGATTTATACGATATTAGTATATTAAAACCTATATATATATATATATATTAATATCAATTAGTTATATCAATAAACTATATATTTTCTTTTATTTTCCACTCGTTATGTACCAAAAATTTTGATTGAATGGTTTTAATGAAAACTAACAGTTTTTCATATATGGTTGGGAATATTTTTCATCCATGTACATATTTTATTTAAAAAGTTTCTATGAATGTTTTTTACCATTATAAAATGATTTACTAAATTCCTTTTAAAAAGTTTTATAATTAATATATATTCCTTTTTTCAAATGAGGATCTTTTTACTGAAGGTGTGAACAAAATATTTATTTTAATGTGTAGTTCATGAATATATTTTCACACCATCATAACTACTATTTTATTTGAGGATTTCATTAAATCCATAAATTTTTCTTTCAAAAAATGACCCTCATTATTTGGATTTTTTATTTTTTAAAAAAATTTATTTTAAATTTAAAAGTGTAGTTTCATCAAGAAATTTTAAATTGATATTTTAAAATTATTTTCATCCATGTCAAAATAATTTTATGAACCTTGTGATTTACATGGGATATAATCTAATAAATCTATACAACATATTTATTCAGATGGACTATGATGATTTTTATAGAGTAATGTATTAAAATTATATATCCTAGTTCTTCAAATAAAGATATTTATTGATTGTTAAGGCATATTGATTAAGTTTTACTGTTTCTTGATATGATGAATGCATTGGACTTATGACGTTAAGGGTGGATACTATAACTATAAATCCCCTAAAATCATAGTTCTGTATTATAAGACAAATTTTAGATAATTGGATGAGGCCTTACCCATTTATGTAATATTTCTTCTAACAAGTCCATGATGGAATTTTTTTGATGTCTAAAATTATGAATTCCATCATTATGAAAATAGTTATTGATGTCCACATGATTATCCAAATAGTTAGGCTATCATTGGATAAGATTAATGTTCATGTGATTTTTTATATAGTATAATTTCATCATCATTTATTCATGTTGTATTATAAATTCACTATTTATTCTATGATATATTTGGTTATATTCATTCCCTTACACATCATCTATGATCACCTATTTTTTATGATTCCTTTTACCAGGATTCCAAGAAGTTTACAATGATTGATTTCCAAGGATAATGTAGAGAAAATAATTAGGTTGTAAAATATAATTTTACTTTGTATTTTATGTTTTTAATTTTCTTGTGAGATTCAATCATGTATCTATTTTTCCAGGATTACTAAACTAACGGATCATTTGAGATGTGATCGATTCTACCTATTTCTAATGTAGTATAGTAACCAAAAACTCATGTATACTATGTTGGGGGTTTTCATAGTTAATATCATAGCACTCTTTTTTACATATAATAGAAACTAGATATAGAAATCATATATTAGAGAACATAATCCGTTGATAATCTATAAGGATAATTTTAATGTATATGACAATATAATGTGGTTTTGGTAAGGTAGATAATTTTTTGTTTTCTAGAAAATACATTCTTTTATGGATACTACATGTGGATATGGCTATGAAATTGATTCTCCAATGGGTAATAACTCTGAAAGGGGAGGGTTGGATATTTATTATATCATCACTGGTGCATGGTGAGTGGGCATAAAACTATACATCTATATAGACACTCATGGGGAATATTATTTGGATAATTCAAATTACCTTTACAAACTATTTGTAAATATCTGAAAATATTGTATATATTCCCAATTTTACTAATATTATTATTCTAATATTAGATATGAATAATCATTCCTTTTATTTTATGTTATTAAATAGTTATAAAATTATACATAATTTTTTTAATTTCATGATATATTCTATTCTATGCCATTTTTTGGAAATGGAACCTAGTGGAAAGAATGAAAACTATATCAATGCACACAATCAATAGAGGGATTTAACTTCAAGAAAATATATTGAAGAATGTGATGGAGTATTATCATGAATTAGATATGATCATATTATAAATATATTTTTACAGCTAAACCCGGTGATGACTAATGACCATGCCCATTTGGAAAACCATGCTGATCTATAACAGGTTATATCAAATTTTTAAAGATTCATCTGAAAAAAACAATGTTATTCAATGGAACAACAAATCCATTAGTTACATAAAAACATATTGATTCATTTGAAATTATATTTCTATCTTTGGGATGTAATTAATGAGAGATGGGTTTTATAGTATTTTATCATCTCATAGAGGATGAAAATCAATGTTGTCAATTATTTCAAACAATTAATGTTGTGGAGGTAATATAGGGTATATATTATAATTATATGAAGGTACTTTTCTGTAAAAAACTATTTTCATCACTAAAATCTAATAGATGTGAAGAGACAATTCCTATGAGTATGGAAAAATAAAGAGGAAAATGTTTCTAATTAATATGTTAACATTACATGGTTATCAAGGAATGAAGTAGACTATATATTTAACATAATGATTATAATTGAAAATTTATTTATTGGATAAATGTAATCGTGTGAAGGGAACTAGTCTCCCAAACATTATCATTCTATGGGGATTTAGTATCATGTTTAATGAATATATATAAATATTTATACAATTCATTTGAATTAGAAGTAAAGTAAGAGAGTAATAGGGAAACATAGCACCTCATAAATCTAAAAATGGATAATGAGAGGAAGAGAATGTGTAATTTCTAACATGTGATACTTATTGATGGAAAAACCGTAGTATATTCTTAAAGGAAACATGACTTTTCTTATGGTATGTAGACAAAGAATATCATGGTTATTAATTAAAAATTAAGGGGAAATCCATAAAATTATAGTACTTTGGATGTACGAAGATGATACAATATAGTGACCAATTCCCCAAACATTAAGGGATCTTACCTGATAAGTGGTCAAGGGGATATGTTAAATCTTTTGGAATTACTAAAAATGATGTTGAATATCTTGGTGATGTGATGAAAGGTACACTTATTGTAACACCCCGATATTTTATAAAAAAATATTCTTTTGATATCATTAATGTGTTTTGTTGTATGCTACACCAAGATTACCTTGCGCTATACGCAACAACGTATTAGCTTGCAGTATACGCAACACTATTCATGGATCGTGTTACACACAATTTTGATAATAGTTATTCTATGAAACATTGAGTATATATATATATATATATATTCAATGTATAAATGAAATATGGTTGGATTCTGTTATACGAAACAACGAAGGATTCTTGCACAACACGCAACCCTAACATGGCTTGCAATACACGCAATCGCAACCTTCCTCGATAGCGTGTGTTGTACGCAATACCGGGTTTTAGTAACAACGATATATTATTATAATATTATTATGAACTAGCCGTTATGAATAGTATTAACAAAATTTTGAATTTTATAACATTATTATTCATCTTACAAATTTTCTAGAACATGGTATAAGAACAAAATAAATTTTTCGGGTAAAATAAGTATTTTTCAAAAAATGCAGTTTTGCCGCCTTTTGATGGAGCCGCCAATTTAAATCTAGTTTTTGACATGTTTATAAGTTCAATTTTACAAAATAGAATTATTATTTGAAATCAGGATTTAAAATTTTACCTTGGATAAAATTTTCATATTATTCTAATAACTTTCATATTTTAATGAATAGTAAAAACACGCTATATTTTAATTGAAAACAAATTTTTTCATCGTAATAACTTATGTGGTTAAATTATAATATTGAATGGTGTTTAAGTATAAATAGAATATATTTTTACGATTTAATATAATGTATGTCATTATCATTGATTTTACATTGAATTCATAGGTTAAATTAATTCAATTTTTTGCAATGTTTTAAACAAAAACCCGTTTTCATTCGACAAGGGGATTAATTTTAATTTAATTTCTGCAACTTCTGTGTATTGAATTTGAAAAAATGGATTCCATATTTGGAATCAGTGGGTCCAAATTATGTTAATATGCTACATTTTTTTTTTGGGAATTATGAATAGTAACTACGGTGAATTTTATTTACCATAGTTAAATGTAAATCAGGTAATTAAGGGTGAATATAATATTATAAAATTATCCTAACACATGCCAAAATTATATTGGATGACTAAAAGTCGACCCATATCACCTAAGGGTCGGATTATAATCATTTAATGGACTTTTGTCCATGAAAATAACTTAATTATTATTAAAATCAAAGAAAGTGACAACATGTCACTCTCTTAAATATTATAAGTATATTAATTTTAATTTAGTAATAAACATAATGAAACTTCGAACATGAATAGTCTCCAGAAATCTAATGAAATTATCTACATCATATAAATTTATTTATAATTTTTAGGTATTAAATAATTATCATTAATATTGACACAATAGGGATGCAGAAATTATTTATTTAGTGAAAAATCAATAATATAGTTTTTATTGAAATATTAATACATATCAAAAGGCCCAAAAATCTGAAAAAAACTTATTATTAGTGTATATATAGACCCTAATCATCCATTTTCAGAATTGGTGACCATTTTTATAATTATTAAGATGATTATGACACTTATATTATTTTATTTTAAATAATGCCAATGTTGTCACCTTCATAATTTAATAAATATATAAATTTAAATATTGTAATTTCAAGATGATAAATTAGATTAAAAGTATTATTGTGAAAGGTAATATATTTATATTCACCATAGGATTTTATTTTTAATTTTTATGAAACAAATAAGTATATTATATAATTTTACAAAAAATGATGTAGTAATTATTTTGTTATGAGATAAACCAAATAAATGGTTTTAAAATTAATAAAATAAATATTATATGAACTATTTAATGTGCTACACTAATTTTCTAGATACTTATGACCTATTATGAAACTATTAAAGATTTTAGTTCGAAAATATCTTCTGTATATATATTATTTAAATTCAAATAAATGAATATTGTTAAAATTGACACTATTGTTATTTTATAAAAATTATATATTATAAATTTTTTTAAAAATCACAAAAATATTCAAAAATTATAAATTTAAATTTTTATGGTATAAAATGTTATAAAGTATCCAATTATGGAAAATTCAAAACAAATAAGTAATTATTCGTTATAATTTAAAATTTATAATGTTATTACCACAGATAAAAATAAATTGATTAAATAAGGATAAACCAAGTTGATAATGTTTAAAATAAATTCCTAACATGTCTAAATTTGATAGGATGATGATATTACAACCCTATATAATCTAATATTAGGATATGAGTCATTTTTGTAGGTTTTTTAAGTGGGGTTAGATTTATTATAAATTAATATTTTTAAGATTTCCAACGGTGCCGCTCTCCTCCCTTATAAAAGGGCACCTCTTCTCTCTCTTCCACACACAACATTGAGCATTCATTCTCTGCCAAACCCTAGAAAATTCTCTTATCCACTTCCCTAGAAACATTCTAGTGGTCCTGATCTTCTTAAAAGACCAATTTTAGTACCCTAAGAGGAGGATTCAAAGAGGTGTGTCAAAGAAGAGGTAATATCCGTTACCGATTCTTTCAAGTTTCTGTCTTCTTCAACTTCTTCATCTTTAGTTGTTTCATTATGAAGTAATAACATCCATATCACTCATATACTGATATTTTATAATAAGCATGAAACAACCATATTTCACCATCTATCCATCCTACGAAAAACGAAATCACCGCGCGTGTGTACGTAAGGAATACCATCGCCACGCCGTGGTGTAATCCGTTTTTCCAACACCACATTACTTGGATGGGTATAATGGTGTAAAGAATAACTATACATAGTTATTATAACATCATACTGATTATGATATATTGTATCATCTTATCCAATTAAATTCAATAATTATGGGAAAGATATCATTCCTCGTGCGTACATACGGACTACCGTCTCCCCGACGCGATGAGATTCATTCTCAATGTTAACCATTTAAGAATGATTATAAAGTATATATAAGAAGTAATAATGAAATATATTAAATTATAAAGCTACTGGATTTATGTATATATATATGTATGTCATCTACTTAATTCTATTCAACTCAATAAGGAAACGAAAATAGCGTTCATGCGTACGTACGGCCTACCGTCTCCATGAACAATGTATTTCATTCCTTTTATTGATCTATAATATATCTGTATATGATGAATATATATTATATATAAATCATGTTTTACATTCTGGAATTATGTAAATCAGGATATAAGTAATAATATCAAGAAACGACAAGTTGAAACACACATGATAAATAAAATGATTTTACCCAAAACGATACATTAACATGGAATTTACAAAAGAAAGGGTAATATAAAGTCATATGTAAAACATATATGAAATTATAACAGTGAATATGATTATTTAATAATTCAATGACATTATTTAAGTCATTATACAGGAGGATTGGATCCATACAAAGCATATTGGACCTAAGGTAAGGGATAATTTTGCAAATCTCATTTTATCTGAGATTGCTTATTCGTAAGTATTTACTGGGGTTATTGCAATCATCCATGTCCATGTTTTATAAAAGTGTATTAATGTACGTTTAATATCCTTTTTACTCATTATTCAATTTTACTACATGGTATGTAAGGAATCTTTCTTTTGTTTACGTATGAGGCACTTTTTGACTTTTCCGACAAAAGTATGAGAAGAATGTTTTTTTAACTTATACGGCATGAAAGGATTTTTACGGTTTTATAAATACTTATTTTAATGAAGATTCCTCCAAAATATTTCTTAACTATTTTAAAAAAAATCATTTTCCTTTAAATTTGCACGTCATTTTGTGAAAATAAAATGATTTTGAAAAAAAAGATATTTTCCTCAAGAATTCATTTCAAGTGTTTTATCAAAACCATTTTTCATATAAGATGACATTATTTCAAATTTGTATGTTTCAAGTATAATGAATCTATGATTTACATGGTTTCACATTTATAATTATGAAATGATATCCATTTCTTTTATATGGATTATGTGATGATGGGATTATGTTTCTGAATCCCATTTTATTTATTGGGTTTTTATGAATGATGTATGTTTATTTTGTGGCACAAGTAAGAATGATTTCATTATGAGATGGGTGGGACCTATATCTCCCTCCAATGCATTGGGTAATGACTTTATATCTCATGAGATAGACATGGTTGGAATGGTAAGTTAATCCGGTTCAGTATTACAGGACTGGAACGAGGAGTGAACTCGATTCAGAAAGGGACTTTATCAATTAAAATGGTCAGGGCAGCAATGCCTTGGCTAATATGGAAATAATTACATGTGCTTAATGGATGCCAAAATTACATGTTTTATTCACATGATATTTTAAAATTCATAATTTTTTTTATGATCTATGCCATACATACTTCTATGTTTTATGTCATTGCTCAAGCTTTTGAGGTTTAAACATTATGTTCATATTTTTTAGTCCAAATGTATATGGTATGTTTTATTTTATCCATGCTTACCCTTACTGAGCATTTGAGCTCACCCTTTTTATGTTTTCTTTTCCCCAGGATATAAATAAAGGTTTTATGTAAGAAAAACAAGGGAAGATAATTGTGGGAGATGTTGAAGATCTTTCACCACGATTAGAAGATTATGTTCCATGTTTCCATAGACACTAAACTATTACGATCCTTGTGTGTCTGTTTTTGTTATGTATTAAGTATTCCCCAAAAGTAATGTAATTTTTTTGTACGTCAAGCATCGAGTCTCTACATTTGGTATCAGAGGAAAGGATTAGTCAACCTTTGGAAACTAGGATGCGAAAACATTTGTGAGATACCTAGAGAGATTTCTACGGTATGTCTAGGGATTTCACTAAGGATAAGTATACGTATAGGATATAGTCCTAGAACTATGGTAACGTTCTTAGAATTTAACCTAAGATGTTAGATATTGAGGTTACTCCCCCTTTACTATGTTGTTTTCCCAAGCATGATTTTTGCCTCTCACACTATTCTTTTTGGGTTTTAGAAAATGGCTCGAAATTGGAAGATTCACGATAATGGAGGATATGACAGACAATGGAATGATATTATTCATAAGCAACCAAATGAAACAGGATTTGTAAGTCCAAACATCATTATTATGCCTAATCATAAATCTCATAATATTATCAATAATCCCAACTTTGGTAAGTTTCCCGACTCAGATAATAAGATAAAGATGGAGTTTCATGATGATCATAGAGGAAAGAAAGTTCAATTTCCCTCATGTAAATCATGTGGGAAGAGGATCAGGGAGATTGTTTCAAAGGAACTGGAAGATGCTTTGGGTGTGGAAAAATAGGACACAAAGCCAGTAAGTGCAAAGGAAAAGGTTCAGTTAACACCATGGATGAGGATAATGGTATTGCTACGACATCAACAATGGTTAAATGTTTTAAATGTGGAATGTATGAGCATTATGCAAACCAATTACCTAAGGTAATGTCTTAGAAAGAGAATTAGTACGGCCGTATGGGTAGTATTTATGTTGATGATGATGAAGATACTAAAAATGATATGTGAGATGAAAGAATTGTTGAAGCTCGTTCAATGGTTTAAGAAGGTAGTGGAATTATTACATTTTTATAAATTGTAATGTTGTATAAGTAATCTCATGGTACTATGGAATAAAGAGATGTATCAGGATTGTTACATTGTTGCCTTTCCTTGAGTTTTGAAAGTGTATGATTAATGGTACCAGTATCCATGAAAGGTTATTCAGATATTTTTGGAATGTAGATGATATGAGCATAATGAAGGGATAAGGAGAAAATTAAATGTTTGATAGTATTCATGAGCTCATGAATGATATAAGGAGAAGGTTATATCATTGTTTTAGTATATAAAATTTTTGGATTTTTGTATGTGGAAAGAGTTAACTTTTGACAGCATTCATGTTTTCACTAAGGTTTAATGGGTATTCAATTTTCAAGAGAATATATGATTAAGGTATTCACATGATTGAAATGTGACCAACAAGATATATGGGGGATAAATGATGGTATTCAATTGCTTGGTTGATGAAATTTCAAGTAATCATTTTCTTTATACTATGTTCTTGGACCGATGTATTTTAGATAAGCCTAATGATTGGAATGAATTATGTTGGACATAAGTTAGTATTGTTTAAGGCTAGAATTTTTTTATAATGTAGTTTTAGAAAAAGGACAACCTGTAGGACGGGCGACAGACCATCGCGTCAGACAAGGCCATGGGAATCGAACCCACAACCAATGTGTGACTGGCCTTTATCACCTACCACTGGCCTACAGGAAGTCCCTGTTTAGTAGAAACAAGTTTTATTATATTAAGCAGTATGATATATGAAGTATAAGTCCATTTTAGGAACCATATATGATTAATCTCACTATATATGGACTTATGTATTTTTGAAAACATTTATAACTTTTTGTTTGAAAAAGATGGAATGCCCCATCATTCTATCACATGATCTGCTAACACATCACGAATGTCAAATTTAACATCATTCCATTAAGAGATGATGTGGAAATTGTCCAAAGAACGACTAACGGTGAGACTGTACCAAAATCACGAATGTATTTATTCTAATCCCAATTTCATCAACATTAGGGAAATGATCTTGAAAACCAAAAATGTTGTCCTAGTGCTATTATATCTGATGAATCAGATGGTACCTTAGATCATCACAAATTTATGGCTTTTTGATTGTTGGCTTTTTCATAGCCATGTTCTCTACCACTCTCCATCAGAACTTGATTGTTTGATTTTTCTTCCATATCAAAATTTTCACCTATGTTCTCCTACGTGGAAACCCAGTGATGAGTTAATTTGGGTAACCATTAAGTTTCATACATTAGTTTTTAAATCCAAGTTTTGGTATTCCTTTTTACGATGTGGGTTTCTATTAAACAAACTTTCGAGTAGTAAACCATTTATAACCCCGACGAATTTCGAGGGAAAAATTCATTTTAAGGGGGTAGAATGGAACACCCCGAGATTTTATGAAAAATATTCTTTTTATTTCATTAATATCTTGTGTTTTATGCTACACCAAGATTACCTTGCGCTATATGCAACACCGTATTAGCTTGCAGTATATGCAACACTATTCATGTATCGTGTTACACACAATTTTGATAATAGTTATTCTACGCAAAATTGAGTATATATATATATATATATTCAATGTATAAATGAAATATGGTTGGATTCTGTTATACGAAACAACTAAGGATTATTTCACAACACGTAACCCTGACTTGGCTTGCATTACACGCAACGGCGACCTTCCTCGATAGCGTGTGTTGTACGGAATACCGGGTTTTACTAAACAACGATATGTTATTTTAATATTATTATAAACTAGCCATTATTAATAGTATTAACTAAATTTTTAATTTTATAACATTTTTATTCGTCTTACAAATTTTCTAGAACATGGTATAAGAACAAAATAAAATTTTCATGTAAAATAAGTATTTTTTAAAAAAATGCAGTTTTGCCGCCTTTTGATGGTGCCCCCACATTAAATCTAGTTTTTGACATGTTTATAAGTTCAATTTTACAAAATAATATTATTCTTTGGAATCAGGATATAAAATTTTACCTTGGATAAAATTTTCATATTATTCTGATAACTTTCATATTTTAATGAGTAGTAAAAACACGCTATATTTTAATTAAAAACTAATTTTTTCATCGTAATAACTTATGTGGTTAAATTATAATATTGAATGGTTTTAAAGTATAAATAGAATATATTTTTACCATTTAATATAATTTATGTCATTATCATTGATTTTACATTGAATTCGTAGGTTAAATTAATTCAATCTTTTGCAATGTTTTAAAAAAAACCTCGTTTTCATTCGACAACGGGATTAATTTTAATTTAATTTCTGCAACATCTATTTATTTAATTTTAAAATTTGAATTCCATATTTGTAATAAGTGGATCCAAATTATGTTAATATGCTACTTTTTATTTTTTGGAATTATGAATAGTAACTACGGTAAATTTTATTTACCCTAGTTAAAGGTAAATCGGGTAATTAATGGTGAATATAATATTATAAAATTATCCTAACACATTCCAAAATTCTATTGGAAGACTAAAAGTCAACCCATATCACCTAAGGGTCGGATTAGAATCATTTAATGGACTTTTGTCCATGAAAATAACTTAATTATTATTAAAATCAAAGAAAGTGACAACATGTCACTCTCTTAAATATTATAAGTATACTAATTTTAATTTAGTGATAAACATAATGAAACTTATAACATGAATAGTCTCCATAAAGCTAATGAAATTATCTACATCATATAAATTTATTTATAATTTTTAGGTATTAAATAATTATCATTAATTTTGACACAATATGGATGCAGAAATTATTTTTTTAGTGAAAAATCAATAATATAGTTTTTATTAAAATATTAATATATATCAAAAGGCCCAAAAATCTACACAAAACTTATTATTAGTGTATATATAGACCCTAATCATCCATTTTCCGAATTGGTGACCATTTGGATCCTTATTAAGATGATGATGACACTTATATTATTTTATTTTAAATGATGCCAAAGTTGTCCCCTTCATAATTTAATAAATATATAAATTTAAATATTGTAATTTTAAGATGCTAAATTCGATTAAAAGTATTATTGTGAAAGGTAATAGATTTATCTTCACCATAGGATTTTATTTTTAGTTTTTATGCAACAAATAAGTATATTATATAATTATACAAAAAATGATGTAGTAATTATTTTGTTAAGAGATAAACCAAATAAATGGTTTTAAAATTAATTAAATAAATATTATATGAACTATTTAATGTGCTCCACGATTTTTCTAGATACTTATGACCTTTTATGAATATATTAAAGCTTTTATTTAGAAAATATCTTATGTATATATTTTAAATAAATTCAAATAAATGAATAGTGTCAAAATTGACACTATTGTTATTTTATAAACATTATATATTATAAAATTGTTTAAAAATCACAAAAATATTTATAAATTATAAATGTAAATTTATATGGTATAAAATATTATAAAGTATCCAATTATGGAAAATTCACAACAAATAATTTATTATTTGTCATAATTTAATATTTAGAATGTTATTACCACAAATAAAAATAAATTGATTAAATAAGGATAAATCAAGTTGATAATGTTTAAAATAAATTCCTAACATGTGTAAATTTGATTGGATGATGATATTACAACCCTATATAATTTAATATTAGGATATGAGTCATTTTTGGAGGTTTTTTAAGTGGGGTTAGATTTATTATAAATTAATATTTTTTAGATTTCCAAAGGTGCCCCTCTCTTCCCTTATAAAAGGGTACCTCTTCCCTCTCTTCCTCACACAAGATTGAGCCTTCAAGATCGGCCAAAACATGCCAAATTCTCTTCTCCACTTCCATATAAAAAACCTAGAGGTCCTGGTCTTCTTAAAAGACCAATTTTAGTACCCTAAGAGGAGGATTCAAAGAGGCGCGTCAAAGAAGAGGTAATATCCATTACCGAATCTTTCAATTTTCTTTCTTCTTCAACTTCATCGTATTTAGTTTTTTCGTTATGAAGTAATAACATAAGTATCACTCATATAATGATATGTTATTATAATTATGAAACAACCATATTTCACCATCTATCCATCCTACGAAAAACGAAATCACCACGCGTGCGTACGTACGGAATACTGTCTCCACGTCGTGGTGTAATCTGTTTTTTCAACACCACTTTACTTGGATGGATATAATGGTGTAAAGAAAAACTATACATAGTTATTATAACATCATACTGATTATGATATATTGTATCATCCTATCCAATTCAATTCAATAATAATGGGAATGATATCATCACTCGTGCGTACGTACGGACTACCGTCTCCACGACGCGATGAGATTCATTCTCCATGTTAACCATTTAGGAATGATTATAAAGTATATATAAGAAATAATAATGAAATATATGAAATTATAAAGCTACTGTATTTATGTATATATATATATGTATGTGATCTACTTAATTCCATTCAACTCAATAAGGAATCAAAAACAGGTGTCATGCGTACGTACGACCTACCGTCTCCATGAACAATGTATTTAATTCCTTTTATCGATCTATAATATATATGTATATGATGAATATATATTATATATAAATCATGTTTTACATTATGGAATTATTTAAATCATTATATAATTAATAATATCAAGAAACGACATGTTGAAACACATACGATAAATAAAATGATTTTTCCCAAAATGCTACATTAACATGGAATTTACAAAAGAACGGGTAATAGAAAGTCATAAGTAAAACAAAAATGATATCATAAAAGTGAATATGATTATGTAATAATTCAATTACATTATTTAAATCATTATACAGGAGGTTCGGATCCATACAAAGCATATTGGACCTAAGGTAAGGGATAAATTTGCAAATCTCACTTTTATACGAGATTGCTTATTCGTAAGTAATTACTGGGGTTATTGGGATCATCCATGTCCATGTTTTATAAAAGTGTATTCATGTATGTTTAATATCCTTTTACCCATTCATCACTTTAACTACATGGTATGTAAGGAATATTTTTTTTTTTACGTATGAGGCACTTTTTGACTTTTCCGACAAAAGTACGAGGAGAAATTTTTTTAACTTATACGGCATGAAAAGATTTTTACGGTTTTATAATGACTTATTTTCATGAAGCTTATTCCAAAAGATTTCAAAACTATTTTTAAAAAAAATCATTTTCTTTTAAATTTTCACGACATTTTGTTAAAAGAAAATGATTTTGAAAAAAAAGGATATTTTCCTCAAGAATTCATTTCAAGTGTTTTATCAAAACGATTTTTCATCTAAGATGACATTATTTCAAATTTGTATGTTTCAAGTATAATTTTTCTATGATTTAAATGGTTTCACTTTTATTATTATGAAATGATATCCATTTCTTTTATATGGATTATGTGATGATGGGATGATGTTTATGAAACCAATTTTATTTTTTGGGTTTTTATGAATAATGTATGTTTATTTGGTGGCACAAGTAAGAATGATTTAATTATGATATTGGTGGGACCAATATCTCCCTCCAATGCATTGGGTAATTACTTCATATCTCATGAGATAGACATGGTTGGAATGGTAAGTTAATCTGGTTCAGTAGAACAGGACTGGAACGAGGAGTGAACTCGATTCAGAAAGGGACTTTGTCCATTATGATGGTTTGGCAGCAATGCCTTGGATACTATGGAAATCATTACATGTGCTTAATGGATGCCACAATTACATGTTTTATTCTCATTCTATTTTATAATTCTTAATGTTTCTTTAAAATCTATGCGATACGTACTTCTATGTTTTATGTCATTGCTCAAGATTTTGATGTTTAAACATTATGTTCATGTTTTTAAGTTCAAATGTATATGGTATGTTTTATTTTATCCATGCATACCCTTACTGAGAATTTGAGCTCACCCTTTTTGTGTTTTCTTTTCCCCAGGATATAATTAAAGGTTTTAGGTAAGAAAAAAAGGGAAGATCTTTATGGGAGATGTTGAAGATCTTTCACCACGATTAGTAGATTACGTTCCATGTTTCCAAAGACACTAAACTATTACGGTCCTTGTGTGACTGTTATTGTTATTTATTAAGTATTCCGAAAAAGTAATGTAATTTTCATGTACGTTAAGCTTCAGGTATCTACATTTGGTATCAGAGGAAAGGTTTAGTCAACCTTTGGAAACTAGGATGCGAAAACATTAGTGAGATCCCTAGAGATATTTCTAAGGTATGTCTAGGGCTGTCCCTAAGGATAAGTATATGTATAGGATATAGTCCTAGAATTATGGTAACATTATTAGAATTTAACCTAAGATGTTAGATATTGAGGATAATCCTCTTTTACTATGTTGTTTTCCCTGGCATGATTTTTGCCTCTCACACTATTCTTTTTGGGTTTTAGAAAATGGCTGGAAATAGGAAGATTCACGATAATGGAGGATATGACGGACAATGGAATGATATTCTTCATAAGCAACCAAATGAAACGGGATTTGGAAGTCCTAACATCATTATTATGCCTAATCAGAACTCTCATAATATGATCAATAATCTCAACTTTGGTATGTTTCCCGACTCAGATAATAAGAGAAAGATGGAGTTTCATGATGATAATAGAGGAAAGAAAGTTCAATTTCCCTCAAGTAAATCATGTGGGAAGAGGCATCAGGGAGATTGTTTCAAAGGAACTAGAAGATGCTTTGGTTGTGGAAAAGGAGGACACAAAGCTAGTAAGTGCAAAGGAAAAGGTTCAGTTAACACCATGGATGGGGATAATGGTAATGCTATGACATCAACAATGGTTAAATGTTTTAAATGTGGAATGTACGAGCATTATGCAAACCAATTATCTAAGGGAAAGTCTAATGAAGAAAATCAGTATGGCTGTATGGGTAGTATTTATGTTGTTGATGATAAAGAGACTACAAATGATATGTGAGATGAAAGAATTTTTGAAGCTCGGTCAATGGATTAAGAAGGTAGTGGAATGATTACATGTTTATCAAGTGTAATGTTGTATAAGTAATCTCATGGTACTATGGAATAAAGATATGTCTAAGGATTTTCACTGTTGTCTTTCCTTGAGTTTTGAAAGTGTATGATTAATGGTACCAGTATCCATGAAAGTTTATTTAGATATTTTTGGAATGTAGATGATATGCGCATAATGAAGGGATAGGGAGAAAATTACATGTTTGATAGTATTCATGAGCTCATGACTCATATAAGGAGAAGTTTATATCATGGTTTGAGTATATAGAATTTTAGTATTTTGGTATGTGGAAAGAGTTAACTTATGACAGCATTCAAGTTTTCACTAAGGTTTAATGGGTATTCATTTTTCAAGAGAATACATGATTAAGGTATTCACATGATTGGAATGTGACCAACAAGATATATGGGGGATAAATGATGGTATTCACATTCTTGGTTGATGACATTTCAAGTAATCGTTTTCTTTATACTATGTGCTTGGACCGAAGTATTTTTGATAAGCCTAAATATTGGAATGAATTATGTTGGACATAAGTTAGTATTGTTTAAGGATATAATTTTTTTATAATGTAGTTTGAGAAAAAGGACAACCTGTAGGACGGGCGACATACCATCGCATCGGACAAGGCCATGGGAATCGAACCCACAACCAATGTGCGACTGGCCTTTATCACCTACCACTGGCCTACAGGAAGTCCCTGTTTAGTAGAAACTAGTTTTATTATATTAAGCAGTATGATATATGAAGTATAAGTCCATTTTAGGAGCCATATATGATTAATCTCACTATATATGGACTTATGTATTTTTTATAACTTTTATAACTTTTTGTTTGAAAAATATGGAATAACCCATCATTCTATCACATGATCTGCTAACACTTCATGAATGTCAAATTCAACATCATTTCCTTAAGATATGAAGTTGAAATTGTCCAAAGAACGACCAACGGTGAGACTGTACAAAAATCACGAATGTATTTCTTCTAATCCCAATTTCATCAAAATTAGGGAAATGATCTTGAAAACCAAAAATGTTGTCCTAGTGCTATTATATCCAATGAATCAGATGGTACCTTAGATCATCACAAATTTATGGCTTTGTGATTGTTGGATTTTTCATAGCCATGTTCTCTACCACTCTCCATCAGAACATGATGGTTATATTTTTCTTCCATATCCATATTTTGACATATGTTCTCCTACGTGGAAACCCAGTGATGAGTTAATTTTGGTAACCGTTACATTTCATACTTTAGTTTTTAAATCCAAGTTTTGGTATTCCTTTTTATGATGTGGGTTTCTATTAAACAAACTTTCGAGTAGTAAACCATTTATAACCCCGAAAAATTTTGAGGGCGAAATTCATTTTAAGGAGGGTAGAATGTAACACCCCGAGATTTTATGAAAAATATTCTTTTGATTCATTAATTTCTTGTGTTTTATGCTACACCAAGATTACCTTGCTCTATACGCAACACCGTATAAGCTTTCAGTATATGCAACACTATTCATGGATTATGTTACACACAATTTTGATAATAGTTATTCTACGCAACATTGAGTATATATATATATATATTCAATGTGTAAATGAAATATGGTTGTATTCTGTTATACGAAACAACTAAGGATTCTTGCACAACATGAAACCCTGACTTGGCTTGCATTACACGCAATCACGACCTTCCTCGATAGAGTGTGTTCTACGCAATACCGGGTTTTACTAAACAATGATATATTATTATAATATTATTATGACCTAGCTGTTAGGAATAGTATTAACTATATTTTGAATTTTATAACATTATTATTCATCTTACACATTTTCTAGAACATGGTTTAAGAAAAAAATAAATTTTTCGGGTAAAATAAGTGTTTTTCAAAAGATGCAGTTTTGCCGCCTTTTGATGGCACCCCCACATTAAATCTAGTTTTTGCATGTTAATAAGTTAAATTTTACAAAATAAAATTATTCTTTGTAATCAGGATATAAAATTTTACCTTGGATAAATTTTTCATATTATTCTGATAACTTTCATATTTTAATGAATAACAAAAACACGCTATAATTTAATTAAAAACAACTTTATTCGTCGTAATGACTTATGTGGTTAAATTATAATCTTGAATGATTTCAAAGTATAAATATAATATATTTTTACCATTTAATAAAATGTATGTCATTATCGTTGATTTTACATTGAATTCGTAGGTTAAATTAATTCAATCTTTTGCAATGTTTTAAATAAAAACCCGTTTTCATTTGACAACGGGATTAATTTTAATTTAATTTCCGCATCTTCTATGTATTTAATTTGAAAAAATGGATACCATATTTGGAATCAGTGGGTCCAAATTATGTTAATATGATATTTTTTATTTTTGGAAATTATGAATAGTAACTACGGTAAATTTTATTTACCGTAGTTAAAGGTAAATCGGGTAATTAAGGGTGAATATAATTTTATAAAATTATCCTAACACATGCCAAAATTCTATTGGATGACTAAAAGTCGACCCATAGCAGCTAAGGGTCGGATTAGAATCATTTAATTGACTTTTTTCCATGTAAATAACATAATTATTATTAAAATCAAAGAAAGTGACAACATGTCACTCTCTTAAATCTTATAAGTATATTAATTTTAATTTGGTGATAAAATTTATGAAACTTAGAACATGAATAGTCTCCTGAAATATAATGAAATTATCTACATCATATAAATTTATTTATAATTTTTAGGTATTAAATAATTATCATTAATTTTGACACAATAGGGATGCAGAAATTATTTATTTAGTGAAAAATCAATAATATAGTTTTTATTGAAATTTTAATACATATAAAAAGGCCCAAAAATCTTCAAAAAACTTATTATTAGTGTATATATAAACCCTAATCATCCATGTTCCTAATTGGTGACCACTAGGATCCTTATTAAGATGATTATGACAGTTATATTATTTTATTTTAAATGATGCCAAAGTTGTCACCTTCATAATTTAATAAATATAAAATTTACATATTGTAATTTTAAGATGATAAATTCGATTAAAAGTATTATTGCGAAAGATAATAGATATATATTCACCATATTATTTTATTTTTAGTTTTTATGCAACAAATATGTATATTATATAATTGTACAAAAAATGATGTAGTAATTATTTTGTTAAGAGATAAACCAAATAAATGGTCTTAAAAATAATAAAATAAGTATTATATGAACTATTTAATGCGGTCCACTAATTTTCTATATACTTATGACCTTTTTTAAATCTATTTAAGATTTTAGTTCTAATATATCTTCTGTATATATTTTATTTAAATTCAAATAAATGAATAGTGTCAAAATCGTCAATATTGAAAAAAATATATTATAAATTTTTTTAAAAATAACAAAAATATTTAAAAATTAAAAATTTAAATTTATATGGTAGAAAAAGTTATAAAGTCTCCAATTATGGACAATTAACAACATATAAGTAATTATTTGTTATAATTTAAAATTTAGAATGTTATTACCACAAATAAAAATAAATTGATTAAATAAGGATAAATCAAGTTGATAATGTTTAAAATAAATTCCTAACATGTATAAATTTCATTGGAAGATGATATTACAACCATATGTAATCTAATATTCAGATATGAGTCATTTTTGGAGGTTTTTTAAGTGGGGTTAGATTTATTATAAATTAATATTTTCAAGATTTCCAAAGGTGCCCCTCTCCTCCCTTATAAAAGGGCACCCCCTCCCTCTCTTCCTCACACAACATTGAGCCTTTATGCTTGGAAAAACCCTGCCAAATTCTCTTATAAACTTCCCTAGAAACATCTTAGAGGTCCTGGTATTCTTAAAAGACCAATTTTAGTACCCTAAGATGAGGATTCAAAGAGGCGTGTCAAAGAAGAGGTAATATCCGTTACCGATTCTTTCAATTTTCTTTTTTCTTCAACTTCTTATTCTTTAGTTGTTTAATTATGAAGTAATAACATCAGTATAACTCATATACTGATATGTTATTATAAGTATGAAACAATCCTATTTCACCATCTATCCATCCTATGGAAAATGAAATCACCGCGCGTGCGTATGTACGAAATACCGTCTCCACACCGTGGTGTAATCTGTTTTTCCAACACCACCTTACTTGGATGGATATAATGGGGTAAAGAATAACTATACATTGTTTTTATAATATCAGACTGATTATGATATATTGTATCATCCTATACAATTCAATTCAATAATTATGGGAACAATATCATCGCTCGTGCGTACGTACGTACTACCGTCTCCACGACGCGATGAGATTCATTCTCCATGTTAACAATTTAAGAATGATTATAAAGTATATATAAGAAATAATAATGAAATATATGACATTATAAAGCTACTGGATTTATATCTATATATATATATGTATGTCATCTACTTAATTCCATTCAACTCAATAAGGAAATGAAAACAGCATTCATGCGTACGTACGACCTACCGTCTCCATGAACAGTGTATTTCATTCCTTTTATCGATCAATAATATATATGTATATGATGAATATATATTATATATAAATCATGTTTTACATTCTGGAATTATGTAAATCAGGATATAAGTATTAATATCAAGAAACGACAAGTTGAAACACATACGATAAATAAAATGATTTTACCCAAAATGCTACATTAACATGGAATTTACAAAAAACGGGAAATATAAAGTCATTAGTAAAACATATATGATATCATAACAGTGAATATGATTATTTAATAATGCAATGACATTATTTAAATCATTATACAGGAGGTTCAGAACCATACAAAGCATATTGGACCTAAGGTAAGGGATAATTTTGCAAATCTCATTTTTATCCGAGATTTCTTATTCGTAAGTATTTACTAGGGTTTTTTCTATCATCCATGTCCATGTTTTACAAAAGTGTATTCATGTATTTTTAATATCCTTTTTACCCATTCTTCACTTTTACTAAATGGTATGTAAGGAATATTTCTTTTGATTACGTATGAGGCACTTTTTGACTTTTCCGACAAAAGTACGTGGAGAATTTTTTTTAAACTTATACGGCATGAAAGGATTTTTACAGTTTTACAAAGCCTTATTTTCATGAAGCTTCCTCCAAAACATTTCATGACTATTTTTAAAAAAATAATTTTATTTTAAATTTTCACAGCATTTTGTGAAAATAAAATGATTTTGAAAAAATGGATATTTTCCTCAAGAATTCATTTCAATTGTTTTATCAAAACCATTTTTCATCTAAGATGACATTATTTTTCGTATGTGTATGTTTCAAGTATAATGTCTCTATGATTTACATGGTTTCACTTTTATTATTATGATATGATATCCATTTATTTTATATGGATTATGTGATGATGGGATGATGTTAATGAAACCCATTTTATTTATTGGGTTTTTATGAATGATGTATGTTTATTTTGTGGAACAAGTAAGAATGATTTCATTATGAGATGGGTGGGAGCTATATCTCCCTCCAATGCATTGGGTAATGATTTTATATCTCATGAGATAGACATGGCTGGAACGTTAAGTTAAACCGGTTCAGTATTACAGAACTGGAACGAGGAGTGAACTTGATTCAGAAAGGGACTTTGTCCATTACGATGGTCTTGGCAGCAATGCCTTGGCTACTATTGAAATCATTACATGTACTTAATGGATGCCACCATTACATGTTTTATTACAATGCTATTTTATCCTTCTTAATGTTTCTTTATGATCTATGCCATACGTACTTCTATGTTTTATATCATTTCTCAAGATTTTAATGTTTAAACATTATTTTCATGTTTTTATGTTCAAATGTATATGGTATGTTTTATTTTATCCATGCATACCCTTACTGAGCATTTGAGCTCACCCTTTTTATGTTTTATTTTCCGCATGATATAAAGAATGGTTTTAGGTAAAAAAAATGGACGATCTTTATGGGAGATGTTGAAGATCTTTCACCACGATTAGAAGATTACGTTCAATGTTTCGAAAGACACTAAACTATTATGTTCCTTGTGTGTCTCCTTTTGTTATGTATTAAGTATTCCGCAAAAGTAATGTAATGTTCATGTACGTCAAGCTTCGGGTGTCTACACTTATTGACCAATTAAGGACTGAAAATGACATATTTGAATTGATTATACCTATTAAATATATATAATGAATTTTATATGGTAATAAAATCACTAACCCTATGATTATATGTTGATATAATAGTGAAAACATCAAATGGTATAATTATTATATCTGATTTCTATAGCTACTCTCCAAAAAAAACTCAGTATTATGCTTTAATGAATTTTTTTATTCTTAATTTAATTGAATTTGATTTAATTTTTGATACATATTGACTCTATCAGTATAATGACCATTTCATTTTTTAGGATGGGTAGATACATTGAATATTATAAATCAAACTATGATCATATATCAGTAGAATGATGTACTGGAACTACTAATGAAATTTACTTCTATCATATCAGTTTTACTACAAATTCAGGAGGGATATATATCTCAATTGGATTGGGAACTCAATAATGAATATTTTCTTATTGGTAAAGAATATAATGATGTATTTCCTGATGGCTTGAATTTACCTTCCCTTAAATAAAAATGTTTATTTTTAATAGAAATTATACATGGTGCTAAAACTATTTTAAAGGATCCATGTAGAATATCCCTATTTGAGTTTAAATAATTAATGTAAAAAATCCCAAAAAAATCTACATAAGATATCCATTCAATCCTATTGCATCACAATTGGGTGCACTAATTCTTGTTATAAATAAGAAATATGGGACAATGTTTCTATTCATTGATTATCAATAACTTAACAATATCACTATTACGAAAAACATTCATCTACATCATATTGATGATCAATTTGATCAATTAAATGGATATTAATATTTTTCCCATATTATTTTTTTGATCTAGTTACCATTATAATATATCCCTTTATCCTCTCTTCAGATCAACCCTTCAAGGATTAAATAGTACGATAAAGAGAGATAAAATTCTTTATCGAATTTTCATGTTTATTTATTATTTTACTTCCTATAAATCTATTTATATCCATTTCAAAAATATTTTATAATTTATCATATTTATATAAATATGTATTTTATTATGACTATTTTAAAACCATTTCTAGCTATTTTCGATCCTATGAAAAGTGAAAACAACGCTCGTGTGTACGTACGTATTACTGTCACCACACAGCGGTGTAATTTTTTTATCACCATTTTACTTCTATGTATATTAATATGTAACTAATGAAAATATATGATATTTATTACATAAGTATATTTTTATATATATTATATATTTCTGCTTCACACTATTTCACTCATTAAAAAATAAGAGTTTAACTCATCAGAATGTCTCAACTACCACATCAATGAAGCAATGTAGTTTATTTTTCATGTCAACATTAATTCATTATTTTAATTTTTATATAATGAAATGATATTATATTTACATAATTTTTAAAAGTATAGACATTATGTTACCATAATAAATATGCATGGACTAAAATTACTGATCCAAAACATAAATTTAAAATGAAAGAGTTCACACTCAGAAAAGATGATTTTAATAAATAATTTTTAATAAAAGTGTTTTGAAATATTGTGAGTGGATCATATAAGATATTATAAGTATTTTTGTGGATATTAAATAGAATTATAATAAATTAAAACATATTATTTTATAGGTTAGAACATATTATTCAATTCAAACCTAAGGTAAAAGTGTATTTGACTATATCATTGTTATTCATGATTATTAGTTTCTATGTTTTCATTTATTAAATTATATGATATTTCTAAATTATGACTTATAAATTTAATTACCCTATTTTTATATCAATAATCTGAAATTCTTTCATTTCATGTTCCACTCTTTAATTACCCAAATGTCTGAAATAATTCTTTGAAGAAAAATTGTCTTTTTTTTCTATTCAAACGAGGTTAATTTTCTTAAATGTCCATATTTTCTTAAAAAGGTTTAATGAATTATTTTACCATTATCCAATGTTTATTAGATTAATTTTTAACAATTTATTAATTATTATAGAAAAATTAAAATGCAAAAATTTATCTTTTTTTTGAATGATACACTTTTTACCGAGGATGTGAACATGATATTTATTGTAAGGTACACCACACGAACATAGATTCCCACCATCATGAATACACTTTTATTTGAATATTTATTTACATGTTCCCATTTTTATTTTCAGATAAAATGATTTCCCTAATATTTTGTTATTTTTAATATTTTAAATAATTGATTACAAATGGATAATAATTTTTTCCTTAAGAAAGGTTCTAGTGATATTTCAAAAGTATTTTAAATAATGTGAAAATAATGTGATGAATATTAAAGATTAATGGGGATATAATTTAATGATACTATTCACAATATGTATCTATATGACTTGTAATCCTTTTTACTAGGGAATGTATTGAAATTCCATATACTAATTCATCCAATACATATAATTATTGAATATTAAAGAATGTTTAATAGGCTATATTTTTTATTCAAATGGTTAATTTATTGAAATTATTAGGTGATGGATGGGGCACAAAATTACATTGAACCCTGATTCATTAGTAGGACTATTGAGATAATTTAACTTGTGATATTTTTCAAGGACTTAGCCATTTATGCATGATGTCTCGGCATGAGTCCTCAATAGTATGTTTATGATGTATTTCATTATGCGTTCTATTATTATGAAATCTATTATTGACTTCTATGTGAGTATTAGAATGGTTAATTTTTTATGGATACTTTTAAAGTTCATGTGATTTTTTATATTTCATTATTTGATCATCATTTATTTTTACAAACAAATCCATGCTAAATTTATTCTATGATAGATTCAGATCAAACCATTTTCTAACCGACCATTTATTCTGACACTTTTTTTATTACATTCCCAAAGATTTTAGTAATTGTATTGTGATTGATATTTGAGAATATTTTAGATATAATAATGATGTTATGAAAGAAAATTATTTTTTATTCTATTTTTTAAAATTTAATTTGAGATTCGATCATGTATCTAGTTTTCTAGGACTACTAAACTATTCAACCCTTTCGGATGTTATCTACTGTATCTACTTCCATTGTAATAAAATAACCCCTCTCTCTTATATTCAATGGATGTGATTGTTAGATTACTCTATTCAAAAGATTCATATAAACCCCCTCGGAGTGTTTGGATATATTGTTCCTATACCACTATTTCTACATTACTCTCATTTACTAGTGCTTTAGCTTATATAAAACAGTTAATTATAGTAGAGTTTTCCTTCGATAAATGAAATGATACCTCAATAAAGACCATACTAGGTATTATTAAACATCATAGTGTCCTAGTGATCATGTGATGCTTCAATTTTATTTCTTATATGATTAGTGTCATTGATTTCCCTATTTTATCACACACATGATCATTGGTATATTGTGGCATTTATTCAAAGACACATTGGTAGTGTGCTTCTAACTTCTATACTCACACCCAAAACATTAAACTTCTTGGGTGTTTAGACATAATATCCACTATATAGGTTAGAATACATGTTTATATAGGTGGTTAAGAGAGAGGGTCTTGGTGATTTTTAATATAAGAACAATCTTAGACAAAATTATTTTATTTCAATATTAAAAAATTTATTTTATGTATTTTATTATATTATGTATATAATTAACCTATTTGGATACCCTTATCCAATACATTAATTTACCAATACAACAGTATTCCATTTTTTATATAATTTTTTCTATTTTATTTATTCATATGACTTGTGGTTTATAAATAATTTTTTAGTTTATTTATTAGCATTTCAGTTTAATTTTTTTTTGATTGTAGAGTAATTTGATTTTTTTTTGTATATAGTGTATTTATTTATAATAATCTTGGAGTATTATCATCCAACATGTATTAAAATGATGAAATCAATCAAAACTAATATATTTATTTAAATAATTTTTATGGCCATGAATGTTTCTTGTTTTTGTGTTAAATAATGTAGTGGAGATAGTTATGTAAAATAGAATTTCTGAAATTAAGGGTTCCTATAATTTCCCCAAGTGAACCTTGAGACTACATTTTTAGAACATCATATACTAGAATTATAGGCTCAGAATACAAAATCTCTCCAAGGTAGTGCCAAATTTTCTACAGGAAAAGCGTTAAAGATTCAATGATAGCTATATTAACCCATGAGAACCCACCTCTCCCAAACATATCGAAGAAAATGGCCCTAAGAATATGAAATATTGTCGATAAAGGGAATAATAGGAACTTGATAACACATCACAAACCCAAAGTAACTTGGGAACCCAACAAATCATTTGTTCTCACTTCAATAAACCCATAATTATGATGTTATTTTTCCTTGAATATAAAATGATACAATGATGTTGTCTGGGGGAGCCTCAATGTTTCACCATGTCCACTTGTCATGTTACAATGACACCAAAATACCAAAATACCAAATTAAACATCTTTCATAAGACTAATAAAATCTAATGTTATTTCCTAAAATTGTATTCAATTCACAAAAATGTATAATTCCCTAACTCGACACTATATACATCTATCAAAATAACATGCATTTATTTTCTTTAAAAATAATCTTATTGGTCTCTTATTAGGCACTATTTCATTAAAAACCATCATCCAATGTATGGGAGATCATGGTTTGATAATGCTATTTGTTGGTCATTGAAATAATCTTATTTACAAATGCATAACAGGAATAATATGGATAATATCCATTTGAGTTTCTAAAATAAATAATGACATGAGACCAAAACACAACCATATGGAATCAGGATTAGATATTCATTATTTCTTTAATAGATTAGTTGGCCACATTAGGGGAAGATATTACATGCTCGAGGGAAGAACAAACTGAAGGGTTTCTTATGTTTAAAAAATACAAATTTATCATAGTGGAAGTAATTAAAACCCAAAAATCTTGTAAAATCCATTCATGAATCCCAAAATATGATATATATCAAATAAGTAGACTATTGTGATGTGTACCATAAAACAACGTTGTGGGTTCTCAATTGATAATATTTTTTATGATGGACATCACAACGGATAAATCAAAATAATCAACCCTCCATGATGTATCCCTAGATTGATATGAATCACTAATCAAATTGGAGTGAACCTCTTTCAATACATGACATTCTTGGACCTCTTAAGGTAATTAATGAAGATTATGAGAGATTATGGGATCAAATGATTTAAAATAATAATGGAATGCTTAAATGATCACCGTATCATAGAGATTAAGTCCATATATATCCATTGAGTTATCATGGATCATTGAATGCACTAACTCATTTATTTTGAATCATATAGGTGATACATGTTTTTGTTTCATAAACTCGTCACCTAAATGCTTTATTTTATCCACCTAAGAATTTCATCATAGGAAAATCCTAAATGTAATGTTTTCTATCCTTAATATTCAATCATCTTTTCAATTATACATTATATGGTAGATCATACAATATTATCCAGTGCATTGTGACATTACCAATATGCCCATATAATTGGCCATGATAGTGGAGTCAAATCATATATTGATCTTTATTATATTCCTAATGTACACCCTATTATTGAATGAAGGTAGTGGAGTGTTATCTTATAACATGTGTCATGATATACCCATATTTACTCATATAATATGTCCTCTAAGCATCATATGCATGTGGGACTAAAGGAATATATCCTTCAATCTCCCACATTGACTAAATCCTCATTGAGTTTGTTAAATTTCACATTATATTGTATATTATATAATAGCCTATGTATAAATACACAAAACACTTTTTAGATATCATACAATACACGTTTGGAAAGGTAGTATCCACTTCACTTAGTGTTATAGAGTTTTATTTCCATTTCAGTTTTGTTTTGTTAATTAAAATTCGACAATATTTTTAAAAAAATATGGAATTTAATTTAATTTATTTATAATTGATTAATTATAATATTTTTTGTTAGTTTTATTAATTATTTAATTATAATCATTGAATCTTATGTTTATAAGGATATTTTTTTAATCTATATTGAAACTATATTCTATGTGTCTATTATGCAGTTTCATATGCAGGAACATTTAGAACATGTGTTTACTATAGTATCATTGATATATGAAGTACATTAGCTTCATGAAATCAATGTTGATGATTTATGATAAATCATTAATCATTTTTTCCTTAACAAGAACATGAAGGTAATGTAGGGTGATTATCATTGAATATTTCATGAGGAAGTTATCACATATTCCACCTACTACAAAACAAGATGCCACGTGAATTACAAATCTACCATGAGGAGGGAATCTTCCTTGATATATATTGTATTATGAAGTTGTAATGGAATCCTTCATAAATAATAATTATATATAGATATAAACTATTTGAGTTTTTCATTTATGGTGATGATACACATGAACGAATTTGAATCAAATCAGTCATCACATGTTTCAGTATCATGTTATACAAGAATTATTAAGTAATGTATATATAACAAATCATGGATATATTATTTTAAAATATTGTTATGAAGATTTTGTGCATTATATAGAATGTTTTTTGTATAATATATGCTTTAAAAGATTCATCTGTAATATTTTGATTCTTATATATGACCTTCTATCCACTTCAACATCAAGGAATCTTCCATGTCATGCCTTTATTTTACATCCCTAAACTTTCCTCTAATTTGAGCCATGTTAAAGCTACTAAAAATGTCCTAAAATGAAGATAAATTGACCATGTGTAATCATATATTTTGTGACTAACATATTATGAATATAACTCATACATAATTTTTTGTTTTCACATTTAAGTAATTTGGGATGAATTGGAAAAAAAATAAAACTACAACACGAATATCATAAATTGTTAAAAAAAACCCAATTAGTGAGAATATTGAATGACTATAAAATTGTTTTCCAAATATTTTCATAGCTACAATTTATTTAATTCTTTTCAGATACACTACTTTGATAAAATTTTGAGATTCCAAATTTCTGTAAGCTTTTATGGCTCGTCTTCATTGTTAAATTGTTTAAAAAATAACATACAATTACTAATGATCTAATTTAAAGTATTTTTATTCAGTTTCATGTTTTAATAAAAGAGAATAATAAATCCTATAGAATAAACATGATATTTTTAATTACAGCTAATGGTTACACTTTTATGTTTATTATTTTAAATCGTGTAATTACATGTTATATTTTCAAGAAAATCCTACGTGTTCAAGATGAATTATCATTAGTGGAGAGGATATTATCTATTTGAACATGATTACATGATCCTGATAAAATAGATCTATATATATCATTAAAGTTAGGGAAAATTTATGAATATTTTCATCTAGAACATAATTTCTTAAAATACTATAAATCAGATAGAATCAATGGTATAATCTAGTTATATTAAATAGATAAAGTTTAATCTTATTCCACTGTATATTTTGTTCCAATATTGGTAATATGACTAAAAAACAAAATTATGCAACTATTATTTTAATCGATAAAGCGGTGTCAACATCATTATGTCCTTTATTTATTTCTAGATTTTATTTATGTATATTTTCATGTTTTCTATTTTTTCATTATGAGTTAATTGAAGATTTTTCAATCCAATATCTATTATATCCAGGTTATTCCTCCTATTAATGTGGATAGTTGAGTTTTGACTGTCGAATATAGTCCCTTACTATAGTTGGTTCACTCCCCATTACAGTTTTAAATATCTCAAGAGATATATATCATTACCCAATTCATTAGAGTAATATATAATTCCGATTCAGCCAGACACACAGTCAAAATCCATTCATATGTCTACTACATGATCACAAAATATTCATCATATCAAAACACATGGAAATGTAATTAGTTTCTAAAAAATTTAATCCTCGCAGTCATAACCGATCTAGAGAATGAATACAAATTGTTTCATTTTATCATATCCTCATAAAATCATAATTGACATTAAGAGATGTTATAACTAATGGTAATTTTTCTTAAAATATATTTTTTATATTTTTTAAGAAAAGATACTTTTTAATTTGAAATAACATATGTAAAATATAAATATTTACAAAAATATATATAAAAATTAATGGAAAAGAATCATAGAAACGTGAAATGTAATATTAAAATCATTGAATGATCATAATGATATGAATTTTAATTTATTTCATAGACATTAAAACAATGATTATTTTCACACCATGACGAAAAAGTGCCTTATTCAGAAAATGAATAGATTTTATTTAACATTTTTTAAAAATTCATACCCATGTAAAAATGAATTTAAAAAATTATTAATGAATAGTAAAAATCTATCAGGAAAATATTTTAGAAAACATTAATATATAAGAGAAAGGTTTAAAAATAGGTGAAATAAGATCCTATTTTCATAAAATCATTTTTAAACCACTAAGTGTACCAGGGAGAAAGAATAATACAACAAAATAAACTTTCTATAAATTACTAGATTAGAAAAAACTTGACGGGGTTTATCCAATAAGGATCATATAATTTCCTTATTTGAAATTCAATGATTAAAAATTTGATTAATATAGGATTGAAACTCTAACATCTCTGGTATTTATAGAATAATAAATTATCATATCTATTAATATATTTTAATTTAATGTTTATTTTTTATTTAAAGTGGGCCGTATTTAATAATGAGTATCTGACACTCAACAATGGTTTTATTCGAAATATTACATTGCATACAACATAGAGTTATACCAAAAAATAATACTACTATAATACTATTATTTTAAATGGTTGTTAACGCATAGTCATTGTATTGGAGAGAATCGTCAAAATAAACTATATTATGATTTTAATAATTTATTAATTTTATTTACAATTATCCAATCAACATTATGGGCTTTAAATGAGAATGAATCCAATTTTATGTAGAAAATAATCTAATATGTTTAAAAGGTTGTATTACTACCTTTTGAGGGAAAAAAATTTTAAAAATTGTTTTTTTAACTTTGATATGTTCTATTTAATAAAATAAACATATTCTTTAGAACCAGGGGATCAAAATTTACTTTAGTAAAATTATTGTTTTATTCAGATAAAATAAATATTTTTATGAATAGTGAAAAATACTACATTTTAATTATAAACTACCTTTTAATATAATATATTTATATATGTATATTGTCCATTTAATGTGGTTTAAAGTGTAATAGGATTACGTTTTTATCATTTAAAATAAATTTAGTCATTTGAAGAAATTTCACATTTAAATTAGACATAAACACATGTTAATCATTATATAGTTTTTACTTTTTGAAAACATGTTTTTAGTTTTTAGCAACACTAATTAATTTGGAATTAATTTTTTTAAATTGTTTATTTTGAATTTTTAAAATTTGATTCCATATTTAGAATCAAAATGTTTAAATTATTTAAATAGGTACCATTAATTTTTTGGACTTTATGAATAGTAACATAATTAATTATTTTTACTTACCATTTTTAAAGGGTAAATATTGTAAAGAATCATAAAAAATAATATTATAATAATATAAAATAACTTTAACATGTGTATAAATAATATTGGATGATATAGTTCTGACCATGAGAATCCATCGATCGAATTTAGGACATAATCGATCCACATAGTAGTGCTAATGACTATTTATAATATTTAATTTAAAGAAAAGAGAAATATAACATAAACATGAATCTCATAACTAAAAAAATTTAAATTTGAATTTTTTAAAAGATCTATTCGATTGTAAATGTTCATTAGAAAAACAATAAGATTTTCTACATAATTGTATTTTATTTATAATTTTCAGAAATTAAATAAATATATATATTTAGGACGCAATGAAGATGACATGATTTCATTATTAACAAAAAATTAAAATAGTTGATATTATTACTATTAAAATAAATGTATTTTCCAAATTTTGAGGACATAATAAATTTTTTTTGAATTAAATTGACATTTTATATGTGAGTTAAATTTTTGTTTTTTTAGAATAAATTTTTCATGACGTTAAAAAATCTAAATCTTTAAATAGAGTCAAAATTAACATAAATGACTTTTTAAAACATATACAAATTTATTAAATGATATAACAGTACTAAAAATATATGATTTGGTGTACTGACTTATAAATAGTTACGAATATCAGTATTAACCCACTTTTAATTCTCTTGTAATTTTATAGTGACTATAGTGACAACATATTATGAACATACAAGAAGACATGGTAAGAGTTAATGTTTTTATCTAAGGGATAAATAAAAAATATAAGGTTAGTTTTGTGACCATAACCGATATAAAAGAATTAAGTAGAGAGGATTTAAACACATACTTTTCTTATTTTTTAAATTTATCACTTTGTAACAATTAAAATTTGAAATAAAATTTATAATATAATAAAATTTCATGACATTCTAAAGTTCTCATCCCCCTCTTTTAAAAGGAAACTACCTCTAACCTCGTACTCACACCTATCAAGTCCCATGGGTCATCCAACATATGCTCAAATAAGAACAAAAAATCCCTCCCTTTATACCAAATTCATTAACTTTGGTAGATGTAAATTTGAGAAATCATTTTCGCTAAAATCAAAAGGAGTTACCCGGTTTAAAGGTAAAATCTCATCTCAATATACATTCATTTTTTCCACATCCAGCCCCAAAATATATCTTTATTCAATTATTTTAAAAACACCCGTATCATAAATAAACTTGGATTTTTTATGCAACGGGTTAGACCTACACTTAAATAGAGAACCATCTAATCTATATAGAACATATAGTTTCTGTGTATGGTGAACTACTGCATCACGAAATGATGATTATTAAATTTCCACCTACCACCTATCATGGTGGACATTAATATGGAACTATACTTATATATTATTTATATAATATCAACATTTTCTCTATGTTTATATAATTTTTATTTACATGAATCCTTTATGCTTTCCATAATTTTTAAATATGATAATTTCATTTGAGGAAGTGTGGAGTACAACCTGCTCAATTTTATATGACTCGTTCATTCTACACATGGAACATATAAAATATAGAGTTAATTAAATTATGTAAAATATATAACATAGATATTATACTGGAATAAAAATACACCGTTTCATCTTTTTTTTATTCATTTAATATGACAAAAAAAACTTAAAGTAGCGTTAATGCCTACGTACGACCTACCATGTCCATGAATGGTTCATTTCATTTCATATATCAAATTGTTATGAAATATTTTAATGAAATATATACTAGATATATATGATATTTAAATCATGAATAATATTCTGGGGACAATGTACTTATGCCCACATGTATAATTTGCATCAAAATAAATTCATTTTAGACTCGAATACCGAACGTAGACAAAACATCCAATATGAACTCAAATAATTAACTAATTTTAATAACATGGAAATAAGTGTTTTAAAATGATTAATAAAAGATAAAATGGATTGATAGAAAGTATAAATTGTCGTATGTTTATTATTATGTAAATTAAATAATGAATGGGATAAGTCTAACTCGTGATAAGATACTTCCTCTCAAGCGACTTCTATTGAGGTATTTTATGATAATACACAGATTTATAAATTTAGAAGGTGAATATAAAGCCAATATGACGTTTTATAACCATATTTTATATATACTAATGTTTTTTAATAAATCATGGAGAATAATATTTCAATGTTCAAAGTGGTATGGGACACCTTGTACAGTTTAAGATTTAATTATTGAATATTTTTCATCCTAATATTAAATTACAATTTTTTATAAGGGTATGAAAATAATATATATGATTTTTTTTAAAATCATGAATATCATTCAATGTTTTTATGTAGAATATTTTTATATGAATTTTTATACATTATTCACATAACCACAAAATTTGTTTTTTGACGTATATGTTGACAATGACTTCTTCACCGCCGAAACTGTTTTTTGATATTTGGATTCCTCTATAAGCCTTAATAAATTTTAAAATGAAATTAAATACAATATTACTTTTTTTGGTTATCTTGTAATTTAAATTTTTTTTTCGAATTTAAATTTATTTTTTATATTGAAATGTTTTTTATATGGGATTAGAAGAATATTTCAAAAAAGGGGGTTTGTGATGAACATGTTTTATTCATGAAACATTTTATTACAATTATATGAAACTGGTGATCATGATATAGATTATACAAACAATTGATCCCCATTATAGGTCATAGCTGAGCCCAACACAGCATATATGAAGGTTAGAGCCCCATTATTCTCATGAGTGAGCCCGATATAGCTTATACGAAGTGTGATCACCATTATAGATATCAAATTTGGAATTCGACCATAAGGTTGTTCTAATTTGACGATTTTTTAAAGGAATTTATATATATGATTCTCTATGTTTCCACAAATAGATTTAATTTCATTCAATTTGTTTTAATATTTTTCATTGAGAAAAATGTATTAGAGTTATTCATGTATTTTTTTGTTTCATCTGCTAAAAGAACAATGAATGGGTTATCATATTTTCACTAGACTAATGGGTTTTAATTATTTTAATGTCACTTAGTAAGATTTTAGTGGGAATCCTAATTTTTTAAATGTTTTCTTATGATGTAATGGAGAATTGATTTGAGAATGGAATCCAGGAAAAGTTATTATGATTAAACCTTAAAAGAAACCATGTTTCTTCACAATTTTTTTTTATGTTATGGAAGAAACAGATTCTGCTTGAAATGATAACATTGTATTTATATGTTTTTTATGTAATAGTTTTGGACTAATTCTGTAAAGATCTAAACCTAAAAAGATCCTTAATGTGAATTATTGACATAACTCAAGATTATGTAACATTTAAGGATAAGGTCTTATCGATGGCATCAAATGTTATTTTAGATAACTTTAGATGTTAGGAAAATGATAATTTCATTCCATTAAGGGATTTTAATTTATGGTTTTGTTTAATTGATGTATAATTTTATGATTACCTTTTCTCTTCATCTAAACTATGTCTTTTCAGAATGGTTTTCTATGGAGAAAATGTGGATTCTATAAAGGGATGGAATCAAGATGGAAAAAACCATTCAAATCAAAAATATGAGATGGTGAGAATTTTAACTGAACATATTATTTTAGGGATGGGGTAGTTTAATCATCAAATAAACTGTAGTGATGTACATGTATGTGATTAACCCAATAATCTAAAAAAATGTCAGTTGTAGAACATTTTCTTAGGAAACATCCCACATCATCCAATTGATCATATGACCTAGTGGTAGCTAATGAATGGATCAATACCATGGAGAATATATTTGACGTCATGGGATTCTTAGAACATCAAAAGAAAACTCTTTATATCTATCATTTTTTAAGGTGAAGCTAATCGATGGTGGTCATTAGTTAATAATGTGAGATAGAAAAATGATCTTGATTCCATGGAATGAGAATAATTTAATGATATTTTTCTTCAAAATTATTTCCCTAAGGTTGTTTGGATTAGTGTTGAGAAACAATTATTGGAATTAATGAAAAATGATGATGATTCATTTACCTAATATAAATGTAACTTCACAATATTGTCCATTTATGTTCTAGATTTTATTTGAGAAATTGACTGTAAAATGTATATATTTTACACATGATTGAATCTTGTGAAATGAAGAGATTTAGCCTCTAGATAATTTAAATGTTATAAAAAAGTGTTTCTTTGTGTTGAGAATGTTGAAATGTAGTTTTTTGACACTTTTGATCCATGAGATGATAAGAGTAATAAATGGTCAATGTGTCAAGAAATGGAGAAGCAACGAACTATGAATTTTGAGGGTAATCCTGAATCATGTTCCAGCTATGGTAAAATAAATGTTGGGGAATGAATTTCAGATTATGGAATGTGTTACTGATGTGGTATGTTTAGTCACATGGTTCATTATAATAATGGAACAGGTCATGAACAGTCCAATAATTAGATAATAGATAACCAATATACAATTAAATTCCTTGGATTCAATGAGTTGGGGCATTATGAAAATAAATTTATGAACTTAATTACCCTAGTAGAAAATTGGTATAATCAAAAACAAAAAGGATTGGGAAAATATTTTTTTTGCAACTATAATTATTGTTGAGACATCTGGTGAAGTGATGAAAACTCTTGAGAGCCAGTTATTTTTTTACTGATAACCATAAGTTCAAAGGTATAGATATACCTTCTAGGATTTTATGTTACGTGATAATATTTTTTTGAGCACATTTCTAAGATATGTTTTTTTGGTTTATGTTTATGTGTGTATTTTTTTAATGTGTTGGTATGCCTTTAATTTTAGACCACAGTTTTATGATATTGATATCCTTTATGGTTTGTGTGTTCTTTTATATGTAATGTTATCCTTAGGGATGTATGTCATATTCTAGGAATATTATAGGGATTAAAATTTTCATATAAAATAGAAATAAGACCATTTATTATTTTTCATTATGTTCTTATTTAGGGAAGTAAATTAATAACTCAACTCTATCAAAATGATCTTAAAACAAAATCATTATTCGTTAACATTTCTAAATTGTATTTTGACCCAAAAATGGGAGGGATAAACTTCCAATTACTATGTTCCCTGTCACTATCTATTACTCCTTGAGTGCTAGTTTTATCATATATATCCATGCTTTACTATATGGAATCATAGGATATATCAATTTTTTGATGTGGGATTTCCAATGATATTATTATCCCAATTTCAAAATTGCATGGATGTAATTTCTAAAAAGGATAAATAATATAAAATCCCCATTATTCATAGAATAATACAATTTCATATCAATTAATAATTTTTAATTTAATTTTTATTTTTGTTTAAAAGGGAAACAATGTATGATATAATACCTTACTCACATCAATGGGGTTCTTCGAAATCTTATATTCCACACAACACTGTGTTATACAGAAAAATAATACAACAATAATATTATTATTTTAAATTTTAGTTATCACCTAACTATTTTATTGGATGGAATGAACAGAAATTACTATATTCTGATTTTACAAATTTGTTAAATGTTTTGACATTTATGAATTTAAATTTGGAGGCATAAAATGAGAATAAATCCAAATTTATGTATAAAATACATTAATAATTTTTAAAATATTATTTTATTGCATTTTAATGTAAAACACTTTTTAAAATTAGTGTGTGTAAAATTTATATGTTATATATGATAAACTAAACATATTTTTATAATAGACACATAAAAAATAACTTTAGTTTATATTTTGGAATTTTTTAATAAAATACATATTTTTATGGTAAGTGAAAAATACTACATTTTAATTCAAAACTACAATTTCATCTAATTTATTTATATAGTTTTATTTTCATATAAATTTGTTTTAAACTTTAATTGGGTTAATTTTTTATTATTTAATAAAATTATGGACATTTAAGTAATTCCATATTTAAATTTCACTTAAGTATAAGTCAATCCTTCGATACTTTTTACTTCTTAAAACCTAAATCTTTTGTTTTGACAAAGGAAATTAATTTTAAGTTAATTTCATCGAATTTTTTGTTTTGAATTTTAAAAACTGGATTCCATAGTTTGAATCATATGATCCAAATTATGTAAATAGGTACCTTTTATTTTTGGACATTCGGAATAGTAACTTCAGTAATTATTTTTATTTACCACGGTTAAAGGGTATATCATGTAAATAAGGATAAAACTAATATTATAATAATAAAAATATGCATTAACATGTGTCATAATCCTTTTTGATGAGATATTTCAGACCAATAAAATTATTTTGTTGAATTTAGGACCATATAGAGCCACATGGGTTTAATAATGACATTTTTATAGTATTTAATATAAAGTAAAGGGAAATATAACATAATCATGTATCTCCTAACTATTTTTTAAATTTGGATTATATAAATGATCAATATAACTAAAAATAGTCATAATAAATAGAAAAATATATTCTACCTCATGGTATTTTATTTATAATATATAGACATTAAATAAATAACTATATTTTTTACACAATGACGATTCAACCATTACCTTAGTAATGAAATATTAAAATAAATTATATTATAAACATTAATAAAAAATTATTTATAGCATTTTGATTCTATCCATGATTTTTTTTATTAAATTGAAATTTAAGTGATTAGTTAATTCCTTTTTTATGGAATCTAGTTGTTTTGAAATTAACATAAATCATATTCGATAGAGTGTCAACATTAACATAAATGGGTTATTAAAAAAATACTATTTTATTAAATGATATAATAGTCTTACAGAAATATTTTCATCCAAGTTACTTATATAATGTTAAAAATGTCATTAAAGATACAATATTTGTTCCCTTTGATTTTTATAGTAACTATAGTAACCATATATTATGAAAATACCAGAAGGCTTGGTAAGATTTAATGTTTTTAACATAGCCTTAAAACTAATAGATGTGTTTAATTTTTTTACCTAGACATATCAAACTCTTATTCATTGAGAGTATTTATACCAACACTCATATTATCCTAAAAGTATATCACATTTTAACTTTAATAATTCCTACATCAATTTATAATAAAACAATATTTCAAGACATTCCTAAAGTTCCCTCCGTCGCACTTATAATAGGCCACCACCTCTACCCAATTACTCACATATATCAAGCATGTTTTCTCAACCAACTTCCAATAAAATAATCTAAAAACATTTATTACTTCCTCCTTGAAGACTTACCATGGGTATAAGTCAGTTCAAGAAATAATTTTCGCTAAAATCAAAAGGATTTACCTACTTTAGAGATATCATCTTCTCTCAAGATCCATTCATTTATTTCCCCCTTCGAACCCTCAAAACTATCAATGCAATATTATTTTATAAAAAAATGTAACCTAAATATACTATGATGTTTTTATGTTAAGGGTTTGACCAGTACTTACACGCACCTCCATTTAATAGATATAGAACATATTGTTTCTCTGTACTTCGAACTACTGCCTCACGAAATGATGATTGCTCAATTTTCCCCCACCACCTCTCATGGTGGAAATTATGATAGAAAAATATTTATATATGATATATATTATATTTTTATTGTATCTATTATTTTGAATGTTGTATTTACAACATAGATTTTTCTTTCCATAATATATATATACAATAACTTCCTTTGATGATTTGTGGACTACCACCCCATCAAAGTTATACGAATCATTTATTTCATGAATTGAACTTATATAATATTTAATTATTGAACCTATGTAACATATTTTACATAGATATTATACTATAATTATAATATACCTTTTTATATTTTACTTTTTATTCCATTAATATGTCAATGAAATGGATGTAGCATTCATGCGTATGTATGACCTATCGTCTCCATGAATTGTGTATTTCATTTCATATATCCAAATTTTATAAAATATTTTAAATACATATATTATTTATATATATATGATATTCAAATCATGAATGAAATTCAATAGATAATGGACTTGTGACTACTTGGAGAATTTCCATCAAAACAAGATCATTTTTATTCAAATACCAAACAATGAAAAACATCTTATATAAACGCACATAATTAAATAATTGTTTTAACAGGGTAATAAGTGATAATATTGAATAATAATCATTGAAAATTTTCTAATGAATATATGTATATTCAGCTAAATTTGTATTCCGGAAATTAAATAATGAACGAGACAAGTCTAACTCAAGGTAGAGGACTTCGTCCTAATATCCCTTCATTGAAACATTTCCTGATAATATGCACCTTTATTATTTTATATGGTATATATAAAGCCACTATAAAATTTCATATCCATATTTTATCTATAATATTGTTATTTATTAAATCATGTAGATTAATATTTAAATGTTAAATGTGGTATGTGACACCTTGATCTTTTTATGATTAAATTATCAAATTATTTTATTCCACATGTTAAATTATATATTTTTATATATGGGTAAAAAGTAATATACAATAAATTATATTTCAAACATGAATTTAATTAAATTATATCAAAAGGAAACTTTTTATATGAATCATTTTAATTTCTTTGCAAAATGAGTAAATTTATTTTTTTAACGTATATGATGACATTGACTTCTCTGCCTCTGTAACTCTTATTTGATATTTGGATTCCTCTATAAGATTTAATGACTTAAAAAATTAAAATAAATCCCTTATTCCATTATTTTGTAATCTTGGTATTGATAATAGGTTACTAAATTAAAATGACATTTCTTTATAGAAATGTATTTCATATGGGATTAAAAGATGATTTAAAAAATGGGTATTTTGATGAATGTGATTTATTCATGAAATGGTAAATGATCATTATATGAAACTGGTGACCATTATATGGCTTATATAATTGTCTGTGTCCCATTATAGCCCACAGGTGATCCAAATGTAGGTTAGATGAAGGGTTGATACCCATTATTGGCCATGGGTGAGCCGGATATGGCTTATACGTATGGTTACCACCATTATAGCTTGGTAATTTTGAAGTCACTCATATTGTTATTAAAATATGAATTTGACTAAAATTTTACAATTTATATAATTATATAAGTTTCATAAAAGATATTTAATTTATTTTTATTGGATTTAGTGTTTTTCATTGTGAGAAATGTATGAGTGTTAGTCATGTGAAAATGTATTGTTTCATTTTCTCAAAGAACATTAAATGTGTTTTTAGGTTTTAACTACACTAATGAGATTTCTTTATTTGTATTCCCCATAATATTTCTTTTTTTTCACATCCCATGTTTCTAAAAAAATTCATATGATATAAAGGATAATCGAGTCAAATATGGAATCAAGGAAAACTTATGATGACTAAATATGAAAAGAAACCATGTCTATTTTTAAAAGTTCTTATGTCATAGATGAAACAGATACTATTAGAACTGTACACTTTTATTCCTATGTTTTATATATTTAATATTCATAGACTACATCTATAATTCTCTAAACATGACAATATTATCAATGTGAATTTTTTCTTAACTCATGATTATGTAACCTTTGCGGCAGGGGCCTTATAGAAACAAAAATCTATTACCTCGAGTATCATCTTACATCATATGTGTTCGAACATCCTATATAAAAAATATATTTTTTATATACATATTTTCAAGAAAAATAATCATATATTTCATACCATTTATGATTTTAACATCTTGGTCTTGATCTATTGATAAGTAACCCGACCTAGTTTGTCACATGTCCTCATGCATGTCTCTCCATATTACAGAGGCTTCCAAAAAATATCTAGGGTCTATGGTTTAGTGGGGTGGTTATACCCTAATGACCAGCGTAAAAAATATTACTGAAATAAACGGAAAATAGGAAAAACATCATATGTATACAATAATCAGTAGTGGAAGATATACCATTTGGGTAAAAATAAATAAAAAATCAATAACTAGTATAATAAAAAAATGATGTTCAATTAATGTTCTTATACATAATTAGATTCAAGGGGACCATAAATTCATGTATACACAACATTCTAAAAAATTAAAAAAATCATCACCCCTTCAATCATGAGAATAAGATCATTCTATTTATCATGTGCTTCTATGTTACAAGAAAATCAGGCATTTATGAATAAACACTTACTTCAATCCTTACCTACATCTATCATATTCTCCTAGGTACCAATCGGTGGAAAAAAATTAATGTTAGTTAAAATTGATAGGCCACAACCAATAAAATCTATAATTTTCCTACTATTGTATAAAAATGAACAGTGTGCTGGTATAGTAATGAAGAGAAGTGATGTAATTGAAATCATGTCGGCTTGGGTTCCTGATGGAAACCCGACTAATTATCCATGCGTATCCCAAATTCAGAATGTAAATTATCATATTTTAATATGTATCTAATTAATAGTATATATTTAAATTATATAAATATAAACATATATGTGTGTGTATATATATATACATAGTACTGGCCAAGACCTAGTGTGTATAACCATGGTGTCCATGTGAACCATTAGATCTAAACGATCCATTATGGGAATTAAATATATGGTTGTGTAAAAATATGAATCATCATGTCTAATATTCCAAAAAAATTATTTGGAACATCATACCTAACATCTCATCCACAGAGAATGAAGTGTCATGTCTAACATCTTGTTAAACAATTTGAAATGCCATTCCTATCATCCAAAGGCAAGGGTGTGTGAAATCGCATGTCCAAAAAATCCCTAAACTATTATAAAATGAAAAATATCCATTTTATTTTAATAATAATAATAATAAGAATAATAATAATAATTCACTACCTCTAATATGACAATATAAGTAATGAAATGACTGACACACTATTCAATATTCCATATAATTGAAACTAACCATTTTTATTAGAGTAAAGAAAAGACTACATAGATGGTGGTTTAGTCAAATAAGAATATATAAAGGTTACAAAATTTAATAATGAAACCCAATGAAGTAGAAAACATGAGGTTGAGAATATATTATATTGTACATGTTCTACAAGAGTATCTCTATCTAAGGATAATTTATTTAAAATGAATTACTCAATTTTAAATAAACTCGAGGAAGGTTGGATATGAAACACAATGAAGCATATTATAATAAAATATGTAAGGGAAACATTACTAGGCCACATACATTATCATTGTAAAAAAACCTAATCTATTATATTGTTTTGATGTGACGTAGATTAGGAGTTATCGAGAAAATATACAAATACACTGAAAATAGGGCATATTAGTTTAAACTGATTTAGATCTCCGTAAAATAATAATACCATATAAAGGAAGAAATATAATATAATAGCATACCAGTAGATATCCAACATTAAAAATGGAATATGAAATAGATTCCAGATGGTAGAGGAATCTTAAATACGACATTGGAGGAAGAAGGTGTGCATAGAAAAAGAAGGAGAATCTTAAAACAAGTTAGGTGAAAACATAATTCTAAACCATTTTAAAAGGGTTCTGGTTTGGCCACATTACTTTTCAAACCATCATCATAACCATGTGTGTTGACCACTTATATGGAAATAACCGCCCATGCCTTGCACAAGGTTTACAAAACTGTGCGCACACCTTGCATATCACATATGAAACCCACTGGAACCAATTCAATTGTTCATGTGGAATATATTGAATTATTTTCCATAATATGAAACACCCACTAGGGAAATCATGGTTGAGATTTATTGTTTTCACTAACCATGAATTAACTGTGTATCTCACAATTTTCTAACAACAATTGCAGCTTCATGCTCTGAAAAAGACATGAACTCTCCAAAAAACATCCATAAAATCAAAGGAACATTCCTAAAGATAAAATAAAGTTATAAAAAATATTTTTTTACCTCATGATAATAATTAGGATTTGAAAATCCCCCTACTAAAAATAACTAATCAATTGTTTTCCCTTTCATGGGTGGTTCAGTGTCACCTAAGAATAAATTTTTTCATCAAGAATGCACATCAACCTCTCTCGCTCCCAGGTCTCAACCTATTCTCATATTTGCTTCCATATCATCCATACTAGAGGGACTGACCATCATTGGCGACCAGTCATTATATGATCACTGATCTAGAATGGAAACTCCTTAAATGAAGTATCATATTCCAATTAAACATACCTTGTTTCAAAAGTGTGAGATGGTTCAACATGATAATAGTGATGATAGATTAAATGGAAGACAACATGCACGGATCGGTACCTATGAGGAATGTTTATCTAAAAGTACAAAATCCCAACTCTCTCTATGAACATGAAAGGCCTGATATAACAATGTGATATCATGACCTTTCTATGAATCCAAATATTACCGAACATATGGGGAAATTCAAGAAGAACCGAATCCCCATCTCAAACTAGAGAGGTCAGTGGATACTATCATCAGATAATTCTACCAATAATGAGTTGTGAAAATTTGTTTTATAATATTACATAGATTCTATAACATTAATTCAATTAATGGAGTTATTAGCATAGTTTCATTTCCTTCCAATGACCATCTTATGGTTAAATGGAATGGGCTAGCATATATGGCCATATAAGGATACATATTTATATTTTTGTGATAGCTATTAATATAATAAAATTCAAAAAGTTTTAAATGTTTCTCAAAAATAAGAATCAAATTCAATGATTCCTGATAATAAGAGGTCCTCTAATATATTATGTTCAAGCTGAGACTGGCAGCTAGTCTGTGGGTGTTATTTTGTTCTTAGAATCACATTCTAACCAAAAGCCTTTGGTAACATCCACAAAAATCATGATGTAAACTTGGAATCCCTATATGATATTATAGTACATAGATATCCATGATGGAATATGATCTCCCTAACAATTATATTTTCATGTTCATACATCGATACATTATCTCTAATCATTAAGAAGTGGGAAACCTTCATCATCATATCTATGCATATGGGTACCATCCAGCTTCAAGGAGGAAATAAAGGGAAACCGCAATGTTGGTGTAATGGATTCTATAAAACATTTACATTCCAATAATTTTAGCTCTATCTTGAGTTGTTGAATATAAATAGATTTCATCTTGAAATGACGAATGAATTCTTGTACTACTCATAGAACTTGATCAATAGTAAACTCCTCCTATATCATAAGCATTAAACTATAAATGTCCTTGAACATTCTATGATAGGTGGAAAATCATCTTGATGTTTATCCTAATCTCTCATAAAAATACTACAAATTTTATCAATCACTCTACTATCCCATGATTATCTACACCATCTTAATAGGGGTAGAAATCCCATTCTCTTTATAAATATATCTATCACCTTTTGGTTTGGTAAACAACAGGAATTAGTAATATCTTTGAACTTCATCATGATATTGTACTAATAAATCTATCCTGGGAATTACATTAAATAATTTCAGGTGAAGGAGAAAATTATTCTATATTAAACTACTACAACCTATCTCAAGGGGGAATTCCATACTCTAGTGTACACTCTCAAATTAAATCTTTAATGAATAATCGAGGGTTATTACGCCTCAAAAGTATTGTCTCTCTGGGCCAATTAGATTCATAATTTCCATAGTTACAAATGAATGTTAATGACCTGTATCAAATAATAAATAAACTAAGGTATATGATATTATTATAGTGCATTGCATTTTTGGATGATTGAGACTCTACTTCTCTGGTATTGGCTACAGTGCATCTAACTAGACATATCCATCAGTAAGACTGTTATACTATAAATTCATATTTGAAGTCCAGATACTCCTTAGAAGACCACTTTCTTAGAATGATCAGTTGGTAGTTCTCCAATTACCTACATAGAATTGAGTTGTGGAACCCCGTCATGAATGCAGAGACAATATAGATACATTCTCACTAAGCTATAGAGGAAATGATGTGCATAAATAATAGATGTGAACCATTTCTCGCATCCTCAACATTTAATGGGGTCTTTATTTCACTATGTTGTCATGTGTCCCTACCTCACACACTGATAGAATACCACATAATTCATAGTTCACATCATTCAACTGAAACTTCCCCTAAAGGTAACATCATGTAAATTCATTTTCCACTAGATAAACTACTCACTTGTATAGGTGTAGAACCACCATAGACCACACTTTTGGCATTCCAAAAATATCATTCAGTGATGAAGGATTTGTTTACTATATCAAAAAAATAGTCAATTGAAATATATTTATGTGATATCACATGGTGTACACAATCCCATCCTCAAATTGTCTCACTATTAATATCTCGTCACTAGGATGTGTCAGTGAAAATTGTTGAATCATAGTGAAATGTGTTGAATACTCCATCAATGACATGGATTCCAATTAAAGATGAATAAACTCCTTATCTATGTTATCCATTAGAATAGTGAAAAGAAGTAGTCAAAGGGGACCATCAATATGTCCCTCAATACCATACCATAATTTAGATATTCTAGGGTAATAAAATTCCACTAATGCTTGGAATAATAAATTTACATATATGTTGTGATCATATACCTCTGCACTTGAGGCATCTCCAGGTACTCAAATATATATAGCATAGACTCTAGTCACAAAATAGTATCATAGGTTCCATCATCCCTCAGAAATGTTGGCATAGTCTACTATTGAAAATATAACATAAATTAATCCATAAATTTGGAAGGACACAGATCACCATATATATGGTTCTTCAATCATAAAAAACCTACTCAAAACTAAGCATAAAATTCCTAGAACATGAATTGAATGAGGTTCCCCAAGTTTAAATATAGGAGGAAATAATTGTTTTCCAGGTCCCAAAACATGAATATTGTAGTTTTCACCACCTTGTTGGTGCATGACTTGATGAATTCATGGTGGAATGTCATTAAAAATGAAAAAAATTCCTCACAAAAAGATTTAAAATAAGAAGAATAACCAATAAAGGAATAGGATGGGTAAAACAATTCTTGTGAAAGAATCAAAAAACTATTCCGACTCTTAAATCCAAGAGTATGTGATAACGATGATTGTAATGTTTCAAAATAGACACGCCATATTACCAACTACTAATGGTAGGTTATGGTTAAGTTCTCACATCTCATATCATAGGTTATTTATTACGGAGTGGAAAATAAAATTTATGGAGGAAAACACCCTTTAAATTTCAATTGGAATCCCCGTTTATTAGAAAAATATCATTTTAAAATTTTAGTACAACAATATATATATATATATATATATAATACAAATGGTTTATGAGGATTTTTTGACCAATCACATGGTATAATTCCCTATGCTTTATAAGTCGTAATTTATACTACATGTAACTACAACCAACCATTTATTTTCATTCTCAAAATCTAATTGATCTTAAATAATGGATGGATTATATGAATCGCCATTCTAAATTTATATAGGCCCTACATATATATATTACAATTTTAATTAAAAAAATCACATCCAACTAATGTTTGAACCTATATAACCAATAGTTCATGACTCAAATAGAAAATAATCTACTTAACTAAGGTTTCACCATTATGTTATATTTTAAAAAATATTTTAGGATGATGTGTAATCATTAATTAATAAAATTATTTTATAACTACTAGAAGCGTTAAATAACATAATCATAAAAATAAATGCACTAAAAAATAATGCAGGTAATGCATCCAGAAATATAAATATGTGATGATTGATGCATGAAATAATAGTACTCATCTATTTATAATGATGCATGAGAAAACACTTTATTATTATACTGATCCTGTGTAAAATATAATATCAGAGAAATAATAAATACCATATATAAGATGTGTCACCCAACAATGAAACCAAATAAACAACAATAGGTAGAAGCAAAAACATTAATTCTCTTCCTAAAAAATTTGTATTCTCCCTATATGTGGTTCAGTTACTCACATGCATAGAATCAATATAAATTGCATCACATTAAAAGTCACTTATACTCAATCCCCAACAATAATAAAAAAGGAAAATAATCTATAAAACGACATGTAATTCCCGAGGCTCAACAAACTAATAAGTGACCAGACCCTGTTAGCCATATATCTATTAGTGCACCTCTATGTACCCTAGAGTATTCTTAATAATAACGAGGGTCTAATGTAGTATAGAGGTGAGTTTATACCCTCATTATTAGTGTGGAACACATTAGTGAAATTAATGGTAAAAAATGAAATAGAAAATAATTTTTAGGGGAAGATAGACCATCCATGTAAAAATTCATAGAAAGAAGTAATAACTTGTGTCATATAAAAAATTATGATCTAGTCACGAAGCTATTTATAAGGGGATGCAAGGGAAAAATAGACATATAAAACCTGATATGAAAACACGAAAAAAATACTAAAAGTCACCCCATATAATTATGTGTATAATATCTGTCCCCTACTCTAGTGCTCCCAATATACATGCAAATTTGGAATCTATAAAAAGATTATTCCCTTTATTGATACTCGTTTCTATGTGATTTATTCGGGTCCCAATTAGTGGATTTAGCGGGGAGTGAGTAAAAATTATCTGGGAACCACCAATGACATATATAATAATCCATTCAATGTATTTAAAATGATCATTTTTAATTTATAATAATAATGAGTAGTTATGTAATTGAAATCAAGTCAGTACAGGACTCTAAAAGACACCAATCTAATTCTATGTACATCGGCCAAATCCAAATTGGTTATGAACATAATTAACCATTTATATATATAAATATATATATATATATAATATATTTGTAAAATATATATATGTGTGAATATATATAGATATATATCACTATCTAGGATAAAGGTCTATAACCAAGGCGTCCATACCTACTATAAGAGTCACATGCTCTATATATGGGCATTAGCATTATGGTTATATGGGAAAATGAAATGTCACACTAATCATTTAAAAATAATGATTTGGGTCATCATTCCTAGTATCACATCCAAGGATCCTGAATCCCCATGTCCTATATCTAGGTAAACAATGTGAAATACCATATTAGAGGCCCGACATGAAGGGAGAATGAAACATTGTGTATAAAAAACTACATTTCCATTGTTCAAAAACCAATATCCAGGGCCTCTTAAAAATAATAAAAACATAATTTAGTAACAACTTCTAATAAAGCAATCTAAGACCATAAATTTTGACATAACATTCAACATTCAAATTAATTCATACCATCAATTTCAATTAGATTCCATCTAAGACTAGTTAAGAGGTGGTTTTGTTACTTTAATATATATAATGTTCATGGAATTTTAAATTAAAACCAAATCAGTGGGGAATAATGGGGTTGCCAATATCTAATAATTTACCTGGTCTAAGCCATATCTAGAAAGGTATAATTTATTAAAAAGGAATTACTGACTTTTTAGGCAGCACATTAAAGAATCGACATGTGACTTAATGAAACATTATATAAACAAAAAATATTTTTGGGATAAATTACCAAAACACCTAAAAATTATTTGAATAAGACTCCCCATATGCTATTATCTTTAGATTTTATGTATAATGGGAGAAATCACAGAAATAGGCAAACACAAACAAATATGGATAATTTGATCACATGGATTTAGTACTCCATACAGAAAGATAATAAAAAATAAAAAGTTTGGGGATTAATAATATTATTAATGGTTATAAAATATTGAAAATAGTGATTGAAAGTTTTTTTAGATGGAATAGATATCTCAAATACTGCCTTGGAGGAAGAGGGGGAGCTCGAGCAGGTATGGGAGGTGTTGTCCATGAATTAGAGAAGAAAAGAGATAATGAAACTTAAAATAAAGAAGGGTAAAAGGAAATTTTATCCCATTTTTAAAAAGGTGAATGGTTTAGAAGAAGTGTTTTCTATACCATGCACCTATACATGTAGGTTCACTTCATATGTGGCTCTAACCATGCAGAGACTACAGATGGTTTTCCCAACTATTTTTACACCATGTATATCATCTTTACTACCCACCTACACTAATTCTTATGGTTGTGATTATTAAGGTGAATATATTGAAAATCTATTTTAAACCCTATAGAGAACACATGTTATAGGTTAATGGATAGAATTATCCATGTTCTAACCATTCACCTCACATTTTCTTCAAAATAATCAGAGCTCTAGGCTACGAACAATCCCCAAATACTCATTAACCCTTAATTAAATTATTAAGATCATACATAAATATAATTGAAATGTTTAAAATTAATATTAAATGATATTTCTCTTATAATAAAAAAAATCTTGTAATTAATTACTTATAAAATTTTATTAACCATTTATCAACAGTTATTTATTAAAATCATTTTTCGAGTGAAAAATACTTCATTTCTCAATCATGTTTCGGTTCAACGGCTCTAAACCTTGTACATGGAAAATTGTTCCATAATAGAAACAAAATTAATAATAATATATATATAATATAAATTCAATATATACACAGTTTTAATAATCCATAAAATTTTTACATAAAAAAATGTTTTACACCGTTCATGGAGATAGTTTGTGGTACATAAAAATGAACGTCTTTTTAATTTTCTAATGAAAATAGGTTGCCAAAAATAAATAATATTTTATCATTAATGAAAGTTTATAATATATTAAATTTACAATTTAATCACAAATACATCATCATAATAAACAATGAAAGGTGGTGATGAAGAATGACTTATATTTCCATGTAGAGGTGGCAGTCCACACGTACACGCAAGTGATACATTCATTTGAAAATAGGGTGGGTAATGGTGATTTAATAACAAGGATAACATTTTAGTGCATTTAGGATAAAATTTTTATAATTTTATAATAAATTATATATATTTTAAGGATGTAGAAGAATAAATAAAAATTACAGTACTCAATTAAAAGTAGGACCTCTTTTTTGAGAAACATCTTTTCACTTACAACTTCATCTATTAAAAGATGGCCTTTTTGAAAGAACTGAATCTATAAGAAATGTAGAAGAAATATATTATGGTATTATGGTTTTTCATATATGAGATAAAATGTTTATGATGTGTAATGTTGAAAAGAAAAGAGGTATCCTTTTATAAATGTGCCAAATGACAAACATGGAATTACTAATAATAATATTATATATATATATATATTAATCATGTAAAGTGGAACAAAATAAAATACAAATTAGATGATATTATATTATAAGACCTAAATAAACTCAACCAATAACATTTGGAATGGTTTTTGTTATTTTTAAATCAATATTTATTATTTAAATCTCCTTAAACTCATTTTATCCTAAATAATGTTGACTCAAACATTTTCCATGATAACATAATAAAAAGAAAATAATTTAATTGGTAATTTATATAAAATTTCCGAAATTACAGTTAAAAATATTTTATCCACTTTATCAATTTCAATTACACTTTTTTATCGAAATTCCTCTTAAAATATAACACAAAATGGATGAAAATGAGTTGTGGGAAAATAATAGATTTTAAGAGTAAACAAATTTCACATTGAAATATATTTTAATTTTTTTAATTATTTTTTTTGTTAAATAATAAATCTATTATTGTTTGTAGACATTTTTAGAATTGATAAATTGAATTAAATTTTCAAAATATTCCATTAAATGAAAAAACCCAAAAATAGTTTTGAATTTGAATAAAATATACCATATATATATAAAAGACATTCAAGGGTTCCCAAATTCAAAATATTTTTTTGAAATAAATTATTCATAAAAATATAAATATATTTGTTTATAAAAATTCCTCAAAATAAAATAATGGTAAGTATTTTAGTGATTATAAATCACTAACCTAATGTTTTTACATAAATTTACCACTTTTACCGAGGATACAAATATTTACAGTATTTATTATTAATAAGCAACATGAAATAAGATTAACCTATTAAAATATATTGACTATTATGATTCCAAATAATAAATCAATTTTATTAAATTAAATTAATATAATTTTTATAATTTAATTGAAAATTAAACCAGCAAAACATGATGAAAAGCAGTTTTCTAAGGGAAAATTTCTTCGCAAGTATAAGATGTTTTTATACCAAATTCCTATATAAAAATGATTTACATGACCATAATTTTATTATTATTTTTATAAATTCACTAATGTTAATTTAAATTTATTTTAAAATAAAATTAAACTTTTTAATTAATTGAAATTTGAGGACAAGTTTCAATATAAATCTGTAATTTTCACAATTCACTATAAAATAATTATTTTTAAAAAGATTTCAAATTTTAATCCTAATGTAATTTTAAAATGATGATTTAAATAATGATACAATTTTTATCATATTTAACTCCTAAAATCAGTATTAATTAATTAAAATATTTTTTCACAGAATGAAATAACACCATTTTTAAAGAAAGTGTATTTATAAAGCATAAATTGATCTTACTGGAAAAATGAGTTCATATTTATCAATAAATATAAATTATATAAAAAATTTATTTATATATATTATAATTTAGTTAAACTTATTAATTCCATAAATTTTCATACCTTGGATATAACATTCATATTTAAATAATAATATTTTATCATTGTTCTTTTAAACACAATGTTACGTGTAATGTAATATATCAATGAAATAAAATTTATTTAAAGAATAATATATCATTAAATACCATGGTGTAACATTATTCCCCAATTATGATAATTTCTCCATATATTCTATTATTTTAAAAAAGACAACTAAGGATAATTATATATCATCACATTTTTAGGTTCACATGTAGCTACCTTGAATTTTTGGTCTCACTATCAAACATTCACCAGGTGAGTGGTCTTGTTTCAAATAAATGACTCTATATGATCCCAAATATTCCCTTTTTGTAATTGAAGATATTTTGTTTTTATGGTATGAAATCCATGTTCATTACATTTGAAGGATCATGTAAGTAATTCCTTTAGAGAGTAAATGGAACCCATATTGAAGTTGATAGAGATTAGGTAGAAGTGCCAAAGAATAAGATACTACCACTATGTTATCAAAATTTTAAAGATAATGATATATATTGGGCTCAAAATATCATTATTTCCAAATTTCATAACCTTTTTTCATGGATATATTCATATTAATACCTTATCCCCATCATTTACCTCTAGATCCCATTAATTAATGTCTATATAAATTTTTTGTCGACTCTGAGATTTCCATTTTTTATACTTTATTCTTCTAAAATTATCAACAATATTCTTATCTTTATCATGTCCCAAAATACCCCTTTCTCCAACATCATTCTGTGAGGATTTTTTTCACTTCCTACCGTAGATGGCTTCAGAAGGAGTCGTCTAAATTATAGAGTGAAATTTATTATTGTATCAATTTTCCACCAAAGAAACATGTTGATACCATCCACCTTTGAAACAAAAAAGTAACGATATAAACATTTTTAACTCTAAAAAATTTGTAAGGTGGTCGACTATAACCCATATAACCATATGGACATTAGATGTTTTGAAGAGTCCCACAACGAAACCAATGGTGTTGTTTTCCCGTTTCCATTCATGAATTGGTAATAGATGTAACATTCCAACATAATTATATCTATTAGAATTTACTTTCTGACATACCAAGAATTGATATACGTACTCTACAACATCTCTCTTTATGTTGTCACACAATATATAAATTTTCACATCAGTATACATCTTTGTACTACCATGATAAATAGATAATGAGGAAAAATGAGTTATATACAAAAAACACTATTATATTTGTTATTAATAAGACACATGCATTGTTCTTGAACCTAATATTTCTATTAAAATCATGTCAGAATTTAAGAATATTTATCACATTCTTCAACATTTCGATATCTTCTATATACACCTCTTTAATACTCACATGGATAGATTGTTGAAAATTTATTAAAGGAAGATATTATATATTCTTATTCCTCGTTATTGAAAGATACATCTTCTCTAAATTATTAAATATTGGTTCTCTTTCAATCTTTCTTATATAAAAACTAGTGTGGTCTCTCAGAATCACAACAATTGCAACCTTATTTTCTTATCTAGAGTTGTAATGTATTGAGTATCCAAAATATTTAATCACCTACAACAATATCATTTGTTTGATATTAAAATATTAATAAAAAATATATACTGAAATATTTTATTATTGGTATATATATCACACGATTAATGATTAATATAATTAAATTATATTTTAAATGAAAACAATTATTGATTATAACTCTTAATCATGATTTGGGTAAATTTTCCCATGAATTATCAATGTTAATAAGGATTTATCTATCACCATATTATTTATTATGCTCAAACTTCCCAAATCTATTAATTTATTCATCCCTAAACATGAAAAACCATTATCTACTATAGGTTATAGTAATTACAAGTTCACCCACAAACTCTCTTTTTTTTACCTTGAAATATCCTTCAAATTAATATATCAAAAAGAAAGTGGCTCCATTTTTATTCAGCATAGTTAATTGCTTAGAAAAACATGAGAAATGTCTCACAATGATATCTTATTGTCCGTACAACCTACAAAAATTATGGATCTCAGTTTTCATGGTGTATCTGGTCCATTTTTGAATATATATTTTTCTTTAAAAATTTCACCAATATTCCCTCACTTTATATCACATGTCCTATGAATTTTACTTCTATAGCAAGAATTCACAATTTTTAAATTTATCATATAACTTATCCTGGACCTGGTCATCAACACAATTGTAAAATGTTATTTGTGCTCTTCATTAATCTAAAGAATTTATAGAAGTACCATCTATAAATAATACCAAAATGATTAAATTAATATATAATTATTCTATTCAATAAATCCATAATGATAGTACGATAATAGGTATGTCCAAATTGCATTACTATAAATTCATAATAACCATAACTTTTATGGAAGACTATTTTGGGTATATACTCATTGAATATCAATTTAGGATATATAGAATTATCCACAATATTAGAAAAATTTAGATCTCCTTGGAATTGATCAGACAAATCATTGATATGGGATTTTGTACACTTCTTCTAAATAGTGATATTGCTATGTTCGGAAAAATCTATTCAAATATTCAATGACACATATTTATTCTTATGAAAATGAATATGTTAACCCCAGGGGTATGCACTTGTGAATATAAATAATTTATCAATAGTCTCATGATGATTAATCATTAATTATTGAAAATAAATTAGGGAAATTATATTTAGGGTATTTGAAATAGGCATATCACGATGTATGGTATTTATTTAAAATTAGAATTCTTGCCCTGGGAATAATATGAAATTAATTAGTAAATAAATCATTAGAATGACAAAAAAATATTCTTATCTATGATTTCGAGTTTCTACCCAACCGTTGGATATAATAATTCCTCGTTAACTGATAGTAAGACCCAAAAAATGTGAATAACTTCAAATGAATGTTCATATTCTTCCTTGAACCAAAAGATAGTTATGGTTTGGTTCTAAATATCTAATGTGACTTCCCATTCTTTAAAATTTATATTATATATATATATATAGAAAATACATGCCCCAAATGAATTTAAATTCATTTATATGTACAATCACATAATTTATAGAAATCAAATTATCAAAAAACTATTAAAGATGGTATATTAGCCTCTAATGTGATCTTCATACAATTATGAGTTTTTACAGCTAACTCAACGTCTAATCATTGATGAGTGATATGATACCTTGGTAAAATTCCTCCAATATAAAAGAGTTTTTAGATAAAAAATCATATAAGACTATAATAATTCAATTGTGGAAGGTAATTGTATATTTCATTACATCATTCACATAACACACATTGGTTGTTATGATTAGGTGATATTTACACTTTTCTCTAGGATTAATAGGTTTTTAACATTGATCAACTCCATTTATCTTTGGATTTGAGCACAGGTGAGTTTAATTCCAATAATCCTTGCATTTTAAACATTGGAGTGTGGGTGGGGCATTCATTTGAGTGTTTTAATCATTTCATCCACTAGTTGGACTTATAACATCACTTCAGCATTCCTTTCCTTGACGGAATTCATTTCCTCAATTAAAACATTTAAAAATCCCCTTAATAATATTTAAAAAATGGTTCCTTACATGGTTTGATTATAAAGTAATGATCATATTCTCGTCTTCATGTTTTTTATTATAATTTCCATTGAAATATAACATAATATTTTTGAAAAAAATGTGATTTATAGGTAACTATAATCTCCATATCTACCATGGTAAAACAAAATATAACTTCTTGATATCTACTAAAGTCCCTTATGTCTAACAACCTTTTGAGACATCATTTTAAGCTAGTGAAGAATCAATCAATCTTAATTATGTGTTCGATACCAGATGTGTTATATACAAAAAACACTATTATATTTGTTATTAATAAGACACATGCATTGTTCTTGAACCTAATAATTCTATTAAAATCATGTCATAATTTAAGAATATTTATCACATTCTTCAACATTTCGATATCTTCTATATACACCTCTTTAATACTCACATGGATAGATTGTTGAAAATTTATTAAAGGAAGATATTATATATTCTTATTCCTCATTATTGAAACATGCATCTTCTCTAAATCATTAAATATTGGTTCTCTTTCAATCTTTCTTATATACCAACTAGTGTGGTCTCTCAGAATCACAACAATTGCAACATTATTTTCTTATCTAGAGTTGTAATGTATTGCGTATCCAAAATATTTAATCACCTACAACAATATCATTTGTTTGATATTAAAATATTAATAAAAATATATACTTAAATATTTTATTATTGGTATATATATCAGACGATTAATGATTAATATAATTAAATTATATTTTAAATGAAAACAATTATTGATTATAACTCCTAATCATGATTTGGGTAAATTTTCCCATGAATTATCAATGGTAATAAGGATTTATCTATCACCATATTATTTATTATGATCAAACTTCCCAAATCTATTAATTTATTCATCCCTAAACATGAAAAACCATTATCTACTATAGGTTATAGTAATTACAAGTTCACCCACAAACTCTCTTTTTTTACCTTGAAATATCCTTCAAATTAATATATCAAAAGGAAAGTGGCTCCATTTTTATTCAGCATAGTTAATAGCTTAGAAAAACATGAGAAATGTCTCACAATGATATCTTATTGTCCGTACAACCTACAAAAAATATGGATCTCAGTTTTCATGGTTTATCTGGTCCATTTTTGAATATATATTTTTCTTTAAAAATTTAACTAATATTCCCTCACTTTATATCACATGTCCTATGAATTTTACTTCTATAGCAAGAATTCACAATTTTTAAATTTATCATATAACTTATCCAGGACCTGGTCATCAACACAATTGTAAAATGTTATTTTTTCTCTTCATTAATCTAAAGAATTTATAGAAGTAGCATCTATAAATAATACCAAAATGATTAAATTAATATATAATTATTCTATTCAATAAATCCATAATGATAGTACGATAATAGGTATGTCCAAATTGCATTACTATAAATTCATAATAACCATAACTGTTATGGAAGACTATTTCGGGTATATACTCATTGAATATCAATTTATGATATATAGAATTATCCACAATATTAGAAAAATTTAGATCTCCTCGGAATTGATCAAACAAATCATTGATATGGGTTTTTGTACACTTTTTCTAAATAGTGATATTGCTATGTTCAGAAAAATCTATTCAAATATTCAATGACACATATTTATTCTTATGAAAATGAATATGTTAACCCCAGGGTTATGCACTTGTGAATATAAATAATTTATCAATACTCTCATGATGTTTAATCATTAATTATTGAAAATAAATTAGGGAAATTATATTTAGGGTATTTGAAATAGGCATATCACGATGTATGGTATTTATTTAAAATTAGAATTCTTGCCCTAGGGAATAATATGAAATTAATTAGTAAATAAATCATTAAAAAGCCAAAAAATATTCTTATCTATGATTTCGAGTTTCTCCCCAACTGTTGGAGATAATAATTCCTCATTAACTGATAGTAAGACACAAAAAATGTCAATAACTTCAAATGAATGTTCATATTCTTCCTTGAACCAAAAGATAGTTATGGTTTGGTTCTAAATATCTAATGTGACTTCCCATTATTTAAAATTTATATTATATATATATATAGAAAATACATGCCCCAAATGAATTTAAATTCATTTATAAGTACAATCACATAATTTATAGAAATCAAATTATCAAAAAACTATTAAAGATGGAATATTAGCTTCTAATGTGATCTTCATACAATTATGAGTTTTTACAGCTAACTCAACATCTAATCATTGATGAGTGATATGATACCTTGGTAAAATTTCTCCAATATAAAATAGTTTTCAGATAAAAAATCATATAAGACCATAATAATTCAATTGTGGAAGGTAATTGTATATTTCATTACATCATTCTCATAACACACATTGGTTTTTATGATTAGGTGAGATTTACACTTTTCACTAGGATTAATAGGTTTTTAACATTGATCATCTCCATTTATCATTGGATTTGAGCACTGGTGAGTATAATTCCAATAATCCTTGCATTTTAAACATTGGAGTGTGGGTGGGGCATTCATTTGAGTGTTTTAATCAGTTCATCCACTAGTTGGCCTTATAACATCACTTCGGCATTCCTTTCCTTGACGGAATTCATTTCCTCAATTAAAACATTTCAAAATTCCCTTAATAATATTTCAAAAAAGGTTCCTTACATGGTTTGATTATAAAGTAATGATCATATAGTGAAAGATAATCTTGGTTTGATTATAAAGTAATGATCATATAGTGAAAGATAATCTTGATTATAAAGTAATGATCATTTCCTCAATTAAAACATTTAAAAATTCCCTTAATAATATTTCATCCATGATTACTGTTGTATATATCGCAAACTGATACGGTGTTGCGTATAGTGAAAGATAATCTTGGTGTAGTGCACAGTAGATGATTAAAAAGAATATATCTTATAAAATCACGGTTTGTTACATTCTAACCCCCTTAAAATGAATTTCCCCCTCAAAATTCGTCGGGGTTATAAATGGTTTATTACATGAGAGTTTCTTTTATAGAAACCCACATCGTAAAAAGGAATACCAAAACTTATCTTTAAAAACTAAAGTATGAAAGGTAATGGTTACCCAAATTAACTAATCATTGGGTTTCCACATAAGAGAACATAGGTGAAAATTTGGATATGTAAGAGAAATCAAACCATCATATTCTGATGGAGAGTGGTAGAGAACATGGATGTGAAAAATCCAACAATCACAAATCCATAAATTTGTGATGATCTATGGTACCATCTGATTCATTAGATATAAGAGCACTAGGACAACATTTTTTGTTTTTAAGATCATTTCACTAATGTTGATGAATTAAAAAAATACTTACATGATTTTGGTACAATCTCACTGTTGTTTGTGCATTGAACAATTTCCACTTCATCTCTGTAAGAAAGGAAGTTGATTTTTTTATTCATGAAGTGTTAGCAGATCATGTGATAGAATGATGGGTCATTCCATATGTCTCAAACAAATGGTAAGAAAATGTTATCAAATATACATATGTCCATCTATGGTGAGGTTAATCGTATATGATTCCAAAAATGGACTTATACTTCATCTATCATACCGCTTAATAAAATAATACTAGTTTATAATAACCATGGACTTCCTGTAGGCCAGTGGTAGGCGATAATGGCCTGTCACACTTCAATGGTGGGTTCGATTCCCACAACCTTGTCCGACGCGACAGGTTGTCACCCATCCTATGTGTTTTCAATTTTCTAAAACTATACTATTATAACATCCCATAAATAATATTGAAAAAAAATTCTATCCTTAAACAATACTAACTTATATCCAACATAATCCATTCCAATCTTTAGGATTATCCAAAAATAAATCTTGCCAACCTCATAGTATAATGAAAACAATTAATAGAAATGTCATCAACAAAGCATGTGAATACCATAATTTATCCCCTGTATATCATACTATATATCATGTTGGTCAAATTACAGACATGTGAATACCTTAATCATGTATTATCTTTAAAAAATGAATATCCATTGAACCTCAGTGAAAACATGAACGCTGTCAAAAGTTAACACTTTCCACATACCAAAATTCTAAAATTTCTATATACTCAAACCATGATATCACTTTGTACTTATACCAGTCATTATCTCATTAATACAATCAAACATATCATTTTCTCCATATCCTTTCATTATGCACATATCATATACCTTCCAAAAATATTTGAATAAACATTCGCGGTTACTGTTACCATTCATCATATACTTTCAAAAACTCAATGAAAGACAACAGTATAACAATCCTTAGATAATTATTTATTCTATAGTACTATTAAGTTACCTATACAACATAACTCTTAATAAACATACAATCATTCCACTACCTTATTAAACCATTGACCGAGCTTGAACAATTATTTCATCTCACATATCATTTGTAGTCTCTTCATCATAATCAACATAAATTCTAACCATATAACCATGCTGATTCTCATCATGAGTCTTTACCTTTGGTCATTGGTTTGCATAATTCCCATACATTCCACATTTAAAACATTTAATCATTGTTGATGTCATAGAAATACCATTATCCTTGTCTATGGTGCTAACCGGTCCTTTTCCATTGCACTTACTGGTTTGTGTCCTTCTTTTCCACACCCAAAGCATCTTCCAGTTCCTTTGAACCATTCTCGTTGATGCCTCTTCCCACATGATTTACATGAGGGAAATTGAACTTTCTTTCCCCTTTGACCATCAGGAAACTCCATCTTTCTCTTATTAGTCGAGTCAGGAAACTTACCAATGTTGATATTGTTGATCATATTATGATATTCTTGATTTGGCATAATAATGATGTTTGGACTTCGATATCCCATTTCATTTGGTTTCTCATGATGAATATCATTCCATTTTCATTCCAATCCTCCATTATCATGAATCTTCCTATTTCCAACAATTTTCTAAAACCCCAAAAGAATTGTCTGTGAGGAAAAAATCGTGCTAGGAAAACAACATAATAACAGGGGAGTACCTTCAAAATCTAACATCTTAGGTTTAATTCTCAGATCCTTACTGAAATTCTAGGACTATCACCTATTATTATACTTAACCTTAGGGACATCCCTAAACATACCTTAGAAATATCTATAGGGATCTCACTAAAGTTTTCACATCCTAGTTTCAAAAGGTTAAATAAACCTTCACTTTGATACCAACTGTAGCGGTCTGGGATTACTTCTAGTGGACTATTATTGATACATATCAGGGAACTCCATGGTTGGCTACAGCCCCTGGGCAGGACACACCACCACCGCCAGTGGCAGGAATTTCCTCATAAAGCCCTTGGGCGGAGATCCATGCTCCGTCCAACGCTCACATTTGAGAGTTCCCAAGGATCGGATTAATTCCTACCTTCATTGCCTCTCATACCAACTTTAGAGACCCAAAACCTAAAATTCTTGAACATTAAATTACTTTTTCAGAATAATTAATACATAACAGAAACCAACACTCATGAATCCTAATAGTTTAATGTCTTTGGAAACTCGGAACACAATATTCTAATCATGGTGAAATATCTTCAACATCTCCCATAAAGAACTTCCCCTTTTGTTTTATTACCTAAACCCTTAAATAAAATCCTGAGGAAAATAAAACATAAAAAGGGTGAGCTCAAATGCTCAGTAAGTGTATGCATGGAGAAAACAAAACAAACCATATACATTTATCCTTCAAAACATGAACATAATATTAAAACATAAAAATCATGAGCAATGACATAAAACATGGCATTACATAAGTCATAGATCATAACAGATCATCAATCATGATAAAATTTCATGGGAATAAATCATGTAATTGTGGAAACAATTAAGCATAGGTTATGATTTCCTTAGTAGTCAAGGCATTCCTTCCAAGTCAATATTAGTGGACAAAGTCCCTTTCGGAATCGAGTTCACTCCTCATTCCAGTCCGGTATCACTGAACCAGATTAACTTACCATTCCATCCATGTCAATCTCATGAGATATAAATCATTACCCAATGCATTGGATGAAGAAATAGGTCCCACCCATCTCATATGAAATAATTCTTACGTGTGCCACAACATAAACATAAATCATTCATCATAACCCAAAGAATAAAATGGGTTTCATAAACATCATCCCATCATAACATAATCCATATAAAACAAATGGATATCATTTCATCACAAGAAAAGTGAAACCATGTAAATAATAGAGACATTTTTCTTGAAACATACACATATTAAATAATGTCATCTTAGAGGGAAATTAGTTTTGATAAAACCCTTGAAATGAATTTTTGAGCAAAATATCCTTTATTTTTTAAATAATTTTCTTTTCACAAAATGCCATGTAATTTTAATAGAAAAGGATTTTGTTGAAAATAATAACGAAATATTGTAGATGAATATTTATGAAAATTAGGCGTTATGAAATCGTAAAAATCTGTTCATGCTGTATGAGTTAAAAAACATTCTCCTCTTACTTTTGTCAGACAAGTCAAAAAGTACATCATATGGAAATCAAAAGAAAGATTCCTTCCATTCATCCTAGTAAAAGTCAAAAAAGTGTAAAATGACATTAAACATAAATTTAATAATAGTAAACCTTTTATGAAAACATTTTTAGAAAACATGGACGTGGATGATAAATATAACCCCATTAAATACTTACGAATAAACAATCTCGGATAAGAATAAGATTGGAATAATTATCCCTTACCTTATGTCCAATTTCCTACATATATGTCTGAGACTCTTGTATAGTGTGTTTAAACATATTATTAACTTGTAATAGAACCATAAAAATATTTTTGACATCATATATGATTCACTTACGACTTTATATTATCCTTTCATTTGTCAATTCCATGTTAAAGCAGCGTTTTGGGTAAAATCATTTCATTTGTCGTTCGTGTTTTGAAGTGTAATTATTAATATGATTAATTAGATCATGATTACTTAATTCATGAATATAAAACATGATTTATATATAATATATATTTAGAATATATATATATATATATAATATTTATAAATCGAAAGAAAAACACCGTTCATGGAGACAGTAGATCGTACGTACGCATGAACGTTGTTTTTGTTTCCTTCTTGAATTGAATGGAACTAATTAGATGAAATATATATATATATACATAAATCAAATAGAATTATTATGTAATATATTTCATGATTACTTATTATATATACTTTGTAATCCTTCTTGAATTGTTAACATGGAGAATGAGTCTCATCGCGTCGTGGAGACGGTAATCCGTACGTACGCACGAGCGATGATATCGTTACCATATTTATTGAATGAAATTGGATTGGATGATATAATATCTTAGAAAAATCATGATGTCATAATAATAATATATAGTTATTCCTTACACCATTATACCCATCCATGTAAGGTGGTGGTGGAAAAACTTATTACACCATGGCGTGGAGACGGTATTCTGTACGTACGCACGCACAGTGATTTCGTTTTCCGTAGGATGGATAGAAGGTGAAATAGGGTTGTTTCATATTAATAATAATATATCAGTATATAATAAATACTGATTTTATTACTTTATAATGAAACAACTAAATAAGTGGAATTAGTAGAAGAAAGAAACTTGAAAGAGTCGGTAGAAGAGATTACCTCTTCCTCGACGGACCTCCTTTATACTTATTCTTATGGCACTAGAGTTGGTCTTTTGAGAAGACCAAAACCACTATGATATAACTAGAGAGGTTGAGAAGAGGAATTTTCAGGGTTTGGCCAAACTCCAAGGCTCAAAATGATGTGTAAGGGAGAGGGAAGGGGTGCCCTTTTATAAGGGAGGAGAGGGGCACTTTTGGAAGCCTCAAAAATATTAATATATAATAAATTTAAACCCCACTTAAAAACATCCAAAATGACCCAAATCCGATCTTAGATGAGATAGGGTTGTAATATCATCATCCAATAAAATTTATACATGTTGGTAATTTATTTTATTCATTATCAACTTGATTTATCCTTATTTAATCAATTTAATTTTATTTGTTGTTATATGATTATAAATATTAAATTGTTATAAATAATTACTTATTTGTTGTGAATTGTCCATAATTTGATATTTTAGGACATTTTAGACCATATAAATTATAATTTATAACTTTTAAAAATATTTGTGATTTTGAAACAATTTTATAATATGTTATTTTTAAAAAATAACAATAGTGTCAATTTTGACATTATTCATTTATTTTAATTTAAATAGAATTCACAAAGAGGATATATTCTAACCAAAATATTTTATATATTCCTAACATTTAATATTTTTCTTGAAAATTAGTGGAGCACATTAAATAGTTCATATATATTTATTTTAATATTTTTAAAACCATTTATTTGGTATATCTTTTACTAAAATAATTAGTACAACATTTTTGAATAATTATTTAATATGCTTATTTGTTGAATTAAAATTAAACATAAAATCCTATGATGAAGATAAATCTAAAATATTTTATATTAATAATTTTACTCTAATTTATCATCTTAAAATAACAACATGTAAGTTGTTATATTTATTAAATTATGAAGGTGACAACTTTGGAATCATTTAAAATAAAAAAATATAAGTGTCATAATCGCCTTAATAAGGATCCAAATTGTCAAATATTTTTCTGGTGGATGATTAGGGTTCATATATACACTACCAATATGTTTTTATTAGATTTTTGGTCCTTTTAATATGTATTAATATTTCAATAAAAACAATATTATTGATTTTTCAGTAAATAAATAATTTCGGCATCGTTAATGTATAAGATAATAATGAAATTATATAACACTTAAAAATTACAAATAAATTACCATGATAATGAAATAAACTTTTATATTTCAAATGAGTGTTTATAACATAATTTATATTTTGTATAACCTTATATTAAAAATACATTAATTATTAATGTTTGAGTGAGACATATTTCACATTCCTTTAAATAAAATAAATTAAAGGTCATAATCAAATACAAGTGGGTTCCATTAGATAAAATTCGACCCAAGTATGATTTAGGGAAAAATATAATCATCCATTTATATTAATACAACTGTTAGGGTAATTTTATAATATTATATTTACCCTTAATAACCTGATTTACCATTAACTATGGTAAATAAAATTTACCGTAATTACTATTCATAATGCCTAAAAATAAAAAGTAGATTATTAACATAATTTGGACCTACTGATTCCAAATGTGGAATCAATTTATCCTAATTCAAATCACATAAGTTGAAGAAATTATTTTAAAATTAATCCCGTTGTTAAGAAAATGAGTTTAAAAAGTTAAATCATTGCAAAAAATGGAAATGATTTTACCTATGAATTCAATGTAAAATCAATGATAATGAAATTCATTATATAAAATGGTAAAAATATACTATATTTATACTTTAAAACCACTAAATATTATAATTTAACCATATAAATTATTATGTTGAAAAAGTTGTTTTTAATTAAAATATAGCGTGTTTTTACTATTCATTAAAATATGAAATTTATCAGAATAATATGAAAACCTTATCCAATGAAATTTTTTATATCCTAATTCCAAATAAGAATTTTATTTTATCATGTTTAAATTATAAACATGTCAAAAACTATATTTAAAGTGGTTGCACCATCAAAAGGCGGTAAAACTGCATTTTTTGAAAAATACTTATTTTACTTGGAACATTTATTTTGTTCTTATACCAAGTACTAAAAAATGTGTAAGATGAATAATAATGTTATAAAATTCAAATTTTAGATTATACTATTCATAAATTCTAGTTCATAAAAATATTATAATAACATATCATTGTTTAGTGAAACCCGGTATTGCGTACAACACACACTATCAAGGAAGGTCGCGATTACGTGTAATGCAAGCTGAGTCAGGGTTGCATGTAGTGAAAGACTTCTTTTTTGTTGCATATAACAAAATCCATACATATTCATTTATATTGAATATATATATATATATATATACATACATTCTATGTTGCGTAGAATAACTACTATAAAACAAACTTGAAATTGTGTGTAACACGATCCAAGATTAGTGTTGCGTATACTACAAGATAATACGGTGTTTTGTATAGTGCAAGATAATCTTGGGGTAGCATACAATTGAAGATTAAAAAGAATATATCTTATAAAATCTCGGTTTGTTATATATATGGATTAAATAAAATCCTTAATGAAAATTCAAGCATAAACAATATCAATTTAAATTAGATTTAAAAACAAGTCCCTTACATTACTTATCATCTTATTTTATATTTTTTAATACGACATGTATAATAAATATAAGTTTATTATTAATAAATTACAGAAAAATATTCATATATATATAATACCATAAATTATTTACTTGTAACATATTATGACATGTTTGTTGACAATTCTTTAATAAAATCACATTTAGATGCAATAACAACTTTGTTCTTCATTCATGTTTTGGTCCAACTATTCTGGCACTTATACTTTGATCAAGGTTATACAATCTATAGAATTTTTTTCATGATATATATATATATAATATTTTCATTATATAAATATATAAATCCATAAAATTTCTATATATAAAAGGATTTACATTGTTCCTGGAGACTGTATACAGTACGTATACATGAATGTTGTTCATGTTATTTATGGTGAGAAGTAATGAAAGGAATATTATATCATATCATTTATTAACCGTTATAATTTCATAAATGTTACATAAAAAATTATATTCATTATATTAATCAATCATTAATGATGGTGATGGAAAATGAATTATATCTCTTTATGGGGGCGGTATTTCACAAATACACATGAGTGATAATTTCATTTCTCTTTTAATAAAAAAGGGAGTGAATAATGGTAGTTTAATAATCATAATATAATTTCATTATATTTAGTATACTTATTTACATATTTTATGATAAAACCCATATATTTTAATGATGTATAAAAATAGATAAAATTTAATGTACTTTATTAAGTGTTATACATCATTGTTGAGAAACCACTTATCTCTTACTCCTCAAACCTTTAAAATATGGTATTATTTAAATAAAATAATATCTAGGACCTGGATAATAAATAGAGTAAATTGATATCATAGGTATTGGTTCATCTATATTTACATGAGGTGTGGTGAGGAGAGGATAAGAGGTATCATTTTATAAGGGAGTGGAATAACACAATTAGAATTACATAAAAGTTTAAATTATATATATATATATATCATAATAATAAAGTTTGTTACCAAGAAAACAAAACTTTGAATATAAGATGTGATAATGTAAAAATATAAACTCAAAAAATCACATTTGGACAATTAATGGACACATAGTATGCCCTATCCCTTAGTTAAACTAATTAAAACTCATTTTAAACTTAATCGTGATAACTAAAATTTTTAAATTGACAACATAATTAAATTATCCAAAATATAAGTGTAATTATAATAAAATATGGGAATTGTGTTTAAATTTTTTGAATATATTTTATTAGCTTCATATTCTATTGGTTGCATAGATTAATATTAATAAAAGACCAAATAACGCAAGAAAACAGTTCATTGGAAAATACCCAATTTGAAGGGTATATATAATTTTATCTTGAAATAAATTAATAAATTGGATTAAATTGTTTTTTTCATTAATAAATAAATTTCCTTTTCACCATTATATATATATATATCCAAAAAGGTATTTCATCTTCCAACCATTACATTATATGTAAAGAGCCAAAATATTTCTTAAGTTGAATAAAATATATATTCTCTTTAAAAAAGACAAGATATATTTCCAAAATTCAAAATAATTTTTTTAAATATATTAAGTAACTCCTTAAAATTTATATGGTAAATAATTAATGGTTAAATGAAGGTGTTAGAGTGATATAAAATCTTTACAGCAATTTTTAAACCAAATTTTTCATTTTTTACAATGGTGAAAAGTATTTACTATAGTTACTCATAAAAATGTCAAAAATTTAAGTTAACCCTATTAAATTATATTAAATATTATTATTATTATAATGTGATATATTTTTTCAAATTAAATTACAAGATGTGGCAGAATTTATTTTTTAATTAAACTAGAAGAACGCGACGAAAAGTAGTCTTCCATCAAAATGTCTTCAAAAGTATAAAGTGATTTTATAGAAAAATAAATTATAAAACTGATTCTAATGACCTTAATTATTTTATTAATCATATAAATTAACTAATGTTACATTTAAACAATTTTAAAAAAATCTGTAATGTTGTTAATGACTGACCCGAAAAAATATTTTTCAATAAACATTAGCATTTTTTACAATTCACTAGAAAATTAATATATTTATTAGAAGTTTGGGATAATATATTGATAATTTGATAGGTAGTTCCGATAATTATTCATGATATTCTAGGTGGGAGACCTAATAATGTGTACGGGAATATTTTCACTCTTTATTTAACAATCTATCTTCATTCGTTTGTGTGATGGATGGTAACCCAACCATGTGGCTTATTGAAAAACGTTTTAGATAGACGATGTGGAGCATCTATTTTGATAAACAGTGAGGTCCTCACAAAAATAATCCGGTTGGTGGATCAAAATAAATATGGGTGTGATGGAACTCAATCATCGGTTCCTCCCCCCACACGACAATATGATACAATGGGGTTCCCTTCCATGAATTGTCGGACGACGCAACTCTTTATTGGGGGACAACATAATTGATATAGAAAAACATCTACATTAGATATAATAGGGGAATGAGATGTATGAATAGTAATTTTCATGATTTATGTTTCCTCTTAGACCACTCGGTCATCTCCTTCTTGAGGAATTTTTTATGAACATATGGGTCACTAGGTCCTTTTGAACAAGTACGGACCTTCGATCCTTGTACATAATGTGTCATTGTGACTCTAGAACTATGGCCATTTTTTAGGTTTCCTCTTAGATAAAAATTTGCATCAATGTTTTGTGTTAATGAAATTTTTCTTGACCATAAACCAGTTTACTAATTATTTTTTCAGAAATTATAATATTTTACACAAAGCTACTTTTAATATATTGGTCAATAAATTACATCTTTTTTACAAAATAAAATTTCTAAAAGTGTCATAAATTAATATTAATACATTCCACAAGAATCATTATTATTTTTGAATAAAATGTATTTTTGATGAATAATATAATTTTATAGAAAATTGAGTACTTATTTATTAGTGAAATTACATTTTATACAACTGTTATAAATATTTTTACTTATATAGTTTTTCCTATTAATAAAAAAATTTAAAGGCTATGTTATAATGTTCATGTTGAAAAAAATATTTTTTCCATGGATAGTTTAAGCTTGATGTTTTGTGTAAAATAATATCTCCACAAAATAAAAAATATTTGATGAAAAATATATAATAAAATGACATGGTGTTATATGTTTGGTGTGGGCTATGTCTTCGGTAAAATGAAATTGGGTTTTTTCCTTTAGGTAAGAAAAACTTATGTCTATAATTCAGTTATAACACTCCATAAAAAGTGAATTTAATAGTGGGTACAATTATTCTAGACAGGTACATAATATTTAAGATTTTATATTGGATAATGGTGATATGGACTACTATAAAATATCATGTGTTCATTAATTTATTTTTCTGAGCATTATTTTTTTAACCATATCATATTCATATTTAAATTCATTTATTATATTAATGTTATTTTTTTCTCTAATGTAGAACATGTTCCATACAATACCAAATTAATATTTATAGTTTAATTAATAATTTTCCATACAATTTTTATTAATCTAATAATATTAATTTGTTCACTTTTTTTAAGAAGTTCTATTCAACCAAACTCCAGTCCATCTTTCCATCACATATGGGAGTAAAAATAGTTCTTAGAGCTATAGACTTTATGGGTAGTGGGTCTACTTATTTACCCGATAACACTTCATTTTAAATATAATAATGCATTAATTTGGATATTTTTTTCTTTCATTACTTTATAGATTTATATCTAGTTTATACTAAACATATCATAGACCATAAAAAGTCTAAGGAAAACAGTCACTATTTGTTATTGACAAAAATAGTTTTTTTGTCAATTCCATTACATTAAATTTACTATGAGGAAGATTAAATATAAATATTCCTAATAGATTATGAGGAATTTTGTTTGAATATCAATGTAAATAATTATAATATTAATGACCAAGATTATTATGATATTTTTTGTATCGATGCTATAAATTATCTTAGGAATTATATAGTGATGAATATATATTATAGCGATATTAGTGTTATTATTTTTGAATAAGTAAGTGAAAATTTAAATTCAAATAAAATATTAAATACTCCTTGACGTAATGAGAAACAAAATATTTTTTTTAGTAATGAAAATGTGATAAAAATAAGGATGTTTCATTATATTCTGATATTACTTCTAGTTTTTTATAAAATATTTGTAAAATGAAACAATTTTTTTTTCAAGTGATATAAAAAGGAAATTAGAAATGAATCATGTATGTTGTTTGAAGACTATAAAAATCCTTAGATGTTGTATTGAGGGGTAGATACCTTCTATTTTTCTAAATAATAATTCAAGTAAAATATATTCTATAAAATCATATTATTGGAAGTCATATGTTAATTCTCCTAATATTCAAGATAAATTACTAATTGAACATTAAAAAATATAACATGATAATTTTTATTAATTACATGACCATTTTATGATGTATTTTAATTCTTTGGTTGAAATCAATGTTGATTATTATATCACATAATAATTATTTTTTCACTTAGAGGTCACTTGGACCTCATAATATAACCATTGATTGTCTACAAGATATTAATAGATATTTATAATATACCATCGATAAAAAATGTTCATATAATTTATGTGAATTGTTTGTTAAATTTCATATTAGTGTTTTATATGAAATAATTCTTTCTAATTCAAGTAATTTTATGAATGATAAATATCATAAAATATCTATAGAAGTTGTCCAAGACTTCTGTATTAATGTATATAGTTTTAATCACATATTATTATAACTTAAGTATAACTTGAATTATATATTCCCTGATAAATCCTTATTAAAAATGAAATAAATAATTTATCAATTTTTTTCCCATTTTTAATTACTCCGTCAATCCTTGGGTAAAGATAGGTTTTGGGTAAAGCTCTAATGGAAAAAAACCGAAAATCTAAACACCCTATGATAAAGAAAGGAGATCCTCTATCAAACCACTTACAACCTATAAGAAATGTACACGAATGAATAAATATATTATAAATAATTTTTCTATAAAATGAAATGACCTATAATTTATTTAAATTAATTTTCACCATAACACTAATTTTAGCACTAAATTATAAAAAATTAATAATGTTTAGAATGATACATAAGTTACTATAGTTGATAATGATAAATTGAAATGTGTCCTATGTAATGTATTGAAAAAAATAGATTATTTTCTAAAGATTACTTCTCTTAATACTATTTTCAAAATTTAAAATTGGTCAACATATTTGTTATATGAACTTTTATGTTAAAAATATATTATATCTAAATATTTATTATTATATAAATAAATTCATAAAATTTTACTTATATAGTCACTATGATTATGATTATTCTCAGATTTTTAATCAAGAAATTGGGTGGAAGTATGATTTTAATGATACATTTCAATAAATTAAAATGATCAAATATTTCAAACTATTAAGGCTCCAAATGGTATAGGGAAAAATATAGTGGATCCCAAAACTACTATACACACTCATGTAAATATACTTCCTTGGGAAAGACACATACTTTATATATTTTTTATTACTAGGTTTGTTTTCATTAACATAAAATATATTCAATATTTATTGAATCCAGGGAGCATTTAATATATTCTTACAATATGGTTAACTAGATTGAATATAAATGATTTACTAAATCTATATCATGGAAAATCAACTTTAATAATATCATTTATTAAATAGATAAATATTCACTACTAAATTCGCTATGATGAAAAAAGAAACTCTGATTTTAGAGAAAGTTCTTTTCATTAAAAAAATATGTGTTTATACTATAACATGATATATCTATAGTCATATTTTTATAACATCATGAAGAACTCATATTTATATTTTACACTATTATTACTTCATTTATGGAATGTTTTATTTTGGATTTTTTGAATAGTTTGTATTTTTTTGTATTATTTTAGATAATTTTAACTCTGACATCATGTTATATGAAACATGAAATATAAAAGTATATATATGTATAAATTTATTTTGAATTTTTTAATGTAATTTGAAAACAACTACTTTTTGATATATACCAATAGTCTATATTTTATATATTTTCACTTGATCCTATTGAATTTTGTAAAATTTAACTGCTGATTAAATCCTGCCTTTTTAAAACATTTTTTCTTTTCAAAACTTGTTATTTATGATTTTCAAAAATTTCTAACTTTTTTTCCATTATTGTTATTTTTAGATGGAAAATAAATGTGAACTAAAATATGGTTTTGATACATGATTGGCAAGTTTGCAGAAGACTGGTTGATCTAATTAAAATTTAAGTAGAGAATAAAGATCAACCACTAATATATTGTTTCCAATTATATTTTTGAGTAATCAATTTTAGGTTATATTTTTATGCTTGTTTATATATTATTATCTGTTGATAATTATAGAACATATAATCTATACATTAATCTCAAGTCTTTTAAAATAATGCATATTTTAAATGTTTTATTCCATTTATAATATGTTCTAATATTTTAATGTGTAAATCATTCAACTTTTAATATTTGATTTAATACCTTAATACCAAATACTTACACATACTGTATTTTCCAAATATTTTTTGAAATTTGTGTTTTAGATTTTTTTGAAATGATTGATATATATATATATATATATATATATATATATTATTTTAAAAGAAAATAATATATAAATGTTAGGGAATGATACTTGTTTCGTTTGAGATTCTCATTATTACCCTAAATTTTAGAGGAAAATAAATTTTAAAAGTGATTACTTTATATTGAAATTGATATACTAAATCTTGAAAACGTCAAAATATGGTAATAATTTTAGACACATGTTTATATTGAGCTACTAATGGGGTTTTATAATTCCTAAAAAATCTTATTTTGAAGTAATTCTAATGGGTTTGAAAAATGGTTATGGATTTATCCTTGATTATCATTAAAATATTGTGGATGAATATATTTAAATTGAGATTAAATTATATGTTCTCAATGTATTTTAAGAATGATTTATTTAAGATACTCTTTAAAATATATTATGTAGTACATTCCAATATTTCAACCTAAAAAAAATTCTATATATTCATATCCAAATTATTTAAATTTGTTTAATGTTTCTCAAGTTTTAGATAAAAATAATTCTTTTATTTCATAATATGCTGGAAGCAAATATTTAATTTATGGGGAGCATCACCTTGTTAATATTTTAAATAAATTTTATATAATTTTGAAGATTCTTTTGACTATTAGAATTTGTTTTTTAAAGATGTTTTAAATTATAATAATGTAGAGTTTTATGTTTTGATAAACTATTTGATTTTTCTAGAATATACGTATTTTTAAATTATTTATTAATATCTTGATTTTATATATTTTTTTGGGATATTTATTATAGTAAAAATTATTCACTACCCACTTTTTTAAAAATATTTTTCTTATGATGGCTACTTAAAATCCAATAGTGAATACACATGTGGAATCTCATATTGTTTAACATTATATTTATGGAGTTTGAACCAAAATATTAGTTATATATTAATCAATTCCATTCATTGTGAAATAACTGTAATTTTATTAAACTATACTGCTATTTTTTATATATTCAGCTATATTTACTTGATGTTTTCACGTTTTAATTTTTCTAATTTGAGTATTACATATATATTTTTTAATTTGTTTATCAATTTTAGTATATAAAATTTATATTATTATTGAATTAATTAAAGTGGGTATTTTTATATATATCTTAATTGGTGTGACTTGTATCTATGATTTTTGAAGTGTTTACAAAATTATTATTTTTAATAAGTGTTTCATAAAAGGGTATAAGATGTTTGAATTATAAAATGAGTTTGTTTTCAAATGTTTTTTTGGGATTTTTTGATAAATTTCAAAATAGAGGAAAATTTTTGGATCATTTGAATTAAATTTTTTCTTTTATAATTTAATAAAGGTGTTTATTTTTGGTGTTGTAATGTTTATTTTTATGTTTTGTTATTTTAAAAATTAAAATTCCTCAAATTTAATTTCTTTAAAATCCCTTAAATTTAATTTAATTCAATAATACTTTTTGAAGAATAATAATATTTATTTTTCCATTTTTATTGATTTGTTGATTCAAATCATTGATGTTTATTTCTAAAAAAATTTATACTGTTTAAGAAAACTATATTATAAGTATTTTTAATGCATTTTTTTTATGTATGAACTTATATAACCTTTATTTAATATGGTTTCATATATATATATATGAATTTCACAATATTACTAATTTTAGTAATTCTAATTCATACTGAAATAGTTGAATTTTTTTACATACAATGGAAAATATGAAACAATTTCTGAAAATTCCAAAATTTGGAAACTATTTCTTGATATAGGTATGTTTTCGGGATGGATGTAATAGAAGGGTGGGTGCCGAATAATTCAGCACGATATTTACATTTCTTTTTGAAGAGGGAATTGAATGAGTTGGTGACTTTTGTAAAATTATAATAAATAAGCCATTTTATGAGCCATTGCATTCTTCAAAAATAATTATGAAGAAGGAAATGTCTCATTCACTTCCTTACCCTATTTTTTTGTTAATTTTTATTCTTTTGATTATATGTAAATAACTAAACAACATTTAACTATTTTTATATTCCGTTTCACATTAAATAAATTTTTATGAAATTATTACAAAAAATCCACCAAATATATCCCTTTATATGTTTTTGATCATTAAAAAACCTTACAAATTTTTTATATGGAATTTTTACACCAATTTAGCATCAATGGACATTAATGATAAAAATGATTAATTTTCATATTTTTAATAAATATTTATTATTTAATGTGGTAATAAATTTTAGGTAATAAAGTCTTAATAAAGAATATTAATAATAATTTCATTGATATTGTTAATTTTATAATTAACTATAATAAAAATATTTATATGTTATAATTAATAATATATTATAAAATTAAAAAATGATTCATAATAATTTCTAAACATAAAAATGGTATATAGGGGGATTAAAAATAAATAATAATTTCAAATAATGAATATAAAAAGTATATTTAATTAGATAATTAATATTACAAATTAAATTTATTTATAATCATTACCAATATAATAATTTTGACAAATAATTAAGAAATAGTTTTTCATGTAAGGAAATGTTTTTATTATATTTTTCAAAAAAATTAATAAATGTAATTAAATATTCTATATTATTAATTTCACTTCATATATAATAAAATATGTCAAATCTAAAAATAAATATAATTTTCTTATTAATGGTAAAAAATATTTTTTAAATGTTACATTAATTAATATTTTAATATTTAGAGTCTACTATGTTCAAATTATATTATTATTTACTTTTTTATTAAATAATATTTGTGCACATCCAAAAAGATGCATTGATTAATTAAAACATGATAATAAAGTCATGGTAATAAGAAATAAATTATAATAATAACATAATAATTAATAGTAATATAAATTAAAATATTACTATTATATATTCTAAATAGATAATTTAATATTAATAAATATTAATTTAATATTAATCTAATTATTAAAAATAATATTAACTATTTTCAATAAGTTAAAAATAATTTTTTCTTTAATTAATTACATAATATTCTACAATGTGAGGTATTATTATTAATACATAAAATTTAAAATTTATCATTTTTATAATTTTTTTTAATTTTATATGATTTTTTTATGTGTATGTCTTAAATTTCATTTAGATTTAAATTATAATTTATATTTCATAAGCATTTAAAGTTACAAACTTCTTTTACAATTCTAATGTTATGTTTTAAAATAACAGAGTTTTGTATCATCTATGTTATATTATGTTTATTTATTCAGTGAATTTTTTATTTGTAATTATTTTTATGATTTAATCTTAGGTATGAAATTTTATTTAGATTTTATTTGTAGTTTATTTTTTATATTCATTCATTATTGACTCACTCGAAACAAAATAAAACTTATTTTATTTTAAGTATGTGACATTTGAAAATTATAAAATATATAATATAAGAGAAATATAAATGAAAATTAAAAAATTGATCAAATATATAACAAATAAATTAAATTAACAATATTTAATAAATATTTCCACCCAAAAAAAATTACATGGAAAAACATTATTAATTAATAACATAATAATTACACTTCAAATAATCTATTTGCATAAAATTTTGTATAAATTAAATCATTATAAAAATTTAAACATTGATATTATAAATAATATTTATTTTTAAATAAAAGGAATAATAAGAAATTAAAGAATAGAAAATATTAATTTACCCCAAAAATATTTGATGGAATAAAAAATATTATAAAAAATGTTATCATTTGAAAAGAAAACTATTTATTTTGCTATTGAAATTATTTTTTATCTAATTTTTATTAATTTTTGTATTTTAAACTATTTATTATGTTTTTAATCAATGTTTTAGAATTCAGATAGATTTGTATTATAGTTTATATTTTATAGGCATTAATGTAACATTTTTGAAACATTATTAGGTTTCAAGTATTTGGATTTTGAATCATATAAAATATTACCTATAAAACCAATCTGAATTAATCCATTAACATGTATTAAAAATATAATAAATAGTTGAAGATAGCAAAAATAATAAATATACCAATCCCAAAAAAATTTACTTCACACGAAATTTATTGATTAAAAAACATAATATAAAAAAATAAAAAAATTATATTTAGAAAATATACAATAAAAAATATATTAAATTTGAAACTATTAATTTGAAAATAAAAATTACTTGATAATAAAAGGAATGTTGAAAAATATTTAATAAAACATTTTAATCAATAAAAAAAATTCTGTAAAAATAATAAATATGTACAAATTTTATGATTTGAAATAAAAATATATTTGTGCCATTGAAGTTATTTTTCTTCAATATTTTTTATAAAATTATTTTTCTATATAATAATTTATTATATTTTAAATCCATGTATTATGATTCATTTATATTAGAATTTTATTTTATACTTTATAGGATTCCAAAGTCACCTATATGAAATATAATAATATTATAAACAGGGTAATTTAAAACATTCAATTTACTCTTCAAAACACTTATTTGAATAAGTTATATTACAAATAAAATCTAAACAAAATTTAAAAAAATTTAATATTCAAATAAAAATTAATTTAATATACATAAAATATGAAAAAATAATAAACAAAAAAATTAATTTACAGAATTTTTTTTGAAAAAATTATTTATAAATAAAAACATTATGTTTTTGTTGGGTCGTGAAGAGTTTTCTAAGGGATGAAAATACCCCCATAATCACTTTTCAGAAGGAAGAAAGCATTCCTACATGTCTAAAATTGTCATTGGTCGCAAATTGAGTTGAAAAAATAATGTGATACTTGAAGGAATTATATTTCTCAAAGAGTTTTAAAGTGGCCAGTGTACCATCACTAAGAAGGGTTTATAGACTGAATGAACTACGAACCTCTAGTATACTGAATGACCAGCGAGGTGCTAGCCCACAATGTGATGGACAACAAACCCAGGCACCTGTGAACTGCCTCACCGAGGTACTCATGTATGTGAAGGCCATCCACAATCTATCTCACAAACTCAATAGTTCGAAGACAAAGAAAATTGGCAAGGTTATGCGAACCATGACTCGGGAACCACGGCCTCCGCAAAACCCAATTGACTATTTCTTCAACATGTCAAGATCTCTATTCGTGAGCTTACGAAAATGGTTTTTTATGCCCATATATATGATTTAACTAAAAATATATAAATTTATTACAAAATGAATTGAAAATCACAGATGAAGAAATCCCAAAGGAGACCACAGATGTCAGAAGAATGAATTCCAAGAGGAGTCTCGCTTTAGTCTCGAATCATCGGTGGAAACCGAATTGAAAATCATATTTCTGAATGTATAACCAACCAAAAATCATAAAACAAATGGACAACATAATAACGGGAGAACCGCAATCCAAATTTTTGAAAATGCGAACCACATATTCCTCACGGATGAACCCCCTATGAAATATAGTCCCTAGGACCCTACTTCGATATGGCGCTCCAAATAGTGTCTCATTATGAGGATCTAACCCAGTATTGTAAACTGCATCAGTATGTGGATGGACCCCAAAGTGGCATGACAAATTTCATTTCCGACCCTGTACCACTGTGGTGAATGGTGGTCTATTCCCAAGACCATGTACTGCATTGGTACGCAGATGAACCCTTCACCCACTTACCACTATTGAAAACAATATGCAGAATATGTCATATTTTGGTATTCATTCCTCTTTCTCCAATCATTTCCCTCAGATACCATCCAGTCCATTATAGCACATCTGTGAACCTGTCCTCCAGTATTAGGACAAATCCTCCTCCAATACCACCAGACCCGTATGGTCATATCATTGGGCACATCAACGAGCCACATGGAGTCACATACCTATGTTAAGTGGAGTCACGAAGGATCTCCCTACAACGTTTTGAACTCCAGGGATGTTTGTAAGTCTACACACTCATGGTTACCCAGTTTCCAACTTAGGGACATTGACTTAAACCTCCCAATTTTATGGATTAAGGGGGATAACATTCATTTCGTTTCAATGAGGAATGGTGATCAATCAAAGGAGTTATGCTTTCTTCCCCTTTTGACGAGAGTTGACATTCATACCCTTTCCCAAAATGCATTCTGGGGCAATACCACTAAGGCATTTCCCCAATCTTCAAAGTTCAAAGCCACATGTCCTCTAATGGCATCCCGCATTAAAAGGTTCATCACTCAACACCATCACCCTTGGTCGCCCCAACCTATTCTGATGTAGGCCCATCCTCTCCCATAATTAGGAGAGGAATTGTGTGGTTGGTTGGATCACTCGCATCTTATTGTTTATCACACCATGCAGAACTCACATGGGCCTAGATATTTGTGACGACTACAACATCAAAACAATCTTGAAATACAAGACCACTAATTCATGTTCATAATAGGATATGTAAGATTTCTTCTTGAAATCCCATGATAAAAAGGGTTACCTTATGAAAGGGTTCACCCAATCATGTTCTCCAAAATGTGTAGCTTCCATGTGTAAGAACCAACACAATCCTATAATACACGAAAATTGATTCTAGGTAAAACAAGGATATGTAGGATGCCTTATTGAAAGGTCGAGCTCAAAAGTAATCCCTTATGAAAGGGTTCACCCAATAATTTCCCCTCAAATGGGAAACTTCTATGTGTGATCCCCAATGTTCATGAACTACAAGGGCCTTAATTCCATTATTTAGGATATGAATAAATCATATCTTATGGGTATAATAAAAACATCAAATCACTATCTATCTCTTCTAGATGATGATAAACTCAAGAGTTCGTTATTGTATGGCTTATGTCAGTATTACCTATATATCAACAAATCCATGTATTCCTATGACAATAATGTGATCTAGGGGAAGCCTATTGACACATTCTATAGGAATGAATTAATGATTCCTAGACATATCAACTTGACTTAAATATATAAGAGAGTCCTGTAATAGTCAATACCCCCCAAAGGGTTCGGTGAGCCTAACCTCCCATCCTATCGAATAATGGAGTCCTCATGTGCCATTGGCCAAATTATCATCCAATGAGTGCATACCTTTGGGAATAAGGTCAATGAATCCTTGATTCTATGGTCGTTTGGTGTTTCTAGCTCCATGAATAAACCTGTTGGAGATCATCTGTGAATGTTATATCCTAAAAGGACCAATTTCACAATTACTTGACCCCATGAAATCGCCTGCTAAGTCCATATCACTATGGAAAATTATTCACATTAAAAATTGGATAAACTACCCAGTCCCCACAAGTTGCATCCAGTACTTCTTAAAGGGATGAATATACAAATTGGGTTGAAGTAAACAATGGTAAAACCTATGTTAAACTCTCTCTACGGTAATTGATGTGTGATGATTCTCATCAAACCATGTGGTCTCCTCCCAAATCACTCACCTTTGGGCGAAACCAAAATGGGTATCCTCACATGAATCCTTAACCAAGGTGGTGGTCTTACCCAACTCAATCCCCTTCACCTCACAACAAAAAAGGGTGAAGGAGGCCTAAATGAATCTTAAAATATGATTATGATCAACAGATGGTACTTTGACGAGGTTTTGTTGTCCCTATATGTCAAATATGTATATTTTAGCTTCCCACATAACAAACTTCGATACAAATTACATCATGAAGGCCAAAACATACATGCACCTCATCATTCTCATAGGCGGGTGGGGCCCCGATGAAGAGTAGGACCCCATCACCTACCCAACGTCTTCAATGGTGGGTATTGAATACACTGATCAATGAGTACCACCAAAAATGTTCTCTCCCCTTGGTGGAGGTTGTGAGACATGACCTCTAGTCTATGAAGGCTTTTCAGTAACCACCTCACACGTAGCTCACACCCCAGTATAAGGTGGCCCCGTTGGTCATCTCAAACTATTTTAGGTGCCCGTCCCAAGAATGTCACAATAAGTACGTCCATTATCACTGGGAGGAGGATAATGTCAATGCTCAAAACATCATCTCAACTGCACGTAGGTCCTACTCACGATCCCCTTCTAGAGAGCGTTGCCATAAACACCGGGTGACAAATTCTCCTCACGCTGAAGAGGACATTATGACTCGGGAGCCTGCTTATGTCGAGAAGAGTCATGGCCATCAGGATACGCTAAAATGTTCGTTAATATATAATCAGGAACATGATATCACCATGGTTCCTGAGGATAATATCCGACATACCAATATGGTGAATTCAAAGGGTAGACTTGTAAATTTGCCCCTCTACTCAAGATCACCACAGAAATTGGGTGTCACAATACAAGCTTGTGCACAATCCCTCTAGTTATAACTAGTCCCACCATGCAGACATAACCAAAAACATTAAGCAGACATAGATATCTTCCAATGAACAAGAAAATCGTCATCCAAATAGGATGACAACCAGCTACATGGTGGCACAAATACCTACTGGTGTGTATCAAGCTCGTCATATAAAAAGGATAGAAACTAGTTATACACAGGCACAAATACATGTTGATGTATATCAATACTGTCATCCAAATTGGATGGAAACCATCTAGATACACACACAAATACATGCTGATGCATATCATTCCCATCATCCAAATAGAATTGCAAGAAAATATGTGTGGATTCAAAATCCAAAAGATGCCTACAGATAATTTGAGATATATATGGCGGAAAAGAAGTAGAAGAAAATTTTCTCTCATGGATATGATTCCCACCAGTAAAATTTAGTTGTATCTATAGAAGGAAACCGGTGGAAGAATCATCCATCGGTCCTAGAATAGGATAACTACCGATATCTACTACAAAATTAGAAATTAACGAGGCATGCACAAACACATGCTCCAACATCAGAATGGGCCATTGTACCCTTTCTGACCAATTATGCATCACATCACATCCTCACAATGATGGATGATCAGATGTAGATCATTGAAAAAATCATATAAACAATAAAATATACTATTACATCAATGTAAAAAGTAATAAACCAGGCCCACAACCTGGTTTCCTCGAATGGAATGACTTACTCGCAAAATGGGTTAGTCACTCCGGAAAAGTTATGAATCCCTACTCAAGTCTAGAAGGGTCAACGGAAATATCTCATAATATAAGAAAACCTGGATCGGGAAAAATTACCCATTCTGACTAGGGGATGCCAGGCCAACATATTGACTACTCAAGGGCGGGAATATATCCCTGCAAAAACTAAATATTTCCATCAGTGCATCACTACAACATCATGGGACCTCACAATATTGGGATCCATATAGGAAGGTTGTTACCAATAGAATTCAACCCTTGTTAGACATAAGAGATTTCTCATAAATGAAATGAGCCAAAGGAAACCATAAAATGATTAGAACATACATGATCCTACCTACTAGAATTTGGGCTCATTGATGCCCTTGAAAATATATCAATAAACTCCAAAGTCCGTGCCAGTCCATTACCAAATTATGAAAGTGGTATTATCCATGGAGAAGGCCACCCCCGCAATGTCGCCACAGCAGATCTATGGTTCACCCTAGTGCACCCACAGGGGCTTACTATGTGGGCTCGGAATGATTGATCATTTGATCTTATCTAGTGTTTACTATCATGGTAATCCTCCCATTAACCTGATGATCAGAAAATTAGAAGGTCCCCCTCTTGTTATTGTCACCCAAATGGTCCTCCCCAGGGTATACATTGCATATATGCTTCTCCCTATACTTAGACGTTGAGTCATGATGGTATTCCTCTCCCTGATGACAGTCATTGGGAAGGCACTCCCTATAATGTTAGTTGTAGTGAAGGTCCTCCCCTTAGTGAAATCAAGATGCAAGAAGGTCCTCCACTCATTATAGCCCGCCCTAAAGGTCATCACCTGGGTATACTCCATAATGACATTTCTCGCGATTGGGTGTCAAGTTGATATGGTAACCCTCCCCATTGCAGAACCAATTTCAAAAGTCCTCTCTACAATCAAAATTAGTATTGGAAATAAGGCCCTCCCCTTTCTAGAAAAATTGTGATGAATCCATCCTATGATGAGGTTCCTAGGTTGATGGAGTCAGATATATCAAGTGTTCCATCTTTGAAGAGTGATAACATATTTGAACCCAATAATGGTTTGGGTCCATGCTCATCTTTTGAGCCACCCTCACTCCATTCATATATCAATGAGGCTCCCACCAGCCAAGCTTATAGGGATGAAATAATTAAGCATCTGTCATTCTAGGCATATCAGGTTGAGGAGTTCCCAGAAGAACAACCAAAATATATGTTTCTGTTAACAAGATAATTTTCTAAGGATAATATACAAGTTTTGTATTGACCTACACCGACTTCTAAATTCAACATACTAAGGGGGTTTTATAGGGAACATATGAATTCTATTAGCCTCAATATATGGACAAGTATTCACTAGATAAAAGTAATGTTCTTTCCCTAAAAAGGGTATGTAGACCATGTCATCGTGTAAGGGGACATTCCCCATCTAATCGATCGGGAAGCCCTCCCATCAGCACGATAGCTGTGATCATAGACACTAATGAAATTTCTTTGAAAATAATTTCCTCCCTGAAAAACATAAGTTGTGATGCCTAATTGGGGATTCCCTGACTGGAGCTCAAATTTGGGGATGGGGAGAACATGGATCTCAACACATCACCAAATTTTCCGTCTATCATACCTTATTGAAAATGCAATATAGAAACGACATTATGCAGAGGCCACAATAAAATGAAATCCATGATCATGAATGATGGGTAACTCCTCAAAAATCATCTAGGAGTAATTCTAAAATGTTTCAAGGCTGATGATATCAAGCCATCATAACTTTTGACCTAGGAAACTGAGAACATCTAGCAGGCTTCCTGCCTAAGGGAATCCAACCAGTATGTCATGCTCATTTCATCAGAGGCCCATAAATCATGAATATGTCTGATTCTATACTTTCCTAACATCCAAATAGGATTGTGTGAAATAAAAAAGGTGGAAATTCGAGAAGCAACCATTGTAATGTGGGAACAAATGGACCCCACAGGGCTAGGGGATATTTTAACCAAAAATTCTCTAGTAAGGAATAAAAATATAGTTCCTAGCGCATCAAAGGGAGAATGTGAATAACCCAATCCCAAAATGATGGGGGAATTTTTAACCCAAAATTCCACCATAAGACCAACTAATCCAGGCCATAGAACATCAATGGAAGAATAGGAATAAATCCATCCCATAGGGAAGAGGGAATTTTTACCTCATGTTTCTGCACAACAAATGTCTATCTTCTCCCATTTGGGATGAACGATGAGAAATGATGTCACACATTCAACCTCATCTTGAGGTTCACACCTTTGAGAAGAAGTTGCATTATGAGGTTGTATTAGGGAACCCTTCGGGTCAATAATATCTATGAAACCTGAATAATACCACAGAATATGAAGAGAATGTCCAAAGAGGATGTAAAGATCCTTCCTACCATTAGACATCGAGTACACAACCCAAATGTGGTATTCATTAGTGAACGTCATAAACATTATCCTCATGGATCTCAATGGAAATGATAAAAAGGTGTATGATGAAAGGGAAGATAGTTCCCTCCCAGAGTTATCCCACACTGAGCCAAATGGTGTGTATACCTAGAACTAGAGAGGGGTCCGAAAATTTTACCTCCCCTTAGTTAATTCATCATTACCACCCTTGTGAAACCCCAAAAATGGAGGAATAAATTAAAGATTTTATATGACCCACATCCTCCTCCCCTAATAATGTGTCACTCACACTTGAGGAATGATTCTCCATAGAGGAGGAAAATGAAAGAGCTCAGGAGAATTAATTCCCAACTACCTCAAGGGTGCTATCTTACCAGATGTGTTACCCCTACGGAACATTAGTTGGTATTCCCAGAGGAGGTGACCTTGACATAGGAACTCATATTGTTGAATGAATTAATGTTTGAATTATCATCTTACCAGGAACTGACACCTTCAACAGACATACATCAGACACCATAAGGACATTACGACTTCTTCCCACTAGAAAGGATTCCAATGTATATTCAGGTAAACCCAAAAAGGATACCCTTAGCTTGGTACCCACATCAAATTACAACAGCACAGGCTTGCCCAGCTTTTGTCAATACTGCAATATCCCATGATCAAGCCTGGTAAAATATGCATCAAGGGATCTTTAATAACACTGACCAACTAATAACTTCTGTAGAAGCCATGGAGGGGTGGCATGCTCCGATATAACCAGATTAAAAACCCTACTATTATTTGGTGTGTAATGTCCTACCATTTCCAATCTTCCGGAAAACTATGTATGCCTAGTGTTCAATGGATCAAGAGACCTGGAATAGAATCTGATGAACTACACCACTTATTGTGACCTCGTGATGGGCACTCTGGTGTAGCAAGAAGAAGTAAAAATAAAATTCTTCATGTGAACCCTTTGGGAATCGGCCTTCGTATGGTATACAAGTTTTATAAATAACACAATCACTAGCTGGAAGGGCCTCCAACAATAGATTATATTCTAGTTCAGTTAATCATTTCATAAGAGAATGGTCAGTGATCTCATGAAATGAAAGAAGGAAGAGAATGAAACACGCATTGACTTCATTTTCAGATAGAAAGGCCTGGCTTCTTCCCTGAACCACCTACTCACCCATAATGAAATTCTCCCTATGTGTAGTGATAATATTCATGATTAATTATAAACACTAGTCATCCTGGTGAAATACACAAGAGGGTTATGAGATTCTTCTTCGGTTTCCCAAAGGATAGAAGACTCTTTGCAAAGAATCAATCTCAATTACCAAGTGATACCATCATCCCGAGTAACAAGAGTGGGAAAGATAAATCATATTCTATCACAGATAAGCCACCCCCGACACCATCTCAGATTGTGAGGCCTCCAACAAATCATGTTGGACCCCCTAAATGACAATAGTAATCCCAACCTTGGCATGATGAGAAAATGGGTGATAAAAAAATCTATTAGAGGAGTAAAAAAATAATGTTTACTCATTTCAAGATGACATGTTCTGTGGATATTTATAAGATGCCAAGAATTTCTACTTGCACCATCTACCCGAGCCAATGTGAATTTATGAAGTATGTCTTGAAGACTATCAAATTTATATTCCCTATCACTGGATAGTAGGACACACAATCCAAGATTGTGTCACATTCAAGGATCGCTTACAAAAGATGGCAGGATTCAATAAAATCATTTTTGGTCCGGAACCAGCACAAGAGGCATATATTTCTTCCTACGACCCAAGAGAGGAAGTTGAATGTCTAACAAACACCAGTAAAAAGAAGAAAAAAATTGAAATTTGGATGACCTGGAAAACTGTCAACCAAGATATTGGCTTCCAATAGAAATATTTGAAACAACAAATTATTCCCCAAAAACCTCCTTATGCAACAAAACAATCATTTTCAGTCCCACAGTCCTCTAAGGGCCAAAATTGTAGAAATAAGGAGACAAAATATAGAGTTACACCAAATACAAAACCAGTATAAACACTTTCAGACTTCATGCCACTAGACGTCATACAATGAGAACTGCACCTCCAATTGGTACAATAGGCACCACTCCAGAAAACAACACCATCAAATGGAGACAATTTGATAGAAATGTTGTCAGACTAAGAACTGATCATCAGTCTCGTTAATGTCAATCACTTGTGTTGGGACCTCTTTGTGTATGAGGATTTCATTTGTTCTCAACATTTGTCAAAGCTTTTTTGCGCGCAAGGGATGATTCAAGGTTAGAACATCGAAAAATTCCAAAGGAATAGAGTGCGAAGAAATTTAGTCATGTTGCGTGAAAAAGTATAGTCGTGCGTGAAATAGTAGTGGGTTTTGTGAAATATCAGTGGGATGCGCGAAATATTGGTGTGGTGAGCGAAATAGAGGAATGAAGTTTTTTCACACAAAAGGTGTTTTGAGACCATAAGTTTGAAAATTGGAAAAGGCATGAGGTGCGTGAAATATTGGAGCATTGTGTGAAATATGAAGTTTCCTGAAATAATTTCTACGTGCATGAAGATGTTTTTATGTTCAGATTAGTGGTTTTTGCACCAGGAAAAAAATGCCTATAAGTATGAGGTGATCCCCTCTCATTTTTAGAGACACGACACTTAGAAAAATCATGTGCTCTGACGCACGGACAAATTGAATTATAGAGTATTGCATGAAAAAAAAGTGTTGCGTGAAAAAACTAAGTGTTGCACAAAAAAGGGAAGTTCTGCACGAAAAAGAAGAGATGTGCAAAAATGGGTTTTCATGCCAAGAGGTTTTTTTACACACATGGTTTGAATTTTATGCACAAGCCACCTAGAAGGGAGCATGAAAAATTTGGGGGTCCTGTGGGCATTCGATAGGTTCATAAATCTCTTGAAGAAGATTTGCGAAGATGAAAGAACTTTGAACCATTCGGTTTCAAAACGAGAAGTTGAATCTCACTCACACAACTGGTGTTTATCACCCTCGTTGTACTTTGCGATGTAAAGAAGAACTAGATGTGAAATCATACTCACATCTACACAAAGGAAGAAGTTAGTATACTGAAACACTTATGTGATGGTATTGAGAACTGAAGAAAGAGATTAAGACACTGCAGTACCACTACATATTCTACTGTGTCAAATAAAAAGGAGAGAAGAAGAAGAATAACAATGTATGCCCAATTGAATGCTGAAAATTGTTCAGGGCAATTAAATTCAGATGATGCTATGTGAGTAGATCTTTATTGATTGAATAAAGACATTGGATTATGTGATTATTTCTAAGGAAAGTAGAAGATTTGTGTAGTTAGTTGTTGCACTAAGAAGAATAAATAATAAGTCTAGTGTAGTTGGTGTTGCATTAGAAAAAGAAGAGAAAGAAGGAAGGAAGAATTGCTTGCCTACTGCTTTGCAAGAAATCAAGTGAAGAGAACTAAAGAAGACCAAGTGCAGAACCTGCCTTATCAAGATGGAAGATGACTATCTCCATAAGAAGTATAATGAACCAGCTAGAGGTTGCATGTTGAACTAGGGCATCACTAGTCCAGGGAAGTGGATTGTTTCCAACCCCCTCCAAAGTGCAGGGACTCACACTGGATAGAGGATTGTTTTCCTAGCCACTCCATGGTATAAGAATATAACATTATATAGGAGAATCCATGAACTGGTCATACCCATGAATAGTAAGGACGTAGATACTCTTATTGAGTGGTGAACCTAGTAAAAATCTCATGTGCATATTTTTTTACTACTTTCTATTATTGCATGTGTTAGGGAATAGAGAATAAGAGAATTAAAATACTAATAGGTTAAGAGGTACATGGATAAAAGTTGGAATTGGTTTAAAAATTCATCAACATAGATTCACCCCCATCTAAGTGTTAGGTATATCCCAAACTGGTGCTCTCAACTTGATGGACACCTTCTATGAGGGGGACTAGGTCTAGGAACCCAAATTCCCCATGCCTAACTGGAGATCTAGAGGAAGAGGACGTAGAGGCCTAGGGTTTCCTAGAAGGCATGATCAAGGAAGGAGTCAAATTTCCATCCACGCCATGAATTAAATAGTAAAAATTGCAGAAACTTTTGGAAGGACCCTTAAACATTAATGATGAGAATCAGAATGTACTTATACCTAAACTGAAGGAGAACTATACCTAGTTATCTTGGAGTATAGATCAAAGGAAGAAAAAATATCAAATCACTGAAGGCATATAAGTGAACTAGTATAGCAGCACCCCAAAAGGACGGTAGCTCCATAGGCTCCTGTCAATGAGGCCCAACCATCTACATCCAAATATCAATCCCCTAATGTTTCGATGAAAGAGAAACCATGATACGAGATGCACTGACATTAAGGAAGAAATAATATATTTTAAATTAGTTGTATTTAATATTAGATAATCATTCAATCCTAGATTTCATGAGTCTGTCCGTAGACCATAGTGAGGTGCTCATTGAATTCATACTAATTTTCCATGAATTTTTGGTCGAAGTAGCAGCAAATAAAGTCAATCAAATTGAGACCAATCCAAAATAATGTCGCACCATCATATCCTTCACATATTGGGATGATGAATCCATCGTGAATGGTCACATGATACCCTTATATGTGTTTGGAAAGATAAATGGAATTGATGTCCATAGGATTTTCTTCAAAAAAAGATCTGGAGTTAACCTCCTCCCTCTGTGAACACTTTGTTGGCTGGGAAATAATGAAGAAATTTGGACTCCTTACACCTCAAATCTATTGGGATATTAAAAAATATAGTAGAATCTGTTGTAAATAATCAGGGTTAAACCATTATTTGGAGACCACATGTCATATTCTGAGTTCCTAGTAGTGAGGAAATGTATAGACTTCAACGTCATGTTTGGGAGGTCCTGGCTACATCAACACTCTACATTTCAATCAGCATAACATCTGTGCGTCAAATATTGTTCTAATAGGGAAAATATTTAAATTTCATGCCATTAAAGCCATGTTTGGTTCTTTTGAGGCACATTACATCAAAAATTGGTTTTATGAACCAGAAGAGATGTAGTATATGGATGAATATGTTGATTGGGTCAATACCCTGAATGGATTCGAAATGCCTCCCACTGACCCCCTCCAACAACTTAGGGAAGATTATGTATTACCCATCAGCTAAGTTGAATTCATAATTTCATGTCCAGATACCGACTCAATTGTCTACATGATTTTCATTACGACCACCATGTCTAAAGACATGGAAGAATTATTTGACTCTTATGACATTGGGAAATTCCCTAACAACGGTTCTCTCAACCAATCATTAGGTCCCCAAACTGTCCCCACCATATTCAATAAGGAAAAAGACGATTTCTCTCCCAACATTTCAGAGTCAATATTTAGAATTCTATCTCCATCAGAAGATGAATAAGATGATTAAAATGATGATAATGAAGAATAATAAGAAGGATAAAACCTCAATGTTTCCCCTCCCAAATTGGATTATGGGGTTTCCAACACAATTGAAGAATATAGGGAGATAAACATGGGATACGAATATGACCGACATACCACAATAATAAGTGGGGATATGCATGTTGAGGATAAGGAGACATATACCTCTTTACAAAATAATAATCGATATGTGTTTTCATAGAACTACACAAAAAATACTGGCCTCGATCCTGAGGTCGCCGCTCATCATCTAGGTTTTCAAGAAGATCATTGGGTCTATAAGAAGGCCACCATAAGGACCCACCCAACACATGACACCAAAATATAGGCTGTAGTTGATATGATGACCCAATCCATCTTCATATGAGAAGTACAATATCTGATTTGGGTGGAAGAATAGTCCCCTTCTAAAATAAGAATAGACTGATAAGAATCTACATCAACATCAGGGACCTTAATCGACACTTCCTGAAAGACGATTTACCAGTTCAGATCATAGAATTGTTGATCGTTGCAACCACCAAATATGAAGCCCTATATTTTATGGATGACTATTCTGGATATAAACAGATCGGAATGTCCCTAGGAGATGAAGACGATACTTCTTTAAGGGTCCCTAAGAGAGTGTTCTATTATAACATGATTCCTATTGGTCTAAAAAAATTTGGTGCTATATATCTACCCACTATGGATCACATTTTCACGCCGTTCCTTATAAAATTCATCAATTTCTACATTGAAGATCTAGTGGTTAAATCTTGACAGCACTCAAACCACTTGAAGGGTCACGAAATCATCATTAACAAACTACGAAAAGATAGTTTAATGATGAATCCCGTAAACATTAAATTCAGAATTACCTCTACTAAATTAATCTTCTTCATTGTACACATTCACGAAATCAAATTCCACCATGAGAAGGAAAAATCAATCATTGGCATGTCCCTAACTTGAAACCTCATCGAGATGAGTGGTCTCTAGGGGAATATGGACTAAATCCGGTTCTTCATGGACAACCTAGCGGGTAAATGTTTACCTTTCAGTAGGTTAATGAATAAAGGGGTTATGTATGAGAGGGATAATGATTGTACAGAAGTGTTTGAAAATATTCTAAGATATATCATAATACCACTAGTGCTGATGTCACCAATTGAGGTGAGAACACTCATTCTATACATAACCGCCTTGGAAAGGTTATTAGGTGCCTTCATCGTGCAGAACCATGATGTCAGTAGTGAGGACATCTTTTTTTCCTCAGCTGAATAATGATTGATGTTGAAATCAGATATCCATGGCTCAAAAATAACTGACTAGTCTTAATCTTCACCATTATGAAACTCATGAATTACCTAAAATGCTATGGGGTGCTCGTTTTCTCCGGATAAAACCTGCTCAAATATATCCTCAACTGTCCCATGATAACTGGATGTCTATCATGGTGGGTAGTAATTATAAAACAGTTCAAAATAATATACATACCACAGAAGTCCATCAATGTCCAATAATTTGAAAAATTCTTGGAAGAGCATCCGTCTGAAAAATATGTTGTTGGATACCGAAATTCTGGAAGAAGAAGTGTTTTCTGTCCAAGAGGAAACACGTACATGGGAAATGTACATTGATGGGGCTTCTAAAAGACTAAAAGGGAAATGGATGGAGGAATACAGGATCTATAATGCGGGGATGGGATTTATATTCATATCCCCCAAAAATTCCATATTTCCTTAATCTTTTCTACATTTGGAAGGATGTACAAATAATGAAGCCAAATACAATATTCCTATTGTGGGCCTAGATCTGGTACATCATTCTTGAGCCAAAAAATGAAGATAAAAGGTGGTTCCAAGTTATTATTCAAGAAGGTAATTGGTGACTATTCCAATAAGAAAGAAGTATTTTCCCCTTGATGAACCATGTTCATGAACTGATGGAAGAATTTCCATCAGAACCAACACTGACCTATGTCCCCTAATCACAAAATGCACAAACCAATGCATTGTAAATTGCAGCCATAGTCTTGGATGATTCAGACCAGGATGAAATGGTTTTTACAATATACCACCACTAGATGGTCTAACCATTTATCCAAAAAAAATAAAGAGGAGATCGACAAAATTAGCCTCGTTTCTAAGAATTATTGTCACACCACTAGCTGGATGACTCCCATTGCAAATTACCTTCGGAAGGGGTAAAACTCACTATAAGAGGAAGAAATATAACAATTATGGAGACAAAAAGTAATTTTTATCTTCTACAATATTGTAAACCAAGAAAAAGTTTATCTACAAACAAGGCCTTGATGGAATCCTTCTCAGGTCCATTGATGGAGAAGAGACTATAGCCATCCTGAAAGATGTGCACATTCGAGCTTTTCGAGTGCATCAATCAGCAACTAGGACCTCCCATTAAATCTTATGGGTTATATATTACTGGCCCACTATGATATAGTGTTGTTTTATATTCACTATGAAGTGACATTCATGCCATGTTCATGCAAATTTTATTCACTGAACCCCATAGGTACTTCATACAGATAAGTACTCATGTCCATTTTCCACCCGGGGGATGGATGTTGTGGGACAATATCCCACCGATAAAACAATAGAATTCACGTTCATAATCATAGAAACTAACTTATTTTCTAATGGTCAAAATACATACCCCTTAAAGATGATTGGGTTAAAAGCATCATTAGATTTTTGAAGGCTACCATCATTACCAGATTTTGTGCCCCACATACAATACTCATAAAAAACAGCACCAAAAATTACTCTAATAAGTGGAAATAATTATACCAGGAGTATGGAATCAAAGACTACAATTCAGAAACCAATGGTCAAATAGAGGAATTCAACAAGACTCTATCCAACATACTCCAAAAGATGGTAGATAGGGATAATAAATTGTGGCAAGACTAGATCCCTCATTGTACAATACCAAGTAATTAATGAATAATATATATTCTTATATATGTCTATTTATGAATTCGATAGTGTTTTAGAGGCTTAAAATGAGAATAAATCCAATCTTAAACATGGAATACACTAATATTTTTAAAATATTGTTTTACAGGCTTTTGATGGAAAACTATTTTTAAATCAAACTTTTGCAAATTTTATAATATGTATTTGTCAAAATAAACTTATTATTTATTATTGGGACATTGAAATTTACTTTACTTTAATTTTTGGTATTTTTCTGACAATGTTCATTTTTAATGAATAGTGAAAAATACTGCATTTTACATCAAAACTGCATTTTCATCTAATTTAATTATATGGTTAGATTATCTTTTTAATTGGTTTTGAAGATTAATTAGAATATATATTTTTACAATTCAATCCAATGATGTTCATTATAATTAATTTCACTTTGGAATTCGGCATAAACAAGTGCCAAACATTTCATAGATATTGTTTCAAAAAAACCCACTATTTGTTTTGACAACGGGAATTATTTTTAAATTAATTATTTCAATTTATGTGTTTGGAATTTTGTAAAATGGATTAAATATTTGGAATCATAGGGTCCAAATTATATAGTTAAGGCTCTTTTGTTTTTGGACATTATGAATAGTAACGATGGTAATTATCTTTAATTATCATGATTAATTTGTAATAGGGTAGTTAAGGACAATAAAACAATATCATAATAATAACAAATGACCCCAAAATGTGTCCTAATGCTACTAGTTGTGTCATGAACGACCATGGGATGCCTTTTGCAAAACTTAGGGAACACATGGAATAACTTTTGTGTTAAAGTGACACTTTATCATTTTATTTTTAAAGAAAGGAGAATATCACTAAAGAATGTATCACCCGAGTAAAAAAATAATTTTGTCTACATAACTGATCTTTTGGACAATAATAGTCATTGTAAATATAAAACTATTTTATACATCATATTATTTGTTTTATAATTTTTATAAATTAAATAAATTAACTTATTTATGACATCATGATGATGCAGCGATTACCTCATTAATTAACAATTTATATAAAATGAACAGATAATGTAAAATCTAAGACTTACACTTGTCAAAGATTAATTTACTGAGTATATTTCGATCCCTTATCACCTTATCTAATAAATATATCAATGTGGGACCTTTCAAATCCGAAACTCATTTAAAAATAAAGTAACATTTCTTGGCTTTCCAAGAGTGCCCCTCCTCCCTCATATAAAAGGGCCCCACCTCTACCTCCATACCCACACTTCTCATGCCATTGGATCTACAAATATCTGCTCATTTTATCTCTCCAAATCCCTCTATTAATCCTATAAGCCTTACCTTAGGCAGAAAGCTCTTCAAGAAACCCTTTTGGTTCAAACCAAGAGGAGTTACCTGATTTAAAGGTAAAGTCTTCTCTAATGTTCTTTGGTATTATTTTTATTCTCCAACCACCTAAACTCTTTTTATTCATTTATTTTGTAACAAAACCAGTATCTTAAATATACTAGGATTTTTTTATAATAATTATTCTAGCTAAACTTACACACACCTACATCTAATGGTTAAAGAGCATACTGTTTTTGTGGATGACGAATTTCTGCCTCACAAAACGATGATTGTTCAATATTCTCCTAACTACTTCAAAGGTGGGCATTAAGATGTAACTATATTTATATATGATATATAATATGTTTATTTTTTCCTTAATCTTCTGTATTTTTCTTTTGTGGAATACCTTAATGGTTTCCATTATGGGTAAACGCGATATCTTCATTTTAGGAAGTGCGGACTACCGCCCCCTCAAAGTGATTTGATTTGTTAATTCCATATGTGGGATGTATAAAGGATAAAGTTAATGATATTATATATGACATTATACTGTAATTATAATATAACTTTATATCATTATGATTCCATTCCATTAAATATGAATATAAATGAAAGTAGCGTTCATGCGTACGTACGCATTACCATCTCCATGAACGGTGCATTTCATTTCTTACCTCTAAATTTTATTTAATATTATAAATGCCATCATATACTAGATATATATTACATATATGATATCTAAATCATGAATATAATTCTGGATATAAAGGATATTTTACCACATGAACAACTTTTAATTATAAGAAGTTTATTTTTGGCTCAGGTACCAAAGATCGAAAAAACGACGGTTATTAACATAAATAATTACATAGTTTTCATTACACGGTAATTAGTGAAATAAAAGGAATAATGAACTTGGAAAAGGTTCTTAAGAAAGTATAAATTAACTCATATTTATTATTCATGAGGTTAATGAACGATCGAGTCAAGTCGGACCCGAGGTATGGGACTTAGTCTCAATCTCCTTTCATTGAGGCATGTTTTTTTATACACAACCTTCATTTATACGGTGTATAAACCCCTTTGACTTTTACATTTATTCAAAAGTAATATATTTTATATGAATCATTTTACTAAATGACATAAGGGAATGTTTTTATCGTACGTATGCGGCGACAACGACTTCTCTCCCGCCGGGACCATTATTTGAGTTTCAGCTTCCTCTACAAACCATAACCTTTTTTTAATGAAAAATAAATACCATTTTTTACTTTTCTTTTATTTTGGTATTGAAAATGTTTTTGATAATGTTTTTATTATATCAATGTGTTATTGTTATCTTGTGATTGAAATGTGGAAATGTTATGTTTCCATTATGCATGTTTTATGTGATACGATTATGTTATGGTTCTTGGGAATTTTTTATGAAGACGGGTGGTTCTGTGATAAACTAAGGGCAGGTGAGCTAGATATAGCTCTTCAATGCATTGGGTAACGTGAACATGTTAAATGTTAATGTTTCTCTGATGAGATTTAGGGAATACACTGTGATGGGCATTCCAAACGTAGCCATGAGGGTTACTCCCAACGTAAGAATGTTATGAATGCCTCAAGTTAACTTTATGTATTATTATTTCTATTATTTATTAATGATTTGTTGAGGTATGTTAAAAATCATTTGTTTTATGAGTAAAGTATGATTTCATACAAGGACTAATGTTTTCATTTTGTGCTTTTATATCCCTTATTGAGATTTTTATGCTCATCCCATGTTTTGGAAAAAAAATTCACAGGTCAAGGCAAAGGTACATTATATAATGATAGTATCAAGGAAGTGTCAAGAAAGAATCCATGTTTTATTTTAAATACAATTTTGTTGATGGGGAAAAAATGAGTACTATCTTTTATGTAACCACTTTGTTTAAATGTGGAATGTAATGCATGATTTATGATCTAATTCTCTAAAACTCTAAAACTGAAAAGATACTCAATGTGTAATCTTGTAATAACTCAAGATTAAGTAATGTATAAGGATAGGGCCTTATAATCATGGTTTATGGGCTTACCAGATCACTACTCGTACTACCACCCGGGAAACCCTATAAAAACTAGTTTATGGGACATAGGCTATTTTTGCAATCAAATATAATTTGTCATCCCTTTTTGTGTCCATTTGTGATAAACTATCCATGGAAGCTCAATACAAGAGATGGATTTATGAGTTAGATCAGCTATATGAGAAAAGGCATCACACATTGCATCATTTGGATTTCTACCAAAATCTGATCACACATACCTCCAAAAAAATGTTCGCCTTCGATCATTCCACGATGGAGTGATTGGGTTGGTCCTCAAAACCACGATGATTATCTGGAAGAATCTCCCGAAACATAAACCAAAGTTGGAGGGACTGTATTTCATAAATATGGTCTATTCCAATGGAGTTAATGCCATGATATCAACAGATGGACAGATAATCACGGACCCCACAAATGCAATGTTTATTAATAAGTAGTTTACATGACAACAAAGACTGATTCTAATGGTCTAAGCTATATGACACTGAACTATGAGTTATATTCATGTCCCCATGATGTTAAAGTGTATTTTATTAGTCCCTAAAACATGAATTTAAAACTGCGCTAAATAATGTCTACACAGTATGACTCTAAACTGCACAATATGGAATCCATGATGCAAGGCGTTAAACCGAATAACATAAATCATCCTAATCGAATGATGATAAAATGAATGACCCCTTACATAACTATATAATTATTGATTCCCATTAACTAGTAGGATACAAAGTGATTCCCCCCATCCATGATCTTGTCCTAACCCCTAAAATATAAAAATAATTCCTCTATCATGTCCTCTATCTCCCAATATTTATGAGGGAAACCCTTGTCAATCATTGTTTCACACATCCATTGTCAATCACATGTTCTTAGGAATGGTTGTAAGGATTCCCTTCCATAAATAAATATAGAGTAATACGATAGACCCAACATCCATAGTAGATGAAACATAAATTCCCCAACTCCTATATATGATCCAGATTGATATAGTGATCATTGAGAACTACATGTAGCTTCATTCCAGCCCATGCATGATATGTAGTAACACCCAGATTTGGTAACCTTCCCTAGCCAACAAAAAAAATATTCCCTCACATATCCCTATGCCTGGACCAAACCTCTATACGGAACATTCAGTACGATGTATGACTTGATTCCAGCCCTTTCATGATACATAGTGAATCCGAGACTAGGAATCCTAGCCTAGAAACCATTTTAAAAAATGAACCTTCCTCAATGAAATGGTTATACTTGTACGAATATTCCATGTAAGGTATAATACAAATTAAAATAAAATATGGTATTATTCAGATGTCACATGTGGTCTGATTTTCAAAGTTACAAGATCCCACACTTTCCCCCTACTCAAATAATGTCAAAAAGAATAATTCTTACCCCCTTACATATGAGTCAGGTCTATGTGGAAGCTTCATTAGTTCATAGATAATCATGGTCTAGGAATTTATTACATCCTCTGACACACTTCTAGTTGTTAAAACTCGATACTCTAGGAAAACATAGATCCCCATAATCATTCATGGACATCTGTGATGAATGAATAGTGTGATGTTGACACCTTTGTTCGACTATTTACATCATGCCCATGTGGCTCTGCATAAATCTCTTACAAAAAGTCCACCGATCAAAGGAAAATTCATCCTCATGAGAGTCCTCTCCTACCCTAGTATTCCCAATGTATTTCATGTCCCATGTCATTCATCCTTCTCCCTATTTCCCCTAGGACAATGGTTTACACCTTCAATCATCACTCTTGTCTATGGAACACCCGAAAACCCTAATCGTTATTAACTCAATTTTGTTAATGATCTTTGTAATGAATTCATTTCATTACGGAATGACTCTAAACATCACATCATGATTTCCTCACCCCATGATGTTAAACTGTAGGTTCAGAATAATCATTTTTGTATACCAATAAACTGCATAACATTGGTTTATTCCAAAAGTTCCCCCTATTGTTGATTTTTCTAGTCTTAAGTGGTGGTCTAGAACAATCTTAATCGCTTGTTTCTCACACCGAGTATGGATTACATGATATTAGGGATTTCATCAAGAGATCCAACATTATATCATGGCACATTAGTCCAAGAATTTGGTCATGGAAGAATTACCCAAAAAGGCATTTCACAATTCCCTTCGCAATATGGAACCCTACATCCTGGTCGTACGACGTTAAACTACTTGGTACCCCAATGATTGGATAAATGGTAAACCTTATGTTTGAGTCATACTTACATAAGGGATACCGAATTCCGTGAGTGAATCACAATCTGATAGTATTTAACATATCAGGACACACTCAAGAAATACCTCAATCTTCATACTCAGGATGATATTTAATCCCCATAATCATCTCATGGACATCTGAGATGGAAGGCCGGTGTCTTATGGACACCATTGTTTTAATATGAATATTATGCCTCAGTGGTTCTGCATATGTTAAATACAAGGTGGTCGTCAAAAATGGAAATTTTTCCCCAAGTGTTTCCTCTCCAATCTTAGTACGTCCAATAGCTTTGTTTCCTCTAGAACACCATCATGATTTATGGTCCCTCCAAGACAAGGTTTACATACTCATTCCTACGCACATCCTAGATATATTAGAACATGCTATCCCAATTCACCTTTGGTCCCACTTTAGGTTTCTATATAATAAGGATACTCCATTCATATGTGCTAATTTGATCCACATATAAGATGATAAAATTACACCACTTATTTATGGGTTCTCTATTTTATTTCAGCTAAAATAAATTTCTCTTTACATGCTCAGGTGCACTACTTTTCAATGGTTGTATAAAATGTTCAGAAAGGTTCTAATCTTAACAATCCTTCATAGCCATTAAAAATTTAATGGTAGTGTCCTATGTACACTTTTTTTGATTATTCACATAATTAGCTAGAGGTTTTGTATATTTACTTTACAAAATTGACATCAATTAAAGGAAAACTTGTCCTCAACAGAGTCCTTTCTAGTTTATGTATGCTCGTATGACTTTTTACTCCCATATCAACCCCCGAGATTCGGAAAACCACTCTAGAAAATGGCTCACATAATCTTTTGTTAATGCCCAATCATGAAAAAGATTTATAGTTAAACTGACCAATAACCAAATCTCTGTTACGCATGTAAAAATTTTGTGGGTGTCGTTCCCTGATCAAAGACAATATGAATGTCCCTAATACTTCCATACATCAACACTGAGAAAATCCACATGTTGTGGGTCCAAAAATAAAAATAAATTCAAAGTGTTGTAAATCCTCCCAATCTATTGGATATGGAAATCCAATGTTCAACAGGCACCATTATTTGACAACACACATCATGCCCGGGTGGCTATATATATGGATCTTACAAAATAGCAATCAATAAATGGAAAATTCATCCATAGGAGAGTCCTCTCCTACCTCTGTACGCCGAAAACATCTCTCGATCCTCATATATGTCCAAAACCTATAAATTTAGGATCAATGAAATTTACTCATTCATGTTTGAAAGATAATATGACATTTTCGGATACTGAATCCCAAATTGGGCACCCTACCCCATCAAGATTGGTAAAATATGTTTGACCTAAAACATCAATAATATGTTTTATTAGAAAGACTGTGAACTGCCCATGAAAAAGGGTCCATACTCACCAAAGTGAAAATCCGAAAAGGGAACATCTGGATAAAAGCTTAGTATCACCTCATTAAAACTACACTTTGTTTGGTTTAGAAAGAAAAAATAGTTCTTAGCTATGAAAATAGATGTAAATCTTATTGGGTTGAAACCCACAAAGGGCAGCCTAAGAAAAAGTCATGTTATACCCTCTAAGACCATGTTAGGATTTCTTAGGAAAAAAGTTGGGTAATAAATAAAAAGACACAAAATTTCATGTTTTTTTCAATAAAACTATTTTAATAGTCAAACTACACTCACCGAGGCCCGAAGCTCGTGCAATAATTAGAGCTCGGTTCAATTATTTTAATTTACCAGATTTGAATCATTGTTTAAAATTAATAGATCATTAAAATGTTGTATATATGATTTATAGTTATCATTTTACATTAATAGAAAAGTAAGAGAAGAAAAATATGAAGGAAAATTGGTTCCATCATATTACAATAATTTTTTTGGGAATCCACAGCTTGGAGCCTCTCCTCATAAGCAGGGCATGAACATTAAAAGAGATGTTCAGCAGAGTCGCAACATTTCCTCAACGATTAATGTGTCTCCTAAATGGCTTGGAGATGATTTAATAAATTTTTAGTCTCGAACACTTCTCTATCCCGATGTTCCATCACATCACTCATTTTTTTGAGGCATGTTCATTCTCCTTTAATCGTTTTCCATCACCCCTCCACAACAATTACTGTTTCCTGGGATCACTCGAATTTAAGACACTGTAGTTTCTAGATCTATTTCTCCACATCATTTTCGGGTTGTTATACCAAGGGATCTTACATCATGAGTTAATTTTGAAACCTCCATACCACTATAGTTTGATTGGAAGCTTCATCAATGAGAATTTTATGTATAGTATCAATATGAATCGTCGACTCTGCCACTGAATGTTGAGACTCAAGCATATCAGTTTCTTCCCAAGAAACAAACTCCTTCCTCACTATATCATGAATACCATGATAGTAAAATCCACCAAAACCCAGGATAATAAAATGGAAATGTAATTTTTGAAGTATTGTTGGATTATCATCCAATAGGGTCTAAGAAATTAATCCCCAAATGTTTTTTCATGTCTTTTGATGGGTGGGATGAAGATCAACCATTCCTTCTAGACCAGTCTCAAAGTCAATTCATGGTGAAGAAATATAGTCAGTAATGAACATCGCATGATAGGGACTCTATTTAGAGGCTACAGTGCGACTCGACCCTACAACGACCGCGTCTCTAGTATTTTCAACGGTGGACAACGTGGGTGAATACGTCATTATTTATAATTTTTGTGGTTGAGATTTTGATAATATGGAGTAAAAAACATCATTAATTCCCACCTCTACAGCAATACCTCTACCTAGAATAGTTGGAACATGTCTTCAATGAATTGTTGATCCATGTGGCCACTCAAGAATACTAAAGACCTAGAGTCATACTCAACTGAAAACGTTATCCTTGAGGATTCCCTCAAAAGGTTTCTTATTGATATAATGCTCATAGGAATATTTATTTTGGATAAGGTTACTGGTCTCAAGGTCCTAGGTTAAGAAAAAAAAACTTCTCTCATAATTGAAAAAATGGTTATAATGGCAGGATCCAAATTTTCACTGGCCACAACATCATGATCCCTAGTGATTGTGAAATTTGTAGAGGTAGAATGAGAATTAAAAATATCAATATCTGAAGTGACACCATCCATAGAGGTAAAGGATGTTTGATTGAGATTTATTGGATCCTCATGATTTACATCCCCTCTAAAATATGATAGGTCTTGGGGATAACCACTTGAATTAGCCCCTGCCATAAAGGCCACCATGTCCCTCTCCATGAGTGTTGGCTCAACATGTTAAAATGATCCCCAAACTCCTAGATGTTCTTCCACTATTGAGGTTGAGATCTTTTGAGCAGGAGTAGGCATGCCTGAAGTGTCGACAATACCCTTAGTCTCTTTGACTAGCCTTGATCCCCTATTGCATTCAACCGCAAAGGAGGGTGGCCCATCCTCTTTCACAAAGGGGACGAGAGATGTATATTCTTGAGTATCCACCATATGGTCTCTAATGGAATTATATGGATCAATGGTTCCCCAAAAATCCATAAGGTCAAAACAAAATCTCTCAAGAAGCCTCTATATATCCCCATTTGGAGCATTCTCCCTCATTTCATCCCAGACTCTCTAGGCATCCAGAAATGTAGTCATGACTGGGATGGCCAAGGATACAAGGTTGGTGGAGGAAGAATAGTGGGTTTTGATAACCAAAAATGTTTCTTGGGTTTCTCTACAAACTCAGAAGCTTGAGAAGATGAATTCATACAAGATTTTGGGAGTAATAAATAAGAATTTTTCGTGGAAGCCATAATAGGTGAGCTAATAACATCTTCAATCTCATCATCATTATATGGTCATAGTATAGAGAGTATATGATACAAGTATTTTCAGTGACCACTTTTGGAATTTATTAGAATCTTGAGGCCCCCAAAGTAATGTTACACCTTCTCGAGACCCTCATCAAAATAAATGTCAGCGGGTGCTAACACATATCCAATGCTCATAAGAGAAACATCCCTAGTTCGATGGTGCTTCCCTAAAGCATGTGGTGATCAATCGTGAGTAGATGGATGACCATTCAAAAGGTCACATTTCTACCAAGACATGGGTAAATCATTCTCGGTGGGAATGGATGGAAGAATACCCATAGAATCTTCAGCATCTCATTAACCTGCCTGTGAGGTCAAGAACCCACCTTTCACAATTTTCCTTAGGGGGAGCCAGGAGGCATTAAAAGGACTTTTAATAGTCATGTGTGGTCAATAAATCCATTTTCTATCTCTTTTCCCTTTTCCCCAGATTCCATTGAAGTTGTAACGATAGGAACCAGGTCAGCTAATTGGCCATTAAGAAATGATTTAACTCATTCCTCTGCATATTGTTTTGTAAGGAAGGGTACAAAATAACTAGAATCCAGAATTATGGCATGAAATTACGTATCCTCTCAGATAAACATTATCCATAGTTGATGGGATATTATTATATTCCTCTGTTGATGGGAATTCTTGAGAGTGGAAGGACATATCCACTTGAAACATTTAAATTGAAGACTAAATCTACAGGGTGCCTATCTAATGCAAATAGCATTCTCTCTGATACGGGAAACCAAGATGCCTTCTCTCAAAGAAAAGAAGTAAGCTCGATTGAAAACGTTTTAGATGCATTATTCACATTGTTCCAGTTGGAGAATCATAAGGATGTTAAGAGAAATGTTCATTGACATTGAGTTGAATCATTAAGTCGTTCTCATTCTTTTTGTTTTGTTCCTCTCTCATATCTTGTGAAGCTCAAGACACTGGCATAACCCCTCTAGTACATTAATTTTATGGTTGTAGGTTTAAATTAGGAATTGGTAAGTAATTGAAAAAGGTATAACCTCCTATTTGGGATCTCATCCATCCCCAAAGAAATTGGAAGGGCCCAATCATTTGGTAATGTGGTCCCCTCAATAATCTGACCCAATAGGAGATAAATTGTGGCCAACATTGGGATTCCTAAATTGATACATCTACTGGTAGCGAGTAGACTGACCATAATAAATGATGAGACCCTCACACTACCAGAATCCCATACTGGGAACATCCAACAGCAAAAAACATGGCTAAGAAGGCTGCATGATGAAATAATTGATCGAAGTCAAGGATGAGACCCATCCATACTCATGAATCATCCCTTATTCTATGGTGGGACAATAGGTTCCTTCTACCCCCTGAGTTTTTTTAGGATACATCTTGGGTCTCCACAGATCTAGCTCAAGACCAATATGCTTAACAAATCCACTATACCCTTCATCAAAAAGAATTTCTTGATTCAAGCATATATCAATTTTCTTCAAAATATCTTTCACCTGAACGATTAGTTTCTTTGAAAATGAGAGGTTCTATCCTCTTCATTCTAAATAGAGGAGGGGTGTAAGAATTATTCATACATATCACCAACAATAAGGACTCACAAGATTACCTAGATTTCCCCATGATGGATGATGACCTCCCTATGGGTTAGATATAAGGAATTGGTGTCTGTACTCCTAATGATAAGGAGATATGAAATAATGTCTATGGGATGGTGAGTGTAGATCTGAGATACCCATGCACCCTCATATAGTCCCATGGTCTGAAACACGGTTTGAAATTCTTTTCCACTATAGAAAACCAAAAAGGCTACCCCATTTTATGTCGAATAAGCCTTCAGCGCAAAGATCCTTATGAGATAACCAACCATGCTGATCATTTTTTGTAGCCATCTATAAAATTCTCTCATAGCAGTGATCTGTCTTGTCTAGATTTTATGGTACCTCCTCTAAATTTTGAGCTACATATCTCAACAAGGTCCTAAAGGAAATATCTCTCTGATGGTACCTACCCTTGGAATAAATCAAGGCATTTTGGATAAATGTGTTAATTATCCATGCAGTAGGACGATCTATTAAATTTGGCATTGGGATCGCTATATAAAACAATATGAAAACCCCATAACAAGGAATCCAATCTGAAGTAGGTTATTCACATTGAATCATTGTAGGAAGATTATACATAGATTATTTTAATGGAACAACCATAATTTTTTCATTTACCAAATATCCCATGTCCCTCGAACATTCTTCATCAGTAGAAAGAGGGGTAGTAGTAGTAGCATCATAAGGAGTTGGGACCGTAGTGTATGCCTAGGAAAGATCCATTGTAGCCTAAACATAAATAACCAAAAAACATACAAAATGGATATTCTAATAATTTTTTTTGGATAAAATCCAAAAAAATGGATAAAGGACATAAAAATATGTCTGTATGGGTCTCTGTGTACTATTCCCAAAAATGGAATGTTGTAGTCCTATCCCACGTGTTGTATGATACATGAAAGAAATCCAAGAACGCTACACGATAAACAGATATGATCAACGAGTAAAACCATGGTATGAGACACTCTTTCAAGGTGCTGGCCCACTGAGCATTGGACAAAAAACATAAGGGTTCTCAGAAGGTGGATACTATGAACCAAGGCCCCTCCCAGTCCATATTAAATGTTGTTATTGACACGTTTATGTTCAGAAAATTAATGTATAAAGTTCACTTCGTCGTTTCAGGCTTAGTGTGTGGGACACGCAATCCATGTCAAATTATCCTATGTGGGGGTCAGGATTTTAGTTTTAAATTCCACAATTTCGTTTGTGAAACCCAAAATCCAATTCGTGGTTAGAAGGTGTGGTGAAATGTTCTATCCACAACACGTACAAAGTGGTTCATGAGAAAGTATTTCACAAAATACATAGTATACAAAGGAATATAATGTAGATGGAGATATGAGAGCACTTTTCACCATGGGAAATGGTAAATGAACAATTACACGGACCCCTATATATAAGTGTGGTACCCTTTTACCAAACATATATGTTCGACTGTGAACAATTTTTGTTTTGGACTACTTCAACATCAAAATAGTTTCCTCTTTATTTCTAATGGACCCCATTTGGATGGGGTAATTTTTAGGTTCCTAAAAACATCTCTAAGGGATGAAAAAAATCTCCCAATAACTTTGTGGAATGAATAAAGCAATCTTAAAAGTCTTACAATGTGGATGGGCATAAATAGAGTTGACAAATTCATGTAAAAATTAATAGAACTAAATATCTCGAAGAGTTTTTAGGTGACCCACATACCATCACCCGGAAGGGTTCATAGACTGAATGAATTGGGACCAACCAGTACACCGAACGAACCGCAAGGTGCTGGCCAATAGAGTGATGGCCTCTGAACCCAGGCACTCGTAGACTGCATCCCTGAGGGAATTAACTATGTGTAGGCCATTTTCATACTGAATGATGAACTCAATAGTTCTTGGTCAAATAAAATTGGAAAGGTTACATGAACAATGACATGCGAACCACAACCTCTGCAAACCATGATTGAACAAGTCATCTATGGGTCATGATATCTCTTCATGGGATTCTGAAAATTGTGCCACATGAACATAGATAAGATTTCCCACAATTCTCTAATAATGGAACACATATGAAATTGATAAGGAAAAGCAAAGAAATAATAGAGGAGGCAACCAAGGATGGAAGAAATAATTCATAGAGGATTCTATCTTTAGTCTCCAATAATCGAAAAAACTCCAATTATAATCAAAATTTCCACGGGTATAACAATCCGTGAACCATAAAAAGAAGAACATAATGATATTTTGAGAACCGAGAAACTAATTGGTGAAATCAAAAACCACATATTCATCGCAGATGAACTCTCTGTGAATGTTAGTCCCCATGAACCTCCTTTGATATGGAACTCCATGATGTGTATATATATGAGGATATACCCCGATGCCGCATACAACATAATTATGTGGATGGAACCCATAGCGACATGATAGACCACATTCAAGATTGCATACAGTTGTGGTGCGCAATGGTCCATGCCTATTCCCATGTACTACCTTTGTATATGGATGACCCTTTTACTCGCATACCACTATGGTATGCAATGCTCCCCCCATCTCGCATAAGAAAACAGTATACATAATGGGGTGTCTTCAAGTATTCTTTCCTCTGGCTCCAATCTATCCGCTTCTATTACCATCCAGCCATAAATTTCCCATCTACAAACAAGTCCTCTGGATCCACGAAAAGTCATCCTCCAAAGCCACCAAAAAAATATGATAGGATCATCAGGCGTATCAGCGTGCCCCATTGAGTCTATATACCCATGGTAAGAAGAGTCATGAATGCTCTCCCCACGATGATTCATACTCCAGGGTTGTCTGTAATTATACATTACCATGGTATCCTAGAATACAACCATGGGATGATTACACAAAACTCCCCATTCTAGGGATTAAGGGTTATCCCTTGATATACCATTAAATGAGGAATGGTGATCAGTAGAAGAGGTTATGTTCACGTATCCTTATCACAACAGTTGACAGTCCTCCCCTTTTCCATAACATGTTGTATGGCACTCCCATTGAGGTATGTACCCAATCAGCCAAGGCCCAAGCTGCATGACCTCTAATGTCATCCCACATTAAAAGGTTCTTCTCTCCAGCCCTATCCTAAGTTTCCACCAGCCACTTCCACTGCAGGCCCACCCTCTCCCATTAGCAGGAGATAAAGTGTGTGGATGGTTGGATATCCTGCATCATCTTGTTTGTCACACCTAGCATGAGTCGCATTAGATTCTATATTTGTGATGAATACAAAAACAACCAATTCCAGAACTACGATAACACTAATTCCTATTCAGATCAGGATACCTAGGTTTCCTTCTTGAATGCCTCAGCTCAAAATGGTAACCCTCGGAAAGGGTTCACCCATCATGTTCTCTCAAAGGGGAATCAACCATGTGTAGAACCCAAACAAATCATAAAATATGAGAACTATAATTCCTATTCAACCTAGGATACGTAGGATGAATGCTTGAATTCTTGAGCTCAGATGTGTGCCCTTCGGAAAGGGTTCAACAAATCATGTCCCCTCAAATGATATGCTTCCATGCGTAAGCCCCCAGGTTTCTCGAACTATGTGGGACCTAATTCCTCTCTTGAGGATACATAGGAAGACCATATTTTGGGTATGATCCGAACATCAAGTCACCATCCATACCACTTGGATGATGATAAAATCTAGAGTGCCTTATTATATGGATTATGTCAGCATTATCTCCGTAGCATCAAATCCATGTATGCATATGATGATCCTTCGAACCTGGGGTGGCCCGTTTAAAAACTCTTCAGGAATGAACTAAGGATTCAAGAACATATGAACATGACATAAATATAAAAGAGAGTCCCATAATAGGAAATAATCCTCCCCATAGGGTGCGGTGAGCCCAAATTCTCATCCTCTCGACCAATGGAGTCCTTAAGTTTTGTAGTCCAAATAATAATCCAACGAGTGCCAGCATTGGAAAGCAGGTCCATGAATCATGGATTCATGGGTCGTTGGGTATTTATGGCCCCATGAATAAACCTTTTGGAGATCATCCAGGGATGTTGTATCCTAATAAGATTGATTTCACAAGTACTTGACCCCATGTATTTCCTGCTGGGACCATTCGATTGTGGCTCTTTCTTCTCAATATAGATTGGATAAACTACCCAGTCCCCACAGGGTCCATCCAATCCTCCTTTAAAGGATGACTATATGAATCAGGATGATGAAAAAAATGGTGAACCTAATGAGAAACTATATCTACTATGATATATTTGTGATGATTCTTGTCTGACCATTTCATCGTATCCCTAAACACTTACCTCGGGTCAAAACAATTTTGAAAAAAAAATATACACATATTTTGAAATCATTTTTCACCACCATTTTGTATGAAATTATTTTTATTTTAAACTATTTATTATATTTTTAATAAATTTTTAATGTTTTATTTAGATTGGTCTTATAGTTTATATTTTATTTTCCTTCAAAGTGACATACTTGAATCCTTAAAAAATTTCAAGTAGGTTCCATTGAAAGCCTATAAAATGTAAATTATAAGATAAATCTAAATGACACATAAAACATTGATTGATAATATAATAAATATTTGAAATAAAAATAAAAAATATATATGTATAACAAGCCAGAAATAATTTACATGACATAATGTTTGTTGATTTAGAACCTAACATTAAAACTTCAAAGTGTTTATGCTCATAAAATATAGCATAAATAAAATATATATGAATTTTAAGACATTTACTATGAAAATAAATATTAATTGAAAATTAAAATAATTTTATAAAATAATAATGAAATTTTTACTTATAGAAGAATTGTTTCCATAAAAATAATTTAAATGTATAAATATTATGTTTTGAAACTGAAATATTTTGTTCCGTTAAAATAATTTCCCATCATCATTTTTTATGAAATTATTTTTATTTAGAAATATTTCATATATTTTCTATCCATGTTTTATGTTACATTTTTGTTTTTCATATATTTTAAATCTTATAAGATTTAAACGTCACCTACTAGATACATTATTATGTTTCAAATACCTGATTTTGGATGCCTTTAAAATATAAAATATAAATATATTTGAATTATTTGACATTAGAAGTATATAATAAAAAAATTGTATGAGAATTCTAAATAAAACATAAAAAATGGATGAAAATAATATAAAATAGTTGAAAATGACTAAAATTTAATTAATATAAATGTCTAAAAATAAATTACACAACCATAAAAAATTATTGATTAAAAACATATCATTTACAATTAAAAAAATCAATGCATATAAAATATAGTGTAAATAAAATATATATGTAATTTAAGACATTAAATGTGATAAAAATAAACTAAAAATAAAAGGAACATCAAAATAATAATAAATAATAATTATTAATTATATTATTATTGTTAAATGTTATGAATTAATTTTATAATAAATAATAATTATATTTTAAAATAATTAACGAAATTACAAAAATAATAAATAATGATGAAGATAATTTAATTCATAACATAAATAATATATTAGTTAATAATATATTTAAAATTAAATATTAATGAATGTTTTAAGATAGAAAACATAACTGTTAATAATAATCTTATTATTAAGAATTTATAATTAAATTATTAATCATATATAATGACTAAAATAGTCATATAGTCAATATTTTAATAACACATATATTTGTTAATAAAAATTTTATATATTATATATAATAGATATATTTTTGAATTTAATAATACTAAATTATAATATCATTAATAATGTTATTAATTAAAAATAAACATTATGTCGAAATGATTATATGAATAGTATTATTATTTATTAATACTAATATTTAATTATAATATAATTCTAATTTATTTGGCTAAAAATAGAAAATATTTTATATTTTAATAAATAAAGAATTATATTTAATCTTTAATAATATCCATTTTATTATTTATATTTTTAAATATTTTATTTATATAATATTAATAATATGAATTTATTGATATTATTTTTGTAAAATGAATGTTATTATTTGAATCAATATTATTGTTTATAAAAATGGGTTATATATTTAAACAAATAAAATCAAAAAATAAAAAGGAATGGGGTTTTTGAAAAAGAACTCTCATTAAATTTTTTTTGAAGAAGGTGTTGTCCATGGCACAACCATATTGACCAAATTTTTCAAGAAGGTGATTTCTCAGACATCAGTTTTTTTGTAAATTTTTTAAGAGGGAACTATTTCAAACAGCACACACCCAAATACCAAAATGGAAGATAGTTCCATTGATACATTTGAAATTTGTTTCCCAAATTCATTATTTTCAGAAAATGCTTATAAAATTCATTTATATAGGCCATTTTCCCTGAAACGTATTTATTTCAAAGTGTTAACTTGCAAATGCATGCTACATAGTGTGCTCCTCAAATAAGATCACATGATCATGATAGCACACAATTTACATACCATCAACATAACTACCACATAAATTAAGTATTTAGTGTGAGGTCAAAGTCATCAATGTTGAATATTTTATTATTAAGATGCTGTTGAAGATCATATACAAAATCAAGATATAAAAAGTATCACTATTTGAGTATTTCATTATAGTGAATAAACAAATGAAACACATTGGCTTTCATAACTCATCATGTGTTCTAGTATTACGATATGTGGTCTTCCTCATGGATTGTATATATAGTGAATCCTGAATGAACAATTTTAAAATATAGTGAATAAGAAAATATATTTCTTGTTTAATGAGTTTTATACAACACATGTTTTACATCACTCAATTCAATGATGTTTTTTCATGTATATGATATACTATTCATTTTGACCACAAGGAATCTACTACATAATTCCATACATTTATTCAAAAAATACTCCCCGGTTGTCAACCATGATGAAGTTATATAGAAATTATGCACTGTAAGGGATAACCTTTCACACCAATAGTGACTGAAGTAATGTTAATATTATTATTTTTAAATATTATTTTGCACTTATTTTTCTATTTTCATAGGCATGTATTTTCTGATGTATTGGATAATATTTTAAAACTATAACAAAATGATCATTATTAAATAGTTACAATCACTTAGTGAACATAATGAAGGATTATAAACTTCTTTTTCACAAAATTTTTAATTTCAGTTTATTTTTTTTTATTTTCTGATACTCTATTGTGATTATATTTTGAGATTGTCATTAATATTATGGTATTATTTGTTTCTTATAGTTGTGATATTGATTTAAAAGTATTATATAATCTCTAAGGATTATATTTTATTTATTATAATGTCATTTGATGCAGGAATATAAGAGCATGGAAATATCATGATAAGGATCACACTATTTTAAAGTATAGGAAATGGGTATATTTTCATGTTTATTATTTTTTAATGTAGTGTTAAATGATTTTTTCTCAAGATGATTCCACATGATTCAGAATATATTAGAGTTAATAAAGAGTAGATTAGATGTTCAAACATTATTGTGAAATCTTGATTGAATAACACGAAATAGATTATTCATTTTAGATAATATTACAGAATCATTACATATACAACTTCCTTTGTTAATGTGAAATATATCCATGGGAATCAACAAATTGATCTATTTCTACTAAAGAGATTAAATATATATCATCTATTGTTTTATTTTCTGATTCAAAATTGTTTTGAACACTATCAAAATATTATAATGTGTTACTCTTTTTGTTGAAGTGATCAAGTTGCATCGATTATCTATGTGATTAATTTCTTACTCATATTCATTGTTGCCTCTATTCTTATTTTTTGGGTTTTCCCTGGTATTAATTTTAATTTTTTCCGAAAACAAATCCAGTCCACTAAGGTTATACCTTTTATTCAAAAGGAATTTTGGTTGGAGACTCCTGATAAAACTTATGGTTGGGTTGGGTTATGACTGTTGAACAAAATTAAGGTTGGTTGTTGTGACTCTTATAAATGTTTTTTGGGTTATATCTCATGGTGATCAATATTTATATCTATAATTAGGTTATCACACCCTATAAAAATGGTGTTTTATTATGGGTATGAATCTTCTCATTAAGTGAAGAAAAATAAAGTGTATATGTAGGATCTTTGTGATATGAAAAAATATAAAATATTTTTTGTTCTTTCTTTATTTTATTCTGGATTATTTTTTCATAATTTGATATTAACAATAAAATTAATTCTCAATATTCAAATAATTTAATTCTTTACAAAATAACCCTCTCCATGTATTGTAAATGTACTATTTACAGTCGCATTAATATTTGAGTTTAAATTTTTTATTAGTCTAATAATATTGATTTTACTAATTTTCTCAAAGAATGAGTTTTCATCCCCTCTTTAGTTCATATCGGTATCTCAATTGGACTAAAACACTAATTATAAACAAACTATGATGAGGAATACATAATATTTCATTCACCCTTATGGATTTGACACCATATTACTCTCACCCGAATAAATAATAACATCATATGTAACATATAGGTACGATCGTACGCTTCCTTAGTCTATCTATGTCGAGGGAATATATGTCACCCTCATCATATGAGAGGATAAACCCCATCATGGTTACTCTTCAAATGATGAAATTATTAGAATTATAGCAATATTCCTCATACTATTCAATCATAAATAATTGCATAAGAAATGTATCGAAGTATTAAATTTCTCATTCTATGTACCTAGACAACCTCTGGTATAGAAAAATACATATAAGATCAAAACAACATTATTCTACCAAAGGAATTGTTTGTAATAATCCATGTCGTATACTTCATGGTCCAACTTGTATATAAAATCATTTTTCCCGTAAGAATATATATGGTATCCTGATGATATAGTCATACTGACTGTAAACCTAACATTTGATTAAAATAAATATTACTCAAGGATAGAGATAAGTTAGAGATAACACAAATTCATTATTTGAGAATCCAGTTATTATTACACATTAATAAATATATATCAATTTTTATATATAAATGAAACTAACACAAAAGAATGATAAACTGGATATTTCTTCTTGTATAAAATGATACATTTTTTACTAAATATTCATTAATAATACATAATAAAAACATACATATGTTAATGCCTACTCATAAAAAATATGATATACTTTCCAATTACACATATAGTTTTTGTAATTTCATGGGTTTTGTTGTACTCATTACACATCTATTAAATTAATTCCACATCTCTATGTGACCAAATGATAACAACCTCTCACTAATCTATTATTTGAGTAACATATATGAAGCAAATTATTTTGAATAATAGTGAGACTTATGAATCATATACCAAATGTTCAACTCCTTAAAAATACTCAATCATCTTTACTCCACTACATGTAATATTATGATGTTAATAACTTATGAAATATATAAAGAAATACTTAAAAATAATTTTTCGTCCTTCTTGGAACCATTTTAACAAACTTTTATCACATAAATGTTATATTTCATTTTATGTTTGGACTAATAAAATTCATTATTTATTAACTTTTAATTTCTCAAAGTCCAAACATACCCCACTTGCATCTTCAACAGTATAAAACATTATATGTTCTCTTAATCACATTCACTAAAACTAAATGATTTATCATATCTTACATTTATTTTGATCTCCATTTTTTTTACAATATTTATAAGTATATTATTGGTGCTATATACCAATAAAAACAAAAAAAAATTATTTATCTAACACAATTTACTAACATAGATATTCCACAATGTTTATATAAAATCATTTTGGTATCAAACCACACTAAATATAATATAATCATTATTTATACTTCTTAAAACCTAATTTGGGTTTGAATGACCAAAAATTGGCACTTATAGAATCATTTCATGTTATACTAAGAATAATTTATTCTTCTAGTTTTAAATTTTACAAAGATGAACTACAAATATAACATTAGAACCTGAATATCACATGTATAATACATATTCTCTCAATATATTGAGAAAATACCGTAAACATTTCTTGAACTCATAAACATTTTCAAAATATTTCCATCAATGAAAAATGAATGGATTACATAGTCATAATAATCCTTAATGAATACACCAATTTCTACAATCTATATCCAATAATATTGAATATATAAGTGGAGGCAGAAGTTCAATAGGTAATTTTAAATATAAAGACATAGTTCATTTTATGTTACTCATAATAATATAGATACTTTTGATGAAGAACATAAATAGTATGTTAATCGGGAAGGGTTTACTCCAACACATAGAACTTCTATTACTTGATAATTTATATTACGTTACTAGTTTTAAGAGTTTCTTACATTAAATCCATTATTTTTGACAAATGATAGCAATGTCATTTTTGATTATGATGATTCCATTTATATAAAAAATATTTTACCAGATTATTATCTTGTTTTAAATTTATTTAATATAGACTTTTAATAAATGTACACACATTAAAATGATGAACTATTTTAAATTTATCATATCCACTTGTGGTCCAAGCCCAATATTTCCCCATAACATGCAAGGGAAATAATTTAAATATTCCCTTATTATATTTGGTAGAAAATAATTTCAACCATATCATATATTAATCTTGGATAGTTGAGTGGAAAACTCTTTTTCAAATCCCTCACATGGATCTTCTCAAATCCATTCATCTAGTATTATAACAGTTATGTTATGCTTGTTAAGTGTAAAAAATGTATATTAAGAGAATGGGGAAAAAATATTTTGGTTTATATCATTACATTCATACCATATACATAAGATAATACAAGGGAACTTAGTTATGACATGAACTACAGGGATAGACGATTAAGGTCATGGAAAATGTTGTTTTGGAAGAAATATAACACTTATTATTAATGTATGGGTTAAACTCACTATCGTATCTTATGTATTCCATAAATATAATTTAATACTTCAAAAAAATAGTTTGGATTCTTATTCCTTCCACCAAATATATATTTTTAAACCATATCGATTTGTAACTCTTTATACAACTCATAACATTTTTTACAAACCCAATTTATCAGATAACTATATTTTTTCACATACTAATGTAACCCATGCATATGTTATCTAATACCAATTCATATAAACTATTATACTTATATTAACTCAAAAATCTTCATAATAGTATTCCTAGAGTGATAGATAACCAGCCCCCACATTTCTAGACAAATCATAATGCTTGAGGATAGTGAGTAGTCTCACCCAATGCACATACACCTATGGATACTTTGCACCAAAATATAAATCAATTCAATTATAACTATAAAAACTAATATATATAAATTATAACTAACCTTTAAATTCTAGATCATAACTTAATAAAATCCAAATTCAATATAGAATAGAACTAAATTAATTATCATTTATAACATGAAACTCCTTAGATACATGTATAGAAATTTAGGGAAGTAGTAAAAAAATTTAAACAGAAGATTAAATCCATTTATATTATAAACAATTTATATAGGGGAATAATAAAAAATGGAATAAAATAAATAAATGAACAATTAAGATATTTAAACATGAGATAAACAATATATGATCAATATATAAATAATAATATTTTTAAAAACATTATAAATTATCCATAAATTATGGACATTACATATTTAAATAAAAATAACAATTTTTATTTATTCATAATATAAACACATTCATATTTCACACTACATGAATTTTACATTTAATTTTTGATATTTTAAGAAATATAATACTTTTATATTTAGAATATATTATCTTAATAATTTACATTATCTAAATATATTATATTTAATATTATTTAATCTTTTATCATATATATAATCTTAAATAATTTTGATTTGGTTTTGATAATTTCCCAAATAAGGCCTTTTATTTGAAAAAATGTTATTTTTAAATATAAACAATATATATTTTGGAATTATTTAGTAATTTATAATTTTTATTTAAATTATATATTTAATTTCTATAGAAACACATTATTTCAAAATTTTCATATAATTTGAAAAATATATTTCAACACCAACTTTATGTATTTTTATTATTTAATTAAAAATGATTCATAAAAATTTAAATAATTAATTATAATTAATTTATAATTAATTAATTTATAAACCTATATATAAATAAAAAAATAAACCAATTTTTTTAAAAATTTACAAATAGTTAACAAATCATATAATTCAAATCATAATCAAAATTTATGAAAAATAATTTTTTCTTACAAATAATTTTCAATGATATGGGCATATATTACTATAAAATTATAATTTTCAATAGAACTAACCCATTTAGAACAATCAATCATATTTTATGATATATATCTCTTGTTTCTACTAATGATTTTTTACATTGTCCAGTGTAACCTAAACTCTTCATGCAATAATAATCATATTCAATGATAACGCATTTATAGAACATAGAAAACTATGTGAATTAGTCTAAAAAGGAGTTACATGCATCCCAATAATGACTTACACTTGAAATATATCCCATGCATGAGTTTAATCACCTGAAACCATATTAAAACATTTTATTATATGAAATGTATCAAAATTATTATACGCTTTTGTATTTTTTAGAACTCCTTTGACACCATCGTACACTACGATGTGATATATCATACACTATGATATATCATAAAATAGAGGAGGTGAACTGTGTCATTTCCCACAATATTCCATGTCATATGGAAAAACCCAATCATATCCTATGATATCTCATATCATAAAACCAATTAAATAATAAATTATCAATCATATTTAATGATATAGAATGTGATAGTAATACAATATCGAATATCCTTATATTACAAACATTCATTATCTATTCAAATAAAAAGGGGAAACTCTGATACAATTGAATGGTTTCTTAAAATCAAGTAAAACTCTTTAATCATAATATATGAAATTAGAAACCACAAATCTAAAGATCACTATTTTTTAATTCGAAAACAATGTTGTAAATAAAATTAAGAAATTGATGTGATGTGTACCATACACCAATGTTAATACAACTATATCTATAAAAAGTGTGCATCATAAATATATCAAAAGATTAATACTAAGAATTATCTCTTCATAGTATATCCTCATGTTGACATTAATCTCCCATTACATGGGTGGAAATTTCCTTCACCCTTTAACCTGATATTTCCTCATAATGTAAAGAATAAAAATAGAAAAATTTGAAAAGTTGTGATGATTGATATGTGGAACGATAGGTATAAAATATATCCATATCATTGATAATTCGTATTTATATTTATATTTGAATATCCATGATTTTTTCTTTTATTATCTCATATGTTATAATAGATATGAGTTATGCATGCAGTCGTTTCATGCAATCTTCATGTGAGTGTATCATTTAATCCTATCATGTTTTTAACAATATAAAAGTCATGATAAACATGATATAAAAAAATATTTTAGATTAATATAAATTTATGACTATAAGGTGGATAATACAAAATGATTTGGTTTGTTTGGACATACCTAATTATTCTAATTTGATAGCCAAAGGTAATAGAATAAAAGGATATATTTCTCCTTTCAATATGCCAAAATTATACCCTATGACTAGTTCATGGTATTGACAAGTTATATTATAACATTCATTATGGTATAACCACATCATCTCATATAATATATTCTAGATGAATCATAATAAAGTAGGCTTCATGGAATATATCCATCACATACCACATGTATGTTATCCAAGATACACAATACATGTGGTCAGATCACATCAGTTGATAGAATATGAAAATATAGGTTAGGTTATTAATGATAAAAGTATAAAAAATAAGAGAGAGTCCTAGGAATAAAAAATAGAGAACACAAGAAAATTATAGATTATCATTGGTTTAGAAAGAGTCTTCCAAATTGTTTTAGTAGGTCCTGTATCATCCTGTGTACTCTTGTAGTACAATTCACCTAAGGGCCCTATAGGCCAAAAAATGGTCTTTCAGGCATTGTATTAAAACAATATGGTCTCAGTCCATCAGTAAATGTAATGCAGCTCCCTCTAAATAGTTATAAATATGTATTTTCTTTAAAAATAAATGAGGCATCATCCCTAAAATAAATTAATGGAACTATTATGAAGTCATTAGTATATCATGAAAGGGTGTTCTTTAAATAAATACTTGTGTATGATCAACTCATATGTATTATAAAAATATTTGTAATTTAGTGGGATTTTTTCATTTATTGTCCCATAAATTTTTCCATACATATTTAATTAATACAAGATGTTATTGAATCAAATTATAGATGATCCAATTATATTTTTTCATCTATTTAATTCCAAATTTCACATTCCATCGACCTAATAATTTTGTTTAAAAAACCATGAAATTACATATTTTTTCTATACATTTCCTCGTAGATATAACACGGTATAATTTGGTACATTACTGCATAGAATAGAGGGAGTTTATTATTCAAAAAAGATATATTTTTAACATATTTAATTGGTGATGTTTTTAGGGATATGTGATTTGAATGTTTTTTGGTCAAATCTAAATAAATCTATTAAACTCACCCATAAAAAGAAAATTTCAAAATTTCAAAAAGCTCATCAATGATTTTATTTTCCCACACTTTTATGTATTATTCCCATATAATTTTATTGGATAACGCCAATTTTTCATATTCTTTTAGTTTTATTCACCCATTATGATAATCATTATTTTATTTTATTTTAGAGAATGTTTATTCTAAATGGTTGAATGATATGAAATCGAACAACTATATCTTCTGTTTGAACCATATATATTCATTTTTCGAATGAGATAGATCAAAAGAAAGTATTACATTGTATATAATTTCCAATGTGAATAAGAGAAAATGAAATTCCAAAGTAAGGTGACTATATATTGTGGAAACCGATAAGGAATCGAGGTAAACACACCCATAATTATGACAACCTCCCTAGACTAAAATAAGATCACATGTATTATATAAGAGGTGGAATGATTTTTTCACTATACTAAAATAGTGGAATTCTAATTGGAAGTTACAACTTTGGAAAAGATGGTTCCCCGCATAAAGCCTTCTACAAACATGATGACTTTTTTCTTCTAGGGGGGGTATGTAGAAACGCGTTGATGGTGATTCCTACTGAGGATTCTTCATTTCTCATTGAATTGAGGATAATTTTTGGTGGATCTAGTCTAAAGGGCTTCAAACACAAGAACTATTTTAGTAGAAACCCAATATTAATTATAGGGTTTTTGCTTCACAGTTTTGATTTTATTAAATTAAATATTTAAAATTTCACCCAAAAAAAGGAAATGAAAGTATTTGTCTAATGGGGAGGAAAAAAATTATTTAGGAAAAATATATACACACACACATCATAAATAACTCATTATTAAAGGGAGTGTACATATTACACATTCTTTTTTATATCATTTCATATTCTTTCATGTAATTTACATCTATCTAAATAAAATAGCAAGGGAGTGGGTATAGTGTGTGTAATATTGTAATTATCACTTTATAATTATATCAATCAGTTCTATAGAAGATGTATCATTTTAAAATCAATTAATCCTTTTTCTATGAACATAGATAGTGGATTTTAAAAGAAAAGGATTTAGGGGAACCATAATATGACTTTTTATTGATAATATCATTGAAATCTAAAAAAAATTATAGGTATATACTTACTACGTAGAAAGTGGTGATAAAGGATGATCCAAGAGATGGTATGGTGTGAAGTGTTGAGAAATTATAACAAACCCAAAAAAAGAGACAATAATGAATGAGAAAATGATAGATTTTGAAGAGTGAATGGTGGTTTAATGTTGAAAGTGAAAGCTCGTGAAATATAAAGATAAGGAAAGTGGGAAATGATGAATAAGGGATTTATTTATGTGAAACATTCGATTCTAAATTGTTGAAATATATTATTTTTTATGACTATTAATAAGTTGTTCAAAGTAAGCTATGAAAGAAGTAATTGAAACAACAAGTTATCATTAATGATCATCCCGGAAAAAGTGAACTCTCTAATGACTTATATTTTTAAAAATCCTCATGATATGGATGATTATCCACATAGAAGGTATAAATTAATACATTTTCATTTAATGTACTATGATTGATACTTTAACTTCCATGGATTCACTGCCCTTAAACTATTAGTTCAGGAAGTATTTTAGAACAAATGCTTTTAGAGATGAGAGAAATAATAAAATTAGTGAAAAAAATATGAAATACTATTTATAGTAAAATAAAAGAATTTAATTCATTCAAACATGTTTCTTTAAAATATTTTAACTGCAAATAATAATAAAAATTAAAAAATTTCACAAAATACATCTAAATATATATAATAAAATGTAAATAGAAATGAAAAGTGACTTCTCTATTATGTTTTATCCCCTCAATCAATATCCAATTCTAGAAAACACTTCTCAAATTCGTCCCCACACCTTTGGTAAAAATATTAATTCCTAAATAGTTATATTTAGAATCACCCTGCGTGAATAACGACTACCCACATATGTGCAGAATCCAACCCTTGTAAAAATGAAATCATTCACCAACATCCATCATTATAGCTCATAGTCATCTCCCTATGTCGAATAACTGGTCTCTATATGGTTTGGGTTATTGAAGATCATGTTATCTATAAAGAATCAATATGGACTCCGAATGAAATACTAATTGGTCCACAAGTGCTTCTTGATACATATAGTGTAACTCAAATAGATTTTCCCCCAATAAATGTTACGGACTCATAGGGGATCCGGATTCACTATGTTTTTTACGTAGAAAGAATAGAGATATTAAAATTATCACTTTATTGAGTATGTTTTGATCTTTCCGTTGATTCCAAAAAAGAATATGAATTTAGGGCTTCTTTTATTTTAAATTTGTTCACAACATTATGTTGATTATACTATTATACAAGTAGGACTGGTCTTTACACCACATAAAAATAAAATATTGTCTTTATTTGAGTATTATATAAACATATTACCTCATTTATAACATCAATATTACCTTTATAAATAAAATTAGAGGCACAAATTACCCTTACATAGTTATTGAAATTTGTGATACTTCCTTCATGAAATATTTAATTGATTGACTGACATGTATACTTTGATTCAATGTTACACAAGATATCCATTGTTATAAATTCAACACATCAACACTATTATTACTCAACCATGGATATAGACTCTCAATAAGAAAATACCAATTATTCTATTACAACATATTCAATGATCTTGTCATGTGAATTCATCTCTTAAGCGCGATATATAGTAATAGAAAACTATAGGGACCCATCATCTTTAATTTAATAAAAACCTATAAACAAATATATGATGATGAATATCAACCCCTCTAAAATTTCTTTTCATCGTAATATCAAGATCCATATTTTCAAGAATCGTCTTGTATTCTTTTATCTTCATTAAAAATATTTATTTTATCGATGATTTGGTTATTCTATACATGTTGATCTTTGACACAACTGCCTCCTCCCTTCAAAAGTTCCTGACTCAAGCTCTTCATCGACTATCAACAATTATTTTACTTCCAATTCCTCAATAGTAATTGGAATCATTAACCATAGTTGATATTTTGGATATTTGGAAAAGTGTGAGTGAATTCTCATATACCTGCCATAAGACATATTAAAATGGAAGATAATGATGTGATAAGAAAATTTTTAATGTACTGTGCAAAAAATGATTTCATATGAAAATGAAATACAAAGTCATGAAAAATGTAAAGTACATAAAAAAATAAAGAGTGTATTATTAAAATAATAAATGTAATATAAAATTTATCTTTTTAATTTATTCAATAAATTTTCAAACAATAGATAATATTTTTTCCAAAAAATATATTTAATATAAAACCATGGAAAATTTAAAATTTAAATTACAAACACCAAATTCTTATAATATGATTACAAATTACTTTTCAATGATTTTCTAGGAAAAGAAAAACTATTATAGATCATAATTATATTAATAAATTAATACAATAATAATTTAATCTATTTGTTACAAGAAATACCGTATTTTTCAAGATATTCAATGAATAACAATTTCAATATAGATTAAACACTATTAAAATACTCTATTTTAAATTATAAATTTACCTTGAAAACAAAATTATTAATTAAAGTATTTGCGGAAAACATGTATTAAAATAATTTCGTGAGAAATTATTCTATATATAATATTTTTCATGTTTTCAAGTAATTAATATTTAAAATTTTTGGGATGTAAATTATTATAAAAAATGATTTTTTCAACAAATTATGATGTTATTCTCTTTATTTTTATTGGCCAGGAAATCATCCTCTAATTAAGATAGAATTGTGTACTAAAAAAATTATTATCCAAAATTTGTTTTCATATTTATAAAAAATTATTGGATTTTAAAAATTTCAAAATATTAAAAAAAAAATCATTTTAAATTTAAATGATCTTACAAACTTTTATTTTCCTATAAGTTGAATATAGTCACATAATAAAAAAATAATATTTATAAATAATTTAATGATGAGTGTGTTTAGTAATTAAAAACATGAATAATTAGATCACTCATTATTTTTATCTTAAAAATAAAAAACGTTCAACAATTAGGAGTTTATTTAATATCTCATATAAAAATAAATCTTGAACAATATAATTCAATTATAATGTTCATAAACAATTAAAATTTTAAAACATGATCACAACATTTCATCAAAATTAATAATTTTTATGATAGATATGTAAATTATGTTACTAGATTGAATCCATTTGGGAATAGAAATGATTAATTAATCAATACAACAAAATAGTCATAAAATTAGATAAATGTTCAGAAGGATTGATAAATAAAATTTATTCTTGAAAATTATTCAATTTTAATAATTTTTAATGGAATATGGATAAGATATCAACGAAATATTGTTTTTCACATTTAAATACCAATCCCCAAACATAAAACTCAATTTTTTCATTAATAATCAACCTTAATATTGAAGAAACATTTAAAATACATTGCCTCAAAAATATATTACAATTAAGTGGTAGAAAATGATGGAAATGGTCAGAATGAATTTCATAAAAATAGGCATACCAAAAATTACATCATATAAAAAATAGGATTAAAATGTACATACATTTTCATTATAAAAAAGAAATAATTTTAATTAAAATTCCCAATGGAATAATGTTAGGAAATAAATAAATATTAATCATCATCATGAAAAAAATTTGATGCTTAAAAAACCATTAAAATTTTTCTAGTTATGAAGCAAGGTTTCAGTATTAGTTAGAAATGATTATAAAAGGAAATTTTTTGTCAACATAACACCTAAATAATTTAAAGTGGTTTGGGAATGAAATATGATTCATATAATTTATAAAATCTTAAACTTATTAAATTTCAACAAATTTATGGATTCTGAGGACACATTTTTATTCTAAACCATATTTCACTGTAACATGGAGAAGGTGAAAGAATTACTTGAATATAAAACAAAATGAAAATATAGAAAACTGGAACTACACTAAAAATTGGATTACAATTTATGATTATTATTAAAAATTATATCCTTTAACCCATTAAAATTTGCATGACTTCTCCAATTCAGACACCTGAAACAGTAAAGTTATTCGTCCATTAGATTACTGCCCCTAAAAACAAAATCATAAACTAATGAAAATGATAGTGTGGAGAAATTTTGTTTTATGAAATTGAAACAAAATTATGTTGCGGAAAATCATATTTGATAAAAAAATGTGGATAAGAAGATTAATATTTATAATTTTTTAGAAGGTGTACAAACGTAGGGGATGAGGGGATATTATTTAATGGAATAAAATAAGAAAAAATAAGAATAAAAAATGGATATATTTGATGATTTTTTTTGGAAACATCATCTTTGATTTACCGTATATTTTTTAACTATGATACTTTTTACAACAAGATTTATTTATGGTTTTCACATCATTATTTTATAGTGAAAATTCATTATGTCCTCTCAATATTTCTAAATGTCCATCATCCAAATAAATTAATTGAAAAGAATCAAAGCCACCATGACCGAGGTTTCGATCTAATATTTTAATAATTAATAAAATCAGTCAAAATGGTAAGAGTTTAATTAAACCATCCATGAAAATTAATAAAAAATTAAAGAACCAATTTCACAAGGTTACCCCACATGTAAGGCCTCCAATAATCCTAAAATAAATGAGGGAATTTCTCTAATATCATTATAATTTATATAAGAAAAACTAAAACTATAAAAACATTTCTTCTTTTTAGAAGAAATAGTATAATCCTCAATCCTTCCCAATAATTCCATAATCTCAGAGATAGAAAAATCATATTCCAAAATACATATCTAATAAGGAGAAGAAAAACTATTCCTTATTTGAAAACTATATATATTCTCATCATTATAACACTCAAAAGGTTTGGGAAACCTTTTATTATGTTCTAGTTGGATGTAAATCACAATGAAATTTTATTAATACCTTAAACACGAATTTCACGTTGGGAAAACAATAGAAATATACTTGTTATTATTTGGACAAGAGAAACATGGAACATAATCCATATTCAAAAAAAGAGATGCAATTCTCCCAAAAAGAGAGGCATGTGTGTGTTGATATGAATAATGAATATAATTAAAAAATATTTTATGATAATGAAGTAATACTTCATGATAACCCTAGATAATTTATTTATTTTATATATTAAGTATAATTATCCTTTATTGTTCTTATTTGGATATATATTCAATAAATTTTACATTGAAATGTTCATGTATTTAATCTGAAATTATTCCATCAAAAGGGTGAGGAATATACCTCCCAATTTCACCCTTAAACCCATAATTGGAATCATATATGAGTTTATATCTTACCTCTATTATAGAATTAATACAACAGTAAATTATTCTTGGCCATCGACAACATAAAGAACAATTTTTTCCATAGAAAAGAAATAAAATCCCCACATATATGTAAAAATGGACCATCCAAAATGATAATTACATTATTGTTGCACTTAATAATAATAACAAAGAAATAAAATGGAAATGTAAGATTCCCTACATTGAAACTAGGTAATATACACATTCTAGTGGATGAGTGATTAATCTATCCGCTAATCATTACTAAAAAAAGTAGATTTCATCTAACAAAGACCTCAATATTTTAATATGTAGTGAACAATTATATTTAATCTAAAACATGCATACAACACAAAATTTTTCTCATCACTTTTTGTCATTTTAAAAAATGAACTTAAATTTTTTTGTATGCTTTCACAAGAATTCAATCGATGCTACAAAATAATTTTTAAAAATTATACAACATTAAAAAAATAAAATAAATTATTAACAAGAAATTATTTTATTTAAAATAATTATTCCTGTTTTCGTACATTCATAATGATTGTTGATGGCTATCATAATCCTGAAAACTTATTCATTATACCAAATGAAAGAAAGTGAAATTTATTAAATATAACACTTCCTTCTCTTATAATCTAGCCTTGATTTAAATGGAAGACACCAAAAAATTATCTAAGGTGGAGGATATGTTCATACACATATCATTCACTATAATAAGTTATAATTTCTGAGATATTTACGGCATATTGTACAAAATTTCTATTTTTCCAATGTTTACCTTTATCGGTATAAATCATGTTTTTAACTCGATAACTTATTTTTGTGACCAAAATAAAATTTCACTTATAATTTTTTTTAAAATTTTTTTATTAAAATTATAAATATATTTGAAAATATTTAATTAATATATGGTTCGTAATTTAATTTTAAAATAAGTGTGCAACATGCATGTGAAATAGTTTTAAGCAAACTATGTTTTGATCATTAAAATGGAATTATTAAAAAATATATATAATTTATGTCTATATGAATGTAATTGGATAATTGTTTATTTTAGGGGACATTATGTAACATTAAAATAAAATTAAAATAAAATTGAGCATTTAGATTAAAATATTTAATGAAAAGAAAGGATTGTTTCTTAAAAATAATCATTTTCAACATTCCCACAAAAATCAATATTTTTAGAAAAATATTAAAATATATACATATATTTTTAATAAATTATTATTTTAAAAATACTTTCCATTTTTAAATATTATTTAAAATTTTCATTAAATCAATTAATATATCCTAAAAAATTCATAAAAATTTTTATTTACAAAAATATTTTTTTTGAGAATAAACTGTATGTATTTTCATTTCATTCCTAAAATCCATAATTATATAAATGTTAATGAATTAAAATGGTTATATAAGGGTATTATTTCACTAGAATAATTTAAAAATAGAGATAAATATAATCTAATATGATAAAAATATATTTCACTTAAAAATTTATTTTTATGAAAAACATATATTTTACCTTCAGAATATTTTACCATCATATAAAACAAATTGATAATCAATTAATTTATTAGTATTATTTTTATTATGGAATAAATCTATTAATATATTTCATAGTATGGTTATTTTTATTCATACCTACCAAACCAATGTCTCAATCATAATGGTCCTAATTAAATAACAATATTTCTATAGTATATCATCATTGATTAAAGATATGTTTTATTAATACCAAATGATATTGAATATATTATTTAAATGATATGTATTACAAAAAAGAGTGTTGTTACACCAATGGTTGTGGGGAAGTTTTATTTAATTTTCTCAAAAAATCTCTAGAATATTCTTTAGTTGGTCTTTGATTTTTTTACATGGATTTGTTCCATAAATTTATATTGTTGTTATTGATGTTACTCCAACATTATGTACATGGTATGATTCATAAAAGATATATAATTTCTTTAATTTAAATATTATTTAACTTTAAAACTGAAATATGATAGTGTTGAAATTTGATGATATGGAATTCTTTGGCTATGTGTGTTGTAACAAGTACACATAGAAATATTCTAGGAGCATAGAAGATAGAAATTGTAGAGCAGTGCCCAGAAAGTGTACATGGATGGTTTTTTATGAACATGAGGTAGTGGGTGCCCAACTTGGGCTTACCAAGGGACTGGGTGTGTCTCCCTCTATTTGATTATCCATTTTAGTTTTATTTTTATTTCTTTATTTAATTTCATTTCAACATTACGTGTTTGACTATTTCATGTTTTATCTCTTATGAATGGTCTGTTATCCTAGGTTAAAAAAGGGATAAGGTGAAGGGTTATTGGAAATGATCCATATGGTATATTTCAAGGGAGTTGTGTTTTTACGATGTCTAGGATTAAAGTTTAGTTTTTTACTCATAGAATCTGTTTACATAAAGAAAGGTCTCACGTTCATGGGTTCATGGTTGGAGGTGTTGCAAAATAATGGTGTATGTGTGGGGGTATTGGTACAGAGGTTCTTAATGCACAAAGGTCTCATATAGGGATAAGCTGTTTGGGTTTTCCATAATACTAGGATTTATAACACATCATTATAAGAATTTATTCAATTTATTAATATTCTGGCATAATATAAGGTGCATATCCTAACCAAATACATAGATGGATTCCCAGTTTTTTTTAGGTTTCACGTGAATCAGGAACAAATCATAGAGAAATAAATATGATGTTTCTAGAAGATGCTAAAATTTTATCGCATTATTTTATATTATTCTTACATTATTATAGAGGTCGAAAGGGATCAAGTCATATGAGTAGAGGGTGGTGGGTTATGACTGGAAAAAACATGAGCAAGGGGTACTGTGACATGACTAGAAGTGGTGTTAGAATGTGGGGTAAATGGCATCATAAGGTTCTTGAATGGATATAATTTTAGGTTATTAGAGTAGAAATGAATGAAATTGGTTGGATATAAATTATTAATGACTTATATATGATATCTATTATCATAGCACAGTGAGATAAGATGATTCCTTACATAAGGAACATAGTATAAATTCGCATTAATTAGAGAACTCTTTCTAGAAAACATTATTAACAAGAAAAATAAATTAACTACATTTTAATATTTATATAATATTCAGGGTTTTATACCATAAAGAAAATAATAATGAATAATTTTACAACAAATCACTATAATGTGGAGGTGAAAACAATAATGAAACCATATAATTTGACAGTGGATCACGTGCGATTCTAGTACAGTATATGCTAGTTGTGCTGGTAACTATGATGCTACAATGACATATCTCCATGTGAAATATTTTATACTAAGGTGATAGAGGAAATGTACATATACAATAATTTCATTATAAATCATATCCTCTAATTCATATAGATTTATAAGAGAGGATAGATAGTAACAAAGAAAATTATTGTCTACCTCAATCCTAGAGTTATGGGAGATAATGTGTATTTCAACTCTAATGAATTATCCTTCATCGTATTATAATGTATATGATACTAGAGAAATTAACCATAAGCACCTATCCAATATTACAGATTCAAGGTAATGTAATCATCTAAACATGTATCCTAAAAATATAAAATTTTTCTCAACATAATGTCTTGTGTGAGAATAAGTATGCTCATAAAAAATCTATCTCTAGTCTTGACCAACAATGGTGGGTGAGAAAGGTAAGTCTTGAGTTATCAAAATATATCCTTAATCAGATGGTGACTATAAGGTAGATCACCATATGATACCATTTTCATTGAAATCCATCTATGAAATGTTATATCACATCATAAGTAAAAAATTACACATAATAATAAGATTAATCAAAATCATGGAATCCCCCTATATGTCACACTATACATCATATGTAACATTATAACTACTACTAGTAGATTTTTAAAAGATTTATTAACACTAATAAAACATAGTTTAATATGTATAATAAATCCCAAACTAGGATATCCATGATAGATAAATGAAATCAAGTGAACAATAAAATGTAAAAATGGGGATCATTTCATTTAATATTATTATTGCATCAATATTTATTTTGTGCTCTTGACGAAGAGCACACAAGTGACAACATACATGAATACCTCATCAAGAAGTATCCATGTGTTGTGTTGAACCTCTCAATTCCAAAATGGGATAATCTCATCACCCCTAATATGATAGATCCTCATAATTGAAAATGGTGAAAAAGAAAATAGATTCGAGATTATGGGTGATTTGATTAGCTACATACAAGAGCCACCCACACACTAATAGAATGAGTAATCTCTATTTATATATATCATTCAATGATGATCCTCAAGTGGAAATAAATTAAATCATTTGTTAGGGGTTATCTTATGTGGTTACATCGTATGGAACCATTGACCCTGACAACTCCATGTGTTTCGTATTATAAAAAAAATTATTTAGGACACCCACCACATAAATATTCAAATGATAAGACATAAGTAGTATCATATTCTCACTTATAATATTCTTTATAATAACCCATTTCAAACAAATATGATATGAATTTTTACACATGTCATACCTTAGGATATCTACAAATATCATAATAAAATAAAGTGAAAAACTCATCATATGAGTTAAAGTATTTAGGGAATAACTCCTAAAATGTCGAACATATATAAAATATTCATATAATTTTTATCATTTCACCTCATAGAATATAATATATAATAATATTTCTAATAATTACCAAAAATATATTTTTATATCTTATAAATTATCTTTGGAATGATATCATTAACATCATAATGTATCAAAAAATGAGAAATACCTTCATAATACCCATTAAAAACTCTATTTTATTCACAGTATGATAATTTTTTATAAAATAATTAATTTTTAATCATTCCCCGTTAAATAAAACACAAAGTTTGACCCTATGAGAATTTGTATCATTCAAAAAAAATATTAATAACATTATAATTACAAAAATTAAAAGTAAGGACTCTAGGAAATCATGAGTGAGGTTCAAGAAATAAGGGGTTTTAACATGTTATCTATTAAACATATGTATCATTATACCTATTTAATGTATATATATCATATTAAAGAATTCATTCTCTTATAGTCCATTTTTATAATATATACGGGGTTCTTGAGACAAGAAGTATGCGAATCTGATATAGCTTACTTAAATGTTCCTGATTATCCATGTATAAAAAGACAGGATCAAAAAATATATAACAAGTTATATACAATTATAGATGATCACATATAAAGTCTAACTCATGAATATATATTCACATCATATAATCTTAGTCAACATTCTGTATAAGGTGATAGAAGGTGTTCTACACAATAGACTTGCTACCATTCATCCATGATCGGTGACCAAAGAGAAACATTGTTTTGTGAAAGGTATATCTACCAATGGGGCCATTTCTATAGTCTAATAATTTATTATTCAAAACAATATGAATTTATTTGGTAGAAATGTGGTTGTGAAACTATACATGAGGAAAGCACATGATAGTGTTGAATGGATATTCACCGTCTGATTTCTTCAAGGCACGGGACATTCAATGTTGGTCATTGATATCATTTTTCGTTATTTCTATTATACATGGGTGTTAAACACATTTTTTGGAAAAAACTAGGATTCTTCAAATCCTTCATAGATCTGAGGTAGGGACCCCTCTTTCCTTCTCCATATTAATTATTATACAAGATTCCTTGATTAGGTTCTTTAATGATTCAGTTGAGATTGTAAAGGTTATCTGCTTTCGTAATAAGAATATGAATGGTGGTATTACTCATCTCAGGTTCATGGATGACACAATTATTTTTTGTTAATGGTTATTCAATATCAATTCATGGGTTTATTGAAGTTCTAGAGGTATATTATTTATGGAGCAGTTAGGTTTTCATCTATGAGAAAAGAAACTTCTTTATTCCTAAAAGATGTTCAAAGAGGAGGTTAAGGATGCTAGAATCTATTATTGGTATGCATAATGTCTACTTTACTATGGAAATATTTGGCTCCCATGTGTCTCTTAATTATAGTCTTGTTAAGAACATTGATGTATTTGTTGAAAAAAATATGGGGCATGTTAACAATTATGAATATAGGTACTTTATTTTTGTGGGAGATAACTTTGATCAATTATTTACTTTCATCCATTCTGATGAATATCATGTCTACCATAAAATTTCCAAATATGGATATTTCCATCCTATAGAATTCATTGAACTCCTTATTTTAGGACAAATAATAGGAAGGTAATTACAATTAGGAATCTAGGACCAATATTACTAAACATGTTATGGAATGAGGTATTTACATCAAGAGAATTTCATGTACCATGATCGGCCTTCATGCCAAACTAGCATGAGATATTGTTAAGGGGAAATCATATTGGGGTAAATATATGCAATGTACTTGTGGACAAGATGGATTTCACATTGGATGAAATCCGTCCACTGTCTAGAAGTTGATCTAGCCTTTTATTTGTGTCCTTTATTGTCACGACCCGACCTCGGGGCCCGTGCCCTGACTACCCCAAGCCCTCCTTCCATAGGCCAGGGGCTGGCGACTAGCACCAAGGCGTAAAATCCCGGTAAACAGGGAAGGCATTGCCTTTATAAGTAACAACCACCACGGAGTCAGCAAGCGGAAAGTAACTACAAAGTGCAGAAAAGTAAAGGGGGCCAGAATACAAGCCCAACTGAAAGTACAACTGAAAAGGTAAAGAACAGCAACTGAAGAAAAGACGGCGGCCTCGTGTCGTCCACTGGAAATCCCACCTGAAGGGTGGGTACAGATAGCCTCCAGGCTCCTCGGGTCCCACGTCCGCTCCGAGCACGTCCCGCTCAGTGGTCCGCCTCCAGGTACCGTCCTGCTCCACGCCCCAACCGAGATCAGCGCTGTCCGTCGTCTGCATCCAACACAACAAGGTGCGGGCAAAGCCCGTGCAGGGATGAGTATAAACTACTCAGTAAGGACCCCGAGACCCCCGAAGGTCTCCCGAAATCCACAAAGGATATAGCACAAAAGAAAGGGGCAACCACAAAGAAACAACTGACTCGACTTAGGTATATGCCCATACATATACCTAAGTCCCCATTTCTAGCTCTGCTCTCGAACTCAAGGCCAACTCGATCCACACAGGAAAGCAAGACTCAAATCCACCAGGGAGAGTAAATAGTAAATCCACATTGGATAGTTCAACACAAACACAAAGGAGAGTAACATAAGATTCAGCTCAACCAGGTATACTTTTTCAGATGACGACAAGATGATCACCGAACCATCTAAGTTGTCGGACCCACGAAGGATCGATAGGTACTAACCTCGGCAATGACCCACACAGGATCGGGCCCACATAGGACCTGTAGCAATGGCTCACACAAAACCGTAAGAGATGACCCACACAAGATCGGGCCCACACAGGACCTGTAGTCAAGGCTCACACAGAACCTTAAGGTGATGACCCACACAGGACCTGTAGCACTGATCCACGTAGGATTGCTGAGTGCAGTAGTCGACGCAGTCCACTGAGGATCTATGCACACTCATCGCCGCAGTCCACGAAGGATCTATGCTCTGTCGTCGTCGCAGTCCACGGAGAATCTCTGCTCTGTCGTCGAAGTCACAGCCAGCGCTAGGGTTCCCGCACACAGCGAGCTCGTTTAGGAGGGTCCGCTCCACGAGCCGAGAGGCTGATACATAAACTGACACGTAGTCCGAAGTTGATGTATCCAAAAGTTCCGTATCGACAACAGGATCTCAACGCAACAGACGGCGCGTCAATCGGACGCCCGGTCTGAGAGTTATTGGCATTTTCGTCCAGGGGCCCTGTTGGTTTTTAGGGCAAAACCAACCCGACCGTACTCCGCCTGTGTCCGATCCTCGGGCGGAGTATGCCAAAAGTTCCGTCTCACTTAGAGGAAACCTCCACAGCTGACGGTACGTCGATCGGACGTCCGCAGCTCGAGTTATGAGCGTTTCCGCTCCGAGGGCCCGGTTGGTTTCGCGTACGAACCAACCCGGCCGAACCCAAAGTCTTCCGAAACCTTGAGTGTAATATACAGAAAAGACCGTCTCGATCCAAGGATCGCGTAACCGCTGACGGTTCATCAATCGGAGGTCCCCGGCCCAAGATACGGGAAAAAGTCCGAAGAGGGCCCGAAAACGGGGGTTCTGGGCCCGGGGCGACCCAGCCCGAACCCCCCCTGGGTCGGCCGAACCGGGTCGACCCGACCAGGCCCGACTCGGCTAGGCCGGGTCCGGTCCGGCCTGGACGCGGCCAGGCCGACCGGACCGGCCAGCTCGGCTTCGGCCGAGCGGCCGAAGAGGGCTGCCGCGGGGCGCCGCCCCCGCGGCTCGGTGGAAAACGCGGCCCCGCGGGGGCCGCCTGTCACACAGACGCGGCCGGGCCGCCGCGGAACCGGCCGCCGCCGCCGCGGCTTCATCCGCGGCGGATTCCTTTACGGCGGCGCGCCGGGCGCCGCCGCCGCCTTCCGCGGGCCGCCGGAGTTGCTCCGGTGGCCCGTTTTACCCTCCGTCTGCGCCATAGCTCCTCCCGGGGGCCGATCTTCACTGCGGGATCAACGGATCGCCCCTGCCGCACGGTTCGTCATCGTCCGCCAAATCCGCACAACAAAAAGATCGGAGGAGGGTTGCCGGGTCTTGTTCGTTAGACCCGCACCCTCCGTGTTAGTCATAAAATCATCGGGAGGGATTAAGGCAGCCACAATTTTATCCAAAAATAAAATTGTTCATGTTTGGTTCTTTAGTTAAAAAGAATAAACACGGGAAATAAAATATTCCAAACAATCCCTACCTCGTAGCTGTCGTTGCCGAACGGGGGATCGTCGCGGGATTGCTCGTCGCGGAAGAAGGGGATCGTCGCGTCGTCGCGGTATCCGGCGTCGCGTCGCCAATTTCCGGATCAAGATCAAACAGATTTAATTAATTTAAATCCGTTGATATCGAATTATAAAAAGGGGAGAATTTAAGAGATTCGATTCTCACCTTTAACCGCCGATCGTAGGTCCGCCGCGGAAGAAGAGGCGCCGTAGAAGAAGAAGAAGAAGGTCGCGGAAAAGTTTGTTGACGTCGGGGATCGTGCGTCGTCGAATTCCGGTTCCGGTGTTCTTCGTGTTCTTCACGTTCTTCGCGTTCTTCGCGAGGAGGGTGGAGGCTCAGAGAATTCGCACAACGATAGCAATCCTCCAAAATAGACAAGTTTGTCTATTTTATTAATTTGCCAACGAACACAAACGCGTAAGTAACGACCCATTAAATTCGTTGAATTAATTCAACGAATGAAACAACCCATTTAATTCACGAAATAAACCGCCCAATTAAATGGTCTGTTAAGAATTAATGAAAACGCGTCGGTTGACTTTTCAGTTACTTGACGGGTTTTCGCGGGTGCGTTACTTAGCGAAAGAAACGGCGGGGCTCGTGCGGGCCCCACCTCACAAATATCCTACAAAGGGGTAGGGTATTTCCGGATAGCACCCTATCCGCTTTAACTCAGTTCAAGTGGCTTCCAAGTGACTTCCAAGCGGCTTATGTGAAATAAAATAAAGTTGTCGCACAACCTTTATTTTATTTCCGACTTAAAGCCCAAAATTTTTAAAACCACGGTTCAGAAAACGCAACTCCGGAAGAGGCGTTTCTAAGCAAATATCGGCGATGCAGTTTCATCGGTGCCCTCAGAATTCGATTCCGGGCACCAGTTCAAAAGATAGAAAAACCCGCTCGTCCGTTCACTGAACGTACCCGAGCCAAACTTCGGAAATTGATTCCGGGTACACCGGGCCTCGGAATCAGGTGCCGTCTAAAGCTGCGCTCTTGTAAAATTCCAAAGAAAATTAAGAAAAAAAAATTTCCTTGAAATTTGTGGGTCTTTACATTACTCCTACCTCAGGGCTTTACGTCCCCGTAAAGATACATCAAAAACTAGGGGAACAAATGGGGGTACTGAGCACGCATCTAAGCCTCCCGCTCCCAAGTGCTCTCCTGGAGGTTCCTGTGCTGCCATCTGACACGCACAAGATGAATCGACCGCCCACGTAGGACCCGCTCCTTTCGATCCTCGATCTCCACTGGCACCTCCGCAAAAGTCGCCCCATCGTCCATGTCCAGCTCCCCAAAGTCGATGATGTGCGTCGGGTCGTGCACGTATCTCCTCAGCTGAGACACGTGGAAGACGTCGTGCACCCGGTGCAACTGAGGTGGTAGATCCAGGTGATAAGCCACCTCTCCTATCCTGCTGAGGACCTGGAAAGGCCCGATGAAGCGTGGAGACAACTTGCTGCCTCGGCCAAATCTCTGTAAACCACGTTGAGGTGAGACACGCAAAAATACATGGTTTCCATCCTCGAACTCTAGTGGCCTCCGCCTCCTGTCAGCATATGACTTCATTCGGCTCTGAGCTTTCCTCATCCTCTCCTGGATGATCTGAACCTTCTCTGTCGTGGCTCGGACCATCTCTGGTCCCACGAGTGCTGACTCCCCAGGGTCTGTCCAGCACAACGGTGATCTGCAGGGTCTGCCGTACAACGCCTCATATGGTGCCATCCCGATGGTGGAGTGGTAGCTGTTGTTGTACGCGAACTCCACCAAGGGTAGGTGGTCCTCCCAGCTGCGACCAAAGTCGAGAACACATGTACGGAGCATGTCCTCGAGTGTCTGTATGGTCCTCTCCGTCTGACCATCCGTCTGAGGGTGGAAGGCTGTGCTCAGATGGAGCCACATCCCGAACGCCTCCTGCAACCCCTTCCAAAGCCGGGAAGTGAAACGGGAATCTCGATCGGAGACGATAGACGATGGCACACCGTGAAGCCGTACGATCTCCTGGACGTAAGGACGTCCCAAGCTCTCCACTGAGCCCTGCTCTCTGATGGGTAAGAAGTGTGCCGACTTGGTGAGTCGGTCGACAATCACCCAAATGGAGTCGTGACCTCTGGAAGTGCGTGGTAGTCCAGTCACGAAGTCCATAGATATCCCGTCCCACTTCCACTCCGGGACCTCCAAGGGTTGTACCAAGCCTACTGGTACCGGATGATCTGCCTTCACCTGCTGGCAGGTGAGGCATCGTGAAACAAACTCTTCCACAGCTTTCTTCATGCCCGGCCACCAGTGCTGTCGACTGAGATCCTGGTACATCTTCGCCGCTCCGGGATGTACCGCCAAGGGAGAAGTGTGAAACTCTCTCACCACCTCCTCTCGTAAAGCGACTGGTATGAAGGTACGTCCTCTGAAAAGGATGTTGTGCTCTGCTCCAAGGGAGAAACCATCATGCGCCTGACCTTAGGATATCAGTGCACGCCGGGTCTCACAGTCAGCGTCCCCACGCTGAGCCTCTCTGACCCGCTGTAGAAGTGGAGGAGAGACTGTGAGAGACTGAAGAAAGGTTGCTCTGTCTCTATCCACGAAGGATATCTGTAAGGAGGCTAGCTGCTCTGTCGCCTCCTCAAGTAGCTGAATGCCCGTCCTCCTGCTGAGGGCATCGGCTATCACGTTCCCTTTCCCAGGAGTATAGACTATCTCAAAGTCATAGTCCTGGAGGAACTCAAGCCATCTCCGCTATCTCAGGTTCAGGTCCTTCTGAGAGAAGATATACCTGAGACTCTGGTGGTCAGAAAAGACTGTGAAGCGCTCGCCCATCAGATAGTGCCGCCAAGTCTTCAGAGCGAAGACCACTGCTGCTAACTCCAGGTCATGAGTGGCGTAGTTCTGCTCATGCGGCCTCAACTGACGTGATCCGTAGGCGATCACGGCCCGCTCCTGCATCAGGATGCACCCGAGTCCAGTCCCTGATGCATCGCAGTAAACTACGTATCCAACTCCCTCCTCAGGCAACCTCAAGATAGGTGCGCTGGTCAATCTCTGTCTCAGCTCTTGGAAGCTCTGCTGACATCTGTCTGACCACACAAAGGGTTTCCCCTTCTTTGTCAAGGCTGAGAGTGGTGCCGCAACTCTGGAGAAGTGTGGCACAAATCTCCGATAGTATCCGGCTTGGCCCAAGAAGCTCCGCGACTCCATCATGCTCTTGGGTGGCTTCCAAGCTAGCACTGCCTCGATCTTCGCGGGATCCACTGCAACTCCCGCCTCAGAGATGACGTGCCCCAAGAAATGGACCTCATGTAACCAGAACTGGCATTTTGAGAGCTTTCCATAAAGCTGGTGCTCTCGGAGTGTGTCTAGCACAACTCGCAGGTGGTAGGCATGCTCCTCTGCAGTCGTCGAGTATACCAAAATGTCGTCAATGAAGACCACGACAAATCGGTCGAGGTATGGCTGGAAGATCCTGTTCATGAGGCTCATGAACACTGCTGGAGCATTGGATACGCCGAACGGCATAACCAAGAACTCATAATGGCCATACCGACACCTGAAGGCCGTCTTCTGCACGTCCTCATCTCGAACTCTGAGATAATGATAGCCTGACCGAAGGTCTATCTTCGAGAACTACCGCGCTCCCTTGAGCTGATCGAAGAGGTCATCAATCCGTGGCAGCAGATACTTGTTCCTCACTGTCACCTGGTTCAGGCGACGATAGTCGACACACAGTCGCAAGCTCCCGTCCGCATTCTTGGCGAACATTATCGGGGAAGCCCAGGGTGAAACACTGGGTCGGATAAACCCCTTGCTCTGTAAGTCCTCCAACTGTACCCGCAGCTCTCGAAGCTCGGCGGGGGCCATCCGATATGCTGGAGTAGATATCGGGGCTGTCCCGGGGTACAAGTCGATGTAAAAGTTTACCTCTCTACGAGGAGGTAGCCCTGGAACGTCGTCGGGAAAGATGTCCACGTACTGGTCCACCACTGCATGAAAAACTGGACTCCGCACGTCCACTGCTCCTAGGATGAGGCTAGGCAACTGATGAGAGATGGGATGCACACTCCTCCGCGGAAGTCAATCCTGTGCTGCCAAGGTTCCCTTCTCGCCGGTGAAGGTAAACATGCTCCCGTCGGTACGAACACATCGCACCTTGCGCCTAAAACAGTCGATCTTGGCATGAACCGTGGATAGCCAATCCATGACCAAGATGACGTCGTAAGGCCTCGACGCCGATACAAGGAGATCCCAGCCGAAGCTCTCGCCTCCTAGAGTAAGCTCACACTACCGGCACCAGTGCGTAATCGTCGAGTCTGCTCCCGTAGGAGTCTCTAGCCGTAAGGATCGAGCCAACGGCTCAGTCGGAATCTCCGAGCTCCGAACAAGGGCAGAGGCTATGAAAGAGTGACTCGCTCCTGTGTCTATAAGTACTGCAACAAGGGTGGAATAGACACAGATCGTACCTCAAATCATCTATGGCATGTCGGGGTCGTAGGCCTCCACTGCCTGGAGCTGGGCCTGTCCCTGCCCGCCAGCTCCCTGTGGTCGAGGTGGCCCTCCTGGTGGTGGTGGGGGTAGAGCCTGGAAGCGTCGCCCACCACCCGCTGCTCGGCCAACTCCTCTGCCTCGTCCGCCTCCTCCCTGCGGACCGCCACGGTCGACCCTCTGCCTCTGCCTGGGTGGCCCCTCCACCGTCTGCTGCTCCTCTGGTCGGCGAGTCGGGCAGTCATGAGCCATGTGACCCTGCCCGCCGCAGGAGTAGCACTGCCTGCCTCTCGGAAGGCTGGCACTCCGCTGTGTGCCCCGCACTGCTGAGCCGGTGTCCTGAGGCCGTCTGCGTGGGGGTCTGGTCTGCCTGGACCCGAGAGTCATCCGTCGGCTACCTGCTGCCGAAGAATCAGCTACCTGCCGCCCTGCGCTAGGTCTCGCCGCTGAAGAAGGCTCTGCCAGGAAGCTCTCGATCAGGAGGGCTCGCTCCAGCACTCCCGCCTGGGTCGGAATGCTAAGGGAGATCAGCGACGCCCCAATCTCCTTCCGCATGCCCTGCTCGAAGGTCCGGGCCCGGAAGAAGGGATCCCGTACCATGTCGGTCGAGTAGCGAGATAGGTCAGTGAACCTCGCCGCGTACTGAGCGACCGTCATGCTGCCCTGGCGCAGCTGGAGAAGCTCCTGGATGCGCACCGCTCGGAGGGTGGCCGGGATGAACTCAGAGCGGAAGAGGCTCTCGAAGTCCGTCCAGAGCAAGGATGCCTCGTCGTGAACCTGGAGCATCAAGATCCACCATCGTCCTGCCGCCGCCTGCAGGAGGCTCGCCGCGAGAATCACCATGAGATCCGCTGGTGTCCTCACTAGCCTAAAGATCCGTACCACCACCTCTAGCCAGTCCTCGGCGGCCTGGGGGTCCGCCTCACCGCGAAACCGGGGCGGTCGCTGGCTCTGAAACTCATGCAATGCCCTGAGGCGACGTGCATCGTCAGCATCGGGTACTGGTAGCATCGGTGGCTCGGCGGGTAAGGCTACCGTCGGTGCCACTGCTGGCAAAGGGCCCTGCACCGAGGCCTCGTCGCTCGGTGGGCTGCCGTCGCACCCTACACTCGGAACCCTAGCTGGCTGTCGTCGCGGGGCCATCCTGAAAAGGAGAACAAGAGCACCACAGTCAGAACAGTATACCTGGTGAGCTGGCACAAGTAATCACAAGGAAAACTTGAGACTTTCATGAAGCAGATCAGTATACCCGGTGAGCTGACACAAGTAATCACAAAGAAAACTTGGAACACACACGCAATCAATGTTTTCATGCATTAAGTCGGAAATCAGGAGTCAGGGTCCTGGTGTACGAATACGTCGGCCGCCGCACCAACACTGGGCTCCCTGAACTGATAACCACACTCAATACACTAAACACTATTGTTTCATATAGAAAGAAAAGACGATCAGAGTCTGCGGTAGAACCGACCACCTTTGATACCAATTTGTCACGACCCGACCTCGGGGCCCGTGCCGTGACTACCCCAAGCCCGCCATCCATAGGCCAGGGGCTGGCAACTAGCACCAAGGCGTAAAATCCCGGTAAACAGGGAAGGTATTGCCTTTATGAGTAACAACCACCACGGAGTCAGCAAGCGGAAAGTAACTACAAAGTGCAGAAAAGTAAAGGGGGCCGGAATACAAGCCCAACTGAAAGTACAACTAAAAAGGTAAAGAACAGAAACTGAAGAAAAGACAGCGGCCTCGTGTCGTCCACTGGCAATCCCACCTGAAGGGTGGGTACAGATAGCCTCCAGGCTCCTCGGGTCCCACGTCCGCTCCGAGCACATCCCGCCCAGTGGTCCGCCTCCAGGTACCGTCCTGCTCCACGCCCCAACCGAGATCAGCGATGTCCGTCGTCTGCATCCAACACAACAAGGTGCGGGCAAAGCCCGTGCAGGGGTGAGTATAAACTACTCAGTAAGGACCTCGAGACCCCCGAAGGTCTCCCGAAATCCACAAAGGATATATCACAAAAGAAAGGGGCAACCACGAAGAAACAACTGACTCGACTTAGGTATATGCCCATACATATACCTAAGTCCCCATTTCTAGCTCTGCTCTCGAGCTCAAGGCCAACTCGATCCACACAGGAAAGCAAGACTCAAATCCACCAGGGAGAGTAAATAGTAAATCCACATTGGATAGTTCAAAAAAAACACAGAGGAGAGTAACATAAGATTCAGCTCAACCAGGTATACTTTTTCAGATGACGACAAGATGATCACCGAACCATCTAAGTCATCGGACCCACGAAGGATCGATAGGTACTAACCTCGGCAATGACCCACACAGGATCGGGCCCACACAGGACCTGTAGCAATGGCTCACACAGAACCGTAAGAGATGACCCACACAGGATCGGGCCCACACAGGACCTGTAGTCAAGGCTCACACAGAACCGTAAGGTGATGACCCACACAGGATCGGGCCCACACAGGACCTGTAGCACTGATCCACGTAGGATTGCTGAGTGCAGTAGTCGACGCAGTCCACTGAGGATCTCTGCACAGTCGTCGCTGCAGTCCACGAATGATCTCTGCTCTGTCGTCGTCGCAGTCCACGGAGGATCTCTGCTCTGTCGTCGAAGTCACAGCCAGCGCTAGGGTTCCCGCACACAGCGAGCTCGTTTAGGAGGGTCCGCTCCACGAGCCGAGAGGCTGATACATCAACTGACACGTAGTCCAAAGTTGATGTATCCAAAAGTTCCGTATCGACAACAGGATCTCAACGCAACAGACGGCGCGTCAATCGGACGCCCGGTCTGAGACTTATTGGCATTTTCGTCCCAGGGGCCCGGTTGGTTTTTAGGGAAAAACCAACCCGACCGTACTCCGCCTGTGTCCGATCCTCGGGCGGAGTATGCCAAAAGTTCCGTCTCACTTAGAGGAAACCTGCACAGCTGACGGTACGTCGATCGGACGTCCGCAGCTCGAGTTATGAGCGTTTCCGCTCCGAGGGCCCGGTTGGTTTTGCGTACGAACCAACCCGGCCGAACCCAAAGTCTTCCGAAACCTTGAGTGTAATATACCAAAAAGACCGTCTCGATCCAAGGATCACGTAGCCGCTGAAGGTTCGTCAATCGGAGGTCCCAGGCCCAAGATACGGGCAAAAGACCGAAGAGGGCCCGAAAACGGGGGTTCTGGGCCCGGGGCGACCCGGCCCGAACCCCCCCTGGGTCGGCCGAACCGGGTCACCCGACCTGGCCCGACTCGTCGAGGCCGGGTCCGGTCCGGCCTAGGCACGGCCCGGCCGACCGGACCGGCCGGCTCGGCTTCGGCCGAGCGGCCGAAGCGGGCTGCCGCGGGGCGCCGACCCGCGGCTCGGTGGAAAACGCGGCCCCGCGGGGGGCCGCATGTCACACGGACGTGGCCGGGCCGCTGCGTCCCTCCCCGGTTCCGCGCGGCCGCGGAACCGGCCGCCGCCGCCGCGGTTTCAGCCGCGGCGGATTCCTCCACGGCGGCGCGCCGGGCACCGCCGCCTCCGGCCGCCGGCGCCGCCGCGCCGCCGCCGCCTTCCGCGGGCCGCCGGAGTTGCTCCGGTGGCCCGTTTTACCTCCCGTCTGCGCCATAGCTCCTCCCGGGGGCCGATCTTCACTGCGGGATCAACGGATCTCCCCTGCCGCACGGTTCTTCGTCGTCCGCCAAATCCGCACAACAAAAAGATCGGAGGAGGGTTGCCGGGTCTTGTTCGTTAGACCCGCACCCTCCGCGTTAGTCATAAAATCATCGGGAGGGATTACGGCAGCCACAATTTTATCCAAAAATAAAATTGTTCAAGTTTGGTTCATTAATTAAAAAGAATAAACACGGGAAATAAAATATTCCAAACAATCCCTACCTCGCAGTTGTCGTTGCCGAACGGGGGATCGTCGCGTCGTCGCGGTATCCGGCGTCGTGTCGCCAATCTCCGGATCAAGATCAAACGGATTTAATTAATTTAAATCCGTTGATATCGAATTATAAAAAGGGGAGAATTTAGAAGATTCGATTCTCACCTTTAACCGCCGATCGTAGGTCCGCCGCGGAAGAAGAGGCGCCGTAGAAGAAGAAGAAGAAGGTCGCGGAAAAGTTTGTTGACGTCGCGGATCGTGCGTCGTCGAATTCTGGTTCCGGCGTTCTTCGCGTTCTTCACGTTCTTCGGGTTCTTCGCGAGGAGGGTGGAGGCTCAGAGAATTCGCACAACGATAGCAATCCTCCAAAATAGACAAGTTTGTCTATTTTATTAATTTGCCAACGAACGCAAACGCGTAAGTAACGACCCATTAAATTCGTTGAATTAATTCAACGAATGAAACAGCCCATTTAATTCACGAAATAAACCGCCCAATTAAATGGTCTGTTAAGAATTAAGGAAAACGCGTCGGTTGACTTTTCAGTTACTTGACGGGTTTTCGCGGGTGCGTTACTTAGCGAAAGAAACGGCGGGGCTTGTGCGGACCCACCTCACAAATATCCTACCAAGGGGTAGGGTATTTCCGGATAGCACCCTATCCGCTTTAACTCAGTTCAAGTGGCTTCCAAGTGACTTCCAAGCGGCTTAAGTGAAATAAAATAAAGTTGTCGCACAACCTTTATTTTATTTCCGACTTAAAGCCCAAAATTTTTAAAACCACGGTTGAGCAAACGCAACTCCGGAAGAGGCGTTTCTAAGAAAATACCGGCGCTGCGATTTCATCGGTGCCCTCAGAATTCGATTCCGGGCACCGGTTCAAAAGACAGAAAAACCCGCTCATCCGTTCACTGAACGTACCCGAGCCAAACTTCGGAAATTGATTCCGGGCACACCGGGCCTCGGAATCAGGTGCCGTCTGAAGCTGCGCTCTTGTAAAATTCCAAAGCAAATTAAGAAAAAAAAAATTACTTGAAATTTGCGGGTCTTTACATTTATCATTATTATTGGTGTATTATTGGTAATAGAGATGTGAGTTTTTGGAATCAGCCTTGGTATGGGTCACTTCTAGGTTTCCTACACTATCATACTACCAATATCATCTTTAGAGAATTAAATTTTAACCATATCCTCATCAATTACACCATGAATGTTAATCATAATATAATTTTTGAAAGAATATTGTGGACAACTAACTAGGACCACTATTTATTCACAAGATCAACTACATGTAAATTTAATATCAATGAATTCCTCAATACTCAATCTGTGACATCTTCTTAAGATCCGTAGGGGGAGTTTTTATAGTGTAATGATTTATCTCGGAAGTATTTATTTCTACTGTGGTGTGTCTATAATAATATATTTCCAAATAAGGAAAACATACAATGGTGAGGGATTAGTTTGGATGTTAAATTTTTCTATTATAGGAAACCAAAAAATGAGTCCATGTCTTAATTTTTTTACAGCGAGTGGGGGAAGGTGGTTTAGTGGAAACACATATAGTTCTATGGGTGACATGTTTTCATGATTTCAACTGAGCCATTACTTCATATATGGTTCCTGGGAGTGGACATAATACGTCTTAAATAGAAAGACACGGTGCTTATATTTACTACAGGGTGTTCAGTCCTATGGTTGTCTAGACACTCTATGTGGAATCAGTCCCTTCTAGTGTCCAATACGTGCATCCATAATAAAGACATATTATTATTACTAGAATTTAGAATTCTATACAAAACATGGAAAATGGTCCATCCATATTGAACCTTTTCCCCTCGGTTCATTCTCCCAATAGTTACATTTCGGCACAGGGGAAATGGGTCATGTGGAAGCCACCCCTATTAGGGATCAATCTTAACACTAATGGGTCATGTTTCATGGGGTCAATACATAGAGGTAGAGTTGTCCGAGATCCCCTCATGTAATTTTTAGTGTCTTTCTTAGAATTCATTGGTAATGGGGAATCTTTTCATGTGGAATCCCATTCCATTTTTTGTCATGACCCGTCCCCCGGGGCCCTTGTCGTTACTACCCCAAGCTCGCCTTCCATAGGCAAGGGGCTGGCGTGTAGCACCAAAGGCGTAAATCCCTATAATTGGTAAGGCGTTTACTTTATAAATGTAAAAAAAACACAACCAGAGTACAAGCAGAAAAAACACTAAGTACAGCAGTAACAATAGTGCTGAAAGTACAAAGGGGCCGGAAATACAAGCCCAACAGATAGGTACAACTACAATTGAAAGTAAAGTACAACAGAAATGAAAAGTTGCTGGAAGACGACACGCAGCTCCTGGATCGTCCACCACGGATTCTACCTGAAGGGCAGGTACATATGTCCTCCTCAGTACTCCATGTCTGGTCATCCATCTGTCTGTCTCCTCAGGGTACCGACTCGTCATGAGATATACCTCCGGGTATCGTCCAGTCCTCGAACGCTCGGCCTCCGTCAGCACTGTCTGTCATCTGCATCCAACACAACGAGGTGCGGGCATAGCCCGTGTAGGGGTGAGTATAACGATACTCAGTTGGGACACCAATACCATCAAGGTATCTCTAAATCCAACAAGGATAATCCCAAAGCAGAATCTCAAAAGATAACCCTTACATAGGTATAAGCCCATTATTATACCTATGTTATCATGTAACCTATCTCAAACATGAGGGAACACAAAGGTCATAGACACAACTCAAACCAGGATTTTCATTATCAAAACCATAACTGCTGAAGAGCTCCGTCTCTGACAAGTAAAGTGATCATGTCACGACTCCGAGGTACTTCTCACTAACGTAAGATTGCTGAGGTACTCCTCCTGTCGAGTACCGCGGGTATACTACCATATACCGGGCACTCCGTCCATTGTGGGTCTGTTGCCAAATACCGGGCACTCCCCCTAATAGCCTATAGAGGTAATCCTCATGTCGAGTACTGCGAGTCTGTGGCCAACTACAGGGTGCTCCATCCGTAGTGGGTCTGTCGCCAAATATCGGGTGCTCCATCTGCTGGGCTAGTCGACTCACTCCAAGTCAAGTCGGTCAAGCAGTCGTCAGGTCTCAGCGGGCTACACGGTCTCCGTACTCCGTAAGCTCGTCTCTGGGAGGGTCTGATCCACGAGTTATAAGTCGATACTAAAAGTATCACAAAGTTCCACGAAAAAGTATCTCAAAGTACCGCCTCATCATAGGGGTCTCAACGCAACAGACGGTGTGTCAATCGGACGCCCGGTCTGTGAGTTATTAGCCTTTTCGTCCTAGGGGCCTGGTTGGTTTCTTGTACGAACCAACCTGACCATATCTCAACCGTACCCCAAACTCTCATAGGGTATACTCGGAGGGACAGTTTCTCAATGTGATTACCAACACTGCTGACGGATCGTCAGACAGACGTCCGGTCTGGTAGTTATCGGCCTTTCCGTTCCATGGGCCCGATTGGATTTCGGGTACAATCCAACCCGACCATACACCAACTACGTCCAAACCTCAGGTGAAGTATTCCAAAAGTTCTGTCTCATCAATTGGAATCAAACAATGTCGACGGCACGTCAATCAGACGTCCGGATCTCAAGTTATAAGTGTTTCCGCTCTGAGGGCCCGGTTGATTTCGGGTTCAACCCAGCCTGGCCATACCTAATGTTCTGTACAACCTTGAGTGTAATATACCTAAATTACCGTCTAAATCCAAGGATCGCATAGAAACTGACAGTGCGTCAAATAGAGGTTCATAGCCAAAGATATGGGCAAAAGAATGAACCTGTCCGGTTTTAGGTGGTTTTGGTCCCGGACTGACCCATCCTGAGACACCATGGGTCTCCCGAACCGGGTCGACCCGGCCTGAGACACCATGGGTCTGCCCGAACCGGGTCAACCTGACCCTGGTACAGGTTTGGCCCACTGAGGCATGGCCTGGCCCGGCTCGCGTGGTGCGGCCCAGCCCGCGTGGCCCGGCCCGGCGTAGGCGGCCCAGGCCGGTGCGGCCGGTCCGGCCGACACGACCGATCCGGGCCAGCACGGGCGCCGGGCACACTGCGTGAGCGCGGAAGGGGGAGAACTGCCACCCCCTTCGACAAAACGGAGGACCCACGGGGGGTCCGCCCAGCAGCGCTAACCGGGGGTTTGACCCTCAGTCTTTCAGGATCTAGCTGGCCGTTATGGCCGGCCAGCGCACTCCATGTGGCACCAGTTGGTCCCGCCCTCCAGAACCAGCGGCCGGTGGCTCTAGCCGCCCTACCTACCTCTGCCGCGGCCCAATTCCGTGGCCTTGGTTCATCTGGCATGGCGCGACGGCGCTGTGCCCCTCCGCCGCGGCTCCGCTCCGACCGCGGCCTCCTCGTGGTTCTTTGGGGCGGCACGACGGCACAACACCCCTTCAACGCGGCCCGACTCCGTCCGCGACTTCTTTCAGCCTCAATGGCGCGGCATGACGACACCACGCTTCTTCACCACATTTCTCCTTGTTTCTGCATGGTGCGACGACACCGTGTCGCTTCCATTTCAAGCCATGAAGATAACCATCAAAATAAAATATGAGAGGATGTTCGGCCATGATTGTGCGGTCTGACCCCCCCCCCCTCTGTTATTTTGATAACAGGTGGCCGATATTATCGAAGAACGTCCAAATAAAATCCGAACGTAAAGAAAAAACCCCTACCTCAAGGTGTTGTCGAACGAAGTTTCGTCGAGGAAAAAGGACGTCGCGGAAGATGGCGTCGCGGATCGAGGCTCTATAAGCGTCGTTGGCATCATGGAGAGAAGAATCGTCGGTGTCACGGTACACGGCGTCGCGCCGTCAATCTCCGAGGAACCAGCGTTCTTCATCGTCCTTCGTCGGTGGCCAGCGTTTTTCATCGGTGGCGGTCAGTTCTTCGCATTCTTTGACGAGAAAGAAGGTGTCAAAGACTTTATCTCTCCTCTTCCAACCCTTCATGCACCTCGAAACAACCTAATAAAATAAGGCTTTTCCTTATTTTATTTCTCATGGAAATCCTTTTTGAAATTCGAAATGAAAACCCGAATTTATTACATTGAAAACGTAATCAATTAATTAATTAAGACAGTTGATTTTTCATTTAAGGGGGGTGCGGGTGTGTTACACAGTTAATGGGGGGTTTGTGGAAGTTGAAAGGGGTGGGGCTCGTGTGGGGCCCACCTCACATTTATCCACACGTGGGTAGTTAGGAACTAGTGGGTCCCACCCCAACTCCCTTACATAGGATATAACTACTTAGATAAAAATAAAATTGGTGGCACAAATTTTATTTTTTATTAATTACTTAAACCATTGTATTAATAACCACACCCTAGCAAACCCAACTTTGAAAAAGGTGTTCCTATGCAATTAACTATGCTACGGTTTCATCGTTGCCCTCATATTTCGATTCCGAGCAACGTTTCAAAAGTTATGAAATCCCGCTCGTTCGTTCACTAAACATACCCGAGCTAAACTTTTGAAATTGATTCTGGGCACACCGGGCCTCGGAATCAGGTGCCATCAGAAACTGTGTTCTTGTAAAATCCCAAAGAAATTATGAAAAAAAATTCCCTTGAAATTTCCGGGTCTTTACATTACTCCCACCTCAAGGCTTTACGTCCCCGTAAAGCATTAATACAAACTAGCGAATCAAAAGTGGTACTGAGCACACATCTGAGCCTTCCACTCCCATGTGCTCACTTGGAGGTTCGAATGCTGCCAAAGAAAGCGCACAATAGGAATCGATTGTCCTCATAGGACCCGCTCCTATCGATCCTAATCTTCTACCAGAACCCTACAGAAGTCACCCCATCTCCAATGTCTAGCTCCCCAAGGTCGATGATTTGCGTCGGGTCAAGCACGTATCTTCCCAGTTGAGATACGTGGAAGTCGTCGTGCACCTGGTGCAACTTAGGTGGATGGGTCAAATGGTAATCCACCTCACCTACCCTGCTGAGGACCTAAAAAGGATTGCTGAACCTCGGAGATTACTTGCCGCCTCGGCCACATCTTCATAGACCTCATCAAGGTGAGACCCATAAGAAAACGTGGTCTCCATCCTCAAATTCCAGTGGTCTTGTCTCCTATCAACATAAGATTTCTGCCTACTCTGTGCAATCTTCATCCGCTCCTGGATGATCTGCACCTTCTCCGTAATGGCTTGGACCATCTCTGGTCCCACAAGAGCTGCTAAGATTTCTTCTTTTCCGATAAGAGAAATCTGGTCTCATCCCCTGGATGAACCAGATTATTTTCCTAAAACAGTAAATCATGTCATGAATTGCACTAATCCATGCCATGGATGACATCGTAAGGCCTCGACGCTACTACCAAGAGAACTAACCATTACTCTCACCACCAATGGTTGAGTCACACTGTCGGCATCAGTGTGTGGTCACTGGGTCTCCTCCAGTAGGAATCTCAAAAGTGAGAGTCATGTCAACAGTTTAAACCGGAACCTCTTAGTACTCAAAAATAAAGGAAGCAAACGTCACAAGGAAAAGTTTGTATTATTACTGCATCTCGAGTACAAAGACACACAAAAACCACAATCAAAAACAAGGAAACTAGAAGCAAAAAGATCAAAGGTACCATGCCTGGAACTAGTCCCACTCTTATTCGCCAACTTCCGGAGCTCCGTAGTCGTATGCTTCTGCTGCCTGAAGCTGATCTCTCCCTTGTCCACCTGTTCCCTGCGGTCAGGGTGGAACTCCTGGTGGTGGTGGTGGCAACACCTCGAAGCTTCTTTCACCTCCAGCTGCACGACCAGCTCCCCTGCCTTGGTCTTCTGCTCCTTATGGTCCACCTCGATCGAACATTTTCCTCTATCTATGGGGTTCTTTATCTATATGATGATCATCTTTAAAACGGGTTGGACAGTCACATTCCATGTGACCAATCCGACCGTAGGAGTAACACTGCCCACTCTAGGCACGACTGGCTCTGACTTCACCCCGGTTTCCCCGCAAAACTGAACATGTGTCGTGCAGTTGGCCACTGGTGGTTCTGGGCCTTTTGGACCTCAACGTCAACTGTCTACTTCTAGCTGTAGAAGAATCCACTGCATGTCAAATAGTAGTGGGTTTTGCTGCTTGAGATTGCTCAGCAAGGAAACTCTCTACTAGGAGGGCATGCTTCAACACCTCTGTCTGCGTCGGGATGCTGTGAGTAACAACTAAAGCTCTAATCTCTCGCCTGAGCCCCTGCTCGAAGGTCCTGGCCCTGAAGAACGGGTCTCGTACCATGTCTGTAGAGTAGAGCGAGGGGTCTGTGAACCTCGCTGAGTACTGAGATACACTCTTGATGCCTAACTGTAGATGAAGTAGCTCTTGGATCCACACCGCTCGAAGGGTGGCTGGTACAAACTCTTCCTGGAACAGGCTCTCGATGTTGGCCCACAGAAGTGATGCGTCGCCATGCACTTAGAGCATCATGCTCCACTATCTGCTTGCTTCTTCCTAAAGAATGCTGGAAGCAAGGATCACCATGAAGTTTACTGGCATGCCCACTATCCTGAAGACTCTCACCACAGCCTCCATCCAATCCTCAGCCACTTTCGGGTCCGTCTCACCCCTGAACCTGGGTGGCCTCTGGTGCTGGAACTTGTGCAGTGTGCTCAAGCGACGTGCACTCTCTTCGACTAGGGCTGGTGGCATCAGTGGCCCAATGAGTGGTGGTACCGTTGGTGCCTCCACTGGTGCCACAACAGGGATAGGGCCCTCTATTGAGGCATCGTCGCTCGGCGGGCTATCAGTACGTACCACCCTTGGGGCTCTAGCTGGTCGTCCGTGGGGATGCATCCTGAAAGAAACAGATGTGACATGGTCAAACGATTTATACCTGGTGATCTGACCTGGTTTCATATGTTTTAAAGGAAAACCATTTAAAACACACACGCAATTAGTGTTTTCGTGCACTGGGTCAGAAATCAGTTTTCAGGGTCCTGGTGTATGGATACGTCGGTCAACCGCACCAACACCGGACTCCCTGAACTGAAAACCACACTCAGTACCCTTAAAACTATTGCTTCACAGAAAAGAAATATTAGAGATACAATTTTTGCGGTAGAACCGACTCCTATGATACCAATTTTTCACGACCTGTCCCCCGGGGCCCGTGTCGTAACTACCCCAAGCCCACCTTCCATAGGCCAGGGGCTGGCGACTAGCACCAAAGGCGTAAATCCCTATAATTGGGAAGGAATTTCCTTTATAAATGTAAACAAAAACACAACCAGAGTACAAGCAGAATAAATCACTAATTACAACAGTAAGAAAAGTGCTAAAAGTACAAAGGGGTTGGAAATACAATCCCAACAGATAGGTACAACTACAATTGAATGTAAAGTACAACATAAAATACAAGAAGCTGGAAGACGACATGCAGCTCCTGGATCATCCAACACGGATCATACCTAAAGGGTTGGTACATATGTCCTCCTCAGCACTCCACGTTCGATCGTCCGTCTGTCTGTCTCTTCCGGGAACTGACACGTCATGAGATCTACCTCCGGGTACCGTCCAGTCCTCGAACGCTCGGCCTCCGTTAGCGATGTACGTCGTCTGCATCCAACAAAACGAGGTTCGGGCATAGCTCGTGCATTGGTGAGTATAATGATACACAGTAGGGACCCTGAGACCCTCAAGGTCTCTCTAAATCCAATAAGGATAGCCACAAAGTAGAATCTCAACGGATAACCCTTACTTAGGTATAAGCCCATACTTATACCTAAGTTATTATATAACCCATATCAAACCTTATAAAACACAAAGGTCATAGACTCAACTCAAACCAAGATTTTCATTACCAAAACTGTAACAGTTGAAGAGATTCGTCTCTGATGAGTATAGTAATCATGTTACGACTTCGAGGTACTGCTCACTAAACTAAGACTGATGAGGTACTCCTCCTGTCGAGTACTGTGGGTCTGCTACCAAATACCGGGCGCTCCGTCCACTGTGGGTCTGTCACAAAATACTGGGCGCTCCCTCTAATAGCCTATAGAGGTACTCATCCTGTCGAGTACCACGGGTCTGAGGCCAACTACCGGGCGCTCCGTCCGTCGTGGGTATGTCTCAAAATACTGGGCGCTCTGTCCACTAGGCTAGTCGACTCACACCAAGTCGAGTCGGTCAAGAATTCGTCAGGTCTCAGCCGACTACACGGTCTTCGTACTTCGTACGTTCGTCTCCTGGAGGGCCCACTCCACGAGCTACAGGTCAATACTCCAAGTATCACAAAGTCCCATGATGAAGTATCTCAATGGACTGCCTCGTCATAGGGGTCTCAATGCAACAGATGGCGTGTCAATCGGACGCCCGGTCTGTGAGTTATTAGTCTTTTCGTCCTAGGGGACTGGTTGGTTTCATATACGAACCAACCCAACTGTATCTCAACTGTACCCCGAACACTCATAGGGTATACTCATAGGGACCTTTTCTCAACATGATTACCGACACCGCTGACGGTTCGTCAGACGGATGTCTGGTCTGGAAGTTATTGGCCTTTCCGTTCTAGGGGCCCGATTGGATTTCGGGTACAATCCAACCCAGTGTTACTCCAAATGCGTCCAAACCTCATGTAAAGTATTCCAAAAGTTCCATCTCATCAATAGGAATCCAAAAAAGTCTAAGTCACGCCAATCGGACGTCCGAAGCTCATGTTATACGCGTTTCCGCTCCGAGGGCCCGGTTGGTTTCGGGTTCGAACCAACCTGGTCGTACCCAAAGTACTCTGAAACCTTGAGTGTAATATACTGAAATGACCGTATCGATCCAATGATCACATCATAGATGACAGTGCCTCAAACAGAGGTCTGTAGCCCATGATATGGGCAAAATAACGAACCTTTCCGGTTTTTGGGGGTTTTGGGCCCAGACCGACCCGGCCTGAGACCCCGTCGGTCGGCCCGAACCACGTCGACCCAACCCGGGTCCATGTCCATCCCACAACGGCACAGCCCAGCCTGGATGGCGTGGTCCGGCCCGGTGCGGCCGGTCTAGCCGACATGGCCGGTCCGGGCCGGCACGGGCGTCGTGTGAGCGCGGAAGGGGGGGGGGGGACCTCCACCCCCTTCGACGAAACAGCGGACTCATGGGGGGTCCGCCCAGCAGCGCTGACCGGGGGTTTGACCCCCGATTTTTCCAGATCTGGCAGGTTGTAACGGCAGTTCAGCGCACTCCACGTAGGACCAATTGGTCCCACCCTCCAGAACCAGCGCCCGGCGGCTCCGGCCGCCCTTGCTAGCTCCGCCGCGGCCTGAGGCCGCGGATTTGGTTCGTCCGGCACGGCGTGACGGCGCCGCGCCCCTCCGCCGTGGCCCCGCTCCGCCCGCGGCCTCCTCGTGGTTCTTCGGCGCGGTGCGCCGACACCACTTCCCGACTCCATCCACGGCTTCGTTCGTCCTCATTGGTGGGGCACGACGACGCCGCGCTTCTTCACCGTATTTCTCCGTGTTTCTGTGTGGTGCGTTGAAACCACGTCATTTCCATTTCAATCCACGAAGGTAACCATCAAAATAAAATAAGGGAGTAGGTTCGGCCATGATTGTGCGGTCTGACCCCCCCCCCCCCCGTTATTTTGATAACAGGTGGCCGATATTATCAAAGAACGTCCAAATAAAATCCGAACATAAAGACAAAACCCCTAACTCAAGGTGATGTCGAACGAAGGTTCGTCGTGGAAAATGGACGTCGCGGAAGACGGCGTGGCGGATCGAGGCTCCGTAATCATTGTCGAAATCACGGAGAAGACAATCGTCCGCGTCACGGTACACAGTATCGCATCGTCGATATCCAAGGAACCAGCATTCTTCGTCGTCCTTCGTCGGAGACCGGCCTTCTTCGTTGGCGACAGTGCGTTCTTTGCGTTCATTGACGAGGAAGAAGGTGTCCAAGACTTGAGCTCTCCTCTTCCAACCCTTCTCGCACAACGAACCAACCTAATAAAATAAGGCTTTGCCTTAATTTATTTCTCATCATAATCTTTTTTGAAATTCGAAATGAATTCCCGAATTAATTACATTGAAAACGTAATCAATTAATTAATTATGTGAGTTGACTTTTCATTTAAAGGGGGGGGGGGGTGGGGGTGTGTTACAAAATTAATGGGGGGTTTGTGGATGTTGAAAGGGGTGGGGATCATGTGGGGCCCACCTCACATTTATCCACCCGTGGGTAGTCCGGAACTATTGGGTCCCACCGCAACACCCTTACATAGGATATAACTACTTAGATAAAAATAAAATTGGTTGCACAAATTTTATTTTTTATTCAGTACTTAACCCATTATTTTAATAACCACACCCGAGAAAATGCAACTCCAAAAAAGGTGTTCCTATGCAATTATCGGCGATGCGGTTTCATCGGTGCCCTCAGATTTCGATTCTGAGAAATGGTACAAAAGTTAGGAAATCCCGCTCATTCGTTTACTGAACGTACCCGAGCTAAACTTCGGAAATTGATTCTGGGAACACCAGGCCTCAGAATCACGTGCCGTTAGAAACTGCGTTCTTGAAAAATCCCAAAGAAATTAAGAAAAAAAATTTTCCTTCACATTTCCATATCTTTACAATTTTTAGAATTAATCTGATCTAGTATTAGTAATATTCATATTCAGGAGTTTGAGATTGACTTTCTTATAATTTTCAAGTCTCTATCTAACAAGGGTACTATTAATTTCATTATTGGATATTCTATCAGAAGGTGCAAGTTATTTTGGATAGTCAGATGTCCATCATTCATACATGGAGTTATGGTAATGAGGATGATGTTTCCTTACTTCTAAAGATTATCTTTATGAGTGTCCCAAAGTTATTTCTAGCCTTGGATCCTTTCCTATTTAGTTGTACTATGTTTTTTGGATTATTACCTTCGAATTAACTATTTCATTCCATTTTAGGCTCTTCTTCCCCTTTTTATGTAATAAATGAAAATGTCTTTTGTGTGTGATTGAATGGATTCATCCAATGTCTTTCATAAAAATAGTTATTCCATAATTCCAACCAATTAAGAATCACACGAATTCATATACAAACCGTAACATATGTTGACATCATGATTCAACCATGATACATTTATTGTTTGACTGTATATCATTTCAAAATTCACATGGTCATCTAAACCCTTTCACAAATTTAATCTCAATATTATGATGAAAACTAAGGCATAAAGACGCATATCATTTACTAATAAAAATACATTATCCCTAACATATCAGACATATATGGGCAGTTCATGCTCCCTTACGGTGATCTCAATCACCATATGATTTCATTGTATCCTATAAAATATCCCTCCTCCATAATTTTATTATATAGAATCATATCAAAAGAACTTATCAATTAGAAGATACTGCTAGTAACTCGTTATCCAAAAAACCTCATCGGACATATCGAATGTGTACCCAAACCCAATAGCCTCATCACTAAGGTGATAAAAAATCAATGACATCCTATGAAAAAAAATTAGTGAACCTCAATCACCAAAACTAAAAAGTGTCAACATCATTTGCATAACAATAGGGACACTATGTTACTAGTTTCAATAATGGTTACCACCATGAGAATCACCACAATGAACAATGTCACCCCATTCATAGTGATCAAAATTACCCATATTCTTACATATTATACCAATAAAATTTCCAAGTAACCACATAAATCATTGAATCCCAAGAAACCTTATCCACGACACGCGATATCATGCCCATTAATCCTTCAAACCACACTACCAATAATGTTAAACCCAATAAGGCCAAACCCATCATTTTTTATACGAGACATCTAATACATATCATTTATGAGAAACATAAACTGCATGTGGAACAATTTTTAATCTCTCAAATGATCAAAACCCTTCCTATTTATTAAAAAGTGTATATTTTATGTATATAATTGGAAAGAGGAAAGAAACACTTCACTAGAGATAATAAGACTCAACTGGTTGAGATATATTATCTCATCTGAATCTGACTAGAAAAAATAATGTAAAATAGAAAAAACATAAATTTAATTTACAAAAAATAAAAAATAGAAAAATGAGATAAACTAATATTAGACACTCAAATTTAGATATCATTACAAATGACTACTCTCTATAATTAAATACATGAATAATAGATAATAATTGATGAAGATCTCTCGATAAGGGAGGATAAATGATACCCATAGGGGGGATAGGGAGGGGAGAGTTATGTTATACCCATTATAAAGTTGAATATAACAAAAAAACATTATTAAATATTTTTATTTAAAGATAAATAAATTATTTAAAAAATCGACATATGGAGAATCATTGCAAAACCCCAAGTTAACAATATGATTCACATTCTAGTATATCAGATTCAATTTTTTAAAGCCTATAACACTTATATATCACCCATATTAACTAATACATCCCATTTTGATCAATATTTTCAATGTTTGTAACCCTTACATATCAATCATATTTAATCTCACATATTGTGTAGGAAAATATTTTTAAATTTTAAAATCTTGCGTGTTATCCATATCACCCTTTTGTACCATCAAGTTAAATACATTACATATATTTTGAAGAAAACCATTACATACCATCTAAATGAACCCTTATGTGTCATTTGTATTATTATGTACGTTTTATATAATTTAGCTTGTTTATAAACCTTATATATTAGAGTAACCATAACATATAACATTGAATTTTTGGTTATACATACATAACAAAATTTTCAATATTGAACTAACTATGGTTTTCTATATATATCACAGGGTGACCTTTAAGAATCACATGGTAACCCTTAGGTATTAATGTTTTACCCTTGTGATTAAAAAATTTACCAATTTTACATGATGAGATATTTAACCTTATGCATGGGGGCCACCATTATGTAAATATACCATTATTCATGAGTTCCCTTACACATGAGAACATGACCATTTTCCAAAAAAATAGATTCTATCCCACATTTATCCAAGAACATACACAACCTAATAACCAAAAATCTATTCCAAAAATTAACCTCCAATCATTATGATACAGTATTCTACATAGCAAAAAAATTTATCCTTGATCCTAGATCAACACAACAAACTCAATTACTAGCTTATGTCAAAACCACTAACATCCTGACATGGTCCATATACACATGGTCGATATGAGATCCATCCTGAACATCCAATACTGAATATATAGTTTATTACAGCTTCTCATCCATATAAAATTTTTATATAAGTTATCTCAGCTGACACATTGAGAACCGATTACGGAAACACAATAATCCCACTCTCAAAATTCTAGAAACACTAATGTAATTTTGAACACGTCCATATAATCCCAAATATCATGGTTAACCAGATCAAAGAATATTATTATTATTTTGGGCACTCCACACAATGTCAATCAACTACACTGTCACATCAAAACAAAACTACCCAATAAAATGACGGTATCATACTAATTTATAATTCATTAAAAGACAAATGCCAACCATTGTACTTTATCATTCCTCATTATACCAATACACATTGTCATCATGAATCATACTCGAGGTATCACACTACACCTGATACGAATGAATCCCAAATTTATCATGAATCAAATCTGATTCCCTTAACGTGACTTTTATCTAGTTATCTCACATATCTTATAAAAATATATTCCACCAATAAACCACATTAAAATATATAATTAACATTACAATTATATAAAATTAATTTTTAACAACTCCTTGGTCAGCTATGAATACATTGTCTTCATCACATATAGATTACTCGATGTTTGATAGCCTGATACCTATCATCCCCTTAGAAGCGCCCAGACTATTAGCCACTGCCTCCCCTATTGGTTTTCCTATCTACTCACACATCATTCATGTACATATGAATCCCTATTACTAGATATTTGTACCACTCCTAATTCAACCTCAGATACTTATGATCGAATGGAAAAAAACTCAACTATCTATAAGGTCAATCAATAAAATCCCCTGAAATTTACCATATGGTCATATTATGAACACTCCATTGGAGGGTAACCACACTATGAATGAACCTGAAATTCTAGAACACACTAGTAACAACTATCCAATGATCCATTATATGACAGTATCACTATACATCTATGTAAATTTCCATATGGATTATCTTCATGTCCCCACATTTGGTAACACAAATCTCCACAATCTATATCATTAACCACAACTAGTCATCTCTATATACTACCATCCACTATTTTCCACTCTAATAAGAATTTCTAGTTTAACACTTTAGAAAATGTGGCCACCCTGAAGATATTTACCCATACTCCAAGAGAATTCAATAAAATATAATTGAATCCTTATACTTTAGAAATATTATCTCTGTACCTAATTAGGGAAAACTAAAATAATATATATACATTTGGGAATAGTTAAAAACCGATGTATATTTATAAACTAGGTCTATGAGCTCATAGGATCTTTCTATCCTCAGTTTCTTAGAGATAATTTGCTAGGTGAACTTTTCCTCGACATCCTTTTAGGACATCCCCTCATTTCTAAATTAATATACATGCATATATTATAAGAATTATATTTCTCCCCATAATATATATATATATATCCATTTTATCATACACACTATTTCTTCAATGATATAATCAAATATCATTTGTATTGACTCAATATTTTAGTCCACTTCTTGGAATTCACCCCCTCAATAAAACAAAAGGGAATGTTGTGACTGAAACTCTCATGTCAGGTATTGTGTACATGGATATGCACCACAAGATCCGCGATCAATGTTATACTTATCCAACACCAGGATTTCCCAAATTTCTTGATACAACCATTTACCTTACAATTCTATCAACATTTTCTGACCTTCCAACCTTGGAAACTCTATTCATTGATCACTATCACCCCCACTCAAAGGGATTTATTATGTTCATGCCTCGTTGAGACCATATCTATTCCCACTTAATTCTCTAAAGGATGTTTTTTTGTTATCTAAAAGATAACCCTACACTATAATCAAAATATATATAACTCTTAAAATATCACAAATATAATTTTTTATAATATTTAGTGTAACACAGTTGCCCATAATCATCTCTATTAGGCCCAAGTATTATATCATTCTTCATAATTACACCATCTACCCAAGTCGGGTTCATGTTTCACAAACACCATATATGTATCGAATCTAGATATCTTATCACACTAAGAATCACATATGCATATTAGATAAGTAAAAGTTCACGTATATTCTTTATAATAAAATACCATGCATTTCATTATGGAAACATTTAATAGACAGACAACATTCCATTATATATCCAAAATGGAAGTCACAAGTAAGAAAATGTATGTAATTGGAATCCAAATTTAATAAAATGATGGTTGATTGCCACATTATGCCTCTTAGGGATAAATTTTTCAAATAGAAATCAATAGAAAATACTTCAATCCATAATTTTTATGTTCCATGACACAACATGACATCAATACAAACATCCAACACTTCCCTAAACCTTTATCAAACATGTCTTAAATAATAAACAAAACCCGGTGCCAATAGTTTTTACCTCAACCATGGGTTGATACCACATTGTAATGATCCTCCATGATTCATTGCGCAATATATAGATTATATAACTACTAGAACATAGGAATTCTTCGCCATAAATTCAATGATTTTGACAATAAATTATGGTTTAAGAGGGGATTGTTGGAGAACTATTCCCCTAGAAATAAACTATATTTAAAACAAATAATTAATGAATAATAACCATGATAGGAAAAAATAAGGTTGAACACACATACAATATGAAAAATAATAAACTACCATATCATTTCAGTCACAGAATAATCAATGAATCATATAAAAGTTAATAACATATGTACCTAAAAATGTAACCAAAATAAACTATGAAACTGACACTGAGGAATCTCCCAATTCATATGAAGAACTTGAATATTCATCCCATGAACCATCATCACTTTTATCTATAATATACTTCTAATTTCAGGATCCTACTCATTCCAATATAAAAGCTAAAAAAGTCTACACGCATCTCATAGAGCCCGTATTGGGTGTGATTTTGAATTCAGTGGACCACAAATAACAAAATACCTAGAATGTATCTATACATATAAAATTGAATGAAAATATGAATAAATTGAAACCAAATAACTCCACTAAGCATAATATACTCCTTTTAAAATTATAAAAAGTGATCAATTTCCTAATTTAGATTGTTCTGGAGTGGGATAATCGATCCATTATCAGTTTTATTGTAAGTGATAATGGAATTCAAACCAATTCCATACTAAAAAATTACACACTCCATCCTTAACCAATGTTACCATCCTGTTTCATCCATAATGATCTAATGTCTTTACTACATATCATATCACATGTCCCATACTCTTCTAATCCATTTACAAAATAGAATTCTTAATAGTCAGATGATACCCTAGGAACAAAAAGAACCATACTTCAGAATTACCAACTAATTATCCCTAATATATCTCATATATTTATTTAAAACCATTTCCTTATTTTTTCATATAAACCACCAATAATATCTTTCGATCACCTATGACATATACCTCTTATATAATGATGTTAAACAACAACAACCCAAAAAGCTAATTTTACAAAGGACACGAAAACAAATTGGTGGTAAAACCACCTTATGTGTCCTATCCATTATGAAAAACCCAAAATGGACTCATCCCCTATGTGAGTGAAAATATCTATCATCATATGGACACATCATGATGAACATATGAAACCCCATTTGAAAATAATTATCACCATCCATGTCACACAAAAAAACCTCGAGCACCACCTTGGAAAATGGTCATCATTATACACATCACTTCTGTAAACCATGATTCCCCGTTATTGATGATGAAAATCACCCATATCTATAAGTATTATGCTCATAAAATTCCAAAGAACCAAATCACTCATAACATTATAAGAAACATTATCCATAATTGAGGGTATCATGCGTAACCCCCTGAGTTTTCGTATTGTTTATTTTGAATTAATTTCATCTTCATGATATTTTGAATTTCATGAAACAATGAAAATTGTATTTTATAGTAAATCACTACTTCATAATTTCATTATAAATTATACCATGTTAATATTGTGTTACATACAACACTGAATTTCCTTTTTTTATAGCAAACACTATGTTTCTATGAAACAACACCTTATTATTATAATTATTTAAATGATGTAATTATAAGCTATCCATTAACATTAGTAATATGAAATTTAATAACTAATTTTGAAATTATTTTTTTAGTGTTTTTATATAAATAAAATATGTTGATAATGAAATATTTAATTATTCAAAATATATTTATATGTTTAAAAATAATATTTTCTTAAAAAACATATTTTTATATTTTTCTATGATAATTATTAATAAAAATTTAATATATTTTTAAAATTTAATTGGATAAAAAAATTGCAATTGATAATTTAATAATTATATTAGTTTCAGTTTTTTTATTTTTCTGAGAAACATCATTTTAGGATGAATAGTAATAAATACTAAAAAAAATTATGAATATTTTTCAACAATTTTATTTATATAGTAAAATTATATTTCTATTTTTTAATGTTGAAATAGATTAATTATACATATATCATTCCAATTCATTTCATCATAATCATTTCTATATTGAAATTATAAATAAAATCTTAATGAACATTTGAACATTTTCACTTTAAAAACCCCCTTTCTCGCCATGTCTGAGGGATTAAAATTAAACATAATGTTTCCAGTTCTGTTAGTTGAATTTAGAAAAATGGTCATACATGGTAATAATTAGTATGATATTTATATTCTAAAATGTTCAAATTAATTTTTTACCAAAATTATTTTGGAAGGTGATTGATATAAATTACAGTGATTAAAGTAAAAATAAATTTAACAAGGGACTAATCCTTAATCTTAAGGGGGAAAATGACCTAGAAATTTTCACAAAATCTATTTAATGGAAATATTTCGGCCAATAAACCTCTACAGTTCGATAATTATCTATTTTGAATGTTTTTAAAAAAGTAATACTAGGGGAACTCAAAATGGTTTTTTTTAAATACCTTGTGGATCATTTCCCTCCCCTTTTAAAGGCCACCATCTATCCCACTTATTAACACATTTCAAACCACTTAATTTAGGCCAAGGTATTCCCAATTTACATACCAAAATATATGAATTCTTCTTTGAATCCTTAATTTGGTCAAAAAACCATCGAAGGAAGCCCTTTGTTGGAAACTTAAACAAGTTACTCAAAGATGATGTAACATCCTTCCTCAAGCTGGTTTACTTTTTTTCCATCCCCACCACTACAATATTTCTTTGTTATAGAATCATATAACAACATCATTATCCTCAATATAATTTAATTTTTTATTATATAGATTCTATCTATAATACAAGAGACATCCATCTAATGGGTAACGAACATATCGTTCCTATGTATGGTGAACTACTGCCGTACGGAACAAATGTTGTTAATTCAACCATTACAACCACTTATGGATGGAAACTATGATGAAAAGTCTATTTTTTGTTATATTTATGATATTTTGATATTTTTATGACATAAATCATACATATATGATTTCTAAATTGTGTAAATATTAAAATTTTGTTTGGGGATGTGTGGACAACAGCACCCTCAAAGCGATGTGAATTGTTCAAACAGTACATTTAATGTATTAATGATGTGTTTAGAAATATTATACAACAAATATGACATAATAATTTTAATTTAAATATATTATCTCTATACATATATGTCATTTAATTTCTTTTTTCTCAATTTAACAATGAAAAATTGAAATAATGTTCATGCATACGTATGGCCTACCATCTCTATGAATGACCTATTCCATTTCATATTTCTATATTATATATATTATTATAAAACATATTTATTTTTTATAAATGATATTTATATAATTTTTTATATTTTGGAAATCATGATATAATTATATTTAAGTTCAACATTATAAAAAAATGACACTTGCGAGAAATAAAGCAGATATTACCCAAAGTGAATCATTAGCTTGAATTATTATCAAGTGGGTAATATAAAGATATAATAAAAAATAGATATTATATATAGGAACATGGGTTGTTAAAATATTTACAAAAAACAAATATTTTTTATAAGGTAGGATTGCATGAGTGATAAGATATCCATGATATAATGTAAGATAATTTTATCTCACTTTTAATTTCCAATAGATACATGAAATATTCACCACTCACTAATTTTATGTGTTGTATATAATACCCTACCATATTTTAAATCATTGATTTAATTTATTTAAAGATAATAATTGATTTTAATTTTTCTATAATTTATTTAGGATCACGATTATAATGTTACTCATGTAGTATGGGGTTTCTCGTCTCACTTTTATTTTCTATGAGACAAAATCCATGTTCACGTCATATTTCTTATAAGCGGTGTGTATAAATCCCATAAATGGATTCTATTATTATAATAATTAAATTTAAGGGTATTTACATATCCAATTTATTTTAGTTTTTCATGGGATTTATGTTTCAAATGAAACGAAATTGGTAAAGTAATTTTTTATCATCTTTTTTCGTTGAGACACATTCAATGTTATGAAGCTATATTTTTCTATGAGGTGTATATAATTTCATTGAAATGATTATATAATGAATATAATTATTTTTATGATATGTTAATATTAATGTATGGTATTATTTCTAATTTTAATGATTCAATGCTTCCAATTTGGTAATGGTTTATAGCTACAATATCACTATTTACCAAGATTGTTTATGATTATGTCCCCATTGATGAAATATTTTGATTAATATATTTATAACTATCATTTGTTTTCATACCATGTGGTTATTAATTTTATTTCAATGTAATTCCATCATTATTTAACTCTCTGGTATATAAGATGAGAAATATATTTTTATGAATGTAAGCATTTTCCTCTATCTGAAATCTGAAATCAGTCTTCCATCAATTTTTTTTATAAAATTGTTCCCAAATATATGATTATATTATCCTATGATATTTAAAATACATTTTCCCATGATTTTAAATTTTTAAAAAAGGTTCAATAAAATGAATCTTCATTCCATTTTGTAGTCGAGTCCATTTTCAAAAAAAACTATGTTGCAAAAGGAATGTTCACCATTTACGAATTTACCCACTATCATAACCATAATTCCCCTAAGTCTTCCATTACAATATTAAAATGTTATTTTCTAAAAAATGAAAATTTCTCCCAATATTTTTAAATTATGATTATTTTAATGTATTTTTCAGTGAAAAAGGATTTCAAAATTTTATTATATTTAAAAATAAATTTAAGTATTTTTCAAAACCTCCGATATATCTCTTCAAAAGGTTATTTTTTTTAATGAAAATGGTTTAAATGATTTTAAAACTAATTTTATGCATTTTCAAAGTGTTTTCAATGAAAATGGTTTTCAAAATAATTTCAATATTATTTTATAGGTTTTAAATTAAAAAAATTTTAAAAATTATTACATGCTTTCTTTATATTTTTTCAAATTGTTTCATATGAAAATGTTATTCAAAATGTTTTCTGTTTTAAGTAGCGGTTTTCAATGAAAAAGAAGCATATTTTCCTCATGAAAAGATTTTACAAAATTATTTTCCATATATGATGACATATATTGTTTTCACACATTACCTTCTATGAAATTAACCAATGATTCAATTTATATTCTTTCTTGAACGATTTATGTTTTGTTGGAATAATTTATATGAAGCATTTTTCTATTCCCTCGGTTGTATGATTTTGAAACCTGCTTATTTTCATAGGTTATTCTTTAATGAAATTATCAGGGAAACTTTCTATAATCTATTGGTGATGATTTGATGAAATATTAATTGTACCCATTTCATTTCATGGGTTATGGTTTAATATTTACAAAACCCTGATATTTTCATGGGTTATGATCTGATGAATGTTTAATATCTTGTGGGACATGATTGTAATAATTTTTATATAAAGGTTGAGACATATATTACACTCCAATCCATTGGGTAATGATAAATGCTTTATGAGATCTAGATGGTACATCTAAGGGCATAAAACCCCATAAATAATAGAACATATTACGCACAAAATAGGAGGGTACATTGGATGGAATCCTAATCTTGAAACAAGGGGTCATCCAAAGTAATAAATAAGAGAGTACATAGGAGGGAATACATTCCCAAAATAAGAGGGTACATGTGAGCACATCCCAATCCAAATGTAGTTACATGGGTTTTCATACCAAGACTAAAATTATCGCATCCCGCCATTTTATCACATAAACTATCATTACATTTTACAAATCCGAGGATGTTTAAGGTTTAGTGTCTTGGAAACCAGGAACTTAAAACATGAAAATATAAAATATTTTTCTTAAACACATGAAAGGATTATCCTCTTGTTCATCCTAGGTTCATTACTTCATCTCATAAACTGAGGACATACATAAAAAGAAAGGGTGAGCAGAAGGCCTAGTAAGGGAAACAAGGGAAACATCTTACATGTGAACTTGAGATACTTCAATAAGGTCATGAAAAGAACTTTAAGGCTTGAGAAAGAATTCATGAGATATATCATAATAAAAATAAAATTTTTCATAACTTGAAGATGTGGCTACAACATTTAATATTAAAAATCATTTTGTTTCACCAAGGTCCATCCCCAATTTGTCATTAAAAATTACCAAGGTTATTCACCATGGTATCCGTCTAAAAGGTCATCTTTAGAGATTAAGTCTTCACCCAATGCATTAGAGCGCTATCTGGGAAAACCCTTGACATCTCTTTATTATCATGTGAGCCACATATATCATCAACAATAATTTCATAAACAACCCATATAGAATTAAATAAATGGGTTTCATTTCATAATCATAATTTTTTAAAAACTGCTTCAAAGGCATGATCTTTATGTCACTTTAAACCCACAGAAAGGGAAAGTGGGTTTCAAGTATGTAAATCCCAGAATTTAAAATAGAAAATTTTGGTATATATGTGAATACCCATATAGAAGAGAGTGATTTGAGTATTCACTTAATAAAATAAAATAACTTTAGAAAAAGAGAGAGACATTTTGAGACGAAAATTCTGCAGCATAACGGCTATGTTACAGGGTTTTAGAAAACATTGAAATGAGAGGGGACTTGGGTAAAACATTCATAAATGACCCATAAAACAGTAGAGGGACAGAATATAATGGATTTAAAAACATGGTAATGAAATTTGAAAATATAACATATGAAATGAAGAACATGAAAGGAAGAAAAAAATAAGATTTCTCTTATGAAATTTCGGCAGCCTAACAGCATCACATAAACTTCAACCAAAAATGAATTGATGAGATCAAATATGGTCTCTAGTCATATGAACATAAGATATCAGTATGATAGATATAGAGATCATACCCCAACATAATAAAAATGAACTTGCAAGACTTGACATAGAATTTGAACTTTGAAAAATGAGAAAGGTGAAAGAACCACTTAAAAATTCGGCAGCCTAACGACGCCACTTAAAACATCAAAATACTAAATTGAAGAGATCAAATGGGGTCTCTCATAATATGAACATAAGATATCAGTATGATAGATATAGAGATAATACCCCCAACAAAATAAAAAGAAACTTGAAAGACGTGACATGAAAGTAGAACATCAAAACGAGAAGGGTGAAAGAACCACTTAATAATTCGTCAGCTTAACGGCGCCACTTAAAACAAAAAAATACTGAATTGAAGAGATCAAATGGGTTATCTCATCATATTATCATAAAAGATCAGTATGATAGATATAGAGATCATACCCCAACATAATAAAAATAAATTTTAAAGACTTTACATCAAAATAGATCTTGAAAAAATGAGAAGGGAGAAAGAATCCCTTAAAAATTCGGCAACCTAACGACGCCACTTAAAACATCATAAAACGAAATAATGAGAGTAATAGGGGATCTCTCATTATATGAACATGAAAATTTCAGTAATAGGAATATAAAATAATATCCTTTAACATAATAACATGGATCATAAAACAAATGACATAAAAGAGATTACTTGAAAAGAAAGAGAGTGGTCAGATCCCTTACCTTAAAACGTAACTCTTAAAACTCAATGGTTGGGACCTTGAGGGATTTGGGGCACCTTGGGAGGACTCCTTGGGAGGTAATGAGACCAGAGCTTCGCTGGGGAAGAGTTTGGAGTCGAATGGATGAGAGGATGTTTTGATAATTATAGGGAAAGTGAGGGGACAAGGCATTAATGGCCAAGGGACTCCTCATTAGTGGTTTTGGCAAAACCATGGGCTTGACCATGGTATTTTCCCGTGGAATTGGTCACTTGGGACACCTCATACCTTATATTACTATTCCTAAGTCTACCATATTGATTACATACTTAATACATCATTTAATGATTCCATTAAACACCCATAACTTTAAAACTGTATTTTCACTATTCATCAAAAATTCAACTTTCTCAGAAAAATCCCAAAATATTACCTTAACCAAATATCGATGATCTGATTTCAAAAATGAACTCCATTTTATAAAAATAATTTTGTAAATATTTTTAAATTATTTTTAAATATATACACTATTAACCGAAAATTCATTTTTACATAAAAATTGCCAAAAATTACCTTAACATAATATCGATGCTCTGAGTTCAAAAATGAAATCCATTTAATAAAATTATTTTTCTAAATATTTTAAATTAAATTTTTAAATAAAACACCATTCACCCGAAAAAACTAATACTTGACTAATAATTTATGAAACTGTTATTTAAACATTTTATTGAATCACATTACTTAATCAAGGTGCCTAGATTATCTTAATACTTTCTTTAATTGAGATTACTAATCCATTTGGTCACATTACTAATCCTAAGCATAAAATCACTATTCATAATTTACTATTCATCAAAAAATCAAGTTTACTTTATTAGACTCTAAATTTCGTACTGGACATTATTGTAGAAGACCATTTTTTGAATATCATTACACGTTTTTAATTATTTAAGGTTTACATAAACATTTTTAAAATATCTTTTTTCTAAAATTCATCAAAAATATGCATACTCTATTTATCCGGTCATTTGAAAATTCATAATCTTCATCATAAGAAGAAATCCGAATTTTTTATTTAAAACAAAAGTTTACACAAGGCCATTACAGTCTCCATACATATCCCCTTATCACACCATCATAGGACCTAAGTGTAAGGTGTGCTAAGTTGAGAGAATCTGATGGAGGCTCGGCCAACATCGCACAAGAATTAATTTCTATCAGTTTGAACTTCTCGCAAAGGTGATTCCATTCTAGCTTCACACGATGAAGTTTGGCTTGGGTTTGGTCCAGAGCAAAGCCCCATGGTGCTACCTCCTTCCCAGGTTCTGTTAGATGGGATTCGATCGGTCCAAGAATACTGGATGAGGCCATTGAATCTTCTTTCTATATTAATTAACCAAGATTACTTGTATTTAGAGACAATAATCGAAATGTTTAGTTTACAACGGTCATATTGACCAATGGTCATATTACAAGAAAACCCCAATGGTCTCATTTTAATTATACTCATGTCATCAAATGAAACAGTTTTTTTGTGTATGAAAAATAAAATAACACAAAAAATTAGGAAACAAGATTTATTCAAAATTTCGGGTCATTACAATCTTCCCCCCTTATGAAATTGTGTCCTCGCAATTTTTAAAATTGGGTTTTGAAATTTCATTGAAAGTCCCACATCGGAAAATGAGTCAGTAACACTATTAGTTTAAAAGGAAGAAAAAGAAGTACAAAGGCCACCCGAGTTAACCCATACTAGGATTCAATGTAGTAAAACATGGATATGGAAGAAAAAAAAAAGGGTCAAGTTCTGAGGGAGAGTGATAGAAAACATGATTAGGAGAAATTTAACCAAAAGAAAATCCCAAACATATGATGTGTGTAAACGGTCTTTGATTACCTAGTAGAAAACGTAAACGAAAAATGTTTTTGTTTTACGTTCCTTCTCATAATTTTGAGGAATTCATTTACTACATAGAACAAAAACATAAGAAAATATACCTACCTTCAAGTAGAGTTTCATCCTTTAATAAGTTTCCACCAAAACTAATATTTTCTCCAAACGATTAGCATTCAAAACTACTTGGTCTCATAAAAGCACAAGAATCATCTTATAGAGAATCACATAATCCACCAAAGATTAACTATCTATTTCTTCTATCTTTAAACATTATCCCAAAAACAGAAAGGGTAAGATAAAACAACTCTTCCAAAATAATGAACCCCAGAGGAAGGGAATCTACATTAAATATTCAAAGTTCCACGGTACTACCCAAAGTTCATCATAGACCATTCTGTAAATAATTGTCTTTAAAATTACTCAAAATAAACCAAACTATGATTGAAACCCAAATAAAAGAAGTATTTGATATCATAGTCTTCCAAAATAAACTTCATTGTTCATCTCTAAAAAACATCAACCACTACTAACATCTTATAACAAAAGTGTCTAACCTAAATATATTTCCCCCAAGATAGGTTAATCATTCCCATCAGTAACCTAAATTACTATAAGTCCACCTTAAATTCATCGATTATTGAAAATATATGTCAACCTTTACTCCTCAAAGAAAATACCGTAGTAATCTACTTACCTTGATCAAATACAGTTCCCAAAATAGTGAACATCTTCAAAAATAATAATAATCTTTTAATCCCCTAATCATCTATGTCATATTAATACGGAAATCATCGCATTTCCTATCACATTTTTTGTTGAGACATGTTCTTTCATTTCCCACCATTAATTAAGAAGAGAAAGTATAATTAGGGTCTTAAATACTTATCCGATAATCATGAAAAGGAACTTAAATCATAGAAGGATAACTTGTAGAATAAAATTATACCCTAACATGTGATCCCCTAGGTTACAAACTAGGTTATCCATGATCATATATTCTTATGTGAATCTTAATTTTATTTTACCTTTGTTCCATTAACAATGGTTCATACTAAGCTTATGAATTTACCAAAGAATATCCCCCGGGAGAGTCGTAACCAAGAGTGCAGCACGACCCATTGTCCTATACTAGTTCCAGTTCGAGTCTAGCTCAGAGCGGTGTTTTCGGGTTTTACCCCTAAGTACATCTGTGCCAGAGCCACCTCTACCTGCTCGTGTCCAGACAAGGATGTATTTGCTTGGCAACCCCTTACTCAATACTCACCAAAATACCATGAAGATTTCCTATATTTAAACTTTTATATAGGGTTCTTCCTAATGTTTTCATATCCTAATTTCCACAAATAACTAAACCATCCTTTGATACCAACTATCGCATCCCGCCTTTTTATCACATAAACATTCATTACAATTTACATAATCGAGGATCTTTAAGGTTTAGTGTCTTGGAATCAAGGAATTTAAAACATGAAAACATAAAACATTATTCTTAAAAACGTGAAAGGCTTCTCCTCATGTTCATCCTAGGTTCATTATTTCATCTCATAACCTGGGGACATACATCAAAAGAAAGGGTGAACAGAAGGCCCAGTAAGGGAAACAAGGGAAACATTTTACATGTAAACTTGAGATACTTCAATAAAGTCATGAAAATAACTTTAAGGCACGAGAAAGAAACCATGAGATATATCATAATAAAAATAAAATTTTTCATAACTTGAAGATGTGGCTACAACATTTAATATTGACAATAATTTCGTTTCACCAAGGTACATCCCCAAGGTGTCATTAAAAATTATCAAAGTTATTCACCAAGGTATCAGTCTAAAAGGTCATCTCTAGAGATTAAGTCTTTACCCAATGCATTAGAGTGCTATATGGGCGCACCCTTGAAATGTATTTATTATCATGTGATCCAAATATATCATCATCAATAATTTCATAAACAACCAATATATCATAAAAGAAATGGGTTTCATTTCATAATCATAACGTTTTAAAAACTGCATTAAAGACATGATCTTTATGTCACTTTAAACCCACATAAAGGGAAAGCAGGTTTCATGTATATAAATCCCAGAATTTAAAATAGAACAATTTGGTATATATGTGAATACCCATATAGAAGAGAGTGATTTGAGTATTCACTTAATAAAATAAAAGAACTTTAGAAAAAGGTGGAGACATTTTGAGACGAAAATTCTACAGCATAACGGCTATGTTACAGTGTTTTAGAAAACAATGAAAAGAGAGGGGACATGGGACAAACATTCATAAAAGACCAATAAAACAGTAGAGGGACAGAATATAAGGAATTTAAGAACATGGTAATGAAATTTGAAAATATACCATATGAAATGAAGAACATGAAAGGAAGACAAAAATAAGATTTCTCTTATGAAAATTCGGCAGCCTCACGGCATCACATAAACTTCAACCAAAAATGAATTGATGAGATAAAATAGTGTCTCTCATCATATGAACATAAAATATCAGTATAATAGATATATATATCATTCCAAAACATAATAAAAAGGAACTTTCAAGACTTGACATGGAATTAGAACTTTGAAAAATGAGAAAGGTGAAAGAACCACTTAAAAATTTGGCAGCCTAACGGCGCCACTTAAAACTTCAAAATACTGAATTGTAGAGATCAAATGGGGTCTCTCATAATATGAACATAATATTTCCGTATGATAGATATAGAGATCATACCCCCAACAAAATAAAAAGGAATTTGAAAGACTTTACATGAAAGTAGAACTTCAAAACGAGAAGGGTGAAAGAACCACTTAAAAATTCGTTATCCTAACAGTGCCACTTAAAACATCAAAATACTGAATTGAAGAGATAAAATGGGGTATCTAATCATATGATCATATAATATCCGTACGACAGATATAGAGATCATACGCCAACATATTAAAATGTCACTTGAAAGACTTTACATGAAAATAGATCATGAAAAAATGAGAAGGGTGAAAGAATCCCATAAAATTTCGGCAGCCTAACGGCGCCACTTAAAACATCATAAAACGAAATAATGAGAGTAAGAGGGGATCTATAATTATATGAACAAGAAAAGGGAAGTAAGGGGAATATAAAATAATATCCTTTAACATAAGAACATGGAGCATAGAAGAAATGACATAAAAGAGATTACTTGAAAAGAAAGAGAGAGGTCAGATCCCTTACCTTAAAACGTAACTTTTAAAACTCAATGGTTTGGACCTCGAGGGCACCCTGGTTGGACTCCATGGGAGGTAATGAGACCAGATATTCGTTGGGGAAGTGTTGGGAGTCGAATGGATGAGAGGATGGCTTGGTATTTATAGGGAAAGTGAGGGGACAAGGCATTAATGGCCAAGGGACACCTCATTAGTGGTTTTGGAAAAACCATGGGCTTTCCCATGGTATTGCCACTTGGGACACCTCATACCTTATCTTACTATTTAAAAGTTGACCATATTGATTACATACTTAATACATCATTTAATGATGTCATTAAACACCCATAACTTTAAAACTGTATTTTCACTATTCCTCGAAAATTCAACTTTCTCAGAAAAATCCCAAAATTTAACCTTAACAAAATATCAATGTTCTGATTTAAAAAATGAACTCAATTTTATAAAAATAATTTTCTAAATATTTTTAATTAAATTTTTAATTAAATACACTATTCACTGAAAATTCATTTTTTTCAGAAAAATCGCAAAAAATTACCTTAACATAATATCGATGATCTGAGTTCAAAAATGAAATCCATTTTATAAAATTATTTTTCTAAATATTTTTAATTAAATTTCAATTAAAAAACACTATTCAACCAAAAAAAACTAATACTTGACTAATAATTTATGAAACCATTATTTAACAATTTTATTGAATCAGATTACTTAATCAAGGTGCCTAGATTATATTAATACTTTCTTTAAGTGAGATTACTAATCCATTTGGTCACATTACTAATCCTAAGCATAAATTCACTTTTCACAATTTACTATTCATCAAAAATCAAGTTGATCTTATTAGACTCTAAATTTCGTACTGGACATAATTGTAGAAGACCATTTTTTGAATATCATTACACGTTTTTAATTATTTAAGGTTTACATAAACATTTTTAAAATATCCTTTTTCTAAAATTCATGCAAAATATAAATACTCTATTTATCCGGTCATTGGAAAATTTATAAACTTCATCATAAGAAGAAATCCCAATTTTCTATTTAAAACAAAAGATTGCATAAGGCTGTTACGGTCTCCTTACATATCCCCTTATCACGCCAGCATAGGACCTAAGTGTAAGGTGTGCTAAGATGAGAGAACTTGAGGAAGGCTTGGCCAACATCGCACGAGTAGTAATTTCTATCAGTTTGAACTTCACGCAAAGGTGATTCCGTTCTAGCTTCACATGATGATGTTCGGCTTGGGTTTGGTCCAGAGGAAAGCCCAGTGGTGCTACCTCCTTCCCACGTTCTGTTAGATGGGCTTCGATCGGTCCAAGACTACTGGGTGAGGCCATCAGATCTTCTTTCTATATTAATTAACCTAGATTACTTGTATTTAGTGACAATAATCGAAACGTTTTGTTTACAGCGGTCATATTGACGAATGGTCATATTACAGTCAAAAACCAATGGTCTCATTTTAATTATACTCATGATATCAAATGACACAGTTTTGTTGAGTATGAAAAATAAAAAAACACAAAAAAATAGGAAAAAATATTTATTCAAAATTTCAGGTCGTTACAAAAATGTTATTAATGTCTAGGTAAGTAGCCAAGGAATATGATTTTATATGTTTATGTGTGTGATATGAGTTCCATGTTGTATTCCTTATCTTATATTCCTCTTGTCTTCATTATGATTCACGATTTATGAACTGTTAAAATTTATTCCATGATTCATGTTTATGATTTTTATATTCATGGTATGAACATATAATGTTATGATCGCGTTCTCATGCCATTATTATCATTTTTATGATAATTATCTCCCTGATTTACCCATACTCAGCACTTGATCTCACCCCTTTTTATGTTTCAATCCCTAGTTTTTGAAAATATATTTTTTATGATATCTCTAAGAAGGGTGATATTCGGGGAGAACCTAGTTGGGGATAATATATCCTATTGATGTACCTATGTTTATATTTCCATTTTTTCTATGGAAATAATCTAATAATATCTCTAGGAATCTGTTTGTTTGTAATATTTTATGTATTCCGAAAAGTGATGTAATATTAATGTATGTAATGTGAGGTTCTATATAGTTGGAATCAGAGTGATGGTTTAGCAATACTTTTCAAACTAGGATGATAAAACATTAGTGATATTCCTATTTATATTTGAAAGAATATTTCTATTGATGTATTTAAGGATAATTATATGTATGAGTTAATGTTTAGGAAGATGTCCTATAATTTTCGTATAGAATAGAGTGAGGGGTTTCATTAAAATAAATACCTCTCTGGATAATAAAAGTGGATGTGGATTTTGAAAATATATTCCTAGGGGTAAAAAGATTAAAAATGTGTGTCAGTCCTGACTCGGTATAACCTTTTACATGACAATGGGCCTTGTGGGACACTATGTCTAAAACTCCTAAGGGATATTCTTTGGAAATTCAAAAAAAATTATGAACCATCTTGAAAGATTTGAATAAATGATTACTATGAATAATTTAGGATAAAACTATGACGATAACTATTAATGCATAATTTTCTTTATATAGAAAACCTATAAGTATTTTTAAATAATTATGTTGTTTTATTATTTCATATGTGTTTCTCACCGTTTTCTTTCTGGTTTTAGTCAGCAGAGAAAACTAGAACGAACATGTTTAACATTGAAAGAATCATATTTGGAAATAATGAGAATAATGAAAATCTATTTGACAAGTGTAAATATAATAAATAGAATTAATAAGGTTGTATGAATATTGGTTATACTTCAGAAGATAAAGAGACAACAGAGGAAATGGGAAAGGTATGTAATGTTCTTCCACTTTTGACTACATTAAACATAAAAAATCATGATTAGACAATAGTTTAGGAACCTTAACGAATTCTTCCTTTTTCATATCCTAGGAAATAAGTGTTAAAGAATATTTTGAAGAATCCTGAGTATGGGTTTAACAATAAATTTTGATGAATGATGTATTTATGTAATAGAATTCAAAGATTATATTATATTAATCATGAAATATATAAGTATTATTTGTATCTATTTTCATTAGGGATGAAAAGGATATTTTTTATTTGGTTGAAGACTGATAAAATTTATATTTTAATTAAGTAAAGGTAACTCATAAGGTGAAAAGAATGTTGAGAAATATTTTTATCTTCGATAAATGGATGATTGATAAGGATAATATGATCTCTATAACATTGATTACCTAGGATCCGAATATTGAATTTTTCAAAAAGTTTTCTATTTAATGTTTTATGAAGATTAAAAATTATTTAAATCATTGAATATATATAGTAACCTTTGGAATGTGTATCAACTCCTGTCTTATAAAAATATTTAGGGTAATTTCGGTTATTACCATGTTTCAAGAGGAATTACGATGACAATATTCACATGTTTGGAATTTGATAAAACAGAGATACTTTTTGATATATGTGGTAAAAATGTTATGATGATTTAATAACATTATTTATAATGTTTTGGATTTTTCTCTTTTGTATGGTTTATATGGTTATACATTTATTGAAATATTATGTTACCCTTTGGAAGTCATTTTTATGATTGATTTATTACCTCACCACATGAGGATTTATGAATATTGGATAACATGTTCTAAAACATTTAGGTTGATTATAACTTGTGATATATGGGATGGAATATCATAGATATTAGGATATATTAGTGCATCCCAAATGAAAATATCACCTTAATTTTTTTAGAAAGAGGTGAAGCGGGTCACGGAACAAAAAAGAGGGAGGTTTTCCAAAAATCAGCAAGTATACATTTTCATGAAAGTTGTTCATATTTAGAAAAATTATTATGAAATGAAATGTTGTCATGATAAATTTTTTTGTTAAACTGGTTCCCTTTAAAATTATCACATATTTATGACATTGATACCCTTAACATTACATTTATCATTCAATTTTTTTGTTTTATTAACACAATCACTCCCAATATATATTTATTCTCTTCCACAATGTCCAATATTTACTCCCAACCTATATTCTCTTACGTGGAATTCTAGTTGAACGTTACATAGGGTAACCATTACAATTCTAATTTTCTCTTTATAAAAGAATTTTTTATATTCATCTATACAATAGAGACTTATTTGAATGAAACTTTCAAGTGTTAATTTTTTTACACGAACAAATTTTGAGGCTTAAATTCTTTTTATGGGTTCTTGAATATAACCCCCAAGATTTTTGTGAATGTTTTTTTCAAATTAATTTAATTTTTTTGATATTTTCTATTTTATGAAGCAATGTAAATAGTTTTTTTTAATAGTTTTATATAAAATTTGTTATATACTACACCAAGGTAGTCATTCACTACACAAAATACTAACATAGCTTATGTTAGAGGAAACATCATGTTTCTATAAATCAACACCTTATTATTATAATTATTTAAATGATCTAATTATAACATATCCATTAAAATGTTAATATGAATATTAATATCTAATTTTTAAATATTATTTATAATTTTTTCATATAAATAACACATATGTATAATAAAATATATATTTTTGGTAAAGTCTGTATATGTTAAAAAACCTTTTTTCTTAAAATAAATACTTTTTATGTCCTTTTTGGAAAAATAATAAATTTAAATTTAGATCCTTTTAGAAATAAACTTTTATAAAATAAAATTACTTTTATAATTAAAAATTTCATAATTATCTTGGGGTGAATTTTTTAAATTTTATGGGAGACATCGTTTTTTGATGAATACTGAAAATTACACAATTTTAATTAAAAACAAAAATTTTAAGTAGTTTATTTATATTGTAAAATTTAATGGAATATTTTTTTGAAGTCAAAAAAGAATAAATATTCATCTATTAATATTATTAATGTGATGAGAATCATTTTTATATTGAATTTAGATATAAAACATTTACCAACATTTGGATATTCTCACTTTAAAAACTCGTTTTCTCCCCACATTAGCGAGATTAGCATTAAACATAATTTTTATGCTTCAATGAATTTAATTTTGAAATATTATAGTACAAAGTTTTAATTAGTATTATTTTTATATAATAATAAGTTCTAATTAATGTTTTGTCAAATTTTTTTTTGTGAAAGTGAATAATAATAATTTCAACGATTAAGTTAAAAATTTTTCATAAAAAGGGTCTAAATAATATTATTAAGAGGAATATTTACCTATAAAATTTTCTTAAACCAATTGGATGGAAATTTTTTGGGATATAAAAAAACTGATTCCAAAAATATTCATGTTGAAAATTTGTGAATATGAGAAAATTGTTGAACAGAAAGATCATTTAAAAAAACCAAGTCTGCCCTCTCCCTATCCTATAAAATTCCACCACCTATCCCCCTTGTTCCCACTCTATAGACAGTCATGATCATCCAATATCTGTCTAATTAAGATACAAACATAACTCCCTAAAAAAATACACCCTTTTTGGAAGAATGGAATCTCATGAATCTATTGGATGCAAACCAAAAGTTTCTAAAAAAAATAATTAACATCCTTCCTCCAGGTCATTTACATTGTTTTACTTATCCACAAACTCAATTCATCTTATTACATGTTCATATAATAACACTAGTATACTCAATATAAATATTTTTTCATATTCTAAGGATTCATCATACACATTCTCACACATCCATCTGATCGATAATGAACATAGCATTCATCTGTACAGTGAAGTATCACCTCATGAAACAATATTGTTATTTTTAACATTACAACCTCCCATGGTTCAGAATTATGATAGAAGCTCTTTTTTATGTGATATATATGATATTATGATTTATTTAAAATTATGTATTTATTATTAAATTCCTACCTTCATTATTTCTATTTTTTGTAAATATGAAAATTTCGTTTGAGGAAGTGTGGCCCCCTAAAAGCGATTTGATTCATTCAAACACAACATTGAATGTATTAATGTAAATAAAACTACCCCCTTTTCTCATAGTCTAGTCATAAATTAATTATATTGGAATATAAACAAACAATATGCACCCCGAAAGACTAAATAGTTTAGTATCTTTTGGAAAATAAGTTATATTCATAAGATCAGCATTACATATTGAAAGGGAAAACAATATAGAAATTCCTTTTAAAAAATAACAACTCCAAGATTATCCTTATAGATCATTCATAATATACTTCTCGCATCATGGTAAAAACTAAAACATATGTATGGAAGAGCATAGATGCATAATAAAGGTATGATATACAATAGAAGATATCATAACTATAAACATTTGGCATGGTGAATAACTAAAAAATCCTTTTAAAATAAACTAGATCATATTACGGAATTAATAAAATATTGTTTAATAATTCCATAATAAAATATTACCATGTCTATTATACTAGTTTACAATTCTCATTGACTTTTAATTAATAGTTTTATAATTAGGAAGTACGTAATGAACGACATCTGATTCATATTTTCAAGGACTCGACCTAGAAAACCAAAAATGGTTAATTCCTCGACCTAATAAATATTTGAAAATGAGAATAGCCTATGAAAAGTCTATATATGTTTTGTCTCATGATACCTACCAATGAATCAGTGGGATATATAGGTCACTGCCTATCATATACTAAGTCCAATTATTTCTTAATATGAATGTGGTTAACCATAAATATATTTTAGGTATGAAATGTAAATAACATTCTCTTATCTATAAAAATAATCATAAATAATTATATATTTATTCAAGGGTGAGATTATATAAACATGGTGGTTGAAACAGGAGAGGACCCCAATTTACGGGGGGTATGAAATAGTGATGATTGAGGGAATCCCTTCAAATAAGATTAACCCCTCCAGCGTAAGGGAGATTATATTGGGAAGACATGTGATATATGATCATGGGGAAACGAGAGAGGTGAGGAAGTCCAAAACATTGTTCCCCTCTCTCTAAGTGTCGGTGACTCGAGGCTATTTGTTGTTGAGCTATATTCTTTTCTTAATAATGCATAAAACTAACCAATGAGTGGAACCTCTGCTCAAAAGATAATAATGAATAATCTTTGAGTCTGTCTCCACATCAGATGGAGAAATATTCTTCTATTTGCATAGATTGAGCCTCATGAGAACTGCATTCACCTCTTCTTGAAGAGCACGTCCATCACCATAGTGCACCGTGAAATCAAGGAAAACACTCCCTTCTAGATTGAAAATCACTAAGCCCCCTTGAATGTCTCCCATGATTCTTGATCCATTAGATATTAGTTTAAAACAATTTATTAGTGGAATCCATTTAATCCAACGTCCTTATTCTCTATCCATAGGAGGATTGGCCGAAGGGGACCAGGTCTGCATGATATGAAAGGGGGGAAATTCATACCAATTTTCAACTTGTGTGACCATATCAATCAATACGCTCCATGTTCTAATTATGAAGGACCATCCTGTGGAGGAAGACCACTAAAATATATCTTTTTTCTGAGCCTTCAAGAGACACCAGTATCCTTCACTAAGGATAATTGACATCACTTCTCTCTAAGGTCCTTTATCTATAGTCCCTAGAATCCACCTCTTCAAGAACGACAGATCCCGATGGTGAAGAGAATAGATCACCGTGAAATCTCCAATGTAATTCTATACATCGTGTAACCACTCCCCTTAGAAGAAGATATGGTTTGTGGTTTCTTCCCACATGTTTTTTAGAATTGAATGCACAAATCCAGTTTGTTACCGAATTTCTATATGCCTTCGTCTTATGGAATCGTGGAGTTCCTAATTCGTTAAACCATGAATTTATATTTTATTGGGAGTTTATTATACCACACTATATCATTAAAATTATATGGTAGAGCCTGTGGGGTTGAGATCCATTATAAATCCATGGTATTCAACATACCAAACCAAGAGGGGGTGAACATGCATTGGTCCGACTCCAAGGTAAAAAGGATAGAATCAAAGACCTCAAGTTGTTCATTGACAAGCATTTCCTTTAAGAAAACTGGATGAACACTCACCTCCTTAAAGGTAATCATTGGTGCGGGACTCCCTAGGAATCCAGGCACTGATCCCACCAAGTTCTATTTCTAGAAAAGTATACTGCCTTCTCCCACAATCCACCAGGAGTGTAGTTCGAGGCTAGGGATGATGGAGAATAACTATCTCCAAATAGGGGATCCCTGCATGTTGTCAGTCGCCCAGATACTATCATAAAATTAGGACAGAATCCTCTATCAGAGGGACTGGTCCCCATGACCTCCCATGAGTGTTTGTCTTGCAAGCCCTGAAGTGTGTCCCTCAATATTATAACCTTAATTCCCCCCTGACTGAATGGGATGATCCATTCTTCCCCATGAAACCCATTTCCTCTTCCCTTCTTCAAGTGAATCCCATAAAAAATTATCCAGGACCCTATCAATTACTTTGATCACCCCATTGGTACTGAAGTGGAATCCATCACAAGCACCATTATAGTACCTAGGACATTAATATCAAGTGCAATATGCCCTAAAAAGGATAATAAATGGTTATACCATTTGAGGATGCGACACATAATCCCGCTCACCACCTGTTCAATGTCCCGAATATGCTTTCTTCCTGATGATAGACGAGTCCAAAGGCATTCCATCGAGAATTTACTAGGCAGCATGTCCATGATTCTATAAAGAATATTCTCCAGGATAGCTCCATAGTATTTTGAGATACATAAATTACTTTTGGATTGGTTGATCACCTGACCACTCCAATAAGAGTAATCTTCGAGGATCCTTTTAATTCAATGCGCAGATTACTTTCTTGCATTCGATAAAATAATTTTATCATTTCCAAACATCAAATGTGAGATGAGAGGAAGTTTTTTTCATCTATAAGGAAGTATACTACCAGTGATGATTCCTCTGTTCAAAATATGGATAAGTGCGTCCTACATTAAGAATATTAGGGTCGGGGAGATCGGGTCACCTTGTCTTAAGCCACAGGTGGCCTTAAAGAAGTCATGTGATTTCAACAAGAATGAGACATCCATCCATGGAGAGATAAAAACATTAAAGAAGATTTTTAAGGCCTTGGAAGGTAGACCCAAGCAATCTATGTCCCTATTAACAAAACAACATTCAAGTCTTTCATATTCCTTGCTCATTTCCAATTTAATGATAATATTGGAACAATGAGTTTTAACATTTATGTCCCTTATTATCTCTTGTGACGGGGATATAGCCCATGTATTGAGCTTCCTATCACAAAACAATGTTTCTCCATGGATTTCTAGTGGTGTAAAATCTTGTGATGCCTCGTGTTAATAATACTCGAAGGGAATTTGTAGGTGAAGTTGCATATACTCATAGGCCGGTAGTGGAGAAGGGATCAGGGGTCCATGACCTTCACTATTAGCAACAAGGTCGTGGAAACTAAAACCCCTGGGAGAGATAATCCTTTGAAAATGTCATGTACTGCTATAACGATATTTCCATAAAATCTTCCTAAATAGCACATTAATGTGAACCAAGAAAGAAATCAGGTCCCAGGGCACTCTCCGGGCTGAGACTCATCATGGATTTGTGTATCTCTGACTCATCTGGAACCCCTTCCATTCATACAATGTCTGTGTAGGATACATTGTTTGTAATTGCCCTCAAATGCTATGCATTTCCACTCGGGTACCCACTGGTCATCCTAAAATTAGGCCCTGTAAGGATGTATTTGAATAAATAATAGGCCATTTCATTAACAACATCTATCTCATCCGTGTAACTAACGTCTTCAAGCCTGATATTGGGCTTGATGGGGAGCCTTTTCACCCTGATGAAAGTGATAAAGTAGGCCATGTTCTAAACTCCATCATGCACCCATTTTAACCTAGATTCCTCCCATTCCACCCATTCTTGTCTGAGGACCAATTCCTTAAAACTATTCATCTTAACAAACAACTCCTCGAACATATAATCATTCTAGAATTCCTCCAGACTAGCTTCTAATTGTTCAATCTCAGGTCTGAGATCCTCCACCCCCTGCTTTATGGAGCAGAGATCCTCTACCCAATCCATTAACCTCATTTTAAACCACCTTAGTTTATTGTGAAATTCCACCCAAGAGATACCTTGTACCGGTTCCCAACAAGAATCCCTTACCAAGTGATCAAAATCCAGCTTCCGGATCCAATGAACATAGAACCTGAACCTACGTTGATGGATATTCCTAGAGGACAGAGAGACCAGTAATGGTGAGTTATCTGATATACCACGCACTAGATGGTCCACCATGGAATTCGATATCATAGTTGTGGCATGAACGTTGGAAATACAATTTTCAAGATGACTCCAGCAATGCCTATCCCCTTTTTGGTTGTTGCACTATGTGAAGCGATCACCAGTGTACCCCAAATCCATTAAAACCTTGTTTTCCCTATGTTGAGATAAATCCAAGCTATCACGATGAGGAAATGACCAACATCCTTTTCTATCTGATGTTTTTTTGATGATGTTGAAGTCCTCGCCAATGATCCATGGTTCACTTATTGGATTAAACGTGATGATCTCATGCCAAAGAGAATCCCTTCTTCCACTGTCAGAACATCCATAGACAAAGGATACATATATTTTGATACTGCCCTTTTTGACCCTCATCATGATGAACTAGTCTCCCACCCTTAATTGGTCCTCTGAAATGTATTTTCTCAAAAATATACATATATGTTGGTAGGTTGGATCCACTTTCATGGATGCATGCATAAGGATCCTATGGGTGAACTCCTCCAGCTTGGGTTCTAGAACAACCGCAATGATCTCTCTGTTTAACTTGATCTCCAAAGCATTGAATTTAGACTCCACCCTCACTCCAAGTCCGCGAGAGTTCTAAATAAATATGGGAATCATTGATCATCCTTTTGGCTGACTTTTTTCCGAAGAATCGTAATCTCAAAATTGAAGTAGGAGAGGAACTCCCTAATCTGTGACCTTTATTATTTGAACATCACATGAGTACACACACCCAGGTTGTTGTCCTGGAGGTTTGGAGGTGATAGGTTTAAGAGAAAGAGGAGATTTATTGTCTACACTCTCACAGTACATGGCGGAGATAGATCCATTATGCACTTACCTATCACCTGAAATTACTGAGTACCCAAATCTTCATGCCCTTCCAGCCGAGCCACACCATGTGCACTGCCTTCTCCCGACAGGGGGAGGGTAGCATCAATCTTACAACCAAACTCAATCATCTCGACCTCTTCAAGGGTCACCTCACAAATAGTGGGAAGGAAATCCAGGGTCTCCCGAAAGCCAATAGAGGATCGCACCAGGAGTTCCAGTAACCCACCCTCAGAAAGGATCTGGTGGAGACCGTTAGCCTAAATAGCACGCTTCGCCAACCATGAAGGGGAGCCCTCTAAGAAAGGGGTACTAGATCTCCCCTAGGTGCATTGAAACTGATCGAAATACTAAAAAGGTGGGTTTTTAATAAGGATTAGTCAATGTTTTAAGCAACCCATCGAACAAATGAACCTCCTAAACCATGGAATAGGATGAACTGGTCGACCTTTGAGGAGAGGAGTCACTCCCTGGTACTGACCTTCCCTCACCCCAGTGATTTCCATATCAACACCAATTTCACATATGTTGAGAATGTCCTTGGTGGAGATAGGAGGAATATAACTTCAGAAACACCGGATACAAAATGTCTTGGATCCACAACTCTGAGACCTAGACCATGAGGGAGAGATGCACAAGAATGGGATAGGACGTATCAATCTCAATGCACTTCCTAGAAATTGGAATATATGTTCCATAACTAGTATTCTCATTCACATAGATAAAACCTCAAAGAGAATATCAAATGGATTTGATAAAGGACCCATTCTGAAAGGGAAAAAGAAGCCTTGGAACAATGATCCAAACCACTACTTTTGAGCTCTCCATCCCTTTGTGAATGTTAATCGACCACCATGACAGACTAAAAGGACACCACCCAACCCATAGGGAGGCTCTCCACCACACATAGATGACGTTGGATTCAAAGGAGAATACTAGATAGAAGGAGAGGTGGTGAACTGTGAAGATTTGGGTCGGAGGCTGAAGTACCCTGGAGTCCACATAGCATTTGATGACTGAAATGGGGGGATTCCCACCCCAATAATGGCCTGAAGAGTCCATTTAAGACCATCAATATCCACATCAAAATTTTCCACTGATACATCCAATGAGAGGCTAGATCCATCACTCAAAACCATCGAAACCACTGGGGGAGCCTTTAGGAAACAAGATCATTGAAAGCCACAAAGACAGCCGAAAAGAAAATCCTCGAAAGAGATTGTGGACCAACGATGCCATGGAGAAGAGCTAGTGGGCGTCAGGGACTACGGTGAGTTGTCTCCACCAAGGCTCGAGCCAGGATCTAAGGTTATCCCTGCCACATCCACCACCATTGAGAGAGCAACCAAAGGAGTAACAGTCGAAAAAGTTTGAAAACCATCAGGTGCGTGGGGTGCATTGATTTGAGCAGTAGAGACCATCTCAATCCCAAATCATGTGATCCCATCTATAAACATAATCACCAACCATTCTGAGTAATAAGGTGAATGGTAAGAAAAAGAAAATCCATAGTCAAACTGATCATAAACCAGTTAAAAAAATATGGTGGATGTCAAACATAAGAGATAAACCTCATTAATTAATAAAATACAATAGAGGTGTTTAAATATATGATAAAACTATAATAAAATAATCATGGAAATTTAGAGATAAATACACTTTTACTTTTTAATGAAGAGTTCTTTTGTAAAATTCATTTTTATTTTTCGGTATTTTTTGAATTAAATCAGTAATTAAAATATATATCTGTTTCATTAAAAAAAATTATTTTTTAAACAAATGGTGTCTTTAATCAAATTATAGATGGTACACAAAAATTGGTATGAAATCGAGATGTTCTATTTGATCTACCTTGCTTATTTGAGATGGGGACCCCATAAAACATATATTTACCATAAAATAAATATGAAATGATATGGATATATGAGTTTAGATAATATATATATTATATATAATAAGTAAACAAAAAATAATCATTATATTAGGGAAATGATAGTGAAAGAATAACCAAATGGAAAAAGGAAGATTCATGTAGGATCCCTTATCATGTGTCTGAACGAGTTCTGCACTTCCTTAATGATGATACATAGAACACATTGTGTACATTAAAAATTCTTGTTGAAATACCAATAATATATGATGGTGTACATCTGTTGGGTTTGGCATGTACTTCCTTAACAATGAGACATTGACTACATTGTGTAATTTATAAATTATAGTTGGAATCACCAAAATATAAGATACAGCTCCAACACTCTCTAGAAATTTAAATTTACCAATGTACCTAGGGATAAGTTACCCCTTCTTCCAAAATCATATAACACACTTCCATGGAGATTAATTTAAGAAAACATTGTCTCCCTATTGAAATTCCAAATCATTCCTTCGATTATTGGAAAAACACATTTTCCTACTTTGATCTTCTTTGATCTGGGTTTGAATAGACTTTAAAATTTTTGTTGTTACCCCAATAAGCTCTGGGACCACAAGATTCATTTCACCAACATCATCCAAACAAAATGGTGTATGATATATCTTTCCATACAATTCATCATATAGGTCTATTTTAATACATTAATGGAAATTAGTATTTTATAAAAACATGAAAATAGGTTAATATATATCCCAAATACATTGAATGTCATGTGAAAATGATCTCAACATGTATTTTAATGATTGGATCATCCTTTTGGATTGCACGTCAGTTAGAGGATGTAATAAGTACTAATATAAAACTCAATATCCAAAGAATTCTATAGACATTTTCATAATTCTATGTAAATCTGGGGTTACAATAAAACACTATTGAAAGAGGTTCTCCCTAAAGTCTTAAAACATCATTAATATACAATTGGGTAAATCTCACAAGTGGAAAAAACACTCTTTAGAGATAGGAAGTGTGTAGATTGGCTAAAGAGATCAACAATTTCTAGTATTCTATCATTCTTTCTCGGATTTTTTTGTTAATCTAGTGAAACAATACATATTGATATCGTCCCATTTTTTGAGTGAATGGAAATTGGGTACAAGAATCATATATAATGTTTCCTATTAGTCTTCACCTATTTATAGACTAATCATATTAATACATTTTCAGCAATTTCCTTCATCATAATTTCCCAGCAGATATGCTCCTTCATATCTGTATACATATTATTGCTGATAGGGTGTATATATATATTAAAACTATAGTAATCATCTAATAACTCTATATTTATCACAGGTGTAGAGGGACCACAAATCCTCTTCCAAAATTTCAGAATTCCATCCTCACACACGAAGCTAGATAACCTCCCATAATTCATCCATTTAATTTTCTATTGATGACACTCATCATCAGACTGTGTCATTTTAATCCTTTCTAATAAATATTATTGGGAAACTAGTTGAAAATGTAATGACATTTTTGCTTCTTTGATAATTACCATATCCATCTTTGCTAGATCCATGTATATGGGGTCCTTGGCGATCCACATTTTTTTAGAACTACCTGATCAGTCTTGCTCAATGCCACAACTACCTTTTTTTATGTTATGAGGAGATAGTTTATTGAAACAATGATAAACCTTCCGTATCTTGATCCATCTCATTTTCTACATATTGAGTTCTTTCTAAGAGAAGATATATTTCACACACTACTGATCTATATATATCTCATATCTTTCACAATAGAGATAGTGTCTTTATATATTCACATCAATTTTTTCAACTTATTACTATATATCAGGAGTCTGATAGTTTTATTCTAGAATTTTTAAATTCCTTGATGCATAGTCAATAACAATATAACTCTTCTTGAGTACACAACAATGTAATTTTTTTGATGGATCACTATAAATAACAAATCCAACATTTAGTGATGGTTGAGTACTTATTGGGTCAATCAGTAACCTATTAATCAGTTCTTCAACAACATTCTTCACATTATTTTTTATATAGAAACATATCCCCTTTATGAGCATGCTTAGGTAATGGGGTAGATAATTAGGTGATGTTCTGAAATAAATGCCAATAAAAACCTGTTAAATAGAAAAAACAATGTACCTCAATTATGTGTGTTCGTGTAAGCCATTCCAGAACTACCACTGTATTCGTATGACCAACAAATATTCTATCCATAGAGACAATATGTCCCTGAGAAGTAACTACAAGAAGCTAGAATTCACACTTTATAAAATTCACATATAATTCATTCTTCAAGGATACATTAGATAGATCCAGTAGTTATTCTCATGATCATTATAGCATTTGAGTATACCAAGATATAATTAATAAATATGAAAACATGGTCATCAATATATTCCTTGATAACCCAATTTTTTACAACCATGAAAATATAGGGTGCATTAGTCATTCCAAATTCCATTACTATAAACTCATAATGCCCATACCTAGTTAGAAATTCTGACTTTAGAATATATTTCTTCCTCAAACATAATTGTTGATATCCAAATCAGAGTTCAATCATTGAAAAATATTTTTCCCCATGATGTTGATCAAATAAATGACCAATGAGAATAAGGTCATACTAGTTCATCAACGTAATAGTTTTGTTTTCTCAATAGTTAATTCACATATTCATAGATTCTCCATTATTCAAGACAAATAGAAAAGGTGATACCCATTGAAAAACACTAGTTTGAATAAATCATGTATTAGTATATTCCTCTAATTCTTTCTTTAGTTATAATTATTCCATTGTGTCAATTGTATAAGTAGTTCTTGATATTGGCCTTGAACCCTAAATTAAATCAATATACATGTCAACTTCCTATTCAAGAGTATTACAAGGTAAATTCAATCGAAATACAATAATAGATTCTTGAACAATAAGTACATCCTCAATGTGAATATTTCATTCCTCACCCATAGATATGTCATTTTCATCCCCCCACAAGAAATTCATTCAGTAGAGCTACATGGGTTGGATCTAGATATGAACTAGATAGTGAGGTTTCTTCTCTAAAGGAATGGGATTCTTCCAATTCTCAAAACACGTAACATCATTCTTCTTATATTATATTTTCACCTCCAAATTTAAAATCCAATCCATAACGAGTATTATATCAAAATAAATCATGGGTATGCTAATAATGTTATCAACTAAAGAACATTTATTATTCTTAATGTGGTTTTATCAACACATCTTTGTAGTAATGACTCTTCCCTTAAGATTTTTAAATGAAATCACATTTATTCAATAAAAATTAAAAACAATAGTTTTCCTATAAAACCAGGAAGATATTATATAATTTGATGATGAAAAAACTAATAAAGCATTAGATATGTTTGAGAAAACAATTAATGTACCTACCACTACATCATTAGAAACATTAACCTCATCTAATGTGATTGAATAACGTTAGTCCTACTCCCTTTCCCTTTTATGATCCATGTTTCCCTGACACTATGGATAATCATTAGCATAGTGTCCCATCTCCATAAAATTATTGCATTGAACATTGATAGATTCGTTCATTCCCTTGTAAGCACCTGCTTGATGGCCTTTCTATCAACACGTGTAGCACACTTCTCTTCCTTTTAAAAGGGCTCCAAGGTGTTTCCTTCCAGAAGCATCACATGTTGGAAAATTCACGTTTTTATTAAACCCTTTATCCATTATATCATCTACCAACCTCTTCTTTGGTTATTTTCCTATAAGGTAATAAGACAGAGATACTTCCTTACCTTTCTTGATCGCACATGCGACAATATATTTGTATGATGAGAAACATTGGGATACTAGTTCCCTTTGTAGGAATGATTTTAAACCATTAAGGAATAAATAAATATTGCTCCATGGATTATATATATATTCTGAAACATGCATCGCTAATAAAGTAATGTTGGTTTCATACTTTTAAATTTTTTTTCCCTCTTTCTATCTGAGACATATAAATTTCCACTAAATATTCGTGCATTATTCACAAGGAAAATATTTTTCTTGGATAATTTCCTTAAAATACCTCAACTCTATATTTTCAATATCTTCTTTATCCTAAGTTAATTGAATCAACATCCAATACTAATTTTTATCTATAGAGAGATGATAAAATTCCATCATAAACTTCTCACATTTATGACATCTCATGGAGTGAAATATCCTCTCTAATGAACTCTTCCACTACTCTTCCATAATTGGATTTATAGTCCTATTTAGTGATGGAGGTTGTCGTTGTATAAAGTTTTGTAACATTTATAATCCACATTGTGGATCGAGATACTCCATACTGGTATGGTTATTCTTTATAACCTAATTAATCTATATCAGTATAGTTATTAGTTACATAGAACCACTAGAAACTCTAATTCCAACATCACCATCTTTAAAATTAGGGAAATCTCAACATGGGTTATGTGAATTCATGAGATTTACATTCCATCCACTAGAAACATTTTCTAGATAATGTAATACAATTACAAACATTATGAATCATAACATATAATATCAAATGAATGTAAATTGAAACCACGTGTAGAGCTAATCCCATAATCATAATCAATTTTTCATTTAAGGAAAAAATTTACATTCAAATCCTTCATAATGGATTATAATGAAAATTTAAATTTTCATAACTATATCCTTAAATAGTGTTAAACTAGGTGTGTAGTAAGGCCCATTTTCAGGCACCAGTTTACGTCGAGATAGTTATAGGGAACCTTTTAGAAGTTATTACCCCAGGGTATATCTGTGCTAAAACCACATCCACTTATAGTATCCTGGCAGGGATGTATTTCATGGAAGATACACACAATATATTCCTTTCCAAAATTCTAGTATATTCATGTATTCTTATCCTCAATGTATATTTGATGGTTCAATTACCTAATATAAATGTTCAAAATTTTATTACAATGTTTTGTACTAACCATCTTTTGATACTAACTGTAAAGACTTTATCCTCAGTTTCCCAGAGTTGGTGACATAATTTTATTTGTATATAGAGAATAAAGACACATCCCAAAGGAACAAATTGTTTTGTGGTGTATGAAAACAAGAAACATTCATAAGTTCAACATTACAATAATAAATGAAAAAAATATTGTAATTTCGTTGAAAACATCACAAAGCCTATATTATCCATATAGGTAATTAATAATATACTTATTCACATCGTAGAAAAAATAAAACATAACAACATGTGGGATTAGATGATCAATAATGGTCATAGATATAGAGAAAAATATTATAGATATAATCATTAGACATGGTGAATAACTAAACCAACAATCCTTTAACAAAAAACATGGGCATAATAAGATGGAAAAAAGCTGATTAAATAATTCCATAATAAAACACAACCATGGATATAATACTAGTAAAATATTATCATGGGATTTTAATTAATAGTTTCTTAATGAGAAAATTTATAATGACACATATCTAAATAATACGATAAATTCCTTGGATGGGTCAACTAATAATGATTAAGACCTTGACCAAAACCATATCTGAAAATGTGAAAGGCCTTGACTAATTCAATATCTGTTTTGTCTCAGGATACCTACTAATGTATCCATAGGATATAGTGGGATTCACCCATTTCATAATATTTACAATGAATTACTATTATGAATAGGGTTAAACATAATTAATTTATATACATGAAATGAAAATAAATTTTCCCAATGTGTAAACACAATCAATAACCAATACGAGTAATAAAGTGAATGGTATCAAAATAGCACATCCACAGTAAAATTGATCATAAAAAATTTAATAAAATATTGTGTATATAAAACATAACATACAGTCCTCAATAGTGAATACAATTCAATATAGGATGTGAAATAGATGAATGTGCTCAAATAAAATTGTTGAGAATTTTTCTAAAGAAATACACTTTTACAGTGTTAAGAAAGGTTATTTTTGAAAATTTATTTTTATTTCTCATGATTGTTTGTATAAAAATAGTAATTAAAAAATATATTTTATTTATGAAAAAATTATTGATTTTATAGAAATAATGCTTCCTTAAAACAAATTAAGGATGGTACATGAAAATGGGTATGAAATTGAGAATTTCCCTTTAATCTGGATTTCTAATTTTAGAGGGGAACCTTATAAAACCACTATTTACATTAAAATAAATTTAACATGATATAGATATGTTTTTATAGAACATATAAAAGGTATATATAATTATTAAATAAAATTATATTACGGTAATGAATTTGAAACAATAACCCTAAGGAAAAATAAAGGTTTTAGGTGTGATCCCTTACCTTGTGTCTGAATGTGTTCTTCACTTGACCTTAACGTATGCATAATAAAATTAAATCCACTAATTAACTAATTGATTACATTACATATATGTATTTGATTTATTATAATGTAATTATCAACATTTATATCCTGTTTGATTAGTTATTAGATATAATTTTATCACTTGGGAGCATTCTTTACCTTGGTTGTGATGATTGGTATGCTTAGGTATTAGTATTGAAGTTCATGTGGAATCGGAATAATTATATATAATTGAATTTATATTATATTAAAGAACATACATAATATAAAATGGTTATATAACTCTTTTATTTATATGTAATGGTGATGATCCATTATATAAAACATTAGTGATAATCATTTAGATTATTTTGGTGGAATTTTGATTATTATGAACTACTTTTTTCAAATGAATTAATATTATGCATATATACTTATTAAATAAAATTAAATAGGTTATATTAAATATATTAAAGTCTGTTTTACCCACAACAATTGTTCCTTGAATATCCTTTAACTAGAAATTTATGAAGGAAGGTTTTTCGTCCTCAGAGGCTGTAATTTGACACCTCTCGGTCGATGATTTCATTTTTAAAATAAAAGATAAAGAGTAATGAGATTTATGATGGATCATAAATTAACAGGATATAATTACTATAGATATATATATTATAATGGATTTATCATGAAAATTTGGAAAGATTAGTTGAGGATAGGATAATAAAAGAAAATAAATTCAAAATGAAATTAAAAGAAAAAAGGAAGAGGGTGGCCTCTGGAATCATCCTCCTTGAGAACATCCTTAAGGAAAAGGGTTTTGGTCTTTTGGTAAGACCAATAGCTATTGTAATTGTGGATAGATAAGGTAATATTATTGGTTACAACATTTTTATGGTTCAAGGCTTAGAGGAGTGAGGAAAAGAGGGGTGATTAGTGGCTTCTATAGTGTAGAAGTGGGGTGATTTCTCACTATTTTATACTGTATTTTATTATGTTTATCAAAATAATAAATAGTGATTATTACTATAAAAAATATTTTAATAAGTTCATATGGGTTCAATATAATGTTTTTTCCCTTAGCCTTATTTAAAAAATGAAACAAATTATCTTGTATTTAATATTTATCGTAAATTATCATATTTTACTATTCATAAAAAAGTTCAATTATTTTAGAAACATCCCAAATAATCACTCTATCCATTTTTTAAGGGTTACAATTAGAAAATGAACTCCATTTTAGGGAAATAACTTTAGAAATATGATAAATTTTTTTTTTATTAAAATCATAATTTACTTGAAAAATATAATTATCAAAATATAACTACTTTTACAACACTGTGAAAATTTACTAAGATATATATAACTAAATTATACTAAAATAATGGGATAAAAAATATGGATTTTGGAATATATTTTATGAAAATTAATTTTATTTTAAATAAATATATTAATAATATAATTGTTTTTAAATATACACCAACACTTAATTGTTAACTTTTAAAGAATTCACTTTATTTTACCAATATATCATACATTCATTAATAAGTTGTGTAAATTATTTTTACACTTTCATGGGTGAAGATTATTTTCAAAAGGGTCATGCTACTATTTTTACTGGTTACATTACTATTCTAAGGGGTCAAGTTATTATTCACCAAAAAAATATAGTTGATCCTCTCAGACTCTAAATTTCTTTTTGGTTTCAACCGTGTATGTTTGTTATTTGAAATTAAAATAATATACGTTCCAAAATTATGTTTCATTTTGTTAGTTATAACTATATTTTTTAATTAATTGTAACATAAAAGCATTGTTTTGTTGAGCCTTGATGTTGTGTTCATTACATTCCATATTTATTTTATTTATCAAGGCATGGGGTGTTACAGTTAAGGATATGATTAGTGAAATTATATTATAAATATAACATTATAATGATACTATAATGAAATTATTTATATTCATATATTTCATTTACTTACTTTCTTTCAAAATTACAATGAAAAATGGAAACAGTATTCCTGTGTACGTATGACCAATGGTCTTCATGAGGGGTATTTTAAATTTCATATTTCTATTTTCAATTTATAATTATAAATACATTTATACTAATTATACATGAAATGTATATCATGATTTACATAATTTAATTATTTATAAAATGATGAGGATGAAGAATATAACAAATTAATAGACATGATAAAAACAATGTAGAGATTACCCAAAGTGAAAATTTAACAAGGAATTTTTAATAAGCGAGTATTATAGAGTCATAAGACAAACATATAAGGTATTACATATATGAATATTATTCTATAAAAGGTTTATAATAAAATTTTATTTATTATAAAGGATGTTTTTATGAGTGAGAAGATAATCAAGACATAATGTTTCATTTTCTCATTAAATATGTGGGAACATACAATATATCTTTTTTATTAATATATTACTTTATAATTCTATATACACTAGACACATGATTATGAATTCAATAAAATATTTCATAACATATTTTATCCATAAATTATTATTATAACTATTATCTTAGAATATAGCATTAATGGTTATTTCTAGGTATTTCTCAGTATCTTTTTCAATAGTGGATTCTATGTGATTAATATCTAAGGATTTTTCCTATTCTATTTTAAAATTTATAATATTTCATGTTCTATCATTGAGTAACCATTTTTTGGTATCTTCTAATGTTCTTCTTCATGGATAGATTTTATTAAACCAATCATTTGATTCCTCTCTTAGATTGTTTCCCATGGATTCATATTCTTGATTTATCTATAATTAATGATCGTTGATTTTATAAAATGGTCTTTGATGTGTCATTTTTTCTCATAATAAAAGTATATAATCATTAGTGAAACACAATTCATTGACTTGTTCTTGGGTATACATTTCTCAAAAATATTCATTTCATCATGAACCAATTTATACTGTTTTTGTATTTGGATAAATTTTATGCATCATTTCTATATTTCCCCTAAAACATGTGTATAATTATTACTTCATATATAAGAACAAAAATCATAATATTTATTACATATTTTTTTTATTTTTTATTGAAATTTTATACACATTACCAATTATTTAATGTAAATATTTTTGTTCTTCTATGTGATACAATTTTATTCATTGGGTTTTCAATGAACTCTATATATACCATGTTGAATCTATAAATTTTATAATTTTTACAGTTAGTTTAATTATTGGAACCAATAATTTATTTGATATAATATTTCCAAAACACTAGTATTGTCAAATGAACCCTTTTTTCATGCTTCCAGTTACTGTTATGACATAATTGTTTCTATTGTATTTTAAACCATTAAAATCTTATTATTAGGTATTATTTGAATACATTAATGATTCTATTTTTCACATCAACATTTCATATATTTTTTGTTTTATTAGTATTTTTTCATCAAAATTACCTTGTATTTATATTTTCAACATGTACTCTTAAATGAAAATATGTTATTATTGATAGATATTTCTTGAACCATAGATATATTTTTCAATTTTGTTATAAAATAATGATAATTATATGATTCATAGCTATTTTTTATATATTAATAAGTTCTTTCAGATGTAATATTATTTTTAGAAATATTCATTGCTGTATACCCCCTTTTAGAATTTAGTGAATATTTATCTTGGGATACCTCCATATTTGTTAAATTTACATCCATATCAAGACATTTCAAATTTACAATGGACTATAATTATTAGCTAAAATTTATCGGTAAATACATCTCTCACATTATCTCTATAGTGTTAATTCTTTTACCACATTTCATGTAGAAAATTATCTTTCACTTTTACCCATTTTCATAATGATCTCAATATAAGAAAGCTTAACACCAAAAATAGAGTCCAATGAATGGATATTATCCTTACAGAATTTTTTCATCATACATTTCTCACTACATTATTTTGATAATAAATTTTAAATTATATAAGGATTTAATATTAATGTAATAATCATTATTTGTTGTCAGTAATAATTTGAGAGATATATTTTTACTCTGGAATTTTTTTAATTATTTGTCTTAATAATTTGAATGAAGTTCAATCTATGTTATTTTATCATGTACTACATATATAAACCAAAAATTATAATTGAAAATTTAAATAAAAAATTTCTTGAAATAATACATAACATCAATATTGTGGTCCTTAACAGATTCCATATATACATTCTCACTATACACTTCATAGGCTAAACGTTATTCTTCTGATGTGTTTTTATCAAAAAAATATTATCACAAAATTTTATAAATTAATTTATTGTCAGGATAAATGTCTCCATTAATATTTTCATTTATTTAATTTACACATTATTTTTCCTTTTTGAAAATCTTTTGACTAGGACCTTCATATTGGTACTGATTGGGAAAAAATTCTATCATCCATAAAATGTATAAATGAAGATACTTATGAATCCAAAAATCAAGTAAAATCAATACAAAAATTTTGAATTTAAATAGATCAATTCATGGTAAAGATGTATTAGATCTGATTTGACATTAAATGACTAGTAGGACCATGCAGTAACCATAATTGTTGGGGTGGATCAGTTTGGAAATTTTTACTAAATTCTCCTCTCATTTAATTTCACCAATTAATATTCAACAATGTAAGGACTCTTATTTTAGAGGTATTGTTTTTGGATATTATAAGGAATTTTTTTGGATCTAGACATTGAGAAACCATGATAATCAAAAAACTGGTTATCTTGGAATAAATGTTTAAAATATAAAAAATATATAAATATCACGAGTACATGGTTATATTGAAAATGTTATGTAAATCACAAACTTTGATAGGGACCAATTATATGGGGGAATTGTAGAGTTAAAAATGTGTTTTTACCATATGTGTGAGAAAAACTTTTTTAGCAAGGGGTCTTTGTAAAAATTCTATCATGGGAACAAATGAATAAAATAAATTAATATATTTATTTTCATTTTTACATTTTTTGTAGAAAATTAACTTATCAATAAATAAATAGTTATAGAGATGTGTTATGGTTTTCCATTGAACTCATTATTCCCAAAGAGACCATTTGAGATCATTTTTGGAATATTATTCTAGTTCAGATCATGATCGAGGACATGTATGCCAACAGAACATATGGATCCTGCCAATGATAGAAACATTATACTGTTATTTTTCAGATATTGATCAAATCATTTGGTGGGTGGTTTTTTTGTGCAATTACATACCCTTTGTTAGTCCAGCAATGATAGATTCAATGAACTAGAATCGATTCACGCATCGACAATAGATTTAATTGGTGTGTTTATTATTATTTTTTAATTTATTTTTTTCTTAGTTTGTCTATTTTTATTACAACTAAATGAGGACGAAAAATAGCATGTGGTATGTTTCTCACATTTTATTTAACAGGGATAAAACCCCCTATTCTCCACACGTTAATCATCGAAAATTTCTTTATCCAATGGTTTGATGAATATAATTAATTATATCATTTCAACATAATTATTTAGTGAAAAATATCAATACTTCTTTTGAAGTTAATGATATAACATACGATCGAGGTGTCATGATTATGTAGGATGATATTAGTTGGAATGGAATGGATTTTTGTTACCCGTTAATCCCAGTTTTGACCATCCAAATATAGATGGTGTGAGTGGTAATTTCCTATGTAGATTGGGAGACCGTATATACAATCCATGAAAAGAAAATTCATGGCTGACCTAGAATCAATTTATTCAAGTGATAGTAGATGCTCTATAAATTTTAAGAACAACCCGAAGCGGAATATATGGGATGCATAAAATCTCAGGCTACACAGCATGTACTTCGGAATTACATGTTGTGTGGGGCCCCTTTATGAGGCACTGAGGTTTTCCTTATAGATATATATATAACAATCCATGTGACCCTGTCTCTTACTGTGTGACATGTTTTGGTGGATTGACATGTATCTCGATAGATACAAGGAAACATGAGTCTATGTACATGAACACAGAAGGATGTATATGGGAATGAACATATGTATATGGTTTGGTACATGGGAAGACCAACTGTCACGAGCATAGGGATACAGTGTAAGTAAGGTTAAATTATATATCTACACATTGTGTGCTATTACAAATCACCTTGTATGTAAATATTTCGATGCATGTGTGGAAACAAAATAAAACAAAGATATAGTTTAGATAGACACATTATGAACCCCCAATACATGCGGTGTACCAACGTTGATGGTTTTTATATCCATTTTAAATTTTTCTATGCAATTCTTGGTTGAGTGTGTTCTTATGGCCCACATCCTTGAGGGTATAGTATTTAATTAGAACTACATCTCCATATTGTGATCCCATATAGAAGATGAGTATGATATGGATTTAATAGTGACACTCTTTGATATTGGAGTGTGGTCCTCAAATTGTTTTTCCTGGGTGGGGATTATGGAATTGGCATTAATTCCTTGTGATGGGTTTTGATCATCCATCTTGCCCGCCATATTAGTAGGGTTAACAGTATCATCGCTTTATGATACCCTACATAGTGGGTTGATCTAGATTGGGTTTGTGGTGTATCCCAAAGTCCCTAGGTGGGACCCCCTTTCTGAGTATTATTTTCCTTGAAACCACTGAGCATTAAGGGGAATGTCCCAATGATCATGAACTATATGATGAGTGTCACTTTTTACGACATGGCTCTTGGATTGGAATCACACAAAAGAACAATTTGTTTTGAGAAAAATCATATGGATGGTAGTTTTTTTTACATCCAAGTTGTGTGGTGTCCTTTCTATGTATATTTGAATATTTTCTATTCATAATATATTTATCTGTATTTTTTATGAAATGACTAATCTACATTATTCATGTTTAGTGTTTTGGGGGTGTTCAATAGTGTATATTTATACTAAACCTTTCATGTGTTATCCCTAAATGATTCATGTATTATATAGAAGAAAACCCATTTGTTGGTGTCCTAGGAGGACATGTAAATGGTAGAGCATAACATGATCTGGTCAGACTATGGTTTTTTCTAGGTTATTGAATTTTATTATTGTTACCCCATTGAAGAAGGATAAACTCTATATTTTTTGGATATTATTTTGTTTTGCCCCATTTTTCTTTCAATAATTTACAGTCATACTCTATTTGTGGAAACATTGTTCTATACATACATTAGTTTCAGTAATTTTACATTTAATCATTGCTTGGGCGTGGATATGTGTGCATTTTTACAATTACATTATGTTAATTCCTACCATGTGTGTGATATGCATACTCAGAACTGGTCCCCAACACCATGCCTATTTAATGCAGGCTTGGGGAATCCATGTTTTGGACCCGTTTGGGTTGTCTTGTGATAAAACCACTCTCTCAGTTTTGAATTATGGTTCTATTTACTAGTTATTATCACACAACAACACAGGAAAATTAAGAAATAATAATGCAATAAAAACATAAAACATTTTCAATATTTCTGACCCTAATGTGGGGATCTACTTCTTTATTTTTTCATGTTAATTATAAGAAATGGTTATTCACTATATGACCTAGGAAAATATATATTACAAGAATAATACACCACTGAATCTTTTGTGGCCAATATGGTATTTAATGAACACATCATTAACTCCTATTTTTCTGTCTAGTGATTACATGATTTGGGATAAAAATATATTTCACTCTAATTATAGAAACTAACTTTTAATAGCAAGTTTATTTACCCATATTATAGTGGATCCCTAAAATATTAAGACCTATTTTGAAATACTCTCTTTATTTATATTTTTAGTTTACTCAAGGATGTGCAATATTTAACATTTGATGATCTTTATCCTTGTGAATTAAAAATTAATTTATCAATTTAACTACTAGATTAGTATCATGAATTTAATCCTTATTCTTATCATATAAAACTCAATTATCAATGAATTTGACTACTAATTATTGATCATTATTATCACATTCTTGGTATCTTACTTCTAAAACAGACTTCTTCTCCATTCGACGTAGATATATATATAATTTCATTTTTTACTTCATCTTATTCATTCTTTTCTTCATCCATCAATGATAATGTTTTTACTATATTAGTATCTCGATGGACTCTTATCTATTTTTATCCTATTATTCTTCCACAATTAATATGATAATAAATTGTGTTTAGAATAATATCTATCAATTTTATCACTCTCTTTAAAACAAGGGATATTCATAATAGAGTAGTATAATTTTCATAACATAATATCAACTTCATTACATAATCTTATTCCCTCTTATATCTATATAATATATTTAATTATATTGTAATATTTTTATTATAAATTCTTGTTTATTTTTTATATATTAATTTTATTGAAATAACCATTTAATTATATCTATAAAATTTCATGTTCATGATTCCCATAATCTCCAATGTCTCAACTATAATTCTAAAATACAAATTCATTCATTTAATAGATGTAATATATATATATATATATGATAACCCAATGGATTCATTGTTCCTCTACTTCATAAAATCCAAAAATATTCATTCTTATTATTATTTATTTTCTAAAAAATTTACAAAATACCATAAAGTGTAGATTCCATATCATAACACAACAATAATCTGAAAATATCACCATAATTATTCTCATATATCACAATTTTTATTAAATATATTAACATATTAAATTTTTGTGGTAAATAATGTATCATATGAATTTTACCTCTACTAATATTAAATTATATCTAGCTGAAAACATACATTTTAAAGGTAATAACATAAAAATTAGATACAATATACTAAGTATAAATAATATTTTAATATTTTTCTAATTTTATACTATAAAATATCCTACATATTAAATGAAATAATAGAATATTTTACATATAATCACTTCTAGTTTTTTACATGATCTCCTATATTCTTCCCTCTAGATACCTTTATATTCTAAATTTAGAAAACTATTATACCTCTATATACATAAAAATTGACTCCTACATTTCAATGTTTAAATCATGTTTTTTCCAAATAATTTTCCTTCATGGTCTGGGAAACTCTTACATATCAGCTTCAATATACTCTTATGTATCAAAATAAGGTTGTATAATATTTTCATATTATTATATTCAATTTATAAAATATCTCATAAATGGATGATACATATAATTCATATCACAATGAGTCTTGGGTACATTATGAAGTGTTACACCATATAACTACACATAAATATTTTGTATATCAACTTGTATAAAACAATGTATGGTTTTCATATTACTATCAATTATGTGTGAGATTTGGAAAAATATTATATATCATAGTTAATTAGAAATTTTTTATATTACAATATACTCATTATGAAATATATTCACCCTATACTAGATATCATACATGTGACATGTATGTCAATTAAATTCTATATAATAACCATAGTTGGAGATATTAAAAATAAAAATAATAATTTATATACAATATTAAATATATAATGAATAATAGTGTAAACATCCAGTTACCTTTCGAATTAATTAGTATTAATATTGAGTAGTCATTTCATATAATCATGATAATATCATCTCATAAAGAGTTAAAATCATTTTAATTTTTTTGAGGGACATTATGTATGTTTGAGCCAATTTTTTTACCTCCATCATAGAAATAAAAAACTCCATAAATTCATCTAAAAACATTTTTAAGAATATTTTGTTCTTCTCAAGGCATATAAGATTCTAATTATATACATGGATATATATCATCTTCTATATAGACTTAGGTTTCGAATACATATTTTTTTATATAACGTCAAGATTGTAAATCCTAATTTAAATTTCTGTATCTTTTATTTATTCCTAAGATCCTATTAAATCTTATGTATTTTTGGTTTCAGTGAATCCATAGCTCATCCTATATCATTAAAAAAATAGATATAAAAAATACTAATGGGTATTATCAATGTGTAACACTTCCATAAATTGACCTTTCTTACTTAAACATCTATATATGTATGGGTCCTTATTAATTCAATCATAATTTTAACTTCCAAAAATATATTCTAGAATAACTAACATAAGAATGTGGCATATAAAATAATGTTTCTTATAATAATCAATCAATAAGTGGTCTTTTAAAATACAATTAATTATACCTAGTACCTCAATATCATCAAGAACATATGGAATATAAACCTCTCATCATATATAAGTAGTTATTATATATTATGATTACATAGTCAACACATCAATATTTAGATATTTTTTTGTTGAACTCCCACAAAATAATACCCTCAAATAAATTCTTAACCTGTGAATTGGTCCTCTTTAACGTATCCAATGGTAGGTTTCATCAACACATTTCATCCATAGGAACATACAAGCTAATTCTCACAACTCATATCTCTTTATTCATTAAGCACAATTTTCAACACGAAACATTTATTAATAGGAACCTTACTCATTGATAGAAATAAAATCATTAAACATTATCATGAAATATAGATTTAACCATTATGGTATTGACCATACAAAATAAACATTTTTTTTGGTCGGTATAGAGGGTGGTAGTTTTAGGATAATAATACACTAATCCTTGTAGGATGAGATTTTTAATATATTATTATTATAAGCAAAAATATATTAAATATTAATTATTGAGACAATATTTTAAAAAATTAAAAATTTAGATTCCTTTCTAAGATAGCTTTCATTACCTAATCCAATATCAGTTGTGGTAAGATTATTATAGACATGTGGCCTTCGCATGGATGGATTTTCCCTTTTTTTACAACCCCTTATAATTATCTCATGGATTTTTTTAATAATGTGGATAATTGATTGATATCACAATTATCATATCAATCATACCAATGAGTCATAGAGATATGGTTGGTTTCAATGTCTAGTTCTATATTTCAACAGTCATGAATAATTTTCAATTGTGAAAAAATTTCCGGAATCATTAGGTGTCTTCTAATCGTATTAGCAATAGTTTAATCTAATTTTTATCCATTTGGCTATTAGGGTTATAAAAATAAATTGGTCTATATTTTCAATAGACTTTCATAAAGAATGGGAGAAATATTTTCTACCCAGTTGATATATCCACCTAATTAATTTAGTGAAACCATGTTGGTTTTGTCTATGCTACGTATGATATTTGAGACTCCCTAATAAAAAAAATAAGATAATAATTATCTATAAATATAATTATTCATGAATTTAAACTTGTTTAATATATTTCATATAATGAATTTCTCAATTGTACATGTGATTATGAGTCTACTATTGGTTATAGATGATTTTTGAAATGCTCAGAATACGATGTGCTCTAGTATAGTAAATTGTTTGATACCATGTAATGAATACAAGGTTAGAATATTTTAATTAACTGATTCTATATACATGAAATTTTAAATTTCATGATATTTATTTGATGGATAATTCACATAATTGGACGAAAATATCATTATTTAACCAATAGAACCATATTAGGGATTTTTTTCTGCATTAACCTAACTTAATTTGTTTTACAATGATTTATTGATGGGAGAGATCATAAGTATTACAATTATATAGATTCACCATCATCCATTAATAAAAAATGTAACAAAGACGGTTTTAGAATATTGATTATCTATAGTTAAGAGAAGTAATTCAGTATATATGGGGTACCATAAATATGATGGGGTATTAATAAATGATTTTAGATATAGGCTCCCCTCCACAAGATTTAAATTTAGTGATGGGTGTATTCCCACATCATATGAATATTTATATGTTGAGATAGTTATCCATAATTTTAATATTACTCTTATTTGTGATTAATATAACATAGATGGGGCTCAACTATGGAATGGAGGAAATGATATTATCCTATACATTACATTTCAAATATTTGATTATGGAATTAGAGGAATAAATATGTCTTTGGGAATCTTCTCTTTGTTTACTAATTCACATGGGTGATGCATTTGAATCAATTAAGATGAATTTTATATATATTGATCATAAATAGTGTATAATATTTCATAGTTATATAATATAATTAATCAGGGAAACCTAGAAATTTTTAGTAGGATGGTGTGTCCATTATCTCATAGATATTTATATTTATCGTTGGGAAACTACCAATATTTACATCAAGAACATAGTTGTAATTAATTCATCATTGGGATTAACTCTAACACAATTAGATAGTGTGGAAATTTATTGGTGATATCTCATTAATGGTATCAACAATTATTTAGTTTGGGAGAAAATATTGTAAATATAATTGTTAAAATTTATAATAGTGTGTTTGTGGTCGTAATATATAATAAATCTCATAGGAAAAATTGTTCTAGCTATAATAACCAATTTAAATTCCGAACATGAATCCACAAAATGTTTTAAAACCAAATTTAATGTTGTGTGTAAGAGAGAGAGATATATATAAATAATTACACCACAGATATGGGAATGGGATACAAATTCCCTATATTTCCTATATAACATAGTGAAAGAGTTTACAATTGTGTACCCCAGATATATGTTAAAAACATAACCTTTTATCTCACACAAATGGACCTAATAATTACTCATCATTACATAGTTATTTTAATTGGGGATTTTTGGTTTTAAAGCTATTATAATGGGTTATAGGTGTCAGTTTTGTTTTAATCCATTTATTTTCCAATAAGATGATGGTTATAGTTTATAGGAATGTCAATAGAAATTGTACTGTCCCCATGATTGTCAAAATGAATTTTAATTCATAATACTAGAGTAGAATAACCTTTATATTTTGATTAATTAATTCAAAAAATCACCTACATATAGCATATTATTAAAATATTTACAATGAATTAATAGGTTACATTAGTGATATATTTATTTTTATGATCTTTATTTTCTATTTTCATATTTCCTCCAGTGATGTTCTACTGTTCTGTGTTGTTGGGTGTTTGTGTCATGAAATAAATTATGGGTAATCAAGTAATCTCCAAATAGAGTTTATTTTCTACTGTGGTACACTAATATATATTTATGATATTTTAAAAATATTATTCCTAGTATAAATACCTTCTTTTTTATCTCTTATCACCTTAGTAGGGAAAACACATACTATAAAGGGTACTAAATGATTTTTTATTTAAAAAGGAAAATTGTTGAATTTATGTTTTCAAAAAATTTATCTAAATGAGGAATATTATTTTAATCAATGTAGTTTGAGAGGAAAATAACATATATAGGGTAAATTAATGTACGGGGTATCAATTTAACATATTATAATCCTATAATGTGTTAAACATGGTGTGAAATAACTAATTATTATTATGGAAATCATGAAAATCAGGATATTTATTCCTATCAAATATCTTTATTTTAAGAATTAAAGTCCATCATAAGTGTATTATTACGTTGGATAATGAAAAAATAGTCATGGGAAAACTGTCTTAGTACCAAAGAAAAGTTATAAATTCAATAAATTTTCATTGGATAATTTCCCATTGACTTATGACCAACACAATTTTTTATTACTCACCCATCATTAGTGGAGGAGTATATTTTATCATCAATAACTGATAATTCTATTAGATCATCCCTAATGTTATATTGGGTTACTAGTATAGTAATAGTGGAATGGTAAACATGAACCATACAAATGGTGATTGAGAATACGTTTTTATTTTTAATTAATGAATCTTATTTATTCACAAATTTATTGGCTTATTATCTCGTCACAAAAAGTTATTTTGGGTTATTGTCTCAGCTATAGGGTTTTATTTTGTTTGGCTAATAAAGAATAGGTATTAGGGTAAATTATCATCAATTATCATCAGCATTTGAATATTTTACTTCTCTATTGTATGATCACCAATTAAGATTTTTGGTTTTTAAATTTTTTCTACAGGAAAATTCTTTATATTTTTACCAATTGGGATATTGATATTGTGATCATCATGATAAACTAGGTATTTAGTCTGTCCACTGATCAATACATATAATCAATTATCACCACTGTATTATTTGTGAACCTATCTCATTTACAATAGATTTAAAAATTACACATCTATTCAGGAGAACAATATTTGAGATTGATTATATGAAAGTTTCATACTATTTGAGAATCATTATAACTGTATGTTGGTGATTACAGTCTCTGAGTAACACATGATGATTTTGTGATGGTGGTAACATTAGGAATGATTTGATAGAGACCATTATATAGAAATACATGTATATCTTTGAGGGGAATAAAAAATAGTCAAAATTTATATTTCAGAATCATTATTAAATGGTATATAGTACATTATAAAGACATGTGTTTGGGAATATTGGTTTATGATATGTAGTCATATATTTTAGGTAATTGATTCTTTTTTGTGTGAAAATATGAATATAAGGATATATGGTCTATGCCTATCAATAGTGTTAGGAATGATATATTATTAAGTGGCCATTTAATTATTTTCTTATACAAGTGAATTGGGAGAAAAAAATAAACTTACACCTAATTTTATGACTCATTGACCTGATCTATGTGATTAACATAAAGATATTATAAATAAAATATTCTATAATAAAATCTCATATTTATTAATATTCTTTCTTGAGGTTTGAATTTTGTTGGAGGGATAACAAAATCCATGATCGATAAGAAATTTTAAGATATATGATAGAGTTATTCCAAATTGAGATGAAAAATAAGAATATCTTAGATAATACATGTGTAATTGTCATTGTATTTCCTCAATTAAAGGTTTAAAATAATGAATGCATTAAAATGTGAGACAAGGAGATATTTAGTTATTGTGTTGGTATTATGAAAAAATATTTTTCTTAAAAAACCACCTCAATAACCCATTTATAATCTCCGTAAGATTCTATAGAATGTTTTTTCATTTAAATTTAATATTATCAATATTTTTTGACACACATTACCCTATTATTATACAAAACATTAGATAATATTGAATAAATTTTATTTAAAATTATTTTTATCACCTAGACAATAGAATGAAGGGTATAAATGTGATTACATATATTATAAAAGTATATGGATAACTAATTTATACAAAATGAATTCTCTAGTGACCAATTACGTCTTATTGAAAATAAAACATATTTGTAAAATGAAAAATTTATCAAAAAAATAATTTTTATACGCAAAAACATGTTGAAACTCCATGAATTAAAAAAATATACATTTATGAATCATTTTAATTAAATTTATATGTTATATATTCAATAAAAATTTAACATTTATCATATTTTTTTCATGATAAGAGTTAATAATAAACAAAATTTTATGATTAAAAATATATTTTTCTGAAAAGAAAATTTGTCACATTTTTTCACACCTATTATATAATTACTTTTTAAAATTTTTGTACAAAATAAATAAATTTTTCTTTTCTAAATCATCTTTTCAAAATTATATTAGTTTTAACATTTGTGTATTTTTTGAGAAGATAAATTTTATGATTATTAATGAAAAATAATGTTTTTATTAAGAATTTACATATCCTTTAAAAATATTAAAAACGTCCAAATTAAATAAACAAGATTATATATGAAAAATTAGTTATATAATATTTATATTGTCACAATTTAAATCATTGTAATCAATTTAATATTTCATTTTCATAGAAATTTTTTTTAAACATTTAATCATTTTCTCTCTGAGAACCCGCCATCTCTTACATGTTTGGAATTTATTTAAAATTAAAATTTTCCACCAATTTGAATGGAATGTGGAAAAATGGATTCCATTTTTTGATTAATTAAAATATATAGTTTCAAATAATATTAACTTAATAATATTACATAATTCTTAGTATATATACTCAAAAAAATTTATCATGGATAAGCTAAAAATGAGTTTGTTAGGGGGGTTAGTCTAAACAGATAAGGGTTAAAAGTGACTAAAAAGTCCTAAAAGACTAATTCGATGTCATTATATAGAAATATTCACTTATTTTTTAGATAATGGACCATATTATTTCCTTTTGTCATTTTAAAAAATGTAGGTACACCTTTTTCTTTTAAACATTACTTGTGTGACACTCACCTCACTTATATAATATGACCCCTATCATATCTTATTAACACATTCCAAAACATTGACTCATAAAATAAATACATAAATAAATTCCCTACTTATCTCCTACAATCCTATAATAATTTTATTGATCATAAGGACAACCGGATAATCCTTTTTGTGAAAACCAAAACAAGTTGTTTGAAGAAGATGTAACACCCCTACTGAGAGTATTATTTTATGTCATCATCCATATCAATTAATTATTATTAAACCAATGTTATATAATAAAAATTTATATCTAATTTATATATATTTTATTATGTTAATATAATAACCCAAATCCATCTTCTCTTCTATCAAATGTGTTACGAAACATTCATTCTGGTCTATGGTGGGCTACATCCACATGTACAAAAGTATTTAATTTTCCATAAACACCTCTCACAGATTGATATAATGATGAAATAATTGTTTATATATATTATTTATGATATTATTATTATTAATTATTCAATATTTCACATGAGGCTTATTTCTTTCCATTCTGTGGTAATATAATAACGTCGTACTTTTAAAAGATATGTTACCACCTCACCAGGCGATGTGTTTCAATCATTCTATAAATATAAGGTTATAAATATATTTTTAATGAAAATATGTCATATAAAATAAATAAATATTGATTTTTAATATTATTATGATATTTACGTTTCTTTCTTTATATCGATTGGAAAAACAGAATCATCTTTCTTGCGTACATATAACATACTGTCTCCATGAATGGTATATTTCAATTTCTATATATAATTTTAATGGATCAATCTAAATACATGTATAAAAAAATATATGACATTTATATAATTGTTATGATTTTTTTAATTTATTTTACCTTTAACAATTAAGATAACTACAAATTAAAAATCATAAAATAAAATAAGAACAAAGTAGTTATTCCATGAAATGTCACATTTACCTAGAATTGTTAATAAATTTTTGATAAAAGGTTATAAGAAAATGATATATGGTATTATATATATATATTAATGTTTATGTATTATATTTATAATAAAATTATATTTATTATATTTAGGTTCGAGAATTTTCATAGGAATTCGAGACTTATGGTAATAGATTTCTAGTCCCTCTTTTATTTTTGGGAGACATATAAAAATTCACAACTTATTCATATTATGTGTTTTATATAAAAACCAATTTTAATTTTATTTCATGGATATCCATATTTTCTGGATATTTAAATTATGATTTTATTTTATTTTGTTTAGGGCTTATGATCCCAAAAGGTGCTGACGTGGTAATGTATTTTCGTATAAATTATTATATCTATGAGACACATTCCATATTCACCAGTATTTGTTTTTTCTGGTGAATATACAACTCATTAATTTAATTTTTGACGAATCTAATGATAATAATTGGTATTTAAATATCCATTTTATGATATCTGCTTCATGGGGTTTATGTATCAAAAGTCATAAAAACAGGTAGGTATTTTTTGTCTCAATTTTCTTTCCTAGAGACATTTGTTATGTTATAATCATATCAACCTTTATGCGGTGTATATACAGCCCTTTTTTCAATTATTAAAATTCACTCATTTATTTTCATGAAATCTTATGTTTCATTTAATGTTTTTAATTTTTTCGAATTATAATTCAAAGTTAACAAATTGGTAAATATGTTAGGTTACAAACTAACAATTTACCACGATAGTTTATGATTATGACTCATATGATGAAATATTATAATCTATTTCTCATGATAATAATGAATTTTTTAATATTTTTTTATCTCAAAATAACATATTATTGTTTTTTTATTCTTCCCTTTTTGTACTAAAGACTGAAAATATTTTTTTATGAAAAATTGTCCTTATTTCACATTGAGGTCAAAAAATCATACCACATCCAAACAAATTTTTTCTTATAAAAATTGAAATAAAATTAAATTTTAAATATTAATTATTTATATAATTTTTCATCATTTCTGAATATATTATTTTATAAATTTGATATATTTTCATTTGGTTTTTGATACATTTCTTTTCTATATTTTATCGAAAATATGAAAGGAAACAAAATTTTAACAGGTATGGAATAAAGGAAATTATAATACATCACAACCAATAATTAATTTAAATATTATTTTACATATTTTAAATGATATTTTAAAATAACATGATTTTCCAAATTTATTATGTTTTAAAAAAAATTAAATGTGAAAAGTATAATTTATTCAAGGTACTTTTAAATGATCTTTTAATTTTCTTTTCATATGATTCGATGTTTATTTTCAGTGAAAATAATTTTGATTAATTTTACATTTTATAAAATCATAATGAAAATGATATATTCCTCATGAAATGTTTTATTTTATTTTTAAATATCCTAATATAATTTTTCAATGTTATTTTAAAAAATAATTTTTATAATATTTTATTTCTGAAAACATTTTTTAAAATTGTAAATGATATTTTTTCAAGAAATTATTATATGTTTTCAAAACAATCTTTTAAACGTCTCAAAAATTATTTTCAAATAAATGTTTTTGGAAATTTTTTTATGAATATTTTTATTTAAAAATATATTTTCAATGAAATGTCATCTTCATTAAGAAATGTACCACATGTTTTTTCAAAATAATTTAATCTAAGTTGGAATTTCTTGATGTTACCTATTACTAAATAGGTATAGGATACATTGAAATTATTATTATTCTTTCTATGAATGGTTTGTTTTTGTGAAGGACTGATTTTCATAATTCATTTTTCACTTCCCTGGGTTATACAGTATGGAAATTCTTATATAGGATTTTTTGGGTAATGCTATCATGAAATGATGAAATGATTATGAAACCCATTACTTTTCCTCAATTTATGATATGATGAAATATTTATAAACCCTATTTCATTTCATGTGTTTTTTCAGGATAAAAGTTTTATGATTTTATGGAAGACGTACAATTTAGTTTGATTATTTGAAATATAAGACCTATAAATGTCTCAAATTCATTTGTTAATTATTTTTAACTCTTGATATTTAAATGACCTAAATGGAGAGTAAACCCAGTTTAATAAGTTACATTATCCGCTATGATGTTCATTCGAGTGCACTGTGACTACTATATTGGTTTGGGGAGTGAACTAATTGGTCAATGATATTTATAATAGTGATCCTTGACAACAATTGCAATTATTTTATAATCTTATGTGTATTATATGAATATATGTCTTATGAAAAATTTATTACCTCATGGGTCATGTTATTTTATTCCATTACGAATTGGGTCTTATCAACTATTAATCCTTATTCAATTATTCATGTTTATGATCTTTCATTTGTAACATCTGGTTTTCAAATATTATACTCATATTCCCAAAAAATTGTATTCATTTTATGATTTTGTATATATATAAATTACCCTCACTAAGAATTAGAGATCACCATTTCTTATATTTCTTTTTCCTAGGTTATGATAGAATGTGTTATTTATGAAATGTTTATGAAGGGATCTTGCAAAATAGAACATATTGGTAGATTATGTAGTCCTCTTGTAAAACAATTGTCCATGCTTCATAGTTTCTAAAGCCATTATACCAGTGGGATTCTCATGTTTGTGTTTGTGTAATTGAATGAATATTCATCTATAAGTTTGTCATATTCAAATTCGGGAAGCCTGGGTCACTATATTTGGTATTGTTGGAATGGTTTTGTAACCCTTTTGAATCTAGGATATGAAACCATTAGTAGGATCCCTATAATATTTTTCTATGGATATTTCTATGGATTTTTTTAAGGGTTTTTCTAATGGTGAGTCAATATATAGGAAAATATCTTGGAGTTTTGTTAAAGGATATATATATGGGTTTCTAAAAGATTTCATCCATGACTAGATATTAAAAGTAAATGTGGATCAAGAACAGATATCCCTAGTGGTAATAAATTTAAAAAGGGAACATTGATATTAACTCAATATTAACCTCCTATGCGAAAAATGGCCTTTACACACACCAAATTATACACTATTAGGGGGTATACTGTTGAAATTCACCATCCTTTTTAGACTAAAATAAAGGGTTTATATTGATGATTTATATAAATAACATTATATAAACCTATGGTTTTGTATATAAAAAAGAAGGAGTTATATTTTAAACAACATATAAGGGATTTTTCAATATTATATGGTTCCTCACTATGATTATTTTTTCTAAAACTATTAAATTTAAATTAAGGTAATGAATGGAACCATAAGGAACCACATTAACAATTAAAATGATAGATAGTGTTTTAATAAACAACCTAATGTTATTATTATTGGATTAATGGAAATTTTGATTATTTCTTATCAGTTGTCATGATATATGATTAATATATTGAATCATAACCCACTCTCGAACTCACCAGTGAAGAGAGAGAAAGAGATTTTTAAGATTTAGTGTAGTGGAGATGATGAGGAAAGAATATTTTGTTTTATATATTTTGAAAATTTGGTGAAAAACATTCATGGGTATGTCTTAGAGGGATTATAAGATGTTTATTGTCAAAATAAGGACACATTTAATGAAACTATAAAGGAAAAAATGAAATGTTTTATTACATAATGTATGAGTATAATGGACTCTAAAAGATTTAAATGTGCAATATTTGTGATGTTTATAAATCAAAATCCTAAGGGGTATTCTTATGACGATAATTAATATGCTTTATAAGTAATGGTTTTCCTACTGATGATCAAGAGAGTATAAATGACATATCAAAAGAAGAAGGTAATATGGAAGAAGATGATTAATACTAGTTAATGTATTCAGGATGAGGTGGAATAATTATAGGGTTTATGTATTGGAATACTACAATTATGAAATATATAAGTATTCTTTTATTATAATACTTTCTATATGGTTTTTAATTATTATTTATAATGATGCTGATGAAAAAGAAAAGTTATTTAATATAATAGTTGTATTTCATGAAAATCACATGATTAATGAAAGTTTAACCCATAATATGATATTCTTCCTATGATAAATATCTTCGAACAAAGTGATTATTGATATGGATAAAGTAAATTTGATATTATTGATTTCATTGTAAATGAATCATGATTTTTAAAAAAAGTGGTTTATTCTATCATTGATGGAGTGTACATCTTTTTTTTATTTAAGGAATATATATCTAATAATCTTGTCTTTAGTTTGGTAATAAGGATTCATGTATGTTTTTTATATTGATTATGGTAATTCAAATTATTAACAATTATCAGGATAACACATGAAGATGTGATTAATATGTTTGGTATGTTACAATTAAGAGAAATTACAGGTTGTTTTGATGATTAATGGAATGTTCAATTTATATATTTAGTGACTTTATTTTATTTGTTGATTTTTTCATATGGAAGGGTCATAATGATGAAAATTCATGAAATGTTTTAAGATTAACTTTTGATGATTTTTCATAGATTAATATACTACTTCACCATATAATGATTTTTCCGAATCTAATAACTAGTTCTAACCATTTCCCTATAAATAGAGATATAATTAATGATTTATTATTACATTATGGATATTTTTATTTTTATTATTTAGGCATTTAAAAATTCAACATTATTTCGTGGATTAAGAGATGAAGTCTGAATTTATCAAAGAATAACCAGAGTATGAAATTTTTCATTTGATATATATTAAATCTATGTTTTTTATATAGTAGTTTCATTGAAATTATTGATCGTATTATGATAGTTCCCTATCGATTGGTGCTTCCACTAAACCACTCTCATGTTTAAGATGTGTTCCATTTATATCTCCTAAAGATATTAATAACCGATTCTTAGAATGTACTAATCTCATAGGTCATACTGTAGAATCCATAAATATATTTTGAGGAAAATAGGGTGGAGATTATGAATCATACAAATAATGTTCAATGAATCAAGACCACATACCTAGTCAATGTTTTGTGGTGAAACCAATAGCTTAATAATGCTACATTTGAACCTGGGGATGTAATGAGGTAGAATAATCCTTAGTTGGTGATAGTAAGGTGCCTAATTTTAAAGGTGAAATTTATTTAAGGGTGGTATAACATAACACAAAATTTTTGTGAAATATTTTAACCAACAAAATTTAATCATATCTATATTCTTCATTAGTAACAACCCTGAGTTAGAAAAAACATGAAATTATATTAAAATATTATTATTTAAAATGATAGCTTCCACCTAGCAGTGATATTGAAGGATAGGAAAATAATTAATAATATTATGAAAATATATTGTTTATAAATATATATTAAATGAATTCATTGCGAAATAATCAATTATAAATGTAAATATGGAATATTAGAAAATAATAGTATTAATTTTTTGAAAAAATATTTTTTTTATCAATCAATACATTAAAAAAATAACTATTGGTTTCTGATTTTAATGATATATATATATACTATATATTAAATAAAATTTCAAACATTCGTATTAGGTTTTTTCTAGAGAATATATAAGAATAAAAAAATTATGCTTCAATGTGTATTTTTCTAAAAAGTAATTTTGTCTCCATTTGCACACCAATAATAGAATTATTTTTTCTACTTTTAGGATATAATGAAAAAATAATTCAAATTTTAAAATCAGAATGTAAAAATCATCTTTGTTGAATATTTTTTTAATTTTTTGAAATGATAAATTTTTTAAGAATATTTAAAATTATAATATTTTATTAAAATCATTTCTTTTAAAGATATTAACAAAATAAATATTGTTTTAATATTTTTTAAAAGAAAAACTTTTTCAAATATATATATATATATATATTAATATAACTTATGAAATTATAATCCATTTTATACAGAATTTATGATATAAATAATTGTTAAACTTTTGAACATTTTATCCTTGAAAATATTATTTGTCATCATGTTTTTGGGATTTAATTTAAATTAATATAAACCAATTATTTGAATTGAATTTGGAAAATAGATTCTGTATTTTGATTTTGAATTAGTTTAATTATCTAATAAGTTATACATCATTTTTTAACATAATAAATAATAAAAAATTGAAAATTATTTACCATAGTTAACCTAAAAATGGGTTTAATAGGGGTTAAAAAACATAAGGGTTAAAGTGACCCAAAACATCTAAAATACCCTATTCATGGTAATATTTCCAAAATATAACTTCTATGACCGACAATGGTCCATATCTGATTATTTTATAACGTAAAAAATGTGGGTACATCTTTTCTAAAAAATTATCGGCGTGTCACTCACATCGCATATAAAAGAACACCACCTCTCCTATAAAATTCGCAAAATTATAATTTATTAGTTTAGAAAATAGATATCAAATTAAACTCTTAATTTCCTCCTATCATCTTTGAATCTTAATTTTGGTCATAAAGGAAACCAAAGAATACTATTAGTTAAAACTAGAAAAAAAAGTTTTCAGAACAAGTGCTAACACCCCTAACAAAGTGCTTTATTATATTTCATCAAACATCACCACATATTTTTATTAAAAAAAGATGATATTATATCCCCACTATATTAAATATACTTATTTTTTATTTTTCATTATTCGTATCAAATATCCTTCTTATATCCCATTGATTGTCTCATGAAATCATCATTTGTGTGTATGGCGGATTACTGCTCACAAACCGATGTTATATGTTTCCATAAACACCTCTCATGGACAAATATTATATTGTAATTATTTTTTATATATTATATTTATTGTAATAAATTTTTTCTAGAATCATGACATGTCATTTAATTTTATCGTTTACATTTCATGAGAATACGATAATGTTGTTCATGTGTACGGAGGACTACCACCTCATGAAACAATGTGATTCATTCATTATTTACATAGAAGGTAATAAGGGGGAATATATTGAAAATATTATATATATATATAAACTATAAATTATTCTATAAATATTATATTTTATTTAACTTTATTTTTTTATTTTAATTGATAAATTGGAAACAATATTCATGCGTACGTATGATCTACTCTCTCTATCAGCGGTGTATTTCATTTTCCATATCATACATTTATTTATGAAAATAAATACATGTATACTATATGTATATATATATATATTAAATTTATATCATTTTTAACATTAAATATATAGTGGAACCATAATAAAATTAAGATGACCAAAAATAAAAATTCAAAACACATAAGAAAAACAATGAAATTATTTATTTAAATTTGAGGTAAACATAGAATTTTTCTTAAATTAATAATAAGAAGTCATATGTCTTGGGAACCAGTTGGATGGATGTGTTGTTTCAAATTATTTATTTTGGATGTCTTTCATTTCTTTTTCATTAAGAAAAATAAAATCAATTTTTAAAATTTGATGATCAGAATTAGATGATCAGAACCATATTTCATGAGAAAGTATATCCATTGGAGTTTCCTATTCAGAATATTATTTACTTGTTGTTCTAGTCTTATGAATTCTTTATAGAGAATAATGATTTTTTGAATTGACCTAGAATATATATCAGATAAATTAAATCATTATATATGTTCAACATAAATCATATGATTCTATGTTAATCACAATGTTCTAATAATCCTGAATAATTCATGATAAAAGAAGAAATTTCTAGAATAAAAGAGAAATATGAACTCCTAGTTTTTTATGAATTTGATGTTTTCTATATGAATTTAATTGGATAGGTAAGTACCAAATGTAGAAGTTGTTTGAACACTAGAATATTGAATTTGATTATTTTTAATGTGTTGCAATGTTGCTTCTCAAATTTATTTCATTGGTTTCAATTCATTAATTGATACTTCTGGGAATTGAATCATCATATGATCCTTTTCGTTGAATGACTAGGTTATTGTGGTGTTTCAAATGTTAATAATAAAAGTAATTCAATGTTTATTCACCAAATAAGTTGGTAGGATGATGAATTTTTTGAAAATTTGAAAATTTGGAGTTTGTGATCAGACCCTGAATTTATCAGAAATACAGAAGTTTTGGGGTTGATATGACCATTTGGATTTGATTTAATTAAGGAGATATTATGACCAATCTATCAAATTATCAAGAAACATTGATCCATATGATGAGCTTCAAACATCTTTCCATCATATGATGTGTAGACACCAATCTATCAGACAAGACACAGACATGGATCCATCAGACATACTGAATGATACTGACTCATAGTATTATCTCTTTGACACATATAATTCATCAGCTTTTCAGTTTCCTTGAATATTTTTTGAATATACTAGGATCAATTTAACTAATTAAGAAATATGATTAAAAGGAATTATATATAGTATTTTCTATAAAAAATCATAGGGCATTGAGGTATTTAGAAGTTCAAATAATGCTCTCAAATAGTTTCTGATTATTTAGTTAATCACAGTGACAAGCCTTTTGATTTACTTATTTTTAAACAGGTCAGTGAACTTGAATAATGAATAGTTTATCTGCCTTATATTTTCTAGAAAATTTATTTCCAAAAAAATGTTTTCTGATGAATATATTTTTGTAGAATAAATGATTGGGGGAGTTTCATCGTTGATTTCTGAATATTCAAAATATTATGATAGGGTTTCAGAAGTCCTTATTTAAGAATACATTTTTATATAAGAGGTATCATTGATTAGGAAAATGATTTCAATTTCTTTTCATGTCAATTTTTGGGAACTAATAAATAGTTATGGAAGTAGAATATAAAAATATACTTCTTAAATGATCAAACATATAAAACGTTATATCTTTTGTTTGAAATAGGGTTATGGACTAACAAACTCATTCAATAAGTGGTGTTTTGGATTTACTATATTAGACCGAACTATAAGTAATATATATTATAGAAGAGGAATTAATAATTAATGATTAAGCTACATATTTGCAATGAGAAAACCATTGAAACTAACTTATATTTAAGAGAATTTGAAAAAGAGATTAGACTATTTTTTTACATTTTTTAGAGAATAAAATATTACCAATTTCTAGGTATAAAAGAGATGAACTGTTCTTAGAGAATAAATAATAATGTTTCTTGAATTGGCATTGTGAAAATGTTTTGAACCTATTGGTAGAGGATTCTAAATATGTAAAAAAATCGTATTTAAATATTTATGCGAGAAGAAGAACATGAATTGTTGTATTGTTAACATTTAAATGCAAGAGTAATGGTACTAATTACTAACTATAACCATAAAAAAATTTCTTAAGGTATTTCATGCTACTGGTTTACTTAAAAACGATTTAAAGGACTAGATAAATTTTTTGAGTTGTGGTAATTTTATATAAGTATGATCCTATGGTTCTGTTTAGATATATGAGTTTTATTAAAGTGATAAATATTTAATTGGATTTTAAAGTTTCTTCATAAGAAAAATAACATGAAATAAAATGATATCACTAATTCTTCTCTTCTGACTTTTAGTTATTACATTGATCCAACATGGTCCTTTTCAATTGGTAATAGAGTGAGTTTCCCATTGTTTACTACTTTTCATATATTTTAATATTATATATATAGATTGATTGATTTTTTTTAATAGTAAAAGGATTACATTTTTTATGGACATAATTATAATATCATGAATGGTATAGTGTTTATATATCACATTTCTCTTGGTTATGATTTTTTTATAAGATTATATATAAGGATTTCCTTCTTATACTGAAGGCGTTCCTCTTACATTTATTGATAAGAATCTACTAGAGTATTATGGTAGAGTAAAAAATGATTTTCCCTCATCAATCTCTAAAATTGAATTTCATAGAGTAAATTTAGTTCGTACTGCCATCATTTTTTGAGAAATGTTGAAACATATCTATGAACGAAATACGAAGGTGAAGAAGTAAATGTTATAAATACGATGTGTGAAGTATGAGGACCTCAAAATGGGTGACTATGAATCTCATGGAGAATTTTTCATAGGGCGGAATGAGATTATTATAAACATAATTTGTCTCTGAGAAAGGGTAAAATATTCGATTAATGTTGAGAAAATATTATGATTTTTTTAAGAAGATCAATGTTATGATTTCATCTTTAGATGATATAGAGCCTAAAACTCAATATTTGGAAGACTTGTAGATATATCTTATTATATATCAGATAATAAAAGTGAAATTTTTTAAAAGAAGATAAATGTTAATCAAGATGATTCCTTTAAATCATTCATTCTTGGAATGTCTCATAAGATTCTCACAGATGAGTAAGTCAGTGACACTTATACATAAAATGAGGTGTGTAACTAACAAGATAATATTATCCCTTAATTTATAAAAATGTAAACATATCCCCCTTGGATGAATAAAGTGATGTTTCCCCTAAGATACATTTTTTATAAAATTTGAGATTTTATTAAAATTTCCCTCAAAGAAAGGATGAAGATGAAAATTTTAAAGGGGAAATAATGTCTATAAGGTCCATTACGAAAAATAATAAAAATTAAAAATATTATTCCAATTGAAATGAATTTTTTTTATCTAAATCTAAAATGAGATGTTTTTCACCAATAATGTAACATCCCAAGCTTCCACGACACGATTCTCGTTGAATAATACAATAGTGTGTGATGTACCCAACACCGAGTTCAAGCACACCATGACATGTCAAACTATCCATTTAGAAAGAAATTATGAAACTTAATAACCATATTTAAAATTTTATGTATATCCCATATATTTTTAACATTCATATTTTTTATTTCTTAGACATAATACGAGGACAAATTCAATTTTTCAGATGAAAGAAGTATTTTTAAAAAAAAATTAGTTTTTACGACTTTTTGGAGAAACCTATCTAAATAAAATATTTCACAATTTTATATGTTCTATTTAAAAAACAAATGTTCTTCAGAACTGAGACATCAATATTTACTTTGGGCAAATTTTTGGTATTTTTTTTATAAAATTCATTTTTATGAATAGTGAATAATACTACATTTTAATTAAAAACATTATTTTTATCTAATTTATTTATATAGTAATATTCTCTTTTTTAATTCGTTTTAAAATTTAATTAGATTCTATTTTTTCAATTGAATCCAATTTTTTTCATTGTATGTACATTCAATTTTAAATTTGACATGAATATGTGTCAATCTTTTGATAGTTATTTTTTCCAAGAAAATATTTTTTTTGGTTTTAGCATTGAGAATTGATTTTAAATTAATTTATGCAACTTATATGTTTTGAATTTTGTAAAATAGAAAAAATATTTGAATTCAGAATATCTAATATAACATAGGCTAAATATTTGGTATTTTTTTGAAAAACGGCAATTTTTTATGAATGGTGAAAACACTAAGTAGTAGTTAAAAAACGAAAATTTTATTTTAAATAAAATTTGACCACTTATGTGGATTGCATTTCAAAAATTAGATATACATGGTTGTTATTAATAAGTAGAATTTGGTTAAATAAGATGAAAATATTTTCTTTTAATAGTAACATTCGACTTTTATTTACCTTGATTAAACGTAAATAAGATATTTCAAGGTAAAAATTATATTATAATAACAGTAAATTACCCTAACATGTGCCCTAATCTTTTTAGTTGATACATTTCCAACAATGGTCATCCTTTGGTCGATTTTGGGACCCAATGGAGCCACTGAAGATAGATAATGACACATTATATTAATTAATTTAAAGTAATGACAAAAAATGACATAACCATATATCTTTTAGTAAATAAATTTTTACATGGGGTTATATAAGTTATCTCTATAGTATAAACACTAATTTGAAAGATAATATTATTATATACATCATGGTAGTTTTTTTATAATTTTTAGGCATCATATAAATAAAATTAATTATGACACAATAAAGATACATTGTTTACTTCATTAATGAATTATTTAAATAAATAAGATAATAAATATTAAAACAATACCCAAAACCTATCCAATTATTATTGGATGACTTTATTTCTAACAAGAGTCATCTTAAATTATAATTTAATAGGTTTTAGAACATTGTAAACCAAAAAATCATATTATAATAAAATAATAATTTCAAACATTTTTAAAGAGCCCCTCCTCCCCCAAATAAAATGCCCTCAGTTCTAACCCATTAATCTCACCTCTAAAGCCTCTTCTATCCTAAATTTGTTTTTAAATAAGATCTTATAATCCCTCTCTTCCACTTTGATTCATTAACTTAGGTTGAAAGAACATCAAGAAAACCTTTTGGTTCAAACCAATGGGAGTTACCATATTCAAAGGTAATGTCATTTCTTAACTTATTTTCTTAATTTTTACTTCTCCAACCCCCTAAACTATTTTTTTACTTTACTTTATTACCACACTAATATCACCAATAAACATGGTTGTTTAAAAGAGAAGGATTCGAACTACACATACACACACCATGGTCTAATGGGTAAACAACATTCAAAATCTATGGATGGCGAACTACTGCCTCACAAAACAGAGATTGTTCAATCATCTCCTACCACCTCTTTTGGGGGTCATTAAGATGGAATTGTATTTTCATGTAATAAATATTATATTTATATTTTTTCTATTATTCTTTATTTTTTGTTTATATCATATTTTTATGGTTTCTATAATTGGTAAATACGATAATTTCATTTGAGGAAGTGCGGACTACCGCCCCCTCAAAATGATATGACTCATTCATGACATACATGTAATGTATAATGGATGGAGTTAAATAAATTACATAACATATATATTATAATGGAATTATAATATATCTATTTGTTATTAAATTTTAATTCCATTAAATATAAAATAATAATTGTAGTAGGGTTCATGCATACGTACAGCTTAACGCCTCCATGAAAGGTGTGTTTCATTTCATAACATCAAATGATATGGAATATTATAAATACATATAAAATGGATATATATGATATATATGATATCTAAATCATGAAAATCATTCTGGAGATAGTGTAATTTTTACCACATGGACAATTTGTAATTATAACAAGTTCATTTATGACTAATGTTTCGAACATCGGAAAAATTTCCTATTTGAACACAAACAATTAACTAATTGTTACAGCAAGGAAATAAGTAATATATAAGGAATGATAATCTTGAAAAATTTTCTTAATGATGTATAATTTAACTTAAGTTTATTTTTAATGACCCAAAAATTCTATGTAATTTTTTTTAATTATTTGAGAATTTAATGAGTTCGGGTAAATTGATTGCACCTGATTTTGAGGTTCGGTAACCCGAAATGAATTTCTGATCTTTTTTTGGGTACATTCAGTAAACTTGTGAGATTGTTTTTGTATCATTTGAACCTGTTCTCGGAATTGAAATATGAGGACACCATTGAACTCATAGTGCTAGTATTTTCTTATGGAGTCCTTTACCTCGAATGTAGTAGTTCATGGGTGATTGATAGTTTTTGTGTTTTTTACGAAATAATAAAAATAAATAAAATGGTTTTGCTATTTTATTTTTGAAATCTCTCTACATGGGTTATGTAGATGGGGACCACTCGAACTAGAAAACACCCAATTTGAATTCAAAATTGGTGGGGACCACCCAACTTTTAAACTCCTCTATTTTAATGGGAGATCACTCTTGAACATCCTCCCCATAATTAATTAGGCCAACATTGTACAATTAATTATTCCGACAATTAATTGTTCCAATAATTAAATTGTTAAAATTAATTTCATTTGGTGTTGGCTCCACACTTGTTTTTGGTTGGGAGAAATCGTTCTCAATGGTAGAATCTTGGGAGAACTTGGAGAAACTCATATCCCACAAATAACACACTATCAGAAATGAAAAATGCTCTATATCCAATGAAAAACAAGAACGGAGGATCTTCCAACAAGCGGTGTCTTTGGAGGAGACATGCTTTGGGATCGAAAAAAGCCAATCCATATTCAACCACATGCGATCTTCAACGAAACCTTCGGGGTTGGGTTTGTCATTTTAAATATTCTCTTATTGTTCTTGATGTTCTTCGAGATTCGAGTTTTGTTGATCTGCTGGCTACAACTCTGACGCGGATGGTGCGGGACAAACAATCATTCCCTGACCACTTCGCAAATCCTTGTGATTGTTTTGTTGTGTTCTTCGCGATGGAGGAGGACAACAACTGACACTGGTGGGGCGTGGTAACGATGGCTGAGATCACAGTCGGCCGTGACGAAGGCAATGTCGCAACCGTACCATCATACAGAAGAGAAATATGGCCTTGTGTCGTGGTGGCGAAGAAAGGGCGGTCTGATCGCAGCCAGTCGTCGTCGAAGGCGTGGCACGTGACGATGCCGCGCGGAGAGGACAGCTAGCCATTTGGCCAGCCATGGTGGAACTTCAAACCATGACTTCCCTACTATACCTCCTCCGAACCGCAACACCCTGACGCACCGCGGCCGCCCTAGTGTACCACGGTCTCCCCGAACTGCGATCTGCCCTGGCCGGGGTGTCCGGCTTGGTCCGGACCGCCCAATGTGGGCCGACAGCCCAGCATGGGCCGGGTCGGACCCATCAGGGCAGGCCGCCTAGTGTACTGGGTCGCCCAGTGGACTGGGCCAGACCCAACATGTCAGTTCAGGTAGACCCCAACTGGGTCGGCTTAGGCTGGGTCGAACGGGGTCAGACCGGACCCGGGCCAGTTTTGACCCTATACCGTCTTTTGAACGTAACTTTGGCACATGTATTCCATCTGAAAAACCTTCTACGGTTCCAGAAACTATGGACCGAGGCTGAAATTTTGGCATACACCACTCGAGATTTGGATAAAGTGGATATATGGTCGAGTCGGATCAAGGATGAATCTAACTGGGCTCTTTGGACTAAAAGGCTAATATCAGACCGACCGGGCATCCGATTGATGCACAATCTATTGCATTGAAAACCCTATCACATGGAGGTTCTCTGGGATACATATTCATGGGACTTGGTGTTGTTTTAAGTATCGACCAATGGCTTGAGGAGCAGACCCTCTTGGAGACAAGAGAGCTTAGTGCGGGAACCCTGTAGGTGGTTGTGATGATGAACTAGGATCCTATGTGGGTGTGACGACGTACTGATGATGTACTAGGATCCAGTGTGGGTCAGAGATTTTACTAGTATCCAATGTGGGTTGGAAGATGTACTGATGAGGTACTATGATCCTGTGTGGGTTTGAGGACGTACTGACGATGTACTAGGATCATGTGTGGGTCTGACTATGTACTGACGATGTACTAGGATCATGTGTGGGTCTGATGATGTATTAATGATGTACTAGGATACTGTGCGGGTATGATGATGTATTGAAGATGTACTATGATCTTGTGGGGGTATGAAGACGAACTGACGATGTACTAGGATCCTGTGTGGGTCTGACAACGTATTGACGATGTACTATGATCCTGTGTGGGTCTGCAATCATACTCAAGTTGTACTTGGATCATGTGTGGGTCTGATGACGTACTGACGAGGTACTAGGATGTTGTGTGGGTCTGATGATGTACTATGATCATGTGTGTGTCTGATGATGATTTAGGATCCTTCGTGGGTCTTCCTCTTAACAGAGTAAGATGAATTAGTAGTAACATCCAATCATCTCTACTTCTTTACCTAAGTTATACAAGGTCTGAGTTGAGTCTATACCTGTGTGGTACATTCTTTTTTCATAATACCATGGTGTTATTATTCTGTGTGGCATACCAGTGTGGTACTTACACTGTGGTACTCCTTCCATTGTGGAATAGTTTAGCTTTGGGATTTTGAGTTGGATGATGTGTTTCCTCATGAATGAGATTTTTTTACATGATAACTTAGGTATATGTATGGGCATATACCTATGTAGGGTTTTCAGTTGATTACATGAATTTTGGTTTATCATTTGTGGATTTTGTGAGACCTTTTAGGGTCTCCATGTCCCTACTGAGTATCGTTATACTCACCCCTGCATGGGATATGTCGGCACCATGTTGGATTTGGTGCAGATGACGGATAGCGCTGATTGAGGAAGAGGGTACCAGGACTGGAGTTATCTCGAAGGTGGACATTAGACGAGGCGTACTGCCGGGACGACCGTTCGAGAGTTTTTCTTTCCCTTCAGGTAGGATCCTTGGAGGGTGTTCAAAGGAGTTTTTTCAGTTTACTTGTACTTTCTAGTATTCATGTACTTTCCAGTTAGGATTGTATTCTAGCCCCCTATTACTTACTGTACTCACTCTTTTTTTTATTCAGTTTACTCATGTTCATATCCTATTGTGTTCTTGGTTGAATGTGATTATAGATTATAAAGGTAATTCCTTCCCAATTTTATGGAATACATCTTTCACTTCTAGTCTCCATCCCATGGGCTATGGAAGGTGGGCTTGGGGTAGTCACGGCACGGGTCATGGGGGACAGGTCGTGACAAATTGGTATCGAAGGAGTCATTTATACTATATAACATAGGACTGTAATATTTTTTTAATGGTAATAGTGTTATGTGTAGTGAGTGTGGTTATCAGTTTTATAAAACCAGTGTTGGTGCGGTGGCTGACGTATCCATACACCAGGACCCTGCATTCTGATTTCCCACTCAGTTTATGAAAACACTGATTTTGTGTGTGATTTCAAGAGTTTCATTGTGATATCATTGAGTTAGCTCACCATTTATAACATATTGACTATGGAATAACTGTTTATTTTTAGGATTCCTCCACACATATAGCCAGATAGGGTTCTGCATGTAGTACTCATTAATAGCCCACTGAGCGATGAGGCCTCGGTGCGGGGCCCTCTACCAGTAGAGGCACAAGATGAGTCTCCAGGGGTACCATTACCCATTGGGCCACCGATGCCACCATCCCCAATAGTATAGGGTGCATGCCGCTTAAGCTCATTGCATGTGTTCCAGTGCTAGAGGCCACCCAGGTTCCAAGGAGATACGGTCCCACATGCGACTGAGGATTGGATGGAGGCCGTGGTGATATTCTTCCGACAGGTAGGGACACAATCTGATCTTATAGTGATCCATGCCGCCAGTCTTCTATAGGCAGTAATAGGAAGATGGTGGAGCATGATTATCTAGGTTAATGACGAGGTGACGCTTCTCTAGGGAGACTTTGAGAGCCTGTTTCGGTCAGATATTTTCACAGTGACTCTTCGTGGAGTGCACATACATGAGATTCTTTAGCTGTAGCCGGGCAGCATGACTGTGTCTCAGAAGTCAGCGAGGTTCACTGACCTCTCACGCTACTCCACCAATATGGTGTGGGACACATTCTTCAGTGCCTGAACCTTTGAGAAGGGACTCAGGTGGGAGATCAGGGATTTGAGGATATCTATCAGCATCCTGACTCATGCGGGGGTGTTAGAGAGAGCCCTATTAGTGGTGATTTTTCATGCTGAGCAGTCACCAGAAGTGAGACCCACCATCAGACGTCACGTAGCGGTGTCTTCTATAGCTGGTAGCACATAGATGTCACTGAGGTCCAAGAGGACCAGAACTAGAGGTGGACAACTACATGACTCAGGATCGGTTCTGAAGGGCACAGGAGACAGAGTCAGTTATGCGAGGAATATTCAGTGTTTCACATGCAGAGGGTTGGGTCACATGGCTTCTGACTACCCGACCTGCCATGCAGATGATCTGCAGATGGTCGATAGACCCCCATGCAGAGACATAGGTTCCACTGAGGATGTCCTAAGGGAGTAGACGAATGTGGATGGGGAGTTGGCCGTGAAACTGTCAGTGGGAGATGATTTGAGATGTTACATCCACCACCTCCCAGTGGTCCACCCTGACTATAGGGAGCAGGAGGATAGGGGTGAGCTCAGCTCCAGGAAGCTTTGGCTTATGACCATTGACATCTGGAGATGATACGAGGTATGATCTTTGTCTACTACACCTTAGCTAATGTACATATAGATACACATTCCAGTCATTTTTTTATTACCACTTCCCTCATTCAGAGCTCTAAGATTCCGACAGAGACGTTGGGTTGATCCTAATGGTTAGAGCCTCCTACGAGAGCAGATTTGATGATAATGCAGTGGTTCTGGTATAGTGAGCTTACTCTAGGAGGAGAGAGCTTTGGATGGGATTTCCTAGAAGCGACATCGAGTCCTTAAAATGTCATTATGGGTATGGACAGGTTATATACAGTTCATGACCAGATTGGAAGTATTAGGCACAAAGTGCAGTGTGTTTTCATGGATGGGACCATGTTTACCTTCACCGGCATGAAGGGAGACTTTGCAGCACATGATGGGATTACATAAAAGGGTTTGTAGCCGATTTCATATCATTTTGCTAGCCTTACCCTCGGAGTGGTTGATGTGGTGAGTCCAGGTTATCCTGTAGTGGTGGACCAGTACGTAGATGTCTTCCCCGATGATGCTCCGGGTCTACCTTTTTGTAGAGAGGTGGACTTTTATGTTGACTTGTAACCAAGGACTACACTGATATCTACACCAGCATTTCGGAGGGCTCCCGTTGAGCTTCGTGAGCTGCAGGTACAGCTGGAAGACTTATAGAGAAAAGGTTTCATCCGGCCCAGTGTTTATCCTTGGGTAGCCCCGATTTTGTTTTCCAAGAAGGTGGATGAGAGCATGAGGATTTGTGTTGTGTATCGGCACCTGAACCAGGTGACCATTAAGAACAAGTAGCCACATCCAAGGATTGATGACCTAATTGATCAGCTTAAGGGAGCACGGTGGTTCTCGTAGGTAGACCTCATATTAGGCTTTCACCATCGCAGAGTGCGAGACGAGGATGTGTTGAAGACAACTTTCAGATGTAGGTATGGCCATTATGAGTTTTTTGTTATGCCTTTCGGCAAGACCAATGTCCCAACAGTGTTCATGGGACTCATTAATAGGATCTTTCTGTCATACCATGATTGCATTCTGGTGGTCTTAATCAATGAAATTATGATCTACTTGGTTACCGAAGAGGAGTATGCTTATCATCTGCAGGTAGTACTGGACACACTCTGAGAGAACCAGGTTTATGGTAAGATATCAACGTGCTAGTTCAGAATCCAATAGGTTCACTTTCAGGGACATGTCATCTTAGAGGATGGAGTAGCGGTGGATCTAATGATGATTGAGGCGGTACTTGATTGGGAGCCACCCAGGAGTGTGAAGGAGTTACAGAGTTTCCTAGGTTTGGAATGATACTACAAGTAATTTTTGCCATATTTCTCTAGAGTTGAATCACCTCTAATAGCATTGACAAAGAAGGGGAAACCCTTCATTTGGTCGGAGAGATGCTAGCAATGTTTTCAGGAGGTGAGACTGAGGCTGACTAGTGCCCCCATCATGAGGCTACTAGAGGAGGGCATAGGGTGTGTAGTCTACTACAATGCATCAGGGACCGGGATTAGATGTTTCTTGATGAAGGATTGAGCTGTGATCACATATGGTTCTCGATAGCTGAGACTGCATGGAAAAAACATTGCTACCCAATACCTGGAGTTAGCAGTACTGGTCTTCACCATGATGATGTGGTGACATTACTTGATGGGCGAGCGTTTTATAGTCTACTCGAATCACAAGAGTTTCAGGTATATCTTCTCTCATAAGTACTTGAACCTAAGACATCGATGTTGGCTTATATTCCCCCAGGACTATTATTTCAAGATAGTCCATACTCTTGGGAAGGGAAACATTGTAGCAGATTTACACATCAGGAGATCTAGTATACAACTGTTAGGTGAGACGATAGAGTAGTTGGCCACTTTGCAAATATCCTTTTTCAGTTGACATAGAGAAGCTTTTCAACTCTCATAAATTCACTCCCCCACTCCATTAGTGAGTTAGGGAGGCACAACGCATGGACACTGACTTTGTGGCTCAACGTGCTCAGATATCCAATGCATAGGATCTTGATAGATTTTCTGAAGGTGGGGATCATGTCATCCTCTTCAGAGGACGTCACGTGGTACCTGTGTCTCTTTGGGAGGATGTTTTGAGGGAGTTTGACACACCCCGTGTAATAGTACATCCATGAGTGGAGAATATGTACGAGGATCTCTGAAAACAACACTGGTGGCCGAAGATGAATAAAAGAGTATCATATTTTGTCTCTCGGTGCCTCACTTATCAGCATGTGAAGGCAGAGCATCAGGTACCAACAGGCTTAGATCAGCCTTCAGATGTCCTAGAGTGGATGTGGGATGTTATATCCATAGACATCATGATAGGACTTCCCCATACATATAGAGGTTATGATTCTATCTAGGTTATCGTCGAACGACTCACCAAGTCATCCCACATCCTACCTATCAGAGAGAAGGGTTCAGTAGAGAGATTGGGATGCCTCTATGTGAAATAGATTGTGCGGCTACATGGATTACCCTTAAAAATAGTCTCTGATCATGATACATGTTTTACATCCCATCTATGGAAAGGGGTTTCAAAAGGATTTTGGTACACATATTAATTTGAGAACTGCCTTCCATCCTGAAACGAATGGCTAGACTGAGCAGACCATTCAGACCCTCGAGGTGGAGTTTATGTACAACAACAGATATCACTACACAATTAGGATGGAACCTTTTGAGGCATTGAATGAGCGACTATGTAGATCAAATTTTTGTTGAACTAACCCAGGGGATTCAACACTAGTGTGACCATAGATGGCATGGGCTACCATGGAGAAGGTGCAGATCATCCAGGAGCGGATGAAGACTACCTAGAGAAGGATGATGTCTTCTGCCGATAGGATATGGATCCCTCTGGAGTTGAATTATGGAATCCAAGTCTTTCATTGGGTCTCACACCGATGATGTTTATGGAGATTTGGTTGGGGTGGCAGGTTATCTGCATGGTTCGTTGGTTCTATTCAGGTCCTTAGTAGAGTTGTCTATATGGCTTACCACCTAGAACTTCCCCCTAAGTTGCATTGGGTGAATGACGTCGTCCACGTATCCCATCTGAGGAGATTCATGCACCACCCTTCTCACATCATCGACCACGGTGAGATGGACATCGATGATGGGGCGAAACATACGGAGGTTCTAGTAGAGATTGGGGACCGACAAGAGTGGGTCCTTATTGGATGGTCGATACCTCTGATGCGCATTCCCTGGAAGCACATGGACCTCCAGATGATCACATGGGAGCGGGAGGCTCATATACATGCTCAGTACCCCCACTTTTATTCCTAGTTTTTTGTTGTGGCTTTTGGGGTCGCAAGGGCCTGAGGTGGGGAGATTTTATAGACAATGAAATTCGATGTAATTTTTTTTAATTATATGGGAATTTTATGAGTTTGTAAAAATTAACGCCGGGTAATTCCGAGGCCCGGTTTATGCATAATGAATTTCAGAACTTTTTTTTCAGGTACGTATAGTAAACGTGCGAGTGATTTTTTTGTAACTTTTGCACTGGTGATCAGAATTGAAATCTGAGGACATAGTTGAACTAATAGCGATGATATTCAATTATAGAGACCTTTACCTCGACTACAGTATGTTGAGGATGAAGGATAATTTTTTTGTTTTTCGTGAAAGGAAATAATAAAATAAAAATTTTTAACATTTTTTTTGAAACCTCTCTATAGGGGCTAAGAAGGTTGGGACCACCGGAACTGGAAAACCTCAAATTTGAATACAAAATTGGTGGGGGCAGCCCAACGCTTAAACTCATTTCCATTAAAGGGAGATAACTCATTAACTTACTCCTATTGATTAATTATGAAAACTTGGTACAATTAATTTTTCCAAAAATTAATTGTGCCAGCAATTAAATTGATAAACCTAATTTAATTTGGTATTGGCTCCACAACTGTTTTTGGTTTGGATAAATCGTTGGAAATGGTGGAACCTTGGGAGAACACAGATAAACTAATCTCCAAAAAAGAACACGCTATCTCCAATGATTAACGTGCCATATCCAATGAAGAACAAGAACGAAGGATTGTGAATCAAGCGGTGTCATTAGAGGAGGATTGCATCGGGATCGATAAACAACAATCCTTCTTCAACTGTGGGAAAACTCCAATGGAACCTTCAATGTAGGGTTTATCTTTTAAATATTCCCTTACCATTCTTGATGTTCTTCATGATTCGAGTTTTGTTCAGCCGCTAGCTACCACTCTAACACAGATGGTGTGGGCCAAACAAGCATGTACCAACCACTCCCCAAATCCTTGTGATTGTTTTTTTGAGTTCTTCGCGTTGGAGGAGGATGGAATCCGACACAGGTGGGGCACGAGAATAGCGTACGACACCACGGCTAGCCGCGAAGAAGGTGATGACGTGACCTCACTTCCCAAAAAAAGAGAACCATGATGTTGTGCCACAACAGTGATGGAAGGGTCGTTGGCTCACTGCCGGATACCGGCGAAGGGGTTGCGCATGACCATGCCCCATGGAGAGGATAACTGGCCTTCTGGACCACCACAGCAGGCCTCCGCCCTATGGCTGCCTTGCTTCACCGTGACGACCCCCAACAAAGCGGCCACCCCACAGCAGCCTAACTGCCCCACAAAACCCCAGCTGCCCCACCCCACCACGGCTGCCCCGCCACACCGTCACGCCCCACCCCACCGCAGCTGCCCCGGCGCCCCACTGCTGACCCACACCGCGGGACACCCAACGCGGGTCGGGCCACCCAGTGCAGGTCAGGCCACCCAGCGCGGGTCCGGCTGGGTCGAAACAAACTGGTTTGACCCAGGTCGGGACGGGCTAGGTCAGCCCGACCTGGTTGGTCCGAACCCGCACCAGTTTCGACCGTACACATTATTTTGGCCATAAGATTAGCACCAAGCATTTTTTTGATGAACCTTATATGGAACTAGAAACCATGGAGCGAGAAAGACCTTTTGGTATATCTCAATTGTGATTTGGATAATGATGGGGTACGGTTGGGTTGGATCAAGAATGAATCCAACCAGGCCATCAGTACAAAAGGGTAATAACATATTGATTGGGCACCCAATTGACACACCTTCTATTTCATTGAGACTCTTATGATGTGGTGGTCCTTTGGGATACTTCTTCATGGGATTTTGGGGTAGTTGGATTATCGAAATGTGGATTGAATAGAGAACCCTTCTGGAGACAAGAGAGCTATGTGTGGGAACCCTATATCTGGTGGTGACGATGTACTAGGATCATGTATGGGTCTGAAGATGTACAGACCATGTACTAGAATCATGTGTGGGTCTGACGAAGTACTGACGATGTACTATGATCTTATGTGGGTCTGATGATGTACTGATGATGTGCTAGGATCATGTGTGGGTCTGATGAGGTACTGACAATGTCCTAGGATCCTATGTGGGTCTGACGGCGTACTCATGATGTACTGGGATCTTGTGTGGGTCTGACGATGTACTGACGATGTACTAGGATCATGTGTGGGTCTGACGACGTACTGAAGATTTACTAGGATCCTATGTGGGTCTGATGATGTAATGACAAGGTACTAGGATCCTCTGTGGGTCTGACGATGTACTATGATCTTGTGTGGTTCTGATGATGATTTAGGATCCCTTGTGGTTCTGCCTCTTAGCAGATTAAGATGAATTACTAATTACATCTAATAATCTCTACTATTGTACATATGTTATACATGGTGTGAGATGAGTCCATACCTATGTGTTACATTCCATTGTGGTAATGCCATGGTGGTATTATTTTGTGTGTCATACCATTGAGGCACTTACTCCGTGGTACTCCTTCTATTACGGAATAGTTGAGCTTTGGGATTTTGAGTTGGACCTTTTGTTTCCTCATGAATGTGATGGGTTTACATGATAACTTTGGTATATGTATGGGAATATACCTAAGTAGGGTTTTTAGTTTATTACAGTATTTTTGGTTTATCCTTTGTGTATTTTCGATGACCTTTGATGGTGTCATGGTCCCTACTAAGTATCATTATACTCATCCCTGCACGGGCTATGTCCGCACATTGTTGTATTTTCTATAGACGATAGATAGCACTGACTGAGTACATGGGTTCTAGGACAAGAGGTATCTCGAATGCGTACATTAGATGAGGCACACCACAGAGATGACCATTCAAGAGCTGTACATACCCTTCAAGTAGGATCCTTGGCAGGTGTTCACATGATTTGTTCATGTTTACTTATAATTTTCAATTTCCTTGTACTTTCAAGTCGGTATTGTACTCTGGCCCCCCTTTTACATGTTGTAATCAGCCTTTTTAACTATCCAGTTTTCTTGTGTTTGTATCCTGATGTGTGCTTGGTTGCAGGTGTTTATAAGTTATAAATGTAACACCTTCTTGGATTTAGGGAATACGCCTTTCGATGATATTCATGAGCCCCTGGCCTTTGGAAGGCAGGCATGGGGTAGTGACGGAAGAAGCCCCAGGGGACAGTTCATGACATTATTATTCAGAAATAACATGTAACATGCGAGTCTTTTCAGACACGAGGTAAGTGTTTTTTTATCTCACTTTTAATTCTGTGAGATTCATGAAGTATTTCCATTATTTCATTTTGTGTGTTGTATGTACTTCACCATGATTGTATTCATTGTGTAATATACTTTAATTTATAGGTATTTACATTTTATTTTTATGGTACTTCTTTTAGTGGGTGTATGTTTCATATGATACCAAATTAGTTAGGGAATTTCAAATAACAATTTCTTCTCATTGGGTTTTATAAAAACTTCATGATTATTTTTCTCCATGATTTTGTATGAAATCAATATTTATTTATTTTTATAGTAATTTACACTCCCCTGTGTGTGGATATAGTTTTTATAAACACAATCACTCCATTCATAAATTCTCAAATCACCAATACGAAATTGATACGAGTAATCTGAACTCAATTTCCATTCATTGAGTTAAACAACCAAGTCATTGGTGTTGTTTTTAGAATAATTTTTGTGAATTTCCACTGATTCATTTTCACTAAATATCCAATCATATTTATGGAATTTATATTTTTCACACATAATTTTGTAATTGATTTTTCATTAACATAAATATATGGTCTGTGTAAGGGACTTCACCTAAATTCACATTCCATTGCGGCTTCTTTGCTATTATGCACCAATTCACTATTATATGTTGTATATACTACACATTGTAAAATTATATCATGAATACCTTCATTATCATGATATTATAACGTATTGAATACCTCAATTATTTGTTTTCAAGTGTCTATCATTTCGTTAGGAACTCTAACTAAAATATCATTTTTAATGTATTAAATATTTATTCTTCTAAATCATTATCATTAATGTCCATGTTTTAAAAATGGTTTTAAGGATTTATTTATATTGATATGAATTTTTTAATATTAAAATTATTTTTAAAAGTTTTAAAGTGTTATGGGAAACTTTGATTCAAAAATATAATTTTGATAACTTCATGATAAATACTGAGTCTTTTAAATTTTTTCAAGAAAAGGGAGATATTTCTCTCAAATAGTTTTACTGGTTATTTTCATCAATGTTAATATCCTTCATTATTCATGATTGAGGTTGATCTATATTTATAAAATCTTTTATATTGTATGGAAAGAGTTATGTTTGACTATGGAAGTGATATTTTTATAGTATTCATGGTTTGTGGTTAAATTATTAACATTTAGTATGATAGTTTTAATATGAATGTATATGTTATGTTTCAACCTTTTTATATGAGGAATGCATTAGACTTACTAAGTGATGGGTGGATCCCATTATAGCTCATCGATTCATCAGTACGTCTCATGGGACATAGTAGTGTCTTGGCACAAGGCTTTGACAAATTCTTTTTTATAGTCATGGCACGAGGTCTTGACAATGTGGTTTTGATGTCTAGCATTATGCATTCCATCATTATAAAATTAGCTATGGATATTAAATGTTATTATTCAACTCGTATAATATCTGTGTAAATATGTAAATGAAATTATTTGATTTATATTTTCCTTATTACGCTGATGTTTAAGATTAAATGTCTTTTGTTTTAGTCTTATACATTACCTTAAATGTTTATGCTTATTTTTGACTGATTATGCTATATTTTTATCCTTACTGAGAATCTTAGCTCACCTTTTTATATATTTTATTTCTCCTAGGATTTTAAGAAGTATATTATAATTTGACCTGCAGAGATTGGCTAAAGGATATGAGTGTGTTCAAAGGGGTTAAAATGTTGTTGTTTATCATTTCATAATATAATGTAAAAGTTATTTATGTATAATGTATTTCCTAGGATACTAAACTAATCATCCTTTTGAGACTTTATATCATGGGATCATGCCAATGTTTTGTAATAATTGATCAACTATTGGTAACTGGGGTCAGGGAATTACAATTGGTATCAGTGGAAGTTTAGTAAAATCCATGGAAGCAAGATTTAGATAATAATTAATTAGAGAATGTTACCCTAAGATATACATTGAGTATTAGTATAGAAGAACATCCAAAAATTTAGGTATTGTAAATATTATGTGGGATTTATAAGCAAATACATCCATGTTAGGATATAAACAGCTAGAGGTGGCTCTGGAATAGATGTACCTAGGAGTGAAAACACCAACAAGGAGTTTCGAGCTTGACCTGGTGTATCCTAGAACATGAAAATGGGCCTTGATTCACTCTTTGAATTTAAATTCTAGGGGATATGCTTTGGATAAATCATGTTTTCTTTAAAAACTGATTCGAATTATTTTAATATAAGATGAGAATATGTAACCTAGGTTAACCCTAAGGCATTTTAAATTGAAAATAAGGATTCATTATATTCTCTAAATTATTTTATGTATATAGTTACTCACACAATGATTTCAGGATTGAGTCAATTACTGGATTCCAAGGTAGTCATAGTAACCTTGAACCTGATGTACAAGGTGGGCACATTGGTGGAAATGAGAAATGAAATGGAATGTTGATATGTGTAAAAGATAACGTGTTCATTCCGAATCAGTTTTCCAAAAATATGATCAACGAAAAATATATTAACCAACTCCTTTACTCAACAAAGAAGAGAAAGGTGGTGAATGATAAGATATCCAGCAGTGGAGACCATGGAGGAAAGAATGCTCATTTTACATCATGTAGGAAATGTGGAAGGAGACACCCAAGAAAGTGTCTCAATGGAATAATGAAATGATTTTTGTTTGGGAAAGAAAGACATAAATTAATGATTTTCCTAGGAAAATTTAATAGTTCTATGGAAGAAAGTAAAAATGATCCCAAGAATCCATTTATAGTAATTTACAGTAAATTTAGGGGACCTTGGAATTACCCGAGTCAATTCCCTATTCTATAGGATAACCTCTTGGTCAAGGAAGAACCTATGTGGAAATAAATGGATGGAGAAATGTTTAAAAGTAGTAATTTTCATTGTTCTTGGGGTTACATTGGATGAATTTTATCTTGTATGTGTAACCCTACTGTTTTTATATGAAAATACTATTCGAGGTAGAATTATATTTTCTTTTGTGGATATAGATATAAATAACAATTTGGGTTTATATGATCCTTGAATTTGAGGCAATTACAGGTTATTAATTTTCACAATGAAAATGTGAGGTATGAGATAACAATTTTGGTTAAATTATGTTATAGTTATTTCAAAAAATTCAGACCATTTTGGTAATGTTATAAAATATAGTTTTTGAGAATGGACGACATGGACACCATGTGACAACCTGTCGCATCATACAAAGCTACGAGAATCAAACCCTCAACCAAAGTTCGACTAGGACATATCACCTACCACTAGACTATGTGAATTCCATGGTTAATGTGACTAATTCTTTTTCTCTAAATGAATTTATTTATAAAAAATATGTTTATTTTTGGTCTCATGTTTTTTCAAATAGATATCCTTAGAGTAGAAAAATGATTTGGTGAGTAAGTGATAAATGTTATTTTGGAAGACGTTCACTCTGTTGGGAACACTATATGCCTAAGGAAAATATAATACTATGGTATTTAATTTGAGGAGTAATGATGGATTTTTATCTATGTTATTATAGTTTATTTATACTGATTTGGGTTATTTATGGAATTTATTAACCTATCATAGAGAATATGTGATTAGGTTAATTACTATAAAGTGTGAGACTTTAAGAGTAGTCAGTGTTTTTTAGATATACAATTTAACTTGGAAGACTACGTAATCAAATTATATTGAGTTTTGGGTGTCAATATTTTTTTTGGATTACATTGAATTATTTTAAGGAAATTCTTTATGGAATCGTATTTATGGAACTTTGGGTATTGTTGGTTAAATTTTAGAAATTAAGATTAGTATTTCGTTCTCTAAAAGATTATCCTTTTTGGGGATCATCTAATCTTGTACTAACCATTTTGGTTTTAATTAATCATTAAAGACAATAGAAATATATTTTTCAACCTTTGTGTATTATGTGATTCTCTATAAGTTGATTCTTGTGCTTCTAGTGTGACCGACTCATGTTGAATATGCATCATTTGGAGTGAAGGATGAGTTTGTGGTATAAATTACTTAATGAATGGAACTCTACTTATCAAGTATTTTTTCTTATTCTATGAAGAAATTAATTCATAATATTTATGGAATGGATCATAAACCCAAAAATATATTATCGTTATACATTTGGTTATTCATCTAGATTTATGGCATTGAGGTCCTGAATTTACCATTCTATTGTTTATGATTGATGACATTAATCACACCCTATAAATATTTACATATTTCCTCCAATTATAATTTCCACCAATGTTCTCTTATTCTAAATCCTAATTTTGGGGTGACTTTTTCACATCCCTTTCCATCTTATTAAGAATAAAATTTATTAACCCTAAATCTGATGAGGGGTTTCCACAATGGTATTTTCTTATTTTTAACCTTCTTTTTTGAAATTATTTTTCTAATTTTGAGGACACAATTTAATGAAGGGGGGATGAATGTAACAACGCAAGCTTCCACAGTACTCTTCTATTTGAATAATACAATTGCATGTGATGTACACAACACTGAGTTCAAGCACACCATAACTTATCAAACCAGCCATTTATAATGTGGTTATGAATATTAATAACCCCATTATTAATTTTATATATATCCCATATAATTTTAACATTCATATTTTCTGTTTCATAGGCACTATATAAGGACAAATTCACTTTTTCAGATAAAAGAAGTATTTTTAAAAAAATTGCAGTTTTTCTGCCTTTTAATGGTGAACCATTTCGAAATCCAATATTTGACATTTTTATAAGTTATTTTTGAAAAAATAAAATTATTATTTATAAATGATTCATCAAAATTTACATTGGGTAAATTTTTTAGATAAAATACATTTTTTCATGAAATGTGAAAATACTGTATTTTAATTCAAAACATCTTTTTTATCTAAGGTATTTATATAGATAGATTATCTATTTAGTTGGATTTAAAGTTTAATTAGATTATATTTTTCCTATTTAATCCAATATAGGTCATTGTACAAAATTTAACTATGAAATTGGATATAAACTACTGTCAATCTTATGATAATTATTATTTCTTAAAAAAACAGGCTCTTTTGTTTTGACAATGGTCATTAATTTTAAATTAATTGATCCAAAATCTATGTTTTTAATTTGTTAAAATAGGCATCATTTTTAAATTAGTAATATCAAATATAGCTTTGGCTTAATTTTTTGTATTTTTCAGAAAAAACAACAATTTTTTTATTAATAGTGAAAGCACTAAGTAGTTGTTAGAAAACTGACATTTTCATTTATATGAAAATTTACCACTTCTATGAAGTAAATTTTAAAAATTTGACATACATGGTTGTTATTAGTAACTATAATTTTTTTCAAAAAAATAAAAATAATTTTTGGTGAATAGTAACTTTTGACTTTTATTTACTACGATTAATGGTAAATAAGATAATTTCAAGGTTAAATTAATATTATAATGATATTAAATTACCCTAACATGTGTCCTAAACCTATCGGTTCATAAATATTCAACCATGAGCATACTTGTGTCAATTTTGGGACTCCATGGAGCCACATAAGAGTGATAATGACACCGTATATTAATTAATTTACAGTAATGTCAAAATTGACATAAACATATATATTTTATTAAAAAATATTTACATGGGGTTATATAAGTTTTCTATTAAACTATAAATATTCATTTGAATGATTAAAATATTTTTTACATCATGTTATTTTTAAAAAAAATTTAGACGTCAAATAAAAAAATTTATTTGTGACATAATAATGATGCAGTGTTTACCTCATTAATGATTGATATAAATAAATAAGATAATAAAGATTAAAAAAATACCCAAAACCTATCCAATTATTATTATATTAATTTATTTCCAACAATAATCATAAAATATTATAAATTAATAAGTATTGAACCTTTAAAAACCGAAAATCATTATATAATAAAATATATTTTCAAACTTTCATAAAGAGCCCCTCCTACCCCTTATAAAATCCCTCACCTCTAACAAATTACTCACACCACTAAAGCCACTTGCCTCATCCAAACTCTCCCTAAATAAGCTCTTATGATCCATCTATTCCACCTAGAGGCCTTACCTTAGGTAGAAGGAACTTCATGAAATACTTTTGGTTCAAACCAAAAGGAGTTACCTATTTTAAATGTAACGTCTTCTCTTAAGTTCTTTCCTTTTATTCTATTTCTCAACACCCCTAAACTCTTTTATTACATTTTTTTATAACTAAAATAGTAGCCTCAATATAATTGGTTTTCTATATGAGATGTATTCGAACTAAACATACACACACCTCCATCGAATGGGTAAAGAACATATTGTTTATGTGGATGATGAACCACTGCCTCACGAAATGATGATTGTTCAACCATTTACTACCACCTCTTATGGTGTCCATTAAGATTAAAAATTGTTTACCTGTGATATATATTATATTTATATGGACTCTATAATTCTGTATTTTTCATTTATATCATACCATTAAGGTTTCCATAATGGGTAAATACGATAATTTCATTTGAGAAAGTGCGGAATACCACCCCTTCAATGTGATATGACTCATTCATTCCATATGTCAAACGTATAAAGGATGGAGTTAAATAAATTAGATAACATAGATATTATACTAGTAGTATAATATACACATTTATTTTTAAATTTTCATTGCTTTTAATATAAAATAGAAATGAATGTAGTGTTCATGTGTATGTACGGCTTACCATGTCCATGAACGGTGTGTTTGATTTCTTAAATTCAAAAGAAATGGAATATTATAAATACATATACACTGGATATATATGATAAATATGATATCTATATCATTAATATAATTCTATATATAATGGTATTTTTACCACAAGGACAATTTTTAATTATAACAAGTTCATTTGTGGCTAAAGTTCTGATCATCGAAAAAATGTCAAATATGAACTCAGACAATTAACTAATTGTTATAGAAATGTAATAATTGATATAAAAGGAATAAAAAACCTGAAAAACGTTCCTAAATACATATAAATTGACTTATGTTTATTATTCAGGAATAACACGAAACATACGACTCAATTCAGACACGAGGTAAGGGGTTTCTTATCTCACTTTTAATTTAATGACATTCATGCTATATTGCCACTATTTAATTTTGTGTGGTGTTGTTACTAACCCCTGATTATATTCTTTGTGTAATATTATTTAATTTTTGGGTAATTACATCATCATTTTATGATCCTTCTTTCATGGTTCTATATTTCACATGTTACCAAAACAGTAAGGGAATTTCAAATATCAATTTCTACTCATTGGGTTTTACGAAAAGATCATTGATTATTTTTCTCCATTATTAGTTTTGAAATCACTATTTATTTATTTATGTAGTAATTTACACTCCCCTTTGTGTGGATATGCTTTTGATACAAATAATAAATCCATTGATAAATTATCAAGTCATCAATATAAACTTCATTAGAGTAATCATAACTCAATTTCCATTCATTGAGTTTAACATCCAAGTCATTGGTGTTGTTTTTACAATAATATGAGTGAATGTACTCTGATTGATTTACAGTTAATATCAAATCACATTGAGTGTATTTATGTTTTTCAAACATAATTATGTCATTGATTTATCATTAACTTAAGGATACAATAATTATTAGCGATTTCATCTCATTAAACTTTCCATTTAGAAATATTTGCTGTTATGCTCGAATTCACTTTTATATGTTGTATATACTATTCTTTGACATAGTATATCATGAATCAATTAATTCTTAAGATATTATAAGGTTTTTATAACCTCAATTATTTGTATTCGAGCGCCTCTAGTTTGGTTAATAACTCTAACTAAAATTTTATTTTAAATATTTTAAATATTTATTCTTCTAAATTATTCTCACTAATGTCCAGGTTTTAAAAATGTTTTTAAGGATTTATTTATATGAATATGAATGTTTAAAAATTAAAAATTCCATTTAAATTTTTCAAAGTGGTATGGGACATTATTATTCAACAATATATTCTTAATATCTTTTTGATAAATAATGAGACATTTAAATGTTTTCATGAAAAGAGGGATATTTCTCTCAAATAGTTTAACTGGATATTTTTTCTATGTAAATATCATTCATTATTCTTGATTTTTGTTAATCTATTGTCATGCAATCTTCCATATTTTTTTGAATGATTTGTGTTTGACTGTAGATGTTCTATTTTATACCATTAATGGTTTTGGTAAAAATATTACCATTTTGTATACTAGTTTTTATACAAATGATTATGTTATGTTTCATCATTTTCTTGTGAGGAATGAATAAGACTTAGTAAGTGACAGGTGGATACTACTATAGCTCATGAATGAATCAGTAGGGATAATGAGAAAAACTATTGTCTTTGAACAAGGCCTTGGAAAAATATTATTCGTTGTCTTTCCACGAGGCCGTGACTTTGTTGTTATGACTCCCAATATTATGCATTTTATCATAATGAAATTAGCTATTGATATTACATGTGATTATCAGACAAGTGGAATATACATGTGATTAAATAAATTAAATTATTTGAATTAAATTTTCAATATTATATGGAAGTTTATGTTTAAATGTCTTGTGTATTAGTGTTATACAGTTGGTTAAATGTTTATTCTTAATTATGAAAGTTTCTGTTATATTGTTATCTTTACTGAGTATCTGAGCTCACCTATTTCTTGTGTTTTATTTTTCCTAGGATGTGAAGAAATATATTATAATTTGGCATGTAGGTATAGGATAAAATATATTACTATGTTCAAAGGGGGTACAATGTTGTTGTTTTTCATTTCTAAATGTAATGTAAAACTTGTGTATGTATCTATTATATCAAAGGATACTAAAAAAATCAGTCCATCAAGGCTTGATTTGTTGTGATCATCCTAATTTTATGTAATAATGAGCTAACTTTGGGTAACTTGGGTTAGGGTGTTACAAATAATAATGAATATTTTGAATTTTATATTGACAATAAAAATTCTATAGATGATTCTATAGAAACACCTTTACTAGAACAATAAATGATGAATATTTTGATGGTTATAAAAGTAGTGGTTTTGAAGAAGAGACTCAGTTATTTTTTTCTCTTATAATGTAGTGGAAATAATATCTTCGAAAAATTTTACGACTTGAGGGATATATCATAAAATCAAAAATAAAGGAATTTTTTTTCAACAAACATCCAATAATAATATATTGAATAAAAATATATGTATAATAAATAGATTAATAATTTTTTTAATTAACATAAATTGTAATAGAATATTTATTAACAACTGGAAGTGAAGATAAAAGTGAAACATGAATAATTATAAACTTTTGAATAAAGGTTCTCTAAAACTGACAAGGAATTTTTGAGTTTCAAATACGCTATTTCTAAAATTGGAGAATGTTCAACGAGGTTTGAACCTGATAAATATCAAAAAAATATTACCTAAATTGTTGGGAAGAGAAATGACATTGTTCCTATGCTCTTGAAAGCTGATAAATTCATATATTTATCCCAATCAAACAATATTCAAAATTTATATGTTTCAAAAAAAATTAAATATGTAATAATATATTTTTGTGAATTTTGTTTATGATATGGAATGGAAGAAATCTATCTTGAAGAAGAAAGTATAAAAAGATAGAATAAATTCTATGGAAAAATGTTATCAATATGTAATTTATGAATGTTATAGAAAACCAAGTTTACAACTCTAGGATGTATAAAAGATATTGTGTAAAATAATTTTAAAATGACTAATGCGGGTATTGTGTGGAATTTGACCATATAAAAAACATTTCTTGATTCAATCAAAAAAACTATAATAATTTTCTGAATAACTAGAAGTAATGATTGGGTGGATTTATTCTACACATATAATGAATACTAAGAAATTTCGTATGAAGGTTTAATATAGATTGATGAATTTACATACTAATTTGGAATGTTCTAAATATAATGTACATTTTATAAATGTATGTATTATTTTTTTTACTAAAACAAAAACATTTTTATGAAAATATTAAAAAGATTTATATGAAAAAAGATAAAATGGAAAATTAAATTTTTATAGAAAATTTTCTCAAAGCATCAAAAAGATAAATATCCAAGATTTTTGGATAGTTGGTGCTCTTCACATATGAAAGGATATTTGAGTATTTTAAATAATGTGGAAGTCATTTAAAAAGTAATAGTGGAATTTGGAAATGAGTAATCAATATGAATAAAATGTGTGGGATTTATTGTTATTCTGAATTGAAAATGATGTCCAAAAAGGAATAGTGTATTTATCGGTTAATAAATAATTTTTTAATTGTTTGACTAAATTTTGATGAAGGTAATAATTTTTTTAGAAAAGATAGTTTCTTATAGAATTTTTAAAAGATATAAAATGTTTTAGAAGATGCCAATATACAAATGGGAACTTTTTTCAAGATAGTGGTATAAAAAGTGGGTGTTATCTAAGATTTCTTGATGAAAATAAATTTTATCATAAAAGGTTGGGAAATATTTTTCAGAATAATATGAGAAATTTAATAGAGAGAGACAATGTTTGTGATATTCTCAATATGAAATTATAAGTGTTTGGTGTTGTTCAAATTTATGGAAAATTAAAACTACAAAATCAGTTCCTATGAATGTTGAAAATCATTCAAATCATCCCTTTGATATGATTAATTTTGATATTTTTTTGACCTTGAGTAAATATTTAAATTTCAACGATAAGTAATTTCATTCCATTATTGATGATTTTTCTTTCATAACATTTATTTTGTATTATTAAAAAAACCCATTATATATAAAATTATTATGTTTTCATGGAGAAGAGTAGGAAAGTAATGAGTATATTCTATAAGGAAGATGAAATATGAGAAGTTTGGTGAGAAGAGAAATTAATAATTCATAATTTTTATAGAAAAACATTGTATTTATCATGTGTTTAGTTAACCTTAAACACCTGGGAATATTTTTGTTCCCATAAGAAAGAATTAAATTTTTGTGGAAACGGGACATTCAATATTGATATAATAAGGTATTTATCACTAATTGTAGAGTAAGGAAATGAGTACATCAGTTAAATTCATAATTGGTGTTTCTAAAGACCTTGTTTAGATATGACACCTTAAGATATATAATACAATGAAATACAATGTATGAATTACATAAGGATATTTTGTATCTCTATATAGAAAAAAATACATAATGTAAAATTTGATTAAAAAGTAGAATATGTTATTATTCTTAGTTATGATATTAATGGTATAGGGTATGGATGTTTCAATAATGAAACTTGTAAGCTATCTGACACAACTAATGTAAAAGTACAATATAAATCTGAAGTATAAGTTTCATCAACACATGTAGTTTAAATAGATTTATAATATCAAATGTTTATGTTGAGATACTTAAAAATAATTCCAAAATTGTGATGCCATGAAAATGAAAGATTCATACTAAACTATTTATAGTGACGAGGAAGAATAGAATACCTCTCATTCTAGGCTAAGGAAGAAATTTGAAATAAAAAACATCGTTGTTGATAAAAAACAAAAAGATAAGTTAGAAGAACATATAATATTATTTCACACACAAATATTTGTTAAAATATTGATCCAAAAGTTTTTATGAAGCTTTTCTAAATCTATAGTGTATTCATTAAATGAATGACAAGTTTTATATAATTTAGAATTATGATACTTTGGAAAATCTATGAAAAATATATATATTATTGGGAAAAAGTGGGTATTTCAAAACAAGTTTAATGAAAATAGTGAATTTATAAGAAACAAAGAATAATTTTTTACTGAAGGTTACTTAAAAATTCAAGTTATTGATTTTAATGAGACTTTTTCACCTATAGAAATGATAGAAATAATAATAGTCCTTATTGAAATTGCTGAAAAACCAGAATATAAAATTTTTCATATGGATTTTAGTTCATATTTTCTTAATATATTCCATGATGAATAATTTTATATTTAATACCAATGTGGATTCATAATTGGAAAATATGAGTGTTGTTTGTGAATGTTGAAGAAAGATTTGTAGGCATCAAAGAAATATCTTCGAGCTTCTTATTCAAAATTTGACACCTACATAAGAAATTTTAACATAAATAAAAGAAAAAGTTGATAGTAATCTATAATGAAAATAAAATAGAGAGATTTACCTCCTTATAATATTTTATTTTTATGATATTATCATTTCTAGGAATGATGAATGAACTTGTGAAAATATTCCTAACGATATGAAAATGTTATTTTAAATTTTTATGATTTGTGAAGTCATATACATTATTGTCTTAAAATCATAGAAATAGAAGAAATATAATTTTATTTCTCATGAAATGTGTTCCTAGGACATTATTAAAAAAATTCATGGAAAATATAAAAAAAAATCTATATAGATTTCAGTGGGAACCATGTTCTATAATGATATAGAAGGATTGGAATTATACACTATAGAATTTTGGAAACTGATTGGATGTTTTTTCTATCAGAATTATTCAATAATAGTTATTTTATGTGATGTTACTTTATTTTAAAATATTCCAATGTTCTCTAAAATATTCTGATCAATTATAAGGAAAATGAATTCATATATATATAAAATTCATAATATATTTTTGTATAAAATATGATAGCTCAGGAAGAAATTATTTGATTAGATATACATATGGTGATGGGGAATGAACTATGGATGATATATTGTCAACATTTGGTAGGATTTTTCATTTTTTGGAATGCTTTGTGAGTTTTCAAAACAAAAAATGTAAAATCTTCTACAATTACAATTTTTGATATTGAATATGTTTCCTCTACTCATGTTGCAACACAACTTATGTCTATAAAGGCTCAAGTGGAATATTTTACTGTTGAAGTCTTGTTACCTTTTCTCTTAGGTTTTTATAATTAAATTTTTTTATATATTACTATAAATATAGTGAAGCATTATAATTCAATGAATATTTTTTTTCAAATAATACTTCATAAAATACCATGTGGAAAATAATGAACTGATGTTGGATTATTTTCCTAAAATAGAAGATGTTTCTGAAATTTTCACAAAACCATTACTAAAGGATGTTTTTATAACTAATATTGAACAATGGAGTCATACCTCCTACCCTATATGGTTTATATATGTCTTATATCCCTTTAATTATATTGTATTTGGATATCATTTTCGTGGGGCAGAAAAATGATGTTTCTTAAATCTATCCATTTATATGTGTTAAACATTTTTAAGAAAATCATGCATTTACGAGGAGTTGTTAAAAAGATTAATATGTAATATCATTTTGTGAAAGGGTTATTTTTTTATTAGATTTTGAAAAATCTTATAGGAAAATTTTTTACGTGGATATTGAATAGTTGGTTGGAGAAAATTAGTTCAAAATATGTGAAGGGAATATGAAAAGTTTGATATTCAGGAATTTGTTTCTGATGTTTCTATTTATGGAGAGCATGTTTTTTTGTTCCTTATTTATTATTTACTATATTATGTTATCTCTCCTATGATTATACTTTTTTATAAGATATCCATAGGCATTTTAAATAAAATATTCAATTATTTATAATACATGATTGACAACAAATTCAAAAATGGAAATTGTTGTGTACAAGATGGATAAAGGAGTTGATTGAAAGAAGTTTTCTAGAACTGTTTATTTTTTTCACCATGGAAAATAACATCTCATTATAAAATATTATGATCGAACTAAAATGATCAGAATTAAATTTCATTATAAATTTTATCAATTGAATATTTATATTCTGAATGTTGTGTACATATTGTTCTTCTTTTTAGACTTATCTTCTTGGAATGGATATTTTAAAAATAGACCATGAATATATATCAGATATATAATTTTAATAAAATTTTTCAACATAATTCATTTGATTATATATTGATTCCAATGTTCAAAACTTCTTAAATAAGTCATGATTCAAGTATGATATTGTGTTAGAAAATATAAATGGGAATTTCTTGTGTTTTAATGAAGTTGATGTATTTTAGAAGCAGATCATTAGATCCTAATGTACTAAATGAGGATATTTTTTTAAGACCAGAATTTTTTTTATTAATTTTCAATGATTTAAATGATTATTCTTATATGTGGTTTATCAGATGAAATTCATCAAATGCACCGGGTTAGATTTGAATCATTGTATGATCTGTTTCATTGAATGATTGTGTTTTTACGGTGTTCAAAAAGTGAAATAAAAATGAATAAATTTTTTATTCATCATTAGAGTAGTCAATCAAATGTATTTTTTTGAATGTTTTAAAAGATATAATTTTTTAGATGTATAATTTTACATAAATATGAATGTGTTTTGGTAGATGAGATCATGTGGCTTTAATTAAATTGGTGGCAAGTTTTTACCTATTCATCAAATGAGTGTTAACTAAAGGTAAATTGGATGATATTTATATACTGATCAATTGGATCAGATTCAAACACTAATCCATCAAATGAGATGCAATGACTAATCCATTAGTCATGTTAAATGATATAGACTCATCAAGTAATTTTTTTGGAAAATATATGTTATCAGATGATGAATTTAATCCAATATAATTTCCACAAAATTAGAAGAAGTTACAATGATGAGTAATTTAGAAGAAATTGTTTTGAATATATAATTTTTTACTAATATTTTTTGAAGGGTTGTAATGTATATATATGTTTTTATTAATTTGTTAGAAAATTTCAATTGGTTCTGTGAATTAGAGTGAGAATTGTAATTTTTATTGATTTTTAAATGGATCGAAAGAACCAGAATGATAAATACTGCGTCATACAATGATTTTCCATAATATATATTTTTGGAAAAATATTTCATTTGATTTTTTGGATAAGATTTATTTTCTAGAGTTTCTTTGAAGATCATAGATGATTCATGATAGTTAGTGATGTTTTGTATGTATTTACTTGAATAGTAGTTTTGATTTGATAATTTACATTAATAAGGAATATAATTTTGAGTTACCACACTGTTTGTTCTGAGGGAAGATATATATATGTGTATAGAAAAACTGCGCTAATGTACTACTCAAATGAAAAAAATTAAAATGATGCAGTTTTGGATGGGAATTGTTTTTATGACTATAATAGTGATTAGATAAGTGGTGGTCAAAATTCAATGGATAATAACAAACAATATGATATGTTGTTTCTAGAATAAGAAATTAAATGAAACGAGTAGGGTTATGATTATATACAGGTAAAAAAATTAGACTTATTATTTGGATAAAATAGTAAGAAATAGTAATTAGACAGATTGATCAGGCTGAATATTTTTTTGAAATTTAGAGATGAAGTTATTACATATTACTAGATATGAAAGTGTTGAACTATTCATAAATAGAAATAAAATTGAGTATTTTTATGATCCTAGACCACTAACAAGTTATGTTCTTGAATATTTTTTTGGTTTCAAATCCAATAAAATTAGTTAATGAAATGTTTTTCAAGTTTATGTGGATACTTGAGGGTGTCATGGGGGGTTAGAGACATGAAATATGTGGGAAGAGGTCCATCAATTGCATGTCTCATTTATAGAATATAGTTAATAGTAACCATGAACACTAATTGTGCTTTCCTATAGGTATGTCACATGATTGACGAAACTGTGATTGTCAGAGGTGAAACTTTGTATACATTGACAGAAAGAAAGTTCATGGTAACCATAAATTTCTTAAAGACATGTGGGATACCTAGGACATTTTGTGGTATGTCCCCCTTATCAACAAAGGTTCTTGAATTGTTTTTAAAATGTTTGACCACCCTTGCAGCAAAACAATGTGCCTAATTGTAGTGGGTTAAATTTACCATTCTTCCCATTAGGGATTTATGTTTCTTATCTTGATCTCATGCCATATTTCTCCTCAAACAACATTATTAAAGAACTAAATCACCCTAAACTTTTTAATCTTTATTCATCATTAATTATAAGTGAATTGGATGTCCTTTCGGTGAATATCGAAACTTCGGCGACTCTAACACTCTTGTTTCCTCCTTTTTTGAAATAGTGATTGTGAAGTAGTAATTCTTCATCTAAAATGATCAAACCCTATTTTCCAGTGGATATATTATTTGAGAATTAAGGTTATTAGAAGCCAAATCATTGGGTAAAATTAATTGGGCATTCACCCTTGTAATTAATGTTGTTGGTCTACAAGTTATATCACATAGTCCTTCAGGTCAGTTCATGTGTTTTTTGTGACACTTTGGTAATTTTGTGCTATTATTTTGTATTTATATGGTATAATTGATGATTTAGTAGAATAATTATTGAATAAAACCACTCATGATCCACGTGGGAAGCACTGAGGTAGAAAATATTAGGTTCAGGGACAACAATGTGTTGTGTCGTTTCATAGACACATAAATTGAAATGTTAAATGTGTAATTGAACTGTAATGAGGTAGATCCCATGATAAATAAATAACATTTTATCTTGGGTTATATAATGAAAATAATGGAAATTATGTCCTATTGTAGAAATGGTATATGGGGCAGTTGGTATAATGGTAATTAATTATATTAATTATTGTTTTTAATTGGAAATTATGATGATGGGTTATGGAATATAAATGATAAATTATCATAATGTGTCATGAAATGTATGTAATATTATATAAATGGGTTAAGTCGTAAAGATAGATAATGTGTTGAATGAACTATTGTTGTATATGATGAATGTGTTAATCAGTTTTGACATTTGATTGATTCATGTGTGATGAATGGTTAATGATTCATCTCCACATGGAATGAAATTTTGTAGGTTATTGACTTAATGTTCTAATCCCATGGGCTCGGTTGGACTGAGTCTCTGAACCCCACCCTTAGAATGCATGGGTTAGGGATTCAAGCAAAGGCTATATACCTCTAATGGTTTCACGTCAGGATACAACCTTGTGTGAGGCTCAAACATATGCGTGATGTCATTGTTTATGAAATTTTATCCCTTGTGAGAAAATAAAATTGACTTATCGACTTATTTTAATTATTTTCCCAGCATAGGTCATAGTGGAATTGATAAAAATTCCTATCCATTGAGAAAAATGTTGAAATGTGTTCAGTGAATACATTAAACTAATATATCTCGGGTTGTATTCTGTTTATTTATTCATTCATTTACTACACATAGACACTATTCTCATAGTCAATATATTTTGTAGATATTATTGGTGGTGGTCTAGTTAGTTGTACTCACACCAAAATCAGGTCATCATTTGGAACCTAAGTAGAATTTTACTTTCATGTGGGATGATAGAAATAAAACCTATAATAGATGGTTGATTTAAAAATGGGATGTGAATTTATGGGGGATATTGGAATTGAGTTGGGACTACATTCATGAATCCTTTAGATTGATTTTTCTTGGGTTTTATTACCCTTCCAACATTATTGACTGATGAATCATATTTACTATTTGGTTATGGGCTTATACCCAGTTTTGGGAAAATGGATTGTAATTCATGTAAATTGTTTTTTCTTTCAGTTTCTATTATTTTATACTTTATATGCTATATATTACTCTTATAAATAGATTATATTCTTCACACAGGTTCTACATGACTCTTTCTGGTAGTTTTTAGCCTCTCGACTATGGGTAGGCACCACTAAGTACATGTTGTGGACCCACTCAGGGAACCAATTTAGTGGATTCTAGGATGTGGATGTTACAAAGTAGAATTAGATGGGGGGGTTATATCTATTTTCTACCTATTTTAGGATGGAATATAAGACACTAGGACCTATCTGGGATTGGTAATGAGCTCATTCATTGGATTAATAGACCAATGTATGAGGGAAACCCATGTACCATGATGGTGGGATTGTTTTTCATGATGTGGGTTTTTATAGTCAAAAGATATTTTACCATTGGGTGTTGTACTTGAATTGTGATGTAATTATTTTATGATATTTTTTTGGATGAAAATTTATAATTTTTGCATTCACTCATCATTTTAGGCACCTGGGGATATGGGGCAATGCATCATTGTCATCACACATGAAGATGAAAGATGGTAAGTGAGGGATAGAATTCATTGAAATTTAGTTGAAATTAGAATAAAATTGTGTCTCAGAAGGTTGATCTCATTCCAAACTTAACATGGTTAATGAAGTATTACCTTTTTGACTCAAAGCATCAGCGACTTTATTTTCATTCCCCAGATGATAAAGGATCGTGAAATAATAATCCTTGATTAATTCCAACCATATCCTCTATCTCATGTTCAAATCTTTCTAAGTGAATATATACTTCAAACTTTAGTGATCATTATATATTTCACACTTCACTCCATACAAATGATGCCTCAAAATTTTTAAAGAAAAAAACAACAGCAGCTAATTCCAAATCATGTGTCGGGTAATTTAACTCATGAGGTTTAAACTGACGCGACACAGAAGAAAATACCTAATCATTCTACATAAGGACACATCCATGTCCTTTCAACGAAGCATCACTGTAGACAACAAACTCACCATTTCTGGAAGGTAGTTCCAAAACTGGATCATTCCCCAATCTTCTTTTCAATTCCTCAAAACAATCATCACATTCTTTTTTCTAGATGAACGTAACACCTTTTAGAGTTAACTAAGTCATTGGACTAGACAATCGTTCAAAATGTTCAACAAACCCCCGGTAATAACCATCCAAAACAAGAAGATTACAAATCTCCATTATATTAGTGGGTCTTGGCCATTCTTCAACAACTTTTGTTTTAGCAGGATCAACAGTTTACCCATTGTTTACCTTGGCCCCAGTAAGCGATGATTGAGACTAGTGATAGAAATGTAACCATACATGTTGGTCTTATATATGTGAAATGGGTTGTTTATGGCTAGTGGGGATACTTATATTGCACAAACTATAGATTATCTACATTATGTGTTTTGATATGTGTGGTTGGAATTGTAGAAATTTGCCACCATGATGACAAGATTCAGTAGGGTGACATGAAGAAATTTTTTAAAATGATATACCAATATTAGGGAAATAAACCCTATTAATCTTGGATAATTGAGGGAAATAGTAGTTTCATGAAATTTTTTCTTATTTTATTCAGTTTATAGAGAGGAATCTAAGGCAGTTTTCAATGAGTATCATTGATTTGGATAATGATTTTTAGTTGCAACACCCTCAAACATTTACTAGAGATTGTAGACCTGAGTTTTGAGCATGTCGAAGGATGGAACATGAAGGACCATGTGATGTATGTATCCCTTATACTGTGATCAGACCCTGTGTATGGGTGGTTTAGGCAGTGGGATTTCCATGGTTTGGAGACCATAAGGGGTTTATATGTGTTTGATATAGGGTTGCTCCTTGTTTTAATTTTGATTATGATATGGACTTGGGTTTGAGAGGTATCTTCCAACTAAACAGATGTTATAACCATTGTTGTTTTTTGATCACATGGGTTACTTTGGGGTTTTGGAATGGATGTATTGGTTATTAATGTCATTTTTGGTGGATGTGTTGCTATTGTCTTGCAAATTTGAGTAAATTCGTTCTATGACGTTTTGGATAAAATATGCCTATATAGGGATAGGTGTTCCACCAGTGAGTGCTGACTTTGTAACGAACCAACAGAGGTCGACCCTGAACCGGTCACTCGAGCTGGTCCGTGACATGGCCCGAGAGGTGTTCCTGATCCCCACAGGCTAGTGACATGTACCAGGAAAAAAAAGAGATCAAGAGGGAACAATTTCTCCTGATATAATAAATAAAGAAGTGGAAATAAAAAAGAACGCAAAGTATATAAACACCACGAAAAAGAAAGATCGACCAACAATAACCAACTAACCTGACCATGACCAAAACTCCTCGTGTCCTTGAGAGTCACTCCCCAAACCCCAGCCTAGTCTCACCCATGGAGAATAAGCTCATGTTAAACCTGTAACAAAACTAAAAATAGGAAAAACACTATAGACATGAGTATTAAAGACTCAGTATGTAGCCCCGACTAATTTTATTCCCAATGCACATACTTTTAAATAAAGAATTCAATAATTTCATGATTGAACTACATTGTACAAAATATGGGTTTTTACAAACACATTCATTTCTAAATCAAGTAGCAGTCCATTGCCCTTTTTAGTTCAAAAAAACAAGTTTAATGTTTGAAAGGAACATGTGCATTTCATCTTAAAACATTTTTTTGAACAATTTATAAATACAAGTTTTAGTTGTTAGTCAAAAATAAAACACACACAATACACAACACACACTAAGGGTAATGGAGAAAGTGGCACACAAGGGACGAAAACCAAACTAGACCACTCAATCATCCACCACATGCAAAAAAACACTAAATAAAACATGGGTAGAACCTTGGAGATCATGAACAATTCAGAACATACTATACATGTGACTCATCTGAAAAGAATGCTCTAACTCGATGACGTCATAACACCATAATGCTCGGTATAGACCTATATGGCCTAACTGAGGGGCCCAATCCCTATAGCAGCAATAACTCTGTATTCCCCTGCAATGGGGCCACTAGCCATTAAGTAATCTAAATTAGTGTGGCAATCGTTCTCAGATGATTCACTCACTATGCCAGGTTCCCATGTCAACACAAGCAATAAAAAGGGGTGCGTACACAATGTAAATAAGTCAGTCAAGATGCACGAACATCACATATAGCCCATGCAATCAACGCACACCAAAGATCTCCCCTAATTGGGTTTTCGAAAATAATTTATTTTATTATAGTACCAAACGGGCCTTCAACAATTTTAAAGCAAGACCTCATTTCTCGAGAAAACATAAAACTCATGTTCAGAAGAAATCATTTATCTTTAAAACTAGGAGTACATATGAAATTATGTGAATTATGTTTAAATTCCAAACACACATTCTTTCAATACATGGTGTCTGCTCGTCAATAATATGTGTCAAGTGTTTGGTATAAAATAAATGGCTCTTTTTACACCAAATAATCATTTAAAAATTAATTATCTTATATTATTTCCCATTTATTAAAAATGAACAAACATCAAGCTATTTATATATTCTAAATTTAAAGGCGAGTGCAGTGGGGGACCTACCTAAACTCGCAGACCAATCACGATGACGCGACACGCCTCGGACGGGCGCACAAGGACATGCAAGCTGACGATCACAGGACCGTGGAAAAACCATTTCAACGCGCTGCAACCACATAAATAACTAATATACATGAACACATAATTAAAAAAATTCAAAAAAACAAACAATGCAAAGAAACCCTCTCAACCTACTTTCGAAACAAAATTCGCATCATTTTTACTATTTAATATACCATTTTAAAATTTATATTGCAACCCCAAAGAGAAACTCTCGACTATACACACCCAAAACCTATTCAAAATCTCACCATATAATCAAACATACACTCACAACAGACAGAAACATAATGCTAACCACTTGCACAACCAAGATATCAAATTACACAACTTACTAAAAATATTCCACAAGTCAAATAAACCATTTTTAAACCAAGTGCGCCTCAAATAATTTCCATAACATGATTCTAAAATTCCAAAAAATTTATAAAAAATTTGTATAAAGCATTATACCAAACACAATCACACAATATAAAAATAAATTCTTTCCAAACCATCTTAGAAATCCATTTTGGAAAAACACCAAATCAGCATTTAAGATTAAATTATATTTTCAAAGGCCAAAGGCCTTTGTGTACTCCAATATTATATATATATATATATATATAACCACAACATCATTTCAAAAAATACCAAATGAACCATAATTTGAAACATAATATTTTATCAAAAAAATTTGTTATAAATTCACACAGGCACATGCAAAAAATCAACTTAAAAACCTATTTTTAACATGTTCTAAAAATATAAAAACACTATAACTAACTAATTAAGGGTATTTTAAAGCGTAGAAAAATGTTTAAAGATTTGTTTGAAATAACAGAAGCATCAATAATCTGACACTAATTTTTTTTTAAATATATGCAAAAGCCAACTGGGTTATTTGAAAAATAAATACCATGCACAATTTCCACAAACATATACCGCGCAATCAAATAATAAAACAAAAACATCCTAACTCACATGAACCAATTTTTTTTAAAATATTATATCCCTAATTAACTATCAATGATATTGCAAAAAACAAGAAATCAACTATTAATTAATTTAAAGGCTATGTGCATGAGGTCCTACCTCAAATCCATGACGAAACATCTGGAAGTCGGTGCCAAAACTCAAATGCAGCCCAATCGCACCAGCGAAAAGATAATTCCAACCCTAATAATCAAAATTAGACCAAAAAAATTTTAAATTAAACCCTACAATCTATGATTTGGTTAAAAACTAAAAACTCAAACAAAGGACGGATGCAAACTACTAGAGATGAGGGTATGTCACCAGAAGGAGGACGACGACAAGGGGGAATGATGTCGCCGGAGGAGGCATCACTGTCTAGGGGGAGATATGGTTGTGCGAAGTGCACATGTTTGGTGTGGTCGGCCAGGTCGTGTAGGTGAGGGGACAACGGCGCGCTATAGGGTGTGTACATAAGGGGGCGCTGTGGCTGTGATGCGATGTCCAGAAGGTTCTGCGCCAATGAGGGGGAGGACTTCGTCTGCTGGGTTGTGATGGCAAGAAGAGGGCCACTATGGGGGGGGTCTACAGTGCTGTGCATTTATGGGGTCGAAGTAGGGGCCGGGTTCACACAGCATACCTAGGGGAAGAGGGCGTTGTTGCGCCGAAGCAAGGAGGCAGAGTACTAGGAGACGGATCACTGGAGGCTGTGTGTGGGAGCTGGGTTCGTGGAGGATAAAGGCAGGGTGGCAGCCGAGAGTAGAACGGGGAGGCCGGGATTAGGCGGCTTGCGTGGAGGGTGGTATGTTTGCAGCAAGGGTAAGGGGAAATCGGGGGGCTGCAGGGAGTTTTAGGGTTCCTTTAAAAAAAATTAAAAATTAAAGAAAATTATAATATAAAATAAAAGATAGGTTTTGGTGTGACAATTCTCCCCACCATAACGCTTTCTGCTCTAGGAAAGGAAAAAAAAGATCAAGACCCAAAAATGAAACTCCATAAGTTTTACTCCCCCCCAAAATTTTATGCGACTCTAGATGATCGATCCAAACAGTCATTGAAAACTCATGATACAAAACTCATCCTTAAAACATGATCTCATTAATCTCCACCAAGAAGAACCCAAACCATATGTTTCATCCACGGAATGGATGAACTTAAATCACCTCTGAGACTCATCCATATAGTCTTAGTCCAACAAAACTTTTGGGTGTACTCCAATCTCAACGTTTACACAAGCGGATGAACTCAAGATTAGGTGGTTCTACACGAGACCACCTACCACACAATGATACACGAAAAGAAAATCTGATACGAACACGGGGATGCCCAAATTGACTCCCCACCATAAGGATTAGGCTAACTCTAAATAACATCCGGTGTAACTTTGCGAGACCCATTGTGGGTCTCCCCACCATAAAAACTGACGAGAATAACCGAACTTCAAAACATTCCGCACAGACAAAAAACACCACCATAAGGGTAGGGGAGGGAAAGGAAGGGCCCAACTGATAGAGTATAAAAACTACTATCATCACTACCCTAACAACTCCACACCCTCGGATGAGCACAAACCATTAAGCACCAAATAAAATGATTAAACCAAGACCCCTTTTTTCCATTGTGGGGGTTCACCTGACTACATTCTTGCTTCACTCTGGGGCCTATGGATAGGGAACCGATGATTGAAGCATCTCTTACCTCACAATAATGCATCAAAAATCCACAAACATAACACAAAAACCATAATTTCACCATACACACTCCAATAAAAATAATATTTTTAAAGAGCTTCAACCACAACCATTCTTAAAACTAAAGAAAACGAAATACTGCAAAACTCTACAAAATACAATTACCAAATCCATGAAAAACTAAAAAGAGGAAACCTCAAACTGATCCCCATGCATCGCCCTACTCTTGCTGAAGGGTTGAGGTGACCTTCGACGAACCAGGTCTGGCTTCAGTGCGCTTCTTGGAAACACCTTGGCAGAATTGCTGTAAGTGACCCAGACGTCCACATGTGCAGCAGTGTTTCAGAGTATTCGGGCACATCAACCTCTTGTTCACCGCTTACCGCATTGATGACAGATCAAGGCATTGCGTTGTGAGGAAGAAGACTGAAGGTCTGAAGGCCTCTTGATTCTTCTACCAGTTCCCTCAGCATTAGGCCAATTCCCATTCTTCTTATCACCATCCTCTGAACTGCTTCCCAAAGCTGGAGGATTCACCACCTCAAGTCTACTGTTATCCCAGCATCCGCCAAAATGGATTTCCCCACAACATCTGAGAATGTGGTTAGGTTGAGCTCTTCTAATTTCGATCGCAGCTCAGGTCGGAGTCCAGATTCAAATTGTCGAGCCTTCCCACAATCATTCGAAACAACCCAATGATCATACGAAACTAGTTTTATGAAACGTTGATAGAATTCCAATACCGATTCAACACCCTACTGAAGAAAACAAAACTCCATCCTCTTCCTCAGATTCATCAACTCAGTGAAGTGTTGTTGGATGAACAATGACTTGAAAAAATACCATTTCAGATCTTCCTAAGGCTTTTTCCAAGACACAGAATTCCACCATTTCCAGGTTGGCCCTTCAAGCATGAAGGTAGCCAACTTCACGTTTAATGACTCAGGCTGGCCAATGAATCTTCACTTCCTCTCAATCCTTATCAACCACTCCTATGCCTCGTGAGGATCTGCTTGTCCATAAAAGAGAGGAGGGTTCAACTTTCGAAACTCCAGAACATAGTCTATGGGCTGATCAACTGGATGATTCTCTAGGGGTGAACCACCCGAAGTTGCACCTTGGGAATCCGTCAAACCGTCGTGGGGGTGAACACTAAGGAATATGGAAACAATGAACATAATAAAAACATGATCATTTCCATTTAAATTTTAACTTTTCACAATTTCTAATATAAAACCCTGTAATACAATTCTTATAAATAAATAAAATCTCAAACGATCCACAAGGAGAAACTTGTGTCGATGGTTGACTCAGACATATGGTTTGCGGCCATATACCAATCACGCCACTGTTACAAGGAGCACATTAGGGTAATGTCTCCATCTCCACATGGATTTCCAGACCATGTGATCTCACAAAGGTTACTTTCCAGACCCCCATTTCATTTCCCAACATAAAACAATTCAAAAGATCCATAAGACACCAACAACTCGAACATCCCCTGGTAACCCGATGTTTAGAATGAGCAAGGGTTCATGACGTCCATCTTGTCCATATGCATCGAGTCCTGAAAATTATACTCCTTCTACCATGACAACCCCAAATAACAATGGGTGCTTTTAAAATACAATGTCTGCTAAAAAGTCGACCTCCTTTGATACCATTTTTTCACGAACCAGCACGGGTCGACCCTGAACCGGTCACCCGAGCCGGTCTGTGACATGGCCCGAGAGGCATTCCCAATCCCCACGGGCTGGTGACAAGCACTAGGGTATCAAAAGAGAGAAATAGGGAATGATTTCTCATGATAAAATAAATAAAGCAGCGGAAAGAAAAAATAACACAAAGTATCTAAACACCACGAAAAAGACAGAGCGAACAACAACAACAAACTTACCTGACCACGACCAAAACTCCTCGTGATCTCGAGAGTAACTCTCCAAACCCCAACCAAGTATCGCCCACGTCGAACAAGCTCAAGTCAATCCTACAAAAAAACTAAAAATAGTATAAACACTACAGGCATGAGTATTAAAGACTTAGTAGGTAGGCCCAACTAATTCTATTCCCAAAGGACATACCATTAAATATAGAATTCATTAATTTCATGTTTGAACTAAATTGTACAAAATATGGGTTATTACACACACTTTCATTTCAAAAACAAGTAGTAGTCCACTGACCCTTTTAGTTAAAAAACACGTTTAATGTTTGAAAGGAACAGGTGCATTTCAAATTAAAACATTTTTGCGAACAATTTAGAAATCCAAGTTTTAGTTGTTAGTCAAAAGGAAAACACACACAACACACAACACACACTATGTACAATGGATAAAGTGGCACACATGGGCCAGCAACCGAACTACTCCTCTCAATCGTCCGCCACATGCAAACAAACACTAATGAAAACATGGGTTGAACCTAGGAGATCCTGAACAATCCAGAACATACCATACATGTGACTCATCCTGAAAGCATGCTCTAACTCGATGATGTCATATCGCCCTAACGCTCGGTATTTCCATACATGGCCTAACCAAGGGGCCCAATCCCCAAATCAGCAATAAATCAGTATTCCCCAGCTATGGGGCCACTAGCGAGTGCGTAATCTAAACTAGTGCTGCAATAATTCTCAGAAGATTCACCCTCTATGCTAGGTTCCATTGTCAACACAAGCAATAAAAAGGGGCATGTACATAATGTAAATAATCCAGTAATGATGCAAAAAAATCATATACAGATCACACAATCAACGCACACCAAAGATCACCCCTGAATCAGTTTTCCAAAATAATTTATTTTATTACAGTTCCAAACGGGCCTTCACCAATTTTAAAACAACACCTCATTTCTTGAAAAAACCCAAAATTCCTGTTCAAAAGAAATAATTTATCTTTAAAAGTAGAAGTACATATGAAATTATATGAATTTGGGTTAAAGGCCAAGTGGGCATTCATTCAATACTGGGTGTCCGCTCTTCAAGAAAATTTTTCAAGTGTTCGGTATAAAATAAAGGGCTCTTTTTACACCAAATAATATTTTAAAAATTAATTATCTTATATTATTTCCCATTTATTAAAAATTTACAAAACATCAATAAATTAATATATTTTAAATTTAATGGTGATTGCTGTGGGGGACCTACCTCGACTCGAAGATCAGTCACGACGACGCGACACGACTTGCATGGGCGCCCAAGGACACGCATGCTGACGATAGCATGACAGTTGAAAAACCACGTCAATGCACTGCAACCACAAAGATAACTAAAATGCATGAACATGAATTTAAAAAAATTCAAACGAACAAACAACGCAAAGGAACCCTCTCGAACTACTTTCAAAACAATACTCGCATCGTTTGTACTGTTTAATAAGGCACATTAAAATTTGTAAAACAACTCCAAAGAGAAACTCCTGACTTTACACACCCAAAACCTGTTCAAAATCCCATCTTATAATCAAACTCCCACTCTCAAGACCCAAAATCATAATGCACACCACTTGCACAGTAGAGATAACAAATTACACAACTTAATAAAAATATTCAACATGTAAAAAAACCATTTTTAAACCAAGTGCGCCTCAAAACTTTTCCAAAACATGATTTTCAAATTCCAAAAAATTTATAAAACAATTTTCTAAAACATTATACCAAAAAAATGACACAAAATATAAATAATTAATTGGGGAACCATCCTAGAAATCCATTTTGGAAAAACACCAATTCACCATTTACGTTTATATTTTATTTTCAAAGGCCAAAGGGGTTTGTGTACTCCAAACTTATATATATATATATATAAACAAAACATAATTAAAAAAAATACCACATGAACCATAAATTCTAAGATAATATTTTATCAAAAAAAATTGGTATAAATTCACATTGGCACATTCAAAGAATCATTTCAAAAACCTATTTTTAACATGTCCTAAAACTATAAAAACACTATAACTAACTAATTAAGGGTATTTTAAAGCTTGGAAAAATGTTTAACGTTTTTTTTTTGAAATAACACAAGAATCAATAATTTTATTCTATTTTTTTAAAATAAATGAAAAATCCAACAGGAATATTTAACAAATAAATAGCTTGCACAATTTCCACAAATATATACGGCACAATCAAATAATCAACCAAAAACATCTTAACTCACCTGAAACAATTTTTTAAAAAATATTAGATCCCAAATTAACTATCAATGATGCTGCGAAAAACAAGAAATCAACTATTCATTAATTTAAAGGTTATGTGCAAGGGGTCCTACCTCAAATCCATGATGAAACTTCCGGCAATCGGTTCCAAAACAAAAACGCATCCCAATCGCACCAGCGAAAGTCTAATTCCAACCCTAATCATCAAAATAGGACCATAAAAATTTTAAATTAAACCCTAAAATCTATGATTTGGATAAAAAATAAAAACCCAGCCAAAGGGTGGATGAAAACTACCAGAGTTGAGGGGCTGTCATCGGAAAGAGGACACTGACAAGGGGGAATGACGTCGCCGGAGGAGGCGGCACTGGCTAGGTGGACATGTGTTTGTGCGAAGTGCAATGGGAGGGTGTGGCTGGCCAGGTCGCACAGGTGAGGGGAAAGCGGTGCGCAAAAGGTTGTGCACATAAGGGGGCGCCGCAGCTGTGATGCACTGACCAGAAGGTGTTGCACCAATGAGGGGGAGGACGTCGGCCGCTGGTTTGTTACAGCAAGAAGAGGGCCACTATGGGGGGGGGGCTCTATAGATATGTTCGTAGATGGGGTCAATGTAGGGGGTGTGATCGCACATCAGACCTGGGGGAAGGGGGCATTGTTGCACCGACGCAAGGAGGCGGACTGCTGGGAGCCGGATCGCTGGAGGTTGTGTGTGGGAGCCGGGTTCGTGGAGGTTGAAGGTAGGGTGGAAGCTGGGAGCAGAAAGGGCTGGCCGAGAGGAGGTGGCATGCACGGAGGGGGGTATGCGCGCAGCAAGGGTAAGGGGTAAACAGGTTGATGTGGGTAGTTTTAGTGTTCCATTAAAAAATAATTAAAAATCAATGAAAATTATAAACTAAAATAAATGATAGGTTGGGGCGTGATAGACCTGTTGGATGTTTGATTTATTTTTCAAAAAATGAAATCCTAGTGAATGTTACCCCTATCTTTAAACATTTTTCCTAGTGGGGACCATATCATGACATCCCAATCTGGCCTCCAATAGGACAAGGGATGGTGACTATCACTGAGTATGCATATCACTAACATGGGAGGAATTTCCAAAGTACATATAGACATGCACGCATATACAAGCCATAAACTACGAAATTTAAAAACCATAATGGAACAAAATGCATGCATACTAAAATTTCAACATAAAGGGTATGATAGTAATGTAAGGTGAAGTAATATAACCTAGAATACAATACAATCCCACCGAAAAAAGCATGTACACTACAAAGTACAACATGTAAATGAAATAGGTACTAGTACTGCTGATTGAAGTCATATGAACACCCCATCCTACAAAAATCACATATATTTATTCATTTCATGTCTACCATTGGACTCCGTCAAATGTTCACTCATCTGCATAAGACACAACATGTGTGAGAAAAGACCTTGCAAGGGAGAGTATAACCATACTCGACAAGACAAAACTAAACAAAAATGAAATACAAAATGGAATATAATGTCAGTTATAAAGAGTATATTTGTTTACAAAACATATAACAAGAATATGTAGATATACTCAAACCCAAGCCTATAGTCTAGAGGTACGTTACAACTATCAAATACCATCACATGTGAATGAGTCTGATGATTCCACAAGCACTCATCCTGGAGAAAAAACACCTGATTCTGATATCAGTAATGATGTAAAAATAATAATTACTATTATTTAAGACCTATCATGAGATAGATATCCTAAGATATCTAATTATTGAATAGGAAAAACTAGTTCTGGGAGAACTCACTACATGATTGGGGAAGAACACAATACAGACATGCGGATTACATCAAGGTCCATTGGGTGATACCACGGCTCATTTGGATTCACCTTCTATAGAGAGGATCGAAATAGTTTATTATTGGTGGTTCCAATACAAAGAATATTCTTAGAGGAAAATAATAGATAGAGGATCCAACTTTGGGCCTCTCAGAGAAGATTTCATCCACTCTAACTAGAAATTCATGTTGACGGGATCAAACTCATATGAGTAGGAAACTATACCATCTAACATTCAGAGGATGGTTCACGGACACCAATACCAATGAAACATTTCCAAGATATGGTAGATAAAGAGAAAAATCAATAATGAATGGGATTCATGGTGTGTATTAGGGTCAAATTCTATCTCCTATGACCTTGTGTACTTCTCATTTTTAACCGTTAGTTTCAAAAAAATATGTCATATAAAAAGGCACTCAAAGAGTCTAGAAAGGGTCCCACACCATTTTCTACTATTCATGGTCCTCTCTATGTCTCTTGATCATGTTTTAGTATATGGATTCCACCCCTGTCCTCCAGCCCATGTACCATTACAAAAGGTTGGTCGGGTAACTGGTCCGGTTCTAGTGATGTGGTGGAGTACATACATTGTAATACACCGCATGTTTGTGTATCCCCTATGATATAGGCAGAGTCTGGAGGAAGGTCCCATATCATGTGTGATATATGTGACATTCTGTGTTGACGCTTTATGGCTTCACAAAACCCTATCTCCATTCAGTGGGTCCCACAAGATGTTTATCATAGAATACACTCTTTTTTCGTCGCTATTTTCCAGAATTGCAGTTCTTCCTCAACATCCCATGGTTGATATTCTAGTGCGTGATATGTTATTATATTAATCCCAAAACTGAATACCAAGGGTTTCCTCCTCATCGTAGAACAGAATTAGTCAGTTTTGGGCCTTCAATTGGCCCTGAAATTGGATTATGATCACCGACACAATGAAAGCTCGATGAAAAATATCCCCCAAACTACTTTGATCCATCTATCGTCATTCACCTCACACCTCCACTTGGTCTCCATGATGCGGGATCTAAAAGATCTGATCATCAAGATATGAATCAATGTCACAATGATAATCCATTCATTTCTTACAAAGAAATAAGAACGCACAAGATAATGGGGAAAAATTCATATAGAATAAACCTGTGGAATGAACCTCGATCATTTTTTGATGTGGACGTGATATTTTCTCATAATAATGTTCAAAATTATAATCAAAACATTAATCATAATCATCCTAAAATCTATCATACAATGAACAAATATCAAAAAAATGATCGAACTTTGGGTCAACCTATTTGTGGGTTGATCTGTGTTAATCACTGATTATAAGAATAGGAATGATGGAATTGAAATCATAATTACCTACATGGGGTTTGTATTCTTCTTTTTCAAGGATTAATTACTGATAGAGTTCGACTAAGAACAATCTTGATCCCCCTTATCTTCATCTCCCGATGAGAGATTTATCCAAGGTTTCTCTCAAGATATCCTAGCGATTTCTCTTGGGTTATGAATTCTAACCATGGGTCCCATTATGATATTATTTTTTTAAAAACAAAAAATGTATCGATATGTCGATGCGTCACTATGTAAAGTTAAAATAAAATTAATATTTATTTTATTTTTTTATTTTAAAAGTCCAATGATAATCTTTTTTAGAAAACACACATCGACTGATGTTATGTATTGCCTATATTAAATCTTCTTCTCACACACTCACAAGTTAAATTTTTAATAAGAGGAATAAAAATAGACCTCCATGGAAGAAACTATAAGATAGTCCAAAATAATGGAGACCTATCCAATCCACTAAAATCAGATTAACACCCTTTGAACCAAGTTGAAGACTATTCTAAAAGAAAACAACATTGGAACCATGATCTGCTGCAGCCATAGAGGCCAGATTATTAGCCACTTTATTTCCATCACAACACGTGTGTGACACACAAATATTTTTTTCATTCGTTTTTTTTGGAATACTTCTCATGAGTTCTACATTAAATATTTGATATATTTCAATCATTTATTCCTGGAACACCGTGTATTAAAATTTCATTACATCTCAACACCCAGTCTAAAAATAATTCTATATAATATTTAAAAATAAAAGATAGAAAAATCTGGGACATTACATTCTCCCAACCTTGGTGTATTACATCCCCAAAAAGCAAAAAACAGAGGCTATAAAAAAATATGTGTTTATTGTGCATGAATATGTGCCTCCCACTCCCATATTCTATCTTGTTGATTTATGTGGAGCCACCAAACACGTACCATGTGAATCTCTCTCCCACATATGATCCTCTTCATTTGATCCACGATATTCAATGGTTGCATAGAAATGGTCTCTCAATCGTCAAATTCCATCTCACCCCAATCAATGATGTGCGATGGGTCATGCATTTACCTCATCAGCTATGACACATGGAAGAAGTCATGTACCTGATCCAATAGTGGGGTTAGAGCTATGTGATATACCACCTCTACAACTCTTTGTAGAATCTGAATTCAGTTGATAAACATAGGAGATAAATTTCCACCCTGACCAAATCTCTAAAACCCAATTAATGGTTAGATGTGAAAAAGACATGGTCTCCTTCCTTGAAATCCAAAGGAATCCCCTGTCTTTCAGAATAAGATTTATGATGTCTTTGTTTGTTATTCATCCAATTTTGGATGATCTGCACCATCATGGTTGTAGCTCATACGAAATAAAGTCCCATGAGTGCTAACTTCTCTGGGACTTTACTATAGATATTTGACCTGTAGGGTTGCTCGTATAGAGCCTCAAACTATTCCATACCAATGATAGAGTGTTATCTATTATTGTATGAAAAATCCACCAGTGGTAGGTGGTCCTCCCAACTATAACCTATGTCAAATATACAATCACACAACATTTTCTATAGAACATCAATGATCCTATCTCTCTAGCCATATTTTATGGAATGAAATGTTATACTCCAGTGTGACGGAGTCCCAAACGACTCCTATAACACCTTATATAAATGGGATGTGAAGCAAGTGTCACTAATAGAAATTATTATAGAAGAGAATCTAGGGAGTGGAACTATCTCATTAATGTATAGGCTTCCTAATCTATCTATTGAGCTATGATCTAGGATAGATGATAAGTGAGCTGACATGGTGAGTTGGTTGAGAATCACCTAGATGTAATCGTGTCCACTAGACACATTTGGTAAACCCATCAAGAAGTCCATCGATATCTCATCCCACTTCCATTATAGAACATCTAGGGGTTGATTCAAACCCACTAGAACATGGTGCTTAGCCTTCACTTAGTGACTTGTGATGTACCAAGAAACAAACATTGAAACTCCCCTATTCATTACCAGAAACTACATTTAATGATTGATGTCCTTGTACATCTTCACCACATATGAATGTACCTCCTATGGGGATGTTTCAAAATTCCTCAAGACCTCCACCTATAATGACACCTATACAACTATTAATCCTCTAAAAAATATGGTGTGATCCTAAACTTTTGAATATTCTTCAATAGAATTCCCTATGGACATATGATCACATAGCATCTCACAGTCAGTATCTTCAGGCTATGCATCCATGACTCACTATAACAGTGGAGGGGTGACAACGAACAATTGTAGGTAATATTCATCATCTCTATACATGAAGGATAACTGTGATAAGTCCAACCACTATAGCTTCTTGTTACGAAACTGCAAACAAGATCTTCTACTAAGATCATCTACCACCACATTCACTTTCCCAATAGTACATACAATTTCAAATTCATAATCTAGAAGGATCTCTAGCTATCCCCTCTGCCTAAATTCCAGATAATTCTAAGATATGATATACTTGATACTCTTATTTTTGGGGTGGAAGATAAACCACTCTAACATCAGTTAGTGTCTCCACATATTCAATGAGAATACTACCTATTCCTAATCAAGATCATGGGTCATGTATTTATGCTCAGGAGATCTTAGCTTGTGCAAACTGTAGGAAATAACCTCAATCCTCTATATCAAGACACAACCACATCTGGTCACTGATATATTACAGAACACCACATACTAGAGATCATCATTAGATAATCCCAAGATCAGAGTGCTCATCAAACTCTACCTCAACTGTTGAAAAGACTTCTGGAATATCTATGTCTATATATAAGGTTTCCCATTTTTAATCAAATATGACAAAGTTGTTGATAACCTAGAGAAACCATGTATGAATATATGGTAATATAATACTATCCCACAGAAGCTCCTCACCTCTATCGTGTTTCATGGTGTCTCCCGTGATAATACTGCCTAACCCATCTCGGGTCCATAGCCACTCCATCTTCTAAGATAACATGTCACAGAATGTGGGCCGCATGAATCTTCAACTGGATCTTTATGAATATTCCATAAATCATGTGCCCACGGAATACATTTAGAGCCATCTGAAGGTGTCTCATGTGATCCTCCTTAAACACCAAGTATACAAGAATATTTTAGATGAAGACTATCATAAACTGGTTTAAGTAAGGCCAAAGGATCTGGTTCATGATTCTCATGAACACTACTGGGTGATCATCATGCCAAATAGAATCACCAAGTACTCATAGTGTCTCTAGTGACATTTGAATGTTATATTCCATATATCCTCATCTTGTACTCATAGCTGGTGATATCCCGATCGAAGGTAAACCTTCGAGAACCATTGTACCCCTCTCAAATGATCGAATCGGTAATCTATCCTTGGTAGTGGATACTTATTCATCATGGTCACTATGTTCATGCATCGTTAGTCATTACACTTCCTCAAGATCTCGTTTTCCTTTTTGGAAAACAAAACTGGGACTACTTTGGGTGAAACACTGGGTCTCGCAAAACCCTTCCTCTACAAATCACATAACAATACACTCATATCATGAAGATCTATGGGAACAATACCATTTTCATGTGTATATATATGTGTCGTCCTGTGTAATAAGTTGATGTACAATTCTATCTCCCAATAAGGATGTAACCCTAGAACAGCTTCTAGATATGCCTCCCTCTACATAAACACTACTACTAGGAAATGAATGCTCATAACATCTATTGATATGAGGATAATTCTAGCCAACTCATGAGTGATCAGCTGCACCCTCGTATACTTGATTCCATCCTATACTGCACTGGTTTGTCTTTTCCCAACAAAGGAAACTCCCATCTAGTTCTTGTGGAAACACTAGAAATATCTCTTAAAACAGTCGATTTGGGCATGGACCCAACATATCCAATCCATATCGAGAATGAAATTGTAATGCCTCAAGGCTACCAACAAGAGGATCCAACAAAAACATTCACCTTGAATGTTTAGATCGCACTATCGACACAGTTGTGTGATCACCGAGTCTCATGCTATCTGTTACTCTAATTGTAATGGTCAGGTAAATGGTTCTACCAGAATCTCATGGTCTAGTACAAGGTAAGTGGTGAGAAAAAAATGATTCGAACCTATGTCTGCAAGTACAACATAAAAGGTATAAAATACATATATCTTTCCTCATATCATCCCTAGAGTCCATAGGTAGTTCTCCTCAACCGCATATAGCTTCCCACTCCCCAATCCTCCATCTCCCTAATCCTGGATTGGACCTCATGGGGGTGGATGTGGTATTATATCAAAACGCCTTCCAACTCCTACATCCCTCCCATCTAGTCCTCTATGATCACTTATTGTCATATCTATATGATCCACTCGTTACCTCTAGCTAGGTGGTCCATCCATCGTCTCCGATTAAACAGCTTGATGGTTTGGGAAATCACTAGCAAGATGTCCCCTACCAACGCCAATGTAGAATCACATCTCCATAGACAAACAATATATATCCTGAGAGCCCTTAACCAAATATCCCCTTCCATGGGACCTCCTATAATGTATCCCACATCCAAATCCATGTCTCTGATGTCAACTCCCAACTTTTTATGTCATTGCACATTTATGTGTGCTACTGACTAGCACTGGATGCATCTGCTCATCCAAGAAGATCTCGATGTCCAAATATCCTTGATTCACCCTTTCATAATTCTGAATGCGTAGAGATACAATGTTTGCTTGGATGTTGCAACGTAGACATATCTTGATGTAATTAACCATTATGTATGAACACCTAACCATATAAATAGACTACTATGAGAGATTCTTGATCGTCAATGAATAGTCAAGCACCATAAAGAGACCCTGATGAAGTGGAATAAGATCATGTATACACACTACTCTCAATGTAACTAGAGAGATCTACTCTATAAAGAGTCATTTTAAATATGTCCTTGAAAGGCTCACCTTACCGTGAGTCTGCATGAAAAAACTCCATCATTTCCCTATCAAACCCTGAAGAATGATTTCCATCCATATCCCCATCTGGTCCACTTGTGTCCAAACTAGATGGGAAAATATGGTCACCACCTCTGGCCAGTCCTCATCCACCAAAGAATCACGCATTCCTCAGAACCTAAGGGGGATCTGTCTCAAAAACTCATAGAGATTTCTCATCCTGCACTCCTCTTTGGCTAGTACTACAGGTACTATGTGCTACTCCACTAGTGGTGGTATAGCTGGTGCACCTCTTGGAGGCAATATATGGGGAAATGTATCTTGTACTAAATCATCATCGCTAACAGGGACAACCACATGATAGAGATATTGAATCCTTGATGGATTGCATCGTGGATGCATCCTCTAAGAAAATAAGACTTACCATGGTCAATGAGTACATCTGGAGAGCTAATTCAAGAAGGACATGGAAACCACAACCAAATCCTATATGAATCAGGTACTATTTTGATTCCCTGCAATTAACATTTTCATGTACCGAGTTGAAAAACATGTTTTCACAGTCCTGGTTCCTGGATACATTGGTCGCCTGCACCAACACTAGAGTCCTTGGCATGAAATCTAAACTAGAAACACTTATCACTATTCCCCCTAAACAATATCACAAACTCTTATTCCTAAGGCATAACTAACCACCCTCTAATACCACTCTAACATGATCCATCCGAGCGGGGCTTATGCCTCGACCCCCTAGCCCACCTCCAATAGACTAGGGGCTAGTGAATTTCACTGAGTACGAATATCACTAACATGGGAGTAATTTCCTATGTACCTATACCCATCTACACATATCCAAGACACATATTCTGAAATATAAAACCCAGCAAAGAACAAAATTAATACATTACACTAAACCCAACCAACAAAATATGATAGTACTGTGATGTGTAGTTAAAAATGTTGGGCCAAAATACACACCCACCAAATGAATGGGTCTAAAAACTATAATTTACAACCTACAAATTAAATATCTACTAGGAATACAGCAGGACACCATAAGAATACTATAGAATTATTAAAATCACAATGATCTATTTGTTCCTGATATGCACTGGACTACATAAAAAGGTCTATCATGTATACAAGACATGTCACATGTGTGAAAATCCCATTTATGAGTGATTATAATAAAACACATTAGGACACCTTGAATGCATAATGAAATAAAAAAATATAAGATATAGTTAGATCTACATATTAAATTTCTAAATTTCGTATAATAAAAAATATCCAAAAAATTTCAAACCTATAACTGTAGTCTAGAGTAAAGTCCCAACTACCATATACCATCACTCGGGATTCAATATGAATATTCCAAAAGCACTCTGCTGTGAGAACACACTCTTTGGATAGATAGCATTGATGGCGTCTTCTTGAGAAGTAATATTCATCAAGAATCATCATGAGAGAGATATGCTCATAGATCTGATGTGAGAATATGATACACTTATTCTTTGGGAACTCACTCCATGAGTGGGTAAGATCACGATACATAGATGACGATCACAACTAGGTCCTGGGTTGATACCACGACTCATCTAGATTCACCTTCTAGGTAGAGGATCAACATCAATTCGGATTGGTTGTGCCAATACCAATACTCTACTTAGGGAACAGTAATTGATAAGGGATCCTGATTTGGGCCTCTCATAGGGTATTCTAATTAATCTAAATAGATTGACCTGCTAAATGAATCACAATATTATGAGTAGGAAATTATACTGACTAACCGTTAAGGTATAAATCAATGGAACCTACCCTATTTACACATTTCCATTATATGGTTGATTAAAAGATCAATACATTAATAAAGGTATAAATGTAGTGTAATAGGCACACATGTCATGTCTCGTGACCCTAGGTACAACCTGTGATCAATAGACTGTGTCATGAGATTTGTTTCATGTACAAAATTTACATATGGAATGTAGAATGGGTCACACAACATTTCCTACTATCTAGGGTTTTCTCCATGTCAGATGGCAATTTTACAGTAAATTAATTCAACCAGTTTCCCCCATCCTGTGCACCAGTACATGGGGTACCTCGTGTAATTAGTCTGGGTCTGGCCATGCGGGGGAGTACATGTTGTGTACACCACATCATGTTCGTGTATCCATAGAGATACATGTTTCATACTAGGGAATGTCCCACACATCAGTTGATATATTCCACACACTGTGTTGACACTTTAATGTTTCCAAAAACCCTAGAGACCAATCATTGGGGCCCACGCAGCATGTATCATTGATTAAGTACCGTTCTCATCATGATTTTCCAGAATCAATGTTCTACATTTGTGTTCCTCAACTAATCCTTTTGTGCTCAATACATTGGTTAATTCTCCCGAAAATAGATGATCCATGGTCTCCTTGTCATAATATCAATGAATCGGTGAGTTTCAAGGCTTCAATTAGCACCAAAATCTGATTCTAATAAATAGAATAGTGAATGATAAAATGATGATATCTCCTAGAATATTTAGATCCTTCTTTTTCCAACTTCATTGCACATATTTAAGGGAATACTAGCGATGGATCGAAAATCTCCGATCATTTCACCGCCATTAAAAGTCCGAATGATCATCCCTTCAAGTATCGCCATGATTGAGGAATAAATGAAAAAAGGGGAAGAAAATAACACAGAACAAACCCTCATAATGGTCCTTGGCCATTGATAATTGAAAACATTATACATTCCCATAAGAGTGATCAACAAGCTAATCAAAACAATAATCATAATCATCACCATATCAATCCTACAATCAACTCATCCCATGAGAACTATCAAACTGCATTTCAAGCTATTTGTAGGATGATTTGTGTTCATTTTTGATTCTATGAATGATAAATTAAGAACTGACATAAAAAAACATTATATAATATTTGGATTTTTCTTTATCAAAGATTGGATATTGATGAAAATCCATCAAGAATGATCTTCATCCTTCATCTCACCGTTGTGCGTTGAGATATTTCTCCAAGGATCCACTTCAGATCTCATATGGATATCATGAGGGTTATAAATTCTATCTCTGGGTCCCTTATTGACCATCTTATTTAAAAATATAAAATTCATCATTGTTTCTCGATGTTGGTTCATAAGGTTAAAATAAAATAAATCATTAATTTATTTAATTCATTAAAATGTCCAAAAAATTAACTTTCACAGCAGAACCACGTCCTCTGATGTTAGGGCTCACCTAATGTAAAGTCCCTTCTATGAATACAATAATGTCCTCCTATTTTTGATCTGGATTCCCATTTTGAAGTTATTCCACTTTATTTTTTGGATAACCGCTCCTGTATGATATTTAATATATTTAATATATTTCAATCATTTACTCTTGGCACAATGGACCTTGAAATTTCATGTCGTATTAGATCACAGTCTCTAATTAATTCCATATAAAATTTAAAAATAATATATTTAAAAATTCAGTACATTACAAGGTTAATGGACATTAAGGCATGGCACATATTTTGACAGATGGTTTGGGACTACCAGTCATGTTGTATATTTCAACAATCATGAGTTGAGATCAGTGGGTGACTACATGGATTTTTTTGACCAATAGGGTTCTGATGAGGATGGAATATTTGGATGAAGCTAGAGAAACATGATGTTGTGGGGATATTTACTCTAGTCGTTTAGATGTAAGTCTAATTTTTTTTCCATTGAATAATTGTGAAGAAGCACTGATAATGATAGACTATAGTTATTTTTAGATTTATTTGTTTCTTTTGCCACTGAGGTCATGATAAAGGAACATTATAGTTGTTATGGATGTAGTTCCATAGTAATCATTGGTTGATGGCTAGTTCGTAGAGAGTCAGGAAGTATTGGTGAGTTTGGTTGGAAACCCCACCTGAGTTGTTGTGGATGGGTGTTGATGAGGAGTTTCCAGGCTGGGGAGCTCATGAATTTCAATATGTCATGGTGTTCCAGTTGTGGGAAGTGACATTGGTGGTGGTTGTTTGTGTTGTTGTCCATCGATGACTTCCCAATATACTTTGTAGCTAGTGATGATCATGACCAATATCTTTCCTTTGTCCCCTGTGCACTGAGAGAGATCTGACATTAAACTTATGTATTGGACTTAATTTGATTATATGTGGGGCCTCTTGAATGTTTTTTAGGGATCAGAATATTTTGAGTTGAATGTTTCCATTTAGTCCATCAACCGTTTAGGGGTATGGTACTTGGAATGGACTGATGATCAGTAAATGATTTGGGTTACATTCTCAGGAGCTGATAATGAGGAGTGGTTGAGGTTGGTTTTGTTGATCTATTATAAGATATAATTGTACCTCTAGTTTTTGTTGTTAATATCATGATTGATGAGAAATCTATAGTGGTTGTATTTTTTAAGGAGATTGGTGACAATAAATCTCCTAAGGCGGGGAGGGATATATCAGCCATAGAGGTTTGGAGAAAACCATGGAGTGGATAGGGTGGAATAATGATGCTAATGAGAAACCTATGACGTGATCATTTTTATATAGTGGGATGGTGAATATGGTCTTTGGTTGTGGTGGTTGGTTGAGACAAGCATTGGATTTGGGATTAGAGTTGTTCTTGAAAAAATTTGAGATACATGTGTTAGAATCATTGATAGGCGTGTAAATGGAGGCTGGTGTTAGAAAATCATCATAAATCAGGATGAAATTGAGTAAGTGTGTTAGGGTGACCTTGGTATGTATTTTGAAATAATGGAATGTTTGTTATGTGATGATGTGACATGTAAAATATTTATATGGGAATTTCAAGGATGAATCAGTCCATGATGGCTCGACTAGTCAAAGAATGTTAATGAAGGTGGTGGGTTGTAAACCCCATTCAGGGGATGTTTTAGAATGAAAAGTATTTTTTTGAATGTGGGAATGAGTTTCTAGGTAGAACGAAAATTTCCTATGTAAATGAATTAGTGGTGGAGGTTCTTGTGTTGGGAACATTGATTCATACAGTGGAGCGTGAAAATGGAAAGACGAGTAGTGGATTCCTAGATTGGTGTGTTTTATCTAAAGTCAGGGAGAAACTCATGTAGGTGTGTCAGATAATAGTGGTATGCCTTATGTGAGAAAGCTCCATGGTATTCGGAAGGGGTTATTAAGTCAATGGTGGGAGATATTGTTTTTGGAGATTTCATTTGGGGTTGTCTGACAGGATAAGGTAAATGGAATAGACATGGTAAGTTATAAGACACCTTTCATTTGATGTTCCTAATGCAAAGTGCAATTTTTGAAACTAATTCAAAACTGAGAGAGGATTGGTTGTTCATAATAATCAAATGGATAGTGTTGGTACATCGATTTTGGGTTGTTTTGATACTATGGATGGAAACGAAATATAGGTGGAGTTATAATTGATGTTTGGCTATGGTGATTTCAGAATTGATTCAGGTGTGATTTAATACTTTTAATAATGTTATATTGGAATCTTTAATGGTGGAGGTTCCAACCCTCAAAACATAGTGGTGGTGGGATAAAATGTATGGTGTGGATAACCATAGTGGTAAAGTGTAAATTTAAAGATGGGATCAGTGTTTTGGTTTGGCTGGACTCAAGTGTTTACTATTATTATCATTTGGCCTTGTTAACAAGCGTCAGATCAGAATTTTTCCAAATGACTTCCCTGAGAGTTTTCTTGTTGTTTTGGATGTTTAGTTACGGAATGATTTCATTGGTCCATGAGTTATTGATTGACATAGGACAAGACATGTGGTTTCAAAACCATGTTTTTTTTCTTTAGATGATTTCAATCTTGGGTCACCATAAGAGATTTGAAAATATGGTAAGATGGCACATAACAATTTGTTCAATGTGTTTCATAGATGATCAGATGGATGTAGTGCTTATTGTATATTCCAATACAGTATAACTTTATGTTCTATGATTCTTGATGTCAAAAGTTTTGGAAGTGTTTCCATAGATTCATTATGAGGAACATGTGGATGATATAGACCATGAGTATGATTCATCATTTTAGGAGAATTTGGTTCATACTGTGGATCATTGTGAGAATGTTTTTTAGAGATACACTATTCCATTGTTTTAAGTTCCATGGATCCATTTTAATGTTTATGAATATATTTGGGAGAGTGATACTGATATGCCTTCTTGGTGGCCCAATCTCTTTACCTTGAAACCTTAGTGATGCTTGGGATGTAAAACTTGTGGATGAGCTGTTATAAGGTTGACGGGTTCTGTGATCCTGGACTTCTAATGTGGACTGTTCTTATTGAATATTGGTTTTCAATCCCATTAAGTAGGTTAGTGGAATATATGTTTTAGATTATGAGGTAGCTCAATTGTGCCCTGGTTGTTTAGTGCACCAAATAATGGGTATTGGGGACATCCAATTTATGTTAAACGGTTGTATCATGGTTATTAGTAATCATGGGGACAAACAATGGTTTCATGGAGGTGTGGTGCATGGTTGATGAAACTATAAACGGGGACAAGTGAAACCATATATAATTATATTAAACAATCAGAATATTTAATACATGTATTGTTAAACCGGGTGGGTTTCCTAGGATGCTGTACAACCTACACCCCTCTTGGAATGATTTTTCCACATGGTTGGCACATGTTTCAGACAATCATGTGTCCTAAACATGAACCTCATTAATATGAGAGGAATAGAACATTCTTTATCCTCGAGATTTCTATTTCATCACCTATTTTTCTACCAAATTTCTCCACCAGTAGTAATACTAACAAACCAAAACACCATAAACATTTCAAGGATCTATCTACTTCATTTCTTATCCCTATAAAGGAAAATTTTGTGGAGATTAAAGATAATATAAAGAATATCACTCATCATTCCACCTTTTTTAAATATGGTATTGTGCAGTAGTTCTTCTTATTAAAAACTATAAAACCAACTTTTTTCCAGATTATCTTATGTTGGAGTTTTGAAGTGTGTTTTAATTAAAATCAAGTTATATGTTTAAGAGAGATTTTATCTTCATAATAATGTTAGTTGGTCTATAAGTAATATCACATAGTCAAGTAGATTGTTTCATGTTTATGTGGTATTAATTTTTTGTCGTTGTGATGAATTTGGATTTCCATCATATAATTGATGATTTAGTTTGTTATTTGATGAAATGACCTCATCATGATCCTTGTGGGATAAATGGAAGTCGATTATATTGTGTTAAGGTCCTCCCATTTTGTCTTCCTCCAATTGATCCTGGAAATTGTATTGTAAAATTTGTATTTGATCTATTATAAGTTATATACCATGATAAATAAGTTCCATGTTATCTTCGGATGTAGAATGATTGTCATGGTAATTATGTCCAATTATTGATACGACATAAGGGGTAGTTGGTATAATGGTAATGGGATAAATGAATTATTATTTATAAAGGGAAATTATGATAATGTGTTAAGGAATGTAAATGACCAATGATAGAAATGAGTTAAGACATGTAAAAAAAGAATGTGTAAATGTGTTAAGGAATAAAGATTTATTATGTAGTGAATGAAATATTGTTTTATATGATGAATGTGTTAATGAGAGATTAATTGTGATTGATTATTATGTGATAAATGGATAAAGAATAATGTGCACATGGATTGGCGGTATGTAGGGTATTAACCTGAGGTTCTACACCCATGGGTCGGTTTGGAATTAGGCTCTAAAACCCACTGCTATAATGCACTTGTCAGGGAGTCGAAATGAGGCACTATCCCCAAATGATTTCATTTAATGATACTAACTATACTACAGCTCCATGTTATGTGTGATGTAGTTGTGTTTTAAAATTTTTCCCAATGATATAGGTAACAATACTTATCTTCCTAAAATTAGTAATTTACTAGTATAACATAATTTGTAACTAATTAAAATGACTAACCCATGGAAGAAATGGTCAAAATGGTTTTAGTAAATTTTATTTTCAAATAGAATAAATTTTAACTTATTTTATTTTTAATTCATTTAGAACACGAGTATAATATCTATTTAGATAGAATATTTTGTAGACACCATTGGTGGTGGCCTACAGTGGTGTAATCACACCCTGTTATGGCTGTCATTGGGATATGAGAATACATTATTCTTCATGTTTAGGACATGGGAAAGTGACATATGCTTGATGGTTGATTTGGATATGGGATATTCATGTATAAGGGATCATTACACATATTCTAGACCCATTTTTTGGATTTTATCTTTTTATTTATTTTTTGTTTTCCTACATAAGAAACTATCTTTCAGGATGTGGAATATTTATTTATCTAGTTGTTATCTTTAACCAGGTTTTGGAAAAATGGTTGGTAATGCATGTTAAATTATTATTTATTAATTTTTCCATTATTGGGTTCTTCATATTTTTTAACTACCTCTAATAGAGATGGAATAGTCCCCCCGAAAATTATGTGAGACCCTCACTTCTAGTTCAAAACCAATTGAATATGGGGAGGTGTTTCATAGGATATGTGGTTAACTGACATAGGGCATCTTTTTAGTGTCTTCTATTTTGGGGATATTACATTATTTTTTGAAGAACCATAGTGAAAAAATTAAAAAACAATTAGAAATGGTTTCAAAACATGTAGAAAAATACCATATATATATTTATTCTAGAAGAAGTATATACAATATTTCACGGATTGTAGTTCTATGAAGGTTTATGGGAATTTACTACTTGATTTAACCATACAAAAATGATTTCTTTATGTTGGATTGTGTGGAATTTTATTAAATTGGAAAAATTCAAAATCCAAAATACTCTTGTTTAGTATTAAAACGTGTAAATACATGTGTTCATGTGGCTGTGTTTGAAAATTTATTGTTCATAATAGAGATAAATATTTAATAGGAAATGATGGTTATTTCATAATAAAGATAACATATAATAAAATGATATCACTTATTCACACCCTCCAAATGACATTTATTAAATTGATCATGGGTGGTCCTTTTATCTAAGAAAATATTATATGGTATGATATATATATATATATGAATTATTATATAATATAATAATAATGTGAATATATTTATTATATAAAAATGTTTTAACATTTACTAAAGAGTTCAAGGTAAGTTATTTCTTGTCTATCAATTATTTTTGAGAGACATATTAACCTTCACCATTCTTTAATTTATATGGAGTTCACACTACACCCTGAACATGTTATTTCATTAATATCATTTCCTTCATGATATTTACACATTAATTTGTCCGTATTCATTATTTGGTATTATGATTCATAATATTACTAAATAGGTAAGGGATTTCCATATCAATTTTTTCTTTTGAGATACACATTCCATATTCACCACTCACTTATTTTATGTAGTGTATATACTACCCATGAATATATATTATGATCCATATCCTAATAATTATTGTGATTTAAAAATACATTTTAGTATCTCCCTTTCATGGGGTTAATAGTTTAAAGGATGCCAAAGAGGCAAAGGAATTTTTGTCTCAATTTTCTATCCTTGATATATATTTTATATTATGAACCTATCATCTTTTATGAGGTATATATATGAAATGTAATATAGTTAATTTATTTATTCTAAATACATTTATCTTTTAACTTAATTTTATTCTTTTATGGGGATTACAATATTAAATTACCAAAGATTATGGATTTTACATTACAATCTAATCAATTATTGGGACCTTTAGTGATTATGTTTCCAATAGTTAAATATTTCATTGAATGTATCATTAAACTCATTAATATAATTCTCAATTGGTTATTTCATGGGAATACATGTTTTACCAAACGTTTAACCTCTTCATATTTTTAATATTTTGGAAAATATTTTAAATAAATATTATCTTTCTTTTCACTTTGGTCAAAAAACTAGTTCTTCTTCCAAACAAAATTGTACTAAAACTATTTCAAAAAATGTTTTATCATTTCAAAAATGTTTAATTGAATAAATTATTAACTGTATTTTAATTCTTTTAAATTAAAATTGATAGGAATAATCATTTTATTTCCCAAACAAATCTTGTTTCGGTTTTAATGAAAATGTAAAAGGAATCAATGATTCAACATATATAGAATGAATGGCATTTTCTGAAGTCATGACCAATATTTTAATTAAGAATTACTTTATATGTCTTTAAGTCTATTTTCATAGGATATTATTTTCAAAAATAAAATTTATTATTTTTTTATCAAGGAAGAAAGGATAATTTCTTCATTAAATGTTTTAAATGATTTATAAATCATACATTATAAGTTTAATGTATTTTTTTAAATAAAATAATTATAAATCTTTTTATTGTTTTAATTTTTTTCAAATTATAAAGGATATTTTCCTCAAATAATTTTCTATATTATTTTTAAATAATCCCTTAACGTTTTTCAAGGTTAATTTAAAAAACATTGATTGTTAATAACTTCTCTGTTTTAAAATGTGTTTTTGAGGGATTGGAGGGTACATTCCTCAAAGAAATAATTTATGTTCTTTTAAACTATTCCTTTCTAAGATTCAAGGAATAATTTCAATGAAAATAAATTCAATATTTTTACTTCTTAGTATTAAAAATTTATTTTTTGTGAAATTTTAATTTCCTTAAGAAATATTAAATGTTTTAATTTTTTTTCATTGATGAAATATATTGATTGTACATAATCCATATATGGGATATTATACAAGGATATTATTGTTATTCATTCATATAATGGTTTATATTTATTATGGAATGATTTTTATGAAACATTTTTCCCTTCCACGGGTTATACCACGAGTAAATGACACTGAAACCAACTTCTTTTCATGGGGTTTTCAATGATAAAATGAGGAAATGATTAGGAAACATGTCTATTTCCCATAGGTTAATAAATTATGAAATATTTATGAAACTCATTTCTTTTCGTGGGCTATAATATGTTTAATTTTGTATGATCAGTTGAAACACATATGTGTGAAAGTTATTATGTGTGTGTTGGACCTATACCTTCCTCTAATTTATTTGGTATTGATTTATAACTCTTGACATAGGCATGAATAGAAGGGGCAGTGAACCTTGTTCATTAAGGGACATTGTTCACTATGATGGTCTTGGGAGCGTTCTTTGACTACTATTATGTTTTGGCCTACCAACCCACTCTAGTGTGATTTCTTTGGCAGTGAGCCTATACTAATATGGAAATGATTTTAATTTTTATGTGAATTCCAAAAATATATTACTTGTGCCAATTTTAAGCTCTCACAGCTCATGTTCTTGCATTACATTATGATTCATGTATTACGAACTAAAAATCATTACTCCACAACTCAATATTGAGATCTTTGATATGCATGTTATGGTTTTAATTTTTTTCTCTTGTTCTCATACCATAATTCTCATTCTATTCTTACTTATATCACTTGTTTAATCTTACCAAGATTTTTATCTAACTCTTTCTTATGTATCCTCTCCCCATGTTATGAAGAAATATATTTTTTATGATTTGTATAAGAAGGGTTCAAGTTAATAAGTGAATAGCGGGAGATGATATAGTTGACCACAAACCAATTTTTTATGTTTTCATAATTCATCTCTATTATATGCTTACAATCCACTATCAAGTGTTTATGTATTATTAAAAATATTAATATAAAAAATTGTGATATTCATGTATGATAATATTGGGTCACTGATATAATGAAATATAAAGAGGAATCCCATATATCCTAAATTAAAATTATCCATTTTATTTATGGTCTACATGATTAACCACCATTTAAGAAAAAATTAGTGGAAAAGAAATTCCATAAGGGAGGATTTTTAAATGATTTTTGAAAAGTCCCCGAATCTAGTACCTAAGAGTTTTTTTTTCAGTTTATTACATTGTTACGAAATAATGTGATTGCATCCCAAAGGAATGAATAGTTTTTTAGTCTTGTTAAACTATATTAATTATTTAATCATAACTTAAAATTAAAAACCAATACAATAATAAATATAATTTTCTTTGTGATCATATTTATTCTATATAGTATATCCCTGGACAAAAATCATAATAAATTTATGGGTATCTTTGGTAGAGAATACATAAGTAATTTGTGAGCTATGATGCACTATAAGTGAATGCATACAGAAAAAACAAAATAATGAATGAGTAAAACTGAAGGAATAATTTATCATTAAAAAATTGAAAATACATAGTCAAAAGATACTGAAATGTATCTTTTTATGGAAGAACTATTCCCAAAGAATTATAGGTATCATTATTTTATTTCATATTGATGAAAATAATAAAAATGAACATTTAAACTTACCATAAATTTTTTGTCCCATATTCCAAAAAATTCCATCAAGGACTCATGTCCATAAATCTAAATAATTTTTTATGGCTTGTGTAAAATACCAAATATAGTTTGTCTCGTGATACCTCCTAATGAATCACTTGGGTATGTGATTTTGAGCCCCTCCCATCACTTAATAATCCCAATGCATTCATCATACAAATAAGAAATATATCTTAATCAATATGTGTTAAAAATAAATAATTATCTGTATTTAATGATATAAAAATTTAAATAACCATAATAATTTTATTGTAATCTATTAAAATAAATATTTTAGTTTGTATCATGTTAGTATAATATCTATAGCAACCCTACTTTGTTTCATAAATTTCTATTACATAATTTTAACAATAAAAAACATAAAATAATTAAATGACCAGGATAAAAATGATTACTATCCTAAGAAAATTTGGAACATACATATAATTTTAAAAATAAAACATAAACATTGATTTAATTCATTTTTCTATATCTTCTCATTGTCCCTTTAATTCTCCAATATACAAGTAATCACCTGATGATATAGATAAAAAAGGGGTGAGATAAAGTCCCAGTAAGAGAATATATAAGAACATGAAACAATATATCATGGATGAGATTAATTATTGTCCTAATATGATTGAAATAGGATCATAATCATGATAGGAAGAATTAGATATTGGCATGGAATATGGCAATTCATAAAAATTAATTATTGTGTCTGTCACACCCGGTTTTTAATGTCTTTGTTTTGATCAGCTTCATTTGAAATATTGATACTTTTCTTGGGTCTTGTTTGAGATTAATGTTGAGTTTTTAAGTTTCATCTATGTCTAATCACCCAAATTTCGGTTCCCCATTTCTTGTTTAGATGTTTTTGGAGAAATAGTGGTTACGTCATGATTTGGGCTAACCATGAGCCCATTTCCAGTTTAAAAAACCAAATTTGTTTCTTTTATAAAACCATTGCTTTCAAACCATTTTAACACATTCCACTTCCCACATTTCCTCAACTGATATATTCACACTACCATATCCATTTTGCCCCCTTAATAATTCATAATCATGGTGAATTGGGGTTACTTATTTTGGAATTGGGCCCGCCCATGGGCCCATTTCCAGTTTAAAAAAATAATTTTTTTTATATGTAACTCAATATTTAATATTTTTTAGTGATTCTTACTCCCACCCAAATCCAATATCCCTATACTCACCCCCATTATCGATTTTCCCTCTTTGGAGATCAGAATAGTCACTGATATGGGAAACATTCTTCGTGTCTCTCAAATAGTCCAGAATTGACAAGGTAAATTGTATTATTCCTAAATCAATAAATTATTACTCTTTTGGCCACCAATATTCTTTCCCTGGTTCTTCCAGACCTTAGGAGGCTCTCTAATAATTTTAAATTCATTCCCTTTTACCTATGGGTGCAGATATAATGGAATATGAAGAGTCTTTCGGTAGAAAAGGTGATATTCCTACTCATATATCCTACATCTTTTTCCTCCATTCATTATTCCTTTCTTTTATAATCTCTCCTAGTCCTGTTCTACTTAGGGTTCTGTTATTACATGAATTTTTAAGGGGGTTTTTATTTATTTGGTTTTGTTTGTCATAGGTTTAGGGTTTGCAAACCCTCAAATGGTGATTTTGGGAATGTGTTTCTATTTCGCCAAGGATTTGAGGTAGGATGTACCTTGCACAAGCCTTTATCATTTAATTTTAATCATTATAATACTTTTATAACCTTACTTATATGATATTTTCTTATGTGAAGCCTTGGTTTTAAGGTTATGTGTGAAAATTATTTTTTACGACTTAGTTGGATAAAAATATAGTTGTTTTGGTATAAATGTGCAGATCTCTTGTTTGTTAAATTATTCCAGTAGCTTCCAAACTTGGTTTATGGTATTTTGATTATGTGTCACTATATTGAATAAATTTATGGAATTAAAATTGTATTTTATTTCTTTTTATGTGCTTAACATAAGTTTATTTTTTAAAGAGTGCATGCCACATTTTCAGTAAATTGCCTGGTTGGATTTTATGAGTCTAGTGCAATTTAAAATGATTTGTTTGGATTTATAAATAAATTAGAAGCATAAATTTTTTTTTTGGGATCCATTTATGGATTTCCTATTTTTATCTGGTTTTACAAATTAATGGGTTTTGGTTTACAACAGTGTTTTTCCCGAGTTACCGGAAAATGGACTATTTTACATTATTATGAAAATGGTTGTGTTTTGAATATGTAATGTGAGTGATTAATGGGATTTATGAATGTATTTTTATGCTTTATATTGCAAGTATTCACCTATTAAAAGAATTTTAAATGCATACCTTTTTCGTATGTTAGTTTTGGGAAAATGTTTAAAGGCTTGTTTGGCCTTCCCTAAAAATGAAGAATGAGTGCTTTACTTGTGTATACAATGTTTTGTAAATTGGGATTATTTTATCATACATGAAATTATTTTATGAAATGTTTTTAGGGCTTCCAAATATGGTTGGTTGTGGTCTTGTTTTGTGTTTATAATTAAAATAGTGTTTTTGAATGTGTTTTTTGGGCAGAGCCTCAATACACTCCTTGAAATTGTTTTACAAAAATTTGAAGTGGTTTGATGATTCATGAAAGAAATTTGAAAAATGTTTATGGGATTTTTTTTATGGTTTGGGAATGGAATTTGGTTTTTAAATGTGTATATGATAGTATGTGTAACTTTATTGAGAACTAATGGGAATCCCAAGTATCATGGTGGGTGGACATGTACTAGTATGCTAGTGATTCCGTGGGGTTTGGCCCTTGTCTCACATAGCAAGTTTGAAGATGAAAAAAATAACTAAATTATGATGATGTTGTTGTTGGGGGGCCACTAGGTTATGGGTATTCTCCATACTAGTGTCTCATGTGAACGAGAATGGATCTTAATTATGGTTACTTTCACAAAGATACGAGGCACCTGGGGCTCACAACTAACATGTGCCTATGGGTGTTCCCGTGAGTTGTTCTCATTGGCTTTTTTGTAATAACCATCATAATATGGTGTTTTTGGTTGGTAAATTCAGTAGTGTGTGTTATTTATTTAAAAGTGTACAATATTTAAAGTATCCCTTGTGAGAAAAAATTTCATTTTGAAGTTTCACCTCTTTGAAAAATTGTTACATGCATTTTTCATTATAAAACATGTAAATAATTGTCTGATAATTGTTATTTCATGGAATGTCATTTTAAAAACAAACTTTTATATATTTTATTTAAAACATTAAATTGATGGTTATTTTATTTTAAAGGATGTGAACTAGGAATATAATATTGGGCTAACCTAGTGAGTTTTAATACTCACGACTATAGTCTTCTTCTATTTTTATCCTTTGTGTAGGTTTCAGCTTGATTTCGATTGCCTTGGGAAATGTGTGTTCATTGTGTCATAGAGTGACTAGAGGTGTCACATGGAGTTAGTTGGTTATCAGGTTCGGTCAGTTGAGTTGTTGGTTGAGTTATACTTTTAGTTTCTTGTACAAATAATGTTTCGTTAAATTTTTATATAAATGTATTTTGAGCTTTGCATTTATTTCCTCTATTTGATTGATTTTTTATATATAGGTGAAATTTTTCCCTTGTGTACTCTATAGATTCCCTTTGGTGCTTGTCGCCATCCCGAGAGGATCGATAATTCCTCTCAGGACTTGTCGTGGGCTGGCCTAGGTGACCAGTTCAGAGTCGACTCCGGCTGGTTCGTGACAAAATGGTATCAAAGGAGGTCAGCTCTTAGCAGACCATTCATTTAGAGTGCCCTTGTTTTTTGGGTATTCCATGGTAGTTGGGGTAGGATTGTTGGGACTTGAAGGTTATGTGTGGGAAAAAATTCGTGAACTCTTGCTCTTTCTGATCCTCATGATTCTATGGAAAGTCTTGTTTTATTAGTGTCTTTTGTTCTTGTTGATTGTTTGGTGTTGGTATATGACTAGGGGAAACTGACTAATGGAATCTGTGTGCCCATAGGGTCTGGAAAGCCATGTGGAGCCGGGGTATGGTCTTAATATGTCTCTTTGTGTTGGTGTTGTGTTTGACATATGGCCTCCAACCATATGGTCGGGTCACCCACCAACAGTAGTTCCCTCTTGTGGGTTTCTAGGACCATTCCTGAATTCTGAATTTTTGTTTTGAAAATACTCATGTGATAATTATGAAAATGGGTTTCAAAATAAGGATTGGATTTGGAAAAGTAGAAAAGTGGTTTTCAAAAATTTAAATATAAGAACGGTTTTGGTAAGGTTGTGTTTTTTTTAATATATTTTGGGGAGGAAATGGAAATGATTTCACGGGATCGGATTTTCCCTAAACCAAACTCATCATTTGTTGAAATAAAATGTTTTGAAAGTGAGAATAATTTTAAAGTAATAATAAAACATTGATTTAAATGGGGTGTTTTGGGATGTTGAAATTTTTTGAATTTGATGAAAAGTTTTTGGAAATTTGGTTTTGTGAGGATGGTGTTTTTATGGAAATGGCTTTTGGCTTTTGTGGTTGTCAAATTGTGAAAAGAGACCTTGCTGAATTTTTTTCAAAATGGGGATGGGATATTTGGAATATAATGGTTGTTTTTTAAAGTTCTATTAAATTAAATCATTTTTTTAACAAGTGGTTCTTGATGAAGTGTGGTTTGTTTAGTGGAATATGGAAAGCATTATTGACTTGGTGGTTGGTGTTCCCTTTTACGGTACATGATTTTTGGAATGATGTTGTTTTGTATCAGAATATGATGTTTTCATTGGTTCTCACATGCATGGTTTAATTTATATTTGGAAGGATTGCCTAAATGGAATGGTTGTTGAGTGCCTGGGGTGGAATTTAAATGTTCATGTGAGTGAGACTTAATGAAACACCGTTGGTGAATGTGAAAATCCACCAAGATAGTTTTTTTTCAAAAAAAATTTTAGCTGAAAATTTGTCATGTTTTGTAAAACCAATAGTTATGTGGATGTTTATCCTTTGCCTTAGAAGTTTTTTCTATTCAGTATGAATCATTATGATCTAGAATTCATACTCTTTTTGTATCTTGATATGGGATCTTGTTGGTGGCTCGGTTTTGGAGTAATGTTCAGTGGGTTTCTGAAGATGTGTTCGATGTTGTGATGTGTCCATAGAAAGTTCTCTATTTGCATGATTTCAAATTTATAAACCTATGGATTATTTATCATGTTTCAAAATCTAGATCCATACCCTAAAATAATTCATCATCCCATTAGTATTAAAAGAGAGTTGTTTGGGATCGATTTAAAGTGCTTCCAGTTCGTGATAATTCTTGTGGACATAACAGTTGTGTTCATTGATGTTGATGCATTTCACTGTATTCATTGTCCATTCTTCTCCTCATTCAGAGTGAGATAAAATTTTGATATATATCTATGAGTTCTTATTTAGATGGATGTTTTTTGTTGAGAAAGTGAGTTTTTTGAGCAGTTTGATACCTAGCACTTGACTGTGGGGCAGCATATGCTTCATGATTTAGGGCTCTAGCCATAGGCCTCAGAGGGAATCTTTTCACGCAGTTAGGAAATCTAAATAGGTGTGGGGTGCTTGACAGGGCTCCTGCATCCACAATTTTGGTAAGGTAGTTTCTATGCCAATATTTTTGTTCCTCATTTCTGTGAATTTCCATTTGTCAAAATAAGTGTGGTGGACTTACCCCTCACACAATGTCTATAGTTATGCATTCGTGGATGCGGGTTTCAGATCAATGTCCCTTTGTGGACCGCCTCTATTAATCGGGTGAGGTGTTGGTGTTACCTATTCATAGGTTTAGAGTTTCGGGTAGTTACATGGTTTATTTTGTGGTTCCATTTGACAAATTATTGGGTGCCCTTCCCTCCCATCCTGAGTGGTGGGGGTCCAGATCTGTGCTGAAAGTGTTGGCCATGTTCTCGTCCCCTCTATTAGAGAGTGGGTGGTATATATTTTCATGTTTTAACCCTCATAACATGGGTTGGTGGGTTTTTTTGGAGAGTTATTTTTGGAATTTTGAATGTTAGGTAATGTTGAGTTCTTGTCTTTTTGTAAATAGTTGGGTTCTAATAGTGAGAAGACCGACCACATGTCTCATTGATTTTTCCTCCTATGAACTTGTCTAGTGTTAGTTGTTCATTAATTTTGGGGAGTACATTCCTTACTCCCATAGATTACTTAGTTTCTTTTTGAGTTATCTTTATTTTGGGTAATTTTTTGTTTCCATGTGAGATGGCCCAACAATCGTGTTCTTGGCTTTGTTGTGGAGGTGGTAGCTTGACCGTTCCGTTGATTTTCACAAAGTGGTTGTCAGTTAGTGTTTTTCATGGGAAATTGGACTAAGTTATGTTGATGTAAAATGTTATTTAACTATATTTATAGGTTGGATCATGTTTACAAGGAATCCTTAGGTGTTTATCTTTCAGCTGGAAAGTGTTATGGATTTCTGGGGGCGGATAACTTTAATGGTGGGGAGAATTGCTACACCTGGTTTTTCATGTCTTTGTTTTGATCCAGTTCATTTAAAATACCGATAATTTTCATGTTTATTGTTTTAGATTAATGTTTAATTTTTATTTTCCATATATGTCTAAGCACCCTACATTGGGTTCCCCATTGCTTGTTTAAGAGCTTTTGGAGAAAGGGTGGTTACTTCATGAATTGGGCCAACTATGAGCCCAATTCCAGTTTTAAAACCCAAATTTGTTTCTTTTATAACTATTTTTTTCAACCTAATTCACCCAGTCCACTTCCCACATTGCCTAAAATGATATATTCAAACATCCATATCCTTTTGGACCCCTAAAGTGTTCATAATCATGGTTAATTGGGCTTACTTATTTAGGCATCGGGCCAGCCAATGGGCCCATTTCCAGTTTTTAAAAAATGTTTTGTTTGTTTTATATCTAATTAAATATTTAATATTTGTCAGTGATTTTATCTCCCACACGACGCCAATATCCCTATACTGACCCCCATTATTGATTTTCTGTCATTGGTCCTCAGAATAGTCACTGATAGGGGAAGCATTCTCAGTGTCTCTCAAATAGTATAGATTTGACAAGGTAAGTTGTATCATTCAAAAATCAATCAATTATTAGTCTTTTGGCCACCAATATTAATTACCTGGTTCTTCTAGACCTTATGAGTCTCTCCAAGAAGTTTCAATCCATTAACTTTTATCTAATGGTGCATATCTGTTGGAATACAATGAGTTTTCAAGTTGAAAAGGTGAGATTCCTTTTCCATTATCTTCCATCTTTTTTCTCCATTCAATATTTATTGGTTTTATAATATCTCCTAGTCCTTTTATACTTACGGTTCTATTAATACATTATTTTTATGTTGTTTTTATTCATTTGGGTCCGGTCGTCATAGGGTTAGGGTTTGTAAACCCTCAGATGGTGATTTTGGGAGTGCGTTTTCATTTTTCCAAGGATTTGAGTAAGGATGTCCCTTGAACAATACTTTATCATTTATTTTTAACCATTATAATAATGTAATAACCTTATTTATATGATATGTTCTTCTTTTAAACCTTTTTTTAATGGTTTTGGGTGAAAATTATTTTTTATGACTTATTTGGTCTAAAATATAGTTGTTTTGGTATAAATGTGCACTTTTCTTGTTCGATAAATTATCCCATGAGCTTACTCACTTGGTTTATGGTGTTTTGAATATGTTTCACTATCTTGAATAACTTTATGTAATGAAAATGGAATTTCATCCCTTTTTATGTTCTTAACATAAGTTGACTTGTTAAAGAGTTAATCCCACGTTTTCGGTAAATTTCCTGGTCGGATTTTATATGTGTAGTGAAATTTAAAATGATTTATTTGGATTTATAAATAAATTGGAAGCATGAAAAAAATTATTATGTGAACCTTTTATGGATTTAAAATTTGTATCTAGTTTTACAAATAAATGTGTTTTGGTTTATAAAATGTTTTGGCCTGAGTTTCCATAAAATGGCATGTTTCACATTCTTATGAAAATGGTTGTGTTTGGAATCTGTAACATGAGTGTTTTATGAGATTTATGAATTTTTTTGATTCTATATATGGTTTTTATACACCTATTTAAAGAAATTTGAAATGCACACCTTTTTCAAATGTTAGTTTTGGGGAAATGTTTAAAGTAATATTTGGCCTTTCCTAAAAATGAAGAATAGTGTTTTACTTGAATATACAATGTTGTGTCATTTGGGATTGATTTATCGTCCATGAAATGATTTTCTTAAATATTTTTAGGGCATCCAAATATGGCAGGTTATTGTCCTTTTGTGTGTTTATAATTCAAATAGTGTTTTTGAGTGTGTTTTTTGTGCAAAGCCTCAATACACTCCTTGAAATTGTATTACAGAAATTTATTGTGGTTTGATGATTTGTGAAAGATATGTGAAGAATTTTTCTAGTGTGTTTATGTTCTTATGCTTTGGGAATGTAATTTAGATGTGAAAAGTGTATTTGATCATGTATATAACTTTATTGAGAAATAAAGGGAATCTCGTGTGTCTAGGTGGGCAGGCGTGTACTAGTATGCTAGTGATTCTATGGGGTTTGGCCCCTATTTCACGTAGCAAGTTTGACGATGACAACACAAAATAAACTATGATGAAGATGATGTTGGGGGACCACTAGGTTATGTTTATTCTCCCTAATAGTGGCTCGTGTGCATGAGAATGAATATTTCTTATTGTTACTTTAACTAATATACGAGGTACCTAGGGCTCCCAACTAACTATTTCCAAGGGGTGACCCCATGAGTTGTGCTAATTGGCTATTTTGTACTCACCATCGGAATATGGTGTGTTTGGTTAGTAAATTCATTATTGTGTGTTATTTATTTAAATGTGTACAGTCTTCAAAACATCCCCCATTAAAATAATTTTCATTTTGAAGTTTTGCCTCTTTGAAAAATTGTTACTTGCATTTTTCATTATAAAACATGCAATTTTTTGTCTGATAATTGTTATACCATGGAACCTCATTTGATAATAAATCTTTTATATCTGGTATTTAAAACATGAAATTGATGTTTATTTTATTTTAAAGTATGTGCACCAGGAATATAATATCAAGCTAACCCACTACGTTTTAATACTTACGCCTATATTCTTCTTCTGTTTTTAGCGTTTGTGTAGGTTTCAGCTTGAGTTCGATCGCCTTGGGCAACATGTGATCATTGTGTTGGATAGTGACCAGCATTGTCAGAAGGTGTTAGTTGTTTATCGGGTTTAGTCAGTTGAGTTTTTGGTTTAGATCTACTTTTAGTTTCTTGTACAAGAAATGTTTCGTTATATTTTTATATAAATGTATTTTGGGTTGTCCATTTATTTCCGCTATTTTCTTGATTGTTTATGTGTGGGAGAAATCATTCCCTTATGTACTCTATTGGTGCCCTTGGTGTTTTTCTCCATCCCGAGAGGATCTGGAATGCCTCTCTGGACTTGTCACGGGATGGCCTAGGTGACCGGTTCAGAGTCGACTTGGGCTCGTTCGTGAGAGTGTCTTAGTGGTGAACTACCTCACATAGTTGTGAACAATGATAACATCATGATAACTAATATTTGACTTTTCTCATGAGATAAATCACATTATCCACTAAATTTGTGCACTATATAATATTGGGCACACCCGTCACATCATCACATTTTCATTCTGCTATATAATGATCGGCGCACCCATCACATCACACAATTAACATTATCATGCATGAAACAGAGAACATTTACAATATTAAACATAAAATAACCCATGGAATGGATTGGGATTAATTTCAAAATAATATATTCATAATAATAGGTTTCTAAATGATATATTATATAACATACTTGATATAATAATCATCAAATTCAAGTGAAGACCAAATAATGTCGAGAAGTAAAAGGTGTGTTTTTTTTGAAAGAAGAGTTCTTTTTGACAGAATTTTGTTTGTCATAAAAAATATTAGAAAACATGTATACCCAAAAACGTAAAATAATGTTTATGAAATTATATTTATTGAATATAAATACAGAGAATGCGGTGAAATAGGGAAACCCCAAATAAAGATAGTTTGGTATGAGAATTCCCATTACCTTGTGTATAAAGACATTATTCACATTAATATTTTGTTTGATCACATTAGATTCATTAATTAACACATAAACAATATTTTATACCCAAAAGTTTTTCATTTTGGTTTAATTGAGGTCATTTATGGTCTTTTGGGTGAGTTATAGTGTTCAATTTCATCGTTTGGGAACATTCATTCTGACGAGATTCATGATCGGTTCACTTGTATACATGAATGGAAGTTCGATTAAAATGAGGATAAATGTAGAGAATTTTGATTATGTGGTATTAACGATATTACATAATTTTAAATTATATTATAAATAATTTTTTTATTTGGTATGGAAATTAGTCACTAGATAAAACATATTGATGATCATTGTGGGTCTATTTTGGCGGTTTTTTCAATCACAAAAAAAACTCATTTTGTTTTATCATTTATTATTATGTATATAAGTTAGTTAAAAAACATTAAACAGGTGGTAACATACACATTAAAAAAAACTAAGAAATTATAATGGTTATTTTAACGTCCTTGAATTTGTAAAATTAAAATGAACATCCATCTCCCAGGATGTCGGTAAACTGACACATCACAGGTGACGATTTCATTTATAGATTAAAAGAGAGATAGATAGAGATAGAGGGATAAGAAGCATGATGGCTATAGAATTAACATGATATTATGAAAATTTATATATCATACTGGATTTATCATTCCCATTTTCTTATTGGTGGTGATGTGAAGACAATAATTGAACTATAATTGAAAATAAATTAAAATAAAAAGGAAGATGATTTTACCTCATGGATGTATCCTCCTTGAGAACCACCTTAGTAAAAAGGTTTTCATATCTTGATGAGACCAATGGATCATGGGAACATGATAGGGACATGAGGAGAGTATTTGGTTGAATTTATACATTTCTCAAATCCTTAGAGATGTGAGGATAGGATGGGGTGAGAGATGGTACTTATTGTAGAGGAGGTGAGAGATTTCTCATTATTTAATTCATTAGATTATTATTTTTCTCAAGAAAAAAATAGTGTTTATTATTGAGAATAATTATATTAATTAGATCGTGTGATTTTTAACCAATGATTCTTACATCAGAGATGACTCAATGAATGATGAATTTAAATTACAATGAATTTATACCCTAAATTATCATATTTTACTTTTAAAAACAATTCATGTACTTCATAAAAATCCCAAATATCCACCCTAAAATTATTTGATGTGTAAAACTTAAAAACGAAATCAATTTTATGACAATAATTTTCTATATATGAGCAATTTAATTTTCATGTAAAAAATATTTACTCAAAAAATACATATTTTAAAATTATAACTGATCTTATAACACATTAAAAAATTACATATGGTGTTATAAAATTTTTATAAAATAACAATACAAAAAAATTATTTATAGATACATTTTAGGGAAAAAAATATTTGTTTAAATTATTTAATTAATCAAAAAATTGTAATCAAATATTTATGAATTAAAAAAATACCAACACTTAATTCTTAGTTTCAAAAATATTTAATAACATATAAAATAATATTATTATATCACATGGTCACTTATAATATGGATAAATTTTATTTATAATCTAATTGGTTAGGTTACTATTTAATTGAATAGTTAACTATTTATAAGGGTCATATTACTATTCATATAGCCATGTTACTATTTCATTAGTATAGGTTCCTTAACTTCTAGAGATACCTATTATTTCATTAATTTATCATTTATGAAGATTTTATAGTGTTCATAATATGATTTTATTTGATTATAGTTTGTGAAAAAATTATAATAAGGGAGAAATTAAATTGACAAAATTTTAGGCAGTTATATTCTTCCCCCCTATTAAAGATTTCATTATCTAAATTTTTTCATGTTAAAAAAACTTTTGAGGTTAATTCTCTTTCATTGTCTCCTCTGGTTCCCAACTTGCGTCTTCATACATATGATTCCCCCACATGACAATGAAAATTATGATTGTATTGGTGTGTAAAACCGTATATATCCAATCCAGAATCATTTTTGGAAATTCCTAATAAGAGGGATATTTTTCTAGGTGTACCACCTTTGAGTTTAGTACATGTGAGGTATCTAGTATGCGCTTTGTCGGGAGTGATATGGGCACCACATAAGGAACTTGAGCCAAATATGGTGGATGTGAAAGTTGATAGGCCGCAACTCCATTGTTCTCAAGGATCTCAAATGGGATATTGTACCATGTTATTTTCTTTCATTTCCATTCAAAATAAATGAATCTCTTCCACGGTGATATTTTAAACAAGAATTTACCACCAATGTAGAAATCCATGTCCATTCAATGGTTGTCAGCATAGTTATTTTTCTATCTCTGTGGGGCATCGATATGTTACTGGATGGATTGAACCTTCTCTGGAATCACTTTCACATGGTCTGGCCCAATTATCATTGTGTCACCAACCACATCCCAACAGTTTGGAGTTCTATACAAATTTCTATACAGATCTTCATATAGAGCCATCTCAATACTCGTGTGGATGATATTTTTCTAAGAGAACTCATCCATTAGAAATGATGATCACATCCACCTTTTAATTAAAACTATATTTATATTAGAATATATTCAATACTCTAAATAGTCCTGTCATATTTTGCACCAGGGTGGCGGTGATAGGCAACACTATAATTTAATTCAGAACAAAAATCATATTGAATACTTCTCCAAAATATAGATTTGACCCGAGAATCATGATCAGATACAATCTAGAGTGGAACCCCATGTGGTATCACAACATCCATCAAAAATATCATTGCATGTTTTTCAAGAAAGAGATCTACTTGAAAAGTGAAAAAGTGGGTAGTCATTATGAGTGAGTCCACCACAACCTAATCGCATTGTTTCAGTTGGATGTCTTCTTGAGACCTATAAAAAGGTCTATAATGACATCCTCCCATTTCAAATGGGTATAGGCAATGGTTCCATCTTCCTTTTTGGATTCTTACATACATCTATAACATGATAACATATCAAGCACCTTGAGATATATTCCTCCATACCCATCATCATTTTATCCCACAAAACATTTTCATAGAGATCACAGGACATCACGGTGCTCCTGTGATGGATAGTGAATCTTGAAATATATACATTTTACAATAGATCCTTCTTTATCCCAAATTTTGAAGGCACAAAAATAATCATTCCAATCTTAATCACAACATCATCATTGATATAGAGCTCTTATAGATTCCCTAACATTACTATATTTGGAGTCTTTTGTAACTCTAGATCATACCTGTTTTCCCCATTTTTCTTATCTTTTTGAGATGGATGGGAAATAATTTAGGAAAGGTATGATTTATTCCCTTAAACTATAATTTCCCAATCCATCATTTTCATACCCATGAAGATTGGTTCCTTCTCCATCTATAACATGGATAGAGTAGAATAATCATTTCAACTAAGAGAATATATTACCTTGATCGCCTTTCTAAGATGATTGTAAAAAGAGAAATCATGGTATCTAATTAGCTATAACCATCTCAATTGATTCATATGGATATACTTTTGTGTGAATATATAATTTATGATCGTTTTTATCAATATATATGTTGCACTTCTCACCATAGAGGTTGTGAAACCATATTTTGAAGGAAATAATCTTGATATCTAACTCAAGATCATGCATTAGGTAGTTCTACTCATGGATCATCAACTTCTATGAGGTGTAAGATATCACATTATCATTTTTCCTGAGTACAAAACCCAATACATTCTTTGAAGAATCACTATATATAACAAAACACATAAACTTTTTTGGAAATTTTAGTACATGTGAAGTAATTATCCTATTCTATAGTACATTGAATCTTTCATCACATTTTTCCATCTAGACATACGTTACCCCATTACTTTTTAACATAGTTTTAGGGCTTATAAATTGTGATAAGTTTACGACAAAAATGTCAGTAGTACCCAACTATTCCAAGAAAACTGCTGATTTCCAGGAAAATAGAGGGTCTTGGCCATTCCCCAACGAAATATTTTTTTTAAGGGTCCACATAAATTCTGCCACATGTGATCACATGTACCATTCATGTTACTAGATACATCAAAAAGTCACAATTTTGGAACATAGAATAAAATCTAACCTTCTTTAATGTCGACGACACAAGACATAGATATTCTTCAAGTTCATCATTTCACTTGGATTAGATGACAATATCATCAATAAACACTACAACCAATTTGTCGAGGTAATGTCTAAATACTGAACTCATCAATCCATGATGATAGTGGGGGAATTAATAAGTATAAATGGAATCAATATAATCTCTTAGTGCCCAAAAATTGTACGAAAGGCATTGTTTTTAATATTTTCCTCTTTCGTATTTATCGGATAATATCTGTAATGAAGATCGAGCATTGAGAAGTACTATGATCCTTATTGAAGATCGAATTGGTTAGCCATCATTAAATGTTAATACTTGTTCCTAATGGTGATATTTTTGAGTACCCATTAATCAAAACACTTCCACATTGATACATCATTCTTATTGAAAACAATATCAGGAACAACCTAGGGGGATGCATTAGGGCCTATGAACCCATTGTTTAAATTCTCCTATATGTGCTTCTTAACACCTCCAGTTCGATAGGAGCCATCCTACAGGGAAACATTGAGATATGAGTAGCTCCATGTATAATTTCTTTTTATAACACTACCTTATGATGTTGGGGAAGTCTGGGTAACTCTTCAGGATATACATCAATATATTCTCTCATGACGGTAATTTCTGCTAGGCTTACACCTTCCTTAAACTTAACCATTTGAGCGAGGTCACTTTCTTCACATGTAATAAACCCCACCCCATTAACAGAATTTTAATGAGTATATTTATGATCTTTCTTATATTTTTTGAGGAGTATGGGATGGTTCATAATATGATTAGATATTTCTTTCACAATAGTTTATTGTGATCAATATAAATAAAAACAATCCATCTGTAATATAGAATTGAATTCCACCAAGGGATGTATTATGAAAATCACTAGAAGAATTTTTCTAGAAACTACAAATGGATAATATTCCAACACTTGTGTTGTAATGATTTCACCACTAGGTATTTTTATGGATATCAAAACTTCATGGTTTCGGGTATTTGATTAAATAGTTATAGTAAACATTTAATATATAAATGAAAGCGTAGAGTCATAATCAAAGAATACTCGTTCAATTTTTGAGTGAATATGATGTGTACTTGTATGAATTTATTTTCACTCTCAACTTCAGTTGTAGAGATGGTATATGATTTTCTATTCCCCTTTGGAAATAGTGGTTTCTGAAGAAAATAACCCTCAAGCACTCAAGGATTACTACACTGGCTTGTATAGTTACCCTTCTCCCAACGTTTGTAGCATTGAAACATGGGGTTTTCTCTCTATTCATCCACTACATTGTCCGACTTGTTTATATATTTTAAAAATTCATGGGTTTTTGGAAATATCTACCACATTATAAAAACTTCCCCATCTTTTTGTGGTAGATCATGTGATGCTTCTTCCATCATTTTTAAAATTTGGGTGGTTGGGTTTCCTTTACACCTTTCTCATGACATCCTCCATCATGAAAATCTTTATTTATTTTCACATCACCATATCAATGGGACAATTATCTAGAATCTATATCCTCTATGAGAGAATATATAAAAACCTCTTCATGACTACAAATGTCTCAAAATTGCATGATCCTTTCAAAGGTGTCATTTTAAACCACTAAAAACTCATTCATTTTTGTAACATTTATTGATAAAAAATCGAAGCATGCCTTCAAAGCCTTGTGATGTTTTATTTATTGGTCTTGAAAATTCACATTAAATTTTATTCAGATATATGAATTATCTCTCTGTCATGGTATGAAGATATTTATGGAATACATATATATTCAATTTCAGCCTTCAGCTTGGTGTTCTTAATCAAATCCCAACATTTACCAACCTCTCTATCTAGAAGATAAATAGAAAGATTTTACTTCTCTATCATAAAATAATGAAGAACAAAAAACTTCTTATCCCTTGAGTTAACCCACTATTTTATAAATATTAGATTATAGTATCCATTAATGGTTGGTGGTCCCTGCCACATTAAATAATCGACATCTTATTTATCCCTCTTCGGTGAAGGATATTGTTCCACATTATTCAATGTATTGTTCATAACCTGAGAAACTTAAGTTAGAATTGACATGAAATTTCTAACTCCTCACAATGAATTATGGAAGATGTTTTGTAAATCACAACATTTCCCCCCACACGAGTTGTTGGAAGGTTTCTCTTGGTTCCCACTATTTTCTATAATTAAAATTTTAGAACAAGATACAAATCAACAAGACAAGAATAATTTACAATTTTGTGAAGTCAACAATAAAGGAATATCATATGGGATCCCTATGATTATAATTATTAGAAAACAAATTCCTAGGAAATAAATTCAACATAATATTATACTATAGGATTTCACTAAGGTTATCTAAACATAATTACCAAATTAAAAAAAATCGTTCCCTGATACCAACTATAGGGACCTTATTTAGATATTTTTACTACGACATAATTTCATTGATAAACAATAAAAAATTGTAAATTGACCGGTATCCATAGGCTTAGTGTCTTGTTAAAATTAGGACCATATTTGACATTTAACAAAAAAAATAAACATTTATTAAAATACTTCTTCTCTATAATATTAGTATCCTTTGAATTCTACTAAGTACAAGTAGTAATTTAACGATATACATAAAAAAGCGTGAGCTAAAAGACTTGTAAGAGAATAGATAATAAAGTGAAACAATATAAAATGGATGGATATAATCAATTTCATCATAACATAGCAATATAATCATAATAATGGGAGGAATCATTTGATAAATGCCTGGAATGTGTCAACACATAAAAATTAATCATAATGTCTTAATGGACAACTACCACACATTGTGGTGTAAAAATATAGCATCATGCTCACTCATATTTATCTTTTCTTATGTGATACATTACATTACCTAACAAATTGGAGTTCTATATATTTCAATATACACTTGTCACATTATAACATTTACATTGTATTATATAATTTAGACACACCCATCACATCAAAACATTTACATTATCATGGATGTCAAATTGAACATATATAATTACTCATCATCAAATAACCCAAAGAAATTAATGGTTTTCATTTATTAAGAAAAAATCATAAGCTTTGGGTTCCTAAATTATTTAGGGAATAATACATTTGATATAACGTTAATCAACCAGGATTGAAGAAGAAACAATCTCGAGAAGTAAAAGGTGTGTTTTTGAAAGAAGATTTCTTTTGGGAAAAAACTTCTTTATCATAAAATAAAGTAGAAAAAATTAATATCCCATAAAAGACAAAATAAAGAAAAAAAATTATATTTATAGAATATCCATTCGTAATTTTTTTTAAAGAGGGTTGGGTTTGAGAGTTCCCCTTACCTTCTGTTGGGATGCTTTCTTTACATTAATATTGCATATGATCACACTAAATTAATTAATAAACAAATAAATAAAATTTACTAAATTAATTTGATTAATTATGGTTTAATTAAGTTCATTTATGGAATTTTGGATGAGTAATAGTATTAAATTTCAACGTTCGGGAGCATTCATTTTAATGCATTTTATGGTCGGTTCACATGTATACATGAATGGCAGTTCATCTAAAATGCGGATAAATATCTAGTATTGTTATTATATGTTATTAATGGTATTATGTAAGTTAAAATGATCTTATAAATAATTTTTTTATATTATTAGATGAAAAATAATTAGATAAAGGTTATTGATGCTTGTTTTAGGTTAATTTTGGCAGTGTTTCGATCACAAACAACTAAATTTATCATATGAATTATTATTAGGAATATAAGATATTTACATAACATAAAAAAATTTATAACATAATAAATAAAATACTTTTCAACCATTTTTTTGGTTTTATTAACATCATCGAAGATCATAATGGAAATTGAATGTGCATCACCCATAATGTCGGTAAATTGACACAACATGGGTGAGGATTTCATTTCTAAAATAAAACATAAAGAGGGATGATTTCAATGATAGGTATACCATTTACATGATAGAATAGAAATATATATAAAAATATTGGAGTTATAATTATATTAATAATTTATTATGTTAGGATAAGAGAAGAATGGAATTGAAATTGAAAATTTATTTAAAGTAAATTGAAGTGGATTTTACCTCTAGGATTTATCCTCCTTGAGAATCTCTTTATGGAAACAGTATTGTTCATTTGATGTGACTAAGTGATCATGGAAGTCTTATAGGGGATTCGGGAGAGGTTTGGGTAAAAATAAATGAGGTTTAGAGCTTAAGAGGTGTGAGGAGAATAAGGGTTGATGGGTGCTATTTATGGTGGAGGAGAGTAGTGTTTTCTCAATATTTAATTCATTAGTTTATTACATTTCATAGGAAATAGAATATTGTTAATTATTGGGACAAAATAATTTAATTATATCATGTTATCTTAAATTAATGGTGATTACATATTAAATCACTGAATGAATATTTTATTTAACTTATAATGTTTTTATATAGTTAATTATTGTACTTTATTTTTAACAAAAAAAATCTCGTATTTTAGAAAAATCTAAAAAATTCACCCAATATATTATTATATGTGTTTAATTAAAAAATTAAATCATTTTTTTGAAAATAAAATTCTAAGTATGGTTAATTTAATTTATATTTAAAAATGCAATTTACTTGAAAAATAATGTTTTCAAAATTATAACTTTTTTATAACACTTTGAAAAATTAAATTTGGTCTCATAAAATTATCAAAAAATCACAAGAAATAATAATATCAATTTATGGATAAATTTTATGAAAATAAATTATATTTTAAATTTTCAAATCATTCATAATATTTTAATTAAATATTTATAAATTAGAAAAATACTGATACTGAATTAGTAATTTTGAAATTATTTATTAACTAATACTATGATATAATTATATAATATTTTCACCTATAAGATGGATAAATTTTATTTAAAATTTACTTAGTGATGTTAATATTCAATTGTAAAGTTTATAATTCATATGAGTATATAACTATTCTTAAGGTTAGGTTATTATTTAATTAGTACATGATCCTTAATTTCTAAAAATAACGTTTATTTCACTCATTCATCAATTATAATGATTTTACTATGTTATTAATGTGATTTCATCTAATTATAATATATGACATTTATATAAGATGGTTGAAATTACATTGATTAAATATTTTTTAGTTATATCATTAGTAATTCATAATATTCAAAAAAGGTTGGGAATAAAAGTAAAATATATTTCAGAATCTCATTGGAAAATTTCATATTGAAAATACACATTTCACATGGAAAACATTTATTTAATATTTAAAAATTTTCAAATATTAAGAAAAGAATATTTTTATAATTAATATATTCCACATGTAATATAATATCCAATGAAATGATCAGTCATTATAATGGGGATTATTTTTATGCAATATAAGATTACAAAACGTTCATTTCGCACTATTTTGAAAACGTCAAAAAGAACCTCATTCAGAAAATAAAAAAAATATACTTTTGAAATATTATTTCAAAAAACTAATGCAAGGGAAACAATTCATTACCCATTAAGTGGAAAATTTTATTAAAATTAGTTAAAAATTATTAAATACAATATGTATATGGGACAAAATGATTCCTAATTAAGAATTAAAACAAAGTCTATTTTCCATAAAAAATCGTTTCGATATCATGTGTACTTAGAAAGTGGAAAATGAAAAGATAAAATTAAATATATATAAATAATTAGATAATTTTAAAATATATTTTTTTTAATATAATGTGATAAAATAATTATCTTTTTTGAGACTTCAACATAAATAAACATGAATAATGACGATATTGTGTAATAAATAGTTACCTCAGATTTGACATCCTAAGTATGTGTCAAAACCTCATGTGTAAAGAGAATAGATTAATTAGAAATATATTAAATAAAAATAATAATATATATAATAACATATTTTATTTATTTAATATATTTTCTTACCCATTTATAAACAAATCTTTGAAAGAATTTTTAATTTGGGTAACAAAAGCTTTGTTTTTCAGGTTTGTTTTTTGTTATTTTCGGTCGATGTACATTGATAATTGTTAAATCATACATATAAATATAGTTATTATATAAACATTATATATATTTATTATATATATATTTTTATTCATTCATAAAAGTTATATATATATATATATAAATTAATTACAACATTCATATAGTTGGTAGGCCATACATACAGATAAATTATGGTTTCACCTTTTGAATGAATTAACAGATTAAAGGTAAAAAATAAATAAAAAATAAAAAATAATTATCATATAATATAAATTTCTTATTATAGGTAAACTGATCCTTATTTTCTTATATGTAAAACAAAAATGATAAAAATAACATCACTTCATAGAGGTGGTTGTCTATAGTTATACAAGGGAAACATTATTATTTTATAATGGATTAGATGGTATGAAGGTAGAAGTGCTATTATAAACTTAGAATAATATTTTTTAAATAATTATCATATTTAATCCCTAAATACATCATAATATAGGTCTATCAACATTTGTTATAAAAAATAAATTATATTTCCATATGGAGGCGGTAAGCCGTATATACAAATGATTGATACATTAAGCTTTAATTAAATAGAAAAGATAGTGGATAATGGTTGTTTCATAATAATAAAATATTATAAATATTTGGTTAATGAATTATTATTTTACTTAACATTCCACTAATTTTAAAGCGTTATTGGTAGAAATAAATTGAAATGGGTTGGGTAATGAAATTACCTCTTCTTCAGAAGTCGTCCTTTAGAACATTTCTTAATGACCCAAGGTTGGGTATTTAGTGGGTATCATCACCTCCAAAACGTGTATAAGGATATTTATAGGTGTAATTGGTAGGGGTTGGGTTATATATATATATATATATATATATATATGGATAAATTTGTGTAAAGTAGATAAAAGAGAGATGCCCTTTTTAAATTTAGGGGAGAGACATTCATGGGATTTCTTAAAGTATTAAATTAATATATATTATATTTTTTGAAAAAATGGATCCAAATTTATATTATAAGAATATATGATTAGGAATATTAATAATAATCCCATATTATATTATTTTTAAATGATTTGGGTTTGTTTCCACTCTTAAAGATTAGTTTTAACCCCTAGTTAATCCTTTAGACAATTACCATAATATTAATGTTTACAACCATTTCAAAGCTAATAATTTTATTGTTTAATTAAAAAAATACCCATATATGGGACATAATCGGATTTTAACATAAATCTAATTCATTTGTATTAATATAATATTTTTATAAATTTTAATTAATTTATGAAAATAATATTTATTATAAAATATCATTTTTATCATTTTTATCACTATTCATTTAATTTGTATTTAAATAAATGAAGAAAAATATGATCATGAAAATAATAAATTAAAATCTATTTAAAATTTAATATAAAATTTTAAAATTCTTGGTTATGATTAAAACATTCCAATTATATAAATTTTATGAAATTTAAAATCATTTATTTTAGTTTCTTGTTTATTAGATATATAAAATATTAGCATTGCACAAGCATGTAATGTAATTATTTAAAAAAAAGAAATTAAATTAAATTTCGATTAGGAATATAATTTCATTATGAATAAAATTTCCATTAATATCCATTCACCAGTTCCGTTTTTTCAATTAAGGGAACATTATATTTTTTTTAAACCAAGAGAGTGATATTTTGTAATATTCATTGTTTTAAATGTAGTATTTTTCATTTTCATAAAAGATTAAACATTAAAAATATATATACTTTGAGCCTTATAAGATTGGGTTTTAATTTAATTAATCCACTAAGAATTTAGATGAAAATTTAGGACCATATAACATATTTTTAAACTACATTATACATATTTAACCTTTACAAAAGTGATCAATTTAACATGGTTTCTATTCTTATTGAGAAAAAATTATAGGGGCTTATTTTACAAATTTTAAAATCCAAATTCATAATAAGAAATAAAATTTTCATGATTATTTTTTTAAGAGTAAAACAAAATTTTATTTTATGATTACAAAATGTATCTTTATGAATTTTTAGAAATAAGCAGTTCTTAAACCTAAAAAATATTTATTAATACTTCATGTCTAAAATGTTTTTAAATTAATGTTTACAAATTATTAAATATATATATATATCATTAATATAATTAACCAATTGTGATTAATTATATTTATTATGATACAAACACATTATTCCCAAAAAAAAGTTTTCATAAAAGCAATGTTCTAGAAAAAATCCCTTCTACCTTCAAATGATTTTAGTTTTTTTTCTAATAATGTTATAACCAATAAATTTATTGTATACCTACTTAAATGATAAATTTTTTATAATTTAGTAAATAATTTTCATTCCATATAATCTAATTTCTACGTAATAATTATCACATGATAATATTTTAATTTTATATTTTAGATATTTTGAACCCGGTGTTGCATTTAATGAAAGATATAAAATATGTTAACTAATTTAAGGAGAAATATTTTTACCAAATATTGTGGTGTTAAATTATACACCAAATATAAATAATTTATCACCTGAAATTATGATTCTTTGGGATATAAAATGATGATATATTTGTTTCATTGCATTTTGGGGTTCCCAAGTCGCTTTATTATATTTTTTATTTCTCTAGAGAACATTAACCATGTAAATAATATTTTTCAATATAACATTATATCTAATATAAAATATTTATATATTTTTTCTCATAGTAAATATGATTCCCCTAAGATATTATCTTAGTGTTTAGTACCTATGATTGGTAAGGTATGTACTTCCTCATGAGTGATACATGGAATAAATTGTGAACATGAGAGAGGATAGGTGGAAGAAGAATGTCATAAGTCACAATCCACACATGATAAAGAATCAAGAATGATAAATATAAATAGGTATCACCTTTAACTTCTTTGAGAGTCTCATATTATTTTGTAATGAAGTAATTTATTAATAATGCTTCTCACCAACATTAAATTCTAGAAATTGCTGATGATTTTAAATCAACAATTTCATCAATTATAAGTTGCCTTAAGGTGTGTTTTATCTTCTTAGCATTAAATATCATATACTAATCTAACTCATGTTCCAATAGATTAATTTATCTAACATCATAATATTAGGTTGAATTTTAACACTTCCTCTCATAGAGGAATTTGTAATAATACATTTGTATTCTTGAGTGAAAGATAATTTTTTTTAGAAAACAAGACTATAGGATGGTGTTGATACTCACCTTATTTGAAATCCATAGAATAATTTATCACTAAATCCTCTAGGTTTTGAATGTTTCTATTATACTGAACATCTTTACAATGATGATATGTTGTATAAAACCGGAACATTGTATCAAGAGATCCCATGATACTTTTACAATAAAACAAGTTAATCCTTGAAAACAAATCAAATAAGATATAAAGTGTTACGTCATGATACTATATGGAATTCTTAATTTATTTTTCTAGAAATTATATGAATTTATAAATCTTCTTTGATAACTATAACTGCCATATCAGTGTATTATGATCAAATACAACATAAATTGAATTTTGTACCTTATATGTTTTGGCCAGTCTGGTGAAAAAATAGATGGTGGAATTTTCTCAATTATATTCTATTAAGGTTAATGGTTTAAATATTCCATAAGAAATATATATCTTATATTTATCTTATTTACAATACACGAAGATAGAAACATATTCTTCAATATCTCACTTCACATTATCCCTCCATAAATACTCTTTCTGGTTGATATATTTCATTGTTGTTCCAGGATGAATAATTAATGGTAAATTGTGAGACTCATAAAAAATCCCCTTATAAATATTGTATATATAGAACCCATACATGGTTCAAAAAACAATATCATTCTATCATAATCTTTGTTGAACTCTGGAACATTTCTGACCTTATTTGGAACTTCCAAGTCATCCTTCTACACCTCTTTAATCCACTCATAGAAATATTGGTGATTAGTCCTTTCAAAAAGATAATATTTTACACATTTAATCTATATTTATAGTTATATAAATTTAAAATTGATAAATATTGTATCATATTTATTCTTCACCATATGTAATCTCACATTTTTTCTGTGTATAGAATCTATCCGATAGTTCTTCTTCCCATTTTGGTAATGTGTTGAGTTGTCATAACCTATAATAAGTGTATACTATATTATTAAGTGAATATTTTACTCTTTCAATGTGGATACAATCATTAAACTAATATAACAATCATATATATATATATATATATATATCACACCTTTTCCCGTAACAATAATTCCTCAATATTTCTAAATACAAAATTTCCATATCTATATCTAAATCATGTGTTGGGTATTTTTTTAATAATCACTCAATTGGATTGAGTCATATGTTATCAACATATAACTCTATATGGGGATGATTCCAAGTTACTTCATTTATGTATCACTATAAATCACAATCCATTCTCCACTATAGGGTTTTGTAAGAATAGGAGTGTTGTCCTACATTTTCATATGTTTTATAAAACTCTCTTCATATTAATCTATTTTAAATAACATAACCCCCTTATGAATAAACATGGTGAGTGGGTAACATTTTCATGATAAATTTCTCAAATAGTGTCTTTAGTATCCAAAAATCCAAATAAACTATGGATTTTAATTAATGTGGTTGGTTTCATCCAAAATTTCAATTTGGTGAATTTACTATACAATTTTTCCATCCTCTGGATACTTAAAACAATTATATAATTTTATTTATGATATTTTATTCTCATTAAATATATATTAATTTAATATATAAATACACAAAAAAATGACCAAGGTAATATCTAAATAATGTATTCATTAAATCCAAGATGATGTCAAGAGAATTGGTAAGAGAAAATATAATTACAAAGGCTATATAATGTCCATACCCGATATAGAAGGATATATTGTGAAAATAATCCTTCTTAATCCTCAGTTGGTGATAGAATCATTGAATTGCAATGTTGAAAGAAATATTGATATGCTTGTAATTGATCAAATACATCACCAAAATGAAGTAGACGAATTTTTTTCTTAATGTTTAATTTTTTTAGGTTCATAATAATCATTGGAAAAAAATTAACCCTTATGTAATCTAAAATAATATTTGGTGAAACACTTGGTGAATTAGATATATTAACGAATCCCTTATCAAGATTCTAATATAGATTCATCATATATTCATACATCTCTATAGGTGATATTCCCTAGGGAACATTTGAAATAGTTGGAGTAACTAGTATGGGTTTTATTGAAAACACAACATCACAATTATTGTGAAGAATAAAAAAGTCTTCAGGAAGCATAATAGTTTATACAAAAATAAGAGGCACATTTCATATGTTGACTTTCTGCATAACCATTTTAGATATATATATATATTTATATATCTGAATAATTGATTGAAATCCCCATACAATGATCATAATTTCATCTAGATTTTTAGTTCCCCTTTTTCATAAATAGATGATCTAAGGTTGATTCAGAAGATAAAATTTAACTTCCATTTCATTATGATTTATATGGCATATTTTATGGGAGATACAATCCATAGAAAAAATTACATCAAATTCCAATTTTGGAACAATAAAAATATTTTAATGAAGAACAATCATATAAACATCTATTGAGAGGAGTTATAAGCCTGAGATATGGTCATCCTACCATTAGAGTTCATCACATCCAACAAAATATCTAATCCCTGAGGTGGTGATACAATATCCTTATAAAATAATTCATATAAAAAAATTTGGTAGAACCATAATCAAAAGAAAACATTCAATAATGGAGTGTATGATAAGTGCAATTTTAACCACATATCTAGGAACTTCCACTTCATTTATCATAATTTCATATGACTGACCTTATCCATTTGGATTACTTCATGTCCAGTTATTTTATTCTTGGGTAATTAGTTGAAATAGTAAACCACTTAGTTACAATAAATATAATAAATTTTTATAACCTCTTGCTTACCCTTGTGTTCCTGAAAATGGAGGTCATATTCTCCGCACCATATGAAAAATATTTTTCCTTTAGGCATGTACAATGGTGTTTCATTCGACAGGTATCACATGTTTGAAAATTATTCATTCTATTTTTCCCTTATCTATTTTATTCTATATTCCTATAATTATATTAATTTTCATTGAATTCATGTGATTAGGAGAATTATTTATCTATATTTATTTCATGGATAAAACTACATCCTCATATGATGATAATTTTTATGGTACATGTTCCTTTTGAAGAAATGGGTTTAACCCATTAATGAATAGTTTAATATTACTCTTTGTACTAAGTACATTGTATGAATTATTTCATGGAAACCTCGTAATGTTATCTTCAGAGTTGGAAACATTTTCTTATTCCTTTTGACTCAGTCTAAAGAATTATATCTCTATATCCATTCCTTGTTAATGAGAAATTACTTTTCAATGAAATCTTACTTAAAATTATTCCATTCCAATTTCTATATTTACTCCTCATCCATTTTATTTTTTTCAATGACCACCATAGATCTGAACATCCTTATAAATAATAAGAATAAATGTTAATGTTACCCTATTAATAACTTCCCAAATAAATTAATATCATCCCAAAATATTTACCAATTTATAAGTTAAAAATGGATTTTTTTTTCTAATGAATGAGGGATTTTTTATTACTTTATGTGGTATAACATTGTTAGACCGTGTTGTGGATCATCAAGATTCACGTCATGGGAACGGTTATTGGCCAAAAATGGAGTCATATAAAATAAAAGTGTTATTATATTTAAACTCTCTCTGCAACTCTAGCTGAAAACACATTAACGTTCCCAATAAAGAAATCTATACATTGATTTCATGTAATGATATGGTTCTCATAACTTATTCTATGATCTTTTTCTAAATAATGGTACCCACTAGTTTAGATCATAAAATTATGAATCATAAAATATAATTTTAATACATGATAAATAGTTAATATATATTTATAATTTATGCAAAAAATAATATCAAAATCATAAATATTGTTTTCTAGGGATTATTTGCATGTTTATTAATCGGGGTAACCTCTCTTTTTGATTTTTTCCAAAATCTAGTTTATAACATTTATACTAAATATTATTTCTTACAATTTTTAATGAACCCAAATCTAGTAGCCTACTATCTATGGTAATATTATTTCATTTTTACTAGATACCTATGATCTCATCCTAAAGTAATAAATATTTTAGTATTCATGGAAAAATAGATACAAACTTGAATATCAAATTATAATTGAAAACATAAAATGAAATATAGTATTTTCTATGGGGTCATCATTATTTTCTCTAGAATATCCCATAAAATCAACGATAAAATCATTCATGGTATCTTATGGGAATGAATCAAAAGGAAAGGGTTATCCATGATTCTTAGTAAGGTAACAAAAATAGTGGAATTCAACTGAGGAATGAATATAATAATATTAATAAATGATTTTAAAATAATTAAATATAAATAATCACGTTATTTTGAAGAATATACATGGACATAAGAACAATTTAAATAAAATCAATTAGAATTTATAACTAAATTAATAATGATGGAATTTATAATGTTAGACACCATAACATACCCTGGAGGCCTTCTGTAAGTCATATAAAAATACTATAATTTTCTAATGCGATGAAATATATATAAAAATTTAAGTCCATAGAAAAATACCCATTCTGGGTTATATCATGAGAAATATTGTTGCATCTATGTGATTTTTAATTACATTCCAAATATATAACATATTATTATCAATTCATTCATTATATGAATTAAAATAATATGTATTCAACATGACGTGAATATCTATAATGAATCTCATTGAAGGGATTATAATATAGAATATCAATGCCTTAACTATTATGGTTGATCATGAAAAATATAACGAAATATATTACATCATAATATAAGAGTATAACATCACTATATCATATGATACTTCAAAGGATGTTGACATCGATGAAAATACTTTCAAAATATCATTATAAAATTTCATGGGGAAATTATCGTTTTCACATTGGAAACACATATTTAAAATATAAATATTTCTCAAATATTAATGTTAAAAATTTATATTAAAATAAAATTATAAAATTATAGTGTAATATTCATTTAAAATATATGTGAAGATTGTGTGAAATTCTATTCATTAATATAAGTTAAAAAAATCCTATAACACTTGTGTAAAAAGATAAAAAAGTACCACATATGAAAATATAAAGAATATTCCTTTTAAAAAAATTTTATGAATTTAAAATATAGGAAAAAATTTATTTAATAAATCATCAAATAATTGTGAAAAAAAATAAATATATTTTTTTAGAAAATTATGGATATTGATGAAAACGTTCCCCCTTTGAGTAGAAAAACCAAGTTTGAATTCCTTAAACACATGGGTTTGTATCATGAGTACATGAAATGTATAAAATGAAAGGAAAAAACTTATATAAATAAATAATTAAATAAATAAATAAATAATAATGATGTATATTAGGTTTATGGTATAATTATCATATAATTCCCCCAATAGAGACTTTAACACAAATAATCTTGAAAAATGATGATATTGTGAAATAATGTCTTACCTTTGTTTCTAATTACATTGTGTGTGACCGAACCATCTATATAATAAATATATATTTTCTTTATATTAATAAAAAACTAGAACCCTATATATAATATATTATTTAATTATTTATAATATTTTATCTCACATTTATTAAAAATTCATTTTCGAAATATGTTTTCTGGTAATAATTGCTTCATTCTTCATGCATTTTTTTCTATAATAGATTATGTTCTCATACTTTTATAAGAGATTAATCAACTATATTTTTTAATTATGATATATAAATAATAAATATTATATATATATATATATAGTTATCTATAAATATTATATTTATAAACATGAGTCACATCCCTCATGTAGACGGTCGGTCAGACACATGCATGAATGTAGATTTCAACTTCTGAGAGATGGAACCAAAAAAGATAAATAATAATTCACATTTATAGAATAGTTATAATATAATATACATAATTTTTCACAGTACATATCATTATTAACAACCACGTAAAATGGAAATAAAAAAATGCATCACTTTGCTGAGCTAGTAGACAACAAGTACGGACAGGAGAAATTATTGATTTCCGATCGATTCAAAGGTAAGAATGTAGATGTGATATTCTAATTGTATAAGTTTAATTGTGACCAATTTATACACTATAAATATTAAATCCATCATACTATATATCTATAAATTATGGTGATGAAAAATTTATTGTATCGCTATGTGGAAATTGGGAGACGTATGTTCACATTAGGGATAATATAAATTTTCTATGTATGGAAAAGGGAGTGGATTATTAGGGAACCTTAATAATAATATTTCAGTATTTTTTTAATACTTCCGTTATAATTTTATGATAAATTACATATATTTATAAGAGGAATAGGATGATATAAATTCAATAATGTCAGGTAAGAAAATTACATCTTCTTCAAAAGCCATCCTTTTGACCCTTTCATAATGAACATACTGTAACTATTTTGGTGTTACCATTACCTAAAAATCCTAGATAGAGAAGTTTATAAGTATAATTTGTTTGGATAGAGAGATTTTTATTTCTCAAAACTGTGTTAATAATAGGAATGAGAGGTTTCCATTTATATTTTATGGAAGAGACATTCATTGAAATTTTGAAGGTATTTAATTAAAATAAAATTATTTTCATTACCAAATGGATCCAAATTGATATATAATCGCATACAGACAAATGAAAAAAATCCCCTCATAAAATAAATTTTTTCTATATTTATGTATGCTTTCACCCTTATCTATTAGATTTATGGCCTCGTTATCCTATTAAAGAATTAACCCAATTTTAATGATTAAAACCTTTCAAGGGTTAATATTTTTACTATAAATAGATATAATAACAAAAAATATACACTTTTAATTTTTAACAACATATCCCAATCATTTGGATAATTTCAATATTTTTATTATTATTAAATAATTTAATAGAATTTTAGTTATTCTAAATTATCATTAATACCATTTTTAACTCAATTCATTTTATTTTACTTTAAAAAAAACAAAACATTTGACATTCAAATATAAGAGTTTCACACCTTCATAATATGTCACGTAAATGAATTTATAAAGGTAGAAAAAAGACCCTTATCAAAGTTGTCATACAGCCCATCCCCAGCTATTTTTTGTCCATGTTTATGCTCTCGTCAATCATCATCTACTAGATCCACACAGTCATTGTGAATTTCTGGTGGGGTAAGAATGATGTAAGGAATCGACCCCACTAGATGGCATGGGATGAAAACTGAAAATACAAATCAATGGGAGGGATGGGTTTCCGGAATCTTATTCTCTTCAGTGATACAATGTTGGCCAAGAAAGGATGGAATCTGGTTAATCATACTTCTTCTCTTTTTGCATGGGTTCTCCGTGCTAAGTACGTACCCCACACAGACTTCCATGCTTCCTCTCTTGGTCCCCGCCCCAGTTTCCTCTAGAGAAGCATTTGGGGGGTTAAAAATCTTTTGGATAAATGACTGGGTTGAATGATTGGGTCTAGCTCATCGGTCAATATCTGGACAGATCATTGGATTATCGATTAGGATGGTATGCGGGCTACATCCCCCGTCCAACCAGGACTTGAAGACGCCACTATCAGATACCTCCTTTCTGACCCAGGACAAGGGTGGTTTTTGGAAAATATCCTTGATTGGTTTAACGAAAGAGACCAAAGAATCATCCTTAGAATTCGTAGAACCCTGACATAGGCCCCAACCATCTTTTCTAGACCAATGACATCTTGGGAGAATACATAGAGAGATCTGGCTACAGACTGGCCCTTGGAAACCACCCAGTCAGCAGGGATGAGAGAGCTTGGAAATCGACCTTGACACTAAATGTTCCCCCTAAAATTCACAAATTTTGGTGGAATGTTTGCACGGGTACTCTCCCAACCATGAGCCTTATTTCTTACCGACATATGGCCAGTTATGCCTTTTTCCCTTTCTGCCCGAGCACTATTGAAACTCTTTTGCACGCCATCATTCACTAACAGAGAGCAAAGCAAGTTTGGAGTAAATGGGGCCCGACCTCTACCGCTTCTGTAGAATTATCCTCTGACCTCCCCGATCTTCTGACGCGTTTGTGCTCCTCTCTTTCCCCGTCTCTTTCATGTTCTCTTTTCACTTTGGCCAGGATTATTTGGGTCCGGCGTAACGATGCCATTTCTCATCAATCTCACAAACCCCCCGAATTCTGGATTGAAAGGGTTTCATCTTGGATTGAGGGATGTAAATACCACGATGATCATTTTATGCCAGGTTCTACCCTCACCTCTCCCTCTCATTGGAATCCCCCAATGGAAGGGATTCTTAAAATTAACTTGGATGCATCTCTCCAAAAGGATGGTCTTGTTGCCCTCAGCCTTCTGGCTCGTAATCATCTGGGGGAAATATTTTTTTCAAAATATGATCCACATAAGGCTTTCTCAGAACCAGCAGTTTCTGAGGCCATGGCCATCATTGTTGGTTTGTTGCTCGCTTTGGAATTTGGATGAAGTGATATTATTATTCAGTCTGACTGCCTTATCGTAATCGATGCTATTAACCACAATGATGGTGGGCTCCAGTCTTTTGGCATCGTTATTAGGAGAATTCTCTCACTCCTCTTGGGCTTCTCTTCTTCCACCTTCTCATTTACAAAAATGGAAGGAAACAACACAGCCCATCAGTAGGCGGCCTCATGCCCTTTCGAATCCATCCAGCTTTGGTTGGACAATTTCTCTTCTTTGATTTTTATGTGTACTTCTGCTGATATATGTCATTAATGATTTCTTCTTTAATAAAAAAACCTAATATAGTGACATTTTGTATCTTTAATTGATTTAAATATTATATATGTCATATTGATAGAAAATTTACCATTAAAAAATTCTATCGAAAGGTGTTATTTTTAAAATTTCCTTCACCAGATAATTTTTAAGATGAAATATTATGAACATATCTATTAGTTTTAAACAAGATTATACCAATTTAACCATTATTGAAGTGATAAATATTCCAGAATTACTATTCTTATTAACTAAAACTAAAAAAGGCCTATTTACCAAATTTTAACCAGCTACATCAAAATATGGAATAATATTCTTAATATTCAATTTATATAAGTAGCATTAATTAACTTTAAATTAAGTGTGAAAACAGGATGATTTTTTTTTTAGTTCAATATTACGCAACAATGTAGGTTAATTCTAATATCATGTCTTGAAAAAATTTGGATTAATTAAAAAATATTTACTTATATAATATATAAATATCATTAAAATAACTCATCAGTACTGATTGTGTTAGTTTATTATTATATAAACACATTTTCTAAAAACAATAGTTCATTAAAAAAATCAATTTTTAAAAAAACCAACTCGTTTACATTTAATTTGTCTTTAATTTTTGATTAATTTATATGAAATGAATTTATTTTATGTTAGTAAACAATAATTTTTTTTATTTTTTTACTAATCATAAACTCTATTCTGATAGCTAGGAAGTAACTACCATGTTATAATATTCTAATGATATATCATAGTTTGTTTAAACTCGGTGTGTTGTGTAACACATGAATTAAAAGAAAAATAATTACTTAAATATAAATATTTTTAAAAATTTCTAATTGTCGCAATATAATGTCTCCATTTCGGATGTGTTATATGATTGAGTTAGTTTTTTATTGTCTTTGTGAATCATTCATGATGTGGGAGTGCAATAGGGAATGATATGTTCATGAAGGTAGTAAAATAATGTAACATAATCATTAGGGATTCACAACACATGAATATAAATTTTAGGAAGTGTGACTTTGATGATAGATGATATTGGTTTTGTGGTCATGGATTTCCCCACTATTTGATGTGACACTGTTGATGCTCCCAATTTAGGATGCATGGTCTTGATGGTAAGTATGTGGGTATGTAAACAATATTTTCCATCCGTTATGAATGTAAAACCATCGATTATTTCACATCGTAATATGTATTATTTATTATAATAATTGTTGGAAGGTACATATATGGAAGGACGTTCATTGGGATAACTGATCAGGGTTGGATTATTTTGGGGATCGTAAGTAATATATGTACATTAGAGGAAATAAATTCATTTTCCCTATATTTTTATTATATTTTGAAAGGTTGTTCCATGATAGTTACTCGATATAGGTTGATCATTGATTTGTAGGTTTTTGGTGGTCTTATAATGTCCACACAATATATTTAATGTCTATTTTTATTTTGTATAATGACTGGGGTTCTCCATTTACATTATCGGCACTATTCTATTTCCCATGTATTTACATATGAAAGGATTGAAAAAAACCAACTCGGATATGTGAATCTCTTATGCTTGATATCACTTAGAATTCACTCTATAATGTTATCATCTTGGAAATGATTAATTCAATTTGATTCTTATATACAACATAACCCATGATTATTCATTAAGTTGTCTAGTTATACCCACTCTTCTAAAGAAGGATATGAAATAAATTAATTAGTTATGGTTTTTCCCTATCACCCAAAATAAATGAGGTAATTTAGATTGACTATTATAATAGAGGGGGTCCTTATTTCTTGGATCCAAGCATTGGATTCATCCTTTATGATAAATTTATCACTATAGAGAATCATGCAGTACATTAGGAGAATATATTGAAATTTTGTAATCTATTTTCATGAATGGAGTTATGTAATCACACATCTTCATGAATATAATTTTACAAACTTGTAATCTATAAAAGGGAAATACATAATAAAGAATTATAGAATTCCAAAATTTACTTTCATAGAAAATTAGAATCCAAACATCAAATTACCAAATATTTTTATCTTGTAGTCCACTTGAGCATAATGAGTTATCTAATTATATATTAATAAATGAGATATTCCATTATAATGAGTTTTATCATATTGATGATATTTTTAAATCCAAAATACGACTTTTGAGGAATTAAAAATGTAGGGGATGGTTTCATCTAAATTTCCTTCAATGATGGATAGAATCTACATCATATAACTAAGAGGATTTTCTAACTGAAATAAAACCATCCAATGAATTGGATTTGAGGGTCATCTAAATATAAGTGTGTAACATATAATATAACACATCAATACCTCAGTCATAACTTCATTGTTTAGTGAATAACTCAATCTTCATTGATTTTTATTGAGTGTATTATCATTTTCATCATAGAAAAGTGTTTATATGTTTTTTTCTTCCAATAATGAAACCAATAAAATATAAAATATACAGAATAATTTTACATCAACAATCTTATTACTGATAAATTAAAATACGAAAACCAAACAAATTATGTCCCCCTATTGGGCATCATATTGATAGTCATCTTAGAATGGAAGAGGTTATCTATGGATTTTCATCATCTCATACTCCCTTCCACAAACTACATCCATTCAGTCTTTCTCAAATCCAAATTTCTAATATAATAATTATATTTTCATGTTCACTTCATAAACCTGCCTATTTTTCTCTATTCCTTCTCTGAATTTGAGAGGACATGGTACTAGATCACACTCAAAACATGAATAATCTTAGTCTTCTTCTCAAAATATGTTCTTGAATGTGCTTGTGGAAAAATAAGAAACTTTTCTTTTAAATTATGATCACACATTTATTGGATTCCAATGGTCTTGGATAATGTTATATGACAATCATCAACTCTATTGATCTCCATAATAATAGTATTTTGTTACTACAAGTATTGAAGCCTAAAAAATATTTTTCTAGAATTTCGGTATTTTCTCCTTGGATTTTTGTGTGGTTCATCTTGAATGTGGATCAAATGTATCAATTTATATGGATCTTCATGGATTCCTCTATTAAATAAGATATGGGTGTAGTTTATGAAAAAAAATTATAATAAATCATAGTGAAGATGGTCTCAAATTTAACACCACCTTTGTTTATATAAAATGTGAACCATGGGAAAGGGATATTTTATGGTCAAATCAAAAATATTTAAACATATGAGACCTGGCCAGGTTTTTGCGATGTTTTTTTTAAAATGATATTGGAAGGGTTAATGATTAAAAGAGGAGGTTTATATATATATATATGGATTATAAAGAGTTTGTATCCTTTATTTCTATGGATTTATTAATTAGGTTGAGTTTTATGGGATAATAATATACTAGGTGTAACAAACAAGGGTAAAAAACAAACATTGTTCTGGTTTTATCATTGTTTAGCGAATATCCATGATATTTCTAGTTTCACATAAGAAAGGATTAATCATCTATTTCATTTAATATCAGTTCACCTTCTGATTCTCATTAAAGTGGTTGTTGGTTGTTTAGGAAACATGAATTTTTTCTTTTCCAATAATTTTTCTACTAATATGGATTACCAAATGGTAGATAGTATATCCTGTAATAAAATGGTTCATGGTATCTCATGGATATGATTTTATAATAAGTGAATTTTTTTGAAATGGGACATCTAGTCATTGTATGCTCATAATCCCTCTTAGTTTACTAATTTGGAATGAAAACAAGAAAAATATTTACTAGATTATAACCTGGTTTTAAGATGACTGGGATGATGAGATCTTTAGTGACCTCATCAGTAAGAAGAACCATCATAGTGAATTTTTGTTGAATATGTATGATTTTTTCCTAATAACGAATGGGAATCCTAGATTATGGAAGGTGATAAAAAAGTAGAATTTTTTGGCTAGTATTAAATTAAAGAAATATCGAATTATCCCTAATATCATCATAGAAGATGGTTATTTTCTAATTATCCAAGGACTATTGGTTATATAAATGTGAATTATATAAAATCCATTATTTTTTATTTTATCATAGTATGAAGGGTGGTCTTCCAAAGATTCAGATGAACTTTTTATTGTATTCCAAAAGTACTCTATAATTCAATCAATGGCTTTTTTCAAGGAGATCATGTAAGATCTAGAAATATAAGAAGTGATCAAATTAGTTTACTAGAATAGTCCACCTGGTCCATATAGTTTTATAGTAGCATTTTATATTTCCACTATTGAGCTTATCAAAGGAGAACTCATTGGATCAATCCATGATATTTTTCAGTGAGGATCATTACCTTAGGTGATATTAGAATCATTTCTCCGGATTATTTCAAAAGTGAAAGACCCATAATCTCCCAATTAATTTCAACACATTAGTATGTGTATGATTTATTATAGAAACATGTATAGTATTATCATTTATAGGTTGTATAAATATCTTCATGACTAATTTTACACAGAGAAACAGACTTTTATCAAGGGAAGGTACCCCCAAGCAGAAAATGGATTTGGTCAATAAAAGGTTTTGGACCTCAACAATATGATAAATGGTTATAATATTGTAGTAAATATTGATATGGATATGGTGTATGATAAAAGGAAATTGGGATACGTTTTCTGGGTGATGGACTTCCTAGGATTATTTAATTTGGTTCATGACATATTTTTCATTTTTTAGCACCCCTTGGTTCTCAGGGTCTTCAATATGAAAAATAATTGGGTTTTTAAATCAATTTATTGTCATTTATAGGGATACACCTTCTCACCTAATATTTTCATCATGGTCTAGGACCCTATTTGTATACTTCTTGAAAGATTATGTGTAATGTTTATATTCTTACCATCAAATGAAGAAATCTATTTATTGGTGTCTCTCAACTTCTTTATGCACATGATATGATCTTATAAATTAATGGATTTTGTATACCCATCAATGGATATCATATTTTTTTAGATAATATAACATATAGAGTTGGTAAAATCAATCATGATAAAAGTTGTTTCAATTTTTATGGGTATATTTACATATCTATGTCAAAAAAGATAAAATAATTACTATATTTTAGAGAAGATAGTTTCCTTTGCATTACCTAGGAGATCATTTTATTTATGAAGTTTATGAATATTAAACTGCGAGGAGTATTTAAATAAAATCACCAGGTGTATCAATAATAATAATAAATGGTTCCCTTCTTTCAGGGTAAGAATATAAATTGTGGAATCTGTCCTCCTACCAATCCCAATTCATGCTTTATCAGTCCTAATGACTCATAATGCTATGATATTAGAATTTTGAGAAGATCATATTGAATTTTATCAAGGATTCTCTCGGTGAGGGAACAAACCTCTAGGGATTTTGGAAGAGGATGACCATACTTAGGTATGCTGAAGTCATAAATCTTTATAGTGTGTATGGATCAATGAAATCTATACCTGAAATGTTTCTATGAGTGGTCCTTTAAGGCCACTTCCCTTGGTGTAAATTTATTAAGAGAAAATATTGTTATGTTATTAAGGTTCTAAGGGTGATGTTTGTGTGTCTATGGATGTCTCCTTGGGGGAATATTTTGATACCCACCCATCATTCATGGTGTATTATAGAATGTGGTGGCACCAATTAATGGTTCAAAAATGGAAAGGTCCACCTATTTGAATCCCAGGACGCCCAATTCTGTGTATTTATATTTCTCTAGTGATCCAAAATCTCACGTTAATTATATTCACCCTCAGACTTCGACTATTTAAAATCATTGATAACATAGATCACTATTTTTAATGATACATTTTTTTCACTAAATCACAAGTGAGATTTTCTTAACTAAGGTTTATAGGTATGAACATCCAAACACTAACTCTATCAATGATGGTACGAATTTATATTTGGTGTAATTTATTTCTTAGAAATTATAACTTCTTGATTTGGAGGATTTATAATCATTGAATTCATACGGATGAGGAGATCCTATGGAAGGGTGTCTATCTTGAATTGAAGAAGTGGTGATTCCAAAACACATGTGTTGAATTGATAGACCTCTTTTTTATGGTAGTGACTAGACTTCATCGGTTTGGATGAAAAATGAAAACATTATCATTATGGGAATGTATCTCTACATAGATATTAATTTATTCTAGAATTGTTTACTAGGTGTTGGCTTCAATAATGAAGAGTGTAAGGTTAGGTATTTGATGATGTTTGTGGGATGCTGGACAATATGAACAGTATGAAATAAAGAGAATAGTGAAGGTACCCATAGTTCTTCATTGTAAATATGGATAGGTCCATTTGTCTAGTGGTGGTTCTTGGATCACCTATCAAATAGTGGGATAATAATATGTTCTTGAAGATTCTTATTTTTTTTGGGATAAAATTATCTATCATACCTAATGTTTAGGACATACCATACTAAGGATATGGTTTACTTGAAATCCCCCTAATTTTTTTCTCCAACTCATTGTGAATTGATTGTACATACGTGGAATGACGAAATGAGGAGGAGGAGTTCTGGGTCACAGTGGTTTTGTTCTCATAGAATTAAAAAGCTTCTATGGTAAAGGATATTATATCATGGTTGATTCTATCACTCTTCTTAATGGGATGGGCACATGCCTTTCTGATAACTTATCACCTTCCACTATCAAAACTGACTATGTATTTGTTCATAACTCTATATATGGAATGGATACCAACCCTATTACATCATGTACCAAATCCTAATGTGAATAATTAATATTACTATAATGTGAGTTCCCATCACACATGGAATGAAGGTAAAATGTGTTATAATTTTATACTCTATGGGAATTCAGGAACAACCGAAGATTATTTTCTCTAGCTTGGGAACCCTTCCCTCTAGATGTGTTGGTCTTTTACGTGAGGATACCCTTGGCAGAAATTATTTTATACCCCCCCTAATCCCCTTGTTTTATGTTATAACTTTGTCCAATATTTGTGGCATTGTCCTGTGTCTTTAAAAAATAATAATAATAATTTTTATTTAAAAATTTGATATATTTGAATATCAATGATATTTATGAAACCCACCACTTTCTATTTTTTAATCATCAAATCAAGGATAACCCTTATTTAATATGGTTTACATTGTCATATATTACATTCTCCCTAGATCAACAAATGTACATTAATTTTTATTGAACAAGAAATACTTTTTTTGAATATTTATATTTCAAAAAACTCATACTTCTATGAAACAATCCATATAAAAATAATATTAAATAAAAACCTATGTATTGGATATAAATCACATAATAAAATTTATCAAAATATTATTAAATAATACTATTCTTGTTGTCTTTTACAAAGATAAATTTAAAAATGAAATAAAAAACAATAATTTAAAATATTATATGGATGATAATGACCAAGAGTTTAATTCACAAAATATTATCTCCATAATCAAAACTCTTTATAAATTTATCCACTTACATCTATCCCTTTCCCTAAGTAAGCTACAACTTTGATAAAAACAAAAATTCATCTATAATGATTTATAGATGCATGGGGGTGAGAAAATAAAATATAGTAGGATTGTTTCTATTTGAAACAAATTTAACAAGATTATCGAGGATTAGTTATAATTCTGTTGAATTTTTATAAAAAATTAATTGACTATGAGAAATATATTAATTAATATGAAATTAATATTTCAATATATATTGAAGATATAATCCCCTCAAAATGAATTATTTTTCATTTTTAATAATTCATACTACCTTTAACACTAACATTGTGACAATTCATAAAACCCTGTTGGTTTTGAATATAAATTCATATTTCTATACATATACTATGTATGTATGTGAAAATTTTGACTTTTGATCAATTGAGTATCTTATTTGGATTCTGACTATGATTGTCTTACGTGAAATGATGAATAAATATATGCTTTATATTCTATGATCCCCCAGGGAATATTAATCTTTTAGAACCCATAAATGAAATTGAAATTATTTTTCACCAACCCATACATTATTCAAATTATATAGATTTGGATAACAGCTATAAATACTCAAATTCATATGTTATCCTAATTTCATCTCACAAACATCCAAATTTAATTTCTAGTTACATTAGTTTCTACCAATTATATTAACCATCAATTTAGAAACAATTATTTATTGGTTAAATATTAATCTTGACATAAATAATTTATTATATTGTATAAAAATTAATAATAACACATTGATAAAAGATCAATATATTGAAAATAAAAAAAATAAGTGTAATATCAATTTTTATTAAAACCAAGGAAAATAATAAGAATTACCATATTAATATAATCGCATGTTTGAATATGAAATTGGGTTTCTAAAATATTTCATATATGTAATATAAGTATTATAATAAAAATATATAATTAATAGTGGAAATAATCGAAGAAAATTTAATAAATTTGTTGGTTATATATTCCATTAATATAAACTATGTAATAAATAATAATATATTTTTTAAATTAAAAAAATACATTACATTAATATGGGGAAATATTTGGTTAAAGGATTCTAATTTTAATGTTATAGTTCAATGGAAAACCAATGAATGGTATGGGTTCACTATTTCCCTCGGAATCCAGGGATGATCGCCTTGATGGAAGGTTCAAACATTCTGATCGGTTTCTAACAGGTTTGATCGTAGAACCGGAAACATCAAATGATTCCACATCCATTCGGACCTACTTACCAAAGGTCGGTGCTCATTAGTTTGTGGACTTATGAGGCTTAGGAATTTTCATTGGTCGAGAGGATGGGAGGTCGGACTCATCACACCTTTTTGAGGGGAATTATTGTCTACTCTGGGACTCTCTTTATAGATATAAGTTAAGTTCATGAATCCTTATTACATTACCAAGTATAAAATGTGCTTTCCCTCAGATCTGATAATCAATGATTAAATATGTAGGAAATTTAGAGATTCTTTTGTAAGTATTCTAGGTTCCTCATCGATAGAGAATCATCTGTATTTCTTAGAGATTATGGGTCAATAGTACCCTTCGACACATTTATATAGAAGTCTCTTGGTCATTATGATGACCATGCTGATTTTGAAGCCACTCAGTGGGGTACTTGAAGTTTATTGTCATTCAGAAGGACATGGATTATTTTAGATTTGGGATCGAACCCGAAGATGGGCTACCTACGTATCCTTTGTTTAGAAAAGGAATCAGAACCCACGTAGTTCGAGTAAGGGAGTATGCTGTTTATGATTTATGGCTCAAAAAAGGATGTCACAATTACTTTTACACTCTAATATCACGTGATTCATGCTCGTTGTGAGAAAAAAGATGTATTGGTAAAAAATTAGACAATTGTTCCATGAAAGATGCAATCATAAGAAATAATGTGGGGCTTCTATATGTATAACTGCCCAGATAAATGAAGGTTAGGATTTACTTTTAGGGATGAAATCCAGGAACATGTTCTATAAAGGTATATGTGCTTCATGGAGATTTTGAATACTCTAACTTGGGGCTTACTTCTGAAAAGGATGCCCAAATTAAGAGAATACTTATGATTGGGTTTTACTCCTGAAAAGGAATCCCATATCAAAGGTAAATTAGGACTGGTTATGAGAAATTAAGACTGAGGCTTACTCCTAAGGAGGATGCCTAGATTTGAGACTGGGGATTACTCCTGAAAAGGAGGCCCAGGTTACGGGAATTAAGGCTTGGGGATTACTCCTGAGGAGGATGCCCAAATTAGGGGACTGGGGATGATTCTTGAAGAGGATGCCCATATTTGAGACTGGGGCCTCCTCCTGAAAAGGAGTCCCATGTTAAGGGATATGGGGATTAATCCTAAATATGATGCCCATATTTGAGACCAGGGCTTACTCTTGAAATTGAGGCCCAGGTTAGGGGATCTGGGGCTTACTCCTAAGAGGATGCCCATACTTGAGACTGGGGCTTACTCCTGAAAAGGAGGCCCAGGTTAGGGGATTTGGGGCTTACTCCTAAGAGGATTCCTATGTTTGAGATTGGGGATTACTCCGTAAAGGTGGCCCAGGTTAAGGATTCTCTCATCTTAAAGGATGAGGTTGAATGAATGAAATCTCAATCTTTAGTGACATAAAGATGTGAAAATCACTAGGTTTTGAGAGATATTCCACAGAATTCCTTTCAGAAAATGAAGTCAAATAAATTAATCATGCCATAAATGGCTTTGGAGAGTGTCTTGATGACTGAATCTTGAATAGGAAAGGTGTAATGGCTTAAGAGGGGTGAAATGGACAAGAAAGGCACCCAACAAGGAAGGGGCATGCAAGTCCTGGAAGGCGCGCAGGTACTGCGTGGGCACGCAAGTTTTGGTCATGTAGGTATACGCCTGCGCGACACATGATGTACTTGCACGACGGTTAACCAGAAGGGTAATACTTGAGAGACTCTTCATTAAAGCATTTAGAATCCTCTTCAGGTTCATCCAGAAGAGGGGCGCACAAGATCTACTAATGGAGTAAGGCGGTGCGCAAGTGCGGCCCTATTCCCTTAAGGTCTGGCCACTAAGGCGCGCACGTGTTGATGAGTTTCAACACTTAGGCCTTCCTCCCCCTCTATAGATATTCCGTAATAGGTAATAAATATCCTTAGAAGTGTTTCAGAAGCTTTGGGAAGAGACTAGGGCGCCGGGAGCTCAAATCTGAGTTTCTGGAAAAAATACTCTCCGAATGGGGGGCCCACAAGGTCTATTTATAGGCAGGAGAAGACCCGGGGCAGTTACCACTTAGGTCGCACAAGTCACTTGTGCGACCACTAGGCGTCGCGCAAGTGGACTTGCACGACATTGATAGAACTTGCGTGGAACATGGGATTTTGATCCTTTGGCCATGCCTTTTTCAATTTTTGATATTTTCTTCAAAGTATGGATCAATTTGTGCTAATTCATTTCCCTTTTTCAGTCGTTAGACTCTTTGACGGAAAGGAGCATCAACAAAAGTCCCCCCTCAGAGTTGGATCCGAAAGAAATGAGGATTTGACTCTGAGGAAATCAAAGACATCCAAAGGAAAGGTGGCACACAAGTCTTGATGGCGCAGAGGGCGATGCGCAAGTGCGCATCGCGCAGGGCCTGGGCGCACTAGGAGTAGGTGCACAAATAGGCCTCTTGGCCTATAAATATACAATCCTTGGCTGCGCATCGCATCTGCTTCCTAATTCTCAAGCTCTCATCGTGCATGTTATCTTTGCCGTGCAAGTCTCTTCTTTCCGTTGTTTCCTTGTCGCCGCGCTGCTGTCTAGGTATCTGTACTTGCACGGTTTAGACTTTCGCAACAAAAACTAATGCGGAAAAAGAACACTTGCGCGCCAAGTGTAGACTTGCGTTCCTTAATGCCTTAGCCATTTTTTTCAAATTTCTTTCACAAAGTTTATGAAAAATCAATCCATTTAAGAGTTAATTTATTCAACTCTTGTGCCTAATCAATGGCTCTTAGACCTGGAAAAGTTGATGAACTGGATAGAAAGTGGATATATGATATGATGAACATCATTGGCCATGATTATTATACTATAAAAGATAGCACTCTTACGGATTTGGCTACGTATCTGAAGAAATATCATCGTGACATCCCACAGAGCACTTATCTGCCTTTGTATGGTTATGGCCATCTACGAGAAGTCACCATTCTAGAAGCAAAGAACTATCTTCCATTTTCGTGGTTACAGTATTACACCAACTTTGCTTCAGCAAATATCTCATGTGGATGAGTATTTCTAAGTGCTGGAACAGTGGAGAAGGCTTACGTGATGCATCATAGCCCTTGCACACCAGATCTGAAAAATCATACACCTGAGTTGCCACCACATTTTCATCCTTCAATCTTCCGAAATGCTCAGATGGATCAATCCAAATGCTGGAATAAAAGTTGGGACTTCTGTCCTGGGGGAGGCATGAAACCAACATGGATGTGGGCATACTGGGTGCAACAAACCTGTGTAGATTTTGTCGAGGATCTGAAGGGAGCTGCAATATACGAAGCTATCTGGGATGGGAATACATATGTTTATAGACATGATAACTTTGTGCCGGAGATACTCAGCCACTGTAGCCCAGCAACTAATTATTTCCATCTGACTCATGGAGAAGTAAGCATCAGTCTGTGGGATGTCCACAAGATCTCAGGGGCTCCAATTTTGGGTGATATGTATGATGAATTAATTCCTCCCAAGGTAACTTGGAATGATTCAGAGAAAAATCATGCTTTATCTCGGGAATTATTTTAGATCTTCCACATGCAAAAGAGTTCAGAGACATCATTAACTCATTCTATAAAGGATATTCATCCGGAGGAATGGATGAATATATTTATTATTGGGAACAAAGAGAGGGAGCTAAAGGAGAAGGAGCCGAAAGAAAAAGGATCCAATAAAAAGAAATCCAAGGATAAGAGGCCCAAACGTCCTACCACCTTCCCAAAACCTGAGAAGAGGGGTTCTCCTGGCACATTCTGGGAAACTCTAGAAGTAGGAGAGTTCGAGAAGTGGGGATATGAAGTGAATCAAATAATTCCAATGAAGACTTGTCGGGCGGGATTCTTGGAAATGTGGATTATTGTATATCTCTTGCCAGTTAGGGATTCTAAGGGAGGCATCAGGCCAGGGACCTTCATCATTGGGGCAAAGATGGCTAAGGAAAAAATGGTTGGGTTGGATACCCCCATTTTAGAAAAGATTCACAGGATTTTACATCATGTATTCATGGGTAATTCTACTTTAAGAATATTGGGACCATTCCAAGTTTTATGGGGATGGATCGCCACTTACTTCAGGACTTATAATGTACAGAATGGATTACAAATTCCTGGAAGTTCTTTTAGGCCGTCAGTGCAAGCATTCTATGGAGTTGCTCCATTAGATGTTAATGCCTATGACATGAAAGTGAGGCTGAGCATGTTTGAGGAATTAAACTTCTTTCCCTATGGAGGTCCGCCAACCGGGCGGTTTGTTGATAATGGAACAACCCATTTGGATTTGAGGGTATACATGCTAGCTTGTAGGGATGGTGTGCTAGTTGCCAGGATTGACGGAGAAATCATATGCGAGGCCTACTCACCAAATATATTTGCACGTAAATTCAGATGTTTGCAACAGATTGTTGTATCTCCATCAGTACATATCAGGTTAGAGCAACATCCGATGGTTTCTCAGCAACTATGGCTGCTGACATCAAGGGACAAGACTGGGGCAGTATTTGATCTACTAGTTGAAAAAGAGGCACATAATTTGACTACATATTATGCTGAACACTGGATAGCATCATACCCCAAAGAGATATTGAATCACCCAGTTTATCTGGTGGGGAAAAGGAATAGGACTGTAGAGAAAGAAACCCTTCTCATGAAGGTGATGCTTCCACACCTGAAGATGATTCGATAGACTCCTCCTCTAGAACTGATTCACCAGATTCCCATGATGGGGATGATGAGGCACAACCAGCGGCAAAGCGATTTCATGCCCAATATAATCGTCCAGTCAGAATTAAAAGACCCACTCCATGAACTCCTGGTGAGTTACTTCATTGTAGTAATTTAATCACTTCTACTTTATAAAGCAATAAGTATTTATTTCTTATTCTTTATCTTTAGTTGCAGGAGATGGGAAGAAATTGAAGTAAAAAATTGTAGGACCTTCCTCGCAGCCTTCATATCTAAGACCAGAGGCTGTCCAGCTATGGAAGATTTTATACTGTGGTACTGAGACCGCCTGGATGGATTTGTGTGAGGGCCTACAACTTCTCGGAATAGGTAATCTTATGGATTCTACAAATCTTCAATATGAGGATAACCCCAATGAAGTGTAGGCTTACATCAGAGATCAAGAAATGCTCATATATGCCACTGATGAGTCTGTTCCTGTCACCAGGTGGGTGAGGGAAATGATTCATCGTCGCGCCACTGTGGGGGCTGGTGGTTCTGGAGATGAGGAGTGGCATGAGTATGTGGCCCCTGAAGATGTAAGTTTGTTTTCCTTATTTGCTTTGAAACTTGACTTCAGTCGAAGCTTTGTTACTTAATGAAGTTATTTTCTTCTTCTTGCAGCTTGCAAAGAAAGGAACTCGGGTTCCTTCACCATAGTATAGCCCTGGTGGTACTGCCATCAGGGCTGCTGCTGATTCTCCTCGTGAGCCAGGCAAGATATCTCCAGGCCAGCATGCCATGAATGAGGCGCTGGACATAGCCTTCCATTCGCCAATCCAAGTGCCAATAAAGGAGACTACCGATACTCCCAAAAAACCAAAGAAGAAAAGTCAACGAAGGAGGAAGTCCACAGCTAAATGTTTCATTAGCAGCGGTAAGTCCTTCATGTAATCATGAGTTTATACTCATGAACACATGGTTACTCATATTTCTGGGGATTATAGGGGATTCTTCAATTTACACCTGAGGTAAATGACTGATCCTCCTTCAAAGACCACAGAGGGTGCTATGGAACAATCACAGATCCAAGCTGACTTGGCTGCTCTTAGAGAAGAGCTAGCATCTATTCTCAGTATCCCTCCTGCTGCTATTGCAAGAAGAGAAGAACATCATTCTGGTAAGTCAACAATGCTTCATAAAAATGTTGAACGAAACAACGACTGACTTCCATTTTGTGATACTTCAGGTTCAACTATTGCATTAGAGCTTATGACGACTGTTGCAACTGATGCTGTGATTATATCTAAAGATGTTGTCCAGAGTCAGGGGTTGCAGGACATAAGTCATCAAGAATATGTAACAAACGCTCCCACTGGTGAGACTAACCAGGATTATGAAATATCATTGGATGAAATGATGAATCATGGCATGACTTTCGAAGAATTTTATGATCATTCTAAGTTGTCATGTGATTTAGAAGACCATGGGCGTGAATGATATCCTTCGCCCAATATTTTTTTTTTAAATTTACACTTCTAATCATGACTGAAAATAACATGCAGTTTCTTCCATAGAAGCTGCAGAACTGCCAATGTCTGAAGAGGGTGTGGACATTGATGTCAACCCTACCATTGCAGAAACATTAGCTCAAGTAGAGCTAAACCCAGTAAACCCTCCTAAGACCCATCATGAAGATCCTGTTTAAACTAGGAAAGACAGGGAGGAGTATTCTCAGGTTGCTGACCCATCGTCTTGTAAGGGATAACAATAGTTGTGATTGTACTTAATTTTCAAGACAATCGATTCTTTTGTTATCCTTTGAAGCTAACCAGCACTTTCAATTAATCATGTAGGGCCGTCAACTGTAGTGGCTAGGTCTGGAGGTGAGGCCTCATCCTCTGCCCCCATGGGAATTGAAATCCAAGAAGCACAATACAGGGGGAAAGAGCAGAACATGGCACTTCCTTAAGTGCATTAATCCCAGATTACCTGCCCCATGTGATGATGATGTTGAATCAGACCCAGATATGCTTAAATCGTTCAGCATTTCACGACGCAAGGCATGGAACAACATATGGAAAATCATATCTTAGGTGCCTTTAGAAGAATTATCATAAAAAATTCCTCGATTGTCCTCCCAATTTGTCATACTAGGACTTGGTGGTTTTGGATATGAATGATCCATACCACAGTGAAACAGATCATCTTCAGGAGGGAGCAGTATCAAAAGTTCCGCGAAGATCTGACCAGGGTGAAATTTTTAGTTAAAATCGGCGAATTTGAGGCTGCGGTATCCCATGCTGAGGCGGATTATGCTTCCAAGATGAAGGAGATGAAGCATAAAATCAAAGAAAAAGTCATCCAGCAGATGTACCTTCAGCAACAGTTGGATGCTGTTACTGGGCAACTTGATCAACTCAATAATTCACTAGAGGGAGTTCAAACGAATGGTATGAAGACCATTGCGGATGCCAAGAAATAACTCCATCAGGATGAATAGAGAGAAGTTGGTCAAGTGCATGAGCTTCAAGTAGCTGCTGATGAAGCTCAGGATGTGGTTCATCAATTGAAGACTTATATGTTGAAAGCCTCTTGTAATTCTTGAAAAAGAGAAGAGACTTTAATCTGTGGATGTCCTTCTAACTCTTATGTATCAATGAAAAACACTTTCATCTTCACTAATTTGTACCTGGATTATCTTTCACTACTTTCTTTAGATTTTACCTAAGCCAATGGGCCTAGTAAGCATAGTTTGATTTTTACTAGGATTAATGTAAATAACCCTACAAACTTCAAAACTTTTAATTTCTCAATGTTACCTAAATCATACTAAATGTATGTTTAGTGAGCTGGAACTTGACTTTTATTCAAAGTTCCTTTTTCTTTTGTGGGCTGTTTAAAGTCATGCACATCACACATAAAAAGGCTAATGTTTAAGGTCGAAATAGATTTGACCTAAATGGATTAGAATTGACTCAATTCCCTGAAAACTCATCTGAAAACATAGTACCATACTCAAGTATGAGGGAAAATATGTAAACTATTACTTAAGAATATTTGAATCTGAGGAATGATATGAAAAGGAGCTAAAATGAATTAGAAGAAGTAGTTCCCATGAATGAAGTTACCATTATTTAACAAACTCGTTAGGGGGTTGAATTATGCAGGGCCACCTAAGGGCATTGGCTGCATAGATAAATAAAATAGTATCTTTTGGCTAACAAGTCTGTTATGTAGACTGTTTATGCAAGGCCACCTATGGGCACGTGCTGCATAGTCAGGCAAAAGAACTCTCAGAAATTTACTATCCTAGTGCTAAAAGCCAGTGTAAGTTTATGGATATTCAAATCTTCCAAAGTATAGAGTTTTCTATATGGAAAGAGGTACATGAATATGGAGAAGATATTTCTAAACAAGATTATCGAAGAACTGGTTGAATATCACTCCTACGAAGGACTGCCCCAAATGTAGGGAAGGAGAATATAAGCCATAGACTTGAATACTTTCAGATCATGAAAAAGGATATGGGACAAGTATGTTAAGGATGGATATTTTTGTTGATCCCTATATACTGTAATTTAAGACAAATAAGGAAAAAAGAGGCATTCTTCCCAAGAATGAAGTTACCACTATCCGAAAAACCTGTTAGGGGGTTGAATTATGCAAGGCCACCTAAGGGCATTGGCTGCATGTTCAAATAATAGTATCATTTTCCTAACATTTCTGTTATGTAGACTGTTTATGCAAGGCCACCTATGGGCATGTGCTTCATAGTCAGGCAATAGAATTCTCAGAAGTTTGACATTTTTGTGACTAGAAGTCATGAAAAGGGTTATGAGAATCTTAAAATATTTAAGGGTATGATTATGACACATAAATATGGTTATTGTTCAATGTATATAGAGATACACAGATCAATTCTAACCATAATCATGTTGTGGCTGGGTCCTGAATTGAAACATTGGACTTCACTAAATATCCCATAAGGATGAGAATCAAGCCATACATATTTCTTAAACTACAGTTTAATGTCATGTGGGACAAAATGATTAGAGATCTTAGTTTAGGGTCATAGAGCTTGGACCATTGTAAGAAATACACACTGTGTGTTTTCATGGGGACTTTTCAGCCAAGGGACTGAAAGTGGAATTTGTGGTTAGGCCCAAAGAATTGGGGCTGGATTTGAGGGAAACTCGAACATTCCTACGTATCCCATAAGGATGGGAATCAATCCCACGTAGTTCTAGAAATACCCTTTGTACAAATTTGGATCGTACATATGATGGGTGAAAGGGGACTTTAATACAATGTTAGTTTAACCCAAGATAAAAGGTTTGGGCATTGCCATGTATGCATGTAGTCTTTGAAATGAAACATGATTGAAAAATCAATGTAAATAATGGTTCCCACTCAGGTGAGGGTATCAACGAATATTGTAGTTTATTGTCATACTGGACAAAAGTGTTGTATAGTTTAATGTCGTATAACAAGGACGAATGTAAACCAATGTAAAGATATTGATTCTAGGGGCGGTTTCATGAATCAACATCGTATGAGATGGAGGTGAACCGATGTGAAGAGATTGGTTTTGGGATTGAACCTTGGGAGGATGCATACATACCCAGCCTACAAGGCAAGGATCAAAGTCCGTGTAGTTCAATTAAAGAATGAATTAATGATCAAGTTGTTCTTGGGGACAACGACCTAAAAAAATGTTGTTGGGACTTACACATGGTTAACGGCCCGAAGAGAGTTTTATGGTTGAGGTTATATCTAAAATCACGTGAGTCATACTCGGTGTGAGAAACAAGAGGTAGAATCAACCGTAATGATACACAGTTTAACGTCATGTAGGACATATGAAGGGACTATGCAGTTTAAAGTCTTACATTTAGGACTATTGGTGCTGCACAGTTTAGTGTCATGTAGCATGGACAATGTACAGTTTAATGTCATATAGGAAGTATCACGGACCTTCTGTATAGTTTAGCATCATGTAGTTAGGACGATGTGGATAATAGAGTTTAACGTCATGTTGGATGAAAGGGGGACTGTGCAGTTTAATGTCATGAAGTGAGGACAAAAGAGTACACCATTTATCATCATGTTGGACACATTGGGGAATTTTTCCACAGTTTAGCGTCATATTGGACGAAATTGAAAATAGTTTAAGGTCATATGCACGGACCATGGATGGTGCAGTTTAATGTCATGCTAGACAAAAGTGTAGTTTAAGGTCATACATGACCTTTGATGATTATGTAGTTTAACGTCTTTCTGGACGTTAGGGACTTTTATACAGTTTAGTGTCATGTAGTTAGGACGTCACAGTTTAATGTCTTACTAGACATAATGGACTTGCAATCAGTTTAGGGTCATATGCATGGACCATTGATGATGCAGTTTAAGGTCATATAGGACCTAGTTGCAGTTTAAGGTCATATTGGACCATTTAGGGAACTTTTTCACAGTTTAACGTCGTGTGGGATGAAGTTGCAGTTGAAGGTCATACTGGACCATTTCTGTATAGTTTAACGTCATATAGAAAGGAAGAACTGGTGCCGCATAGTTTAGTGTCATGTTGCAGGGACAAAGTATTTACTTTGAACTTTAAACAAAATTATTCTTGAAAATCTGGCATTGGTTGGAGTAGTGATGAGTTATCCAACCATTGAGATTAATGAATAAGCTCCTTTGGAATAGACCCTATGTATTAAATAAGGTCCTTCCCATTTTGGTTCATGTTTGGGAGGTTTCTTTCCTGGTATCATTGGAGTTCTGAGAACTAATACCAATTCTCCCTGAGTGAATGAACAAAGACAAACTTTTTTGTTAAAAGCTTGTGCTATTCGATTCTGATAGACTTGCAGGTGGTGCAAAGTGCACAATCTTTTCTCATATAACTATTCCAATTCATTCAATCCCTTTTTATATTGCTCATCTGTAGATTACTGATCGCAAATGGCTACTCTGAGCGAGGGTAATTGAACTTCAATTGGCAATACTGCTTCCGTTCCATATACCAATGAATATGGAGTTGAACGCGTTGCAGTGTGGGTGGTAATCCGATAAGCCCATAAAGTGTGAAAGAGTTTATCAGGCCATGACTTCTTATCTTTATCCACCATCTTTTGTAGTATATTTGAAAGAGTCTTGTTTAAGGCTTCTATCTGGCCGTTGGCCGCTGCATGATATCGAGATGAATGGTTGGATTTGATGTTGTATTCTTGATACAATTTCTTCACCTCAGATGAACAGAAATTGGTGCCATTGTCCGTCAATATGATATGTCGGACACCAAATCTGGTAATGATGTTAAACTTGACGAAGCTAACAATTAATTTAGAACTAACTTCCTTGAGAGGTATTGCCTTTGCCCATTTGGAAAAGAAGTCAGTAGCAGTAAGAATGTACTTAAACTGCTTGGTCGTAGCCGAAGGGTATGGTCCCACCACATCCATTCCCCATGTGGAAAATGGCCATGAGTATTTAGCTATATGAAGCAACTCTAGAGGTTGATGAATGATGTTGGCATGAATGACACTTCTTTGTGAAATCAACACAATCTCGTATCATTGAAGGCCAAAAGTATCCATGCCTTAGAATTTGATCTGACAATCTATGTCGAGACTGGTGGGAACCACAGACTCCTGCATGCACTTATTCCATGACAGCCATTGTCTCTTCACCATCAATGCATCTGAAGAGAACTCCATCAAAACCACATTTGTAGAGAATTTTCTCTAGGTGATATGGGCTATCATAAAGAGTAAAATTGACCACACGTCGCCAGATTTGTTCTTTCTTGGCTCTATCAGGTAGAAGTGTACCATTTTGAAGGTATTCCCTGATAGGTGACCTCCATCCTGTAGTATGACCATGAAGTTCAAGAATGGGACTAATTTCATTAATTTCCTCTATTCTGATTCGAACATAAGGTGAAATTGCACGATGGTGTCAGTACTGATGGTTGTCTCATCCCGATTTGGATCTGCCAGAGCTGTGGCTATATTAGCCAACGCATCAGCTTGAGAATTTTGTGATCATGGGACATAAGAAAATGTCAGTTCTGAAGGGAATTATGCCATTAACTCTCTAACGTAATCATACAAAGGGATTAGTTCTTCTTTTCTAATGGCATAATCCCCATTGACTTGTTTGATTACCCGGTCTGAATCACACTTCACCTTTAAGTGATTCACTTGTGCTTGAAGTGCTAATTCCATGCCTGTGATAAGAGCTTGGTATTCGACTTCAGTATTGGTACCACCTTCCCACAATAAGAAGGAATAAGGTAACACTACCTTTTCTGTAGAAATGAGCACAATTCCTAAAACACCTTTGTTAAATTTTGGATTTTCTATTTTCTTCCCTGTTGGTCTTCTGGAAGCACCATCAAAATAAATTTCCCATGCTTGAGGAATTTCTTGAATATAGAGGACTTCCTCATCAGGGAGTTCAATATCTGAAGATGTGTCTTCCACTGAATGGTGTTCATCCAGAAAAACAGCCAGTGCTTGGCCCTTTATCGCGTTTTGAGACACATACTGAATGTCGAATTGCTGCAAAATAACTGCCCACCTTTCTAGACGTCCTGTAAGCATTGGACGACTAAGGATGAATTTGAGCGGGTTATTGCGAGATACCAATTGGACCTCGTGATGTTGTAGGTAATGTCTCCACTTCTGAACTGCAAGGATTAATGCCAGGAAGCACTTCTCAATACTTGAATATCGGGTTTCTACTTCAAGCATAGTTTGACTGAGATAGTAGAGGTTGTTTTCATTACCAGCATCATTCTTTGGAGCAACAAAGGAACCCAATGATCACTCTAGAGCTATCACGTAGAGGATAATTGGTCTTCCTTCAACAGGTGGCATGAGTACCGATGGACGCAAGAGCTATTTCTTGAGAATATCGAATGCTTTTTAACATTATTCAGTCCACTGGTAAGTGACTCCCTTCTTCATCAATTTGGTGAAGGGTAAACTTTTTCCTGCTAAATTGGCGATGAAACGCCGAATATAGGCTAAGTTTCCTTGATGTCCTCTTAATTATTTCAAATTTTGAGGAGGTGACATAGCATGTATTGACTTGGTCTTCCCAGGATCTATTTCAATACAACGATGGCGTACAACAAAGCCGATAAATTTTCTTGAGGTTACCCAAAAGCACATTTTAAGGAGTTCATCTTCAAATTATGTTGTCGAAGCTTGCATAATATGACTTCCAAATCAACCAAGTGATTAGAAAGTTGTTTGGATTTAACCACCAAATCGTCTACATAGAATTCAACAAACATCCCTAAGAAGGGTTTGAAGATACAATGCATGGCGCACTGATATGTTGAACCTGCATTCTTTAAGTCAAACGGCATTACCCGGTAATAAAACACACCCTGAGGGGCTCTGAAGGCTGTGGATTCCTCATCTTCTGGGGCCATTCAGATCTGATTATATCCAGAATATCCTTCCATGATGGAAAGTTCTTCATAGCCAGCTGTTGCATCAATTAAAAGTTCTGTAATCAGAACTGGGAAATCATTTTAGGACAATGCCGATTAAGATCTCTGAAATCGATGCAAACTCTAATTTTTTCATTATTATTTATTAAAGGGACAATATTATCCAACCACTTTGGATACTGAACTTCTCTGAAGAAGTTAGCTTTGATAATCTTATCCTCTTCAGCTTCAATTTTAGAAGCATAAGTTGGGTGTGTTCTTCTCGCGACTTGATTAAATCCTCTATGTTCTTCTGGTAAACTCAAATGATGAGTAGCAACATCTGGATAAATCCCAGGCATTTCTTTATAGTTCCAAGAAAAAATATCTCAATTTCTCTTTAGAAAAGAAATATACATTGCATGCTCTTCAAGGGTCACAGCCGCACTGATTAAAGTGGTCCGTGGATCTTCATTTGTACACAGATTTATTTCTCTGAGTTCATCCACAGTGGTAGAGATACACTCTTCAAATGATGGAGGGTAAATCTCTGAGATCTTCCTCTTCTTCTTCATCATGTGTTATTTATCCCGTTATTATTTTCATAGTATATGACAAAGCAGAATTTTCATGATCAGAATAGATGTCAAAATTTGCACATTTTGAAGAGGAAGTTTCCATTTTTGATCCTATTGATGATGAAGTGTTTTCTTTGGGTAATAAAGAGGAAATGATGGATTGAGAATAGACATCATTGTTGACCTCTAATGTTTCTATAACTTCTTCAGGGAAAATTGGAGAAGTATAGAATTGTTGGATTTCAGCAGATGAAATGAAGACATCACCATTTGTGCTTTCATTACTGCTTGGTGGGTTACAAATTTCTTCCATGTTGTCTGGCTCGATTGTCGTAATTGACATTACAAATATTTCCATAAGTTTATTTTGATTTGAGTATACCTTGTCAATTTGACTGATAAGCAACACATAATCTGTACTCACATGTGTAAATGGATTTACTGGAATATTCTCCAAACCATAAGGAGCAATAACTTTGGTAATTTCATTTGTTGTGGATTTCTCCTTTCCCTTCATGTGATATAATTCCACCCCAATGTATTGAGACTCACATTTCTTGAATGGGTCCTTATCACCATATAATGTTCCTACATGACCATCAAAATAGTATTTCAGACATTCATGGTATGATGAAGGGATAGCCGCATGCTAATGTAGCTAGGGTCTTCCAAGAATGACGTTGAAAGCTGAGTCTTGATCAACAATCATGAAATCTAAATTGGATACAAGATATCCAAAGTGATTTCTGAGTGTAACATCACCCAATGGTTCTTGTTCATTTTCGTCATATCCTTGTAACATCATGGTATAAGGAGAAAAATCAGATTCTGTAAGGCCTAATCGACGAAGTGTAAGAATGGGAATGAGGTTGACTCCTAAACCATTGTCAATGAAAGCTCTTCGGATGTCTACATCATTGACCTTTACAGATAAATACAAATGTCTGATATGCCCATGCACAATATCATCTTCATATTTATCAGTAAAAGATATTATTTCATGGCATTCTGCAGGATTATTCTCTATGTGATAGACTTCAACTGCAGCAATTTCAGTTTCAAACACCTGAGGACTTGACAAAGCCTCGATGAGTGCTTCCCAAAGATATTTTGACAGATTCAAAGCATCCAGAATTGTTAACATGGCTGATACATGGGCAAAGTGTTTCAATATATCATACTTTTGATCCAGAGGTCTGCGTTTCCCAACCTGAATATGTGGTTTAGCAGGTACCATGGAAGAAGATGCTTTGGAAGTTGATGCATATTGTATTGGGATAAGGGTTGGCAACATCCTTGGTTTTGTAAGATTAGACCAATTAGATCCATTTAATTTCTGAGAGGAAGAAGATGTAACCTTCAATCGGTCTTCCAAAATAACTGTGTCAGGACTGAATTTTCTATTGGTAGAAGAACTTGCTTGTTCTTACTGAGCTCGCTGAAGGGCTCTACCACGAGTTTCTGCTGCGTACACATTTCTAGCAGGGGTAGAATTGGAATAGTGACATCTAAAAGATCCATGTCGTCCCCTGTATCCTGAGCCCCTATAACTTCCTCTGATTCCAATGTTTGATACAGGGAATTCAGGCTCATTGAAATTGAAACTACGACTGGAATATGGATCTGTTAATTGAATCATATTAACAGAACCAAAGATTAACTCTTCGTCTGATGAAGACTCTGCCTAATTAGCCTGTTTAGGCTGTTTCATTTGGTGGGGTGGTGCCTGTGGCTTTGAATTTGATGGCATGAAGTACGCCAAAGTCAAAGACAACATAGGATTTGACACATACTCATCTTTTTCTGAATATTTTTCTTTCTTTGAATCATGTCATTTCATTGAGGACATTCCCACTGACAAAGAGGGTTTTGCCGCAACATTGATGGAATAAGACACAATTGGTTTCTTTAATTGTGTTCGTAAAATAGCATGATTTCGATTTATTATCTTTCTGACCATCCAATCAGCATACTTTTGTGCATTTTTTTCTTTTGACTTCTTGCCATTCACATTCCTCCTCTGGAACTGTTGCAGTAACACATGCTACCTGAGCTGAAGAACCTTTCAATTTGAATTTTCCTGAGTTGAACATCTTTTGCAGGAGGTCTTTGAAGACAAAACACTCCTGGATGGGACGCCCCAATATTTGATGAAAGGGGAAACAATTGGGATGGTCTTCATCTCCTTCTTTGTTTGGCCTTTTGGGCCTTGGCAATTGAACCAGATTATTTTCCAGAGCTGAAATGAAGTAACCATGAACTTTTTCATTTCACAAAGAGTATGTTTTGCTCTTAAAATCCTCAAATTGTTTTCGTCTTTGATCTCTTTGATCATCAAGACGAAATGACCTTTTTTGTTAGTGCTCGGGAGGTGGATCCCTTCGAGAAGATGATGGTTTTGAAGTAGAAACAGGTACAGGTGCTTGTTTAAGCATAATTGTAGCATTTTCTGGTCTACCCATTCTCCTTCCTGGAGCTGATGGAATTACACGAGATTTAGCCTTAGCCTATATAAGGGAATCTTCAATCTGATGAGCGATTGAAGTAAGGTCTCAAAACCCTCCTATGTATTTCACAAGGATTAATGGCGTGCATAATTCTTCATGCAGACTTTCCACACAGATTGGCAGTAATTCTTCTTGAGGGAGTGCTAAACTCAAGGAATATGTTAATCCCTTCCAGTGAGAAATGAACTCAGAGACTCTATCATTCTCCCTTTGCTTACAATTTGTAAGATCAAAAACTGTTGTCTTTGGAAAAGTTGAGCTGAACTGAAGGAGGAATTTTTGGCGAAGATCCTCCCATCCGGTAATTGACTGGGATTGCAAGATTGTATACCAAACAAAAGCTTGTACTTTTAAGGTTCACACGAAGCATAAGAGTATACCTGCTTCTTGCTGCTCTGGAGTTCCCATTATAGGATCGAAAAAAGACACGTAATGCGTCAAATGCTGTTCAGGATCGCCTGATCCATTGAAAATAGGGAATACATGATTCCCAAAACTGGATGGAGGAGAAATTGAATCTACCCATTCAGGGTAAACATTCTTTTCTGGTTGAACTTGCGCACGTTTCCCTTCCATAGTTTCTAATAGATCTGTTAATGACTCAATAATAGTTATTAACTTTTGAAAAAACATCTGGTTGAACTTGGACAAGGATAGGTGCAATGACTGGAGCTTGGACAGATGTGGCGATTGGTTCTGCAACTGATGGTAGCACTACCAACTGTTGTTTCACTTGACCCATAGGATTAGACCTGTGAGGGTGTACTGATAGAGGAGGATATTCTTGATCTATCTCAGTAGCTGCAACAAATTCCTTTGGCTGACTGACTCCAGTATTTTTAAGAAGAAGACTACTCTAAAGTAGTTCTACATTCAACCTTCTTAATTCCTTCATTTCTTCCTCCTTTTTTGAAATCCTCTGCGCTAGTGAGAGCGATTGACCTTCTCCAGAGGAAGGATATGTAACCTTGTTTTTTCCCTCCCTTTGTTGGATCCTTTTTAGAGAGGGGAAAGTGGGTTACTCAAAGGATTACCTAGGTTCTGAGTAATCCTTTGATTTCATGTACGCACACCTTCTTCATTTGTGTTGGTGCGTACATCTTATTGAGCAGGAACATCTTCATCTGAGTCTCTAGTGTGAGCCTCATCTGGTGGATCAGCAACAACAGCATTGATGGCATTGATTGATGCATAACTCATCACATCCCTTCTATCAGCATTTTTGTGATATTGTCCTCCTCCATGTCTTTGATGAAACATTGCCTTCGGTTGATTCAATCCCTTAGGAATTTATTGATGAACCATAATTTGGAGGGAATCTCTTGATAATTTGGCTCTTCGTTCCTCTTGAGGTTTCATTCCCAATTGAGAAAAGTCCGAATTTCTCTAAGGAGGGGATTGATGATTTGAAAAAGTCCCCTGTCCAGTGGACTGGGGTTGTTCCTGCTATTCTCGCTCAATTCCCTGAATCCTTTTTGTTGATTCCAAGGGTTGGTTTAAAAGAGTCCCCAATCTGGCGAGCTAGGGTGGTTCTTGACATGCTATGTCTGAGACTTTCTTGAAAGTCCGCCTGATCTTGCGAACATTAGTCTAGAAATTAGCTGGATGCATTAATCTGTATCCGGTTTTATCACCCGATTCAAAAGACTGTTTGATGATTTCCGACACTTCTGTCACTTGGTGACGTGCTTTCTCAAAACGAGAGGCATGTTCAATATTATCGTTTGCTTGATGCAAGAGTAATTCAACCACTTGTTCTCTGTATTCATGATTTTGAGAGGAACTAGTTGTAGCCTATTCTTGGGAAAGCTTTTGATTACAAATAAATCCCATTGACTGTGGCCGACCATGGGCAATAACATTGCATGAGACCATTTTCGGCGGGCTTTGATGATTGGAGAGCACCATCAAATGCAGTGCTCCATGAACACCCCATCCCCTGACACGAATACCATATGGGGCATTGGCAATTAACTGACGCAATCTTCTTAGTGTGCCACGGTATGAACGTTGAAGGGCTCTCTGCTGCTTTTCAGCCATCAGATATCGAGAGACTGATAGAGACGCAAAATCAATCTGATGTTGTAACCCTTCTATTATATTAAGATTATTTTCATATTCATCATAAGATAATACTTTCTTTTTCAACTGACAAATATTTTTCCATATGTTGAGACGAATATCATGAATTTCATCTTCTGTCAACATTTCTGGAATATTATACTGAGAGTCAGCCAGAGGCCAAAACATAACTGGCACTTCACCTTTCGTTAGTTGTTTTCTCATATTCAGCATTTCCTCTTTATCATTTGATGAAGATTATTCTACCTGATTTAACCAGAGTTGGTGTTTCCTTGTTTCTTCATTGGATTCACAAGGATTGGTAGAGAAATTGTTGATCAAACTAGAAGATGCATGACTTAGGGGTGGTTCGGAGAATGACCTACACCCTGGGCTATCTTCTGATTGAGAAGGTATTTCACCTGCTAGCGATGAAGCTTCAGACATGACTGGTTTCACATTTTCAAGTTCCTCAAGATAAGAGGGCTTTCTCAGCATTACATTGTCCACTGGAGCATTTTCGTGTCAATGTGCATCAGTACAACGAAGAGTACTTTCGCAGTGAAATTCATCATAATGGGGAGGACCACCATAATGGATTATAGAAAAAGATGAGTTATCTTGCTCCTTGGTCTTCTGACCACACAGAGGGTTCCTGTGGCTCTCATCTGAAGATAAAACTTCGAGATCGACCGAATTGTCATGAAGAAAGCCTTCATGAGGAAGTGTCTGTTGAAGACCTTTTGAATTAATGTTCCCACTATTGGGAACTGAGGGAGTAGAATCATGAATTCCAACAGATAATTTTCTGAGGGCTTCAAGAACTCCAGCATCAAGCAAGGACTTGTTACAGATTGTCTCTTGATCTCCTGACTGTGTTGGGTGGGTCTTCTTCTTAGACGCCTTCTTACTCGCCTTGGAAACCACTCGTTGACAAAAGTGGCTACTCTGAGCAGGTGTATGTGCCTGATCAGGAAAGATGGCCAGGTTAGGCTGACGATCTCATCTCAAATTAGGTGTATGTGTCTGACTTGGGCATCCGTATGATATTGGGGAGTATACCCCATAACCCTCTTGGACTGGAATAGGTGTGTGTTTCTGTTCCGGAGTGAATTGTTGATTTATCACTCCACTGGTAGGGATAGATCTAGGTGTCTTTCCCTGATATGCTGCTGAAGTTGTTATAATATCCTGGAAGGAATCCAGAATATGAGGAGGGATTTTCTTCTACTCTTTCACCATTGATAGAATATGCATGGTGACTTCAGCTACTGGGACATGAAAATACATCCATTCCGGGATTGGAGCAGATGTATGTTCTTTCTCGGGTCCTCCTTTTCCTGTCAGTGAATCCTGACAGTACTCAAGTGTGGGGGCAGAGAGTTGATTCTACCTATTATTTGTTGTCGGGGCTTTCCAACTAACTTCTCTGAATGCTACCAAGCGAGATTGTTGGTAGGCTTGATTAATACTAGCAGGTGTATGTGCCTGCTGATTGCACTTCGCCAAATGTGGTTTACGAGATCCATCATATGTAGTCAGACGAGCCTGCTAACTAGCTGATGATGTATAAACATGTGTATGTTCCGGCCTATAGTAATCTGCTGGAAGTTCCTGGCGGGATTTGCGTGATGCTTCCAGATGAGTCTACTGGACAGTGTAATTAAAATGGGCAGGTGTATGTGCCTGCTCGTTGCTTGCCACCAAGTTAGGTTGGTGGAATTCTCCAGAGATGACAGAGATGAGAACCTTCTCACTGTTGACCGGATTCCGCCTCTAGTGGTTCATCTTGCCTTCTCGGGTTCGTGGAACCTGATCTGAACGCCTGGAGTTGGTACCCTCATCATGTTGAGGGTGCACTGCTGCATGAGTCTGGTAGCGATTGTTGGTGGGATCCCTCAGGAAGGACTCCTGTCTGTTTGAATTAAGGTCCTGAGGGACCTGCTCATTTACCTCCCCATCATAAGGGAGTGAATGGTGATTGCGTTCTGGGGATAACGACCCGAAACGGTTGGAGATGGTAGTCAGAACCGCCTACTTCTTGATCACTGGTCGTCGTTGTCCGGACGACCGATGTAATTTATTTACTTGGAGGGATTTTCGGGAAGCCTCCAGAGTTGGGATGGTACCGTGTGGACGAGACTCCTTAACCAATGCATTTGAAAACCAGCGTTGAAGACTCTGAGTAGGTGATATAGTCCTTAGAGCGGACGACGATCCAGCAGGAGTAGCATAAGTGGCATTTACAGCAACAGTATTCATAGGTGTGAACTTTAGAGAAGCCATTCTAGAAATGCATAAGATCTTGCAAAAGAGTGCTTGTTTGATATAACAGATGTGATCAAGATAAATTCAACCACTACATCTTTTGGATAAGCACATATGTCAATGATTGTTTTTGTTGTCCCTCTCATTGAGTTTTAAATAGGGGCCTAACAAATAGGTAAAACATTATTTTAACTTGGTTAAGGATTCACGTCGGGTTCACTATTTTTTGATTCCCTCAGAATCCAGGGATAACTGCCTTGATGGGAGGTTCAAACATTCCGATCGTTTTCTAATGGGTTTGTTCATAGAACCGGAAACATCCAATGATTCCACATCTATTCGGACCTACATTCCAAAGGTAGGTGCTCATTATTTTGTGGACAGATGAGGCTTAGGAATTTGCATTAGTCGGGAGGATGGGAGGTCGGACTCACCACACCTTTTTGAGGGGAATTATTATCTACTCCGGGAATCTCTTTATAGATTTAAGTTATGTTCATGAATCCTTATTACATTAACAAGTATAAAATGAGCTTTCCTCCAGATATGACAATCAATGATTAAATATGTAGGAAATTTAGAAAATCATTTGTATGTATTCGAGGTTATTCATCGATAGGGAATCTTCTATATTTATTAGAGATTCTTGGTCAATGGTACCCTTCGACACATTTATATAGAAGTCCCTTCGTCATTATGATGACCATGATAGTTTTACAGAAACTCAGTGGGGCAGTTTAAGTTTATAGTCATTCAGAAGGACATGGATTATTTTAGAGTTGGGATCGAACCCATAGACGGGCTACCTACGTATCCTTTGTTTAGAAATTGAATCAGAACCCAGGTAGTTCGAGTAAGGGAGTATGGTGTTTATGATTGATGGCTCAAAAAAGGATGTCAAAATTAATTTTACACTCTAAGCTCACGTGAGTCATGCTCTGTGTGAGAAACAAGAGGTATTGGTAAAAAATTAGACAATTGTTCCATAAAAGCTTCAATCATAAGAAATAATATGGGGCTTATGTATGTATGGCTGCCCAGATAAATGAAGGTTAGGATTTACTTTTAGGGAAGAAATCTAGGAACACGGTCCATAAAGGTATATGTGCTTCATGGAGATTTTGAATACTCTAACTTGGGGCTTACTCCTAATAAGGAGGCCCAAATTAGAAGAAGACTTATGATTGGGTTTTACTCCTGAAAAGGAATCCCAGATAAAAATTAAATAATGATGAGTTGAGGGAAATTATGATTGGGGCTTACTCCTAAGGAGGATGCCTAGATTTGAGACTGGGGCTTACTCCTGAAAAGGAGGCCCAAGTTAAGGGTATTAGGGCTTGGGGCTTACTCCTGAGGAAGATACCCAAATTAGGGGACTGGGGCGGATTCCTGAAAAGGATGCCCATATTTGAGACTGGGGCTTTCTCCTGAAAAGGTGGCCCAGGTTAAGGGATCTAGGGATTACAACAAAATAGGATTCCCATATTTGAGCTTGGGGCTTACTCCTGAAAATGAGGCCCATGTTAGGGGATTTGGGGATTACTCCTAAGAGGATTCCCATATTATAGACTGGGGCTTACTCCTGAAAAGGTGGCCCAGGTTAGGGGATCTGGGGCTTACTCCTAAGAGTATTCCCATATTTGAGACTGGGGATTACTCCTGAAAAGGTGGCCCAGGTTAAGGATTCTGTCATCTTAAAGGATGAGGTTGAATTAATGAAATCTCAATCTTTAGTGACATAAAGATGTGTAAATCACTAGGTTTTGAGAGATATTCCACAGAATTCCATTCAGATAATGAATTCAAATCAATAAATCATGCCATAAATGGCTTAGGAGAGTGTCTTAATGACTGAATATTGAATAGAAAAGGTATAATTGCTTAAGAGGGGTGAAATGGGCAATAAAGGAACCCAACAAGGCAGGGGTGCGCAAGTCCTGGCAGGCGCGCAGGTACTTCGTGGGCGCGAAAGTTTTGGTAGCGCAGGTATACGCCTGCACGACACATGATGTACTTGCACGACGGTTAACCAGCCGGGTAATACTTGGGTGAGTCTTCATTAAAGACTTTAGAATCCTCTTGTGGTTCTTCCAGAAGAGGGGCGCGCAAGATCTATTGACGGAGTAAGGCGGCGTGCAAGTGTGGCCCTTTTACCTTCAGGGCTGGCCACTCATGCGCGCAAGTGTTGATGAGTTTCAACACTTAGGCCTTCCTCCCCCTCTTTAGATCTCCCGTTCTAGGTAATAAATTACCTTATAAGTGTTTCAGAAGCTTTGAGAAAATACTAGGGCACCGGGTGCTCAAATCTGAGTTTCTGGAAAAAATGCTCTCCGAATGAGGGGCCCACGGGGTCTATTTATAGGTAGGAGAAGACCCCTGGCGGTTACCACTTATGTCACGCAAGTGGACATGCGTGACTGTGATAGAACTTCTGCGGCACATGGTATTTTGATCCTTTGTTCATACCTTTGTCGATTTTTGATATTTTCTTCAAAGGATGGATCAATTTGTGCTAAGTAATTTACCTTTTTCAGTCGTTAGACTCTGTGACGGAAAGGAGCGTCAACATTCACCTATCATAGAATTCAATTACCCTTCATTTAAAAAAACCACTTCTAATAACATAATTCTCCTTATACTCAATGTTTATTCATTTTAATTCAAAAAAATTTCTTACTAAAAAATAGTACAAAAACTAGATAAGTAGAAGATATGATATATTGAATCGGGGTAAAGATTTTCTTTACCTTCAATGGAATATCAAAATAATTAATAAAGATGAATACTATGGTTAATGGGAATAGAGGTGTTTTTCCCTTCTAATATACCTTCCATCCACCCTAACCACTAAACACAATTGGGGTGCGGGAGGGGGTTAGATCAATTTCTATAATATGTGTAAAAAATAGTAAAATTTTTATTAATGATACATCAATAAAATATTGAAAAAAATGTAGAATATAGATTTATTATGATAATGTAAATAGTTGACTATATATTACACCCAAAGAATCAGTGCATGAAAATGAAATATGAAAATTATATACTGGAACGAACCACATTAAAAATTAACCAACCTTCTCCATCTCTGTCAAATAATTGAATACCAAATTATAATAATAATAATAATTGAATACCAAATTATATACTGGAAAGAACCACATTAAACTTATATTATATAATTAAAATTAAAATAATTGATCCATTGAAGCATTATTCTTCAAGGGACCGATCAATATTTCATCACTATAAGGTAAAAAATGTAAAAAAACAAATCTCAACCATATTAATTTACCTACTAAAAAGTTAAACATAGATAAAAATATTACATAGAATAAATGTAACAAAATAATTGTACATATTCAAATGAATTGATAAATGATTTCTTTTAGAATTAAAATACCAGGGTAAAAAAGGATTTCATTTATTTAAACAACAAGAATACCACATTATTCACATTTAACATTATATTTGATATAGGATATAAGAGGGGAAACATACGTGAAAAAGCTCATCATAATATAGTCATATCATAAACTATAATGACTCTTAAGATAGTTAAATCTAAAATAGATTTATTCATATTACCTTTTTAGATCATACCTAATTTTTGGACATATCAATACAATATTATTACACAAATATTGACATTTTATTCAATTTTCTCAATGATAACCCCATTATATTTTAATTATACAAAACATAAAGTCATATAAAATTAATACCTGAGTAGGTAGGATAACTGATTACTCATATTTAACATCGAAACTATTATTATCCGACATTCCATGTTATTTTTAGTATCACGTTACATAATAAAAATATATTCAATATATCTATAATAAAATTCCTAAAATCATAGTTTGAAATAACCTATATAATATATTTAGAGAAACACTTATAGATAGAACATAATGAAAAAAAGTTCAATTACTTCAATTTTGAATTTATCATGTCATGGAAATATTTTCATTATGATTATTCAATGTATCAAAAATATGATATTTTGAAGAAAAAAAATCATAAACCATGATATATATGAGGTACTTTAATGTGTTTTCATGTATGTGGAGATGAAGACACCAATTTGAAGGGTATTATAGATTATATATTCCATGTTAAACAAATTATAAATTATTACATCACAATTAACATCAGTTGGAAAAAAAACTTTTTAATACACATAAACTAGCATAGATATGAGATACATCCAAATACCATAGATAGTATGGGAGATGTGTTATATGTTTTACGTTTATATATATGAATTTATATTTAAATATATTCCAAATATACTAACATCAATTAACCCACAACGGGTATCAAATAAGGTAATTACATTCAATATTTGTAAAAGGTCATATAGAATTGATGATCTAATAATAATATTTAACCTCGAGTTTAGATAGTAATCTTGCTTTATAGAGTGATAAATCCCCTAGAATTTCTAAATAGATGTATCTATGTAAATAGAAATATTAATGACCCATTTTAATTTATCAAATCTTTATCCCTTAATCAACTCATTTTCAATGGGACAGGTATACTATTTTTTAAAATTATGTTGAGTTATACTTTGGAAACATTCATAATAAAAATTAAATTTATAATGATGGCCAATAATTTATTTGATATCCCACTATTCCATTAATATAATGAGAATTAGTAAACATGTATAATATTACCAGATAGACACATATATATATATATATATTATCTATGATTTGGATTTATAGGTTCTTATTGTTATAGTTAAATGATAAATAATTTTATAGAAAATTACCTGAAGGTATAATTATTTAACATTACTATATAAAAAATGATTCCCATTTTATATTAGTGGGTTTATCACATTATGAACATTGAACATCCTAGTATTTTTATGCTATAAAATAATTAAATCCCCTCTATAAAAATAAATTAATAACTCTATCTAAATTTTGGTTCATATAAATTTTCACGATGTTTAAAAACATTCTTATGAGATATCAAATACTTAACAAAACCCCCTATAACGAAAATAATCATTACCATAGAGAATAAAAAAATAAAATAATGTTTAATAACATAAATAAATATAATGCCTAGAATATAATGACCTAATGAATATTACAAACCAAGTACTCCACCATAAATTTTATAATAAATATTACATCACCTATAAAATAAAATAAAAAAAACTACAACTATTATAAACCAAAATCAAGAAAATGAATCAACTAATTAAATCATTTTATATTAGAATCAAATTTTTATAAATTTCTAAAATAACTATTCCAAATTTATAACACATCATTCACTAGATAGGTGAAAAAATCTATTCTAAAATATCAACAAACAATTCCAATCCATTAATCAAAAAAATATATTATATTTGAATAATACAATTCTATAATCAGAGATAAAAAATTAGCCTAAAAAGATTTCTCAAAGCTTCAAATCGTATTATATGAAATTTGTTAAACTAAAAACACAACAGAGAGTCCTAGAAATAATAATTTTTATATATTATTTGAAAAAATAATTATTAATTACATTTATTGAAATATATAAATCATATAAAATTGTATGAATGATAAAATATTAATTTTAAAAAGAAATCATAATATAATTTTAAACGTATTAATATATACATTAATTATAATAAATTATAATAGAAATAGTTTTCATAATCTCCCACTCATTCAAAAAATTGTATTTATCTCAAAAGGATTTAAATAGTTTATCATGTGTCTTTTATTTCATAGATGTATGGTTAAAAATATTTGGATACATACAAAGAGATCTATTAATCATTTTACATAGTATTTGTGAACAATATTTGTGATTCTTTAATTCTCTTTAAAGAATTGTGGGGATTTTATCTTAATGAATAATTATTTCCATATATTTATAAACAACAACAACTTCTATATATAAATTTTTAATATGTTAAAAAAATGTTAAATAATATATATCTTTTATTTCATATTCAACATTATAAATCATTATCTTACACCCTATAATTATGTTATGATATATTTTCCTTATAAACCCACACATGTATAATCATTTATAATATTACTAATAAATATTAGTATCTCTCTTTTATAAAATTTATTATTACCATCTATAGTATTTTTTTGTTTAATAGATTGTTTTTAAGAAAATTGATTAGAAAATATCCCATGAATATCAATATCTTCATCATTCCAAACCACTAATGGAGTATGAGATAAATAAAACATGATTTGAAATTAGACTAATTTTTTATTTTCCCCCAGGGATAATAGAATATCCTACTCCCCAATTTAACCACATTTTATTCATCACTATAACGAATAATATTCATAGTAATAAATCCAGCCACCCGACATGGGGGGAATTTATATTCCAAAATTTAAATTTGAAATATATATTATGATTTCAAAGATATTTATATACCATTTCATGAAATAAAAAAAGTATAAATTATATTATTTCCATCAAAAAACTAAAATAAACTATTTTTGAAATTATTTATTTGAATGAACGGTGTTACATAACATTATATTCTCATAGTCACCAACATTATCTGGTGTTGGTGCATCTGAATTCAATGGTTTCCTACTACAAAAAAAAGATATTTTTGAAATTAATTGCTTAATATTTTATTCGATAATTATAAATATTATTAATTATAATTAATTTATAAAGGTCTATTTATTCACTATATTGAATCTTGGAGTAGGATAAATGGCTCCAATTGAAATTAAAAATGTCCCTACTCATATAACTCATTAATATAATATATGTAATATGGGAAAATTCTTCTGGGTTAATGAAAATAATAACTATTTATGATAATGATGTAGAATAATTTATTAATTGGTACATATAAGAATTTTTTTATATACATTGATGACATAAGAATAGATAGTTAGAAATATAATAATCATATTTTATGAAGGAACCAATTTAATAGAATTTTCTTGTTAGTATGAATACTAAAAAGTGAGGTATGATTTTAGTTTTGTTTAATTTATATCCTATGGTAGTTAATATACATTTTTTTATTATTATCAATCCTATGAGAAAAGAATATTATTTTATATATAAAAATACATTTTTTAGGAGACTATCCTATTGAAGAAGTTTTTTCTAATAAAGATGTGATTATTTTTTAATAAGGGTTTCTTTGAAAAGGATATTATATATTTGTGTAAGATTTTTTTCAAACTATATTTAATGTGATTCTTATTTTTGAAGACTTATTATATAACTAATGTACATGTTTAAGAATATATTTTCTATGTTTGAAAAAATATGTTTAGTTAATATATAATTTAAATTGGTATTATAATCATCAAAATCAATTCTATGTATTCTGCCACATGATTTATTAGTAGGGGATGAAAATGCATGATATAGAGTTCATTACATATGACCCACCAAAATAAAAAGGTCTGTATTTAAATATATTTAAATTTTTTATTATAGATAGAGTATAATGTAATTATTGGAGATTGTGATTTATTGTTAGAATGTATATATATAAATTTCATATCAATGAAAAGGTGTGATTAAATTTACATTTAAATTTTTTTTTGGAATCGGATATCATAAATACATATTAGAAAAATAGCGAAAGGGGAGGAATCATGTTGTAGTTATATAGATTATAGCATATTGAACAAAATTAAAATATAATTTTTAGAGGCAATAGAATAATATCTCGTAGTAACAATAAGATTTAAAATGAAAGGGAAATGATTATATACTGATTTATATATATTTATATATTTACATTAATTTATATATGCCTCTTGTATCATGATATATTGGTACCTATAACATGAATTTAATCATCTCCATACCAAAACTAATGTGAAATAGACATTTTGATTCATTTGATGGAAAAATTTGTAACTAGATGTGTAAGAAGATGAATTAGAGAGATTTCATTTATTATTATATCACAAAATTAAAAAATTTATTTGATGTGTGTATCTTTGTGAGAGTGTTACATGATTGATATAACAGAAGATTAAATGTCAAAACACTAGAAAAATATGACGACATATAATGAAAAATGGATATACTATATTTCCTCATAAACATAATTCATGAATGTTATATTCTATGAAAATTAATGTTAAATATTTAACTGAATATATGTTTGTATATGTTCATTGTGGATTGTTATATAGAGAAAAGTATTCATCATTATTGATTTTTTAACATGTAAATGTGAAAAAATATTAATATAATATCAATAATGGTTTTTGGTTATTATTAAGAGATGTTCTGTTTCTCTAATATAGAGAATTAGTTTTTTTGTTGATGAAAATAAGTTAATATTTATTTCTATAATTATGAAGTTTTTTTTAATAATTCCCCACTAATAATTTTTTATAATTTTATTTACCTGTGGTTTTTATTGGGACACAATTAAATGTTTTGGAGAGATATTTATCTTAATGTGAAACATTTCACTCAATCAAAATCATGGATAAAACATTTTATAAAACCATTGGATGATACTGGTGGATTATATAGTAATAGAAGATACCTTTTCTACCAGATAACATAATACTTCATTTTTCATTATGATCCTTTTATAATGTTTTTAACAATGGTTTTGTGACTTTTTATGTAATGATAGTAAGTTAAATCCATATATTAATTAATTTATAGGTTGGATAATAATTTAAGAATGAAAAATAATTTATAAACTTTATTGACTAGTTATAAAGTTTTATATTAAAAACATAACATCAAGTATAAATCCATGATTTAACCCCCCCCCCCCCCCCCCACAACCGACTGTGAATGATTATGGGGACTCACTACATGAGGAGGTGTTGATTATATAATTTCTATCAATTTAGTGTAAATTTTTAACCAATTGAAATTAACGTAGATTAACGTTTGAGGTACTATTTTCTATCACTTTTGTATTTATACTTATTTTATGACATTTTTATCATCCAATTATTGTATTAATTTATTATAAAAAATAAATTTTTCACTATTTAAAGGTAATAATTGCAATTTTAGAAATATTGTAATTCATCAATATTTATTTTCATTTAATGTGGATGAAATTAAAATTTTATTAACTGAGTTTTATCCATTTACATAAGGTATTATTATATGTAATTTTAGTTCAATGAATATTTAAATTTATGGACAGCATGATTGTAATAACTAATTCATAATATTTACAGACGTTATTATTTAAAAAATAAATTTTGTTGATCTAGCTAAAATTTAAAAGTCTAATTTTTGTGTAAGGGATATAAAAATTCATATTTACACAGAAGAAAATTAATAAACTTTATGTCAATATGTATAAACTATTTATTTATTATTTAAAATAGTCAATCAAATTTATGTCATCTTAAGGGGTTTCTTAGAAACTCTTTATAATAAAATTATTTTCAATATGTTTATGTAAACCAGACTATGAATGATTAATTAAAGGAATTATTCTCTTAGATATCATGATACAAATTCAATTGAATATGAATAATCACTTTTTTTCATATGTATGAAATGGTAAATGTTTCTTGTTTTTACGAAAATAAGTATGGGATCAAATACAATTTCCTTTAGTTCTAAGACAAATTAGATAACTCTAATTGAAGTTATGGATGAAAAATGATATTTACATAATGATGAAAATGTTAATATGATGTTTGATAATCTTATGAAAATCATCTGAAAAATTATTAAAAATTATAAAAAATTATTATTGTATATAAATTAGATATAAATTATATTTTTTATGGTGTGTGTAATCATTTTATAAAGAATAATTATAGATAAAGGATATTAAATATGCATAAATATTTTAACCTACTTGGATATGCTCTATAATGAATATTTTAAAATTAAAAAGTAATATGTTGTAGATTAGAAGAAACGAAACTGAATTCTATAAATTCACAAATAGAACATTTTCTCCAAAAAATATTGTAGAATACTTAAGATAAATATAATGAAAAGATGTTTCATCTACTAGTTATCATAAAAGGAAATTGATGATCCCTAATTCGAATGAGAATTGAGTTCATTTATGATAGAAAAAATAATGAAATATTAATAAAAATTCATACAAGTTAACTAATTTAATTTTTTTTATCTAAAACATGTATAAAAATTATATTAAGAACAAGAAGATGGTAAATTTTCAATGAATATAATATTTCATTGAAAATTTTCATATGAAGAATATATTAGTGAATGAATCATTGAGTTTGAATATCTTAGTATTTTGGAAAAATGATATTAATTATTCATAGAAATAGAATATCAAATAAATATAATATTATAATTGAATAATTTTATAGTAATTTGTAAGTGGATAAAAACTAGTTAATGAAATATAAGTTTTATTTTGAAAGAACGTTGTGAGAGGTTTGTTAATGTTGTAAGGGAATTGATAAAATTGTTGAATAATAAAATAATTTCACTAATAATTCTAAAACATGTAATGTAATTGAATATAATTATAATGAAGTGGAGTTATGAATTTAAAGATCTTTGTTTTTTTCATGAAAAATAAAAATATGATACTATAAAAAAGGAAAAATATAATGTTATATGAAATTTGGAATTGAAAATTAAGAGAAAAAATTTAATAAAAATGACGAGGTTTAATATATATAGAAAATATCTCATATTTTGATTATATATTATATATATATATATTAATTGGTATTGCAATAAAATAAATTTTTCTTGGTCAAATTGGAAATGGATTGTGAGCCTCAATGTTATGATAATAATATGTCTTTCCATAAGGTTTTCATTATACATGTCACGAGCCCTCCTTCCAAAGGTACCCCCATAGAATGCGCATAAAGGAAGAGATAATGTTACCCAAAATCTTGACCCTCAATAGGAATAGGGTTGGAAACATGTATCAACAGTATAAATAATGAAATATTTAAGTAATTACACCAGTTTATATGATTAAAATTCTGAGACATGAGGATAAACACAAAAATATAAATATTATAAAATAAAATTGGGAGTCCAAAACCTTCCAATAATTTATGTAATGTTATAGGAATACAAATAAATTTTCCCGATTGAAATATTAATTAAAATACTTGGACAGAAACTCGGTATAAGCTCCACGATCTAATATAAAAATTTCCAGATCTGTCTCAAACACCCTCCTAATAACCTAAATAAAAGATTATTAATATATATGGTGATAAGAACATGTACACCAGGAATTATCATACATACAGAATATATTGAAAATTTTATAATAAAATACCAATTCCCACTTAGAAAAATAAAATAACTAACACGAACCTAATGTGCTCAACTAACTAATCATATCCTCTCCATAACACGGTAACCAAATAAATTTATACAAGTGTATTATTATAATGAAAATTATATCAACAAACGATAACTGTGAACTACTTCACCACTAATTTTCCACTCTCACAACAAAATTTCAAACATCTTATCACTATAAATCTATCTATATCCGATAAACTCATCCAAATAGGCCATACCTTACTCTCAACTCATGAAAATCACTATATCGTAGCTACATCATAACAGGAAATCCCAATCCCTCATCCCAATACAAACACCACATCACACCTTCATAATCTGGTAGCAATTATAATGAAACAAAATTATAGGGAATCATGAACATAAAAGAAAATCAACCTAAATCCCTCCTCCTAATATTTATTACCCTGACTTTGAAAGACATTATCCTCCCATCAAATATAACCTCTGGTGCGCTATAAACTCATCTCATCACAAACCATATATAATAAGAATTCATTGAAGAGGGACTGGGGAATATGTGTAACCATCCATCTATGCTCACCAACAAAGATGTTTAGAGAAAACAACCAAAACCCAACATCACTGGGAATCCATGCAAACAAATGACATGGGTGGGGTTCGTATATAAATAAAAAGAAATATATAAAATATAATAGTTACACAGAATCCTAACATATGGTACCACATAACAAAAACATCCAACTACTGCAACCTCATCATTGAAAAAAACTCATGATAATGTTACTTCCATAACACTATCCACACATCCATCCAAAAAATCCACATAAACACAATTATCAGGTCAATCTCTGGTTAGCTAGTTTCCATATTTAATAAGTACCATCCAATTCCCACTTATTTATCCAACAAATTTCTTATTTCATTCTATCCCATTCATTAACAATTCGGGGCATTATTTAATTAACAATATATAATTAATTCATACAACATTGATTCCCAACACATCACTCTTGTTTATGAAATTACAACTGAAAAACTATGAAGGAAACACATAATGCCATTAAATATTACCATACCAACTCCATAAACATATATCACACGTCATCACCATATCCCCAATAACCATTCAACTACATCCCACATATTACCCCCTCAAATATCAGGCCAACCGACAATAGTTTTACATCCCAACACGTTCCTCCTTAATTTTGATAACCACCACTAGTGAATTTCCCCATATGGTCAGCAAAGATCACGAAAAAACATTTGAAGTATTTTAGATCGAATAAATATGATAAAACACTCACTACCACAAAAAATCATACACATTTAAATTGAAATCATCACATATTTTATTTGTTGGTGATTATCACAAAATTCATTATTCCTATGGGAAAAACGTTCAATATCATTATAAAATTTTTGTGTAACACCCCAATTTAAATCATTGGGATTGAAAAAATGTTCCATATTAACCCATAAAATACTCCCCATATGCATGATTCAATTGAATAGTGGAGAAATTTCAATTCAATAAAAGTTGTTAGTTAACCCAAACTATTATATCAGAGGATAAATAAAATATTAAAAAAACATAAATAAATAATTAGAGTAACCATGTAGAAAATTTTAAATGAAACATGTGTCATATATTAAAATGTGGCTCCAAATATTTCATAATAGACTAGAGTATGTAGAAGAAAAATAATAAATAAATAAATAGTTGTGTCCTCCAATGTCCATCCCGGTAAACTACTAGCTCCATAGTCCCTACTCAACTATCTGCCATAAGGTCCATTCCCTTCATTGGATCCAATGTCACAAAATCAATAATACTAATGAAATTATTGTGTAGGATGTGAGTATATTTATTAGTAGGAAACCTCAAATGCTTTCCCAACAACTGTTCTAATAATTAATAGGAGTGTTTTTTTATTGTAATTAATGTACAAAAAGGAAAACACATGAAATCCAAAACTGTGTGGTCATGCACTAAAAAAACCACCACAATACCCTATTTTTACCTTATTCAACTCCAATTTATAAGTAAAAACATTGAAATTTAATATGTTCAAGGAGAATAATTTTTTCATGTAACATGTCACCATGCTGTATCAAGGAATCGATTCAGATCATGCACCCAGATCATCCAATGGTATAATTGATATAGTTTACACCTATAGACCATTGTACACAATCTCCAACATGGATCATGAGAATAGAAAATCATACCCTATCTATACCTCAGGAAGGTCCCAGGAACAATCATCCCCCAAAAGTGCATACTCGATTCAATCCAATATTCCATCATTTCCCATGCTTTTTCTCATGTTGATCATTGTTATTCTTGTGTGTCGTTTACATTCCCCCGGATGGGATAATCAACACATAATGGTAAAACTCTATCATGTACCCATAACAACCTCCAAGTAATTATAACACATATAATAGAGTATATAATAAAAGGAGATCATTGAATATCATAATAATAATAAAGGAGAAACAAATGAAAATGATGATAACAATAAAACATGGAGACAACCTACTCCAGAAATACTCATGAAATAAAATATCACAATGGAATTCACATGAAACAAAAAATTACATGACACCACAATAATAATCATTAATTATTTATACCGACAAAAAAATTATAAAATCGGAACATGTGTAAATGATATTCAAACAATAGTTAGGATCTTCATACCTCAAATCCATCAACAATAATGTCAAGGATAAACCACCCTATGAGGTTTGAAAGATAGATTTGAAACCAATAAACTCAAATTAGTCCCCCTCATTGGTCTTACTATCATGTTTTTAAAAAAACCAATATTAAATTATCATCATGGGTACTAGGAAACAAATATAACTATTTTAAAATATATCACACGTGAGATAAGTTTTCTTTATACAAGATAATTTTAAAATTTTCAATGTAAGTCAATACATGTCATATTGAAATACTCATATAAGAATAATTATAAAATCACATGTGGTAGTTCTCTATATTTTAAGAATAATATCCATGTGATAATCATTAATTATTATTATTTTTTATTCTATGATAAAACATTATTTATCAATATTGATTATCTTAGATTCTTGTTATCTTGGGAAATCCTTATTTAACATCTCCATAATTATTACACAACATTTAAATAATAAATAAATATAAATATAAATAATAAATTCATACCTAGAAATTTCTATTTAAGGAACATTACCATGTAAGAGGAGAGTGGTGAGGGTAGTATCATGCCTGAAAAGCAGGAAAATGAACCTAGTTCAATCAAGAGGATTAATATATATCACATAAAAGAATTTTAAGTTATAATAGACTCATTGTATCAAAACAATTATTTTAGGTTTCATATATTATTTAAAAACAAACAACACAAGGGTTCTCCACAATAAAACCACCAAAATTAATATCATATTTCAATTTTTATTTTAATTGAATTACAGTTGTGTAGTGTTTATTTCATCACTAAATATGATTTAAAAAATTAAATGTTTGCATCAATTTTATTACAAGATATTTATCACATAAAAAATGGAAATTAATTACATTGTGTGCTGGTGGAAAAGAAATATGTAAATGAGACCTGAAAAAAACAATTCCAAAAAAATACCACTGTATAAGTGTAATGTGGTTATGTAATAATTCAACTTCACTATTAAACAAGAAACTATTTACATATATTTTCAAAAATGTAGGAATCCTTACAAAAATACAGCCTACCTTTATGTGGAACCTTATTATATTTAATAAATGCTTAAGTACACTTACTTAAGTTTAGTTACCCATTCACAGACTACCCCTAGGAAACTAACATCAATTATGAACAATCATGTTTACCATTACATGAGAAGAGGAAATCATTGGTTCCTCTGGTATATATGTTATCATACCCTCGTGTGATAATAACATACCCTTACACAGTGTTAGGTACTGTTATTCAACACTTACCTATCCTTACAAAATGTCTAACAACACTTACACAACACATATACAAAAGGATATTTGTGTGAAACATCACCCTTAACCTTTTTCAACGAATAAAAAATCATACGTACCCTTATTCAGGTACATATTTTCCATTTCATAGACATATTATCTCTTACATAGTGTGTGGTTACCCATACAAAATTAATACAATCAATGATAACCCTCAGGAAATTCATTGAAAAAACACATTACAATTATGTATAAACCCTTTAACAATTATTTATCTTATGGAAATTATTATTTACCAATATGAAATTCAATAAAGGTATATTTTAAACTTTTTCATTGTATATATAAAACATTACAGTTACATAAGACCATAAAATATATGAAATATTAATTTTCAATGAAGAAAAAATATTTTCTCAATAAAATAATTCTATATTATATCCAAAAGTGATTTTTATGTACAATTTAAAAGTTTTGAATATTACAATTATCGATATATAATTATCTTTTCTCCCTAATAAGTATCTATCATGGTATTTTTTGAACAAATTAGGACACTGAACATGACCATTAGACTCCCACCCTCTCGTCTCTTCTTGAATCCATCCCTTCCATCATTGAATCTACAGATGTTGGGCCATATTCCATCATACGATATTCTCTCATCCATCCAAAATACACACCAACTGCTCAATGAAAGATTCATCTCAGTACAACTCAATGTCCTCATAGCCTATGACATGTGTGGCACCAGATATATACCTTTGAATAAAAGAAATGTGAAATAAATAATGAATTCCTCAAGATTGTGATGGATCATCCAACGCATATGACATTGCCTCAAGACATTTTGTTAATAATGATAGTCTAAAAAACTACTTTGATAGTTTCTCCAACTACCACAAATGATGATTCCCAAACCATTCATAAACATGAAATAAAATTGTGTCTCCAACAGTGAAATCAAGGGGTTATCTACGATGGTCTACATAGGAGCAGTGTCTTCTCTATGATATCATCAACATTTAAAAAATATATTTTTCACACTCTCATAGGTCTAATAATCCTAACAATGCCTCCAAATATTTCCTCAACTTCTAAATTCTGTCAAGGTGGTGAATAAAAAGGTCTTCTATAAAGAGCCATGTATGGTTATATCTAAATCAAAGCCTAGTAAGTATTTTTTTATATGAATAAAACCAATTCATGAAGATCATCATAAGATACACGAATTCTTATAACATAATAATATAGAGTATCAACTTGTTTATGTCTCATTTTCACATAGTGTTCATCCATCCCATGATGGTATTCTATTATCAATCTTGGATGAGTCTCTAAATATTTTATAAATATTCTACAAAATTTAAAAATTAATTTTGTGTCTCATTAAGATAAAATTATAAATGTTACTCCATGTTGTAATAACATGTCATAAATTCAAACAATACCATATTGTCCACTGGGTGACTCTCTCATATCATTAAGTATTAAGACACATTCATCATCCAATCAATAATCACCCTGATATTATCCAAAATATGAGAGGTTTTGGGTATCCCCATCACAAATTTCATCCGGATGGCTGCCCAATATTACATTAGAAATGGTAGTCAATTGACTAATCCATCAGCATTATTATTCTAATCCTTCACTAATAGGTACATAATGCCTCCAAAAAATAACCCCACGAAGTCCCTATGTATCCCTTGCTACCAAAACTATCATATGTTGTCTTGGAAAATCTAATTCCTACGTATATGTTTAGACTATTATGATTTAAGAATTTTATTAATTTATTTTTTATTTTTAATCTCTAAAACATGAACATTTATGTTATGAATATTGATACTTTTACGTGAATTTAAGGATGATATTTATTAGAAATTTTTTTTTATATTTTAAATCCATTCATAGTTAATTGAATTTAAGGAAGATACATAATTAAGTAGTCTATATGTTTTTAATTCAATTTGGAAACACTTTTTATTCCCTCTATTTTTAAGATAAATATACTATTTGGTAACCCTAAATTTTTAATAAAATATATGGATCATGAACAATCTTTTGGTGAAATAATATGGATCCAGAACTATATTATTGGAAGAAAACTTATATTTTAGAAAATAAAAATGGGCAATTCAACATAATTTTGTAATAAATCGTATTTTTTAAATATTAATTTTTGTGTTTTTCATCACATTGAGAAATTATATGATTTACTTGGACAATGATGGGGTTTTAATTTCATGATATTATCAATGTTTTTTGAAATGGTCTCGATGAATGTAATTATATCTTTAATGTTTTTTTCTAAACGATTAAATGGTTCTTACTTAATGGATTGAATAATTCATATTTTTAAGGAATTTTATGAGTCTATATAAATGATTTGAAATCAAATATTATTGATTTATAAGGAGTTATCTCCATAGATGTATGACCTGAAGCTATTCCACAGTCAAGAAAAATACTGAGGTATTATATTCAAGAAAGAATTTTTCATGCAACTAAAAGTGTTTCATTTCCATTAATGTTACACATTGATACATACAAGTTTTCTTTGTGTATTGACACATTTTGTTACTATTATTGTGTCTTATTGTTAATACTTTTCCAAATATTGTATACTAATTTATCATATTTACAATTTACAGATATAAATGTTTATTTATATGCTTGGTGTTTTCTCTATCATTATTTAAATGATGTTTGTGTGACTTTGAAAAATTCCTTTAATTGTTTTCACTTTATTCAATATTAAATAAAAATGTTAATTTCTTCTGCTACTGTGAACATGAAAGTATTTTTCTCAATAAAATAAATTACAGTTGGTTTATTATAGTATTAACATCTCAGACTTGGTCATGGTGAAGTGTCAAATTCTAGGGATATGTTATGGTTATTTTGATTCCCTGTGAAGAACCACAAGGCCTTTCTAACACCACAGATTTCAAAGTTCATTATCCCATTAAAATAATTCAATAGCTTGTGCTACATTCAACACCGAGTTAGAGCGAACCACAACATACCAATCTAGTCGTTCAGAAAGCATTTATGAATATTATTAACTGCATTTTGAATCTTATATACTCTATATTATTTTAACATCCATATTCTATGCTTCTTAGACATAATATAATAACAAATTCATTTTTTAAGATAAAAGTAGTATTTTAAAAAAATGCAACTTTACCACCTTTCAATGGAGAACCCTTTTAAAAACAAATATATGATACTTTTATATATTCAATATAAATAAATTATTTTTTTAGTAGTGAGACATAAAAATTTTGTTTGGATATTTTTTTTGTACATTTCTAATAACTTTCATATTTTGAAGAATTGTGAAAAATACTATGTTTTAATTGAAAACAACATTTTTAATCGTAATAATTTATATTGATAAATTATAATTTTTAATGGTTTTTAAGTATAATTAGAATATATTTATATCATTTAATAAAATTTATGTCATTATAGGTAATTTAAAATTTAATGTTGACAAAATCACATGTCAATCTTTTGATAGTTTTTACTTTTTAAACACCCACTTTTTGGTTTTGACAACGAGAATTAATTTTAAATTTATAAGTGAAACTTCTATTTTTTTAATTTAGTAAAATAGACTTCAATTTTGAATTTTTAATTTCAAATTTAGCTTTGGGTGAATTTTTGATATTTTTCAGAAATCATTCAATTTTTGATTAATAGTGAAAAACACTACGTTATTATTTAAATTCGACTTTTTATTTAAACAATTATTTATTTTATTTATATTTATATTAAGTCAAAATAGATATATAATACCTATATAAGTTCAATTTAATTCATTGGAGTGATTTTATAATAAAATTAGATATAGTAAACTTTATAGAACTTTTTATCCTCTTTTACCCACCTCCTAGGAGCATTGGCAAATTTGCATGAAACATAATTTTACCGCTTCTCGGAGATGAATTTAAAAAATCCATGATTCATGGTTAATATAATTAAGTAAATATGGTTCAATAAGACGAAAATAATTTTAGCTGAATAGTAACATTTGACTTTTATTTACCACGATTAAAAATAAATTGGGCAATTAAGGGAAAATTGATATCATAATTACCCTAACACGTGTCTTAATTCTATGGGATAAGTATAATTACACCCAAAACAAACTTAGGAATAATATATGACCATATTTGGTCCACTTGGATTAGATTAGGATATTTATTATTATTTTATTTAAAGAATAGTTAAAATAGTTAAATTCAATGTTTAATAACTTAACCATTTATAATATAGGGTTTCACACAATAAATATTCGTCTATAAATATCCATTAGAAATCTATAAATGCTTACTACATAGATTTATTTTGTATATAATTTTTATAAATTAAATAATTTAATTTATTTATGACACAATGATGATGGAGTAATTATCTTATTAATAAAATATTAAAATAATTGATATTATAAATATCCAAATAATTGTAAATTGATAATTTTGATGAAATACACTAATATTATATGTGAACATGAAATTTTAGGGTTGGTTAAATAAATCTTATTCGAATTGATAATGTTTTAATGACATAAAAAACAAATACTAAATATTGTCAAAATTGATATAATTGAGTTTTTAAAACTAATACCATATTATTAAGATATATAATATTCCTAAAAATATATGGATCATCCAAAGGACTTAGATAAGGTTTTATATGTTAATAATTAACCACATGTGGTTTTATTTTATTGTTATAGTTTGTATATTAACCATATAATTTAAAAATACAAAGTGATATGGTAAATGTCAAACTATTTAACTAAGAGTTAAATCTATTAGATAAGGTTAGTATGATTACCTAAACCTATCTAAAACACATTGGTCAGAGTTTTTCGTCCCATCCCCACCTAGACCTATAAATAATTCATTTTGTAACAATTAAAAATATGAAATTATTTTATAATAAAATAATATTTCATGCTTTTCCTAAAGTAACCCTCACCTCTCTTATAAAAGGGAACTTCCCCTCCTCTTAAATACACACCTCCAATGCATTTTCTCATGGAAAAAACCTTACCAAATATCCTTCCATGATTCCTCAATGAATCCTAGAGGTCTTTCTTTGTTCTGAAAGCCAACCGAATGATCCCTTTTGATCGAATCAAATGGAAGAACCCGAAATAGAGGTAAATATTTCAACATCTCTTTCATGTTTTTTTTCTTCTTCCACTTCTAATTTATTTGTTGTTTCCATAAAAAAATAATTAATTCAGTACATATTACATAATTTTATGTTATTATAAATATGGTAAACCATATTCGTTATTCTATACATCCAATAAATGATAAAGTCACCATACGTGCATACGTACGGCTTACCGTCTCGACGTCAGGGTATAGTTTGTTATTCAAACACATCATTATTTGGATGGGTATAAAAATTAGTATAACAGGTGTAAATAATAAATATAACATTTTAATGATTCTATATATTTGATTTTCCATCCAATTACATTTGATTTCACCATTAATAGAATGACATTATTGCTCGGGCGTACGTACGGATTATCGTCTCCACGATGCGATGAGATTTATTCCCACTGTCACCATTCAACAATCACTATAATAATATATATTATTAATAAGTATGTAATATATGAGATAATAATTCCACTATATAGAGATATATATGTATTTCTATATGTACTTTCATATATCTTATTCACATACTTCTGTTCAATACGATAGGAAAACAGAAACAACGATTATGCGTACGTACGGACTACCGTCTCCATAAACGGTGCCTTCCATTTCCTATATATATCTATTATAAATATTTATATTCAAAATTTATATGATATATAAATCAAGGATTATATCCGGGAAGTATTTAAATCATGATCTAAATGATTGAAGTTAAAACACATTCGATAAGAAATAGATTATTACACAAAATATTAATTTCACATGGAAATCATTTTATAAGGGCATTATAAGGTCATAAATGAATCATGTATGATATAATATATATGAATATGGTTCTGGTATAATTTAATAACATACTATGGTCATTATATAGGAGGTTAAACATACCCTAGACCAAAAAAAGTTCAAGGTAAGAGTTAATTTCACAATCTCTTTATTATCCAAGGTTGTTTTTACGTGAGTATCTACTAGAACCTCATTATCATCCACAACCTTCTTTCATAAAAATATTTTAAAAATGAATATTTTAATGTTTTATGTTAGGGACACTTTAACTAGATCATCATTTTAAATGGTTTAAATATTTATTCTTCTAAATCATTATCATTAATGTCCATGTTTTCAAAATGGTTTTTATTTATTTATTTTTATGGAAATGATTGTTTTTAAAATGTTAATTCCATTCAATAGTTTCATAGTGGTATGGGACACTTTGGTTCAAAAAATTATTTAAATGCATTACTTTCTAAATTCTGTGACTATTAGATTTTCTTTTTTCAGGAAAAAGGGATATTCTCTTAAAGAGTTTTAAAAATTATTTTCATCTATGTCAACATCCTTTGATTGATTTTAATCTTATTTGAAGTTGATTTATTATTTTATAAATATATCATATTGTATTGAAGGTTTTGTGATATGTTTGACTATGAATTTTTTATTTTTAGACCATTTATTGTTTATGGATAACGTATTGACATTTCATATGCTAGTTTTAATAATAATGTTTATGTTATGATTAAACCTTTTAAAATGAGGAATTCATTAGACTTAGTAAGTGACGGGTGGAGCCCGCTATAGATCCACGATGCATCAGGACCCATGAGACAAAATAGTGTCTTGGCATAATGCCTTGACAATTTTTTTTGTAGTCTTGGCACAAAACCTTGACTATGTGGTTATTATGTTAGGTATTATGAATTCTATCATTATGAAATTGGATATTGATATTTCTTGTGATTATTCGACTAGTAGAATATCCATATGAACAAGTAAATGGATTTATTTGATTTACATTGGTCAGATTAAGAATAATTTTATGTTTAGATGGATTATTTTTTAGACTTATACATTTCCTTAAATGTTTAATCATAATTATGAAATTTTCTGCTATATTGTTATCCTTACTGAGCATCTGAGCTCACCCATTTCTTATGTTTTATTTTCCTAGGATTCCAAAAAGTGTATTATGATTGATATGCAGGGTTAATTTAGTGGCATAATGGAATTATCAAAGGCTAATTTGTGTTGTGTTTTATTTTCTAATTTGTACTGCATTTCGGGACTTGATTCATTGTAATCATGCCAATGTGTTTAAATAATGCACAAACATTGCGAAACTAGGGTCAGAGCATTACAGTTGGTATCAGATAAGTTTAAAAATACACATGGAAATATATTTAGATAAAATTTTATTAGATAACATTATCCTTATATAGACTTTGAGGATTAGTATAGAATAACTTCTTATAATTTTGGTAATGTAGAGATTTTGTGCATTTTCCAAGCAATGCATCCCTATTTGGATACGATTAGGTAGAGTCGGCTCTCTCACAAATGTACCTAAATTTGAAAACTCTGACAAGGAGTTTCGGGATTGAACTAGGGTATCTTGGTACATGATAACAAGTCTTTTTTCACTCTTGGTTACGACACTCCTGAGGGATATTCTTAGGATAATTCACATTTTTATTACAAGCCATTATGAAGGATTTTGGAGTAAATAATTTCACAAAGAAAACATTTTATGATTATAGATTATATGAATAATCATTTCAATTTACATTAGGTCTTTTAAAATTTTGGAATTATTCATTGTGTCTCATAAACTAAACTAGTGTATTCCATTGTTTAGAAATGGCCCCTAGTAGAAGGAATGAGAATTCCAGCAATACACGTGTTTGAAAGATTAAAAAGGATCATATATTTCTTGGTATTAATAAAAAATCTAAAAGAGAGATAGTTGGCCATGTATTCTTCATCGTATGAATAAATAGTATCATGTGTTAAAATTTTAATTAAATAAATCTCTGAGTCATATGGCTTTGAAGGGAAGCAAGAGAAGAAAAGTATAGAAGAGAAACAGATGGACAATAGAAGGAGGGAAAAGGTGGATTTTCCAAAATGTCTTAATTGTGGAAGGAATCTTCTAGGTAAATTCTTGAAAGGAATGAGATTTTTTTATAATTTTGGAGAAAAAGGACACCAATTACATGATTGCATGGGTAAGAAAAAGGTTTCAAATGTACCATGATTCATCTGGAAGGAGTTGGGACACTATGCGATGCAACGTCCAAATCATTAATGTATTCCCAAAATGCATCAATTGGATAATAATAAAGTTATGATACTACCTATGATGAAGAGGAAAGATTATTTTTTTGTTATTAAATTATTATGTCATTTTAGTATTGTATTAATGATGTACATGTTATAATATTTATAGAGTATAAAGGTATTGTACTCTAGAACTATTTCATCAGGGACTTGAGATTTTGTGGGACCAAGAAAAGTGACACAATAGCAGGTTAAATTTTTAAGATAATATATTTTTTTGGGAAATATAAACCATAATATGTTTCTGATATTGAAATAGTGGTATTGGAATAATAAATTATTGATTTAGATAAATTATTTTTGATATTCTTGACTACCTTGAAACTAATTAATGATTTGTATATTCCATCAACTTTGGAGTTTACAACATATTTGGATAGGAGTATGTCCAGTATTATATAATGAATAAGGGATCATGAATGTAATAAATAAGGTTTTATGGTAATTCAGGGTGTTATAGTATTTTAAATGAATTCATGATGAAGGTATTCACATGTTAATACCTGGAAAAAAGGATTTTCATTGTGTATACCTTCCTTATAAATTTTGGACTGTGAGGTTGGACATAACTATTTTGGATAAGTCTAATAATTGGAATCAATTATGTTTTTTTTGAGGTTAAATATTTTCTTGAGATTATTTTTGGATTGACACAAAATGGACCACCCGGAGGCCGGGCGACAACTCATCACATCCGACAAGGCCGCGAGACTTGAACCTGGAACCGAAAGACGACAAGGGTGGATAACCAACCACTGGCATAAGTGATGTCCTGGTTTGAATAATGAAGAATTTTTTAAATAGTCTGACAAATGAAATATAAATTCATTATTTTTTTAAGCCTATATAGTTTGTATAAATAGAATATTTTTTTGAATTATATTATCTTTTGATGTGAAAGATGAATTGGTGGTAAAAATTAGTTTAAATATGGAACTCTACTGGTCAAGTATATTTTTTCCTCTTATTATATGAATAAATTATTTCTTAAACATTAGGTAAGGGATCATAAAACCAAAAAAATGTGTTATCCTAATTCCTTATGTCTGGTTGAACTAACGATATTTTAAATCATCATAGATTGATGGATTTTAGGTCCTCAATTTTATAATTGTTTGTGATTGATTAACTCAATAACTCCCTATAAATATTTATCATTTTCCTCCAATTATGTGTCTCTAATTTCCAACAATGTTCTCCATATAAAGATTATAATTTGGTGGTAACCATTTTATTTCTCTTCCCTCTTATTAAGACTAGAATTTATTTACCCAATTTCCGATGTGGGTGTTCAACAAAGGTATATTTATATTTTTAACCTTTTATTTTTTAAGAAAAATTTCAATTTGTGAGGACACAATTTATCGAAGGAGGGGAGAATGTAACACCCTATGATTTCAATATTCATTATCTCATTAAAGTAATTCAATCACTTACTCTACAAGCAACACCGAGTTCGAGCACTGTACAAATTACCAAACTAGCCATTCAAAAAGAGGTTATGAATAGTATTAACTAGCTTTTGAATCATATATACTCTATATAATTTTAACATCCATATTATTTTTTTATTAGAAATAATATAAGAATAATTTCATTTTATCAGATAAAAGAAGTATTTTTCAAGAAAAGAAAAGTTACCACCCTTTAATGGAAAACCCATTTTAAAACCAATATCTGACACATTTATATATTTAATTTAATGAAATTAAATTCTTATTTACATTAGGTACATAAAAATTTAGTTTGGATAAATTTTTGGTTCTTTTCTGATAACTTTAATATATTAATGAATGGTGGAAAATACTATGTTTTAATTGAAAAAAACTTTTTTAATATAAATAATTTGTAGTGTTAAATTATGAATTTTAAAGGGTTTGAAGTATAATTAGATTATATTATTATCATTTAATAAAATTTAGGTCATTATAAGTAATTTCACATTTAAAGTTTACATAAACACATGTCAATATTTTGATAGTTTTTTCTTTTTTAAAAACCGCCTTTGGGTTTTGGAAAATAGAATTAATTACAAATTAATAAATCCAACTTCTATGTTTTGAGTTTGGTAAAATAGAAATCATTTTTTAATTTAGAATTTCAAAATTATCTTCGTGTAGTTTAATTTTATATTTTGGAAAACATTCAATTTTTTATGAATGGGGAAAACACTTTGTTATTATTTAAAACCGAATTTTTATTTGAAAAATTACTTATTTTATATAAATTAATTTTAATTAAAAATAGATATGTAATACCTATATATGTTTAATGTAATTCATTGGAGTCAGTTTATAATAAAATTAGATTTATAAAATTTTATTGAATTGTTTAACCTCTTTTACCCACCTCCTAGGAGAATTTACAAATTTGCATAAAACATAATTTTACCGCTTTTGTGAGTTGAATTTCATAAATATGAGAGACACAGTTTACATCAATAAGTAAAATGTGGTTAAATATGATGAAAATATTTTTTGGTGAATAGTAACTTTTGACTTTTATTTACCATGGTTAAAAAATAGGGTAATTAAGGGTAAAAATTATATCATAATTACCCTAACACATGTTCTAATTCTATTGTTTAAGAATAATTCTACAAAAAACAACCTTAGAAATAAAATCTTATTCTGTTTTTTCAACTTGGATTAGATTAGGACTTTTATTATAATTTTATTTAAAGAAGAGTTAAAAGAGAAAAATTCAATGTTTAATAACTAAACCATTTTAATGTAGGGTTACACAGAATATAAATTAAACTATAAATATTCATTATAGAGATAAAAATATTTCCTAAATAATCTTAATTTTTTTATAATTTTTATAAATTGTATAATTAAATTTCTTTATGATAAAATGACAATGCAGTAGTTACCATATTAATGAAATATTAAAATAATTGATATTATAAATATCAAAATAAATTTAAATTGAGATGTATGATGAATTCCACTAATTTTATAGGTGAATATGTATTTTTAGGGTTAGTTAAATAAATTTTATTTGAAGTGATAATGTTTTTATGATATTTAAAAAAATCAATTACTAAATTGTGTCAAAATTGACATAATTGAGTTTTAAAAACAAATACTATATTATTAATTGATATAACATTCCTAAAAATCTATGGATTGACCAAAAGACTTAGACAAGGTTATACATATTAATAATGAAAGACATTTGGTTAGCTTGTCTGGTCATATTATGTTAATTTACCATATAATATAAAAATACAAAGAGACATGGTAATGTAAAACTATTCAACTAAGTGGTAAATAATAAAGATAAGGTTATTATGATGACCTAAACCTATCTAAAAATTATGGGTTGAGATTTTTTCAACACATCCATATATTATCCTCTAAAAAATTAATTTTTTATCCATTATAAATCAAAAATTATTTTATTATAAAATAATATTTCAAGATTTTCCTAAAGTGGACCTCGCCTCTCATATAAAAGGGAACTTTCCATTCTCTTAATTTCACACTCCCAATGCCTTCTGGCTTGGCCAAACCCTACCCAAATATCCTCAAAACATTATTTCCTTAATCCTATAGGCCTTCCTTTGGTCATAAATCCAACCATTGTATCAATTTTGATCAAATCAAAAGTAATAACCCGAAGAAGAGGTAAATGTTTCATCACCTCATTCAAGTTCTTTTCGTCTTCCACTAATTCTTCCATTGTTGTTTCCATAAAAAAATAATGACTCCAACAACTCTTACATACTGTGATGTTATTATAAATATGGTACATCCATATTCCTTATTCTATCCATCCTATAAATTAAAAAGTCACATTACGTGGGTATGTACGACTTACCGTCTCCACGTTGTGGTGTAATTTGTTATTAAAACACTTCAATAATTGGGTGGGTATAATAACGAGTATAACTAATGTAAATAATTAATATAACCTGTTAATGATTCTGTATATATATGATATACCATCCAATTACATATTTTTTCACCATCAATATAATGATATTGTTGCTCGTGCGTACGTACAGATTACCATCTCCACAACATGAAAAGATTCATTCTCACATTCACCATTAAATGATGATTATTAAGTTATATATTATTAATAAGTATGTAATATATGTCATAATAATGCTACTGGAGATATATATATATATATATATATTTATGTATTTACTTAAATATATCTTATTCGCTAACTTCCGTTCAATGCGATATGAAAACAGAAATAGCGTTTATGCATACGTACAACCTACCATCTCCATAAATGGTGCCATCCATTTTATATATATACCTATTATAAATATTTATATTCTAAATATATATGATATATAAATCAATGTTTATATTCTAGAATAATTTGAAACATGATCTAAATGATAGATTTTAAAACATGTACGACAAAGAAAGCGATTATTAACCAAAATGTTAATTTAACATGGATGTCATTATTAAATACGCATTATTAAGTCATAAATGAATCATGAATTATATAATAAATATAAATATGTTTCTATTATAATTAAATAACATACTATGGTCATTATACAGTAGGTTAAACGTACCCTCAACCAAAAGAAAGTTAAAGGTAAGGGATAATTTCACAATCTGTTTATTATCTGAGGTTATTTTTACGTGTGTATCTACTGGGACCTCATTGTCATCCACATTCATGTTTCATTAAAATGGTATCAAATGGAATATTTTAAGGGTTTATGGAAGGGTCTTTTAAACTATATCATAATTTTAAATATTTTAAATATTAATTCTTCTAAAACAATCTCATTAATTTTTATGTTTACAAAATAGTTTTAAGTATTTAATTATACAGGCATGAATGTTTTTAAAATGTTAATTCCATCCAAAAGACTCAATGTATTATGGGACACTTTGATTCAAAAATTTATTTAAATATCTTCCTTTCTAAATTTTTTGGCTTTTAAAAGTCTTCTGGAAAAAAGGATATTTCTCTCAAAAAGTTTTACAAAACATTTTCATCTATGTCAACATCCTTTGATGAATTTTTAACTAGTTTGAAGATGATTTGTTATGATACAAATCTTACATATTTTATTGAAGGTTTTGTGATATATTTTATTGTAGATGTGTTATTTTTATAGCATTCATGTTTTATGGAGAATGTTTTGACATTTCATATGCTAGTTTTAATATGAATGATTATATTATGTTTATACCTTTTAATTTGAGGAATGCATTGAACTTAGTAAGTAAAGGGTGAAGACAACTTTATCTCTATGATACATCAGTAGGTCTCATGAGACAAAACATTGTCTTGGAACAAGGCCTTGACAAAATCTTATTTGTAGTCTTGGAACAAGGCCTTGACTATGTGGTTATGAAGTCTGGCATTATGCACTCCAACATTATGAAATTGTATATTGATATTTCATGTGATTATTCAACTAGTAGAATATGCATGTGAATAAGTAAATGGAATTATTTGATTTAAATTGGACATAATATAAAAAATATTATGTTTAAAAGGCTTATTTTTTAGTCTTATACATTTCCTTAAATGTTTAAGCATATTTATTAATATTTTCTCTATATTGTTATCCTTACTGATCATCTAAGATCACCCCTTTATTATGTTTATTTTTACAAGGATTCCAAGAAGTGTATTATGATTGATAAGTTGGGATAATCTTGAGGATTAATGGAATTATCAATGGATAATTTATGTTCTGTTTTATTTTCTATTGTGTAATGTAACATTCAGGTATGTAATCTATTTTCCAATACTGAAAAACGGATCGGTCTTTTGGAACATGATTCCTTGTAATCATGCCAATATATTAAAATAATGCACCGACTCTGGGTAACTGGGGTCAAGGAATTACAACATTGTTCAAACCTTTTTGTAATGGTATCAGCTGCCTATACATGGTTTTAGATGTCCCTAGTAAAAGGAATTTCGAATTAAAATCATGAAGCTCGTGGTGTATGGAATTTGTGGAGTGGATTAGAGGATCTTTATGACCTGAAACCCAGTATATTAACATGTTATTTCCATTATTTATTTCCAGTTCCCACATTATTTTTTGGGTATAAGGAAATAATATCTATATATCAAGTGGTTTTTTTCAAAATTGTCAAATTTGTTAAATAAACCCAACCCTCCCCCTCTTGTGCCTTCTTCATTGTCATTCTGACCTAAAAAGTCATATCAAAGGTTCATATCTTTGAGATTTTTGACAATTTATTTTGGATATTACAAGCTTGACATAATGATTCATTTTAAGACAAGTCTCAATTGATGATCATAGAGAATGTTTGCTGATGATATGTGCACTTTACTTTAATAGTGATAATAATGCATTCTGGAAATCCCGCAGGATTATTTATTGAAAAATAATATAATATGAGTTTATTTTTCGATTTTCAATCCTTAGTAAATTCATAAGTAATATCTTCAAAAATGGAATGATGATCAAGAGAAATAATATGATATTAATTCAATATTATTTAATGTTGTTCTATATCTATTAGGGATTAACAATTTTAATCGAGTCTCTAAGTGTGGTACATAATATGAGATGATGAAGATTATTTATGTTTCCTATGAAAGAACCGATAACATTAAAAACTGATATAAAATAATTTATCATTGATGTTTTATATTACTGTAATGTTTGAAGATGAGAAAATCACATAGATTAATGAGATATTGATAGAAGTTTTCAATAATATATCCGCCATGGGAGATCCAATTAAGTAATAAAATTATTCACTAAAAGTACTTAGAGTCTTACCATTAAATTTCAATGGAATATCAACTTTTATTCACCTATCATAAATAGTTTGGGAATTTAAAATTAATTAACTAATTGAAAATTTGATTTTCCGTGAAGCTGAAATCTAGGATAAATCTGAAAATCATATTAAATAATAAAAGATTCAGTAAAGAATACTATGGATGAACAATCTGATTCAATTTATCTAGATACTGGCGATGATTTATCATATCATGCTAAATTATTTGAAAAATTGTACAACAAAATAATAAAATGGATTAAATAATACAAATTTCCTGAATGTTATGAAAAGGTAACAAAAGGTTGAGTTATCCTTTACACAAAAAGTGAAGTAGATACAATTATAAAAGAAAAAGAAATAAAATTATTGAAATCTGTTTTGGGGTGTCCAAACTAGACCGAAACCACAAAATAAAACAAAAAACAACCAGGTTTGTTTATGTTGGGACAAGTCAAAAAACCTTATTCCACAGGTCGGGTTGCATAGGGTTGACCAATGGTTGGGTTGGGTTTGGTCATGGATTGTGAAAAAAATGACCCAACCCAACCCAACAAACATGACTGTTGCGAGTCTCCTACCTACTATAGTGTCTCTAAAATTGTAAGTCCCATGACCCTACTCCTATAACACCCTTTCATATTCTTCCCAACTCACTTCCTCTTCTATTTTTTGTTATTTTAAAATTAGCAGTTTAGGTAGAATAGAAATCAAATACACCAAAATCAAATAAAACCTACAAACATCAACAAATATCAAACACTGGAATCCATACCTCTGACACAAATACCTTATGTTGTAGTCATTGTAAACAATAACATTAATGATGATTATAAATCTTCTCTCTTCTAGGACAGATGAAAAACCAAAAAGTCCATAACACAAAACAAACCAGACACTATCATCTTCTAACCATCACCGATAAACTACTTCCTAAAACTAGGGATAAACCATCAAAGATGTATGAATTGAAAACAACTTCCAATTCCACCAACATGAATCAAATCAGAAGGAATCACCACCAAATAAAAATTCCTTTTACAATAGAATCAAATCCAATAAAATAGAAAGATAGGACGAATACCAGAAATCCCTTTAATACAACGAAAACACCAATGTTGTATCCTCAGTCGCACTGCACCCAAACCCTAAATTCCTTATATGCTCCATCATGTTTGAATAAAAAAGAGGTTTGAATAGTTGGTAGGGCCATAAGGGTAGGGATGAAGTTACTATGAGTAACACTACATCAAGATATAAAGGATATATGATGGAAATGTGGCTTCTGGTTCTGAGGGAGCATCATCGTCGCCAGAAGAACATTCTTTATGTGACGGTATGATGAAGCACCATCCCTACCAGATGAACCATTAGGAAACCATATGTGTATGGAAATATGTGATAGTATAGATAAACAAGGGGAGTACAACCATATGGGAGCTGTATAATTTTTCCCAAGCCCAGTTATCCTATCCCAACCGAACCCAATCCCTGATGGGGTTGTCCAGGCTGTGAAAACTGTTACTTTGACCCAACCTAACATATTTTCATTTGTTTTCATCTAGAAGATCATCACACCTGACCAAACCTAACACATATAAACCCCTATGGACGTATAGAGTGCTTCTTCAAACTAAAATGATGAATGTTCTATGATATCAATGGATGTGCATAAAAATCAAATGGTATGTTTTATGGCACATGATTATGAGTTAAAATATTCTTACAATAGACACTCCAATTCAGAAGAAAATTATTATTATGATGAACTATATAAGTATTGTTTTATCCTTAAAGATGAATTATAATACTTAAATAAAGTGAATAAAGAAACGTTAAAATATTATGTTACTTCATTAAAAAGTTAAATTTTTTCAAAAACAAATTCACATTTTAAGATATAATTTTACTAAAATTTCCTAGGATCAACATGAAAATAATACTAAAGAAATAATATACGAATAAAATTATTTAAATCAAGGATCTAGTATTCTTATCAATGTAGAAAAATATTTAAATCGGATTCTTGGTAAAAATAAAATCAATAAATAAATACTCGGGTCTGGTAGTAATGGAGAAAATGAAAAATAATCTAAGAATTTTTTGTTCATGGATAAAATATTTAAATATTATCTATAGTTATGTTTTTTTATTATGGTATTAACATAAATTATTCTAATTAATGTTAATTTAAAAAACCCAAATTTGTTTGGTTTCATGATTGTATATTATTCAAAATCCTAATCTGAATCCATGCTTAAAACTTCTACTGAAGATAAACATATTTGGTTCCCTAACTCATTATTTTCAAATAAATACTAGACCCAAACCCATATGGGTATAAAAATACACATGAATGTGATGTTTTCCAGGTATAAAACATTCAACTATATGATCAAATAAATATGTGGTTGTCTTAAATTCATATGTAAATTCCAATTTTAAAAAAAGAGTAGTCAACTCTGAAGTAGTTTGTTATTTGAAAAATCCTCCAAAACAGAACTGATAATCAATGAAATATTTTATTTCCTTTTTTTGTATTTTCATTCTATTTTTAATATATTGGGATACAGTACTGAAAATTAGACAGTTAACAGCACGAAAAATGGATTTAATCAGTTATAGAGAAGCAATGACTATTATAGCAAGATTAAAAGTTGGAATATTTTATCAACACTTAAAGAAAAATTGTTAAAGGGGGATATTATATTTTGATGTAACATCACACTATAACACCAGTGTATTGTTATATAAAAACACACCATATCACGAAAAACACCAATAAATAAGTAATATCTGGTTCGAGTACATAATTGAAATGAAGGGAAAATAGTGTAGACTCGTTTGCTCGGTTTTAGCGATGTGATGTGTGTTTCAAACTGAAATGATGCTATTATATTGAAAAAATTAACATTGAGTAATATTGTTCATATCATGAGGCTGATTTTGGTGTGTTCTATTACTACATGTTTAAAATAATTTAGTGACTTTTTAACAAAAGTACCAAAATATTCTAAGTATGTTTTTTCTAATATGAATATGTTGCTTGTCTGCTTTACAAAAATGTAATTTTAAACTAGGAATTTGAATTTTTACTCTTACTAGTTACATCACGTGTCATTTTCAAGTGATATTGATTCCTACATGTCACAAATGACATATAAATCAATGTCCTAATATATAAAGTCCCTCCAATAGCATTTTATTTGGTTTCAGTCCATGACACTTTTTAATATAAATGTTTAATTTAAACTGATATCAAACACATTGGGTCATAAAAGAAACACAGTATATCATATTGATGTGTAGAAATTTCATACATTTCACAAATGACTTATGTAACGTTTTTCCTAATTTACCAAAACAATGCTATTATTTTTACTCATTTTTGAGTAGGAGAGTTGTCCTTTTTAGAAAAATTGTTGTCAATTTTAAATAAAATGACAAATTAGGAGTCATATTGGTTACAGTGTGGGTTATATTGATGTGATTATAATTCCTACATGTCACAAATGGCATATAGACCATTTTCTTAATGTATCAAAACAATATTAATGAGTTTACTCGGTTTTGAGGGTGTCAGATGTCTTTTTTACTAAAATGTCATTTTTAACTGGAAGCACAGACTTTGACTCATTCCACTCACATAATGTATCATATGTATGTGAGAATACTTTCTATATTCAAAAAACCACATATTAAATAATGTCCTAAATTATCAATAAAATCCATGTGATTTTCTCAGTTTTCAGTAAGGGATTTTTTTGATGTAAACTGTCAATTTTCAACTAATAATAGACACATTGAGTCATACCTGGAACATAATGTATCATATTGAGGTGAGGATTATTCATACCCATCATGTATGAATAATTCATCGACACTATAAAGTTTGAAAACAATATGAATTTTTTTCATCAGTTTTGAGTTTGTCTTTTTTCCTTTGAATTTAAATTGATGTCATTTTAAAAAAAATGTGCTTATAAAGTCATACCAGTCACATCATGCATCAGATTGAGGTACATATTATTACTACATATCTAAATAAACCTATGTATTTTCTTCCAAAATAATCAAAACAACATGACTAAATTTATTTATTTTTACCATGACACTTATCATTTTTTTAAAAAAATTCACATCATTTTAAAACAAAAAGACACACAATGATTCATACCGGTTACACTGTTCGTTTGATTTTGGTACAACTAATTCCTACACATTTATAATGACATTTTGATTTTTTTACTAAAGTATCAAAACAATATGAAAGTGTTTTCCCAGTTTTGAGTACGTTACTTTTCCATTCTAATAAAACTGATGTCATTTTTAAATAAAAATATGTACTTGGAGTCATACTAGTAAAACCATGTGTCATATTGTGGCATGATTGATTCCTACATGTCTCAAATGAATTATGTATCATTTTACTGGAGTATTAAAAAATATTAATTTTATTTCTTGGTTTGGATTATGTCACTTATTTTTTACTAAAATGTCATTTCAATCTGGAAACAAACACTTTAAAAAATACTAATATAATAATATATTTGTTTTAAGTGAGATCAACTCATAGATATCCATAATATCTTATGAATCAATGTTCTAAAATTTCAATAAAATATAATAATTCTTCCTTTTTAGTGTGTGATATTTTTTGAACTAAACTATTGATTATAAACCGATAACTGAGTCATTAAGTCATAGCAGTCACACTATATGTCAACATGAGGTGAGGTTAATTATTACACATCTCAAATTAGTTATGCATCTTTTCCCTATATTATTAAAACAATAAAAACAATTTTCCTCTATTTTTTGTTTGTAAGTTGTTATTTTTACAAAATTTAATTTCAATTTAATTTAAAAATAATAACTTAGAGTCATATTGGTCAAACCGAGTGTCAGATTGAGGTGTGGATGATTCCCACATGTCACATAGATTCTAAAAATACAAACATCCTATTTTACCTAATATCATTCATTTTAGTATGTTGATCTACAAAAACTACTTATTAATATGATATTTATATCCAAAAATCATTTCTCCATTCATAAGTTCATAAGAGTAGATGAATTCAACAATGTGAATGTATTTTCACATAATAAAATTGGATCCATATTACATGTTCGAATTTCTATAGTGAAATGAAATGAATATGTAAATCACGGTTACATTCATATAAATAATCATTTTATCTCTTTTATGATATGTTGTAAATTGTTGGAAGATAAATTTGACTTCCAAAGGATCTTTGAAAAAAACTAAAAAAGTACTAGATAAAATTGATAAGAAAATTAACATATAATTGTAGGTAAAAATATTTCAATAATAATTTAATAATTATATAGAATTAAACCTTTTATAATGGTTGTATTCATTAATGAAACATTTCATTATTTTCATTATCTCAGTTGCAGACTCAAATTCAAATCCCACATGAGCATGAGAAGTTTCTAACAAACCACCCCAACTAGAAAAAAATAATACAATTGTACAGTACTTATTAAAATTAAAATTTTAATATTTCAAACACTTTGTAGGAAAAAGTGGGAAACTAAGCATTCAACTATAAAACGAAATAAAACAACTATTGAAGAAAAATATATGTCAAATAGAGTTTATATCCCAAAAATGATTACAATAAATAGAGTTTATCTAAATTTTTGGTTCAACCATCATCAAATCTTAAAACAAATAGGTCATATTTTCCCAAAACTAGATGTAGTCCTCAATTCTAATCATCCCATTTTTAACCCCCTAACATGAATCATATCCTTCTTTTCGATCCAAGAGTATTTCTCCTATTTGAGAGACACCATTAGAGACCTCCCCCTCATTTTTTAAGCTTTCTATTTAGTGGAATTGAGTTGGAAAACATGTTCCAAAACTTCTCCTTTTGATCTCAAAAAAATAACAATGATTTGTCACACCCACTGCCCGACTTCCAATGTAATATTGCGTCGCTATCCATCTTCCTGTAATTTTACTTCATGGATGACCTAGTCTCTATTTGAGGTGGTAAAGAGGATTAATCCTTCCCTTTACACATTTTCTCCCCATTAACCTTTGGGATCAAAGTCTTTCTTTGAGATACAATAGTACCATCTTCATTGGGAACCTTCTTGCATATCCACAACACTGTCATGTTCAGAGTCTCACTGATCTAGATTTAGTCCATACATTTCAATCACATAAAAACTTTTTCTCTTTTGAACCATCGTCTAGTTCACTGGACAATCACCCCTGGAATTCCCAACATTGGACTTAGACCCCTACAATTTCCCCTTTTTCAAGGCACCATTACCTAGTTTTAATACTCCATAAAATGTATCAGCATTTTCTGGGAAGGATATGCCACGCATTCCTGACATCCCATCACTTCCTACCACCCAATTCGTAGCACCATCACTCACATATAGCTGTATTTCTCCCATAACCTTATTACTCTACCCCAATGGTGTTTCTCGGGATATTCCCTAATATAGGTTTAGTTCTTCATTCATCAACCCCTAAAATATAATTCCATGTTCAATTCATAGAAACTCCTTCCATTGACTCACGTTCCTTATATTAGTAACCTCCACTTGGCCGCTACTGGATCATCTTTTGCCACCTTCCAAAATCATTCTCATTTCATACCCCACCCCATCATTGTGATATGAATCGTTACTTAATTCAGGTACTTCCATGCCTTCAATTACAACATTGATAGCCACTATACTATCTTTACTAACAATTTCCCCTAGATTGAACTCTCTGAGGACATTAATTAATATGGAAAGCACATTTTCTGGGCTTGGGTTTCTAGGAGGAACTGGTATATTCCTCAAGGAATCATGTGTTGTAGGACCAGGACCATCAGGATCACTGGTTTCCTTCACTATCTCAACATCCAAAAAATTACCCCTACTTTCACCAATAAACAACCACTTACCACAATCTCTTTAATCTGCATCTTTCTATTGAGAATAATCCTTTATCCCAAGTCTATAGACTACCACAAAATTCCACATCTTTTAACAAGAAATAGATATGTCGAACCAAGTCTCATAGACAACGGGTTATTTTTCCAAAACTCTCCCTCTCATGTAATCCACACAAAATCAGGATGAATTTTTTATATATCTATTTCAACAAAAATACGAGGATATACTATATTGAACAATTACCTAGTTCTTGAATCAACACACATAAATCTAACAACAAGGTTCCCTATCATTTACAAAATTGATGGATTAAAAATGGTAACGGATGTTCTGGAAAAATAACCCAAATTGAAGATATAGAATATTGGTGTTGCATATAGAAATCATACGACAAATGGAAGATGTATAACTGAAGACTATTATAGATTTGTGGAGTCCAAAATCAATTCTTAACCAAATCATCCTCTGATAAAAATCAAATCAAAATATTCCTAGAATTATGTGAACCCATTGTTTCTCAATTCTGTAAACCCAAGGGCCCAAATATTCATTTTCCGTAATAATAGACTAAAATACACATATTCTTGAAATGAAAAATTAGTGATAGATTTAGAAATCCTGAATCCTCATTGAGCTCTGAGTTCTAGATTGAAATGTTTGGAAGACCATTATTCAAATATGGGACTTTGGGACAAAGAGATATTTTGGGAAATATGGAAAGGAACTCAGTGTTTGAGAATGGGGAGAAGAATTGAACCACTCTCTTAAAGGGCGTTTGAGGTCCCTCCCCATTGGTGGGGAGGAGGGACTTCCATAGAATCCACCACCTTCACCAAAGGTAGAGGACCATCGTGACCTCCCAAAACCTCACGACCATGTAGATGTACTAGAAAAGAATTATAATATGAGTAATACTGAAAAGAGATAAACTTATCACAAATTGTTAAAATTCCATTTTTTCTATAGATAACTATTTTTTGTGAAAACAATTTTGACCATTGGGATATACCAACAATAAATAAAAATGATAATAAAAAATAAAAATAGATCTCCTCAAACAATCAGTTAATGAGTGAGGAGGGTGAGGAGAATATATGATTCCTAGGATTGAAGATTTTAATCATCTGACAGATTGTAAATATTTCATATTGAGTTCATAAAATATTCATTATATATAATAAATAAATAAAGACACATAAGTTATTATTTATAATAGGTGAATTCCTCCAATTAATTATTATTACATGGATAATAATTAGAGATTCATAAGGGTGGAACCTAAAGACATTGTTATAGAATGATTTATTTTAAGACGGATTAATGAAAAATGATACATAGTGTATATTACATAAGTGATGAAATAAATGAAGATATTTTTAGAAGTATTATGGAGTGGGTTTTCATTTCATAGATGGATAAATTTTTTTCAACTAGAGGAAATACAAGCAATGTAGAAATCAATGAATAAAATTTCATTGGTGATTAGAATGTTTTAGTGGAAAATAGAATGATTAAAAATCTATATAAAACCTAATTTCTTCCCATGTTAAGACAAAATCATTTATAGAGGCTGACAAGGGTGATAATTGTATCAAATATAAACATGAGAGTCTTGATCATAATAATAGTAATGTGACATGTGGATCTTTATTTTAATAAGAACAATTAATTCTTCTTATCGATCATGTTGTTTCATATTTTATTCCAAAAAAGGTACATTGGTTGAAAAATTCAAGTGTTTGTAGTTATTTTTTTTTCTGGTTTTTTAAAACACATAATGGGAATGTACATGGTAATGTTTTATAGTGAACCATTTATTTATGTCATGTAATTGAGATGGTCACATTTTTGGGGCATCATATTACCACTAGGCCATAAAAAATTGATTTATGTTTATACTAGTAATCCCTAAATTTAAATTTAATTATGAATGAATATTTAATACAGCATGTCATCAAATTATTAAATCTAATATAATAATGGTGACATGTAGTGGTATTTTATATATGTGATGATTTTATCATGGAAAATAATTTTTATTTCAACAAAATATATTATATTAAAACTTATTTTTTAAATTAACATCAATCAATGTTAATATGTTATTTTATCAAATTTAGTTAAATGTAGTGGTATAAGATCTACTATTGAATTATTAAAAATATTCATTAATATTTAATCAATATGAATATTTTCTCATTAAATATGTTAATTTTCAATGAAAATACCAAACATGGAAAATTTATGATAAATGATAAAGGATTGAGAATAATAAATTATATCAACCACTTACTCTTCCTCTCAACCACAAAATGACGTAGTTTTTTTTAAAAAAACCACGATTCTTTGTCTTTTCTATAAACTAACACATTCCAATTTTTTTCAGATAAAATTTCAACAACCAAAATAAATATCAATTATATTTATCTCAATTTTTTCTTTTATAATTTAGTATTAGGATTATAGAACCTTAATCCTCATTGATTTTTCTTTTTAGAGAATTTAGGTCAGGTTATTTAAATTGAAATAGAAATATTTCAAAAAATAAATAAATTATTATATATTTTCAATATTTAGTTAATGAAATAAGGCAAGTAATCAAATATATATAATGTTTTTTTATCTGATTTTATCGATTCATTATAATAATTTAATTGTTTTATTTCATTAGTGACCCATAAATCTATCCCAAGGCTCATTAAATATTCCACATCCATCCCAAATAAATCCATTAATTGCACACCATATTTCTGTGCTCATTTTCTATGTTAAAAAATTCATAACAAAAATAGTTAAATAGTTGTTCCAAAGATACAAATATTTCATCATCCATTTTTCGGACATAACATCTAGAATTAACATTCAAATATTTGAGGATAAAAATATATTTTAGTTATTCCTCACTCAACCCTCTCAATTCCAATTACATCCTAATATAATATAATACCCGAATGATGTCACCTGTTTCATCATTCAAGTGATTGGAAATGTAATATTCCAAATCAATGAAAAAATCCGAAACTATATGGATGAATTATCCAATTGATAATGATCAAAAAGAGTAGGATGTAATGAAATATAGGTATTTTGAGGCTATTATAGCTTACATAAACATGACCCAACATTGGGTTTGATTTTATTCTTGTTTCACAACACTAATGTTTTCTCAAGTAGACCTACTTGATATCGTGGAAGAAGATACATAAATATGTAACAAATATATGTATTTATGAAATATTTTATTTAAATTTTAGTATTCTTCAGTATATTTGATTGCCTGAAATTGTGATTTTAAACAAACAGTGAGACTCCTATATTATAAAATTACCATTATATCCTAGTCGGGAGGTTAGTAGGAATAATTATAACAATCTTATGAAATTGTATTTTGAATTAATTGGATATCAATTGTTTATAAAAAATATAAATAAATTAGATATTTTTATTTCTGAGTGAATTACATTTTTTAATCTTATAATTTTTTTTTTATATTCATGAAAGGTATATTTTAGTCATATGGTATCAATAAAACCCTATCTAATGAATACACGCATGTTTTAAGAAAAAGATTAATTTCACACCATTAAATAGAAACCTCATTTTAAATTAATCATTTGAGACATTAATAATTTTTATATGGGAACATACATTGGTTATTTTGAATTGGGATATAAAAATTTACTTTGGATTAATTTCTGATATTTTCCCCATAACATTCATGTTTTAATAAATAGTAAAAATATACTCAATTTTAATTAAAAATAACATTTTTCACCAAGATAATTTATATGGTAAAATTTTAATATTGAATGGATATTATATATTTATAGAATATATTTTATTCATTAAATATAATGTATTTCATTTGAATTAAATATACATTGAATTCATCGGTAAAAACATTTCAATATTTCGAAATGTTTTAACTTTTAAAACTTGTTTCCTCATTTCAACAATGATATTAATTTTAAATTAGTTATTGCAAATTATTTGTTTTGAATTTTTAAAAATGGAATATATATTTCGAATCTGTAAGACCCAATTATATTAATATGATACTTTATTATTTGGGCATTATGAATATTAAATTTGGTAATTATTTTTGTTAACATTGTTAATAGTAAATCAGGTAATTAAGCGTAAAAATAATATTATAAAAATACCATAAAACCTATAAAATCATATTAGATGACTAAATTATACCCTTATCATCTATTTTTAAAACATTAATCTCATAAAGGCCACATACCTATAAATATGACATGAATGTAATAAAATCTAATGAATTTGAAAAAATGTCACAATCTCATTTCATATAAATATATTAATGTTAATATATGGATAACTAGAAGAAAATATCTAATAAATATAGTCTTTGTAATGATAAAATAATTTCCTTCATAATAGAAATTTATTTAAAATTTTTAATGATTAAATAATTACCATTAATAATGACACAATAGTGATCAATTTTTTTTTATTAATATAAATATCAAATAAATTATTTTAAAAATATTAAAATATACATCATATGAACTAATTAATGTTATACATGAATTTTATAGGTGAATATGTCATTTTAGTATTGTATTAAATATTTTGGTTCGAATTTATCCTCTTTTTGGATTTTATTTAATGTAAAATAAATTTATTGAATCAAAATTGACACTATTTATATTTTATAAAAATAAAATTTTATCAAATTATATAAAAATATTAAAAATAAATTGAAAAGAAAAAGATAAAATTATTAGGTCTAAAATTTCATTAAATATCCATTTTTTCAATTAACTCCATAAAAGTAAATATTTTTAAGCAATAAATATTTTCAATATTATTACAACTATTAAAATTTAATAGAATAAATATGTGTCAATTAGAAATATATGGTTTAAATTGACAAAATAAGTTGTCCAAATTTTTTTGTTTTATGGTAATACAACCCTATATCATTCTACCTTCGACATTGGGGGACTGTGGAGGTTTTTTCATTAGTTTTGAGTTTATTATAAATTATTATTTACGGAGTTTCCACAAGTACCACTAACCCCAATAATAAATGGGAACCTCCTCTGTTACCTTTTGACTTCGTTTTGAGCCTTCAAGATCAACAAACCATTCAAAATTTACCTTATTAACAACCATATTTCCATTCTATAGGTTCCTTTCATCTTGTATGTAAAACTCTAGTGCTCTATGATGTGATATAGAAGAAGCATGTCGAGAATGAGGTAATCTCTTCTACCAATTCATTCAAACATCATTATTCTTAAACATTCTATCCATTAGTTATTTCATTATAATGTAATATAATAATTATCCCACATATAATGATATGTTATTATATATATTAACAACTATATATCGCCATCTATCCACCCTATGAAAAATGAAATCATTGCGCATACGTACGTACGTCTTAACGTCTCAGCGGTGTGGTTTAATATGTTTTTCATCGCCACCATAAATAGATGGGAATAATGATGTAAATAAAATCTATATATGATTATTATAACATGATACTAATTCTGAAATTTATTACACCACCCACTTCAATACCATACCAAATTTTTGGAATGATATCATCACTCGTTCCTACGTATGGCCTACTGTCTCCACGATGTGATATGATTCATTCTACATGAAATTCATTTAAACATGATTATATACATGAATTGAATGAATATATATGATATTTATTATGGTAATATAATAATTTAATTGATATAAATATAACATAAAAATATTAATAAGAACATATTCGACAAAACATGTATAAGAACACAAAGCTGTTAATACCCAAATAACAAGTAACAACGAAATGTTACTAAGAAATGGATGAAAATAAGATCATAAATATAATCATAAAAATGATTAATATTCTATAATAAATCTGTAGTATTATTTAAATCATTATACAGGTGGTTCTCAAACATACAATGAATATTATACCTATGTAATGGGATACTTTCGAAATCTTATTTTTATCTAAGATTGTTTAATCGTAAGTTTTTACAGGGGTAAATTTGTCATCCAGATCTATGATTCCTAAATATATATTTCAAAATATTATTTATACCCTTTTCTAATTGTTTAAAGTAAATTTTACCCATTGTAAAATATTTACTAAATGGTTTGAATGTAATATTTTGTCATTTCTTTTATGATGAACTTTTTGACTTTTTCAACAAAAGTACAAGTATAATGTTTCTTTAACTTGTACGGCGTGAATAGGTTTTTATGATTTCATAATTCCTTATTTACGTGAAACATCCAATACAATATTATAGTGTTATTTTCACCTAAAATTATATCTTCTAAAATTTTGTGTCCTTTTGAGGAAGGAAAACTTTTTTGAAGAAGAATGAATATCTTCCTCATGAATTAATTTCAAGTGTTTTCTCAAAATTATTTTCCTTTTAAGACGACTCTCATTAAATAGGGTTATATATCTATCCCTGTTATTACTGTGATATGGTTGTGTTTATTTTATTTGGGTAATCTATTTTCTTTATATCTATTATGATACAATGATGTTTAGGAAACCCATTTTATTTCATGGGGTAAGCTATGGTAAAAGTTTTAATGTTTTGTGGCATAAGTAAGAATGGTTTCATTATGTGATGTGTGGAACCTATATCTCTCTCAAATGTATTGGGTAAAGATTTATATCTCATTAGATAAAAGTGATTGAAATAGAAACTAAATGTGGATCATTAATAAAAGGATGGAACAAGGAGTGAACTTCATTCAGTAATTGACTTTGTCCGCTATGATGGCCTCGAAAATGTTCTTTCACTAATATGAAATGATTTTATATTCTTATGTATCTATTCCACTAAATTAAATTTCTAATTTTTTGACTATTGGGATTACATTTCATTTTTATGATTTATCTCATGACATGATATTTTGATATTTTATATGCAAGATAATATTTTCAAATGTTCTATTCTTCTGATTATGATATGAATGATATTTCCCTTTTTTACCCTTACTGAGCATTTGAACTCATCCTTTCAAATTTCTATCTTCCCCTAGTCATGAAGACGGATATTTATAAAGATATATAAAAAATTAGTCCAGTGATGAAGATATAAGCGGGAGAAAATATTTATGTTTTTTGAACCATTTTTTTCCTATTTTCTAAAGACAGTAAACCTATACAGTCCAAGAGTGGGTTTTTTATGTTATTTAATAAATATTCTTTGATCTTGACTTAATATATATACATATCTGTGTGTGTGTGTAAATAATGGTCTGTTTTAGTTTTTATGAGAGAAAATTTATAGTTATCCATTAGAAACTGGGATGAGAGAACCTTAGTAAGAACCCCAAGGATATGTCTAAGCATAGGATACAATCCAATCCTATTATTTTAGTGATGTTGATGAATAACCTTGGGAAAACATAATGTGTTCTAAAATGAAATTTAATTCTTGATTATGTTGTTTCATATTAGGATTAGTGTTTCACACACTATGCTTCTTGGTTTTAGTCACCTGATGGAACCTGAAGGAACTAAATTAATGATAAATTTGATGGGAAATGAACTGATTATACCCCAGAGAAACCAAATGTTATGGGATTTGGAATGAAAAATATTGTTGCAAATCTCCCACAAAATTCTCATGCTATAAATCATGCATGAAATAAAAATGATCCAAGGAGGAAAAAACTTTTTATTGGGTCCTTCATGAGACAGTTTCCACCTTTATTCAGTGGGTATTTGGATCAATTAGTTGTTTAATAATGGATCAGTAACACTAAAAATATATTTTCCTTCCTACAATGTTCTGAAAATGACATAGTTATCATATAATCTGATCGTATGGAAGGTGAATCTGATCAATGATGCAATCTTATCAAGTATAAGAGGTTATGAGATTAAATTGAGTACTTGTAATGTAACACGTTTATGATCTCATTTTTTAATATTTACTTTCCTCACATTCTTCAAAAAATGTTGGATAAGGAGTTCCATGAATATAAGAAAAAGGATGATGAACATGTTGGTACTTTCGAAGGAAATTTTAACAGACATGCAAGATTCACTTCTTGATGTATTATCCAACTAGAGAGTAAAATGGATCAATTCATTAGTGGCATAAAATAAAGTCTCTGAACGTAATTATCCATAAGGTACATCATTAGGTATGAGGATATTGTTCAATGTTATCTCAAAGATGATATGAATGTTGTATTAAGCCATCAGTTATATGGGTTTGATAAGAAGATAAAAATGGAATTCAATGTAAAATATAAAGACTAAACTAAAAATGATATGTGTTTTACCTTATGCTCAGAGTGAAGAAAGAAACATGGAAGGAATTGTATTAAATAGACTTGTAAATTTTTCAAATGTGGAAAAGAAGTTTATCAGGCAATTTAATGTTGATGTGATGAGAATAAACATCTAATGATGTGAATTATGAAAAGTCTACACATACTTCTCCTCATAAGCTTCAATGTTAAAGGTGAAAGTAAATGAGTCATTATTCTAATAAATTCCATAATCCATTGGGTATTGATGATTATCGATGTCAAAAATATTTTAATTCTAAAGATATAGGAAAGTTACATGAAATCACTATCGGTGTTGTGGTGTGCAATAATGAAGTAGTTAAAGGTACACATACAATCCATCTAATGTAGAAAATTATTTATTTGATTCTATATCCTCCATCTCATTTATTTATATATAATTTTATAAGGGTATCACCATATTACCTCAACAATTAGATGTTGATTTAGATGTTACAAATCCTAATGGACAACTATTTCCTAAAATTTTTACATTTCTTCTCGAGTTTATGTTTTTGGGAAAGTGATTTTGGTAAATCATGTTTTCCTTCCTACAATGGAATTTGATGAGATTAATAACATGGTTTGGCTTTATTTATATAAACCCTATATCAATTTCCAAAAAGGGAAGATACATTTCATATTACAGATCATTCATTGATCATATGTCAATGCAAGGGTGAATATAAACATATAGTAGGAATTTTATCTATATTATGGGTATTGATTAAAATGAAAGTTATTTTTCATAAATAGTTAAGGAGAAACTCATGAATAATAATATTCCCATTGAATGAGTGTTTTATGATTGATTCTCAGAAAAACTTTCTAGGTCTTGCACCAAATCATGATGTTTAGTTTTCAATAGAACTCATACGGGATGCTATGCCTATTTCAAAGACACCTTATAGAACGGCCTTAATTGATTTACCTTAATTTAAGAAGAAAATACTATATAATATTCATAATGGATTCATAAGTCATAATACATCACCTTGGGGAGCACCTATTCTACTTGTTAAGAATAAATATTGATCAATGAGACTCTGTATTGATTACTGAGAACTAAAAAAAGATCACTATCATGAATAATTGTCTTTTTCCTCACATTGATGACTTATTGGACCAATTATGTGGAGCTCAATACTTTTCCAAGATAGATCTTAATTTTGGATATCATCAATTAAGGGTCGAAAGGAGGATATTCCAAATAATGCATTCCATACAAGGTATGGACACTATGAATTTATAGGGATTCCTTTTGGACTTACTAATTCACCCACTATTATCATGGATCTAATGAATAGTTTCCTTAGTTATTATCATGGTTAGCTTTTGGTTGTCTTTATATATAATATTCTCGTCTATTCCAAGATAAATGAAGAACAATAATATCACATGAATAATGTAACTAATAGCATAAGAAAGGAGAAGCTTTATTCCAAATTTACCAATTATTAATTTTGGATACTGAATGTTTCATATTTTGGTTACATAATATCAAGAGAGGGGATATATGTGAATCTAGAAAAAATGGCGTTTATTGAAAGATGGTCTAGACCATCAATGGTAATTGAGATCCCATGTTTTCTTGTTTTTGATGGATATTATCAATGTTTTTTTGAATGTTTTTTCATGATTATATAATCCACATACCATTTTGACTTAGAAAGGAGTTACGTTCATTTGGATGAAGGAATGTGAAGAAAATTTCAATGAACATAAATGAAGGATAGTTAGTGCACCTATGATCACACTACCTTGCAGTTGGGAATGTTTTTTGATATGTAGGGATTCATCCAAGAAAATGATGGGATTTGTTCTCATGAAAATTAATATGGGGAATATTTATGCCCCACAATAGATGAAAATACATTATCAAAATTACCCAACTCATTATTTGGAGTTATATGAAGGAATCAATTCATTAAAAATATAGAGGCATTAATATTATGGTGAACAATGTGATATTTTTACTGATCATAAAATTTTAAAGTGTATTTTCCCCCAAAAGAAGGTGAATATGTACCAAAGAAAATGTTTGGAGTTGAATAATTTTTACAACTACTCAATTCATTATCACCAAGAGAAACTGAGCAAGGTGGAAGATTCTTTGAGTCTAAAATACTATGCTATATTATCCATGATGAGCATAAAAAATGATCCAATATTTATGGATTTTCATAGCACGGATCCTGAAATTTTAATCGAAGGGGAGAAATATTATCTTTTTCGAATGAATTATTGACCATCAATAAAGGAAATTATTAAGGAGGTGTAGAAGTATTATGTTGAGCTACAAAAAAGGGGAGAAATGTTCTCAAATTCAACATTGATTGTGATGAAATTATGAGGTTCGTGAATATGGTTTGTATTTCTACCATACCATAATTAATGAAGGACCTATTGGATGAGGCTCATAGATCTTCATTCCCCATTCACCATGTAAGAACAAAGTTGTATAGGGACCTTAAAGATTACATTTGGTAGGATGGAATGAAAATATATTTTTTGTATATGTCTCTCAATGATCAGTTTTTCTGCAAGTTTAGGCTAAGAGACATAAGTCTAAGAGGATGCTAAAACCATTACCCATACAATAATGGAAATGAGAAAACATCACTATATACTTTGTCATCAAACATCCAAAAACATCTAAAGGGAGTAATGCTATCTGGATAATAATTAATCGCCTTATGATGCATGCACACATCATTTATAATATAGAGGATCTTTCTCTTGATCAGCTTTTTTGGATATATGTCAAGGAAGTTGTAAGATTTCATGGGTACCACATTCCATTATATCCAATCGGGATTCAAGGTTTCCCTTGATGTTCTCGAAAAGGCATCATCATGATCTGGATGCAATGTTATATTTCATCATTTCTTATTATACTCATACAAACGGTCAGTCTGAAAGGACAATTCAATCATTGGAAGACATGTTTAGAGCATTAACTTTGTATTTCAAAGGTGGTTGGGATCAACCCCTACCTTTGGTGGAATTTTCATACAATAATATATTTCAATACACTATTCAGATAGCTCATTATGAAGCCCTGTATAGATATAAGTGAATAACTCCAACTTGTTCAAATGAATTTGGAAAAGAAAGCTATTAGGACTAGATCTTATTGACTAAATGGCTGAAAAGGTCAAATATATTCAAAAAAACAAAATAGTAGCTCAGATTCGATAAAACATTTATGCTAAAAACTGAGAAAAGAACTATATTTTGAAGTGGAAGATAAGGTGTTCTTAAGAATATCTCCTTAGAAAATACTAATGATATTTGGAAAGAAGCGAATGCTGAGCCCTAGGTATATCTATCCTTTTGAATGTCCGGATTGTGTTGTGAATGTAACTTATCGATTAACGCTTCCACCAAATATGTCTTAAGTTCATGATGTGTCCCATGTGTCTCTCAGAAGAAAGCACATACCTGGTCCTTCATATGTACTAAACATTGAAGTGATATTGTTGGAGCAAGAACTTCCATATGAAGAACAACCAATAGAGACTCTAGATCTTTGAGAAAATGTCCTATGAAACATACCACTTTCTAGGTTAAAGTTATCTAGTGGAACCACCAATTTTAAGAAGCTACATGGGAACCTGAGGATATGATGATGGAGATGTGTCCTTATCTTTTTATTTCCAAGTGATGAATTTTTAGGGTGAAATTTAGTTTATGGTTGATAGAATGTAACAAATATTTGTTTTTATGAAATATTGTATTCAAATAGTTTTAAATTTTTAATATATTTCTATGCATTCAATCATGAGATTTGACAAACAATGAGACTCAGTAATGTAAAAATTACTGTTATACCCTGAATGTTATGATAGTGATAATAATTATAACTAAATTATGAAAATGCATTGTGAATTCTTTGCTATCAACTATTTATTAAAAAAATAAATCAATAAGATATTTTTATTTTTGACTGAATTACTTTACTTAATGAAATGAATGTTTTTTATATTCATCTTTTTGATATTCTAGTCATGTGATATGAATAGAACCCTATTTTATGTAGAAAACCCGATTAAAAACATGATTAATTTCACACATTTCGAATTGTGAATCCATTTTAATTTAATAATTTGATAGATAAATTTTTTATATATGAAAAAATAAACATGTTATTTTAAAGTGGGATATAAAAAATTACTTTGGATTAATTTCTCATTTTTTTCTGATAACTTCCATGTTTTCATAAATGGTAAAAATATGCCAAATGTTAATTCAAAAAAACATTTCCATAGAGGTAATATATATGGTTAAATTAAAATATTGAAAGGGTTTAATGTATAAATAGAACATATTTTTATCATTAAATATAATTTATTTAATTATCCATAATATTACACTGAATTCATAGGAAAAACATTTCATTCTTAAACAATAATTTAACTTTTCAAAGCCATTTCTGAATTTCAACAACAAGATTAATTTTAAATTAATTTCTAAAACATATGTATTTTGAATTTTAGAAAATGTATTCAATATTTTGAATCAGTTGGTTCAAATTTTGTTAATAGGTTACTTTTATTTTTGGGAATTTTGAATTGTATCTTTGGTAATTATTTTTTTTACTTTGGTTAATGAAAAATCAGGTAATTGAGGGAAAAAATAATATTATAAAATTACCTTAACCCCTAAAAAATACAATTAGATAACTAAATTGGACTATTATCATATATTGTTTGAAATTTAATCTCTTAATGTCCCCATACCCTTGAATATGACATAAATGTAATAGCAACTAATGGATGTGACAAAATGTCCTATATCATTTTTTATAAGTATATTAATTTTAACATATGAATAACCTGGAGAAAATATCAACTACAGATAGTCTCAAGAAATATCAAATAATTACCTATATCATAAAAATTCATTTATAATTTTTATATATCAAACAATTACCATTAATGATGACTCAATACTAATGTAAAAAATATATTCTAAAGAGAAATATCAAACAAGTGGTTTTAAAAATATTAAAATAAATATTTTATGAACTAATTAATGTTTTCCAGAAATTTTAATGGATAATATCACATATTAGGAGTTTAATAATTATTATTTCTAAATATATCTTGTGTGTTTACTTTATTTAAAGTCAAATAATTCAATAGTGTTAAAAATCAAAATATTGATATTTTAAAAAAAAATTATTTTATTTAAAAATCATAAAAATATTTAAAAATAGTAAAGTGTTAATTATAAGGTCATAAATGTCCAAAACTATCCATTTATAGTCAATTAACACCATATATGTAAATATTTATAACCATTAAATATTATAATGTTTTTATCACAATTACTATTTAATAGAATAAATAAGTATCAACTAAAAAGATATGGTTTAAATTTATAAAATATGTTCTCAAAAATTTATGGGTTGATGTGATCAAAACCCTATAACATCTCATATTTTAAATTAGCTATCATTGAGGTTTTTTGTAGGGATTGATTTTATTATAAATTATTAGTTATTGACTTTACAAAAGTTCCCATAACCTCAATTATAAAAGGGAACCTCCTCCCTCACCTATTTAATCCATTTTGAGCCTCCTTGCTCAGCCACCCCATTCCATTATTCCTTATAAACATCACTATTTTAATTATTGTGGTTCTTTTCATCACCAAAGACTAACTCTAGTTCCCTGTGAAGAGATTTAGGGGAAGTACGCAGAGTAAGAGGTAATATCATCTACCAATTCATTCAACCATATTTCCTCTTCTAATTACCCTTCATTAGATATTTATTTAAAAATTAATTACATCAGTATCACTCATATACTGATATTCTATTATAAATATGAAATAACTACATTTCACCCCTATCAAACCAATGACAAAAAAATCATTGCCCTTGCATACGTACCAGTTACCGTCTACATGTTGTGATGTAATGTATTGTTCACCACCACCATACCTGGAAGTGTATAATGATGGAAATAATATCTATATAGTATTATTATAACATGATATCAATTCTTAAATATATTACAATTTCCACTTTAATACCGTTTATCCATTTTCTTATGATATCATCGCTCGTGCTTTCGTACGACCTACCGTCTCCATGATGTGATGCGATTCGTTCTACATGATATTCATTAAATAGAAATTATATATATAAATTCAATACCCAAATAAGATGTATGTTATACTAATATCATTCTATAAATTATATAAATATATCGAAAAAAGAGTATTGATAACTTATTTGACCAAACAAGAATAAGAACATAAAAAAGTTAATACCCGAATAATGGGTAACAATGAAATGGTATTGATAAATAGAAGAAAATATTATCATAAATGTTATCATAAAAATTCTTATGATTTTGGATTAAATCATTAGCATTTTTAAAAAAAATTATGCCATTGTTTTAGATACATATGAATCATATCAAACCTAAGGTAAGGGATAACTTTTCAAATCTCATTTTGTTTCTGAGATTGTTTATTCGTAAGTATTTGGTGTGATATATATGTCTTCCACATCCCTCTTTAAAAAATATTTATTTAAATGTTTTGTTTATATACATCCATAATGGATAAATTCTATGTTTACCTATTTTTAAATTCTTAATGAATGATATAAATGGAATCATTTGTCAGTTTTGGTAGAAGGTTATTTGTGTTTATGTTATTTAGTAAACCATTTTGTTTTATATCAATTTGTATGTAATGGTTTTTATGAAACCCATTATATTTCAGGAATTATGCTATGTTAAATGTTTTTATGTTTTTGTGGTACACAAAACAATGATTTCATTATAAGGTCGGTGGGACCTATATCTCCCTCCAATGAATTGGGTATAGATATATATCTCATTAGATAGAAATTAATGGAATGGAAAATAAATCATGTTCAGAAATATAGGGCTGGGATGTGTAGTGGACACGGTTCAGTTGTGAAATTTTCCTCGTATGACTATCTCGACAATGATCCTTGACTAATATTAAATGATTTTCTCTTCTTATTTGTGAATGCCACTAAATTTCATGTCTTACGTTATGACTATTGGGATTTCATTTTATTTTCATGATTTATACCATGACAAGATATTGTGATATTTTAAATTCATGGTATGCTTTTATAACATAATTTTTTCATGATTATGATATGAATGATATTCCCCTTGTTATCCCTTATTGAGCATTTGATCTCGCCCTTTAATATGTTTATATTCCTCTGGTAATGAAGAAGGGTATTAAGTATGATATGTCAAAAATGATTCTAGCTATGAAGAAATATGATGGAGAAAATGTGGATGTTTTATGAACCGGTTCTTTATGTTTCCCACTTTCTAAATACACTTAATCTATAGGGTCCCGAATTGGGTTTTTTATGTTATAAATCAAATATTATACAATTTTGAAGTTATATCTATATGTAAAGAATGGTTCATTATAAAGTATTTCTAAAAATAATGAATATGAGGTTGTTTTATCATAGAATATTGAAACTAGACTATTTGGGATACACGAATATGGTATGATAATGTTTAGTGGGTAATAGAGTGAAATTAAATATATCAAAAAATTGGGATTTCCTTCAAAACCATGGTTATGTTCAACTATTGATTTACATGATACTTGGATTAGATACTTGGAAAACATATAGCATTGATTCAACGCTATATTTGAGCATAGATTCAATAATTAAGAGTGTCAGTTCTCGGTTTCTTCCATGTATAGCTTCAGATATCAAAAATTGGTTTGTGAAGGTTAGGGATCTTAAAACATATCATGACACATTTATCTGCACTTCAAAAAAAGAACTAATAAATATTCCACTTATCATGGATATACTAATTATCATAGATAAAATTAATCTTTATCAGTGCCTTTGTTATCACTAAAGTAGAATTATGATACTTTTAAAAAATGATTTTTTTTAAAAGTGTACAATTATTATATATAATTCTAATACTTACAATAATACTATTTATAAAATTAAATTTTTTTAATTATATGAATATACAATTATTTACATATAATTATATAAATACATTTTAAGAAAATACTACATATATCATTATATATATTTATATAATTATATAAATATTTATATAACTATATTTATAGGCATAGTAAATATATTCATTATTTAAATAGTGTTTTTATTAGTTTATAAATATTTATTTATACCTTTATTACTACTTTTTAAAAAATTATCTACTTGTATATAATTAAAAAATTATAGAAATGGTAAAATTACATTTATAAATATATTCTTTTCTAAATTATTTTTTACCAATCAATTTTTAACATTATTAAAGAATGTTCAATTTTAATTTCTCAGCAGTGGCGGCTAGGGTTTCACCCTTCAAAGACTGCTCCTCCCCTCCTCTGGCATGCTTGGTGTTCGGCGTTATCTCCCCGAGGCTTCGGTGTGGTGCAAGTCTTCATATGTGTTTTCGACTCGCTTCGGTGGTGGCATTTTAAGATTCGGGACTGGAGCTCGGCTGACTTGAGGCGACAAGGCATGATTTTCTTCCTCAGGTGTGAGTGATCCGGTGGTAGAGTTCATCTTTCGAGTTCTCGTCTGAATGGGGGCCGGTGAGACTCAACGCGATATTCTGATGGCTTATGGGGGTGCTACATCAGATCTGTTGTTGTTCTGAGGGGGGAGGATTTTTCATCCACCCAAGCCTTGTCTTCCCGATCGAACCTCAACTTCTTCCATTAGCGGTGCTTCCTCAGCTTCTTCTTCTTTTTCAATAAACACCATGCCTCTAGATGATTCTAAGGATTTTGTGCTGGTGAGCGGTGATTCCTTCCTTCCTGTGAAATTTACATATCTTCCCTACCTTCAGATCTGGTTTTAGATATGAACATCACCCATGAGGATTGATCTTATTTTGTGGATGTTCCTTTGAGCAGCGTCTTTGATTCTATAATGCGCGAAGGTGAAGTGAGCTCGTTCTCACTTTGAGTAGTGGCTCCAGTTTTTTTGGGGGTGTGTGGATGCTGATGTTGGGGGGAATTGGTCTCTTTCACGCCTTTTGTCATTCTTTGGTTGCTGCTTGCACGGGTTTCACTATTTTTTATTCCTATTTGGAAGTCCGTGATGCCTCATCAATTGCAGATTCTTGAAGGATTGTTTGGATTCATTGTTTTGTTCCCTGTGTGCGGCCTTCTGTTTCACTGGGAAGCAGATGTTTTGGTGGGAGATTGTTGCTTTTCCCTTCACATTTGGATGGCGTGTTCTGTTTTGCAGATTGCGTCGGGTGGGCGACCTCGATGGAGGGATTGGTGTCTTGGCACCCATCATTCAGCCGTCTGTTATTTTGGATGGATGGGACCCTTATTGTTTTTTGCACGGTGTTCTCTAGCAGATGTTGTGGTGCATGAGGTTGATGGTGTAGTGAGTCTCTCATTTGCACCGTCGAGGGGGGGGCTCTAAAGAGAGATAGGTGTGTTAGCACCTATCTTCCAGTACTCCTCTCATATTTCAGTGTGAATTGGAGGAGTCCTCTGCCTTGGCTGTGTTTCCAGCATGACACATTTCATTATAGAGGGGGTGACGCATCATCTTGCCTGACTTCGCTGTATCTTTTTCGATTAGGGGGGTCGATGCGACTTTCTAGCTTGACCCATTTATGATTTCCGTTTCCTTTTGACTTTTGGATTTCTGTATGTCCATGTGCTCTATTTTGTTTGATGTTTTTCATCTGTCTCTGTAAGGGGTTACTCCTTATTCCGTTCAAAAGGAGTTTCTTTATTTCAATAAATGGGGGCATTCCCCCTTTACCTTTAAAAAAACGTATATATAATATATAATATAAATTGATTATATTGCAAAAATAATTTTGTGTGTGTATATATATATAAATGCATTAATTATATATATGTGAAATCCATATAATACCTTTGATCTTTGTTATAAATTAAAAAATCAAATGAGATTAAATTAGGTCCATTACATGATGCAATTAGTCGGCATTTTTAATTCATTTTAATTTTTAATTATAAACCATTATTGGCTAAATACATTACTATGTAATATAAAGTCTATTTAATATTTCATATTATATAAATCATATATATATATATATGAACTTATATATATCTATATATTTAATATATTCTCTTTTTTAACAATATCCATAACCATCTAATTAATAAAATGTTTAATATTTTTCACAGTTTATATATTTTTTAATTTTTAATTTTTAATTTTAATTTTTAATTTCTCTAATATTTAATAGATACTATTTACTAGTATTTACAATTTATATATATATTTATTAATTTATTAATTTATAAAAATATTTATTTATTTAACATAATTTGTAACTTTTTCAATAATCTCATTGTTAATTTTTTATTTAATTATTTCATTTTAATTATTCATTTCATTATCTGTGCTAAAAAGTGCTAAAAAGGGTACTATATATTATAAAAAAATAAGTGCTGATAAATGGTACCCATTATGAGTGATAAAAATAAATTTATGATAATGTGTCCCAATATTAGAGCTTAATAACATTGAAAAAGGTTACATTTATCAGTTCGTTATTTAGTGCTGAAAATTCCATTTATCATTCCTTTTTTTGCTCTGATAAATAACAACACTTTTAAGTAAATTTTTTGTTGTAATAATAGTTATATTTTATGGTTAATTTTTAAATATATGCCCAATATTTTATCAATGATATATTTTTTTATGAAATTTATTATTAAGTTACATAAAAAATTGAAAATTTATTCAATTTTTTGTAAACATTCTATCAATTATTTCTCTTATAAAAATGATATCTGGAGAGTTTAGTAAATTATTTTTTTATTAAAATATATTTATGAAAAATTATAAATAGTTCTAAATTTTTACTTATCATTATATTTAAATTTCTTGTTCATAGAAATTATATTCAATTATATGATGTGTTATTTCAGAATAGTTTTCTTAAGGAAAATTTCCTTTTTTAATTTTTTTTTATCAAAATAGATTAATCTATTTTTTCTATAAGAGAATCAGTTCTATCTTATTTAATTTTTTTAAATGAAACATATTTTTTTAATCTTCAAAACCTTATAATTTTATTCTTATAATATCATATGTTATTTTCCTTTTATATTAAAAATACCAGTTTCAAAGACTTCTGATGAAACCAGCCTAAGAAAAATCAAGTGATCTAAAACATGAAGTTTAAATAAAATAATATCTCAAAATAAAATAAAACATTCATCATCTCAAATGGTTAGTATTTTAATATCTTATGAAGATATTATGTTTAATATTTATCATTAAAATAATGAAATAGTAATGTTTCATGCTGATCTAAGAGCGTATAGGAAATTGAATAAAGAGTATCATTAAATTTCAACATCAAAAATATTTTTTGATACTCTTAATAGGGAGAATGAAAATGTACAATAAATCACTATTTATATAAAGTAATTTTATTAAAATATCTACATATGTTTAAGGAAAAAAATAATTGTATTCAAGATTTTTATTTTTTTATGAGGGAAATATTTAACGTTTGGAGAGTTCATATGATCTGTATGACCCTTCCAAAAACCCTAATATTATTCATCTCTAAAACTTATTGAAGATAAATATTATATATATGTTTTCTTATATTAATTTAAATTATTTCTATTCTTAGTGATTAAAAATAATATTTAAACATTTTAAATTTTTTATTTTTATTTAATAAAAAGGAGTCATTTTTTAAAAATTTATGAGAAATATTGGTGTAATTTTTTCTTTTAATTATTTTAACAATTAGGAAAATCTGACAAAAGTATAATTTTTTAAAGAGAAGAAATCTGATTGAAATTTATTTTAATTTAATTTATAAAAATTTTATTTATTGTTGGATTTAATTTTTACATTTTTTTTATGATTTTTATGATCATAAAAAATGGGGACATTGTTGGCCATTTGTCAATTCAACAATTTTAATATTTTTATTTGTTTTTTGTGCTAAAAAATATAAAATTTTAGGTTATTAATAATGTAGATTTTGAGTTTGATTCAAGATGATATTAATTCAAATATTTTTTATTCTTGATGAATTCACAAGTCAATAAATCCATGGGAGAATACATTACTAAATAATATTTACATGTATGAAAGTAATTTGGAAACAGTTTTTATACCCTATATATGTATGTGGAAAAAATGGTTAGGGAAAACTAAAATTTGAATAAAATGTAGGTATCATGAACCCTTCATTGTTGGAAAAGTATGGATATGAAAACCTAACATTGTATGAAACTCAGTGTTTGAGGATAAAACATATGGTTCATTACCCATACTGTTGTAATAAACCTTACATTTTTAGCCATAATTTTAGTGTTTATAAATAAGTAGATAAATCCTAGATTTGACATGGTTGAAAAAAGAGTTGTATATTATATATAATATCGAAAATTTCAGAAATGGTATTATCAGAAGTAAATATATTTTTAAAACTACTTTATGAATAATTCAATGTCTTGTAATAAATGTATTAATTCATTCCAATTTGTAAGTAAATATACAAATATTTTTGAATGATTTTAATTCAATTATATTGGATTTATTATGTGGTATTTTTTAATGTTTTTGACCTAAATGTATTCAAACATCATGATAAATACTAAGATATTATTCACATGAAATTTTTTTCACTTGTAAATAACATTATGTAATTTATTTCATAGAAATGAGTTGAGACATACAATTTTTGTTATAGATAATTTAATTGAATTTCTAGAGAAATTATATCTTATTATGAAATCCTCTTCTTTAATTTGAATGATATTTTTTCTAAGGTATATCGTAGAGGCGTATGTGTTTATTCATCTTCCTAGTGCTTTTTGTCAAACTATTCATACGACTATTGTGTGATGTTGAATATTATCTTTCTACTACTATATTTTTTTAAGATCAAATATATCATTCATTTTATAGATAAACATTGAAAAAAAAAATTTCAGAATGAAATCAATTACTATTGATTTATTGGATTATCGACTTCTCCGATTCAGCCTTCGGGGTGTTTCAACTACCCAGAATAACTTGTGGAGATTTTTTTCCTAATTAAATAACCAAATGGATATGTTAATTCCTTTTTGTAAAGGTATAAAATTCTTATAATCATTTTTATTAGACCTATGTAAAAGTAATTACTAGTAAAATCACAATTTATATGGAGTAGAGCATTTTTGGAGTGTACTATAAGATCTTTTTTCCCTAAACCCCTATGTGTTGTCCGGTTCTCTTCTTATTTATTTATGATGATCACTTATATTTTAAGAGAGAATGAAATAATCTTGAAATATCATGTGATATGTTTTGAATATTTCAATGTCTTTAAAGGATCATAATTCACCCCCTTCAAATTTTTCATAGTCATTCCAACCTAAAAAAAGGATTTACTGGCCATGTTGAGGTATGGAAAATCCCTTATCAAATCCTATATGTTCTCATAATGGACTAATATTGTCATATTTATAATGACCACCTTATCATTATCCATTAAAAACATGAGTATCAAGTCATCTCAAGATAGATGTTCACACACCACAATATATTGTGGTCCTAAACACTATTCATATGTAATCCTGATATATTATATAAGACATGATTACCAATGGATAATTGTATATGGTTCCATGATACTAGGAGGAATACATCTTACCCTCATCAAATAAAAATGTCATCTTCCCCTGATCCTCTAAAATCCACTCACCAATATCTTGATCAACATGTATCTTATGGTTAATAACATCAACTACATATTTTTCCATCTCTGGTGAAACATCCATCTATATTTAAAAATTATATGGATACTATACCTAAATCCTATGTGTTATGTTATTTTCCCACTGTTTGAATATGTATTTGAGGATCTTGTGAACAATGTAAAAAATATATCACTAGAGGAAAAATGCATCCAACACTTAAATGAATGAGCTATGGCATCTAAATAAAATTTATGAGTATTATAGTTTTACATATGGGATTATAGTGTATATTGACTATAAGAAACTACAATTTGTATCTAAATAATTATAACTCCAAAAACAACTATTGATGCTTCATATTGTTGTGTATATCAAATCCCAAACATAATGAGAATTAATACTAGGTAGGTATAAAACCACCTCTTTAACATAATAAGTGAATCTTCATAGTAGTTTGGCCATAGCAACATCACTCCCTTATTATTCATCATAGTAAAATTTTCTCATAGTTGGGATAGGTCCATAATAAATTGTTTAAAATAACTTAAATATGCATTAGAATTCATGCTCTTTATCAATTTCTACGAAAATTTCTAGGACATGAATATCCTCAATTTATTTAGTTATATATATAAAATTGTCTCAAAATTTCACATTCCTTATGAATTTTACATCATGAATCTTAAAACCACACGTCCTGAGAGAGATCCACAACTATTGGTAAATTTTAGGGGGATTCAACTGATCCTACAGAAAAATTAAATCCCACAATCTATGCCATTATCATTTTCAAATCACTCAAGTCTAGTCCATCTCTTCCTACTACAAATTCCCATTATCTCGTCCTCATAGGTTTATCTTAGTTTGAAAAATAAATTACTCTCATCAATAATAGAAATAAATAGGTTCTTAACAGATGGTTATCCTTTCAATACCTAGAATCATATCAAATCTCATCATCTCATGTATCATGAATCCCCCATATATTTTCATATCCAAAACTGAATATATGATACCCTATAAATTAATGATGATATTTTACATTCATGACCAATAGTGTATTAAGGGAGAGTAATTCAAGGGTTTTACTAAACAGTTTGTTATGTTGAGTAACTACTAGTAATAATAAGAATGAATATGATGGAATTGTATAGAACAACATAATACATCTAGTAGACAATATCAAAACCATACATTAAATAGTATATAGTCTGTCTCTGCAATCAGATCGAGTTAAATCCACTATATAGATATAATCTTTCATAGCTACAATACGTTAACCTTGAGATGTATAAATATTCTAAGTCACCACCTATGAATTTTGTAGAGGATACCATCTGTATACCTTGGTCATAAATAAAGTACATCCTACACCTTTTCAGAACCTCGAATATATGGATTGGAATTTTTATAGGATCCCCATACTTCCACACCAATGAATATTCCTCTGAAGTACAAAGAAATAATTCACATATTTCACAATCTCGTCCATGTTGGAGCACTACAGACCCATTTTCTTCACAAATACTACTCACAAAACCCGTATCATCCATTAAAATTTTCTGTTATTCAGGTGAATAAAATTGTTAAAGTCATTTTTCACCTATAATTACTATAGTAAGGTCTCTTTGAAATCATAATTAGTATCAAAACTCTATCCTCATCCAGTCCATTATTTTCCACTGTGGCATTTAGATGAATTTTTAGGAGTGATGTCATGTAAGAAATCATTGTCCTCATGATTTTTTGAAGCTTTATGAGTTGATAATCACAATATTTCTTCAATATAAAAGGAGGGAAGTCATTGAAAAAAAATCCATTTATTTATTTCCATGTAAAAAAGTTTTTATCTTTTTGAAAGGATCACTACACCCCACTGATAATTGGGGATACCTATATCATGAATTATTTTAGATTCACATTCAATAATTTGGGATTCTCAATTAGTTCATAAAGACCATCACTGATATATATCCACACTTTAAAATCTTTTGGTCCACTAGTTTCCTTATTATTTTCAGAATATAGAAGCTAGAAGTCACTATCTTAGTTGACTATTGACCTTGATTGTAGGACTCTTGACTAATATAGGCTTATTATATACACAATGGGACTTGGTGTGGTAATGTTCCATAAATGATTCACCTTCTTAACAATAATTTCCATTATAAATCATCAATAAGGAATGTACTATAACATAATGGATCATTAAAAACACAAACAAATCCCCACCAGTATATGGGATCAAATATTATTCTCTTATGACTTTACCTATATCCAATGAATATAAAATTGTGCACTGACATTTGTCTCCATCCCTATACATTATTCATAGTAGTATAATATGTACTAACATAATATAAATATCAAATATACATATTTAGACAAATAAATATATCTCATAAAGATAGATTAATAGATATACCTCATAAAAAAGAATCCATCCTAATCATATTGAAAAATTTAAGGTGCTAAATTTATGAATTAATATTCCACACCACAACAAGACTATATATGATATGTGATTTTTATTGAGTAATAATAATTCATGAATGAACCCAGGATTAAATTAAAACTATAAAAAATAGCCATTCCCTGATAACATGTAGGTATGTTACACATGTTCTGTTCATCTACATGGAAGCTTCCCTACTCGATTCCAATATAGTATCTCCATTTTTCATTACTCAATCTAGTCTAAAATACAAGAAATTTTTTTTATATGATTAAAAATTTTAAAACCGTGATCTAAACCACTAGGATTGATTTGGATTACCACATGATCGCGTGTGCGGCTACCTATATAACATACTCTATTGACAAGTAGTGATAGTCTATATCCACAAATGAAGAGACTATACACTTGGTATCATTTCATAGTATAAATAATAATATAATTTAAAATAATTAAATATTCAAAGTAACCATGAAGAATCTAGTACATAGAATACCTATCACATAATGAATTGTATCTCCCAATTGGAAAACCAAAATAAAGTATAATTATGTGTAAAAATAAATAAATATATTGAAGGTTCAACTAGATTTTTTCCCAATCCACTAAAATATTCATTATCATATATTCATCCATCCACCAATGGGCCTGATACCATCTCTATTCCAGAGGAAGAAACTATATAGGAACAAAAAAATTAACAAGTAGTGTTTGAGTACTTGACTTAGTTGGATACAACCATTGATTTTTTAGCATGCATCTACAAGTATAAAATTTAAATTCCTTGATAGTAATTAATGTGTAAGAATCATAGCGAAATGAAATACAAAATAGAGTGGTCCTTAGTTAACCAATCCAAAACTAAACCTCTTATCAACTTACATTGACACAATATCATACGGATAAACATGGAAATTCAATGTGAACCATAACAAGAAAACAATCTCATAAAACATCAAGCAATGGGCTCAAGGAATCGAGTCATCTCATTCACCCATGCCAACATATCCCATATCCATAATGGGTGAATCTACTAGACTTCAATAACCCATATACATCATGGGTCAGGACCCCAAACCATAATACACCATCTCTGACTCAGTTCAAGTACCCAAACCATCATCACCCTAACATGTTGCATTAGTTTGTTCGACCAAATGATCATTACTCTACCTCATGTTTAGTTACATCATTGTCATTATTTTGAGGTCATGCACAATCCCCCATAAAGGGACAAACCACACATGACTACCCACATATCTCATGTTCCAATAACATTATGCAAGGGATGGTGACATGAATAATATGGTAGATCATGCATGGAAATCATAGAATATCATATTAGTAGTATAATCACTATACATACAAAAATTGATCACAACCATTCAAAAAATCAGGGTACAATATAAATACTAATGGAATTAGATATCATAATGTGTCTCATGGGATAGTCCCACACCTACATGAAATCACAATCGAACATGGTTATGAGTTGTTCCAACATAAATATTATAACATGTAAATATAGTTAAATAAAATCCCATTAATATAAGGAAATTCCTACCTCAATGTTACTGACATCAAAATCTTGGATAAACCCCCCATGTGTGGTTTAAAAGAAGAATTTTAAACCAAGAAATCGAAGAACAAAACAGGTTTGGCCTTATTATTTTATTTATTATCATGTCAATGTTCAATGATTGTCAAGGGTTCATATATCCAATTCTGTCTATCTTACATCAAAAAGAAATAACATTTAAAAAATAATAAAATATTCCGTCTCGATGAGAATTTATATATTATCAATGTAATCAAATGATTTTTTTGAAAACTCCTCCTCAATGAATAATAAAAAAATCACTTCCAATATCACTTCATCATTATATAGTCATATACTTGAGATAATCCTTTATTATTATTCTATTATATTTTATGGAAAAAATTATATTATCATTTTTTACTACTTTGTATTATCATCGATTAAGGTAAATTTTATAAAATAACTAAAATGGATTATTTCCCAATTACTCATGAAATTAGGATAAACTAAAAGAATAAATTCCCAATTGGATTTCTCTCTGTTAGGCACTACACCTGTGAAGGGGAGAGATGTGTGGGATATTTCATGTCTTTAAAAATATAAAAGGAACCATGTTAGATCAATATTATTTATATATTATAAATATTTTGATATATAGATATCTCAAACTCAAAGGATTGTCCAAAAAAATGGATGTATGTGATCATATATATTAGAAAAAAATCATTTTATAGGTTCTCCACCATAAAAAACAGAAATTAAATATCATAATTTAATTATTGTAATAGATGATTAATTACATTAGATAGTTTAAATACATCCAATAATTATTGTTACATATTTCAAAAAGTCAAATGATTTAATTCATTGTTTATTATCAAATAAATTATTTGAAAATGAGTTACATAAAGAGTTAGGGATAAAAAAACATGAAAAATGGATTTAAAAACACATTTACATATCAATTTTATTGTATAAGGAAAACATATTATTACCATTATGTAGATCCACCTTTATAATTTATATTCTTACATGATCTTTGGAAACACACATGGACCCTTATGTAGCTTCACCATAACTTTATGAAACTCTAGTTTTCCTTTATACAGTTCTTAACAACACTTTTATTACCTCTATTACCCAAATTAGGACTACACTTAAGTGAAAAGATACCATTATGAACACCTTGTTCTACCCATTCCTGATAAGATAAAATTATAGGATACCCTTACATATATGACAGAAAACCAGTACACGAGTACAACTTACCCAAACATATAGGTTGGTACCATTACACAGTTCCTGGCTATACACATAGAGTGTCTAGATACCCTTACATAGAATGTATACAATGGGATACCCTCATGAAGCATCACCCTTATCTAAAAAACATAGGACAAATTCAACATAACCTGACATAGTTATTCATTATCTTTTAAAAATATTTCTTTACCCTTACACAACATATGGTTACCCTTTCATAGTTTATATAGTGAATGTTTACCCATTAAAAATTCAATGAGAAACCCCTTAATCATTATGTATAATTCCTTTTATAGTTATATATCCTATGGAATCCTTTTTCCCATAATTGATTTAGTAAATGTGGGTTTTACAATTACTCAATTTCTTTTATAGACAATTTCCCTTAAACTAACCTATGAAAATTAAATAAGTTTCATTTTTTTAATAGAAATGGATTATAACATAACAATATGGATACAATCAATAAAAAATATGGTTTTATGTGAAAGTACTAATTAATAATATTAATTATTAACCACTTACTCATTAGTGAGATAAAACAACGATAGTAATTATTTCATAGTCATAATAGTTTCATCACAAACATTGTTCATTATAGTTATAATTTTCTACAAGGAAATAATCCTAGAGGATCCATTAAAAAAATTAATAATATGTCTAAATGAAAAATGATTACACATGTAACCCTTAAATTTCCAATTAATCCAATTCATTATATTTTTATTTCACCATAATCTATCTAGAAAATGGAAATCTAAGTAATGTAAGTTCTATAGATAAACATAAACATATGAGATAATGAGTTTCACACTAGTGCAGAAAACGTTTTTATGTCAGTTATTTTTAATTTTTTACGTCGGTTTCTAGACGACGTTCATACGGGCGATGTTATAAATAACGTTTTTTACATCGGTTATTTAAAAACCGACGTCAAAAATATAAAATCGCGATGTTTATCATGCCGATTATAAAATAACCGACGTGATAAAGAAAACGGGAAGGGTTTATAACGTCAGTTATTTAATAACCGACATGTTAAAAGGAATGGGAATGGTTTATCACGTCGGTTATTTAAAACCCGACATGATAAAAGGCATTGGAAATGGTTTATCACGTCAGTTATTAAATAACCGACGTGATAAAAGGACTGGGAAATCATTTATCACGTCGGTTATTTATTAACCGACGTGAGAAACCCCCCCCCCCCCCCCCCGGACTGGTTTATAACGTCGGTTATTATATAACCGTCGTGATAAACTAGGGGAGGGGGGTTTATCACGTCTGTTATATAATAACTGACGTTATAAACCCACCCCTCGTGTTTCACGTCGTTTATTTAATAACCGACGTGATAAACCTGTCCGGGGGGGGGGTTTCTCACGTCGGATATTATATAACCGTCGTGATAAACCGGGGGGAGGGGGGTTTATCACACCGGTTATATAATACCCGAAGTTATAAACCCAGCCCCCCCCCCCCCCCCATGTTTGACGTCGGTTATTTAATAACCGACGTGATAAACCATTTCCCATGCCTTGTATCACATCTGTTATTAAATAACCTATGTTATAAACCCTTTCCTAGGCCTTCTATCACGTCAGTTATCAAATAACGGACATTATAAACCCTTCCCATTTTCATTATCACGTTGGTTATTAAATAACTGACATGATAAACCATTTACCAGGCTTTTTATCTCATCAGTTATGAAATAACCAACGTGATAAACCATTCATATTTTCTTTATCACATCAGTTATAAAATAACCGACGTGGAAACCAATTTTTTTTTTAAAAAAAATGAATACACTCATCTACTCTCCCCCAGAATCAACCAGAAAACAAATCAAGAAATCGTACCACAAAAACATAAGGAGATCAAATTTAGGCATTTACATTGATAACATATAAAACATTCCCCACCAGACAGCCATCACCCTCATCTATACCCCATGGACAGCCCTCCCCCACCCCATTGGAGCCCCCACCCTCATGTATACCCCTTGGACAGCCCTCCCCCACCCTATTGGAGCCCCTACCCTCATCTATACCCCATGGACAACCCTCCCCCACCCCATTGGATCCCCCACCCTCATCTATACCCCGTGGACAGCCCTCCCCCACCCCATTGGATCCCCCACCCTCACGTATACCCCCTGGACAGCCCTCCACCACCCTATTGGAGCCCCCACCACACCCCTGGACTGCCCCCCGACCCCCTGGACAGCCCCAAACACCCCTCGACAACCCCCCACCCTCTTGAACAGTACCCCCTCACCCCCTCACCCCACTTCACAGCCCCCACCACACCCCTGGACAGCCCCAAACACCCTTGGATAACCCCCCACCCTCAAGTATACCCCCACCGCCTCGACAGCACTCCCACACCCCTAGACCGCCCTCCCACACCCTTGTACAACCCTCCCACCCCTATACTGACCCCCACCCCACCGGACAGCCCTCCCAGACCCCTGGACACCCCCAACCCCACTGAACACAACACCATTCCCTTGGAAGCCCTCCCCCACAGACCAAAATCCATTCCAGAAAAACCATCATAAGTAAACCAAAACAAGAAGTAGAGAAAAATTAAACATTCACATACATAACATTCAAAATTTACACTGTCAACTTAAAAAAAACTAAATCCAACCTAAACAACTACCAAATACTCAATTACAATGACAATATTCAAAATTACATTTTACATTACAAACAACTAAAATTCAATCAAACCTGTAAAATGATTTGACCACTCCACTTGTAAGTGTTTGATGTCTTCAGCAGTATAAGGTTGAGGGTCATCAAAAAGCTACAAATGAAATGGAAAGTAGTTAACGTGTATAATGAATATATCAAATTGAAATATTATAGCAAAGTTTAAGAGGAAATCGTACCAGGTCAAAATTCACAACTGTCCCAGTTGTTATTATTTCATACATAAATCTTAACATATAATATCTTCATTCGATGATTCCTTGTTGTTCATGACAATTCTGTTTGAATTAGTTTAAATTCAATATAAATTTTTTTTAATAAATCAAAAAGTACAAATTATAAATGGATATTGACCTTCGCATTTACATATTTGATCTTTTCACTCCTTTTATTTGTGTTTTTTGGAAAGTAGGCCCATGCACTGTTAGAAAATAATAAGAATGAGGTAAATTTAAAATTCATTATAATATATAAAAATATTGAGAAATTGAAACTTACTTTTCCAATATATTCTTAAAACATTCCCGCACATCACCATGGACAGAGCATATCCAATAAAGTGCTTTCTCCCTTGGGAAAAACCCCCTAACATCCAATGATCACTGATAAAAGAAACTTTAATGTTAGTGGTTTTTTATGTTAAAAGATAGTTAACTCTTTGAGAGAAATGTGTTTCATACCTCTCAAAAAAAGGCATCATCCAAGATTGTGTGACTGTATTCTTTTCAAGTCTTTCAGCAATATAAACCATTCTTTGTTCCTCATTCAATGCACATGCTTCAGGGGAAATCAATTGCGGGTCCATGAATGCATATAAATCTGTCAGCTCATTCCTCTCACATATTTTATAAATATTCCTAATACAAAACATACATAAGTATAAATTTTTAATAAATATAACGCAGAGAAAAGGTGTTAAGAATTACATGCGAAAAATTTGCACCATGTTGATGCCCAACTTATCTCCAGTAACAAGCTCCATGATATCATTTTTCATAATCACCACACTTATATCTTGTCCACAAACATGAGCTTCCATTGGAAACACATAATAACCCACCAAAAAATTTGAATATCTTGAAAATCTGTCAAGACTACTAGATTCTGTATATGATGTCGTAGCCCTTTGTCTTTGTTGTTGTCTATACAGTATTTCTTTACCTTTGAAGTATTCCTGTAAAAATAAATTGAAAATTATATTAGTTTTAAAATGATAAAACAACTTTAATAAAAAAACAAAATAAAAGATATAACATTCATACCTCTATGGTAATGAGTCGAAGAAGTCTAAATGTCCAAATTAAAAAATGTCCAATAGTCTGTCCAACTGTCACCACCTAATCTGTAGGTATTGGTACCCTAGCTGATCTATCTATAATATCATGTACAATGATCCTGTGATTCTCTACCACTAATTTTTTATGATGAATTGTATCTCCTATACAATATACCATTCCATATGCTACTATATGATGTTGAGAATCATCAACATACAACTCACAATAAGTAGGAAGCTGTGGCGGAGGAGTAGGATAAAAAATGGGGTCCACATGCTGAGGTGGGGGAGTGGAAGCTACTGGCGGAGTTGAAGGATAAATAATGGGGTCTGTAGGGGGAGGTGGAGGAGTGGGAGCTGCAGTCTGAAATTATCTTTGCATTTCTGCAAACATAGACTGCACCAACACTCTAATCTTGTCCTCCATCATCACATTAATATTTTGAACTTCAGCCTCCAAGGATTCTATTTATTTTTATAAACCCCCTGAACGTTAGACGTTGAAGAACGTGGAAACACTTTTCTTACCGATACACATGGCGGATATCCTCTTACACGACCAGGATGTTCGGGCCTTCCCAACGCTGCAGATAAAATATCTTCCCTCCTAGTAGTTGTAAATATACCCTGTGAACTCTGCTCCACAAGAGAGTCTTGTATTAATTAATTTAACATTTCTGTAATGTTTGAAATTATATGAAGAAAATAGTTAACTTAAATAAATAAAATAGATATCTTACAATCCTCTCAGCTACGATTCTCGAATATTCCGAAAGATATTTCCCTTTTTTTCCATTCCGTGCACTCTTACATTTTTCATGTCTAGATGGAGGGGATGGAGGGGCCACCTCTCCAGAGCGTGAAGACTCATCTCATAGTTGTTGAAATTTTATCTCCATCATTTGTTCTACCAATAATGCATACCCTCCCCGAGATAAACTATGAGGGTATACATTTTTAGATTGGATCTCCTGATGATATTTCCTTGTTTTTGGTAATTTAAGAATAAGAAATCATTATCAAAACATTAATAAAATCATTTATATAAGAATGTTTATAAACGTTTACATTGCCCTTACTAGAAATGACTCTTTTCTTCTACTTTCAAAAAACCGTCTCCATGTGTCTTCATCTATAAAACGATATATATGACATGGATTGTCATGACTCCTATGACCATAAATGAAATCTGATGAGAGGGTTGATTTGAAATCTCTCCATCTCCTGGCACCCAACGATAAATATTTCTTCCTAACTCCTCCAGTTTCAGGAATATCAAATGTCATCTGATAAAGATGAGTTTAAAAATATTATATATACTAGAAACATTAAAATAATAGTCAAACAATGACAAAAAATATTACCAAAATCGTCTCCGACAACTGAGAGATTATCGCTTTATCCACACTTCTCCAATCATCATACTGAATGCTTACTTTTCTCATAGCCTGAGTTGCTACAAAACACTTAAAATCTTTTGCATTCGGACCTCTAGGTATATCATCATTATCAAACTCAATGACTATCCTCTTATCCTACATACGGGAAAGTGATAATTTTGGTAAATGTGTGCACCCACATTTACCAACCTTTGAACTCTTTTTCTTAATAGGAGCATGTGAATGTTCTTCCCCAGAGGTATGACCAGCAATATTCTCATCTCCAGAATCATGTGGTTGGTCAACTGAATGATCTGTCATTATCCTTCAAATAAAAAAACAAACATCAGTTCACAAATATACAAATTCAAATATTTTAATACTAATGTAATCAGAAAATATAAATGTGTACTAAGTTACGTAATAGTAATCATTGGTAGTATGGTAAGCATGTTAAACAATGGTAAAGATGGTCAGGATGGTCAAGATGGTCAAGATGGTAAACATGGTAAACCCAGTAAACATGGTAAACATGTTAACGTAATTTTGACTGAACAAAAATAATAGATATATAATTCAATTAATGGTTATAAACATGATAAAGTAAACTAAACAAACAAAAACTTATACTTATTTTGTTTTAAAACATGTTTTAATAAATAGAGAACTTAAAATATCTAACATTTATGAAAAAAATAAATGTAAACAGAAAATAAACATATGTTACCAGTAATTTTAGGAATGTACAAATGGATTCTTTTCCCAAATTCCTTCATCGTGATCGTTCCTTATGGAACAAACTATGTCTTCAACATGCTCATCATTTTGTTCTGTTAATCTTTCCATGGATGTAGGGATCTCACTTAAATCAGCATCTTCATCAAGTTCATCCTCACCAACATATTCTTTTTTCCCTTGTAAAACAATATCCCACTACATGTCTGATTGGTCTACCACATAGAAATTTTTTTTGCATGTGTTTCCATTATAAAAGAATCATTTGTGTCTTCCAATCTATTCAAATCAACAAGTGTCATTCCAAATTCATCGTGTCTGAAACTATTGTTACCGATAAACCATTTACAGTTAAAAATAGGAATGTTAATTTTAATGTAATCAACCTCCCATATGTCTTCAATCACTCCATAATATGCACTTGAAGCAAAAATTGGGTTTTAGTCCTTAGCACTCGAAAAATGCATCGCTTCTGCAAACACAAATAAAACACTATTCTGAACTACACTTCTGTTGTCCTGAGCTTTCGTATGAAATGTATAACCATTAATGTCATAATCGGACCATGTTATCACATTTAAACATGGACCACCCACTATCCATTTTAATGTCTCTGATACATTTGATCTACCAAGCAAAGTCTGTTTAATCCATGACAAAAAAGTTTTGTTGTGCTCATTCAAAATCCACATTTATTTCTTCTTTGGATGACATTGTTTCAACTCATTAATATGAAATGTGATACACGGTTGAGCATTAGATATGTTATTCAAGATATATGATTCTAACTTCTTCATCTGTTTAGCTGACAATGATTTGACTTTCATGCCACGAATCCCATTTCCCTCTTTATTAACTTGTTCATGGAGAGATGGAGGAAAACCTATGTGTTGCGCCGCAGCCAAGTTGCTCGTACAAAACTCTGATACCTCCTCATAAATATACTTTTCAATAATGGAGGCTTCAGTTCGATATGGATTTTTAATATACCCCTTTAATATTTACAAATACCTTTCAAAAGGATACATCCAACTAAGATATATAGGTCCACAAAGCTTTATTTCTCGAACCAGATGTATCATTAAATGCACCATTATATCAAAAAAAGTTGGAGGAAAATACATTTCTAATTGACAAATTATAAAAATTGCATCCTTTTCCAAAATGTTCAAAGCATTAACATCAATCACCATGTTACGAATTGAATTGAAAAAATAACACAAATTCATTATTGTATTTCTTACACGAATGGGAAATATTCCACGCAATGCAAATGGTAGAATTTATTGCATCATGATGTGACAATCATGTGATTTCATACCTATCAACTTCAAGTCCTTCAATGAGAAAACATTTTTTACATTAAAAGAATAACCTTGAAGCACTTTGATATCATGAAGACACTAACAGAAGCTAATTTTCTCCCTCTTAGATAATGTATGCCAAGATGGGGGAATATATGTTCGTCTTCCTTTAAGAGTGGGAGCTAACTCCAAACGTATTCCCATTGATAGTAAGTCTAATCTTGCATTCAACCCATCTTTTGTCTTTCCTTTAATATCTAACAATGTTCCAATCAAACAATCACGGATATTATTATCCACGTGCATGACATCAATATTATGTTTAACTTCATGATACCTCCAATATGGTAGCTCAAAAATTGTTGACCTATTCTTCCAAATATGCCTATCATTACCAGATTTCGGTGTCTTTCCCAATGTCACATCAAGGTTTTTCACCCTCTCAAAATACAGATCAGTGGATAAAGGTTTTGGAGCAGTGTCAAATTCTTCTGAGCCATTTAATTCCTTTTTTAGTCTTCTATAAGGATGATCCATAGGAAAAAACTTTTGATGACCCATGTACACTATTTTCCTCCCATGATGCAATTGACAATATGACGTCTGTTTTTCGCAAATTGGACATGCTTTATGCCCTTTAACACTATATCCAGAAAAATTTCCATACACTGGGAAGTCATTTATAGTGAACAGAAGCACTGCATGCAGTTGAAAATATTCCATTTTATAAGAATAATACACCCTAATACCATCATCCTATAACAGTTTCAAGTCATCAATAAAACGTGACAAGTAAACATCGATATCATTACCGGGTTGCTTTGGACTAGAGATCATTATACTGAACATGATATATTTGTTCTTCATACAAAATTCAGGAGATAGGTTGTAAATTACCAATAAAAAAGGCCATGAACTATTTGTGCTACTGAGGGTTCAGTATGGATTCATTCCATCTGTGCACAACCCTAGTCTGAGATTTCTAATTTCATTTCCAAATGTAGAATACTGCGCATCAATTTTCTTCCATTGTGGACAATCAGCTGGATGTCATATTTTTTCCATCACATACCTGCTCCTCAGCATGCCATCTTAAACTTTTTTCATCATGTGAATTAGAAAATAAACGTTTGAAATAATGAATTATAGGAAGATACAAAAATACCTTTGAAGGGAACTTTGTAATCTCTACATCAGCCTGTGATTTTTCTTTCACCTTATACCATGATGTCCCACATTTATGACACTCTGACAGAAACTCTTATTCCTTCCTATAAATAATGCAGTCATTCGGAAAGTCATGTATTTTATTATATCTCAATCCCATTGGGCATAATATTTTCATGGCCTTGTAATGTGAATATGAAAGAACGTTATCTTTTGCAAGAATGTCTTTCATCAATTGTAGCAGCTTTGTAAAACTTCTGTCACTCCATCCATGTTTCACATACAGGTTAATCAATCTTATCACTGCCGAAAAAACCATAAAATCTATAAAACCAGGATATAATGGTTTTTCAGAATCACCATATAGATGTGAAACAATCGGTTCTTTCTCAATTTGTTCCACTACAATATCGCGAATCATTTCTTCAATTCCATTGGAGTTACCATCTTGTGAATCATCGAGATCATCAGTGACATTTCTTCAAGTTTCACCATGCCAAATCCAAGGGCTGTAACTCGAATTAAAACCATGACATATCAAATGATCTTTTATCTCTCTACTTTTCAACTTCTTCATATTCAAACATTTCAGGCATGGACAGAAAAAATGTCACTACTCGGATCATTTTGTTTAGAAAATTCCAAAAAGGCATCAACACCTTCCCCATATTCATTGCTCATTCTATGTGCCATAATCAAACATCGACTCATTATTAACTATAACAAATATCAAAAATATATTTTTTTTATGATAAGACAAATATAAGTTTATATGAAAAAAATCATAATTTGAATGTAAAACAATTTTGAAATATAAAACAAATCTACGAATATTTAAAAAAATATGCTTGAATATTATTATTAAAACAAAATATAGTTAGATATAACTTTTTTAAATTCCATTGAATAAAAGAAAACCATGGAACCTACATGGTTGATAGAAAATTGGAGAGAATGGAGTAAACTTGAGAATAAAATCATATTTAAAATAAAAATTCAGATGGAGAAAATCACAATGTAAATCCAAACACCCCTGGACACCCCCAACCCTTTGGACAACCCCCCGCCCCCCAGACAACCCCCAAAACCCTCTAGATCGGCCTCCACCACCTTGGACATCCCCCCACACCCACCCACCCCCCAGGACACCCCCAACCCTCTGGATAGCCCCCCAACCCCCTAGACAGCCCCCACCCCTCTAGAAAACACCCCCACCACTCCGAGACACCACCCCCACCCCTACCCCCTTGGACACCATGCTGGACACCCCCCCAACACTTTGGATAGCCCCCCCCCCCAACCCCCTGGACAGCACCCCACCCATCCAGATAGCACCCCCACCCCTCCAGGACACCACCCCCACCCTCGACCCCCTTGGACACCCCCCTGGACACCCCCCCCCCCAACCCTCTGGACAGCCCCCACCCCCCGAACAACCACCCAAACCCTCTGGACATGCCTCCACCCCCTTGGACAGCCCCCCACACCCACCCACACCCTTGGACACCCCCCTGGACACCCCCAACCCTCTGGATAGCCCCCCACCCCCTGTACAACCCCCCAAACAATGGTTTTTCATATAAAACTAGGGATGATGAACAACGAAAAACACATGCATTTAATATATACATCATCATGAAATAGATGGAATTAAATATTACTAAATATGGCTACGTAAATGATCCTATGATAATTAATAATAATCATTGATATTCATCTAGTCAAATGATCACAAGTTTCTCGACAACTAATATCATAATTTACTTTATCAAAAAAGTCACACAAAATAGTTCACAAACATTTTTCGCACCAACATCACAATTTAATAAAACAATTCCTCAATTTATAAAACATTTTGGAAATGTTTGAGATCTTAAATCACCTCTTTACCTTTCAAAAACCCTTATTAGGTGAATAACATCGCCAAAATATTGCATTTACACTATTTTATCACTTTTTTTAACTCACTAAATCATTTTCAATTTTCATAAAACAATCCCAAGAGGAACAACCATGTTTTGAACACAAAAGACATTCCAAAACCCCCAATCAAAAAAAATCATACCAATACAAATCCAAAATATAAATTTCTGCTCAATATACATTTATTAAACCACCCCCATATTTTAATAATTTACCTCAAATAATGTCACAAACAATAGACATGAAAAACAAACTTTTTCATAAAACACCTTCAAGAAGTGTGACAAGGTTTTACACATAACACCCATTCAAAACCCCCCTTTTGAGGCCCACATGACAACAAAGAATTAAAAACCCCTAATTGGATTCCCCTTTCAAAATTAATCAATCACTTTCGTAGGATATAAAATACACCCAAATATTATCCTAAGAGTCACACATTAAAAGAACCCAATTTCAAGATAAAATGAATATATAAAATTAAAGACATATCCAAATCCATCAAAAAAAATTTGGGACCACAATAAATATACGATGTAGGAAAAACGAATGAAAAAAAAGAACCCAAAAATATAGTGTTGTGAGTTGAAGGCTTATATGAAATGGGGGTTTTGGAATGCCTTTTTTGTTGTGAGTTGAAATCACAAAAAATTAGTTGAGATGATAGATCCAGGGAAAAAGCACACAAAAATCGAACGAGTTGAAAGCACACAAAACGAATGAAAAAAGCACACAAAAATTGCAAAACATAAATATAGACTATCCGAGGAAAATCGAATGAAATAAATTCATGGAAGGCTTACTTGAGTGTTGGGAGTTGAGATAATAGATCTGAGGAGAGTAAAGATGATAAACATTGTAGGAAAAACGAGTTTAATGCAGCTAGATCGACGAGCTAATTAGGGTTTATCACACGAGAGAGACGAGCCACCAGACTGTCGAATGAAAATTCTTAAATGACAAACCTCGGGGGTTTCTAATTTTTTAAATGTTTTTATAACATCAGTTATTAAATAACCAATGTTATAAACTATTTTTTTACATTTCTAACATCGATTATTATAATAACCGACGTTATAAATGTATCAGATATGGCTGTTTTTACGTCGGTTATTTTATAACCGACGTATAAAAAAGTTTTTTACGTCCGTTATTCTATAACCGATGTAAAAAATACATCAAAAATCATTGATTTTTATGTCGTTTATAACATAACTGATGTAAAAAACGCGTAGATATCTCGTTTTTTACGTTCGTTATCTAATAACGGACGTAAAACCCCCCCGCACTTTGGTTTTTTACATCGGTTATTTGATAACCAACTTAAAAACTCGTAGATATCTCAGTTTTTATGTCGGTTAACAAATAACTGACGTAAAAAAAAACCCCTAGGCTTTGGTTTTTTACGTCGATTATTTGATAACCGGCGTAAAAACAGAACATGGGCGATTTGTAACGTCGGTTATAAAATAACCGACCTAAAAAACAACGTTTCACAGATTATCACATCGGTTATATATAACTGACGAAAAAAATGGTGACGTAAATAACGTTTTCTGCAGTAGTGTCAAATCCATTGATTAAAGATTTAATGTGATCAACTACACCTAATGAATGGAACAGGATATCTGGAAGCATAAATTTTGAGGAGTAATCAAATAATTCTTACAACAAAAATCAATTAGAATTTATATTAAAAAAATAAAAAATGTCATCCAATAGTAAAAATCTTCCAATAAATAAAATGTTTATAAAAAAAGGAAATAGGGAAGAGGAGAGATCATATACTTATCCAAAGGAGTTAGTACAATGACACCTGTTGTTAAAGACCTCAAATTAATGATCAATGGGTTCCATGGGGTTCTAGAACCAACCATAGTATAAGAGAATGTCTTAAAATTAAAACCAATGCAGGGTCTACACTAAATTTAATTGATATGTTCACTATCCTCCACTATAGTGTGGTTGGACCATAAAATGTCTTGATTACATTGGTTTAAGGGCGGTCTTAATATCATATGACCATATCCCCAAAATAATGGATTTTAATAAATACAATACATATTCATTACCACTATCATGACCGCAAATATATTGTGTTCCAAAGCTGTATGATTCTATTGATTCCTTTTATTGTTAATTATTATAGCATAGTTTTAGATGATATTTGTTTCTCACCACAACCAAGGTAATGATATATTGATCTATAACACCTAATTTCAAAATACTTACCCCCAAACAACCATTCTTGTTTTGGTATCCTATGTTGGGAATTTATATGAGTGTCATTTATGATAGGTTGGCCTCTTGAGAACCACCCTCAATAAAAATGCATCGTTCTCCTTTAAAAGTCCATAACACATTCTTAGCACATACAAAAAACACTAAAATACCTCTTAGTACTACCTTTCCCCAAAAACATGTAAATGGAATGTCATTAGGAATCGATGAAATTATATATGGTACTTATCAAATTATTATCATCATCTAGATTAATAAAATTAAAAAATGTATTAGGAGGAATGGAGACATTCAAAATGACAGTTCCATAGCATACCCTTAAAGATTCTCATTATAACTAAAGCATTCCACCCTTTTCAACCATTACAACACAGAAAGAAAAATTATCGCATCCACCACACAACAGTCACTCAAGAAAAAAAATTAGGTAAATCCAACATTATATAAATATATTTACCCTTTTATGGAACTAACTCATATTTATGGTTTTAAAATGTGTCGTAACCTATGGAATAATGATTTTGATGGTGATTTTATCTACTTCATATGCTCGAATCCATAACACATGTGACAATAAAAATAAAGGATCATCTAATAATTCATAAATATTTTGGAATTGAATCATATAAAATAACCCATATAAACAATCTCAGGATACTATGTATGCATCTATGTTTGACATTTCATTGTACTCTCCTCTACACCACAATTCTACTATAATATACAGACCCTAGTGATAAAACTACCTTGTATCACAATATCTTGATGGTCTTGGACCTCAACTAGTTGTTCAATGAATGTTTCATTTACATTTATATCCAAATATCCCATATCAATGGCTTGTGAGTCATCATTCAAATATCATAAAATTAAAGCCACTTGGAAGAATTATTGGATTCTAACCATTTATAGATGAAGAACTATCTAATAACCCCCCCCCCCATTTGGCATGATCCATCACATCAAAAGAGACCAAAAACATGAAAAAAAAAGATTCTTCCTCAACCCTACCTCACCTACCCATGAAATGTGAAAACATTCATATACATATAACATCTATAACGGAACAAAAAGGGCCTCTAAATTTTATCTATATATGATTTTTGATAGACATGTACCACCTATTCCCTCTAAAAAACTATCTATAACTTCATATTCTTACTCCAAACAACCTATGGACTAGGAGAAGATGAACATCCAACCAGAATATGGTACATATAAGAATAGAGATACATCACATAAAATTCCTAAAATGAAACGCTGATGATGAATGAGATTCTTATATAGTTATAAGTGAACTCAACCACAGGATAGTGACTCACCCACGATCATCTAAAGCCCACGATGCATGTTCATAATATCTCCTCTAGTGTCTAGATGATACTCATCATCATTATTACTATCATAGAAAATAAAGAAGTTATAAGGAATAACTGAGGGTGAATGTAATTTTGAAATATATACAGGATTGTTGGGGTAAAATAATTGTCTCTATCTGAGGAAATAGACCTATGAAATCCAAAAAGCTACATGAACACATCCGTTTATCTTATTACCAAAACATTCATGATTATAAAATAACTCATATCTTGGAAATATTTTTATAATTTCAATCAATCTGAATTCACCCAAATGTCATCATTTCCACACTATGCTCGAGGTAACCATATAATAAAGTACATCAAAAAGGACTTCTCCTTTACTCTTAACAGATGGTATCCAGAATATGGATCTATCATAGAAAACATGAATTTTCATCCTATATGGTTAAAAATACAATTGATACTCAAAAATGTAATGTCATTCTTTATTTTCACCTGATTCATCCTTCATAAGTCTTCACATAACCTTAAACTTCCATCCACTTTCATGGTGACTAACATATGAACATCCAATCAATACACAAAGCATTGGATGATACCATTATAAATAATGTCATCAATATGACTAATAACATCATGAAATTCAAATGTTTTCATCCAATAAGGATACATTAAAATTGGATAAAATCGTATTTGTAACTCTAACCAATACATGATGTCGTAAAGAGTGGAAATCATTAGAACATCATAGTAAAAAATAAAAATGTATTCCTCAATGACTTATGGATAATCCAATAACATAGATCCCACTAACATCTATGAAAACTATTCCAAAAAATTAAATAAGGGGACCCGCATATATATTGTCTATATGGTAACCCCACTCACCAATATCAACAAAATAATAACCATTCACATCAAGGAATGTTATTATCCTCTAAATTTAGCTAAAAACATGTGTATAATACAAACAATCCATGAAGTGGATGGCATCATATTTTTTTATCTATAATAAGAAAAAAACCCAAAATTACTACTATATCCCCATCATCTGTCTACAACACCTATCCTACATCTTCAAATAAAATATGTCATCCAAAGGGAATATTAATATCTTGGGGAATGAGAAAGCTATCAATGTCCATTCCATGTTCATGGAATAATTCCAGTAAAAACAATTTAAGGTAAAGATCCCCAATAAAATGAAGTATACATAGGGTAGAAATTTTTTCATCATACCTATATTGATCTATGGTCCCTCTAGTGATAACATCACTGTGACATATAACTCTCCATGATTTATTACACAACCTTTCTATTATTGAACACCACTCGGGATATTGTCACATTGGGTTACTAAAATATGTGAATCATCCAATGATAATCACTTTCTTCTCCATATCCTCTCACTAGATCATAGATAAGCTTATCCTAATGCTAATACATCCTCACTTGAATCTTTTATTGTGGATCATATTGAACAAATTTGTCAGCACCATGCTGATCTCTAAATTCCACCTTGAACAGTTACTAGTGATGAATATTACCACACATAAAATATCACTAGTCCTGATACCTGAGGAAAATAATCTGGGTTACTAACACCGAAAAAAATGTAAGGAAATAGTTTTTCCTGCTCCTTGGTAATAAAAACCTCATAGAACCATGAATTCGATATTGGAAATAGACAACCATTCTTAGTAAAGAACCATCATACCCCCCCTCTTAACAATCTTTTTTTAGTGATTAACTCTATCACTTCCACCTTTTTCCATACATCCAAATATATTAATAACAATAATGGTGTAACCACGTGGTGGATGGATAGGTGGTGTGCTTACAAAATTTATCAAACAGAGGAATCCTCATCAAAAAAATGATCAATGTAGAAATGAAAATGATCTGTAAAGCTGATTCCATTACCCCACAAAGAGATTCAACCCCTCAGGTGAGAATTAAACATCTACCTATTTGATAATATCATCCGGGATGACAGTAATTTCATCTATAAATTCATTTTTAAACATCCTTAGAAAATTTATAACACTTTCTGCTCCATGTTATACAATTTGTACCATTAAAATGTCACACCCATCATTAAAATCGGTGATAGATGAACTCAGTACTCCAATCCAATATAAATAAACAAAAAAATCATATTATCCTAAAACTAGTTCTTTGTCTATATGTTATATAGGATTCCTTCATACTTCATAATATCTTTTAACTAAAAGTAAAAAACTTCTTCCTACACTAGTAATCCTCCTCATCTGGGATAGATCTCAGATGGTAAATAGGGTTATCCCATTTACCCTCACTATTTTAATTCACTCAACAATGACATCCACATGACATATCATAAAATAGAAAAATGGATTTAAAATTCCAAATATATTTGAATATTAATTTAATTTTATTAAAATCAAATAAAATATCTAAAATGACTCAATTCAATCAAAATTGAAATCTATAATGATGCTTGTTACTTTCATAGGTATTTATGCTATAATAGATACCACATCAATTGGTCATTAAATACTCTTATATTCCTTATATCATAACATAGTGATCCCTAAATTATCATATCCTAATCCATCTCCAATTTCATTATCACACACCAAGATCCAAAGATACCATTTCCCTTTAAAATTCATGCAATCCTCATTCTTTTTACTCCCAATCAGAATCTAATATCATAACAAACACATTTGATACCACTCATCCATGACCAGCTCTATCTAATAGTACCCCTCTTGGGATGACAATGAATGTATATTTATGAAAAACCCATGAGTCTCACCTTTAGTTTTCCCTATGTTTTAAACTAGCAACAAATGTAAAAAAACTATCATATGGATCTCATTACACTCAATTATATAATAAAAAACATGTTATAGGATAACAACAAAAATGAAAATCCATATCATAATAGAATAATGGTAAGAAAAAAACATCCCATAATGTATCTAATTTTATAAAAACATAAATAAATGTTTTTAATTAAAATTCTAAAGGAAATACTATAGAATATACTCAACATCAAATAAAATCTCTAATAATGAATTGACTATTTTGGTATCCAGGTCCCTCCTAATAAAATGAAACATGTTTTATATATATGTAGGTTGAGAATAACATTCATACATGACATCATAAAACTAATTATCTCTCATAAAAATGTGAGGAGTTCATACAATGCCCCGGTGAAAAAATAGTTTAACCAATATTATCATAACAAGTTAAATTAACCAATCATTTCCTAACCATAGAAATCTCATTAAAAATGAAACCAATAATATTATTATAATATGAAGAATATAAATAATATGTCAACATGTACCTCTTTATCATTTATTTCCCCTTCACACTCCCAAATGTAAAATTTCCTCATTATCTCATCCATCTTATATCCAACTGACTCATCACAAATGGCATGACCCTTCTCTTAATCAGTGCCAATCACTATATTATACACTCATCAAAATAGGAAATCCCCATTATAGGACCTATTATAATCACCACATCATAGACATGTTATCATATAACCAGAAAAACGAAACATAGTAATAGGGATTTATGAACATTAAAAAAAGGAACCCTTTGATCTACTCCAAACTTGAACACCCCCCCATGAAAAACATTTTCCACCATTAAACATCACATCTAGAACACTATTTTTTCTAGTAACCATATCCCATTTATAATAATATATATTTTAATATATATTGTCGAATAAGAAGTATCCACCCATCCATTGTAATCATCCTAGATGTTTGGGGATATAATATGAAAACCAAATCCTTTGGCTAACGGTGTAAAAACATAACATTATTGGGGTTCATATAGATTTCACAAGAAATAAATAATACATAAAATTTTAAAATCCTAAATATGGCACCACCAAAGAAAACCACCCAACAACAATGACCTTATATCAACATAGTCACATTCCAACATCACCACTAAAACAATTTCCACCCATCCATACAAAAAAATGACAGACAAGCCAAATTCAATTTTAATTTTCAAGTTATCCAATTTATAGATTCATTTATTATCAACCAACAACCTCTTATTCATCCATTTCATCACATATATAATTTTATACCACTCATTATCTACTCTATGAAATGTTTCATTTTCCACATATCATTAATTCCACCAACATTAATTCTAATATATCATTCATGTTCTAACATAGTCATTAGGGATTTACTAAGTCAACACAAAAATTCCTCAACCATTACCACACAAAATACACGCAACCAATTTATAGAATATAACCATAACCTCTTTGTCTACACAACCACTTCCAATATAAATAGATATCTAATCTCATACAAGAATTCCATAGTTTTACTTCCCAAAAAAATTCAACCTAGAACTCAATTACTATAACTTTTAATAGAAACCCATATGATCAAAAAAATCATAGAATAATATGTATAATGAAAATATAAACATAATATCTTGTTAAAACTCTCATAAATACCATAAATTCCATTTAAGGGGTTTAAAAACATCACATATTCTTTATAAAGTGAATTATAACACACATATATATTCCATGAGAAATTAGTACATTATCAATATATAAGTTCATAACCACTTAAAAAATGGTTGGATAATATTATCACAATACGAATTTCATAATAATAATTTATTCTACACAAACATAGATACAAAAATAAAAAATTGTAATATAAGAAAAATAATTGTAGGATCCTTTAGGAAATAACATAAAATGAATAAAATAATTATAATAACTCCCATTAACCTTCAATTATATACTAATTTAATTAATTATATATCTATTTAAACCCATACTATCTACCTGATGGATTTAATATACATATAATCTCCACATATTAAAATAAAAAAAATTGAATGATGGTTCCTTGCCCAAATTGAAGCATCACTGAGATCCACCTCTCAAAGTGGGATGAACAAGATAACAAGAGATCAAGACCCCACCAATTTCAAATGAGAAAATTCCAAAATTGTATAACCATAACCCATTACCGACCCACATTCAGAAAACACCAAAAATAGATCACATATTACTATAATCCACCACGAAATGATTTTTTGAAAAATCTGAAAGGGAGAAGAGGAGAGATCATACCATTAACCAAAATACGTGATCCACTAATTAAATGGGTTATATTACTCAAAATAAATGATAAAGGAGAATCAAAGAGTTACGAGGCCATCCACGGTTCATACAGGGTTTTATCCCTACCCAAACCACTCAATGTATCATGGAATCAAATTATTATTCATTTATGTCACTATATGAAAGGCCAAGGTGTGGTGAGATCCAGTTCCTTATTTCACAAATGAACTCCCATGAATACGTATAACTATTATCGTGAACAATATTGTTTATTTTCAAGAATTAAATCTCACACAACCTGTCATCCTGAGTTCCACACCCAATAGAATATACAGCAATGCAATTTTACTTGATCTAGTGCACCTTAACACTATGAAACTATCCCCATAGCTATCCTCTTGGAATAAAATCTGAAAATGGTCACCACCAACCCAATACCATGTTGTGGTTCACCATGGAATATCTATAACACTTCCACCGCCTCTAGAACACCTCCAAAGTCCCCCTCAAAACCACCAATCACTAAAAAATATAATATAGGGTTATTGAGAGTATGGTACCTCATAGTTAAGGTATTAGTGTTGTTTTTTTGTAATACATGAAAAAATAATTTTTTAAAGGTTTATATTCATAATATTTTAATCAAATTTATTATTTGACTTTATTTTGGATACAACCCATTCAAAGGAACAATGTTCAATGTGAAATAAAAATTTCATGTGTTCAGGTGAAAATTAATTTTCTTTTATTGAATAAAGAATATAGAATATGTAATTATCTGGATCATATAGTTGATAAATTACACACTATTTTATAATAACATTTTCATAAGAAATATATATCAAATTTTCAAAATATTATGAATTATAATGGATTTATGATTTCTCTTTTAGTTGATTTTTATATGAAGGAATATCATACAAACCCCTAAAGATAGTTAACTATGGTTTTTCATAAAAAATTATCCTATGTTTAATGTAAATTATAAATAAATATAAAATAAATTAATTATTATATTTTTTACTGATTGATAATATAGAAAAATGAAAATTATAGTAACTCCATGATCCGAACTATCATGCCCAAGCCTGAGAGCTATTAGATGTCAAGAACACCTCCCCATGTACATGATATTGGTGACTAGTGGGGAGGGTCTAATGACTATCCCTTGGGAGAATATACACTCAGTATCGTATCCATGAAAAAATAGAAAAATAAAATTACAATAACAACATTTAATCAATTCAGAAGAAAATAATACAAAACAATATAATTGTTACACAATAAATAAATAAATGTGCTCCCTACATGTATGGACAATCCATGGTGTATAATGTATGGATGAAAAAATAAATATAGAGGTAGTGTTATGGAGTATATACTAATATTTATTAAAATCCACGCATATAACTCCTCAAATCTCTTTTATAGGGCCCTCTCCCTTTACTGAATCCCTGATTATTAAATCTCCATGCACACTGAATCACTTGTTCAGGATGTTAGTAATAATCCTAGTAGAACACCATCAATTAATCCTTAACATATAAACTCATAATATATAACAGTGTATGACATGATATAATTTTAATTCTCAGTTAGTTGCACAACCATCATGTGATTGTCTATCACATGCTATTCATTATTCCTTGAACCCCAACCTTACTTCCGTTGAAATAATTATAGTAATGATGATATGACTATATAAAAATGTTCTTCATTTAAGGTAATGATACATGACTCACCATGATTGTTTTTGTCATTAATAACACCAAAATACCCATCATAATAATGTTCATTATCATAAGATGTTTTTATGTCCCATCAGTCTTGTTTTTTGTAATTGGATAACAAATCAAACCTTCATAAAATTCACCCACATTGGCATACACCAATGGATTCTATATTCCCATTCATGGTTTATTCCCATATCATTAGACATGTTGGTGATCTTACTAATTCCATCAAATGATCCATTGTTCCCCACCATCTTCAACTCATGATGATCCCCCACTATGTGGTGGTTTAGCTGATGTTGTACAACCTAATCATCCTAATATTTTATGAAATGTATCATAGGATATAATATACAACAGGAAATTCATATAATAGTATTGAAAAAATTCATATTGTAAATGTTTAATGTGATCCTATACAGAAAATTTTCTATCAAATTCATGGAAGGTCAAAATTCTAATTACAAACCTATAAGTGGACACAATACATTCATGGGTTAAAAATAATAAATAAAACATTCGGAAAATGTCTCACACACATCCTCTTAATGTTATGGACACTTTACATAATTTTTTTTTTACTAAAATTTCAAGTTTCTTGAATGGTAGAAGCCAAAAAATAGAATAAAACCATGAAGAATAGGCACACATGTCCAGGAATTCCTAACACATGTTTTGTTTCATTAAGGAAAAATGTTTTGAATTGAGAACCATGGGAATAACAAGTTATGAAATTATTTATTTGATTATATACCATAAATTATCCATCAACTAAACTTGTTATGGGAAATGTTTTAGGATGAGTCATTAATTTTCTTGATCCATTTTCAAATCAATAATTCATTAGTAAATCCAGTCCAAATCTAAAAGGGATCCTCTAGTTTAGCCAGTGATCATCGATCAATCATTAATCTATCATCAAAAAATTAATTCACCATGAGAATCAAGAAAAATAAAGTCTCATGATGATTATTATAAATATAAATACATGGAAAATTCCAAAATTCTTGACAATTATATTTCTAGTCAAGGTGGTCCTCATTGACATGTTAAATCCTCAAAAAATAATCCAAGGAATCGTTAAATGATTAAGGATATATAATTAATCCCCTAGAAAAAAGTGGTTTATAAAGATGATTCATGAAATATATCAGATGAAAACCCATTATTGATGGTAGATTTAGATTCTATCATAAAACATCATTGAAAAAATAAATCAATCACAGATCTTTGAATAATGGAATACATCATCATTGGATCTTCATGAGAAACATAGAGTCGACATTTATCCATGTGAATTTCATAGAGAAAAATACGAATTTGGAGAAATAAATTACTGATCTAATGTAAATAGATTAACCATTGGATGATTTACCCAAGGGATATGTATGAGTGATAAAATTGATCAAGGGAGATGGTTTAAAATAAAATATATGGAGGTAGGGATAATAATCATAATTAATAATGGTTACAAAAAAATTGATAGAAAACCTAAAGGGTAATTTAATGTATCAATGGACTGGGTGCACCAGCTACCCAGTGGGCCTCATTATTTATTGAGTTGAACCATTTGTTGACTAATAAATATATATTTTTCTGGTGGTGTTGGCTGCATAATTTATATAATTATACATTGTCTAGAAATTTTCCAATATATTCCCATCGACAATTTTGGTGGGTTCTATACTTGTGCAGACTGACTTATGACACCACGACATGACAAGTGGACCCTCATTGGAGCGAAGATATACTTGTTTTTTCTACAATGTAGAAATTTGGTTCCATGTCATTATAAAAATATCCCCAGACCCCATATAACAGAATGGACAATTTCCAAAACTCCCATCTAAGAGATAAAACATATGAAATATGGAAGAATTATATTAAAATAAAATCACACAACTTAGTGTAAATTGATGATGATAAAATTGTTCCCATATTATGACTTTTAATCATTGATAGGTAAAATCAATGGTTTTAATAGAAAAACATTCTTCATAAAGAATGAGATTCAGATTCCCACTCCCAATCCTCCACCTGGATATTTCCATAACACCTTTAAGTCTAGAATGGTGAAATTGTATTCCACTATAGAAAAATATGGCTATACTACAAAATATTCACTAGGATCTCGAATAATGATATGTCATGCCCTAGTTAAACGTACATGGAATCAATGCAATATATCAAATTGAAATATACCTCCAAAACTAACACACACGAAGCACACTGTTCATTCCTCAATAGTGATAATGAATGTGAATATGGTATTCCACTATCCAAAACCACTTAGTGATATCGAAGGCTTCAACACAACATAGACCTAGATTCCCTTTAATCCTTACACATTTATGTATTAAATAATGAGTAACTATTAGAAAAACTAGTTCACATATAGAAAACTACAATTACCCCCCCCCCCCCACCCCAATAGTTGGTAAAAGACTTCAAACCACGATGAGTTGTGATTAACCACTTCTGAATCAGATACACTAACTCTAAGACTTCTCATCCCTTACTAGGACACATAAATATAACATCATTATCATAATGTAAATAAAGTGGTGAATGACATGGACTACCATAAAGAGCATCATAGGGATCCATAGAAATTGAATCCTTGTATCTAATATTTATTGAGAATGAAATGAGTTCCAAGTGACCATCCCATACTCCAAAAAATTAAGATGAAATATCAGAGTCTATCCTCTAGTCTGCTAATCTACATGTATGATTATCCATATTTCTGGGGATAATGCATTGTTTCCAATTTTATTTGAGTACATAGGTCTATATATAAGACCATAAACAATTTCAAAAGTAAAATATGCATATCAATAACATATTATTATTTAATTAACAATTTTTATGTTTATTATACCACATACATATATCATTCCTTCTCATTTTATGAGTGTTCATTGTAGATCTGTAAGAAATTTGTGAATTTCATAAACTAATATAAAATAAACCCAAAATCATCATGGATCATTGGGTTCTTGGGTTACCCCATAACAAAGTCCATCATGATATTTTCCCACATATGCATGAGAAAAAAATGTGGTTTGAGAAAACCATGTGGATCCAAGAACATGATGATTATCCTCTAGAAGTAATAAGATGAGGTAACATCTCTTGGAATATCCCTCTTCATTCATGGAAACCAAAACTACATCTTGAAATCATGGTAGATATTTCTCACTCTAGGTTTTACCATACACCCATAGGTATGAATGTATCTCATAACATTTTACCTGATTAATGTTTGTATGAAAAATCATTATTCTATAAGTATCAAATCATCAACATCCAACAACCACATGGGTATTAGGTCACTATTAGATAGTTATTCTTACGTCACAATAGATTTCATGTAAGTCTATAATCAAACCATTACATGGTATACTAATTAATAAGTGACCAAGAATAAAAACATGTCATTTATCCCTTATCTACGAAAAAACCCATCTCCTATTCATATAAAAATATCATCAGGGGAAAATATACCTATATTTATTTAAACAGTCATTAGCTACTTGTGTTTTATGGATATGATTATCTACCATGACATTAACCTTACCTGGTGAACAATCCATCTCAATGTCAGACATCATTAGATACTCCACCGAGTGCATCTACGTCAGGATAAAGACCCACTATCATAATATATATTGACAAATATTACTATATTTAGTAACAAAAAACATATCCTAGAAGTGATATTATCTCCAACACATCAAAGAGTTTACCATTTCTACTACCTCCGAGTCATCGGTAGGCTAATTCCAATAATACAATCATAATTAACATGAACCATAAGCTATTAAACTTTAATTATTTATCATAACTTCTCTTAAATAGTATTTTATGTATCACAATATAAAAAATAACCAATCCCCAGCTATGTAATAATAAATAGTAGAGCTATATTCAACAACATCTTTCCCTAAATAAATTGATTTTCACTCTATTAAAACCACTAGTATTTAAGTATCTTCTTTTTCAATATAGTCATGGGTGTGATAAATGGGTAAATTCATGGAAAAAACATTGTTAATATCCCACCAAACCTAGGAATAACTTATTTTAAATAACATTCTACTGATGTGTTTTGGACATCATTGCATCCACTTTCTCTAATTCTACAGATATTTGGGTACATAGAATACAGGCCACGTGAACTTTTAAATATTTTATATAGCTATTAGATTTATAGAGCTTGTCATAAATCTAGTGGGATAAAAGTTTATTCAATACTATCACATCATTTTTGGAATGATGCTATGGGGTCACTGAGAAGATATGCATATTTTCATAAAACAACATAATGAAAAAGTTATAATAAATGTGGATGATCTTATTTATGAGATCTATGAGCTCTAATAAAGAACTCCTAAATCCAAATAGAATCACCATGTAATTTTATAGGATATAACTTCTCCTAAAGTCTATCTTCAGGATATCTTTTTCACTAACCAACAACTGATGATACCAAAATTGGTAATTAATATTAAACAACCATCGAGATACCAATAACTAAATTAATATGTAATAAATTTGGTGGAATTTTTATCTATTCTTTATTTTTCACATTGTTCTTCATTCAGTAATCTATGTAGAGTCAATCACTAAAGTATTCCATCTTGGGGGGGGACTACTTATCCCCACAACGAAGTACTCCACATGATGATTCCCTCTGACTATAACTCATTGATGTACACATTAATCTTTATAATATTAGCTAGAACCAAATAATAATGGGGAATAAAAATGAGTTCTTTAACTCACATGAGCATTATCTTGATGTCAACCATTATATCAGGATGATGGATTGTGAATTCATATATAATATTATCTACATATGGAACCAAAATTAATGGAAATAATGAGGCGACTAATCTTGATCATGATAAAAGTGGAAATACCATTGTATATGACATTATTCCTACTAATTTATAGACCAAATCATTCAACATCTTGTTCCCATTCTCCAATCACTAAAAAAACATTCAATCAAATGTATTAAATTCAACACATATATGATAATAGTTTATGTGATCTCAAAAACTCATAATAAAGTCTCTATTGAGAATCACATGGATACATTTACTCTATATAATAATGATATATCATATATGTACATAAAAAATTAATATTAGTCACTCAAGGAATCTATAAATACGGTATGATTTTATTCCCAATGGCCTACTAACTAAAATTAACAAAGAAGACAATTTGACTAGTTCATCGTGTCTAATAAAAAATTATAACTATAAAATGGAATGGGAATCACTAATAATAGAAATTAACTATATAAAATAAAATTGATATGAACTATTATTATATTAGTATATGGTCCCTCACAACAAACAGCTAGAGTTTGATTAACTACATAGAATCGGCATTTCTCATTTCCATTGTTCTTCCCTTAAGTCTATGTCGTCTATAAAGTCTTTTTCTCATAGTGAAGTCATCCACAAAGATAGAGGATCCTGATGAATTATTTTTCTGACCCATATTTCTAAAACTATAAAACACATGATCCTCCTTTCTATTTATAATAACAGAAGATGTTCCTATAGTAATGAGGGGAAACTCATTCACTTTTCATCTATATACTGAAAGTATCCCAACTTCTATATTTTCCACATGCCCCATTTCATAAGACTAGGGTCTTGGAAAGAGACTATATATAATTATTTATGACATTGTCCTAAACCTATAATTTTTCTCTATATCAACTCATATATTATATATCCAAGACATTTGAAGGTCATTCCTTCCTAATAGTAGTGAAAAATGAAAAACCAATATTAATTGATTAGAATAAAAAGTGATTGTCACTAACCCTAATTAAACTCCATAAACACATGGTAATTGATCTAGGTCATAGTGTCTAGTAAATAATTCCTAGTAAAATAATTTTTTATGGTCTATTAAGTAAGACCATATAATAATCTAGATTTATTAATGGTAGTCTCCAATCTCATGGACGTTCCATGGAACATAGAGATCCCAATAACATCCATCCCTTCCTAAGGATTCTAAAATAAATTTAAAATAATGACAAAAATAACTATCCTATACATTAAGTCATTTAGACCACCATTACACTAATAAAATTGTACAATGGTGGTGTTGGATGTCCTGATCACGGTCATTCACTATTTTCTAGTATTTTATACCATGAAAGGGAACAATCCCAAAGATTAACTATTGAATAAAATAGATATACAGATTAACAGTTTATTGTAAATAATAATGATAATGTACATCTATCCATACCACTACTGGTAGGATGAAATCATCACTGGCTATTATAACAACTGGTCCCATTAAACATCAAAGCAAAAAAAATTAAAATTCAAAAAAACACATTTAAAACACCATAATCTAATAGATTTATGTAGATCATAAAAAATCAATGGGATCAGCCAATGATTATCCATGAATTCTTCAAAAAATAAAGGTATAACATTCCTAACACAAACCAAGTTTATGTTTCTACACATTAGATAGAATAAGATGAGAACGAAATACAATTGATTTTTATTCAGATTCAGATGAGCACGACATACCATCCTTAAATGGATGGTCAGACAGAGCGAGCGAATCAAATTTTAGAATACATGCTCCATGCATTTGTTTTCAAATATAGAGGTTTTGGGGATAGACATTCGGGATTGGTTTGGTTTTATTAAAATAATAGTTACTAATCCTCAATTCAAATGGCTCCTTTAGAGGTTCTCTATGATCGGTGTTGTCTATCCCCCTGTGTTGGGGTGAGGTTGGTGAGATTTCACCGTTGGGGCTAAGCCTTGTAAATGAGACTTTTTAGAAGTTCATGTTGATCAGGCTGCGCTAATTGACTTATCAAAGTTGTCATTAATCATATGCTGACCGGAGGCGTCGAGACATAGAGTTTTCTTTGGGTGAAAGGGTATTTTTGAATGTGGCCCCTCGTATGGGCGATCGTCGATTGGGAATGCAAGGGAAGCTGACTATGTGATATTTTTGACCTTTTTAGATCACCAAGACTATTGGAAGCTTGGCATATAGTATGTATTTTCTATCTCTATTTACATCCATCCAGGATGTTTTCCATTTCTCCTAGTTGAAGAAATACAACCTGGATCCATCCTGTGTGCTGAGTTGGGAATACCTGGAGATAGAGTCTAACTTGTCAGGCATTGAATGGCTAGTGAAAATAGTGGACTCCCAAAAGAAGATTTTTCGTGTGATGTCTATTCTGCTTGTCCAAGTTCATTGGAATCATGGTAGTGATACACATGAGACCTTAGAGCGAAAGTCATGGGTTGAAGAAGAGTGCCCGTTCTTAATTTCTGATCAAGTTTCTGATTGAATTTCCAGGGCGAAAAGATATTCATTGTGCATAGAATTGTCATATACATGACATATTATAATGTTATTTTTATTTTAATTTCCCTAATTTCTGTTTATATGGGGTTTCCCATGCATTTTTGGAGGAATGGGTGGGTTTTCATGATTTGGGTAAAACCATGAACCCAATTCCTGATTAAAAAAAATTGATTCCATTATAACCCCTTTATTTTTCTTCATTTTTCATCCATTAAAATTCCTTCGTGGCCTCCCCTGACCTAATAGCACAACCATATAAATTTGGACCATTTAATAATCAATATTCATGTTAGATTTGTTTTTTTATTAAAGGAATTGTGCTTTCCTGTATATCCATTTCATGTTTTCAAAAGAAATATTGTATATTTAATAACATATTCCGGTTTTACTCTTTTTTAGAGATTCCACCTCCCACTCGAATCAATCATCCTTAGGTGATACCCCCATTACCTTTATTCCCTTTTTGGAACTTGTATGCATCACCAATTAGGGAAAACCTTCATAGGGCTTCTCAAATCACCCAAATTTGAAGAGGTAACTTTATTTCATAATAACTCCTTCATTTTTCTATCTTGTTCCCTCATTATAGTTCTTAAAGGACATTTTCATCCTTTTTAAACCCTCAACTGATTTTTTGGCTGTTTTTAAATTCAGTTACGTGGGTATTTTTGGGGGATTTCCTCAAGAACCCTCATGTAAGTGGGTTTTCATCCTTCTTGATCCCATTTACATAGGGTTTATTCCATTATTTTTGAGGTGGATAATATCCACCATTTAGGGTTTGGAAATTAGAATTTTATATTATGTCTCTTGGTCTAATATTCTAATTTTAGGTCTATTTTACCTTTTTTTGAGGTGTGGTGGTGGTGTGTTTGAGTTTTCGCGCAATGGAGTAAATGGTTTTCATTACATTAGTAGGTGATTCCATATTGATGCAATATTTGTGTCTTAGAATTCTATATTTTTCATATTTTCATGTTTATTTGATTTTATTAATTCTTCAATAATTAGTTTTTGTGGTGATTGTATTGCAAATGAATTTTTAATGGAAATTTTATGTGAAATTGAGGTTTTTTCATTGAAATGTTTTGTGGTTTTATTTGGGGATACCTTATAAAAACATAATTGATTTTATTGAACATAAATATGGAGTCCAATCATGTTTTTAATGTTAATACACATTGTTTGTTTCTGTTAATACAGTTTAGTGTTGTTTGTGGAATATGTGAATTTTAAGTTCCATGTTTGTGTGAAAATGAAGGTTTTACAAAGATATCATTTCATGGCTCACATGGCGTGACATAAAATTTATTTCTGGGTTTCATTGAAATGCATTGGGATAAATTTTCTGTTTTGGTAACTTACAAGTTTTCACATAGTGCACAACGTGGGTTTTCAAAGAGTTTTGTTTTCAAAATAATGTAGGATTTTGAGAAATTATTTCATAAAAAATAAAAGTGCTTTTTGGGTATTTTAAATGGTCTAAAATTTGTATAACTACTTTACTGATTTTATGTGACCTATAGTGTTGTTTTATATGAAAATGGATTTATGTATAATGGTTAAATTTTTTGAGCACAAAGGTGGAAGCCCGGGTGCCGAGGTGGGGCATATATGTACATGTATGGTTAGTGGACTAGATGGTTATTGTCCATGTTTCACTTAACATTTGGATAACTACAACTCTAACTACAGTATATAGATGATGATTGGGGACCAATAGGTTATGGGTATGTTCCTTACTAGTGTCTCATGCTTGATAATGGATTTTACTATGGTTATATTATACATAGGTACGAGGTACATGGGGCCTGAGACTACCTATTACCAATGGGTGTTTTAAATTTTGTTGCTCATTAGATTAGTGGTATTTTCCCTTTTCATTGTGTGTGTTGGGAAGTACATTACAGTATCTATCATGAAAATTTTAATGTGTTAACATTGTGAATTTTTTATCCTGAAAACAATTTTCAATTGATTGATGCATTTATTGGAATTTATCACCGCTTTTAATTGCATACTAAAACTGCTTTCATTTTCTCCTTGTATTGCAGGTTCATAGGAATCATTAGGTGGAATCCAATATTTCATAGTCTCACACCCTAAATTCACACCATGGGAGTAAATATAATTTATTATTCTTGACTCAGGTAAGTGAAAGGCTTTGGCTGATGGCGGTCTGGGGTGTTAGTTCCCGTCATTGGGGAGTAGTTGTGGAGACGACTTGTGGGTGATAACCCGTTGTCATTTGGAGTACTTGGTGTAGTTATTCTATTGTATCATTGAGTATTTGGACCATTTGTGTTTCATATGAACTTATGTATTTAGTTCTATATTTTTGTATAAACATTGTTGGTTTGAATTTTTAATATTCAGTTTATCAAATGATTTTCAGGTTTTATGTATATATATTTAGGTAAGTCATTCCCAATCAATGATAAATGATACTTAGAATCTTGTGCCAGCCTGTGGGGATAGGAAGCGCCCTTTGTTCCTTGCACAGAATGGGTTTTGTGTTGGTATTGGTGGTGACCAGATTCGGTTCATGATACTCCACCCCCAAAAACCTATTTATCATTCCTCCCTACTTCCAAACACCACTAATATTTAGACGTAATAAATAAGGTCACATACACATAGAATACAAAGATTTTATAAAAAATATAATTGGTAAAATGAAGGAAGTTGATTACATGGAATCAACAATACATTAAACATAGATTAAGAAAAACATATAGTAAATAGATGATATTTAGTCCTTGTTTTAATGCCCAAAAATGTTAGTATTAATTTCTCCATTAATTTATTACAATTTTGAATAGTATGTCTAATATTATATAAATGAAAAAATAAAATATTGATTCTTCAAATAATAATTACTTTCTTCTTTCATAATAATATATTCATCATATTAGAGGGTGAAAAATGTATCTAGATTAAGAAAACTAAGACTAAAAATGGAATAAATAACACTATGTTGTGTAATTCTACATTAGGAATCTCATTTATCTATGAATGAAATAGACGGGGCTTCTCTATACATTTCCAATGAATAATCAAAAGATAAAATGGAATATTTATCATTTTAGAAAAACATTTTTTGAGTGATTTTTTATCTCATTCCAATTTCCAAAATATCCGACCTAGTTGAACTACCACACATGATTGTCAAAAGATCATATTTTATCTATATATTTTATATGGATATCTATAGAGGTTTTGTACGTATAATCAGAAAAATTTTAACATAATATGTTATAGATATTTATAACAATTATTTCATAACATTCATGTTTTATATTTTGTAGAATTAAATTTTAATTTTTAATTCTAATGCACAAATTATTTTAAAATATTAAATCTAAAAAAATATGAGATCGTTTTTACACATTAAAATGTACTTTTTCTTAATTGGATGTTAAGAACTATCAATTTTTATATCATTTAAATTTATAAAGTATAGAGAAATGATGATATGATATATCTTTAAATGAATAATAATTTGATAATAATTGGAAATTTAATAGAAATTATAATAAGAAAAGGAAATAATTGAAAAAATAATTTTTTAATTTAAATTATATTCATTATATTTTATGTTTCCATTTAAAATTTTATTTCATAAATTTTAAAATTATAATTTTAATTAACTATCTATCGATTTGATAAATTATAAAAATATTTGATGAAGATAAATATCTATGAATTTTTTTGAAAAAGATTCATTTTTATGTATATACTGAAAAATATTATTTTTATAAATACTATTACTCATATAAAATGATAATTATATTACAAAATATTTTTTAGTAAAACATTTTTCCAAAACCAAATATGAAATTTATATTAACAAAAATTTCATCTGGAGAACTTATTTTTAATTTACAAACCTATATCTGAAATTTTATAAATAAATTATATATCTCTCTAAATGTTTTTAATGATTTAAAAAATAATTAATATTACATTAATTTCTATATCATTTAGAAATTTTACAAAATAATGTCGATTTTATAATTGAAATTACTCTGTAAAATTTTTAAATATCTTTATTTATTAAAAATAAGAGATATTACATTACTAAAAATTACCTAAAACAGTAAATGTAAAAATGTTAAATGGGTTAAATGTAATGGGTAAAATAAAATAAATGATAAAAATGACTAAAAAAATGTGTTTTAGGGAACTCTATAACATATTTAATCATATCCACCATTAATTTACAATATAAATCTACATTCCTTGTGGAAAATTATTTCTTTTTTATGTTAATAAATTATATTAATAGAAATGTCATTTCCCCTAAAAATAAACAGATCCACCAACCACCCCTTCAAATAAACCAAATTTTTTTTGATTCCTCCCTATTATATTTCCCCATTTTAAAAAAATAATAACATGACATGTTCTTGATATTTGGAACCCTAATAGTTTCATAAATCCCTTATAAACTAATAAGGTTTCCTAGAATATGTCATCATCTTCAATACATGTATTTTTCCCTCTATAATCATTATCCTATTTCAAATTCTTATTCGTAAGAATTTATATATTTTAATAATTAAAAAATAATAAATTTTGGAATATTATTTTATGTAAATTTTATATTAGCTCTTGATTTACCATTATCTATTATCCATTATTCCATATAAAATGGAATAGGCATTCATGTTAAGTACTAACTACTATCTCCTTGAATGCTATGTAATATATATCTTCCCTGAAATACATGTATGATCAATAGTGTGTATGTAATGAATCTTTATGATAACCAATATCATTATTATTATTATTTAATGGTAATTATATTTATACCTTTATTTTATTTTATGGAAAATGAAAATTTATTATATTTTTGTGTATAGACTACCGCCACAATGGATTAAAAAACATTATATTGCTTCAAAAAAATAGGATGACTTTAATAATGTATATTGTGAATTAAAATGACGCTTATATAATGATTAATACTTCATAAAGGTTCTAATAATATGAAACCAGTAATTAATATGGGCATTTTTTAGCTAGAATGTAATAGAAAACTATTCTCAAATTTTCACTTCAAAAATCATGAATAAAATTTTCTTATATTGAAATTATAGTATAATAAAATAATAATAATAATAAATATATTATTATAAATTTTAAAATATTTTACTTATTCTTTTGGTATCAAATAACATGCATTATCATAGATATTAAAAAACATTAATAAAATATCAAAAATTAAAATGTTATGATAATAATAAATTATAAATAACTATTAAATATATAAAATTAGTGATTAAAATTAAAATTTATATAGGTTAATAGATTTAAATAAGTATTCTAAATGAGTTATTAATATATTTATTTTTATTTTTTCTTTTTTTGAAGTGTTTTCTTAGAGGATGAAAGTAAATGTTCTTGTTTCTCATCACATTTTTATTTCTTTGAGATATAGGTAATATTCTCAAATTGTTTCACATTTTATTGTGTATATAATGAAATTTATAATATTCGATAATGTGTTTTGTAAAATAAAAGGTATTTAAAAATACATCACATGTTCTCTCTTTTAATGTTTAGTTTATTCAAATTTTTTTAAACCAATAAGGGGTTTTCCTGACAAAAATACTTTTATTGAGTTATAATTTCTCACCATTTACTATAATTTTACAATATTGTATTCCTATATCCCGTGATGTTATTATATTTCAATAAATCATTAAATTTTTTGAATTAAATTTTAACATCAACAAAATCTTTTTATCGGATTCACCTCTTCAAATTCATTAATGAAGTAAAAACGATAATTCCAATCTTCTCGAAATGTGATAATTCTCATCCATTTCCATATTCATTGTTCCCACCATTAATCTAAATTAATATTTTTAAATGAATATAAGTACTACATATTTTTATCTAAAAATTTATATTTACTTATCTTTAATGGAATAATTTATCACCCTTTTTACATTTTGGTTTTCAATAATGGTATTTTTATTTTTTAAATGGATCTTACATTCACAATGATATATATTATCTTAAAATACATAATTAAAATGGAAACTGATTCATTATTTCTAAAGGATGTTTTATTTATATATATTTTCAAAAAAAAATTTAAATTTCTTAATGATAACAACTCAATAATTTAAATTTTTAAAGATACTCATAACCTACCCCCCCTTTGTATGATGTTATGAAAATATTTATAAAGTACTATTTTTATATTCACACTAATTTTAATCAATATTTAGAGAGAAACCGTAACCAATCACGTAATTTTTTTTGAATATATATAAATTTCATTTTGAAATAACGGTTTTTATTTATTCTTTTTCTTATCAATCAAACTTATTATTGATGCTATTTTTTGGGATAACAATTTAAAAGAATTAAAACCCATATTGTCTTACATGGGATCCTTATGAAAAATGAATTATTGGTTTCATATGAAAAAAATATATATGAATGTAAGTGGGTGGGGTCTTATATAGCCCATCAATATATCATTTATGTTTTTGTATGTCATCATATAAGGATGGTGATCCTAAACATGATTTTGTTAGATATTTTTAAATAATTGATCATGGTCTTGGTATGGTTAACTATGATTACAATATATAGTATGGAAATTATGTAGTTAGATATGATCAAAATAAAAATTATTGATAGAATGTTGAATCATTTAATCAAACATATATGTTTTACTATGCTTATTGTTTCCTCATTTCTATATTATATGCCTATGTTATGATTGTTGAGATCAAAAAAATCATCCATGATCATAACGATTTCATGAATTTTGTATTGGATGGGTTAAAATCATTCAAGCTATTTCATGAATATAGAAATGGTAAATTATTCGGAATCATAAAAAAAACCATCGTCTGTATTGAATGACTTATATATGAGTAGTTTCTCAACATAGTTCCATGACATAACACCCTCATATATGAAAATTAGTTTACTGGGATAGGTTCCATAATTTTCCCCAAGGAAAATGATAACTATTTTAGGGGGTGAGGGGCGATTTACACCCCCCCCCCCCCCGACCCCTCATAAAAGAAATTCACATTGTGGATTGTTGTGTTATTTCTAGGACCTACGGAAATGAAAATCGATGCTGGTTTTGAGGCATGATTTCCAGTACCCTGACAAATGAAATTCAATTATCAGGTCAGGAATCAGTTTCAGGACACCCACAAAGTAAAATTAATTTTCCAGGTGAGGGGTGACTATTTTTTCACCCAAATATTTATCTTCATTCATGGTTGAGGCATAATCTTCATACCACATGCACAAAAAATAAATTAGGGGAAGAGGGTTATCATTGTATCCTATCAACCAAGAAGAATGGACACTTGCATACCCTTATAAAAACAATACATAGGGAATGATGTGCATGCCTGATGTGGTGTGCCAGAAATAAATAGAGAAATAGAATGATAAAACACTTGGTAGAAAATTTATAATTTAGTCATTTAAAACATATCTCAAAATAAATTAGGGTATAATAAGTGGCACCGATAGTAAAAAAAAATTATATATAATAAATAATTATTTTTCGATAACCATCCACATAGTATATTCAATTTTAATCCACCATTCCACGAACCATATGCGAATAAATTCTTTTCTTACCAGCATCCTGCATATAAAATAGTGTGAAGGATTGGTTATTTTAGTCACAATTCCCTTCCATGTATCATTTGTCCTTATCAAAGATCCCCTTTATCTATTTAAACAACCCTCTATACCGACCTCTCCCATGAAGAAAAAATACCCAAATTGGCCCTTCATAAACTATCAAGCCACGACCACTTTTATAAGACCAAGATATGTGTGATCAGATTACATGGTACAATAGAATTCCCTCTTAATCATACATTCCTATTGTAAATGAGGTCATACCGATTACCTAACTAAAAAAGAGGGTCCTCATAATATTCTCAATAAAAAAAATTTACTAATGAGGATCCCATCCATATAGATAGTTTTAGGAACCAATATATTTTATAATTAGAGGGGGGTAAATGATTTCCACTTTAAAGTGGACTAATTTCATATCCACCTATCATCTCTAAAACTAGGGAAATGGAATCACTTCTCGAGTAATCCCTTATCCTTTTTTAAGGGATGAATTTATATCATAGTGTACATCCTAATCCCGGTTACAAAAAATAATAGAGGATATGGGCACATCAATTCCCTTTATATCTTCTATAGCCATAGTCTCATTCACTCATGGGAGAAGAAGTTTTTTTCAGCTTGTAAGGTCTTTAAAATCCTTTCATTTCTCACACTAATCATAACCCTCTTGGTCTTAGAGTTTATAAGTGACCTTGATATCATCTCATTCGAATACATACATTAATAGAGGATTCATGATTCAAATGCATTCCATCGTGGCACACCGCTTGGAGATGTGTCTAAAATCTGATAATGGATCATTATACCCAATATTCCCACATTCCAAAGATGAATAGAATTCATCACTTCTTTAGAGATGTCCACTGCTTGATCAAAATTGGAGGATGGGATATCGGTCCCTCCTTCCATAGATTCCTCCTCCTAATTGATTTCTTAGTCTGGGTCTCCCTTATATATTAAGACATTTTTTGAGAAACTCGATCACGGTGCCATCTCCTTTTGGATCCAGGTTAATTATGTTTCTTCTGTTAGGACATTTCAATGGCTCATTTAATGGTGGAAACCTTCGATATTGTGATTATTCATGTTGGGAATAGGTAGAATGACTCGATTCTGAAATAATGGAAGACATGTACTCTTCATCATCAGAGGGATTCTCAAGGGAATAAAAACTAATGATTCCCACATCTATGTATGGTATATTATATCAGTAATATCTATAAGGTTTTCCATGACATCCAATGTTTAACTAGGGGTAGGCTTCATGTTTTATTTCTAGAAGAGATGTATCATACAAATAAGAAATCTTATAAATATGGACAAGACTGAAACATCACTAATAGGGATCAACTATAATGTTTATGGGATGAAGGGATAAGATTTCCAAAAAATATTGGACCTAAGATCGTATGTCCTATGAAAGGAAAATATTATATTCTGTAGGATGACCTGGGCACTACTAATGAAGGATAAAAAAGGTGGACTCCACTGAAGGGGACACCAATGTTTACCATTGTGTGGAATTGAACCTCAAGGAAGATCCTAGAAACCATGTGTAGAACAAATAGATTAAAATCCATATAGATTAACAGTGTGGTTTTGGGATTACACATGGATATTTGTCTGGGTGATGCTAGAGGAAATGATGATATCGATCCCATGATCTCAATATTATGGGGATTCTTATATAAGAATCATGATGGAAATATAGGAATTGTGGATGTTGAATGGGTTGAGTGGGGAGATCGATGGTATTGAACCTTGGGGAGGCTTCCTGGTTATATATGTGGCTAGGAATCAAAGTCAATGTTGTTTTAGATGGGGGGATGTGAAACATATGGAGGAGACTCCTGAGAATGAAACACATGCATAGGGCCCTGAAAGAAGTGTGACCTCTAGGATGTGGCATGATCTTCCCAGGACATAATTAAATTAGTGAAAGACTAGGATAAGAATGGATGATGGGCTTGATTCTCAAGGAGTCCTTCTACATGTCCTATGTAGAAGACTGAGTTCACTGACCACATATTTCTAGTATCAAATGTATTTTAACATATAACAGTAAGGGATAGGGAAAAACAATGTGAATATTAGGGCTCTAGGCTTGAACCATAGGGAGTCATCCTAGGTACCCTATAAAGAATATACGGATCAATGTGCTCATATTTTAGAATGGAATCTGGGCTTATAGATGGTTTTCTATAATGATAAGTTTGTGGTTACACATTCATAGGTACATAAATATATTAATAAAGAAAATGTGATCTCCACACAATATAGGGGTGGTGATGGTGGATGGATTAGAACACCTCACGGAGGTGGATCTAGGGGAAGTTTTCCATAAAGAGAAGATTTAACATAATGAGGGTACATCCCTAGGAGGGAGACCAAATGTTTACTAGTTGATGTATTTGAGGACCTTATAAGAGCAGTTATGTGAGGTGTTTCTTATACATGAATGATGTTAGACCATGATGGTATGTCCGTGGGATGAAGAAACTATGTTTACCCTTGGTTTTGACTAATCCTCGTGGAGGATTCCATTGTACGATGCGTAGATGAAATGGATAAAAAGCCAGTAGTGCATTATAATCTAAGGTTTACACAAGGATAGGGGACCAAAAGGATATGAGGCATGTGGTATGGGATTAAAAACATAGGTTTTCCATTTTAATGATGACATGGAAACCACTGAGGGTTAATCATAGTGGTTTAAACCTATGAAGGACACCAAATTTTAACTTTGGTTGGCATTGATACTCAATGAGTATTCCTACATTCCCTAGTTAGAATACAAGTATCAAAAACCATGTAGTACGGTATAATTTTTGTGTAGGTAGTATGTACTGAGGTGGCCCATTTGGATAGGTGGCCACTATTAATCTCTAAGACCATGTGATTAAAGCTCATTTTGAGAAACAAGAGGTAGAAGTTGACCTAATGATTGTGTCATTAAATGTGTTTCAAAGAGAAGTGATGTGGGGATTATGTTGTAAGGTTCCCATGGAGATGGATATTGGGGATTACTCTAGTAGTTATACCTAATGAAGATCTCATTCTATGTGAGGAGGATATCATTCCCTGCCATTAGGGTAAATGTGAACACACACCCATGAAGATGAGTGGGTATAGAGAATAGACAAGGTGTGCCACCCCATGTTCATTTCATGGGGTGAGACTATAGATTAATCTCACTTGCTGAAGATGATGGTGATTGGCATTGTAACATCATGTAGCTCGAACTGGGTGGAGTCACATCTCACCCCAAGGAATTTAATAACCGACTCCCACAAACAATTGGGGAAGGGAAGGCATTAGTAATGTGATGATACAATGGGGTGGGGGATTGTTCAACAATGGGTTCAATGTTAGCGTGGATACTCCAAATATAAAATTTGATTAGTGTGCCTATTCAAAAAATGAAGGTGTTGGGAATCATGACACAAGACATCATATGAGGAACAACGAAATCACTATCCACAATCCTCGAGGGATAAACCGTGGAGGTGTATGCATGGTGTGTAAGTTGTGCACAAGATGAGATTAAACATAGTTATTTATGGTAATGTCTCCCATTGGATTACTAAGGAAGATATGTGTGAAATATAGGAGACCTTCAGGAAAAAAAGGGAACTGAGTGAAATGTGGGTGCACAAAATGGTATATGGTTTGTGTAAGAATGATGTTTTGCACTCACATGCCCTAGGAAAAAAAGTAAATGGGATAGGTTCAAGACCTTATGGTCCCACTCAATAGGGGTCCCATGTGGCACCTATCATGAAAGATCATATTACATGAATCCAAGACTTGAATGTGGTCGCTGAAGGGGACTTCTTGAACATGTGGGTGTGACTGTTCGACTTCTAGATAATTATGAAATAAAGGCCACCCATCTATTTATAGATCAAATTCTCGTTATGATTTCCTATAAAGGCCATCTTGGATGGGATATATTTATGTCACATGGGTGAATGAGAATTTCACACATGGTTTCTAATATTTTGTGTATCTATGAGAACATACAGGCATATTCCTTAGTGTTTTTCGAGAGTTTGGGCAGAAAAATATCCCTTGATGTCAAATTAGGAGCATAAGGACATTACATGTGGATTTCCATCTTGAACACAAGTATCGAAAAATATGCCTAACGTATTTGGCCTTCTCAGAATGGTCTATTGAGTAAATTGGTGTCTTTGGTTTTCTCAAATATTCTCACATGATTCCTCAAGAAAAATTTAGCACTAAAAAATGTCCCCCTCATAATCTGACATGAAGGGGTACTAGAAGGTCAAGTTATATGGTAAATTCCAAGGAAAATAGTATATTATAGAAGATGCATGAAAATTCATGGAATTTGTGGATAAGTCTCCTAATTCATGTGGGATAGACTAGGTCCACACATATATTTATATGTATGAGGGGCCCTTAATATTTATTTTACTTTCCATACAACTAGTGATAATGCTCTTTTACGATTATGTTTTCAATTTGCTAATGAATACCCAAATTAAATAAAGGTTTTACGTATGGATACAAACTATTGTGCACTTATGACATAGAATTTTTTTTCATCCATTATATAATCTTTCACAGCGCTTGTTTTTTTGTTCAAAACCTCAATCCTTCACACTATGTCCTTTGTGATTTCACTTCTTTACCAACATGGCCATTGAACAAAACAGTCTGAGAGGGAGGCTTCATTTTCTGCACGGGGGGCTGATATGATCAGGAATCCTTAGATATGTCACGACCCCCTTCCATCAAAGATGCCCCTCCTGAGCTGGCAATGGTGAAAGGGAGATAATGACCCCCGAGTCCCGCCTCCAGTAGGCCCCGGGGTGGCGACTAGCACCAAGGGTATGAGTTTATTTTTTTTCATTCATGGGAGGCATTACCCTTTTTATAGTTAGGATCGGAAATAGGACAAGTCAACCACCAAAAAGGAAAAAAAACAAAGGTGCGGAAAAGAAACCCAAACCAGTCCCATGTGCATGTATAAATAAACTGAAACAGGTACAAGTACAAATAAGCTCAAAGTACAAGTGAGTACAGTACCAAAAGAAAAACAAGAAAACAGAAACTGCACAGCTCCCACTGCCTGACTAGTAGGGTCTCGCACGGCCCTGGTAGTCCTCCTGAAAACCTGAAACAACGTAGGGTGATCATACAAGTATACTCAGTAGAGAACCTAAAGCTCTCGTGCACAAGTGGGGAGACACCCTAAGGTCCCGTGAGAAAACAGAAGAACCAGAAACTAACAAGGAAAAACTATCCACCCAGCCTCACTGGTCACACTCACCAAGTAACACAAACAAGTTTAGTATATATATAACAAAAGTATTGGGTACCCCGCACCATTTCCCACTTAATTAGATGCTGCTCTTCCTAACGGCAAACGTCCTGACGCTACCACACTCTTCCCGCCCGCAAACACCTAGGCCAAACCACGCATCTCGCCCGTACACACCTGGGCCAGAACCACTAACCCGCCCGCAGACACCTGGGCCTCATCCCGAAGGTTCTTGGGAACGGTAAGCCTGCCCGAAGAGTCTTGGGCTAAAGGTCGCCTCAAGCCATCATAGCCTCCGAGACCTACCCGAAGAGTCTTGGGTGTAAGGTCACCTCAAGCCATCATAGCCTATGGAAGAAGGAGCAGGAAGGAGCTAGTAACTAAGGGGGAACACCCTCTCCCATAAAATGGGAGTGTTCGACACTAGGTTCTTGACATGGGTGTGGTGCGACAAAACACAAAGATACAATTATATATATACATATACCAAACACACAACCCAACCTATGGATTCTTAAAAATAGAAACTGAGCACATGCCTTGGCACTGCTACCACGAAGCATGCATCAACAACCAAACAATCATCCCCCAACCCCATTTAGGTTTTCATGTTTCATGAAATGGTTTAACAAATTATTACTACTGGGCAACTAACATCCAGACAAAACCTTTCACAAGCATATCCCTGCCATCCACAACCAAGGTTAGGTAAAACGCAAGCAACCACATGCCATTTCATTTACAAGAGATTATCACAACCATACAACATTCCATCATTCATTTATTTCAAAGTTCCACACATAAAACCCTTTCCACACACAAAACATTTCCGCATTTGAAAACACCTTTTACTTCAAAACACTTTTCAAAATCAAAACAATTTTCATAAATAAAGGCATTTTCCACAAAACAACCAAACCACCAACATGTTCATTATTCCTACTTTGTTCAATCGGGGTGATCACACAAGGTTTTCCTTCTCTTTTAATCAGCCAGTCTTTACGTGCTTATCCATTTTCCATGTTTTAACAAAACCAACCACAAACAATTCAGATATCAATTGCGCACGCAAAGGCCACGAACGGCCTTGATTTTCAGTAGGCAAATTCCTTTCAATCCAAAATCACAATCAGAAGAAAAAGAAACTGGAAGGCAATAGAAACAGCACAAAACCCCAAACCCTTCTTTATCCGGTTATTATCTTTATTTAAAGTTCAACTGCATCCCATGGAACAAAAGAAAAATATCCCACCCCGCATGTTGCACCAAAAAGAGAGACGAAGGTAAACCCCTACCTCAAAAGGTCCCGATCACGTCGCTTCCGATGACGTCCTTCGGTGTCCTCCGCCTTCGCCAAACCCGACAAACGCCTCCTAGGATGGAAGCTGGAGAAGGAAGGTCGGAAGGAACGGTGACATGACCGGGCTTAGAAGCTTCGTCTCGTCGCTACGATCCTTTGGCCACTGACGGATCGTAATTCAGAGCTCGGACAAAGAAGTTAGAGGAGGAATACTTCTCGATCGTCCAAGAGCGTCGTCGTGCAACAACGAAGCGATCGATATGGAAGATAAAACATGACCTCATTCTTATATAGGCAACGAATAGGTAAATCCGTATTCAGTGTGCATTAATGAATACACGATGTGACCGTACATATGTTACATGTTTTGATTGGTTAACACCCAACACGTCACGCGGTTTCCACACGTTTTAATAATAATGATAATTCTATCAATATGTGGTGTTTCGTTGACCCAAGGCATGAGTCATAAAAGTATATCATTAATGGTCTTAAAATGACCGTCATAATTTCAGGGTTACGCTGTCGCTAATGGATCGTCAATCTGATACCGTATGAGGGAGATACGTTGCATACAAGATCCCGTAATAATAACAATATTAAATCTATTAATTCATGAGCGTTTCGGGTACCCAATCCAAAAACCCGAAAAAGACATCCAATATTGGACTCATAATTTTCATCTCGTAGTCAGGGTCGCACTGCCACTGACGGTTCGTGAAACCAAGGTCGCACGAAGAAGTTATTGTAAAAAAAGTGTTTTATTATCAAAAAAAATGATAACAATATTTTATTAATTAATTATTTATTTATTTCTCTAACTCCAATCAATCACCATTTCTCATTTTTCACGCTGGAAATTCGTCACCAATTATCTCCTTTACTATTTATTTCACACTTAATTTTATTCCCATTAATATCTTATAACTCCTCCCTCTCTCCAATCTTTATTAATTCTTTCTCCCAAGATTCTCTCCCACAAAAAGTGGCGCCTCTCTCTTATATTTATTTTTCAATAAATTTTATTTTCTCTCTCCAATCTTTATTTTGTTGGTGCGCCTCCCCTTTTATTTCATATTATTATATTTTTCATCTTCTCTCTCCTTGTGGCACGCCCCAAATTTATTTTAAACCTTTATTTATTTATTTTTACACAATTATCATAACATCTTTAATTTATTCTCATATCTCAAATCTCATTGCATTTAATTAAAAACATAATTCTCATTAAATCATTATTACCAGATCTATCAAAAAAAAACCAACATTATTATTATAATTATTTAGTATAACACTTATAATAAAACCCAAAAAAAAATTTATTAACACGTCACCATTTATTATTAATAATTATTATTATTTTTGATGTCCTCCGCATTGACCACATCAAAAAAAACGTTTTTACAAAGTAATCGACCGGAGAGGTCTGGGCCATTACATTAGATACCTCTCAAAACATTCTTGTCCTCGAGAATTAAAAACTGACCCAGAAGAAGGAAAGGATCTGAAGAACCACTCCACAAGATACCTCTCAGGGCTCTCGTCATGACAAGGAACCAACCAACATCTCTATGAGTTTGGAATTCCTTCTCCTATGTCAAGATAATATCCGCTTTAGGTGGCACTGACTCACCTGCACGGGTTTAATCGCATCCTCATTAATGCGTCTTGATTAAGGATCAGGTTTTTCCTTTCCCATATATCCGGAAAAGCCACACACTTCCCAAGAACAAGGAACAAAGATCTCACATCCAACAAGCCAACATTTTATATATCAAAGGTACAGGGTAACACCAACAAACAAAGGAAGGTACAAGTCAAAACAACCCCGGGTACTGAGCGCTCATCTGGGTCTCCCGCTCCCAAGTGCTCTCCTCAAGGCCGCCATGCCTCCACAACACACGAACCAAGCCGATGGTTCATCCACGGAGCACTTTCTCCTTGCGATCCTCGATCCTGACTGGCCGTTCCTCAAAGGTCGCGTCTTCTCCCACATCTAGCTCTCCCCAGTTGATGACATGAGAGTCATCATGTAAGTACTGATGAAGCTGGGAGACATGGAAGACGTCATGGACCCTCTCCAACTGAGGTGGTAGGGCCAGCTGATATGGCACCTCGCCAACTCGCCTCAGCACCTCGAAAGGTCTGATGAACCTAGGGGAGAGCTTACTCCCCTTTCCGAACCTCCGCTGCCCCCGTTGAGGGGAAACCATCAAGAACACATGATCTCCCACCTCGAACTCCAAGGGCCTCCTCCGACGATCAGCATAAGACTTCTGCCGATCCTGAGCTGCTTTCATCCTCTCCCGCACTAGCTGGACTTTCTCCGTGGTGCTCTGCACTACTTCTGGTCCAAGAGTACCAGTCTCACCAACCTCTGCCTAGCACAAGGGTGAACGACAAGGTCTTCCATACAAAGCCTAAAAGGGATCCATGCCGATAGTAGAGTGGAAGCTGTTGTTGTAGGCAAACTCTACTAAAGGCAAGTGTCGTACCCATGATCCTCCGAAATCTAGAACACATGCTCGCAGCATGTCCTCCAATGTCTGGATAGTCCGCTCTGTCTGTCCATCAGTCTGAGGGTGAAAAGTAGTGATATGGCGCAGCTGGGTTCCAAAAGCATGCTGTAACCCCTTCCAGACTCGTGAGGTGAACCGAGTGTCCCGATCTGAGACGATAGTCTTCGGAACTCCATGCAAACGCACCACCTCATCCACGTACCTCTGTGCTAAGGTACTCACAGGTCCTGACTCCTTGATGGCCAAGAAGTGAGCAGATTTTGTCAGTCGATCCACCAATACCCAGATAGCATCATGCCCGCCCTGAGCTCTGGGTAGTCCTGTGACGAAGTCCATCGATACGTCGTCCCACTTCCACTCGGGAACATCTAAAGGATGCAACAAACCACTAGGAACGCAGTGTTCAGCCTTCACCTGATGACACACCAGGCATTTAGCCACAAACTCTGCCACTGCCCGTTTCACCCCGGGCCAACAAAACTGTCCCCTTAGGCCTTGGTACATTTTCGATACAACTGGATGTACTGCCAAGGCTGAGCTATGGAACTCACGAAGGACTTCATCATGCATCACCTTTGGTACAAACAACCTTCCATGAAAGAGCATCCGATGTCGGCTGTCCTCCGACCATCCTTCCGGAGCATTCCCCTGATCGACACGATCCCGCAACACTTCCACCTCAGGGTCTCCCCACTGAGACTCTTCCACTTGCTGCAACAAAGAGGACTGTACCGTCATCTGAAACAAGCAGCCTCTAGCACCTTCCACCCTCGCATCAAAGTGCAAGGTAGCCAACTCCCCCATCGCCTTCCAAGCATCAGCAGATTCCCGAACCACTTCCTGATGCGGCTTCCTGCTCAGGGCATCAGCCACAACGTTTCCCTTACCTTCAGTGTACGAGATCTCAAAGTCGTAGTCTTGGAGAAACTCGACCCATATACACTGTCGCAAGTTCAAGTCACGCTGGGAGAAGATATAGCGCAAGCTCTTGTGATCGGTGTAGACCACAAAGCGCTCCCCAAAGAGGTAATGTCGCCACAGCTTCAATGCGAACACTACTGCTGCAAGCTCCATGTCATGGGTGGCATAGTTCCGCTCATGAGGACGCAACTGCCTAGACCCATAGCAGATCACACCCTTCTTCTGCATCAGCACACATCCCAAGCTAAGGCCAGAGGCATCAAAAAACACCTCATACAAGGATCCTTCCTCTGGCAACCTAAGGATGGGAGCACTAACCAACTTCTCCTTCAGGTAGTCGAAAGCTTCCTGGCACTGCTCATTCCACAGGAAGACCTGATTCTTCTTAGTCAAAGCTGTCAACGGAGCAGCAACTCAAGAGAAGTCCGAGACGAACCTCCGATAGTATCCAGCCAACCCCAGGAATCTACGAACTTCTGCCATGCTCTTGGGTGTTGTCCAAGAAACAACTGCTTCTACCTTCGACGGGTCCACTGACACTCCTTGCTGAGACACCACGTGCCCAAGAAAGTGTACTTCTTGCGTCAAGAACTTACATTTTGACAACTTTCCATAAAGCTGATGGTGCTGAAGGACTTCCAAGACAGCCCTGAGATGCTCAACGTGCTCCTCCTTTGATCATGAGTAGATCAAGATGTCATCGATGAACACAACGACGAACTGGTCCAGGAATTCTCGGAATACAAAGTTCATAAGACCCATGAACACAGTTGGTTCATTCGTAACCCCAAACGACATCACTACAAACTCGAAGTGCCAATACCTGCACCTGAAAGCTGTCTTTGTGATGTCATTGTCTTTTACCCTCAGCTGATGATATCCCGACCGCAGATCAATCTTAGAAAACCGACATGCTCCCCTCAGCTGGTCGAAGAGGTCATCTATTCTCGGAAGGGGGTAACGGTTCTTGACCGTTACCTGATTCAGCCTCCGGTAGTCTATGCATAGCCTGAGACCACCATCCGCCTTTTTCACGAACAGAACCGGAGCACCCCATGGCGACACACTGGGTCGAACGAAACCCTTCTCCATCAGATCGTCAATCTGAATCCGTAACTCCCGCAACTCCGAAGGTGCCATCCGATAAGGAGCCATCGAGATTGGACGGGCACCTGGATGTAAGTCTATCCCAAACTCAACATCATGTCGAGGGGGTAGAGTCACAACCTCCTCGGGAAAGACATCGAGGAATTCCCCAACAACTTCTGGAACATTCTTCATCTCCGTATCAGCTGGAACCGCTGATATCCCACCCAACAAAGAAAAAAGAGGCTTCACATGCCAGCTTCCCACCTGATATCTCCTCTCGCCAACAAAAGTCACACGTTGTCCATCCATATCGGAGAACACGACTCTTCTCCGGAAGCAGTCGATAACCGCACTAACAGAGAACAGCCAGTCGATGCCTAAGATGACGTCGTATGGCTGTATCTATAGCAAAAGAAGATCTCCAATGGACCGATGTGGTCCCAACGTCAGCTCGCATCCCCGGAAAACACAAGACAAATAGGTCTGACCTCCAACAGGCGTACTCAGTACCAGGGGTATAGAAAGTCTCTCTACATCTAGACCCAAATCATGGGCTAGACTGGTTGCAACAAAAGAGTGTGAATCTCCTGAATCGAACAATGTATAAACAAGAGTGCTGAACAAATAGATCATACATCGTACCACCTCTGGTCCTGCTGGAGCTGCCAACTCTGCTGCGTGCAACTATCCACGCCCAGCTCCTCTGCCTCTCTGATGTCGACCGCCTCCCCGACCACGCCCTGGTCGAGGTCCCTGAGGAGCACCCTGAGATCGGCCTCCTCCTACAGGGTCTACCCTCGGAGGGCCCTGCTGCTACTGAAAGGGCCTCAACGGCAACTGCTGCTGAGGCGGGTACTGATCCTGACCACCTCCACTGTGCTGAGCTCTGGTCGGGCACTGACTCCGGACGTGCCCGAAACCTCCACAAGAAAAACACTCCAGTCCAGGACTCGAGAAGGAAGGAAGAGGGCCTGGAGACCTGAACTGGAACCGCTGGGGCCTGCTCCCCACCGGACTGAACCTGGAAGGTCCGGTCGCAGGAGGTCTGCTACTGACTGCCTTTCCCTTTGACGGACCCGCCTGGATCCCTTCTCAGGGTGCACCTCCCTACAAGTGCATCCTCTCTAAAACTTCCGCCTTCTTCTGTACGGCTAAGTATGTCGGAAGGGTGAAGGGGGTCACAGCATACTGGAGCGAAGGACGAAGCGCCTCTTCCAAACGTCTCGCCCGAGTCTCTTCATCCGGAAAGAGTTTCGGAGCAAAGCGTAGGAGATTCTTGATCTTAATTCCCAACTCTCGAACAGTCATACTCCCCTGCTGAAGGGAGAGTAACTCCTGATGCTTTTCCGCCTTGATCAAAGAAGAAAGGAATTCCTCTCGGAACTCCTTTTTGAAGTCAGGCCATGGAATCTCTGCATCCTTCCTCTCCCCGAGGTAGAGTATCCACCATTGGCGCGCCGCGCCTCTCAGCTGACTGACCGCTAGGGGGACCCAGTACTCCATCGGAGCACGGATCAAGGTAAAAGCGATCCCTAGCTCTTCAAGCCACCCCTCTGTCTCCAGGTCCGATGTACTTCCCTCGTACTTCTTGAGAGTCTGACGCTGGAAAGAACGGAGGGTCTTCTGCCACTGGCTGTCTTCCTCCTCTTGATCGATCCTCAGTTGATCGATCGCCTGAACCTGCTGGGCCTCGGCCGCCTGAGCCACCTGGGAACGTCGTCCAGGTGCCATAGCTGTACGGTAAATAAGGAAAACCTAAGCCCGAGTGGTAAGGAGATTTATCAAGGGTTCATTTTATCATTTTACTTTATTCCCATAACGCCCCAAATCAAGTAAAACACAAACATGATGATGCATGTACCTTTCCTAGGGTTTCTACCCTAAAATAAATGTAGCCTCACTTGGTTGTTCGATAGGCTCAGAGTCCTTGCATCGGATCACAGGGGGCCCTAAAATCCCATGTCCTAGCCGGTCTTCCCTGGCCTATGTCACACACCAAGATCATCTTACACTGTTTCCCTACCATCCCATGTAATCCTCACTGTGCCTAACTCCAGACTCCATCCTATCTCTCAACCATTCTTCTGATACCATTTTGTCACGACCCCCTTCCATCAAAGATGCCCCTCCTGAGCTGGCAATGGTGAAAGGGAGATAATGACCCCCGAGTCCCGCCTCTAGTAGGCCCCGGGGTGGTGACTAGCACCAAGGGTATGAGTTTATTTTTTTTCAATCGTGGGAGGTATTACCCTTTTTATAGTTAGGATCGGAAAGAGGAAAAGTCAACCCCCAAAAAGGAAAAAGAACAAAGGTGCTGAAAAGAAACCCAAACCATTCCCATATGCATGTATAAATAAACTGAAACAGGTACAAGTACAAATAAGCTCAAAGTACAAGTGAGTACAGTACCAAAAGAAAAACAAGAAAACAAAAACTGCACAGCTCCCACTGCCTGACTAGTAGGGTCCCGCACGGCCCTGGTAGTCCTCCTAAAAACCTGAAACAACGTAGGGTGAGCATACAAGTATACTCAGTAGAGAACCTAAATCTCTCGTGCACAAGTGGGGAGACACCCTAAGGTCCCGTGAGAAAACAGAAGAACCAGAAACTACCAAGGAAAAACTATCCACCCAGCCTCACTGGTCACACTCACCAAGTAACTCAAACAATTTTAGTATATATATAGAACAAAAGTATTGGGTACCCCGCACCATTTCCCACTTAATTAGATGCTGCTCTTCCTAACGGAAAACGTCCTGACGCTACCACACTCTTCCCGCCCGCACACACCTGGGCCAAACCACGCATCCTGCCCGCACACACCTGGGCCACAACCACTATCCCGCCCGCAGACACCTGGGCCTCATCCTGAAGGTTCTTGGGAACGGTAAGCCTACCCGAAGAGTCTTGGACTAAAGGTCGCCTCAAGCCATCACATCCTCCGAGACCTACCCTAAGAGTCTTGGGTGTAAGGTCACCTCAATCCATCATAGCCTATGGATGAAGGAGCAGGAAGGAGCTAGTAACTAAGGGGGAACACCCTCTCCCATAAAATGGGAGTGTTCGTCACTAGGTGCTTGAAATGGGTGTGGTGCGACAAAACACAAAGATACAATTATATATATACATATACCAAACACACAGCCCAACCTATGGCTTCTTAAAAAGAGAAACTGAGCATGTGCCTCGGCACTGCTACCACGAAGCATGCATCAACAACCAAACAATCATCCCCCAACCCCATTTAGGTTTTCATGTTTCATGCAATGGTTTAACCAATTATTACTACTGGGCAACTAACATCCAGACAAAACCTTTCACAAACATATCCCTGCCATCCACAACACAGGTTAGGTAAAACGCAAGCAACCACATGCCATTTCATTTACAAGAGATTATCACAACCATACAAAATTCCATCATTCATTTATTTCAAAGTTCCACACATAAAACCCTTTCCACACACAAAACATTTCCGCATTTGAAAACACATTTTACTTCAAAACACTTTTCATTATCAAAACACATTTCATAAATAAAGGCATTTTCCACAAAACAACCAAACCACCAACATGTTCATTATTCCAACTTTGTTCAATCGGGGTGATCACACAAGGTTTTCATTCTCATTTAATCAGCCAGTCTTTACATGCTTATCCAATTTCCATGTTTTAACAAAACCAACCACAAACAATTCAGATATCAATTGCGCACGCAAAGGCCACCAACGGCCTTGATTTTCAGTAGGCGAAGGCCTTTCAATCCAAAATCACAATCAGAAGATAAAGAAACTGGAAGGCAATAGAAACAGCACAAAACCCCAAACCCTTCTTTATCCGGTTATTATCTTTATTTAAAGTTCAACTGCATCCCATGGAACAAAATAAAAGTATCCCACCCCGCATGTTGCACCAAAAAGAGAGACGAAGGTAAACCCCTACCTCAAAAGGTCCTGATCACGTCGCTTCTGACGACGTCCTTCGGTGTCCTCCGCCTTCGCCAAACCCGACAAACTCCTCCTAGGATGGAAGCTGGAGAAGGAAGGTCAGAAGGAAAGGTGACAAGTCCGGGATTAGAAGCTTCGTCTCGTCGCTACGATCCTGTGGCCGCTGACAGATCGTAATTTGGAGCTCGGACAAAGAAGTTAGAGGAGGAATACTTCTCGATCGTCCAAGAGCGTCGTCGTGCAACAAAGAAGCGATCGATATGGAAGATAAAACATGACCTCGTTCTTATATAGGAAACGAATAGGTAAATCCGTATTCAGTGTGCATTAATGAATACACGATGTGACCGTACATACGTTACATGTTTTGATTGGTTAACACACAACACGTCACGCGGTTTCAACGCGTTTTAATAATAATGATAATTCTATCAATATGTGGTGTTTCGTTGACCCGAGGCATGACTCATAAATGTATCTCATTAATGGTCTTAAAATGACCGTCATAATTTCAGGTTTACACTGTCACTGACGGATCGTCAATCCGATACCGTATTAGGGAGATACGTTGGATACAAGATCCCGTAATAATAACAATATTAAATCTATTAATTCATGAGTGTTTCAGGTACCCAATCCGAAAACCCGAAAAAGACGTCCAATATAGGACTCATAATTTTCATCTCGTAGTCAGGGTCGCACTGCCACTGACGGTTCGTGAAACCGAGGTCGCACGAAGAAGTTATTGTGAAAAAAGTGTTTTATTATAAAAAAAATGATAACAATATTTTATTAATTATTTATTTATTTATTTCTCTAACTCCAATCAATCACCATTTGTCATTTTTCACGCTGGAAATTCGTCACCAATTATCTCCTTTACTATTTATTTCAAACTTAGTTTTATTCCCATTAATATCTTATAACTCCTCCCTCTCTCCAATCTTTATTAATTCGTTCTCCCAAGATTCTCTCCCACAAAAAGTGGCGCCTCTCTCTTATATTTATTTTTCAATAAATTTTATTTTCTCTCTCTAATCTTTATTTTGTTGGTGCGCCTCCCCTTTTATTTCATATTATTATATTTTCATCTTCTCTCTCCTTGTGGCACGCCCCAAATTTATTTTAAACCTTTATTTATTTATTTTTTACACAATTATCATAACATCTTTAATTTATTCTCATATCTCAGATCTCATTGCATTTAATTCAAAACATAATTCTCATTAAATCATTATTACCAGATCTATCAAAAAAAACCAACATTATTATTATAATTATTTAGTATAACACTTATAACAAAACCCAAAAAAAAATTATTAACACGTCACCATTTATTATTAATACTAATTATTATTTTTGATGTCCGCCGCATTGACCACATAAAAAAAACGCTTTTACAAAGTAATCGACCGGATAGGTCCGGGCCATTACAAGATACATCATTCATGAGGGGTACTTTTATACAATAAAATATCCATGGTCATAATGAAACAATTTTAGAAGGATTACATTTTATGTGACAGCCTCTCGCTATGTAATTTTAGGATACAAGATGATGTTTCCATCTTATGTTTTGAGGATAACTCCCCAGGGTCGTGGGTCATGTGTGAAGACAACCTTGAGTGGTACAACATCACAATCCAAGGACATCCTCTGAGGGAGAATCAAGATATTACTATCTGTGATTAGATTATAAAGACTAGGACAATCATGGGGAGTGAACAAGGGACCAATAAATTCCCCTCCCAATATGAAATCACCTACAAAAGTAGCATAAAAAATGTTAGTATGGGTTGGAAGAAAAATGGAACCTGAGGTTTGGGGGGATCATTTTAATTGAATGGGAATGTGAATTTTGGGTGGGACACACATGCAATGATTTTGGTGAAGATCTGCAAAACATTTGGCTATTTGAATGTGTATAGACATCCAAATTTTATTTATACCACAAATAGGAACTGGTGTAGGAGTTTTTCTGTCGGTTGTCTTTGGGCACTAACACATTTCACCTCCTTCATGAGTAGGTCAGTATCAATATTTGGGGAATCTACTACATCAAGGTAATTTATCTTGAGGGATTTCAATGTGATGAGTTCATACCAATAGAGAATATATTTTGTGATAGAGCACATTCCCCCATTTTCACATGGAATCTACAAGTCATGGTGAAGAGGTGGTCGGGGATCAAATACAAAATGATTGACATCATATATTCCGCATGGTTCCTCCGATTACCTAAACGAGATGAGCATATGAGGATGCAAGGAAAATGGATGCAGTGCCCAACAACATCACAGAGGTAAATGTTCAAATTATATTTGGTGATTATAGAATATGGAAAATATAAGTAATGGGGATTCAGTGTTAAGGAGATCAAGGATCTGTTGGTGCAATATGTATCTCTCTGTTCTGCCTTCTTAAGTAGGTGGATACTTTAATTAAGGTAAACAAGTTTGGGGTCAATCTAGGGAGGCTGGTAATTTCTGGGTTCATGGTAGCCCATAACAAAGTTAATCTCAAAGTGATTGTATTAACAAGGATGTAAAGTATTCTAGGGAACATTTCAAGAATAGGCACACCCTGAATAATTTCTGGACCATTAAAGATCCACCATGGTCATATTGCAGCTCATTTTGGAGTATATGACTTCCCATATTATATATATCCTCAGGTAAATTTCCTACAACCAACTATATTAAACATTATGAGGATCTAACCATTGAATATCTATGAGGAAGGGATCAATATTTGTATTCTAATTCCAAAAAAAATTCAATTTCCACACATTCTACACCATGGTCTTCCAGATGGTAGATTACCCATGGGGCCCACTAGATCATATAGGATATCAGCAGAGTATCAGGGGTGGCATAGTACTAGCCCAAATTGATGTAAATATCTTTTACAAGCTATACATTCCATCTCACTTCATGAGAAAATTGGGTACCGACAGATAATATTAATGAATGATTCTACAATGGTCCTGGAGGAGAATTACTCTTGTATCTATCACCAGTTATGGTTCATGTTTACAAATGATGGAGTTGGTGGATCAATCAGATGTTCCCCACTATTGTTTATGTTGAGTTGTTGATAGAAAATGGTGATCACTAGGTGGTGGAATATCTGAATGAAAATATTTGAAAATGAATTCGGAAGTTCAAAGTCTGAATGCACAGTATCTATGAGATGATAATGTAGTTGAATAGCCACTTGGGAATCAATACAAGAGAAAATCCAAGCGGTAGGGACATCCCAACATGGAAGATCGGTGGTAGGAATGTCACATGTTGTGGATGCACCTCCATGATCTGAGGAGGGTTGGTCCAAAATATGGCCTCCTAGACCAAATAAAGAATCTCATAGGAATCAAATAAGGTATCTTTTATATATTACTTCTCATACTAGTTTTCCAACCATATGGTCAACGTGGAGGACATTGTGACAACACCTATTATCTAATGATATGTGAAGAAGACTGACACACAATATGATTTATTTTCAAAAAGTTAAGGGCATTCATGTGGTGGAAAAGGTGACCATTCATCAATAAAATTTATAATTGATTCCTACATATTCCTATTCATTCCATTGGGGGATATATGTGGATCCATATCTCCAGGTGAAATTGATGCTCATCTACGATAATGATCCTAAAGAAATTCTATCTAGGGATGATGGCGATGAAGATAAAGAATAATAATAAGTAGAAGATGGAGCGAATGTTGAAGAAGAAGAGGAGGTGGCCATGGAAAATGACCATGGTAGTGAGTAATATCAAAGAATAGTGGCCTAATAGAGTATCCCACATGATAGTGGTGAAGTCAGAGACCCTAAAGTGGAACTAACAGAATGTCTCTAAGTAAGTATCGGCTCATACCTCTCTTTATCCCTTATCATTCTATAACTCGTATCCACTAACCAATATTTTTCCTATCAAAAAATACATTGGTGATGATTAAGGAACTCCCAGTGTTGGAGGTGAGAATGTATCGATGGTCATAGGGGGTATGTTTCCCTAGAATTTTATCTAGGGGTGAGAAATGTGGTAGACCAGTCCTGGATGAAGAGGCCAGAGGTGAGCATGTTTATGGGATCATAATGATGAAATCATGAACCAAAACCATACATGAACTAGTTCCAATAAAATAGTAACAAGTGATAAGTATTATACCAATATGGAATTTACTGTGGTGACTCGTGAACTTGATCTAAATGCAATTATCTCTAACTAGTCTCATCTTTCATACACCCATTTTTGTTATATTGATGATCTAGATAAAGAATGTTCCTTTCCCCATGTAGTGGTCATAAGGCTAAATGCCCAAAATCCATTATGTCTGGTTTATCTACTAGATCTCTCTTGATGACCATATATGTCCTTGATGATCGAGTCACTCATGTCAATTTAGCCATGGAATCTAGTGAGCATGAGGTTGTGGATATAGGTGATGCTACTCACAAGGTAATGCCTAAAACTGGAAAGGGAGAGGATGTTAAGGAAATGAGTAATGTGGGTCACCCACATGTCATAAGGCAATGTCCCTTATAGGGGATGCTAGAGGAAGATCCTTCTAATAAGATTTGGGATATCTTTCTGGAATACAAACCCATAGACACTGTGGAGCTGTAAGATTATGATCCATATTTAGCCGATGATTATCTGGAATAGGGAATGTTAGTGCATCATGAGTTTCATTGATACCCCTTTGGAATAATGAATAAGCTTAACATGATCACTATGTACATAATTGTGATGTCTCATAATGATGGTCATAATATTTTGCAGCATTGGCCAAGGATGGTATGTGAGTAGTGTGGCTAGACAACCTACTATTAGGGGGTCACTTTAGATGTAGAAGATGATGAATATCCAAATAAGGGGAAACCTGAAGCATGTATGTGGAGTGATGTATTGTTAAAGAATGATTCAAACACTCTTGGAATTACACAACCATACATTCAAACATGTCCATGTGGAAGATCTATAGGTAGGATCACATCCTTCCTCAAGGATCAGGGTCTTAAGGGGAGCCAATATATATGATGGAGTTCTGGGTAAAGGTTCCAGATATCATAAATAGATTAGTGTTATGTTGGTCGGAACAAAATCTCTCTGTTTATTGTAGAGACTCGAAGCCTAACATACATTGAAATTACATTAATTTTGCGGAATACTTAATACATAACAAAAACAGACACACAAGGACCATAATAGTTTAGTGTCTTTGGAAACTTGGAACGTAATCTTCTAATCGTGGTGAAAGATCTTAAAAATCTCCCATAAAGATCTTCAACATTTTATTTCCTTACCTAAAACCTTTATTTATATCCTGGGGAAAAGAAAACATAAAAGGGTGATCTCAAATGCTCAGTAAGGGTAAACCAAAGAAATATCAATCACATCATATTCATAAGAACATAACAATTTGGAAATCTTACCCTCCAAAAGAGATCATAATTTCATAACATGGGATAAATCATGGTAGTGAAATGTAATCCCAATAATCATAACATAAAACATGAAACTTTTTGGCATGCACACATAATCATAGAGAATCATTTCTTATTAGTCAAGACTCATTGCCAAGACTATCTTAGTGGAAAAAGTCCATTTCTGAACCGATTTCACTCCTCGTTTCAGTCTTGTTTTACTGAACCGGTTTAACCTGCCGTTCCAGCCATGTCTATCTAATGAGATATAAAATCTTTACCCAATTCATTGGAGGGAGATATAGGTCCCACCCATCTCATAATGAAACCATTCTTATGTGTGCCACAAAATCATAAATCATACATCATTGCATAACCCATGTAATAAAAATGGGAATCTTAAACATCATGACATCATAAAACAATTCATATAAGATAAAGGAATTCATAAAAATATTTCCATCACAACATAATCATATCCATATAATAATAGGGATAGAAATAGAACCCTATATTATCTTAGATGGGAAATAATTTTGATAAAACTCTTGAACTCCATTCTTGAGGAAAATATACATTCTACTTCAAAAACATTTTCCTCTCTTAAAATGTCATACAATTTTAAACTAAAAGAAGTTGATTAAAAATAAACATCAAAACTTGTAAAGGAAGCTTCTTGGAAATAATGTTTTAAAAATCCATTCATGCCATATAAGTTAAAAAAACAGTCTTCTCATACTTTTTTCAGAAAAGTCAAAAAGTACCTCGTACGAAAAATGACAAAAGATTCCTTTCATATCGTTTAATAAAACTCGACAAAGTGTAAAAATGGATTTTAAAAAATTGTAGGTGGAAGGAAATAATATTACATATTGAGGAAACATGGATGTGGATGATAAAATACACCCCATTAAATACCAAAGTATAAACAATCTCGGATAAAAATGAGATTGTGATATTTTCCCTTACCTTAGGTCTGATTTGCTTCATAAGTGTCCGAACCTCCTGTATAATGATTTAAATAATGTCATTTACTTGTTCCAGAATAATACTCATTGTTATGATATCATATATGGTTCACTTATGACTTTATATTACCCGTTCTTTTGTAAATTCCATGATAAAGAGCGTTTTGGGTAAAATTGTTTCATTTGTCGTCCGTGTTTTGACTTGTAATTATTCATATGATTACTTACATCCTGATTACTTAATTCCAGAATATAAAACATGATTTATATATAATATATATTCACAATATACATATATATAATAAATCAATAAATGGAAATAAATACACCATTCATGGAGACGGTAGGCCGTACATACGCATGAACGCTGTTTTCGTTTCCTTATTGAGTTGAATGGAATTAAGTAGATGACATACGTATATATACACATAAATCCAGTATCATTATTATGTCATATATTTCATGATTACTTATTATATATACTTTATAATCATTAATGAATGGTTAACATGGAGAATGAATCTCATCGCGTCGTGGAGACGGTAGTCCGTACATACACACGAGCGATGATATCGTTCTCATGATCGTGGGAATATATTGGAGTGTATGTATACTATTTCAGAATCAATATCACTTTAAAATAATCATATATATTTATTATTTACACCATTATACCCATCCAAGTAAGGTGGTGGTGGAAAATAGATTACACCACGTCGTGGAGACGGTATTCCGTACGTACGCACGCACGGTGATTTCATTTTCCGTAGGATGGATAGATGGTGAAATAGGGTTGTTTCATACTTATAATAACATACCCGTATATGAGTGATACTGATTTTATTACTTCATAATGAAACAACCTAAGAAGAATAATTTGAAGAAGAAATAAATTTGAGTGAATCGGTAACGGACATTACCTCTCCATTGAAGCAGCTGTTTGAGTCCTCTTCTTAGGGCACTAAAATTGGTCTTTGAAGAACACCAGGACCTCTACGATGTTTCTAGGGAAGTTCGGAAGTGAAATGGTCAGGGTTTGGCCAAGCTTGAAGGCTCAAAGTGGTGTTAGGAAGAGGGGGAGGAGGTTCCCTTTTATAAGGGAGGAGAGGGGCACCTTTGGAATAACAAAAAATATTATATTATTATAAAGCCAAATTCAGTTTTAAATAGCTCCAAATTGATTTATTTAGAAGATAAGGTGGGGATGGGTCTAAATCCTCTCATCCAATAGAATTTAGACAAGTTTAGGTCATTCTACTAACCTTATCTTTTAGTTTTAACTCTTAGTTAATTAGATTGACATTTACCATGACACGTTGTATTTTTATATTATATAGTTAATAAACATACCATATACATCCAATCGACCCCCAAGTGGTCCATTAATGATACACCTATCATGATATAAGTCGCTTGTCCAAACCATAGATTTTTAGGAATAAAATAACAATCAATAATATAATATTTGTTTTAAGAAGTATTTTCTGTCAATTTTGACACTATTCAATAGTTGGTTTTTGTGAAACTCATAACAGAATGATTACTTCGACCAAAGTTAAATAAAACAATAATAACATGCCATATTAACCTAGAAAACTAGTGTAATTCATAAAAAGTCTGTAATTATATTTATTTGTGTATTTATAATATTACATATTCTAATTTTCACTATTATGGTAATTACTTCATCATCATTGTGTCACAAATAAATTAATTTTTTTAATGTATAAAAATTATAAATAAAATATCATTATGTATGAAATCTTATTATATTTCTAATTAATATTTACAATCGAATATATCTTATTTATAACCCTATATTAAAAATGTTTTAGTAAATAAACATTGATTTTAACTCTTTTAACTCTTCTTTGAATTAAATAATAATAAATGTCCTAATCTAATTCAAGTGGGCCTAAATTATCATATTTTATTCCTAAGGTTTTTTTGGTCGAATTAATCTTATCAAATAGAATTAGGACATGTGTTTGGGTAATAATAATATAATTTTTACCCTTAATTACCCTATTTACTTTTAACCGTGGTAAAAAAAGTAAAAAGTTACTATTCACCAAAAATTATTTGCATCTCATTGAACCACATTTTACTTACTGAATCAACCATTTCTCTCGGAGTTTTGAAATTCTACTCACAGAAGCGGTAAAATTATGTTTTATGAAAAATTCATTTTTTTAACTACCACTTAGTGGTTTCACTATTAATCAAAAAATGAAAGTTTCCAGAAAAATACAAAAAATTAGGCCTAAGATATATTTGATATTATGAACTCAAAAATGATGTATATTTTAACAAATTCAAAACATATCAGTTGCATTAATTAATTTAAAAATTAATTCCCGTCGTCAACACAAATAGCGTGTTGTTAAGAGATAATAACTATCAAAAGATTGACACTTGTTTATGTCTGGTTTAAATGTGAAATTACATCCAATGACCAACATTGTATTAAATTGTAAAAATATATTCTAAATATACTATAAAAACACTAAAATTAATAATTTATCACTACTAATTATTTCGATTAAAAAATTTGTTTTTAATTAAAATTTTGTAATTTTCACTATTCATCAGAATATGAAAGATATCCAAAAAGTACCAAAATTTCACCCTAAGATAATTTCGATATTCCGAATCCAAAAATAAAGTCCATTTTGAAAAACAAAATTTACACAATTTCAAAAAGTGGTTATTAATATTCATAACGGCTAGTTTTAATAATATTTTAATAGCATATCGTTGTTTAGCGAAACATGGTATTGCGTACAACACACACTATCGTGGAAGGTCGTGCTTGCGTGTAATGCAAGCCAAGTCAGGGATGCATGTTGTGCAAGCTCCTTTTGGTGTAGCATACAACACAAGACATTAATGAAATTAAAAAGAATATTTTCATAAAATCTTGGGGTGTTACATTCTACCCCCCTTAAAATGAATTTCTCCCTCAAAATTCATCGGGGTTATAAATGGTTTGCTACTCGAAAGTTTCTTTAATAGAAAACCACATCATAAAAAGGAATACCAAAACATGGCTTTAAAAACTAAAGTATGAAATGTAACGGTTACACAAATTAACTCGTCACTGGGTTTCCACGTAGGAGAACATAGGTGAAAATATGGATATGGAATAAAAATCTAACCATCAGGTTCTGATGGAGAGTGGTAGAGAACATGGCTATGAAAAGGCCAACAATCACAAAGCTATAGATCTGTGATGATCTAAGGTACCATCTGATTCATCGGATATAAGGGAACTAGGAAAACATTTTTGGTTTTCAAGATCATTTCCCTAAAGTTGATGAATTAAAAGAAATACTTATATTATTTTGGTACAATATCACTGTTGTTCATGAATTGAACAATTTCCACTTCATCCCTTAAAGAAATGAAGATGAATTTTTTATTCGTGATGTGTTAGCAGATCATGTGATAGAATGATGGGTCATTCCATCTCTTTCAAACAAAAGGTTAACAAAAGTTATAAGTCCATCTTATGGTTAGATTAATCGTATATGGTTCCAAAAATGAACTTATACTTCATATATCATACCGCTTAATAAAATAAAAATAGTTTCTACTAACCAGAGTCTTCTTGTAGGCCAGTGGTAGGCGATAAAGGCCAGTCGCATTTCAGTTGTCGGTTCGATTCCCACAACCTTGTCCGACGTGATGGGATGTCACCCATCCTGCAGGTTGTCCTTTTTCGAAAACTATATTACTATAACATCCCATCAATAGTATCGAAAAAAATTCTATCCTTAAACAATACTAACTTATGTCCAACATAATCCATTCAAATATTTAGTCTTATCCATAATACTGCAGTCCACTCTCATAATATAGTGAAAATGATTACTAGATATTTAATACCATCGTTGATCCCCATATATCATAAGATATGTCTTGTTGGTCATATTACATACATGTGAATACCTTAATCATTTATTCTCTTGAAGAATGAATACCCATTGAACCTTAGTGAAAACATGAATGTAGTCAAAATTTAACTCTTTCCACATACCAAAATCCAAAAATTCTATATACTCAAACCATGATATAACCTTCTCCTTATATCAGTCATGAGATCATGAATACGGTCAAACATTTCATTTTCTCGTTTTCCTTTCATTATGCGCATATCATCTTTTTTTCCAAAAATATCTCAATCACATTCCATGGTTACTGGTACCATTGAAAACCACAATATACCAATACATAAATATTCCAATATTCCACGATACTATATACAACATTATTTTGGAATCCCATTACATAAACACTTAATCATTCCACCGCATTGTTGTCATATTCAACATCACCAATAGTGATCGCATGTGACTTCCCTTTGTCCTTTGACTTAAGTGGTTTCTCATGTCAATCATCACTATCCCTTGGATTAGGGCATTTATTAGCATAATGCCCCATTTCCTTGCACTTGAAGCATTGAAGTGTAGTAGGTTCATTCTGTGTATCCCTTCCTTTGTTTGCATCAGTAGACATCTTCTTCCCATCATTGCGGTATTCAAATGCCCGATGACCTTCCTTTCCACATTTGAAACATTTACTTTTCCCTTTAATACAATCCCCACCATGCTTCTTTCCACACTTTGAGCATAGGGAAACATTCATATTCTTTTCACCATTATTCTGAAATTTCTCCTTGAACTCCATCTTTCGTTTCTTGGCTAAACTATGAGATGGATAACTAACACCAACTTCCATTTTTACCTTGATAGTACAACGCACAATTTCATCATAGCTACTGAAGTATCTTATAGCTAATTCCCTTCGATGATTTGGTTTTAAGGCACTGAAGAATCGATCAACTTTACATTTAGGTTCGATGATAAATCCAGATGCATACCTGGCAAGCCTTGTAAAATTCACTTCGTATATACCAACAGATTCATAATCCTTTTTCTTTAGTTAAAGAAAATCCTTCTCCATCTTTGTTCGAAGAATACGAGGGAAGTACTTATTGAAAAATAAGTTCTTGAACTCGTCCCATTCCATGGACTCAATTTCATCTCTTGGCCTTGTATTCTTGATAAGATTCCACCATTGATCATTTTCACCTTACAAATGATATACTACTAAGTTGAATTTATCATGTTCAGAACATTGAAGAACTGAAAATATCTTTTCAGCAGTACTGATCCATTGTTCAGCAACAAGTGGATTAAAAGACCCTCTGAACAAAGGTGGGCGTTGCCTCATGAAGGACTCAATAGAATATTGTTCCCTTCTCTGCTCATTTGGAAGTCCAGAATGATTCATAGCTTATGTAAGTATATCAATAATATTTTTCACTCCATCTCCCATAACATTTGTTTTTTCAAGAGGACAATCATTGCATTGTCCATTACATTGATCAACACAGTTCCTTCGGGTTCCAGCCATCGTCTAAAACCCAAAAAAATAGTGTGAGAGGTAAAAATCACGCTAGGGAAAACAATATAATAAAGGGGGAGTAACTTCAATATCTAACATCTTTGGTTAAATTCTAAGATCGTTACAGTAGTTCTAGGACTATAACCTATTCGTATACTAATCCTTAGGGACATCCCTAGACATACCTTAGAAATATCTCTAGGGATCTCACTAAAGTTTTCACATCCTTGTTTCCAATGGTTGACTAAACATTTCCTATGATACCAACTGTAGAGACCCGAAGCTTAACATATATGGACATTACATTACTTCTGTGGAATACTTAATACATAACATAAACAGACACACAAGGGCCGTAATAATTTAGTGTCTTTGGAAACTTGGAACGTAATCTTCTAATCGTGGTGAAAGATCTTCAAAATCTCCCATAAAGATCTTCCACTTTTTGTTTCCTTACCTAAAACCTTTATTTATATCATGGGGAAAAGAAAACATAAAAGGGTGAGCTCAAATGCTCAGTAAGGGTAAACAAAAGAAATATCAAACACATCATATTCAAAAGAACATAACAATTTGGGAATCTTACCCTGAAAAAGTGATCATAATTTCATAACATGGGATAAATCATGGTAGTGAAATATAATCCCAATAATCATAACATAAAACATGAAACTTTGTGGCATGGACACATAATCATAGGGAATCATTTCTTATTAGTCAAGACACATTGCCAAGACTATCTTAGTGGACAAAGTCCATTTCTGAACAGAGTTCACTCCTCGTTTCAGTCCTGTTTTACTGAACAAATTTAACCTGTCTTTCCATCCATGTCTATCTCATGAGATATAAAATCTTTACCCAATTCATTGGAGGTAGATATTGTTCCCACCCATCTCATAATGAAACCATTCTTATGTGTTCCACAAAATCGTAAATCATACATCATTGCATAACCCATGTAATAAAAATGGGAATCTTAAACATCATGACGTCATAAAACAATTCATATAAGATAAAGGAATTAATAAAAATATTTCCATCACAACATAATCAAATCCATGTAATAATAGGGATTGAAATAGAACCCCATATTATCTTAGATGGGAAATAATTTTGATAAAACTCTTGAACTCCATTCTTGAGGAAAATATCCTTTCTACTTCAAAAACATTTTCCTTTCTTAACATGTCATACAATTTTAAACTAAAATAAGTTTATTAAAAATAATCTTGAAAACTTGTAAATGATTCTTCTTGGAAATAATTTTTTAAAAATCTATTCATGTCGTATAAGTCAAAAAAAACATTCTTCTCGTACTTTTGTCGGAAAAGTCAAAAAGTACCTCGTACGAAAAACGACAAAAGATTCCTTTCATATATTTTACTAAAACCCACCAAAGGGTAAAAATGGATTTAAAAAAATTATAGGTGGATGGAAATAATATTACATATTGAGGAAACATGGATGTGGATGATAAAATACACGCCAGTAAATACCAAAGTATAAACAATCTCAGATAAAAATGAGATTGTGATATTTTCCCTTACCTTAAGTCTAATTTGCTTCATAAGTGTCCGAACCTCCTGTATAATGATTTAAATAATGTCATTTACTTATTCCAAAATCATACTCATTGTTATGATATCATATATGGTTCACTTATGACTTTATATTACCCGTTCTTTTGTAAATTCCTTGTTAAAGAGCATTTTGGGTAAAATTGTTTCATTTGTCATCCGTGTTTTGACTTTTAATTATTCATATGATTACTTAGATCATGATTACTTAATTCCAGAATATAAAACATGATTTATATATAATATATATTCATAATATACATATATATAATAAATCAGTAAATGGAAAGAAATACACCGTTCATGGAGACGGTAGGTCGTACGTACGCATGAACACTATTTTCGTTTCCTTATTGAGTTGAATGGAATTAAGTAGATGACATAAATATATATACACATAAATCCAGTATCATTATTAAGTCATATATTTCATGATTAATTATTATATATACTTTATAATCATTAATGAATGGTTAACGTGGAGAATGAATCTCATCGCGTCGTGGAGACGGTAGTCCGTACGTACGCACGAGCGATGATATCGTTCTCATGATCGTGGGACGGTATTGGAGTGTATGTATACTATTTCAGAATCAATATCTCTTTAAAATAATCATATATAGTTATTATTTACACCATTATATCCGTCCTAGTAAGGTGGTGGTGGAAAATAGATTACACCACGGCGTGTAGACGGTATTCCGTAAGTACGCACGCGCGATGATTTCGTTTTCCGTAGGATGGATAGATGGTGAAATAGGGTTATATCATACTTATAATAACATACCAATATATGAGTGATACTGATGTTATTACTTCATAATGAAACAACCTAAGAAGAAGAAGTGGAGGAAGAAATAAAGGTGAGTGAATCGGTAAGGGACATTAACTCTTCTTTGAAGCGGCTCTTTGAGTCCTCTTCTTAGGGAACTAAAATTGGTATTTGAAGAATACCAGGACCCCTAGGATGTTTCTAGGGATGTGGTAAGTGATATGGGCAGGGGTTGGCCGAGCTTGAAGGCTCAAAGTGGTGTGAGGAAGAGGGTGAGGAGGTTCCCTTTTATAATGGAGGAGAGGGGAACCTTTGGAATAACAAAAAATATTATTTTATTATAAAGCCAAATTCGGTTTTAAATAGCTCCAAATTGATTTATTTCGAAGAAAGGTGGGGATGGGTCGAAATCCTCTCATCCAATATAATTTAGACAAGTTTAGGTCCTTATACTAACCTTATCTTTTAGTTTTAACTCTTAGTTAATTAGATTGACATTTACGATGACACTTTGTATTTTTATATTATATAGTTAATAAACATACCATATACATCCAAGCGACCCCAATTGGTCCATTAATGATACATATATCATGATATAAGTATCCTGTCCGAACCTTAGATTTTTAGGAATAAAATAACAATCAATAATATAATATTTGTTTTAAACATTATTTTATGTCAATTTTGACACTATTCAATAGATGATTTTTGTGAAACTCATAACAGAATGATTACTTCGACCAAAGTTAAATAAATAAATCATAACATTCCATATTAACCTATAAAATTAGTGTAATTCCTAAAAAGTCTGAAATTATATTTATTCGGGTATTTATAATATCAATTATTCTAATTTTTCACTATTATGGTAATTACTACATCTTCATTGTGTCATAAATAAATTAATTTATTTAATGTATAAAAATTATAAATAAAATATAATTATGTAGGAAATATTATTATCTTTCTAATGAATATTTAAAATCCAATATATCTTATTTATAACTCTATATTAAAAATGATCTAGTAAATAAACTTTGATTTTAACTCTTTTAACTCTTCTTTGAATTAAATAATAATAAATGTCGTAATCTAATCCAAGTGGGCCTAAATAGTCATATTTTATTCCAAATGTTGTTTTTGGTCGAATTAATCTTATCCAATAGAATTAGGACATGTGTTAGGGTAATAATAATATCATTTTTAACCTTAATTACCCTATTTACTTTTAACCATGGTAAAAAAGTAAAAAGTCACTATTCACCAAAAATTATTTTAATCTAATTGAACCACATTTTACTTACTGGCATCAACTGTGTCTCTTGGATTTTTGAAATTCCACTCATAGAAGCGGTAAAATTATGTTTTATGAAAAATTAATTTTCTTAACAACCACTTAGTGGTTTCACTATTCATCAAAAAATGAAAGTTTCCAGAAAAATACCAAAAATTAGGCCTAAGCTATATTTGATATTATGAACTATAAAATAATGTCTATTTTACCAAATTCAAAACATATCAGTTGCATTAATTAATTTAAAAATTAATTCTCGTCATCAAAACAAATAGCGTGTTCTTATGAGATAATAACTATCAAAAGATTGACACTTGTTTATGTCTGATTTAAATGTGAAATTACATCCAATGACCAAAATTGTATTAAATTTTAAAAATATATTCTAAATATACTTTAAACCCACTAAAATTAATAATTTATCACTATTAATTATTTTGATTAAAAAAGTTGTTTTTAATTAAAATTTAGTAATTTTCACTATTAATCAGAATATGAAAGTTATCCGAAAATTACCAAAATTTCACCCTAAGCTATTTTCGATATTACGAATCCAAAAATGAAGTCCATTTTGAAAGACCAAATTTACAAAATTTCAAAAAGTGGTTATTACTATTCATAACGGCTAGTTTTAATAATATTTTAATAGCATATTGTTGTTTAGCGAAACTTGGTATTGCACACAAAACACGCTATCGTGGAAGGTCGCACTTGCGTGTAATGCAAGACAAGTCAGGGATGCATGTTGTGCAAGATACTTTTGGTGTATCATACAAAACAAGAAATTAATGAAATTAAAAAGAATATTTTTCATAAAATCTTGGGGTGTTACATTTATGCTCATTGAGCATGGACCATGAGTGTCTAGTTAAACTTCATGTCCAAGGTAAATAACTATTCTATTTATCATCATCTGGTGATGGTGAAAATTCACTCAATTTATCATCATGTGACTAGGAATATTGCTTATAATATGAGAAGTTCATGTTGTAGTAAAAAATACTATGTGAATGAGCATCAAAGAGGTCTCAACACAAAACAAAACATTCTCAAAGAGGAACCCAATCCAAAAGGGGAAAAATGTGGATTTATGATTCTGTGGTTCAGACCAAGAACAACATATATGATCATAACTATATATCTTACAAAGGCTGTAATCAATCCATATATAGTTCAAGATTATGGAATGGAAATTGGATAGTGCCATCATGGGTGGTATCCTCCCAAATTAAAGAATCATGGTTGTTTCAAAGTTTACATTCATTAGAGCAATGACACTAATCATTTTATTATAGGGTTGTAGAATATAAACTGAAAATAAAAAATATGTTTAGTGTAATTCCATCAGGTAACCTAACATGAATGGGGATAATAGGTCCAAATAGCATCGCACACTCCTAAATGAAACAAGAGAAAAGGGGCCAATGGGATGAAATTAAGGTTTTTCCCAAAGGCTAAATGTTTGAGAAATACAACATCTCTCATAATGATGGGAATCAAGGCACACATAGATCTTGAAGATGAAATTGCATATGGATATCACCATTGGGAACAATCTTCTTAGGTGAAGACATAGTAGTTCTATGCAGTTTAGCATCATATGACGCAGATTCATAACACGTAGTTTAATTTCATTTGATAAGGACGAGTACTATTATGTGGTTTAACATTATGAAAAAAATGGTGTTGTGGATTCTAGTTTATGGTCATAGATCTCAAACCATAAGATGAGGATTCTAAAGAATAAATGTGTAGTGTAGTGCCATGATGTAACTCGATGTGAATGAGGACTGAGAATATCAATAACACACCCCAAATACTATAAGTAAATCCCATTAATAGTTTGAAGTCATAAGGATCAGACCTAGATTCCCAATTTAACTTCATGAGCATGGTATATAAATTCCTAGGTTATGGTCATCGAGTTTGGACAATAGTATAATGTGGCACTTAAATGTTTGTAAGAAAAACCTACCAATACCCCTAAGACCACAATAACCATTATCAATGTGAGAAATAAGGGTTGGTAAGGATAACTATGACACATTAAAGAACATAGAAAAGGTGCATATAAATTATCTTTAGGGTTTTCCAATCACAATGATCAGCCTAATCAATGTGAATAGGTTCACATAGGGGTAATAATGAGGATGTTCATGTTCTGCCAAAACATAAGGATGTGGAATGTTATGTGAATAACAATGCCCGATATTTGGGACAAACTGGTGGTTAAATTAAAATGGAGGATCACTCGTAACCTTATTTAAAACACAACATCCATATCACGTTCAAGGGATGGAAAAAGTCAATTGAGGGTTGGTCTCCAACCATATTTGAATCACGGGTCCTAGATCAAGACATCATACAATGTCTACAGGGGAATTTCCCAGGATGGGAGGTGATATAAGAAAACATGATACCATTCCATTAGGTGGTTCCTTCATATATAAATGATGATGTATACCCAAAAAAGGGATTGTGAATCATGGAAATTGATTGGGAGAACGTACATGAAAAATCCCACAATCTGGATCAGGTATCATAGTGCATCTAATAATGTTAATGAGGAATATAATAAATAGGGATCCAAATCCATTAATAAGCTAAAATTAAATGTGGGGGATCTTGAATAAGACATGGTATTGGGCCAATACCAAATAAAGAGGATATAGAGGGATAAAAGAGGCTAAATGAACTAAGGGTTGAAGTTGAAAAGAAATTGTTCGGGCATCGCTACATATCCCATAAGTGTTGGAATAAATTCACACATTGTTCCTAAATTCTAAGTACACTAACTTGATGTTGTAATGATGATGTTTTTTATTCAGTTTATTGTCATGGGACAAGGATAAAAGAAGGATGAGTAATCCCAAAGAAGTAGATATGATGTTACCATTGTAATTTGACGTCAATGAAGACCAAGGAGGCCCATCATACCATATGTTCATAGGGAATGAATATTTTAAATTCATAATTCCTATATTTGGATTCTTAGTTTAACTTAAAGATCATGGGATGGAAACTCCTAGTTTTAGGTCACAGGGTTTGGGACATATGATGAGAAATTTTTAATGGATATATGTAGCATGATGAAGTGACAGAACTGATGTGAACGAGACCTAGAATTCCCATTTCCATAAAAAATATTCTTAAGACTAAATGGGGCATGGAGCCTAGGATGGGCCCCAATGACTGTCTTCTCAAGCGTTCCTATATATACCATGATGATAGGAATCAATCCATATGCATTTCTTGGAGTTCGTACAGTTTAATGTCATTAGGTAATGATTAATGGTCAAAAATTATATTCTTGAGGGAGGTACACTGTGTGGTTTTTATATACGAATGTGAATTAGGAGAAAGGAAGTCTATAACACAAAACATACTCCTAGGAGGAACATAGGTCCATAATATGAAAAAAAATTGCTGGAACATAGAAGAAATTTCAAGGTGTTCCTACGTATCTCATGAGTATGGGATTCAAGTCATATGTAGTACTTATTACCAAATGGTGAGTGACCAGTGCCAATGGTTATGCCCTATTAGATGATGCTATTAGGGTATTGTGCTTTTTATCATTAAGTAGACAGTATAGATATTGTTTCATAGTTTAACATTTTAAACAAGGATTAAGAATTTGTTTGACATCATGCGGGGTGGGGCAGTTTTGTGTCATGTAGGGAAAAGAGAAATTTATTTTTATGTTAGTGTAGAAAGGATCATAAAGGCTATCCATTTTAGCGTCTTGCATGTAGGATGCTTCTATTTTACGTCATGTGGAAAGGGGCATCACTATTTAACATCATGTTTCTTATATGAAAGAGATCTTGTTTTATAGTATTTGACATCGGACCATAGAATAAATCTCTGAACATAGAAATGTGTATTGTGGTTCAAAGAATCATCCCAAGATGAATGAGGACTAGGAGGTATCATCACGACACAAAAAATTCCATAAGAACTCATCCTATGGGGCTGAAATGATTAAATTGTTGATGGTTCCATATATAGGTGTTCCTACATATCGTATAAGGATGGGAATCAATCTATACATTGTTCTTGGGTTCTGTGTATTTTAACATCATTTAGTAAGGATAAAGGTCGTTAAGATATGCATTTTCATGAAACTATGACCAACCATCATAAATATAATCATCATGTGATTAAGATGATGGATCTAGGTAGTGTTATGTCATGCATCTTGGGAAAAAGAGATCTTCGTTTAAGGTCATAGTCCTTAAACCATAGGATGACTATGCGGTTTATTATCAAGAAAGACAAGAGATTGTGATTATGAGAAGTACTATTTTAGGAACTTGGAATTGGTGTGATGATAAATTCACTCATCAACTATGGTGACCAAAGAGTATAAAATGTTGGCATAAAATTTGTTAATTATATGAGGTCTTTCAAATTTAGGCTCTGATTTTAGTTGTTTCCTACCAGAAATCATTGGGGCCAAAGTATATAGAACAAGTTCACCTTGAAAAAAATGAGAAGATAAGAAATATCAAATTGAAAGCTCAATATATCGTGTTCTGGTGCCTCTCTATATTATGAAAGACTTGAATCATATTCCCATCAAGTTATTCCATTTATGAAAGATAGACATCTATAACTCAGTATAAAGTCTTTTTACCATAGTAAACTGTATGGAGTGATGTACACTAAATGTTTCCATGGATTAATGAATATGATCCATATATAACAGAATATAGAGCAACCTTGGTGGAATTGTGGGTCATTTTCTAAAATTCTAAGATGGCATTGGGGGGATTTTCTGGCCAACTTATCTTGTTTTTACCCACCTTCTTCTACAAAATTTTAGAGAGGGCCTTATTGAACACCTCGATCTAACAATTTTCTTATAAATGGTAGTGAGAGGTGTGGTTGGACTGGATATTTTACATTATATATAGTTTATTCAACTAAAATACTCACACTTTTGTTCAGTTATCAGTGAGAATAGCATGAGGGACTCCAAGTCAATGGATGATGTAGGATATAAAATATTCAACAATATACTTGGATTTGATGCCCTAAGATGAATATATTCATCCCACTCATAAAAGAAATATGACATACTTATAAAAAACATGCACTGGTTAGATGTTGTTGGTGGGTATTTCCCCACTTCATCGATTCCATATACCAAAAAGGATCAAGAGTAATTGGTTTTAAAGAGGGGCTCTGGCAGTCAATGCAAAAATTTGGCATATATATAACATGCATGGAACCTAATAGATAACAAGATACAATCACGGACTATGGAGGGATAAAATTATCCTAACCTTAAACTATATTGGGGGAACATAATTCCTTCCTTGCGAGCACCACATGACCTAGAATAGACTTCCATTATTTCATAGGGAATCTATTTTATATGATTGCGGTGGAGGATAATTCCGTAAAACTCGCATCTATAGATATTCTACTCAAAGATGGGACCACTCCTTAGGGTGAATTGAACTGTAGAGTGACAGATTAACTCAACATTGGATCTGTATGAATCAAAATTTTCATGCTAGAGATTCAAAACGAAATAAATTATCCAATGGTATGTTTGTTTAGCTATAGTTGGTCTAATGGACCTGCTGATAGAAGTAGTGTTGGTATTGTGGTTCACTTGTTAGTTGTCATCATCATTTGAATTGGCTAGGGTGATCACCAATTGCTACACTAAATGAATGAATAGATAATCTTAGTTAGTCTCTATGAGAGAATAATCTAGAATATGGAAGGCATTTTCCTAAACATTCTATGATAGAGGATCATGATTAACTTCAAGTAGAGAAGGGAACTGGGCCATCAGCCGTAAATCATGAAAAAACAATGGCATGGGCTTAGGCTACCTAGTGATGTAATAGCCATTAATATTTTGGATAACTATCTCTATGCATCCTTTAACATGTATTTGGGGAACATAACTCTAGAGAGACAACTCAACACTAGTGATGAGATCCAGACACTCAACCTCATTATTGGTGAATCCTTTATATAATAAGAACTTATAGGTCAAACAGCCTGTTTAGGAGTGATGATGAAAATCTATAGGGAATATTTATTATGTTGGTTTCCATTGAGCCTTCTACTACTGGGACTCTAGTATGTGTCATAGAATTTCATAGTTCATCATGGAATAGAATGATCCACTAAGATAATGGATTCTTCATGAAAATCATGATCGAGATAATTCTTTGTGGGGGCCGTATGGGCGGCCAGATAGTCTTCCAGTTCTTGACCGTTGATGGACTTATACAGAATAAACCTAATTTCAAACTGTCGAAGGATCACTTATGAACAAGCTATATGAGCTTCTAGCATAGGTATGTTCATCATATAATTTAAGGGATCCACATGGTACTATTATTGTTTCTCATGATTACTTTAGATAATATCGCAACAACAAAACTGTAAAAAAATAGTGCTTGGAAACCCTTCTCGATAGGAAAATACATTATCCCTGTGTCGAGGATAATGTGACTGAGATAGTTAAAATGGTTCTCTATCACTTCATTTAACTTTTTTGTGAGATGGGAACTAAGGGATCATTCCAGGGAAGTCACATAAAGGACTAGTGGCCTTCCAGATACCGATGGAAGTAGAACTAGAGGCTATAGCCCATACACCTTTACCTCCATAAATGTTTTATGTATATTTTCATACCATCTATAGATATCACCTTTCTTCATGAGTCTTGAAATGGGAATACAATTGTTGGATTTATTTTAAATGAATCGGTATATATAGTCTATGTTCTCTTTAAAGCCTCATACATCCTAGAGGTTGCACAATGGATGAATTTGATTGATGTCCTCGATCATCTATAGATTGATCTAAATTCTTTTTTATCTCAAAATGAAACCAATATTGTTTTATAGGTCACCTTAAAAGAACATTTTATGGGGTTAATCGTTAAATGGAGGGATTGGAAGAAGAAGAAAACATTCTCATGATCTCTGAGATAGTCCTAGAATAGGTGGTATATGACAACCAAATTATCAAAAAAAAATTCCACTAGAGTTTCGAGGATCCATTTGAATATGTGGGGAATAAAATGCTGATATAGGGATCCTGCATTCTTCAAATTGAAGGTATTCTTCTAATAATAGTAGGTAACATGAGTCAACCTAATGGTAGTGAACTCCTGATGACATGGGTCTGTCTAGATCAGATTATTCCCATAGTACCCAAATATGAAGGAGAGATCCTAAAATCTAGCGGTATAATAAATCAACAGCTCCATCACCAGAAGGAGAAAATCATCCTTCAGATAGTGGTTGATGAGATCCCAAAAACGGATACATACATTGATCTGTCTATTCTTATTTCTAATGAGTACGATGTTTCCTAAACATATGGGGTACTTGTTTTACTTGAAGATGTTTTATTTGATAATCTTATCAACAACAGACTCGACCAAAGAATCATGGGAATGTTTCTTCTTCCTATGAGTCTTTTTGAAATTGCGATGTCCTAGTGGGAGACAAATCTTGTGGATGGAAACCTGACAGTCTAACCCAATAATTTTATCATAACAAAAGGAAAAGTTTCATGATATTTCTTCATGAATTCCACATGTTTTTATTGTTCCTCTATAGGAATAGTTGTGCTGATTAATGTCGTTCTTGAACTTACATCAGTTACATGATTCACCTATTCCAACTCATCAACAATGGTAGAGACACCCACATCAAATTTTGGCGGAGAAACTATAAATTTCTCTTCATTGTTTAAGGTTAGGGAACAATATACAGGAGGCAATTTATTTTGAGTTAACTGACCCCAGTGGAATATTGGAGTTAGATTAAGAAAATCTTCATCAGGACACTCCTACACAATTGAAAATAAGGGAAAAAATGTTTTTGAACTGATTCCATTTGGACATATATTGAGGGGTCCATACTTGATGATGTCAAAGCAGTGGTGGAGGGTTGGTCTATGCCAACTTACCATATCTCGACAAAAAAATAATGTATAGAATACTATTACGGCCACACGACGTACATTGCAATAACTCAATGGGGCAAGAGGCTCTAGTATCACTATAGGATGTCTTGTATTGGAGAACAAGGTAATATTTTGATGTTCCTTATACCTTTGAAAGTGTCTTCCAATCCTCTTATATTTGACAAAGTAATGTCCCAAATATTTAATTTTATCCTCTAACCAATGAATCTGGAGGAAGAACGAATTATCATAGTCCATCCAGGGATTGACAATAATAATAGTGTGCTAAACCTTATTGGTCTAAACCAAATTACTTTCACTTTTAATAGTAAACATCTAGATAATATGATTCAAAAGAGATATAGGGATATTAATCAATTTTGAGCATGCCCAGTCAAACATTGAGGGAGCACATGAGGCATTGATGATATGAGGAAAGAACTATTGCATGTAGATGGTTGTAGGGTCTACTCATCATTACATTTTATGTGGTATCCTATTATAAGAACATGAACTCAGTTCTAGAACACATGAAACCAAAATAGTTTATCATGAAAATATTTCCACACGGCCTATACTTGGTCCCGTCATAACCAAAAATATTTACATCATAGGGACTTCTGCCTTAGTCAAACCTAGCCTTTGAAGAATTCTGGTTTGGATGAGACTAATCACGGAACATATATCAATGAGATGACATATGAATTATATGACATTATGGTGGCCTATTACCTATAGCATATTCATGTTACCATTTACATGGGATCATTCATATGTCTTGAGAAAAAGATGATCGCATGGAATTTGTCTTTCATGAAATTCTTAGTAAGGAAGGCATATTTGGACTCTTCCTCTATTTCAAGATTCAGGGGGAATTTCAAATCATCTTCAAGGCCTCATGAATCTATTCTAATAGGTGAACATAATAAAGGATTGAGAGTTTTGAAGTAATTTTGGAAAGATTATTAATCTCATAATACATCCTCCCAAGGCATACATTTCTAATATTCAAAGGCATGATGGGTGTCACTGGTCAAATCGGTGGATTCTGGATGGTGTTGGTGTTTTCACACTATTCAATTTCAGATTGACACCACATTTATACATGATTACTATTAGATTATGGATGATTTCCCACAGTTGGATGTTTTTGATCCTAACACAGTCGTCATGGCTCTACCTGGTCGAGTAGTAGGAAAAGCGACGTTAGTGAATCTGATGAGACATGATTAGAGGATGGTACATTCTTATCTCTATGATGATCCAATGTTAGGGTCTTAGTTGCATTAACTACATTAATAGAAAAAAATTCCTAATAATTATGAGTATTAACATATCCATGGCATCATCAGTGATTGCATCGACCAGTAAAATTAGGATAATCGACATAATACTCAGTGTTATTGGAAACCTTGATGGGGTCCACTAGCTTTAAGGTATTCATTGAGACATACTATTTATAATGAAATTATGAATCATCCAATACTTGGAAGATTTTTGGGGTGACTGAAATCTTTGGGGTCATAAATTCATCGAGAGTGTGAGATGGTTTCAACACCCATGGGGGATCTACGTTCCCTTGTATCATCAGAGCCTACTATTATGAGTAGTAGAAGGTTGTGATGGGGATTCATATGATGAAGGAGAAGGAGGAATGAATACATTAGAAGGACCAGACCGATTAAAATAGGAATGAATGAAAACATATTAGGTAGTGTCAACTCTCTGGGATTACCAATCATTATATTTATAAGACTTAGGGCAGGAGACCTGCAGTCATTTAACTTTTCTGCCACTATCTAGATTTCCATAGGGTAGGACCCTATCAAACCCCATTGTTATCAATGTGGTACTGTAGCTAATGCATAAACACACAACATCACTTTATGGTATTTTTGATATATTTTTTATAAGGGTAGTAGTTGGGGTGATCTATGAGATCAGCTTCCTTAGGCTGTAATCATTCTATAAATATCTGGATTCCATGATCCAATAAACATCAGAAATAACCAAGGACATGAGTTTCATCATATGAGAATGTCCCATATCTCTAATCAGGGAAAGGTACTCTGGAAACCTATCCCTGAGGAGGGTATAAAGCCTGATGGGGGCTAGAGCTCTATAATACTACCTAGGGGACAGTCTTTGATGTGGTGGTGGCAGAAAATTCTTCCACAGGAAATATTTAGCATGAGGCTATGCCTTAGTCTTTTTTCCTCTGAAAATCCATAGATGTGGCTATTATGGTCACTATTCTAGAATCCTAGGGGAAATACATGTGCTACTACAATAGTATCCACTCTGACATGTCATCCTTTAGGAGTTTTAGGTGGAAATCAGGGTTACTTCTTAACCAGATGTAAGGCTTCATCTAGGAACTGAAACTTATAAAATAAATCTTGAAATCAACCTGGGAAATTATAAGTGATGTGTTAGTGAACCAATTAATTCTTTAAATTCCTCAAACACATCATAAGATGATTTTACTGAGTCTATGGAATGTCAAGTGAATACATGAGGTATTTCCACCCGGAGACAGAGTCTGTGAATTGTTCAACTGGATGTTGTTTTCGATTGAATATGCAAATAATAATATTATTGTGAGTGGTGGAATTAAAGTGATAATAAAACTGCCTAAAATGATCTTCCCAACATGTTATGGACCCGATGGGTAACAGGCTATACCATACAAACACTGACTCATCCAATGATTATAAAAAACACAAAATCATGGATGCCTATTATTGTACTGGAGTTCCCATCACGAGTTCACACCTTCAAATAATGTGGTTCAGATATTGTAGCGGTTATCCCATATTATTTAAGGTGGATGAAGTAAAATTACCAAAATCTAGGGGTTTCAGAATTTCATCAACCCAAACAAAATATGGATTTCATTCAAGTGAGATATATACCTACCATGTCTCATGGGCCATTAGGCAGGAGATGATAGTGACCATTGGATCCTCTTTATTGGGATTCCTATCTTGGTGAATATTCATGAATATCTGTGAGTTAGAATGTTCTACAACATGGTAGGGAGTCTCAGTGGCTTAGAGTGTTTCTGAACACAAAAATAGAAACTTTTGGGGGACAACTTAATATGCATCTCAAGGAGGGTTCTCGGATAGTTTTGGAAGATTCAACAATGCGTATCATTTCTATTTTCCATAAGATATAACCTCTACCATGTTAAGCTATGTAGTTATTTTTAGATAAATGGGAGGAAACTCACCAAGATGAACATATGATTTCACATGCTTCCCAAGTATAGGATGGATGGGATCGTTCAAAGGAACATTATAGTCGAGATTTCATTCTACAAGGTTCTAATAAAGAAGCTAGTAAATGATATTTTTCTGTTCTGTGAGCCACTCATGCATAGTGTAATTATTGAGATCAACCTCTATCTTCTACATTGAACCAAATGGTTCAAAAGGAATGAAAGCTCCACTATGATTTTTTCTCTTTTTGGTATTTCGAATGATGGAAAATGATGCATAGCGATCGCTTGGGCCAATCATATACCTTTACTAATGAGTATAGACACATTGTAACACCCCAATCATCTATGGTACAATTTTCCTTAAATAATACAATAGTCTGTGTTGTACGCAACTTCGTGTTCTAACAGACCACAAAAAGAAAACTAGCCGTTATGAATAGTAATACACACTTTTTTAAAATTTTATAAATTTTATCTTTCAAAATGGACTTTATTTTTGGATTCGGAATATCGAAATTATCCTAGGGTGAATTTTTTTTATTTTTTTGAAAACATTCAACTTTTGATGAATAGTGAAAAACACTGAGTTATAGTTTAAAAAATGAATATTTATTTTAATAATTATTTATTTATTTACATTTATTTTAGGTCCAAATCAACACAAAATGCCTATATAAGTTCAATGTATTTCATTGGAGTGAATTTATAATAATTTTAGATATATAAAATTTTTATAGAACTTCTCACCGTCCTTTACCCACCTCCTTGGAGCATTTGTAAATATACATAAAACATAACTTTACAGCTTATGTGAGTTGAATATTAAAAATTTTATAGACACGGTTGATATCAGTAAGTAAAATTTGGTTCAATAAGATGAAAATAATTTTTGGTGAATAGTAACTTTTTTACTTTTATTTGCCATGGTTAAAAGTAAATACAATAATTAAGGGTAAAAGTGATATTATTATTACCCTAAAACATGTACTAATTCTATTGGATAAGTGTAGTTCATCCAAAAACAACCTTAGGAATAAAATATTATCCTTTAGGTCCACATGGATTAGATTAGGACATTTATTATTATTTTATTTAAAGAAGAGTTAAAATAGTTAAAATCAATTTTTAATAATTAAAAAAAATTTAATATAGGGCTATACAAAATATAAATTCGACTAAAAATATTAATTATAATTACAGAAATAGTTCCTACATAATGGTATTTTATTTATAATTTTTAGGCATTAAATAACTTAATTTATTTATGACACAATGATGATGCAGTAATTACCTAATTAATGGAATATTAAAATAATTGATATTATTAATATCCAAATAATTTTAATTTGAGGCTTTTTATGAATTCCACTAATTTTTTAAGTTAATATGACATTTCAGGGTTGGTTAGATGAATTTTTTTCGAAGTAATAATGCTGTTATGATTTTATCAAAAAACAAATACGAAATAGTGTCAAAATTGACATAAAATAGTTTTTAAAACTAATATTATATTATTGATTGATATATTTGTCCTAAAAATCTAATAATCGGCCAAAAGACTTATATGATAATATATATTCCATTAATCAAAAAATTGGGGTTCTATAGGTTGTTTATAGTAGGTTTATTATCCATATTGTGTAAAAATACAAGAAGACACGGTAAAAGGTAAATTATTTAACTTGTAGTTAAATCTAAATGATAAGGTTAAAATGGTATAAAATACAATTCTAAAACCTATTGATTGAAAGGATTTCGACCCATCCCCACCATAACCTATAAAATAAGTCACTTGGGATCCATTATAAACAAAATATGATTTTATTATAAAATAATATTTTATGTTTTTCCAAAGGTGGCCCTCACCCCTCTTATAAAATGGCACTTCCTATCCTCTCAAATTCAGACCTCAAAATCCTTTTGGATCAGACAATCCTTGCTATACTATCATCCCAACTATCCTACCTTAATACTAGAGGCCTTAATTTGGTCAAAAAGCCATCCTAAGGAGCCCTTTTGATAAATAAAAAGGAAAAACCCGAGGAAGAGGTAATGATTTCACCACCCTCTTTCAAGTTCTCTTATTCTTCCACATAAATTTTCAATGTTGTTTCAATTATAAAATAATAACTACAGTGTATTCTATATACTATGATGTTATTATAATTATGGAACAACTATATTCATTATTATATATATCTTATGAATGATAATGTCACCATGCATGCGTACGTACGACTTACCGTCTCCACACCGTGGTGTAATTTGTTATTCAATGCTATGTTATTTGGATGGACATAATGATGAGTGATATGTATATAAATAATGAAAAAAACATGCTAATTTATCTGTAAAATTAATATACCATCCAATTCCACACCTTTAATGAAATTATATTGTCACTCGTGCGTACGTACGGATTACCGTCTCCACAACGCAGAGAGATTCATTTCCATGTTCACCATTCATCAATGATTATAAAAATATATATTACTAATAAGTATGTAATATATGAAATAATAATTCTACTAGATATATATATATATATATAATTACATATATCTTATTCTCTTAGTTCCGTTCAATACGATATGAAAACTGAAACAACATTTATGCGTACGTACGGACTACCGTCTCCATAAACGGTGTTTTTCTTTTCATAAATATTTCTGTTATAAATATTTATATTCTAAATATATATGATATCTAAATCATGTTTTATATTCTAGATGTATATAAATCTTGATCTATGTGATTCAATCAAGAGTAACAAGTTAAAACACGTACGATAAAGAAAGCAATTATTACCCTAAATGGTCATTTAACATGGAAATTATTATTAAATGGGTAGTATAATGTCATAAATGAATCATGAATGATATCATAAATATTAATATCATTCTTTAATAATTTAATAACATACTATTATCTTCATACAAGAGGTCAAATGTACCCTTGACTGATGGAAATTGCAAGGTAAGGGTTAATTATACAATCTCTTCTTTATCCGAGGTTGTTTATACATAATTATCTACTAGTACATCTTTATCATCCACATCTATGTTTCTTAAATGTGTATTTAAAAATATTTATACTATTTTATATACTATGTGTTAATTTAATTTATACCCTTGTTTTAGTTTTTAAAATATGTTTTTAAAGGAATCATTACGTCGTTTTCCAAAAAAGGTCTTATTTAACCTTTTCAACAAAATTAAGGTAAGAATGTATTTTTTTAAATTATACGGTGGGTGGGGCTATTTTTCTCTGTTATAAAATTGTCTAAGCTTCCATTAAATTATTATAATAATATTTTCAAAATAAATTTTTTCATTATAACTATGTGACTCTTAAATTATTTCAAAATAGAAAGAGATATTTCCCTAATAAAAGGTTTTGATTTCATTTATGTCAACATCCTTTGATGAATTTTATGTCTATTTCAAGTTCATTTATTATGAAACAACACTTCCATATTTTATTGAAGGTTTTGTGATATATTTGACTATGAATGTGCTATTCGTATACCATTCATGGTTTATAGTTAAAGTGTTGTCATTTCGTATCCTAGTTTTAATATGAATGTTTATGTTTTATTTAAATATTTTCTTATGAGGAATGTATTGGACTGGTATGTTCTGGGATGGGGACCGGTAAATGTAAGCCCTCTGGGTTGGGTTCTATTTACAGCAGACCCTCCGGGTTGGAGTCCTGTTATATATGCTCTCTGGGATGGAGTACGGTTACAGAGGCTCTTCATGATGGAGTCCGGTTACAGAGGCTCTCCGTGATGCATTCCATTTACAAAGGCTCTCTGGGTTTGGGTCTGGTTATACATAGCCCATAGGTCCTATCACAAGACCTTTACACAGAAATTAATGTCTTTTATTGTACATTCCCTCATTATGAAAATAAAATTGATGGTTCATGTGGCCATTCGACTAGTATAATACCCATGAATATGTTTTATTATGACATTATTTACGCAGCTCATATTACTGCCATAAAAGTATTTATGTTTATTATTGGAAAGGGGATGTGGTTTAAGTTATTCATCATGCTTTATATTTTTGTCATCTTCTTCCATATTTCTTACCCTTACTGAGCATTTGAGCTCACCCCTTTCTATGTTTTATTTTTCCCAAGATTTCAAGAAGTGTATTGTGATTGATATACAGGGTTAAACTAAGGGAATAATTACATTCATAAAAGATTTATTTATATTGTGTTATATGTTATAATGTGTAATGTAACATTCATGTATGTAATCTATTTTCCATGATTGCTAAACCGATCGGTCCTTTGGGACTTGATTCCTTGTAATCATGCCAATGTATAAAAATAATGCACCGACTCTGGCCTTATGGGGGTGGGGCGTTACAGATGGTATCAGAGGAAGTTTAGTAATAACCTTGGAAACTATAAATTGGTATACTACAATTAGAGAACCTATCACTAAGATAGACTTTGAGGATTAGTATAGAAGAACATCCTAGAATTTTGTTATTGTAGAGATTATACGAGTTTTTCAAGAAATACATCCCTATCTGGATACGAGTAGGTAGAGGCGACTCTGGCACAATTTTACCTTGGGGTAAAACCCTAAAACATCGCTTTGACGTAGACCCAAACGGGAACTGGTGCATGAAAATGGGCCTTGCTGCACTCTTGGTTACAACACTCCTTGGGAATATGCTTTGGAAAATTCTGATTTTCTTTACAAACCATTCTGAAGGGTTTATGAGTATATACTTCTTCAAAGAAAACATTTTTATGATTATGGATTATATCAATAAACGGTTCAGTTTATGTGAGGTGTTTTATAAGATTGGAATTATGTATTTAGATTCCTAAACTAATTTAGTTAATGCCATTATATAAAAACGCCGCCCAGTATATGGAATGAAAACTCTAGCAATATGTATGATCCAAAGAGTAAGAATGGTCATATATATCACGGTATTAATCCAATATTTTCAAGGGAAATAGTCTCCCATGTATTCTCAATAGATATGAAGAAATAATATCATGTGTTAATAAGATAAGTAAAGAATTCGTTGAGTCCTATGGATTTGAAGGGAAGAAAGAGAATGAAAGGATGGAAGAGAGAAATATGGATAAAGGGAATATGGAAAAGAAGTATTTCACCATCTGTGATAACTATGGAATTAATCGCATTGGTAAATTCTCTAAGGGAATGGGAGTTTCATAAAAGTGTGGAGAAAAAGGACACCAAGTAAGTTATTGAAAAGGTATGAAAAAAGTTTCAAATGTACAATGCTTCATCTGCAAGGAATTGAAACACTACACGAATCAATGTCCAAATCATTATAATATACCCCAAATAATACTATTGGATAAGAATCATGTTATGATACTACCGAAGATGAAGCGGAATTTTTAAGTGTTCTTATGTTGTTGTTAATTTATTGTTTCATTTGAGTGTTGACTCATTGATGTACTGGTTATATGAATTATGTAAATAAATAAGTATTGTAATGCAGTTCTATTACATTTGGAATTTGAGATTATATGGTCCTGATACTAAGGTACTAATTTTAGAATAAGATATGGTTGATTTGGAAAAATTATACTGGATATTATGGACTATCATGAAACGGCTTAATCTTTTGTTTATTTCATGATTGTTGGAATATTCAAAATTTTTGGATATAAAGAATATATTCAGTATTATATAAAGGATAAGAAAGCATGAATGTAATCAATATGTATTTTTGGTAATTCAGGGTGTTTCCATGTTTTAAAATAATACATGATGAAGGTGTTCACATGTTATTGCATGAAAAAAAGGATATTCATGGAGTTTAACTTCCTTATAATTTTTTTATGGTGAGTTTGGATAGAATTATTTTGGATAAGTACTAAGGATGGAATAGATTAAGTTTGAAATTGGATATTATTGTTAAGGTTATTTTTTGATTGTTATAAAAAAGAAAACACACAAACCATTTGACAACCTATCGTGTCATACAAAGAGGCGGGATTCGAACCCACAACCATAGTGAAATTGGGATTTATCTCCTACCACTAGACTACGTGAAGTCCCTGGATTTTATAATGTAGATTATTTTTTTAAGGGGTCCGATAAGTGAATTATAAATACATTATTTTTGGAACCCTATACGATTAGGATAAATAGAATATTTTTTTGAAATATTTTTGGAGTGAATGATGAGTTTGTGGTAGGAATTAGGTAATGGATGAAACACTACTTGTCAAGTATATATATTCCATATTATTAAGACTAAATTTTATTGACCCAATTTCCGATATGAGTTATCCACAAAGGTATTTTCTATTTTCAACATTTTATTTTCATAGAAAAATATAAAATTGCGAGGCCACAATTTATTGATGGAGGAGAGAATGTAACACCCCAAGCTTCAATGGTAAGCTTCTCTTTAAATAATACAATAGCGTGTGTTGTACACAACACCGAGTTCTAACACACCATAAAAATAAAACTAGCGGTTATGAATAGTAATACCCACTTTTTGAAATTTATAAATTTAATCTTTCAAAATGGACTTCATTTTTGGATTTAGAATATCAAAATTAGCCTAGGGTAAATTTTTTATATTTTTCTAAAAACATTCAATTTTTGATGAATAGTGCAAAACACTGAGTTATAGTTTAAAAAAATAATTATTTAAATTTTTTTTATTTTATTTAAATTTATTTTAGGTCAAAAAAGATAAAAAAAATAAATACATATGTTCAATGTAATTCATTGTATTCAATTTATAATAAGTTTAGATATATAAAACTTTTATATAACTTTTCACCGTCATTTACCCACCTCCTAGGAGAATTTTAAAATTTACATAAAACATAATATTACCACTTATGTGAGTTGAATTTCAAAATTTTTGGAGATACGGTTGATATCAGTACATATAATGTTATTCAATATGATGAAAATAATTTTTTTTGAATAGTAATTTTTTTACTTTTATCTACCTAGGTTAAAAGTAAATATGGTAATTAAGGGTAAAAATGATATTATTATTACCCTAACACATGTACTATTTCTATTGGATAAGTGTAATTCGACCAGAAACAACATTACTAATAAAATATGATCTTTTTAGGTCCACATGGATTAGATTAGGACATTTATTATTATTTTATTAAAAGATGAGTCAAATTAGTTAAAATCAATGTTTAATAACTAAAAAAATTTAATATAGGGTTATACATAAGATAAATTAGACTATAAATATTAATTAGAAATCTAAAAAAAATTCCTAAAATATGGTATTATATTTTTATTTTTTAGACATTAAATAATTTAATTTATTTATGACAAAATAATGATGCAGTAATTACCTAATTAATGGAATATTAAAATAATTGAAATTATAAATATACAAATAAATGTAATCTGAGAATATTAATTAATTCCACTAATTTTATAGGTTAATATGACATTTAGGTTTGGTATGATGATTTTTTTCATGTAATAATGCTGTTATGATTTTAACAATAAACAAATACCAAATAGTGTCAAATTTTAAGTAAAATAGTTTTTAAAATGAATATTATATTATTAATTTATATAATGGTATTAAAATTATAATGTTCTTCCAAATGAATTATATAATAATAAATATTACATTTAAGAACCAATTTGTGTTCTATTGGCAGTTTATAGCAAGTTTATTAACCATATAGTGTAAGAATACAGGAAGACACGGTAAAAGTTAAATTATTTAACATAGAGTTAATTCTAAATGATAATGTTAAAATTGTAAACTAAACATGTCTAAAACCTATTGGTTGAAAGGATTAAGACCCATACCCACCCTATTTTCTAAATAAGTCACTTTGAGCCATTTTAAACCGAATATGATTTTATTATATAATAATATTTTATGTTATTCATATGGTACCCCTCACCACTCTTATAAAAGGGCACATCACCTTCTCTCAAACTCACACCACCAAAGCCATTTGGATTGGCCCACCCCTACCCAAATATCCTACCAACTATCCTACCTTCATCATAGAGGCCTTACTTTGGTCATAAAGCCATCCTAAGGATCCATTTTGATCAAATTAAATGGAATAACCTGAAGAAGAGATAATGATTTCACAACCCTTTTTCATGTTCTCTAATTATTCCACTTACTATTTCTTGTTGTTTCAATTCTAAAATAAAAAATCAAGTATATACTATGATTTTCTTATAAATATGGAAAAATTATATTCATTATTATATCCATATTATGAATGATAATGTCACCATGCATGCGTACGTACGGCTTACCGTCTCCTCGCCGTGGTGTAATTTATTATTCCACACTATGTTATTTGGATGGATATAATTTTGAGTGATATGCATATAAATAATGAAAATAACATGATAATGTCTTTGTAAAATTAATATACCATCCAATTCCACACCGTTAAGGAAATTATATTTTCGCTCGTGCGTACGTACGGATTACCCTCTCCACAACGTGAAGAGATTCATTTCCTCGTTCACAATTCATTTACGATTATAAAAATATATATTACTAATAAGTATATAATATATGAAAGAATAATGATATTATATATATATATATATACTTACATATATCTTATTCACTTAGTTCCGTTCAATTCGATATGAAAACGGAAAAAACGTTTATGCGTACGTACGAACAACCATCTCCATAAACCATGTTTTTCAGTTCATATATATGTCTATTATACATATTTATATTCTAAATATATATGATATATAAATAATTTATTATATTCTATATGTATTTAAATCATTATCTAATTGATACAATCTAGAGTAACACGTTAAAACACGTACGATAAAGAAAGTGATTACTACCCCAAATGTTAATTTAACATGGAAATTATTATTAAATGGGTGGTATAAAGTCATAAATGAATCATGTATGATGTCATAAATAATCATATCATTCTGGTATAATTTGATAACATACTATGATCTTTAGACAGGATATTAAACGATCCCTCAACTAAAGGAAAGTGCAAGGTAAGGGGTAATTCTACAATCTCTTCATTATCTGAGGATATTTATACATAATTATCTACTATGACCTCTTTATCATCCACATCTATGTTTTTCTTAAAAATGTATTTCAAAATATTATTAATATTTTATAGACTATGGGTTAATTTCATTTATTCCCTTTTTTGAATTTTTAGAAATTGATTATAAAGGATTATTTTCGTCGCTTTCCAAACAAGGTCCTTTTTAACCTTTTCGACAAAATTATGGTATGAATGTCCTTTTTCAACATATACGGTGGGTGCGGCTATTTTCTGCGATTATAAAATCGTCGAAGACTCCCTTAAAAGCATATAAAATAATTTTCAAAATAATTTTTTTAATAATTATATGACTCTTAAATGATATCAAAATGGAATGAGATATTTTTCTAAAAAAATGTTTTGATTTCATTTTTTCAACATCCTTTGATGGATTTTAAGTTTATTTTAAGTTGATTTATTATGATACAAAACATCCATATTTTATTGATGGTTTTGTGATATGTTTGACTATGGATGTGCTATTCATATACCATTCATGGGTTATGATTAACGTGTTGACATTTCAAATGATAGTTTTAATACGAATGTTTATGTGATATTTCAACTTTTTCTTATGATGAATGTATTGGAATAGTATTTTCCTATTTGGGGACCGGTAAAAGTATTCCCTCTAGGTTGGGGTCTAGTTACAGTAGACCCTCCGGGTTGGATTCTGGTTATAGAGGATCATCGGGATGGAGTCCGGGTACAGAGGCTCTCCAGGATGGAGTTCGGTTACAAAGGCTCTCTGGGATGGAGTCTGATTACAGAGGCTCTCCGGGTTTGTGTCTAGTTTGAGTTATCCCATAGGTCCTGGCATAAGACCATGACACAAAAATTAATTCCTGGTATTTTACATTCCCTCATTATGAAAATAATATTTTTGGTTTATGTGGTCTATCGACTAGTATAATATCCATGAATATGTTTTATTATGGAATTATTTTCTCTTCTCATATTCCAGCCATAAAATATTCAGGTTTATTATTGGTAATGGCATGTGGTTTCAATTATTCACCATGCTTAATATTTATTCCATCTTACACTATATTGTTTACCCTTACTAATCATTTGAGATAACCCCTTTCTATGTTTTATACAGGATTCCAAGATGTGTATTATGATTGATATGCAGGGTAAAGCTAAGGGAATAATGGCGTTCATAGAGGATTTATTTATGTTTTGTGGTATGTTATAATGTGTAATGTAACATTAATGTATGTAATATATTTTCCAAGACTAGTATGTAGATCGGTCCTTTGGGACTTGATTCCTTGTAATCATGCCATTGTATTAAAATAATGCACCGAATATGGGCTTCTGGGGTCAGGGCATTACACACATGTAGGATCCACTGGTTGTTATACTGCCTCAAAAAAGGGTTCAACCACTTTATAACCTATTCCATAACTTCCTTCTTGTTACATCATTAGAACAACCATATTTACTATAATGGTACCCATAGGAATATCCTCAATATCAATGGGTAGGTCGGTATATCGCATGATTGGGTTTTTATTGAGAGAAGCATACTTCCCCCAACCCACGATCTTACGTGTGGAGATGTATCTTTAATAATTATATATAGAATAGGTAAACTTTGGATTCATATATACTAATGATTATGGTCATAGTTGGGTGATGTACGGTGTTAATCCATGGTAAGGGCTACTAGTTCAACCATGAGACACATCTCATCGATATTTTCATAATGTTCTCGGCTTTCAGATCATCCAATCGTAGACCCTAAAAGCAGAAATGTATCAACTGGAGGGTTTACCAAAATAACATGACTTTTTTTTTGGTTAAGGGACTCAAGAATTTTGAATAATTATCTTGTGTTATTCTTGAAAATTATTTTGTGTGATGATTGAAAATTTAATTTCCCATTTGAGAAATTGATAAGTGTAATTCATGAATACATGTTGTTGTGTGTTATTGAATTAATTTTTCTATTTAATTGATTAATGTTTCTATGTTGTGAGGGATTGACGATGATTTATGATTTCTGGTAGGAAATGAAGAATCTTTGGAATATAAGTAAAACAAAAGAATATTTGAGCTAAAAGAAACTTCTCATAATAAGAAAAGTGAAGTGTCCTGACAATGGAATTTAGAGATGGAAAAAATGTAGAAATACAGTAGCAGAACCAGTAAAAATTGTGTATTGAGTGTACACAATGTGTTGTTTTAGTTCATGACATAATGAATACTACATAAAACATGTCATGATGATGGAACATGTTGTGAACATCGAGTAAAAATCATGTACCACTAGTATAAGATTTGACCATAGTCAAACTAGTATAAGTTGTTTCCATGTATTTAACATAGTTGAGGAAAAATTAGATCTCATGTACATGACATGAATTCTAGGTAGATGTCGTGAGAACTGAGATGTGTGAAATAAATAATGACAATAGGCTGCATGATTTGATAATTTTGGCCTATAAATATGGGAATTGGATGCCATTCCATGAAAATCAAGTAGAAGTGATGGCCAAGGTACACCATATATCATCCTCCTGGAAAATGGGGGATGAATCAAATCCATTTCTACCACAATTCTTCCTTGAGTATCCATGTCACTCAATCTCATCGTGTGCGAGTAGTCCATTAGTGTTGGGTGACATTATTGTTGGTGGGTGTGCTATGGGATAATTTTATATTTTATATTTTTGTTTCGAATAATTTCAAACAATCTATTCAATTTCAATTCTCCTTATTTTTCATATTTATTGATCATTACTACATTTTGAAAGTAATTTTTCATTAAATAATTTATTTCACTCAGATTCATTATGAACAGTACGAATCATAGGTCTGTTATATTTAAAAAATGTTTTGGGTCAACAAGTATTATATTGGAACTAATAATATGAAAATTTTAAAGGTGAAAACACATGATTGGGGTTGGGTACCCTGACTATAGATCCATTTTGACACAATTCTGACACCAAAACGAATAAAACATGCATTCAATTAAATCTATGGCACATGAACCATAAAATCTCTAAACCAGTCATGTCTCCCATCTTGATTCAATCCCAAATCAATCCTACTACTGCAGCTCTTTTATTGTAAACAACCTATCAATTGGAATGTAAATTTCATAATTAATTTAGAAAATACTCTCTATCCCTATGGGTTCAACACTTGTAGTTAATAAGTACTACCATTTTATTTAGTCTTCTTGAGTATGTAAATTATTAATTCTTCCCCGTATGAATTTAATGAGGCCCTATGGGATGTCAAATCTATTCAGGGATTTATCCTATGTATCTATTATGTAGATGATCCATATTAACCCATAATATGTAAGGACTAGTTTTTGATCTAGGGAGTTGACTCTAAATTTTGATGATGAGAGTTACCAAATGATTCAATATTATATTGGGTAGGTTATATGTATTTATGGGTATTAATTATTCACCTAGGGGGTTTTGAAACTAAATATTTATAATGGATGATTTGGTTTGACGGGTAATAGAATTATAAGAGTAGTGGTCCACGGAATTGTACCTAGATTGAGGGTATCATACTCGAAAACAAAGACTATTTCCATCTTAATTTGTTTTGATTTTAACTTTTTAGATGTATTACGTTAATATTTTTCTTCTTCTATAATCATGTGTATCAAAAAAATACTTTGGGAAGTAGATTGAATTAACTGAATCATTTTTCTTACTCGAAATCAGATTTAAACGTTGTCCTTCCATGAGTTTTTTCATTTTTCTCTTCATTATATTCATTTCCTCTACACTACCACATAAACAAATAGGTGAAGTATAATAGATCCTTTCACCTTAGAGTCTCAAATAATTTACATTAAATGTAAAACTTTGAGGCTCGAACACAAATATAATTACACATACATATCTTATGTCTTGAGGGACATATCAACCTTAAGAGTGTTCACTTGGGTTAGTTCACCATTAATGATATTTTGGTAAAACAATTACTTTTTTATGGATTATTTAAAATGATTTTTTAACATTAATACCAATGAAGATATATTATCAATATAGTTTACCCATTTACCCAAACTCTATAAATTTTCTAAAATTTATGTCTTTATCTATTGTTTCATAATTCTTGAACCATCAATTTCACCATCACATCACCATTTAATATTTATCATTCATCATTGTCTCTTTATTGTTTATCTTTATTTTGATTTATTTTTTCTTTTTTACTTATTTTTAGTCATGAAAAATTATATATAATTTGTGTATCAACCCTAATGGCCACTATATTTTTAGTAATTTGGCCTTTATAAATTATAATTTTGTGAGAGTTAAATGAAAATCCCATAAAAAATTAACATTGTTGTTAGGAAAGGAACATGTTTCCAAAACAATTCATAAATTATTTTTAGAATAAATTGACCATATACTTGTTATTTACTATTTTAGGTGAAAGAATAATTTAAATATACATAAATGTTCATACAAAAATGTGAATAATACAAATATAACATACTTAATTTAATACATAAAATTAAAAAAACATTTCATTTCCCTATGATGCGAGAACAAGGATAAAATAGAAAATCAATAAATAAAAAGTTTTAGGAACATGATTAAAATTCAATATTTTTTTTGAATAAAACATGATATTTGAATATTGATAGGCATAGACATAAAAATTTAAATATTTAAAATATTTCAAATAAAACATCATGTATTTGATTATTCTATAGGTTTAGTAAATATGAGATGAAACAATCATAACTCTCTAAATTACCCTCCTCTAATGTTATACCTAGTTAGTATTATAATTATTTTATTAGAGGTAATGCTAATATAGTTAAAAAATTACCTATATATCTGATGTTTTGGAGAATATAAGTATTATATTTTTTACATTATTCGTGAAAAAAATATCTAATATCAAAATAAAATAACTACACAAGGAAATAATAAATACATGGTAACAAGTATTCAATTCATTTGTGATAATATTTTACCATAGGAACACAACCAATTATGTGATACATAAGTTCAATTTTTGTGTACAAGATGATTTATATCACATTCATGAGGCATAAAACTGGTTTAGTGTATTCTTTAGTCATTTTTCAAGACATTAAAAGATTATCTATCTCTTGATGACCAATGTCAATATTAGTGTCACTTGTAACAACCAATATATAATTGGGAAAAATAATCATGGTGAATTTTTGTATAATATCTTATGAATTTAAATTAATATTTAATAATATGTTTAAAACCCCCTACATAAATTTTTTAGGATGATAATTATCGATTGAAGTGAGACTGATCCTCATAATACTAGAAGATTCATTTATAATTTACATAGAGATAAAAGTAAAAAATTTAGAATGTTTTGGTATACAAAAAAATATAATCCAAATTTTGATATATCCATTCAATATGATTATAGTTAATAGTTTTTTATTATAGTTCCTGAAATAATGTTAAAAATAACCCATTTTTAAAAAAATAATAATGCTGGTAACAAAAATCAACCAAAAATTTGATTAAAGGATGGGGGTTATGAAATAGCATGTTTCCAATGCCTACTCATATCAGACAAGATATCAATTTCAAAAACACTACTATACCATAAAACTATAACACTAACATGGGGGTGTATGGTGGGGAAATTGTTCACTATGTTGGACCCCAATCAATAAAGTGTTCATGATCAAAACCCCCAATTTTTTTAAATATAATGAGTTTAATGTGGTAAAGATAACAAAAAGTCACCTATCACAACTGAAATGAATTCCAAGAATAATTTGATGGATGTTACCACACTATCATGTTATAAAACCAATGAAAATGTTTAGTGTATCTTGGGAATATGAGATAGATGATATAGTAATGTATGAAAATAAAAAAATATAGAAAACTATAAATCATGAAAAATGGACAATAAGTTCCAAACTATGATAAATTAAGGGTCTTCTATTGTAGAATAATATGAAAAAATTAAAATTATAACATCTCAAATATTACCTTTATTAGTAAATGAATTAATCATTATATAGGAATATTTTATTATTTTTTAGAATAGATTCACATAGAAATACTTTTATATTTCATTGGATTATAACTCATTATAAAATAATAGTGGCTATAACATCATTGAATTGTATTTGAAGAAAAATGGAAAATAATAATACATATAAAAAATGTAAACTCCATAGGATTTAACTCTCCCATAAAGATGACTCATTATATAAAGACTCTAAAAAAGAGATACATCAGGAATATGATATAAATTGTTATTAAAAGTATATAATATTATTGTTAAGTAATAAATGATGAAGTATGAGATTGGTGGATTATTTATCGATTTTATAGGGTGGTATGACCAAAATGATATTCTAATTTCCTTACCACTGTAAATTTGATTTTATATTACTATGAGATTAATAATCTGACCGTTGGAATTGTAATCTGACCATTATGAATAATAATCTAACTACTGGAATATGTATATTATATTTACAAAATGATATAATAAATTTTTATCATAATATAATTGAATAAAATAATTAAATATGACAAAATAAATGTTTCATATAATTTAATCTTAATTATATTTTTGATGAAAAAATATATGGTTAATCTTTATTAAAATAAATTTTTATTATAAAATAAAAAGATAAATAAAATAAGAATTTTATAAAGTGGTTTCATGAAGCAATGTATTTGTTGAAAAATTTTATATAATTTTTTTAAAAATTGTTTAATTTTTTTTGAAAACATCACATATAAATTAAGATTGGGTAAATTGTTTTATAAATTTTTTTTTTAATTTTTTTAATAATAATTATTGAAAAATAAATGTTTTTTACATTATAATTAACACACATGATTAATGGAATAAGTGGTAACATGAGGATTTATATTCTCAGAAATCAATGTACTAATTACTATATTTAGTCTCAATAATCATTACTATTTATTATCTTGAAAAAAGTTAATAAATTAATTATTATTATTTTTAAAAACACCCCTCTCCTTCCTATATTAATAACACCTGTCACTAAAAATTATCCTCTCAGGCTATAACTGTGTGAGATCGACGAAAATATGACTATTTATCTCCATTACCCCCCTCTCAATGATAAAATTTATATTGTATTATAAAAATACCAACTTATAGAGGTTTAAGGGTTAGCCAAGAAGATACTTCTAAAAGAAGAGCTAAAATTGTCAATTGAGTATCTTTTGAACTGTTCATATTCTACCTCTAACATATGTATTTAATCCATCAGGAAATATTGACATATATATTTTAAATATATAGATCAATTATTATAATAGTTTAATATCTATTTTCTACCCTCCCCTAAAATAGTTCAAGAATGAGACCATTGTTCATATTATGGTCGATTCACTATCCCCATTAATGACAAATTTCATTTTCCATTATGACCTTCATGCCTAGTATAAATTAAATTATTATTGTTAAAAATCATTTTAATATCTATTCTTCATTTTTTAACTTGAAGGATCAAATTACCTTAATGTTAATGAATCCTATGTATAATCATCAAGGTAGAAAAACCATCAACAAATATTTAGTATTAATCAATATTTAAAAGAAAAATAATATTTTCACAAAATTATAAAAAATTATTCGAAATAATATTTTTATATGATGATGTAAAAATTTATTAATGTATTTTCAGATAAATTTTATAAATGTTTCATAAATAAAATTTAAATCTAAACTTGTTGATATGATGAAAAAGTGGTTTTTCAAGAAGTAAACTTTTCAAGAATAAGATGAATTCATATTAACTATATGTAATGTAATAATCATTGTATTAATGTAATTTAAAATATCTTTATATATAATATAAATATATCTTTTATAAAATTACCACTACGTATAATTTTAATTAAGTAAAAAGGGGAAACATTATACATTTTATAACAGTTTTCTATAAAATTCTTTTTTAAAACCAAAAAAAAAATTATATTAGAATAAAATATCATGAAATTTAGTTAATTAAATAGAATTATGGAATATTTATGTTAAATTAAATCATATTCAAATAATTATTTGGATTTTTAATTCCATAAATTAATGAATATAAATGATATTGTTTAAAAAAATCAGTATTTCCACTATTCATTGAAAAAATCAGTACATTTTGAACAATTCCATAATATTCCCCAATTTAATTATGAGTTAATGATTCTAAAAATGAAGTTAAATTTATCTAATATATTTTATAAAATTTCCATAAAATTATTTTAATAAATTTAAAATGGAATAAAATAAATCATTTTTGAAGAAACTATATTCCAGAGGAATTAAATAAATTTCCTCATAATTGATTGAGTATTTACTAAACATTTTTCAATAATTTGTATTGGGTTATAAATTTATAAATATATATATATATATATATATATATTATATCCCATAATATACTAAATATATATATGTCCTCCAATTTAGTGAGTATGTTATAATAGTTATACATATAATGGGTCATTTAAGCTTAGTGATTCATATTGAATACAATACAGAGAATAAAAATATCAGGGATTTATTTATTCCATGATATTGAAGAGATAAATTTTTTTTAGAATGGAATAGATCATAGGGAATTAGGGAGATAATTTCTCCTCTAAGATCATCATTTCATATAGTAAATGCTATCAAACATAATTTTATTCTTTTAAAATTTATAGGTGTCAAAATATAATAAAATCAATGGTATAATGTACAATAATTATATGAAATAAGTTCAGGAGAACAATCATAACTCAATAAAAAAATTGAACTACCAAAAATACGTTTTACTATGGTTACTTTTCATTCAATATCTATTTGAATAGTGGAATATGATTTATCTTAGTATATCCTATGTAATACGATCTAATGTTTGAAAAAAATACATTCATGGATAGTAAATACACTATATAAAAAAATTATGGTGCATAAAATTTTTCATATGAAACGATCCAAATTGAGACCAAGTAAAACATTATAGATTCTGTAAATTTTTAATCAAAACTCTATGATTGGATGAACATTTTGTATCATTAAATATAAGATATTTATCAAAATAAAATTCCATGTGGTAAAATTTTCACCATGAAAAATAATACCTTGTCTATAAGATAACAATTTATCAAGGAATAATATTTTTTACATTGAACCCTTTCCTCAATTATTTCTGAGGTGAAATTTTATCCAACCTACTCTATACCAAACACAACCCTCTTAATCACCCATTTAGGAAACATATTCAAATGTAAAATCTTTATAAACATAACTTATAATAATTATCTACATGTATATTTGTTGTTTTGTATCTGTTTTTATTATTGGGTGTGAGTAATGTTGATTATTTTGAACTCATTTTGTAATTCCTATGTTTTTTATTTTTATTATCAATATTTTAAAAAAAATCTGCTAAAAGATACTAGATTATTTAGTTTATAATTAATAATAATTTCATAGATTCAATACATGGTAATTATGGTTATATACTTATATATTAAATTGGTTATGATCATGTTTTAGAGATTCTTAGTGATGAATTGGTCTTCCCATGAATAAAGAGATAAATTTTTATATTAGAATAACAAGAAAAACCATATTATTTTCTAATTTAAATTATATTTTCCTAGAAATTATATTCTCAATGAAATTCATGATATCAATTTATAGCATCGTTCATGTAATTGGTCATACAAACAAGAACAATAACATTAAATATTTCAGGGATGTTTATGATGTAATTTCAATGTAATATCATTATAAAAGTATAACATTGTTCTTATTTAGGGATTATTAAATATTTATATCAAAATATTAATGAGTAAAAATATTATAATAACTTACACAATGTTTTTTCATAAAATTAATGAATCATTTTTTCTCTAAGAATGCTCTTTTAAGAGATTGAATTTACCCAATTTTTTTATTCCTGTTGTTAATATGTTGTCAAATTTTTACTTTCCCAAAACGTAATAATATAATAAACATCAGATTTATAAATATAGCACATTGTCATGAAAATACATGTAAGAAGATGATGAAATTAAAAATGATAATAAATAATTCTATTATTGTTATAGTCCATACGTACATGTGGATAGTGATTTCATATTCCATTGGATGGCGAGAAGTAGTAATATTGTTTATCATTTTAGAATCGAAAATGTTACATAAATATCATACATGAATATTAAATTCACTATTAATACAATCCTTTTATGATGATGATGATGGAAAACAAAAGACATTTTGTTTGGAAGTGGTTTTCCTAACAATGCATGAATGATAATTTAATTTTTATTAAAAGAAAAGGTAAAGGTGGTTAATGATTAAAAAAAATTATAATAATATAATGTTATAGTAATGATATTTATGGTATAACATTAGTTGTTTTAATAAAAGTTTAGGAATAAATGTAATTTATCATGTAAAAATTGGTAATTTATACATAACTTCACTGATTTCATTCTCTACAAAGCGGGTTAAACCTTTGAGGGTTGGTATTTCGTGAAGATGGAAACCACATTAAAGTGGATTATAATTTTGAGGTGAAGTTTTGTTATATTTTAATCCAAAATATCTAGTTTTATTGTGTTATTAGGGGAGGATATTAGTTCCCCTTTTATATGTGAAAATGATTCACCTTTTTATATATAATCAAATCATTACAATAATGGGAATTAATTTTTAAGTAATTCTATTCAAAAATTAAGAAATAATGGATAGGGTAAGTTATAATATCTATCATGGAATCCTCCACCCATTACCACACATGTTTAACATATTTTTCTGGTCATTCCATTGAGTTAAACACTTTTTTGACCCTTTTTATTTTTTTAGAGGTAACTAGTTTTTAAAAAATTAACATCTCATTTATGATAAATAAGAAATATAAACTGATTAATTAGTATGAATATAATAAATAAATTTTTTATATCAATTTTATTATATATATTTTAAAAAATAAACAACAAAAAATTTAAAAATACTAATAATACAATGTCTTTAAAAAATAAATTTGAAAAATATAAATTCAATTTTAAAATGTCAAATAAGGGTTTTTAAATTAAAAAAAAATCATAAAATTATAAATTCACTATTAAAACACATATTTGATCTTATCATTTTGTTTGGTATATTTTATTTTTTACATATTTATTATTAATATCATAAAAATCATGTTATTTTTTAAAATGAAAATTTTCATTATTCACAAAATATTCACTTCGTTCTGAAAAATCATAAAAATTCATCCTAACCTAATATTGAAATTCAAAATCTAATACTTTTTAAAATACTTTTAAAACTCCAACTCTAGTATCTGAAAATAAAAAATTATTTTATTACTTTGGTATAAGATTCAAGGGATCACATTACTAAGGATAAATCATTTTTGTTGTCTTCGATAACTAGATACATATATGATAACATTATTATATGGAAATAAATCATAGAATATAAAAAAGGATAGTAATAAGAATCCATAAAACTCATTTAATGTCTATTTATTTTTACACTATGGAAAGAAAATAATAAATGGTAAGATCAATCAGTCAGTAATGGTTATATATAGAGGAATCTATTATGAGTAAAAAAGGAATAATAAATATTGAAATGTATGTAACTGATAAAAAATAAATTTAATCAATAACATGAGAAATAAACACATAAATGGATAATAAGAATGATGTAATATCATGTAAATTAATAATTACTAAATTCACATTGAATGAAATGAATTTAATTAGATGTTATTATCTCATACCTCATTATACCTTTGTTTTCAAGACATTATGCCAATATAGTTTAAAAACATTGGTTAAACACCGATTTAATTTTGTTAAATGATTTGTTTCATGAATCTCATTGATGCATCGAGAGACTATCTATTTTTGGCCCATACTCATCACTTCATGTTTAATGCATTCTTCATTTATTTAATAATGAATTAAATTTATAAAAATATTCCCTATTAATAAATAATAGTATTGATTGATAGATATATATTTCTCAATATTTTCCCCAGCCAATAAAATAACATCAAGAGTAAAAACCATATATATAAATGGTTTGTGGTTTAGTAAATAAAAATATATGTGATACATTGAATATAGATAATTAATATAAATATATTATCGAATGAAAAATGATCTTCAGAATATTAAATTTTCAGGAGAATGTAAATAACCAAAAATAAAGACAAATGACTTTAAATTTCATCCAAATTATAGGTTTTGTGGTAAAACCATGTCTTTTTGAAAATGGAAGAAAAATAATAAAATATACTTTCATTTTAAATTATTCATTGAAAAACTATAGGAAAATTATTTTATAATCTAATTATACTTAAAGGTTTTTGTTAGTGTGAAATTTTGATAATGCCATACATATTAAACAAATTCGTTTTGGATTTTGTAAAAAAGGTAAAAATGAAATTTTTAGGGGAAATTAAAAATATTCACTTTATACAAAATAAAAAATTATTTTTTATTATAATATTTCATTAATATTTCAATATATTTAATAAAAAGTACTTTTAAAAAAGCTATTATGTAAAATATTGATATGAAAGGAAAATATAACCGATCAAAAGAGAAATAAGACAAAATTTATATTTTAACATTAATCTTGAATAAAAACCATCAATTTAATCATACATATCATTAATAAGTATGTATTCATGTTAAATGTATCAAATAGGATGAATATAAAACACATAAAAGTAAATAGCATCATAATATTAAATATGACCCAATGAAGTGGAAATTGATATTGAATCCCTTACCTCAAGATTCATTTTTTATGAGGGATTTTTAACCCCCTCTATAAGTATTTTAATTTTTTTTTAATTTATAATAGAACCATTTTATAATCAATAATATCATATATGATCATATTATATCATCTAATGACCTCTTCGGTAATAATATTTCATTGTTACAGTTATTTTGAGTGTTAACAATGTCATTTTACCTTGCATGTCTTGTTGTGGGTATTTAAGTTATATTGAATGGGTTATTTTAAATCATTTTATTATTATAATAAATCCTATAAATAAAAAATATGATCATTTAATACATTTTTAGAATGATTATTTTATGTTATATTTATAAATTGAATCACATCACTTCATGGAGATAGTAAGTCATAAATATGCAAGAGCGGCACTATCATATTATTAATGAGTGAATGGGTAATCAATTTGCTTATATATTAAATTAAATAATAAATATCATATAATTATTACCTTTTATATACTTTAAATCAATAATTATATTAAGTTGTGAGAGCCAGTGAGGGAAAATGAATTACCTCGGTTTGTGAGGCAGTAGTTTGTCGTACACATGAATGAATGATTAATTTTACATTTTAGGGATAATGAGATGGATATATTCCATACTCTTAAAATAATAAAAATTTATTATATGTGAGATAATATATTTTTTATTTAATAATGGTTTAAGATTATTTTAAGGAGGTAGTAGAAGAAAAGAAATTAAAATTCAGGGTTGAGAACAATGCCTCTTATTCAGACAATCTCTAAATTTTATCCCTAATTCCTTTATCGGATATATTTTTTTTCATACATGATACTCTACGTCATGGTGATATATTTATATAAATAATTTGGAAAGGTATTTTCTGAACAAAAACTCTCTTTATGGTTGGAGGGCAGAGGAGTGGGGTACTCTTTATAGTTGGTTGAGAGAACACACATGTAATTTTTTTAGAGAAGAAAATGTATTAATGTTATAATCAAGAGTAATTTCTAAAAATTAATGATTTTATAATATTGTATGATATATGATAGAAATATAGACGTATAGTATAAATTAGACAAGTATTTTGGTCATTTTACCCCTTATCTTTTAAAATTTAACCCTCCCCCTGTAATCCCATTTTCAACTTAATCATTAGTTCCAATGAAATCATTTGGATTAAATGATAAAAAAATAATATAAACTCAATTTAAAACCAATTAAAATTAAAATCTACTAATATAAATTAATTTTATGAAAAAGTAGTTTTGAATTAAAATCCAGTATTTTTTATTATTCATTAAAAATGAATTTTATCATAAAAATAGCAATCAAAGGTAAATTTTGGTGTCCCTCTTTCAAATTATAAGTTTATTTCTTCAAATGGAAATTATAAATTTGTAAAAAACCTATATTTAAAACGTATTCTCTAATTAAACATGATAAAACTACATTTTTAGATAAATACTTTTATCTATAAAAAAATATTTTTTCTTTATATAATATTTATAAAATAAATAATATGATTTTTAAATTTCATATTGAATTAATATTTACTTAATATAATCTAAAATGGGCTATTTGGTTATTTTATAAAAATATTTACTCACATTTAAATAGTATTTCACAAAAATAAATCCTTTATATTCAATTGGTTTATATTTTCAAATATAGTTAATTTGGTAACCAATTAATAATTATATAAAAATGTGAAAAAATATATTCATAATTAATATAACATTTATCCTTCTATCCATTGTAATGTGTAGTTAATAACTACTACATAAAATGATAATATTAATAATATTTTTTAGTATGACTCTATCTTGTGTGCAACATACTATTTTTTTAGAAACCCATTATTCTACGTCGAGTATGCTATCAATCATAGAATACCTTTTATGGTACAACCAAGAAATAATTCATAAATATTAATAAATATGAAAAACTTTTATAGTCTATAATAACCTGTGATGTTACATCCTCCCCCTATTTTAAATTTCATCCTCATAATTACAAAATTTGTCTTGATAACTTCATTGAAATAAGACATCGAAATAAGAGTCAATAAGGCATCCACTTAAAAAGAAAAAAAGAAAAATGGTCATCCTTGAAAATAAAAACTAAGATTTGATGTAGGAAAACATGTATATGGATGAAAAACTAAACGTCATGTACTCATGGGGAGTGGTAGAAAACCTGATCAAGAGAATGTTAAGAATCAAAAAACCACAAACCTGTGATGGGATAAATGGTCTTTGAATTGATTATAAGGTAAGTAAACTGAAATGTTTTTTTAATATCATTTTCATTGATTTGAATAATTATATTTCTACCTTGAAAAATATAATCAGGAATTTTACTTATTTATAAAGTCAAGTTTCATTTTTTTAGTTGAATTCTTCCACAAATTCATCTTTTCTCTAAATGATGAGTATTTAAGATGAAATGTTCTTGAATGAATCTAATTCATGGGAATAAAATAATCCAAAAAAGATTAAATATCTATTTTTCAAATCGGGAAACATTAACCAAAACCATGAAGATATGATAATCTAATATAATTCCTCCAATATAATAAACCCTCAAATAAGAAAGAATACTTCCAATCTCAAAATTTCAAATGTAATACGCATTGTTCATCATATGCCATTTAATAAATAAATCTCCATAACAATCCTAAAAAATATTATAAATAAGATTAAATCATAAATATAAATAATATTCAATCAAATAATTTTCCAAGATATGTTCTAACATTTTACTCAAAATAATATCAACCACACTTAATGTCTCATACCAAAAATGAAATTTTCCAAAATCACATATTATCTAAGATAAGTTAATAACTTCCATAAATAACCCAAATCACCATTGGTTCACAATATGAACATAGATAATTCAAATATAAAATCCAATCCTTACTCCCCAAATAAAATACCATAGAATTTTATTTTCATTATTCTTATAATGTTCCCAAAATATTGAACGTCTTCAAAAATAAAATTTATCACTTAATCCTCGAATAATTTTCCAATACCAAAAATATATATTTGACAAAAAGTATGTTCACGAAATAAAATTTTCATAATTCCATAAACTCATTTAATTGAAAATAAAATGTCTTAATAACCAGGGAATTCACGTAATCCAGTGGTAAGTGATGGACCCTTTTCACCCTTTGCTTGTGGGACCGATTCCTACTGTATTTCCCGACGTGACCTATAATCACCCACCCCGTGGGTTTTTATTTTTCATAAATCTATATAATTTATTTGTCATTTAGAAAATTATATCATAAAAAATAAACTTAACATTTTTAATCACATATTTTATCTATTGATATTCATTTTGAAACCTATAATTTAATACCCCATAAATACCTCGAAATCAAGGATCATATAAACCCAAAGGGTTCTATATAATTATTTGTATAAAAGAAAAGATATTTCTGACTGAATTTCGTTTACATATATCAAATATTTTGTTTAACCATATTAATTTTTTTTCAAAGTAACCCCACAATTAAAAATAATTAATACTTTTAAACATTTCATCATCTAATAATATAAAAAATTCATAAGCCCCATATATTCATTCAACATTATCCTAGTTCTTATAACCATGATTTTCCATGTTATTCCTTAATACTACTTTAATATTAGGAAATCACTAATCGTGTTCTAAGATTCAATAATTTTATAACATGATTCAAGAAATAATCCATACCATTAATATAACATTCTCAGTTTACTCATCTTCAAATAAATTGTAATTAAGTATTTATAAACATGTATTTTTAAATTCATACTGACCACATTCCAAAAAATTCTTCATAGGACATATATTTTCATAATGTCCATACTAAAAAGATTGCAAACATTCAACTGATAACCCAAAAATAACTTTTTTATCTTTCTTGTATGTAACTGAATTCTTCCTTTATCCATAGAATGTTATTTCTTTATAACCTACACTGCCACAACAATAAAATCTTCAGGTCCCAATTAAACAACTTCCTAGGTGTTTCATTTTTCTTCCCTAATACATAAGTCATGAATATAAATATATTTATGATCAATATTAATTAAACTTCATTGCAGATTTGTTTCTCTAATGTATGATGCATTTGGAAAATAACCAATGTTCAAGTTGTTATTCATTACTCCATATATTTGGTTTAGAATAACCATGAGATTTTTCAGTGAATCTATGATTTCATTCATTTTCTTATTTTAAGAACCACCACATTTTCCTTCACATATATAGTTACTCTAGTGCCTATGGGATCTAATTATTTACTAAAACCAAAAAGGGTAGTGATATTATATCAATAAAATATTCTTATACAAACTTATGGGGATGATTAACATTATTATATCCATATTTTGGTTATCTCATCCTCATAAAATTTATCTGAAATAACTATGAATATTTCTATTATACTAACTGTTTTGGTATATATAACATGTATCTTATCATTAAATAACACCATAACATCTAATGTTATCTAAACCGACCTTTGATACCAACTATATGTCTCAACCATAAAAATTACATAATCTTGAGTTATGTCAATAATTTTATTTTATTTACATTTAAGGATATTTTCATGCTTATAGATATAGATAATTAGGCCACATCTTATATATAAAAACCCATAGAAATACAATGTGGACACTTCCCATAGTAACCATTTCTAGCATAAAACAAAATCATTTAAAATTAAACGTGTTTTTTTTATGTTTTTATAAAAACATTTCCATTATCACACCATGGACTATATTACTCATTAAATCCTATGAAAAATATTTCAAAACATAGGATGATAAAAAAAATTCTTATTAAGGGATATATAAATTAAAACGGTCACTCTTGTGACGACATGTAAACTATGAAAACATTATCATAAATTAAAAAATTTCACCTTTAAGAAGTATTTATTACACTTCATGAATATAAGTTAGTCTCTTACTTTTTTTAAATCAATAGATTACTATAATCCCAATGAAAGAAAACTATAACATATAATGTTACCTTGGGACATAACCATACTTAAATTGAACAACCATATGGTCAACTTCCACACATATCACTAAATAGAATATCCATACGGCCGACTTACATACCCAATGCATTGGAGGATATAATGTAACCACCAATCAATGGATTATCATGGATCCACCCATATTTGGTTCAATATATAGCCACCCTTATTTTTTTATCTCTTAAAAATATTAAGGATTATTATGAAAGTGTAATATCATTCAATGGTTATGGTGGGTGGGAAGTCATGGTGACCACATACATTAAATTTTTTTTTCATTATATAAATAAAGTAAAACACTTCATATAAAAAGATTCTTTAAAAAATATTTTAATGAGAATAAAAATATATAAAAATTTCCTTTAAAATCTTTTTAGATCCATGTAATTAATATACAAATTAAAATCATAATGAAAATAATTTTGTAATAAAATATTTAAACATTCAAGGTATTCCATACCATATTAAACATTTGAATCTAATCTACATGAATTAATAAATTATCCACAACATTAAATAACATTACTATAGATAAAATATGGTTAAAAAATGTTGTAGTTTTTGTATATACACCTTATAGAAAAATAAAGGTTCATAATATCAAGAAATGTCTAAAGGAAATGAAACTGAGATGAAGTCCCTTACTATGAGTCTGACACATCACGTACATCTGTATTATTCTTGAATTGTAAATTTTGGTTAATTTATAATTTATTGAGACCCTTTTCATGTTTATTATTTATTTTATATTAATTATTACCTTGAATAAATATTACAAAATTATTTAAGTTCATATCAATAATTTATTTGATATTCAGTACTTGAGTTAAAAATGAACATAGTATGATTTCAATAGTATATATGGACATAAATCCATAATATCTACAAATATATTCAGAAAAATATCATCATATATATACATAAATTATAACCTTAAATTAATAATGAACAATTTTATAATCATAGAGACGGTAATCCATACATACGCATGAGAATCATTGTACATTTTTCATTGATCATTATGAAAAGAATTTAAGTATTATTTTATATTTATTGAATTATTATAACATCAATAATTTGATATTATTAATTTAAATATACATATATATATATATCTCTTAAAATTGATATAATGAATAAAAATGTTTCATATCGCTCTGTGGATGTGATAGTTCACATGTATGTAGGAACAAAATTATCATTTTTCTGCACATATAATTTCTGAATGTAATTGATATATAGAATATTGATATAGTGATTAATATTTAATGAATATAAAATATAAACACTAATTGTATTATTATAACAAGTCATTAGATACGGTTACACAAAATGAATTAGATCAGTTCATGGAGTTGATAATTCACACATACAAAAAAATGATTAATTCATTTCCCATTTGACATATGTGTAGATGGATTTATGACATAATTTTAACATAATAATAACTCAGTATATTTAGGATAAATTAGTTATTATTTAATCCTGGTTGAATTATTCTTTAATGGAGTAAAAGAAGAAATAAAATTGAGATACTTAAAAAATGGAATCCACTTCCATAGTTTATCACCATTGAAGTAGACCTTGGGTCCTCTAAGGAGGGTGTTACATATAAAATAGTACCTCAATAATGTGGGGTGGGATTATAGTAAGGGTTCTAAGAATAGATTGGAAGATAAAAAAGGTTTTTTTATGTTGAGTAATAGAGATGAATGGGTGTCTTTTTATAAGAGAGAGGGGACCTTTGAAAAGATTAATGTATTTATTTATTTTAAATTAAATTTATGTTAAAAATGTTCAAAATATTATTTATTTAGAATATGAGATGTTATGGGGTTAAATATTCATCATTTAATTAAAATTAGGCATGTTTTGAATATTGTTTAATCCATATCTTTTTGTTTTAACCACATTAAACTCTTACAGAGTTATCAAGAAGAATGTTATAAGAGGATAATTTGTGATATTATAAATATGAATATTGTTCATGTATAAATTAATAACATTTATAAATACCATTCTATGGTATTTGAAGTAATGATAATCTAAAAGGAACTATGAGGAAAAAAACTTCATTTCAATTTCCATTTAATTTGGGAGATTATAATGTTATAAACCTAATTTCATTTTTATAGTGTATATAAATTCCCATAGACATGTAATAACAATATTATTTAATATGTAATGCTATTTTTTTAATTTGAATTATTTCAACCAATGACATTTTTCATAAATGTTATCATGTGGTAAATATTTTTATAACTAATCTTCTTTTCTTTGAGTTATAGTACTTCTTCATTGTTTTTGAAATTATATGATTATTTGTGTAAATACTTTTGACTATCTTATTTTGTAATTACAATTTTTATAACATCACTCAAATTATATATATATATTCTTTTCAATGATGATTTATCACTTCAACATTATGATACTATTAAGGGGAATTTTTGCCAATCTCATTTTAATTAGGATCTCTTATGTGTGAATTTACAATGAAGGAAATAATTTTATTATTGTCTAATATACCCATTACATTTTCAAATCCAATTTTTATTTATGAAATTATAAGTAAATATTTCCAATCTACTCTCTTTTTAAATTGAAAAGGTTATGAATTTATTTAATAAAATTCATCATTATTCTATCATCATATGGAAATATTTTTTTATTCTAAATCCATATTTTTTTAAAAAATCATTAATATTTTTGAAAATTTATAAATTATTTATTGAATAATCTTTTAAAAATTTTCCACATTTAAAAAATTGTTTTGAAATAACTCTTTCTGTCATTTTCCAAATAAAGAATTCATTGATTTTACAAAAAAAGTGAAATCACTCTATGTTTTATCATGTACAACATGAACGGAATTTCCAACCAACATGAAATATAAAATCATTAAAGAAAACATTATAATATTTATACATTGTTTTGAAATAATTTTATTTTTGAAATATTTTTTGCACATGTGTTTTAAAAAAAACAATTAATGTGAAAAGGTTACTTACCTTAAAACATTTTAATAACATTTTTATTGTATTTTATTTCATCAAAGAAATAAATAATGTTGTGTACTTATCATCCACTATGGAAATTTCATATAGATAATATACCCACTAATTCTATGGTTGGTTTGCAATTTCATTAACCTAGGAATATATTGGAATTCTCTTTCAAGGTTAATTTTTGTAATCATTAACTTTACCTATAAAGATTTACATCCATGGTATCATTGGACATTTAATTTCCCTAAAATGTGAATCATATTTATAATAGATATAATTATTTCAAAAACCATATATTATTTGTAAATATTGTTTTTTATTTAGAATATTAGATGATTGATTTTAAAAAATATTTTTAATTTGTATTTCTTTCACGATATGAAATTTTATTGAAAAGGAATATTAGTTCCAGAATAAAATTGGTCATTCAATACATGAGGAATACACTGAATATTAAAATATTTACGGTTTGTAGTAATATTTATCCCCAATATGAATAGGTATTCTCATTATATGAATAAGTTGTATTGACTTAGTTGAATGGGTTTTTGGGGTATTCCTACACATCAATTTTAAACTATCTTGTGAGTGGTATTAACATTAATGGTATCATAATTCCTAAGATCATGAAATATAATAAGTAAAAACATCCTTTTTTAAGAATTATGGTATTATAATAATTCATATTGTTAAAATGGTATTATCTATATATGAATTTCAAACTAATTATATTGTCAAATTTAGTGGGATTTTATTGAATTACCTTTCCTTATTGAATACGCCTTATCATATAATCCAGGCATTTTTCACAATGGTATAATCTATGTATTTATTTAATTCTTAATTTTTTGATTAAAGGTAAAAAAATTAGTTATTTACCATTCTATATTCTTTATTCATTATCTAATCAGTATTTTAATGTTATTTATTAAATTAAATGTTGTTTTAGATATTTCCATTCCATATTAACTATTTGAAATAGATTAGACTTCAATTAATGTTGATATCATCTGATTTACGTAAATATTACTAATCATTTGATAAGATCAATTTTTTCACTTTTTTAATAATTCTGGAAGTTGAAATTGAATGATATATAAGGATATTCTAGTTGGAATAAAGCTATTGAAAAAAAATTATGTTGTAATTTTTTCCACTGTGATATGGGAATCATGTTTGTATCATGATTATCAAGGATACTAAACTATATGGTATTTTGATATATAACTACAAGTGTCTTATGAAAATATAATAGTATAGGCACTGACTATAGGTTATTGGGTTTTGGTTGAATTTTTTATTTATTATAGGATGCTTAGTTCAAACCTCAGGATCTTGATTTAGGGAAAAATAGATTAGGGAAAATAATATAATGTTTGAAATTAAGAAGAAGTATAGAACATATTAAACATTTCATAGGGTATATATTATGTTATGTTTCAATGAAATATGGCCCTATATTGATACTAAATGTGTATGGGATTCTGGAAAATATTTACCTATGGGTAATAACATTGGTATAAGTGTTTTGTTCTCGACTAAAGCATTACCTAGTACATGTAAATGATCCTTAATAAACACCTATATTGATATTCCCAGGGGATATTTTTTGGATAATTTATATTATCCATTTAAACCAATATGATGGATTTGAATAGATAATTATAATTAATATATTCAATTATACATATTTAGTCTTCTATTGAAAATAAGGTGTCATGATTTCGAGATCATATTAATGATTATATTGTTTTCCCATAATGATTTTTGGATTTTGTTAATGGTTGGAAGCAGATGGAATCATTATATCGATAATCAATATGTAAAATTTGGTCACTATAATAAACCAAATGAGATGATTACATGAGTGGAAGATATAATCATTTTTCAAGATTAGTAATATAGAAATTTTATTAAAGACATATACCTTAACAAACTATTGTACTCCACAATGTAGGGATGTATGGAGTACAAAAATTGATCCAGAGGTTGAAACCATTGATGGTAGGAGGCTTGATTTACATCATGTATTAAAATGGAATGAGACACCAAAGAATGTGTCTCAATGAAATGATAACTTTTTTTAAAATTGTAAAATAGTGTAATAATGAATAGAAGTTCTATGGAAAAATAAAGACAATGAAGAAAGGAAATGAATTTCATCATAGGGATCCATTTATATTTTGTTGTCTAAAATGGTGTGAATAGAGAATTATCTGAGTTAATTCCTACTTCTATATGTTAATTCCAAAAATATGGATGGAAAAATATTGAAATTAAATATATAGAGTTAATTAATTGGATTAATTTAATACCCACTTATCTTACAATATATTTATTATTAAATAAATTCAATCTCTTTGAGATCTAGCAGAACATGAAACCCAGAGTCTAAATGAATGATAATATCGAATAACAGTGTGACATATAAAATAAATTTGAGGGAATTAATATTAATAATTAAATTATGAATATTATGGTAATATATTTATTACAAATAAAATAATAACCATTTAAAATAATATTAAATGTTTTCAGAAAAAACTAAATTTTTATAAAATATAGTTTAATCTCGCTTTGTGAACAAAACATAAGAGTAATTTATTGTCAATTTTCTAAATATCGTTTCATAAAAATATGTTAAATTTCATATTAATAATATAAAAATGATCATCAGTTAATATTTATTTATTCTTATGAAATGATTCATTTTATGATGAATATTGAAAAATAATGCTTTTATTGAAAATCATATCTTCCTATAAATTATATGAAGGCATAAATTATATTTTAAATTAATTTTAATGTAATAATATTTCAATTATATAAAAATTTAGTTGATTTATTTCATGGGAATAAATTATTCAATAAATTTGGATATTATATCTATCTACACATATGAAATGTTTCTCTTTAGAAACATGCTTTTTCGTCGCCTCAACAGGTGTAAATTTAAAATGAATTTTGTGAATCCTTCGAATGGTATTTTTAAAAATATATGCAATATTTGAAATCACAGTTATTTATACTTTAAAAAGTGATAAGATTAATTTTTTACAATATTTAATAGTAGTAAAAGTTAATATTAATTACCATGATTAATGTTAAAAATGATTTACATGGGGGTTAAATATAAAAGATTTGAGTTAAAATGGTCAAAAAACATCTATGAAAAAAATTTCATGGACCTATTTAGTCCTTATGACCTATATGGTTCTTTAATAAATCATTAATTAAGATTAATTAAAGATAAAAACGTGGATATGATGGATTATTTGAAAATTTTCCATCTATGTCCCCCCCACTCATATAAAATGCTCCCCTATCAATCTATCATCACATTCCCAAAGTCATTTGGTTCTACCAATAACTACCCAAATAAAATCCTTAGTACTCTAGAAAACATAATGAATATTTTTTGATCATAAAACAATATTAAAAAGGATTATGTTGCAAATGTAAATTTGTTTTCTGAAAAAGATGTAATGTTCTTACATAAGAATTTTAATATTTTTTTCCGATTCAACATCTTTCAAATAATATTAGAACAAGATTATATAGTATCATTAGTATATAATATATAATTATAATCTATTTTTATATGTAAATAAATTATATCTGTATAAACATCTATAAAATAATAAATGGAAACATTGATTGTGTGTAATGTTGATAACCACCTCATGAAATGATGTAAAATGTTTTTAATCATTGTCTTTTAAGGCTAGTTATATGTATTGATTTAACATATATATATATATATATATGATATTTTTTAAATAATTATCCCTCTATAATTATAATATCAATGATTTATCCTTTTCATCCATTATATTTTAAATATGAAAACATCACTCGTGTGTGTCGTAGACTTCCGCCTCACAAATTGATCTGAATCATTTTTTGCTTACTCATTACATTGAAAGTAATATTCATAACATTGATGAAAAAATATGATATATATAACATGATATTGAATCTATTAAACTAATATATCACCCAATTCTGTACCATTTCACCTGTTAAATAAATAATAGGGTCTCTCATGTGCACGTACGACCTACCGTCTCTACAATGCGATCTGATTTATTCTCCATGATCAATTTAAATAATGATTCTAGATATGTATATAATTAAAAAATTATATCTATTACATTTATATGATTATGTACAAAATTTTAAAATATAATATGGATATAAACAATAAGATTCATTAAAAAACAACCATAAAGAGAAAAAGGAAATTTGCACTACAAACTATGAAAATAATGAAATACTCTTAACTGTCGGGTGGTAAAATGCTATTATATATCTATATATATATATATATATGATATTATAAATTTGAATATGGTTTTGGTTTTGGTATAAATTAATAATATTTTGTTCTTTTATAAAATATGTTACAAAATTTTTAACCAAAAACAATCAATTAGATATGGGACCTCATCACAATTTCCCTTTATTGAGGCATATTATAATGTTATGAATATATTTTCTTTTTTATAGAGCATATATATTAACCCATTCACATATAATATCAATGTTTATCAATAATCTATGAAATTAAATGTATGTAGTTTAATTATTTATTCAATTATATTTGTCTTAATATTTCCTAAGTTTTAAGTAATTTCAAAACTCAATTTCATTTCATTGGGTCGTGTTATTTATTATTGTATTTGACATTATATGATTATGTGTCTAAATGATTTTGACTATAATAAATTTTTAATACTATTTTTATATGTGTATTTACATTTTATACATATAATATATTAGTTAATTGACTTTCACATGAATTTTATTGTCCTTGTGAGGGTTTATTTTAAAATATACTTTTAATTGGGTTTGTTTTTGTATGAATTTACAATGACGGAAATCATTTTTTAATTTTCTAATATAACCACATATTTTTACCCTACTTTGGTTATTCAAGAAATTATTATGAAATATTTCCATTCTCCTCTATTTCTTTCTTTAAATGATTTATTTTTCTAAATAAAATCCAATATTATTTTTCACTTTTGTTGAAAATAATTTTTGTCCAAAAAATATGTTTTTTAAAAACCTTTTCCAAATTGTTTGAAAAATTTTAAAATTGTATATTAATGAAAATTTTCCCATGTATTCATTTTTACAAGAAATAAAATAAAAATAATCATCATTTAATTTTCATAGAAAGGCCCATTTAGATTTTATTAATAAAGGTAATGGAATATTTATATTAACTTGTACTGTATTAAATGAATTTTCTTAAATGATAAAAAAAATTAATGCGCAAAATCTAGGTTCACATGGTTATTATGAAAATAATGTATTTTCAAAGTATTTATGTACTTTTAGTTTTAAAAATTTTTTAACGAGAAAAGAGAATATTCATTAAAAATGATTTAATAACATTTTTTTGTTATTTCTATTCATTAATTAAATAAACCATTTATAATACTTATCACACATTGGGGATATGTTGTATTATTCCATCCATATTATTTAACTATATGGTTTATTATTATTTTTACTAGGTAACATATTGTTATTATCTTTCGAAATAAATATGTATAATCCCCAACATTCCCTCGAAATAATTAATTCAATGTTATCATTAGACATTACAATTTCCTAAAATATCAATATTATTTAACATGGATATTATTATTTCATAAATTTCATTACATTCTATGATATGGTACTTTTCATTTAATGTTATATGATTTATTGTGGAATTTATTGTTAATCTATAATGCCTACTTGATTCCAAAATTTATTGATAATGTATATTAGATCATAAATTAAATAGATCATTAGATATATGAGTAATATGTTGGAATTAATATATATGTGGGTTATGGTTCATGATATCCCCTTATTTCATCTATAGTATCATGAGATAAATTAGTTTGATAACCATAAATTAATTGGTTTTTTGTGTATACCAACTGATCAGTTTTAAAAAATCATTTGAATCTTCATGATTTTTGACATATCCTGATTCCTAATATCCTAAAATATAGTAATAAATAATTTTTTTCTTTAATAATTCTATTATTATTATCCATGATATTATCACAATTATATTCCCTCTAGATGCATTTCATTATTAGTGTAATGATTAAATGGATTTGTTTATATTTACCATTGAAAACTAATTAGTCTCTATCTAATTATTTGTGATATGTTTTTAATGATGTTATATATAGATTTATTTCATTTTCATTATATTTATAAAATGGGATGTGTTTTCAGTTATTTACCTTTCTATATTGACAATTATTTATCTAATAACTATGGTCAACTTATTGATTAACTACCTTCTCTGTTAAACTAGTAACCTCTTTTATACTGAGTATTCTTTATTTATAAATCTTAATTTAATGATGACATATTTTATTTTACATAACTATTATTGATCATTTGAGAACACCATTACTATTTTTTCTATTCCAAAGATTATCAAAAGTTTACTATGAATGATATTAAAGGAAATTATAGAGGGAATAATGATACTCAATGTAACTAAAAAGGATAAAAATATAAAGGAGTATGGGGTATAGAGGATGTGTGAAATTGATGAAATTTAAAATTTTGGGTTTTGATTCCTGTTACAAAATTTGAATCCCCAAAACCCTTTTCCCAAATTTCATAATTGATTGTGTTTAATTAAATGTATTCATGATAAATAAAATTTAATGGATATTTGAAACATACATTGTTCTTCTGATGTCTTTGGTTTCAATCTCTCACCACCTACATGTCATGGTATAAATTAACCATCCTAGGTTTCCTTTAGATCATCTACATTTTTTAATAAAGTAATGGATCATCTATCTATTTTTTTTAGTTTCTAGCATGGGAAATTGAATCACTTTTTGATGTCCATTTATTAATGTGAAGAACTAGGACTCAGTCGACAATTTTAGAATTATCCAACCATTTTATTTTTCCTGATTCTCTGTTTAAGAACAACAGAGGAAAGGATAATATATCTTATCTCACAGAATTAGTCCAAATAGTGGATATACCAATTGAGGAGGCTAAAACGAGAATTTATACCTAGGTAATACTTTCCAAAATATTACATTATACTCTTGAAAGTATAAAATTTAATATTAGACCATTTTGAACACATTTGACATAAAAGATTTTCATAAATGTCCCAAATATATTATCACTCACTTATAATAATATAATAGGTTATGGGATAAAATAAAAACTATTTTGTTTACATGTAATCTCCCTTAATAATTTAACGAGCCCTTAAAATCCATTTTTCATTTGAAATATTATATTTTCTCACAATAACTTTTTTAATCAAACAACGTTTTAATACCCTAAAAAATAAGCTCATCCATTATTATTCAAAAAATTAATTATATAATTGAATTATTTTTACGAGTGATCATTATTAATAAGAATTTATCAAGGCCCCAAACATAGGGCCCCATTCATCCTAAACTCCCATTTATCCAAAAAGGATTAACTTCAGGATACACTTAGTGTCATACTCAATAGGTCTGCATCATAATAGAAATGGGTACAACCCAAATACCAATAGTAGAGTATAGAAGCCTATCATGGACCCTAATGAGATAAGTAATTTCATATCCACCACTACCTAAATAAAACATGTTTTTTGAAGTATAATCTATTTTTATCACGATAAAAAATAAAGAAATATTCACACTTGTGTGATTATCCTTGTGTATATTTAAATATTTTATGAAAATCCTACTAAGAAACCTTCGTGTACAATGGTCATGTACTTAATTAATGTACTTACATCCTAGAAAACCAAGGCCTATGAGATAACTCTTTTTTAATTCAGAAGTAAAAAATTATTTATTAATCACTCAACCTATTCCATGTAACCAATGATGCACCCAATACATGTAACCAACCAATGAAATCATGTTAATGATTTTTTCCTTGAATATATGTTCACAATAAAATGGTACACAATGATAATAATTTCACGTACTTACACTAATAGGCATGTTCATAAATGATATAGATTTTATAAAATTATTATATTTGGCCAACAAGATTATATACCTCAATAAATGTAATTAATGACACATTGATTGATATTTTTTCATGTTTTTGTAATTAATTTAACTTTTATATTTTAAATTACTTGATAAATTAGTAAGAGTTAAATATGGTTAAAAATATAAGTATTAAACAATTTTTAAAATTTATCTATTTTTAATTAGAGGGTAAGTATTCCACCCCTTAACATATTTACCTTTAAATAAATCATCTTGGGACCATTTTGAACTCAAATATAATTTCCATTAATTTAATATTTGTTATTATTTCTAAGGTGCCTCTCCCATCTCTTGTAAAAATACACTCAATACTTTCTATTACTCACACATCCAAAACCTTTTGTATTGGAAAATCTCTACACAAAACCCATCATAAAATCCATCCCCACATTCTTGAGGCCTTTTATTGTCAAAATATACTCCTTGGTGGGGTTAAGGTGTTATTAAATGTTGATAAACCGAGGAAGAGGTGTCCTTTTTCTTCATGTATTCCAACTTTATTTATTCATCCACTTTGCTTAAATCCCCTTCAACTATTACGAAATAATAAATCTAGTATTCTAAATATATTGAGATTTTATCATTTTAATATAATAAACTAAATCAACCTAAACATCCATTAAATGGTAAATTAATTAATCGTTCGAGATTTCGTGTGAACTATCACCTCCATGATCTGATCAAATACCTTTTCCATAATCGTCTCTCAAGATTGGTTATAATAATTGAATTAATTTTCATAATTTTTTATCCCTAAAATATTAATAATTATATTATTATATGAATTTATATATTATTTAAATAAGTTAATATATATTTTTATTTATTATATAGTACTTTTGGATGCATTTGAAAAAATGGGGTACACAGGTAAGGGTTGTGGATCTCAACATTGTTTCATTAAGATATGATTCACATCACCAATTTTTCTTATTTTAAGTATAAATTTGAATTACATATTTCGTAAAAATGTTATTTAAATTTATTATATTTTAAAATACAACCCATGTTATATCTTCAAAATATTTTAAATTCAAAAAATTATAGTCTTAGAAGGTTTATGCTTAAGTGAAATTCCATTTCATTGAGTTATTATGTTTCATCTTGATCATCTAGTTTCTAGGATTTATTTGTTAAACAAAAATATTTTTATATTTAATTTATAATAATATATGTGGTATATGATATTAAATTAAATTATCTTACCTTTATGAATTTCTTCCTAAAAAAATATCTCATTGTTATGAATATTTATCATCATCTTTAATAGCAGTAACCCCTCCTTGTCTATAATCTTCCTTCCAAAAAATGTTCTCCTTTTTAATTAAAAACACAATTATTTTTCTCCCTCATGATTCCTTAATATTTAAATTCCTTAATATTTAAAATCATGTTTTATTATCCTTTTTATGAAGTGTGATTCCAAAAATGGTGTTTTGAAACCATAAAAGGGAAATCATGAAACCACCCTCTTTATTTCGTGCTACACAATCCCGTTATTATTATCCCCTTATCTAAATATTATTCTCATGAATTTTTTATATATACTATATATATTTTCCATATATATATACCTATTTTACTATACCTTTATTATTTTAGGTTAAAATATGATTTATGTTATCTAAAAAATTCCTACATTTATGTAAACCTCACTTACGAGAACATTTAAATTTATTAATTAATGAAATATTTCACCACTATAAAATATTTTTTACAATAAAAATATTTTTAAAACCATGATTATTCTAGAGAAATCAAATCTTGGTCAATTGTATGTTGTTAAATCATAAACTATTTAAATCCATAAAAGATCATATGATTAGTTTGAAAAGCATCTCTTATGCAGTTAATTATTATTCTATCTTCATCTTGATCTTTATAATGAATTTTAAAAAATTTTAACATAATGAATAAGATATATATTCCCTTGTTAATATATGAACGTATAAAATTACTAAATTCCTTCTTCCCTTGGTAATTCATTTGATATGACATTCATTTATGCTTTGAGATAAGATAATAATACCATCTTTTTTCTTCAGGGTTTTAACATGATTATAGTGACTACATGCCTTCTTTTCCATAAGAGGAATACACATGACTATATATATATATATATAATTAGATTCTAATTATATTATGGTAGAACTATAATTAAATATCCCTACAATAAATTGGGTTTTGTCTTCATCTCATGAGATAATAATTACAATGCACGAGGAGTTAACCTAAGAATGGTATGTAATCTAATAGGTGGGAGAAATTTATATAGCCCTCTAAAGCATTGGTTAACACATAACATATCAATATATAATATAAATTGGACCGGAGAGTGAAAAAAATCTACCATGGGACACTACCCACTGAATTTATGTGAATGGGGAGTGAAACCAATCCACTATGGGACTATATACACTATGTTTATTGAAATGAGGAGTAGACCCAATCCACCATGGGACTATATCCACTATATTTATGGTAATTGGGATTTTAAAAAAACTAATATGGGTTTCCATCCACTATTTTTATCTTGTTATTGAGACTCCCATTCAGATATTTATTTTATGTTTTATGTTGTTTCTACATATTTATTATTATAACATAAGACTCTATCCATTATGAAAGCCACAACAGTGAGCCTTTAGTTATTATTCTTATGGCATGATTTTGATTTTTTACACATATTTACAATTACATTATATTATAATATAATTATTTATTCCATGTTAACACTCTTATATCATACTCTTATCCCATGATATATAATTTTTCATTTGAGATTATAGGATACAATATAATGGAATATATATAAATCTTATTTCTAATGTTATTTTTAATAAAAAATATGTCACTTTTTATTATTATATTATATTATTATGATCTTACATGTGATTAAATATAGATAAGATTTCCCATTATGAGAATTTAATCTCTCCCTTCCTTATAATTCTCTTCCCCAGGTTATGAATATTGGTATAACTTATGAAAATATATATAAGGGTGTCTAGAAATTTTCAATTATATAGATAAGTACACATGTTTTTTAAAAATTTTTTCCAATGAAGTTGGTATTCAATGTCACTAAACAAATAGGGTCATTGAGATATATGATATTTTTTATAATTCTAATCATTATCATTTTTTAATAATGTAAAATACCTATTTTTTAGCTTAGTTCATTATAGTTGGTTTCAAAGGTGGGTTTAGTTATTTATGGGGAGTGGTCTAGTTATTTTTTTGTATTAGTCTTAGAAAATTTTCATAAAATCAATATGGATATGTCTATTATACTTGTCAAATTATATTATAACATATTGAAATTTATGTAATGTTAACATTGTGTGGATTTTCTATAAATAGTATCCATGGTTGGATAATACAAGTGGAAAAAACCTCTAAAAAGTACGTATATATGTTTGGTAACCCTAAAATGGGTATAATTGCTATTAAAAAATTTGTTACCCTATTCATGAAAAAAATTCCTTACCACAGACCAGGTTTGACTCTCCTAAGAGATATTATTTGAACAATAAAAATTTATTTAAGAGCCATTATGATAGAATTATTATGTCAAGAAGTTAGTGTAACAACCATAGTATTATTAAAATTGGTCAATTTCATAATATATATTATAGAATTATATTTATGATATGAATTTTATGTGAATTTTTATTTAAAAGCTAGAAAAATTAAATTCTAAATTGGGGTTTCATGCATTATATTATTTTATTTAAGGGATTTATTTAAAAAATATACAATTTAAATTTGAAAAAATGAAAATAATTTTTGAGATTAATATATAAAAAATATATTGGTTTTATGTTTTTAGATTTTATGAAAAAGACAAAACTTTTATTGAATATTAAGAATAGTTATTTTTATTTAAAACTATAATTAATTATAAAGAATTTATGACTCAAATTATACATTATATATATATTTTTATATTTCAATAGTTACTGTAGATTAAAAATAATATAATTATGTTGTTTTTAATTAATATTATAGTCGAATTTGGTAAACAAAATTATACTTAAAACTGAATTTTACTAAAAAATATTTTATCACATTTAATGAGTTTCATTTAATATTATATTCCAAAAAATATTTGAATTGAATCATGAAGAAATGATTCCATATTTTGAATTAGTAGGACTATATGTCGTAAATAGTTTCCATTTTGTTTTATTTATCAACAATAATTTTAAGGGAAAAATCTCCTTGGTAAGGGTATAATGGGTAAAAATGGTTCAAACCATGAAATGAGGTCTCAAAATCAACCCAACACATGAATTTATAACATTTAATGAGATATTGTGGACCATATCCCTCAGAAATTATAATAAATGGGATTTTATCATGTTTACATTTTTAGTTGCATTTATAATATTTTAACTAATGAAATTTGCATAATATAACTCTCTTGTTTTTAATTTCTCTTATATGGTCACATAGCGATAACAAAAATTATCAACAAATCCTAAATGTTATAGTGAGAATAATGATTTTTTTTATAATTGTAAATTATTTATTATTTTCAATGATAAAATATGTACCTCAATTTCTTCCACAACACCGACATAGGGCATGTCCAATCAATAGAAATATCAAATAAATTATTTTATAAACTCTAAAAGTAATATTTGGTCAGTGGGTTATATTTTTAAAACTATTTTATAGATTAATATTATATAGAGAATAATGTGGAATGTTTATATTCTAATTTCATTCATAAATCAATCTAATTATATACATATTAATTTAACAGTTCAATAAATTTATATTAATGATATTTTAAAATAAATAAAATTTAATTAAATGATTTAAATTTATAATAGTATTATCTTCTGCCTAGTGAATTTTATTTGGTCAATAAAATAAAACATTTTATATTTATGACCTAGATTTCTATTTATATTCATAACATTGGTTTCTATAGAGTAAATTTTTTAATACCATTTTAATCATCAAAATTGATAACTGAGGATAAAACTAATAGGTATTGGTGAAAATATCCCCTAAAAACATAAAAATTTTATTTAGTGATTTGATTTTGAAAAATCATAATAACAAAAAAGCTGAGTCAAAGTTAAATCCTCTGACCTTTTATTAAGAAAGGAAATGTAAATTGAAGAAGTACAATAAGAAATAAAAACCAGTTACATGTCATAAAAGTCATCCCCCTCTCCACAACAATTATATATAACTTCATCCACAGTTGCTAATTCCCATGCAGAGCTGTCATAGTGCTTCATGACCTTCATATACTTCAATCTAAAATTCAGGTTCCCTAAAGATAACAACTCCATAGATGATTTCCTGATAGAAGACCTAGTTGACACCGGCTTTGGCAAGTTATAATAAACCTTCCTCGTTTTTATTTTAACTGTGGCAGGTTCCCCATTTAATGATTTTTTCTTCCCATACTTGACAACATCACTAAAGGAAGGCCAAGATATATCAAAAATATTTTCTTTGACAAATCATAATAATATATTATAATTATATAAATTTTTGTTATATTTAATTGAGAATTACTTTTAATCTATTTCATACTTTATGTAATACTAAGAGTTTCCCTATGCTCACTTTTAAAATGGATCACATTCTCTTCTCTTCCTTAGACCTTTTGAGTAGCCCAAATTGGCCAAAAAGTACCCAATTATCTCCCCAACTTCACTCCCCACTTCTTAGATGTATTTTTTTATATGAAAAACATCTGAGTAAGGATTTTGGTGTAAATATACAGAGGTTGTTTGATGAAGAGGAATAGTTTTCAACTGAGTGTTTTTTATTTATTTCTACATCTACCTTATTCAAATACTCCTCAACCATGATTAAAAAATAACATAATTATATTACATAAATAAAAATGTTATTATGTAAATTTTATGACATATATTCATCTATAATTTTACAAAAATAAAAGTTGATTGATAAATTTTAAGGTGATCGATGTTGGTTACTGGTTAAGAAGATCAGTGCTAGCCAATGGTTAAGAATGGAAGAGATATTGATAGGCATGATTAAATTAAATGGGAAACATTTTTAAAAAAATTTGAGGAGAAATATTTACCTAGTGTTTTTCAACATAGGAAGGAGAAACAATTTATTAAACTAAGTATAAATGATAAGGATTAAATATCCATGTATGAATAAAATTTTACAATATTCAAAGAGTACATATCAGATTCATTTGGCGACCTTGATAGTAAAATAAATATAATTATCATAGAATTGAAACAAATTTTTTAACTGTCTATTTCTTAATGATAATTTAAAAGTAATTACAATGATTTTCATTAGGATAAGAAATTTAATAGTGATTTTACTAATACGTATTTTCCTTAGGTTTATTATAGTATGATTTGGTGAATGAGGTGAGAAATGAATAAGTATTCAACTATGAAATATAGAGTTAATCCACCAAAATATTCTATAACTATGAAAATAAATTATAGTGAATGTTTTAAAATATCGTAAAAGGGTTACCTGTGTGGTATGTTTGGTCATAATTCTTATAAATTATAAGAAAATAATCCCAAACAGTCCAATAATAATGTAACATATCATCACCCAATAGAGAAATTCATTAATTATAATGAATTGTTGAATTATGAAAACATTTTTCCAAATTTAGTCACTGAGGTTGGAAATAATCAATATCAAATGTAGAAATATATTGAATAATCACTTGAAACTACAATGAATTATGTTGGGAAATCTAATATAGTGGTGACAGGTACGTTACTGGTTTTTTTCAAATTATGCAGATACACTCTTTGACTATAGATATTAGGATTCCTTCATTATTTAAAAACATATGAGTTAAATGGGAATATAACCTCATTAATGGAAAACAAAACATTTGGTTGAAATTTTTGTAGAAATATTAATCCAATCATTATTTATAAGAATATTAATATTTTTATTATTGGGATGGGTTTACCAATAAATCACATTGAACTTCTAATATTAGTGTTTGATATTATTTTGGGTATGGATTGAGATTCTTTTTATCATGATTTGATATATCACATAGTATATAATTTTTTTTAAATGATCTTGTTCCATTGATACCATATCAATAAGTTTTGTAATTGATTAGTAATGATATAAAATGTTACCATGCTTATATTATTGAATTGAAATAAAATGTTAAAATTTGTGATGTATGTGTAAGGAATGAATATATAGATATATTTAATAATTATTTTTATAGTATAAGTTATAATTAGGATGTTGATTTCATTTTTGATTTAGTGCATGATGCTAATTCTTTTTTATAACCCAACAATCACATAGATCAAGAAGAATTTTTGAAATTGAAAAAGAAGCTACAAGAGTTTCTAGGTAAAGGTTTTATCCATCTGATCACTCTACTGTGAGGATCCCATGATTTATTATTTTAAGGATGAATATGGTTTAAGGATACTTTTCATTGATTATTGATCCTTTAATAATAACATTTTTAATAAAAGGATTGTTTCCCACATATCGATGATTTTTTTGATTAGCTTCACTGAGTGAAATTTTTATCAATGATTAGTCTTTTGTTTGAGTTCCATCAGTTGAACGTAATGTAGAATGGTATTCCAATACAAAGGATTTATATTAGATACATGAATTATTGTTTCTACTTATCCCCTTTGGGTTGTTTGATGAAATAAATATATTCGTAAATATTATTTTTTAATGGTTGGGGCTGAAACCTAGATTTTTTATTAAGGTAAAGACCACTTTTCTTACTGGTTAGAGAGGATCCATTATGGAGATCGAAGGACCAGGGTTAGTGAAGACCAATTAGAAGGCATGGAAGCCTATTTTTACGCCAAGGGCCCTCTGAGGAATACTACTACTACATTACCCCAGGCTAATACAATACATGCTACCGTATTCTCACTATAAGAGTTCCAGATACAGTACCTCTACCAATATAGTGTCACTACAATTGGAGTTCGCTGATGCTACAATACTTTTATAGTGTATTCTAGAATCCATGAGGATTATTAAAGATATATAAGGATTGTTTTGAAAATTATAAAAGAAAATAAAATATAATGAAAATTTTTTAACCATTAATTTTGATTGTAGCATATTTGTTTCCTTGGAATTAATATTTTTAAAGATGTAATAACTATAGATCCATATAATACTACGATTGTTGAAGAATCGGAATATCCTAAATAAATCACTGAGATTCATAGTTTTTTTATGTTAGTAGTTTAATGTTGATGGTTTTGCGAAAACATTTCCCAGATATCTTTCCACTGAATATGTTTACTCAAAATATATAAATATTCATCAAGAAAAATTAGTTTGATTATTTTTTACATAGAAATGAATATATGATTGGTGAATTCTCTATTTTTTATCAAAAATTATATAAATTTGGAATTTTTCATCTACAATGATTCTTCTTTGAATGGATTTTGTTGTGTTCTGATGCAGAATAGTTACGTAATTTCAAAGGATTCATTTCAACTAAATCATCATGGGTAAAATTATAGCATAAATGATTTGGAAGTTACTATTGTTGATTTTTTTTAAAAAATTAGTTATAATTTACATAATGAAATTATTGAAATTGAAATTGATCATAATATATTGATAAATATATATATATTCACCCTGAATAATTTTAAAATGATGTAGGGAAGTGGTCTAAAATTGTGGTTGATTATAATATCACAATTCATCACAATGTAAGAAAATAAGAAAAAATTGTTTAATAATTAAATTCTGAATGATAATGCTGGATTAACATTTTTATTTTTAAAATGTGACAATATGGTTAAGGATTTGATGAATTTGGGACTATAAATTGTTCATTACAGAACTTCCTTGGATTTGTTTTCTGGTTTCAATATAGTATAATTTATCAAAAATAATTTAGAAAACATATAAAGAAAATTGTGTTTTGTTTGTATAGGTGTAAATGGGATGGAAAGGAAAATTATTTTAATATAAACATGAAAAATAATGTTATATTTTATTTGGAAAAATATTTTGTAAACATTGTTATTAAATTCTAAAGTGTGAAATTTTGAGTGAAGATCATAGTTCTTTTTCTCTATTTATTCTAAATGAACTAGGCTATACAAAGGCCTTCAAGAGTATTACTAATGGGATGGAATGGAAAAATATATTGATGAATTTACTATGAAATATTTTATTTTTCAATAGGTAATAACATAATGAGAATTACTGAAGGGGATGATTTTATATTTTCCAATGATAGAATGATAATCAAAAAATATATTCATTGATTCCATGGGTTTATAACAAAATAAATCTTTAGGTAAAAATTATTATTGGGTTATTATTGATAGATTTACAAAATATTCCCATTGTGTTCAAATTAAATACATTAAGTTTAAATATTAAATTTATCTATTTTATCTCAAACAAATCGTGTGGTTAACTAGAGATCCTTTATTTATTATATCTGATCATTATCCCAGATTCACTTTTAATTTTAGAAAACTCAATCAGATGTCGATGGGTGCGGAGTAAAATTTATGAAAAACATTTCATCCTCAATCTTATGGAAATTCATTGATAATGATTTAGACCATGTAAGTCATGATTCGAGATTGTTTATTATATTACTAGGGAACTTGGGATTATTTTCTATCATTACATGAGTCTTATTATGATAACACATTCATTATAGTATTCTTATGTCACCTATTAAGGAATTATATAGAAAATGTTGTCAGATAATAGTTTATTATGATTAAGAAAAAGAAAAATAATTTTGGACCATAATTGGTTGATGAAATGGTATAAATGGTAAACATGATTCAATAATATATTATCATGTATTAAATGAGAAAAACTATATATATGAATCTCTATATTAATGATATTTCATTTTAGGATGAAAATATTTCTTTTATTAATGTGTGCTAATTGAAAAATTATAATAATTTTTTTAAAAAGTGGAATATAAGTCCATGGTTCCTTAAACCATAATATATCATGGAGAATTCTCAACCAGTTGGAACCTTAGTGGGTTTTAAACTAATTATAGCTCATTTACATCACTTATTTCAATTTTCATAGTTACAAAAATATGTGTCAAAGGAATCTCTTATTTTTAGCCCGGAGGTAGTTCAGTTTGAAAAAAAATTCTTATGACGACCAACCAGTACAAATTCTTCCCCATTAAGATCTAGTGTTATAGAATAATTTAATTCATCAAGTAAATAATTTTTGGAAATCCCATGGGGTTGAAAACTCATTATAGGAATCGAAAAGTTCTATGAGATAAAGATATCCCCACTTGTTTAATATGAAAATAAAATTCTAATGTAGAAGTTTTCAATAACGGGAATGAATATAAAAAACTAAGTAATGTTAAGAAAAAAAATTAATATTTAATTTTTTTATATTTAATTTTTTTATAACAATATGTGGTGATGTCTTCGTTAGAATGAAAATTATTTATTTCAAACCAATTTGGGATTTCATACATTATATTATTTTATTTAAATTATTAATTTTCAAATGTTATATTTTATATTTAAAAAAATGTATATAAATTTTTATATCAGCATATGAAAATTATCATAGGGTGACATTTTTTTATTTTTCAGGAAAATTTATTTTTAGTGATTAATGGAAAATAATTATTATTATTGAATGTTATATTATCTTTTTATGCATTTAAAATGTAAAATTAAATATTATTTCATATTTAAATTTTAATTAGTTATTTTTTTAAAAAAATAATCTAGTTATATTATTTTGAATGATTCATATGCTTTAATTTGTTATAAAGGAAAATTGATAGACAAAAAGTATTTTTCTAAAAACATATTTTTCTCGCATTATACAGATTTACATTTAAATTAAATATTTCCACTTATATTAAATGAATTTTAAAAATCGGTAAAATATTTGAAATTAGGAGGACTTAATTTGGTAAATATTTTCATTCATTAATTTTCATGTGAATAGTAACCATAGAAAATTTTGGTCACCTTAGTATGGAAAAAATGGGTAAAAATTGGAGGAAATCGTGAAATAAGGTCTTTAAATCAACCAAACAACCGTATTTATTTCATTTGATATGATTTATTCTGATATATTCATTTAAAATTATAATATATTGTATTTTTCTACCATTATCCATTGATAATTACATTTATAATATTTTATGTAATGATAATTCAAAATTTCCACCCTCTTGTCATTAATTTCTCTGATAAGTTCACATTTGGGTAAAAGTAATTTATGAATGAATATTATATTTTATGTTTGAAATAATGTCTTTTTTAAAACGGAAAATTATTTATAATTTTTTGGGATAAATAAATACCTTTAATGAAAACACAACATAGACATCGTTCTTGTGCCTGTAGTTGAAAAAATTAGTAAATGATTTTAATACGTCTAAAAGTAAATTTTTTTCAGTAATTTATTATTTCCCACTAATATGATACATCAATAGAACATGATATTTATATTTTAAAGATTTTTATTCTAATTCCATTAATATATTAAAGTCATAAATGTAAAATTAAATGAATAGTAACAAAAATTGAATTTAATGATATTTATTAATAATTAATATTTAATTGAATGATATCAAATTCCTAAAAATATTATATTCATCTTTGTAAATGGGATATGGTTTAAAATATCAACCATGGTTTTATTATATTCTTATTTTCCTTTTGTACTGAATTTTATGGAACCTATATTGTTAACAACTTTTATTCCACGAAAATCATCAAAACGAGCAACAAGTGTTAAAAAAACGTTATGTGTGAAAGAATTAGAAAAACATGAAATAATATTTTTGATGAGAATATTTCTAATAATAATATTAATTATAATTATATAAATTTTGATTCCTTTTACCTGGAAATTAATTTATATTAATTTAATACTTTAAGTAATTCCAAGACTGTACCTCCTATCGCATATAAAAAGAAATATCCTCTCCTCTCATCCTCACATATATTGAGAACTCTAGTTCATACAATACATATAAATATTACTACAAAATAACACTCCAAATGAATTAGAGTCCATATTTTTATTATAAAACCATCCTAGGTTTACTTTAGGTTTAATCCAAATGACGTTGTTTTAATATGATGTTTAACTCTTAACCAAGTGTTTTCAATTTATTTATTATTCTACCTATTATAATATTATTCAACCATTTTCAAATTATTAAATTAGTATCTTACATATAATAAGATGTAATTATGTATATTTAATAATTTTTATACAAATTATCGTTAATAAAATGGTGAATGAAACATCGTTCATGAATACGTGTGGATTAACATATCCTTGAAGTGATGTATTTCATTTTCCATCACAAAATCTGATAACTAGTTATAGTTATGTATTTAATGTGTTCATATAAATGATATTAACAATATAATTTCATTATAAAAAATTAATGTAATATATTTTTTTACCATTCCATTCAATGAAAATTATAACAACGTTTGTGGGTGTGTGTGGATATCCACCTCCATAAAGTGTGGTGGTTCATTTTCATCAATACATATTGATTTGTATGTATATATATATATGAATTTAATAAATTATTATTGTATGAATGATATAATTATCATTATTTATAGGTAATTTAATACTTTACTTCTCTTGATCTGGATCATTGAAAAATTGTATTGTTACTCAAGAGTACATAAGACCTACTTTATCTATGATCGTATCTTTCTTCAATTTTAATAACAATATTTCATAGTTTGTTTTAAAAGTATAGTATTTGTATATAGATTATAATTTTTTAATTATCATTCTTCTTTACAAGGTGGAATAAAAAATCATTGGAAATATTAATCCTATTAATGTCATTTTGGACATATGAGATGAAAATCATCAAAACATATGATGTCAATGTAATTAATGATGTAATTTAATATAAAAATGCATCAAATAGAATAAATGTACCAATGATATTGGGAAAATATTCTTAAGACATTAAATAACTAACATACATTTTGTATTCAGGAATATAAATTTTGGTTGTCATGAGTAAGACTGAAGGTATGTGACACTATTGATTAAAACCACATTGAAAAATATTTTACCGATTTCTATTGTAAATAATTTTATTCCATGACCATATTATTAAAATTATTTTTTGACATATTTATTTGGAAATAAAATATCCATAAAATAAATTTTAATCTTTTTTGTCTTTCTTTAAATGGATTTCGAACATAATCTTTTTAAATATTCTATATAAAATGTTTTGACATTCATTAGAAAATAGAAAACTAAATGTTCTATTTTATCGAATATATTGTTGATAGATTTTTTGAACAACAAATTTTTTTTTGATGTTTTTTAACTCTATAACGTTCCATTTTTTTTAATTAAAATCTCTCTTTCCTTTTGTTCTAGGGAATTTGTATTAAATTTATTTAGAAGGTAAGGTTATTTATATATTAGAATGTGTTTTGTGTAAGGGTTCAGAATTGTTTTTCAGTGGATTTTTTGTTAAAATTTAAAATAATAAAAATATTTTGATATTGTACATATGTTTTATAGGTTATTGTGAATTTTCCTGATACAGTTTACAGGATGGGGGATCCTAATAAAGATTATACACATGGGTGATCCCAATATAACTATCTAATTTATAGGGTAATGGTTATTGTATTGAGTGGAAAGAAAGAGGGATTTAACTAAGGATTTTTATCCTCTATATTTAACTAGGCTCCAATTGTTTGTGACATGACTTTTTCATGGTTTATGAATGTTGTTCTATATGTTTCCTATAAAAATTTGTTTTTGGTTTACTATAATTCATTGGGATAAAAAGATAGTGTTTTTCATTCCAAAATGATTTATTCCACATGCAAAATTAATGTGGTAATAGAGTTAAAATTTTGATAGGTTTTTATGCATTTCATTGAAATAAAATATTTTTATTTTTATGTCCCTTACCGATATTTTTTTTCCTATCCCAGGTATTAATAAAATTTGATCATGTTTTAAGGATCGGTATGAACAAAGATTAAGTAATGTTGATAGTTATAAATATTTTTCATCAAAATAAAACATGATTATTTTTAAAATATTATCATTTTTGAAAAATTAATACAGAGTAGAATTCTAAACCTCTTAGTTTATGGGTTTATTTTTTATGATTTATAACCTAATTATAAAAAACATTAAACCATAAATATCATCAAAATTTATAAAAGTAAATTCTTTTGGACAAACTCAATATTAAGTAATGGTTTGTGGTTTGTTACTTATATAAAGGTTGTGGAGTATAAGATAACTTAACTAATAAATCATATATTGAAACCATATTGATATATATTTAAATAAAATCCAATAAGATGGATTGAAAGGGAAATATGTTTTGACGATGTGTTTTCATGATATGTTTTTTATTTTTTATGATGTTAATTTTTTATCACTCACATAAAACCATTTTGGTTTTATCATTGGAAAATACCTAGGGAATTAATTTAATAATATAACTCATCGATATTTTATAAATTACCCTAATTAAAAACAAAATTGGATAACATATGCAGTGAGAAACCTACATATTATATGAAACCTTCTATCAGGAATTTTGATTAATACTTTGGAATCAGTTGTTTTTTGAAACACACCAAATAGGTGAAGCATAAAGTCTCATAGATTTTTAGGTTATGAAAATTTTAAATGCAATATGTTTTAATCACATATATTCCTAAAATGTGGAAAGAGACACCATATTGAATGTGTCAAATATACTTGAAAATGGTTAATATATACTAAATAATCGAATAAAATAATAATATTCTGAGGAAAAATTAAGTGTTTAGTTACCATGATAAGGAAAAATAGTGTTCCAAATAAATATCTACTGGAAATTAGAGGATTTATATATGATTAATTGGGAAACGATGAAAAAAATGCACCACTTCAAGGGATTTATATTAAATTGACACTAAAATCCTCCTACACCATGAGAATAAGGAAAATCCTATGTGAAAACTACTCTAGAAGAGAATATACAAAATTAAGGGGTTATAGGTAATCTTTTTCACCACAATATTTAACTAATTAATTGTCACACCCACTATAAGAACATTATAAATTAATAAATTATTAATTGATATATATATATTTCTATTTTATAATATATTCAATTATTTTAATTTTGGGGGTGTTTTATTGGTTTGAAAAGTATATTGTTTGGACTATATATTTGTTATTCCATAATAGAGGATGGTCACATCATGACTAGTCTATTCCCTATCCCTACAATTTTGGATATGAAACTAGTCACAACGTAATGTGAGGAGGAATTCTTCAATCGGTATTTTGGATGTAAAGATTCATTTCTATTTGGTTTTTTTCAGGGAGTGTGACACATTATGACATGAGGGCTCAAATTGAAATTTATACATCAATAGTGAACTGTATACGTTATCTAGACATAAGAGGATATTGTCATGTAGTGGCGAATGTGCCACGATGTGGCCTACAATGTGAATTTTTTAATTTTTTTACGTTATCTTATTTAACTTGTCTAAATAAATAAAAATTATATTATTTTTCTATTTATTTTACTTTAAATATTATATTGGGGCAAACATAGGCAACCATCCATCCCCCACCTCAATTTTAGGCTCCCTCTTGATTTTAATGATATTTTTCAAGGTGAGGCCTTATTTCCCTTCCTTTCACATTATTCACTTGTTTGTTCATTTTTCTCTTACCGTGGAAGAATATTGAATGAAACCAAAGTTGATTATTTTTATAATCTTGTATGATTCTTTATTTTTATCTAGTGCTGATTGTTACTTTGACATTATTATTTTTATTCAAGGATCGATGTCACTATTACTATTTGGGTTATGTGTTTTTAGGCATTGTTATTTTATAGCGACACCAAAAAATTCTTACGTTACGTAACATCCTAACTTAATATGAAATAATTCATTCAAATAAATATAATTTATTTGATATCATACATTAAATGAAACAACATATTTAAAGAAACATCAATATACCCCAAACATATTATTATTTAATTGACAATTTTCACCTAGATGTTATATTAGATGTAATGAATACAAATAATTTTTTGGAAATTTTTTATTTTATAAAATTTTAAAATTAATTTATTTTATATTTAGTGATTATAAATTTATGTTAATAAACCTTTAAATTAAAAGGGATCTTTTTCTAAAAATAGATATATGTGTGCAATTTGTTTTATCATAATATATTGAATGAATCATTATTAGGGAATTATTTTGAATTAAATTTATATATTAAATATTCAAATCAATAATTTATCATTCATGTAAGATGTTTTTTTGACACGTGATAAGAATAAATATAGTTTAATGGATAATGTTTTTTCTTTTTTTAGAAGAAGTTTTCTCACATTTTTTGAACTTATTTAAAAATTAGTTTTTTTAATTTTAGAAAATATATGTGTAAAAATATAATTATTTTTTTAGTTAGAATATCAAAATAATTTTAGGGTGAATTTTTGTATGTTTTCAGAAAGGTCAGATTTCTTTAATGAATTGTTAAAATTTCTTTTTTTGTTGAAAACTTGCAATTCATTTAAATAATTTAAGAAGATTAATTTTAATAAATGGTTATAAAAGAAAAATTACATGAATAATAATATTATTAATCCATTTTAGGTCATTTTAATCAGTTTTATATAGAAATTTTATATGAATAATTTGTACACTTAAGGGAACATTTTTTTGGAACCCTTCTTTTTTTTCACCATTTCATGTTTAAAATTAAATTAAATTTTACCACTTATGTGAATTGAATTGGATAAAATGGATTATATATTCCTAAATAAAATATTAAATTTTTTGTAAAAATGTGTGATTTTTTTGCGTAATGATTATAATAAACTATAATGATTGTTTACCACTATCAATGTTAAAATGTGTTTACTAGGGGTTAAAATGATATTAAAATGGATATAATGCAATAAAAACTTGTACAATTTCTATTTTATATGCTTAATTATACCTTAACTCATATAAGGATAAATAATGGTCTATTTGAGATCAATGTTTCCACAAAAAGGACATAACATTATTGAAAACATTAAAAATATACAAGTGTTCCACTCACATCATTTATAAATAGGAACATCATTTAGTCTTATATTCACACATAAAAATAAGTTTTTCATTATATAATTACTTAAATAACTTATTAAATTCCCTAAAAATATCATATTGGATATTTTTTTATCAAAAATTCAATTTAGGAAGTCTATAGTTATAATCCTAAAGAGGTGGTCCAAAGTAGATGTAATGTTCAGAGCCTATCATTTTGTTTTATTTTATCATACACATCATTAAATTATTATTTAAAAATTAGCATATAATAGTATATGTATCTCACATATAAGTATACATTATTAGGTGAATTTCGTAACCTATATTATTATTTTCTTCCGAAAAAGTGGAAATGAGATCATCAATTATGTGATTGTGACTACTGCATGATGAATTGATGTAATTAATTTTCCACAATAACATCTTAAGGATATTTGGTTGACAGATTTAAAACATTATAATATATTTATTACAGATATAAAATTTCGGATAAGTAAAATATCATATATATTTTTACCCTTCCATTCATTAAAAACGATTACCTCATTCGTCTGTATGTGTGGATTACCACCACCACGATGTGATGTGATTTCTGCTTTTTACCAAATCACATTGATGAAATATATAAATGTATTTAATGAAATAATATGATATTTATAATTTAATTATAATTATTTAATGATAAAATACCACTACCTTCTTCCCATCATGATTATAGGATTGTATGGTAGTTCATGATTCATAACCACATTTTCTGGTTTGTTTTATATGTATAATTAATGTATAAAAATTATCTTTAGATAATTATTATTAATATTTATCAAACTATGGATTAATGAACACTTTTAACACTTTTTTCATACTGATTACATTTTGAAATCATAGATTTTATGTCCTCAAAACACCCATCATGATCATAACTGATTACGTAATTAAACATGTCATCAAATTGAATGAACTCAACTTTTTTAAGTACAAGGGATTAAACATGATAATTATTATTAAGAATATAAATTTTTTATAAATTTCTATAATATATGATTTTAGAGGAATAAATTGAAATTATTGTCTCTATGTTAGGTATATCTACTCTCACTTTTTTCTGGTACACTTAAATCACATTCACTACTTGTTTCTTCTTTTTGTGGTGTATATAATCACACTTAGAGGTGTTATATCTTGAACCTCCTTATTTTCTTGGTAATTAATATTCAATTTGATTTAATAATTTCATGAGGATTAATATTCAAATTTAACCAAAGTGGTAAGGGACACTCATTTTCAATAAATCCCCTTCTAATTTTTCTACTACCAATTATTTTTTTCTAATTCCATATTTAAAAAATCAATAAATTTGTATTCAAAGTAAATAAGTGAATAAAATAGGAATATTATGGGTATTTTTTAATTTAATAATTTTTTTTGAAAAAATAATTTTAAATATCTAATATGGAATTTTATGACTTACATTTATGAAGATAAAATGAATGATTATTTAATGTATATAATGTCAACTACTTTTCTTCCACTAAAAAAATAACTTGATACGTGTATTTAATTATAATATTCTATTTTGTCATCAATTTGAAGCCCTCTTTTACTATATACATTTATTAATAAAGGGTTTTAAAATTAATTGATAATTTAATTTACCTACAATTTTTCATAATGGGTGTAAGCGATCTCTTTAATACACCATTTTCTTCAGGTTATGACCTATACCCTTCTAACTTAATTTTTCTATCACACTTTAATGTTATGGATTTATAGTAAATTATTTATATATTTACCTCACATATATAAATAATTTTCTATCCCTTCCTTTTATGGAGTAATACATGAATTATGTTCATTTCTCAGATGTCTACTTTATGAAATGTCCGTTGATTAGGATATGATTAATGATTATATCCTTGATTTTCTTATGTGGGTAATTCTTATTATTATTCTTTATGATTGATTTTATTTTTCTAGAATAAATAATCATGAATATTTTATGATGTATTCTCCTAGATAGTTATCCAATGAATTAAGTAAAGTATTTATCTCATTATACATTGTATATGGGATTTGAGAGTAAACCTAATCCACTCTAAAACTCTAACCACCATGTTTTCTTGGTAGTTATACTTGACTTATGTATATGTAAAAAAATCCACAATAAAATTTATTATGTTACCCTGATCATATGAATCTATGTTATTTATTTTATTACTCCATGTGATTACTCATGACCCTTCTGTATTGTGGAATCATAATATTCATTTTACTCTTGGGTTATGTTTCATTTTCATGTTTACTCTTTAACTAATATTTATAGCTTACCCATATTGTCTATATATTCACCAGGTTATCACAATAATTATTTCAAGACCCATGTGATTTAGGATATAATTATGGAGATTTAAAAGAAATTATTTTATTCTCATTTTTATATATTATGAATCTATTCATCTAAGTAAACTAGGACACTTTGATCCCTGTTTCGTATAAGTAAATATTATGCTAAAAATAATGTATTAATATGTGTAAAAATACATTTTCCGTTATATTTTTTATAGTATAAAATGATTAGTAAACATTTATAATTAAGGATATTATAATTTTATTGAGAAAACTAGGGAATATCATACGTACAAAATATCACCCTAATGATTTTATAATTAATATACAATGTGAATTTCTTAGAAACACATATATATCTAGATACTATATATAGAAGATTATTTTGAACGATATCATATATGAGTAATTACCCAAACAATATTTAGTATTTTATATATCATCCATAATTCTATTGCACAGTGAGTGTTCCCGTACCATGCACCGGTATTTAATACGTTGATAGATAAGCTTGAGTTACAACATATTTTATTTAAGAAAAAATATGATGTATTTGAATAAATGTGATCGTGGAAAGTATTTGGTAAAATAATGATTTTATATATTAAATATGTTTTAGGATATAGAAAAAATATAACTTATATGACATGATTTATCACTATGATTTTTGTTTCTCATATAATAATTTTGGCTTTAGAAAATGTAAATCAACATATAAAACTATGTAAACGATCAATGTGGCGGAAAATTATATTAAGAAAATATAAATGGGATAAAAACATGAGTGATTGATGTTGTATCCATTCCTAATCGGTTAAAAGGATACATTATAGGCCACTTGAATGTTAGTAAAATCTCACACTCACCAAAAAAGATAATGATAGTGTTCACTGGGTGCTCAAGTGGTGGAGACTACAAAGAAAAGAAGATTTATCTTCTTATATGTCAAAATGTGGAAATAATCACTCAATTGATATTGTAAAACTAAAAAAAATATATTATATGTGTGGTGAATTAGGCAATGGATAATTTAATTGATGAATAAAAATAAATATTTATATGTAGGATTATTAATTTCATATTTGGGAACCATTTATTGTAAAATGAAATATGTGTGGGGGAACATGGGATTTATTTGAGTCCATACCCAAAACCAATCATTGATGTCTAAGGTACTATGTTATATAAATTATTAAATTATTGTGATTGACATGTTTATGTTTTGAAACTCAATAATCATATTTTATATGTATTTTTACCAAAGGTATCCTGGTTATAAGAATCATGAAACTTATAAGGAGTTTTAGAGCTTATTTTTTAAGGATTTGAAAGAATATATTTAATGGTAATGATGAACAAGAAATTTTATTCAATGTTATGATGATATGTTACAAAAAAAGAAGATGACTGAAGAAAATATAATATTTAAATTTTTCTTGATGTTGATTTAGTTATAGTGAGGTAAAATTAATTTATTTTGTGGAAAAATGAGTAGGATAGAAAACCCTAATAGTTTAGAAAAGATATTTGATGACTATGTTATTTTTACAGTTGTCCATAATGTACATGAGGATGTTATAGGATTAAAGTTAATTATTAATGTAATTATCACATAAAATATATATAGTATGAGAAAAACTACAATCCAAAATCTTGGAACAACCCATTGCAACTGGGAAAGTTGTGGGGCTTAAACCCATAACTTAATGGTGAAAATGTTGCAGTAAATACAATTGTATTATGCAATGTCCTAATTATTATAATTTTTTAAAATTCATTGACTTAGTATGTTTACGTTGATTTTGGGAACATATATTTCATTGTATAGATAATCATGGGATAAGAAAGTGATTTGGTGATTAAGTGATTAATATTATTTCAGTATATGATCATTGTTTTTTGAATCATATAAGATTAAGGGAAATAGAACAATAAGGGATTCTATTTATGGAATAAATGTTGAATTTTTATTTTGAATAATAGATTATTTTAATATAGTTATATGGTGATTCAAATTCATTATTGAAATTATTATCACATCTATGAGAATATATGATTAATGAATATAAATTTTTAGAATGAGACATGAAGAGAGATTGATATTATTTAGATATACATGTTAAATTTATCTTAGAAGAATATGTGATCAAATTATTCTATTTTTTGGTTTTTAGTCATAGTATGATATATTTTTTATGAATTTTATGTTTATTTTTTATTGAATGTTCTACTTTGCACATTGGGTGTTATTGTTGAAGTTTGCGTGATTAATTTTGTTTCTAGATATAATGTTTTATTCATTTTTATAAGTATATTTTTCAATAAATTTTTGTTTTAGATTGAGTCTAAAGGTAATATGAGTGTATCAATTTCATTTTGAGGTTTTTTTGATCCATTCAATGTTAATTGAAATGGTTCAAACATGAAAAAATTACCATAAATACTCATCATATAAAGAAAAGATGATATTGAGGGATAAATTGAACAAGGGATGAAATTATAGGGATAATTTAAGTATATATACTTCATTTATTTTAGTATATGTCAAAATAATTCATCATATTAAGTAAAATATTCATGAAACAAAAGTTTTATACATTTTTTATTAATTAAGAGTCTTTTTTCTACCCCAAAAAAGATGATAAAATAAAACAATATATCATTAATTAATATTCTATAAAAATACATGTTATATCATATTATAAGTTTAATCTATATGTAGAAACCTATTCTAGTGTTATTTAATATGACTTTCATTTTCCATTTCCCTTTGTTTAAGTGAATATTTTGTTAAACAAATTTACAACGTGGGTTTTCAGGAATTTTTTTTTAAATATTGAACACTTTATGAATAAAATGAAATTGAGAGGACACAATTTATTTAGTAGGTCTCTAATATAACACCATAAGATTCCATGAAATTAATTTTTTAAATAAATAAAATTTTATTGATATATTGTTCTATACCCAACACCTTGTTTAAATAATTATCGATTTACCATTAAAATTTGTGAAATAATATTTTTAAAATTTGTGAACCTTTGTTTGAAATTTTTTTCCTCATTTTTAATTTATAAATATAAAATTTATCTTATGGTGATTTCTGGGTAATTTTTTGTAATTTTTTGTTTTTTAATAATCAGTGATATAATACCATTTTATGAAAACTATATTTCAATTTCAAGAAATTAAAAATAAACCTTTTATTTTAAAACGTTTATATGAGAAACATTATCTATATTATATCATTATTAATCTAATTAATTCATTGAAATAAATTTTAATAATAATTTTTTATAAGAACTTTTTACATATGTGAAACTTTTTCATTAAAAAAAATTCACCATGTTTAAGGCTTTAATATTAAACTAATTTATGAAAATACATCGATTTAAATTTATTAAAATTTATTTCATATTTTGATTCATAATAATTAATATTGTTTAATAATTTTATCTTATTTTAAGGTCGTAATGAACAGTAAAAATATTAAATATATGTTACGATGGTAAAGGTTAAAATGGGAAAACTAGATGATTAAACTAAAATGATATACGATACAGTGACATAAAATATTTTACAATTTCTATTTTGTTTTAATATTTTAACACTATCTCATATATAAATCACTTAAAGTACCTTCTAACCACTTCTTCCAAGAATGTGAACTGATATTGTTGAAATATATTAAAATATTACATGTGTTCCACTCACCATAGTTATGAATGGGCACCTCAAATCCTCTTATATACAATCTTAAAAAAGACTTTAATTTCATCAATACTATCGCAACTCCTATCCTTATATCTCTCCCAAAATTCTAGAGGCCCTTATTTTATCATGAATATAATCAATGAAGTAGTTTTTTATAATCATAAAGTTGTGTTTCAAAGAAGATTCATTATTTAAACATGCCATTTTGTTTTGTATCTTCTACCACCACAAATAAATCATATTAAATAATTAATTTAAAAAAATAAGTATCTCTTATCAATTGATATTTAGTTATTTTAATTTCACAACCTATAAATATTCACATCCATTAAAGGGGATACAAATCCATAGTTCATGTGTGTAATGGACTATTATCTTACAAACAGATATAATTCATTTTTCATTATATAATCTCATAACTATTTATGATAATCGATTAAATGTATATATAGTAACTTCATGAAATATTCATAATATAATAATAATAATATATAATATATTTTCTTACCCTTCCATTCATTTAATGATATCAACATCCTTAATCCTGTATGTGTGGATTACTACCTCCACAAAAAATGTGAATCGTTTTTTAACACAAAACATGGATGGAATATATAATGATATTAAAATAAATAAGATGATATTTATGATATAATTATTATTCTGGAAAGATGATGTATCACTTTCCTACTTTCCATCATAACCGTTGAATAATGGAAACACTACTCATTCGTACATATGATTTACCATATATATGATTGTAATACAGTTCATTTATAATATCCATATTTCATGGTATGATAAAAAAGTATAATTGATTTATAAAAATGATAATTATGTAACAATTATTTTTCTACAGATTATTGACTAATTAACCCTTCGACCATGGTCAACACACTGGTAACGCTTTGAAATTAGGAATTGAACATCTTCAAAACACCCAACATGTGCATAATTTATTATTTTATTATAAATGACATTAAATTATATTAAGTAAATGGTTTAATTGTATGGTATTTAATATGAAAAACGACTTCATTAAAATAAATAGTTTATATAAGTTTATTTTAGATTAGATAAAGGACATACATGAAAAGTATCGACTCCAGGTATGAGATTTTCAGTCTCACTTTTAATTTATGGAGACTTATACTCTATTAACAACATGTTTCTTTTTTTGGTGTACATACTACTGTTTTTACATATTATATCATGAACTATATTATTTTCATGATATTTAAATTTTCATTTCATGTAACTATTTCATTGGAATTATGATTCAAAAGATTCCATGTGGTAAGAGACTCTCTTTTAAAAAATTTATCTTATTATGTTTCTCATTCAATCACTTCTTCTTCCATGTTCAAATTTTCCAAAAAACCCATTTTATATGAATTCATATATAAATATTTGAAGTATAAACGACATATTATGTCTATTTTGAAATTTTTTAAATTATTTTAAATGGAATATTTTTATATATCTCTTATGGGAAGTCCTGAATGTTTTAAAAAAATATTGTTTTATTTTAACATAAATGGGGTGAACGAAATTTACACTAACACATATATTATTAAGGCCATCCTTGTATTTATTATACATCATTTCATGATTTATTACATAAAAATAGACATAATAGAATCTATAATTCCATGGAGTATGGTGTATTTAGGTAATTAGGTACACATAATAACAAATTGAAAATGGGATATGAACGATTTTTTGAAAGCATTCTTAACATGCTACTAAAAATACCTCATCATTCATAAACTACATAGGATAACTTGGGGACGTACAAAATTAAGTAAGGGATAAGAAATAAATCTTAGTAAGGGAATAAAAAACATAATATATGATAAATTAGGACATGTGACACAAGAGGTATATCAAAAAAGCATAAGAGTGGTGACAAATATAATCACTAATCAATGAGAGATGATATAACAAGATATCATAAAGGAATCATGGGAATGTTACAACAAGATATAATATGACATAATAAGAATAATTCATGGATATTATCCAAGGAAACATAACATATTATAATTTGGATTACTTCCCTTGCATCCTACAAGGAATAACATGAGTCTAAAACATTCCCCTATGGTTAGAGGGATATCTAATTCCCATTCAACATGTTTAATTCATATAGTGTACATAAATATGTGTTCCACATAGATCACACACCATAAAAAATAATTTTCAACAATTATAACACCAAGATAAATGAGTGTGGGTTACCAACGTGGAAATCCCAAATAAATTATTTATTATTACATCTATGTGAAGACAATTTATTAGAAATGGGGAGGTGTATTCCCTAAATAGGTGTTCTGAATGGAAAATCCGAGGATAATTTTAGTATCATAGTATGGGAAACACAGGGGTTCACAGAAGTGGTTATTGAGAGTGTAATGGGTATCTAATCAGATTTATTTGATAATTAAAATAATATTTGTGTGTAAAAACATACCCCTAAATGGAGGATTGGAAATCAAAATGAATTATATTAATATGGTTCTTGATAAGAGAGAAGGATATGGTCGGTATCCTTGAGGGGGTGAATCTAAATATTTTGTGGGAGAAAATGAGGGATTAGAGACATATTTATATGTATATAAAGATGTAATGGTAGATTAATTACCTAATGAATGGTTTTTAGTGAAAATTAATGAGAGTTTGGGTTCATTAATATGTCTAAATAGATGAAATGTTATTATTAATTTTCTAAAAATAGGATTTAGACACTATATGATAATGTTATCCAAACCACAAAACATCCCATGGGGTTTTCCCCATTTTTTGTCCAAAAAAAGTGTTTAATATTAATTTACAATTTAAAATACTAATCATATTTAAACAGAAACATTGCATATGTGGAAGTGATTAATGTTTACAATGAATTGATTTTAAATACATAAAATGTTTTTTTTTGGAGAATTCATTAATTATTTATAAAATTATTAAAATATCTTCAAAAAAAATATTTTAATAATGGAAACCTATATTTTCTCTTGAATACCTATTATGGAATATATTACATCACTTTATGTTATATATACTATAATAATACATACTATATTTATATTTTACCAAAAAACTTGAATGTCCCATAAAATTATGAAAAATTAAATATTGGAAAATTTATAATTATTTATATAAATTATAATATTCATTTTATCAAAATATTTTCATGAATATGTTTTTAACACTTTGAAATAAATAATTCCCTTTTAATGAAATATTTTTTTATGACAATAACAATTTTTTTACCATTATAAAAAGTATATATTATATTTAGATTTAAATTATATTTTATATATAAAATTATTTTTTAATAAAAATTTATTTTTAAAATGAAATTAATTATAAAAATTCTGAAATTCTGAAAAAATTTACCCTCAATCACAATGATATATCTCTCAAAAATTACTTTTTTGTTTAATCATATCAAAATCCAAAAAAAATCAATCTTATGTATTAATAAATATAAATTAACAATAAAAAATGAATATAATTATGAATTTATATGAGGAAACATAAAAATTCATATTATTATAGTCTAGAAACATAAAACTTTTTGATATAATTAATTCTTTAAGGTTAAAGCACGAGATTGAGAGATTTTATTAGAGTAGTTCTGCATATATGTATTGGGTGGTGATCATAATGAGTTTAAAAAACACCTATATATTTTCATGATCATGATTTTATTGGAAAATATTTGTTTAGTATTGGCCGTGTAAATATCCTAGTGATTCTATATCCCTTAGAATCTCTAATAAATGGAATTTATAGGGTACGATCCAAATGGTTTAGGAAATCACATATTTTATCTATGTTAGGTTGATTATATCACAAACCTCATAATATTATAATATTAATATTCCCTAATATATATATATATTCAATGGTTATGATACATAAAATTATTTTAAATATTAACTGTTATAATGGACTAAAATAAGTAATTTAGTTCATGAGTTTTCTTGGACAACATTTCTTAAAGAGACATTTATAAATTCATGAATATAATTTAATTTATAAAATATCGGATCATTATTATTGTTGGATACATGGATTTATAAATAATAATCCATATTTTCTTCAAAGAAAACCCTATTTATATTTCTTCTAATAATTTTAAAAAAAAAATTAAATGGAATAAATATTTTGATATCTGTAATTGTTTTTCTTATTGGTGGTAGGGATATCTCTAAAGAAAAAATTTTCATTGGGTTATGACCATTCTATCTCTAAATCGTTGTATCTATATATTATATGTCAGGGATTTATTATAATTTCTCTATATATGTCTCTCACTTACAATCATAGCTTATTCTCAATTCCCATGATGGGGTAATTCATTCCCTATGCTCATTTCTTAAATTCTTTCTTTATGAAAATTCATTTACTTATTGTATTAGGAATGTTAAGAGAACCCATTTATTTCTATGAAATGTTAATATATTTTTTACTTTTAGTTAATAATTTTTGTAATACATAATCATGATTGTTATAATGGGTTCACCCATATAGCACTCTAATACATTGGGTAATGTTTTTTCTCATGAGACATTATGTATAGGATTAAAGAGTAAACCAAGTCCACTATGGGACTCTCTACATTGTTTTACATTAGCAGTTATCCTATTTTTATTTGAGGAAGAATATTGGTTAAATGAATAATTATAATTTTATTTAATAAAGGGAGATTATGTGAGTCTAAAAGATGGTATTAAATTACAATCTTTTATATGCAAAGGAATCTTGTCAACAATAGCCTCCACCAAAGCACCATAGGAAGGTTTCATCATCCGTGGAGTCTTTTTGAACATGCGATGACTCAGTGTGAGACGAAGATGGTTGACGACGAAAGTCATGGAGACACCCTCTTCAAATGATTGTGGAGAAACTGTAAATTATTCTTCATTGTCCAAGGTTATGGAATAATCTATAGGAGGAAATTTATTTTGAGTTAACTGACCCTGGTGGAATATTGGTATTAGATTGAGAAATAAGGGAATCATCATTAGGACACTCCTACATAATTGAAAACTGGGAAAATTGGTTTTTGAACTGATTCCATTAGGTCATATACTGAGGTGTCCATCCTTGATGATGTCAAATAAGTGGTGTAGGGTTGGTCTATGTCAACTTAGCCCATCTTGGCTAAACAAGAATTTATGGTATACTACAATGGCCATAGGGTAAACATTGCAATACCTTAATGGGGTAAAAGGATCTAGTATCACTATAGGATGTCTTGTATGGGATAATGAGGTAATAATATAACATTTCTTATAACATGGAATGTTTCTTACACTCCGCTTTGAGATGACAAAGTAATGTCCCAAGTCTATAATTTTACCCTCCATCTAGTGATTCTGGATGATGAAAGCATTTTCTTAGACCATCCAGGGATCGACCATAGTAACATTGTGCTTAACCTCATTTGACTGAACCCATTATTCCTTACACTTGTAATAGTTAACATCTTGATAACAAGATTCAAAAGAGAAATAGGGATATTAATCACTTTTGAGCATGCCCTCTCAAACATTGAGGGTGAACATTAGTCATTCATGATATGAAGATGGAACTATTTCATGTAGATGGAGGTAGTGTCTACCCATCAACAAATTATATTTTGTATCATATGAGATGAACATAAACTCATTTCTAGAAAACATGAATCCAAAATAGTTTATCAGAAAAATATTTCTACATGGCCTCTACTCGGTCCCATCATAACCCTAGTTTTTTCATCATAGGGACTTCTGCCTCAGTCAATCCAATACAATGAAGAATTCAGGTTTAGATGTGATTGATCACAAATCCTATTTCAATGAGATGATGGATGAATTACATAACAATATGGTGGCCTATGATCTATAGCATATGCATGTTTCCAATTACATGGGATCATTCATCATCTCTTTAGAAAAAGATGATGGTACAACATTTTGCTTTCATGAAATTATCGATAAGGAATGCATCTTTGGACGCTTCCTCTATTTCAATATGGAGGGGGAATTTAAAATCCTTAACCAAGGCCTCATGCATCTATTCTCATAGGTGAAGGTACTAAAATATTTAGAGTTTTGTAGTAATTTTGGAAAGATGATTTACCACATAATACTTCCACCCTAGGAATACATTTCTAATATTCGAAGGAATGATGGGTGTTACTAGTCAAATTGGTGGATTATAAATGGTGTTGTTGATGTCCCAATATTTAATTTCTGAATGAAAAAACATTTATACAAGATTAATTTCAGATGACTGATGATTTTCCACAGCTGGATGTGGTTGATCCTAAAACATTCGTAGTGGCTCTTCCTGGTTCAGTAGTAGGAAAAGTGATGTCAGTGAATCTGATAAGATGGGATTAGAGGACTGTGTATTCTTATCTCATTCATGGTCTTATGGTATAGTATTGGTATAATTAACTACATGACTACATGAAATTTACTATTCATTCTGAGGATTCATATATCAATGGACTCATCAGTGATTTCATTGACCAGGAACATTATGTGAATCGACATGATGATCCATGTTGTTGGGAAGAATGAAGGGGTAAACTAGAATAAAGGTATTAATTTAGGCACACTATTTCTCATGACATGATAAATACTCAAATACTTGGATGATTCTAGGGGAGACATCATCTTTGGGGTCATGAAGTCATCAAGAGCCTGAGATGGCTTCGAAAACCAGTGGGGAATCTACTTTCCCTTATGTCATCGGAGCCTATTCTTCTGAGTAGTAGAAGCCTGGGATGTGGATTTAGAAGTATAATGAGAAAGAGGAATGAAAACACTAGGAGGACTAGGCCTATTCAAATAATAATGATTGAATACATGTAAGGGAGTGTCAACTCTCTAGGATAGCCAATCATTGTATTTCTAGGACCTGTGGCTAGAGAGCTGTTGTCATTCACCTTTACATTCACTGTCTAAACATTCATAGTGAAGGTCCCATTAAAACCACATTATTATCAAAGTAGTCTTATATCCAATGCATAAAAACATAGCATCACCTGATGGTATGTTTAAGGAATTTGTTATAAAGGTTGTAGTTTGGGAGATCTATGAGATCGGCCTCCTTGGGCATCCATCATTCTAGAATCATCTGGATTCCACGATCCAAGGAAAATCCAAAATAACAAAGGACCTATGTTTCATCAAATTAGAATTTCCAATATCTCATATCATGGAAAGGGAAACTAGAAACAAATCATTGAGGAAGGGATAAAGCCTAATGGGGGCTAGAGCCTAGTAATCCTACATAGGTGACGGTGCTTGATGTTGTGGTGGTGTAAAATTAATCCATGGGAAATTTTGATCCTGAGGCTATGCCTTGGACATTTTTCCTATGAAAATATATAGATATTTCTATGATTTTAACAATTATAGAATCCTAGGGGCTTATAAATGTGCAACTGCAATAGTCTCGGCATTGGAAGCTCTTCCTGTAGGAGTTCTATGTGGAAATGGGTGTCGCTTCATAACCTGCTGTAAGGATTCATCTATGTACTGAAACATATTAAATAAATCCTGAAATCCACTTATTAAATTATGAGTGCTTATTTAGGGAACAAATCCAGTTTTTAGATTCCCCAAACACATCATAAGTTGTTTTTGTTGAGTCTATAGTATGTCGACTGAAAACGTGAGGCTCTTCCACCTGGAGAAAAAATTTGTGAATCATCTATCTGGTTGTTGTTTTCATGTGAAGATTTCAAACAATAATATTTTTGTGAGTGGTGGAGCTGAAGTGATAATGAAACATCCTATAATGATATTCCCTAGCATGTTATGGACATGATGGGTATCTAGCTATACCAAAGAAACCCTAACTCATCTAATGTTTGTAAAAAACACCAAATCATGGATGCCTGCTACTGTACTAGAGTTCCAATCATGAGATCACACTGTCATATAACGTGGTTCATATGCATGAGTTTTTATACAATTATATTTAAGGGGGATATCGTATGATTCCGAAAATATATGGCTTCTGGAATATCATCAACCCACACCAAATATTGCTTTCATTCAGGGGGGATATCTACCTACCATGTCTCAAGGGCCTTGTGGTAGGTGATGATAGTGGCCATTGGATCCTCCTGATTGGGATTCCTATCTTGGTGAAGATTCTTGATTGTCTATGAGTTATAATATTAATCAATGTGGAAGGGAGTCTTAGTGGCTCTGAGTGTTTTTGGAAGAAAAAAAAGAGGTACTTTTGGGTAGACAACTTAATCTAAATCTCAAGGAGGGTTCTTGAATAGTTATGGTAGATTTTGAAATGTGTATCATTTATATTTTCCATAATATATAGCCTCTACCATGTTAGGATATGTAGGGATTTTGAGATCAATGGGGGGAAACTCACGAAGGAGAACATATGGTTTCCCATGATTATGATGTGTAGGATAAATGGGATCATTCAAAGGATCATTATAGTCTATATATCATTCTGAAATGTGCTAATAAAGAATCTAGTCCATGATATTTTTATGTTTTATGTGCCAATCTATCATAGTGTATCTATCTAGATCAACCTCTATCTTATACATTTAACCAAATTTTTCATAGGGAATAAAGGTCTCACTAGGGTTTTTTTCACTTTTTTGGTGTTCCGACTGATGGACAATGATGTAGAGGTATCTCTAGGGCCAATAATCAACCTTTACTAATGAGTATAAACACATGTAAGATTCTCTGGGTGATATATTTCTCCAGGGGATGGTTCAACCACTTTAGACCCGATTCTAAAATATCATTCTAGGTACTTCTATGGAAAAACTATATTTAGCATGATTGTACCCATATGCATATCCTCAATATCAATGTGTAGGTCGGGATCTTGAATGATTGGGTTGATGTTGAGAGAAGCATAATTATCCAACCCTAGATCTTATATGTGGAGATGTATCATTGATAATACACATAGAATATGGAATAATTGGAAGCATCTATACTAAAGAGTATTGTAACAGTTGGGTGATGTAGGGTGTTGAGCCATGGGAAGTGCTGCCAGTTCAACCATGCGACCCTTCTCGCCGATATTTTCATAATGTTACCAACTTTTGGATCATCCAATCTTAGACCCTGAATGCGTAAATGTGTCAACTAGAGGTTTTACTAGAAGCATATGACTTTTTTTGGGGTTAGGGACTCCAAAATTTTGAATAATTATCTTGTGTTATTCATTTAAATTATCTTGTGTGATGATTTGAAATTTAAATTTCCATTTGATCAATTGATAAGTGTAATTCTTGCATACATTTTGTTGTGTTTTATTAAATTCATTTTTGTATTTAATTTATTAATCTTTCCAAGTTTTAAGTAATTTAATTTGGTTTATGTTTTTTGGTAGGAAATGATGAATCTTTTGAATATAATGAAAAGTGAAGAAGATTTGAGCTAAAAGACACTTCACGCCATGAGCATAGTGAAGTGGCATGACACTGGATTTTCAAGAGAGTAAAAATATAGAAATTATTCCTCAGAACCTGTACAAATTGTGTACTAAGAGTACGAAACATGTAGTTTCAGTTCATGACATGATGAAGACATCGTAGATAAAGTCATGATGAAGGAACATGTTATGAACATCAAGTAAACAATGTGTACCACTAGTTCATGATTTGACCATAGACCAACTAGTTTATGATGTTTACAAGGATTTAACGTGGTAGTGGAGAAAACAGATCTGAATTACACGATATGAATAAAAGGTATATGTCATGACTGATGCGATGTGTGAAATAAATAATGACGATGTGCAGCAGTATTTTATGATTTTGGCCTATAAATACTGGACTTGGATGTCATTCCATGATACTCTAGGAGATGTAGAGGCCAAGGAACAACATATATCATCCTCCAGACAAAGGGGTGAAGAGTCAAAGCCTTTTTTCCACAATTCTTCTTTATATAGCCATGTCACTCGCTCTCATTGTGTGTGAGTAATCCAGCAGTATTGGGTGACATTATTGTAGGGGGTATGCTATGAGATATTTTCGATTTTTTATTTATGGTTTGGATTATTTCGAACAATATATTCAATTACAATTATCCCTATTTTCATATTTCATGATAATTACAACATTTTGATAGTTATTTTCCATTACATAAATTAATTGACTCGTCTTTCGTATGACCATTATGAATCCTGGGTCCATTATGTTTAGAAAATTTTTAGGTCAAATACTATTATGTTGGAACTAATAATATTACCATTCTAAAGGTGAAATCACATGATTGGGGTTGGGTACCCAGACCACAGATCCATTTGGACACAATTATGAGACCAAAACTAATAAAACTCTCTTTCAATTAAATCTATGGCACATGAACATGAATATCACTGAACCTGACATGTCTCCCATATTGATTCAAACCCAAATCAATCATACTATTACACCTATTTTATTGTAAACAACCAATAAATTGGGATTCAACCTTCATAATCAATTTAGAACTTACTCTCTATCCCTATGGGTTCGACACTTATAGTTTATATGTACAGAAATTTTTAGTTTGTCTGCATGAGTATTTAAAATTATTAATTTTTTCCCATATGAATTTAATGAGGCCCTATTATATGTCCAATCTATTTATGGGTTTATCTTGAGTATCCATGAATTAGATGATCCAAATTAACCCATAATATGTGGAGACTAGTTATTTTACCTAGGAAGATGACTCTATATTTTAAAGATGTGAGTCATCAAATGATTCATTATTAGAATGGGTATTAATCATTCACCTAGGGGATTTTTTAATAAAATTTTTATAATGGAATAATTTGTTTGATGGGTAGTAGAATCATTCAAGCAGTGGTCAAAGCAACTGAACATAGATTGAGGGTATCATACTTGACAACGATGATGATCTCTTTCATAATTTATTTTGATTATCTCTATATAGATGTATTACCTAAATATTTTTTCTTCTTCTATATTCATGTGTATCAAAATCATATTTTGGGAACTAGATCTAATGAACAAAATATTTTTTCTTTCTCTGTATCATATTTCAAAGTTGTCTTTTCATGAGTTTTATCATTTTTCTCTTCATTATATGCATTTCCTCTACAATACCACATAAACCAATGGGCGAAGGGAAATATATCCTTTGACCTTGGATTCTTAGATAATTTAAATTAAATGAAAAAGTTTGAGGCACAACCTTCAATATAATTACACATACATATCACATTTCTTGAGTGAAATATCAACCTTAAGAGTGTTCACTTAGGTTGGTTCATCACCAATGATATTTTGGTGACACAATTACTTTTTATGGATTATGTAAAAATAATAATTATTGATACCAAAGAAGATCTATTATAAATATAGTTAACCCATTTCCCCTAACTCGATACAATTTTAATAATTTAACTTTTTTTCTGTTCTTCCATAATTCATAAACGTTCAATTTTACTATCACATCACCATTTAATCATTATCATTCATCACTATATCTTTTTTTATCTTTATTTTGATTTATTTTTTCTTTTTTACTAATTTATAGACATGAAACATCATATATTATTAGTGTCTCAATTATAATAACCACTATAATTGTAGTAATTTGGACTTTATAAATTATATATTTGTGAGAGTTAAATTAAACTCCCATAAAAAATGATACTATTGTAAGGAAAAAAACTGTTTCCAAAAAAATAATAAATTATTTTTAGAAAAAATTGATGATATACTTGTTATTTAAAAATTAAGGTGAAAGAATAATTTATTTTAATATTAATGTTCATACATAAAAAGGAATCATATAAATCCAACTTACATAATTTAATACCTAAAATTAAAGAAACATTTCATTTCCTATGACGCTATAACAAGGATAAAATGGAAAATCTATAAATAGAAAGTGTTAGGAACATAATTCAAAATCAATATTTCTTTTTGAATAAAACATGATATTAGAATATTGAGAGGTATAGACATAAAAATTTCAATATTTAGAAAATTTCAAATAGAACGTCTTATATATGGTTATCCCTTAAGTCTAGGAAATATGAGCTAAAACAATCATAACTCTCTATGTTACCATACGTTAATTTTATACCTACTGATTATTATATTGATTTTATTAGAGGCATTGATAATATAGTTAAAAAATTATCTCTATATCAGATTTTTAAACGAATATAAGTTTTATATTTTTTCCATTCGTCGTGAAGACAATTTCAATATTCCAACTAAAATAACTGCACAATGAAATAATAAATAAATGGGATCAAGTATTCAAATCATTTTTCATAATATTTTATCATAGGAACACTACCAATTATGTGATACACAAGTTAAATGTTTTTGTACAAGATGACAGAGGTCCCATTCATGAGGCATTGAATAGGTTTAGAATAATCTTTAGTCATTTTAGAAACCACTAAATGAATCTATATCTCTTGATGGCCAATGTCAATAATAGTGTCACTCGTAACAACCAAAATATTATTTGAATGAATATGCATGGTGATTTTTTATATAATATATTAGGAATTTAAATTAATATCTAATTATATCATTAAAATCCCCTTTATAAATTTTATAGGAAGATAATTATCCATATATGTGAGACTTATCCTCATAATATAAGATGTTTCATTGATAATTTACTTATAGAACTAAGTAACAATTGTTGAATGTTTTGGTATATGAAAAAATTTAGTCCTAATTTTGAAATATCCATTCAATGTGATGATTGTGATTATTTTATTGATTGTAATGCTTGAAATTAGGATTAAAATGATACATTTTATAAAAAACTACAATGATGGTTACAAAAATCACTCCAAATTTCATTGAGGGATTAGGGGTTATAAAATAGCATGTTACCACTGGTTACTCAGATCAAACACGAAATCAACATAAAAACACTACTAGACTATAAAACTATAACACTGACATTGGGGTGTTTGGTAGGGAAGTTGATCACTATGTTGGACTCTAATAAATAATGTATTCATAATCTAAACCACCAATTTTTCTAAATGGAAAGAGTTTAATACGGTAAAGGAACCATAAAGTCACCCATCATAACTGAAATGAATCCCATGTATAATATGATGGATTTTACCAAACAGTCATGTTAGAAAACCCATGAAAATGTTTAGTGTATTACACGTAATATGAAATAGAAGATCTAATTATGTATGAAATTAAAAAATATAGAAAACTCTAAATCATGAAAAATGGAAAATAAGTTCCAAACCTATTTAAATTAAGGTTCTTCTATTGAAAAAGAAAATGTACCATTTAATATTATAAAATATCATAAATTAACTTTATTAGAAAATGTATTAATGATTCTCTATGAATATTTTATTATTTTATAGAATAAATTCACATAGAAATACTTTTATATTTCATTGGATCATAACACGTTATAAAATAATAGTGACTATGACATCATTGAAAACTATTTTAAGAAAACTGAAAAATAATAATTGATATAAAAAATGTAAACTCCACAAAATTTAATTCTCCCATGAAGATCAGTCCTTATAAAAATACACTAAAAGGAATGAGAAACATCAATAATATGATATAAATTATTAATAAAAGTATATAACCTTATAGTGAATTAATAAATGATGAGGTATGATATTAGTGGATTATATATCGATTTTAAATGGTGGTATGGCCAATAGGATATTCTAATGACCATACCTTTATAATTGTTTAGTTATATAACTATCAGATTAATAATCTGATCGTTTGAATTGTAATCTGACCGTTTGGAATAATAAACTAACCGGTGGAATATGAAAATAATATTTACGAAATGATATAATGATTGTTTATCATAACATAATTGAATAAAAAAATTAAATATGATAAAATAAATGTTTCACAGAATTTAATCATAATTATATTTTTGAAAAAAAAATTATGATTAAACTTTATTAAAATAAATTTTTATTATAAAATTAAAGGATAAATAAAATATCAATTTAATAACACGGTTTTGTGACTCAATGTATTTGTAGAAATTTTTTATATAATTTTGAAAAATTATTTTAAGTAATTTAATTTGATTTTTGGAATCATCACATAAAAATGAACATATGGAAAATGGGTTTTTTTACAATTTTTTTTGAATTTTTTTAATAATAATTTTTGAAAAATTAATTTATTTTACATTATAATTAACTTACATGGTTAATGGATTAAGGGGTAACATGAGTATTTAAATTATCATGCATAAATGCACTAATTACTATATTTATTCCCAATATTCATTAGTATTTATTTTCTTGATAAAAATTAATAAATCAATTATTATTATTTTTAAAAACTCCCCTCTCCTTCCCATATAAATACCACCTCTCACTAAACATTCTCCTCTCACATTATAAGCATGTGAGATTGATGAAAATATGACTATTTCTCTATATAACCCACCTCCCCATGATAAAATATTTATTATCTTACTAAAATTCCGTCCTATGGATGTTTAAGGGTTAGCCAATAGGAGACTCCCAAAGGAAGAGAAAAAATTGTCAACTCGATCTCTTTTGAACTGCTCTTCATCTACCTCTCAAATATATATTCCATCCACCATGAAATAGTTACATATATATACTAAATATACAGATATATTATTATAATTGTGCAATATATATTTTCTACCAACCCTAAAAATGGTTCTAAAATGAAATCATTATTCATATTATGATCGGTTCATCGTCCCCATGAACAAAAAATTTCATTCTCCACCATGACCGTTATGGCTAGTATAAATTAAATTATTATTGTAAAAAATTATATTAATATCTATTTTTTATTTTTTATTTATATTTAATGGTCAAATAACGTAAATGTTAATGAAAAATAAGTATAATCATCATTGTAGAAAAACATTCAATAATTATTTATTATTTATTAATATTTATCAGGAAATTAATCTTTTTACTAAATTAACAAAAATTAATCCAAATATTATTTTTAAATGACGATGTAAAAATATAATTTGGTATTAAAAATAAATTTTATGAATGTGGAAAAAATTAAATTTAAATCAAAATATGCAGATATGATGGAAAATAGGTATTTTGAGAAGTGTATTTTTCAAGGAGAATATGATTTTATATTAATTATATGTTTAATAATAATCATTATATGAATGTAAGTTAAAATATATTTAAATATAATATAAATATTTATTTCAAAACAATACCACTACATATTATTTTAATTTAGTAAAAAGGAGAAACATTATACATTTTATAACAGTTATCTCAAAAATTTATTTTTTATACCAAAGCACAAATTTTTATTAAAATAATATATCAATAAATTTAGTTGAATAAATTCAAGGAATACTTTTGTTACATTAAATAACATTAAAACATTATTTGGATTTTTAATTCCATAAATTGGGGATTATAAATGATAGTTTCAAAAAAATTGTATTTTCGCTATTTCATGAAAAAAATCAGTACATTTAGAACAATTCCATAATTTCCCCCAATTTAAAATATGATATTATGATTCTAAAAATGATGTTAAATTTTTCAAATAAATTTTCTAAATTTCCCAAAAAATATTTTAATAAATTTTATATGAAAGGAAATTAAAATTTATTTTTGAAGAAATTATATTTTTGATGAATTAAATCAGTTTCCATAAAATTGATCGATTATTTACTAAAAATTTATCAATAATTTATATTGTGTTGTAAATATATATATATATATATATATTATATCCCATAATATAGTTAGTAATATTTTTGTCCTCTTATTTAGTGACTATGTTATAACGATTATATAAATAATGGGTCGTTTAAGCGTAGTGTTGCTTGTTGAATACAATATAGAGAATACAAATATCAAGGATTTTTTTACTCCATGCTATTTAAGAGATAAATATTATTTATAATGAAATAGATCATAGGGTATGAGGGTGAAAATTTCTCTTCTTAGTTATGAATTTCATATAGTATATGTTATCCAACATTATTTTATTCTTTTAAAATTTATGAGTGATAAAATATAATAAAATTAAGGGCATAATGTATTATGATTATATAAAATATGTTCAGGAGAACAATCATAACTCAATAAAAATTGTTGAGATACCAAAAATACTTTTTTCTTTGGTTACTTTTTAATAAATATCCATTTGAATTGTGGAATACGATTTCTCTTAGAATATCCCATGTGATACGAAAGAATGTTTGAAAAACATACATTCATGGATAATAGATACACCATATAAAAATATCATGCCACATGAAATTTATTATTTGAAATGATTCAAATTGAGACCACGAAATCAATAATAGAGTCTGTAAATGTTTTATCAAAACTCAATGATTGGAATAACATTTTGTATCATTAAATATAAGATATTTTTCTATAAAATTACAATGTGGTAGAATTTTCACCATAAAAAACAAAACCATGTCTATAACATAACCATGTATGTATGAATTAAATTTTTTGACAAAGAACCCTTACCTGGATTATTTCGTAGATGAAATTTGACCACACATATTGTATTCCAAAACAAACCTATTAATAACCCATTTAAGAAACATATTCTTATGTATAATATTTATAAATATAACTTATTGTTATTATCTACATGTATATTTTTTATTTTCTATCCATTTTTGTTATTGGGTGTGAGTAATGTTGATCATTTTGAACTAATTTTGTAATAGCTATGTTTTTCATTTTTATTATCCAAAATTTAATAAAAATCATCTTTTAAATGATATTATATTATTTAGTTTATAGTTAATAATAATGCCATAGCTTCAATACTTGGTATTTATGGTTATCAACCTTAGATATTAAATTGGTGATGTTTATGTTTTATATATTCTTGGTGATGAATTGGGGTGCCAATAAAAAATGAGATAAATTTTTATATTAACATAACAAGAAAAATAACTATTTACTAATTTATATTATATTTTTATAAAAATTAAATTCTCTAGAACATACATGATATAAATTTATAACATTGTTCATGTAATTGGTTATACCAACACAAACAAGGACATTCCATAAATAATGGAAGTTTATGAAGTAATTTAAATGTAATACAATTATAAAAGTATAATAATGATATTATTTTATTATTATTAAAGATTTATATAATTATATTAATTAAATTTAAGATTATTATAACTTATTTAATGTTATTTAATAGTATGAATAAATAATAGTTTCTCCCAGAATGCACCTTTAGGCGATTGAATTTACCCCATTTTTTTAATCATGTGGTTAATATGTTATCAAATTTTATATTTCCAAAAACCTAATAATATAATAAAAATCACATTTATAAATTTAAAACATTCTCATAACCATATATTTTAGGAGATAATGAAATGAAAAATTATAATCCATTATTCTATTGATGTTATAGTCCACATGTACATGTGTATAGTGATTTCATATTCCATTGAATGGGCAGAAGTAGTAATATCTTTTATCATTTTAGAGTCTAAATTATTACACTAATATCAAACATAAATATTAAATTCAATATTAATACCATTCATTTATTATGATGATGGAAAACAAAAGACATTGTGTTTAGAGGCGGTAGCCTGCACAATGCATGAATAACAATTTATTTGTTATTAAAATAAAAGGGAAAAGTATATAATGATTAAAAAAATAATTATAACAAAAAAGGTATAGTAATGATATTTATAGTATAAATTTAGTTGTTTTAATTAAATTTTTGTAATAAATGGATTTGATAATGGAGAAATTGGAAATTTATACATTACTTCATGGATTGCCACCTCTACAAAGTGGGATAAACCTTTGAGGGGTGGTATTTCGAGAAGATAGAAACCACATTAATGTGGATTATAATATTGAGGAAACTTTTTGTTATATTTTAATCCAGAATATTCTATTTTATTTTATTAGCAGGGGAGGATATTAGTTCCCATTTTATACGTGAAAATGAATCACATTTTTATAAATACCCAATACATTGCAATAATGGGAATTAACTTTTAAGTAAATATATTCCAAAATTATGAAACAATATATCGGGTATGGCATAATATTTATCATTGCCTCATCAACACATTACCACACATGTTTTAAACATTTTCCTATTTATTCCCTTTGGTTAAATAGTTTTTTGACCATTTTTAATTTTATTGAGGTTACTAGTTTAAAAAAAATTAATTTTTCCTTTTATGTTAAAAAAGATATTTAAACTTATTAATTATTATGGAAATAATAATTAAAAATTTTAAACACTTTAATTATATAAATTTTAAAAAATCAATAAAAAGAAATTTTAAATTAATAATATACAATGTATTTAAAACAAATAGATTAAAAAAATATAACTTATGTTTTAAAATGAAAAATAAGGGTTTGTAAATTAAAAAAATAATAAAATTATAAATTCACTAATAAAATTGGTATTTTATCGAAAAATTTTGTTTCATGTATTTTAATTTGTAAATATTTATTATTAATGTCATAATATACATGTCAGTTTCAAAAATGACATTTTAAATTATTCACCTAATATTCAATTCATTTTGAAAAATTTTAAAAATTCGTCTTAACCTAATATTGAAATTAAATATCTTATTATTTTTCAAATATTATTACAACTCCCAATCTATTATCCTAAAATAAACAATTTTTTTTACAGAGGCATAAAATACAAGGGGATCACATTACTAAGGATCAATCATTTTTATAGTCTTTGAGAACATGATACATATATTATTACATTATTAAATGGAAATACATCGTAGAATATAAAAAAGGATAGTAGTAAGAATCCTAGAAACTCATTTATAGTCTATTTATTATTACCCTAGGGATAGAACATAAAAAATGGTGAGATCAATCACTCAGTATTGGTTATATACAAGGGAACTATTATGAGTAAATAAGGAATAATAAATCTGGAAAGGTGAGTAACTAAAAAAATAAATTTCATCAATAACATGAGAAAAAACACATGCATGGATAATATTAGTGATATAATCTCATGTAAAATAATAATAACTAAATTAACATCGAATAAAATGAATTTTATTGGATGTTAGGATCTCATACCACATAATAACTTTACTGTCAATACTTTGTGAAACTATAGATTAAAAACATTGGGTAAACACACATATAATTTTTATAAATGATTTGTTTCAAGATACTCATTGATGAATAGATATACTATCTATAAAAGCCCCCACCCATAACTTTATGTTAATTCATTCCTCACACAGTGAATGATCAAATAAATTTAAAGAAGTAATCCCTATTAATAAATATCAGTTTTGATTGAAGGATATGTATTTCTCAAGATTTTCCCCTGTCAATAAAATAACACCAAGAGTAAAACACAATATATATAAATGTTATATGGTTTAGTTAATAATAATATCCATGATATATATAATGTAGATAATTATAAAAATATATTATCCAATGAAAAATTATCTTAAGAATATTAATGATTTAAGAGAATGTAAATAGCACATTAGAAAAGAATAAATGACTTTAAATTTCATCAGAATTATAGGTTTTGTGGGAAAACCACGTCTTATGGAAAACGTAAGAAAAAAATTAAAATATACATTAATTTATAAATATTCATTGAAAAAAAAATAAAAAAAATTGTATAATCTAATTAGAATTAAACACTTTTTTCAGTATGCAATTTTGTTCATGCCATACATGTTAAATAAATTCCTTACGGATTTTTAAAAAAATGTAAAAATGACCTTTTTAGAAAAAATTAGAAATATTCCATTTATACAATATAAAAAATAATTTTTATTATAATATTTCATTATTATTTAATTTTATTTTATAAAAATTACTTCTAAAAAACTATTTTGAAAAATATTGTTATGGACGGAAAATATGACCGATTAAAAGAGACATAAGACACAATGTCTACTTAAACATTATTAATGAATAAAAACAAAACATTAATCATAAATCATTATGAATAAGTATGTATTCATTTTAAGTACATCAATTATGATGAATATGCAACCCATAAAAATAAATTGAATCAAAATATTAAATATGACCCAATGAAGAATAAATTGAGATTAAATCCATTACCTCAATATTCATTTTCTAGGAGGGATTTTTATCCTCCTTTATTATTATTTTAAACATTTATTAATTTATAATAGAACCATATTAATATTTATAATTTGATATATTATCATATTACAACATCTAATTACCCATTCAGTAATAATATTTCATTATTACCCTCATTTCGAGGGTTAACTGCTTCATTTTCCCATGCATGTTTTATTGTGGGTGTTCCGGATCTGTTGAATGGGTTATTGTTAAATCATTTTAAGATAAAGTAAATGTTATAAATAAAAAATATGATCGTTTAATACATTTTTATAATCCTTATTTTATGTAATACGTATAAATTGAATCACAACACTTCGTGGAGATGTTAAGACATATATATGCAAGAGCAACACTATCATTTTACTAATGAGTGAATGGGTAAGGAATAGGATTATATATTAATTTAAATAATAAATTCCATATCATTATTATATTATATATACTTTAAATCTATAATTATATCATGTCATGAGAGGTAGTGAGGGAAAACGAATTACCTTAGTTTGTGATGAAGTAGTTTTTCATACACATGAACAAAAGAATCATTTAACATTTTAGTGGGAATGTGATGGATATTAGTCATCCCATTAAAATAATAACACGTTATTACATATGAGATAATATATTTTTTATTTAATAAGGGATTAAAAATATTTTAATGGGGTGGAAGAAGAAAAAAATGAAAATTCTTGGTTGAGAACAATACCTCTTACTCAGACAATCTCTTTAGGTTTATCCATAATACCTTTGTGTGATATTTTTTTCATACATGATAAACTAGGTCATGGGGATCGATTTATGGAATTTTTTTGGGATGTTATTTTATGAACAAAAACTCTCTTAAAGGTTGGGGGGTAGTATAGTGGGGAACCCTTTATAGGTGGTTGACCGAAAACAGATGTAATTTTTAAAGAGAAATTTTTTATTAATGTTATATTAAATAATAATTTCTAAAAATTAAATATTTTATAATACTTTATGTTATATGATTGAAATATAGATGTATAGTATAAATTAGACAATTTTTTAATTCATTTTACCCCTAATATTTTTTAGTTTAACCCTCCCCCTGGGTAGACCCATTTTCTCCGTAACTGTTACTTCCAATGAACTCATATGGATTAAATGATAAAAAAAATATCTATGAAATCGATAAAAATTAAAAACTAACAATATAAATTATTTTGATTAAAAGGTAGTTTTGAATTAAAATGCAGTATTTTTCATTATTCATTAAAAATGAATTTTATCATAAAAATAACAAACCAAGGTAAATTTTGATGTCCCTCATCCAAATAATAGGTTTATTTCCTTAAATATAAATTCTAAATCTGTAAAAAACTATATTTAAAAATATTTCTCCAATAAAACATGATAAAAAAATTTAGAAAAACTCTCTTTTTATCCATAAAAAATAATTTTTTCTAATATCATGTTTATAAAATAAATAATATAAATTATAAATTTCATATTGAATTTATATCTCATTAATATAGTATATAAAGTGTGATTTGAATATTTTATAAACATATTTCCTCACATTTAAAGAGTATTTCACAAAAACTAATAATTTATATTCAATTGGTTTCGATTTTAATTTCTATTTAATTTGGTAACCAAATAATCATTATATAAACATGGGCAAACAATATTTTCATAATTCATAAAAAATTTCTCAATCCATCCATTGTAATGTATATGAAATAAATGCTACTTAAATTGATAATATTAATAATATTTTTTTGTATAACTCAGACTTGTGTGAAACATATGATTTTAGAGAAACCCATTATTATATGTCGAGTATGATATCAAAAATTGGATACCCATTATGGAAAAACCAGGATATAATTCATAAATATTGATAAATATGGGAATTTTCATCCTTAGAATTTTAAAATTAGTCTTGATAACATTATTTAAATCACACATCAGAATAAGAGTCAATAAGACATCCAATTCAAAGGAAATAAAATAAAGTACAAAGTCCATCCAAGACAACACATATTATGATTACATGTTGGAAAAAAAGGATATGGATGAAAAAATAAACATCATGTTCTCATGGAGAGTGGTATAAAACATGATCAAGAGAATTTTAGCATCAAAAAACCACAATCCTCTGATGGGTTTAACGATCACAGAATTCATTGTATGAAAAGTAAACAGAAAAAATTTTTTAATACGCTTTTCATTTATTTAAATATTTATACTTCATCCTTGATTAATATCATAAGAAAGTGTACTTATTTAAAAATTTTATTTTTATCCTTTAATTGAATTATTCCACAAAATCATCTTTTTCTCTAAACGATGAGTATTTATGATGAAATGTTCGTAAATTAATCATATTTTTGTGAATCAAATAATCCAAAAAAATATGAAATATATATTTTTTGAGTCTTTAATCATTAACCAAAACCACAATTTTAGGATAATGTAATTTAATTCCCCCTATATAATAAACCTAAAAAGAAGAAAGAATATATCTAATCACCAAAATTCAAATGTAATACCCAATGTTCATTATAGACCATTTAATAAATAACTCTCCATAAAAATCATAAAAACATTATAATATTGATTAATGAACAAATATAAAAATTATTTTATAAAATAAATTTCCAAGATATGTTCTAACATTTAACTCAAAAAAACATCAACCACAGTTAATGTCTCATACCAGAAATGTAATTTTCCAAAATCACATATTCTCTGAGATAGGTTAGTCATTTACATAAATAACCCAAATCACTATAGGTCCAAAATACTATCATAGATTATACAGAAATAAAATCCAATCATTACTCCACAAATAAAATACCTTATAATTTTATTTTCTTTATTCTTGTAATGTTCCCAAAATAATGAATGAGATCCAAAATAACATTATCACTTAATCCTCAAATAATTTTCCAATACAAAGGATATCAATTTGATAAAAATTATCTTCTCAAAATCAACATCTTATAATTTCATAAACTCATTTAATTGAAAATAAATTTTCCTACTAGCCAGGGACTTCACATAGGCCAGTGGTAGGTGATTCACCCATTTCACAATTCAGTTGTGGGTTCAATTCTTATGGCCTTTCCATAAGTGACACGTTATCACCCATCATGTGGGGTTTTTTATCTAAAACTATATAATTTATTTATCATTTCCCAAATAAAATCATCAAAAATAACCATAACATGATTTAATCTCATATTCTATCTATTTATATTCATTTTCAACCCCATAATTTAATACCCTATAATTACCTCAAAATCAAGGATCATATAAACACTAAGGGTTCTATATAATTATATCCATAAAAAATGATAATTCTGACTAAAAAACATTTTCATATATCAAATATATGGGTTACAAGTACTAATTGTCTTCCAATATAACCCCACCATTAAGAAATCATTAATACTTTTAAAAATTTCAACATCCGATAATCTACCAAAATTCATGAATCCCATATATTCATTAAACATTATTATGGTTCATATAACCATGAATTTATAAGTTATTATTTAATAGTTATTTATTATTAAGAAATAATTAGTTTTGTTCTATGATTAAATAAAATCATAACATGATTCAAGAAATATTCCATACCTTTAATATAAAATTCTCAGTTAACTCATCTTTAACTGGAATGGAATTATGTATTTATAAACATATATTTGTACTATCCTACTGATCATATTACCAAAAATTCTCCAATGAACATCTATTTTTAAAATGTCCATACTACAATGATTTAGAACAATCAATTAATAAAACAGAAGGAACTATTTTTCTTTTCTTGGATCCAACTGAATGCTTCCAGTTTCTATAGAATGTTATTTATTTACAACCATCCCTAACACACCAATAACATCATCAGGTCCCAATAAAACTATTTCCGAGGTGTTTTTTTCCTCATCCCTGATACAAAAGTCTTTGAATATACATATATTTATGATCGTTATTTCCTAAAAATCAATAATGATTTGTTTCTCTATTGTGTGATGCGTTGGAAAAATAACTAATGTTCAATTTGTTAATCATTACTACATATATATGACTTAGAATAACCATGACTATTTTCAATGAATCTCTTATTTCATTTTATTTATTATTCTATAAACCACTACATTTTCTTTCACATCGATAGTTACTCTGGCGCCTGTTGGATCCAACAATTTACTAAACCCAAAAAGGATAGTGTGATTATATAAATAAAATATACATAAACAAACTTATGAGAAAGATTAACACTACTATATAATTATTCATGTTATCACAACATCATTAAATTTATCTAAATTAAATATAAATATTTCTATTATTCAATCTATTTTGGTATATATAACCTATAACTTATTATTAAATATCACCATAACCTCTAATGTTATCTAAACCATCCCCTGATACCAACTATAAGGCCCATCCTTAAACATTAAATAATCATGAGATAGGTCAATAATTTGATTTTTTTTAAAATTTAAGGATCTTTTCATGTTTATACATCTAGATAATTATGCCATAACTTATATATAACAAAACCATAGAAATATAATGTGGACACTTCCCACAGTAACAATTTCCTCCATAAAAAATAAATTAAAATTAAATGTGGTTTTTTTCATGTCTCATAAAAACTTTTCCATTATCACATCATGGAATATATTCCTCTTTAAATCCTATGAAAACCATTTCAAAACATTGGATGGTAACAAAAATTCCTAGTAAGGCACACATAGAGAAGTAAAACTGTCACCCTTGTGAAAACATGTAATCTAGGCATACATTATCATAAATTAATAATTTTCACCTTTAAAAAGTAGTAAATACACTTTACAGAAGATTAGTTCTTCTATTTACTTTTATCTAATCAAAAGATTAACATAAACTCGTATAAAGAAACATATAACATATAATGTTGCATTAGGACATAACCATTCATAAATTGAATAACCATACGGTCAACTTCAACGCATATCACTAAATATAATGGTCATATGACTGTCTTATATACCCATTGCATTGGAGGTTATAATGTAACCATTCATCCATGGATTATCATGGAACCACCCATATTTGGTTCATTATATATCCACACTTATTTTCTTTATCACTTAAACACCCATCAAATGTCCAAATAACATTATATTATCATAACACATAAAATATTTAAACTATAAACATTTCACTCATAAAATATCTTTTTTTTCACAAGAACACATCTGAATATATTGAAATAGTAAATCCCCTTTTAAAATATTTTCAATACCAAGACACCCAATAATGTATTAATGGATTTATTTTCCTTTTAAAAATTGTAAGGCTTAGAGAGGAAGTGAAATATCAAACAACATTTATGGTGGATGATAATTAATTTTAACCGCATACGTTAAAAAATTCATTTTTTCATTCTACAAATAAATTAAAACACTTCATATAAAATGATTCATTATTAAAATATTTTAATGAAATTAAAAATATATAATAATTTCATTTAATATCTTTTTCTATCAATATAATTAATATGAAAATTAATATCAAAATGAAAATAATTTGATAATAAAATCATTTTATGTTCAAGATGTCCTATACATTATTAAACATTTATATCATAATATCCATGAATTAATAAATTATCCACAACATTAAATAACATTAATATAGATAATATAAGGTTATAAAATGTTGTAGTTGTTGTATATGCACCTTATAAAAGACTAAAGGTGCATAATATCAAGCAATGTCTAAATGGAATGAGATTGAGATGAAGTCCCTTACCTTGAGTCTAACACATCACGTACATCTGTTATACTCATGAATTGTATATTTTGGTTAATTTATACTATCTTGAGACCCATTTCAGGTTTATTATTATTTTTATCAGTTATTACATTGTTATAAAAATTATATAATTATTTAAGTTCATATCAGACGTTCTGTTGATATTCGGTACTTGAGTTAAAAATGAACTTAGTATGATTACAATAGTATATGTGGAAATAAGATCATATTATCTATAATAATATTCATGAAATTATAATCATATCCATACATAAATTATACCTTTAAATGAAAAATGAAAAATTTTATAATCTTGGGGATGGTAAGCCATACGTACGCATGAGAAACGTTTTACATTTTTCAATAATCATTATAAAAAGAATTTATGAATTATGTTATCTTTCATGAATAATAAAAAAATCAATTATTTCATATTATTAATTTCAATATACTTATATATATATATCTTAATGTTGATATAATGAATAAAAACATGTCACATCACTTCATGGATGTGATAGTTCACACGTACGTAGGAACAACGTTGTCATTTTAATACACATTTAATATCTGAATTTAATTATTATATATAATATTCATATAATTATTAATATGTGATGAATATAAAATAAAAACATTAATTCCATTATTTTAACAAGTCATGAGATACAGTTATGGAAAATGAAATAGATCGGTTCCGAATGTTGATAATTCACACACACACACAAATAATTAATTCCTTTCCCATTTAACATAAGTGGATATGGATTTAGGTAATGATATTAACATAATAATAACTCAATATATTTATGATACATGGGTTATTATTATTTTTCATGGTTGAATAATTTTTAAAGGGATTTGGAGAAGAAATAAAATAGGGATACTTAAAAAATGGAAAGCTCTTCCTTAGTTTATCACCATTAAAGTACACCTTAGGTCCTCTACGGAGGGTGTTTGACATAAAATAATGCCTTAATAATGTGGGTAGGGATTCTAGGAAGGGTGTTGGGGCGATATTGGAAGATACAAAAGGTTTTGGTCGGGTGAGTAATAGAGATGAATTGGTGTCATTTTATAAGAGAAGAGAACCGTTGAAAATATTAAAAGTATTTATTTAATTTAAATTTAATTTATGTTGCAAATGTTATAAATATTATCTTTTAGAATATAAGATTATATGGGGTTAAATAATCCTCCCCCAATTAAAATTAGACAAATTTTGAATATTTTTTAATCCATATATTTTTATTTTATCCACTTTAAACTCTAACTAAGTTATCTAGTATAATGTTATAAAAGAATGACATGTGATATTATAAATATGAATCTTGTTCATGTATAAAGTAATAACATTATAAAAACCATTATATGGAATTTAAAAGCATTTTAATACAAAAGAAAGAATGAGGAAATGAACTTTGTTTCAATTTACCTTTACTGAGGCATATTAAAATTTTATAAACCTAATTTCATTTATATGGTGTACATACATTCCCATTGACGTGTAATAAAAAATATTCTTTATTATGTAATGTTATTTTTTACAATTTTAATTATTTCATCAGATATTATTTTACTTAAATGTTAGCATGTGGTATATATTTTTATAACTATTGTTCTTTCCATTGAGTTATATTACTTCTTCATTTTATTCATAATTATATGATTATGTGTGTAAAGACTTTTAACTATATTATTTTTTAATTACACTTCTTATATTTTCACTCAAATTATATACAGATATTCTATTAATTGATTACATCAATGTAATGATACATTAAAGGGTTTTTTTGACAATCTCATTTTAATTTATATTTATTATGTGTGAATTTAAAATGAAAGAAATAATTTGATTATTGTCTAATAAACCCATTACATTTTCATGTCCCATTTTTATTTAATAAATTATTAGTAAATATTTACAATATACACTATTTTTAAATTTAAATGATTAATAATTTATTAAATAAAATTCAATGTTATTCTCTCAGCAGTTAAAAGTCATTCTTCTTTCTAAATCCATATTTTTTATAAAATCAAAATTGTTTTTAAACAGTTATAAATTATTTATTGAATAAACTATTACCAATTTTCAACTTATAAATTTTTTTTTGGAAATAACTCTTTGTGTAATGTTCCAAATAAAGAACGCATCAATTTTACAAAAAAAGTGAAATCACTCATTGTTTTAACATGAACAACATGAACAGAATTTCCAACCAACATGAAATATACAATCATTAAAGAAAACATTATAATATTAATAGGATATTTTCAAATATTTTTATTTTCTATATATTTTGGGAACATTAATTTTTTTTAAAACAATCATAAAGAAAAGGCTACTTTCTTTCAAAATGAATAAATAAAATTTATATTGTATTTCATTTCACCAATAAATAAATCATGTTATGTACCTATCGTCCACTATGGAAATATCATATAGATAATATACATACTAATTATATGGATTATTTTAAATTTCAATAACCTCGGAATGTACTGACATTCTCTTAATAGGTTAATTTTTGTAATAATTATCTTTCCCTTGAAATATTTCCATCCATGATAACATTGGACATTTAATTTCCCTAAATTATGAATCTTATTTATAATGGATATAATTATTTCATTTACCACAAATTATTTATATATATGGAATTTTACTTTGAATATTATATTCTTGATTTTGAAAATTATTTTTAATTTGTATTCCTTTCTCAATACGGAAATTTATTAATAATGGATATTGGTTCCGAAATAAAATTGATCATTCGATACATGAGTAATACACTGGATATGAAATTTATGATTGTTTGAAATTATATATACCCCCAAGATGAATATATATTCTTATTATATGAATTATTTTTATTGACATAGATGAATGGTTTTTTGGGGAATACCAACCCATCAATTTTAAAATATATTGTAAGTTGTCTTAATAGTAAAGGTGTCATAATGACTAAGATCATGAAATATAATAGTTAAAAAAATCCTTTTTTTAAGAATTATATTATTATCATCATTAATATTATTTAAATTAAATTATCTATATATTCATTTCAAAATCTTTTTTTGTTAAAGGTATTTGGCTTGTAATGAATTACATTCCCATATTGAATATTCCTTATCTTATAATCCTTGATATTTTCATAATGGTATTATCTATATATTTATATAATTCTTAATTTATTGACTAAAGGTAACATTTTTTGTTATTTAACATTCCATGTTTATTATTCCTTATCTAATCATGATTTCAATGTTATTTATTAAATGAAATTTTGTTTTAGATATTTTCCATTTCATATTTATTAATCTAAACAGATTAGACTTCATTTAATCATGATATCTTCCTACTTACGTAACTATTACTAATCATTTGATTTGACCGTTTTTTTAATTTTCCAATAATCCCAGAATATGAATTTGAATAATATATAAGGATATTCTAGTTGGAATAATGCAATTCTAAAAAAATTAGGTTCTAATTTTTTCCACTATAATATGGGAATCAGGTTTTTGTCATGATTATCAAAGATACTAAACTATATGGTCCTTTGATATAATATTACTTGTATCTTATGAAAATATAATAATTTAGACACCGACTATAGGTTATTGGGTTTTGAGTCACTATTGTTTTCATTATTGGATTCCTTGTTAAAACCTTAGGATCTTGATTTAGGAAAAAATATATTAGGGAACAAAATATAAGGATATAAATTAAGGATAAGTATTAAACATCTTAAACATTTCTTATAGTAGATATTATTTTATTTTTCAAGGAAATAAAGCCCTATAATGATTCCAAATGTGTACAGGATTCTCGAAAATATTTTCCCAATGGGTAATAACATTGATATATGTGTTTTGGGCGTGACTAAGGCATTACCTATTACATGTAAATATGCCTTAACAAACACCTATACTAAAATTCCCTAGGGATATTTTTTTGGGTATTTTATATTATCCAGACAAACCAATATAACGGATTTGAATACATAATGATAATTACTATCCTTAGTTAAACCTATGGTGTCTTCCATTGAAAAGAGGTGTCGGGATTTAGATATCCTATTACTGATTATATAGTTTTCCCATAATGAGTTTTGGTTTTTGTTAATGACTGGAACCAGATGGAATAATGTTAACATTGACCAGTATGGAAAATTTTGTTAATATAATTATCCAAATGAGACGATGATATCGGTGGAATATATAATAAGTATTATAAATTAGTTATCTAGAAATTTTATAAAATACATCTACCTTAACAAACTATTATACTAACCAATGTAGTGAAGTATGGAGTACACTAATTGATCATGTGGTAAAAATAGTTGATGAAAGGAGGCTCGATTTACTTCATGTATTAAAATGGAATGAGACACCAAAGAATGGGTCTCAATAAAATGATAATTTCATTCAAATTGTAAAACATCCAAATAAAGATTTGAATTTCTTATGAAAAATAAAGAGTATGATGAATGAAAATGAATATCATCAGTGGTATCCTTTATATTTTTCTGTCTAAATTGTGGAAAATAGAGAACAATCTATGTTAATGAATGCTTCTATATGTTAATGCACAAAATATGGATGGACCAATATTGAAGTGTAACAGATAGAGTATATTTGAATTATCAATCGGGAATTGAGTTGTAGAAGTTTTTTTACCTATGTTGCATTGCTTATAAGAATAATGAATCATTTAAGGATTGTTTTAAATTTTGGAATAAAATATGTATTCATTAACTAGTATGTCATGGATACTATATTGGGTTTATGAATTTAAGGTTTATCATCTGTTGATTGTATTAAATTTCACTTTTAGAATTTTTTCTATGGTAGGAATCTAAAATGATTAAGTGTATTTTTTGGTTGAATTTATTTAAATACCTCATGTTTGTTTAGTATATAAAGTACATAGTTCAGGAAGAATTACAATAAATTTTTATCATACAAATGATTAAAGTTATTGTTAATTTTTTAGGTTTATCTAATCATTCTTGTGTTTGTAATTAGTGGATATGATAATATGAGAATCTTATAGAAATTATATTAAAATGGTTTTAGAAAATTTCATCCCACATAAAATGTGAAGACCAATCACATTCGATAAGGTCATAGGTCATGACCCCACAATTGAAATAAAATAATGGTTTAGTACCTACTAGTATCCTATATGATATTATGGATTATATTTCAATGCTTTAAAATAAACTATTTGATGAATAAATATCAGTGATGACCATGCGCTATTACAATTGAATTTTCATTATTTATAACTTATGATAACCATTTGGGTATTCAAAAATAATTCAAAATAAGTGGAAATAAATTTCTCTCATTTATGTATATTAGGATCAATTAAATGTTAATTTTAGTTCCTGTGGAAAAAAATCGTTTTTTAGATATTCATTTTTTGGAGTAAAAGATGAAGTAGAAATTGATTGAATCACAACCAATGGATAAAATTATTCTTATGAAATGGAAATATATTAATTATTAATATTTATTTATATTATTATATAGTAAAATAATTACCCATAATTTGGAATGGGATATAGAAACAAAAATGTTATCATATTATCATTATATCTGATGAATCAATGTTGTATTTATTCATCACATATTTTTAGGTTTTTGATTGTTTACATTTTCTTGATCATTCACATTATGGTGATGAATGACCTCTATCACTATACATTATTATTTTGGAATTAACTTTTCTTCAATTACTATATATCCACATCCAAAATATATTCTACTACATGGAAAACATGTTAATTGTTTATTCCAGAAAACCTTCCATATTTACATTTACCTATTTTAAGAGTATGGTTTGTTATGAAATTTTACGATATGGGTTTTTTCAAAATTGAATTATGAAATAAAAATCCATTAACATCTGAGTTCATGTTTAATTTGAGAGGAAATAATCATTTGAAAGAGGGTGGACTGTAAAAGATCAATATTTTAAAATGGAAACATAATTTTAAATAGCTTATATGACACAAAAATCCAATATTATAAGATAATTTAACACCCTCTGACCTTAAAATATATGTATTATTCAAAAAATTAAATCTCTTTGAGTGCTTGTAGAGCATAAATCCTAGAGTCTAATTAAACAATAATATAGAACACCAATGTGACCTATAAAATAAATTTGAGGGTATACATTTTAATAAATAAATTATGAACATTATGGTTATCTATTTATTAAAAATAAAATAAGAACCATTTAAAATAAAATTAAATGTTTTCTAAAAAACAATATTTTTATAAGAGATAGTTTCATCGTGCTTTGTGAACGTAATATAAAAGTAATTTATTATATATTTTTTAAAATTAATTTCATAAAAATGAATTAAATTTTGTATTCATCATATAAAAATTATCATCAAGTAAAACTTTATTATTCTTCAAAAATGATTCATTTTTTATGAATATTACAAAATAATGAATTTTATTGTAAATCATCTCTTCATTTAAATTATGTAAAAAGTAAAATTATATTTTCTATTAATTTTAATGTAAAATTATTTCAATTATATAAATATTTTACTGATTTATTTCATTGGAATAAATTCTACATTAAATTTGGATATTAGATCTATCTATACTTATGAAAAGTTTCTATTTAGAAACACACTTTTTCATTTCCTTTACATGTGTAAATTTTAAAAAAAAATTGAATTATTTGAATTATATTTTTCCAAAAAATATTCAATATTTGAAATCATAGTTATTTATACTTTAAAAAATTATGAGATTAATTTTTTACATTTATAAATATTAAAATATGTGAATATTAATTTCCAAGTTTATGGATAAAACCGATTTATTTAGGGGTTAAACTTATAAGATATGAGTTAAAATGGTCGACCAACTTCTATGAACCCTTTTTCATGGACCAATTTAGACCTTATAAACATTTTGGTTATTTAATAAATCATTAGTATAGATTTATTCACGATAAAAACGTGTGTATTATTGACTATTTTAAAATTTTCCATCTATGTCCTCCCCCGCCACATAAAAAATGCCACCCCTATCCATCCATCATCATGCTTCCAAAGTCATTTGGTTAGGCCAATAACTAGCCCAATAATATACTTAGTCTTCTAAAAAATATAGTGACTATTAATTGATCATAAAACATTTATAAAAAATATTATGGTGCATAACTAATGTTGTTTTTTGAATAAGATGTAATGTTCTTACCTAAGAAATTTTATTTTTTTTCGATTCAACATCTGTCAAATCCAATTAGACCATGATTATATAGTAACATTAGTATATAATATATTATTATAATCTATTATTATATTTAAATAAACTATATCCATTTAATCATCTATCAAATCATAAATAGAAACATTTATTGTGTGTAAGGTAGACTACCGCCTCACGAACTGATATAACACATTTTTAATAACCACCTATTAAGGCTAGTTATATGTATGAATTTAACACATATATATATATATATGTGTGTGTGATATTTTTGAAATAATTATCCATATAGATTTATAATATCAAATATTTCATCTCTGTTTCCATTATATTTTAAATATGAAAATGTCGCTCGCGGGTATGGTAGACTACCACCTCATAAGTCGATCAGAATCATTTTTTGCTTACTCACTATATTAAAAGTAATATTCATAACATTAATGAATATATATGATATATAAAACATGATATTGAATCTATGAAACTAATATATCACCCAATTCTATTCCCTTTCACCCGTTAATGATATAATAGGGTCGCTCATGTGCACGTATAACCTACCATCTCCACAATGTGATGTGATCTATTACTCATGAACAATTTAAATAATGATTCTAATGATATATATAACTAATAAATTATATTTATAACATTTATATAATTATGTACTACATTTAACAATTTAATATGGATTTGAACATTGAAGTACATGAAAAAACATCCATGAGGTAATAAAGAAAATTTACACCCTAAACTATGAAAATAATGAAATACTATTAATAGTCTGGTGGTAAAATGTTATAATATCAATATATATGATATTATATATTTGAATATGTTTTTGGTTTTGGTGTAAATTAATATTATTTTTATACTTTTATAAAAGTTGTTACATAATGTTCAACCAAAAACAATCAATTAGGCAAGGGACCTCATCCCCATTTCCCTTTATTGAGGCATATTATAATGTTATGAACATATTTTCATTTTATGGAATATATATTGTCCCATTCACATGTAATATCTTGGTTTATCAATAATTTATGAAATATAACATATGTATTTGAATTATTTATTCAATTATATTTGACTTAATATTTCCCAAGTGGTAAGTAATTTCAAAACTCAATTTCTTTTCATTGGGTCATATTACTTTTTGATTATTTTTAACATTATAAGATTATGTGTCTGATGTATTTTGACTATAATATATCTTAAATTCCTTTTTGATATGTTTAATTTTTTTATACGCATAATATATTCATTTATTAACTTTAACATGAATGTTATTGTCCTAGTGAGGGTTTATTTTAAAATCTAATTTTAATTGGGATTATTTTTGTACGAATTTACTTGGAAGGAAATCAATTGGTTATTTTCTAATATAACCACATATTTTTAGCCTACTCTTTTTATTCAAGAAATTATCATGAAATATTTCTATTTTCCAATTTTTTTACTTTAAATGATTTATTTTTTTAAATAATATCAAATATTATTTCCCGCTTTGGTCGAAAATCCTTTTTTTTTAAAAACCAGGTTTTGTAAAAACCTTTTCGAATTTTTTATAAACATTTAAAAATTATTTATTAATAAAAATTTTAAAATGTATTTATTTTTATAGAAAATAAAATAATCATCATTTTATTTTCTAAACAAAGCCCATTTTTATTTTATTGAAATTTTGAATGAAATATTTATTTTAACATGTAATGTATGAATTGAATTTTAAAAAATGATGAAAAAAAATTAAAGCATAAAATATAGGATCACGTGGTTATTTTTAAAATAACTTATTTTCAATGCTTTTTTACTTTTATTTTTAAAAATGTTTTCAACGGGAAAAGGGAATATACCATAACAATGTTTTAATGAAATTTTTATATTATTTCTATTAATCAAAAATATAAACCATTTATTATACTTATCATACATTGAAGATAAGTTGTATTATTCCATCCATATTATTTATCTAGATGGGTTTTTATTAGTTTGACTAGGTAACCTATTGTCATTCTCTTTCTATATAAATATTTAAAATCACCAACATTCCCTTGAAATAATTAATTCATTATTATCATTGGACATTACAATTTCCAAAAAATATCCATATTTTTATCATGGATATTATTATTTCACAAATTTAATTTCATTCCATGATATGGTACTTTATATTTAATGTTATATGATTTATTGGTGACTTTTTTGTTAATCTATACTGCTTGCTTGATTCAAATTTTTTTTGATAATTCATATTAGTTCAACATGTAAATCAACCATTTGATATATGAGGAATATGTTTCAAATAAATATATGTGTGGGTTATGGTTTTTCTTATCCCCTTAATTCATTTATAGTATCATGAGATGAATTAGTTGGATAACTTTAGTTATATTTCTTTTTGGTGTATACCCACCTATCAGTTTTATACTATCATGTTAATCTTCATGACTGAAGATGTATCTGGATTCATGAGGTTGTAAAATATAGTAACAAATAATTTTTTCCATTAATAATTAAGTTATTATTATACTTGATATTATCACAATGATATTATCTCTAGATTAATTTCATTCTTAATGTAATCATTAATTGAATTTTTTTATATTTACCTTTAAAAATGGATTATTCCTTATCTAATTATCCATGATATGTTTTTTATGCTATTATATATTGATTAATTTCATTCTCATTATATCTATTAAATGTTATGTGTTTTCAGTTATTTTTCATTCCATATTGAAAATTATTTATCTAATAACCATAGTCAACATATTAATTAAATACCACGTCGGTTAAAATATTTACCTTTCGATATTGATTATTACTTATTTTGAAATATTAATTTAATGATGACATATTTTAATTTACATAACTATTCTTGATCATTTGATAATACCATTATTATTTTTTCCTTTCCATAAAATCCAAAAAAGTTTACTATGAATGATATTAAAGGATATTCTAGATGGAGTAATGATATAATATGTAAGTCAAGAAAAAAATATTAAGGAACATGGTTTACAGAGGATGTGTGAAAAACATGAAATTTAAAATTTTGGGTTTTTCTTCTTGTAATAATAATTTAATCCCCAAAACCATTTTCCTAAATTTCATAATCGATTGTGTGGAAATAAATTTAATCATGAAAAATAAAATTGAATGAATATTTAAAACATATATTATTATTTTGAAGTTGTTGGTTTGAATATCTCCCTATCGACATGTCATAGTATAAATTAACCAATCTAGTTTCCTTTAGTACATCCACATTTTATAAAAAAGTAAAGGATCATAAATCTAGTTTTCCTCGTTTATATTATGGGAAATTAAATAACTTTTTGATATCCAGTTATTAATGTGAAGAACTCGGACTCAGTAAACAGTTCTAGATTGATCCAACTATTTTATTTTTCCAGATTCTATGATTAAGGACATAAGAGGAAATGATAGTATATCTTATCACACTGAATTATTCCAAATAGTTGAACTACCAATTCAAGAGGCTAAAATGATCATTTATACCTCAGTAATACATTCCAAAATTTTACATTATACTCTATAAATTATTAACCTTAATATTAGAACTTTTTTTATCACATTAAACATAATAGAAAATTCATAAATGTCCAAATATTTTATCACTCACTTGTAATTATTTAATATGTTATGAGATAAAATAAAAAATATTTTTTTTTACATGTAATCTCCATAAATAATTTAATGAACCATTAAAATCATTTTTTCCTTTGAAATATTATATTTTCTCACAATAACTTTTATGATCAATAAATTTTTTAATACCTTGAAATATATGTCCATCCAATATTATTTTAAAAAAATATAATTTAATTGAATAAGTTTTACTAGTGATTCATATTAATAAGAATTTATTTGGGGCCCGAACATCGGGCCCCATTCATCTTAAACACTCAATGATAAAAAAAGTAGGATCATATGGAAACACCTTGTGTCTTATGCAATAGGTCATCATCTTAATATAAATGGTTACATCCCACATACCAATATTTGAGTATAGAAACCCATCATTGACCCTAATGAGATAATTAATTTCATTGCCACCACTACCCAAATAATTTTTTTTGAAATATAATATCTTTTTCTCAATATCAAACATAAAGAAATATTCACAATTGTATAATTATCATTGTGAATATTTACATATTTCATGAACATCCTATAAAAAAACCTTCTTGTTAAATGGTTATGTATTTAATTAAATAACATACATCCCATACAACCTAGACCTATGAGATATCTCTTTATTAATTCAGAAGGGAAAAATTATTTATCATTCACTCAACTAATTCAATCCAACCAATGATTCACCCAGTACAAGTAACCATCCAATGACATCAAATTAATGGTTTTTTCCTTGAATATATGTTCACTGTCATATGGTACACAATGATAACAATTTCAAGTACTCACACTAATAATCATGTTCATAAATTATATTTAATTTATAATATTATAATATATGGAAAAAAATATTATATACCATAATAAATGTAATTAATGAATCAATTATTGGTATTTTATCATGTTTTAGTAATTATTTTAACTATTAGATTGTAAATTACTTTATAAAAACGTATGAGTTAAATGTGGTTAACAAATATAAGGATTAAACAAAATTCAAAACATATATAATTTTAATTGGAGGGTGAGGATTCCAACCAATAACATCTTAACATATAAATAAATCATCTTCGGACCATATGGAACTAAAATTGAATTTAAATTAATTTAATATTTTTAATTATTCCAATGTTGCCTCTCCCCACTCCTATAAAAAGAAACTCATTCCTCCCTATTAATCAAACATCAAAAACCATTTGTATTGGCCAAGATATGAAAAAAACCATCATATAATCGATCCCCACATTCTTGAGGGATTTTTTGGGCCTAACAGTCTCCTTAATGGTGTTAATGTGTTTTTAAAGGTGATCAACTGAGGAAGAGTTGTACCTTTTCATTAAGTATTTCAATTTTATTTATTCTTCATCGTTCATCAAATATCCTTCAACCATTATGAAATAATAACTCTTGTATTCTAAATATATTGATATTTTAACATTTTAATATCATCAACTATATCAAACTCAACATCAATTAATTGGTAAATGAATTAATAGATCGATTGTACGTGTAAACTATCACCTCCATGATCTGATCAAATTCATTTTCCATAACCATCTCTCAAGACTGGTTATATTAATTGAATTAATTTTCATATTTTATATATCAAAAATGTTAATAATTATATGATAATATGAATAAATATAATTATTAAATAAGTGAATATGTATTTTTATTTATTATATAGTGGTTTTGGATGCATTTCAAAAAATTGTGTACAAGGGTAAGGGTTCTGGATCTCAACATTATTTCATTAAGGTATGATTCAAATCACCAAATTTTATTTTTTGATGTATGAATTTGAATTGAATATTTTTTTAAACTGTTATATGAATTAAATATATTTTAAAATCTAACTCATGTTATATGTTAAAAATATTTTAAATTAAAAAAAACTATAGTCTTATAAGGTTTATGATTAAGTCAAACCCCATTTATTTGAGTTCTTATGTTTCATCTAGATTATCATGTTTCTAGGTTTTATTTACTAGAAAATAATTTTTTTATATTTCATTTATAATAATATATATGGAATATGATATTAAATTCAATAACCATACCTTTTTAAATTTATCATTAAAAATTATATCGTTGTTATGAATATTTATCATCATCTTTAATGGCAGCATCCCCTCCATGTCTATAATTTCCCTTCCTAACATTGTTATCCTTTTTAAATTGAAAAATAATTATTTTTAATCACTTGATACCTTAATATTTAACATCCACAATATTTAAAATAATGTTTTATTTTCCTTTTTATGAGGGGAGATTCCAAAAATGGTGTTCTAAAACAACGAAAGGGATATCTAGAAACCACCCTCTATATTTTGTGCTACAGAATCACCTTATTTTTATACCTTTTTCTCAATATTATTTTCATTAAAATTATATATATACTATATATATTTTCCATATATATATATATATTACTATACCTTTATTTTTTAGGTTAGAATATGATTTACGTTTCATAAAAAATTTCCACATTTATGAAAACCTCACTTAAGGGAAAATTTAAATTTATAAATTCATGAAATATTTCACCTATATAAAATTTGTTTCAAGTTGAAAATATTTTTAAAATCCTTATTATTCTATAGAAAACAAATATTGGACAATTGTTTGTTATTAAATCATAAAATATTTATAACTTTATAAGATCCTATGATTAGTTTGAAAAGCATATCCTATACAGTTCAATTTTATTCTTACTTATTCTTGATCCTTATAATGAACTTTACAATAATGTAACACAATGATTAAGGTTTATATTCCCTTATTAATAAATTAACATATAAAATTACTTAATTTCTTCTTCCCTTGGTAATCCTTTTGAAACAACATTCAGTTATACTTTGAGATAACATTATAAAACCATATTTTTTATTTTGGGTTTTAACCTGATTATAGTGATGGGATGCCTTCATTTCCACAAGAGAAACACACATGAATATATATATATATATATATATATATATTGATTCTATTTATGTTATAGTAGAAAAATAATTCAATATCCCTCGAATGAATTCGGTAATGTCTTCATCTGAGGAGATAATATGTATAGTGCACAAGCAGTTAACCTAAGAACACTGTGCAATCTGATAGGAGGGAAAATTTTATATAGCCCTCCAACGCATTGGGTAACACATTACATATCAATATATAATATAAATTTTTGTGTGGAGTGAACCAAATCTACCATGGGTCACTACCCACTATATTTGTGTGAATGGTGAGGGAAACAAATCCATTGTGGGACTATATACACCATGTTTATTGAAATGAGGAGTGGACCTTAAGCTCCATGAGACTATGTCCACTATATTTATGGTAATGGGGAGTGAAATAAATCTTATATGGGTCCCTATCCACTATTTTTATCTTTTTATTGATTCATCTGTTATGATTTTTATTTCATGTTTTAGGTTGCTTCCACATATTTGTTTTTATAATATAATAATCTATCCATTCTAAAAGACTCAGTAGTGAGCCTTAACATATTATTATTATGGCTTGATTTTTGTTTTTAACACTTATTTATGATTACATGATATTAAAATATCATTTTCTTATGCCATGTTAACATTATTATATAATAATCTTATACCATGAAATATAATTTTTCTTTTGAGATTATAAGATCCAATATCATGGCATATATATAACTCTTATTATCTAATGTTATTTTTAATTAAAAATTTGTCACTTTATATTATTTTAATATATTACTATGATTTTACATGTTATTAAATATTGATAGTTTTTCACTTTATGAGCATTTAATCTCACCATTTCTTATGATTCTCTTCTCTAGGTTATAAAGATTTTTATAACATATGAGAATGTATATAAGGTTGTCTAGATGTTTTCAATTATATAGATAAGTTCACATGTTTTGTAAAATTTTTTTCCTATGTAGTTTGTAATCAATGTCACTAAACGAATAGGTTCCTTGAAAAGTGTGATATTTTTGGGAGTTTTAATCATTATCATTTTGTAATAATGTAAAATAGATATTTTTTAGCTTTAGTCACTATAGTTGGTATCAAATGAGGGTTTAGTTATTTATGGGGAATGGTCTAGTTAATTTTTTTTATTAGTATTAGCAAATTTTTATAAAATCTATATGGATTTTTCTATTAAATATGTCAAATTATATTGTAAAAACTTGAAATTTGGTTAATGATAGCATTGAGTGGATTTTCTATAAATAATATCCTCGGTTGGATAATACAAGTAGACAAAGCCTCTAAAAAATACGTAGGTAGTTTTGGTATCATTGAAATCAGTTTAATTGGTGTTAAGAAAATTGTTACCCTATTCATGAAAAAATGGCCTAACTACACACCAGGTTTGACTCTCCCGAGGGATATTATTTGAACAATGAAAATAAATTTATGATCCATTATTATAGAATTTTTATGTTAAGAAGTTTTTGTAATAACCATAGTATTATTAAAATAATTAATTTTAATATTATATTTTATAGAATCATATTAATTATATGAATTTTATGTGACTTTTTATTAAAAAGTAAGAAAAATTATTACTCTCAAAATTGGGGTTCCATGCATTATATTATTTAATTTAAGAAATTTATTTAAAAAATATAAAATTTTAATTTGAAGAAATGAAAATCATTTTTGAGATTAATATAAAAAAAATATATTCTGGTTATGTTTTGGAATTATATTAAAATACTTATTTTGTAGTAGATAGTGAAAATAGTAATTTTTATTTAAAACTATAAAGAATTTTAAAGAATTTATATATCAAATTCTACATTATATATATTTTTAAAATTTAAATAGATAATATATATTAAAATTAATATAATTATGTTGTTTTTAATTAATCTTATAGAATAATTTGGAAAAAAATTATACTTAAAAAGGCATTTTACAAAAAAAAAATCATCACATTTAATGAGTTTAATTTAATATTACATTTCAAAAATTATTTGAATTGAATCTTGAAAAATGGTTTCCATATTTTGAATTAGTATGTCTATATTTCGTAAATATTTTCCATTTATTTATGATATTTATGAACAATAATATTTGGGGAAAAGTATCATTGGTAAGGGTATAATGGGCAAAAAGGTTTTAAACCATGAAAGGAGGTCTCAAAATCAAACCAACACCTGAATTTACTCAATTTAATGAGAGATTGTGGACCACATCCCTCAAAAATTATATTATATGGAATTTTTCATGTTTCCCTTTTTAGTTATATTTATAATATTTTATCTAATGAAATTATCAAAATATAACTCTCTTTTTTTTAATTTCTCTTATATGGTCACATATGGATAATAAAAATTATTAACAAATCCTAAATGTTATAGTGAACATAATAAATTTTTTATTAATGTAATATATTTATTATTTTTACTGATAAAATAAGAACCTAAATTTCTTCCACAACACCAACACATGGCATGTCCAAAAAATAAAAATATGAACTAAATTATTTTATAAACTCTAAATGAAATCTGTGTTCTATGAGTTATTGTTTCGAAATGATTTTATAGATTAATATTACATACAGGGTTTTGTGGAATATTTATATTATAATTTCATTCATATATTGATATAATTAAATTCATATTAATTGAATCTTTTAAAAAATTTACATTAAGGATATTTTAAAATAAATAAAATTTAATTTAATGATTTAAAATTCATAATTATATTTTCTTCTGCCGAGTGAATTTTATATGGTCGATAATATATACCATATTATATTTATGTTCTATATTTCCTTTTATATTTACATCCATGGTTTCTATAGCATATATTATTTTAACACCATTGTAATCTTCAAAAGAAATTACTGAGGATAAAACTAATAGGTATTGGTCAAAACATCCCCTAACCATTTCAAAATTTTATTTAATGAGAATATTTTGACTCATCATAATAATATTTTCTAATTATATCATTTTTTTATATTTATATAAAAATTAATTTTTATTTATTTAATACTTTATGTAATTTAAAGAGTTTCCCTCCACTCACATATAAAGGGGATCCTTCGCTCTTCTCTTCCTCATACCTTTTGATCAGCCTTGATTGGCCAAAAAGTATCCAATTATCTCCCCAACATAACTCCCCACTTTCTAGAAGTAATTATTTTATATTAAAATAATTTAACTTAGGATTTTGTTGTAACTATATAGAGGTTGTTCGCATAAGAGGAATAGTTATCAACCTGTTGTATTTTATTTATTTCTACATATACCTCATTAAAATATTCCTCAACCATTATTAAATAATAAAATAAATATATTTCATATATAGTAATGTTATTATGTTAATTTCATATCATATATTCATCTATTATTTTACCAAATGATGAAGTTGATTGATATATTTGAAGGTGGTTCGTGCTGATTGATGGTTAAGTTGATCAGTGCTAGTCAATGGTTAAGAATGACAAAGAGATTGATAGGCATAATGGCATTAAATGGACACATTTTCCAATATTTTCATGGATAAATATTTACCTATGGTTTTTCAACATAGGATCGAGATACAATTCATGGAACTGAGTCTAAAAGTAGAGGGTTCTATATCCATATATGAATAAACTTTTATAATATTTGAAGAGCACATATCAGATTCTTTTGGCGGCCTTGATTGTAAAATAAATATATTTATCTTAGAATTGAAACCAATTTTATGAATATCTATTTATTAATGACAATTCAAAAGTAAGTGGAATTGTTTTCATTAGTATAAGAAATTTTATTTTGAGTTTTCAAATACTTATGTTCCTTGGGTTTATTATTGTACGATGTGGTGAATGGGGGTGAGAAATAGAGAAGAATCCAGCTACGAAATATGAAGTTAATCTAAAAAAAATGTTCTATATTTGGTAAAATAAATTATAGGGAATATTTTATAATATCGTAAAAGTGTAATTTTTGTAGTATGTTTTGTTATAATTATCATGACTTATATGAAAATGCTCCCAAACAATCCAATAATAGGGTAACATATCATCACTAAATGGTTAAATTCATTAATTATAATGAATTAGGGAATTATGATAACATTTTTCTAAATTTAGTCACTAAGTTTGGAAATAATCAATATCAAATGTAGAAATATATTGAATAATAACTTGAAAATACTATAGATAATGTTGGTCAGTCTAATAATTTGGTGACAAGTAAATTATAGGTTTTTTCAAATTACGTATATACCCTATTTGACTATGGATATTTTTGTTCATTCATTTTTTTCAAAAAAATGTGAGTAAAATGGGAATATCAACTCATTAAATGGAAATAAAACATTTTGTGGAAATGTGGGTAGAAAATTTAATCTAATAATTATTTATAGGCATATTCATATTATTATTAGTGGGATAGATTTACCAATAAATCACATTAAACTTCTCATTGTAGTGTTTGATATTATTTTGGGTATGGATTGATATTCATTTTATCATGATTTGATATATTATGTAGTGGATACATTTTTATTCAATGATCTCAAACCATCGATAACATATCAATATGTTGAGGAATTGATTAGGGATGATAGAGAAAGATATGATGATCATAGTATTGAGGTGAAATAAAATGATAAAATTTGTGATGTATGGGTAAAAATGAAAATATATATGTATTTAATTTTTTTTATGGTATTATTTATAATCATGATGTTGATTTTAGTTTTTATTGAGTGAATGATGATAATTTAATTTTAGAACCCAATAATCAAATGAATCAATAATAATTTTTTAAATTGAAAAAGATGATTCAAGAGCTTCTAGATAAACGTTTTATCTATCCAATCACTCCACTATGTGGTTCCCATGATTGATTTTTTAAACATGAATATAGTTCAAGGATACTTTTCATTGATTATAGATCTTTAAATAACAACATTATTAATAAAAGGAACAATTTCCTCAAATCAATGATTTTTTTAACATCTTTAGTGAGTGCAATATTTATCAATTATTAATCTCATGTTTGAGTTATATCAGTTGAAGGTAATGCAGAATGGTATTCCAATGAAAAAGACTTATATTAGATACATTCATTATATGTTTCTACTTATTCCCTTTGGGTTGTCTCATGAAACAACAATATTTATAAATCAAAATTTTCTAATGGTTGGGATCGAAGCCTATAATTTTTTATTAATGTAATGACCAATTTTTTGATTGGGTATAGGGGAACAATTATAAAGACCGAAATCCCATGGGTAGTGAATCTCAATTACAAGGCCTAAAATCCCATTTTTTGCCTAAGGTCCCTATGATTAATAATACTACTACACTTCCCAGTCTTCTTTAATACTTTCAATAGTATTTTCACTACTACAGTTCCTTCTATAGTACCTCTACCACTATAGTGTGACCACTACTAGAGTTCATCACTAAAATAATACGGTTATATTATATTCTAGAATCCATAAGGATCATGAATGATAGATAAATATTGTTTTGAAAACCATAAAATAAAATAATATATATTGAAAATTTAGTAACTTTTAATTTTGATCGCAACATATTTTTTCCATGGTAATATTATTTCAAAATATGGAATAAGTATACACCCATATGAAACAATAGTTATTGAAAAATAAGAAAGTCCTAAATATGTCACTGTGATTCATAGTTTTTTATGTTAGCAGTTTAATGTTAATGGTTTTTTGAAAATATTACCTAGTTATCTATCCACTAACTAAGATTACTCAAAAAATATTAATATTCATCAAGAAAAACACTACTGGAACATGGTGTATTCCCAACAGTATTATAGAAATGGTTTGAGGAAACTATTTATATAGTGAAAAGGAAGAAAAATTTTCCAACGGATTGAATACACTATTTTCAATGTGTATGCTTTCTTAAGTTTTCTTAATGGTTTTAGGAAAAATTTGGGAAAAACTATTTTTTCTATTGTATACCAATGGTTTTGAAAAACTGTTGGTAAAGGGAAGATTTCCCAAGGGTTTTTAAAAACCACTGGGAATGTTTTCCCCCAATTACCAGAGCTCGAGCTCCTAGTAGGTCTGATTGAAAACCTAATCCAGAGCTCCTCCTGACGTATTCTTGGCCGCGAAACACCTTCCAGCAGAAGATCCTTCTTCAATAAAACAAATTTGTATTTCTACACATCATATTAGTAAGTTTTAGCTCAGTTTTAGTTTTCTTCTTCTTCTTTTTTATTTTTTTATTCGTCTAAGTTATATTTATTGATGTTGTAGTACTGAACCATTTTTTTTTATGTTTTTTTTCTACACTTCATAAATCATAAATGGTCTATTTAGTGGGTTTTGTTTAGTGCATCGGTAAAGGGATTGTTTTATGTTTTTTGTTTAGTATGTTAAAGGGTTTTTTATGTTTGTTTTATGTTTGTTTTATGATTTTTTTAGTGGGGTTTTATGTTTTATGTTTAGTGGGGCTTTATGTTTTTTGTTTATTGAAATAGTTAATGCATGATATTTTGTCTTTTTTAATGAATAAAATTATTTAAATAAAAATACAATAAGGGGGATGTAGGAGGGGTAGGGGGTTGTCCAGGTGTAGTGGCTCTCCATGTGGGGGGTGGGTTGTCCAGGAAGTAGGGGCTGCAGGGGGGGCTATAGGGGTGTGGGGGATGGGGGGTATGGGCTACACCAATTAGGGGTGTGGGATGTCCAGGGGGTAGGGTGGGGTGTCCAGGTGGGGGAGGGGGTGTGGGCTGTCCAGGGAGGGGGTGGGATGTCTAGGTTGGGTGTGGCTATCCAAGTGGGGGGGTTGTCCAGGTGGGGGCTGTAGCGGAGGGGGGTGTGGGTTGTCCAGGTGGGGGGGGGGGGCTATAGGGGAGGGCAGTGTGGTCTGTCTAGGGAGGGGGTGGGCTATCCGGGGGGGCTATACAGGTGGGGGAGGGGGTATGGGCTATCTAAGGAGTGTGTGTGTGGGGGGGGGTGTTTTCCACTGGGGGTGTGGGATATCCAGGTGGGGGGGGGGGGGTCCAGGGGGTTGTCGGGGGGTGGCAGGGGAGGGGGGTGGGATGTCTAGGGAGGGGTTGGGTTGTCTAGGGGTGCTAATGGGTGGGATATCTAGGTTGGGGGGGCTGTCTAGGGGGTGGGTTGTCCAAGGGGGTTGGGGGTGAGTTGTCTAGGTGGGGGGAGGTGGGTTTTGGTTGTCTAGGGAGGTGGGGGTGTATGCTGTCAAGGTGGGTGTGGGCTGTCAAGTGGGGTTGGGCTTTCTAAGGGGACACCCCCGACCCCCTGGATAGTGCGTACCCCCCCTACTTTGATATCCCCCCGCCCTCGTGGACACCCCCCCCCCCCCCAGACACACGCCCACCACCCCTTGGACACCCCCATCCCCCCCGGACGCCCCACCCTCTATAAATCCCACTAACCCCCTTGACATCCCCGATGCAACTTGATATCCCTTTCACCCCCATGGATAGCCCGACCACCCCTCTTGGATAGTCCTCCCCCACCCTTGGACAGCTCACCAGCCCACCTGGACAGCCCTTACCCCCTAGGCTACCCGCCCACCCTTGGACACCTCGTACACCCCTAAATAGCCCTGACACACCCATGTGTTTCCTGCCCACCCCCTGTGCACCCCATACCCCCTGGATAGAGCCACCCACCCCCTGGAAACCACACTCACTCCCTTGGAAATCCTACCCACACCTTGGACACCCCCTACCCCCTAGACAGCCAGGCCACCCCCGTGGACAGCCTACCCACCTGGACACCCCGAACCCCCTGAACAGCCCCCACCCCCTGGACACCTCGAACCCCCTGGATAGCCCCCGCCACCCCCGGAGACCCTGCACCCCCTGGACACTCCCTCCCCCTTGGGTAATGTAAGTGATCAGTCAAATTATATACTAAAATATAAAAGTTCTACGATCTAAAATTTAGTCAACTCCTGAATAATTCTCCTCCATAAGTGTACCTGATCTTGTACACTCATTTATAGTTCTTCAATGATATTTTGTTATAAATACAGTTTTTTTTCTTTTATTTTATGATTCTCATATAGAGTAGTGTGTCAATTATGGTTTCATAAAAATTGAAATTTTTCCTTTACTTAAATATATTTTCTATGAAACTTCAATATTATTGAATTTCTCTTGCTGAAATGACTTATAACAATTATTTTTTTACAGAATGGATAAAATATGGATGTATGAAACTGATCATATCTCATGCAATTTTCTAAAAAATTTGGTGATATTTTTAGATTTTGAATTTCACAAGGATTCAGATAGTGGTCCCATACATTTACTTTCTTCCATTTGTGCTAGAAGAACCCAGTTGAGCCGTGATGAAGTCATCTACCACATAACCTAATTTGGATTTCAAGAAAACTAGTATGTTTGGTATCACAATTGGGATAAAATGAAATCTCAAATTGCTGGGGAACCAAATAAGAGTACTGGAGTGGAGAATTTGTTATATGACCGGTTTCTTCATTTTCATCATCATAAAAAAGAAAGGATTCCAACCCAAGAAGACTTTGATATGAGAAAAAATGATTCATCTAATGAAAATGATGATTTTGTCAGGGTGAAAAAATTTTATGATGTTCTGACCACTCTAGTATATTGACAATGTGATAAAATGGAAAAGTTGACATTTTTAATCTGATTGTTTCATGGGAAAATTATGTATGGGACTTCTAATACAACAATCGATTAAATTATTACCCTCTTTAAAGAGTTACTTCTAGATGATGCAGATATTTCATTAAACCACTATATAGCATGGAAGTTAGTTGAGTAACATGGATTTTCGAGAAACAAAATTCTTGATTTCCAAAAAGATTTCAGTTTATTTTGGGAAGAAACCGCTGAACAAAATGATTGTTTAAAATGTGGCACATCCCTCTGGAAGTTAAAATCTGAATGAACACCATCCCATGTTCCATAAAGAGAAATGTGTAACATTCCATTGATCCGCAAAATCCATAAACTTTTTATGTGTGATGAAATATCCAGAAAAATGAGATGGCATAATATTGAGAGAAATAAAACTAATGAAGATTTGGTTCACCTTGCAGATGGATTTTCATGGAAGAGATTTGATGCTCGATATCCTAATTTTGTAGCCGACGTTCATAATGTGGGGTTGGGTATTTCATGTGATGGTTTTAATCTATTTGGGTAGATTCTTACTTCACACATCACATGGCCAGTTTTTATACACATTTATAATCATCCCCCATGGTTGTGTATGAAAAATACTTTCACTTTCATGAGTGTTCTCATATTTGGCCCTTCTGATCCGAGCATTGATTTTGACGTATAAATGCAACCTTTAATAAAAGCGTGGAATCTTCTTTGGTATATGGGTGTGCGCACATACGATGCAAATCTTAAAGACATATTACAGATGATTGTTGCGCTTATGTGGATGATCAAGGATTTTCTATCTTATGCAATGATTTCTGGATGGAGCTCGAAGGGAAAACTGTCATGTCCTATATTTATTTAGAATACATGATCCAGAAGACTAAAACATTATTGTATATTCAGTTTTAAATGACATCAATGATTCTTTCCAATGGACCATCCATATAGAAATACTCATAGAATATTTGATAATACCATAGAGACCAACGATCCACCTCAGCGTATGTCTAGAACTCATGTGCTTAATTAATTGAAAGATTTTAATTTTTTATTTGAGAATGGTCAAAATAAATCTAGGAAGAGAATGAATGTTTCCACTAAAACCTGTTACAATTGGAGGAAGAGGAGTATCTTTTTTTATTTTCCTTATTTTCCAACCAATTTTCTACGTCATTTCATAAACGTAATTCACATTGAATAGAATTTATGGGAAATTTTGCTTTTGATATTTCTAAATGTTAATGGAAATATAGAACATGATTTACAGTCTTGGTTTGACTTGGTGGATTGCGTTGATCAGATTTGAATTGTATCTTGTGTGTATTAGTGAAAATAAATGGGAAGTTCCATGTGCTTCATATGTGATGAAAAAAACGGAAAAAAATAATTTTGGGAAGAATTATAGACTATTAGAGTTCTTGATGTCTATTGATGAACCATATCTAAAAGGGTCAACAGAAGAGAGTTGATGTTAAAATCATTGAAGTCTCATGATTATCATATTCTTCTGAATGAGTTGATTCCAATTGAAATATGTTATCTTTTGTACAATAATGTAAGGGTTACTATTATTTGGTTGTGCCATTTGTTTATAGATATTTTTTCTAAGAATTTGTCCACGTATTTCTTGCAAAAAATGATGACATATTCCCCATTAATTTTGTGTGAGTTGGAAAAAATATGTCCTCCATCATTTTTCACATTCATGATGCATCTGAATGTTCATATTCCTATAGAAATACTTCTCAAAGGACCTGTTTCTTTTTATTGTATGTATCCAATAGAAAGAAATATATACACATTCAATTCTTATGTCTGAAACTAGAATCATCCTGAAGGTTCTATCGTGAATGGTTACTTTGCTCTAGAATGTATGGATTTTTGTTCAATGTATTTTTCTGATCATACTACATGAATGAGGAGACTGATGAGAAATGAGGAAGAAAAATCTGAGAAAATTGAACCCAGTTTTCCATCACTTCCTCTAATAAGAGGAATTTCTAGAACATATACATTGAAGACATTAATCCTTAAAGAGCGGGAGATGGTACATCACACTATTTTTTCCAAATATGATTTGATCGATAAATACATCACGTAACTAAATTTAATATATATATCTTACATATATATCTATTAATATATTCATATTTTTTATCTACAGGGAATATAAAATAATGATAAATTGAAATTATTGTTAATTATCTTCAAAAAGAAGGGAGTCATTGCATAGAAAAGAGTTTTATTCTTGGTAAAAATTGAATTTAAATATATTACAGTTTAAAATAATTAAATTGATCTTTAATTAATTTTAATATTCATTTATATTGGTGGTATTGAGTTTTCCTGCTGACTCTTTCTTTGAGGAAATAGGAGCTTTGTATTTTGGTCCAAATATCGTGGTTCGTTAGTGTAAATCAATTGTTATGAATGGGTACAAATTTATTGTCACTGAATGAGTAAAGATCATGATAACACAATAGAGGGTGTTATGGTTACTCCCAAAACATATTGTTATACCAGTGCTTCATATAGTAGTCTATTATTTGAAAAATTGGGTTATTATAGATTTGTTGAAAAAATAGTAATATTGGATTATTACTCTCATGGACGAGTCACGATAATGAAATTCCATTGGTTTGATTCAATAAATAGATAGGGTACATTAATTGATGATTGTGGATTTTGATTAATTAATATGACTCACACTCTTGCTACCAATGATCCATATGTATTGGCATTAAAGGTTAAACACGTTTTTTATGTCAAAGACCAACTTCGACCTGAATGTGGTGTCGTATTAGAAGTAATTCCAAGACATATTTTTTATGTTGGTGAGGAAGGAATTGAAACTATCCCTACTTCCATTTGAACCAATCCATTTATTTCTTTTGATGACTCTAATATCTCAATTTTCAGAGTTGATTGTGAACATGATGTTCTTCTGTAAAATTTATAGAATCATCTATCCATGTTGTCAAATCTTTTGGTTTACCTTGATTTGGGTTTTTAAGGTTAGGACTATTCAAATTGATTTAATATTTATTACAAATATGTTGTATCCTATTTCACCATTATGTTAATTTTTAATGTTTATAGGTTGGAATTTTTATTTGAATTGCATTTTTTTTAATTTGGAATTGAACTGTATTTAAACCAACAAAACAAAAATTTCTAACTTGTTGAACATTTCAATGATTCAACTATGATTTGTATAAAAAAAAATTTGACTATAAGACCCCTCTTTAACATTTTACCAGGTAATTAACATGATGGTTTGTATTCTTATGCAAAACATGTATTAAAACATGTATCATCTACTTGATCTAACGAAATTAAATTTTTCAATAATTTTGACAACTGATTCACCACTTATGAATCGGGTAGAATCAATGTTCCATGAATTTAATAGACTGATGAAACTTATTAAATAATTATCCTACTAAAAATTAAATTTCATTATTACATCTTGTACGATTTATTGACTTTATTATATATTTGTTCAAGCTCACCAAAAAATAGTGGTTAGTTAAATTATCCATGAATCCCCATATTCCCTCTCATTTATTTGTTTTTTTGGGTTACGCATTAGTTATCATTTTCTATTTACATTTATATTTGTTATCAAATGCAGTAAAATTAAACCAATTAAAGAGAGGCGACAAAAATAGATTATGGAAAATTGTTGTCTCAAGGATGAGCTCCAGTGAGTATTTTATTTCAAATATATTTATATAAATAATATATAATGTCATGTGATTATTTTTTTTAAACATTTTTTCAGGGTCCATTTTTTAATGATAGTTATTTGATGAGCAGCCTAGTAGTGGTCCCAGTACTCGGGGTGTTCGTACGAGGGGGGTGGTACGGGATATAGACGATATGGTCGGTGTACCTGATTAGACTATGCCCCTCCCAATGACATACCATCCATCCCACATTCTGATCCTGGTGTGCCGTTAGGGACAGACGAGATATTTAGACCTCCCTTGTTTTCACCACCCTTTACATCTGAGCCTCCTCACCCGTCAGTACCATATCTGATGGTGATTCCCACTCCCCATCTATGATTTGGCCAGCCATACCTTCCATCTTCTTATACTTATGCTTCATTCTCTTTGGTCTTTTATATTCCATCTTCTTCAACTATTGCTCCGCCAAATTCTATCCATGTGGATTATGCATTGTGACCCACTCCATCTATACAGGGTGTTCCTTCAGTTTCTGTGGATCCAGTGGTGCCCATTTATCAGACTACCACAGGTATACATATAAAACCCAAACAAATTGTTACGCCATTATTTATTTTCATTATAACATGTATTGATAAAAAAAAAATTTCATTCATAACAGATACATCTACTGATTGGAGGTTGGGGCGGGGCATACATGCGTGCATTTGGTGTGGAACCGCCGCACGTAGTTGATGGTGGACTACAATGAATATTGTAAGATGATTTAAAAATTAGTGCAACAATGTCTGTGTTTTTTGGAGACGCTAGCCAAATACTCAGACAACATTCATGTCTGCCCACACTTGTGGAGACAGGTGCCAAATGAAGTCAATGATAAAGCCTGGGCATAGATATGGGTAAAAAAATCTATTTTATTTAATTAAATATATTAATTTTTTATTTATATGAATTAATATTTTGGTTTCAACTAGGGTTTAATTTCCCCGATGGTGAGGGTGGAAGGTCAGCACATCTAAAGGACTTAAGCGAGCTTTGGATAGCTATTAAGTATGAGTTTTACATTGGATGGCATGCTAGAGTGGGCACAGAGTTAATGGCAGTCCCTGTCATGGATGAATATCCATTATAACTGTATCGATAGCTGATTACTTATTGGTCGACTAGCCAATTTACGGTATTAATCAAATTAGAAGTATTTAAGTGAAAAATATATTGTTTTTCATTTATAATAATTATTTAAATTTCTTTAAGATTCATCTGAAATAACTAAAAAAACACTTATGCAAAGAAATAAGTCCACACATTGGGATGTAATGGGATGCCAGATCATGAGTGACAACAAGTGTGACATTTAATAATCTCTCTTTATGACTTGCACTTTCTATTACTTCCTCCATAATTTATTAAATTTATAAAGTTGTTATATAATTTTAGTTTTTAAATTACTATGTTGTTTTTGGTATCCTATTTTTAATTATTTTTTTCTACATTCAATGTCATTGTAGAGGAATAAATTGCATATATAAGGATGTGTTCCTTCAGCAAAATAGTTTTTCTCCAGTAGAAAGAAGAAATATGGAAGTGCGGTTAATGAACCGACTCAGCAGCAGATTGTAAGTTTTACATTGTAGATTTATTATTTTAATCTCTATTTTTTAACTAAATAACCTATTTATATTTGTAACATGCTTCTTTAAAGGCCCTTTATGCCCAAGAACCTGACAATTTTGGGCCAAACGATCACTTACATCAGGTGTTGGAAGATTAGCACCCTGGTAGAGTACGCTGCCGACCTGGGAAGAGTATTGTTCCAACATGGTATTAGCCCTCCTCCGGTACGATTTTCAGTACCAAAATGTTGCCGAAGGATAAAGAACAGGATGAACATGATGAAAAAGGGCAACCGAGATGGTAGAACATTCTACTAGGGAAATTACTGCATTTATGAAACTTATGGATGTTTTACGTCCAACACATCTACCATAGGCCCACACTTCCTGTGGTGAATATATGTAATCGATGCGTTCTATATATGGTGCACCAGGTGGTAGTTCTAGGGGTGGATGAGATAATGGTGAGGTGGAGGTCGAGGAAGAGGAGGAGGAGGATGAAGCAGATGAGGAGGGTGAGGAGGAGGCCGAGGTGGAGGAGGATGGGCAATGAGGAGGCCGAGGATGAGTACGAAGGTGAGGAGGATGGTGGGAAAGATGATGGGGACAACAATGAGGATGAGAGTGAGGGTGACAATGACAGTGATGATAGTGATGGTGATGAGGGATAGATTGATCCCTTAGATTTTTTTACTGACATTACTAACCTTTGATTTGTATTAATTTATTGTGAAAGTATATATGTGTGATTATGTAGGTCATATTATCTTTATTTTTTATCTATTTTAATGAAATAATAATTTTTTAGTGGAATTTAGAAAATTGATGGTCTGTTTAGTAGTTGATATATGGAAAAAAATTAACCTTGAATTAATTTTCATAGAAAATATGTAAATACCATCCCATGTTCCTAGGACAGACCCCCAGATAGCCCCCCAGACATCCCCCTGGATAGCCCAACACCCTCCTCCCTATACCCCGGATAGCCCCCAGATAACCCCCGCACTCCTCCATGGACCCCATAAAACCGCTCGGACAACCCCCCACCCTCCTCCCTGGACCCCGGACAGCCCCCCCCCCCCCCACTCAATGGACCCTGGATAGCCCCTCCTCCCCCACCCTCCTCCCAGGACACCAGAAATTCCATGGATAGCCCCCCCAGATATGCCCCCAGACAGCCCCCCCCCCCCCCCCAAGCCCCTCCATGGACCCCAGAAATCCCCACACCATGCTCCCTGGACCCCAGACATCCCCCTCCTCCCTAGACCTTGGATAGCCCCCCCCCAACCCTCCTCTCTGGACCGCAGACAGCCCTCAATCAGCCCCCTAGATAGCACCCCCCCCTGACATCCCTTCATCCTCCTCTCTGGCTCCCAGACATCCCCCCTCCTCCCTGGACCCTGGACTTCCCCCACCATCATCCTTGGACCCCAAACAACCCCCATAGAGCCCCCCGAATATCCCCATGGACAGCCCCCCTGACAGAACCCCCCCTCCTCTTCCTTGGGCCCTGTACATCCCCCACCCTCCTCTCTAGACCCCGGACAGACCCCACCCTCCACCCTGGACTCCGAACTTCCCACCCTCCTCTCTAGACCCTAGAAAGCCCCCGCCCCCCACCCTCCACCCTGGACCTTGGAAAGCCCCCATACAACCCCGCAGGATAGCCCCTTTGGCATCCCCCCCCCCAGACAACCCCCCACCCTCTTCCCTAAACCATAGGCAGTCCCCCGTACAGCCCCCCACCCTCCTCCCTAGACCCCGGATAGCCCCCCACCCACCTCCCTGGATCCCGAACAGCCCCTCGACCCGATTTCCCAACATTGGGAGAGCAGCAATTCAGCATATATATAATGTCACGAAAATTCACTAAAGGTTAAGGACCACTGAACATGATTGTGGAGACAATCTCACTCTTTATACGTCGTCTTGGATCCCAATCTAAGATCTATTTAAAATGGACACCCTTTGAAGTAAAACAAACTATCATACATAAAACTTACCAAACGTATTTGGATTATTTTTATACTTTATCACAAGGATCCATGGGTCATTTGTGTTGTGGAAGAGTCAACCCCGCCTCAATCACAGGAATGGTGTGGCTGGTACCACACAAAGTGTCTCACATTTATTTTAGTTGGACAACATTTTAAGTGAACACAACCACTAGCATATGGAAAACTGACCAAACGCATTCAGATTTTTTTGATACATTAATATAATGATCCATGGGTCATTTTTGATGTGTACAAGTCAACCCTACCTCAATCCAAGGTACAGTGTGGCCAGTACCACTCAAATTGTCTCACATTTATTTGAAATGAAAATGATTTTAATTTAGAAAATATATTTTCATACGGAAAACAAACCAAATTCATTTTTATTCTATTGATACTTTAGTAAAACGATCCACAGGTCATTTGTGACGTGTACGAGTCAACCCCGCCTCAATATGAGGCATGGTGTGGCCAGTACCACTAAAACTATCTCAAATTTATTTGAAATGGACAAGATTTTAAGTGAAAACAATAACTTTATAACAGAAAATTGACCAAACACTTTTTTTACTAATACTTCAGGAAAATGATACATGGGACATTTGTAATGTGTACAAGTCAACCCTGCCTCAGTTCCAGGCATGGTTTAGCTGGTATCAGTCAAAGGGATTATATTTTGTTTAAAATGGACATTGTTATAAATAAAAAAACAGAAATATGGAAAACTAAACAAACATATTCTGATTGTGTTGGTACATTAGAATAAGGATAAATGGGTCAATTGTGACATGTACGAGTAAAAACCGACTCAATCCGAGGTTCAATGTGTCCAGTACCACTCAAAGTGTCTCATCATTAGTTGAATAGACAACATTTTAAGTGAAAACAAGAACTTGCATAGGGAAAACTGACCAAAATAACTTTACATGTGTTGATACTTATTTAAAATGATACATCGGTCATATGTGACGTGTAAGAGTCAACCCCACATAAATCTGAGGAACGGTGTGGCTGGTATCACTCAAAGTGTCTTTCTTTTGTTTAAAATAGACATCATTTTAAGAAAAAAAACTGGCATCCGAAAAATAGACCAATCATATTCGGATTGGGTTGACACTTTAGAACAAGGATATATGGTTCAGTTTTGACATTTACGAGTCAACCCCGCCTCAATACGAGGCACGGTGTGGCTGGTACCACTCAATGTGTCTCACTTTTTTTGAATTGGACAACATTTTAAGTGAAAACAATAACTGGCATACATAAAACTGACAAAATGCATTTGGATTCTGTTGATACATTTGTAAAATGATCAATGGGTCATTTTGGACATGTACGAATCAACCCCAACTCAATCCGAGGCACGGTGTGCTCAGTACTACTCAAATTGTCCCACTTTTATTTGAAATGGACATGATTTTAAGTGAAAACAAAAACATGCATACAGAAAACCAACCAAACACATTCAGATTCTATTAATACTTTAGTAAAACGAGCCATGGGTCATTTTTGATGTGTAAAATTCAACCCACATCAATCTAAGGCATGGTGTGGCTGGTACCACTCAAATTTTCTCACTTTTATTCAGAATGGTCAGGATTTTAAGTGAAAAAAACAACTTGCATACGGAAAACTGAACAAACTCATTAATATTCTATTGATACATTAGTACAATGATCCATAGTTCATTTGTGATGTTTACGAGTCAAACCCGGATCAATCTGAGGTATTGTGTGGCCGGTACAACTTAAACAGTCTCACTTTTATGTTAAATGGAAAGTATTTTAAGTGAAAACAATAACTTACATACGGAAAACCGACAAGAAACATTTTTATTGTATTTATACTTCAATAAAACAATCCATGGGTCATTTGTTATGTGTAATAGTCAACCCACCTCAATCCGAGGCACAGTGGGGCCAGTATTATTCAAATCATCTCTCTTTTGTTTAAAATGGACACTATTTTATGTAAAAACAACATACATTCGGGAAACTGACCAAACATATTTTTATTGTGTTTATAATTTAGTACAAGGATACATGGGTTATTTGTGATGTGTATGAGTCAACCCGATCTCAATCTGAGGCATGTTTTGGCCAGTACCACTCAATGTGTCTCACTTTTATTTGAAATGGACAACATTTTAAGTGAAAACAACAACTGACATATGAAAAAATGAACAAACATATTCGGATTCTATTGATACTTTATGAAAATGATCTATCAGTCATTTTTGATGTGTATGAGTAATCCTCACCTCAATCCGAGGCACTTTGTGACACGTACCACTCAAACTATCTCACTTTTATTTGAAATGGACATGATTTTAAGTGAAAACAATAACTGGAATATTGAAAACTGACCAAATGTATTCGGATTGTGTTGATACTTCAGAACAACATTCTGTGGTCCAACCTCACATAATCCACTTATCATTTGAGGATCTCTTAACCCTATTCTAAAAAACATGACATTTAATATGCCATTCCCATCCCAAAACAGTGGGTTCTAGGATCAAACCAAAGTCCCTTTGTAAACCCAACCCCAAATACATAATTGAATATTTATACCCACTACCCAAAATGGGGATTCATCTCACATCACACCTAGGAGACTATATTACAATTATTTACATACCCCCTTATCCAATTGTAATGTCTATGAAAAACTTGTAGGCTATTCTTTTAACCCATCTCATATGTCGAGATTGTCCAATGTTACCCACTAACACATCAGGAACCATTTATATAGGGATACATAGTCATTAAAGGAATATAAACACCCTATTCACTTCCTATAACTCATCCTAGGTCTAATCACATGACCACTACCATTTTCTATCTTATGGGTATCATAATACTTTCCCACTCTACCAATGTTTTCCTGTTGGTTTTAAGATAGTCAACCCAAGTCTAGGAGTAAACATCCCATGGGCTTACTATAACATGTAGGCTTTTTCTATTGTGTGTATTGGTGTTCTAGTTTGTGTGATGAGTGAATTATAAATTTTGATTAATGTTATGGGTGTTATTGCTTTTCAATTCTAAATTTATGAATTCTAGATGTATTGGATTCTGGCTGTATTAGTAATCAATGAAACATTTTGAATACTATTATGTGTATTGGATTTTGGATATATTGGATTTTAATTTTGTATTGGTGTTATAGGTGTTACTTCATTTCAATTATGGATTTATTGTATTGTGGATGAATTGGATTCAAGATTTTTCACTTGTATTGTTGTTTGAGTGAGGAATGAAATTTAAATTTCTGAATTTTTGAATTCTAGATGAATTTTAAACATCCCATGTAGCCTTTTGGATTCTTTGTGTATGTGTTCTTTTAGGTATTGGAGAGTTTCAGGTTGGAGGTGGCTGTTGTAGGTTTGAGGTGGTTGTTGGCTCCTACTACTGTGGAGCTCTCTAGCATATGTATACCAATGGTTATCAAAACCATTAGTATAGCGTTTTAATGTATATTATACCAACTATTTTTTATAACTGTTTGTATAAACATCAAACAATGGATTTAAAAAACTTTTGGTAAAACTTTTGGATGTATATTGTACACTACATACCGACCGTTCTAAACTGTGGGTATAAGTGTAACAAATACCAACGGTTTGTGAAACTGTTGGTATATCTCTTAGTTTAACACGCATACTAACAGTTTACACAAAACCATCGGTATAAGCCTATACCCACAGCTTACTTGGCCATGGTTTGAGAAACTATTGGTATATAATATACCAATAGTTTCCCAGCCTTTACCAATAGTTTTGAACCGTTGGTAAAGGGTAAAATTCAAGTAGTTAAACTAGTTTGATTATTTCTTCCATAAAAAACAATATATGATTGGATAATTCTATAGTTTTTAACAAACATTATAGAAATAGGGAATTTTTTATCTACAATGATTTTTCTTTTAATGAATTTAGTGGTTTATTAAATAGAATAATTAGGTAATTTCATAAGATTCATGTAAACTAAATCATCATGGGTAAAATTATGTCATATATGATTTTAATGTAATTACTTTTTATTTTGTTTTATAAAATTTAGTCAAGATTTATAAAGTGAAATTATTGAAATAGATATTGATCATAAAATATTGATATATATATATATATATATTCACTCTGAATGTTTATATTATGTCGTAGGGAAGTTGTCTAAAATAATGATGGATTATAATAGCACAATTTATCATCATATTTGAAAAGAATAAAAAATTATTTAATAATTTAATTATGAATGGTAATGTCAGATTAACAATTTTTTTAAAAATCTGACAATATGGTAAAGGATTTGATGGATTGGGGTCTATAAAAATTTCATTATGGAACTTCCTTTGTTTTTTTTCTGGTTTCGATCAAGTAAAATTTTACAAAAATAATTATTAAAACATATAAGGAATATTGTGATTTGTATGTATAGGTGTAAATGAGAAGGAAAATTATGTTATTTAAACTTAAACATGAAAATGAATGTGTTATTGGATTTGGAAAATGATTATGTACACCTTGTTATTCTAAGCTGAATAGTGAAATTTTGAGTGAAGTTCATAGATCTCTTCCACTATTTATCCTAGAAGCACTTTTTTATACAAAGTCCATCAAGAGTATTAACGAGGAGATGGAATGAAAAAATATAATGATGAATTCGTCATGAAATGTTTTATTTGTTAATAGGTAATAACATAATGAAAATTACTAAAGGGGGTGATTTAATCATATCCAGTGATGGAATGATAATCATAAAATATATCCTTGGATTCCATGGGGTGATAATAAAATAAATCTCGAGGTAAAAATTATTGTTGGGTTATTGTTGATAGATATACTAATTATTCACACTGTGTTACTATTCAATATATTATGTTTATATATTAAATTTTTCTATTTTGTCACAAACAGATAGTAAGGTTATCTGAAGATCCTTTCATTATTTTATATGATCATGATACCATATTCACTTCTAATTTTTGGAAACTCTATCAGATGACGATGGTTGTTGAATTAAATTTATGTAAAACTTTTTATCCTCGGTCTTATGGAAATTCAAAGATAATGATTTAGACCATGTAAGCCATGATTGGAGATTTTTTTTATATTACCAGGGAATTTCGGATTTGTGACTTTAATTACTTGAGTCTTATTATGGTAACAATTTCATTCTATTATTTGTATGTCACATATTGAAGAATTATGTTGAAAATGTTGTCAGATACAATCTTATTAATATTAAGAAAGAGAAAAAAATATTTTGGACCATAATTGGTTGAAGAAATGGTACAAATGGGTAACATGATTCAAAAATATATTATGTTTTATTAGATGAGAAAAACTATATATACGAATTACTATATGAATGATATTTCATCCGAGGAAGAAAATCATGCTTTTATTAATGTTTTTCAATTGAAAATTTATATTCATTATTTTAAAAAGTGCAATATAAGTCTATGGTTCATTAGACCATAATATATGTTGGAGATGCCCAACCAGTTGACACCATAGTGGGATTTCCACAAAGTATAGCTCATGTGCATGACATATTTCAGGTTTTATAGTTATAAAAAATATATGTCAAATGAATCTCATGTTTTCAGCCCTGAGTTAGTTTAGTTCCCGAAAAAAATTCTTATAAAGATCAACCAGTACAAATTATTTCCCATAATGATCTAGTGTTGCATAATATGTTAATTCATCAAGTAAAGGATTTATGGAAAGCCCATATGGTTGAATAATCATTATGGGAATCTAAAAGTGATATGAGATAAAGATATCCCAACTTGTTTAATATGAAAATAAAATTGTGAGGTAGAATTTTTCAATATCAAGAATGAATTTAAAAAACTAAGTAATGATAAGAAAATAAATTAATATTAAATCTTATATATTAATTTTTTTAACAATATGAGGTGATTTCATCATTATAAGTAAAATTATTTATTTGTAACCAAATTGGGGTTTCATAAATTATATAATTTTATTTAAATGATTAATTTTCAAATTTTAAATTTTAAATTTTAAAAAATGAACATAATTTTTTACATAAGAATATCAAAATTTTCTTAGGGTGAAATTGTTTTATTTTTTAGAAAATTTGATTTTTATTGAATAATAAAAAATAATGATTATTATTGAATGTTTTTTCATTAGATTAGAATGTAAAATTATATATTTTTTCATTTTTATATTTTAACAAGTAATTTTAAATATAAATAATCCAATTATATTATTTTGAATGAATTATATGCTTGAATTTGGTATAAAGGCAACTTTATACATAAAAAGTTATTTTTTCTAAAAAAAATGTTTTTATCATGTTATACAGTTTTCCATTTAAATTAAATTCTTCCATTTATATTAATTAAATTTTAAAAAATTCAATTAATATTTGGAATCAGGAGGTCTTAGTTAAGTAAATACTTACATTTTATTTTTTTCTTGTGAATAGTAAGAATATTAAATTTTTGTCACCTTAGTGAGATAAAAATGGGTAAAAGTTTGGGGAAACCGTGAAATAGCGTCTCAAAACCATCCAAAGCCCTGTATTTATTTCCTTTTATAGGATATATTCTGATATATCCATTTAAAATTCTAATATATTGTATTTTTCTTCCATTTTCCATTGATAATAACATTTATAATATTTTATGTAATGATAATTCCAAAATTCCACTCTCTTGTCCCAAATTTCTCTTATAAGTTCACATTGGGATAAAATTAATTTTTGAATGAATATGAATTTTTAATTTTGAAATAATGAAATTTTTATAATGGTAGATTATTTAAAATATTTAGGGATAAATAAATACCTTTAATGCAAATAGAACATCGACACAATGCTTTTGTATGCGGTAGAAAAAATAAGTAAATGATTTTAAAACCACTAAAAGTAATATTTTTTCAGTGAGTTATTATGTTCCACTAATATAATACATCAATATAACATGATATTTTTATTTTAAATATTTTTATTCTAATTCCATTAATATATTAAGTTCATTAATATAAAATTATAATAATAGTTACAAAAAATGATATTAATTATATTTATAAATAATTAATATTTAATTTAATGATATAAAATTCCTAAAAATATTATATTCATCAAAATAAATCGTATATGGTTGAAAATATCAACCATAGTTTAACTATTGGATTATTTTTTTATAATAAATTTTATGACTCTTATAATGTTAACAACATTTATACCACGAAAATCATCAAAATGAGTCACATTTTTTAAAACAAAATGTTATATGTGAATGCATCACGAAAACATGTAATAAATTTTTTAAGAGATTAGTTAAACTCATACTAAACATTATAATAATAAAAAAAATTATTCCTTTTTTTCTGGAAATTAATTTATATTAATTTAATACATTAACTAATTACAAGAGTGTTCCTCCAATCACTTATAAAATTAAACCTCTTCTCTTATCATCCTCAAATATTATGAGCACTCTTGTACATCAAATATATATAAATGTTTCTAAAAACCAACACTTTCCATGTCTTAGAGTCCCTATTTCGATTATAAAACCATCCTAAGTTTACTTTAGGTGTAAACCAAATGACGGTTACCAAATGGAAGGATTTACTCTTAACCAAGTGTTTTCAATTTATTTATTATTCTACAAATTATAATTTTTTAATCCATATTCAATTAATAAAATCAGTATCATACATATAATAAGAATTAATTATGTTAATTCAATAATTTATTTTGAGCTCATCTTCTATAAAATTATAAACAAAACATTGTGCATGCATACGTGTGGATTAACACATCCTTGATGGGGTGTATTTCATTTTCCAACACCACATATCATAACTGGTTATAGTTATTGATTTAATGTGTTCATATAAATTATATTAATAATATAATATTAATTCTATAAAATTAATATAACATATATTTTCTTACCATTAAATTCAATGAAAATTACAACATCATTTGTCGGTGTGGGTGGATATCCAACACCACAATGTGACGTGGTTTTTTTCATCAATACATCTTGATTTTGGTATATATATATATATATGAATTTAATAAAATATTATGGAATTAATGATAAAATTATCATTCTTTAATGACAATGTAATAATTTACTTCTTTTGATCATTATCATTGAAAAATGGTAATGTTACTCTGGAGTACATATGACCTACCATATCTATAATCGTAACATTATTAATTTTTCATAACCATATTTCATAGTTTGTTTACAAAGTATAATTGTTGTATATAAATTATAATTTTGAAATTATTATTATTCTCTACAAGTTGGAATAAAAAATAATTGGGTATATTCATCCTATTAATTTCATTTTGCACATATGAGATGAAAATCATCAAAACATCTGATGTCAACGTAATTATTGATGCAATTGAATTTAAATTGGTAATAAAAAAATAAAAGTACTAATGATCTTGAGAAAAGGTTCTTAAGACATTAAATTTTTAACATACTTTTTTTATTCAGGACTATAAATAATTTTTGTGATGAATCAGACTCAAGGTTAGGGACACTTTTGATTAAAACCTCATTGAAAATTCATTTACTAATTTCATTTTTAAATAATTTTATTCCCTGACCAAATTATTAAAATTATTTTTTGGACTTATTTTTATGGGAGTAAAATAATCATAAAATAAATTTAAATTTCTTTTTACTTTATTTAAATGGTTTTCTAACATAATTGTTTAAATAATCTATATGGAATGTTTTGAAATTCACTAAAAATTAGAAATCTAAATGTTTTATTTTATAGTATATGATGTTAATATATTTTCTAACCAACATAATATTTATTTGATGTGTTTTACCAGTAAAAGGTTCTTTGTTTTATTTAATTAAAACCCGTCTTTTATTGTGTTCTAGGGAATTTATTTTTTAAAATTTCTTTTTAAAAGGCATGGACATTTTGATATCTGAATGTGTTTTGTGTAAGGGTTCAAAATCATTTTTCAATGTTTTTTTATAAGATGAAATAAGAAAATATTATGATATATTAAATATTTTTTATTGGTTATTTTGTATTATCCTAATACAGTTTACATGATGGGCGATCCTAATAAAGATTATACACATGGGTGATCCTGATATAACTGTCTAATGTATAGGGTAATTCTCATTGTATTCAATAGAAATAATGGAGGATTTAACTAAGGATGATTCTCTTTTGGATTTAGCCAGGCTCAAATTATTTATGACATGATTTTTTCAGGGGTTTTGAAAGTAATTTTATATTTTTCCTATAAATATTTATTTTTTATTTCTATTGGGTTTAATAGATTTCATTGGTAAAAAAGTTTGTGTTTTTCATGCCAAAATGATTTATTCCACACACTAAAATAATCTTGTGATAGTGCTAAAATTTTGATGGGTTTTATTTATTTAATTGGAATAAAAGATTTATTCTTTTTATTTCCCTTATAGATATTGTTGTGTCTATCCTAGGTATTGATAAAATTTTCTCATGTTTTATGGATGGGTAAAACAAAGATGAAGTCAAGTTTATAGTTATAAATGTTTCTCATAAAAAGAAAACTTGATTAATTTTAAATGATTATCATTTTATAAAAATGAATAAAGAGAAGAAATTTAATCCTTATAGTATATGGGTTTTTTTAATTTATGACCTAATTCTGAAAAACAGAAAACCATAAATATCATCATAATTTACGAATGTAATTTTTTATGATAAAATCAATATTAATTAATGTTTTAAGGATTATTACTTATATAAACGTTATGTAATATAAAATAACCGAACCTAATAAATCATAGATTGAAACAATATTGATATATGTTCAAATAAAATCCAATATGATTGATTTATAGAGAAATACATTTTTATTATGTGTTTTCAAGAAATTGTTTTTGAATTTTTTTATGTTAATTTATTGTTAGTCAAATAAAACCATTTTGGTATTAGTATTGGAAAATCCCTAGGGAAATAATTTAGTAACACATCTTATATATATTTTATAGATTAACCCAATAAAAAACTAAATTTGATAATAGATGGAGTTAGAATCCTACTGATTATATGAAACCATATGTCAAGAATTATGATTAATACTTTGGATTTAGTTTTTTTCGAAACACACCGAATATGTGAAGCATAAAGTCTCATAGAAGTTTAGGTTATGAAATTTTTAATTACAATAAGGTTTAATCTTATATATTCCTAAAATGTTGAAAGAGACAATATATTGAATGTGTCAAATGTACTATAAAATGGTTGATCTATACTAAAGGATCGAATAAAATAGTAATATTCTAAGGAAAAAGTAAGAGTTTAGTTACCATGATAAGAAAAAAATACTATTCTCAATAGGGATCCACTAGAAATTAGAGGTTTTATATATGATTATGTGGGAAACTATGAAAAACAATGCACTAATCCAAGGGTCTTAGATTAAAATTGACACTAACAACCTCCTACACCAGGGGAATAAGAAAATTCCTATGTTAAAACTACTCTGGAAGTGGATATATATAATTAAGGGGTTATATGTAATCATTTTCATAACAATATTTATTGAATGAGTTTCCACACCCACTATAAGAACATTATTAATTAATATATTATATATTGACATATATATTTATAATTTCTAATTTATTGAGTTATTTTATTTTTGGTGGTGTTTTATTGGTTTGAAAATTATATTGTTTAGACTATATATTGGTTATGCCACAATTGAGGATGGTCACATCATGACTGGTCTATTCTCTAACTCTATTGTTTTGTAAAAGATACTAATAACAATTTGATGTGAGGAGGCATGCACTAATAGAACTTTGGGAAGTAATGATTCATTTCAATTTGGTTTTTTTATGGAGTGGGAAACATTATGACATAAGTCCTCATACTGAAATATATACATCAATAGTGAACAATAGACTTTTTTTAAACCTAGGAGTGTATTGTCATGTTTTGGAGAATGAGCCACGACCTGGCCTACCATGTGATTTTTTTATTTTTTTACATTATCATCATTAACATGTCCTAACAGATAATCATTATTTTATTTTTCCCTTGATTTTATAATGAATATTCAATTGGGATAGACATTGGCAACCATCCCTCCCCCCCACCTCAATTTTAGGCAACCTCTTGATTGTAATGAATTTTTTCAAGGTGATAACTTATTTCCCTGCCTTTCACCTTATTAATCTGTTTGTTCATTTTTCTCTTATGTTGGAGGAATATTGACTGAAACTAAAGTTGATCATTATTATAATCATGTATGATTCATTATTTTTAGCATGTATTGGTTGTTACATTGACATTTTTATTTTCATAATCAGGGCTTCGTGTCACTATTATTATTTGTGGTATGTGTTTTTAGGAATTGTTTTCTTCTTGAGACATCAAAAAATTACTATGTTCTGTAACACCCTAACATTCTAGGAAATAATTTTTTCAAATAAATATAATATATTTGATATCATAAAATAAATGAAACACCGAATTAAATAAAACATCAATATACCCCAAACATATTATTATTTAATATAAAAATTATAGCCTACATGTTATATTATAAGGAATGAATATGGATAATTTTATAAAATTTATTATTTTATAAATGTTTAATATTAATTAATTGGATATCTAGTGATTATAGATTTACATAAAAAACATTTAAATAAAAAGGGAAGTTTTTTCAAAAACTTTTTTTATGTGTGAAATGTGTTTTATCTTAATATATTGAATGAATAATTATTGGTGAATTATTTCGATTTAAATTTATATATTACTTATTCAAATAAATAATTTATCATTAATATAATATGTTTTCTAGTCAAGGGATCCGAATAAATCCAGTTTAATGGTTAATTTTATTTATTTTTTTAAACTAGTCTATCGCGTTTTTGAACTTATTTTAAAATTACTTTTTATAATTTTAGAAAATATAAGGGAAAAATATAATACAGTTTTTTAGTTATAATATATAAAAAAATTTAGGGAGAATTTTTGGTTGTTTTCTAAAATGTCGGATTTTTTAATGATTAGTTAAAATTACTGATTTTTGTTGAAAACATGTTTTTCATTTAAATAATTTTAAAAAATAAATTTTATTAAATTGTTTTAATAGAAAAATTAGTTCAATAATATTATTATTAATCCATTTTATGTCATTTTAATCATTTTTATGTTGAAAATTTTTATGAATAATTTTTAAACATAAGAGAACATTTTCTTTGGAATCCTTATTTTTTGTCACAATTTCATGCTTAGAATTAAATTAAATTTGACCACATATGTGAACTGAATTTGATAAAATAGATTAAATAATTTTAAATAAAATATTTAATTTTTTGTAATAATTTTAGATTAATTTTTTTGTCATAATGAATACAAAAAACTATAAAAAATTTTCTGATTAATAATGTTAAAACGGGTTTACTGGGGGTTAAAATGAAATTCAAATGGTTAAAATGAAATAAAAACTTGTAAAGTTTATATTTTGTATCCTTAATTATACCTTAACTCGTATAAGGGTCAATAATTGCATATTTTGGATAAATTTTTGAATGAAAGGGACTAATCTTTATTAAAAACATTAAAAAATTACAATTGTTCAACTCACATAAATTATAAATGGGAACCTCGTTTACTATTCTATTCACACATAAAAATAAATTTTTCATCATTTAATTACTTAAATATATTATTAAACTCACTAAAAATATCCTATTATAAATTTGTTGATCATAAATCCATTCTAGGAAGTCTATATTTATAATCCTAAAGAGGTTGTCCAAAGTATATGTAAAGTTCAAAACTGATCATTTTGTTTTATTTCATCATATACATCATTAAATTATTATTTAAAAATAAAGATATAATATAATAAGTATCCCACATATAAGGATACGTTATTGGGTGATTTTCATAACCTATATCATTCTTTTCTTCCAGCAAAAGGGAAATGAGACCATCAATTATGTTTGTGCTGGACTAGTGCCTCGTGAGTTGATGTAATTCATTTTCCATAATCACATCTCAAGGATATTTTGATGATGCATTTAAAAAACTTATAATAAATTTATTACATATTTATAATTATGGATAAGAGAAATATCATATGTTTTATTACCCTTCCATTCATTAAAAAATGATTACCTTGTTCTTCTGCATGTGTAGATTCCACCACCACAATGTGATGTGATTTGTTCATTATTAACAAATCACATGGATGGAATATATAAATTTATTTAAATAAATAATATGATTTATATGATTTTATTGTATTTATGCAATGATAAAATACCACTTTACATCTTCCTATAATGATTATAGGATTGTAAGGTAGTTCATGATTCATAACCACATTTTCTGGTTTGTTTTAAAAGTATAATTAATGTATAAAAATTATCATTACATAATTATTATTAATATTTTTCAAATTATGAATCAATGAAAACTTTTATCACATTCATCATGCTGATTAAATTATGAAATCATAAATTTTATATCCTCAAAATGCCTGTTGTGGAAATAATTGATTTAGTAATTAAATATGTCATCAAATTGAATAAACACAACTTTTTATGTACATGGGATTAAACTTGTAAATGATTATTAATAATATATAATTTTAATAAAACTTTGTAATATATGATATAAAAGGAATACATGGAATCTATTGGCTCTATGTAAGGAATATCTACTATCACATTTATATTTGGTGCACTTATATCACATTCACTACTTGTTTCATTTTGTGGTGTATATACTTACCCTTAGAGGTTTTATATCCTAATCCACCTTATTTTATTCGTACATAATGTTCAATTTGATTTAATAATTTAATGAGGATTAACATTTGAGTTTTACCAAAGTGGTAAGGGACTCTCAATAAAAATAATTCCCCTTCTAATGTTTCTACTTCCAACTTTTTTTATTAGAAATCAATATTAAAAAATTTAAATATATTTGAATTCAAATGAAATAAATGAATATAACAAGAATATTGTGGATATTTTTTATTATAATTAAATTTATTTTGAGAAAAATTAATTTTAAATATCTTATATTGAATTTTTTTTAATTAAGTTTCTAAAGATAAAATGAATGTTTTATATTAATGTATATGGTTTCAACTAGTTTTATTCCACTACAACAATTACTTGATACATTGATTTAATTATAATATTATACGTTTTCATCAAATTATAACCATATTTCACAATATATATATATTTATTAATAAATGGTTCTAAAAGTAATTTTAAATTTCATTTATAGAACTTTTTTCATTGTGAATGTATGGGATATATTTAAACCACCATTTTCGTCAGGTTGTGACCTATATCCTTCTAAATTAATTTATATATAACTCTTTATTGTAATGGATTCATAGTAAATTTTTTATATATTTATCTAACATATATAAATGGTTTACTCTCCCTTCCTTTTAGGGGGTAATGGATGAGTTATGTTCATTTCCTAGATGCCTACTTTATGAAATGACTGTTGATTATGAAATGAGGAGTGATTATACAATTGGTTTTCTTTACATGGGCAATTCATATTATTAGGACATATGATTGATATGATTTGTCTAGAATATATAATCATGTATATTTTGGGATCTGTTCTCCTAGATTTTTATCCAATGAATTAGGTAAATCATTTATCTAATGATACATTATTTAGGGGATTTGGGAGTAAACCTAATCCACTCTTGAACCCTATCCACTATGTTGTCTTGGAAGTTATACTTGACTTATGTATATGAAACATTTTGTTACACTGTAACATTTATTATATTACCATTATCATATGAAACTATATTATTTATGTTACTATTCCATCTGATTACCCATGACCCTTCCCTATTGTGATATCATGATATACATTTGACTCTTGTGTTATGTTTCCTTGTCATCTTTATTCCTTTACTAATCTTTATAGCTTACCCATTTTGATTATATATTCAACATGTTATCAGAATAATTTTTTCAAGTTCTAGGGAATTTATGATATCATTATAGAGATTAAAAAGATATTATTTTTAATCTCACTTTTATTTATTCTGAATCCAGTCATCCAAGGAAACTATGAAACATTGATCCTTGTTTCATATTAATAAATATTATGCTAAAAATAATGTATTAAAATGTGTAAAAATATAGTGTCCATATAAGGCCCCAGCCTTAAACCTTACTTAATCTTGAGTTATTACAAGATTACACATTGAGGATCTTTCCAGGTTTAGAGTTTTAGAGAATTAGATCATGAAACTTGCATTACATTCCACATTTAAACAAAGTGGTTACATAAAATACAGTATTCATTCTTCCCATCAACGGAAACAAATTTAAAATATAACACAGATTCTTTCTTGACACATCCTTGAAACTATCATCACATCATGTACCTTTCCCTTGACCTGTGAAAAACATTTCAAAAACTTGGGACGAGCATAAAAAGCTCAGTAAGAGTTATAAAAATATGGAAAGGAAACATGACTTCATATATACATAATAATGAAATCATACTTTACCCATAAAACATAGGCATATCAAATCATGAATAAATCATAGAAAACATAAGACATAAAGGTAACTTGAGGCATTCATAACATTCTTACATAGGAATTAACCCTCTTGGTTACGTTTGGAATACCCATCACAGTATATTCCCTAAATCTCTTCGGAGAAACCTTAACGTTTCACTCCTTCGCGTTACCCAATGCATTGGAGAGCTATATCGGGCTCACCCGCCCTTAGTTTATCACGGAACCACCCGTTCTTCATAACAATGCCCAAGAACCATAACATAATCATATCACATAAACATGAATAAAGGAAACATTACATTTCCACATTTCAATCACAATATAACATTTTAGGATATTTAAATAATGAATCCATTTAAAAAGAAACCATTCCCAAAACCATTTAAAACATTAATTAAAGAGATTTTTGAATCAAAGTGTCCCATACCACCTTGAAGCTTTTAACATTTTAAACCATTAATATCCATATAAATAAATCCTTAAAACCATTTTGAATACATGGATATTAATAAGAACAAATAATTAAAACATTTAAAACGATATTTTGGTTAAAGGGGTTTTACCAAAATTAGAGACACTTGAATACAATAATCGAGGAATAACATTTAGTCAGAACTTTATAATATCATGAGAATAAAAGGATTCATGATATAATACTCCAAAGGACAGTATATACACCATATAAGAGTGAATTGGTGCATAACAACAATGAACCCTCAATAGAAATGTCAAATGTGATGAAATCCCTTATAAAGAAGGTATCCTTAAATTAAGGAAAAATAAATCTCAAAAATATGTGTGACAAATATATATACACCCAATATAATTGGATATTAAGTGTAAAACAATAAAAGGTCATTCACACATATTCAATGTATGACATATTCAATGATTACAAGTTGAACCCAAAGAAATCGAAATTGGGTTAAAACGTTCCCTTGACAGCCTAACGACATCACATCAAAATGAGTTGATGAGAGATAAAAAGTGTATCTCATCACTTGGAAATAAAATTTACATCAATAAAGATGTATGAGAACATATCCAAACATAAAAATATGTAAATTAAAAGACCCAACAAAAGAAGTCTTCTAAAAAAAGAAGAGGGTGAAAGGTTCCCTTACCGACTTGGGTATCTTTCAAAACATACACCCCATGAAAGAAGGACAGTAGATCATTGATGTAAATACTCATAAACGAAAGTATATTACACAAAGAGTAGAATAATGGGAAGTACATATACCACTCAATGGAATTTGTGGCAAATTTAGCATAAATCTCACGGGAATAAAAGTGAGATGAAAAATCCCTTATGAAAACACGGCAGCCTGACTGTGCCACATAAAACTTCCGAATATGGATTGATGAGATCAAATAGAGTATCCCATCATATTAAAATATAATTTACAGCAAGTGGAATATAAAAGAAAATCCCCCAACATTGCAATGAGGAGTTTAAAAGAAGTGTCATAAAGGAGAGTTCTTAAAAAAAGAGAGAGGTTAGATCTCTTACGAAAGTTCGGCAGCCTAACGGCGCCACTCAAAACTTCCAAAATGGATTGATGAGAGAGAATAGGGTCTCTCATCACATGAACATAAAAAATTACAGTAAATGTAATATAAAATAACATCCCAATCATAATAAAGATGAGCTTAAAATAAATGACATAAAAGAGTGTACTTAAAAAGAAAGAGAGTTGTAGGATCCCTTACCTCGGGTCCGACTTGACTCGATCGTTCTTTAATCTCCTGAATAATAAACTTTAGTTAATTTATAATTCCTTAAGAACCTTTTTAAAGTTCATTATTACTTTTATACCACTTATTACCATGTCATAAACATTATGTAATCATTTAAGTTAATAATATTTTTTTTTGCCGATATTTGGTTCTTAAGTCGAAAGTGGACTTCTTACAATTACATGTTGTTCGAGGGGCCAAAAGTTTATTATATCCAGAATTGTATTCATTATGTAGATATAATATATGTCATATATATCCAGTACATTCATGCATTTATAACATTACATAATAATTTTATAGGTAAGAAATGAAATGCACCGTTCATGGAGACGGTAAGCCGTACGTACGCATGGACGCTACTTCCATTTCTATTTCGTTGTTTATAGAATGGAATCATAATGATATAAAGGTATATTATAATTCCAGTATAATATCATATATAATATCATAGTTCCATCCTTTATACGTCCCACATATGGTATTTAACGAATCAAATCACTTTGAGGGGGCGTTAGTCCGCACTTCCTTAAATGAAGATATCGCGTATACCCATAATGGAAGCCATAAAGGTAAGACAAAAATGAAAAATACAGAAGAATAAGTAAAACATTAACATATTATATATCATATATAAAAATAGTGACATCATAATGGACACCTTTGAAGGTGTTAAATGAGTATTGAACAATCATCGTTTCGGGAGGCAGAATTTCGCCATCCACGGAAACCGTATGTTCTTTAACCATTTGATGTAGTTGTGTGAGAGTGTAGCTCGAATAAATCTTATAACAACATCCTAGTATATTGGAGATACTGGTGTTGTTACAAAAGAAGTAAATAAAAAGAGTTTATGGGGTTGGAGAAGCAAAATAAAACAAATGAACATGAGAGAATGAATTACCTTTAAAAGTGCAACTCCTTTTGATTTGAGCCTAAAGGCTTCCTTTGAAAGGATTCTTCCCAAAGGGAATCCTCTAGGATGAGGAGAGGGATGTGTAGAGAGTAAAGGGGCATGGTTTGGCCGAGCCAAAGGCTTGAGGAGTGTGGGAAAAGAGGTAGAGGTGGGGGCCTTTTATAAGAGGAGAGGATGGGCACTTTTGGAAAGTAAGGAAGTATTACTTTATTTGAAAATGTGTTTCTGTTTTAAAAGGTCCCACCTTGATATAATTCGTGTATAAGGTGATAAGTCTTCGAAATCCACCCATCCAATAAGTTTTGTACATGTGTAATTCATATAGTTTACATTATCTTTCCATTTTATTTAAATCGTCAAATAATGATGTCATCGCTGCATCATTATTATGTCATTTATAATTTAATTTATTTAATGTCTAAAAATTATAAAAAAAATACTATGATGTAGGAAATCTTTTTAGATTTCCAATTAATATTTATAATAAAAAGGATGACTTGTATAACCCCACTTAAAAATTGTTTTAGTAAAACATATCATGTTTGTGTCATTTTTACTCTTACATTAAATAAAAAGTTATTTATGTCATTTCCCAACCAAAAGGTCTCCATGGGGTCCCCAAGTTGACCCATGGCTTGTATTGGTCGGCCATGACACAACCAATAAGGTTGGGACATGTTTCTAGGTCATTTCATATTATTAAATCATTATTTATACCTTAAACTACACTAATTACCACTAATCGCGATTAAAAACTTAATAAGTTACTATTCACCAAAAAATTATTTTTATCCCATTGAACCACATTTTACTTCTTAATGACAACCATGTATGTCGGATTTTCAAAATTCAATACACATTAGTGGTAAACTTTCATTTAACTGAAAAATCAGTTTGCTTGATTACCACTTAGTGGTTTCACTATTCATCAAAAATTGAAGTTTTTCAGAAAATTACCAAAAATTCACCCTAAGCTATATTTGATATTCCGAATTCAAAAATGAACCCCGTTTTAAGAAATTCAAAACATATTAGTCACATTAATTAATTTAATAATTAATTCCCGCTGTCAGAGCAAATAGCGTGTTTTTATAAAACAATAACTATCAAAAGATTGACACTAGTTTAAGTCTGATTTCAAAGTGAAATTAATTCCAACGACCAGTATTGGATTTAATGGTAAAAATATTTTCTAATTTCACTTTAAAACCAATTCAAAATATTATCTAATCGTATAAATAAATTAGATTAAAAAGAGGTTTTGAATTAAAACACAACATTCTACACTATTCATTAAAAAAATGATCTTTATCGGAAAAATACCAAAAAATTACACAAAGTAAAATTTGATGTCCCGATTCTTAATAATAGTTTTATTTGGTTCAAAAGAATGTATAAGAGTGATCAAATCTATATTTAATGTCATTTCTCCATTAAAAGGCGATAAGTGAACCTTTAGTGAAAACTAGGGCATATACACCTAAAATTGAATTCTTTCCGTATTTTAAGCCTTTATCTTTTATTGTATAAAAGTAAAAACATATATAATCATATTTTAGTTATTTATATCCATTACCGCCAATACAATGGCTACATGTTATCTACCATTTAAAATATTATTTTATTATTAGAGTGCAACGTAAGATTCCCAAGAAACTCGTTGTTGCGTATTGGGTACGCCATCGAGCATAGCGTCCCCTTTAAAGTCATATTAATACTTTATTCACAAATATTGATAAATATGAAATGCCATATTCTTTATTTACCTGGGGTGTTACATCCTTCCCCCTTTTGGGAATTGCGTCCTCGCAATTTTAAAATTGCGGTTGGAAACATCTTTGAAAGTCCCACATCGGAACAAAAGTCGGTAAAACAAACACTTTAAAATAAAGAGAGATAAGTACAAAGGTCACCCGAGTTAACCCATACTAGGATTCCAAGTATGAAAATATGGACATGGAGGAAAAAACAAAGGGTCATGTTCTGATGGAGAGTGATAGAAAACATGTTTAGGAGAAAGTTAACCACGATAAAATCACAAACTTGTGATGGGTTAAACGGTCTTCGATTCCCCAGTAGGAAAAGTTAATAGACAAAAATTTTGTTTTATGTTACTTTTTATTGTGGAATTTATTCATAAGGAAACATAATCACTTATCATGTTGACTTTCAACTTTTACTAGATTCCTTACACAAACACATATTTTCTCCAAAAGACGAGTATTTAGGAAGACTTGTTCACATTAAGAGTATTATAATCAACTTCTAGAGAATCACCTAATCCACAAAAGAGAACTATATACATCCCGTGTCTTTAGACTTTAACCAAAACCAAAACCAAAAAGGCTAGTACAAGATCAGATAATCCAGAAAATATAACCCCTTATAAAAAGAAAATTTATTCTTAATCTCCAAAATTTTTCCAACAAAACCCAAAGTTCAACGAGGACCATCCGATAAATAATTTGTCCATAAAATTCTTCAAAGTAAACCAATATAAGATTGAAACCCAAATATTTGAAGGATTTAGTCACATAGTCTTCCAAGTTAAATCGTAACATTTATCTCCAAACAACATTAGTCGCTCCTAAAGTCTCGCATTGAAAAGTAATTATCCTAATCACATATCCTCCATGATAGGTTAATCATTTTCATAAATAACCCAAAATCAACATACTCTTAATTCATAAAATCATATAACTAGAAAGAATCATTCAAACTAACCAGGGACTTCACGTAGTCCATTGGTAGGCGATAAATACCAGTCGCACTTTGGTTGTGGGTTCGATTCCCGCAGCTTTGTCCGACGCGACGGGTAGTCACACGGTCTGCGTGTTGTCCTTTTTCCAAAACTACATAATTCTTAAAACATTCCCCAAAATGAGATAAAATCTTCAAAGATGATCATAACATATTTTAACCTCATGTTTATCTCATGCCTTTCATTTTCCATCATAACATATAGTAACCCATAATTACCTCAAAAGTAAGGATCATATAAACCCAAATGGTAACCTTAATAATTATTACCTGAATTTCCACATCGAGTTGGACATTTCGTACATGATACATTAGAGAACTCACCAAGGTTGAAGTGGTTGATCATGATTCCTTGATATTTGGTTTAGAACAACCACGAGTTTCCTCATTGAATCCTCCATTTTATCTAGTATCTTAATCAGAGAACCACCACAGTTTCCTTCAAACCTGTTGTCTCTTTGGTGCCTGCTAGATCCATCCATTCACTAAAAATTGAAATGTCAGTGTGAGTATATCAACAAAACCATCATGTACTAATGAGGAAGGTAAACACTAAGATACACTTACTCATTCACTTTATCTAAAACTAGGACTCTTTCTGAAATCCTTACCATTATGGTAATGTCACTTATGCTTAAAGAATACCCTAACCTCTAAAGTTATCTAAACCGACCATTGATACCAACTATAAGGCCCCAGCCTTAAACCTTACTTAATCTTGAGTTATTACAAGATTACACATTGAGGATCTTTTCAGGTTTAGAGTTTTAGAGAATTAGATCATGAAACTTGCATTACATTCCACATTTAAACAAAGTGGTTACATAAAAGACAGTATTCATTCTTCCCATCAACGGAAAAAAATTTAAAATATAACACAGATTCTTTCTTGACACATCCTTGACACTATCATCACATCATGTACCTTTCCCTTGACCTGTGAAAAATATTTCAAAAACTTGTGATGATAATAAAAAGCTCAGTTAGAGTTATAAAAATATGGAAAGGAAACATGAGTTCATATATACATAATAATGAAATCATACTTTACCCATAAAACATAGGCATATCAAATCATGAATAAATCATAGAAAACATAAGACATAAAGGTAAATTGAGGCATTCATAACATTCTTACGTAGGGAGTAACCCTCTTGGTTACGTTTGGAATACCCATCACAGTATATTCCCTAAATCTCTTCGGAGAAACCTTAACGTTTCACTCCTTCGCGTTACCCAATGCATTGGAGAGCTATATCGGGTTCACCCGCCCTTAGTTTATCACGGAACCACCCTTTCTTCATAACAATGCCCAAGAACCATAACATAATCGTATCACATAAACATGAATAAAGGAAACATGACATTTCCATATTTCAATCACAATATAAGATTTTAGGATATTGAAATAATGAATCCATTCAAAAAGAAACCATTTCCAAAACCATTTAAAACATTTAATAAAGAGATTTTTGAATCAAAGTGTCCCATACCACCTTGATGCTTTTAAAATTTTAAACAATTAATATCCATATAAATAAATCCTTAAAACCATTTTGAAAACATGGATATTAATAAGAACAAATAATTAAAACATTTAAAACGATATTTTGGTTAAAGGGGTTTTACCAAAATTAGAGACACTTGAATACAATAATCGAGGAATAACATTTAGTCAGAACTTTATAATATCATGAGAATAAAAGGATTCATGATATAATACTCCAAAGGACAGTATATACACCATATAAGAGTGAATTGGTGCATAACAACAATGAACCCTCAATAGAAATGTCAAATGTGATGAAATCCCTTATAAAGAAGGTATCCTTAAATGAAGGACAAATAAATCTCAAAAATATGTGTGACAAATATATATACACCCAATAGAAGTGGATGTTAAGTGTAAAACAATAAAAGTTCATTCACACATATTCAATGGATGACATATTCAATGACTACAAGTTGAACCCAAAGAAATCGAAATTGGGTTAAAAAGTTCCCTTGACAGCCTAACGGCATCACATCAAAATGAGTTGATGAGAGATTAAAAGTGTATCTCATCACTTGGAAATAAAATTTACATCAATAAGGATGTATGAGAACATATCCCAACATAAAAATATGTAAATTAAAAGACCCAATAAAATAAGTCTTCTAAAAAAAGAGGAGGGTGAAAGGTTCCCCTACCGACTTGGGTATCTTTCAAAACATACACCCCATGAAAGAAGGACAGTAGATCATTGATGTAAATACTCATAAACGAAAGTATATTACACAAAGAGTAGAATAATGGGAAGTACATACACCACTCAATGGAATTTGTGGCAAATGTAGCATAAATCTCACGGGAATAAAAGTGAGATGAAAAATCCCTTATGAAAACTCGGCAGCCTAACGGCGCCACATAAAACTTCTGAATATGGATTGATGAGATAAAATATAGTATCCCATCATATTAAAATATAATTTACAGCAAGTGGAATATAAAATAAAATCCCCCATCATTGCAAGGAGGAGTTTAAAATAAGTGACATAAAGGAGAGTACTTAAAAAGAAAGAGAGAGGTTAGATCTCTTACGAAAGTTCGGCAGCCTAACGGCGCCACTCAAAACTTCCAAAATGGATTGATGAGAGAAAATAGGGTCTCTCATCACATGAACATAAAAAATTACAGTAAATGTAATATAAAGGAACATCCCAATCATAAGAAAGATGAGCTTAAAATAAATGACATAAAAGAGTGTACTTAAAAAGAAAGAGAGTTGTTGGATCCCTTACCTCGGGTCCGACTTAACTCGATCATTCTTTAATCTCCTGAATAATAAAATTGAGTTAATTTCTAATTCCTTAAGAACCTTTTTCTAGTTAATTATTACTTTTATACCACTTATTACCATGTCATAAACATTATGTAATCATTTATGTTAATAATATTTGTTTTGCCGATATTTGGTTCTTAAGTCGAAAGTGGACTTCTTACAATTACATGTTGTTCGTGTGGCCAAAAGTTTATTATATCCAGAATTGTATTAATTATGTAGATATAATATATTTCATATATATCCAGTACATTCATGCATTTATAACATTACATAATCATTTTAGAGGTAAGAAATGAAATGCACTGTTCATGGAGACGGTAAGCCGTACGTACGCATGAACGCTACTTCTATTTCTATTTCGTTGTTTATAGAATGGAATCATAATGATATAAAGGTATATTATAATTCTAGTATAATATCATATATAATATCATAGTTCCATCCTTTATACGTCCCACATATGTTATTTAATGAATCAAATCACTTTAAGGGGGTGCTAGTCCGTACTTCCTTAAATGAAGATATCGCGTATACCCATAATGGAAGCCATAAAGGTAAGACACAAATGAAAATTACAGAAGCATAAGTAAAACATTAACATATTATATATCATATATAAAAATAGTGACATCATAATGGCCACATTTGAAGGTGTTAAATGAGTATTGAACAATCATCGTTTCGGGAGGCAGAATTTCGCCATCCACAAAAACCGTATGTTCTTTAACCATTTGATGTAGTTGTGTGAGAGTGTAGATCGAATAAATCTTATAACAACATCCTAGTATATTGAAGATACTGGTGTTGTTACAAAAGAAGTAAATAAAAAGAGTTTAGGGGGTTGGAGAAGCAAAATAAAACAAATGAACATGAGAGAATGAATTACCTTTAAAAGTGTAACTCCTTTTGATTTGAGCCTAAAGGCTTCCTTTGAAAGGATTCTGCCCATAGGGAATCCTCTAGGATGAGGAGAGGGATGTGGAGAGAGTAAATGGGCAGGGGTTGGCCGAGCCAAAGGCTTGAGGAGTGTGGGAAAGGAGGTAGAGGTGGGGGCCTTTTATAAGGGGAGAGGAGGGACACTTTTGGAAAGTAAGGAAGTATTACTTTATTTGAAAATGTGTTTCGGTTTTAAAAGGTCCCACCTTGATATAATTCGTGTATAAGGTGATAAGTCTTCGAAATCCACCCATCCAATAAGTTTTGGACATGTGTAGTTCATAGATTTTACATTATCTTTCCATTTTATTTAAATCGTCAAATAATGATGTCATCGCTGCATCATTATTATGTCATAACTAATTTAATTTATATAATGTCTAAAAATTATAAAAAAAATACTATGATGTAGGAAATCGTTTTATCTTTCCAATGACTATTTATAATCAAAAGGATGACTTGTATAACCCCACTTAAAAATTGTTTTAGTAAAACATATTATGTTTGTGTCATTTTTACTTTTACATTAAATAAAAAGTTATTTATTTCATTTCCCAACCAAAATGTCTCCATGGGGTCCCCAAGTTGACCCATGGATTGTCTTGGTCGGCCATGACACAACCAATAATGTTGGGACATGTGTCTAGGTCATTTCATATTATTAAATCATTATTTATACCTTAAACTACAATAATTACCACTAATCGCGATTAAAAACTTAATAAGTTACTATTCACCAAAAAATTATTTTTATCCCATTGAACCACATTTTACTTCTTAATGACAACCATGTATGTCGGATTTTCAAAATTCAATACACATTAGTGGTAAACTTTAATTTAACTGAAAAATTAGTTTGCTTGATTACCACTTAGTGGTTTCACTATTCATCAAAAATTGAAGTTTTTCAGAAAATTACCAAAAATTCACCCTAAGCTATATTTGATATTACGAATTCAAAAATGAAGTCCGTTTTACAAAATTCAAAACATATTAGTCACATTAATTAATTTAATAATTAATTCCCGCTGTCAGAGCAAATAGCGTGTTTTTATAAAACAATAACTATCAAAAGATTGACACTAGTTTAAGTCTGATTTCAAAGTGAAATTAATTCCAACGACCAGTATTGGATTTAATGGTAAAAATATTTTCTAATTTCACTTTAAAACCAATTCAAAATATTATCTAATCGTATAAATAAATTATATTAAAAAGAGGTTTTGAATTAAAACACAACATTCTACACTATTCATTAAAAAATGATCTTTATCGGAAAAATACCAAAAAATTACACAAAGTAAAATTTGATGTCCCGATTCTTAATAAGAGTTTTATTTGGTCCTAAAGAATGTATAAGAGTGATCAAAACTATATTTAATGACATTTCTCCATTAAAAGGCGATAAATGAACCTTTAGTGAAAACTAGGGCATATACGCCTAAAATTGAATTCTTTCTATATTTTAAGCCTTTATCTTTTATTGTATAAAAGTAAAAACATTTAAAAACATATATAATCATATTTTAGTTATTTCTATCCATTCCCGCCAATACAACGGCTACATGTTATCTACCATTTAAAATATTATTTTATTATTAGAGTGCAACGTAAGATTCCCAAGAAACTCGTTGTTGCGTATTGGGTACGCCATCGAGCATAGCGTCCCCTTTAAAGTCATATTAATACTTTATTCACAAATATGGATAAATATGAAATGTCATATTCTTTATTTAACTGGGGTGTTACAGTCCACTATATTTTTTATAATAGGAAAGGATTAGTATACCTTTACAATTGAGTATATTATAATTTTATTGAGAAAACTAGGGAATATTCTACGTACAAAATAACATCGTAATGATTTCATAGGGAAGATATTATGTTATTTTACTATAAATACATCAATATCAAGATAATATAAGTGGAAGTTTCTTTGTAACATTATCATATAAGAGTAATTACCAAATAAATATTTAATCGAGTATATCTCATCCATTATTTTATTGTTGGGTGAGTGTTCCCCTACCACGCACTGGGATTTAATCCCCTGATATATAAGCATGAGTTACAACATATTTTATTTGAGAATCATTATGATGGATTTGAAAAAATGTGATCAGGGAAAATATTTGTTAAAACTATGATTTCATATATTAAATATTTGTTAGGATATAGAAAATATATAAATGATATGTTATGATTTATCATTATGATTATTGTTTCTCAGACCATAATTTTGGTTTCAGAAAATGAAAAGATTCATATGGAACTATGTAAATGTTGAATGTGGTGGAAAATTTGTTTATGAAAAATCAAATGGGATAAAAACAAGATTGGTTGATGGTGTATCCATTCCTAATCAGTTATCAGGAGATATTATTGATCACATGAATCATAGTCAAATCTCAAACTCACCAAAAAAGATAATTATAGTGTTCACTGGGTGCTCAAGCGGTGGATACTATAAAGGAAAGAATATACATCTTCCTATATGTTGAGAATTTTTAAATAATCACTCAAGGGAAATTCGAAAACTAACAATAAAATATTTTATGTGTGGTGAATAATGTAATGTATAATGTAATTTATTAATAAAAAATTAATATTTTAGTGCAGGAGTATTAATTTCATAATAGACAACCATTTATAGTAAAATTAAATATGTGTGGGGAATATGGGATTTATTTGAGTCCACACCCAAATCCAATAATTAAATTTAAGGAATTATGTTATAAAAATTATTGAATTATAATTATATAAGTCTCCATGTTTTGAAATTGAATAATCATATTTTTGAATTATTTTCACCAAAGTTATCCTGGTTAAAAGAATCATGAAACTAATAAGTATTTTTAGAGAGTAGTTTTTAAGGATTTTCAAGAATATATTGCATGGTAATGATGAATGAGAAATTTTATTTAATTTCATGGTGATATGGTACAGAAAAAGAATATTATTGAAGAAAATATAATATTTAACTTATTCTTGAGGTTGAGTTTGTTATAGTGAGGTAAAATTAATTCATTTTGGGGAAAATGAGTTGGATAGAAAACCCTATTTGTTAAAAAATGATATTTGATGACTATGTCATTTTTTAAGATTTCCATAATATTACTGAAGATGTTATAGGAACAAAGAAAATTGCTAATGTAATTATCACATGATATTTGTTATAGTATGAGAAAAACTACAACACAAAATCTAAGAAACAACCCATCGCACCCGACAGGGTTTTAGGGCTTGAACCGATATCTTAATGGTGAAAATGTTTCAATGAATACCAATATATTATGTGATGTCCTAATTAGTAAGGATTTTTTAAATTATTTGAATGATTATTTTTAAGTTGATGTTGGGAAAATATATATTTTTTAGATATAACCAAGGGATAAGAGAGTGATTTGGTGATTTAGTGATTAATGTTATTTCAGAATATGTTCATCATTTTTTGGGTCATATATGATTAACGGAAATATAACAATAAGGGATTTCATTTGTGGAACAAATTCTGAATTATTATTTGGAATAATAGATGATTTTAATCTGGTTACAGGGAGACTCTGGTTATCAATTGAAATGATTATCACATCTATAAGATTATATAATTAATAAATATACATTTTTAGAATGAGACAAGAAGAGTTATAGTTGTTATTTTGATATACATGTTAAATTTATCTTATAAGAATATTTGATAAAATAATTCTATTTTATGGGTTTTATTCTTACTATGTTATATTTTTTAATAATTTTAGGTTTATTTATAACTGAATGATCTAATTTGCACGTTGGGTGTTATTATTGAAGCTTTTGTGATTAATTCTGTTAATAGATTTGATGTTTTATTCATTTTGAGAATTATATAGTTATACACATTTTTTTTGTTAGAGTCTCAAGATAAGATAAATGTATTAATTTCATTTTGTGGTTTTTTTGATCCTTTTAAAGTTAATTTAAATGTTTCAGAAATGAAAAATTCATCAAAAATTCTCATTATTTAAAGAAAATATTATATTGAAAGAGAAAGTGAATGAGGGATGGAATTATATGTATAATGGATGTATATATCCTCTGCTTGTTTGATTATATGTCAAAATAATTCCTCATAATATGTAAACTATTATTGAAATAATAGTTTTATCCATTTCTCATTAATTGATGGTGTCTTCTCTACCTCAAAAAATAGTATAACATAAAAAAATATCTCATAAATTAATATTATATAAAAATACATGTTATATCTTCATATAAATGTAATCCATATTTATAAACAAATTTTAGTGTTATTTAATAAGACCTTTATATTTCTCATTCCCTTTTTTCATGTGAATGTTTTGTTAAAAAAATATACAATGTGGTTTTTCAAAAAATTTGTTTTTTAAAAATTAAACCCTTTATGATTAATATGAAATTGAGAGGACACAATTTATTTAATATGTCTATAACGTAACACCTTTCTATTCTATGAAATAATTTTTTTAAATAAATATAATTTTATTGATAGCCAGTGCTATACGCAACACATTGTTTAAATAATTCTTGATATACCATTAAATTATTATTATTTAATATTGTAGTTGTCTCTTTGAATTTAAGTCATTGGGTGTGAACATTATTAAATAAATTACAAAAAGTTATGGTTTAAAAAAAATTAAACGAGTTCATTGGTTATCTATTGACTATAAATGAAAATAAAATTACTCTAAAAGTAAAATAGATATTTTAATAAAAAATAGTACTTATGCATGAATGTTTTTTTATCTTAATATATTAAATTAATCATTATTAAGAAAAAAATTAACTAAATTTTAATATTACATATTAGTTAAAATTTTGTATCATTCATATAATATATTCTCTATTAATTGGATAAGAATAGAACCAGTTTTATTCTAAAAATGCATTTTTCCTAAAAGGCTATTTTGTCACATTTTACACAGTTATTGTGAAATAATGTTTTTTTCAATTTCTGAAAATTTATCTGAAAAAAATATCATCATTTTCGAATTATACATATAAATATTATCATATGGTAATTTTTTTGGTAATATTATTTAATGTTTTGTTTTTCAATAAATAGTGAAACAATATCGTTTTATAGAAAACTATATTTGAATTTCAAGAATTTAAAAAGAAATTTTTTATATTAAAATGTTTATTTGGGAAATATTAGTTATCTTATATCTTTATTAATAAAATTTTGTTCATTGAAATAATTTTTGTTAATAATTTTTATATAAAAACGTTTTACCTATGTGAAACTTTGTCTTTAAAAAAATTCATCGTGTTTAAGGGTTTAATATTAAACTAAAATATGAAAATATATTGATTTAAATTTAATAAAACTTATATCATATTTAGAGTCATAAAAATTTATATTGGTTAATAATTGAAACTTATTTTAAGGTCCTAATTAATTGTAAAAATAGTATAAATATGTTACAATGGTAAAGGTTAAAATGTGTAAACTAGTGGATTAAACTATAATGATATCGGTTAAAGTGACATAAAAATTTTATAATTTCCATTTTGTTTCCATATTTTGATTATTTCTCATATATCAATCAATGAATATTCCTTTTGACCAATTATTCAAAGAAATTGAATTGATATTATTGAAAAACATTGAAACATTACATGTGTTCCACTCACCATAGTTATCAATGGGCACCTCCTATCCTCTTCTATACACTCTTAAAATGACTTTAATTATAGAAAATATTGTCCCAACTCATATCCTTATATCACTCCGCAAATTCTATTGGCCAATTTTTTATCATGAATATAATCTACGAAGTCATTATGTATAATCATTATGTTGTGGTTCAAAGAAGATGCATTGTTTAAACATGTCATTTTGTTTTGTATCTTCGACCACCTTCCTTAAATCATATTGAATAATTGTTTTTAAAAAATATGTATCTCCCATCTACTGATATTTCATTTTTTAAATTTCACAACCTATATATTTATTCCCTTCCATCAAAGGGGAATCAAATCCATAGTTCATGTGTACAATGGACTATTGTCTTGTGAATTGATATAATTCATTTTTCATCATATACGCTCATAAAAATTTATGATAATGGATTTAATGTATATATATATTAAATTCATGAAATATTTATAATATAATAATATTAATCTATCATATATTTTCTAGCCTTTCCATTCATTTAATTATATCAACATTGTTAATTTGTATGTGTGGATTATAACCTCCACAAATAATGAGATTCATTTTTTTCCAAAACATATGGATGGTATATATAAAGATATTGAAATAAATAAAATAATATTTAAGATATAATTACTATTCTTGAAAGATGAAGTGTCACTTTCCTACTTTCTGTCATGACCGTTGAATAATGGAAACACTACTCATTCGCACATATGATATACCATCTCTATGATTGTAATATAGTTCATTTATTGTAACCATATTTCATGGATTGATATTAAAGTATAATTGATTTATAAAAATAATAATTATGTCATAATAATTTTGTTACTGATTATTTATTAATTAATTCTTTTACAATGGTCAACACCCTAATACCGATTTGAAATTATTAACTAAACATCTTCAAAACACCCTACATAGGCATAACTAATTATTTAATTATATATATCACTAAAATATATTAAACCAATAGTTTATTTATACGGTAATAAACATAAAAAACGACCTAAATAAAAAAATAATTTATATAAGTTTATTTTAGAGTAGATAAAGGACATACATGAAAAGTCTTGACTCGAGGTTTGTGATTTCTAGTCACAGTTTTATTTCAGGGTGACTTATACTATATTCAAAAGGTGTTACTTCTTTTTGGGTATATACGACCACTTTTACAAGTTATATCATGAGCCTTCTTATTTTCATGATATTTAAATTTTCATTTCATGTAAATATTTCATTGGAATTATGATTCAAAAGATTTCAAGTGGAAAGGGACACTCTTTCAAAAATTTCATCTTATTATATTTCTTATTCAATCACTTATTCTTCCATGTTCATATTATCAATAAAGTATTTTATATGAATTTATATAGAAAAAAATGAATTATAAACAACATATTATGTCTATTTTGACAAATTTTAAATTATATATAAATGGAATTTTTTATCTATCTCTTATGGATCGTCATGAATTTATTTAAAAAATATATAGATTTATGTTAATGTATATGGGGTCAAAAAAAATTCCACTAACACATATATTATTATTACCACCCTTGTATTTATTATACATTATTTCATTATTTATTACAAAAAAACACACATAATATAATCTATAATTCCATGGATTATGGGGTATTTAGGTAATTACGTACACATAATAACAAATTGATAATTGGATATGAAAAATTTATTGAAAACAATCTTAACCTGCTCCTAAAAATACATCATCATTCATAAACTACATAGAATAACTTAGGAATGTATATAAGAATAAAATAAGAAATAAATCATAGTAAGGGAATAAAAAACATAACATAAGATAAATTAGGACATGTGACACAAGATGTATATCAGAAAAGCATAAAAGTGGTGAGAAACAGAATCACTAATCAATCAGACATGATATAACAGGATATAATAATGGCATCATGGGAATGTTACAACAGGATATGACATGACATGATAAGAATAATTCAAGTATATTATCCAAGGAAATATAACATACTATAATTTGGATAACATCCCTTGCACCCTGCATGGAATATCATGAGACTAAAACATTCCCCTATGGATTGGAGGGATATTTAATTCCAAGTCAGCATGTTTAATTAATATAGTGTACATGAATATGTGTTCCACATAGATCATACACCATAAAAAATAACTTTAATCAATTATAATACCAAGATAAAGGAGCGTGGGTTACCAATATGAAAATACACAATAAATTAAGGATAATTACATCTATGTGAACATCAGTGATTGGAAATGGTGAGGATTAATCCCTAAATAAATGTTTTGCATGGAAATCAGAGGATAATTTTAGCATCATAATAGGGGGAACATAGGGGTTCACATAAGTAGTTAGTGAGAGTGAAATGTGTATATAATCAGATTTAATTGATAATGAAATTTAGATTTGTGTGTAAAAATATAACCCTAAATGGAGGATTAGAAATCAAAAGGCATAATATATAGATGGTTCTTGAAAAGCGGGAAGGATATGATCTCTATCCATGAGAAGGTGCATCTAAAAATTTGGTGGGAGAAATATGAGGGATTAGTGACATATGTATATGTGTCTATAGATGTAATGGTAGATTAATTACATAATGAACTTTTTTTTAATGATAATTAATAAAATTGTGGGTTCTTTTACATATCTAAAGTGAGTAAATGTTGTTATTAATTTCCCAAAAATAGGTTTTGGACACTTCATGATAATTTAACCCAAACCACAGAACATCCCATGGGGGTTTCCCTATTTTTTCATCCTAATAAAAGTATTTAAATTTTTTTTAAAAGTCAAAATACTAATCCTATTTAATCAATAACATTTTCGATGTGGATGTGAGTCATGTTTACAAAGAATCGATTTTAAAAACATACCATGTAATATTGTTTTTGGGGGATTCATTAATAATTTATAAAATTAATAAAATATTTTCAAAAAACAATATTTTAAAAATGGAAACATATATTTTCTCATGGATATATATTTTCGCCTATATTACATTACTTTCTATTCATTATAATTTCATAATATATACCATATTTATATGTTACCAAAAAACTCAAATGTCCCATAAAATTATAACAAATTAAATATTTGATAACTTATAACTATTTATATAAAAAATAATTATTATTATAACAAAATATTTATCTGATTATGTTATTTCACTCTTTAAAATAATTAATTCCCTTTTAATAGAAGATATATTTATAACAATAATAGTTTTTTTGACCATTATAAAAAGTATATTTTATATCCAAGATTTATATTATATTAGATATTTAAAATTAATATTTAATAATAAATTATTTTAAAATGTTATTAAATATTAAAATTATGGAATTATGAAAAAAATTTCTTCTTAATCAAAATGATATATCTCTCAAAAATAAAAGTTTTTTTAAATCCAATAAAAAAATTTTATAAAACTTATTTGTTAATAAATATAAATTAACAATAACAATTAATATAATTACAAATTTATATGGGGAAACATAAAATTCATATTTTTATAATCTGGATATAGAACCCTTTGGATATAATGAATTGCCTATGGGTAAGGTGTGAGATTGTGAGATTTTATTAGGGTAGTTCTACATATATGTTTTTGGTGGTGATCTCGATGAGCTTAAGAATAACCTTTAAATTTTTATGATAATGATTTAGTTATAAAATATTAGTTTGGTATTGGCCAAGTAAATATCCTAGTGATTCTATATCCTTTAGAATCTCTAATAAATAGGATTTATAGGGTATGATCCCAATGGTTAAGGAAATAACATATCTTATCTATGTTAGGTTGATTTTTTCATAATCCTTGTAATATAATAATCGTAATATTCACTAATGTGTATAAATATATATATTCAATAGTTATGATTCATAATAGTATTTTAAATATTAAATGTTATAATGAAATAAAATAACTAATTTAGTTTATCAGTTTTCAATGAGAACATTTCTTAAATAGACATTTACAAATTCATGAATATAATTTCATTTATAAAAGATCAGGTCATTAAAATTGTTGGATACTTGGATTTATATATAAGAATCTATATTTTCTTCAATGAAAACCCCTCATTACATTTTTTCTATATATTTATAAAAAATGACTTAAAAATGGAATAAATATTTGGATATCTATAATTGTTTTTCTTTTTGGTGGTAGGGATATATCTAAAGAACACTTTTTCTTTGGGTTATGACCACCTTATCACTAAATCACATTATCTATATATTTAATGTTAGGGATTTATTTTAATTTCTGTATATATATCTCTCATTTACATACATAGATTCTTCTCACTTCCTATAATGGTGTAACTCATGCCTTATGTTCATTTCTGAAATTACGTCTTTATGAAAATACATTTGTTTATCTTATGAGGAATGTTAAGAGAAACCATTTATTTCTATGAAAAGTTAATATATTTTTTACTTTTTGTTATTTTTTTTGTAATACATAATCATGATTGTTATAATGGGTGCACCCACATAGAACTCTAATACATTGGGTAAATATTTTTTTCATGAGACATTATGTATAGGATTAAAGAGTAAATATTGTCCACTATGGGGCTCTCTACAATGTATTACTTTAGCATTTGTCTGTTTTTTAATGGCGGTGGAACTTTGGTCAAATGAATAATGAATATTTATTTTAATAAAGGATGATTACATGAGTCTAACAGATGGTATCATATTACAATCTTTTATATACAACCGAATCTTGTCAACAACATCCTCGACCATAGCACCATGTGAAGGTTTCATCTTCTTGGGAGTCGTTTTGATTATGTGATGACTTAGTGGGAGACGAATCTGGTGGATGGAGACAGTGGTGGAGACATAGTCTTCAAATTTTTGTGGAGAAACAATAAATTCCTCTATATTTTCCAAGGTTAGGGAATAATCTAGAGGAGGAAATTTATTTGGATTTAACTGTCTGCAGGGGAATATTGGTGTCAAATTGAGAAACAATGGAATATTTATCAGGACACTCCTACACAATTGAAAAAAGGAAAAATAGGTTTTTGAACTAATTCCACTAGGACATATACTGAGGGGTCCATGCTTGATGATGTCAAAGTAGTGGTGGAGGGTTGTTCTATGTCAACATATCCCATCTTGAAAAAACAAGAATGTTCGGAATAATTTTATGGCCATGGGGAGAACATTTACATACCTAAAGGGGGTAAGAGGCACTAGTATAACTATAGGATGTCATGTATTTTAAAATGATGTAATCATATAACATTCCTTATAACTTGGAATGCTTCTTACTCTCCTATTAGATATGACAAAGTAATGTCCATATTCTTGAATTTTATCCTCCAACTAGTGAATCTGGAGGGCGAAAGCATTATTCTAGACCATCCAGGGATTGACCACAGTAAATGTGTGGTCAACCTCATTGGTCAGAACTCATTTTTCCTTAAACTTTTAATAGTTAACATATATAAAAGAAGATACAAAAGAGACATAGGGATATTAATCACATTTGAGCAAGCCCACTCAAACATTGAGGGTGATCCTGAGGCATTGATGATATTAGTAGGGAACTGTTTCATGTATATGGATATAGGGTCTACCCATCATCACATTGTATGTGGTATCTTATGAGATTAAAATGAACTATGTTCTAGAACTCATGTTACCAAAATTGTTCATTAGGAAAATATGTTTGCGTGGCCACTACTCGGTCCCATCATAACCCTAAATATATACATCATAGGGACTCCTGCCTCAGTCAAACCTAGCCTATGAAGAATTCAGGTTCAGATGACATAAGAGGTATATCACAAAATCATAAGATTGGTGAGAAACATAATCAATAATCAATAATACATGATATAATAGGATATAATAAAGGCATCATGGAATGTTACAACTAGATATAACATGACATCACAAGAATAATTCAATGATTTTATCCAAGAAAACATAACATACGATAACATGGATAAATTCCCATGCACCATGCATGGAATGTCGTCAGAATAAAACATTCCCCAATGGATTGGAGGGATATTTAATTCCCAGTTAACATGTTTTATTCATATAGTGTACATGAAAATGTGTTCCACATAGATCATACACCATAAAAGAATAAATTTCATCAATTATAACACCATGATAAAGGAGTGTGGGTTACCCACATAGAAATACCGCACAATAAAGGATATGTCCATCTATGTGAACACTATTGATTGGAAATAGAGAGGGGTATTCACTAAATAAGTTTTCTACATAGAAAATTGGAGGATAATTTTAGCGTCATAGTAGGGGGAACAAATGGGTTCACAGAAGTGGTTATTGAGAGTGTAATGGGTATCTAATCAGATTTGATTGATAATAAAATTATGATTTTTGTGAAAAAACATACCCTGAAATGGAGGATTAGAAATCAAAAGTCATAATATAAAGTTGGTTCTTAAAAATAGATAAGGATATGATCCCTATCCTTGAGAGGGTGAATCTAAAAATTTGGTGGGAGAAATATGATGGATTAGAGACATATTTATATGTCTCTATAGATGTAATGGTAGTTTAATTACCTAATGGAATATTTTAATTGAAAAATACTGAGAGTTTGGGTTCTTTTATATATCTAAAGAGAGTAATTGTTATTATTAACTACCCAAAATAGGATTTGGACACTATATGATAATGTAATCAAGACCACATAACATCACATGTTATTTTCCAGATTTTTTCTTCCAAATAAAAGTGTTTAAGATTATTTTACCTATCCAAATACTGATCTTATTAAAATAATAACATTGATGATGTGGAAGTGAGTCATGTTTACAAAGAATTGATTTTAAAAACATAAAATGTAATATTATTTTTGGAGTATTCATTAATTATATATAAAATTAATAAAATATCTTCAAAAAAAAAATTTAGAAATGGAAACATATATTTTCTCATGGATACCTATTATGGAATGTATTAAATAACTTTCATTTCTTTATATTTTCATAATATATACAAAATTTATATTTTACCCAAATACTTGAATGGCCCATAAAATTATGAAATATTAAATATTGGATAATTTATAACTATTTATATAAAAATTAATCATGTTTTCATAAAATATTTACATGAATATTTTATTTCACTCTTTAAAATAAATAATTCCCTTTGAATGAAATATATTTTTGTGACAAAAACAATTTTTTGACCAATATAAAAATTATATTTTCTATCAAAGAATTATCTTATATTTTATATTTAAAATTATTATTTAATAATAAATTATTTTTAAAATGAAATTAATTATTAAAATTATGAAATTTCGAAAAAAGTGTTTCTTGATCGAAACGATATATCACTCAAAATTAAAATTTTTGTTTGATCATATCAAAATCAAATTTTTATCAAACTTATTTATTAATAAATATAAATTAATAATAAAAAATGAATATAATTACAAATTTATATGAGGAAACATAAAAATTCATATTGTCACGGTCAAGTTACATACCGCTTTTTTAATATAATGAACACTCAAAGGGTAAGGTGAGAGATTGTGGGATTTTATTAGGGTAGTTAGGCAGATATGTTTTGTGTGGTGATCCCGATGAGATTAGAAAACACCCGTAAATTATTATGATCCTGATTTAATTGGAAAATATTAGTTTGGGATTGGCCACGTAAATATCCTAGTGATTCTATATCCCTTATAATCTCTGATAAATGGGATTTATATGGTATAATCCAACATGTTGAGGGAATCACATATCTTATCTGTGTTCATTTGATTTTATCATAAACCTTCAAATATATTAATCTTCATATTCATTAATATATAAATATATATTCAATGGTTATGATACTTAATATAATTTTAAATATGAAATTTTATTATGGAAAAAAATAACTACTATAGTTCATGAGTTTTCTATGACAACATTTCTTAAAGTGACATTTATAAATTCATGAATATCATTTCATTTATAAAAGATTAGTTCATTACAGTTGTTGTATACAAGGATTTATATATAAGAATCTAGATTTTCTTCATTGAAAAAACTTCTTTACAATTTTTCTAAGTATTTTTTAAAAATTTTTTGTAAGTAGAATAAATATTATGATATCTGTAATTGTTTTTCTTTTGGGTAGTAGGGAAATCTCTAAAGATAACATTTTCATGGGGTTATGACGATTCTATCTCTAAATCACCATATCTATATCTTTAATGTTATGGATTTATTTTAATTTCTGTATATATGTATCTTACATACATATATTTCTTCTTCTCACATCTCATGATGGGGTAATTCATGCATTATTTACATTTCTGAAATTCCTTCTTTATGAAAATCCATTTGTTTATCGTATGAATAAAGATATGAGAATCCATTTATTTCTCTGAAATTTATATATATTTTTAATTTTTGTTAATTTAATTTTTTTTGGAAGACATAATCAGGACTTTTATAATGGGTGAACCCCGATATCACTATAATACATTGGGTAATGATTTTTTCTCACGAGACATTATGTATAGGAATAATGAGTAAACCTAGTCCACTATGGGACTCTCAACAATGTTTTACAATAAGAGTTATCCTTTTTTTAATGGAGGTGGTAGTTTGGTCGAATGATTGATGAAAATTTTATTTAATAAAGATAGATTATATGATTCTAAAAGATGGTATCATATTACAATCTTTTATATGAATATGAATCTTGTTGTTAGAGATCTCTACCATCCAAGTTATTTCATGTGAAACCCCCTTATTAGATAGAAAATCTACAGATATATTCTCCTCTTAGTAGGTATGTGTTAGAATGTAGTTGATGTCTTGGAGAGAACAATGATAATTCATCTAGTGAGTAGTGAGCGTCCGAGCTAGATGAAACACCCCCTTCAAAATGGACTGCACTACAGTTTTATAATTACATTAAATCCACATGGTATTCCAACATTGCTTCAAAGAGAATGTGATGGCACGTATCACACTCATCATTTCGTCATCTATAGAGGTTTTAAAACCGCAACCTCAAAAAAGCACCCTATTATCTGACTAAAATGATTTCGGAAGATGGTGTCACACCCCGAGGGACCCAAATTTCCTTAGGAGGCTTCATCCACATTGATTTTAATCCAACCAGGGAGAGATAGTCTCTAGAAAAACTCAAATATTAGTCTTGTTTGGTTAAAAATTGCATCAACCTAACGACGTCTCAGGGTCATAAAATTCACCATAGATTTGTTGATGCTCCCTTTCTGAATCAACACAGCTTCTCGAATAGTGATAAGATTCAAAATTACACCTGCATTAATGTTGAATATGAAATTTTTGTGATTCTAATTATTTCATACCAGATAAATGATGAATCTCCACAACCCCAGAAAGAAGCAAACTCTTAATTTTTTTGTGATTTTTCCATACTTATACAATGTTTTAGCCGATCATTAATAGAGTCAACAATCTACAATCTACAATCAAAGATTCCACAAATATAGTTCTGATGAGTAGTGTCATTAGAAAAAGATAGAAATAAATTATTTATATACTCCTTATATTGATTACATAGACATCATTTTGAGAAAATATTTATTCCAAATATTTGAAAACAATAATTAGTGGGAACCATATTGTAGGAATGAATTAAAATAAGAGTGAGTATTAAAATTTTATTCCATGACTTATCAATGAATTTATTAAAATTTAAATCCATTTATGAATTTTAGAAGTAGAGGATATTGATATTTTTTTAATTTATAAAACCATTGTGAGTAGGTTTCTAAATAAAAATATCATCCAAGATAGAAAAGGTGTAAATATCAATAATTTGAATATCATTTTTAGGATGTGTATCAATATGAGAATTATGATCATTGTGAACAATGTTGTTGATATTTCTAAGGTTATATTTAGGATGAATAAAAGAGATAAGAAATTTACTTGTCAAATTTTCCAACTAGAATATTATAGGGGATTTTCTAGAGACCATACATCTAGAATTGACCATAATTTTTTCATACATGTTTCCTATGGGGGGCTAAATGGAAAATGTTATGAAATTATTTTTACATATTTTCAATCTATCATGGAACTAATTTTTTTACTATATAAATCGAGGGGGTCATTGTGAATCATGATACATGTTAATTTGGCATGGAGGGACTCATTAAAGAGTTTTATCTTTTTAATACCAAGAGCACCCTTATCAAAAGGTTTACAAAAAGTAGCCTAAGGAATATTGATAAGTTTTTCATCCAAGGTGTTACTTGTCAAAACAAAAATTTTGATGTAAACATTCATTTTTTTTAATTATTTTAGCTAGCCAATTGTAGACCTTCAATGAGTAGAATAATTTGGAAACAATGAACTAATTGACAAGACATACTCTCCCCACCATGGAAGGATATTTTACCTTCCAATTGAAATGTTAATTAGGAATTTGATCTAAAAGTTTATAGAAGTATCTTTCTTTGGGTCTACCCCAAAAGATGGGAACCCCAATGTATTTGAAGGTAAGAGTTCCAACTTTGATTCTAGGAAAATTTGATGATACCACTTTTTCTACTAGATGGAATGTTTTTTCCAATGTAGATTGAGTATTTTTGTCGTTCAATAACAAGATGAGAGACCTCCTCATAGTGAGTGAGGGTAGTTTTAAGATTTATAGTGTTTCTTTTATCATCGTTTAAAAATATAATGATGTCATTTATATAATGGTGGTGAGTAATAAAATTCACATTTCTATAAGCATGAATAGGTTTAAGCTTGTTTTGGTCAAAAAGAAGAGTGATTAGACAACAGAAATATTCCTCTTCAATAGAATAATGTATTTTAGATAGGGGGTCAGCTTTTCTGACACCTTTGGAGAAATTTCAGTAACCTTTGGGAGATCCATTGATCAAGATGGAAATTTGTTCTTAATTGATAATGGTTTTAATTCTAGAGATGAAGATATTATTGAATCAAATTACTTGTTTAACATTGAAGATAAAATACCAATCCATTATGTGAAAGGATTTCCTTATTTCAAGTTATAAGGTGATGTTTCCACCACTATTTTTATTTTTTAACATGTTAGTACGGTCATAGGAAATAAAAATGCAGCCATGGATGAATCTTTCCATGAAAGAACCAAATTGATTCCAATTGATAATTTCATCCCTAATAGTGGTAAGTCTATTCACAATCAAGATGGTGATAAGTTTATAGAGAGTATTTCTAAGAGATATGGGTAAAAAGAGATGAATTTAAGAATAATTATCTACCTTGGGAATCAAAATAAATAATTGGGCATTAAACCCAAGGGGTAAGAGGACATTACAAAATATTTATTTAATGAGTTTGAAAACATCATTTTGGATGAATATCAAAATATTTTTTATAGTATCCATTATTAAAACCATCAGGATTCAGGGAACTGTTACGATTCTAGATAAAGATAGTGTCTCTGATTTCATGATCAATGCGAACACCAATAAGAAAAGTGTTATCAACATTAGTGGAAATTTTCGGAATGATATCATGAATGAGATCCTCATTAGTGCAAGGGTCATTGAATAAAGAATAAAAGTATGATACAATAAGATTAGTAGTAGAGAACCAAGCTTTAAGTACATGGAAATTCCAATAATTTTGGGGAATAATTAATTCAAAACAAGAACCAACACTCACGAATCGTAATAGTGTAGTGTATATGGAAACTCGGAACATAATCTTCTAATCATGGTGAATGATCTTCAAAATATCCCATAAAGATCTTCCCCTTTTGTTTTCATAACTAAAAACATTCTTTAAATCCTGGGGAAAAGAAAACATATAAAGGGTGAGCTCAAATTCTCAGTAAGGGTAATCATGGAGAAAATAAAATAAATCATATACATTTGAACTTAAAAAACATGACCATAATGTTTAAAAATCAAAATCTTGAGAAATTAATCTTGGTAGTACAGAAGGAATAGATAAAAAAGGAACATTAATAATGATAAAATAGAATGGGAATAAAACATGTAATTATGGGAACCATTAAGAACAAGTCATTATTTCCATAGTAGCCAAGGAATTGCTGCCAAGACTATCATAGTGCACAAAGTCTCATACTGAATCGAGTTCACTCCTCGTTCCAATCCTGTATCGCTGAACCGGATTAACATTCTGTTTCATCCATTTCTATCTCATGACATATAAATCATTACCCAATGAATTGTAGGGATATAAATGTCCCACCCATCTCATAAGTAAATCATTCATACTTGTGCCACAAAATAAATATAAATCATTCCTCTTAACCCAAATTATAAAATGGGTTCCATAAACATCATCCCATGATAACGTCATCCATATAAAACAAATGTAAATCATTTAATCATAAAAAGAATCAAACCATGAAAATAATAGAGAAATTATAATTGAAACATAATAATACTAAATAATTTCACTTTAGATGGAAAATAGTTTTGACAAAACACTTGAAATGAATTCTTGACAAAAATATCCTTTCTTCTTCAAAATAATTTTCTTTTCCCAAAATGATATTCAATTTTAAAAGAAAATGATTTTTTTGAAAATAAACATGAAATATTGTAGAGGAATCTTCACTAAAATTAGTCGTTTTGAATCCGAAAAAATCCATTCACGCCGTATAAGTTAAAAATACATTCTCCTCGTACTTTTAATGGAAAAGTCAAAAAGTACCACGTATGGTAAACAAAAGAATGATTCCTTCCATAACAAAAATTAAAAGTAAAAAAGGGGTAAACATGACTGTAAAAATACAAGTATTATTATTATACCATTTATGAACAAAAAATTATGTACATGGATGAAAAATATATAACCCTAGTAAATACTTACATATAAGCAATCTCAGATAAAAATGAGATTTGAAAAATTATCCCTTACCTTAGGTCCAATTTCTTCCATACGTGTCTGAAACTATTTTATAGTGGGTTTAAACATATTATTAACTTGTAAAAGAACCATAATAATATTTATTTTATCATATATTATTCACTTATGACTTTATATTACCTGTTCGTTTGTCAATTAAATGTTAAAGCAGCGATTTGGGTAAAATCGTTTCATTTATTGTACATGTTTGGACTTTTTGTTCATGAAATTATTATTACATATATCATGATTTAATTACTTCAAAAATGTAAGACATGATTTATATATCATATATATTCAGTATATATATATATATTATAGACAGATAAATGAAATAAAACACACCATTCATGGAGACGATAGGTTGTACGTACGCATGAACGTTGTTTTCCTTTACTTATTGACATGAATGGAATTAACTATATGACATATAAATATATATATATATATAAATAAAGTAGCATTATTATGTCATATATATCATTATTATTAATTACATATACTTTATAATCATTCTTGAATGGTTAACATGGAGAATGAATCTCATCGCGTCGTGAAGACCGTAATTCGTACGTACGCACGAACGATGATATCATTCCCATAATTATTGAATTGAATTAGAGTGGATGATATAATATCTCAGAATTAGTTTCACGTTATAATAACCATATATAGTTATTCTTTACACCATTATACCCTTCCAAATAATGTGGTGGTGGAAAAACAGATTACACCACGGCGTGGAGACGGTATTCCGTACGTACGCATGCACGGTGATTTCGTTTTCCGTAGGATGGATAGAAGGTGAAATGGGGTAGTTTCATATTTATAATAACATATCATTATATTATATATACTGATGTTATTACTTTATAATGAAACAACTAACGAAGAGTAAGTAGAAGAAGAAATGAACTTGAATGAATCGGTAAAGGATATTACCTCTTCTTCAACGTGCCTCTTCTAAACCTCCTCTTAGGGTACTAAGCATGGTCTTTGAAGAAGACCAGGACCTCCAGATTGTTTTAAGAGAAGTGGAGAAGATAAATGGGCAGGTTTTGGCCGATCATGAAGGCTCAAATTTGTGTGAAGTGGAGAGGGAGGAGGTGACCTTTTTTAAGGGAGGAGAGGGGCACCTTTGGAAACATAAGAAATATTAATTTATAATAAATTAAAACCCCACTTAAAAACATCCAAAATGACTCACATTAGAATATAATATGATATAGGGTTGTAATCTCATAAAGCATTAAAATTTAGACACGTTTGGAATTTGTTTTAAACCTTATCAATTTGATTTGTCGTTATTTAATCTATATAAATTTATTTGTGGTAATAAAATTATAATTTTTAAATTGTTATAAATACATACTTATGTGTTGTGAATTTTCCATAATTAGAGAACCTATTACATTTCAGACAATATAATTTTTTATTTGAAATTTTTAAAATTTTTTGTGATTTTTAAACAATTTAATAATAAGTTATTTTTATAAACTTTAAATATTGTATATTTTGACACTATTCAATTATTTGAATTTAAATAAAATCCGTAGATACAATATATTTTATCCAAAATATTTAATATATTCATAAAATGTCATATTAATGTATAAAATTAATGTATCAGATTAAATAGTTCATATAATATTTATTTTAATTTTTTTTAAACCATTTATTTTATATTTCTATTAATAAAATAATTACTATAACATTTTGTATAATTATTTAATGTACTTATTTGTGGCATAAAAATTAAAAATAAAATTCTATGATGAATATAAATTTATTAAATTTCAGGAAAATAAATTTAAAAGAATTTATCATCTTAAAGTCATAACATTTAAATTGTTATATTTATTATGTTATAAAGGTTACAACGTAGACATTATTAGAAATAAATTAATAAAAATGTCATAATCTTTTTAATACGGCTCCAAATGGTCCCACGGTCCACAATTGGATGCTTATGGTATATATATACTCTACCAATAGGTTTTGGTCAAGTGTTTGATCCTTTGGATGGATATTATTACTTTAATAAAAACTATACTATTGATTTTTCACAAAGAAATAATTTCTGCATCACTAATGTATAAGCTAATAATGTAATTAAATATTTCATAAAAATTACAAATAAATTACCATGACAAAGAAAAACAATTTAGATTTCAAATAAGTATTTATAATGGAATTTATATTTTGTATAACCTTATATTAAAAATAATATAATTATTAAAGTTTGAGTGAGACATATTTCACTTTCCTTTAAATAAAATAAATAAAAGATCTTAATCAAATATAAGTGGGTTCCATTAGATTCAAATTATACCCAAGTAAGATTTAGGGAAAATTATAATCATCCAATTATATTAATACAAATGTTTGGGTAATTTTATAATATTATATTTACCCTTAAGTTCACGATTTACCATTAACGTTGGTAAATAAAATTTACCATAGTTACTATTCATAATGACTAAAAATTAAAAGTAGCTTGTTAAAATAATTTGGATCTATTTATTCCAAATATGGAATCCATTTTTACAAATTAAAAACAAAAAAGTTGTATTGTTTAATTTAAAATTAATCCCGCTGTTGAGAAAATGGTTTTTAAAAGTTAAAACATTGCAAAAGATTGAAATGTTTTTACTTATGAATTCAATGTAAAATTAATGATAATGACTAAAACTATATTAAATGGTAAAAATATATTCTATTTAGACATTAAAACTACTCAATATTTTAATTTATCCATATAAATTATTACGATGAAAAAAAAATTTAATTAAAATATAGTGTTTTTTACTATTCATTAAAATATAACAGTTATCAGAATAATATGAAAAAGTTATCCAAAGTAAATTTTTATATCCTGATTCAAAAGAATAATTTCATTTTTTCATGTTGAACTTTTAAACATTTCAATAACTAGATTTAATGGGGGTGCTCCATCAAATGGTGGAAAAATTTCATTTTTTGAAAAATATTTATTTTACCAGAAAATTTTATTTTGATCTCATACCATGTTCTAGAAAACATGTTAGAAGAATAATAATGTCATAAAATTCAAAATTTATTAACTAATATTCATAATGGCTAGTTCATAAAAATATTATAACAATATATCATTGTTTTGTGAAACTCAATATTGCGTACAACACACGCTATTGAGGAAGGTTGCTCTTGCGTGCAACACAAGACAAGAATAGTGTTTGCATATAATATAAGATAATACGGTGTTGCGTATAGCACAAGATAATTTTGGTGTAGATCAAAACACAAGACATCAATGAAATTAAAGGAATATTTTTCATAAAATCTTGTGGTGTAACATTCTACCCCTTTTAAAATGAATTTTTCCCTCGAAATTCATCGGTGTTATAAATGGATTACTACTTGAAAGTTTCATTAATAGAAACCCAAACCGTAAAAAGGAATACAAAAACATAACTTTAAAAACTAAATTTTGAAACGTAATGGTTACCGAAATTAACTAATCATTGGGATTCCACATAGGAGAACATAGGTAAAAATATGGATATGGAAGAGAAATGTAACCATCATATAAGGCCCCAGCCTTAAACCTTACTTAACCTTGAGTTATTACAAGATTTCACATTGAGGATATTTTCGGGTTTAGAGTTTTAGAGAATTAGATCATAAAACATTCATTACATTCCACATATAAACAAAGTGGTTACATAAATATAGTATTCTTCATTCCCATCAATGGAAACATATTTAAAATAAACATGGATTCATTCTTGACACTTCCTTGACAGTATCATCATATCATGTACCTTTCCCTTGACCTGTGAAAAACATTTCAAAAAAACATGGGATGAGCATAAAAAGCTAAGTAAGGGATATAAAAATATGGAAAGGAAACATGGGTACATATATACATAAGGATGAGATCATACTTTACCCATAAAACATAGGCACTTTAACATACCTCATAAAATCATGAATAAATCATAAAAATCATAAGACATAAAGGTAACTTCAGGCATTCATAACATTCTTACGTAGGGAGTAACCCTCTTGGTTACGTTTGGAATACCCATCACAATATATTCCCTAAATCGCTTTGGAGAAACCATAACGTTTCACTCCTTCATGTTACCCAATGCATTGGAGAGCTATAATGGGCTCACCCGCCCTTAGTTTATCATGGAACCACCCGTCTTCATAATAATTCCCATGAACCATAACATAATCACATCACATAAAACATGCATAAAGGAAATATAACATTCCACATTTCCAATCACAAGATATCAATACAACACATTTATATAATAAAAACATTATGAAAACCATTTTCAATACCAAAGTAAAAGAAAATTAAAACATGGTATTTATTTTACTTTTAAAAAGAAGGTATGGCTTGTAGAGGAAGTCGAAACTCAAATAACGGTCACAGCGGCGGAGAAGTCGTTGTCGCCGCATACGTACGACAAAACATTCCCTTTTTTCATTTAGTAAAACACTTCGTATAAAAAAAATTACTTTTGGATAAACGTAAAAGTCAAAGGGGTTTATGCACCATATAAAAGAAAGTTCTGTATAAAATAAAATATGCCTCAATTAAAGGAGATTGAGACGAAGTCCCATACCTCGTATCCGACTTGACCCGACCGTTCTTTAATCTCCTGAATAATAAACATGAGTTAATCTCTACTTGCTTAAGAACCTTTTTCAAGTTCATTATTCCTTTTATACCATGTTATGAACATCATGTAATCATTTAAGTTAATAATGTTCATTTTGTCGGTATTTGGTTCTTAAGTCAAAAATAGACTTCTTACACTTACATGTTGTTAATTTGGTCAAAGGTTAGTTATATCAAGAATTATATTAATGATTTTTATAACATATATATCATATATATTCAGCATATACTTGTATTTATAATATTACATCACATTTAGAGGTAAGAAATGAAATGCACCGTTCATGGAGACGGTAAGCCGTACGTACGCATGAACGCTACTTCCATTTCTATTTCGTATTTTCTGGAATGGAATCATAATGATTTAAGAGTATATTATAATTCCAGTATAATAACATATACAATATCATTAACATTATCCTTTAAACATCCCACATATGGTATTAACAAATCAAATCACTTTCAGGGGGCGGTAGTCCGTACTTCCTAAAATGAAGATATCGTGTTTACCCATAATGGAAAAAATAATGGTATGCCATAAATGAAATATACAGAAGCTTAAGGAAATAATAAACATATTATATATCATATATAAAAATAGTGACATCATAATGGCCACCTTTGAAGGTGTTAAATGAGTATTGAACAATCATCGTTTCGGGAGGCAGAATTTCGCCATCCACGGAAACCGTATGTTCTTTAACCATTTGATGTAGTTGTGTGAGAGTGTAGCTCGAATAAATCTTATAACAACATCCTAGTATATTTTAGATACTGGTGTTGTTAAAAAAGAAGTAAATAAAAAGATTTTAGGAGGTTGGAGAAGAAAAATAAAACAAATGAACATGAGAGAATGAATTACCTTTCAAAGTGTAACTCTTTTTGATTTGATCCTAAAGGCTTCCTTTGAAAGGATTATTCCCAAAGGGAGTCCTCTAAGATGAGTAGAGGGATGTGGAGAGAGTAAATGGGCAGGGTATGGCCGATCCAAAGGCTTGAGGAGTGTGTGAAATGAGGTAGAGGTGGGGTACTTTTATAAGAGGAGAGGAGGGAACTTTTCGAAATCATGAAACTATTATTTTATTTTCTAAAGTGTTTCGAATTTATAAGGTCCCAAATTGTTATATTTTGAAGATAAGATGACAAGGCTTCGAAATATTCACATCCAATAGTTTTTGTACAAGTGTAGGTCTTATATTTTATATTATCTTTTCATTTTATTTAAATCGTTCATTAATGAGGTCATCGTTGCATCATCATGATGTCATAACTAAATTAATTTATTTAATGTCTAAAAATAATAACAAAACTATCATGATGTAGGAAATCTTTTTATCTTTCCAAATAGTATTTCTAGTAAAAAATATGATTAGTATAACCCCTTCTAAGAATTGTTTTAGTAAAACAATTTATGTTAGTGCCATTTTTACCTTTATTTTAAAAAAAAGCATTAAAGTCATTATCTCACCCAAGTTGCTCCATGGGGTCCCCTAAATCGACCCATGGGTTGTCTTGGTCGGCCATGACTCACCCAATAGGTTTAGGACAAGTCTCATGGTGATTTCACCATTTTATAATATCATTTTTACCTTAAATTACACTAATTACCTCTAATCGCGATTAAAAACATAATAAGTTACTATTCACCAAAAAATTATTTTAATCCCATTGACCCACATTTTACTTCTTAATGACAACCATGTTCGTCGGATTTTTTAAATTCAAAACACAATGATGGAAAAATTTCATTTAAATGGAAAAATCAGTTTTTATAAGTACCACATAGTGGTTTCACTATTCATCAAAAATTGAAGTTTTTCAGAAAATTACCAAAAATTCACCCTAAGCTATATTTGATATTCTGAATTCAAAAATGAAGTCTATTTTACAAAATTCAAAACTTGTAAGTCACATTAATTAATCTAATAATTAATTCCCGTTGTCATGACAAATAGCGTGTTTTTATGAAATAATAAGTATCAAGAGATTGGTACCAGTTTAAGTCCAATTTCAAAGTGAAATTGATTCCAATGACCATAATTGGATAAAATGGTAAAAATATATTCTAATTTCACTTCAGAACCAATTCAAAAGATAATCTATTCATATAAATAAATTAGATTAAAAAGAGGTTTTGAATTAAATACAACATTTTTCACTATTAATTAAAAAATGAACTTTATCGGAAAAATACCAAAAATTCACACAAAGTAAATTTTGATGTCCCAATCATAAATAATAAGATTATTTTGACAAACATAGCTTATAAAATTGTCAAAAGATAGATTGAAAAAGGGTTTTCCATCAAAAGAAGTAAAACAATCTTTTAAGAATATTAGTGTATTCCATGCATAAGATTGTATTTATTTTCATTTTAAGCCTCTAAAACACTATCTTAATCATTAATAGACATAGATAAAAATATCTATTATTCATTACTTACTTGGGATGTTACATCCTTCCCCCCTTTAGAAAATTGCGTCCCCGTAATTTATTTCCTTATCGAATAAATGGGTGTACTTATCCCTCATTGCATTTTCAGATTCCCATGTTACCTATTCCATCATTTGGTTTTTCCAAAAATCCTTTACCTGATTAATCACCTTATTCTATAACACTTTCTCCATGTGGTCAAGAATCTGGACTGGTTGTTCCTCATAAGATAGGTTCCCTTCCAGCTGAACTACCTCTGGACTCAAAACATGAGATGGATCTGGCATATACTTTCTCAACATCGAAATGTGAAAAAAATTGTGTACCTGAGATAAACTCGGAGGAAAAGCCACCTGGTTTGCAACTAATCCAACTCTCTCTAGAATTTCATATGGTCCAATAAACCTTGGACTCAGCTTTCCTTTCTTACCAAATATCATCACACTTTTCCAAGGAGAAACCTTGAGAAAAACATGATCACCTACCTCGAAAGATAGATCCTTCCTCCGTTTATCCGCATAACTCTTCTGCCTGCTCTGAGCTGTTTTCATGTGCTTCTGAATCATCTGAACTTTTTCTGCCATCTCTTCTACTAATTCTGGTCCCATCAACATCCTTTCACCCACTTCATCCCAGAAAGCTGGAGTTCGACACCGCTTCCCATATAATGCCTGAAATGGTGCCATCTGTATACTAGAATGAAAACTATTATTATATGAAAATTCAACCAAAAAAGATGTTGGTCCCAACTTCCCTGATAATCCATAGAACAAGCTCGTAGCATATCTTCCAATGTCTGAATTGTTCGTTCTGACTACCCATCTGATTGAGGATGAAAAGTTGTACTAAAATTTAATTCAGTACCCAACGACTTCTGAAGGCCTTTCCAAAAGTTATAAGTGAACCTGGGATCACGACCAGATACAATGGAGAGGGGAACTCCATGTAACCTGACTATCCCTTTAATATACAAACAGGAAAGTTGATCTATGGAAAAAGTATCTCTTATAGAATGGAAATGAGCAGATTTAGTCAAGCGATCAACAATAACCCAGATTGCATTATTACCTCGAGATGTCTTCCGTAATCCCACAACAAAGTCCATGGATATATTCTCCCATTTCCATACCGGCACTGGTAAAGGCTGAAACATCCCTTTTGGTAACTGCCACTCTGCTTTAACCTGCTGACAAGTCAAACACTTCACAGTAAAATCAGAAATATCTCTTTTCATTCCATCCCACCAGTAATACTCCCACATATCTCTATACATCTTAGTACTACCAGGATGAACTGAAAATGGAGAACTATGAGCTTCACATAACAACTCTCTCTTTAACTGTGAATCACAAGGCACACACAATCTCTTCCCAAATCTCAAAACGCAATCATTATCAATGTCGAATTCAGGCAACTTACCTTTCTGAACCAGCTCTACCTTTTTCTGCAACTCACTGTCTTGCTTCTGTGCTTGCTTGATTCTATCTGATAGAGATGATCTCACTGATACGTGAAACCAAATAGAAGAACTTCCTTTACCAACAACTTCTATGCCAAATTTCATCAAATCATTAACCAAAGGATAACGTTCTAAATGCAACATTGCTAATTAAGCATTACTTTTTCGACTCAAAGCATCAGCCACTTTATTTTCTTTTCCGGGATGGTAATGAATTGTACAATCATAATCCTTGATTAATTCTAGCCATCTCCTTTGTCTCATGTTCAATTCTTTCTGAGTGAATATATACTTTAAACTTTTGTGATTGGTATATATTTCACACTTTACTCCATACAAATGATGCCTTCAAATTTTCAAAGCAAAAACAACAGCAGCTAATTCCAAATCATGTGTAGGGTAATTTACCTCATGAGTTTTCAACTGTCGTGAAGCATAAGCAATTACCTGATCATTCTGCATTAGGACGCAACCAAGTCCTTTCAATGAAGCATCACTGTAGATAAAAAACTCACCATTCCTGGAAGGTAGTGCCAAAACTGGATCATTCAACAATCTTATTTTTAATTCCTGAAAACAATCATCACATTCTTTTGTGGGTCTTGGCCAGTCTTCCACAACTCTTGTTTTTGCAGGATCAACAGTTATCCCATCTTTAGAAAAAATGTGACCAAGGAAGGAAATTTGTCGCAACCAAAACTCACATTTGCTGAATTTCCGATACAATTTCTTTTCTTTTAAGGTTTGCAAGATAACCCTTAAATGTCTTTCATGCTCCTCTTTACTTTTTGAAAACACCAAAATATCATCAATGAAAACCACCACAAACTTATCCAAGAACTCATGGAAAATTATATTCATTAAGTCCATGAATACAGCAGGTTAATTGGTTAGCCCAAAATGCATTACTACAAATTCATAATGGCTATATCTCATATGGAACGCGGTCTTCAGAATACCAGCCTCCTTTACCTTCACCTGATGGTACCCCGATCTCAAGTCAATCTATGAAAAATACTGAGCTCCCTGGAGCTGATACAACTTCATTTGATGGCCCGACATCTGCTGAAGTAGTTGAAAAGGATTTCACCACCCCTTTCTGCTTGTATTCTAACTACTTCCCATCACTCAAGCACTTTGTCAGACACTCGTTTGCATAGTGACCCATCTCATTGCACATATAAATTTTTACTAACTGTAAATCAAATTTGGTCTTACCTTCACCTTGATCCTTTTCAGTGCAATCACGAGCCTTATGTCCCATCTTACCACATCGGTAGCACTTTCCAGAATTCAGAAGACATTCCCCAGCATGCCTTTTGCCACATTTATCACAAACTGGAAACTTAGTTTTCTTACCATCAGACTTTTTTGATGAATTCTTACCTTTCTCCTGCCACCTCGGTCTCTACTTCTGTTGGTTCTTATAGAACGATTGATCATCGGAAAACTCCATTTCCACCTTCTCAGCACATCAAACATGCTTTTCATAACTTTTGAACTCACTAGTAGCTAAATCCCTTTGATATTTTGGCTTTAATCCTGAGTAAAAAGGATTGATTCTACTATCAAGGTCTCGGATAAAATTTGCAGCATACCTTTCCAATCGAGTGAACCTTTCTTCATAGGTATCCACTGAGTCTTCCTCTTGCCTCAATTCCAAGAATTGATTTTACATCCTAATTCGAACACCCTTAGGAAATTACTTCTCAAGAAACATACCTTTGAATTCATCCCAGTCAAGAGCATCAATCTCATCGGCGTCCCTGATATTTTTAACCATAGACCACCACTGATCTGCCTCAACCTCCAAACGGTAAATAGCAAGACTAACATTTTGATTTTCTGAACACCTCATGACATCGAAAATCTTCTCCAGTGCTTTAATCCACCCTTCAGCTAGCATAGGGTTAGATGATCCTCTGAATGATGGGGGATGTTGCCTCATAAAATGTTCCACCACTGACATGTTCCTCTGCGGTTGATCTGGCTGATCTCATGCATGGATACCACCACAATTTATAGCCTGAGTCAACTGCGCCATTACTGCAACAAACTGTTCAGTTCCAATTCTGACCATCTCAGGATGCTGATTCGGAAGGTTATTTCCTTTTGTACGCCTTCCTAGCACTGCGTCCCTGTTTCCTCTGCAGAAAACCATTCTGAACAAACATGTCTTAGATGAAGTAACATGGTAATCTTTAAATGCTATATCATTTCAAAAAAAATTATTTTTGGATAATCATTTAATAGAATTCTAACTCCTAAAGTTATCTAAACCTCTCTTTGATACTAACTATAAGGCCCCAGCCTTAAACCTTACTTTACCTTGAGTTATTACAAGATTACACATTGAGGATCTTTTCCGGTTTAGTGTTTTAGAGAATTAGATCATAAAACTTGCATTACATTCCACAAATAATCAAAGTGGTTACATAAAGATAGTTTTCTTCATTCCCATCAATGGAAACATATTTAAAATAAACATGGATTCTTTCTTGACACTTCCTTGACACTATCATCATATCATGTACCTTTTCCTTGACCTGTGAAAAAACATATCTAAAAAACATGGGATGAGCATAAAAATCTCAGTAAGGGATATAAAAATATGGAAAGGAAACATGGGTACATATAAACATAAGGATGAGGTCATACTTTACCCATAAAACATAGGCACTTTAACATACCTCATAAAATCATGAATAAATCATATAAATCATAAGACATAAAGGTAACTTGAGGCATTCATAACATTCTAACGTAGGGAGTAACCCTCTTGGTTACGTTTGGAATACCCATCAAAGTATATTCCCTAAATCTCTTCGGAGAAACCTTAAAGTTTCACTCCTTCACGTTACCCAATGCATTGGAGAGCTATAACGGGTTCACCCGCCCTTAGTTTATCACGGAACCACCCGTCTTCATAATAATTCCCAAGAACCATAACATAATCATATCACATAAAACATGCATAAAGGAAACATAACATTTCCACATTTCCAATCACAAGATATCAATACAACACATTGATATAATAAAAACATTATGAAATCCATTTTCAATACCAAAGTAAAATAAAATTAAAACATGGTATTTATATTTATTTTAAAAAGAAGGTATGCCTTGTAGAGGAAGCTGAAACTCAAATAACGGTCACGGCGGCGGAGAAGTCGTTGTCGCCGCATACGTACGACAAAACATTCCCTTTTGTCGTTTAGTGAAACGCTTCGTATAAAAAAGATTCCTTTTGGATAAATGTAAAATTCAAAGAGGTTTATACACCGTATAAAAGAAAGTTGTGTATAAAATAAAATACGCCTCAATGAAAGGAGATTGAGACGAAGTCCCATACCTCGTATCCGACTTGACCCGACCGTTCTCTAATCTCCTGAATAATAAACTTGAGTTAATCTCTACTTGCTTAAGAACCTTTTTCAAGTTCATTATTCCTTTTATACCATGTTATGAACATCATGTAATCATTTAAGTTAATAATGTTCATTTTGTCGGTATTTGGTTCTTAAGTCAAAAATAGACTTATTACACTTACATGTTGTTAATTTGGTAAAAGGTTCATTATATCCAGAATTATATTAATGATTTGGATAACATATATATCATATTTATTCAGAATATACATGTATTTATAATATTACATCACATTTAGACGTAAGAAATGAAATGCACTGTTCATGGAGACGGTAAGCCGTACGTACGCATGAACGCTACTTCCATTTCTATTTCGTATTTTCTGGAATGGAATCATAATTATATAAGAGTATATTATAATTAAAGTATAATAACATATATAATATCATTAACTTTATCCTTTACACATCCCACATATGGTATTAATGAATCAAATCACTTTCAGGGGGCAGTAGTCCGCACTTCCTAAAATGAAGATATCGTGTTTACCCATAATGGAAACAATAATGGTATGCCATAAATGAAAAATACAGAAGATTAAGGAAAGAATAAAAATATTATATATCATATATAAAAATAGTGACATCATAATGGCCACCTTTGAAGGTGTTAAATGAGTATTGAACAATCATCGTTTCGGGAGGCAGAATTTCGCCATCCACGGAAACCATATGTTCTTTAACCATTTTATGTAGTTGTGTGAGAGTTTAGCTCGAATAAATCTTATAAAAACATCCTAGTATATTGAAGATACTGGTGTTGTTACAAAATAAGTAAATAAAATGAGGTTAGGGGGTTGGAGAAGCAAAATAAAACAAATGAACATGAGAGAATGAATTAACTTTAAAAGTGTAACTCCTTTTGATTTGAGCCTAAAGGCTTCCTTTGAAAGGATTATGCCCAAATGAAATCCTCTAGGAGGAGGAGAGGGATGTGGAGAGAGTAAATGGGCAGGGGATGGCCAAGCCAAAGGCTTGAGGAGTGTGTGAAATGAGGTAGAGGTGGGGGCCTTTTATAAGAGGAGAGGAGGGAACTTCTGGAAATCATGAAACTATTATTTTATTTTCTAAAGTTTTTCAAATTTCTAAGCTCCCAAATTGATATATTTCGAATATAAGATTTTAAGGCTTCGAAATATTCCCATCCAATAGTTTTTGGACAAGTGTAGGTCTTATATTTTATATTATCTTTTCATTTTATTTAAACCGTTCATTAATGAGGTCATCGTTGCATCATCATGATGTCATTACTAAATTAATTTATTTAATGTCTAAAAATTATAAAAAACTATCATGATGTAGGAAATATTTTTATCTTTACAAAGAGTATTTATAGTAAAAAATCTGATTAGTATAACCCCTTCTAAAAATTGGTTTAGTAAAACAATTTTTGTTAGTGTCATTTTTACCTTCATTTTTAAAAAAAGCATTAAAGTCATTATCTCTCCCAAGTTGCTCCATGGGGTCCCCTAAATCGACCCATGGGTTGTCTTGTTCTGCCATGACTCACCCAATTGGTGTAGGACAGGTTTTATGGTGTTTTCACATTTTAATAATATCATTTTAACCTTAAATTACACTAATTATCTCTAATCGCGATTAAGGCTTCGAAATATTCCCATCCAATAGTTTTGGACAAGTGTAGGTCTTATATTTTATATTATCTTTTCATTTTATTTAAACCGTTCATTAATGAGGTCATCGTTGCATCATCATGATGTCATTACTAAATTAATTTATTTAATGTCTAAAAATTATAAAAAAACTATCATTATGTAGGAAATATTTTTATCTTTACAAAGATTATTTATAGTCAAAAATGTGATTAGTATAACCCCTTCTAAAAATTGGTTTAGTAAAACAATTTTTGTTAGTGTCATTTTTACCTTCATTTTTAAAAAAAGCATTAAAGTCATTATCTCACCCAAGTTGCTCCATGGGGTCCCCTAAATCGACACATGGGTTTTCTTGTTCTGCCATGACTCACCCAATTGGTGTAGGACAGGTTTTATGGTGTTTTCACATTTTTATAATATCATTTTAACCTTAAATTACACTAATTATCTCTAATCGCGATTAAAAACATAATAAGTTACTATTCACCAAAAAATTATTTTAATCCCATTGAACCACATTGTACTTCTTAATGACAAAATTTTATGTCGGATTTTTTAAATTCAAAACACAATGATGGCAAAATTTCATTTAAACGTAAAAATCAGTTTTTATAAGTACCACTTAGTGGTTTCACTGTTCATCAACAATTGATGTTTTCAGAAAATGACCAAAAATTCCCCCGAAGATATATTTGATATTCCGAATTCAAAAATGAAGTTTATTTTACAAAATTCAAAACATATAAGTCACATTAATTAATTTAATAATTAATTCCCGCTTTCATGAAAAATAGCGTGTTTTTATGAAATAATAAGTATTAAAAGATTTGTACCAGTTTAAGTCCAATTTCAAAGTGAAATTGATTCCAATGACCATAATTGGATAAAATGGTAAAAATATATTCTAATTTCACTTCAAATCCAATTCAAAATATTATCTAATCATATAAATAAATTATATTAAAAATAGGTTTTGAATTAAATACAACATTTTTCACTATTCATTAAAAAATGAACTTTATCGGAAAAATACCGAAAATTCACACAAAGTAAATTTTTATGTCCCAATCATAAATAATAAGTTTATTTTGACAAACATAGCTTATAAAATTGTCAAATGATAGATTGAAAAAGGGTTTGCCATCAAAAGGCAGTAAAACAATCTTTTAAGAATATTAGTGTATTCCATGTATAAGATTGTATTTATTTTAATTTTAAGCCTCTAAAACACTATCTTAATCATTAATAGACATAGATAAAAATATCTATTATTCATTAGTTACTTGGGATGTTACATCCTTCCCCCCTTTAGAAAATTGCATCCCTGCAATTTATTTACTTATAGAATAAATGGGGGTACCTATCCCTCATTGAATTTTCAGATTCCCATGTTGCCTCTTCCATCATGTGGTTTTTCCACAAAACCTTTACCTGATTAATCACCTTATTATGTAACACTTGCTCCCTGTGGTCAAAAATCTGGACCGGTTGTTCCTTATAAGATAGGCTCTCTTTCAGCTGAACTACCTCTGGACTCAAAACATGAGATGGATCTGGCATATACTTTCTCAACATCGAAACGTGAAAAACATTGTGTACTTGAGATAAACTCAGAGGAAAAGCCACCCGGTATGCAACTGATCCAACTCTCTCTAGAATTTCATATGGTCCAATAAATCTTGGACTCAGCTTTCCTTTCTTACCAAATCTCATCACACTTTTCCAAGGAGAAACCTTGAGAAAAACATTATCACCTACCTCGAAAGATAGATCCTTCCTCCGGTTATCCGCATAACTCTTCTGCCTGCTCTGAGCTATTCTCATGTGCTTCTGAACCAGCTGAACTTTTTCTTCCATCTCTTCTACTAATTCTGGTCCCATCAACATCCTTTCACCCACTTCATCCCAGAAATCTGGAGTTCGACACCGCTTCCCATATAATGCCTGAACTGGTGCCATCTGTATACTGGAATGAAAACTGTTATTATATGAAAATTCAACCAAAAAAGATGTTGGTCCCAACTTCCCTGATAATCCATAGAACATGCTCGTAGCATATCATTCAATGTCTGAATTGTTCGTTCTGACTGCCCATCTGATTGAGGATGAAAATCTGTACTAAAATTTAATTCAGTACCCAACGACTTCTGAAGGCCTTTCCAAAAGTTAGAAGTGAACCTGGGATCACGACCAGATACAATGGAGAGAGAACTCCATGTAACCTGACTATCTCTTTATGATACAAATGGGAAAGTTGATCTAGGGAAAAAGTATCTCGTATAGCAAGGAAATGAGCAGATTTAGTCAAGAGATCAATAATAACCCAGATTGCATTATTACCTCGAGATGTCTTCGGTAATCCCACAACAAAGTCCATGGATATATTCTCCCATTTCCATTATGCCACTGGTAAAGGCTGAAGCATCCCTTTCGGTAACTGCCGCTCTACATTGACCTTCTGACAAGTCAAACACTTCACAGTAAAATCAAAAATATCTCTTTTCATTCCATCCCACCTGTAATACTCCCGCAGATCTCTATACATCTTAGTACTGCCTGGATGAACTGAAAATGGAGTACTATTAGCTTCACATAACAACTCTCTCTTCAACTGTGAATCACAAGGCACACACAATATCTTCCCAAATATCAAAAGGAAATCATTATCAATGTTCAATTCAGTCAACTTACCTTTCTGAACCAGCTCTACCTTTTTCTGTAACTCACTGTCTTGCTTATGTGCTTGCTTGATTCTATCTGATAGAGATGATCTCACTGATACCTGAAACAAAACAGATGAACTTCCTGCACCAACAACTTCTATGCCAAAGTTCATCAAATCCTTAACCAAAGGATCACGTTCCAAACACAACATTGCTAATGAAGCATTACTTTTTCGACTCAAAGCATCAGCCACTTTATTTGCTTTTCCCGGATGGTAATGAATTGTACAATCATAATCCTTTATTAATTCTAGCCATCTCCTTTGTCTCATGTTCAATTCTTTCTGAGTGAATATATACTTTAAACGTTTTTGATCGGTATATATTTCACACTTTACTCCATACAAATGATGCCTCCAAATTTTCAAAGCAAAAACAACAACAGCTAATTCCAAATCATGTGTAGGGTAATTTACCTCATGAGTTTTCAACTATCGTGAAGCATAAGCAATTACCTGATCGTTCTGCATTAGGACGCAACCAAGTCCTTTCAATGAAGCATCACTGTAGATAACAAACTCACCATTCCTAGAAGGTAGTGCCAAAACTGGAGCATTCACCAATCTTCTTTTTAATTCCTGAAAACAATCATCACATTATTTTTTCCAGATAAACTTAACACCATTCCGAGTTAGCTTAGTCATTGGACTAGATAACCGTGAAAAATTTCTAACAAACCTTCGGTAGTAGCCTGTCAAACCAAGGAAGCTACGAATCTCCGTTACATTTGTGGATCTTGGCCAGTCTTCCACAACTTTTGTTTTTGCAAGATCAACAGTTATCCCATCTTTAGAAACAATGTGACCAAGGAAGGAAATTTGTTGCAACCAAAACTCACATTTGCTGAATTTCCCATACAATTTCTTTTCTTTTAAGGTTTTCAAGATAACCCTTAAATGTCTTTCATGCTCCTCTTTACTTTTTGAAAACACCAAAATATCATCAATGAAAACCACCACAAACGTATCCAAGAACTCATGGAAAATTCTATTCATTAAGTCCATGAATATAGCAGGTGCATTGGTTAGACCAAAAGGCATTACTACAAATTCAAAATGGCCATATATCATACGGAACGCGGTCTTCCAAATATCTGCCTCCTTTACCTTCAGCTGATGGTACCCCGATCTCAAGTCAATCTTTGAAAAATACTGAGCTCCCTAGAGCTGATACAACTTCATTTGATGGCCCGACATCTGCTGAAGTAGTTGCAAAGGATTTCACCACCACTTTCTGATTGTAGTCTAACTTCTTCCCATCACTCAAGCTCTTTGTCAGACACTCGTTTTCATAGTGACCCATATCATTGCACTTATAACATTTTACTAACTGTAAACCAAATTTGGTCTTACCTTCACCTTGATCATTTTCAATACAATCACGAGCCTTATGTCCCATCGTACTACATTGGTAGCACTTTCCAGAATTCAGAAAACATTCCCCAGCATGCCTTTTGCCACATTTATCACAAACTTTAAACTTAGTTTTATTACCATCAGACTTTTTTGACGAATTCTTACCTTTCTCCTGCCACCTCGGTATCTTCTTCTGTTGGTTGTCATAGAACGCTTGATCATCGGAAAACTCCATTTCCACCTTCTCAGCACATCGAACAAGATTTTCATAACTTTTGAACTCACAATAAGCTAATTCCCTTCGATATTTTGGCTTTAATCCTGAGTAAAAACGATTGATTTTACTATCAAGGTCTCGGATAAAATTTGGAGCATTCCTTGCCAATCGAGTGAACCTTTCTTAATAGGTATCCACTGAGTCTTCCTCTTGCCTCAATTCCAAGAATTGCTTTTCCATCCTAAGTCGAACAACCTTAGGAAAATACTTCTCAAGAAACATACCTTTGAATTCATCCCAGTCAAGAGAATCAATCTCATCGGCATCCCTGATATTGTTAACCATAGACCACCACTGATCTGCCTCACCCTCCAAACGGTAAATAGCAAGACTAACCTTTTGATTATCTGAACACCTCATGACATCGAAAATCTTCTCCAGTGCTTTAATCCACCCTTCAGCTAGCATAGGGTCAGATGATCCTCTGAATGATGGGGGATGTTGCCTCATGAAATGTTCCACCGCTGACATGTTCCTCTGCGGTTGATCTGGCTGATCTTGTGCATGGATACCACCACCATTTATAGCATGAGTCAACTGCGCCATTACTACAACAAACTGTTCAGTTCCAATTCTGACCATCTCCGGATGCTGATTCGGAAGGTTATTTCCTTCTGTATTCCTTCCTAGCACTGCTTCCCTGTTTCCTCTACGGAAAACCATTCTGAACAAACATGTCTTAGATGAAGCAACATGGTAATCTTTAAGTGCTATATCATTTCAAAAAAAATATTTTTTCATAATCATTTAATAGAATTCTAACTCCTAAAGTTATCTAAACCTCCCTTTGATACCAACAATAAGGCCCCAGCCTTAAACCTTACTTAACCTTGAGTTATTACAAGATTACACATTGAATATCTTTTCGGGTTTAGAGTTTTAGAGAATTAGATCATAAAACATGTATTACATTCCACATATAAAAAAAGTGGTTACATAAAGATAGTATTCTTCATTCCCATCAATAAAAACATATTTAAAATAAACATGGATTCTTTCTTGACACTTCCTTGACACTATCATCATATCATGTACCTTTCCCTTGACCTGTGAAAAACATTTCAATAAAACTTGGGATGAGCATAAATAGCTCAGTAAGGGATATAAAAGCATGGAAAGGAAACATGGGTGCCTATAAACATAAGGATGAGATCATACATTACCCATAAAACATAGGCACTTTAACATACCTCATAAAATCATGAATAAATCATAGAAATCATAAGTCATAAAGGTAACTTGAGGCATTTATAACATTCATACATAGGGAGTAACCCTCTTGGTTACGTTTGGAATACCTATCACAGTATATTCCCTAAATCTCTTCGGAGAAACCTTAAAGTTTAACTCCTTCGTGTTACCCAATGCATTGGAAAGCTATAACGGGCTCACCCGCACTTAGTTTATCACGGAACCACCCGTATTCATAATAATGCCCAAGAACTATAACATAATCATATCACATAAAACATACATAAAGGAGACATAACATTTCCACATTTCCAATCACAAGATATCAATACAACACATTGATATAATAAAAACATTATGAAAACCATTTTCAATACCAAAGTAAAAGAAAATTAAAACATTGTATTTATTTTTCTTTTAAAAAGAAGGTATGGATTATAGAGGAAGCCGAAACTCAAATAACGGTCACGACGGCGGAGAAGTCGTTGTCGCCGCATACATACGACCAAACATTCCCTTCTGTCGTTTAGTAAAACGCTTCGTATAAAAAAGATTCCTTTTGGATAAATGTAAAAATCAAAGGGGTTTATACACCGTATAAAAGAATGTTGTGTATAAAATAAAATATGCCTCAATGAAAGGAGATTTAGAAGAAGTCTCATACCTCGTATCCGACTTGACCCGACCGTTCATTAATCTCCTGAATAATAAACTTGAGTTAATATCTACTTTCTTTAATAACCTTTTTCAAGTTCATTATTCCTTTTATACCATGTTATGAACATCATTTAATTATTTATGTTAATAATGTTCATTTTTTCGGTATTTGGTTCTTAAGTCAAAAATAGACTTATTACACTTACATGTTGTTAATTTGGTCAAAGGTTCGTTATATCCAGAATGATATTAATGATTTGGATAACATATATATCATATATATTCAGAATATACATGTATTTATAATGTTACATCACATTTAGAGGTAAGAAATGAAATGCACCGTTCATGGGGACGGTAAGCCGTACGTACGCATGAACGCTACTTCCATTTCTGTTTCGTATTTTCTGGAATAGAATAATAATGATATAAGAGTATATTATAATTCCAGTATAATAACATATATAATATCATTAACTTTATCCTTTACATATCCCACATATGGTATTAACGAATCAAATCACTTTCAGGGGGCGGTAGTCTGCACTTCCTAAAATGAAGATATCGTGTTTACCCATAATGGAAACAATATTGGTATGCCATAAATGAAAAATACAGAATATTAAGGAAAGAATAAACATATTATATATCATATATAAAAGTAGTGACATCATAATGGCCACCTTTGAAGGTGTTAAATGAGTATTGAACAATCATCGTTTCGGGAGGCAGAATTTCTCCATCCACGGAAACCGTATGTTCTTTAACCATTTGATGTAGTTTTGTGAGAGTTTAGCTCGAATAAATCTTATAAAAACATCCTAGTATATTTAAGATACTTTTTTTGTTACAAAAGAAGTAAATAAAAAGAGTTTAGGGGGTTGGAGAAGCAAAATAAAACAAATGAACATGAGAGAATGAATTACCTTTAAAAGTGTAACTCCTTTTGATTTGAGCCTAAAGGCTTCCTTTGAAAGGATTCTGCCCAAAGGAAATCCTCTAGGATTAGGAGAGGGATGTGGAGAGAGTAAATGGGTAGGGGCTGTCTGAGCCAAAGGCTTTAGGAGTTTGTGAAATGAGGTAGAGGTGGGGGCCTTTTATAAGAGGAGAGGAGGGCACTTTTGGAAATCATGAAACTATTATTTTATTTTCTAAAGTGTTTCGACTTTCTAAGGTCCTAAATTGATATATTTAGAAGATAAGATGATAAGGCTTCTAAATATTCCCATACAATAGTTTTTGGACAAGTTTAGGTCTTATATTTTATATTATCTTTTCATTTTATTTAAACTGTTCAATAATGAGTTCATCGTTGCATCATCATGATGTCATAACTAAATTAATTTATTTAATGTCTAAAAATTATAACAAAACTACCATGATGTAGTAAATATGTTTATCTTTCCAAAGAGTATTTATAGTCAAAAATATGATTAGTATAACCCCTTCTAAAAATTGGTTTAGTAAAACAATTTATGTTAGTGTCATTTTTACCATTATTTTTAAAAAAAACATTAAAGTCATTATCTCACCCAAGTTGCTCCATGGGGTCCCCTAAATCGACCCATGGGTTGTATTGGTCGACCATGACTCACCCAATAGGTGTAGGACAAGTTTCATGGTGTTTTCACATTTTTATAATATCATTTTTACCTTAAATTACACTAATTACCCCTAATCGCGATTAAAAACTTAATAAGTTACTATTCACCAAAAATTTATTTAATCCCATTGAACCACATTTTACTTCTTAATGACAACCATTTATGTCGGATTTTTGAAATTCAAAACACAATGATGGAAAAATTTCATTTAAACGGAAAAATCAGTTTTTATAAGTACCACTTAGTGGTTTCACTATTCATCAAAAATTGATGTTTTTCAGAAAATTACCAAAAATTCACCCTAAGCTATATTTGATATTCCGAATTCAAAAATGAAGTCTATTTTACAAAATTCAAAACATATAAGTCACATTAATTAATTTAATAATTAATTCCCGCTGTCATGACAAATAGCGTGTTTTTATGAAATAATAAGTATCAAAAGATTGGTACCTGTTTAAGTCCAATTTCAAAGTGAAATTGATTCCAATGACCATAATTGGATAAAATGGTAAAAATATATTATAATTTCACATCAAAATCAATTCAAAAAATAATCTAGTCATATAAATAAATTATATTAAAAATAGGTTTTGAATTAAATACAACATCTTTCATTATTCATTAAAAAATGTACTTTATCGGAAAAATACCAAATATTCACACAAAGTAAATTTTGATGTCCAAATCATAAATGATAATTTTATTTTGACAAACATAGCTTATAAAATTTTCAAAATATAGATTGAAAAAGGGTTTTCCATCAAAAGGCAGTAAAACAATCTTTTAAGAATATTAGTGTATTCCATGCATAAGATTGTATTTATTTTCATTTTAAGCCTCTAAAACACTATCTTAATCATTAATAGACATAGATAAAAATATCTATTATTCAATACTTACTTGGTATGTTACATCCTTCCCCCCTTTAGAAAATTGTGTCCCCACAATTTATTTACTTATCGAATAAATTGGGTTACTTATCCGTCATTGCATTTTGAGATTCCCATGTTGCCTCTTCCATCATGTGTTTTTTCCAAAAAACCTTTACCTGATTAATCACCTTATTCTGTAACACTGGCTCCCTGTGGTCAAGAATCTGGACCGGTTGTTCCTCATAAGATAGGTTCTCTTCCAGCTGAACTACCTCTGGACTCAAAACATGAGATGGATCTGGCATATACTTTCTCAACATCGAAACGTGAAAAACATTGTTTACCTGAGATAAACTCGGAGGTAAAGCCACCCGGTATGCAACTGATCCAACTCTCTCCAGAATTTCATATGGTCCAATAAACCTTGGACTCAGCTTTCCATTGTTACCAAATCTCATCACACTTTTCCAAGGAGAAACCTTGAGAAAAACATGATCACCTACCTCGAAAGATAGATCCTTCCTCCGGTTATCCGCATAACTCTTCTGCCTGCTCTGAGCTGTTCTCATGTGCTTCTGAATCAGGTGAACTTTTTCTGCCATATCTTCTAACAATTCTGGTCCCATCAACTTCCTTTCACACACTTCATCCCAGAAAGCTGGAGTTCGACACCGCATCCCATATAATTCCTGAAATGGTGCCATCTGTATACTGGAATGAAAACTATTATTATATGAAAATTCAACCAAAAAAATGTTGGTCCCAACTTCCCTGATAATCCATAAAACAAGCTCGTAGCATATCCTCCAATGTCTGAATTGTTCGTTCTGGCTGCCCATCTGATTGAGGATGAAAAGCTGTACTAAAATTTAATTCAGTACCCAATGACTTCTGAAGGCCTTTCCAAATGTTAGAAGTGAACCTAGGATCACGATCAGATAAATGAAGAGGGGAACTCCTTGTAACCTGACTATCTCATTAAGATACAAACGGTAAAGTTTATCTAGGGAAAAAGTATATCGTATAGCAAGGAAATGAGAAGATTTAGTCAAGCGATCAACAATAACCCAGATTGCATTATTACCTCGAGATGTCTTCGGTAATCCCACAACAAAGCCCATGGATATATTCTCCCATTTCCACTATGGCACTGGTAAAGGCTGAAGAATCCCTTTCGGTAACTGCCGCTCTGCTTTAACCTGCTGACAAGTCAAACACTTCAGAGTAAAATCAGCAATATCTCTTTTCCTTCCATCCCACCAGTAATACTCCCGCAGATCTCTATACATCTTAGTACTGCCAGGATGAACTGAAAACGGAGAGCTATGATCTTCACATAACAACTCTCTCTTCAATTGTGAATCAAAAGTCACACACAATCTCTTCCCAAATCTCAAAACGCAATCATTATCAATGTTGAATTCAGGCAACTTACCTTTCTGAACCAGCTCTACCTTTTTCTGCAACTCACTGTCTTGCTTCTGTACTTGCTTGATTCTATGTGAGAGAGATGATCTCACTGATACCTGAATCAAAACAGAAGAACATCCTGCACCAACAACTTCTATGCCAAAGTTCATCAAATCCTTAACCAAAGGATCACGTTCCAAATGAAACATTTCTAAAGAAGCATTACTTTTTAGACTCAATGCATCATCCACTTTATTTGCTTTTCCCGGATAGTAATGAATTGTATAATCATAATCCTTGATTAATTATAGCCATCTCCTTTGTCTCATGTTCAATTGTTTCTGAGTGAATATATACTTTAAACTTTTGTGATCGGTATATATTTCACACTTTACTCCATACAAATGATACCTCCAAATTTTCAAAGCAAAAACAACAGCAGCTAATTCCAAATCATGTGTAGGGAAATTTACCTCATGAGTTTTCAACTGTCGTGAAGCATAAGAAATTACCTGATCATTCTGCATTAGAACGAAACCAAGTCCTTTCAATGAAGCATCATCGTAGATAACAAACTCACCATTCCTGGAAGGTAGTGCCAAAACTAGATCATTCACCAGTCTTCTTTTTAATTCTTGAAAACAATCATCACATTCTTTTGTCCAGATAATCATAACACCCTTCCGAGTTAGCTTAGTCATTGGACTAGATAACCGTGAAATTTTTTTGACAAACCTTTGGTAATAGCCTGCCAAACCAAGGAAGCTACGAATCTCCGTTACATTTGTGGGACTTGTCCAGTCTTCCACAACTTTTGTTTTTGCAGGATCAACAGTTATCCCATCTTTAGAAACAATGTGACCAAGGAAGGAAATTTGTTGCAACCAAAACTCACATTTTCTGAATTTTCCATACAATTTATTTTCTTTTAAGGTTTGCAAGATAACCCTTAAATGTCTTTCATGCTCCTCTTTACTTTTTGAAAACACCAAAATATCATCAATGAAAACCACCACAATCTTATCCAAGAACTCATGGAAAATTCTATTCATTAAGTCCATGAATATAGCAGATGCATTGGTTAGACCAAAAGGCATTACTACAAATTCATAATGGCCATATCTCGTACGGAACGCGGTCTTCGAAATATCTGCCTCCTTTACCTTCAGCTGATGGTACCCCGATCTCAAGTTAATATTTGAAAAATACCGAGCTCCCTGAAGCTGATACAACTTCATTTGATGGCCCGACATCTGCTAAAGTAGTTGCAAAGGATTCCACCACCCCTTTCTGCTTGTAGTCTAACTGCTTCCCATCACTCAGGCTCTTTGTCGGACACTCGTTTGCATAGTGACCCATCTCATTGCACTTATAACATTTTACTAACTGTAAATAAAATTTGGTCTTACCTTCACCTTGATCCTTTTCAGTGCAATAACGAGCCTTATGTCCCATCTTACCACATCGGTAGCACTTTCCAGAATTCAGAAGACATTCCCCAGCATGCCTTTTGCCACATTTATCACAAACTGGAAACATAGTTTTCTTACCATCAGACTTTTTTGAAGAATTATTACCTTTCTCTTTCCACCTCGGTCTCTTCTTCTGTTGGTTGTTATAGAACACTTGATCATCATAAAACTCCATTTCCACCATCTCAGCACATCGAACAAGCTTTTCATAACTTTTGAACTCACGAGAAGCTAAAGCCCTTCGATATTTTGGAATTAATCCTAAGTAAAAACGATTGATTTTACTATCAAGGTCTCAGATAAAATTTGGAGCATACCTTGCCAATCGAGTGAACCTTTCTTCATAGGTACCCACTGAGTCTTCCTCTTGCCTCAATTCCAAGAATTGATTTTCCATCCTAAGTCGAACAACCTTAGGAAAATACTTCTCAAGAAATATACCTTTGAATTCATCCCAGTCAAGAGCATCAATCTCATCGGCGTCCCTGATATTTTTAACCATAGACCACCACTAATCTGCCTCACCCTCCAAATGGTAAATAGAAAGACTAACATTTTGATTTTCTGAACACCTCATGACATAGAAAATCTTCTCCAGTGATTTAATCCACCCTTCAGCTAGCACATGGTCAGATGATCCTCTGAATGATGGGGGATGTTGCCTCATGAAATGTTCCACCACTGACATGTTCCTCTGTGGTTGATCTGGCTGATCTCGTGCATGGATACCACAACCATTTATAGCCTGAGTCAACTGCGCCATTACTGCAAAAAACTATTCTGTTCCAATTCTGACCATCTCAGGATGCTGATTCAGAAGGTTATTTCCTTCTATATGCCTTCTTATCAATGCTACCATGTTTCCTCTGCGGAAAACCATTCTGAACAAACATGTCTTAGATGAAGCAACATGGTAATCTTTAAATGCTATATCATTTCAAAAAAAAAATTGGATAATAATTTAGTAGAATTCTAACTCCTAAAGTTATCTAAACCTCCCTTTGATACCAACTATATGGCCTCAGCCTTAAACCTTACTTAACCTTGAGTTATTACAAGATTACACATTGAGGATTTTTTCGGGTTTAGAGTTTTAGAGAATTAAATCATAAAACATGCATTAAATTCCACATATAAACAAAGTGGTTACATAAAGATAGTATTCTTCATTCCCATCAATGGAAACATATTTAATATAAACACATATTCTTTCTTGACTCTTCCTTGACACTATCATCATATCATGTACCTTTTCCTTAACCTGTGAAAAACATTTCAAAAAACCATGGGATGAGCATAAAAAGCTCAGTAAGGGATATAAAAATATGGAAAGGAAACATGGGTACATATAAACATAAGGATGAGATCATACTTTACCCATAAAACATAGGCACTTTAACATACCTCATAAAATCATGAATAAATCATAGAAATCATAAGACATAAAGGTAACTTGAGGCATTCATAACATTCTTACGTAGGGAGTAACCCTCTTGGTTACGTTTGGAATACCCATCACAGTATATTCCCTAAATCTTTTCGGAGAAACCTTAACATTTCACTCCTTCACATTACCCAATGCATTGGAGAGCTATAACGGGCTCACCCGCCCTTAGTTTATCGCGGAACCACCCGTCTTCATAATAATTCCCAAGAACCATAACATAATCACATCACATAAAACATTCATAAAGGAAACATAACATTTCCACATTTCCAATCATAAGATATCAATAAAACACATTGATATAAAAAAACATTATGAAACCCATTTTCAATACCAAAGTAAAAGAAAATTAAAGCATGGTATTTATTTTTCTTTTAAAAAGAAGGTATGGCTTGTAGAGGAAGTCGAAACTCAAATAACGGTCATGGCGGCGGAGAAGTTGTTGTCGCCGCATACGTACGACAAAACATTCCCTTTTGTCGTTTAGTAAAACTCTTCGTATAAAAAAGATTCCTATTGGATAAACGTAAAATTCAAAGGGGTTTATACACCATATAAAAGAAAGTTGTGTATAAATTAAAATATTCCTCAATGAAATAATATTGAGACGAAGTCCCATACCTCGTATCCAACTTGACCCGACCGTTCTTTAATCTCCTGAATAATAAACTTGAGTTAATCTCTACTTGATTAAGAACCTTTTTCAAGTTCATTATTCCTTTTATACCATGTTATGAACATCATTTAATCATTTAAGTTAATAATGTTCATTTTTTCAATATTTGGTTCTTAAGTCAAAAATAGACTTCTTACTCTTACATGTTGTTAATTTGGTCAAAGGTTAGTCATATCCAGAATGATATTAATGATTTGGATAACATATATATCATATATATTCATCATATACATGTATATATAATATTACATCACATTTAGAGGTAAGAAATGAAATGCACCGTTCATGGAGACGGTAAGCCGTACGTACGCATGAACGCTACTTCCATTTCTATTTTGTATTTTCTGGAATGGAATCATAATGATATAAGAGTATATTATAATTCCAGTATAATAACATATATAATATCATTAACTTTATCCTTTACACATCTCACATATGGTATTAACGAATCAAATCACTTTCAGGGGGCGGTAGTCCGCACTTCCTAAAATGAAGATATCGTGTTTACCCATAAGGGAAACAATAATGGTATGTGATAAATGAAAAATACAAAAGCTTAAGTAAAGAATAAACATATTATATATCATATATAAAAATAGTGACATTATAATGGCCACCTTCGAAGGTGTTAAATGAGTATTGAACAATCATCATTTCGGGAGGCAGAATTTCGCCATCCACAGAAACCGTATGTTCTTTAAACATTTATGTAGTTTTGTGAGAGTGTAGCTCGAATAAATCTTATAACAACATCCTAGTATATTTAAGATACTGTTTTTGTTACAAAAGAAGTAAATAAAAAGAGTTTAGGGGGTTGGAGAAGCAAAATAATACAATTGAACATGAGAGAATGAATTACCTTTAATAGTGTAACTCCTTTTGATTTGAACCTAAAGGATTCCTTTGAAAGGATTCTGTCCAAAGGGAATCCTCTAGGATGAGTATAGGGATGTGGAGAGAGTAAATGGGCAGGGTATGGCCGAGCCAAAGGCTTGAGGAGTGTGTGAAATGAGGAATAGGTGGGGGCCTTTTATAAGAGGAGAGGAGGGCACTTTTGGAAATCATGAAACTATTATTTTATTTTCTAAAGTGTTTCGAATTTATAAGGTCCCAAATTGATATATTTCTAATATAAGATGATAGGCTTCTAAATATTCTCATGCAATAGTTTTTGGACAAGTGTAGGTCTTATATATTATATTACCTTTTCATTTTATTTAAACCGTTCATTAATGAGGTCATCGTTGCATCATCATGATGTCATAACTAAATTAATTTATTTAATGTATAAAAATTATAAAAAAACTATCATGATGTAGGAAATCTTTTTATCTTTCCAAAGAGTATTTATAGTCAAAAATATGATTAGTATAACCCCTTCTAAAAATTGGTTTACTAAAACAATTTATGTTAGTGTCATTTTTACCATTATTTTAAAAAAAAGCATTAAAGTCATTATCTCACGCAAGTTGCACCATGGGGTCCCCTAAATCGACCCATGGGTTGTCTTGGTCGGCCATGACCCACCCAATAGGTGTAGGACATGTTTCATGGTGTTTTCACATTTTTATAATATCATTTTTACCTTAAATTACACAAATATCTCTAATCGCGATTAAAAACTTAATAAGTTACTATTCACCAAAAAATTATTTTAATCCCATTGAACCACATTTTACTTCTTAATGACAAACATTTATGTCGTATTTTTGAAATTCAAAACATAATGATGGAAAAATATCATTTAAATGGAAAAATCAGTTTTTATAAGTACCACTTAGTGGTTTCACTATTCATCAAAAATTGAAGTTTTTCAGAAAATTACCAAAACATCACCCTAAGCTATATTTGATATTCCGAATTCAAAAATGAAGTCTGTTTTACAAAATTAAAAACATATAAGTCTCATTAATTATTTTAATAATTAATTCCCGCTGTCATGAAAAATAGCATGTTTTTATGAAATAATAAGTATCAAAAGATTGGTACCAGTTTAAGTCCAATTTCAAAGTGAAATTGATTCCAATGACCATCATTGGATAAAATGGTAAAAATATATTCTAATTTCACTTCAAAACCAATTCAAAAGATAATCTAATCATATAAATAAATTAGATTAAAAATAGGTTTTGAATTAAATACAACATTTTTCACTATTCATTAAAAATAAACTTTATCAGAAAAATACCAAAAATTCACACAAAGTAAGTTTTGATGTCCCAATCATAAATAATAAGTTTATTTTGACCAACATAGCTTATAAAATTGTAAAAAGATATATTTAAAAAGGTTTTTCCATCAAAAGGCAGTAAAACAATCTTTTAAGAATATTTGTGTATTCCATGCATAAGATTGTATTTATTTTCATTTTAACCCTCTAAAACACTATCTTAATCATTAATATACATAGATAAAAATATCTATTATTCATTACTTATTTGGGATGTTACACATCATGTTCTGATGGAGAGTGGTAGAGAACATGGATATAAAAAACCCAACAATAACAAAGCCATAAATTTCTGATGATCTAAGGTACCATCTGATTCATCATATATGAGGAAAATAGGACAACATTTTTGGTTTACAAGATCATTTCCCTAAAGTTGAAAAAATGGAATTTGAGGAAATAATTTCATGATTTTGGTACAATCTCACCGTTTGTAATTACTTGAACAATTTCCACCTCATCTCTTAAAAAAATGAATTTTTATTTGTATTTCGTGAAGTGTTAGCATATCATGCGATAGAATAATAGGTCATTCTATCTGTCTCAAACAAAAGCTTATAAAAAGTTATTAAATATACATAAGTCCATATATAGTGATATTAATCATATATGGTTCCTAAAATGTACATATACTTCATCTATAATCCTTATTAATAAAATAAAACTAGTTTCTAATAACCATGGACTTCATATAGAATAGCTGTAGGAGATAAAGACATGTCGCACTTTAGTTGTGGGTTCGATTCTCGCATCCTTTTCTGAAGCAACATGTTGTCGCCCATCCTGCAGGTTTTCCATTTTCTAAAACTACACTATTGTAACATTACAAAAATAATATTGAAAAAAGTTCTAGCCTTAAACAATACTATCTGATGTCCAACATAATCCATTCCAATATTTATACTTATCCAAAATACATCAGTCCAATCTCATAGTATAAAGAAAACGATTACTGGAAAGGTCACATAAAAAGGACGTTAATACCATCATTTATCCCCCATATATCATAAGATATATTTTGTTGATTGCATACCCAATATGTGAATACATTAATCAGGTATTCTCATTAAAAATGAATACCCATTGAAATTTAGTGAAAACATGTATGCTGCCAAAAGTTAACTCTTTCCACATACCAAAATTCCAAAAATTCTTTATAATCAAACCAAAATGTCACTTTGTCCTTATATCAATCATGATCTCATTAATACTATCAAACATTTCATTCTCCTTATCCCTTAATTATGCACATATCATCTCCTTTCCAAAAATATCTAAATAACATATCATCGTTACTTGTAACCTTCAACATATACTTTCAAATACTATAGGAAAAATAGTAGTGTAACAATCCTTAGATGTGTCTTTATTCCATTGTATCATTACCTATACAACATAACTCTTGATAAACATAAATAATTCCACAACCTTCTTTTACCATTAAATGAGCTTCAACAATTCTTTCATCTCACATATCATTTGTAGTCTCTTCAATATCACCAACATAAATACTACACATGCCACCATGCTGATTCTCTTCATGAGATTTTCCCTTAGGGAATTGGTTTCCATAATGCTCGTAAATTCTACATTGAAAACATTTAACCTTGGTTGATGTTTTAGAAATTTCATTGTCCTTTTCCATTATGTTAATTGATCCTTTTCCAATGTAATTATTTTCTTTGTGTCCTTCTTTTCCACACCCAAAGCAGCTTCCAGTTCCTTTGAAACATTATCCTTGATGCCTCTTCCCACATGATTTGCATGGGGGAAATTTAACTTTCTTTCCTCTACGATCATCATGAAACTCCATCATTCTCTTATTAGCTAAGTCAGGAAACTTACCAAAGTTGAGATTATTGATCATATTTTGAGATTGCTGGTTTGGAATAATAACAATTTCTGGACTTCTAAATCCCATTTCATTTGGTTTCTCATGAAAAATATCATTACATTGTCCATTGTATCCTCAATTCTTCCTTTTTCCACCCATTTTCTAAAACCCAAAAATAATAGTATAAGAGGCAAAAAATCAGACTAGGAAAACAACATAATAAAGGGGGAGTACCATCAATATATAACATCTTATATTTAATTCTAATATCATTACCCTAATTCTAGGACTACAACCTCTACTTATACTTAACCTTAGGTACATCCCTAGACATACCTTAGAAATATCTCTAGGGATCTCACTAAAGTATTAGCATCCTAGTTTCCAAAGGTTAACTAAACCTTTCCTATAATACCCACTGTAGATACCCAAGATTGATGTACATGTACATTACATTACTTTTGCGGAATAATTAATACATAACAGGAACTAAGACTCAAGGATCGTAATAGTTTAGTGTCTTTGGAAACTCAGATCTTAATATTCTAATCATGGTGAAAGATCTTCAATATCTCCCATAAAGATCTTACCCTTTTTTTCTTACCTAAATCCATTCTTTAAATCCTGGGGAAAAGAAAACATATAAAGGGTGAGCTCAAATTCTTAGTAAGGGTAAGAATTGAGAAAATAAAACAAATCATACACATTTTACCATAAAAAACATTAACATAAAGTTTAAACATCAAAATCTTGAGAAATTAATCTTGGCATTACATAAGGCATAGATCATAAAGGAACATTAATCATGATTGAAAAGCATGGGAATAAAACATGTAATTGTGGAAAACAATAATCACATGTTATGATTTCCATAGTATCGAAGGCATTGCTACCAATACCATCTTAGAGGAGAAAGTCCCTTACTGAATCGAGTTCACTCGTCATTCTAGTCATGTATTGCTGAACCGGATTAACTTGTCATTCCATCCATGTCTATATCATGAGATATAAATCTTTACCAAATGAATTGGAGGGGGATATATGTCCCAACCATCTCATAATGAAATCATTCTTACTTGTGCCACAAAATAAACATAAATCATTACTCATAACCCAAAGTATAAAATGGGTTTCATAAACATCATCCCATCATAACGTAATCCATTTAAAACAAATGGATATCATTTCATCATAAAAATAATCAAACCATGTAAATAATATAGAAATTATACTTGAAACATAATCATACTAAATAATGTCATCTTAGATGGAAAATAGTTATGACAAAACACTTGAAATAAATTCTTCAGGAAAATATCCTTTCTTCTTCAAAATCATTTTCTTTTCCCAAAATGCCATTAAATTTTAAAAGAAAAGTATTTTGTTGAAAATAATCATGATGTATTTTAGAGTAAGCTTCCTGAAAATTAGGCATTTTGAAACTGTAAAAAACCATTCACGTTGTATACGTTAAAAAAATATTCTCTTTGTACTTTTAACGGAAAAGTCAAAAAGTACCACGTATGGTAAACAAAAGAAAGATTCCTACCACAACAAAAAGTAAAAGTCAAAAAGGGGTAAAAATTAATTCAAAAATACATGGATGATTATTAAAACATTTATGAAAAACATTTTTATGGACATGGATGAAAAATATATAACCCCAGTAAATACATACGTATAAGAAATCTCAGATAAAAATTAGATTTGAAAAATTATCCCTTACCTTAGGTCCAATTTTTTCCATATGTGTCTGAAACTCCTGTATAGTGGGTTTAAAAATATTAATAATTTGTAATAGAACCAGAATAATATTTATGATATCATATGTGATTCACTTATGACTATATGTTACCCATTCCTTTGTCAATTCCATGTTAAAGCAGTGTTTTGGTTAAACTCGTTTCATTTATCTTACGTATTTGGAATTGTTGTTCTTTATATTATTATTAATTATATCATTATTTAATTACTTAAAAAATTTAAAACAAGATTTATATATCATATATATTAAGTATATATATATATAATAGATAGATAAATGAAATAAAACACACCGTTCATGGGGACGGTAGGTCGTACGTACGCATTAACATTGTTTTCCATTCCTTATTGACTTGAATGGATGTAAGTAGATAACATATATATATATATAGTAGAATTATTATGTCATATATATAATTATTACTCATACATTTACTTTATAATCATTCTTGAATGCTTAACATGGAGAATTAATCTCATCGCTTTGCGGTGATGGTAATCTGTACGTACGCATGAACAATGATATCGTTCCCATAATTATTGAATGGAATTAGAGTGGATGATATAATATCTCAGAATTAGTATCATGTTATAATAACCATATTTAGTAATTATTTACACCATTATACCCATCCATGTAAGGTGGTGGTGAAAAAATAGATTACACCATAGCGTGGAGACAGTATTACATACGTACGCACGCGCGGCGATTTCGTTTTCTGTAGGATGGATAGAAGGTGAAATGGGGTTGTTTCATATTTATATTAAAATATACGTATATTATTTATACTGATGTTATTAATTTATAATGAAAAAACTAAATAAGAGGAAGTAGAAGAAGATATGAACGTGAAAAAATTGGTATGTGGTATTACCTCTTCTTCGACGCGCCTCTTCTAAACCTCTTCTTAGGAAATTATTTGTTGGTATTTGAAGAATACCGGAACCTCTAGTGTGTTTCTAGGGAAGTGGAGAAGGGAAATGGGTTGGGTTTTCTGAGCCTGAAGGCTCAAATTTGTGAAAAGATGAGGGGGAGGATGTGCCATTTTATAAGGGAGGAGAGGGGCACCTTTGGAAACATAAGAAATATTAATTTATAATAAATTGAATCCCCTCATAAAAACATCCAAAATGACTAACATTAGAAGATGAGATGAGATACAGTTGTAATCTCATAATGCATTCAAATTTAGACATGTTTGGAACTGGTTTTAAACCTTCTCAATTTGATTTATCCTTATTTAATATACATCAATTTATATGTTGTAATAAAATTCTAATTTTTCAATAGTTATAAATACTAACTAATGAGTTGTGAATTTTCCATAACTAGAAAAATTAATAAATATTAGACCATATAATTTTATATATGTCATTTTTAAATATTTTTGTGATTTTTAAACATTTTAATAATAATATGTTATTTTTATAAAATATCAATATTGTCAATTTTGAAAATATTCAATTATTTGAAATTAAATAAATACCACAGAGACGATATATTCAATAAAAAATATTTAATAGATTCCTAACATGTCATATGCATCTAGAAAATTAGTGGATCACATTAAATAGTTCATATAATATTTATTTTAATATTTTTCTAAAACCATTTATTTGATATTTCTCTTAATAAAATAATTACTATAACATATTGTATAATTATTTAATGTAGATATTTTGGGCATGGAAATTAAATCTAAAATCCTATGATGAATATAAATCTATTACCTTTAATAATAATACTTTTACTTGAATTTATCATCTTAAAATCACAACATTTAAATTGTTATATTTATTAAGTTATGAAGGTGACAACGTTGACATTATTAAAAATAAAATAATATAAACATCATAATCTCTTAAATACGGATCCAATTTGTCCCAAATTTGACCCTTGAATTATTATGGTATATATATACTCGACCAATAGGTTTTGGGAACGTTTTTGGCCCTTTTTATGGATATTATTACTTTAATACAACCTGTATTATTGATTTTTCACTAAGTAAATAATTTCTCCATCATTAATGTATAAGCTATTAAGGTAATTAAATATTTCATAAAAATTACAAATAAATTTTCATGATAAAGAAAAAAAATTAGATTTTAAATGAGTATTTATAATCTAATTTTTATTCCTTATAACCTTATATTAAAAATAATATAATTATTAATGTTTGAGTGAGACATATTTCACTTTCCTTTAAATAAAATAAATAAAAGGTCTTATTCAAATTCAAGTGGGTTCCATTAGATTACATTTCTACCCAAGTATGATTTAGTGAAAAATATAATCATCCAATTATATTAAGACATTTGGTAGGGTAATTTAATAATATTATATTTACCCTTAATTACCTGATTTACCTTTAACTATGGTAAATAAAATTTACCGTAGTTACTATTCATAATGCCTAAAAAAGTAGCTTATTAACATAATTTGGACCTACTGATTCAGAATTTGGAATCCATTTTCACAAAATCAAAACACAAAATTTGCAGTATTTAATTTAAAATTATTCCCGCTATTGAGAAAAGATGTTTTAAAAGTTAAAACATTTCAAAAGATGGAAATGTTTTTATTTTGGAATTTAGTGTAAAATTAATGCTATTGAGTTACATTATATTAAATATAGAAAATATATTCTATTTATATATTAAAACTATTAAATATTTTAATTTAACGATATAGATTATTACGATGAACAATGTTGTATATAATTAAAATATAGCACGTTTTTACTATTCATTAAAATATGAAAGTTATCAGAATAATATGAAAAAGTTATCCAATGTAAGTGTTTATATCCTAATTACAAAGAAGAATTTTATTCTGTCAAATTGAACTCATAAACATGTAAAAAACTATATTTAAAGTGGATGCACCATCAAAAGGCTGAAAAAATGCCTTTTTGAATACTTATTTTACCTGAAAAATTAATTTTGTTCTCATACCATGTTCTAGAAAAATGTGTAAGATGATTTATAATGTCATAAAATTCAATATTTAGTTACAACTATTTATAATGGCTAGCTCATAATGATATTATAAAAATATACCTTTGTTTGGTGAAACTCAATATTGTGTACAACACACGCTATTGAGGATGGTTGCTTTTGCGTGCAACACAAGCCAATAATAGTGTTTTCATATAATATAAGCTAATATGGTGTTGTGTATAGCACAATATAATTTTGGTGTAGCATACAACACAAGACATCATTTAAATTAAAAGAATATTTTTCATAAAATCTCAGGTTGTTACATTACCTTTGTCCACTTAATTATCCAATAGGTTGTCTCTATCTTTGAGGTAGAATAGATGTCTACAAGCTTTATGTACTCTCTATAATGAATTTTAGAATAATGAATCTCAATCACCATCAGATGAAAATTTTGTTTTGAGTGTTTTCTTATGAATTTGTTCTTTGAAAGTGAGAAGAAAATTATGTTTCACAGTAATATTAATTTCATGATTTTGATCCGGAAAAAAAATATGAGTGTGTGTTGCTGTTTTGGATTTGATGAAGCTCATTCTCAACAAGTGGGATTTCAATATCAATTTGTTGAGATTTAATGTTGTTCCAATTATTAATATTTTTTTGAGATATTTTAGATAAAGAGGATAAGAAAATATATCATCTTTCTGAGACATAGAGTTCCAAAAATGATTAATGAGATTACAAAATTCTGGATCCGAGAACCAAGAATTGTTAAATCTGATTGTAAGAGAAGGTTTCATTGTTTTGTGACAAATATAGACCAATATAGGATGATTAAAAGATTGAATTTACTAGAAGTTTGAGGGGGAAATGGTGTCCTATATATCTAAATTATGGTCATTAGTGACGGCTCTATCTAGTTTTCCCATAACCACTCTATTGTAATAACTTATATCCTATGTATATTTGGCACAGAGGAGATAAATTTTAGTTATATTGGTGTTTTCTATTACATACTTAAATTCCCTCATAGATAAAAATGAATGGAGAGGATCAATTATATCACTTGTAGAAATAATATCATTAAAAGCACTAACAGAAAACCAAAGTAAATGATTATTAGAACTCACGGAGGTTTGTTCAATCCAAAGAGTCCTCCTATCCTGAAATTTGTTCCTGGTATAGGTAAATGAAAAAAAGATATGTGTTCTATATACTATAAAGACATAAGTGAAATGTTGTTCAACAATATGGAAAACAATAACATTGGAAAAAGAAGAATGAGAAAATTCCAAAGAGTATAATGATTGGAGTTGTTCTGACATGCACCAATAAAGGTGTATCTATAATGACAAAAAAGCACAAAATTAGTGGATAATTTTATTTTAGGTTCATTAATAGAAAAAATTAAGGGCGTATGAATGATTACCATTTTTTTAAAATAATGAAGTTGTCAAGGCTTGTAATGGCTTGATAGTTCCAATATAATATCTACATTTAAATTCATATTTGGAGTTATTACTACCTTTTTTATTACTATTAGAGCCATTGTGTCTAGCTGATCTTTTAAAAAATTTAGACATATTAGGGATTCAATTAGACCCCTTCTAATATTTTTTAGAGTCTAGGTAGTTGGTATTATAACCTACAATCAAAGACTACATGGCAGTATCTTTCATGGTATTATTAGAAGATGATGTCACATTGTTACAAAGATCCATATTATTAAGAGAATCAATAATATTAATATTAGAAGTTATATGTTTAACGTCAGTGCTCTAGGTACCTGATATAGTGATCAGGTCAAGGGTACCTTCATGTTTTTCTAGATGAGAAGTTGATCATAGTTATATATTTAGTCCTAATGAATAGTTTTTCTACCTATTGGGTTCTTTATCCTTCTGCTCAATGTTCGTCAGTATGAAAAGAATTCAATGGAAAAGCCTGATTTGGGTAGTATCATTCATTTGAGACTAACCCTGAATCCTCTTCAATCAATAACTACTCTTTGGGGACATCCAGGCCCTACTATAGGAGAGTGGTAGGATGTGTCTCCTCCCCAACAGAAGTATCCACATAGTCTGGATCCATGTGGGAATCCCCTATACGGCTGTATATATCATTCAAATATGGGATAATAGGGTCACAATTTTCCATTATAAGATCATACATTGAGATATATATTTATTATATAGGATTAATAGTTTTCATATAATTTATGCAACTGTCACTATAATGGATTTTGTTAATATAATTGGACTCCTTTTTCACATGAACATCAGTCTGGTTCAGGAACAGAGGCCCAGTGTTAATAACTACCAGTGAGATTGTGAATTTGAGAACTAGAAAGAGGGTGACTATTAGGAATAGAAACTTTTTTATTTCTACTATTTTTTTTCAACCTATAGTCCATCATAGTTATTAAAGTAGTGGGTATCATAGATCAGTCCATTTCCAAATGCTGAGAAGGAGTGATCCTTCACAGCTTTCACAATAATTATCCGTAGGAATCCTAAACTATGACTATGTGAAGTGCATGAAAACAATAATTACATTTCATTTGAATAGGTGGAGACAATTTATCCCTCCTACCCAGGTTATTGACATCATTCATGATGAGTTTAGATCATGCCACATTCTCAAATGGACATGTATCAATATCTTCTCTCTCTTGTGCCTAGTTGGAAAATCCGATGGTATCTAGAAATAGATTCTCTATTTCCACTAGGGCATTTTTATAATTATTGAAATTATCCTCCCCTTCAGTAACATCAGCCCAAGTGACACTGGAGGAGTCACCTATATGTGTCATGTTATGTGTTTTTTTACAATGATGTTATTTTTCATTTTTTAAATGTAAATATATCATGGGATATTTATCCTTTTTATTTTTCTTTATTTACATACAGTAATTTTAAATTAGTTGGTTAACATGCTTCTTAAACACAGTGAAATTAGAAATGTGGTGACCAATAATCTTACAGAGATCACAGAAGGGGGGTGGGATCTCTCTCATATTCGATTTTGATTTCATTTGTATAATTATTTGTGTTGAAGGTGATAGTATTAGTCATCTTTGAATCATGTTTTACTTCAACCATAACCCTCTCAAAAATCCATAAGTGAAAATTTAATGTTCAATAATCTATTATGAGAGGGGATCCTATACTGAAAAAAAAATTCATTCAAAAATTTCGGATGCCCAAAGAACCAATTCTGACCATGAAGTATAATCCAAACTTGTGCCATTGTGTTCCTATATTTATGTGGGTTGAAATAAACATCCCAATCATATAATCTAAGAACACTCTATCTCATATTAATATTTAAAGTCCTCCAAACATTATCAAGATCATATTTTGTTCATAACAAAATTGATTAATACCCATTGCATATTGGTATCATTTTCCATTTTGAGAAATTATAACAATGAGCAATTCACAAATATAAATTAGTAAGGGTACAGGGACGGTCACCTTTGTGAAAAAATATGTGGCCCAGAAAAGAATATTTTTACACTTTTATGTGCTATAGAAGTGTTGCAGGGTATGCTTGAACCATGTAACCTCCATCATCAATATTTTTTAAGGGTGGCACCTTCTTTGCATTATCATTTCACAATGTTGTTCCTTTCAGAGCATCCAAAAAAGAGATCCCCTGATTGGGAGTTCAATATCAAGATGAAAATAATGTTCTTTCATTATAGTCTCACCTTGATATATAATGAATCTTATTATCCAATAAAACTAGTCCTTTTTATATTTATTCTGTATTTATTAATATTTATATAAAAAATCATGTTCTTATATGTTATTAATGTCAATGGTCTCTGTAGATTTTCTATAAATATTCTTTCAAATAATTAATTTTTTCAATATGACTGGATTTTTATATAAAATTCTATATTTTCTAATCAATGGATCAGCGTCTACGTGGTTTTTCCTTGTATTCAAACCATTATATTTTTCTATAAAATTAGTATTCATGTTTTATTTTTGATAACATTAAAAATGGAAATTTATAAAGGTATTTATTTATATAAATGATGTGTTTTGGTTTGAAATTTTCTAAGATGAAATAAATTATGCATTGATGTATTTTTTATTGTATAACTATTATTTATAGTTTCTATTGATTACTTTTTATTAAGAATCTATTTTCTTTTCTTCTCAAGAAAATGTTGTTTATGATAACACATATATTGTACAAGGATTATTTAATTTTGAATATATTATTCAATTAATTCTATTAAATTAATGAATATTTTTTATTATCAAACAAATATTATTTTAAAAAGACATTTTTAAGGGGTTCTCATAAGTGGTTTTAAATTTATATTTCACAATTATGTTGTAAAATACTATTTGGTACCATGAAAATGGTTTTTTATAGAAATATGGATTTTAAACCTATTTTGAATATAAATTTTGAGAGGTTATAACTATTTTTTAAAATGAATCCATTGGAAACCTATAGTATGATATGTTCATAATAATAGTTTCACCATCAACAGAAGATCTATATTAGGATGGGGTATAAATTTTTTTGAATTCAATTTATTTATAATTTTGTTTTGTATAATTATGAATGCATTTTTTAGGTGATTTTTATATGTTTGATGGGTAGATTATATTGAGAAGTATATATTTATGATTTAATGAGATGAATTTTGGAATGAATACTATTTCCAACTTCATGGGGATCCAAGGTATCTTTGTAAGATATTAACAAATGGTTTATATTCTCTTAATAATGATATTTAGTAGAATCTATCAGAAATATATTTATACTTACTATTGGAAGTGTCAGTTATGAGGATAGTTAGAGTAAGATGGGAGGTTATTCTAAAAGAACATCATTGATATTTATATATATGGATCTATTAGGGTATATCCAAGATTTTCTCCCAATATGTTTAGTAATTTATTATGATTAGTTATTATTATTTAATTCATGTTAGTTTTCAATTATACTTTACTTTTATTATTATTGTTCCTCCATAATATGTTGTCACTTACAATTTTTTATATTATATTTCTAACTTTTCCCTCATCATTCATTTATCATTTTATCAGGTTTTATTATTATTTAGACAGTTTACATAGTTTTGTATTAATATTTTATAACCCAATGTAACTACCTATTTATATCATTGTTATTTCCTTATGTTATTTATGAGTTATATGATGAGTACTTTTAAAATATGAAGTAAAAATTGGGTTCCAAAGAGTATGTTTTTGTAAGAAATATTAAAGATAATTTAAAAATGTTTTATAATGTTCATACTTTCTTTAGAAAATATATTTAGAAAATTCTTATATATTTTTTCAAGAATTACAACAAATATATTCTTATAGTTTATCTAGAACTCGGATTTATTGGCCATTTCAAAAATGAATAGGATTGACTCTATGGTGATATCGTAATGATATGTTTATAATCAAACCATATTTATACCATATGGTGTTGGTAGGCTTGATAACATTTATAGGTTTAGATACTCAATTTTTAAAGGTCACCATTATATCAAGTTCTTATTTTACGATTCACATAGAATTGGTGGGTTTGGATGTAAGATGGTGACATTGTTGTCGTTGGGTAATCACGTTCGGTATTTTACTTTTATTATGTACATTGGTATTTTAGAAAATTCAACATTAATTATATTTTAGAATTCAACATCCACTTTTTTATATTCGTTTTTATAGGATAACTATTTATGGTTATATGTTTTGGGTTTCATACTTATTTAAAAGTATTAATTATTTCATGGAAGTTCAATGTAACATTTTTGCAAGAAAGATATTTTATAGAATTCTGGTGATACCATAATAGTATTCATCATATAGGAATCATTCCTAGTGATTATGTTTTGATGACATAGAAATAGGTTCCAGATTTTGGGGATCAAGAACACATTTTGGGATAATCTAGGGGACAACATGGGTACCCAGTTCATGGATAGTGGTGGGAGGTACATGAAATTAAATCATTATGTAGTTTATAATCATGATACCATTAAATCCCACCAATCCATAGGATGAAGAATGGTGGTATTTAAGAAACAAAAACAAAAAAAATCCCTTTTTAAGGCATTTAGTAAAAATATGTTTAAATATAGAATGAAAAGGTTAATTTATTTTCATTAGAGAAATTATGTGTCATTTTAACCAAATAATATTATAATATTTTATCCTTATATTATATTTGGGGCCTAATTTCAACAAAACTCCCACATGTTATTATTATTAAAAATAATGGTTATATATATATCTAATTTATAAATTAAACATTTCAAAAATTACTATGGGATGTTTCATGATTATATTGTCATTTCTTCATTCATGAATAAAAAATATGAGTATTTCACCCCTATTTAAAACAAGTGATGCAGTGTATTTTTTTGTATTTAAATTACACTCTTTGTAAAATATCATATGCACCTGAGGTTGAGGGAATGTGTTTATTTTTTGTTTTTATAGATTATTTTATTAAATATAATGTAAAGTGAAACAGTTTTGATACAAAAATTACCGAGTAAAACATATAATAATTTAATAAAATATATTCGTGAAATTAATAGGGAAGCTATATTAAATATAAATATTTTTGATACATGTAACTTCATTTTTAGTTTTCTGAAATGAGTATTTTAGCTTCTTTTACATGATGATAACAATTTTTATTTTCATGATGATTCTTGACAAATATAATGTTATGTATTGGAATATCATATCCTAATTTAAAATAGTTTATGACTTATTCAGCTCATGAATATATGTATCATTTCTAAATATCTAATTATAACATTTCGGTCAACTATCATGCCGATATGTTTTTATTATAGCATGATTGAAATTATTTTTTCTCTATAATTATCTTTCCATCATGGTAGGGGAGAATATATAATTTGTATATAGTAAAGATTTCAAAAAACTAATAGATAAATTTAATTCAATGTATAAAATATTATATATACTATTGATAAAAATTACAAATATAGGAAACAAATAAGTACAATATTCCATTTCCACTTATCTTCCCTTCCATCCACCAATTTATTTTATCTTCTCATACAATAAATCATTCTATCCTTCAGTTAAATTATTTAAAAAATTCCTAATTCACTTTTTAGCTATACTGTTAATCCACAAATTCATTCTTATAATCATAGAAGTGTTGAGAGATGAAAAATAGAGAGATTTACTTGCCAATTCCACAATAATGTATCCAAATTTTCTTCATAACCAATTAGATAAATAATAAAAAAATTATTAGAAAAATATTAAACCATTATATGGTTAATATTAAAGAATTTATTATTATATATAATGGTGTTGGTAATCTAGTTAGGTTATCTGGATTCTTTTTATTTTATAATGAGTTTTCCTTCAAAGTGAGACTAAAAAATTTAAAGATTCAATCCATTAATTAAGAGTTCAAGTATGACTTATTAAATTTGATAATAAGATTGTTATGAAAAAACTCCATTCCCAGTAATCTAGTGTCAATGGATACATTATTAGAATGGCACTAGATATAAGGAATCAAATCCCCAAATACAAAATAGTTTAGTAGTCTTGGTAATATAGATACATACTTTAATCTCACGTTATAATTAAATATAAGAAATACAATATAGAAAATTCATCAAGTGCATCATCATTCCTCTATGAAATCCTAAGGTATAAATCATATAACACATCTTGGAATCCAATGGAAAGAAACCTAAGAAAATTGTGTGCTCAAATACTCAATAAGGGTTTGTTAAAATTAGAATACATCATGAATTAATAATACTTAATCTATATGGATTGATAAATAACTAAAGAAAATACCATTTAATCAATAACATGACTTTAATATGTATGGAATAAATAATGTCAACTAATCCCATATAAATATTCACATAATCATGAAACATATACAATGATATTATAACTATTCAATTAATCACACATAAAATAAATAACTAATCTCATAATGAGGTAATACATAATTCCAGACATAATAAACATATCATCAAGGTATTGTGCCAATACATCGTATATATATGGGATAGGGCCCATCCGGATACCCAAAATAGTTTGTCCAATGAGACCTTCTAGTGAATCATGGGGATATAGAGGCCACTACCACAAAATATCAAATATAATTAAATCCTCATATCAATGTGGTGAAACATAATCAACATAAACATTAATTTTGAAAAACTAGCATAGGAAATTTTAACAATTACCCCAATCAATAAACATAATAATAAACCATTCAGAGTGATACGGTGAATGGAATAAATTAGTACAACAACATTAAAAATAAGCATAAACTATCCAAATAAATAAGTATGATGGTATCTATAAATCATATCTTCAGCAGAGTTTATATAGAATAGTAATTGTTAACATTGATAAATATAAATTCCCTAAAAATCTCAATAAAATCATTAATTAGAAGAATAACATTTGCATCCTAAGAATCATATTTTTAAAAACTATATGTTCACAAATTATATTTAAAATATTTTTCAATTAAAATAACCTTGAAAAAAGGAATCATCAAATCAATCATGGAGGTTAATTCCTTACATGGTGTATATGTTAAAAAAATTACTTTCACAATATTGTAAATAGTGACTCACATAGAAAATGACATGAATAATCCATTTAAACAATTTTTAAAAATTCAAAAATTGGTATAATTTATTTTAACAATAGTATTATCATAATAAAATCATTTTTGAGAAAAATTTATAAAACATTGATATGGAGAGAAAAATATTTTTAATGGAAGAGATAAATAAAGTCTACTTTTATAAAAAAAATTACCTTAATAATTTAAATTCCATAGAGTGTAAAATGATACATTTTATTTAATATTTCTTTTTTAAATATAATATAAAAAATTGGGGTTCATATAAAACATAAAATAATTCCCCCTTGGAATACATAAACATAACAAACCTGAATAATGGTGGTATTTTGGAAAACACTCTTGTCAATTTGGAAGCATTTGAACCTTAATCCCCATGAAAGGGGTTAATGAAATGTATATCTAAGTACCAATAATTATGATGATAATAAAAATAAAATACATTTATAGTATTTATTCACACCACACAAAATAATGATGTGGTCAATATGGTGTTTATGTCACATATATAAAAATGAGATTAAATTCATTACATTATGTCTGTACTCTTTTGTACGTGTCCAAAAATCATGTATTGTGGTTTTAACCATATTATAAACTTATAAAGAAAAATTATTAATATTTTTAATACCATTTATTATCCTCCAATAACCCATTTTCACACATTTTTTAATAATCATACATTATCACTATTGTTTTTTGTGTTAACTGCTTTATTTTTCCATTCATGTTTTTTCATTGAAGATTTATATCCTGAATATGGAATATAATTCAATCATATATAATATTAATTTAATTTTATAACTCTCATTTTTTGAATAGATATATTTTTTATATCCTTATTTTAATATTAACATAGATAATGTATCACATATCTTCGTGCAGATGGTCGAATGTACATACATATAAGTGATGTTATCATTTACTTAATGAGTTAAAGGGTATGAAATTGGATGACATAAATGTATTTAATAATCAATAAAATTTAATAAATATAACATATATTTATTCAATTTATTCTATATTATAGTCCTTGTTAAGTGTTCATGAATAATGAATGGCATTACTTTGTAAGGTGATAGTCTACTGTATGCACACACGATGTTATTGTATTATCTATAGAATTGAATGTAAGAAGGTGTATATGAAATTATAATTTCATATATAAAATTATATTATAAAAAATATTTATAAAAATTACTTCTATCATCAAACCCAATTGTGATAGGTGTTGATATTATAAGGACTCGACCTTAAAACATTACATAATCATGAATTAAATGAATATTTTACATTGATGAACTTTTCATGTTTAGAGTTTTAGAGAGTTTGGCCATAACTATTACATTTCAAAATATTACAAAGTAGAAACTTCTACCCAGTATCCATTTTTTTACAAAACATAAACTCTTGAAAAAAAACAGTCATGTCTAGTTCCATGTTTAAGACATCATAAATTTTCCATGATCCCATACTTGATCCTATTACACATTTTGTTCTATGAAAAACATTTCAAAAACATTGGATGAGCATAAAAATCTCAGTAAGAGATATACAAAGAAGTAAAAATGTTTCTTTTTCAAAACAATAAGTAAACCATGAATACATTAACATAGGTAATACTTTTCACCTTTATGAAGTAGTAAATACTCTTCACTGAATAAAAGATCATTACTTACCCTTTTGTAACCATAATATTACCTTAAAACCCATATAAAGAACACATAACTTATAAAGGTAACATGGGACATAAACATACATAAATAGAATAACAATATGGTAGACTTCCACACATATCACTAAATGGAATTGCCATACGGCCGACTTCCATACCCAATGTATTTGAGGTTATAACATAACCACATGTCCTGGTATTCACAGAACCAACCGTCATATGGTTTATCACGTAACCACCTGTCAAATATACAAGTACCATAATAACACATAAAATATTTCAATTATAAACTTTTCACCAATAAAATTTCATTTTCAATCACAAGAAGTAATTTCTAGATATTGAAATAATAAATCCATTTTCAAAAACCATTTTAAAAAGGATTTTTGAATCAAAGAGTCCCAAACCACTTTGAAGATTTTAATGGAATTATAATTTTGAAATATTAATGTCAATATAAATAAATACTCAAAACCATTTTTAAAACATGCACATTAATGATACAAATTTAGAATGATAAATCATTAAAAAAAAATTAAAATTATATTTTTGTTAAAGATTTTTTAACAAAATGAGAGTCTCTTGAATGAAAATAATTGCAAAATAACATTTAATAAGAACTTTGTAATATAATGAAAATAAATGGATTAATGATATAATATTTCAAATAATAGTATATAAACCATATAAGAGTGGATTTGGTGAATAAGAAAAATGAAGTCTCAATGGAAATGTAAATTGAGATGAAATCCCTTATAAAAATGGTATCCTTAAATTCAGGATAAATCAATCTCACAATTATGTGTGGAAAATATAAATACACTCAATATTAGTGGATATTAAGTGTAAAAAAATCATAGATCATTCACACATATTCATAGGATGACATATTAAATAAGTACAAGTTGAACCCAAAGAATTGAAATTGGGTTAAGAAGCTCCCTTGCAAAAATTCGACAACCTAACGGCTTCACATTACAATTCGGAAACTGAGTTGATGAGAGAGGAAAGGGTATCCCATCACTTGGAAATAAAATTTACAGTGATAAGGATATAGAAGATCATATCCCAACATAATAATATGTGAATTAAAAAGACATAACAAATATAATCCTTTTAAAATAGAGTAGGGTGAAAGGATCCCTTACTGATTTGGCAACTTACGAAACATACAGCACATGAAAGAAGGATCATACAATGAAGATGTAAATACCCATAAATTAAAGTATCTTACTGAAAGAATAAAATCATGGGCACTACATACACCACAAATAATCATGTAGCGGCAAATATAGTATGAATCTTTTGGGGATAAAAAGTGAGATGAAAAACACTTTTCCACGTTGTAATCAATCGAGTCGTATGACCCAAAGGTAATAACCACCAAATGAATCACAGAATATCCTGAATATAATGATAGTCATGATAATATATATCAAAAGGAAGTAAACAATACACCACATGAAACAAATAAGTGGCGAACAATGGAAATCTCATGGAATTAAAAGTGAGATAAGAAATCCCTTACAAAAATTAGGCAGCCTAATGGAGCCACTAAAAAATTCATAAAATGAATTGATGAGAGTAATAGGGGGTCTATGATCATATGAAAATACAAATTACAGTATGCTGGATATAAAATAACATCCTCCAACATGAGAACATGTAGCATATATGAAATGACATAAAAGTGAGTACTTGAAAAGAAAGAGAGAGGTCAGATCCCTTACCTCGTGTCCGACATGACTCGATCGTTCTTTAATCTCCTAAATAATAAAATAAAGATAATTTATAATTGCTTAAAAACCTATTTCAATTTTATTGTTCCTTTTATATCACTTATTGCCATGTCTTAAAAATTATGTAATCATTTATGTTAATAACGTCCATTTTGTCGATATTTGGTACTGGAGTCAAAAATGGACTTCTTATAATCACATTTTGTTCTTGTGGTCAATGGTTCATTATATCCAGAATGATATTCAGGATTTGGATATCATATATATCATATATATCAACTATATACATGTATTTAAAATATTACATAACATTTAGAGGTAAGAAATGAAATGCACCGTTCATGGAGACAGTAAGCCGTACGTACTCAAGAACGCTAATTTCTTTTCTATTTCTTATTTTAATGTAAATTAAACATAATCATATGTATATTATAATTCCCTTATAATATCATATCTAATATCATTAACTCCATCCTTTACACATCCCACATAAGGCATTAACGAATCAAATCACTTTGAGGGGGCGGTAGTCCACACTTCCTCAAATGAGATTATCGCATTTACCCACTATGAAAACCATAAAGGAATGATATAAATGGAAAATACAGAAGCATAAAGAAAACATAAACATAATATATATCATATATAAATACATTTACATCATAATGTCCACCATGACAGGTGGTTGGAGATATTTGAACAATCATCATTTCGTGATACATTAGTTTTCCATCCACAGAAACATTATGTTCTTCATCCATGAGATGGAGGTGTGTGTAATTGCAGCTCGAATCCTTCTCATAACAACATACTAGTATATTCAGGATACTGGTTTTGTTAAAAAATAAAGGAATAAAAATATTTTAGGGGTTGTAGAAGTAAAATAAAAGAAAACAGTTTAAGAGAAACGGTTACCTTTAATTTGGGTACCTTCCATTAGTTTGAACCAAAAGGACTTCTTCAAGTGCCTTCTGCATAAGGTAATGCTTCTAGGGGGAGTATAGGGATTTCAGGAGTTTAATTGGGCAGATTTTGGTCGAGCCAAATGGCTTGGGAGGTGTGATGAATTAGTTAGAAGTGGTCTCCTTTTATAAGGGGGAGGAGGGTCTCTTTAGGAAAGTGTGAAACTGTTATTTTATTATATAATTATGTTCCGTTTGTAATGGTCCAAAAATCATTAAAAATTAATATAAGATGACTCGTGGTCTAAATAAAATCATCCAATCAGAATTTGATATGTTATGGATATTATTTTAATCAATATAATCTTATTTATTTAAATTGTTTTTTAATGAGGTAAATACTGCATCATTATAATGTCATAAATAATTTAATTTATTTGTTTGTCAAAAAAAATATAAAACAACTACCATGACTTAGGAAATATTTTTATCATTCTAATGAATATTTATAGTCGAAAATATGACTTATATAACACCATATAAAAATTAATTAATAAAATATTTTTGTTAATGTCAATTTTGTCTTTATATTAAATTAATTAATCTAAATTGTCATTATCACACCCAAGAGGCTCAATGAGGTCCTAAAATCGACCCAAATATGAATATTGTCATTAATGACTCAACCAATAATGTTTTAACAAGTGTTAAGGTAATTTGGAATTGTTATAATATTCTTTTTACCTTGAATTAACATATTTAACTTTAACCGCGGTAAATAAAAGTCAAAAGTTACTATTCAACAAATATTATTTTCATCTTAATGAACCACATTTTACTTATTAATAACAACCATGTATTTATGATTTTTTAAATTCAATTCATGTAAGAGGTAAAATTTCATTTAAATGAAAAAGTCAGTTTTTTTACGTACTGCTAAGTGGTTTCTGTATTCATCAAAAATTTAAGTTTTTCAGAAAAATAACAACAATTCAGCCAAAGCTATAGTTGATATTATGAATTAAAAAATGATTTCTATTTTTACAAATTCATAACATAGAAGTGGAGTTAATTAATTTTAAAATTCATTCCTGTTATCAAAACAAATAGCATTTTTTTAAGAAACAACAACTATCAAAAGATTGATACTTGTTTATGTCCAATTTCAAAGTGAAATTAATTCCAATGACCAACATTGGATTAAATGGTAAAAAAATAATATAATTACTCTTTAAAACCAATTAAAAAGATAATATAACCATATAAATAAATTATATTAAAACACAATTTTGAATTAAAATACAATATTTTTCACTATTCTTTAGAAAATGAACTATATCATAAAAATTCCAAACATTTACACAATTAAATTTTGAGTTACCCATTATAAATAATGGTTTTATTTAGTCAAATATAATTTATTAAAGTTTCAAAAATTATATTTAATGAGGGTTCTCCATTAAAAGGTGGTAAATCGGCCTTTTAATGTAAATTATGCTTAAAATTAGATTCATTCACATTTTAAGCCTCAAACTTTTATCGGATAAATGTAAATACATTTAACAAACATGTATAATAATGTTGTAGTTAGTTTTATTAATTCCCGCCAATACAAAATCTAGGAGTTAACGGACATTTAAAATAATAATATTATATTATTAGTGGGCAACATAAGATTTCAAAGAAACTTGTTGTTGCATATTAGGTACGCTATCGAACATTGAAACACATTTAAAGTAAAATTAATATTTCATTCACAAATATTAATAAATATGAAAATTTCATATTCTTCATTTATCTGAGATGTTACATCCTTCCCCCCTTTTGGGAATTTCATCCTCTCAATTTAAAAATTGGTCTCGAGAACATCATTGAAATCCCCATATCTAAAAAAGAGTCAATAGAACTATCACTTTAAAATAAATAAAGAAAAGTAAAAAGGTTAACCAAGACAACAGATACTAGGATTCCATTAAAACATGGATATGGAGGAGAAACAAATCTTCAGGTTTTGATGGAGAGTGATAGAAACATGTTTAAAAGAAAGTTAACCACCATAAATTCACAAACATGTGATGTGTTAAACAGTCTTTGATTCCCTAGTATGAAAAGTTAACAGACAAGGTTTTTATTTAATGTTACTTTTCATTGATAAATTTATTTATGATTTTAACTAAAAACATAAGGAAATATACTTAATTTTCATGTAGACATTCATCTTTTACTAAATTTCTATCACAAACTCATATTTTCTCCAAACGATGACTATTCAGGATGACTTTTATACATTAAAAGTGAAATAATCAACATTGATATAGTCAAATAATCAAAAAAAGATGAACTATATATTTCCCTTGTCTTTAGATATTAACTAAAACCAAAATGTTTAGTAAAAAATCAGATAATCCCCCAAATGGATAAACTTTTACATAATTAAAAACTACTCTTAATCTCCAAAATTTTTCTAACAAAACCCAAAGATCAACAAAGAAAATTCAATAAAGATGTTTTCCTTAAATTTCTTCAAAGTAATCCAAACTAATATTGAAACCCAAGTCTCCTAAGTATTTAATCATATAGTCTTCCAAGATAAATCTTAACATTTACCACCAAGTAAGTTCAATTACTCTTAAAATCTCATATTGAAAATTAGTTAACCTAATCAAATATTCTCCATCCTAGGTTAATCGTTTCCATAGATAACCGAAAATAAACTTATTATGGATTCATAAAATCATCTAACTAAAATTAATTAGCCAAACTAACCAGGGACTTCATGTAGTCTAGTGGTAGGCGATAAATACCAGTCGCACTTTGGTTGTGGGTTCGATTCCCATAGCTTCGTCTGACGTGACGGGTTGTCACACGGTTTTCATGTTGTCCCTTTTAAAAAACTATATAATTTCATAACATTCACAAAAAGATATAAATTTATAAAAAATAACCATAGCATATTTTATCCATGAAGGTTTTCTAATAACTTTCATTTTGCATCCAAAAAATGTATTAACCTATAATTTCCTCAAATTCAAGGATCATATAAACCAAAATTGTTCTTTATTACTATATCCACAAAAGAAAAGATAATTATTCCTTGAATAAAATTTTCATATATCAAACTTTAGGGTTACACATACTATAAAAAGTCTTCTAATGTAATTCCCATCATCAAAAGAGCCTTAATACTTTTAAGAATTTCACCATCCTAAAATATACCCTAACTCTTGAATCCCTTATGTGCTGACTTCTTACACATTCAACATTCTTCATGATCCATTAACCATTGGTTTTAAACTTATTCTGAAATTCTTCTTTCCTACAAACAAAATCATGAATCATATCCTATGATTCGATAATATCAAATCATATGTTAAGAAAAAATCCATACCTTTCATTGGTCGTTGTCAGTTTCTTCATCCTCAATCGAAATGGCATTAGGTATTGGTAAGAAAATACTTGTACAATCCAGGTGATCCCATTCCCAAAACATATTCATAGGACACCTTTTTGTATAATGACCATGCATGCCACATTTAGAACATTCAATTGATCCCTCAGAAATAACTTCTTTCCCTTTCCTAGAGTCAACTGGATGCGTCCCTTTTCCATGGCATGTTCTTGCTTTATAACCTTCATTCCCACATCTATAGCATATTATTGTCCCTTTGAAGCATTTTCCTAGGTGTTTATTTCCACATCCTTGACACATAGGGTTTTTTAAAATACATACAATTATGATTATTACCTAAAATTCCATATGGATTTGTTTTTTGAATATATGATTCCATATAAAAACCACCATATTTCATGTTTTCAATCATGAATCTAGATAGTTGGTTGAGAATAACCACAAGAGTTCTCATTGCACCTCACATTTCATTCAGTTTCTCATTCAGAAAACTGTCTCTGTTTTCTTCACATCCACTTTTACTTTGGTTCCTGATAGATCCATCCATTTACTAAATCCAAAAAGGTCAGAGTGAGTATATCAGTAAAATCATCATATAATATCTTATGAGGAGGGTAAATAATTATTCATGTTATCTTAAACTCATTCAAAATAACTACGACTCTTTCAAATATTCTAACCATTATGGTTATGTTATATATTCTTACAAAACACCCTAACCTCTAATGTTTTCTAAACTGACCACTAATACCAACTATAAGGACTCGGCCTTAAAACTTTACATAATCTTGAATTAAATGAATACTTCACATTTAGGATATTTTTTGGTTTAGAATTTTAGAGAGTTAGGCCATAACTATTACATTTCAAAATATTTCAATGTATACACTTCTAACCAGTATCCATTTTTTTACAAAACATGAACTCTTGAAAAAAAGAGTCATGTCTAGTTCCACGTTTAAGACAACATGAATTTTCCTTGATCCCGTCCTTGACCCTATTCTACATTATGTCCTATGAAAAACATTTCAAAAACTTGGGATGAGCATAAAAATACCAGTATGAGATACACAAAGAAGTAAAACTGTTAGTTCTTCAAAACAACAAGTAAACCATGAATACTTTAACATAGTTAATACTATTCACCTTTATGAAGTAGTAAATACTCTTCACTGAATAATAGATCATTACATACCCTTTTGTAAAAAAATATTACCATAAAATCCATATAAAGAACAAAAAACTTATAAAGGTAACTTTGGACATAAACATACAAAAATGGAATAACCATATGGTCTACTTCCACACATATCACTAAATGGAATAGCCATATGGCCGACTTCCATACCCAATGCATTGGAGGTTGTAACGTCACCACCCATCCTGGTATTCATGGCCCCACCCATCATATGGTTAATCACATAACCACCAGTGAAATGTCCTAGTACCATCATAACATATAAAATATTTCAAATATAATCATTTCATTAATAACATTTCATTTTCAATCACAATAAGTAATTTCAAGATATTGAAATAATCAATCCATTTTGAAAAACCATTTAAAAATGGATTTTTGAATCAATGTGTCAAATACCAATTTGATGATTTTAATAAAATTATAATTTTAAAACATTAATTTCCATATAAAAAAATACTCAAACCCATTTTTAAAACATGTACATTAAAGATAAATATTTATAATGATAAATCTTTAAAACATTTAAAAATGATATTTTTGTTAATGAGTTTTTAACAAAATGAGAGACTCTTGAATAGAAAAATTGTGGAATAACATTTAATCAGAACTTTATACTATCAAGATAATAAAGGGATTCATGATATAATATGAAAAGTATAGTATATACACCATATAGGTGCGGATTTGGTGCATAAAAAAATGAAGTCTCAATGGAAATGTAAATCGAGATGAAATCCCTTATAAAGATGGTATCCTTAAATTAAGAATAAATCAATATCATAATTATTTGTGAAAAATATAAATACACCCAATATAAGTGGATATTAAGTGTAAAACAATCATAGGTCATTCACACATATTCAAAGGATGACATATTCAATATTTACAAGGTGAACCCAAAGAATTAAAATTGGGTTAAGAAGCTCCCTTGCAAAAATTCGACAACCTAACGACGTCACATTACAATTCAGAAATTGAGTTTATGAGAGAGAAAAGGGTATCCCATCACTTGGAAATTAAATTTACAGCAATAAGGATACAGAAGAACATATCCCAACATAAGATGATGTGAATTAAAAGACATAACAAAAGATCCTTTTAAAAGAGAGGAGGGTGAAAGGTTCCCTTACAAAATTGGTAACTTAAAAAACATACACCACATGAAAGAAGGATCATAAAATGAAGATGTAAATAACCATAAATTAAAGTATCTTACACAAAGAATACAATCATGGTCAGTACATACACCACAAAAAAGTATGTAGTGGAAAATATAGCATGAATCTCACAGGGATAAAAAGTGAGATGAAAAACCCCTTACCACGTTGTAATCAATCGAGTCGTATGACCCAAAGGTAATAACCACAAAATAAATCATATAACACCATGAATATATTCATATTCATGATAATATATATCAAAAGTGAGTACACAATACACCACATGAAATAAATATGTGGCGAACAATGGAAATCTCACTGAATTAAATGTGAGATAAGAAATCCCTTACAAAGATTCTGCAGCTTACCGTCGCCACATAAAAATTCATAAAATTAATTGGTGACAGTAAGAGGGGGTCTCTCATCATATTAAAATAAAAATTACAGTATGGTGAATATAAAATAACATCCTCCAACATAAGAACATGGAGAATAAAATAAATGACATAAAAGATAGTACTTGAAAATAAAGAGAGGTTGGATCCCTTACCTCGTGTCTGACTTGACTCGATCGTTCTTTAATCTCCTGAATAATAAAGTAAATTTAATTTATACTTGATTAAGAACCTTTTTAAAGTTTATTATTACTTTTATATCACTTGTTACAATGTTATAAACATTAATTAATCATTTAAGTTAATAGCATCCATTTTTTCAATATTTGGTACTGGAGTCAAAAATGGACATCTTATAATCACATGTTGTTCATGTGGTCAATGGATCATTATATCCAGAATGATATTCATGATTTTTATATCATATATATAATATATATCCAGTATATACATGTATTTATAATAGTAAATATCATTTAGAGGTAAGAAATTGAATGCATCATTCATAGAGATGGTAAGTCGTATGTACGCATGAACGCTACTTTCATTTCAATTTATTATTTTAATGGAAATAAAACATAATTATACATAGTTATATTATAATTCAAGTATAATATCATATATAATATCATTAACTCCATCCTTTATACATACCACATAAGTCATTAACGAATCAAATCACTTTGAGGGGGTAGTAGTCCGCACTTCTTCAAGTGACATTATCATATTTTCCTACTATGGAAACCATAAAGGAATGCTATAAATAGAAAATACAGAATCATAAAAAAACATAAACATAATATATATCATATATAAATACAGTTCCATCAAAATGGCCACCAGAGAGGCGGTTTGAGATATTTTAACAATCATCGTTTCGTGAGGTGTTAGTTTGCCATCAATAGAAACATTTTGTTCTACATCCATTAGATGAAGGTGTGTGTATGTGTAGCTTGAATCCTTATCATAAAAACATACTAGTATGTTTAGGATACTGGTTATGTTAAAAAAGAAAGTAATAAAAAGATTTTAGGTGTTGGAGAAGTAAAACAAAAGAAAACAATTTAAGAGAAACTGCTACCTTTAATTTGGGTAACTTCATTTGGTTTGAACCAAAAGGACTTCTTGAATTGCCTTCTGACTAAGGTAGTGCTTGTAGGGGGAGGATAGGGATGTAGGGAGATTAATTGGGAAGAGTTTTGATGAGGAAAATCTCTTGAGAGGTGTGAGGAATTGGTTAAAAGTTGTCTCCTTTTATATGGGGGAGGATGGGTACTTTAGCAAAGTGTGAAACTATTATTTTATTATATAATTATATTCAGTTTCTAATGGTCCAAAAATCATTAAATATGAATAAAAGATGACTCACAGTCGAAATAATATCATCTAGTCAGAATTCTACATGTTTTGGATATTATTTTAATCATTATAATCATATTTATTTAAATGATTTTTTAATGTGGTAAATACTACATCATTATTATGTCATAAATAATTTAATTTATTTGTTGTCTAAAAATTATAAAAAAATACCATGAAATAGGAAATATTTTTTTCCTTCCAATTAATATTTATAGTCGAAAATATGACTTATATAACATCATATAAAAATTAATTTTTAAAAGATTTTTGTTAGTGTCAATTTTGTCTTTACATTAAATTAATTAATCTAAATTGTCATTATCACACCCATGTGGATCAATGGGGTCCCAAAATAGACCCAAATCTGACCATGGTCGTTAATGGCTCAACCAATAAGGTTTGGACAAGTGATAAGGTAATTTTGAATTATTATAATATTCTTTTTACCTTGAATTAACCTATTTACCTTTAACCGCAATAAATAAAAGTCAAAAGTTACTATTCCCCAAAGATTATTTTCTTCTTAATGAACAACACTTCACTTCTTGATAACAACCATGTATGTCAGATTGATGAAATTCAATTCACTGAAGTGGTAAATTTTCATTTAAATGAAAAAGTAATTTTTTTTACTACCACTAAGTGGTTTCACTATTCATCAAAAATTGATGTTTTTCAGAAAAATACCAAACATTCAGCGTATTATTTATTTTATATTATGAATTCAAAAATGATATCTATTTTTTCAGATTAAAAAAATATAAGTGGAATTAATTAATTTTAATTTTAATTCCCTTTATCAAAACAAATAGCGTGTTTTTAAGAAACAATAACATTCAAAAGATTGATACTTGTTTATGTCCAATTTCAAAGTGAAATTAATTACAATGACCAAAATTGGATTAAATGGAAAATATATATTATAATTACAATTTAAAACCAATTAAAAAGATAATCTAACCATATAAATAAATTATATTAAAACTCAATTTTGAATTGAAATACAATATTTTTTATTATTCATTAGAAAATGAACTTTATCAGAAAAATTCCAAGAATTTACACAAAGTAAATTTTTATGTCCCCATTATAATGAAAGACATTATTTGGTCATATAGAATTTATTAAAGGGACCAAAATTATATTTATTGAGGGTTTTCCATTAAAAGGATGTAAATCTCCCTTTTAATGTAAATTATGCTTAAAATTAGATTCATTCACATTTTAAGCCTCTAACTTTTATTGGATAAATGTAAATACATTTAACAAACATGTTTAAACCTATTGTAGAAAGTTTTTTTCATTCCTGCCAATACAATAGCTAGGAGTTAACTACCATTTAAAATAATAATATTATATAATTAGTGTCCAACGTAAGATTTCAAAGAAACCTGTTGTTGCGTATCAGGTACACTATCGAAAATAGAAACCCATTTAAAGTAAAATTATTATTTAATTAAAAAATATTAATAAATATTAAGATTTCATATTCTTCATTTATCAAGGATGTTACATATATAAAATGATTCTCATTGGATGATCAGGCAGTAATCCACTGTACTCAAGAGGAACATTATCATGTCCCATTTGAGAGAAGTGAAGATGGTTATAGGTCATGAAGTTAATATAATATAATATTATAATATTTAATATTATAATTTTATTATATTATATTTATTCAATATAATTTAATGAGATTGAGGAAGAAATTCTATAAAAATAGTCTTTGAAGAAGGTTACCTTTTTTCAAACATTTTTTTCTTATTCTCACCAAAATACACCCTCCAATGGATTTTTGACCAAAAAGGAGAATAGAATGATGGCGGGAATTAGAGAAGTGATTTCTTTTTTGTGGAAAACCCAATTTGTTTTTAAAGGGTTATGTGGGGAGGATAGGGGTGGATTTTTATAACCAGGGGAGATAACACGCTCAGTATTTTGGAAAATAATAGTGTACCCATGCATTAAAATTTACACAAGGCTTCGAAATTTCACAAATTATATCATTATATGTTTTATGTTTTAAATATACCCTTTAAAGGGATATTGGTCTATTTTTATGTCATTTGAAACCGTATCTACTTCTTTAACCACGTTAGTAAACCCATTTTTAGCTTAGTCATGGTAATTAATTTTTACTACTTGTACTATTCATAATAGTAATAATTAAAGTGAAAATTAATATATAATATTCACTATGATGATCGCAAATATGGAATCCATTATTCCAAATTCAATTTAATTATTATGTAGAATTATATTTATATTTAAACTGATGATTTCAGGAAATATTGGTTCTCTAATGTTGAAATTCACATAAGTATATAATGTTTTAATATCAAAATACAATATGTAATTGATTCCAAAAAAATAAAATGGATTTATTAATAAATACATTACATAATTTCACTATTAAACCCATTTTATAATAATATTAACCTTATAAATTCTTTAAATAACCATATTTCAACAAAAACTAGTACTTTTTAATATTCAACAACAAAAATAAAAATTTGGACAAATTTGGACAAATTTACAAGAATAAAACAATGATAGTAGATGTTGAGAATGAATTTTATTTTTATTAACAAAATTTAAATTAGAAAAAAATACAATTTAATATGTTCCTAATTGTGATAAAACTTTTTTATGAAAAAATAGTGTTTAGGAAAATTAATTTATATTCTTGTGAATGATTTTAGTTTTTATTTATTATCAATTTATAACTAATGAGAATGATTAAATCATTTTTTCCCATAATCTATATTGTCATATTCATACCCTCAGACATAAAAACAATTCTATAACCGTCATAAGATAATATTTTAATATAGTTTAAGGTTTCATTTGGACTTGGTGTTGTATATATCGAATGCTATTAATGAAATTAATTTTATTGAAAAAGAATATATAACATAAAGCCCCAGAGTATTAAATTATTCCCTCCTTTAGAAAATTTCATTCTAAAAATTTCAAGAATCTCGACTCTTGAATATATTTTGATAGTTCTTCAAAAAATTCGTTATGTTCCCACGTCGACTCTTCTATCATGTGATTTCTCCAAAGAACCATTATGGGTCGAGTCGTAATATTCTTTAGAACTAGTTATCTATTTTAAAGAATCTAGATAGGATCCTAAAATTATGATAGTTTTGGTTCCAAATATATTTACTTAGATGTTATAACTTGTTTTGGGTGTGACATGTACTTTGTTAACATGTTTATGTGGAACACATCATTTAAATTAGAGAGAGTTGGTGGAATTTCTAAATTGTAAGAAAAAAATCCAACTCATTCCAAGAATTCCAAAGTTCCAATATACCTAGGGACTAATTTGAATTTTTTATCAAGAATTATAATAGTAATCAATTGATATAGCATTAATAAAACACCATATCATATATGAAATTCCAAATCTTTCATCTTATTATCAGCATAGCTATAATTCCTAAATTTAGCTAATTGGATAGGGTATGGAATTGTGTCTATTTTTTTTCTCCTCCACAAGTTATAGACCTATAATATTTCTTCCAAAAACATCATCCCAATAAACTAGAGTATGAAATATCTTACCATATAATGCATCATAATGTTACATTTGAATACATGAGTCGAAGATAATATTATTAGATAACTATAAAATATGTAAGTAAAAATACCACATTACTTTAAATTCTAGATATAATGACCTCAATAAGTCTTCAAAAATTTGAATAGTCCTTTTAGATATTTTATCTATTTATGGTTGATAACTATTTTGTAAATGATGTTTAGTATCAAGATCCTTCTAAACAGATTTCCTGAATATATATTTAAATTAAGGATCTTGATTATAATCAATTAAAAAATGTGATCAATGATGTCTTAAAAAGGATTAATATATAGATGTAAATTATGGTCCGAAGGAATATCATCTATTATAGGAAAGAAATGTGTATATTTTGTGAGGTAATCAATAATAACCCATATAACATAGTTATTTGTAGGATTCATTAGTTAACCTATGAAAAACATCTATTGATGTTTCATCCCATTTAAACATATGAATTGGTGTTGGTTTAATGAATCTTCTAGGATTCTCTCTTTTAGAATTCACTTATTGAAAAACTAAAAATCATAAGACGTAATCTATAATTTCCCGCTTCATGTTATCCCATAAAAAATGTTCCTTCATGTTTGTATACATATTTTATCTACCAGGGTGTATATAGAGTTTAATGTATGAGGGTCATCCAAAAATGACCTCTTCAACTCAGGTGGAGATAAAACATATAGCCTCTTTCAAAATTTCAGAAATCTATATTCAAAAATAGATTCTAGTAATTTCCCATTTTTCGAAAATTTACTTTTCTTTTGATGATTCTTATCATTCAGTTAAGGCCATTTTATCCTTTATAATAAATATGGTTTGGATATTATTTGTGAAATATTAGATGTCTCACATTCCTTAAAAATTCCCAAATCAATATTTACTATATCTATTAATAGAGGATACTCACTATTCTTTATTGTGTTTATAACTCCATGATCCATCATGCTCAATGAATACAATAACTTATTTGGTTTCCTTGGGTTATAGTGTAATTAGAAATCATAATCATTTAGTTTCTTAATCCATTCATTTTCCTCATGATGATCTCTTTATATAAAAATATTTATTTCAAACTATTTTGATCCATGTAAATGTCATATGTTTCAATATAAATATAAAGAATCCATATTTTAGATAATGGATTAAGACTAAAAATAATGGTCCAATGTTATATATTATTATTCAACAATTCTCAAGGACGTTCATTATTAAGAAATAATTTTATCATTTTTTGTAATGACATAATTGAGTCCCTTCTTAGTGGCATCAATATATGAAATAAAACCATAAGTTAAATATTGAGGATTTAAAAACAAGATCATTAACCAATATCTAATTTAATTATCCATGTATTCTTCACATTATTTTGTATATAATAAAATTAATCCATTAAAAATGAGCTTGGATAATAGTTTATCCAATTGGAAACTTTTTTGAACTAATAAATGATACCAACCTACTAAACCAAGATAACTACATACCTTGATTATGTTGGTTAGTGTAGTCCAATATTGGATTTCCATAGTATTCACATGATAATATGAGATCGTATATTTTGACAAAATATTTCCACGAAAAAAAACATACTGGATCCGAAAATGAATCATTCTATTTTTGCAGTATAATTACATTATTTTAAGAGTCTCTAAAATTATTCTAATTTTATTCTAATGATCATCATAGCTTTTGGAATCACCAAGATATCATCAGTGAATACAACAAATAATATATCCATATATTCCTTAAATACATTTTTCTTCATATACATAAATTCAAGGAGGAATTATTAAATCCAAATAGAATTACTGTAAATAGATAATGTCCATACAATTATTAAAATGATTTGTCTGGGATATCTTCCTTCTTTACTAATAATTAATGGTACACATAGTTAAGTTCAATTTTAGAATAATATTTAGCTCTGTGAAGTTGATCGAATAATTCATCGATGAGAGGTAGGGGATACATGTTATTTATCATAATATCATAAATTTCAATAGAATAAACTGACATTATCTTATGTATATATTTCATCTCAATAAAAATAATAGGGGAACCCAATGTTGGAACAATTGGGTGTATAATTACCTTATTGCACAAATCCTCTTGTTATTTACTTAATAAAACTAACTCCAAAATTAATATTCTATAGGGAGTATTTGATATAGATCTTAAAAAGGGATTAAATCAATAGAAAACATGTCATCACACTATGGAAGATATCTATGAAATTCCTCATGAAATACATCATTTTGTTTTTATATAATAGGTAGATCCTCAATTTTAAGATTAAATTTTACAATCATGTATTATTTCTTATATTATTTATAATGAATATTATTTAGAAGATGTATTAGGGTGGATCTATAAATGAATCAGTTGATGAAGTTATACATATAAAAATCCAAATACTTGTATTTATCACATATCATAACATACTACACTTTTAAATAGTTTTTTTGTATCATATTTGGAAATCCAGTCCATAAAAAAGATTATGTCAACAATAAGTGTAGTTATAATAATAAATTCAGAAAATAGAACATGTTTGTGTTTAATTATGGAAACTGATTAAAACACACATGTTGTGGAAATAATTCCAATAGGATTATTGACTAATAACTTCAATCTCAAAAAACTATAAAAGTATCTAATTTTATAAACTAAATTGGATGATATAAAACAGTGTGAGAATACAAAATCAAAAAAAAAATCATTTGATAAATTTAATGTATGATTAATGTACCTTCTACCATGACATTTAAAACATTATCCTCAGCATTTGTGATTTCATAAGATAGTCCTTAAGGAATTATAATTTTTTGGGGTGCATTTCCTTTCCGCATGGGAATATAATTTTTATAACTCACCATATCCATAAAATGGAATAACTACAAATATGTAGATTCTTTCATTCCTATGATATCATGAGCTTTATATCCCATTTCATCATGCATTTAGTAAACTCCAATCCAAAATAGAAATGTTCCATGGTGTTTATTTCCATATTTATTATACGATTTCAATTCCACTCTCCCCTACATCAATTTTTCAAAATTTCCATTTATTGAGTTCTAATTATCCCCTTACTATTTTTTCCATTAAATTTTATTAGACATATAAATTTAATTCTCAATATTGTTAGAACATGAGTCTATGCCCTTATATTTTGATAAATGTAGGGAGACAAGTTCCCATTGAAGTAACATCATAATACTATCATATAAATAATTAATCAATCTCTTTTAATTGTGTATGTAATATGAATTATTCATTACAATACTTTTAATGATGGTTTCAAACATGGAATCATTATCCTCTTCCTTTTTTCTCAAACTCTCAAATTTTCTCTCCATGACTAATCAATCCATGTGAGGAAAATACTATTACATGAAAATATACTTATAATCATTCCATTCAATTCATTTTTATTTACATCTTATCCATGGTGTTTTAAATAATTGATAACCATTAATCTGCATCAATAGAGATATAAGAAATGACCACGACTACCTTATAAAATTATTTACATACTAAGTAGATAAACATTTTATCTAATTAACTAATATATTTCTTCACTAAAAATAGATTTCAAGTCCCATTAAATTATGAAGGTTGCTGATTTATGAAGAATTCAAGCATTATTAAAACATGTTGTTGATCTGTAGGATTCTATGTAGGGGAAAGGTTATTTCTCATAACCTGAACTAGTTTCCCCATTATTTTTATAATATTTTCACCACCATATACCACTCTATATCTATATTTATCTTTATTATCATTTCCATGTGGGGAACCCCTACATGTATTATAGGAATTAATACATTTCCAATTTCCTTATCTTATAGAAATTTCAGAAAAAATGGAATATACTATATTATAAAATAACTTTATAACAGATAATGTATAATCCCAAAACTAGTGAATAACTTATCATAAATTAAAATTTTATGGATAACTAATCAAAAAATAATAAACATTGATTACTTGATAAAGAATTGAAATCATATATTTCATTTAGAATCATCTTAATGTTTTGTAAATAATTTGTAAAATAACTATATTATATACCCTAGGAGTGAGAAAGTAGGTACGTTATAAAGTTTATTATCTTGTTCTAGGTAAATATTGAGTCAACACCACCATTCTATTTTCATACATATTATAGGTATGTACTTATTTTCAATAACCACATCCCCTTGTTGTATCTACACAGATATGTAATCCTAGAAATCAAACATTATCAATACCTTAATAAAAAGTTTTGATGTTATCCCATAAATATAATCAAACTCATACATAGTCATCAGGATATGTTCTAAAATCAATATTTTCCTAAATCTATTTTCCAATGTTTCTAATAAACATCTATTATACCAACTATAAATAACCCTACCCTAGTAGCCCAAATTCATTAGTTACATTATTACATTGGCACTATATACATGGAATCACATCCCAAAGGACCAAATAGATTAATAGTATTGTTAAACTATGTAAATACAAGAATATAAAATTATAATTAAAAACATGAAATTAAAAAATGTATTATCTTCATGTTCATCATTATTCCACTACCAAAACTAAATATATCAATCATAATATATGAATTGGAATGAAACATAAAGAAACATAAGAAACGTGTGAGATCCAATTCTCAATAATGGTATGTGTGTAGAGGAATCTAATATCAATTAATAAGTCATGATCAATATGTCAATGTAATAACTAAAACCCATTCCTTTAAATCAATATCTAGAGTATAATATCGAATGAATAATTAATGATCAAATAACGAAATATAAATAATTACATAAACATTAAAAATATCATAATATATTTTAACTAATCAAATATTAACATTTTAAAAAAATTAATAACCACTTAATGGTGAAATCTATTATTCTATATGTCATAAACATACTATTAAGGCTATATTCCATGATATCTTACAAAAATAGTAAAGTCCTTTTCAAAATACCAAAACAATTCTGTCTTAAGAGACCTACTAAAGCATAAAAGGTATATTGTGGTCCTCACCCATCACTTATTAAGTGTAATTACTTCCTTATATAAAAGTCCTGAAACATAATAATCACAAACATTCATATTGAAAAACTATCATATGAAATGTTAAAAATTCCTCAATCAATAAACATTATCACAAACTATTCAGAGTAATGTGGGAAATGGTATTAATATATTAAGTACATATTAAAATTATCATAACTATTATAGATAAATAATTATGATGGTATATTGAAAACATAACCCAAGTGTAGTGAATTTAAAATAAGGGTTGTTGAAATTAATGAAAAAATTTCCTAAAAGGATCATTCAAAACATTCTTGGGGAAAATAAATGATTCAATTTCAAAATCATCATTCAAAAGATTAAAAGTATCAACAATATTATTTAAAAAAATTTATTTGAAAATATAATTTGTAATTAATTATTTAACACAATGATGGTGGGTAATTTGATTCAATCCATATATGTTAAAAACATTATTTTCACATTATTGTAAAAAGTGCCTCACTTAGAAAATGACAGGAATATTCATTTTTACCGATTTTTCAAAATTCAAACACTGTTAATAATTACTTTTAAATGTAATATTATAATATTAAAAAAATTAAACATTTTTATAAATCATTGATATGGTTGGAAATAAATTGTTTACTTATGAGGGAAATAATTGTAGTTTTTCCTAAAAACATTTCCTCAATCATTTCAAGCACCAAAGGGTCAAAAAATGGTAACATTATATGAAAATTTCATTAATAAAAAAGGAGAAGAAAATATTTTGTAATTTATATAAAATATCAACTAATTCCACCAATGTATAATTTAATGAAATATTATCGAATAATACCGATATTGTGATACAAATCCTTATCACATTGGTATCTTTTGAATCTTCACCACCATGAATGAGAGATCAACAAATGGATACATAAATACAAATAATTTCTATTATAATTATCATAAAATACATTCATGGGTAGTATATAAACAACTCAAAAGTTAAAAGTGTGCAATATGGAGTGTATCTCAAAAATGTAACAAGTGAGATGAAAATCCCTTACATCTGGTATGAGCTCCATTTTATAAGTCTAATCCTCATGTATTTCAGTTTTTTTAAATATAATCAGGTTATAATATATCCATATGAAAATTTATAATATAATATATGAACTATTTGTGACATATTTTCATCTCCTTTTTAATAAAAAATCATTATCACCATTGATTCAGGTGTTAATTCCCATGTTTTTCTATACATGTATGTAAGGAATGTTCGAGATCATAAAGATAAGATATAGTTTCAACATATCAAAAATAATATCAATTTCAAAAATAAAATTATTTTATTAGATAAATATTTTTAATCATTATTTAAATTTTAACATGGATAAGGGATCACCTCACTTAATGGAGAATGTTGGTTGTATGTACACAGGAGCGACATTATCATTAACTTAACAGGATATATAATAAAGATGTGGATAATAAAATAATTTTAAAAAATCAATAAAATATCATATTAATCGCATATAGTTATTAAAGTTATCTTTTTTTAACATCAATTTAATGAGTTAATGGAAAATGAATCGATTCTCTTTGTGAGTCGGTAGTCTGCTGAACACACGAGCAATGTTATCATACATTTTAATGACTAGAAAATTAGAATGAATATATGATATTGTCATGAACCCAATCTGGTTTCCATCATAACTGACACCCGACCCGGCATGTGACATGTCCCAAATTGCATTCCCAATCCCCATGGGTAGGCATAAGTTCCTTGGTATCATAAACTAAAAATTGGGAACGATTTACCTCGGTTTATATACGAAAAACAACAAATTAATCCAATAAAACTAATCTGAATTTTTCCAACATAATCCACTTTTAAAAAAATTCATAATTTAATAACACAATTTAAAACAATGTTAAAAGACCATAATAAAGTTAAAAAACAAAATATGACCATCCAAAAACCTACTCATGGGAAGATGAACCACCATCAATCCATCTCTACAACACTTCATCATGAAGGACCGCTAAAAACTCAAACCAACGACACAATAGTTGTACACAAACCCGCAACAAGAAAATAATCCAGAAAACATAAACCCAAATTTTTAATTAGGTTGTGATAAAAATCCCAATATGATACCACTACTACGAGATTCAATGTAGTAAACATTCAAATACAAAACAAGTGTGTTTTGATAAACAAGAAATTCTAGTTACAATTTCCAAAGGATGTAACTTTAAATAAATATAGTTTTCAAGTTGGATATTTTATAGAATAAACACTTTTACTTAAAATACTAATGGTAATGATTTTTTTCCATCCAATCACACCATAGGCCAATGGTAAGAATAAATAATCCAATAAGCACAAGCAATGGGAAATAACCCTGAGGCCCTAGCTCACCATGGGTCCCACGTACCTCGTATCTTCGTGAAAGTAACCATCAAAAATTTTCATTCTCATAATGATCCACTGGTAGGGAAAATACTCATAAACTAGTGCCCCCCATCATCATAAGCATAGTTACGTTATTGTTGTAAGCATTGAACTTGCTACATGAAACTGTGGCCAAACCCCACGAGATCACTCGCATTCTAGTACCCATCCATCAACCTAGATACCCATGTTTCCCTCTTGTGCTCAAACAGTCTCAAAAAGCCATGAAATATAATTTTCCCATTAAAATTACAGTTCCACATCAAACAATAAACAAACATACCACATGAATACAACACAAGTCACATAATCCCCCTTTTCTTTCAAGTTGGTTTTGAAATCAAACTTTCACCAAAATAGCCAACAATACTTTTCATATCTCTTCAACACCACAACAAATAAATTAAGCATTTTAAAAAAAAAGTACATGTTCATTCAAAAAACATAACATCCCACACACAAATCCTATATAATACACTTTTTACCTTTATAATCATTTTATCATCAAAATCACATGAAATAGTCCACCAACAAGTTTCTCACCCACATCACAATTAAATAAAACATTCCAGCAAGTTTTAAAACATTCTAGAAAAGTTTTAAATCTTCTATCACCATTATACCTTTAAAAACCCATATTAAGTGAATAAAATGACCAAAACTGTGTATGTACATCATTTTCCCTTGTTTTTTAACTCACTAAAACATTATTAATTTTCATAAAACAAACCCAATGTGTGTAACAATGTATTCACGCCAAACCCATTTCAAAACCCTCTACCAAGGTCAAAACCACACCCATATCACTAAAAACGGAATTATCAGCCCTAAAATCATTTATTAAACCACTCTAAAGTTTTATGAAGTTACCTTATATAATTCCAGAAAAGATAAACATGAAAAAAACACATTTTCATAAAACACCTTCAAGAAGTATAATAACATTTTACATGTTAATCTCATTCAAAAAAACCTTTTGAGGGTGAAATGAAACTAAGGAATTACCCAACAATAATTGGAATCCCCTTTCAACAACTAATAAATCATCTTCACATTTTATAAGACTACCACAAAATATATCACTAGAGTTGCATTTGAAAAATAGACAACTTCATGATAAAAATGTAACATTAATACAAAATACTTTACTAATGCTAACAAAAATGGTTTCTTCACCACAGAAAACATGTGAGGAATAAGAAAATGAGTAAATAAAAAAATATAACTCACCAATAATTTTTTACACATGAAACCACTTACATTTTGAGTCGAAACCCCCAAATCATGGTGAAGAACTTCAACTGCACCCACATCTCACAATAAGGGAGTGATATCAAGACCTAGACCACAATATTTTAAAAAAAATACAAAAAATAAAACCCTATGTTATAACTCTATATTATATAAATTAGTAACTTTAAGAAATAATAAATAAAACAAATGTAATATGGAATAAACCAAGAAGGAATTTTCATACTTGAAAGATCTCCAGGTTTCTCCACAAAACCCCCCCTCAAAAATGAGTTCCATGGGAGGTTTGAAAAGCTTGGAGGCCTCCCATGGATTATGGGGTATAATAGGGGATTAATGGGGAAATTTATGTTAATTTATGAGAGGGGAAAATTGGAATTTCATAAGTATTTTTAATGACTAGGACACCTTGCACTATTTAGTAAACTGTGCAGCCTAACCGTGCAGCCTATTCTGGCAACCCAAACCCAATCCATTCACGTCAAATTTTATTGGTGTACAATGGGAAACCAAGGGGGTAAAATAGGAAAAGTATATGGGAGAAATTTACAAAAATAAACTATCCTCTTCACCCCAAAACACATCCAAATCAAGGGTACAAACCACCTCAAAACGTACACAACAAGTGGTTCCACTAGGCATGTCACTAATCAAAATCCAAAACCCCACAACCTAATACCGTAAATTTGAAAATAGAAGAGTAAAATTTAGATCCAAGACCCCCAATAATATGTTCACTAATCAATAACATAGGAGACACCAATATTTCAAACTCAAAATACCCAGAAAACAAGAGAAAGCTAAGAACTGAAAGAGGAATTCAACAAAAGAATGGAATTGAAAATCCACGTCTAAGAATTCACCCCACCATTATTCTTTCCATCCCAGGAAAGCTTCAAAAAGTCCAAACAGAAAACTAAAACCAACCAATAAACAATATGCGCACCCTTTCCTTTTTTCCCACAAAGTCCAAAACACCTCCAGTGATCAATTAAATAAGGAATACTCTCACAAACCAAAACATATATCACTTATGAGAAATGACCAAGAACATTCAGGTGTTATCCCAAAATAAAACTCCTCAAACACAATCCAAACAAGATTCCATCAATTTTCCTGAACGAACAACAATAACAAACAAGGTTACACTTACCTTTCTTTAACCATACCGTTGGGGATTCTCAAATTCCAACGTTTACCTAAAGTAGATGTTGGTAATTGGATTGCTCCCAAAAAGACTACCTACTGCCAAACCGAGACCAAGTACCAATATGAGATAATAGTATGGGGAGACACAAATAGGCTCCCCACTATAACATACAACTCAATTTTTTTCCGAGATAGTATCAGGACACTAAAAGGGGGAGGCCCGAATGGACTCACTCGAATAAGGGGTAAACTTCCATTCTAAATTTCTAAAGGATCACACATGAGAATAATAGTGGGTATCCCCACCAAAAAAACTAACAATCTTTATTGACCAATATAGATCGATATAGGAAGAACCCAAATTTAAAGAGTTGGGACGATCACATGATAAATCTACATAGTTCTAGAAACCGTGCGCTAACTGTGTGGATCCTTCCTCTTTCATGGTATTCTAGGGCATGGATTCCACTAATTATGTGGAAACCATTTTCTCAACCTGTCTAGACAAATTCTTAAGCATATTCCAAAAAATCAATTGAAACCAAAGGGGAAAAGCATGAAAATGGGAAATAACATGGACACACGTCCCTCTACCACTTCCCACTGAATGTGAACAATAGAAGAAGTATAACGACAATAGAGGTTAAATTTCTTGTAAAATTTTATATTGAGGTTATGACTTTCTACAAGGGCTTGAATGAACCTGGGATTTCCTCAGACTACACGCCATATTCTCCCCTAGACCATTGGATCGAGTTCAAGGTATTGAAGCATCTTCAGCCTCACAGTTAGGCTTTTGAAACCCCTGAACAGATCTTCTTCCTCCAGTGCTACAAGAAACTATACCACAATCCTCGATATGTTTACCAAGACATGAATCATTCCAAAATCACCATACCATAACCTGAAATTTCCCTGAAACAATGGATTAGAAAATTCACACACAACACATCAAGTTTCTTTGGGTGAGAAACAACAGAAGGAACAGACACATCAAATCTCCTTCTTCTAAAATATAGGACTTTGATTTTTTTCCCAAGGGATTCATACTCCCATCATAACAGAGACACATGAAGGATCGTACAACCATCACCTTTATTGTAAAATGAGAACCCGACATTGCAAGGCTTCATTGAACATGACCATTTTAACTGATAGAAACCATACAAGGAAGGGGAACTTATGACAAGTCCCCAAACAACACACAATCCCCAAAAGTGGCCATAGTAAACTCTCATGGCCAGATTTCCAACACCGGTGTTTTAACGTGAACTCCTATATTAATGAAGCTATGATGGACCTAGAGGCCCTTTTAGACACCATCCACCCTAACAAACCCAGACTACTTCCACCTTCGACGAATCAGGTAACATAAGAAACTAGGGTCTCTTTCAAAATTCCAAGAGCACACTCCCACTACAAGAGGATACACAAAAACAGAAAGGAAAGGTTGTATACTCATTTTATAATTCTTGATAAAATATTCTTTATATTGATCAACTAGGGGAATTTCCAACTACGAAACAATTCAGGTTGCACTTTTGTCATGCACTAACTGTTAATGATGGTGTAACTTATACATAGAGTGAACCTAAGTACCAAATCAAGTGGTTCTATTGGTCAATACATTCCACAAATCATATCCAAACACATGAAGGGAACCACTGTAAAGGAATCATGATTCATTTCTCATAAGTGACCACTAACAGTCCCTTCAGCCCATCTCACCCACCAAAAACCAACCCAAAACACTATTAAAACAAGAGCGGTTCTTTTAGTAAAAACATCCCACAACATACACATTTCAAAAAGATCATAAAACACACAATCCAAAATTGGTTATCAATGGATCATGTTTTTCTTTAAAAACATTTCATTTAAAAGAAATGGTACATCAGTTATTGTATCCACCAATGGTACCCAATGGGCCTCACCCATGCATGTTTTTTTCCCACACCAGAAACCGTCCTGATATCCATCCCACAGTCATCCAGCTAGTCCATTAACCATCCAACATCCCATATATCCCCATGCATGTGGTTTCTCACAGAAATACCAAAGTCTAAAACAAATTTTTTTTTCCACTTTTCAAAATAAAAACAATCAACCAATACATCTTTTTCCTCATGACCTAAAACCACGAAATCAAAACCCCAATAATTCAATTGAATAACTGTTTTCAATTCATATAATTAAATTTCAGAACAAATAATCCCATTAATACACCTTGAAATAATTTAGAAAAATATATTTGGAACACTTTTTCAAAACTATCATCAACATAATTTCTTATATTCAAAAGAGGTGTAAACACGCGATTTTAAATTTCAAAACTATTATGAAAATTGAGTTATAATATTTCATAAATCTAACCATTCCCTCTTTATTAGGAAATAATTTCATAAAAACATAATGCCTCTTAAAATCAAGTAATTTTTCCTTTATAACCAAACATCCAAGAAATCAAAACTAAAGAACACTAGGCATTGCGAGAGGAAACTAGATTTAGTGGGTGACATGGACATATGGTTGGTGTCCATACTCTAATAACATCACCCTCATAGAGAGTGTTTGATGGAATTATCCCTAGTTCCACATGGAATTCCATGCCCTATGATCTCAATGAGACCATTAACCCAAATATATTTTTATTTCCCCTAATCATCATCAAACCATGAAAACCAAAGGACTAAAAAAAATCCTAACATCCCCTAAAAACTAGAATCCTCTCATGAGGTGTACTAGCCAGTCTCAATACCCATAATAGGAATGTAATTTCCCGAAAATCCTAACTCTGGTATATCCTAACTGTTCCCCCAATAACATTATCCAAATCGTTAACTTGAACCTCCTATGATACCATTTTTTTATGAACTGAATCTGGTCACCATCAAAACCAGCACCCTACCCAATCCGTGGAAATTGAAAAAGGGCATTCCCAATAAAAATGGGTAAAAAAATGTGCTTGGGGATCATAAAATGAAAATTGGTAATGATTTAACTATGTTCATAAACATAAAACAATAAATGAATCCAATAAAATGAATTTGGATTTTTCAAACATAACCATCCTTTCAAAAATTTATGAAATGAATTACACAATTTAAAACAATGTTAAAATACCATTACAAATGTACAAACAATATGTGACATCCCATGAACCTCCTATAGGAAAGAGGCAGCACCTTCAAGTTATCTCCACAACACTTCATCATGAAGGACTGCTATAAACTCGAACCAATGGATCAATAGTTGTACCCAAACCTGTGAAAACAAAATAAGAAAGTCTACATATACCCAATGGTGTAAGTAGAGTGTGATCTAAATCCCAATATTTTACCACCACTAGGAGATTACATCTCATAGAAATTCCAAGAGAAATACTTTCAAGGATTGGTAAACAAAAAATGCTAGTTACTATTTCTGAAGGATGAAACTTTAATTAAAAATAGTTTTTAAGTTGTCTATATTAAAAAATCAACACATTTAAATCAAATACCAATGTTAATGATTTTTTCTGCTAATTATACTATATGTTAATTGTAATAATTATTCATCCAATGAGTATAAGTAATTTTAAATAACCGCTAGGCACTTGTTTACTGTGGGTCCCACATACCTTGTATATCGGTGAAGGTAACCATAAAAAATATTTGTTCTCGGGCACGATCCACAAGTAGGGAACATAACCATAACCCATTATCCCCATATCATTATCATAATAGTTTAGTTGTTGTTTTCAGTGTCTAAATTGATATGTTAAACTGAGGCCAAACCCCAAGGGATCACTAGCGTTATAGTACACGTCCACCCACCTAGATACCCAGGTTTCCATCTTGTTCTCAACCCAATTAGACAATGCATGAAATATAATTTTCAAATAAAAATACCACTTTTACATCACACATTCAACAAACATCCCCAATGCATATCACACATGTCACAAAATTCAACTTTTCCTTCAAATTGGTTTTGAAATCCCACACACACCAAAATAGCCTACAATAGTTTTCAAATTTCTTCAACTCCTCAACAAATCCTTTAAAAAAATTTAAAAAACATTTAAAAGGTGATACAAATCACATAACAGTCCACACACACATTCAAAATAATACCATTTTTAACTTCAAAACCATTTAATCTTCAAACTCACATGAAAACATCCCACAAATATGTTTCTCACCCACATCACAATTTAATAAAACATTTCTGAAAGAAAAAAAGAATTCTAAAAATGTTTCAGATCTTCAATCACCTCATTACCTTTAAAAATCCCATATTATGTGAATACAATCTCAAAAACAATACGTGTAAATGATTTTCCCACTTTGTTTAACTCACTAAAACATTTACAATTTTCATAGAACAGCCCCATGGGATATAACATTGTGTTTCACACAAAACCCATTTCAAAGCCCTCTTCCAAGGGAAAAACCACAGCAATACCACTCCAAAACAAAATTGGAATATCTAGAAACATTTATTAAACCACTCTCATGTGTTATAAAATTACCTCAAATAATGCCACAAAAGATACACAGAAAAAATAGACACATTAATAAAATAACATCAAGATGTATAACAAGGTTTTACACATAAAACCCATTCAAAAACGCCCTTTTGAGGCCCACATGGCCCTAAATCATTACCCAAAAATAATTTTCACCCCCTTTAAACAACTAATGAATCAAAATCACATTTGAAATTACTATCACAAAATATATCTCATGAGTTAGACAGCAAAAAATGAAACTTTAATAATAAATGCATTACTAATGTTGCCAAAAATGGTTGTTACACCACACACAACGTAAGAGGAATATGAAAAATGAGTAAATACATAAGGTTAACTCAAAAATAATTGTTTACAAATTAAACCTCTTACCTTTTGAGTCCAAACCCCCAAATCATGGTGTGAAACTTCAACTGCACCACCGTCGCACCACAAGTGAGTGAAATTGAGACCCAAACCACAATATTTGACCAAAAAGACACCAAATAAAATCCTAGGTTCTAACCCCAACTTCTAGAAATGAAGAACTTCAAGAATTAGGAAATAAAAATAATGGAATATGGAAAAAACCCGGAAGCAATTCACTTACATGAAACATCTTGAGATTTCTCCACCAAATCCTCCATCAAAAATGAGTTTCATGGGTGGTTTGAAGAGAATGGTGGCATCCCATGGCTGTTGGGTTGAATGGGGGAATAGAATGGCAGATTATAATTATTTTTTGGGAGAAAAAATTGGAATTTAAAAATAATTTTTAATGGTTTGGACACCTTTCACGGCTTCTATTCATTGTTTAGTAAACTTTGCGGCCTAACCGTCCTGCTTGTTTTCGCCATCCAAATCTAAGACATTATCCTCCAATTTCAAGGGGTTACAAGAGGGAAACCATGGGGGTATATATTCCATGTATAGGCGATGAGGTTTCAAAAAATAAACCATACTTTTCACCCCAAAACTCATCCAAATAAATGGTACAAACTACCTCAATAACTTACTATATAAGTTGTTCCAACAGGAGTGTCACTAATCCAACTGCAAAATACCAAAAACAAATACAATAATTTTGACAAAATAATAGGGAAATTTTCATACAAAACACCAAAGACTATGGTTATAGATCAATAACACAAGAGACACAAAAATTTAAAACTTGGAAACTAAGAGAAAGCTATGAACCGAAACAGGATTTGAACCAAACCATGGAATTGAAAATCCAGGTGTGACAGATATTATAATTTAGTATTTATAATTATATAATTAGTATCATATTTAAATATTATATCCAAAATCATTCCCAAATGTCAGAGGTTTGTATTTAAAATATGTCACATTGGTTTGTGAGGTGGTAGTTTTTCGTACACATAGTCGACATTATCAACTCCCATTTGAGGGAATATAATATAGATATAAGTTATAATAGTGAAATCATAATAAATCCATTTATTTTATATATGTTGTGTATTATTTCATCCTTATTTTATATGAATTTAATGAGTTGGAGGATGAAATAAAATAAAAAAAATGTCGATGAATAATGTTACATATTCTTTAGAAAACGTCTTTAAGTTTGAACAAAAATCATTCTTCTTTAGGAATTCTGAAAAAAATGTCATATAGGATAATATTACAGAATAATGGAACTCATTTGGCCAATTAATGGATGAACCAATGTGTATTGGATGTGTTAATATTGGATGAGATGGGGTGATCTTTTATAATAGGGGGAAGGACACACATTGGTTTTTTTTTTGATAATTGCATTGTGAACCCACATTACAATCATGGAGAAAGAGGAAATAATTTATCAAATTATGAACATATAGTTAAAGGCCAAAATATGACCATACAATGTGTTTTGGATATGTTTTTGCTCATTTTAACACTTCTCTTCTTAGTATAACCTCCTTGAAACCCATTTTTACCAAAACGGTGATCATTAATTTTTACTATTTTTAGTATTTATTATGGTAAAACATTATGTTTACCTTATTATATGATATTTATTATTATTATTAGAAATATTGAATCCATTTTTCTAAATTCAATTAAGATTTTTGGTATAACTCAATTTAAAATAAAATTGTAAGCACAACGAGAAGTATTTTCTCAAAGAGGAAAATATTATACGTATGTAGATTTTTAATATGAAAATTCAACACGAAATTAACTACAGTGACATAAATAATATTAATTGACATGTAACTTATCTATGTTAAATGTTAAAACCATTTTAAAACATTATTTTACATATAAATTCATTAAAAGGGAATAACATATTTTCAATTAAAACCATTATATTTCACTATTTGTCCGAAAATTATCCTTTTCAAAAAATCATAAAAAAATTAACACAAAAATAAATTTAAAATTTTTATTATTAAAATTAAAATTATTTTTTCAAATAAATATTCCATGATGTGTAAATATTAATTTTATTATAATTTAACAATTATGATGAAAAATAATTTTAAAAAATATATTCAGAGAAACATTTAATTTTTTTCTTTTAAATGGTTTTATTTTTATTTATAATCAATTTTGAGCTAATGAAATTTTTTTAAAAAAATTCATTAAATAGATATTCATGTCCATACCTTCCAATCAAACATCAATGTTATAACTGTTCTATAATAATATTTCAAATGATTAGTGTGATTCTTTTGGACTCTGTGTTCTGTGTATCACAAGCTATTTAAAAAAATTAAATTTATTAAAATCGAATATATATCATAAATTATCAAGGTGTTTCATATTAAAATATATAAAAATGTAAAAATGTCGAAATTCCATCTCTATAATGATATTAAATTAAATGTGGGAAGAGAGAGAGAGAGAGACATCTGAAATAAATTTCAAGAAGGGCTGTTGTAAGTAACATTCTAGGATTTCATTTAAATGAAAATCAGTAAATAATATATTTATGAGATATATAATGGAAACATTATAATCATTAAATATTAAATTCATAAATGGGAAAATGAAACATAACATGAGCTATTCTCATTAAATTCAATAATTATAGACATAAGTGTGAATGTTAATAGTAATTATTGAGGTTCATTTTAGTAAATATGAAACATTCAGTTTTTTTAAATTTAATGAATCATTTAATATAGAAAAAAAAATTTGGCTTCATCGAGAATAGAATAAAAAAATGAAAATTACTTGATAATTTTTAAAATAATGATGTCTCTAGAATGATATAATTTATCTATAATTGAATTGATATGTTTAGTGTTGGATATGATTTATTTTAGAATCCATATTTTCATTGGTATAGAAGTTATAATGTATAATTCCATTTATAAATAGTTTTTTTCTATATATTTTTGTTTATTTAAAAACATTTATATAGATGAAAAAATATGATATAGTATTTCTTCTATTAACTATAGATAATTTTATTCCATGATGATAGATTCAATTTTTCTACATAATAAAAAATTTATTTGATATTATACATTTTGTTGATAATATTTATATATTATACTTTCTATGATTTTTATGACATTAGTTTTCCTTTATTTTGATCGTTAATTTATTTTCCAGAGGATGTACTTTTTTATTTTCCCTTGGGACAATGAAGGTTTTTTATTTGTTATCAATATTTTTTGATATAATCATTTTGAGTTAAGATATATTATTTTTAAATAAAAAATTCTAAGTATAGAGGTCTTTATATATCAAGCGTATGTTCATGGTGGTTTGAATTGTTGGAGATGTATATAAAGAAGCTCTAAAAACTAATCATATGTTTTTATACTGTTTGTTCATTATAGTTACATCACATTGAAAAAATAGAAATAATGATCAAAGATTAGTTGAGTTTTAAAGTTATAATAATGAATTTGAAAAAGGAATTGTCTCATGATATTGAAGATTCAAGTGATGCCTTAAGGATTTTGAGTTTACAAGAAGACAAAGCATTGGAAAAGGAGAAGATAAAAAACCAGATGATTTTGAGGTTGTAGAAAAAGAATAAAGTACATTCAATTTAGTATTAATTTACTGATCATGACATAAAGCCCCAAAATTTGAGATATTTTATATGAATAATGAGTAACTAATGTATGACAATAAGATGATTCTGTAAAATTGAATGTGTATAACCATGAATTTTGAAGGCTGGTATTGAGTATATTGCATGAATAAGTTTGTCCAATGTGAGGGTGGATTAGATAGAGACTATAATAAGGACATGATTCATGTTGGAGATAATTTGATGTAATAAAGACTGTAAAATATTTATATACATTGATTATGAGGCATAAAAAAAATATTCACCGTGTGAATTTCATATAATTATATTCACAGGAATATTTCGAGTAAATAAACATTGTGAAATCACATTTATTTGGTTAATGGTGAGATTGATGTTCAACAAGTTGTTTCTATGAATTAAATTTTAGGATTATATATGATATCTAGGGATGGGTCCAGGAATTTTGAAACTAATTTTCATGGAGGCTTTTATGAAGTATAAATGATGATATGATTGGAATACTTTAATGATTTTGGAAAAAAAAATCTTGTTAGTAGGAGTTTAAAAAATTGATCCCTAAATTTCCCTACTTTAATCACAAAATTTATGGTTACATGATGTGGGAATATAGTTCATTAAAAAAATTTTTTGGGGATGTAATTACCCCCATTAATTTAGATCTCGTTTGGGTGAAGAAAATCAATGAGAATTTGAACCACATTCATTTGGAGAAGGATCTTAGAGTGTTTAGTTTACTAGAAATAGAGGTCTTTAAATAACATATTTAATGATATTAAATTTAATAAAGTGATTTTTGTGAGAAAAATACACTTTTATAATTATAATGATCAAATAATAAGCTATAATTCGTTACTTTTTTGGAACACATTTATTGTTTTAGTCAGTAATCTTATGTACGGGATGGACAATAGGGTAAATGTAGATCTCTTCTTTCTACACAATGATTATTGATTGATCATTTTATAAAATACGTGACTCAAAAACTTGAAGCAAAATAAGATGTACATTCTCGAATTTTTGATGAACCTTGTAAAAATATGTGTAAATTAAAATATGATTTGATTTATTATATATGGTGAAAGAGATTTTTTTTTCAATAACTAATCATATACATAAAAAAGTGTCATATGTTAACCAGAATGTTTTTTATTATTATTAAAATTAAACCACTAATTAAATACCCCAATATCAAGTCTTCAACCCATTCATTGGTATCACAGGAGGTGTTATAGAAGGTTCCCTCAATTTTTATTGGTTTAATTCATTAAATAACATAAATTCAGTTATCAATTTGTTTCCCGTATTTTATGGGGAAAAAATTCAAGGTTGAAAAAATTAGATTATACCATATATCTTACCTCCTAATTTTTTAATATTTTATTATTTTACATAAGTAATTACATCATGAAAAAATTGAAGCTATGAAATTTGTAAAATAATGTAATGTGGAAATAAATGGTATTGTTTAGAATGAAATTCAGAAGTATTTTTTAGAGCAAGTTTTAACCATGGTAATTGGTCCTCAATCATACAAGGGAACATTATAAAATATGTAAAGTATCATTGATGTTAATTTTAGTTTTAATGGATAAAAAATAAAAATATTTATATATTAGATTCAAGACACGGTGGTGGGTAAGATAGAAACCATAGATAAATTCTTAATAATAGTAAAAAAATATTCAGTAACATCAGATGATTTAGATAAACTTTCAATGACTAAAACATTATGGTGAAATTTATGAGGATCTTCCCAGATATATTTAATCACAAAATGTCAAAATTTAAAGATATATATTAATGAAATATTTATGAACATCAAAATAGTCTTATGGAAGATGAAAAAAGGAAGGACTTGACATTTAATAAAATATCTATAGAATAGTTTAGTTTCGAATCTATGGGAAAAATCAAACATAATGACCCACTATTTGGATTTTAAAAGTAAATATAAGAAAATAAAAATGGTGATATGATTCAATATGAAGATAATTGTTTCTATCTATCATAATTTTAAAAAGGCTTAAGGGAATTAAATTGGAATTATTTTGTTGATATGTTTCTACTGTGGTGGGATTGAGGATTTAATTGTCAATTTCCCCAAGAAGAAAATAAATGAATTTGGGGAATATGAGACTTATAAAAAACCACATATGAATATTTTAAATTAATATATAAAAGAAATTATGTGCAATTTCATAAACATCATTGTGCATGTAAAAATGAAGGAATCCTCAATTAAAGAATAAAAAGAATAAGATTGTGAAGTTACCAACTTTGAATATCTTTTTATATATGAAATTCATTCATTTTTTCAGAAAAATTATAATCTAATGAAAGAGAATCACTCATTGAAAAAGAAAAAATAAAATAAAATTTAAAGTGGAGAATATTCTCTCCTAAAAAATAATTCATAAATTTTGGAAATTAATAACCCAAAACTAAAAATGTATGAACCTAAAGAAACATAACAGATAACATTAATAAGCCTCATATAGTAATAGATAAATTATTAAATTAATGATCAATATATCCTGAAGTTGAATAAATTATTTAAAAAATTAAAATTGATTTCTTCATAGCAATGAATGTTACATCCCAATCAACCCAACATATTCTTGGAAAATATGTAAAATATTTTTTCTAATAAAAAGTAAATATAAATTGATTTATACTAATAATTATGGTTTCCAAAAAATAGGTAAATTGTGGATTTATAATAAAATTATATGTAATTTTATTAATCCAACAGAAGATATATATAATCACAAAAATAAACATTGTGCATAAAATTTTCTAAAGTTATATCTTTTGATGAATAATAATGATAGTTTGAAAACCATATCATATATTTTTAAGGGAGGTGGAGGTTAAAGGAATATTGTTGGTCGTGGAGAAATTATGGGAACAAATCCAACAACAATGGAGAAAAATGTAAATTATAGTAAAATGGTTTTAGTTGAGGTAACGTAACTATTGAGAGAAATTAAATATCAATCTAAAAATCTGATGTGATATTTTATATTACATAGCATTCGATGATCAAAACACTTCTATTAGAATTTTTTCATTCCTATAAGAAGCCCATAGAATATTTGATTCTACTAGTCACTATGCTAATGAATATGTTATAACTTTTTTGGGGTAATTTTCATTCAATGGAAGACAAATGGAGAAGGGAAAAAGAAAATTTTGAAATCCATTATTATTGGATTATCCATAGAATCTAGATGAACTATGAAATGCGGGAATATTTATATATTATACTCCTCACATATGACTAGTATAGTTAAAATTATAAAATATTTGAATATTATCAAAGATTAATTGATATATTTGATGATGATAGTCAGTAAAACATCATATTAAGTGACACATCGATCATATAAGATAATAATATAAAAAACATGGGTTTAATTTTCACCTATGGACACAAAAATAACCTAATAAATGTACAAAATAATTATATAAAATAGAAATTAGGTGATCATTTGGTAATTCTATTAAATCATCTAGTTTTTTAAGGGAAGAATAACTATATATAATTATGTAAAAAATTGTGTAAAATTTAATTCATATTTTAAATTAATGTTAGTAATATTATCTAAGTGAAAAATATTATCAAATGTTTTGGTCAAGATAAAATTTTCATACAATAAAAAAATATGAGAAAATTCTCAAAGCTCTTAGATTTAGTTGATTTACATCTACTAAAAAGAGAAAATACCACTATTTTTTATGGTTCTTGGAATGGAATCATTACTGAAGGAAAATGTTAATAAGCCCAAATTATATTAACTCTACCAATTAACCAATTAATTTTTTATGTATGTGGGCCAATTAGGAATAATCCTATAGTGGGTGATTTCTAATTTATGACTTTCTTGGGCTTCTCTTTAATGACTTGTGTTATGTTTTTGAAAAAGAAAAATGATGTTTTGTAAATAATAATATTTTACCCAAGTAAAGACAAAAACCACCTGGTAAATATATCCAAAATTTAATAAAGTTTAATAGAAAAGAGTTTTATTGTATTTATCTCCAACATATCTATGAAAATATGGACTAATTAATTTATATATATCATAGTCAACCTCTCTATAAAATGAGGCTAAAAAAAGAAAAATTAATGTTTATTTGAAATATGAAGGACTATGGTTATATAATCTAAACCACCTTAGTTATTATGGATAGAATGTCTATGTGTAGCAATACATTATGAAAAAAGAGGTATTCTTACACTATGAATATATATTTCCCGCTATTGTTTCACAAGAATATGAACAAGATAAAATATTCTAAACTATTTTTGAATTCCTTTCTTAATGATGATGTATAATTCCCCGCACTGTAAAATTTGAGGAAAAATATAATGAAATTATTTTCCTAGGTTACAAAATGAATGGAAGGAGAAACATATTCTAGAAAAAAAGTAAAAAAACTTATGGAAACCTGTGTTCTTAAATTAATGGAATGTATGTCCAAATCCAGTTATAAATAAAAATGTTATTATACTAAGAAAACAAATGATGTTAGAAATTATTCAGAATATATTATTAAGAAGAATTAATTCATTAGTCAAATATCAATAAAACATTATTGATGAATAAATTAATGAATATGATTTTATTGAATTTAGAAACATATGATTATGGACATTATAAAATCAAGTTCAATAGATTAATATCATCAAAATTTGTAATGATCAAATTCTAATAAGAAGAAATATGAAAATAGAGAATCAAATAATGAATATCTCTTAGAATTAAGATCATTTAGTATCAAAAGAAGATGAATATGGGGAATGGTTAAAATAAATGAAGGGGGATTTAATCTAATTGGGAAACATGACACTAATAATTTTTCCTGATATTGAAATGCATCCATATCATCCAACCTATGTGGGTGTCTAGGAATATGAATATTAAAAAGAGAGATTTTTCTCTAAACATATAACGGCTACTGTTCAAGGGATATCAATAGTTGTGATGAATTTATTTTTAATAAATTATTTATCAATTCAAAAAACACATTACCATATTTATGTTTTTGGTATTTTCTAATCATCCTAATTACATTTTTTATCATATGGATATAAATACATTATTATAATAAGTTGATGTTAAGGATGAATTTTAGATTGAAAAACAAAAAGGGATTCATAGATTATGGGGATGGATGTATGGTAAGTAAAAACAATAATTCATTATAGTGGTTAAATAAGGACTCATTTGTATGATATGTTAAATATGATTACATATTGATGATATTTACCTTCTATAAATGACATTTTTTTGGAATTTATATGTGAATAGATATTTTTATATATTATTGATAGTAATTTTTTATATTAATTATATATTATTTTCCTTTGAAAATTAACATGTATTTCAGTAATTTTTAAAATAAATATAATAAATCATCAAAAAGAATATCCTTGAGATGAATTTTTTTTATTGGGATATAGGTTATATGAAACTGATGATATATCTTCTTATAATAAGAAACTTATTCTTTGGTGATATTGAGCATGTTTGATATCAAATATTCTAATGAAGATTATCCTCCTATCTCTATTGGAGTAAAGTTGTGTGAATATTAATCTGGTAAATGTTTTTATCAATCAAATATACTGATTCTAATCAATTTTGTCAATCTAATTTCATCACAACCATACATAGTTTATGAAATATAATTTTTTTTGTCCATTTTTATTATGGTATGATGGAGTCCCACTTAATTTTCTTCTAAAATTATTCGGAGTTATGTCAAAGGAATACTGATCTTTTTATTGATGTGTAAAAGAAAGGATAAATTGAACTTACTCGAATTTCAAAATAATGATTTATATGGTAATTCAGATGACCGTACATCAATATATGTTTCTACATTATTTTTTAATAAAATATTCGTAGTGTGAAGAAAGAATTTTTAACGTTGAGTATAGTAAAATTTGTGTATGTTTCTCCCACCCATTATTTCAAATGAATTATATCGATAAGTGTTCTTCTTTTAGTCCGTAAAGTAAAATTTGATTGTCCACTTAAAATTTTCATTCACAATCAATGTGAAATTGATCGTCAAAGGAACCTAGTTTAACACTCCAAATCAAAACATATTCATATACGGTTTTATTTAATTAATTATAAAGATATTTATAGTGATGATAATATTGTGAATATTTAAATAATGAGTTAAATTAATTATATTTTTTTCTAAATATATTCCAAGGGAGTATTTTGAGGAAGTAATAATTGTAACATCCCAAGTATGTAATGAATAATAGATATTTTTATCTATGTCTATTAATGATTAAGATAGTGTTTTAGAGGATTAAAATGAAAATAAATACAATCTTATGCATGGAATACACTAATATTCTTAAAAGATTGTTTTACTGCCTTTTGATGGAAAACCCTTTTTAAATCTATCTTTTGACAATTTTATAAGCTACGTTTGTCAAAATAAAATTATTATTTATGATTGGGACATCAAAATTTACTTTGTGTGAATTTTTGGTATTTTTCCGATAAAATTCATTTTTTAATGAATAGTGAAAAATGTTGTATTTAATTCAAAAACTCTTTTTAATCTAATTTATTTATATGATTAGATTATATTTTGAATTGGTTTTGAAGTTAAATTAGAATATATTTTTACCATTTTATCCGATTATGGTCATTGGAATCAATTTCATTTTGAAATTAGACTTAAACTGGTGTCAATCTTTTGATACTTATTGTTTTATAAAAACATGCTATTTGCTCTGACAGCGGGAATTAATTATTAAATTAATTAATGTGACTTATATGTTTTTAATTTTGTAAAATAGACTTCATTTTTGAATTCATAATATCAAATATAGCTTAGGGTGAATTTTTGGTAATTTTTTGAAAAACATCAATTTTTTGATGAATAGTGAAACCACTAAGTGGTACTTATAAAAACTGATTTTCCGTTTAAATGAAATTTTCCCATCATTGTGTTTTGTATTTAAAAAATCCTACATATATGGTTGTCATTATGAAGTAAAATTTGGTTCAATGAGATTAAAATAATTTTTTGGTGAATAGTAACTTATTATGTTTTTAATCACGATTAGTGGTAATTAGTGTAGTTTAAGGTAAAAATAATGCTTTAATAAAATGAGATGAGATTTAAACATGTCCTACCCTAATTGGTTGTGTCATGGACGACCAATACAAGCCATGGGTCAACTTGGGGACCCCATGGATCCACTTTGTTTGGGAAATGACATAAATAACTTTTTATCTAATGTAAAAGTAAAAATTACACAAACATAATATGTTTTACGAAAACAATTTTTACATGGGGTTATAAAGATGAGATTTTTGATTATAAATATTCATTGGAAAGATAAAACTATTTCCTACATCATAGTATTTTTTTTATAATTTTTATACTTTTAATAAATTAAATTATTTATGACATCATGATGATGCAGTGATGACCTCATTATTTAATGATTTAAATAAAATGGAAAGATAATGTAAAATATATAACCTACACATGGCCAAAACCAATTGAATGAGTGAATTTCTAGGCCTTATCACCTTATCCTAGAATTATATCAATGTGGTACCTTTTGAATCCGAAACTCATTTTAAAATAAAGTAACGTATCTTTACTTTCCAAGAGTACCCCTCCTCTCCACTTATAAAAGGCCCCCACCTCTACCTCCTTACCCACACTCCCAAAGCCTTTGGCTCGGCCAAACCCTTCCCATTTTGTCTCTACACATCCCTATCTTCATCATAGAGTATTCCCTTTGGGAAGAATCCTTTCAAAGGAAGCCTTTAGGCTCAAATCAAAAGGAGTTACACTTTTAAAGGTAATTCATTCTCTCATGTTCATTTGTTTTATTTTGCTTCTCCAACCCCTAAACTATTTTTATTTACTACTTTTGTAACAACAACAGTATCTTCAATATACTAGGTTGTTGTTATAAGATTTATTCGAGCTACACTCTCACACAACTATATCAAATGGTTAAAGAACATACGATTTCCGTGGATGGTGAAATTATGCCTCCCGAAACGATGATTGTTCAATACCGATTTAACACCTTCAAAGGTGGCCATTATGATGTCACTATTTTTATATATGATATATAATATGTTTATTCTTTCCTTAATCTTCTGTATTTTTCATTTATTTCATACCATTATTGTTTCCATTATGGGTGAACACGATATCATCATTTTAGGAAGTGCGGACTACCGCCCCCTGAAAGTGATTTGATTCGTTAATACCATATGTGTGATGTGTAAAGGATAAAGTTAATGATATTATAAATGTTCTTATACTGGAATTATAATATACTCTTATATCATTATGACTCCATTCCAGAAAATATGAAATAGAAATGGAAGTAGCGTTCATGCGTATGTACGGCTTACCGTCTCCATGAACGGTGCATTTCATTTCATACCTCTAAATGTGATGTAATATTATAAATACATGTATACGCTGAATATATATGTTTTATATGTTATCCAAATCATTAATATCATTCTGGATATAACAAACTGTTTACCAAATTAACAACATGTAAGTGTAAGAAGTCTATTTCTGACTTAAGAACCAAATACCGAAAAAATGAACATTATTAACTTAAATGATTACATGATGTTCATAACATGGTATAAAAGGAATAATGAACTTTAAAAAGGTTCTTAAGGAAGTAGAGATTAAATCAAGTTTATTATTCAGGAGATTAAAGAACGATCGAGTCAAGTCAGACCCGAGGTATGGGACTTCGTCTCAATCTCCTTTCATTGAGGCATATTTTATTTTATACACAACTTTCTTTTATACGGTGTGTAAACCCCTTTGACTTTTATGTTTATTCAAAAGGAATCTTTTTTATACGAAGTGTTTACTAAACGACAAAAGGGAATGTTTTTGTCGTACGTATGTGGCGACAACGACTTCTCCGCCGTCATGACCGTTATTTGAGTTTCGGCTTCCTCTACAAGCTATACCTTCTTTTTAAAAGAAAAATAAATACCATGTTTTACATTTCTTTTATTTTGGTATCGAAAATGGTTTTCATAATGTTTTTATATCAATGTGTTGTGTTGATATCTTGTGATTGAAAGGTGGGAATGTTATGTTTCCTTTATGCATGTTTTATGTGATACGACTATGTTGAGGTTCTTGGGAATTATTATGAAGACGGGTGGTTCCGTGATAAACTAAGGGTGGGTGAGCCCGATATAGCTCTCCAGTGCATTGGGTAATGCGAAGGAGTGAAACGTTAAGGTTTCTCTGTAGAGATTTTAGGGAATATACTGTGATGGGTATTCCAAACGTAACCAATAGGGTTACTGCCTACGTAAGAATGTTATGAATGCCTCAAGTTACCTTTATGCCTTATGATTTCTATGATTTATTCATGATTTGATGAGGTATGTTAAAGTGCATATGTTTTATGGGTAAAGTATGATTTCATTCTTATGTATATATGTACCCATGTTTCCTTTCCATATTTTTATATCCCTTACTGAGCTTTTTATGCTCATCCCAAGTTTTTTTGAAATGTTTTTCACAGGTCAAGGGAAAGGTACATGATATGATGATAGTGTCAAGGAAGTGTCAAGAAAGAATCCCTGTTTATTTTAAATATGTTTCCATTGATGGGAATGCGAATACTATCTTTATGTAACCACTTTGTTTATATGTGGAATGTAATGCAAGTTTTATGATCTAATTATCTAAAACTATAAACCCGAAAAGATCCTCAATGTGTAATCATTTAATAACTCAAGATTAAGTATGGTTTAAGGCTGGGGCCTTATAGTTGGTATCAGAGGTCGGTTTAGATAACTTTAGGAGTTAGAATTCTATTAAATGATTATCCAAAAATATTTTTTTATGGTCAAATTGAAATGATATAACATTTGAAGATTACCATGTTGCTTCATCTAAGACATGATTTTTCAGAATGGTTTTCCGCAGAGGAAACAGGGAAGCAGTGCTAGGAAGGCATACAGAAGGAAATAACCTTCCGAATCAGCATCCTGATATGGTCGGAATAGGAACTGAACAGTTTGTTGCAGTAATGGAGCAGTTAACTCAGGCTATAAATGGTGGTGGTATCCATGCACGAGATCAGCCAGATCAACCGCAGAGGAACATGTCAGTGGTGGAACATTTTATGAGGCAACATCCCCCATTATTCAGAGGATCATCTAACCCTGTGCTAGATGAAGGGTGGATCAAAGCACTAGAGAATATTTTTTATGTCATGGGGTGTTCAGACAATCAAAAGGTTAGTCTTTCTATTTACCATTTGGAGGGTGAAGCAGATCAGTGGTGGTCGATGGTTAAAAATATCAGGGACGCTGATGAGATTGATGCTCTTGACTGGGATGAATTCAAAGGTATGTTCCTTGAGAAGTATTTTCCTAAGGCTGTTCGACTAAGGATGGAAAAGAAATTCTTGTAATTGAGGCAAGAGGAAGACTCAGTGGCTACCTATGAAGAAAGGTTCACTCGATTGGCAAGGTATGCTCCAAATTTTATCCGAGACCTTGATAGTAAAATCAATTGTTTTTACTCAGGATTAAAGCCAAAATATCGAAGGGCATTAGCTTCTCATGAGTTTAAAAGTTATGAAAAGCTTGTTCGATGTTCTGAGAAGGTGGAAATGGAGTTTGTCGATGATCAAGTGTTCTATAACAACCAGCCGAAGAAGAGACCAAGGTGGTAGGAGAAAGGTAAGAATTCTTCAAAAAAGTCTGATGGTAAGAAAACTAAGTTTCCAGTTTTGGATAAATGTGGCAAAAGGCATGTTGGGGAATGTCTTCTGAATTGTGGAAAGTGCTACCGATGTGGTAAGATGGGACATAAGGCTCGTGATTGTACTAAAAAGGATCAAGGTGAAGGTAAGACCAAATTTGATTTACAGTTAGTGAAATGTTTTATGTGCAATGAGATGGGTCACTATTCAAATGAGTGTCCAACAAAGAGCCTGAGTGATGGGAAGCAGTTAGACTACAAGCAGAAAGGGGTGGTAAAATAATTTGCAACTACTTCAGCAGATGTCGGGCCATCAAATGAAGTTGTATTAGGTACTTTGTTTGTTTTTTCAGATTATGTGAGTGTGTTGTTTGATTCGAGGTCTACACATTCTTTCATCTCTAAATCCTTTTCTAGTAAAATGGGAATACCTTCTCAAGAAATGACTCCTGAACTTTTGGTAAAAACACCTGGGGGAATGTTGAGGCAAAAAGAATTTATAAGAATCTTCTTATCCTTATCTGTGGAAAGAACCTACTTGCAAACCTTATTGTTCTACCTCTAGTAGAGTTTGATGTTATCCTGGGTATGGATTGGCTCTCTATTTACCATGCTAATATTGACTGTAGAGCTAAAGAAGTTTCTTTTCAGAAAGAACATCAGTTTGTGTACAAGAATGAACCCTTACTTTTGATAACTTATCAAGAGGCCGAGAAACTTGTAAAAGATGGAAATGAATGTTACCTTGCACACATCGTTGAAAAATAAAGGAATTGTTCAGATTAATGATGTGCCAGTGGTAAATGAGTATCCTGATGTTTTTCCTGATGAGTTTCCTGGAATAATACCAGATCGGGAAGTTGAGTTTACTGTTGACTTAGTTCCTGATGCTAAGCCAATTTTAAAACCCCCTTATCGAATGGCTCAAATTGAACTTTTAGAGTTAAAGGAGCAATTGGAAGATTTATTAGAGAAAGGTTTCATTCGACCTAGCACATCACCTTGGGGCGCTCTTATTTTATTTGTTAAAAAGAAAGATGGTTCTATGAGACTTTGCATTGATTATAGAGCGTTGAATAACATCACTGTTAAGAACAAATTTCCTTTGCCTCATACCGATGATTTGTTTGATCAGCTTTAAGGAGCTCAGTTTTTTTCAAATCTTGACCAGAGATCGGGGTACCATCAGCTGAAGGTAAAGGAGGAAGATATTCCACAGACCGCGTTCCATACGAGATATGGCCATTATGAATTTGTATTAATTCCTTTTGGGCTAACCAATGAACCTGCTGTATTCATGGACTTAATGAATAGAATTTTCCATGAGTTCTTGGATAAGTTTGTGGTGGTTTTCATTGATGATATTTTGGTGTTTTCAAAAAGTAAAGAGGAGCATGAAAGACATTTAAGGGTTATCTTGCAAACCATAAAAGAAATGAAATTTTATGGGAAATTCAGAAAATGTGAGTTTTGGTTGCAACAAATTTCCTTCCTTGGTCACATTGTCTTTAAAGATGGGATAACTGTTGATCCTGCAAAAACAAAAGTTGTGGAAGACTGGCCAAGACCCACAAATGTAACGGAGATTCGTAGCTTCCTTGGTTTGGCAGGCTATTACCGAAGGTTTGTTAGAAATTTTTCACGGTTATCTAGTCCAATGACTAAGCTAACTCGGAAGGGTGTTAAGTTTATCTGGACAAAATAATGTGATGATTGTTTTCAGGAATTTAAAAGAAGATTGGTGAATGCTACCATTTTGGCACTACCATCCAGGAATGGTGAGTTTGTTATCTACAGTGATGATTCATTGAAAGGACTTGGTTGCGTCTGAATGTAGAATGATCAGGTAATTGCTTATGCTTCATGACAGTTTAAAACTCATGAGGTAAATTACCCTACACATGATTTGGAATTAGCTGTTGTTGTTTTTTCTTTGAAAATTTGGAGGCATCATTTGTATGGAGTAAAGTGTGAAATATAAACCGATCACAAAAGTTTAAAGTATATATTCACTCAGAAAGAATTGAACATGATACAAAGGAGATGGATAGAATTAATCAAGGATTATGATTGTACAATTCATTACCATCCGGGAAAAGCAAATAAAGTGACTGATGCTTTGAGTCGAAAAAGTAATGCTTCATTAGCAATGTTGCATTTGGAACGTGATCCTTTGGTTAAGGATTTGATGAACATTGGCATAGAAGTTGTTGGTGCAGTAATTTCTTCTGTTTTGTTTCAGGTATCAGTGAGATCATCTCTATCAGATAGAATCAAGCAAGCACAGAAGCAAGATAGTGAGTTGCATAAAAAGGTAGAGATGGTTTAGAAAGGTAAGTTGCCTGAATTCAACATTGATAATGATTGCGTTTTGAGATTTGGGAAGAGATTGTGTGTGCCTTGTGATTCACAGTTGAAGAGAGAGTTGTTATGTGAAGCTCATAGTTCTCTGTTTTCAGTTCATCCTGGCAGTACTAAGATGTACAGAGATCTGCGGGAGTACTAGTGGTGGGATGGAATGAAAAGAGATATTGCTGATTTTACTGTGAAGTGTTTGACTTGTCAGCAGGTTAAAGCAGAGCGGCGGTTACCGAAAGGGATGCTTTAGCCTTTACCAATGCCAGAGTGGAAATGAGAGAATATATCCATGGACTTTTTTGTGGGATTACCGAAGAAATCTCGAGGTAATAATTCAATATGGGTTATTATTGATCACTTGACTAAATCTTCTCATTTCCTTGCTATACGAGATACTTTTTCCCTAGATCAACTTTCCCGTTTGTATCTTAAAGAGATAGTCAGGTTACATGGAGTTCCCCTCTCCATTGTATCTGATCGTGATCCCAGGCTCACTTCTAACTTTTGGAATGGCCTTCAGAAGTCGTTGGGTACTGAATTAAATTTTAGTACAGCTTTTCATCCCCAATCAGATGGGCAGTCAGAACGAACAATTCATACATTGGAGGATATGCTACGAGCTTGTTCTATGGATTATCAGGGAAGTTGGGACCAACATCTTTCTTTGGTTGAATTTTCATATAATAACAGTTTTCATTCCAGTATACAGATGGCACCATTTCAGGCATTATATGGGAAGCGGTGTCGAACTCCAGCTTTTTGGGATGAAGTCGGTGAAAGGAAGTTGATGGGACCAGAATTGGTAGATGAGATGGGAGAAAAAGTTCAGCTGATTCAGAAGCACATGAGAACAGCTCAGAGCAGGCAGAAGAGTTATGCGGATAACCGGAGGAAGAATCTATCATTCGAGGTAGGTGATCATGTTTTTATCAAGGTTTCTCCTTAGAAAAGTGTGATGAGATTTGGTAAGAAAGGAAAGATGAGTCCAAGTTTTATTGGACCGTATGAAATTCTGGAGAGAGTTGGATCAATTGCATACCGGGTGGCTTTACCTCCAAGTTTATCTCAGGTACACAATGTTAATCACGTTTCGATGTTGAGAAAGTATATGCCAGATCCATCTCATGTTTTGAGTCCAGAGGTAGTTCAGCTGGAAGAGAACCTATCTTATGAGGAAAAAACGGTCCAGATTCTTGACCACATGGAGCAAGTGTTATGGAATAAGGTGATTAATCAGGTAAAGGTTTTTTGTAAAAACCACATGATGGAAGAGGCAACATGGGAATCTGAAAATGCAATGAGGGATAAGTACCCCCATTTATTCGATAAGTAAATAAATTGTGGGGACGCAATTTTCTAAAGGGGGGAAGGATCTAACATCCCAAGTAAGTAATGAATAATAAATATTTTAATCTATGTCTATAAATGTTTAAGATAGTGTTTTAGAGGCTTAAAATGAAAATAAATACAATCTTATGCATGGAATACACTAATATTCTTAAAAGATTGTTTTACTTCCATTTGATGGAAACCCCTTTTTAAATCTATATTTTGACAATTTTATAAGCTATGATTGTCAAAATAAACTTATTATTTATTATTGGGACATCAAAATTTACTTTTTGTGAATTTTTGGTATTTTTTCGATAAAGTTCATTTTTTAATGAATAGTGAAAAATGTTGTTTTTAATTGAAACCCACTTTTTAATCTAATTTATTTATATGATTAGATTATCTTTTGAATTGGTTTTTAAGTGAAATTAGAATATATTTTTACCATTTTATCCAATTATGGTCATTGGAATCAATTTCACTTTGAAATTAGACTTAAACTGGTGTCAATCTTTTGATAATTATTGTTTTATAAAAACACGCTATTTGCTCTGACATCGGGAATTAATTATTAAATTAATTAATGTGACTTATATGTTTTGAATTTTTTAAAATAGACTTCATTTTTGAATTCGTAATATCAAATATAGATTAGGGTGAATTTTTTATAATTTTCTGAAAAACATCAATTTTTGATGAATAGTGAAACCACTAAGTGGTACTTATAAAAACTGATTTTCCGTTTAAATGAAATTTTCCCATCATTGTGTTTTGAATTTAAAAAATCCGACAAACATGGTTGTCATTAAGAAGTAAAATGTGGTTCAATGAGATTAAAATAATTTTTTGGTGAATAGTAACTTCTTAAGTTTTTAATCGCGATTAGTGGTAATTATTGTAGTTTAAGGTGAAAATAATGCTTTAATAAAATGAGATGAGCTTGACACATGTCCTACCCTCATTGGATGTGTCATGGACGACCATGAAATGCCAGGGGTCAACTTGGGGACCCCCTGGATCCACTTTGGTTGGGAAATGACAAAAATAACTTTTTATTTAATGTAAAAGTAAAAATGACACAAACATAATATGTTTTACGAAAAAAAAATTTACATGGGGTTATAAAGATCGTATTTTTTATTATAAATAGTCATTGGAATGCTAAAAAGATTTCATACATCATAGTATTTTTTTATAATTTTTAATCTTTAAATAAATTAAATTATTTATGACATCATGATGATGCAGCGATGACCTCATTATTTAATGATTTAAATAAAATGGAAAGATAATGTAAAATCTAAAACCTACACATGTAAAAAACCAATTGGATGAGTGGATTTCGAATCCTTATCACCTTATCCTCGATTTATATCAATGTGGGACCTTTTGAATCCGAAACTCGTTTTAAAATAAAGTAACTTGTCTTTACTTTCCAAGAGTACCCCTCCTCTCCACTTATAAAAGGCCCCCACCTCTACCTCCTTACCCACACTCTCAAAGCCTTTGGCTCAGCCAACCCCTGCCCATTGTGTCTCTCCACATCCCTCTCCTCATCCTAGAGGATTCCCTTTGGGAATAATCCTTTCAATGGAAGCCTTTAGGCTCAAATCAAAAGGAGTTACACTTTTAAAGGTAATTCATTCTCTCATGTTCATTTGTTTTATTTTGCTTCTCCAACCCCCTAAACTCTTTTTATTTACTTTTTTTTTTCTAACAACACCAATATCTTCAATATACTAGGATGTTTTTATAAGATTTATTCGAGCTATACTCTCACACAACTACATCAAATGTTTAAAGAACATAAGGTTTCCGTGGATGGAGAAATTCTGCCTCCTGAAACGATGATTGTTCAATACCCATTTAACACCTTCAAAGGTGGCCATTATGATGTCACTATTTTTATATATGATATATAATATGTTTATTCTTTCCTTAAGCTTCTGTATTTTTCATTTATGGCATACCATTATTGTTTCCATTATGGGTGAACACGATATCTTCATTTTAGGAAGAGCGGAGTACCGCCCCCTGAAGGTGATTTGATTCGTTAATACCATATGTGGGATGTGTAAAGGATAAAGTTAATGATATTAAAAATGTTATTATACTGGAATTATAATATACTCTTATATCATTAGGAATCCATTCCAGAAAATTCGAAATAGAAATGGAAATAGCGTTCATGCGTACGTACGGATTACCGTCTCCATGAACGGTGCATTTCATTTCTTACCTCTAAATGTGATGTAATATTATAAATACATGTATATTCTGAATATATATGATGTATATGTTATCCAAATCATTAATACCATTCTGGATATAACGAACCTTTGACCAAATTAACAACATGTATGTGTAAGAAGACTATTTCTGACTTAAGAACCAAATACCGACAAAATGAACATTATTAACTTAAATGATTACTTGATGTTCATAACATGGTATAAAAGGAATAATGAACTTGAAAAGGGTTCTTAAGAAAGTAGAGATTAACTCAAGTTTATTATTCAGGAGATTAAAGAACAACCGAGTCAAGTCGGACCCGAGGTATGGGACTTCGTCTCAATCTCCTTTCATTGAGGCATATTTTATTTTATACACAACATTCTTTTATATGGTGTATAAACCCCTTTGACTTTTAAGTTTATTCAAAAGGAATCTTTTTTATACGAAGCATTTACTAAACGAAAAAAGGGAATGTTTTTGTTGTACGTTTGCGGCGACAACGACTTCTCCGCCGTCATGACCGTTATTTGAGTTTCGGCTTCCTCTACAAGCTATACCTTCTTTTTAAAAGAAAAATAAATACCATGTTTTACATTTCGTTTATTTTGGTATCGAAAATGGTTTTCATAATGTTTTTATATCAATTTGTTGTATTGATATCTTGTGATTGAAAGGTGGGAATGTTATGTTTCCTTTATGCATGTTTCATGTGATACGATTATGTTGAGGTTCTTGGGTATTATTATGAAGATGGGTGGTTCCGTGATAAACTAAGGGCGGGTGAGCTCGATATAGCTCTCCAATGCACTGGGTAACGCGAAGGAGTGAAACTTTAAGGTTTCTCCGAAGATATTTTAGGGAATATACTGTGATGGGTATTCCAAACGTAACCAAGAGGGTTACTCCCTACATAAGAATGTTATGAATGCCTCAAGTTACCTTTATGTCTTATGATTTCTATGATTTATTCATGATTTGATGAGGTATGTTAAAGTGCATATGTTTTATGGGTAAAGTATGATTTTATTCTTATGTATATATGTACCCATGTTTCCTTTCCATATTTTTATATCCCTTACTTAGCTTTTTATGCTCATCCCAAGTTTTTTTGAAATTTTTTTCACAGGTCAAGGGAAAGGTACATGATATGATGATAGTGTCAATGAAGTGTCAAGAAAGAATCCCTGTTTATTTTAAATATGTTTCCATTGATGGGAATGAAGAATACTATCTTTATGTAACCATTTGTTTATATGTGGAATGTAATTCATGTTTTATGATCTAATTCTCTAAAACTATAAACCCGAAAAGATCCTCAATGTGTAATCTTGTAATAACTCAAGATTAAGTAAGGTTTAAGGCTGGGGCCTTATAATAATGAAACATCATGTTCTTCCTTTTAATTCAACTTAATGTATGTTTGGATAACACCCACCCGGTGACATAAATTATGTTGGAAAAGGGGTAGAGATGTGATAATTTCTCTCAATAAATAGGTGTTATAAATTTTTCATCTTCTATAGATAAGAGGATGGAGACCTTATAAAAAGGGGTATAAAAATGTTAAATTAGAGTGTATAAATTTTGGGTAATTACTGTGAAATAAATTTTCCAAAATTTATTTTCATCGACATATGAAATTATCATAAAACCATTGATTTCTCTAATAGTGTGGTTCTAGAATTTTTATCCCTGAGATAAGGTTGTGATTATAATGAATGAATGGGTTTTGTGGTTTATAGAATATATGTGTTTCCAAAAAGTCCAAATGAGGACATTAATGCACCATTTGGTTATTTTAAGATGTTTCAATTATGGTCAACGTCATTTGAACGAATTATTTTGAGAGGGGGTATAAAAAAAATTTAAAATGAAAGGCTAATACTGAAGGTTTTCATTAATTTATTACAGATTTATATATGCAAGATGATATGGATTTTTAGTTGTGGGGTTATTTTAATTGTGATAGACATTTCTATAAAACAATTCATAAAAGGTTATCACATTAGAGGAAGATAAATGATGATTCAGGAAAACTCGAATTTAAAAATAAAAATAAAGGATTTTAAAAAGGCATGATCACTTTAAATTGAGGATGCATTTAAATAACCAAGTAGTTTTTCTTTCACGATAAGATGGGAAATTGGCTGAAAATATCATGAAGCACCAGAAGATGAAGTGGTTATAAAAAACGAATAAAGGATAGTCAACTGGGATTTAGAAGATTGATCATGAGTTAATGCATTGAAATTTGAGAGATCTTAATAGAGGAACTAGAATCTAAAGACAAAAAATATGATGATTTCATATATGTGTAGGTTCGAGATCTCAGTATAAGGATTCTTATGTTATGTCGATTAGATGAAGAAGCTACAAGGTGATGCTCAATTTATATAAATGTGAAATAGATGGGGACCATAGAAATCATAAAAATATTTTTAGAGAATTTTTGAGGTATTAAACACCATTGAACATTAATATGAGAATATAAAAATTCATAACCAGATTGGGTTGTAATTGTAGTCCATGGATATTTATTCATAGGATGATATAGAAGAACATCACATTAAAATGTGAAATCACCATAAATATTATAATGATAGGATGTATTTTCATTGTGAGTTTTTAGTAAGTATAGTTCGTGGTATTAGATAATATATATGTATGACTTGAAAAATGTGGACACAATTTTTTTTGAGTATTTAATGAATTAAAAACTTTGATTTATTTGGATTCTTTTAAGGATTTTTTACTAAATAATTGAAATGAATGGATGATTCAATTGAATAGACAACACATTGCTAATAGTTATTAGAAAATTTATTCTTTAATAATGTGGGAAATCATTTGATAAAATTTTTTTAAACTAGGGGATGAAATTTAAACCAATTTAAATGATCATGTGTTAGTGAAGAAGATAATTGAGAATTCAACCAACATTTATCAGAAGAAGGAACTGATGGAGTATAGTCTTCTAGAAAATATTGTGCTGAGTAAACGGGGTTCCAAAAAATGTAAGTAAATTAATAGATGTTTTTGAAAAAATGATTAATTATTAATGAAAAGGTATAAACAATAAAAAAAATGATTTAACAGGTGGGAGTTAGTATAATATTTTAGTGAGAAGAAATATATGTGTGATGTTGTTGGGTAAATAAAAAACTTTTCACATGAAACTATAATTGTTGGTTCATCATTGTAAATAGTCTATGAATTATAATTTTTTATTACAATATAAATTATGGTTCTTGATTTCATTTGAACATTAGAAATATCTATTTTATTTCATTTATGGTTTATTTTATTGAAAATATCGAGGGATAAACTTTTTTATGTGAACAGGTCATAACCATAACATGTTACAGATGTTATCTTCAAATTAATGAAAATTTTAAAACGTGGATCACTAATTCAACCCCCTTATCATTGTTTCAACCCATTAAAAACTATCACAATTTTGATTCCATTCCTTTTAGAATTCAAACAACACTCAATAATGGTTGTTCATAGTATAATAGAAAGAAATTTAATTCTTTAAAGTTCTTATTTGATGTATCGAAAAATCTTGAGATCCCTATTTTTATCTGTATACTCTGACGCAAATTTATTCATATTAGTATCCATTTAAATAATAATTAATATTATTTATTCAACTTCTCCATCATAGGATAGGCCTTTAGTGTATTAATTTGTTTTTTTATCTTCACTGTGAGTTTTCATTATACCCATTTATTTGGCATTTCTAGTATATTTGATAGTTTTAATCTCCAATGAGTTTATGAGATGTCATATTTTTCACTAATGTTTTTAAATTGTTTATTATATTCTCATCATTTTTTTCCTTCATCATTAAATAAATCTAAGGAAGTGATGATGAAAAATATTGAATAAAAATTTCAATGTTAACACATTCCTTTGATTAATGTTCTATCATTTTGATTTCAATAGATCTTATTCGATTTTGATGTTTTATTTTAATATATTTTGAATTATCTTCAGAATATTCTTGATAATCCATATCATCTTTAGATTTTATATAAGGATTTTTAATATCATATGTAGTTTTCAATTATGATAAATTCGTGTTAATTGTTTCTCATAAAAATTCTAGATGTCATTAGTAGTGTAATGTAAGGAAATAAGTGTTTAAATATCCCTAATCATTTTTAAGAATATCTTGTTACATATAATCATATTTAATTTATAATTATAATTTTAGTAGAATATTACTGAGTTAACTACCTTCTTATTAATTCAATATGAACTAATAAAAAATATCTGACTAATAAAACAGATAGATAAAACAAATTATTTCAAGATATATTTCAATTAAAAGTAATATGTTTTTTAAAAAAAGTGGGGAAAATTAATTATTTTTTAGAAAATATTTTAAAAGGTAAACACCAGTATAAAATGTTAAAATGGGTTTTTCAAGTCTTTTTTTCTAGTTGGATCATTAATCCCTATTATTTTAGGGATACTAAGATAAAATATTTTAACAGATTTCACCAATATCAATTTTTATTCCACACAATTGTATTGAATCATTAATCAATAAACAAACATAAATAGGACTATTAAATATTGAAAAATCATCTGAAATCAACCTTTTAAGTAATTTGATTTATAATTAATAAAATTATCATTTAATAATTTATTTTTTAGTATGTAAAATGAATATTATATTGCCATAAATCAATAGAAAAATTAATTTCACTAATTAATATGAATTGTTTTCTCAAGGAAAGAATTTATTGGATATTTTAATAATTTAATTATTATCCTAAATGATAAGTTATATAATAAATATATGAAATAAGATAATGAAGTAAATATTAAAGATAGTGATGTCAAATTCAAATAATATAGAATATAAATTTCAATTATTCACTATCAGCTCAATTATTCTTGAGTAATGATAATAAATTTTAATCAACATGGGAGAAATTATAAAATAAAATAAAAATTAAATTAGAAATTATATATGGATTGGAAAAAAGAAAATCTAAAAGAGTGTAGTGGCCCAAATTTTTCATTTAATGCATTGAATATTTAAAAAAAACGTTAATATCTTGATATCATAGTTGGAATATTTACTATTGTGTATGGGTAAAACAAATAATATTATTTTAGAAGTGTAATATTTTTATATATTAACCATTATACATGAATTAGTTTAATTGGTAATATCTTCTAAATGAATCCATATATGTAAAATCTATTATCAATTTTTTTCTTAGGATGGGGGTTTTAGAATTTGTTAGTTTAATCAACATTTGAGTGTTATGATCCAATCATGTCCATTTTAAATTTTTAAATATCTAAATAATCTCTCTTATTATATTATTATCAAATATTGACACAAACATTAAAAAATATTAGGGTTTTGTATTCATTAGGATAATCTAAAATACTCATAGAGTGAAAGAAAATCTATAATAGGGAAGACCTTGTATATGATTTCATACTAAATTCATTTTTAATTTGAAATTAATATAATTTTTATATTTAATTCATTCCATAAAAACATATTGTTATTTTATTTTTATTTTGTTATTTAAATTTTTTAAGGTTCATCAATAGAAAAATATCACATATATAGAATAAACAAGACCATTGATGGGCTTCAAAGTGCTTGATTATTTGATAGAGTGTGTACTACTTTGGAATAGATGTCTTATATGATGAAAATAATAAAATATGAGGTGTCCCAAATATCTCAATATTGGTAGATAATATGATATGGTAGCTACTCATGTCTTATAGTGGGGTAGTGTAGTGGTTGATATAGCGACACAATAATAGTAGTCATTGTCGGCTCCAAACTATGGTGGATCTAGGTCACATAGAAAATTGGTTTTTAGAGAGAGAAAATTGGATGGTTAACCCTATATTATATATATTATAGTGATCAATGGTAGATCCTACAGAAATGTGGCATCAAAATTGGGTCCCCTCTTATGCAAACTGACCAAAATGGGGCATGTGTAGTGTAATATTTTCATAATCTTAGTAACACATTGGATTAAATTAATTTTTTTGGGGATACCATTCTACTTTTCAACGAATCATTGCCTTCCCTTGGGGACACTATGTGGGCAAATAAACCCATTTTTTATTTCATATCGTTTAATTTTACTATTATATTCAAACCAATAAATAGTCAATCTCAAAATTAAAATAATTATATAATTCAACATTTGGGTCCTTCTCAACATCAATGGAAATTTGTGAATTTTTTAATTCATTTTGATAATTTAGTGCCAGGGATGATGATAATTAGAATCAGGAGAGCAGTTTGTAGTGGTCATAAGTTCATGTACTACCATGGTTTCAAACTAATGATATGGTGTGAGTATCTCATAGAATCATCGAGTATTCTATTCAACGAAGAATTTGGAATGGGTCCTCTATTCTATTATCATATTTAGACACTCCCTTGATCACTACAAATGAAAAAATGTATGTGTTCCCCAGATGATTAATGGGGTAATGAATATCACAATGAAAATTTATATATATCTTCTCTTCTCAAATTTAGTACTCCATAAATTTACTTATAAATATGTGAGGAGTAATGGGTCTCTTATTATGGTGAGTAATAACTCAACTAACATGATTTCCTCAGTAAATCCAAAGATCATGTACAATGAATTTAGATAAGTGGAATCAATTTCATGAATGTGGGTAGTTTAGGGATTACAGTTCTTGAACTTTTTTTGGTTACCTCTAATTTATTATAAATTTTGACCTTTGTGGTGTTGGTATATAATTGTATATAATAACTTAATATTTAATGGTTTCAATTAATAAATCATATGTTGTAATCTATCATTGGTTTTGAGCTAGATTTTTAGTAAGTGATTTATTTTATTTTTAGAGACGCTTATTATAAATGTATATACTTACCGATTCTTTGAAATTTATATCCAACTATATTATGTCTATATATATGGAATATAGTTTAGGATAAATAGTGGTGGATGTGGAGTAAGTAGAGTTGGGGTATGGTGTTTTTTCAAAGTGAAAACAATTTTTTGTGTTCAGGTTGGGAGTCATTTCTTCAAAGATCTGTCTATTCTAATTTTTTCGTTCAATTTATGATTCTGGTCTGTTCCACGACCTGAGGCCAATCAATTGGTTCCCATACTAGAGATCCACTAGACCTCGAGAAAGCCTCCTCATATTACGTAGACTTATAAATTTATCTATGGGTCTAGTGTGTTACCATGGAGAAAATACACCCCCCATGCCAATGAGTTAAATAATAGAAACATAACAATATAACATCCCAAAACAATAAACATAAAATTATATAGAATAATTATATATGAATTCTCAATGATAATATTTAATATGGAAGAATATATTCAAAATAACTCATGATCATACATAATTACTTTTCTTCCCATACACCTATCACATAAACAAAAAATTAATTAAAAGAAATAATATTAGGGAAGATATATTTCTACCCTAATAGCTACCTTATCCCTATATTCAAATCCCATCTGAGCTATCTTTATGGATCAGGATACGTTGGATCTCTACCCATATATAACTTGTTAAAAAAATTATATGAGATATCCATGTTCCTTTCCACCTGAGTATTGTTTGTGTCCAACTCATCAGGACACAATAAATGCAGTTCTATACATAAAAACTAATTTTAGAATGTATTTGAATGTGAAATTATTAAATAAAAATTAAAAATACCATATAATTGTAGATAAAATTTCAATTTGGAATATCTGTTTCATAGATGAATCCCAAATTTTACTATACATATTTCAGCTAGTGCTAGAGTGTCTTTAAGCACATTACAGAATCATTCTAACCAATACCATTCTCAATGGTCGTATTTTATTAGGAATAGATTCCTGATCCTATTATGTACCAATGGAATAGATATATTGATAAACATAACAATCAAATATAAGGATCAAGTCAAAGGAATACCATAAAAGTAGGCTATAATATGATCCCTATTAGATGATCCTCAAAAATTAATAATATCATGAATCATCATTAACCCTTACATGATAACACTAGGTTGGAAAATCGTAATCTAATTAAATAACCAGTACCTATGATTTAATTGTAGTATATCCCATAATAATCATGCATCAATGCTACTCTCTAGGAAGATACCCCTAGGAAATCTAAAATTTGTGAACATCATCACAGAAACATTATGGTTGACCCTATGAATTCAAAATCATTAGGTATAATCATAAGATCATAGGGGTGAATGTAAGTTTTTTCAAACATTAGGCAAAATCATCAACCCCTATGAGGTAATCAAGGGCGAACAATAATATTAGGTAATAATTCTAATTCTTACAGGTTAAACTATGAGATCATAATCATCATGCATCATCCAAAATTCCGAGAAGATAATCCTAGGAAATCAATATTCATCAAGTTCTAATTCAATCCCAAGGAGGTAATCCTGGATCATTATTAATAATAAAGTATTATAATCAGGCCATTAGGAGTTAATCCTAAAAATTCCATTTTCATTTGGAATATCATTCTTGTTCAAGATGCATATCTTAGTTATATATGTGTATCATGCATAAATATCGTTTCTAAATGGATGGTCCTAGGATTTAATTATGTCAAGAATAACATCAAAACCCAAGGATCCTATATATTGAATCCATAAGTATCAAACTCAATGTTGATTTCTGTTCTACAATTATTCCTACAATTGTCACTACCAATTCCAACACAAATATTCTTCGAGGTTAATACATCTACATGTCACTCACTAGGTCCTATTGGCCACATAATAGCTATGATACCAACATTGGATCATTTACCACATTCTTATCTATCATTCCTTCATCTATCAATCATATGGAATGAAATCACTAAATTCTATCATTATTATGTCATCGACTCACTGTCGACAAATGGAAATCCCAACTACAATCAGTCTCAAGAGATGGAACAAAGCATGTCTCACATCCCAAATCATCACATGGTCTGTCTTCACACCCATCCTATCCATAAATATCAATATGTCCAAACCACCATGGTAATCACATATCTATGTGGGGAGGGATCCTCTCCCCAAGATCAATTCACCCATCCCAATAGATCAAAGGCATATAACAATTACATTATGGCTTACATGGCCAATTATACAAGTCCAGCACTCAACTCTATTGAGAGGCATCATTGGAATCTTTTCATGGTCCACTAAATCTCGTTTCATGAATTTAATTTACACCCCATTCTCTATATACATCACAAGGTGTATAATTTATAGTCAATACCTCAACCATTTGTAGCTGATATATGATTCAATTTCAGAATAGTTTATTATGGCCCATGGCACATTATTCAGTACGTGCATTTCATTTGAATAAATTAAATTATTAAATTTAATATTATGTGGTTGATCATCCTTATGGATAGACTACATTTAACATTCAATTTAATTATATAGAGTAATACCAAGGTCTATATATAGGGGTTAACTACCATAATATAGAGTTATTCCTTTTAAACTCTATCATATACCATTGCACTTTGTCCATTTTATCCATGAATATCATTAACTATTTCTTAAATAATAATATAAATTATTTATAATTGGATAATAATTAATTAAACAATTACTATTTATGTTATATTTAAATTATAATTTAATTCAAGTATACATAATGGTTAAAATTTCACAGGTAATCATTCATTCCTATAATCTTTTGTCAATATGTTTTGGTCAACACCTGACACATCACTATACCAAAGACACACAAAATCCCTCATCTATTTACCTATATTATTGAATTATTAAATTTTGTTTATTAAGAAACCCTAAGAAATGTCACATGATGATATACATCATTCAAAACACAAGGAAACAACATGGAAAATACTTTTTGGATTTCCTTTATAAATCATCATAAAAATCCTCCTCAACCAAGATTATATACCACATGATCTTGTGGGAAATCATTGATAAACTAAAACAAGAACCATCTTAAAATTAGTGTCTATAAATGTTTTACAATAATAAAAGAGAAAAATTGAATTAATGAAATTTTATCATGATAAAATCACCCCAAACCCACCATGTATGAATGAGGATAATGGGGTACGGGGTATCCAAAATAACCTCCTACACGTAGCTCATTTGGACAAGAAAAAGAGGTGGTCAAACCTGTATTTATTTATCTATACCAATTTAAAATAATGAAAATAACACAATTAATGGTGTAAACCACCTGATTTACATTATGAATCACTCTATGTTGAAACCCCTCACTTAGCTAAAATATATTCATAATTTGAAATAAGTTTTATGTCATTATATTTAAAGGTATAGTTCCAACACCTCACCCAGCCCCATTAAAATAATGAAAAAAATAGTTCATGTTTTTATTAGTGATATTATCTACAATTTTATCTCTTAGGACACATTATCCTTCTCTAACACTTCCTTGAGAATTCGTACAAAAAAAATAGGTCATAACCCACATCCAACATTCAACTCTTTATATTATCAAATACACAGAATTGAGATTCAAACAAAAGTTTTCTAGATAAACCAATAAATTAAAAGGAAAATTCAAAATCCCTTAGGAATTATTAACTAAAAAGTTTATAAGGTTTTACTACCTCAACACCATAGTACTTATCATCCCCAATTATCCATGGAGTATTTTATCCATTAATCCCTACCTATCCAAGTCACAAAATCACAATTTACTCACCACATTACATCCCCTAATGAAATATGATGTTTTACAACACAACTCCAACCATGTGGTGTATAATTAATCATGTCTCAAGACACTCGTCATCACATCCATTGAATAACCTAGATAGTCATATATTATTTTAATTTATTCCATGACAGCATTGTTACATCAATTAATTCACTATCTGACTAACAGTTCTACCCACTATAAGAATCTTCTCATAAGGGGTGATTCGGATCAATTGTGCCCCCCATCTAAATTTTATATGGAAACATAATTATGGTGGTTTAATGACCATATAATTTTGGTTTCGAGCTCATCACATAAAATTTCACATTATAACACTATTTTGACATCCCTAGCTTAACCATTATTTATATTTCTATACCAAACATTCTAATTCACTATTAAATCCCTCCAAATATAATGAGTAAACCTATAAAGGCTTCATGGGATTATATAACATCCAAACTGAAGTCATGAAACATCACATTGGGTAATTTATGGGTCAGATCCTCAACCAACCAAAAAAGTTATAATGGTCTCACACGAGCACTAGAAAATCACTGACCTAACTCACACATAGATCATTTCCAATCATCCATAGCCTAGTTTTAATGAATGGTCTCCATCCAAAATCACATCACAATTTCAAATCTTGTGTTTTAATAGGGAACTATATTGAATTTTATTCCCCTACACATTGACATCCTATAGCCATATCGATCATCCAATGACATGTATCAACACATCCACAACTATAAATTCTTGTGGTCTTACTTCCCTAAACAAAATTCCATATATTTTTGAATGTAATAATTATTCATGATTTTACTAATCATATATATGAATTAATTTGAATCATAAATTAATAACATTTCACAGCTCATGATAATACCATCTTTAGTAGCTACGTATATTAATCCATAATATGGGGTACAACCTCAACAAGCTAATGTTTTACTACCCATTATAGGGATTTTCATATACCACTCAAGGAAACCCTAAACATGTTCCATCAATCAATCATATCCCTCCTCGATATCCACACTCTCATATCCTATTAATACATTACTATGATCAACATGGATTGGTCATTCCACCACACCCGATCCAGTTTGGATGTTTCCTCTTCCATAGAGGGAAACATCACACCTTCATAAAAACCCAAAGAAACTGATCCTATAAATTATTTCCCCAAAAATCATCATTTTACAACCATAATAAATTTACTTTATGATTTCAGACTCAATTATATGACATGTAACCAATTCATATCATTTTGATATTTGCTAAAATATAATTAATGTATACACTCTTACCATATGATTTTAAAAACTCTACAATGATCCCATTAGTCATATTTCCATTAATATAGGCCCATGATCCTATCCAAAAAACCATTCTCATAACATGTAAAACTTATACATGATGAATTACCCCTACTGATCCTTTTCAAAATCAAGGAATTTCTCTAATATAATGGACTACCACACAATAACCCCCAAACCTAGGAATATTCTCTAAAACATGAATTATTATCCCATTATCTTATAAAGGCACTGAAAATTCATCTATAATCATTAAGATGAGAAAATAAACTAGCCTTTCCAATAAAAACCCCACCCTTGATACATATGCACTAGAAATCAAGGTGATTGTCTTTGCAATGGTGGAAGACATCACTATTATTATACAATATCTAGCTGATATTATGAATTATAATCACCTAACAAATATCTAGATGTCGATATCTAGGGAATTTGGATCTCCACCAAACCAATAGTTCATACCTCATATAGGCCACATCTTATAGGAAACGATCTCTATTTATGTTCCCTATATCACATTAAAAATCAATTATCAATCTTTCAAATATTGTTTAATTATATATATATACAGTCAATGAATAAAATGAAAAATAAATTCATAATAGGGAATTGATTCTCCATAATAACTCAAACATGGAGTCAACCCGTAGAAAATCATAGTCCCAGGATAATCCTCATAGAGAATCCAAATATGGAAGCCACACACTTCATTTTCACTATATAATTTTGGTATATATGTATATATAATGACATTAAACTATGGATATATTTGTTTTGGGAACCATAATCATTTGGTTTAGTTATGTAGAATACCACTAATATGCTAAATATGGTAACATAATATAGTTTTTTGTTTACATTATAAATAATCAAACCAATTATCTCAATTACTACCAATGTATTGTCCACCTAGGGTGACTATTTGTCACATACCATAGGGATTTAAAATCATTCATAAAGGGTAATATCACAAAAAAATACACTTGGCCTATTATTTGGGAAAAATCATTTTTTTGTCCAGATGAGTAAAATTCCACCACCATATTTTATTTGGGAGACCCATGTAAGTTGTTTTATAAATTTAAATGGATGAGCCTGACAGAAATGAAAAACAAAATAAAAGAAAATATATTTTATCTAAATTCAAGATTATATAAATGATAGATTTACATGACCTCTTCCCTATGAGAGAAGAGAAAAAAATCATAAATCCCAAAACGTCATTTGCCTCATGGTAGATGAAATCATACAACTATAGAATAAAAAAATCATGAACAACAATCACATACATTGTGTAACATAATTATTTCCAAAAAAAGGTATTCATGATGAACAATTTCATTATTCATTGGAACCACTGATTCATTCCTATGTCACCTACCTACCACCTCCTTCAATATAAAACAAATAAAAACTCAAATAAACCTTTCATATCAATTACAAAATATCTAATTTCACTTTTTAATATCCTAATACATAGTCTATATGATTGGATCCCATACTGAATTTCCATTTGGACCTCAAAAGAATATCTCATACATGAGTGGATACTAACATCTGATATAGTTATAGGGTATTATTTTATGGAGACTACAACCTTATACAAGAGTACCAAATAAGCTCTAAATTTCCATATTCCATAAATAAAAAACAAACATCTGAGTATCAAGATGCAGTAAAAATGAATAATCAATAATAATAAGGAATGTGGAAGCATATTGTATTACAAATTCATGGTCACACATAAAGATTTATCACCAAAATTTTAATCACATATATATAAATAAATAAAGGAAACAACAGAACGGAGGCTATACCACCACTATGAGCCTCACCCCATAAAGATCACCAAATAACATCTAAGTTACCATTCTCAATCAAAATACATTAGGTTGTTTCCTAACCATATATTTTGATTTTTGGGTTCTTCTTAGGTACCCAAGTGTGATTTATAGTTATGTAGTGTGTTAGTAAATCCTAGTATTGAACTTCCAATGTATTACCATGTATAACCCATAAATGGATGATTTTTGTGTAGGTGACATTCATATATAAATAATAAATATTCTTTAAATATATGAAAATGATCATCATCGATCCACGAATTCTAACATGATAGAAGCGATTGATTATACCTTATTCTAATAGTCCTAAAGTGTCTCTAATCATATCATGTGACCATGCCTTCTATTAACATTCCCAACAACCATATAGTATTATGAATAAATACTAGGTCCTAGGAAGTATATTAGGAATCCATATATTACCAGGAATAACTTCAAAATATATGGATCATATGGAGGAGATCCCAGAGTATTTTTTTTATAAGATTTTTCTTATGAGGATATCCTAGGATATCAATAATATCATGTGTCATCATCGACACTTAGGAGGTAATATTAAGTGGTATATTATTCATTAGTCAACATCTAAAATCTCTATGACATAATCATATTAAATCATATTATCAACAGTTTTCAACACCAATTTTTAGTGGGATAACCCGAGCTAATTTTTAATTATTTGGAATCATCAATGAATATAGGGGTCACCCTATGTAGTCAAAATCATCAAGAATAACTTCCATAATCAAGTGGGTGACCATAAGCCATCATAATTATTAGGATTCATCTTTTCAGATAAAAAATATCATGCATATCATTATACTCTACGGGGGTGACCCTAGGAAGGAATAATCATTATGTATCATTAATTATTCTTTGTATCTGATCATAGGATATCAAAATATATCCAGCTCCAAAGTGATCCCTAGAAGATAATTATGTGTGATCAATAACAATAACGAATAATCTCTAAAACCCAAGAGGTAATATTTATCATTCTATATTCCTTATGTATATCTATCAGGTCTAAAAAACATTTCCAATGCATCCAAAAGTATTACGAACAGTTGATAATTACTATTTATTGATGTTATTCAATCACAGTATCAATCATAAATTCAGAATCCAAGGAGTGTGTTGAATGAATCCATAAGTACCAAGATCAATATAAAATCAAATTATATTGTGAAAGCAACAATCACCACTACAACTTCCCACCCAAACCCTATTAGGTGTTCATTCAATTCTATGGAATCATTAATTCCCTTATTTGACATCATAGTAGAATCACCCATATGGAATCCATTATCCAATTAATATCTCTTGAGTAAATTCACATAAAATAGAGGGAATAGAATCACTAATTTTCATTATAATCATTCCATAACTTCATTGGAAAAATAAGGTAATCCTTACAATCATTTATCCCAAGTGATGATAAAAACACAACCCCACATAATAAGACATCCCAATGTCAATCCTCACACAAAACCTTTACCTAATAATCAATAGGGTATACACAACAATATAATCACATGTATGTGGGGGGGGAGATAGTCACCCCACACTCCACTCATGTATTCCAATGACTTTAAGGAATCTCTCTACTATATCATGGCTTAGATTGAGTATTATCTGAGTCTAGTTATCAACCCTACTATATAGCATAATAGGAACCTATGATAGGTTCCACCATGTCACATAAACTACCATTAATGTTTTCCATTAGTGGTCTATATATTAAATAGGGAACAATTTATAATAAAGGTACGGGCCTTCACTAGATTAGGTATCAAGCATGTACACATGGTACCATTTTGGCCGGTGTAATTTGGTTTATTCTATGAAATTAAAATCCACAAAAATATTAAATAATTTTAAAAAATGGGACAATAAACATAATGGAAATTTAAAGACCCAAATTTTCCATGTCATATTTTTTTTTAAATTAAAGGGGAATTTTAAGAGTCTGCAAAAATTGACGGTGTGTGATTTTGAGGCCCGGTGTGCCCAGAATGAATTTATTAACCTTTTTTCATGTACGTTCAATAAAAGTGAGAGTAGGTTTTTGTAACGTTTGAACTGGTGCTCTGAATTGAAAAATAAGGGAATCGTTGAAGAGGCAGTGCTAGTTTTCACTTAAGAAGACTTACACCTCAACGATAGTTTGTCGAGGGTGAAAGTTTATTTTTGTATTTTTCAAGAAAAAATAATATAAAATAAAATTTGTGTAACATTTAATTTTATTTTTCTATAGGATCTCCCATGTTCATGTTTCATTGGTGGGAACCACCTGAACAAACCTCCCATGAGAGATTCTGGTGGTGGGGACCACCAGCGGCTAAAACCCCTTGAACTCCCTCTTATGTGTGGGGAAGCCTCTTAATATTACCCCACTATAATGGTGCCCCCCCCCATTTAATTTATTATTCCAACAAATATGTAATTAATTAATCCAATTTGAAATTGTGCCAACAACTAAAATTAGGGAAATGAAACTGTTGGAAATTTGATTTTAGGGGAATGTATTGGAAAAGGGGAGAGATCTTGGAGGATTACTTTCTCCAATGAAGAATTCCAAAAAAGAACACCGACTTCGACGTCGACTTATACCCTGGGAAAATCGTTGATGTGGAAAGTCTTCAACATCAATGAACTGACGATCGAGGGATTGTTGACCTTACTGACGTCTATCTATCCCCAACAATGTCGTCTCTTTCCTCATGACCTCTATTGACGGATCAAATGAGGTAGGGAAGGTGTTTGAATAATTTTCCATACCCATTATTGATATTTTGGTGATTCAAGTTTTATATCTGATTGCTACCACTCTAATGTAGATAGCGTAGACCAAACAAACATGGCTCGTCCTCTATGAATTTCTTGGGATAAATCTTTTGTTCTTCGCGATGGAGGAGGATAGCTATCAACCGCGAGGAAAGCAATGAAGGTGATGAAGATAATTGCACCACCCCACGACCACCACAGCCTGCTACTCCACTGCCTACGGCTCCACTGCCTGTGTCCCTCTAAATGCCTGCAGCCCTCCGAACCGCCCCACGACCATGTGCCGTCCACGACCGAGCCATTCCACCCCCTCGCTGCAGCCCCACAACCGAGGCGCACTACGGATTCACGCCATCTGAAGAAGAGACGCCACGTGGCTGAGCCGCACCACGGCCAAGATGTCCCATTCCCTCATGGCACCCCCGCAGTCGCACCTCCCTAGGGATTCGCGTCGTCTGTGGTTATGTTGTCGCGCACCCTCATGAAACCCTTATGGATGAGCCGCCCCACAGCCTTGCGCCGTCAGCGGCTGAACCGCACCATGGCCTAGTGTCCCCCATGACAATACGCCTCCCCCATAGCCCCATGTCCTCCTCGCCACCTTTTCATTGCCCCCATGTCCTCGCACCACCCTTCGTGGCCCTTCATGACCCTCACGTCATGTCGAACCACCCAGTGAGTTGGGTTGCCCAGCGCGGGCCGGGACGGAGCCAGCCGGTCGGATAACCCTAACTGGGTCGGGTCAGCCCAGGCTAGGTCGACCCAAACCGGGTTGGGTCGGCCTAGGCCGGGTGGACCTAAACCAGGTCAGATCAGCCTAGGATGGGCGACCCCAACCGGTTCAGGTTGGCCTAGGCTCGGTCGCGCTAGGTCGTTCTGACCGGGTCGGACCGGACCTGGACCAGCTACGAGCTTTACGCATCGTCGGCCATATTTTTGGCACTGGACGTCCGTTTGAGGAACTGTCTACGGCATCGTGAACTTTGGTGTGAGAAGGTATCTTTGGTATACCCCAAAATATATTTGGATAAATTTGGGGAATGGTCTTGTTAGATCGAGAATGAATTCAACCGGGTCCCAACATAAAAAGGTTAATAACTCAGAGACCAAGAGTCTGTTTAACGCACTATCTATTGCGTTGATACCCCTATGACATGGCAGTTCTTTAAGATACTTCTTCGGGGGACTTTCTGGAAGTGGGAGTATCGACCAGCAGCATGGGGAGTGGATCCTCCAAGAGATGAGAAAGCCTAGTGCGAGAACCTAGTAGCTGGATGTGACGTGAATAATGATGAGTGATCATGTGAGGGTCAGCACCGAGTGAACTTCTGTGGGTTATCACTGAGCGATCCTATGCGGGTCAGCACCTATTGATCTTGTGTGGGTTAGCACTGAGCAATCCTATGTGGGTCAACACCTAGAGATCCAGTGTGGGTCAGCACCAAGTAATCCTACATGGGTCAGTACTGAGCGATCTTCTGTGGGTATGCCTCTTCACAAAGTATGATGCTTCAGTAGTTATATCTAATCATCTCTACTATTGTACATAAGTTATATCTTGTGTGAGATGAGTCTGTACCTATGTGGTACTATCTTTTATGGTAATACCTAGGTGTTATTCTTCTATGTGGCGTACATTTCTGGTACATTCCTTCATGTTATTTTTTCCTATGTGAAACAGTTGAGCCCAGGGGTTTGGAGTTGGACTATGTGTTTTTCATCATAATTGAGATGGGGATACATGATAACATAGGTATATGTATGGTCATGTACCTAATTATGGTTAACATTTGTTTCCTTAATTTTTGGTTTATCCATTGTGGATATGGGAGTCCTTGAGTGTATCGAGGTCCCTTCTAAGTATCATTATACTCTCCCATGCATGGGCTACGCCCGCACCCTGTTTTGTTTGGTGAAGATGGCAGGCATCACTGATTGAGGATGAGAGTACTCGGACAGGAGGTAGCTCGGAGTTGGATGTTAGATGAGGTGAACCACTTAGACAGTCATTCATGAACTGTACCTACCCTTCAGATAGGATTTGTGGTGGATGATCCATGAGTATATTTACACCTATCAGTGGTCTTGTACAATAAATTTCTTGTAATTTCAGTTTCTTGTTCTTTCCAGTTGGGCATGTATTCTGGCACCTATTCATACTGTACTCACTTTGTTTACTATTCATTTTACTTGAGTTCGTATCTTTCTATGTGCTTGGATGCACGTTCTTATTGGTTATAAGGGCAATTCCTTCCCAGTTTTTATGGAATATCCCTTCAGTGCTAGTCTTCAGCCCCTAGCCAAAGGAAGACGGGCTTGGGGTAGTCACGGAATGGGCCCCAAGGGACAGGTTGTGACAAATTGGTATTATAGGGATCATTTCTTCGATAGAAAAGAGGGCTATGATCATTTTATTGCCAATAGTGTTTTGTTTAGTGAGTGTGGTTATCAGTTTAGGGGATTCTAGTATTGGTGCGGCAGCCGACGTATCCATACACCAGGACCCTGACTCCTAATTTTTGACTCAGTGCACGAAAACATTGATTTTGTGCGTGTTTCCAAGAGTTTTATTTTTGATATCTTGAGACAGCTCACCAGGTATAACTTATTGACCGTGGCACACTTATTTCTTTTCAGTATGCCTCCACGAAGACAGCCAGCTAGGGTTACGAGAGTTGTATGCACTAATAGCCCACCTAGCGACGAGGCCTTAATGCAGGTACCTCTTCCAGTAGATGAAATAGTGTTGGAACCAGTGGTACCATTACCTATTGGGCCACCGATCCACTATCCCCAGTAGAATAGAGTGCACACCACTTGATCACATTACACGAGTTCCAGCACCAAAGGCCACCCAAGATCAGGGGAGAGACAAACCCACAGGCAGCTGAGGATTGGTTGGAGGGTGTAGAGAGAGTCCTCCAACTGGTAGGGAAACAAGCTTATCTCATGGTGATCCTTGCTGCCAGTCTCCTATAATCAACAACATGAAGATGTTTGAGCTTGATTATCCAAGTTCACGTTGAGGTGATGCTTCTCCGGGTAGACTTAGAGAGCCTGTTTCAAGCAGATTTTGTCCCAGTGACTCTTCACGCAGTGCGCATACATGAGCAACTTCATCTGCAGCATGGCAGCATGACTGTGTCTTACTACATAGTGATATTCACCGACCTCTCACTCAAATCCACTGATATAGTGAGGGGGCCATTCTTCAGTGCCCGTACATTTGATCAGGGACTCAGGTAGGAGATCAGGGCTTTGATGACCTCACTCAGCATCCCGACGCAGGTGGGGGTGTTTGGGATATCCCTCTTAGCCGAGTGTTTTCTTGTTAACCAGTCACCAGTAGTGAGACCCACCACCATTCTTCATGTCATGGATTCTTCTATAGCTGGCAGCAGATAGATGTCGTAGAGGTTCAAGAGGACCAGACCTACTGGTGGACGACCGTAGGATTCAGGGTCGGTTGTGCGGGGCACACAAGGCAGAGCCAGTCATGATAGGATATGGGAGTGTTATGAATGTGGTGGGAAGGGTCAAATAGATTTTGACTATCCGACCCGTTGTCTGGATGATCAGTAGATGGTCGAATGAATTCCTAGGAAGAGGTAGAGGTTCGCCCGAGGAGGTCCGCATAGAGCAGGAAGACGTGGCAGAGGAACTGACCGAGCATTTGGTGGTGGGCGACGATACGAGATGTTACCGCCACCCCCACCATGAGGTCCACCCCATCTGCAGAGAGCAGGTGGATAGGGGCGAGCTCATCTCTAGGCAGGTGAGGTCTATGATCATGACACTCCAGAGATGATACGAGGTACAATCGGTGTCTTCTCAGCCTTAGTTGTAGTACTTATAGACACATGTTGCAGTCATTATTTTTTTTCCACTACCCCTGTTCGGAGCTTGGAGATTCCAAAAAAGCTGTTGGCTTGATCCATATGGCTAGAGACTCTTATGGGAGCTGATTCAACAATTAAGCAGTAGTGTCGGCAGTGTGAGATTACTCTAAGAGTTGAGATCTTCGGCTAGGATCTCCTAGTAGCGGTGTCGAGTCCTTACGATGTCATCATTAGTATGGACTGGTTATATATAGTCCATCCTCAAGTTGACTTTATGAGGCGCAAAGTGCGGTTAGTACGCACGGATGGGACTAGGTTTACCTTCACCGGAGAGAAGGGAGCCTTTGCATCACATGATGGACTTACCTAGAGGAGATTGCTCCCATTCAATCATCAGTTCGCTAGACTTACCCTCAGAGTAGTTTATATAGATAGTCTGAGTTATCTTGTAACGGTGGACCAGTACACGGATGTCTTTCCTAATGATGTTCTAGGTCTACCTCCTCATAGAGAGGTGGAATTTTACATTGACATATACCCCGGGATGGCATCGATATCTACACCAGCGTATCGAATGGATCCCATAGAGCTTCGTGAGCTACGAGTAAAGCTGGAGGACTTACAGGGGAAAGGGTTCATTCAGGCCAGTATTTATCCTTGGGCAGCCCTGATATTGTTCGCCAAGAAGGTGGATGGGAGATTGAGACTATTTGTTGAGTGTCGGTGCCTGAACTAGGTGACTGTGAAAAACAAGTACCCACTTATGAGGATTGAAGACCACTATAATCAGCTGAAAGAGGCGTAACAGTTTTGGATGATAGACCACAGATTAGGCTATCAGCAGCTCAGAGTACGAGACGAGGATGTGAAGAAGATGACTTTTAGATGTTGGTACGACCACTACGAGTTCTTGGTTATGCCATTTGGTGTATCCAACGCTCTAGTAGTGTTCATGGGACTCATGGAGATGATCATTCATCCATACCTTGATCACTTTCTAGTAGTCCTCATCGACGACATTCTGATCTACTCGACTACTGAGTATGAACATGCAAATCATTTGCATATAGTTTCGGACACACTTCGAGAGAACCATCATTATGGTAAGCTCTCAAAGTTCTGGTTTTGGATCCAAGAGGGTCACTTTTTGGGACATGTCATATCGAAGTCAAGATTTGTGGTGGATCCAGCATAGATTGAGGTGGGTCTTATTGGGAGCCACCCGAGAGTGTGATAGAGATATGAAGTTTCCTGGGTTTGGATGGATACTACCAGAGATGTACTCTAGCTTTCTCCAGAGTTGAAACACATTTATCAGTGTTGATGAAGAAGGGTAAACCCTTCGTGTGGTCGATGAAATTTTTGTGGAGTTTTCATGAGCAGAGGCAGAGGCTAACTAGTTCCCCCGTCATGAGGCTTTCAGAGGAGGGAATAGGGTATGTAGTCTACTACGATGCATTAGGGACCGAGATCGGATATGTCCTGATGCAGGAGGGAACGGTGATCGCATATGGTTCTCAACAACTGAGAAAACATGAGAAAAACTTCGCTACCCATGACCTCGATTTAGCATCAGTGGTCTTCGCATTGAATATGTGGTGGAACAACAGGATGAGTAAACATTTTACAGTCAACTCAGATCATAATAGTGTCAGGTATATCTTCTCTTAGATGGACCAGAACTTGAGACAGAGACATTGGCTTCAGTTCCCCTAGAACTTTGACTTAGAAATAGTCTATACTCATGGGAAGGGGAAAGTTGTAGCAGATATACTCAGCATGAGGTCAGGTATATAGCTGCAAGGTGAGGTGAAAGAGTAGTTTACTTCATTGAAGATATCGTTCGTCGAACGTGATGGAGAAACATTCATACAGTATCTTATAGTAACTCACCCACTTCTTCAGTGATTCAGGGAGGTGTAGTGTGGGGATGCTGACTGAAAGGCATGACGTGCTCAGATATCCATAGTACAGGCACCTGATGGATTTTCTGAAGGTGGGGAGCACATAATTCTCTTCAGAGGATGTACTATTGTACCAGTGTTGCTTCAGGATGAAGTTTTGAGGGATTTCCACAAATCCCCTCTAGTGGTACATCACGAAGTGGCGAAGATATAACCGGATCTCCAACGATAGAACTGGTGGCCAGGAATAAAGAAATTATTAGTAGACTTTGCCTCTCGATGCCTCACTTTTCAGCAAGTGAAGGCGAATCATCAGGTACTAGAAAACTTGGTTCATCTTTTAGAGGTCCTATAGTGGATGTGGGATGAGATATCCATGGACTTTGTGACAGGACATCCATGTACATCCATGGGACATGACACGATTTGAGTGATCATTAACCGACTCACTAAGTCACCCCACTTCCTACCGATTAGAGAGCAGCATTCAGTGGAGAGATTGGGATGCCACTAAGTGCAGAATATTGTGTGGCTACATGGATTACCGTTGACAATTTTCTCTGATTGTTATGCACATTATACATCCCGGTTATTGAAGGGGTTATAGGAGGCTTTTGGGACACAGCTTCATTTGAACACCACCTTCCTTCCACAGATGGATGGCCAGACTGAGCAGACCATATAGACCCTTGTGTACGTGCTACCTTCTTTCATCCTCGACTTCGGTCGCAGCTTGAGGATCACTTGCCTTTGGTAGAGGTTTCATACAACAACAGCTATCACTCCACTATTGGGATGACACCTTTTGAGGTGTTGTACGGGCGACGATGCAGAGCACCATTGTGATGGACTAACCCAGGGGATTCAGCACTCGTAGGACCAGAGATGGACAGGCTACCACAGAGAAGGTGCAGATCATCCAGGAGAAGATGAAGACTACACATAGTAGAAAAAAATCCTATGCTGATAGGAGACAGATACCTCCAGATTACGAGGATTGTGACCATGTCTTTCTTCGGGTCTCACCACGACAAGGTTTGCGGAGATTTGGCCGAGGTGGAAAGTTCTCTCTGAGATTTATTGGACCTTTACAGGTCCTCATTAGAGTTGTTAAGGTGGATCAACACTAAGCTCTTCCACCTCAGTTGCACTGGGTGCACAACGTCTTCCACATATCCCAGCTGAGGTGATATGTGCATGACCATTCTCACATCATCGACCATGGAGACCTGGACATCTATGATGGGGACATATTTAATGAGGTTACAGTAGAGATGGACGATTGAAAAGAGTGATTCTTTAATGGACGGTCGATACCTCTGGTGCACATTTTTTGGCAGCACATGAACCTCTAGTAGTGCAAATGGGAGTGGGAGGCTCAGATTCATTCTCAGTACCCCCACTTGTTCCCTTAGTTTGAGTTGTGTCTTATAGGGACGTAAATCCATGAGGTGGGGAGAATGTGAAGACCCGGAATTTCAATATAATTTTTTTAATTAAATGGGAATTTTACAAGTCTGTTAAAATTGACAGTGTGTGATTTTGAGGCCCAGTGTGCCCGGAATTAATTTCTGATCTTTTTTTAACGTATGCTTAGTAAATGTGTGAGCAGGTTTTTGTATCTTTTGAACCGGTGATCTGAATTGAAATCTAAGAGCACCATTGAACTCGCAGCACCAGTTTTCACTCAAGAATACTTTCACCTCCATGTCATTTGGTCGAGGGTGAAAGTTAATTTTTGGGTTTCTCCTGAAAGAATAAAATATAATTAAAGTTGTGTAACATTTTATTTTATTTTTCATTAGGATATCCCATGTGGATGTTTCATATGTGGGGGACACCTGAACTAAGCTCCCATAAGAGGTCATGGTGGTGGGGACCACCCGAGGCTAAAACCCCTTGAACTCCCTCTTAAGTGTGTGGAAGCCTCTTAAACATCCCCCAAATTAATAGTGCCCCCCCCACCCCATTTAATTTATTAAGAAAAGAACTTTGTAATTACTTAATCCAATTTGAAATTGTGCCAATAATTAAAATTAGGGAAACACAATAGTTGGATATCTGATTTTGGGGGAATGTATTGGAAAAGGGGATAACTCTTGGACAATTTCTTTCTCCATCGATGAACACCGACTTCAACTTCGACTTCTTCCTTGGGACAATTGTTGATGTGGAACGTCTTCAACGTCAATGAATCGACAATTGATGGAACGCCGATGTCACCGACTTCCATCTATCCCCAACAACTTTGTCTCCTTCCTCACGACCTCTGTCGACAAATCAAACAAGGTTGAGAGGGTGTTTGAATTATTTCCCTTACTTGTTCTTGATATATTTGGGATTCAAGTTTTATAGCCTCATGCTACCACTATAATACGGAGAGTGCAGGACAAACAAACATGGCTTGTCCTCTCAGAATTAATTTGGATAATTCTTGTGTTCTTCAAAATGGAGGAGGAAGGCTATCAATCGTGATGAAGGAAGTGAAGGAAATGACGCCACCCCATAGCCACCGCCACCTTCCACCTCTTCACCCCGCAGAGCTCTACCGCCCACAGCCCTCCGAGACACCCCATGACCTCTGGTCATCCGTGGCTGAGCCATCCCACTCACTCGTGGAACCCCAGTGGTTGAGCCGCCCCATGGATTCGTGTCACATGTGGCCGAGCCGCCCCATAGCCAAGTCTTCCCATGCCCTCGTGGACCCCCCACGGCTGAGTCTCCCTCAGGCTTCACGCCATTAGTGGTTAAGCCGCCCCGTGGCCAAGCCACCTCGCGCCCTTGCAGCACCCTCGCGGCCGAGGCACCTTGCGGCCTCGCACCGTCCACGGCTGAACCACCCCAAGGTCTCTATGCCCCCATGGAAACATGCAGCCCTTGCGGGCCCACGGCCTCCGTGCCGCTACCCTTAAGCTCTTGCTGCCTCGCACCGCCCTACGCGGCCCCTCGCTGCTATCACAGCCTGCCGGAAGCCCAGAGAGCAGGGCCGCCCAGTGCGGGTCGGGCTAGGTCGACCCAAACTAGGTCAGTTTGGCCTAGGCCGGGTCAGGTTGGCCCAGGCCGGGTCGGGCCGGGTCGATCCTACCAGGTCGGACTAGACTCAGACCAGCTACGAGCTCTACGCGTCATTGGCCATATCCTTGGCACCAGATGTCCATTTGATGAACCGTTGGCAGCGCTGGAAACCTTTGAGCTAGATGGTCCCTTTGTTATACCCCATTAGAGATTTGGAAAAAGTTGGGGAATGGTCGGGTTGGATCGAGTATGAGTTAAACTGGGCCCATGGGACTAAAAGGCTAATAACTCACAGACCGGGCATCCGATTGATGCGTCGTCTGCTGCATTGAGACCCATATGACATGGTAGTCCTTTGAGATACTTCTTCATGGGACTTAGTGGAAGTTGTAGTTTCAAAAAGTGGCTTGCCGAGTGGATTTTCCTTAATATGAGCAGGCCTAGTGTGTGACCCAGTAGCTGGCTATGACATGATGAATGAAGAGTGATCATGTGTGGGTCAAAACCAAGCGATCATGTGTGGGTTAGCACCTACCGAACCTCTGTGGGTCAGCACATAGCAATCCTATTTGGGTACGAGCCAAGCGATCCTTTGTGTGTCAGCACCAAGTGATATTGTGTGGGTGAGCACCCAAGCGACCCTGTGTGGGTCATCACTAAGCGATCATGTGTGGGTATGCCTCTTAACAAAGTAAGATGATTCAAAAGTTACATCTAATCATCTCCACTACTGTACTTATGTTATACCTGGTGTGATCAGAGTCGGTACATGTGTGGTACTTTCCTTCATGGTAAAAAATTTGGTAGTATTCTTTTGTGTGGCATACCGATGTGGTACATACCTTAGTGGTATTTATTTTTTTGTGGAATATTTGAGCCTGGGTATTTGGAGTTGGACATTGTGTTTTCCTCATGATTGAGAAGGGTTTACTTGATAACATAGGTATATGTATGGGAATATACCTAAGTAGGGTTAACTATTGATTCCTTTCTTTGTGTTGTATCCTTTGTGTATTTTTTAGACCTTGAGGGTATCAGGGTCCCTAATAAGTATTGTTATACTCACCCTTACATAGGCTATGCCCGCACCCTGTTGTGTTTGTTGCAAATGATAGGGAGTACTGATTGAGGACAAGAGTACGAGGATAGGAGGTAGCTCGAAGGTGGACATTAGACGTGACAAACCGTAGAGACAGTCGTTCGTGAACTGTATCTACCCTTCACGTATGATTATTGCTGGACGATCCATGAGCTGCTTTACACCTATCAGTTGTCTTGTACTTTCAGTTTCATGTACTTTTAGTTTTTTGTACTTTCCAATTGGTCTTGTATTCTGGCCCCTTTTACAAACTTTACTCACTTTGTTTACTATTCAGTTTACTTGAGTTTGTATCTTTCTGTGGGATTGGTAGAGTGTGTTTACAGGTTATAAAGAAAATGCCTTCCCTATTTTCCAGGAATACACCTCTGGTGCTAGTCGCCAGTCCTTAGCCTTTGGAAGACGAGCTCAGGGTAGTCACCGCATAAGCCCCAGTGGTTAGGTCGTGACAGGATAGACAAAAAATAATTTTCCTTGTAAATTTAATGCAAAATATTATGTTAATGTATAAGGGACCACATACCATAATATAGAATTCACCACCAGAAAGTTTATGTGGTTTTACAGATTTGGGGTAAATATCTGTCAAGTTATTTACATTTGGGTTTCCATATCAAAATATTTTTGAAGATTTTTGTCCTATATAAAAAGTTTTTATATTAGTTTTGATATTAAATATCGTATTAAATTTTTTAATTATTATTTTAATTTAAAATATATAGTTATATTTTATTTAATCCTCAGTAAGATAAGTCCCCATATTTGTGATATAATATATTAGTGTTAGTCACCAAAACTTAACCACTTTTAGGTGGGATTATGGATTAATAGAATACTGATAATCCACCCTAGTTGGGACTCAGTGGTCCAAGTCAATTTTTGTATATTTAGTATTATAAATTTCTACATATCATAATTTATTTACAATATAATTTATTGTCAAATAAAACATCTTATATTTTAAATTTATGTGGAAGGGGATCATATGGAGAAATAAAAACAACATATGTCATATGATGATCATTTTTTAATTCTATTAAAAATTAAATATTTCTGTAAATTATTTGATCAAGGGTATGTGTTATAAAATTTAACATCCCTAAAATTTCTTTGACCAAAGATTAGTATATGGGAAAGTATCCTTTGCTATGACTCCATAGATCCAAAAATTTGAGTACAAAAAAAGTGAATACAATGGAAGGGTTTCTTTAGATATATTAATGTTAATACAAAACCAAAGGAAATGAAATAAAATAGGAAAAAATTAATACTATAAACCCCAAAAAATGATATTTCTTTTCAATGGATAGATAGATGGATAGAAGATCAAATTGATGTGACATGATGGATAAACATTCTCAAATTATTCATTTATATATAATTAGCCTATTTTATTTTCTTAGAATATTATTTTCACAACATCAAATGAGCTCTTAGTGTTCCTTTATAAAGATATGGAATCCGAGTATTAAAAAATATTTCCATCGGTGTTTGATGTGGCTTTGCATCTTAGAGTAACTCATTTAATCATTAAATTTATCATGTATCCCTCTAAAAGTATTAATTAATGTAATCAATATAGATGATATATTTTTCTTTTTATGACCTTTTCTCAATCATTTTTAGGACATGGAATGTATATTCTCATATTGGCATCTTAATATATTAAATATCATCATTAAAGTTGTGGTGTTGAGCTAAAAAATATATAGCAATTGGAATTATTCGGTTATCTGATTCATCTTATCTTTATTTTGATCATAACATTCATTAATGTATATGTTTTTTTGTGCCTTGTAGTAGTAATGTAATTGAATGAAATTTTATAATGACCTAAAAATTTACAAATAAATTTACCTATTATTATTTAATTAAATGTTTTATTATGTAATATAGTTATAGAAAACTTGCTCAATTATTTGGTTTTATTACATTTTATCAGATTTAAAAGGCTTTTATACCTCTTTTCCAATTATAATATATCCATTGAATAATAATCACTTGATTAGTATAAATAATGGGTTTTAACACATCCAATTGATAATGAAAATGAAAGTGATGGCCTCAATAAGTAGGACCATACCCTATGTATCCCATTTATCAGATCATTCATGGAAGATCAAATCTCATAGATTTTCCTTTGACTAAACATAATATGATATCCAATAACTTAAGCATGATCAAAACAGTTTATGGTATAATTTCAAGCTCATAGAGGTCATGACCTAAACCATGTACACCAAACCACCTTATGAAAGTCTCACAATCACACACCATATTATTACAATATTTGTAGGTGTATTAAAGGGATATGTATTAAGAGGATAGTTATATGTCTATTGGAATTATTTTTTTTAAATTGTGAATATATATATGCAACCTTTTATTATTAATCTATTAATTTTTTCTATGTTGATAAAATAAAACATAAATAGTATTTTTAGTAATATTCAAATTCAGTTAAGGAATATATTTTGATGAATTTATTTATTTTTTAGAAAAATTATATTTTATTAAAATATTATTATTAACAAACATTTATTTAATATAAATTATCATATAATTTTTATGAAATCAAAAATATTTTTTGTTAGGGTTCCAAAACTGTTATTGTTAAACCAACCAACCATCTACCAAAAATATTCAATTCTTATTTGAAACCTAAAAATTAAAATATTTGGAAAACTATTCTAATAAAATGTTTTTTAATAATTGTGCCATAGAAATTATCCACTTGTTATTTTTTAATAAAATTTTTAGGTAGTCGTATTTTTGGGTAAAAATTAAATATTGTATTAATAAACAGTGCATATTATGATATAATATTGTTCTAAATGTAATGTAATAAATTATATGACATAAAATCACTACAAAATATATTTTTTCCATTGAAAATAATGTGATTTAATGTTAATTATATTTATTCTATAAATCCATTATGAATTTTCTAAAACCATTAATATGTTTTTTATGTTTTAAAATCATATATTTAAAAGTATTACTCACTTCCGAAAAATCAAGGGTCTTATTTTTTTAAATTCAGCCCTTGAAATATTATAATAATGAAAAAATCTCTTTTTTTAGAAACAATTGAAATGTTAGGGGTTTAGTTTGTTTTATTATTTAGATTCTAAAACCTATTTTAGAGAAATAATAATTAAATCCCCACATTTTTCTTATATAACCCCACTAAATAACCCATTTAACTTCACTATAACTACTTGGATCACGTTATTACTCTTCTATAACCTCTCTAAAGTAATACCAAGGTTCCAAAAAGCTCCAAATAATCCCCTATCAATCATTTTGACTCACACACTCAAGCAAGGGATCATTTTATTCTCTTTATTAGTTCATGTTTCTTTATTATCTTGTGCCTTCTATTTCCAATTATTGTGGTTGTGATATGTTTTTACATTCCCTATTAATTCCCATTGTATGTGAAAATTATGAGAGGCTTATTTATATCTCATTAACCCATTTATTATGAATTTATATGTGACTCCATTGCAATGGGGAAATTTCACCACATTTTTCCTTATCAAAAAAATTATGTAGTGGATAACATACACATTTCTTATCAAGGGTATTCACCATTATACACTTATACATACTTAAATATGGGTTTAAATGTATTTATTACATAACCCTTAATCATGTAATAAAACATTATGATGAATGAATCCAAGTTGTATTACTAATGCCACACAATTAACCAACAGAATGAAATGAAAGTGACAAGTGCACCTAGAATTATATAGTTCTCTGATTCATTGGGAAATGTTTTATCTAGTGAGATGATATGTTGTGATAGATAGTGAACCTAATCCCTTTATGGGTCTTCTTCCATCATGATGACATGGCAGTTATCCATAACCTATTATTTTGATGTAGTGTTTTAAGTTGTGCCCACATCTCCCTTGTTATGATTATAATTATATTACATGTATTATTATCCATGTTCCATTTATTCCCCATTGATATTCAGAATTTTGTAACATTTATTATATTTCCCTATTTTTTTCCATTATAGGGATTGATATCTCACTCGTTTCTTAAGTATATTTCCAGGATATACCACATAGTTTTAAGTGCAAACATGTTAAGGTGGATTTCAATAAAGATAATGTTTTTGTGTTTCAAATTGTTATTTAATGTACCTAATTACCAAATACAAAATAATTATTTATTTTTGGAGTGTTATTAATTGTAATATTATGTAATAAATCATTGATACATTTGTAATAATTATATGGGTTTTCATAGTTTGTATCAAAGGAAAGGATTAGTCATTTTTGGGTTTATGATTAGAAAAATATTGAAAAATAATTAGGGATAAGAAGTAAAATAAGAGAAATACCTAAATTTTTGTAAGTATATAGTAAGTGTTGTTTCATGAATATTCATACATGTATGGATACTATAATTTTATGTTGTTATGGAATAGATGTACTTATGGGTTACAACTCTGACAATGTGTGTTAGTCCCGACTCAGCATATCATAGCACACGATAATGAGCCCTACAGCACACCTAGTTTGACACTCCTTGGGGAAATTATATTTAAAAATTATAAGCTCATTAGGTTCCATTAATAAGGGAAACAAAAAATTTCTTACAGGAATATATTTTAGGAAATAGGTCACATATAACACAGATTGAAGCCTATAAATTCATAAATTAAGGAAATAAATTTATGTAATAAGTTATCTAATAAATGTCAATAAATTCCTATTTAGGTGTTTAACAGTTTAAAAATACTCATCTATAATTTTCCCTTTAATATTTAAAATGACCAAAAATAGTAATAAACAAATAAACAATAAATTATATGGGAAATGTGAAGACTTTCCTAATAAGATACCCAAGATGGTCAGAGTAGGAACCCCAAATTGTTTTTTGATACACTCTCTATAGACTCAGGTTCTGAATAGAAAACTAGACCAAGAGGACAACCAAAATACCCCTAAGAAAAAAAAATTAATCGATTACTTTATGTGACAAAGTCCCTCTAATTTGAATGGATCGTCTAGTCCCCTAATCACATTTCAATGGATAAACTATAATGAGAAGATATTATCCATCCTTAAATGTTTAGATCAAGAGAATGTTATATTGTATGTTTATCATATGGGGTAGAAGTTGATCGATGGTGGACATTGACCAAGAATAGAGAGCCTGACAAATAGATCAAATAGATGGTGCAGAAGGAATTCTTGAAAACAAAATTTGATAAATATATTCTCCATAATCTTAAATATAAAATTGAAATGGTTTTCCATTATCGCAAGAAAAAATATGATGAATATATCAGGGTTTATCAAGAAAACATCACAAGACTTCCATAATATTCTACCATCTTTTTCAATACGCCCAAATGAAATCTTGAACACTTCTTTAGTGGGATAAAACATAGTAATAAAAAATCCATAAAGATCCACAACATTGATAGATAAGATAAAATATTTTGACATTACGTCAATTTAAAAATAGGGATCAGTGAATCCCAATGGTATAATGGGGATAAGAAGAGGAAAGTAGAGTTTAATTCTAGTGGTCTAATTCATAAATCTAATAGTTCCATGAAATTTGAACATCCCACATATCGAAGGTGCATAAAGAGGAACTATTGATATTCAATTAGGGAAAAATGTATATTATTTATGTCTAGGAAGTAAGGTCACCTAGATTGATATTGAAAACATGATAAATCCACCAATTCATTGGAATCGAGGAACGATCTTGTCAACCCTCAATGTATTGTTCATTTGATCAACTACAAAAAACAGGGAACTTTTTAAAATTGTGCACTAATATAAGGGTTTTCAGAGACAACCAACAACCTCCATGGAATCAAGGGAGAATTTTTTCCATCATAATTATTCAGGTGGACCCCGAAAATGAATTAGTGATAGGTAGTCTTGTTATTCATTCATTAATAGTGAATGTGAATTTTTATTCTCGTTCTACACATTCATGGGTATAAAAAATGTTTAGTATGATTTTAAAAAAACCACAACAAATCATAGAAGTAATCTGGTTGGTAAAAATAGAAAATCGGGGAATTGTTTCATCCAATGTATATAACTCAACCCCAATCAATTTTTTTAGTCAGAACATCCCAGTGAATATTTTTATAAATTCATTTGTTTAATTTGATTAATTTTTGTGTATGGATTGGTTTTCCCTATATAGACCAAACATAAATTCTCGTGATAAGGACATAGTTGTCTATACATGAATTGTCCTGTGATTATGTATATGTTCAAAGAGAATGATGAATCTTATTCCACACCAATATCGCAAGCATAGATATTACAACCATATGATAAATCATATCTAGATAATATAAAATATCTTATATAAGATACCATCCTTGAATAGATTCCCATTTTAAAGGAATGCGCTGAAGTTTTTCTCAATGAATTAAATTTTCTTCCTCCTAGTTGAGAGGTTGAATTTTCAATTGAGATTTTTCCCAGGGAACCTCCATTATCTAATACTCTGTATATAATAGATATTGTGGAAATTTAAGAGATGAAGAATAAACTATATTGGAATCTATATTATGGTTTCATAATCCCATGTGCTTTAACTTGGTGTTCACCACCCCTATTCATTAAAAGGATGGATGGGTCAATGAGCCTTTTCATTTATTATCATGATATTAACAAGATCTTGATAAATATACATAGAGTTTATGAATATAGTCATTAGAGAATAAATCAAAAAATGTGCGCTAGTATTTTTAGATTAAATTTTAATATAATCCAAGACTAAGTAGAATATTGAAGAGACTCTTAGAAATATGCTAAAGACCTTGTAAAAAGATAATATTTATGAAAATTACAAAAATGTTAGTTTTAGTTGAAGAAAGTATCATTTATAGGGAATATCATCATAAGAAATGGGATATCAATGGACCATTCAAGAATAGAAGAAATTAAAAAATGGAAAAGGAAAAAATATATGATAGATATCTATAATTTCCATGGATTATATGAGGTCCATCTCCTATTTGTATGAAATTTATCCTGATTTTAAAAACACTCTTACCAATGTAAATCAGAAGGGATTCACGTTTTTGGGGAATGATGAACGTGAAGTGAGCATCAAGGAGATGCATAATAGGCTTATCATTACACATACACATACACATACACTACCGAAAAGTGGATAACAATTTTTATTATTTATAGATTCTTTGATGAAGGATATGGGTTGTGTGTTAATATAGAAAGATGAAGTCATAGATTATGCTTCAAGGCAGTTGAAAGGTACAGAATAGTACTACCCATCACATGATCTAGAGTTGGATGCAATGATCTTTGATTTGAAAATATGGCAGGGTTATCTATTTAGGGAGACATTTAAAATATATATGTATTACAAAAGCCTCATGTATATATTCCCACATATAGATAAAAATATTCACCAACAGAGATGGTTATATTTTTTCAACAACTATGACTGGTCAATTCACTATTATCATGGTAAATAACATAAAGTATCAAATTATCTAATTAGAATGGATCAAAAAATATAATATTTATAATAATTATGATGGATATGATCATCCAATATTTGGGAAGTATGGAGATGGACATCCTAATCGAAGGAACAACATCAATCCCTTCCAAAATGATTTTTCAACCATCTCTTCTTGATATGTTAATGGTTGATTAAATAGAATATAATTTAATTCCAAAAGAAGTGAAAATAATAATAAAATGTATATAATTGGATTAATATATTAATTAAGAAGGATTTGTGATATTTGGATAAAAAATTTCTATTCAATCAATTCATGAGTTAATGAAGAAGATGTTGGATGATTCATTGTCCTACTCCATAGAACATTGTATCTATAATATATGATCATCACTAGATACTCCTCATAAGAATGGTCATTATATAATGGTACCACCTCAAGATTGATTATATGTGTGGGTATGGTAGGTAATTTTTCAAGAGGGATACCTAGAATACATCATGTAATTAAGATTGGTTGGGTGGGAGTTCATGTCGGAAGTACACAGCTCTGATGCATCAAAGTATCTCAAAGGGACCACTGTAAAATCGACAAGTCTTTCCCTTCTTCCTGAATCTAATAACATTATTTTCTGTATATAGATTTACAGATAAAATTTATCCAACATCAATCTATATGTCTCTAAAATGATTGTTATTATAAATATTCTATCAACTTTGAGCATCCTTGATGTGCAACTGAATTGTCATAAACTGTTCCACCATTTCCTTGACCATTTCATGATCTAGATGTTTTCCTACCCAACATCATCCCAAAATATAGGTGTTCTACACCACTTACAATAAAGTTCTTAATATAGAACCATTTAGATGCATGACTGTGATCTTTTATTGAATGAGAACTCAACCAAATGAAAAATTTTATCCCATCCTAATTTGATGTCAATTGATAATTATCTAAACATGTCTCCACATTTCTAGATAGTACACGCAGATTGACTATCAATTTTGGGGTGATAATAAAAGATGATTTTCTACTCAGTGTTCAGAGAATATTCCTGGATTTTCTGGAACATGGACGTGAATTTATTTTTTTGATTAGATATAATCGATAGTGGTACATTATGGAGCCTCACCACTTCTCTAATGTATATATATTATATTTGATCTAGTGAGAAGTCCTCATGAATCACAATATAGTGTATAGTATTTGTAAGATAATACAAGACAACCTATATATAACCATTACCTATCGATTTCTACTTTAATGTAATCGTTTTGTAATGATGGGAATATTGTAACAACTTGAACTGTTATGATTAAAATTACCATTTTCAGTTTAATTAAATTTCTTATTATTTTATATGGTTTTAGAAGACAAATTAAATTATTTGGTTTTATTACATTCTATCATATTTGAATAAAATTAAGAATATTTACTAATTATAATATAGTTTTTGAATAATGATCACATGAATAGTAATAATATATGGTTTTAAAAAATCTAGTTGACATAGAATAAGGAAATGATGGCCTCGAGTTGCCAGATCAGAATATAAGAAGCCCATTTATTAGAAAATTCATGGTATTTGTAATATTTTGGTTTTTTCTTGGATCAATCCCATGTTGAGTTCCAATATCATATACATGATCAAAACCATTTTTTGGATATGTTCAAGTATATCAAGATCACGACCGAAACCATGTATGTTGAATCCCCCACATGAAAGTCTCAATATAACGCTCCTAGCACTTAAGGACTTATATTTTTTATTAAAGCGATATGTATTAAGAACCTAGCTATAACAGTTTGTACATTATTATTTTATAGAATATTAATGTATTTTTGTTATATTATTGTAACTTTATAAATTATTTTATTTTGATAAATTAAGTTAAAAATAATATTTTTGAAAAATAACAAAATTCAATTAAAGAACTTATTTTGACTAATTAATGGATTTTTGATGTAAATAAATTATTAATGATATATTATTACTAAATAATATTTATTAAATATAATTGATCATAAAATGTTTATGTAGTCAAATATAATTTTTATAAGGGTTCAATAACTATTATTGTCTAAAACCCATTGATTTCTCAATAAACATCGATTATTATTTCATAAGTGAAAATTAATAGATATAGAAAATTATTTTGAAAAAATGAATATTTTTTTAGTATCATAATTTCAAAATTATCCAATGGTTAATTTGTCATAATTTTCTTGGACAATATATTTCATGGTTAAAAATTAAAAGATGAATAAATATAATATTTGTATTATGACCTCAAAATGATGAAAAAGTGATTAAATAAATATGATAAAATGCACCCTCAACCAAATATATGTTTTCCGTTTAAAATAATTTAATTATTTTTTATATTAATAATTTTATAAATATATTATAAAGCATCCAATGCCACTAGTATATTTTGATGTTTTAATATCATTTCTTTAATATTATCACACACTTCCACAAAATAAATGGTAAAATCATATTAACTTATGTCATTTTTCATATTAAATAATGAAAAACATTCCCATTTGGAATAAATCATGGGAAAATACAATTGATGGATTTTTAATATTATTTTATTAAATAGATTACAAAACATATGTTTGAGAAATAATAATGAAATCCTCACTCTTTTAAAATATAAACCCAACAATGATCAAACATATATTTACTAAACCTCCTAGGGGAACATCGTTACATCGTCTTAACCTCCTTATAATCGTCTAAAAGTGCCCCTAAGATCTCAAAAATCTAATCTCAATCATTTGATGTCGCATATTCAAGTGAGGCATGTTTGTTTGCTCTTCTTTAATTCAATCTTATTTAATATATTTCTCAATCTATGTACAGTTTTATTGTTGGGATATTCCATTCCATATACCTATTACATCCAAATTTATTTCAAAACTAGTATAGACCCCTTTCTATTTCATCAACCCATTTTTTATGTTTTAATGTAACGTTGTTATGCTATCAAAATTTCACCATGATTTTCCAAGCCCAAATAATTGTGTAATGAATACCATACCCATTTTATATCAATAGTGTTCAAATTTATACACATAAACTTATATTACATGGAATTTAAACGTATATGTTCTCTAATCCTTAATTTTGGAATATTATATGACAATAAATGAATCCATTTTGATTGATATATGTGGCACAATTAAGGGTGAGAATGAAATCAATGTTATGGGTTCTCCCAAAATTATATAATTCCCCTATGCATTAGGAAATGTTTAGCCACATGAGATGTTATGATGGGACATGGAGGAAAACTGATTAATTTTTGGTATTTTTCTATCTTGATTTTTTGTATTTAGCATTGACTTATTTTTATGATGTTTTGTTTTATATTGTTTCCTAATTACCCATTTTATGCATATCAGGATATAACATGACTTATTATATGTATTCCATTTATTCCCCATTTATATGCCAATGGTATGAAATGTATTACCTTATTCAATGTTTATTCCATTAATGGGGTTTATATATCACCCATTTATAATGTATGTCCACATATTATCCCATTCAGTTTTATGTGCGATTATGTTAAGGGTGGTTTCAATAATGATAGTGTTATAACTATTTTAAATTTGTTTTTTAATATACCTAATTAAAAATTAAATTATAATTATCTAACTTCTCGGTTGTATAATGTGTAATATTAGGTAATAAATCATGAATTTATGTGTAATATAGATGATGTTTGTTGTAATTATTTATAATATTTTTTTGATTTTATAAATTTCATTGAGTTTCATATATTTTTATTTCCTTTTTTATTCATTAGAGTAATATTGGTTCATACAACTAAAGTTAATTCCTTATAAAATTTCCTATATTTGAAATATATTAACTAATTTATCATATTCTCATGAATCATTTTTAATTACCATTCATTTCAGAATCTATAACTTTCATATTTTTCACTTCTACAAATATTTTCTTTGTTATATTTTATTTATCATTTATTATTTAATACATTAAATAAAACGTGCATATTTATGATATAAAATGAAGGATTCCTGATGATCATTATATAATTTCATTATTTATGATGATAATTTTGGTATCGAGGGTATGGTTCAATAATAACTTATTTTTGATATTTATGAAAAATGATGAATCAATCCACAAAATTAACAAATAAGTTAGCTTGTGGTGATCATTATGACCCACTAATCTCATGGATGGGGATAGGTGGTATTCCAATGGATGACCCAACAACCACAATATTTATATGTTTGCATCATTCACAAAATATATTGTTCTTAATAACATATTTTTAAATCTAAATATAAATGTTTACTAAAATGTTCCCATGATTCATATTCAAGCCACTTCCTTTCCCTTAACACATATTTACTCCCTAAGAGAAGAAAAAATTCCAATGTGTTAATATTATATTTTCATATAAAGGTAAATGATTATCAGTACAATTTAAATCTCACTAATCTTTAAAATATTAAAATCATTATATAATAATATTGTTTTAATCTAGGATTTTAAAAAAAATAATTAATTGACATATCTATTAATTTATTTTCTATTTATTATATTTTAAACAAATAATGCACCATGTTTTCCTGAACATACAAAGAAGCTCACAATCTACTTCAATATATTCCATTGCATCTCCCCTAAATTTCTGAACAGTAAGATAATAGTACTAATTATATTGATTCAATAATATACCATAAAAATAATGATAAACATTATCAAAAATAAAAATTTTAGTATAAGATATTTTAAATAAATTTTATATTTTATTAAATTTTATAAATTTAATATAATTATTTTCTAAAATATTTTCCATCTAAAATATTAATAATTTTCACAGGTTTTTTCCAAAATATATTTAATTTGATATATGATTCACTGAAATTAAGAATAATAATTCAATAGAATTTTTTCATCTATTTTTATGTCTCAAATACATTTAACATGTCGTATTAATTCATTTTAAAATTTAAAATTCCACATGATCCCACCATGATTAATTGATTTTAGATTCTTACAACTAAAAAAAATATCATCAATATATAAAAATAAATATATTAAAGTATTTATAATATAAATTAATAAACATAACTATCATTATTACTTATCTTTAAAGTATTTTCCAACATACGGATTCCAAAATGAATTTACTATTTTTAAGTTGATTCATTTAAATTATAAAAATATTATTTTACATAGGTTTTATCCATCTACGAGATCCAATTAAATTTATATTTTTAATTATCTTATTCAATATCTATATTTTTTATCTATCTTTATTCTTTTTGAAAGTTCACATAATAAATAAAGATAAAAAATTTTATATACAAGAAATTTCACCACATGAAAATATATTGAACTATAATCATTTTGCTTCTTTTGAAAACCATTGAACCAATATCGTTGACTTATCTTCTGGACCATAAATCCCGAGTATACTTTAATTTTTCCAAAAACTCTATTTAAAACTTATTATATTAACTATTTTAAGCTTTTGGAAGGTAATTTTTCTTTTATTTTGAGTAATGAAGTCTACAATCTCTTTCAAGATATAAATATAAGTAATAACATTGATTGTGTATATGGTTTATATAATTATTTTAGAAAAATAATTTATTATATCTATCATCATACATATTGAAATTTTAGTAATGTTTTCTTTTTTATATTTAAGAAGATATATAATTAATATATTTTATTTATCTTTTACTAGGTTGTAAAATAATAATAAAAAATTAACTAAAACATATAAATTTATTCAATTTTTTTATATTTTATTTTTTTATAGTGAATAAATTTTCTCCTACTCAATTTTATTGAGTTTAGAATCTATGTAAATTTTAATTACTATTAACAAATTTTTAATATATAAACTATGACACTTTAAAAATAACATTAACATTGGAAATGAATTTATATCTACATAAAACATCCATCAATGGTTTATATCTCACATTAATAACATATTTGAATTATATTCATGATCTAGAATTAAATTTATCTATTATTAAACATGCATGTATCAGAAAATAAATTTTCGTATTCTATCAGCGGTTTAGAGAATTTTTATTTTTTTAATTTTATGTTTTTTTAATTATTATTAGGTTCCAATTACATAAGTAGACAACTCCATTGACAATAACAAATTTCAAAATTATTGTGGTAGTCAAATATTTCATCGCATGCATCTTCCACATTATAAAAAAACCAAATTCATTTATATTATATAAATATTTATTATTAGAATCACACTTTTATTTTTCTATCATTATTTTATATTCAATATATAATTCATTAAATTTTTTAGCTATACATTTTTTAAGATCAAACATGTTTTTTACCAACTATATTCAATATCATTGATATATAATTTTTTAACATTATATTTTTTACATTAACAGTAGAAAAATAATTCCATTATACATTTAATTGAAACCATATTCCCCAAATTTATTTTTTATGATTATTTATATAGAAAAATAATTTCATATCAAATAATTTTTTCCTTTTTTACTTAGGTTATCTAACTTTTTGTATCGTGCATCATTAAATTTATAAAAAACAAAAACCTTATTATATTCCAAATAATTATGTTTCCATAAAAAAATTATATTTTATTCTTTCTTTTTGAGATTACCATCATTTTCATGATTATTGTAAGGTCTAAAAGATGCCTAGAGACCCTATGATGGGGTGAATCATGGTATGGATATTCTTATCAAACTCATTCTTTCCCCATTATATCATTACCTATTAATTGAAAGGGTTTGATCTAATGATCTTAAATGATAATTTTGATCATGGACTTACCAAATTTTATCTAATGATAATGCTTATAAAGTAATGAAATAAATAAATAACAACAGAACATCTATATTTACTTGGTTCACCTTCCCTGAGCTATATGCAAGGAGCAAATAATGATAATTTTATGATTTTACCAAATTCACTAAGTCTCACTACCAATAATTATGTTCATGATAAATCACTTCTATCCCTAATATCACAACCTTTACAAGATTTAAAGCCTTATCACTGATTTCCTAAGGGTTACTCCCTTCATCTCTTTCTCTGGATCACTATAGGTAGAAAGGATCATCATCTTCCTCTTCTTTTGATCACTTCATAGTGAAGGTATCCACTCATATTTTTTGGACTTATAGGACCCACATAGTTTATGGACATGTAGTTCTATTAATTTCGATGAATAAATGAATAATTAATTGTATACAGATTCACTATTGAGGTCACTTTTTCACTAATTATTGAATTACATTTTTTTGACCTGTTAGATTGTAGAAATTACATTGAAACCCTATTTTATTCCATTTATGAACTTCTTTGAGTCTTCCACATACTTCAATTCTTCATATATGAACTATTTTACATTGTATGGTGTGTGTGATTCTTAGACCACTTTTCCTCCACACATCATCACTACATTGTGAATGGACTCTTTATCCACGGACTGCTGCTCCTCTATCGACAGCTAATGTCCCATGGACCTCCTATCATATATGGATGCTTCTTCATTTTTTGGGATATAGTGCCCGAAAAAACATCTTCCATGAACTATATTCATGGAACACATATCATTTCATGGAATCCTCCTCACAAATATCTTCTCCTTTGTGGATTACATCTTCAAAAACAGTTTCATACAGGACTAAATTCTTCCAATAGAAAAGACGTTTTCTTAAAAAAATATCTCATCATAAGGATAGGATTAGTATTTATTATATAGGAAAATATAACCAAAATATCATTTAATCTATTTTAAACACATCTTTCATTTGATACAAACTTCCCCACAAACAATTCTCATACTATGAACCATTTTTTTCTTTCGTTTTCTATGTTATGATTTTCTTCATTTGCAGCAGATGATTCTTTGCACAAGAAATTCACCACTTCTCAACTGAAAACTATGACCCATTTCTTGAACATCCACCCTCTTGATCACTTCAAGCCTTTCTTATACAAGGATCACAGTGAAAAAAAATCCCTATATGTGTTTTATATACAATTATTTGTGGTCTACATAGTGATAATATGCTGAAATCCATTCCTTTGCTAATTTCCTTCTCTATTTAGTGTTCTCCCTTGTGTTCTATAAACTATAATTCACGGTCTGTTAACATTTTTCTATATAAAAACATCCTTATTCCAAAAACCAAATTCCCATTTTTGAGACTAAAAAATTTACAAACACAAGGAAATTCCCCATCTTAACAATATTCTTTGGAAAACCCCAACCATAATTCTACACATTCATTTAAAATTTTCAACCGACACAATCACACCCAAAAACACCCAAAGGACACCTTAGAGGATTTTTTCCAATAATTAGGTATATTTTTATACAATTTAAATATCATTTTAAAATCATGAATAAATTTGAATTATAATAATTAAAATTTTGATATTGCTTTGTAATTTAAATCTATTATATAAAATTCACTTGAAATTATTGGAATTATTATTGACTAAAATGATATATCACCAAATAAATTCTTGAATTTTATGAATACAATATCTAATAGGGACCATGTTTTTTTAATATTTTAAGATAAATAATATACTGATTTTGAAATAGGAAATAACTCTAAATCCCATAAATATTACTCAAATATGATAAAAGTAAAATTGAAAATTACCATTTTCTGATGAGGTCCCAATTGGTCAAAAAATTATTATCAAAATATATAGACAAAAAATCAAATTTTTTTATCCACTACTGATAAAAATTACTAATGATTTATAATTAATCAATAGAATGAACTCCACAAAAAAATAAATTATAGATACAAATGTTTTAAGATGATGTAGAGGATGAAAAAAATTCCACTAGAGTTTATATTCGCAACTCTCTTCAGAATGCTAATGTGGGTTGATCATGTAATTTATACAATATAAATAAATAAATATAATAGAAATAATATCAAAACTATTTAACCATTACACGATACCCTAAGACCATGAAAAATATATGTTTGTAATAAAAAATGTTTCCACGTAATAATACTCCTACAAACATTTCATGAAACAATTATGTGGTTTACCCCTTTAATATATTATCTTTATAATAAAAAAATCACAAAAAATCACATATCTCATTCACATTATAACATATTCATAATATTTACATATCATTTAAAAAATAATTTATTTATGTATTTGATATATTTAAATTATTTTTTTAGAATATTTAATCCACATCTTATTTTCCATTTAAGACTCAAATTCCATGTCTAAATTGGACTTTAATATGAATTATAAAACCATGTAATCTCTATAAATATTTGTATAGTAAATTTTTTATTATTATTTTTCAAATAGTCTCAAGGGTGGCCCATGGAACCTACATAGTTTTAAAAAAATATTATGAATTATTAACTCATATATATATATATGAATGGTGTGATATCAAACACTATATCAAAGAAAATCTAGAAATAAGGTGTTTAATATTATCTAATAGACCATATTAAAACTAATAAAAACCCTTTTCCTATAGAAAGGATAATGGGAATGAAACATTTAACATTTTAATCTTGTATAACTTAAATCAACAATTCATAGTGCCTATGTAGTTTAAATAAAATTTATAAATACAATATTAGTGATTATAATAATAATAACAACACATTTCCCAATATAAATTCATCAAACACCTGTGTGACTTAAATCATCACAAGGATATAAAAATAAAATTTTTATTATGAAAAAACCCATGCATGATTAATATAAAAGTGAAGGATAAAAAATAAAAAACAATACTAAGATTTGGGGGAATAAATTAGTTATTTATAACATTTAATTAATCTCATTCCATTATCTGGATCATCCTGATATTATAATTGAAGATATTTTACTAGAAGAAATGAAACAACCAATGATATGAATGAAAACTCACAAGTTATAATGAAATTATTTAATCCAATTAAATGATGGGATATAATTGAGTGTTTTTAAGTGTTTTTACTCGTAATATTGTTATGTAGTTCAAAAAAATAAATTAAAAAATTATCATTTCGTTCTTATGACACAAACACGCATTTACATTATGTCACATATGGTTTTTGAAAAAAAAATCACTATAAAAAATCAATGAATACATCATTTTTGTATCCAGGCACATTTTCGATAATCATAAGTTTATAGTAATAAATTATTGTCCTATTATAATTAAATATAGATCAATATATGAAGAGAAAAATATCTTCATCCATTATTATAAAATAAACATCACCATTTTTTATAACCTAAAATAATTAATAAAAATATATTTCAAATGATTTATTCTTCGTTATTTTCCTTGTGATTGTTCATCCATTATTTTGAAAAATCAGTTAATTTTTATATTAACAAATCCATTTCACACTCAGAAATAATTCCTTAATACTTAATGAAATAATAATTTATTAAATTTCATGGTTTGTGAAAAAAAATTATTACACCCCAAACCGAGAGTTCTAGTTTACCTTTGTGATTTTTTGTGGTTTTGGTATTCAATTATGTGATTTTTTGGGGGTAATTACACTTATATGGTTCCATATATGATAAACCACTACATTATTTGTATTTAGATTCATAAAAGAACATGCATTTTTTGTAACAAGAGTGGGTGTTTCATTGAATTTGGGGATATTTTAGTTTTTTTATTAGAGTAATTAATTTAGTATAAGTTTACAAGGTATTTTAGGATTCCATAGGGATTTAGGGGCCCGATGAAGAAAAAAAGTTGGTGGTATATTATGAAATGGGATGTAAAAAAGCACCATGATCTTAGAGGATATGTACAGGGTACCCAATTTGGATTTTTGGTTGTATAAAAAAATTATTAATACCATTGGGTATTCAATGGAATTGTACTAGGTTCCATGTGGGGTTCCCAATAGGGTTGGATAAACACATGATTAGTACCATATAATCTATAGGAAAATATATATTTTTTAAAAAATATCCTTATAATGTTTTTATTATTTTTTTAATACCCCTTAGATATTTTATACACACACCATGGAAACTATTCTCTTCTCTTTTATACGAAATCATTCAATATAATTCCCCCTCTTAGAAATTTTTCACTTTCCAAATCAATGAACTATATATGGATGTGTATTTTTAAGAGTAATTATAGGTTAATTACTCTATACTAGATAATTTTTCACTCATAAAAATAGTATTCAATCAAAAATACCTAAATAATCCTTTTTATTATTTTTTGTTATTTTATGTTAATATAAATCAATTAAAAAGAAATATTAGATGTGATAATTATAACTACAATAAGTTTGGTGGTAAATTTTCTATTGAATATTTTTTAAAAAGTTTTATCTATGATTTCATATTATATCATGCACATTCAAGTTAGGGTAACCTAATTAAGGATAAGAGTTTTAAAAATCATGAGATTGACCCAATAGAGTCTTATAGGTTCTATGTTTTTAATATTAAACAATAACAACGATGACAAGGGGCATATAAACAAATTTTATGTAAAAAATTATAAATATGTTTTTATTTTTAATAGTAATTATATGATTATTTGTAATGGATATTGTGGGATACTGAAAAAGTCTTAACTAGCTTGGAGAAACTGATTGGCATGTGAGGTGATTCGTTTTTCTTATGGTTTATTAGAACCTAACCGTAAGGGATGATTAGACTATTTGGTAACGTTTTTAGAAAGATAAATATTCTAATTGTTGATAAATAATATTTATAGGGTTGTGGGTATTTTTCTTCATGATTTATATCATTGGTCACTTATTAATAATGATTTTGCCTTATAGGATTCATCAAAGAGGTAGTGAAATAATTTTATTTAATTTTCATAGGGTGTCATTTTAGAGAGGTATTAGGGGTGTTAAGGAAAGATATATGAGGAAAATAATTTTTTGAAATGGTTATAATTGGTAAATATCTTCCTTTTGGTATGATTAGGGGTTTTCTTAGTGATGGGGTTTTCTAAGCTCTTGGAGAATGGTTTCGATTTAGCAATAGTTTTGGGTTATTGTCATCACAATAAAAATGGTTTGAAAAGGTTGGGATCAAAAGTGAGTTATTTGTTAAAATAATAAGAATAAATTAGGTAAGTACTAAAATTTATATATGTATCACCCTAAATATTTCATGATATTTCATTTTTAAATATATTTAATATCTTCGATAGAATAAGCTAGATAGAAAACAGAGCTTAAATGAACACCAATATATTATTATTTTAAACAGGACATTATGACATAGACTAAAAATTATATGGAATGAATAGTATTAACCAAATTATGAAATATATAATTTTCTAACTCATTATTAATATATTAATTTATTCTTATGAAGAAAAAAATATTTTTTTACAAGGACATTATATTCTTCAAATACATGTTTTTTTCATAAATATATTTTATTGATTTATATGAGGAAATATATACAATTGATTTTGAAGATTTTAGAAACTATACATTATAAAAATGAAATAATTTTTTGATTCATAATTTAAAATTTATGTTAGGATTAATTTTTTTGAGTCTTCTAGAAATTTTAATTTTTTAGGAAATCATGAAAAATTTATACATTTGTAAAAATGTATTTTTTTCTATAAATAAATAAATATAAAATTACCATTATGTTTTGAATAATTTTTAAGGTAATATAATTATTATTCAGTTATATTTCAAAAACATAAATTCATTTGAATTTTCTTTAAATTATATTTTCAAATAACATTATTTAGGGATTTAAAAACGATATTTTTCTAAAAACTATTTTAAAGTACATAATGATTCCCTAGAATAATTTATTAAAATAAACATTAATTGGGATTGTTATAAATTAAATATAAATATTATATAACATTAAATAATAATTATGTTTCATATAATAACAATTATTAGTCATGGACTTATTATAAAATCATATTTTTCTGAAAAAATACACTTTTTAAAAACTAGATTATTTGTTTCGTCTTTGTGCTTTGTTTTAAAAATAGTTTTTCCAGTTATTTGAATTAAATTATTTAAAATGGATCATATATTTGGAATCAAAATTTATAAATTATGTTCCACATTTTTTTTAATTTATAGGAATAAAAAATTTATCATGGTAAAAAATTATTTTCCCCGTATAGGTAAAATAATGAAATGAGAAAAAGTTAAAAGATAAAAGCCTAAAATACCCAAAATAACATCCTTAAATTGGTTTTTTATGAGTTTCCAGAACCTAAAAATCATTTAAAACATTAATTATAATTATAATACATTGTAATTAATGCTACTGAAATTTGGTTAAATTTAAATAAAAAATATTCATCATTTAATCACATAAAACCGCCCTCCTTAGGTTTAAATACCACTCCTAAGAGCACCCTTTTTTCTCAAATTCCTTTATTTTCAAATAATCAATTTCAATACCTCTACTCCAAACTCTCCGCTCAACCAAGTGCTAATTTCCTCATAGAAATACCTATTTCAATTTCATTAATATATCCTTCATCGAGGTGATATTTAAGAGGAGGTTAAAGTATGATAAACGAAAGGGAAGCATGATGTTAGGGTTTCCCGTCTCACTTTTACTTATAAGAGATATATTAATTTTTAGACAATTATTTATTATGTGTGGTTAATATAATTATAATTTATATATAATTTTATGAATATAATTATCCAAATGTTATATAATGTTCCATTTTATAATTATTTACTTTTACAGGCAATATAATTCGGCTGATTACGAAGATGTATGAGAATTTTAAACCAAATTTTCATTCATTGTGTTAAATTTTTTAATTCCTTTATTATTTCATACTAATATTATTTTTCTAAAGACTTATTTTTATATTATTTTTTCTTCACTTGTTTTATGTGGATTTAAAGTGAATACAGATAATCTATTAATTTTTTAAATTCTCAATTATATTATATGTTATTTATAATTAATTTTATTTAAAATTTTATTATAATTATGTTTCCCAGGAAATTGATTTCTTCCATATCTGTGTTTTCTAAAAAAAATAAAAAAATAAAAATTCTATTTTTATTTTTAAATTCATTTTAATATTATTTTTAATTTTACAAAATTATATGAAATTATTCTTTTTATGATTTTTTAAATGAGGTTATTCTTGTCATTTCCTAAAAAAATAGAGGGAACATTTTTAACTTATAATATATGAGAATAATTTCCCACCATCATGATTACTTAAAGACTTGAATATTCCATTATAACCATAGATCTTTATTATCAAATATTATGTTTTATTTTAAAATTGTATGATTTTTTTAAATAAAACAGAAAGGATATTTGGATAAAGAACTATTTCATGATTTCATAAAAAAATATAATTTTCACATCTATGATAACATTATGTTAATTATTTTTTTCGGGGGTAATTATTGAAGGTTACTATTTAAATTTATTTTAATTTTTGGTTTTTTATGACGGCATTTTTTTATGAATACCTTTATTTTCAATGAGTTATGTTATGGTGAAATTTTTATAAAACTCATTACATTCATGGGTTAATATATGATGAATAAATTATATTTTTGTGGAACACATATGTATGGTTTTATTTATGTTATTGGTGGGAACTATATCTCCCTCATATTCATTATATAATTACGTAATACTCATCCGGTAAATATGTTATGCATGAACCTGATTTCATGATCAAAATTCAACTAATGGATATTGTTTTATTTTAAATAAGATTATGCATGGACCAAGATTTAATGTTCATATGATTAATAATAGACCTAGTATCATATCCATCAGTTTATTTATGGAAATAGTTTCTAGTATTTAAAATAATTGGTCAACCTATTTCTATTTATTCATTCTCATAATTATATAAGTTTATTTTTATACCACTAATTCACGTTTCATTTCAATGTTATGAACTCATGGGATATGTTCATTGATTTTATTGTGATTCATGTATTATGAATATCTAGGATTTTTCCATGTCTCGGTATTTTTACCCCTTATATGCAGGGTATAATTTTCAAATGTTATGTTCATGTTATCATACCCTTATGCTTATGTTATAATTGATATATCCATTGTTTACCATTACTAATTATAGGAGATAAGAATTTAACTATGTTTATTTTCTCAAAAATATGTTGTTTGTATAAATTATGAAATGTCAAAAAGTCTTCATGTTATTAAGGAATAATCGGGATATAGTGTAGATTTTTTACGAATGGGTTGTTTTTTTCTCTATGTTTCTAAAACACTAAACACATGTGGTTCTGGCATGGTTTTTTATTCTATGTGAGTAATATTAATATATTTAGATGTAATATATATGTGTGAAATTTATGTGTTGTTATTTTTCATATCTGATCATGGTTTAGTTAAAAGTTGAAACTAGAATGTGAAAACCTTAGTAATAACCAAAAGTGTCTTTAAAGGTTGCAATACTAATGTTTGGGTAATGATCATGAATAACCTATGTTAAACCTAAGGATCGGTATATTTAAATTTTATATTTAATTAACCTTTATTATGTGGGTTTATAATTGTTTTTATAGTTTTTAAGAGATGGGTTTGGGATTTATTTAATGTTGGGAACAAGAAAGAGATGGGTTAACATGGAATGTTACTAAAAATTAAATGATAAGAAGTAAAATTAGATAATGGCCTGATTAGAGTTTATTGTGGTTATGCATAATTTGTTTTCACATAACATGATAAACAATTTATACATTAGAAAATTCCTAGAAACACCATGTAAGAGAAGGTGAGTGTTTTTTGAGTCTTTGGGTTGTGGAGACCTTGTGGGAAAGAAGAATAAATTATCTACAAGTAGAGAATGTGAGAATAAAATCCCATTTTTATACCTTTGAGGAATAAGAATATATTTCACAAAAGAAAATAAAAACACAATGTAAGTTACTACAAAAGAAAATTTAAGATTCGAACCAATGTAAGGGATGTGAATATTGGTCTCCAAAAGGTGGTATAAATATATGAATGCATTAAATGTGGAACATATGTGCATTATGAAAATCTATGTTCATATAGGAATTTTTTTGAAGAAAATCAACAATGTTGATTCGAGAAAATACATATAAGATAAAATAATATTTAACGAATAAAATTATGAATTGAGGTTAATGGTTTAAGAAGGATGTGAAATTATGGAATTTTTATGTATTAGAATTGAATTGTAATCTCATAAAAGTGATTTTATGGTATTATTGAATGATAAAACATATAAATATTGTTTAAATTAATTTTTTACATAATTATTTTGAATTATTTTTTGAATAGTACAAGTAACTATGAAAATTGATTGATGTGGTTAGGTGATATTGTTGGATAAAACAAGATTAAGGGAATGAGAACACTTAATATGTGCATTATAAGAGGATAATGATGAGAAAAATAATTTTTTTGATAAAATAAATGGGATATATTGATGGAAATGGATCTGATTATTTATGTGATGAAAATTTATTTCATGGATTTATATAATTGATGTTTTGTATTTATAGTATGAGGAAAAAGATAATTATTGAAATCATGGATTTTTTCAGTAAGGTTTTATTGTAATTCAGGATATTACTAGAACTCAAGAGAATACATTATAAATATTTCCTCATGATATATGTGTGGTAATTAAGAGATACAAAATTTTATTTGAGTGATTGGTGATAATTGGATTTTGATAATTTAGTGACCCGTATTGGAAAATCTTGGATTTTAAATTTTTTGAAGTTTCATAAGGGAAACCATATATAAAATTGTTTATAATGAAATTTTAATGAGGTTTTAGAGATGATTTTATTACATAATTGTATGATGAATTTGGATAATTAGATTAATTATGTTAATCATTATGTGATAATAACTAGAGTCAACAAGAATGACTTTTCATCTAGTTATAGATATTATGATCGAATACTTCTCTATGCATTACAATTTCATATTCATTTTTTAGAGTAATAAATGAAGAGAAATTTTTATCAAGGAATAACCAAGGAGTGATGTTGTACTAATGAGATTAAGTCATGTAAGTTTATCTTCTCAAATGATACTGAAATAAAAGATTATACTATTATTATAATTTCTGATTATATCAATAAAATTTCATAGACCTACCTGGACCAAGCTTTTTGGGTCATTAACCTTATAATGACAATTATTATTATAATTATCCATCATAACATGGTAGTTAGAATTATCTTCCATGTATTTATTTTCACGTTACTCTAATATTCCCCTGATTGAACCCTAGTTTTGTTGTGATCTACACATTTTATGATAAATTTTTTATGATGATGTTTTATTGACCATTTTGTGATATTATTTACCCACAAAGAAAATCTAAAATAGCCACATTATATTTTCAATATAAAATTTCAATTTCCAGGGATATGATTGTTTGAATTTTTTTATCATATTAGGATGGTATCTTATCCATTAACAATTCCACAAAATCTCTCTCATGTTCATGCCATGTTCCATGCATCTATATTGAGGAATTATATAACTAACTCATCAAATGTAAAAAAATATAGCTGTTGTACCTCTAGAGAAAAAAATTTCTTATGAATTACTACTACTAGGGGTTATGTATCATATATATAAGTCTCCACAAAACAAAACCAGTAATGTAGTTAATGTTTTGTTGTGAACCCCTAAATTTGGGGATGTTATATTGGAACCTGAGGATTTAATGAGGTTGTGGTATTCTCATTTGTTTTAATCGGAGAAATGAATAATAAAGGATAATTTCATTTAAATTCAGTATAGTATAACACCCTAATATTTTATGGTATGTCAAATTTTTAAAAAATTAAATCACTTTGATAGCTAATGATTCATAGAACACTGATCTAAAATGATTTCCAAATTTATTTATCAATTTAACATGACTATTATAACCTAGTTTTTAATTATAGGAAATTAATATTATTAACAAAATTATTAAATATATAAGGTTCAATCTCATATTAAATATAATAATTTATTCATATTAAATAAATGTATAATTTTTAGTAAAGATATTTTTTCTGAAAATATATTGTTTCTTCAAAAATAATTTTTTTCTATATATGAGAAAAAAATATTATTGGCATTGAAATGTATAGAAAATTTATTTGATAAAACTAAAATAAGTTTTAAATACATTATTTCAAAATTATCTTATGATGAATTTTTTATGATCTTCGGAAAATAATATTTTTCAATGAACAAAGAAAAGGTCCAATTTTAATTTAAAAGGTCATTTACATTCAAGAAACTAAGCAACATAAAATATATATATATATCGAATTTTTTAGTAAGTTACATAAGTATTATTTAGTTATATTTAATCACATAAATGTAGTTGAATCATATTTGTACAATATTTTATAATATTTTTATTTTTTGGTTTAAAAATAGAATTTTTTTAAAAACAGTTTTAAGTACATAATGTATCTTCTTATTAATTATTAAAAAAATATCTAATGGGGAATTTTTTAAACGAAATTCCTAGATTATATAACATTAAATGTTAATTAAGGGTCATTAAATTATATTTTTTATTCATATAGGTAATATAAAATAACCTTTTTCATCAAAAATATAATTTATTAAACCCTTATTTTTAGTAACATCTTTGGGTTTTGTTTTAAATATAATTATACCAATTCAAAGATTTAAATAGGGAAAAATTAATTCCTTATTTAAAATCAGAAGAAAAAATAGGTCTTAAGGTAATTTTTAGGCCTAAAAAATTTACCGAGGTAAAATAAGATTTAACTTATTTCATGTAAAATAATGAAACATGTTTACGATAAAATGTAAAAGAAAAAAATAAACAAAAACTAAAACCTTGACTGGGTTTTTGATGTGTTTATTAACCATAAACATACATTAAGATATTAATTATCAATATAACTTACTGCAACTAATTCCAACCAAATGTGGCTTCCTTTTAAAAATAAAATAATCAATAGGTAATCACTTATATCCACCACCACTTATATATAAATACCACTCTTTATCACCACATTTGTCATCAAAAGCCTTTTAGGTTCCTCAAATCTCTTCAAATCCCTCACATCCCCCATATTGCTACATTAAATTGCTTATGGTCTCACCAAAAGTCTAATTCTAATGCTTTTAAGGGATCCTTCAAAGAGGTGATATTAAATAAGAGGTTAAAGTGTGCAAAACTTATAAGTAGCAGAAGGTAATGCTTTATATTCTTACATTTACTTATGTGATATATATGACTTATTAACCACTTATTTATAATATATGGTTAATATACTACCCTTTGATATATCATTTCATGAATCTTGTTATCTTAATTTAATGTAATGTTCCATTTGATAATTATTTATTTTTATGGGGTATATGATTCTGTTGATAAAAATGTGGAAAGATAATTTGTAAGTAAATTTCCATTATTTTAGTTAAATTTATACTTAGTTGATTATTTAATAATAATATTACATGTGGAATGAATTTTGATTATATTATGTCATATTTCTACTTATTTTATATGTAATTAAAACTAATACACGAAATGGATTAAATTTATTAATTCCAACTTAAATTATATGATATTTATAAGGTATTTTATTTTAAAAATTATCTTTCTAATTTTTTCATTAAAAATATATTTTTCATCGATGTTTGTGTTTTATAAAACTATTTCCTGTTTTTTTACTATTATATTATGATTTATCAAATTCAACTTCACTAATGGATGAATTCGTAAAAAATATATTGAAAGGTTTATTTTTGTTATTAATAAAGGAGGTTACTTGTGAATTATAAAAAATAGTGTGGAATAAAAGTTTTTTTTCTTATATAGAATGATTTTACTTTCTGAATGTCATTATTCTTCAATTATATGAATCTTACTTTACAATATTAAAAGATTATTTTCAAATAAAATTTCTTCTTTTTCAGTTGTATGACATTTAAAAATAAATAAATAGAAAGGATGTTTTAATCAAGAATTATTTCAAATGATCCTTCAAAAGAATCATTTGTTCTTATGATATAACATTATTTGATGTTACATATTAATTAATAAGGTTATGATTCAAGGATAATATTCTTATTAATTTTATGTTTGGATTTTTTTATGATGGAATGATTCTTATGAATCCTATTTCTTTTCCATGTGTTATGTTATAAAGAAATATTTATGAAACTCATTTACATACATGGTTTTGGTTATGATGAATCGCTAAGGTTTTTTTGGTACAAAAATGTATCGTTTCAATTATGTGATTCATGATACCTATATCTCCCTCTGATGCATTTGGGTAAGAATACTAACTTATGATGTAAATATTTTATAAATGAACCTGACTTCATATACAAACTACAATGTGTGTAACTAGTTTTCATGTCAATAATTTTATGTTTGGACCTGGATTTTAGATCCATAAGATTATATATGGACATGTTTTCTTGTCTATATTTTTATTCATGGTTCTAGTTTCATTTCCTTAACATAATGAGTGAATCTTTGGGTATTTATACTTTTTCACATTGTTATAAGTTTATATGCATGCCATAATTTGATGATTCATGTTAATCTTATGATATTATGGATTATTTTCATTGATTATTTTGTTATTCATATCTTGTTAATATATATGATTTATTTAAAGTCTCAAGATTATGATCATTGATATGCAGGGTATAATTTTAAAATATTATTTTCATGATCTTATGCCCTTATGATTATGTTATGATTGATATATCCCTTGTATAGCCATACTGAGCTTCTATGCTCACCCTTTTATTATATATATCTTCCCTAAAATATGAAGGAAGATATTAATTATGACATTCCAAAAACGGGTCTAGATATAAACGAATAAGCTGGATATGATGCGGATGTTTTATAAACTCATTAATTTTGTCTCAACGATTCGATATATAATAAAAACATACCGTAATGGTGTTTTTTATGTTATCTAATTAATATTCATATATTTTTATTTAATATATATGTATGAAAAGTGTGGATCCTTATAATAAAACCACTAAATAGGTTATGATAATGACATGATTGATTGGATATGAAATGTTTTGGTTGTTAAGAAATATGTGAGATGGTTTCCCTTATCAATGATCAAAAAGTAGATCCATTCATCTTTTGATGAATTTTTATTTTGTTTGTTATATATTGGGGTTAAAATTTTAGATTTACCGATTATTGAATTGAGTTATCGGTGATATTTTCTATGTTTGAAAGGACTAGATCCCAAGATTTTGTTTTAGACTACCAAATGTTTTCATTCAAGATAAGCGATTGGACTTGGACTATGTATACTATCTTTGTGTTTTTTATTATCTTAATATTGATGTGAAATAATTTTATTATGATCCTGTTCTCTATTAAAAATGTTTATTATATTCTTATGATCCAATTCTAGGATTACATTTCCTAATAGATATCTATTCTCAATTATTGTGGGTTATGATCCACCCCACAGATTCATGGTTCATTTTTGTGGATGGCTTGTCATCCACCACTTTTATGTTATTTATCTGAGTATGGTGTGTTATGGTCTACCTGTTAAATATAAATTCTAATTTGGTAAATGTGTAATTATCTAATATAATGATTTACCATCCTTTGGTATATTGAGTCTTAATATTCCCCTTAAATATGTGTTTTTTGGGTATGTGCCTTGGTCATTTCGAAAAAGTTTCTTTCCACATATATGGTGTGGCATGGTATACCCATGATGTGAATATTATCATCTATAAAAAGATCCTTAATCTACTTCATAGATTTTATTCTTTTGTTTGGATATATGTGCTATAGTTTTGGACACTATTTCGGTTTCATTTGGTAAATTGGGTAAGATTCACCAGAATATGCTAAATTTAGAAGGATGGGGTTGTATATTTGTATTTTTAGTAGATGTTGACATAAATTGATGTCATATACATTGAATATCCAATATATTATTTACGTTATCATTCATACACCCAATTTATTTTATCATATATTCATGGAATATTTTTGGACTACTTTTAATATTTATTCTCTCACCCTGGAAATTTTCCATAATGGATATAAAAATATTTTGACTAATATATGGGTTCGAGCATAGGTTATATAGGTGATCAATATATAGTTTTTTATATTTTCTATTATATTGAACTATGTATGGGATATTAATTTATAATAGTAATGCCTCATTATGTATTTTTTATTATTTAGTTTTATTATATATATGAGTTGATTAATAGGTTATATCTCGTGGTGTATGCTATGTATGATGTCATGGGGTCTTATATATTATATAATGTTATTGTTTATTATGGTTTACTCATTAAAATAATAATATATGGGAGCTTTGATATTATATTATAAATGATGTATCTATTATTTATTTGGGATTAAAATATGTAATATTGAGTATATAGTCATCCCAAAATTGGTTATAGACCCTAACCACTTTTTACTGACCATAAGCATATTAGGAGGCACTATTGAGGTGGATACCACTTCAAATCGATCAAGGAAACTCCATAAATGGTGTTAAAATTAGTAATATTGTTTTGTTTCATTATTGTTTTCTATTTTTTACTATGGTATATGAAAATATTAATTATCATAACTTAGGATAGTCACTGGTTATTTTTTAAAGTGAACTCATATCTCGTGAATGCCTATGTTTATAAGGTGGTGAGACAGTGTTGTTTTATTTGTTGTCATTTATTTTTTGTTATTTTACTATGATATGTAAATTTTTTTATTTACCTACTCTTAGACTTAGGTGGGGAGAGGCATGAATATATGTATGATACTCAATATTTATGTTATTTTTGATATTTTAGTTATCATTTAGGGCTAGGAATATAAATTTAGAAAGATGTTTTGGAAAACTGTTTATGAAAAAAAAATTGTTTTTAAAAAAGATTCAAGAATATTTTTTGCTAATTAAAATTTTTCTATTAATTTTTTTATTATTTTCCTGACTAACTTATTAGGTGCATGTTAAATAAATAAAATCAATAATGTTGTCTTAAATGTTATAATAAAAATGTTATAATATTTTCGTTGTGTTCTTGTCACATGATGACTGCCTTATTGTGTGGGTATATAAATTAATGACCTTATGTTGGGTTGGGAATTATAAAGGTGCCCAAATATTAGGATATATTATAGGTATGGGTTTCCATAGCTATTTTTAATCCACGAATGCGTTGAATAAGAATGTATATTATCTGTTTATTGTTAGATAAAAATCAGTATGGTCTGATTATAGTTTATTTTTGGGTAATGATATATTGTAAAAATAATCTAGAGTTTGGTTGATTGATTTTGTTATAGCTTTTAATTAAATCATAATTTCCCTAGAGGCTTGCGAGTGGGTATTATTATGTGCAGTTTTTTCATAATTACCCCTCTGGATTTTTTTGTGATAACCCATCATCATGTATGAATGTTAGGAGTTTTTTAAAAATAATTGAGTTAAGGTAGAAGTTATTTACATGATTATTTTTAAAATAGTGCATTATTTTATTTAAATTTCTTTTTTGCAATGAAATAAATGATTTATAAATAAATAAACACCTAGATGGTGGTTTAATTTTAAAAAAATGTTATTTTATAAAAATTAATAAGTGGAGAATTGTATATATATATAGTTGTATTACATTACATTTAATACTAATGTTGATATAACCTTCATAGAAATCATATTGTATATCATTGGGGCCTTTGGAAGGTTAACAGTCTAATATTTTGGTGACTTTTTTTAAAAATTAATTATATATTTTTTATATTTAGCATTTCATGAAAAACTGAAATAGTTTTTTGATATTAAGTCTCTAATTTAGACTTTTTTATATTCTACACTATTTTAATCTTTTTCTACATTCCACACTACTTGGATTTAATTACATGAAACACTCCGTTTCTGTGAAACAACACATTATTTTTATAATTATTCTCACGAGGTAAATATTGCATATCCATTAAACATAGAAATCTGAATAGTAAATAAAAAATAATAATTTTTTTATATTGGTTTATTTTAAAAAATATATATAATGAAATATTTAATTTTTCTAATTTTTTTATTTGTTTAAAAATTCTATTTTATTAAAAGATATGAATTTTATGTCCTGGTGTGAAAAAAAGAAAAATTAATTTCAGACACTTTTTGAAATTGAATTTCGTAAAATAAAATAAATTTTTTAATTCATAATGTAAAAAATATCTTTGGGTGAGTTTTTTGGGATTTGTTTTGAGAAACTTCATATTTGGATAAATAGTGATAAAAACATAATTTAAATTAAAAATAATTTTTCTGTAAATTTATTTAAATAGATTAATTATATTTATAATTTTTTTTAAAGTGAACCTCAATTAATTAAACATCGATTAATAAAAAATTTAATTTGAATATTTTTTGAATTAAATTTTGATATAAAATCATAATGAACATTTTAATATTCTCAATTAAAAAAATCGCTTTCCCACCACGTCTGTGAGATTAACATTAAACATAATTTTATATCATATATGAATTGAATTATGAAAAATAGAAGTAAACCACTGTAATAAATATGATATTTATATTCGAATCATATGAAAATAATTTTTGACTTGAATTATTAGTGAATGTGATTTAAATTAATAAAAACAGTTATAGTAACGTTAAGCTTAAAAAGGGACTAAACTATATTCTCAATGGGAAAAATGACTAATAAAGTTGTAAAAAATATATTAGATGGATATATTTAATCAAATAATCCTATAAGGTTATATATTTTTCTATTTGGACACTTTGGGAATAAGTAATCATTTGGGAACACATAATTATTTTAAAACAATTCCATGTGTGTCATTTCCCGCCCCTATAAAAGTCCACCACCTATCCCCTAGATTCACACCTCTCAAAAAACATAAACATATAATATATCTATAAAATTAAATTACCATATTTCCTAACTTAATCCTTCAACACGCCCATTAGGTAGAAACCCATCCAAGGATGTCATTTGATGAAACCAAAAAAGAGTTACTCAAAGGAATGATATTTGGTCACACAGTACATTGAATGAATTAAGGATGGGTTTGGTGAAATTAAAAGACAGATATTGCATAATAATGATAATATAAATATATTATATGTATACATTTATTTCATTTATTTTCTTTAACTATTACAATGAAAAAAGAAACAATATTTATCCATGTGTAGATCATAATGTCTCCAAAAATGATATATTCAATTTTATTTTTATATATTAAATATATTATTATAAATAAAAATATAATGATTATACAAGATATTTATATCATGTTTTATTTTATGGAAATCAATAAATAAGTATCAGAAAAAATTACAAATTTATTCACTTGCGAAAAACAAAGTAGATATAACCCAAACAAAGAAAATAACATGAAACTGTTAATAAGAGGGTAATATAAAGTCATTATAAAACCATATATGATAATAGATACAAAAATATTGTCCTTTGAATCATGTATAATAATTTTTTTTATTATATAGGAGGTTTTTATGAGGGCGATAAGAGTCCTGGCATACGATAAGGGAATTTCAACTCATTTTTTTATTTCCATGGGATGCATGACATTTTCACAATTCAATTATTTTGTGTTGTGTATATAATTCAACATGAATTTTTATATCATTAAATTAGTTTATTCATTTAAATTAAAATATTTGAATTGATTTTATTATTTCATTGATATAAATATTATAATGTCACTCGTGTAGTGAGGGTTTTATCAGCTAACTTATATTTTATGTGAGACACATGACATGTTCACCAAATATTAATTATATGTGTTCTTTATACTACATATATATGTATTATATGATTCTTATAATTATATTTATGGTTATTTACATATCCTTTTGATGATATTTCATTCATGGGGTTTGTGTTTCAAAACATACCAAATCGATAAAGTATTTTTTTCCGAATTTTCCTTTTTAGGACACATGCCATGTTATGTACCTATATGTTTCTATATGGTGTATATACTATATTTGAAAAGATTATATCATTAATATTCATATTTTTATGATATTTTATGTCTCATGTAATTGTATTCCTTCCATTGATTTATGATATAACATTTCTATTGTGTTAATGGATTATATCAACAATATATGTCATCTCCAATCCCCCGGGGCCCGTGTCATGACTACCCCATTCCCGCCTTCCATAGGCCAGGGGCTGGAGACTAGCACCAAAGGGGTATTCCCTAAAACTGGGAAGGCATTTCCTTTATAACTTGTAACTCAAGAAACCAAGCACATAGCATGATAAAAATGCAAGTAAACTGAATAGTAAAAAAGAGTGTGTACAATATGTAATAGGGGCCAGAATACAAGCCCAACTAGAAAATACAAGAAAAATGGAAAGTACAAGTAAACTGAACAACTCCTATGAACACCTATCAAGGATCCTACCTTAAGGGTAGGTACATCTCTAGAATGGTCATCTATGTGGTACGCCTCATCTATGGTCCACCTCTGAGCTACCTCCAGTCCTTGTACCCTTGTCCTTAGCCAGTGTTGTCTGTCGTCTATACCAAACACAATAAGGTGCGGGCGTAGCCCGTGCAGGGGTGAGTATAACGATACTTGGTAGGGACGTTGAGACCCACCCCCAATGGTCTCTCCAAATCTAGAAAGGATAAACCACAAATCCTAAAAACAACGGTCAGCCCTACTTTGGTTTATGACCATACATATACATAAGTTATCAAGTATACCCATCCCATTCATGATGAAACACAAGGCCCAAATCCATAACACATGTTTCAACTATTCCACTAGGGAAGTAATACCACGATGGTAAGAAACACAAAGCTAATTCCAGATAGAAGAATACCACCATGTTATCACAATGAAGGTAAGTACCAAATAGGTACACCACATAGAAGAATGCCACCAAGGTTTCACCATGACGGTAAGTACCTCACAGGAATGCCACATAGAAGAATACCAAAAAGGTATCACCATGAAGTTAAGTACCACACAGGTATTCCAAATAGAATAATACAACCATGTTATCACCATGAAGGAAAGTACCACACAGGTACGCCACACAGAAGAATACCAAAAAGGTATCACCATGAAGGTAATGACTCATTTCACACCAGGTATAACTTAGGTACAATAGTAGAGATGATTAGATGTAACTACTGAATCATCTTACTCTGTTAAAAAGAATACCCACGTATGATCCTAAATCATCAGACCCACATAATATCATAGTACATCATTATACCCACACAATATCCTAGTACAGTAGACCCACACAAGATCCTAATACATCATCATACCCACACAGGATCCTAGTACAACAATCTCACATAGGATCCAAGTACATCATCAAAACCCCACACAATCCTAGTATAGCAGACCCACACAGGATCCTAGTACATCATTAGAACCACATAGGATCCTATTACAGCAGACCCTCATAAGATCCTAATGTAGTCCCACATAGATTCCCAGAGTGGATCCATGTGGGATACTCGAGCACAGACCCACAGAGGATCCCTTTCTCATGTTATATACAGCTAGAGAGTTCCCGTAAAAAGCTCTCTTGATCTTGGGTGGATCCTCTCCTCAAACCACAGGTCGATACTCTAACTTCTATGAATTCACATGAAGATGTATCCCAAAGTACCGCCAAATAAAAAGGGTATCAGTGAAATGGACCGTGTGTCAATCGGATGCTCGGTCTGTATGTTATTGGCCTTTTAGTTCGAAGGTCTTGGTAGGATTTGTGTTCGATCCAACCCAGACATACCCCATCATTAACCAAAACTCATGTGGGGTATACTATAAGGTCTATCTCACTACTAGATTTCTAAAAGCATTGATGGTTCATCCAACGGAGGATCATGGCTCAAGATAAAGTCAAAAGAGAAAAAAGGGTTGAAGTTTGTCTGGGTCCAGTCCGACCTGGTCAGACCGACCCATCCCAACCAGGTTCGAGCCCTAGGTCAGACCCATCCAGCGGGATCCAACCCGCCCTGTTTGGTCAGGCCCGACATGTCAGCGCGGTGCACGGTGCGGCATCCGCTGGGCAGCCCTGGCTGGTCGGATGGACAACCTCTCCTCCGTGTGGCACAGTCTCGCGCTGCACCATCTCTGGTGGCCAGTAGCGATCCGAAAACCCTCCCTCACTGTTACGGCCTCATGCAATGGAACTTGTATGCTGGGCAGTGTGGACATGCACCATCACCCCTTCACACGGTCAGCCGATACCGGTCGCCATCCTTGCTCCGCCATGGCTGACAAGTTGCAGCCCTTCTCCGGTGGCGCAGTCGCGCCGCCTCCTTCTTCCTGGATGGCCGGAGTGCTGGTCACCAGTCCTAAGTCCCACCAGTTCTAGTCACTGACACCGATCTCCATCCTCCTCCATCACAAAAAAACAGATCATAACCATAAAGGATGCAGATTGGTCGGTCCATGCTCGTTTGGCCCGCACCATCCGCGTTAGAGAGGTAGCTAGCAGTATAGACGTTCTTAATTCAAGAAGGATGAAAAGAAAAAGATAAGGGGGTTTAAATCAACAAAAAATCCTACAAGATACCCCACAATAACCTCCCGCAATGGCGGAAGAATCGCGGGACAACTCGTTAGTCAGTTGACCCGTGTTTTTCATATAAATTCAAGAATGGGGAAGAAGAAATCCAAAACGATCAAACGAAATAACCCCTTACCTTGAACGTTAGAGAATCGTCTTCTCTTTTTAGTGGACCATGTTCCTAGTTCCCACATCTAGATCCCAAATACACCACTCGCACATCACCCATTGGTGGTTCAATGTCGTCTGTCACCTCCCGCTGGGTCGACTTCATCTTCTATGTGTTGGGCATCACAGCACTTTACCAAAGCTTCGTCACTTGGTGATGCCATGCCAGATCTTCCTCCCCCAAGCTCCATATTAGTTGAAAATGGGGAGGAAAAGTAATGATCTTGGAATTTATGAAGGTTCATTTAATAGGAACCTTCGTAAATTACAACGACGACGTTACTTAGTATTTGAAAGTAAAGCCATTTAATTTATGGTGGCACAATTAAATGGGAGGTTTCCCAAGGGGCTTCCCCATATTAAATAGCATTTCAGGTGGTCCCCAACGCCATGAATTCACAAATTAGAGTTTTCTAGCTCAGTTGGTCCCCACCTCCAAGCATTCAATTGGGAGGTTAAAAATAATATAAAAAGTTGTTCTTTATTTTAATTTTGTTTCATCAATAAAAAATGAAAACTAACTTTCTCCCTCGACCAACTACAGTCAAGGTGAAATTCTCTGTAAGAGAATAACGATGTTGTGAGTTCAACAGTGTCCTTGGATTTCCATTCTGAGCACTGGTTCAAAAGTTACAAATTGCTACTTGAGTGTTTACTAAATGTACCCGAAAAAAATGTTTGGAAAATTATTAACAGTCACCCTCAACCCACACCGATCGAGGTTAGGCTCTACCAAAGTGAAACATGACCCAAAGAACCCAATGGTACTCTTTTATTTCCAATATGAGTTACTGTTTAAATGTTAGGGATTTTACTATAAAATAACTTTCACTTAATTATTTTATTTACGGCCAAAAACTAACTTTCATCAGTTGCTCGTCCCGTCCAAAGTAACTATCTTCTTAAATAATGAATTGTCTCATGATTTCAGTGATGGTCTCAGATCTTCATTCTAATCTACCGTATGTGAGTTATGAGCACATGAAAAATAAAATAATTTATTTAATTATTTTATTTAATGTTATTCCATTTTTGGGTTTTCACATAGGAGGCCCATGCCGACCAAACATAAGTCCTGCCCAGGGTAAACATTCAATCCTGAACTAAACGGTGACCTTGGATTTTTAATCTTCGTAACTGTTTAAGAGTTATTATACATTTTTTGGAAAACTGCTTACACGAGTTATTTAATGTTTAACAAAACTTTGACAGACCATTCTAGGCACTCCAGACCTCAGAATCACGCACTGTCACACTTCACGATCACGAAAAATTCTCATATAATAAAAAAAATACATAAATTAGATGAGATTAAATTCTCCCCACATTAGGGCATTATGTCCATGAAATCCAAAACAAATGAAAAACAGACAAGAGAGGGTACTGGGAATGAATATGAGCCTCCCTCTCCCATGTTCTCTCCTGGAGGTTCCCGTGTTTTCAGTGAATGCGCACCAGTGGTATCGACCGCACATGAAAGGCCCACTACTATGGATCCTCAATATTTTCTGGAACATCGGTAATCATCACCCCATCGTCTAAGTCCATCTCATCATGGTCAATGACATGAGATGGGTCATGAACCAATCTCCTCAGCTTGAATATGTGGAAGACATCATGCACCTGGTGTAACTCAGGGGGAGGTTCTAGGCGATAAGCCAGCTCCCCAACTCTGCTGAGGACCTGGAATTGTCCAATGAACCTGAGAGATAACATGTCGCCCTGACCAAATCTCTGCAATCCTCATCGAGGTGAGACCCATAGAAAGATGTGGTCACCATCCTCGAACTATAGAGGCCTCCTTCTATTATCAGCATAAGACTTCTACCTTCTCTGAGCAGTTTTCACTTGTTAACAAGTGTGTCATCGTGATACAAAGACTACCATTTCATTCTTCATAGCTAGCCACCAGTACTGACGCTGCTGGTCCTGGTACCATGGTACATCCTTTATAAAGATCTAAGTGCACCCCACCTTCAGAAAATCTATTAGGTGCCTTCCCTGAGGATATATGAACACATCGAGTCTCATAGATAGTGTCCCCATGCTTCGCCTTCCTGACTCACTGAAGAAGTGGGGGGGGGGGTGACTATTAGAGACAGATGAAAGACTGCTCCATCTCAGTCCACAATGGATATCTGTAATGCAGCCAGCTGCTCTTTCACCTCACCTAGTAGTTGTATACAAGATCTCCTGCTAGGGGAATCTGCAATAACGTTCCCCTTCCCAAGAGTATATACTATCTCTAAGTCATAGTCCTAGAGGAACTAGAGCCAACATTGTTGTATCAGGGTTAGGACCTATTGAGAGAAGATATATCCAATAATCTTATGGTCCTAGTAGACTATAAAACGTTCACCCATCTATTAATTCCACCACACCATCAGCACAAAGACCACTGCTTCTAACTCCAGGTCAGGGGTAGCATAGTTTTACTTGTCAATCTTTGTCCCAGATCCTGAAATCTCCACTGAAACTTCTTTGTCCATAGGAAGGGATCCCCATTTTTCGTCAAAGTTGAAAAGGTTTCCGCAATCCAGGGGAAGTTGGGTACAAATCTTTGGTATTTCCTAGCTAAATCAGATGTCCCTCTCCCTTTGGGGAGGTAATCCTCGAAACATCTTTTGAAAAAGTTTTCCTCATGCTCTGTCACTCCTATTTGGAACTGATAACTCAAAACTCCTACTACCACAAGGGTAAGTCTGGCAGACTCATGAGTGATCATCGACACCATCCTATGCGTGAGTCCATAATGTGATGTCTGATTTTCTTTGTACTAACCATGGAAAACCCCATTCCAATATTGTAGAGAAACCATAACCTTTTTTCCTAATACATTCAATATGAGTATGAACTATGGATTCCCAGTCCATACCAAAACTAACATCGTAATGTCACGACGCTGCCACCAAGAGGTTCCAACCTAAACCCTTGCCTCAAGAGTTATATCAAACCATCGACATAAGTGTGATTATCGAGTCTCCTTCCAAAGGTAACTCCAGACGTGATGTTCAAGTCAATGATTTAACTAGAAAATCTAGGTCTTAGACATGATTCGTGGAAGGAATGAATGATTGGTACCTATGTCTATAGATACGATAGCTAGTAGTAGACATAGACCATACCTATAATCATTCCTAGAGTCCTTGGGCCACACTCTTTGACAGCATGCTAATACTCCCCTCCCCTTCCCTCTTGCTCCCTAAACCTGGTGGGGACCACAAAGGGGGTGGTTTTAATATGTTGAAATGTACACCACCACATTCTTCTCCCCTAGCTCTGCTTCCACGTCTGCTGCCCTGAAAATTAATCTATCCCTAACAATTCTTCTTCCAAAAACATATTTACATTCCCAAGTCTCTGATACTGGCGCCAGTTTCCTATTTTTCCATTACTATCATTCACTAGCTATATCCGCTCAACCAAAGAACATTCAACCACAAAGGTACACTCTAGCACCCAATATATGTAGAAATGAAAAAGAGGAATAGTGTTGGATCAGATATCCTTAAACACAGTACACTCAAATTTCTGAGCCCCAAAGTACTGATCGTATCGTATTACTTGAGTACTAGGAATGATCAATATGCCTCGAAGAAAACTTAGCTACCAGCATGTTTTCCTACTGAGCTATAGAAGCTCTTGAGAACCCTCAGCCCCCTCCTCAAGCCAGTACTCACCTGCCTGTGAGTCGTGCTCACCTCGGAACGTTAGGGGTATCTGATGATGAATCACACATATGGCGCTAAGAATATTTGTGTCCTTCTACCGGTACCGCTGGTTGTAACTGCAGACCAATTGGCAGTGATATAGCTGACACACTACATGAAGATACTATCTCGGGTAATGGTCTACGTACCGAAGCCTCATCACTATGTAGACCATCCTCATAGTCACTCATTGAATAAGTATAGTATCTAAGATAACCATCTTCTTTATTGGTGTCTCAACTAGGTGGAAAACTATAGCAACTACTGCTAGGCATCCCTCAGCAGCATGGGAAACAATATCGCCTCGAAACCTTAGAGGCCACCGCTACTCGAACTCATGCAACACGCTCAGTCAGCGTACACTATACTCTAGTGAATCTGGGGGAACTTTCATCCTAATGGGTGTGGGATCTGCTGGTACACCACCCAAAGGTGCCAACATAGTAATAGGTCCCTCCACAAGAGCCTTTTCACTCGATGGGTCATCATAGTGTACTCTCTGGGAATCCTATATGGATGTCAATGCAGCGGTATCCTGATAAGGAATAGGTGTGTTATGTCCATTTAGTTATACATGGGTATCTGACTCAAGAAAACATATGAAAAAATTTCAAAACACACAATCAATCAGTGTTTTTGTGCACTGAGTCAGAAATCAGAAGTCAGGATCCTGGTGTACGGATACGTCGGCTGCCACGCAAACACTATATTCCTTAAACTGATAACCACAGTCACTAAACATAACATTATTGTCCTTAAAAAGATTATATTACAATGTTCAATGGTAGAACCAACTCCACTGAAACCAATTTTTCATGAACCATCCCCTAGGGCCCATGTCATGACTACCCCATTCCCTCCTTCCATAGGCCAGGGGCTAGCGACTAGCACAGAAGGCATATTCCCTAAAACTGGGAAGGCATTGCCTTTATAACATGTAACTCATGAAACCAAGCAGAAAACATGATACAAACACTAGTAAAATGAGTAGTAAAAAAAGTGTGTACCGTAAGTAAAAGGGGCCAGAATACAAGCCCAACGGGAATGTACAAGAAAATAGGAAAGTACAAGTAAATCGAATAGCTCCTATGAACACCCACTAAGGATCCTACCAGAAGGGTAGGTACAGCTCTCAAACAGTCATCCCTACAGTATACCTCGTCTATGGTCCACTTCTGAGCTACCTCTAATCCCGGTACCCACTCCTTAGTCAGCGTTGTGTGTCGTCTGCACCAAACTGAACAAGGTGCGGTCGTGACCCATGCAGGGGTGAGTATAATGGTACTCAATAGGGACCCAGAGACCCGCACCAATGGTCTCTCCAAATCCACAAAGGATACACCATAAATCATGAAAACAATTTTCATCCACACTTAGGTATATGCCCATAAAAATACCTAAGATATCAATTATACCCATCTCATTTATTAGGAAAGACAAGACCCAAATCCATACCCAAGGTACTATTGTTCCACAAATGAAGGAATAGCACTAAGGTGACACCACAAAGGTAAGAACCATAAAGGTAACACCACACATAAGAATACCACCATGTTATCACCACAAAGGCAACTACCACATAGGTACGCCACATATAAGAAAACCACAATGGTTTCACAACGAATGAATGTACCACACTGGTACGCCACATAGAAGAATACCACAATGGTATCACCACGAAGGTAAGTACAACATATGTATGCCACACAGAATAATACCACCAAGGTATCACCCGAAAGGAAAGTACCACACATGTATGAAAAATAGAAGAATACCACAATGGTATCACAAAGATGGTAAGGACTCAGCTCAAAACAGGTATAACTTAGGTACAGTAGTAGATATGATTAGATGTAACGACTGAATCTGCTTAATCTGTTAAGAGGTAGACCCACCTTGGATCCTAAATCATTATACCCACACAGGATCCTAGTACATCATCACACCCACAGAGGATCCATGTAGAGCAGACCCACTGATGATCCTAGTACATCATCAGACCCACACCGGATCCTAGTACAACAGACCCACAAAGGATCCTAGTATATCATCAGACCCACACAGGATCCTAGTACAGCAGACCCACATAGGATCCTAGAATAGTCCCACATGGACTCTTAGAGTGGATCCACATGGGATCCTCAAGCACATACCCACAAAGGATCCCTTTCTCATGTTACATCCAACTATAGGGTTCCATAACTAAGATCACTTGATTCATGGAGGATCCGCTCCTCAAGCCACGAGTCAATACACCAACTTCTTTGAAGTCCCATGAAGGAGTATCCCAAATGACCTCCATGTAAAATGGGTCTCAACATAACAGACAGTGTGTCAATCGGACACCCGGTTTATATGTTATTAGACTTTTAGTCCGAGGGCTCAGTTTGATTCGTGTTCGATCCAACCCGCACATACCCCAACATTTAAAAGAACTAAAGTGTGGTATACCAAATGGACTGTATCACTACAAGGTTTGCAGAACCGCTGATGGTTCATCAGGCAGATTCTCGTAGCTCAGAATATATCCAAATGATCAAAATGGTTCGAAGTTGGTCTGGGTCCGGTCCGACCTAGTCGGACCGACCTGGCTTGAACTCATTCTGGCACTGGGTCAGACCCAACCCATGAAATCCAACCCGGACCATTGGGTATAACTTAGCCCATCAGCGTGGCCCATGCTAAGTGGACCGCTGGGCGGCCTGCACTGGGTGGCCCGTCGGGCGGCCCGCGGTGTGGTGGCCACGGCTGGCCGGATGGCCTGCATCTCCTCTGCGTGGCGCGGTCACGTGCTAGACCATCTTCGGCGGCCGACAGTGCACCGGCTTCCCTCTATCGTTGACGTGACCTTGTGTCGTGGCTCTTTTACGTTGGGCAGCGCGGGCGCGCACCTTCTCCCTTTCGCACTTCCGGGCGTTGTCGGCCACCATCCTTGCTCCACTGTGGTCGACAGGCTATGACCCTTTTAAAGCGGCACGGTCGCACCGCCGCCTTCATCGCGGCGGGCCAGAGTGTCGGCCGCATTTCCTGAGCCCCACCGGTTCTAGTTTCCAGCACTGGTCCCCGTCCTCCTCAGTCATGAAGAAGACATCATAACCATAAAGGTTGCAGAGTGGTCTGTCCATGTTCGTTTGGAATGCACCCTCCGTGTTAGAGCAATAGCAAGAAACATAGACGTTCTTCATTCCATAAGTATGTCAATAATGGGATAAAATGGTATAAATCATCAAAAAAATACTACAAGATACCCCACAACAACCTCCCACAAAGACGGAAGAATACAGGGATAACCCGTTAGTCGGTTGACCCCAATTTTTCATATAAATTCAAGAACAGGGAAGTGGAAATCAAAAACGATCAAACAAACTATCCCCTACCTTCAACGTCGGAGAATCGTTTGTGCTTACCGGTGGAGCGTGTTCTTAGTTCCTGTATCCGGCTCACAAAGACGCCACCCGCACATCACCCATTGGTGGTTCCATGTCGTCCATCACCTCCAGCTGGGTCGGCTTCATATTCTATGTGTCAGGCATCGTAGCACTTTACCAGAGCTTCGTTGGTTGGTGAAGCCATGAAAAATCCCCCCCTACTCATGCTCCATATAAATAGGAGTGGGGTAGGGTAAGTAATGATCTTGGAATTTATCAAGGTTCATTTAATAGGAACCTTACTGAATTCCAACGAGGTTATTACTTAGTATATGAAAGTCAAGCCATTTAATTTACGATGGTGAAACTAAATGGGAGGGTTCTCAAGGGACATCCCCATATTAAAGAGGGGTTGTGGTTGTCCCGACCACCATGAACTCACAAATGGGAGTTTTCTAGATCGGGCGGTCCCCACCTGCAAAAATTAAATTGGGAGGTTAAAAATAAAATAAATGTTGTTCATTATGTTATTTTTATTTTCACAAAAAACATGAAAACTATCTTCCACCCTCAACCAACTCCAGTTAAGGTGAAACTCTTCTTAATTGAATAGCGGCGCTGTGAGTTCAACGGTGTCGTCAGATTTTAATTTCGAGAACCTTTTCAAATGTTACAAAACTCCGCTTGTGTGTTTACTAAACATACCCGAAATTTTTTTTGCAAAATTATTAACAATCACCCTCGACCCGCGCCTGTCGAGGTTAGGTCTCCTCAAATGAAATACGCCCCAATGAACCCAACGTTACTCTCGGATTTCCAATCCGAGTTACCATTTAAATGTTATGGATTTTACAATAAAATAATTGTCACTTAATAGTTTTATTTACGGAAAAAACTAACTTTCACTGGTGGCCCGCACCAGCCAAAGTTAGTATCTACTTAAATAAAGCATGCCCTCATGAGTTCAGCAGTGGTCTCATATTATCAATCCGTGCAACCACTTGTGAGTTATAAGATATTGAAATATAAAATAATTTATTTAATAATTTTATTTATGGTTATGCCATTTTTGGGTTTTCTCAGTGAAGGCCCACAATGGCCAAACTTAAGTTGTGCCTAGGGTAAACCAGCCATCCTGAACGCAACAGTACCCTCAGTTTTTTAATCTAGGAAACCATTTAAGAATTATTCCACTTTTTTAGGAAAACTTCTTAAATGAGTTATTTAATGTTTAAAAAAACGTTGACTGACCATTCCGGACACTCCGGACCTTAGAATCATGCGCCGTCATATTTCATGATCACAAAAAATTCCCATATAATTAAACAAAATTATAGAAAAATTACAGGATTTTACAATATCATAGTTTATTGAGATATTTTATGATTATGATCTCATTGATGAAATATTATGATACATCTATCAATAAATCTCATTAAACATATTAAACTATATTAATTATTGTTATATGCTGGAAATGGTATCATTTTACTGTATTTGGTGCATTAAACGATCAATAATTCATTTTTAGGAATTTTGTAACTTATGTATCTCTTTGGTTGGAAATATTTGTTCCTAAAAAGGGTTTTTTATCTACAATATAATAAAATAATATTATTCTATTATCAAAGATCATTAACATAAATTTTTACCCCATCTTCTCCTTTTTGAAGAATAATGATTTTAAAAAGGAATAATCTTTTAATTTTCTGGTTAAGTAACTTTTCAAGAATTTTTATAGTGAAAAATGAATGTTCATATTTTATGGATTTACATGCTATCATGGCCATAATTTCCATGAAGATTCATTTAAAAGATTAAAATTTTATTTTTTAAATAAATTTTTTTCCTAATATTTTTTATATGAGTGATTTTTAAAGTAATTTTCAATGAAAAATATTTTTACATGTATTTTATATTTAAAATATATTTTAAATTTTCATTAAAACATCATTTATATGTTTTGAAAATGTTATTTTCAATGAGAATAATTTCAATGATTTGGAATCTTATTTATAATTTTTTAATGTTATTTTTAATAAAACGATTTTAAAATTTGTTCAAGCCTCTTTTCTATGTTTTCAAGGAAACTGGTTTTCAAAATAACTTTGATAATTCTTCCAAATTTTTCAATATATTTTCTATGAAAATGGTTTTCAAAATATTTTATATTTTTAAGTGAATTTTTCAAAAAAATAAATGATATTTTCCTTGGGAAATGATATTTAAAAATTATTTTCCATATGTGATTTATTCTATAAATGTTACTCAGAACATTATAGTGAATGATAAAAAGCTTCCATTCATATTTTTTCGTGAATGGTTTATGAATTTATTGAATGATTCTTATGACACCCATTTTACCTCCATGGGTTATATGCTTTTGAAATCATACTCTTTACCCATGTTATTCTTTAATTAAATGATTAGGTACCAATATCTCTTCCATAGGTTATGATGTAATGAAAATATAAGGATATTCGTGTCATTTCATGGGTTATGATTTTATGTTTATAAAACCTAAATTTTTTCATTGGACATGATATGATGAATGTGTTGTAATTATTTGGATCATGTATGTATGATTTTATTACATTGTGGGTGGGAAAAAAATCTATCTCTAATGTAATGGATAATGATAAATTTTTTATGATCACAAGAGTATATATGGAGGTAAATTACAAGCCCAAAAAAAGAGGGAATTTCAAGCCCTAAATAAGAGTGTACAGAAGAGGGAATCCCAAGCCTAAAACAAAAGAGATAATTAATCCCAAAAAGAGGGTAAATGAGAGTCCATCCCATTCCGAAAATAAGACGGTACATGGAAGGGACTACAAAGGTACATGAGAGGGAATAAAATGCTCAAACCAAGATGGTATATGAGAGGAAATTCCAATCCTAATTTTGTTTCACCACTTATTATCCCATACCAAAACTATTATGAAGGTCATTATATCTTTCCTTGAAAAACGTATTTTATTTATATATGGGTATCCCATGTGGTCGTTGTCTTATTCTTTCATAGACCATGCTATGTTTTTTATATGGTTCATGACTTATGAACTATTAATATTTCTGAAATTATTAACATTTTTGATCTTTCATATGCATGTTCTGAGCATATAATGTAATGATCATGTTTTCAAACCCTTATTCTCATGTTTATGCTTAAATATGTCCCATATTTACCATTATTGAGCCTCTGAGATCACCCCTATTTATGTTTCCTTCCCCATGTCATAAAATATATTTAATGTATGATATTTTTGAGGAGGGTTCTCATCTTAGAGAACCTAGTGATGGATATTATAGCTCACTCTTATACCAGTGTTTATATTTACTTGTTTCGAAAGGCACAAAGATAATATGGTATTTGGGTATCTATTTTTTTAATGTTTTATGTATTCCAAAAAATTGATTTAATAGTAATGTATGTAAATAGAGGGTCTCTATTTTTTTTATCTGTCACAGCTAGATTTTCAATTATAATCTTTGGTTCATTCTTCTTTCGGTCTTAGCTTAATCTTGGTTTTTGAGTGATCTGGGTATGAAATTTTGGTTCATGTTGTGTCACTAATCTATGACCTTGGTCTACGGAGTATTTTATGGTAATTGGACTTCCCTTTTTTCAAAGGGATGGTATGTGGTTTTTTTGTTTTGGATTTAGCTTAGTGATACTCCTAGTTACACCACTTGTGGGGTATGTTGGTGGGGGGGGGAGGGGTTGCACCCATGAGATGGATGAGTCTTTGGGTGAAAAGGTCGTCTCCCTTTAGGTATGTGTTCCCATATTATTGTCCAATATTTTCCCCATAGATTCCCCCATGGAACCCCTTGGAATTTTAGGAAAAACAACAATTTTGGGGTGTCTAGAATATGTCGTACCATTCCAAACCTTGCAGGAAAACCGTGCTGGTGTGTCCAGGTCATTAATAATATTTTTCAATTTCACATTTTTACCTCCTGGAAATAAATCTATTCAGCTCCATTCTTCCCCATTTCGTGGCCTACCTCCATGTACATCCTTCAAGGCTGCTCCCCCTCCCTTTCACCTCATCTTTGAAGGGATATTTGATGGGGGAAACATCAAAATCATGCAAGTAAATCATTATCTATTTGATTTCTTCCCTTTCTTTAGGTTTTCGTCCACTATTTATTGGGTTATAAATTTTCCAGAAACTAGGTTTCATATCTAGGGGTGTAATTCTTATATTTTGGGAGAAATATTGTGGTTTTAGGTTGGTTTTAAATCCCTCTAGGTGTGGCGGAGCTGCAGTTGATGTTTCTCACCATGTTTTGAGGGTTTTGACACATTCGTAAGGTGATTCCTTGTGTAACCATTTTATGATGAGTTAGCATGATTTATATATATTTTTAGCATGTCTGTAATCTATTGTGTGATGTGTGAAAACTATTTTTGATGGATTTTTTTAAGCATTAAATTTTATAGTTTAATTTTTGTTTGACATTGTGTAATTTTCAAATATAACTCTTGTGATACATGTTGTGTTAGTTTATAAAATATGAAATTGATTTATATGTCGCATAAAGGGTTTATAAATTCGGTTTTGTTATTTTCTTAGTGTCATTTGGTCCTTTGAAGGGGGATTTTTATTGGTTTTTATGTGTATAACATTGTTGTACTTATTGAAGGAGTATATGAAAATGTGTGTTTTATATGTGTACCTTTTTTGGTATAATTTGAGGTTATTTTATAGTACTTGAAAGAGGTTTTGTAAATTTTTAAAGGGATTTCAATTCATCTCTAGTAGGGTTTTTCTGTGATTTTGTCCTTGAAATATGGTTTTGATGTGGGTTTTATGTGAAAATATTTGGTATAATACTTAGAATTGTTTTATGAAAGATTTGAATGGTTTAATGATTTATGTTAGAGGTGAAAACATATTGGAAAACTATTTTGGATTGGGTATATTTTGATTTAGTCCATTTTAAATGAGAAAATGGTTGTTATGTGATGTGTATCATCTTGGAAATGTTTTATAAAAACATTTAACGAAATTACTAAAATGTAAAAGCTATGTGAAAGTGATGTGGGATTTTTTGTGTGAGTGTGTTATGAAAAATGAATTTTGTTTATGAAATAAGTATAATGGGATATGTGAGTGGTCAGTTATGTGAGTTGTAATATCTTGTAATGGTTTTATAAAATTTTTTCAAAGATTTATAGAAGTGTTAATGAAATGTGAAAAGTTTTGTGGGATTTTTTTGTTGTGAGTATGATTTCAAAATGCATTTGAATGAAAACTGGGTTCTATAACTTTTGTAATGTATATGTGGGATTTTTGGTGAATGTGTGATGTAAAAGTGGTATTTTCATGTGAAAATTATATTTCTTATCTTTTTCAACTTGTTTGAGCACAAGAGGGAAGCCCTGGTATATAGGTGGGTGGACGTGTACTAGTTTTCTAGTGATCCCGTGGGATTTAGACTCATTTTCACTTTGCAAGATTGATTCATACAACACCAAATAAACTATGACGATGATGATGATTGGGGACCACTAGGATATGTTTTTGTCACTAAAAGTGGCCCATGTAAGATAATGGTTATTGTGATTATTACTCTTACCGAGATACTGGGTACCTATGTCCCACATCGAGCTAGTCCCAAGGGGTTATTTCCCATTTCTTTTCCTCACATGATATTTTTTTCTTACCATTGGAATACAAAATTTTTGGATTGAGAAATTTGGTTGCATATTGGTTCAATTTAAATGCTTCCATTATTTAAAATATCCCACCTCAAAACGGGTTAGTTTTAATTTTTCGTATTTTAGAAACAATAACTATCATTTCTTATTTAAAAAACATTCAATGATTTTTGTCTTAAAATATTTTTCACATGGAATATATTAGTGGTGGAAATCTACTGGTATTTATCTCAAACCCTACTTACAACTTTGGGTATATGTAAACTTCATTAATTTTGTCAGAGGTTTGGGTACAATTTTAGTGCCAGTGGTTCGGGTTTCAAGCAAGTCATTCGTGGTACTGTCTTGGGGATATAGCTTGAGGGTGGTGCCTCTTTCCATGAGGATAGTTCTTGGTCTATTCATTGTGGTTTTCTATAGTTGATTTAGTCTTTTATAATTGTTTTAAACTATGTACCTCAATTCTGGTGTTTTGTAAAATATGGTTTGTTTCGAAAAATCCTGAATTGTCATACTTACTTTGTTTGTTGTTTAATGTTTATAAACTCGGGTATATCCTTCCCAAACATCATTTTATGATACCTAGGCACTTGTTCCAACCCATGGGGATTGGGAATGCCCTTTTTCCTTGTCACGGGCTGGGTTGGGTGCCGGTTTTGATGGTGACCAGATTTGGTTCGTGATAGTATCAGAGAGAAGGGTTAGTCATCCTATTGAAACAAGGATAATAATACTTTAATGAGATCCGAATATATATTTATAAGGATTTATCTACTAGTTTCCCTAAGTATTTGTATAAAAAAGAGTTAACATTTAAGAAAATTTCCTTGAATTGTGTTAAACCGTATAGTGATTGGTTTCCTATGAATACATCCATGTTCGGATACTATATATGGATGTGGCTTTGGAACAGATGTTCCAAGGGGTAAAAACATTGACAAGGTGCATCAATAATGACCTTGAATAACCAATTACACAACAACATTCCTTGTATTAAACATCATTTGACATTCCTGAGGGATATTTTTAGGAAATTCATAAACTATATTTGTACCATCATGAGGGATTTTAATAGAATCGGAATATAAATAACCAAGGATAAACCAAAGGTGTCATTGATTATGAATTATGTTACATGATCTATACATCCTATATATAATTTTTCATGATTATGTGGTTTTCATATATGATATGTGTTTCTTACCATACGCTTTTGGGTTTTAGAAAATGGTCATAGATAGAGGGAACATGGTTAATATTTAATTTTTAAGATGTGGAATGTATGGGATTTATGAAAATCCATTTCCCAAGTGGATATCTTATAAAGAGAATCAGGAAGGTGGTATTAGTATTGGTTATAAATGTAAAGGTAAATAGACAAAAAATGAAATTTGAAAGGTATATGATGTTCTAAAGTATTTTTTAAATTAAACATGAGAAGCATGATTAGATTGAGGTTGAGGAACCTTATGACATGATTTATATTTCATATCCCAGTAATCAGGTATCAATGAATATTTTGATGAATCATATGTAATGGTTCATGAGTAAATTTGGATGAATGATGTATTTATGTTTTGGAATTCAATGATTATGTAACATGAATAATTATATATATATATATATATATTTTCATGGAGGATTGATGTAGATATTTTAAATTATAATGAAGACCAAGAAAATTGATACATTGATTAAGGTAACGTAACCCCTAATGTGATCAAGATGTTGAGAAAATATTTTATATAGGATAATGAGATTTTTGAATGGGAAAAGGTAAATTTAATTACACTAATTAACCTGGATATTATTATTGATGTGTTGAAAAAGTGTTCTAGGTCATCATGGATGAAGTTTACAACTTTTTATATTTAGGTATTATATCCAAAAACCTTTAGAATAAGTAATCATGAATGTATTCAGAAGTATTTTTGGTAATTTACGTTATTACCATGTTTAAAGAAGATTTACTATGAGGATATTCACCTTTTTATAATTTGACATCCAAGAGATAACACTGTGATATATGTCATATCAATGTTATGTTTATTTCATGAAATTATTTTGAATGTTTTGATTTTTCATCTTTTAGAAGGGTAAAAAGGTCAAAATTTTATGGAACGATTATGTTTCACATTGGTTGATGTTTTTTATATTAATGTATTATCTCACGACATGATGATTTATGAATATTTGATTTCTAGCTCTAGTAATATTGTGTTGATGATAACTGGTGAAATATGGGATTGGATATCATGGATCTCAATATCTATAAGGGCTTAAAAAATGAAAAATTCACATTCCATTTTATAAAAAGATTTTAAGTGGATCAAAGAACAACAAATAGTGGGGATTTCCAAAAATGATTAATTTATATCATTTTAGTGAAATTATTCATCTTTCAAAAAAAGATCTAGAAATAAAATGTTTCACTAATACATTAAATTTTGTAGAACCAATGAACTTTAAAATTATAATATATTTATGACTATAATCCCCTCAATATTCCATTATCTATTCACATGTTTCTGATTGATTACCTCAATCAAACCATTTAAATATTTACACATTTCCTTCATTTCCAAACTCCACTCCCAAACTATGTTATCATAAATGGAAGCCTTGTTGTGAGTTAATTTAGGTAAGTATTATGTTTCAAACTTTCCCCATTTAAAGTGATTTTTAATAATAATTTTCATTATGTATTATTCTATTAAAAGAACATTAAAGTATTAAAACATTGATAACTGAGATGAATATCGAGGGTGAAATTCATTTTAAGGGGGGAAGAATGTAACACCCTGATATTTTTGTGGATTGTTTTTTGTTGAATTAATTTATCCTTTTTGATATGTATTATTTCAGGAAACATTTAATTTCACATTTTTATATTAATTCGCTTATTCAAACATTATTTATATGCTACAACAAGGTAATCTTACATTACACACAAAAATGATTTGTCTTGCATTACATGTAACACTGAGTTTCTATGAAATATGACAATAATATTATAATTATTTAAAAGCTGTAATTAAAACATATAAATTAAACATGGAAATATTAATATTAAGAACAATTTTTCATATTTTATTTATAATGTTTTCATATAAATAAAGCATACTAATAAGGAAATATTTAATTTTATGTAAAGTCTTAATATGATTAAACACACTATTTTTTAAAAGAACTTCATTTTAAGTTCTTCAATGAAAAATAATAAAATTAATTTTACAAAATTTATATTAAATAATTTTCATAAAATATAAATAAATTTTGAATTCATAATGTTATAATTTTATTTTGTTGATGTTTTTTGATTTTTCTCAGAAACATCATTTTTTGATGAATAGTGAAAAATATTAAATTTTAATTAAAAACTACTTCTTCGTCTAATTTATTTATTTAGAAAAATTATATTTTAATTTGGTTTTAATGTCCCAAAATATTTATAATACATCAATTAATCCAATTAATGTCATTTGTGCTATTTTTATGTTGAATTTTTATATAAAAGCATAATAGATGTGTGAACATTGTCCCTTAAGAAACATGCTTTCTCACTACATATGCAAGATTACCATTAAACATAATTTTTCTAATTATTTGAATTGATTTAAAAAATACACATTTTTAATAATTATTTCATTTATATTATTATAATATAAACAAATTTTTTTAACAAAATTATTATTGAATTTGATAAAATTTAATTACAATGATGAAGGTAAAATTAAACTTAAAAAGGGACAAAACATTAATATTAAGAGGGGAATAACCTGTAAACTTGTAAAAACTATTTTATGGAAATATTTTGTTTTATAAACCTATAATATTCTATAATTATCTCTTTTATCACTTTAGGAATATGTAATTCTTGGGGAACACACAATTCATTTAAAAAAATACCAAGTGTGTCATTTCCCTCCCCTATAAAAGTCTACCACCTCTCCCCCTCATTCACACCTCTCCAGCAACTTAATTTCAATAATTATCTACAAAATTAAATTATCATAATCTATCCCTTAATCCTTCAAGAATCCCTTTCAGTAGAAATACAACCGAGAAATCCCTTTTGTGTAAACTAAAAGGAGTTACTCAAAGAAGATGTACATCCTTCCTCAAGCTCCTTTCCTTTATTTTCTTCCTCCACCACCTTAATTATTCTTATTCCATGCACATATAATAACAACAGTATCTTAAAAATAATTATATTTTTTTATTTCAATGGTTCAATATAAGGACCCGACGTTAAAACATTACCTAATCTTGAATTAAATGAATAATTCACATTGAGGATCTTTTCAGGTTTAGAGTTTTAGAGAGTTAGGCCATAACTATTATAATTCCAAAGATTTACAAGGTAGACACTTCTACACAGTTTCAATTTTTTTACAAAACATGAACTCTTGAATAAAAGAGTCATGTCTAGTTCAATGTTTAAGAAATATTGAATTTTCCTTGATCCCATCCATGACCCTATTCCACATTATGACCTGTGAAAAACATTTCAAAAACATGGGATTAGCATAAAAATCTCAGTAAGGGATACGCAAAGAAATAAAATTATTAGTTTTTCAAAACAACAAGTAAACCATGAATACTTTAACATAAGTAATAATTTTCACCTTTATGATGTATTAAATACTCTTCACTAAATAAAATATCATTACTTACCATTTTATTAAAAAACAAATTACCATAAAATCCATATAAAGAACACAAAACATATAAATGTAACTTGGGACATAAACATACTTAAATGGAATAACCATACTATCAACTTCCACACATATCACTAAATGTAATAGCCATACGGCCAACTTCTATACCCAATGCATTAGAGGTTATAACGTAACCACCCTTCCTTGTATTTATGGCACCACCCTTCATTTGGTTAACCACGTAACCACCCGCCAAATGTCCATGTACCATTATAAAATCATATCACATAAAATATTTCAAAATCAATAATTTCACTACTAAAATTTCATTTTCAATAACAATATATAATTTTATGATATTGAAAAAAGCTTTGCTTTATCAAACCATTTTCTAAACCATTTAATAAATATATTTCTTTGAATCAAAGTGTCCCATACCACTTTAAAGAATTTAAAATAATTAACATTATAAAACAATAATGTTCATAAAAATAAATCCTTAAAATAATTTTTAAAACATGGACATTAATGATAATGATTTAGAAGAATAAATATTTCAAACAATTAAAACGATATTTTAGTTAAAGTGTTTTTTAACAAAATGAGAAATGATTGAATAAAAATAATTGAGGAATAACATTTAATCAGAACTTTATAATATCATGAGGATAAAGGGATTCTTGCTATAATATGAAAAAGGGCATTATATACACAATATAAGAGTGAATTGGTGCATAACAACAATGAATTCTCAATGGGAATGTAAATTGAGATGAAATCCTTTATAAAGATGGTATCCTTTGATTAAGGATAAATAAATTACATAATTATGTGTGAAAAATAATAATACACCCAATATAAGAGGATATTAAGTGTAAAAAAATAATATTTCATTCACACATATTTATAATTTGACATATTCAAGAAGTACAAGTTTAACCCAAAGAATTGAAATTGGGTTAAGAAGCTCCCTTGCAAAAATTCGACAGCCTAACGACGTTACTTTGAAATTCAGTAACTAATTTGATGAGAGAGAAAATGGTATCTCATCACTTTAACATAAAATTTACATCAATAAGGATATATAAGAACACATCCCAACATAAGAAGATATAAATTAAAAGACATAACAAAAAGAAGTCTTTTAAAAACGGGAGGGTGAAAGGTTCCCATACTGTTTTGGTAACTTAAAAAACATATTCCACGTGATAGAAGGATCATAAAATGAATATTTAAATACTTATAAATGAAATTATATTACACAAATAGTAAAATCATGGGTAGTACATACACCGCAGAAAAAGAAATAGTGGCGAATATAGCATGAATCTCACGGGAATAAAAAGTGAGATGAAACCCTTTACCACGTTGTAATCAATCAAGTCGTAAGAACAAAAGTTAAATACCACAAAATGAATCACATAATACCATGAATATATAGATAATAATGATAATATATATAATATGGAAGTATAAAATACACCCCAAGCAATAAATAAGTAGCAAACAATGGAAATCTCACAGAATTAAAAGTGAAATAAAAAATCCCTTACCTCGTGGTCCGACATGACCCATTCGTTCTTTAATCTCCTAAATAATAAACTCATGTAAATTATACTTCCTTAAGAACTTTTTTTAAAAGTTTATTATTCCTTTTATATTACTTATTACCTAGTTATATGCATTATGTAATCATTTAAGTTGATAATGGTCGTTTTGTCGATATTTGGTACTTGATTAAAAACAATAAACACCTTATATTTACAATTTTTCCATGTGGTCAATAGTCCATTACATCCAGAATGGTGTTAATGAATTATATATCATATATATCCATTATATACATGTTTTTATAATAGTACATAACATTTGGAGGTATGAAATGAAATGCATTGTTCATGGAGACGGCAAGTCGTACGTACGCATGAACGCTACTTTCATTTAAATTTATTATATTAATTGAATTAAAACATAAATGAATATAGGTATGTTATAATTTCAGTATAATATCAAATATAATATCATCAACTCTATCTTATATACATCCCACATAAGGCATTAACGATTCATATCACTTTGAGGGGCGGTAGTCCGCACTTCCTCAAATGAGATTATCTTATTTACCCACTATGGAAACCGTAAAGGAATTCTATAAATGGAAAATACAAAAGAATAAAGAAAAATTAAACATAATATATATCATATATAAATACAATGTCATCATAATTTCCACCATGAGACGAGGTAGGAGATAATCGAAAAATCATCATTTCATGAGGCGTTAGATTTCCATCCACGGAAGCATTATGTTCTTCACCCATTAGATGGAGGTGTGTGTATATGTAGTTCGAATCCTTATCATAACAACATCATAGTATATTGAGGATACTCTTGTTGTTACAAAAGAAATGAATAAAGAGATTTTAGGGGTTGGAGAAGTAAAATAAATGAAAACAAATTAAGAGAAATTGTTACCTTTAATTTGGGTAACTCCCTTTGGATTGAAACAAAGGACTTCTTGAATTGCCTTCTACCAAAGTAAAATTTTCTAGGAGGAGGAGAGAGATGTAGGAAGCTTAATTGGGTAGAGTTTGGACGAGCCAAATGGCTTCATAGGTGTGATAAATTTGTTAGAAGTGGTCTCCTTTTATAAGGGAGAGGAGGGGCACTTTTGGAAAGTGTGAAAATATTATTTTATTATAAACTTTTCTTCGATTTCAAAGGGTAAAAAAATCATTAACGATGAAGATAAGATGACGCATGGTCTAAATAAAAACATTAAATAGGAATTGGACAGGTTTTGGATAATATTTTATTCATTTTAATCTTATTTATTTAAATCATTTATTAATGAGATAAATACTGCATCATTATTGTGTCATAAATAATTTAAATGATTTGATGTCTAAAAATTATTAAAAAATACTATCATGTTGTAAATATTTTTATCTTTCCAATGAGTATTTATAGTCGAAAATATGACTTATATAACACCAAATAATAATTAATTACTATAATATTTTTGTTAATGTCAATTTTGTCTTTACATTAAATTAATTAATCCAAATAGTCATTATCACTCCCACGTGGCTCAATGGGGTCCCGAAATCGACACAAAGAAGACCATGGTCGTTAATGACTCAACCAATAAGGTTTGTACAAGTTTTATGTTAATTTTAATTATTATAATATTCTTTTAACCTTGAATTACCCTATTTACCTTTAACCGCGGTAAATAAAAGTCAAAAATTACTATTCACCAAAAATTATTTTCAGCTTAATGAACCACATTTTACTTCTTGATAAACTCCATGTATGTCAGATTTTTGATATTCAATTCACAAATGTGGTAAAATTTCATTTTAAAGAAAAATTCGGTTTTTTTAACTACCACTAAGTGGTTTCACTATTCATCAAAAATTGAAGCTTTTTAGAAAAATACAAAAAATTCATCCTATGCTATATTTAATATTACAAATTCAAAAAGGATATATATTTTTAAAAATTCAAAACATATAAGTGGTGTTAATTAATTTTAAAATCAATTCCGATTATCAAAACAAATAGCGTGTTTTTAAGAAACAATAACTTTCAAATGATTGATACTTCTTTAAGTCCAATTTCAAAGTGAAATTAATTCAAATGACCAACATCGGATTAAATGGTAAAAATATATATTCTAATTACACTTTAAAAACAATTAAAAAGATAATATAACCATATAAATAAATTTTATTAAAACATAGTTTTGAATTAAAATAAAATATTTTAACTGTTCATTAAAAAATGAACTTTATCGGAAAAATTCCAAAAATTTACGAAAAGTAAATTTTGATGTCCCCATTCTAAAGGGGGATTTTATTTGGTCATATAAATTGTATTAAGGTGACCAAAACTAGATTTAAAAAGGGTTCCCTATTAAAACGCGTTAAATAGTCCTTTAAATGTAAATTATGCTTAAAATTAGATTCATTCATATTTTAAGCCTATAACTTTTTATTGGATAATTTAAGTACATTTAACAATAATGTATAATCATATTGTAGTTAGTTTTTTTCATTCCCTCCAATACAATGGCTAGGAGTTAACTACGGTTTAAAATAATAATATATTATTAGTGTGCAACGTAAGATTTCAAAGAAACCCATTGTTGCGTATCGGGTACGCTATCGAACATAGAAACCTTTTTAAAGTAAAATTAATATTTAATCCCAAATATAATAAATAAGAAAATGTCATATTATTTATTTACCTGGGATGTAACATCCTTCCCCCCTTTTGAGAATTGCGTCCTCGCAATTTTAAAATTTGGGCTCGGAAACATTATTGAAAGTCCCATATCGGAAAAATATTCAGTAAAACTATCACATTAAAAGAAAGAAAGATAAGTAAAATGGTAACCGAGTTAACCAATACTATGATTACATGAAAACATGGATATGGAGGACAAAACAAAGGGTCAAGTTCTGATGGAGAGTGATAGAAACATGATTAGGAGAAAGTTAACCACAAGAAAATCACAAACTTATGTTGTGTGTAAACGGTCTTTGATTACCCAATAGGAAACGTAAACCAACAATGTTTTTTTTAAATTATTTTTCATAATTTTGAGGAATTCATCTTCTACATGAAAACATAAGAAAATATACATACCTTCAAGTAGAGTTTCATCTTTTAATAAGTTTCTACCAAAACTAATCTTTTCTCTAAACGATGATCATTCAAAAAGACATGGTCACATCAAATGCACAAGAATCATCTTCTAGAGAATCTCATAATAAAAAAGGAGAACTATATATTTCCCTTATATTTAGACATCAACTAAACCCAAAATTGTTTGTACAAGATCATATAATCCCCAAAAGGATAATCCTTTAGAAAAAGAAATACTACTCTTAATCTCTAAAATTTGTCCAACAAAACCCAAATTTCATCAAAGACCATTCAATAAACTATTATCCTTAAAATTATTCAAAGTAATCCAAACTAATATTGAAACTCAAATCTTATAATTATTTTATCACAAATTCTTCCAAGATAAATCTTAACATTCATCTCTAAATAAAATCAGTAACTCTTAAAGTCTCATATTGAAATGTAATTAACCTAATTAGATATCATCTGGGATAGATTAATAATTTATGTAGATAACACAAAATCAATTTATTCTTGATTCATAATATCATCTAACTAAAAAGAATAAGTCATACTAACCAGGGACTTCATGTAGCCTAGTGGTAGTCTCTAAATACCAGTCGCACTAAGGTTGTGGGTTCGATTCCCGTAGCTTCATCAAACCCGACGGGTTGTCACACAGTTTGTGTGTTGTCCTTTTTTAAAAACTATATATTTTTATTACATTCCCAAAAAAAATATAAATTCATAAAAAATGACCATAACATAATTAAACCTCGAATGTTATCTAATATGTTTCTTTTTTCATCCCAAAAAGTATTAACCTGTAATTGCCTCAAATTCAAGGATCATATAAACCCAAATTTTTCTTTATAACTATATCCACAAAATATAAGATAATTATTCCTTGAATAAAATTTTGATATATCAAATATCGGGGTTACACATACTATAAAAAGTATTCTAATGTAATCCCATCATCAGAAGAGCCTTAATACTTTTAACCATTTCACCATCCTAAATTCTACCATAATTCTTGAATCCCTTATATGTTGACTTCTTACTCATTAAACATTCTTCATGATCCATTTACCATTCCATTCAAACTTATTCCGAAATACTTCTTTCCTACAAAAAAAATCATGAATCATATCCTATGATTTCAATAATATGAAAACATATGTTAAGAAATAATCCATACCTTTCATTGGTCATTGTCAATTTCTTCATCCTCAATCGGAATGGAATTAGTTATTGGTAAAAAAATATTTGTATGATCCTGGTGTTCCCATTCCTGAAAAATCTTCGTAGGAAATGTGTTTTCATAATGACCATGCACACCAAATTTAAAACATTCAATTGATCCCTCAGAAAGTACTTATTTCCCTTTCCAAGAGTCAACTAGATGCTTCCTTTTTTCATTGCATGTTCTTGCTTTATGACCTTAATTTCCACATCTATAGCATCTTTCTGTCCCTTTGAAACATTTTCCTAGGTGTTTCTTTCCACAACTTTGACACATAGGTTTTTGAACACACTTACCTTTATGATTATTACCTGATCTTCCGTAGGGATTTGTTTTTCGCATATATGATTCCTTATTAAGATCACTAAGGTTCAGGTGGTTAATCATGATTCCAGATAGTTGGTTGAGAATAACCGCAAGTGTTCTCATTTCATCTCCCATATCAATCATTTTCTCATTACAAAAACCATCATAGTTTTCTTCACATCCATTGTTACATTGGTTCCTGCTAGATCCATCCATTTACTAAAACAAAAAAGGTCAGTGTGAGTATATTAGTAAAATCCTCATATAATATCTTATGAGGAGGGTAAACACTAAGATATACTTATTCATGTTATCTTAAAACCATTCACTTTATCTAAAAAACTATGCCTCTTTCGGAAATCCTAACCGTTATGGTAATGTCACTTATGCTTAAAGAACACCCTAACCTCTAAAGTTATCTAAACTGACCTCCGATACCAACTATAAGGTCCCAACCATAAAACATTACATAATATTGAATTAAATGAATAATTCACATTGAGGATCTTTTCAGGTTTATAGTTTTAGAGAGTTATTCCATAACTATTACAATTCAAAATATTTAGAAGGTTGACACTTCTACATAGTTTCCATTTTTTTATAAAAAACATGAACTCTTGAGAAAAAGAGTCATGTCCAGTTTCATGTATAGGACAGCATGACTTTTCCTTAATCCGATCCTTGACCCTATTCCACATTATATCCTGTGAAAAACCTTTCAAAAACATGGGATGAGCATAAAAAGATCAGTAAGGGATCCACAAAGAAGGGAAACTGTTAGTTTTTCAAAACAAAAAGTAAACCATGAATACTTTATCATATGTAATAATTTTCACCTTTATGACGTAGTAAATACTCTTCACTGAATAAAAGATCATTACTTACCATTTTTGTAACCAAAAGATTACCATAAAACCCATATAAAGAACACATAACATATAAAGGTAACTTGGGACATAGACATACTTAAATGGAATAACCATACGATCGACTTCCACACATATCACTAAATAGAATAGCCATACGGCTAACTTCAATACCCAATGCATTGGAGGTTATAACGTAACCACCTATCTTGGTATTCACGGCACCACCCGCCATTTGGTTAATCAGGTAACCACCCATCAAATGTCCAAGTACCATTATAAAACCAAAGCATATAAAATATTTAAAAAACAATCATTTCACTATTAAAATTTCTTTTGCAATAACAATATATAATTTCAAAATATTGAAAAAATCAATGCTTTATGAAACCATTTTCAAAACCATTTAATAAAGATATTTATTTTAAGCAATGTGTCACATACCACTTTGAAGCTTTTAAAGGAATTAACATTTTAAAACAATAATGTCCATATAAATAAATCCTTAAAATAATTTTTAAAACATGGACATTAATGATAAATATTTAGAAGAATAAATGTTTCAAACAATTAAAATGATATTTTAGTTAATGATTTTTTTTAACAAAATGAGAAATGCTTGAATACTAATAATTGAGGAATAAAATTTAATTATAACTTTATAATATCATGAGGATAAATAGATTCATGATATAATATGAAAAAGGACATTATATACCCCATATAAGAGTGATTTGTGCATAACAACAATGAATTCTCAATGGCAATGTAAATTGAGAAGAAATCCCTTATAAAGATGGTATCCTTTGATTAAGGATAAATTAGTTACATAATTATGTGTGAAAAATAATAGTACACCCAATATAAGAGGATATTAAGTGTATAACAATCATATTTCCTTCACACATATATATAAAAAGATATATTCAAGAAGTACAAGTTTAACCCAAATAATTGAAATTGGGTTAAGAAGCTCCCTTGCAAAAATTTCACAGCCTAACGGTGTCACTTTAAAATTAAGAATATGAGTTAATGAGAGGGAAAATGGTATCTCCTCACTTGAACATAAAATTTACATCAATAAGGATATATATGAACACATCCCAACATAATAAGATCTAAATTAAAAGACATAACAAAAATAAGTCTTTTAAAAAGAGGAGGGTGAAAGGTTCCCTTACTGTTTTGGTAACTTACAAAACATATGCCACATGATAGAAGGATCATTCAATGATGATGTAAATACTTATAAATGAAATTATATTACACAAAGAGTCCCATCATGGGCAGTACATAGACCACATAAAAAGAAATAGTGAAGAATATAGCATGAATCTCACAGGAATAAAAAGTGAGATGAAACCCTTTAACACATTGTAATCAATCATGTCGTAAGAACAAAAGTTAATAACCAAAAAATGAGTCACAGAATACCATGAATATACATATAATCATGATAATATATATCAAATGGTAGTATACAATACACCACATGCAATAAATAAGTGGTGAACAATGGAAATCTCACAGAATTAAAAGTGAGATAAGAAATCCCTTTCCTCGTTGTCCGACTTGACCAGTTTGTTCATTAATATCCTAATTAATAAAGTAATGTAAATTTATAATTTCTTAAGAAATTTTTTTTAAAGTTTATTATTCCTTTTATATTACTTATTACCTTGTTATAGACATTATGTAATCATTTAAGTTGATAATGGTCGTCTTATCGATATTTGGTACTTGAGTAAAAAAATGAACACCTTATATTTACAAGTTGTCCATGTTTTCAATAGTTCATTATATCCAGAATTTTTTTCATGATTTAGATATCATATATATATTATATATCCAGTATATACATGTTTTTATAATAGTACATAACATTTGGAGGTAAGAAATGAAATGCACCGTTCATGGAGACGGTATGTCGTACGTACGCATGAACACTACTTTCATTTCTATATCATATTTTAATGGAATTAAAACATAAGTATACATAGGTATATTATAATCCCAGTATAATATCATATATAATATCATTAACTCTATCCTTTATACATCACACATAATGCATTAACGAGTCGCATCACATTGAGGTGGTGGTAGTCCACACTTCCTCAAATGAGATTATCGTATTTTCCCGCTATAGAAACCATAAAGGCGTGATATAAATGGAAAATACAGAAGAATAAAGAAAAAATAAACATAATATATATCATATATAAATAATGTGTCATCATAATGTCCACCATGAGAGGCAGTAGGAGATAATCCAACAATCATCGTTTCGTGAGGCATTAGTTTGACATCCACAGAAATATTATGTTCCTCACCCATTAGGTGGAGTTGTGTGTATGTGTAGTTCGAATACTTATCATAACAAAATACTAGTATATTGAGGATACTATTTTTTTTACAAAATAAAGGAATAAAAAGTGTTTAGGGGTTGGAGTAGTAAAATAAATGAAAATGAATTAAGAGAAACTGTTACCTTTAATTTGGGTAAATCCCTTTGGTTTGAACGAAAGGACTTCTTGAAGTTCCCTATGCCTAATTAAAGGCTTCTAGGAGGAGGAGAGGGATGTATGGAGATTAATTGGGAAGATTTTGGATGAGCCAAATGGCTTGAGAGGTGTGTGTAATTGGTTAGAAGTGGTCTTCTTTTATAAGGGAGAGGAGGGGCTCTTTTTGAAAGTGTGAAAATATTATTTTATTATAAACTTTTCTTCGGTTTCAAAGGGTCCATAAATCATTAATGATAAAGATAATATGACTCAGGGTAGAAATAAAATCATCCAATAGAAATTGGACAGGTTTTGGAAAATATTTTAATCATTATAATCTTATTTATTTAAATCATTTATTAATGAGGTAAATGCTGCATCATTATTGTGTCATAAATAATTTATATTGTTTGATGTCTAAAAATTATAAAAAATCTATCATGTAGGAAATATTTTTTTCTTTCTAATGTGTATTTATAGTCGATAATATGACTTATATAACACCATATAAAAATTATTTACTAAACTATTTTTGTTAATGTCATTTTTATCTTTACATTAAATTAATTAACCTAAATTGTCATTATCACTCCCAAGTGGCTCAATGGGGTCCCAAAATAGACCCAAAGATGCCCATAGTAGTTAATGACTCAACCAATAAGTTTTGGAAAAGTGTTAGGGTAATTTTGAATTATTATAATATTCTTTTAACCTTCAATTACCCTATTTACCTTTAACAGTGGTAAGTAAAAGTCAAAAGTTACTATTCACCAAAAATTATTTTCACCTTAATGAACCACATTTTACTTCTTGATAACAACCATGTATGTCGTATTTTTTAAATTTAATTCACAGAAGTGGTAAAATTTCATTTAAATGAAAAATTTGGTTTTTTAACTACCACTAAGAGGTTTTACTATTCATCAAACATTAAAGTTTTTCAGAAAAAATACCAAAAAATCAGCCTAAGATATATTTGGTATTCCGAATTCAAAAAATATAAGTGGCATTAATTAGTTTTAAAATTAATTCCCGTTATCAAAACAAATAGCGTGTTTTTAAGAAACACTAACTATCGAAAATTGATACTTGTTTATGTCCAATTTCAAAGTAAAAATAATTCCAATGACAAATATTGGATTAAATGGTAAAAAGATATTCTAATTACATTTTAAAACCAGTTAAAAATATAATATAACCATATAAATAAATTTGATTAAAATAATGTTTTGAATTAAAATACAATATTTTCACTATTCATTAAAAAAATGAACTTTATCGGAAAAATTCAAAAAATTTACCCAAAGTAAATTTTGATGTCCCCATTATAAAGAAGGATTTTATTTGGTCATATTGAATGTTTTAAATTGAAGAAAACTAGATTTAAATAGGGTTCTCTATTAAAAGGCCGTAAATCGGCCTTTAAATATAAATTATACTTAAAATTAGATTCATTCATATTTTAAGCCTCTAACGTTTTATTTCATAATGTAAGTACATTTAACAATCATTTATAATCATATTTTAGTTAGTTTTTTTCATTCCCTCAAATAAAATGACTAGGAGTTTACTACGGTTTAAAATAATAATATATTATTAGTGTGCAACGTAAGATTTCAAAGAAAACCATTGTTGCGTATCGGGTACGCTATCAAACATAGCAACCTTTTTAAAGTAAAATTAATATTTAATAAAAAAATTAATAAATATGAAAAATTAATATTCATTATTTACCTGGGATGTTACATTCAACCTAGTCTTACACACACTTCCATCTAATTGTTACTGAACATATAATTCTTGTGTATGATGAACTACCACCTCACAAAATAATGTTGTTAATTCTACATTTACCACCTCTCATGGTTGGGTATTATGATGTAAAATTTGTTTTTATATGATATATATGATACATATGATTTATTTAAAATTATTTTTTTATTATATATATCTTACCATCATTATTTTCATTTTTTATAAAGATGATATTTTTTTGGGGGTGTGTGGACTACCGCCCCCCCCAAAGCAATGTGATGACTTCACAAACTAAATATAATGCATTATACGTGGGTTTATTGTAATTATATGATTCATATGAAATAATAATTATATATAAATATATTATAAATACACATATATATCATTTAATTTCATTCTATCAATATTACAAGGAAAATAGAAACTACATCCATGCGTACTTATGGCCTACCCTCTCCTTGAATGGTTTATTCAATATCATAATTATATATTCTAAATTTTTTTATATATAAATATAAAATAATTATAAATTATATTTATATCATGATTTAATTTAATTATTTCATGATATAAGTAAGAGTTTAAAAAATATAATAAATAAAGACACATGTGAAAAACAAAGCGGATATTACCCGAAGCAAAAAACATAATACGGATTTATTAATAAGTGGGTAATATAATGTCATAATGAAATATTATATTATATTATATATATAACTATGATTCCATAAAGTACATATATTAAACTTATATTTATTAAACAAGATGTTTGTATGAGTGAGAAGAGAGTCAATACATAAGGTAAGGGATTTTCATCTTACTTTTTCATTTCCTTGAGGTACTTGTCATATTCATCACTCGCTTTCTTTTTTGTGGTTTATATAATACAATATAAAATTTTATGTCATTAATTTAATTTGTTTTATGATATTATAATCATTATATTGATGTTATTAATTCATTGGAATCAAGTTTCTAATATTACCCATATAGTGAGAGTTTTCTATTCCCGTAATTATTTTTTGTGAGACGAATTCCAGGTTCACAAAATATTTCTTATATATTGTGTGTATAGTTCCCATAAAAGTGTTATATGACACTTATTATCACACTTATGGGTATTTTCATATCCATTTTACGATCTTTATTTCTTGGGGTTCAGGATGCGAAATTTACCAAATCGGTAATGTAATTTTGTTCCAACTTTCCTTATTGAGGACACATTCCATGTTATGCACATATATTTTTATATGGGTTATATAAACTATCATTTATAGGATTATATCATGATTATACTTATTTTATCGATATTTTACACTTCATTTAATTTTCTTATGTTTTTTTTGTGATTCAATATTACCAAATCAGTAACGATTTATATCCATAATCTCACAATTTATCAATATTGGTTAGGATTATTCTCTAATTTATGAAATATTATGGTCCATCTACTAATAACTCTACTATTTTTCAAACCTATGATTATTTATGTTTTATCTAATTAATGGTATTGTTTTTCAACTCGTTGTTACACAATATGATCATGAATGTTGGTTTAATAAGAACGGATTTACCTCCCTCTTGGGATGGAAATATGTGTTCCTTAATAAGCATGTATTATAATAGAGTTTTCAAAAAATAATATATTATTCTCCTATAATCATTTAAATTCATTTTTACACATGTTTTTCAATTTTAAAAAATTGGTTTCCAAAAATGACTCTTCATTTCATTTTCTACTTGAGGCACTTTTCTAAACTTGTATAAGGTGTAAAAATATTTTTTGACATATAACAATTTACCCACTTTCATAAACATCATTCCCTTGGTGATTAATTTACATGAGTGAAAAGTTATTTAAAAAATATATATATTCCTAATATTCAGGAAATGCATTGGTTAAATATTTATTTTCAAGGAAATAGTTTTAAAAAATACTTTATATTAAAAAATTGTTTTTAAATTATTTTCAAAATAAACATTATATGTTTTCAAAAGGATGTTTTTAATGAAAATTAATTAAATTATTTAGATTATTGTTTTATTGGTTTTTATTATTTTCAAAGAAATCATTTTTCTAATTATATCAAGTTTCATTTATAAGATTTAAATGAAATATATTTCCAAATAATTTCAATATTTCTTTTTGAGTTTTCAACGTATTTTCTATGATCATGGTTTTGAAAAGGTTTTATGTTTAAATGATCCCTTTTTGAAGAAAAAGGTATGTTTTCTTGAAGAAATGATGTTTCAAAATTATTTTCCATCTATGATTAAATATGATGATGTTATTCATCCCCTTGTAATAAAAGGTCAAATGGTTCTATTCATATTCTTTCTTAAATGGATTATGTTTTTATGGAATGATTGTATAACAATGATTTCTATTTCAAAAGTAATATACTTTTTAATCCTACTTATTTTCTTGTGTTATGCTTTAATAAATTGATTAGTAAACCTACATATCTTCCATAGGTTGTGATTTGAGAAAAATTTAATAATACCAATTTAATTTCATGGGTATTATTTTATGTCTAAACACCCTATATTTTTTTATAGTTCATGATATGATGAATGTTTTTTATGTTGTGTTATATGTATCAATGATTTTCAAATGAGATGGGTGGGAATAATATCTCAATCTAATGAGTTAGTAAATTATAAATTGTTTGTGAAATATAAACTATACCTAGGGGAATTCCATGGAAGTAAAAAGAGGGAATATTTAGCTCAAAAATAGAGGGTATACAGGAGGGCATACCAATCCAGAAACATGAGGGCATTATTAGCTCGAAATAAGCGGTTATATGGGAGGGAATCCGAAGACTGAAATGAGAGGTCAGATAGGAGGGCATACCATGCCTGAAATAAGAGGGTACATGGGAGTGCATACCAAGCTATAAATAAGAGGGTACAATGGAGGACATCCCATGCCCAAATCTAGTACATTGGTTATTAGACCAAACCTAACATGTTATGAAGTACCTATTTTATATATTTTACATAGGATTTTCAATTTTAATATGTATGCCAGGAGTTCCATGTATGATTCCTTCATGGATCATGATCTTATCACTCTTATGATACATTAATTATTAAATTCAGGTATTTATGCCAGGATTCATGTCTATGAACATTGATATACATGGTATGATCATCTAATTTAATGATCAGGTTCTCATACCCTTATGCTTAGGTTTATGCTTATATATATCCTTTGTCTACCCTTATTGAGAAAAATATATAACCCCCTTTTAATTTTTCCATTCCCGTGTAAGTATTATATAGTCTATTCATGATATTTCTAATTAGGGTACTAGTATTTGAGAATATATTGGGGGTAATGTAGCTCCATCTTGTACCAGTGACTATGTTCCCATGTATCCAAATGCATGAAACTGATACAGTCATTAGGCATATATGTGTGTAATTATTAATGTATTCCAAAAATGTGATGTACTTATATTTAATGTAAATAAATGATCATTATATTAAAGGTTCTTATAAGGGAACAAATGTTGATTTCTTAAGCAATTGATGTGTTCTAAGAATAGTTTTTATTTGGTTTTGATAGTGATATATGGTTTAATATGTCGATTAAATGATTGAAAAATATTAAATTCATTTTAAAATGTATCAATATCCTAATGGATATTAATGTGTAGTTGGATATTTTTATATTTTAGGTTGAAACATAATTAATGATAAATACCAATGAGAAGCGAATAAAGTGTGATGGAGTACCATAGGTTATATAATATTCACTATTTTATGAGATGTTTTTCCTTGATTTTGTGCACACTAAAATGTTTCAAAAATATATAGAGTAATAATATCATGGAAATTTCATTATAGTTTATTCCAATTAATTATATATTCTATTTAATTTCATGAAATCCTTGAAGGGAAATGAGTTTTAAAGCTTCCTTATTTCAGAAAGGTATCAACTGCAAAGTAAATGTATATGTGGACTATCTAATATTCAATAGTTAATCAAAGTTATTCATTGAATAGTTATTTATCATGTTAATTGCTTCATAAACTTATATAATGACGTTACTTGAGAGGAATATTATTTAATGTGGAGTTCATATTATAAATAATTAGGAAATTATGGACGACTTAGCAAGTGGGATAATCTGCCACATTCAGTAAAAAAATTATTAGATCATGGATTATTTAAAATATGTAATATATGGATTGGTGTGGTTATCATTTTTGAATAATACAAGTGATTGTTTCTTATTTAGTATTATTGAAAAGGGGAATATGTGTTACATGATATTCTAGTGTGATTTTTTCAAGAAGGAAATTTTGGATTTCCATTTTTAGCTTTTCCCCTAATGTCACTGTGATTATTATATTTTAAAATAATTTTATCTATGTTTAAACTATTTTTAATTAATATTATGTGATTTTTAAAATTAATTCATTATGTTAGTTATGTGAAATTACTCATCATTTTCTATAGTGGTAGTGTAGAGAACCACATTATCATCATACTGTTAAATATAGCTTCTGCGATAGGTTTGTCAGGGTACTCATGATAGTTTTGTGAGTAGTGAACATTATTGGTTTCTAAAGATTCATAAAATTGGTTTAGTAAGTATAATATATGTAAAATTATCAATATGGGGGTGTCTAATAGACAGTTTATTATAAAACACTTATATCAGGAGGGTTTAGGTTTTAATGAAGGGTTGTGTGTACGGTAAATACTGGAAATTGGGGATCAAAGAGTTTCCTTGAATAAAATTATAAAAATAATTTATTTTATCATATTCTATATTAATTACTAGATTTAAAAAATAGTGATGTTCATGTGTAGTTAGTTCCTTTATTTTGTGGTAAAATATATTATTTGATTAGTGCTCTTTGTATGATAGATTGGGGAATATTTTTGGTGTTTCCATAATACTATTTTAGTTGATAAATTGTTATTGTGATATGGGAACTAAAACTATAGTGGGTGGTCAATGGTGGTTTTAATTGTAGAAATGGAAACAAAGAACAGAATAGTACATTTTATGAATATCCATGTATGGTGTAGAGGAATTTGGATCAGATTCACTGTTTAGGAAATAACTAAGGTGTATTATAGATCAATATAAGATATTTCATAGAAACATTAATTTTTCAGATTAGGTATGTGGATCTCATGGATGTATATAGGAAAAAAATAGGAGATGTGTTATCAAAATAAATGAAATATATTAAATGATGGGAGATATCTTTATATTCCACTAAGGGATTAGAATTTGTAAAGAAAGAAGTTTGTAATGATACTGTTCATTTTGGGTTACTGTATTTGGAAGAGAAATAATCTTTTTTGGAACCAGTGTATAGGAATTTTGAATATGGAAACATAGATAGATTTTTTGTCTGTAAAGAATTAATTGAGAGTAATTTTACTTAGGAAAAAAAGGAATCAGTGGAAATATGGTTGACAATTGAATGATATAAGGGGTGGTCTATGTTATAAAGGCTAATATAGAACATTGGGTATTTAGTGGGTGTATACTGAGTACATATTTTGTTCTATTTGATGAAATAAAAATGGTTGATTTTATCGTTTACCCAGTGCAATTTTACCTAGTCATTTTTAGGGGTCAAATTGGTTTATAATGAACTCAAGATGACCAAATGGTATCCAATGGTAATTATTAGAAAAATGGAGGGTTATACACATTATTATTTTGGAAAATATTTTCTTTGTTTCTTAAATATTTTGTCCCCTCATTAACAACATGACCATGAACAAAACTCTTTTCATTTTCTCTCCCTCTATCAATATTAATATTTTAGATTTTTATCTTTACTTTTCCATGAACCATCTATGACCATGGGTTATTGATTGTAATGATATAGTAATCCCACTATCATTGATCATTTTTTATGTTATTTTTCATGTGATTAAAAATAAATCCTATAATATGGACTTATACTATTTTATAATTTTTGGAAAATGGGGTTAAATAATCTCAAAATATCAAATATAGTCATATGAATAATCTGATGTATGTGGTATTATATATTTAGAAATATATAACATATTTTGTGTCTAATGTTGTATTCTTTCATGGGGGTTTAAATTTGTGTTACCTTAACTGGGAATAAAATCTTTCTAAATTATAAGGCAGACACATTAGATTCTTTTATGATCATAAAAATTATTACACTCTAGATTTAGAGATTTCACTATTTCTTGGCAGTCATGTAATTAATGGGGATAATAAATTTTATATTTAATCGAAAAAAAAACTTTATTTTGGAATTGGATTCATTAAAAGTACACTGGGATGAGATTATATAGGGTATATAAAATAATTAATAAATATTATACCTTTCAATTGGATAGTATGTCGATCGGTATTTTTAGAGGTTTCCAGGATCATCCATTAAATTGATTATTTTAGACTTACAGATTTATTTTTGTGTGATAATCATTTTAAGGATTAAAATATCTTCTAGGTGGTGTGGGGTCTTATTTAATTGTTTAATTGATCGATGATTGATTATGGTTCAATTATATGGGAATTAATGAAGGGTCTATGAATAAATGTAATCTATGGGTCTTGGAGTCAATTTTGAGTGAGAGAATAACATTGATAAAAAATAATCCATGATGTAAATCCTACTGATTCTTGGTGAGAATGAATTGATATTTTTCCGTACGTTAGTATAAGTGATTGTCTTGGTGAAAGCAATTCCAACATTGCTAGGGAGTAGTTTTTAGGGATATTGTGACAACTATGGTTATTGTAAAAATTATTGGCCTCAAAATTTGGAATTGGGAGTGTATCATGAGAACCAATTGGGTATGTTCAATGAGCTATGTAATCACAATATAAGTGATGTGATTGTGTAGGATTATTGGAGAGGATTAAGGTATGTTTTAGGGAACCAAGTAATATTTATTCCTTTATGTGTGATAGAATATTGGATTAGTTCGGCTTATGATTATTGGTGAGTAATCATAGAGTATGTTGATATTATCCATTATAGTTTAGTGATTGACGAATTGTGTTCTGTGTTATAGGAAACCGAGTTTTATTAAATATAGGGAACCCTTTATTAATAGTTTAATTCTTTAATTTTATCTAAATGTAAGTGCCTAGTGGGGTTAGAGGAATTATGTGGGTTTTAGGAGCCTATTCAAAACATCGATCCCTGAATTTTGGTGGAAATATGTGGGTACCATGGTTAGTAGAAACCATGCCACGCATTCTTCGTGGTTTTATTAAACCATATAGGGTTGTCCTGTATTATTTCTAGGGCCCCAAATATTGATATAATCATGTCGATTTGGCCGACTGGTTTTGTGAGTGATGAAGACCTCTTCACATAGGGATTGTTCATGGGTTTTTTTAAGGTTTCTCAAACTGTGTTCCAAGCCAATGAAAGGGGTTCCTTGGGATAGTTCAAGGAAAAGAGTTAGTGCACAGTTTAGAAAACAATGCAACCCTTTTAAAAAGGCTGATGTAATGGGGTTTTCCATCGTTTCAATTTAACTTCCCCCCAATTTTTCTTTCTTCTTCCATGCATAATATCCCCCTCACTCATTATAGATTCCCTTTAGAATCCTCATAGGCTTTTAGGTATCTCCTCCACCTGAACCCTTAATTCCTTATCACTAGTCTCATTATATTTTTACTAATAACCTCTCCATTCCTATTTAACCATTAATCATTTATCTTCCCATTTATAGAGTTAATTTGGTCCGAGTTAATATTTCCTAATTTTAGGGATATTCTCTTTTTTACTCAATTTCTTATGTTCTAGCAGGGATTAGAGGACAACAACGGATGGTAATCATACATGTATGATTAAGTAGGTGGATATTTTTTCCATTAATCTCTTTGTGCCTATGTATTAAACCATTTTATTCACCCCAAATTATTCATGTGTCCATTATTAAATGATAATTTTCATAAATTAATTTAATAGGACTGACCTAAAAGAACTATGATAGTCATGTATGCATCATTGGAGGTTAAGAACCCTAAATTGAACCACCCTCTGAATTTGTCACAAATTAGGATGAAACCTCTATGGTTGGCCTATGAAATTGAATTAACCATTTAATTTGTGTTCCTTAACCCCTTTTTTGGGATTTCAAGTGAAATTATTTCAATGTTACTGGAATTAAATGGTTGATAAAAGGAATACCTCATCCCTAATCCTTTGTTCCTTTTCCATTCATGCATTTGAATGTTATGTTTCTAAAAAAATTCCTATTTTAGATGAATGATAGGACTCATGGGATGCTGGACTATCTAATCCTATGCTATGATCTTATCCACTATATTTAGAGAGTTAATTGATTATATAAATATTCTAGACAATTGAACAAAAATTTGGACTTCAATTGTATGGTTAGCCATAGGATCCATGCCATTTCATATTTCTGTGTCGAATGTGAAACTAGGGTTCCGAATCAGAAATCTGTTAATGGAATCATCAGTATTATTTAATTTAATAAATTTTAAATTAATTTATTTGGAACCATGGATGATAAATGGGTACTTACATAGGCACCATGGATGACCTCATGTTGAAACTAGATTATATATTCTTGATTGATACTTAGACTACCTATTTGGAATGTTAAGGATAGACTCAAGGGGAATGTCATTATTTACACCTGGGTGACACATGGAATCCCTTTGCGGACTACCAAGGATTTATTTAGAGAGAATATCATTATATTTTCTTAGAGTGAAATTGGAATCTCTTTGAAGACCTCCATGGATGGACTCAGAGTGTCGTGACATTATACCAAACCTATAGTGATACCAGGGTTCCAATGATGAATTACATGGATGAGATAATAAGGTGGTGGGTTCATGTTATGCTTGGAGGGACACCAGGGTTCCAAATTAGGATTGAAAATGGCCAGATCATGTTTATTTACAATCATAATGAACTAATTACATGAAATGACTTCTAATATAAAGAACAATTTTGGATTCAGTTGGATCCTTTCTTTTTTATGATTGACTAATTATTTATATATTTCTCAATTATTATTTATGGGGGATTCATGGGATAAAATATAATTCCAGATAGAATATAATGAAATAATTTATGACTAGCTATTTACTTAGGGATATCCTAAAATATTGAAAATTATGTAGTATAGGATGGAAATTATATGGTAACACAAACCTATGTGGGTTGTTTATTTCCAGCATTTCATTTATATCTTTTACTTTTACCTACATAATGATTATTATATACTCCAATTCCGAATGGATATTTAAACCACTAGTGGTGGCCTACTTAGTATATTTCACACCCTATTTGGGCCACCATTGGATATCCAAATAGACATCACCGATGCAAGTAAGGATAAGGGAAATAGACCTCGTATTGATGCTTTATTACATTGATGATATTTTTTAAAAGTATAATAAATACAGATCCTATGCTTGATATTCTACTAGAGATATCCATAGGCCATAGATTTTTTGTATAGTATGTTTTATATGAATTTTCCCTTGATCCTCAAGTATTTCTTTTTTTATAGTATGCCATAATCTTCATTTTGTTATTTGATATTTATGTATGTGGTTAATTGATTATTTATATGATGGATGATTACACACCCACTATTCAGTTATCTTTTTTGATTCCACTCTTGATTGTTATGATTACACTATTATTCATCACTCTAATAATGAGGGTAGAGTCTCCCCAAATTTTCACCATGGACCCTTAGTGCTAATTAGTAGCCTTTAACATATAGAGAAGAACACAAGAGGACATGTGGCCAACCATATTATATTACATTTAAATGAATCAGGTCTTGGATTTCCAAAATTGGTATCAAAGATATTTCTTTTCATTTATTTTCAATTACAGAAAAATTGGGATTGAAGAATTGAGAAATAATTAGTGTAAATATTTGTTCATTATCCTACAACCGGGGGTCATTAACCCACATACATTGAAATGAAAAGTTACATGCGAGGGACATGTTTTTCTATACTGTTTTTATTACAATTGACTTGATCTCACCACTATGTGATACGCTTTATGTTTAATATTACTTATGATAATGAATATAAAACATTTTTTAGATATGGAAGGGATTTATTACTTCATTCACCAATATCGGATCTTTATGATTCTTATATCATGTATGTTCCATTCTATTTTTTAATTACAATGTGCATTGCGTGAATCATGTTTTTGTACCATGATTTTTATGCCCATGAATTTGTGATAACATTTCATCCAATGACTGGATAAATAATTGGTTTTGATAAAATAGAATCCACATTTCAATTTATAATATTAACGTGCCTTTATAAAATGGAAATGGTTATCTATATAATTTAACCATTTTAAATAATTTCAATGTAAATGAGTATTATAATAACTGAAATTGAACTATGAAATGAAATTATCACCATTAAATGGGGATAGAAATTGAATATCAAAGGATTTTTTCTTATGTAACATGAAATTGAAACTCATTGTGCCAAGACCATGAACATATAGAAGAAAAATTTACACACGCATGGTCACTATAGTGGGAAAAATGTATTGCATATTTTGGTCTTTTTTGTTTGTACATTTCATAAACCCATTATTAGGAGAAAAAAGAGGGTGTGGATTTTATAAAGGAAGGATTGAAAATATCCTATTAAAATATCTATATTTTCAGTGGTTTATAAATATTACATCATGTATTTTGATGGGAATTTTTAAAGACACACCATCATGATGACCTCGAGTATTACACCAGGAGGGTGGTGGTGATCATGATCTAGTGTTTATGGTCCCAGTTACATTAATAAAACTGATAGTAGTTCCACTTGATAAATTACTAGTTATACCTGATATGGGATATGATGCCTAATTTCTAGAGGGTTGCCAATTTATTATATAGGTTTTTTATGAACCCCCATGACCTTTCTAAACTATGGAAGAGTTCACTTATGATTTTCAACAACAACATTTTCCCATGTTTTTTGGTGATGAAGGACCATAGGCTATGGAGTCATGGATAGAGTCCATGATATATATTTTCAATCACCATAAGACACCTCCCTATAGGAAGGTAATACTCACTCTATATATGAATCTGGATTCATCCAAGAGATGGTGGGACATTTTTAACTAGATAGATCGTTATCAGGATATAGATACGACAAATTTTTTCAATGACCATTCTTCTAAATTTCTATACTGACACATTGAGGGATTATCATACAAGAGAGTTTATATGCTTGGAGTAGGGAACATTATAAATCATTTACTATTCAACCCATTTCATTAAGCTCCATCATTTTACACATACCTTTCGGTGATGAATTATAAAAATATAGGTTATTTGATTATCATATAAACCATAAAAATCATTCATAGGTGAATTTATTTTATCTTAACAAAAGATCTAGAATAGTTAACTATTCACTTCTCACTAATCAAATCGTGATAGAGGCTAGGGGTATGAGCCTGGGAAATTCATCACCTTGTTCTGGAACAGTATTGACCAACAACATGAAGCATCATTTAGATCTTATATATGATGATATTAGTAGATAGGGTGCACAATCAGGTAGCCAGGTGAGAGGTCATTAGTGTGGAAGGCCGTGGCATGAAAAATGAAAGGGTACCATGGACATAGTCAAATTTGGGTCGTACAGAATCATGGTCCATCTAAAATTAATTTATACATTTTTTTCTACAAAATCCTTTGATAGGTTATTTTCACTAAATCCACATTAATGTGTGGGGTTAGTAGATTTTTTAGCTTGGGATATGGAGTGCGGAAAACCCATTAGACTGAGGGGTTGGTCATGGATACAGTATCTGGACACCAAAAATAATCTTCCAATAGATCTGGCCTACAAAGGGTTTCTAGGATATATATCTTAGCCACATATCTGTACATTGGTTTAGCGTGTAGCTGATACATAAAGAGGAAAGTTTCATACCGTTTATGGTTCAAGGATCTATTATAATAACATATTCTTTAGTATATTCTCTTTTTAATGAATGTGCTTCCAATTCATTATTACTTATGTATATTTTGTAGAGAATTGGGCTCAATATTTAGTTTTCTTATGGAGAAATGACACTTGATACACAATTGAGAATTTTAATAGTGATTGTATGCTAGTGCATAGAGTGACCCCTTGGGATAGGTGGGTGTCGCCTCATATGTGACCTCTCTTTCCTTGAGTCAATGGGGTTAAATATCATTTTTGGAATGGATTTTTTGTTTCCCTTAAATTATTATGTTTATTTCTATCAATTAAGGGTTATTTTCACAACCTAAAGTGTATCATTTTTATTCACAATGGTGAATTAAATGTCAATTCTAGATGATTTGAACCTGACCATCATGGGATGAGAAGAATTACAGCCCAAAGTTATATCTTATATCTAGATGAACAAGGATTTATTTTGATTGATTTCCCTCCACCGGTACTGTAACATCCCAGGTAATTAAAGAATAAAGAATTTTCATATTTATTAATATTTACAAATTAAATATTAATTTTAATTAAAAGGGGTTTCTACGTTCGATAGCGTACTCGATACGCAACGATGAGTTTCTTTGAAAACTTACGTTGCACACAAGTAATAAAATAATATTTTTTAAAAAGTTAGTTAACAAGTAGCCGTTGTACTGGCGAGAATGGATAGAAATAACTAAAATATGATTATATATGTTTTTAAATGTTTTTACATTTTCCCAATAAAAGATAAAGGCTTAAAATACGGAAAGAGTTCAATTTTAGGCATTTATACCCTAATTTTCACTAAGGGTTTACTTATCACCTTTTGACGGAGAACCGTCATTAAATATAGTTTTGATCAATCTTATAAATTCTATTGGACCAAAAATAACTCTTCTTTAGAATCGGGACATCAAAATTTACTTTGTGTAAATTTTTGGTACCTTTCCGATAAAGTTCATTTTTTAATGAATAGTGTAAAATGTTGTATTTTAATTCAAACCCTCTTTTTAATCTAATTTATTTATATGATTATATTATCTTTTGAATTGGTTTTAATGTGAAATTAGAAATTATTTTTACCATTAAATCCAATAGTGGTCATTGGAATTAATTTCACTTTGAAATCGGACTTAAACTAGTGTCAATCTTTTGATACTTATTGTTTCATAAAAACACGATATTTGCTCTGACAGTGGGAATTAATTATTAAATTAATTAATGTGACTTATATTTTTTGAATTTTGTAAAATAGACTTCATTTTTGAATTCATAATATCAAATATAGCTTAGGGTGAATTTTTGGTAATTTTCTGAAAAACTTCAATTTTTGATGAATAGTGAAATCACTAATTGGTAGTTAAAGAAACTGTTTTTTTGTTTAAATGAAATTTTTCCATCATTGTGTTTTGAATTTAAAAAATCCGACATACATGGTTGTCATTAAGAAGTAAATTTTGGTTCAATGAGATTAAAGTAATTTTTTGGTGAATAGTAACTTATTAAGTTTTTAATCGCGATTAGTGGTAATTAGTGTAGTTTAAGGTAAAAATAATGGTTTAATAATATGAGATGAGCTTGACACCTGTCCTACCCTCATTTTAGGTTTCATTTCCGGCCAAGACAATCCATGGGTCAACTTTGGGACCCCATGGATCCACTTTGGTTGGGAAATGACATAAATAACTTTTTATTTAATGTAAAAGTAAAAATGACACAAACATAATATGTTTTACAAAAACAATTTTTACATGGGGTTATAAAGATCAGATTTTTGATTATAAATATTCATTGGAAAGATAAAATGATTTCATACATCATAGTATTTTTTTTATAATTTTTAGACTTTAAATAAATTAAATTATTTATGACATAATTATGATGCAGCAATGACTTCATTATTTAACGATTTAAATAAAATGGAAATATACTGTAATATCTAAAACCTACACATGTCCAAAACCTATTGGATGGGTATATTTAGAACCCTTATCACCTTAGACACAAATTATATCAATGTGGGACCTTTTAAATCCGAAACTCATTTTCAAATAAAGTAATATTTCTTTACTTTCCAAGAGTGCCCCTCCTCTCCTCTTATAAAAGGCCCCCACCTCTACCTCATTTCACAAACTCCTCAAGCCTTTGGCTCGGCCATACCCTGACCATTTACTCTCTCCACATCCCTCTACTCATCCTATAGGATTCCCTTTGGGCAGAATCCTTTCAAAGGAAGCCTTTAGGATCAAATAAAAAGGAGTGACACTTTTAAAGGTAATTCATTCTCTCTTGTTCATTTGTTTGATTTTGCTTCTCCAACCCCCTAAACTCTTTTTATTTACTTATTTTGTAACAACAACAGTATCTTCAATATACTAGGATGTTGTTATAAGATTTATTCGAGCTACACTCTCACACAACTACATCAAATGGTTACAGAACATACGGTTTCCGTGGATGGTGAAATTCTGCCTCCCGAAACGATGATTGTTCAATACTCATTTAACACCTTCAAAGGTGGACATTATGATGTCACTATTTTTATATATGATATATAATATGTTTATTCTTTCCTTAAGTTTCTGTATTTTTCATTTATGGCATACCATTATTGTTTCCATTATGGGTAAACACGATATCTTCATTTTAGGAAGTGCGGACTACCGCCCCCTGAAAGTGATTTGATTCGTTTATACCAAATGTGGGATGTGTAAAGGATAAAGTTAATGATATTATATATCTTATTATACTGGAATTATAATATACTCTTATATAATTATGATTCCATTCTATAAAATACGAAATAGAAATGAAAGTAGCGTTCATGCGTACGTACGGCTTACCATCTCCATGAACGGTGCATTTCATTTCATACCTCTAAATGATTATGTAATATTATAAATACATGTATATGATGGATATATATGATATATATGATATCCAAATCAGGAATTTCATTCTGGATATAAAGAACCTTTGACCACATGAACAACATGTAATTGTAAGAAGTCAACTTTCAACTTAAGAACCAAATTTTGACAAAACAAACATTATTAACTTAAATGGTTACATAATGTTTATAACATGGAAATAAGTGATATAAAATGAATAATGAACTTTAAAAAGGTTCTTAATAAAGTATAAATTAACTCATGTTTATTATTCAGGATGTTAAAGAACGATCGAGTCAAGTTGGACCCGAGGTAAGGGACTTCGTCTCAATCTCCTTTCATTGAGGCATATTTCGTTTTATACACAACTTTATTTTATACGGTGTATAAACCCCTTTGAATTTTAATTTTATACAAAAGGAATATTTTTCTACGAAGTGTTTTACAAAACGACAAAAAGGAATGTTTCTTTTAACATACGCGGCGACAACGACCTTTTCCGCCACCGCGAGTATTATTTGGTCTTTGGCTTCCTCAACAAGCCGTAATGTTTTTAAAATAAAATAAATACCATATACTCTTTTATGTATTTTGGTATTGAAAATGGTTTTGATAAAGGATTTTATTATGTCAATAAATTTATGATATATTGTTATTGAAATGTGGAAATGTTATCATTCCTTTATATTGGTTTTATGTTTTATGATTTTATATTGGTACTTGGACATTTTAATGGGTGGTTACGTTATAAACCATATGACGGGTGGTGCCGTGAATACCAGGACGAGTGGTTACATTATATCCTCCGATGTATTGGGTATGGAAGTTGGCCGTATGGCTATTCCATTAATTATGTATGGAAATTGGTCGTATGCCTATTCCATTAAGTGATATGTGTGGAAGTCGACCGTATGGTTATTCCACTTAAGTATGTTTATGTCCCAAGTTACCTTTATATATGTTATGTGTTCTTTTTATGGGTTTTATGGTAATCCTTTGGTTACAAAAAGGTAAGTAATGATACTTTATTCAGTGAAGTGTTTTTACTACTTCATGAAGGTGAAGGTATTACGTTGATAGAGTATATATGGTTTACTAGATGTTTGAAAAACTAATAGTTTTCATTCTTTCTGTATCCCTTACTGAGCTTTTTATGCTCACCCCAAGTTTTTTTGAAATGTTTTCACAGGACTTAATGTGGAATAAGATCAAGGATGGGATCAAGGGAATGTCATCTGATATAAAACATGGAAGTAGACATGTTTCTTTTTAAGAGCTTTTTTTTATTATAGATACTTAGTAGAAGTGTCTACTTTGTAATCTTTTGAGACGTAATAGTTATGTTCTAATTCTCTAAAACTCTAAACCTGAAAAGATCATCAACGTGAATTGTTCATTTAATTCAATATTAAGTAAGCTTTAAGGCCGGGGCCTTATAGTTGGTATCAAAGGACGGTTTAGACAAATTTATGAGTGAGAAAAGTGTTAAATTGTAATATGATTGAAATGATATAGCATTTACGGATTACCATGTTGCTTCGCCTAAGATATTTCTGTGTTCAGAATGGTTTGCCGCAGAGGAAACAAAGCAACTATGTTGGGACGACATCAGGAGGAAGACAACCTTCCTAATCAGCAACCTGAGATGGTCGGAATCGAAACTGAACAGTTTGTTGCAGTGATGGCATAGATAACTCAGGCTATAAATGGTGGTGGTATCCATGCACGAGATCATCCAGATCAACCGCAGAGGAACATGTCAGTGGTGGAACATTTCATGAGTCAACATCCCCCATCATTCAGAGGATCATCTGACCCTGTGCAAGCTGAAGGGTGGATTAAAGCACTGGAGAAGATTTTTGATGTCATGGGGTGTTCAGAACATCAAAAGGTATGTCTTGTTGTTTACCGTTTTGAAGGTGAAGCGGATCAGTGGTGGTCGATGGTGAAAAATATCAGTGATAGTGATGAGATTGAGGATCTTCACTGGGACGAATTCAAATGTATGTTTCTTGAGAAATATTTTCCTAAGGTGGTTCGTCTTAGGATGGAAAAAAGGTTCCTAGAATTGAGGCAGGAGGATGATTCAGTGGCTGCTTATGAAGCAATGTTCACTCGATTGGCAAGGTATGCTCCAAACTTCATACGAGATCTTGATTGTCAAATAAACCGTTTTTACTCAAGGTTAAAGCCAATGTATCGAAGGGCTTTAGCTTCTCGTGAGTTCAAATGTTATGAAAAACTTGTTCGATGTGTGGAGAAGGTGGAAATGGAGTTTGCTGATAATCAGGTGTTCTATGACAAACAACAGAATAAGAGGTCTAGTTGGCATGCAAAGGGGAAAAATTCATCAAAGAAGCAAGGAGGTAAGAAAACCAAATATCCATCCTGTGAGAAGTGTGGTAAAATGCATCCTGGAGAATGTTTATCCAAATCTGGTAAGTGCTTTCGGTGTGGTAAGTCTGGTCATATTTCTCGTAACTGTAAGGAAAATGATCAAGTAGGCAATGAAAAGCCAACCGTAAGATGTTTTAAGTGTAATGAAATGGGTCATTATGCAAACGAGTGTCCAACGAAGAACTCAACTGGGGGAATGCAGCCAGACTACAAGCATAAAGGGGTGGTGAAATCCTTTGCAACAATTTCTGCAGATGTTGGGCCATCGAATGAAGTGGTATCAGGTACACTGTTTGTTTGTTCAGATTATGCCAATGTGTTGTTTGATTCAGGGTCTACACACTCTTTCATTTTTGAGAAGTTTTCTAGTAAATTGGAAATTCCATATCAAGATATGAATCCTGAACTTATGGTAAAAACACCCGGAGGGAACATTGAGACAAAAAAGAATTATAAGAACCTTCTTATCCTTGTGTGTGGAAAGAATCTACCAGAAAACCTTATTGTTTTGCCTCTAGTAGAGTTTGATGTTATTTTGGGCATGGATTCGCTTTCTGTTTATCATGCTAAGATTGATTGCAGAGCTAAAGTGGTTTCTTTTTAGAAAGATTTTCAGTTTGTGTACAAGAATGAACCCTTGATTTTGATAAAATATCCGGAAGTTGAGAAACTAGTAAAAGATGGAAATGAATGTTACCTTGCACATATTGTTGAAAATAAAGGAACTGTTCAGATTAATGATGTCCCAGTGTTAAATGAGTATCTTGATGTTTTTCCTGATGAGTTTCCTGGTATTATTCATGATCAGGAAGTTGAAATTACTATTGACTTAGTTCCTGATTCTAAGCCAATTTCAAAACCCCCTTATAGAATGGCTCATGTTGAACTTTTAGAGTTAAAGAAACAATTGCAAGAGTTATTAGATAAAGGTTTCATTCGACCTAGCACATCACCATGGGGTACTCCTGTCTTGTTTGTTAAAAAGAAAGATGGATCAATGAGACTTTGCATTGATTATAGAGCCTCGAATAATATTACTGTTAAGAACAAGTATCCTTTGCCTCATATCGATGATTTGTTTGATCAGCTCTAGGGAGCTCAGTATTTTTCGAAGATTGACTTGAGGTCGGGGTACCATCAGTTGAAAGTAAAAGAAGCAGATGTTCCGAAGACTGCGTTCCGTACTAGATATGGCCATTATGAATTTGTAGTTATGCCTTTTTGGTCAACCAATGCACCTGCTGTATTCATGGACCTTATGAATAGAATTTTCCATGAGTTCTTGGATAAGTTTGTGGTTGTTTTCATCGATGATATTTTGGTGTTTTCTAAAAGTAAAGAGGAGCATGAAAGTCATCTAAGGGTTATCTTGGAAACCATAAAAGAAAAGAAACTATATGGAAAATTCAGCAAGTGTGAGTTTTGGTTACAACAAATTTCGTTCCTAGGTCACATTGTTTCAAAAGATGGCATAACTGTTGATCCTACTAAAACAGAAGTTGTTGAAGAATGGCCAAGACCCACAAATGTAACCGAGATCCATATTTTTCTTGGTTTGGCAGGTTACTACCGAAGGTTTGTTGAAAATTTTTCACAGTTATCTCGTCCAATGACTAAGCTAACTCGTAAGGGAGTTAAGCTCATATGGACAAAAGAATGTGATGATTGTTTTCAGGAGTTGAAAAGAAGATTGGTGAATGCTCCAGTTTTGGAACTTCCTTCCAGGAATGGTGAGTTTGTTATATACAATGATGCTTCATTGAAGGGACTTGGCGTTGTCCTTATGCAGAATCATCAGGTAATTGCTTATGCTTCACGACAGTTGAAAACTCATGAGGTAAATTACCCTACACATGATTTGGAATTAGCTGATGTTGTCTTTTCTTTAAAAATTTGGAGGCATCATTTGTATGGAGTAAAGTGTGAAATATATACTGATCACAAAAGTTTAAAGTATATATTCACTCAGAAAGAATTGAACATGAGACAGAGGAGATGGCTGGAATTAATCAAATATTATGATTGTACAATTCATTACCATCCGGGAAAAGAAAATAAAGTGGCTGATGCTTTGAGTCGAAAAACTAATGCTTCATTAGCAATGTTGTGTTTGGAACATGATCCTTTGGTTAAGGATTTGATGAACATTGGCATAGAAGTTGTTGGTACAAGATTTTCTTCTGTTTTGTTTCAGGTATCAGTGAAATCTTCTATATCAGAAAGAATCAAGAAAGCACAGAAGCGAGACAGTGAGTTGAAGAAAAAGGTCGAGCTGGTTCAGAAAGGTACGTTTCCTGAATTCAACATTGATAATGATTGTGTTTTGAGGATTGGGAAGAGATTATGTGTCCCTTGTAATTCACAGTTGACGAATGAGTTGTTATGTGAGGCTCATAGTTCCCCGTTTTCAGTTCATCCTGGCAGTACTAAGATGTACATAGATCTGCGGGAGTATTACTGGTGGGATGGAATGAAAAGAGATATTGCTGATTTTACTGTGAAGTGTCTGACTTGTCAGCAGGTTAAAGCAGAGCGGCAGTTACCGAAAGGGATGCTTCAGCCTTTACCAGTGCCAGAGTGGAAATGGGAAAACATATCCATAGACTTTGTTGTGGGATTACCGAGGACATATCGAGGTAATAATGCAATCTGGGTTATTTTTGATCTCTTGACTAAATCTGCTCATTTCCTTGATATACGAGATACGTTTTCCTTAGATCAACTTTCCTGTTTGTATCTTAAAGAGATAGTCAGGTTACATGGAGTTCCCCTCTCCATTGTATCTGATCATGATCCCAGGTTCACATCTAACTTTTGGAAAGGCCTTCAGAAGTCATTGGGTACTGAATTAAATTTTAGTACAGCATTTCATCCTCAATCAGATGGGCAGTCAGAACGAACAATTCAGACCTTGGAGGATATGCTACGAGCTTGTTCTATGGATTATCAGGGAAGTTGGGACCAACATCTTTCTTTGGTTGAATTTTCTTATAATAACAGCTTTCATTCCAGTATACAGATGGCACCATTTGAGGCATTATATGGGAAGCGGTGTCGAACTCCAGCATTTTGGGATGAAGTGGGTGAAAGGAAGCTGATGGGACAAGAATTGGTAGAAGAGATGGCAGAAAAAGTTCAGTTTATTCAGAAGCACATGAGAACAACTCAGAGCAGGTAGAAGAGTTATGCAGATAACAGGAGGAAGGATCTATCTTTCGAGGTAGGTGATCATGTTTTTATCATGGTTTCTCCTTGGAAAAGTGTGATGAGATTTGGTAAGAAAGGAAAGCTGAGTCCAAGGTTTATTGGACCATATGAAATTTTGGAGAAAGTTGGATCAGTTTCTTACCGAGTGGCTTTACCTCCGAGTTTATCTCAGGTACACAATGTTTTTCATGTTTCAATGTTGAGGAAGTATATGCCAGATCCATCTCATGTTTTGAGTCCAGAGGTAGTTCAGCTAGAAGAGAACCTATATTATGAAGAACAACCAGTCCAGATTCTTGACCACAGGGAGCAGGTGTTACGGAATAAGGTGATTCATCAGGTAAAGGTTTTGTGGAAAAACCATGTGATTGAAGAGGCAACGTGGGAATCTGAAAATGCTATGAGGGATAAATACCCCCACTTATTTTGATAAGTGAATAAAATTGCGAGGACGAAATTCCAAAAAGGGGGGAAGGATGTAACATCCCAGGTAATTAAGAATTAAAAAATTTTATATTTATTAATATTTAAGAATTAAATATTAATTTTAATTAAAAGGGGTTTCTACGTTCGATAGCGTACTCGATACGCAACGATGAGTTTCTTTGAAAACTTACGTTGCACACAAGTAATAAAATAATATTATTTTAAAAGTTAGTTAACAAGTAGTTATTGTACTGGCGGGAATGGATAGAAATAACTAAAATATGATTATATATGTTTTTAAATGTTTTTACATTTACCCAATAAAAGACAAAGGCTTAAAATACGGAAAGAGTTCAATTTTAGGCATTTATACCCTAATTTTCACTAAGGGTTCACTTATCACCTTTTGACGGCGAACCGTCATTAAATATAGTTTTGATCAATCTTATAAATTCTATTGGACCAAAAATAACTCTTCTTTAGAATCGGGACATCAAAATTTACTTTGTGTAAATTTTTGGTACCTTTCCGATAAAGTTCATTTTTTAATGAATAGTGTAAAATGTTGTATTTTAATTCAAAACCTTTTTTTAATCTAATTTATTTATATGATTAGATTATCTTTTGAATTAGTTTTAAAGTGAAATTAGAAAATATTTTTACCATTAAATCCAACAGTGGTCGTTGGAATTAATTTCACTTTGAAATCGGACTTAAACTAGTGTCAATCTTTTGATACTTATTGTTTCATAAAAACACGCTATTTGCTCTGACAGCGGGAATTAATTATTAAATTAATTAATGTGACTTATATGTTTTGATTTTTCTAAAATAGACTTCATTTTTGAATTCGTAATATCAAATATAGCTTAGGATGAATTTTTGGTAATTTTTTGAAAAACATCAATTTTTTATGAATAGTGAAATCACTAAGTGGTAGTTAAAGAAACTGATTTTTCATTTAAATGAAATTTTTCTATCATTGTGTTTTGAATTTCAAAAATCCGACATACATGGTTGTCATTAAGAATTAAAATTTGGTTCAATGAGATTAAAATAATTTTTTGGTGAATAGTAACTTATTAAGTTTTTTATCGCGGTTAGTGGTAATAAGTGTAGTTTAAGGTAAATATAATGTTTTAATAATATGAGATGAGCTTGAAACATGTCCTACCCTCATTGGATGTGTCATGGCCGACCAAGAAAAGCCATGGGTCAAATTGGAGACCCCATGGAGCCACTTTGGTTGGGAAATGACATAAATAACTTTTTATTTAATGTAAAAGTAAAAATGACACAAACATAATATGTTTTACAAAAACAATGTTTACATGGGATTATAAAGATCAGATTTTTGATTATAAATAGTCATTGGAAAGATAAAAAGATTTCCTACATAATTGTATTTTTTTATAATTTTTAGACTTTAAATAAATTAAATTATTTATGACATAAATATGATATAGCGATGACTTCATTATTTAACGATTTAAATAAAATGGAAAGATATTGTAATATCTAAAACCTAAACATGTCCAAAACCTATTCGATGGGTATATTTCGAACCCTTATCACCTAATCCTCGAATTATATCAATTTGGGACCTTTTAAATCCGAAACTCATTTTCAAATAAAGTAATATTTCTTTACTTTCCAAGAGTGCCCCTCCTCTCCTCTTATAAAAGGCCCCCACCTCTACCTCATTTCACACACTCCTCAAGCCTTTGGCTCGGCCATACCCTGACCATTACTCACTCCACATCCCTCTCCTCATTCTATAGGATTCCCTTTGGTCAGAATCCTTTCAAAGGAAGCCTTTAGGCTCAAATCAAAAGGAGTTACACTTGTAAAGGTAATTCATTCTCTCTTGTTCATTTGTTTTATTTTGCTTCTCCAACCCCCCAAACTCTTTTTATTTATTTATTTTGTAACAACACCAGTATCTTTAATATACTAGGATGATGTTATAAGATTTATTCGAGCTACACTCTCACAAAACTACATCAAATGGTTAAAGAACATACGGTTTCCATGGATGGCAAAATTCTGCCTCCCGAAACGATGATTGTTCAATACTCATTTAACACCATCAAAGGTGGCCATTATGATGTCACTATTTTTATATATGATATATAATATGTTTATTCTTTCCTTAAGCTTCTGTATTTTTCATTTATGGAATACCATTTTTGTTTCCATTATGGGTAAACATGATATCTTCATTTTAGGAAGTGCGGACTACCGCCCCCTGAAAGTGATTTGATTCGTTAATACCAAATGTTGGATGTGTAAAGGATAAAGTTAATGATATCATATATGTTATTATACTGGAATTATAATATACTCTTATATCATTATGATTCCATTCTATAAAATACGAAATAGAAATGAAAGTAGCGTTCATGCGTACGTACAGCTTACCGTCTCCATGAATGGTGCATTTCATTTCTTACCTCTAAATGATTATGTAATATTATAAATGCATGTATATGCTGGATATATATGATATATATGATATCCAAATCAGGAATTTCATTCTGGATATAAAGAACCTTTGACCACATGAACAACATGTAATTGTAAGAAGTCCACTTTCGACTTAAGAACCAAATATTGACAAAACAAACAATATTAACTTAAATGGTTACATAATGTTTATAACATAGAAATAAGTGATACAAAAGGAATAATTAACTTTAAAAATGTTCTTAATCAAATATAAATTAACTCAAGTTTATTATTCAGGACGTTAAAGAATGATCGAGTCAAGTCGGACCTGAGGTAAGGGACTTTGTCTCAATCTCCTTTCATTGAGGCATATTTCGTTTTATACACAACTTTCTTTTATACGGTGTATAACCCCCTTTGACTTTTAATTTTATACAAAAGGAATCTTTTTCTACGAAGTGTTTTACAAAACGACAAAAAGGAATGTTTCTTTTAACGTACGCAGTGACAACGACCTTTTCCGCCGCCGTGAGTATTATTTGGTCTTTGGCTTCCTCAACAAGCCGTAATGTTTTTAAAATAAAATAAATACCATATACTCTTTTATGTATTTTGGTATTGAAAATGTTTTTGATAAAGGATTTTATTATGTCAATATATTTATGATATATTGTGATTGAAATTTGGAAATGTTATCATTCCTTTATATTGGTTTTATGTTTTATGATTTTATATTGGTAATTGGACATTTTAACGGGTGGTTACGTTATAAACCATATGACGGGTGGTGCCGTGAATACCAGGACGGGTGGTTACGTTATAACCTCCAATGCATTGGGTATGGAAGTCGGCCGTATGGCTATTCCATTAAGTATGTATGGAAATTGGTCGTATGGCTATTCCATTATGTGATATGTGTGGAAGTCTACCGTATGGTTATTCCACTTAAGTATGTTTATGTCCCAAGTTTCCTTTATATATGTTATGTGTTCTTTTTATGGGTTTTATGGTAATCCTTTGGTTACAAAAAGGTAAGTAATGATACTTTATTCAGTGAACAGTTTTTACTACTTCATGAAGGTGAATGTATTACTTTGATAGAGTATATATGGTTCACTTGATGTTTAAAAAACTAACAGTTTTCATTCTTTCTGTATCCCTTACTGAGCTTTTTTTGCTCACCCCAAGTTTTTTTGAAATGTTTTCACAAGACTTAATGTGGAATAAGGTCAAGGATGGGATCAAGGGAATTTCATCCTATATAAAACATGAAACTAGACACGTTTCTTTTTAAGAGTTTTTTTATTATTATGGATACTTAGTAGAAGTGTCTACTTTGTAATATTTTGAGATGTAATAGTTATGTTCTAATTCTCTAAAACTCTAAACCTGAAAAGATCCTCAACGTGAATTATTCATTTAATTCAATATTAAGTAAGGTTTAAGGCCGAGGCCTTATAGGTACACCATTTCAAGGAGGTATTCCGGAAAAACTATTCCATACTACCTCTTGAGAGGGATGTTGAGGTGTCTACCTATGTAGTGCCAATATCTGCACCAGTATCTATTACACCTTATAGGATGACTACTATAGAGTTTCTTGATATCAATAGGAAACTAGAGTAATTGGAAGGAAAGGGTTTTATATGAACCAGTTCCTCACTATGAGGCTCATAAGTCCTTTTCTCCCAGAAGTCATATGGTACCATCAGGATTTTTATAATATCTATGGACCCCCAATCATGAATCATATGCTGAAAAACATGACATTACATTTTCTTCTATGATGACAATATTTTTTAACTTATAGTTTTCCATAAAAACCACACTATATCAAATGGAAAACATTGATCACTTATATTCTGGAGGACCATTTAAGATTTGTGTTTTTTTGAATTATGAAAAAATCATACCTAAACAATTCACAAAAACATAAACTCATAAAAAATAATTTTATAATGTTCAGCATCATTTCACGTTACATCCATATATTCTTATTTCATATTAGTTTATCAACATTTTTCATTGGGTAATACTTTATTTACATAAATCATTCAACATAATTCATTAAATCATACGGAGAAGAAAACAAAATAATAGTGGAATCATATAGTTAGTAAGGGTAAACATAATCATTATTAATTAAATTTCATCAAAGAGGATAATATTATATAATTGTATGAGAATAGAATAAATTTGAAGGAGAGAAACATAATGGATCTCATAAACATCATTGCACAAATAATCAAATATGAAAAAAATGGAGAATCAAAAGAGTCTTCAGATTCAATAATCCTAATCCATGAGATATCAATATCGATCATTAGAAATATTACAAACCTATAGAAATAATATAACAAACATATCTTCATTATAGAACATCATCTCCATAAACCCTTATACAACCCTTACAAAACCCTTAAAATTGTAGTAACCATAGGCCACACTTCCAACATAATTCTCTGGAGAAGATAATCATTACCCAATACATGAAAGCACTATCTAGGTTTTCCCATCATATAATATATAATTGTATCACTTTATGATATATGGGAACATCCATGATTTATAATGTATAAGAACTGAATAAATATAGAAATCATTAATACCCATTAAAAACCTATTATTATTTTTAGAATCTAATTAACCAATGGAATTTAATTGTTTCCACAATAATATCTTTGAAACATTATTTTCCCATTGAAAAGAAAATGGTTCCATAAAAATATCATTGAAACATGATTAACACATTGAAAATAAATGGGTTAAATGAGAAAATCATTGAAACATGAGTAACCAATGGAAAGAAAGGTTAAATAAAAATACATTTGAAACATGAGTAATCCATGGAAAATAAATGGGTTCTATAAATATATCATTGAATCATCATTAAACATTGAATATAAAATGGGTTAAATAAAACTATCTTTAAAACATTATTGAACAATACAAAATAAATGGTTTAAATTAAAAAATATTTGAAACACGATTTGCACATGGAATAGAAGTCGGTTAAATAAAAATATCATCGAAACATGAGTAACACATGGAAAAGAAATGGGTTAAATAATAATATATTTGAAACATGAGTAACCCATGGAAAAGAAATGGTTTCCATCACAATATCTTTGGGACATAATCATATATGGGAATATAAACTGATTTCACAAAACCTTTTTAGGGAATAATCAACCAATTAAAAAGAAACTCTTTTCACAATAATAACTTTAGCTCAAAATTAACCCTTAAAGCAGAAATGGGTTTCACAAAATGTATAAAGGACACAATGAACCATTTGAAACGAAATGAGTTTCATAATAATCACCTTGAAATAAACATAGTCCATCCAAAAAATGAATGATAGTTGAATCAATAGAAAATATCTCAACGGATGAAATTTAAAAACAAGGGTTTTTAAAGTTGATGAATGGAAATGACCTTAAAATATCAATAAAAAATTGTTGAATTAAATAATCTTTTAACATTCCAAAGCATCCCATTCCATTTTGAAACATTTGAATCATTAACCCAATAAAGGGAATAAAATTAAATGAAATATATAATACCATGATAATTTTTATATTAATGATATGACATGTAAAATAGTAATTATATATATATTATAAAATAAGTTACATTTATAATATAACAAATGTCACAATGAAAAACAAATTATGACAATAACCCATTAAAGCATTGGTAACATTGAAACCATAAAATCAATGAAATAATAATCATTAAATGAAAATTATAATATAATTATTAATATGGAGAAAAATTATATAACATGTTAAAGGGTCTTTACTTAAACATTATAATCTAATTAATGTGTATAACGTCAACATATTCCATAATTAAAGGAGATTGAGACGATGCCCCCTATTACTTGAATATCATTTGAATAATGAGATCCATGATATAATAATATATAATAAAACATTTAATATCATTAAATAAATGAATCACATTATATATAACCTCATTGGAAATTATATACATCATATAAAAGTAACTACAATCATATTAAGTATTATGTATCAATGGAATGTAAATTGAGATGAAACCCCATACCTTGAGTCTGAATTGTCATGATTACCCAAATTGTTTATGAATAATTATATTTTTTTTGATTATTTACATACTTAATAACCATTTATATGTTTTTTATAACTTTTATTCAGCTTCAAAACAAGTTATATTCAATTAATTAATCAATAATTTTTAAGTCACATGATTTTACCATATTTGGCTTATATATCAAAACTGTCATTAATAGGTCGACAATGTTAAATTACGTGATTATTTAGAAATTTAAAAAATAATAAACATGATATAATTATCATATTTATACATAAATTATACTTGTAAAAACAATCATTAATTATTTTTATGAAAAATTAACTATCGTTACAATCATGGACATGGTAGGTCATACACACACATGAGTAACATTCTCATTTTTTCAATGATCATTTTGAAAAGAAGGATAGTAATGTTTATCATTTTAAATGATAATTATATCAAAAAATAGAAAATTATTTAATCATATATACTAATATATAGAATTTGTGTTATGTACAAGTAATCGCATTACGTTGAAGGGTTAGTTGTCTACAGGTCTAAGAAGGATGTTGTAGCTTTTTTAGAGTGTGAAAAGTGTAATAAATAAAATTTTATATCATACTCCTAGAAGGAAAAATACGTAATGAATATCATATATATATCATTAATGTAACATATATTTGTTAAACCCATCAATAATATATTCCATATAGTGTGTTAATGTATCACATTGCTCTGAGGAGGTGGTAGTCCACACATCCAAAAACACTATTATAATATTTACAAAAATCAAAAGCATGAAGTTATGTATTATATAAAACATATAGAAGTATTAAAAAAAATATAAATATCCAATATATAATTAAAAAACATTTCCATCATAACTCCCCACCAATATAGCGGTAAAGGAAAAACGAACGACATCGTTTCGTGAGGTGGTAATTTGGAGTACAAACAAACAGGAAGTTTATATCCCTTTTGACTTAATTGTGTATATATTTAGGGAAAAGATATAATATAAAAACATATTACTATATTCTGGATATTGTTTTTATTATAAAATACTAAATGAAGAATAATTTAATGGTTGGATATATAAATAAAACATTAATACACATTGAATAATGTTATCTTTTTATCTGGAAGATCCTTTTAGTTAGTAACAAATGGATTAATTGGTTGGGCATATGAGAAAATTAATGAATCTTGAATGTGAGGAGGTATTTTGGGAGATTAATTTTTTGGGTTTTGGATGATCCAAAATTTCTAGATATGTGTTATGAAATGGGGATTGTACATTCTTTTTTATTATGTAGGGGTTGTGGTATTCATATAAATATAAAATGGTAAAAAACTATTTAGAGATATTCCTTAAACCGTGTTTCTATAATAATTATATAAATTCGGTAAGATAGGTTATATGGTATAATAAATTAAATAAAATGGTTTTTCTACATTTTTATAGGTCATTTTTCCCCTTATGATTAATGTTTTACCACTAAGTAACTCATTTTTAACTTAATTGCCCTAATTAATTTTGATTACATTCAATATTTTTTTAAAAAAACACTTTTGAAATTTTTATATAATATAAATTATTATTATTACAAATATAGAATCCATTTTTGAAATTCTAATACCAAAATTTGTAAAAATTAATTTAAAACTAATCCCACATATGAGATGAAAAAGGGGATTTTTGAAGTTAAAATGTTCAAATTTTTTCTAAATTATTATATTTATAATTACTATAGAAAAGAATTAAATTATCTATGGGATTAAATGATATAAAATTAAAATAATTAGACATTAAATCCATTTAAAATTATAATTTATCACCACAAATTATTTAGAAAAAAAAAGTTGTTTTCAATTAAATTTATATGACATTCACTATTCATGAAAACAATGAATGTCATTCCTGCAATGGCCTCCACTTCCACCTGGTGAAATGGTACTTATACCTCCATTTGAAACTGGATTCTCCGCCAAATTCTCTATGGGTAATCTTTTCCAAGCTCCTATCATTTTTCAGAACCCCCTATAATACAAATGCTCGTTAATTTAGTCAGCCAGTATCTCTGCTCAGACTCAAGAACCAGCTCTGTTTGTCTCCCTTTCACCCCCCAAATTTGTGTATTTTTTATGTTTCAAAACCCCGAGTTGAATGGTTATGGATCTCGGTAGGTGAGGAATTTTGAAGGAAATAACCTATAGTGCATGAGTCTTGGACTCTCTTCTACTAGGAGTGTTCTCACTTGGGGCATCTGGCTCATTCATGCCAGTGAGGTAGTAAAGGACCAAGTTAGAAGATAGCTCTAGGAGACAGTATACTCCCGCTATCAGTTTGGATATCCTCTTATTGAGGTTTCCCTCTAAATGTCCGTAAAATTGGGAAAATTGAATGGTGAAATTCACAGGGTCTGAGGAGATCTCATATGCTTCAGTGCTTCTATGTGATTGGGCTTAGGCATTTTAGAAGCCTTCGAAGTCCACACTGCCTAAACCCAAAGTCTCAGACATTTTTGATAGATTGAAACATGATATGGGAGCTGGTGTCCCTCCGGAGTTTGTGGTTGTAGTGTCTCTTTGTGATGCTGAACAGTTCATGCAACCAGCTTCCTCCAGTTTATTTAAAGTAGTTGTGGTGGATGGGGAGTTTTACAATTATTTTCTCATAGGTAAGGATCCACTACATCCATTATTGGAGGATCACATATCTCAATTCCTGTATATGGGATGCATTTTCGAGCAACCAGGTGGTTTGAAAAATCAGTGCAGGTCTTGAAGGTCAAACTATCCTATGGTGATAAGGATAAGTATGGAGGAATGGCCTTTAACCCCCAAAAATGGTTTGCTATGTTGGGAGAAATATAGTGTCAATCATATGGGGATGTCCATTAAGTGGAGACCTCACAAGAGGATTTTATGTCCTCCTCGAACTCCCCTTCTATGTCCAAGGAAGAGAATATGGCAACAGACTACTTTAGATCCTCCCCAAGGAAATGTAAAATAACTATCATTGACCCTGGCAGTTTTATTAAGTGCACTTGGAGTTCGCATCATTGGAATGACTATTCAAATAACTAAAATATCAACTATGTCATAATTTAACATCGGTTTTAATGTTACAATGACATAGGAGGGTAAATTAGTTTTCAAAATATTTATATTTTATTATAAATGATATATAGTTTCTTATTGAATGTATATATCAATTAATATGTTAATCTCAAGCTTACCTGTATGCAATTAAATGAAACAAACCTGAAAGGATTACATAATTTATAATTTTCCTTCATAATGCATGTAGTTGTGTTATTATTGTTACCAGATCATAAAATGAAGCTATTAATATCATAAATGAAATTATAATGGATTATGTTAATGTATCATCATTGATCCAAAAGTCAAAAATTCAATCAAATGGATACACAAATATCTATTATTTACAATATAAGATAAAAAATTAAAAATATTTTTATCGAAATATTTGATGGTTTTTCATTATTTATGGATTATTTTTCTAATTATGTAATTAATTGGTAGAAGCTAATTCCAATGTTACAAAAAATTTGGAAAAATATTCTATAAATGAAAATAAACAAACATATTACATGTTATTCTCATTCTGTACATTCTCTATTTTCTAATGTTCACTAATTTAATATATATATATCTCAATTTCCAAATAATGTAACCATTTTTATATATCCATTAACTAAATTCTCTCTAAAATTGGATCTAAACTACTTTATTTTAAAATATCATAATAATATAAAAAAATATTATTTTATATAATTTCTTTTATAATAGTATTAAATTATCTTAAATAATAAATGCATCCCTAAATAATTAAAATGCCTTAAAATATTCTATTTAAATATGTTGATGAATCTTAGTAAATATATATATCTCCAATTTTATTTAATTAATATCAACTTTATTTGAATCAAAATTACATAACATAATATTTTAATAAAATATAAAAAATAAGTCTCTTTTACAAATTGATAAGGAAATAATGTATCTTCATTTAAATCATCATTAAATATTTTGAAAAGTGTTTGATATAATCAGTAAGATATTTCTAAATTATATGATTTAATTATATTGTAAATCATCAATCAATTCATAAGGATTACGAATCTCTATTAAAAAATTTCAAGGATCATTTCATAAAACTAGTGAGATCACTCATAAAAAATTATAGGAAAATATGAAATAATTTATTGAAATGAACTATATAGTGACTTTATTTGAAATATTTATTGACTTTCCAATTAAAAAATAATACCAATGGTGGATTTAAATAAACCTTATAGTGATTTTACACGCATTTTATATGACTACAGTAGAATTACATGTTGACTTGACCCGATTAATAGTGATTTCCACTAATCTATATAGTGTATTACTCATGAATTTTTAAAATTCTTTAACTGGTCCTTATAACTTAATATAAACTTAATGGTTGACCTTTAACAAATCTATTACATCCCTTAATAATTTCTGCGATATCCTTTTACCATCTTCATATTAAACCAAATCCATTTCTCTACCACAATTCCATATTTTTTAGAAAACACAAAAAAACGTCATAAAACATTAATAGTTTATTAAAAACCATATAGTTGATAAAAAAAGTAAAAAAGAATATCTTTTCTCTTTGTAAAAATTTTTATTTTTCAGTAAACCATCCATAATTGAAAATAATTACCAAGGTATTCAGTTAAATTATTTTCATTTTTTCACAATTAATGAGATATTAAAAATGATTTAAATACTTCCTCCACTACCACTTTTATTTAAAAAACTAAATATTCATTTAAATGGTAATAAATAAAAATATTTTTTGGAAACAAAAAAACATAAGGAATATATACCATCAATTGTTCACCAATCTATATAAAATACGACCTCTATAAAATTGTTGGTCTATTAATATTTCCTTTTGAATTATATTTTAATTTAATTAATCATAGACATCCTTAGATTCTATATAATTACCTTAGATGCAACATTAAATAATATATTAATTTAACTATAAAATGTTTTTATACTCAAATTTTAAGGAAAACTAAACTTATTTCATAGCGTTTTCTCAATGAGAATAACTTCGTATAACACTGGATTGAGTAATTTTATAAAGAGACCTTCAACCATATATTTAATGGATGTTTTTATATTATAAAATAGTAAACTCATTTTTGAATGCATTATTTTCTCTCCCTTTTTTACTCATCATAGTTACCCCTTTTACTTTTACTATTTGTAATGAAAAAAAATTATTCAATATAAACCAAAAATATTTCCAAAACAAATACTCGTGATGTTTGTTATTTTTTCCCTTGAAAACAAAATCCAATATATTATAGAGGGAAGGTTAATATGTAATCATAAATAATTACTTATAGAGTAATGTTGAAAAATATATTGTATACTTATCTATTGAAATATATCTTTTGAAAATTCCATAGTAAATATATCAACTACAAATTCAAATTTTGACATTAACTAAGGTTTCTTCATACCACAAATAACTTTATTCATGATAAGGTAACTTTTCATGAAAATATATTTTTATTTGGAATATTTTTATTGATTGTTAAATATATTAATTTCACTTTATTATTTTAACCATTCCTAAATGGAAAATAAATATGTGTATTAAAATATTTCAATCACTGAATTATCTATATAATTTGTGTACATGACTATATAACTTCCATATAATCAACTTTTATTGTTCCACATGTCTGAAATTTTACTTAATATAGTTCCAAATCAGACATCAAATTCTTATATATAATGGTCCTACTGATTTCAAAAAAAATTCCAAATTACCTAACATGTACATATATAAATTTAAATAATACAAGATTTTATCATCATTAATAATAAAGACTATAACTCATCGTTAATATGAAATATCATTAAATTTATTTAATATCCTTCACGTAAAATTGTTTATGTTCACATTGAATTATAAAACAATATGTTACAATATAAACTATGTTTTGCCTTAGAATTTTTACATACATTAAAACTATGAAAATACTTCTTTAATCATTTAAATTTACACTTTCTCATCAATATTAATTATAAAATTTCACACTAATTATAATATATTTAAAAAAATCCACATAAAATTTATTCAAATTATGTAGTAATTAAATTATATATTTTATTCAAAAACAAATAAAACATTATTATTATTCATAATTTTTATCCCAATAAAAAATTTCATCTTACCAAATGTATTCATTTTATATTTTTTATTCATTCTAAAAAAATCATATTGGTCACTTTTTATTATATAATGAAATCTCAAAAACATAAACAATGATAGTTAGAGTACACATATTCATCAATTTCACAAAACTATTTCTATTAAAATTGTAGTTAATAAATAAATTATCTTTGTATGGTTATTTAGTTAGAAATATCATTATTTGGGATCATGTATTAACCTATAATGAATCTTTTTCAACATGAACACCATTAGTACATCACTATTAAGTATATAAAAATATTGAATCTAAGATAATTATTTTTATTAGGGGAAAAATTTCATGAAAAGATAATTTCACATCCATATAGTTATTTTCTTAAGGTATTAATTCTAATTTTGGAAATAATATTTAAATTTCCCCATCTTCTATAATAGAATAAAATTTCTCTCTATTGTTAATCCTTTTGAAGTGCCCAAATCAGTGTGATCACTGAGAGGGGGAGGGGGTGAATCAGTGATCCTTTTAAACTTTATACTAATTGATCCTTTATCAATTAAACCTCTAAGGCTTGTTAAGGGCTCGATCTACTCTTCTTGTATCTCTCAGCCTTTCCTCGAGTGATGTAGTGAATGTAAAGGCACATGACACAAGGATTTATAAGGTTCGGCTCTAAAGGCCTATGTCCTTGCCATGTTGGTTAAACGCCCCAACATGGTTTCTTCACTATAATTCTATTAGTAATTACAATGGTCGATACAGAGTCACACTATATCTTTCCTGAGTCCCACAGGAGGTTCTTTATACTGCATCCCATAGTGTTACTAGAGTCCCACTGGCCTGCTTCAGCTTCCACCGAAGACTTCTCCACCCTGAGTCACAAAGGGGGTCTTCTCCTGGCTCCTCGAGTCACACGAGTAGCTCTTCTTCTTTTGAAGCTTTTCAAGAGTCTTCAACAGCCTTGGATAAGGTATTTTGTCCTTGCTCACTACTTCTGATCACTTGTGGTGACTAGGGTTCCTCTTCTTTGCTCGGGCATTATCTCTTTCTTCTAAGGATGACCTGAATTCTGTCTTCAAGAATCTTGATTGGAAAATTATGTTCCTGTACTGAGTATGCCCACTCAATCTTCTTGGCCTTCTCAACTACTGAAAAACTCAGATAAATGATGTCTTTAACTTTAGTCTGGCTGCAGTCTCTCTTCAATTCAACTTCATGCACTAAGTTCATGGAATCTCTGAATCTTCATGCAATGTTTTGATGGGATCTCAATCTTCATGCAAGACTCGCATGGAATCTCAAATATCTTCAAAAACGTTTTTTTTGACTTCTCAAATGCACACACACTGATTTAAACTTTGTTTACGTGTGCATGTACATGCATGCAAGCATGTTTTCCCCTTTTATTCATGGTTTGATAAACCCTCAAAGGGTGTAATCTATTTTAGTACACACACCTTCTTCTTGGAGTCACACTCTTTTATTCTTTCCCACACACACCAAATTGTGTGTTGTTCTTTAGTGTGAATTTCTCCTTCTATTTTAATTCTCATGGTGTTCACCCACTTTTTCACTTATTCATACATGCATGGACATGCATTTATCTTCGTCCTTCACTTGGTCACACACAAGAGGTATGACCCCCTTCACCTGTGGACACACTAAGGCTTCGGCCTTCTTGTTTCTTTTCACACACAAATTCAAATATGGTGTGGCCTTCCTCTCCTTTTTCACACACACAAATGATTCATTATTTCTTCTTCTTCAAAGTGTTCACACTCCACTTGTGCACACACTAAGGTAATTTCCTCTTCACTTGTTTAGCACAAACAACCCGTAGGGTCTTGGGCATGAACTTTTATGAAACCTAAACCCACAGGTGTTCTCCTTTGGGCCAAATCTTCTTCTTTGCACACACTCACCCGAGAGGTGTGTGGCCTTCCTTCTTCAACCCGTGCACACACTCGTGAGGTGTGCACTTCCACTTCATCCCGTACACCTCAACAACGGAGGGTGCGCAAATGATGCGGCCAACTCTTTTCTTCCACAGCGCAAGGTGTGGGAGTGGCTTCTACCGTGCAGGTGGAGCGGTGGCTTCCCCCTGCCAAGCAGCTTCACGGGTATAGAGGGTGTGCAGGTGCGTCCACTTGTTACCGCGGAAGTATGCGGGTAGCGGGCGCGCAAGTTCGCGCCTCGTCATCTTCCCTATTGCGCAAGGGGAGTGCGCATGGAGGCCACCTCCAAACTTCTTTTGTGCAGTGTTTGCACAAAATGAACTCTCGAAGCCTCAGGTTGCTCTGGAATGCTCTACCGCGCAGGTTGTGCGTGGGGCTTTGCTTCGCATTTCTCAGAGCTTCGCAGGACTTCGTCTCTCAGAAGATCAGCAACACTTTTCGGTTTGGGCTTCTCCTTTTGTAGGTTGAGAGTTCGATCGAAGCCACGGGGATCAAATCTTTTAAGGCCTGAGATATGCGGGGTTTTGAGATCTTCAAATGCGGATTAAGATATGGCCGAGAATTACTGTATCTGTCATTCAGCGCAGACTCCTTTTGACCTAGATACTTAATGTGCATGTGTCCTTGAACGCATGCATGGATTCTTCATGTTCTTTCCATGCATGAAAACTCTGCCTCGCAACTCTGTTTGATTCGGCCTCATTCGAAATATTCATCTCGTTCCATGAATGAAACTTTTAATGCATGCATCTGTTGGAAAAAGGGAGGTGAACACAACAGAGGCTTCATCTTCATCAGAGGTGGCTGGGATCTCCTTCTACCTTGCACGGGTGGCTCTGGTTCAACGGATGCGTCGCGGGGTTTCCTAGGCTCGGGGAGAGGTAGGAGACGACTCCAGCGCCGTTGGATCTGCGTCTAATGAATGCGGACCGCCAGGATTAGAACCCAGTGCCGCAGATGAGATGGACGGCAGCGATCAGACGCGCGATCGGATGACCATCCAGGATTTCCTCCGCGTTTTAAAAACTTATCCCACATCGAAACGCGTCACGGTTCTTGCGCGGTTTATCAATCAGTTCCTCCCGAAAACAGCTTGGAAATCTCCTCTCCCCCCTCCTGTGCCGCCCCGCACCGGTTCTCCTGCGGGCAATCTCTAGAGCCAACTATACTCCTCCACGGGCGCACCCTTGGCGCCCACGCTGCGTGGGCTTGACCTCCGCGTGGCTCGGGCTTACACATGGCCCGGCCTCCTGTGGGCTGGCTCTTCCTAGGCCTCCACATGGGCGTGGTCGACCCCTTCTGGCCCCGCATGTGCCTTGGGTTGAAGCTTGGGTAGCTATCTCAGGGGCAGGCCCCAGTTTTTTTAACATAATCCCCACCTTGTATACTTGGTTAAACAAAGTAGGAACAAGTCAACTTCAAGACATTCTCCTCTTATTCACCTCCTCTTATTCATTAGAATTCCTCATCTCCTCTTCAACATTTTTTCTCTACTAAAAAGGGAATTCTCAAAGGTTCTTCATCAACCATTACTCTTGCATCAAATGTTTCTTCAGTGTTGTTCTTCGATGATCCAATCAGAGATGAGGTTGGATCATCTTCAAATCCTCATGCACTAAGAGATAGTGCATGGTCTTCTTCAAACCACTTCATCCACTTAGTAGTTGTGGACTGTTCATTTTCACTTCAACCAAGTAGTAAGATGGATGGATCTCATTCACTTCATCCCTCATCCACTTAGTAGATATGGATGGAACTTCTTCACTTTATACACATAGTGATGTGGATAGTTCTCCTTTCTCTCCTCATCCACTTAGTGATTGTGGATGTAACCCTTCTTCATTCCTCATCCACTTAGTAATTTTGGATGGAACTTCTTTATCTCCTCATGCATTGTGAAGACAATGCATGGACTTCTAACAATTTTGTGACATTGTATCTTCTTGATACAAGTTATTTGAACTTAAGATCAGCTACACAATCGTCTAGTTTGTATGGAGAATGTTTCAACCATTACCTCCTATGCCACTTAGTGATTCTCCTATGTGACATGCTTCTTAGTACCATGGTCATTCTCCAATCATCACCATCACCATCACTTCCTTTATCATTCACATATCCATTCAATCCTTGACATCTTATTGACAACATCACCATCACCATCACTTCCTTTTCCATTCACATGTTGACACTCCTTGTCATCCATTCAATACTTGACAGCTTATTGACAACAAATGCAACAAAATGCACAACAATCTCCCCTTTTGTATTTGTTTTCAATATCACTAGAGCACCTATGAATGGGTCAATATGTGTTCCAAGCTTTTATCCCCCTTTTTCGCAACCAAATTCAATGGTGTGGTGTGGTTCTCTTCAAAATATTTCTTCCCCCCTTTGAATGGAATCTTCATGAAAGTCACTAAGAGATGGATGATGTCCCATGTTCACTTTAGCAAAGACCCTTTAGTAAATCAACTGTAAGTCTACTTGGGCTAACCCGGTGTAGAAAAAAAGAGTGATGTAACCAAGGAATTCAATGATGTCAACAATTAATTGTACATGTGAGATCCTTCTTAGGCTTCAAGGGGTTGAAATTTTTCAGATATATCATTGAATTGCTAAATCCTGCACATACGTCACCAAACTCATTAGAAATTTCAGGTGCAAAGATAAAGCTCCCCCTTTCATCCATTTGTCTTCAATCAATTACTCCCCTTTAATTGACATGTTAAATATAATTAAGAAACAAGGGATGAAAGTGTGATTGGAATACCTTTATTTTTCACAAGATAATTTGAATCCCAAAATATTATCTTCTACAGATTGGCTCACCCTCAAGGGGTGCACTCCATTTTTTCCATACCATTCTCAATTTGAGAGTGATAATTATCTTCAATTCCCTGAAATGTAAGTACATGTATATACTAGTGTTTAGGGAATAGGATGGAACCTCCTTGGTTCATCAGTTTAAACAACAAGGTTGAGAAGATTCTCTCAACCGAGATGTTCCACTCTCTCTATTCTTCACACTTGCACGTTTGATCTTTAATGATGTTTGTGCTGGTGTGGATCTTAACACCTCTTTAACTTCTTTGTGTGTGACTCCTCTTTTTATAAGTGATTTTTGCGCACTAAAATCTTCTGGTGCAATCTTTATTCTCTTGAAAAATTATTTTTGAGCAGGAATGAGTGTCATGCATTTATTATTAATATGACCAGCTTTATTGCACCTCACACACAGAACTTCATATTCATGTGAAATTTTTTGGTTTTCTTTTGCACTAGATTTGGCATGTTTATTTTCTTCCTTTCTCATTCATTCAACATCATCTGGCCAGATGATTAATATGTCATTTGGAAGTGAGGCTTCAGATTTGGATGTTCCACATGGTTCCTTTAATGCTTTTAAGTTACCTTTCTTAGGCAGCTTATTTTCAATCAATCCCATATTCTTCTTCAGGATTGATTATCCTATTGGGTGTTGTTTTCTTCTATTTAGTTCCATGGATTGTTTGCAAAGATCGATGGTATGACCTGCCTTTCCACAGTAGAAGCATTTTTTCTTGGTGGTCCTTCTAGATGCATCACCCTTATTGAATTTGAAATCCAAGGACATCTCTTTCTTTTTCAAGATCTTTTTGGGAGCATTTTCAACATTCTTCTGCTGGCTTCCCAATGATACTTCTTCATTCTTATCCAGGTTCTATGATCTTCTATTCTTTTCATCTTTGGAATCATTTGGAGATTGGTATGTATCATTCTTGTGACCAGATTTTCATTCATCCCAGATGTTATCAAACATTCCAAATATGTTTGCAGTAAACAGATGTTTCTGGACCTGTGGATGTTGCTTCTTATTCTCTAGCTTGATCCCCCTTGTTATGGGATTCCTTTGTGCTTTTTCATTTAGAGGATTGTACCAACAATCTGTTGCACAATTTCCATACCTGTTGCAACACCAACATTGACCCACAAATCATGTATTCTTGACTTCTTCTTATTGTTGGGTATTTCTCTTGAATTGTTGTGATTTTTTAGGAGAGCTCTATTTCTTCATCTTATTCATCCATACTTGTTTAGATTTATTATTCCATCCTGCACTTTTTGTGGAAACACATTTAGAATCATTAGTACAAGATGGTATGGAGGGTACCTTCTTCTTAGAAGATGTTCCCCTTTCATTAGAGGATGTCCTCCTTTTGGAATCATCCTTCTCAATGCACACTTGAGTGGAAACATTTCTTATTTCAGCTGATTGGGAGGCTTCAACATTGGGTGATTGCTGATTTTTCAATATCACCTCTAGCTCTAAGCATTTCATGTTGTGAGAGTTATTCTTATCCTCAACAAATCTTAGCCTTCCTTCCCAATTATCTTTCAGTTGTTTCATCTGGTCTTCATGAACCTTCTTCATTTCTTGCAATTAATTTTCAAGCTCCGTTACCCTTTTTACCTTGTCTTCTAGTTGAGCATCTTTGACAACCATTGACACTTTGTGCCTCTTTTCCAGTGCATGGAAAACTTCTTTAAACACTATCTCAAATAATTATATCTCAAAAATGCTTCTTGGAAATTCTTCAGTGACATAATCAATTATTTCACTACAAAGGGAAATGGTTTCATCCTTAGACTTCACCATCTTTGTGAGAGTGTTGGTTATGACAACCCTTCTTCCAATTGATCTTCCATATAATTGGATTCTTCTTCTAGTTGTAATTTTTCTTCTTGAAGGTCATGGATACTTGTAGCAATACATGTTGCCACTTCCCGGGGGATTGTCTTCCGAAGATATTTGAGTGCATTTAGAGTATCATTGATAGTTCCATCATCATCACAGCTGGAGCAGGCATCATCAGAAGAGTGATAAAAGGAATTGTCATCTGTTGTGACTTTCACATTACCATCAATAGAAGGTGTTTCTCTATTAGTAGCAACCTTCTTCTTCATTTTCTTGGCCTGTTTCTTCTTTATATTTTTCTCAGTCATCGTAGATATCTCCATTTGAGGTTGTCCACTCATTTCTTCAAATATGAACTTCATAAAGACTCCCTTGGATCTTTTAGAGGCAACCTCGCTCTGATACTAATTGAAGTTCCCGGATCAGTGTGATCACTGAGAGGGGGAAGGGGTGAATCAGTGATCCTTTTAAACTTTTTACAATTTATCCTTTATCATTTAAACATCTATGGATTGTTAAGGCCTCGATCCACTCTTCTTGTATCTCTCAGCCTTTCCTCGAGTGATGTAGTGAATGTAAAGGCACAGGACACAAGTATTTACAAGGTTTGGCTCCAAAGGCCTATGTCCTTTCCAAGTTGGCTAAATTCCCCAACATGGTTTCTCCACTATAATTTGATTAGTAATTGAAATGGTCGATAAAGAGTCACACTGTATCTCTCCTGAGTCCCATAGGAGGTTTTTTATACTGCATCCCACAGTGTTAACAGACTCCCACTGGCCTGCTTTAGCTTCCACCGAAGACTTCTCCGCCCTGAGTCTCACAGGGGGTCTTCTCCTGGCTCCTCGAGTCACATGAGTAGATCTTCTTCTTTTGAATCTTTTCAAGAGTCTTCAACAGCCTTGGATAAGGTCTGCTAGCCTTGCTCACTTCTTCTGATCACTTGTGGTGATTAGGACTCCTCTACTTTGCTCAGTCTTTATCTCCTTCTTCTAAGGATGACTCGTACTATGTCTTCAAAAATCTTGATTGGAATATTATGTTCCTGCACTGAGTATTCCCACTCAATCTTCATTGTCTTCTCAAATAGTGAAAAACTCAGATAAATGATGTCTTTAACATTAGTCTGGCTTCAGTCTTTATTCAATTCAACTTCATGCATTCAGTGCATGGCATCTCTGAATCTTCATGCAATGTTTTCATGGGATATCAATCTTCATGCATGAATCGCATGGAATCTTAAATATCGTCAAGAACCTTTGTTTTTGGACTTCTCAAATGCAAACACACTGATTTAAACATTGTTTACGTGTGTATGTGCATGCATGCATGCATGCTCTCCCCTTTTATTCTTGGATTGATAAACCCTAAAAGTGTGTAATATCTTTTTGCACACACGCCTTCTTCTTGGAGTCACAATATTTATTCTTTATCACACACACCAAATTGTGTGTTGTTCTTTAGTGTGAATTTATCCTTCTCTTTTACTTCTCAAGGTGTTCACCCACTTGTTCACTTACTCATACATGCATGGACATGCATGTATCTTCTTTCTTCACTTGGGCACACACAAGAGGTATGACCTCCTTCACTTGTGCACACACTAAGGCTTCAGCCTTCTTGTTTCTTTCACACACACACACACAAAGATGATGTGTCCTTCCTCTCCTTTTGCACACACACAAATGATTCTTTATTTCTTCTTATTCAAAGTGTGAAATCTCCACTTGTGCACACACTAAGGCAATGGCCTCTTCACTTGTTTAGCACACACAAACCGTAGGCTCTTGGTCATGCACTTGCATGAAACCTTCACCCACATGTCTGCTCCATTGGGCCAACTCTTATTCTTTGCACACTCTCACCCGAGAGGTGTGTGTCCTTCCTTCTTCAACCCGTGCACACACCCATGAGGTGTGCACTTCCACTTCATCCCGTAAACCTCACCAACGGAGGGGGAACAAATGATGCGACCAACTCATGTCTTCCACCGCGTAGGGTGTGGGAGTGGCTTCTACCGCACAAGTGGAGCGGTGCCTTCCTCCTGCCTCATAGGTTCGCGGGTACCGAGGGCGTGCAAGTGTGGCCACTTGCTTCCGTGCAAGTATGCGGGCAGCGGGTGCGCAAGTTCATGTCTCAGCCTCTTCCCTGTTGCGCAAGGTGAGTGCGCAAGGAGACATCCTCCAAACTTATTTTGCGCAGGGTTTGCGCAAAAGGAACTCTTGGAGACTCTGGTGGCTCCGGACTTCTCTGCTGCACAGGTTGTGCGTGGGGCTTTGCTTCGTGTTTCTCAGAGTTTCACAGTACTTATTCTCTCAGATAATCAGTAGCACTTCTCGGTTTGGGCTTCTCCTTTTGTGGGCTGAGAGTTCAGTCGAAATCGCGGGGATAAAAAATTTGAAGGCCCAAGATTTGCGGCGTTTTGAGATATTCAAACGCGGATTATGATATGGCCAAAAATCATGGTACTGTTAATTCACCGCGGACACCTTTTGACCTAGATACTTCATATGCATCTTTCCTCGAACGCACGCATGGATTCTTCATGTTTTGTCCATGCACGAACACTCTGCCTCGCAACTCCGTTTGCTTCGGCCTCATTATAAATCTTCATCTCGTTGCATGCATGCGACTTTTAACGCATGCATGTGTTCAAAAAAGGGAGACGAACACAATAGAGGCTTCATTTTGTCAGAGGAAGAAGGGGGCTCCTTCTACATTGCTCGAGTGCCTCTAGTTCGCGGGAGGCATCACGGGGAGTCCTCAGCTTGGAGAGATGTAGGAGATGACTCCAGCGCCATTGGATATGCGTTTAATGAACAAGGACGGGTGGGATTAGAACCCAGCGCCACGGATGAGATGGACGGCAGTGATCAGACACGCGATCAGATGAGCGGCCAGGATTTCCTCCGTGTTTTAAAAACTCATCCCACATCGAAATGTTCCACAGTTCTTGTGCGGCTTATCACTCAGTTCCTCCCGAACACACCTCAGAAATCTCCCGCCCCCTCCGGTGTCGCCCCACACCGGTTCTCCTACAGGCGCACTCTAGCGCCCACTATGCTCCTCCATGAGCGCTCCCTTGGCGCCCACGCTACGCTGGCTTGACCTCCGCGTGGCTTGGGCTTACACACGGCCCATCCTCGTGTGTTATGGATCTTCTTAGGCCTCCTCATGGGCGTGGTCGACCCATTCTAGTCCCGCATGTTCCTTGGGTTGAAGCTTGGGTAGCTAGCTTGTGGGCAGGCCCCATTTTTTTGACATAAGCTCCACCTTGTATACATGGTTAATCAAAGTATGAACAAGTCTACATCAAGCCATTCTCCTCTTCTTAACCTCCTCTTATTCATTAGAATTACTCATCTCCTCTTCATCATTTTTTCTCTACTAAAAAGGGAATTCCTGAAGGTTCTTCATCAACCATTACTCTTGCAACAAATGTTTCTTCAGTGTTGTTCTTCGATGACCCAATTTGAGATGAGGTTGGATCATCTTCAAATCCTCATTCACTAATAGATAGTGCATGGTCTTCTTCAAACTACTTCATCCACTTAGTAGTTGTGGATGGTTCATTTTCACTTCATCCAATTAGTAAGATTGATGGATCTCATTCACTTCATCCCTCTTCCACGTAGTAGATATGGATGGAACTTCTTCACGTCATCCACTTAGTGATGTGGATGGTTATCCTTTCTCTCCTTATCCACTTAGTGATTGTGGATGGAACCCTTTTTCATTCGTCATCCACTTAGTAATTGTGGATGGCACTTCATTATCTCCTCATGCATTGTGAAGAAAATTCATGGAATTCTAACAATGTTGTGACATTGTATCTTCTTAATACAAGTTCTCTGAACTTAATATCAACTCTACAATCGTCTGGTTTGTATGGAGAATGTTTCAACCATTACCTCATATGCCACTTAGTGATTCTCCTATGTGACATGCTTCTTAGTACCATGTTCATTCTCAAATCATCACCATCACCATCACTTCCTTTGTCATTCACATATCCATTGAATCCTTGAAATCTTTTTGACAACATCACCATCACCATAACTTCCTTTTTCATTCACATATTGATACTCCTTGTCATCCATTCAATCCTTGGCACCTTATTGACGACAAATGCAACCCAGTGCAAAACAGCTTTCCTCATGAGAATATACTAAAAAATATTATATTTTTATTTATTAACCATTAATAGTATCAATGTGATTAATTTTGAACCCTCATTAAGTTCTAGATACATCATTCCCTTCAATTCTATAAATATCCACCATTTTTTAAATCTAAAATTTTCTGATGTATTGAATTTCTCTACTTCCATTATTAAAAATTTTCTTAATGAGTTTAGATTAAATTATTTTAATATCATAGTAGTTATCCAATATATGTAATATATTATTCCAATTTTTCAATCCTCTTCCATTAGATAAATAACCAATGAAAATATATTCCAAAAAAAATTCCAAAAGCATGATCATTATTTTTACCAGAAATTGAGGTGAAAATTTTCTAAAGTATTTCACATATGGTTTTCTCCTTTAAAATGCCTCAATATTACATATATTATTCTTATGTATGTTTACACATATTCTTAATATCAAAAATTTATATAACAAATCTATTAAATTATTTTGAAATTATATACTCAATAAGAATGGTTCTTCCAACTTCAACTAGTATTTTATTCATTAGTTCATCAAGTCTACTCACTTATGGAATATATTAAGTACTATATTCATTATTTATCACTTTTTAAAGATAATGCTCAAATGAATGAGATATAACTTATTTTCCAATGTATACATTTAGTTTTTTAATAGAAAGAACCCATTCATATAAAGTATCTATTGTAAAAATATTGATTTCACAACTATATTTTGTTATGCTTCTGAAAAATTACATTACATATTCTGGTAAAATAAATATTTATTGTAATTAAATTCAAATTTAATCCTATTTTTTAGTTCTTAATAGAACTGAATAACTATTTTTACTTCTTGTTAGTATATTAAATTTCATGAAATTTTAAAAATAACATATCCATCCACATTCAATTTGGAAATATAGATTATAAGGTATTAATAAAAAATTATTCACCACATATGTTTACCAAATTTAGAAATTTTTATACCCTAATATTCCTTATCATCATCAACACTTAAATAAAAATAATTTTTTTATTCTAATTTGGAATAAATGATAAACATTAATTATTCCAATAGTGAAATTTCTTCTCACTTTTAATATTTTTATGGTGAATGTTTTATAATAAAAATATAATATTTTTATCACCACACATTTTTTTATATTTAAAAAAAATGAACCAATGAACATACAATACAAAAATGGGTTTAATTCATGGGATTCAATATTACAAGTACCTATAGAGTTTTATTTTCAATTAATTTTAATTGAAAACTATTTTACATCATCCACAATATAATTGAATATTATCAGAATTTTTTTTTACTTGAATCACATGGGATGAATGGCTATAATATAAGACCTATGGATTTTATTTGTTTTTATTCATCTATGAAAATATTTCAACATATTAATTTTTATCTCTTATTCATTTTTATATCTAATATAACTTGATTATGGTAACCATGTTAGAATAATAGTAATTGACTCGTAAATCATGTGAGGAAATTAATCATGTCTCCAGTATATATATATATATATATATATATATTCCAAGAAGAAAAATGGTTGTTTACTATATAGATTTAAATTATTATTTTCAATATGATGTTTTTTGTTTTTCTTATTCACATGTTGACTCCAACATAATTCATTCCTTATATTATATAAAACAATATAGCACAAATATAAAGAGGGATAATGTCGATAAAATCTAAACCACCAAATATTTCTTGAATTTTTTGAATTTATTAAAATAACATGTTTTATCAAGAATTACATTATTACTATTATAGAGCTTATTAGTTCACTTATTAATTTTTTAATAGATAATTAATCATTTTCTATGTGCGTATAGATTTATTTGATATAGAATTACTTTTCTTCATCTATCATCACAATAAATACATATTTATTATTACTCGTTAAACTATATTTTTTGTAAAATAAAAATTTTATTTCTTTTACATTTGGAACACATTTTACACTTTTATGATTCTGATTACATGTATCTATATTTCAAGAAAATATTAATCATTTATTCGCCATTAAATTATTTATTTGAATGAAATAACACTCTTATAACATTTAGTTGGTATAACTATATTAAAAATATATTATAATGATTTTAATTTTACTTTGAAAGATTCTTAAAAATCATACTTCATAGTCTTAAATTCATTTAAGCCTCAAATTTTCTATATGAACATCGAATATACTATTCGCCTAGAAAAAATAACACCATGTTATTAGTTTTCAGTATTTATTAAATAATGATTTACTCATCATAATTAAGTTATTCTAAGTGAAATTTATTATTCAATTCTTTCATATAATCATGTTCCATTATCAGTATCACAACACACTTTTTATTTTCGGTGCGTTTATAAAAAAAATTAACACAACTATCTTCAAGTTTTCCAAATAGCTCTCTTAAAATTATTTTTCACTGATAGAATAATTCTCAATTTCATCGAGCTAATCTATGAATTTTACTTACTTTTTAATTATTTATTCTAAAAAAATTCAAATCCTCTTATCAAAAATCATTCTTCTTATTTCATTATGATGAGGGATATTATTTTATTTTTTAGGGAACATAATATTTTCATTAAACCCATTTTAACAAATATATTAATTATATTTGATGATCACTTTTCATCTTGATACAACACTTTCTTATTCATAAAAATATTTTTTAGTTATCTTTGTTTTTGGATAATCAGGAAAAAATGACCCAAAAAACAACATTTGATTCACTATTTGGGTAATTTACCATTATAATTTCTATTTATTATTTTGAAATATTTTAAAATAAATGACATAATAATTCAAAATATTTATATTTTTACTTATTATTTACATTTTTCAGTGATATATTCTATATTTTTATTAATATTTAATTCATTCATACCATTTAATGTTATATATTTTTTGAATTATTCTTCAAAATAATATCCATAATTATCACATAAAAAAATTATATTTTATATAACTTATGAAATGGTTGTATTTACATGAATTTAAATTTTACTATTGAGACCATAGAATACAATGTTATTGGAAGTATTATAATAGTGTTCATTAATATAATCTACCTTTTAGGATTATCACTAAACCTTCTAATGGTACCAACCATTTCATCGACTCTTATAGAAAATTTCCCAATACATTAGTCATTCCTCATTTGGGGATCACAAAATTTTCATTTCTAGATATATAGTATAACCATATTCATTTTTTACATCCTTCCTAAGTGTTTAACAAATTATCCCAAATTTATTTAAAGTAGATCATCCCATCACATTTATGAATTATTTCTCACATAAATAAAGATGTATAAGATATCTATTTGTTTCTAAGAAAATAATATATTTTATTTTTTTCTATCAATACCAAAAGACTTCTTATTTATATGTTTCATGGAAACAACATTATAAAGAGTGAAAATTATATTAATTGAAAAATTTAAAACATTTCACCACCAATGAAAATAGATAAAGAGCCATTAAATTTTCTGTGACATTGTAGTTTTGACCATTAAATGTAGGAATCCATTCTCTATTAATTTATTTTATATTTTCCATAATTATCCCAAATAATAAACAAAAATAATTGGTAATAATAGTTTGAATTATATATGACCTTGATAGATCCATTATAGGAATCTTAGATAATATTTTATCACAATATTTCTATAGAAAAGGCTATGATATAACACTGAGAAAATGGTTTCTAGAATCAACGTTGTAAAATTTTAAAATTTACTCTAAAAATTTATAATTAAATACTTAAAGAATGAATATAAGCATATTTTTTCGCACTATTAATAATATACAATGGAAAATGTTAATATAACCTGATCATATGATGGATAATGTTCCCACATAATGTGGGTGACTATTCCCTTATAGTGATAAATATTATATGATCAATATATTCATTCCAAAATATCATAAAGTGACTTATAATAGTTAATTGGAAGGTATTATATTGAACCCCAAAAGCATAAAATACAACCAATTTATTAAACTAATACCCTATTATTATAATCAATAAAAAATAGAATTTATAAATATAAATAAAACATCTTTTAGATGTATTTTTTTATTAAAAATATTCTTCATTTGATTATATTAAAAATAAGAAACAATAGTATTAAATTTTTGTAAATTACTAGAGTTAAATTCTATCAATTATAGTAAAAATAAAGTCAATGATTTCACAGTATTTTTTCTTTTTAATTTTACTGAATCTCTTTATACTTATTTCACTCTATAAAAAATTCAACCAAATATTTATTTTTCAATAATAATCAATTACAATAAATAAAAAATTAAATAAAAAATATTTCCTTTCCATTTTTAATAAACAATATATTTATGGGTCAATGTATTTTCATAAAACTATCCTTTAATGGAATTGGAAATGGCATAGTTGAAAAAATTATGAAATAGATGGGATTGTATAGATTTGATATATCATTTAAAGTGGTTTTTAAAGATAATTAATAGTTTCAATGAATGTTTAATGGATAGAATAAATCATTTTAATGTTTGTAATGTTTTTATATTTTATTTTACATAGAAAAATGTACTTAGTGGAGTTTCACTAATTATGTATTGGTGTAACAAGGAGACTAATAAAACTCTCGTGTCTACTAGAAGTCTGGTTGATACCCACTATACGGCCTATGGACTATAGAACACCCCTTAATGTACCTATGATACCTAGAGGGAAAGAAATCGTTATAAAAAATATTATTATTGTTATTATAAAAACTTTATAACTCCGTCCCACATACCTCCTTATTTGACACCCCAACAATCCAACCTCCCTCTAATCATTTTCACTTCTAACTGGTCTCATAGATTAATTTTCATTTGATCAGTGATTTCATTATATAATTTAACACATAATAGTAAATATATTTTTATCCCTCTATCCTTGATCATTATTATACCGATATCATATATGTTTAAGTAGATACCATCAATTTTGGATGTTTTTTTATTCATTAATTTTAGGTGAATATGGGAGAATCACCTAATAATATAATATGGATTAAATCTAAATAAACTAAGGTAGTTGTTCCCTTAAATATATATAAATGTTATGGTTTTTTATGTGGTATTCATTTTATGTTATTTTTGGTTTATAATAGAGAAGTTATAAATGGGATTGAGAGGTGGAATAAATAGTGTCACATTAATTATAATTGTTTTTATGTTTTGGTGATTTTCTGAACAACCAATAAGTATATAGCCATGGGGAATAAGAAATCTTTTTTTAATGAACCATGAATGAATCAGGGAATTTTGTATAATTACAGAGTATCCTATCATGTATTATCAATGTCTAATAAGTTGAGTCTACTATGGTTGGGATTATTGGATAGTTGGTGAGGTTATAGAATTGTCTTATGGGTTATTCGGAACCACACATTAAGTGTTAATTGACTCTTAGTGACGATTGAATGTCATAAAAGACTTCTGGGAATTTTTCTATCATCTTTAGGAAATCCTTATATATTAATATTTTTGGATGATGGTCAAAAAAGGCCTTGTATCATCGACACATACAGTGGGTAAGTGGATGAATGATATCCTTGGTTCCTATGTTCTCTTTTGGTAGAGACAATGGGAAATTGAGTAATGATTTATAGTGTGGGTATCTTATATATATTGTAATATATGGGTGATTATACTACCTAAGGGTAAATTGAATTGTTTTCTTGGTGATGGATTCCCTTACATGAATAGTTCTTATATTGGTTTTTTTGATTATATCAATGAGTAATTTTAGAATTATAGATGTTTTTATATATTTTATTAATTTAATGTGAATGTTGGGTTGGTCTCATGACACTATATTTGGTTAACATTATTTTATATGTAACCAATAAAGAATTCATGGGGAAAAGTTTGTATTAATAGTCTAGGATGTCGGAATGTCTAGAGGGACTAAGTTATATGGTCTTCACAATATAATATTGTATGCTTATAATCTGATATATATTATAATTATACATCAAAATGTGATATTTGTGTTAGTAGACATACCTTTATAGAGGATGTTGTTGTGTTATAGGTAAAGTATAATATGTGAATCTTTAAAAAATCCCATGGGTTATGTTAGGATTTGGGGAAAACTGGATACATTGGTCAATAATAGTGTTCTATAACTTGGTCAATGTGTATCATATAGTTGTTTTATATTATCAAAAACCATTATGTGAAAATATACTATAATAGTTCAAACATATTTTTTTGTAGTGGTTTAAAGGATTTGGGCCTGTGGTCTAAACATGGGGTTTCCTCTAAATTTCTCTACAGTGAAATTCAGTTTCTATATTCACATTCAATGATTCAGATATAATTCATATATAAATGGGTCTTTATACATCCTTTACAAGATTTATAATCACTATATATTTAATTGGTATTCTACACACCCTTTAATTTAATTTCATACATATTTAAATGGATTAGTCATTATATGACACATAACATGATTCGAATGCACAACTGATTTCTCATTTGTGGTTGGGTATCTAAAATCATAATACTTTTATTCATATTCTAATTTATTTTTTATTTTTCATGATTTGAATGAACATTCCACCATGACATGGATTCACTTTTATATAAAATCCATTTATTTAACATTGATCAAATCCTGGTGTTTTAGTTGTTTTGTGGCATGATTAGAACATATATAACATGGTATCATGCATGTTTTTTTAAAAACATTATTTATATTCTAATGAATTAAAATTGAATATTGTGTAATATATGAGAGGAATAATTTTTGGATCCATATAGATTGTTATGACACACCATTCGTGTGAACCTTAGTGCGAATACACTCGAGTTTTTATAATCAGGTCACTCGATGCATTTTTTTAATTGTAAAATGATTGGGCTAGTGGGAGATCATTACTCATGTATACAATTTATTTCATTACAATGTCTTATTTTTATATCATCCAATTATATTATTTATTATTTTTATTATCATTGTAATTAAATATCTGTACACTAATATTCTATTATATGTGAGTATTTTTTTCTTTATTTAAAAATTATTGTAAAAATATAGAGGGTGTAGTCTCCAAAAAATTAGTAATGGACCCTCATTACATATCTTTATCCTCAAGAGTATTGGGTAGTGTACTATAAATAAATTTATCTTCATATTTTTCTTAGAAATAAGATCCCATGAATGAAAAATGTTATTAAATTATTGTTCTTATCTTACTTTATGATTTTCTGTTATGATAGATGGAGATAAGAATGGAGGGAACATAGGATCGATACTGTTCTTTTCCATCATGATCTCCTATATAGTAAAGGTTCATGTAACCTAAGTGGTGGGATTATAGTAATTTTTTTCTATTACCCACTAAATATTACTGAATAATTATTAAATGATGGATACATTATTATTGAAAAACAATTGAAATATTTCCCTTGTATAAAATATACATGCATTTTAACATAAAACATGACACATAAGTGTACTTATGATGTGTATTAATGCATCTGGTTAGAATAATTATTTCTATAAATGGTATTAGAATAATAAATTTTAACATATATTATTTTATAAAATTTTTAAAATATGGATTTGGTAAATTAAAAAAATTTCATCAAGTTATTTAGTTTTTTCCACAACAAACTATTATGGTGAATTAATTATGTAAAAAGAATAATTGTGGCCTTCTATAAATTAGGTATTTCAAACTATGATATCATAGGTATATTGATAAAGAATTATATCATCCCAAGTTTGTGGTTATGATAATTATATACATTATGTATAGCTTGGTGTGAAAATATATGTTTTTTGTATGCTTTGGTATGGTAGTGGGATACGGTTCCTAGTTGGAACCATTTAGTGGATTCGGTTAATCTATGGATTTCCATGGAATATTTAGTTATAATTACTATTGACCTTAGTTGAGTTTTTAGTGGGCAAGGCTAGTGTATACGCCTATTTTTGTAGTTGTATGAGAGTTATTTTTTAGGGTTTAATTCATTCTATATTTTAATGGATGAAACTAAGTTGTTATCATTGTATACAATGCTCGAAGGATAGTATTGTGACATCTCAACCTGGATCAATTATTTGTTTTCTAGACCAAAGCACTAAATAAAATAAAGTTAACCTCTTTATATTCCATCTAATGAAGACTTGTAGTGAGTAACTGGAATTACCTCATGGGAAGGCTATATGATATCTTACAACTATATAATTGTAAAATAAGCAACACAAAAAACATTAAAAGAATATAGTCATAGTATAATTATAAAACATATTGGAAGAATTATTAAAGATGACATTATCATGCTATAAAAGAATAAGACATCTAAAAGTCACATGAGTCATCCATATCTTAGAAAGATATGATATGTCTTGGTCAAATAAAACAAATATAATAATAATAATAGATTATAACAACCAATACGTCCTAATTCTCAACCCATTCTAATATCATAACATCTCCCGAGCTACTTCTATAAAGCATTCCACATCTACCATTTTATCTACATACCTAAAATAATGAGGTATTCTCTATTTCCAATGTTCTTGGTCTAAACAAGTATTTTAAGAGTAAAACATAGAAGGCCATAACCAATGGTTTCCCTAACATATCATGTATATATTTATCGTGAACAAAGTAATATTAAAAAAATTTATAAATTAACATTAATAAAAAATTATATTTATAAACAATGGATCTACCCACTCTATCGGGGAGTGACCATACCATTTTGTTGTTGTTCTGAGGAGTCCTTAAACATAACAAAATAATAAAAACATAGATTGATGGATCAATTTTTATCACATAGCATTACATATTTGATCCTATCTAGAAATCATTCTCAAGTATAATCATAGATAAACAACATCACAATGTAATCAAGAGGATCAAATCCGACCCACACCATGAAAATCTCCTTGGGAGGAAACATTTCTATCCCACCGCATCAAAATCCCCTTAGGAGACATCATTATTAACTCAGAATATCACAAAATCATCACCTAGATCATTATTAAACTTCCACTGAAATGATGACTGACCCAAACCCTATTTCAAACAAAGTTCTAAAATCATTGTGAATTCATAAATAAATACACACAAAAATACACTATTATCTATATCCCATAATTGGTATAAATAGCTTACCCAAAACATTATTCGTTAAATATTTTTCAGGGAACCCATATCATCCCTTATAAATATCCATTTTGGACATTATTTAAAACCCTATATCATAAAATCCATATCCTAATTACTCACATATTAGTGTTTTTCAAAGCCACCTAACCCATATCCCAATCTATCCATAATTTGAATGCCAGCTAGCCCATAAAAAATATGCTTCATACCATCATGCTTAACCAAGGTTGACATGATTTCCAAACAAATATCATAACCCATATCCATTAAATATTATAACCTCATTTAGCATGGAGCCCAACTATTATCCCATACAAACATAGTTTAAACTCCAAAAATCACTTTTCACACAATGTTACAAATTTAATTTCTAAAAAATATTTGAAAAATTTTTTAGTAAACACACATTTATCACACGGGTCTTACATGTTTTCAACTCTCTTAAAACTATAATACAAACCACCATAGATTATTCTCTCCAAATCCACACAAAATACCACTTCCATTTCATTTAAGGAAACATCTTGATAACTTAATATTATTATACACTTGTTTTTAGGAATTAGCCTTAGGTAACAACTTGGTCTACTAGGTTACATCATATTTTGGACACCCATCATGGGTTCCCATAATACATATCTGAAAACAATGGTTGCGTTTTATCACTCAATGGGCATTGTAACCCTCAAAAGTATACACATTCACATTATAATTTCATTTTTGAAAAAAACACTAATAATTTAGGGGGAACATATTAACGATGGAATAACATTCATCTCACAACCAATGTCCCACCAAGACAGTCCACTCATGTATAAACTATTCATTAATCTATTATATGGAATACCCTTCAAGTAAAAATTTTACAAGAGGGAGGAAAACATACCTAACGTACCAATTATATAGTTAAGAGTTATATGATTACACAAATTTTCCATGTAGGACAATTCATATATCAATCTCCCTCCATTATACAAGTCCCTTAACCCACCAAAGGATCAAGACATTATACAAAACTAAGTTCATTCCCTTCTAGGGTTTATATGTAACATGTTCCCCCTATTGGGATAATCCATGCATATTAGTATCCAAGGAATAATGTTTATTATCCACTTATTAATCATAGTCTGATACATTTTCATTATATTTATATGAATCAAAGGATAATGGGGTTTTTAAGTGTAAAATCAATATCAACCAAGTGGTCAGACCTTATATCACTGGTCACAGAGAATGATACATAATAAAATGTGAAGATATTTAGATACAACCTACCTTAATCAGAGTATTCATTTCCTTTTAATCTCTATCAATCATCATTGAGTAAGCTCAACTGGACATCAAAAATCAATACATGGCCCTAACACCACCCAAACACAAAATTAATTTATTATATGTCATTAATAATTAATCAATACGTTTAATATATAGATATATGTTCTGTTATAAACAAAGATAGCTCACCTAGAAACCACCTTTGGCCAAAACCTAAAATATTTTTGTATGGATCACCCCAAAAAACCTCATTGCTCACTACCAAAAAAATCACCCATAACTAGAATCGAAACAATAACTTAATTTGACCATAAATTGATTAAAATTTTAATTTCTAATGTATTGTAATTTCCATGAAATTTTTTATTATATGGAATTATTTGCAGACCAGATGCTTTGAAAACACATGACTCTGAGGCTTGGTCCGACTGGAATGTAATTTTGAACTTTCCTGAAGTTCACATATTTAAATGTGTGAGTGGGTTTTTCTAAATTTTAAACTACTGCTCGGATCAAAAATCTGAGGTCACCATTAAACTTGAAAATTTTGGATTCACATAGAAATGTCATAACATTTACTAGAATGGGTGTGAATGAAAAGTTAATTTTCAAACTTTTTAGAAAATAATAAAACAACATAAAAAAGTTATTTTATTTCATTTCTCACCATTGAGCAACAGAAAACAGGGCTATGTTTCAGCGATGAGGCACATTAATGGAAACTATTAAGGAATCGTTTTTTCCCAAGCGTAATAGTTTCACTATTTCATAAATGAAATAGCATAATGATTTGACATCACAGTGTAACAGAAATGTTGCGATGTGTTTTCATTTAATAACAGGATGGGGAAAATCAGTTGGTGTAATTTTCTCTAACGAATATGGAACCTATATCTACCTCTCTCTTTGATAATGAATTCTATCAAATAAGTCTGGAGGGATAGATTTGAGAGATGATGAACGATGAAAAATTTTGAGGGAGGATAGATGGTGGCTCAAAGATTCTTCCCTAGTCAGTGACGGATCCTCAAACTAATTAGGTTTTGTTTGATTAAATTCTTTTCCCTGTTCTTTTTCTAAAGCAATGGATGTGGGTAAACCCATGAAAAGGTTGACCCTCTGATAGTTCATCGATGCAGGAGGATTTCCTTTTCTTTTTTTTCTATAGAGGTATTGAATTATCATTGATAGAATGTCATCCCCAAAACTCCCCCTATATTAAAACACAAACACACAGAGAGAGGGTCGACATGAAGAAGGTCTGAGACCCTCTTATTGTGTTTTCTTCATGAACACATTCTAGAAATGATGGAAAAGTGTACCCGACCTAGTGGTAGTGATGCGGTGACCCGAGAGGCCCGAGGGTGCAAGAAAAATTGGAATCAGACCACCGGAGCGGACCTGGTGGCCCAAAGAAGGTGCCACTAGTGCGACACCACCTGCATGGAGGTGGCAGCCCCGAGCAGGAGTGGTGCCAATAGGAACCATGTAGGGATGGATCTTCTATCCCTCACTAGATAGGATAGTGGAATATGGCGTTCTCGGTGCGTGCCTCGGTGATGGGGGAGGTCGTGGTGCCATCCGGGCGCCACACAAGAATAACGGCCCGCTCCTTGCGGGCTACGTGTGGTCAATGGGGATGACCAGTTGACTGGATGCACATGCCCCAACTAGGCCGGCTGAGCTAGTCCACCTTATGCGACTGGGCTGATAGTATAAAGCTAGACCACATGGTGGCATGTGTAGGGAAACGAAACCAGCCCGCCAGCGCGGGTCGGGCCGAATAAATTTTGGGTCCCTGGGTGACCATGCAGACTTGACCCATGGCCAACCACAATTGGGTCCATTAAAGACCAATGGGTCTGGATAATGGTCCAGGTGGACAGGATCAACTCATGTGGGACCCCGGGATGGGTTGGCTGGGATGGTCTGAACCAGTCGTATCGGGCCCAGACACAATCAACCCCTTTTTACATAATGGTTTGTATCTCCCAAATCGTGTGTTCGATTGACACGTCATCTACGGCGTTGGGACCCATGTGATGGGGAGGTCCCTATGACATCCCCAATTAAGATTTCCTGTAAGGTGACCTAGTGAGGCATCATGACCCAGATTTCCAGTGATATTTTGTGACTCTACTATCAGCAAGACTTCATGACTCATCTACCCAGTGAGACTTTATGAAAGAACTACTTGGAGATATTTTATGATTCAGCTATCAGTGAGACATTGTGACTCACTTCCCAGTGAGGCTTAGTGACTCAGCTACCAGTGAGACTTTGTGACTTAGTTATCAGTGAGACTGTATGACTCAGATATCTGCAATATTTGTGATTTTGCTACTGAATAGATCTAGGTGACCTAGATAGCCTAAAGGACTCCTCAAGGATGAGTACCTTTTCATTAATTTATGTTTAGTGTTTAAAATTGTTGAATTTTCTATCAACACTATATGTTATACCATTGTTGAGATGACTCTAGTAAATCTATGATTTGTTAATTCTTTTGTTATTTCCATGGTTTATTTATGTGAGACTTGGGTTGGTATCAGGGTCCCTAATGAGTATGGTTATTCTCACCCATGCACGGGCTTCACCAACACCTATTTTTTCTGGTCCAAATGACAAACAACTTTGACTGGGATCACTGAGATATAGGGCCAGGTGGTGCTTAGAGGTGAATCTACAAACACAATATGCTTCAATGATATTTGACAGTGACCTATACCATACCTTTAGATAGGATCCCTTGTAGATGAACTCCGGAGTTTGTAATTCATTTTACTGTACTTTCCTTTTCATTTGGTTTTGTATTCTGACCCGTTTATCCTTTCAATCGCACCTTCTCTTGGGTGGTTTATTCCTAGTGATACATACATGTTCTGAGAATCGCACATTAATTTTTTGAATTCATCATTATGGGTTGTGTGTGTATAGGTTTAAAATAAATTACTTCCCTTTTCAGGATATGCCTTTTTGTGCTAGTCGCCAGCCCCTGGCCTATGGAAGGTGGGCATAGGGTAGTCACGACATGTGCCTCAGGGGATAGATCATGAAAGAGTGGTAATAATGTTGGTTGGTTCTACCTCAAAGGCCAAGAGACTATTGTTTTATTTGGGAAATACTGTCAAATTATTTGAGTTTTAATTTCAGATTTAGAGAGTCTAGTGTTGGTACGGTGGCTGACATATCTGTACTCTAGGATAGTGAATTCTAATTTCTGACATGGTACATGAAAAAACTAAGTTTCTTGTGTCTTTTAAGTGTTATTAATGAATCTCTTGGAGTCAGAGTAAGCTCACCAGGTATGATAAATTGATAGTGGTTCATCATGATTTCTCTCAAGATGGTTCCACATAGATAACTGGCTTGGATCTTAGTAAAGGATCTCAACGATGGTCCACTGAGCGATGAGGAATTGGTGTAGGGACCGGTTCCTGAGATGGAATCCCCATGTGGGGTACCCGAAGCTCCACCTCCCATCGAGCAGCAGTTGATAACAGCCTTACCAGCAGAGGATCAATGTCGATTGGACATGTAGCCTCTGTTTTAGATGTATAGGCCTCTGAGGTTTTGAGGGGAGATAAATGCTTAGGTAGATGAGGATTTTCTAGAGGTTGTGACACATGTTTTCTAGTTGGGGAGGACACGTTCATACCAAATGGTTGTTCTACCATAAATCCTTCTACAGGATGCGGTAGGGAGGTAGTGGAGCTTCACACAAGAGACACATAAGGAGGAGACCCTCACCTGGGAAGACATAGAGTTCCTTTTCAAGTAGGAGTTCTTCCCAAAATCCTTGAACTCATTATGTATATAGGAGTTACTCCACTTATTTCAGGGCAGCCAGAATGTGGCTGAGTACTCTGTGAGGTTCAAAGACCATTCTCTATAGTCTTCTGATATAGTGTTGGACCATTTCTTCAAGGCCCAAACCATTGATCAGGGTCTCAGATGGGAGATCAGAGCATCGATGATAACGTTTAGTATCCCTGTGCAGGCTAGGGTGTTGTAGCTAGATCTTCTAGTGGAGAACTTCCTAGATGAACCTGCACTGACTACGAGAGCTATGACTAGATGGAAGATAGTGAAGTCCTTAGCCGCGGGCATCCAATAGTTGACATAGGGGCCTAAGTGGACCAAAACCTCTAGGGGATGACCCTATGATGATGTATCGGTAGTGTGAGGCCCCAAGGGTAGTGGACACCAATAGAAGAACATGTTTTAGTTAATAGGTGGCGAACAGGGGCACATTGCTCGAAACTGTCGGACCCATCATACAGACAATCAACTGGCATTCAAGGGACCATTAAGGAAGAGTAAAAGAGTCAAACATGGAAGTCTACAGAGAGGAAGATGTGTTATGGGAGTACTAAGAGTAGAAGAGGGTGGGAGGATATATGAGGTACTACCACCACCACCCCCAGGATGTCCACCATGAGCTCCAAGAGCTTGTGGATGAGGGTGGGGTCAGCTTCAGTTGATGGATTCCTATGAACAAGGTTCTCTATATATGATTAGAGATATTATATTTTTATACATCACATTAGCTATAGTCCTTATAGAAAAAGGTTCCATACACTCTTTCCTTTCCACAGACTTTGTTTGAGGCTCGAAGATTCCAGTGGAGTTGTTGGCTCAATCCTTATGATTTGAGACTCTTATTGGAGGGGATTTGATGATCACACACTGGTGGAGATAGTGTGATATTACTCTATGAGGTGGGAGATTCTATTGAGTCATATTGGTAGTGGCATTGAGCTCTTATGATGTCATCTTGTGTATGGACTTCTATCTATAGTTCATGCTTAGATCGACTATATTAGGAACAAGGATTGATCTATCCATGGGGATGGGACTAGGTTTTCCTTCACCAGTGAGAAGGAAACTTTTACAGCATAGCATGGACTTTTTTAGATAAGGGTGAAACTGATCACTCCCCAGTTAGATAGCCACTCCCTTAGTTTAGTGGACGATAGGATTAAGAGGTTTCTTATAGTTTTGGATCAGTATGAGGATGTATTTACTAAGGATGTTCTGGGACTACATCCTTGCAATGTGGTAGAATTATACATCAATTTTTACCTAGGGACGACATAGATATCTACACCTGCATATCAGATGGCTCCCACATTTCTTTTTGAGTTAATTGAACAACTGAAGGAATTACAGGAAAATGGTGTTTTGAGACCCAACATTTCTCCATGGGTATCCCCAGTAATTTTTTTTCAATAAAAAATAGGCTCATTGAGGGTATGCGTGGATTCTGGTTCCTGAAATAGGTGACAATGAAGAACATGTATCCACTGCCGAGAATTGATGACCTCATCGATCAGATGAAGGGGTAGATGTGGTTCATGATGATAGATATCAGATCAGGGTATCATCAGCTTCATGTACGAGATGGTGGCGTGCTGAAGAAAGCCTTCAGGTGCTGGTATAGCCATTATATGTTTTGGGTGATGATCTTTGATGTGACCAATGACCCCGCCGTGTTCATGGGACTCAATAATAAGATCTTCCATCCTTACATCAATCATTTCTTGGTGGTCTTCATTTATAAAATCTTGGCGTACATGGTGTCAGAGGAGGAGTATGCTACACACCTGTGGATAGTTTTGGATACACTCCAAGAGAACTATATTTATGGTAAGATCTCAGAGTGCCGGTTTTTGATTTGGGAGGTCCACTTTATGGTACATGTGATTTCGGAGGCTGGAGTTGTTTCAGATCCAGAAGAGATACATGTCGTTCTTTCTTGGGAGCCACTGAGGAGAGTGACTAAGGTGCAAGGTTTCGTGGGGTTGGATAGATACTAACAGAGATTCGTACCAGACTTTTACAGATCAGTATCACCCTTTTAAGCTTTTACAAAGAAGGGGAATCCCTTCCTATGGACGGAGAAGTTCTATAATAGTTTCCTGGATCTATGGTGGAGGCTGACAAGTTCCCCCATATTGAGGGTACTATAGGATATTGTTGGGTATTTATTCTTCTGTGATGCATTAGGATTGGAATGGGTTGTGTCCTGATATAAGAGTGAGTGGAGATTTTATATGACTGATGGCAGTAGAGGAAGCCCGATCATAACTTGCAACCCATGACCTGGAGTTAGTATTAGTGGTATTCCCCTAAATATATGGTGGAACTAATTGATTGGTTAATCGTTTACCATCTTCTATGACCATAAGAGTTTCAGGTATATATTCTCACAGGTGGACCTGAACATGAGATAGTGGAGATGGATGGATTTCCTCTAGGACTATGAATTTTAGATATTTTATACCCTTGGGAAGGAGAACATGGGGGCCGATGCGCTTAGTAAGAGGTCTGGCATACAGCTACTATGTGAGGAAATATAGAAGTTATCCTAGATGAAGATATCCTTCATGGATGATAATAGAGAAGATTACCAACAGTCGTTGACATTAAATCCTCCACTCTTATAGTTAGTTTGGGAGGAACATCTTATGGAGGTTAACTGAAAGGCCCAATGTGGTTAGATATCCTTAGAATATGCTCCTAATGGATTTTCGATAGGTGGGGATCATGTCATATTTTTTACAGGATGAACCATAATACAAGGGATATTATAGGAGTTGGTGTTGATGAAATTATATACATTCCCATTAGCTATACATACTAGTATGGAGAAGGTTTACTATGACCTCCAAAGTCAATACAAATGGCATGGGATGGAGAATGCATTGGAATAGTAAATTTCACGATGCCTCACTTATCAGCAGGTGAATGTTGAGAATCAGGTCCCATAAGGTTCGGAATAGCCACTTGAAGTACCAGAATGGAAGTGGGATGGTATCTCCATTGGCTTTATTATGGGGATACCAAACACATCCATGGGTCACAGTTCTATTTGAATGATCATTGACTGACTCACCTTGTTATCCCACTTCCTACCCATCCAGGATCAGGGATTGGTAGAGGTATTAGAAGGCCTCTACGTCCAGAAGATAGTGCGTCTTCACGAGGTTCCTTTGACAATTGTCTCGGATCATGATGGTTGTTTTCCATCCCAGTTTTGGAAGGGATTTTGAGATGAGTTCAGGACTAATCTTGTCATGAGCACCACCTTTCACCCTCAAACTAATGGTCATATGGAGAGAATAATATAAACCCATAGAGGAAATTTTTTCTGCTTGCATCCTAGATTTTGTTTGTAGCTGGGAGAATCAGCTTCCATTGGTAGAGTTTTCATACAAAAACAGTTATCACTATATAATTGGAATTAGGAAATTTGAGGTCTTGTATGGGTGGCCATGCAGATCACCACTATGATGGATAGACCTAGTGGTGTCCGCACTCATGGGTCCAGAGCTGGTGTGGGCTACCACTGAGAAGGTGGAGACCATCCAGGAGCAGATGAGGACTACCTAGAGAAGGGAACAATTTTCTGCTGACAAGAGACAGAGACCCTTGTATTTAGAAGAGGAGGACCATGTTTTCCTTTAGGTCTCACCCCTATAGGGATTGCGGTGATTTGGCTAGGGCGGAATGTTTTCTCGGTGGTACATTAGTCATTTCTAGATCCTCAATGAAGTTGGTGAAGTGGAGTATTTCCTAGTTCTTCCCCCAAAGATGCATCAGGTGAAATATTTTTTTCATGTGTCATTGTTGAGGAATTTCATGCATGATCCAACACACATCATTGACTAGGGTGAGCTGGAAAATTAAGATGGGGAAATGTTTGTAGATTTCCCAGTGGAGAAAGAGGATCAACTTGAGTGGGTCTTATATGGTTGGTTTATTCCTCCAGTGCGTGTTTGGTGGCAGCACATGAACTTGCAGGAGAGCACATGGGAGCAGGAGGCTCAGATTCATGCTCAATACCCCAAATTATTTGATTATCTTTGTTTTGGATTTTGGGGACATAAAGCCCTATGGAGGGAAGAATCTAATGAACTGGAATTTTCAGTTAATTTTTTTATTATATGGAATTATATTGTGACCAAACGCTTTGACGACATGTTATTCTGAGGCCCAGTGAGCTCAGAACTAAATTTTAAACTCTCTTTATGATCACCTAATTAAACGTGAAACCATGTTTTGCTATCTTTTTAACCGGTGCTTGGATAAGAAATATGAGGGCACTGTGAATCTCAGAATGCTGGGATTCACATAGAAAGGACTTAACATTGACCGGAAATGGTCAGAGAGAAAACATAATTTTTATATGTTTCAAAAAATAATAAAATAACATAAAAATTTATTTTATTTATTTTATAACCATTGAGAGGCAGATGATGGCACTACTGTGCGAAGATGGAGCACATTAAAGGAAACTCATAATGTCTCATTTCTATGAAAATGTAAAAGATATATAGTTACATAAATGAAACCATGTAACGATGTGATGTCACAACATGACATTACACTATGACAGATTTTCATTTAATATCTCGTTGGGGAAAATGAGTTGGTGACACTTTCTCTGACGAACATGGAACCTCTCCCTCCCTCTGTCTCTGATGATGAATGTTATCAATGAATTCTATTTTGACAGATTCGAGAGATGACGAATGATGAAGAATACTAATGGAGTGAGGTTCGACGATTTTTGGAATCTTCATCCCTCATTAATAATAGATCCTCAAACCATATTGGGGTTGTTTGATTGAACTATATTCTCAATTATTTTTCTAAAGCGATGAACGTGGGTAATCCCATGAATAGGTTAACCCACAGATTGTTCGTTGATGTGATAGGATGTCCTTTTCATGGGTTTAGATAGCTGGATTGAATTATTGTTAATATAACATCATCCCCAAACCTCCCCTATTTTAAAACTCTAATACAAAGGTCACAGGCTAACTAGAACAAGGTTAGAGCCCCTATGCTTTTGCGTTCTCTGTGGCTACTTCCTTGAAATGGTGGCATGGAAAACTCGAGGTATTGGCAGTGATAGAGGCAACCCGATGGGATAAAGGGAGTGATTATAATTGAAATTAGACCACCATAGCAGACCATGTGTCCTACAGAAGGTTCCGCCAGTACGGAACCATAGGCGCGACAGTACCGGTGACCAATGGTGGTGGCCAGTAGTGGAAGACGCAAGCAGTGGCGGGTTCTAAATGACACTACATGTAGATCGAGCGGTCGGGAATCACTGGTACCACTAGTGGAAGAAAATTTTCTGTGTTCACACCATATCGATGGGGGATGTTGTGGTGCTAACCTAGTGCATCGAAAGAGGAGCATCCCACTCCTTGTAGTCCACATGTGGAGAAGGGGGCGACCGAATGACCAGCCCCGCATGCCCCAAACAGAATGGGCTGACTGGGATTCCTAGCTAAACATTCATGTCGGTCGGTATTAGTATACTAGGCTGATTGGATAATGTCGTGTTGCACGGCGGACCGGGCATGGAAAAGAGACTGGCCCGCCAGTGCGGGCTGGGGTGGATTAATTTTTGGTCATTGGGAGATAAAGAAGACTCCACCCAAATCCATCCATGAATGAATATAATAAGCCCCAATGGTCCTGGCCAATGGGCTAAGTGGACAAGATCAGGTCATGCAGGACCCCGGGTCAGGTAGGTTAGGACAGTCCAAACTAGTCGGACCGGGCCCAGAAGCAACCGACCCTTATTTACAAAAACAGACGTATCTCCCACACCCTAGGATTGATTGACGCGTTGTCTACTAAATTGGGGCCCACATGATAGGTCAGTCATTATGAAATCCCATAACTAATATTTCATAGAAGTTGACCCCATTGGGCTTCATGACTCAACTACCCAGCGAGACTCCATGACTAAGTTATCAGCGAGACTCTATGACTCAGCCACCCAGTGAGGCTTTGTGAATCAATTACCAAACAAGACTCCCTAACTCGGTTATAAATAAGACATCATGACACATCTCCCTAGTGAGACTCTATGAAAAAGCGATCAGTGTGGCTCCATGACTCAGCTACAAGCGAGACTCCATGACCCACCTATCAGCGAGACTTCATGGCTCAACTACCGAATAGGTTTAAAAGACCTAACTAGCCAAAATTACTAATCAAGGATGATTCCCTTTATAGAAATTGATGTTCAATGTTTGAAACTATTGGTTTTTCTATCAACACATTATGTTATACCTATGTCATTCTGACTCTAGTGACTTTAATATTTTTCATTCTTGTGTGATTTCCTTGTGGATTTCTATGAGACCTGAGTTGCTCTTGGGTCCCTAAAGATTATTTTTATGCTCACCCCTACACATGATTTTCTTTATCCTGTTGTGTGTTGTGAATATGATAGATAGCTTTGATTGGGATCTCAGAGATCCAGGGAATGGTGGTTCTTGAAGTTGGATCTACAAACACAACACGCTATAGAAACATTCAAAATTGAGTTATACCTACCCTTAATGTAATATCATTAGGGGACATACTTTTAATATTTTATTTCATTTTAATATACTTTCATTTTTAGTTGTGTTTTTATTCTTTCCCCTTTTTCCTTTTAGTTGAACCTTTACTTATGTGGTTTCTTCCCCATGTGACATACTTGTTGTTGGTGTCCAAATTTTAGTTTAACATTCTGTAGTATGGGCTCTGTGGATTTGTATTGGTTTAAAGGAAATGACTTCCCTTTTTAGGATATTCTTTTTGGTTCTTGTTTCTATCCCCTGGCCTTTGGAATGCACGCTTCTGGTAGTCACGGCATGGGCCCCGGGGGATGGTTCGTGACAGAATTATATCATTTTATCAGTTTAACTTAATAAAAATCCCAAAAAACATCAATAGTACCTCCTCCTTAGACTACCTATATCCAAGATTAATAAAATGTGTTTTATTCGGGACATTATTTCACCATGTTAAAGTGGAGTCCATATAAAATCCCAAATAAAAACCCACCAAAATTAGATGAAGGGAGATAAGATGAGTGGAAAATATAAATGAGGGACATTAAATCAGCTAACCAAATTATGAAATAAATATATATTATTCCCAAACCATGAAGGATATGAGAGTGAGATAATATAGGAAAATAGTAAATACCCTTTTGATTGACTGGATAAGGAAGGAAAACCATTAAATGGTGTTTAAATTTAAAAACACAATAATTATTTTCCATGGTTTTCAAAAACTAAAATTGGGATCCAATTGGTACTTGTTGGATAGACAGGAACTGTAAAATGAATCATTGGGTAGATTATCATAGAAATTTCCCACCTGGTGTCCCCATGTAAATTACATGTCACCCTAAGAGATCAATTTTGTTTTTGAAGCCACCCAATTAGGTACTTGATGTATTTTTGTAGCCATTCTCATGTATCACTCATCCCCTTAAATTCTGGAATCACACTCAAGGACTCCTAACTCAATATACCACCGTAAAAACATCCATTTTCACATTTAAAAATATACAAAAATATAAATTCTGGATTAAAATAAAAAAATAAAAACTAGAAATTGTTCTAATGTCTTTGGGAAATATTTCATTTGCAACTCCATTGAGCCAAACTAGGGAAAGAAGTTACGAAATCCCCATTTCAACTCTTATCACACATTATATTTCTCTATGTATACATTATGTGAACTATCATGATCACCAAAATCCATCATGTATATACAAATTCCATTTATCCCACTAGTTAAGGTCATTGGGATAATGCACCTGAAACAACTCCAATTTTTAAAACATTTAGAGCCTCTCTCCCTATCCCCAAAGAACCAAGTAATTCCCTGAATGATGTAAATTAATTACCATTTGAACCATTATTCTATATCACATAATAAAATAAAAGATGAAACCCCATTACATTTTTTATTCCAAAAACCCTGATTTTAACACACATAATAATTACATGTAATTATACAAGCATTAAGAGGATTCCCTAATCCATATAAAATTCATGAATTCACAAATTATTGAGGTCATATACCATAATTTAATATAAATTCCTACATAATACAAGTGATAAATAGTATCAAACATGATAATCACCTAATCATTCCCAACAGAGTCTCTTGTCACAATCCCTAGACTACATCCATTTCGTAATTCCCTTCCTCATTATATATGGTAATGTCCTATGCATGAGAATAGAACTTTTGTGGAACCATTCCCCTTACCATCCCACTTCGTAAAAAAAATATGTGATTATTCTACCATAATATATAAAAAATACATTCCCTTTTTAGTTAACAAATTTATAAAAATTACCATATCCTCATTAATCGATACCAATATAAAGGTATTTTTATTTAACAAAATAGAATAATTCCACCAATATCCAAGCATTGGGAGTGAATTAAAAATCCATATATGTTAGGATGTTCTGTATATCACCCCAAAATCCCCCAAAAATATTCCCTAGTTTAGGGCCTCACATAAACACACCCAAATGTGTGTTCCCATCATAAAATTCTAGCAAACATCAACTAATGAGCACATTACAGCCTAATACCAACTATCAATCAAATAATAGTACTCTTGATACCTACTCCCATTTTGTTAATATGTTCACAATTGAAGCCCCACTATAGGGCCCAATGATTCCAGTACAACACATGTAACGACTTCCAAATTCATCTTATAATATGTCACCATAATACTATGTCCAAATGGATATTAAACATTAATCATGACCATTCTCATTAATATGTGAGTCTCACATTCCAACATTCAACAAACTCAACCTACTCCTGATAATAATTCACATCTATTTGGGACCCTACTGACTAAATATATGGAAGTATCTTGATTTCGTTCACTAATATGTTCTACTTGGTCCCTCGATATTTCAAATGAACCATTGGTTAGGAAATTTCATTTCATATTTTACAAAATATCACCAATCATATCTTATAGAATCTGATAATTTAGTATTAACGACAATTTTAGTGGTCTATAATCTATTTCAACATAAATCATTAAAGAAATCATCTCTTATACAAGTCATATTCTGGAACATTAATTTTCACCGCTTAATCAAGCTAGACTATCCTAAGTGAAACCATCTCTCTGAATAATGTAAAATATATAATCAAAGTCTATAATCCCTTTCCAATTATATGATAATAATAAGTTATCTAAAACCATTAAACTATCACCTAATATATGATCAACTTTCACACATGATCATCTACCAAAACCATTGATAACACATTACCTATCGCCATATTGTTAAGGAAACAAATGGGTCATTGTACCCATTGTAAATTAAAATCACCCCACAATGTACAAACTCAAGGAAATTGTCACGACCCCCTCCCACCAAAGATTCCCCTCCTGAGCTGGAAATGGTGAAAGGGAGATAATGACCCCCGAGTCTCGCCTCTAGTAGGCCCCGGGGTGGTGACTAGAACCAAGGGTAAGAATTTTCACAATTATGGGAGGCATTAACCTTTTTATTATTAGAATCGGGAAATAGGAAAAGTCAACCACCAAAAAGGAAAAAAAGAACAAGTGTATATAAATAAACCCAAACCAAACCCGCATGCATGTTTAAATAATTTTATAACAAGGTACAAGTACAAGAAAGCTCAAAGTAAAGTACCAAAAGAAAACAAGAGAAAAACAATTGCAAAAACTCCAACTGTCCGACTAGAAGGGTCCCACGCATCCCTGGTAGTCCTCCTGCAAACCTGAAAGTAAACATAGGGTGAGCATACAAGTATACTCAGTAGGGAAACCTAATGATCTCGTGCACAAGTGGGGAGACATCCTAATGTCCCGTGAGAACAATAGAAGAAACCTAGCCAGGAATTCTATCCACCCAACCTCACCAGCCACAATCACCAAAACACAAGCACAACAGGTATTAGTATATAAGAAACAAGAGTATTGGGTACCCCGCACCAGTTCCCTTTAGTTAGCTGCTCTTCCTAATGACGAACGTCATGACGCTGCCACACTCTCCCCTCCCGCACACACCTGGGCCTCACCACCACGTCTCCCGGCCGCACACACATGGGCGTCACAACAACATATCCCACCCACACACAACTGGGCCTCACAACCACGTATCCCGCCCGCACACACCTGGGCCTCACAACCACGTATCCCGCCCGCACACACCAAGGCCTCATCCCGAAGATTCTTGGGAAACAATAGAACCTGCCCGAAGAGTCTTGGGCTAAAGCCACCACAATTGAAACCTACCCGAAGAGTCTTAGTTGCAAGGTCGCCTCAAGCCATCACAACCTAGGGGAGAATGAGCGGGAAGGAGCTAGTAACTAAGGGAAAAACACCCCCTCCCATGAAATGGGTGTGTTCGGCACTAAGTGCTCATCATGGGTGGCGTATGATAAAACAAAAAAGATACAGATATATATATACCAACCACACATCCCAACCTATGGCTTCTAAATAGAGAAACTGAGCACGTGCCTCGGCACTGCTACTACGAAGCATGCATACAACAAACAACCCCAACCCCATTTAGGTTTTCACGTTTCAACAAAATTAGATTATTTAGTTCCTTAACTACTGGGAAACTATCCACAACCAACCACATCGATCGTTCGTAAAACATATCCCTACCATCCACAAATCAAGTTAAGAAAACACAAGAAACACAACCAAGCCCTTCTTATCAACAAACCAACCCCATTGATTATTAATCGTGTTCCATTACCATGCCCCACCATTCATTAACTCTTCCGCTTTTATTTATTATTCACAACCGATAATCCGTTCACATTCAACCCATCCCCACAGCCCTGCTGCAAACTACCATAACCACAACCACACCGAACCCGCACATCATTATCCCTTTAATACAATTTATCACAGCCCCACTTCCCATCACCATCACAACATTCACACCAACCCACAACCAAGTCAACCGCAGCCCCGCTGCTCAACCTATGAATGACGACCCCCAAAAACTCCCCCATCACATGTCACGTATCCAAGCCAACACCCACATGTTAATTATTCCATTTTTGTTTAACCGGGGTGATCACACAAGGGTTCCTAATTTTAAATAGACAACTTTACGTGATTAACCAATTCCACAGAGTTCCATCCACAAAAACGGCCTAGAATGATAGGGAAACATTTAATTGCACAAGAAAAGGCCCCCAAAAACCGCGATTTTCAGTAAGTAGAAGCTCATTCAATTCACAACATAGTATCACAGGATATAAAGTAACAGCAATCACTAACTTTCCAACCCCATTGTTTGACCATTTATTATCTTTATTTAATGGTTCAACTATTTCTCATGAAAACAGGAGGATAACCACCCCACATGATACAAAAGAGAGAGAGAGAGAGAGAAAGGTAAGATCCCTACCTCAACAGGTTCTGATCACAGCGCTCCCCCGGATCAACATTAGAAGAAGTCTGTCGGCGTCCGTCACCTCTTTCGGGTCCCAGAAAAACCTCCTCGGGTGGATGTTTGAAAGGAAAGGAGCAAGGAAAGACAACATATCCAAGCTCGGATGTTCAGCCTCGTCGTCATGATCCCATGGCCGCTGACGGATCGTAAATCGGAGCTCAGACAAAGAAGTTATGGAAGAAAGAGCCTTTGAGTCTCTTGGGAGAACTCTACTCAGAGGGAAAGGGGAGGAGAGGGGTGAGTTGAAAGAAGGAGGAGACCCCTCCTTTTATAGGCGAGAAAAGGAAAAGTACACGACGTGTACATTAGGGTACACGGCTTGTACTTGGTTATTTTACACAATCTCCAAGCGGCTTCCATCACGGCTCTGTAGCCGTTGACTGGTCAACACACGGTTTGAGGGTAACGCATACGCGGGGAAGGACCACACGGAGTGTAGTTTAGACACACGGCGTGTACTCATTTATTGCACACGACAAGGACACGACTCCAACACGGTACATGGCCATTGACTGGTAACGTGTACGCGGGGAAGGACTACACGGTGTGTAGAACTAGGAACACGGCGTGCACCCATTATTTCACACAGCGAGGACATAGACTGCAACACGGGGTATACCCGGAAAGGGGGTACACGGCGTGTACTCCAACTACATGGAATGTAGTTTCAAAATTCTGGAAAGTGTGGGAAAAGTCCATTTTACCCTCCAGAACACTTCGTGACCTTCTTTTTGACAAAGGAAAGGGCCGGAGAGGTACGGGCCATTACATCAAATACCTCTTAAAACATTCTCGTCCCGGAGAATTCAAAAACCAACCCAGAGGAAACTCAACAAGATACCTCTTAGGGTTCTCATTATAACAGGAACCCAACCAACAACCCTAATCATATGTGTTAGGAATTCCTTCTCCTATGTCGAGATATTATACGCTTTAGGTGGCACTGACTCGCCTGCACAGGTTTAATCGCATCCTCATTAATGCATCTTGATTAAGAATTGGGTCTTCCCACTTTCATACATTTTGATTATTCATCTCACACTACCCCCAACACACTGCCCGAACATGTGGTTTGGGGAAGAATTCCTTCTACTACGTCAAGATATTATCCGCTTTAGACGGAACTGACTCGCCCACACGAGTTCGATCGCATCCGCATTAATGTGTCTCGATTAAGGATCGGGTTTTTCCCTTTCCCCACACATCCGGACATGTCACACCTTACCAGGGAAAAAGGAAACAAAAAGTTCTCACAACTGACAAGCCAAGCATTCCATATATCAAAGGTATAAAGTAAAACATCTACAAAAATCTCAGAAGAAAAAGGGAAAACACAAGTCAAAACAACTCCGGGTACTGAGTGTGCATCTAGGTCTCCCGCTACCAAGTGATTTCCTCTAGACCACCGTGCCTCCACAACAAACGAACCAACAGAATGGTTCATCCATGGAGCACCTTATCGTTATGATTCTCAATCCTGACTGGTCGTTCCTCGAAGGTCGCTTCGTCTCCCATATCTAACTCTCCCCAGTCGATAACGTGGGAGTCGTCGTGTAAGTACCGACGAATCTGAGAGATGTGGAAGATGTCATGAACCTTCTCCAACTAAGGTGGCAGGGCCAGCTGATATGCCACCTCACCAACTCGCCTCAGCAACTCAAAAGGTCTGATGAACATAGGTGAGAGATTACTCCCTTTCCCAAACCTCTGATGCCCCCATCGAGGGGACACCTTCAAGAACATATGATCTCCCACCTCGAACTCCAAGGGCCTCCTCTGACGGTCATCATAAGACTTCTGTCGGTCCTGAGCCGCTTTCATCATCTCACGTATAAGCTAGACTTTCTCTGTGGTGCTCTGCACTACCTCTGGCCCAAGAGCACCTGTCTCACCAACCTCTACCCAGCAAATGGGTGAACGACATGGCCTTCCATACGAAGCCTCAAACGGTCCCATGCCAATAGTAGAGTGGAAGATGTTGTTGTAGGCGAACTCTACTAAAGGCAAGTGTCGTACCAATGATCCTCTGAAATCCAGAACGCATACTCGCATCATGTCCTCCAATGCCTGGATAGTCCGCTATGTCTTCCCATTGGTATGGGGGTGGAAATCAGTGCTAAGGCATAGATGGGTGCCAAAATCATGCTGTAACTCCCTCCAGACTCGTGAGGTAAACCGGGTATCCCGATCTGAGATGGTAGTCTTTGTAACTCCATGAAAACGTACCACCTCGTCTATGTACCTTTGTGCTAACGTACTCACCGGGCATGACTCCTTAATTTCTAAAAAGTGAGCTGATTTCCTCAGCCGATCCACCACTACCCAGATAGCATCATAACCACCCGGAGCTATGGGTAGTCCTGTGACAAAGTCCATTTAGATTTCATCCCACTTCCACTCGGGGACACCTAAAGGATGAAAAAAACCATTGGGAACACGGTGTTCAGCCTTCACTTGCTGACACACTATTCATTTAGCCACAAACTCTACCACTACCCTTTTCACCCCGGGCTGTTCGCTCAGGCCTCAGTACAATTTTGAAACTCCAGGATGTACTGCCAAGGCTAAGCTATGGAAGTCACGGAGAACTCCCTCATGCATTTCCTCCGGAACAAACAAACTTCCATGGAAAAGAATCTGATGTTGGCTATCCTCTAACCATCCCTCTGGAGCATTCCCCTGATCGACACGATCCCACATCACTTCCTCCTTGGAGTCCCCCCACTGAGACTCTTCCACCTACTGTAGCAAGGAGGACAGCACCGTCATCTAAAAAAACAGCATCTAACACCTTCTACCCTGGCATCCAAGTGCAAGGAAGCCAACTCTCCCATCGCTTTCCAAGAATCAGTGGACTCCCGAACCACTTCTTGATGCGACTTCTTGTTCAGGACATCAGCCACAACGTTGCCCTTACCTTCATTGTAAGAGATCTCAAAGTCATAGTCTTGGAGAAACTCCACCCATCTCTGCTACCATAAGTTTAGGTCATTCTAGGAGAAGATATAACACAGGCTCTTGTGATATGAGAAGACCACAAAGTGCTCCCCAAGGAGGTAATTTCGCCACAACTGCAGTGCGAACACCACTGTTGCAAGCTCTAGGTTATGGGTGGCATAGATATGCTCTTGAGGGCGTAACTTCCTAGACACATAACAGATCACTCCCTTCTTCTACATCAGCACGCACCCTAGACCAAGGCCAGAAGAATCACAAAACACATCATACAACAACCCTTCCTCTGGCAAACTGACTATGGGAGCACTGAACAACTTCTCCTTCAGGTAGTCAAAAGCCATCTGGAACTGCTTGCTCTATAGGAAGACCTGGTTCGTCCTCGTCAAAGTTGTCAAAGGAGCATCAACTCGAGAGATGTCCGAAACGATCCTTCGATAGTAACCTCATAACCCTAGGAAACTACGAACTTTTTCCACGCTCTTGGGTATGCCCAATAAACAACTGCATCAACCTTCGACGGGTGCACTGACACTCCATCCTGAGACACCACGTACCCAAGGAAGTGTACTTCTTGTGTCACGAACTTACACTTCGACAATTTCCCGTAAAGCTGGTGATGTCGAAGGACTTCCAAGACTGCCCTGAGATGCACAACGTGCTCCTCCTCTGACCTTGAGTAGATCAGGATTTCATCAATATACACAACGACAAACTGGTCCAGAAACTCCCGGAAGACAATGTTCATAAGTCCTATGAACACAGCCGGTGCATTCGTAACTCCAAACGGCATCACCACAAACACGATGTGCCCATACCTTCACCTGAAAGCCATCTTCAAGATGTCACTGTCCTTTACCCTCAGCTGATGATATCCAGATCGTAGATCAATTTTGGAAAACCAACCTTCTCCCCTATGTTGGTCGAAGAGATCATCTGTCCTTGGGAGGGGATAAGGGTTATTGACTGTTACCTGGTTCAACCTTCGGTTGTCTATGCATATCCTGAGACCACCATCTTCCTTCTTTACGAACAAAAATGGAGCACCCCATAGTGATACGCTGGGTCAAAAAAACCCTTCTCCATCAGATCTTCAATCTGAATCCGCAACTCCGAAGGTGCCATCCGATAAGGGGCCATCGAAATTTAATGGGCACCAGGCTGTAAGTCTATCCCTAACTCAACGTCACGTCGGGGGGGGGGGGGGGGGGTAGAGTCACAACCTCCTTAGGAAAAACATCGAGGAACACACCAACAACCTCCGGGACATCCATCATCTCTATATCAGCTGGAACCACTGATTACCCACCTAACATGGAAAGTAGAGGCTCCACACGCCGGCTTCCCACCTGATAGCTCCTCTCGCCAACAAAAGCTACACGCTGCCCATCCACGTCGGAGAACACGATTCTTCTCCGAAAGCAGTCGATAATGGCACCAACAGAAAACAACTAGTCGATTCCTATTAAGACATTGTATGGCTGCATCTGTAATAGAAGAAGGTCCCCAATATATCGATGTGGTCCCAACATAAGCCCACATCCCTGGAAAACACATGATACGCTGGTCTGGCCTCCAACTAGTGTACTCAGTACCAGTGGTACAGAATGTCTCTCTACGTCTACTCCCAAGGAATGGGCTAGACCAGGTGCTAAAAAGGAGTGTGAAGCTCCCGAATCGAACAAAGAATAAACAAGACTGTTGAACAAACAAATCGTATCTCGCACCACCTCTGGTCCTGCTGGAGTTGTCCACTCTGCTGCGTGCAACTGTCCACACCTAGCTCCTCTACCTCTATGATGTTATCCACCTCCATGACCACGCCCTGTTCGAGGTCCCTGAGAAGCACCCTGAGGTCGGCCTCCTCCCGCAAAGTCTTCCCTCAGAGGAGCATGGTCCTTCTGCTGCTGGAAGGGCCTTTCCGGCAACTAGTGCCGCTGAGGTGGGCGCTGAACCTGCCCACCTACACCGTACTGAGCTCAGGTCAGGCAGTGACTCTGAACGTGCCCGAATCCTCCACAAGAAAAAAACCTCGGTCCTGGGATCATGAAAAAGGGATGAGGACCCGAAGATCTAAACTGGAACTACTGGGGCCTGCTCCCCACTGGCTTAAAACTGGAAGGTCTCGTTGCAGGAGCCCTAGTGCTGATTGCCTTCCCCTTCGACGAGCCTGGCTGGATCCCCTCTCGGGGTGCACCTCCCAGCGAGTGCATCCTCTATACAACCTATGCCTTCTTCTGTACCGCCCAGTACGTCGGGAGAGTGAAGGGGGTGATAGCATACTGGAGAGAAGGACGAATCACCTCCTCCAAACATCTCGCCCGAGACTCCTCATCTAGAAAAAGATCTGTAGAAAAGTGCATGAGATCCTTGAACTTGATACCCAGCTCTCATACTGATATACTCCCCTACTAAAGGGAGAGTAACTCATGTCGCTTCTCTGACTTGATCATGGATGAAAGGAATTCCTCTCAGAATTCCTTCTCAAAGTCAGCCCAAGGAACCTCGGCCTCTATCCTCTCTCCTAGGTAGATTGTCCACCACTGTCGCGCCGTGCCTCTTAGCTAATTGACTGATAAGGGAACCCATTACTCCCTTGGAGCACGGATCAAGGTAAAAGCGATCCCTAGCTCCTCAAGACACTCCTCCGTCTCCGTATCCGAATTACTACCCTCTTACTTCTTGAGGGGCTGCCGCTGGAAAGAACAGAGAGTCTTCTGCCACTGGCTATCTTCTTCCTCACGGTCCATCCTCAGCTGATTGACTGCCTAAATCTACTAGGCCTCGTTCGTCGGAGCCACAAGGGGATGAAGTCCTGGTTCCATAGCTGTATGGTAAACAAGGATAGCCTAATCCCAAGTAGTAAACAAAACTGAAGGTTTTATTTTATCATTTTATTTCAATTTCTTTCCCAAAACACCCCAATAAAGTAAAACACAATCATGATGATGTATGTACCTTCCCTAGGGTATCTACCCTGTAATCAATGTCGTCTCACTTGGTCATTCTATAGGCTCAGAGTCCTTGCATCGGATCACGGGGGGGCCCTAAAATCCCGTGTCCTAGCCGGTATTCCCTGGCCTATGTCACGCACCAAGATTGACTAACATTGTCACCCTACCATCCCATTCAATCCTCACTGTGTCTAACTCCAGAATCCATCCTATCTCTTAACCATCAGCTCTGATACCATTCTGTCACGACCCCCTCCCACCAAAGATGCCCCTCTTGAGATGGCAATGGTGAAAGGGAGATAATGACCCCCCGAGTCCCGCCTCTAGTAGGCCCCGGGGTGGCGACTAGCACCAAGGGTATGAATTTTCACAATTATGGGAGGCATTACCCTTTTTTATTATTAGGATCGGGAAATAGGACAAGTCAACCACCAAAAACGATAAAAATAAAAAGGGTATATAAATAAACCCAAACCAAAACTGCATGCATGTTTAAATAATTTTATAACAAGGTACAAGTACAAGAAATATCAATGTATAATACCAAAAGAAAACATGAGAACAACAACTGCAACAACTCCAACTGTCTAACTAGTAGGGTCACACACGGCCCTGGTAGTCCTCCTGGAAACCTGAAAGTAAACGTAGGGTGAGCATACAAGTATACTCAGTAGGGAAACCTAAAGCTCTCGGGCACAAGTGGGGAGACATCCAAATGTCCCGTGAGAATAATAGAAGAAACCTAGCAAGGAATTCTATCCACCCAACCTCACCAGCCACACTCACCAAAACACAAGCACAACAGGTAGTAGTATATATGAAACTAGAGTATTGGGTACCCCGCACCAGTTCCCTTTAGTTAGCTTCTCTTCCTAACGTCGAACATCCTGACGTTTCCACACTCTCCCCACCCGCACACACCTGGGCCTCACCACCACATCTCCTACCCGCACACACCTGGGCCTCACAACCACGTATCCCGACCGCACACACCTCGGCCTCACAACCACGTATCCTGCCCGCACACTCCTGGGCCTCATCCAGAAGATTCTTGGGAAACAGTAGAACCTGCCCGAAGAGTCTTGGGCTAAAGTCACCCTAATCGAAACCTACCCGAATAGTCTTAGGTGCAAGGTCACCTCAAGACATCATAGCCTAGGGGAGAAGGAGAAGGAAGAATCTAGTAACTAAGGGAAAAACACCCTCTCCCATGAAATGGGAGTGTTCGACACTAAGTGCTCAACATGGGTGGGGTGCGATAAAACACAAAAGATACAGATATATATATACCAACCACACAACCCAACTTATGGCTTCTAAATAGAGAAACTAAGCACGTGCCTCGACACTGCTACTACGAAGCATGCATACAACAAAGAACCCCAAACCCATTTAGGTTTTCACATTTCACCAGAATTAGATTATTTAGTTCCTTAACTACTTGGAAAATGTCCACAACAAACCACATCGATCATTCGTAAAACATATCCATGCCATCCAAAAATAATGTTACGAAAACGCAAGCAACACAACCACGCCCTTCTTATCAACCAACCAACCCCATTGATTATTAATCCCATTCCATTACCACGCCCCACCATTCATTAACTCTTCTGCTTTTATATATTATTCACAACCCATAATCCGTTCACATTAAACTCATCCCCGCAGCCGAGCTACCAACTACCATAACCACAACCACACCGAACCCGCACATCATCATCCCTTTAATACCATTTATCGCAGCCCCACTACTCATCACCATCACAACATTCACACCAACCCACAACCAAGTCAACCATAGCCCTGCTGCTCACCCTAACCACGAAAACCCAATAAAACACCCCGATCACATGTCACGTATCCAAGCCAACACCCACATGTTCATTATTCCATTTTCGTTTAACCGGGGTGATCACACAAGGGTTCCAGATTTTAAACGGCCAACTTTACATGATTAACCAATTCTACATTCCACAAAGTTCCATCCACAAAAATGGTCTAGATAGATAGGTCAACATTTATTTCCACAGGAAAATGCACCCAACAACCCTGATTTTTAGTAAGCAGAAGCTCATTCAATTCACAACATAATGTCACAACATATAAAGTAACAACAATCACAAACTTCCCATCCCCGTTGTTTGACCAGTTATTATCATTATTTAATGGTTCAACTGTTTCTCATGGAAACAAGAGGATACACACCCCTCATGATGCAAAAAAGAGAGAGAGACAATGGTAGGATCCCTACCTCAATAGGTTCTGATCACAACGCTCCCCCGGATCAACTTTAGAAGAAGTCTGTCGGCGTCCGTCACCTCTGTCGGGTCCTGGAAAAACCTCCTCGAGTGGAAGTGGGAAAGTAAAGGCCAAAGGAAAGACAACGAATCCAATCTCGGAAGTTCTGGATCGTCGTCACGATCCCGTGGCCGCTGACGGATCGTAAATCGGAGCTCGGACGAAGATGTTATGGAAGAAAGAGCCTTCGAATCTCTTGGGAGAACTATGCTCAGAGGGAAAGGGGAGGAGAGGGGTGAGTTGAAAGGAGGAGGGGACCCCTCCTTTTATAGGCGAGAAAAGGAAAAGTACACGGGGTGTACTTTAGGGTACACGGCGTGTACTTAGTTATTTTACACGGTCTCCACGTGGCTTCCAACACGGCTCTGCGGCCATTGACTGGTCAACACATGGTTTGAGGGTAAGGCATACGCGTGGAAGGACTACACAAAGTGTAGTTTAGACACACGGCGTGTACTCATTTATTGCACATGGAAAGGAAACGGCTCCAACACAATACACGACCGCTGACTGGTAACGCGTACGCGGGGAAGGACTACACGGCATGTAGAACTGGGAACACGACGTGCACCCATTATTTCACACAGCGAGGACACGGCCTATAACACAGTGTATACCAGGAAAGGGGGTACACAGCGTGTACTCAAACTACACGGCGTGTAGTTTCAAAATTCTAGAAACTGTGGTAAAAGTCCATTTTACCCTCCAGAACACTTCGTGACCTTCATTTTGACAATGTAAATGGTCGGAGATGTCCGGGCCATTACAGAAATTATCAATAGATCAGACATAAAGATACAAAAATATTATAACCCACACACTATGAAGGGATAACATGTAATCACAATCCATTTATACCCATTATTGTGTTTTCAACCAAATAATTTACATACCCTTCACAATTCCATCCCCATATCCTAGTGGTCCCCAAAAAACTCAACCATCGATATGACCCACAAATCGTCCATGGATTATCATTCTTATCCAATCTCAAAGAATATCATCCAAAAGCTAATCTTAGATCAACTCTAGCCATACAAAACACATGTTTTGTTAAATCTCCATATATTTCATTAATGTAAGTTAACATCTAACATGAACATGTAATAGAGTGACACAACTACCATTTTCTTACTATTATATATTTGAGTAATAAAATAACATTGTAGAATGCCACTACTCCACTTATCTAGAACCACTATGATTCACATATAATAAATTCAATGGAAGAATAGAAAACTAACCAGACGATTCTTCCTCACATGAATTTAAATAATATCCTAAAATAGGAACTACCCATTATATAAAATTCATTATACATAAAAATGCTCAATTCTTAACTAGAAATATGATCAGACCAAGCTGTGTATAATTTGTGTAGAAAAATGTGACTATACACAATCTGATCATGTGAAGCCACTCTTAATCATGGGTTACCCCTAAATTAGGCTACACTTAAATATAACAACTCATATATGTAAATAAAATGAAAATTTCATGATATAAAATAATGTCCCTTGACTCTCTAATATACTAATCAGCATCTCAACACCACTAAGATCTCTCACCTAGTCTATAGGAGACATCCCACATTGGTGAAAAATCATGGAGAAATATACCAAATCTCATCTTAGATATTATATTTATGTTCATAGGAAAATTCACCAAGGATAGGGTTCTCATGAATACCTCACATCCCATAGCCAAATCAATGATCCCCTCAAGTGTCCTAATCCTCATTAAAAAAATATTCTCCATAATACCCCTAGAGGATCGACATCACTTATATATGAATATAATGACATGAACTTGTGATGATCAGTTTCCAAAATATCATAATCATCTGGTTTTGTAAAAATTAATTACTCAAATATGTTATTTGTAAAAATGCCCGATGAGTTATTGTTATATCTTTAAATAACCAGAACATATTTTCCTTATAGTATTAAATAGAAAAGTCACATGTAATTATACACACATAATGTGATCTTGCATTCCTGGTAAGCTTCATGAGCACATTTCTCTCTCCACTCTGGTAAAAAAATAAAAAAATTTAAAAAAATTAAAACATCGTATTCAATTATAATCAGCTCTAATGTAACATAAAAAAGGAAAGTGTGTCAATCCCAATTCCACGAAAACATATACTTCATTATATCTTGGTGCTGGCCAAGTATAGACACAAAACCCATAGCACGTTCTAAAAAATATTATTTACTATTTACCATATTATAAGTAGTAAGATAAGTTAATCATTATTTTGATACCACTTTGTAATGTCTTTCCCTAGCTTAACTATTTAGTAGTTAGACAGAAACACTTTGTCAGTTCAGATAGGATTCACTTTAAACAAGATAATCTATACTAGTAATTAAGGTTTGACACAGCCTATTATGGAGAATATATTCTCTAGTTCCATAATAATTGTAATATATAAAGATAGAAAATATCCATTACAATAATAAAATTTTAGTAATTTAATATGATATTGTTGGATGGATAACAATAGAATAAAACATATCCATATAAAAGTAGAATGAGGAATTAAAAATTCAATTGAGTTAGGAAAACCTCAAAAATATCACATATGGGAGGTCACACAATATAATGATAAATGTAAAAACATAAAATAATCATATACAATGTCTCCAATCATGATTTGATCCCATATTCTGAATTTAACAAATATATATAATTGTGAGCTCTACTCATGCTAGAATGTGTCAGGGTCTCATAAGTGATATGTGAGTATAACTCTGTAGACCCCCATATATAGTGTTCATAAAAAATCTTGTATTTATGGTTTATTAACCTATTAATATTATAGGAATACCTGAATAAACATTAGGCTAATAAATATCACAACCATGAGTATTGGCCGGACCACCTAGGAGTAACAATGCCACTTCAACATGTTCCAAACTGCATTTGAACACATAACAATAATATCTACTGGGATGATTTCCAAATTCCTATAACATATAATTTCATATATAAACATAGAATTTAATATATAAATATTTCATCATTTTGGAGGAATATTAAATACATGTCATAATTATACACACCCGATAAGAATACATGACTATTGTAATTAGAGAATGGATGAATACACATCCTATTTAATGAATGATATTAAATATATTAAAAAAATTTATTATAAAATAGTACACTTATTAGACATACCCTACATAAAAACATTCTCCATAACCTGGGGAAAAGAAACATAAGTGTATGATAACATGATTATAACATATAAAATTATTCCCAATATGTAAAAGATCATTAATCATGAATCATATCATAAGGTTTTATAATAAATAAATACATAAGTCATAAGAGTAACGAATCATTAATAATTAATCCTCAACAAAGAGAATATATCAAAAGAACAAGTCACTGGTTTGTGATGTACACATAAGAAAATAAAATAATTTCCTTATTCAATAAAACTAACATGACTATCATAGAAGATTGGGTTCACTCCCCATTGCATCATTTCCATACTCAAGATTCAGTCTCAAGACCCTCATAATATATGGATCCCCATAATAAATTGGGTTCACTCCCAATTCTACATCATTTTATCTGATGATATTTAAATTTTTTCCCAATGCATTGGTGGAATATATAACTCGAACCCCACCTATCACATAATGAAAACTGAACATATTTGGGTCACAAGTTTAGAAAAACATTCATCATTTCATCATTTCATAACCCATGTAATGTAAATAGGATTCATAAAAAATATATAATTTAATCCTTGAAAAAATCATTGAAAATAAATGTGTTTCATAAATATTTCATTATAAATTCATTAACCCATGTGGATGTAATGAGATTCATAGAATCAAAATTAAAATATCATAATTATAATAAAACCAGATAAACACAGTGGATGTTATGAAAATATCATTTTAATAACATGTGCTTATACAAATGATGGAATTTCAAGATAAATTTGTGTTTTTAGTGGGTAATACAGATTTAGAAGCAAGGTTTTGTATAAAATTTTGAGAGTTTTAACACAAAAAATGGGTGTTTTTAAAAATGGTTTTGAAGGTTGTCTGAATGGATTGGGATATTGATGTGTAGGAGTCATAGGAGGTCGGGCTGGTCGAGGCAATAGTCTACATCCACAGGCTAGCTGGTGTCATGGATAGCGGTTCCTGCATATTCAAAGTGGACATTACAATCTAGAATTTGTGATTAAAATAGGTAAAATTAAACTTTTAACCCTCAAAATTAAAGTGGTGTAAACCTACCTTTCTTCTCATTGCATTCTTGTTTTTACCAAGGTATGAAAACCCACTTCCACTCTACACATTTTAAAAAATGGTGTCATCGTGGATTTTATCTCGTGTTTTGTAGTATTTCCATAATAGTGATGGTCTTGAAAATCCATCACTCCTCTTCTTCATAAGTGTTTCATTCCACAATATTCTGATTAGATTCCAATTCCACTAGAGCATGGTAGAATTATTCAAGCATCAGTGGGATTTCATTTTTCTTATGATGAGGGCATCCTGGTATGACATCTTAACGAAATTTGAAACTAATTCGATGATGGTATGTCATGACACCCAATTTACTAAGTCTTTTCAATTAATTTGAATTTAATTAATAAATTTCATCATTTAATGGTATTTATTTTACTCAATTATGTTTTTAGAGAATAAGACAACCTATAAAAGTCTGGTTGGTCATTGATCCAATGAGTATCTAGATCCTATGAGAATTTATGATTTATTACTATAAATAATTTATATTATTAATTAATTATAATTGATTAACATTAATTAATTTTTATTCCCTGAGGTGACATAGGTTGCTAGGACTGTGGTAGTAGTCCAGTTGATATAAGGTGATCTTGGAACATGCCATCAAAAGTGTAATTTGGATAAAGAGTTAATTGGAAAAGAACCGATTGATGGAGATGGTCATCGGTAATTTCCTCCTACATTCAGTGTATGTTGTTTATGTTTAATGAGCTATGTGGTTATTCCACTAAGACTTTTGACCATTACATAATTAATTTACCACTTTGATTTATTTAAACTAAATGGTTTAATTTAATTTTTTTTGACTAAAAATTAAATGGTACTTTAATTTATGCTTTTCAACTCATGTGAAATTCTGGGGATGATGTGAGGAATGTTTAAAGGACACTAAGGAACCTGTACACTAGATTAATGCATCAGATACCAATATTTGAGGTCTAAAATAAGAGGATACACATACACTTAGACATATCCAAGAGGGTGGTGTAATTTGACTTGATACAAAAGACAATATTATGTCGGGTAAGGACCCATGAGATGTGTTTGGACTAGGTGTATAAACCATAGGTAGATGAGATATTTTTTTTGGGTGAATGGACCTAACTACTATGACTATGGACATAGAGACAGACCTTGTGTCATTTACAGATTCTATCACCAGTTATACATAAACTCAAGACATGTGTGATGACTATGATGATGATGATGGGTGTGATTTATTTTGACCATTAATCATTAACCTGAAAGGCTAGTTGGGATTGAGGATCCCGTGTGGGAGTCTTCAACATATATAGTGATCTAAGGGACCATAGTGGGTACTAATTAGAGATTTTATCCAAAATGGGTGTCTTCGGATATGGGTATTTGTGGTTGACAGTTTCACCCAAGATCCCAATCAAATGGTTAAGCCTCATGAGGCTATGATTATCATTAAGGGATTCAGTGTTTGAACAACACTTCAACTATTATTTATTATTTGTGTAAATGAATAGTGATTTCCCATGAAATTTAGAAATCAATCATTAGAACTAGATCTATTGGGATTTTTTGGGATGTTTGAGGAATGATATTTCTTTTGACCATAAGGAATCTACCTAAAAGAATAATTCTTATTTAGGATCTCTTGTATGATTCGTAAACACTTGTAGTGATCTAGGGGACCATAATGTGTTTCAATTTTATAGTTGCCCCTAAATATGTATATATGAATATGGGTGTTGGTGGTTTCTAGCTTCACCCTAGATCCATAAAAAAGGTTAAGCCTCAAAGGACTATAAAGATGACTAAGGGAATGGTTGTTTGACCAACCCATGGACTATTATTGATTATTTATGTACATGAACAGTGATTGACCATGATATATAGTAATTTTTCCTTGTTCATGGATCAATTTGGATTCTTTAGTATGTCTAAGAATTTAATTTTGAGAAGGTTGATACCCAAGGATGGAAAAAATGTCTAGAATCCAGTCTTATGGTTTAATGGGAGAGGATTCCAAATATGACAAGCATAGATTGTGTATAGTTGATGTAGTTATGGATTACAAGATACTTTTTCATGCATATATCATGAGATATATAAATGGAATTCCTAAAATAATGCTAAAGATACTTGAGATTCATTTGATATACTGATACCATTATAGATTCCTGATATTCCAATGATTCGAATATAGATACCATCAAGAAATTATGAATTCCCATAACCCCAAGGATTTTAATGGTGGAATAATTTATTGAGTAGGAATATATCCTCAATCACAAATGTTATAAATTCACTACTGGAAAAATACCCTATAGAAACAGTTTGGAACCATTGGTATAGGCCTTCAAAGCGTTGGTATAGGCTATACCAACGGTTTGGAGAACCGTTTCCAGGTAAGACGTGAGGATAGGTCTATACCAACGGTTTTGAAAACTGTTGGTATAAGTAATATGAAAATCTATACCAACGGTTCCACAAACCGTCAGTTTATGTAATTCAAAAAATAATCATCCATTTGGTTTTGATCCCAACACCTCCCATTTGTGATTGAATGACCTAACCACTAAACTAACTTACTTTTTTGAACATAATTCATAAATATATATAAGTATTATGATAAGTATTTTAAATTTTCTTTTATTTAATTTCCTTTGTAATAAGATTCCATTAAAAATACATGTACCTATACCAATGGATCTAAAAACTATTGGTATAGACAAATACCAACGGTTTTGAGAACCTTTGGTATAGGTTCTTTGATTTTGGGACCTATATCAATGGTTTTGGACAAACCATTGGTATAGGGGGGACCTATACCAACGGTTTGGACAAACCCTTAGTATAGGTCTATTATAGATACCTTATACCAACGGTTTGTCCAAACCGTTGGTATAGGTCCACCCCTATACCAACGGGTTGTCCGAATCCTTTGGTATAGGTCCATATAACTGACCTATACCAACGGTTTTGGCCAAACCATTGGTATAGGTCAAAATTAGTTAACTATCCAAATGGTTTGTCTAAAACTGTTGGTATAGATCATATTTCTAATATTGATTCTAATTGATACTATTATACCCCCTTGATTGATGCCTAGGATACCCTCTAGGATTGGGTGGACCCACTAAATATGATTTTGATAAGGATTCATTTGATTTTTGAAGATGAGGTGAGTGATTATAGTATCAATGAGGGTCTTTCGTTCATTTAAATAAGTTTCCCATGAATCATTAATACTTAGTCATATGTATTTATTAGGGCCTCTGATAGAAAGAATCATATATTAGAATGACATTGAGAATTATCCAGTACTACCTTGGCGTTATGCCTAAGGGATTGAGGATGTGGGCCTCATGGTAACACCTCAAGGTCTAATATTCATCATGGTGTAGGTGTGAGAATGTGTTCCTCAATGTTTATATAGAGGTATCCCTGAGGTGATTCATATGTAAAGATACATTATCATACTGATCAAAGTTGGTATAGACTATTGGGGTCATCCACCCAATTAGAGAAAATGATTAAAATTAAATATGTGTTTCACATAGTTTATTTATTATTTTTATTCCGCATGCCACATGAACATATAATTTCATTTATGGAAATTTACTAGACCATTATGGGAGGGATGTAATGTGTTATTTACTCAAATCCTTATTGGGATGGTAATGTATTTGGGCAACTCATCGAACTCTCACATGGTAATAAGTATAGGTTGGGATGAGGCATGGGTATTGATCATCAAGAATGATATCTCAGACATAGGAATTTGATGTGAGGAATGTCTTATAGTAATATTAGGTCCTTGGTTATTTATTCTTTTTTTATTTTTATTTTCATATGTGTCTATTTAGCAGAAGATTTTTCTTTCATTACATATACCATAATTTTATTTGTTATCATAAATGACTATTCTTTATTATCTTATTACACTTATGGTCAATTATTGAGTATTATTAGTTGTCACTTGATTTTGACTTATCACTCTCATGTAAAGGATAAAGCATCTCCATTATAACTCTGTAGACCACCACTATAAGCCATTAGATTTTTGAAATTGGCGAGGTTCTCTCGAGGTCACATAAAAACACAATTTTGTTACTATTTTTAATGAGTTGTGCTAATAAATTTCAAAATGTTATCTGAGCCTTTTATTTTATTTTATATTTATATTTTGTATATAGTAGATTAGAGACATAAGAATGTATTAGATCTTGTGATGGATACTGCGATTTTTCATCATGAACAAATATTTTATTAGGTAGGATATGTTACTACGTGTATAATATTATATTTCTTGTCATTCAATGTTATGATTATTTGTGATTTCAATGTATTTTAGAAACATGGGTTTTATCTATTTTTAGTTTATTATGGATTTAACTCTTTGTAATTATGGAAATTATAATCTCACGCATCATTCTTATCATGTTGATATTCTTATGATATGTAGACTTCATAGTGTGTGATCTCACTGGATATGAAGTTTATCTATTTAATGTTTTATTAAGACCAATAATTTAGTTTTTATAAATTACTTCTAGGTGGAATTATAATTATCAAGACTAACAGGTATATACATTTCCTTCTAACTGATGTTCAGGTGGAATATATGGTGATATTCCCAATGGTGATGAAGATCAGGTGATCCGTCAACAAGGGGAAGTTATATTATCATATTGGGTAGGTATAGAAACATGGTGACTAATTATTATACCCCATACATATTTTTTAATTAATTCATGTTATTTAATTTGTAAGTTACAAACTATATGGAATTTTTCCATATATGATGGAAAGAAATTATATCGATCCAAAACATTTGAAATTATTGTTTGACAACGATTTGTAGGATAAATTTTTTTATGTATATGGAACCTAACTATTGAGACTATGATCCTTCAAGGGGGAGTCCCATGTGTAGATGCTCAGTGAGAATCAATTACTAGGTATGAGGATGGATTGGAATTATGTTCTTGATTTATGAGTTACATGTGACACAAGAGTGGGAGTATGTGACTAATTTTTTGACCTTCTATATTGAATAGTAGTTGATTCCCATGGTTTATGGTTAATGAGAGACATAAATTTTGGTCTTTTTGGGAGACCTTTATACCCTTAGTTTCAATAAATAATTTTGTGAGTCTATCAATTATACAATTTTTTGTATACCCATGAAAGGGGTTTTCTGATAATTTTGAGTACCCTAGATGTTGAACGGTATGGTTAGATTCCTTGTGTTCACACTATTCCATAAGATGTGTTATTAGATATGTGGTATAGTTAAGGTTATTAATTGTGTTTTTATAAGAATATTACCTTTGGTGTTAGAGACTTTGGATGTGAGGAAAATAGAGTGTCGTAGCATGCACACTAAATTTGGGGGAGTGGTATTACTTGGTTTTCTATCATACTTTTCTATTTTTGTGATTTAGTATCATAGTGAAGGTATGAATGGATTCTAGTGATTTTGGGATGAATCCCATGAGTCTTCTAAAGGTGTTAGTAACCATCTATGATGTTATGTGCTTGATTTTATAGGGGAGTTCCTAGGGTGCTCTTAGTTGTATGATCCTAACATGTAGAAGTGTAATTTTATGTAAATTTGGTTCATGGGCATTGAAATATGTGAGATGTCAGTCCCCTTTCAGATGACATCAATATAAATTCACTGGTTGTGTGAAACTGAGATGCATGAGGCATGGTTGGATATTGAATTAAGAATGTGAGTCCATTATGTGTATGATGTGACTCAATCGACAATGAGTTTTTTTTAATGATTTTATGGTACAATAAAATTTACCTATTATACTTATATTAAATCATGGTACTATGTATGCATCAAGTACTATCCCTATTAAATTTAAATACCAATGATGGATGAATAGTGTGTTGAGGATTGATGATACTTCTTAATGTTGAAAGGAGTAGTTGATATGTTCTTGGATCAAAATCGTATATTCACCTCTATGGAGATGATTCTATAGAGATAGATTAGGGTGTGATTGCATGGATGGTCTAGGTTGATCTTGGTTAAGCACTAACATGACAGTGATTGTGGCACATATAAAATGACTTGAATTAAATTATGGATAAACTAGATGATGTTCCTCACAAGGAGTGTTATATGCAAGGTCGTATAGTAGGGAGTGACCTAATGTCTTGTTTTGGGGGGTCACCCTCATAATGTATTTGTAATTTTCCATTGTCGTTGACAGAATTTATATGATATCATAATTAGTTATGCATTGGTATTTTGACTTGACTCCTAGGTAAAAGTGAGTTTTCCCATGTCTGACTATTTAATTTGGTGAATGAAAGGATTTTCGTTATGGTGATATAGAATTTGGTTTAGATGTGTGATGATTAGGATGATCATATGGTGGGAAGTTGAGGTTGATGATGAAGTAATCACCCTTATGGTATAAGGGGTTTTGGAGCATGGTACTATTCATTAGAAAATTATTATTTAATGTTGATGTTGTTGAACATGTGGAGATAAACTCATTTGGATTCCTTACTAAACATAAGGTATAATTTGGATATGATATCGAGGGTTTAGGAGTGTCAATTTTTACCTCTGGGTCAATTTTATATGACATTGTAATGCTTTAGATTGAGGTGCATCCATGAATATTGTAAGATAATGATATTTGTTTCAACCAACTGAGAATATAATTATGGATTTTCACAAGAAAAAAGGTACTAACCATGGTGGATGTACTCTAATGATCATATGAGGCCTTTAGGGAAAAATTATTCATGAATAGGTAACTTATAAGTGTTTCAGAAACTGATGATGATATTATATGAGACATATTAGTAATATGATGACTGACTAGTGGGTTTGTTTGTAATTGGAAATGGTGAGTTTGAAACTGCATCGATTAATTTTTTTTTGAATATGATATGTACGTTTTTTAGTAAGAATGGAATTTTTTGTGAAATTTTTTTGTGTCTTTGTTTTTCACGGATACTAGAGGAATGCCTCTTTTAGATTGGGAGGGGGTATTAGATATTTCTTACATAAATTTTATGAGTTTTCAAGTGTGGTATGGGACCACATTGTACATGTTGGTGGACCAAAATATATAAGTATTAACAAAAAAAATTGTTTTTGGATGCACTTTGGATTGAAATTCGATTTCTTGAGAAAATATTTATTCTAGGGAGCACCATGGTTATATTCTTAAATGGGAAATTAAATAGGGGATCCTCATGATAGAAGGATGTCATTGAGAGTTATCTTTATGTTTCAATGATGAATTCAAATGTTGTATCATGTTTCAATGGATTGATTTCCAATTATTGGAATGAGATGTTAAAGGTTTTTATGCATTTGAAGATTGAATATGGTAACTTTTATGGGATTTGACAATCGGGGTAAGATAAGATGTATAATTGGATAATGACCAAGACTACTCAAAGATTAGATTTTTTATATTGGGGAGATTATAATAGATCATTAATATTTAATTATTTTAATTTAAAGATGAATTTGAATTTTCCTTATATGGGAAGAAATATTTCCAAAAATCATTGTGGTATAATGTATTAGGATTTCGAGAAACCTAAATGTGTGTTTTTGTACTTCATTATAATCTCAAGAGTTTGAAAAATGGAATTTAAGGGAAGTTATATAGAATCATATGAGGCCATTATAGCTCATGTTATTTTCTATAGACATTGGCCAACCAGATATAGGCTACATGCTTACCAGTTTCCTTGACAATGGCACTTGTATTCTTTGGGAGGCAACCAGCTAGTCGGTGTAAGATAATTCCAATATTGTGGGATTCAAAGCTTTCAAAATGAAACATTCCCTAAAGTAAATAAAGCGTGGCCAACACATTTTTCATACCCTAACATACCTGTGATAACCTAGGGTGGATCCAACCCCCCCCCTCCATTTCCTCTCTTCTCCCTTGACTAAGTGTATTCTAGGTTTATTTTTTTCATTTCATAGTAATTACATTATACAAAGGTCTATTCATTACCTCTTTTAATGTAATCAAATTTTTCAATTCTTTCAAAATGATATTTTTTTTGATTCAACAGAAGATCATTAAATTAGTAGAACATCAAGGGGCCTTCATTCTTCTTGTGATGAGGGTGTCTCGAGACAACAACTGTAAGTCGTTTCACATCGATTATAAGAAGATAAGTCATGCATAAAATTTTATTAATGATTTTTAATATAATTTATTTTAATTGGTAGTGATTTTTTCCAGAGTGGTTTTAGGGTAAAAACTGGAAACATCAACATGTGGTTAGTCATTACTAAGGAATTCTTCTTGTTTCAATGACAATTTTGGATTTATTATTATCCTAGGGTTAATTTAATATTTAATTATAGTTGTTTATAATTAATTAATAGTAATTCCTTGGTTTGTGGTAGTGACCAAGAGCATATGTGGTAGCTGGTCGATCCATGGAGAGCTTGGGTGAGGATGAGCAATGTGTTTTTGAACATATAGGTTAATTTGAAAAGCTTCAATTAAGATTGGTGGAACATTATACTTTCACTATAGCTAAAATTCATGTTATTTATAGTTCATGTGTATTGTGCGCATTCCTCCAATTTTTTTGACCATTACAAAATTAATTGAGCATAACACTTAATTTAAATTAAATTGATTAATTTACATTGTTTTATTAATATAAATTAAATGGAAATTAAATATATGTTGCTTAACCTAAGTGAAATGTAAAGGATAATGTGTGTAAAGTACCAAGGCCACGAAGGATATTGTGCACTAGCATGATGCCTTGGCTTCCGATGTTCATAAAAAAATTAATTTACTCAAAAAATATAAGTTTCATTAAATTCAATCGGGCATTATTTTCTCAGTTTTCATTAGCTCATATTGGATAGGATAGTTTCATAAAGTGATTAATTTTCTAAAATTAAGTTTAATACCCACTAAAATTTATGTCGTATATATTAAGAATTTTATATATGTCTATAAAAAGAATAAAATTAAAATTTATAGTAAATTTTTATTGATTATTTTTATGAAATTACATGAATTTTTATTTACAAATTATAAGTTTTACATGGAGAATGGGAATTGATAATTATTTAAACATTAAGTTATTTTTTATATTAAAAATAATAATTATACATGATATAATTTTAATGATTTATATATTGATATTTAATGGACATGTATAATGAAATTAATTTTTACAGATGATGGAATTTTTTGTAAATTATTTATCAAAATTAATGGGATGCTTTTTTTTAAATGTATTTTTATACATAATAGAATGTTTGTGATTTTTATGCCTCGGTTAAGGTGGTTAGTATTTTCAAAAAAAAATCCATGTATATAAATTTATATGTGTTATATAATAACTTTTTTCTAATTAATATTGTTAATTTGTATTTATATATATGCTAGGAATTTTTTTTAATTTATAATCTTAAATTATAAGTTTTCATTTGTTCAAATATCATTTTATGCATAGTAGAATTTGAGAAATTTTTAGGTTGAAAATGATGGAATTGGTAAGCTTAAATTAAGTTTTATAATAGCTAACATTTTAATTAACTATATATTTAAATTATAAGATAAACATAATGAATATTAATTTGATGTGTATACTATTTCTTTGGTTTTTTATTTATGTTAAATGAATTTTTATGTTGAAATTAAGTGTTATAAATATTTCAAATTGACTGTTTTTCTTATAGAAATTAAATGGTACTTCGGAATGCATTGAAATGATCCCCCTTAATACTATAAAGTTGGAAGATTGAATGCATCAAAATCATCCATCGATGTGATTATGAATTATGTGGTTTTCATATTAAAATATTTACCCCACTAGGTAATTCATCAGGGGAAATTAAAAAATGTTTTCAAAATTTGCATTACATAAGATAAACAAGTTAATAGTGGAAACAATGGAATCCTCCATAGAAAAAGGTAACTATAATTTAATTTTTATTATTATATTATCTTTTTTTATTATTATATTACATTTTTTCACGTCCCATAAAATTAAAATTTTAATATGTTTAAGGTGTGTTGGTGATGTCCTAGTAAATTGTTTTACTCAAAACTTGTATGAATAATTCATGTGTATTTATAGATCGCATTTTTCCTAAAACAGTTAATGTTAGGGGCTCTATTATAGGTTATGGAGCATTATTTAGATAGATGATGTGATATATAAGAATAATTGGAATAGATCACTCGATTATTTTGTATTACTTTTGGGTAAATTTTATATATTTTAAACCATTAAGTGTCTTTATAGAAATATGAAATATAACTTATATGACAAGGGATAAAATATTAGTATTTATTTCTTGGTATGTGCTTAGATATATTGGATTTAAGACTTCTATGATTTTACTCCATTACATTGATTATTATATAATTTTTCATTCCTAATAGACTAGATTATTATAATAATAATTATTATTATTATTATTGAACATCACTATAGAGTATGATATCTGGTGTAAATATACCCTCATAATTAATGTCTAATACCAAAGAGTTAGTCACCAATATCTATTTATTGGCGATCATGATTGAGGACACATGGAATTCTGGTGTGAAATTAATGTTTTAGATTTATAATGAGATGATACAAATTAACATATTGAACATTACCCAAGATTATCAATGGCCTAAAAAATATCTATACAATCTCATACCTAATTATAAATAAAAAATATGATACTATGATAAAAATGTAACTATATAGTAATTATATTTATTTTCAATTATTTTTCCCATTCCATTCTTCATATAATCATAACACATCTAATGATATGAAGTAATATTTTTTTCTTATTTTGCATGGATCGTTAATAAAATAAGTATTGATATTAATTTTTATTTTACAATATACAAAAAAATGAATCAAATATATTATATTTTCACCTATTTTACCATGTATTTCATCATATTCATTATCTTATCAACATAAAATTAGATTTACAAATTTTAATGATATATTTTTTCATTTTACACTATGTTGTGTCCTTAGAAAAGAAATAATACCACATTTTAATATAAAAACTTTTTTCATTCCTTTTTTATATTTATTGATTTAATGATATATTCCCTTAAAAATGATCATGTAACTAATATATTGAACACAAATTTCTACGGCACATATAGTCTCACTAGATGAGATCACAAGGTGGTATCGGTTGATCATAAATAAGGTATACTCATTATACTATTATGTTTTTGATATTTACTAATAAATAATCATTAATGTTTTAAAAGAGTGATAATGATAACATATATTATATTTTCATCCCAAGGAAGTTGTATTCAAACATTCTTTAACACTATCATATATATTTAACATCATATATTGTATAATTGAATCTCCCAATAACAAATTTTGCATTGAAATTTCCCTACACGACTTTACCTTTTTACCACATTATATAATTATACCATAAATTGATAATATAATTTGTTATTCTAATATAAATAATGACTCGTATTGAATGTATAAATATAAGGATTGAGTTATATTTCACAACTCCACTATCATATAACAAACAAATGTCACTTGTTTTAGGTAAAAAGTGATGAGAGTCACACTCAAAATCAAAACCCTTTAAAAATTAATCTCACTTCAATCATAAAACATTCAAAATTAATGAGATAATGTAATATTTAATGTAAATTCACATATTAAGTTAATCATTTTAAATATAACCATTTCCATTGATCATCTTCTTCTCTAATATGGGAGCTCTATAAATAGACTAACTTCTTGAAATTATTCATTCATTATATATTCTAAGCCATTTTTTCTATCTATTTAATTCCTTATATCATGAAAAATGATCACTCCATGTGTTATCATATATTTTCTCAATCCCTTTATACATTTTTTATTATTTTGAAGGACTGTAGAAAACATTAAATGCAATAAATATACAAGCTATAATTTTCATTTTGGCAATGGTTTGGTTTTTATTGGTGTTTTTGGGAAGTGATTCAATGAAATCTCATTATTATCCTTTGAGATGAATTTGATTTCATTTTGGAAATGGTTTGGTTTTTATTACATAAATCCCACATCAAATTCCATGTAACCAATGTACCATTAAATAATATGAACCATCCTATGATCGTCTATCAGTGTGATGATAACTATGACCTTTTGATGGAAATGAAATTTAATATATGGGTCTTTATTACTTTTCAAAATGTATTTTTATCTTCAATGGTTTTATAAAATCAAAACATTCTGAAAATTACAATTTTTCAGTGTTTTTTGATGTATTTATATAATAGTTTACTAGTCTTCACAAAGTCCTGAAATTTAGTTCTCGATAGAACTCAAAAATAGTTCTATACCTGTTTCAAGGACACCTTTTCTAATTTCGCTGATTTAGTTGTAGTAATTGAAGAAAAAAATATAGGAGAATGTTGAAAAGGGATTCATTCAACCATTGTGTGTCACGCTGAGGTTCACGAATCCTTTTTTTTTAATAAATATGTATCTATTCAATTTTTTGTTGATTAATGATTATAAAAAATGATCAAGATCAAGATCAAGATTCATTTACCCCATATTCATTATTTTTTTGATCATCTACATAGTGATCAATACATTATTATAATTAAAAATAAATAAAATATCATTAATTAATGGTCAACAAAGAATATAAAACCAATTTTAAATTTTGTACAATTTATGGACACTTTGAGTTTTTATTGATTCCATTTAGTCTTAGAAATTCTCCCACTATCATTATGGACCTAAAAAATATAGTCATTTGATAATACCTTGATCAATTTTTGTAAATATTTGTAGATCATATTTTTATATATCCAATGAAAAAGGGCTATCATGAAACAGAATTGATGATTGTACTAAAGAACTTATGGACGGTGATGTTAAAATCAAAATTTACCATGTCAAAATATTTACTTCATAAAGTTTCATTCTTGGGTCATATAATCTCATGTGAGTGTAGTTTTTCAAATCCTTAAAAGGGAGAAGTTATTGATAAATGTTCCTAACCAACCAATATGACTGGTATAATATGTTTTCTTAGATTATCTAGATATTATCGATGCTTTGTGGTGTATTTTTCATGGATGTCAAATACACTCACCATGTTTTCTCAAAAGGGATATGAATTCCTTTAGTAAGATTAATCTAAGGAAAAAATCAAGGAAAAATGATAAGGTTATCGAGAAAACCTATATATACTTTACCCTATAGAGGATAAGGGTTTTTAACTTATATTGGTGTATAAATGAAGTTGTTAGGAATGGTTATCATTAATAATGATATCATTTTAGATTAATCATCATGTCAACTAATGGTTTATGAGAAAAAAATACTAAACACATGATTTGGATATGGAAGTAGTATACTTTCCTCTAGAATATGGAGGAATTATCTTTATGGATAGAGGTGAAATATATATATACTAACTATAAAATATGAAACTGTATATTCATACCGGAAGAGATAAATATGTTCTGGGGAAGATTATTAGAGCTGATTGAAGATTGTGACTTCTCAATGGATTGAAAACATGTAAATTCAAACAAGGTGTCTAATTAATTGACTGTAAAGGATCTTGGAAATTTATCTATAATATGGATTAAAAAAGATCTGATTTTTTTATTTTCAAAAGATGGATATAGAAATCCAAAATGGATGTGAGATATATAATATTTTAAAATTATTTTTCAACTATATATCCATGTGATGATTAAAGAGTCAAAAAAGTTTGATGTGTATCTATAGAAGAAGGTCAAAAATATTACCATGTTCAACCATGATTATGAGGAAAAGATAAGATTCAAAAATTATGTTTGTGTCCCAGTAAACCCATAATTGAAGAAGGATCTTTGTATAAGGCTCACATTTCAATAATCACTATTCATCTTGGAATAATATATATATATATATATATATACATAATATATAATTTTTGGTGGGATAAAATAAAAAGGGATATTGTGAAATATTTTTCTCGATGCTTGGTTTTTCAAAAAGTTAAGGCTCTGAGACAATGTATAAGTGGATGTTACATCCATTACCCATACCATAATGGAAATGTGAAAATAAAACCATGGATTTTATCATTATACTCCACTAATTTTTAAAAAGGAATAATTCTATATGGGTAATAATAGATTTCCATATGAAGTTAGCACACTTTATTTTTATTAGAGAATGTGTTTCTCTAGACCAACTTCCTTCGATATAAATTAATGAAAGTAAAATATTGCATGGAGTACCACATTCTATTAAATTTGATCGAGATCCCATGTTTTCATCAAAGTTCATGAGAAGCTTTTAATAATCATGGATACATAATTGATTTTTGTAAAATATATCATCCTTAGATAAATAGTTAGTCTGAGAGAACCATTCAATTTATAGAGGAAATGTTATGAGTTTTGACTATGATTTCAATGGTGATTTGGATTAAGACCTTCCACTTGTGGAATTTTCTTATAATAATATATTTCACACGAGCATTCAAAAGGCTTACTATGAGTCCCTCTATGAAAGGAAATGCATAACACCATTGTGTTGGGATGAAGTATGATAAAAATATTTATTAAGACATGATATATATAAGGAAATAAAATAAAAGGTAAGTTCTATTCAATATCAAATAATGGTATGTTAGATTTAACAGAAAAGTTACACATGTCATTATCTATGAAATCTATATTTTGATGTTTGTGATATATTGTTTCTAAAAATTTCATAATGGAATAATTTGATGAGGTTTATGAAAAAGGGAAATCTGAATCCTTGGTATATTTCCTCTAATAAGTTTTTGATCATATTAGGATAGTATCATATCCCTTTGTGCTTACACTGAATCTCTCACATGTTCATTATATATTCCATGTATCTCTCTAGGTGATGTACATACATTACAATTCAATCATACTATACTCAGAAGTTATACCAATATATAAATATCAATCTTATAAGGAATAAAAGGTTGTAATTTTATTCCATAGATACAATGTTGTATGAAACCAGACCACTCACATGGCCAACGTTTTTTTGTAGAAATCAAATAATTGAAGAAGATAAATGGGAACCTAAAGATGTGATGATGTTGATGTATCCCTAGTTGTTTTTAATAAAATAATTAATTTTAATAAAATAATTCATTTTATGGGGGGTAGAATGTAACACCACAATATTTAATGAAATTTATTATCTTAAAAAAATTAATTTCCTCGATATCTTGCATAATAAGAAACACTATGTTCAAATGAACCACGATATATTATTAGAATTATAAAATTTAATGTGTTAGTTATCACCAAACAATCGAATTTAGGGGTATGAATATGAATAAATAAGTTATAAAAAAACTTATGGTTTATATATGTATTGATGGGTGATCAATTAATAAAAATTAATATAAAAACATTTAAAAATAAAGAATTAATTTTTAAAAAAAACTAATTTATGTCCAGTGACACATTTTATCTTAATAAATAATTTAAATTATATTTTCGCAATTATATAGATTAATTATATATATTATATATTCAATTTAATTTTTTAACATTCATCTAATATATGTTTTTAATACTGAGGTACGATTAAATTCAGGTTTATATTTAAAAATGTATTTTTCTAAAAAATTTCCACACATATTGCAGTATTATTTTAAAAATAATTTATACAAGTTATAGATATTGAAATTTATAAAATGGATTCAATATATGACATAATCTAGTTTAAATGTAGTAAATAGTTCCATTTTAGTTTTGGTCGATAGGAATAGTATCCACAATAAAAATTATCACCTCAATAATGGGTAAATTGGGATAATCTATGTCAAAACTAAGTGATGAGGCTATAAAATTTCATCCTAACTCGTAAAAAATTATAGACTAAATTTAATTTTTTTAATTTAAACCATTCAATTTAAATGATTCATATACTATTTAATTCAAGATAGTAATAAAATGACTAATATTTATTATTAAATATTTATTATGTGTTCACATATGAAGAAAACTTATGAATGAATCTTAATGAATATTTTGTGGTTAATGTAATTATATTCATTATTGGAATTTACTTTTAAGTACTAGAAATTTTAAGATTACCGTAATATCTTGTACAACTCTTATGAAATATTTCTTCAATTAATAAAGAAATAAAATATAATTTGTTAAAATTATTAAAAGGAACAAAACATGAGGTTGATAATGCGTGACATGAATTTTTTGTAGAATATTTCATATAATTATTTTGTTAAGGGATTACATTTGAACAAAATCATTTTTATGTCTTTTATTTAAATCTAAATGAATATTGTCTAAATTAAGAATAATTATATTTAATGAAAATAATATATTATTAAATTGCGCCAAAATAATAAAAATATGTAAATATATAAATGTGGGTAATATATGGTATAAAACTTTATCCCTATACAATTTATATTCTTTTTTAACCATTTCACATGAGATTTAAGTTTTTATATTTTAATCTCTTATTTAGTTCCAAGAGTGAGAGTATCATCACTTATAAAAGAAAACCACGCCTTTCAGTTCATATCAATAATTTGGGAATTATAGATCAAAACAATATGATAAAATTTCTTCAACAAATCCATAGAAAAATTATATAGATTTTAATCTTCCCAAAAGGCCAACCATATGGACATTAAGAGGAGATCGATGAGAGTTTTTTCAAAGAATAAGTAATCACCTCAATAGATCACTCTCTCTTAAACTAATATTTTAAATAAACTAACTCATTTATACTACTCATAAAATAAAAATATAATAAGAATTAATATACTTATGTTTTATTATTATTATGAAACCACAATTGCCACCATTTTTCTATCAAATGGTAAGTGAATATTTTTCTCGTGTTTACATATGGCTGGTCATCTCAACGTAGTGGTATAAATAATTTTGCATAAAAAAATTTTGGATGGATATTATGGTAGATTAAATGTTTTTATATAATATATATTAAATAATTTTTCTTCCATAGTGATAATATAATATATAACATCTTAACTTCCAACTCTTTTGAAAACGATAACGTTTCTCATGCAAACATATTCACTACCACCGCCATGAAGAGATGTGATTTTTTGTCTTTTCCATTTTATATGGATTTTAATAAGGATAGATTTAACAAATATATATGAAATATATAATATAATATGCATTATTTAATATTGATTTATTACTAAACATTCTTTTATTCCATCTATCGAAAAGTAAAAATAGCGTTCATACATACTTCTGGCCTACAATCTGAATTGTGTAATCCATTTTTATATCTCTATATTTTATGAATAAATATATGTCAATATATAATAAATAATTCTTATATTTATAACATGATTAACATTCTGGATTTGTTGTAATGATTATCAAGCTACACATATAGGATCTACCAAACTAAAAATCTAATTAAAAACAAACCAAACAACACTTATAAATGATTACATAATAAGGAATTATTAATTGAATGAAATTAATATGTTATAAGGGGGATAATATATGAAATTATATGAATGACAATTACTATAGTATATAATTATACTAAAATTTAATTTAATATATAAGAGGATATATAAATTACAAATAAATTCAATCTTGAAGTAAGGGATTTACGTTACAATCAAATTGTTTATTAGGATTGTTTATTATTATCTTTCATGTATTGAAATTTTACAAAATATCTTTTATAAATTCTATTTATCTTTATTCTACTTTTTTTATTTCATTATAATAAAAAATATTATTTTTATTTTCTCACCTTCAGTTCTCAATATACTAAAAATATGTTTTCATAGAAATTGGAATTTCCCTTTCTCATAAGTTATTTTTTTTCATTTTTTATCAATGTTCCAAAACAATATTTAAAAAAATATCATCTTATGATTTTTTAAAGTGCGTTTTTACCCGTGATTTAATTTTTAAAAAGTTGATTAATATGAATCAAGTTATGGTTTTCTAGATGAGGTACTTCTTGAATTTTTACCAAAAATGTGAGAGGACTGTTTTGATTTAATGTATATGAAATGAAAAGAATTTATCATCATAGATACTTAATGTTTTTCAGCTTCCTTTAAAACATTACAACGATATTTTAAAATAAAATTCTATCCATGATATTCAGGATATATTATTATTTTCAATGGTGATTTTCAAACTGGAAATGTTATTTTCCTAAATAAATGTTAAAAATGATGATTTAATGGAATTTTCATATTTGGTAACATCTTTTGATGTTAATTATGCTTTAAAAGGGATTTTATCCAATTATTAGAACCTTATTATGTCTCTATATGGTTTATGTTAGTGATTATGATGATATGATTCTTATGAAACCCTAAACATTTACATGGGTTATGGTATAATGATTTGATGGAATTTTTATGAAACTCATATGATTTTCATGGGTTATTATCTGATGATTCTTTGGGAAACCAATTTATTTTCATGGGTTATGATATGAATACTTTTTTATGATATTTCTGAACACATCTCTATGAATTTTTTATGTGATTATTGGGAGGTATATCTCTCTCCAATGCTTTGGGTATTGATTAATATTACATGAGATAAACATTACTAGAAAAGAAAGTGAACCCAATTTAGTAAGATACTATATCTAATATGGTATTTTGGGAGTGAAACATGGATACTATGATGGTTTTAGGAGTAAAAAAAATCACTATGATTGTATTGAAAATTAGTGTCTATTATTAAAGAAATTATCTTCTATTCTTATGTGAATTCCATAATTCTTTGTATTATTCCATTATTATTGTATCATGGATCATATTATTTGATTCCTTTATGATTCATGTCATATAAAAACCCCTAATCTATTCAATGATATAGGATTATGATTTATAATAAACAGGGTATTTTGTAAAATTTCATGTTCAAGTTACCATATAGGTATCTTTTTATTATCATCTGATCAGTTATATATCACTTATTTAACATTACAGAGCATATATGTACACCCATTTCTATTTTTACTTTCATATGTTATGAGTAACTATTTTATGTATGATTTTTTAGATGGATTCATGATATAATTATCAAATTCGGAGATGATATGGACCTTTTATATACCATGCTTTATTTATCCATGTTTCAAAAGGAAACCGGCCGATATGATACGGGCATGTATCATTATGTTATATAATTAATATTCATCTATTAATATTTAATATCTATGTATGAAAATTATAAGTATGTATATGAGAAATATAATTTTAACGGTATGTTACGACTATTTCCCATCCAGGAATGGAAGTGGGAAAACATTCCCAATGATTTCATTATAAGACTCCACAATACTTTTAAAGGGAACGATTCATATTGGGTTATAGTTCATATCATTATAAAATATGTTCATCCCTTTACCATGATAGATTATTTATCTCTTTAATATCATTCCATGATATAAATTAATGTTATTTTAAGGTTTTATGGAGTATCACATTTAATTGTATCTGGTTGGGAGGTGAGGTTTATCATGAACATCTATAGAAGTCATTAAAATTCTCTAAACTAAGATTAACTACTCCATCTAATACTCATACACACGGTCAGTCTAATAGTACCACTCGATCTCTAGAAGAAATTTTGAGATATTTATCTACTTATTTCAAAGATGTTTTGGATTAATACCTTCATTTGGTGTAATTTTATTACTATAATATCTTTCACATGAGCCTATAGATGACTCCTTATAAATACCTATTTTATAGAAAGTTTATAACTCTAAAATTATGGGATGAATATAGACAAAGAAATATATTGGGGCCGAAGAAATCTATTGAAATGTAATATATTTTTTAAAAATTTTGTAGTAAATCAGGGCATCTCATATTTAACTAAAATGATATGATAAAAATCATCAATTAGTACTATAGTTTGAAATAGATGATAAGGTATTTGTATAGATAACTCTTTAGAGTAATGTTATGATATTTGGAAATATAGGAAATATGAGACAAGTATATATTGATATCTTTAAAGTAATTGATCATATTTGGATGGTAAATTATCACATACATCTTCTACTAAATCTCTCTCAAGTTCTGGATGTGTTCCATGTATTCCTCCGGAGGAAGTAAATACCTAATCCTTTGCATGTATTAAGTATAGAGTTCATAAAACTAATGAAATATCACACTTATGAGAATAATATGGTGGATATTTTTATCACAGAGATAATGTTTTATGATACAAGGAGACTCATCTTGTCAATGTTTTGTGTTGAATCATATATTTGAGGGAGCGATGTCAGAACTCGAAGTTCTAATTATGTATAATTATCATAGATTTTCATGTAAGAAATTAAAAAAATATAGAGAGATAATTTATTTTTACGAGGGTAGAATGAAAAAATAGATAATTTTCTATAATTTTCTCTCTAAATAGTTTTCCTTTATTTGATACCTTTTTAGACAAAAGACTGTGTCTAAATAAACCACAACACAAATATTATTATTTAATGTTAAAGTAATCACCTTTAAATTTTATAAGTGGGTATAAATATAATGAACTAAATTTTAAAAATTTATTATTAATTCATGTTAAAATTTATTAATTTTTAATCAATTTTATGTAAATTAAATTAAATGAATTTTAATGTAAAAATGTTATTTTACCGATAAAATGTTTTTTCTCTCTGCAATTTTTTTTACCATAATATATTAAATTAATCATTATTGATGAATGATGTTAATGAAATTTATATATTATTTTTTAAATAATTTATATAATATATATCTAATAGTTTTTACTATCCATGTAATAAGAATAAATCTTGTCTTATGCATAAAAATGCATTTCTCTAAAAATGGTTTTCGTTACAGTTGTCGGACTTATTTTAAAATAAATACAATTCATATATAAAAATTAAATTTTATTAAATGAATTTTATTTTTTAATCCACATATAAAATATAATTTAATAGGTTCAACATAATTTTATTTCATTACAAATAGTAACCATGAAAAAGATTTTAGATGTCGGTAAAAGAGGAAAAACTCAGATAAAACAATGGGGTAAAGCATTAAAATCTCTCTAATATTTTTATTTTCCCTATTTTATGATATTTTTAGACCAAATATATATTTAAAGAGTTAAAAATGTATTTTAAGTCATTATTTAAATATTTTTAACACAATATTATCTTTTTTAAGGATACATTTTTATTCAAATTTAAATCATTTTTGAATCATTATATTTATTTGTTTTGATTGATGATTCCATTCATTATTAAATTTTACCATAAATTTTAAATCCATAAAAATATTATTATTTAAACAAAAAAATAATTAAAAACAACTTATTTATATATTTCATGTTTAAATAATTTTTACTCTTAAATCAAGTATTTTATAACCCTTTTTTGTATATTTAATGTACTTATCTTAAAAGTAACTTTTTACACCTATAAAAATTGAATATTTTAAATTGATTAAAAATTGGTAAAAATTAAATAAAACATTATTTAAATTTTCCCTATTATTGTTTCATATAATTCAGTTATCATGATAAAAATTAATGGTATAATGATTAAGGTTAAAATGGTATTAAAGTGTTATAAGTAGAAGATAAGGATAATATTTTAAACAAAACTTATCCAAATGTGATTTATAGATTATATTTACTCCTTGTAACATATTATACTATATTTTTTGGTGGCTTTGTTCAAACATACATGTTAATGTGGTATATAATATTTATTTTTTTATGTATTTTCAAGTGTTTCGTTTCCATCAATATTAAAGTGGAACCTCCTATTGTTCATTATTCACTATGTTTAAGCCTTATATATCATTCAATACCTAACCTAATACCTTTATATATTTCTTACACACATTATATAGATTCTCATATATCAAAAATGCTATCTTTTCAAGGATTTTGTTTTAATATAAAAGAGTTTTCTCAATAAATATATATGACTCTTAAACACTCACACTAAATATTATTTATTTTAATACCACTTTTAAATCAATGGTATTCATTACAAAATAATTAATTCGTTATATTAAATATAACCAATTGTTGTTATGATTATAGATCAACCATTATAAACAAACATTCAGTAAATGTGAAATGCATATATCATTAGTGTGTATGTGTGGACTACCACATGTACAAATTGATGCGTTTTTTTCAAAAACCACTTAAAATTGGTAGTTATAATGATGGATTTACTCAATATAGATGAAATTTATTTTGATATTTTTATTTTTTAAAGGATAATTAGTATTTAATTTTTTTCATATAATCTATTGAAAATTGGAAACATCACTCATGCATACGTATGGACGACCGTCTCCAAGAAGTGATGTAATTCATTTTTAATAACCTCTTTATATGAATAGTTATAAAAATGCACATAATGATTATATATGATATTCATGAAATTATTAAAAAAAATTAGATGATGGAATCATGATCAATTTACAGTGACAAATACTTATAAAATAAAACATTATTAAAATTAAGAAATTGTCACTCGAAATAGTGATTTTCTTTAATAATTAATAATAAACAAGTTATAATATTCTATAAGTAAATAATATCTTGTATGATTTGCATGAATATGTAAATGAAGTAGATTTATAATATATCTATATTTATTTTAAAGTATTTTTTAATTAATAATAACAAGGATAATACTATAGGTAATAATTTATGCTCAAATCTCATTTCTTTCTAGTATTATCTATTCTGAATTCCCAATGATGGGAATTATATATATATATTATCCAATTAATCCAATACATTTTATTATCCATTTTTTGTTCTTATAATTTTAATTTTTTACTCCCAAAATTTTCTCTTTCTTATAAAGAATTATTGATTATATGTTTGTAACGGAAATCTGACCTTATTTCCTCTTTCGTGATGAAATATTAATTCTTTTCCAAAATTCATCAAAATTATTTTATATAAATTATTACATATAAATGTAATGTTGTACAATATTTATTTTCACTACCTTCTACTTTTTCACAAATGTTTAAAACAAATTCATTCCAAAAAAATCTAAATAAGTAATTTTTTTATTATATTTGTTGAAAGGAATGTTTTCATTTCTTATATACAACATGAATTAATTTTACCACCATAATAGAAAATATTTCATTTTATGCGTCCATAAAAAATTTCAAGTATTATTTTAAATGAAAATTTTTATTTAAATTCTATGGTAATTTTTCGTTAAATTTTTCCCAATTAAAAATAATATTTTCTCATGTTTTCATAGGAATGTTTTAATGATATTTTAAAGGAAATTTTAATTTATTTCATAAAAATGTAAGTATTTCTATAAATAATTAGGGATGTGATTTAATTATAAAACCTATATTATTTCTATTAATGGATTATGAGGATAATGATTTAATAATTGTCTTGTGATAATTGTTTATTTACAATGGGTTAATTTTTTAATGATGAAATATTTATAAAAGATTTTTATTTTCCTTGTGTTATTATATGATGTAGTGATGTAAGTTTTTGCAAGATATTTTTATTTAAATATATTGTGATATAATTAATTAATGAATGTTTTATCATCTTGTTTCACTCTTATGTTTGGTTCTCATAATATAATGGGTGGTTCTATAATAAACCTTTATTTATTTGAGTAAATTCGTTTATATCATGATATAATTACCGGACACAAGATGATGTGATCAATCCACTTTGGAAAATATGTTGTCACTCTTTATCTACAATGATATGGGAAACAATTAGTGATGCATCATATGTAAAGATATGTGAAATATGAGTTCATTTCTAATCCACTATGATATGGTGGTCTCATTAGTTATACATACATCTGAAGTAGTTTTTATGACTATGATGGTGCCACAATATTATGTAATTTTTTTATGATTATTATTTAAACTTATTGTTCGTGATATAATTATAATGATTTCTCACTCTCTTTTTTTGAAATGATATTGCATTATTCCGTTACTTTTTTTATGATCTCTGATATATTGGGTATGAAATTTGAATGTTATGATCATGACAGAATAAACTAATCTTTATGTTATAGATACTTATTTTTGCTAATTGATATATCCCATATTTACCTTTAATAAGCACCAAAGTTCACCCTTTATTATATTTCCATTCCTCATGTTTTGATGATTTTTTCTAATAGGGTATATCAAATAACAGAATAATGTGAGATGACATTTACAATAGATGTTGAAGATCGATCATAAAATAAGTTGTCTATGCATCAAGACACCAAGTACACTATATATTTTATGGTTTTTTGGTGTGAAATGTTATTAGATGTATTTAATATCATATAAAAGGATGTAATATTTATATTCCAAATGTGTGTGTTTCTTCAGGGGTGGTTTTTTATTCAACCCTATGATAATTCCCATTATTAATAATTACATAATTATTATTTGTCATTATATTAAATGACTTTTCATTAATGAAAAATTGGATACTGCAATTAATTGTGTATGATGGATACCTAATTGATCATTATCATAAGTGTATTGATTTTTTTAGTTTTTTTCTCATAGATTATAGGTCATAGGTCTGTAAATTTTGATATTATTTTGATGGTTAGTTATTTTATAAAATTTAATATTAAAATAACTATTATTTATTATTTTCTTCTAATAAATGGGTACCCCTAGTTATGATTTCTTTCTTAAAATAAGGGAGACTAATTATTCATCAATTGAGTTAGTGAGATTTTGGATTTATATCTCTACTAGTATAATGGATATATCATTTATGGATCATTAAATCGTCATAAATATATATTATTAACATATTGAATTATTTATTGGACTTCATTGGTATGTTCTTGGGTGCTTGATGCATTTTATAAACCCACTTAATGTTATGTTAGTGTTATTAAACTGCATATATGGTGATGTTTTTTTGTTTTTATAGTATTTATTACTCATTTATTAAATTGTTTTTTAAATTTTTATTTTATCATTGGTTTAGAAGGAATGATGAAAACAATGGTTTTTATTATATATTTATAGATATAATTATAAATTTACATAAATATTAAATTTTATAACTAGGATGTTGTTTTATCATATTAATGATAATGTGTAGAATATTTACAGACATCCTAATCTGTTTATACACACTCCCCATATAAACAACTTTGTTGTGATTTCATTTTTCTAATAATGACTTACCATGTTAGAATATAATGATATTATCTATTCATCTGTTTTAGACTACGGGCTTGTATGTATCACTATGTAAGAGGTGGAAAATAAAGGCGATCATACTTTAAGAGGAGATAGTTGGTAATTAAATTTGTTTCCATATTTTGATATGTATATAAGTATCATAATATCATAATTATACTTTTTTATTCATACATTATGTCATGTACTTATTCAATGAAATTTTTATTTTCAAATATTGGTGTTCATTTTATTAGATATTAAATTTTACTTTATTTCATGTTTCATGTGAATTTCACATGTGGAATGGAAATCCATACATATGGGGGTTTAATATAGATTTTTTTGTCAAAATAATTTATTTCCAATTTATTATTATATTAGGTTGAAACATTCTCATTTCGTAGGTTTAAAACCCTTTGAACTTATTTCAGTATATGAAGATTGATAATTCATTATATGTTTTTGGTTATCTAATTTCTGTATTCTTATCAAATCAATAGGTTGGTAAGATAAAACATTTTATCAAATCATGAAATGGTAGTTTATTTAGTGGTATATAGAGGAAGGAAATTAAAAAATTGGTAAGTAACACATAAATAGACATAATCAACCCACTTATTTAAGGAGATGATGGTATTATGGATTCTAACAAATTTCTAAGGTTAAACAAAATTTTCAAAAGTTTTACCTTAATTTATTTTCATGATGAATTTTATTGAAAACTTATTTTCATGGAAAATAGTGTTATTTTTTCCATTCATAAAATATTATTTGCATTGATTAGAAACTAAATAATAATTATATTTATTTCCTGAATAGTTGTTAATAATTATCTAATTGATGAGAATATATCGGGATGAGTGTTTCCTATGTTTTCTTTAGGTTGTTTTATATATGAATATATTAAGTGATTGATTTATTGATTTATGAATTGATATGTTAGAAGGTATTTATTTAATATACTATTTATATAATGTTGATTAAAAAATTATATTGAATATATCTTGGGGATTAATTATTTTTTAACTAAAATTTATTCTAAAGTCATAATTAAATTTATTATTGAATTTATTTTTTAAAAAATTATTTGTATAATTGAATGATGTTTCCAAATGATTCCCTTTAAATTCAGTGATTTTAATGTTGTTTTTCAATTTGGTATATATGATTTATTGTAAATTTGAAAATTGGTATTTTATTTTGAAAATGAAGTGATTATGTATTTTAAGAAAATTTTTAAAAAGTTATATGATATGAATTTAATAAATTAAAACTATATATCTTCTATAATATTTGATATATTATATTTTATACATTGAATATTGTTGAATAATTTTATACATATATTTTTAGTACTGAATTGTGTTATGAATTATATATTAGGTAATAATAAGTATTGAATATAATATGTTTTTGTTCTTGTGGGACTTGATATTTTCCAACTTGAAGTTTTAAAATTGGATTCCCAACAAGATAACTTAAAATTCATAAAATAGCCACATTACCTATTTTAAAATTTCAATTATAGTGGTGATTAATTTTTCCCTGGGTTTTCAGTCAAATATATTGTTTTTTGTTTTATTGATATGATAATTCAATATCTATATTTTTTTTATTGAATATTTTTTTTGGAAATAAATAAGAACATTTTGAATACTCTTTTACTTACATTTTATTTCATTTAATTTTGTGAACATTAGTAAAAGGATTCATTAACCAATAGTCAAGTTATCTTTTTTTAATGAAAGGATGTTTTTTAAAACAAATTATTCCATAAGGTATGATTCAAAATAATTTCACATGTTATTTAAATATCAATATATTTTTAGTATACATAAGATAAATAATTTTATTTTAGTAATGAGTGTATTGATTTTCATAGTTTCTAAAGAACAAATAATTTGGTTTTGTGAGTTAAATTTGATGTTATTATTACTCAGTGATTAAAAATTTAAAAATTTCATTACTAACATGGTGTTTATAAATGAATTTTAGAATATTTTTTTAATTGATTATATTTTCAATAAATAATTTTTACCCTAGTTATATTTTTTTATAATATAATTTATTTTTTATCCATTGACTAATGAAAAACATTAGTATCCAATAATAAATCTTATATTATTTTTAAAATATATAAATGTGATCAATTTTGAAATTAATTTCAATTTATTAATTATGTATAGAAATCATTTTGGTATTTTCATTAAATGACAAACATAAATAACATTATTTTATTATTTCTAATATGTTTTATAACATCTATTATGTTAACATTTGAAAGATATATATATTTCATATATTTCTTGTTATGTTTTTAGATAAAATTTCAAAATATATGTAAAAAATAATTTTTCTATATATAATGTAATTGACATTATCTATTTTATTTATATATACTCATGTTTAAATTATTTTATGGAAATGAAAAATGATATTTTTTTAATATTCTTATATTTAAAATAATTATATATTATTTTATTTAAAACATCTACAGTAAATGATTTTTGTTGTATTTTTGAAATGTTTTTGTTCTATGTGGGATTATATTGTAAAATAAAATAGCTTAATTTTCATAAATTACTTTGAAAAATTATTTTAATGATAAATTGTTCCTAAATAATATAGTTATAACATTTGTTATATGTATATTTATATTTTTTATCCTGGCTTACTTGACTATAAAGAATTGGTTTTGATAAAAATATAACTTATGTAATAGGTACATAATATTGTGAATTATTTTAATGGTGTGTTTTGTAATTTGTATAGTATTAAATGACTTCAAAATTCATACTAAAGAGGACAAAATCCTATTTTAAAAAATAAAGAACTTTTTGTATTTATTTTATAATTATTTTCATGATAATTATTATTATTTTAAACAATTAGGAACTAAAATTAATTAAAATATATATTTAAAAATCGTAAATGGAAATTTATATAAAACTGATTTAATTTGAGTTATATTGCATACCTTTTTAAAAAATTTGGATTAAATGGTTCCTTTTACTTAAAGTGGGTGTGTTTTATTTTAAATATGGTTTGAGGATTTGGAATTTGTTTGAATAATTATACATTTTTTTAAAAACATAATTATATTGGTCTAGCTCTATCTCCCCTTATATGAAATTCAGTTTTTTGTTTCAATATTTTTTTGGGTAGATTATTATAGATCTAATAATATTATAAATCATTAAAATCGTTAGTAGAAAAATCATTCTACATATTTTTATTTTTTTGGCATGGTTAAATTTTTTAAAATGTAGTTGTATAGAACTATATGTGAGTTTAAAATGATTAGTTATTTACAACTTATAATTGGTTTTATGACATGATTAAATTGATTGAAAATATAAAAATGTTTCTTGTATTGGACTATATATTATGGTTAACGATTGTTAGTTTTTTTATTAATAATAAAAATTTAATAAATGATTTTAAAATTTAAAGAACATCTGTTTTGTATGTTGATTGGAATTTGGATATGCATTTAAATTTCTATTAATGAATTTTCATATATGGTGGATAATTAATTACGTAAAATATATCATGGTATTTCTTTTTCATTTGATCAATTTTTATACTTAGGTTTTTATGTTTTCAATGGAATATGATATAATAAATTTTTTTATTTAAAACAAACTATATTTGGATAATTAATTAAATTTAATTATTAATAATATGGTTATCACTACATAAATAAAAGGTTCAAGCATTCTGTTTGGTGAATGTTGGAGTTATAGTAAACTAAATAAGGGAATAATAATTTAATTTATAGTTATTACTTGAATAAAATAATCTGAATAATTTATTTAATAAATAAAAAATCATATATACATGTTACTGAAGTCTTATGTTATGTTTATATTAGTATAAATGTTATATATAAAATATTATACCACAAAATATTTACATTTTCTAGATTAATCTACTATAAAACTATCAACATAAAATAAAATAATAAAATTCTCTAAAATGAAGTAAAATTATTTAAATGATTGATAATTAGAAGGATATTAATTTAATATAAACCAAATTAATTAAAACATCAAGAGAATATAAAAAAAGTGTTAGAGTGGTGTTAGATGTCTATTGGAATCATATCTTTTTACAGAAGTTATTATAACATTTATATTGTTGTAGTCAACAAATAAGGGAGGAAACCATTGTGATGAAATAATTTATTAATACTTTTTATTAGATTTTTTATTACCTTATATATCTCATGATTACATGTACAACAGTTTTGGTTCCAACTCTTGTATTTTTTTTGTACACTACACCCAAAACTATTCATTTACCGATTTTATAAATCTTTTTTAATGAATTTTTTTTTGGACTAATTACCCAATTACCTCAGATCATTATATCAAATAAGTCTTTTGGAAAATGAATTAATACTAATCATATTTAATAAAAAAATATTTCTCATAACTATTATGTGCATACGGATATTTATAATGATATTTCATTCCTAATTTATAGATAATAAAGAATTTCCTTTGATTATAAAACATGTATCCCTATTAATAGAATTTTGTTGATATAAGGATTTCTCATATAGAATCCCCTTTTACATCATTACTCTTCTATTAAATATTTCTTTGAAAAATTTTATTTTTAATCTATATTATTTTTTATATTTTACACTTTGTTTTAAATCCCAAATTATTATTTATCTACTACATTACATGAATTTCAAACCATCACAATTTTACACCTCCGATTCTTCTTTTCTTTTTATTATTTTTATTTTTTTATCATATATCTAGTTTTAAAAACTATAGTTCAGCCCTCACAAAGCTATAATATTAGTAAAATATTTTAAATTGGATCTTTTCACTAATATTTTCCTTATATAATAATATATTAGATAAAATTTCATATAAGGGAAAATATTTTTCTAAGATGACATGAAAATTTAAACTGGAATTTACAAACTGCATTTTGATGAAACAAATTATGACTATTATAGTAATATTGTGGAAAATTACATTATCAGTGTTATAGTGGATAATTAATTGATGATACTAAGGGAATAAAAGTTTCCAGTTATTAATGTTACTATAGATGAATATTTTATCGTTCTGTTAAATTATATATTTTGAAAATTATTGTTATATTCAATGAATTAAAATATATATAGAAATATTTAAGCATGGAAGAAAAATAACATAAAATTTAAGAATCTGGTATGGAAAGATGGGTTACACTCTAAGGGTTGTGAGCAATGAATAGAGATATATAGATAAAGAGTGGAGAAGTGTTGTGTATTGTTCTATCTATTTTTCCATTATGAAACGAAACATATATAACCTTTATACTTGACATAGCTAGGGTGTGGAGGTGTTTTATGAAACATTGAATGTCAGGATGGAATTCCGAATGTTTTTTTAATTTCCCCACAGCTACGATGTGTTATCCAGACTAAGTCATTGACTCTCGAAGGGTTTTTTTAAGTGGCCCTTCCATTTTTTACATTCCCATTCCTTTCATAAGGTTTGTGGAATAATCCATTTATTTTCAGTTGAGTCATGCAACATTGTTTTTCCTCATACATAAGGGTGTTTTACCTAGTTTTTTATAATTTCAATGTGAACCATACTATGCTTCTCATATGTGGCTTTGACCAGGCTCACTCTAATGTGGCCTCTCCCCTTGCATCATTTTCCATCCTATTTTTAGAAACTATATGTCATCATGTGTATTACTTTTATGTGATGTGATGTTTTCCCAAATGCCTATAAAAACCAGAACGCTCTAAAACCCTATGTTTCATCTATTTTTTATTTTGATTCTTATGAATCCCATGTGATAACCTCGAAGGTATTATGTCCCTCTATTTTGAATTTTAACGCCAAATATGGGATATTAATCCTTAGTGGTTTTAGTTGAGTTCCAATTTTTTTACCATTGATTTTTCTCTCAGACCTTCATTCATAGAAGTCTACATTCATTGTGACTTTTTTTATTGTGATACATTGATAAGGTGATAATGTGGGTTGGTTTGTTCTATGTTGAAATTTGAGTTTTAATTTGTAACATGTAGGATCCTGACTATATTATGTGGTATGTATCCATTAATTTTTGGATTAAAATCACCCATTAATCCCTATGAATGATCCTTACAGTTTAGGGAAGGGTTTGGGATTATCCAAGGAGTTTTTAAAGCCTGAATATCTGGCATTAAGATGAAACAATAGAGTATAATTGTAAGTTCTTGTTCTGGGATAACCAGGCACAAAAAACTTTCCATCCTAATGAGGGATTCACATGTTTTTTATGAATTCTTAAAGGGAGGATTAGACTGTGTGAGACAGAGACCGAGGCTGAATATTTGTTGAGCATGGTTTCTCTAACTATGAACTATAGGACTTTTAGGGTGTGCTCCCTGGGTACTAAAGTTTACACGATTGGTGCACAGTGTGTCTAACAATGCAGAAAAAATATGATGCCACTTAAAAGTTGAAAAGTACATTTTTTAGGTTAATGAATTTATATGTATTCACCCATTTTCCCCTCTCATTTACAAAACATTATAAACCTCTCCTCCAATGATGCCTCCTTATTTCGTTATGTTTATATGGGTGGTATCTCTTCTATCTGAACACAGAATATCTCATCATTGGTCTCGTTGGATATCCATTGAAAATAGATATATTCCTCTATTGTTTATGATCTCTAAACTCAGTATATATAGAGTTATTTTGGTGCAATCTCATATTCCCTATTTTAGGTTATTTCTTCGCTTTCTCTATTTATTCTATTCTAGCCTGGATTAGATACCAACAACAAAATTGGAGTTAACTACCAAGCTAACGTAGGTGGTCTAACACATTTCCATAATAAATCTTAAATTAAATGGTTAATTGTTACCTATATGTACCATGCGAACAATTTATAATTCATTATTAGTTATGGATATAGAATTGAACTTTCTATTTGGGTGTGTTACTAAATTTGATAAAACCACGATAGTTTCCAATGATTTTATTCACCTTTTAAGTAGTTTTATTTTACCCCCAACATATGGGATGTTAAATGAATTCAATGAAATTTTAAATGAATTTAAAAAAGTGGGAATGGAAGACCATTCCCCATGAATTGTTCTATTATACATTCTCACATAGGCTTCAAATGTTCTTAATAATATATTCCCAAGTTACCTGAATGATAGAATTCATGGAAGGACAGGCCTTTTAAACCTATTTTATGTTTTTTGGAACCTTCTATGGTGACTTAAATTATTCATAAATTTTATTACCAGATAAATTAAATGTAAACATTAATGTTATGGTTAGTCTTTGGTCCCATGATCATTAATATTCCCTAGACTTGAGTGAGAGATGGGTTCCAACTCAGAATTCCATAAATGGACTCTTTGGGGTTTATTGAGTAAATGGATGTAATGAAATATTCATTATCCATTAGGGGTTAGACAGTCGTTTTCATATGACACCATGGATGCACTCACATGGAACCATGATTATATATTCTTGATGTATAATTTGTCACCCTTTGTTAACTACCAAGGACGGACTCAAACAAATGGTTATTGTAAATTCCATTACTGATACATGGACTCCCTCTGTGGAAATCCAAGGAAGAACGTAGAGAGAATATTTTTTTATCTTCCAGGAGTGAAACTTGGGATCCATATATAAACCACCATGAATTGAGTCAGAGGTAGTATACCTTATACCCAACCTAGAGTGGTACAAGTGTTCTTATAAGGAATGCCATGGAAGGGGTATTATGTTTATGGGTTCATGTTATACCTTTAGGAATAGCAAGGTACTGATTTAGAAATGACAAGTATTATTTCAATTTCAATTAAATTATGAAATGAATTTGTTATATGATGCATCTACAAATCCAAATCTGAATCATGGATTTAGTTAGAGAATTAATTTATTAGGGACATAAAATACATGTCTTTTGGGATATTATTACATGTGATAATTGAGTTATGATCTCGGTCCTGAGGATTTTTTATAAATTAAATTATGATTGATTTATCCAGTATAGATATTCTAGGTTATGATGAACTAGGAAGTAGAGGACGAGTATTCATTGGGAACACAAAACTATGTGGGTTATTTATTACAACAATTCATCTCTTGTATTTATTTTTATCATCACTATGTTTATTATATTTTCATAATCTGGTTGGAATTAGAAACCATTTGTGGTGGAATAGTGATTTAATCTCACACACTAATCGGGCCATTGTTTGGTACCTGGATAGGATTAATTAATGAAATTAGGGAAAATGGTAAGCTACATATTGTGGATGCTTTATTGCTATGCCAGAATAATGTATGGGGAAGAGGATTGAACCTATGGTTGATATACTAAAAGATATAGCCTTGGGTATTTTCATAATTTATGTATATCTTGTTGTGTATGGTTCTTCCCCTAATCCCCAAGTATTTACATTTTTTTATAGCATGTCATGATCATCATTTTTATATAAAAATGATGGATGTGACCACTTAGTTATTTATATTGTATATTTTTATTATTAGTCCATTCCAATATCTTTATGTTGTACCAATTATATTATAAGATTGTACATCTATGATACACTCTAATCATGAGGGTATAGTCTCCCCACTTTTTCCACCATGGATCCTCACTTCCTATCAAAAAACACTAGTACAAGGGGAGGCATTATTGAGTTCATTTGGCCAACCAATATTGATTACTTTTGAGTGATCTGTGTATAGGATGTCTGAAAATTGTATCATAGGGTGTTTCTTTTCTTGATTTTTTATGACTTGGTAACAGGAATGGTAGAAAGGATAAATATGTCATGTCGAGATCTGCTCAAGGGATTATTCATAGGATTAGTTAATCTATATATACAGAAAATCCAAATTACCTAGGATGAGACATATCTTTTTCAATTGTTCTTATTACAGCTTCCATTTATTTCACCAACACATGATTTAATTGATGTTTGATGTTCTTAATGACTATGTATTTTTACCCTTGTCCAATATGGAAAGGAAATATTTCGTCATGCATTATCATAGTATCTTTAGGACTTATATGTTATTCATTTTCCATAAAATGTTTTTATTACTACATGTATTTCATGCAGTATATTTTCGTTCCTTTATTTCCATGTCCATGAAATTGTTCTAAAATTTCATATTGGAGATGGTTAATAATTGGTTGATATTAAATAAATGAAACTCTAGATTTTTAATGGTAATGTGAATTTATAAATTTTTAATGAAAACCCATCGAATTGTATCTATATATATATATATATGAATTTGAGATTATGAACTGCTATGTTTAAGATTTTAATTGAAACAGTCGCTATTAAATTGTGAATATAATTTAAATAAAATGGTTTTTTACTCTACAACATGAAATTGAAACTCTTTATAATGGGACCTTTAGATTATAGAGAAGAACTTGAACCTCACCGAACCTTAGTCATGGGAAGTATGCAGTGTATCGTGCTTTTCCTATAATACATATAATGCATGGACCTAAATTTAAGTGATTAAAGAAGGGTGTGACTCTTATATGTGAAGATTTGTACCTATCCTATTCTTATATTTATGATATTGATGATTATTATATCTTTTATTAAGTCGCGTTTCTGGAATTTATAGAGACCATCAACCATGAGAATCCAACATCATGTGATAGGAGTGTGGAAATTACCATGGTTTAGGGATGGTGATCCATAGCTCACCATTAGATCCTCTAGTAGTTCCACTTTTTGTATCATAAGTTATTACTGATATTTGCATCATTGTTGAGTTTTATTAGGGTTTTTTATGACTTACGAAAAAAAATTATAGAGCCCAATGACACAACATAACTATGAAAGAGTTGAAACGTGAGTTGCAGCAGCAGGATAACCCATGTTTTTGGGATATGGTTGAGAATATGCTATAGATTCATAGCTATAGGACATGATATAAATTATAAATTAACATGATACACCTCCCGATAGGAGAGTAATGATTTCAATGAATTTGATTCAAGATTCCCTCAAGATATAGTGGGATGTTATTACCCAGATATTACATCATTGGGATATTTCTTAGAAGTATTTCCATATGGCCATATATGATTATTATTATCATAAGACATTGAGGGATGATAGATATTGGGTTTTTATACACATAGAGAATGGAATTTTATCAGTCATGTAATATTCTTCAAATTTCAAGGAGCACCAATGTTCCAACTAATTTTATTATCTAGAAACATACCTAAATCTATGCAATTTGAAGATGGTCTCATGTATGACATCTGATCATAGTTGAATGTCTTCCATATTATTACCATATCTATAATATTGAATCACGATATTATCATGGATCATATGAAAATGGAGGATGGGGTTGTGATCCAGAGTAGTTGGGAACCTAGATATAGAAATACATCGATGAATTATAAAAATCATTTTTTAGAGATTTAAAATGGTGATATTTGTATCTAGGGTGAAAATTCAGGTAGTCATTTGAGGATCCATTAGTTCATTAGACTGGGATATACGAAACCCCAATGTACCCGAGACTAATTCGATTGATGGTCTTATTTAAACATAGACAACATATATTGTTTTTCATAGAATCCTTTTTCTTATCTAGTTATAGAGGTTTTTCACGAGAATCAAATTCATGGGCGAGGTCAAAATATTCTCATCAAGCTATATGATAAAATATGGTTGGATGATACGGATGAGATGGTGGTCATGGTGGGCGTTGCCAGAAACTAGAGATATATTTCTTGGAAAGGGGACCTTCTAAGAATATAATGACTATATCTCATGGCCATAGATTGGTCCAGATTTATGTAGGTAAATATATACATAAGGAGAAGAGTGTTGAGAATTCTACCATGATAGGTACTATCATTGTCATCTATACATTTCAATCTTCTCTTTTCAAAGTATGTTCTTCTTGTTCATTCAAATATGTGCCTGTTGTGGAGGTTCTTGGGCTTGATGTTCAGTTTTCTTATAGAATAATGAATCTTGATGCTCTATTTGGAATTCAATTAGACAGTGCATGTTAGTGCCATGATTGTCCCCTTGAGAATGGTGGGTGTCTATTTGTATGTGACATTTTTTACTTGAGAATACTATATTTGATATCATTCTTGGGATGGATTTTTTTGCTCCCAATCATGTTTTTTTATAAAATAGGTTCGATAGGATGTCCATAAGAGACGAGATATACTCAAGCATTATTGGTTATATGGGATTGCAGCCCATATTTCTAGCTTATATCTTGATGAATGGGAAAAGTGTTAGGTATTTTTTCATCCAGTGGTAAATCATTATAAGGAATTTTTCCCAAATGAATTTTTAAAACTCCCTCTTTAGATAGAGGTTGGTTTTTTCATCGATCATCTGTCTAGAGATACACTAGAAGTTATCCCTCCTTATAGGATGGATAATATTAAATTATATGAGGTCCAAAGGCAGCTAAAGGATTTGGAAGCTAAGGGATTTATATTACCTAGTCATTTAGCATGGGTTTTCCCATACATTTTCTTCCATGGAGGTAGACAATACTCGTCGTATTTTCTTGTATTAACATCGATTAAACCTACACAATTTTATGAATTGGTAACCATTTCTTCATATAGATGATATCTTCGACTAGTTAATAAGGGAAAGGGTAATCCCTATGTTTTATCTGATATCTATTTATTATATGTTTTGTGTTTTACAGTCAGCTATACCACATAGATAATTCCATAATAGTTATCTCTTATTTGAGTATTTGGTCATTCCATTAGGTCTTAGGAACACACTAGTAGTTTTCAAGGAATTGATGACCAAGTTTTCTATCGATATCTGGATTCCTTTAATTTTGGTATTCATGGAAGATATCTTGTTGTATTATAACACTCCCCATGACCATGAAAAACAACTTGTGATCATAATAGATACAGTAAGAGAGCATCAATTATATTATAATCTAACAAATTTTAACTTTTTTATTGATACGTATCAATTCCTTTTTCATATTATCTAAGAGACATGAGTATCAGTTGACCTAGAGAAGGTGAGATATGTAGTTTTCAGGGGTTTCCCCTGAATGTATTATGTATATAGTTTATTGCAGATATATTGTTATTAAATATCCTTCATTTATGACTTATCATTCATATCAGCAACTCTTATGGGCTTTAGATTGAAGGGCTTGATGTTTATATGGTCTGAAGCCTATGAGATGGCCTTTCAAGAGCTAAAATGGAGATTGACTTCAGTATCAATCCTAATTCATCTGGATTTGTGTAGAATCTATAGAGATTATTGTGAGGTATCATGAATCCTGATATGATTAGTTCCAATGTATGATTAGTGAGTCATGGAATATGAGTCCTTTCAGTTGAGTCTAAAAGAGAGGAACTATAAGATACATGATTTCTTATTAGTCTTTGTTCTTCATGACATTAAATAGTGGAGACATCATTTAATAGGCGAGAACTTTTTGGTGTATATTGACCACAAAATCCTCAGGTACATATTTAGAGTATGTGAATTGAATCTCAGAAAATGAAGGTGGGTTAAATATCTAAATTACCTTGATTGTGAGATTGTCTATTACCCTAATAAGGAAAGTGCAGTTGCTAACAACATGAGAATGAGGACTTAGAAACATGTAGTTCAGGAGACCAATAGTGATTTGATGCTTATGTAATGGTTTTTTGAGATGAAAATAGCAATTTAGAACCATCCTAAATAGTATTTAAATTATTCATTATCTATTACCTCTTCAACTTATGAGATATTGAAGAAGATATATCTTTCTTATTCTGAGTCATCATCCTATGAGAGGGCATTGAAAGTGAGGACCCACCACCTGATTCGATCATTGATGGGGGAAATATCATGTGGATCCATTAATGTGTATTGGTTCTTGAAGATCTCTAAGAACATTTGATGTGAGATTATAATTCCTTAGAATCTAAAGTACATAATAGTATTACCATGATGTATCATGTATTACGAAGATAATACTAGTGTTTGGGAATGAAAAGGAAGATAGATTGGTTTGTTACTCAATGTTTCACCTATCCGTAGGTGAAGACATAACACTAATGAGAAAAATATATTTTCCAGTGATTTAATATTATACAGTTGAAATGGCATGACATCACCATGGATTTTGTCATGAGATTTACTAGATCACCTGGGGGTAGTGGATTTTTATGGGAGTTCATAGTCATGTTTAAAAAGGTAACAAATTTCATACCTAATTGATATTATTTATAGTGGATAATATTTGGAGGCTCTATATTCATTATATTACTTTCCTCTATATAATTCCTTGTTATATCGTATCAGATAGAGAAACTATCATCATGAAAATGTTTTGGAAGGGGTTTCAAAGGGAACAGGTGTTATTAGTACATCTGAGTTCAACCTATCACCCATAGACTGACTGTAAGTCTATGTATATGATACATGTTTTTGAGGACATGATCGAAGAATGTGTCCTTGATTTTGGAGGTATATGGTATAATAACTTAACTATCACTATTTTTTATTATAATAAATTTTTTTAGGAAACCATAAATATCAATCCTTATGAGGACCTATATGGTAGTTCATTATGTTCAACACTGTGCTGGATAAGTGTAAGTGAGATAAAACTCCCAAGTCCCCATAATATTCATGATAATTCAAATTACATTCAGTGTATTGGAAAGAATATTTCTACAGCTCAGTCAAGGACTATGTCATACACAAATCATCACCGTCAACCACTCGAATTCAAGGTTAGGAGTCATGATTTATTATGACTTCTGATTAGAATGGGTCATAAATGGATATGTAAATAAGGGAAACTATAACATTTAATGTCAGAAACATTATGATTCTAGGGATATTCGGATTGGTAGAAAATTTTTTGTAGTTACCTAAAATGTACCAGACCATGGATTAAATCATCTATATATAACAACTTCATTGATATCATTTTGATCCATCACATATTATTTATAAGGATGTGGTTGAGTTGGGGGTTGATGAGTCCTTTGAGGATCTCCCTAGTTATATTATTGATCACAGAATGATGGTTTAAAAATGTTGGCCAATTCCTACAGTGTGGGAGATATCAAAGCATGTCCATGTACAGAATGAGACATTAGAGTGGGAGACCAAAATATGTGCCCCAGTGGACATAGTTACTCATAAAAGATACTTTAACCCTCTTATAAGTGAAATTTTGGGATTAATTTGTTCAATTAAAAAATATTATAATAACTAGATTTTAGATGAGTTATATTTCAATTATATTTTTTCCTAAACACTTTTTTATATCCTTATAAATGTTCCATATTGTTTAGGGAAGGTTTTGGGATTATTTTTGACTTTCTCGGAGCCCAAGGCTCTGAGGTTTGGAGGAAACAGTTGAGGCACATAGTTTGTGCAAGGTCAAGGATAACTGTTCACCATAAATAGAGGGGCCCAGTTAGGGTGAATTATGGGTTTTCTAAACCATTAGAGGGATATTTTCACCACTTTGGGCTACGATAGAGGGTGTTCATAGTTTATACACGGTTATTTATTACGATGTGCAAAATTGCTTGTAGGGTGTGCTCACGGGGGAGTGGGGTGTGCATGGTCGGCACACAATTTGGGCAAATAGGTAGCCAAATGGTGAAAGCACATGAAATGTGAAAAAATTAAAATTCCCCCTTAAATAATATATTTTTTTTCAAAACCTTTCAATGTTCACTCCAACACACAGAAGCCCTATCCTCCATTGAAGCCTCGTTTATGCTTAAATCTAGACTTGGTGACATCACTTCCCTCAAGAATATAAATCTCTTGGTATTAGTCTAATTGTAAACCCAATCATTATATGTATATTTTTTAACCTATCATCTCATTTCATTATATAAAAATATTTAATATAGTGTGATCTCATATCCCTATTTTCAAGGAATTTTTCTAGTTTCACAAATTCTTCTATTCTATACTAAATTAGATGTCAAAAATGATTCAAGAGTCTACTACCATGACGAGGTAGGTGATTTCATGCTTATCCAACAAATTCATGGAGATTATAAATATTTCATTGTGATGTGGAACATATTATAGGAGTATTTATTATTAAATGGAATGAATATTAAATTAAGTGGGTAGGGTTGATCTATATGTCACATTAGAACCATTTATAAATCCTTATAGGTTTAATAACTTGAATTGAACAACCCCTTATAATGTATTTCTAAATTGGATGAAATCACCATTGGTTTCATATGATCTGATCCACATTTTATGGTGTCTTATTTTACCAACAGTTTATGATATGTTAAATTAATTGAATGAAATATAAAATAAATTAAATAAAATAGGTAATGGAAGAACATTTCCCTATTTTTTTCTATTATACTTAATCTCATATGATTTAAAAGTTAATAAAAATAAAATACCCAATTGATATTAACAAGAGAATTCATGGTATGAAATACCTTCTACTATAATGTATTATGTTGATCCACCTTATGAGGAGAGTTAAATTATCTCTAAATGTGTTTTCAAAATGAAATATATGTAAACATAAATTTTATGGTATTACTTTTGTCCCATGACCATTCATAATTCCATGCTGAGAATGAGTGATTGATTCTAACTATAAATTCCATAAATGGACTCTTTGGGATTAATTAATTAAATTAATGTAATGAAAATTTATTTATACAGAGTGTATGACACATGGGTTATCATATGAAAAAATGGATAAAAAATTGGTAGATTTATTATATACACCTTATTGATACTTGGAATCCATTTGTGGACAACCAAGGATGGAATATGATGGATGGTTATTACATATTCCACAAGTTACACTTGGAACCCCCCTATAAAAATACAAGGAAGGTCTTAGAGGAAATATTATTATATATTCTAGGAGTGACACTTGGGATCCCTATGTAGGCCTCGAAGGATATACTTAGAGGTCGGTGACCTTATACGACACTTAAATCGTTACTAGGGTCCTAATGAATAATATATAGTATGGGATTTTAAAGAAATGATTTCAACTTATACCTGGTGGAATATCTTGGTTCCAATTTATGAACAGCAAGAATGGGATATGGCTATAATTAAATTATGAAATGAATTAGTTATATGAAATTTCTTCCAAGATAAATATTAAAATTAAATTTGGTCAGAGACTTACTTCATGATGGCAATATTATGTATGTCTTGTTTTATATATTTATGTGGGATCCTTGGTTTGTGATATAGGTCCTAAGACATCCTTATAAATTAAATTATGACTAACTAATCGGTCAAGGATTTTTTTTCTTACGCTAAAGCTGGTAGCAGAGGATGGGTGTTCCAAGGGAACCTAGACCTTTGTGGGTTATTTATTACCACACTTCATTTACAGACTTTACAATTATCTTCACACTATTTATTATATATTTATAGAATATATGTAATTAATCAGATTTCTTATTCCATAGTGAGTTTATCTCAGAACTTAATTAAGTTGTCATTTGGAACCATGAAAATCTTCAGGGATGTAGGTAGGGATAAGGGTGTAAAATCCACCAAGGATACTTGTTTAGCATGTTAGTATGGTTTATGGAGAAAAGGATTGAGCCTAGGATCGAGATTCTACTAGAGATATCCTTGGGTATTTTATTCATTTTTATAGCATATGTTGTATATTTATGTTCCCCTAATCCCCTATATTTCTTTTTTGTTAAAGGATTACATTTGAATAAAATCAATTTATGTCTTTTATTTAAAACTAAATGAATATTGTCTAAATTGAGAAGAATTTAATTTAATGAAAATAATATATTATTAAATTACACCAAAATAATAAAAATATGTAAATATATAAATGTGGGTAATATATTGTATAAAACTTTATCCCTATACAATTTATATTCTTTTTTAACCATTTCAAATGAGATTTATGTTTTTATATTTTAATCGCTTATTTAGTTCCAAGAGTGAGCATGTCATCACTTATAAAAGAAAACCACACCTTTCAGTTCATATCAATAATTTGGGAATTATAGATCAAAACAATATAAAAAAAATTCTTCAACAAATCCATAGAAAAATTATATATATTTTAATCATCCCAAAAGGCCAACCATAAAGACATTAAGAGGAGATCGACGGGAGTTTTTTCAAAGAATAAGTAATCGCCTCAACAGATCACTCTCTCTTAAACTAATATTATAAATAGTCCATCTCATTTATACTAATCATAAAATAAATATATAATAATAATTAATATATTTAAATTTTATTATTGTTATGAAACCACAATTGCCACCATTTTTCTATCAAATGGTAAGTGAATATTTTTCTCGTGTGTACATACGGTTGGTCATCTCAATGTAGTGATATAAATAATTTTGCATAAAAAATTTTGGATGGATACTATGGTAGATTAAATGTTTTTATATATTATATATTAAATAATTATTCATCCATAGTGATAATATAGTATATAAAATCTTACCTTCCAACTCTTTTGAAAACGATAATATTGATCATGCATACATGTGCACTACCACCACCATGAAGAGATGTGATTTTTTGTCTTTTCCATTTTACATGGATTTTAATAAGGATTGATTTAACAAATATATATGAAATATATAATATAATATACATTATTTAATGTTGATTTATTACTAAACATTCTTTTATTCCATCTATCGAAATGTAAAAATAGAGTTCATACATGCTTCTGGACTAAAATCTCAATTGTGTAATCCATTTTTATATCTCAATATTATATGAATAAATATATGTCAATAAATAATAAATAATTATTATATTTATAACATGATTAACATTCTGGAGATGTTGTAATGATTATCAAACTACACAGATAGGAACTACCAAACTAAGATTCTAATTAAAAACTAATCAAACAACACTTATAAATGATTATTTAATAAGAAATTATTAATTGAATGAAATTAATATGTTATAAGGCGGATAATATATGAAATTATATGTATGAAAATTACTATAGTATATAATTATATTAAAATTTTATTTAATATATAGGAGGATATATAAATTACAAATAAATTCAATCTTGAAGTAAAGGATTTATGTTACAATCACATTGTTTATTAGGATTGTTTATTATTATCTTTCATGTAATGAAATTTTACAAAATATCTATTATAAATTATATTTATCTATATTCTACTATTTTTATTTCATTATAATAAAAATTATTATTTTTATTTTCTCACCTTCAGTTATCAATATACAAAAAATATGTTTTCATAGAAATTGGAATTTCCCTTTCTCAAAAGTTATTTTTTTTCCTTTTTATATCAATGTTCCAAAACTATATTTAAAAAAATATCATCTTATGATTGTTTAAAGTGATTTTTTACCCGTGATTTAATTTTTAAAAAGTTGATTAATATGAATCAAGTTTTCGTTTTCTAGGTGAGGTACTTCTTGAATTTTTACCAAAATGTGAGAGGATTGTTTTGATTTAATGTATATGAAATGAAAAGAATTTATCATCATAGCTACTTAATGTTTTTCAGCATCCTTTACAATATTTCAAGGATCTTTTAAAATAAAATTCTATCCATGATATTGAGGATATATTATTATTTTCAATGGTTATTTTCAAACTGGAAATGTTATTTTCCAAAATAAATGTTAAAAATGATGATTTAATGGAATTTTTATATTTGATAACATCTTTTGATGTTAATTATGCTTTAAAAGGGATTTTATCCAATTATTAGAACCTTATTATGTCTCTATATGGTTTATGATAGTGATTATGATGATATGATTCTTATGAAACCCTAAACATTTACATGGGTCATGGTATAATGAATTGATGGAATTTTTATGAAACTCATATGTTTTTCATGGGTTATTATCTGATCATTTTTTGGGAAACCAATTTATTTTCATGGGTTATGATATGAATAATTTTTTATGATATTTCTGAACACATCTCTATGAATTTTTTATGTGATTATTGGGAGGTATATCTCTCTCTAATGCTTTGGGTATTGATTAATATAACATGAGATAAAGAGAACTAAAAAAGGGAGTGAAACCAATTTAGTAAGATACTATATCTAATATGGTATTTTGGGAGTGAAACATGGATACTATGATGGTTTTAGGAGTAAAACAAAACCACTATGATTGTATTGGAAATTAGTGTCTATTATTAATGAAATTATCTTCTATTCTTATGTGTATTCCATAATTCTTTGTATTATTCCAGTATTATTGTATCATGGATCATATTATTTGATTCCTTTATGATTCATGTCATATAGAAACCCCAAATTTATTCCATGATATAGGATTATGATTTATAATAAATAGGGTATTTTTTCGAATTTCAAGTACAAGTTACCATATACTTATCTTTTTATTCTCATCTGATCAGTTATATCTCACTTATTTAACATTACAAAGCATATTTGTACACCCATTTATATTTTTACTTTCATATGTTATGAATAAATATTTTATGTATGATTTTTTAGAAGTATTTGTGATATAATTATCAAATTTGGAGATGATATAGACCTTTTATATACCATTTTTTATTTATCAATGTATCAAAAAAAACCGGCCTATATGATACGGGCATGTATCATTGTGTTATATAATTAATATTAATCTATTAATATTTAATATCAATGTATGAAAATTATAAGTATGTATATGAGAGATATAATTTTATCGGTATGTTACGACTATTTCCCATTGAGAAATGGATGTGGGGAAACATTCCCAATGATTTCATTATACGGCTCCACAATACATATAAAGGGATCAATTTATATTGGGTTATAGTTGATATCATTATAAAATAAGTTCATCCCTTTACCATGATAGATTATTTATCTCTTTAGTATCATTCCATGATATAAATTAATGTTATCTTAATATTTTATGGAGTATCACATTTAATTGTATCTATTTGGGATGTGAGGTTTATCGTGAGCTTCTATCGAAGTTTTTTAAATTCTCTAAACTAAGATTCACTACTCCATCTAATCCTCGTACACACGGTCAGTCTAATAGTACCACTCGATCTCTAGATGAAATTTTGAGATATTGATCTATGTATTTCAATGTTGTTTTCGATTAATACCTTCATTTGGTGTAATTTTATTACTATAATCTCTTTCACATGAGCCTATAGATGACTCCTTATAAATACCTATTTTATAGGAATTTTATAACTCTAAAATTATGGGATGAATATAGACAATGAAATATATTGGGGCCGAAGAAATCCGTTGAAATATAATATATTGTTTAAACATTTTGTAGTACATCATGGCATCTCATATTTAACTAAAATGATATGCTAACAATCATCAATGAGAAGTATAGTTTGAAGTAGATGATAATGTATTTGTATATATAACTCTTTAGAGTAATGTTATGATATTTGTAAATATAATAAATATGAGACAAGTATATGTTGATCTCTTTAAAATAATTGATCATATTTGGATGGTAAATTATCACATACCTCTTCTTATAAATCTCTCTCCAGTTCTGGATGTGTTCCATGTATTCCTCTGGAGGAAGTAAATACCAAATACTTTGCATGTATTAAGTATAGAGTTCATAAAACTAATGAAATGTCACACTTATGAGAATAATATAGTGGAGATTTTTATCATAAAGATAATGTTTTATGATACAAGGAGACTCATCTTGACAATGTTTTGTTTTGAAACATATATTTGAGGGAGCGATGTCAGAACTCGATGTTCTAATGATGTATAATTATGATAGATTTTTAAGTAAGAAATTAAAAAAATATGGAGAGATAATTTATTTTTATGAGGGTTGAATGAACAAATAGATAATTTATTATAATTTTCTCTCTAAATAGTTTTCATTTATTTGATACCTTTTTAGACAAAACATTGTGTCTAAATAAACCACAACACAAATATTATTATTTAAGGTGAAAGTAATCACTTATACATTTTATAAGTATTTATAAATATAATGAACTAAATTTTAAAAATTTATTATTAATTTAAGTTAAAATTTATTAATTTTTAATCAATTTTATGTAAATTAACATAAATTAATTTTAATGTAAAAATGTTATTTTACCGATAAAATGTTTTTTATCTGTGCAATTTGTTTTTACCATAATATATTAAATTAATCATTATTGATGAATGATTTTAATGAAATTTATATATTATTTTTTAAATAATTTATATAATATATATCTAATAGTTTTACTATCCATGTTATAAGAATAAATCATGTTTTATGCATAAAAATGCATTTCTATAAAAATGGTTTTCATTACATTTTTCGGAATTATTTTAAAATAAATACAATTAATATCTAAAAATTAAATTTTATTAAATGAATTTTATTTTTTAATCCACATATATATATAATTTAACAGCTTCAACTTAATTTTATGTCATTACAAATAGTACCGATGAAAAATATTTTAGATGTTGGTAAAAGAGAAAAAACTCAGATAAAACTATGGGGTAAAGATTTAAAATCGCTCTAATGTTTTTATTTTCCATATTTTATGATATTTTTAGACAAAATATATATTTAAGGAGTTAAAAATGTATTTTAAGTAATTATTTAAATATTTTTAACACAATATTATCTTTTTTAAGGATACATTTTTTTTTTCAAATTTAAATCTTTTTTTAGTCATTATATTTATTGGTTTTGATTGATGATTCCATTCATTTTTAAATTTTACCATAAATTTTAAATCCTTAAAAATATAATTATTTAAACAAAAATAATAATTAAAAACAACTTATTTATATATTTCATGTTTAAACTATTTTTACTCTTAAATAAAGTATTTTATAACCCTTTTTTGTACATTTAATGTACTTATCTTAAAAGTAACTTTTTACACCTATAAAAATGGAATATAAAAAATTGATTAAATATTGTTAAAAATTAAATAAAACATTATTTAAATTTTCCCTATTATTGTTTCATATAATTAAGTTATCATGATAAAAATTAATGTTATAATGATTAAGGTTATAATGATATTAAAGTGCTATAAGTAGAAGATAAGGATAATATTTTTAACAAAACTTATACAAATGCGATTTATAGATTATATTTACTCCTTGTAACATATTATACTATATTTTTTGGTGGCTTTGTTCAACTATACATGTTAATGTGTTATGTAATATTTAATCTTTTATGTATTTTCAAGTGTTTCGTTTCCATCATTATTAAAATGGAACCACCTATTGTTTATTATTCACTATGTTTAAGCCTTATATATCATTCAATACCTAACCTAATACCTTTATATATTTCTTACACACATTACATAGATTCTCATATATCAAAAATGCTATCTTTTCAAGGATGATTTTTTAATATAAAAGAGTTTTCTCAATAAAGATATATGACTCTTAAACACTCACACTAAATATTATTTATTTTACTACCATTTTAAATCAATAGTATTCATTAAAAAATAATTAATTTGTTGTATTAAATATAACCAATTGTTGTTATGATTATAGATCAACCATAATCAACTCACATTCAGTAAATGTGAAATGCATATATCATTAGTGTGTATGTGTGGACTACCACATGTACAAAGTGATGCGTTTATTTTTTCAAAAACCACTTAAAATTTCTAGTTATAATGTTGGATTTACTCAATATAGATGAGATTTATTTTGATATTTTTATTTTTTAAAGGATATTTAGTATTTAATTTTTTTCATATAATCTATTAAAAATTGGAAACATCACTCATGCATACGTATGGACGGCCGTCTCCAAGAAGTGATGTAATTCATTTTTAATCACCGCTTTATAAGAATAGTTATAAAAATGCACAAAATGATAATATATGATATTCATGATATGATTAAAAAAATTTAGATGATGGAACAATGATCAATTTACAATGACAAATGCTTATAAAATAAAACATTTGTAAAATAAAGAAATTATCACTCGAAATAGTGATTTTATATAATAATTAATAATAAACAAGTTATAATATTCTATAAGTAAATAATATCTGGTATGATTTACATGAATATGTAAATGAATTAGATTTATAATATATCTATATTTATTTTAAAAGATTTTTGAATTAATAATAACAAGGATAATACTATAAGTAAGAATTTATGCTCAAATCTCATTTCTTTCCAGTATTATCTATTCTCAATTCCAATTGAGGGGAATTATATATATATTATCCAATTAATCCAATAAATTTTATTCTCTATTTTTTATTCTTATAATTTTAATTTTTTACTCCCAAAATTATCTGTTTCTTATAAATAATTATTGATTAAATTTTTGTAACGAAAATCTAACCTTATTTCCTCTTTCGTGATGAAATATTTATTCCATTCCCAAATTCATCAAAATTATTTTATTTAAATTATTACATATAAATTTAAGGTTGTACAATATTTATTTTCACTACCTTTGACTTTTTTCACAAATGTTTAAAACGAATTCTTTCCAAAAAAATCTAAATAAGTAATTTTTTTATTATATTTGTTGAAAGGAATGACTTCATTTATTATATACCACATGAATTAATTTTACCACCATAATAGAAAATATTTTATTTTATGATTCCATAAAAGATTTCAAGTATTATTTTCAATGAACATTGTTATTTCAATTCTATGATAATTTTTCGTTAAATATTTCCAAATTAAAAATAATATTTTCTCATGTTTTCATAAGAATGTTTTAATGATATTTTAAAGGAAATTTTAATTTATTTTAAAAAAATGTAAGTATTTCTATAAATAATTAGGGATGTGATTTAATTATACCACCTATATTATTTCTATTAATGGATTATGATGATAATGATTTAATAATTGTCTTGTGATAATTGTTTATTTACAATGGGTTAATTTTGTAATGATGAAATATTTATAAAAGATTTTTATTTTCCTTGTGTTATTCTATAATGTAGGGATGTAATGTTTTAGAAGATATTTGTATTTAAATATATTGTGATATAATGAATTAATGAATGTTTTATCATTTTGGTTCACTATTATGTTTGTTTCTCATTCTATAATGGGAGGTTCTATAATAAACCTCAATTTATTTGAGTAAATTCATTTATATCATGATATAATTACCGGAAACAAGATGATGTGATCAATCCACTTTGGAAAATAGGTTGTGACTATTTATCTAAAATGATATGGGAAACAATTAGTGATGCCTCATCTATAAAGATATAGGAAATATGAGTTCATTTCTAATCCACTATGATATGGTGGTCTCATTAGTTATACATACATCTGAATTAGTTTTTATGACTATGATGGTGCCACAATCTTATGTAATGTTTTTATGATTATTATTTAAAATTATTGTTCATGATATATTTATAATGATTTCTCACTCTCTCTTTTTGAAATGATATTGCATTATTCCGTTAATTTTTTTATGATCTCTGATAGATTGGGTACGAAATTTGAATGTTATGATCATGACAGAATAAACTAATATTTATGTTATATATGTATATTTGTGCCGATTGATATAACCCATATTTACCTTTAATAAGAACCAAAGATCAACCTTTATTATATTTCCATTCCTCCTGTTCTGATGATTTTTTCTAATAGGGTATATCAAATAACAGAATAATGTGAGATGACATTTACAACAGATATTGAAAAATGATCATAAAATAAGTTGTCTATGCGTCAAGACACCATGTACACTATACATTTTTTGGTTTTTTGGTGCAAAATGTTATTAGATATATTTAATATCATATAAAAGGATGTAATAATTATCTTCAAAATGTGTGTGTTTATTCAGGGGTGGTTTTTTATTCAACCCTATAATAATTCCCATTATTAATAATTACATCATTATTATTTTTCATTATATTAAATGACGTTACATTAATGAAAAATTAGATACTACAGTTAATTGTGTATGATGGATACCTAATTGATGATTATCATAAGTGTATTTATTTTTTTAGTTTTTTTCTCATAGATTATAGGTCATAGGTTTGTAAATTATGATATTATTTTGATGGTTAGTTATTTTATAAATTTAATCTGAAAATAACTATTATTTATTATTTTATTCTAATAAATGGTTACCCCTAGTTATGATTTCTCTCTTACAATTAAAGGAGACTAATTATTATTCAATTGAGTTAGTGAGATTTTGGATTTATATCACTACTAGTAGAATTGATATATCATTTATGGATCATTAAATCGTTATAAATATATCTTATTAACATATAAAATTATTTATTGGACTTCATTGGTATGTTCGTGGGTGTGTGATGCATTTTATAAACCCACTTAATATTATGTTAGTTTTATTAAACTCCATATATGGTGACATTTCTTTGTTTTTATAGTATTTATTACTCATTTATGAAATTGTTTTTTATCTTTTTATTTTATCATTGTTTTATAAGGAATGATGAAAACAATGGTTTTTATTATATATTTATAGATATAATTATAAATTTACATTAATATTAAATTTTATAACTATAATTTTTTTTATCATATCAATGATAATGTGTAGAATATTTACAGACATCCTAATATTTTTATACACACTCCCCATATAAACAACTTTGGTGTAATTTCATTTTTCTAATAATGACTTATCATGTTAGAATATAATGATTTTATCTATTCATCTATTTTAGACTATGGGCTTGTATGTATCACTATGGAAGAGGTGGAAAATAAAGGCGATCATACTTTACGAGGAGATAGTTGGTCATTGCATTTGTTTACATTTTTTGATATGTATATAAGTATCATAATATCCTAATTATACTTATTTATTCATACATTATGTCATGTACTTATTCAATGAAATTTTTATTTTCAAATACTGGTGTTTATTTTATTAGATATTAAGTGTTACTTTATTTCATGTTTCATGTGAATTTCACATGTGGAATCGGAATCCAAAAAAATGGGGGTTTAATATAGATTTTTTTGTTAAAATAATTTATTTCCAATTTATTATTATATTAGGTTGAAACATTCTCATATCGTACGTGTAAAACCATCTGAACATATTTCATTATATGAATATTGATAATTCATTATATGTTTTTGGTTATCTAATTTATATATTCTTATCAAATCATTTGGTTGGTAAGTTAAAACATTTTATCAAAACATGAAAGGGTATTTGATTTAGTGGTATATGGAGGAAGGAAATTCAAAAATTGGTAAGTAGCACATTAATAGACATAATCAACCCACTTATGTAGGGAGATGATGGTATTATGGATTCTAATAAAGTTCTACGGTTAAACAAAATTTTCTAGAGTTTTACTTTAATTTATTTTCATCAAGAATTTTCTTGAAAATTTATTTTCCTGGAAAATAGTGTTATTTTTATTTCCATTCATCAAATATTATTTACATTGATTAGAGACTAAATAATAATTATATTTGTTTCCTAAATAATTATTAATAATATTCTAATTGATGAGAAGATATCGGGATGAGTGTTTCTTATGTTTTCTTTGGGTTGTTTTATATATGAATATATTAAGTGATTGATTTATTGATTTATGAATTGATATGTTAGAAGGTATGTATTTAATATATTATTTATATAATGTTGGTTAAAAAATTATATTGAATATATCTTAGGGAATAATTATTTTTTAACTAAAATTTATTCGAAATTCATAATTAACTTTATTATTGAATGTATTTTTCTAAAAAATATTCGTATAATTGAATAATGTTTTCAAATGATTCCCTTTAAATTCAGTGAATTTAATGTTTTTTTAATTTGGTATATATGATTGATTGTAAATTTGAAAATTGGTATTTTATTTAAAAAAAAGGGATTATGTATTTTAAGAAAATGGTTACAAAGTTATATGATATTAATTTAATAAATTAAAACATTATATCTTCTATAATATTGTATATATTATATTTTATACATTGAATATTGTTGACTAATTTTATACATATATTTTAAGTACTGAATTGTGTTATGAATTATGTATTAGGTAATAATAAGTATTGACTATAATGTGTTTTTGTTCTTGTGGGACTTGATATTTTTCTACATGAAGTTTTAAAATTGGATTACAAACAAGATAACTTAAAATTCATAAAATAGCCACATTACCTATTTTAAAATTTCAATTATAGTGGTGACTAATTTTTCTCTGGGTTTTGAATCAAATATAATGTTTTTGGTTTTATTGATATGATAATTCAATATCTATATTGTTTTTATTGAATATTGTTTTTTTGGAAATATATAAGAACATTTTGAATACTCTTTTACTTACATTTTATTTCATTTAATTTTGTGAACAACAGTAAAAGGATTCATTAACAAATAGTCATGTTATCTTTTTTTAATGAAATGATGTTTTTTAAAACAAATTATTCGTTATGGTATGATTCAAAATAATTTCACATGTTTTCTAAATATCAATATTTTTTTAGTATACATAAGATAAATAATTTTTTTTAGTAATAATTGTATTGATTTTCATAGTTTCTGAAGAACAAATAATTTGGTTTTGTGAGTTAAATTTGATGTTATTATTACTCAGTGATTAAAAATTTACAAATTTCATTACTAACATGGTGTTTATAAACACATTTTAGTATATTTTTTTAATTGATTATATTTTCAATAAATAATTATTACCCTACTTCTATTTTTTTATAATATAATGTATTTTTTATCTAATGACTAGTGAAAAACATTAGTTTTCAATAAGAAATCTTATATTATTTTTTAAATATATAAATTTGATCAATTTTGAAATTAATTTCAATTTATTATTTATGTATAGAAATAATTTTGGTATTTTAATTAAATGAATAACAAGAATAAAATTATTTTATTATTTCAAATATGTTTTATAACATCTATTATGTTAACATTTGAAAGATATATATTTTTCATATATTTCTTGTTTAGTTTATAGATGATTTGTTATGTTTTTAGGTATAATTTCAAAATATATGTACAAAATAATTTTTTTATACATAATATAATTGACTTATCTATTTTATTTATATATACTCATGTTTACATTACTTTATGGAAATGAAAAATGATATTTTTTTAATATTCTTATATTTAAAATAATTATATATTATTTTATTTAAAACATCTAGAGTAAATTATTTTTGTGGTATTTTAGAAAGGTTTTGGTTCTATGGGGGATTATATTGTAAAATAAAATAGCTTAATTTTCAAACATTATTTTGAAAAATTATTTTAATGATAAATTGTTCCTAAATAATATAGTTATAACATTTGTTATATGTATATTTATATTTTGTATCCTAACTTACTTGACTATAAATAATTGGTTTTGATAACAATATAACTTCTGTAATAGGTACATAATATTGTGAATTATTTTAGTGGTGTGTTTTGTAATTTGTATAGTATTAAATGACTTCAAAATTCCTACTAAAGTGGATAAAATCATATTTAAAAAAATGAAGAACATTTTGTATTTATTTTATAATAATTTTCATGATAATTATTATTATTTTAAACAATTAGGAACTAAAATTAATTAAAATATATATTTAAAAATCGTAAATGGAAATTTATATAACAAGGATTTAATTTGAGTAATATTGCATACCATTTTAAAAAATTTGCATTAAATGATTCCTTTTACTTAAAGTGGGTGTGTATTATTTTAAATATGGTTTGAGGATTAGGAATTTGTTTGAATAATTATACATTTTTTTAAAAAACATCATTATATTGGTCTAGCTCTATCTCCCCTTATATGAAATTCAATTTTTTTGTTTCAATATTTGTTTGGGTAGATTATTATAGATCTAATAATTTTATAAATAATTAAAACGGTTAGTAGAAAAATCATTCTACATATTTGTATTTTTTTGGCATGGTTATAATTTTTAATATGTAGTTGTATAGAACTATATGTGAGTTTAAAATGATTAGTTCATTACAAATTCTAATTGGTTTTATGACATTATTAAATTGATTGAAAATATAAAAATGTTTCTTGTATTGGACTATATATTATGGTTAACAATTGTTAGTTTTTTTATTAATAAAAAAAATTTAATAAATGATATTAAAATTTAAAGAACATTTGTTTTGTATGTTGATCGTAATTTGGATAGGCATTTAAATTTCGATTAATGAATTTTCGTATATGGTGGATAATTTATTACGTAAAATATATCCTAGAATTTCTTTCTCATTTGATCAATTTTTATACTTAGGTTTTTATGTTTTCAATGGAATATGATATAATAAATTTTTTTTAAAACAAACTATATTTGGATAATTAATTAAATTTAAATAATAATAATATGGTTATCACTACATAAATAAAACGTTCAAGCATTGTGTTTGGTGAATGTTTGAGTTACCGTAAACTAAATAAGGAAATAATAATTTAATTTATAGTTATTACTGGAATAAAATAATATGAATAATTTATTTAATAAATAAAAAATCATATATACATGTTACTAAAGTCTTATGGTAGTTTTATATTAGTATAAATGTTATATATGAAATATTATACCACAAAATATTTACATTTTCTAGATTAATCTACTATAAAACTATCAACATAAAATAAAATAATAAAATTCTCCAAAATGAAGTAAAATTATTTAATTGATTGATAATTGGATGGATATTAATTTAATATAAACCAAATTAATTAAAACATCAAGATAATATAAAAGAAGTTTTAAAGTGGTGTTAGATGTCTATTGGAATCAAATATTTTTATAGAAGTTATTATAACCTTCATATTGTTGTAGTCAACAAATAAGGGAGGAAACCTTTGTGATAAATTAATTTATTAAAACCTTTTCATTTCTTTTTTATTACCTTATATATCTCATGTTTACATGTACAATAGTTTTGGTTCCAACTCCAGTATTTTTTTGTACACTACACCCAAAACTATTCATTGTACTGATTTTATAAATCTTTTTTAAAGAAATTTTTTTAGACTAACTACCCAATTACATCAGATCATTATATCAAATAAGTCTTTTGGAAAATGAATTAATACTACTCATATTTAATAAAAAAAATATTTTTCATAACTATTATGTGCATACGGATATTTATAACGATATTCCTTTCCTAATTTATAGATAATGACGAATTTCCATTGATTAGAAAACATATATCCCAATTAACAAAATTTTGTTGATATAAGGATTTCTCATATAGAATCACCTTTTAGATCATTACTCTTATATTAAATATTTCTTTGAAAAAATTTATTTTTAATATATATTATTTTTTATATTTTACACTTTTTTTTAAATCCCAAATTATTATTATTTATCTATTACATTACATGAATTTCAAACCATCAAAATTTTACACCTCCGATTCTTCTTTTCTTTTTAGTGTTTTTATTATTTTTTATCATATATATAGTTTTAAAAACTATAATTCAGCCCTCACAAAGCTATAATATTAGTAAAATATTTTAAATTGGATCTTTTCACTAATATTTTTCTTATACAATAATATATTAGATAAAAGTTCATTTAGAGGATAATATTTTTCTAAGATGACATGAAAATTTAAATTGTAATTTACCTACTGCATTTTGATGAAACCAATTATGAGTATTATAGTAATATTGTGGAAAATTACATTATCAGTGTTATAATGGATAATTAATTGATGATACTAAGGGAATAAAAGTTTTCTGTTATTAATTTTACTGTAGATGAAAATTTTATCATTCTGCTAAATTATATATTTTGAAAATTATTGTTATATTCAATGAATAAAAATATATATAGAAATATTTAAGCATGGAAGAAAAATAACATAAAATATAATTATCTCAAGATTGACAATTTTAGTAGAACTAATATTTTAGAAACTATAACTAAACTTCATTATGCTAAATATTAAGAAAATGAATTTATCTACATAAATCCATTAATATAAATGTATATATGGTCTATAAAATTTTTAAATTGTGTAAAATCATTAGTATAAATAATTATCATTGGAAAGTATATTGGAAATTAATTGTTTAATTATCTTCCATTAGATAGGAAAGATAACCTGGTTTCTTAAAAATATATAAATTATAACATCGAAAAACATATAGTGATAAATATATATTAAAAAATGCGATATATTATCTAACACATGTTAAATAAATAAAATTACCAATTATTTTTTTCATTAAAGTATAATATTATATTAATAAATGAAATACAGTAGATGATAGGTAAAGGAAGTATAATTAGTAAAATTTTAGAAGGAATAAAGCTGATTGAAAATAAAATAAGAACAATATAAAAATATTTCTCTTCTCAATCAAACTTGAGGATCATATAATATATAATAATTGTCAGAAGAATATAAAACATTATAAATATAATGAACATTGAAATGATTTTAATTAGAGAATAATATATGTGATTTTGGTTAAATTCATGAGGATATATTGGTAATGTGATATGAACATTATATATATGATTGTGGGGATTATGTAGTAGTATATACCATTAGAGTCATTACATTGAGGGAATACAAGTTATAGAGGTATCGAGGGGATTTATTGAGGAGTTTGGAGGGTAAAATGGATGAGATGATGTTGAGATTTTTGCTGAATGTTTTCTATGGTATGGAAAGATGGGTTACACTCTAACGGTTGTGAGCAAGGAATAGAGATTTATAGAGAAAGAGTGGAGAAGTGTTGTGTATTATTCTATCTATTTTTCCCTTATGAAACAGAAACATACATAACCTTTATACTTGACATAGCTAGGGTGTGGAGGTGTTTTATGAAACATTGTGTGTCATGGTGGAATTCTAGAACTTTTTTTAATTTCACCACAGCTACGATGTGTTATCCCGACTATGTCATTGAGTCTCGAAGGGTTTTTTATGTGGCTCTTCCATTTTTTACATTCCCATTCCTTTCATAAGGTTTGTGGAATAATCCATTTATTTTGAGTTGAGTCATGAAAAATTATTTTTCCTTCTACATAAGGGTGTTTTACATAGTTTTTTATAATTTAAATGTGAACCATACTATGCTTCTCATATGTGGCTTTGACCAGGCTCACTTCAATGTGGCATCTCCCATCGTGATGAGTGTTTCTTATGTTTTCTTTGGGTTTTTTTATATATGAATATATTAAGTGATTGATTTATTGATTTATGAATTGATATGTTAGAAGGTATGTATTTAATATATTATTTATATAATGTTGATTAAAAAATTATATTGAATATATCTTGGGGATTAATTATTTTTTAACTAAAATTTACTCGAAAGTTGTAATTAAATTTATTTTTGAATTTATTTTTGTAAAAATTATTTGTATAATTGAATGATGTTTTTAAATGATTCCCTTTAAATTCAGTGAATTTAATGTTGTTTTTCAATTTGGTATATTTGATTGATTGTAAATTTGAAAATTGGTATTTTATTTTAAAAAGGAAGTGATTATGTATTTTAATAAAATGTTTAAAAAGTTATATGAAATGAATTTAATAAATTAAAACAATATATCTTCTATAATATTTGATATATTATATTTTATACATTGATTATTGTTGAATAATTTTATACATATATTTTTAGTACTGAATTGTGTTATGAATTATGTATTAGGTAATAATAAGTATTGACTATAATATGTTTTTGTTCTTGTGGGATTTTTCTACACGATGTTTTAAAATGGGATTCCCAACAAGATAACTTAAAATTCATAATATAGCCACATTACCTATTTTAAAATTTCAATTATAGTGGTGACTATTTTTTCTCTGGGTTTTCAGTCAAATATAATGTTTTTTGTTTTATTGATATGATAATTCAATATCTATATTGTTTTTATTGAATATTATTTTTTGGAAATATATAAGAACATTTTGAATACTCTTTTACTTACATTTTATTTCATTTAATTTTGTGAACATTAGTAAAAGGATTCATTAACCAATAGTCATGTTATCTTTTTTTAATGAAAGGATGTTTTTTAAAACAAATTATTTCATAAGGTATGATTAAAAATAATTTCACATGTTTTTTAAATATTAATATATTTTTTGTATACATAAGATAAATATTTTTTTTAGTAAGGACTGTATTGATTTTCATAGTTTCTAAATAACAAATAATTTGGTTTTGTGAGTTAAATTTGATGTTATTATTACTCAATGATTAAAAATTTAAAAATTTCATTACTAACATGGTGTTTATAAATACATTTTACAATATTTTTTTAATTGATTATATTTTCAATAAATAATTTTTACCCTACTTATATTTTTTTATAATATAATGTATTTTTTATCCATTGACTAATGAAAAACATTAGTTTTCAATAATAAATCTTATATTATTTTTTAAATATATAAATGTGATCAATTCTGAAATTAATTTCAATTTATTATTTATGTATAGAAATAATTTTCGTATTTTCATTAAATGAATAACATGAATAACATTATTTTATTATTTCTAATATTTTTTATAACATCTATTATGTTAACATTTGAAAGATATATATTTTTCATATATTTCTTGTTTAGTTAATAGTTGATTTGTTATGTTTTTAGATATAATTTCAAAATATATGTAAAAAATAATTTTTCAATACATAATGTAATTGAATTTATCTATTTTATTTATATATACTCATGTTTAAATTATTTTATGGAAATGAAAAATGATATTTTTTTTAATATTTTTATATTTAAAATAATTATATTTTATTTTATTTAAAACATCTACAGTAAATGATTTTTGTGTTATTTTAGAAAATTTTTTTTTCTATGTGGGATTATATTGTAAAATAAAATAGCTTAATTTTCATAAATTACATTGAAAATTATTTTAATGATAAATTGTTCCTAAATAATATAGTTATAACATTTGTTATATATATATTTATATTTTGTATCCTGGCTTACTTGACTATAAAGAATTGGTTTTGATGAAAATATAACTTATGTAATAGGTACATAATATTTTGAATTATTTTAATGGTGTGATTTGTAATTTGTATAGTATTAAATGACTTCAAAATTCCTACTAAAGTGGAAAAAATAATATTTAAAAAAATTAAGAACTTCTTGTATTTATTTTATAATAATTTTCATGATAATTATTATTATTTTAAACAATTAGGAACTAAAATTAATTAAAATATATATTTAAAAATCGTAAATGGAAATTTATATAACACTGATTTAATTTGAGTTATATTGCATACCTTTTTAAAAAATTTGGATTAAATGGTTCCTTTTACTTAAAGTGGGTGTATTTTATTTTAAATATGGTTTGAGGATTAGGAATTTGTTGAATAATTATACATTTTTTAAAAAACATCATTATATTGGTCTAGCTCTATCTCCCCTTATATGAAATTCAATTTTTTGTTTCAATATTGGTTTGGGTATGTTATTATAGATCTAATAATATTATAAATCATTAAAATGGTTAGTAGAAAAATAATTCTACATATTTGTATTTTTTTGGCATGGTTAAAAATTTTTATATGTAGTTATATAGAACTATATGTGAGTTTAAAATGGTTAGTTATTTACAAATTCAAATTGGTTTTATGACATGATTAAATTGATTGAAAATATAAAAATGTTTCTTGTATTGGACTATATATTATGGTTAATGATTGTTAGTTTTTTTATTAATAATAAAAATTTAATAAATGATTTTAAAATTTAAAGAACATTTGTTTTGTATGTTGATTGGATTTTGGAAATGCATTTAAATTTTGATTAATGAATTTTCATATATGGTGGATAATTAATTACGTAAAATATATCATTGTATTTTGTTCACATTTGATCAATTTTTATACTTAGTTTTTTATGTTTTCAATGGAATATGATAAAAGAAATTTTTTTATATAAAACAAACTATATTTGGATAATTAATTACATTTAAATATTAATAATATGGTTATCACTACATAAATAAAAGGTTCAAGCATTCTGTTTGGTGAATGATTCAGTTACAGTAAACTAAATAAGGGAATAATAATTTAATTTATAGTTATTACTTGAATAAAATAATCTCAATAATTTATTTAATAAATAAAAAATCATATATGCATGTTACTGAAGTCTTATGTTATGTTTATATTAGTATAAATGTTATATATGAAATATTATACCACAAAATATTTACATTTTCTAGATTAATCTACTATAAAACTATCAAAATAAAATAAAATAATAAAATTCTCTAAAATGAAGTAAAATTATTTAAATGATTGATAATTGGAAGGATATTAATTTAATATAAACCAAATTAATTAAGACTTCAAGAGAATATAGAAAAAGTGTTAGAGTAGTGTTAGATGTCTATTGGAATCATATCTTTTTATAGAACTAATTATAACATTCATATTGTTGTAGTCAACAAATAAGGGAGGAAACCATTGTGATAAAATAATTTATTAAAACTTTTTCTTTGCTTTTTTATTACCATATATATCTCATGTTTACATGTACAACAGTTTTGGTTCCAACTCTTGTATTTTTTTTATACACTACACCCAAAACTATTCATTGTACCGATTTTATAAATCTTTTTTAATGAAATTTTTTTTGGACTAATTACCCAATTACCTCAGATCATTATATCAAATAAGTCTTTTGTAAAATGAATTAATACTAATCATATTTAATAAAAAAATATTTTTCATAACTATTATGTGCATACAGATATTTATAATGATATTCCTTTCCTAATTTATATATAATAAAGAATTTCCTTTGATTATAAAACATGTATCCCTATTAATAAAATTTTGTTGATATAAGGATTTCTCGAATAGAATCCCCTTTTACATCGTTACTCTTCTATTAAATATTTCTTTGAATAAATTTATTTTTAATCTACATTATTTTTTATATTTTACACTTTGTTTTAAATCCCAAATTATTATTTATCTACTACATTACATGAATTTCAAACCATCACAATTTTACACCTCCGATTCTTCTTTTCTTTTTAGTGTTTTTATTTTTTTATCATATATCTAGTTTTAAAAACTATAGTTCAGCCCTCACAAAGCTATAATATTATTAAAATATTTTAAATTGGATCTTTTCACTAATATTTTCCTTATACAATAATATATTAGATAAAATTTCATATAAGGGAAATAATTTTTCTAAGATGACATGCAAATTTAAATTGGAATTTACCAACTGCATTTTGATGAAAAAAATTATGACTATTATAGTAATATTGTGGAAAATTACATTATCAGTGTTAAAGTTGATAATTAATTGATGATACTAAGGGAATAAAAGTTTCCAGTTATTAATGTTACTGTAGATGAAAATTTTATCATTCTGTTAAATTATATATTTTGAAAATTATTGTTATATTCAATGAATTAAAATATATATAGAAATATTTAAGCATGGAAGAAAAAAAACGTAAAATTTAAGAATCTGGTATGGAAGGATGGGTTACACTCAAAGGGTTGTAAGCAAGGAATAGAGATATATAGATAAAGTGTGGAGAAGTGTTGTGTATTATTCTATATATTTTTCCTTTATGAAAGGAAATATATATAACCTTTATACTTGACATAGCTAGGGTGGGGAGGTGTTTTATGAAACATTGAATGTGAGGATGGAATTCCAGATGTTTTTTTAATTTCCCCATAGCTATGATGTGTTATCCAGACTATGTAATTGACTCTCAAAGGGTTTTTTTAAGTGGCCCTTCCATTTTTTACATTCCCATTCCTTTCATAAGGTTTGTGTAATAATCCATTTATTTTCAGTTGAGTCATGCAACATTGTTTTTCCTCCTACATAAGGGTGTTTTACCTAGTTTTTTATAATTTCAATGTGATCTATACTATGCTTCTCATATGTGGCTTTGACCAGGCTCACTCTAATGTGGCCTCTCCGCTTGCATCATTTTCCATCCTATTTTTAGAAAATATGTGTCATCATGTGTATTACTTTTATGTGATGTTATGTTTTCCCAACTGCCTATAAAAACCAGAACGCTCTAAAACCCTATGTTTCATCTATTTTTTATTTTGATTCTTTTGAATCCCATGTGATAAGCTCGAAGGTATTTTGTCCCTCTATTTTGAATTTTAACGCCAAATATGGGATATTAATCCTTAGTGGTTTTAGTTGAGTTGTAATCTTTTTACCATTGATTTTTCTCTCAGACCTTCATTCATAGAAGTCTACATTAATTGTGACTTTTTTTATTGTGATACTTTGATAAGGGGATAATGTGGGTTGGTTTGTTCTTTGTTGAAATTTGAGTTTTAATTTGTTACATGTAGGATCCTGACTATATTATGTGGTATGTGTCCATTAATTTTTGGATTAAAATAATCCATTGATCCTTATGAATGATCCTTACAGTTTAGGGAAGGGTTTGGGATTATCCAAGGAGTTTTTAAAGCCTAAATATCTGGCATTAAGTTGAAACAATAGAGTATAATTGTATGTTCTTGGTCTGGGATAACTAGGCACATAAAACTTTCCATCCTAATGAGGGATTCACATGTTTTTTATGAATTCTTAAAGGGAGGTTTAGACTGTGTGAGACAGAGACCGAGGCTGAATATTGGTTGAGCATGGTTTCTCTAACTATGATCTATTGGACTTGTAGGGTGTGCTCCCTGGGTACTAAAGTTTACACGATTGGTGCACAATGTGTCTAACAATACAGAAAAAATATGATTCCACTTAAGAGATGAAAAGTACATTTTTTAAGTTAATGAATTTATATGACTTCACCCATTTTCCCCTCTCATTTCCAAAACATTATAAACCTCTCCTCCATTGATGCCTCCTTATTTTGTTATGTTTATTTGGGTGGTATCTCTTCTATCTGAACACTAAATATCTCACCATTGTTCTCATTGGATATCCATTGAAAATATATATATTCTTCTATTTCTTATTATCTCTAAACTCAGTATACATAGAGTTATTTTGGTGCAATCTCATATTCCCTATTTTTAGGTTATTTCTTCGTTTTCTCTATTTATTCTATTCTAGCCTGGATTAGATACCAACCAAAAAATAGGAGTTAACTACCAAGCTAACGTAGGTGGTCTAACACATTTCCATAATAAATCATAAATTAAATGGTTAATTATTACCTATATGTACCATGCGAACAATTTATAATTAATTATTAGTAATGGATATAGAATTGAACTTTCTATTTGGGTGTGTTACTAAATTTGATAAAACCACGATAGTTTCAAATGATTTTATTCACCTTTTAAGCAGTTTTATATTACCCCCAACATATGGGATGTTAAATGAATAGAATGAAATTTTAAATGAATTTAAAAAAGTGGGAATGGAAGACCATTCCCCATGAATTGTTCTATTATACATTCTCACATAGGATTCAAATGTTCTTAATAATATATTCCCAAGTGACCTGAATGATAGAATTCATGGAAGGATAGGCCTTATAAACCTATTTTATGTTTTCTAGAACCTTCTATGGTGACTTAAATTATTCATAAATTTTATGACCAAATAAATTAAATGTAAACATTAATGTTATGGTTAGTCTTTGGTCCCATGATCATTAGTATTTCCCAGCCTTGAGTGAGAGATGGGTTCCAACTCAGAATTCCATAAATGGACTCTTTGGGGTTTATTGAGTAAATGGATTTAATGAAATATTCAGTATCCATTAGGGGTTAGACAGGAATTTTCATATGACACCATGGATGGACTCACATGGAACCATGATTATATACTCTTGAGTGATAATTTGTCACCCTTTGTTGAATACCAAGGACAGACTCAAACAAATGGTTATTGTAAATTCCCTTACTGATACATGGACTCCCTATGTGGAAATCCAAGGAATAACATAGAGAGAATATTTTTTTATCTTCCAGGAGTGAAACTTGTGATCCATATATAAACCACCATGAATGCAGTCATAGGTAGGATACCTTATACCCAACCTAGAGTGGTACAAGTGTTCTTATAAGTAATTCCATGGAAGGGGTATTTTGTTTATGGGTTCCTGTTATACCTTGAGGAATAGCAAGGTGTTGATTTAGAAATGACAAGTATGATTTCAATTTCAATTAAATTATGAAATGAATTTGTTATATGATGCATCTACAAATCAAATCAGAACCATGGATTCAGTTAGAGAATTAATTTATGATGGACATAAAATAGATGTCTTTTGGGATATTATTACACGTGATAATTGAGTTATGATCTCGGTCCTGAGGCTTTTTTATAAATTAAATTATGATTTATTTATCCAGTATAGATATTCTGGGTTATGATGAACTAGGAAGTAGAGGACGAGTGTTCATTGGAAACACATAACTATGTGGGTTATTTATTACAAACCTTCATCTCCTGTATTTATTTTTATCATCACTATGTTTATTAGATTTTCATAATCTGGATGGAATTAGAAACCATTTGTGGTGGAATAGTGATTTAATCTCACACACTAATCGGGCCATTTTTTGGTACCTTGATAGGATTCATTAATCAAATTAGGGACAATGGAAAGCTACATATTGTGGTTGCTTTATTGCTATGCCAGAATAATGTATCGGGAAGAGGATTGAACCTATGGTTGATATACTAAAAGATATAGCCTTGGGTAATTTCATAATTTATATATATCTTGTTGTGTATGGTTCTTCCCCTAATCCCCTAGTATTTACATTTTTTATAGCATGTCATGATCATCATTTTGATATAAAAATGATGGATGTGACCACTTAGTTATTTATATTATTGATTTTTATTATTAATCCATTCCAATATCTTTATGTTGTACCAATTATATTATATGATTGTACATCTATGATACACTCTGATCATGAGGGTATAGTCTCCCCACTTTTTCCACCATGGATCCTCACTTCCTATCAAAAACCACTGGTACAAGGGGAGGAATTCTTGAGTTCATTTGGCCAACCAATATTGATTACTTTAGAGTGATCTGTGTATAGGATGTCTGAAAATTGTATCATAGGGTGTTTCTTTCTTGATTTTTTATGACTTGGTAACATGAATGGTAGAAAGGATAAATATGTCATGTCGGGATTTGCTCAAGGGATTATTCATAGGAGTAGTTAATCTGTATATACAGAAAATCCAAATTACCTAGGATGAGACATGTCTTTTTCAATTGTTCTTATTACAGCATCCATTTATTTCACCAACACATGATTTAATTGATGTTTGATGTTCTTAATGACTGTGTATTTTTACCCTTGTCCAATATGGAAAGGACATATTTCTTCATGCATTATCATAGTATCTTTAGGACTTATATGTTATTCATTTTCCATAAAATGTTTTTATTACTACATGTATTTCATGCAGTATATTTTCGTTCCATTATTTCCATGTCCATGAAATTGTTCTAAAATTTCATATTGGAGATGGTTAATAATTGGTTGATATTAAATAATTGCCACTCTAGATTTTTAATGGTAATGTGAATTTATAAATTTTTAATGAAATCCCATCTAATTGTATCAATATGTATATATATATGAATTTGAGATTATGAACTGCTATGTTTAAGATTTTAATTGAAACAGTCGCTATTAAATTGTGATTATAATTTAAATAAAATGGTTTTTTACTCTAAAACATGAAATTGAAAATCTTTATAATGGGACCTTTAGATTATAGAGAAGAACTTGAACCTCACCAAACCTTAATCGTGGGAAGTATGCAGTGTATCGTGCTTTTCTTATAATACATATAATGCATGGACCTAAATTTAAGTGATTAAAGAAGGGTGTGACTCTTATATGTGAAGATTTGTACCTATCCTATTCTTATATTTATGATATTGATGATTATTATATATTTTATTAAGTCTTGTTTCTAGAATTTGTAGAGACCATCAACCATGAGAATCCAACCTCATGTGATAAGAGTGTGGAAATTACCATGGTTTAGGGCTGGTGATCCATAGCTCACCATTAGATCCTCTAGTAGTTCCACTTATTGTATCACAAGTTATTACTGATATTTTCATCATTGTTGAGTTTTATTAGGGTATTTTATGACTTATGAAAAACATTTATAGAGCCCAACGACACAACATAACTATGACAGAGTTGAAACGTGAGTTGCAGTATCAGGATAACCCATGTTTTTGGGAGATGGTTGAGAATAGGCTATAGATTCATAGCTATAGGACATGCTATAAATTATAAATTAACAAGATACACCTCCTGATAGGAGAGTAATGGTTTCTATGCATTTGATTCAAGATTCCCACAAGATATAGTGGGATGTTATTACCCAGATATTACATCATTGGGATATTGCTTAGAAGTATTTCCATATGGCCATATTTGATTATTATTATCAGAAGACATTGAGGGATGATAGATATTGGGTTTTTATACACATAGAGAATGGAATTTTATCAGTCATGGAATATTCTTCCAATTTCAAGGAGCACCAATGTTCCAACTAATTTTATTCTCTAGAAACATACCTAAATCTATGAAATTTGAAGATGGTCTCATGTATGACATCTGATCATAGTTGAATGCCTTCCATATTATTACCATATCTATAATATTGAATCACGATATTATCATGGATCATATGAAAATGGAGGATGGGGTTGTGATCCAGAGTAGTTGGGAACCTAGATATAGAAATACATCGATGAATAATAAAAATCATTTTTTAGAGATTTAACATGGTGATATTTGTATCAAGGGTGCAAATTCAGGTAGTCATTTGAGGATCCATTAGTTCATTAGACTGAGATATACGAAACCCCAATGTACCCGAGACTGATTCGATTGATGGTCTTATTTAAACATAGATAACATATATAGTTTTTTATAGAATTTTTTTTCTTATCTAGTTATAGAGGTTTTTCACGAGAATCGAATTCATGGGCGAGGTCAAAATATTCTCATCAAGCTATATGATAGAATATGGTTGGATGATATGGCTGAGATGGTGGTCATGGTTGGCGTTGCCAGAAACTAGAGATATATTTCTTGGAAAGGGGACCTTCTAAGAATATAATGACTATATCTCGTGGCCATAGATTAGTCCAGATGTATATAGGTCAATATCTACATAAGGAGAAGAGTGTTGAGAATTCTACCATGATAGGTACTATCATTGTCATCTATACATTTCAATCTTCTCTTTTCAAAGTATGTTCTTCTTGTTCTTTCAAATATGTGCCTGTTGTGGAGGTTCTTGGGCTCGATGTTCAGTTTTCTTATAGAATAATGAATCATGATGCTCTATTTGGAATTCAATTAGATAGTGCATGTTAGTGCCATGATTGTCCCCTTGAGAATGGTGGGCGTCTATTTGTATGTGACCTTTTGTACAGGAGAAGACTATATTTGATATCATTCTTGCGATGGATTTTTTTGCTCCCAATCATGTTTTTTTATAAAATAGGTTGACTAGGATTTCCATAAGAGACGAGATATACTCGAGCATTATTGGTTATGTGGGATTGCAACCAATATTTCAACCTTATATCTTGATGAATGGGAAAAGTGTTAGGTATTTTTTAATCCAGTGGTAAATCATTATAAGTAATTTTTCCCAAATGAATTTTTAAAACTCCCTCTTTAGATAGAGGTTGATTTTTTCATCGATCTTCTGTCTAGAGATACACTAGAAGTTATTCCTCCTTATAGGATGGATAATATTAAATTATATGAGGTCCAAAGGGAGATAAAGGATTTGGAATCTAAGGGATTTATATTACCTAGTCATTTAGCATGGGTTTTCCCATACATTTTCTTCCATTAAGGTAGACAATACTCGTTGTAATTTCTTGGATTAACATCGATTAAACCTACACAATTTTATGAATTGGTAACCATTTCATCATATAGATGATATCTTCAACTAGTTAATAAGGGAAAGGGTTATCCCTATGTTTTATCTGATATCTATTTATTATACGTTTTCTGTTTTACAGTCAGCTATACCACATAGATAATTCCATAATAGTTATCTCTTATTTGAGTATTTGGTCATTCCATTAGGTCTTAGGAACACACTAGTAGTTTTCAAGGAATTGATGACCAAGTTTTCTATCGATATCTGGATTCCTTTAATTTGGTATTCATGGAAGATATCTTTTTGTATTATAACACTACCCATGACCATGAAAAACATTTTATGATCATAATAGATACAGTAAAAGAGCATCAATTATATTATAATCTCACGAATTTTAACTTTTTTATTGATACGTATCACTTACTTTTTCATATTATCTAAGAGACATGAGTATCAGTTGACCTAGAGAATGTGAGATATGTAGTTTTCAGGGGTTTCCCATGAATGTATTATGTATATAGTTTAATGGAGACATATTGTTATTAAATATCCTTCATTTATGACTTATCATTCATATCAGCAACTCTTATGGGCTTTAGATTGAAGGGATTGATGTTTATATGGTCTGAAGCCTATGAGATGTCCTTTCAAGAGCTAAAATGGAGATTGACTTCAGTATCAATCCAAATTCTTCTGGATTTGTGTAGAATCTATAGAGATTATTGTGAGGTATCAAGAATCCTGATATGATTAGTTCCAATGTATGATTGGTGAGTCGTGGAATATGAGTCCTTTCAGTTGAGTCTATAAGAGAGGAACTATAAGATACATGATTTCTTATTAGTCTTTGTTCTTCATGACTTTTAATAGTGGAGACATCATTTAATATGCGAGAACTTTTTGGTGTATATTGACCAAAAAATCCTCAGGTACATATTTAGAGTGTGTGAATTGAATCTCAGAAAATGAAGGTGGGTTAAATATCTAAATTACCTTGATTGTGAGCTTGTCTATTACCCTAATAAGGAAAATGGAGTTGCTAACAACCTGAGAATGGGGACTTAGAAACAGGTAGTTCAGGAGACCAATAGTGATTTGATGCTTATGGAATGGTTTTTTTGAGATGAAAATAGCAATTTAGAACCATCCTAAATAGTATTTAAATTATTCATTATCTATTACCTCTTCAACTCATGAGAGATTGAAGAAGATATATCTTTCATATTCTGAGTCATCATCCTATGAGAGGGCATTGAAAGTGAGGACCCACCACTTGATTCGATCATTGATGGGGGCAATATCATGTGAATCCATTAATGTGTATTGGTTCTTGAAGATCTCTAAGAACATTTGATGGGAGATTATAATTCCTTAGAATATAAAGTACATCATAGTATTACCATGATGTATCATGGATTACGAAGATAATACTAGTGTCTGGGAATGAAAAGGTAGATAGATTGGTTTGTTACTCAATGTTCCACCTATCAGTAGGTGAAGACATAACACTAATGAGAAATATATATTTTCCAGTGATTTCATATTCTATAGTTGAAATGGCATGACATCACCAGGGATTTTTTCATGAGTTTTACTAGATCACCTGGGGGTAGTTGATCTGTATGGGAGTTCATAGTCATGTTTAAAAAGGTAACAAATTTCATACCTAATTGATATTATTTATAGTGGATAATATTTGGAGGATCTACATTCATTATATTACTTTCCTCCATATAATTCCTTGTTATATCGTATCAGATAGAGAAACTATCATAATGCCAATGTTTTGGAAGGGGATTCAAAGGGAACAGGTGTTATTAGTACATCTGAGTTCAACCTATCACCCATAGACTTACTGTAAGTCTATGTATATGATACATGTTTTTTTAGGACATGATCGAAGAATGTGTCCTTGATTTTGGAGGTATATGGTATAATAACTTAACGTTCACTAATTTTTATTATAATAAATTTTTTTAGGAAACCATAAATATAAATCCTTATGAGGACCTATATGGTAGTTAATTATGTTCAACACTGTGCTGGATAAGGGTAAGTGAGATAACACTCCCAGGTCCCCATTACATTCATGATACTTCAGAGTACATTCAGTGTATTGGAAAGAATATTTCTACAGCTCAGTCAAGGAATACGTCATACACAAATCATCACTATCAACCACATGAATTCATGGTTAGGTGTCATGATTTATTATGCCTTATGATTAGAATGGGTCACACATGGATATGTAAATAAGGGAAACTATAACATTTAATGTCAGAAACTTTATGATTCTAGTGATATTCAGATTGGTAGAAAAAAAAATTTTAGTTTCCTAAAATGTACCATACCATGGATGAAATCATCCATATATAACAACTTCACTGATATCATTTTGATCCATCACATATTATTTATCAGGATGTGGTTGATTTGGGGGTTTATGAGTCCTTTGAGGATCGCCCTATTTATATTATTGATCACAGAATGATGGTTTAAAAATGTTGGTCAATTCCTACGGTGTGGGAGATATAAAAGCATGTCCATGTTCAAAATGAGACTTTAGAGTGGGAGACCAAAATATGTTCCCCAGTGGACATAGTTACTCATAAAAGATACTTTAACCCTCTTATAAGTGAAATTTTGGGATTAATTTTTCAATTCAAAAAGATTATAATAACTAGATTTTAGATGATTTATGTATCAATTATAATTTTTCCTAAACAGTTGTTTATATCCTTATAAATGTTCCATATTGTTTAGGGAAGGTTTTGGGATTCTTTTTGACTTTCTCAGAGCCCAAGGCTCTGAGGTTTGGAGGAAACAGTTGAGGGACACAGTTTGTGCAAGGTTAAGGATAACTGTTCACCATAAATGGTGGGGCCCAATTAGGGTGAATTATGGGGTTTCTAAACCATTAGAGGGATATTTTCACCATTTGGGGCTATGAGAGAGGGTGTTCATAGTTTATACATGGTTATTTATTACAATGTGTGAAATTGCATATAGGGTGTGCTCACGAGGGAGTGGGGTGTGCATGGTTGGCACACAGTTTGGGAAAATAGGTAGCCAAATGGTGAAAGCACATCAAATGTGAAAAAATTAAAATTCCCCCTTAAAAAATATATGTTTCTTCAAAACCTTTCAATGTTCACTTCCAACACACAGAAGCCCTATACTCCATTGAAGCCACATTTATGCTTAAATCTAGTCTTGGTGACATCACTTCCCTCAAGAATCTAAATCTCTTGGTATTAGTCTAATTGTAAACCCAATCATTATATATATATTTTTTAACCTATCATCTCATTTCTTTATATAAAAATATTTAATATAGTGTGATCTCATATCCCTATTTTCAAGGAATCTTTCTATTTTCACAATTTCTTCTATTCTATACTAAATTAGAGGTCAAAAATGATTCAGGAGTCTACTACCATGACGAGGTAGGTGGTTTCTTGCTTATCCAACAAATTCATGGAGCTCATAAATATTTCATTGTGATGTGGAATATATTTTAGGAGTATTTATTATTAAATGGAATGAATATTAATTTAAGTGGGTAGGGTTGATATATATGTCACATTAGAACCATTTATAAATCCTTATAGGTTTAATATCTTGAATTGAACAACCCCTTATAATGTATTTCTAAATTGGATGAAATCACCATTGGTTTCATATGATCTGATCCACATTTTATGGTGTCTTATTTTACCAATAGTTTATGATATGTTAAATTAATTGAATGAAATGTAAAATAAATTAAATAAAATAGGTAATGGGAGAACATTTCCCTATTTTTTTCTATTATACTTAATCGCTTAGGATTTAAAAGTTAATAAAAATAAAATACCCAATTGAGATTAATAAGAGAATTCATGGTACGAAATACCTTCTACTATAATGTATTATGTTGATCCACCTTATGAGGAGAGTTAAATTACCTCTAAATGTGATTTCAAAATGAAATATATGTAAACATAAATTTTATTTTATGCCTTTTGGCCCATGACAATTCATAATTCCATGCTGAGAATGAGTGATTGATTCTAACTATAAATTCCATAAATGGACTCTTTGGGCTTAATTAATTAAATGAATGTAATGAAAATTTAATTATACAGAGTGTATGACACATGGGTTCTCATATGAAAAAATGGATAAAAAATTGGTAGATTTATTATATACACCTTATTGATACTTGGAATCCATTTGTTGACAACCAAGGATTGAATATGATGGATGGTTATTGCATATTCCACAAGTTACACTTGGAACACCACTATAAAAATACAAGGAAGGGCTTAGACGAAATATTATTATATATTCTAGCAGTGAAACTTGGGATACCTATGTAGGCCTCGAAGGATATACTTAGAGGTCAGTGACCTTATACGACACCGAAATCGTTACTAGGGTCCCAATGAAGAATATATAGGATGGGATTTTAAAGAAATGATTTCAACTTATACCTGGAGGAATATCTTGGTTCCAATTTATGAACAGCAAGGATGGGATATGGCTATAATTAAATTATGAAATGAATTAGTTATATGAAATTTCTTCCAAGCTAAATATTAAAATTAAATTTGGTCAGAGACTTACTTCATGATGGAAATATTATTTATGTCTTGTTTTATATATTTATGTGGGATCCTTCGTTTGTGATCTAGGTCCTAAGACATCCTTACAAATTAAATTATGACTAACTAATCAGTCAAGGATTTTTTGTCTTATGCTAAAGATGGTAGCAGAAGATGGGTGTTCCATGGGAACCTAGACCTTTGTGGGTTATTTATTACCACACTTCATTTACAGACTTTACAATTATCTTCACACTATTTATTATATATTAATATAATATATGGAATTAATCAGATTTCTTATTCCATAGTGAGTTTATCTCAGAAATTAATTGAGCTGTCATTTGGTACCATGAAAATCTTCATGGATGTAGGTAGGGACAAGGGTGTGAAATCCACCAAGGATACTTGATTAGCATGTTAGGATGGTTTATGGAGAAAATGACTGAGCCTAGGATCGAGATTCAACTAGAGATATCCTTGGGTATTTTATTCATTTTTATAGAATATGTTGTATATTTATGTTCCCCTAATCCCCTATATTTCTTTTTTGTTAAAGGATTACATTTGAATAAAATCATTTTATGTCTTTTATTTAAAACTAAATGAATATTGTCTAAATTGAGAATAATTGTATTTAATGAAAATAATATATTATTAAATTACGCAAAAATAATAAAAATATGTAAATATATAAATGTGGGTATTATATTGTATAAAATTTTATCCCTATACAATTTATATTATTTTTTAACCATTTCACATGAGATTTATGTTTTTATATTTTAATCTCTTATTTAGTTCCAAGAGTTAGCGTGTCATCACTTATAAAAGAAAACCACACCTTTCAGTTCATATCAATAATTTGGGAATTATAGATCAAAACAATATGAAAAAATTTCTTCAACAAATCCATAGAAAAATTATATAGATTTTAATCTTCCCAAAAGGCCAACCATAAAGACATTAAGAGGAGATCGACGAGAGTTTTTTCAAAGAATAACTAATTTCCTCAACAGATCACTCTCTCTTAAACTAATATTTTAAATAATCTATCTCATTTATACTACTCATAAAATAAATATATAATAATAATTAATATATTTAAATTTTATTATTATTATGAAACCACAATTGCCACCATTTTTCTATCAAATGGAAAGTGAATATTTTTCTCGTGTGTAAATACGGTTGGTCATCTCAACGTAGTGATATAAATAATTTTGCATAAAAAATTTTGGATGGATACTATGGTAGATTAAATTTTTTTATATAATATATATTAAATAATTATTCATCCATAGTGATAATATAATATATAACATCTTACCATCCAACTCTTTTGAAAACGATAACGTTGCTCATGCATACATATGCACTACCACCACCATGAAGAGATGTTATTTTTTGTCTTTTCCATTTTATATGGATTTTAATAAGGATTGATTTAACAAATATATATGAAATATATAATATAATATACATTATTTAATGTTTATTTATTAAGAAACATTCTTTTATTCCATCTATCAAAAAGTAAAAATAGCGTTTATACATGCTTCTGGACTAAAATATGAATTGTGTAATCCATTTTTATATCTCAATATTTTATGAATAAATATATGTCAATAAATAATAAATAATTATTATATTTATAACATGATTAACATTCTGGAGATATTGTAATGATTATCAAACTAAACAGATAGGAACTACCAAACTAAGATTCTAATTAAAAACTAATCAAACAACACTTATAAATGATTATTTAATAAGGAATTATTAATTTAATGAAATTAATATGTTATAAGGGGGATAATATATGAAATTATATGTATGAAAATTACTATATTATATAATTATATTAATATTTTATTTAATTTATAGGAGGATATATAAATTACAAATAAATTCAACCTTGAAGTAAAGGATTTATGTTACAATCACATTGTTTATTAGGATTGTTTATTATTATCTTTCATGTAATGAAATTTTTTAAAATATCTATTATAAATTACATTTATCCTTATTCTACTATTTTTATTTCATTATAATAAAAATTATTATTTTTACTTTCTCACCTTCAGTTCTCAATATACTAAAAATATGTTTTCCTAGAAATTTGAATTTCCCTTTCTCAAAAGTTATTTTTTTAATTTTTTTATCAATGTTCCAAAACTATATTTAAAAAAATATCATCTTATGATTGTTTAAAGTTATTTTTTACCTGTAATTTAATTTTAAAAAAGTTGATTAATATGAATCAAGTTTTGGTTTTCTAGACGAGGTAATTCTTGAATTTTTTCCAAAATGTGAGAGGATTGTTTTGATTTAATATATATGAAATGAAAAGAATATATCATCATAGATACTTAATGTTTTTCAGCATCCTTTACAATATTTCAAGGATCTTTTAAAATAAAATTATATCCATGATATTCAGGATATATTATTATTTTCAATGGTTATTTTCAAACTGGAAATGTTATTTTCCAAAATAATTCTTAAAAATGATGATTTAATGGAATTTTCAAATTTGATAACATCTTTTGATGTTATTATGCTTTAAAAGGGATTTTATCCAATTATTAGAACCTTATTATGTCTCTATATGGTTTATGATAGTGATTATGATGATATGATTCTTATGAACCCATAAACATTTACATGGGTCATGGTATAATGAATTGATGGAATTTTTATGAAACTCATATGTTTTTCATGGGTTATTATCTGATGATTATTTGGGAAACCAATTTATTTTCATGGGTTATGATATGAATAATTTTTTATGATATTTCTGAACACATCTCTATGACTTTTTTATTTGATTATTGGGAGGTATATCTCTCTCCAATGCTTTGGGTATTAATTAATATAACATGAGATAAACAGAACTAGAAAAGGGAGTGAACCCAATTTAGTAAGATACTATATCTAATATGGAATTTTGGGAGTGAAACATGGATACCATGATGGTTTTAGGAGTAAAACAGAACCACTATGATTGTATTGGAAATTAGTGTCTATTATTAATGAAATTATCTTCTATTCTTATGTGTATTCCATAATTATTTGTATTATTCCATTATTATTGTATCATGGATCATATTATTTGATTCCTTTATGATTCATGTCATATAGAAACCCCAAATTTATTCCATGATATAGGATTATGATTTATAATAAACAGGGTATTTTTTCGAATTTCAAGTACAAGTTACCATATACTTATCTTTTTATTCTCATCTGATCAGTTATATCTCACATATTTAACATTACAGAGCATATACGTACACCCATTTATATTTTTACTTTCATATGTTATGAATAAATATATTATGTATGATTTTTTAGAAGGATTTGTGATATAATTATCAAATTTGGAGATGATATAGACCTTTTATATACCATTTTTTATTTATCCATGTTTCAAAAATAAATCGGCCTATATGATATGGGCATGTATCATTATGTTATATAATTAATATTCATCTATTAATATTTAATATCTATGTATGAAAATTATATGTTTGTATATGAGAGATATAATTTTAACGGTATGTTACGACTATTTCCCATCGAGAAATGGAAGTGGGGAAACATTCCCAATGATTTCATTATACGACTCCACAATACATATAAAGGTAACAATTCATATTGGGTTATAGTTGATATCATTATAAAATAAGTTCATCCCTTTACCATGATAGATAATTTATCTCTTTAGTATCATTCCATGATATAAATTAATGTTATTTTAAGGGTTTATGGAGTATCACATTTAATTGTACCTAGTTGGGATGTGAGGTTTATCGTCAACTTCTATAGAAGTTTTTAAAATTCTCTAAACTAAGATTCACTACTCTATCTAATCCTCATACACACGGTCAGTCTAATAGTACCACTCGATCTCTAGACGAAATTTTGAGATATTGATCTATGTATTTCAATGTTGTTTTGGATTAATACCTTCATTTGGTGTAATTTTATTACTATAATCGCTTTCACATGAGCCTATAGATGACTCCTTATAAATACCTATTTTATAGGAAGTTGATAACTCTAAAATTATGGGATGAATATAGACAATGAAATATATTGGGGCTGAAGAAATCCATTGAAATATAATATATTGTTTAAACATTTTGTAGTACATCATGGCATCTCATATTTAACTACAATGATATGCTAACAATCATCAATGAGAAGTATAGTTTGAAGTAGATGATAAGGTATTTGTATATATAACTCTTTAGAGTAATGTTGTGATATTTGGAAATATAAGAAATATGAGACAAGTATATGTTGATCTCTTTAAAATAATTGATCATATTTGGATGGTAAATTATTACATAACTCTTCTACTAAATCTCTCTCAAGTTCTGGATGTGTTCCATGTATTCCTCTAGAGGAAGTAAATACCTAATCCTTTGCATGTATTAATTATAGAGTTCATAAATCTAAGGAAATTTCACACTTATGAGAATAATATAGTGGAGATTTTTATCATAAAGATAATGTTTTATGATAAAAGGAGACTCATCTTGACAATGTTTTGTGTTGAAACATATATTTGAGGGAGCGATGTCAGAACTCGATGTTCTAATGATGTATAATTATGATAGATTTTTAAGTAAGAAATTAAAAAAATATAGAGAGATAATTTATTTTTATGAGGGTATAATGAACAAATAGATAATTTAATAAAATTTTCTCTCTAAATAGTTTTCATTTATTTGATACCTTTTTAGACAAAACACTGTGTCTAAATAAACCACAACACAAATATTATTATTTAAGGTAAAAGTAATCACCTATACATTTTATAAGTGGGTATATATATAATGAACTAAATTTTAAAAATTTATTATTAATTCAAGTTAAAATTTATTAATTTTTATTCAATTTTATGTAAATTAAAATAAATGAATTTTAATGTAAAAATGTTATTTTACCGATAAAATATTTTTTATCTGTGCAATTTGTTTTTACCATAATATATTAAATTAATCATTATTGATGAATGATTTTAATGAAATTTATATATTATTTTTTAAATAATTTATATAATATATATATAATAAATATACTATCCATGTTATAAGAATAAATCATGTTTTATGCATAAAAATGCATTTCTCTAAAAATGGTTTTCGTTACATTTTTCGGACTTATTTTAAAATAAATATAATTAATATCTAAAAATTATATTTTATTAAATGAATTTTATTTTTTAATCCACATATAATATATAATTTAACAGGTTCAACTTAATTTTATGTCATTACAAATAGTACCGATGAAAAAGATTTTAGATGTTGGTAAAAGAGGAAAAACTCATATAAAACTATGGGGTAAAGCTTTAAAATCGCTCTAATATTTTTATTTTCCCTATTTTATGATATTTTTAGACCAAATATATATTTAAGGAGTTAAAAATGTATTTTAAGTCATTATTTAAATATTTTTAACACAATATTATCTTTTTTAAGGATACATTTTTATTCAAATTTAAATCATTTTTGAGTCATTATATTTATTGGTATTGATTGATGATTCCATTCATTTTTAAATTTTACCTTAAATTTTAAATCCTTAAAAATATTATTATTTAAACAAAAATAATAAATAAAAACAACTTGTTTATATATTTCATGTTTAAACTATTTGTACTCTTAAATCAAGTATTTTATAACCCCTTTTTGTACATTTAATGTACTTATCTTAAAAGTAACTTTTTACACCTATAAAAATGGAATATATTAAATTGATTAAAAATTGGTAAAAATTAAATAAAACATTATTTAAATTTTCCCTATTATTGTTTCATATAATTAAGTTATCATGATAAAAATTAATGTTATAATGATTAAAGTTATAATGGTATTAAAGTGCTATAAGTAGAAGATAAGGATAATATTTTAAACAAAACTTATCCAAATGCGATTTATAGATTATATTTACTACTTGTAACATATTATACTATATTTTTTTGGTGGATTTGTTCAACTATACATGTTAATGTGGTATATAATATTTAATCTTTTATGTATTTTAAAGTGTTTCATTTCCATAATTATTAAAGTAGAACCTTTTATTGTTCATTATTCACTATATTTAAGCCTTATATATCATTCAATACCTAACATAATACCTTTATATATTTCTTACACACATTATATAGATTCTCATATATCAAAAACGCTATCTTTTCAAGGATGATTTTTTAATATAAAAGAGGTTTATCAATAAAGATATATGACTCTTAAACACTCACACTAAATATTATTTATTTTACTACCATTTTAAATCAATGGTATTCATTAAAAAATAATTAATTTGTTATATTAAATATAACCAATTGTTGTTATGATTATAGATCAACCATTATCAACTCACATTTAGTAAATGTGAAATGAATATATCATTAGTGTGTATGTGTGGACTACCACATGTACAAAGTGATGCGATTTTTTCAAAAACCACTTAAAATTTCTAGTTATAATGTTGGATTTACTCAATATAGATGAAATTTATTTTTATTTTTTTATTTTTTAAAGGATATTTAGTATTTAATTTTTTCATATAATCTATTAAAAATTGGAAACATCACTCATGCATACATATGGACGACCGTCTCCAAGAAGTGATGTAATTCATTTTTAATCACCACTTTATAAGAATAGTTATAAAAATGCACATAATGATTATATATGATATTCATGAAATTATAAAAAAAAAATTAAATGATGGAACAATGATCAATTTACAATGACAAATGCTTATAAAATAAAACATTTGTAAAATAAAGATATTGTCACTAGAAATAGTGATTTTATATAATAATTATTAATAAATAAGTTATAATATTCTATAAGTAAATAATATCTGGTATGATTTACGTGAATATGTAAATGAAGTAGATTTATAATATATCTATATTTAATTTAAAGGATTTTTGAATTAATAATAAGAAGGATAATACTATAGGTACGAATTTATGCTGAAATCTCATTTCTTTCCAGTATTATCTATTCTGAATTCCCATTGAGGAGAATTATATATATATTATCCAATTAATCCAATACATTTTATTCTCTATTTTTTATTCTTCTAATTTTAATTTTTTCTCCCAAAATTATCTCTTTCTTATAAATAATTATTGATTAAATGTTTGTAATGAAAATCTGACCTTATTTCCTCTTTCATGATGATATATTTATTCCATTCAGAAATTCTTCAAAATGATTTTATTTAAATTATTAACTATAAATTTAATGTTGTACAATATTTATTTTCACTACCTTTGACATTTTTTACAAATGTTTAAAATGAATTCTTTCCAAAAAAATCTAAATAAGTAATTTTTTTATTATATTTGTTGAAAGGAATGTTTTCATTTATTATATACCACATGAATTAGTTTTACCACCATAATAGAAAATATTTTATTTTATGCTTCCATAAAAGATTTCAAGTATTATTTTCAATGAACATTGTTATTTCAATTCTATGATAATTTTTCGTTAAATTTTTCCCAATTAAAAATAATATTTTCTCATGTTTTCATAGGAATGTTTTAATGATATTTTAAAGGAAATTTTAATTTATTTCAAAAATATGTAAGGATTTCTATAAATAATTAGGTATGTGATTTAATTATACCACCTATATTATTTCAATTAATGGATTATGATGATAATGATTTAATAATTGTCTTGTGATAATTGTTTATTTACAATGGGTTAATTTTGTAATGATGAAATATTTATAAAAGATTTTTATTTTCCTTGTGTTATTCTATGATGTAGTGATGTAATGTTTTAGAAGATATTTTTATTTAAATATATTGTGATATAATGAATTAATGAATGTTTTATCATCTTGTTTCACTCTTATGTTTGGTTCTCATTCTATAATGGGTGGTTCTATAATAAACCTCTATTTATTTGAGTAAATTCATTTATATCATGATATAATTACTGGAAACAAGATGATGTGATCAATCCACTTTGGAAAATAGGTTGTGACTCTTTATCTACAATGATATGGGAAACAATTAGTGATGCATCATCTGTATAGATATGGGAAATATGAGTTTATTTCTAATCCACTATGATATGGTGGTCTCAATAGTTATACATACATCTTAAGTAGTTTTTATGACTGTGATGGTGCCACAATCTTATGTAATGTTTTTTCTAATAGGGTATATCAAATAATAGAATAATGTGAGATGACATTTACAACAGATTTTGAAGATCGGTCATAAAATAAGTTGTCTATGCGTCAAGACACCATGTACACTATACATTTTATGGTTTTTTGGTGAAAAATGTTATTAGATGTATTTAATATCATATAAAAGGATGTAATATTTATATTAAAAATGTGTGTGTTTCTTTAGGGGTGGTTTTTTATTCAACCCTATGATAATTCCCATTATTAATAATTACATAATTATTATTTTTCATTATATTAAATGACGTTACATTAATGAGAAATTGGATAATACAATTAATTGTGTATGATGGATACCTAATTGATCATTATCATAAGTGTGTTGATTTATTTAGTTTTTTTCTCATAGATTATAGGTCATAGGTTTGTAAATTATGATATTATTTTGATGGTTAGTTATTTTATAAATTTAATCTGAAAATAACTAGTATTTATTATTTTATTCTAATAAATAGTTACCCCTAGTTATGATTTCCCTCTTACAAGTAAAGGAGACTAATTATTATTCAATTGAGTTAGTGAGATTTTGGATTTATATCACTACTAGTAGAATGGATATATCATTTATGGATCATTAAATCGTCATAAATATATCTTATTCACATATAGAATTATTTATTGGACTTCATTGGTATGTTCGTGGGTGTGTGATGCATTTTATAAACCCAATTAATATTTTGTTAGTGTTATTAAACTCCATATATGGTGATGTTTTTATGCTTTTATAGTATTTATTACTGATTTATGGAATTGTTTTTTATCTTTTTATTTTATCATTGTTTTATAAGGAATGATGAAAACAATGGTTTTTATTATATATTTATAGATATAATTATAAATCTACATTAATATTAAATTTTAAAACTAGCATGTTTTTTTATCATATTAATGATAATTTGTAGAATATTTATAGACATCCTAATCTGTTTATACACACTCCCCATATAAACAAATTTGGTGTAATTTCATTTTTCTAAAAATGACTTATCATGTTAGAATATAATGATATTATCTATTCATCTGTTTTAGACTATGGGCTTGTATGTATCACTATGGAAGAGGAGGAAAATAAAGGTGATCATACTTTATGAGGAGATAGTTGGTCATTACATTTGTTTCCATATTTTGATATATATATAAGTATCATAATATACTAATTATACTTATTTATTCATACATTATGTCATGTACTTATTCAATGAAATTTTTATTTTCAAATACTGGGGTTTATTTTATTAGATATTAAATGTTACTTTATTTCATGTTTCATGTGAATTTCACATGTGGAATGGGAATCCAATCATATGGGGGTTTAATATAGAATTTTTTGTTAAAATAATTTATTTCCAATTTATTATTATATTAGGTTGAAACATTCTCATATCGTACGTTTAAAACCCTCTAAACTTATTTCAGTATATGAAGATTGATAATTCATTATAAGTTTTTGGTTATCTAATTTCTGTATTCTTATCAAATCATTAGTTTGGTAAGTTAAAACATTTTATCAAAACATGAAATGGTATTTGATTTAGTGGTATATGGAGGAAGGAAATTCAAAAATTGGTAAGTAACACATTAATAGACATAATCAACCCACTTATGTAGGGAGATGATGGTATTGTGGATTCTAATAAATTTCTACAGTTAAACAAAATTTTCCAGAGTTTTACTTTAATTTATTTTCATCAAGAATTTTATTGAAAATTTATTTTCATGTAAAATAGTGTTATTTTTATTTCCATTCATCAAATATTATTTTCATTGATTAGAGACTAAATAATAATTATATTTGTTTCTTGAATAATTATTAATAATTATCTAATTGATGAGAATATATCGGGATGAGTGTTTCTTATGTTTTTGTTGGGTTGTTTTATATATGAATATATTAAGTGATTGATTTGTTGATTTATGAATTGATATGTTATAAGTTATGTATTTAATATATTATTTATATAATGTTGATTAAAAAAGTATATTTAATATATCTTGGCGAATAATTATTTTTTAACTAAATTTTTTTCGAAATTCATAATTAACATTATTATTGAATGTATTTTTGTAAAAATTATTCGTATAATTGAATAATGTTTTCAAATGATTCCCTTTAAATTCAGTGAATTTAATTTTGTTTTTTAATTTGGTATATATGATTGATTGTAAATTTGAAAATTGGTATTTTATTTTAAAAAGGAAGTGATTATGTTTTTTAAGAAAATGGTTACAAAGTTATATGATATTAATTTAATAAATTAAAACATTTTATCTTCTATAATATTCTATATATTATATTTTATACATTTTATATTGTTGACTAATTTTTTACATATATTTTTTGTACTGAATTGTGTTATGAATTATGTATTAGGTAATAATAAGTATTGACTATAATATGTTTTTGTTCTTGTGGGACTTGATATTTTTCTACATGAAGTTTTAAAATGGGATTCCAAACAAGATAACTTAGAATTCATAAAATAGCCACATTACCAATTTTAAAATTTCAATTATAGTGGTGACTAATTTTTCTCTGGGTTTTCAGTCAAATATAATTTTTTTTGTTTTATTGATATGATAATTCAATATCTATATTGTTTTTATTGAATATTGTTTTTTGGAAATATATAAGAAAATTTTGAATACCCTTTTACTTACATTTTATTTCATTTAATTTTGTGAACAATAGTAAAAGGATTCATTAAAAATAGTCATGTTATCTTTTTTTAATGAAATGATGTTTTATAAAACAAATTATTCCGTAAGGTATGATTCAAAATAATTTCACATGTTTTTAAAATATCAATATTTTTTTAGTATACATAAGATAAATAATTTTTTTTAGTAATAAGTGTATTGATTTTCATAGTTTTTGAAGAACAAATAATTTGGTTTTGTGAGTTAAATTTGATGTTATTATTACTCAGTGATTAAAAATTTACAAATTTCATTACTAATATGGTGTTTATAAACACATTTTAGAATATATTTTTAATTGATTATATTTTCAATAAATAATGTTTACCCTACTTCTATTTTTTTTATAATATAATGTATTTTTTATCTATTGACTAGTGAAAAACTTTAGTTTTCAATAAGAAATCTTATATTATTTTTAAAATATATAAATGTGATCAATTTTTAAATTAAATTCAATTTATTATTTATGTATAGAAATAATTTTGGTATTTTAATTAAATGAATAACATGAATAACATTATTTTATTATTTCGAATATGTTTTATAACATCTATTATGTTAACATTTGAAAGATATATATTTTTCATATATTTCTTGTTTAGTTTATAGATTATTTGTTATGTTTTTAGATATAATTTCAAAATATATGTACAAAATAATTTTTTTATACATAATGTAATTGACTTATCTATTTTATTTATATATACTCATGTTTTCGTTATTTTATGGAAATGAAAAATGATATTTTTTTAATATTCTTATATTTAAAATAATTATATATTATTTTATTTAAAACATCTAGAGTAAATGATTTTTGTGGTATTTTAGAAAGGTTTTGGTTCTATGGGGGATTATATTGTAAAATAAAATAGCTTAATTTTCAAACATTATTTTGAAAAATTATTTTAATGATAAATTGTTCCTAAATAATATAGTTATAACAATTGTTATATATATATTTATATTTTGTATCCTAACTTACTTGAATATAAATAATTGGTTTTGATAATAATATAACTTATGTAATAGTTACATAATATTGTGAATTATTTTAGTGGTGTGTTTTGTAATTTGTATAGTATTAAATGACTTCAAAATTCCTACTAAAGTGGATAAAATCATATTTAAAAAAATAAAGAACATTTTGTATTTATTTTATAATAATTTTCATGATAATTATTATTATTTTAAACAATTAGGAACTAAAATTAATTAAAATATATATTTAAAAATCGTAAATGTAAATTTATATAACAAGGATTTAATTTGAGTAATATTGCATACCATTTAAAAAAATTTGGATTAAAGGATTCCTTTTACTTAAAGTGGGTGTGTTTTATTTTAAATATGGTTCGAGGATTAGTAATTTGTTTGAATAATTATACATTTTTTTAAAAACACCATTATATTGGTCTAGCTCTATCTCCCCTTATATGAAATTCAATTTTTTTTGTTTCAATATTTGTTTGGGTAGATTATTATAGATCTAATAAATTTATAAATAATTAAAACGGTTAGTAGAAAAATCATTCTACATTTTTGTATTTTTTTTGTCAGGGTTAAAATTTTTAATTTGTAGTTGTATAGAACTATATGTCAGTTTAAAATGATTATTTATTTACAACTTCTAATTGGTTTTATGACATGATTAAATTGATTGAAAATAAAAAAATGTTTCTTATATTGGACTATATATTATGGTTATAAATTGGTAGTTTTTTTATTAATAATAAAAATTTAATAAATGATTTTAAAATTTAAAGAACATTTGTTTTTTATGTTGATCATAATTTGGATATTCATTTAAATTTCGATTAATGAATTTTCATATATGGTGGATAATTTATTATGTAAAATATATCATTGAATTTCTTTCTCATTTGATCAATTTTTATACTTAGGTTTTTATGTTTTCAATGGAATATGATATAAGAAATTTTTTTTATTTAAAACAAACTATATTTGGATAATTAATTAAATTTAGATAATAATAATATAGTTATCACTACATAAATAAAACGTTCAAGAATTGTGTTTGGTGAATGTTTGAGTTTCCGTAAACTAAATAAGGAAATAAAAATTTAATTTATAGTTATTACTTGAATAAAATAATCTGAATAATTTATTTAATAAATAAAAAATCATATATACATGTTACTGAAGTCTTATGGTATGTTTATATTAGTATAAATGATATATATGAAATATTATACAACAAAATATTTACATTTTCTAGATTAATCTACTATAAAACTATCAACATAAACTAAAATAATAAAATTCTCTAAAATGATGTAAAATTATTTAAATGATTGATAATTGGAAGGATATTAATTTAATATAAACCAAATTAATTAAAAAATCAAGATAATATAAAAAAGTGTTAGAGTGGTGTTAGATGTCTATTGGAATCAAATATTTTTATAGAAGTTATTATAACATTCATATTGTTGTAGTCAACAAATAAGGGAGGAATCCTTTGTGATAAAATAATTTATTATAACTTTTTCATTTCTTTATTATTACCTTATATATCTCATGTTTACATGTACAATAGTTTTGGTTCCAACTCTAGTATTTTTTTGTACACTACACACAAAACTATTCATTGTACCAATTTTATAAATATTTTTTAAAGAAATTTCTTTAGACTAATTACCCAATTACCTCAGATCATTATATCAAATAAGTCTTTTGTAAAATGAATTAATACTACTCATATTTAATAAAAAAATATTTTTCATAACTATTATGTGTATACGGATATTTATAACAATATTCCTTTCCTAATTTATAGATAATGTCGAATTTCCTTTGATTAGAAAACATATATCCCAATTAATAGAATTTTGATGATATAAGGATTTCTCATATAGAATCACCTTTTAGATCATTACTCTTCTGTTAAATATTTCTTCGAATAAATTTATTTTTAATCTATATTATTTTTTATATTTTACACTTTGTTTTAAATCTCAAATTATTATTATTTATCTACTACATTACATGAATTTCAAACCATCACAATTTTACACCTCTGATTCTTCTTTTCTTTTTAGTGTTTTTATTATTTTTTATCATATATCTAGTTTTAAAAACTATAATTCATCCCTCACAAAGCTATAATATTAGTAAAATATTTTAAATTGGATCTTTTCACTAATATTTTCCTTATACAATAATATATTAGATAAAAGTTCATTTAGAGGATAATATTTTTCTAAGATGACATGAAAATTTAAATTGTAATTTACCAACTTCATTTTGATGAAAAAAATTATGAGTATTATAGTAATATTGTGGAAAATTACATTATCAGTGTTATAATGGATAATTAATTGATGATACTAAGGGAATAAAAGTTTCCTGTTATTAATTTTACTGTAGATGAAAATTTTATCGTTCTATTAAATTATATATTTTGAAAATTATTGTTATATTCAATGAATAAAAATATATATAGAAATATTTAAGCATGGAAGAAAAATAACATAATATTTAAGAATCTCGAGATTGTGAATTTTAGTAGAACTAATGTTCTAGAAACTATAACTAAACTTCAATATGCTAAATATTAAGAAAATAAGTTTCTCTACATAAATCCATTAATATAAATGTATATATTGTCTATAAAGATTTTTAATTTTTTAAAATCATTAGTATAAATAATTATCATTGGAAAGTATATTGGAAATTAATTGTTTAATTATCTTGCATTAGATAGGTAATCTAACATAGTTTCATAAAAATATATAAATTATAACATCAAAAAACATATAGTGATAAATATATATTAAAAAATGTGATATATTATCTAACACATGCTAAATAAAGAAAATCACCAATTATTTTTTTCATTAAGGTATAATATTATATTAATAAATGAAATATAGTAGATGATAGGTAAAGGAAGTATAATTAGTAAAATTTTAGAAGAAATAAAACTGATTGAAAATAAAATAAGAACAATATAAAAATATTTCTCTTCTCAATCGAACTTGAGGATCATATAATATATAATAACTGTCGGAAGAATATAAAACATTATAAATATAATGAACATTGAAATGATTTTAATTAGATAATAATATATGTGATTTTGGTTAAATTCATGAGGATATATTGGTTAGGTGATATGAACATTATATATATGATTGTGGGGATTATGTAGTAGTATATACCATTAGAATCATTACATTGAGGGAATACTAGTTATAGAGGTATCGAGGGGAATTATTGAGGAGTTTGGAGGGTAAAATGGATGAGATGATGTTGATATTTTTGCTGAATGTTTTCTATGGTATGGAAAGATGGGTTACACTCTAAGGGTTGTGAGCATGGAATAGTGATATATAAATAAAGAGTGGAGAAGTGTTTTGTGTTGTTCTATCTATTTTTCCCTTATGAAACGAAACATACATAACCTTTATACATGACATAGGTAGGGTGTGGAGGTGTTTTATGAAACATTGAATGTCAGGGTGGAATTCTCGAACTTTTTTTAATTTCCCCACAGCTACGATGTGTTATCCCGACTATGTCATTGAGTCTCGAAGGGTTTTTTATGTGGCCCTTCCATTTTTTTCATTCCCATTCCTTTCATAAGGTTTGTGGAATAATCCATTTATTTTCAGTTGAGTCATGAAACATTGTTTTTCCTTCTACATAAGGGTGTTTTACATAGTTTTTTATAATTTCACTGTGAACCATACTATGCTTCTCATATGTGGCTTTGACCAGGCTCACATCAATGTGGCATCTCCCATTGCATCATTTTCCATCCTATTTTTAGAAACTATATGTCATCATGTGTATTACATTTATGTGATGTTATGTTTTCCCAACTGCCTATAAAAACCAGAATGCTCTAAAACCCTATGTTTCATCTAATTTTTATTTTGATTCTTATGAATCCCATGTGATAACCTCGAAGGAATTTTTTCCCTCTATTTGGAATTTTAACTCCAAATATGGGATATTAATCCGTAGTGGTTTTAGTTAAGTTCCAATTTTTTTACCATTGATTTTTCTCTCAGACATTCATTCATAAAAGTCTACATTCATTGTGACTTTTTTTATTATGATACTTTGATAAGGGAATAATGTGGGTTGGTTTGTTCTATGTTGAAATTTGTGTTTTAATTTGTTACATGTAGGATCCTGACTATATTATGTGGTATGCATCCATTAATTTTTGGATTAAAATCATCCATTAATCCTCATGAATGATCCTTACAGTTTAGGGAAGGGTTTGGGATTATCCAAGGAGTTTTTAAAGCCTGAATATCTGGCATTAAGATGAAATAATAGAGTATAATTGTAAGTTCTTGGTCTGGGATAACCAGGAACATAAAACTTTCTATCCTAATGATGGATTCACATGTTTTTTATGAATTCTTAAAGGGAGGTTCAGACTGTGTGAGACGGAGGCAGAGGGTGAATGTTGGTTGAGCATGGTTTCTCTAACTATGCACTATAGGACATGTGGGATGTTCTCCCTGGGTACTAAAGTTTACACGATTGGTTCATAGTGTGTCTAACAATGCAGAAAAAATATGATGCCACATAAAAGTTAAAAAAGTACATTTATTAGGTTAATGAATTTATATGTCTTCACCCATTTTCCTATATCATTTCCAAAACATTATAAACCTCTCCTCCATTGATGCCTCCTTAATTCGTTATGTTTAGATGGGTGGTATCTCTTCTATCTAAACACCAAATATCTCACTATTGGTCTCATTGGATATCCATTGAAAATATATATATTCCGCTTTTTCTTATTATCTCAAAACTCAGTATATATAGAGTTATTTTGGTGCAATATCATATTCCCTTTTTTTAGGTTATTTGTTCGTTTTCTCTATTTATTCTATTCTAGCTTGGATTAGATACCAACAAAAAAATAGGAGTTAACTACCAAGCTAACATAGGTGGTCTAACACATTTCCATAATAAATCATGTATTAAATGGGTAATTGTTACCTATATGTACCATGTGAAAAATTTATAATTCATTATTAGTTATGGATATAGAATTGAACTATCTATTTGGTTGTGTTACTAAATTTGACAAAACCATGATAGTTTCCTATGATTTGATTCACCTTTTCAGGAGTTTTATTTTACCCCAAACTTATGTGATGTTAAATGAATTCAATGAAATTTTAAATGAATTAAAAAAAGTGGGAATGGAAGACCATTCCCCATTAATTGTTCTATTATACATTCTCACATAGGCTTTAAATGTTCTTAATAATATATTCCCAAGTGACCTAAATGATAGAATTCATGGAAGGATAGGCCTTTTAAACCTATTTTATGTATTTTGAAACCTTTTATGGTGACTTAAATTATTAATACATTTTATGACCAGATAAATTAAATGTGAACATTAATGTTATGGTTAGTCTTTGGTCCCGTGATCATTAAAATTCCCCAACTCTGAGTGAGATATGGGTTCCAACTCAGAATTCCATAAATGGACTCTTTGGGGTTTGTTGATTAAATGGATGTAATGAAATATTCATTATCAATTAGGGGTTAGACAAGAGTTTTCATATGACACCATAGACGAACTCATATGGAACCTTGATTATATATTCTTGAGTGATAAATTTTCAGCCTTTGTTGACTACCAAGGACGGTCTCAAACAAATGGTTATTCTAAATTCCGTTACTGATACATGGACTCCCTATGTGGAAATCCAAGGAAGAACGTAGAGAGAATATTTTTTTATATTCCAGGAGTGAAACTTGTGATCCATATATATACCACCATGAATGGAGCCAGAGGTAGGATACCTTATACCCAACCCTGAGTGGTACAAGTGTTCTTTTAAGGAATTCCATGGAAGGGGTATTATGTTTATGGGTTCATGTTATACCTTGAGGAATAGCAAGGTGCTGATTTAGAAATGACAAGTATGATTTCAATTTCTATTAAATTATGAAATGAATTTGTTATATGATGTATCTACAAATATAAAGCAGAATCATGGATTCAGTTAGAAATTTAATTTATGATGGACATAAAATACATGTCTTTTGGGATATGATTACATGTGGTAATTGAGTTATGATCACGGTCCTAAGGCTTTTTTATAAATCAAATTATAATTGATTTATCTAGTATAGATATTCTGGGTTATGATGAACTAGGATGTAGAGGACGAGTGTTCATTGGAAACACATAACTATGTGGGTTATTTATTACAACACTTCATTTCCTGTATTTATTTTTATCATCACTATGTTTATTAGATTTTCATAATCTGGATGGAATTAGAAACCATTTGTGGTGGAATAGTGATTTAGTCTCACACACTAATCGGGCCACTGTTTGGTACCTGGATAGGATTCATTAATGAAATTATGGACAATGGTAAGCTGCATACTGTGGATGCTTTATTGTTATGCCATAATAATGTATGGGGAAGAGGATTGAACCTATGGTTGATATACTAAAAGATATAGCCTTGGGTATTTTCATAATTTATGTATATCTTGTTGTGTATGGTTATTCCCCTAATCCCCTAGTATTTACATTTTTTATAGCAATTCATGATCATAATTTTTATATAAAAATGATGGATGTGACCACTTAGTTATTTATATAGTGGATTTTTATTATTAATCCATTCCAATATCTTTATGTTGTACCAATTATATTATATGATCATACCTCTATGATACACTCTGATCATGAGGGTATAGTCTCCCCACTTTTTCCACCATGGATCCACACTACCTATCAAAAACCACTAGTACAAGGGGAGGCATTCCTGAGTTCATTTGGCCAACCAAGATTGATTAATTTTGAGTGATCTGTGTATAGGATGTCTGAAAATTGTATCATAGGGTGTTTCTTTTCTTGATTTTTTATGACTTGGTAACTGGAATGTTAGAAAGGAAAAATATGACATGTCGGGACTTGGTCAAGGTCTTATTCATAGGAGTAGTTAATCTGTATATAAAGAAAATCCAAATTACCTAGGATGGGACATGTCTTTTTCAATTGTTCATATTACAGCTTCCATTTATTTCACCAACGCATGATTTAATTGATGTTTGATGTTCTTAATGACTATGTATTTTTACCTTTGTCTAATAAGGAAAGACAATATTTCGTCATGCATTATCATAGTATCTTGAGGAATTGTATGTTATTCATATGCCATGAAACATTTTTATTACTACATGTATTTCAGGGAGTATGTTTTCATTCCATTATTTCCATGTCCATTAAGTTGTTCTAAAATTTCATATTGGATATTGTTAATAATTGGTTGATATTAAATAAATTCCACTCTAAATTTTTAATGGTAATGTGAATTTATAAATTTTTAATGACAACCCATCGAATTGTATCTATATTTATACATATATGAATTTGAGATTATGAACTTCTATGTATAAGATTTTAATTGAAATAGTCACTATTAAATTGTGATTATAATTTTAATATAATGTTTTTTACTCTATAAAATGAAATTGAAACTCTTTATAATGGGACCTTTGGATTATAGAAAAGAACATGAACCTCACCGAACCTTAATCGTGGGAAGTATGCAGTGTATCATACTTTTCTTATAATACATATAATGCATGGACCTAAATTTAAGTGATTAAAGAAGGGTGTGACTCTTATATGTGAGGATTTGTACCTATCCTATTCTTATATTTAAGATATTGATGATTATTATAAATTTTATTAAGTCACGTGTCTGGAATTTGTAGAGACCATCAACCATGAGAATCTAGCGTCATGTGACAGGAGTGTGGAAATGACCATGGTTTAGGGCCGGTGATCCATAGCTCACCATTATATCCTCTAGTAGTTCCACTTTATGTATCATAAGTTATTCCTGATATTTTCATCATTGTTGAGTTTTATTAGGGTTTTTTATGCCTTATGCATAATTTTTATAGAGCCCAAAGACACAACATATCTATGACAGAGTTGAAACGTGAGTTGCAGGAGAAAGATAACCTATGTTTTTTGGGGGATGGTTAATAATAGGTTATAGATTCATGGCTATATCACATGCTATAAATTATAAATTAACATGATACGCCTCCCGATAGGAGACTAATGATTTATATGCATTTGATTCAAGATTCCCACAAGATATAGTGGGATGCTATTACCCAGATATTTCATCATTGGGATATTGCTTAAAAGTATTTCCATATGGCCATATATGATTATTATTATCATAAGACATTGAGGGATGATAGATATTGGGTTTTTATACACATAGAAAAGGGAATTTTATCAGTCATGGAATATTCATAAAATTTCAAGGAGCACCAATGTTCCAACTAATTATATTATCTAGAAACATACCTAAAGATATGCAATTTGAAGATGGTCTCATGTATGACATCTGATCATAGTTGAATGCCTTTAATATTATTACCATATCTATAATATTGAATCACGATATTATCATGGATCATATGAAAATGGAGGATGGGGTTGTGATCAAGAGTAGTTGGGAACTTAGATATAGAAATACATCGATGAATAATAAGAATCATTTTTTAGAGATTTAACATGGTGATATTTGTATCTAGGGTGAAAATTCAGGTAGCCATTTGAGGATCCATTAGTTCATTAGACTCAGATATACGAAACCCCAATGTACCCGAGACTAATTCGATTGATGGTCTTATTTAAACATAGAAAACATATATTGTTTTTCATAGAATTTCTTTTCTTATCTATTTATAGAGGTTTTTCACGAGAATCGAATTCATGGGCGAGGTCAAAATATTCTCATCAAGATTTATGATAGAATATGGTTGGATGATACGGCTGAGATGGTGGTCATGGTTGGCGTTGCCAGAAACTAGAGATATATTTCTTGCAAAGGGGGCCTTCTAAGCATATAATTACTATATCTCATTGCCATAGATTGGTCCTGATGTATTTAGGTCAATATATACATAAGGAGAAGAGTGTTGAGAATTCTACCATGATAGGTACTATCATTGTCATCTATACTTTTCAATCTTCTCTTTTCAAAATATGTTCTTCTTGTTCTTTCAAATATGTGCCTGTTGTGGAGGTTCTTAGGCACGATGTTCAGTTTTCTTATAGAATAATGAAACTTGATGCTCTATTTGGAATTCAATTAGATAGTTCATGTTAGTGCTAGGGTTGTCCCCTTGAGAATGGTGGGTGTCTATTTGTATGTGACCTTTTGTACATGAGAAGACTATATTTGATATCATTCATGGGATGGATTTTTTTGTTCCCAATCATGTTTTTTATAAAATAGGTTGAATAGGATGTCCATAAGAGACGAGATATACCTGAGCATCATTGGTTATGTGGGATTGCAGCCCATATTTCTAGCTTATATCTTGATGAATGGGAAAAGTGTTAGGTATTTTTTCATCTAGTGGTAAATCATTATAAGGAATTTTTCCCAAATGAATTTTTAAAACTCCCTCTTTAGATAGAGGTTGATTTTTTCATCGATCTTCTATCTAGAGATACACTAGAAGTTATTCCTCCTTATAGGATGGATAATATTAAATTATATGAGGTCCAAAGGGTGCTAAAGTATTTGGAAGCTAAGGGATTTATAGTACCAAGTCATTTAGCGTGGGTTTCCCCATACATTTTCTTCCATGAAGGTATACAATACTCATTGTATTTTCTTGGATTTACATCGATTAAACCTACAAAATTTTATGAATTGGTAACCATTTCATCATATAGATGATATCTTCGACTAGTTAATAGGGGAAAGGGTTATCCCTATGTTTTATCTGATAACTATTTATTATATCTTTTGTGTTTTATAGTCAGCTATACCACATAGAAAATTCCATAATAGTTATCTCTTATTTGAGTATTCGGTCATTACATTAGGTCTTAGGAACACACCAGTAGTTTTTAAGTAATTGATGATCAGGTTTTCTATCGATATCTGGATTCCTTTAATTTAGTATTCATGGAAGATACCTTGTTGTATTATAACACTCCCCATGACCATTAAAAACAACTTGTGATCATATTATACACGGTAAGAGAGCATCAATTATATTATAATCTCACAAATTTTAACTTTTTTATGGATACGTATCACTTTCTTTTTCATATTATCTAAGAGACATGAGTATTAGTTGACCTAGAGAAGGTGAGATATGTAGTTTTCAGGGGTTTCCCATGAATGTATTATGTATATAGTTTTTTGTGGATATATTGTTATTAAATATCCTTCATTTATGACTTATCATTCATATCAACAACTCTTAAGGGATTTAGATTGAAGGGCTTGATGTTTATATGGTTTGAAGCCTATGAGATGGCCTTTCAAGAGATAAAATGGATATTGAATTTAGTATCAAACCTAATTCATCTGGATTTGTGTATAATATATAGAGTTTATTATGAGGTATCAATAATCCTGATATGATTAGTTCTAAGGTATAATTGGTGAGTCATGGAATATGAGTCCTTTTAGTTGAGGCTATAAGAGAGGAACTATAAGATACATGATTTCTTATTAGTCGTTGTTCTTCATGCCTTTTAATAGTGGAGACATCATTTACTAGGAGAGAACTTTTTGGTGTATATTGACCACAAAATCCTCAGGTAAATATTAATAGTATGTGAATTGAATCTCAGAAAATGAAGGTGGGTTAAATATCTAAATTACCTTGAATGTGATCTTGTCTATTACCCTAAAAAGTAAAATACAGTTGCTAACAACCTGAGAATGAGGACTTAGAAGCAAGCAGTTCAGGAGACCAATAGTGATTTGATGATTATGGAAATGTTTTTCGAGATGAAAATGGAAATTTAGAACCATCCTAAATAGTATTTAAATTATTAATTATCTATTACCTCTTGAATTCATGATATATTGAAGAACATATATCTTTCATATTCTGAGTCATCATCCTATGAGAGGGCATTGAAAGTGAGGACCCACCACCTGATTCGATCATTGATGGGGAAGATATAATTTGAATCCATTAATGTGTATTGGTTCTTGAAGATCTCTAAGAACATTTGATGTGAGATTATAATTCCTTAGAATTGAAATTACATCATAGTATTACCATGATGTATCATGGATTACGAAGATAATACTAGTGTCTGGGAATGAAAAGGTAGATAGATTGGTTTGTTACTCAATGTTCCACCTATCAGTAGGTGAAGACATAACACTAATAAAAAATATATATTTTCTAGTGATTTTATATTCTATAGTGGAAATGGAATGACATCACCATGGATTTTGTCATGAGATTTACTAGATCACCTGGGGGAAGTGGATCTATATGGGAGTTCATAGGCATGTTTAAAAAGGTAAAAAATTTCATACCTAATTAAGATTATATATAGTGGAGAATAATTTGAGGCTCTACATTCATTATATTTTTTCCCTCCAAATAATTCCTTGTTATATCATATCAGATAGAGAAACTATCATCATGCCAATGTTTTAGAAGGGGTTTCAAAGGGAACAGGGGTTATTAGTACATCTGAGTTCAACCCATCACCCATAGACTGACTGTAAGTCTATGTATATGATACATGTTTTTGAAGACATGATCGAAGAATGTGTCCTTGATTTTGGAGGTATTTGGTATAATAACTTAATTATCACTAGTTTTTATTATAATAAATTTTTTTATGAAACCATAAATATCAATCATTATGAGGACCTATATGGTAGTTCATTACATTCTCCACTGTGTTGGATAAGGGTATGTGAGATAACACTCCCAGGTCCCCATAACATTCATGATACTTTAGAGTAAATTTAGTGTATTGGAAAGAATATTTCTACAGCTCAGTCAAGGAATATTTCATACACAAATCATCATCGTCAACCACTCGAATTCAAGGTTAGGAGTCATGTTTTATTATGCCTCTTGATTATAATGGGTCGTACATGGATATGTAATTATGGGAGACTATAACATTTAATTTCTGAAACTTGATGACTCAAGGGATATTCGGATTGGTAGAATATTTTTTGTAGTAACCTAAAATGTACCAGACCATGGATGAAATCATCCATATGTAACAACTTCACTGATATCATTTTGATCCATCACATATTATTTATCAGGATGTGTTTGAGTTGGGGGTTGATGAGTCCTTTGAGGATCTCCCTATTTATATTATTGATCACAGAATGATGGTTTAAAAATGTTGGTCAATTCCTACATTGTGGGAGATATCAACGAATGTCCATGTACAGAATGAGACTTTAGAGTGGGAGACCAAAATATGTGCCCCAGTGGACACAGTTACTCATAAAAGATACTTTAACCATCCAATAAGTGAAATTTTGGGATTAATTTTTTCAATTCAAAAGGATTATAATTACTAGATTTTAGATGAGGTGTGTATCATTTATATTTTTTCCTAAACACTTGTTTATATCATTATAAAAGTTCAATATTGTTTAGGGAAGGTTTTGGGATTGTTTTTGACATTCTCAGAGCCCAAGGTTCTGAGGTTTGGAGGAAACAGTTGAGGCACCCAGTTTGTGCAAGGTTAAGGATAACTATTCACCATAAATGTTGGGACCCAGTTAGGGTGAATTGTGGGTTTTCTAAACCATTAGAGGGATATTTTTACCATTTGGGGAAACGAGAGAGGGTGTTCATAGTTTATACACGGTTATTTATTACAATGTGAAAATTTTCATGTAGGGTGTGCTCTTTGGGGAGAGGGGTGTGCATGGTTGGCACACAGTTTGGGCAACTAGGTAGCCAAATGGTGAAAGCACATGAAATGTGAAAAAAATTAAAATTCCCCCTTAAATAATATATGTTTCTTCAAACCCTTTCAACTTTCACTTGCAATACACCGAAGCCTTATCCTCCATTGAAGCCTCATTTATGCTTAAATCTAGGCTTAGTGACATCACTTCCCTCAAAAATATAAATCTATTGGTATTAGTATAATTGTACACCCAATCATTATATGTATATTTTTTAACCTATCATCGCATGTCATTTTATAAAAAGATTTAATATAGTGTGATCTCATATCCCTATTTTCAAGGAATTTGTCTATTTTCACAATTTCTTATATTCTATACTAAATTAGATGCCAACAATGATTCAGGAGTCAACTACCATGACGAGGTAGGTGGTTTCATGCTTATCCAACAAATTCATGGAGCTCATAAATATTTCATTGTTATGTGGAACATATTTTAGGAGTATTTATTATTAAATGGAATGAATATTAAATTAAGTGGGTAGGCTTGATCTATATGTCACATTAGAACCATTTATAAATCCTTATAGGTTTCATAACTTGAATTGAACAACCCCTTATAATGTCTTTCTAAATTGGATGAAATCACCATTGGTTTCATATGATCTGATCCACATTTTATGGTGTCTTATTTTACCAATAGTTTATGATATGTTAAATTAATTAAATGAAATGTAAAATAAATTAAATAAAATATGTAATGGAAGAACATTTCCCTAATTTTTCTATTATACTTAATCTCTTAGGATTTAAAAGTTCATAAAAATAAAATACACAATTGAGATTAATAAGAGAATTCATGGTATAAAATACCTTCTAATATAATGTATTATGTTGATCCACCTTATGAGGTGAGTTAAATTATCTCTAAATGTGATTTCAAAATGAAATATATGTAAACATAAATTTTATGGAATGACTTTTGGCCCATGACCATTCATAATTCCATGTTGAGAATGAGAGATTGATTCTAACTATAAATTCCATAAATGGACTCTTTGGGCTTAATTAATTAAATGAATGTAATGAAAATTTAATTATATAGAGTGTATGACACATGGGTTCTCATATGAAAAAATGGACAAATAATTGGTAGATTTATTATATACACCGGATTAATACATGGAATCCATTTGTGGACAACCAAGGATGGAATACGATGGATGGTTATTGCATATTCCACGAGTTACACTTGGAACCCCACTATAAAAATACATGGAAGGGCTCAGAGGAAATATTATTATATATTCTAGGAGTGAAACTTGGGATCCCTATGTAGACCTCGAAGGATATACTATGAGGTCGGTGACCTTATTGACACCTAAATCGTTACTAGGGTCCTAATGAGGAATATATAGGATGGGGTTTTAATGAAATGATTTCAACTTATACCTGGAGGAATATCATGGTTCCAATTGATGAACAACAAGGATGGGATATGGCTACTATTAAATTATGAAATGAATTAGTTAAATGAAATTTCTTCCAAGCTAAATATTAAAATTAAATTTGGTCAGAGACTTACTTCATGATGGCCATATTATGTATGTCTTGTTTTATATATTTATGTGGGATCCTTGGTTTGTGATCTAGGTCCTAAGATTTCCTTGTAAATTAAATTATGACTAACTAATCAGTCATGGATATTTTGTCTTATGCTAAATCTGGTAGCAGAGGATGGGTGTTCCATGGGAACCTGGACCTTTGTGGCTTATTTATTACCATACTTCATTTATAGACTTTATAATTATCTGCACATTATTTATTATATATTTATGGAATATATAGAATTAATCATAATTTCTTGTTCCCTAGTGAGTTTATCTCAGAGCTTAATTAAGTGGTCATTTGGTACCATGAAAATCTTCATGGATGTAGGTAGGGACAAGGTTGTGAAATCCACCAAGGATACTTGATTAGCATGTTAGGATGGTTTATGGAGAAAAGGATTGAGCCTAGGATCGAGATTCTACTAGAGATATCCTTGAGTATTTTATTCATTTTTATAGAATATGTTGTATATTTATGTTCCCCTAATCCCCTATATTTCTTTTTTTATAGCATGGAATAGTTATAATTTTATATATGAAATTGATAGATGGGGTTACTATATCATTTATATGATGCATATTTATTTTTTAGTTGTTTATATATCTTTATGATTTAATTATTTTATGATATGATTTTATTGCTATACTGAACCAAGCATGACATACATGGATATTTCATCATTTTAGATTAATATTTTGTACATTACAAAAAATAGATGCTTGATGACCGTAACAGTTTAGTGTCTTTGGAAAATTTAAAAAAATACATTACTCTATTGAATGATCTTCAACATCTAACATTAAGATCTCCAAATTTAGTACTTCTACATAAAACAGTTCTTCATAACATGGAGAAAGGACACATAAGAAAGGGGTGAGTTTAGATTCTCAGTAAGGGAAAATAAAGGAAATTCATAAGTATAATGTGAACAAAAGGGTGTGAAATTGGAGAATAACTTTTAAATATCATACCCTTTATATTATAGATCATAATAAGGACATGATGTTCATAAGTAATAGATCATAAGACGACTAAGAGCATAATTCATGAAATAAAAACTTTAGAATAAAACATGGAATTGATGAAAATACATAATCATATAATATTATTTATATTATATCATTGGAATTGCTACCAGAAACATCATAGTAGCATGGATTCACTCCCCATACTTTCATCAGAGTCATCGTTCACTCTCGTGGACATATTTATAGCATGATTCCACTTCTTATACAATCTTAGTAGTAATGGTTTACTCCCAGGGTCATCATAGTTGCATCAGTTCACTCCTCATACCATCTTGGTAGTCATGGTTCACTCCCAAGTCCAACTTAGTAGCATTATTTCACTCCTCATACCTTAATGGTAGTCATGGTTCACTCTCATGTCCATCTTAGTAACATGATTTTGTGCCTCATACCATCTTGGTTGTCCTGGTTAATTCCCATCGTCATCTTAGTAGTTCATGTTTACTCATAATAACATATTATCCTATCTCATGAGATGTAAATTTTTACCTAATTAATTTGAGGGAGGTATAGGTCCCACCTGTCTTATAGTGAAATCATACATAAAATGACTCAAAATCATAAAAAATCATATATTAACTCAAAGTATGAAATGGGTATTATATGCATGTAAACATATCATAAACTACAGAATAATATATAGGTTTAATAATCATTTCATCAATGCTTGTAACATGTAAGAGAAATGTGATTCAAAGACATATAACTTGTGAAAAAGGTATTTCAAAAATATATAACTTGTGAAACATAAACGACATTCATAAAGTCCATGACATTAATTATAACACAATCGTAGAAATAATATGAATGGATCCTTTTATATCATTTCATATAATGGAATGAGTAAAATAAAAGAATGTAATCTTATATGGAAATTAATCTTGAATACCTTTCAAAAATATTTCTTAAGGAAAATATTATTTCTTCTATGAAAAAAGATTATTAATACATATAACAATTTGGAATTAATTCTAATAAAAAATAACATGAAAACTTATAAATCATATGTGAAATAATTTTTGAAACCTTTTCCTTCAAAACATATAAAATAATTTTGAAAACATTTTGAAAACTATTTTCATTGAAAACATGTTTGAAAACCTTTAAATAATACTGGAATATGTTTTGAAAATAGTTTCATTGAATATAACTTTGAAAACCTATAAAGAAATACTAAAAACATTTTTTAAACCCATTTATTATAAAATACCTTCAAAAAATATAACTGATGCATGAAATTATTTTTAAAACCATTTCTTTGAAAATATATTTGAAAACCTATAAATAAATATTGACAACATTTAAAATAATTTTAAAAAACTAAAAATAATTTCCAAAATTTTTTCATTAAATCCCACATAAGAAATTATTAATATCCATAATATTGGGAATTTATTTTCAATAAATATACAAAATAACTTTTTAATTTTTTATAGAAATATTCTTGAGAATGTTGGTCATGATGATGGGTAAATACATACATGTCGAATATACTTTTTATACTGTGAAGAGGATAGAAAAGTGACTTGTTCGGAAAATGAAAATAAGATTCATTTTTAAGAACAGTTTTTTTAAATGGTAAAACAATGGTAATAATTTCCTTTATCTTAATCAGATAATAGAAAAAAAATTGAAAATATTTTTAGAAATAAGATTTTTGAAAGAACCCAGATTTCTGACAAAAGGGAGGGTAAATTCGGGCATTCTTAAAAAAACATTACTGAATATATTTTGTAAAAAATAATATAAAAATGGAATTAATACATGAATAAATATTTAATAACCATAGTATAATTAATATTATTTAGATACATATCATAATATTTTATCAAAGGAAGAATAAAAATAACATCTAAAAGGGATGAGATTGTCTCAATAATCTCTTATAACATGGATACTTGGGCTCATACTCTTCATGTATGAAAAGGAAATTACATAAAACAAAAAATCTCATTAATATAAGAAAATCCATGATGTAAAATGTAAAATTTAATTATATACACCTATAGATATAATTTAGGTGCATAAGAAAACATGACTCTCAAAGAAGGAAAATTGATACAGAATAATTTCAATGATTTAGTATCTTCAAAAACATAATCCCCCTAAAATAAAGAACATAAAATGGAAATGTGGAAACCCATAAACTTTTTGTATAATATTAATATAATATAATAATGTGGAGAACATACACCACACAAATGGAAATAATGGATAATATAGCTTATATCTTATTGAAATAAAAAGTGATATAAAATCCCCATACCTTGTGTTTTGACTATCATTATACTCATAAAACCTTGATCTATAATAAATATATTTTTATTATACATATTTTATAGAATAATATACTTATAAATAATACCATATATTTTTTATTGTGGCCTTATATTACCCTCTTGTTAGAAATCATATGTTAAGAGTTCCTTTCAGGTAATATTCGCTTTATTATTTGCATGTGCCTTGATTTCTTATATCTTTGGTGTTTATAATTTATTTCATGATTTGAAAAATTTAATTCATGGTAAGAATATAATTTATATGCATTAAATTATTTATATAATAATATATATAATATATAAGTATGAAATGTAATACACTGTTTATGGAGAGGGTATGTCGTACGTACGCATGAAGGTTATTTTCCTTTAATTGTCGTATTAAAATACAGACTATAAAAGGATTATATGTATATATACTAATATATCATTATTAAATTATATTTATGATATCATATATATCTTATATATTCAAAAAAAACACCCTTATTACAATCTATGTAGTGTATGAATAAATCATATCGGTTTGAGGGTCCGGTTGTCCACACTTCCTCAAATGAAATTATCGTATCAGCACCAAATGAAAAGAAAAAATATATTTGTTTTAAAAGGAATAAATAAAAATAATTAAATAATAAATATAATATATTAAATATATAAAACATGTTTTAATAATAATGTCCACCATGTTAGGTGGTGATGGAAAAATAAACATTCATCGTTTCGTGAGGCAGTATATCACCGTACACCGAAAATGTATGTTTGTTACCCATTAAATGGAGGTGTTTTTACGTTCAAGTAAAACCATTTAAATAAAACAAATTATTATATTTAAGAAAATATTTATTTATATATTCATACAATAAATAGAGTTTTATGGGGTGTATAAAGAAAATAAAACAAACGACCTGAGAGAAGACAATACCTCTAAACCGGGTAACTCTTTTTGGTTTGTGAAAAAATTCATCCATGAATTTCCATCTTGAAAAGATAAGTATTCTTGGATTAAGGGAGGGATTTGGGGGAGTTATTGGGTAAATCTATTCTAAAAATATGTGGTTTTAGAGTGTGATGTAGTGGGAGAGGTGGTGGCCTTTCTTAGGTAACGAAAAGGACTAACATGGAATATTTGTAAACAAGTTCATTATACACATTTGTAAACCTAAGAAAATTAACAACAATCCAAAATAAAAAATAATTTATCGTTAATGGAATAATAATTTCCTACTAATGGTATTTTCCATTTTTATGTCATTTGGTATCCAACGATTGATGTTTAGTCCCAAATTAAGCTTTATTTGACCTTAATCATTGTGATTAATTTTATTCACTTTTACTAATCCTTTTGGTAGATAATTATTTTTATATTATTAGAATATATATATTATACTAATTATAAAATTTATGAAAGTTTTTTGAAATTCAATTCACATAATCGTCAGAATTAAGATTAATGTTAATCCCACAAACGAGGAAAAATAATGGTTTATTAAAGTTGAAAAATGTTCAAATATTTGTTATGTTTTTGTATTAAATTTATGAGTGAAATAATTTATAATGACCTAAACTATATTAATAGGTCTATAATAGATCTAATTTGACATTAAATCAATTTTTTAATAAAATTTAACAATAAAATTAATTTTAAACAAAATTAATTTCCTTAACTAAATAGGAATATTTTTCACTAATGAGAAAAAAATATGTTTCTCAAAAAAATAGTCAAACTCTACCTAATTCTATTTTAGGAATAGTAAATTAGCAAATATTTACTATTTTAAAAATTAAATTTCTAAATGTTTCTAAATTTAATTTTATTGTTTTTTAATTAATGTCATGAAATGTAGTTCATTTGAGAATGTAATATTTTTAATCCTTTATGTTCTTCACCAAAAAATTAAATTTTTCATATAAATATATTTTATTTCAATAAAAAAATTATAAGAAAAATATTTGAAAAATAGTTATTATTATTATTATCATTATGTTTGAAGGCTATGTCATAATTATCTCATATAAATAATTATAAAAATAAAATTATGTTTTGTAGAAACAAATGTGTTTTGTTTAACATATTCCAAGTTAGAGTTTCAGGTTGAGCATTCCAAGATGGTATGTATTGTGGTAAAGGACAATTGAGTATTTCTTATAGCTCAATCCATGTTGGTATTTCATTTAGTGCAATACAATTTGGTTCCATGTGAAAGGAGTGTTTGGCTTAGCGTTTTTTTATGTTTATATATATATATATATAAGAATTATTTCTAGATTGACCTGAAATGAAAATTTGAAAATGATAAATTAATTCAAAAAATAATAATTCACAAAACCTTAGGGTGTCACATTATACCCCCTTAAAATGAATTTCTCCCTCAAAATATGGCTAGTTTATCAAAAGTTTAATAATTGAAAGTTTCATTCATTGAAACCCACACTGTAAAAAAAATACAAAAAACATACCTTGAAATTAAAATATGGAAACAAAACAGTTACCCAAAGTAACATATAACTAGGTTTACACATAGTAGAACATGGGATGTATATGAAAACATGGACATGGAGGAAAAATATAACTAGTATGTTCAGATTTAGAGTGATAGAGAAAAATATCCGGATAAATTTAACAACTAGAAATCCATTAATCTATGATGAAATAAGGGACCATATAAATTATATGAAATGGATTTACTATGATAACATTTTTTGTATCAAAATCCCTTTTGTTAAGGTTAATTAATTTTCATGAAAATCTATACTTCCATAATTTCTATACTACCTCACCCTTTGTTGTTCCTTGATCCACATCGCCTCTTTCCCCTAAGAAGGAGGTGGATTTTTAATTATCATAGCACTAATATGTCATCGGAGCTGTTATATTTCATCCCATATATCATTATTTATTATAAACACCATGTTTTTATAAAATATTATTCTATATTATTTAATCATCATGTGGTAAGATAATACATTATTCTCAAAAACCTCATCCAATGTTTAAATTAATCATTACATAAATGGTTAGCCGTATAACCCTTTAGAAATATGGAATTAAAAAACATTATAAATAAGTCAAAAAACACATTTAAATTGATCCACTCTCTATCAAAATATATATCATCATTTTCACATTTCAACCATGTGAATACCCTCATCATATATTCTCTTCAAACATGGTTATGACCAGAATTTCCATATAAAATTTATGAACACATGTATGCTTCCTTATTCCAAAGGTTACTGGTTATATTAATTATATCCAAGAACTTATAAACTTCATCCATGATGAAATAGACTACTTCTAAAAAATCAATAATCATATCCTATGTAATAAGTTCTAACCAATTCACTTTATCTGAATCAATACTTTAATTATCCATGCGAAACATAATTTTCACAACAACTTATCCACATTAATGGTTTCTTTACCTTAATAAAAATATGCCTTCTCTATGTTTCCATCACCTTTAAATATTCCCTTTAATTTAGAAAATGAAATCTTTTTATGAAAATACCTATATATTTCATGATTAATATAACAAAATCATTTATTTCCAAAACATAAGAACTTCACTCATCAAACGTTATCTTTAAACCATTAATCATACTTCATCAAATTATTCCATAATACCTCTTCCTATAATACTAAATATGTATCTTGTCATACGGTTCCTCAACCACAATCTAATAATGCTTCTTATGATCAATTTAATCAATTCTAGAAGAACAACTCATACATTTCATATCGCATTTGAGGTCTCTTTATCATCAAGATTATAACTAATTATCTTACCACCTTCCCAATTATATTTATGATATTTCAACTTGGGAAATCTGTTATCATTATTCCAATACATTAAACATATTTAACATTCAACATTCTATATATCTCTTCTAGTTCTCTCCATTGATTAAATCTAAGAAGCACTGGGTGAGAAACACATATCATAGAAGAATTCAACGTAATCATGAAAACATACTTATAGGATGCCTAAATCATGACACCTACCTTTTAATAGATGACACCATAGGATTTTCCTAGGATGTCCATAGTTAACGTATATGTAAATCCTTCATGATGGTTCATAAAGTGTTTGTGAATTTCCAAAGAATACCCTCGAGGAGGGTCAAAGTTGGTGTGTCGTAAGGCCCATTTTCGTTTACTAGATTACCCCAATTAAGGCTCTAAACATCATACCAAATTTGGTACCCCTAGTTAAATCTCTGAAAGATCCAGATCCACATGTAGAATCCACAAATGGATGTATTTCTAGGAATCTAATCACTATATTTGTTACAGAAATTATAGGTAAATTTCTTAATCATTAACTTATCCTTGTACTTATCCTAAGAGACATCCCTAGACATATAATTAGAAATATACCTAAATATCTAGATAATTTTTTCGCATCCACATTTCAAAAGTTTTACTGAATCATTCCTTTGATACTAACTATAGAGACCCATGCTTGATATACATGGATATTACATCATTTTAGATGAATATTCAGTACATTACAAAAATAAATACCTGAGGACCATAATAGTATAGTGTCTTTGGAAATAAGAAATAATACCCTATCATACTAAAATATATATAACATATCCCCAAAAAAATATCCATCCTTAATACTTCTACCTTTAACCTTTATTCATAAACTAGAGAAAGGAAACATATTAAATGGGTGATCTCAGATTCTTAGAAAGGGTAAGTAATGGAAATGTGAAATCATAATGTGAAAAAAATGTATGGAACTTGAAAATAACAATGGAAGATAGTATATTTAATATTTTAGTACCTAATAATGATTAAAAGTTCATACTACATAGATAATAATTGGATTAAGAGAATATGTCATGAAAACATAACATTAGAATAAAACCTTGAATTGTGGAACATACATGACCATATAACATAATTACCATAGTAGCAAAGTAATTTCTACCAACAGCATCTTAGTAGTATGGATTCACTCCCCATACCATCTTGGTAGTCATTTTCTTCTCCCATAGAAATCATAGTAGCAATTGTTCACTCGTCATATCGTATTTGTAGCTATAGTTCACTCCAATGGCCATATTAGTAGTATGAGTTGACTCCTTATACCGTGTTGGTAGACATGGTTCACTCCCATTGTCATCATATTATCATGATTTTACTCTATATACCATCATAGCAGTCATGTTTCACACCCATGTCCATGATAGTATCATGATTTCACTCCTCATACAATCCTAGTAGTAATGGTTCACTCCCATGACTATCTTAGTAGCATGTGTTCACTCCTCATACCATCTGGTGTTAAGGGTTTACACATATCACCATTTTTGTATTCAAGGTTTACTCCCAAGAATATACTAGTCTATATCATGAGATGTAATTATTTACCCAATGCATTAGAATGAAATATAGGTCACACTTGTCTCATAGTGAAATAAAACATATGTATTCCACAAAATCATAAACAATAATTTCTTAACCCATGAAATGAAATGGGTATCACAAACAATTAAGAATATCATAAACTGTGTAAAAATATAAAATTTTCATAATAATTTTATCAAAACAAAATACGTGTAATTGAAACAAATTTCATAAACATATAACCTATGAAAGGGAAATACATTTATTAAACATATAACATGTGATATATATAATGGTTTCATAAAGACCATGAAATTAATCATCGTCCATTTATAAATTGAATATTGATAGAACCATTTTTTCATTTAATATAAGAGAATGAGTAACATCAATGGATTTCATCATATTTTGAAAATAATTTTGAAATATATTTCAAAAAATTTATTAAGGAAAATATCATATCTTCTTTGAAAAACGTTTTTTAATTCATAAAACCCTTTGAAAATAATTTTTTTAGAAAATAACTTGCAATTTATAAAGGATACTTGAAAAAATTTGAAAAACTTCATCCTTGAAAATTTATTAGAGATTATATAAAACATTTTGAAAACCTTTTTCTTTTAATACATTTTTTAAAACATATAAATAACGCTCGAAAAAATTTATAAAACCATTTGATTGAAAATATCACTAAAAATATATTATAAAATAATGAAAAAAAAATTAAAACCATTTCATTGAGATTATATTGATAACATATAATAAAATCTTGGACATTTTTTAAAACCATTTATTTGAAAATAACTTTGAAAGTTTATAAATAAATCATGAGAATGTTTTAAATACTTTTTAAAAAAATGTTCAATTTTTTGAAATCCTTTTTCATTGAATCCAAAATTAAAATTAATGAATATCTATAATACTTGGAAATAGTTTTCATTGAAAATTAATAAAAATATTTAATTCTTTGAGCGTAATATTCAAGTAAATTTTGGTCATAACATTTGGTAAATTCAAACATGTCAAACATTATTTTTGTATAGTAAAAAATGATAGAAAATTTCCTCAATAAAAAATTGAAAAGAAGATTTTTTTTAGAACCATTTTGTCTATTAAGGTAAAAAAATGGGTTAATTTTTATTTAAATACATAGGATAATAGTAATTAATTTTTTAAAACACTTTTAGATATCAGAGTTTGGAAAGGACATGGATTTATAGCTGAAGAGAGGGTAATGTCAGGCTTTCTTTAAAACACTTTTTTGACTATCATTTGTAACCAAGAGTATAAAAATTGTACCAATACATGAATAAATACTTATTAGATATAGTATAATTAATATTATTGATATATGGGTCATAATATTTCATCAAAGGTAGCATAAACATAAACAATCTCGAAAAGTGATCAGATTGTCTTAATAAAATATTATAACTTGGTTATAGTGGGTCATACTCTCTATGTAAGAAAGGGAAATTACATGAAACCTAAAATATCAACAAAATATGTAAATTAATGTTTTAAAAAGTAAAATGGATATACATACACCATGGTATATAATTTTAGATAATAACAAAACCCGAGTCTCCAAGAAAGAATGTTGAGACCAAACTATTTCACCAATTTGATAACTTTTGAAACTTAATCACCATAAAAGAAATATAATAGAATTGACATATTAATAAAATTAAATTTGTTTATAAGATACATATAATAGAATCAGGTACATTAAATACACCACAAAAAAGGAATGAGTGCCGTAAATAGAATGTATCTCGCAAAAATAAAAAGTTTAATAGAATCCCCTTACACTGTTTCCTAACTCTCTTTGTACTCATACACAATTTTTGTATAATAAATATAAGTTTTTAATAAATATTTTACAGAATCATATTATTATAAATTATACCATATATGGTTTGATTATGAATTTAAATTACCTTCTTGTTAACAATCATATGTTAAAGTTTCACTTCGGGTAATATTCTCTTTATTCTTTTCATGTGTTCTAATTTGTTATATCTTTGGTATTAATAATTTATATAATGAATTTATGAATTTAATACATGATATAAATATCATTTATACACATTATATTTTTATTATAATATTTAATAAAATATATAATATTGAAATTTAATACACCATTTATGGAGATGGTAGGTCATACGTATGCATGAATGTTATTTCCGTTTAATTTTCCTATTAAAATAAAAAAGTAAAAGGAATATATTTATATATATATAAATAACTATTAAATTATATTTTTTATATAATATATATCTTATGTGTTCGATATATCCATCCTTAATACAATCCATCTAGTGTTTGAACGACTCATATCGCTTTGAGGGGGAGGTAGTCCCCACTTTCTCAAATGAAATTACCATATCAACACAAATTGATAAATGAACATATATGTATTGTAAAAGGAATACATAATCCCAATGAAATAATAAATATAATATATGAAATATATTTAAACATAGTATCTATCATATTGTCCCCCATGGTATGTGGTAATTTTAAAATGACCAATCATCATTTTGTGAGATGGTAGTTCATCGTGCACAGAAATAGTATATTAGTTACCCATTAAATGGACGTGTGCGTTAGTGTAGTTAGATCCATTTACATAAAACATACTAGTATATTTATTAAAAAAATTTGTTATATAATAATATAATAATTATATTTGGATGGTTGGATAAGGAAAACAGAATAAAATATTTAAGAGAATATGTTTCCTTTTAATTAGGAAACTCATTTGGGTTTGTGCCAAAAGGCTTCCATGGATTTACTTCTACCCAATTGAAGTATTATACGAGGAATGTGGAGAATGTTTAAGTTTTATTTTAAAGATAATTTCCAAACATAATTTGTTTGATATGTGTGAAGATGTGGGAGAGGTGGTGGCATTTTTTAGGGAAATAAAATGACTCACTTGGAATTTTTGAAAAAAGTTATGTGTACAAATGTTCTTACCTATATAATGTCATAAAAAATCTAAAATAAATAAATAATGAAAATTTTATGTATTATAAATGTCCATAAAACTTTTTTTGAGAAATTTTAGTACATTTGGGCCCCTAAAATTTTGTATTAGTCACTAATAATTCTTAATTTGACCATAATTCCTAGGAATAATTTTAATAACATTTACTAACCATTTTGGAAAAAAATTAAGTTGATCGTATTATACAGTAAATATTAAAACGATTAAAAGCATTTTTGTTGGATTTTCTAAATTCAATTCACTAAATTGAAATAGTTATGATTAATGTTAAACCCCTATACGGGACAAAATAATGGATTTTTAAAGTATAAAAATGGTCAAAACATCATTATGCTTTTATATTCAATTTATATCTGAAATTATTTATCATAACCTAAATTTTAGTAATTTATTTATAATTATCATAATTTTAGTTTAGAAAAAAATTAAAATATAATCTACCATTAACAATTTTTTAAATTAAATGGTAGGTTTTAACAAAAAAGGAGTATTTTCAATATTCATAAAAAAATGATGCATCTCAGAAAACTCCCAAAAAAATTTCCGTGTGATAATTTAGGAATTATAAATTCAAAAATTATTTTTCTTTTATGAAATTAAAATTTAAAAATTTCTCTATATTTAATTTTACTATTTTTCAAATAAGGGAATGAAATATAGTTTATTTGAAAAAATATTATTTTTAAACATATAATGTATTTCCAAAAAAACTATTTTTCTATCTATATTTTTTATTTCTATAAAAAATTATAATATATATTTTAAAATTATTTATAACTATTCTTATTAATAATTTAAATAACTTGTTTACAATTATCTATTTTAAATAATTATAAAAAAAATTATGTTTTGTAGAAACATATGTGTTGCATGTAACTTATGCCAAGTTGACGTGGAAAGAAGCGCAATCCAAGTTGATATTGCATATAGTACAAACCTAGTTGGTATCGTATGCATCTCAAGCCAAGTCAGTACTGTGTGTAGTGCAATCCACATTGGTGTTTTCTGAAAGGAATGTTTGGCTTACTTTTTTAATAGATATATATATATATAACTATTTCTTGTGTCACATGAAATGAAAAAAATGATAAATTAATATAAAAAAAATCACAAAATCTATGGTTGTTACAACTATTTTTCTTCACTCTGATCATGTGGATTTAGTCTTCCCACTATTCTACTGGGGACCCTCACTTCTTTTCGCAAGATTCATGCATAATTAGAGGTTCTCTTAAGACCATGTATCCAACTGGGATCATATACAACTGAGTGAAGCAGATTTGGGACATCACATTATGGTTCTCAAACTTGTATTCCTCTTGTTCCAAATAATTGAAGTAGTTTGTAATGATTTCTTTAGGAAGTGTATCCTTTTTCATTGTTATAGTTGAACATATGGGGGATAAAACCTTTGTTTATCATTTGTGAATATGGTATGCATTTTTCTAAAAATTATAATGAATGGGATTAATTCAAATTGAAGTTGAAGGGGAATTAAATGTACATTTTATCATATTTATTGATATCACCTAAATGGATATTGGATAATAACATAAATTCATCTAATAAATTGGATACCCAAATTAATTATGGGTTCTGTGAAAATGTTCTTGAAAGGTAAAGAAGTTGATGTTTTGTAAATACCCATGTTAAATATTAACTAAATCAAAATAAATGTTTGAAATTTGGTTGTGATATGTGGTTGTGTTTTTTGGGGTATAAATGATGAGAAGTGGTTGTGAAATATGGTTGTGGAATGTGTGGTAAATGTAATGGGAGTTTTTTGTGATGTTCCAAATCTGATGTGAAATATAATCCTTGTACGCCTTTTTAGGATGAGGAGAACAAGGTTTTGTTCTTGTTTTATGGAGTCTTGTGTTAGTTTCATCATGGTGGTGGAATGAACTACTGATGAACAAACTAAAACAGCTTCGAATGGAATTGATAATCAAGTTTTTAAATAAAAAAGGGAATATTTCTTAAATGGTTGATGCATAAAATTAAATTAATGGCCCTGATAAATAATTTTTTTGGTAATTGGGAAATCCATAAAATGAAACAATTTGAGAAAGAATATGAAGTGTGTATTGGGGTCCTTGTGGTGTTACACAATTAGAGGTGGAAGAGAATATGGAATAGGTTTTAAGGATTTGTTTTGATTTTTTGATTCAGGATGGTATTCATAATAGAAACCATTTGATTGGGTTCATTTGTCTAACTATTATATATTATATTTAATTTTGATCTCTATACACAACCCACCCATTTCGAGTACCATCTAACGATAAAAAAAATTAGGCAGTGTTTTTACAAACATTTAGATGGTGAGGAAGGATAGCTTGCTAACCAATCTTCCCCACAAACCCATCCTATTGATGATGATATAAATATTATATGATTCCCATAATTCAAAATTGTAATAGAGTTGATATTTTATAAGTATGTAAGTTGGTTTAATGTGGGTTTTATTCATGGTGGTAAGAGGGAATGAGATTGATGTACTTCATGTTGATGAAACCCAACTATTTTAATTATGAGGTTGTTGATGTTATATTAAGGACCACATTTATACTGGTGAGATGTGATTGGATTTGATAGACCATGTGTTTATGGGTGATATTTAATATGATATGATGGCTCCGGTGACTGTGGGAATGATGTGATGCGATTCTTCATCCAAAGTGACTGTGGGGGAGAAGTGATGTGGTGACTTGTCTCTGGTATCTACGTGTCAAATGTGATGTCTCAGGTGTCTGTATGTGATATATCATTGGATTTTTTAGCCAATATTTCATTATGAGGATTATATACCAATGATATATAAGTTCCATGACTTATAATATTGGGGTGTGAGAGTGAAAAATCAGTGGGAATTATTTTGTGTGCTATTTTTCGATATGACTCTTATTGTGTTATTATACGTGGATATCGTATTTGGTGAGTGTGACTTGGTGAGGATAGGACTAGTTACATGACCTATTTATATGCATTCTGTGATTTTTTTCTCATGTTAATTTACTCTTTTCACATGGGCACAAGAGACATTGGTTGTGATACTAATGAGTAGACTTTTATGATAACACTACTTATATATAAACAAATTTCATGTTTTCAAGAAGGAATTGTGGACTGTATTAGACATAGGTAGCTTGGACTTCGGTTTGTTACTATATCACATCATTAGGGTTTAATTTTGGTTTTTTTATTTTTAACTCAATTTTTCCACATTCATTATAGGATAGTTTTATTTTGCTTTATTTTATATCATTTCATGGAGTCATTTGGTGGTTTTTATTTCATATATCAAAAATATATTATATAGAGGGTAATGTATTCAATTTATCATATTTTTATACCTTTGGTCATTTTCACCATCCCTTGGCCTACTGAATATGGGACTCAGGGGTAATTGTCTCTCTTCTTTCATTATCATCCTAGGAGGTGTTCCTTTAGAGGTAGGGATCACGAAAGAGTGTTATAAAATAATTTAATTTTGGGATGGAATGCAGTTTCAAGATTGGAATAGTGAGGAATTAATGAGTTGGTATGGAAAGTATAACAACATATAATTTTATCAATTGGACTCAATTATTATAATTATGCCATATAGTATTAATATAATAAATCATGTACTTATGAAATAATTTTTTCCATTATAAAATTAAATAGTAATATTCATTATAATTTATATTGAAATAAGTGGTATTTGTAAAAATTTTGAAATCTATACTAATAGTGTAGTAAACTTACATATGAATGTATAAATAATATTTAAGTATCTTAAAAGTGAAAATATGATATATTTATACCCTGGAGTAAGTAAATAAATTTTCTGAAAGTGATAAATTACATGTTGATATTTTTTTGAAACATAAATTTTTATTTATAATTTTATTATAAATTTAATTATTTACAAATATATTTAATGTCATCAAATAGTCTCATAAATTAATATTTTGTTTTATTATGGTTATATGATAATTTTATGAGACCTTAATTAATTTTTCAAAGTGTTATATAATTACTCATAATTTTAAAATTAGTATTTTTTGAATAAATGATGATTTTAATTAAATATTAAATTCCTAATATATTAATAATGAATTTATTAAAATTGATTTACTTTTTGAATTTTAAAATTGAAAAATTTCCAAGATTATTTTTTGCGATTTTTCTAAAATAGTTAAATTTTTCTGAATAGTAAAATACTGCAATTTATGATATTTAACCAATACATGATTTATCAAGTCATGTATGATGTATCAAAAATCATAGCCCAAAATATTGAAAAATAATTCATTATTTTATTATATTTAGTATTAATTATTAAAATATACACCGTCTTGAGCCAAAATAAAAAAACTAATGAATAAAAGAATCAAAAATATCCCTCTCATCCACTAAAAATATTCACTACCTCTTCTCCTCACACCTCAAATACTTTTAGATTGTTTAATACCAACCCAATTCCCTTATCAAGAATATTACCCACATCCATGACCTTTTGGAATTTCCAAAATTTCAAAACCAAGTGGCATAATGCGGTTCTCATGGAGGAGAATTCTAGAGGGAAAAACCTCTTTCATTTTCTTTAAATTTCCATTTAATTTCTTATCTTTTATTATTTTATCTTCACATCCACTTATGTAAGTGGAATTAATACTATAGTATCTTATATATATTTTAATTTTTTCATATTTCTGTAACAATTAATCATAAAACTCCATCTTCTCTACTTCTTACTCTAAAAATGAGAACATCACCTGTGATGTGTCGATTTCCACCATTGTTGATGATACACATAATTTTCCATTACCTCTTTAAAGGATGATTATAATACCATTACTATGGTAAAATAATTTTTTATTATACATAATATAAGTTATATAATTTTATAGAACCAATATTATATATAATATTTAATACAATTAATTGAGTTCATGATGGCTGTAAAGAAACTGCCAGAATAAATTAAATCTTTTTCATTAACATTTTATGTAATGAATCATCCTCATATTAGAAAAAGATGATATACGGTATAATTTAACATTATGTAAACATATTAACATAATTTCATTCCACTTCGTTAGTTTTCCTTCATTTCAAAAAGAAAATCCATTACAAACCGGCCTTGGAAACCAAGAAATAAATACACCTGAAACAATTGAAATAACTAAATATTATAAATATATTAGTGGAAATATATTATAAAGAGATCATATAAGGTATTATAAATATGAATATAGTTCTACAATATATCAATAACAATATTTAAACCATTATAAAAAAGTGTTGACCACATATTATGAAATACTAACATGAGGTAATGGACATTCCTTTTAAAATCAACTTTATTGTCTCTTTTTAAAAAACTTAAAATAAAAAATTTTATGATGTAATTATTCAGGTTTTATGATTATGTTTTAGTTTATGGGAATTTTTTATGATGAATATGGGGACCTATATATCCCATAAATTAGTTGAGTATGTTTATGTTGGAGGTTGATGGCATGGATACTCTAAGTGTGACTATGATGGTTACAACATAAGGTAGTCATGAGGATTAAATTGTAAGGTGGTTGGGAGGGTTAAAAATCATATGGCTTCTGTGAGGGTTATAATATTAGGTAATTAATATTTTAATTTACCTTTATTATTATATATATCTTTTTCTATGATTTAGGGAAATCTATTCTTTTCATAGATTAAGTATATTATACTTTATGGGTGAGAAAAATGTGTTTGTGAACATGATTTAATATGTCTATAAGTACTCACAGACCAAATGTGTCCATTATTTTATATCCATTTCTAGTATTTTTGTTCTCATGCCATTTTCTAAATTTTTTTCATAGGGTTTCAGGATGGGTATGCGAATAGTAAAATTCATGATAAATGTTGTGAACATTTTTCATGGAAATATTTCATGCTTTGTTAAAAAACATTATTATGAAAGTAAAGGATACTATTTTAGTATTACCTAATTTGTATTATTATGGTATGATATGTTGATTTATTTTATATTTCAATCAAACTTTAATCTGAATATATATTTAGTAATATAAAAAAATGAACTCGAAATTAATTTAATAGATTATATATTTTTTTAAGGTTAAGTCCATATAGTTGGTATCAGAGCACAGTTTATATAAATTTATGGGTTATGATGATTAAAATATAATACCATAAATGATTTATACTTCGGTTTGAAGATGAGAATATATAGAATTTAATAATTAATAGGCTACTTCATCTAATATAAGACTATTTAGAATGGTTTTCCATAGAATAATATGGAAGATAAAATGGAAAGGAACTAATATGGGGATGTCTTTCCAAATCCACAACATAGAAAGGTGGGAATTATAAATAATATATTTTTTATAGCAGTAGATCAGTTGACATAAGATATAAATGGAAATTGAATCCATAAAACTGAACATCCAGCTCTACCATAAAGAAATTGCAATAGTGAATCATTTTTAGAGGAAACACATACATGCTTTTAGTTAATCTTCTGACCTAGTGGCTTCTATATGGTGGATTAAATCCATTAAAAAGATATTTCATGTGATTAAAAATGTATATAATCATATGTTCAATCATCCTATCTACTATTTTGAATGTTATGATGGATAGTGGTGGTCAATGGTTAACAATATCATTGATATAGAGGAGATTCATGCCTTTGTAAAAAAAGAATTTAAGAATCTTTCCTTTAAAAAATATTTTCTTACTGTTGTTTTATTTATGATAAAAATGGTTTTTTTAAATGAAACAAATTGACAAGGATTCAATGTTTTTGTATGAAGAAAACATTTCTCATTTGGAATGGTACACTCTAAATCATATTCAGGGTGTTGATATAAAAATCAATCAATTTTACTCAATATTGATGCCCAGATATAGATGGTCATTTCCCTACATTTAGTCAAATTTTATGAGACACTTTTATAATTTCCTCAGTGCATAGAAATTCCATTTTTTGATGATGAAGTGTACATTGAAAACGTGTGGAAGGAAAAGTTATATATGGTCTTAAATGAGTAAGAACCAATCAAACAAATCTGAATGGAATGATTTCTAGTTCTTAGTTTGTGGGAAGTGTGGTAAAAATCATAATGGGGAATTCCATATCAGTTTTGGGATTTTTTGATGTGGTATGTTTAGAAACAATTCCTGATATTTTAATGAAAAGATTTAAATGTTTGTATGTTTATTTTTGAAAAGAAAACTATAAGGTGTTTCAAATGTTCGGATATGGGTTGTTATGAAAATACCTTCCCAATGAATTATTTAGATGATGAGAAGTGGCTAGAATATAAGCAGAATGGTGTAGTGAAACAATTTTCTACTATGTCAAAAGATGTTGTTAAATCCAATGTAGGGGTATTAGGTACATTGTTTGTTTACATAGATTTATCTAATGTATTTTCTGATATGGGGTTTATACATTACTTTATTTCTGAATAATTTTATTTTAAATTAGAAATTTATCCTTAAGAAATGAAATCTGAATGTATGGTAAAAACAGTAATCGAATGTTAAGGCAAAAATAATTATCGAAATATTGATGTTGTTGTTTGTAGAGAGAAGTTACTTGAAAACCATATTATTTTACATATATAGAGTTTGAAGATATTATGGTTATGGATTGGATATCTATTTACCAAGTTAATATTGATTATATATCGAAATACATTTTTTAGAAATATTTTCAGTTTTAATACAAAGGTCAACCCATAGCACTGATAATGTATCAGGAATATCAGAAAAAATTAAATTTTAGAAATGAATTTTATGATGAACATATTTTTGAAAATAAGGAAACATCTAAGATAAATGATTTGTTAATGGAAAATAAATACCTGGATTTTCTCCCCAATGAGTTTCATAGTGTAATACCTGATCAATAATTTGAATTTAGCATTGAACTAGTTTCTGATGCTATGAAAATATAAAAACACCCTTTTCAAATGGATCAATTGGAACATCATGAATTGAAAAATTAGTTTCAATAGTTTCTTGATAAATGATTAATTCATCCTTGTCATTTAACATGGATTTCTCTTATTGTGTTCGTTAAAAATAAATCTAGTTACATGATAAATTTCATTGATTATATATCTTTGATTGACATTAATTTTATGATTAATTATACATTGACTCATATCAATGAATTCTTTGATCATCTCCTAGGACATGAGTATTTTTATAAGATGAAATTGAGATCTAAGTTCCATTATATAAAGGTGATGGAGGATGACATTCCAAAATTATCATTCTGTACTAGATATGGGCATTATGAGTTGTTTGGTTATGTCATTTGGTACGAAAAATTATTCTTCTATATTTATCAGACTTATTTATATAATATTCTATGAATACTTGCATTTGTATTTCTATTTATGATATTCTTCTGTTTTCCAAAATTTATGAGGATTATGAAGAACAATCAAGGATTTTTCTTCAAACTCCCAATGAAATGATGTCATAAAATAAGTTTTAGAAAATATGATTTTTGGTTGCATAAAATTTATTTTATTGGGGACATTGGTAATCAAGATGGAATACTGGTTGATCCAGCCAAAAAAAGTGTTTGATCAATGTCCAAGACCTAAAAATGATATTATGATTCATATTTTTCTTCGATTAGAAAGATATTACCAATAAATTCATGAAACATTTGACGGTTATCTACCAAGATAACTATGTTAAAACAAAAATGGGATAAATATATTTAGACTTATGATTTTGGTGTTTTTTTAAGGAACAAAACATAATATTGGATAATTCTCTAATTTTAGACCTGCCTTTCATAAATGGAGATTTTTTTTTATCTACAGGGATGCTTCCTTAAAGGGACATAGTTGATTTTTGATGCAGAATGGTTAGGTTATTGCATATGATTAAAGAAAACTAAAACCTAATGAATTAAAATTTCCCAAAGATTATTTGTAAATATAATTGGTAGTTTTCTATTATAAAATATGCAGTCATCATTTATATGGATCAAAATGTGAAATATATACCAACCATAAGATTTTGATGTACATATTTACGCAGAAGGAATAGAACATGAGAACGAGTAGATGGATATAAGTGATAAAGGATTATTCTTGCATGATCTATTACCATCTAGGAAAAATAGTTGTGGATTCCTTGTGTCAAATACATAATGCATCATTAACCATGTTATTATTAGAACAATAACAATTTATCTATGATTTGATGGATTTTTTCATCGAATTTTTTGGTCAAGGAGATTACTATATTTTGTTTCAGGTGTCATTTTATTCATCTCTCTCAGACAAATTAAGAATGTATTGAAGGAATACTATGAGTTAAAAAAAGGTATAATTGTTAAAAAAGTTATATTTTCTGAATTTAATGTTTATAAATATTGTTTCATTATATTTATAAATAGTTAATGTGTGCCTTTTGATTCCTAACTGAATAAGTAATTGTTAATTGATGCTCATAGTTTCCCATTTCTATTTCATCAAGGTAGCACTAAGTTGTATAGAGACCATTAAAAGTATTAATGGTGGGATAGAATGAAAAGAGATATTGATTCTATTATAAAGAAATGATGGAAATTTCAATAGGTTAAAGCATAGTGACAACTACAAAATGGTGGGATTATAGAATACATATCTTAGTTACAATTTGATATATGTTATTATTAAAATGATAACTAAATATACACATTTCATTTCTCTTTGAGACACTCTTTATCTAGATGTTCTTTCTCGACTAGACCTCAATGAGATTTTTAGGTTACATTGAGTTTATCTTTTCATTATATCTATCCATGATCTTAGGGTCACTTATAACTTTTGAAATTCCATTAAAATTCATCTTGAACTGAAATAAAATTCATCCTATCCTTTCACCATTAATTAGATGGACATGTCGAGCAAATAATTCAGCCATTGTAATACATGTTATGTGATAATTTGATGGATTACTGGGGATTTTGGAATCAAAATCTTTCTTTAGTTGAGTTTTATTATAATAAAAGTTTTCATTCCAGTATATAGATGGAATCTATTGTGGTATTATATAGAAATCAGTGTCAAACTCCTGTATTTTTTGTTGAAATTGGGGAAAGGAAGTTGATGAGACCATAATTATTAGAGGAAGTGGCTGAGAAATTAATGATGATCCAATAACATATGATAAAATCTCAGAGTAGGCAAAAAGATATGAAAATAATAGGAGGAAATACTTTTATTTATATGTAGGTGATCATGTTTTCCAAAATAACTTTCCTCAAAAAAGTGTTATGCATTCTGATAATAAATAAAGGCTTCGTCTAAATTTCATTAGACTAATTGAAATCCAAGATAATATTTGACTATTTTCCTATTGTGTATTTTTCCCTCTGAGTTTAACTCAAGTATACAATGCTTTTCATTTTTCAATGTTGAGAATGTATATTATAGATTAATCTAATATTTTGAGCCCAAAAGTAGTCAATCTGGAATAGAACCATAATTATGAATAGAAAAATATTCAAATTCATTATCATATAGAGAAAGTATTTCAATATAAGTTAATTCACCATGTTAAGGTTTTGTAGATAAGCCACATGGTTGAATATGCAACATGGAAATCATAAAATCCTATGAGGGAAAGGTGTCATAACATGTTTAACAAGTTAATAAAAATTATAAGGATGCAATTTCTAGAAGGTTGGGAGAATTAAAAACCTATACACTTATTATATAATTTTTTTATCATTCTGAAATCAAATAGTTAAATTCATTATAAATTTATAATGACATAAGTTCTATTTATATAAAAATTTAGGAATATATATGAATATAATAGTAACCTCACCTATTAAATTATAAATAAAATTTATGTATATGAAATTTGAAAAAATGATAAATTTATATCATGACAAAAGAAAATAAATTTTTTTATAGTCATTAATTAAATTTTGATATTTTTCTAAAATATAAATTCTTATTTACAATTTTATAATTAATTTAATGTTTTAAAAGAAAATTTACCTTTATAAAATAGAATAATAAATTAAAATTTTGTTCTATAATGATTGTAAGATAATTTTATGAGACCTTAATTAATTTTTCAAAGTGTTATAAAATCAATTATAATTTTATAACTGGTTTATTTTAATAAATGATGATTTTAATTAAAAAAATAAGTTTCTTATATTAAAAAAATTCTTTTCATAAAATGCAGTTAATTTTTTTAATTCATCAAATTAGAGAATGGTTATAATGATTTTTTAAATTTTTCTTAAATAGTTGAATTTTAATTGAATTGTAAATTACATTAATACAAGTTATTTTACAAATACATGTTTTATTTATTCATATATTATGTATAGATGATGTAAGCCCATAATAAAATAATAAAAAACACATATCCTCCATTATAAATACCAACCTTACTACCACTACTCCTCACACATCCATGCCTTATAGCATTGGTCTCACAAAAGGCCAATACGATGTTCCTTAGGGATGTTCTCAAGGAAGATAATTCATGAGGAAAAATCCTCTTTCATTTTATTTTATTTTACATTTAATTTAATTTTTTTTATTATTATATCTTCATGTCCCCTTATCTAAGTAGATTTAATACTCAATTATCTTATATACACTGCAATTTTATCATGTTGATGGAAAAACTGATCATCAAAATCCTTCCCATCTCCCTTTTATTCTAAAAAATGACAACATCTTCCATCATGAATCGATTTACCACCATCATGGATGATACACATTAATTTTACATTATCACCTTCAAGGCTAGAAATAAAACCATTATTATCATAAAATTAGATTTTAGTATACATATTATAATTTATATAATGTTACGTAACCAATTTAGAAACATGGAATTAAATAAAATGGTCTGAGTTTGTGATGGTCATAATAACCCACCAAAATAAATTAAATTATTTTCATTTATATTTTATCTAATAAAGTTTCTTCATATAAGAAAAAAATTGATATATAATATCATTTAAAATTATAAAAATGTATTAACACCATTTCATTCCCCTTATTGAGTATTTATTCTATTCAATAAAAAAACCAATTAATAACTGACCATGAAAACTATGAAATAAATGCACCTGAAATAATATAAATAGCTAAATATTAATAATAAATGGGTGGAAGGATGTTATAAAAAATATAAGTTATTATTAATATGAAGATAGAGCTATAATATATTAATAAGACTCATTAAGACACTATTCATGAGGTTTCAACACGTTTTAAGTAAGAAAAACCAAAGGTAGGGGACTTTCCTATTAAAATACTTATTAATGTCTCTTGTTACAAAATTCAAAAGGAATATTTTTATGATGTAATTATTCCACTTTTATGAGTTTGTTCGGGTTCATGGAAATTTATTATGATGAAGGATGGGACCTATATCTCCCTCCAATGAATTGAGTATGTTTATGTTGGAGGTTGATAGTACGGTTACTCCAAGTGTAACTGTGATGGTTATACCATAAGTTATACATGGGGGGGGTTACATTTTAATGTATAAGTTATGGTCACAAAACATATGGTAGCTATGTGGGTTACAATATTATGTAATTAAGTCCCCAAGTTACCATTTTTTATATTTATGTTTTCTATTTTTCATGGAAATATTATATTTTAATAAATTACGTATATGATAATTTATGGGTGATAATAATGTCTTTATGAGAATGATTTCATATATTTATAAGTATTCAGGGACTATTGCATTCATTTCTTTTATTTACCGTACTGATCATTTTATGCTCATCTATGGTTTTAAAAAATCATTGGGTTTTAGGATGGGTAAGAAAAATAGGCAAGCTGATATGATTGTTTAGAATATATTTCATGGAAATATTCCATGTTTTATTATAGACATTTGTAATGTGAAATAAATGGATATTGTTTAAATATTACCCTCTTTTTATGCTTGTCGGTTGATATGTATGATTTATGTCAAAATTCACTAAAACTCTAAACTACAAAGTTCTTTAGGAATGTAAAAATGTGAATTATAAAATAATTTACTATATTATGTAACATTTATGGTATGTTACTTATAATAAATAACATAAAACCTCATTTATAACATAATAAAATTTTTAGAAATGATTAATTTATGAAATAAGTTCTATTTGTGGTAATTAAAAAACCTATACCAATGGAATAGTAACTTGACCATTATAATACTAACGTGACAATGAGAAATAATAAACCAGAAAATATAATAGTAACATCACCTATGAGATTGTAAATAATATTTATATATCTTACAAATTAAAATATAATAAATTTATATGATAGAATAATTATATAAATGTTTTAACAATTATAAGTTAAGTATTGGAATTTTTGTAAAAGGTAAATTCTTATATACAATTTGATAATTAGTATAATGATTTAAAAGAAAATGTATTTTCAAAAAATGAATAATAAATTAATATTTTGTTGTCTTATTGTTATAATATAATTTTATGAGACCTTAATTAATTTTTCTATGTTTTCTAAATTCAGATATAATTTGCAAATTATTATATTTAAAAAATTCATAACATTAATGAAAACGTACATTTATCATAATTAGAAATTTATTTTTAAAAAATGGGGTAAATTTTTTAAATATGAATATAAATAAATCATTTGGGTGACTTTTTGGGGTTTTTATAAAATAGTTAAATTATTGGTGAATAGTTATATATGGTAATTTACGGTATTTAAAATTATATGTAAATAAATGAATTTTTGAGACATGATTGTTTTATAGAGGATGTAATATTTCATTATTATGAACTCACATGCCTAGTTACTATACTTATAAAAAATAATCATCATTATTGAGTGTCTTAAGAAAAAATAATAAACACATGAATAAAAAAATACAGAACACCCATCTCCCCCCACTATAAATATCACCCCTCACCACCATTTCTCCTCAAACATTATAATACTTTTATTTTGATTATATTCTACAAAATCCATCTCCAAAATTTCTTACCCACGTTTTTTTATTTTTTACCTCACTAAAAGTCAATTTTCAAGTCCCTCAAGGAGGTTCTCAAGGAGATGACACTGAAAAGGGAAAACCCTTCCTCTTTATCTTTTAATTTATTTTATTTTTTCATTATATTTTCACACACTATCTGAAATAGCATTATAAATATATTAACACATGTATAATGGACTTTTATTTTGTGAATTTAATTTCAATTATAAAGTATCTTCTCATCACCTTTTATTCTAAAAATGAAAACATCATCTCTGGGGTTACAAGTCATCACCTTTGTGGATAAATAGTTTTCATTTTATATTATCGAATTCAAGGATGGTCATAAAACCATTATTATGGTTAATAAATTTTGAAACATTAATATTATATCTTGATTCATGTTATGAAACTAATATACATAATAATTAAAAATTAACAAAACAAAACTAGTTCGTGATGATCGAAAATTAACAAAAATAAACTAAGATTAATCACTAACATTTTATTTAATTATTCATTCTCATATATGAAAATAATGATATACATAACCATTAAAAATTATTGAGTTTTTTAAATATCATATAATTTCACTTTTCTTGTTTTATCATTTTAAAATAACTTTTATAATTATACACATGCGAATCGACCATGAAACCATTAAACAAACACTCACAAAATAACGAAATTAAACCCTATAGGTAAACCAAATAGACATAAATGAACCAAATAAAAATATAATAAATTAATTAAATATAGAATTGGTTTTTAATTAACTAATTATTTTATTTAATTTGATTATCCCTGAAATTAACTACAAGTGTAAATTTATTTCATACATAATGTAAGGGAATATCTCATATCATTCAAAATACCTTTTCTTTACACTTTCACTCTCTTTAACACAAGTTATTTCTTCATTATTCTTATATATTTATTTTAAATTGTGTTTTTTTGTTCCAAAATTATGTATCTTGATCAACTAATCCTTTTTTTGAGGAGAAATACATGTTTTAAATGGTTCCCTTATCAAATTTCTCCCGACAAGATAACCCAATTAAAGAGAACATCCCATATTCTTCCCATTTTTATGTGTTCTACATAATATGTTTTAAGCTAGAAATATATTTTTAAAACTAATATATTTATCCTTAAATACAATATTAATTAATTTATTGTATTATGGAAAAAATTATGCCTTTTTTCCTCTTTAACGTTAAATCGTACCAAAGTGGATCATTTCTAAAGTTTCATAGATACTATTTGTAAATGTTTTAACATCTTCTATAATTAATTTATCATTTTCTAGGACAAATTTCCATTATGAATATCCATTTATGTTTTTAATATATTCTTTCATGTGAATCATTATGATACAACAATTTTTATGCCTTATCAGTTGATTATGAAAATCATTTAATTCCATGTGTAGCCCTTCTGTTTATTACTAATGTTTTATTCTTCATGTTGAACACATATATATGAACATGTTTTGATGGGTGATCCCAGATATAACTCTAATACATTGGGTATTTTTTTTCTCACAAGATGTCATGTTGGTACCAGTAGTAAATATGATTCCATAATAGGAAATTTTCCACCTTGTGATGTAGTCTTGGTAGTTAAGCTTGAATCAAGTTTATGTCATGTTCTATGATGCATAAAAATTCTTATGTTTTTATTATTACATTATTCCATGTTCTGTATGTTATGATTTCATATTTTTATTCATGTTTTATTAAATTTTATGTCATCATGTTATTATTTCTAACCCATTATTTATGATATATTTCTATGTTTCATCCCTTATTAGAAATTTAATATCATCCCTTTAGACTATGTGTTACCGAAGTTATCCTATGTTGATGTAAGAGCTCGATCAATGTTAGGATATCATCAAGGAAAATTAATAAAAGTATTTTTTATTCTATTTCCATGTTTTCAGTTTTATGTTCCTAATATTTCATAGACACTAGACATTTATATTCTTGGTTTGTATCATTTATTAATGCCAAAAATATTGTAATAATTTGTGTAAAAGGATAGGGTCATTATAGTTGGTATCATATGAATGGTCTCGTTATTTTTTAACATTAAGACTAGAAAACAGTAGTAATTACACTTGGTATAATTCTATCACCATTGATAACATAGATTTTTACCTAGGGAATCCGAAGATGGGATGTACATTTCATTTAAAGTATATCGTTATATTTTCAGTGATTCTTTTTTTATATTCGTATTAGATAAGTATTAATTCCCCCTAATTGTATTTTATCACTCATTGGCAATGTTTAAAAATAAGATAAGTATTTTTAATAGTAAATGTGATAGGAAATGTTACAATTTCTGTAATGAAATCCCAATTCTGATGGTGTTAGGAGATCAAAAATTCATGACCGTACTTAATCAATTATCACAAGTTATAAATAATAACATGAGTCATTTGGAACAAGCTCTTGCTCTAATGAAAGAGAAATTTTTCATTGTATACTTTATAAGAAAAATTCTTCACATATTTAGTATATCTTATGATCCCATCATCACGATCTAATTTCTTAACTCCATTGATATGATATTCCTTTCCCTTCAATTCTCACAAGAAGAGAAATTTGTAATGAAGGTATATAATTTGGATTGAGAAACTGATCTATGGTGGACACTAATAAAAAAAATATACAAGGTGAAAATTTATTCCATGGGAGGATAAGATTTCATGAAAATATTTTTCATCAAATATATTTCTAGAACTCTCCATCTTAAGATGGAAAGGGAGTTCCTCAAACTCTAGATAATGAAAGATGAGTATATTGGAGAATATGAGGTAAACATTACAATTCATTCACAATAAACCTCTATCTTGGTCCTAAACACTGAATTCAAGGTGGATTTATTATTTTTTTGAATAAATTTGAGTCTACAAAAATAATGTATGATTTGATCCTTCGACTACTATGAGGAGATTATCAGTTTTCTATTATGATTAAAATGGATATCGGAGACTTTCAGTAGTCTCGTGGGCCTAAAAATAAAAATTATATAATGGATTTTAATATAATAGGATCTGTAGATAAATACCATGATGGAATGAAAACCCAATATCCCATGTGTCAAAAGTGTGAGAAGAATCATCCTAGGAGCTGCCTAAGGTGGAAAATAATAAGCTTAAAATGTAGAAAATAGGGGTATATATCTAATAAATACATTTGGGATATAAGGATTTCAAATAATGTGGTTTATGAAAAGGAAGAATCTTATCAACAATCATCCTGTAGTGTAGTGTTTCAATATAAAGGAACATGTGAATTGTGAAATCAATTTCCCTAAAAAAATAGTTTATAGAGGAATTCCACGTCTATAACCTCGAAGAAAAAAGTAAGAGAAAGTGATATCCCTACTCCAAACATAGAGCCTGAAAATTATGTGGTGAAAGGTAAACTAGTCATTCCTTCAATAATAATAAATGTATAATTTGATTATGGTTTTACACATTATTTCATATCGTTCATTTTTAGTATAACTATTAAAATATGACCTAAAAATATAGATGTTGATTTACCTAAGAGAAAAGAAAACGGGGAAATTATTTCATCCAAAGTATATAATTTCTCACTGGCTAATGATTGTGGACTTAACCTTCTATATAATTTTTTCATACATACATTGTTATATTTTTATGATATTTCGGTCACGGTTTGGTTATATTTATAAAAATATAACATCAACTATTAAGAGAGGGAGAAAAATCTTCACATATGGAGGCATCCTATATATCTTCATAACTATGAGGTTAGGGAAGAATTTTTTTCAGAAGCATATTATAAAATGTTGATATTATTTCCTTATGATAAATAGTATCTAGTCAAGTTATTGAGACGAATTAGAGTATCATGATCAAAGACATTCTCATAATGAGGGACTACACTGATGTGTTCCATGAACAAATTATTGGTATTCCTAAAAACTGAGAGAAAGTGTTTAAATTAGTATTATTACTAGATATCTTCTTATATAAAATACACTGTATATACTCACCCCAATTGAGTTACACGAATTGAAGAACCAGTTACAAGTGAATTTAGACAAGGGATTTATATTCTCTAGTGCTTCACCATAGGGGGTGTCATTTCGCTTCCTTAAGAAGATGGATGGATCAATGCGCCTCTACATGGATTATATTGACCTCAAAAAAACACAATAATGAATAAGTATATCATTCCACATATAGATGACTTGTTTGATCACATACATGGGGTGAAGTATTTATATAAGGTAGATCTTCCGTCAGAATATGACCAATTAAATGTAAGGATGATATGCCCAAGAGTTCCTTTAAAATGAGGTGTGAAGACTATGAGTTCAAATTTATTACATTTAGACTCAATATTGATCTATAAGTTTTTATAAAATTAATCAATAGAGTCTTTAGAGATTACCTCTACATTTTTTTTAGTCTTTATCGACGCTATTCTGATATACTCCAAAATCAAAGATGAGCATGAGAAAAATTTCAATATTTCTCTAATGTCTCTATAAAGGGAGAAATGTTATGTATATTATAGAAAATATTATTTTTGTATAGAGGAATTATCATTATTTGTGAATGCTATCACCAAAAAAGAATATATGTAGACCCTTCCGAGAAAAAAGGAATCCAAGAGTGGTTCAGTCCAACATCTATAACATAGATCCATAGTTTCTGTGGTCTACGTAGGTATTACCAAGTATTTTGGAAGAAATTATACTAATATTGAAACCCACTAACTCATATGAATCATAAAAAAGTAATGTTTATCTAGACTAGTGAATGTGAAGACATTTTCAAAGAGTTGAAAAATATGTTTATCACTACACTAGTACTCACAATACTGAAAAGTGGGGAACATTTTTTGGAATACATAAATGATTCAATAATTGTGTTGTGGTGTGTACTAATGAAAAATGATGTATTAATTGCCTAACCCTTATGGTAGTATGAAATTATTGAGAAAAACAATCCCACACATGATCTAGAGTTGGCAGTTGTGATGTTTATGTTGAAAATATGGTGGCATTTTCTATATGGGGAGAAGTGTGAGATATATATTGACTATAAGAGCCTAAAATATAAATTCACACATAAGGATCTTAATATGAACCATTGTAGATGGTTATATCTCATCACGGATTATGACTCTCCAATCCACTATCTTTATATTAAGGAAAATTATGTAACTGATTCTCTATGTTGAAAGGATCATGTAACATTATCAATAAAGATAATTGAGAAGGATTATATCTTCTTATATTTACAAACAATGTAAATGGAGATCATTATGTAAAGAAATAATGAATCATTTCCCAAATAATGGATCAACCATCCCTTATAGAGACAATAAAGTTTCTCAAAAAAAAATTATAAATATAGAAAAAGGTAGAATCTATTAGATATGGTAAATCCAAAAAGGTCAAAATTGATGAGTAATGGGTCATAATATTTCATTTATAATTATGTGTACCATCTAATATTGAGATAAATAATGTTATTCATAATGATGAGCATAACTCAACCATCTCTATTTATCTAAGAAGCAAAAATATGTATCGAGATCTCTGAGAGAAATATTTGTGGGTCAAAATGAAGAAGGGTATCACTAAATATACATCAAAGTTCCTTGTATGTTAATGATTAGAAGATGAAAAAAAAATCTAAGAGGATGATTAAACCAATACCCAGACCAACATGGAAATGGGAAACCATCACTATGGACCGTGTCACTAGGCTTCCAAAGACATCCTGAGTAAATAATTCAATATGGGTTGTTTTTCATCATCTTACAATGAAAACTCACACTATGGAAATTTGATTTTTAATTCTCACTTGATCCACTTGAACTAATATATAAAAAAAAATTGGTGAGGCTTTATGGATTACCACATTAAATTATATTCGATAGAGATCTAGGATTTACCTCCAAGTACTGGAAATGTATCCAACCAAGTATAGACACCGAGATGAACATTACTATGTCCTATCATACTCAAATTGTTGTCTAATCTGAGTTGACTATTAAGAAACTCGAATAAATGTTGAGAAAATGTTCTAAATATTTCAAGGAAGTATGGAACCAAGATCTACCTCCAGTCGAGTTCTCGTGAAACAATAGTTTCCACTCAAGAATCTAGATGGCTTCATATAAAGTCCTTTAAAGAAAAACTATTCATAACATTGGCATATTGGTATGAATTCGAGGAATATAATTTTCTAGGACTTAAAATGGTAGAATAAATAGTAGAAAAGGTGAAACCCATTCATAAGAATATTTTTACTTCCCAAAGTCTACAGAATATCTATATGGAATACTATTTACGAGACCTATAGTTTACAATTGGAGACATGGAATTCCTCCACAAATATCAATGTATGAGGATCATGATATTTGGGATCAAAGGAATGTTGATTCCTAGATACATCATAAACATTAAGATTATTGATTGTCTTAGAGATCAGTCCTATCAACTAGCACTTCCAATTAAAAATTGAGTTGTCTTTTTACCTACCATGTAAAGACCGGTAAAATTAAAGGGAAATTTTTTTCTTAATTTTCTTTGGGATTTTACAAGAACGCAGTTTCTGACGGCACCTAATTCCGAGGCTCGGTGTGCCCGGAATCAATTTCTGAAGTTTAGCTCGGGTACGTTCAGTGAACGAATGAGCGGGTTTTCCTAACTTTTGAACCGGTGTTTGGAATCAAAATCTGAGTGCACCAATGAAACCACAGCACCGGTAATTGCTTAGGAACACCTTTTCTAGAGTTGTGTTTGCTCGGGTGTGGTTTTTTTTAAATTAATGTGTTAACTAAAGAATAAAATAAAATATTGTGCTACAAATTTTATTTTTGTCCTAAGTAGTTTAAACCTATGTATGGAAGTTGAGGTGGGACCCACTAAATCCTAACCCCTCTGATACCAATTTGTCACAACCCACCCTCGGGACCCGTGTCGTGACTACCCCAAGCCCGCCTTCCATAGGCTAGGTGCTGTAGACTAGCACCAAATGCGTAAATCCCGTTAAAAAGGGGAAGGCATTGCCTTATAGAGTAAACAAACACCACATAGTAAGCCAACAAAAGTAAACACTAAGTAAAACTGGGTACAATAGTAAGTGCGGAAAGGAAATGGGCTAGAATACAAACCCAAACTGAAAGTAAACAACAACTGGGAAGAAAGTACAACAACTGAAAGTAAAGCAGCAATGTCGAGCAGTCCACTGGAAGTCCCACCTGAAGGGTGGTTATAGATAGCCTCCTCATCTCCTCAGGTACAGTCGTCTGCTTCGTGTACGTCCCACCCAATGGTCCACCTCCAGGTACCGAACTACTCTACAATCCTCATCCACGATCAGTGATGTTCGTCGTCTGCATCCAACACAATGTAGTGTGGCCATAGCCCGTGTAGGGGTGAGTATACGCTACTCAGTACGGACCCCGAGACCCCCGAAGGTCTCACAGAATCCACAAAGGATAATCCACAAAGGAAATATACAATCATGAAGTAACATCAAGCACTACTTAGGTATATTCCCATACGTATACCTAAGTCTTCAATTCCAGTTCGGCTCCAACATCCGAGCCCATGTTCGATCACGTCCACACAGGATAGTATAACCCAATCCACACAGGAAAGCACAACACAATCCACATAGGAAAGCAAGTCAATCATATCGAAGATAATGATTGAAAGTCAAGACTTGGCTCACACAGGTTTACTTCTACGTAAGGTGAATGTGGTGATCAGATGTATCCACTGAATCATCTAAGCTGGGGCCCACGTAGGATACAAAAACCAGCTACTCTACCAGACCCATGTAGGATACAAGAACAGAGTTAATGTCGTTGAACCCATGGAGGATTTCAGTACGGTCTTCATCTTTGCCGAAACCACGGAGTATTTCAGTGCATTCTTCATCATCGTCGAACCCACGGAGGATTTCAGTACGGTCTTCATCGCTGCCGAACCCACGAAGGATTTCAGTGCAGTCTTCATCACCATCGAACCCATGGAAGATTTCAGTACAGTCTTCATCGATGCCGAACCCACGGAGTATTTCAGTGTTAGAGGAGTTCGGTTATACTGCAGAACTCAGGACTCTGATCTTTCTTGTATGTGAAGCAATAGTGTTAAGGGTATTGAGTGTGGTTATCAATCCAGGGAGTCCGGTGTTGGTGTGGCGGCCGAGGTATCCGTACACCATGACCTTGACTTATGATTTCCGACTCAATGCACAAAAACATTGACTGCATGTATGTTTCAAAAGTTCACTTTGTGATTACATTGTGTCAGCTCACCAGGTATATTCTTTTGACAATGGCGCACCTGTTTCTTTTCAGGATGTCCCCACGATGGCAGCCAGCTAGGGTTCCGAGCTTTTTGCGAGACGATAGCCCACCGAGCGACGAGGCCTCGCTGCAGGGCCATTTTTCAGCAGAGGTACCAGCAGTACCACTACCCGCCAAGCCAACGATAGTACTAGCCCCAACCGCTGAGAGTGCACATCGCCTTAGTGAACTATATGAGTTTCAGCATCAGAGACCGCCCAGGTTCCGCAGGGAGACGGACCCTCAGGAATCCGAGGATTGCCTGGAGGCGGTTGTTCGAGTGTTCAGGCTAGTGGGGACACCAACTGACCTCATGGTGATCCTTACAGCGAGCCTCCTCCACGTGGCAGCAGGAAGATGGTGGAGCTTGATGCTCCAGGTGCACGATGAGGCATCTCACCTCTGGACAGACTTTGAGAGCCTCTTCCGCTCGGAGATCATCCCAGCCACCCTTTGTGTGGTGCACATCAAGGAGCTACTACAGCTCTGGCAGGGCAGCATAACGGTTGCCCAGTACTCGGCGAGATTTACCGACCTATCGTGTTATTCGACGGATATGGTACATGACCCATTCTTTCGGGCCTGGACTATCAAGCAGGTACTGAGGCATGAGATCAGGGCATCGATGATCTCCCTCAGTATTCCGACATAGGCAGGAGTACTGGAGCGAGCTCTTCCCATAGAGAGCTTTCTTGCTGAGCCTACTCCAGCAGCGAGACCAACCGTAGGGCAGCATGTAGCAAAGTCTTCTGCAGCTGGCAGTCGATGGATGTCACACGGTTCCAGGAGGATTGATCCATTAGGCAGACGACCTCTAGACACTGGCTCAGAGGTGTGGGGCTCACGGCGCAGAGCCAGCCTTCCGAGGTGCAGACAGTGCTACGCATGCGGCGGGCAGGGCCACATGGCTCATGGCTGCCCAACCCATTGTGCAGAGGAGCAGAAGACGGTTGAGGGGACACCCAGGCAGAGGCAGAGGGTCGACCGTGGCGGTCCGTAGAGAGTAGGCGGACGAGGTAGGGGAGCTGGCCGAGCAGCAGGTGGTGGGCGACACTTTGAGGCTTTACCACCACCACCACCACCAGGAGGTCCACCCAGACCACAGGGAGATGGCGGGCAGAGACAGGCTCAGCTTCAGGCATTGGAGGCCTATGACCATGGTGCGCCAGAGATGATTCGAGGTACTATCTTTGTCTACTCCACCCTTGATGCAGTTCTTATAGACATAGGAGAAAATCATTCTTTCATTGTCTCTGCCCTTGTTCGGAGCTCGGAGATTCCGACGGAGCTGTTGGCTTGATCCTTACGGCTAGAGACTCCTACGGGAGCATACTTGACGATTACGCACTAGTTCCGGCAGTGTGAGCTTACTCTAGGAGGTGATAGATTTGTCAGGGATCTTCTTGTAGCGGCGTCAAGGCCTTACGACGTCATCTTGGGCATGCATTGGTTATCTATAGTCCATGCTCAGATCGACTTTATTAGGCACAAGGTGCAATGTGTTCTCACCGATGGGAGCAGGTTCACCTTCACCGGTGATAAGGGAACCTTAGCAGCGTAGGATGGACTCACGCAAAGGAGAGGATAGTCGATCACTCATTAGTTGTCTAGCCTAATCCTAGGAGCGGTTGACATGCAGAGTCCAAGTTTCCCTGCAGTGGTGGATCAGTATTTGGATGTTTTCCCTGATGATGTTCCAGTACTACCTCCTCACAGAGAGGTAGACTTCTATATTGACATGTACCCCAGGACAGCCCCGATATCCACTCCAGCAAATCGGATGGCTCCCACTGAGCTTCGAGAGATGCGGGTACAGCTGGAGGACTTGTAGGGCAAGGGATGCATCCGACCTAGTGTTTCACCCTAGGCTTCCCCGAATTGTTCGCCAAGAAGGCGGACGGGAGCTTTCGACTGTGTGTCTATTATCGTCGCCTGAACTAGGTGACCTTGAGGAAGAAGTATCCGCTACTGAGGATTGGCGACCTCTTCGATTAGCTCAAGGGAGCATGGTGGTTCTCGAAGATAAACCTCAGATCAGGCTATCATCAGCTCAGAGTTCGGAACGAGGACATACATAAGACGACCTTCAGATGTCGGTATAGCCACTATGATTTCCTGGTTATTCCATTCGGCGTAACCAATGATCCAGCGGTGTTCATGGGTCTCATGAACAGGATCTTTCAGCCATACCTCGATCAATTTGTTATGGTCTTCATCAACGACATATTGATATACTCGACCACTGAGGAGGAGCACTCCTATCACTTCCGGGTTGTACTGGACACACTCTGAGAGCACCAGATTTATGGTAAGCTCTCGAAGTGTCAGTTATGGTTACGTGAGGTCCACTTCTTGGTACACATCATCTCTGAGGCGGGATTTGTGGTGGACCCTGCGAAGATCGAGGCAGTTCTATCTTGGGAGCCACCCAGGAGCGTGACGGAGGTGTGGAGTTTCTTGGGGCTAGCTGGGTACTACCGAAGATTCGTTCCGGACTTCTCCAGAGTTTCGGCACCCCTTTTAGCTTTGACGAAGAAGTGGAAACCCTTTTTGTGGTCCGATAGATGTCATCAGAGGTTCCAGGAGCTGAGACAGAGATTGACCAGCGCACCTATCTCGAGGCTACCAGAGGAGGGAGTAGTGTACATAGTCTACTGCGATGCATTAGGGACCGGACTCAAATGTGTCCTAATGTAGGAGCGATCAGTGATCACCTCTGGATCATGACAGTTGAGGCATCATGAGCAGAACTACGCTACCCATGACCTGGAGTTAGCAGCAGTTGTCTTCGCTCAAAATATGTGGTGACACTATCTGATGGGTGAGTAATTTACAGTCTACTCTAACCACCAGAGTCTAAGGTACATATTCTCACAGAAGGACCGGAACCTGAGACAGTGGCGATGACTCGAGTTCTCCTAGTACTATGACATTGAGATAGTCTATACTCCTAGAAAGGTGAATGTAGTAGCTGATGCTCTCAGCAGGAGGACGTAAATTCAGCTACTTGGAGAGGCGACAGAGAAGCTAGCCTCTTTGAAGATATCCTTTGTGGATTGAGATGGAGCAGCCTTTCTTCAGTAACTCATAGTCACTCCTCCACTACTACAGTTGGTCAGAGAGGCACAACGTGGGGACGTTGACTGTGAGACACAGTGTGCACAGATATCCTCAGAACAGGCACCAGATGGATTCTCTATAGGAGGAGGGCACAATGTCCTTTTCAGAGGACGTACCATGTTACCAGCTGCTTTACGGGAGGAGGTGCTGAGGGGGTTTCACATATCCCCTTTAGCTGTACATCCAGGAGTGGCGAAGATGTACCAGGATCTCAGACGTCAGCACTGGTGGCCGGGTATGAAGAAGGTTGTAGCAGAGTTCTTTTCTCGATGCCTCACCTGCCAGCAGGTGACGGCAGAGCACCAGGTACCAGTAGGCTTGGTACAACACTTGGAGGTCTCGGAGTGGAAGTGGGACGGGAAATCTATGGATTTCGTGACTGGACTTCCACGTACATCCAGAGGTCACGACTCCATTTGGGTGATTGTCGACCGACTCACCAAGTCATATCACTTATTACCCATCAGAGAGTAGGGCTCAGTAGAGAGTTTTGGACGTCTCTACGTTCAGGAGATTATATGGTTTCATGGTGTGCCATCATCTATCATCTCTGATCGAGATGCTCGCATTACTTCCCAGATTTGGAAGGGGTTGTAGGAGGCATTCAGGACGTAGCTACGTCTGAGAACCACCTTTCACCCTTAGATGGATGGTCAAATGGAGAAGACCATTCAAACTCTTGAGGAAATTCTTCGTGCATGTGTCCTTGACTTTGGTCGTAGCTGGGAGGACCACCCACCCTTAGTGGAGTTCACGTACAACAACAACTACCACTCCACCATCGGGATAGCACCAAACGAGGCATTGTATGGCCGACCTTGCAGATCACCTCTGTGCTAGACAGACCTCGGGGAGTCAGCACTTGTGGGACCAGAGATGGTCCAAGCCACAATAGAGAAGGTCCGGGTTATCCAGGAGCACATGAGGATAGCTCAGAGCCAACAGAAGTCCTATGCTGACAGGAGGCGGAGACCACTAGAGTTCGAGGATGGCGACCACATCTTCTTACGGATCTCACCTCGACGTGGATTACGGAGATTTGGCCGAGGCGGAAAGTTATCTTTGCGCTTCATCGGACAGTTTCAGATTCTCAACAGGATAGGCGAGGTGGCTTATCGCCTGGCTCTACCACCTCAGTTGCACCGAGTGCACGACATCTTCCACATATCTCAGCTGAGGAGATACGTGCATGACCCGATGCATATCATCGACCATGGCTAGCTGGACATCGACGATGGGGCGACTTTTGCGGAGGTCACAGTGGAGATCGAGGATCGACAGGAGTGGGTCCTACGTGGGTGGTTGATTCCTTTAGTGTGCATCAAATGGAAGCACGAGAACCTCCAGGAGAGCACTTGGGAGCGGGAGGCTCAGATGTGTGCACAATACCCACATTTGTTCCCCTAGTTTGTGATGTATCTTGACAGGGATGTAAGTCCCTGAGGTGGGAGTAATGTAAAGACCTGTAAAATTCAAGGGATTTTTTTATCTTAATTTTCTTTGGGATTTTACAAGAACGCGGTTTCTGACGGCACATGATTCCAAGGCCCGGTGTGCCTGGAATCAATTTCCGAAATTTAGCTCAGGTATATTCAGTGAACGAACGAGCAGGTTTTTCTAAATTTTGAACCGGTGCTCGGAATCAAAATCCAAGGGCACCAATGAAACCGCAACGCCGATAATTGCTTAGGAACACCTTTTCGGGAGTTGCGTTTTCTTGGGTGTGGTTTTTTTAAAATTAATGGGTTAACAAACGAATAAAATAAAATATTCTGCTAAAAATTTTATTTTTGTTCTATGTAGTTTAAACCTACATGTGGAAGTTGAGGTGGGACCCACTAAATCCAAACCCCTCTGATACCAATTTGTCACGACCCGTCCTCGAGACCCGTGCCGTGACTACCCCAAGCCCGCCTTCCATAGGCCAGGGGCTGGCGACTAGCACCAAAGATGTAAATCCCGATAAAAAGGGGAAAGGCATTGCCTTATAGAGTAAACAAACACCACAAAGTAAGCCAGCAGAAGTAAACACTAAGTAAAAATGGGTACAATAGTAAGTGCGGAAAGTAAATGGGCCAGAATACAAACCCAAAATGAAAGTAAAGTTCAACTGGAATGAAATTACAGCAACTGATAGTAAAGCAGCAACGTCGAGCCGTCCACTGGAAGTCCCACCTGAAGGGTGGGTACAGATAGCTTCCTCAGCTCCTCGGGTCCAACCGTCTGCTCCGTGTACGTCCCGCCCAGTCATCCACCTCCAGGTACCGACCTTCTCCACAAGCCTCAGCCACGATCAGCGTTGTCCGTCGTCTGCATCCAACACAATGTAGTGTGGGGATAGTCCATGCAGGGGTGAGTATACTAGCCTGAGTAGGGACCTTGAGACCCCCGATGGTCTCCCAGAATCCATAAAGGATAATCCACAAAGGAAAGATACAATCACGATGTAACATCTAGCACGACTTAGGTATATTCCCATACATATACCTAAGTCATCAATTCATGTTTGGATCCAACATCTGAGCCCAATTTCGATCACATCCACATAGGATAGTAAAACCCAATCCACACAGGAAAGCACAACACAATCCACATAGGAAGGAAATTCAATCATATTGAAGATAATGATTGAAAGTCAAGACTCAACTCACAAAGGTATACTTCTTCGTAAGGTGAATGTGATGATCAGATGTAGCCACTGAATCATCTAATTTGGTACTCACGTAGGATACAAAAACTAGCTACTCTTCCAGACCCATGTAGGAAACAAGAACAGAGTCAATGTCATCGAACCCACGGAGGATTTCTGTACGGTCTTCATCACTGTCGTACCCACAGAGGATTTTAGTGCAGTCTTCATCATCATCGAACCCATGGAGGATTTCAGTACGGTCTTCATCGCTATCGAACCCAGTGAGGATTTCAGTGCAGTATTCATCGTCGTCGAACCCATGGAGGATTTCAGTACGGTTTTCATCGCTGCCGAACCCACGGAGGATTTCAGTTCAGTCTTCACCACCGTACTGAAATCCTCCGTTGTTTCGATGGTGATGAATACTGCGCTAAAATCCTTCGTGGGTTCGGCAACGATGAAGACCGTACTGAAATCTTCCATGGGTTCGACGAAGATGAAGACTGCACTGAAATCCTCCGTGGGTTCGGCATCGATGAAGATCGTACTATAATCCTATGTGGGTTCGGCGGCGATGAAGACTACACTGAAATCCTCAGTGGGTTCGGCCGCGATGATGACCATATTTAAATCCTTCGTGGGTTCAACGGCATTAACTATGTTCTTGTATCCTACGTGGGTTTGGTAGAGTAGCTGGTTTTTGTATCCTACGTGGGTCCCAGCTTAGATGATTCAGTGGCTACATCTGATCATCACATTCACCTTACGAAGAAGTATAGTTGTGTCAGCTGAGTCTTGACTTTCAATCATTATCTTCGATATTATTGACTTGCTTTCCTATGTGGATTGTGTTGTGATTTCCTGTGTGGATTGGGTTGTACTATCCTGTGTGGACGTGATCGAACATGGGCTCGGATGTTGAAGCCGAACTGGAATTGATGACTTAGGTATATGTATGGGCATATACCTAAGTATTGTTGGATGTTACTTCATTATTGTATCTTTCTTTTTTGGATTATCCTTTGTGGATTCTTGGAGACCTTCAGGGGTCTCGGGGTCTATACTGAGTAGCGTATACTCACCCCTACATGGGATATTCCCACACTACATTGTATTGGATGCAGACGACGGACAATGCTGATTGTGGCTGAGGCTTGTGGAGAAGGTCGGTACCTGGAGGAGGACCACTGGGCGGGATGTACAAGGAGCAGACGGTTGGACCTGAGGAGCTGAGGAGGCTATATGTACCCACCCTTCAGGTGGGACTTCTAGTGGACGGCTCGACGTTGTTGCTTTACTTTTAGTTGCTATAATTTTTTTCCAGTTGTACTTTACATTTAGTTTGGTTTTGTGTTTTGGCCCATTTACTTTCTGCACTTACTATTGTACCCAGTTTTAATTAGTGGTTACTTCTGCTGGCTTACTCTATGGTGTTTGTTTACTCTATAAGACAATGCCTTCTCGTTTTTATCGGGATTTATGCATTTGGTGCTAGTCTCCATCTCTTGGCCTATGGAAGGTGGGCTTGGGGTAGTCACGACACGGGTCCCGAGGACAGCTCATGACATACCATATCCCTCAAATGTATTGAATATGTTGGTGGTATAATTGGAGAATGAACTCTCATATAAAGAGAGCGGCCGATGATGATCTTGGATTTCATAGATAAATTTTTATACAACAATACTACTATCCTAGTCAAAGTACTATAGTGAAGCCATAACTATGAAGAGGTGACACTAAAACCAGAGGAATCAATGAAAGAGAATTACGCTCACCTATTTTCATCGTAGTATGTTAATCAAAATTTCAAGGGAGAAATATCATAACGCAGGACTAATGTAATGACAAAAAATATTATCAATGGAATTACATTCTTATAATTATGTCATATTTTATAAAATCTAATAAAATCACATAGAGAACAGAATACAAACATTATAAATGTATAGTGAATTATATAAGTGGTCATTATAGAAATTAAGGATCATATACCAATTAAATAATAACATGACCATTAGGAATATAAAACTAAGAAATAGTATAGTAAACTTACCCATGAAAGTAAAAAATAAATTCCAAGCATTTATAAATGAAAATATAATATATTTATATCAATTAATTTCAAAATAAAACTTCTATGAATGATAAAAAATGTGTCGATATTTTTGAAAAAGGTAAATGTTTGTTTAAGATATTATAATTAATATAATGATTTAATAGAAAATCTATTTTCATAAAATAGATTAATTAATTAATATTTTATTTTCTTATGATTATACCATAATTGTTTTAGACCTTAATTAATTTTTAAAAGTGAAAAAAAATTATACTATTTTAAAATCTGTATTTTCAAAATAAACGATGACATTAATTAGAAAAAACATTTATCATATTTAGAAATTTATTGTCATAAAATGGTGTCCATTTTTAAAATCTATAAGTGGAAAAAAAATATTGTGGAGAATTTATATTATTATTCAACAATCGTTGAATTTTTTGTGAATAATGATATACTGTAATTTACAGTATTTTATATTACATGTTAATAAAATTATTTTTCGGTCATGTTTGAGTTAAAGATGATGTAAGTGTACATTTTCTAAAACTAAAATCCTATAGTTATTGTAACTAGACTCAATAATCATCACTATTGATAGTCTTAAGCCAAAATAATAATCAAATAAATAAAATTATCAAAAGAACTTGTCTCCTCTCATTGTAAATACTACCCCTCAACACCTCTTCTTCTAATAACTTCTAAGCCTTGGATATTGTTTATATTATTCCAAATTCCTATCCCAATCCTCTTCCCCATGTTCTTGAAATTCTGTTCTCACAAGAAGACCATTTCCAAGTGCTTTATGGAGGTTGTTAAGGGCGCACCACTCAATAGGTAAAACCATCCCTCTTTCTCTTTTAATTTTTTTGTTTTCTTATTATCTTGTCACCTCCAATAAAAAAAATGATAACACTAATATTTCATATATTTTTTAATTTTTTCATGTTAATGGAATAAAAATTATTAATTCTCTTATATTCACATTTTATTCTAAAAATGAAAACATTATTTCTGAGGTGTCAATTCACTGCCTTCATGGATGATAACTTTTCATTTACCATTACCATCATAAAGAATGGACATAAAAACGTTATTATAGTTAAAGTGGTTTGAAATATTTATACTTTATCTTCTTTCATGTACTATAAATTACATATATATATATATATAATATTAATTAATAACAAAAATAAGTTTGTGATGATCGAAAATTCAAATTAATAATATAACATTCATCATTAACATTTTATCTAATGAATCATTCTCATATCTGAAAAAGAAATCATATTTGGAAGCATATAAAATTATGGAGTTGTATAAATATCATATAATTCCACTTCTATTTTTTCCCATTTCAAAACAACTTTCATTATTATACACAAGAGAACCAACCACAAAACTATGAAATGAACACTCCCAAAATGATGAAATTAAACACTATAAGTCAATGAAATGGATCTAATTGAACCTTATAAAATTATAATAATTTAAATAATGAAAAATATTTTCTGAGTTATTTAACTAATTGATTTAAAGTTATTATCTCTGATATTCAATACATGTGAAGTAAACATTAAGACCTAAGGTAAGGGAATCTCTTCGAACATTCAAATTAGCATTGGGTTATGATTTCTCTTTAATTAACCCAATGTGTTTCATTATTCATCAAATATAACTCTTATAAAATATTATAATAAGAAAAAAAATATTTATATCAAGTTCAATTCATCCTTCTTTGATTAGGAAATAAATTTTTTAAAAGGTTCCATTCTCAAATTCAACCCAACAAGAAAACTCGATTAAAGGGAACTTCCCAAATTCTTACCAATATTCACATACATTTAATAATATATTTAAATACACCAAAATTTTTATAAAATCAATTTTTTTATCATGATGATAAATAGCACCAAAGTGGCTCTTTTCTAGTGTTTAATAAACAATATTTCTACTTTTGTCCAATTATATTGGTCATTATTTATCATAATCTATATATAATTTCCCTTATTAATTTCCTAGTGTGTTTTCAATCCAATATTTTAGGGACATCATTATTATTAGCCCATTTTTTATGCCTTATGACATGACTATGATACCCATTTCATTCCATGTGTATATAATATTTTTATTTATTATTTTTTATTCTTCATGTGGAACACATATTCATGAGCATGTTATGATGGGTGCTCTCATATATTTATATAATTCATTTTTTAATGTTTAGTCTCATGAGATGCCCTGTAGGACATGTGAGTGAACCTGATTCCTTTATGGGACTTTGTCCACCATGTGATACAGTCTTTGAAGTTGTCCTGGACACATGTTTATGTCATGTTTTATATTTTTTCCAAATTAATATGTTTCCATGGTTACATGATATCATATTATATATATTATTTATCCATATGTTTATTCATGTTTGATACCTTTTTATGTCATCATGTTATCCCTTATAACCCTTGTTCTATGATTTATTTCTATGTTTTTTCTCTTACTAGATTTTTTAGATAATCCATTTTCTCAATGCACTCCCTAGGCTATCCTATGAATATATAAGAACTCAAAGGAAGTTAGGATCTCAATATGAATGATTGTTATAAATTTGTTTTATTTAATTTCTGTGTTTTTGTTTTATGTACCCAGTCCTCCAAAGACACTAGACATTACGATCCTTTGTTACTATTTTATGGTTAGTTATGCTTAGAATCATGTAATAATATGAGCAAAAGTATATTGTAATTATATAAAAAAATACCACTTTATCATAGTGTGTGAAATTTTCCATGGATGACTGACTTTGAAATTGTATTTTAAGGCCCCTTGCAACCCGATGCAAATAATTTGAGCTTCCCAAATTACTATTTGATGTGATGTCGCATATAGTGATGAGACATAAGGTAGGTACATTCATCATATTTTTTTTATTATTTTAATTATTTGATCTTTGAAATATAAAATAAATTAAAATTATCTTAATATGACACCATATTATTTGGTTTGGGAAATCTTTTATAACCTTTATATATATTAATATTGTACATTGATTTCATGTTGTTTTTGAGGTGATATCTAGCAGGCTAACCTAGTAAATCCCCATATGGTTGACCCCGTTTAGGATGATGATTAGTGGAAGATGATATTCTATAACATATGGAAATAGAATTAGGAAAAGTCTAAGTTTTTCATCAATGATCTATTGGTATATTACTGGTAGAAGGTTCCCAGTATCACATTCAGTATGATCTGGGACCATGTATAATATTAGGTCTTATTTGAAATCTTTCATATGAGAGGTAAAACATGTGTGTTGTGGAAGTTGAATCGTGGTGATCAGAAGGAGGTAAACATCCCTTGGGAAGATTTTTATAGAGAGTTCCACTAAGAGTTCTTGTAATCAACCTTGGGATGAGAGAATATGTAGGATTAGTTTTCTCTTCATAGGGAGAACATATCTTTTAGTGATCATGGAATAAAGTACAAGTATTTTTATTGTTTCACCAATGATATTGTACATAATAAGGAGTCTCATGTGAAAAATCTTGAGGATGAACTCTACCCTTATATAAAGTATGTAATTATTTCTTTAACTTAGCTAATTTGCATGAAATTATAGAATAACGTGGAGGAGAAAAGTATTATACACCTGAGATGATTATTACTATAAGATTTGAACATAATATTTTACTCATAGAAAATATTTTTCAATAATAGGCCTTCAGTATTCGAGCCTTTAGGGTTTTGACTGGTCGAGGGTAGACCTCATCAGTTCCCTCTTCGTCCTTCTGGGTCCAATGTTTTATTTTCTTTTTTGGGTTATTTTTTTTATTGTACATCATCATCAAGGGGTTTTGTTAATCATAAATATTAGTACATGTTGTATTTATGGGATCTATAGACTAGAGGTTGATAAGATCAAAATATGGCTCAGTATCCATAATATGTAAGGTCATTTCTATAGTATGGTGAGTGAGCTTATTCCCAAAAAGAGGATATGTAGTTATAAGTGGATGATATCTAAATGTACTATATCTTCATGGACACAGACCATAGTGTGGTTATTAAGGTGCATTCCAGAAGTGAGGTAGTGGTGCAAGATGTGGATTATTTTTTGATGTGGAGTAACCAGTACCAGAGGTGCCATGGATTGTTCAAATTTAGGTTAGCTTATCTTTTGCAATTATATATGTGTTTCTTGATTTAGGAAGTTCACAACAATTTGTTTCACTATATATAATTTGTGTACTTGTACTATTAATAGAGAGGCATCTCATTCCCCTTGTGTTGACTAAACTAATTGGAGGTCAGGACATCTTTCTTGATTTGTGTTGGGGGTGAAGACTAAAGTTGGGAAACATCACTTTATTGGGGATGTTTTTTGAATATAGATGTTTTTCATATGATGTCATCCTTGGAATCGAATGGTTTTATTCCATGTGTGTTTTTATTAACTATTTCATGAGTAGAGTCATTTTCTAAGATGTAGATGTTTAGGGTCGTAATTGTTTTCACAGTAGAGTTATGAGTTATGCAGTAGATGCATGAAAATAATTCTTTCCATGAGGGATGTGTTCATTATGGAATCAGTGAATTCTGGGATGGTTTGTACTCCTAGAGTTTATGGGTAGTTTCTAGATGTTTTTCTTGAGGAGGTTTTGGGCCTACCACCTTTATGTGATATTGTGTTTGGGATATATTTTCACATTTGCGCTTCTCTGAATTTGATGGATCATTTTTTATATGGAATCCTCTGAGTTATAAGAGTTGGGGATTCAGATATATTATCTAATTTATAACGGATTCATCTGAACCAATGTGTTTTCATGGGGTTATTTAGTGTTATTAACCGCAAATGTGGACTATATTTTAACAATTTCTATATATTACTAGAGCATGACTCATCTCACAATAAAGAACATTCACCCACTTTTGAGGAATAACGATATATTTTACTATTTTAGGGGAGATAGTTTGTTATATAAGTTTGATATTTTCTATGGGAATATCTAGTTAATGGTGAAGGATGAATATATCCTGAAAACTTCTTTCAAGTATAGGTATGGATAGTTAGATTTCGTTTTCATTCCATTCAGTTTCATCAATGCAATAGTCTTGTTCATGGGGCTCATAAACACAATTTTTGGGATTTCCTTGACCAATTCATAGTCATTTACATAAAAAAATATTGGTATACATGAAGTTAGAGGAGGATAATTTTGATCATATAATAGTTATCTTTTAGGTCCTTTGACTCCATCATCTCGGTATGAAATTTTCCAAGTTTATGTTTTGGACTCTAGAGGTTTATTTCCTTGGGCATGTTGTTCCCTATAAGTGTGTGGTCATGGACTTATTGAATGTCATGGAAGTTTTGTCTTGGGTAGTACCTATGAATTTAGAATAGGGTCACATATTCTTTGTACTATCATGATATTTCCTATGGTTCGTATTTGAGTTGTTAGTTTATGTGGCCCTATTGACTTTATTGACAAATAATGACTAGGATTTTACTTGGACAGATCAATGTGTTGAACCGTTTGACTGTCAAAATGGGAGATTGATTAGTTCTATAGTGCTTCAGTTTTCAGTGGAGGGGGGAATGTTTGATGTGTTATTAGATGCTCCTAATCTCATCATGGGGTGTAACATCCCAATATTTAATGGTATGTATCTTTTTAAATTTAATTTATTCAATATCGTATGTTTCATGCAACACTGAGCATAAATAAACAACAATATACAATTAAAAATATTATTTAAAATAAAATTATCTTATATCAATTAAATTAATAATTATGAATTGGATTAACTAACTTATGAAAAAACTTTATTGAATTCATTTCATACCAATTAATTATATATAAATATAGAAATCAATTTAATATAAAGAAATGTTTTTAAAAAAAACTATATAAATGCACACAAGTGTGCTTTATACAAATAAAATAAGCAATTAACACATGCTGAATTATATGAATGATATATAAATAAATATATGTGTATATATATATATTATATACTTTTAAAAATTCATCCTATGTGTTCTCAAGAAATGATATGAAAAAAAAACCAATTTTACGAAAAAAAATATGTATTTTTATAAAATGAAAATTTTACCACATTTTGATGGCACACTTGTTTTAAATAATTTTTTTGATGGTTTTATCAATTCTATTTCGAAAAATAAACATCTTATTTTAAATATGAATATAAATATTTACATTTTTTGAATGTTTTGTAATTTTCTAATAAGTTATATGTTTTGATGAATTCTGATAAAATATTTCAATTTAAAACAACTTATTCATCTATCTAATTTATATTATAAAATTATATTTTTAATTGGTTTTAATGTATATTTATATTTATTTATTTATTATTTAATCTAATTTATGTAATTTTAATAAATTTCAAATATAAATTGGATATAAAAACATTTCAATCTTTTGAACGTTTTCACATTAAAATCATGTCTTCTCATTCCAACAATGGGACTGATTTTAAATTTTTTTTTGAATTTTTTTTTGGAATTTTTAAAAATGGACTACATATTTATAATAATAAGGAAAAAAATTATTAAATAGTCCCCGTTTGTTTTTGGAAAATATGAAAAGAAACATTACTAACTTTTTTAGTTACCACAATTAAGGGTAAATTACATAAGTAATAGTAAAAATAATTTTATAAATGTGAGAAAATTACCATCAAACTATTCTTAGATTTATTGGATGAGTTATTTTAGGGCTAAATCATCCTTGGGTATATTTTTGGAGCTCTGTAAGCCACTTGGATGATTTTAATACTTTTAAAATATTTTTTAATGGAATGTGGGATATATCATACCCTATTATATTTTTTATATGTAGTTAATCAGCAGATATATTCGAATATAAATATTAATTTGAATTAAAAAAATTAAATTCATCATGATAATTTATTTTCAATTTTCAGTGAATAAATAATTAAATTATAGAGTTTTGTAATGATGTTGTAGTAATTGTTTAATTAATGGACATATCAAATAAATGTTATTAAAATGTTAAAATAAAAATAATTTGATATGATTAATTTTGTCCTAGAGTTTTTTAGATTAATTTGAAATTTTATTGATTATTTAAATGAGTTTATTCTGATATATAATGTTGTTTCAATATTTTTAAAAAGGAAAGTAATTAATAGTGTTAAAATTTATATTAATAATATAGTAAAATAAATAATAATTTATAAAATATTATAAATTCATATAAATATATACTTTTAAAAAAGGATTGGTATATATTTTAAAATGTAATCCATGGATCTTTTATTGTTATTTTCGTATTTTATAGTATCTATAGTAACCCTTAAAGTGTAAAAATCCATGTTTTCATTGTAAGAGTTAAAGGGTTCAAATAAGGGTTAAATCCAAACAATAAGTGTTACAATATGACCTAAAATGGCCTAAAAATTATTGGATGAGAGGATTTATACCCATAATCATGTTATATTTTAAATAACTCAGTTTTTCGATTTTTATTTGAAATTTAATTTATATGAAATTAATATTTTGGGAGTTTCGAAAATAGTCACTTACCTCAATTTTAAAAATTCACCTCATACCTCACTTCATGAAAGAACATTGATACTTCTATATCAATCAAACCATGCCAATTTTCCCTAATTAATTCCCTCCCTTCAACAAATAATCATTAATTTGAAAACAAAATCCAACCAAACATGTCTTTTTGTGAAAATCAAAAGTAGACACCCTAAGGGAGGTATCGTTCATCCATGAATGTTTTTGTTTTACTTCTTATTTAAACCCCCTCAACTATTTTTAACGCATTTTTATAAATAATCTATGTGTCCTAAATATAATAATAAATTTTTCATTATGGTTTTCACCTACCCTCACGAACACTACCATCAAATGGGATACAAATTCATCATTCATGTGTGTGGTGGATTACCGCCTCACGATCCAATGTCATTAATTTTCCAATTGTTACATTTAATGGATGGTAACAGTGATATAATTTCTATTTTTATATGATATATAAAATTTTTGTGATTTATTTTTTCCTCCTAAATTATTATATAACACGTAATTTAATTATTACCTTTTTGTAAATATTGTACATTCGTTAGTGGACGTGTGGACTATCGTCTCCTCAAAATGATTGGTTTCATTAAAAATTAAAATAGAATGTATTATGGATGGGTTTCGATAACATATGAGATTTATATGACAGAATAGTTCTACTATATTTATATTATTTACTTTTTAAATTTCAAAATAACTAGGAAATTGATAATGAATTAATGAATATGTATGGCCTACTATATCCATGAACTATACATTTCATTTTTTATTTTGGTATTTTAAATATTATTATAAATACTTATATAATGAATATATATGGTATTTATTTCATTTTTATAACTCTATAGATGAATAATTCAGGATTTAATTAATAGGATAAACATATAAAAAATGAAAACATTTGCAAAAAAACAATGTGGTTATTACCCAAAGCATAACATTAACGTGGAATTATTAATAAGCATGTATTATAAAGTCATAAGTAAATAATATTTTCTATTATAAAAATTAATATGGTTCTGTGATAGATTTATAATAAACCTATATTTTTTATATATGAGGTTTCAGGGAGTATGATGATATTTATAACCTTTGGTAACAGATTTTCTCATCTCGCTTTTTGTTCAGTTAGATAAATGTCTTGTTCACTATTTATTCCCTGTGTGTGGTATATGTACTTCACTTTGATATTTTATACCATATATATATCCTTATTCTCATGATATCATAAGTTACATTTAATTAAATTCCTTTTTAGGGTTATGATTAAAATGTTTCAACATGGTATTGGACAATTTGGGAAGTTTAATGTTATCTTCATCAATTATTTATCAATTGTATTATTAAAAGAAACATAATCTATGTGAACATTCATTGTTTAATATATTCCTTAATTGTGGATTATATCTTATGATATCATAAAAAATATTTTTTAAAATGGTTATCGATTATGTTTATTGGGGATATACTATTTTAATACCATTCTCCATATTACTCTAGATGGTTTGATATGGTGTCTACTTGATGAAACTTATTTACATTTTTTATAAGAATTTCAATAAAAATGAATATGTTAATTATGTTTCACCAATTTCATATAATGAATTTGTTAGACCTAGTACATGATGGGAGGGGGCCCCTATAGCCCATTGATGCATCAGTAGGTTTAATTAGACAAAGCATATACATATTTGGCCATGGCCTTACCCATTTATTTTCAAATGACTTGATCTAGGCCTCAACGGTGTGTTTTATGTTTCCAACCTTATGAATCCCATCATTATGAGTTTTTTTATTCCATGTGATTATACTACTAGTATAATATATATGGTTAAGATTCATAGCTCATGTGATTATTAAAATCTAATGTGTTTCAATTATTTACCTTGCCATATTATTTATGCCACTTTTACTCAGAGATTCTATTATATGCTTTACCTTTCTGAAACTTTGATCTCACCATGATCATTTTTACCTATAATTCTAAGATGTATATTATGACTGATATTTATGGTAACCAAAATGTGGATTAATCGAAGACTATATTAGACACTTTTTATGTTTTATGTTTTTAAATTTAATGTGGATTTTAAGTATATATCTAGTTTACCAGGACTACTAATGTATTTGATTCATTGGTATGTGATTCCATGTATCTTCTTCCAATATAATAAATTAAGTCATCATCTCTGGTTTATAAGGGTTGGGATCATTATAGTTTGTATCAAAGGAGGTTTAGTTGAAAACATGAGAACTTAATTTAGAAAATTTTGGACTAGAAAACATAGCCCTATCAATGACTTTGAAGATAATTCTATTCTTGTCATAACATACTATAGACTTGGTAAAGAAAATGTATACTCTATGTTAAACCTAATTACTTATTTATTGAGAAAATTATGTCATGATAAGTGATTATTTATGACTATATCACTATGACTAGTTTTGATCATATAGTGTTTTGGGTTTTGGTCAATGGTTGGAATGAGGAAGAATATACAAGTATTGGTTATACTTATAATGATGTAGAGACTACAAAATAAAAATGAAAAAATGAGTTATTCAGTAATAATAAGATGAATCATAGTAAACATTATATAAATGATTTGGAATGATTAAAGTACCTCTATTTTATTATACAATAATTACTTCATCAATAATGGATTCATTATAAGAATCATTAGATATATAATATTTTAGTATAGTTGTTATTTTTTAAGGATTTAGAAGCCTGAATGTTTTTATTAAGGTTTTAAGGGGTAAAATATCATGAAAGTGACAATAAAAACTATAATACCTTGTTTAGATAATATAATGTCCATATTGATTTTTGAATCATAGAGTCCATTCGGAATGTGAATTTAGACAGTTATAATTTTAATGATTCTTATGTTTTGAATGGATTGAGTTGTACATATGAAATTATTGTTTGAGTTCAAATGAATATTTATTGAATACTTGGTTCTAATTTTCTTGGATTCAATAAACAATTATAGGGTTAACAAATTACATGTAGAACCTATGATTCCAATAATGTACTTCATACATAAAATTACATCTTCAATATCCATCTCTAAGTATACAAAATGAAGTGATAATAGATCTAATCAGAGAAAAAGGATAAAATTATTACATGGAATGAAATAATGTAAGTCTTGTTAAAGGATTTATATTGATATTACTATAATATATCAACATTAAGAAAAGGATATTGAAATAAAAAAATATATTTGTTTACTTTTCTTATTATGAATTTAATAGTCTTTTAGTCGATCAAAAGATTTGTGGTTTTGTGATGGTTAACATTCTAACGACCACATAATATATCACTCTCCATCAAAACATCAAATTTATATTTCTCTTCCATTTTCATGTTTTATCCTTCCACAAATTATGTCTGATATGAAAACCTAATTTCGTGGGGATCTACACATTTCTTTTCCCCCTTATTAAGAGTATGTTTTATTAACCCTGTGTCTTATATGGGTTACCCATAGGGGAATTTTCAATTTCTTATCCATGGATTTTTGAAGTGTAATTTAAAATATTTAGGATGTAATTTATTGTCGGGGGTAATGTAACACCCTGTGATTTTATGATATGTGTCATTTTAAATTTAATCTCTTCGATAACATATGTTTCACCCAACCCTGAGCTTAAATCAACCACAATATAGAATTAATATTATTATCTAAAATGAAATTATCTCCTAGAAATTAAATTGGTTGTTATGAATATTATTAAATAACACAATAAAATATATTATTGAATTCATTGGTTAATAATTAACTAATAATAAATATAAAAACCAATTTAATATAAATAAAGTGGTTTTATAAAAACCATTTATATGTGGACAAGTGTGTTTTATACCAATATAATAAACAAAAACAACTTTTGATAGTATTTTTTAAATAAATTTTTAATATATTAAACCTAAAATTTAACATTAATATTATGTGTTTTATATATAAGATAAAATAAAAAGTCCAATTTTATGCATAAAAGATGTTTTTTATAAAAAGGTAGCTTTACCACCTTTTGATGATGCACAACTTTTAAATATAATTTTTACACTTCTATAAAATCAATTTCAAATAAATAATCTTACACATTTCATTCATAATATAAAATTTCACATTGGTTGATTTTTAGGATTTTTTGACAAGTTTCAGGTTTTGATGAATTGTGATATAATATTGCATTTTAATTGAAAACTATTTTTCGTCAGAAAAATATATAGTGTCAAATTTTATTTTTAATTTGGTTAAAAGTATAACTGATTATTATTTTTCATTTCATATAATTTAGGTCACTGGAATCGATTTCACGTTGAATTTTCATATAAAAACATTCCATTCTTTTGAACCTTTTCACATTAAAAACAGGTCTTTTTCATTTCACCTATGAGAATAATTCTTAATTATTTATTTTACAAAAAAAAAATTTTAATTTTTTAAAAAATATTCATTGTTTGGGATTGAAATATAAAAATTTATTAAATTTTTCTCTTTTATTTTTGGACAATATGAATAGTAATGTTATCATTTTTTAGATTTAATATTATTAAGGGTAATAGGGTAATTTAGGGTAAAAATAATATTATATGTATTTGAAAATGAACCTAACAGTTTCCATAATTTTATTTTTTGTGTAATTATAGACCTAAATCATCATTGGGTCGATTTTATTTTCTATTTTTACAACTTTCATGACATTTACCATTTTATAGTATTCTTTTTTAAGTAATGTCAATTATGTCATTCTCATGTTTTTAATAAGTATTACATTTTTAAAATGTTTTTATTAAGAAGATATATTCAAATATAAATAGTTATTTGAAATATAAAGTTATTATATTCATCAGGATAATTAATTTTAAATTTTTATTGAAAAATAATTAAATGAATGGCTTGTGTAATGAAGATGTTGTAATTGTTTAATTAATAGAAATATCAAATAAATGTTATTAAAATACTAATATAAATATAATTTGATATAATTAATGTCATAAAATAATTTTCTATATTACATTGACATTTTAGTGATGAGTTAAAAGAGTTTATTTGAATATATCATGTTATGAAATTTTTAAAAAGACTTGTAATGTAAAGTTTCAAAATTGACATTAATGATATTATAAAATAAATAATAATTAATTAAAAGATGTAAAATTCATAAAAATATATAAAATATAAAATTTAATGGAATAAGTTTAAAAATGACATAAATTGTTGAACAATTATTTGTTTGGAATCTTATAGTAACTATATGTACCCTTAAAGAGTAAAAAAGCAATGTTGTCAATGTAAGAGTTAAAGGGTATAACTAAGGGTTAAATAAAAATGATTACATTATTAGAGTGACCTAAACAAGATTAAAAATTAGTTTTTGAAATTTATTATACCCGTAGTCATTATTTCATTAAAATTTCTCACTTTGGATCAATTTGTAACTGAAAATTAATTTATATTAATTTAATATTTTGATAGTTCCAACAATTTCTCATCACCTCAATTATAAAAGTGTTCCCCCTCCCTTAATTCTTCACACCACATTTAACCATCTATATCAACCAAAACCAAACCATATATTAAAAAAATTCCCTCCCTCTATCATAGAACCATTAATTCTGGAATAAATCTAACCAAATAAGACCTTTTGTGCAAATCAAATGTCACGCCCCGACCCCAGCTACCCAGAGTCGGTGCATTACTTCGTAACATTGGCATGATCACAAGAAAGATCAAATCTCGAAAGACCGATTGGTTTAGTAGCCTTGGAAACACTAGATATATTCATAGGTTTTACATTACATCATAAAATGAAAAACTACTACAACAACATAATGTCTCCATAATCCACACTCATATCCCCACATAATATCCCTGCAGGTCATTCATAATTTACTTCTTCACTTCCTGGGAAAAATAAAACATAGAAAAGGGTTGAGCTCAAATTCCCAGTAAGGATAACAATATAGAGGAAACTTTCATAAATAAAAATAAACATTTAAGGCAATGTATAACTAAAACAAAAAGCCTTTTAAACTTGAACATTTAACATAGTATGGCATAAATAAAATGAAATAATGCCATTTACTTATTCACATGGATATTCTACTAATCGAATAATCACATGCAAAAATCAATAACCACTTTCATAATGTTGGAATGCATAATGCCAGACTATCATAACCACATAGCCAAGGCCTCGTGCCAAGACTACAAATAAGATTTTGTCAAGGCCTTGTGCCAAGACACTAGTTTGTCTCATGAGACCTACCGATGCATCGAGGAGCTATAGCGGGCTCCACCCGTCACTTATTAAGTCCAATGCATTCCCATATGAAAAGGTTTAAACATAACATAAACATTCGTATTAAAACTAGCATACGAAATGTCAATACTTTCACAATAAACTATGAATGGTATAAAAATAGCACATCCACAGTCAAACATATCACAAAACCTTCAATACAATATAGAAGTTTTGTATCATAATAAATCAACTTCAAATAATCTTAAAATCCATCAAAGGATGTTGACATAGATGAAATCAAAATTCTTTTTAAAGAAATATCTCCTTTTATTTTGAAATCATTTAAGATCCATATAAAATAAAACATTTTCTTTGAAAATATTCTTATAAGCTTTTAAGGAAAGCTTTGAAGATTTTATAACGGCGTAAAATAACCGCACCCGCCGTATAAGTTAAAAAAAAACATTCTTACCTCAATTCTGTCGAAAAGGTTAAAAAGGACCTTGTTTTGAAAACGACGGAAAGATTCCTTTATAAACCTCTTATAAAAAGTCAAAAAAATGTATAAATGACTTTAACCCATATTCTTGTAAATAGTAAAAATGTTTTGAAATACATTTTTAAGAAACATGGATGTGGATGATAAAGAGACCCCAGTAGATTATTACATATAAACAACCTCGGATAATGAAGAGATTGTGAAATAACCCTTACCTTGTACTTTTACTTGGTTGGGGTAGGTTAACCTCCTGTATAATGGTGAAATAATTGTTATTAAATTATACAAGAATCATATATATTAATATGATATCATATATGATCTTTTAACATTGATTTATTAATAATATCTTAGAATTATCATCGTTTCGGGTGTTAACTTACTCATTTTCTTTTATATGTTTTGTTACATAAGCCATGTTTGTTGTATCTTATTCATATCCAGAATGATATAAAGTCCTTAAACATCATTTTTAAATCATAAAATGATAATTATACTTGAATGGATATGATGGAGAATGAATCTCATCGCGTTCGTGGAGACGGTAGTCCGTCCGTACGCACGAGCGACAATATCATTCTTTTGATATTAAAATAATATATAAATGAATGGTATATCATATATACAGAATCATTAACATGTTATATTTATTATTTACATTAGTTACACATCATTATTATACCCATCCAAATAATATTATATTGAATAACAATTACACCACGACGTGGAGACGGTAAGCCGTACGTACGCACGTATGGTGACATGTTATTCAAAGGGTGGATAGAATACTGAATATGGTTGTACCATACTTATAATAACATCACAGTATATGTGAGATACTGGAGTTATTATTTTAGAATGGTAAGAACAAAGGAAGAAGAAGTGGAAGAAGAAATGAACTTAGAAAAGGGTGGTGAAATCATTACCTCTTCTTCGGGTTCTTCCTTTTGATTTGATCAAAAGGGATCCTTAGGTTGGCTTTCTGATCAAACTAAGGCCTCTAGGTTGTAGTGAGGGATGTTGGGAGATTATTTGGGTAGAGTTTGTCCGAACCAAAAGGCTTTGAAGGTGTAAAGAAATGAGAAGGAGGAGTGCCCTTTTATAAGAGGGGTGAGGGGCACCTTTGGAAAAGCTAGAAATATTAATTTATAATAAATTCATATTCGGTTTCTAAAGGCTCCAAAGTTGACTATTCAAAGTATGAGGTGGGGATAGGTCGAAAACAACTCATCCAATAGAATTTATACAGGTTTGGGTACTTATATTAACCTTATCTTTAAGTATTAACTCTAAGTTAATTAGTTTCACTTTTACAATGTCTCTTTGTATTTTTATATATTATGGTTAATAAACTTACTATATACATCCAAGCGACCCCCAAGTGGTCCATTAATGATTAACCTATCATAATATAAGTCTCTTGGCCGAACCTTAGATTTTTAGGAATTTAATATCAATTAATAATATAATATTTGTTTTAAGAACTCTTTTATGTCAATTTTGACACTATTCAATAGTTGATTTTTGTGAAACTCATAACAGATTGATTACTTCGAACAAAGTCCATAAAATCAATCCTAATATATCATATTAGCCTATAAAATTAGTTTAATTCATTAAAAGTTTCATATTATATTTATTTGGGTATTTATAATATCAATTATTTTAATTTTTCACTATTATAGTAATTACTGCATCATCATTGTGTCATAAATAAAATAACTTATTTAATGTCTAAAAATTATAAATAAAATATCATTATGTAGGAAATCTTTTTATCTTTCTAATGAATATTTATAATCGAAAATCCAACATGTATAACCCTATGTAAAAATTGTTGTTCTAAAAGATATATGCTTGTGTCATTTTTGTATTCATTTTGACTTAATTAAAATAAAGTGTCATTATCACTTACAAGTGGATCCATGGGGTCCCAAAATAGACCAAAAGATGACCATGGTCGTCTATGTATCAACCAATAGGGTTAAGACACGTTTTAGGGTAATTTAGTATTATTATAATATTATTTTTTTAACCCTTATTTACCGGATTTACCCTTAACCATGGTAAATAAAATATTTACCGCAGTAATTATTCAAAATGTCTAAAAATAAAAGTTACCTATTTACACAATTTGAACATCCTGATTTCAAATATGGAATCCATTTTTCTAAATTCAAAACACAGAAGTGGCAGAAATTAATTTAAAATTAATTCCCGCTGTCAAAACAAAAAGCGTGTTTTTAAGAGATAATAACTACCAAAAGATTGACACTTGTTTATGTTCGGTTTAATTGTAAAATTATGTCCAATGACCAACATTATATTAAATGGTAAAAATATATTATAAATATACTTTAAAACCACTCAAATTCATAATTTATCACTATTACTTATTTTGATTAAAAAAGTTGTTTTTAATTAAAATTTAGTAATTTTCACTATTCATCAAAATATAAAAGTTATCCGAAAAGTACCAAAATTTCACCCTAGGATAATTTCGATATTCCGAATCCAAAAATGAAGTCCATTTTGAAATATAAAATATATATGATTTCAAAAAGTAGGTATCACTATTTACAACGGCTAGTTTAATTAGTTGTGGTGTGTGTTAGAACTCGAGGTTGCGTACAACACACGCTATCGCATTATTCGAAGGGAAACGTACCGTAGAAGCTTGGGGTGTTACATTCTCCCCTCCTTCAAATAATTGCGTCCTCGCAATTTCTAGGGTATTACTGCATAAAAAGACTCGGGTGGTTCTTCATCATAAGTTCCTCGGGTTCCCACGTTGCCTCTTCCATCTTATGATTTCTCCACAAAACTTTTACCAGACGCGTCGTCCGATTTCTCAGTACTTGTTCTCTTGTATCAAAAATCCTGACGGGCTCTTCGCAATAAGACAGATCAGGTTCCCGTTCTAATTCCTCATTGGTGAGTACATGCGTTGGGTCAGGCATGTATTTCCTCAACAGAGATACGTGGAACACATCGTGAACTTTGGAGAGACTTGGCGGCATTGCCAATCGGTAAGCTACAGCCCCAATTCGTTCTAGAATTTCGAAAGGTCCGATGTATCTGGGACTCAATTTACCTTTCTTACCAAAACGTATGACTCCCTTCCACGGAGATACCTTTAGGAAAACATGATCACCGACTTGAAATTCCAAATCCTTCCTTCGATTATCGGCATAGCTCTTCTGCCTACTTTGAGCTGCTTTAATGTGATTTTGGATTACCTTCACCTTTTCCACCGTTTCCTCCACCAGTTCTGGGCCTACAAGTTTTCTTTCACCAACGTCATCCCAACAGGTTGGTGTACGACATCTCTTTCCGTATAACGCTTCATATGGTGCCATCTGAATACTCGAATGGAAGCTATTGTTATAGGAAAATTCTACCAGAGGTAAATATTGATCCCACATACCCTGAAAGTCAAGTGAGCAAGATCTCAACATGTCTTCTAAGGTTTGAATAGTCCGTTCTGATTGTCCGTCTGTCTGAGGGTTGTAAGCAGTGCTCAAATGAAGTTCAGTATCCAGGGATTTCTGAAGACTTTTCCAAAATCTTGAAGTAAAACGGGGGTCACGATCAGAAACAATCGATAGGGGTACTCCATGAAGTCTCACAACTTCATTAATATATAGTCTTGCTAGACGTTCCAGGGGTAGATCTTCTCTTATAGCAAGAAAATGTGCTGACTTGGTAAGACGATCAACAATCACCCATATTGCATCGTTCCTTCTAGGATTCTTTGGTAGCCCCATGAAAAAGTCCATCATAATATTGTCCCATTTCCACTCCGGTATGGGAAGCGGTTGCATGACTCCTCCAGGCTGTTGCCTTCCAGCTTTCACTTGTTGACAAACCATACATCTTGACACAAAATCAGCAATCTCCCTCTTCATGTTGTCCCACCAAAAATGTTCCTTCAAATCTCTATACATTTTGGTGCTCCCAGGGTGTATAGAGAAATTGGAACTATGAGCATCATCCAGCAATTCCCTTTTTAGATCAGGTATATTGGGAACACAAATCTCTTCCCGAATTTCAAAATTCCACCTTCATACGCAAAGTCTCTCAATATCCCATCATTCATAGCTTTAATCTTCTTTTGGAATTCTTCATCATCAGTCTGAGAACTCTTAATCCTTTCTAGTAAAGATGGTTTGGCAACCATTTGAAAACGCATTGATGTTTCACCTTCCCTGGTTATTCCCATGTCCATCTTCACTAGCTCCATGAAAATTGGATCCCTTTCAATTCTCATATTGTTCAAAACTCCATGGTCTTTTCTACTCAAAGCATCTGCCACCTTGTTTTCCTTCCCTGGGTGGTAGTGTATCGTACAATCATAATCCTTGAGTAATTCAAGACATCTCCTTTGCCTCATGTTGAGTTATTTTTGTGAGAAAATATACTTCAAACTCTTGTGATCAGTATAAATCTCACATTTTTCACCATAGAGGTAGTGCCTCCATATCTTCAAAGCAAAGATCACTGCTGCTAACTCGAGATCATGAGTAGGATAGTTTTGTTCATGAATTTTCAACTATCGTGATGCATAGGCAATAACTCTATCATTCTGCATAAGGACACAACCAAGTCCTTTCTTTGATGCATCACTATAAATAACGAACCCATCATTCCCCGATGGTAGAGTCAATATAGGAGCATTGACTAATCTTCTCTTCAGTTCTTTGAAACATTCCTCACACTCTTTTGTCCAAACAAATTTAACCCCTTTACGTGTGAGCTTCGTTAATGGGTTAGCCAATCGGGCAAAATTCTGGACGAAACGTCGATAATAACCTTCCAAGCCAATAAAACTACGTACCTCAGTTATACTCGTAGGTGCTGGCCATTCTTGGATTGCCTTGGTCTTAGAAGGATCAACAGAGATTCCATCTTTAGAGACAATATGGCCAAGAAAAGAAATCTCCTGAAGCCAGAATTCACACTTGCTAAACTTCCCATATAATTCATGCCTCCTCAGAGTCTTCAAGATAATGCGCAAGTGATTTTCATGATCTTCGTAGGTTTTGGAGTATACCAAGATATCATCAATAAATACCACCACAAATTCATCGAGATACTCCTTGAAAACTCTATTCATCAGATCCATGAATACAGAGGGTGCATTAGTCAATCCAAACGGCATTACAGTAAACTCGTAATGCCCGTACCTGGTTCGAAATGCTGTCTTCGGAATGTCTTCCTTCTTCACACACAACTGATGGTATCCAGATCGAAGATCAATCTTTTAAAAGTATTGAGCTCCATGCAGTTGGTCAAATAAATCATCAATACGAGGTAGGGGATACTTGTTCTTTATCGTTATAGCATTGATCTCCCTGTAGTCGATACATAACCTCATAGATCCATCTTTCTTTTTAACAAAAAGAACAGGGGCTCCCCATGGAGAAAAACTAGGGCGAATAAATCCCTTATTACTCAATTCCTCTAGTTGTTTCTTTAGTTCGACTAATTCTACAGTGGCCATTCTATAAGGGGTCTTCGATATAGGCCTTGATCCAGGAATCAAATCAATAGAAAACTCTACTTCTCGTTCTGGAGGATGTCCAGGTAAATCTTCCGGAAATACATCTACAAACTCTTTCACAATAGGTACATCCTCTATTTGAACATTCCTTTCCTCACCGACAGTTATTTCATTCTCTTCCTCCCCGATAATTGAATTAAGTTGAGCTACCGGGGGTGGATCTAAATAAGAATTAGGTGGTGACGATTCTGCTCTAAAAATAAGGTCCTCCTTATCATTATCATCAAGAATCGTAACCTCTTTCTTCTTACAATAAATCTTCGCATCATAGTCCGAAAGCCAGTCCATACCGAGGATTATATCAAACTCAATCTTAGGTATGACGATGAAATCAGCAGATAAAGAAAATTTATGTGCTCTAATGGGGACTGATTCACAAAACTTTTTTGCAACGATACTTCCCTTAGGAGTTTTAACTGACAACTCCCTTATTAAATCAAATTAGAAATATCTAATTTTCTTAGCAAACTGGGAAGATATGAAACAATGTGATGATCCAGAATCAAATAATGCATTTGCTAAACTTGAGGAAACCATTAAATTACCTGCCACCACGTCTTTCGGAGCTTCTACCTCAGCAGTAGTCATAGCATAAGCCTGGCCTTGATCCCTTGGCCTTTTCTGAGGTAAGTTCTCCTGACGCTTAGGACATGCATTTGCATAATGCCCCATCTCCCTGCAATTGTAGCACTGAACGTTGGTAGCTTCCTTCTTCCCCTTGCAATCATGAGCTTGGTGGCCTTTTTCACCACACTTGTAACAGACTCCCATTCCCTTCAAGCAAGTACCAGGATGTTTCTTCCCGCATTTACCACAAGATGGATATTCAACCTTTCCCTTCTTCCCCTTATTTCCATTCCCAGATTGATCAGCAGGTCTCTTCTTCTCTTGCTTCGCTTTAATGTCATAAGACATAGAGAATTCTTTTTCGGTCTTGATAGCACATGAGACAATGTCTTCGTACGACGAAAAGGATTGTGAGACTAATGATCGACGGAGAAATGGTTTTAACCCATCAAAGAAACGATCAATCTTACTTCTTGGGTTGCGAATATAATCTCCAGCATACCTCGCTAACCTTGTAAAGTTAGCCTCATACTTTGTGACATTATCATCCTCCTTTTGTCTCAGACTCAGAAATTGCCTTTCCATATCTGCTCGATGGTCACGAGGAAAGTATTTTTCTAAAAACAGATCTTTGAACTCCCTCCATTCCATGTTTGATACTTCATCATCTTCCTTCATTTTTTGAATCAATGACCACCATTGATCAGCATCTCCAGTGAGGCGGTAAACTGCCATGGTAACTTTTTCCCTTTCACTACTCCCCAAAGCCTGAAATATTTTCTCTAGGGAAAATATCCATTGCTCAGCTACTAAGGGATTTGTACTCCCATTGAACGTTGGTGGTTGTTGTCTCATGAATCGATCTAACATTGATCCTCCACGCTGCGGATTAGGGTGCTCCATACGGGTAAGGTAATTATTCATAACCTGAGTAAGTTGTCCCAGTACGGTGATTAGCTGATCAGCACCAGTTGCATCACCAGCCCCACTATAATTATCTTGAGCAGGAGGGAAATCCCTACATGGAGTGCGTGCATTGATACGGTTTCCATTTCTTCCACTAGGCGCCATTTCTAAAAAAAATGGCATAAACTAGATCAGTTTATGCATCAAAATACATAATCCCATACTTATAAAACACTTAACATAAATTGAACTATTTATGGATATAATCCATAATCATAAAAATGTTTTCTTTGAGGAAGTATATACTCATAAACCCTTCATAATGATTTGTAAAGAAAATGAGAGTTATCCTAAGCATATCCCCCGGGAGTGTCGTAACCAAGAGTGCAGCAAGGCCCGTTGTCGTGCACCAGTTCCCGTTCGAGTCTAGCTCAAAGCGGTGTTTTCGGGTTTTACCCCTAGGTACATCTGTGCCAGAGCCGCCTCTACCTACTCGTATCCAGACAGGGATGTATTGCTCGGAAAACTCACAAAATCTCTACAATACCAAATTTGAGGAAGTTCTTCTATACTAATCCTCAAAGTTCATCTTAGGTCTACGTGCTCTAATCAGAGTTTATCTAAATCTAGCTTCCAAGGTTTGTACTAAACTTCCTCTGATACCAACTGTAACGCCTCGACCCCAGCTACCCAGAGTCGGTGCATTACTTCGTAACATTGGCATGATCACAAGAAAGATCAAATCTCGAAAGACCGATTGGTTTAGTAGCCTTGGAAACACTAGATATATTCATAGGTTTTACATTACATCATAAAATGAAAAACTACTACAACAACATAATGTCTCCATAATCCACACTCATATCCCCACATAATATCCCTGCAGGTCATTCATAATTTACTTCTTCACTTCCTGGGAAAAATAAAACATAGAAAAGGGGTGAGCTCAAATGCCCAGTAAGGATAACAATATAGAGGAAACTTTCATAAATAAAAATAAACATTTAAGGCAATGTATAACTAAAACAAAAAGCCTTTTAAACTTGAACATTTAACATAGTATGGCATAAATAAAATGAAATAATGCCATTTACTTATTCACATGGATATTTTACTAATCGAATAATCACATGCAAAAATCAATAACCACTTTCATAATGTTGGAATGCATAATGCCAGACTATCATAACCACATAGCCAAGGCCTCATGCCAAGACTACAAATAAGATTTTGTCAAGGCCTTGTGCCAAGACACTAGTTTGTCTCATGAGACCTACCGATGCATCGAGGAGCTATAGCGGGCTCCACCCGTCACTTATTAAGTCCAATGCATTCCCATATGAAAAGGTTTAAACATAACATAAACATTCGTATTAAAACTAGCATACGAAATGTCAATACTTTCACAATAAACTATGAATGGTATAAAAATAGCACATCCACAGTCAAACATATCACAAAACCTTCAATACAATATAGAAGTTTTGTATCATAATAAATCAACTTCAAATAATCTTAAAATCCATCAAAGGATGTTGACATAGATGAAATCAAAATTCTTTTTAAAGAAATATCTCCTTTTATTTTGAAATCATTTAAGATCCATATAAAATAAAACATTTTCTTTGAAAATATTCTTATAAGCTTGTAAGGAAAGCTTTGAAGATTTTATAACGGCGTAAAATAACCGCACCCGCCGTATAAGTTAAAAAAAACATTCTTACCTCAATTCTGTCGAAAAGGTTAAAAAGGACCTTGTTTTGAAAACGACAGAAAGATTCCTTTATAAACCTCTTATAAAAAGTCAAAAAAAGGTATAAATGACTTTAACCCATATTCTTGTAAATAGTAAAAATGTTTTGAAATACATTTTTAAGAAACATGGATGTGGATGATAAAGAGATCCCAGTAGATTATTACATATAAACAACCTCGGATAATGAAGAGATTGTGAAATAACTCTTACCTTGTACTTTTCCTTAGTTGGGGTAGGTTAACCTCCTGTATAATGGTGAAATAATTGTTATTAAATTATACAAGAATCATATATATTAATATGATATCATATATGATCTTTTAACATTGATTTATTAATAATATCTTAGAATTATCATCGTTTCGGGTGTTAACTTACTCATTTTCTTTTATATGTTTTGTTACATAATCCATGTTTGTTGTATCTTATTCATATCCAGAATGATATAAAGTCCTTAAACATCATTTTTAAATCATAAAATGATAATTATACTTGAATGGATACGATGGAGAATGAATCTCATCGCGTTCGTGGAGACGGTAGTCCGTACGTACGCACGAGCGACAATATCATTCTTTTGATATTAAAATAATATATAAATGAATGGTATATCATATATACAGAATCATTAACATGTTATATTTATTATTTACATGAGTTACACATCATTATTATACCCATCCAAATAATATTATATTGAATAACAATTACACCACGACGTGGAGATGGTAAGCCGTACGTACGCACGTATGGTGACATGTTATTCAAAGGGTGGATAGAATACTGAATATGGTTGTACCATACTTATAATAACATCACAGTATATGTGAGATACTGGAGTTATTATTTTAGAATGGTAAGAACAAAGGAAGAAGAAGTGGAAGAAGAAATGAACTTAGAAAAGGGTGGTGAAATCATTACCTCTTCTTCGGGTTCTTCCTTTTGATTTGATCAAAAGGGCTCCTTAGGTTGGCTTTCTGATCAAACTAAGGCCTCTAGGTTGTAGTGAGGGATGTTGGGAGATTATTTGGGCAGAGTTTGGCCGAACCAAAAGGCTTTGAAGGTGTGAAGAAATGAGAAGGAGGAGTGCCCTTTTATAAGAGGGGTGAGGGGCACCTTTGGAAAAGCTAGAAATATTAATTTATAATAAATTCATATTCGGTTTCTAAAGGCTACAAAGTTGACTATTCAAAGGATGAGGTGGGGATAGGTCGAAAACAACTCATCCAATAGAATTTATACAGGTTTGGGTACTTATATTAACCTTATCTTTAAGTATTAACTCTAAGTTAATTAGTTTCACTTTTACAATGTCTCTTTGTATTTTTATATATTATGGTTAATAAACTTACTATATACATCCAAGAGACCCCCAAGTGGTCCATTAATGATTAACCTATCATAATATAAGTCTCTTGGCCGAACCTTAGATTTTTAGGAATTTAATATCAATTAATAATATAATATTTGTTTTAAGAACTCTTTTATGTCAATTTTGACACTATTCAATAGTTGATTTTTGTGAAACTCATAACAGATTGATTACTTCGAACAAAGTCCATTAAATCAATACTAATATATCATATTAGCCTAGAAAATTAGTTTAATTCATTAAAAGTTTCATATTATATTTATTTGGGTATTTATAATATCAATTATTTTAATTTTTCACTATTATAGTAATTACTGCATCATCATTGTGTCATAAATAAAATAACTTATTTAATGTCTAAAAATTATAAATAAAATATCATTATGTAGGAAATCGTTTTATCTTTCTAATTAATATTTATAATCGAAAATCCAACATGTATAACCCTATGTAAAAATTGTTGTTCTAAACGATATATGCTTGTGTCATTTTTGTATTCATTTTGACTTAATTAAAATAAAGTGTCATTATCACTTACAAGTGGATCCATGGGGTCCCAAAATAGACCCAAAGATTCCCATGGTCGACTATGTATCAACCAATAGGGTTAAGACACGTTTTAGGGTAATTTAGTATTATTATAATATTATTGTTTTAACCCTTATTTACCGGATTTACCCTTAACCATGGTAAATAAAATATTTACCGCAGTAATTATTCAAAATGTTTAAAAATAAAAGTTACCTATTTACACAATTTGAACATCCTGATTCCAAATATTGAATCCATTTTTCTAAATTCAAAACACAAAAGTGGCAGAAATTAATTTAAAATTAATTCCCGCTGTCAAAACAAAAAGCGTGTTTTTAAGAGATAATAACTACCAAAAGATTGACACTTGTTTATGTTCGGTTTAATTGTAAAATTATGTCCAATGACCAACATTATATTAAATGGTAAAAATATATTCTAAATATACTTTAAACCCACTCAAATTCATAATTTATCACTATTACTTATTTTGATTAAAAAAGTTGTTTTTAATTAAAATTTAGTAATTTTCACTATTCATCAAAATATAAAAGTTATCCGAAAAGTACCAAAATTTCACCCTAGGATAATTTCGATATTCCGAATCCAAAAATGAAGTCCATTTTGAAATATTAAATATATATGATTTCAAAAAGTAGGTATCACTATTTACAACGGCTAGTTTAATTAGTTGTGGTGTGTGTTAGAACTCGAGGTTGCGTACAACACACGCTATCGCATTATTCGAAGGGAAACGTACCGTAGAAGCTTGGGGTGTTACATCAAAAGAAGATACCCAACGAAGAAAAAATGTTTATCGGCATACATTTTTTTATTTCTTCCTTAAACCCACTAAATAATATTTATTTAATTATTATATTATAATTTAGGTAACATAAATATAATTATATGTTTTTATACTGAAATTTCAACCTACACTCACACTCTCTTTCATCAAATTGGATACGTAGTCATCGTTCGTGTGTATGGGGGACTACCGTATCGTGAACCAATATTATTTACTTTTCCATTTTTATCATTCTGGGTTCGGAATAATAATGGAATTTATATTTTTATATTACTTATATAATATTTATGATTTATTTATACTTATTAAATTATTATATATCATGTACCCTCATTCTTTCCATTTTTATAAATAAGATAACTTCATTTGTGGATGTGTGGACTACAACCTCCTAAAATCGATGTTATTTATTCATACATTACGTGGAATGTATTAATTATGTGTGTATTTCTCGTATTATATATATATTAAAAAATATTTATAATTTAATTATATTATGTATTCATTTTATATCAATATGATTAGAAAATGGAAATGACATTCAGGTATAAGTACGGCCTACCGTCTCCATGAACAATGTATTTCCTTGTATATTTATATCTTTTATATATTATTATAAATAAATATATAATGATTATATATGATATATATGAAATTTTTTTAGTTCTTGTGATGATTAAATTTTTATATAATTATGATGATAAATAATATTAAAAATCAAAACCCATTGGAAAAACATAGTGTTTATTAGTCGAAACGTAACCTTAACATAGAATTATTAATAAATGGGTAATATAAAGTCATAAGTAAATCATTTATGGTATTATAGAAATTAATTTGGTTCTCTAATAGAATTATAATAAACCTATAATTATTATATAGGAGGTTTGAGTGAGTAAGACATGTGTCTAGGCACAGGGTAAGGTATTTTGTCGTATAACCTTTACATCTATGAGATATATGCCTTGTTCACAACATATTCCATGTGTTTGGTGTATGTACATACATTTAATATATCATTATATATATCCTTATTATTATGAGATTATATGTTTTATTTAATGTTATTTCATAATGAGAATTATGATTAAAATCATTCAAAATGGTATGGGACACTTTGGAAAGTTTAAATGTTATTTCCCTCAAGAATTTTTCAATGGTGTCATTTAAAAGTATCTTAATATATTTCAACATGATTTGTTGAATCTAGCAATTTATTTCTATTTATATATTATGATTCCATCCACTATATTTTATTAAATATTTTTTTATTAGTTTTATTAGGAATGTACTATTTTGATATCATTCACCATATTACTCTGGACGGTTTGTGATTATGCCAACATAATCAATTTTATTTATATTCTGTAATGTTGTTTCAATAAAATTGTATATATTTATAATTTTTAACAACATTAATATAAGGAATTTAATGGACTTAGTATGTCTTGGGTGGGGCCTACTATATCCCCTCAATGCATTGAAAAGTCTCATGACACATAGCATATATTGATTTGGCTGAGTCCTTGCCTATTTTTTTAGATTTCATGGTCAAGGCCTTGATGGTATGTCTTAGATGTCTAGATTTATGAATTCAATCCTTATTAGATTAATTATTAGTATTCCATGTGATTATTAGACTAGTAAAATAACCATGGTTATGTTTCCCAGCTAATTTTATTATTTAAATGGAATGTGTTTCAGTTGGTTACCTTTTCATATAGTTTATGACACATTTACTCACAAAATACAATGTATTATAACCCCTACTAAGAATTTGATATCACCCATATCATACGTTTCAATTTTTTCCCCAAGATTCCAGGAATTATATTATGAATGATATGTATGGTTTCAAAAATTGGGATTAATGAAAGACTCAATGTAACTCTTTTTTGATCATGTGTTTTAAAATGTAATTTGGAATTCAAGTATGTGTCTTGACTACCATTAATACTAAACCATTCAGTACTTTGGTTTTAGTTTTGTTGTATCTTACACAATTTTAATAAATTAAGGAATCGTATCTCTGCTACTAATATTTGGATAATTACATTTGGAATCACCGGAAGTTTAGAAGAAAACGTGTGAACTAGATTGAGGAATTAATCGATTATAAAACATAACCCTATGAATGAATTTGAGGATAATTCAAATTATTAGAAAACATCTTGTAGATTTGGTTTTGATAATGGACAATCTAGGATAAACATAATCACTCTAATATTGAGAACAAGATGTAATAATAAATCATTCTTCATGACTATTTCACTATGACTAGTGTTCCTCAGGTTGTTCTTTGGGTTTTGGTCAATGGTTAGAAGTAGGAAGATTATACAAGTAATGGTTATACTATTTACGATTAAGAGACTAACAAATGAAAATGAAACGAAGGAGGAATTGTGGAATAATATTATGAATTGTATTTAGCTTAATAATAATTAAGTAGAATAATTAATGTTCTTATGTTTTGGATTTCAGGAATTATTTCATAAATTGTGATTAGGTTATAAGAAGCATGAGATATATAAGTATTGTATTAAAGTACTTATTCTTTAAGGATTTGGAAGCATGAAATTTTTCATTATAGTTTTTAAGGTATCAAAATATTTGGAATGTGAAAATAAGAGATACACTAAATGTTTTAGAGAATGTAATGCTAAAATTGATTTTTGAAATTTATAGACCTTTTGGACTATGAATTTAGACATATGTATTTTTCTAGAGTCTTGTGTTTTAATAGATTAATTTGAACATTGGATCCTATTTTTTGAGGTTAATTTATGATTTAATTGATAATATGTGCTAACATTTTTGGTTTTAGATTACATTTAGAGTCTAATAAAATTACTTGTGGATTTTATGATTCATCCAAAGTGCTTTAGGTATAACAATTCATCTTGATTATCCATCTCATTTTGTAATAAATAAATTTAAAATAGATCTAATCGAATCCAACAGATGATATTATGCTCAACTAAGAAACAAAGTTTGTTTTATTGTGTTATTCATCTATATATTTAAAGAATATCTCATCTTTTAGAAATTTAATTTGAAAAAAAATTCAATTTAAATTTAATTCTACGAAATAAATTGTCCATCAAATGATCATATGATTTTCAGTTTTCTGATGCTTAACATTCTAATGACCATGTCATATATCACTCTACATCATAACATGATAGGAAATTTTCTCTTATATAACCATGTTTTTTATTTCAACTAATTATTTCCAATTTGAAATCAAATTTTTTTGGTGACCTTTTCGTTACCCATTCCCTCTTATTAGGATGATGTTCTATTAACCCGATGACCAGTGTGGGTTTCCCACAAACAAATTTTAATGTATCAACCTTTGACTTTTGATGTGTAATTTAAATTTTCGAGGAATAAATTTATTAAATGAATTGATAACATAAAATTATAATATTTTATTGTATGTATCTTTTTAAAAATTAATTGTTTTTAATGTATAATAAGATTAATTTATAATCATATAATCTAATTTATTTCAGTTTAATCAATTTCACATTTAATTTAGATATAATTTTTTTTAATCCTATGAATGTTTTCACATTAAAAACTCCCCTTCTCATTCTGTCTATGGGATTAATATTAAATTAATTTCATCTAATTTTTTGTTTTGAATTTTGAAAAATGGATACCATATTTAAAATAAAAAGGTGAAAATTTAGAAATTTTTTCCATTTTAATTTTTTACAATATGAATAATAACTTTAGTTATTTTTAAAATTTCTATGGTTAGGGGATAATTTAGAAATTAAGATTAAAAATAATGTTATAATTATTATAAAATTACCATAAAACTGGTCCAAATTTTTTTGGATTAGTAATTTTCAACATAAATCATTATTTTTCCAATTTTATGGGCTCTTTGATCCACTTTTAATACTTTAATCCATTTATAGTATTTTATTTTAATTAAATCCAAATTGGTCATACTCATATTTTTAATAAGTATTACATTTTTATATATAGATATTAAGAATATATATTCAACTCTAAATAGTAATTTTAATTTTAAAATGTTCATTTTCATCAAGATAATTTAGTTTTAATTTTTTCAAGAAGAAATAATTAAATTAATATCTTAAAAATTGATGATGAAATATAATTTTAATTAATGGAAATATCAAATTAATGTTATTATAAATAATAAAATTAATAAAATTTTATGTAATAAAAAAAATAATAGAATTTTATAGGAAAATTTGACTTTTTAGTGATCAATTATTTTTATAATATATAATTTTATTGTGATATTTTTTGAAAGACAGATATTGAATAGTGTTAAAATTGACATTATTGATATTTTAAAATAAATAATATTTAATTAGCTGATATAAAATTCATAAAATTCGAAAAATTTCCAAAATTATTTGACTAAGTATTAAAATTTTATCAATGACCCATTTATGATTATTTTTTCATTTTATAGTAACTATATTTTCCATTAAAGACTAAAAATCCAAGATGCCACCGTAAGAGTTAGACGGTCAAACAAATGGTTAAATCAAAACAATATGGATATGAAAGTGATATAAAAAAGTATATAAACTATTTATTAATACTATTTTGACCCATACTAATCATTTCTTTGAAATAATTCTCTTTGGAGTAATTTGTAATATAAAATAAATTTTTATTAAGTTAATATTTTGGGACTTTCGAGATGTACCCCTCACCAAAATTATATAAGGGAACCTCCTACCTCACTTCTTCAGACCACAATAATCCTTCTATATCAACCAATATATTCCAATTTTTATTACCAAATTCTCTACATTCATCCTAGAAACCTTACATTTGGTAAAAAGACAACCAAATAATTCCTTCTGTGCAACTCAAAAAAAAGATACCCAACGAAGGCATAACTTTAATCAACAACGAATTTTTTATTTATTCCTTAAACCAATTAAAATATTTTCATTTAATTATTATATAATAAACTTAGTATCCAAAATATACATATATATTTTTATTTTAAGGGTTCAACCTCTACCCATACACACTTCAATCAAATGGGATATGAAATCATTGTTCGTGTGTATAATGGACTATCGCATGTTGAACCGATGACGTTCATTATTTCATTATCAACATTAATGGTTTAGAATACTGATGTAGTTTTATTTTTATATTATATATATAATATTAATGACCTATTTATCTTTATTTAATAATTATATAACATATCATGCTTTCTTTTTTTGTAAATAATAAAACTTCGTTTTTGTATGTGGGGACTACTACCTCCTCAAAACGATGTGATTCATTCACTCTGTATATGAAATGTATTAAGGAAGTTTTAAGTTAATGAAAATGAAATATTTGAAATTATATATCTATGTTAATTATTTTATTTTATTTCTTTCATTTGATGTGATAGGAAAATGGAAAGAAATTCCATGCATACGTATGACTTACAGCCTCCGTGAATGGTGCATTTCATTTTATATTTATATCTTTTATAGATTATTATAAAAAATATATATAATGATTATATATGATATTTATTTCATGGTTATAATTGTATTTATTATTTAATCATTATATAATTATGGGGATAAAAAATATATAAAATCAAAATACATGAAAAAAATGAAAAGGTTATTACCTAAAACCTTAAGATTAACATGGAATTATTATTAAATGGGTAATATTAAGTCATATGAAAATCATATATGGTGTAATATAAATGAATAAAATTATATGATAGATTAATAATAAAACTAAATTTATTATAAATTAGTTTTTATCATGTACAATTAGATTCAAGACATAAGGTAACGTATTTTCTCGTGTCACTTTTACTTCTACGAGATATATACCTTGTTAAAAACTTATTACTTATGTGTAGTATATGTACTCCATTTTGATATATCATATAATATTTAAATCCTTATTATCTTTATATTATATTTTACATTTAATGATACTCCATCAGGGTTATAATGATTAAAATATTTCAAAGTGTAATGGGAAACGTTGGAATGTTAAAAGATTATTTTCCTCAAGAATTTTCCAATTCCCTCATTTAAGAGTATTAACATCTACATCATCATCCTTTATTGAATATTGTAATTCATTTAGTATTATCTATTAATATAAAATATACCATATTTTATTAAATTTTTATAGATTAGTTTTATTGTGAATATACAATTTTGATACCATTTTCCATATTACTCTTGATTATTTGTGATTATTTCTATATAAGGAATTTTAATTACATTTTGTATTATAGTTTCAATATAATTTTATATGTTGATTATGTTTTACCAATTTATTATAATTAAATTATTGTATTGAGTATATGATGGTCTAGAACCGCACTAGCCCCTCGATGAATCAGTAGTTCCCAGGACACAAATCATATATGGATTAGGATGAGGCCTTGACAATTTATTTTTAGACATCTTGGTTGTGGCCTCGATAGTATGTTTTAGAAGACCAGTATTAATCATTTCATCATTACGATATTAGCTATTGATATTATATTCTATTATCAAACTAGTATAATATCATTTTTTATGTTTCTCAACTCATGTGATTATTTAAATGGAATGTGTTTGAGTTATTTACATTTCCATATTTATTATGACATATTTACTCATATCATTCATTGTTCACTTATGATTACTGATAATTTGAGCTCAGACCTATCATTTGTATCAATGTTTTAGCAGGATTACATGATAAAAAATTTGACTAATATGAAGGGTTACACATAGGGGTTAATGGTAGGCTCAATGAAACTGTTTTTGTATTTTTCTATTTTAAAATTTAAGGTGGATTTTAAGTATCTATCTAGTTTACTAATAAAACTAAACTATTTAGTCCTTTATTATGAGATTCCTTGTATAATATGACAATGTAATAAAGTAAGGCACCAGCTCTAGGCTACTGGGGTGAGGTCGTTACATGGGGTGCATTGTGATCCAGTGTAAGGTAATTATATGTTAGGGGTTCTGGCAGTTATAGTGGAACATGTGAAATTATGACACCCATGATGTAGAGCTACTTGTGGTTGTGTTTTCACTAATGATATGGAGATATTACTTATTTTTATAACACTTCATGGGAATCACTGATCATGTGAGATTGAGGTATATCTTTTGTTTTCATGACATGAATCAATTTAAAAAGTGGTGGATGGAGTTTCTATTAGACTATGAATTTGAGATCTATATGCCTTAGTAAAGGGTATTTTCATGGATGTTACATTATTTAGGATGTCTAATTTGGGTTTCATTTTAGATTACAATGATTCTTGTAGTGAAATGGTGGAGTTGGAAGCCTAACACTTTTGTGAAAGGGTAATTGATGGAGTAGATTACTTGTTTTAGAATTCATTGATGTCTTCTCTAATGCAGTAGGTTCGGGATTCAAAATTGGAAGACTCATAGTTCGAGGTGATTCATAATCATGTTGGCCATGAATATTCTTTAGAGGAACAATCGTAGGATGGTGACAACGAAATTATGGTTTATGCGAGGTTGTTTGTTTTGGGGTTGTTGTGTGAGGGAGTGCTTCATGGGTTTCCAAGATAACTTTTCATGGTTCTCCCAAGATTATCTAAATTTTATAGTGTTTTTATGATTCAGTTTGGGATTCCCATGATATACTGATCCATGGAATAGATTTTGGAAAGATATTTGGTTATGTAGTAGGTATTATTTGATAATTGTGTTCTTGTTAATTTGTTAAAATAAATTTATGTTAATGAGTGGAAGTGGTATGAAATCATGATAGAATTTTTCAAAGTATTACCCAAAGTTTACAAATAATGTCATGATATTTCAGTAATCATATATCTTCTAAAAAATTCAAATCAAATAATAATGGTCAAGTAGTTGGTTTCAATGGATTTTTTTGAAAGGAGGTATGTGGATGAGTTTTTGTGGCTATATGGAGTTCAAAGGTTCATTGTCTTGGACCGAGATACCCATTTTACTGGTTGATTCTAGAGAGGATCGCAACATTATTTTAGCAAGAAGTCATTCCTTAGTAATATTTATCTCCCTCAAATCAATGGAGAGATAGATAACATCATACAAACACTTTTCTATATGTCACTACAAGTAATAAATCCTATTCCCGTTATTTAGAAGCAATGGTATAGGCCTCCAAACCATTGGTATATCCTATAGCAATGGTTTGGAGGGTCACTGTCCCTTTTTCCGTTGGTATAGACCTATAAAAACGATTCCAAATCCATTTTTATAGGACATATGAAATACTTAAACCAAAGGATTTCAAAAACTACTAGATTAGGAAATATAAAAAATAGCTCGCCTGGTTTTGATCCAAACACCTCCTACGTTTATTTGAATGACCTAAAACCAATGCTAAAAGTTCTTCTGTCAATATAATTATATATATATATATATATTAATATTGTGAAGTAATTTAAATTTTGATGTATTTAATGTTATTTGGAAACATAATTTGAAAAAAATATAGTTCTTATACTAATGGATCTCAAAATCTATGGTATAGACCTATTCAAATATTTTTTCTAAACATTTAGAATATTTTGGGACATATACCAATGGTTTTTGAGAAACCAGTGTTTCAGGATTCCTCCATGGTACCCATACCCATGGATTCAGAAAAAATATTTTCATAGGGTTCCTTCATATTACATATACAAATGTTTCTTTCAAAACATTGGGTATAAGGTGTCTCTAGGGAACTTATACCAAAAGTGTATCCAAAAAAATAATTTTATAAATTCATACTATGTTACCTATACAAACACTGTTTTCCAAGAAGTTGGTATATAGTCACCCCATGGTACATATTTCAATGTTTTTGTCCAAAAAATTATTATAGGCCCATTGGTATAACCCCAATTTCTAATAGTGTGTTTTTTCATGTATCTTGGACTTCGGCGAGTCTTGGGTGATGAAAAGACATTTGATTTTGTGTTCTTAAAACAATAGATACCACACATCCAACAACATGGGTCTATTTTTTTATTTTTATTTGAAGACATATTTTCTCCTTTGTATTGGACTTATGTTGGGGAGTCATTATTTCTTAGTCCCAATGTGTCGAAAAGTATGATATAGAATGTTTAGGTTGTTCATGAGATGATAGATGTGACATAGAACCAAAAATATTCTTTGGATGATTTCATGATGGGACCTTCGATTAGTTATTAGGATACAACACTTTATTGATGATTTCTCCTCATTGTTGGTGGTGGAGGTTTGGTAAGGAGAGTAAGCTATCACCCTAGTCTTTTGTGACCTTTTAGGTGTCATAGTTCTATAGTGATGTGGATTATCAATTACCACTCCAACCATGGCTATATAGGACCCACGATATCTTCTAGATTTCTCAAACATTTTCATTATTTTGGGTATGAATTTCACTAAAGATGGAGAGTAGGGTATCAGGGATGTTGTGATGTTCATGGAATGGCCATAAGAGAACTAGGATCATCCGAAGAAGGTGATTCATTAAAGGACCATTCCATTGGTTCATTTTATTTAGAGGCATGGTTTCATATAAGGGAGTACTTATTAGTCTGAGATGTAGATGTGTTCCTAGTTCCTGATGTTTTTTGTTTTCCTTACTATCTTTTTCTTATTTATGTATTGTTTAAATATTTCATGTTTAGGGGATATTCTTTTAACTTATAAATTTTATGTGTGATTAAAACCTTGGGAATAAGAAGAGGGTAGATACCTTTTCTAATTAATATATGGAAGACAATTACATGTATTAATATTTTGGGGGTGGATCAGTTCCACCCAAAGATGATAATATATTGATATGGGAAGTGGATTTCCATGATTTTTGTGCTTCAGGACATAATTTAGTTCATTTGGAAAATCATTGGAATATGAAGTGTGTTAGATGGAATGGTTATGTAGAATTCTATTTGAGGAATGTTGCTTGTGGTTGGTGTGAGATGGTGTGGTTAAATTGGGGTTCTAGAAAGATTCTTGGGAGGTACATTTTGGATTGGTTGATTGGACACCTATACCTTTTTTTTGGGTGTATTTTTTATTTTGGATGACTTGAATTGTTTCATAGGTATCTGATATATAGTTTTAGAAAATATATCCTATAAATTTCTGGTAATTCAAGTGGTGAGGGAAGTTTGAGGGATTTTGACGGTAAAATTGAGGAGATGAAGCTGAGATTCCATTTGAAATTTTATATATGGCACAGATAGATGGGGTATACCATAAGAGCTATAGATTTTATATATAAAGGGTCATCTTAATCCTGGATATGGGTTTTATATGCGTCTATCTATGTTACCTTTATACAACCAATGTTACCTGACCTTTATACAGGATGTAGTTGTGGTGTGGAGATGTTGGTTGAATCATTGAGGCCCAGTGTGTAATTTTGGTGGTTATTAGAAATTCAACATAGTTTTGTTGTAGTATTAAAACTATTTCTTAGAGTATATGAGGGTGATTTATCTTTTCTATCCATTTTTGGCATGGCTATGTTCTGGATAATGTTTTATGAATATGCATTTTCTTAGTGGTTGAGTCCTATGGTGTGATGGTACCTTCTGTATCATGTCCTTTTCCTTAAATTTATAATTCTACAGTGTGGAATGTGGAATACATCTTACACATGGATTAGACCATCCTCACAATACCATGGTGTCCCCCTTACAACATATTTATTCCTATTTCACCTAATTATGTTTTATGGCATGTATTATTGTATTATGGCTTTATTTTTTCCATACAACTTATAAAACCCAAAACCCCTTCAATCCCAACCATTCATTTAGGTTTTCCTTTATATCGAGAGAAAACCATTTCCATCCATATGTGTTATTTTATCCCTCATTATTTTTCTTTCAACCCCAGCATTGGGATATTGATCCTTAGAGGTTTAAGTTTAAGGTGAACTCCCCTCTTTTCATCACCCTTTTTCAGCCTATGATTTATTAGAAAAATGATAATATTATTGGAACCATTGGTTTTTCTGAGGATTTGTTATAGGAAAGAGGTTTTTTGTTGTGATCTAGGATCAAAAATATTTTTTACTTTATTGTGGTGCTTTGTATTTTCTTTCCTCTTATTCCAACCTTGGGTATATTTTCAAAAATATTTGTTCTTCATCCTTTTTACTATTGTACATGTTGGGGGATCATGATTTTTTTAATATTTCATGAATATAGTATGCACGAACCTAATAATGATAAGAAATTGGTTTAAACAAAATTTAAGGTGAAGGGGTATGGGAAACATGTCATACCACATTTTGTGTAATTTCTTTTGACATTATAGATGATTTATGCTTTTCTAAGAATAAAATCCATTGGGTTTTTTTTCTGCCTTTTAAATGGTATTTTTTGGAACCCCTATTATAAGGTTAATATATATAACAATGAATGAAATTTCCTATGAAGATAATTGTGTCTAATAAATTGCTTTCCAATGGATATTTTTTCAGGCTTGAGGATAATCTTAAAAATAAAAGAAGTTAATTTCATTTAAATCCCCTAGCTAAATCCTAAATAAGATATGTGAAATGTGTGAAATGTGTTTATTATGTGTGCTTATGGTTCATGTGGAGGATATGTTGAGAAATGGAAAAAATGTTTCATTATTTCATGTGTGATGACTATACTAGGATATGGTTTTCATATGGAGGATGTGATGGAAAGGGATGGTGATGTGAAGTTTAATCCTTGTGGAGATTATTATAAAGAAAAGGATTGGTTGTTTTGATTGAGTTATGGTGTGTCGTACTAGTTTCCTGATAATGATGGAAGAAATTACTAATAAGGAAACTAAAATCACATGGGTTATAATGGATAATAATTTCATGAAATAAAATGGGAAGTGTGGTTAAATTGGATGATACATAAAATGAAACCAATGTTATTGATAAATGAAATTTGTTTTCATGATAAAAAATATTAAATGGATTTATTTGATAAATAATATGAAATTTGACTTATTATTTGTGGCTTTTTATGAATTTAGAGGCACCATCAAACGTATAATAGATTTTGAGGCTTCATATTAATGTTATGAATTTTTATTATATTATTTTTCGAAACACATTTGTTTTATTTTTGTGTGTAACTATTATATATTAAATTTCATTGTGATTTTTATACACACCCAACCCACGTTGATCACTATGTTTTGACAACTAAATGATTTTGCAATGTTTTTTTCCAACATCTAAATGGTCAATATGGATAGTTGTTTTCCTACTCTACCCCAGTCTATCTTCCAGGAGATTTTGAAATGCATGGGATATGATGTAAAAAATTAAAAGTGAATTTTTTGTGATAACTGATGATATGATGATGTAGATCATGGTGGGGTCATATATTTTTCAAGGAGGGAACAATGATGATTTCCTTCAATTTTATTATACCCTAATATTCTAGTTATGTGATTCGATATATGATTTTATGGACTAATTGTTTTCAAGAGAGATATTATGGTATGTGGTCGACCATGTGTATATAGGGGAGAAGTTATGTGATGTGCTTTCATTGATGTCTATGAGGATGATGTGAAGTAATTTTATGGATCAAATTTCTGTGGGAAATAAATGTTATAATGTGATGTATCATGTTTCATTAGGAAGGATTATATATGAATGTTATTGGAGTTCCCTGATGTATAGTGTTGAGGTGTGGTCGAATAAAATTAGTGGGAATCATAGTATGGTACCCTTTCAAGGAATGATTATAATTATGTAATGATACTTTGATGCATTATTTTTTTAGAATTACTTGGATATGATCAAACATGTTAGTTGACCTATTTTGGTGTTCTTAGTTCTTCTATTTTCTCTTTTCATTATTATTATGCTCCTTTCACATAAGTATGAGACACTTTGGGTTTGATCCTACCGAATGTAATTGTATTCACACCATTTGTATATGATTTTTTTTATATTTCTAGGTGTAAATTGTTGACTATGTATATATTTCACTCCCTTAAGACTTATATTTGGGATTTTTTATATTGATTTTGATTTTTTAGATCATATAGAATTAAGGGATTTTTTTTGTTTCCATACTTTTATATTATGTCAGGGTGTTTTTTATTGGCTTTCATTCTATCTTCTGATCCAATTTTATATTGAGGGTAATGCCTTTCATTTATGAGATTTTTATAACCTTGATGTTCATATAAAATACATGATCTACTACCAGTACAACCCGTAGGTAATTATTTCTCATCCATCATTAATGGCCCAAGAAGGGTGCCTTTAGAGGGAGGGGGTCTTGACAACATATATGGACAATTGGAATCATATGAATGTTCATACCATCATTAACTATAATAAAATTTATCGAGATAAATTATATGTTTATTATAAGGTATAATTATATAATTATTAATGTAAGAAATGATATATATATATATAATGCGATTTTTATGCATTTTGTAATTTTTATAAAATTTACATCTAAAAAATGAACTTAATGACAAATTCTATATTTAATTTTTTTTTAAAATATATTAATAAATTTATAATCATACAAAGATTATTTCAAGAAATTAAATAAGAATAAAATCAATTTTATGTCTAGAAATGTTTTTTTATTAAAATTATTTTCCCATATTATGCAATTTTATTTTTTAACAAATTAATTATACAATTGTTTAAAGATGGCTTTATTAAAATATAATTTCATAAGTATAAGAAAATATGTTTTCAATATTGTGAAGTTTAATAATTCATATGAAAAAAGAATAATAAAAATTCTTATTTCAAATTTTATTTCATTAAAAAATACATTTTCTTATATATCATATGCATTCATTTAAAAGTTATATTTCTCACATATTGTTAATGAATTATACAAAATAGAGTCCAATTTTGAAATCATTAAATTAAAATTATTCTATAGGATTCATCATATGTTAAAAAATAATTCTTGTGGTAAATACTTAAACAAGGAAAGATGAGATAAAATGGGATAAAATGGAATTTCTTAAATATTTTTCAATTAAAAAGATATAAACTCTTTTAAAATTAAATTTTGAGGTGTGGGGGTCAACCCTAAAAATATATCTAACATTACCATGTCTAAATCACCTAACTACCACATGATTTTATATTTAACTGTCACATAACTCAAGATTCTAATGTAATGTCCCATGTTTTCACCGATAAAGTAAAGTCACTTCCACACAATAAAAACACTAATATTCTTTTTTTCTTCTCTTCAATCCCTTCCCAAATTATCCCTACCCAAATTATCCCTCTTAAATTATACTACTATATTTGGTATCATTTCATACAATATGATGGGTTATGTCTTATAATATGGATGTAAGTACCTAGAAATTTCAAGGAAATTTTTTTCTCAAATACTTTGGAATTTTACGATTCTGTAGTTTCTGATGGCACTTGATTCTGAGGCCCGGTGTTCCCGGAATCAATTTTTGATGTTTTTTTCGGGTACATTCAGTAAATTTACATGCGGGTTTTTCTATCATTTGAACCGGTGCTTGGAATTGAAATATGAGGACACCAGTGAACTCGTAGCGCCAGTATTCGCTTAAGGGGACCTTTACCGCAGTTTCATTTTATGTGGGTTGAGAGTTAATTTTTATTGGGGGGATTTAGTATAAAATAAATAAAATTTGTGGAACACAATATTATTTATTTTTTGTAGTTATAACCTACAAGATGAAGTTAAGGGTGGGCCCACACCCCACATAACCTCCCCTGAGAGGATTTAGTGTGGTGGGACCAACACAAACCTGAAACCTTCCACCTCCCCTCAACTCCCCATTAATTCCCTACTGTTTATCTTGAAAACTCCTCATATTTATTATGGTGGAGCCTCTCCACCTCCCGCCCATTAAATGTACCAACCCATCTATTTAATATCAGCATTAATTAATTGACGCCTCTTTGGAATTAATATGAATTGCATGGAAATTCTATGAATTGGAGATCCTTATTTATTTTTGGGTTGGAAAATCTCTTTTGGGGAAAGGCTCTAGAGAATTAAAAGAGAGGTGATCCTTATTCAATGAAGAACATCCCAGAAGAAGAACGCGGAGGGATTATTCCAACTACGCTTCTTCCTCGGACGCACCTCGACGTCAAGGAGCCTACGTCACCTACTACAATGACACTTTTGCCATCATTGACAGAATGACACCATTATACCGCGACGCTCGACATTCGCGGCTCGATGACGTATGACGTCTTTTGCGAGGTAGGGGTTTTGTATATTCTTTGAGTGAATTAATTATACCCCTTTCCTTGTTATTTTTATGAATTTACATTGGCTGATTGTTACTGCCTAAAGCGGAGGGCGTGTGCCGAAAAAACATGGCACAACGACCCTCCATCGTTTCTTATTTTATTTTCAATCGGGAAGTGGCGATGAACGAAGGCGGCGGTTGAGCGCCGATCGCATGCGGAGGAACCTTGGACCTCAACCTCAGGCCACTCGGCCAAAGGAGAATTGATCAAATAAGGCTTGCAGGGCTGAAGGAGGACTGTGGCACTATAAGGGGAGCCGTACTGCGGAAGACCATGGCCCGCGTTCTGCGGGGCCGCTCGGTGAGCGAACCGGCCGGCATGCAGCCGATCGGGCTGAGAAGAACCGCGGTACCAGGAGGGCGCCGCATTAGAAGAACTGTGGCCCGCTTGAGCGGGCTGCTTGCGCAGGGAAGGACGGTCGCCAGCTTCAACCAGCTGGTTTGGGAGGTCGGCGCCAGTTTGGGAAGGCGCCCCCCCCCCCCCCCCCGTACCGCTCGGCCATCAGGACGAGCCACTCGTCCAGCTGGGTCGCGCCCTTCCAGGCCGCGCAGTGCCGTGCCCCGCCGGGTTGGGCCTCGCGATTCATTGGGCTGGTCTGACCCTCTTCCGGGTCGAACCCGCCAATACTGGGTTGACCCGACCCATCGGGCCACTGGCCTTATCGGGCCGGGCCCGTTTCTACTTAAAGGTGAATATCATGAAGATCGCGCACCCGATCAACGCGCCGTCTACAGCATGAGGACCCCTGCAAAGAGGTTGTACTTTTGCAATACTCTAAGTTAGTTTTTGATGACTTTAGAAAACGGCCAATTTTGGAGCGTGCTTATTTCCAACCGGGCCCCCGAAATGGAAAATTAAATATCTTTCAGATCGTGCATCTGATTGAGGCGTTGTAAGTCTTGTCGGGTTCATTTTGACGATACAGAACATCAGGATACATCAACTCTAGACTTCGTGACAGTTGATGTATCGACCCTTTGGCTCGAGGAGTGGACCCTCCCGGAATCGAGCGTGATGTGTGCAGGAACTGTAGAGCTGGATGCGACTGCATCGACTACTGTATTGGAATCCTCCACGGGGTTCGACAGCGACGACTACTGTACTGGAATCCTCCGTGGGTTCGACAAAAATGACTACGGTACTGGAATACTCTGTGAGTTTGACAGCGATGACTACCGTACTAGAATCCTCCATGGGTTCGCCGGTGATTTCTACTATTCTTGTATCATGTGTGCGTCTGGTAGTATGACCTCTATACTTCTATCCTGTGTGGGATCGGTAGAGTAGTTGGTCTTCTATCCTATATGGGTCTGACATCTTACATGGTCTTGTATCTTGTTTGGGTCTGATAGTTTAGATGAATCAGTGACAAAATTTGATCATCTCTATCTCTATATGAAATATATATACCTATGTGAGCTGAGTCCTGACATTCATTCATTATCATCGATGTGATTGACTTCTTTCCTGTGTGGACTGGGTTGTTCTTGGGCACGAGAGTTGTAGCTGAACTGGTATTCATGACTTAGGTCTATGCATGGGAATATACCAAAGTAGAGATAGTTGATACTTCGTGATTGTATCTTTTCTTTGTGGTTTAACCTTCATGAATTCTGGGAGACCTTCGGTGGTCTCGGGGTCCCTACTGAGTATCGTTATACTCACCCCTGCATAGGCAATGCCCGCACTATGTTGTGTTGGATGCAGAAGATGGACAACGCTGATCGTGGTAGAGGCTTGTTGAGCTAGACGGTACCCAGAGGTGGACCACTTGGTAAGATGTACACGGAGTATAGGGATGGACCCGTGGCACTGGGGAGACTTTCTGTACCCACCCTTCAGGTGGTATTCCCGGAGGAAGACTCAGTGGTTGCTGCTTTACTTTACTGTTGTTGTACTAGACTTTCAGTTGTACTTTACTTTTAGTTGGGTTGGTATACTGACCCATTTACTTTTCAACACTTACTTTTTTAGTCAATTTACTTAGGGATTACTTCAGTTTTGTATCCCGTTGTGTTTTTTACCTTTTTTAAAGGCAATGCCTTCCCTTTTTATCGGGATTTATGCCTTTGGTGCTAGTCTCCAGCCCCTGTCCTATGGAAGGTGGGCTTGGTCTAGTCACAACATGAGCCTCGAGGATGGGTCGTGAAAAATTGGTATCAAAGGGAGGTTCTACCACAGAACTCAGGACTCTGATTATTCCTTTCTATGAAGCAATAGTGTTAAGACTATTGAGTGTGGTTTTTAGTCAACGGAGTCCAGTGTTGGTGCGACGGCTGACATATCCATACACCAATACCCTAACCCCTGATTTCCGATTCAGTTCAAGAAAACACAGATTGTATGTGTGTTTCAAAAGATTTCTTTGTGATTACTTTGGGTCACCTCACCAGGTATACTTTTTTGACCGTGGAAGACCTATTTACCTTCAGGATGGCCCCACGAAGGCATCCAACTAGGGTTCCAAGTTGCATACGAGATGGCATCCCACAGAGCGATGAGCCCTCAGTGTAGGGCCCCATCACTACAGAGGCACTAGTGGTACCACTACCCACTGATCCACCGATACTACCAGCCCCAGTAGTAAAGATTTCATGCCGCCTGAGTGTGTTGTATGGGTTTCAGTGACAGAGGCCGCCCAGGTTCCATGGAGAGACTGCCCCTCAGGCAGCCGAGGATTGGCTAGAGTCTGTCATCATGTTTTTCAGATTAGTAGAGACACAAGCTGATCTTTTGGTGATCCTTGTCATGAGTCTCCTACATGCAGAAGCAGGTAGATGGTGGAGCATTATTCTCCAGGTGTGTGACGAGGCATCTCTACTTTGGAAAGACTTTGAGAGTCTTTTCCGCTTGGAGTTTGTTCTAGCCACCCTTTGTGCGGTGCAGATTCAGGAGTTACTACATCTGCAGAAGGTCAGCATGACAGTAGCTTAGTACTCAGGGAGTTTTACTGACCTATCACCCTACTCAATGGATATAGTACGGGACCCATTATTTATGGCCTAGACCTTCGATTAGGGACTGAGGAACGAGATCAGGGCTTCGACGATTCTCCTCAGGATCCCAACGCAGGCAGGGGTGCTGGAGCGATCCCTTCTAGTGGAGAGCTTTCTCGCTGAGTAGTCACCAGTGGCGAGACCCACCACATGGAAAAACGTAGCAGAGTCTTCTACAACTGGAAGTAGCCAGATATCGTAGGGGTCAAAGAGGACCAAGCCATCAGGAAAGATACCTCAGGATACATGTTCATTTGTGCAGGGAACCTGAAACAGAGCCATCCTTACGGGAAAAAGGTAGTGCTATGCATGTGGTGGGCAGGGCCACATGACTCGTGACTGCCCGACCCACCATGCAGATAAGAAAAAGACAGTAGAGGGACCTCCCAGTCAAAGGCATAGGTTTGACCATGGTGGTCCACCGAGAGAAGGAGGACGAGGTAGAGGAGCTGGCCGAGCAACGGGTGGTGGATGACGTTTCGAGGGTCTACCACCACCACCACCAGGAGGTCCACACCGACCACAGGGAGTTGGCGGACAGAGGCAGGAACAGCTCCAGGAAGTCAAGGCCTTTGACAATGACACACCTGAAATGATTCAAGGTACTATATATGTCTACTTTACCCTTTTTGTAGTTCTTATAGACACAGGTGCGAGTTATTATTTTATTTTTGTTTCCCTTGTTCGGAGCTCAGAGATTTCGACAGAGTTGTTGGCTCGATCCTTATCGCTAGAGACTCCTATGGGAGGAGACTCGATGATTATGCACTGTTTCCGGTAGTGTGAGCTTCCTCTAGGAAGCGAGAGCTTCGGTTGAGATCTTCTTGTAGTGGAGTCAAGGCCTTACAACGTCATCTTGGGTATGGGATGGTTATCTAAAGTCCATGCTCAGATCGACTGTATTAGGTGCAAAGTGTGGTGTGTTCGCATGGATGGGAGAAGGTTCACCTTCACCGGTGAGAAGGGATCCTTTGTACATTAGGATGGACTTATGCAGAGGAGAGGGCAGTGGATCACACATCAGTTGGCTAGTATCATCCTTGGAGAAGTTGATGTGCGGAGTTCGATTTTTCCTATTGTGGTGGATCAGTGTGCGAACATTTTTCCTGACAATGTTCTAGGACTACCTTCTTGCAGAGAGGTATACTTTTACATTGACATGTACCTTGGTACAACACCTATATCTACTGCAGCATATCAGATGGCTCCCGCTGAGCTTCGTGAGCTGCGGGTACAGCTAGAGGACTTGCATGGAAAGGGATTTATCCGACCCAGTGTTTCACCCCTGGACTTCTTTGATTTTGTTTTCCAAGAATGAGGATGGTAGCTTGTGACTGTGTGTCAACTACCGTCACCTGAATTAGGTGACTGTAAGGAACAAGTACCCACTTCTGAGGATTGATGACCTCTTTGATCAGATCAAGGGGCATGATGGTTCTCGAAGATAGACCTCAGGTCGGGCTATCACTAACTCAGATTTCGAGATGAGGATGTGCATAAGATGGACTTCAGGTGTCGGTATGGCCACTATGAGTTCTTGGTTATTCCCTTAGGCGTAAACAATGCTCCAGAAGTGTTAATGAGTCTCATGAATAGGATCTTCCTGCCTTACCTCAATCGGTTTGTCATAGTCTTCATCGAAGACATACTGATTTACTTGACTACTAAGGTGGAGCACGCCTACCACTTGCGGGTTGTACTGGATACACTCCGAGAGCATGAGCTTTATGGTATGCTCCCGAAGTGCCAGTTCTAGATTCGAGAGTGTTTACTTCTTGGGACACGTCATCTCTGAGGTGGGGGTAGTAGTGGATCCAGCAAAGGTCGAGGCAGTTCATTCTTGGGAGCCACCCAGGAGTGTGACGGAGGTTCAAAGCTTCCTGGGCCTGGCTAGTTACTTTTGGAAGTTTGATCCAAAATTCTCCAGAGTTGCAGCACCACTTTCAGCTTTGACGAAGAAGGTAAAACCCTTAGTGTGGTTAGATAGATGCCAGCAGAGCTTTTAGGAGCTGAGATAGAGATTATGTAGTGCGCCCATCTTGAGGCTACCAGAGGAGGGCGTTGGGTACATAGTTTACTATTATGCATCAGGGACCAGACTCGGGTGTGTCCTGATGCAAGAGCGAGTAGTGATGAATTATGGTTCATGTAAGTTAAGATAGAACGAGCATAACTACGCTACCCATGACCTTGAGTTTGTAGCAGTGGTCTTCACCTTGAAGATGTGGTGGCACTATCTAATGTGCGAGCGCTTACAGTGTACTCTGACCACCAGAGTATCAAGTACATCTTCTCACCGAAGGACCTGAACCTGAGAAAGTGGTGATGGATTGAGTTCCTCCAGGAATATGTCTTTGAGATAGTCTATTGTACTAGGAAGGGGAACATTGTAGCTGTTTCTCTCAGTAGAAGATCGGGCATTCAGCTGCTAGGAGAGGCAACAGAGTAGCTAGTTGTGTTGTAGATATCCCTTGTATATATAGATGAAGTATAATTTCTTCAGTCTCTCACAATCACTCCTCCACTTCTTCAGCAAGTTAGAGAGGCACAACGAGGATACACTAACTGCGAGACACGACGTGCTCAAATATCCTCAAGGCTGGCACCTGATGGATTTTCTGACAGAGGGGAGCATGTCCTCCTCTTCAGAGGATATATGATGGTACCAGTTGCACTATAGGAGGAGTTATTGAGAATGTTCAACACTTCCCCTCTAGCGGAACATCCAGAAGTGGTGAAGATGTATCAGGACCTCAGACGACAGCACTGGTGGCCGGGTGTGAAGAAGGTTCTAGGAGAGTTCGTTTCATGATGCCTCACTTGTCAGCAAGTGAAGGTGGAGCACCAGGTACCGCCAGGCTTGATATAGCCCTTAGAGGTCCCATAGTGGAAGTGGTATGGGATCTCCATGGATTTCGTGACGGGGCTTCCATATACATCCAGTGGACATGACTCTATCAGGGTGATCGTAGACCGACTCACCAAGTCGGCCCACTTCCTACCGATCAGAGTGCAGGGCTCAGTAGAGAGATTAGGAAACCTATGTGTACAAGAGATCGAATGTCTTCATGGTGTGCCATCAATGATCGTCTCTGATCGGGACGCATGATTTACTTCCCCACATTGGAAGAGGTTGTAGGAGGTATTTGGGGCGCAACAACGTCTGAGCACTGCCTTCCATCCTCATATGGATGTTCAGACTGAGAGGACCATTTAGACTCTTGAGGACATGCTCTGTGCATGTTTCCTCGACTTTGGTTGTAGCTGGGAGGATCAATTACCCTTGGTGGAGTTTGTGTACAACAACAGCTACCACTCTACCATCGGGATGGAACCATACGACGCATTGTACGGCCGACCTTGCAGATCACCTCTGTGCTGGACTGACCCTAGGGAGTCAGTACTCATAGGACCAGAGATGGTTCAGGCTATAACGGAGATGGTGCAAATCATCCAGGATAGGATGAAGACTGCACAGAGCAGACATAAGTCCTATTCTAATAGGAGGCGGACACCACTAGAGTTCAAGGATGGCGACCACGTTTTCCTACGGGTCTCACCTCGACGAGGTCTAAGGAGATTTGGATGGGGTAGCAAGTTATCTCCACGATTCATCAGACCTTTCTAGGTCCTTAGTAGAGTAGGGGGGTGGCTTACCGCCTGGCCCTTCCACCTCAGTTTCATTTGGTGCACGACATCTTCCATTATCTCAGCTGAGGAGATACGTTCACGAACCGACCCACATCATCGATCACAGGGAGCTGGAAATTGATGATTGGCTGACATTCATAGAGGTCTCGGTGGAGATCATGGATTGACAGGAGCGGGACTTACGTGGATGGTCAATTCCTTGGTTGCGCGTTCACTGGCAGCACGGGAACCTCCAGGAGAGCACTTGGAGCGGGAGACTCAAATTCATTCTCAGTACCCCCATTTGTTCCCCTAGTGTGTGTTGTATCTTTATGGGGACGTAAATCCCTGAGGTGGGGGTAATTTAAAGACCCCTAAATTTCAAGGAAAAGTTTTTCTTAAATACTTTGGAATTTTACGAGTCTGCGGTTTCGGACGACACTTGATTCTGAGGCCTGGTGTTCCTGGAATCAATTTCTGAAGTTTTTTTTGGGTATATTCGGTAAACGTACGTGCGGGTTTTTCTATATTTTGAACCGGTGCTCAGAATTGAAATCTAAGGAAACTGATCAACTCAAAGCACCAGTATTCGCTTAAGGGGACCTTTACCGTACTTGCGTATTATGCGGGTTGACTGTTATTTTTTGGGGGGCAGATTTAGAATAAAATAAATAAAATTTGTGGAACACAATTTTATTTATTTCTGATAGTTATAACCTACAATAGGAAGTTAAGGGTGGTCCCACACCCCACATAACCTCCCCTGAGAGGATTTAGTGTTGTGGGACCCACAAGAACCCGAAACCTTCCACCTCCCCTCAAATCCCCATTAATTCCCTGCTGTTTATCTTGAAAACTCCACATATTTATTTTAGTAGAGCCTCACCACCTCCCACCCATTAAATGTGCCAACCCATCTATTTAATATCAGCGTTAATTAATTGATGTCTCTTTTTAATTAATATGAAATGCATGGAAATTCTATTAATTGGAGATCCTTATTTCTTTTTGCGTTAGAAAATCTATTTTTGGGAAAGGCTCTGGAGAATTAAAAGAGAGGTGATCCTTCTTCAACGAAGAACATCCCTGATGAAGAAGGTGAAGGGCTTCTTCCAACAATTCTTCTTCCTCGGATGCACCTCGACCTCAAGAAGCCTACGTCGCCTACGACAATGATTCTTCCACCATCATTGATGGAACGACACCATTCTACCGCGACGCTCGTCTTCACCGGCTCGACGATGTACGACATCTTTTGTGAGGTAGGGGTTTTGTATATTCTTTGAGTGAATAAATTGTACCCCTTTCAATGTTAATTTTATGAATTGACATTGGCCGATTGTTACTGCCTAATGCGGAGGGCGCGGGCCTAACAAACATGGCCCAACAATCCTCCTTAGTTTCTTTTTTATTAGCAATCGGGAAGCGGAACAGAATGATGTCGGCGGCCACGCGCTGGCCATGTGTGGATGAACCATGGCCCGCAACCGTGGGACGCTCGGCCAAAGGAGAACCAGCCGGCTAAATCCATCCGGGCCGAAGGAGGACTACGGTGACAGGAGGGCATCGCGCTAGAGAAACTGTGGCCCGCTCAAGCGGGCCACTTTCACCAGGAAGTCGACCTTCCGGTTTGGGAGGGTGGCATCGCATGGCACCGCTGGTTTGGGAAATTGGGGGGGGGGGGGGTCGCGCCCCCCTTCCCCCCTCAGACTGCTCTGTCCTTGGCCCGAGCCATGGCCAGTCGGACCGCACTTTTCTGGGTCGGCCCGCACTGTGCCGGACCGGGCTGCACCATACCATGTCGGGCCACGTCGTGCTTTACCGAGCAGCACCCCTACGGGCCGGGCCGTGCTCCTCGGGTCGGGTCACACGATTGGTCAGTCTGGTCTGACCCTCTTCATAGTCAGACCCACCATGACCGAGATGACCCGACTCGTCAGCCCACTAGGTTTAACGGGCCGGGACCATTTCTACATAAAGGTGAATATCTTGAAGACCGCGCATCCAATCGACGCGCCATCTGCGGCACTAAATCCCTTGCAATGAGTTGGTCCTTATGAGATATTCTAAGGGAGTTTTGGACGACTTTGGAAAATGGTCAGGTTTGGAGCGTACCTATTTCCAACCGGGCCCCTGTAACAGAAAAGCCAATATCTTTCAGACCGGGCGTCCAATTGACGCGCCGTCTGTCACGTCAGGTTCCTTTTGAAAAGATAGAACATAGGGATACATAAACTCTAGACTTCGTGAAAATTGATGTATCGACCCCTTGGCTTGAGGAGCGGACCCTCCTGGAATCGAGCATGTTGTGTGCGGGAACCCTAGAGCCGACTACGACTGTGTCGACTACTGTACTGGAATCCACTGTGAGTTCAATAGCTACGATTACTATACTGGAATCCTCCATGGGTTCGATAGCAATGAATACTATACTAGAATCCTCCATGGGTTCGACAGTGACGACTACCGTACTGGAATCCTCCATGGGTTCGACGGCGATGAGTACCATTCTTGTATCCTATGTGGGTCCAGTAGTTTGACCTCTGTATTTGTATCCTATGTGGGTCTGGTAGAGTAGCTGGTATTGTATCCTTTGTGGGTCCGACATCTTCGCTGGACTTCTATCCTATGTGGGTACGACATCTTAGATGAATCAGTGATGACATCTGATCATCACTATTGCTATAGGAATGATGTATACCTATGTGAGTTGAGTCTTGACTTTCAATCATTATCATCGATGTGATTGACTTCATTCCTGTGTGCACTGGGTTGTGCTTGGGTTCGAGAGTTGGATCCGAACTGATATTGATGACTTAAGTATATGTATGGAAATATACCTAAGTAGAGATAGTTGATACCTCGTGATTGTATCTTTTCTTTGTGGTTTATCCTTCGTGAATTCTATGAGACCTTCGGGGGTCTCGGGGTCCCTACTATGTATCTTTATACTCACCCTTGCACGATCAATGCCAGAACTATGTTGTGTTGGATGCAGACGACAAAAAACAATGATCGTGGTAGAGGCTTGTGGAGCTAGACGGTACTCGGAGGTGGACCACTTTGTGAGACGTACACGGAACAGACGGATAGACCCGTGGCGTTGGGGAGACTATCTTTACCCACCCTTCAGGTGGGATTCCTGGAGGACGACTCAGTGGTTGTTGCATTACTTTACTGCTGTTGTACTAGACTTTCATTTGTATTATACTTTCACTTGGTTTTGTATGCTTACCCTTTTACTTTTTGACACTTACTTTTGTACTCAGTTTACTTAGGGCTTACATCAGTTGTGTACTCCATTGTGTTTTTTTTCCTTTTATAAAGTCAATGACTTCCCTTTTTATAGGGATTTACACCTTTGGTGCTAGTCTCCATCCCCTGGCCTATGGAAAGCGGGCTTGGGGTAGTCATGGCATGGGCCATGAGGACAGGTCGTGACACTAGAGGAAAAAATTGTTAGACGGATTAATAATATCAATGTGGAGAGAGTGCATCAGACCTAGAGGGAATCTTAGGTATGGGTTTTTATATCTCAATTTCCTTTCATAAAGAAATATTTAATTTTATTAATGTATTTCAAATTAATTAGTGGTTATAATTCCACTTTGAAATAATTTATCATTTTTATCTATATATTCCTAGAATTTAATGTTCCATTTAAAAATCTATCTTTAAGTGGCTCTTAATTCAGAGTTTTTCCTAATTAGAAGGTTTTCCTTTACAATTTAACATTGTTGTCAATATTTTATACGTTTAAATTGAAATACAATGAAATTATATACTTTTAATCTTGAAAACCCCACTTATTTTATTATCCTTTATTGATTTCTAATTTTTACATGTCTCCTCACCATTTCACCTCAATTTGGATAAAAATTCAACTAAAGAGATTCATGTAATTATAAATGACCTTACCTCTTCTATTATATTAGGAATGTTACACCCCAGATATTTAGATTAAAAGAGTACTAGACCCAAAATGTTTCTAAACATTCAACGTCGAGATTTAAATGAACTTTGATATGCTATAAAATATTTTTTCTTAAATGTTATTATTATATCCAAAATATTAAATTGGAAGGTTTGAATAAACCAAATTATGAAAAAAAACCATATATTTTTTTCATATAATGTTGATTTATTGAATAATTACTAATATATATGTACTCAATTTTCAATAAATCCATTTTGTAAATATATTTTTTTACAAAAATGGTTTTTATTCATTTTTTAAATGGAAATTATAATTAATTTATAACATTTTTTAAAAAAATTTAGGAAATAATAATGTCAAAATAATATTTGGGTTAATTTTATACACTTTTCAGAATTTATTTATTTTTTATTGAATAGGGAAAAATACTGATTTTGCTAAAACAGTCATTTATTTTCATTAGATAAAGTAAATTAAAAGTCTCGTTAATTTCTTTTAATTTTATCTTATTGTAAAAAATTTAATTTTAAATAATAAATAGTTTCATTTATTACATAGAAATCAATATTATACTTGATTTTGATATAAGTTTATTTTGGGTTTTAAAAACAAATTTTTCTAAACTCTTTTATCTATTGAATTTTGGGCATTTATATTAAATTATATTTTTTCAAATTATATAAATATAATATTGAAAAATGGATTATAATTTTAAATTACAATGGTAAATTTTTGTAAATATTTCCCTTTTTCAATATGAATTGTTACAGTAAAGAAATTCATTCACTTCGATAAGGGTAAAATAGGTGGAACTAGGAATAAAACTGTGGGATAAGACATTAAAATGTCTATAAAAATTAAATAATCCTTGTGGATTTTTTTTGAAAAAGTTCATACTATATATGAAAATATGGAAATTGATTTCACTTTCCATCGATTTAACCATATATATTATTATATGAAAAGGATAATAACAAAATTTCACTCTCTTGATTTAAAATTGTTATATATGTAACGCCCCGACCCCAGTTACCCAGAGTCGGTGCATTACTTCGTAACATTGGCATGATCACAAAAGATCATGTCTTGAAAGACCGATTAGTTTAGTAGCCTTGGAAACACTAGATACATTCATAAATGTTACATTACATCAGAAGCTGAAAAACTACAATAACAATTTCTCCATAGTCCACACTCATATCCTCTTCTGACTATCCCTGCAAGTCATTCATAAAATACTACTTCACATCCTGAAAAATATTAAAACATTGAAAGGGGTGAGCTCAGATTCTCAGTAAGGATAACAGTATAGCTGAAGTTTTCATAAATAAACATTAACATTTAAAGCAATGTATTACTAAAAAAAGCCTTTTAAACTTGAACTTTAGCATAATATGGAAAATGTAAAATGAAATAATGCCATTTACTTACTCACATGGATATTCTACTAGTCGAATAATCACATAAAATATCAATTAGCACTTTCATAATGATGGAATGCATAATGCTAGACTATCATAACCACGTAGCCAAGGCCTCGTTCCAAGTCTACAATAAGATTTTGTCAAGGCCTCATGCCAAGACACTAGTTTTTCTCATGAGACCTACGGATGCATCAAGGAGCTGTAGTGGGCTCCACCCATCACTTATTAAGTCCAATGCATTCCTCATATGAATAGGTTTAAACATATCATAAACCATAACATAATTGTATCACATAAAACATGCATAATGGAAACATAAAATTTCCACATTTCAATCACAAGATATTAATACAACACATTGACATAATAAATACACTTTCAAAACCATTTTCAATACCAAAATAAAAGAAGGTTAAAATATTGTATTTATTTTTCATTAAAAAAATTTTTGGCTTGTAGAGGAAGCCGAAACACAAATAATGGTCACGGGGGTGGAGATGTTGTTGTCGCCACATAGGTACGACAAGAAAAACATTCCTTTTTTCATTTAGTAAAACGCTTCATATAAAAATATTCCTTTTGAATAAACGTAATTGTCAAGGGGGTTTATACACCGTATAAAAGAAACATGTGTATAAAACAAAATATGCCTCAATGAAAAGAGATTGAGACGAAGACCCTTACAAAGATTATTATTTTTAAATAATGTAGATATATTATGTGTATTCACTATAAGTACACATAAATAATGTACAAATACAAGATAGTACATAATAATATCATGACATAATTTAAAAGTAGGAGATTAACACAAAGAATAGAAATTGGGTTAAGAAGTTCCCTTACCTCGTGTCCGACTTGACATGATCGTTCTTTAATCTCCTAAATAATAAACTAGAGTTAATTTCTATTTGATTAAGAAAATTTTTCATGTTCATTATTCCTTTCATATCACTTATTACCATGTTATGAACATTATGTAATTATTTAAGTTAATAACGGTCATTTTGTCGATCTTTGGTACTTGAGTCAAAAATATACTTCTTACAATTACAAGTTTTTCATGTGTTGAAATATCCATTATATCCAGAATTATATTCATGATGTAGATATCATATAAAACATATATATCCCGTGTATACATGCATTTATAATATTACATAACATTTAGAGGTAAGAAATGAAATGCACCGTTCATGGAGACGGTAAGCCGTACGTACGCATGAACGCTACATTAATTTCTATTTCATATTTAATGGGATGAAATTATAATTATATAAAGGTATAATATAATTCCATTATAATATAAAGTATAATACCATTTACTCTATCCTTTATACATCCCACATATGGCATTAACGATTCAAATCACTTTGAGGAGGCGGTAGTCCGCACTTCCTAAAATGAAATTATCGCGTTTACCCATAATTGAAATCATAAAGGTATGCCATAAATGAAAAATACAAAATCGTAAGGAAAAAAACATAATATATATCATATATAAAAATAGTGTCATCATAATGGCCACCATGAGAGGTGTTAAAAGAAGATTGAACAATCATCATTTCGTGAGGCAGTAATTCACCAGCCATAGAAACAATATGTTCTTTAACCATTAGACAAAGGTGTGTGTAAGTGTAAATCAAATACTTCTCATCACAACATCCTAGTATATTGAGGATACTGGTTTTGTTACAAAAGAATGTAATAAAAAGAGTTTAAGTGGTTGGAGAAGCATAATAAAACAAAATAACATAAGAGAAGACATTACCTTTAAATCGGGTAACTCTTTTTGATTTGAGCCAAAGGCTTCCTTGGGAAGAATTCTGCCCAAAGTGAGGCTTCTAGGAGTAAGATAGGTAAGTTTGTAGAGTATTTGGGTAGAGTTTGGTAGAGCCAAATGGCTTGAATTTGTGAATAAGGTGGTAGTGGTGGGGTCCTTTTATAAGAGGAGAGGAGGGGCACTCTAAGAAAGTAATGAAATGTTACTTTATTATATAATGAGTTTCGGATTTTAAATGTCCCACACTTATATAATTCGAGGATAAGGTGATAAGGGTTCGAAATATACTCATAAAATTGGCTTTTGACAAGTTTAATTCTTAGATTTTACATTATCCTTCCATTTTATTAAAATCGTTAATTAATGAGGTAATTGCTGCATCATCATGGTGTCATAAATAATTTAATTTATTTAATGTCTAAAAATTATAAAACAAATATAATTATGTAGTAAATCTTTTTATCTTTCTAATGAATATTTATAGTCAAACATATGACTTGTATAACCCCATTTAACAGTTATTTTAGTAAAACGACTCATGCTTGTGACATTTTTATTTTAACATTAAATAAAAAGTTTTTAATGTCATTTTCCTACCAAAGTGGCTCCATGTGGTCCCCAAGTTGACCCCTGGGTTTTATGGGTCGTCCATGACTCATCCCATAGGGTTAGGATAAGTGTAAGGCTCATTTAATATTTTTTATAATACCATTTTTACCTTAAATTTCACTATTTACCTTTAATCGCGATTAATTAAACTTAAAAGTTACAATTCACAAAATTATTATTTTAATCCCATTGAACCAAATTTTAATTCCTAATGAAAAACATGTATGTCGGATTTTTGAAAATCAAATCACAGAAGTGGTAATATTTCATTTAAACAAAAAATTAGTTATTTAACTACCACTTAGTGGTTTCACTATTCATCAAAAATTGATGTTTTTCAGAATAGTGCCAAAATTTTACCCTAAGCTATAATTGATATTCCAAATTCAAAAATGACGTCTATTTTAAAAAATTCCAAACATATAAGTTGCATTAATTAATTTTATAACTAATTCCTGATGTCACAACAAATAGCTTGTTTTTAAGGAACAATATATATCAAAAGATTGACAATTGTTTATGTCCAATTTCAAAGTGAAATTAATTCTAATGAACACCATTGGATAAAATGATAAAAATATATTCTAATTATACTTTAAAACCACTCAATAGTATAATTTATCACTATAAATTATTTTGATTAAAAAGTTATTTTAAGTATTTTTCACTATTCATAAAAAAATGGAAGATCTCCGAAAATTACAAAAAATTCAACATAGGATAATTTCGATATTCCGAATCCAAAAATGAAGTTCATTTTGAAATATAAAATATATATAATTTCAAAAAGTGGGTATTACTATTCATAATGGCTATTTTGATTGGTCGCGGTGCGTTAGAATCTCTAACTTCCGTACAATGCAAGCTATTGCATTATTGAAAGAGAAGCGTATCGTGGAAGCTTGGGGTGTTACACTCTCCCCTCCTTCAATAAATTGCGTCCTCGCAAATTGAAATTTTTCTTTAAAAAAAATGTAGAAAATAGAAAATACCTTTGTGGAAAACCCACATCAGCAATAAGATTAATAAAAATATAACATTAAAATAAATAAAGAGAAGTACAAAGGTCACATGAGATAGCCTATACTAAGATTATATGAAAATATGGATATCGAAGAAAAACAAACCATCATGGTCTGATGGAGAGTTGTAGAAAACTGGATTAGGAGAAAGATAACAATAAGAAAATCAAAAACTTGTGATTGGTTAAACGATCATTGAATCCCCAGTTGAAAAAGTTAACCGGAAACGTTTTTGTTTTAAGTAACCTTTCATAAATATGAGGAATTTATTTAGGAGATTTACTAAGAACGTAAGGAAATATACTTACTTGTCATGTAGACTTTCATTCTTTAATAAATTTTTACCACAAACCCATCTTTCACTCTAAAAGGTAATAGAACTCAAAAATATTCTATTTAACCTAATTGTATAAGGTTCAAAATATTAACACATACCATTTAGATTAGTAAAACTATTCTGTAACAACCAGGGACTTCCTGTAGGCTAGTGGTAGGTAATAAAGGCCTGTCGCAATATGGTTGTGGGTTCGATTCCTGCAGCTTTGTCTGACGCGACGGGTTATGCCCCACCCTGTAGGTTGTCCTTTTCCTAAAACTATAGTATTATAATATTTCAAAAATAATCTTCCGAAATTTTTTAACCTTAAAAAATTCTATCCAAAGATCAACTTAATCTATTCCAACCTTTATAGTTATCCAAAATACTTCTGTCCAACTCACAGTCCAAATTTTATAAAGAAGGTAAAAATAATGAAGATCCTTTTTTCCACGTAACAACATATGAAAACCTTCATCATCTATTCTTTTAAAACACTTCAACATACTGAATTACCATAAATCCTTACATTCATGATCCATTATTCCTTATAGAATACTAGATATACACCTTCTATCAAAAAATGTATACAAATCATTAATCAGTTTCAAGGAAGTTAAGAATATCCAATATAATTTATCCAGATCAATCATGTATTATTCTAAAATAACTATCTCGGCATCAGAACCATATTATGGTTTATCTTTCTCTCAACCATATATTTTCCAAAAATTTAACCTACTGTGGAGTCACTTTTCTTGGTTCCACACAATCTCAAGTCCTTGATGAAATAGTGCTGCAGTACAATCCATATATACTCCATAATTATTATAACCATTACATCATTGATACAACACTCAAATGACAAAATTATTTAATAAAAACATAAGAACACTAATCATTCCTCCTCATCTGTGGTAGTATCATAACTTGATTATTATCCAATAACGTAATTTGGTGCAAACTCTGATGATTTGGACATTGGTTTGCGTAGTGTCCCCAATCCTTGCAGATGAAGCATTGTACATTTGAAACCTTTTTCTTACCCTTGTAGTCACACACTTGGTGTCCTTTTTGTCCATACATATAACAAACTCCCATTCCCTTCAGGCAAGTTCCAAGGTGTTTCTTCCCACAGTTATCACATATTGGAAAATTCTTCTTTTCCACCGTCCCTTTATCCATCATTCTCTCTTCCATCCTTTTCTTCTCTTTCATCCCTTCAAATCCATAAGACTCATAGAATTATATACTTATCTTATTAACACATGATACTATTTCTTCATATGTTGAGGACACATGGGAGACAATTTCCCTTCTAAATGTTGGCTTAATACCGTGAATGATATGATCCTTCTTACTCTTTGGATCATACGTATTGATGGAGTTCACATTCCTTCAACTGGGCTCCATTTATATAAAATGGAATAAACTAGGTTAGTTTATGAATCAAAATACATAATAACAAACTTGAAAAACACTTAACATAAATTGAACTATTTATGGATATAATCCATAATCACAAAATTGTTTTCTTTGAGGAAGTATATATTCATAAGCCTTTCATAATGGTTTGTAAAGAAAATGATAATTACCCTAAGCATATCCCCCGGGAGTGTCGTAACCAATAGTGCAGCAAGGCTCGTTGTCATGCACCACTTCCCGTTCGAGTCTAGATCAAAGAGGTGTTTTCGGGTTTTACCCCTAGGTACATCTGTGCTAGAGCCACCTCTACCTGCTCGTATCCAGATAGGGATGTATTGCTCGGAAAACTCACAAAATCTCTATAATACCAAAATTCTAGGAAGTTCTTCTATACTAATCCTCAAATTCTATCATTGGGATATGTGATCTAATCAGATTTTATCTAAATATAGCTTCCAAGGTTAGTACTAAACTGCCTCTGATACCAATTGTAACGCCCCGATCCCAGTTACCCAGAGTCGGTGCATTACTTCGTAACATTGGAAAATATTAAAACATTGAAAGGGGTGATCTCAGATGCTCAGTAAGGATAACAATATAGCAGAAGTTTTCATAAATAAACATTAACATTTAAGGCAATGTATAACTAAAACAAAATCCTTTTAAACATGAACTTTAGCATAATATAGAAAAAGTAAAATGAAATAATGTCATTTACTTACTCACATGTATATTCTACTAGTCTAATAATCACATTAAATATCAATTATCACTTTAATAATGATGGAATGCATAATGCCAGATTATCATAACCACGTATCCAAGACCTCGTGAAAAGTCTACAATAAGATTTTGTCAAGGCCTCATGCCAAGACACTAGTTCGTCTCATGAGACCTACTGATGCATCGAGGAGCTGTAGCGGGCTCCACCCATCACTTATTAAGTCCAATGCAATCCTCATATGAATAGGTTTAAACATATCATAAACCATAACATAATCGTATCACATAAAACATGCATAAAGGAAACATAAAATTTCCACATTTAAATCACAAGATATCAATACAACACATTGATATAATAAAAACACTTTCAAAACCATTTTCAATACCAAAATAAAAGAAGGTTAAAACATTGTATTTATTTTTCATTAAAAAAAAGTTACGTCTTGTAGAGGAAGCCGAAACACAAATAATGGTCACGGCGGTGGAGAAGTCGTTGTCGCCACATACATACGACAAGAAAAACATTCCTTTTTTTCATTTAGAAAAACGCTTCGTATAAAAAGATTCCTTTTGAATAAACATAAAAGTCAAGGGGGTTTATACACCGTATAAAAGAAACTTGTGTATAAAACAAAATATGCCTCAATGAAAGGAGATTGAGACGAATACCCTTACAAAGATTATTATTTTTTAAATAATGTAGATCTATTCTGTGTATTCACTATATGTACACATAAATAAAGTACAAATACAAGATAGGACAGAATAATATCATGACATAATTTTAAAGTAGGAGATTAACCCAGAGAATAGAAATTGGGTTAAGAAGTTCTCTTACCTCGTGTCTGACTTGACTTGATCGTTCTTTAATCTCCTGAATAATAAAATAGAGTTAATTTCTATTTTCTTAAGAACCTTTTTCATGTTCATTATTCCATTTATATCACTTATTACCATGTTATGAACATTATGTAATTATTTAAGTTAATAACGGTCATTTTGTCGATCTTTGGTACTTGAGTCAAAAATATACTTCTTATAATTACAAGTTATTCATGTGGTGAAATATCCATTATATCCATAATTATATTAATGATGTAGATATCATATATAACATATATTTCCAGTGTATACATTCATTTATAATATTACATAACATTTAGAGGTAAGAAATGAAATGCACCGTTCATGGAGACGGTAAGTCGTACGTACGCATAAACGCTACTTTCATTTCTATTTCATATTTAATGGAATGAAATTATAATTATATAAAGGTATAATATAATTCCAGTATAATATAATGTATAATACCATTTACTCCTTCTTTTATACATCCCACATATGTCATTAACGATTCAAATCACTTCGAGGAGGCGGTAGTCCGCACTTCCTAAAATGAAATTATCGCGTTTACCCATAATGGAAATCATAAAGGTATGCCATAAATGAAAAATACATAATCATAAGGAAAAAAACATAATATATATCATATATAAAAATAGTTTCATCATAATGGCCACCATGAGAGGTGTTAAAAGAAGATTGAACAATCATCGTTTCGTGAGGCAGTAATTCAACACCCACAGAAACAGTATGTTCATTAACCATTAGACAAAGGTGCGTGTAAGTGTAAATAAAATCCTTCTCATAAAAACATACTAGTATATTGAAGATACTGGTGTTGTTACAAAATAATGTAATAAAAAGAGTTTAAGTGGTTGGAGAAGAAAAATAAAACAAAATAACATAAGAGAAGACATTACCTTAAAATCGGGTAACTCTTTTTGATTTGAGCCAAAGGCTTCCTTGGGAAGAATTCATCCCAAAGTGAGGCTTCTAGAGTAATATAGGTAAGTTGGTAGAGTATTTGGGTAGAGTTTGGCCGAGCCAAATGGCTTGAAGGTGTGAATAAGGTGGTAGTGGTGGGGGCCTTTTATAAGAGGAGGGGAGGGGCACTAATGGAAAGTAATAAAATGTTACTTTATTATATAATGAGTTTCGGATTTTAAAGGTCCCAAACTTTTATAATTCGAGGATAAGGTGATTAGGGTTATAAATATACTCATCAAATAGGCATTGGACATGTTTAATTCTTAGATTTTACATTATCCATCCATTTTATTAAAATCGTTAATTAATGAGGTAATCGCTGCATCATCATGGTGTCATAAATAATTTAATTTATTTAATGTCTAGAAATTATATAAAATATATAATTATGTAGGAAATAATTTTATCTTTCTAATGAATATTTATATTCAAACATATGACTTGTATAACCCCATTTAAATTTTTTTTTCGTAAAACGACTCATGTTTGTGACATTTTTATTTTAACATTAAATAAAAACAAATTAATGTCATTTTCCTACCAATGTGGCTCCATGGGGTCCCCAAGTTGACCCATGGGTTGTCTTGGTCGGCCATGACTCATCCAATATGGTTAGGACAAGTGTAAGGGTCATTTCATATTTTTATAATACCATTTTTACCTTAAATTTCACTAATTACCTTTAATCGCGATTAATTAAACATAAAAGTTACTATTTACCAAAAAATTATTTTAATCCCATTGAACCACATTTTACTTCCTAATGAAAACCATGTTTGTTGGATTTTTTGTAAATCAAATCACAGAAGTGGTAATATTTCATTTAAATGAAAAATCCGTTATTTAATTACCACTTAGTGGTTTCACTATTCATCAAAAATTGAAGCTTTTCAAAATAGTGCCAAAATTTTACCCTAAGCTATAATTCATATTACGAATTCAAAAATGATTTCTATTTTACAAAATTCCAAACATATAAGTTGCATTAATTATTTTTATAACTAATTCCCGATGTCACAACAAATAGCTTGTTTTTAAGGAACAACATATATCAAAAGATTGACAACTGTTTATGTCCAATTTCAAAATGAAATTAATTCTAATGAACACCATTGGATAAAATGGTAAAAATATATTCTAATTATAATTTAAAACCACTCAATAGTATAATTTATCACTATAAATTATTTTGATTAAAATAGTTGTTTTAAATATTTTTCACTATTCATAAAAAAATGGAAGTTCTCCGAAAATTACAAAAAATTCAACATAGGATAATTTTGATATTCCGAATCTAAAAATGAAGTTCATTTTGAAATATAAAATATATATAATTTCAAAAAGTGGGTATTACTATTCAAAAAGTCTATTTTGATTGGTCGCGGTGCGTTAGAATCTCGAACTTCCGTACAATGCAAGCTATTGCATTATTGAAAGAGAAGTGTATCGTGGAAGCTCGGGGTGTTACAATATATGTTTTCATAGGGGTAATGATGGTTTTGAATGAAAATAATAGTTATTTTTATCATAATTTTTTTATTGTAACTTATTTTTAATTTTTTCTTGATGATATCACAACCATTAATACATATACAACATTTACTCAGTGCATGTTCAAATAGGAGGAAAAATATTATAAATGATATTAAAAAAACAAATGGAAGTACTTTTTGATGAATTATGATATTACATGTTTTTTATATATAATAAGAATGTAAAATTTATGGTAAGATATTTTATATGTTAAATCTATATTTATCTTGACTAATTTTACAACAAATTAAATGAATAGTCTAAAAAATTGATGTAATGATATATTATGTTAAAAAAATGCTTTATTAAATCATTTCAAAATCAAGAAAAAAATGAAAGAGGAAAATTTTATTGGAAAATGGTCTAAAATGTATTTTATAAATCATTTTGAGTCACTTTTCTACAGAAAAGTAAATTTTGGACCCCTTAAGGTTAAAAAGGTTCTCTCACTGTAAAGGTTAAAAAGTGTTAACAAATGGGATAAATAAAAAAGGATTAAAATGTGACTAAAACCTATATAAATTTTATTGGTTGATTATATTTCATCCTTAGAAATATATTATTCTAATAAATCTCCATTTTTTTATTATACAAGAGAATACAATTATTTATATATAAATATTTTAATAAATTCCATGTGTTTCTTCTCCTCACTTATAAAAGGGAACCTTATCTCCTCCATTAGAAAAAATTTTGATCCTTCTATAGTAACCAATACTAACTATAATACCACCTTAGAATACTTACCATCATATTAGTTCTTTTTTTGTCACCTAAGGTCATTCTATGAAGGCCTAATATATAATCCAAGGGAGGTCTCTCAAAGAAGAGGTAATAGTTTGAACTAAATAATTTGAGGTTTAACGTTTCTCATAAATATTTTAAATCTATCATATCAGTATCAATATAATGGATTCAGTGTCTTCATTTTAATAAAATTTTATTACACTGATATAAAAACAACTTTCTTCCTCTTTTTCATCAATGGGGAATGGAATGTATCACTCGTACGAACATGTGGACAACTAACTCCAAATAGTGATTTGATTCATTTTTAATCACCTCCACCCAAGGATGGTTATAATGTTTGATGTAGTAAATATATATGATATTTAAAATTTCATTAATATTATTGAAATATAAAATTATATTTAACATCATTTTCTTCTTTTTATTATAAAATTAAAACAATGTTCTTGTGTATGTATTTACTGCCATCACCATGAATGGTGTAATTTAATTTTATATCTCAGAACTTTATGGAAGGTTTTAAAAATTTATATTAGAAATTAATGTAATATTGACATAGTTAATTAAATTTTCTAGATTGTGGAACCATTATCAAAGTCAATGATCCAAAATTTGTGAAACTAAAAATTTATTTAAAAAATAGTCAATACCTTGAAATGAGTATTTTAATAAAGAATGATTAATAAATGGGGATTTAAATGTTATCATTAGATAATATATTTTATTTAATTTTTTTAATTTTTTTATATAAATATAATAAATATAAATTATTATAATTGAGGTTAGATCACATATGTATCCAATAAAATATATGGTAAGGATCTCTGATAACCCTCTTAAAATGGGCGTTAATTGGGATTGATCCCATATCATGTAAGAGAGTAGGGGGAAGAGAATAGAGATGAGTTATAGAGGTAGACTTGACCAACTAATAGATTTATATCATTTCTTTTATACCCATAAGAGTGGATGAAAGAGATGGATTGAAATTGGATTAGGGTTTTGTTAAAGGACGTAGTTTCTATCTATGTTCATGGAACATTCATAGAATTTAGAAGATCCTTTATATTTTCCCAGTGAGATAATAATTTTCACCATCTAAATACATTGGTATTTGGAATCATGTCACATTAACTGGTTTCTATGAAAGATATTCCATATTATAAAGTTGATTCTTTAATGTGGTTTATATACTAGCCCATTAAATGTGATATAATGAATGTCATTATATTCATGGAATTTTATGTTTGATTTCAATTTACTCCTTTCATGAAATTTATGAATCAAATTTCAGAAAAGTGGTAAAGATATTTTTTGTTACAATCATTGTCTTTTCTATAATTTTTTATACTTAAATTTTCCACAGATCAAATTATATGATCTATCACTCAAAAATCATAAGTCTTTTCTTATAATTTTTTTATTTATATAAATTACATGATATAAATTAATTTTTGTCTCTCAAATTACCCTAAAGTATAAATAATTTTTTTTTGGAAACCCGACATTTTTTCTCTCTTATCCCAATAATCTGTTCTTACATGCTAATATTTTCATTGAAATAATTTTAATTGTTTTTTAAAAAACATCGAATAATTATTAAATTCATTTCTAACCATGGTTTACATCTTTTAAAAATCATAAAATTTATCTTTGGGTCATTTCATAAATGAGAAACTTTCTACCAAAGTTGTGAATGAAGTATTTGTTTTAACATACATCACACGAATTGTTTTACCCACCATTATAACTATTATTTTCATTAAATATTCATTATATTTTTCCACTGTTCTTTTGGAAGAACATGTTATCCCAAATATTTATAACACTTTAATATTTAAAGATGTTACTAAAAAATTAGAAGTATATTTTCATTCAAATTTCTTTCAATTATATTTTAATGAAATTTTCATCTATGAAAAAATTCTGTTGATATTACTTATAATTCACTGGGGATAAAATCAAATGATACCATATTTATTAACTATATAGATGAAATATGAATATGTTGATGATATATTTATTAAATGTATTTTCTTGTATATGAGTTAAGATATAATGGAATGATTAATATTTTCTAGATATTATAGAAAACATATTATTATATTTTGTGATGGGTGGATCTGTTGCATCCCTTCAATGCATTGTGTCATTGTTAATTTTTATGAACTCAAAGGGTATGATGTACTTTATCATAGGACCAAAAGAGGGTATATTATATGTTATCCAAATCTCAAAGTAGGTACATGGGTTGTTAGACCGTTCCTAACATTAGATGCATTTCTCTATTATTAGATTTGATATATGATTTCTATGATTATGATTTTGCCACGATTTTTTTCCACTGTCAATGACATTTTATTATTCTTATGATGTGATCTAACATAAAATGATAATTTATTATTCTATGAATAATATCTCTGGATATTAAAAATCCTTATGTCATGGTTGTGATCAGTGAATTTTTTGTTATGAATTTTAAATTTTAATTCCATGTTCTCAAACCCATATTGTTATGATTTTCTTACATCTGAACATTTATTGATATCTCTCATTTCCACCAATAGTGAGTATCTAAGACAGAAATTTCTTATGTTTCCTTCCCCACATTTTTAAGACTATTTTTATGTAGTGTATAAATAAGAATTGTATAAAATATGAAGATAATTTTTGGATATTTTTAAGATATTTCACAAAATAAGACGGGTTTGTAACTAATATTAAATGAAATTAATCCATTATAGTTCTAGTGTGTAAAAAATTTTCCAACCTTAAACATTACCTATTTCAGTTTCATTGGACTACAACACAGTTTCTTATATTTTGATTATCCATTCTGTTTTATATTTCTAGAGAATTAGGTCACAACTCTTATATATCCAATACACACACACACACATATATATATATATATATATAAAGTTGATAATTATAATCAATATCCATTTTCCATAATAAAAAACATTTAAGATAAAATTAACTTTCATCTCATAAAAAATACTTAATAAGAAACTTTTACACTATAACATTCCTTTTTCCTTTTGTGAATAAATTCAAAATATTCTATACAGAAAATGTAAAGGGTATACTCCTTATATCCTTTAAATAAATGTAAAAAAGATACATAAAATGTATTTTAAAATTATTTTAGGTCCATATAAACAATACCATAAAACAATTTCAAGAATATTAATATGTGAAAAAAAATATTTTTATAATTCTATCTTTAAAACATTAAAAATGTTTTTTCAAGAAAACAATCCCTTTCCACTTTGAAAGTAATTAAATCATAAGCCCTATAATATAATAACATTTAAATTTAATAAAATATCTTTTTAATAAATAATTTCTTGAAATTTCATGTCAATGGTCTTTATATACTCCTTGAAATTGAGGATAGAAGCATAACATCAAAATATGACTAAATGAAATTAAATTTAGATGATATCTCATACATTGAATAAAAAATAGTCATGTACATTCAATTTATTCATGAGTAATAAAATTATGTCAACTATTTAATTACATAATAAGAATTTTAAAGTTTATTATTTTTTTTATTTTTTCTATTTCTAGGTTTTGTATAATTATATTGTCACTTAAGTTCACATAGGACAATTTGACGATGTTCGACTCAAAAATCCAAAATGAATTCGATATGTTGATGATGGAAAAATTGGTCATTATTTATGTATAAGCTTAATTATAATAGTTTAATAGTAAAATATTTATACATAAATTATACATCTAAAACCCCTTCGTGAATTATTTTTATGAAAAATGAAATATGTTGTAATCATAGAGATAGTAGATCGTACATTTACATGAGTAACGTATTAAATTATCAACAATAATTATTTAAATAAGGTATTATAATATCATTATTTAATTCTAATTATGTTATATATATAATATTATTTCATTAAGTATAATTATATATACTATCCATCTGGAGTTGTGATGAAAAAATAATCACAAATCTTTATAGAGGTGGTGGTCCACGGGTAGCTTGAATGATGTTATCATTTTTAGTGAGTAAAAAGGTAAGAAATAAAATTATCTTTTTAAAATGATAAATATTTAATTAATATCATTATTATTTCAAATATATTTATTGACATTAACCTTATTACCTTCCATGTTTATTGTTTACTGATGAATCATATCGCTTCGCGTGGTGGCACTCCGTTGTACACACAACATACATTATCTTATCCGCTATGGAATATAAATTAAAAATGGTATATGAGGTAAAATAATTCAATAAGAATAATTATTTTAAAATAATAAAATTTATTTTTTAAATAAATATTTTCATTAATCTTCATCAAAAAAACTTTTTAACTTATAACCTAATCCATATAAGGTTGAGTTTTTGATAAAAAAGGGGGATATATTCCATATGAAGGTAATAAATAAGGTATTTTTTGAGGCTCTAGATGATCCAAAAGGTATTTTAGGTGTGAAATGGAAATTAGATTAGGTGGTCTTTTATAATTGATATGAGAGGCACACTTTTAAATTTTTTAAATTAAAAAATTGATACCCACGTTTTTAACTATACATGATGCTCAAAAATGGAATATTAATGATCTTTATACATTATAAGGTATAAATATGGAAATTTTATATATTTGGGATATGATTTAAGTTCATTTTAACCCTTGTCTTTTTAATTTAACCCCCCCAGTAAACTCATTTTCTCCTGAACGTTAGCAACTTATTTTTACTGATTTCACTATTAATTATGTTTAGAAATTATTCTTATATTATTAGAAAATATAATTTATTCTTATTAATATTATATTCATTTTAAAAAATTAAATTCATATCATTCACATCATTTAATTTAATATTAAACTCATAGATGCGACAAATAGGTTTTTCAAGAACTGTATCTTTTAAGCGTAAAATGATTTTATATTAACTATATGAAAAATATTGAAAGTTATATCAATATAAATTAATATATATATATAATATTAATATTTAAATTATAAAATTATCCATTTTGGCTTTTTTAATTAAATGAAAAGTGAATCCTTATTTACTTTAAAATAGTTCATAGAAAAACATGATTTTAAATCAAAAATTGGCTTATACTAAAATCCACAAAAAGAAGATTCAAACATAATTAATTGGATTGAATGAAAATACATTATTATTATTTTAATTTAAATAAATTTAAAATCATAATTAAATTTTTAAAATACTTATTTTATTTAAAATAAATTACAGTTTTACATAAATCAATTTTTTCATGATTCACTAAAGATTAAATATTTTCCCAAAATCCATAAATTTCTCCCTAAGGTAATTTTAATATTTTGATATCAAAAATGATTTTAATTTTATCAAATACATTTTAAAAATGTTCTATAAATTTATTGTAATATTTTTTCATAAAATAAACATTTATTATTTTTTCTTAAAACATGGTTTTGATGAATAAAATTTCATTACAAAAAAAATTAGTGATTTTTTATTGAGAATTATTATATAAATTTATATTGATTAGGATATATATATATATATATTTAATAATGTAGTTAATATTCTTCATACGAACTAACATATTTAGAATGTTATAATGGTCATATTTAAAATAATATTATGTCCTGATTCTTTTAAGCTCGGTGTTGCGTATCATATACACTAGAAACATTAGTACATTTATAATTAAAATTTTCTAATGATTTTTATAATGAATATAAATATATAGTTTATAAATTTTAATAAATAATAAAATTATTTATTCCATCATTACCTTGGTGGTTACATTCTTCCCCACCCCTAGAAATAGTATCCCCAAAATTTTATTCACTTATTAAAAAATTAGGGATATTGTTCCCTCATTGAATTTTAATATTACCATGTTTCTTATTGAAATTTATGGTTCTTCCATAAAACATTATCCTGGTGAATATTTTTATCCACAATACTTTCTCTCTATGGTCAATAATCTGAATTAGTTTTTTCTCATATGGAATGTTATCTTCAAATAAAGCTACTTTTAGAATAAAAACATGAGATGAATCTAGCACATACTTCCATAACATTAAAACGTGAAATATGTTTTCTACCCAGATTAATCTCAAACTGAAATAAAATTATTTAAAAATAGATCCAACTTTATCAGGGATTTTACATAGTATAATGATCCATTATCTTATATTCTAATTTTTTACAAAATTAATTACACTTTTCCATGGATATATATTACGAAACACAAGATCGCCTACCTCTAAGTAAATATCTCCCCTATGGTAATCGACGTGACTTTTTTCTTATTCTGGTATATTTTCATATGTTACAGAATTATATTCACCTTTTCATCCATTTCTTCTACTAATTCTGGTCCCAAAAACATTATTTTACCTACTTCATCACTAGGAGTATGAGTCTGACATCACTTTCCAAATAATTCTTCAAAGGTTTCCACCATTATACTAGAATGAAGTGTATTATTATTGGAATACTCAAATAAATGAAAATATTGATCATAACTTCCCTAGTAATCTATTGAGATAAATGAAACCCTTATTCCAAGGTCTGAATTGTTCATTTAGAATATCCATCATATTGAGGATGATAAGTTGTAATGAAATTCAATTTAGTACCCAATGAATTATAAATTTATTTCTTATAATTAAAAGTGAATCTTGGATCATGGTATGATACAATATATAGGAGAACTCCATGTAAACAAACTATATATTTGAGGTACATTCATGAATGTTGATCCAAAGAAAATGGGTCTTAAATAGGAAGGAAATACAATGATTTAGTTAGTTGATCAACAATAACCCAAATTTCACTATTAAAATGACTTCTATTTGGTAATACCACATTTAAATCCATAGATATATTTTACCATTTCCACTTTCTAACATGAAAAGGATAATCCATCCCAATTTGTAATGTGTATTCTTCATTTTCTGACAATTTATCAATTTAATGGTAAAGTCATCAGTATATACATTCATACAATCTCACTGGTAAAACTCTTACTGGTGTCTTAATAGATTATTTTTGATAGGATTAATGGAAATAAGAGAACTATGATCTTCACTAAATATATATCTCTTTAACTGGGAATCACTATAAACACATATTATTTTTCTAAATCCAATAAAACCATTTTCATCAACATTAAACTCTGGAAACAGAACCTTCTTAGCTGATTCGACCATTTGCATAAAAATTTGATCCTTCTTCTAAGAAATCTTAATTCATTTTAATATTTTTTATTACATTGAAACATGAATCAAAATAGAGGACATCCCTGAATGCACAATTTAGAAGAAAACACACATAAAATATTTAACCAAAGAGTCAAGTGACCAATGTTTATTGGTTATTGTGACATTATTTTTCCAAATCAATGCATCTTCTATATTGTTTTATGATGATAATGAATCATGTTTTCATAATACATTATTATTTACATAGTTATTTTCGGTATCATGTTCAACTCTTTCTAAGTAAATATAGAATTCAATCATTTTTGATCAGAAGATGTTTCATTATTTACTCAATATAAATGATGCATCAATGTATGTTAGAATTCACAGAAGAAAATTCCAAGGCATTTTTATAGATATTTTACTCATGTGGATTAAAATTACCTAAAGCATGATCAATTACCTAATCATTCTTCATCAGGAAACAGCCTATCACTATTAATGATGCATAATGGAAGATAAAAATGTTACCATTTCATGAGGGCATGTACAAAATTGGGGAATTCACCAATCTCCATTTATTTTCATGAAAATAAAACATCACACACTTCTATATAGATGATTTTAAATACATTTCACGTTAATATAGTTAGTGAACTTGATAATTGAGTAAATTCGTCACTAAAACATTAGTAGTAGGTATATAATCCTTGCAAACAATGAATCTATGTGATATTGACTGTAATATCCATTCTTCGAAAACATTAGTCTTCATAGGTAAAATAGTTTTAGAGACCCAAGATTGATGTACATAGGCATTAGATTTCTTTTTCTCAATACTTAATATATGACACAAACAAATTCCCAAAGACTGTATTAGTTTAGTGTCTTTAGAAACTCATAACATAATCATCTAATCATGGTGAAAGATTTTAAAAATATCCTATAAAGAACTTCCCCATTTTCTTTCCTACCTAAAACCATTATTTATATCCTGGGGAAAATAAAACATAAAAAGGGTGAGATCAAATTCTTATTAAGGGAAAAATGGAGAAAACAAAACAAACCGTATACATTTGAATGTAAAAACATGAACATATAGTTTAGACATTAAAATATTGTGTCATGAAAAAATTCTTAGAAATACGTAAGGCATAGATCATAAATGAAAATTAACCATGATATAATATTATTGGAATAAAACATGTAATTGTGGAAAACTAATAAGCACATATTATGATTTCTATAATAGCAAACACATTTCTTTCTAGACCATCATAGTGGATAAAGTCCCTTGATGAACCGAGTTTACTTTCCATTCCAGCCATGTATTACTGAACCTAATTTAGCTATCGTTACAGTCATGTCTATCTCATGAGATATAAATCATTACCCAATTAATTGGAGGGAGATATAGGTCCCAACCATCTCATAATGAAATCATTCTTAAATGTTACACGAAAACATAAATCATTCAGCATAGCATAACCCTTGAAATAAAATGGGATTCTTAAACTTCATGCCATCAGAAAATAATTCATAAAAGATAAATGGAATTCATAAAAATAATAAAATAGAAGTAATAATAGGGATAGAATCATAACCCTATGTCATTTTACATGGAAAATAATTTTGATAAAACACTTGATCTTAATTCCAGCGAAAAATATCCTTTCTTCTTTAAAAACATTATCTTTTCTCACAATGACATTCTATTTTAAAAGAAATGAATTTAGTTGAAAAAAAACTTGAAATATTGTACAGGAAGCTTCATGGAAATAAGGCGTTAAGAATCTATAAATATCCATTCATGTTGTATAAGTTAAAAAACATTATACTCATACTTTTTCGGAAAAGTCAAAAAGTTCCTCATATGGTAAACCAAACAAAGATTCATTCCATACCATGTTGTAAAATTCAAAAATATGTAAAAATTACTTTAAAAATACATAGAATAATGTTAAACATTTTAGGAAAACATTTTTATAAAACATCAATATAGATTATGAATATATCCCGTGAAAATACTTCCGTATAAACAATCTTAGATAAAAACGAGATTGCAAAATTATCCCTTACCTTAGGTCCAATTTCTTCTGTATGTGTCCAAAACTCCAGTATAATGGGTTTAAATATATTTTTAACTTGTATAAAAACAATAATAATATTTGTGATATCATATATGATTGAATTATTAATTCATATTACATATTCATTTGTCAATTCCATGTTAAAGCAACATTGTGGGTAATAATCGTTTCATTTATTGTACGGTTTTAGAATTATTATGTCATATATTTAATTATTATTTATTATATATACTTTATAATCATTATTTAATTATTGACATGGAGAATGAATCTCATCACGTCGTGGTGATGGTAAGTTTTACGCACGCAAGAGTGACGATTTTGTTCCCATACTTGTTGAACTGTATTAAAGTGGATGGTGTATAATATATCAGAATTATTATCATGTTATAACAATCATATATAGTTATTATTTCCACCGCAATACCAAACCAATTAAGGTGGTGGGTAAAAACAGATTACACCGTGACGTGGAGACGGTAAGTTCTACGTACGCATGCATAGTGATTTGATTTATCGTATGATAGATAAAAGGTGAAATAGGGTTTTTTCATATTTATAATGAGATATAATTATATTACTGATACTTATGTAATTAATTTATATTGAAAAAATTAAATAAGATAAGTATAAGTATAAATAAAATTAAAAGAATTGTTATAATAGATTATCTCTTCCTCGACGTGCCTCCTTTAAATTTTCTATTAGGGTACTAGAGTTGGCCTTTTCAGAAGATAAGAACCTCTAGAATATAACTAGTGATGTTTAGAAGATATATGGGTAGGGTTTGGGGGATCTTTAAGGATCAAATCTAGAGAATTGGAGAGGGTGTAGGTTCCCTTTTATAAGATAGGAGAGGGACACTATTAGAAAGATAAAAAATAATAATTTATTAAAATTTCAATTTCTATTTAAAATGGTCCCAAACTTATTTAATTATAAGATAAGATGATTTTGGTTCGAATAAGAATCATCAAATAATTTTATGGACAAGTTTTTAAAAAAAATTATCCATATCTTTTTTTACCCTTATTTTACCCTTTTTAATCTTACCGTGATATCATTTTATTTACACATTGTGGGTTAATATAATTACCATATTATGTAAAATTACCCAAAAAAAGTTATTTATGAAATATTTGGCCTTATATTAACCAATTTGATAAATATTATATTTTTATGCATTTAATATCATTTGAAAAACTATTTTGTGTTCTAACTTATGAATTATGTCAATTTTGGACACTATTCATAGTTGGCTTTTTTACAAATTCATAATAAACAAAATCCTTCAAAAAAGGAATTAACTCATACCTAATATGTTAATGTCATCCATAAAATTCATTTATGACATCAAAATATTAAATTAAATTTATTTTAATATTTATAAATTTATTTATTAGAATCTTTCATTAATGAGGTAATCATTACATAAAAATAATGTCATAAATAAAAATTTGTATCTAATGATTAAAAATTATAAATAAAATTACATGATGTAAAAAAATATTTTATACTTATAATTAATATTTATAGACATATATATTAGTTATATAGCCCTATATTAAAATCAATTTAGTAAAATATGTATTTTTTGGTTATAATTATATTTACTTTAAATTAATTTTTTTTAAATGTCATTTTCACATCCAAGTGGACCCATGGGCTTGGAAAATCTACCCAAGGGAAACTGGTTTTATTGGAAGTCCTTTTCATATTATGGTTATGAATTTGAAGTCTGTGAAGGAAAAGCTTAGGGAATGGAGAAAGTAGTCTTTCTCATGTCTGGAGAATGATATTCAAAATGCTGAGGACAAGCCTCTATAGTGTCAAAGGCTTCATGAGGGCTAGGATGTGATATCTAGGGAAGAGATGAATTCCCTTTCTAAATTTAATGAACTCTTGGCTTTAAAGGAGAGTCTTTCTATGACTCAATATAATGACAATTGGCTTAAATATGGAGATAGAAATACAAGAATTTTTCATTTCTTACACAGGGAGAAGAAGGTTAAACGTGTCATGAATGCTCTCATGGTTGATAGAGTTCTTCTCTCCTCTGAAAATGACATTTCTGATGCTGCTTGCACATATTTTGAAATTCTGTACACTGATTCAGGGAACGATAAAAACCATAACATGTTCCAGAATATCTCTCATTCTTTGGTGGTCTCCTAGAATGATATTCTTAGTAGTATTCCTTCATAGGAGGAAATCAGGAATGAGATGTTTTCTATGAATTCTTATAGCGTTGCCGGGCCAGATGATTTCTCAAACGGATTTTTTATGGCTTATTAGGATATTATTCATACAGATTTTGTTGATTCAGTTATAGATTTATTCTATCATTATTATTTCCCCTTTGCTGCGAATGCAAGCTTCATTACTCTGATTCCAAAGAAGGATATTGCTCTTGATATTCGGGATTTCAGGCCTATGGCCATAGGGAATACTATTCCAAAGGTAATCAGCAAAGTCCTTGCGAGAAAATTGGGAGGTATTCTTAAGGAGTTTATATCCACGAACCAATTTGGGTTTGTGCCAGGGAGTAATATTCAAAACTATTTGTATACGACGTTATAATGTGTTAACGTTATGAAGAAAAATGTGAGGAATGCAAATATGGCTCTGAATGTTGACATCTCAATGGCCTTTGATACGATGAAATGGAGTTTCATTTTTCCAGTGTTAAGAATGCATGGCTTTTATAACGGCTTCATCAAGTTGGTTGGTTGCATCCTTCAGAGCTCTATGCATTATGTTCTTGTTAATGGATCTCCTAGAGGTTTCTTCAAATGTTATAGGGGGTGAGGTAAGGAGATCTCTTTTCTGGTATTCTATTTTCTATTTCTGAGGACTATTTGAGCACCTGTCTTTCGAATCATGTGCATGTTGTATTGTATCATAAAATCACTGTTGGAAGAGGACTTTTTGTCCTTCACATATTTTTTATGCGGATGATATTCTGTTTTTTGGAAATGCATATGGGGTCATAATTCGTTTCTTTAAGGTGTATTTTGAGCATTATGAGCTTGTCTTAGGAAAAGTTATCAGTTGGGAGAAGTCCTCAATGTTTTTTGGAGAATGTGTTACTGTTTCAAAACAAAACAGTGTTGCTCGCATGCTTGGGGTGTGCAGAGGGTCTCTACCTTTCAACTATCTTGGGGTTCCCCTTTTCTGGGGTGCAGTGAAAAGATGACATCTTGAAAATATATATCTCAAAATTCTCAATCAAATGGCAACCTGGAAATGTAAATCTATGTCTTAGGCAGGGCGGGTCTATCTTGTTAACTCTGTGATCACTTCCATGTGTGTCTATGTTTTCTCCTTATACAGATGGCCTAGAACCCTTCTTAAGGACTTACAAAGGGCTATTTGGAATTTTATTTGAACTGTTTCAATTCATGAAAGGAAGATTTTCACTATTTATTGGAGTGACTGAATCTATCCTATGAACATGGGTGGAATGGGGCTTAAGGATCTTAAGAATTTTAATGAATATATTATTAAAAAATTTACTTGGTCACTTCTGGACACCAGTGATTTTTCTTTTCTGTTTCTGGGTAACAGATTTGGATCCAAGCTGGTGAATGGGTATTCTCTTTATATCCCTTCCTCGATATGGGCCTTAATTAAGCATGTTTGTGGTAGCCACTTACACTCCTCTAAATGGGTGGTTTCTCGAAACTCCCCATTGAACTGCTGGAAGACTACATAGTTATCATGTTCTATTGTGGATGAGTTGGTGATCCCTTCTTCTTTGAAAGATATTTCTATTGTCGAGTTTCATAATAATAGCACGACTTAGGGGATGCTTTCTGATTCTTTGAGAGTGGAGGTGGATTGTTATTAGTACTCTGCAATGGATACTTTGATCTAGTTGCCCAGTTTTATGGGAAATTTCAGTACTAAGGAGGATTATAGATCCATGTGTTCTGAGCCTTCGATGGGTCCGTCTTGGTTGTTGATGTTTCATTTATCTTTTATTCCATCGGCTAAATATCTGTTATTATGGAGGATTTGGAAGTGTAGACTTCTTTTGCAGCGCATGATTCAGCAAGATGGATATTCTCTCGCACCTGTTTTCTTTCGTTGTCTTGATGCTGGCGAAACTGTTCATCATCTTCTTATATCTTGTTTCTCTTCATCGGGTCTATGGAATTATTTGCAGGATATTTTTGGATGTTGCCTAAATATGGAGAGTTTTGAAGGGTTGATGAAATCTATTCATGGTGCAGATTGCAGGTATTAGGTGAAGTCGCTGTTACTTTCTACAGTTTCAACGCTGTTTTCTTTTATCTGGAGGGCCCAAAATGCTCCTGTATTTGAGAAAAGAAGCATACCGTTTTCTATTGGCATTCAGGAGCTTCATATTGGTGTTCTTGCTACTGCACGGGCTCAAATTGCGGTGATGCGGAATGATATTTTAGATCTGGTTATTTTGCGAGGCCTGGGTGTTTCTAAAAAGTGTAAGAAGCTAGTTATGATGAAGTATATCTGATGGATCCCTCCGATCTTTTGATGTCTTAAAGTTAATGTGGATGGCGCAACTTCAGGTGTTCGGGACCTTTGGGATATGGTGGTGTTTTTCGCAACTTCAGGGGATTTGTTAAGGGTTGTTTCTATCAATTTTTAGGAAATTTCTTGGCGATTGAGGCAGAGTTATGGGCTATGATTAAGGCTGTTCGGTAAGCTTCTTTCCATGGTTGGGTGAACCTATGGATGGAATCTGACTCCACGCTGGCAGTTGATATTCTTAGGAATTGTTCAAGGAATATCCCGTGGAGGATGTTATCTGCCTGAGATGACTGTCTCAGGCTTGTGGAGCATATTTTCTTGGTTGTCACTCATGTTTATAGAGAGGCAAATCAGGTTGCTGATGATTTATCCAAGCGATCGATTGAGTGAATTTTTTCTTAATGGTATTTTGTTACACCAGCCTTTTTTGTGGTTTGGTTGATGCTGATGTGCGTGGTGATGTGTACATGCATCTTTGTTGACCTCATGTTTCTCCTCTTTTGATGTATTTACCTTTTTATTAATAATAAATTTTTTTGGGAGCAGGTTTAGCCTGCTTTTGAGTTTTCTGGTATATTAAAAAGATGTTTTGAATTAAAATACAGTATTTTTCACTATTCAAAAAATAAGATTTTAATCAGAAAAATACCAAAACTTATTCAAATTAAATTTTTATCTTCCACTTCTAAATAAGAAATTTATTTTGTGAAATTGAACATATAAAAGTGAAAAAACTATATTTAAAATGGGTGTGCCTTCAAAAGGCTGTAAAACTACATGTTTTTGAAAAATTATTCTTTTATCTGAAAAAATGATCTTGTTCTCATATCATGTTCTATAAAATGTGTTATATGAATGATAATGTTATATAAAATTAAAAATGTTGTTAATAGTATTCATAAAATCTAGTTTATATCATATTAAATAATAATATTTTAATAATATATCATTGTTCAGTGAATCATGGCATCTCGTACAATCCAAGTTATCAAGGAAGGTCTCTCTAGCATGAAATGCAAGACAGTTCAGTGTTGCATGTTGTGAAAGATTCTATTGGGGTTATGTATGACATAATAAAAACTTATTTCATTTATACATTGAACAAAATCTATACTCACTGTTGTGTGAAATTAATTATTTCAAAAAAACATAAAATAATGTGAAATACTAGACAAGAATAGTGTTGTGTATACTACAAGATAATACTTTGTGGCGTATAGAACAAGCTAATCTTGGTGTAGTTAAAAAACAATAAATCAAAGAAATTAAAAGGAATATATATCATAAAATCTCAGGGGGTTACAACAATAATTCCATCATTATAAATAAAGTTCCCAAGGATAGATATTGTTTGTAACCATAATTCACACTTAATAATTTTTACATATAGTTTATTTTTATTTATTGTTTAAAGTAGTCTATAGTTTCCTTTAATATTACTTAATAATTTTAATATATACCAAAATACAATCAATTAAAAAACCACCATCTTATCCAAATAATCATACATGACTCTATTCAAAAGATCTATAAATACAACATCTGAATTTGTTATCCCAAAGGGAAAAACAACAAACTCATAATGGGAATACCGAGTGCAATTTTTTTTAATGATTTTATCCCCATACATCTTCAATTAGTTGTTCCCAAACTTTATATCCACCTTCAAAATATATCGATATTCCTCAGGAAGACAAAAAACATCATCGCTGTGAAGCAATGGATACTTATTCATAATATTAATTATAATCAAAGCTCTGTAATAAATGAAAATCCACATGGAACCATCATTATTTTCAGAAATAAAATAGGATAACCCCATGTTTATGTGGTTGCTAAAATGAAACATTTATCTATTAATTTGTTCAAATTATTTTTTAATTCAAATAGTTCAACTTAATCCATTCAATTAGGGGGTCTCAAATAAGATTAAAATTAGGCATCAACTTAACAATTAATTCAACCTCTTTATCATGAATGACACTAGGAAAATAATTGAGAAGTACATATATAAATTCACTCATTACTGTTACAAAAATAATTTTAGTAGTTTTTCTTGTTTCCTTCTAAAAATACTAATAACATTCACTACAATATTTCACCTATTCATAGATTTTTGTATGTTTTCAATTATAGAAAATCATTGAATAAAACTTTCTAGGCTCTATAATCAATCTTAATAGATCAAACTGAAATCCCATCCATACCAAAAATACCATCAAACATCACTATGGAATGTTTAACTATATTTTTCTAATAGTCCATCCCATTAATAAAAATAATAATTCCTATATAAATCTATTTTACCTTAATTATTTCACCCATAGTTTTAACCAAATGATAAATCTTCTTATCATGAGATAATATTTCCATTTTACTGGAAATTGATTTTAGAAATTAATGAATGTGAAGACCCTAAGTCAAATTGGGTATTAACAATGTTTTAATAAATAAGTATCATACCAATCAACACATCACTGGATAACTCAACATAAACTATGGTATTAGATAATTATTTAACCACACCTTTTATTATTAGATCATTATTATATACAACCTAATTGTGTATCATTAGACACATGTTAGAATTTTATCCCAAATAATTACTGGTAAAACATATCATTGTTGTCTAGTTATCTTTTATCTTATTCATTTATTGTTTGAGTATCTTTTAATTATGGTCACAATATATGTAACCAAACATACCACACCAAAAACACTATCTATATCCGAAAAAAATTCCCCAAAATGTATTTTACTACAGTTGGAACATGCTGGGGGACTTTCCACCCAAATTCATAGTTGTTTCCTTCCTAGTTGTCTTCACCTTTCCTGTTTCATACTATTGTCATCTCTAGGAAAATAAATGGAATAGTACCCAATTTCATCTTTCTAAACAAAAATAAAAACATTCTCATAACATTTATTTTATTTTCCATCAAAATATCTTCATAAATTTCATTTTAATATTGCGTAAAATAGATTATTTTTATGATTATTATCCTGGATTAAATATTTTTCATAACAAGCCAATCCTGTAAAACTTTCATCATGTGTGTCTAATAAGTATTTATCCTTTTTCATCAATTAAAATACTTTTTTCTTCATAACAATTTTAAAAACCTTATGGAAATAATTATCAAATAAAATATTCATAGATGTGTCCTATTATATATGCTCAATATCATCTTTCTCTCTAGTATTCTTAACAAAATACCATCATTGGTCAAATGCACCATAAAATGATAAATGTTTAGGGTTGCCTTTTTTTACATTCCAAGCATCCCATTACATCAACTATCTTGTCTAGGAATTTTTTGAATCCTTCATATACCGTACTATCATATCATCCATTGAATGATAGAGGGCATTTTTATATGAAATTCTTCACTATTAACAAGTTCCTTTCTGGTAGATCTAACTATCCCATGACTAGATACCACTGTAATTATATCTTTTTTTAACTAATCCATTAATAAATCAAATTTTTAGTTCTTATTCCAACTGTCTGAATATTTATATTTGTATGGATATTTTCCTCTCGGTTCCTTCCCACTATATATTCCATGTATCATATGTGGAAAACAATTATAAATAGAAATATTTTAGGCGAATTGACATGGTATAACTAAATTTATATGTGTTTTTTACATAAAAATAATGTAAAATATTTAAAGGCATGCTACAATTATTATCCTAACCTCTAAAGTTACATATACTGACCATTGATACCCAATATAAGGACCTGGAAGTAAACATGACACATTCTAGTGTCGTTATATAAGAATTCACATTCATACATCTCAAATATTGTTTTAAGTTAATATTTTTAGATATTTAGGATCTGAAACATATATATCATACCCATATATATACAAAGTGGATACATTTAACAAGTCTCAATTTTTCCACTATAGAAATGTTTTGTAAAGAGCCATGTTTTCTATTCATGAAAAATCATCATGAATTTCAACAAGACTTCATCCATTTTCTTTCCCATGCTTAAACCATATGAAAATTATCTAAAATATTGGATGATCACAAATAGGTTTGTACATAAATAAAGGAAATAAATATGATAGTTCATTGAAAAACATGAAAATCCTTGTAAGTTTTTACCTTTATGTTTAATGTTTTTGAGTGAATTAATTTAAAAATTTCAACATAGAAAACCAAGAAAATTTTTTCTATCTAAAAACATTTGAAACACATAGTAAGAAAATAATAAAACATTTTATAAACTTAGAGAATCAAAATCATAAAACCCCTTTGAAACCCTGTCAATTATAATAACCAAACAGAATACTTTTTATATAATTATCAAGAGAACATAATCATTAAACAATATATTAAAGAGCTATAATTTATCTCATCCATTGTTTAAGATATATTGGTATGAACCATTTTTCATGAACTATAATAGGGCTCAACCCTTCATATTAACTATATTGGTCTCACCCATGAGCCATAATAGGGATAAACTTATCTTATAAGCTATATCATGCCCTTTTGTTTTATATAATGGTCAAGTACAATATCATGAAATAAAAAATTTCTTTATTTCTTGTTTTAACCCCAAAATCCATTAATACACACTTTTAAAAACATTTCAGATATAAAAATTTTCTTTCCTTTTAAATTCACATTTTCAGTACCAAATACCTTTTTCATTTAAAACCCCAATTTCAATTAAAAATATTAAAAATAATGGGAAAGAGATTTTGGAATTAAATAAGTCGTTAAGTCTTGTGAAGTAAGATAAAAATTAAATAACAATTTAAATAGTGATAAATGAAGGTGTTTCTATATACATTAATATAGAACATTTCTTTTCTATTTTGTAGTTAAATTAAAAATATTCCATTAAAAACAGAAAACGTTTCCTTTAGATGTCCTATAAAGAAATGTTAAACAAGGCATAAAATTATTTTTATAATTCTTCTATATCAATATAAATAATATCATAAATTATATTCAGGAGATTTTATATGGAAGAAAAATATTTTAAATATTTAAATATTAAAACAGTTGACAAAATATTTTTAAGGAAAAGTTCCCCCTATAACATAGAAAAACATTTGAATCATAAGACCTATTAAAGAATAACGTTTAAGAAAAAATTAATAATCATGTGAATAAATAAATTTAGAAAAAAATATTTCATTGTCACTATATATACACATCATAAAATCAAATAAGTGTATAACATCAAAATATTCCTCAATGAAATAAAATTGAGAGGAACTACCTTACCTTGAGTCAAAATCATATCATTTTTATTTTTTATCCTAAATTGTTAACTTATGTTATTGTTTTAATTTCCTAATAACATTATTCAATTTTATTATTCAACTTATTTTACCTATTTACATGTTATATACAATTACATAACCAACTAACTTCATGTCAGATGTTTTGATGATGTTCAGTTTAGAGATCCAAAATGAATGTGGTAGGTTGATGATAGTAAAAGAGATAATTATTTCATAAACTATAAAATGACAATCAGGAAATATTTATAATATTTATAAATTAATTATAAATATAGAAAACCAATCATGAAATAAGGTAATAAAAAATGAACTATGTTACAATCTTGAAGATGATAGCTTTTATATAAGCATGGGTAATGTTTCCATTTTTCAATGATCATTATAGAAAGAATGTAAGTAATGTAATATCATTAAAGAACGATCCTTTTTTTGTAAATAAATTTTTATTTAATTGAAATTACTTATATATATCATCGATGTGATGTGGTAATGAAAAAATAATTACATCACTTCATAGAGTCGGTAGTCTACACATTACATGAATGACGTTATCATATTTGAATGAGTGAAAATGTAAGAAATAAAATAATATTTTAATAATGATAATTTTTTCATGAATATAATGATAATTTAACATATATTAATTAAATATATTCTTATTACCTCCAATGTAAATAATTAGGGATGAATGAATTGTATCCCTTCGAAGGAGGTTGTCCGTGGTACACACGAACGACATTATCATATCTCCAACGGAATTGAAAGTAAAAATATATAAATGTGGCATCATAATAACATAAGAATAATTATTTTTACAAAATAATATAAATAAAATAAATCCATCATTTTAATAACCCTTGATAGGTGATTATTAAAAACAAAAAAATTTGTTCCGGAGGCGGTAGACTATCGTACAAATGAATGTTGGGTTGGTCTCCCATTTGATGAAATTGATTGTGGATTTATTTTTTTATATTGAAATAATAACATATTAGTATATGGGAGATAATTTTGTAATAATATAATCATAATTGATGAAAATTTGAAGGATGTGTATTAATAAATAAAATAAAAATGTTCGGTGAAGCATGATACATCTTCTTCAGACAACCTCCATAAGATAGCATGAAAATCATTCTTATGATGGATTTATGATAAAACTAATGGAAATAGGCAAATAGGAGGGAATTAAATATTGTATTTTTGTTTCTCTTGGAAGATCCAAATTTATCTTAGGTTGTGAATTGGAGAGGTGAGTGGGTGGCCTTTTATAGATGAAGTGAGTGGCACACTTTCTATGTTTTGTAAATAATAAAGTGGTACACACTATTTTCACAATCCAAAAGCCTTAAAAATAGACCATTATCGAGACATAGAGATTATAATAACGAAATATGGACATTAAATGTAATTTTTACATGATATTATGTAATTTTAACCCATATATGTTTAGTTTAACTCCTCGATAAACCTGTTTTTACCTTGGCCGCGATAACTTTTTTTCTGGTTAAACTATTTATTATGGGAAAAAACTTAATCTTAACTTATTAAATACAATAAAATATTTATATTTAAAATATTTAATCATTTTTACCGAATTAAATTCATAATTATTTTATAATTTAATTTAAAATTAAACCTCTAGATATGACGAAGAAAGTGGGTTTTCAATAACGGAATTTTTCAAGCATAACATGATTTTATATTAACTCTCAGACTTGTAATCAACCTTATATTATTTTTAATTACCATTTATATATATAATCATCGAATTTCACTTAAATAATTCATCATTATGTGTTTTTTAATTAATTTAAAAGAGAAAGTAGTATGAATATTAAAACAGTATTAATAAAAACTTGTTTTAATACAAAAATAAAATTATAAAAAATCATATAAAAAGATGATTAAAAATTAATTAATTGGATTAAAAATAATAAAATAATACTTATGATAAATTAAATCAATTTGAAATAAATTTAAAAATATTAAATTACAAAATTCATTAAAATGAAATGATAGTTTTATAAAAAATCGTATTCTCCACTACTCAGTGAAAAAAAGAAATATTTTTAGAAAAATCAAACTAATTCACCATAATTTAAGATATTTTTAAAAATAATGTTAATTTTATCTAATAAAGTATCAAAAAATAGATATTAATTACAATATTTACACATTAAAAATCATTTTTAGGTAAAACATGTTTTCGATGAATAAAATGTCAATATAATAAATTTCTTACTTATTTACTTAGATTTTTTCAAAAAAATTAATATTAATTAGGAAATTTGTATATATTTAAAAAATTATTTAATCTTATTCATTATCTATAAGATAACTACTCAGTTATAGTGGTCATATTTAAAATAATATTATTTCATGGTATATTTTAGTTTGGTGTTGTGTGTCATATATGCTATGGATCATACCATAATTTTTACTTTGAATTTAATTCATATATATATAATGAATATAACTTACTAATTAATAGATATGAATAAATATTAAAATGATTTTTTCTATCATTATCTAGATTATCATAGTTGATCATGATGATATGTGATCAATAATCATCTTATAAGATGTAACGATAATGTATGAAATGTTTGGGTCACCTTAGTTGGTATTAGGGAATGGTTTTGATATTTTTGGATATTATAATTAGAAAATTTTACTTCATCCGATATGATAATCCAATATATGAGATAAATTCCTTATTAATGGAAAATAATGGTTGTATTTTCAGGAAATTATATCCTTGTCGAGATACTAGATTGTGTATTTGGTTTTGGAACAGATGCACCTAGGAGTAACAACTACGATATGGGTGGATTGTGTATTAACTTGATCATTACTAGTGAAAAATTAGTGTTCCTAAGACTCCACACCTAACTATAAACTCTAAGGTTATATGATTAAGTTAATTCACATATTATTTATAAACTATTATAAAGGATTTGAATGGATAACGAGTGGAACTAGGATGAATCGTATTAATGTTGAATGTGATGGATGATGCAGTGATTTTCCCCATGATAAATCCATTAAAATGGGAGATAAAATGAAAAATATCCTGAATATGATTAATATTATATCTTGATTATAGATTAAAAACTGAACATAGGTGAGTTTCTAAATGAATCAAATATTAGAAAATTTTATTTACATAAAGATCATGGAAGAAAGAAGATTCACCTTCGTAAATGTTGATAATGTGGGTAGGAACACCTAGGGAAATGTCTCAAGTGAACAAGAAGATAATTTATGTGTGTAAAAGAAGTTCATAAAGTTTCTAATTAGGAAGAAAAAATATAATTTAAAATTATGAAAATAAACTACATCATAAGGTACGATTTCTAGGTCAATGTGTTATGTGTGGGTTACTTGGAAATTATATTTTTCATTTCCCTAATCCAAAGGCTAACTCTTATACCAAGTTAGGTTATATTATATAATAAATATTGAGGAGGAATGATCAATGTTTTTATATATGGGGATTTGAGAATTAGTTTGTAAAAAAATTATCAATTATATTATGGTCATAAGAATCACGAATCATATAAGGAGTTTTCTACAATAGTTTTTCTTTATGCATTTAAAACTATATGTTGAATGGTACTAATAATTTAGAAAATTTATTTACTAGTATGTTAATATTTTTTGAAAATATATTTTTGAGTGATAGATGACCCTTAATTTTTTCCTTATGTTGAGATAGTAATGTTTAGTTGTAATAAAAGGATTATTGGTATTGATAAATTAAATTAGATAGTATTCATGACCTTGAAATTGATTACTGATTTTAGTGTAGTATTATTTATGATAATTTTTATTAAAATTTTAAAAGTATATAACATATTCGATGGTCTTTAATTTTTTCTGAGTAATTAATATGGAGTTAGTGTTTAGAAGGATATATTTTTTGATATGTTTTTATGGTGATTCAGTTTAATATAATGTTTTAGGGTAATACATTATCAAGGTATTCATCTGTTTGGTATGTGGCATGATGAGCAACTTTATATTTATTGTGGCTTAATGTTACAATTATTTTGGAAATTATATTTGATTTATTAAAAAATTTGGGATTTTAATACTGGTGAAATATGATTTAGGATGTTTGGTAATTAATTTATTTGAGGAATTAATAAGTATACAATTGCATCTTAAATTTGAAATATCTGATAATAATACTTCAAGTGATATATTATTCATATCAGTTATATTACTATGTACTAAACATCATTGTTATTATTATAGAATTATGAAAAAATGAATATATTTTCATTCATTTATAGATATTATGATCTTTTTGAATTTTATTTTAGTACTTCATGATTAAAATTTTATCAAGAATGTTTATATAAAAGAAGGGGGTGGAAAACATCCCAAAATACAACCAAAGGATGAAATTATTTTTATTTATTTTATGGAACTGGGTAATTATATTTTCTAAAATTCCATAGTAAAAAAATTACTCAAATATAATAATAGGATATTAAAACTGAAAATTAGTTTCAATTTAAAATAATTTATGATTACTTGATGGTCTTTTCAGTCCACATGACGTAAGGGGTTTTGGTCATTAAAATTTTCATGATCATGTTCTTTATCACTCTCTAATAATATTTAAACATTATATTTCTCCTCCATGTCAATATTTTAATTTCTAACTAATTTTATCACTATTTAGTTACCCAATTATGTAGTATTTCAAGTATCCATTATGCTACTAACATCCCCTTTTCAAAATAAGTTTTTTATCCATTTTTATAATGTGGGATTTTAAAAAATGAATTTTCAAATATTTATCCATTTATTATTATGATAAAAATTTCGAATATGCAGTTTATATAATTGTGGGAGAATTTTAGACCCCAAAATTTTTTTTTAAAAAGATACTATACTCCATCACGTTATTAATGTACAATACCAAGCTTTAAGAAAACACTGATATACTCTAAAACTATTTTTTTGTTAATATGAAATTTATAAACTATTAATTAAATTATGGGGTATAAATAGAAATAAAAAAACAATAAATAATTTGTATAAAGGTTTTATATAAAGAAAAATTGTTGATTAACACATAATAAATATGTAATCAATTTTTTATAAAGTCATTTTATAAAAAAAATCAGAAATGAAATTTATTTTATTTTGTTCAAGAAAATTATAATTAACATATAACATTTTATAAATTTTCTTTGAGAAAATGAATATAATTTTTTGATATAATCATGTTAAAATTATGTTAGGGTAATGTTTTGGGATTTTTTTTGGAATTGTTTATTTTTAATTAAATAGTGAAAAAATTTAAATTTTTTAAAACTATAGTTTTTTTCATTAAATAAAGTCATCTAGAAGTTATATAATGATTTAAATTTTATATTAATGTTAAATATTTCACCTTTATTTATAAATTGTATAATTAATTTCATATTATTAACAGTTATACTTCATTTTAGTATAGGTTTATTTTATTCACTAAAAATACATTTTTCTAAAAAAATCATTGTGTTATGAATTTATATTAAAAATTATTTATTACATTTATTGAAATTTTATCTCAAAAATTTTATTTTATATTTGGAATTAAGGGTTTCCAATTTGGTAAATATGACAGTTATTTTTAATCATTATGAATAGTAACCATGGTAAAGATTTTTCACCTCTGTGCGGGTAAGACATGTAGGACTACATAAAACTATGTAATAAGTCTATATAGTCTCTCTAAAAAATTTATTTATCATATTTTATGATTTATTATCAACCAAATAAAACATAGAGATTAAAATATGGAAATTTCATTCCATATAATATAGATTATAACATCTATATTATTTTAAGAGAATTTTAAATACAACATATCACTCTCTTGATTTTAATTTCTATTATATGTTTTCATAAGGATAAAAAGAATTTATGAATTAATATAAAAAATTATTTTGGACATAAATAAATTCATTTAAGGTGGTTAGATTATTTTTAATTTATTTTGATTTAATAATTATGTTTTGTACATGTGCAACGCTGGCTATGGGCTAGTTAAAAAAGGTATGAAGAATCTAGTAAATGAGTTTAAAACCTTAAAAAAAGTATGTTTTGCATGATTTAAATTTTCTATGATTTTATTTATTAATAATAATGTATAATATATGTTAAAAGATATTATATTAAAAATTCATAATTATCTTGAGGACCTTGAAGTTAAATTCATTGAATTGTTTAAAAATTACATTAGTTTGTTTTATATTAAATTATATTTTAAATTTGTATTTAAAAATTAAAAAAATGTTAATATGATTGGTGGAATTGTAAATGGTCTAATATTCAGTCCATGGACCATAATTTTTTAATTTTTCTCCTAAAAATTATATTTTTTCCCTACGTGTCTATAAAATGTTTTAACACAGTTTAGTTTAAAAAATGATCAAGATTGGGTTCAACCAAAAGATATGGTTTAAAATTACACAAAATTAGAATAAATTTTATTTTATAAGGATATTTTTACATAAAAATATATTTCATTAATTTATTTTCCATTTTTAAGCATTATACATGAGAAATACAATGATTATAATTAAATATTTTAAATATTTCTATGTGTTTTTTCTCCTCACTTATAAAAGGAACCCTCCTATCCTCATTTATTCACTAATATAAAGCCTTATATTTCAAAAATAAACTACCCTAATACACTCCCAAATTCCTTCCCATAATCCAAGATCCTTTTCCCTGCCCCTAAGGCCATCCTATGAATTCCCAATGTGTAAACCAAAGGAGGTATCCTAAAGAAGAGTTAATAGTCATAAACGAATCATTTAAAATTTATTACCACTTATTCATACACTAAATATGCTGTATACATATTAAAAAATATATTTATTAAATATAATGATATTTTATTACACTTATCTGGCCAATATTATCCTCCTCGCTTCCATAGAATTGGAAAAAATATATCTCTCATGTGTATGTGTGGACTACCAACTCCACTATGTGATGTGAGTCATTTTCCATAACCGCCACACATGGATGGTTATAATGACGGTTTTATTAAATATATTTTATATTTTAATTTAATTAAGATCCTATAATGATAAAATACTCTTTATCTTATTTTTTATTTTTCATAGAATATGAAACATCATTCAAATGTGCATATGAACTTCCAACTCCATCAACGATGTAATTATTTTGTCCTTCTTTTCCCCTTAAAATGGTTATAAATATGTATAAAATTAATATATATTATATTAATGTCCTGAATACAATTTTTTTTTATTTAAACATGATAAATGTTCCCAAAATTGAAATTCAAATAATGAAACAATTATGAAAAATGAAATAATTGACACTAAAAAATGAATATTTTAATAATGAATTTTTTAGTTATTGAGTGTTAAAATGTTAAAATTTAATGATACCTAAAATTATAAATATTTAAATGGTTATATTATTTAATTATAATAAATATAAAATTATTATATAGGATGATATAGTTCTAAATAATTAAGTCATACACAAGGTTAGCATTTTCTGTCTCACTTTTATTTCTATTAGTTATATGCCATAATAGGCACTTATTTCATACATGTGTTGTATATAACTCCCCTTTAATATGTTTTATTATGATTTTACTTATATTAGTTGTTTTAAATGTTTCATTTAAGGTTATTTGTTTCAAGGGGGTTATGATTTAAATTTTATCAAAGCACTCAGTGTTTTTTATTACAATATCACATTTTAAGAGAACAATTTATGATTAAATATTATGATGATGACATTATGTGATATATCTATCAAAAAATTATTATGTTCTAATCTATTTGTTTAAATAGATTATTTTTTTTTTCTTAAAATTTTATCCCTTAATTTACTCAAGTGTTTCAAATATTTTTTTAAGGAAAACTGGTTTTATTTCTCTCTTCGACCGGGAATTTAATCTTCTATTCCCGTATTAACATTAAAATATTATGAATAAAATATTAATTATTTTATAAATATTTAATGAAGTCATTTTGAAATATTTTTAACATTATATAAATTTTTTTTATAATTTATCTTCTTTTAATTTTTCAAATTAAGTACTCTTTACCATAGGTTTGAATGGAATGATTATTTTCATTAATACATCTGATACCATTTTGTACACTATTAAGAATACCCATTTAATTGATGATGTATTTAAATTTTTCCTTTTTTATTTTCAAATAAAAATTAATATTATAAAAAATTTTGATTATAAATAATTAATTTCAAAATTAAAATGGTATTTTCCTCAACAAATGTTTCAGTAATCTTTTAACCTTATTTTCATCTATAAAAACATCCATTTATGTTACATATGCTTCATTTGGGACATAATACACTGATACCGTCTTTATTATTTCTCAATATTAATTATAATTAAGATGAAGATATATTGATGAAACATATTTTCTTTTCACTAGGTTAAGGTCAAAGTAAATGATAAATGATTTCATGATCTTGTGGAATATATGTGAAGGAATTAAGTGACTTGTGGGTCTATTAAAAACCTATAACAAAATGGGAAATGATAGATTTACATCATCTCAAAGGTAACATAGTTAGTTATCCAAATCATGAATAAGTCTACACAAGAGGTTATCTAAAGCCTGAATCAAGCACATTGGTGGTTATCCCAAGCATAACATGTGATGAATGTATTGGTGGGTAAACCTGACATAATATTTATATGAATATGATTATGAAAAAAAAATTGAAATTCCCACTATGACAGGATTTTATATTTATGATATGACCTCATGTCCCATGATCTCTGATTATTTATTATTAATATCTTATGGTCGACTAAATAATTATTTAATGATTATGATCTATGAATTTTATTGGTATAAATTTCCAATATTAAACTTATATTCTAATACACTTATACTCATGATATGATTACATATGATATTTTTTTGATATCTCCCATGTTTAACCTTACTAAACATATAATGTCTCCCTTTCTTATGATTCATTTACTTAGGTTATGAAGAATTTTCATAATTATGTAATTACTAAGAAGTGTATAGAGTTAGAATAAATTTTTGGGAGATATTGAAGATCCTTCATAAAGATATATGTTTATGTACAAGGTCTGTAATCAAACTAAATAATTATTATTATATAATTGATTTAAATGAAACGTAATGAACATTTATCTAGTATTATGTAACAATTATATTTAAAATGTTTGTTTATTATTAAGAATTCATGCTCCTTCAATCCATTTTTCCATTATTATTTCAGAGAAGCCCTTTTTTCATCTTCTTTGATTTTTCAGGATCACATTTTATATATTTTTAATTTATTTTATAGAAAATGTGTAAGGAATTTTCTTTAAACATTTCCCAGACAATCCATTTATTATAAACCTATCAATTTAAAGGTCAGTTATTTTGTGAAATCCCATACTCAGACGCCACTAAGAGGATCCTTAATCCTAGAAGGCTAAAGAGCCTCAAGCACATATCCACTAATTCCATTGGATTATGACTGTTAGTGCGGCTTAGGGTTGTTTTTGTGGTGACACTATACCCTCATTACTAAAGTAAAAGATAGCGGATAAATATAATAATTGGTAAATAGCAGAAGAAATGTATGAAAACATATGGAATAACATAACTTAGTGAAACTAATAGAGTATAACATGAAGTATAATTTCATACAAAAGATGATACATTTCAGGTCAATATTAAATTGGAAAACATGAATATAAGGCATCATGGAATACATGATATATAAACAATGATAAATATAACCCAAAAATTATCCCACATATCGATCTCCAGGCCGGTCATCTGTCATCAAGCTATATCCTATGTAAGAAAAAAATATCATGTTTATAAAGTAGGGTTCTTCAATTTTTCAACTTCTTCATACATGTAATCATCATAAGTACCAATGGAATCACAAATAGGATGTGATACAAATCATAGTATTCCACCACTAACAGAATCTATAACATCAACTATGAATAATATAATATGATATAGTGTGTTGGACTGAATGTGTAAAAGTAAAGCAGTAGAGTAGTGCTAGATCCTATGTACCTTCATCATCCTCATATGGTGTCTGAACATTTTAAAATTTTATTTATTAATTATTTTATACTTTAAATAGTTATTCACATTATATATAACCAAATCATAAATCCTAGAATGATATTAATAATAATGGATCCATAATATAACAAGGCATCCATAATGATGATAATACTAAGGATGATCCAAGGAAATAACTCATTCATCCATGACCTTAGGAGTTGATCCAACATAGTAATAATATATACAATAGTTAAAGGGGTAATATTTTCATACCCAAAAAGTCACCCAATGAATTCAATAATGATAATTTTAATAGATTACAAGGAATTCATCTAAGGTAAAACAGGTTAAACAATGACTAGAATCAAGGTTATATAAATGGGGCATAATTTCTGTAGATATCATTCTAGATTCAAGTAGTGTATCCAAGGAATTGTATAATGATAATGGATAGATCCTATGGTTTCATCGGGTATCTATAAGTAGACAAATAATGGGTTCTATGGTGGGTCTTACCCTTTGAAACAGACTTCCTTAAATATGAATGACATCCACGAGTGCTCAAGAAATTCCCTCAAGAATCCAAGTATATATCAAGTCTAACCACACCTAATATATTGAATATTTCTCTATTTATTCGGCACCTTATACATGATTGATTTAACTAATTAGTCCATTTAATACTCATTCCATTTAATAAGTCATTTTTTTCAAACCATTTCCTTTCATTTGTGCGGAAAGGATAATATGGCATGAAACCACTTTTTGGATCATTAAAGTCATGATCAATTCGTTATGTTTACTCCTCTACCTTCTACCACACATGGAAAGGGGTTCTATCTGTATGAAACTAAAACATTTAATTACATTAATTTGAATATTCCAAGTCATATAGATTATATAATGTCCAATTAACCATTTAAAATATAATTAATTAATTTGAACACTTACCTCATAAGGGTCGAGTGATATATTCTCATGTAGTGTCCCCTAAAAAATAAACGATTTAATTACACACTTGACTTTATAATTATCCAGTCAAATCACACCTGAACGGTGAAATAGAAAGGCTTAAAAATATACTAGAATAATAAATAAGGAAAAAATTCCACTTGGGGGGGGGGGGGTTAATTTGAGGATATAACCTCCATGGTTGGATAACTTGTATACCAAGGGTCATAGAATAAGATTATAATAACTATAAACAAGGCATATGAATTTTATTTTCCATGCCCAATGAAATCAGCATGCACACACAAAACATTTTTTAAAAGGTTGAAACTTAAAGGTTGAGTTATAGACCACCAACCTTATGCTCATACAACACTCCTAATCATGCATCTAAATTTATTTTTTCTTGGATCAGAAAATATCAAACAAATAGGACGATTCCCAAAAAATAGGGCATATGAGCCAACACATCAATAATTTTTTTGAGGATAATAGAAAAAGAGAATGGATAAAAAATTCATATCTTACGAAGAGTAATCCAATTATATAAATGGTTCATTGATCATAAATTGGATGAAAGAGATGTCAAATATCCATGTTTAGGCTTTATGAGGGCATACAAATGGAAGGAAAAGATATCCATGGATAGTGGACATAAGAAAATAGGAATGAGGTTCAATAATTAAACTCGTTAAGGGAAATATGTTCATTTTACATAAAATATATCAGTCGTATGGTCTAGTCATACATTTTTCAAAACCATACACCAAGTCTGTACTTAAAACTGCCCAAGAATGGCACCCACATAGTTAGGACCCATAGTTACATAAATATTTCACCAACCTTGTGAATCACCTCCGCTAAAAAATATAGAAATTTCTCATGGGAGTGTGGTCCTTCGTAAATGATTAGGAAAAACTGTGTGACCTCATTCGCCCCATTTTCTAGCCCTACATGCTCAGTAGATATCTTATATACTGGTTTGCACGGTTTCTACTAACCATGTATCCTAGTGATATTATCCACCGCCCAGGGTTCCAGTCTCTAAACAAGCCCCAGACACCCCCAAAACCTTTTGAACCTCATTTTAAATCTATATTTGGTCCAAAATATTGAATTATACCAACCATAAAATGATCCATACCTGAGATAAAAATCAAGTTATTATAGTATTCCCTAAAAAAGTAAATCATCCCTGAGTTCACCTTTAAATAGTGGAAAACACTATATGAGAATAACTCTCATCACTAGGCATCTAGGTCTACTCCTACCTCCCAAGTCTTATCATGAACATGATCATGATACCGTAATATCCAAACTAGAGGGAAAACTGGAAATGGGGAGCCTTCATGATCTAGTCGATGATGTGTATAGGATACTCCACAAATAATGAAATGACATCTAACTCAACATACTCTGGATAAAATGTATGATATGGGTCATCATGATAATAGGGAAGATGTGAAAATGGTAGAAATTGTGCATGGAATGGTACCTTTGATGTATTTAAAATTGATAGGCTACATGCCTAACTCTTTCCAAAATCTCAAATAGATTGACATAACTAGGAGTCAGCTTCACTTGCCTCTCTATCTATCTATTCCAAAGCCTGGGTGATAATAGTAAGAAAACACTATCCCCAACCTATAACCCTAGAGGTTGTCGATGTCGATCACCATATGATTTACTTATAAACTGAGCAATACATATAGATCTTTTTATTAGCTGAACCTACTCTAAAGTCTCCTATATGAGAAGATAACTTAGTAGCATTGCATATCTTTCCTCTAGTCATCACATGGGTGAACGAAATGGCCTACCATACAAGGCCTCAAAAGGATCCATCTGAATTTTCTCCTGAAATAAATTTTTATAGGAGGACCCAATGAGAGGGATATGCTTCTCCCAATAACTATTGATATCAAGGAATCATTCAAGGAGAATGTCACATAAAACATGTATCATCTGTTCTAACTGAGCATTGGCCTAAGGGTGAAAGGATGTTCTCAGAATCACATGTGTTACCCATAGCAATCTACATCCCCTACTAGAACCATGATATGATGTTATTGCCCCTATCTTAAGGGATAGTATAAGGGACCCCATATATTCAAATGTTCTCATAGAAAAATTATCATCTTATCTAAGAAACTGATAATGCATCCCAGATGTTCAATAACTGGGCTACATTTGGAAGTCATGAAATGAATTCCCATACAATGTTTCTACCTCTAGGAGACCTCACAAATCCAACTACAAAGACCACAAAATCGTCTTCCAATTTCCATTGTAGGAGTAGAAGTAGTTATAAAAATTCTATAGGTTTCTGGTAATCCACCTTCACCTATTTACAGGTGGAACTCCTAGTGATCAAACCTTCTATATGATGTTTTATCCGAGGTAACCAATACAAACATCATATTTGTTGATAAATTTTAGAGATTCTTGAATGGCTGTCAAACTAGGAATAATTGGAATTGTGAATCAGTTCCTCTCTTATACCAGTAGGAACCCATACACAACCATATATACATTATATTTCATCTCCATCCACAGACAAATCCAAAAGGGGTCCTGACCAGAAATTATCTCATGGAGATTCTGGCCTTTAGGAGTTGAAAATTTTCTAATCTTTGACCTCTCAAGGAATAAGAGGTATTTTTCATGTATGAAATTTAAGACTACTTATAACTATCATAAAACTCTAAATGAATCATGGAAAAGAGGGCATAAATTTCCAATCATCATAGGGTTCTTATATGGCATGTGACTATGTTTGTCAATTTAGCATATCAACTACTATATTTCCATTTCCAGGATTGTAGGAAAGATCAAGATCAATGTATTGAAGATATTTTACCCATCTATGTTGTTTGATATTTATGTCACACTCTATAAAGATATATTTTAGTCTCTTGGGGTCTTTATACCCCAAAAATATCTTACCCAACATGTAGTGTCGCTAGCAATGTAAGGCATGGACAACTGTTGATAGGTAAAGGCCATGTGTCGAGTAATTTCTCTCATTATCCTCAATTTACAAGATCCATATGCAATGAATTTGTCCGTATCCATCAGGATTGCACTGAATCTAATGTTTGATGCCTCAAATAACAGTGTATAGCCCCGGCCAGGCTCTAGCAGTATCAGAATCGGTCTTAAGAAAATAATTTCTTTCAACTCTTGGAAGGAATTCTATCAATGTTATAACCATAGGAACTTGAAATCCTTATTTTTAAGACTAGTATAATGTGAATAAAGGAATGAGAATTCAGATATGAAATATTTTTAGTATACATCTTTCCCCAAGAAATACCATATGTCAATCATGTTATTGGGGTACTCCCATGACACCATATACTCATCTTCTCTGTGTCAAATAATTCTCTCGATTATAATATAACAATACCTTCTAATTGAACATTTTTGATCCCTAAGTGGAACTTATCAAGAATTTATTAAATAATATTATCTCTCAGTGTTCTCATAATGTTCTTAAGGATCTTATAAAGGTTTCTACGAGTGTGAAAAATACACCAAGATTTTGTCAAAATACCATCATAAAGGAATAATTAATGGGGTGGAACACCCTATTCATTGAATCCATATAAAAAGAGGTAATTTTCATAATACAAAATGTAATAACAAGATAATCATTCAAACCATACAATCTATGAAACCTTATATTACATTTTTCCTTTGGCCTGACTCAGACATGATGATAGCCCGATATTTGTTCAATCCTTGAAAACACATATATCGTTAGATCTAGACAAACATATCATCTATTTGAGTCATTGAATACTATCTTTTCGTAGAAATAAGGTTCAATAATCTATAATCCACACATTATTGATGGTTTATATCATCCTTCATGACAAAAATAAGGGGTGAACCCCAAGAGGATGTTCTAGGATGTATAAAACCCTTGCCCTCTAAGACATCCACCTATCCCTTAATCTCCAAGAGCTTAGTAGGTTCTCTCTAGAATAGATGACTGTATACAAGAGGTTCTCCTAGAATAATCTCAATCGTAAAATATACCACTCTCTTAGTATTTAAACTAGTAAAATAACCAGAAATACATCCCTAAAATGATCCACTACAAAATGAAAAATTCTAGGTGTACCCATGTTCCTACATGAATAAACTATGAATATGGGTGGTCACTCCACCTATCCCATGATGATCTAGTCCATCTCTACTATCTTATACATCCCACTCACCTTTTTATAGAAAGTTTCTTCCCTCTAGTGATGTAAAGTATACTCTATGATGATTTTAGTCTACAAAGGAAGCATATGAGGCTAACCAATCCATTCTACAAATGAAATATAATCATGTAATATCAAGATAAAAAAATTATCACAAGAAAGGGTAACATCCTACAACAAGCGTATACTCCCTTCATTAAAATATTCCCACTTACCTTACTCCTAACAGTGTATCCAAAATCATTGCAAGATAGTAATACTAAATTTAAAACTCAATAATTTCCCTGATTGATAATGAAATTAAGGAGTGTGAATAACCGGTATCAAAAAAAAGATACTATATTGGAGGATACTATAACAGTATCATGTACTATAGACAGTACTACAATCTGATCCTTGGGTATTGGATCTTAATCCTGGAACTGACTTGAACCATTTCCCTATGCTACAATTAGACTACCCTGAGTGTGGCTGCTCTACTAGCACTGATGATCTGTAGTCCAGCTACAACATCTACTACCTCTTCCTTGGAAAGTACTTCCAATTCTACCCCAACATCCAACCTAATGTGGTATAATTGAACCTTCCCCGATGGTGGAGATGGGGTGGTTCCTCTTTTACTAGGATTAGATGGAAATTTCTGACAAAATCTCTAAAGAGGTCCCATATAGTAGAAATAATGGCACTCCATAAAGCCCCTATCACACTAAAGCTTCAGATTCTCCATTTCTCTACATTGATGGCCTACAAAAGATCTTCCTATATGGTTACTATGATCTCCATGACTCTAACGTGATACCTCGAATAAATGATTCCTTGTTATAGAATAACTGTTATAATTCCTCGTCCTTTATCCTCTATTCCCAGTACTACCATCTTCCCCTAGGATGTTCTCAGTGGTAAGAGACTAAATGAAAATCTTAGAGAATGTAAGTAGGTGAACGACATTCACCTGAGTACAAAAGGCATAATGGATCTTATCCCCGATATGTATCGAATATGAAATATCATCACCATCTAAAAATGATGTAGAGATCAATAACTCAGTAAAATTGATTGAATACTCCATGACTGACATAGAACCCTACAGTAGACACAAAAACTATGTCTTGATCAGCCCTTAACATTTGATGAAATAAGTGATCATATAAACTAGTCTAAAATTCATCCCAAATCATTCCTTGATGGTAACTAGATAGAGTAATTACGTACCACTAGTGCTTGTACAAGTCACAAAGAATATAGGTATCAATAATGACCCTCCACTCTAGAGGCATCTAGAGATTCTAATTGATAGATAGGGTGGCCTCCATCTGAGACTCAAAAGCCAGTGGGCTTCCATTCTCTAAGAATGTTTTAGGATACTGCTAATTGAACTTACATTTTAGAATATCAATTGTAGAAACAGGTTACCGAAAACCATGCATGGACTGCATCAGATGTAGGAAACTCTCATGAACTTGTGCTTCAGGTGGTTATTCATGTGGCACACCCATTGTCAAGACTGGTGGCTAAGGGCCCACATAATCTATTTTATGGTCATCTCCACCCTCTTGGTGTGGAACACGATGACATTATAAAGAGATAGATCTAAATATTCAAAAATAATAATATTAGAACAATCTTAATGATGATTGAAACACTATATGAATAAGAACATAAACAAATGACTCAATTCCAAAGGTATAGTACCCCAAAAACCCACTTAAAAAGTTGGGTATTGATATTTTCTAATTTTTAAAAGAATAAGGGTTCCAGTAAATGAAGGGGATTGATTTCACCTTGCCTATTTATTTACTAGAATCCACTTCATTTTATAAGTCATGTTTTTAAATTTCCAATTTCATTTTCTTATAATCATATATAAATTTTTAAATAAAATGGATTTTCATTCCTAATGAATCAAATCCCATACACCTTATCACTAAAATTGACACCAATTTAATTTCAATCAAACATTGTCTATATTCAGTCTTATAATGTGATGTCTTTTCTATGATGGATTGCCTCATTAAACCACCCATTACAACCCATGGTGGCCAATGAACCTCATGAAATGAAACTTGAAATCACTCAATCACTACCCAAGAGTTTCACACACACATATATAAACAGGTTTCACTCACCAATCACAAAAAAATAAAATGAATTGAAATAAGTGAAATGAACATGTATGGAATGGCATATGTATGCCATGTGAATTTTATATGCCTATGATGATGCATGTAATAATGATCCTTTACCTCATATAATTATTGTAGAGATAAAGTTAAATCCTCAATTAGGATAATAATAATAACTAAAAAATAACATGTGCATCACCCAAGGGTGAAATAATATCCATTTTCAAAGGAAAAAATTGAACAACAAATATTGTTCACGAAACTAAATATTTACCCCCAAAAAGGGTTATCTATACACAAGAATGGATTGTTACCATGTTCCAATGTGTTCTCAATATCAAATATATTTTATCAAAAAAAATCAAATAATTGAACCACTCTAATACCACATTGTGACATCCCAGACTCAAATTCCACTCAGAGGTACCTTGAGCCTAGTTGTCCACTTGTCCTCAAGTGTATGTCCCCAAATTCCATATTTTTCTTACTATTATTGATAGTATAGGGAGTTCATGTATGGAGACTATGTCCTTGTTCATCTACTGTAACACCATGGATAAATATAAAATGTTAAATAGTATATGCAATGTACAAAAATAAATTCAAAAATTTAATAAATTGAAAATAATCAACTATAAATTGAAGATGAATAATATACAAAAATATTATACGTTTCATGTCCTTATAAAATTAGAAAAGAAGGATAAATGGAATCAAAAAATACATGTTATAGAAAAGAATCAAAAATAAATATAAAAAACATCTAGCATCCCAATCTATAGCTCGATAATCTTCCAAAAAAATCACCATATGAAAGTAAGAAATTTCTTTTTTCTAAAGTATGATGATTCACTTTGTCAAGAACTACATACATGTAATGGTCCTAGGTACAAATAAATTCTCAAATTTGGTGTGAGATAAATCTAATTAGGCCACCACCAACTGCATCTATTACAAAAAACATGTGTAATATAAACTAAAATTGTTCAACCATGTAAATGAAAAATCAAATCAATATAATAATGTAAATACCCAAGAACATGCTTCATCCTTGGCTGGTGTCTTCACATTTAACCATTTAATTTAATAATTATGTTCCCGTTTACATAGTAACTCCTGTGAGGTATAACCAACACTGACATTACAACATGATAAAAATAATGATAAAGGATACATTATATAATCAGGCATCCAAGATGATGATAATAATTAAGAGGATCCAATTTAATAACAAGTGATACCTTGACCTCATGGGTCGATCCAACTCAGTAATAATATGTATCATAAGTAATGGGGTAAGACTGTAATAAAAGGGGCATCAACCAAGAAATTACACAATTATAATTCAAACTGAGCCCACAAAATTCATCCAAGGTAAATATGTATATGAAATGAATAGTCCCAAGGGAACATCCAAAGTGCCTCATGTTTGTAAAAGTCATGCTAGATCCAAGAAGTGTGTCAAAGGTATCCTATAATTATAATGGAGGGATCCTATTGTGTCATACTGGGCATCCAAAATTAGACAAAGATTGGGTTTAAAGGTGGTTCTCACCCATGGAAACAAGAATTATTGAATCAGAATGGCGTCCAAGAGTTTTCAAGTCATTCCCTCAAGAATTGAACATCATGTCGATTTTGAAAAATCCATTAATAATGAATTGGTCCATATTCAATAGGAACCATATACTTGATTCATTAAATTAATTATTCTTTGTAATACTCATTCCATTTAATAACTCATTTGGTTCAAGTTGTTTTCTTCAATTAGTGTGAAAATGATAATAGAGAATATAACAATTTATTGGTCCATTTTTTTCATAACTAATTCATTAGGTTCACTATTATACCTTCCATTATGCATGAAAATTTTTTCTATGGGAATAAAAATGAACCACTTAATTACATTCATTTAAATTTTCCCATTCATATACATAGTATAATGTCTAATTAATGCCTTAAAATTTAATTAATTAATTATAACACTTACCATAGAGGGGTTAATTGATATCATCACATTTAATAACTATTAATAATTTATAGATATTATTACACACTTACCTATGTAAATTTAATGTCAAAATACACCCTAATGGTGGTGCAAATAGGCTTAACAATCTACTAAAAGTATAATTAAAGAAAACATCCTACTTGGGGTGGTCTGATTTAAGGATGTGACCTCCAATGATGGATAACATGTATAACAAGGGACTTATAATACGATTCCAATGACTTTTATCAATGAATATGAATTTAATATTTCACAACCGATGAAATTGGTGCACACACAAAGAACACTTTATAAAAATGAAAAACTTAAGGTATGAGTTATATACCATCTACATTAATCTCACAAGACTCCACTCATTTAATATATGCCTTTAGTTTGGTCCGAATTGGATGAAATCTAATGAAAGGATAAACACCCTAAAAATATGGTATATTAACCTGCACCTCAATTACATTTTTGAGGAGAAGATAAACCAAGAATGAATAAATTTGAATTTATATTATACTGAGAGGAATCCAATAAGAAAAACGGTGCATCATTCACAATCTAGAATAAAGATATATGAAAGATCCTAGTTTAGGCTTGAATAGGGCTCACCAATGGGAGGATAAGATGTCCACAACTTGGGGAAATATAAAAACAAGATAGAGGATCAAACATTAAACTCATAAAGGTAAAAATTTTCGTTTTACCCAAAATATATAGGTAACATGGTATGGCCAAAAAATTACCTAAAATGTGCACCAATTTTGCACCTCCCACTGCTCAAGGAGGTAACACACATTGTTAGTCTACATGGTTATAGAGATCATGTGAATCACATATTCTCAAAACATCATACATTTCACAGGGGAATGTGACCCCTAGAATCGAATAATGAAAAACTGTGGACTATATCTCACATGATTTTCCATCCCCACATGGTTTGGAGAAACTGTGTGAGCTGGGTTGCATGATTTTTAATAAATGTGTTTGCCAATAATTTTCTCCAATGATTGAGTTTTTGAGCTCCAAATAATCCTTGAACACTCCCATAAACTTTTTAACCTAATTATGAATCTGTATTATGTCCAAAATAAAGAATTATATCAACATTAAAAGGATCCATTCTTGAAATTAAAATTGGGATAATACATTTTTAAGTGGATTTTTTGTCTTCCTCAATGATTAGGCTTTATTTAATTAATTGGGGTTTTAACTTGGAATCTAAGTATTAAAACATTTTGGGATGATATATTTAGAGATGGAATGGGGTATTAATAGTGGTTATGGTTTGTAGGATATTGTTAGAGAAAGGTCAGGGTGACCTACTACTAAATTTTGACAAACAACAGTAGGTCCCAACGTGACGCATGAGGTTTCACCATATGATGATGATTGGTTTTTGGAGAAGGACCTCATCCTAAAGGTAGTTACACCCAAAAAAATTGGTTTTTTATGCCAGAGGTTTTCCAAGGGTTTTTTCCACTTATTAGTTCTATCCAAAAAGGGATAGTGGTTATTGGAATTGTCAACTGCCTGGAAAACCTACGCCACTACCCTAGGGGCATCATGATTATGGAGGTCAAAGGCATCTCATGGCATGACCCTCCTGGTCAAACCAAGACAGATGACTTTTTGGGTTTTTTAATCCAGGTCAGACCCATTATTTTTTGTTCATTTTTTATATTATTTTCATGGAAACAGGCGTTGGGTAGTGGACATATTTCCATATATCCCCAACCTTATCATAATTTGATCCCCCATATATGTGAATGGTTATTGTGGTGTTTCTAGGGTGGATTTAATGTATGATTTCCTCTTCTTCCTATTATATTTATTCTCATTTATATCCACTAAATTTATTTGACTTCATTTAGGGTATGTCAGTGATTGCAACTATAGTATAGTGTAAATTGTTTTTTCTAATGGGACATTCATGTTTTGTGGTTATAGGTGGTCCTTAAGGATGACCACTAAGGGATTCAAGTGATTTTTTTGTAATGATGATGCCCAGTGAGTTTGAAAACATTTACACGTATTTGGATTATTTAAAATAATTAATTATTAATTATTCTAATTCATTGTTTATGTTTGATAGAACAAGACAGTTTCTCTAGTGGTGGTACAATGTTGAACCTGGCATGGCCATGATTTCCATATGGATAGTATAGGCTTGGTGAAGATGCTAACTCTGTTTTAGAAATATTTGGACCCTTTTATACATGCTATTATGTTTTTATGAATAATTTCCTTAAATAACTATGTTTCATGGGTTTGGGTAGAGAATGTTGGGACTAATAATTCCATATGTATAAGAAGAAGATTGTTGGCCGCTTAAGCTTGTAAGAAGTTATCTTCAGTATATGATTAGTTATATAATCCCATAGTGACTATGTCACCATAGGGAAAGAATTTAAATTGAGATAATGGAAGAAGTTTTGTAGGTCTAGGTGTATGAGTGGTGATTCAGGTAACCTAGGACAGATTCCGTATGGATATTCGTGTATGTATAACAACCTTAACCTAATTGGGAAGATATGTCAAGTGCTTATATATCGTTAGAATTATTAGTGGAAGCATCTTCAGAGTGGGTTTTTTCCATAGTATTTATTGTGGGTATGACATGGCCCTCAAGATAAGTCGAGGTTTCAGGGAGATGAGATTCCTCTAAGTAAAGAGTCGATTATCCTCTCCTAGGATTTGTGAGAAAAGACCAATGTGTCTGTCATGAGAGATTTTTGATCTATAGTATTTGGTTTCCATGGGTTATGTAGTGAGGCATTATGGGATGGTCCCATGTAAGAAGTACCTTCAGTGATAAGGGGATTAGATGAAGCTATACTGGGATTTTAGATCTTGATCAATGCATCTTTTTGGTAGTGGTGCCCCTGATGGGTGATGTTTGTCATATGGTATCAGAAAATAGGGATTTTTATGGGTGAAGATGACCTAATGGATTACCAAATGGGATATAATAGGAAAACATTGAAAAAATGGGCTTGGTCACAAGTTACTAGAACTATGGTATAAGATACAATGTTATGTAATGAGTTACAGGCCATGTGTGTTAATTATTTCACATAATTATATATTATTTTCATTGGTTAATGACCTAGTTAAGTATAGGTATCTTAATTTATGGCCCACCATGAGTGATATGGAAAGGAATACACTGTCATTGGTGATATTAAGTCAACACGTACCTAAATACCCTCCCCTTTAGAGGTGTGTGTCATGGTTTTGGATGTTTTGTTAAGTGATAAGGATTACTTCTTTGTAATGGACCTCCCTGATTGATAATTTTAGGTTATGGTATGACCTGGTATGTGGATGATGGACTCTACCATGATTGATAATATACTAGGTCCTTATATGGATGATTGATCATACCATATTCCTTTATACAGTGGGTTAATCTCTTGTACAATAGCTACAATTATATTTGATGTACATGAATAGGAGTTGGATGATTCCCTACCCTATGTCTTTGAGTATATGATGGGTATTGGTTAATATTTAATTAGAAAATAATGAGATTCCAATATGTGAAGATGTATAGATGACTAGCTATCATGGTATCATGGTTAACATATAGTTACCTTGTATGTTGTGAGTAATTATTTCTTATTTAGAACATGACTTCGAGTTCACTTTTATTGAATGTTTATTTTCTTCCATCCCTTTATGTATTGAATGGTGTATTCTAGGAGAAATTATTAAGACCCAACTGAGATGTATTTCATAAACCATGCACTTGAAGCTTGTTATACATGTAAACCGTATGTTTTTTTGAGTTGAAGAGTAGTTTATATTTTGGATCCTGGTGCGGTAGCCCAATGGATATTTGGATATTGGATTGTTGAGGTAGAAGGATTGAAGTAGGGCTCCCATATATTTTTTTATTTTTTATTACATATATGACTGGGCCTTTGAGTGATCAGTTGATGTATGATGTAATGACCATTAATATTATTTATATAATTTCAATTCTATATAGCATTAGAGTTATTTGATTATGCATATTTTCTATATTATATATATATATATATTATATTTTACAATGTTTTTTAACTCTTATTTGAGGTCATAGACTACTAAATACCTGGATTAATCCCACAAAGCAGTTTCGGAACCTATGGTATACATGGATGCCGACCTAACATCATGTAGTGCTCCAATTTAGAGAACTATGGGGTGGATGTGATTCTATGGCATTACAATATATCATGAGATATTTTATTTTTATATTATTATTTTGGGAGATGAAACACAAGTGGTCTAGGAATGTGTTAGAGCTTGTAAGGGACCTCAGAATGGTTCATCATGAACACCTTTCCAAGATAAATTCTATGTTACTATGGAAATAAGATTTCAATTTTTTTGTTTTTCAATTTTATGGTCGAGGTGTTTAACTAAATGTGTTGATTTATTGGTGGATATTATTTATAGTTTTGTCTCATATCCTATCATGACCCTACCCTAGTTCATTGAGAAAAATAGACAGACCATGTGGTTATGTGACCTCATGCATGCCTCCACTTCTGTGAGAGGCTTTCATATGGAATTGAGGGTATAAGGTGTGATAGTTTGTAGACTATACCCTCGTATCAGAGTAGTAATAATAGGGGAGAATAAACTAAAAAACAATCACAATATTAAACATTACATTATCTTGAATAAAAAATAAACATAATTATTCAATAATAAATGATGAAACACAACACACAATCCTAAAATATTGACCTCCCATTGGACCAATACCATATAATAAATAAAATTAAGGGGAAAATTTCATTGAGTCTCTATTATATCATTGGGAATCACCTCATTCCAGTCTCCAATCCGTTGTTAGATATCTTGTTCGATCAAGAATCTCTAAGCCTCCTCCCAACCTGAACCTATGAACAATAAATGATGTTAGGATACCCAAGTTTAATGGTTAACTAAGAAGTTTGTCATAACATAACCCAACAAGGGACTAAAATTGAGGTCTAGTACATAGCTATTAAATGAAATGAAATGTTCATGTGATATACTTAGAAGAATAAATGAATAACTTCATATACATAAATAAATACAAGCATCAATTCAAGGAGTCTAATATAATATTAAAGTCCAATAATATCTACTTTGGAAATTTCCAAACATATATGTTAGTTATACAAAATTCATGAGTACATTAAATGACCACACCAAATCTAAAGACTAAGTCCAATGTCCCCCAATAGTATAATAATGGGAACAACATATCCAAGGAAAAATTCCCATGGTCACCCAACAATGTATAATCCTAGGGATACCAGATCCATAGAACCACATCCAATGTCCCATAAGATTTTCTTAATAGGAATAAAATATCTCTACAATAACATTAGAGTCTTCTGAAAATATATCAATAATAGTTATACCAGATCTCTAGAATCACATTAGGTTCCCCCAATAATATAATAATAAACTGCCTTTCAGAACCCTAGATTTATATATGGTTCCCCCAAGAATATAACATTAATGTACATACAAGATCTCTAGAATCACATAGGGGTACCCTAATAATTAAATTAAAATGAAACCCCGCCTCTAATGAATTACATCAAGGTACACCGATAACAATAATAATTATTATAATAAGAATAATAAAAGTGATGAAAACCAAAAAAACACAACAATAACCATATTTTTTAAATTTCTTTACTTCTATTTTCAACATGGAACTCAAATCTTTGACCTTATATAACAACCTAAGAATATTTGGAAAATAAAAAAATCATTATCTAATGCTTTTCCAAGTACATCTCCCATCACTCATGTATAATATTCTCCTTAGTTAAAACCCTACACAATGTGTTCATACTAAACTATCATTACTCCAAACCTATATGAAATTTAAAAGGTTCCTATATAGAACTTATATGTTCATTAACTTCATTCGTGAATCATATATACAAGTTCTCTAAATCATTATATAATCAACTTAGTCCCACTCGGGCCTATTATTCATGTTCATTACATAACCCTATGGAAGGGGGGCATATTGAAACCTATTAGGTGCATCACACTCACAATATCATTTATCTAGAACCTCTCACGGGATCCATGTATCTCAATATAAAAAATTAAAATTTACTTACATCCATGAGCCATCGGGATCTATAGATAGTGTACATGGGTCTGCTATGGCGGTTGAAACTTTTTTCTTCCAATGTTTTTGAATTATTATCAATGTAAAAAATTTAAATCACACTCCCTACCCTCGAAGGTCATAATGTTGTCTAGTGTACATGGGTCTTTCGTGGCCCATGAAATTCTAGGAATTTAATATTCTAGAATTTATTTCAATTAATAAATTTAATTTAAATAAAAATATTCACAAATTCAAGTGTCAATAAATAATAGAGCTGTGCCCATATATAATATTTCATAACTAACCATAAATAGTTTTTATAAAAAACATTAAACTTCTCAGGGACTACATACCTCAATTTCATGACATTTTCTTCTTTAAATTATTTTGAATGGTATCAATAAAACACAACCAAGTCTATTTGTCCATATTCTAAAACCCCAAGTCCCTATCTCTCACAATTAAAACAAAGTTAATTATTTATAATAAATGTACTGTTAATTAAAAAATTTAAAGTTATTTAATCCATATAATTTAATTATTCATAAATGCCTAATTAATTATAGATCGATCATTTCACACTGGAACCCCATCCAACCAAACAAAGAATGTCCCCAAAAAATCTGAGGGGTCCTTTCATAAAAAATCCATATCCCACAACACTAAAATAATGATCAATTTAATTAAATATCATCAAAAAAATTAATTGAAATCAGTATTATTGATTACCTCTATATAAATTTCACGATAAGCCTTTTATATAAAATCTTGTTTCCTAATCTATATTAGACAAGAAAAATATCTATATTATAGGGTGCTATTGTTTTATATTTTATCCAAATACACCTAAATCACAATGAAATATCATATAGAAACATACCTCTGCTTAAATGATTTGTGTGAGGTTGAATATATCCTCTCGAGACAACCTTTATGAAACCATAAACAAATCATCATCAATAGTATTGATTTCCACCATGATCCAGTCCAAATCATTATATATCCTTTTCAAAACTCAAGAAAAAACATAGTGTTAAAAAAATAGAGGAATAATGAGTGAATATTTGGTTATCATATATAGTTTTCATCATCTGAATTTCATAAGATTCACCACAGGACAATTGGAATCAATATAGAAATAATAAGGGAGGAGTTAGCCAAATATTCCAACTCAAAAACCCTAATTGATAACTCCTAAGGCATCACCCCTATAAGTGAACTGAAATTCCCACATTATAAATTATCCCCAAAATACCGAATAGTCTACAGCCTAATATTACTAGATATCTAGGGATCCCAAGTAACATCCTATGATATATCATAGTATATCACTGATCCTTTACAAATCTATCATCTAGTTAGTGATTGTTGTAATGGATCATGGGATACTAACCATCCCACTAGTGATTCGGTGGCTACTATATTCTCCCAGAAACATTGTATAGTCCTATAATTATTTCTCGAGGTCCTAGATCCCATTCAAACCTCATTGTTTATCAAAATCCATAATGTTGGGATGCTTAAACACTTAGAATATAATTCTGATTTTTAGTTTTCAAATTAAATCATCAACTAAATTTAAAATTCATTTTCCTAATGATTTTATTAATGCACCTAGAAACATGGTATTAATACCTCCCCACCATATCAGTTATCATCCCAGAGAATCATATTCAACAATTCATACAATTCACTTGAATGAAATTAGCCTCAAATTCGTGATTTTTCTATAGTTTTATATCATAAAATATTAGATGATATTTCAGGGAATAACTCCAAAAAAGGCACCCAATCATTAAATTATGAAGAGGTGCCTAAAATGATTCCAAAATGTCAAGATGAGTTCTTAAATAACACCTTCTCTTGAAGATAAATCAACTTTTCATCACCCAATACACAAATCAACCGATATTGATCCATACTATCGTGATACCCTCCATAATATTTTCTTATTGAAACAAATAATTGGTTTTCTGACAATTATCTTGATAGTGTTTCTTCATTTACAAACCAATACACACATGAAAACCTTGATCATACACTGATAAAAATTATTACTCCAAAATTAAAATCAAAAATTAATTATTCTCTCATATTTGAGAAATGATCCAAATATTCCTACTTTTCCCACAAAAATCCAATAACAAATTTCAAAGAACTTATATTTTACCAGATATAATGTATCTGATGTTTCTTCCAATATGCTTCATCTAATATCTTTCAAAAGAATTGGTAAAACATAATATCACTGATTTATCCCAAAACACTATACTTTAAAAACACATCGTTAATAAAGAAACATGATCATAATGGCTTAAATATTACATCATCAAATGTTCATCCAAATACGTACATTGTAGTATTCCCCTAACTTCTAGTGTAAATTCATGATCGGATCCTAAACCCACAAAATTCTTCTTCTTATCCTACAGAGATATTTATGCATCACTATACCTAATCAGGCTTGATTTATTTAAATATTTATTTATCCATATGTTTAATTACAAAATACATCACATGTTATATCAAAATATCATGTGCATAATTAATAATGGAATCCAATATTTTCTAATTTCTCTAATATCTCGTAAAAAATCCACATCAATCATCCAATATATGGTATCACTACATAAATGACCTTTACATCATGAGATTCACTTCCATATGAATGATATAACTTTTCTCACCACTAGAGTAAAGACATTTTCACTCTATCAATCAAATATTTTGATCCCCAATGCCCATGCTTAGTCCTCTATTAAATGAGATAACTATACATTGATGATCTAGTAATTTCCATGTTCCAACATAATATATCAATTACTACTCATTTTTGGTTCGCAAAAAAATATTCACTAGAATTCTCTGAAATTCCATCGATAATTAGATCACACCCAATAATTATTAATGGTGTGATCCCCATAATAAAAATTTTATTATACTTCTCCCTGAGCATAACCAAAATAGTTATGATCAAAACATGCAAGATTACCCTCCCAAACCATGCTCACCTCTATTAAAACCATAAAACATATCACCTAGTGTCATAATGTCCAAAAAAAGGCACCTCATATTCTTATCAAAATCACGATCCAATTATTAAGAAAATCCTTAGAAAATATGGTTTTTCATGATTACATCAAAATTCCCAAGGCCACAATCCCCCTAGAATTTAACAATTTATACCACTCATTGGATCACACACATCCAATCACTAATTAGTTTTAGAATATGATGGGATTATACTCACATATCAACCAACCACATTATTTGACTCATAATACAATTAGTATCATGTTATTAAACCCCAAATCCTGCACCTAATTACAAAGCATGCACTTGGCATATCGCTCACAATTATTCTAATGTACTCTAGGTAATGCACTTTTAAATACATAAATTTACACACTACATTCCTCTTACAAGACCACCCTTAGATAAGGGATTCATTTAATAAATCACATGCATCCTACAATACTTCCACAAAACTCGTGATGGTGTATATGATGTATATTGGTCCATGTATCCTAAAAAACCTATCCTTGAATTATCACTTCTATAATTAATTAAACAGATCCTAAAGTTATCATCATTGTAAAAATTTATTAAGCATAACATTCATATACCATATATAAGGTAAAACCTCATAGAAACAATAATTTTAACTTTAATTACCTACGTATGATTCCCACCTATGAGGAACTCATATTCTCATGATAACCCCTTTCTCAAGATACACTTGAATTTACCATTTCAAATATTGTTAAAGAAATTTCCCACATAAAAATTACATAATTAGAATTACAAGGTCTTGATCGAGTCTATAGATACTGATCCCTCTGTCATAAACTTTATGTCACATATAATGTTTGTCTTATCTATATGTAACACTTCTTTCTTACCAACTTAACTTCGCACAAAAACTCCTAACCAAATACCCACTTTAGATCATCTATGATTAAAAACATATTAGGAATCAAATTATAATTCATCTTAATATGACGAAACTAATTCTCATTTAGCATCCACAAATGTGACTACCCCCATGAGAATTAGAATCTCAAGATTTTCTTCACTCGGCCATGGAATATGGAATCACCCTATAAATGGTCACAATCTAAACAATAATCCCCCCACATGAACACACACATATATATACATATAGATATAGAAACACACACACACAAATAAAAATTAATCTTTTTAGATGGTCTATTTAGATTAACTATACTTTGTTAGTCACATGGGTTAGCTATTTAAAATTAAAATTTGAAAATTGAATTTACTCACTAGGGATTATGACAAGAGAACCTAGATCCTTTACCAACACATCAAGGATCTCTATTTTATCACACTTAGGGACTGTATTATGGTCATTTTCAAGTAAAAAATTATAGATCTAGGTGGTCATTCATCAGAACAAGACTATTTTATGTTCAATTTTTAATAAAATCACACACAAATACAAATTTTTCATGTGTACCCTACATGAGGAATATGATACGTTCACACATTTATTTAAAATGGGACATGATTCAATGCATAAAAATGGTTAACTTTATAATGGACCAATATCCGAAATTCCATAAAAAATCTTAAATTGAAACATCATGTGCATCACAAGAGATGAAATTAGTCAGCCATGACATTAAGAATCACATAAATAAATCATAATCCACTGGTAACAAGTATGTATCACTATGAATGGTTTCATAATTATAAAAGATTTAAATGAATAAAAAGGTATAAAAAATTCCAATATCACCCCTCTACTAACTCCTCAAAACAAGAAAACAAGATAGGCTCTGGTTCCACTTTGTAACTTCCTCTCGTTTGTTCACTAGGAATAGTAATCAGACCAAGATCTATGTGAGCTTAGGGTTGCCTCTTAGTATGCTAGAGGCAGATGACTAGTAGGAGGGGTGTATGGTGGGATAGTGGGGAGACTCAACCCTCAAATTAAAGTAGAAATAATACAATAAAATACAAAACAAAATCCATAATAGTAAACATTAGATTATGAAAAAGAATAAATAAACATATGTTTTCTATTTTAAATGATTAAATGTATCATATAGTTATACAAAAATTGTAGTCCACTAGATTGGTATCATATATGAATAAAAGTAATGTGAAAAGCTAACTAAGTATATAGTACATCCCCCACCTCACATAATTCTGGTATCTAATCCCATTCAATCTCTCTAGCTCTATCATACTATTATAGTACTATACACAACCTAAACTTATAAGTAGTAAAGGATTTTATTGTACCCAAATGCAGTGGACACCACAGTAAGGTGTGAGTATATAAATTATCAAGGTACATCCAACATGGTCTCATAAATAACAATTAAATATTGTGATATGTGCATACGTAATTCTTATTTGAATAAATAATAAATATTATATACATAAATAAATAAAACTATTGATTCTAAAAGTTTGATATGATTCCCATGGTTGATCAAACCTAATGCATATACTTCCATAAGTGTCTATCATCATTACCATTTACATTAGTGTAATAAATTGGAATACTAGATTTAAGGACTAATTTCGTATTCCCACAACAATATAATAATGGGAACCCCAGCCATAATGAATAATTTGTTGAGTCGAAATGTATTTCAATGAATTATAAACTGATTTTTAAAACAAAAATACATTTCCTTAACATATATAATTTAAAAACAATTATACATCCCCTATTTTATTATTTTTGATAGGAAATTTTTTTTCTAGATAGATATTTATTAATTTACCAAATGTAATAATTTATCAAATTATAGGGAACTAGTTCTAAAAAGATTGGATTGATATTTATGGATGAAGTTTTACTAAATTATCAACTTTAAAATATAACTAAGTCCAATATTATGATGTTATATTTAGACTTTTATACAAATATGTTTCATATATAAGAAAACATGTTTTCCAAATAGACATTTCTTTAACTCCTTCATATGGAGATATATAATTTTTTTAGGCGAACAAATTCATTTCACTGGACAAAAAAATTAATTAGAATATGATGGTATATACTCATATGAGAAATTGAAAAACGATATATACTTTTAAGGAAGTGTTTTTCTTGAATAAATTACAATGACCTCCAACTTTACTAGAATACGATTGGTAGAACATTTCTTATAAGTAGGAGCGGTTATCAAAGAATAGGAAGATATCATTGTTTCATCTCTAGAGATCTAAGGATTTTTTTTGAACCTTTTAGTAACATCTTATTAAACTCTTTTATCACATAATTTCAATTTTCATATAGTATTTATAATAATGAATCCTTTGTAAGGATGTTTTCTTAAATACTATATGATTTCTATATGTTTTAATTACCTGTAGGATCTAGTGTGATCGAGGGATTAAAGGTTAAAGATGAAATAGTCATATCAGATATAATGATCAATGGTTCATGTAGAAAGGGAAATAGAGTTATTTTGATCTTATATTCAAGGAATTCATTGATTAAGGAAGACAGACCTGACAGTTTGGTAAAAACTATGGATACCCAATGTCTAGGTGATAAACCTCATACATTATAATGGCTCAACTGTGAATCGTTATTTCTTGATGTTCTTTAAGTGGTTATTGCCATTTTATAAAGTATTTTTTACATGTTATATTTTCCACTATACAATTTTAATGAAATGTTTTACTTTTCTTAAACTTCTCTACACTATGATATTTAGAAAAACTATCTTCCAATTTATAAAATATGATTTATGGATGAGAAATCTGTCTGATATTCTATGTTAAAGAGGTTCTAAATATTTGAAATTTTATTTTATATAGTACAATTCACTCCCCCAAATTTTATTCATTTACATTCTCTTCAATCCTACATTTAGTATCATATTAGTGATAAAAATTTATATATCATGTTTTTCTTACAGAAAAATCATTCAAGAATCCTTCTATGTATAAAAATTCTGAAAAAATTTTCACAATAACATGTATCAATATAAAGAGCATGCATTTTTAAAATATGGCATGTAGAAACATTAGTACAATTAAAAATATCAATTCAAATTAAACACCAATTTTTTATGGTGTTGACTATGTGTATTTGAGGGATAGAATGAAGAAATTTTTTATCAATATCTGTGTTGCTAATTGTTTTATACATACTAGTAACTATGTAATTATAAAAAAAGAATATTCTAATTTTAACCATTAAGAAAAGTTAAAATATCAGTTGAATTACAGAGTTAGAAACATATTTTTATATTCTATTAAAAGAAATATATATACTCAAGTATCATAATGTGAACTTGTGAATATTATAAAGAAATATATAGATGTTACTCATTTCCGGGTAACCGAAGTAATTTAAACAAGAAGATTTATGTTAAGAGATAGTTATTGAAAAATTTATTTCATTCCGGGAGAATCTATTATAAATATACATCAGATATGTATGGAAATTTTAAATAGTTTAAAATATTGGGGTTATAAATATTTAATAGATTAAATTATGGTGATGAATATTATTGAAGTTATGCCTATAGAGTAGGAATTCAAAAGGACATCTCTTGGTGATACAAAACAATGAAAAAATATGAGTTTAGATGATTTAATTAGAACTCCAATAAAATATAAGGGTATATTTATGGGATTTTCCCTGAATATTAAAAATAAAAAATGATGGATTTCTTTTTCTCTATATCAAAATATTTCTATGAAAATAAGATCTTCTAAACAAAGTCTTAATATTATAAGAAGAATAATATTATAGTTGAAACTATAATTTGTTCTTCGGAAGAAAGTCAAAATGAACATCCCTATTCCGCTCATAGAATTAAGAAGATTTTTGGAAGGAAATATATTGAAAATTAGTATAAAAATTAGATATATGAAAGTGAAGAAATTTTATTCAAAGTAGATTTTTTATGAATGTAACAAACCACGAAAAATAAATTTTACATGAATAGAAAAAAAGTGTCTAAAAACTATTGAAACATAGATTTTGGGTGCCAGAGACAGTTTGTACTATAATTCTTCTGATAGTTTTAGTTAATATTAAAAGAATATTTGATTCATTTCTGAAATCATAAATGTTAATAATTTCTTCATGGTTGTGGAACTTATTGAAATAATATCAAATCATACTTTAAATTATAGTCATCCAGATTCAAAAAATAATTATATTTCTATGTATTCAAAAATAGAATCTAATTTATCTAATGGGGATGATTATTTACCAATTTTAAAATTATTATAGAAATTTGACATACTTTTACTAAAATAATATTGTAATGTTTCTAGAAAATTTGGAAATACTAAGGTTGATTTTTCCAAAATCAAATTGAGAATTTATAAACATACATCTTAAATTTTAAACCATTCTAAATAACTAGAAAAATTTAATCTTAAATAATCTATTCCTTTAAAAAAATTATTATAATTAAATCCATTACATATAAGAACAACAGAGATTTTATTTTTCAACTAAATTCTGAGATTTTCAGTGTAAATAATTTATTATTATAATTTCATTTAGTAAGGAAAATTCTGTTAACATGTACAGATATATCAACCCTTATAAGATTCTTTCTATAATCTTTTTTACCAATTCTTAAAAAAATATTCAAAAAAATATTTTTTTTCATAAAAGTGAACTTTTTTCACTAAATGACAAAGATGTGATCATTGTAATAATTAGTGTTCTTTAAAAAAAGTTCAATCCTTTTTTTAAATAATGATTATTTTTATAATGAATTATCAATTGTACAACATAGAAAATTTGAATATATATAGATTCAAAAAATAATTATGTCTAACAACCCTGGACCCAAGAAACTTTGGTTACCAAAGTTCTATGCGTTTTATTTTTAGTAAAATTATATGTGTACCAAAAATGAAATTATTCCGTATATAGATTGTAGATGTTCCAAGTATTTGACTAGGAACAAGTATTTTTAAATAAAATTATTAATATGAAAGGTGGAAAATGTACCCATTTTATAACAGTCCTGGAAAATTATATGCAATATGTAATATTCTTATTCTTGGAAAAAAAATTCAAGTGATTTATTTATTGTAGTAATTAATCAAAAACATGTGAGAAAAATCAATTATGTGATGAGGGTTATCATGTGAATTTCATGAATGATAAATGTACCAGTCAATGTTCTATTAGTAGGTATATACTTTCTACTTACAAGAATTTTAATATATATACACTAAACATAGAAGACCATAAGAGCCAATATTTAACTAGCCTCAGTGAAGTGGAAGATAAATCATTTTTTTCTTTTGATATTTATGACATTATAATTTCATAACATTAGAAAAAAATTCTAATAAATGACTAGATATAGATCTACCATACCTTGGGTTTAATTATTCAAAAGTATACAAACCTTCTTAATTTGGAAAAAAACATAATTGAAGTATTAAATCGACTATATAAGTTTCAAATATTGATGTTATATTGTTAGTGCACATGAACGTATTTGTTCTTACCCAATCTAGTGATATTTTTGGAAATTGAAATGTAAATGTATTTATTAATATCTATACTAGATAAACATGGTTATATTATCTAGAAAAAATGTATGAAGATAGATGATGATTTAATGAAATTAGACCATAGTCAAAATATAGAAAATATACCTTTGATAAATATTCCTATTAATCATTGTGTAGAATCATTAAATTTTGAATTTATAATTTTTTGTGGTAAAAAGCGAATAATACATAACTTATAATATCCTAGTAATATTAATTGAAATTATTTTTTTGTTATATTCAATAGAGTTTGTCAATATATTACAAGAACCATGTTGTGTGAATAATAAACAGCTAAATTGTTTTGGTATAAATGTGTTAGTACTGTCGGTTATACTATAAATTTGGTTTTAATATGAAATTTTATTAAAAAAAACAAAATTAATTGTGGACTGGAAGAAAACCATAACATTTATATTATATAGTTTTTTAATGTAAAGTACTCCTTTTGAATACTAAATATAATTTACAAAAAAATTCTCCAAAACCATTGATGTGATTTTTTTGTGGTTTTTACACAACTAGAAATGAATATATATTTTTAAATAAATACAAAAGTTCATTCCAAGATATAGTACATGTTAAATCTGATGAAAATAATCCTTTTGTTTTCAAACAATATCAACTCACATCTTAGAATGTTATTTCCAAAACTTAATTTTAGAATATGTTATAAAATTCATTCATTCGGGAGATCTTGAGAAATTATTTATGAAGTTCCAACCAAATAATAATTTTAAATTTTAGTTGAATAACAAATTATAACAAATAAAATAAATCAATAAAATAAATAGGAATCATCCTGCTGATAATATAATTGGTGATGTAGAATGAGTAGATAGAAATAGAAATTCCATAAGAAATGAAATTGATTAATTTTAATTTTTATCAAAATTTGAGCCTGAGACTTATGATGAATATTTTCGTAATGAATATTGGATAAAATAAATTAATGATAAACATAATTAATTTTAGAGGAATCAATATATGGATTTGGATGAACATTATAAACTTATTTATGTAATCGGTGTTAAGAGTATTTTTATAAAAAAAATATGATGAAGATGCAATATTAGTTATAAATAAAGAAATCCATTTTGAAAATGGTTACAAGAAACAAGTAGGTACAGTCAATAATGAAACATATACTCTATTAGTAATACATGATGTTATTTCTATACATATTTCATATACATAATTTCTAAATTTTTAAAAATATCAAATGCTTGTGGAGTGTTCCTTTCTTAATTGATATATAGAGGAGAAATTGTATATAGAAAACCAACCTTTTTAAAAAAATATTTACTTGAACATTTTTTCAAACATACGATGACACTATAGATACCTAAATAAGTTTATCAATCCTAGTATGATATATTGACCAAATTAAAAAATGGTTATGGTAATTTCAGATCCAACACTTTTATTAAAAGGTTTTAAGAGACTTCATAATTGATAACATAATTTTTGGATCAACTCAAAAATAATTAACAAATAACTTTTCATATATAATGAAATATGATTTTTAGATGAGTATGGTGGATAAACCCACTTTCTATTTGTTATTCAAATTTCGAAAAAAATGTACCTTTTATATCACAATATTAGTGTATAAAATATATTCTTAATAAATTTGAATATGATAATATTAAAGGAATATATATTCTTGTTGAAACCTTAAATACTTTGGATCTTTGTGAATCTAGGGAACTAGTTGATCAAAAGATTTTTATTTGAGTGATTGGTAGATTACTCAACATAATTACTAGTCTTTCATATTTAATGTTTTCAGCATTCTTATGTGCAATATATCAATAAAATAGAAAAAATTCACATCATGAAGACATATAATGAATTTTTCATTATCTTAAGGGTACTATAGATCATTTTTTTATTCCTCTTGAAATCATTTTTTTAAGAAGTTTTTCTGATGATAACTTTTGTGGATGGAAAATGGATATAAAAAGTAAATCTAAAAAATATAATTTTATAGGATAAGATTTATTTTATTAGACATTTAAAAAATACATTTTTTATAACATTTAGCTTATAAATTATAATATGTGGTATTTGGAAGTTTTTGTACTCAAGTGTTGTGGATGCAACACACACTCACTGATTTTTTTTTATTTTTTGTAAAGATTTATCTTTTTTTATAAAAATGTTCATTTTCTATAAGAAAAATTATAGAACATAATTAATGAGTATGATCATAGATATAAGACAACATTTTCTTCAGGATCACACAAAAAAGGAAATATTATTTTAAAATTCAGCAAAATAAAAGAACTAATTGTTGATATATTTATAAAATCTCTTAATTCGTATAGACAAGAAAACAATAAACATATTATAGGAATGTTCAATATAAAATGATCAATCATATATATATTATGATTAAATAACCTATTAATAGTAATTATCTCCTAAAAATAGAGGGGTGTATATGTTCTGAATTTTCTTTTTTTCAAATTTTTTTAAAAATATTTGTTTATAATTTCTTTCTGGATAAATTTTACTTAAAATAATTTTCCAAATTTAATTTTTCTTCATAACTTTTTGTTAATAAAATTTTACAATAAAATTTTTGTGAAATAATTTCATTGAATGTAAGATCTCTGTGTACATTTTTATACACAATATTCCCTTATAGAATGTCACTGGGGATAATATTTCATGCAAAATTTTCATTAATAAATTTTTCTTACAATTTTTTCTTACAAATTAATTTATTTCAAAATTATCATTACAATTTTTTTATTACAAAATTTTGAGTAAAAAGTTTTCAATGCACATTTTTTGTTATAAATATTTTGGTAAAAACATGGTTACTGAATTTTCATTATAAAATTTTGAGTGATTTTTTTTAAAAAAATATTAGACAATGTTTTTGAAAAATAAAATCATTTAATATTTATTTTATAAAAAACTCCCAAACTATTTTAAAAAAATTATGAAAATAAAAGAAGATCATATTTCTAAATAATATTTTGATAGAATATTTATAATTTCATCTATAGAAGGTAAATTTTTAAATATTTTATTTCAATCAATCTATTGTTTATTTATATTTTGTTTGAAATTATTTAAAATGTTCTGATAATTACATATTTTATTATAAAAAATCTATTTTCAGTAAAACGTTTAAAATAAATCTAAATGGAACCAAAATATAGAAAATAGATTCATCATTTTATTAAGTTGTTAATTAAAATAAGGAATTTGGATAACCATTAGATCTTTTGAAGGAGAATTTTCATTCTATAGAAACTATATATATGGGGGTGGGGTCATCTCCCACTCCTATCCACTTCCACCTGCAACCAACTCTCACACCATTAGCTTCCCTCCATCTGAACATTTTTTGGTTTCTCTAAGCTTCTAACTGAATTCATCGAATATACAAGATATATTTCTACTCATCAACCAATAAAAGAAAGCATGATTAAAAGAAGTTGATTTCATAAGAATGAATCCTTTATGAAAAGAGTAATTATTTTCCTTGAGTGGGAGTCCTTATGTGTTAATAAAGAGAATTGTTTTTGTCACACTTTGAAATTGGAAATGAATTTCAATTAATTGTTTGAATTTTTTAAAAAAGATAGTCTAAAGGTAAAATCCTTTGCGTTATTTAGTATTATGTAAAAAAATTAACATCATAGATATAGTTGGGTTAGATGAAATTTCCTTTCATAGTGTAGAAAATTTATTCAAATATATGTTTCCTAAGATATTATGATTCTTTCAGAAAGAGAATGCTAAATCATCCTTGTTTTTATCGAAGGAAAATCCAAGAAGGTATTTCATCTTGGTCCAAAAAATGTAATATTTTCAATTTCAAATCAAAATTTCTTGATCCCTAGGAATGTAGATATGTATTATCTGAGATTTAATTAGATATATGTTATTTATATCCTTCTCATTATAAGGAAATTAAGTTTGGAAAAGTATATTATCAATATGCTTGAATTTTTTAAGATAGGCTTGTTAAAATTAATTTTTATTTTGAATAAATTTTTTATCAACAAGTTTTTGATCAATTTAATGATTTTTATGAAAGTAAAAAATGTAATTATTATTTTCTTATATGAGATATATTTTATAGGTAAATAAATTATTTCTAAAATATAGTTGAAGTATGATTCATCTCAAATAAAGATTGTATAAAATAAAATAAAATATTTTTTATAAAACGTGGATAAAAACTCATTGAAAAGTTTGAAAATATTAAAGAAGTAAATAATTATCCTAAAATTCAGAGAAAAAATCCATGAAAATTTTATACGAATCCTTTATAGCTTTTTTTAAAAAAGGAGGATAATAATCCTAAGGTCCATATTATGGTTTAGATAAAACAGAATCATTATAATTTAAATAAAGGGCTTATAAAAATATTATAGAAGAAGAAAAAGAAGAATATGAATGTAGAAAATAAAAATAACAAGAATATTTATTGATATTTCCTGAAAAAAACTGAATCCATTCATTAAATAGTGAAGGATTTTACAAGTTGTAAAGCCACCATGTATTATATTATAGAATAACATCTATCCAAAATATGGAAGCTGAAATTATATATTTATCTCTGTAAAACATATTTATTGATAAATCCAATGTATTTGTTGTGGTAGTTTCAAAATAAGAGATGGATAAAGATAAGTAAGGAACTGAATATACTTCTCTAAAAGATTTTCTAGGAAAAATAGATTTAGGGAGAAATCTCAAAATTGATAATGAGTTAAAAGAATAGAATAATATTCAATAATTATCAGAAAGTCAATTAGTTTCATTGTTGGTAAATTCATTAAAGATTTATTCTTTGAAAATTCTAGAAATAATGGTTCTGAAGAAATTATTCAATAATATAGACAACTTGTTCAAGATAGAGTAGGTTTTGAAGAAACTCATCACCAATCAAATGAATAAATTGTGGACAAAATGTAGTCCAAAATTAATTACTATAATGTATGTAATGATAATTATTATGATTATAATCAATTTGAAGATTATTTTGATGAAAGTGATGATGCCTATAGTTAGTAATATGATGTAAAATATGAAATATACGTTATGGAAGTGTATCATAATTATAGTGAGAAATAAGTTTCTAGAATACAAGAATCGTCCAGGCCTCAAAGGTGTCAAATTGCATTAATTGTATATGTAACAACCCAAGGTTTTGAAAAGAAATATGGAATTAAATTTTATAATCTATCCATTAAACACAAATTTTCATCTTCTATGTTTTGAATTTCGAAAAATGGTCATCTAGAGTTATGTTCAGTAAGTCATACGGAGTCTGATAGAATAAACATGATTTTTGGTGAGTAGTAATGTACACATATGAATAGTAATATGAATAGAAATATGACCCTTGTGAATAGTAAATAATAATATTATTTTATTTTCTTAAGGAAATAAGATAATGAGATCTTAATTAGTTTTTCAATGAGAAATAAAACTAATTTCACTATAAGATTATTATTTATGGAATGAACTATTACCTTATTTAAAAATTAAATTAATAATATTTAGAAAATTATTTTTGAAAAATGGATTTCACTTTTGAATTATACACATCGAAAAATTCTAGGGGTGAATTTTTGGGATTTATCTAATATACATGAATTTTTTATGAATAGTAAAAATACAGTTTTGAGTTTTCAGTAGTTTAATGACATCATAATGATGTAATAATTAAATATAAAAGTATGGTTGACTTTTGTATAATAAATTATGACATTAGGTGTCCCAATTGGCAAAAAAATGGGCAAACACCATCGCCAATCCCATGGTTTGGAAAAAACCACTAATAAGGTGTCCCTTTGAAATTATTAAAAAATTACCTCTCTTTTTCTATAAATACCCACTCATCCATTCGTTTTCCTTCATTAAAAATCCCTCATCCTCGAATCTCTCGTGGTTTTACCTCCCTAAAAGTCCTCCCAAGGTTTCCCTAATCCCTCAAGGTCCCATCCTTCAATATCTAGGTGTTATTCTACAAGGTAATTGAATTCTTCATTCTCTTCTTCAAGTCAACACTTATTTTATGTTATCTATTTGAAATTAAATTCTCATATGTTGGGGTTTTATTTTATTAATTATTCTTAACTACCTTTTGATTTAAATATTATTAGATACACTTTTTTTCTAATCATTTGATTTTATGAAATTTTATGTTACGTCGTTAGGCCGCCGAAATTTCAAAAGGGATCTCTAAACTTTTCTTTTATTTTCAAGTTCATCTATTTTATTTTTCTCTCCTCACCTCCTCTATACAAATGATAATTATAAATCCATTATCAACTATATACTTAAATTATATCATGTGAATGTATTAACCATCATAAATATTCTTACTCCCTCCCATTTATTTGTTATAAACGAAATCAACGTCCATGAGGTTCCAATTTATAGCCTTCATGGATGATGAAGTTTCGTTCTTCAATTTCTTATTCATTACTGGACATTAAACCATATTTAGGGTTGAACCAGACTATAAAATATGTATTATAACATAATTAATATTCAGGAACCAGAATATGTACATATAATTAAGTTATATGACAAAACTAGTTCATAATAATCCAAATACCACTGAATAATCGAAGTTGTTGTCATCTAAGAATTATTCTTCATTCCATGTAACCAAATGATATAAATGACCATTACAAATTCTTTATGTTCATAAATAATATATAATTCCAATCTTGGAGATTTATAACCTTTCCACATGAACTCCATTACTTAATAACAAGTTAACCGAATATGAAAATAAAGGAAACGAACACTCCAGAACAACGAAATTCAAAGAAATAACTTGTCAATAAAGGAATAAATGAACTAAAAAGAATTATGGTAAACTAATTAAAAATATAATTGGTTATGAAATAGGTTATTAACAAGAATAATTTCATATTCCATGAGCTTAATTACAAGAGCGGAACACGTTTGGAGTTAAGGTAAGTGTTTTTCCACCCGAACTTTCATTTTCATTCAGGTTACTTTTATTGTCTAATTTCCTCAATGAAATTCTTATTTATTTTTATGTACTCCTTATAAATTTTGAGTGAGTATTATATATATGTAAACCAACCATAATCCTTCCCTATTTTTTGGATAGTTACATGTTTTAAAAGAAGCTCTCAAAACTGTTTCTAAAAATACGAGCCCAATACAAGGGAATTTCTCAAATACATATCTATTTTAAAGGTCAATATATAATCTATTTTTGGAAACCATTATACTTATAAAAAAAATAATTTTATCATGAAATACTATCTTACTTTACTTTTGGTTTTATACAATGATTTCTCCAAAAGAACTCTTCTTTTCAAAATAAAATATTATTTATCACAAGAATTGCTTAATGATTTTAAATGATTATTCTCATTTGATTCAACACTCTTGTTGATTCTTATGTATTTTTGGAGTTAATAATTTATGATTTCATATAACATATTTTATTGAATGGATTATGACAAACATTAATGTGGATGATCTATCCTAAAACCATTCACCATATTATTCCAAATGGTTAGTGTCTATGATCAATAATTGGGGAAAGATAGTTACATTTCATATGATAGTTTAAATATGAATGTATATGTTGTTTTTGTTTATCCCTGCTCATATGAGGAATGAATTGGATTTATTATGTGATGTTTGGGGCCCGCTATAGCCCCTCGATGCATCGGTAGGTCTCATGAGACAAACTATGGTCTCGACATGAGGCCTTGAAAAAATGATTATTTTATGGTCCTATCACGACGCTTGGACGGTATGGTTATGATGTCCGGCATATGAACTTCACTAGTGGAAATACGGGTTTTAACGTCGTCGTAATAACGTCGGTTTTCTAAAAACCGACGTGAATAGTATGTGCAGGGAATTTATGGCGTCAGTTTTACAAAAACCCGACGTCCAAAACAATTATCCGATGATGTTTCGCGTTGGTTTTCAAGAAACCGATGCCGACAATAATAATAAACATATTTTCCACGTCAGTTTTTAATAAATCCGATGAGGAAAATAACTTTAAAAAAAAATTCGCCGTCAGTTTTTAATTTCGGCGTCGGTTTTATCCAAAACCAACGCCGAAAATAAAAAAAATCCGCGTCGGTTTTCTGCATCGGTTTTTAGGAAAACTGACGCGGAAAATAATTTTAAAAAAAATTATCAGCGTCAGTTTTCATGAAAACCGACGCCGAAAATAAAAAAAATAAAAAATTTGCATCAGATTTTTAAAAAACCGACGCCATAAAATATATTTTCCGCATCGGTTATTTTGAAAACCGATGCTGAAATGTTTTTTTTAATTTTCGGTGTCAGTTTTCTTTAAAAAAGACGCGAAAATTCTTTTAAAATTATTTGGGGTCCGAAACCCTCATTTTGTTCGATCGTCAAAATCGACATCGGATGCAGCGCTTTGGACTCCCAACGACCTTCAAACCTGATTTGAGATCTTGGATGGCCATTGTTGAAGGTTTTGTGCCGTTTGCACGATTTCTGGTATGCGTTCTTCCTCTTTATCTCTTGTTTCATCTCCTATTGTTTATTTCTTCTTCAAGAACCCTATTTTGCGTGATTTTCTTTATTGGTTCGATTTTTGTTGTAGTTTATCATTATTTTTGGTTTGTATTATCATTGTTGGTATATATTTTATATTGTTTGTTTTTCGAAGTCATTATACCGGTCGCAGTTTCGATTTAACATCTCCATTCGGGTTGAACTACAAATTTTTTGTTTGTATTATCATTATTTCAGTTTAAAATGATGTTTCATTACATTATGAAGTACTATATTTTTATTTCCATTTCTATATTAATTAATTATTCTTCAAAAAAATAATTTTATTGTGTTATTTGTTGTTGAACTTATTGTGGTTTGGTTATAGTTTGTCTTGTTTTTCTGTATCGATATTTATCATTTAGGTCATGTTGTTTTATCTGGGATTAACATGTGAATATTTTATTTCATCAGTGACTTTTAATTAACTGTGATTGAAGTTATAAAATTACATTACACCCATTTTGATTGATATCTTACATTTTAAAACAACCAATTATATTTTTTTACTTTCAATAAAGAATTGAGATTTATTAATAATTTATACATATTTCTATGTACTCCCACATTTCACTTATTTCTTCCTCTAAATTAATGTACTCCTAAATATTTTAGACACATGCAACATCAAAATATTGCAACTATGTAAAATTAACTAATAAATTTTAAAAGAATGATATTATAATTAAATTATAATATCAATATAACACACATGTATATAATATGTAAATAAACTGTTTACTCTATTTGTAAACGTGTTTCATATATGATGTCTTTTATCTAATTATCAATAGTTTTTATGGAATATGTTTTTGTTTACAATTTATCTTATAGATATTTAAATGTTTATATGTTTTAATATATTCATCAATTATATTGTGATATCAGGTATTAATGGATCATAATTGTATTTATTTACGAAGAACTACTAGTGAATATGAAAAAGGAGTTGATAATTTTTGGAATTTGCTAAACGACATATTCAAAATGTTGATTTGATTATCTGTCCATGTGTGAAGTGTTTAAATATGAGCAAGTTAAAATCCATATAAATCAATGATCATCTCATTTTTTATGGTTTTAGCATTAATTATACACGTTGGATCTTGCATGGTGAAAGAACTGAGAATTCAACATCCAATGTTGATGACGATATTCATAATGAGGCATAGGATCGTATTGAAGAATTAATTCATGATTTAGGTGTTGAAACCATCGAAAAAACACCAACTGTTGAACAATTGTATGGAGATTTTGAGAAACCATTTTTCCCAGGTTGCAGTAAATATACAGTGTTATCAGCTGTTTTGAGATTAGTTAACTTAAAATAAAAAAAATGGGTGGAGTGATAAAATTTTCTCTACTTTACTTGATCTTTTAAAAGAGCTACTTCAAGAAGGCAATGGTATTCCAGATTCCAATTATGAGGTGAAAAAAATATTATGCCCAATGGGATTGGGGTATAAAAAGATACATGCTTGCCCCAATGATTGTGTATTGTATAGGAAAGAAAATGAACATTTATCAAGTTGTCCTATATGTGGGACATCGCTCTATAAGACAAATGAGAAAGTCAACTCAGATTCATTCTTAGGTGATGTCATGTAACCTTATGAAAAATCAATTTTTTACTTTCCAATGATATCATCCAATATTTTTTTCATACATTTCTGATAATTCAATTCTGATTTATTTTTATGTACCAGAATCAAAACTCCAGCTAAAGCAATTCGGTAACTTCCAATGATTCCTCATTTGAAGCGTCTATTTGCAAATTCAATTGATGTAAAAAGGTTAAGATGGCATTCAGATGGGTGCATCTCTGATGGTAACTTACGTCATCCGGTCGATTCACCACAGTGGAAGAGTTTTGATAAAAAATTTCATGATTTTGGAATTAAAGTTAGAAATCTCATAATGGGATTGTGTACTGATGGAATGAATCCATATCGGAGCCTCAGTAGCCAACATAGTTCATGGCCAGTTTTGCTAGTACTTTACAACTTGTCTCCACATCTATGTATGAAGAAAAAATATGTTATGATGAGATTGATGATTTCTGGACCAAAACAGCCGGGAAATGATATTGATGTGTATCTTACACCATTGATTGATGATTTAAAACTTCTCTGGGAGGAAGGTGTTAATGTTTTTTATGCATACAAGAAAGAGTATTTTCATTTTCATGCTATAATAATTTTCACTATAAGCGACTTTCTTGCATATGGAAACTTATCTAGATATAGTGTTAAGGGACATAAAGCATGTCAAATTTGTGAAGAACGAACTTCATATTATCAATTGTAGAATGGAAGAAAGACAGTGTACATGGGACATCGAATATTTTTGCGAATTGATCATCCTTATCATAGATTGAAAAAAGCATTTAACGGTTTACAGGAATACAACCTCCCCCCTCAACCAATGTCAACTGAAGAATATTATGACAGAGTGTAAGATATTGATTCGACATTTGGAAAGAGAAAAAGTTCTGGTTTACAAAATCATATCTGGAAGAAGCAGTCTATTTTTTTCGAACTACCTTATTGGAAATTTTTAGAGATAAAACATAACATTGATGTTATGAATTTTGAGAAAAACATATGTGATAGTTTGATTGGAACTTTGTTAGACATAAAAGGAAAGACAAAAGATGGATTACATGCTAGATTGGACTTGATATCAATGAGAATACGTTTGCAGTTAGCTCCCGCTGTGAAAGGAAACGGAACATATTTACCTCCGGCTTGTCACACATTAAGCAAGATTGAAAAGATGAATTTTTGTTAGTGTCTTCATGGTATTAAAGTTCCCAGTGGTTTTTCTTCAAATGTGAATAATTTTGTTTCATTGAAGGATTGTAAATTAATAGGTATGAAATCACATGATTTCCATGAGTTGATGAAACACATTCTACCAGTAGCAGTGCATGGTATATTACCGAAATCTATCAGAAATACAATCATCAGGTTATGTAATTTCTTTAAATCCATTTTTAGAAAAGTCGTTGATCCAAATTTGTTAGATGTGTTGGAGAATGAAGCAAATCTTATTCTTTGTCAACTAGAAATGTATTTCCCACCCACATTTTTTGATATAATGCTTCATCTATTGATTCATTTGGTGCGTGAGATAAGAATATGTGGGCCTGTTTATTTAAGATGGATGTATCCTTTTGAAAGATATATGAAAAATTTGAAAGGATATGTTAAAAATCATTATCGACCAGAGGCATATATTGTTCAAAAATATGTATTAGAAGAGGTGATTGAGTTCTGTACTAATTATTTGAATGAGGTGGAGCATATTGGTCTTCCTATATCTCGATATATGACAGTTGATAGAGAAGGTAGAGGTGTTCAGGGCTTAAAGGTAATGTTCATTCCATGTGATGAAGTGATGCAAGAACATTTATACATTTTGAACAACACAGATGAGGTTCAACCATATATATCCTCACATATTGTTGAATTAAAGTTACGATATCAGAAAAGAAATGAAAAGTGGTTGATGATTGAACATAAGAAGACATTTGTTTCATGGTTTAAAGAGAAATTCACCCCAGATATATATGTATCAGAAACATTGAAATGGTTAGCAGGGGGACCATCTTTTAATGTGATCACTTGGTCTGGTTTTGATATCAATGGCTACACATTTTACACAAAAACCTGGATGACAAGAGTACCGTTCAGAATAGTTATGTGATGGTATTCGCTGAAGCAGTGCATTTTTCGAGTGCCAGAGATAAAAACCCAATTTCTGCATCAACGTCATATCTTGGAGTTATTGAAGGCATATGGGATATTGATTATATTAAATTTTGAGTCACTGTTTTTAAGTGTAATTGGGTTGATAGTAATAGTGGCGTGAAACATGATGAATATGGGTTTAAACTGGTTGATTTGAAAAGATTTAATCAAAATGAGGAACCATTTATCATGGAGACACATGCAAAACAAGTATTTTATGTCATTGATCCGTCGAATGATCAGCGGTAAGTTGTTTTGCAAGGGAAAACATACCATTTGGGTGATGAGGATGATTTTGATGATGCTAGTGATTTACATGAGCCTTATTCATCTATTACGCAATTTTCAGATGATTACAATGAATATAAGATAGACATAGTGCATGCAGTACGTACCGATCATGATGAAGTCATGTGGCAAAACACTAAATTAGTCTCCTAATTTTTCTGGTAAATATTTATATTTTGTGTCTATTTTTAAAACTTACAAATGCATGCCTCTATTTTTACATATTTATTTTTATCTTCCTTGTTTCTAATTATTCAGTGTTCTAATGATATCCAGGTACACAAAATTTTATTACACTTTCTAGTAATAATTTCAGATACAGATAGAGAGGATCAGTTACTGAGGTATATCTATTTTTACATATTATTAAATATTCAGTAATATACTTATTTAATGAAATAAAACTGTTAATTTACAAAAAAAAATTAGTACTACTGATGCGTCCTCGGCGGAGGAGACTTCTCCAGTTACTACTCAAAAATCAAGTTCTCTAGTTGGTAAACGTGGTATTACACGTTTACCAAAACTATCACTTGCTCGTGATGATAACAAAGCACACATCCGTTTTGATGATAATAATAATGCAGTTGGACCAAATGCAGTTCAGTTTTTCAGTTATATAGCGATGCAGATCCATTGCAGGATTAGTATTTTATATCCGGATTGGAAGTCAGGGGGCAGGACCACAAAACAGCAGCTTTGGGAGGCCGTGACGGTAAAATAACTTTATTTATTTATTTGACCTTATTTTTTAATGTTATATAGTATAAATGATATATTTAGTTTTTTTCAATTATAGATGACATTCAATTTTGAGGAAACCAAAGAAATTAGGAAAAGACATCTCTCTTTAGCGGCGGTTCGATGGAGAGATTTTAAAACCAAACTGAAAAAAAAAATTATGTTTTTGGAAAGATAAGGTTTGAAAGCCCATGTCTTAAGTATCCATATATAGATGAAGAAACATGGAAGCGATTTGTTGACAGTCGTCAGGAAGAGAAATTTCAGGTATTGTAATTGTTTTAAATTTTAAAATTTATGCTATATTTTCCTTATTACATAGTAGTTTATTTTTATGTAACAGGCGTCAAGGAGATCTCATCTGGAGATCCAGTTTCAAAACGTATACCCTCATACTTTATCACGTGGAGGGTACTCGTATTTGGATCATAAAATTATTGAAGAAAAATTGGAAGCATTAAGAGCTTGATCATGTAGTGGTTCAGAAGAGGTCCAGTATGGTCCTCCATCTCCTCCCACTCGCCATGAGAAATGGAAACGAGCAAAAAGAAAAAAAATGAACAATATCATACAGATGAAGCTCATCAAGTGGCTGATAGAATTGTAAGTAAATATTATTTATTTGTTAACAATTTTCCTTTTTTATAATTTAAAAACACTAATATGAATTTTTTATTTTTCATTTCAGGATAAACTTCAGGAGCAAGAGACACAGGGCTCTTTTATCCCTGAGGGTAGGATGGATATCCTAGCCACTGCTTTGGGAAAGGCAGAACACCCCGACCGTGTTAGAGGATATCAGGCGGGTGTTAGTATTCGGAAGGTTTTTGGTAAGAGTAAGCAATCAAGAGACCCAGAAATCGAATCCTTAAAAGAAGAGATGCATAATATGAAACGGTCAATGGGTGATCAAATTCAAGCAGCAGTACAGAAGGCTTTATTAGAACACTTGGAAAGACAGTCGTAGTTTTCTCTGCCTTCCGAGGTATATTATTTACTTGTCATCAGTTTTTCTTTTTTATAAATTATAAACACTGATATAACTTTTTCATTTTTCAATATTCTCAGCCTACTCACTCGGACTACCCTGCCTCATCTGCTTACCCAGCCCCGTCTGGGCAGCCTTCCGAGGTATATTGTATACTTTTCATCAATTTTTCTATTTTATAAATTATAAACACTAATATAACTTTTTCGTTTTTCAACATTCTCAGTCTACTCACCCGGACTACCCTGCCCCATCTGCTTACCCTGCCCCGTCTGCGAAACCTTTTGAGGTATATTATTTTAATTTATTTTTAATCAATTTTTCTATGTTATAAATTTTAACCACTAATATACCCTTTTCATTTTTCTGCCTTCTCAGCCTGCTCACCCAGACTACCCTGCCCCACCTGCTAACTTTGAGCCTCCACCTCCTCCCTCGAATCAAGCCTTATATTGTGAGTAGTTTGCGGGAGATCCTCATGTACATATTGTTGCGTTAGGACATGTGTAATTTTTGGGGGACTCGATACATCATCAGCCTATGAAAATGGGTCAGGTTAGAGTATTAGTACTTGTTATTAAAGATCCGACTGCTCTACTACCATTTCCTACTGTGGAGATCACCAGTGTTGGGGAAAGTATGTGCCATTTTTTACTTTGGCCAATTGCCCTTATTCGTTATATTTCACATGAGGTATGTGTTTTTTTAAATATTAATTACAAATGATTCAAAATTAATTATAATGCTTTCTGACATTTAACTTATAGGATTATTTTAAAGAAAAAGAAACTGTACAAATGCAACAAAATGTTCAGGAACAGTCGGCTGTAGATACTTCTGATATTTCTTATGGGTTGAAAAGATTATCTGAGTCCTCTTCTTCCTTGAATTTTATCTATGAGTTTCGGATGACGCCCAATATATGTGGAAGAAATTATCAATTGAGAATACTGAAAGATGATATCATGAATTTAGTTAATTTTGAAGAGATCGGGCTTAATATGGTGCAGTTTTTTTCCATGTAAGTAAATTGACGTTTGAATTTCCATTTCTTTAATAAAAGATTTTTATGTCATTGACTAACTATATTTTCTTTTTAAATTAGGTATCTACACATGATTATTTTACAAAATGAAACTACCAGAATTTACAGTTTTATAGATCCAGAGTACATTTCCTTAGAAGTCAAACATGTGAAGAATGATTAAAGAGTTCAATATATATCTGAGAGATTATCACAAATAGAGATTCAGTGTTGGGTTTTTCCATTTCTTGATAAGTAATAACATCAACATAATTTTGAACTAATGATCATTATAATGTCATTAATTTTGAACTTTTTGTATTCTAGGGGGCATTGGATGTTAGGCGTATTTTACCCAAATGAATGCACCTTATATTGGTTTTTCTCTTTATTAGGAAAAGTGCGTAAACCATTTTCCAACTTATTAAACAGGTAAGTTGTTTTTTATTTTTATAAGTTTGTTATGTTTAATTTTAATTGTTTACACAAGTTTTATTATTTCTTATTAAAAAATGCAGTTCATGGAAACATTTTACAAAGGAAAAGAAACCAATGAAAATCAAATATGTGGACGTACAGGTAATTAGTTTTTATATTCTTGTTATATATTGGTTTTTATTATTAGTTAAATGTTTTATAACTGCAGTGTCATCGTCAAAATGGAAATGTTGAATGTGGTTATTATATTCTACGATTCATGTACGAGATAATCACAACTGGGGAAACTACTGACTTTCATAAGGTTAGTTGTATTAATTTTTTTATATATTTTCTGCCACTTTTTTCTATTTATTAATTTCATATCATTCAATATTATTGTAGGCATTCAACGATTCACAGTCTTATTCCCAATCTGATATGATTCATATTCAATCTACTTTTGCATACTTTTTGTTAAGTCTAATTAAGATTTGAGGTATGTATATTGATTAATATTTGAGGTATGTAAATTCTAATATTTCAGGTACGTGTATTTTAATTCTACTTTACTTTGAGTTATCTCAAGTGTCTCTACAAAAATACTGTTTGATTGTTTTTGTATACTGTATTTTTTTCAGGGGTTTTGATTATTTTGGAACTGAAATTGTAATTATTTTCTAAAAAAAATTATTTATGGCGTTGGTTATTTTCAAAACCGACGCCGAAAGTTTTTTTGAAAAAAATGACTTATGGCTTCGGTTTTATCTAAAACCGACGCCGAAGAACCAATTTTCAGTGTCGGTTTTATAGAAAACCAACGCTGAAAACTGAGTCCACTGGATTTTCGGCATCCGTTTTCTATAAAACGGATGCCAAAAATACAAGTTTCACTGATTTTCGGCGTCTGTTTTATATAAAACTGACGCCAAAAATCGGTTCTTCAGCGTCGGTTTTCTATAAAGCTGACGCCGAATATACAAGTTTCACCGATTTTCGGCATCGGTTTTATAGAAAACCGACATTGAAAATCCAGTGGACTCAGTTTTCGGCGTCGGTTTTCTATAAAACCGACGCCGAAAAGCCCGTCGACTCCAGTTTCGGCGTTGGTTTTATAAAAAAACGACATCAAAAACCGAGTCTACTGGATTTTCGGCGTCACTTTTCTATAAAACTGACACCGAAACTCATAAGAAAATTATTTTTGGTGTCGGTTTTGAAAAACCAACGCGAAAACTCTATTTTTAATGTCGCCTTTAAAGACGTCGGTTTATAACCGACGTCAAAAATCAATAAAAACCGATGTTAATAAGTGTTTTTGCACTAGTAATCCCTAATTATGATGTATTATTTGAAGTTCATGTGGTTATTAGACTAGTAGAATTCCCATGATTATGTTTTATTATGGCATTATTTATTTAGCTCATATTTCTTCCATAATGTGTTCAAGTTCATCATTAAATGCATATGTTTTCAATTATTCACCATGTCTAATATTTATATTATCTTCCGCTGTATTGCTTACTCTTACTAAGTGTTTGAGCTCACCCCTTTCTTATGATTCATTTTATCAAGATATGAATAAGTAATTTATGAATGATGTTCAAGCATAATCTAGGAGATGTGATGTTTCTAGTGGAATAAAATAGTGTTTTGATTCACTTCATGTTGTAATGATAAACTTATGTATGTAACTTGTTTCCAATAATACTAGACTACATGGTCTTTTGTGATTTGTATTCCTTATATGTATTCCAATGTAATCAAATAAGGCACCAGCTCTGGGAAACTATGGTCTGGTCTATACAGTTGGTATCAGAGGAAGTTTAGTAGAATACATGGAAACTAGATTTAGAAAATTTAGAATTAGGGAAGAGTCCCTAAGTTAGTCTTTGAGAAAATACATACAATAACGTCCTGGTATTTTGGTAAGGAATATATTTGTGGATATTTCAAGAAATAAATCACTGTCTGGATACGAGCAGGTAGTGGTGGCTCTGGCATAGATGTATCAAGGGGTAAAACCCAAAAACACCACTTTGAGCTAGACTATAACGGAAACTGGTGCACAACATCAGTCCTTGATGCACTCTTGGATACGACAATCCTGGGGGATATGCTTAGGATAATTCACATTTTCATTACATGCCTTTATGTAGCACCGAAATGTTAAATATTCCTCAAAGAAACCGTATTTGTGAATATTGGATTATCCATTAGTATGATCTCAGATTGTTTCTACGTATTTTGTTCAGATAAGAATATACATTATGATTCATAACCTAATCTAGTGTATGCCATTATCTAGAGATGGCGCTAAGTGGATGGAATGGAAATCGCACAAATGCACGTGTCCCCTGTAGGGATTTTCCTCTGATGAAAGCTAATGTTGTGGTGTCTGGTGCTATGACTGGTGCTGAGTAACTCACAACTATACTAGGACAACTTACTCAGGTTATGAATAATAACCTTACTCGTATGGAGCATCAAGATCCACCACGTGGTGGATCCATGCTGGATCGCTTTATGTGACAACAGCGTCCATCATTAAAAGGGACTACAAACCCATTTGTAGTAGAGTAGTGGATATGTTCCCTTCAGAAGATATTTCACTCTTTGGGATATAATGAAAGGGAAAAGGTTGTCGTGGCAATATATCGTCTATCAGGAGATGTAGATAAGTGGTGGACATTAATCCAAAACACAAAGGAGGAGGAAGAGGCAGAAGAGAAAGAATGGAGGGATTTTAAGGAATTTTTCTTTGAAAAATATTTCCCTCATGAGCAGCGATCAGATATGGAGAGAAAATTCTTGAATCTGAGGCTGAATGAAGATGAGAATGTTGCAAGTTACGAAGGAAACTTCACAAGATTAGAAAGACATGCGGTAGACTACATATGAAATCCAAGGAGAAAAATTGATCAATTCTTTGATGGCCTAAAGCCATTCCTCCCGCAAGAACTAGTATCCCAAGGTTTTTCATCATATGAGGATATAGTTTCATGTTCCATCAAGACAGAAAGAATTCTCTAAGTATTATGACTTTAAGGGAATGAAAAAAATATGATGGATGCTTAAAACCCTTTGAAAGGAAATAAGGAAACGGGGAAGAAGGGAAGAGTTGAATTTCCACCATGTGACAATTGTTGAAAGAAACACCATGGTGTGTGCTTAAAAGGAAAATAAGTATGCTAAAAATGTGGTCAGAAAGTCCATCATGTAGGTGATTACAAAGGGGATAAGGAATCCAATGATGTTCAATGCTATAGTTGTCAGGAGATGGGAAACTATACTAATGATTGTCTGAAACATCAATGAAATATGCAACAGAAAAGGCCAAGGGATCAGGGACAAGCTTATGCAATCACGACTGCAGAGGTTGTAGTTCCTAATGATGTAGTGGAAGGTACATTAATTGTTTCCTCAAGTCTAGCCAATGCTTTATATGATTCCAGATCATTGCATTGTTTCATATCTTCCCAGTTTGCTAAGAAAATTAGATATTTCGAATTTGATTTAACATGGGATTTGTCATTCAAAAATCCTAAGGGAAGTATCATTGCTACAAAGTTGTGTGAATCAGTTACTATTATGGAATATTAATTTTCTTTATCTGCTGATCTCATCATCATACCAATGATTTAATTTGATATAATCCTCTGTATGGATTTTCTTTCGGACCATAATGAAAAAATTTATTGTAAGAAGAAGGAGGTTACGATTTTTGATGACAATGATAAAGAACACCTTATCTTTAGAGCAAAATCTTCGCCACCTAATTCTTTTCTAGATCCACCCCTAGTAGCTCAACTAAATTCAATTATTAGGGAGGTAGAGAATGAAATAATTGTGGGTGAGGAAAGGAATTTTCAAATAGAGGATATATGTATTTTGAGAGAATATGTTGATGTGTTTCCATAAGATTTATTTAGACATCCTCCAGAATGAGAAATTGAGTTTTCCATTGATTTAATTCCCATTTTAAGGCCCATATCAAGGACTCCTTATAGAATGGCCACTGAAGAATTAGTGGAATTAAAGAAACAACTAGAGTAATTGAGTAATAAGGGATTTATTCACCCTAGTGTTTCTCCATGGGTATCCCCTTTCCTTTTTGTTAAGAAGAAAGATTGATCTATGACGTTATGTATTGACTACAGGGAGATCAATGCTGTAACAATAAGGAACAAGTATCTCCTACCTCGCAGTGATGATTTATTTAACCAACTGCATGGATCTAAATACTTTTTGAAGATTGACCTCCGATCCAGATATCATTAGTTGCATGTAATGAAGGAGGATATTCATAAGATAGCATTTATGACCAGGTATGGGAATTACGATTTTACAGTGATACCTTTTGACTAATGCACCCTCTGTCACCATGGCTCTAATGAACAGAGTTTTCATGGAATATCTCGATGACTTTGTAGTGGTATTTATTGATGATATCTTTGTATACTCTAAAAGCTACGAAGATCATGAAAATCACTTGAGCATTATCCTGAAGACTCATTGAAGACATGAATTATATGGGAATTTTAGCAAGTGTGAATTCTAGCTTCAAGATATTTTTTTTCTTGGCCATATTGTCTCTAAGGATTCAATCCAAGTTGATCCTGTGAAGAGAAAGGTAGTCCAATATTCGTCAATTCCAACAAACATAACTAAGGTACGCAGTTTTATTGGCTTAGTAGGTTATTATCGGCATTTCGTGAAGAATTTTCTCGACTGGCTAACCTGCTAACGAAGCTCACACCTAAATGGGATAAATTTGTTTGGAAAAAAAATTGTGAAAAATGTTTCAAATAACTATAGATAACATTAGTCAATACTTCTATATTGACTCTACCATCGGGGAATGACAAGTTTGTTATTTATAGTGACGCTTCAAATAAAGGACTTGGTTGTGTCCTTATACAAAATGATAGGGTTATTGCTTATGCATCACGGCAGCTAAAATTTCATGAGAAATACTATCCTACTCATGATCTTGAGTTAGCTACTATAATATTTTATTTGAAGATATGGAGACATTATCTCAATCGTGAAAAATGTGATATTTATACTGATCACAAGAGTTTGAAGTATATTTTCTCACAGAAATAACTCAACATGAGGCAAAAGAGATGGCTCAAACTACTCAAGGATTATGATTGCACGATACACTACCACTTGGTGAAGGAAAATAAGGTGGCAGATGCTTTGATCCGAAAGGATCATAGAGTTTTGAATAATATGAGAGTTGAAAGGGATCCTATTTTCCCGGATCTAGTAAAGATGGATATGGGAATAACCATGGATGGTGAAACATCAATTATTTTTTACATGGTTGCCAAACTGTATTTACTAGAAAGGATAAATAGTTTACAGGCTGATGATGAGGAGTTTCAAAAGAAGATTAAAGCTATGAATGATGGGAGATTGAGTGACTTTGTATATGAAGATGGAATTTTGAAATTTGGGAAGAGACTTTGTGTTCCCGGTATACCTGATCTAAAAAGGGAATTTTTGTATGATGCTCATAGTTCCAATTTCTCTATACACCCTGGTAGCACTATGATGTATAGAGATTTGAAAGATCATTTTTGGTGGGACACCATGAGGAGGTATGTTTCTTATTTTGTGTCAAGATGTATGGTATGTCAACATGTGAAAGTAGGAAGGCAACAGCCTGGAGGAGTATTGCAGCCTTTTCCCATACCTAAGTGGAAGTGGGATAATATCACGGTAGACTTTTTCATGGGACTACCAAAGACTACTAGAAGGAACGATGCAATATGGGTCATTGTTGATCTTCTTACCAAGTTAGCATATTATCTTTCTATAAGAGAAGATATACGACTTGAATGTCATGCAAGACTATATATTAATGAAGTTGTGAGACTTCATGGAGTACCCCTATCTATTTTTTCTAATCATGATCCACATTTTACATCTAGATTCTGGAAAAGTCTTCAGAAGGCCCTAGATACTGATCTTCATTTCAGCACTGTCTACCACCCAGAAACTGATGGACAATCATAACGGACTATTAAAACATTGGAAGACATGTTGAGGTCTTGTTCACTTGATTTTCAAGGCATCTGGGATCATTATTTACCTCTCATGGAATTTTCCCACAACAATATCTTCCATTCAAGTATTCATATGGAACCTTGTGAAGAATTATATGGGAGGAGATGTCGTACACCAACTTTCTTGGATGAAGATGGTGGAAGAAAACTCGTGGGCCCAGAACATGTTGAAGAAACAACAGAAAAAGTGAATATTATCCAGAACCATATCAAAATAGCTCAAAGTAGGAAAAATTTCTATGCAGATAACCGAAGGAAGGATTTGGAGTTTCAAAAAGGTGGTCACGTTTTCCTAAAGGTATCTCTATGGAAGGGTATTATACGATTCGGTAAGAAGGGAAAGATAAGTCCCAATTATATCAATCCTTTTGAAATTATGGGCCTAAATAGAGCTGTAGATTACCATTTGGAAATGCCTCCAAGTCTCTCCAAGGTTCACATTGTGTTCCACGGGTCAATGTTAAGAAATAACATGTCATACCCAACACATGTACTCACTTATGAAGAAGTAGAACTTGGGCCAGATCTATCTTATTGTGAAGAGACTATAAAGATTCTTGATACTAGAGAACAAGTATTGAGAAATCAGAGGACTTGTCTGGTAAAAGTTTTATGGAGGAACCATAAGATGGAGGAAGCAACATGGGATCCTCAGGAGCTTATGTTAAAGACATACCTGAATCTTTTTAGGTAATATTTTGTGAATTTTGAGGAAAAAATTTTGTAAGGAGGCGAGAATGTAACACGCCAATGTTTTGAAAATAAATATATAATGCAATTTTATAATCTATCCATTAAACACAAATTTGCATATTCTATGTTGTGAATTTCATAAAATGGTCATCTAGAGTTGTGTTCAGTCAGTCATTTGGAGTCTGATAGAAAAAACTTGACTTTTTGTGAATAGTAACATACACATATGAATAGTAATATGAATTGTAATATGACCCTTAGGAATAGTAAATATTATTATTATTTTATTTTCTTAAGGAAATAAGATAACGAGATCTTAATTAGTTTTTCAATGAGAAATAAAACTAATTGCACTTTAAGATTGTTATTTTTCAAATTAAATATGACCTTATTTAAAAATTAAATTATTAATATTTCGAAAATTATTTTTGGAAATTGGATTTCACTTTTTAATTCTACACGTCTAAAAATGGTAGGGGTGAATTTTTAGGATTTTTCTAAAATACATAAATTTCTCATGAATAGTAAAAATACAGTTTTGAGTTTTCGGTAGTTTAATTACAGCATAATGATGTAATAATTAAATATAAAATTATGGTCGACTTGTGTATAATAACTTTTGACATGAGGCGTCCCAAGTGGCTAAAACCATGGGCAAATACAATGTCCAAGCCCATGGTTTGGCAAAAAACACTAATGTGGTGTCCCTTTGAAATTATTACACAATTACCTCTCTTTTTCTATAAATACCCACTCCTCCATTCGTTTTCATTCATTCCAAATCCCTCATCCTCGAAGCTCTGGTGGTTTTACCTCTCTAAGAGTCCTCCCAAGTTGTCCCTAATCCCCCGTGGTCCCATCCTTCATGATCTAGGAGTTATTATACAATGTAAGGGAATCCTTTATTCTCTTCTTTAAGTCGACGCTTCTTTTATGCTATCTATTTGAAATTCCTTTCTCATATGTTGGGGTTTTATTTTTTTCATTATTCTTACTGTCCTTTTGATTTAAATGTGATGAGATACCATTTTGTTCTCATCATTTGATTTTATAAAATTTTAAGTGATGTTGTTAGGCGGCCAAATTTTTATAAAGGATCTCTTATCTTTTATTTTATTTTCATGTTCATCTCTTTTATTTTTCTCTCCTCACATCATCTGTCCAAATGATCATGATAACTTCAGTATCATCTATATACTTTAATTATATCATGTTAATGGAAGAACCATCATAAATATTCTTACTCTATCCCTTTTATTTTTTTATAAACGAAATCTACGTCCATTAGGTTTCAATTTATAGCCTTCGTGGATGATGAAGTTTCGTTCTTCAATTTATTCTTCATTAAAAGTCATGAAACTATATTTATGGTTGAAAAATACTATAAAATATGTATTATAACATAATTAATATTCATGAACCATAATATGTACATATAATTAAGTTATATGACAAAACTAGTACATAATAATCAAAATACTACCGAATAATCGAAGTGGTTGTCATCTAAGGATTCTTCCTCATTCCATGTAACCAAATGAGAGAAATGACCTTTAACAATTATTTATGTTAATAAATAATATATAATTCCAATCCTGGAGATATATAAACTTTCCACATGAACACCATTTCTTAAAAACAAGTGAACCGAATATGAAAATAAAGGAAACGAACACTCCAGAACGACGAAATTCAATACAATAACTTGTCAATAAAGACATAAATGAACTGACCAGAATTATGGTAAACTAAATACAGGTATAATAGGTTATTAAATAAGTTATTAACAAGTATAATTTCATATTCAAAAAGATTATGTACAAGAGTGGAACACGTTTGGAGTTAAGGAAAGGGTTTTTCCACCCGAACTTCCATTTTCATTCGGGTTACTTTTATTGTCTAATTTCCTAGATAAAATTATTATGTATTGTTATGTACTCACCATAAATTCTGTGTGAGTAATATATATATGTAAACCAACTATAATCCTTCCCCATTTTTTGTATAGTTACATGTTTTAAAAGAATCTCCCAAAACTGTTTCCAAAAATACGAACCCGATACAAGGGAATTTCTCAAATTCATATCTATTTTCAAGGGAAAGCTATAATCTATTTTTGGAAACCATTATCCTTATAAAAAATTAATTTTTTAATTAAATACTATCTTACATTACTTCTGTTTTTATACAAAGATTTTTCCAAATGAATTCTTCTTTTCAAAATAAAAGAGTATTTATCCCAATAATTGTTTATGATTTTAAAAGATTTTTCTCGTTTGATTCAACAACCTTTTTTATTATTATTTATTATTGGGGTTAATCATGTATGATTTCATATACCATATTTTTTAATGGATTATGACTAACTTTATTGTGGATGATCTATCCTAAAACCATTCACCATATTATTCTTAATGGTTAGTGTTTATGTTCAATAATTGGGGAAAGATAGTTATATTTCATATGATAGTTTCAATATGAATATATATAATGTTTATGTTTATCCCTTCTCATATGAGGAATGAATTGGACTTATTATGTGATGGGTGGGGCCCTCTATATCCCCTTGATGCATCGGTAGATCTCATGATACAAACTATTGTCTTGACATGAGGCCTTGACAAAATGATTATTTTATGGTTCTAGCACGAGGCTTGGATGGTATGGTTATGATGTCTGGAATTTGCACTTCCCTCATTATGATGCTATTATTTTAATTTCATGTGGTTATTCAACTAGTAAAATACCCATGATTATGATTTATTATGGAATTATTTATTCGGCTCATATTTCTTCCATAATGTGTTCAAGTTCATCATTAAAGGCATGTGTTTTAAATTATTCACCATGTCTAATATTTATATTAACATCCATTGTATTGCTTACTCTTACTGAGTGTTTGAGCTCACCCCTTTCTTATATTTCATTTTCTAAGGACATTAAGATTTAATTTATGAATGACATGCAAGCATAATCTAGGATATGTGATGTTTCTAGTGGAATAAAATAGCTTTTTGATTCCTTTCATGCTGAAATGATAATCTTATGTATGTAACTTGTTTCCAATAATAATAAAATACTCTGCCTTTTAGTATTCATATTCATTGTATGTATACCGATGAAATCAAATAAGGCATCGGCTCTGGGAAACTGGGGTCGGGTCTTTACAGTATATGACTACATGAATTTTCCTACATTTGATAATTTGAATCAAATAAATTTGAAAATTAATTACATTAGTGAATTCATTAAAAGATTATAGAAAATTATATAAATACTTCCAGAAATATAAGTAAGGTTTAAATATTTTCAATAGATGTTTAATGTTTTGGGAGAATCAAAATATATGAAAAATATTTTTTATCTAGTTAATAAAAAAAACGCATAATTTAATGGACTCATTCAGATAGTTCAAGATGAAAGGAGGAAGTTGAAAGAAATTATTAGGTGTATTAGAGACTTTCATAATGATATGATATTTTGTAATGATCTAATTAATAAAATCTAGGGTACTAAAATGAAATTTTCAATATTTTAAGAAGTATAATTAGAGATGATTTAGAATCCAATTGAGTAATTTATCATCTAAAAATTTATAGTAATTAATCAAAATGATGAATTTTTACATCTCCCAATGAAGTTTAATTATTTTAAAGAAGTATATGGAAAGTTTAACAATGTAATAATAGTTCATGAAGTTTATAAATATGAAGGTTATAATGTTAAATCATTATATGGATAAGTATAAAGTAAAAATAAACCAATTGATTTTCTTTAGGAGACTCAGGTTGACAGTTCTAAAGTGAAATCTTTAGAAATCGAGTTCTTAATTTTGAATGTTGAAAAAAATGAATAAAATTCATGAATAGGACAATATATTTTTCAAATCAACCTTCTTCATGTTAGATAAATATTAGTAATATGTTAATAAGATAAAGATTTTATAAAAATATAATATAATTAAATGATTTTTTTTTCTATAAACTATTGGAAAGTAATTTTTTTATCGAATAAAAATTAATTTTGAATAGTTATATATATATATGTGTGTGAATGGGTATTCTTCCTGATTCATTTTGTATGGATGTTTCCAATTTCATTGTATATATATTTTCATTACTTTTTGATGAATATATATTCACTAATAGTAATTTCATTTTAGTTGTTTCATGTTGAAATATCTTTACATAACCTTTTAGGTTCACATACTAATTGTTATAAAATTATTCTTTTCCAAAGTCAAAAAGGTGGGTAAATGTTTTCAAATTTTAAGAAGATTCTTTTTTAAACTTTTAAAGAAAATTTTGGGAGTTATAAATTTTTTAAAATGGGGGAAAACCTAAAATGAAGTTATATATCTTAGGAAAAGAAATCATAAAGGGAGATTATATATATTTCTCAGTGGGAGTTAGTGTTCCCCTTTTGTATTTTGTTTAATTTTTGTTTTGTTGTTTTAAAATGGTGGATATTGTCGAGTTAATGTTTCTTTGAAATCATTCTAACATAATTTTGAAAATCATAATGCATTTCCTTATAGTATATGTCTTAATAATGTTTTTAGAAACCTAATTTAAAAAAAATTATAAGAAATTTATTTTCCATAAAGAGAAATATTAATTTACCACGTGGAAAAAATTATAAAATTTGGACAAACATATTATAAAAAATTCATAAAGATATTTCCTTATGTATGATTAAAAAATTATCAAAGTCCATATATAACTATGTAAAATATGATGATGTTAGGTATATTCTTTTAGTAAATGGAATCCTAATAAAGGAAACCATGTTTTCCTGATGCAATTTTTATTACATCATTTATATTGATATATACTCATACAGGAATTGGAAAAATTTTGTTTTACTATAATGGAAGATTTTTTTGTAAGATCCTTAAAACCACCCCAAACATTCTCATAATATGACCATTTTATATTTTCAAATAAAAGGGATTAGTGATTAGGGAGTAGGAAGTGATTTTTTTCATCTCTAGTGATGTATAATGTTTTTTTAAATAATTTCATAACATCATGTTACGTTGAGTAATCCATCCATTTTAATTTTTAGAAGGAATTTTTCTTAACACATCTGCTATTAGGATATTGTCTAAATGCTATAAGAAATCGATGAATTGTAATTTTTTATAAAATTTTCTATGATTGAGGGATTCGAGGGATAATAAGATTCAGTTTATCATATCTTCTAATCGGTGGTTCCCATGTATAGGGAAATAGAGTTATTATAATCTTAATATCAATGACTTCCTTTATTATATAATAAAGACCTAGTAGTTTGGTTGCAACAATGGATACCTAAATTCATTGTGGTATACATCCTTGGTGCTAAAGGTTAATGTGTGGATCATTATTTTATGAAGTTTTGTAAGTATTTATTTACAATTTTATATAGACTTTTTAACATTTTTTACAAGTTACATTTTCACTATATAATTGAATAGAATGTTTTTACCATCTCTATGCTTCTCTAAACTCTTATATTTGGACAAAATGTATGTTAGATTTATAAACACTGAAGTTCAGATGAATAGTCTGTATGATATTCTATATTATATAGGTTGGAAGTATTTTAAAATTTATTTTATAAACTACCATTCACACCAACATGATTATGTAATCATTTGCATTCCCTTCGATCCTAAAAAACTCCCAAGGATCCCTACATTGTATTATCACGCACATGAGCCTCAGCCCAGTTGGTGAGGTATCCTTAAGTGCATCCATAAGACTCGGGTTCAAAACCAGGTAGAGGCATATTTTCGTGGGTACTATAGCAGTACTGTACTGTATCAGGTACTGTAGTAGGCCTGTAGCAGATTGTACACTGTGTGGTACTGTTGAAGGCATGTAGCAGACTATACACTATGTAGTACTATAGTAGACTGTACATTGTGCAGATACTGTAGTAGAACTGTACATTGTGCGGGTACTGTAGTAGGTATTGTTCGGTACTATACCAACTGGAACTATTTACCTTGTTTCAATGGTTTGGGCTTGGAGTCCTTATGTATTTAGTGTCATCCAGGCCTTCGGGTCAGTAGGGATTTTGGGCCACCTCAAGGCCTTCGGGCCACATGCAGTTTCCCCAGACAGACTCTACAAAAATGGAGCAGCCTCAGAAGAGGATTTAGAGCATGAGCACTCACCAGAGCAGAGCCAAATGGATTTTTCAGAATGAGAGGGTATGACTTTTCCATAGGGACCAGCCTGTTCTTACAGGGGAAGCCTGTCTAGATGGTCATGCAAAGGTGGAGAGCTAGTATCATGATGCAGATACTAGGGAGGGGCAGTTCCTTGTAGATAGTCTGGATTAATTCCATAAGACATTTGGGTCATGTAATCTCCTAAGCATATAGGTCATGTAATCTCTTAGCCTATAGGCCTTGTTAGGGTTCTTCATCATCCCCTGAAACGGGGGTTATCAAAAATCAATAAAAATGAAGGCCTTCGGGCCATTCGGACGTGGTATTATCCTGCACACTCCAAATCCATGGAATCACATCCATTATCCCCAAAAAGTATCATTAATAGGATACCAAATCCTTATAATTGAATCAGGTTCCCCCAAAAATATAATAATAATATTCGTACTTTATCCCTAGAGAAAAATCAGGGTCCCTCGAAAATATAACAATAGCAGACATACTAGTTCCCTAGAATTACATCTAGGTACACAAAAAATATTACAATAATAGGAATACTAGATCATTGGAATCACATTAGGTTACCCCAATAATTTAATAATAATAGAACCTTGGGTCCTTGTAATTATATCAATGGACACCAACAACAATAATAATAATAATTATTATTATTATTCTTTATTATTACAACCTTTAATTTAATTAGTTACATAAGAGTTCAACATGGAACTCGTGCTTTTATCTAATGTAGTATATTATACATCCTCATAAAATCATATAATCATTTTCCACTGATTTTATGCAAATACCTCATGTCATTCATTCGCAATAAGAACCTTATTCACATCCCATAAAAATGTGGTCATACAAAAATTTCATCATTACAGATATAGAGTATTTTATGAAGTAACATATCTAGGTCACCTAAATTCAATAATTTCATTCCTATCTCGTCTAAATGAAGTATCTAAATCATCTCACAATCCACTAAGGTCAACTAGGTCCAATTTTTTTTATTCATCATTAACCCCACTATAGGGGGTCTATGGGAGCCTATCAGTTACACTAAACTCAAAATAACATTTATATTGAATATCTTATAGGGTCTATATGTATCAATATACAAAATTAAAAATATAGTTCTAAGAATTGGTGGTCGGGGTGTCCATCTAGTTTAAAAGGATTAACTGTAGCCTAGGAAACATTTTGAATTCCATGTTTTGGAATAATGTTCGATGTATACAATTTCAATTACCCTCTCAACCATCAGAGGTTATGGTATCAAATAGTACACTGCATATTATTGTTTCCCTTTTTACTCTATGTATTTGGTATTTAATCATATAGTTTAATTAAAAAATGTAATTTGAATAAAAAAAATTTATCTACTCCAAGGTCAATCACTCATGATGGAGATTCAATATATCACATGTCATAAATATGAATAGATATGATAAATAATCCATAGAGAAATTCTCATTGACCACCTACCTTAATTCAATTCACTTCCATTGTTATTCTAGACTAGTTGCTCTCACCAAGACCCATCCAAGTCTATTCAACCATCATCCCAACAACTGAGGAATTAACTCTCATAAATTTTATAAAATTAAATAATAAAAATTATTTTTTGATTAATTAACCAATTTAAAATTAGGTAATCAATATAATTCACTAAGGAATTAATTCTAAATTACTCACTGGTTGCTCCGATGCATTGGAACCTCTTTTATACACTCATGGAATGTCCGCAATTCATACCCAATATCCCTCCGAGAAAAATATGAATCACAAAACATAAAAATAATAATAAATATGATCCAATTTAGTAATAAATCTATAATTAACATTTGGTATGTATCTTACATCCCCTAAAATTTCATCATATTGAGTGAAAATAATGTTTATAGTCCTTATCTATAACAAAAAGAAAACTCTCTAAATTAAATATTCACATAAATAATTAATTTCTCCTTAATGCATCAAAAGCATTATAATGTTCATAGTGTATCACACATTAGTAAAAATGGGATGTAATGGCTTGAATCCATCCCCACGAGATAACCTGTAGCAAAGAAAAAAAATCTCCATAAAGAAGGATTATTTTGACCATGATCCATTTGAAATCATTATAAATCTCTAGAAAAATAAAAATAAAATTTACATGGATAATTTAATTGAAGGTGATTCTGTTGTAATTTATTTATAATTCATTGAAATAATCAATGAAATACTATTGGAACTATATCAAATCAATGGTAATCGAGAGAAAAAATAGTGGAGTATCTGGTTGAATGAACCTCCTCAAAACACCATTAATTTCAAAATCTCAAAGGGGTTATTGAAAAAAGGACAAAAAATACCTCATTAAAAATGATCCCTAGTATTCCTACCATATAGATAGACCACGATCACTAGTCATACATTGGATTACTATCTGTCTAATGGGACAAGGTAGTCCACTATTCTATTTTTCACTCACTAATAATCCAATCGGTGACACCATTAGGCCAATGGAAACTACAATAGTTACTAGGATACCTCCCAACCCACTAGGTAGTTTTTGGGATCCATTAGCTGGATATTGACTATAGAATAATTCATTCCAAATTTTTTATTTCTCAAATTCTCTCTCAATCTCTCATCTCCCTTTCTATCCTGATTCCTTGCTTAAACCATCCTTTTTTTATTCTCAAACCCTCAGAACCTCATTTCAATTTACAATTCTCAAAATATCCCATCCACTAAATTGATAATTTTTTCCCTCCTAAATTTTACAAATCACCCAGATATAGGGTATTACATATCCCATTAGAATGTGGATAGTGTTCATAAAACATATTTGTCATATTGGATTCACATTACATATATTTTCTTTTATCTAATTAATATCACATAGGATATGAAGTTCGGTTTTTAAAAGTGTCAACAATAACATATATGATTTTTCCTCATATATATTATGGGATAAAATATATGAATCTAAATCATTTAATTTTATTTTATAGAAAATCATGTGGATCTTTTTTTGGGTATTAATTTTGTGTTGGCTATGTTATGGATTTTTTGAAGGGGTGTGTAGGTACTCTTAGTTGCTCAGTATTGGAACTTTTTACTTAATGATGGAACCCTAGTGATTTAAATACATGAATTGTATCCCTTAGGAATGGTCCAAGGATAGAGACATGTTTCCTTATAGATAGGTTTCAGTTACATAATGTGCCAATAACAACCTATATGAGGTTTCCCTATATTTATTCCTAGTATCATTCTACACAATCTAACGAAGTGGATGAAAAACCCATAAGATGGTTGAGGAAGGGTATGTGAATGCCTTGGGTGTAATATCTAGATTTGGAAGGAATTATAGTCGTGTCTTCGGTCACAGATCATTTCTTCATGCTGAAGCGTATCCCTTTCCAGGGATTTGGGCTTTGGACGACGGTCAGCTTTGTTCATGGCAGAAAGGGAGCAGATCTTCAACGGCGTATCCCATTAGGGCTTTGGGCATCGCATTTGGGAGGTGTCCTGAGTCGACCATGGAGGCTTGGGAGAATATCTGCTTCAGTTTTTAGCGGTGATATTTTCTCATCAGCTTCGGTTCTAATTCCGGGCAGCTCATGTGACGGCTCTCATATGGCTTGGCTTCTTCTTTGGGTGTGAGTACTGGCAGCGGTGGTCTCTTTGGTCATGGTAGCGCAATGGATCAGGGTGAGGACATGCCCTCGTGGAGTGGATCATCATCTCCATTAGATATCTAGGAATATCCATATCTGGTTCCAGACGGGGTTTTGTTAAATGGATGACGCATGCGAGTTTCGGTCGGTGACGCAGGTGGGTTGGTCTAGGAAACGGTGAGGGTGGGCTACGGGCATGGAGGCGCTGAAGGCGATGATGCAGGTGGGCACTGGTAATGGTAGCAAGTGATAATCTGGTCCAGATTCAGTTCCCCGACCAGATCTGTTCATAATTCTTGGCGACCATTTTTTTGATGGGTACGGTTGTAGGTTGGGATTGATGGCGGGCCTCTCGTGGCTAGCGACGCATCGGTGCTTGCGACGGGGGTCTACAATGGCAGTGCTTCTAGGTTTTTCTATGTAATTATGGGTGTGTGTTGGGTTTTTTTACTCTAGGCCTTCTGGTCATTGTAATGGTTGTGGACTGGGATTTTTAGTGGGTTGTTCCCTCTGGATTTAATAGCGTGTAATGGGTTTTCCCTTCCCAGTTTAAAAGGGGTTTCGTATCTTTTTATTTTTTAATAAAGGGGCTTGAACCCAATATTTTGAACTATAGTATCTAGGTTGGGTATAAAAGGTAAATATTTGTTCGAATTTTGGATCTATAGTTTGAGATCCTATGCGGTTCGATATAGGATGGATGGATAGTGGGTAGATGGACTTATTTTATGATCAAAATATTACTTAGGAAGGTTGTGTGGATAAATTTTTATATGTGAGATTTCATAGGCTATTGGATAATCTACCCTATGAGAGGGTAATTATCAATTGGTTATGATGTTTGGAATATGTTATATGGGATACAGATCATATAAGAATGATTCAAGTGTCAGAATAGGTTATAAGGGATTTCACATCTATGGGGATTGGGGGAGAATGAGTTTGATCATAGGGAAGAACCATTGATATGGTTTTTTGTGGATCAATTATCCTGAGGAGGATAATGATTGGTATCAAGGATTTTTTTGGGGAAATCACTAGTGTGTGAGGTCATGTTTCGGTTGGGTACAAGTGATTTCAATTTGTATTATGGAATAGTGAATGGGTGATTCATGGGTCCATTATGAATTATTAATGTTGTGCGTGGACCTAGTCAGTGTTGTCAGGGTAGTGTGGTGGTGGTATGTAATAAAAAATGGTGGTCAAGAATTTTAAAACAAGGCATGAATTGTTAGGGATGTGTGAGTATGGTGCAACAATAGATGAACTTGTATCATAATGGACCCATTTGGGTCAGAATATGAGGAGAGGTGTAAATAAACCCATTTCGTGGGGATTGATCAAGTAGTAGTCTAAGGGATAGATTCATGTTGTTGGATTATATAATGGGGAGGATATCCTCCCTAGATATCTTATGATAGATGGTAGTTGGTGTTTCATGTTGGGTCTTAGTTATGAGTGGTTCTTTCATGTTTAGTGAATCTATTTAGTGACGAATAGAGAGTGGTCATTATGTAATAGATATTTAGGTTAGTTGTGGTAATTATGACAGTAATTTTATGGTTTGGATAATTTTTTTGATTAATGAGGTGTGAATTTCAAGTCATAAGGGTTGTTTTTTGGAAGATACTCATTAAAGAGAGATGATTGGTGTGACACTGAGATGCCGATTTTCTATAAGATTCAATTTTATCTATTTCCTTGGTAAATACAAAATTACAGATTCAATATAGTTTTGGTTATAGTTAGTGTGATAACATTTTGTTTTATATATATTTGTTCTATTTTGAGCATGGATCATATCAGAGGTGCATCGATGCTCATGGTGAGAGAGTGATTACTAAAGCATTCGGTTGGTGATGCAACTATAGAATTACAAAAGGGCCCGAAATGAAAATTTGGTGTGGTTGTTTGATGGATTCATGAGGAATATAGTGGTGAAGGTATCATGATTAGGTGGTAAGGTATTGTGTATTCTAGTGAGTATGTTTTTTAGATATATCATCCAATGGAGGACATGCCATGGTTTCAGAAAAAAGGATGATGTAATAAGTGTAAATCCATGTTAGTCTTGTATGTGAAACACTGAAAGAGTATTGGCTACATGACATAGTTTTAGGAGAACAATGGACTTTAATCATCCATTGTGATATGTTTTTTATAGTGGGTATCTATGTAGGATTTGTTATGAAAAGTTTGAAGACGCTTTGGTGTTTCCAGAGAGTTGGGTACAGGAAAGTGTTTCCCCAGGGTTATAATTAATGGAAATTAGGATGCTTCGATTATGTTGAATAATGTTCATGGTGATTGGGTATATATAATAAAACATTGATTGGAATTCTGGGGTACAACATGACGAGTACTCAGTGAATTAAATACCATTGTAGGTTGGTTTTGATGGTTTCAGGTCTAAAAAATCTTTTATAGAACAAGTAGTGTTATGGTGGGGAGTTTGTAATGACCCATGAATTTTCATGATGTCACTTTTTAGAAGGAATTTTAGTTTTTTTTTCAAGAAAAATTTTATTCATTAATTGGGTATTAGACTAGGATTACATGCATTATAAAATCTTAGAAAGATGTTTTTAACATGTAATAGGGCCTAGTTGGTGACTCCAGTTCTTAGGGAAGCATATAACAAGGGACAGGGTAGTCAGATAATAAATTTCAACTACTTAATTTAGGTCACCAAGCTTCCCATGAGGGGTTTTGTTTTAATTATAAATGTTTGATCTAGATTACCTCAACCTAAAGTTAGTTTCGCCATCACCATTTGGTTGCTTCATGAAGGAGTATTGCTGAGATGTATTGCATTCTCCTGGTGTATTTTTCTCTATGAAGGGAGTTTAGTAGGATGCTTTACACCAAAAATGGACACATTCACATGGATATTTCTTCATCCTCGGGATACCACACTATATACCTCGGTCATAATACATAATTTTCAAGTGATGTTTCATGTCATGTTGCAACCCTCCAATCACATTGTGACTGCTACCTAGTTCGGTTTTTTAATCATGCGTAGACCTATTCTTTGATGGTCAACCCCCATCATTTTCTATAGTAAACAATATGAATGATTATATATCTGGGAAGCTCCCATAATAATCCATAAAACCTCATTCTAGGTGATAAATTTTGGCGATGTCTATATAATGGATTCTAGGTATCATTTACTCTCCTTACTCAATTCTTACATCTTATGGAAATCACTAAATTATTATTTTTTGTTTTATCTATCCATTATCAATAATTTATAACATATCATGCTGGAATGAATTTATGATTATGGTTCCTTCATGTGGGGAGCCTAGAGGAGGTCATGCGGGGATGAATTACTTGAGTTTCAAGAGGTTTTAGTTTTATGGAGATTCCCATAGAGTATTCTATTTTTTATTACACACTAGGTTAAAATAATAATGATTATAAATTTGTATTATTATTTATTTATAGTCTTTAGTGTGTGATAGATGTTTGGGTGGTGGTAAGATCTTGGAAAAAAATAGACAGACTTACTTGAGGAAGAGTGCGGGATTGGTGAAGATGGTCACTACATTTGAAATGTTGGTGGACCTTTTAATACACACTCATGCGCTTGATTATACATGATTTATCGTTTCATTCAAGTTTCATGGGATGGGGTAATGAAAACCAGAGTTGTGTGTTTCTTTTTTAAATAACTAGGATGGTTTTTTCCTTTTATTCCCATGAGTGGTTCTATTTATAACTTGTTTTTCTTTCTAATCACATAATGTGAGACAATGTTTATTGGGCTGACAAGAGGCATTGGGTAGGTATTTGTGGACATGTGGTGATTCACATATCCTTCGATGGTTTCCCTAGGGATATTAATGTTTTAAATAGAGGTTTGGGACATGTGGAAAGAAATGTGAGTTGTTTTTATGTCTCAGGTTTGGTTTGTGACACTCTGTAGGGGTGATTTTTCCCTCGGTAAGCATTATGAGTCAGATATGAACTTCATGTTGAGACGAGGATATATGGAGAGGGGTTTCTTCTTATTATGAAAATTATGATATATCTCTTATAGGATATGATACATAACCCAATTTTAGTTCATGATATTTTCATGGGACTTGAAATCATGTTTCTATGGGTCTTTGAGTAGGAAAAGTTGGTATGGTACATGGTAGCCTAACTATGAGTGATGAAGAGATTTACTGAGTTTTTACCAAAACATGTGGAATTTTTTAGAAGATCCCCTTATAATTGGATTCACTTATGGTTGAAATATTTGGGATGGTATCAATTTGAAATCATTATAATTTGTCTTGAAAACCCATAGGATTCCCTGATGAGTGAGGAAAGGCTCTATTTGAGATGAAGGGATATGTCTCGAACAACTTTACCCTTAATATCAATTGGTGGGATGTGAATTGGGGTTTAAGCTTTGGGTGTTGGTGCTTCTGTGTGCTTGAATGTGCTTATGATAGGTAATCAACCCAATCGGGGGGGTCCGGAGTCTGGGAACCAACATGATTTAGATGGTGTAAGTTGGATAAGATTTGGAGAGACCGTGTCCTCAGGTTTATTATGGACCATTCCATGAGAGGATTAGGTCATAATATTAGACCATAAATTGAGTGATAAGACTTGGGTAATGATATTTGGATTCTATAAGTTAGTGGGTTGAGTCATGGTATGACACTAGATAAGGATGATGGACCCTACCATGAGTGTTGAGGTAGTGGATCCTATTATAGATGAGTGATAGTGTGCAATAACATTAGCTAGTGAGTAAGTTTCCTTGTTGAAACTTATTCTAAGTCCTTAGGTATGGTCTTAGGACATGAATGAAACCCTAATATGAGATATCGGGTATGGGATGGGTATCAAGTATAGAGATATAAGGAAACAATAGGATTTGGGTTTGGTGATTAAGGAGGTATGTTCAGGTGTCTTGGTTTCCTTATTATCACTTAATGACCTTATGCTTGGAAAGTCATCATGGCCCAGTTAGAACATGAAAACTAATGAGATTGGTTGAAATATTTATTTCCCTCTGGAATATAAATATATAATGAATTATAATAGTGGAACACAGTGAGAACCTTCTAATATATATTTCCCACACCCTACAAGGGAACCCCAGTTTACATTTATATATTATTTAAGATTCCATGTCATAGAATAGGTCGTATAGAGGATCTGTCTAAGGAAACATGAGGGGTATTTGTATGTGGGTTTTCTGAGGCACATGGATGTTAATGGGACTCTATTTTATTTTATATTATATAATTTTAATATATAAATCATCATCTTAGGGGGTGATAAGTTGAAATATATTTTCTTGATCATGATTTTGTATGATATAATTTCTTTTTGTCAAGTCATTTTTTCTATCAGATTATTTTAATTATATTTATTTTACAGTGATATTAATATATTTTTCTACTATATTTCTGGAACAGATTAAATATAATATTCTCCTGAATTCTTGTATTATGCCCTCAAACATAGTGATAATCCTTAGATGTATGGGGTGGTTCACATAAGATCACATAGCACACCTTCCCAATCCACTATAGGGTGGTTGTAAGACTTCAGAATTGTGTCTTTTTCAATATTATTTTTATATTATGAATATTTCTTTACATATTCTCATGATTTTATAAAATAAAAGGTATTGTATTTCTCATTGTTTTTCCGAAACTTTTATTTAAATTTTTTTGATTTTTTTAAAATCAAATTTATCATTATGTAAAGTATATTTCTTCTAATTTGTTAAGTAAGATTTTTAATTCTCTTATTCACTCTTTGTCCTAAATATAACCATACTTTACTATCTATAATTATTTGGTAGGTATTTACACTAATGATATTGTCCACCTTCTTCCTCTAGATGTCATATGATCCTTTCTTATGGAAATAACTATAGAACACATTTATTTATCATTAATTATTTTCATGCTATAATGAAATTGTGATTGTTATCATGTTTTTATGAAATATATATATATATTGTTTATCTTAATGTGGAAGGTGGGTCTGATAGAGCCCTCAAATGTATAACATAAAGCATTATATATCATTAGATAATGATTTTATGAGTGGATAAGATTGTGTTTATATATTTTCACATCTCAAGTTGTCAACTTTTGTTATGTCTATAAATATTTAAAACTCTAGTTTGGGATATTATTTTGTTTCTATATGATTACAACATTATTCATGGACTTGATTGCACTATGTTATGTACACAACTCAATGTATGGACATGATTTCATTTAACTATATTTTCAACTATATAAGAGGATATAATTGTGTTTATCATTTTTCAAAACACTATATTTGGACATGATTTAAGTTTCCTATATTCACAAAACTATATGTGTTTGTGGTTGAATTGTGATATGTTCCCAATTCTATAAATAGAATTCATTACATTTATATATGGCCAAAACTATATATATAGACCTGATTATGTACATCTTTATTCAAAACCATACACATGTACCAAATTACATTAATCATGTTATCAACTATATATAGATACATGATTGTGTACAACTAAATCCACAACCTAATGCAAGGAATTTATTTAATTTATCAATATCGACATTGTTATAGTTTAATTAGGATTATTCTTTTTCCACATGCCACTTTTATTCATTATAGATCATTATTATTGTCTCGTGTTTCATTATTATTATGACATGGTATATATATATAATTTTATGATGATCCTTTTGAGTTTATATGTTTCTATTTTAATATATATGTTACTTGATCACGTATATTGAAAAAATCTATTGATCTCATATAATTTTTGACTATATATTTTTTCTTTATTCATGTTTTCTCACATGCTCAAGGTACACCTATTGTATGTTAATTTAAAGAAAACAACATAAAATTAACATGGTGCATCTCTAGTATTGATATTAACCCCAAAATCATGATTGATCTTTTATACAGTGGCCTAAAACCAAGCCTTTTAAATTAATTAAGGTTTAATTAAATTTTGTATCAATGAATAAATTGTTTTATTTGAACTTGACCTGGAAATAAAAATCAATGCATCTTATCATTCTAATGAATTTTTAGAAAAGAAAAGGAATATGTTTTTTAATGGAAATTTAAATGAGAAATAGCATAGAGAAAAGTAAATTCATCCACCAGTATATCAAAATTTTGGGTAGAAGAACTCATTAAAAACATTAATCATTGATAAAATGTTTCAATTATGAAATTTGGTCCACTTATCTCATGATTATCTAAGATAAGTGAAGTGGTTGTTCAAAAAAATAAAGGATAACAAGATACCAAAAAATACACCACCCATAACTCATTGATTCATATTCATGGAGTTTAATAATTATAAAAATAAATTCTCTAATCTATGGTCTAATGTTCATATTATGCATTAGAAACCTCTAAGACCATTAGAATAAGGAAAATAAATCGCGATCACTACCATAGAAGTGGATCAAGAAAATTATTTGGTGAAAGTTTTAAATATTCTTCACTCTAAATATATGAATATTTTATTTGATAATATATTATCACTTTCTTTAATTCCATTTGAGTCTTCAAAGAATGTAGATACACAACATCAATCATTAGATATTAACTTATTTGAGAAAAAACGAGTGGTATGACGATTTTATCCAAGGTATATAACACTTCTCCATTAGAGGTCTGTGGAATGATACATCATGTAGATATACTTATTATTACATGAATAGAATTTGATATGATATCGGGAATGGATTTTCTCTCCATAAATAGATATCATATTAACTATTGGGATAAGTCAATATCATTTCATATCCCAAATCATCCCATAATCAAATATTAATGAAATTATTATAATCATATAACTTTCAAAAAAAAATTCTTAATAGGGGTCATTATAACCAATAATGATGGATACATGGATAAAATTTTTAATTTTGAACTTAGTATTGAAAATATGTTAATTTTATTAGATTATAATGATGTATTTCCTGATATAATGAACAACATCCCCCTAGGGCATGGGATGAGTTTTTAATTGAACTCATTAATGGTTCTATGTTAACATTGAAGAGTCATTATAGAATGAACCAAATTTAATTTTAAGAATTAAATAACTAAATTCATGTGATTTTAGAAGACATTTTGATACACCAAGAGATAATTCATGGGGTGATTCAATCAACTATTTTGACAAAAATGATGGATCAATGTTTCTTTTAATCTGTTATTATGAACTTAATAGAATCATGATCAATAACAATTATCTTATACCCTATATTAATGATTTTTTCACTAAATTAGATGGTATCAATACTTATGCATATGAATCTTAAATTTGGATACTATTAATTATGGTAAAATAGAGAAGCCATACCCAATATAGCCTTCCAAACAAGATATGGACAATATAAATTTATTGTGATTCCATTTGGATATACAAATTACCCTTTTATATTCATGGATATAATGAGTAATGACTTTAGATATTACCATGAGATATTTATGGAATTATTTATTGCTTGTATTTTAATATATTCAAAGAGAAAGGAATTGCCTAAAGAGAATTTTCATATTGTGATAAGGACTATAAGAATGATGAATTTTATACCAATGTTATAAAATGTGGATTTTCAATAAAAAAATATCCTTATTAAATCATGTAATTAGAAATGTGGTTATATTAGAGGATCTTTCCATGATTGATGTGATTGAGTAATGGAACATACCAAACACTATAAAAGATAACAATAGTTTTCATAGATTATATAGATACTTTTGATATTTTATGATACATTTATCATAATTTTAAAATCCTAAACCATGTTAATAATAAAGGGAGTGAATATTTCCATGAAAAAATATTGTCAAGATAGCTTTAATGAGCCTAATAAAATTTTATCCACTAATCCTCTATTTACACTACCCAATAGTGAAGAAGGGATATTGATATATAGTTATGCCTTGGTAAAGAGAATGGGTTGTGTCTTTATTAAGAATAACAAGGTTATAGTTTTTTCCAAATGTTAAGTGAATAAATATTAGAAATATTACGCGGCACAAAATTTGGAGTTGGAAGCAGTAGTATTTTTATTAAAAATAGAGATGAATTTTATCTTTGATGAAAATTTTCATATATATATATATATAATTATATAAAGTGAATAAAGTATATATTTACAATACATTTTTTTAACATTCAGAGAGGGTTATTTTTATAGTTAATCTAGGACTATGATTTCTTAATACATTACATTCCTTGGAAGGAAATCATGGTAGTTAATGCTCTTGGTAGAAAGGATCATTATACCGTATCTATAATGGGGATCAAAATAATACCAATATTAGTATATGTTTAATGAATTATATTTAAATCACAAAAGAAGGATTGGGATCCTCTCATTCCTAAATGATTTATCAACCATCCATCTATGGGTAGATCAAGTGCATAAGAAAGGATGATATGGAGTACTAGAAGAAATTATAAATTATTTTCGAGTTCAACCTTATTAGATATGTATTTATAATATATGGAACCTGGAAACATGTCTCATTCATGTCAAATATGAAATATGATCAGTTCTATGATGAAACATTCTCAACCTCCTATATTCACCTGAGAAGAATGAAGATATATAGGGATCCGAATAAGTACTTCTCGTTAGAAAACAAGAAGAAGGGAATTATAGAGTATATATCCTGATTTATGGTATCCCAATGAGGAAAGGATTAAAATCATAAGTATAAATTGGTGATGTAGTAACCTAGACGTAAAATAATTTAAAACATCACCATGAATTTCTCCATGTGTCTTTAAATGAACTCTAAAGGATATAATTTAATTTGGGTTGTGGTTGATTGACATAAAAATTTGGCACATTTTACTTTTATTGATAAATAAGTCATGTTATAAATAAGTAAATTGGTATTCCTATGTAGTGTATTGTTTTAAATTTTATATTATTATGATTAATGTTTTACATAACTGTTTTAAAGAACCCGCTAATAAGAATTTGATATTGAGATGAACATTAGCATGACATATCATCTAAAAATAAATGGATAAATTGAAAGTACTATTCTAATTTTTAAAGATATACTGATATCCTAATCAATAGATATAAAATGTTGTTTTGAGGAAAATAATCCACCTTTTGAGTTCAAATAAAACAACATTTTACACTCTAGAATCCAAATTGAATCCAAAAAGGCATAATATGGTAAGAGATGTAGAACTCTGACATGATGTAGTGAATAAGTAGAGAGGATTTTTTAGGATCCAATATTATTTATGAAATGAGGGAAATGGTTAAAACCATTAATAAACCTATAAAATAAATATAACATTTAATTAATAATTATGATGATGATAAAAAATGAGTTTGTTGTCTTGAAATGTTCGTTTTTCCTCAACATTTTTCATATATTTTTTGGTTTCATTGTAGAGTTTTATACCACTCCAAAAATATATTTCATTTTATTTTTTATGGTGGACTTTATTATATATCTAATCTTGTTATCATTCATTTCGCCTTCTATTTCTGGCTTGTTCTGTGTATCTGGTGTCTCTATGATACATTTATCATATTAATTTCTATTTTGGTGTATTTTTGGGAGAGGTTTTAATTATGAGTATAATCTATGATAGTCTTATCTCCTTGGGGGAAATGTTACTAGTTTTTTTATAGAATTCTATTTTCATTGATTTATTTTAATTTCTATCATGATGTGGGTGTTTTTCTCTTGGCTAATTACATGGTCCAGTTTTAATTGAAGTGAATGATGGTAGTTCCACTTCAATATGGATTCATGTAATTTTGGTGCAATATATGTTCCAAAAGAACAAACAGAACCATGGGAATAGAAATTATGATTATTTATTTTATTTTATTCCATATAATGTTTTGGATGTGCATAAATTGTAATATTCACTCTTGTTTGAACGTATTCCAACTCTATGTTAGAAAATAAGTTTAAGTTCCCACTAAAACTTAATTTTTATTTTAAAAGATTTATTAAAATGGATTTTATAAATAACCCCCAACAATTTCTAGAGTTTCAATTTGGCCATAAAATACTCCTTGTAATATCTCTTTGGATGAGGGTTTTGAGAATTAGAAATATGGAAAAGTTGACCCCTAGATACCACAATCGCTAAGAGTGTCATAATCATCATTTGAGAGAATATTATCACTTGTATTTTCTACAAACACTATCACATTGAAATATTGTATTCCATTTTTTACTTTTATGGTAGTACATACCAGATCCATCACATGTATTGATGTCAAATGATATTATAATTGAACATGATATTTATTATGAGGAACAATCAGTCAATACATTTCATTTATCTAACAAATTTTTATTAAAAAAATAATAAAATTGTAAAATTACATTGGAAATATCATAATCTTTAGGAACCGGCCTATGAACCAAAATATGTAGTGAGGAAATTTAAACACATTTGTATTCATTACAGTAATGACATTTCAAGCATAAAATTCTTTTCATGTGGGTAAAATGTGACACCCCTAAACTAATCATGAAAATTTTACATTTTATGTTATGAAATATTTTCTTACATGAAGTATATAACTATAATTTATATTGATTTATTTCATTAAGGTAGAAAATTACTATAAAAGATAAAATACAATATTTTAAATGAAATATAATTAGGAAGATTATAAAAGGAATAAAAATTAAAGTAAATAAAAATAAATCTAGATTGAAATAAATTTCTTTACAATATTCCATGAGGATAATACCATCGATAATAATTATATGAATAAAAATAGAAATATGATAAACGCCTTTATAATTTAAATTAGAGAATAAGATAAGTGATTTTGATGGAGTGTGTCACGTTATATATAGTAATGTGATATGATAATTATACATATGTTCGTTGGGTTTATATGATCATTAGGACCATACGGTTGTTAATACCATCATTAGACTTTAAAATATTTAATGAGATAGATTATATTTCGTTTAGATTTTATAAAATTATTATTATTCATGTAATAACAGGTATTTATTTTTTAATTATTATGTTTTTTTATAGATTTGCAATGTTTTATACATTTTCTATTAATGAATGAATTTAAAGAGAATGTTTTTTTAATAAATTTTTATTAATAATACATATAAAAATAAAAATAAATCTAAATATTCTTACTTTAAAAGAAATGAGAAGAAATTATTTTTTGTACTTAAGAATACATTTTTCAAAAAAAATGTTGCATGTGAAATTTTATTTTCTATAAAACTTATTATATCATGGTTTTAGAGATATTTTATTAAAATGTAATTTTTATAAGTGTAAATAAATATATTATCATTCATTTAATAATTATTATTTAAAATGAAATATTAATATGAAGTTTTAATGTTTAAAATTAAATTTTTAAATATAAATAGTTATATATATATATATATCTCATCTTTTTAATTTTAATATAAATTTATCATGTAAATAAATTAAATTAGATTAAAATATGTACTATTTTGGAATCATCAGGATTAAATTGGGTAATATAATTATTCTTATGTGAAAATAAAAATTATCGAGTTATATAATTAAGCAAGGATAAACAAGATTAAATTTGGTAATAATGGAAGACATTAAATTTTATAATAGTTAAAATTATATAAATTTATTATAAAAGGCCTTTTTATGTGTATTGGTCTATTTAGAAAATTTTCACGATCATTTACTTAACAAATTAACCTCACATTCATGTTATTATAGATTTATCCATCACTTAACACATGTTTCCAATGAAATATATCATATTTTAACTTATAAAGGGAACTCACATCCACCCACTCCATCCACTCTTATATTTTAATTTTATCCTTAATCCATTATCAAATTACCTAGCCTAATTTTCTATCCCACAATTGGTGTCCATTCATCACTACAAGGAATCCAATGTCCTTCATTCCACATGAACATACTGTCAGAAAGAGTTATTCATTCAAAGTGGATAGAGTGCATCTGACCAAGAGGGAATCTAACATATGGGGTTTTCCATATCAAATTCCCTTCATTTATATATGATTCATATTTTATAACTAATTTTATTTATATGGTTTTTATACTTCATATTTCACATATTTAATCATATTTATCTTTGTATTCCTAGTATTTAATGTTCTAGTTCATGTTTCCTTTTAAATGTGATCTTGATTCAAAAGTAACTAAAAACAAATGTGTTTCCTTTTGAATATCAGTTTGGAAACAAGATTAGTTTTGTTTAAATTTTTGATTCACAACTTCTACTTATTAGTTTTCTATTTCATTAGTTTTGGAAATCACAAACACTTTTTTAAAACATGTTTACTTTCTTTTTATGTCCCAAATGGTTTAAAATGTTTTTGTAGAAAAAATTTACTTTTACTATACATAACTAATATAAAATGTATTAAAAAATAACGTTAATATTATTCATTATGGAAATAAGAATGATTATACTTCTAATATATCATATTTATTTTTATTAAACTAGAAGTATGACTTGTGTCATGTCTATCATAAAAAGAAATGTTATGAATACCAGTATAGTATTAGTACCAAAACAATCAAACTAAAACTCTTAAAGATTATCATATTCACAGTAGATAAGTAATCCCATCATATTGAATTATGTTTATAAATAGAATAAAAAGGCATGTTTCTAACATAGGTAATTACCTTTACACCATTATAGTGATAATCAATATGACATCATACATTCATTAATAGATGAGCTATCAAGAACCATCTATCTAAATACATTGAAAAAAAATGAAAATATGGTCATTGGAAGGATTCCTATAAATTCTGAGACATTTGAAGAGTTTCGATATGGTTTTCGGTTGATTACTTTCACCATGGAAGATTGATCTTCTTGAATTTCTATTTCTTAGTTAGTATAATTCTTTATAGTGTTTTAATTATAAGGTAACCTTATCAAGTTGTCTCTTAATTAACTTTTACAATTGTAATCTATGTCCAATCACTGTTATAATCTCTGGAATATAGGGATATAAAGATGGTGAATCTGTTCTATTGGATCGAGGGCACCTGGGGATTTGAAAACAAAGAAAATCTTATCATCGTATTGAGGTCTTCCAAGGATAATAAGATATATAAAGTCTGACCATCCTATTGAGGGATTTCCTGGTAAAGAAAAAATTAATTTTTTATACATATAAAATAGTGGATACTTTTTGTTAGGGTAATTTCATACCTTACTCTCAATTTCAAAATAGGTTAATCATTATAATAATATATTTTAAGTCATTATTACATTTTCAAAGATATTGTTTTACTTGTTTTTTATAAGTTTTATATTATTCTACATGTAATAAAAGTTGATACAACGTACTCATATTTCAATTTTGTTTGTTTTATCAATATAACTCTGATTATTATTAAAAAAATCTATTCAATCAGATCCACTATAATTTTTACATTCACTCAAATTAATCAGAGACTTTATAATTCTGATTTTGTGACTATGATACTTGGACTAAGTCTATAATCGATAAAGTTATTTAAAGAAGATTTTTTTATTATTTACATTGAATATATTAAAATATTTTTAAACAAACATTCACCACTATTATATATATAAACATCTAAGCTAAATTCTAAGATCATACAATTAGTATTGGAGGATGTTTATAAGATATATAAACTAGATATGTTTTATTTTCTATACTTACTAAAAGTTTGATAAGTTTTGTTATTAACATTTCATTTATAAACAAAGTTATGAAAATCCATATCTGTGGAAAAGAATTTATTTTTATTAAGATGGAATGTCTTAATTATGGTTCTATTGACAATATAAATTTGAATTGGCCACATGTCTTTGATTTTAATGATTATTAGTACGAGATGGATAGGAGGAAAAAAAATTATCAATATAGGGGTTGGTAATTTTTTTATTCATACTAGATACTACAGGATTTGTAATAAAAATGTCACTTCATTTAAAAATCATGAAAAACAAGAGTATTAGTTAAATTATAGATTATGGAATAATTTTTAATGTTGTATGAAAAGAAGTATTTACAATAAGGCATCTTCTTGTGATGTTGAAAATATTATATGAAAAATTATTGAAGTCACACATTATTGTACATTTAATGTTCTTGACACTTAAAGATATGTTATTAGAGTCCTATATAAATACTTTGATTTTTTACCAAATTATTTAGTTTTAAAGATGAACCAGAGGTTCCAAAAAATTATTAATATTTTAAAATCAATTGGTGAAAAGTTATTTAGGATGAGATCCTTGTTGAAAACATAATTAATATTATTCTGAATGTGTTAGAATATAAAATAATGGCACTGCATAAATAAATAATGATAAATTTTATAAATTTTCATAATTTAATTGGAACCCATATTAAATATGAAGGTTGATTCAAGAGAGATATGGAGAAATAAAAAAAACTTAAATAGAGGAGTTTATTTTTCTACAACTACCTTACCTATTAATATTAAAACACCTGAGAAATTTGTTAAATATTTATGGAAGAATGAATTTGTTATTCACTCCAATTCTATAACTTTTGAACATGTTGAGGATAAGTTATCCAATCTCATGAGAAGGATGAACAAGATTTTTGGAATGAAATATTTCTAGGACCAATAAAAAAATCTCATAAGGGTAAAATTGATAAAAATTATGAAGTCACTTGCTATGAGTGTAAGAAAGCTAGACATAAAAAGCCATATTTTCCAATGCATAAGATTTAAGATAGGAAAGAAATCAATCTAGAATTAATTGATAAACACTATTAAAAATTTAATTCTATAAATTATTGAAAAATTCTTAAACATGGAGTGCATGTGGTGGGGATTCATATGAATGCCCATTTGATAATGAATGTTCTAGACAGAAGAACATTGGCCTTTTTTTAATTTACCTTTTTTAAATCAATGTTTAATTGATATGATAATAATATCTAAAACCTTAAAAACGCGTATTTATATGTCATTAAACATGATGATAAAGATCTGCATCTTTTAATGGAGAATATTCCTCATGAGAAGATAATACTCTTCCAATTTATGATGAATTATCTTGTTTTTCGAAACATTATGAAAATAATAATTGTCATATTTGGAAAAAAAACATGATATTGTAAAAGATAAACATTCTAATTCTGATTCAAGAATAACCTATTTAAAAAATAAAATGATAGATATTTATAATGATCTTGAAAAAACCCTTTCTAAAAAAATTGAAAAATATTTTCTTATAAAAATAGATTGAAAAATATTTTTGACAAATATATTTCCAAATCTATTACTAATGAGGATAATAATTTTGTTGCTAAACTAAAGTCAGAAACTTATTCTTTAAATAAAATCTTATCAATGTTTAACAACATAAAAAAAGAATATTTTGATAAAATTTATGAACAAATACATCATTATAGTGATAACACCATATTGGGTTTTATAAGTAAAAAATTTGTTTTTACTAACAACTAATTTATTCCAGAATTTCACCTTTTTTAAATAATATAATAGTGGTTGGAACTGGAAAAATAATTTCTCCTTAAATAAAATAAAATTAATATAAATATAGGGATGTAATGGTTACCTAGACATAAGAAAATTGAAAACATCACAATGAATTTCTTCATGGGTATTTAAAAGACCTCTAAAAGAGATAATTTAATTTGTGTTGTGGTTGATTAACCTAAAAATTTGGCACATTTTACATCTATAGATCAATTACACATGTTATAAATAAATATATTGGTATGACTATATGTTGTATTAATTTAAATTTTTTATTAGTATGATTAATTTTTTACCTAACTTTTTTGGAGATCCCACTAATAAGAATTAGATATTGAGATGAACATTAGAATGAAATATTATCTGAAAATTGATAGCTAAATTGAAAGGACCATTGAGATTTTAAAACATATACTAATATACTTCTAAATACAAATAAAATTATGTTTTGATCAAAATACTCAACCTTTTGAGTTAAAATAAAACAACATTTTACACTCTAGAATCCAAATTGAATCTAAAAGGAACTATATTGTAAGAGATGTAAAAATATGACATGATTTAATGAAGTTGTAGAGAGGATGTTTTTAGGATCCAATATTATTTATGGAATGATGTAAATGGTTTAAACCATTAATAAACATATCAAAGAAACAAAAATCTTAATAAATACTTATTATGATAATAAAAATCCTGTTTTTTGTCCCAATAATGAATGGAAAAAAATCATAAGAATAATAAGGTGATGGAATGGTTAACTAGATGTAAAAAATGGAAAACATCACCATGAATTTCTTTGTGGGTCTTTAAAATACCTCTAAATGATATAATTTAATTTGAGTTTTGGTTGATTGACATATAAATTTGGCATATTTTTCTTCTGTTTATCATTAAGTCATTTTATACATACATAAATTGGTATGAATATGTGGTGTATTAATTTAAATTTTATATTATTATGATTATTATTTTACATAAATGTTTTGGATAACCCACTAATATGAATTAGATATTGATATGAACATTATCATGACATATCATCTGAAAATTGATGTCTAAATTGAAAGGATCATTCAAATTTTTAAAGATATACAAATATCCTTCTCAATAGAAATAAAATGATGTTTTGATCAAAATCCTCCACCTTTTGAGTTCAAATAAAACAGTATTTTACACACTATCATCCAAATTGAATCACAAATGGTACTTTATTGTAAGAGTTGTAGAACTCTGACATGATGTAATGAGGTTATAGAGAGGATGTTTTTAGGATCCAATATTAATTATGAAATGAGTGAAATGGTTCAAACCAATAATAAAAATATCAAATAAACAAAACTTTTTTAAAATATTTATGATGATAACAAAAATGGAGTTTGTTATCCTTTAATTTTGGTTGTTCCATGGTTTTCTCGCATATTTGGTGGTTGCATTCTAGTGTTTTATACCACTAAGAAACTATATTTCATTCCCTTTTTTATGGTGTATTTTCTTAAATATACATTCTTATTATCATTATTTTATCCTTCTATTTTATTTTGGTTCTATGTATCTAGTGTCTCTATGATACCTTTATCATATTAGTATACTTACTCTGATAGTTTGAGGTTGAAACCTGTAGTGGACTCCATCATATCAGCCATTGTGGGATCCCCAATTAGTATCCCTCAACATCCTCAATTTCTCTTTTGGTGTATTTTTGGGTTAAGTTTTAATTATGAGTAGAATCTATAATGGTTGAATCTCTTTGGGGGAGGTGTTACTAGTTTTTTTATAGAAATCTATTTTCATTGATTTATTTAAATTTCTATCATGATATGGGAGTTTTTCTCTTGGCTAATTACATTTCCCTATTTTCATTGAAGTGAATGCTGGTATTTCCACTACTATGTGGATTCATGGAAATTGGGTGAAACATGTGATCCCAAAGCACAAGAAGACCCATGGGAATAGAGATTAAGATTATATAATTTATTTTTTCATATAATTTTGCGGATGTGAAAAGATGTTACTATGGACTCTAGATTAATCATGTTCCAATTCAATATTAAGATGTAATTTTAGGCTCCCACTAAAACTTAATGTGTATTTTAACAAATATCTTAAAATGGATATTATAAATAATCCCTGATAATTTATAGGGTTTAAATTTGGCCATCAAATATTCCTTATAATATCTCTTGGGATGAGGGTTCTCAGATTCAATAAGATGGAAAAGTTCACCCCCAGATACCTCAATCGCTAAGACTATCATAATAATCATGTGATTCTATCTTATCACATGTATTTTTGACAAAAACTCTCACATGGTAATAATGTATTCCATTTTTTATATTTATGGTAGTAAATACCAGATCCATCACATGTATTGATGTCAAGAGTTATTCTATTTGAACGTGATATTTCCTATGAGAAACAATCAGTGGATATATTTCATTAATCAAACAAAATTGTTTAAAAACTACTATAATTGTAAAATTACTTTGGAAAATCATAATTTTTAGGAACTAACCTATGAACCCGAATATGTAGTGGGTGAAATTTACTCACATTTTTTTCATTAAAATTATGAAATTTCAAGCATAATTTGTTTTATGAGGGTAAAATATGACACCTCTAAACTAATAATGAAAATTTTACCTTTTATGTTATGATATCATGTCTTACATGAAGTATATGACTAAAATTAATGTTGATTTATTTCATTAAGGTAGAAAACTACAATAAAAAAAGAAATAAAACACAATATTTCTAAATAAAATATAATTAGGAAAATTTCTAAAATAATAAAATGAAAAGTAAATAAAAATACATCAATATTGAAATACATTTCATCATAATATTCCCTGAGGATCATACCATTGATAATAATAATGTGAATAAAAAAGCAATACGATAATCATCCTTATAATTTAAATGAGATAATAAGATAAGTGATTTTGATGGACTATGTCATGTTATATATAGTAATGTTATATTATAATTATATATATTATCATTAGGATTATATGATCATTAGGCCCGAATATTTTTTTATACAATCATTAGACATAAAAAAATTAATTAGATAAATTATATGTTGTTTAGATTAAATGAAAATATAATTATTAATGTAATAAAGGATATCTACTTTTTAATTATTATGTTTATTTTTATACATTTTTAATGTTTAAAACAGTTTCTATTAATGAATGAATTTAAAGAGAACAATTTTTTAAATAAATTTTTATTAATAATACATATGTAAATAAAAATTAATCCAAAAATTCTTACTTTAAAAGGAATAAGATGAAATTAATTTTAATACTTAAATATACATTTTTTTCAAAAAAAATGTCTGATGTAAACTTTTATTTTATAACAATCTAATTATATCATGGGTATGATATATTTTATTAAAATATAAATTTTATAAGTGTAAATAAATATATTTTAACTCATTTAGTTATTATTAATTAATGTAAAATAGGAATATGAAGACATAATTTTTAAAAATTAATTTTCAAATATAAATATATTTTTATATATATCTTATCTTTTTAAGTTAAATATAAAGTTATCATGTAGATATATTAAATTAGATTAAATAAAGTCAAATTATTGAATCATAAGGTTTAAATTATGTAATATAATTCTTCTTATATAAATATAATAATCATCGAGTTGTATAATTAATCAAGGATAAACAAGATAAAAATTGGTAAAAATGGAATGCATTAAATTTTATGATAGTTAAAATTATATAAAATAATTCTAAAAGTCCTTTTATTATTGTATTGATCAGTTGAAAAATTATCACCATCATTTACTTACCCAATTCACCTCACTTTCATGTTATAATAGCTTTATCCTTCACCTACCTCATGTTTCCAATGAAATTTACCATATTTTAACTTATAAAGGGAACTCAAATCCACCCACTCCATCCACTTTTATCTTTTAATTTTCTCGTGAATCCATTCTCAAATTACCTATCCTAATATTATGTACCACATTTGGTGTCCATTTATATATACAAGTAATCCTAAGACTTTTATTCCACCGTAAAATATTTTTAGAATGAGTTGTTCTATCAAAGTTTTTAGAGTACATCTGGCCAAGAGGGCATTCAACCTATGTGGTTTTCCATCTCAAATTCCCTTCATTGATAAATGATTTATATTATATACCTACTTTCTTTATATTGTTTTTATACTACATATTTTACATATTTAAAAATATTTATCTTTCTATTCCTTGTATTTAATGTTCTAGTTGATGTTTCATCATTAAATTTATTTGATTCAAAAAGTATTAAAACCATAACTATTTCATTTTGAATTGCACTTTTCCAACAAGATTAGTTTCGTTTAAATTATTTAGTCACACCATCTTCTTCTTAATTTTATATTTCTTATTTTTTAAAATCACAAAAACTTTATTAAAACATGTTTACTAACTTTTTATGTCCCAAGTGGTTTAGATTGTTTTTGTAGAAAACATTATTTTTACCACACATGAAAAATATCTAATGTATTAAAAAAATTTAATATTATTCATTATGAAAATCAGAATAATTATGTTTTTGATTTATCAAATTTATCTTTATAAAACTAGAATTAAGACATTACTCATTTCTATCACACTAAAAAATGTGGTGACTACCAGTATGATATGGGTACCAAAATAATCGAACTGACACTCTTAATGAATATTGTATTCATAGTAAAGAAAAATTCTCATCAGACTACATTTTTTTATAAATAGAATAAAAATACATGTTTCTAACATAGGGAATTACCTCAATACCATAATAGTGATAATCAATATGACACCATACATTCAGATATAGATGATCTGTCAAGAACCATCTATCCAAGTACATTTAAAAAAAATCCGAAATTATGATTCTTGTGAGGATTTCTATCAATACCGAGACATTTGAAGAGTTTTGATATATTTTTGGGTTGATTACTTTTACTCTTGATGATCGGTATGCATGAACTGATATTTCTTAGTTAGTGTAATTGTTTAGAGAGTTTCATTATAATAAATCTTTAACAATTTGTCTCCTTATGAACTTTTATAGTTGTAATATGTGTCCAATCATTGTTATAATCAAGGGAATCTGAGGATAGGAAGATGGGGAATCTGATCCATCTGATCAAGGTCTCCTAGGGATTAGAAGATAGAGAAAATCTAATCATCATATCGAGGTCTTCTAATGATAGGAAGAGAGAGAAAATATGATCATCTTATCGAGGGCGTTCCTAGTAAGGAAAAACATACATTTCTGTACGTATAAAACAATGGATTCCTTTAGTCAAATTTAATGAATACCTTACTCTCAATGTAAAAATAGGTTAATTATTATAATAATATATTATAAGTAATTTTTACATTTACATAAATATTGTTTAAATAGTTTTTATAAAATTTATATTATGTTATATATAAAAGAAGATGATTCATTGTAATCATATTTCAATTTTGATTTTTTATCTTTATGAATCTAATTATTATAAACAAAATCTATTTAATCAAATCCAATATAATTTATACATTCACTCAAATTAATCAGACTCTTTATAATTCAAATTATGTGACTCTGATAATCAGACTAAGTCTAGGATCGATAAATTTACTCAAAGAGGATTTGTGTATACTTTTTTATAAATATATTAAACATTTTTTAAACTAAAATAAACCCCTCTTGTATTTATAGGAATCTATGATAATTTATAAGATCCTATAATTATTATTAGAGAAATTTTCTACAGTATATAAACATTCATTGTTTTTATTTTCTATACTTACTAAAAGTTTAATAAGTCTTGTTACAAACATTTTGTTTATAAACTCTGTTATGAAAATGTGTATCTATGGAAAATAATTTAATTTTTTAATATGTAATGTCTTAATATTGGTTTTATATATAATATAAATTTTAATAGGTATCCTTCCATTTATTTTAAATAAAATGAGTACTAGAAGGATTGGATGAATATTTTTGTTATCAATAAAGGGTTTAGTAATTTTTTTATTATTTCAAGATACTACAAGATTTTTAATAAGAAAGTAACTTTGTTTACAAATCAAGAAAACGAATAGTATCAGTTAAACTATAGATTATTGAATAATTGATCATGTTCTATTACAAGAAGTATTTACAATCAGTTATCTTCATGTGATGTTTCTAATATTATATGGAAAATGCTTGAAGCCACCCATTTTTGTACTTTTAATGTTGTTGAAACCGGAAGAGATATTATTATAGTCCACTATAAATAATTTTATTTCATATTTAATGATTTAGTTGCAAATATTCACCATATATTAATGAAAATTTTTAATATATTACAATCGGTTGGTGAAAAGATCTTGATAATGAGATCCTTGATGAAAATATTATTGATATTATTCAAAATGGGTTGGAATATAAATTAATGGCAGTGGATAAGAAAAAAATATAAATAATCTTACTTTTTATAATTTAATTGGAAACCTAATTAAATATTAAGTTTGACTCGAGAGGGACTCTGAGAAATAAAACAACAAAAATGGAGTTGTTTATTTTTCTACTACCACCTTATCTAATAATATTAAGACACCTTAGAAATTTTTTAAATCTTTATGGAAGAATTGATTTTTTTCAATTTGATTCTTTCACTTTAGAAAATTTAGAGGATAAACTATCCAATCTAATGTGAATTATAAACAATATTTTGGGAATGAAATATCTATAGGGCCGATAAAAAATTAAAAAGGGTAAAAGTGATAAAAAAAGATGAAGTTATTCGCTATGAATGTAAGAAAGCTAGAAATATCCGGCCAGATTATCCAATGCATATGATTAACAATAAGAAGGAAAATAATATAGAATGAAATGATAAAAATTATTAAAAATTTAATTCTATAAATTATTGAAAAAATATGAAACATAGAGTGTATGTGGTGGGGATTCGTATGAATGTCCATCTAATAACGAATGTTCTAGATAGAGGAACATCGGTATTTTTCCTAAAGTACATTTTGTAAATTAATGTTTAATGGATAAGGTAATAATATCTATAAACCTTATAAACATGTATTTATATGTTAAAAACCTGATAAGAAAGATTCTACATTATTTGATGAAGATTACTCCTCAATAAAAGATAATACTCTTCTAATTTATGATTAATTTTCTCATTTTTCAAAACATTATGAAAATAGTAATTGTAATATTTGAAAAAAAACATGATAATGTGAAAGAAAAACATTATAAGGAAGATTCCAGAATACACCATTTAAAATATGAAATATCATACATTTTTAATGATCTTGAAAAAAATATTTTTGAAAAAAGATATTATATCAAAATATTTTGAAAAGGTAGTTTCTTAAAAAAAATAGATTGAAAACTCATTTTAACAAACATAGTTTAAAATATATTACTAATGAGGATAATAATTTAGTTGTAAAACTAAATGTGGAAATATCTTCATTAAATAAAACCTTAACAATGTTTACCACTAGAAAATAAAATTTTATGAAATGTAAAAACTAATACATACTTATGGAGATAACACTAGATTGGGGTTTACAAGTACAAAACCTATTTTTCGAAACCTCTATTTTATTCTAAAAGTTCACCCTTTTAAAAAAAATCCAGACTAGTTGGAACTAGAAAAAAAATCATTAAATAAAATAAAATTAATATGTTTTCATATATATTATTTCTCAAAGTAAATAAAATTTTCCCAAAACAATATTGGAAAGATTTTTTTACCTAAAATTTTGTTTTCAGAAAATACAGCACACAAAAAGGTATGGATTGTAAAAATATAATATTTTTCTAGGTTAATAAAGATATTACCAACAAGAAGAATATATGTTATATGGATAGTGTTTATTCTAGGAACATGAAAAGAAACAAATACTTATTTAAAAAATAATCATGATGAATGGTAAAAAAGTGAATTTCAAAGATAATACTAAAGGAGAGATTATTTGAATATTTAACATTGTCATTATTGAAAAACAAATTATTTCAAATGTTTTATTTGTTACTGTTCATAGGTAAAACATTTTAAGAATAAGTTAATTATGTCATGAATTTTAACTTGTAATCTTAAGGAATGATAAATGTTTAGTACATTGTTCAATGATAAATTCATGTTTTTCTACCAATCAGCATGATAATGCTTATGCACTTAACATAAATTACCATAGAAGCCAAGACATGCATTGACTTAGTGAAATATAAGATCAATATTGTTTTTGGAATAGAATGTTAAGAAAATATTACTTAATAAACTTATTTGAGCTCACTAAGGAAGTACTTGTTAAGGATCTACCATAACAAATATTTTATATTTCAAAAGTTTTCATCCCTAGTCAATAGGGTCAGAAAGATAATTTATGTTTTAAATCTATCTGTGAAGTCTGTAATTCAGATGACTTATAGTTACTACACATATACATATTTAAATTGGAATTATTAGTAGAAAATACTATTTATACATATTAGTAAATGATTACACTAGATAAACTTGGGATTATATTCTCACAAATAATTATGAATACCTTTTAAATTTAAAAAAACAATATACCCAAAGTTAAAACGGAGAAAATATATCCCTGATTATTATTCATAGTGATCATGGTGGAGAAATTGTAAATTCAAATTTTGAAACTTTTTGTCTTATAAAAAATATTAAACATAATTTTTCAAAACCTAGAACCCCCTAACAATACGGTTTGGTTAAAATATGAAATATAATTATTCATGAAATAACTAGAACCAAGATGAGTGAATACTCAATTGCAAAACATTTTTTGGTTGAAGTGGTTATTACTTCCTACTATAATATAAATAGAGTTTTAATTAGACATTATCTAAATAAAATATATATGATTCGTGGAAAGCAAGGAAACAAAATGTTTCTCACTTCAATGTTTTTTGTTTGAATGTATTCATTATGTATATGAAAGTTGAATTTGACTAATTCTAAACCAAATTTTATGAAGGATTATTTTTAGGTTATTCCACTACATCAAAGGAATATAGTGTTTTTAATAAAAATTATCGTACTATAAATGATACAATACATGTTATGTTTGATGAAACGGTGCATTAGTTTTCAAACAACCCCAACCAATATCCTCATATGTTATTTCTAAAACTAATTTTCAAACTTTGTTATAATTTTAATCTCATAAGAATATTAATCAAGAATTAGTTTTTGATGTCATTTAACTCAAATATTTTCTAACTATAGTGGAAGAAAAACTTTTTGAAAACACAATAATTTAGTTATTTCTTACAAATCCTCCCAATGAAAGTAACATTGGTTATGTAGGTCCACTAGTAATGAGTAGAAGTTCGTTCATAAATGAAATTAAACAACTATTTTTATTATCCTTATTTGATCCTAAGAATCCTCATGAGTATTTAGTTGGTGAGTATTTGATTAATCCAATTCAAGAAAAACGCAACACGTTTAAAAGGAATAATGTTTTTACTTCAGTTGAACGACCTTCATAAACTTTTATAATTTGAGTAAAATGGTTTTTTGAAAAAATGTGCTAAAAAGGTATAATAGTTAGAAATAAATATATAATTGTTTATAAGGGGTATAATTAAAAAATTTCATTGATAATTAAGATAAATATGCTTTAATATCATGACATGAATATTTTCATATACTTAAATCCTTTAAAACAATCTATAATTTCAAACTTTTAAAATGGGTGTGAAGTGTGATTTTATTAATGAATATTTTTATAAGTAAGATTATGTTTAACAACCACCTAGTTTTTAAAATAAAAAAATCCACAACATGTTTATAAACTTACAAAATCATTATATTTCCTTAAAAATCCCCTATATCTTGGTATGATAGATTAACTGGATTTTTGTTACAAAAAATGTTGTTAGGGGAGTTTCACATCCAACTATTTTTATAAAATAAGTTAATAAAAATATTTTTATTTTAAAGAATTATGTTGATGATATTATATTTAGATAAACTAAAAAAATTAAATTATTTACATGTATATCTTATGAACTCTAGGTTTGAAATGTGTATGATGGGCATGTTAACATATTTTTTTCAAATTTCACAAAAAAAACAATGAACAATTATATATATACATAATTATATAAAATATATTCATAAGAAACATTGATTCGACAACACTAAATGTATTAGTACACCAATCTGTACCCCAAATACTTTAGATCTTAATGAGGATAAGAAACCAGTTAATTAAAATATTTTAAGATGTATGATAGAAAATTTACCTTACCTAACTACTAGCCATCAAGATTTTATTATTTATATATTTTTATGTGAAATATATAAAGATAATAAAAAATAATCCCATTTAGAAGATATAAAATGAATTTTTCGTTATCATATCGGAGCTATGGATTTAGGCCTTTTCATTTCTTCTAGATTTTTTTTTAATTAAAATGTTTTTTAGATGCTGAATTTTGTTGAAGTAGAATGTATAGAAGAAGTGCACCCGAAACTTATAATTTCTAGGAGATTATTTATTTTCTTGGTCATCTAAGAGACAAAACATAGTGGCACTATCTATTGCTAAATCTAAATATGTGGTAGTTGCAATTTTTTGTTCTCAAGTGTTGTGGATAAAACACACACACAACTACTATGACATGAGTTTTACCAAAATGATAATACATTGTGATAATGAAATTGACATTTATTTTAGGATGAACTGATTAGATCACTCATGTCATAATTACATAGATATAAAAAAACCACTTCCTTTAGGATCAAACACTTAAAGGAGATATAATTTTATAATTCATCAGAATGGAAGATCAACTTCATAATATTTTTACAAAAAAACCCTTAGTTACAAAAAATTTGAATACATTAAAAAAATATAAGATTTATCAATATAAAGTAATAATTCATATATACTTATTGGTCTCCCATATCCTTCAATTGTGATACTACTTTATTAAAGGGGGTTACATTTGTTTTTTTAAATTATTTTGGGTTTTCTTAAAACCATTAGTTTTCAAAAATTCTTTTATTTTCTAAAACATTTCTCAAAATGATTTTTATATACTCATTTTTTTTGTAAAAAATTTGGATTATTAATTCTAAAAATATTTTCCTTGACTCATAAATTATTATAAATTTCCCGAGTCAAAATTTTCTAAACACTTACGAATTCCAGAGGTTTTCATAATATGTTTTTTTTAAGACATTCATATTTAGTTTATTGCTGAAAATTTCATAATTGGTTTTCACAATGAAAATATTGTGGTCAATTGTTTTATTTCAATGAAACTATAATCTATTTAAAAATAATAATTGGTTTACCATAATGATAATAATTTTATAATTAAAATTTTCCCCTTCTATTATTTTAATTTTTTACAATCTCATTGTGTTAGTTCTTTAATTTTTTTCTATATTTTTTTAACACTATTTTTTTCAAAAATTATAGAATATTTTTTTAATCAAATTCATCCTCATTCTGATAAAACTATAAAAAAAATGGAGATTTAAAAAAATTACAAACATTCTACAAATGGATATTGAATGTTAGATGAGAATAATTTTTAGTCTCAATCATTTGATATATTATATATTTCAAATTTTCAACCAAATCCCTATAAAATTGTGGGATTCCCCCATGTCCCAGATCAGTTATTCAATGTTTTCATTCCTCACTTGTTTCCCCCCTAAAAGAATTCGTTCTAAATGAATTTATTTTCATCTGATCACCTATTTCAGTTCCACATCTAATCAAAACGAAGGAATATTTCAAATAGTGGTTTTTCTTTATAGAAAGGTTAGTTGATATATCTTGGTATGAGAAATATGCATCAACATTGAATAAGATAATATGTTTCCATGTTTGGGAAATGGTGTGTATGGAAATTATAGCTATAAATTTTAATCATTACTATCTAGATTTAGTCCTTGAGTTTTTTGTCCCCGTTCGGTTCATTAAGGAAGATGGAAAAGAGAAAAACTCTCTAAAAATGTATGGGATGGAGTATAAGATATCCTAGAAGAATGTTTCTGATATTTTTAGAGTACCATCTATATGAGAATGAAATTTTTCATCTCATATATTTTATAATAGTATTATTATTTTAAAAAATTATAACCAAAGATTATTAATTTTATGAATATGCTAAGGTCTAAAAAGTATCACACCTCGAAATGGATAATCGATTAGTTTTACTTTGGATGCAAGGGTTCTTACTTTCTATTAACGGATTATAAGTTATGTTGAATGTATTACATGTTTTTGTACTTGATTTTATTGTAAACATGATGAATTGATCAAATCATGCTTTTCAATATCACTATAGGCAACATCAAAACATTATCAATCAAGATATGGATAATTATGTTTATATATTTGATTATAAAAAAGGATGTTAAATGAATGAAGGTGTTCTAGATAGAAATAAATTATCTAATGAGGAAAAATATTTATCTTATTAGTGAAGATACGATGAAAATAATGGGGTTTAACTTTTATATAGAATAAAAAACATTTTTTGATATATTTTATTGAGTTTCATTGGAGGAAACCCCATCATGAAAATATGAGGAATGTGACAATATAAAAAATAAGAGAAAATATGAAACTTCTCCTCCGAAGAAACATGAGAAGGAAAACCAGATAGAAGATGATGTTTTGATGAGATAATGTAAACAATGATCAGTTGAAGTAGTTTAGAATTTACCCTACTAAAGATAAGGAATCAAGTATTTAGGCTACTAAAATATTAGAAGAATAAGATTAAAAAAAAAAGATGTATTTCTGAGAATCTATTCTATGTTAAAATATATTGAAATGAGTGGAAAGGGAATCTAATAATGTTTTTCATCCCAATTCAAAAACCAATCAAGTTGATCTAGAATTACGATTCATATTTGAAGAAATAATTTTAGATTTTGGAACTATTACTTACATTTTAGAAAATGGAAAAGAAAATGTGGTTTTTCAACAATCAGTCCAAACCATACAAGAAAATAAATCACCACCAGTATCACCTATAAAATGAGTTCTAAGAACATCATGATAGTTAGAGAAAGAGATTGAGGAGTAAATCAATGAGTAAGTTGATGGATATGGAAAATACAAAAAGGGTGAATTTGAAAATCATAAAAAAAATTAGGAGAATATAAAGAATAATAATAATAATATGATGATAGTGAAATAGAAATTGATGAAAAAGTATAAGATGAAGAGTATAAGAATTATGATTCTGATGAGGATTTAAATAAATATGAAAAATACCCATATGGGTCATAATCATCTTCATATCTACCTTCCAAATATGAAAAAAATGGCAATGATGGTAGTACTAAAGAGTAATCATCCTCCACAAAAGAATAATTAAAATCTTTGTTTAGTAAACAAGAAGATAGTCTACATTATTTGACCATAACTGATAACAAAGATAAGATCGATGATGATATAGATATTATGGAAATATCATATAACAATAATGTTTCTAGAAAAGTTTAAAAGGTCATATCAATGATATATAAGAAGAAAGTGAAATGATTGGATGTTGGAACACGAAAAATAAAACCTCCTCAGCTTGATCTATAACAATCTGATTCTTTAGTAACTATAGCACAGAAAGGATTTGATTATTTTTTTTTGTTCTAAAAAGGTTTGAAGAAACTATTCCTTATTTTAAGAACCTTGAATCTTAGTGGAAGATAATTAATGAAAGCCTAAATCAGAAATGGAACCCTTTAAATGTGTTTACTGATTCAATTATCGGTATTGAATTATTGTTGAAAGGGTTTTAATAAATTTCTCAAACCCAAAAAAAATAATTAAATGAAATGGTTAAGTAGTTTAACTAGATTCTTTCTGATATCATAATGCATGATGAGTATTTTGATGATATAAATATATTTATAGTAGATTCATCAGTTTCTTTCAACTATTTATCTAATGATTTGGTTGATATAGTAATGTTTGTCGAATAATTTTAGGATGAAAGCAATGAATGTGCTGAGGTTGTCAATTATTTGAAACAAAAGATCCATGTTATGGAGCTTGAGTTCAAAATGATGATAACATGTTGAGAAGAAGTAATCGTACTAACATACTATAAAAACTATTATTTTAGGATTTTAATAATCAAGAATAAAGGATTATTGATTTTGATAAAAATATACAAGACTCCATGAAAATAAAGGTGTTTTTCAATAAAATAATGAAGAATGAGTATTTTTTATACACACTCAGAAGAAATTTAATTTTTTAAAAAATTTAATATTTGTATTATTAATGAATTATCTTCTCATCCATTGCTATAATGCTTTAATTTTTTCCAATTTGGATTGGTTTTATGTTCTTTCATACTTACTTGGATAATTAGTTATTTCAATATTATTTTATTTCTTACATTTACAACCTTTCAAGATTTATTTTGAAAAATATACAATCCTTTTAAAAATAAACAATAGAGAGAAATTTTTATAAACGAGTGGATAATTTATAAAGGGTGAGTTGATTCATTAAGGGGAGAAATTTGGTGATGTTTTTTAAGGGGGGAGTATAGTCCTTAGGGGGAGAAGTTGTTTTTAAGGAGGAAATTCTCTAAATAATCTCATCGTATTCAACATCATATTCAGATTATTTACAAATATGGGGATAGATAATGTTTGAAATAATATCTATGTATCTGAAGTTCATAAAATAGAAAAAGGGATAAAAGATATTCAAATTATTTTTCATTCATTTTTTGGGGTTTATTCTTTACAAAAAGGGTGAGATTGTTGATTTAGATGTTCTACTTCCTAATTTTCAATTCCATTATTTATGGATATCACAAACACTTTATTTAAAAAATTACAAAAAAATTAGGTATGATGTGTTTTAGAATGTTTTTATATAAAACATTACCTTTTACCATAAATAGAACAAGTTCCAATGTACTACAAAAATAGGATTACTAATCTTCATTGTGGAAATCAGAATGAGTATGTGTCTGATATATTGGATACATATTTATTAGAATAGAAGTGATACTTTAGTCATATAATTAATAATAAAAAATACATGAAATTTGGATTGATACTAGTACCAAAACAATCATACTGAAACTCATAAATATTATCATATTCATAATAGATAAGGCAGTCCATCGAACTAACCTAAGTTCATAATCAAAATAAAAATACTTTTTTCTATCATAGGTATTATCATTAAAACTATAATTTTATTAATCAATACAATTTTATGAATTAAATTATAGTAGTGATGTGAAGCTTCACCTGTCATAGTCCAATATATCAAACTCAAAAATAGGATTGTTGGGTGGATGACTATAAATAAAGAGTCATTTGAAGAATTTAGAGTCAGTTGGTGGTTGATTACTTTCTCTCTAAAAGATTTCATTAAATTAACTTCTAATTATTATTCAGTGTAACTCATTATAGTGTTTCTATTATATAGAAACATGTTTAAGTTGTCTCTTTATTATCTTTTTTAACTGTAATATTCATCTGATCATTATTATTTTTTAGGGATTCTGAGGATAAGAAGATGGTCTATCTGATATATCAGATCTAGGGATTCTATGGATAGGAAGACAAAGGAAATTTTATCCTCATATCAAGGGATTCTAGTGATAGTACTATAAAGAAAATTCTACCATCGTATTGATAGATTTCATTATAAAGAATGACAAACATCACTAAAATGATAAAATAAAGTATTCATTTAGTCAAGATTATTGACTACCTTACTCATAAGGTTAAAAGAGATTAATATTTTTACTAATAGCTTATAAGAATTATTACATTTATATAGCTATGGTATCACTTGATTTTACCAGTTTTCTATTATGTTTCCTATAATAAAAAGTGATTTATCATATTCAACTTTCAATTATATTTGTTTTATCTATATTACTTTGATTAAGATAAAACACTATGTTTAATCAGATATAGTATAATTATAATATTTACTCTAATGTAATTAGACTGATTTCTTGTTCTAATTTCATGAATTTGAATATAAGACTGAGTCCACTTATAATAGATTTACATAAAGAGGCTTAATTTTTTGTTTAGTTTAAATATTTTAAACTGCGTTTTTAAACAATAACCCCCCCCCCCACACTTTTATGTATATCCATCTATGAAAATTCTTATAATCCTATATAAATTTATATAAGGGGAAATTATATATTCATTCCCTATAATATCTCCTTAATTTACATATCTTATGGATATTTCATGGGTTTCCTGTATATTTACTATTATTCTTCCCTTCTATATAAAATTCAACCAAAAATATTCATGTTAGTAGAGTAGAATATTTATTTTTTGTTACATTAGGAATCTTCCTCCTCCATGTCCATGTTTTCAATGCACATTTATAGATTTTATTTTCCCTTTTTCTATGCTTTTTTAAGTTCATACTTAATTTACTTTTACTATCATTTTCAACAGTCATAAAGGAATATTTTTTTTTCATTTTACACATAGTCATTTTCTCTCTTTGTTTTCTTTATATGTCCTAACAAAGATTCCATTCCAATTTTTCATGTTTTAACAAATAAATTTATCATTCACGTTGACATTGTATTTTTCAAACAAGTACTCTATATAAAATATTTCCATTTTTAACTAATGTTATCTAGATTTAAATGTTTTTTCTTCTTATATTCCGAAGAAACATTTAAATTCTTTTATAAAGTGATTTTCTTCAATGTCAATGTACTTTAATTATTTTTATGATTCACTAGGTATATTTAGAAATATTATTGTCCATATTATTTCCTGAGATATATTATGATTACATCTTATGACATCTTTATGAAACTTATTTATTTCTCATGGGATAATTATCTGATAATTACATTATGAATGTGATCATGTTTATATGACACACATATGTATTTTTATCAGTATATGATGAGTGTGTCTCATATATCCCTCCATTTAATTGGGAAAATATTTATATCTCATGATATAATGATGTTATGCATGGTCCTAATTTTATAGACCTATGTTCATAAAATTAATCACAGACCTTATTGTTTGTAGCTGTATTCATAATTATTTGTGTTAAAATATTCAGTTATTAGTTTTTATAGAAATAATCATGGACCTTATTTCAATTATCCATATTCATGATTCAATGAATGTAAATGATTCCATTGTGAAATGTTCACAGCTCTATGCATTCATCTGAATATGTTTATCTTGATTCATAACACTATGCATGAACCTAATTGTGTTTAGATATGTTACAAAACTTATGGGTTGACCTGATTATGTCTATCTATGTTCAAAAATCTTTGTTTGTATGAGACATAATTTTTATATGTTCAAAAATCTATTCAAATAATTGAATGTAATTATGTATTTTTATAACCATATGCTTAGACCATATTGTGTTTATCTATGTTTTCATACCTATGTGTCGATATGATTGTGTTTATCTATGTTTACAACACTATTTATGGACCAAGTTCTTATTTAATAAAATCAAAATGTTATGGTTTACTTATTATTATTTTTCTCTGCATACTTTTTTTATGGTCTAAGGCTTATGATTATTATATCATGTTTCTTTTTTCTTTCATTATGGTATATGTATACTCACAATGTCATCTATTTTTAGGTTATATATCCTTATTCCATTATATATGTCATTCTATAATGTATTTCAATCAACTATTATGATCCCACAACCCCTTTAGTTATGTTTTCTCCATTATTCAGATATTCTCACAAGCTCACAATTGATTACTCTATATCTTATTAAAATGTTTTTCCATTAGTGAGAATAACTTTGTATCAATATATTATTGAGCAATATTTTATTATGTATGTTTCATGCTCATTTATTAGGTTCTAATTCCCTCACGTTTAATATCTATTATTTTATTAAGTACGATTATATTTTGTATGTTTGGTTCTCATCTATTATGTTTACATTTACTGTGAATTTTAACTCAACCACTTCTGATATTTCTATTGTGAAGTGAATGTAGAGTAAATGTATGGTTATTATGTCTATAAAGGTATTTTCTGTGATAATTATTGGTCAATGATTATTAAGAATATTATTAAAATATGTTGGTTACGAATATTTTATCCAATAATAATAATACATTATGTTCTAAAGTATGTGCTATTTATAGTGAGATAATGTAAATATTCTTGTAAAATGATGAAATATATATATATGTTATGCTTTATTAATATCATAAAGTCCAATTTTGATCTTAAATTTGAAAAAATTATGACAAAATAGATATTCCGTAAACATAATTTGAAGAGATATTGAGAGAAGAATAATATTAAAAATAAAAGAGTTTAATTTACTAAAAAAAATATTTCAAATAATAATGATACTCTACATAGTGATGATGAGTCTGATAAAATACTAAAATGGAATATAATTTTTTTCAAAAAATGTACCTTGGAAATAAAATAGAGTATGGAAATAAAATATTAATATGAAGTATATAGAATGATGGAATATAAAAATTATTTTAATGATTTCATATTCATTGAATATATGAAACTGAGATACCTTAAACATTTACTTATCAAACCAAAATTTCTTTTTATATTCTACTATGTTCGATTCTAGTTACATAGAGCATTCCAATTTTTTTCAATTTTTCCTCTATTCTGTTGGCCTATCCAAACACATAAATCTCAATCTTAATCGATCAAATTGGTGTTAAATAACGGTTTAGGTCTGTGATAGTATTAGGTGTTTATGGGGTTCCCTTCTATATATTAGTGTCTTTTGATTTTGTCACTAATGATTCCCTTCATCTGGTGGGGGTTATGTAAGAAGGGCCTATAGGTTCTAGTTCCTGGTAAAGGTTGGTCAGTGAGTAGTTTTTTTGCCCTATATCATCTACTATTTTATTTTATAGGTTATTCACTATCTTGTTAAAGATCTTTAGAGTGACCACATCTCATTATATTTCCCTAAGGTCACCTAGCTTATCAGAACACACAAGACCCCACATTTTTCAAATGTTTTGTTGCATCAAGGTTGTTTGGGATATAACATATGTTTTTTTAAAGTAAAATGATCTTCTTTGCCTTATTGAGTCTATGATTTTGTCTTTTCAACTCTATGATTGTTCTCTTCTTCTTTATTATATTATTATCCTGGTTTTATGGTGTTACTGAACCTTCTTATGGATCTATCATTACCACATATTTCTATTTTAATCTTCTTCTTTGAAAACCCTTAGGTATGATTCTTGGATGGTCCTATAAAGGGTTTCTATTATAACTGATTTCAGCTAATTTGGTGGAAACAATTCCTTGGGTCGATTAATTATGGTGAAATTGGTGATCCAGTTTGTGATGGAATCAGTTTGGATTTGGGTAGCCTAAATTTTCAATAGGGTAGAAGTCACATAATCATGTTAATATATTGGTTTTCTAACAGTGGTTTTGGGTAATAAGAAGTTATATATGTGGATGTATATTTCATTCTAAATAAATGATTCTTCAACAAATAGAAACATAAATGGGTGGTTTTGGTGTTCTTTAGAAGTTTTTTTGGTCATGTTGGCTCACAAGGCCCATATATGGAGTAGATATCATGGTTTTTGAACATTGACATAACTGTTCACTCTCTCTAGATTACCCATTTACTAGTGTATGTCTCTTTTGGATGAAAAAAATAACATTTAGCATCTTTTTGTTGTTATATTGTTTTGTATTCTGGAATTGGTCTTTTATTGTGTAGGTCCCCACTCCATCCCTTAACATTATTCTATCAGGAAAATAAAAAAAATTAATGTCATAGAAATGGTGTGACGTATATAAGTTTATAAAGTTAAATAAAACCTATAGTGAAACTAAGGATTCATCTTCAAAGATTAGCTTAGAAATTGATGACATACTATATATTGAACAACTGTGCCTCTAAATTCTTTTTATTTTAGAGAAAAGAAACTAAATTAGCCATATATATATGAGATAATGAATATATTGTACACATATAGTATACTAATAAAATTTTAGTAGACATATATAAGTAATACAATGTTAAAAATACTAAGGAAAAAAAGAAAATATTTCAAAACTAATCATGGAGTGTGAATCCAGACCTGTTATATATGAGACTATTATTAATCCTATAGAAAGTGTAAAAATCTCTCTCAAATTTGAAAAGATAAAAATAACCTCTACAAATTAATATTAGGATGGTATAATATGTAGAAAATTTAAGATTTATAGTGACCAAAAAGGATAAGTTTTAGAGAATTATTTTTCATATTTAAATAAACCATCTTATAAATAAATTACCTTATTCAGAAAATTGTAACTTTCTACACTTATTCCCAAACCGAGGTATATTTTATAAATTAATGTTTCTTAAATAAATCTAAATATTCAAGTACAATAAATGTAAATATTTAGAGGACATTTTTAGTATTCATTATAAAATATTTGGTAATTTATGGGTTCAGAAAATATTATTTTCTAGAATTTCCAATCCTACGAAACATTATAAAAGAAATATTCTCCTGTTTATTTTTTAACATATTTTGAAGAGTACCGGTGGAAAAAATATTTCAGGAATGCAAAAAAAATTTCAAAAAATCTATGTAAAGGTTAAATTCATAATTATGCAACCTGGTGAAAATGAAATGATGATATTTTATTTATAATGAAAATTTTCATCGATAGATTGTTGGTTTTGGTGATGTATATATTCATGAAAAACATTTAACTGTGAATTTTAATTATATGTTATACCATAATAAAAATACCATTAGAATATTTTAATTGTGTGATTAAGGTTATTTTTCAAAAATTGAGAACAATAATTGTTCCATAAATATTTCAAAAGGGTTTCACATATTATCTATAAATTGGTTTGATAAAATTTATACTATAGAGTTAAAATATACGACGGATGAAAATTCTATTTACCATTGTATGGTGGATAACTCTTCATTATAGTATAGATGGTAAGGAAACTATACTATTATTACATTGAAAAAAATTTATAGGAAACAACTTCAAAAGGATCCACTATATTTATAGTTTAATTATTTAAAAGTGTGAGACCATTTACAATTCAAAAAAAACATCAATATATATCTAAACTAGGATGTTTTGTCTCAAAAAATATAACATTTTAGATAGTCTATATAGATATTTTTAGACCAACCCAAATCATAAAAATCATTGTCAAAAAATATTTATATGTTCTTATTCATTGGTACACTCACTACACAATTGTTTTTTTCATTAATATAAATTAAAACCACTATAGTTTCCTAGTTAACATGATTTTCCACATTCCAAATTACTTTTAAAATATTCTAAATCCATTTTTTATGATCATTGTGGGAAATAATTTCATGAGATAAAGTGTATCCTGATCGCACTACTTATAATATAATAACTTACTTAGAATGATCTATTTTATATATTGTGTGGCATTTAAATTAATGTTATTAGAGTCATTTTTCCTTAGAAATTTGAAGGAAGATACCATATAATTTACCAGGCATAAATAATACTTGATATAACCTGAACCCACTAGCCTATTAATAAAAATATTTTTAATCAGTTGTTTCATCCTTATAAATATTAGTATTTTATCTTCATGTAATTGAAGTGATAGTTTTTTATAATCATGTGACCCATGGGTACCTAATGAATAAGGAATTAGAAAATCAATGGATTACATTATGGTTGTTATAGATGTAGGAGTATGATGTAAAGAAACAAGACAAAGATGGAACCAAAAATCAAGAGGTTAATCACATGAGAATGATACATCATACAACCAGGTTAAAAATTCCAAACAAATATCCACATAAATATTTCATTAAAATTGAAAAATGTTATTTAATTTAATGATAGGTACCATGTTCTATAGATTGGGAAAAATTATATTAACATATCATGTTCCATCATATTTGAACCAACATCATGTTTTTAGACTCAGAGATGAATCCCAATTTTATAGATGGGGTCCTCAAAATGATTGGGAAATATATAGTGACTCCATAATTAATATATATGTTCTAGGAACTATGTTATTATAAATACTACATTCTTATCATACCTTACCTTTTAGAGAAAAATTTATGCATCAAAAATAGTAGAAAAGTGGTGCAATATATATTATACTAGCCAATATTGTTTAAAAATCCTTCTCAGTTTTCTAAAAATTTGATAAATGGTAATTTAATAGAAACAAATCTAAAAGTAAATAAATTCCTCAATTTAATTACAATATAATTAATACTGGATAAAGATAATATCCTGATCGACCATGACTTCCAAGAGAAGTACAGGTTCTTGCTGATAGTTCTACACTAAGCGAGGAAGCTTTATGTTATAGAATTCCGATTTATTATTGATCCCATTAGGGAGAAGTCATTCTGTAAAATGATAAATACAATAATCATATGGATAATTCACTTGATTTCTAGTGTTTCATGTTTCCTCTTATGTCTAGTATCCTGCAAAAGATTCATGTGGGCAAGGATTTGTTCCAAATGTTATGTTATGTTCTTATCTTATAATAGGATATATCTATAAAAGAATTTTATGAGACATAAATTTGTCTTCATTAGTGATGTTTACAATATGGAAATCAAAGAGGACCTCATGTACACAATATGAGCATGTACATTGAGATACTTGAGTCAACATAGGTTCAAACTGAACCAATATCTAGAAACTGATCAAATTGTTTCCTGTTAATCACATAGATTATTTTATTTCAATGTCAATTATATTACGGATAACATGAATAAGTCACTCTCAGATTTTTACTCTTCATTTCACCAACTAGATAAGGACATGAATATTTATAACTCATCAATCCTTATGGTGAACATGTGTTTGAAATGAAAGGATAAAGTGTTATGGGATTAGTGTAAGTCAAAGTCAATAATGAAACTCCATTTCATGAATCCAATGAAACATATGATAGAAAATAGTAGAAGTAATTTATAATTTCATGTGGCAAGAAATTACACTAGAAGAACAATTGCATAGCTAGGAAAAAAAAGCAACTTGATGCTTCTACTTCAGGTATATTTTTCCATTGAATAAAATATTTCTATTTCGAAAGTATTATTATTGGATACTTCATCTGTCACCAAAATTATTATTCAAATATTATAACCATGTAGATTCATGAAAATTTAAAAATTTGAAGTAGATCTCTCATCAAAAAATTGTGTGATAATAATAGCATTATTAGTGAGAAATTATCTTCTAATATTCCCAATGGGATGTTTTTGGTACTAAATAATTCTTATTTTGTACTATATGTTACCAGAAACATAATTTCAGTTTCAATTTTATAAAATGATAGTTTTTATTCCTAGATTGGAAGTAAATAATTTCTGTTGTATAAGGATAAAATGTGGATATCATGGATCATATTAATAAGTGGTCGAATTGAAAAAGACTAGAAAATCAGGTTTCACAAGTCAAAGAGAAATCTTGTGAGGATGACTCAAATATTAAATGCCTAAGTGATATCAATTTGGGTCATATAAAGGAGAATTTCTTATGTTATTCACATCAATAAGGGTGTTTTAATCCTTGGATTTAAAACCATTTGGTGTATTTCATGGTTTCTTATAAGCAAGAATGACCAAATGACCTTTCAGTGGGAAATGATAAGTAGAAAAAGACCCATTGGAATTGGTTTATATTGATGTATGTGGTCTATTTCAAGTACATGTATGGGGTTGTATTTCTAACATCATCGCTTTTAGTAGTTTCTATGGTAGATATAGATACTTCTATATACTTAGGTATAAGTATGATTTCTTTATAATGTTTAAGGATTATCAGAATGAAGTATAGAATCAAATTGGTTATAATATTATTAAACTATACTTAGACTATGGTAGAGAATATATTAAGCAAGATTTCATGGATCATTTCAAGAAGTGTGTGATAATTTCATAACTCACATTCCATATAAAACTCATTCATATAGTATAAGTGACAGGAGGAATCAGACCCTACTTGACATATGAAATTTGTTGATGATCTATGAAACTAAAACATTTTCAGTTTTGGGGTTATGCACAACAGACTATGAAATATACACTAAACCATGTTCCAACTAAAGTATAACATGGGGTCCAATCAATGTTTTGGTATGGAAATAAATCATTTCTATTATAAATGTGTGTTTAGGAATGTAGGGATTTTTTTCAGAACTATACCTACTGAAAATATCACCTTGTAGGATGAAGTCTGTATTTATAGGATAATATAAAGAGGCTAATGAATATTACCTATATAAACATTAAAATATAAAGTTTATTGTAACAAGACCTGTCATTTTTATATAATGGGTACGGAATTTCCTTGGAAATAGTGGGAGAATGATTAAATTTGATGATGTTAATGCTCCGGATGCACAAAAGCTGCCACGAGAAAAATATCTACAAGAGACAATGATATATAATGATGTTATCGAGACACAAGTACTGTATAGATATAATGTAGACGTTAAAGAACCAGTGATATATGGTTTTCTTATCCCCAAATGAGTTGAAACATTACTCCTAGTGAATGATGACCCTATTATCTACATGAAAGTGGTAGATGGAATGTATTCTTCGAAATAAAAAGAATCCATGAATTATGAAATAGATTCCATGTACCAAAATCATGTTTTGATTTTACTAAACTCACATATAGATATTAATCACATTTATTGTACATGATTTTTCCAAAAAAATCCATACATGGATGGTCAAGTGAACACGTATATGTCACAACTACTAGTGAAGGGTTCTAGAAATATCAATGAATCGACTAAGATGAAACCACATTTCCAGTTTCTATGATAACATAAATCATAATATTACATGAAATATTAGGCCTCCATGTTTATGAAATTTGTAAAATAGATGTTAAAACTTCATTTTTAGATGGTAACAATATACAAAATTAAAATTTCAACAATGGGTTTAAAGTAGTGTCTTTTTAACACATTCATTAAAATATTGAATCAATTTAGTGGATATTTCTGATACCAAAAACTATATGGTTTTTTATTTATATAAAAATTAACTTCTCCAATAGCTACCCACCCAACCCCCCCCCCCCCCCCAACCACCTCGAACCCAAGCCCCCCAAGCCAGATCATGACACCTCTCTGACAACCCCCCTTCTCCCACAAAGAATCACTACACCACCCCCTTCTCCCCACCCCATCCACTTCTTCTTCGAGCCCCCTGATCTAGAGCCCCCACCGTTGCCCCCTTCCCCCAAATATCTCCAAATAAATCACATTCATCCCCCATTTTCCCTCTTCTCCTCTAACTCTATCTTCTCCATTATATTTCAAGGAATTTAGAGTTATAATATATACTTTATTCATCTTTTCTTCCCCTCCATTCTTTATTTTTCCCTTATTTCAAATTTTCACAATAATAATAACCCCAACAAGTTTTTTTTGATTCTTTGATGATTTTATAATGATGTGTATTAGGATTTTCTGGGTATGGGAGTTTTTTATTGGCTCAATTGTGCATTCTTCATCAAATGAGGTAGGATTAAGAGGGTTCTTCTTGGAATAAGGTATTAATTTATGTGGAATTACCTTTTAATTAATAGTTTATACTTATTTTTTTATTTTATATGATTAATTATTATTTTAAGATAATTTTATAATCCTATTGTAGGACATAAAGGATTTAAAAATAGATTCTTTATGGCATAGACATGTCACAGGCTAAGATATTATAAAAATGGCTGAGTAGACCAATTGAAAATGGTTACTCATGGAATTCTTTTGGTATAATAAAACCATTTTTATATTTAAATTGTTTCAATTTGTTTAAAGAATTAGCATATATTCCATGCAAGACTATGGTAAGTTACTTGTTTTCGACTACTACTTCCACGAAATGATGTGAATCAATTTTTAATCCCACTTGACATTTCATGTAATAAGGATAAACGTAATTGATAAAATTGATATTTATTATATAATTATGATTATATATTATTGAATTATTATTTACCTTAATTTTGTTCCAACCATTGAAAAATGGAAACATTACTCATGTGTGCATATGCACTACCATCTCCATGAAGTGATGTAATGGATTATTCAAGATCAATATTTATGGATGGTAATAAATGTGCATAAAATTAATAAATATGATACTTATTAAATGATTAGAATTATTTAGATAATGAAACCATAACCAATATTCAAGTATTAGAATCTTCAAATTGAAACATGATTAGGGAAAAAATAGTTAACACCCAAATATTAATTTCTATAAAGAATCATTAAAAATTAAGAAATTGGATATCATAATGAAATGATATATTATAATATAAGTATTAATTTTTATCTAATAAATATTTACAATAAATTTCTATTTTTTTAGGAGGTGAAGAGAATATGGGAAGAATGTTGGGACATCAGGTAATAGTTCTTCGCCTCAATAATTTTTCATTAAGACATGTTTCATGTTATGAACTTATTTGTGCTTAGATTAGGTATATACTATGCTATTGAAAATCATATCAGGAATGTATTCATATTTATTGTATTTAATGTTGTATTTGAATTTATTTATTTTAATGTGTTTATAATTTAAAAAATACCAAAGAGGTAAGGGATTATTTAACAATCTCATTTATTTTTGACATTATCTATGTTAAATTTATATTGGGGGAAATTATATAATCCTTAATTTTTTAAACCACATATATTTTGATCCCCTTTGATTATATATATTTTTTAAACTATTAGTACCATGCTCTCTTATTTGGTAATCCAAACGAACAAAATTATTTTTTAAGAAAATTCGACCTTATTTCTATTCTAATAGAGAGGAGTCTTATTACTCTATATGAAACTTCAGTAAATTTTTTTATGAATGTATTTACTTATAAATAATTTTTTTTAAAATATTATATTAATTACCTTGGACATTATTCTCAATTTATTAAAAAAATATTTTAAATATTTATCATATGTCTCAGTTTTTATATTTTCACAAAATTATGAAATCAATATTCTCTTTTAACATATACATCATGAATAAATTTTTTCCATAGATATGTATTTTATTAATCATGAAGCATCCATTAAATGTTTAAATTTTTTTAAAATGAAAATCCTATTTCTAATTTTTATTTGGGAATTTTATTCTTTAAAATGTTTCTAAAAAATGGTATGTTTTATCTTGAATTTGAAGTGTTTTTAAAATTATATTTAAAAGATATTTTCTACTATGTAAAAATTCTTTAATGATTGTTAATATTCAGTAGAGATGTGATTTTATGATTCCATTCACTTTCATTCTCTAGAAGGATTATAATGATGATTTTTTAATCATTATTTCCTGAATCATGTTTCATTCCAATGGTTTAACTGTGTCATTATTAAATAAAAAATGTTTTTATGGTCTTATGGCACACTTACGTATGGTTTCCACTATGTGATGGTGGGGAAAAAGTTATGTAGACCTATAATGTATTATGAAATGATTTATATGTAACAATGTATACTTTTATAAATAAAATTCCATTTTGAATGGATAGATTCCATATTAAGTAATGCATTTATAGAAAAAACATGCACTATTTTTCATTTGTTATTTTGGACAATAATATATATACATATATCATCTAATAGGATTTAAATTACATTATGCATACTAAATTTGTTAATACATATTTATACTGAATATTTGTATTACTATATGTTAAGGGTTATTATAAAATCTAACTGACAAAGATGGAAGAAATGATGGACTCAATTAGTAGGATCATACCCTGTGAATATAATATTCCCAAGCTTCTTAGGGAGATGACATTAGTAGGTTTTAGTCCTGAAAATCCCAATTTTTGATTCAATAACTAAAAATAAATTTAAATAATATACAAGTTAAGTTCAATCTTATAGAGATCACCACCCAACCCATGTTCATCTAACCACCACAATAATGTACTATTATTGTACACCTTACACTTAGGGCATATGCTGGTGTAATAAGGGGTTATATATCTTGAGCCTAGTAGTGTACATTTTTATATTTTATTTATAATAATATAATAATTATATTTACCCCCTCTATTATAACTTTATAGATATGATTATATAATAATTTAAGTAAATATTATATTTTGATACGAAGAAACCAAACTTTTATTTTTTAGAGATATATAGTTTCTATTTAAAAATAATTTTTGATAAATCCTAGAGTTTTGAAATAATTTTTATTTGCATAAAATAGACTTTTTAAATATTATTTATTTATATATAAATGGTAATTTAATTTAGTGAAGTCCCATGTAATTTTTATAAGGGTTATAATGTAGTTTGTGTGGGAAAAAATATTATTTTTCAATGAATATTGATTTTTATTAGAAAGTGTAAATTAATATATTTATAAAATTATTTTTTTAAAATAGATATCATTTTTGAAAACATAACTTTTAAATTTTCCTATGGTGAATATTTTATAATTTCTAGAGATACTCAAATTTTTTGGGTAAAAGTTATATATGGCATAAATATATAATCTGTATCATGATATCATAGTATCCCAAAAGTGATATAATAAATACTATAAAAGGATTAAAAAATCAAAAAAACACCTTAAAAGTAAATTTTTTATGTTCATTTATTAATTTCACAATCATATAATCAATCCTCCATAATTTATATTATATTATATGTTTTTAAAGACAATTTGTTTTGAACATGACTGAATTCCACATAATGAATGGTATTATTTTATTGAGTTTGGTTCTTAACCTAATAAAATATTTCAAACAACCTCTCTGTTGTATAAACCACATTTAAACCCATGGGAAGATTCATGGTTTTTATTATCTTATTACATAGATTCCAAAACCTATGTTTGGAAATTAATAAAGATCCGCCTCTCTTTTTCTATAAATACCCTCCCAATGTACCCTTATCCTTAACTGAAAATTTTTAAAGCATGAGTTTTCTATCCCTATCCATCCCTAAAGGCTTCATAATTTGTTCTAAATATCTTAATAATATCCTCTAAATTTTTTAGAAGTTACCTCTCAAGTTATATATTTTATTCCTCTTCAACTTCATCCAAATACATTATTCAAATTTATCTCTATAATTTTATATTTTTCATATTTAAATGTTTTTACACATCCCTTGAATATTATTATGATTCATAAGTAATTGGACACCACCATTCACTCTCATTACTTCATTTAATTATTTATTATGTACACCTCTTATGGTACTAAAATTATTTCATAATTTTTCTTGATAAACATTTATGTTGTGAATACGCAATCCTAAATCCACTCAAGAATATTATCCTTTTTATATCAATCCTTCATAAATTTTTGATACCCTAATATTTAACCCACTTTCCTAGATCCTAGGATTAAAATTGATGAAAAAAATTAAATTGTTGTATGATCTATGTGTTATACAAAAGAATGTAGAGAATATGAATATGTTGGTTGAGCATGAAATTAAATATCCCCAGATAAATTTGGAAATGTTTTTATCTCTTTATATTACATGTATAGTGAATGAGTGGTTAACCTAAGCACACACTATGATCATGTATTAGTGGTTATCCTTGAATTATGTTTATGATAACATTATTTCTATTGTTTCCAAAAAAATTTGATGCCTTTATATTTTCAGGCTCTAACGTTCGTGATTATAGTTATCACCATTCTATGCCACCATGTTGTACCTCTGGAATCACATGTGCTACTTTAGTATATTCTCGTCTTTGATTATTACCTTACTGGTATTTATAGATCTCCCATTCCTAATGTGCATCAATACTTTATCCCATACAGTACTATTAGACCAATGAAATTTAAGGTCGGGTTATGGAGTTTTAAAATAATGTTATTTTATTCTTTTTTAATTTTTTAAATCTATATATCTAATTTCCTAATTAAAATTGGAATGTCAAAAATTGTGGATTTAATTATTTGTATCCTTTTATAATAAATTATTAAATAAAGTTTATAAAATATTTGTTTCATCAGCTTATATATCATATAATGACTATGTTATGTGTAAACATGATTTCATATTCTCAACAATAAATGTGGTCTTGTTCATATTATTACATGTCAATAATTTTATTTATGGACTTGGTTTAATTCCATGATTTTATATGGGGATATAATTTAATGTTATAAAAACGATGAATATACCTGTTGGTATTTATACATGTTCAATATGTTTTAATTTTCTAATTCTATGTGAGTTCCATAATACTCTTTTATGTTACATCCAATGTGGTTATTCCATTAGATTAATAATAGTCACTATTTTTCATGTTTCTTGGGGTGAGATGTGATAATGATTTATGAGTCGCATATGGGGAATGGGGGTAGTTCTAATGTAGTCAATATACTATGTAAAACATTCCTCCAAATAAAAAATCCTTTTATAGATAGTTTGGAGGATCCCTAAAAAACATTTGTGTGGTTTAGCAACCAAAGTATATAATATCATGGTAGTAGAATTAGTGGATTGATTATACCATTTATTTAACTTGTATCAGATCTTGGGGAAGCATTTAATCCATTTGGTAACATTTAGGGGGAGGTTGTTTCATCCACTGTACCACTTCCCTCAGATCCATGATATAGAGTAACAGCCCTAATGCCTAGGGTGATATATATAAATGAGACTCATGTTACACAAAGTGAAAGGGGGTAGCTCTATTTTGGTTAATAAAACAATTCAAAATGCCTCTCATCCCCTAGGAAATTTCCAAAAATGGTTTGGTGACCCGTGAATTAAAATATATTATCACCCAAAGTGTAGCTTTGCTATAATGATGGTGGGAGGCTTCACCCCCTTACTGAAAAATTGTTGTTCCCATTTATAGTTTCATATATTTTAAATTGGAAAAAATTTCATGATGATGAAAAAATATTTTAATATGTGTTTAAGATAATTTAGAAGATGTAATTATTTATAAATCTTTTCCATAAGATGTGTGAGTTATTGCAATGTCTTGCATGGATGCTGACATGAGGTACATATTTGAATATGTACAAGAAAAAGTGGATTTATATGTGGAGATTATTGATCTATTCATAACTTTCAAACCATGTAATAATAATTGATACTTCATATAGTTCAAAATAAATATGTGAATAATTTTAAGTGTTGAGAGTGTTGATGATTAAATGTTGAACCCATTAAAGGATCTAGATGGACCTTTTATAGTTAATGTGGAATGACCATATAAGGAGAATGGATCATATTTAACCATAAAATGAATTATAAAGGTATAATAATTATTTTGTATTAACACTAGATCAAGCTACCTAAAGATTGAAATAAATTTATGGCATGACAGGTATCAGACATACCACATGAAGGATGGTCATATGGTTGATCAACTAAATTCATGAAGAAGAATATTTTGAGTGTATGAATGTTTCATGCATATAATAAGAATCCAAAATAAACTTTCCATGAAAATTATCATGAAAAAAATGATCATCTATGAGTAATAATGATCGGCCTCATGAAGTCTTATTAGCTTTCATGGAATATGATTTCTTGTAATGATCTTCAACGAGTATCGATGTACTAGTTTCATGAAGAATATGAACATACTGTGTAAATAAGATCAAGTATCCATGAAATTCATATAGTAGATGAAATGATCACATGGTTATAAATCAACCATGATCGGTTTAACTTACTATCATCAGTGATATGATTCCTCACATGTTCAAATGAGAGATCACATGAAAGAAGAATAAAATCCTGATAAAAATAGATCATATAAAAAATGTTATGGATGATATCCAATGATAAATGAACACTACCAAATAGAGAAGGTGATATTAATGTGTTGAAATATTAATTTTGTCCCACTATCATGCATGTATGTTAGTTAAGAATAAGGTACTGTTATATTGTGGTTCTTAACAAACCGTGTGATAAAAGTAATAAATTATGAATAAACTATATGGAATTTATATGAGATTAATGTATAACACGTGAATAAAGAAGACCCTAATTATTTGGGTATGTAAAATTAATATTCATGTTAATAAAATTCGTATATTATTTTAGGAACACCATCTGTGTGGACTTTTTCTACAGGGAATTTCATGCAATTTACCTTCATGTATATTATTATTGAATTAATTATGATGTTCTGGATTAGATTATAACATATATATTTATATATTACATGGAAAAATGTATAGATAATATCTTGTATATTTAAATGAATAATAATTTAAGGGTATTAAACATCAATTACCATCAATAATTAATGGGAAAATAATTCAGATGCATTGATCGAATTAAAAATATAGACAAAAAATATTATACAAATAGTGATATTTAATTTAAATTTATATAAATGATATTATTATTATATATATATATTTAGGTGATGAAATAATGTTTTTCAAGTCTTGAAAATATATTTCTGAGAACTCTCTGATAATTTTTCAAGAATTATGTGAGTTGATGAAACATATATATTTGGGATTGAGAAGAAAAATGATAACCTAGAACTCTAAAGATATGGTAAGGAGTTTTAAGAAAATTATTATTTATAATGTATTTAAATATTATATATATGAAAAACTATTAATTTATCTTTATTATGAAGAATGTTAAAATCATAATTAGTGAATAAGAAACCTATTTATAATCAAGAAAATTCTATAATTTGATAAAAACTCAACGAGGTTATTACTAAGGTGTATAACCAGATGGTAAAGAATTGTGGTTGGGGTATTTATCCTACTACTATTATTGTGTATTGGGGTGTATAAAAATTCATGTTGTATACACTTCAAGATTTAGAGTATAATCTATTTCATGGTGTACAACCATCATCAGAAAGAGTGTGATTTTATGTTTAACATCAAATATATCACTTTTTATTTTATCTATTATTATTATTGTAACCAAAGTGAGACTAATAGATAATATTTTTTAGTTCAAAACACTAATAAGTTCAATATTTTTAATGTAAGAGGAGAGAATTCATAATATACTAAAACTAATCTCCCCCAAGGGTAAACCAAGCATATGGATCAATAAATGGTGTCAATGTTAGGTCCCTACTAAAAATCATAAAAAAATTGAGACATAGAAAATATTTAATTAGTAAACATCAGAGGTGTTCCCAAATTCAATGGGATGATTAATTATAACTAATGGAATAAAAAGTTTCCCTATCTATTGTCACACATCTTAGAGTTGAGATATGCACCAATATTTTTGTTTACACCCATTACTGATTGTGTTTCCATGAATCAATGTGATCAGAGAAATTTGGATTTTGATAGAAAGGCTTAAAATTATATGTTGATGCCTCTATCATAAAATGTATATAAAAGGTCAATGGTATTCAAATAACACATGAATTCTTTGAAAACATAAAAATTACTTACAATGGTAACCTCTATGTCAAATAAACCAATATATCTCTGGAGGATCTAATTAAAATATATAATTATTATTTAAAATGAGACTGTCAATTAATACTTTATAAGGGTCAATGAGATTGTGAGAAATATCATAGGTTTTTGTGAGAATATTTATTATGCAATCTTTGTAAAATGATTAATAGAGAATTTTATAGATCTACTAGATAATATAATTTCTTGGGAATAATGATATGATATGAAATTAGATTAGTTGCACAGCATACTTGTATTCTGTGATAAAGGAAAAAATATAGCTTTTAAAAATAAAGAAATAGTTGATATAGTCATTGAAGTTATCAAAAAAGGGAAAAGTGAAGGTCAAGAGATGATTGAAATAACATATTAACATACTAAGGGTGATGAAGGGATTAAGGATATTATTTCTCATATATTAATAGGATTCAAAATGTTAAATTGGAAATTAATAGAACACCAATTACTAAAAAGATTTAATAAAGATGGAAATGGGAGTTTTTCCTATTATTACCAAAAAAAGACTTTTATATCGCAATATAATGAGGATGGTGAAAATTTTTGCAAAAAATAATGATAAGAAGATAAATAATCATTTCAGTTATAGGAAAAATAATTTGATGTAAAATATTGAGAAAAATATTTTATCCACAAGTATCTTGTTGGTTGAGGAGATTAATGGCTTTTCAAACATAGAAAATGGTTTCTTTCATCAAGCAGTAATGATGATATAGAATAAAGAATGTAGATGGAATAGAAAATAAATCATATATTTGAAGAATTTGTTATGTAAATTATGAATCGTATGAAGGATATAAAAAATTACTAAATTTGAAAAATAAGGATTCTGAGGAAAAGGAAAAATATAAAAAAGAAGAAAATATCATATTTTAATGACATGAGAACACAAAAAAAATATATTCTACAAGCAGGAAAATTTAATGTGAGGACGTAAAGAAATTGTTAATAATAAAGAAGAATATTTGTTCAACACGCAATACATAAGTATTAAAATTTAGCATGAGTTTAAAAATGACATACAATAATTCATTAATTTAATTTAATTTATTGGTGAATCAACTCAAGTATGTCAGATTATGTGTTCAAACAATCAGGTAAAATAATGACCCTATAAATCTTATAACAGATCTATTATAATAGATATTTCAATTCTAAAAAACAATCCTTTAAAAATTTGGACCAATATAAAATGTTGAACAACACTATTTTCCATAAATGTAAAGAACTTTTACCTGAATGTAACTTTCCCCTATGAAAAGGAAGGCTTACACTAAATCAATATACCACTAACTTAATGATCAATGTCTCTAGAATCAATTTCAAAGATAAAAATTTAGTTTATTTTGTTTGATTTTGGAATGGTACATACACATGGCCTACACTTTTTTGTATAATATGTCTCTTTCAGTAATGATTCATGAACCAATAGGGAGTCTTGGTGATCAAATGATATCAAAAATCATAGGAACCAAGATATTAAATCTAAAAAAAACCTATATACCCAAAATATATTTGATTCATTGGATTAGGTGGGAGGAATATATGGAATAAAGGACCACCAAGAATATTTAATCATGATGAGAATAACTAGAGAAATTTTCCATTTAATGATAGGGAGAAACAATAAAAATTAAAGTAATATCAACAATTATTTCTAATTATACAAAGAAGTAATATAATAAGTGAACTCCAACTAAGAAATTCATGAAAGAATTCTTCAAAAAAATTCCTAACCATTTGGCCAAGGATAAATAGATTTTGGAAGAACAAACAATTATTCATTATAAATTAATGTAGGTGGGGTAATAAAAAAGTTTATGACTCATGAGAAGACATCAATAGGTGGTGACATAAAAATACAATAGAAGATATGTGAAAAAATGAGCAGGAAAGACATTATGTGAACAATTGTATGAATATTATTCTTACTCAAAAGAAATTGTTTAAATTTATATAGAAAAAACAATATGATGATGTTTCTTTTGTTTTTATGAAAAATCTAACGGTCTATAAAATAATGATCATAGAGAGAAAATGAGTTCGTAGTCTACTAAAACTATGGATAGGAAAATAAGTGTCGAGAAAGATGTAGAAAATGGTCTAAGGTTTAAGAAAAATCGAAAATAAATTTTTTATTATAAGAAACAAAAATATTATACCCATATTCCCAGTTTTTTATGTTTGTAACTAACATGAAAGGAATTGGAGGAGAATATTTTATTGTTTTCACTACTCCACAACATTATTAATTCATTTTTATTGATGTATATGGACCACCATGAAATTAAAAAAGAGAAGTGAATCAATTTTCAGGGACAATTCATCAAGATAATCAATCATTGTACTGAATTCTAGTGAATCTTGAAATTCTAGATATATTTTAAATTAGTTGAATTGAGGAACTCAATATCACTTACAACCCTTGTTTCTAGTGTGACAATCATGTTTATTATGGGTGAGTATTTGTTGATAAAACATTGAGAAAAAGGGTGAGTTACATATATTTTTTTGAACATATTGGTGTGTTCATTTTAGTGTGCATGATTACTGGTTCTTGATAAATCTATTTTATATAGACCATATTTATGAAATATTTTTTTCGAGTATAGTATCACAGATTGGTAATTTTGTGGGAATCATAAAAAACAAGGTTGTGTCCCTCTTGTATTCTACACCAATATATCCCATGTAGTCTTATTGTAGACCAAGTAAGGATCTTTTCTAAGAGAACCATGTGGTATTATCCTTCTATCATATCTATAAAATGGGGAATATATATATTTTATTTTAAATAAGATGGAGAATAAATTCTTAGTGAAAAAAATTGTTGAAAAGGATATGTATTGTATATCGGTATTGGGAACAAAAAAATGGTGATATTGAAGTTCCCATGTGCAGTTTTATTTTTTTTCAATGATAAAGTTTCTCAGGATGTTTTACAAGATAATGTTTTCTATTGAGGATATGGCATTATTTTTCATAATGATAAAAAAAGTCCATATGATTTTCGAGGTGTTGAAATGGTTAATGAGGATGTTACCTTGAAAAACTTATATGGAGAAGTACATTACTAAGTGTATTAATATCTAATGATTATAGTTTCTATAATAAGGATTAAACAATTAGATAATATTTAATACTTCTCATTTTTTATGAAAAAAAAAGTTTATAATTTTTAGTGTTGAGAGTGTTAAAGAACAAAAGTTGAACCAACCACAGGAAGTGGACAGAGCTACCATGGGTAATACAGATCAACCAGATGAAGAACATGGATGTTTTATATGTAATTGGATTCATCAAACAAATTATAACCATGATTTTATATGAATAGTAACTCAATATATATCAATATTGAAATAAACTGATAAATTGAAAGGTATCTAAATTACCACATAAAGGATGGACATATAGTCACTCAATTGACTGCATGGAGATGAACCTTTCAAGAGTAAGGATATTTTGTGAATATAATAATAATAATTTATTGAAAGTACATGCATATGATCAAGAAAAAAATGAGCTCTCATGAGTAATAATTTTCCACCATATGAAGACTTCTAAGATTTCGTGGAATATTATTTTTTGAAATGATCTTCCATTAGTATTGAAATACTAATTGGGAGAAGATCATTCACATTCCTCATGAAAAAGACTGATCTATCAATAGATTCATATAGTAGATGACCTAACCACATGTTAATGAATATATCTTGAGTGGTTAATGTTATTATGATCAGTTTTATGATTCTTTGCATCACTAAATGAGATATCACAAATAGGAGAATAAAATATCCTGAGAACATAGAGAATCTAAAAATTGGAATGGAGTAGATCCCATGAAAATTTACCAATTTCAAGATGAGAAATTGAGATTTAAGTGTAAAAATATAAATATTGTTTCAATTTCATATCTGAATGGTAATCAATTATAATGGATAGTGACATTACAATTTCTGAAAAACAATGTGAGAAAATATTTAAATGTAGAATAAACTAGGTAGTATTTAAATGGGGTTGTAGAATTATTCATGACACCTGAAAATGACAATTTAAATGTTATAACTATGTATGAATATCTAATTTCCTAAATACACTAAAATTATTTGGATTTTTATATTGTATTATATATAAATATTTAAATAATAAATTATGAAAAAAGTGAATAGAAGATTTGGGTTGTCATATTATATCTCCTGAGATAGTTTTTCAGGTGTGGCCCAGATTTAATGTACCCAATATTATGTATAAAACTATACATATTATGAAATGATCATGATTTTATTTTTGTACCTAGTTTCGTATTAATAATTTTATGTGGGGACCTAATTTCATGTCCTCGGCATGATGAATGGACGTGTTGGTGTTTATACATGTTCACAGTTCTATGATTTTCTATGATTTCATATTCTATATTCCTATGATATGTTGCATCCAATACATCACTTGCATTAGATTCATGATAAGGGCTAATTTCCATGTTGTCTATGGTGAATCTTACTAGAAATACATGACTCCCACATTAGTTAAGGGTCATCATTAATGAGGTTAATAAACTAAATTGTAAATCCTTCTAATCATATGGCCTTTTCTATATGGGTTGGGTCCCATTAAAGACAATATTATATAGGATATTACACAAAGGGAACAATATCAAGGTATTTTAACTTATGGGAGTATTATCCCCTTTCTTAAACTAGCATCAGATCATAGGGGTAGCTTTGAATACCTTAGGTATCACTGAAGGGAATTTTCTAGCATTTAGTGTCGTAGATCCCCCAAATTTTTGACTGGGTATAATGACCTTGTTGCCTTGGTTTTGATCTGATAATGGGAAACATGTCCCATATGGGGTAACATTACTATTAAAATTGTTAAAGTTACTATTCACTAAAAATTTATGTTGATCCTATCAGAATCTAAATTTTATACTGATTGTAATCGTGTAGGTCTATTTTGTGAAATTCAAATCAAATAAGTTGAAAAAATTTGTTTCATGGATAGGTTATAACAATTGTGAATAAGTATTTTTAATAAAAAAAGTTTTATTTCACATAGATTCAGCATTGTGTGCATTAAATTCTACATTAAATTGATTTTTAAATCCTTGTGGTGTTATACTATTCATCCTCACCACCTGATATTAAACTGGAAGGTTAACGTACCTCTCATTCGACTATAAGAAACAACCAAAGTACCATGAGCTGAGATACTCCTTATGTCCCCTTAAAAAAGGGCCTCTATCTCATGTACAACCCCAAATGAAGTCCCTATAACCCCTCAGTGTTTTTTGATGCCCCTTTGGATAGTTATTATTAATAAAAGATGTGAAGATCCCATTAATAAGTAAAAATCACATAATTTCAACACCATAATGGAAATTTTCCCTCCTTTATAGGTATTTGCCCTAACATTTTTACATCCTTATCACAAGATGTTAAATTACATTACCAACATCCACATCATATGATGGTAAACTACACAATCTGTCCACGAACATTGTGTCACATTATTCTCATTATAATGAGATACGTATCAACACCTAGGTTTCTATCCTTAGGCCCTTCCACGAAAATAATAATATATATCCATCTTATCACTTTTTATGAATCATACCATCATAGGTAACCTTTTCAATAAGAATTTTTTGCTTGATTACTTCTCTGGAAAGTAATATAGTGACACTCGGGTCCTACCCCATGGTAAAGATACAATATTTATTTCAAATTATGTGACCTTCATTTTTACAACAATAGACTAAAATACATGGTCAAAATCCTTTCCACGTGATGTTAAACATTCCATTTCATCAAGAACTACCTATGACATTATTCTCTATTCCAATTAGATATGTAGTAATTCCTGGATATCTAATTTTTTTCTAGACAAAACCAGAAATAATATTCTCATTATCAATATGTATGAAACAGATCTTCATAATAAACTTTCCCATAACATATCTCTTGATTCTCATTACAATGAGATACATAGTGACACATGTGCATCATGTCTTGGCACAGACCCTTATTATAGAAAATTTTAAATCCCATTTACCCACATAAAGTCCTGATTGATGTGGGAAAAAAAATTAATGAACTATATGTAGAATGAATCTTTCTCTAGTAAGATATATAGAAACATGAAAATCTACAATCTCAAGTCCAACCGTAATAAAAAAAACCCATCTCCCTATGTTTGGATTATACCTACATAGTTAACCTCCCATGAACTATGTGTGGATTAATTATCATTCCTTTGAGATACATAGGGACTACTATATTTCTATTCCTACCCTCAGCCATAATATTTTCATTCATTCACATCATTTCATCTTTGTCATTACCACCTAAATTTAAACTATATGGAATTTAAATAACAATGTATAGATTTATTCTCATCCTAATGAGATATATAGTGTCACCTAAATCATACCTACAGGCCCATCCACCACATAATCTAGATGCCCACATCCTTTACTTTTTTTTTATTTTTTTCCTTGGAAGAAATTTGTTCCTTTATTTATTTCATGCACAGACCGTAGATCACATGGGATGAAAAAAAATTTAAAAATATACTGAGTATATATAAGGAATATCAATTCACTTTTATATTACTATGGTCCTAGCTACAAGGCTTTAAAATAAACACTAGATGTCCTCTTTGCATCATAATAAACTACACAATTTTCCTCAATAACTATTTATGGCTTGATTCTCATTTCAAATAAGTAGATAGTAATGTTTATTTACTTAATCATGGGCCTAGTTACAACACAATACATGAAATTCACCCTCTCCCATGTATGGACCCAATCTACATGAGGGGATCCAATATGATTTATAACCGTATGCGTGAAACCATACTAAAAAACCCATACATAAACCCAAAAAATATAGAGGGACCATTATTCTATTAGCTTTGTGTGGCCTAATTCTCATCCCATTCAAATATGTAGTGACTCCTTGGACATATGTACTAGTCCTGGACATGGGGTAATGTAAATTTCCACATATTTATCACACAACTAAAGATCTGTGCCTGAACATTTAATACGGGTCGCCTCATCAGGGGGTCCTCCAAGGAAACTGGGATATCCCCCTTCTACATATGAGTCAGATCTATGAAATGAACTCTAAAATCAAGTAAAATATCTATAAAATGATAAAATTTTTATGGTACATATCATTTCCACTCTTCATACTCCTAGTTTAGATAATTTTCTATATTTATAATCATTCTCCAACTATCACTGGTAGAATTTATCATACCTGAAAGATCCTTTTCCCATATAAACTGTACATACCCTAGTTGGATTTTCATAAATATACCCTCATAATGGTATTTTATCCAGAGTAGGTCACTAATATAAAATTTATAATTCACCCATGTTTTCCCTACCTAAAATATTATCCATAACGGGTTGGTAAACTATTAGAAATATTACCATTTCAAGAATCCTCTTCCCTCCTCTTAAGCATTGAATACAATATGTTAAAACCCATTATTTGAAATAGTCTATGGCACCCCATAACATATTTTTCCCATACCATTTCTCCTGATCTGATATCATTCAAGATAGTGGTTTATGATTTCTTCCAACATGTATGATGTATGTCAGAACAACCTTATTCTGAAAGGCCACACATCCCTATCATTTATGTGATCCTAGACGTACGACCTAAAACTATAGGAACCATATTCCTTATGTTGGATCAAAACATCATAGGAAATGTCTTTTCATTATTCTTATGAGATTTTGACATCAAATTCCCATTCTGTGTTCAATTACATTCATCCCACAAAAAAACTCTACATTTGACGAAATCTGAATCCCCGTAAGCATCCATCAGCTTTTAGTGATACAATATTGAAATTCATGAGGGATTATTTTCCAGACTATGATATAAAATGACCTAGTTGTATTTTCCAAGGTTTCTTAAAAATATCATGGAATTTCAAATAGAGTATTCCACTATTGACTTTATTGTGTGTCTCATATTTGGCCTTGCACAAATCTGTCCACAAAAAGGTTTTTTCAACCAACGAAGACTTTATCCATTGAAAATACCTCATATAATTCCATAAGAACATTTCTCGTACCACTCTTCAGATATTGGGGTCCCCAAAACATATCTTACAAATTTCTCCTCTCACACCGGAATATGGTAGAAAATTTCCAAATATCTTACAAAAAAAGGGAGAATTGTAAACATGTTATTCAAACATAAATATCCTAAATTAATGCCCCCCCATTATTTTATTTCTTCAATAATATATACTATGCATCATAGTGTCCTTACTGCATAACTATAATCTACACCACATAATTTCCATGCTATATGACTTTAAACTATAGTGCATAATGACATTACATCGTGAATTTAAACTTCAATGTATAATGTCCATATTGTATGAATTTAAACTGAACAACATAATTTCATTGATGCACAATGTGAAAATTCACATCATAATGTCATTTATTCTTGACTTTAAACCTCACAAAATAATGTACTTATTGTATGACTTCAAACAACATAGAGTAATTTATGATTTGTATGACTTTAAACTACAAAGCATAATTCCAATTTTTTACTACATTAAACCTAATTGAATAATTTCCTTTCTGTTGGAATTTAAACTACATAGCATAATGTCCTCACCTAAATATGTCAAACTACATGGTCAACGTCCGGGTCACACAACATAAAAATGCATGATACTTAATACATTTTCAGAAAGGGGCCTTCCCCCAAACATTTACCATCTATCAAGATGTTCCCACTTTCACTTGATCCAGAATCATATAAGGGTGGTTTCCCGATAATGACCAATTATAATACAAATATTACCTTCATCCTAATACACATTCCTTTTGAAACCCCACCAATACTAGTCTTCAGAAATATGAATCCTCAAAAACATCATTTATCTGCAATAGAATATCATAATTCTTGAGAACTCCACTACCTTAATTTGTTGTAACTTTTAAAAGTTTTATATTCATAAGTTTCCCATAAATTTAAGGGCTTGTCATTAAATTAATTCCATTATTCAACCTTCCAGTGACATTCCCCATTGTATTTTCATAAAACAGCCCACAAATCCGGTTTTCCAACTAGTGGTAATATCATCCTCAAGAGAGAAATCATCTATTCCATAATATCATGTTTTAGAGTTGGGAACCATAAAATAATGGCTCCAAATTCCCCATCAGAGTTCTAAAAAATATAATAACATTCATAACTGTTGGTCAGATTGGAAAACTCAAGAGGGGTGAATTGAGTTCCTATTAAAATTTATGATTTAAAACATTATATAAAAAATCCCCCAAATTAAATAACAAGCTAAACTATAGTGAATTTGTAATACAATAAAGGTTTAGTTAGCTTGTCAAGAGATTGACTAGTTCTCAGTTAATTCAATCATAATATTAAATTAGCTTTTAAAATTAACGTATAGATTTAAAATAGTTACAAACACGTTTTAGTTTAACTATCATAGAAACATTAAAACAAATTTATATTTAAAGTACTTAGCAGCGTAATATTCAAAATAGTTTTAACCAAGGAAAATTGCACAGCAGTTTTCAAACAAGAGGTTAAGTCTCAAGCTGATACTTTGTCCACTCAAATAGTTTATATAACCTATGATCCACACCATGGATCAAGGATTTACAACAGTACTCAGATTTTTCAGGTCCTCAAACCTCTACCACAATTCTACATGGGTAAACAACAACAACCGCACTCAGGCTTTCCAAGTCACACTTTACCTCTTCTACAATTCACTGTGGGATATAATAAGGTATAAAAAGTTTGGTGTGAGGATTTAGTATCCTCTAGTTTAGCCCAGGAGTCAGTGTCTTTCTAAATAGACAGATTCACACACACTTCTCAAAATTTTAAACAATGTTATACTACATAGGAAATAAATGGATAATGAGTTTATAATGCTTTGAGTGATTTTAGATGAGCTCTGGACTGATTTGGATGTTGCAGATGTTATTCCAATCCCTTCTGGTGAAGATGACACAAAACATAGTGTCTTTATTCTTCCCAACTACAGTTATTTAGCCCTGTGCGTATGATTTTCAGTAAGGCAAAGCAAATCGGCATTAGTTTTTGTTCTAGGTGAATGATCTTCTTAAAGATCTCTGGTTTTCACAGGTTTTCTACACGTTCTTATTTTGTTCCGTGGACCATAACACACACGTACGCTCGGCTTTTCCTTGTGTGTCTCTATCTTTGTATATTCATATATATCACTATAGATTGATCTTACTTTTTATTCCTTGAGATCCTATAAAGGGAATGATTACTTTTTGATAGGTACGAGGTATGGTTCCCTGAAATATAACAACCAACATTAATTAATAGCAGGTGCATTAAATTAAGAAAATATGACCGTTGGAATTAAATAAGAGTTAATAAAAACTAAAAATGTTTTCATGACTATCGGTGAGTTATGAGATCGGTAGGTCATTTGAATTTGCATCTGTATCGGTAGGTCAGTTGATCAGCATTAGCTTCGGTAGGTTATTTGATCATCATTGGCTTCATTAGGTCATTTGATCAGCATTGGATATGGTAGGTCATTTGATCAGTATTAGTTTCGGTATGTCATTTGATAAGCATCGTCTTCGATAGGTCCTTGGATCATCATCAGTTTCGATAGGTCATTTTTTCAGAATCGGTTTCGGTAGGTCATTTGATCAACATCAGTTTCAGTAGATCATTTGATCAGTGTCAGTTTTGGTAAGTCCTTTGATCAGCATCGTCTTGGGTAGGTCATTTGATTTTCATCGGTTTTGGTAGGTCATTTTATTAGCATCGGTTTGGGTAGGTCATTTGATCAGCATCGGTTTCAGTAGGACATTTGATCCGCATTCGTTTCGGTAGGTCGTTTGATTAGCATCAGTTTCGGTAGGTCATTTGATCTACATCGGTGAGATAGTTGTATCATCGGTGTGACTATTTTCATCGATACGATCGTTCTCATTGGTGCGACTGTTGTCATCAGTTTATCACATCGGTGACTCGTCCATCTGTTTTTCACATCAGTGTCTCATTCCTTTAACTATCGATGACTCAATAATATAACTAACGTTGAGTCAAAAACATAAAATTATCACAAAGTGTCTGTTTAATCTAGAATACTTCCAGGTCAATATTGAACTATAAATAATCTTATATAAACATTTGTTGACCTGATTAAACATATATAAACACATTTAGAACATATTTAATAATTGACTAAGTTGACTTATAAACAAAAACAATAATGATTTGTGATTATTAAAATAACTATCTCATAAATGGTTCAACAATCTCCCCACTTTTTATAATCACAAATCTATGGCCTAAATGAAGAGGGAAGATGATATAACACTTAGTATGCTCCCCCTATGTAAAAAAAGAATATATGTCTAATGGTAAACCTGTCATTAGAGCATTGTATCATATCATAAACAAAGTTAGAGTATATCAACATGGCATTAGACCAAGAAAACATGACATTAGAGCTAAGAATAAATTAGAGCTATATGCCTATTGGATCATATATAATCTATATCATGACATTAGAGCATAAATCTTATTTAAATATTATATATTGGTCTCCCCTTGCATATACTTATAAACACTATTCTTCCCCTTAGATATATATTTATACTATTATCCCCCTTTAGGTTTATCAAAAAGAAAAAGATAAATCAGAGGGAGAAAAAGAAGAACATTTCATTGAAATAACATCTAAAAAGATACAAGGAAAATACAACATATCAAAAATGATAGACACATCTATTTCTGGGGGTTCATAGGTTCTTTCCCTTTAGTAGAGGGAGGAATGGATGGGCCAAAAGGTGGTTTGGTGGAAGATTGATCTGGTCAGATGGATAGAGGAGGTACGACAACTCTGGCTAGAAGCAGACTGGGTGATAAGGTTACTTACTGAGGAACATAAGATTCTCTTGAGGGTGGCTGCTGAATGACCGGCCAAATATTGGATAAAGCTTGAGAGACTGATATCTGACCAGGAGCAACACTGGATGGACAGAGAGGCTCATCAGTAAGAAGAACAATTTCCTTTTCTTTTACATGAAGATATGGTTTGAGCAGGTTGATAAAATCCTAAATTACTTCACCACCATATTGCATATCCTTCTCAAAATCATCTTTGTTCTGCTTGAAACTCTCTAGAGTGGGAGAAAAATCATTCAATTGTTGGACCTGAGCCTTAAAGTCTTGAGTGACTAAAGCTAGCTTCAACTTTTCAGCTAGGAACTTAAACTGATGGTTCTACTCATGCTTGGTTTAAGTTGTAGAAAAATAGTGATCCACTTTTTCTTTGATCTCTTCCTGAGCTTTAGTATCATCAACCGAATACAGCTTCACCATCTTGTGAATATGACCACTATTTTCTTTCATCTTCTTTAAAGAATCCAAGTCCAGAATCTGTCCAACAGTCGCTAATTCTTATTTTACCACATCTCGTAAGGCATTAATCTCATGTCCAATTATCTTGGTCACTTTGGAGGTGCTATACTGAGCAACAATCTGAGTTATCTCAGCCTTCAATCTTCTCAAATCATATTTATTTAGGTGATCTATCACGTTTTTTAAAACATCCATCATACTAGTGATGGTTGATCTAAATTCTCTTGACATAGATACTAAGTCACTACTCAAATCCATGAGTTCTTGATTCAGAGAGGAAATGTGCCTTCCAATTATCTCACTAGTATTGGACAGGTCTGGATTAATAATATTTACCACTATTTGAGATATATTATCCATATCATCCTCAGATAGATTCACAGTAGCAGGATCAAGAGCATTAGATAATTCCACATTCATTGTTTCTCTGACTTCATGAAACAACTCATCTTTAAACATTTCAAAATCAGATTAAAAAATAGAAGAAACATGTCTTTCAACAATCACTTGTATTTCCTCAGCAACTGGTCCAGCCTCAACTGGATGGCTAACTCTTGCGATATTCACTTCTTCTTCCTCTTCCTATGAATAATCCAAACCTTGAACTACAAAACCTGGGTGGTCTTCCAATTCAGATGTACAAGAGGAATACCAAGGATTTACCAAATCAAATTTACCATAATTTTCAAGAGAGTCTTCCCCATCTACATCAATCATAGTCTGCATTGTCCTTTTAGCCTTAGGAATATTTTCTTGATCAACTAATTTTGGTTGTGGATAAGCGTGAATCATATCGTGACTATCCACTGGTTGAGTACTTGACTCATCATCATCATCATCATCACCCTTACTATTTCCATTATTGTTTACTGAAGTCTCATTGGTACTGTATTTGTTATTGGATTCATACTGGTCAGAATTGGATACATTAGTGTCAACATCTTCTTTATCACCTATAATGGGTTCTGACTCAGGTAACTCAAGGGGTGGACTTACTGTTCCAAATTCTATTCTTTTCTTAGGACTCACTGTATCATGGTCACTCCTGTCATCAGGAGGTGACTCAGGCTCCTTTTCAGCATCAATATCATCATCAGCTTCAGCTTCCTCTGTTCCCTTCCTACTAGACTCTCCAGTGTCCTTAGGAACTTCTGTCTCTTCTTCCTCATCAGAATAAACAATTTCTTCATCAGGTTTTAAACTAGGATCTCTCAACCCCTTTGGTCTCTTAGATTGGTGAGAAGGATTATAGGATTCATATAACATGTCTTCATCAGCAACCCATGTCTTCTTCCATGGATTCTAGTTAATTTTCATTCTTTTTCAGATATCCTTACTAACCAAAATACCACTACTAGATAATAAACACTCATATCCATCTTCAACATAGCCCAAACACTTTATCATGGCAGAGACTTGCTTAGAATAGAATAATGTTGTAGACTTTTTGGATGAATTTACCATCTCAGAAATATGAATAGTGATGTATCTACACAAGTTGATCTACTCATCACTTTGCAATAAAAATAACAACAAAAAATCTTGATACTTCACAGAATCAAAATCACCCATTCTGGGACAGATTTGGTGTTGAATAAACTTGAACAAGATTCTACTTTCTCCATCTAACTCAGTAGCTATTATTCTTATGGATTCAGATTTTCCAGTCAACATCTCCATAGCATACTCATATGAAAAATATTCAGTGGTAGGAGGAATATTACCAGTGTAATCCTCTTATCTAACTTTATGTGGTTCCCCCAAACACTCATCACATTATTTCGATGAAAAGGTTATGTTTTTCCTTTCATCACTGATGATAATCTTACAGCTTCTGCTCCATCAAATGCAATACTCAAATTCAAATAAAACTCATGTACTAGATTTGGGTAGTAGAATCGGTTATTATTAAAGAACCATCCATTCCATCCTTGCATATACAACACTTTTAAAAGCACAGACCTACTGGATAACACCCCTTCGGAACATACTTCCTTTTCTACGGTGACCACCCGAGTCTCCAATCTTAAGCTCATAGACTTTGGAGTCCTGTTGCTCAATTCTCCTCGAGAACGTTTCAAATTTGAGGAGCTTTCAGATTCCTTTCCTTGAAACTTTTTATTTTCCATTTGGAGGATTGAGAGGTTCAAAGGTTTGGGATTTAGAAGATGTGGAGTTATGCAGGAGATGGAAGGTCAACAGTTTTTAGGAATAGAAATAGCTGTGGGTCATTAACTTTAACATTTAGGGTTACAATATTAAATATAAGATCAATTAAGTAAAAAAATTTCATTTTGATAAACACTAATGATTTCATATAAATTGTATAACTCAATCAGTAGCAAAGATCAGTTTCACTGATCAGTTTCACTGATCGGTTTCTTTGATCAGTTTCACTAATAGGTTTCACTTATCAGTTTCACTTATCAGTTTCACGGATCAGTTTCACTGATCGCTCATACCTAACTCTTTTTTAATAAAATCTAACCTCTCAGAGCTTAAAGTCTTGATGAAAATATCATCCAATTGATGTTCAGAGTCAATAAATTCTAGAGAAATATCCTCATTTTGATAATGATATCTCAAAAAGTGATGTCTAACATCAATATGCTTAGTCCTAGAGTGAGATATGGGATTCTTAAATATGTCAATTTTACTAGTGTTATCTTAATTTATAGACACATGTCTAAATTGATATCGATAGTATAATAAATTGTGTTTCATCCACAGAATTTGTGAACAACAACTACCAGCAACAATGTATTCTACTTCAGCAGTAGGTAATGAAACAGAGTTCTGTTTCATACTACACCAAGATACCAGGGACTTTCCCAACAGATGACGTGTTCCATATGTGCTCTTATTATCTAACTTTCAACTAGAAAAGTCAGAATCAAAATAACTTATTAAGTCAAAAGGTTGTCCTTTTGGATAAATCATTCCCAAATTGGTAGCATGTTTAAGATATTTGAAAATCCTTTCAACAGCAAGAAAATGAGATTCTTTAGAATTATCTTGAAATCTTGCACACATGCACACACTAAACATGATATCTGGTTGACTAGTAGTAAGGTAAAGTAATCTTCTAATCATGCCTCTATAATTGGTTTGATCAACTGGTTTCCCAGTTTCATCATCATCTAATTTACAAGTCGTACTCATAGGTGTATCACTTCCCTTATTACTATCCAACTCAAAACATTTTTAAAAGATCCTTTGTATATTTACATTGATTTAAAATAGTACCATCTTTATTTTTAGAGTTTTGAAATCCAAGAAAATACTTGATTTCTCCCATTAAACTCATTTCAAATTGATTTTGCATAATCTTGGAAAAATCAGTACATAACGAATTTTTAGAAGATCGAAAGATAATATCATCAACATAGATTTGTACAATCAAAATATATTTAAAAATTATTTTAATAAAAAGAGTGGGATTAGAAATTCCTTTAGTAAAACCTTTATAAATAATAAAATTTTGAATCTATCATACCAAGCTCTTGGAGCCTGTTTTAAACCATATAAAGCATTGGAATGTTTAAAAACATGATTTTGAATATGGGGTTTGTAAATCCAGGTGGTTGTTCAACAAAAAAATATTCAATTATAAAACCATTTAGAAATGAACTTTTTACATCCTTTTAATATAACTTGAAATTCAGATGAGATTCATAAGCAAGTAAGATCTTAATGGCTTATAATCTAGCTACTGATGCAAAGGTTTCTTCATAGTCTATTCCTTCTTCTTGATTGTAACCTTGTGCATCTAATCTAGCTTTGTTTCTGATGATGTTTCCAGATTCAAAAATTTTATTCCTAAACACCCATTTAGTACCTATGGTCAAGGTGTACTTAGGTCTTTCTACTAATTCTCAGACTTTGTTTCTTTCAAATTGATTTAACTCTTCTTGCATAGCCATTACCAAAAATTCATCATTGATTGCATCATTGATATTTTCAGGTTCTAACTATGAAAGAAAGGCTTGATGTTTAACATGATTTCTTAGAGAAGATCTAGTTTGTGCTCCTCTATCCAGTTTACCTACAACTGCATTTAAAGGATGGTTCTTTAGAGTCCTAGTTGATCTAGTAAAGGTAGGACTAGAAATTTCATGTTCTTCTCTAGGTTCGAGTTCAACAGAAGTAGGTTCTGGTGTATTTCTAGAGCTTCTTGAATTTATAATATGTCCACTATCTTTTTCATTAGGATTTATAATAGACAAGTCTTCTTTAGGATTTTTAACAGCTGGTTTAGGCTCATGTGGATCAGTTTCATCAAATTTGATGTGAACAGAAACTTCCACACATTTGGTTCTTATATTAAACACTCTATAGGCTTTCCTTGTAATTGAATATCCTAGAAATATTCCTTCACCACTCTCGGATGAAAACTTGTCTATATTATCTTTATTATTAAGAATAATGACTCTGCAACCAAACACATCGAAGTAACTATGTTTAGGTTTCTTATTATTCCAAATATCATAAGAGGTTTTCTTAAGAACAGGTCTAATCAAGACTCTATTTATAATATAACAAGCTATATTGATAGCTTCATCCCAAAAATAAATAGGTAAATCATATTCATTTATCATAGTTCTTGCAATTTCTTGAAGGGTTCTATTTATTCTTTTTACTACAACATTCAGTTGAGGTGTCCTAGGGTCATAAAATTTGTGATTATAGCTATTATGTGAGTAATAAGATTCTAACTCATGATTTTCAAACTCATGGCCATGATCACTTCTCAAGGGTTTAATCTTAAGTCCACTCAGGTTTTCTACAGACATGGATTATTTAATAAGTTAAGAGAAACCTTCACTTTTGTGAGCTAAAAATTATACCCAAGTATATCTAGAAAAGTTATCTACTAGAATATAAACATAGTGCTTCCCATTTAAACTAGAAACTCTAGAATGTCTAAAAAAGTTCATGTGAACCAACTGAGAGGTTGAGAAGTTGAAACTTCTTTCTTAGATTTAAACAAAACTTTATGTTGCTTTCCCTTTTGACATGGATTACAAACTTTATCAGCTGGGAATTCAAGTTTAGGTAGGTCTCTAACTAAGTTCATCCTAGTTAGTTTTCTAAGTGAATTTATATTACAGTGTCCTAATCTTCTCTGCCAAAGAAAATATTCTTTATGAAAATCATTTAAACAGGTAACATTCTTCTTAGCTAAAGAATCCAAATCTACAGCATATACATTTTAATTTCTTAAGGCAGAAAATACTAAAAAAACACTACTACAAACACGGCCTTTATCAGCGCTAAAAATGGCCTTTATCAGTGCTAGAAAAGCACTGATAAAGCCAGCATAGATAAAGGGGGGGGTCCCCTTTATCAGCGCTAAAAAAAGCGCTGATAAAAGTACCCCTTTATCAGTGCTTTTTTTTGTGCTGATAAAGGGGTCCTATATCATCCCTTCCTTTATCAGCGCTTTCATTTTAGCGCTGATAAAAGTTAAAAAAACTAAAAAAAAAATTTAAAAAAATTAGAAAAAATTAAACAGAAATTAAAAAAAAATTAAAAAATACTGCGAATCGGGTGGGCTTTTATAGCGCTTGAGCCCCCAATTTTACAGTGTTTTTCTGCCCCTATACAACACCCCATGCACCCCACGCACCCCCTTCAGCCTTTAACAGCGCTTGCTGCTATATTCCCCCATGCGCGCGCGCCCCTGCCTCCCACAGGATTTGAACTCGAGACCTCCCCCATGCGCGCCTAAGCCTTTACCACTACTACATTTTGATTTGTCTTCCAATTCATGATATCTCTATATATATATAGTTATATTTATTCGTATAGTAATATATATTTATATTAATATATATATAGTTATTACATTATAATATATATATATAGTTATATTATAATATATATATATGTAGTTATATTAATATATATATATAGTAATATTAATATATATATATATAGTGATATTAATATATATCTATATATATATTTAGTTATATTTATTCGTATAGTAATATATATTTATATTAATATATATATAGTTATTAGATTATAATATATATATATATAGTTATATTATAATATATATATATAGTTATATTATAATATATATATACATATAGTTATATTAATATATATATATAGTGATATTAATATATATATAGTGATATTAATATATATCTATATATATATATATATATTTTGTTATATTTATTCGTATAGTAATATATATTTATATTAATATATATATATAGATATATTAACATATATATAGTTATATGAATATATATATATAGTTATATTAATATATATAGTGATATTAATATATATACTTATAGTCATACTAATATATATATATATATATGTAGTTATATTAATATATATATAGTTATTAGATTAATATATATATATATATAGTTAGATTAATATATACATATATATATAGTTAGATTAATATATAGGTATATAAATATTCATATATTGGTATTTTAAATAAAATGGATGTTAGTTATTATTTAGATAAAGCTAATATATTTTATATGTAAATATATTTTATTATTTATATTTATAATTAAATTTTTAGGTATGAATATATAAAAAAATTGTACATATAGTTATATATTTGATTATAAATAGCAGTGCATTATCAAAAAGAATAAAATTTCAAATACATAATATCAATATGAATTTAATAACTTGGAATAAATTAAGTCCCCACCAAAAAAAGCCAATAATACCCCCTTAAACGAGGCTTAAAATCCACAAAATGTTAAAACATTTGGGTACCCCGACAAAAAACTCAGTTTTAGAGGCCTTTTGGGCCTCTTTTGGCCTCAGAAAACGCTTGATCGGGGTTCCCCCTAAGGAATATCGACGTAGAGCTCGTCGCAGGGTTCGATTTGATATGTGGTAGAACTCAAACGGACACTCGGATCAAAAGTTATGGCCGTTTGAAGTTTGAGTTGCGTTTTCAACATATTTTGGATCTTTTTTTAATTTTTTTTAATTTTTTTAATCCTCAAATTGTTATTAAATGACTATTACTCCATAATGATTATCAAATTATTAATTAGAAATGTTTTTTTAATTTTTTAAGCAGTCATTTTCACTAAATATCTTATATATTGAGTATAATAAGTGTAAATGTACATTTATACTTATATAAAATATATTTAAAAATTATATATTATATTTATATAACTATATAACTATATTTATATATTAATATATTAATATATTAATATATTTTTTAAATTTTTTTTTGAACCCGACCCTTTATGAGCGCTTTTAAAAAAAGCGCTGATAAAGGCCCCCCTTTATCAGCGCTACTAAACAAGCGCTGATAAATGGGTGCCTTTATCAGTGCTTTTTTTAGCACTGATAAAGGGACCCCCCTTTATCAGCGCTTTTTCGTTAGCACTGATAAAGGGGAGTGTTGCGAAAAACTGTTTTTGTGGTAGTGAAATTAGAATTAAAAACATTACAAGAATCTTTTTCAAAATTAACATTAAAACCATCATCAAATAACTGAGAAATACTTAACAACTCATATTTTAATCCATCTAAAAATAAAACTTTAGAGATTAAAATTGAATTAGTGTTACCAATTTGGCCTAGGTTAATGATTTTTCCTTTCGATTTATCACTAAAGGTGACATTTCCTCCATCAACCTTGATTAAGATTATGAATCATGAAAAGTCTCATGTCATGTGTCTTGAACATCCGCTGTCCAAATACCATTTCTTTATACAGGATGTTTTTAAGCAATTTTCCAACAAAAAAAATTTAGATAGAAAATTATTTTCGTATCCAGACGTTCTTGGGTCCAGGAAGGTTAGCAAGCAAAACTTTCAGCACCCATATATGCCTAATGGGTCTCATATACTTAACAGAATCAAGATATTTTGATAGATAAAAATTTTCTGATCTGTAACTATGTTAATAGCTACTTGAGGCATAGGAATTTTCAGAACTAGAACTAGCACCATACTATCCAGATTTAGGAATAAATTTATTCTATGTAATCTATCTTTGTCCAGGCTGATAACCTAAACTAGTAGTATACTTTGGTGCCACTTATTTTCCTAGAATTTGTGTAAGTGTGTGATTTCCATTTGAAAAATTTTCCAAATATTTCCTGAGTTTGTCATTAGAAAATTTCAGTTCAGTATTCTCTTTGAGTAGTTGAGCATTCTTTTCTTTTTATACTTCTCGTGCAGATTTAATAGTGCTAGCTAATGCATGTTGCTTCTTTAAGGTTTTATACTTTTCCTTCAGCTCATTGAAAGTATCTTCTAACATGTTACAGTATTAAAATAATTCTTCACTATACATGTTTTCAGAATCAGAATCATCTCCAGAGTAATATGAATTTAAAGCAGGAGTATCAGATATTACCTCAGAAGTTTTTTTCATAAAACACATGCTAGCTCATTGAGATTTTTCATCTGGAGTAGAATCAGAATCACTTGAACTGTCTTCGGAATCACTCTATGTTTCTTTAATAGCTTTCTTGTATTTTCTATCCTTATAGTTGTAACATCCCATGTAATTAATGAAGAATAGATATTTTTATCTATTTCTATTAATGATTAAGATAGTGTTTTAGAGGCTTAAAATGAAAATAAATAAAATCTTATGCATGGAATACACTAATATTCTTAAATGATTGTTTTACTACCTTTTGATGGCAAGCCCTTTTTAAATCTATCTTTTGACAATTTTATAAGTTATGTTTGTCAAAATAAACATATTCATTATGATTGGGACATTGAAATTTACATTGGATAATTTTTTGGTATTTTTCTGACAATGTTCATTTTTTAATGAATAGTGAAAAATACTGCATTTTACATCAAAACTGCTTTTTCATTTAATTTAATTATATGGATAGATTATATTTTTAATTGGTCGTAAAGTTTAATCTGAATATATTTTTACCATGTAATCCAATGGAGGTCATTAGGATTAATTTAACTTTGAAATTGGTCATAAACTAATGCCAAACTTTTCATAGATATTGTTTCAAAAAAACCAGCTATTTGTCATGATAGTGGGAATTAATTATTAAATTAATTAATGCATCTTAAATGTTTTTAATTTTGTAAAATAAACATCATTTTTGAATTTGGAATATCAAGTATAGCTTAGGGTGAAGTTTTGGTATCCTTCTGAAAAACTTCAATTTTTGATGAATAGTGAAACCACTAATTGGTAGTTAAAGAAACTGATTTTTCGTTTAAATGAAACTTTTCCACTTCTGTGATTTTATTTTCAAAAATCTGACATACATGGTTGTCATTAAGAAGTCAAATGTGGTTCAATGGGATTAAAATATTTTTTGGGTGAATACTAACTTTTAAGTTCTTAATCGCGATTAGTGGTAATTAGTGTAGTTTAAGGTAAAAATAATGTTTTAATAATATGATATGAGCTTGACACATGTCCTACCCTCATTTTATGTGTCATGGCCGACCAATAAAATCCATGGGTCAACTTGGGGACCCCATGGAGCCACTTTGGTTGGGAAATGACATAAATAACTTTTTATTAATGTTAAAGTAAAAATGACACAAACATGAGATGTTTTACTAAAAAAATTTTTACATGGGGTTATACACATCAGATTTTTTACTATAAATATTCATTAGAACTATAACAAGATTTCCCACATCATGATATTTTTTTTATAATTTTTAGTCATTAAATATATTAAATTATTTATGACATCATGATGATGCAGCGATTACCTCATTAATAAAGGATTTAAATAAAATGAAATAATAATGTAAAATATATGACCTACACATGTCCAAAACCTATTGGATGGGTATATTTCGAACCCTTATCCCCTTACCCTAGAATTATATCAATTTGGGTCCTTTTTAATCCGAAACTAATTTTAAAATAATGTAACATTTCTTTACTTTCCAAGAGTGCCCCTCCTCTTCTCTTATAAAAGGCACCCACCTCTACCTCATTACCCACACTCCCAAAGCCTTTGGCTCGGCCAAACCCTGCACATTTTGTCTCTCCACATACCTATAATACTCCTTGAAGCCTCACTTTGGGCAGAAGTCTTCCCAAAGAAGCCTTTGAGCTCAAACCAAAGGGAGTTACCCGATTTTAAGGTAATGTCTTCACTTGAGTCCTTGTGTTTTATTTTGCTTCTCCAACCCCCTAAACTCTTTTTATTCATTTCTTTTGTAACAAATCCAGTATCTTCAATATACTAGGATGTTGTTTTAAGAAGTATTCGAGCTACACTTACACACACCTACATCTAATGGTTAAAGGACATACCGTTTCCGTGGATGGTGAATTTATGCCTCCTGAAACGATGATTGTTCAAAATTCTTTTAACACCCTCAAAGGTGGCCATTAAGATGACACTATATATTTATGTTTTCCTTAAGCTTATGTATTTTTCATTTTTGGCATACCTTTATGGTTTCCATTATGGGTAAAAGCGATATCTTCATTTATGGAAATGCGGACTACCGCCCCCTCAAAGTGATTTGATTCGTTAAATACCATATGTGGGACGTATAAAGGATGGAAATATGATATTATATATGATATTATACTGGAATTATAATATAACTTTATATCATTATGATTCCATTCTATAAAATACAAAATAGAAATGAAAGTAGCGTTCATACGTACGTACGGCTTACCGTCTCCATGAACTGTGCATTTCATTTCTTACCTCTAAATGATTATGTAATATTATAAATGGATGCATGTAATGGATATATATGACATATATGATATCAAAATCATTAATAACATTCTGGATATAATGGATACATGAACAACTTTTCATTATAAAGGACTTATTTTTGACTCAAGTACCAATGATCGTTAAAATGACCGTTATTAACTTAAATAATTACATAGTGTTCCTGACATGGAAATAAGTGATATAAAAGGAATAATGAACTTGAAAAAGGTTCTTAAACAAGTAGAAATTAACTCAAGTTTATTATTCAGGAGATTAAATAACGACCAAGTCTAGTCGGACCTGAGGTATGGGACTTCGTCTCAATCTCCTTTCATTGAGGCATATTTTGTTTTATACACAACCTTATTTTATATGGTGTATAAACCCCTTTGAATTTTACGTTTATTCAAAAGGAATCATTTTTATACGAAGAGTTTACTAAACAACAAAAGGGAATGTTTTTGTCCTACGTATGCGGCGACAACGAATTCTCCGCCGCCGTGACCATTATTTGAGTTTCGGCTTCCTCTACAAGCCATACTTTAAAAAAAATACCATGTTTTACTTTTCTTTTCTTTTGGTATTGAAAATTGTTTTCATAATGTTTTTATATCAATCTGTTGTATTGATTTCTTGTGATTGAAAGGTGGAAATGTTATGTTTCCTTTATTCATGTTTTATGTGATACGATTATGTTGAGGTTCTTGGGAACTATTATGAAGACGGGTGGTTTCGTGATAGACTAAGGGAGGGTGAGCTGGATATAGCTCTCCAATGCATTGTGTAATGCGAAGGAGTGAAATGTTAAGGTTTCTCTGAAGAGATTTAGGGAATATACTGTGATGGGTATTCCAAACGTAACCAAGAGGGTTACTCCCTACGTAAGAATGTTATGAATGCCTCAAGTTACCTTTATGTATTTTGATTTCTATGATTTATTCATGATTTGATGAGGTATGTTAATTTGCTTATGTTTTATGGGTAAATTATGATTTCATTCTTATGTATATATGTGCCCATGTTTCCTTTCCATATTTTTATATCCCTTACTAAGCTTTTTATGCTCATCCCAAGTTTTTTTTGAAATGTTTTTCACAGGTCAAGGGAAAGGTATATGATATGATGATAGTGTCAATGAAGTGTCAAGAAAGAATCCATGTTTTATTTTAAATATGTTTCCATTGATGGGAAAGAAGAATACCATCTTTATGTAACCGCTTTGTTTATATGTGTAATGTAATGCAAGTTTTATGATCTAATTCTCTAAAACTCTAAACCCGAAAAGATCCTCAATGTGTAATCTTGTAATAACTCAAGATTAAGTAAGGTTTAAGGCTGGGGCCTTATAGTTGGTATCAGAGGACGGTTTAGATAACTTTATGAGTTAGAATTCTATTAAATGATTATCCAAAAAATATATATTTTTATGGTCAAATTGAAGTGATATAGTATTTGAAGATTACCATGTTGCTTCATCTAAGACATGTTTGTTCAGAATGGTTTTCCGTAGAGGAGACAGGGAAGCAGTGCTAGGAAGGAATACAGAAGGAAATAACCTTCCGAATCAGCATCCTGAGATGGTCAGAATTGGAACTGAACAGTTTGTCGCAGAAATGGCGCAATTGACTCGAGCGATAATTGGTGGTGGTATCCATGCACGAGATCAGCCAGATCAACCGCAGAGGAACGTGTCAGTGGTGGAACATTTCATGAGGCAACATCCCCCATCATTCAGAGGATCATCTGACCCTGTGTTAGTTGAAGGGTGGATTAAAGCATTGGATAATATTTTTGATGTCATGGGGTGTTCAGACAATCAAAATGTTAGTCTTTCTATTTACCGTTTGGAGGGTGAGGCAGATCAGTGGTGGTCTATAGTTAAAAATATCAGGGACGCCGATGAGATTGATGATCTTGACTGGGATGAATTCAAAGGTAAGTTTCTTGAGAATTATTTTCCTAAGGTTGTTCGACTTAGGATGGAAAAGCAATTCTTGGAATTGAGGCAAGAGGAAGACTCAGTGGATACCTATGAAGAAAGGTTCACTCTATTGGCAATGTATGTTCCAAATTTTATCCGAGACCATGATAGTAAAATCAATCATTTTTACTCAGGATTAAAGCCAAAATATAGAAGGGCATTAGTTTCTCATGAGTTTAAAAGTTATGAAAATCTTGTTCGATGTGCTGAGAAGGTGGAAATGGAGTTTGTCGATGATCAAGTGTTCTATAACAACCAACAGAAGAAGAGACCGAGGTGGCAGGAGAAAGATAAAAATTATTCAAAAAATCTGATGGTAAGAAAACTAAGTTTCCAGTTTGTGATACATGTGGAAAAAGGCATGTTGGGGAATGTCTTCGGAATTCTGGAAAGTGCTACCGATGTGGTAAGATGGGACATAAAGCTCGTGATTGCACTGAAAAGGATCAAGGTGAAGGTAAGACCAAATTTGATTTACAGTTAGTGAAATGTTATAAGTGCAATGAGATGGGTCACTATGCAAACGAGTGTCTGACAGAGAGCTTGAGTGATGGGAAGCAGTTAGACTACAAGCAGAAAGGGGTGGTGAAATCCTTTGCAACTACTTCAGCAAATGTCGGGCCATCAAATGAAGTTGTATCAGGTACATTGTTTGTTTTTTCAGATTATTCCAGTGTGTTGTTTGATTCGGGGTCTACACATTCTTTCATCTCTGAAAACTTTTCTAGTAAAATGGTAATACCATCTCAAGAAATGACTCCTGAACTTTTGGTAAAAACACCTGGGGGAAATGTTGAGGCAAAAAGAATTTATAAGAATCTTCATATCCTTATATGTGGAAAGAACCTTCTTGAAAACCTTATTGCTCTACCTCTAGTAGAGTTTGATGTTATCCTGGGTATGGATTGGCTCTCTATTTACCATGCTAAGATTGACTGTAGAACTAAAGAAGTTTCTTTTCAGAAAGACTTTCAGTTTGTGTACAAGAATGAACCCTTACTATTGATAACTTATCAAGAGGCCGAGAAACTTGTAAAAGATGGAAATGAATGTTACCTTGCACACATCTTTGAAAATAAAGGAACTGTTCAGATTAATGATGCGCCAGTGGTAAATGAGTATCCTGTTGTTTTTCCTGATGAGTTGTCTCGAATAATACCAAATCGGGAAGTTGAATTTACTGTTGACTTAGTTTTTGATGCTAAGCCAATTTCAAAACCCCCTAATCGAATGGCTCAAATTGAACTTTTAGAGTTGAAGGAGCAATTGCAAGATTTATTAGAGAAAGGTTTCATTCGACCTAGCACATCACCATGGGGTGCTCCTGTTTTATTTGTTAAAAAGAAAGATGGTTCAATGAGACTTTGCATTGATTATAGAGCCTTGAATAACATCACTGTTAAGAACAAATATAATTTTCCTCATATCGATGATTTGTTTGATCAGATCCAAGGAGCTCAGTATTTTTCAAAGATTGACTTGAGATCGGGGTACCATCAGTTGAAGGTAAAGGAAGCAGATGTTCCGAAGACTGCGTTTCGTACAAGATATGGCCATTATGAATGTTTAGTAATGCCTTTTGGGCTAACCAATTCACCTGCTGTATTCATGGACTTAATGAATAGAATTTTCCATGAGTTCTTGGATAAGTTTGTGGTGGTTTTCATTGATGATATTTTGGTGTTTTCTAAAAGTAAAGAGGAGAATGAAAGATATTTAAGGGTTATCTTGCAAACCATAAAAGAAAAGAAATTGTATGGGAAATTCAGAAAGTTTGAGTTTTGGTTGCAAAAAATTTCTTTCCTTGGTCACTTTGTTTCTAAAGATGGGATAACTGTTGATCCTGCAAAAACAAAAGTTGTGGAAGACAGGCCAAGACCGACAAATGTAACTGAGATTCGTAGTTTCCTTGGTTTGGCAGGCTATTACCGTAGGTTTGCTAGAAATTTTTCACGGTTATCTATTCCAATGACTAAGCTAACTCGGAAGGGTGTTAAGTTTATCTGGACAAAAGAATGTGATGATTGTTTTCATGAATTGAAAAGAAGATTGGTGAAAGCTCCAGTTTTGTCACTACCTTCCAGGAATGGTGAGTTTGTTATCTACGGTGATTCTTCATTGAAAGGACATGGTTGCGTCCCAATGTAGAATGATCAGGTAATTGCTTATGCTTCACGATAGTTGAAAACTCATTAGGTAAATTACCCTACACATGATTTGGCGTTAGCTGCTGTTGTTTTTGCTTTAAAAATTTGGAGACATCATTTGTATGGAGTAAAGTGTGAAATATATACTGATCAAAAAAGTTTAAAGTATATATTCACTCAGAAAGAGTTAAACATGAGACAGAGGATATGGCTGGAATTAATCATGGATTATGATTGTACAATTCATTACCATTTGGGTAAAATAAATAAAGTGGCTGATGCTTTGAGTCGAAAATGTAATGCTTCATTAGCAATGTTGCATTTGGAACGTGATCCTTTGGTTAAGGATTTGATGAACTTTGGAATAGAAGTTTTTGGCACAGGATGTTCTTCTATTTTGTCTCAGGTATCAGTGAGATCATCTCTATCAGATAGAATCAAGCAAGCACAGATGCAAGACAGTGAGTTGCAGAAAAAGGTAGAGCTAGTTCAGAAAGGTAAGTTTCCTGAATTCAACATTGATAATGATTGTGTTTTGAGATTTGGGAAGAGATTGTGTGTGCCTTGTGATTCATAGTTGAAGAGAGAGATGTTATGTGAAGCACATAGTTCTCCATTTTCAGTTCGTCCTGGCAGTACTAAGATGTACAGAGATCTGCGGGAGTATTACTGGTGGGATGGAATGAAAAGAGATATTGTTGATTTTACTATGAAGTGTTTGACAAGTCATAGGTTAAAGAATAGCGGTAGTTACCGAAAGGGATGCTTCAGCCTTTACCAGTGCCAGAGTGGAAATGGGAGAATATATCCATGGACTTTGTTGTGGGATTACTGAAGACATCTCGAGGTAATAATGCAATCTGGGTTATTGTTGATCGCTTGACTAAATCTGCTCATTTCCTTGCTATACGAGATACTTTTTCCCTAGATTAACTTTTCCGTTTGTATCTTAAAGAGATAGTCAGGTTACATGGAGTTCCTCTCTCCATTGTATCTGATCGTGATCCCAAGTTCACTTCTAACTTTTGGAAAGGCATTCAGAAGTCGTTGGGTACTGAATTAAATTTTAGTACAGCTTTTCATCCTCAATCAGATGGGAAGTCAGAACGAACAATTCAGACCTTGGAGGATATGCTACGAGCTTGTTCGATGGATTATCAGGGAAGTTGGGACCAACATCTTTCTTTAGTTGAATTTTCATATAATAATAGTTTTCATTCCAGTATACAGATGGCACCATTTGAGGCGTTACATGGGAAGCGGTGTCGAACTCCAGCTTTCTGGGATGAAGTGGGTGAAAGAAAGCTGATGGGACCAGAATTGGTAGAAGAGATGGCAGAAAAAGTTCAGCTGATTCAGAAACACATGAGAATAGCTCAGAGCAGGTAGAAGAGTTATGCGGACAACAGGAGGAAGGATCTATCTTTTGAGGTAGGTGATCATGTTTTTCTCAAGGTTTCCCCATGGAAAAGTGTGATGTGATTTGGTAAGAAAGGAAAGCTGATTCCAAGGTTCATTGGACCACATGAAATTCAGGAGAGAGTTGGATCTGTTGCTTATCGAGTGGCTTTACCTCCGATTGTATCTCAGGTACACAATGTTTTTCATGTTTCGATGCTGAGAAAGTACATGCCAGATCCATCTCATGTTTTGAGTCCAGAGGTAGTTCAGCTGGAAGAGAACTTATATTATGAGGAACAACCGGTCCAGATTCTTGACCACATGGAGCAAGTGTTACGGAATAAGGTGATTAATCAGGTAAAGGTTTTGTGGAAAAACCACATGATGGAAGAGGCAACATGGGAATCTGAAAATGCAGTGAGGGATAAGTACCCTCATTTATTCGATAAGTAAATAAATTGCGGGGACGCAATTTTCTAAAGGGGGTAAGGATGTAACATCCCAAGTAATTAATGAAGAATAGATATTTTTATCTATTTCTATTAATGATTAATATAGTGTTTTAGAGGCTTAAAATGAAAATAAATAAAATCTTATGCATGGAATACACTAATATTCTTAAATGATTGTTTTACTGCCTTTTGATGGCAAGCCCTTTTTAAATCTATCTTTTGACAATTTTATAAGTTATGTTTGTCAAAATAAACATATTCATTATGATTGGGACATTGAAATTTACATTGGATAAATTTTTGGTATTTTTCTGACAATGTTCATTTTTTAATGAATAGTGAAAAATACTGCATTTTACATCAAAACTGCTTTTTCATTTAATTTAATTATATGGATAGATTATATTTTTAATTGGTTGTAAAGTTTAATCTGAATATATTTTTACCATTTAATCCAATGGTGGTCATTAGGATTAATTTTACCTTGAAATTGGTCATAAACTAATGCCAAACTTTTCATAGATATTGTTTCAAAAAAACCCGCTATTTGTCATGACAGCGGGAATTAATTATTAAATTAATTAATGCATATTAAATGTTTTGAATTTTGTAAAATATAAATCATTTTTGAATTCGGAATATTAAATATAGCATAGGGTGAAGTTTTGGTATCTTTCTGAAAAACTTCAATTTTTGATGAATAGTGAAACCACTAAGTGGTAGTTAAAGAAACTGATTTTTCGTTTAAATAAAACTTTGCCACTTCTGTGATTTGATTTCCAAAAATCCGACATACATGGTTGTCATTATGAAGTAAAATGTGGTTGAATGAGATTAAAATATTTTTTTGGTGAATAGTCACTTTTATGTTCTTAATCGCGATTAGTGGTAATTAGTGTAGTTTAAGGTAAAAATAATGTTTTAATAATATGAGATGAGCTTGACACATGTCCTACCCTCATTGGATGTGTCATGACCGACCAAGATAATCCATGGGTCAACTTGGGGACCCCATGGAGCCACTTTGGTTGGGAAATGACATAAATAAATTTTTATTTAATGTTAAAGTAAAAATGACACAAACATGAGATGTTTTACTAAAACAATTTTTACATGGGTTTATAAAAGTCATATTTTTTAATATAAATATTCATTAGAAAGATAAAAATATTTCCTACATCATGATATTTTTTTTATAGTTTTTAGACATTAAATATATTAAATAATTAATGAAATCATGATGATGCAGCGATTACCTCATTAACAAATGATTTAAATATAATGAAATAATAATGTAAAATCTATGACCTTTACATGTCCAAAACCTATTGTATTGGTATATTTCGAACCCTTATCACCTTAACCTCTAATTATATCAATGTGGGACCTTTTGAATCCGAATCTCATTTTAAAATAATGTAACATTTCTTTACTTTCTAAGAGTGCCCCTCCTCTCCTCTTATAAAAGGCCCCCACCTCTACCTCCTTACCCACACTCCCAAAGCCTCTGGCTCGTCCAACCCCTACCCATTTTGTCTCTCCACATCCCTCTCTTACTCCTTGAAGCCTAACTTTGGGCATAAGTCTTCCCAAGGAAGCCTTCGAGCTCAAACCAAAGGGAGTTACCCGATTTTAAGGTAATGTCTTCACTTGAGTCCTTTTGTTTTATTTTGCTTCTCCAACCCCCTAAACTCTTTTTATTCATTTCTTTTGTAACAACTCCAGTATCTTAAATATACTCGAATGTTGTTATAATAAGGATTCGAGCTACACTTACACACACCTACATCTAATGGTTAAAGGACATACTATTTTTGTGGATGGTGAATTTATGCCTCCCGAAACGATGATTGTTCAACATTATTTTAACACATTCAAAGGTGGCCATTAAGATGACATTATATTTATATATGATATATAATATGTTTATGTTTTCCTTAATATTCTGTATTTTTCATTTTGGGCATACCTTTATGGTTTCCATTATGGGTAAACGTGATATCTTCATTTAAGGATGTGCGGACTACCGCCCCCTCAAAGTGATTTGATTCGTTAAATACCATATGTGGGATGTATAAAGGATGTAACTATGATATTATATATGATATTATACTGGAATTATAATATAACTTTATATCATTATGATTCCATTCTATAAAATATGAAATAGAAATGAAAGTAGCGTTCATGCGTACGTACGGCTTACCGTCTCCATGAACGGAGCATTTCATTTCTTACCTCTAAATGATTATGTAATATTATAAATGCATGCATGTACTAGATATATATGACATATATGATATCTAAATCATGAATATCGTTCTGGATATAATGGATACATGAACCACTTGTAATTATAAAGGGCTTATTTTTTACTCAAGTACTAATGATTGTTAAAACGACCGTTATTAACTTATATAATTACATAGTGTTCATGACATGGCAATAAGTGATATAAAAGGAATAATGAACTTGAAAAAGGTTCTTAAACAAGTAGAAATTAACTCAAGTTTATTATTCAGGAGATTATAGAATGACCGAGTCAAGTCGGACCTGAGGTGTGGGACTTCGTCTCAATCTCCTTTCATTGGGGCATATTTTTTTTTATAAACAACCTTCTTTTATACGGTGTATAAACCCCATTGTCTTTTATGTTTATTCAAAAGGAATATTTTTTATACGAAGCGTTTACTAAATGAAAAAAGGGAATATTTTTGTCGTACGTATGCGGTGACAACGACTTCTCCGCCGCCGTGACCATTATTTTAGTTTCGGCTTCCTCTACAAGCCATAATTTTTTTTAAAAGAAAAATAAATACCATGTTTTACTTTTCTTTTATTTTGGTATTGAAAATTGTTTTCATAATGTTTTTATATCAATGTGTTGTATTGATTTCTTGTGATTGAAAGGTGGAAATGTTATGTTTCCTTTATGCATGTTTTATATAATACGATTATGTTGAGGTTCTTGGGAATTATTATGAAGACGGGTGGTTCCGTGATAGACTAAGGGCGGGTGAGCCCGATATAGCTCTCCAATTCATTGGATAACGCGAAGGAGTAAAATTTTAAGGTTTCTCCAAAGAGATTTAGGAAATATACTGTAATGGGTATTCCAAACGTAACCAAGAGGGTTACTCCTTACGTAAGAATGTTATGAATGACTCAAGTTACCTTTATGTCTTATGATTTCTATGATTTATTCATGATTTGATGAGGTATGTTAAAGTGCTTACGTTTTATGGGTAAAGTATGATTTCATTCTTATGTATATATGTACCCATGTTTCCTTTCCATATTTTTATATCCCTTACTAAGCTTTTTATGCTCATCCCATGTTTTTTTTTGAAATGTTTTTCACAGGTCAAGGGAAAGGTACATGATATGATGATAGTGTCAAGGAAGTGTCAAGAAAGAATCCATGTTTTATTTTAAATATGTTTCCATTGATGGGAAAGAAGAATACTATCTTTATGTAACCACATTGTTTATATGTGGAATGTAATGCATGTTTTATGATCTAATTCTCTAAAACTCTAAACCCGAAAAGATCCTCAATGTGTAATCTTGTAATAACTCAAGATTAAGTAAGGTTTAAGGTTAGGGCCTTATAATAGTCATAGTCCTTCTTGAACATTAATTTTAGACAGTCATCTTTGACATTCTCTTTCCTTTTCCATTCATTGTAGACTATGTCATCATTCTTATCAGTCCTTTTCCAATCTTTCTTCCAATGACCTTTGTTTTCATACTTTCCCCTATAGTTTGATTTTCTGAAAAACTTCTTCTTCCTATAAAATTTCTTAAATATTCTGGCTATTTAAGCCATCTCAACATCACTGTCTGATTCACATTTCTCATAGCTTAAGCTATCACATTCACTTTGAATTTTCCCTTTGTCCTTATTTTTTGAAGCAGAAGTCTTGAAAGCTATAGACTTCTTCCTCGGTTCATCATCTTCTTCCTTATTTACTTTCAGTTCTTCCTCATACATAATTAACTTGTCAATGAATTCCTTGACCATAAAAGCACTAATGTCACAAGATTCTTCAATTGAAACTAATGTGCCTCTCCATCTTTCTGGCAGGCATCTGAGTAATCTCATAATCTACTCCTTATCTGGAATAGCCTTTCCAAGTGAGCTCATTGTATTTACAATTTCGTTGAATCTGAGGTACATGTCAGAAATAGGTTCATCAATCTTAATTTTAAAATTATCATAATTAATATTGTAGGTATTCAATCTCATTTCCTTAACATTAGTTGTTCCCTCATGGGAAACAGCTAAAGTATCCCAAATTTCATAAGCAATCTTCCAAGCAGATATTCGATTAAATTATTCATCTCCTAAAGAGAAATATAAGGCATTCATAGAATTACAATTATTATTGTACTCAGTCTTGGTGGATTCATACCAAGTAGTTCTAAAAGAAGTGGGAATTTTATATTGAGATTATATTGCAGTCCAAATATCAAAACACATGCTCTCTAAATGAATTTTCATTTTAATGTTCCACTGAGCATAATTGACACCATTGAAAAAGGTGTTCTATTGGTAGCAACCCCTTCATGTCTATTATCCATAATGACTAATTTGAAGAAAAAACATTAAAGAGATAAAGATTTAGAAATAACATAAATTTTAAGATCTTTATGATACAACAAAAATCAATGTTGAAAATAGAGTAGTGTTGAAATATTTTATTCCCTCTAATACCAAATGTTGGTCGGAGAGGAAAAATAAAAAGGGGGTGAATTGAGATCCTATTAAAATTTCCGATTCAAATATTTATATAAAAAATCCCCCAAATTAAATAGAAAGCTAAACTGTAGTGAATTTTTAATACAGTAAATGTTCAGTTAGATTCTCAAGAGATTGATTATTTCATAGTTAATTCAATTAGAAGACTAAATTATATTTTTAAAAAAACTTATTGATTTAAAATAGTTACAAACACTTTCTAGTTTAACTATCAGAGAAACTTTAAAACAGATTTATATTTAATGTACTTAGTAGTGGAATATTCAACATTGTTTTAACGAAGGAAAAATGAATTGCAGTTTTCAAATAAGAGTTCCAGTCTCAATATGGGACTTAGTCCTCTCAAATAGTTTATATAAACTATGATCCACATCCTGGATCAAGGTTTTACAATATTACTTAGACTGTTCAAGTCCTCAGACCTCTACAATAATTCTACTTGGGTAAACAACAACAGCATCACTCAGACTATCCAGGTCACACTTGACCTCTTCTACAATTCACAGTGGGATACAATAAGGTATAAAAATTTTGGTGTGAGGATTTAGTATCCTCCAGTTCAGCCCCGGAGTCATTGTGTGTCTAAATGTATAGATGCACACTCCCTGCTCAAAATTTAAAACAAAGGTATACTAGAGAGGAAATAAATGGTTAATGAGTTTAGAATGCTCTTAGTGATTGCCGATGAGCTATGGACTCATTTGGATGTTGCATATGTTATTCAAATCCCTTCTATTGAAGATGACAAAAAATAGAGTGTGTTTATTCTTCCCAACTACTATTATTTAGCCTCGTGCATATGATGTTATGTAAGGCACAACAACTCAGATTCAGAGTTTGTTCCAGGTGAATGATCTTCTTGAAGCTATCTGGTTTTCATAAGTGTTCATCAAGTTCTTCTTTTGTTTCATGGACCTTCACACACACGTACTATCTACTTTTCCTTGTGTGTTTATGTCTGTGTATATTTTTATATATCACTATATATTGAACTTCCTTTTTATTCATTGAGATCCAGTAAAATGAATGATTGCTTTTTTTTAGGTACGAGGTATGGTTCCCTGACATCTAACAACCAACATTAATTAACAGAAGGTGCATTAAATTAAGAAAATATGATTGTTGGAATTAAATAAGAGTTAATAAAAATTAAAATTGTTTTCATGACTATCAGTGAGTCATGATATTGGTAGGTCATTTGAATTTTCATCGGCATCGATAGGTCAGTTGATCAGCAACGGCTTCGGTAGATCATTTTATCAGCATCGGCTTCGGTAGGTCATTTGATCAGCATCGACTTCGGTAGGTCATTTAATCAGCATCGTTTTCAGTAGGTCATTTGATCACCATAGTCTTCGGTAGGTCATTTTATCAACATCGGTTTTGGAAGGTCATTTTGTCAGCATCAGTTTCGGTAGGTCATTTGATGAGCATCAGTTTCAGTAGGTCATTTGGTCAGTATCAATTTCGGTAGATCATTTGATCAGCATCAACTTTGGTAGGTCATTTGATCAACATCGGTTTCAGTAGGTCATTTCATCAACATCGGTTTCAGTAGGTCATTTTCTCAGCATCGATTTTGGTAGGTAATTTGATCAGCATCGGTTTCGGTAGGTCATTTGATCAGCATCAGTTTCAGTAGGTCATTTGATCAGCATTAGTTTCGGTAGGACATTTGATCAGCATCGGCAAGACAGTTGTATCATTGGTGTGACTTTTGTCATCGGTGCGACCGTTGTCATCAGTGCGACCATTGTCATTGGATTGTCACATTAGTGACTCATCCATTAGTTTGTCACATCAGTGTCTCATTCCTTAACTATCAGTGACTTAAGAATATAACTAACAGTGATTCAAAAACATAAAATTCTCACAAACTGTGTTTTTAATCTAGAATACTTATAGATCAATAGTGAACCATAAATAATCATATTAAAACATATGTAGACATGACTAAACATATATAGACACATTTAGAATAGATTTAATAATGGACTAAGTTGACTTATAAACAAAAACAACAATGATTTGTGATTATTAAAATAACTATCTTACAAAGGGTTCAACAATAACCAACAATAGTTGTTTGATTCATTACATTAAAATATATTTTCAATGTTCTTAGACCTAAAATATCATTTTTCATGCATCCAACTTTTATAAATTTAAACATCCCACAAAGAGAGACATAGTGATCACTAGATTGATAACCATTAAATGGAATTATGGAGAAAATACAATTCTTATATCACTATACCCACACTACATATATATTAGAAGAAAATTAAGCTAATTTATCATTAAAGGAACAAAATTGTTATGAAAAACCCCCAAAAAATGGTCTACTAATTAAAATACCAGTCTCTCATACTATGTATCCTTCATATTGAGTTGAAGAGAAAATTTGGGAAATGCAATAAAAAATGTGTAATGTTGGGAGGGTTTATATAAGACCCTATAAACATTCAAACTATGCTTTCTTGGCCCTTGGATTAGGAAAAACATAGAACATACCTCCAATGTTGGTGTATATCTAAATGATACCAAATTATATTTGAAGACATCGAAGTCCCCCTGATTTACAATAAAACCGGATAATTTTGGTTGCAAATGAATCTAATTATTGGGAGGGATTTTGTTGTTACCAAGAAATGTGTTTCATGCAATTTATCTCAGAATTCATGATGTGACCCCCACATAGATTAAAAATTTCAAGTGTGAGTAGATATTTGTGTCGATGATAAGATAATATGAATGTTATATTTCCATGTCCAACAATACTTCTCCACAATGAGTAATAAGTGTAATCAACCCTCCTCCTAGAGAAGGTTGAGGATTTCTAATATGAATGATAAAAAGGTTTTGATGAATTAAAATGAAATTTCCACATTTCATTTGAAATAATTCAGTTTATTCACCATAAAAAAGTATATATATCCATAATATCATTGATTTTACTAGTCAAAGAGCCCAAACAGACTTACAGATCTAATATAATGGAACTTAGAAGAAGGAGAAATTTTATAAAGAGATTTTCATCACCTATACCAAGGACCTAAGCCATGAACCTAAGACAATTACCTGAATAATGTACCCGATCCATGTACCTGATCTATATACTTGAGCCAAGGACCTAAGCCATAAACTTATGCTAAGGTCCTACTCCAGGTAACTAAACCAAAGACCTTTACCAAGGACCTGAGCTAATTACTTGCACTAAGGACCTGAGGTAAGTACTTGTGCCAATTAATTGGGCCAAGGACTGGTGGCAAGGACCTCAGCCAAGGACCTATGGAAATGACCTATTCCAAGGACCTTATCTTGGGACTTGTTCCAAGGAAATGTCTGAATTAACTAAGAAAATGACATGTTAATAGTAACTCCCTCACCTAGGGTTCCATATTTTCCTTTATATATGACCCTTGGGCTCGTCATTCATACAACTATAAAAATGATAAAACATAAGATATTACGGAAACCCCCCTTCTCCCAGGTCTAAAAAAATTCTCTAGGTAGCTCCCTAAAACCTGAGTGAAGTGGGAATTAAGGGGAATATGTGAGATCAAATTCCATTCGGAGTCCTCATCAGAAGACACCTTCCTGAGGGCCTATTATCCCCAAGTGTCAAACCACATGTACAATGACCCTTTCCATAATATAGAGTCTCTATGAAACCCCTATAAGGAAATATGAGGAGGCCCATGATGCCAATGATAAATCCTATCCCAAAGAGTTGCTTCACAAGTTATCCATTTCCCAAGGCATACCCATCTCACATAGGCCTATACCCCCTGTGTCAAAAACTTCTAGTTCCACCCCAGACCTATGATGAGCACCTTCACCCAGAACCTACATGAGATACCCATTGAGACATATTCAAATCCATCCATGGTTGGGACTCTCTGCCTTTGGATCCCTTGTCTCTAAAGGACCAAGCTAAATCCTCCACCCAGGCCACTAAAAATGAAATATCATATAGAAATGAACACACAAAATTGTCTCGTTTAGTTTTTTACTCCTTTTTTAAAAGGTTTCTTCCACTTGTCCTACCATCCAATTAGGGTCCTCATAGGGCATGTGGTTTTTCATTAGTTTTTTCATATAGACCCCTAAACAAGGGACTATGTCAAAGATTTACTAGTCTTAGATATAAGGGTTATGACCATGTCCTACCCTTATAATATATATGACTTGGATGCTCTTGATTATATCAAGGAGGATAAGTATTACCCTTTCTTTTCCATTAATTGTGGAATAAAATCCTTCTACCCTGATACATAACCAATATCAGGGAATCCATGTTGAATTAAGCCCTAAGCCTTTCTTATAGGACCTCTTTTTCTTCCTTCCCTCCCTAGTCACTATTCCCTATACCCATTACATGTATAGGGAAAAGGCGTAAGTGTTGTAACCAAATAATCATCCACCAGTGGAGGAGGAGAAGTTTATGGTTTTATAGATATTTGACATCCACTTGTCCATCACATTGAAGAATGGAAAATTGTGACTCATGAGTACATAGAGGCTATCCAAAATCATTTAACCCATATAGTAAGATGCATGTTTTGTTAGAGGATTATTCATTCAATATTCATCTCACATTCCATCAGAATACCACTTTAGGCATGGGTTATCAAGGCCATATATCCAACCATAGCACAAAGAAAAATGTGTGGTTTCTTGGAACTTCCATCTCCTCTTGTTTCTCACACAAATCATGAGTCATCTAGGATTAGAGTTTTAATGTGGTCATGACATCCAGATGATCCCATCCCATCAAAGGGCATCCTCTTCAAGAGTAAGCCCCAATCACACTATTTCAACGATATCCTCTTTAGGGGTAATCCCCAATCATAACCCACATTAATTAGGGAATCCTATTTTAAAGTAAGCTCCAATTTAATAATCTCAAAGTGCCCTAATCCCTTCTGAGACCATACATAGAGGGCCACCATATGCGTACATCCTCACCACTAAACTATGGGGGCATTGACTATCATTCAAATGGGATACATAGAAGCCACCATTATGTCCAAACCTAACACCCCAAATAAACCATGTTCTCTCTAGGCTATATTCCCATTAGGTACGAATTTAACATGGAAATTAATTTCCCTTCTAGGTTCCCTAGGATGGTTCGACACAAGTCCCACACTAATAATTGACTAGGCACCTTCCACCATGAAGTCTATTGCACATTACGCCAAACCGTGAGTTTAAGTCATTATCACATAACCTTAAAAGGAATGATATACCCGCACTAAAAGGCACCAAACTAAATGTGTTCTGCTTCCATTCATGGGGATATGTAGGTATCCTATCAGATGGGTTCGATCCTAACAAAAAAAATATCATCTCCCAGGATGTTGATATAGTCCAGAGTTCCCTACTGTGTAGCTAAGGAACTAACATCATCGTAATAATGACAAAATAATATCCAATCTATATATAATAGGATACGACTAATGGAGAAATTCAAATACATATAGAGAGCTCTATTTATGAAGAACCTAAAATATATAAGGATGATTGAAAATTCCACACATTCTAATAAATGATTATTAATTTTAGGGTATCCCAGATCATGATTTGGGCAAAATAAATGATTGAGGAACATATATTAAACCTATAATAGATTCCTGAAGTGGGAAATAATTTACCCCAAAAGGGTGTGATGATATCAACCTCCCATCCTATCAACCATTATTATTAATTATGGATTTTTGGGAAAACATCCTAAAGATAACCTTCCTTCAGAAAGTATGTCCCCATTAATAAAGAACTGCTAGGTGTTTCCAGTTCCATAAACAGACCCATGGGAAACTATTTGTAAATAATGATTCTTAGACCAGACATATATTCTCTTTGGGAAATAGTGATATTGGAATAATGATTAACCATTTCTTTTAGGGGATTTAGATGAGTCTCTAAACAGTACTAGTTTCTCACATGCTTTCATCATATGAAGATATATCATAAAATTCCATCAATACCTAGAATGATTTTTATAGGTTATATATCAATAAGGTAAATAAAGGGAAAAAGTTGGCATATGATTATTTAAAAAATATGTCAAATAATAATATATGGAGGATTCTATTTCTATCATGTGATAAATCTGCAAATAAACACTGAGGTACATTCTTAATAGGAACATGGTTTGATTTAATTTGTAGATAATATGTCCATAAATATTTTGAATGTAAGGAAAAGAAGGAAATTTTTTGGTTCTTATTCTATAAACATATTTGTAATTATTCAATGTAATGTACAAATCATCAAGGAAAACATGATATAGACATTTCATGCAAGATTTTTGAAATTAAAATGAATCAGTTTTGATATATAAATGATTGATTCATTCACGTTTGTTTAATGGAATTGTTCATTTTTGGGTGGGCACTCTAATTTATGAGAAATGATAAAATAAGTAGAAAACCATGATTTTCATTGAAATATAGAATCTTATGATGAATAATGTTTAGGGGATTCTTCCTATGATCAAAAAAAATAAACCAAGGTGAAACAGATCTTGGGGAGATGGAAACTATATATTCAATGACTATAACCATTATTGGGTGTTCATATAGTTTATTATGTGATACCATTTTTGGGCATGAATCTTGTTTATGTCATGTATCTAGTTCATGGAATGAATCCATTATAGGGCGTGAATCCATTTCATGAAATTATATCATTTTAGGGTGTAGACATTATTAGATATTCATAATAAATACATATTTTAATGGAATTGTGGATTAAATAATAACCCAGATCACCTCTCAGAACCCCAGATTTACCTGAGACTCATAATGGTCCATATTTATGATGAAATAATGCTAAAAAGACCCCCATTTAAGTCTATAAATATAATGATGAGATTTTTCTTCCAACCAAAGAATATAGATACCAACATCTATGGTGAAAAGTAACATTGCTGCAGGGTCCCCTTCATTACTCTTCTCTACTTTTCCATTCATGTATGATTTTCATGATATCATTATCTATTAATCTCTAATCACTAGGTTGAGGGTGAAAATTTACTTTTTCTATGGTTATGTATCTAATGTGGGAAGTTGTTGTTAGAGTTAAATCTTAATATTATTTGGGTATTTGGATTGATGTTGTTTTATTATGTACTTCCAATCCCATTATTTTATTTTTATCTTTACCATTGATAATTTATTTTGAGATAACATTTAAAATTGAAAATTTTGGTACCCTATATTGATCCATGTCCATTACAACATTCTGGTCAACCGTGTTAAAATATAGTATCATGTCAAACATGATTCGGTAGTTCTATAATTGTATTACAATAGGATAAGGGGAATCCATGCATGGAGTTAGGGATACCCTGGCCATTGGATCCACCTTGTATTTACTCTATTTCAAAACATTTATTAATACATTTGATTTGAAAAATCCAATTTCACATAAACCATGAAACTACAAAACCTATACACACCTTAAAATATGATTTCCATATAACTAATTTGTTTCACTATTATTTCTTTATCTTTTCGAAAAATGTTCCCAAAACCAAATAAACTTTGATCATCATATTCAATCTAAAAAAAACAATTCATTTTGAAATCCCAAATTAACTAATTGCATCGTCTCTATGGGTCTGACGTCAAACTTACCTAATAATGTTTTTTAAATATATAAGTATCATAGTTTGATTTTCCATAATTTTTTTAAAATTTTTATTAGACCTATTGGAAAATAAATATTACTTTAGGGACTTTCAAAGATGGTTTCATTGTTAGGGATAGTTGCTAATTATTTTTTTTGTAATTTTAATTCCTTATTTTATTTTTTTAGTTTATTTTAGTGTGTTTGTGCTAAAATTTTAGTTTTTGAAATATTAAATCTATGATTACAACACATGAGGAAAAAAAATAGATCACAAATTCTAATCCAAACATTAAACACACTATTAATGGAAATGTAATTGTGACCATAGTGAGTTTAGAGATCAATCATGTTGTTAGGGTTCTTCAAGGAGGCCAGGAGTTGTGTACTCTCATGGATTATGGGAATCTGTGACATCCTAGGTAAATAAAGAAGTAATAAATTTTCATTTTAATTAATATTTTTTGAAATAAATACTAATTTTTATTTTAAAGGGTTTCTATGATTGATGGCGTACCTAATACGCAACAACAGGTATCTTTGAAATCTTACGTTTCATAGTAATAGTATAATATTATTATTTTAAATGGTAGTTAACGACTAGCCATTTTATTAGCATGAATGAACAGAACTAACTAAAATATGATTATACATGGTTGTTAAATGTTTTTACATTCATCCAATAAAAGTTAGAGGCTTAAAATCTGAAAGAATCTAATTTTAAGAATAATTTACTTTAAAAGTTTGATTTACCACCTTTTGATGGAGAACCCTCTTTGAATCTATTTTTGGTCACTTTTATATGTTCTATTCAACCAATTAATATTTTTCTTCAGAATAGGGATATTATAATTCACTTTGGGTAAAATTTAGGTATTTTTCTGATAAAATTCGATTTTTGATGAATAGCGGAAAATATTGTATTTTAATTCAAAACTGCATTTTAATATAATTTATTTATATGGTAAGATTATATTTTTAATTGGTTTTAAAGTGTAAGTATATTATTTTTTTACCATTTAATCCAATGTTGGTCATTGTAATCAATTTCACTTTGAAATTGGACATAAATAAGTATACGTCTTTTGATAGTTATTATTTCATAAAAATGCGGTTTTTATTTTGAAAACGGTAATTAATTTTAAATAAATTAATAAAACTTCTATGTATTTAATTTGGTAAAATATACATCATTTTTTAATTTGTAATATATAATATTTCTTAGGCTGAATTTGTGGTATTTTTTTGAAAAAAAATCATTTTTTGATGAATAGTGAAAACACTGAGAAGTAGTTAAAAAACAGATATTTTCATTCAAATGAAATTTTACCACTTCTATAAATTTAGCCTAAATGGCCTGAAGGCCTTATTTTTGTTTTATTATGGATAATCTTCCTTTTAAGGGTTGAAGGGGAATCCGCACATGACCCTTAGGCCCAAGGCATAAGGTCCGACTGACCTGCAATACATGACTTAAAGGCCTAGAGGCACACCATGCCCATTACATGACCCATAGGTCCAACCCACTAGAACTTCCCCTCCCTAACTTCTGCATCATTGATCACCTAGCTCCCCACCTTGCATTGATGATCAGCTAGCATTGCCCCATACTAAGCTACATGGTGTCTGGTCCCAATGGCAGCTACCATAACCTCTATTCTTCCAAACTGGTTAGCTCTACTTCTAGTGGATGCTACTCATGTTGCTCTGATCCTCTTCTTGGGTATGTTCTGTTTAAACTGGGCTACTCCATGGTTTCTGTGGCTCGAAGGCCTTATGACCAGAAGGCCTTTGATGACTCGAAGGCCCTTGAGACCCATAGGCCCAAATCAGTGGCCTGAAGGCCCAAATCGGGTCAATAGTTCTAGCAGGCACATTACCAAACAGCAACTGCTACAGTAACTACTACAGTAACTGCTACAGTCCCTGGAAATTCGCCTCCACCCGGTTTTGAACTTCGGTCTCTTGGATGCCAAGCAGGATCCTTTTCCACTCGGGTACGGGCTCGTTGGCCCACTTCTATGAATTGAATTTTGAAAATATAACATACATGGTTGTTATTAGTAAGTAAAATATGATTCAATAAGATGAAAACAATTTTTAGTGAATAGTAACTTTTGACTTGTATTTACCACAGTTAAAGTTAAATAGGGTAATTCAAGGTAAAAAATAATATCATAATAACAAAAAATTACCATAACTCTTCTAGTAACCTTATTGGATGAGTCAAGGATGACCATGGGCATCCATGGGTATATTTTGGGACCCCTTGGAGGCACTTAAGTGTGATAATGAAACTTCATTTTAATTAATTTAATGTAACGAAAAAATGATATAAACAGATATATTTTAGTAAATTAATTTTTACATACGGTTATATAAGTTATCTTTTCGAATATAAATATTATTTGGAAATATAAAAATATTTCCAAAATCATGGTATTTGTTTATAATTTTTAGACATCTAATAAATTAAATTATTGATGACACAATAATGATGCAGTGTTTACCTCATTAATAAATGATTTAAATAAATAAGATTATTATGATTAAAATAATATCAAAAACCTATCCAATTCATATTGGATGATTTTATTTATACCATGAGTCATCTTATCTTCAAATTTAATAAGTTTTCTACAATTAGAAACCAAAAATTTTTATATAATAAAATAATATTTTCACACATTCCTAAAGATCTCCTCCTCCCCCTTTTAAAAATCCATCACCTATAACCCATTAATCACACCTCTCAAGACCTTTGGATCATCCAACATATCCCCAAATAAGCTCACAAGTTCCATCTCTTCCTTCTAGAATCCATAACATAGGCATAAGGCACTTCAAGAAGTCCTTTTGGATCAAACCAAAGAAAGTTACCCGAATTAAAGGTAATTGTTTCTCTTAAATTATTTTCTTTTATTTTACTTATCTAACCAAAAAAATCTTTTTATTAATTTTTTTATAAAAACTCAATTATTATTAATATACTAGGATGTTTTTATGATAATTATTCTATCTACACTTACACACACCTTCATCTACTGGGTAAATAACATATTGTTTCTGTGGACGGAAAACTAACACCTCGCGAAAAGATGATTGTTCAATCTTCTCCTACCACCTCTTATGGTGTCCATTATGATGGAAGTATATTTATATATGATGTAAATTATGTTTATGTTTTCTTTATGCTTCTGTATTTTTCATTTACATCATACCATTATGGTTTCCATTATGGGTAAAGTCGATAATTTCATTTTAGGAAGTGCGGACTATCGCCCCCTCAAAGTGATATGACTCATTAATTCCATATTTGGGACATATAAAGGATGGAGTTAATGATATTATATATGATATTATACGAGAATTATAATATACCTATTTATCATTAGGTTTTCATTCAATTAAATATGAAATAGAAATTAAAGTAGCGTTCATGCGTACATACGGCTTACCGTCTTCATGAACGGTGCATTTCATTTGTTACCTCCAAATGTTATGTACTATTATAAATATATGTATATAATGGATATATATTATATATGTGATATCTAAATCATGAATACCATTCTGGATATAATGAAATTTTTACCACATGAACAACTTGTAATTATAAGAAGTTTATTTTTGACTTAAGTACCAAATATCGACAAAATGACCATTATTAACTTAAATGATTACATAATGTTTATATCATTGTAAAAAGTGATAAAAAGGAATAATAAACATAAAAAAGGTTCTTAATCAAGTAGATATTAACTTTAGTTTATTATTCTGGAGATTAAAGAACAAATAGGTCAAGTCGGACATGAGGTAATGGACTTCGTCTCAATCTTCTTTCATTGAAGCATGTTTTGTTTTATACACGAATTTATTTTATACGCTGTATAAACACCTTTGACATTTCATTTCATCCAAAGGGAATATTTTTCTACGTGGATTTTTACTAAATGACAAAAAAAATGATTCTTATAACATAAGCGGTGACAACGACCTTTTCCACCGTCATGAGTATTATTTGATCTTTTGGCTTCCTTAACAAGGCATAATGTTTTTAAAAGGAGAATAAATAACATATAATTTGTTATATATTTTGGTATTGAAAATGGTTTTGATAATAGATTTTTTATGTCAATATATTTAAATGATATATTTTGATTGAATGTGTACATGTAATCGTTCCTTTGTGTTTATCTTTTTTGAATATGTTATGGTTCTTGGGCATTGTTTACATATACAGGTGGATCCATGATAAACCTAAGGCAGGTGAGCCCAAGAAAGCTCTCTAATTCATTGGGTAACATGACGGAGGTAAACGTGAATGTTTCTCTTAAGTGTTTTAGGAAATATTCTGTGATCGGTATCCCAAATATAACTGCCTACGTAGCTCTAAAATCTAAAATGTAAGTATGTTATGGATGCCACAAGTTACCTTTATGGTTTCTGTTTACTATGTAAATCTTATTATTTCATGGGGTATGTTAAATAGATTATGTTATGTATGTATTGATGAACTAATGTTTTCATTATTTTTTTTATAAACCATACTGATCTTTTTGTTCTCATCCCATGTTTTGAAATGTTTTTCATAGGACTTAAAGATGAATTGGGTCAAGGATGGGAATAAGGGAAAGTCATGTTGTCAAAAACATCGGACTAGACATGAATATTTTGTCAAGAGTTTCATTTTTTGAAAAAAATGGAAACTCAGTAGAAGTGTCTACCTTGTAATTTTGGAGATTTAATGTAATATTTATGGTCTAATTCTCCAAAACTCTAAACTTTAAATGATCTTTAATGTGAATTATTCATTTAATTCAATATTATGTAATGTTTAAGGTCGAGTCCTTATAGTTGGTATCAGGGGTTGGTTAAGATAAATTATAGAGTCAGGGTTTTGTTAAATTAATATCCACAAATTAATTTATGTTAATATTGAAATGAAAGCATTTAAAGATTACCATGTTGCTTCGCCTAAGATATCTCTTTGGTCATAATAGTTTTCCACTGAGGAAACAGGGTAGCTATGTTGGGATGACATCAGGAGGAAGACAACCTTCCAAATCAGCAACCTGAGATGGTCGGAATCAGAACTGAATAGTTTGTTGTAGTGATGGTATAGTTTACTTAGGCTATAAATGGTGGTGGTATCCATGCATGATATCATCCAAAACAACCACATAGGAACATGTTAGGAGTGGAGCATTTCATGAGGTAGTATCCCCCATTATTTAGAGAATCATCTGACCATGTTCTATCAAAATGGTGGATTAAAGAACTGGAGAAGATTTTTTATGTCCTGGGGTGTTCGGAACATCAAAAGATTAGTCTCACTATTTACCGATTTAAAGGTGGTGTTTATCCGTGGTGGTCGATGGTGAAAAATATCAGGGATAGTGAGTAGATTGATGCTCTTGATTGGGATGAATTCAAAGGTATGTTTCTTGAGAAATTTTTTCCTAAGGTGGTTCATCATAGGATGGAAAACAATTCCTGGAATTGAGGTAGGAGGATGACTCAGTGGCTGCTAATGAAGTAATATTTACTTGACTGGAAAGATATGCTCCAAATTTCATACGAGATCATGATAGTAAAATCAACCATTTTTACATAGGACTAAATCCAAATTACCAAAGGGATTTAGCTTCTAGTGAAATCAAAAGTTATGAAAAACTTTTTTGATGTGCAAAGAAGCTAGAACTGGTGTTTTCCGAAGATCAGATGTTCTTTAAAAAACAACATAATAAGAGGTCGAGGTGGAAGACGAAAGGGAAGAACTATTTAAAAAAGTATGATGGTAAGAAACTTAAACTTATAGTTTGTGAAAATTTGGGTAAAAAGAATATTGGTCAATGTATTTTGAATTTTGGTAAGTGCTACCTATGTGGTAAAATGGGACATAAAGCTCGTAATTGCACTAAAAAATATCAGGGAAATGGTAAAACAAAATCTGATTTACAATCAGTAAAAAACATTTAAGTGTAATGAAATGGGTCATTATGAAAATCAGTGTCCAATGAAGAAATAAACTGAGGGAAAAACCAGACTACAAGCAGAAAGGGGTGGTGAAATCCTTTGAAACTACTTCAGTAGATGTTGGGCCATCAAATGAAGTAGTACCGGGTATACTGTTTGTTTGTCCAGATTATTCCAATGAGATTTTTCATTCAGGGTCTATGCATTAGTTAATTTCTGATATTTTTTCTAGTAAATTGGGAATTCTATATCCAGATATGAATCCTGAACATATGGTAAAAACACCTGGAGGAAATGTTGAGACCAAAAGAAATTATAAGAACCTTTATTTCCTTGTGAGAAGAAAGAATCTACCTGAAGACCTTATTGTTTTTCCTCTAGTAGAGTTTGATGTTATTCTGTGTATGGATTGGATTTTTGATTATCATGCTAAGATTGAATACCGATCTAAATAGGTTTCTTTTCAGAAAGATTTTTAGTTTGTGTACAGAAATAAACCCTTGATTTTGATAACATATTAGGAAGCTGAGAAACTATTAATAGATGGAAATTAATGTTACCTTGAACTTATTGATGAAAAAAACGGAACTGTTCAGATTAATGAGTGCTAGTGGTGAATGAGTACATTGACGTTTTTCTTGATGAGTTTCATAGTATTATACCTGTAACGGCCTGAAATTTTTAAATAAATTTTGTTTCCTAATTTTATGTGTTATTGTTATACTCAACAAAAATGTTTTATTTGATAAACATGATTATAATTAAAATGAGATCAGTGGGTTTTGACTATTATATAACCATCGGTCAACATGACCGCTGTGAACAAAATGTATTGATTATTGTCTCTAAATATAAGTAATCTTGGTTAATTATTATAGAAAGAAGATTCGATGGCCTCACCTAGTAATCTTGGACCAATCGAAGCCCATCAAACAGAGCTTGGGAAGGAGGTAGCACCACTGGGCTTTGCTCTGGATCAAATCCAAGCCGAACTTCATCATTTGAAGCTGGAACGAAATCGCCTTCGTGAGAAGTTCAAACTGATAGAAATTACTACTCGGGCAATGTTGACTGAGCCGCCCCAAGCTTCTATCACCCTAGCACACCTTACTCTTAGGTCCTATGCTGGTATTATAAGGGGTTATGTAACGAGACCGTAACTACTTTGTGTAATCCTTGTTTTAAATAAAAATTGGTATTTCTTCTTATGATGAAGTTTATGAATTTTGAAATGACCGGATAAATATAGTATGCATATTTTTGATGAATTTTAGAAAAAGGATATTTTAAATATGTTTATGTAAACCCTAAATAATTAAAAATGTGTAATGATTTTCAAAAAATGGTCTTCTTCAATTATGTTCAGTACTAAATTTAGAGTCTAATAAGATCAACTTGATTTTTGATGAATAGTAAATTATGAATAGTGATTTTATGATTAGGATTAGTAATATGACCAAATGGATTAGTAATCTCACTTAAAGAAAGTTTTAAAATAATCTAGGCACCTTGATTAAGTAATGTGATTCAATAAAATAGATAAATAACGGTTTCATTAATTATAATTCAAGTATTAGTTTTTTCGGGTGAATAGTGTTTTTTAATTAAAAATTTAATTAAAAATAATTAGAAAATTATTTTTATAAAAATGACTTTATTTTTGAACTCAGAGCATCGATATTATGTTATGGAAATTTTTGGGGTTTTTTCTGAAAAAAATGAATTTTCGATGAATAGTGTTTTTATTTAAAAATTAAATTAAACATATTTAGAAAATTATTTTTATAAAATGGATTTAATTTTTGAAATCAGATCATTGATATTTGGTTAATGTGAAATTTTGGGATTTTTCTGAGAAAGTTGAATTTTCAGTGAATAGTAAAAATACAGTTTTAGGGTTTCGGTATGTTTAATGACATCATAACGGTGTCATGATGATGTCATGAGATCTTTTGAGGGTTGGCCGGCCAAGGGTGATGAATTATTGTTTTGGGGGCCCCATGTGGCCTAACTCCATGATAAATGACAAGGGAGAGCACATGGGTTTGAGAAAAGCACATGTGAGGTGTCCCTTGGCCATTAATGCCTTGTCCCCTCAATTTCCCTATAAATACCAAGCCCTCCTCTCATCCATTCGACTCCCCACTCATTCCCAACGAATTTCTGGTCTCATTACCTCACAAGGAGTCCTCCCAAGGTGCCCCCAAGCCCTCAAGGTCCCAACCTTTGAGGTTTAAGAGTTACATTTTAAGGTAAGGGATCTGACCTCTCTCTTTCTTTTCAAGTAATCTCTTTTATGTATTTTCTTTTATACTCCATGTTCTTATGTTGGAGGATGTTCTTTTATATTCATCCTACTACCTATTTCATGTTCATATGATGAGAGACCACCCTTTCTCTCATCAATTCGTTTTAAGAATGTTTAAGTGGCGCCGTTAGGCTGCCGAATTTTTAATGGATTCTTTCACCTTCCTCGTTTTCAAGTTCTATTTTCATTCAAGTCTTTCATGTTCCTTTTTGTTATATTGGGGAATGATCTCTATATATATCATACTGGACTCTTATGTTCATATGATGAGAGACCCCATTTGATCTCTTCAATTCAGTATTTTGATGTTTTAAGTGGCGCCGTTAGGCTGCCGAATTTTTAAGTGGTTCTTCACCCTTCTTGTTTTGAAGTTCTACTTTCATGTCAATTATTTCAAGTTCCTCTTTGTTATATTGGGGTATGATCTCTATATATATCATACTTGACTCTTATGTTCATATTATGAGAGACCCCATTTGATCTCTTCAATTCAGTATTTTGATGTTTTAAGTGGCGCCGTTAGGCTGCCGGATTTTTAAGTGGTTCTTCACCCTTCTCGTTTTGAAGTTCTACTTTAATGTCAATTATTTCAAGTTCCTCTTTGTTATATTGGGGTATGATCTCTATATATATCATACTGGACTCTTATGTTCATATGATGAGAGACCCCATTTGATCTCTTCAATTCAGTATTTTGATGTTTTAAGTGGCGTCGTTAGGCTGCCGAATTTTTAAGTGGTTCTTCACCCTTCTCATTTTGAAGTTCTACTTTCATGTCAATTATTTCAAGTTCCTTTTTGTTATGTTGGGGAATTATCTCTATATCTATCATACTGAACTCTTATGTTCACATGATGAGAGATCCTATTTGATCTTTTCAAATCATTTTTTGTTGAGGTTTAAGTAACGTCGTTAGGCTGCCGAACTTTCATAAGAGAAATCTAATTTTTTTCTTCCTTCCATGTTTTTCATTTCAAATGGTATGTCCTTGAAATCTCATTACCATGATCATTTATCCTTCATATTCTGTACATGTACTATTTTATGGGTCATTTATGAATGTTTGACCCATTTTACCTCTCCTTTAATGTCTTCTAAAACCTCGGAACATTGCCGTTATGCTGCAGAATTTCTGTCTCAAAATGTCTATCTCTTTTTCTAAAGTCCTTTTATTTTATTAAGTGAATACTCAAAGCTCTTTCTTATAAAGGGGTATTTACATATATTCCAAAATGTTCTATTTTAAATTCTGGGATTTACATACATGAGACCCACCTTCCTTTTCTGTGGGTTTTAAAGTGATATAAAGATCATGTCTTTAAAGCAGTTTTTAAAAAAAGTTATGATTATGAAATGAAACCCATTTCCTTTATGCTATATGGGTTATTTATGAAATGTTTGACGATGATATGTGTGGCTCACATGATAATAAAGGAAAATTTAAGGGTGTGCCCTGATAGCGCTCCAATGCATTGGGTAATGATGTAACCACTAGAGATTACAATTTTCACGATACCTTGGTGAATAACCTTGGTAATTTTAAAATGACACCTTGGGGATGGACCTTGGTGAAATGTTCATGATTGTCTATGTTAAATTATGTAGCCACATCTTCAAGTTATGAAAAAGTTTTATTTTTATTATGATATGCCTCATGATTTCATTTTCATGCATTAAAGTTCTTTTCATGACTTTATTGATGTATCTCAAGTTCATATGTAAAATGTTTCACTTTTTTCCCTTGTTGGGCCTTCTGCTCACCCTTCCTTTTGATGTATGTCCCCAGGTTATGAGATGCAGTAATGAGCCTAGGGTGAACATGAGGATAAGCCTTTCAAGTGTTTAAGAAGAATGTTTTTTTTGTTTCATGTTTTATGTTCCTTGTTTCCAAGACACTAAACCTTAAAGATCCTCAGTTCCGTGTAGTGGAATGAAAAGTTATGTTATAAAAAGACGGGATGCTATAGTTGGTATCAAAGGATGGTTTAGTTATTTTTGGAAATTAGTATATGAAAACTCTAGGAGGAACCCTATAGAAAAGTTTAATATAGGAAATCTTCCTGGTATTTTGGTGAGTATTGAGTAAGGGGTTGCCAAGCAAATACATCCCTGTCTGGATACGAGCAGGTAGAGGTGGCTCTGGCACAGATGTACATAGGGGTAAAACCCGAAAACACCGCTTTGAGCTAGACTCGAACGGGAACTGGTACATGACAACGGGCCTTGCTGCACTCTTGGTTACGACACTCCCGGGGGATATTCTTTGGTAAATTCATAAGCTTGGTATGAACCATTGTTAAAGGAACAAAGATAAAATAAAATAAAGGTTCACATAAGAATATATGATCATTCATAACCTAGATGGGAACCTAGTAGATCACAAGTTAGGGTATACCTTTCATATACAATTTATCCTTATATGCTTTCAGTTCCTTTTCATGATTATTAGCTAAGTACTTAAGCCCCTAATTATGCTTTCTCTTCTTAGTTAATGGTGGGAAATGGAAGAACATGTTCCGAAAACCAATGTGATAGGAAATGCGACGATTTTCGTATTAATATGACAGGGATGATTAGGGGATTAAAATATGATTATTATTTTGGAAGACGTTCATTATTTTGGGAACCATATTAGATCGAGGTAAATAGATTACTACGGTATTTTCATTGAGGATTAAGGTTGACTTATATTTTGAAGAATCGATGAATTTAAGGTCAACTTATAGTAATTTAGGTTACTTATGGGAATGACTAACCTATCTTGGGTAAAATATGTTTAGGTGAGCTACTTTTTATAAGATGTTAGGAGTGGTTGATGTTGTCTGGAGATGAACAATGAAGTTGTTTTGGAAGGCTATGTTATCAAATCCTTATTGTATTTGGGTTTCAATCTTAGTTTGGTTTGTTTTGAGGAATTTTAAGGACCGTTATTTATGGAATGGTCTATGATGAACTTTGGGTAGTACCATGGAACATTGATGATTTAAAAGTAGTTTCCATTCCTATGGGATTCTTTCTTTTTGAAGAGTTGTTTTACCTTAACCTTTCTATTTTTGTGATAATGTTTAAAGATAGAAGAAATACATAGTTAATCTTTTGTAGATTATGTGATTCTATAGAAGATGATTCTTGTGCTTTTATGAGACCAAGTGTTTTTGAATTCTCATCATTTGGAGAAAAGATTAGTGTTGGTAGGGACTTGTTAAAGGATAAACTTGACTTGAAGGTAGGTATATTTTCTTATGTTTTTGTTCTATGTAGTAAATGAAATCCTCAAAATTATGAAAAGAAACGTAAAACAAAAATGTTGTTGGTTTACGTTTCCTACTAGGTAATCAAAGACCGTTTACACACATCATAAGTTTGGGATTTTCTCATGGTTAACTTTCTCCTAATCATGTTCTCTATCACTCTCCCTCAGAACTTGACCCTTTGTTTTTCCTCCATGTCCATGTTTTCCTACATGGAACCCTAGTGTGGGTTAACTCGGGTGACCATTGTACTTCCCTTTCTTTATTTTAAAGTAATAGTTTTACTGACTCCTTTTACGATGTGGGACTTTCAATGAAATATCAAAACCCAATTTTAAAATTGCGAGGACGCAATTTCTTAAGGGGGGAAGATTGTAACGACCCGAAATTTTTAAATAAATTTTGTTTCCTAATTTTATGTGTTATTGTTATACTCAACAAAAATGTTTTATTTGATAAACATGATTATAATTAAAATGAGATCAGTGGGTTTTGACTATTATATAACCATCGGTCAACATGACCGCTGTGAACAAAATGTTTTGATTATTGTCTCTAAATATAAGTAATCTTGGTTAATTATTATAGAAAGAAGATTTGATGGCCTCACCTAGTAATCTTGGACCGATCACAGCCCATCTAACAGATCTTGGGAAGGAGGTAGCACCACTGGGCTTTGCTTTGGATCAAATCCAAGCCGAACTTCATCATGTGAAGCTGGAACGAAATCGCCTTCGTGAGAAGTTCAAACTGATAGTAATTACTACTCGGGAAATGTTGACTGAGCCGCCCCAAGCTTCTATCACCCTAGAACACCTTACTCTTAGGTCCTATGCTGGTATTATAAGGGGTTATGTAACGAGACCGTAACTACTTTCTGTAATCCTTGTTTTAAATAAAAATTGGTATTTCTTCTTATGATGATGTTTATGAATTTTTAAATGACCAGATAAATATAGTATGCATATTTTTGATGAATTTTAGAAAAAGGATATTTTAAATATGATTATGTAAACCCTAAATAATTAAAAATGTGTAATGATTTTCAAAAGATGGTCTTCTGCAATTATGTTCAGTACTAAATTTAGAGTCTAATAAGATCAACTTGATTCTTGATGAATAGTAAATTATGAATAGTGATTTTATGATTAGGATTAGTAATATGACCAAATGGATTAGTAATCTCACTTAAAGAAAGTTTTAAAATAATCTAGGCACCTTGATTAAGTAATGTGATTCAATAAAATAGTTAAATAAAGATTTCATTAATTGTTATTCAAGTATTAGTTTTTTCGGGTGAATACTGTTTTTTAATTAAAAATTTAATTAAAAATAATTAGAAAATTATTTTTATAAAAATGACTTTATTTTTGAACTCAGAGCATCGATATTATGTTATGGAAATTTTTGGGGTTTTTTCTGAAAAAAATGAATTTTCGATGAATAGTGTTTTTATTTAAAAATTAAATTAAAAATGTTTAGAAAATTATTTTTATAAAATGGATTTCATTTTTGAAATCAGAGCATTGATATTTGGTTAATGTGAAATTTTGGGATTTTTCTGAGAAAGTTGAATTTTCAGTGAATAGTAAAAATACAGTTTTAGGGTTTCGGTATGTTTAATGATATCATAACGGTGTCATGATGATGTCATGAGATCTTTTGAGGGTTGGCCGGCCAAGGGTGATGAATTATTGTTTTGGGGGCCCCATGTGGCCTAACTCCATGATAAATGACAAGGGAGAGCACATGGGTTTGAGAAAAGCACATGTGAGGTGTCCTTTGGCCATTAATGCCTTGTCCCCTCACTTTCCCTATAAATACCAAGCCCTCCTCTCATCCATTCGACTCCCCACTCATTCCCAACGAATTTATGGTCTCATTACCTCCCAAGGAGTCCTCCCAAGGTGCCCCCAAGCCCTCAAGGTCCCAACCTTTGAGGTTTAAGAGTTACATTTTAAGGTAAGGGATCCGACCTCTCTCTTTCTTTTCAAGTAATCTCTTTTATGTCTTTTCATTTATACTCCATGTTCTTATGTTGGAGGATGTTCTTTTATATTCATCCTACTGCCTATTTCATGTTCATATGATGAGAGACCCCCCTTGATCTCATCAATTCGTTTTAAGAATGTTTAAGTGGCGCCGTTAGGCTGCCGAATTTTTAAGGGATTCTTTCACCTTCCTCATTTTCAAGTTCTATTTTCATTCAAGTCTTTCATGTTCCTTTTTGTTATATTGGGGTATGATCTCTATATATATCATACTGTAATCTTATGTTAATATGATGAGAGACCCCATTTGATCTCTTCAATTCATTATTTTGATGTTTTTAGTGGCGCCGTTAGGCTGCCGAATTTTTAAGTGGTTCTTCACCCTTCTCGTTTTGAAGTTCTACTTTCATGTCAATTATTTCAAGTTCCTCTTTGTTATATTGGGGTATGATCTCTATATATATCATACTGGACTCTTATGTTCATATGATGATAGACCCCATTTGATCTCTTCAATTTAGTATTTTGATGTTTTAAGTGGCGCCGTTAGGCTGCCGAATTTTTAAGTGGTTCTTCACCCTACTCGTTTTGAAGTTCTACTTTCATGTCAATTATTTCAAGTTCTTCTTTGTTATACTGGGGTATGATCTCTATATATATCATACTGGACTCTTATGTTCATATGATGAGATACCCCATTCGATCTCTTCAATTCAGTATTTTTATGTTTTAAGTGGCGCCGTTAGGCTGCCGAATTTTTAAGTGGTTTTTCACCCTTCTCGTTTTGAAGTTCTACTTTCATGTCAATTATTTCAAGTTCCTTTTTGTTATGTTGGGGAATTATCTCTATATCTATCATACTGAACTCTTATGTTCACATGATGAGAGATTCTATTTGATCTTTTCAAATCATTTTTTGTTGAGGTTTAAGTAACGCCGTTAGGCTGCCGAACTTTCATAAGAGAAATCTAATTTTTTTCTTCCTTCCATGTTTTTCATTTCAAATGGTTTGTACTTGAAATATCAATACCATGATCATGTATCCTTATTATTCTGTCCATGTACTATTTTATGGGTCATTTATGAATGTTTGACCCATTTTACCTCTCTTTTAATGTCTTCTAAAACCTCGGAACATTGCCGTTATGCTGCAGAATTTCTGTCTCAAAATGTCTATCTCTTTTTCTAAAGTCCTTTTATTTTATTAAGTGAATACTCAAAGCTCTTTCTTCTAAAGGTGTATTCACATATATTCCAAAATGTTCTATTTTAAATTCTGGGATTTACATACATGAGACCCACCTTCCTTTTCTGTGGGTTTTAAAGTGATATAAAGATCATGTCTTTAAAGCAGTTTTTAAAAAAAGTTATGATTATGAAATGAAACCCATTTCCTTTATGCTATATGGGTTATTTATGAAATGTTTGATGATGATATGTGTGGCTCACATGATAATAAAGGCAAATTTAAGGGTGCGCTCTGATAGCGCTCCAATGCATTGGGTAATGATGTAACCACTAGAGAATACAATTTTCACGATACCTTGGTGAATAACCTTGGTAATTTTAAAATGACACCTTGGGGATGGACCTTGGTGAAATGTTCATGATTTTCTATGTTAAATGATGTAGCCACATCTTCATGTTATGAAAAAGTTTTATTTTTATTATGATATGCCACATGATTTCATTTTCATGCATTAAAGTTCTTTTCATGACTTTATTGATGTATCTCAAGTTCATATGTAAAATGTTTCACTTGTTTCCCTTGCTGGGCCTTCTGCTCACCCTTCCTTTTGATGTATGTCCCCAGGTTATGAGATGCAGTAATGAGCCTAGGGTGAACATGAGGATAAGCCTTTCAAGTGTTTAAGAAGAATGTTTTTTTTTGTTTCATGTTTTATGTTCCTTGTTTCCAAGACACTAGACCTTAAAGATCCTCAGTTCCGTGTAGTGGAATGAAAAGTTATGTTATAAAAAGACGGGATGCTATAATACCTGATTGGGAAGTTGAATTTACTGTTGACTTGGTTCCTGATACTAATCCAATTTCAAACCCCCTTATCGAATGGCCCAATTTGAACTTTTAGAGTTAAAGAATCAATTACAGGAGTTATTATATAAAGGTTTCATTTGACCTAGCACATCACCATGGGGTTCCCCTATATTTTTTTAATAATAAAGATAGTTCAATGAAAATTTGTGTTGATTATAGAGAATTTAATAGTGTAACTATTAAGAACATGTATCCTTGGCCTCATATCGATGATTTTTTTGATCAGCTCTAGGGAGCTCGGTATTTTTCAAAGATTGACTTGTGGTCTGGGTACCATCAGTTAAAAGTAAAGAAAGAAGACATTCTGAAGACCGTATTTTGAACTAGATATGGCCATTATGAATTTTTAGTTATACCTTTTGGGTTAACCAATGCACCTGCTATATTCATGGATCTTATGAATAGATTTTTCCATGAGTTTTTGGATTAGTTTTTGGTTGTCTTCATTGATAATATTTTGGCTTATTCTAAAATTAAAGAGGACCATGAAATTAATTTAAGGGTTGTCTTGGAAACCTTAAAAGAAAAGAAACTATTTGGGAAATTTAGAAAGTGTGATTTTTGGTTACAGAAAATTTCTTTCCTTGGTCACATTATTTCAAAAAACGGCATAACAGTTGATCATTCTAAAACAAAATTTGTGGAAGAATGTCCATGACCCACAAATATAACTGAGATTCATAGTTTCCATTGGTTGGCAGGTTATTACCAAAGGTTTGTTGAGAATTTGGCACGGTTATCTAGCCCACTGACTAAGTTAACTCAAAAAGGTGTTAAGTTTGTTTGGAAAAAAGAATTTGATGACTGTTTTCAGGAATTGAAATGAATATTGGTGAATGCTCCAATATTGGCACTACCTTCTAGAAATGGTTAGTTGGTTATTTAAAGTGATGCTTCATTGAAAGTACTTGGCTATTTCCTTATGTCGAATGATCAGGTAATTTCTTATGCTTTATGTTAGTTGAAACCTTATGAGTTAAATTACCCAACACATTATTTAAAATTATCTACTATTTTTTTTGCATTAAAATTTTGGAGGCATCATTTTTATAGAGTAAAATGTAAAATATATACTGACCATAGAAGTGTGAAGTATATATTCCCCCCGAATGAATTTAATATGAGATAGAGGAGATGGTTAAAATTAATCAAGGATTGTGATTACACGATCATTTTCCATCCGAGAAAAGAAAATAATGTGGATGATTCTTTGACTCGAAATAGTAATGCTTTGTTAACCATGCTACATTTGGAAAGAGATCCTTTGGTTATTTATTTAATGAACTTTGGCATAAAAGAAGTTGGTGCAGAAAATTATTCTATTTTGTTTAAGGTGTCACTGAAATCATCTCTATTAGGTAGAATAAAGCAAGTGCAGAAGGAAGACAGTGAGTTGCAGAAAAAGGTAGAGTTGGTTTAGAAGGGTAAGTTACCTAAGTTTAACATTGATAATGATTGGGTTTTGATATTTGAAAAGATTTTATATGTTCCTTGTGATTCACAATTTAAGAACGAGATGTTATAAGAATCTCATATTTCCCCATTTTCAGTTCATCCTGATAGTACTAGGATGTACAAACATCTTAGGGATTGTTACAGGTGGGATGGAATGAAAAGAGATATTGTTTTCTTTACTATGAAGCGTTTGACTTGTTAGTAGGTTCAAGTAGAGTGGAAGTTACCGAAAGGGATGCTTCAGTCTTTACCAGTGCTAGAGTGGAAATGGAAAAATATATCCATGGACTTCATTGTGGGATTATCGAAGACATCTCAAGGTAATAATGCAATCTGGGTTATTGTTGATCGATTGACTAAATCTTCTAATTTATAACTATTTGAGATACATTTTATCTAGATAAACATTCTTGGTTGTATGTTAAAGAGATAGTCAGGTTTCATGGATTTCCCCTGTCCATTATATCTGATCGTGATCCCAGGTTTACTTCTATCTTTTGGAAAGTCCATCAGAAGTTATTAGGTACTAAATTAAATTTCAGTATAGCTTTTCATCCTCAATCAGATGGGCAGTTAGAATGAAAAATTTTGACCATGGAGGATATGCTACGTGATTGTTCACTAGTTTACCTGGGAAGTTGGGACCAATGTATTTCTTTGGTTGAATTTTCTTATAATAACAGTTGTCATTCCAGTAGAAAGATGGCTCCATTTGAGGCATTATATGGGAAGTTATGTCGAACACTATATTTTGGGATGAAGTACGTGAAAGGAAATTGATGGGACATGAATTGGTAGAATAGATGGCATAAAAGGTTCAGTTGATTCCAAAGAACATGATAACATCTCAGAGTGGGAAGAAAAGTTATGCAGATAATTGGAGGAAGGATCTTTCTTTTGAGGTAGGTGATCATGTATTTCTCAAAGTTTCTCCTTGGAAAAGTGTGTTGTGTTTTGGTAATAAGGTAAAGTTGAGTACGAGGTTCATTGGACCTTATGAAATCTTATAGAAAGTTGGATCAATTGCATACTGAGTGGATTTACTTCCAAGTTTCTCCCAGGTACACAATGTTTTTCATTTCTCAATGTTGAGAAAGTATATGCCAGATCCATCTCATGTTTTAAGTCCAGAGGTAGTTCAGTTGGAATATAATCTTTCTTATAAGGAACAACCGGTCCAGATTGTTGACCGTAAATATCCATTGTTGGGGAATAAAGTAATTCACCAAGTAAAGGTTTTGTGGAAAATTCATATTGTTGAAGAGGCGATGTGGAAATATGAAAATTATATGAGGAATAAATACGCCCATTTATTTGATAAGTGAATAAAATTGTGAGGATGAAATTTTTAAAAGGGGGAAGGATGTAACATCCTAGTAAAATAAATAAATAATACATTTTCATTTTAATTAATATTTTGTGAATTAAATATTAATTTTACTTTAATGGGTTTTCTATGTTTGATGGCGTACTTGATACGCAACAACGGGTGTCTTTGAAATATTATGTTGCATAATAATAATATAATATTATTATTTTAAATGGGATTTAACACCTAGCCACTGTATTGGAAGGAATGAATATAAATAACTACAATAGGATTATACATGTTTTTAAAATGTTTTTACATTTACCTAATGAAAGTTAGAGTCTTAAAATTTGAATGAATCTAATTTTAAGCATAATTTACATTAAAAGGTTGATTTACCGCCTTTTGATGGTGAACCCTATTTAAATCTAGTTTTGGTCTCTTTTATATGTTCTATTTGACCGAATAAAATTCTTATATAGAATCGGCACATCAAAATTAACTTTGGGTAAAATGTTGTTATTTTTCTGATAAAATTCAATTTTTGATGAATAGTGGGAAATACTGTATTTTAATTAAATACTGCCTTTTAATCTAATTTATTTATATGGTTAGATTATATTTTTAATTGGTTTTAATTTTTATTTATATTATAGTTTTACTATTTAATCCAATTTGGGTCATTGGAAGTAACTTCAGTATGAAATTGGAAATAAACAAGTGTCAATCTTATGATAGGTATTATTTCATAAAAACATGCTTTTTTTACAATGGGAATTAATTTTAAATTAATTAATGAAAAATATATGTATTGAATTTGGTAAAATATACATCATTTTTAAATTCTTAATATCAAATATATCTTAGGCTGATTTTTTGGTATTTTTCTGAAAAACATCAATTTTTGATGAATAATGAAAACACTGAGTAGTAGTTAAAAATTTGGCATTTTCATTTAAATGAAATTTTACCACTTCTGTGAATTGAATTTTGAAAATACAACATACATGGTTCTTATTATTAAGTAAAATTTTGTTCAATAAGATGAATATAATTTTTTTTAATAGTAACTTTTGACTTTTATTTACCGCGGTTAAAGGTAAATAGGAGAATTCAATGTAAAAAGAATATCATAATAAATAAAATTACCTTAACATTTGTCTTAACTTTATTGGATGAGTCATTTCCGAACATTGGAATCCTAGGGTCTATTTCGGGACCCCATGGATCCACTTAAGAGGGATAATGACACTTTATATTAATCAATTTAAAGTAAAGAAAAAAATGGCATAAACAAATAGCTTTTAGTAAATTAATTTTTACATAGGGTTATATAAGTTATCATTTCGACTATAAATATTATTTGGAAATATGAAAATATTTCTTACATCATGGTATTTTTTTATAATTTTTAGTCATCAAATAAATTAAATTATTTATGACACAATAATGGTGTAGTGTTTACCTCATTAATAATTGATTAAAATAAATAAGATTATAAAGATTAAAATAATATACAAAACCTGTCCAATTATTATTGAATTATTTTATTTCTACCATGAGTCATCTTATATTCAACTTTAATTTGTTTTCAACATTTAGAAACTGAAAATAATTACATAATAAAATAATATTTTCACACTTTCTTAAAGAGCCCCTCATCCCCTTATAAAAATCAATCACCTCTAACCCATTAATCATAAATCTCAAGCCCCTTAGATCGTCCGAACTCTGCCCAAATAATCACTAAATATCCATATCTTCCTCATATAATCCATAACATAGGCATAAGTCACTTCAATAATTCCTTTTTCTTCAAACCAAAGAGAGTTACCTGAATAAAAGGTAAGGGTTTCACTTAAATTCTTTTCTTTTATTTTACTTTTGCAAACCCTAAACTCTTTTTATTCCTTTTTATTATAAAAAACCCATATTATTAATATACTATTATTTTTTTATGATAATTATTTTAAGTAAACTTTCACACACCTCCTTCTAATGGGTAAAGAACATACTATTTCTCTGGACAGCAAACTAATGCCTCACGAAACAATGATGGTTCGATCTTCTCCTACCACCTCTTATGGCGGCCATTATGATGGAACTATATTTATATATGATATATATAATTTTGATGTTTTATTTATTCTTTTTTATTTTTAATTTATAGCATTCCTTTATGGTTTCCATTATGGGTAAATGTGATAATTTCATTTTAGGATGTGCGGACTACGGCCCCCTCAAAGTGATATGACTTGTTAATGCCATATGTGGGACACATAAAGGATGGAGTTAATGATATTATATATGAAATTATACTATAAATATAATATAACTATTTATCATTATTTTTTCATTCTATTAAATATTAAATAGAAATGAAAGTAGCATTCATACGTACGTACAGCTTGCCTTCTCCATGAACGGAGCATTTCATTTCTTACCTCTAAATGTTATTTACTATTATAAATACTTGTATATACTGGATATATATGATATATATGATATCTAAATCATGAATATCATTCTGGATATAATAGAATTTAGACCACATGAAAAACTTGTAATTATAAGATGTTCATTTTTGATTGAAGTTCTAAATATTGATAAAACGACCACTATTAACTTAAATGATTACATAATGTTTATAACATGGTAATAAGTGATATAAAAGGAATAATAAACTTGAAAAATGTTCTTAAGAAAGTATAAATAAACTTTAGTTTATTATTCAGGAGATTAAATAACAAATGGGTCATGTCGGACACAGGGTAAGGGACTTCATCTCAATCTCCTTTCATTGAGGCATATTTTGTTTTATACATGACTTTCTTTTATACTCTATATAAAAACCTTTGACATTTGATATCATTCAAATAGAATCTTTTTAAATGGGGTGTTTTACTAAATGACAAAAAATAATTTTTCTTTTAACCTAAGTAGTGACCATGACCTTTTCCGCCGCCATGAGTATTATTTGATATTTTGGATTCCTTAACAAGTCGTAATGTTTTTAATAGAAAACTAAATACCATATACTATGTTACATATTTTGGTATTGAAAATGGTTTTGGTAATAGATTTTTTATGTCAGTATATTTAAATGATATATTGTGATTCAAAATGGAAATTTTATCTTTTCCTTGTGTTTATTTTTTATGAATATGTTATGGTTCATGGGAATTGTTTACGTATATGGGTTGTTCTGTGATAAATCTAGGGTGGGTGAGACCAAGATTTCTCTCCAATAAATTTGGTAATGTGACGGAGGTAAATGTGAATTTTTCTCCTAAGATATTTACAGAATATGTTGTAGTGGGTATTCTAAATGTAACTCTCTACATAGTTGTGAAAGCTACAAAGTATGTATGTTATGAATGTAACAAGTTACCTTTATGATTTGTGTTTACTATGTAAATATTATGATTTCATGAGGTATGTTAAAGATATTTTGTTACATATGTATTGATGCGCTAATGTTTTATTTCTTTGTTTTATAACCCTTATTGAGCTTTTTATGCTCATCCCGTGTTTTTGAATTTTTTTCACATGACTTAAAGATAAATAGGGTCAAGGATGGGATAAAGGAAAAGTCATTCTGTCTAAAACATGGGACTAGACTTGACATTTTTTTCAAGAGTTTTTATTTTATGAAAAAAATTGAAACTCAGTTGAAGTGGCTAACTCGTAATTTTCGAGATGTAATGTAATAGTTATGGCCTAATTCTCTAAAACTCTAAACCTAAAAAGATCCTTAATCTGAATTACTTATTTAATTCAATATTATTTAATGTTTAAGGTCGGGTCCTTATAGAATCTATCAAATAACGGATTCCAACTAAGCATCTTGGGACCTCCCATTGTTAGAAACCATTTAAAGATCAAACCTGGCATCATACTAATGATATCCACAATGTGAAATTCACCAATCTACCACCTGAATATTTGAATTCACATATAAGAAGATTAATTGATCCCTAAGATTCATTCTAGTTCTAGAATATTTCATGTAATGTTGTAAGTCTCTTTCTATTTTGAATTTCATTCTATGATCGTGATCAAGATTGGATATAAATCCTTCCAACACATTCCATCCCTACATGATATGATCTGGAAAGAAACATTCTAACCCTAATCTTCCCAACATCCAACTCAATGGATATAAGGTTAAAAATTATAAACATTAGTGGAATTTATGATAAATTTCACTACCCTTATTAGGTGTGAGAAAAATATATATTACTTTTAAATTCCATGATCATGTTATTCAATTTTTGATTTCAATAAAAAAATTATATATGAATTTTTTAGTGGAATGTGTCTATTTTAGATGTTGTAGTTGGAGGATCACTGATGAATAAATTACCTAAGGATAGATACAACCTACTGGATGAAATGGAGGGAAACATCTTCCAGTGGAAATTCGAAGAGATGCAACATAGAGGCACCCACATGATCAATAAAATTAATGACAAGTTTGTGTTAAAAATTTAGACCCTAAGTAGAACATTGTACAAAATGATTATATAACCAAAAAACCTGTGGTATGTATATAAAAGAAGAAAATTTTGTAGATTACAATTTCGGTAATTAATTTTAGGGTTTTTGGATGATATAAATAAATTTAGAAGTATATATTTAGAAAAAAAATGGGATTATATGAACCCCAAGGACCTTAACTCACAAGACATTCCAACACACTAGAAGAGTTGTGGGATACATTCATGACCCACACTAGAGCTTCCATAAAATAATTGAAAACCTACTCAAAATATTGAACTTTTCCATAAAGGATCTAAGGATAAAAAATATATCACAGATCCACAGTATGAAACCTAAAATTAAAGTTGGAAAAATTAGTGAGAATCATATGTAGAGACCAAGAAGAGTACTCTATAGATTCATTGATAGAGGAAAATGTTAATATTTGAACATCATTTCTCAATGGAGTGGAAAAGTCACTCAGGATCACCATAACCTATGAAATTACTAAAGGAATTATATATAGAGTTATAGAATAGGGAGTAAAAATTTCTAAAGAAGATGAAAATTTAGAACCACCACAATTAATCCTGAGACTTCCTTTTCCAAAATTTAAATCACAAGTGAAGATCGATACAGAGAAAGGTAAGTGTCTAAAAAAATATAGAAATATTATTTTAATATTCCTTTTCAAGAGGCTCTTATGAACATGCTAACCTATGAAAAATTCTTGAAAGATATGTTGACCAACAAGAAGAAGCTATAAGAAATTATAACCAACCCAGACACATGTGAGTGTTTGTAGGTGGTATTAAAGGTCCTACCTAATATGAAACAAGATCTAGATAGCTTTCTGATTTTAATATTTATTAGAGCTAAGAATTTTGAAAATTCTAAAAGCGACATTGTATTTTGTTCCAATATCACGCCATTATCCACATTCAAGGGACAGAGGATAGTGAGACTGAATCCCACAATAGGTTCACTTCTATTAGTAGACTCAATAGTGAGGTCCCCTCAAGGATTATTCAAAGATATTTTGTTCAATGTAGAAAATTTATAATTTCTAGTAAACATCATAGTGAAATATATGGAATATAAGTGTATGCCTATCATTTTTGGAAAGCTATTTTTTAGCTAAATGGTACATCGTGAATGAAGTAAAAAATTAAAGATCACTACCTAAGATTTGGTTATCAACAAGTAAGTTAAAATATCCATAGGGTGATGAAGAACTATAATATGAGAGAAGAAAATTTGTTTATAGAAGAAAAAAATCTCAATGTTGAGGATATTATTGATATTTAATAATTTTATGAGGTTATTGAAATTTTAAAGAAGGATACTCTACCTAATAACACTAAAAATAATTAAGAGAAGATGAAATGTCATATCCGAGATATCAGTTTGGAAACTAATTCCATAATGATTTAAAAATGAAAATAGGTTAGATGATGCCTGAAAATCCATTTAGTTCATATGTACTATTGAATAAATAGTATATTATTCTAATTCAAATAAATAAAGGATTCCATTAGGATAATTTAAGTCGTCTATAGAATATGGAAAGGGTCTGACCTATGTGGGAAGTTCAAAACATATACCATTTATAGACTTTGAATAGTTAAAATATTTCTATTGATCTATCACATAATAAAATGATGAATTACTTAAGGTCGATCCAATGATGTTAAACAAATTCACTTTCAGAAGTAAACCCGAGTTTTTTTCTTTTTTTATTTTCTATTTTTAAAAGTAAAAATGTACTCACCACAAACACTTCAAAAAATTTATTGATATTATCCTTGGAATTGACCTATGTATTTTTAATTTGATGGACCATCAGACCTTGGAAGGAAACTATAATATGGAAGCATAAGGAAAAGAAGAAGTACCAATACCTATCATGAACCCCATTCTCTTCATGAGTCCAAGGAAATAAAAAATGTGAAACCCATTCCCAACATAAATTAGGAGAAGTAAGAACTTATACATCCAACTTCAGAGAATTAGTAAAAGGGGAGTAATAATTTCAATTGTAAATTTTTCTACTTTATTCCAAAAAACATATTTTATTTAGTGATTTTAACATCCAATTGCATTCCTGCACTTTATTCGTGTTTAAATCAATTGAAATCGGAGACAAAATCTTCCTAGGATGATTACAATTCCATGAAATTTAGTTTATTTTTATGTAAATTTAAATTTGAAAATAGGGAGAATAATTATTAATGATATTAAAGTGTATTAGAAATTATCAAGTAATAAATTAGGGGAGGAATTTAATATTTGAAAATGTTTTTTTTAGATTAGGAGGGCTTCGTATTCTGGTCTTGGTCTTATTTTGAGTATTTTTCATGTACCCCCAATAATCCTATGTTGGTGTAAGATCTTTTCTCCTCGAGTTTGTAATGTACCATTTTGATTTTAATAAATTCCTTTGGGGGCATGAATTGGGAAACCAATTCATGTCACCACTTTCTTCAAAAAAAATCAGTTGATTTAATTATTCACATTCATTATCATGAGTAGTTGTCCTAATATTTACTTCTCATTCTCAATACATATTCAAAACCAATTATTTCCAATTATTTCTTGTCATATATTTCATTAGAGACTAATGCATGTTGTCTTCTAGAAATATCTTAATATATTATCAAAGTTATTACTAAAATGAGTCAATTTTAATATGACTGTGGAATATTTTGTTTAACACATTTATCATTTGAGAGACTTTACTATAATCATTTTTTAGCGAACAAAATCCATCAATAACCTTATTTGGAAATAATAAAAGTTACAACCATATTCTATCCATTCCTACTATATTTTAAATATTTTTATTACATTTAAAATAAGTAGTCTCAGTGATATTGTCCCTAGTGGACCCAGATATACAGATCTAAGAATAATTTTCTAGGGGTTTTCATTGTGATTTTTGGAGAGTACATAATATCCTTATATATATAATAGAATTATTCACCTCTCATAATAAAAAAAATAATAGAAAATAAATAGAAAATAATAAAAAATTGTGTTCTATCTATGGGAGATCAATAATCACTATTACCATATGGATAATATTTTGATCATATGTGTTTAGGTGGTGGATGTGACATATTTTATAAATGATGTTTTCTTAGAAAACATAAAAGGTGGTTGAAACATTCATTGTGATTACATTTATTATGAACCAAAATTGATTTTTTTTGGAATAGACAGATGAGACTTACAATGGATTGTTTTTATTGATGTTATCTTTTTATATCCTTAATTATGCTTTACATTCATGAAATCATTTGGAGATATAATTTTTTTTAATCCATTACATACCTTCCCTAAGCCTCATATTGATTTGATCATAAATGATGAATCCATCCTGATTAATTGTGTTTATATCCTTATATAGTGGGTATTCTAAATTCCTTGATAGCCTTTGGAAAAGGACATCTTAAAGAGGTATATGATAAACTATATTTTAAATTATACCTTGATGATGATAGGAAAATTTTGAAAAAATATATAAAATAAAAATGGCATGCTTATCAATAATTAATTGAAAAAATAAAAATGGATGAATGAAAAATCATGGATATTTAAAAATAATAAATTTCAAATACTTGGTTTATTTTTTAAAAGAAAATTAATTCATTGATGATTTTTTTATGTGATACAAAAACATCTAATTTTACATTTTATCAATTTCCTATATTGACATTGATTTTCAAGGATAGTATGGTGATATTCCTTTGTAGAATGTTGAGATTCCATCATTGAGGAAACAATGAATACATTTTTTGGGTATCTTATATGATCATTTCATTGTTTATTTTATATATATATAAAATCATCATTTTGTTTATATAAATGATTAATCTTTCTTATTTATTTAATAGTATTGTTCATATTTGGAAGTACACTCTAATTTATATGTAATTAAAAAAAGTATTTGGAATGATAATTATTTCTACTCAAATATGGGTTCCCATGATGATGGATTTTTGTGGGATACATTCAGTGGTTGAAATAAAATAACCAAAGCGAAAAAGATCATAGGGAACTATAAAATTGAAATTTAGGTCTGGTAACCATTATAGGATGTCAATCTAATTTAGGAATTGAAATTATTATTATGTGTGAATCTAGTTCAAGGAATGAATCTTGTTCAGGGATATCTTCCATTATAGGGTGTTAATCTAGTTAATCATGTGAAAACATTATAAGAAATGAAATTTATGGGATCTTCTCACAAAATACTTGTTTTTATGGGATTTTGGACGATAAAATTACCCATAATGTCTCTCAATGCCATGGATTGACCTTAGACTTGTAATGGATCTTATTTATGATGATATAATGCCACAAAAACCCACATGGATGTATATAAATAGAGATATGATTGTTTTATTCCTAATTGAAAATATGGATACCAAAGTCTAGGTAGAGAATATTTGCTGCTACAAGGTCCTCTCTATTCCTCTTCTCCATTGTTTCTTTCTTGTTTTCATTTATTTCATTATTTCCCTCTCAATCTTTTATCCCTATGATTAGGGGTTAAAACCCTCCTTTTCTGGGATTATATAACTAAAGGGGGATGTTTTTATTGGATCTTATTATTATTATTATTATATTTAGATTGTTTCAATTTGACTATCAACATCGAATCCATATCAATTTTTTCAAATGAAAATTGATAAATGAATCTTGAAAAACATTTAAAATTTTACAACTGGTTACCTTTAATTGAGGCATGACCATTATCATATTAATGAAGACTAGGATTAAATACGGTATCAATACAAACTCAATATAAAATTACCTAATTACTGGAACATTGGAAAAGGATAATCATATTGTTGATGTGGGGATACCATGACCATTGGAGACTCCTCATATTGACTCTGATGCCAAACATGGATTAACAAATTTGATTAAAAAAAATACAATTCACATGAACCCTAAAACTAAAAAACAATAACAAACCTTCAAATATTATTTCCAATAAACTAATCAATTTTTTTACTTCTTTATTTTTCTTTCTCAAAATTATTCATAAAACCATAGTATGTTTATTCCTCTTTTTATATTCAATAGACCATTTCTTTTGAAAACCGAAATTAATTAATTTCACCACCCTTATGGGTTTGACCTCAAAATTTTCTAACACTATATATTAATTAATTAAATATATTTTTTAAGTTTTTTAGAAATTTTATATTTTTATTAGCCCCTTAGGGAAACAAATTAACCCCTAGGGCATGTCAAACCTCCCACAAAAGAGTTTATCAAGAGAAGGATAAGATTAAGTGATTATTATAGTTATGGTTGAAGTTCATAATTATTTTTTGATCTGTTATTTTATTATAAAAAAAATTATTTGATATTTTATTAAATTTTGGATATTTACACAATTTTATATCTTCCATGTTTTCAATGAAAATTATGTATTTCTCTATCAACTTAGGAGGAAATTTTTTTAGTAAATAATCCTAATGTAAATCTTATTTCAATAGGGATAAGATAATTAGGTGTCATTATGACACATAAACATACCCTATTTCCAACATGATTATTATTACTAGGGTTGACATTGATAGAATACTTGGTATGCATTAAATTTTTAATTATAATATAGATAAATAAATGGGAATGAGAATATGATTTTCAATGGATATGTATAATCCCTTATCATTGCAAGGGAGACTACATAATCTAAATCAAGTATGTTTCAACCTCTTGTAGTTAGTCTAAATGAAATTCATGGATAAGAAAGGAAGACACAACAGATAAATGAAAAAATTGCCCTTAAAATAAAGGAGGTACAAGTTTTGAAAGAATAAATTGATTTTTTTCCTTAATTAACTACCACGATATCCATATGAGAATGATATTGTGTAATATATTTATATTATTCCTTATTCGGAACCTATTTCTATGAAACCCTATAGGGTGGACATAAGATAATTACTAGAACTAAAGAAAAAACTAAATGACTTCTGTGATAAAGTATTTATAAAACCTAGTGTTTCACCATGGGGATTCCCTATATTTTTTAAAAAAACAAATAAGGGTATACATGGTTTTGTCTATATTTTAGAGAAATAACAACCATTACCATAAGGAATAAGTACCATATGTCCCGTCTTGATGACTTATTTAATAAAATTCAAAGAGATAATTTTTTTAAAAATATTTATATTCATACTAGACATCACCAAATACGGGTTAATAAGTAATATATTAAAAATATGACATTTAAAACAAGGTATAGACATTATTAATTTATTATAATTTCCTTTGGATTGTCAAACAGGTCCTTTGTTTTTATAGAAATTATGAATTGAGTATTCAAGTGTTATGCCCATAATTTATTGTGTTATTTATTAATAATACCTAGATATAATATAAATGATATGATATGTATAATATTTATTTGGTAATTATTCATAAGACTCATGAAAAAATGATTTACATGGAAAATTAGGAAATTCAGAATGTGGTTAATAAGAATATTGCATTCTTGGATTTCTAGTATCTAAGTATGGAGTATGATATGATCCTTAAATAGAACAATTAGTGATAGAATATAAAATAAAAAATAATATAATTTAGTCATGTACTTTCTTTGAATTATTGGGTTACTATTACTCACACTGCAATCCACAGTTTTATATCACCCTCACACCATTGTTTTAAACTGATTTTGAATCATAAATTCCAAATTTTACAAAAAATTGAGCATCATGTTTGATTCTAATATTTTTCTAATCATTATAAAAAGTGAAATTTCACTTGTTTGGTTGTTTATTTTGTTGTTAGAGGTTATTCAGAGGGCCCAGATGATGTTGAAGACAACTAGGTCAAAATGGGAAACATTCTAAGTATAGTAGTGAACTCAAATAGAAACTACATGTGATCTGTGCATTTAATTGGGATGATACTTTGTGAGGTGATTAAAATACAATTGGATATAACTCTTCTGAAGACAAAGAATCCTAATTCATCAATTAATGGCCCCAACCAAACTTATCTCCCCAAGACACTGAATCTTCCAGAAATCAAAAGTAGTGACCTATGTTTTGTCCATATATAGAGATTTTGACCTCTAAATGATTCAAAAAAATGAACATATTATATAGTTGTGAAAATAGATTTTTCATTTTATAAAATGTGAGATAAGATAGTCTAGTTGTCTAAAATAATGGACCAATCGGTTATACAAAATCTATGTGCACAAAACCAACTTTCACATTTATTATAAATTGGCACCTTGGGCACCCCATTTGTATGTTGGACTAAGAGGAAAGGATCTGGTATTTTGGAAACTAAAAGTAGTCATATCCTCATAAAAGTAGTTCCGGAGGCCTCTATCTTCATAGGGGGATCAAGGGTGAAGGTGAAGTTCTACCTGTGCCTCATCTTTTTCTCAATGGAGAGCTAAATAGTGGATGGTCATCTTTGGGAAACAACACATGCAAGGGAGGGAGTTTCATGATATTTTATTATACTATTTTTTGTATTTTTTATGTTTGAGATATTTTATTTATGATCTATTTTAACATAATTTGACTTTGAATTTTAATTTTTGGTTTAATAATGTGAATCATTTTTATTCAATAAATGTTGCATTGTTATGATTGGACAACACAAGAAACCCAAGTATCTCCCACATATTTGATATATATATTCTTTGGTATTTATCACTCTATTAATGAGGTCCAAACCTAGACTACATGATTATTGCATCAAGGTTTGGTTCTTTTGGTATCGTTTTAACAAGCAAGGGAGGAGTGAAGATCTTGAAAATCCTAAACTAAAGGATCCATTACACCATGTGTTTTTTCAGAATGATGAACTAATAAAAATTTGCAGTGAACATGAAATTATCTCTTTATATCATGATTATAAAAACACCACCTTACATTATTAACTATTAAACTCTCTCATTATGTCTTTTTTATACTATTTTCAAAATTACCCCCTCTTTTATTCGTTTTATTAAAAATACACGCTTTAAAAATACAAAAATATTTGAGAGATGACCTAGGGTCCACCATATACTCTAAAATAATATTTAAATCATAATAAATTTAGAGTTTCATGACAAGCTGCTCAAATATTGGAATTTTTCTTGGGTTCACTTTAGTTTTTAGATTGTGTTTTAGATAATATATTTGTAACTTTTTAAATAATTATTTATTTTATCTTCTAAATTTTTAAATATTTTTGTATTCTAATTTTTTTGTAGGTTCTGTTCATGAAGAATTCTACATTAAGAGATTTACCTCCTTTCAAACCCAAACCATAAAGGATCCTGCATCAATAACACTTATAAACAAAAGACAACCCGTGTAAGGAGGAAATATTACATCACGATGCATTTATAAACCCCTATTTATTTTGAAACAATTTAGAAACAAAAAATAACATGTTTACCACAGATGAAAATAATATAAACGAAAATAAACAAACATTCCCTGATGTTGATATCCAACCAACTTATATTAAAATGCAAGGTGAACCACCAAACATTGAACTACAATACAATCTAATTCAACTATTTACATGATTCCATAGACTTACTGGAGAAGATACACATATGAATTTAAATGAATTTCATACTATGTGTTAAACATTAAAACCTACTAATGTGGATAACAAATAGGCGAGCCTTATGGAATTCCCATTTTCCATAGAATTAATTGCAAAAATATTGGTTGTATAATGTTAATTCCCCTATTAGAGGTTGGGCAGACATGAAACACCTTTGTCTTAAATAATTTTTCCCAACCTCCTGAACTGAAATAATAAGGAAAAAAATTTAATAAATAAATATCATGGGGAAACACTTCATGAATACAAAGAATGATTTAAAATACTTTTTTCAAGTTTACCACACCACCAAATAAGTGATAAAATTTTAATGTAATATTTTTATGAAGGTCTAATTCATAATGATTGAAACATGATTGATGTTACAGTAGGTTGTGTACTAGTTGATAAATCCCAAATCAATGCAAGGATCCTCATTGAGGACATTGGAAAAAACACTCAAAATTTTAGTTCGATGTCTAGTGTACCCATTTGAGGTGTCCATAAGGTGTAATTTACTGAGTTTGATAATATGGTGGACATGATGTCTAAAGATGTAAAAACACTTCTTAAAAAATTATCTTTACCCATGGAAATCCTCATCTCAACCTCCAATACATTGTGTTATCTATTCTTCTAACACCCACTATTTTGATCAATTCCCTAACCTAATAGAAACATCTCAAAGTTTTTAGTAATCTTTCTAAGCCACCCCTATATATTTCCCTTTTGTGAATAAAGTTACTATACATCCATCCTATGGTGGAAAGAAAACTATTAAAATAAGAAAGGGGTTCTTCAAACCAACTTCAACAACCATGGAACCAATCAGGGTAGAGTAGTCATCCACTAACACAACCCAGAAATCCTCAACCACCAAAAATTACATTCCAAAAACCACCTCCCAAATATGAACCTACCCTATATGAAATCATGAAAAAAAATGGAAGAAAATAATCTCCAATTCCAACACCACCCAAACATCCATAAAAGTACTAAACCCCTAATGAGGCTAACTAGCAAACTCGGTAGGGGAAATCCAAAGTCATGGGTCGAAAAAACTACCCTCTCAACCACTAGTCCTCCCTATAGATAATGGATATTTTAGTTTCATCACTCATCAGAGTAGAACTCCACTTTTAATATAAATAATCCCTACAAACAGTCCTCCCATCATGAGGAAACTTCTATTCTAACCATCTCAAATGACACAAATAACAAAAATCCTCTATCCTAAGAAAAATACCACTACAGGAAATAGTGTGTCTATCAATGAGCCGCATAACCCAATCATTTCACTTTTATTTACCCAAAGGGAAACCTAAAAAACAAAAATTAAATAAACTTCATAAATAAATCTTGGAAATTTTAAAAAAAGTTCAGTCCAGTGTTCAAATGACTGAGGTCATAAAAAAATTACATGATCTAACATGTTTTTTATAAAGATGTGCACAAACACTGAAGGATACTTTAATGTGTTGAAAAGGTGTGATTAGGGAGTAATGTCTCATCATTGATAGATCCATCACATCCCACAAAATGTAATGACCTGGGAACATTCTTGATTCCATGTACCATATGACAGTATGTGTTTTCCAATTCTATGCATGATTTGGGTGCTTCTATAAATGTTACTCTTTTCTCCATTTTCTCTTCAATGTATTTTAAGGAACTGAAGAAAATTTGAATTATTTTTGAACTATAATACTAGAGTACAACAAACCTCACAGGTGAGTTAAAGGATGTTCTTGTGAGGGTAAAAAATTATATTTTCTTACTAATTTTTAATGAATAAAATGCAAGATGATAGGATGAATGGACATGACATGATTATATTGGAGGGTCATTTATTGTAAACCACCAAAACCATAATTAATTAAATAAATGGTAAATTATATATGGATTTTAGTGGTGAATGTTTCCACTTCAAAATACTTGATTCTATTAATCACCACTCAGAAGAGCATTCCTCAATTTCAGTTAAATTAATTTATGTCCTCACTTCCCCTAAAAACTTTTTTTATTTCCCCTAATCCCCATTTTTAATTTTCATCCATAATATACATTCTAGGTAATTAGTCATGCATATAATTTTGTACTAATTTAGAAAATTTTCAATCATTATTGTTAATTGATGCTTTCTTGATCACCGCAAATCCCATGACCATCATTGATACTAATAATCTTCTAAAATCAGATTCCTCTTTTGTAGATGTAACCATTGTGTAGTTAAATGAGATCACTGACCTTTAACTTTCAAATTCACTCCCATAGATGCAAAATCTCACTGAATGGAGACTAAAATGTTTGACTCAAAATTTGACATATTCAAATCTTGAGAGTGGAAAGAATATTCCAAATATCATTTCAAGTTCACTACCTCTAGATTATGAATTGTGACTACTTGAACTTTTGAGGGATTATAAATAATATTTAGGATGGAAATTTTCTTGTATTACTTGTATTATCCCATCAATTTTCATGCATCATATATTGTTAAATGATGAGGATAAACCAGTAAAGAAGGCACAACATTGACTAAACCAAAACTACCAAGATGTTGTTAAAAAATATATAACAAAATTATTGGCTACTGGAATCATTTAACCCATATCCAAAATCCTATAAAAAATCTTGGTTCTCTTAATTACAAAGACAAATTTCCTTATAAAAATTAAAATTAATGAATTGGTTCCAACCCATCTGATGAATAGTTGGCATGTCTTAATACACTATCGCAAACTAGAAGAACACACTAGGAAGGACCATTTCAAATTACCTTTTATTGACTATATGTTAGAGAGGATAGATGGGATGTTCGATTACTATATTCCTGATCGATGTTATGGATTATTTCATATCCATATTTACTCTGAGGATTAGGAATAGACAACCTTCACATGGAACTTTATAACCTTTTATATACGGGGATTTCATTTTTTCTATGAAATGATCAGGTCATATTACAATGATGCAAGGTTAGTATTTATTTATATTACATAGAGAAATTCATGGAAGTATTCCAGGATGATTGTACTATTTTTGTCACTTTTTTTATGAATGTTTTAGTAGTCTGGTTTTTTCCTACATTATTATATATAAAATAATATCATATTAAATTTTAATAAATTCCATTACATGATGTGATAAGGTATAGTACTTGGGCATGTCAATTTTGGGGGTGGTATCCAAGTAGATAAACCAAGTTGGATGTGATTTCATCCCTACTATTCTCCAATAATGTATAGTATGTGTGGTCTTTCCTAGATCCTACTAGATTTTACCATCCTTTCATTCATGACTTTTGTATGAATTCACTCTCACTCCCCTGATTTCTTTAACAGAAAAAATAATATTTTGTTGACAAGGAATGAAAAGAATATTTTATGAAATTAAAATGGAGTCTCACAACACCCAAGGTAATACAACTATGTCAGTGGGATTTAACATTTGATCTCATTGTGATTCCTCTAACTAGGACTTTGTGGTAGTCTTATCACAAAGTTTCAATTGAGCTCCACGTCATAGTCAATTCCTATGACACACTAGACCCTTCCAAAGAAAACTACACCACAACTGAAAAATAATTACTTTCCATTTTGTTTTACTTTTATAAATTTAGGTCATACATTTTAAGTTAAAAATTAATTTTGTTCTTAGTTCATAAATCCCTATGGTATCTCTTTATGAAAATGGAATCCAAAACACATCTAATTGATTGAATTTCTCTACTTTAGGTTGTTAATATAGAAATCATGGACCAAAAATAGCCGAGAATGTGGTGGTTAACCATAAAAATAGGTTCCTACAATCCTCTCACATCGAATCATCCCCAATATTCCCATAAATGACATGTTTCTTGATAATAAATTGTTGAATGTGAAAGATTTTATTCCTTGGTATGTTGAATTTGTATATATTTTTTATAATCTTTCATTCCCACTGATTTCATAAAAAAACTAATCTGATCGTCTAAAACTTCAATTACATTGGTATATTTGGGATGACCCCAACCTATAGTTCATATGTAGTGATCATTTCCTCAAACATTGTGTTCATAACAATGATTTTCTATGAGTCATTGGGTTCTTCCACATTCTTTATTGTGGGGATAACTTTTTTCCCTAATAGACTACTCACAAAGTTCATGATTCTAGTCCTTTTTGGACCACATTATTTCATGATTCTCATGAATTATATAATGATTTAACCCATTATTAAAGAACTGGGAATGTCGGTAAAAGAAGGGAAATTCCACAATGACCCTTTCCCTTTCATTAAATTTATTATATTTGGGGAATTTACTTTATGTGTCTATTTCCCAATTCCTATGGAAACTTGTAAATTATTCTATAAGTTGATTACATGTCAAAATGGTTATAGAAAAGAGCCACAAGGATTGGTGATTCCATGAAAATTATGTAATTTTTGAGAACCCAATTTTTCTATTGGCTTGGATTGAATATAATCATCATCACTGATGAGGGTTCTCATTTCTGAAACCAAACAATGAAACCAATTTTACACCGGTATGGGATTGGGCGTTGGGTGTCTACTTCATAGGACCCACAAACCAATGGTTATGATAAGGTGTATAATAGTGGGGTAAAATAGATTCTTGAAAAAATAATTCAACCTAATAGAAAATAAGAATCTTTTTCCTGATGATTAATTATGGGCTTCCTATACTACCTTTAAAACTCACATTGTAATGTCACCCTATCATATTTTGTTTGGAAAGAGTCTTCACCTCCCTATTGAGATATAGAATTTCAAATACTATTCCACTAAATAATGAAATTATAATTTCTTTGGTGCATGTGATAAAAGGAAGTTGTAGATTCAAGAGCATGATGAAATTCATAAGGATTCTTATGAGAAATCATTGATCTATAAAGATAAAATCGAGATTTCCCACAACCACCTCATCCTTAATTATTAATTCCACATTAGGTATAAAGTAATCCATTATAGTTCAAGGTTGAATTTGTATCCCGTGGGGGGATTTTCCCCCTATTTTGGTCCATACACTATTAATAATTTTTATTTATTTAGTATTGTTCATGTTTAAAATGAAGAAATATATCAAACCTCCACTTTCAGTTGGAAGTGGTTAAAATATTTCTTGAACCCATTCTAGAGCCCTTCATGGTGGAACTCATTGTTCATAAAGAAACCTATGAATGAAACCCACTAGGTTTAATCCTTTCATCACATATTCTATTTTATTAAAGGGAGGACAGTACATTTAGTAGGTTAGGGGGGATGGGTACATTCATAGGTTAGTTAGGAATTTTCATCATCATTATTATTTATTTTTCTTTTCTTACTCAATTGTATTGTTACATTCCTGTCTTATTTTCCCCATCAATTTTATGTTATGGAAATTATTTTTTTATTCCCACTTAATCATGGAAAATGATTCCCATTTAATCATGGAACTTATTGAAAATGAAATATTAATCTCCATACATCTTATGGATTAAGAAATAATTGATCGAATGTGTGATAGGGAATAAAGTTAACATTGAGTTGTTAATTTTTCATGCTAATTGGTTATTGGTCAATGATATGAATGATTGTTTCATTTTGAATCATTTGAGAATAATTATACCCTTTGTTTGAGTTTCTTATAGGAAAATTGTGGCGCTTAATATCTCTACACATATTTACCCCCAAACATGAAGTGTTTATATTTATTAATTAATATAACATAAATATAATTTAGGTTAATTTTTCTCATCTTTCCAAAATCAATTTTCTATACATTCATTTTTTATCGGATCTATTTAATTTCTATACCAGATTGACCTATTTTTTGTATTTATTGTATAACTATTGTTCTCAGTAAAATACAATAAACTAAAAAAACAACACAAAAACAAGGGTTCTATCATGGGAAGATCAAAAAACATTCTTCCTCAACCTTAGATCTTTTTTAAACTATTACAAATAGTGTCATGAGGAGATCAAACAATATTTGAGAGGTTATTTTGATATTTTTCCCAAGTGAAACATTTCAAACAAAATAATAGTAATAATAAATAAATGAGGGGAGTGATGAAATTTAAAACATATGGGTATATCTTGTATTATAGATAACAGGTTTCCTTATATGAATTCTTAAATTATTGAGTCTTGAAATTTTATTTCAATGGATATAAGGCATATTCTGTGGAGAAAGTCATTTAAGAAAAAAAATTAAAATAAACTATATTATCTAGATAGATTGTGGAAATAATATCTTGAAATGGTATTCACACACACACGTGCAGAATTAGTAACACGGTTATCATTTTTATTATTTTCTCAAATTTACATCATAAATCTATTAGAATTTAATTCTGATACAATCCATGAGACATATTATTCCACGACCACTATGAATAACTCCTTGGTGTGATTTTTTCTTTGATATCATTTCAATCAATGAAATATTTTTTCATTGAGTTATAGATATTTATGAATTTGAGAATATCTCCATGTATTATTTTTGGAAATTTTACTTTTCCCATCAGTCAAATTTTTTATGTGTGGAGTTGTGATTGTACTGTGATTCATTGTTTTATTTAACCACTATGCCACTATTTTAAACTGATTTTGTATGATAAATTCAAATTTTAATAAAAATTGTACTTAATATTTTATTCAATTATTTTTTATTCATTATTAAAAATGTTAATTTCACTTGTTTATATGTTTTTTTCTAGCTTGAGGTGATTATAGGGCCCATATAAAGGTGATGAAAAATGGGCCAAATGAGAAATATTTCGAGAACATCAATAGACTCAAATAGACACTTCTTCTGATCTATGAATTTAATTGTGATTGAATTATGTGAGATGATCCAATGTTCATTAAGGTACAACTCTTATGAAGACACAATATCCCAATTCATCCATTAAGGGGACCTATCGAATTAATTAGTCTAAGCAATCAAATCTGCATTATGTCAAAAGTGGTGTTCTCTGTTTCATCTATATCTCAAGTTTTTGAGCTTCAAATGATGCAAAATTTTTGTGGAGATAGTAAATAATTGGGAAAATGACCTTTTAGTTTTTTATAAGTATATATTATAATATATGGATGTATAAAGTGATGGTTAAAGTGGTTTTAATGATTTTTTTCCCAAAAGAACCCTCCACCTTGCCTAGAAATTGACTCCTTGGGCACCCCATTTGAATGTTTGACCAGGAAGAAATGATTTGGAATTTGGAGACCCAAAAGATTCCACTCATTATACTAGAATTTATAGAGGCTATTATCATTATATATGGATCACAGATTAAGAATGACATTCATTTGATCCTCCTCCTCCTCTCTAGAGAGAGCTAAACGGTGAACTGTCATTTTGAGGAAGCTACACAAACATGATGAGGAGTTCCCGCACATGTTCCTATACTAGTTTTTTTCATTTTTTGAAACATTTCATTAATTTTATATATTAACATGAATCTTATTTGAATAATTTCATTTGTTTCAATCAAGTGAAACACATTTTATCTCAACACCGATTTGGTTGAGATTTCAATTGGGAATCTTGGGTTTTTTCGGTTGGAAGACACATGAATTATATTTATCGCATAAAAACATCAGATACCGGTATTATTTGGAAATCATCAATTTATGATTGAGGTAAAAACCATGAAAATATACTTTTTTCATGGGTTGGTTCTTTGGTCATCATTTTAAGAGGTAAGAGGGTAGTTGAGATCTAGAAAACCCCCAACCAAAATAATCATTTAAAAAGGTGTTTTTTCAGAATGATGAACTAACCAAGATGTGTAGTGAACTTGAAATTACCAAATTATCTCAAAATTATAAAGACACCAGTTTTATTTTTCACCTATTAAACTCTTTGATTAATATTTTCAAAACCACTCCCAATCTAAATAATTTTTATTAAAAATACACAATGATAAAATCTAGTTCTCATTAAGAGATGAACTATGGGACAACCTGGACAATAAATAATTTTTAAATAATAATCAATTTTTTATTTCATGAGAACTCATTCCACTATAGATGATCAATTAAAAAATTTACTCTATTAGCTAACATGTTATCCATGATAACATGAAATGTGTTGAAGTTCATATGGTCAAAATATGTTTAACAATGTTATGATGAAAAAATATAAGATTAATCAATTTAAAAATATTAATAATACCAATATAAATGGATATATTTTTAATATATAGTGATTTATCAAATAAGGTACATGGATTAGTCCTTATTCATAATGTTATAGTTATTGCCTATGCATCTTGGTAATTAATGATCCATGAATAAAATTATCCAACTAACATTATAGAGTTTGATACCATAATATTTCAATTGATGATATGGTGGAATTAACATTGTGGTGATAGATGTGAATTATATGTGGATAATAAAATATTGAAATGAATGTTCTAATAGAAAGACATCAACATGGGGAAAATGTGATGGCTATAATTACTAAAGTATTTTGATTTCTCAATACACTACCCCTTGGGGGAATCCAAATAAGGTAGTGGATTTTTTGAATAAGAATGATCATTAGGTTTGGACTAATATAAAGATTTAAAAGGATTCTAATTAATTGAAATGGTAATACTGGATATGGGAATTATTAGGGAATATGATACATCACTCCTTTTAAAAATAATTTGTAATTCATCCTTACTAGAAAATATAAAAAATTCATATCTCAATTATAAGTGTATTATGAAAGAAAATTAAATCTTTGATTCATGAAAAATAGCAGGATTTTTATTATTATGATAATGTTCTATAATTTGGATAGTGTTTTTATGACTTTTAATATTTTTATATATATTGAATTATTAGATTAAGATAATAGATCAAATTTATCTGTACACCACGGTATCACCAAAATTTATCATGGTTTAAAAGAATATTATTTATGTGGTAATATGAAACAAACTATTGAAAAAAATTTATAAATATATTCAGTTCTCTGATAGGTAAAGGTTTATATACATCATCCTAAAGGATTCATGAATCCATTATCTATTACTATGTGGAAATGGTATGATATTTATAAGGAATGTTTCACTCTAATAGAAAATTATTTGAGAAATAATGATTCTACATGTGTTATTATTGTATCCTAACCAAGTCCACACATTTTCTAACTATAATTTAATATCTACTATTTGATAACCTCATGAAATTATATATTAATTATTTTTTGATACATTATGGTGCACCTATTTAGATTACATTTTAAAATGAATGTAACAAACCAACCTGGTTCAATTAAACAAGTCACCCAAAGGTGTTCTACCATAAGGTGAAGCCCGACAAAAGGGAGACAACATGTCTCATGTAAAACCAGAACAAGGTAACCCAATAAGGTGCATAGAGGAAGAAAGTGAACATAAACATGATACATACAAACCTAATCTGAATCATCTAAATCAAAATTAAAATGAGAAATGAACAATAAGTATCCATGTGACCAAACATCACCTATAAAACACCACACCACAAATATGATGACAACAAGGGAAATATACATGATATATAACGTCATTCCCTTTACCAACATCCTAAAAAGTATCTACAAACAACCAAAGTAAAAAAGTATGGTGTGATGAAAATACCAGTATAATTTCACCAAAGAATATATATAAATTATAATATCATTAATGTACTAGCTCTAGCTTTAAAAAATTTCAAAATTACAATTCATTTTCATAAAACCCCATTTTTTAAAAATTACTTCGGTTTTCATAAAAATGTACCATATTCTTAAAATCTATGAATATGTCATGTACCAAAATAATATTATGAATAAATAATCAAGAACGAGCATGTATACACAATAATATAAGAATGTGTGAAAATTACCATAAATATTCCATCATGTGATACACCAATCATAAATGAAAAAGCATGCCATTTGGATCTTTCCTATTGGAATATGTTCTAGAATTGAAATAAAATTCCCAAATAAGGCCTAAGGTAGATCCAAAAATTATAACCTATTGTGGAATTACACACACTAAAGTGGCATAATACCTCTTCAAGAATTATACACACAAAGAGTGACATGTCCAATTCCCAATGCACCCCAAGTTACCGAATGTGATATTTTTTTCAAAATCTATTTAAAACTCATCCCCAGATTTAATAAATATATTTTTAGGTAGAATAAATTCCACTTTATGTCTTGAAGACAAGATTTAAAACCAAAACCACCTTTTAATCCTTTCATCAACAACTTAGTGTGTACAAATATGTTTTGAAACAAATACTATTGAAAAATAGGTTTCTATTCCAAAAATTCTATTCCAATATCAAATCATGAATTTTAATTGAATAAAATAATGTATTTTACAATATCATATGTAAATTCATGAGTTAGAACCCTTTTATATATACACCTACCTCAATAATTGAGGAAATAATGTTTCTTCCAAAATGGTGGTTGGAAATAAGAATATTTCACAATGAAAGATAAATAATTAGGTAAAAATGAAAAGGAATTATGGAAAAAAATCAATCATAACCTTAACCAAAGAAACCGAAAACATTACTACCATATAAAATAGTAATTAAGTAGAATAAAGGCCACTTACCATAGAGAAATTATGAATCCATGCCAAAGATTGAATCCTAAATGGAGTTAATCAAAATGATATATATCATCCAAAATTTCCTAGAGTGAACCTAGGGATTGATGGCTAAGGATGCATATCGAATGGAGAAATAATCAGGCATGAAAAATAATAAAAAAAACTAGACTTGATGGATTCACATTGTGAATCACTAATCCATGGTTTCAATCTTATGAGTTTCATATACGATGAAAAGTCAGTCGTCTCAGCTTAAATTATTTCATTCGATGTTTTCCTGATGTGAAAAATATTCCCAGCCAGTAAATTTGCCCCACTCTATACCAGACTCACATCATATTCCTATCAACAAATACACATCATGTAACCAATTCATGACATCAATGTGTCCCGCAAGAACTGAAAAATCTAGGTTCTATAGAAAATTCACAAACAAAATTTGATGCCCTCCAAACATAAGAATCCATATCTTAAAATTAAAATAGGTATCCATTTTTACCTAGGGTTTTACTATTCTCTGACCATAAAAGCATTATATCCACATAATTTCATTGTGATATTAGACTCTTAAATAGAGAAGTCCACTAATACCCCATGAATACTTCTATCTGCCACATATTTTGGCTATACCATCCACATTGACACAATACATGGGCTAATGGAATTATTTTACCATAAAGGACCTTTTCAGGGATACAAAATATATGAACTGTTTTCTTGGCCACTTTGGTGTCTGGATCAGTATCAACATCCTCTCATTCAATCAATTTCTCAAGATCTGGTTGATGATTTTTTAGTTTGGAAGCTTGAAAAACATTGTTCACTAAAGTAAAATAAGTTCTTAAGTCTAATCGATATTCAAAATTTATAATTAATCCAATGACCTCCAATGCTCTACTAAACCTCCATGGTAATTTACCCTACTTACCCAACCGAATATGTCCCAAATGTGGTGATACTCTATGGAAAACCCAATCACATAACTCAAACTACATTGGATTATTTCATTGGACCAAATAGGATTTTTAATTACTCTGTTCAAAGACCAATATCTTCTAGATCAACATCACCCTTTTTGTCATCAACTGATCATGGCTCGGCCTAATCAAGGACTTCTCTCCCAACACTTCCAGTATAAGTGAGATCTATATAAATTACCATAAGAAAACTCAAAAGTTACATCTTAATAAACTTCTAAAAACTATTTTTATAGGAATTATTTAGAAAAGGAAATATTATATACCCAAGAACTTCTAAAGTAAATAAAACACACCCGAAGCATATCTTTAAAGACTTAGATAGCTCTCTCTATCTATACATACATATATGGATGATATGTCATGTTCAATTTCAATTGGGGAACACATTTACTCATAAAAAATTTCAAAAAACTTATGTTAACCATGGATCCCTATCATAAATAATCATAGATTGAACCTCATGATGTCTCAAAACATTTCATACACAAAAGTGTTTTATTTGTTCTACCTTCATCGCCTTTTTAATTGGGATAAAATCTATCATTTTCTTTATTTAATCAATGATCACCCAAACTGAATCCTTACCACTTGGATTGCATGGGAATATAATGATGAATTGTAAGGGAGTATATTCAATTTTTATAAGTTAATGGGTAAGGGTTACAAAAAAATATAGAGGTCTTTAGTGATCCACCTAAATTTTCTTCCAAGTAAGACAACATGACCTAAAATATATAATATAATGTTTCATTCCTAGTAACCAATACTAAGGCCTCATGTCAAATTAGATTTTCGTACTCCCAACGTGCATGGGATAACAAGAATGGTTTCCATTTTCCTTAAAATCCAAACTCTTAGAAATAGGAACAACCATATTACATTAGAAATGTGAAGCACCACTAGGAGACTGAGAAAACATACCTGAGGTCTCATGAAATTTTGGGATTTGATAAAAGAACTGGATCTTATTTTAAGGTAAATTCTTGATCTAAGCCCACTAAAAAATGATGAGATAAAATTTTTAAAATAAAATAATAACTACCCACCAGATTCCTCTATTTCCAAACACATTGTAGAATAAAAACTCATCAGATACCACAATGCTTATAATTTTTTCACTTCATGAGTTGATAATTTCCTGATTAATGCATAAGATAACACATTCCCTTTATTTGGAGTAGAAGAAATATCAATATAAAAATTCATAATATATATAAACTAGTGTCTCTATAATATGTTTATGTCCCTCTAAGTGAAAATATATTTCAGTCTTAGTTGATCTAAATATTCAATAAATTACTACACTATGAGATAGTGATACCCCAATTTGAGTGTATACATAATAATTACTAACTCAATATTATGTATATGGGGTTTTCTTCTCATTATGTAATAACTGGTGAGAGCCATAGGACACTACATGTTTCCCCTACATCAAGACACACCCAAAACTCATACCAAAAGCATCACTGAAAGCATTATAACTTAATCCTTAACTTTTAAGAATCAAAACAACAAGTTAATTCAAACCCACCTTTAGTTCCATAAAATAACTATATCATTTTTCATTCCTCTATATCATTACAACCTTATGTTTTAATTTTTTTCATCAAATATTTATGTTTGGATAAGTTCTAAATGATCCATGAATAATAACAATCATACATTAAGAATATTGGAAACTAAAAAAATTTGGAATGATATATGGATATAACCTCTTTTATATTTTTAGGATCTAAAAACATTCCCATATCATATTTATCATACAACATTAATTTCACCTCATTGATCCAAAAATCATATTTGGAAGTTTTATCATAAAGACAATGTTTCTTCAAAGTTCTATGAATGATATCAAATATTCCATGTTCCCATCCTATGACTTGGTGTATATAAAAAAAGAATCCAAACAAAAGACTATGAAAGATTCTATTAACCGATTAAATATATTTTTCATCAATTATATAAATTATTTAGGATAATTATTGATACTAAATAGAATAACCTAAAACAATAAATTCATTTACCAAATCCTAAATGTTATCTTATGTGTATCAACCTCTCAGACCCTCAATAGTTTTTACCCTGAACTAAGTTCAATATTTGAAAACTAACAATCCCCTATGTGCGGGTCCAATATATAATAATTATTGGGTAAGAGAAATTTGTTCTTAATGATAACCTATTTAAATTTTTACAATCCACAGATAGTCTTAGGAACCATTATTCATTCTTGAAAGAGTATAGGTTAATCCCTTGGTGACATACCACAATAAATACACCCCATTACTTTGTGGTTTATAAGTTGGATATTAACTTCTGAAAACAATGTAGGTGTTATATGATATGATTTTATAGAAATATTTTTCATACTAGGAAGAAGTTCAATAGTAAATTCATCCTCTCCCGGTTGTGGTAAACTAGAAAAATCCCCTGGTAATACCTTAGGTTACAACTACATGACCAAAAAAATTGTTCTTCTCAGATAATGTTCAATGATATCAAGGATAAACTCTGACAATTGAAATGACTTCACCACAACATATGGGACAATTGTGTTCACCCTCTTGGTCCTATAATTCCACTCACTCTGAATGATAAGAGTGAATCCACTGATAGATAAAAAACTGAAGTTAAAAATGGTAATAGTCATTATGGACATTAACACTGATCATGCAATCCATTACAATAATTAATTTGAAGATATCAATATAAATCACTATTAATTCCCCTCCACCTCAATGTTGGATATCATTACAAGACCTACAAACACTTTTAAACTTATTTGAACCACTATCCTTTTAGAATAGAAAGATCTGATAGGAATTGAATAATATACAAACATAATCCTAGCACATCAACCAACTTTTATGATTTAAAGGAATTAGTAAAACCATTATCAAACAAATCTATAACTATTGAAGATGAAATAATCATCCTTCCCCTAACTGTAGTCAAACAGGCTTCATATTACTTTTTTTCATACTCTAATACATAAATATGTATCGTCTTAGATCCTCCCTAATAATTATTAGACACATGAACATCACTCTTGGTCTAGGAATAAGTTCTACCATCCTTGGAAGCATCTAAATGAACCTATGGACCCTTTGTGAGAGTAGATCCATCCTTACTCACTTGGGAAATCCATCCACAAAAAAGTATGCGGATCAATAATTTTTCCATTATGATAAAAAGTATTGGGAGTTAACATAAAATTAATCTTAGAATTTCCAAGACATTGAAATTGATTGAACACAACCTATTGTTATAGAAATGAATCCAAAAAATATCTATTCCTGAAGAAAATTGACTACCCTTACACATGATTTTCTAGCGAAAATAATAACCCTAGTGACCATCTATAATAATAGAAGCTCCACCCAAACTATTCTTCCAAGTTTTTTCCACCTCACACATAGAAATTTTATCAACTACATCCATAAAGATCAAAAAGGAATTAAGTGTCAAAAATTACTAAATATTGTCCCTCAAAACCATCCCAAATATTTTATGTTTTAATTACTCATTAGTATTAATATTTGGTTCCATGTGAACTAACTCAGTAAAGTTTTTGGAATAATACAAAATGTCACACTCTCCTTCATCCATGGTTAGAAACTATAGGATCATTTTTTACATAACATCTTCGGAAAAAATAGGTTGTTAGAGGCTTTCTTAATAGAATCTGATGTAATATCCTTTTGCAACATATCTTCTACAATTGATTCCCTCCATCTAATTTCTAATGCATTAATAATCTATATGGGAAAACCCACCATTGATTAATTAGGAGTATTCATAAAGTTAATGATCCTTTAAGTCAACTCAATCCATTCCTATGATTCATGTGGTCCTTTTTCACTACAGAATATGGGTGGAGTCTTCCTAGTAAATTCTAATCCATGGTCCATCACTCATCTCAGGTTTCTAACATGTGGTTGACCTAGAGATTGAATAGTGCATATTAAATCTTCAACCAAAGAGGGGTACACTAAAGTATTTTCCTATGGAACCTATCTCATAGATTCATCTCTCTACATTGGAATATCTCATTATGGAATCATTGTCTATTAAACATAGTACAATGAAATATTAGAATAGGATAAAATTCCAAAATCATAAGACCATATTCTAGAAGTTGATATTTATAATTAAAAAAGTATTTTAATAAATTATAAATAATATGAATGAAAGAAAACACTTTAACAAGTTAATTTTTCATTTAAATATGCCTCAAATCTTGATTATTCCTAGAACCTCAATAACCAAGTCATGAACATTGAAAAAAATGGGACCACCCATGGTGACTTGGATTTAGTCACATAATTGAGTTGGCCAAGCACCCTCTGACACATTCTATCTATATTCTAATGGTCCAAATGTATGACCCTGAGATTTTATGAGAAATAGTTTTTTTATTTATTATGTTATACTCAACACCAAAGTAATCTTTCACAGCACACAATACGGACTTGGCTTGCATTACACGCAATCGCGACCTTCCTCGATAGTGTGTGTAGTACGCAATACCAAGTTTCACTAAACAATGATATATTATTATGGACTAGCCTTTATGAATATTATTAAATACATTTTGAATTTTATAACATTATTATTCATTTTACACATTTTCTAGAATATAGTAAGAGAACAAAATAAAATTTTCATGTAAAATAAGTATTGTTCAAAAAATGCAGTTTTGCCACCTTTTGATGGCGCACCCACAATAAATCTAGTTTTTGACATGTTATAAGTTCAATTTTACAAAATAAAATTCCTCTTCTGAATCAGGGTATAAAAATTTACTTTGGATAAATTTTTGTTATTTTTCTGATAACATTCATATTTTGATGAATAGTAAAAATACGCTAATTTTTAATTAAAAACAACTTATTTCATTGAGATAATTTATATGGTTAAATTATAATATTGAATGGTTTTAAATTATAAATAGAATATATTTTTTCCATTTAATATAATGTATGTCATTAGCACTAATTTCACATTGAATTCATAGGTAAAAACATTTCAATCTTTGGCAATGTTTTAACTTCTAAAACCCATTTTCTTAACAATGGGATTTATTTTAAATTAATTACTGCAACTTATATGTTTTGAATTTTTAAAAATGGATTCCATATTTGGAATCATTGGGTCCAAATTATGTTAATAGGCTACTTTTTATTTTTTGGCATTATGAATAGTAACTAAGGTAAATTTTATTTACCATAGTTAAAGGTAAATCGGGTATTTAAGGGTAAATATATGATTATAAAGTTACCCTAAAACCTTCCAAAATCCTATTGGATGAATAACAGTAGACCCATATCACCTAATGGTCGGATTATATTCATTTAATGGACTTTTTTCCATGAAAATAATTTAATTATTATTAAAACCAAATAATGTGACAACATGTCACTTTCTTAAATCTTATAAGTATAATGATTTTAATTTAGTGATAAACTTAATGAAACTTAGAACATGAATAGTCTCCAGAAATCTAATACAAGTATATATATCATAGGAATTTATTTATAATTTTTAGGGATTAAATTATTATCATTAATTATGCCACAATAGTGATGTTGAAATTATTTTATTAATTAAAATATCAAATAAATGGTTTTAAAAATATTAAAATAAATATTATATTAACTATTTAATGTGATCCACTAATTTTCTAGATACATATTACATTTTATGAATCTATTAAATCTTTTAGTTCGAACATATCTTCTGTATATATTTTATTTAATTTCAAATAAATGAATAGTGTCAAAATTGACACTATTGTAGTTTATAAACATAACATATTATAAAATTGTTTAAAAATCACAAAAATATTTAAAAATTATAAATTAAACTTTATATGGTCTAAAATGTCATAAAGTTTTAAATTATGGAAAATTCACAACACATATGTAATTATTTATAATAATGTAAATTTTAGAATATTTTTACCACAAATAAAATTAAATTGATAAATAAGGATAAATCAAGTTGAAAATGTTTAAAATAAATTCCTAACATGTATAAATTTTATTGGTTGATTATATTACAACCATATCTCATATAATCTTCGGATATGAGTCATTTTGGAAGTTTTTATGTGGGTTTGGGATTTAATATAAACTAATATTTCTTATACTTCCAAAGGTGCCCCTCTCCTCCCTTATAAAAGGGCACCTCCTCCATCTCCTCCTCACACAAATTTGAGCCTTCATGCTCGGCCAATCCATGAAAATTTCACTTCCCCACTTCCTTAGAAACATCCTAGAGGTCATGGTCTTCTTCAAAGACCAATTGTATTGCCCTAAGAGGAGGTCTCAAAGAGGCGCTTCAAAGAAGAGGTAATGTCCATTACCGATTCTTTCAACTTTATTTCTTCTTCCACTTCTTATTCATTAGTTGTTTCATTATGAATTAATAACATAATTATCACTCATACAATAATATGTTATTATAATTATGAAACAACCCTATTTAACCATCTATCCATTCTACGGAAAAAGAAATCACTGCGCGTGTGTACGTACGGAATACCGTCTCCACGCTGTGGTGTAATCTATTTTCCATCACCATCTTACTTGGATGGGTATAATGGTGAAAATAAAAAACTATATATGATTATTGTAAATTTTTATTGATTCTGAAATAGTATACATACGCTCCAATACAATTCCACGATCATGGGAACGATATCATCGCTCGTGCGTACGTACGGAATACCGTCTCCATGATGTGATGTGATTCGTTCTACATGATCTTTATTGCATAATGATTATATAAATTAATTGAATGAATAAATATGATATATAGTACACTAATACCATTCTGGAAATGAGGTATCTATAACCTAAAGATAATAATATAAATTTATTCGACAAAACACGCATAAGAACAAAAAGTAATAAACACCCAAATAACAAGTGGTAATGAAATATTATTAATAAGAAGCTCAGAATATGACCATATATGATATCATAACAATAAGTATGATTCTGTAATAAGTCAATAACATTATTTAAATCATTATACAGGAGGTTCAGACACTTACGAAGCAAATCAGACCTAAGGTAAGGGACAATCTCACAATCTCAATTTTTATCCGAGATTGTTTATACTTCGGAATTTACTGGGGAATATTTATCATCCACATCCATGTTTCCTCAATATATAATATTATTCAAATCCTCCTACAATTGTTTAAATCCAATTTTACCCTTTGGTGAGTTTTTAGTAAAAGATATGAAAGCAATCTTTTTTCATTTTTCGTACGAGGTACTTTTTGACTTATCTGAAAAAAGTACGAGAAGAATGTTTTTTTAACTTATACGGCATGAATGGATTTTTAAAACATTATTTCCAAGAACCTTCCTTTACATTTTTTCAAGATTATTTTTAGTCAACTTCTTTTAGTTTAATATTTTATGACATGTTAAGAAAGGAAAAATGTTTTTGAAGTAGAAAGGATATTTTCCTCATGAATGGAGTTCAAGAGTTTTATCAAAATTATTTTCTATCTAAGATAATATAGGGTTATGTTTCTATCCCTATTATTACATTGATTTGATTATGTTGTGATGGAAATATTTTTATGATTTCACGATGTTTATGATTCCCATTTTTATTACATGGGTTATGCTATGATGTACGGTTTATGATTTTGTGGAACACATAAGAATGGTATCATTATGAGATGGGTGGGACATATATATCTCTCTAATGCATTGGGTAAAGATTTTATATCTCATGAGATAGACATGGCTGGAACGGCAGGTTAAATTTGTTCAGTGAAACAGGACTGAAACGATGAGTGAACTCGGTTCAGAAATAGACTTTGTCCACTAAGATAGTCTTTGAAATGAGTCTTGACTACTAAGAAATGAATTTCTATGATTATGTGTGTATGCCACAAATCATCATGTTTTAAGTTATGATTATTGGGATTACATTTCACTTCAATGATTTATCTTATGTTATGATCTCTTTTACAGGGTAAGATTTTCAAAATGTTATGTTCTTATAAATAAGATATGTTTGATATTTCTTTAGTTTACCCTTACTGAGCATTTAAGCTCACCCTTTTGTATGTTTTCTTTTCCCCAAGTCAGGAAGAAGGATATTAAGTAGAATATGCCAAAAAGGGACTCTAGATATGATGAAATAAATGGGAGACAACGTAGATGATTTATGAACCAGTTGTTTATGTTTCCCAGTTTCTAAAGACACTATACATATATGGTTCTTTCATGGTTTTGTTATATATTGTAATAAGTATGCTTCAATTTTGAAGTAATAACCATGTATGTAAAGTATGGGTCATTATACCTAACTTATACAAATAAAACACACTAAACCAAACCCAGGTACATCCAAAACACTTCCGGATAGTTATTCGCTTTAATACAAATTGGTAACAAATCTACATGGGTCAACTTAACTTTTCACCTGTGGTGATATTACATATGGTGAATTGAAACAAAAATAGGAAGAAGAATGCCTCAGGTAATACCAAAACAAGGAAACCCAACTAGGTATATATGAGAAGAAATTTTACATATCTATTTGAAATAAAAAACTATGTTGAACCTTATAAACCTAAATATTTAAACGTGACACATCTAACAAGTCTTCATGTGACCATCCATCACCTCTATAATAACCTCCTACAAGGATGATGAAAACAGGTGAAATGGTAATGTTACATAATTCCCTTACCACTACCTAATTTTTGAAAACAATATCCATAAAATCTCAAAGATAATGGTCAGGGGAGAGTGAAAATACTAATAATATTTCACTAAAAATATATATAAGTTCTAATATCAATAAGGCACTACCTATATCATTAATAAAATAGTGTTTAAAATCATTTTAAGAAACTAAAATAACATTTTAAAATATCCAGTGGTTTTCACAAATATATACTATATTCACCCTATCCAATTATATTTCATGTCCATGAAACATAGTATGAAATAATAATGAAAACCATCCAAGGATTTTCCATAAGATAAGTGTGTTTTAAAATAACTAGTAAAATTCCATCATGTGATACGCTAATCATAAATGAAAAAACATACAATATGGGATCTAACCTATGGGAATATATTCTATACATAAAAGAAAATTCCCAATCAATTCCAAAGGAGGATCCAATTAATATAACCTATACTAGAATTAGACTCACCAAAGTGACATAAAATCTCTAATGGAATTATATACACAAAGAGTGATAGGTCTATTTCATGATTCACCCAAGGATACCCAATGTTTTAATTTTTTCAATATCCCTTTAAAACCCATTCTAGAAAATAATAAAACATTTTCCATTTAAAATACTTTCATCTTGTGGGATTGGAGACCCATTTTAAAACTATAACTACCTTTGAATCATTTCACCAAAAACTTGATGAAAAAAAGTCCTTTTTTAAATTAAAATCCCATTAAAAACATCTATCTCATCCAAATATTAAATTATAATGTTAAATTGTAAATTCATATTAAAAAATGAATTTAAAGGAATTTATATAAATTCATGAGTTAGAGTACTTTTATAGAGATACCTAACTCAATAATGGAGGTAACCTGGGCACCTTCCAAAATGAATATTAGAAAAAATAAGATCAGCCTCTGAATTACACAGTATGGGGGAAAACTACTGAGGATAATTATAAAAGAAAACATTATCACAATATTATTAGTATAAGATACCAATATTTTCTCTAAGACCAATGGAAGTAAATAAGTATAAATTATTTTTATGAGGGATAAGTTGTGAAACCGTATCAGATATCGAATGTTAAATAGAGTGACCTTGAAGGATATAGATCACCAAAAATTACACTGGGAGATCCTAGGGTATAAGGTGGAGGCCCTCACACCTAATGGATAGAGAATTGGGAATGAAGTGTGTTATAAACCATTAGACTCAAATATTTGATGTCATTAATCCCATATTCATTTCATGAATCTAAAGAGTTTCTTGTATAGTGAAAAATCTATGTCATTATATTAAATTATACCTATTGATGTTATAATGATGTAAAAATGATTCAAAACCTGAAAAAATTTCACACCCTGAATGAGATTCATGTCATATTCCTAGAATGAGATTCACATCATGTTCTCAGTTCCTGACATGAATGTGTCCTACATGCATGGCATAGTCTGGGTTTTAGAAAAAATCCCTAAACTAAATCGGATGCCATAAAAACCAAGACACAATCTCTTAACATTAAAATAGTTGTTCCTTTTTACATGGTATGTTACAGTGTCCCATTGATTAAATAAAATTTCTGGAAAATTTTTAAGAAGGATTTACACATTACACTACTTTTGGGAAATTATTATCATCATTAAATAGATAGAAAATCTGAACGGAATATTTAAAAAACAAAAGAAATTTGGTGATCATTTTAACATTATTTTGAATTCATATGGGATTATTATTTATCCTTTGTATAATTTTCATATTATAATATCTTACATTCATTTATTCCAATAGAACTCTATAAATAATTGTATTGGAAAACATGTTTTATACTAAAATGGTGGAATGAAGTTGGTGAAAAGAATATTTTTGGCCAAAAAATGTTTAACGATATAAAGATGAATAAGAGAAATATTCTGATCCATATTAAGGAAAAGGAAATATGAAAAAAAGAGCTATATAGATAATTGATGGAATGATTTTTAATTTCATGTGGGATATCATGTTTTTTAGAAATTACATCCATAGATGGGTGTTCAATTTTTTGACAAGAAATCAGCCTTATGTCATCTGTACAACTATTTTTTGGATATTCTAGAAAGAATTGGATGTTTCACCTACTATTTTTAAATTCTACCAATCCTCTATGAAGCATTTGATGTTTTCCAATTCTATTTGTTAAGGAATTACTTTCTAGAAATTAAACATGTTCTAATATTTGAGGAAATATAATTTTAAACTAATTTTTCTTACTCTGAAGAGCCAATATGTATTCTTGATAGTAGGTATCAATTTTCTCAAAATTAGATTACTCAATGGGACAATTTACATTATATTAATAAAAATTTAGATGGGAAAAAATGGGAAATTGAATATGTTTTTTGGAATAACGTCCCACATAAGTTTATGATGTGAAATTCTTGAAATTTTGAGGATGAAAAGATTAATGTATAGAAGAATATTACCCCTGAGATTCAAATATAGTAAGATTTTATTTCTAGTTAAATAATAACTTAATGAAATTTTATTTAAACAAGAACGTAATTAAAACCAAAATTACCAATTTGAAAAACAATTAATTTGATAAAATTAGTTCTTTTTTTCAATTCAAAATTTCATAATTTTCAAAGGGATACTTTTTGAGAAATTATAGAAATATTTTATTTTTGGGTGAACAGTGAAAAAAATAATGATTTTACAAAAACATTAAATTTTAAAATATTATAATCATGTATGAATGATATGAAATATTAAGAAACTACTTTTTGTAATAACTATATATTTAATAAGTAATACAATGAATAAAAAAATATGTTGAACCTAGAAGTATATTTTTAAACTTATGGAAATCTATGTAATTTTTTTGTTTGAATTAAAACTATTTTTAGTTATTCTTATTTAGTAACATATTTATAAAGATACATTTACATTTTTTATTTAAAAAAATGTGTCTTCTATAATTTTACCTATTCTAATTAATTCCATTGGAATCAACATTTAAATTTATTTTTATTTTCTAGACTCATTTTTTCACTTAAAAAGGAAACTATCTAGAAAAATAAATTTCATAAAATTTTCTAGGTCTTTTTTAAAATTAATTTCTTCCAATTATAAAAAAAAATTAAAATTTAGTTCATATTTCTAATCATCATTTCCAAATTTGGTAACGATAGAAAATTCTTTTTCCCATTATGAATACCAACATTGTTGAATATAAACATTTACAATGAAATGAGTTAATATGTGATATAATGTTAAAAACTAAAATTATAATGGTTAATATTACCAGAAAACATGTATAAATCCAATTTTACAGTTATATTTTAACCCTTTATCATCTCTTATTAACTAATTGTTTTCTTTTTATTTATTATTTTACCTCCTTAAAAACTCTCTTAACTATTGTGATATAATAAAATCAGTATATTTAGTATAATGAAATTTAATTATTTTTAATTTATAACCATTTTTTATCAACTTATACATCTAATGGATAATAAAATAAATCCCTCATGTGTATGTGTGGTCTACCAACTCAATGTAGTGGTATAATTCTTTTTTTCAGACAATCATTACATAAATGGTTATAAATATGAAACTAATAAATAAATATATATTATGTTTATGAAATAATTATTATAATGTAAATACAATATATCATTTACCTTCTTACCCTTCCATTGGATAAAAAATAATAACGTCTCTAGTGATTACATGTGGATTACCACCTCCCCAGGGTAATGTGATTCATTTTTCATGTCAGCCATTCATGAATGATTCTAAATATGAATATAATTGAAATATATTATATTTATATCATTAATAACAATATTTTTATAATGGAACCACGATAAATATCCAAGGAATGAAACTAATGAACTCAATCCTATAGGAAAGATGAAATAGATTACATTCAAAAATTATGGTTTTAATAATGATTTTTTAACAAACGAGTATTGAAATGTATTAAGTGGATCATATATGATATTAAAAGTCTATATATGGTTATTATATATGAGTATAATGAATTAAAATTTATTATACATGAGTTTAAAATGCCTTGTTTGCAAATTCAAACATGAGTAATGGATTTCAGTTATGATCACATATAATTTTAGGATTATTTATGATCAAATTTTAGTTTGTAGAATAATATAATATAATTATTTCAAACACATTTATTTTCATTTCTTCTAATTATTCTCAGGTTTCCAGGCTTATATTTTATTCTTCATTGGGTGTATCAATAATAAAATGTTAAGATACATGTAAGGTATTTTCTATTAAAAACATGTTATGATGTTTTCCATAGAACTCTTTTTATAACATGTCCATATTTTCTTTGAAATTTTTTCTGAATGTTTACACTATTTTATAAAATTTTGTTAAATTTATTATTATAGATTATTTACATTATATAATAAAATTAAAATAATTCCTCTCATCATTTTCAAAATAATTTACTTTGTAACAAAACTGTAAATAGAATATTATTGTTTACATACATAATGTCAACTATCTATCCCACTACCATGACTATTATTTTCTCTGAAGAATCCATTACATGGTTCTATGGTTATTTTAAAATAAAATAGTATTCTAAATATTATGGTAATTTTTATTTAATATGATTTCAAAATAAGACAGTATTATTTTCTAAAAGGAATACAATATTCAGGGTTGATTTATAACTCTATTATTACATGAGGTTAAAAAAGAAGTTATTTTTTATTTACTATTTCTATAAGGTTTTTTAATTGCTTGGTTTTACTACAAACCCTTCATTTATAATGAATCGGTGATCTTATATCATCAGTTACTGGTAATGTAGTATACCTTATTCTGAGATCATTCTATTTCTTTTGATCATGTTCTTCATCACTCCCCATTATTCATTAGACGTTATTTTTAACCTTCATTTCCATATTTTAAATATATGGACTTCATTTGAAATATTTTCAATTAAATTTATTATGTTTCAACCATGTACCATTTCTATATATGGAATAAATTTAATTAATATTGTTAGTTTTGTTATTTAATTTTCTCGGGAAATATTGAAAATCCATATTATTGATTCAATACAGATATATATTGACTTATAACGTATTTTTGGAATGAATTTTATTGATTTTTTAAAATATGAAGAATACGTAGGTATTTAATTTCATAGGTATGAATCTATTATATATAGTCCCATGATGAATCGATAGGTCTCATGGGATAGAATAGTATATATAAAATCTTATATATGTATCTGTATTACACATACCAATGTATTAATAATGATGTATTGGTTTAGAGGCCCTAGTTGAAGGATTTATGATATATTGGTTGAGATTACATTATCATAAATTAATTTAATTATAAATTTACTTTATTTAGAATTCATTTTCCATTATCAATTATATAACTATGTTGATATCATCCATGGATGTTCATTGATGTTAAGTTGTTTATTGAATGAAATGTGTTTTTATTGTCCATTATTCCATTAGATTATTCCTAATTTACTCATGATATCAATCATTGTACCTTAAACCTAGAGGTGATATGAGCTCATTATATAATTTTTTCCCTTTCCTTAGGATATGAAAAATGATATTTTGAATGATTTCATGATTGAATGAATTTTTCTTTTATAAGTTTTTATTTTCCTAATGTAATATGGGGTCATGTATATATTTCGTTTTCCCTGACATCAAAACTAATTGAGCATTCAGGGTCAGATACCATATATTTTAAAATGAATTTAATAATGAAAACCCCATCTCTCATATTCTAGAGACATGGTGGTACAAATCAACTTCATTTTTAATTATAAAATTTCATTACTATGGTAAAATTTAGTCACCGTAATAAAGTATAAAAATTATTAAAAGGATAAATTTTTGGGATGAGGATGTAAAAAATCATAAAAATATTTTAATAGGTGGATAAAATAATTATTAAACACTCATTATAATATCCTCACTAATTTTCATTTTTGTATCAATATTCATTCATAGAGAATTTCTTTTATATTAATAATTGTTTTTGTAGAAGACATCAACTCTTCTCATCATTAAAAGGAACCATACTCTTCCTCCCTTAGAGAAAAACATTCTATATACATTCTATAAAATAAATACCTAATTTATAACGCTCCCAATCATCTCTATAATTTTTGAGTCTCCAATCTCATGAAGGAGTCCCAAATCCCTTATTTTAAAGATGCTCCTTATGTTTTGATCCAAGTGATCAACATAAGTGTTATCTTTTTCATAATTATTATTCTGTAACTTTATCATTTACCTCCTATTAAATATAATTTATCAATACAGAATAAAATTTTTAACACCATTAATTTTTTATAAAAATTATATTATTACTACAAAACAACATGTTCATAATCATTCAATCAATATGAAATTTTTTTATTTTGGATGGTTTTAACACCTAAATTAATGATTCTATAAAATTGAAATCATTAAAAATTAACATAAATTAAATACTAATATTTTTATATACTAATTATTCATTTAATATTATTTTAATTATTTTTTAATTTCAATATATATAGATATATTTAGTAATGAAATAAATTCCTCTTAATGAATAGAATATGAAAAAATAATAGATTTTTAAGCATACCGTGTGATCTATAACCATAATATTTATCAAATGATAATTAGACTCATAAACTATACCAAATATGATAAATATTTTTATCATTATTAAGGTGATGAAACCACTATCATGGATCAAGGACTTCAATTTAACTAAAAAATTTGTGTAAAATGGAGTAGTTAATAGATGAATATCAATTTTAACAACAAAAAATTAATATATGGGTAATAATGAATTATAAGTTAATTTTATATGGTAAAATTACTATAAATAAGGTTATTTTAATTATAATAATGATTGTAAATTTTCTATACAAGGATTTATAATGTATTCAAATAATAAAATTAATAAGGTATGGGTTTTCTCATCTCAAATTTCTCTCATTAAGATATGTTATATATTAATAACATTATGTATATATATTTGTTATATAATTAAAATGGAATTAAATTCAAAATAATTATCATGAAATAAATGGTATTGTAAAATCCATCTCCTTTTTTGTTTTTAAAGTATTTTTATTCAAAAATTTCCAAATATGTAATTATTTTTTCCCAATGTCGCTTTAAAATATGGTTATTAGTTTTATATTCCAATCATGGTAAATTAATTTTTATTTATATTTAATATCAAATGAAAAATAATTTAATCTTCATAATTTTTTTGATTACGTTTCTTCTCTATATTTCACTTCTTTTTCACTAAAAGTAAACTGAAAGTATTCTTATAAATTGAATCGACCTCATCTCATCATTTTAGATGGAAATAATTCAATTCTATATAAAAATTATTTATATGATTTTATGAAACATAAAGTATATATTTTAATGAAAAAATAATATAATTTTATATTATCTTTTAAATTATTTAAAAATACTTTAATTGAACCATATTTGAACCATTTCTACACATGTTGTTTTCAGATGATTTTCACAATCATTAATAAATTGTAAATAGAAAATTGATGTTCAACATTTTTCTATATAAATACTCTCTTTTTCAATATTGTTTATAATTATTTAAGATAGTACCACCCTATTATTTATTATTTATTAAAATTCATTTATGCCACTATTTTTAGGAAAATATTTTTTATTGAAAAAAATATATCAATAGTAAAAGACATTTCAACTAATTTTTCTAAGTGATTTTATAATGTTATTATAAAAAAATATTTAATATATTTAAATATCCTTTATTATTTATTATATATTTTTAATGATTTGATATAATGATACCAAAACCCATATATCTCTATATTTCTGGTGATTCTGTCATATAAATATTTTACTCAAACTTGTTTCATTCTCACATGTTAATTTTTCTATAATTAAATTATTAATGTATTCAGGACCAGGTGGGAAACTTATGTATATTCTTTACATTTGTGAAAAAATAAAATGAAATTATATATACCTTCATCTAATTGGATAATGGTTATATAAAAAATCTTATTATTAATTGGTAATAATCCCAAACCTCTAAGGGAATCTATCCCTAAGTGACGAGTGGGGCTAGAATTGTACAACCCTTGAATAAAATTGATAATGAATTATATCTCATGGGATGACATGTAATGGATTATTGAATATACACAATATAGTATAGTTCTTTCTATACTATGTTAAGATAGTATTGGTAATGATCCTAGATATATGCAGTGATAATGAATGCTCATATATATTCAATATTCCCATACCTTTGTTATGATTCCATGGCTCATGATTATTGGCTCATTTTTTAAGACAAGTATTGATTATACCATATTGTATCCCAAAACCCATATACTTTGAACAATTATATATGATATATTTTTAATTTTCTTTAATTTTTAGATTTTATTTTCATAAACCATGATTATCTTCACATACCCACTTTTTTGACATACACTTACTTAGGATCTTTGGTTGTTATCTCCTCTGTTTAACTGAATTAATCGTCATAGCTACCCCTTTATTATACATCCATTAACATGGTTACAAATATTAGTATTATGTGTGATTTTTCTAAATGGGTATCATAAGAGAATAATATTTATGAAAAATATTGAAGACTTATAATAAAATAATAATATTATGTAGTTAATCTCTAAAGTAACTAAATAATTAGGTTCTAATATTGTGTGATCTTTTGATAAAAAATGTTTAAATTGTGGGTGTTATTAAAAATATATGTCTATTTTTCTTAGTTACTCTCACCTGGTGTAAAATAATGTTTAAATTTTTTTTTTCTAGCATTGAATTTGGGATTACTGGTTTAGGGACACTTAGTTGGTATCCGAGTGTAATTTATTTAATTTTAATAAAAAAATTTAAATAATAAGATCACATATCCTAAATAAAAAAAATATCAGACTAAAATTGATTTAAAATAAACCTAAAATATGATAGGTTAAAGTGATGGTATCATAATTAATGTTATTTTGTGATTTATTTTTTACTTTTATATGATTTATTTCTCCGATTATTTTTTTTCCACTCACGCTAACCACTTTAGTATTAGTTAAAATGGAAGAAATTATCATTAATTTGGGGTTTTGATTTGTGTGATAAGTATTTAAAACAAATTATTTGATCCTTGATCCATGATTTATTTCATATATTGGAAGGTTTATAACAAAATTAATTCATATCCCCAATTTCTAGAAATTTAATTATCATTCAAAACTCACAATGGTGTGATACTTTCATCCCATGTCTACATATCTTCTACGATTGTATTTTTTTAGAATATTATCTCTTTAAAACATTCAATTATCCATTTAGTAATAATATTTCATGATATTTTGGTCATTAATTGGATATCTCAAAACGATATCCTATATCAATTTCTAGTATTTAGAAGTCTCAATTTATCTTCCAAATAAACTTATAACAATCCATCACTTCTTGGATGACTATGAACTCCATATTGGAATCATATATATTATATGGATCTTAATACTCAATAATGAGTGTCGTTCATATCAAATGAGTGTTTATAAACTCTATTTTTTGGATATGTCTACTATTAAGGGAAAACAATTATCATAGTATTATCAGGGATTATGAGTGTGAAATCTCAATATTAATTAAATTGTGAGTCTTCCCATTATATTAAATTCCATAAAATATGATCCTATCTTAGAGATAACTAAAATTATGAAGAAAAAATTTAATTAAGTGGGGTACAATGTAACACCGTGGGATTTTATGATGACATTCCCTTTAAAATAAAACAATGTTTAATAGAAAATTTCACATGAAACACCAATCAAAAAATGGACCAAAATAAATTTTGTTAAATAAAAAATTTCAAGATAAACTTGAATTCATTATTAGAATAAAATATGAAACATAATAAAAAATTATTAGAAAAATAAATCCATAGGAAAATAAAAAAGCACGAAAATGAAATCCTTATCCACATGGATTTCGTTAAAGATCATATCAATTTTATAGATATTGAATGTTATGAAAACCTTTTAAATAAAATAATCATTTTGAGAATAATGTAAATGAATGGGATCGTATATTTTAAATATAAATTTAACTAAATATATTGGAATTTTATATGACACTTATATATATATATATATATATTCATTAGACATATGGTTATTGTGTATATAATCACGGGATATATGAAAGTTGGATATTTCAGCATAAATATACTCATATCCAATAGATACATTTTTGTTGTGTATTTACTGGTTGTTAACTAAAAAAATTAAATTCAAAATCACATTAAATTTTTTAAAAATAATAATTAATTAAAATATTTTATTATTAAAGTTGAAACATTAATCATTATATGTTAATTTTAAAGAACTAATTTTTATATTCAAATAAATATTCTAGTACGGATAGATTAATAAAATTGATTACTTCGATGAAAAATAATGTTACGTGATTAAATTCATTGAATTTTAAAATGGGATTAAATTTGAAAATATTATTTTCCTTATTTTGTTTATATTTTTAATGAAAATTTAAATAATAGTTATTTTAGAATGATATTAATGAAAAATTATATATGTATATATATATAATTATATAGTTTTCCACTCATCTGATGATTACTATTTTATAAAGAGAAAGAATATATAAATTTTTAGGATTAAAAATATATTTTCATTAAAAAATATTATTCAGTATACATTTATTATTTTTGTATTTATTTTTATAACAATTAGATATTAAATCCAATAAAATATATTTTAAATTTTTTATAAAAATAACCAAATTATCTAATAAGGTTAATTTTATTTTTATTCATTTAAATAATTTACCAAGGTATAATTTAGTCACTATGATTATGGTTAAAATATGGTTAAAGGGATATATTAAGGTATAATGTGACAAAATTTCCTAATTATTAATTTCATAACTTGTGTATGAGTGGTTTCCCCAAATCCATTTATCATATCTTCTCTAATTGTAAATGTTTGATCCACTTTCCTGGAATATCATATTTATTTTATATTATTGAATGGGTATTTAAAAAATATACAACCTCATCTCATCAATAATAATATTCCTCTTCTTCCCAAATCAAATCATATGTTTATTTGAAGTTAACATGTATAATTTCAAAAATAATCAACCTCCAAACCCTCTCTCAATTTTAGGAACCTGTATTCCCCTGAAAGATTATCAAATCCCTCATTTCCAAGAGTCTCTCTAAGAGATGGATAAGTTATTAAATAGAATTCTAATCTTATTATTGATCATTCATCTTTATCTTATTCAAATACCTATTTTATAATTTAATTTATCACATTCATAACATGATTTCAAAAACATTAAACTTATATAGCAGTGATATTATTAATATAAAATAACATATTCTTATTTATTTAATAATTTTAATGTAATCTAATTTAAGTCAGTTTTACCTCCGACATGAATGATGTTATAACATTTACATAATTAATCCATAAGATAACATAAATAATACAAATATTATATTCAAATTATTAATTCAAGTCATTTTCATAATTTCAAATTTTAATTATTCATATGAATCTTAATGTCTTATTTTTTTCATATAATCATTTTAAATATATCACTTAATATTTTAGGAGTAATGAAATTACACGGCATGAGATTCTAAAGCCCATTGATCTTGGAATTAATCTTTGAAAAATATTTAATATACTAATTTTCTACATGAAAAATTTTATATAAAAATTGGAATGAATCAAGAACAGTGTCTCTGATCCAAAATCGTAGGACACCTTTAAATCCAAGTCATGGTTTTTACCATAGTCAGGATATAACCTTAGAGATCATTGGAGGCTCGTGTTCAGTGTAGTTATAGGAGATATTTAAATAAATTAATTATTTAAAATAATTAATTTGATGGATTTTCCATGAAATTATTTTTCCTATAAATATACACTTATTAGGATATATGATGGTTATTAGCATAACCCTGAGGATCTAAAGGATATGTTGGTGGAGAGATTTGAGAATACAACTAATCCATATTGATAATTGGGGATCATCTTCCCCTTTATAACTTGTGGATCTCACCAAAGATAGGAATGTATGATCGATCTTCACCTATGATTTATAAAAATTGAGGTAGGATCCTTGATTTATGTAGATTCAACATATTTGTTTATCTCATGTCAAATTTTTATCAATTATACAAATAATAATTTATTTGTGCATCAACTTTTTATTTATTTGATGGTTGGTTTATGTGTTCATTGTTAACTATTTCCTATTCATTCATCAATTATAGGAAAAATGATCAAGACTGAAATTAAAAAAAAAAGGTTGAGGTTTGTTCCTCACATTTATTATTTATGGTTTTCTTCCTTGTTTCTTTTTTATTTCCTAAAATGAAATTTTGTTACTCCATGGTTTGATAAATACCATTTCTTTGATCATTGTGAGACTGTTCATCAATTCAACAGATTAATACCATGGGTATAGTTCTTGATCAATGGTGATATCAATTTGAGTTGATGGAGGATAGATAGAGGTGGACCATGATCAGACCACTAGATTTTGTTTTTTCGATGGACACACGATTGTGGATTGGTGTGGTGATGATTGGACTCAACGAACCATTTCCCATTTGTATAGAAGAATGGTTTCTAGAGAGGGGTGATAGTGAGGTCTGTCAATACAGATCCACCATTTTTGTGGAATTTTCAGAGGATCTAGAGGTGATGGTGGTGTCGGTGTATTTAGATGTGGAACCACTTGTTTATGAAAATCACATGGTACATATCATATAATCTTCATATACCCTCTATGTGGGCTCCCATGTATGTGATGCCAGTTTTTTATGGAAATTAAATATCAAACACCATGTGTAACCTATCACATGTTGTGTGACCCCTTGATAGAGGCTCATCGTGTACTCTACTATTACATAGAAATGTTCTTAGCTAGGAACATGGGAACTAGTAGAGTATACAGTCACAGATCGGTACTCATGCATGATGAGTACATGGACACAGCTAAATACACGGTCATGTCTAGAGTACATACAGAAGAACATGAGTATAGACTTGGTAAGGTCTATATTTATTAGTACAAAACATATACCATACGTACACATTGTTTAATACCAAGTAGGTGTTGTGGATCCCTTTCTCTATTTAGTATAAATCATGTTTAGTTGGGTGTGATGCCATGGTCCTTTCTTGTAATGGTACAGTGTGACATTACATCCTCGACATAGGATTTTGATCCTCTTTATGGGTGTAATATTGGATACAGTTTGGTAAATGACCATGTTGGACTAGGTTGGGATCTTATATCATTTCTGAGTGGGGTTCACGGTATTGACGTGGAAACCATGCATAGGGAAACAATCCCATATCGTGAAGGTAGATCCAATAGGGTTTTTGGAATCCCCCCATGGAGCTAGCTATGAACACCTACATTAATTATCAGATATTCTTAGATATAGTGGGTACTTATTAGGTGGGTACCAATTATCCTAAACTCTTGTATTAGTGTCACCAATGATAGTATGACTTATGGATTTTTAACATTCAGAATGACTATTACCTAGAAGCCTCGATCATTATCGTTTGGCTGGCTATATTAATTGATACCACATGAGACAGGTTGTCGGGTATGCTTATATCTTGGGTTTTTGTTAGTTTATTGTTATTATGAGATAAAATGTTGTGAATAATTGTGGTTAGTTATTTTAGGGTGTCTTATAGAGTATTTTTATACTCACCCCTTCGTGGTATGTTCCCATAAGTTTCATGTTCTATTCACACACCGAACCTTTTGACAGTGTCCTAGGAGGACATGGAGTAGACAGAGTGTATTTTAGGCTAGAAAGACCGAGGTGTTTTCTAGGTGGATGCATTAGATAGTGGTCCCATATTTATGAGTGGGGTGGACCCTCTATTGTTTCATGATTGGATTGTATTTGGTATATTTTATCATTTTCATCACTTTTTTCATACTCTAATGTGGGATAGATGTTGTGAAAGAATTTATGGTTCCATTCAATTTTTACATTTTCAATATAGTATAGTCTTGTAGATTTGTGTGTGTGTTTTTATAGGTACATAATAAAATTCCTCCCATGTATGTCTATTTCCAACCCATCACTTGTCTCCATCCCCTGGCCTATTTGAGGTGGGATTTGTAACACCAAAAGCATCCACAGTATGCTTTTTCTTAATAATTCGATAGTTTGAACTACATATAACACCGAGTTCGAGCACACCATGACCTTTCAAATAATCCATTTAAAAAGAAGTCATGAATAATATTAACCACATTTTGAATTTTATTTATATCCCATATAATTTTAACATTTATATTACATGTTTCTTAGACATAATATAAGGAGAAATTAAATTTTTCATATAAAAGATGTATTTTTTCAAAAAAAATGCAGTTTTCCACCTTCTAATAGAAAACCCTATATAAATCCAATATTTGAAACATTTATATTTTAAATTTTTAAAAATGAATTTATTTTTAGAATAGGTACATAAAAAAATTGGATAATTTTTCTGTGTGTTTCTGATAACTTGTATATTTTAATTAATAGTGAAAAATACTGCATTTTAATTCAAAACAGATTTTTCATCTAATTTATTTATATTGTTAGAGTATCCATTTAGTTAGTTTAAAAAATAATTATATTAATTTTTTACCATTTAATATAATTTCAGTCATTGAAAGTAATTTCACATTTAAATTTGATATAGAAACATAACAATCTCTTGATGTTTTTTACTTTTAAAAAACCATTTTTCTTATTTTAACAAGAAGGATTAATTTTAAATTAATTACTGAAACTTCTGTATTTGAAATTTGGAAAAATGGATCCAAATTTTTAATCATAAGGTTAAAATTGTTTAAATATATAAATTTTGTTTTTTTGGACATTATTTATATTCATTAGAGTCCTTGGGTTGATTTTTGGATTTCATGGAGCCACTTGGGTTTGATAATGACATGTTATAATAATTAATTTAAAGTAAAGAGAAATATAACACAAACATGTATCATTTAACAAAACAATTGTCATGTGGGATTATATAACTGATATCCTTGACTCTAAAGAGTCATTATAAATCTAAAAATATTCCCTACATCATGGTATGTTTTTTATTATTTTTAGATATTAAATAAATAAATTTATTTATGACACAATGATGATACAATGATTACATTATTAATGAATGATTTAAATAAATGATATTATAATTATTAAAATAAATATGAATTAAATTGTTTATTCTATAAAAAAAATTTGGATAAAATTGAAATTTTTGGGATGATTTAATTCTTTTTATTCTATGGAATCAACTTTTTATGACTATAAAAACTTTAATTACAAAATAATGTCAAAATTGACATAAATGAATTTTTAAAACAATCACTATTTTATTAAATGATATTATAGTGATGAAAATATAAGATATGGCCAACTAACATAGTTAGTGATAAAAATTTCATTAATGATATACTTAAAGTTCTCTTGGCATTTTATATTACCTATAATAACCATATAGTATAAAAATACAAGAATACATGGAAAGGGTTAACTTATTTAACTAATGTTTAGGGCCAAAAGATATGGTTAAATTCATGACATAAAATAGTCTAAAACCTATTGGTTGAGATGATTTAGACCCATCATCATCTTATACTCTAAATAAATCATTTTTCATCCATTATAAATCTATAATTAATTTATAATAAATTAATATTTCAATACATTCCTAAAGTGCCCCCCACCTCTCCTATAAAAGAGAACTTATTCTTCTCTTTTATTCACACCTCCATAGCCTTATGTCTCTACCAAACCCTATCCAAATATTCTCCAAAAATCCATCACATTATACTAGAGGCCATCCTTTGGGTAGAAAACCTACTTATGGAGTCATTTGGTGCAAATCCAAAGGAGACAGCTGAAGAATTGGTAATCATTTTATCCTTTCTTTGAAATTTATTTTCTTCTTCTACATAGTATTCCTAAGTTGTTAGAATTAAAAAATAATAAATTTATAGTCTACTATATTCTGATATTTTTTTATGACTATGGACCAACCATATTCCTCCTTTTACTGATCATATGAAAAAAATTAGGACCATATGTGAATATATATGGCTTACCGTCTCCACACTGTGGTGTGAACTGTTTCCCATCTATATTTTTTTCAATGTGTATAATGATGAATATAAATGACTTAAATAATAACTATTAAATGATATTATTTTATAAAATTCATATTCCATCAAATTTCATAACATTTAACCATTAATGAAATGATATCGTCGCTCATGCCTATATATAACTTACCGTCTCTATGACGCGATGAGAGTAATTTTCTACGTTCACCATCCAAGAGTGATTATAAATATATATATTAAGAATAAGTATGAAATATATAATAAAATAATTCTACTAGAATAATATATATATATGTGTGTGTGTGTGTGTGTGTTTGTGTGTGTGTGTGTAAATATATGTCATTCACTTACTTTCACTCAATATGATAAGAAAATGGAAACAACATTCATGTGTATGTACTGTCTAATATCTCCATAAACAGTATATTCCATTTCATATATCTATATATTATATATTTTTATATTAATAATATATATGATATATAAATCATGTTATAATGATCTATGTAATATGATCAATAATAACAAGTCAAAACCAAAGTGATAAAAAAATCGAGTATTGCCCAAAACATTGCATTAACTTGTAATTATTAATAAATGAGTAATAGAAAGTCAAAACCCAATTTTATATGATATAAAAAATATTATTATGAGTCTGGTTGAAATTAATAATATGTTTATAACCTTTATATAGAAGTTTCAGACACATAAATAGATTATCAAACTTATGTTAAGGATTAATTTCACAATCTCATTATTATTCAAAGTTGTTGATGCATAAGTATCTCCTGAGACATAATTATCATCCAATTCCATGTTTCTAAAAATGATTTCATTAACATGTTTTAGTATTTTCATATGGGTGTTTAATATCATTTTTACCCATGATTTACTTTTTATAAAACATTTTGAAGTGAATATTTTGATCATTTTTCAAAGGAGGCAATTTATTACCTCTTCGACCAAAAAAAGAAAGAATGACTTTTTTAAATTATACAGCGTGAGTTTATTTTTATGTCATTATGATCCCTAAATATTTTGAAGTTTCCCTTACAATATTATAAGTATTTTTTTCAAAATATATGTTTTCTTTTCTAATTTTGTGGATTTTAAAATATTTCAATGTAAAAAAGAAGATATTTCCCTCAAAGAGTTTAAATTATTTTTTTATATTACTTTCATCCATACCAACAACCTTTGTTGGATTTATGCTTGATTTAGGTAGATTTATTTTGATACAACCATCCTTATTTTATTGAATGGTTTATGATGTGTTTGACTATGGATGTTCTATTTTTATACCATTTATGGATTATAGTTTAAGTATTAAAAATTTGTATGTTAGTTTTAATAAAAAAAATTATGTTATGTTTCACTCTTTTCATATGAGGAGTGTATTGGAAATAGTCAGTGATGGGTGGGGACCACTATAAACCCTTGATGAATCACTAGGTCTCATTAGACAAACTTTATATGGAATTGACTGAGGCCTTTCCCATCTATTTTGAGATATGGATTTGGCCGAGGCCATTACCATTTATTTTTATATGTCTTAGCCAAGGGATCGATGGTATGTTTTAGATTTCTGACATTATGAATTCCCTCATTATGGGATTAGTTGTTGTTATTTCATGTTATTATTACACTAGAATAATATCCATGTAAAATTTTAAATGTAATTATTTTATTTATTATTTCCATATTGTGTTGAAGATTATGTTAAAAAGGAATGTGTTGTAGTCTTATAACTTTCCTTAAAAGTATATGCTCATTTATGATAGCTTCCTCTATATTTTTTATCCTTACTGAGCATCTGAGCTCACCCATTTCTTATGTATCATTTTTTCCTTTGATTTGAATAAGTACACTATGATTAACATGAAATGATATTCTAAGGGATAAACGATCTTTCAATTGGGATAATTTGTTGTTTTTTATTTCAAGTTTTAATATAAAATGTATGTTTGTAACTAGTATTTATAGGAATACTAAATTGATCGGTCCTTTTAGACTTTATTACTTGTAATCATGAAAATGTATTAAAATAATGGATCGGCTCCAAGTTTCTAGGGTCAGGACATTATGCTTGGTATCAGAGGAAGTTTAGTAATAACCATGTAAATTAGATTTAGAAGGCTTAGATTATGGATTATAACCCTAGGATAGAATTTTAGAATAAGTACAGAATAAAATCCTAGAATTCTGTTTATATAGATATTATGTAGGTATTCCTAGAAAATATATACATGTCTGGATACTACATGTGGACGCAATTTTGGCATAGATGTACCTTGGGAAGAAAACTCTAACTATGTGTTCCTAGATTGACTCGGGGTAACCTGGTACATTACAATGTGCCTTACTGTGCACCTAGTTTGACACTCCCATAGTAAATGCATAGGATTATTAATATTTTCATTAAAAACCATTATGAATGATTTATGAGTAATGATGTCACCAAAGAAACCTTTTTTCTAATTAGGGATTTGATATGCATAAATGTTTCAATTTATGTTATGTATTTCATAAGTTTGAAATTATGCATTATGATTCATAACCTTATGTAGTATATGCCATTGTTTAGAAATGGAATCTAATGGAAGAAATGTAAATCATATAATTTCATGTAATCCATCTAGGGATTTACCTCTTATGCCATATAACTATAGTGGATCTAGAGATAAAACTACTGTTGAACAACTTATAACTTTATTGGGATAGCTAACTCAAGTTATGATTAATAACCTTACCCACATAGACCACCCAGATTTATAATGTAGAGAATTAATGTTAGATCACTTCATGATATAACAACCTCCAACATTAAATAGGACTACACATCCATTTGTAGTTGAGAAATGGACATGTTCTTTAGAGAAAAAAGTTCTTTCTTTGGGAAGTAATGAAATAGAAAATGATTTCTTGTCATTTTATCATCTCTTAAGAGATGTGGATCCATGGTGGTCGTTAATTAAAAACATTAAGGATAGTGAACAAGTATAAAAAATGGAATGGATAGAGTTTAAATAAATTTTCTTAGAAAAATACTATCCTAATGAACAATGATCTCATATACAGAGATAGTTTTTAAGTCTAAGGAATAAGGAGGATGATAATGTTGCAAAGCAAGAAACTAACTTCACAATCTTAGAAAGGAATGCTAAAGACAAAATACATACACCAAGAAGTGATATTGATTGATTCTTTTATTGGATAAAATCATTCCTCAAATGGGAACTAGTCTCCCAACCATTCTCATCATATGAATACATAATATCATGTGTTATCAAGATAGAGAAATAATTTTCTAAGTATTATAAATTTGAATAGAAACAAAAAGAAGAATAAAATGTTAGAGAAAGAGAAAAATAATGGGAATAAGGGAAATAAGGATATTCCAACATGTGACAATTGTGGGAAAAAACACCTTACTGCCAGCTTAAAAGAAATAGGAGTTCACTTCAAGTGTTGTGAGAATGGTCATCATGCTTGTTATTGTAAGGGAGTGAAATAAGTTGTAAATGTGAAATGATATAATTTTAATGAAATTGGAAATTATGAAAATTATATTCCAGAGCATCAAGGAAATATGGCTCAAAAAAATAAAATAGATCAAGTTCAAACATATGATGTTACTACAGTAAAAGTGGAATAATTAATTTATTTATGTTTTTGGATTCAAGAATTATGTTATTGTTTTTTGGTTATTAAAATACTGTGATATATAATTATTGTAGTACAGTACTTATTATTGAAGGTTATATAATCAGGAATTATTTAATTAATTCTTTTGAGGTTATAAAATTATTTTCCAACAAGAGATACATTACGTTGTTTGGTGAATTTGATGTTCTAAATGATTTTGGAAATTTAGAGAATTTTTTGCTATGAATTTGGACAAGAGTAGTTTGGAAAATTATTAATAATGGAATGGATTAAGTTAAACATTGGTTGAATTTCATAGGTTAGCATTATTCCTTTCATTAAATGTTTATAGGATTAATAAAATTCTCAGTTTACTTATGATTTATCAAAATTTCTTAGGGTGTAAAAAAATATTTTTCAACATTCATTTTCTAGGTTCAAGGGATGAAGTGAAAAGAGATTGAAGCTCAAAAAAAGGATGAGAATATGTTTATGACATGGAAATAAAGAAATTAAATTATTTCCTAATAATTCTACATATGTAACGGATCTTGAAGCCAAAAATTTTATCCAAGTAAATTTTCTAATGAATCAAATGATCCCTTAGATCATTGCATTTTTTCTAGCTTTGTGAATTCAAACATTATCCTTATCATGTTCTCTATCACTCTCCATTAAAACATGATCATTATTTTTTTCTTCGATATATATATTTTCCTACATGGAAACCAAGTATATGTTATCTCTGATGACCTTAAAAATTCCAATTATTTATTTTAAAATATAAGTCCATTAATCAATTTTCGATGTGGGGTTTCAATATTTTTATTATTAAAAGTAAAACCCATAGTTTTCAATTCCAAGTTTAAATTATGATGATGAAATTTATTTAAGTTTGTGATAATGTAACACCCCAAGTTTCCATGGTATTATTCTTCGTAACAATTCAATAGCATGCACTACACGCAATACTAAGTCTGAGCACACCATGACCAATCCAATAAGACATTTAAAAAGATTTTTCTAATAGTATTCATCAACTATTGAATTTTAAATATATCCCATATAATTTTAACATTCATATTATGTGTTTCACATACATAATATAAAGAAAAAATTCAATTTTTTAGATAAAAGAAGTTTTTTCCAAAAAATGCAGGTTTTCAGCCTTTTAATCGAAAAACCTATTTAAATCTCATATTTGGAAATTTTATATATTCAATTTGACAAAATAAAAATTTTATTTAGATTCAGGACATAAAAATTTAGTTCAGATAAACTTTTTTCTTTTCCTGATAACTTTAAAATTTTAATAAATAGTGAAAAATACTGCATTTTAATTCCAAACAGTTTTTTTATCTAATTTATTTATATTGATAGATTATCCCTTTAGTTAGTTGTAAATTATAATTATATTATGTTTTTATCATTTAATATATTTTATTTAATTGAATGTAATTTCACATTAAAATTTGTTATAAACATGTATCAATCTTTTGATGGTTTTTACCTTTAAAACCCATTTTTCTCGTTTGGACATAGGTATTATTTTTAAATTAATTGCTACAAATTATGTGTTTTTAATTTTGGAAAAATGGATTCTTTATTTCGAATCATAGAGTTCAAATTTTGTAAATAATTACCTTTTATTTTTTGACATTATGAATAGTAACTTCAATAATTATTTTTATTTTTCATGGTTAAAGGGTGAATTAGGTAAATAAGGGTAAAAATTAATGTTATAATAAAATAAAAATACTCCATCACGTATCCTAATCATATTTTATGAGATAATTCCGACCATGATCATACTTGGGTCGATTTTAGGACCCCATGGAGCCACTTGGGTGTTATAATGACATGTTAGAATAAGAAATTTAAAGTAAATTGAAATATAACACAAACATGTATCTTTTACTAAAACAAATTTCATGGGAGGTTATATAATTGATCTCTTTGACTATAAATATTTTTTAGAAATCAAAAAATATTTACTACATCATGGTATTTTATTTATAATTTTTAGACATTAAATAAATAAATTTTTTATGGCACAATGATGTCATAGTGATTACCTTATTAATGAGTGAATTAAATAAATGATATTATAATTATTAAAATAAATTTCATTTAAAATTTTTCATGTCATACACAAGATATTTAAATAAAATTGACAATTTAGTGATTCTTTAATCCTTTTTTCTAAGGAATCATGTTTTTATGACATTATCAAAAATCAATTACTATATAGTGTCAAAATGGATATAAATGAATTTTTAAAATAAAACGAATTTTATTAAGTGATATAATATTCATAAAAATATAATATTCTTCCAACTGACTTATATAGTTTTAAAATTTTCATTAATGTTCCACTTGAGGTTCTTTTGAAATTCTAAAGTGATTATATTAACCATATATTATAAAAATACAAGAAGACATGGTAAGAGTTAACTTATTTAACTAAGGGTTAAAGTCAAAATATAAAGTTAAATTCCTGAGCTCAACTTTTATAAAACCAATTTCATGATAGTGTTTCTACCTATCCTCATATTAAACTCGAAATATATCACTTTTGATCCATTAAACATCTAAAATTAATTTTCAATAAACTATTATATCAAGACTCCCTAAAGGTACCATTCACCTCTCCTATAAAAGGGAACATCTCCTTCTCTATTATTCACACCTCCAAATCTCTTTGCCTCACCCAATCCCTGACTAAAAATCCTCCAAAATTCACTCAATTCCTCTTATAGGCCGCCCTTTGTGTATAAAACCAACATAAAGAGTCCTTTTGTGAAAATAAAAAGGAGACACCTGGAGAAGAGGTAATCATTTTTTCCCATATTTCAATGTTCTTTTCTTCTTCTAATTACTATTCCTAAGTTGTTAGTATAATAAACTAATAACTCGTGCATATAAAATATTTTAATATATTTTTATTAATATGTTAGAACCATATTTTTCCTTTTACCCATCCCATGAAAATCAAAATCACCATGCCTGCATACATTGGGCTTAACGTATTCCCACTGTGGTGTAAACTGTTTTTCATCTATAATTTATTTAGACATGTATAATGGTTAATATAAATGACTTAAATAATAAATATAACATGATATTATTTATTTAAAATTATTATTAGATCAAATTACATACCATTTAACCATTATGGAAATGATATTGTCGCTCCTACGTATGTACGACTTACATTCTCCATGACGCCATGAGATTCATCTTCCACATTCACCATCAAAGAATGATTATAAAAATATATATTAAAAATAATTATGAAATATATGGAATAATAATTATAATTGAATTATATATATATATATTTATGTACAAATATTTCATTCACTTACTTCCACTCTATATGATATGAAAATGGAAACTGGATTCTTCCATACGTAAAACCTACGCTCTCCATGAATAGTGTGTCTCATTTCATATATCTATCTATTATATATTTTTATATTCTGAATATATTTTCTATATATATCATTTTATCATTATGTTAGTTATACAATCAAAAATAAAAAGTAAAAACACATGTGATAAAGAAAGTGATTATTACTTGAACTGTTGCATTAACATGGAATTATTAATAAATGAGTAATTAAAAGTCATACAATGGTAATATTTGATATCATAAATATTATTACGAGTCTGGTAAAAGTTAATAGTTTGTTCAAAACCTTTATACAGGATTTTAGGATACATATGGAGTGTATAAAACTTAATTTAAGGGTTAATTTACTATCTAATTATTATTCAAGGTTGTTGATGTGTAAGTATCTACTAGGACATCTTTATCATCCAATTCCACGTTTCTAAAAGTGGTTTCATAAAATGTTTTACTATTATACTATGGATGTTTAAAGTATTTTTACCCATGTATTAAATTTTATAAAAAAATTTAATGGAATCTTTCAATCGTGTTCCAAAAAAGGTACTTTATTACCTTTTAAAAAAATAAGGAAAGAATGTTTTTTTAACTTATACGGTTTGAGCAGCATTTTTTCACCGTCATGATGACTAAATATATTTAATCTACCCATAGAGGATTATAAGCATATTTTAAAAAAATGTTTTCTTTTATAATTTTGTGTCTTTTAAAATATTTCAAAGTTAATAAAGGATATTCCACTAAATGATTTTTAATTATTTTGTAATATTATTTTCATCCATGCAAACATCCTTTGTGGGTTTTTGCTTGATTGAGGTTGATTTATAATGATACAATAATCCTTATTTTATTTAATGGTTTATGATATGTTTGACTATGGATGTTCTATTTTATACCATTCATGGCTTATAGTTCAAGTATTAACATTTCGAATGTTAGTTTTAATACGAATGTTTATGTTATGTTTCACCCATTTCATTTACGGAGTTAATTAGACTTAGTATATGGGATGAGGGACCCTCTATAGCCCCTCTATGCATCGGTAGGTCTCATGGGACAAACTTGATATGGACTTCGTTGAGGCCTTTCCCATTTATTTTCATATGTGGATTTGGTCGAGTCCATAACCATTTACTTTCAGATGTCTTGGTCGAGGCCTCAACGGTTTGTTTTAGATGTCTAAAATTATACATTCCCTCATTATGAGATTATTTATTGATATTTCTTGTCATTATTATACTAATAGAATATCTATGTGAAATTTTAAATGGAATTATTTGATTTATTCTTTCCATATTGTGCTGAAGATTATGTTAAAAATTCATCTGTTTCTATTTTATACCATGCCACAAAAGATTATGATTATTTATAATAGCATCATCTATATTTTTAATCCTTACTGAGCATATGATCTCAAACCTTTATTAAGTATCATTTTTCCCCAAGATGTGAATAAGTACATTATTATTGACATTCAATAATAGTCTAAGGGATATAAGAGCTTTCAAAGGTGATAATAGGTTGTTTTTTATTTCAAGTAGTAATGTAAAACATCTATATTTATCTAGTATTTCCAATAATACTAAACTAATCATTATTTGGGGCATGATTCCTTGTAATCATTCCAATTTATTAAAATAATTCATCAGCTCTAGGTTTTTAGGGTCGGGGTGTTACAGGCTTGGGGTTAAAGCGGCTCTTAGTTCTACTAGCCATGTGGGAACCAGTGGGTTGGGTTGTTTCAAATTAGTATCAGAGGATTATATTCTATCCTTGGACTAGAGTCTATGATATTGGTTTGGGAACTAAGTACACAATGTCAATGTGTTTTGATTTTATCCCTTTGGACATGGTTTTCCTTGTTGGTGTGGAGTATGATGTATCCATTCCCTAGGTCTCTAATAACTTACTTGTTAACACAATACATATTGGAACTAGTTTTAGGTAAAATGTTGGTAAATGTATCATATAATAATCGGTTGTGGCTTCCATGTACTTCTTGTGTCATCTCCAAATATATAATCTTTGACTGTAGTATATATTTATATAATTCAGGATGTCTCCATAATGACATCCATCTAGGATTTTGAGACAGTTTTATAAAGATGACAAGTTGAAAATGAGGCCTTAATCTAGATACCCACTCATGAGGTGTTTCCTCTATAGAGGAACAGAATCGTGATACCACCTATTGAGTAGTTCATATATCCTTCACTGCATCTAATGGATAATGGGGGACATAATATGTAGTATTTGGATCTATAAGTTTAGGATAATGATGCACAGATTCTTGGGGTTTTACATAAGTTCCAGTGATAAATACCAGTTAGGTTTTGCAGTGAAACAGAACCTTGGGAAATAAAATATTGTCTTGATGTGATGGGTTGGGTTTTTCATCTTGAGTGGACCCCCAAATTATATGACAGTTTCACATGAAATTATTCTCTTATGTTCTATGGAATTTGGATCTACTGATATCGGAGGATGATTCACCTGTACACTATGTGCATTGTGATTTGTAGAGTAAAATGTCTCCCATGCCTTTATGGTGAGCCAGAATCCATTTTAGGTGATAGAGGATTTTCTCAAGCCTGTGGTGTGACTATCTATATCAGTTAGTATCCTTAATCAATGGTGTCCTATGTGGTGAGACTTCTCCAAGGAGGCATTATATTTCATTAGATCCTTTTTTGGTGATGTTTGACATGTCGTCGAACGCACGATGAAGAGGGAAACTTCCTCGTCAAGAATTGTTCTTGTGATGTAGTCTAAAATTTTTTGGGTGATTCAGTGCCTCCCATATAAGATAGTGTTGGGACATGGAAGACAATTTCCTTTAACTTGCATGTATGAGTTTTTTGGGGTTCTAATATGTTAGAGGAATACCTTGTTTATGGGTAGAGGTGTGAAAATGTAAGGATGTCTTTGGGAAATAGAAGCTTCTAACTCATAGGCTTTGGTTGTGGTTCAATGTATGATAGGTATCTTATATTCTATTTATATAGTTTTAGTACATGGTTATAAGTCACATTTACCTAAAAAATATTCCTAGATCAAGTCATATTGATACCAATGGATAATTTTCTCTTGACCCTTATGATGGAGGCTCTTTCTAGGAGGATCATTGATTTCACAGTTTTACTAACTATGTGATGAGACTCTGTGATGATAGATCATCAGATGGACTATATTTATAGAAATGATTAGGTTGTGTGATGTTTCCTTCGGGATGGACCAATTTCTAATAGTATTTTGATAAATGGTTGTTAAATTTTGATTTATTTGTACCGAAACTAGTGGGAATTTGTTTTCCTTCATTTGTGATAAGGAATACTAGATATATTAAGAATATTTAATGTGTAGGAGGATATATCCACTTTATTATTTGGATAGTGTAACCCATGGAGTAGTGGATTCTATGTTCTTTTAGTTCCTGTGATGTGGGAGAGGTACAAGGACATCTTCCCTGAGGATGTTCTAGTATTACCTTTATATTGAGAGTTTGTTTTATGTATTATATTAAACCTAGAACAACATGATATTTTTTCTATCATATCAAATTACCACATATATTTTTACAATATAAGAGTGTTTTATTGGGCATAAAGAGGTAATAATTCATAATAACTACGTTTCTTTCATGGGAAACCACTTTTACCCCATAGAGGGTGGATGAGATGTTGAGGTTATGTTTGGGTTGATGTAACTTGAACTAGAGGACTATTAGAGAGGAGTTTCAACTATAGAGAATCAACGACTTCTTCATGTAGTTCTTAGTGGGGAAGTGGTTTTGGGAGTATGAACTTAGGAAATGGTATCAATAGATCCATTTTTGAGTATAGGATGTACCAATCATGGCTTCATAGATCAACTATGATTTCTTTGAGTTCATGGTGAAACCCTTAAAGGTGATAAATTCCCTAATAGAGTTTTAGGACATATGAAGTGGACCCTTATAACTTCTTGGATTGGTTATTGGTATTCTCTTGTAGTTAAATGCTTGTTTACTCAATATCTACATAGAATCACACAAGACACTCCATGATGGCTTAAGAAACACTCAATGAGAACTAGACTTATGGGATGCTCTCAAAGTGTCATTACTAGATTTTGAAGGAACATTTTTGGAGACACATTATCTAAGATGATGGTGTAGTAGTGGACCCAACCAAGGTCAACATGGAGTTATCTTGGGATCCACCTAAGAGCATGACTATTGTTTCGATATTTCTTGGGTTATAATGCTTCTAAAAGTTTTTTCCCCAAATTTATATAGGATATCAACACATTTGACTACTTTGACCTAGAAAGGGAATCTTTTAGTTTGGATTTATAGGTTCCATCATGATTTAAAGGAGTTCAAGAAGAGGTTGACAAGTTCACCCATATTAAGATTACCAGATGAGGGTGTTGAGTGCATAGGGTTCTATGAAACCTCAAAGTTCATGATTGGTTGTGTAATGAGGTAGAGGAAGGTTTTGATTACTGATGTTTCTTAGTTTTTTAACTCACATGAGAAGAACTACATGACCTAGATCATTAGTCAGTAGTGTTTGTCTTCTCCTTCAATATAGGGAGACACTACCATATGGGTGAGTGGTTTTTCATCTACTCTGACCGTAAGAGTCTCATGTATATATTCTCATAGAATGACCTTAACATGAGACATATTTAGTGGATAGAGTTCCTCTAGGACCATGAATTCAGGATTGTTTATAATCATGGGAAGGGGAATGTACTGGTAGATGATCTCAATAAGAGATCTTGTTCTCAGTTTTTGGATGATGAATTGTAATAGGTAACTTCATTGTAGTTTTAATTAGTGGGAAAGGATGGTTCATCATATCATCATTCAAAAATTGTTATTACAACACTTTTAAAGTGTTTTATGGAAGATCAACATGGAGATACCGACTATGAGATCTTCCATACTCAGATACCTACTAGAAGATCTATTGATGTATTTTCTGATGATGTGGAGTAGGTTATCATTTTTTGAGGATGGAAGATAGTACCAGTGATATTCAGGGAGGATTGGATGAGGGATTATCATACACCCCCTTGGTGGTACAAATATGGTTGGAAAAGTTGTACCAGGACCCAGGGTGTTACTTCTGTTGTCTAGGGATGAACAATTTAGTAGTATAGTTTGTCTCTTGATTCCTCACTTGTTAGTGGGTAAAGGATGAGCACCATGTTCCAACATGTTTAGCTCAGTTCCTTGAGGTTCCATAGTGTAATTGGTATGGGATATCCATGGACTTCGTAAAAGGGTTAAAACATATATCTGAAGGACATGATTCCATCTCGGTGATCATTGATCAAATCACCAGGTCATCCCACATCCTAGTTATTCAAGAGAACAATTCAATAGAGATATTGGGAAGCCATTTTGTGTGGGATATTTTCCAACTCCATGGAGTTCCTTTGATGTACATTTATATCATTATGATCTCCTTATTTCATGAATATGAAGAGTATTTTACAAGACCTTTTGGAATTATTTTCATTTGAGCATGTAGTTTCACCCACAAATATATGGATGGACTAAGTATACCATTCGGGTTCTAGAGGATATGTTTTGAGCATACATGTTGGAATTTTGGTTAAATTTTGATGGACCGCCTTCCCTTGGTAGAGGATAAAAGCAACAATAGCTACCATTCTACCATTGGTATGTCACCATTCGAGGACTTATATAGGTTGTAATACAGGAAAAATATTTTTTGGACTATTCTAGGTGAGTTAACACATATGTGCCTAGATATAGTACAATCTATGACTGAAATGGTTCAGAACATCCTTGAGTGGATAAGGTCCTCACAAATCCATCATAATTCCTGTGCAGACTGATGATGGAGCCCTTGGGAGTTTAAGGGGGGATACCATCAGTTCTTGAATGACTCACAATGCTAAGGATTATGGATATTTATCTGAGGCAACAAGATATCTTAGATATTTATTTATCCATTAATGATACTATGTTTATATAATGAGGTTTCATACTATTCAGATCTACCACTGTAGTTGGACCATGTAAATGATTTCTTACATGTGTTACAGTTGAGGAGGTATATGCATATCTCATCACATGTTAAAGACTGTGGAATGTTATAAATTGAGGATGGATATACCATTTTAGATTATGTTATAGATATAAAGTATAGGAAATATATGACCCTCTATGTGTGAGTGATTACTTTGGTGCATGTGTCTGGTGGTAGCACAAGAATCTTCAGGAAATCACATAGGAGTGGGAGAATCAAATTCTATCTCTGTCCCCACAACTTTTTGAGTATTATTTCTTCATTTAAAGATGAAAATATCTACAGTGGGGAGAATTTAATGATCTTATATTCATGTAATGCTTTTAAATATATCTAGTAATATTTTTGGGGTTAGAAACATATGTGGTGTGAGATTATGAGACCCAATGAGCCAAGAATTGATATTTTAAAAATATTTGATATTATAAAACTGAGTGTCATAATTTTTCTAGAAAAAAATATAAATAATTCCATAATGATGTCTCATATTAGAAATCATAGGCCACCATTGAGTCTAGAGAGCATGTTTTACCCTCTAAAATACATAACTTGGTGTATATTATATGGTTGGGTGGGGCATAGTTGTGGGAAATTGTTTAGTAAATTCATTATGTAAAATATTTTATTTATGTTATTTTACATGACTTAAGTTTTCATACAAATATATGTCTATGAGGAGTTCTCAAGGTTATTATAATAAACATTTAGATCTTTATTATTTGTCAGAGGAGAGATTATAGAATACAATGGATCACGATCAATAATTAGGGAACGTCTTTTCCATCACATATTGTGGATCTCACCAAAGATAGAAAAGTGTAATTGTTCTTCATAAAAAATGACCCAATCAAGGTAATATGTTTTATTTTTGTGGATTCATCAATTTTATTTATCTCATGTCAAATGTAGATCAATCCCACAGTAAATAGTTGATTCATTTATTGATGGTGGATTTATTATATGGCTAATTTTTTTATTGTTGTTGATTATTTTCTATTTATAATTCAATTATATGATGTCGGATTGAGAACACAATGAACATTGCTTGAGGTTCATTCCTTGTGTTTATTTTATATATATTTCTCCCATGTTTCATCACAAATTCCTCATGGGAAATTTTTTTGGACCATAATTTAATTAACATCGAGTATTTGATCATTGTGAGACCATTCATTAGTGAATCAAATCAATATTTTTGGTGTGTTTTACAATTTAGGGTGTGATTGTGGTGAAATGATAGAGGAAAACTAGAGGTAGATTTGGATTGAACTAAAATATTCCATTTTCCCAATGGATAAGTGGTGACCACTTGGTGTCACAATAGTTCAGATCGATAGTCCGATTTAAAAGTGGATAAAATCATGGTTATATATTAGAAGAGACATCAGAGGGTAGTCAACATATTTCCACCATTTTTTACAGGATTCATAGTAGATTAGAAATCAATATTGGAATGGGTGTATGCAAGGAATGAACTATATGTTTATGAAAATCCCATGGTACACATATTGTAATCTGGAGTTACATTAAATATGGGATCCTATAGTTACAAAACTATGGTTTCCATGGAAATTAAAAACAAAAAACTATGTGACACCTATCTTTCACTATGTAACCCATTTATTGTGGATTGGTGTGTAAAATGGTATTAAAGGTAAAGATAAATAGCCAGGACCACTTGAATGGGTAGAATACATGGGAAGTACCTAGTACTAGGACAAGGATAGGCACAAAAACATATCTAGATACATAGTCGTGTCTAAATTACACATGCATATAATGAATAACATGTGTCTAGACATGGGAAGGATCATATATAGTGGTACATTTCTTGTACGTTGTGTACACACCATGTACTACCACATATATGACTTGGATCACTAGAGTATATAACAAGTTCAGTTGAGGATGATTATTGTCCCTTTTCCATTAGTGAATAGTGTTTCATTTTATCCTCTTCATAGTATTTTTATCATATCTTTAGGTGAAGTATTGGATAAGGTTTTTTCATCCCCTAGTGGGACCAAGTTGGGATCCTATATCATTCCTATGTGGGGCTCATAGTATCAGTGTCGTCACCATGCATAGGGAATCAATCCCATATCTAGTAGGACAATACAGTTGTGTCTATTGTGTCCCCTAGTGTCCTTGGGTGTGATCCCCTCATTGGTTTATTATATACTTTGAGATTCAGTGAGTACTTCATGGGAAGGTTAAAATGATCATGACCTCTTAGATGAGTTTCACTTGTGATTTCATGTGTCCTAGAGTGAGTACACCTATGAGGATAGTTAAATTTAAACAGCAAGAAACATCCTGTGGATGGAAGTATTAGTTGAGTCCACTTGAGGCCGACTGTATGTTATGATTATATCTATGTTTTTTATTACTTTTTTCATCTTAGTACTCTTTATGCATTATACTTAGTTATTACAGGGTTCCCTGTTGGATATTTTTGTACTCAAAATTACATAGGATCTCCCCACACGTGTCATCTCTTGTACAGATAACATCCATTTTTACAGATTTCTATAATGATAGGGATTACGAGGAGGATATTTTGGGCTATAAAAACTGAGATTTTTTATAGATGGTTTCATTTGATAGTTTTTCTATCATTCTTGGTAGTTTGGACTCACTTTGTTTTATTCATGGGATTTTATTTGTCCCCTTTCATCACTTTCAGTACTTTTTGTATACTCTGATGTGAGATAGATTTTGTGCATGCATTTATGATAGTATTAATTTATTACTTTCTCAATATAGAATGGTCATGGAGATGTGTGGGTGTGTGTGTGTCTGTGTGTATGTACATTAAGATGTTCAATCCCACGTATGGGTTATACCTACTCAATTTTGATTATAAGCCCCTCAAAATTTAGTGTTTGGTATGGGTTTATAATGGATTTTCCCTCCACTTACTAAGAGGACCCTACTGGGATAGTTCATTACTTGAATATTCATTAAATATTTCTTTTTTATTCCATAAAACTATAAAAAAAATTAAGATTCTTAAGCATTACATGTGAACAGTTATTTTATGATACATGAAATTAAAATTTCCATCCTTAAATATATCAAACACAACTTATATATCTTTTTAAATATTCAATATGTGATGAATACATGCTCATGATCCATGGAACAGAACCACCAAACTAAAACATTCATGTAATACAAAACATTTAACGCCTAAATATTAATTTTAACAATAAAATATCAATATATAAATAATAAGGAATTTGAAATTAGTATTATTTGAAATATATTTGAATAATGTTCTTACTCACAAGAATAATTGAGCTTAGTTTATAGTTGATATAGTTAGAATGCATATGACCAAGTGAAAGCCTAGGGTAATTGTTTTCTCATCTCAATATTCTCTCATTATGATATGTTCTATTTTTACCACCATCATTGTTTATGCAGTGTATATACATCCCATGGATGAACATGTATCATAATTAAAATAAAATTAATTTAATTATATAGTCCATTTTAGGCTATATTTTTAAAGTAATGTTGACTCAAAAGTAACCAATAAAGTAATTGTTTATTTTACAATCTCACATTAAAATTGAAGTTTTTTTATAAACCTACATTGGGATAAATTTATTTCGATTTCCATATAAAACCAAAAATATAATAATCTTATATGGTTATATTCTATGGTTTACATTTCCCTTTTCCCTTCCACTTTATTTGGTTTCAAAATCAATTGTGTGGATGTTTGCAAATGGAGCTGGCCTTATTAATTATTTTCATTATAAAATCATTCACCTCCATTCCCATATTATTTATATTGTTTTATGAATAATAATAAAAATATTTCAAGAATTATATACATTGATTTTATATTATAATTGACATATAGTTCAAATTTTTTAAATAAGTCATTTTTTGAACATTTTCCACCCACATCAATTTCTATTGACTTTTACTTTCCATTACAGATAATTAAATGAGTCATCATTTTTAATGTCATTTACATGAATGAAACTAGGAATATATTGTTATTTGTTATTCTATTTTGGGAATATAATAATATAATAATTCAATGATTTTTATAAATAATGTATCTCTTGAGATGACTCAGAATGGGGAGTGAACCAAAACCCCTATGGGACTCTATCCAATAACTGACTAGTGGACCTAGGTTTATAAATCTCTCTAATTAATTGGGTTAAGAATTGTATATCATGAGAAAATATATTATGTAATTTTGAGTAAACATAATCAAATATGATACTTTGTTTTCTTGGTGATGATGGTCTAGGAAGAGATCCTCTTAGTAAAGAATTATTTCATATTCTTATTTATTTGACCCATACATTTTCTTATATTATATATCCATGTACCATGATTATTGAACCATTTTTCGCACCCAGTTTACTCATGTCTTATGTAATTATAAAATCCATATTATAAGACCCGTGAATTATGATATATGTTTTATTGGTTATTATTCTCTTATGTTTTTTTGTTTAACGTTCATTATGTTCTCATACTCACAAGTTCTGCTTATACTCAATTACGATATTCAATTTTTATCTATTATGTTTATACTTAATGAAAATTTATAATCACAAATTTATTATATATTTATTCTTTAGGTTATGAAGATTATTTTTCTATTTGGTGTGTGTAAAATGTTACTATTTCAGATAACTATTTGTGGAAATTTTTAATACTGATTTTAAAATATTAAAAAAATTTAATTGGCCTCAAAAAACCTTAAACATATGGGTTTTGGGATGATATAAATTTTTTATAATAAATTCATAAATTATTAAAATCATGTACAATATATGTGTGTTAAACTTGGTCTATCTCACTTAGTATCAATCCATATGTGTAAATCATATATATCTATCTCAAAATTCTTTAGGGTGGGTTGTTTGTTTCTTAAAATTACCTCCAAAGGAGTTAAATGAATTAATAATTGTTCATGATGATATTAAAGGAAATGGTTTTATTTTCTTCAGTGTGTTACATTGGTAAACTATAGTTCAATTTCAAATATATAATGTCATATAATTTTCGTATAAATCAATTTTTACAATCTCAACTGGGTTATGGTAAAAAAAAGTAACCATTTCCGTAAATATAATTCCCATATTATATTTATGGGGGAAATTTCATTTTTAAAAATAGACCTCATGTTAGGATATCACTGGTTAAGAGTGAAAGTGGATGATATTAAAAAATTATTTTTAATATTAGATATAATAATTTTAATAATTTTTATATCTTTTCAACTCATGATTGGTCCAACCGATTTTTTTCATTAATGATATGAATATTTGAACAGTGAAATGACACCTTTGTCATGGTTTTATAGTTTATGTCATTAAATTCTTCACATAAATTAATAAGAATGAAAATCATAATGAAATTTTTGTAAGTAAAATAAATGAACAATTTTGTTATGTAATGATAAGAAAATAAAAAATATTTATCAAGAATGTGGGATTTTACTGTAAGGTTGGTTCAAAGGAACACATATTATTTGACCTAAATATTGATGAAGCTATATTTTCAAGGTAAAACACTTAATATGCCTTTGAAATCACTGGTTTTTTGTATTTTAAGGTCAATTTAACCAATTTGTATAAAATATATCAATACTTGCCTCTCCTTTGATTAAATTCATGCATAAGGGCGTATTATCCTAATGAAGAAATGTTTTTTTTTCATTTGATGTATTGAGGAAAAAATTATTTTTACTCTCGTTTTTATACTTTAAAAGACTAGTAAGGGTTGAACTATGTATTGGAATACATCAAATTCTTAATTATTAAATAATTTTTGAGACAACAACTTATAATATAAAAAATTTATAATTCAAAAAAAAATTTATCTTAAAAAACTTGGGTTGATATAAACTAAACACATATAAAACCTAAACACATGTAAATAAATAATATTTAGTTAAATAATTCTATACAACATAAAATAATATTTAATAATATCACTAGTATATTTGATTACATAGGGAATATCATCAAATAAATCATGAGTTAAATGATATCTTAGGGGAGAATAGTAAGGATGAGTGTAGGACAAGAATCAATATGAGTACAAGGGTGGGAATGACAATCCTCATCAAATTATTACAATAGGATCATAGTAAAAAAATATTGATTTTATTTGAAAGATACATCGAATGTGGAACATGAAAAAGTGAAAAGTACTAAATTGAGGTCCACTGCCAATACATCATAGCATTGTATAAAAAATTATTTATATCATGTCATTATCTCTCCAACCTAGCTCACTCGAAAAAAACTACAATAAAGCCCCACTAAAACATTAGATGTTTCTAAACATATACAAAAAATACCCTGACTACCAGTGTGGTTTTGTGGTGTCATATTTGGGAGACTATACCCACAAAAGTTAAATAAAAATATTGATAACATGACACAATGAGTGGAATTTAATTTTAATATCCCAATCATCTATGTTTCATTGAGAGGTAATATGTGATACTGGATATAGGATGAATCCCAAAGACACCAATGTATGGTAAGAATAATAAATATTTTGTATTCTATGTCATTCATAAATAACCCCAACTAACCACACATTAGAAAATAATATATATACCCATAGAAAAGTAATAAAAATAACATATATATTAATGCACCGAGGAACCCTACGTCACATCTATAGTAGCATGCCAGCATGATTGTTCACCAATATAACTCACAACTACACAATTTCCCAAATTGAAAATGTTTTTCATTTCATAGATTAAGTTAAATAATGATTTCATTCATTTTAGGGCTCTCATACAGGGTGTGAGTATGAAATCAATTGGACCCCACAAATGGTGTCTCTAACGAAAATCCATATCTTCAATTGATTATATATGTCGAAGTAAATTAAAAAAATAAAATATTAAACATCCCAATCCAACCAATCTTAATAATTATTGAGTGAACATTTCCCTTATTTTTACACATCTAGAGAAGAATGATACATCGATAGTATTTTATAATAGATTTATCCTCTACCATTTTTTTAATTTTATATCAAATGGTATTACATGTTAGTTCATAAAATACATCTATAATAACTAAACCATGATTCCCCAACAATACAACCAAACAATTTTAAATCATATCTCATAGATCTAGAAAGTTACAATCTCAAATTTGGTGGTTCTAGTCAACTAATCATGGACTTATATGATGTAACCCTCCTCTATAAAGTTTCTATACATACTCACCTATATATTCCTCAGTCTACAAAGGGTAAAACCCACAATAATTTTTCTAAATGAAAAAATACTATTTTCACTATAATAATTTGATTCCAATGAACTTAACCATATATTAAGTCAAAATTTACAACATCTAAGGACACGTCATCATGAAACCTCCATCACCACCTCTAAAATGGCCAAAACCATCCACATTGTACTAATGAATCACTCCATCCCATATCTGGTCAACAACATCACCCACAATCACATTTTGTACCCCAAAAATGTTTACATGGAACCACATTAGTAAAAAACACAATAATACCAACATTATAATTCAAAATATTATACTCCTGAAGGATTTAACCACTAAAATAGGTAATGAATTCCATACTAGATAATATCCCTTTTATTGAACATGAGACTACCTGTAGGTATGTTTAACAAATAAAAGAAACCCAAATGAGTTTTTTTATGAAAAAATAGAAAAACCAACCCACACATATTTAGTAACATCTTATAATAAATATATAACACTAGAAAAATTAGTCAATTTCTTCTTTTTATATGATGAAATCCAGAAGAAGAAAACATTTTTATAATTAAACATTGTTTTAAGATTCAATAAAATATGAAAAAACCACATTTTAGGGAACCACATATAGAAATAAAAAATACATAGATATAACCATTGATGAAATTATTAAGTAATTGTAGTTATACTTATAGCTTCACCCAACCATAGAAAACATGAATACACAATAAATATCAAATAGTATCTTCTAACAAATAATATAAAATAAATTGTATGATATATCTAGAAAATTACCATTAATTATTGATAATGAAACCCTATTTCCACGTTTTATAATTGAATTCCTAATCAAAATATCATTTAAAATAATTTTGGGAAAATTAGAAAAAAAACTCAAATAGTATAACATTGAAAAAATATATAATTAAAAAAACCTTATATATCAACCATTAGGGGTCCATATGTAACATGTTTTAAAAGTATTAAAATAACCCTTAGAAACAGATATAATATATATATATATATATATTACAGTGTGATTTAGCAAATATCCAATTCCTAGTGTAAAATATTAAACACATATCATACGAAACATCTTCCTTTGATATTTAATATTTTCCTTCTTCAACATAATATATATCTCTATTATGTAAGATAATTTAATTCATGAATGACATATTTACCTTTAAAAATCTACATAAGTGATATATTAATCTTATACATAAAATATTTCAATTATATGTAACATAGTTTTTCTTGGAATATATGCATTTTGTATGAGTGTTTAGTAAAAACCTAAAGTATGAAAATAAAAAACATACAAATTATCTACACTATATTATGTAATATATATTTATTTCTATACATGAGAATTTGTTTTAATAATTTCCACCTTAAATCCGAAATTCTAGATTTCATCTTGATTTACAAGAACACAAACATTAAGAAAAAAACTCATTCCAAAAACACTTCCAAACTCAATCCTACATTAAAAAAGGTTGAAAAAGGAATTAAATAATAATTAAATAATCATCATCTCTAATGTTTCTAGACACACATGGCTAATGTGAGTTATGACCCAAATTAAAATCACAAAATCATGGAACTTTAAAATGTCCCCTGCCTTGTAATTACTCATACATAAGATATATAGATCATATATGAACTAAATCATACAAAACTAGAGGAATATTTTCTCATTATTTTGAAAATAAAAATGTTATATTGAACACTTGAGTATCATTCCAACAAACATAGACAACCAGTCTACTTATTTGTAATAGGATAATTGTTTCCCTAGGACTCTGCGCTATTAAACTCTCATACCAGGAGTAATCATAAATAATTTTCTAAAAATAAAATTTTTGTCAAAACACTCATTCCATAAAAAAATTATATATATTACAACCTTATATCTTATGATACAGTCATCCATAAATAAATTGATTTCTCTAGTACCTTTCTTTACATGCAACACTGAATTTAAACAAACTGTGATATAATATTATGATTTTATTATTTAATGTGATAGTTATAACATAACTATTAGATAGGAGGGTATGAATGGGAAGAACTAATTTATTAGAAAAAAAATTAATTAAAATGAATAAAAATAATTAATTTTTTCTCAATTGATTAGAAATAAAAATAAAAAACAATTGAAGGTAAAAACAGTTTTCTTCAAAAGTTTTTTTTATAGATGAAATGTGTTTTATCTAAATAAACTAAATTAATCACTATAATAGAAATATTTTAATGAACTATAAATATTATAGGTTCAATACAATGATTTTTTCTTGACAATTGATAAGAAAAAAAACCATTTTTATGATTAAAATGTTTTTTTTCTAAAAGGAAGGTTTTCATCATGTTTTCAAACATATTTTAAAATGAATTTATACAACCTATAGAACTTGATTATTGAAAAACGTATCCTATATTTTGAATCATGATCTCTGAATTGGTTAAACAAGTGTATTTTTTTCATTATGAATAGTAAAATATGTAAATTTTTGTTACCTATGTATGGATAAAACATGTAAAATAAGATTAAAACTTATGGATAAGACTTTAAAAATTCTATTAAACATTCGTTTAAATTATTGGATGAGTTTAGTTTGTACATTAAAATATTATTCTATAATATATATTCAATTCGTTCTATTTTTCATTGATTATGAACATTATATTAATTTAATAAAAGAATAAATAAAAACTGTCATTCTCTTCACTTTTATGTCACCAATGTTTTTATATAAGGATAAAAATAAGATAAGTTTGGATATAAATTATTATTTCAAAGAAGAATTAATTTATTTACAATATCAATTTATTTCTAATTTTATGTGGTTTAAGAATTATCATAAATTCTTACACAACACTGGCATAATATTTATTCTATTAATATAAAAATAAAAAAATATATTAAAAATAAAAAAAATTGTGTGAATTATATTGTTCCATAAATTTTAGAGATAAATATAAAATATAATAATTTGTAAATTTTTATATTCTAATTAAATTTTTTTTCATGTTTTCTTTAAAGTAAAATAAAATGAATAGTATCAAAAATTGAATTCATGATATTATATGTTATATAATATTATATTAAAGGATTTAAAAATCATAAAAAATTTTAAGGTATAAAATTAGGATTATAAACATTTGAAAATTTTATTCCTTTTTCATTTATGATCCAATTATTAACATATAAGTAAAATTATAACCCTTTAATATTAAACATGAATTATCATTGTTAAGATAAAAATTAATTGACCAAGGGGTTAAACCAATTGATAAGGTTTAAAATGACTCCAAAACCTATATATATATATATATATTGTGTTGATAGTTAGATCATATAATACATTTATTTTAATTTATAATAGTTTATAACCTTTTTGAGAATTAGTTAATAAAATTTTAATCTTTTTTGTAATTACAATTTCGTCCTTTAAATCCCTTATAAAATGACACCCCTTATGTCCTTTCTTTTATAATGATAAATTATTTTCATCAATGTTAATTCACTTCTTTTAATTATGTCATATAGTATAATTCAAATAAAGTCACTCAGAAAACATAATACAAATTTGTTAATTGAATAATGAATTATATACTAGGTATTTCTATAAGTTAATAAACTTATACAAATAGAATAGTAATTTGACCTTTGGAGTAGTAATATAAACCTTATGAATAGTAAACCATCCAATATAATAGTAACCTCCTTAATGAAAGTAATAATAAAATTTAATCATCTTATAAATTATAATATAATATAATTATGTCATAGTATAAGTAAACAAATGATATAGGAAATATTAGTTAAGTGTTTGTATTTTTAAGTCATAAATATTTAATTAGAATTTTATAATTAATATAATGACTTAAATAAGAATTTATTTATAAATTAAAAAATTGTGTCTTATAGAGATAAGATAATTTTAGAAGACTTTATTTAATTTTTCAAAGTATTATAAAATCAGTTATAATTTTAAAATTGATATTTTCTATGTAAATTTGGATATTAATTAAAAATTATATTTCTAATATTTACTAAATAATTCTAAAAAAATTGAGTTCACTCTTTAAATATACATGTCAAAAAATGGTTTGGATTAATTTTTTCGATTTTTTTTAATTATATGAATTTTGAAGAATATTAGAATATTGTAATTTATAGTATATATGCATTTTAAATAAAGTACAATATTCCTTGAGACATAGAAGATGTTAGAACTGTAGTATCTAAATCACCTTCATTATTTGTGTATATTTAGTGATAATTATTAAGAAATTCATAATTTTATCCAAAATAATAAACTAATGAATAAAATAATGAGAAAACACCCCTATCCTCCCCTATAAATACCACCAATCACCACATCTTCTCCCCATCCCTTCCAATATTTGAGCCTTTCCAAACATATTCCTAAATATCTTCACAATACACTTCCCTAGATCTAGGATATTCTTGTCTTCGTAATATACCAAACATTTTTTCCTTAAAGAGGTTCTCAAAGAGGATAATTCAATATGTAGAATCATTTTTCTTATTCTTTTAATTTATTTTTCATTTCTTCTTCTATCCTCACCCCCTATATCTAAATTTTACTAATGCCTTCAATGCTACTCATGAATCCACAATAATGGTCGTCACATAATGTAATTTTTATTAAATAACACTTTTTATTTTCAATAACCAACTTTTTTACACAATAATAATAAATTTAATAATACAAGTTTATGGTGTTCAAAAATCCGCCAAAAAATATAAATTATTACCACTAACTTTGTATCTCATGATTCATTGTCATACCATTTATCCAAATGATATATGTACTATTTAAACCACTATATGTTCATTAATAATATATAATTGAAATTTTGATGAATTGTACCCACTCTACATAGGCTTCTGTACTCATATTTAAGTCAACCTGTCATAAAAAATCAAGAAAATGAACAATCCTAAATGATGAAATTAAGATCTATACATAATTTAAAAGGATATAAATGATCTTAATAAAAAACCATAAATAAAATATATTTATAAGGGTTTTTGTTATTATTAATTAATTAGTTTAATTTGAATACTAAGGAAATTAAAGTTAAGAAATCACTTAGACATAAGGTGTGGGGAATTTTTGAACCCATATCTATTCCTTTGGGTTATCCTACTTTCACTCCATTTTCATTATTAATATTACATTAATGTTCCTTCAATATAATTTTTTTTGTCCTTCCATTTCCTTTTCTGGATATACTTGTTTATAATTTTATTTTATTATAAATTCAATGATTATTTCAAAAGAACACTTATTTCTAAAAACACAACCTTTATTTCATGTGAGATTGTTCCTTACTCACTCAACCTTGATGATTATTATACCAATTATGTTATTCAATATTTCTTTTTGGAACCCCAAATTTAATTCATGAATGTATTCTTTATGAAATGAAACCCAGACCTTTCCATGGGTTATTTTATGTCCAATGTTGATATATGTTCTATGTTACATACATTATTATACATATGTTAGGATGTGATGGGTGAACCCATAATTATATAATTCCCCAATGCATTGGTTATTGTGATTCATCTCATGATAAAAAGTGATTTATGCATGAACATGATGTTATCTTTGTTTACAACTGTGTGTGGTTTTTCACCACTAAGACATAATGTTTCATTTTTATGCATTTTCACATTCCATTCGATTATTTAACGCCTCCTCTCATGATTATGATTATGATCCTTTACTATTATTATGATTATTATTATGATCATACTATTAGTATGATTTTAGATCAACCCTTTTTTTGATTTGTATCCTCAAGTGGATATTTTTACTAAGTACACAAGGTCCAATAAGAAGCTAGAGAAGAAGTAATTAAATAATATTTTATGTTTTATTATGTAAAAGTTATATATAATCATAGTTTTTGGAAGAATATAAAAACATTGTATCCTGGTTGCATAATTTTTCATGTTTTTTAGCTTTAAAATGATGTAATAATAAAGTAAGAAAAAATTAGGGTATCTATAGTTGGTATCATGCCACCGTTTAGGTAATTTGTGAATTAGAGTTAGCAAGACTTAGTAAAAACACTTATAATGAGACTAATTGTATATAAGCATGCAATAATATTTTATAAACATTGGTATTATAAGATATTCCTTTAGAGTTAATTCCGTGAAGGGATAGATTATTCATGACATGTTGAATTATGTTTTGTTCTAACTATTCATATTTTAGAAAATGATGGTAACCCTGAGAAACCAGTCCAATAACCCTTGTGTGGGATAATACTATGATTTCTCGAATGAAATCCCTAATTATTTGGGTGGTGGAGTTCAAAATTTCATAGAGACGCATACCTCGATGTCTCAGGATATAAACAATAACTTGAATAATGTAGAATGACCTTTTTCACTTAAGAGGGAACAACTGGTTATCGAGCCTTTTATGAAGAAACTTCCACCATTATTTTGTTGATATTTTGATCCACTAGTCATATAATAGTGGGTCAAATCAATTGAAATGATCTTTTCAGTGCTTCTATATTCTGAGATGGAGAAGGTGACTCTATTTTTTTATCATCTTAATGGATAGGCTGACCTATTGTGTGTAATTATTATGAACACCAAGTCAAAGGAAGAAATTGAGGAGATGGATTGGAATAATATTAATTTAATATTTCTAAAAGTGTATTTCCATATAGCTCTTGTCACAATGATTTCGAGTGAATATCATAGTGTATAATAAAAATGAAGTTAGATTTTTCATATCCTATGAATAAAATTTCAAAATTCTTGCAAGGTAAGCTTCATGTTTAGTTATCAACAATGATTTCAAAATTGGTAAATTCAATATTTGGTTAAAACCACACCTTCAAAATTTTCTAGAAATTCAAGAGTTTGGTGGTTAAGAAGTTGTTTTTTTATGTTATCTCAGAGTGGATATAGAGTTTGGAGAATGGTCTCATGGATATGGTGATAAGAAATCAAAGTTATAGTTTCAAGATAAAAGATATAATGAAAAAGGTGAGATGAAATTCCAACTACTCACATGTCAAAAATGTGGGAAAAAGCATCATGGGAACTGCCTCAATGAGATGAGGAAATTCTATAAGTGTGTGAGATAATTCCACCATGATCATGAATGTCTAAGAGATATAATGAATCCATCTGATATAATTTATAAAAGGAGAACGTCACACATGGTCCAGTGATAAAACTATAGGGAAAATGGAATTATGTAGGTTAGTTTACTAAACCTCAAGTCCGTAAGGGTAATTCATTTCATCAACAACAAAATTCAGTGGATAATGGGAAGGATTATTCCATTACTAAAGTTAAAGTGGGGGAAGAAAATGAATTCGTACAAGGTATACTTCATATTCCCTCACAAATGGAAAAATATTATTTTATTTTGGTTCTATGCATTCCATTATATGTTATAATATTTTCTAAAACTATTGAATCAAATCCCTGAATACATGATGTAGAGAAATCCATAAAAACACCTAGTGGTGCACTCATTGAAATCCAAGTGTTAGAATCCAATCCTATAAGGCCTCAACCTTAATAATTACATAATCTTGAGTTTAGTAAATAATTTGACCTTATTTCACATTGAGGATCATTTAATGTTTAGTTTTTTTGATAATTATGACATAACTATTAAATAATAGACCCATACATTAAATTTGGATAGTTACACTCAGTATCCACTTTTTCTACCAAAGGAAACTCGTTAAACAAAACATGATTTCTTTTTCTTAATAAAATTTTTTTGTAACTTCTTCCATTATCTTACCCATCCATATACCCTATAGAAACATTTATAGAACTTAGTATGATCATAAAAATCTTATTAAGGAATATAAAATAAGGAATGAAACCATTAGTCATTGTAAATTTAAAACTCATGAAAATAAGTTCACAAAATCATACTTTTTACACATATAACATAAACGATGTAACATAAATCAAGAAATCATAAGATTATTGATAAACCCATAGAAATATTAAATCATAAAGGTAACATGAAGTATCCATAGCATATATACATTGTATCTTTCACAACTACATAGGGAGTAACCTTCATGGTGACGTTTGGAATACCCATCACAGTATATTCCCTAAATCTCTTAGGAGAAACACAATAATTTTTCTATATCATGTTACAAAATGCATTGGGGATATATGACGGGCTCACCCTCCCTTTTTTAATCATTTAACCACCCATATACATCACCAATTTCCAATAACCATAACAAAATCATAACACATAAACCAAGCATAAATTATGAATAACATTTCCAATTTGAAATCTCATTTCATCTTTACAAGTTGTGCAATCTTAAATGAAAACAGATTATTTTAAAATAAAATGGTAATCTTGTAAGGTAAAAATTAATACATAATAGAGAAATAAAAGTCAAAAATTCCATTCATGATGAATATATAAAAAATCATTCAAAGTTATTGAAATAAAAAATCCCCTTTTATAACACAATAAAAACATTTTAAAAGAATATTTTTGAATCAAAGTGTCCCATACCACATTAAAACTTTTGAAATGAATTTACACTTAAAAAAATTAATTTTCATATAAATAAGTCCTTAAAATAATTTTTAAAACATGGACATTAAATGGAAGGATTTATAACATTAAAACATTAAAACATTTAAAACAATGTTTTAGATAAAGAGTACATTAAAATTTTCAACATTTAAATATTACGCCACATGAAAGTAAGAAATTTTAGAAGTCATTGAATATCATGATTATAGATATAATATGGATAATTAATTTTAAAGTGGTTGTATAAATACATTATAAATAAATAAAGGTGCATGTCATCAGTAAATGTCTTAATGAAATGAGATTTAGATGAAGTCCCTTAAAAAGATTGTATCATTAGATCAAGGATAAATTAATGACATAATTATGTGTGAAAAATATAAATAATCCCAATATAAGTGAATATTTAGTGTGAAATAATCATATATATTTCACACATATTCTTGGAAAAACAAAACCAATGTCAAGGATATTTAACTCAATGAATGGAGATTGAGTTAAGATTTCCCTTACATCGAGTCTGAATTGTCTTGTTCGTTATATATATACCCAAATAATAAAAATAGGTTAATTTATACTCAATTAATAACCCTTTTCAATTTTATTATTCATTTTATATTACTTATTACCATGTTATAGACATTATTTAATTATTTTAGTTCATTTCGGAGGTTTTGTCGATGTACGGTAGATGAGTAAAAATTAACTTTTTATAATTATAAATTGTCCATATGGTCAAAATTATATTATCTACATAATGTTATTCATGATATAAATATCATATATATCCATTATATATTTATTTATAATAATCAATAATATTTTGGGGTTATAAATGAAATGCACCGTTCATGGAGACGGTAGGATTTACGTACGCATGAATGAAACTTCATTTCTTTTTCATATTAATGGAATGATAAAAATGATAAATAGCTATTTTATAATTATAGTATAATATATATGTTATATTTTTCACATATGTTAATTAAATACATCCTTTTTACGTTCCATTTATGGAATGAATGAACCATATCACTTTGAGGGGGCGGTAGTCCACACATCCTCAAATAAAATAATCATATTTACCCACTATGGAGAGAATAATGTTATGTTGAAAATAAAAAAATATAGAATCATAGATACAATATAAATATAATATATATAATATATAAATATAGTTCCATCATTATGTCCACCATGATATGTGCTAGGAGAAAATTGAACAATCATCGTTTCGTGATACAGTAGTTCGTCGTACACAAAAACATTACGTTCTATATCCATTGGATGGAAGAGTGTGTAAATTAAGGGAGAAAACATAGTATAAAAACATCTGTGTACGTTTAGGATAATTTTTTTGTTATAAAATAATGTAATAAATATATTTTAGTAGGTTGGAGAAAGAATATAAATGAAAGGATCTTGAGAGAAGATGTTGCCTCAAAATCAGGTAACACCTTTTATTTTGAGCCAAAAATGCATCCTTGAGTTGCCTTAATCCCAAGGTAATGCTTCTAGGAGTATTTTATGGATTTTGGTAGCTTATTTGAGCTGAATTTAGGCAATCCAAGGGGCTTGAGAGGTGTCAATAAATGGGTATAGGTGGTATCCTTTTATAAGAGGGAGGAGGGGCACTTTAGGATTATCTTGAAATATTATTTTACTATAAATTAATTTTCAAATTATAATAGCTCCAAAGTGATATAATTATAGGATAAGATTATTATGGGTATAAATCCTCTAAAAATGGGTTTTATATATGTTTAGGTCAGAAATTTAACCATATCTTTTTCCTTTTACCCTTAGTTAAATTAATTAACTCTTACCATGTCTTCATGTATTTTTACACTATATGGTTAATACAGTAACTATAAACTACCAATACAACCTCAAGTGTATCATTAATTATACATCTAAAATTATCTAAATCATTTGGCGTAATCTTATATTTTTATGACTATTATATCATTTAATAAAATAGTATTTATTTTAAAAACTCATTTATGTCAATTTTGACACTATTTAGTAAGGATTTTTTTGAAAGTCATAACATCTTGATTAATTCTAACCAAATACATTAAATAAAATATAACATGTCATAATAATAAAAAAATTCCTTTATGGAAGAAAATTTTTCAAATTACATTTATTTTAAAATTTATAATATCCTTTATTTGAATCTTTCATTAATAATATAATCATTTTTTCATCATTCTATCAAAAATAAATTTATTTATTTAGGGTCTAAAATATATAAATAAAAGAACATAATGTATTAAATATTTTTAAATTCTAATAACTATTTATAGTCCAAGGGAACTATTATATAACCATATATTAATAAAAATTAGTAAAAGATACATGTTTCTGTTATATTTCTCTTTACTTTAAATTAATTATTATAATGTGTTATTATCACATCCAAGTGGCTCCATGAGGTCCTAAAATCGACCCAAGGATAATCATGGTTGGTCATATCTCATCCAATAGGATTACAACATGTTTTAGGGTGGTTTTTTATTAGTATAATAGTATTTTTTTACCCTTTTTTACCAGAATTACTCTTTTACCATGGTAAAGAAATATAATTACTGAAGTTACTATTCATAATTTTCAAAAATAAAAGGGACCTATTTCAAAAAAATGATCTTATGATTCCAAATATGGAATCCATTTTTTCAAATTCAAAACACAAAATTTTCAGTAATTAATTTAAAAATAAACTTGTTTGTCAAAACGAGAAAGTGGGTTTTTGAAAAGTATAAACCATCAAAAGATTAACACGTGTTTATATCAAATTTCAATGTGAAATTAGTTAAAATGACAATAATTCTATTAAAGGATAAAAATTCGATACAATTACACTTTAAATGTAATTAAAATTATAATCTAACTATATAAATAAATCATAAAAATGTGATTTTGAATTAAAATTTAGTATTTTCACTATTCATTAAAAATGAATTTTATCATGAAAATAATAAAAATTCAACCAAAATAAAAAATTCAACCAAAATAAAAATCCATAAACAATGAAAAATTTAGAACAATGAAAACATGGGAAAGAAAACTTATATGTGAATATAAATATTTCAAAGGCATGCTCAGATACAAATTGTAGAATCGAAATATGAATATAGATGCTCAATTACAAGAGGGGGTGAATTGTATGTTTAAAACATTCATTTTTAACCTTAATAAAAACTATGTTTAACAAATTTAAACAAGGAAAATTCATAAGGCCACTTTTAATTCTACTAAATAAACTTGTTATGTACCAAGAATATAGTTCTGTAAATGAAACTTAACGAAGGATTACAAGGTTCCAGAAATATGTTTCCGTAAATGAAACATAAGGAATGTTTATAAGGAAAAGATTCTACCTAAAAGCATATAGAATCTTACTTGTCAGAGTACACAAAAGTACACGAAATTATAAAAAGGTTATACTCTCTTCCTTTATCAAATTATAGTAGAAATAAAAATGATACAAAACAAGTAACAAGAATGAAATCTTTTAACCCAATGAGTATGGTATCCAATAACCTTGGATAAATGTCTCTAGATTTATACTTTCAAGAAAGTCTTTATTACCTAGACTAGGGTAATCCCTCAATAGTAATATTGTATTTTGTCTTGCTATCTTCGCAAGCCCTCATTCTTTAGGGTAGTTGGCACCTCTTTCTTCGTATCCCTAGAAGTCCTCGAACTTTACGGTAGTCGGCACCTTTGTATTCCTATCCCTGAAAGCCCTAAATTGTACACACAAAAAATCAGAGTCACATGAATAAAACTAAACAAGATGTTCAGAACCGCACAAAGAATGAGAGTCACTCTCCCTAGAAATCACTTCAATAGCATGTAATATCTAGAATGATGGATCAGATGATTCTTGATCATGGGCTCGTTCAAATAAGATTCTATTTATCAGCACTTTTCTAATGGTCGCCTCCCTCCTCAAGCGGTCATATTTTTCCTTAAAGCTCAAAGAGACCTATACATGTGTCACTCAAACAACATTTAGTTAGAAAAATATTGTATGACATTGTTTCATAAAATTTTACGGAAAATGAATAAGCTTAACTAAATCTATTTTTCGAAGTATAAGGAATAATAGAATTCAGAGTCTAACAAAATAAACAATCAGGTTCTAACAGACACAGTTGTTCAGATTATGTTTTACAAGGAATTCAGAATATGATTTCTATAGATTCCTAAGTCTAAATTATGTTGAATTCAGAATCCAAATTATGAGGAATTCAAAGTCTGAATTATGATAAATTCAGAGTCTGAACTGTGAGAAGTTTTGAGTCTGAATTCTGAGGAATTCAGAGTCTGAATTATGAGGAATTCAGAGTCTGAATTCTAGGGAATTTACAGTCGGAATTCTAAGGAATTAGGAGTCTCAATTATAAGGAATTCAGAACCTAAATTTCAGGAATTCATAACCTCAATTTAAGATAATTTGGAAACCTAATTTTAGAGAATTCGGAACCATAATTTCTGATAATTCATAACCTAAATTTTAGAGAATTCAGAACCTAAATTTCAGATAATTCGGAGTCTGAATTTCAGAGAATTTGGAACCATAATTTCAGATAATTCAGAGTCCGAATTTCATGAAATACATAATATAAAAATTGAATAAAATATATCAAAGGAATTATATTATTCTGTGGTTTTAGATAAGAAACTGAATTTGAGACTTAGGAATAAAATGAGTTATATTTAGAGATACTATTAAAAGAACAATGAAAACATAGGTAATGATAAAAATTTCCTTAGAGAAGGAAAAATTTCATTATGAAGACAATACTTAGGGAAAAAAGTTTCCTTATGATTAAGTTTTTGTGATTTTCAAAACATAGAGGAATAGAAAATTCATAAGGAAACCTTATTGACTCAACAATCTCTCCCTTTTTGTGAAGCACAAACATCCTTACAAAGAATAATATAAGGAGTTAGAATTTTTCTTTTTGAACCTAAAATAATAATTGATCTCCATTTACTTAGGGATCATGGTTAATAAACTAAATCCCCCTTGGGTTATGAAATCCTTAAGGATCGTATTCTTGACATCCATAAAGAGATTTTTCTTTTACTTTCATAGGAAAATATTCTTTGAGAAAACTCCTCCTTAGATGGACTCCCCCTTACTTAGGGAATTCTCTTATTTACTTTGTATTATTTTAATTATTACTTTCTCCCTCTTTGTGATTTTTTAAATGGAATAAAGGGAATGAAAAAAAAAAAATATGGTACCTAAAATATTAGTACTATAAAATAAAACATATGAAGAATAACTAAAATTTCATTGCGATTGAATGAATTTGTACAAGAAAGGAAATACAACAAAAGAACAGAGTTAAAGAAAAAAATCATCCTTATTTTTCCTTTGGAATAAACTTCATGAAAATGGTCTTCAGCTTTTTAATCTCCTTATGATCCTCTTCAAAATGCTTGAGTAGCTTATCCTGGTCTTCATTTTTCTTCTCTAGAGCTTTAAACATTTCTTCCTAGGCCTTAAGAATTTATGTCTGAGTCTTTAAAAGCTTTTCTTTATTACTGATTTTTTCTTCGAACATGATTCTGAGATCTCTTTCCCTCTTCAGATTCAAAGCAAGTGAATTACGTTTCCCATTCATATCTTTATCCTCATGCTTCCAAGCTGTTTGTTCAAGATTGAGAATCTCATTGAAACTCTAAGTAAGGTCTTTGATCTTGAATTTTTTTGTATCAAAAGTATTCTTGAATGTATCATGAAAGTCATAAAATATTCTCAGATTTTTAATTGTATTCTTAGACCACTTTTTAATTTCATTACATGACCTCCTATGTGCATCATACCTAGTGTAGAAGGATTTAAATTTAGCCTCAAGCCTGAAGAACTTATCCATAAGCATGGAAACAGAATTTGATTTCTAATTAAATGAGTGCTAAAGCATCTTGCACCTCAAGTCTATACTCATAAACAAAGGAATGGTATCAACCAACTTCTTCAATGATTAGACCACAAATTCATGTCCCAGAGAGGAAGATTCCAAATTAGATTCTCTAGTTGGTGAGGATTATTTATCTATCTCTTCAGCTTTTCGTTTTGATGAACCACCAATATCTATCTTTGTTATCATGACTTTCCTCGATGTATCAACCAACACTTGTTTTCCATTATAAGTTCTCAGAATGATCTCTGCTATTTTTGGTGATTCATGTTCACAATTTGATAGTTGAACAATTTTTTATTCTTCAACATTTTCTTGCTCGGTATCTTCCACAGGGTCATCTTTTTTAACCAATTCATGACTACTACCCTCTTCTTTAGTTCATTTTTTTACTTCTTCATGGCCCTCTTCTACTTTTCTGGGGGTAGTAAGTTTTGAATTTCATCTTGAGAAGTCTGGATCAAAAATTTCTCAGAAGGACTCTCATTCTCATAATATTCATCAACCTACCTTATGACATCATAGGTTTCATCCGCTTATTCTTCTTCTTCTTCTTCCACTTCTGCATCCTTCACAATTTATTCATCTTCTTCTAGTTCCAGAATCACCATTTTCTTTCTTGGAGTCACTAGAAGTTATTCTTGCATAAATGATTATAGTACCAGGACATGTTCAGAGGCTTTCTTGGTGTCTTTGAGAATAGCTTGAATTATTTCTGCCTCTGACATCTTCTTCCTCTACTTCTTTAGCTTTTCCTGATTCGCATGCTCCTCAGCAGCCCTAATCATTAAATATTTTGCTTCAACAGGGTCAAATCCAAAACTAGTCTCCCCTTCCTTCTTATTCTTCTTATCTTCTCTCCATGGGGAAACCACTTCATCCGGATAAGTCTTTTGATTCTTAGATTTTTGAGGTGGGGTTTGGGTTTCCTAAACTGCAAGAGTTTTTCCTTTTACTTATGGTTCCTTCACCTTTCTCTACTTCCCAGCTTTCTTTAAAGTCTTAAACACTTTTGGTTTCTTTGATAAATCTTTGATTTCAAATTCTAATAAATCATATAATTATCTGGATTAACTATTGAATCCATCCTTCATCCTTCTCAAGGTATCATCACTAAGAAACATAACCATGAAATTTCATGGCATAGAGCTATAATGAATTTTTAATGAATCAAGACAGAGAACTATAATCTTGGAAAGAATAGTCGGATACATAATAATATAATATTTGTTAGTTCCATTCTACATATTTTAAATCGTAAGCAAGATATACTGCACTAGATTAATCTTCCTAAGGATCACCAGAAAATCCTGAATATAAATGGCACTTTTTTTAAGGTGTTTTTATCCCATTTTCTTGGAATGATAAATCATTGAACCCATAACTCCCAAATCTGAAACTTTGTAGAAATATGGTTGAACTTTAGTGTCTTCACTCCTAAAAAACCAATACACTCTATAGACTTCTACTTATCAAAACTTCATAAAGCATCTGGTACCTTTTGTGTGCAGAATTCAGCTTCTCCCTCGTAAGGAAATCCAATGATATTAGTAGACATATTGAAAGAAAAAGAATATTTTTCCCATAACTCTTAAAATAAAACTTATCCTTTCTATCTTAAACAAAATAACATATGGTCTCATAAAATTCTAGCAGAAAATGTGGATACACCGGATTCATTCCCTTTAGTTTTAATACACATAGACTGTCCTAGACATTGAACTTGATATTCTGTGAAATAAGAGAATAATATTTGACAATGAACATTAAATCTACTCACATTTCCCTATATATCTACCATTTACATATTTTATTTATATAAAAAAATTTCTCATGCAGGGATTCTTATTATGACATTCATATTTGAGGAAACAAAAATTCAGAATGTGACTTAAGTAAAGCAACAAAGATTTAGCACACCAAAGCTTGATAACTGTTGTGGGACAACCATCAGGGGGCACTAATATAGGCATTTGAGGCAACGTTTTATATTCATAAAATGGTCCAACATTTAAAATAATCACGATTTGATGTGATGGTTGAGATTAAAGTCGAAGAATGACTTCGGTAGGTTCTGATCTTTTTAGGTTTTTAAGGTAAAACATTGGGAATAAATGAGAAGTGAATCCAAAAATATCCTAAAACAAGAGGTAAATTCCAATAAGTAAAATTTGATTATAAAAATTTTTGTAAGGAAACATACCTTACGGATTACTAGAAAAATTTTCGGTAATGAGGAAAATTCTTCTTGAATAACATTAGATTCTATAAAACTTTCATAAAGTATGAAAATTTTTTATTATGAAATTATGGGTACCAAAACAATTATTACAAAAAAAATTAATTACAAAAAAAATTCACTAAAAATAATTTTTACTACGAAAAATTTTGACTACGAAAAATTTTTACTACAAAAGACTTTGTGAAATTTTGACTACGAAAAATTTTGAATGAAAAATTTTGACTATGAAAAGTTTTCACTACCAAGAATATGTACCCCCTTTTGAAAAGGTGTTAATTAATGTAAGGAGATAGGTTTCAAAAAAGGTTAATATGGATGATTGCCTTTCAGTTATCATTCCTAACATTTGTTTAATGTATTCAAATATATCATATGGTATAGATTTTGTGAAAATATCTGCAAGCTGATCTTGCGTTCCGATAAACTGAAGAATGATATCTTCTTTTGGTGTGTGATCTCTAAGAAAATGATTCCTTATATCTATATGTTTTTCAAGAGAGTGATTTCCAGGGTTTTCTCTTAGAGAAATGGAACAAGTTTTATCACACAATATCTGTGTTTTGGTAAAACATATTTCATATTCTATGAGTGTGTGTTGCATCCACAATGCTTGAGCACAACAACTTCTAGTTGCTACATATTCAGATTCATTAGTGTAAAGTACTACTAAGTGTTTCTTTTTTCATGACCTAGGAACTAATGAATCTCCTAAGAAATGAAAACTTCCAGATTTACTTTTCCTATATTTTCTACATCCCCCAAAAAATAGCATCTAAAATACTTTTTAAAAAAAATAATTTCCATAAGAATAAAAGATTCATAAATCCATGGTTCCCTTTAAAAAGAAAAAACTTAATTCCACTACTTTTAAATGGGATTACTTTGGATTATATTGATATCGAGAATATAAGGCTACGGAAAACATTATGTCTGGATGAGTATCTATCAATTATAGTAAACTTCCTATCATAACTCTAAATGATGTTTGATCTACTGGTTTCCCAGCTTCATTAAGATCACGGGAATTTTAGGTACCAATGGGAGTAATTATACTCTTAGTTTTTTCATATCCATGCTTTTTAAGAAGATATTTAATATACTTATGTTGAGTTATATAAGTTTCTTCTAGTTTTTGAGAAATTTTAAAACCTAGGAAAAATGTTAACTCACCCATCATACTCATTCTAAACTCACATTTTATTATATTTTCAAACAAATTTGTTAAAGATTACTGAGTTGAACCAAATATAATTTCATCAACCTAAATTTTAACAATAAAAAAAATTCTTATCTTTATTTATAAATATGTTTGGATCCATAGTTCCCTTAACATAATTGTTTTGTAACAAAAATAATGTAAGTCTATCAAACCTGGATCTAGGGGCTTGTTTAAGTTCATATAAAGCTTGGGTAAGTTTGAAAACGTGTTTGAGATTTTTTTTATCTTCAAGACTAGGCGGTTGTTCAAAAAAACATCCTCTTGAACATATACATTAAGAAAATCACATTATACATTCATATGAAAAAGTTTTTAATTAAAGAAAGCTGCAAAGGTATGTAAAATACGAATAGATTCATGTCTAGCTACTAGAGTATCGGTCACTTCATAGTCTATTCCTTCTTGTTGATTATAGCCTTTAGAAACTAATCTAGACTTATTTCTTACAATGATTCCATTTTCATCAAATTTATTCCTGAATACCCATTTTAATCCAATTACAGAAGTTTCCTTAGGTCTTTCAACTAGGGTCTGTAATTTGTTCCTTTGGAATTCATTTAGTTAATCCTACTTGGTTTTTATCCAATCATCATCACCTAAAGCTTCATCTATGCTTTTTTTTCTAATTTTGAAAGGAATTCTAGATGTTATACTTCATTTCTTAAGGAACTTCTAGTCCTTATAGTTTGATTTACATCACTAATGATATTATCAGTGGGTTTCCTCTTAAGAAACAAATTATTTGGGTTTTGTAATACATTTTCATCAACATATGGTAGGAAATATTCTGGGGTAAATGCTTTAGAAATATTTTCTTGAAAAATTTTCTTATCAGAAGGATCTTCTATAAATGGTTGATTATCAGTTTTTGAAAACACATCCTAGGATGTAGGTCTAAGTTGTTTAAAAACAAACGGATCAATTTCATCAAATTTAAAAATCACTATTTCTTCAATGGTACAAGTATTTTATTAAAAACTCTATGAGCCATAGAAGTTATGGAGTAACGTAGGAAAATTCCTTCATCATATTTGGGTGAGAGTTTATGTAAATTATTTTTAGTATTCATAATTAATACTTTTCAACCAAATACTTTGAAGTAGGAAAGTCTAGGTTTTCTACAATTCCAAAATTCATAAAGAGTTTAGTTATGAAAAGGTCTAATCAAAATTCAATTTATAGTATAACAAGTAGTACTTATAGATTCATCCAAAAAAGTGTTTAGCTATAGAATATTCACTCAACATGGTTCTAGTTATCTCTTGAAGAATTTTATTTCTTCATTCAACAACACCATTATTTTGAGAAGTTCTTGGTGCTAAGAAGTTATGATTATTTCCTTTTTTACTACAAAAAGTTTCAAATTTGGAATTCTGAAATTATCCTTCATGATCATTATGAATAGTTATCAAAGGAAGATTTATCTCATTTTTAATTGGGGCTTTAAAAATCTTCAAATAATAAAAAGCTTCAGAATTTATTGTTAGAAAATATATCCACCTAAATCTAGTGTATTCATTAAATAAGAAAGATATATAATATTTTCCAACAATGCTTCCAGTTTTTGTTGGAATATAAAGATCCATATTCACTAATTTTAATGCATCTGATGTTGGGAATTTACCGGTTTATTTAAAACATGATTTTTGTTTCTTTCAGTATTGATAGGGAGAAAAAACTTATGAAGAATCAAATCTAAGCTTCGATATATCCTTAACAAGTCTTTTATTTGATAGTTTTTATAGTTTCATAAGGTTACAGTGTCCTAACCTTCTATGCCATAACCAATATTGATATTTCATTACACTAAGTCATGGTAGATCCCAGTTCCTAAGGTATTCTATGTTTAGTATGTTTACATTCACTTGACTATGGTCAGAAAAAATAAACTCTTCTTTTTTAATTGTGTACTAAGAATTTTTCATTCCTAAAATTTACTAGGTAACTGTCATCACATAATTGACATATGATAATGAGGTTGTAATTAGGACCTTTAACAAATAATACATTTTAAATCATTGTTTTTTCATGGTGACCAATGTTACATATACCAATAATTTCTCCCAGATCATTATCTTTGAAAGTTACTTTTCCTCCTTTCATCTTGATAATATTTTAAAATAAGTTTTTGCTACTAGTCATATGTCGAGAACATCCACTATCTGTGTACCATGTATTGATATTGGTACTTTCTTTATTTTTCTAAAAATGAAAATGATAGACTTTCGGAATCCAAACATTCTTGTATTTGGAAATTTTAGAAAGCAAGATTTTAGTTATCCACATTTTCTTAGAAAAATAAGCTTTATGAAAATGTAAAGACTGGGTTTTATTTAAAGAAAAATATTTTTCCCAATGTCCACCACACTAAAATTTTGTGTTGAATGGATCACTTGGAGGAACATAATATTTATTATTGAAAAATCTTTTAGAATGGGTATAACCAAATCAGAAATGATTCATTAAAGGTCGAATTTGAGAATATATCTTATCAAGGTTTTCTTTACAAGAGGTAACGTTTGAAAAACACTTCCTTGAGGGAAATATTTCTAATATTAGTTTTATAACAATGTTTTTATCCTTAAAAACATTAGTTTTAGAACTAGAGTTATTCTCTAAAATATTTTTATTAGAAATTACATTTTCAAGATCCTTAGAAACATTATCTTTTTCAGAATTAACTTCCTCAAGATTTTTTGAAATACTTTTAAAATCAAAATTTTTCTTATCAAGATATTTAGAAGGATCTGATACTTATCTGGTTAAAATAGATAGTCAATAATTTTTCTTATCATGATTTTTTTAGAGTTTTAAATTTTCATTCTCAAGAAGTTTAGAAAACCAAAATTCTTCTTCATAAGAAGGTAATGTATTATCTTCTAATGAAGAAGATTCATCATCTGATGATTCATAAAATATATCATCGTTATAATTTGAATTCAAAGATACATTAGTGATATATTTGTCATTATTTACCTTGGAAATTAGACAATGATTTTCAATGGGTAATTTGGATAGTCGACCAAAATTCTTATATTAAGAAGATTCATACTCTGTGGATTCATCAGAAGAGTCACCACCACTTACACTCCAGGTTTCATTAGATTTCTAAACATTTATAGATTTATCCTTGTAGTACTTCTTTCTATTCCTCTTAGAATTATTTTCCTTTCTATCCTTTTTCATAAGAAAAAGATAATTTGGCTTTATATTCCCTGCTCATTTTCATTCATATCAAGTGGCTTCTGAGTCATTCTTTTATTTTATTTATTTCTTCTTATATATATACTAAAAATTATTCTTTCCAAATATTTTTTTCATCCTTGTAGAATTATTAGATAGATCATTCTCGGAATGTTCACATTCACTTGATTCAGATAAAACAGTGAATTTCTTATACTTGGATCTTGTAACCCTTTCTGGAGTCTTCGATTTAGTAGTAGTAAAGGTTACACTTCCATTTTCATTCTTCTTTTTATTCATTTCAGCATTTATTTTCATTCTTGTCTCATGTTGAAGAAGAGTTCAAAAAAGATGATAAAGAGAAATTTTAGATACTTTCATATTCTCATTAATAACTACTCTCTTGGATTCCCACTGATTTAGAATGATATCTATAATATTGTACACAAGAGGATCATTATCTAGACCTTTTTATCCCATATATTATAATTTTTTAACAATTTTCATAAACATTTGTTGTACTTTGCATACTGGTTATCCATATGGAAATAGAAATCTATGATATTCTACTCTAAGCATAGCTCTTCTAGTTTCAATCACATTGGATGTACAAAAATGTATAACTTCCAATTTCTTCTTATTAAAATTTGTGGCTTCACAAGAAGAAATCTGGCTATATATATTCCTATTCATAGAACGAAAAAAAGTAATACGTACCTTGTAATTCAGTTGATATTCTTACATTTCTTGATTGGTAAAGGTTTTGACTTCCTTTTAATGAATTTTGTAATCTCCAGTAACATAAAAAACTTGTCCACTCCAGTATTAATAAAAAATGTATTCATATGATCTCTCTAATACTCATAATCATTACCATAAAATATAGGTTCTCTAGTTGTAATTAGATTTTCAATCAAACCGACATTTATTCTTACCATTCAAAAAATATTTATCTTTCCACAAAAATTTGTTAATTGTAAAATTTAGTAAACAAAGATAAAAATCCCTAAACAAGTAAAAATTTAGAACAATGAAAACATGATCAAGAAAACTTATATGTGAATAAAAGTATTTCATATTCCTACTCAGATACCAATCATAGGATCAAAATATGAATGTAGATTCTCAATTAAAAGAGGGGGAGAATTATAAGTTTAAAAACATTCATGTTTAACCTTAATGAAAACTATGTTTAACAAATTTAAACAAGGTAAATTCCCAAGTCTAATTTTGTTCTACTAAACAAACTTGCTATGTTCCGGAAATATGTTTCGGGAAATGAAACTTAAGGAAAGCTTACAAGGTTCTAGAAATATGTTTCCAAAAATTAAACATAAGGAAAGTTTATAAGGAAAAGATTCTACCTTAAAGAGTATAGAATATTACTTATTAGAGTATCAAAAAAGTACAATAATGTATAAGAAATTTATACTTTTTCCTATATCAAATTATAGCAGAAATAAACTTGATAAAAAACAACTAAAAAAATGAAATCTTTTAACCCAAATAGTAGGGTATCTAATAACCTTGGATAAAGGTCTCCAGATTTATACTTTCAAGAAAATATTTCTTATCCACACTAGGGTAAGCCCGTGATAGGAATATTGGAATCTATCTTTCTATCCCCACAATCCCTCAATCTTTAGGGTAGTAGGCACCTCATTCTTTATATCCCTAGAAGTCCTTGAACTTTAAGGTAGTCGGTACCTTTGTCTTCCTATCCCCAGAAGCCCTCAATTGTACACAACAGCAATCAGAGTTTCATGAAGAAAACTAAACAAGATGTTTAGAATCGCACAAAGCAAGAGAGTCTCTCTCTCTAGAAATCACTTCAACAACATGTAATCGCCAGAGTGATGGATCAGATGATTCTAGACCCTCATCTCATTCAAATAAGATCCTATTTATAGGATCTTATCCAATGGTCAGTTCTATCCTCTAACGGCCATATTTTTTCTTGAATCTGGGAGCGACCTATACATGTGTCACTAAAAAAAGTTAGTAAGAAACATATTTTATGAAATAATTTCATAACAAGTAAAAAGAAAATAAATAAGGTTAACCAAATATATTTTTTGTATTCTAAGGAAAAAAAGAATTTGCAGTCTAACCAAATGAACATTCAGAGTCTATAAGACATGGATATTTGGATTCTATTTTACATGAAATTAGTAATCTGGATTCTATAGATTCTAGAGTCTGAATTCCAATGAATTTGAAATCAGAATTCTGAGGAATTTGAACTTTGAATTCTGAAGAATTATGAGTCTGAATTCTGAGGAATTGTGAGTCTAAATTTTGAGAAATTTGGAGTCTAAATTCTAAGAAATTAAAATTTTGGATTCTATGGAATTCAGAGTCTGAATTACTAGGAATTTGGAGTATGAATTCTGAGGAATTCGGAATCTGAATTTTGAGGAATTCGAAGATTTAATTATAAGGAATTAGGAGTCTGAATTCTGAGGAATTCGGTACCTGAATTTCAGAGAAATTGGAACTTGAATTTCAGAGAATTCAGAACCTGGATTTCATTGAATTCAGAACCTGAATTTCAGAGAAATTGTAACCTGATTTTTAGAGAATTTGGAAACAGAATTTCAGAGAATTCAAAGTCTTAATTTCAGAGAATTCAGAGTCTGAATTTTAGAGAATTCAGAGTCTGAATTTCATAGAATTTGGAACCTGGAAACAAAATACACTATATCAAAGGAATTATAAGATTATGAGGTTTTATATATGAAACTAAATTTTATACTTAGGAATAAAATGAGTTAGATTTATAGATATTATAATAATAATAATGAAAACACAGATAAGGATAAAAAAAATCCTTAGAGAAGAAAAATTTCCCTTATAAAGATAATCCTTTGGGAAAAAAATTTTCCTTATGATAAAGTGTGTGTGATTTTCAAAACATAGAAGAGTGTAAAAGTCATAAGTAAACCTTATTTACTAAACAAAAATGACCTAGGGATTAACTACTATTTAAAATAATAATTGTATTATTTTTTGGTACAAATCAGTGTTGTGTGCAACGTAAGATTTTGGAGAAACCTATTGTTGCGTATCAATTATTCTATCATATTTATCATCACCATTAAGGTAAAATAACTATATAATTCATAAATATTAATATATATAGAAAACTATTATTCTATAATTACCTCAGGTGTTACTTCTTTCCCCCCTTTTGGAAATTGTGTCCTCGCATTTTTAAATTTTGGGCTTGGTAACTAAGGTTTCACTTTTCAAAATTTTTACATTGAAATCTTACATTGGAAAAGAGTCAATAAAACTAAAACTTTAAAAATAAGGTAAGAGAAGTAAAATGGTCACCTGAGATAACACATACATGGATTCTATGTAGACTGAATTTTTTTTATTATTATGAAAACACTTCTAAGGAAAAAGTGAGAAACCATACATGAACTCACCACATCACCAATTCACCACTTCACCACTAAAAATCATACAAGAAAAATGGATGAAATCCATTCAAGACTTCAAACTAACAAACCATCACATGTGGATCTGAAGTCACCCAGAAATGGCTGAGGAACCGTGAACTAGGGAAAATGAACATCTGGAATGCTAGAAAAACCTCAGAACCAGTCTCCTCAAACGCCCACAGATGTGACCGTCTACACCATACCAAATCAACAAACCTACCGGTGGACTCTTCCTCCCAACCCTTCATCGAAGTGAGATGGGCCCTAAAAAGATAACATCCACAAAGGGGGAAGAACAGTCTAGAGTGAGGAAGACCAGGTTGTCCAGATGTTGCACCCAACTCCACAGGCAACCGCAGTGCAACCTCGGACCAAACGCCACTCCTAAACCCCTTTCCAGCATCTCTAAAGTAGTGAAAACACAAATCAAAGAGATTGCACCAGATCCAACTCATCCCAAACAAAACCTCAAACATCACACAACAAAATTGATCACACCCCATTTTCACTACCAAAGGAACACAGTAAGAAACTTGCACCCCACTATCATGTTCTAATGGATGGTGATAGAAAACATGGTTATTAGAAAGTTGAAATTCGTAAAACCGAAAACTTGTAATGGTTTAATGTAACACGCTGATATTTTATGAAAAAATATTCTTTTCATTTCATTGATGTCTTGTGTTGTACGCTACACCAAAATTAGCTTGTGCTATACGCAAAACTTTATTAGCTTATATTATACGAAAACACTATTCTTGGCTTGTGGTGCACGCAAGAGAAACTTTCTTCAATAGCGTGTGTTGTACGCAATATTGAATTTCACTAAACAATGATATATTATTATAATATTATTATGAACTAGATTTTATTAATAATAGTAACTAAATTTTAAATTTTATGACATTATAATTCATCATAAGCATTTTCTAGAACATGGTATGAGAACAAAATAAATTTTTTAGGTAAAATAAGTATTTTTCAAAATATGTAGTTTTTCTGCCTTTTGATGGCGCACCCACTTTAAATCTAGTTCTTGACATTTTTATAAGTTCAATTTGAAAAAATAAAATTCTTCTTCGGAATCATGATATAAAAAATTTAATTTGGATAACTTTTTTATATTATTCTGATAACTTTCATATTTTAATGAATAGTAAAAACCCGTTATATTTTAATTAAAAACAACTTTTTTCATCATAATAATTTATATGGTTAAATTAAAATATTGAATAGTTTTAATTTATAAATAGAATATATTTTTACCATTTAATATAATGTAATTCATTAGCATTGATCTTACATAGAATTCATAAGTAAAAATATTTCAATCTTTTGCAACGTTTTAACTTTTAAAACCTGTTTTCTCAACAACAGGATTAATTTTAAATTAAATACTGAAACTTTTTTGTTTTAAATTTGTAAAAATGGATTCCATATTTGGAATCAGTACGTCCAAATTATTTTAATAAGCTACTTTTTATTTTTAGGCATTACGAATAGTAACTACGGTAAATTTTATTTACCATAGTTAAAGGTAAATCGGGTAATTAAGGGTAAATATAATATTATAAAATTACCCAAACACTTGACTTAATATAATTGGATGATTATATTTTTTCCTAAATCATACTTGGGTAGAAATGGAATTTAATGGAACCCACTTTTATTTTATTAAAACCTTTTATTTATTTTATTTAAATGAATGTGAAATATGTCTCAATCAAACATTAATAATTGGATTATTTTTAATATAAGGCTACATAGAATATAAATTCTATTATAAATACTCATTTTAAAGATAAATTTTTTTTCTTTACCATGGTAATTTATTTATAATTTTTAAGAAATATTTAATTACCTTAATAGCTTATACATTAATGATGCAGAAATTGTTTACTTAGTGAAAAATCAATAATATAGTTTTTATTAAGGTAATAATGTCCATAAAAAACCCAAAAACTTGACCAAAACCTATTGGTTGAGTATATCTATACCATAATCATCCAAGTGAAGACTCCGGGACCAAATGGAACCGTATTAAAGATATTATGACATTAATATTATTTTATTTTTAATAATGTCAACGTTGTCACCTTTATAACTTAATAAATATAACAATTTAAATGTTGTGATTTTAAGATGATAAATTCAAGTAAAAGTATTATTATGAAAGTTAATAGATATATATTTTTCATATAATTTCAGTTTTAATTATTATGCAACAAATAAGTACATTAAATAATTATACAACATGTTATGGTAATTATTTTATTAAGAGAAATATCAAATAAATGGTTTTAAAAAAATACTAAAATAAATATTATATGAACTATTTAATGTGCTCCACTAATTTTATAGATTAATATGACATGTTAGGAATCTATTAAATATTTTGGATCGAATATATCATCTCTGTGGATTTTATTTAAATTCAAATAATTGAATAGTGTCAAAATTGACAATATTGATATTTTATAAAAATAACATATTATTAAATTGTTTAAAAATCACAAAAATATTTAAAAATTACAAAGAGAAAATTATATGTTCTAAAATTTAATAATTTTTCTAAATATGTAATATTCACAACACATAAGTAAGTATTTATAAAAATTAAAAAATTATAATTTTATTACCACAAATAAATTTAAATAGATTAAATTAGGATAAATCAAATTGATAAGGTTTAAAATAAATTCCAAACATGAATAAATTTTATTGGATTATGATATTAAAACCCTATATCATCTCAAATATAATTTGTGTCATTTTGGATGTTTTTAATAGGGGTTTTAATTTATTATAAATTAATATTTCATATGTTTCCAAAGGTGCCCCTCTCCTCCCTTATAAAACGGTACCTCCTCCCTCTCCCATTCACACAAATTTGAGCCTTCATTCTCGGACAAAACCTGACCATTTCTCTTATCCACTTCCCTGGAAACATACTATAGGTCCTGGTCTTCTTCAAAGACCAACTTTAGTGCCCTAAGAGGAGGTTTAGAAGAGGCGCGTCGAAGAAGAGGTAATATCCTTTACCAATTCTTTCAAGTTCATTTCTTCATATACTTACTCTTATTTAGTTGTTTCATTATAAAGTAATAACATAAGTATAAATAATATACTGATATGTTATTATAAATATTAAACTACCCCATTTCACCTTCTATCCATCCTATATAAAATGAAATCACAGCGCGTCCCTACGTACGGAATACTGTCTCCACGCTGTGGTGTAATCTGTTTTTCCACCACCACCTTACTTGGATGGGTATAATGGTGTAAAGAATAAATATATATGGTTATTATAACATTATTATAATTCTGAGATATTATATCATCCACTCTAATTCCATTCAATAATTATGGTAATGATATCATCGTTCGTGCGTACGTACGGATTACCGTCTCCACGACGCGATAGATTCATTCTCCACGTTAACCATTCAAAAATGATTATAAAGTATATGTAATGAATTATAATGATATATATGACAACATAATGCTAATTTATTTATTTATATATATATATATATATATGTCATCTACTTACTTCCATTCAAGTCAATAAGGAAAGTAAAACAACGTTCATGCATACATACGGCCTACCGTCTCTATGAACGGTGTGTTTTATTTCATTTATCTATCTATTATATATATAAATATACTGAATATATATGATATATAAATCATGTTTTACATTTTTGAAGTAACTAAATCATGATATAAGTAATAATAATATCAATAACAACAAGTCCAAACATGTACGATAAATGAAACGATTTTACCCAAAATGCTGCATTAACATGGAATTGACAAAAGAACGGGTAATATAAAGTCTTAAGTGAATCATTTATGATATAATAAATATTATTATATTTCTTTTACAAGTTAATAAGATGTTTAAACCCACTATACAGGAGTTTTGGACACGTATGGAAGAAATTGGACCTAAGGTAAGGGATAATTTTTCAAATCTCATTTTTATCTGAGACTGCTTATACGTAAGTATTTACTGGGGTTATATATTTTTCATCCATCTCCATAAAATTTTTTTCATAAATTGTTTAATAATAATTCATGTATGTTTAAAGTCATGTTTACACCTTTTTTACTTTTACTTTTTGTTATGTAAGGAATCTTTCTTATGTTTACCATACGTGGTACTTTTTGACTTTTCTGTTGAAAGTATGAGGAGAGTGTTTTTTTAACTTATACGATGTGAATGGATTTTTACGGTTTCAAAACACCTCATTTTAATTAAGCTTACTTTATAAGATTTCATTATTATTTTCAACAAAATCCTTTTCTTTTAAAATTGAATGGAATTTTGGGAAAAGAAAATGATTTTGAAGAAGAAAGTATATTTTCCTCAAGAATTCATTTCAAGTGTTTTGTCAAAACTATTTTCCATCTAAGATGAAATTATTTAGTATGATTATGTTTCAAGTATAATGTCTCTATTTTTTACATGTTTTGATTATTTTTATGATCAAATGATATCCATTTGTTTTATATGGATTACGTTATGATGGGATGAAGTTTATGAAACCCATTTTTTACTTTGGGTTATGAGGAATTATTTATGTTTATTTTGTGGAACAAGTAAGAATTATTTCATTATGAGATGGGTGAGACCTATATCTCACTCAAATTCATTGGTTAAAGATTTATATCTCATTACATAGACATGGCCGGAACAACAAGTTAATCCAGTTCAGTGAAACAGGACTGGAACAAGGAGTGAACTCGATTAAGTAAGGGACTTTGTCCACTAAGATGGTCTTGGCTGTAATTCCATGTCTACTATATAAATAATAAAATGTGATTAATAGTTTCCACAATTAAAGTTTTTATTCCCTGGCTATTTTATCATGATTAATGTTCCTTTATGATGTATTCCTTATGTACTGACAAGATTAATTTCTCAAGATTTTGATGTTTAAACTTTATGTTCATGTTTTTTTAAGTTCAAATGTATACGATTTGTTTTATTTTCTCCATGCTTACCCTTACTAAGAATTTGAGATCACCCTTTATATTTTTTCTTTTCCCCAGGATTTAAAAAAAGGTTGTAGGTAAGAAAATAAAAGGGGAAGATCTTTATGGGAGATGTTGAAGATCTTTCACCATGATTAGAATATTATGTTTCGAGTTTCCAAAGACACTAAACGATTACGATCCTTAAGTGTTGGTTCTTGTTATGTATTAATTATTCTTCAAAAGTAATGTAATGTCCATGTACGTCAAGCTTGGGTCTCTAATATTAAATATTCTTTGATTTCCCAATATGAAAAGTAAATGAATAATGTTTTTGGTTTAAGGTACTTTTCATAAAGATTAGGAATTCATTTATTTTGAAGACTAAGGACATAAGGGAACAAACTTACTTGAGAAGTAGAGTTTCATACTTTAGTAAATTTCTAACATAAACTCATATTTACCTCCTATAGATTAGTATTTAAGATAAATTTTTCACTCTTAAAGCATTGTAATCAATATCTAGAGAATAAAATATTACACAAAAGGTTAACTATTTATTTCTCTTATCTTTAGAAATTAACCAAAACCCAAATAGTTGGTACAAGGTATGATAATTCCCCAAAATTAATAATCACTTATGAGGATAATTACTACCTTTAATCTGCAAAATTCTACTGTAAAACCCATAGTTCAACATAGACAATTCAGAAATCAAATGTCGTTAAAATTCCTCAAAATAATCCACCTAGGATTGAAACCCAGAACTCAGAAGAATTTTATAACATTGTATTCCAAGATAAATTTTAACATATATCACCAAATAAAATCTATCACTCTTAAATTCTCATACGAAAAATTAATTAACTTAATCACATATTCTCTGTGATAGTTTAAGCATATACATAAATAAAATAATTCGTGTAATTCCGCATTAAAAATATAATATTTATACAAAATATATCTCAACCATTACGTCTTTAAAATCCTATATTTTTTTGTTTATCTTAATCATATAATGTTCCTAAAATAGTGAGTGTCTTCCAAAATATCATTTATCACATAATCCCCAAACCATTTTCCAATAGTAAGCATATAAATTTGATAAAACATATGTATCCAAAATCAACTTATTCTTAATCCATAAAATATTTTAACAAAAAATAATAATTCATACAAACCAGGGATATCACGTAGTCCTGTGGTAGGTGATAAAGGATCATCACACTCCGGTTGTGTGTTTTATTCTCATAGACTTGTCTGAGGTGATAGGTTGTCCCACGGTCTGTATGTTGTCCGTTTTCAAAAACAATATAATTCTTATAACATTAACAAAATGAGATAAAATGTCCAAAAATAACTATAACATGTATTAGCCTCAATGGTTATTATATACCTTTCATTTTTCATCCCCAAAAGTACTAACTCATAACTACCTCAAAAATAAATGTCTCTAAAAATGATGTTAATTTTATTTAAATTGCATAACATAAGTCTCAAAGGGTGTTTATAAGAAATTTAACTTATGATCAACCTTAAAATTATAAACCCATGATGATATCCATAACTCTTAAGAGAACATCCAAATATCTAATGTTTTCTAATCCATCCTTTGATACAAACTATAAGGCCTCATCTTTAAAGACTGCATAATCTTGAGTTAAGTCAATAATTGTACCTTATTTCACAATGAGGATATTTTCATGTATAGAGTTTTATAGAATTAGGCCATAAATATTACATAATAGACTCAGACATTACATGTAGATAGTTACACTTAGTATTTACATTTTCTACGGAAGGAACCCCTGTAAACAAAACATGATTTCTTTTTCTTGAAAAAAAATGTTTTTGATCTCTTACTTTCTCTTAACCATATTTATACCCCATGGAAAAATTTCCAAAAACATGGTATGATCATAAAAACTCAATAAGGAATATAAAATAAGGAAGAAGCCCATTATTCCATGAATATTTAAAACTAATGAAATCATTTTCACAAAGTCATACTTTTCTACCATAAAACATAAACTCTTTAACATACCATATGAAATCCTAAGATTCTTAATAAACCCCAAGAAATAGTAAATCATAAAGTTAACTTTTAGAATCCATTACATTCTTACATTGTATATTTTTCAACAAAATATGGAGTAACCTTGATGGTTACATTTGGATTACCCATTACAGTATATTCCCTAAATATCTTAGGAGAAACATAATCATTTACATATTTTACATTACCCAATTCATTTGAAAGATATAATGGGATAACCTACACATGGATGATCATAGAACCTCTTGTATACATAATAAATTACCAAGAACCATAACATAATCATAACACATAAACCAAGAATAAAGGAAAAATAACATTTCCACTTTGAAATCACATTTCATCATTAAAAGCCACACACTCATAAATGAAAAAACATTATTTTAAAATAAAAATTTAAACTTTTAAAGTAAACATAAATACATAATATTAACATAAAATAGAGAAATTATAGTCGTGAGATATATATAAAAACATTCAAAGTTAATGAAATAATCAATCCCCCTTTGAAATACAATTAATAAATTTTAAAAGACGATTTTTGAATCAAGGTGTCCCATACCACATTGAAAATTTTGAAAGAAATGTAAACATATAAACATTAATGTACTCATAAATAATTCCTTAAAATAATTTTTAAAATAAGTACATGAAAGATAAGGATTTATAAGATTAAATATTTAAAACATTTGAAACAATGTTTTAGATAAAGAGTACATTACAAATTTGAACATTTAAATTATATGGTTCATGAACGAAGAACATTTTAAAGACATTAAATATCAGGAGTATAGATATAATATGGATAATAAATGTTAAATGTTTTTTATATACAATTTATAAATAAATAAATGTGCATACCATCAAGAAATGTATCAATGAAAAGAGATTGATGTGAAGTCCCTTAAAAAGATCATATCATTAGGTCAAGGATAAATCAATGAAATAATTATGTGTGAAAAATATAAATACACCCAATATAATTGAATATTAAATATAAAATAATCATAGGTCGTTCACACATATTATTTGAAAAAGAAAACCAACGTCACAGATATTTAACTCAATGAATGGATATTAATTTAATATTTTCCTTACCTAGAGTCCCAATTTCCTTGTTCATTATTTATATTACTGAATAATAAACATATCACTTTGAGGGGGCGGTAATCCACACATCCTCAAATGAAATTATCAAATTTACACATTTTGGAAATCATAATGCTATTTTGTAAATAAACATTACAAAAGAATAGATACAATATAAATATAATATATATCATATATAAATACAGTTCTATAATTATGTCTTCCATGATAGGTGGAAGGATAAAATTGAACAATCATCGTTTCGTGTGGCAGTAGTTCGCCATACAAAAAAACAGTACATTCTATATCCATTAGATGTAGGTGTGTGTGTAAGTGTTGGGAGAAAATATAGCATCAATAAATTCTTTTATATTTATGATACTGGTGTTTTTATAAAATAATGTAATAAATATAGTTTTGGTGGTTAGAGAAAGAAAATAAATGAAACGAGCTTGAGAGAAGGAGTTAGCACTAAATCGGGTAACTTCCTTGGATTTGATCCAAAAGGGTTCTTTGAGTTGCATTCCTCCCAAGTAAAGGATTATATTAGTAAGTGAGGTTTTTCGGAGATTATTTTAGCAATATTTGGGTGATACAAGGGTCTTTATAGGTGTCTATAAGTGGGTAGAGGTGGTGGCCATTTATAAGAGGGAGGATGGGCACTTTAGAAAAGTCATGAAATATTATTTTATTATAAATTTATGTTCGAATTATAATATCTCCAAAGTGATATAATTAGAGTATAATATGAGGATACATAAAACTCTTATACACCAGTAGGATTTAGAAAAGTTTAGGTTAGAAATGTAACCTTATCTTTTAGTTCTAACCCAAAGTTAAATAAATTAACTCTTACCATCTCTTCTTGTATTTTTACACTGTATGGTTAATATAGTAACAATAAAATTCCAATAGAACCTCAAGTAGATCATTTATAATATTTTTAACATTATATTAGTCATTTTAACAAATATTATATCTTTATGACTATTATATCATTTCATAAAATAGTATTTGTTTTAAAAACTCATTTATGTCAATTTTGACATTGTTTACTAATTGATTTTCATTAAAGTTGTAACAACTTGGTTAATTAAAACCAACTTTATTAACTGAAATATAAAATGTCATAATCATCCAAAAAAATATTTTTTAGCATCAAAATTTTCAAATTAGATTAATTTTAATATTTATAATATCATTTTTTTGAATCATTCATTAGTAAGGTTATCACTACATCAATATTGTGTCATAAATAAATTTATTTATCTAATTTCTACAAATTATAAATAAAATACCATGATATAGAAAATAATTTCTAATTTATAATTATTATTTATAGTGAAATATATCAGTTATATAATCCAATATTAAAAAAATAGTAAAAGATACATGTTTATGTAATATTTCTCTTTATTTAAATTTCTTATTATAACTTTTCATTAACACATCCATGTGTATTGATGGGGTCCTAAAATTGACCCAAGGATGATCTGGGTCTGCTATATATCATCAAATAGGATTAGTACATGTTTTATGGTAGTTTTATATTAGTATAATATTATTCTATGCCCTTATTTACCTAATTTAACCACTAACCATGACAAATTAAAATAATTACTAAAGTTACTTTTCATAATGTCCAAAAATAAACGGAACCAATTTACATAATTTAGACATTATAATTCCAAATATTTAATCATTTTCTTCAAATTCAAAACATGGAATTTTTAGTAATTAATTTAAAAATAAATATCGTTGTCAAAATGAGAAAGCAGATTTTTTAAAAATAAAAGGAATCAAATGATTGGCACGTGTTTATGTCAAATTTCTATGTGAAATTACATACAATGAACTTAATTATATTAAATGATAAAAAATTAATCCAATTAAACTTTAAAACAAGTTAAAATTAAAATATAACTATATAAATAAATCAGACAAAAATGTAGTTTTTAATTAAAATGCAGTATTTTTCACTTTTCATTAAAAAATAATTTTATCAAGAAAATAACAAAAATTAAACCAAAATAAATTTATATGTAACTATTATAAAGAAGAATTATATTTTTTCAAATAAAACTTATAAAATTTACATAAACTATATTTAAAAATGGTTCAATATCTAACGGTGGTAAAACTACCTTATATAAATTTGAGAGTATTTCATGCTTTAATTTTGATTTATTCTCATTTTAGGACTCTAAAATTTATTGGATAAATTTAAAAATAATTAAAAAACTTGTGTAATAATAATATAATTATTTATATTTATTATCTCCAATATAATGACTAGTAGGTAACTACTATATAAAATAATAATTGTTTTACTTTTCAGTATAACCCAGTGTTGTGTGCAACGTCAGATTTCAGAGAAACTCATCTTTGCGTATTGAGTACACTATCATAGAAAGTGTACCTATTAAGGTAAGACCACTATATTTTTCGTAAATATTAATATATATGAAAATGTATTATTCTATAATTTCTTAGGATGTTACATCTCTTGTTAGTATATGTTGGAATATTCTCCCAGAAAATCATGTCATACATCCCTTGGTGAAATTGGACTCTATACTATGGATGGACTAGATCTTGTTATATAGAGAAAACATCAACAATTAGGAATGGGAAATATCTTTTCATATTCTGAACCATCCCGTGATTTTCTACAAATGCAATGAAGTTTATGAATCTCCTTTGGAAAATATTTCAATGGTGTGGGTATTGATTCCCTATGAAGAATCCTACCTCACTAAAACATTTGATTCAAGTTAAGGTATCTACCTTTGGGAAATTCCAATTGTGAGGGAATATAGTGATGTATTTCCAGAAGATTTACCTACATTTCAACAGATCATGGGGTATAGTTCTCAATAGAACTCATACACAGAGCTACTCCTATCTCAATATGTCCCTAAAGGATCACCCCAATCAAATTTGAGGAGTTAAAGAATCAGAAGAAATATCATTTTGAAAAATGGTTCATATTCCCTAGTACATCACCTTGGGGTATTCCAGTGATATTTTTGAAGAAAAACAATAGATCAATGCAGTTGTGTGCTGATTGTCAGGAACTCAACAAGATCACCATAAATAACATGCAACCTCTTATAAGGATTCATGACTTGTTCGATCAACTATGAGGAGCTCAGTACTTATCAAATGTGGATCTTAGTTCTAGATATCATTATCTAAATTTTATGAAGGAATATATTCATAATACTACCTTCTATACAAGTTATCGGAAAAAATGAGTTTCTAGTAATTCCCTTCGAATATACTAATCCCCCTATGATCATCATGGATTTTATGAATAGAGTATTTAGAAAATCCCTTGACAAATTTTGGTAGCTTTTATCCATGATATTCTCATTTACTCTAATAACAAGGTGGAAAATGAAAAAAATATTAGTATTGAACTTGGGACATTAAAGAAGGTAAAATTATAATCCATGTTTAGAAAAAATTATTTCTAGATTTAGCAAGTCACATTCTTGGGACACATGATCACATTTGAGGAAATTTATATGGACCCTTCAAAGATAAAGGTGATTGAGGAATGGCCTAAACCCTTTAGTGTCCTGGAAACACATAGTTTTATTTACATAGTAGTGTACTAATAATATTTTTTGAAATATTTCTCACAATTTTCTATACCACTAACTATGTTAACAAGTAATGGGGTAAAGTTTGTCTGGATTGAAGAATATGATTAATGATTCAGGGATATAAAGAAGTGTCTAATTACTACACATGTACTCAAAAAACCAATAAGTGTAGAAAGGTTTGTGATATAAACATATTCTTCAAATAAAGGCTTGGGTTGTGTACTAATGAATAATATTAAATTGATATCCTACACCTCATGTAAATTTATGATCTATTAGTAGAACTACCTGACGCATTATCTGGATCTATCAATTTTGATTTTTGTGTTGAAAATCTGGTGGCACTACCTATATGGTGAGAAGTGATACAGATATACTGATCACTAAATCCAAAATTGTATCTTCTCAAAAAATGAGATCAAATGAGTCAAAGTATTTGGTTAGTGTTGATCAAAAACTACTATATATCTATTCACTATCATCATGTCAAGGAAAACAATATTTCCAATGCTATTATTATAAAATGAACTAATACTTTATCCATAATGTGGATTGAGAATGAACCAATCTTCAAATACATGAAAAGGATTGATTTGGAAATCATAACAGCGCATAATACATCTCGCGTTACCCAATTGATTTCCCAACCATCTATATAAAAACAATTAGGGGGGAAAAATTGATGATATGGAGTTAAAAAAGAAGGTGAATTCAGTAAAGGAAGGTATCTGTAAGAATTACAAATCAATGATGTTGGTGTGATTCAATTTGGAACAAGTATTTGTTTTCCATCAGCACCTTAGATAAAGAGGGAGCTATTGGACATTTTAAATAACTCAAATTTCTCCATTAATCATGGAAGTACCAGCCTATATCATGATATATGAGAACAATTCTAGTTGGAAAACATAAGGAAGGATATTTTTTAGTATATATCAAGATTCTTTATATGTCATCAAGTTAAAACATGGTGATAGAAGTCTAATGGGATTATGCCACCATTGACAATAACTATGTGAAAATGGGAGAATGTCACAAAAGACTTCAAATCTGGTATCCTAAATACATCTAAAGGGAACAATGTTTTATGGTTTTTGGTGGACCAACTTACCAAGGATTCCCACTTTATCCCTATTCAGGAAGATCTCTCACTTGAACAACTCACTATGATATATATGAATGAAGTGGTGACACTACATGGGGTTCCACTCTTGATTATATTTGATCATGATCCAAGGATAAAATCTATATTTTAGAGGAGTATTAAACATTATTAGAGTACTGAATTGAATTTTAGAATGGTCTGTCACCCCAAACTAATGGCCAATATGAAATGACTATTTAGAAGCTTGAATACATTCTAAGAGTAGACTCAATGGAATTAATGTTGGATTGGATCAGTATCTTCCATTGGTTCATTTCTCATACAACAATAGATTCTACCCAAGTATTGAGATAGATCCATATGAATATCTATATGGAAAGTGATATACAACTCCAAAATTTTTTGATGAAGTTAGAGAGAGAAATATACTTGGAACTAATCTTGTGCTAGATATGACAGTGAATGTTCAATCCATCCAGGAACATATCAATGCTACTCAAAATCTTCAAAATATCATTGTTGATAACCATTAAATGGACTTGGATTTTTGAATTAGATATAAACTTTTCCTTTTAATATCAACATTTAATAGAGTCGTGTGGTTTGGAAAGAAAGTGATGCTTGGACCTAGGTATATTGGTCCCTTTGAGATCCATGATCACGTAGGTGAAGTGGACTTTTTTACTTTCACCTCCACCATGTATGGATATAATTCATAATGTGTTTCATCTATCTCTACAATTAATGTACATAACATATCCACAAAATTTTCTAAACATAATGGTGGTACAACTTGAATATGATCGCTCCTATGAGGATAAGAAAGTAAAGATTCTGGTTGGGATAGATAAGGTTCTATGCAATAAGACAACCAACATTGTCAATGTGTTGTAGAGGAACCAAAATAATGAATAAGCATCATGGTAATTAGAGTAGGCGATGAAGGATAAGTAAACTCACATTTTTATATAAAACAAAATTTCAAGGGTGAAATTTCAAAAGGGGTGAAAATTTTAACAACCCAAAAAAATTTATCAACGGAAATTCCCTTTATATAATAATCTAATATAGTATAAATCACATAATATTACATATAGAACAAAAAAATATTATAAATGAATAATTAATTATTTACGATGTTTTTTTTTGATGTTAAGGAACCTATACCAATGGAATAGTATCTTGACCATTGGAATAGTATTATGATTTTTATGAATAGTAAACCATCCAATATAATAGTAACCTCACCAATAAAAGAATAAATAAAATTTAATCATCTTATGAATGTTAATATGATTTAATTATATCATATTATAAGTAAAAAAAATTTTGAAATAATTAATTATATGTTGGTTTTTTTATAAGTTATAAATATTTATTTACAATATTATAATTAATATAATGAATTAAAATAAATAAAAAATTCATAAAAATTAATTTATAAATTATTATATATTTTTTATATGATTATGAGATAATTTTATGAGACCTTAATTAATTATCCAAAGTGTTGTAAAATCATTTATAATTTTAAAATTTCTATTTTCCAAGTAAATGATTATTTTAATTAAAAGATGGATTTTATCATATTTATAAAACTATTTTCATAAAACTGAGTTCATTTTTGAGTTCTATAAATCAAAAAATATTTTGGGAGAATTTTTTTTGATTTTTTTTGAATTAATTGATTTTTTGGTGAATAGTAAAATACTGTAATTTACGGTATATAAACATTATAAATAAAATAAACTTATACCTGAGTGATGGATAATGTAAGAACCATACTATCTAACTATACTTCATTATTTTATTATATTTTGTGATAATTATTATCCAATTCATAGTCTTGAGCCTAAATTATAAACTATTTAATAAAATAATGAGAAAACACCCCTCTTCACCGCTATAAATACTCCACCCCCCACCACAACCTATTCTCCTCACACCTTCCAAGCATTGAGGATTGCCCAAATTCTGCCTAAATATCTTCCCAATACAATTCCCCTTGTATAGGAGGTTCTTTTCTCAACAAAATTCCATACCCACGTTCCTTAAGAAGGTTCTCAAAGAGGAGAATTCAAGAGGTAAAATCATCTTTCTTATTCTATTTTTTTCTTTTAATTTATTTTTATTTTATTTTTATCTTATATCCTATTCTATCCAAATGCTCATGATAAATAAATTTTATTTTATATATATTAATTATTTCTTATTAATGCAATATCAAACATCAAACTCTTTCTCTCTCTCATTTTTTCTATAAATGAAATAATCACTCATGATATATCAATTTATCGATATCACGGACGATGTGTTTTTATTTTCAATTAATTCCTTAAAGGATGTTTGTAAAACATAAATAATGGTAGTTAAATGAGGTAAAAAATATTCAATTACCCTTTTTATCTTCTAGAACTGACATATATACACAATAAAAAATAATAGAACAAAACTAGTTTGTGGTGTTTGAAAATCCTTGAAAAGAATCTAAATGATTATCACTAACCTTTTATGAAATGATTCATCCTCATACCATTTAACCCAATGATATATATATATATATAACCGTTTAAAAATATTTATGTTAATTAAAAACATATAATTTCAATTATGGAAAATTATACCCATTCTATTTAAACTTCTATACTCCAATTCAAGTGAACCATTCATAAAATTATTGAAAATGAACACTCCCAAACAATGGAATTAAACTCTATAAATCATCTAAAAGTCTATAAATGAACTTCAAAAAATAATAATATATCAAATACCTTAACAGTAGGTTTTAAATTAGTTAATTAATGAATTTTATTTTATTATTAATGATATTAAACTGAAGCAAGCACTCAAACATATGGTAAGGTGAATTTTAAAAACCAACTCTATTTCTTTGGGTTTTCCCTATTTCACTCCATTTTAAGTATTAAATATCTAGTTATTTTCCATTAATGTAATTTATTTATCCTTCCCATTTTGTTTATGGATATACAAGTTTCGAATTTTATTTTAGGAAAAATTCAATGATTTTTCCAAAAAAAATTAACACTTCTTTATAAAGACGCAAAATTTACTTATCATGAGATTGTTTCTTCCTCACTAAATATTGATGATTCTTATAATAATTATGTTATTAACCCTTTTTTAACCCTAATGACACTTATTTAATTTATGCTTTTTAAAATGAAACTCAATCCTTTACATGGGTTATTTTATGTCCAATATTGATATACATTCTATACGGAATGCATGATTATGTAAATGTGATGATGTGAAAGGTGACCACAGAATTATATAACACTAAAATTCATTTGGAAATATAATTTATGTCATGAGAAAAATTGAAATATACATGAACAATATTATAGAATTATTCTCAACTAAGTGTGTCAGTTCTCCACTAAGACATAATTTTTTATTTTTATAAATTTTCACATTCTATGCAGTTATCTAATTATTTCCATCATGATTATGATTATGATTTATTTCTTATATTAATATGATGATTATTCTCACCCATTTTTCTTATCTCTTATTCATTATATTACTGTGATTTTAGCAAACCCATTCATTTGATTTATATCCTTAGGTGAATATTTGTGATAAGGAGAACACAAGGTCCCATTAAAATCTAGAAAATAATTAGTTAATAATTTTTTATGTCTTATTATCTAACATTTATATAAGTTAATAATTTTTTCCAATACAAAAACCCTTCGGATCCTGGTTGTGTAATGTTTTTATATTGTTTATCTTTAAAATGAAGTAATGAATGTGTAAAAAAAGTATGGTCTCCATATGTTTACAACAAATGGATTCATCTATATTCACAGAAACTTATGAAATTCACTTATAAACATACCTATATAGAAATTTTAGGTTCTTTTATTCTGGAAATAGCATTCCAATGGTCCTTAGGAAAGGATCTAAAGGAGGTCTCCTAGAGAAGAGGCAATCCTCTTACCCAACCTATTTTAGTTTATTTACTCTTATACCTCCTCCAAATAAGTGCTATTCATCATAAAAATATATCATTAGTATAATAAATATTATTAAATTTAATTATGATCATTAAACCACCATTATCCACCTTTTTTTCAATCATATGGTATGTGAAAGTATCGCCCATGCATACATGTGGACTACCACCTCCACGTAGCGATACAATTACTTTTAAATCATCATGTTTTATGGATGGGTATTATATTGGGATTATTGGTTATATATGATATTTTTTAACTTATTTTGAATATATAATAACAATATAATATCTTCCTTCTTAGCTTCTTAATCCTTTGGAAAATGATCGTGTCGCATGTGCATACATGTGGGATACCACCTCCATAAAGTCATGTAACTTTTTTTATGTATACATTATAAAGAAGGTAATAACTATGTATTTATTTAATATATATAATAAAATATTTATTTTAAAAATCTAATAATTATTTACCATTTTTTCCTTCCATCTATTGAAAAATGAAAACATCTTGTATGCATGCTTACAGTCTTCCGACTCCATGAATGGTGAATTTTATTTTCCTATCTCAACATTTTATGAATGATTATAAATATGTATATAATGTATATATATAATATTTATATCATAATTAATTTTATGGAGATTATGTAACCATGATCAATTTACAAGGACCAAAACTACCGAGCCTAAACAAACATGAAAAATTAAGCAGTTATCAACCAAAAAAGAGATTTTCATAATGAATTGTTAATAAAAAGTTGATAAAGTGTTATAAGTAAATAATATTTGGTATGATAAATTTTATTATGGTATTATAATATATTTTTAAAAAATATATAATTATTATAATATTATTTTTTAAAAATATAGTGGAAGTCAAACTTTAGGTAAGGGTTTATTTCATAATCATATCTTTATTTAGGATTTTTTATGATTAAGTCTATGATGGGGTGATTATTTGATATTTATAGCTTAAAATAATAAATTTTATTTTCCTATGTTTATTTATATATATTTTATTTAATATTATCATTTTCATCTATTGGGCACTCAAAAATATTGAAAATATGTTTTTATAAAAAAATTGTTTTTATTTTCACTTTAGTTAGGATTACTTTTATTATATGCCCATGTTTTATAAAAATAACTTAAATAATTTTCTTAATAATCCCAAATTATTTTTAATTTATTTTCCACCATTATTTACTTTTTTCAAAATGTTATAAATATTAACCTTCTTTTCATTTTCAAAATGATGTTCTTATCACTTTTTTCTGGAAAAATGTGAAAGGAATCGTAGTTTTAACTTAAACATAATGAAAGGAATTTCCCACTACCATGGATATATAATAATTTGAATATTAATTTATTAGTTTCCATAAAAATTAATAAAACTATATTCCTTAATATTTGGAAAATTTTGTAATTCAAATAACTAATTTCAATGTGAAATGTTTATTTTCATCATGAAATTTATCATTTATATTTTTAAAGTATTTTATTCTATTTTTAAATCGTTGGCTGAATCGTATTATTTTATGAGGATTTAATATAATAATACCATTAAATTCATTTCTTTTTTGGATTATGATTAGTTTTACTGGGGAAATTATTAACATTACATGTGCTAGTTCTCCTAATGTAGACGGTTGCTGATTTTTAAGTCATTTAAATTAAGTTGTATTGTTTTCTCATTGATGAATAGAGGGTAATTATTATGTGATGGGTGGTACCTATAATTATATTGCACCTTGAAGCATCGGTAGGTCTCATGAGACTAAACAGGTTAGTTATTTGGTGAAGAATTTCCCATTTATGTAGATTTCTTAGCATCAGGCCTTAAAGGTATGTTTAAGAGGTCATGTATTATACACTCCATCATTATGAAAAAAAATATTTATATCCATGTTATTATTTATATATTTATGATATTTATTGATAAGTTTGAAGTTCATGAGATAATTTATATGGAATTATTTGAGCATCACTTACAGAGAAATTGATCTCACCCCTTTCTTATGTTTCTTTTCTATAGGATTCCAGTAAGTTTAAAATGATTGATATAAAATAATATTCAATATTTCATAATGATTTTCTCAAAGAAAATATAATGTTTTATTTTATAATTTCAAATGTAATTTCATATTAAAATAAGTATCTAGTTTTTTAATAAACATAAATTATTCCTTATTTTGGTACTTGATCTCTTGTATCATGTACAAATGTAATAATGTAACAACTAACTCTAGGATACAATGGTTGGGATTTTTTTAGTTAGTATCATATAAAGTTCAATAAAATCATTTATAACTAGTTTTAGGAAAACCTTTATTAAGAAACCTAACCTTATGATTGACATTGTAGATAAGTCGGAGTATAGGATATCATCATAAAATTTTTGTAATCTGGGGCTTGTTCAGTTTTCCAAGAAATACATCTCTCTACATATGATATATATTGACATGGTATTGGAATAGATTCATATAGTAATAATAAACCACAAAAGAGTTGGTCATGTATATCTCAGCCATTATTCTAGTGTACAGTGCATGTGACCTTGACATGCACCTAGTTTGACGTTCTTAGGGGATACATTAGAGTTAACTGGAATTTTATTCAAAATCTATTATCAAATATTTGAAAATATTTTTATGATTTAATAATATTACCATAGAGACTATGTTTATGATTATGATATTAGTTATTCATAAATTTTATTTTTTGTTAAGTGTTTCACTAGTTTCAAAATTATACATTATTATTCATTAGGTTATGATGTAATATAACATATATATTTTTAGAAAACGTTCCTATAATAAGAAATTTAAAATGCGTCAATGCATGTAATATATATAGGTATTTCCCTCCTGGATAAGATAATGGAGCTGGAGCTAGATATGGAATTGGAACAAAATAAATTATAATTATTTTTGGGAATCTGAATCATGTTATGACTAATAACCATACCCATATGAAGAAGGTTTCTTACTTAGATTGTTATGTAATAATGTTACACAGTTTTATTCAACAACAACCTGTAATATTCATTATAACAAACAAATCTATTTGTATCTGAGAAATGTATATGTTCCTTATAAAAAAATTCTAACATTGGGAATTAATGAAAGGGAAAAGTTTGTCATAGATTTTTATCATCTAATCAGGGATACATATCAATTTTGTTCACTGACACGACAAAATAAGGATGTAGAGAAATATTGATCATGGAGTGGAAGAATTTTAATGTACATTTATTTCAAAATTATTTTCTTTTTAAATAATGAGTGGATATGGAGATATTGTTCCTAAGTATGAAAAAGAATAAGAAAAATGTTTCTATGTATGTTGCTAGATTTTTATGTCATCATGGTATGTTTTGGTCTACCAACATAATATAATGAATAAGAATGACCATTTATTTAATGTTCATAAGACAATCCTTTGAAGGGAATTACTCTCTTATACATTCGCATCATATGATTATATAGTATCTTTTTTTTCAAGATAGAAAAATAATTACCCAGTTCTTATAGATTCAAATGAATGTAAGATAAGAAGAGGAAAATAAATCAAAAAATGGACAATGGGATGTAGATAAAGGATAATTTAATAACATTTTATACATGTGGAAGGAAACACCTTGGAGGTTTGTTAAACTAAAAATGGAGAAAAGGTCATCATTCAAATGAATGTATGGTTAAGGGATAATCCATAAAAGTACTATGTTTTAAATATAAAAAGATGGGGAACTACTCAAACCAATTACCCAAACATCAAGGGAACATATAAAAAATGAATCCATGGGGGGGAGGTCAAGGTTATAAAATTACAATATAAAAATTTGAATTTACTAGTGGCATGGTTAAAGGTAAACTTATCATCCACTAATGGATTGATAATGTTGAATTTTATTATTTTCCCACCCAATAATTTATATCTAAATAATTTTATAAGGGTTTTGCATCACCATAATAATAAATAGATATTCTTCCGGTGTTTAAAATTCCTAATTGTATGATGACTACATATAAATCCTATAACTCCTTTTAGATTGTAGTTTTTCATAATTATATTATAGAAAATCTATGTATTCTTCCTCTAGTTTAATTTTGTGTAATTTGGTTATGTATTGACTCCCTTAGTAAATAAACCATATCAATTATTATATGAGGTAAGTTATATTAGTTTGGTATAATCATCCTTTAATCGCCTATTAGTATTAGAATGAACCACACACCAAATTAAAGTTACTCCAATCATTAGGGTTTTTCTATATATAACTAAGGGATATCTATATTAAATGGTTGTGGAGAATATAAGCCTTATAAATTTTCCTATTATTGAGGAATATGTTAACTAATTTCTTGAGGAATTTTATAGGCTTCCCCTAAATTGTGAAGCTGAGTTTTTAATATAATTCATACCAAGTGCCACTCCAATTATAAATACTATAAATATATTAACATTAATTGAGTTGTAGTAATTAAATAAACAACTATAAGAGAATCTAGAAAATGGATCCATTCATCCTAGTACTTATCAATGGGTTTCACTTGTTATTTTTGTTAATATGATATATAGGTAAATGCACCTTTGAAATGATTATCATGAACTTAATAATATAACTATTAATATCATGTATCATCTACACCATATTAATGAAATATTTATCAGTTATTATGAGATATATATTTCTTCTATGACTTTTCTTTATCATGGATATCATCATTAAATAATATAGAAGGAGGATATAGCCCATAAAACATTTTGTATTATGTTTGGTCAAAATGAATTTAAATTAATTCAATTTGGACTTACCAATTTTCTTATTATCTTCATTGATTTATAAATAGTGTCTTTAAAAATTAAAATAATTAGTTTTTAGAAGTATTTATAGAATATATTCCTATATATTTGAAGATAAATGCATAGAGTGAGGAATTCTATAAAATTTTAATAAATATCCTAGGGAATGGGAATTTTTATAACAAATTTACCACGTGTAAATATTAGCTTCAAAATATTTCATTATTGGGTATTATAATATCAAGTGAGGGTATATCAGTGGACCCTAAAACATTGAAAGTTATTGAGAAATTTCTATACCAACAAGAATAATCAATTTCCATAATTTCCTTAGGTTTGATGAATATTATTGATACATTGTCAGACATTTTTCATGAATATTTTGTTCACTAACCATTTTTACTCGGAAGGGGGTTATGTTTTTATAAATATATTAATGTGAAATTAATTAAAAATAACTAAATATATGGCTGGTAAGTGAATATATGCTTACAATACCATATATTGTAAAATCATTTATGATTTATATTGGTGGATAAAATAAAGGATTGGGATGTTTCCTCAGGAATAATTCCGAACATAGAGCATATGCCTCTCCCAAAATAAAAAATCAAGATAAATATTATTTGACTTATTATTTGGAGATGGAAGTGGTAATTTTTTCATTGAATATATAGATGTATTATCTTCATGGTTGAAGTTGTGATATATATACTAATCATGAAATATTAAATTTTATATTTACATACAAATACTTGAAGATTAACCAAATAATATTTTTGGAGTGGATCAAGGATTATGGTTTCTCAATACATTACCTGCATATAAATTCAAATATGGTGGCTAAAGCTTTAAGTTAGAAGGATCATACCAGTTTCTACATGATGAGGATAGAAAGAGATCCAATATTTTTGGATTTTCAAAATATAGATCTTCAAATCATGAGGAAATATAAAAGATATTATATTATCATTTTAATATTCAACCATACATCCACCATAGGTTTAAGAAAGTATATATGTAATTTATAGAATTAAACATTAATTTGAGTAATAGTTCAAATTTCAAGAATGATCATTCTATAATGATAAGGTTCAAGAACCGAGTATGTGTCCCATAAATACCAGAATTTAATAATAAGATGGTTTATAAAGTTTATAGTTCATAGTTATCTATTCTTCCTAGAATAATGAATATTTATAGAGATCTAAAAGAGTATGTATAGTGGAAAAATATAAAAAGGGATATAGAAAAGTATGTGTCCATGATTTTGGTATGTTAGAATGTTAAGGGTGAAATACTGAATTCTATAGTTATATTACAACCATTACCCATACCATAATGGAAATGGGAAAGCATCACCTTGGATTTTGTCACCGGAAAACCCATATCGTCAAAAGGGAGTAATGATTTTTTGTCAAAAATTTATTATCTTGTGAATTAAATACACTTGTCTAATACCAGATAAGATTTGACTATAGATCAACAAACTAGAATATATATTATTGTTGGGTTAAGGTTTCATGATGTACAGCAATCAATTGAATCTAATTAGGAAGATAGGTTTTAATTGATGTTCTGGAGAATTCTTCAAAAATATATACATGCAAAGTTGAGTTTAAATACTAATTATCATACATAAATATACTTTATGTCTAAGAGGACAATTTAAAGTCTATAAAACATTTTGAGATAATTCACTATGTATTTGAAAGGTATTTGGGACCAACACCTTCCATTGGTGGAATTTTATCAAAAAAATATATATTTCTCTCAATAATTTAGATGTCTCTTCATGAATCCCTCCATGTGTAAAATAAAACCATATAGGATGAAGTTGGATAAGTAATGATATCGGTGCCTAAGATAGATTAGTAAATTGTTGATAATGTTAGGGACATAAATTATATCAAGGTATCTCTAATTCGGAAGAATAGTTATGATAACAATCATTGGTGAAATATTGAATTTAAAGTTGGTTAGAATGTATTTAAATAAATTTTTCCTGTAAATTTTTTTATAATATATGAAAATAAAATAAATGAGATACATAGGTATATTTTCCCCTTTAATATTGATGGTTTTATTAGTAAGGTAGAAAATCACTTAGTACTTCCACTAATCCTCTCTCGTGTTAATAATGCGATTCATGTATCCCTATAAAGGAAGTACATACCTAATCCATCACATGTACTTAGCTAAGATGTTTTACTTCTATAAAATGATCTTTCCTATGAATAAAAATCAGTATAAATATGATATCATAAATATAATGTCCTATGGATGAAGACTACTCACTAAGATAATGTTCTCTAAAGGATTCATAAATTCGAAGAAGATAGTTGGGAACCCAATGATGTGATAAAATAATGATATCCCCATTTGTTTATCAAAGTAATGTAATTTTGAAAGAGAATTTATTTTTAAGTGGGGTAGAATGTAACACCCACTGATTTTATGATATATTTATTTGTGAATAATATTATTTCTTCTGATATATTCTTTAACATGCAACCCTATGTTTGAATGAATAGTGATATACTATTCAAATTTTTTTATTTAATATTTGAATTATAACCTACTCAGTGGATTGGAGGACATGAATTGGACTAACAAAATTATTATTGGTCCTCAATATATTTGAAATGAAAATAAAAATCATTTGAAATTAAAAGAGTGGTTTTTATAAAACTAGTTTTTATGTTCACATTTTTTTTGACTTAATTATTTAAATTATACCCAATTGGTAAATTATTTTAATAAAAATTATATATTATATATTAAATAAAAAATATTAACATCCATATAATGTTTTTATAAGGAATGTAATTAGAATGAAACTAGTTTTATGCTTAAAATTGTATCTTTCTAAAAAATTATTTTCATAGATTTTTGAAAAAATTATTCTCAAATGAATTTCTAATAATTATAGATATTGAATATTTAAAAAGAGATCCATATTTGGAATCATTAGATTCAAATTGAATAAATATATACATTTTTTTATTTATTAGGAATAGTAACATGTGTAATTTTTTGTTCCATGGATAAGGGTTAAATGGGTAAAATAAAGTTAAAACATTGTGGCGAGACTGTATAATTTCTCTAAAACATTACTTTATCATATAGGATGATTTTAGTTCGACCGCGAAGATCCATGTCTTTAATATAAGACCCCTTGCTGAGATTTGTCTTTGATTATGATCATTATAATATTTTAATTAAAAAATTAAACACAAAATGTCCTTATCAGGACATTAATTTCACTAATTTTTTTATATAAAGATAAAACGAGGATAAGTTCAGTTATGATATTTTTTATTATAAATAAATTAATTTTTTATCATATTAATTTATTTCTATTTTTTAGGGATTGAATAATTATTTTAAATACTAATTAAATGTTTAAACATTATTTTTTCAGTTACTAGGAAAATAAAATAAATGATTTGATAGAATTATATGAAAAAAAAATTGGATGGATTGTTGTGTTCCATGAAATTTTTAGATGAATATAAGATACTAATAATGTTATAATGTTTTATTTTTTAATTCATTTTTTTTAATGTTTTCTTTAATTTCAAATGAAATATATAATTTAAAAAATGAAATTGATGATATTTTCTATTAAATAATATTCTATTAAATTATTTAAAATTTATAAAAATCATGAAAGAGGTAAGGTATGATTATAAATGGTGTAAAAGTTCATTCCTTAGTCATTTGTGATCCAATAATTTTCCCAATAAGATATATTATAACCCTTTAATATTAAAATTTAATTACCATTCTTAAGATTCAAATTGGTGAACCATGGTGTAACATCCTGTACCAGGTGCTACATGTCGATGCCCTAAGCCATACCAATTCATGAACTCAAGAGTGCCACCCCATTCCCCAATGGATTCCAACAAGTAGTGAGGGACTAATAAGTCCTGCATGTAGAGAATATACCCTCTTTTATCATGGTAATACACTAACAGAAATAAATATACAATAGCATAATCATATATTAAAAATATCAATACCAAAAACACATGATAATCAAATAATGAAATAAAATATCAAAATAAGTCATAAAAAATTCCATGCTGATGAAAATTTCATGCATCAAAAATGATGGCTAAAAATAAGTACACAGACGACTCCCATGCGGGTCCCAAACCACATCCAGATCCCACATCCGAGATTCATTCACTAATCATGAATCTAACATAGGTAATTTTCCCTTAACATGTCTTACATCAATAAAGTCTATTCGGGTACCTATCAGGCATCTAGAGTAGGTTGTGACTAAAATTTAGTAGGCCACCACCAATGGCGTCTAAAACTAATACAGTACATAACAGTTTATGTAGTTTTATAAAGAAATAAGTACAATAAATAAATAAAAAGTTATAATAGTATAAATTATTAATTATATAGTCACATTAACTCTTGAGTTCTTAGGGACACCCATACCTCAACACCTACTTCTGCCCATTCGAAAGTATAAACCATTTCACATTATCAATTCACATATCATTAAATACAAATGTCTTTCGTTATCCATTTAAATTCAATTTATTATAAGAATAATGGGTACTATAGTCCAATTCCAAATATTTCGGTCAAGGTTTTCATGTGTAGGGCCATGTGGGATTCGGAAACAGTAGACCATATCCCACACAGGCTTAGTACTACTGGATTCAGAACCAATAGACCATGTCCCACTCTCATGGGGTTTGGAAATTACAGATCGTGCCTCACGTGTTTTCATCAAATAGTTTATCTCTAGGGGATTTGGAAATAAAAGATCATGTCCCGCTCATGTGCGGTTTTGGATATAGTATACCATTTATCACACATGTTTATACAGACTTCATGTATATATATATATATAACATAGCCACACATTTATATATCCAATATAAAAAAAATCACTATATCACGTCAATGAAGATTACCCAACATTAATCCTCTTATCATAATAATTATCATTAATTAATCTGATAATTAATTAATCAAATCATAAAATTAAACATTTCAAAAATACACAATCCCATATATTATTTTAATTAATTAAACAATTAATTAATTATATTTTATTAATTAAAATATATTATAATTAATTCCAAAATTAATTATTTATTTTACAATATTAATATCTCACAATTAATTTACTACTTAATTATTCAATTTATAACATCAATATCACATAATTATTTCTATAATTATATATCTCAAATAATTATCTCAAAATATTATAATTAATTTCACAATTAATCATTCCCAAATCCCATAATTTAAATTTTTTGTCAATAATTAATTCATCCAAATCAATTAATTTAATCAATAACATATATTTATAAAGAGACCTATAAATTATAAAATTTTCATACACATAATCATAAACAAAATTGTGGTATTTGAATATAATTCCACCTAAGTCAATTTGTTGATAAAGGATCTCCTAAAAGAAATCCCCAAAATTGAGTGGTGAAAAAACGTCGAGTGGGATTCAGATATATAACCCCAAATAAATACTAAAAAGATTCAATCTCTTATATCTATATGAAGATCCATAATACTATATATAGATTCATAAAATCTATATCAGGTTCTTAAAAAATAGAAGATAACTTCCAAAAAACGAAATAGAGAACAACGGATGATGAATGGGAAAGCTACTGGACAAGATCCACTTACCGAGAGGGATATGGATCTTCTATCCATGCATCGAATCATGCAGAAAGAATATTCTATGTCCTTGTGATTTGTTTGGAGAGATCCAAAATCATTAAATACCTCCTTGGGTAGAATGTCAGACCTTATTGGTGAGTTTCAGGGGTTTGGGTAATTTTAAAAATATTTTTTGGGTGATGTTAATTCCCAAACATGGATTGTTGGGTAGGGTGCATGGTTTTCCCTAACCATGTTCCAACAATGTACTTGTTATTTTAAGGGTGGATGGATTATCATTTTAGGGTGTATGGTTTGACAAACTGTATTTCATCAATTCAATTCTCCACTATCCAGGTTTGCACGGTTTGGTGGGTTGGGGCAAACAGTTTCCCCTAACCATTTACCAACCATGAAAAACCATGTTTGGTCCATTTTTCTCAAGTTTCCACCCAAACACACCACATGTTAAAACCGAAATGAAAATTACTCAACACAATATAAATTATTACCCATAAACTATCTCGAGAAAACTCTAGAAATGGTTGGGATCTTACAATCTCCCAACCTTATAACATGTCATCTAAGATCTTCACTCCCAAGATTCTCTATGATTCTAAGCCAAGAAGATTGGGCCAATGTGTATTTATACCTTCCTCTCTTTACCATATATCCTCCTACATAGGTCTATGATTCCATAATACAGGAACTATTGGCATGGTCATTCCCCAAAACACTATCTCAATATGATCTAACACATGCATCACATGCTCCGCAAAAGACGCATCTAGCTCAAGATCGACATCATCTACAAAGATCCCATGAGAAGGGTCAGCATGATACTATATAAGTTGTGATAAATGAAAAAAAATCATGCATAGATATGTATTTCTATGGAATTCCTAATCAGTATTCCACTGGTATGATTCTCTCCATAACCTCAAATGGTCCAATGAAAATTGTTTCCAACTTTCCCTACCTGTGTATCCTGTAGTTACCCAACCTAGGAGACACCTAATGAAATATATGATCAACATTTTTAAATTATAGGGTTCATATCCATCTATAATCATAAAACATATACATACTTTTAGTCGAACCCATACGTTTCTGAATCAGTTAAACCTACCCTGATGTCTCATACACGGGACTCAATCCCAGCAACTCTGACTCACCTACCACTATCTATCACTGATGTGATTTTCATGGCCTACCATGATGAGAATCATATGGTTTCATCTGCAATTTTTCATAGTAACTATTATTATAGGAAAATTACACTAAGGTAAAATTATTCCCCCATGACCCATCAAATTTGAGAACACACACCCAAATATTATCCTCAAGAACCAATATTGTATTCCCAAACTACCTATATATTTGTGAGTGAAAATTCATACTCAATAATACCTTTGTACAGAACAACTATTGTTATATTTTCCAAAAACATGTAGTCAAATTTAATTCATGATCTAAAACAATAGTATGTGCACCCTATTCTGAAGTAACATCTACCGAACATACAATACACCCAACTTATATACTAAGAAGATGTCCCATATAGGTAATAAATGATCTAATTTCTTCAGTTAATCAGTAATAACCCAGATATAATCATAATTCATGTGTGTCTTTCGGAGACCACCCATGAAATTCATAGTTATGTAATTTCACTTCCATTTTGTAATTGGTAATGGTTGTAGAAATCATCTAGGTCATTAATTCTCATCATTAACCTACTGAAAGGTGTAGCATCATTTCATGAACCCTTCTTTATCTTACATCATGTATGGACACCAAAATAATCATTGAAGGTCATAGTACATTTTCATCACAGCTAGATGTACCACCCACTTTGAGGCATGAAACTCATAAATTATCTCCTCTTTCATGATCATAGACACAACAACTTGATTACTAACATATATGATATCATACTCATCTATCCTCTAATCTGAAGGTGACTCCCAACCATCAATTCCTTCCCTATATTTCAAGTTCACCAGTTACTCATACTTCATGTCCCTGATCCGTAACAAATGTATCAACTCTAATGAAACTGATACAAGAGTCAGCTCCTCCTGACTCTCCTGGTCCAAAAAATGTATCTCAACAAGAAAATTAATCATCTTCCCCTCAACACTATAATTCTAAATTGCATGATTCTAAATTTTCTAGCATAAATCATTAACAAAATTTTTCCCATTTTCAGGTGTATATTCTTTATCAATGTCAAATGAATTCATATACTCAACCCCTCTCCATTGTTGGATATTCAAATGTCATTATGAAAAGATTTACCTTAAGATATTGTGATCCATATACATGGAAACATTTTGTATTAAAGGATAGTGCCTTAAACATATTAAATCATAAACCACTACATCTAACTCAAGGTCATGTGTAGGGTTGTTCCATTCATGAGGCCTCAACTTCCTAGTCCCATGTTCCATAACTCAATCTCCTTGTATCCACATAGCTAAAATCCCAATCCAAGAATAGTCAGAATACATCGTGTACTCCTTAATTGGCTCAGGTAGGGTCAATATTGTTGTCAATGTCAAATCATTCATAAGATCCAAGAAGACATCCTCACAATATTCCAACCATTAAAAATTTATCCAATTTTTGGTGAAACCCGAATGGGGAACTACCAAATTATAAATTTCATTGATGAACCACTAGTAATATTATGCTAATCCCAAAAACTAATAGATATCGAACAAGTTCTTGGGATACTCCCAAGAAACTTGTCACGAACCGAATCGATTGCCACAAAAAATGGCACCAAACCCAACCCGTGACAAGGCCCGAAGGGCGTTCCCAATCCCCACGGGCTGGCACAAGTGCCCGGGTATCATAAAATGAAAATTGGGAACGATTTACCCGAGTTTATAAACATAAAACAACAAAAGAATCCAATGAAACAAATCTGGATTTTTCAAACCAAACAATCTTTTACAAAAAATTTGAACTGAATTACATAGCTTAAAACAACTCAAAAGGTCTACACCAAAGGTAAAAAACCAAATAAGGACAGCCTAAGAACCCTCATGGCAAGGGGCACCGCCCTCAAGCCACCTCCACGAGATTTCACCACCATGGACCTGCTAGAAACCCGAACCACTGGAACAAAAAACTATACCCAACCTGTGACAAAAAAATAACCAAGTCTACTTACACCCAAGGGTGTAAGTAGGGTGTGATCCAATTCCCAGTAGGATACCACCACTAAGAGATTCCATGTGATAAACATTTAAAGACGAAAAGCATGCAAGTTTTCAAAAACATGAAAATCTAGTTACAATTTCTAAAAGATGCAACTTTGAATAAAAACAGTTTTCAAGTGGGCTATTATTAAGAATCAACACTTTTAAAAATAATTTCAACACTACTGAATTTTCCAGCCAACTATACCATATGTCGATGGTAAGTACAAAGTAAATAATGAGCACAATAAATAGGAAATAGCTAGTTGTGGGTCCCAGGTACCTCATATCTCGGTGAGAGTAACCATCACAAATATCCATTCTCGTGCACGGGCCACTAGTAGGGAACATACACATAACCTAGTGGTCCCCAATAATCATCATCATAGTTTATTTAGAGTTGTATGTGTCAATATTTCTAAGTGAAACTAAGGCCAAACCCCACGGATTCACTAGCATACTAGTACACGTCCACCCACCTAGATACCCAAGTTTTCCCCTTGTGCTCAAACTAGTTCAACATGTCAAGAAATATACATTGAACATGAAAATATCATTTCCACATCACAAATTCACCAAACATCCCATATGTATACCACACAAGTCACAAAAATCCATTTTTCATTCAAAATGATTCTGAAATCCGAATCACACCAAAATAGCCCACAACACATTTCACATTTCTTCAACACTTCCAAAAAACCATTAAACAATTTTATAAAACAATTATAAGATATTTAAACTCATATAACAGCCCATACACATGGAAAATAACACTTCTTTCATAATCAAAAATTAAATTTTTCACATCACACTCACACAAAACACTCCACATCACTTTTACATCACTTTCACTCCTCAATATCTCCTTCAAACAATTTAATAAAATATTTCCATGATGATACATATCACATAACAACCTTTTCACAAATTAAATGGACCTTTTAAAAATATACTCCTACCAAAACAGTTTGCTGATATAGTTTCACCTATTATACAACCCAATAAACCATTCAAATCATTCATAAAACAATTATAAAGAGTATACCCAAAATTTGCACATAAAATCCATTTCAAAAACCTATTTTTAAGCCAAAAGCACACCAAGACCCCACCAAAACAGAATTTGAAGCCCAATAAACATGTAATAATCCACTTTAAAATGTTATATAATCACCTTGAATAATATCACAAAAGATACTCATTGGAACACACAAATCCATAAAACACTTTCAAGGAGTATAACAAGGTTATAAAAATAAAACCATTCAAATACACCCCCTTTTTAGGCCCACATGGAACTATATCATTACCCAACCATAATTGGCATCCCCTTTCAACAACTAATAAATCACTTCCACATTTTAAAAAACTACCACAAGAGATAACACATGAAATACATTTGAAAAATACACACTTCAAGCAAAAATGTAACTTTAAAAACAAATGCTTTACTATTGCTACCAAAAATGGTTTTCTCATAATTCACATCACATAAGGAACATGTAAAATTATTTAATCAAGAAAAATAACTCATCATTAAATGGTCACCCATGGAATCACCTACCTTTTAAGTCGAAACACTCAAAACATGGTGTGAAACATAAACCGCACCACCGCCGCACCTCGAGGAATTGAAATCCAACCTAAAACCAGAAGCATTCACCCAAAAGACTGGAAATAAGACCCTATGTTTGAACCCTAACTTCTGGGCATTAGTAACCTTATGGATAAGGTGTGAAACCCTAATCACATTGAATGTAACCCAAAGCAAATTGAAAGAAGAATGAAGAAGACCAACTTACTTGAGGGATCTTGTAGAAATCACCTCACATACACCAGTATCTGAATTTTAAAATAGCCAAACATTTAAGTGATGTTAGAAAAAGGATTAGGGGACCATGTAGGAATTTGAATGGGGAAAAAAGAGTGAGAATTGAAGGATTTATGAAGGAAACAAATTACCTTTATAAATCTTCCCGAAATGTGAGTTCTTCAAACGTTTCTACCTAAAACGCGATGCAAATGAGCTGAAAAGAGGGTGGGAGGATATTGGACGTGTGTCTTGGTTCAAGGGGCGTGTTTGGGGCTTGGAATCATCGAAAAATCATTAATATTTGATATGTTATTAATTAAACAAATTTTATTTTTAAAACTGGAATTGGGCTTTCGGGCAGGCCCAATCCCTTAAATAAAAACCCATATACAGCTTGTTTATGGTTTTATAAAGGCTCAAAACTACAATGGTGGTGTTTCTATTTCAGGGGAGACCATTTATGAACTTGAATGGGTGAACAATATTAAAAAATGAAAAAGTTATAAAGGAATCAAAATTTATTTTTAAATCTGGAATTGGGCTCACGGTTTGGCCCAATTCATGAAAACTCACCCATTCCATCATAAAAACTTGAGAAACCCAAAAAACAAAGCATAAATGAAAATTTAATGAAATTTAACTTTAAAATAAGTCATGTATGTGACAAAACTACTAGCTGAACCTTATCTAGATCTATTAGCATGCCTTCATCCAAGATGATGTGAACTAAGAAGTTTCCTTGATCAATCCAAAACTGGAACTTAAATAGTTTGGCATATAAATGATGCTCAAATAGTTTACTCAGGACAATGTCAAGATGTTGTGAATGATCGACATGAGACTTGGAGTACACCAGGATGTTGTCCAAAAACATAACCACAAACTAATCCATGTATGGAAAGAAAATCATTTTCATCAAGGATTTATAGAATTCTAGTGCATTCTTCAACCCAAAATGGAATTATGAGGAAATCATGTAGGCCGTAACTACTTCCAAAAGTATTCCTTAGTATATCATAATTTGGAACCCTCTTCTTATGATACCCCGATATCAATTCGATATTCTAGAACACACAATATCCCATCAACTGCTTAAATATATCATTGATACACAGAAGAGGATGCTAGTTATTTATAGTCTTCTTATTCACCATCTTTTAATGGACACAAATGACAAAAATCCCTTCCTCATTCTTTGAAAATAACACAAGTGAGAACTAATGAGACAAACACGGATGGATAAATCCCTTATACTCTAATTCTTCCATCTTAGTCTTGAGCACTAGAAAAAAAAATTTAGTTCCATTATGTATGGATGAATACATGTTTTCTTATCCTCTTTTATGATCTAAATAGTGAATTCTATATCTCTCTTAGGTGTTAGTCTTGATAAGTCTTCAATAAATACATCTAGAAATAGTTCTAAAACTGGTGGAAATATGTCTTTGTTAACACCTCTATTTTCCAGAAAAAATACTAGAAACATGGGCTTTGAGCTCTCTATGTTGTTGAGTAATTGTACCTACTCAGCCCACCAGGATATCCCATTATCCATAGTGAATATATTTTTCAACCTTATGAGATGTAAAATTCACTCTACTCTAGTAACAATCATTGTGGAATCAGCATGAGAATAGCTATTCCATACCCATGATAAGTTCAATTCCAGACATGTTAAGACTATAGAGATCCTATATAAAATGATACTACCTTATCTCACAAGAAAATAACTTGGACATATAGATGTCTATAGACTTCACTCCCATTAGTGTTTCTATAGTCATAACCCCACTCACAAACATCACCTCTAGGATCATTCCATTAACAATTTTTGAAGATATAAATCAATGAGAGGAAACAATTTCAAATAACACACTAGCTAATGTAGAAGCTGTAGGAATAGTACATCTCACTTTTGATGGTCTAGCCCTGCTATCCACAAGTATAGGATTAAATGAATGCAACTTTCCGACCCCACTACCATATGAAGTCATCTGAATATCTTGAGTTGTAAAACTCTAATTATATGGGTGATCTATCCCATAAGAACCATGTTCACTGCCTCAACCACCTCAGCTAATAGAACTCCTTCTTACAAACTGATATGGGGCATATTATCCCCTTCTCGTACCCTAGTTCAGTCTAGATAATCCATTAATAACAAACTGTAGATGGTTCCTATAAAACCTCTATAGATCTCTCATCTTTCTGTAGCATCAGCATACCACTAGTGGTCTAGAGAAATAGTTCCAAAGGTGTCTCGTCCTACCACACTTGTGAAAAAACACATCAGTGAGGTCCGTATTCAAATGAAAACTATATATTTGTATTATTATTCCCACTGCTCTAGTTGACATTGTCAAAATGATGCTTCCTAGTCTTGGCAGTCTTACCCCAAGTTTTGTAGAAGAAACCACCTTTTTTACACTGGAGGCCTCCCTCGGGTTCCCCTCAGCTCTTAGAGGATGATTCAAAACCTCAGAAAACTTATATAATTGTAAAAGGATAAATTGGGACATAATATTAAAATTAAGTCCATCCTAAAAGTGTCTCTCCATATTTGTATTATCCAATTCAAACATGGGAGCATTGTGTTCAAAATCGTTTATGATTCTATCATAGTTCATCACAAACATTCTACCTTGGGTGAATCTAGTAAGCTCAGATTCTCTCTCTTATCTTAGTGTCTCTTGGTATAAGTTCTCCAGGAACATTTCCAAAAATTCCTTCTGTATCATACCACCATCTAGGGTAGTCCATGGGGGAATATTCCACCAAAACTTCATTGATCCTTGCATAATATAGGCTTTCAATATGACATATTCATAGAAAGTGTCTTCAAGTTTTCAAGCATCTTCTTGATAGAATCAACCAATAACTCATCCCCAAATGAGCCACCCTATATAGTAAATGTTAGAGGGTGATTAAACTAAAACTCCCTCATTAGGTTAGACATCATATTCTCAACAAAACCTAGGAATCATTCCTTGAATTTTATGAAACAGATGATGTTTTCTTGAAACTTATCCCCTTCTTCCTCACCCAGCACTAATGGTGCCTCAGGTTCCACAACTGGAGGACCATCCACTACCATGTCATTCCTTCATCCTCTCAACGAGAATCATCATAGAGGCCTAACTCTATGATGACAGACACACACCTTAGGACACATTTGAAAAAATTAATACCTTTAATAAAAATAAAAATCACAATGTGTCACAACAAATCTTTTCCTTGTGTCTCACAATGAGGTCAAAACTAAGGTGATATCACTACCCTTCACCATCCAACAGCTAGTGTAATGTCCCGGTTTTGGAAGCCACCCAGAGGCTCCCCATACCCTGTTGGTCACATGGCCTCAAGTGCATTTCTCCAAATGCCAGAGGCTACCGACTAGCAGCGAGGGCCTTGGATGTGATAGTGGGGAAACTATGACCTCATTGGCAGAGTACATAGAGGAAAAGAAACAAATAGATAGTAGCAGAAACTGTAACCATCCATACAAGAGTAAATGATAAACAACAGAAGACTAATAGTAAACAACTGGAGCACACACACATGTATATAAAATGATTCATGATACATATATCTAGGAAAGTAGCCAAAAAATTCACAATGCTGAAAACAATACTAAACCAAAGTTAAAAAGAAAACAAGTAAACTCCTCAGCATCGCAAGGAACAGCTTGGTCACATGCTCTCCAGCTCCATAGCATGTCAAGTACCATAAGTAGAAGGGAGCTTTCCCTTATCTAAACCTGCAACAACATAATCTATTTGGGCCCAAAAACATGACCCAAACAGGGTGTGAGACAAAGTCCCAATAGGCAACCACCCAAAGATTTGTGCCTTACAGTCAGTGAATATATGGAAGGTAAAGTAAAATAAGAAGTAAACAGTAGGCTGTAACAAACCACAGTCTCTATCATGTAATCTACAAACAAGAAACAACCACTCAAGCAAGTAGAACAAAAAGGTAACCTCTGGGTAGTTTTCACAGTCTAACCCCTACGGTTCAACCTACAAGTACTAGCAACCCTATGGGAAGCACACACCGTCTCGCCCCTCTAGTTCAGCTAAATAATAGACTCTCTAAGGAAGCACTCACCATCAATTCCCCCTATAGTCTCGTATCGTACTAAAGGCTCTCTGGGGAAGCACTCAACGTCTATTCCCCCTGTGGCCCACATCGAGGAACTACAGACTCTCTGAGGATGAACCCAACGTCAAATCTCACTGTGGTCTCATATCGTAAATTAAGGACACTCCGGAGAATCCCTTACGCCCATTCTCCCTATGGTCCACTACACTAGGTTCTCACAGCCCTGTGTAAAAAAACATGCATTGTGCGCGTATCGGTCCAAGTAAACCTCAAGAACTACTTGGCTATCATTCTAATGCACATAAGAAATACAGTTCAACAGTTCTACTATCCTACAACTAGGCATGGCAACTGAAAAAATGCAAAACCAGCAAACAAGCATGGAAAAACATCCAGAGTACAACACAATTACCCTATTCACAAGCAATGACTTCTACACAGTCATACCGGTAAAGAAAGAAAACAACAAGGGTAAAACAGGAAACATACAATACCCTATTCAAGATTATTGGTGGAATTTGCAAAAAATATTCACAGACTTCCTATGGAAAGGCACAAACCACCTACCTTGATTCTAGGAGAACGATATACGTGAACTACGATGATTGATTCTCCTTAGAACATTGAGGATCTGAGAAAGTGTCAAAAAATCTCAACCCACAATACCTTGAGAAAGAAGAGAAATTGGAAAATGAAGCTCTATGAGAAGGAATAACTCACCGCTACAGTTACAACCCAATCGACAGCGGATGAAATGGAGATCAAACGGTGTCTCGTGAATCCGGAGAAGAATCGCGGTTGTCCGGGTCACTCTCGAATGAAAAACCTGAAGAAGGGGTGTGTTTTGTCCGTCAGTCACGACCCCAGTGCGTTTAATGAAAAAAACAATTACGCGGCGTGTACATATCGGGTACACGGCGTGTAATCTGTTTTTCAGTACTCCACTTTAAGCGGTCACCACATCGCCTCTGCACACCGTGTGTGTAGCCCAGACACGGACAGCACACGGCTTCGAGTGTCAAGGGAGTACACGGCGTGTACTCAGATTGTACATGACGTGTACTTCAAAAATTTCCAGAAAACCCATTTTTCTAAAAAACTCCAGAAAAAGGAAAGACATACCTTAAAAGAAGATCTGGGTTCTTACAAACTTCCCTCCTTAAAGAAAATTGTCCCTGAATTTCCCTAATGAGGAGAAGAAGAATAAATCCCAAATAGATCCAACCACTGCGATCATACATCGGCCTCCCTCTCATAGGTATCGTCCTATACTCGCATGTTCTGTCATAGCACCCGTACTAGAGGAAAAGACCAACCACTGAGAACCTTCATAATGCGATCGACAATCCAGATAGGATGCTCCTCAAATGATGCATCCGCTTCGAGTTCAACCTCCTCGGGCTGAAAGACATGAGACGGTTCTGAAAAGTAATGTCAGAGCTGAGAGACGTGGAAGACGTCGTGCATTGCTCGGTACCTCTGAGGTAACTGCAACCGATAGGAAACTGGCCCGACTCTCTCCAATACATCAAACGGCCCAACATACCGCGGTGAAAGCTTACCCTGTCTCAGAATCCTTTTGTGTCCCAACCTCAGTGCGACATACAGGAAAACCTGATTCCCGACCTCAAACTCCAGAGGTCGTCTCTGCTGATCATCATAGGACTTCTGTCGAGACTGTGTTGTATCCATCCTCTTCCGAATCAACTCTATCTGCTCTGAGTTCTCTTGAACAAGACGAGGTCCCAATAAAGCTACCTTTCCTTCCACCAGCCAGCATAAAGGAGATTGGCATGGCCTATTGTACAAAGCCTTGTAAAGTGCCATCTGAATAGTGTCATGAAAACAGTTGTTGTAGGAGAAATCCACCAGAGGAATATGCTTCTCCCAAGAACCACCAAAGTCTATAATGCAAGCTCGGAGCATATCCTCAAGCACCTGGATCGTACGCTCGGACTGGCCATCAGTCTGGGGATGGTATGCTGTACTCAAAAGTAACTGTGTACCCAAGGCCTTCAGAAGTCCCTGCTAGAACCGAGAAGTAAAGCGCCCATCCCTGTCTTAAATAATGTAGTGTGGAACTCCATGCAGATGTACAATCTCTCGAATTTATAGTCGTCCTAGATCATCTACACTGAAGGTTTCCTTGATCAGTAAGAAGTGGGAAACATTCGTGAGCCTGTCAATGACAACCCAAACAGCATCGTTCCCTCGATGTGACCTCTGCAATCTAGTCACGAAGTTCATCGCGACATCGTTCCACTTCCACTCCGGAATGGGTAACTTCTGTAAAAGGCATTCTGGTCGCTGATGCTCCGCATTCACCAGCTGACAATTAGAACACCGTAATACGAAACCAGCAACATCCATCTTCATACATGGCCACCAGTACTGGCGATGAAGATCCTGATACATCTTGGTGACACCAGGATGAACTGCCCAAACTGAGGAATGAAAATCCTACATCAGCTCCTCGCGTATGTCTGTTGGCACCCATATATGTCCCTGGAAATGCAAGATATCATCCTCGCCCGCTGTCCATCCAGGAAGAGGGTCCTCTCTTGACACACTCTCCCACAGGACTAAACCTTCTGATTCTGATAGCTACCTCATTCATACACAATCAAGAAGTGTAGAGGTAATAGCTATAGAAGATAATAAAGTCTGTCCATGTCTTTCATGCACCTCCAAGTGCATCTCAGAGAACAGCGCCATAAGCTGCCACTCACTATTGGCCTCCTAAACTGCTTGATTCTGAGTCCTCCTGCTCAACGCATCTGCCACTGCATTGCCCTTCCCCAGCGTATAGGCAAGCTCGAAATCAAAAGAATGAAGATAATCAACCCACATGCACTGTCTCAGATTCAGATCACGCTGAGTGAAGATGTACTTGAGACTCTTATGGTCGGTGAAAACCACAAAGTGCTCTCCCAGAAAGTAACGTCTCCAATAGCGTAAGGCATGAACAACAGCTGCCAACTCCAGATTGTGCGTAGGGTTGTTCTTTTCATGTGGCCTCAACTATCGAGACCCGTATGCAATAACTCCATCACCTTGAATAAGCACAAAACCCAGCCTGATACCTGAAGCGTCGCAATAAACTGTATAGCTCTTGACTGGCTTTAGCAAGACTAGTATCAGTGCTGACGTCAACCGTCCCTTCAGCTCCTAAAAGGATGACTCACAAAAATCTGACCATAAATGTAAAGACCCGGAAATTTCAAAGAAATTTTTTTAAAAAAATGCTTTGTAATTTTATGAGTCTGTGGCTTTTGACGGCACTTGATTCCAAGGCCCGGTGTGCCCGGAATCAATTTCCGAAGTTTAGCTTGGGTATGTTCAGTGAACGAAGGAGTGGGTTTCTCTATATTTTGAACCAGTTCCCAGAATTGAAATCTGAGGGCACCGATGAACTCGCTGCGCCGATAATTGCTTAAGGGGACATTTACCGCAGTTGCGTTTTAAGTGGTTTTGATGTTTTTTTGGGGTTATTTGAGAAATAAATAAAATTTTGTGCAATTTAAGTTTATATCTAGGGAGGTTAATTCCTCCCATGGGTAGTTAAGGGTGGGACCCACAACCACCTAACTACCCAAGGGTGAGTGTTAGAGAGGTGGGGCCTAGATGATCCCCAACCATTCAATTTCCCTCTAACTCATTAACAACCCCTCATTAAATTGGAAAACCCCCCATTTAATTTACAACGTGTTTAATTAATGGAGACCTTCCCTCTCCCTTCATTAATTGTTTGTCAAAACATTATTAAATGTGGTGATTTAATTTTGGGAGTTTCTTTGCATGTTTAATTAAATAATAAGAGGATCCTATTATTTAATTTTGGGGAGATCTTCGTTGTACAAAAGGAATATCGGGGGAGAGCTCTTGAGTTTTTGGAAGAACGTCGATCTCCAACGAAGAAAGACGAAGAACGCCGGTTCCTCAAAGAACAATGATGCACCACCAATTCTCTTCTCCACAACAACAGAAGGAGATGTTGATTACTCCTTGGTGCACTCCAACGTCTCCTACAAACCCTTTCTCCATGACGCCGTCCTCCACGACGTAGACGTTCGTCATCGTTTGTTGAGGTAGGGGTTTATTTTTTTTTTTGGAGTTTGTTATATTCCCATGATTCATCCCTTCTAAAACAAAGAACGCGGGTCAACTCATTTTCAAGTTGATCCTAGAATGAATTCTTTTGCGGGTTGGGAATAGTTGTTTGCGAGAAAAATGCTGGATGGATTGTTTCATTGTTATTCAGGTTAATTTGTTTTTCGTACAACGTGAAACATTGTTTATCCTTGGAAAATTGTTATCGGCTAACATGGAGGGCACGGGCCAAAAAAACATGGCCAGACGACCCTCTGAAGATTGTTTTTTTGTGCACGTATGGATGGGCGATGATGAAACAGGACCGCAACGGATTTTGGAAGCCGTCGTAGTGAAGAGAGGGTCCCGGGAGAGCCATAGGCATAGACGGCAGTCAAATTGGACCACCGGAGTGTGTTCGGTGGTCCGCGGAAGACACTGTCGGCGCATCGCGCCGGCGCAGCAGCGCCCCAGCGGGCCGCCGACAGCATCCCGCCGCGGCTTCATCCATGGCGGCAGGGGAAGGATCCCGTGGTCGCTGGGGATCCAGGTGAGACTGTGGCACCAGCCTGGGGCCGTGTCCGTGAAACATAGCCCCCCCCCCCACTCATCTCTCTGGTCGAGCCAGCGCACCCCCCCCCCCCCCGGTCGGGCCATGGCAGGTTACGCAGACCCAGCCGGGCCGGGCCACGCCCTACCGGTTCAGGCCGACCCAGGGGGAGTTGGGTCGGGCCCAGACCCCCCCACTTCAGACCGTTTTCGGTATTTTTCCCATAACCTGAGCTACGGACCTCTGATCGACGCACCGTCAGTTGTTTAGGAATCCTTTTATCGAGACAGTCATTTTGGTATATTACATTCAAGGGTTCGACAAAGTTTTGGTACATCTGTGTTGGTTTGAACCCGAAACCAACTGGGCCCTTGGAGCGGAAATGCTTATATCTTAAGGACCGGACGTCCATTTGACGTGTCATCAATTGCGTTGAAATCATTTTGTTGAGACTGTTCTTTTGGATTACTCCACTTGAGGTTTGGACGCAGTTGGAGTATATTCGGGTTGGTTTTAACTTAAAAACCAACTGGGCCCCTTGAACGGAAAAGCCAATAACTCTCAGAGCGGGCGTCCGATTGATGCATCGTCCACCGCGTTGAGTTTCTTTTGATGAGACAGAACTTTGGGATACATCAACTCCAGACTTCATAACAGTTGATGTATCGACTCTCTTGCTCGAGGAGCGGACCCTCCCGAAATCAAGCGTGCTGTGTGCGAGAACCCTAGAGCAGACTGGGACTGCGACGAAGGCGACTGTACTTGGATCCTCTGTGTGTTCGACAGCGAAGATGACTGTACTTGGATATTTCGTGGGTTCGGAATCCAAGAAAACTGTAATTGGATCCTATGTGGGTTTGGGAGCAAAGATGATTGTACTTGGATCCTCCGTGGGTTCAGTAGTGAAGACAACTGTACTTGGATCCTCCGTGGGTTTGACAGCAAGGACGACTGTACTTGGATCCTCCGTGGGTTCGGCAGCAAGGATGACTGTACATGGATATTATATGGGTTCAGCAGTGAGGAAGACTCTACTGGGATCCTCTATGGGTCTGACAGTGATGACTAATGTTCTTGTATCCTATGTGGGTCTGGTAGTATTACCTCTGTACTGGTATCCTCGGTGGATCCGGTAGAGTATCTGGTCTTGTATCCTTTGTGGGTCCGACAGGTTAGATGAATTAGTGGCTATATTTGATCATCTCTATCGCTATACGATGTTGTATACCTGTGTGAGCTGAGTCTTGATTCTCACTCATTATCATCGATGTGATTGACTTCTTTTCATGTGTGGACTGGGTTGTGCTTTCCTGTATGGACCGGGTTTTGTTTTCCTGTATGGACTGGGTAGTACTCGGGCTCGATAGTTGGATCCGTTTTTTAATTGATGACATAGGTATATGTATGGGCATATACCTAAGTAAATTCGGTTGATACTTCATGATTGTATCTTTCCTTTTTGTTTTATCCTTCGTGAATTCTGAGAGACCTTTGGGGGTCTCGGAGTCCCTACTGAGTATCATATACTCACCCCTGCACGGGCTATGCCCGCACTACGTTGTGTTGGATGCAGACGACAGACATCACTGATCAAGGTAGAGTTTTGTGGAGCTGGGTGGTACCCATAGGTGGACCACTTGGCGGGATGCACACGGTACGGACGGCCAGACCCGAGAAGCTTAGGAGACTATCTATACCCACCCTTCAGGTGGGATTTCTGGAGGATGACTCGGTGTTGCTGTTTTTCTTACTGTTTTTGTACTTTCCTTTCAGTTGTATTGTACCTTCAGTTGGGTTTTTATGCTGGCCCATTTACTTTTTAGCACTTACCTTATACCCAGTTTTACTTAGTGCTTACTTCACTTTCGCACTCTGTTGTGTTTTTGTTTACTATAAAAATTGAAATGCCTTTCCTTTTCATGATTTATGCCTTTGGTGCTAGTCGTCAGCCCTTGGCCTATAGAAGGCGGGCTTGGGGTAGTTTCGACATGGTCCCTGAGGACGGGTCCTGAAAAATTGGTATTAGAGGATTATATTCTACTGTAGAACTTAGACTCTAATCTATATTACTGTGAAGAAATAGTGTTAAGAGTATTGAGTGTGGTTTTCAGACCAGGGAGTCCAGTGTTGGTGCGGTGACTGACGTATCCATACACCAGGACCTTGACCTCTGATTTCCTACTCAATGCATGAAAACACTAATTGCATGTGTGTTTCAAAAGTTTTCTTTGTGATTACTTTGAGTCATCTCACCAGGTATATTTTTTGACCATGGTGCAACTTTTTCTTTTTAGGATGGCCCCACGAAGGCAGCCAACTATGGTTCCTAGTTACATGTGGGATGACATCCCACCGATTGATGAGGCCTCGGTGCAAGGCCCCATTACAGCGGAGGCACCAGCGGTACCTCTACCCGCTGAGCCACTGATGCTACCCGCCCCAGCAGCGGAGAGTGCACATCGCCTGAGTGCGTTGCACAAGTTTCAGAGATAGAGGCTGCCCAGGTTTCGTAGAGAGATAAATCCTCAGGCAGGCGAGGATTGGCTGGAGGCTATCGCCAGAGTCTTCATATTGGTAGGGACACCAGCAGACCTTATGGTGATCCTTGTTGCAAGTCTCCTACTTGCTGCAGCACGTAGATGGTGGAGCCTGATTCTCCAGGTGCACGATGAGGCATCTCTACTTTGACGGACTTCGAGAGCCTCTTCCACTCGGAGTTTGTTCTAGCCACCCTCTGTTCGGTGCGAATCTAGGAGTTACTACAGCTGCGGTAGGGCATCATGACCGTAGCCCAGTACTCGGCGAGGTTTACCAACCTCTCACGCTACTCGACGGACATGGTACGAGACCCATTCTTATGGGCCTGGACCTTTGATAAGGGACTCAGACATGAGATCAGGGATTCGATAATCTCCCTCAACATCCCGAGGTAAGCGGGGGTGCTAGAGAGAGCCCTTCTAGTGGAGATTTTTCTCGCTGAACAGTCACAAACGGCGATACCCTCCGCAGGAAGACCCGTAGTGGAGTCTTTTGCAGCCAGCAGTAGGCAGTTGATGCAGAGGTCCAAGTGGACTAGGAGATCATATGAGAAATCTCAGGATACAGGTTCGGTTGTGTGGGGCACATGAAACAGAACCAGCCCTACGAGGAGCAGGCAGTGCTATGCATGCGGCGGGCAGGTTCACGTGGCTCGAGACTACCCGACCTGCCCGATAGATGAGCAGCAGGCGGTAGAGGGACCTACCCAGAAGAGGTTTGACCTTGGTGGTCTAACGAGGGTAGGCGAACGTGGTAGAGGAGTTTGTCAATAAGTAGGTGGTGGATGACATTTCGAGGCCCTACCAGCACCACCACCAGTAAGACCACCCTGACCGCAGAGAACGGGTGGATAGGGGGGAGCTCAGCTTCTGGCAGCTGAGGCCTATGACCATGGAGCTCTGGGAGCAGATGGATAGGAGCGGGACTAGCTCCAGACAAGGAGACTTTTGTTCATGAGGCATCTAGCTTTGTTAATGTTGTTATTTGTGGATGCTTTGTGTCTTTGTACTTTGAGCTGCAGTAATAAAAGACACTTGTTCTTGTGATTTTTTCATCCCTCTCCTTTTTATGTGGTTGATATTGAGAGATTTCGGTTAAAACCATTGACATGACCCTCACTTTCTATATTCCTACTGAAGGAGACCTAGTGATAACACACTGCTGCCAACAGTGTGACTCAACCCTTAGAGGTGAGAGTAACGGTTGTATCTCTTCATAGTAGCGTCGAGGCCTTAAAACGTTGTCCATGGCATGAAATAGTACCGTTCATGTCAGGATTGACTGTATTAGGAAAATAACATGTTTCATCCAGGGGATAAGGTCAGATTTCTCTTTTCGGAAAAGGAGAAATCTTAGCAGCTCTTACAGGACGTAAGCGAAATAGGGTGTAGTCGAGTTTTTTATAAATGGCTAGTCACACCCATGGTTCATTGAGAGAAGCATTTATGGTTTACTGTAATCTCAAAAGTCTCATGTATGTCTTCTCATAGAAGGACCAGAACCTCAGATGGTGTCATTGATTTGAGTTCCTCCGGGACTATGACTTTGAGATAGTCTATACTCCTGGGAAGGGGAACGTTGTAGTAGAGTTCGTTTCATGATACCTCACTTGTCAGCAAGTGAAGGTTTAGCACCATGTTCCAGCAGACATGGTACAGCCCTTAGAGGTCCCATAGTGGAAGTGGGATGGAATATCTATGATTTTCATGATGGGGATTCCACATACATCCAGATGACTGCACAGAGCAGACAGAAGTCCTATGCTGATAGGAGATGGAGGCCACTAGAGTTCGAGGATGGAGACCACTTTTTCTTATGGGTCTCACCCTGTCATGGACTGCGGGGTTTTTGGATGGGGCGGAAATTTTTCTCCATGCTTCATCGGACCATTCCAGGTCCTCAAGCAGGGTAGGCGAGGTGGCTTACTGCCTGGCCCTTCCAACTCAGTTGCACCAGGTGCATGACGTCTTCCACGTGTCTCAGTTGAGGAAACACGTGCACGACCCGACGCATATCATCGACCACGGGGAGCTAGACATTGATGATAGGGAGACATTTGTGGAGGTCCTAGTGGAGATCGAGGATCGATAGGAGTGGGTCCTATGAGGATGGTCGATTCCTCTTGTGTGCATTCATTGGTAAAACAAAACCCTCCAGGAGAGCACATGGGAGCGGGAGGTTCAGATGCATGCTTAGTACCCTCATTTGTTTCCATAGTTTATGTTGTAACTTTACGGGGACATAAAGCCCTAAGGTGTGGGTAATGTAAGGAACCTTAAATTTTAAAGATATTTTTTTTAAAAAATGATTATGATTTTACGAGTATGTGGCTTCTGACGACACTTGATTCTAAGGCCCGGTGTGCCCGGAATCAATTTCTGAAGTTTAGCTCGGGTACGTTCAGTGAACGAATGAGTGGGTTTCTCTATCTTTTGAACTGGTGCCCGAAATTGAATTCTGAGGGCACTGATGAACTCGCAGTGCCGGTAATTTCTTAAGGGGACATTTATCGCAGTTGTGTTTTAAGTGGGTTTGAAGTTTTTTTCAGGTTATTTGAGAAATCAATAAAATTATTGTGCAATTTTATTTTATATCTAGGGAGGTTAATTCCTCTCGTGGGTTGTTAAGGGTGGGACGCACAACCACCTAACTACCAAAAGGTGGGTGTTAGAGAGGTGGGGCTCACAAAAGCCCCAACCATTCAATTTCCCTCTAACTCATTAACAACCCCTCATTAAATTGGCAAACCCCCCCCCCCATTTAATTGCCAACGCGTTTAATTAATGGATACCTTCCCTCTCCCTTCCTTAATTTTTTGTCAACACGTTATAAAATGTGGTGATTTAATTCTGGGAGTTTCTTTGCATGTGTAATTAAATAATAGGAGGAGCCTATTATTTAATTTTGGGGAAAGCTTCATTTTGCAAAAGGAAGATCCGGGGAGAGCTCTTGAGTTTTTGGAAGAACGCCGACCTCCGACGAAGAATGACGAAGAACGCTAGTTCCTCGAAGAACAAGGACATGCCACCAATTCTCTTCTCTGCGACAAGAGAAGGAGACGTTGCTTCCTCCTCGATGCACTCCGACGTCGCCTACGAACCCTTTCCTTATGACGTCGTCCTCCACAATGCAGACATTCGTCATTTTTTGTTGAGGTAGGAGTTTATTTTTTGAGTATGTTATATTCCCATGATTCATCCCTTCTAAAACAAAGAACGTGGGTCAAATCATTATCAAGTTGATCCGCGAATGAATTATTTTGCAGGTTGGGAATAGTTTTTTGCGGGAAAAATGATGGATGGATTTTTTCACTGTTATTCGGGTTAATTTTTTTTGTACAACGTGAAACCTTTTTTATCCTTGGAAAATTGTTATTGGCTAACGCGGAGGGTGCGTGCCGAACAGAAACGGCCCAATGACCCTCCAAATATTGTTTTTTGTGCGCGTATGGATGGGAGACAATGTAACGGGACTACAACGGCGTTTGGAAGTCATCGAAGTGAAGAGAGGGTCCCGGGAGAGGCATAGGCATAGACGGCGGGCAAATCGGACCACCGGAGCGCGTCCGGTCGTCCGTGGAAGACACTGCCTGCGTGCCACGCCGGCGACCATAGGCGGTGGCCGGCAGCGCCTCGGCACACCACTGGCAACAGCCTTCCATGGGTTCAGCTACGACAGAGAGGGAAGGATCTCGTGGCCGCGCGGGATCCAGGCAAGATCGCGGCACCAGCCTGGTGCCGCGTCCGCGGAACAGAAGGGGGGTCGCACCCCCCGTTCGGCTGGCTAGCTGAGCCAGTGCACCCCCCCCCCCCCGGTCGGGTCGGGTGGGTCCCGCGGATCGGGACGTGCCAATCGGGCCGCGCCGCGCCCCCCGAGACGTAACCGGATCTGGTTTGGGTCGACCCGGTTCGGGCCGACCCAGGGGGTTGGGCCGGGTCGGGTCGGGCCCAGACCCCCCACTTCGCACAGTTTTCAGTATTTTGCCTATAACTTGAGCTACAGAACTCAGATCGATGCGCCTCTAGTGGATTAGTAATCCTTGGATTGATACGGTCATTTCGGTATATTACATTTGAGGTTTCGAAAATGTTTGGGTATAGCTAGGTTGGTTCGAACCCGAAACCAACCGGGCCCTTGGAGCGGAAACGCTTATTCCTTAAGGACCGGACGTCTGTTTGACGGGTCGTCAATTGCGTTGAAATCCTTTTGTTGAGATAGTTATTTTGGCTTACTCCACTTGAGGTTTTGAAACAGTTGGAGTATGGTCGGGTTGGTTTTAGCTTAAAAACCAACCATGTCCCTGTAACGGAAAAGCCAATAACTCTCAGACCGGGCGTACGATTGACGCACTGTCTGTCGCGTTGGGTTTCTTTTGATGAGATGGAACATTGGAATACATAAACTCTAGACTTCGTAATATTTGATGTATCGAATCTCTTGCTCGAGGAGTGGACCCTCCCAGAATCGAGCGTGCTATGTGCGAGAACCCTAGAGCTGGTAGCGACTGCAACGAAGACGACTGTACTTGGATCCTCCATGGGTTCGGTAGTGAAGACGACTATACTTGGATCCTCCGTGGGTTCGACAGCAAAGACGACTATACTTGGATCCTCCATGGGTTCGGCAGTGAAGACGACTGTACTTGGATCCTCTGTGGGTTCGGCAGCGAGGACGATTGTACTTGGATCCTTTGTGGGTTCGGCAGTAAGGAAGACTATACTGGGATCCTCTGTGGGTCCGACAATGATGACTACTATTCTTGTATCCTATGTGGGTCCAGATTTATTCCCTCTATACTTGTATCCTAGGTGGGTCTGGTAGAGTAGCTGGTCTTGTATCCTATGTGGGTCTGACAGTTTAGATGAATCAGTGGCTACATCTGATCATCTCTATCATTATACGAAGTTGTATACCTGTGTGAGCTGAGTCTTGATTCTCAATCATTATCATCGATGTGATTGACTTGTTTTCCTATGTGGACTGGGTTGTGCATTCCTGTGTGGACTGGGTTGTGTTTTCCTGTGTGGACTGGGTTGTACTTGGGCTCAATAGTTGGATTCGTTTTGTAATTTATGACTTAGGTATATGTATGGGCATATACCTAAGTAAATTTGGTTGACACTTCGTGATTGTATCTTTACTTTGTGGTTTATCCTTCATGGATTCTAAGAGACCATCTGGGGTCTCGGGGTCCCTAGTGAGTATCGTATACTCACCCCTACATGGGCCATGCCCGCACTACGTTGTGTTGGATGCAGACGACGGACAACACTGATCGAGGTGGAGGCTTGTGGAGCTGGGCGGTACCCGGAGGTGGACCACTTGGTGGGACGTACATGGTGCTGACGGCTGGACTCGAGGAGCTGATGAGACTCTTTGTACCTGCCCTTCAGGTGGGATTTCTGGAGGACAACTCAGTGTTACAGTTTTTCTTACTGCTGTTTTACTTTAATTTCAGTTGTACTGTAATTTTAGTTGGGTTTGTATACTGGCCCATTTACTTTTAAGCACTTACCTCGTACCCAGTTTTACTTAGTGCTTACTTCACTTGCACACTCTGTTGTGTTTTTGTTTACTATAAAAAAGCCAATGCCTTCCCTTTTTTGGGATTTATGCCTTTAGTTCTAGTCTCCAGCCCCTAGTCTATGGAATGCGGGATTCGGGTAGTCACAGCACAAGCCCTGAGGATGGGTCGTGACAATAAGAACTTTTCCCCCTTCTTGGTCAGACCCGTCAAAGGTGTTGTAATGCATGAAAAGTCCCGAATGAAGCATATGTAGTATCCAGCCAGCCTTATGAAACTTCTTACCTCAAAGAATTTGTTCAGCTGCTCCAAGGAAATTACAACTCTCACTTTCTCTAGGTCTACAGATACTCCTGCCTCTGAGATGACTTGACCCAAGAAGTGAATCTGGTCCATCCAAAAGTGGCACTTCGAGAGTTTAGCATAAATCTAATGCTCTCTCTATGTACTTAGAACGATCTCAAGATGGGTAGCATGGTCGTTTCCAGTGTGACATTACACCAAGATATCGTCCAAGAAGACCACGATGAAGGAATACAAGTAAGGATGGAACACTCGGTTCATCAGTTCCACGAAAACTGCTGGTGCATTCCTGAGACCGAACGACATAACTGTATACTCGTAGAGACCATACCTGCTCCTGAAGGTTGTCATAGGTATATCTGATGGTCTAATGCACAACTGGTGATAACCGGACCTCAAATCAATCTTTGAGAACACTCGGTCTCCTCGAATATGATCGAAGATATCATCAATCCTTGGCAAGGGATATCGGTTCTTGACCGTTAATTGGTTCAACTTCCAATAATCCACACAAAGCCTAAGGGCACTGTCTGCCTTCATTGCAAACAGGACAGGCGAACCCCAAGGAGAAGTACTGGGTCAGATGAAAACCTTCGCCTACAATTCCTCCAACTACTTCTTGATCTCTTGAAACTCAGGTGTAGCCATCCTATAGGGAGGAATGGACACCGGTTCCGCTCCTGGCACGAGCTCAATAGAGAAGTCTACCTCATGCTCTAGAGGAAAACCTGAAAAGTCCTCTGGAAAGACGTCTCAAAAATGATCCACGACTGGAGGAAAGCCCAACTGTGAAGTCCCCTGATCATCCAGATAAAGACTAGTAATCTGGGCCATCACCCTTCCTAGCCCATGATGATTGAGTCCTGCCTGACCCGCCTGAACATACCATTCGCCTCTATGAAGAAATGATTCACCCTCTGGTGAAATGAAACTCACCCTGCGGTGATAACAGTCGACGACTGGCTGTAAGGGAACCAACTATTCCATCCCAAGAATGACATCATAACATGTCTTCTCTAGGACATAGAGGTCCCATAAGAAATGATACCCAGCAACCTCGAGAGGGCACTCTCTGCACTGACGTACACTAGATGTCCTCGTCCCCAAAGGTGTGTCCAGTGTCAAAAAGTAGGCAGAAGAAAAGATGAAGAGCTCAAGTCTCTCCACAACAACAACAGAGATAAAGCTATGTGTAGCACCAGTATCGAAAAGAGATGAAGATAAAACTGAGGCTACTAAAATAGTACCTCGAATGGTAGAAGGTCCGGGATCCTGCTTCTGATAGGTCTGCTCCACCGCAAATGTCTGGCATGCCCCGTGACCCTATGACCCTGCCTGACCACTCTAAGTTGATCCTCCCTGCTGGTGCTGAAGGACTGGTGACTGACTACCATGGCCTCAACCACCACCTCGACCTGAACGGCTGGAAGAACTCCAGTTTCCTGACTGGTGAGAAACTGGTGGTGCCGCTCCTGAACGAGGAGTCATGGAAGAACCCCCGCCACGAGCTACTGGTGAGAAAACATGACAGAAACGCTGAAGGTGACCCATCTTGCAGCAAGATCGGCACTCCAATGGGTCTCTCTGGCACTGCGGCCTCGTGTGCACTGCCCTTCCACATTGGTAGAATACTACCAGGATACCTGAAAATGTATCTCACCTCCTCGGATCACCACGCATGGACTCCCTATGGCGCTTCTTGTTGTCAACTGGAAGAACACTAGCTCTAGAAGCAAAACCGCCCTAGATCGCAGCTCCGGAGTCTCTCAGATTGCGCTCCGCAATCTGCACATGGTTGACGATGTAAGTGATGGAAGTCAACTGGAAGAGATTCACCTACGAGCAGATCCCCCGCCTGAGACCATCCTCAAACTTCCTTACCAAGAACACCCCACTTCCATCCTGAAGGGGTGTGAAACGCTGTATCTCGGTGAAACGAGAGGAGTACTCCATAACAGAAAGAGTACCCTACTCTAGACTCATGAACTCCTGGGATCGATCATCCCGTAGGGTCTTCGGGTAGAAGTAGTCGTAGAACAGGCACTGGAACTCCTCCCAAGCCATTACTTGTTGATGACTGGCATGTGAGATCGCATCCCACCACCTCTTGGGGAGTCTCGGAGCATGTAGGTAGAAATCTTGACTCGCCTCTCTGGAGGTGTTTCTAGATGCTCAAAGATAGTCAGCATGGCTTCCATCCATGACTCTGTAGCCTGTGGTCCTCCTTCCCCCGAGAAAGTAGGAGGATGCTGTAGCTAGAAAACCCACGTCACGTCTTCCATAGTCATGGAAGGAGGTGGTGCTCCCTAGAAGGTCTGCATAATCCTCATAAAGACTTCCTTGAACTATGCATCAGTGCCTGCAACATGTATAATAGCTGGTGCCAAGGATGGCCCGACTGGAGGATCCACAGGAAGTCCCTGATCATCCATTTCTGCCATCTGATCACTGCCTGAAAACTGACGAACAACCGGAGGACTTCTTAGAGGCATAGCTTTGAAAGATCAAAATCATACCTTAGGTCTAGAAAACAAGTATAGAGAAAAAAGGAGTAAAACACGGAAAAAGGGGAAGGAAACACAAAATATTTACAAAACATAACTACATGGCGTGTATAAACTCTACATGGCATGTACTTAACTTTATTCCCCTACCCGTGTCTCCTTGCACGGCTAACCCACACGGTCTTCTTAAACTGATACTACACAGCGTGTTCCCTTGTGGACACTGCGTGTAGTAGACAAGGTTTCAACGACCCATGTTGTTAGTTAGATGGTCGACTTCACGGCTGAGACTACACGACGTGTTCCGAACAAACACGGTGTGTACTTAAAGATTTTCCTGAGCCGTGTTGTTGGCGACACAGCCAAGTACACGGATGACCTTTACACGGTGTTTTCTGAAAAAACCACGGCGTGTAGAAGAGGAGAGAACACTGACCCATGTGGTTCATGACACGGTCGGGTACTAAGGACAAGGATACATGGCGTGTTCATACAAAACACGGCGTGTATGACATGAGCTTCCCTGACCCGTGTTGTTAGTTACACGATTGGGTACACACTCACTACTACACTGCGTGTACCAACCATACACGGCATATTCCTGGAGGTTTTTTTCACAACCCGTGTTTCATCTCACACAATTGGTGACATAGTTTAAAACTACATGATGTGTATCTATAGATTACATGCCGTGTATTATGGGTTTTTTTCTAGGAAGTACCTCTGAAACTACACCGCAGCCCAGAAAACACAGAAAATGATCATGGAGGTGCCAAATTCCAATTTGTGAGGGACCATACTCTCCAAGAATCAAATCTTGGTATCCAATATAGTCATAAATAAGGAAAAAAAGTCAATGATTCACCAATTTCCGATTTAAGAGGGCCCATAACTCCTCGAGAACCAAAATTTGGCATTAATTTAAGAAAAGTACAAAACAAACAACGTTTCTATCAAACTACAAGGATTCTATCAAGCACCTATCACAACAGCATGCATAATCTACACAAATTATATCACAACAACATGCAATCGCTAATGCACCCTAGATGGAATGACAATAATGCACGGCATGTGGTTTCTATAAGTGCCTATATGATGCATGAGATGGAATACCCTCATCTCATTGGGTTGCGACAGAAATAGAACCACAATATCAACAAAAATAACAACACAAATCACGTGAATCACTCTAGGTGAAATCATATAACTCGTAAAATCTGAAAACCAAAGAACTGCAATAATCGAGGTAGTATGGCTTTTCCCTGTACACGGGTTAGCTACTCATGAGCACAGCTTAATATCAAGTACCAAATCCATCCTATCCATGGATAAAGGCTTCAAACAGTAAATCAAGCGAATAGAACTCTTTTGATACCACTTAGTAACGTCCAAGTTCTAGAAGCCACCTAGAGGCGCCCCGTACCCAGTTGGTCACATGGCCTCAAGCGCATTTCCCCAAACACCAGAGGCTGCCGACTAGCAGTGAGGGCCTTAGTTGTGATAGTGGGGAAACTATGCCCTCATTGGCTGAGTACACAGTAGAAAAGAAACAAATAGATAGCAGCAGAAACCATAACCATCCATACAAGAGTAAATGATAAACAGCGAAATACTAACAGTAAACAACTAGAGCACACACACATGTATATAAAATGATTCATGATAAATATGTCTAGTAAAGCAGCCAAACAAGTCATAATGATGAATACAATACTAAACCAAAGTGAAAAATAAAACAATTAAACTCCTCAGCATCACAGTCCACAGCTTGGTCCCATGCTCTCCAGCTCCACAGCAAGTCAAGTACCTAAAGTTGAAGGGCACTTTCCCTTATCTAAACCTGCAACAACATAATCTTTTTGGGCCCAAAATCATGACCCAAACAGGGTGTGAGAAAAAGTCCCAATTGGCTACCACCCAAAGATTTGTGCCTAACAGTCAGTGAATATATGGCAGGTAAAGTATAGTAAGCAGTAAACATTAGGCAGTAACATACCACAGTTTCTAGCATATAATCTACAAACAAGAAACAGCCACTCAAGAAAGTAGAACAAAAAGGTAACCTATGGGTAGTTCTCACAGTCTAACCCCTAAGGTTCAACCTACAAGAACTAGAAACCCTCTAGGAAGCACACACAGTCTCTCCCCTCTGGTTCATCTAAAGAATAGAATCTCTAAGGAAGCACTCACCGTCAATTCCCCCTATAGTTTTGTATCATACTAAAGGCTCTCTGAGGAAGCACTCAATGTCTATTCCCCCTTTGGTTCGTGTCGAGGGACTATAGACTCTCTCAGGAATCACTCAATGTCAATTCTCCATGTGGTCTCGCATCGTAAATTAAAGACACTCTGGAGAAGCCCTTACGTCCATTCTCCCTATAGTCCACTACACTAGGTTTTCACAGCCCTATGTAAAACAAACATGCATAGCGTGTGTATCGGTCTAAGTAAACCTAAAGAACTACTTGGATATCATTCTAATGAACAACATAAATACAGTGCAACAGTTCCACTATCCTACAATTAGGCATGGCAACTAGAAAAATGCCAAACAAGCAAAGAAGCATGGAAAAACATCCAGAGTATAGCACAATTACCCTATTCACAAGAAATGACCTCTACACAGGCATACCATCAAAGAAAGTAAACAACAAGGGAAGAAATAGGAAACACGCAATACCTTGTTCAAGGGTATTGGTGTAATTTGCACAAAATATTCACAGACTTCCTACGGAAAGGCACAAACCATCTACATTGATTCTAGGAGAACGATATACATGAACCATGATGATTGATTCTCCTTAGAACGTTGATGATTTGAGAAAAATTCAAAAATTCTCAACCCACTATACCTTGAGAAAGAGGAGAAATTGGAAAAAAAAAAGGTCTAGGAGAAGGAAGAACTCACCGATGTGGTTCCAACGCAATCGACGGTGGCCGAAATGGAGATCAGACGAAGGATCGAGAATCTGGAGAATAACTGCGGCCGTAGGGGTCGCTCTCAGAAGAATAACCTAAAGAAGGGGTTTGTTCTATACGTTAGTTGTGACCCTGGTGAGTTTAATGAAAAAAAAAAAGAAAGTACATGGCATGCACTTCTGGGGTACACGGCGTGTAATCTGATTTTCCGTACTCCACTTTAAGCGGCCACCACATCACCTCTACACACCATGTGTGTGACCCAGACACGACCAACACACGGATTCGAGTGGCAAGGGAGTACACGGTGTGTACTTAGAAAGTACACAGCTTGTACTTCAAAAATTTATAAAAAATCTATTTTTCTCAAAAACTCTAGAAAAATGAAAGACATACCTAAAAAGAAAATTTGGGTTCTTACAGCTAGGACATTGTTAATAAGGGTAAACACATTATCATTATTTACATTTCATTAAAAACTAATTTATTCAAAATTTTGATCATTTTACCATTCTCAACATCATATTAGGAACCATTTTCAATTTAATTCCATAAGAAAGGAAAAACATGTCACATCTAAAAACTTACCCATTACCCATTCTTTGTTCATGCCTAAAATGATGCAAGTCACAATAATACTAAGTGAATATAATGATTCATGTAAACTAAAATCTAATTCAATATCAGGCCACATGTTAAATCTCAATGAATCATAGAAACAATAATAAATTAACACCACAAGTGTGTCACACAAGTTGAAAAAAAGTTCTACTCTAACAAAAATAGTAATAACAACAATTCCCACCATGGTACATGGTTTCTCCCCATACATGGAATAGCTTCTCCCATGCATGATCTCAAAACCAAGGTTAGAATATTCCTAGTATCATTTCTACCTTTCCAAAATAGGATGACAAAAACCAAAAAAGAAAATTCACATGTGATACCACTTTGTATTGTCCAGGCCTGGGAGCCACATGTTAATGTACCGAGACAGACAACCACATGACCTCAAGAGCACCTCCCCATATGATAGAGGTTTCCAACTAGTAGTAAGGGTATGATAAGTTGATCATTGAAAGACTATAACCACTTTTTTAAGGGTAATATACTATTAAAAATAAACAAAAAATAGAAGAATCATATATTATCAACAAAAATTCCAAAAACATCATGATATTCAATGCTAAAAATACAATATCCAACTAATGTAGAAAACATGTCATCTTAATGTACATGTTAATTGTCTAAACATTCAGATGGAAATAAAGACACTAATGAATCCCATGTGGGTCCTAAACCACATCTAGTACCATCATCTTAGATCCACTCAAAAATAAGAATTCTAACACATGGATTTTTTAAATAACCTGTCCTATAACAATAAAGTCTATTCTGGTACTGACCAGGTATCCCAGGTAGGTTCTATGTACAAATCCAAAGTCCAACACAAAGAGTGTCTAAAAATAATCCATTAAAATAATATTTTATATAGTTGTATAAATAAATAGGTATGATGTGTAAATAAAAATTTATCACAATATCAATTGTTCTTTATTTAATTACATTAACTCTCAAGTTCCTGAGTACACATGAACCTCAATAACCTCTTCATCATGTGCCAGCGTCGGAACCATGTCACTTTAGAAATTAAAAAATCATTAAACAAATAGGTCTTTCATTATCCATTTAAATTAATTTTATAATACGGATAACTGGAACTATAGTCCAATTCAAACTCTTTGGGTCTAGGTTGGAAAGCCTATAACCCCATGGGATTTTGAAAAAGTAGACAATTTGTAACACCCCGAGATTCCACAATACGCTTCTCATTCAATAATGCAATAGCTTTCATTGTATGCAACTTCGATTTCTAAAACACCGCGACTAATCATAGTAGCCGTTATGAAAAGTAATAACCACTTTTTAAAAATATTGAAATTTTATATTTCAAAATGGACTTCATTTTTGGATTCGGAATATCGAAATTATCCTATGTTGAATTTTTGGTATTTTTCTGAGAACTTCTAATTTTTTATAAATAGTGAAAAATACTTAAAAACAACTTTTTTAATCAAAATAATTTATAGTGATAAATTATACTATTTAGTGTTTTTAAAGTATAATTAGAATATATTTTTACCATTTTATCCAATGGTGGTCATTAGAATTAATTTAACATTGAAATTGGACATAAACAATTGCCAATCTTTTGATATAAATTGTTTCTTAAAAACACGCTATTTGTTGTGACAGCGGAAATTAATTATAAAATTAATTAATGCAACTTATATTTTTGGAATTTTGTAAAATATACATCATTTTTGAATTCGGAATATCAATTATAACTTAGGGTGAAATTTTGGCATTGTTCTGAAAAACGTCAATTTTTGATGAATAGTGAAACCACTAAGTGGTAGTTAAATAACTGATTTTTCGTTTAAATGAAATATTACCACTTCTGTGGTTTGATTTTCAAAAATCCTACATACATGGTTGTCATTAAGAAGTAAAATGTGGTTCAATGAGATTAAAATAATTTTTTGTGAATAGTAATTTTTAAGTTCTTAATCGCGATTAGAGGTAATTAGTGTAGTTTAAGGTAAAAATAATGTTTTAATAATATGAGATGAGCTTGACACATGTCCTACCCTCATTGGATGTTCCATGTCCGACCAGGACAATTCATGGGTCAACTTGGGGACCCCATGGAGCCAATTTATTTGGAAAATGACATAAATACCTTTTATTTAATGTTAAAGTAAAAAATGACACAAACATGAAATGTTTTACTAAAACAATTTTTACATGGGGTTATACAAGTCATATTTTTGACTATAAATAGTAATTGGAAAGATAAAAAGATTTCCTACATTATAGTATTTTTTTTATAATTTTTAGACATTAAATAAATTAAATTATTTATGACATCATGATGATGCAGCGATGACCTCATTATTTAACGATTTAAATAAAATGGAAAGATAATGTAATATCTAAGACCTACACATGTCAAAAACCTATTGGATGAGGAGATTTCGAACCCTTATCACCTTATACACGAATTATATAAGTGTGGGACCTTTAGAATCCGAAAATAATTGTATAATAATGTAAATTTCCTTACTTTCCAAGAGTGCCCCTCCTCTCCTCTTATAAAAGGCCCCCACCTCTACCACCTCATTCACACTTTCAAGCCATTTGGCTAGACCAAACTCTACCCAAATACTCTCCCAACTTCCCCCTCTTACTCCTAGAAGCCTCACTTTTGGCAGAACTTTTCCCAAGGAAGCCTTTGGCTCAAATCAAAAAGAGTTACCCGATTTTGAGGTAATGTCTTCTCTAATGTTGTTTTGTTTTATTTAGCTTCTCCAACCCCTTAAACTCTTTTTATTCATTTCTTTTGTAACAAAAACAGTATCCTAAATATACTAGGATGTTTTTATAAGAAGGATTCGAGCTACACTTACACACACCTACATCTAATGGTTAAAGAACATACTGTTTCTGTGGATGGCGAATTTCTGCCTCACGAAATGATGATTGTTCAACACTCATATAACACCTTAAAAGGTGGCCATTAAGATGTCACTATATTTATATATGATATATAATATGTTTATGTTTTACTTATGATTCTGTATTTCTCATTTATGGCAGACCTTTATGGTTTCCATTATGGGTAAACAAGATATTTTCATTTTAGGAAGTGCGGACTACCGCCCCCTCAAAGTGATTTGAATCGTTAATACCATATGTGGGATGTATAAAGGATGGAGTAAATGGTATTATATGCTATATTATACTGGAATTATATTGTACATTTATATAATTATGATTTCATTCCATTAAATACGAAATAGAAATGAATGTAGCGTTCATGCGTACGTACGGCTTACCGTCTCCATGAACGGTGCATTTCATTTCTTACCTCCAAATGTTACGTAATATTATGAATGAATGTATATACTGGATATATATGATATATATGATATCTACATCATGAATATAATTCTCGATATAATGGATATTTCATCACATTAACAACTTGTAATTATAAGAAGTTTATTGTTGACTCAAGTACCAAAGATCGACAAAACGACCGTTATTAACTTAAATAATTACATAATGTTCAAAACATTGAAATAAGTGATATAAAAAGGATAATGAAATTGAAAATAGTTCTTAATAAGGTATATATTAACTCTAGTTTATTATTCATGAGGTTAAGGAATGGTTGAGTCAAGTCGGACACGAGGTAAGGGAACTTCTTAACCCAATTTCTATTCTTTGGGTTAATCTCCTACTTTCAAATTATGTCATGATATTATTATGTCCTATTTTGTATTTTTACATTATTTATATGTAATTATAGTTAATACACATAATAGACCTACTTTATAAAAAAAATGACCTTTTTAAGGACTTCCTCTCAATCCCCTTTCATTGAGGCATATTTGGTTTTATACACAACTTTCTTTTATATGGTGTATAAACCCCTTTGACATTTATGTTTATTCAAAAGGAATCTTTTTTATATGAATCGTTTTGCTCAACGACAAAAGGGAATGTTTTTCTTTCTGTACTTATGCGGCGACAATGACTTCTCCGCCGACGTGACCATTATTTGAGTTTCGGCTTCCTCTACAAGCCATCGTTTTTTTAATGAAAAATAAATACAATGTTTTAATTTTCGTTTATTTTGGTATTGAAAATGGTTTTGAAAGCGTTTTTATTATATCAATGTGTTGTAATCTTGTGATTGAAATGTGGAAATGTTATGTTTCCTTTATGCATGTTTTATGTGATACTATTATGTTATGGTTTATGATATGTTTAAACCTATTCATATGAGGAATGTATTGGACTTAATAAGTGACGGGTGGAGCCCGCTATAGCTCCTCGATGCATCGGTAGGTTTCATGAGACAACTAGACGTGTAATTGGCCGAGGCCCTTTCACAATTTGATTTATGGTTTTGGCCAAGGCCTTAATCATTTTAGATGTCTTGGCCGAGGCCTTGACAAAATGTTTCAGAATGTCTGGCATTATACATTCCCTCATTATGAAAGTGGTTATTGATATTGCATGTGATTATTCGACCAGTAGAATATCCATGTGAAGAAGTGAATGGAATTATCTCATTTTACTTTTGCCATATTATGTTGATGTTCAAGTTTAAAAGGCGTTTGTTTTAGTTATACATTGCCTTAAATGTTTATGTTTATTTATGAAAGATTCCGCAATATTGTTATCCTTGCTGAGCATCTGAGCTCACCCCTTTCAATGTTTTAATATTTTCCAGAATGTGAAGAAGTATTTTATGAATGACCTGCAGGGATAGTCAGAAGAGGATATGTGTGTGGACTATGGAGACCTTTTTATTGTATTTTTTTACCTTATGATGTAATGTAACATTTATGAATGTATCTAGTGTTTCCAAGGCTACTAAACTAATCGGTCTTTCGAGAATTGATCTTTTGTGATCATGCCAATCTTACGAAGTAATGCACTGACTCTAGGTAGCTGGGGTCGGGGCGTTACAGTTGGTATCAGAGGCAGTTTAGTACTAACCTTGGAATCTAGATTTAGATAAACTCTGATTAGAGCACATAGCCCGAAGATAGACTTTGAGGGTTAGTATAGAAGAACTTCCTAAAATTTTGGTATTGTAGAGATTTTGTGAGTTTTCCGAGCAATACATCCCTGTCTGGATATGAGCAAGTTGAGGCGGCTCTGGCACAGATGTACCAAGGGGTAAAACCCGAAAACACCGCTTTGTGCCAGACTCGAACGGGAACTGGTGCATGACAATGGGCCTTGTTTCACTCTTGGTTACGACACTCCCGGGGGATATGCTTAGGATAATTCTCATTTTCTTTACAAACCACTATGAAGGGTTATGAGTATATACTTCCTCAAAGAAAACATTTCTTTTTATGATTATGGATTATATCCATAAATAGTTCAATTTATGTAAAGTGTTTTACAGGTATGGAATTATGTATTTTGATTCATAAACTAATCTAGTTTATGCCATTGTATAGAAATGGCGCCTAGTGGAAGGAATGTAAACCGTATCAATGCATGCACTCAGTGTAGGGATTGCCCTCCTACTCAAGAAAATTATTGTGGATCTAGAGATACAACTAGTGCTGATCAACTTATTACCATACTGGGACAACTCACTCAAGTTATGAATAATAACCTTACTCGTATGGATCACCCTGATCCACAACGTGGAGGATCAATGTTAGATCGTTTCATGAGGCAAAAACCGCCAACATTTAATGGGGGTACAAATCCATTAGTAGATGAGCAATGGATAAACACCTTAGAGAAAATATTCCATGCCTTGGGGAGTAGCGAAAGGGAGAAGGTTGTCATGGCAGTTTACCGCCTCACTAGAGATGCCGATGAGTGGTGGTCGCTGATTCAAAAAAAAGGAAGATGATGACGTATCAAATATGGAATGGAGGGAGTTCAAAGAGATTTTCCTAGAAAAATACTATCCTCGTGACCATCAAGCAGATATGGAAAGACAATTTTTGAGTCTGAGACAAAAGGAGGATGAGAATGTCACAAAGTATGAGGCCAACTTTACAAGGTTAGCGAGGCATGCTGCAGATTATATACGTAACCCAAGAAGTAAGATTGATTGTTTCTTTGATGGGTTAAAACCATTTCTCCGTCGAGCATTAGTCTCGCAAACCTTCTCATCATACGAAGATATTGTCTCGTGTTCTATCAAGACAGAAAAGTAATTCTCTAAGTCTTATGACAACAAAGTAAAGCAAGAGAATAAGAGAACGGTGGAACAAGAGACAGATAACTGGAAAAAGGGAAATAAGGATTTTCTATTATGTGATAATTGTGGGAAGAATCACCCTGGTACTTGCTTAAAAGGAATGGGAGTTTGTTATAAATGTCGGTAAAAAGGTCACCAGGCGCATATTGCAAGGGAAAGAAAGAGGTTATCAATGTTGAATGCTACAATTGTAGGGAAATGGGTCATTATTCAAATGAATGTCCTAAGCGTCAGGGAAACTTACCTCAGAAAAGGCCAAGGGATCAAGGATGATCTTATGCTGTGACTACAGTTAAAGCGGAATAATTAATGTATTGATGCTTTTGGACTCATGGACTATATTCTGGTTATTAGAATAATGTGATATATATATAAGGATTGCATTGCAGTACATGTTGTTTTCATTAAGGATTTAATATAATGAAGGTAATCATATTTTTAATATGTGGCAATAAGAAAAACTTTACTTTGTTTGGGGAATCTTAGGTTACAATTGATTTTGGAATTTAGAGACCTTTTAAAGAAAGTCTTGACGGAGGTGTTTTAGATAACTATAAAGGTTGGAATGGATTAAGTTGAACTTTGGATAGTATTGTTTAAGGTTAAAACATTTCTGAAGATTATTTTTGGAATAATATAATACTATAGTTTTAGGAAAAGGACAACCTGCAGGGTGGGGCATAACCCATCGCGTCAGACAAAGGTGCAGGAATCGAACCCACAACCATAGTGCGACAGACCTTTATTTCCTACCACTAGCCTACAGGAAGTCCCTGGTTATTAAAAAATAATTTTACTAATATAAATGGTATGTGTTAACATTTTGAACCTTATACAATTAGGATAAGTATAATATTTTTGAGCTCTATTATCTTTTTGAGTGAAATATGAGTTGATGGTTGAAACTATAATTGTCAAGCAAAAATATATATATACCTATCTCTTATTCAATGAATAAATTAATTATTAAACTTTAGTAAAGGGATATTAAAACAAAAAAATTTGTTATCATAATACCTTATGTCTTATTGAACTGATGATATTTTAAACCAACATAAATTGAAGGCTTAGAGGCCCTCAATTTGACAGTTGATTGTGATTGATGACCTCAATCACTCCCTACAAATATTTACGTTTTTCCTCCAATTATATGTCTCTAATTGCCACAAATGTTCTCCAAATCAAGATCATAATTGGGTGGTGACTTTTTCATTTCCCTTTCCCTCTTATTAAGGCTAAATTTTATTAATCTTATTTCCGATGTGGGTTTTCCACAGAGGTATTTTCTATTTTCAACCTTTTATTTTCCCAGAAAAATTTCAAATTGCGAGGACGCAATTTATTGAAGGAGGAGAGAATGTAACACCCCGAGCTTCCATAATACGCTTCTCATTCAATAATGCAATAGCTTTCATTGTACGCAACTTCGAGTTCTAAAACACCGCGACTAATCATAGTAGCCGTTATGAATAGTAATAACCACTTTTTAAAATTATAGAAATTTTATATTTCAAAATGGACTTCATTTTTCGATTCGGAATATCGAAATTAGCCTATGTTGAATTTTTGGTATTTTTCTGAGAACTAATTTTTTTATGAATAGTGAAAAATACTTAAAAACAACTTTTTAATCAAAATAATTTATAGTGATAAGTTATACTATTTATTGGTTTTAAAGTATAATTAGAATATATTTTTACCATTTTATCCAATGGTGGTCATTAGAATTAATTTAACATTGAAATTGGACATAAACAATTGCTAATCTTTTGATATAAATTGGTTCTTAAAACACGCTATTTGTTGTGACAGCGAGAATTAATTATAAAATTAATTAATGCAACTTATATTTTTGGAATTTTGTAAAATATACATCATTTTTGAATTCTGAATATCAATTATAACTTAGGGTGAAATTTTGGCATTGTTCTGAAAAACTTCAATTTTTGATGAATAGTGAAACCACTAAGTGGTAGTTAAATAACTGATTTTTCGTTTAAATGAAATATTACCACTTCTGTGGTTTGATTTTCAAAACTCTGACATACATGGTTTTCATTAAGAAGTAAAATGTGGTTCAATGAGATTAAAATAATTTTTGGTGAATAGTAACTTTTAAGTTCTTAATCGTGATTAGAGGTAATTAGTGTAGTTTAAAGTAAAAATAATGTTTTAATAATATGAGATGAGCCTGAAACATGTCCTACCCTCATTGGATGTGCCATGTCCGACCAGTAAAATCCATGGGTCAACTTGGGGACCCCATGGAGCCAATTTATTTGGAAAATGACATAAATACCTTTTATTTAATGTTAAAGTAAAAAATGACACAAACATGAAATGTTTTACTAAATCAATTTTTACATGGGGTTATACAAGTCATATTTTTGACTATAAATAGTCATTGGAAAGATAAAAAGATTTCCTACATCATATTATTTTTTTTAGAAATTTTAGACATTAAATATATTAAATTATTTATGACATCATGATGGTGCAGCGATGACCTCATTATTTAACGATTTAAATAAAATGAAAAGATAATGTAATATCTAAGACCTACACATGTCCAAAACCTATTGGATGAGGATATTTCGAACCCTTATCACCTTAGCCACGAATTATATAAGTGTGGGACCTTTAGAATCCGAAAATAATTGTATAATAATGTAAATTTCCTTACTTTCCAAGAGTGCCCCTCCTCTCCTCTTATAAAAGGCTCCCACCTCTACCACCTCATTCACACATTCAAGCCATTTGGCTCAGCAAACCTCTGCCCAAATACTCTCCCAACTTCCCCCTATTACTCCTAGAAGCCTCACTTTGGGCAGAACTCTTCCCAAGGAAGCCTTTGGCTCAAATCAAAAAGAGTTACCCGATTTTGAGGTAATGTCTTCTCTAATGTTCTTTTGTTTTATTTAGCTTCTCCAACCCCTTAAACTCTTTTTATTCATTTCTTTTGTAACAAAAACAGTATACTCAATATATTAGGATTTTTTTATAAGAAGTATTCGAGCTACACTTACACACCCCTACATCTAATGGTTAAAGAACATACTGTTTCTGTGGATGGCGAATTTCTGCCTCACGAAATGATGATTGTTCAACACTCATATAACACCTTAAAAGGTGGAAATTAATATGTCACTATATTTATCTATGATATATAATATGTTTATGTTTTACTTATTCTTCTTTATTTCTCATTTATGTCATACCTTTATGGTTTCCATTATGGGTAAACGCGATATTTTCATTTTAGGAAGTGCGGACTACCGCCCCCTCAAAGTGATTTGAATCGTTAATACGATATGTTGGATGTATAAAGGATGGAGTAAATGGTATTATATGCAATATTATACTGGAATTATATTTTACATTTATATAATTATTATTTCATTCCATTAAATACGAAATAGAAATGAATGTAGCGTTCATGCGTACGTACGGCTTACCGTCTCCATGAACGGTGCATTTCATTTCTTACCTCCAAATGTTACGTAATATTATGAATGAATGTATATACTGGATATATATGATATATATGATATCTAAATCATGAATATAATTCTCGATATAATGGATATTTCATCACATTAACAACTCGTAATTATAAGAAGTTTATTGTTGACTCAAGTACCAAAGATCGACAAAACGACCGTTATTAACTTAAATAATTACATAATGTTCATAACATTGTAATAAGTGATATAAAAAGGATAATGAAATTGAAAATTTTTCTTAATAAGGTAGATATTAACTCTAGTTTATTATTCAGGTGGTTAAAGAACGGTTGAGTCAAGTCGGACACGAGGTAAGGGAACTTCTTAACCCAATTTCTATTCTTTGGGTTAATCTCCTACTTTCAAATTATGTCATGATATTATTATGTCCTATCTTGTATTTTTACATTATTTATGTGTACTTATAGTGAATACACATAATAGACCTAATTTATAAAAAAAATGACCTTTTTAAGGACTTCCTCTCAATCCCCTTTCATTGAGGCATATTTGGTTTTATACACAACTTTCTTTTATACGGTGTATAAACCCCTTTGACATTTACGTTTATTCAAGAGGAATCTTTTTTATACGAAGCATTTTTCTAAACGACAAAAGGGAATGTTTTTATTTCCGTACTTATGCGGCGACAACAACTTCTCTGCCGCCGTGACCATTATTTGAGTTTCGGATTCCTCTACAAGCCATCATTTTTTTAATGAAAAATAAATACAAAGTTTTAATTTTCTTTTATTTTGGTATTGAAAATGGTTTTGAAAGAATTTTCATTATATCAATGTGTTGTATTGATATCTTGTGATTGAAATGTGGAAATTTTATGTTTCCTTTATGCATGTTTTATGTGATAAGATTATGTTATGGTTTATGATATGTTTAAACCTATTCATATGAGGAATGTATTGGACTTAATAAGTGACGGGTGGAGCCCGCTATAGCTCCTCGATTCATCGGTAGGTCTCATGAGACAACTAGACGTGGAATTGGCCGAGGCCCTTTCCCAATTTGATTTATGGTTTTGGCCGAGGCCTTAATCATTTTAGACGTCTTGGCCAAGGCCTTGACAAAATGTTTCAGAATGTCTGGCATTATACATTCCCTCATTATGAAAGTGGTTATTGATATTGCATGTGATTATTCGACCAGTAGAATATCCATGTGAAGAAGTGAATGGAATTATCTCATTTTACTTTTGCCATATTATGTTGATGTTCAAGTTTAAAAGGCTTTTGTTTTAGTTATACATTTCCTTAAATGTTTATGTTTATTTATGAAAGCTTTCGCAATATTGTTATCCTTACTGAGCATCTAATCTCACCCCTTTCAATGTTTTAATATTTTCCAAGATGTGAAGAAGTATTTTATGAATGACCTACAGGGATAGTCAGAAGAGGATATGTGTGTGGACTATGGAGACCTTTTTATTGTTGTTTTTCACCTTATGATGTAATGTAACATTTATGAATGTATCTAGTGTTTCCAAGGCTACTAAACTAATCGGTCTTTCTAGACTTGATCTTTTGTGATCATGCCAATGTTACGAAGTAATGCACCGACTCTGGGTAGCTGGGGTCGGGGCGTTACACAATTTCCCACATATATTTATCATTATGGTCTTCTAAAATAGTAGAACCTATCATGCTCTTATTGTATTTGGAAATAAAAGAGCATGTCCCACACATGTTAATCAAGTAGCATATCTCTAAAGGTTTCGAAAATAGCAGACCATGTCCCATTCACATGCGATTTGGGAGTAGTAGACCATTCCCTACATATGTTTATTGAACATTCTTATATATATAAGACATATATACCTAATATCAAAAAAAATCACTATATCACATCAATATAAATTAATCAACATTAATCCAATTATCACAATATTTCTAATTAATTAATTAGATAATTAATTAATCACACTCATAACATTAATTCATTCTCAAATTAATTAATCACATTCATTATACTGATTAATTAAGTAATTAATTATGGTTATTTTAGCAATTACACTATCTCATAATCAATTGAACAATTAATTATTGAATTCACCATCGTTATGTCTAATAATTAATTCATCGATTAGTTATTCAATTCATAACATCATTATCACATAGTTAATTCTACAAATAATTACCTCATATAATTATCAAATTATCACATTATTAATTTCTCAATTAATTATTCCCAAATCCCACAATTCATAACTATGTTATTAATTAATTAACCCAAATTAATTAATTTAATTAAGAAATAAAATTTCTAAACAAACCTATAAATTCTACAATTTTCATTCACATAATCAAAACCATGAATATAATATTTTAATATTATACCACCTACCTCACTTTTTTTATGAATGATCACCCAAAGGAAATCCCAAAAATTGTGTGGCACAATGATGTAGAATGGGATATAGTTTTACAACCCTAAATCCAGATCGAACAATTTAAGATCTCTTAGATCAAGATATAGATCCATAATACTAGATCTAGATTCATAAAATCTAGATCTATAGAGAGAAAAAAACTATAAGATAACTACCACTAAACAAAAGAGATAATAAAATAGGATAAATGGGAAAGTAACAGAGAAAGATCCACTTACCTGGAGGGATGAGGATCATTGATCGTGGAATTAAATCGCAAATAATTGAGGTCTTATGGAATTGGAATTCATCTATATGGCTTCAAATTCATGAAATACCTTATATGGGTGAATGTGGATTGAAATATGTGAGATTTGGAGGTCCATGAAATATATTAAATAATTTTTGGATACCTTTAATTCTTGCACATGGTATGATGTGTTGGGGTTCATGGTTTTCCCTAAACATGCACCTTTAAATTTAGTGGTTCATGATTCTTCCATTTATAGAACATAGTTTGAATAACCATGTTCCATCCATGAAATTCCCCTTGTCTATAGTGGCACGATTTGTTGGGTCGGGGCGCATAGTTTTCCCTAACCATGATCCAGCCATGAATAGACCATATTTCCTCCAATTTTCTCAGTTTTATACCCAAACACAACCCATTTTAATACCAAAACAAAAAATACAAAACAATAAATAATATATTTCCTGCAAACGATCTTGAGACAACTCTATAAAAGGTCGGGATCATACACAAGGGGTTAAACAAATAGATAAGGATTATAAATCTCATTAAACCTATCTAAATTTCATTGGATGGTGATATTTTAACGTCATACTCTTTATCATAAAAAATATATCAATTTTGAATCATTTTTTATAGATAATTACATTATTTTATTTTAATCATTTTAGTAATTTTGTGTGTGTCATTTTCCTTCCTTTTAAAAGGACACTCTTTATATATTTTCATTACACCATATTGAGACATATTGATCAAAAAACATGAAAAATTATTTTATAAGATTACATAGACAAAAATTGGATTTTTTATCATAAAAAATATCATTCCAAGGGACCTTAATAAATGATATAAAGGATGTGTCCCAATGAATAGGTAATCATCTTACCCAACCACTTTAAATTTATTTCATCTTATATTATCTCTAAATCTATATTATTCATCAAAAAAATATATAATGTTTCTAAAATATAGTAAAATTTTATTATGATCATTAAACCACCATTATACACCCTCTTTTCCATTAAATTTGAAGTGAAAGTATCACTTGTGTGTGCGTGTGGACTATCACCTCTATATAGTGATGCAATTCAATTTTCATCACCAAATTTTATATATGGGTATTATTATGTATTTTATATTTATATATGGTATTTATGAAATTATTAATTTCTTTTAATTAAAATATAATTTCTAACTTCTTACCTTCCATTCCATTAGAATATGGTAATATAGCTCATGTGTATGTGTGTACTACCACCTCCACAAATTCATGTGATATGTTTCTCATTTCTACTTTACATAGATAATAATGAAGATGAATTTAAAGAATATATATTATATATATTATATATGTTATATAATAACAATTATATAAATGTGAATTTTTTTTATTTCGATCCATTTTTCAAATTGTTAAAATAATGTTCAGGGGTATATACAACCTACCTTCTCCATGAATGAAGTAATTTATTTTTCTAACTCTTCATTTTCTAGATGACTATAAATATATATATATAATGAATATATATCTATATATATGATATTTATATAATGATAATAATTTAGTTAATTATGTAACAATGATCAATGTAAAAGGACCAAAACAATATAACCAAACCTATATAAAAATTGAAGGAGTTATCACCCTGAATAGTTATATTAATAAAGACTTATTAATAAATCGTTTATAAAGGTTATAAGATAATAATATTTGGTATTATATATATAATTATAGTTTTTAAATAGATTAATAATAAATTTATATTTATTGTGTTTGAGGTTCGAACACATATGAAAGAAAATGACCTGAGGTTGGGGTTAATTTCTCAATACCATCATTATTTGGGATTTTTTTATATCTAAGTCTTCACTGGGGTAATTATTTTATCATTAAATATTAAACCAATTATATTTTATTCTAGTATGTTTATTAATTAAATATTCATTTAATTTTACTATTATCATCTCTTTGGTACTTGAAAATATCATCAATGTTTTTTAAAAATAGAATTTATTTCCTCTTTAGTCAGGAATATTTTTCTTCAATTTTAATGTTTTATAATTTTTCTATTTTTTTAACTTTTTTAATACTCTTCCATTAATTATTTATATTATTATTAGTAATTTTATTATTCTTAAAAAATAACTAAAAATTAATTTTCCATTCATTTTATGAACTATGTAATTTTTACTTATCACCAAAAATGTGAAAGGAATCATTGTTTTAACATAAATTATATGAACGAAATTTCATTATTTCATGACCACTTAATGCATTGACCATTAAATTATAATTTTCTAAATTTATTTTCAAAACAATTTTTTCCTTAATTTTTTAGGAAATTTTTATATTTTAAACAACTGATTTCAAATTGATAATGTTATTCTCAAGATGTTTTACGGTGATCCTTTTAATTTATTATCATCTATGTCAATATCCTTTGTTGAATATTATTTGTTACTATGGATATAATATAATTTTACAATCAACCATATTTCTATGGATGGTATATGATTAGTTTGACTAGGTAATTATTCCCATTTCATGTTATGGTTATTCTAATAAAGAAATTTATATATTTTTAAAGAATGTTGATTATATTGTATTTTTTATTGATATGATAAATGAATTTTACTTATTATGTGATGGGTGGGTCCCAAAATATCATAACACAATGATGCATTGTTATGACTCATGTGATCGAATATTTTAGGTATTTGGCTGATGCCTTACCCATTTATGTAGATGTTTTGGCATGAGGCCTAAATAATAAGTTTATAATATCTATGATTATGAATTCCATCAATATAAAATCAGTTATTTATATCCATGTGATTATTTGAATTTTTATGATATCCATCAATGTTTTTCAATATCATTTCATTATTTTTATGGAATTAGTTGACCATAATTTATTATTTTCATACTATACATGCCTTATTTATTCCATTTTTTCTTTTGTTGTATGTATAGCCTTACCTAGCATATGATATTTCCCATTTAATATAATTCCTTTCTCTTGGATTCTATTATGTTTAATATGATTGATATTTAAGGATATGTTAGAGAGAATAAGGATTTTCTCAAAGAAAACATTATGATATATTTTGGGTTTTCAAATAAAGATTCATCTTTGTGTATATATCTTGTTTTACAAGAATAATAATCTAGATAAATCTTTGGGATGTGTTCTCTTATATCTAGTTACAAAGTAATAAAGTAAACACTAATTTTGGACTTATAGGGTTGGGGTATTTACACTATATCACATAGCCAACAATTAAAAAAATAATTAAATTTCATGCTACTAATTCCTAAAATCCTCCCACAAAATGTTGGGTTCCCACTTTATACAAGATTTCAATGTACCTCACATTTATCATACATTATAATGACACCGTTATATAAAACAAGACCTCGAAAATTTATTTATCACATACACATATCTTGCATCTGTACCAATCATATTAAACATTAGTTATACACTCATGACATACCAAAAACTATTGATGGATCCCTATACTACTCTGTATCCATCAACTTGACCATTTTAAACTAATACATAGCCAAAAAAATACAATGTTTTTCCTCACTATAGAGCCTCACTCGCTACTAGTGAATTCTTCCACATTCTGTTATCTCATCGACAACCATATCCACCATGTGTAGTTGTATCTCAAATATTAGATCATATTTTAACTACTGATCCAGCCTTATATCCCTATGTATCATTTGGTCTATGGATCCTAGATAACTATAAGGTTCTCTAATACCTGTCTAGGTTCCCTATCGTTCTTATACATGACACTCCTTCCTTGTTCGATCTTATTAATCTCAGAAATTTCCTACATTCTAACACTATAACATTTTTCTCTTTGATCCCTTCCATAGGAAATCATCAAACCACTTATCAATCATCCCTAATGGGTATCCTTACGATGCTAAATCTAGATACCTGAATATCTCTTACATATCGCACTCGACACCACAATCCCTATTGGTATACCCTCATCCACCCGGTTCAACACCACAGTCAGCACCATATCACGAAAACTATAATAAATTAAAACCAAAATTTTATTAGTCATACTCTGATATCATCTCCTAAACCATACACTAACCACCTATACATGGAAACCTCAAGTCCTTACATTATTTCCTAAACCCAAAACATAACTATAAATATTATTATATAACCCCTGACTGATGACTCTTCCTTTACCAAGACTATTAACTCCCATACTCAAACCACCTATAATTTATTTGGAATTGTGTTATTGATGAACATAACCTCAAATTATATACACATCCTCCCCATGTATTTCATCATTTATCTACATATACTATTTATATTTCATTTTTTCCTTCCATCATGAAAGTATCTATCTATACTCTCCACCCCTGTGGTGCCTCATTGTTGTCAAATATCACGTGCACATATTCGATATAGTATTCCATTACATGGGATCCACCCACTCCTAATAATAATGTGGGTTGTTTTTATTTTCATTCTATATATGGATAAAAATATTGTGTTTCTAGATCAATACTCTAATTGACTTGCATGAATTTGACCCTAATATTCTCACCCAACAACTCTCCAAACTCTATGATCCTCAATGGTTACACTTCATGTGTTAAATCCTTCACTTATGTAACATGTTCACCTCCTATGTTAGGGTACTAATGATGTATTCATGTTAATGGAACCATATCTTTATCCTCTAAATGCTCCAATTATGGCTATCTATGTATCTTATCACGAAGGAATTAGACACCTTTAAAAAAACAAATATAACTATCTGAATTTAACAAATAGGGAAAACTGTAATAGAAATCATGTCCCACTAGCACGTACAATTTCATAACATAAAAATGTAACATGTTACCTACATATACGATCACTTACCTAACCACACATTTAGTCACGTACTTAGTTCTCCAAAGTAAAATTACAAAAAAAAAAGGAACATTACATATAGGTTTTTAAATACACATTAAATATCCAAACATCTTTTATTTACCATAAAAAAATGGAAATAATCTACCCTTATAGGGTTATCATAGATGATTTCCCAGAAAATTTTAGTAATGAAAAAAAAATTATCATGTTTTGGAGACTATAAACAGTTAAAACATTCATTTCGATTTTGGGTTAAAAAAAACTATCTCATTCAACATAGATATTCGATTTTATCCCAAGGTTCCTAGTATAAGTAATTGGGTTTTACCTCATACCTCTCATATAAAATATTATGTTTCAAAAATAAATAATATCAAATATTAACTTCCCTAAAAAAATAATCAATTATAACCCTGAAAAAGAAAACGGATACCCTAATTCCCCGATTAATATAGGCTTCCCTCATATATGAGATATCTACTCCCATGAATGATAATCACATCATTATATGATAACATCATATCTCTTATATACCTTACTAAAACTAAACACCTCTAAGAAAATAATTTTCTCCTAAAAAACATGAATCACGGCAATGTCATTGAACTAATGCATCACTATACCTTTGGTGAGCCTCCCCATAAAAATTTTTTCTTACTATCTGTAAGTATCTATAGTTTAACATTAGGAATTATAGCAACCCAACTTTTTATTACATTTACATTATGCCAGTTTAATGATAAAAAAACATATAATCATTACATGACTAGGATCATATGGTTTAGTGTCTTAGGAAAATTAGGACCATACATATCATTTACAAAAAACATAAAAATTTATTTAATTCATTCTTCTCTATCTTATTATTAGCCTAAAAATTCACCTTAGAACAAGTATTCACCTGAGAATATACATCCAAGAAATGGGTTAGATAAAATCCAAGTAAGATTATATATAAGAGAAAAAAAACAAAAAAATGGGATGATAATAATCATAACATCACAATAATTATCATGATATGAAGAATTAGATAATGGTATGGAAGCTGGAAATCATACAAATGAAACATCATGTCTTAGTAGTTAATTACCACACATAGTTATGAAAAAAAAGTGTTCATGAATATTTCACTTTTATCATGATATAAATCACATTATCCAATGAATTTTAATGATATATAATTTTGTTCACAATATTCACATTATAACACTTACTTTGTGCTATTTAATTCTAGGTGCACCTGTTACATCATAACATTTACATTATCATGCATGACACATTTAATGTATATGAATATTGGACATAAAAACCCCCATGGAATGTAATGGGTTTAATTTCATAAAATATAAATAAATAAAAATTAGGATCCCTAATTAAATAGTTAATAATATACATGGTATATTAATCCTTAAACATGAGTCAAGAAGAAATAATCTTGACAAGTAAAAGGTGTGTTTTTTTGAAAGATGATTTATTTTGGAAAACAGTATGTTATTAATAAACTAATTTATAGAACATTTATATCCTATTAAAGGTAATATAATGATTAAGTAATTATATTTAAGTAATATTCATACTAAAAATAGTGTGAAAGAGGGAAAACCCAAAGAAACAGAGTTGGGTTTGAGAATTCCCCTTACTTATGTCAAAATACTTTATTCACTTTAGTATTCTATATAATCACCTTATATTAATTAATTAAAAAATCAAAAACCTTTCATAGATTTATTTTATTCATTTTGGGTATATTATGTTCATTTATATGAATTTTTATGTGTTATGGAGTTTAATTCCATCATTCGGGAGTGGTTGGTTTCTTAGTTTTCACAATCATTTCACTTGTATATGTGAATGGACATTTTTGTAAAATGTGGATAAATATACATAATAATTATTAAATTTTATTAATTATTTTCAATAATTTTTAATGATATTATAAATAATTTGGTTATATGTAATGATTATGAATCATTACATAAAAGTTAACGTTGATCATTTAATGTTAATTTTGGATGTTTTTCTATCACAAATAACTCATTTTGTATTATCATTTAGTATTATGTATATAATTTAGCTATATAACATAAAAAGGGATATTAAATACACATTAAAATAATTTTTCAACCATTTATTGTTATTATTAAAATAATTTAAGGCATTAATGGAAAATAAAAGCGGGTCGTCCACCTTGTCGGTAAATTGACATATCTTGGATGATAATTTAAAAGAGAGAGAGGGAGGGAGAAGTTTAATTATTGATATTTTATTAAAATGGTATAATTATATTATATCAATAATAATAGAGTAATAATGCCCTTTGGGAAATATAATCTGAGTATAAGTGAAGAAAACAAACGAAATTGAAAATAAATTAACAGAAAAAGGAAGAGTATTTTCCCTCTTAAATCTCTCCTCCATGAGAAACCCCATAGGAAAAATGTTTTCTTATTTTGATGAGTTAAATAGCTATTATATGTGGGATAGGGTCATCATTATAGGTTTGCGTAGAATTTGAACTAGTCTCAATGCTTGGGTGGTGTGAGGAGAAGATGGGGTGAAGGTGGTATTTATAGTGGAGGATAGGATGTTTTATCATTAATTAATTATTTAGTTAATTATTTTTCTCATGGAATGAAATAATTCTAATCATGATACTAAATAAATTAATTAGATCATTTTATTTAAAACTAATGGTTCTTACATCATCCTTTACTCAAGAAATAGTGTATTTAATTTATAATGTATTTATATCGTAAATTATCGCAGTTTACTATTCATTGAAAATTCATGTATTTCAGAAAAATCCCAAAAAATTCACCCTAACCATTTATTGATGTTTATAATTAAAAAATGAATTTAATTTTTTGAAAATAATTTTCAAAATATTAATAATTTAATTTTTAACTAAAATCATCATTTAATCAAAAAATACAGATTTTAAAATTATTTCTAATTTTATAACACTTTGAAAAACTAAATAATGTACCACATAATTATCTTCAAATCATAAAACATAAAATTCTGAATTTATGAATAAATTTTATCAAAATAAAATTTATTTTAAATTATTAAATTAATCATAAAATTGTAATTAAATATTTACACCTTACAAAAATACCACCACTTAATTATTAGTTTTTAAAACATCTATTTACTTAAACAATGATATAATTATACAACACATTCATTTATAAGATTCATAATTTTTTTATACATTCATGGGTGAGGATACTATTAATTTGGTAGATTTTATATTCATAAGGTTCATATTACTTTCCAAAGTCCATGATACTATTTCACCGCTATATGTTGCATAACTTCTATAAATACTTATTACTTCATTAATTATCCATGTATGATGTTTTTATTATGGTATATAAGTGATTTTATTTGACTTATACTATATGAAATTAAAATAATATGGGATAAACTTCATTGATAAAAGTTTTGGTTGGTACATTCTTCCCCCCTTTTAGAATTTCTCCCTTGAAATTTAGTTTTACATAAACACGTGAGGGTATTTCTCCTTCATTTCCTCCTCTAGATCCCAATTTTCTTCTTAAAACTTATGGTTCCTCCATAACACTTTGAAAAGGTGTGTTTTCTTTTTGCATAGAACCTTATCACTCATATTAGGAATCTTTACTGTGTACTCTCCATATGAGATATCATCTTTTTGTTGTACCAAATCTGAGTTCAGTACATGTGAGGGATCTGGTATATATTTACTCAAGAGTGATACATTGAACACATCATGAACTTAAGCCATACTTGATGTTAGTGGAAGCTAACATGCTAAAGATCTTATGTAATCAAGGATCTCAAAGGGGCTAATGTACCTTCTTCCTAGCTTCCCTTTCTTTTCAAACCAAATGAATCCCTTCCATGGTGAAATTAAAAGGTATAATTTATCTCTAGTGTCGAAATCCAAGTCCCTTAAGTGGTTTTTGGTATAGTTATTTTACCGACTCTAGGTAGCTTTTATTTGTTACTAGATTTCTTTACCCTTCTCTGTCATGTCTTATATAATATCATGTCTATGTAGATTTCTTTCACCAACTTCAACACAACAGGTCATACTTCTACATCGATTTTCATATAGATCTTCATATAGAGCCACCTAAATACTCGATTATATGTTGTTTTTGTATGAGATCTCATCCAATGGGATGTGTTGATACCATCCACCATTAAATTATAAATATGACCCTCTTAGCATACCATTGACTGTCTAAATAGTCCTTTTAGATTAGCCATCAGTTTGGGAGTGATGGGTCATGATGAATTTAATTTAATACTAAATCATATTGAATAATCCTCCATAATTTTGATGTGAACTAGGGATCATTATCAGAGAAAATATATAGAAGAAATCCATGTAGTCTCGCTACATCATTCACATATATCTTAGAAAATTTTTTAAACTATAGATCTTCCCGGATAGCGATAAAGGGGGAATCCTTGATGAGTTGGTCCACCACAACCCATATATAATTATTTTCTTTTTATATCTTCTAGAGACCCATGACAAAGTACATATTTACATTCACCTATTTCCATATGGGTATAGGCAATGGTTTCGTCATCCCTTTGGACATATATTACTCAGATTTATCTTGATGATATATCAATCACCATGATATGTACTCCTAAATCCTTTTCTTCTTCTTCTCCCACCAGATATTTTCTCAAAGATCATGTTACATATTGGTACTCCCTGGATGGATAGAGATTTTTGAGCTATGTGAATTATCCAATAGATCCTTATTTATCCCAATTCACGAAGAAAAACAAATCATCTTTCAAAACTAAATCAAACTATCATCATTGACAAGGAACTCTTGATTCTTACCTTCCATTATAGCATTCACATTCTTTTGTAACTATGGATTATCCCTCATTGCCACCTTAATATTCTCTTGGATATATGGTTGGTAAATCGTTTGGGAAAGGTAGTATATATATCATATTATTATGATTTTAAAATCCACACTTTTTATATCCATGAAGATTGGGTCTTTTACAATCAGAAACATGGATAAAGTAGCGGGTTTTTTCCAGTAAGAGCTTCAGCTACCATATTTTCTTTCCCAGTATGAGAGTAAATAGAGTAATAATTGTAATTGATTAGATATAACAATCTCCTTTGATTAATTTTGTGCTTCTATTCTGTTAATATATAATTTGTACTCTTATTATGGGTTTATATGTCACACTTCTCACCATGGAGGTAGTACCACCCAATTTTTATGGTAAAAATCACAAAAACTAACTCTTGATCATGTTTTGGGTAGTTTTGCACATGGATCTTCAACTATCGTGAGGTTTTGGATATCACTTTATCCTTTTACATGAGTACACATCCCAATCCGTTATTGGAAGCATCATTATATATCTCAAAACATCCTCCACTGCCCAGTAATTTGAGTACATATGTAGTGACCAACCTTATATTTATCTCCTTAAACCATTCCTCACATTATTTTTTCCCAACATGCATTAACCCTATCCTTGTTAACATAGTTATATAGCTTATTAATCATGCGAAAATTCTCATAAAACATCGATATTAACCTACTAATCCAAGAAAAATATGGATTTCAATGACACTATTGGTTCTGGGCCATTCCTCAATCACCTTTTTTAAGGTTTTATAGAAATTCCCTCACTTTTGATCACATGTCCCAATAATATAACTTGTTTCATAATAAATTTACACTTTCTGAACCTGGCATACAAATTATCCATACTTAATGTTGGAAACAGAAGCCTTATATATTCTTCATGGTCCTCCTTGGTCTAGGAGTAGAAGATAATATCACTGGTAAATACTACCATAAATTTTTTTAGGTAATGTCTAAAGACTATATTCCTCAAATCCATGAATATTGTTGGGGAATTAGTAATTCCAAAGGGTATTTACAGAAAATCATAGTGCACATACCTTGTACGGAAGTAAGTCTTAATAATATATTTATTCTTCACCTTTATATTATGATATCTATAATATAGATCCACCTTCGTGAAGTACTGATCTCCTCAAAACTGATCGATCAAATCATAAAACTTTGGAAAATGATACTTATTCTTTATTGTGATCTTGTTTGGTTTTAAATAATAAATACATTTTCGCATTGATCTATCTTTCTTCATGAAAAAAAACATGCACACCCCGAGGTGATGAACTATGGCATATGAACCCTTTCTCTAAATTCTCTTGTAGATACTTCCTTAACTCATCCAGTTTGATAAGAGCCATACTATAGGGAAACATTGAGATATTATTAGATCTGGGTATGAGTTCTATTGATAAATATACCTCATGACCTAGGGGAAGTGTGGGTAACTCTTCATAAAATAAATCATTTAATTCCCTCATGATGGGAATTTTTTATAGGTGGATACCTTTCTTTGACATAAACATTTGAGTGGGGTATTTTACTTAATAAGGAATCAACACCCACTCTATTAAAGGATTTTCTAAAAGAGATTTGGGATCTTTATTTCATTTGTAGAGGATCATGGGATGTTTCAGAAAATGAAAATATATTTCCTTTTCCTGACAGTTTATATGTGCTCTATATAACAAGATCCAATCTATTCCCATTATATCTTTAAATTCCACCAAGGGAAGTATCAATATATTCACTAGAAGAATCTTCCAACATATTTTATCAAGATAAGAGTCCAATACTTTGGTTTAAATGATTGAAACACTAGGTTTTTTTATGGATATATCTACTTCATGGTTTTGGGTATTTGAATTAGTAGTTCTAGTGAACTTTCAGGATAAAAAGGAATGCGTAAAACGAGAATCGAATAATAATTTTTCCATTATTTAGTGAATACAAAGTGTACCATGTATAACTTCATTTTAATTCTCCACTAAACAGTAGTGATGGAAAAATCCTTTCCTTTATCCTTTGGAATTAGTGTATAATGATACTGATTACCCTAGAGGACTCGATGTATAGTGAATTATCTTTCATAGTGTGCTTCCCCCATTCAACTGTAGAATTATACCATAGGTGGTGCTCTCCTTTCATCTATTACATTTTCATGTTTCCTCAAGTCTTTTCAACATTTGTGAGTTGGGTGGTATTCCCTCCCACACTTGAAACATTTCCCTATCCCTTTAAGGAAGTTCCCAATATTCTTATTCACACATTTTTTCATGTGGGTGGTTGAGTTTTCTTTCCACCATTCTCATGAGTTCCTCTATCTTGAAACCTCATCTTTCCTTTCATATCACTTTTTTCCTAGTACCCTTCTCCAAAACTCCATATTCACTTTGAGAGAACATCAAACAGCATATTCGTATTTCTAAAAGTCTCTAATTTTTATAACCTTTTGAAGTTGTGGTTTTAAACCACTAACGTATAAATAAATTTTTCTATCATTTTTTATAACAAAACCTGAAAACATACCTTTCTTACCTCTTGAAATTTTCCTCATAGGACTTGAAAATTTATATTTCCTTTTGGTTTAGATCTATAAATTCTATCTTCATCTTTGTTTGACCAGTTCATCTGAAATACTTATTTAGAAACATTATCTTAATGTCTTCCCACTCCATCTCTTTAAGTTTGTCCCTCAGCATGTTGTTCTTAATCAAGGGCCACCATTGATTGGATAATCAATCTAGATGATAATTAGTGATAGTCACCTTCTCTATCTAAGAATAGTGAAGAATAGTAAATATTTTCTATATTGAGTTGAACCACTATTCCCTGACTATTGGATTCAAAGATCCACTAAATGTCGGTGGTTGTTTCTACATAAACCACTTGATATCCATTTTATCCCTCTTAGGTGAAGGTCAATGTTCTACATTATTTTGTTTATTGTTCATAACCTGAATCATATGGGTATATATTGCCATAAAATTTTGAACTCCACCTCTCAATGCATCGGGGATATTATTTGAGAAATTGTTTCATTGTCCCTCACACAGGTTGTTGGCTTGGCTTCTACTAGATCCCACCATTTTCAAAAAATAGATAATTTTAGAAAAAAATAAAAGTCAACAAGTCATGAATAAATAATTTATTCGTTTGTTCAACTAAGTCTAAAGGCATATATTGTGGGATCCCTAAATTTACCATTTTCTATATAAAATCTTCTTGGGAGCTTACTTATATTAATTCTCATACTAAAGATTTTCGTTAAGGTTATCTAATCTTAATTCCCAATTTTACTAAACTATTTTCTAATACCAAATATATTGACCCTAATTTTTCTTAAATTATTATTATATAATTTTAATAATAATCATCATTAATGCTTTACATGAATAGGATCCAAAATTTATGTGCCTTTGGGAAATTTTGGACCTTACCTAACATTTACAAAGAAAACATAAATAATTATTTAATTCCTTAATCTCTAGATTCTTATTTTCCCTTGAATTCCCCTTAGTATGAGTAATCATATGAGGATATACATCAATAAAATTGGTTATCTAAAATCCCAATAAAAATATAGATAATAACATGAAACAATGTAACATGGAGTGAGAATAATCATAACATCATCATCACAATCAGGAGATTAAGCATTAGATAAATATTTGGAATGTGGAAATACATAAAGATGACTCATCGTGTCTTATTGGTCAACTACCACTATAATACCCCAACCCGAGAATCCCAGATCTGATACCTTATTTTAATCCGTTTCCATGATTACAAGGAATGAAATATCAAAGGAACAATCATTTTAGTAGTTATTGAAATCCAAATTACATACATGATACCCATAATTCATTAGGAAAATAGAAAATAAAAACTCAATACATAATAAAATGAAATGAACTTCATCCATGAAAGACTATTGAAATATTAATTTTCATAACTTTGGGAAATGAAACATAATATGGGTGATCTGAAATGCTCAGAAAGGGTTTATAATGTGGAAGCAATAATGTATCAACATGAATAAATTAGCATAGAGAGGTAAATAACTATTAACATATTCCATTAAAATATCTATATAAATAAAAATTAATATGGAAAGGTAAGAACATGAAACACATACCCCTTAATGAATAAACTGAGAATATAATAAATCCATAGATATTTCAATGAAAAATCTCAAGGATTAATAATAATTTCATATCTATAAACAAGATGAATAATGATGGATATCTATAACATACCACCAAGGATTCATGCCATGAATCTAATAATTTCAAGGCTTCATGTCAAGAATCTAATACAATCAAGTATTCATGCCAAAAAATATAATATTGTTAGGGATTTATGCCAAAAATATAATATTTTCAAGGCTTCATGCCAGGAATCAAATATTGTCAAGTCTTCATGCCATGAATTTAGTACTTTCGGGGCTTCATTTAATGAATCTAATACTTTCAAGGATTCATTCCGAAATTCAAATACATTAAAGGCCTCATTAAAATAATCTAATAATTTCAAGAATTCATGCCAATAATATAATACTTATAATTCATATTTCCAATAATATAATTCTATCAATACTTCACGCCAATAATCTGATACTATTAATGTGAACACTATATGAAAAAATGGTATACGGTTTAGGAAATAATCATACCCATGAAAAATTATTTGAATATTTAATTAAATTTCCAATGAAAATTGATTAAAATAAAGTTATTTTATCAAGATAATATTAACAATAAAAAAAGTAATTGGGATTTCAAAGATAACCATTAAGAAAATTCTTGAGGATAAAAATCATTTAACAATCCAAAGTGTCCCATTCCACATTGAATCATTTTAATCATAACCTATAGAATAGTATGAAATTAAATAGAATATATAATATCATTGTAATAATATTATTTCATGATATATCATGAAACATGCAGTATATACACTACATAAAATTGAGTTTGCACATAATAAAAACTAATTGTCAATGGAATGTAAATTGAGTTCATGTTCCCTTACCAGAACCTTAATTTTTTGTGTTGTATTTATCCTCATGTATAGTATTTTAAATATGATAATAAATTATACCATAAATATAATAATGTTAACAATATCATATATTAGCTACTTATAAAATTTTATTACCCGTTTGTTAACACTGTTTCATCATTTTAACTATTTCGAATGTTAATTGCCCGGTTTTCTCAAGTATATTTTGAATTGTGATTTTATGTTCCTATTAATTAGATAATGATTTAATAATATTCAAAATATAAACCATTAATTAATTATCATATATATTCACTATATTTTTATTTATAGTAATCCTTATATTTGGGTATTAGAAATGAAGTGCACCGTTCACAGAGATGGCTTGTCGTACGTACGCATGAACACAACTCTCATTTCTTTGTTATAATAAAATAATGAAATATAAATGATAAGTATGTAAATTATAATTTTATTATCATATTAATATTATATATGTGATAAATTTTTATTAAATCCATCCTTTATATATTCCATGTATGGCATTAACGAGTCACATCACTTTGAGGGAGTGGTAATCCACACTTCCTCATGCGAAATTATTGTTTTTAAAAAAGATAGAAAGACAAAATGTATATTATAAATTAAAATTTCCTAAGAATAAAGAAATTATAAATGTATATAAATAGGGTTTTCATCAAAATTTCCACCATGATTGGTTGTAATGGATAAATGAACTATCATCATTTCTTGAGACAGTAGTTCATCGTTCACAGAAAATTTATGTTTGTTACCCATTAGATTGAGCTGTGTATAAATGTAGGTTGAACCCTTATCATAACAACATCCATGTATATTTTTTACTATTTATTTTTATAAAATCATGAAAATAATAATATTTGAGGTATTGGAGAACAAAAATTGAAAACAAAAGATTAAGGAAGTTTGTTACCTCTTAGTCGGGAAACTCCTTTTTTTTACAAAAAAAACTTCTTTAAATGGAATTATTCCCGAATGAAGGACTCTAGTTAAAGGTTATGGATGTTGGGAGACTATTTGGGATGATATTGGAGGATAAAATGTGTCTTGAGAGGTGTGAGGATATGGTAGATTGGTTATATTTTTATAGTGGAGGGGGAGTGACACTATTGTAAATACCAAAAGGTATTCATTAATGGGAGGTCTAACATAACTAAAGTTCCTAAAAAATAGACAAAAAATATATTATATGGGAATAATAGTCTATTTAAACCTCCAACTCACACAAAAATTTTTCTTTTTATATGTTTTTTCCTTAAATTCATAGATTACCCAATTTTATCATTTTAGTTTTTATAAAAGCATCTAGTATTCTAATCTAATAAATTTTACCATTAAGAATAAAATAAGGTTAGATTTATTATAAAATATAGATCTAATGGATTATTATTTTGATATGTAATTTATAAAATAAAAATACCATGTACATTGTAAAGTAATTTTAAAATAGGCGTATGTGACGCACTAAAACACTGCATAAACTAGTAATGCATTAATAGTATTTTTATATATTATAGTTCAATATGATATTTATAAAAGATCAATTGGTTGATTAATAGACCATATTTAAAATTTATTAACAATTAATAATAACTTTTAAGAATATAGGAATTTTTTTAAATTTAAATCACTATATAGAATATCATTTATTGTAAGATAAAAATAATGTCAATTTTGATATTATTTGTTTAATTTTAATATAAAAATTTCAAAAAAAATTGTAATTAAAATATATTATTTATAAATATGTTTAAACTGATATATTAATATAAATAAGTAAATAAAGATAATATTTCAATTAATTCAATTCACTTATAATTTTTATAGTATCATTTATTTTAGTTGGTTACTAACAACAGAATCGCTATGTTGGCATTTCTTATGAATTTTAAGTGACTAAACCATCTCTAAAAATTATTGATAAATTTTTATGATTATAATAAACCATTTTTATTTAAAAAGGATATGTATAACATATAAAATAGCATTTCTAACATATCTAGTTGTTTTATAAATATTAAAGGTAAGGAAAGTTCATTTTTGTCTTTTTCCTTAACCTTTTAAATAGGGAAAATCCATTTACATATATCTCAATACCACATAAAATTAGAACCAAGTGGATATATTTTTGAATTATGGGCATAAATTGGATTATGGACAAGTTTATAGGTCATTTTGTTCAATAAGATTAAGGTTTAGTCCCTTATTAATCATAATCCAACATTAATTACCATAATTTAATTTAATTTCATTCACTAATCATTTTGGTAAAATTTTAATTTGATATTATTATACCACAAAACGTTTTTTTATTACAACTTTGTATTTCTATTTTTCAAAATTAAAATCACAGAAGTGGGAAAATTATGATTAATGTTAATCCCACAGAAATGGAGAGAATTCTGGTTTTTAATGAAAAAAATACAAAAATTAAACAAGATTTTATATCTAATTTAAATATAAATATTATTCTAATGAAATAAATTGGAATAATATATGAATAATTTATATATTTTGAATTTAAAAACCAACTTAAAATATAATTGGACACCAATAATTTTCTTAATGAAAAGTTTTTTTTAAAGTAAATTGTAGTAAGTTTTATTATTCAACCAAAAAAGATGTTTCTCATGAAAATAAAAAAAAATTACCTTAATTTAATTTTGACACTAATAATTAAAAAAAATATTTTGTAAAATAAAATTAATAAAACTTCCAAAATTTAATTTTAAAGTAGGTGTGGCATTAAATGGTGGTAAAACCAAGTCTTGTGTGTAACGCAAGCTAACTCAGTGTGGTGTGTAGCATAAGATTAAAATGGTGTTGTATATAAAGAGAGACAACATAATATTTATTCTAACATGAAAATATTGTAATGTATTTTTTGTTACATTCTCACCACCTCATTTAAATTGTTTCCACACAATTTGAAATTGATCTAAGTAATCAAGATATTGATATTTGAAAATACAATTATTTAAAAACCCACATCGTGAATAGGGTTAGTAAGAAATATTCTCAATATGAGATAATGTAAATTGAAATGGACATGTAACTACGTTACCTGGTATGAGAACATAGGTGGGATGTGGAAACATAGATATAGTGTAAAATAAAATGATAAAGTTTTATTGGAGAGTGAAAGAGAACATGTTGAGGTGAAAGTTAACAATCATAAATTCATTAATCCATGATTATCTATGGGAAAATTTATTTAATAAAATAAAGGTTACTAGGAAAAAAGTTTGGTTTCAATATCATTTTTTTGGAGTTGAGGAATTCTTTCACACTCTAGGATTATATGTAAATTTACTTACTTGGTAAATTTATATAATAATGTTCTTATTCATTGTTTATTCCTTAAACCATTTATACTTCATCTCATATAACAAGATTAATCATATGGTGATTTATCATATAACTCTCTAAAACCACATCCAATGTGGAACTTAGAAAATTTCCTAAATTTTTAACCTTTCCAAATTATTATGATCCAACACATTATAAACATTTATAAGGTAGTTATTTGTATCTAGTTTCCTTTTCCCATATGAATCACCTCTTTGTACAAAATTAACTCAACATTAGAGATATATTGAGGTTTATCATTCCTTCAACCATGTGTTTTGAAAAACAAATTTGCTAGCTACTGAATCAATTTTCATGGTACCATTCAACATATGATCTCAAATCCTTATCGAAATATTTCTGCAGTACAATACTTTAAAATTTCATAAATTATATGTTGATCAATTCTAGGAAACCTGGGCCCTTTGAATATTTGACTTAAGAACTTTAATTAAGTTGTTAAAATTTAACTCTATGTTATCTAGGTAATTTGTAACAAACTTGGATTACCTTGTAAAGGTAGGTTTTTAATCCTCAACACTCACTTCTTACTTTTTATTTAATCTATGAAATTTTCTCTTTATCTCAAATTTCTGATCACAAGGGAAGTATTTATCGAAGAATGTCTCATTAAAATTCATCAATTCTATGAGCACTATTTCTCCTTACTTCATTCTATTCTAGATTAGAGACCACCACTAATCAGTATCACCATGGATACAGTAGAATTAATGTGTAACCTTTTCATTTTTGCTACATTCCAAGGCCGTAAATATATTATCCATAGATATAATCCATTACTTCACTATAATTGTATTAGTAGTCCCACAATATTATTGGGTATTCTTATGCATAAAGAAATCCAACATAAGAGATTATCTCTATAGAATAGGTTCCTCCATTCGAGCAATTTTATCTATCATAACCAGACTAACCTTTCCTAATATATCCTTAACTTGATCAGTTATAATACCATCTATATTGACTTTCTTATAAAGGAACCCTCTACATTTTATATGAATATTGATATTATTCTTCCTTCTTGGAGACATTTCTAAATAATGAAATATTCTAGATTATCTACAATAATTAATAAGTTTTTATAACTCTAAATATGTTATATAACATAACAAAAAATAATGTATCGTAAATACTAAAATCATAATTTTTTCTTACTTTAGGTAAATATGTGCTTTTAAATACTACACTGTGGTAGGTAAGTAAAATTTGAACTATACAAAGTGTATTCATGTTTATTGTCAAAATAGGTGCATATTAAGACCAATTTTCGTGTACCTAGTTACTCTAAGTTAGGCTTGGAACACATTTTCATAGTTATAACTCAGAGGTACATCTATGACAAAACCACTTCCACTTGTAGTATCCAGAAAGGGAAGTATTGCTAGTAATACCCACACAATATCTATCTTACTAAAATTATGTAATGTTATTCTATAATCATACTCAATGTCTATCTTATGGTTATGTTCTCTAATCTATTTTTTCTAAATCTTGTTTCCAAGATTGCTGCTAAACATCCATTGATATTAACTGTATCCCCACAACCCCGGAATCCTGGAGCTGGTGCATTATTTAATTACATTTTCATGATTACAAGGAATCAAATCCCAAAGGACATATTAGTTTATAATTCATTGAACTCTAGATTACATACATAATACCCATAATACATTGGGAAAATAGAAAATAAAAATATGATATATAATAAAATAAAATGAACTGCATCCTTGAACGCTTATTCAAAGACTTATTCCTCATAAACTGCGGAATTTAAAATTAATAAGGTTGAGCTCAAATTTTTAGTAAGGTTATGTAATATGGAATAAATAAATAATCAATATGAATAAATTAAACTATAAAGGTAAATAATTGATAACACAATCCATTCAAATAACTAGATAAGAAGAAATAAATATGGAAAGGTAATAATCTGAAACACATACCACTTAATCAATAAACTGATAATAGAGTACATCCATAGATATCTCGAAGAAAATTCTCATGGATAAATAATAACTAAATATAATTGAAGGAAATGAATAATGATGTGTATCTATAACATACCACTGAGCAATCATGCCATGGATATAATAATTTCAAGGATTTGTGTCAACAATCTAATACATTCAAGACTTTATTCCAAGAATATAATACATTCATGGATTCATTCGAATAATCTAATTATATCGGGGCTCTATGCCAAGAATCCAATACTTCTAAGGATTCATGAAAATAATTTAATACCATCAAGTATTCATGCCAAGAATCTAATACTTTCAAGGCTTTAGGAAAAGAATCTAATACATTCAAGGTTTTATTAAAAAAATCTTGTATATTTAAGTATTCTTGATATTAATCTAATATTTTCAAGGATACATATTAATAGTCTAATGATTTCAAGTCTTCATACCAAAAATATAATACTTTAATATGAGTATCATATGAAAAAATGGTATATGATTTTGGAAATAATCATATACATGAAAAATGATATAGATATTTAAGTAAATTTCCAATGAAAAACGATTAAAATAAAAAAATTATTCATGAAAATTTCAAAAATAAAAAAATGAAGTGATATTTCAAAGGTAACTATTATCAACATTCTTAAGTAGAATAATCTTTAAACATTTAAAAGTGTCTCATACCACTTTAAAACATTTGAATCATAACATATAGAATGGTATTACATTAAATGAAACATATAATATCATGAGAATAAGAATATTTCATGATATAACATGAAAATGGGAGTATATACAGCACATAAAATTTAATTGGCACACAATAACAAATAAGTCTCAATGGAATGTAAATCGAGACGAAATTCCCTTAGCTTATCCTTCATCTTTTTGTGGTCATTCCCCTACTTAATAGTAGATTGAAAGATATTACTAAATTATTAGATAATTATACTCATGTTAATAGTATCATATATTTACTTATTATAATATTTTATTACCCATTTATTAACACTTTTTCATTATTTCATCTATTTCAGACGTAAATTGCCAAGTTTTATCAAGTATATTTTGAATGGTGATTTGTTTTTCCTATTAATTAGATCATGATTTAAAAATATCCATAATTTAATCCATGACTTATTTATCATATATATTCATAATATATGTATTTATAGTAGTACTTTATATTTGGAGATGAGAAATAAAGTGTACCATTAATGGAGACGGTTGGTCGTACATACGCATGAACACTACTTTCATTTATTTTTTGGATTAAAATAATGAAGAATAAATGATAAAAAAATTTATGATAATTCATGTACCATATATATGTTATATATGTTACATGGTTTTATTAAAATCATCATTTATGTGTTCCATGAATGTCATGAACGAGTCACATCGCTTTGAGGGGGCGGTAGTCCAACTTCCTCAATCAAAATTATTATAATTACAAAGTATGGAAATCAAAATTATAAATAAAAATTACATAGTAATAAAGTAATTATAAACATATATAAATATAGTGACTATAATAATGTCCACCATGAAATGTGGTAATAGAAAAATAAACAAGCATCGTTTCGTGAGGTAGTACTTAGTCGTACACATAAACAGTGGGTTCATTGTCCATTAGATGGGGGTGCATGTATGTTTAGGTTTAAACCATATCATAACAAAATATTATTATATTTAGTTTACTATTTTATTATTAAATAAGGAAAATAATAATATTTTTGGTATTGGATATTGGAAATAAAAGTAAAAAAGATTAAGGAATTTTTTTACCTCTTAATTGGGTAGCTCCTTTTGGTTTGATCAAAATGGATTCCTTGGACGGATTTCTCCAAAAATGGAGATATCTAGGGTGAGGGGAGTAATGTTGGGAGAGTATTTTGGATGTTTTTGGATGATAAAATGTGTCTTGAGATGTGTGAGGAAAGTGTAGAGTGATTTCCTATTTATAGTGGAGGGAAAGTGGTACTCTAGTAAATAGAAAAAGTTATTCATTAATTGTAGGTATACCTTATCTAAAGTGACTCAAAAATGGAAAAATAATTTTTTAAATGGTAATAATGGAATATTAAAACATCCTCTATAAAAAACTATTCATTTTAATAATTTTTATCCTTAACTTCAACGATTCCCAAATTTTATAATTTTTCTTTATGTTAAAGCATCGAGTTTTCAAATCTAATTAATTTAACCATTAAGACTAAAAAAGTAATATTTATTAGATAATATATATCCAATGAATTTTTAATATGATATATAATTTATATAATAAAAATATAATTTTTTGGGGAATTAATTTTGAAATAAGCGCATTTGATGCGATAAAACATTGCTTAAACCCAGACCACGTTAACAATGTTTTTACAGTGTATCGGTCAATATCTTAATTATAAAATAAAAATTGGTCCATTAATAGACCATATTTAATATTTAGTAACACTTATAAATCTCTTGGAAAAATATATGATTTTATTAACATTAATCATTTTATAAAATATCATTTATTTTAAAATAACAACAATTTTCAATTTTGACATTATTTATTTAATTATAATTTTAAATTATAAAAAATATTGGAATTAAAACATATGTTATTTATAAGTGTATAACATTATATATTCATCTAAATAAATAAATAAAGGCAATAATTCAATCAATTCATTTCACTTTTAATACTTATAGTAGCATTTGTTTTAGTTGGTTATTGACTACAAAATCAATACATTAGTGTCTACTAAAAAATTTATGTAACTAAAACATATAAAATAATTATTTTCAAATGATTATGATAAAAATAAACCATTTATCTTTCAAGATAACATGTATAATAGAAAATATCATGTTTTTACATATCATAATATTTTATAAATATTAAATGTAACGAATGTACCTTTTTTTCTTTTTCATTACTTAACATTTTATACATGGAACTTCCTTTTAAATATATCCTAATAACCCATAAAATTAGAAGAAAATAGGGGTATGGTAGAGTTATTAGAATTCAAGGGATCTTGGCCAAGTTTCCAGGTCATTTTTCCCATAACATTAAGGTCTATTCCATTAAAAAGCTTAATATTACCTTAATCGCCATAATAAATTTTAACCAAATTCACTAGTAATTTTGGTTAAAAATTATGTGGATCTTATTAGAAAACCAATATTGTATTTATTATAACTTTTTACGTCAATTATTCAAAATTCAACTCACAAAAGTGGTAAAATTAAGATTAATTTTAATCTCTTAAATGTAGCAAGAATGTGTGGTTTTAAAGTAAAAACATTCAAAACTTCAATATTTTTTTATATCTAATATACATGTAATTATTATTCCAATTATCTAAATTAGATTAATATATGAATAATTGATATATTGTGATATTAAAAACAACTTATACTATAATTTAACACTATTAATTATTTTAACAAAAATGATGCTTTTAACTAAATTGCAGAAATTTTCACTATTCATCGAAAAATGATGTTTCTTGGAAGAATACCAAAAATATACCCTATTTTAATATTGACTTTCCAAATTCAAAAATACTGTTTGGTTGGAAAATTAAAATTCATAAAATTTCCAAAATTTAATTGTAAAATATGTGTTCCATTAAAAGCTGGAAAACCCCAATCTTGTGTGTAACACAAGCTAACTCATAGTGTTGTGTAGATTAACCTTAAAATGGTGTTTTATATAAATAGAGAAAAAATAATATTTATTATAACATGAAAATCATGAAATGTCTTGGGATGTTACAACCACCCATAGTTTTGAACAAGTTACCATCAGGTTCATGCATATTTCACTTTTCTCATGAGATACATCACATTACCTAATATATTTTATCACTGTATAATTCTGAGTGCACCCATCACATCATGAAATTTAATTTGTGCTACATAATACAGGATGAACCCATAAAATCACAACATTTACATTATCATGCATGAAACATTGAACGTATATAAATCATGGAAATTAAAAAACCCTTGTAAAGGAATATGTTTCATTTCATAAACCATACATTCATAATATTTGGGTTCTCAAATGAAATAGGGAATAACATATATAGTATAAGAATCATGTCCCATGAGTGAAGAGGAAACAGTTTTGAGAAGTAAAAGGTCTCTTTTTTTAAAGAAGAGTTCTTTTAGAAAACATTATGTTTGTCATAAACTCAAGTAGAAAATATGTATATCCAATAAAAGGTAAGATAATGATAAATAAATCATATTTATGGAATATTCATACTGTAAATAGGGTGAAAGAGGTAAATTCCCAAAGAAAGAGAGTTGGGTTTGAAAATTACCCTTACTTAATGTCTGAATACTTTCTTCACATTAGTATCCGGAAAAATCACATTATATTCATTAATTAACAAATACTGAACATTTTATATTTTAATTTTATTAATTATGGTTTTATTAAGTTCATATGAGGGATTTTTTATGAGTAATAGAGTTTAATTTCATCATTGGGGTGTGTTTTTATCTTAGATTTCAAGATTTGTTGACTTGTATACAAGAATGGAAGTTCGTGTAAAATATGGATTAATATTCAGATTTTTTATTATATGTTATTAATGATATTCAAAAAGTCTGAATGATCTTATAAATAATTTTTTTATATGGAATGAGGATAAATCATTAGATAAAAGTTAATTATTATCATTTTATGATAATTTTTGAGGTATTTCGGTCAAAAATAACTCATTTTGTCCTATCATTTAGTATTATGTATATAAGTTAGTTACAGAACATAAAAAGTGTTATTAAATATAAATTAAAACATTTTTTCTAACATTTATTGATTTTATTACCAGCCTTTAAGATATTATAGTAAAATGAAATGGCATCATCCCCGATGTGGGTAAATTGACCTATCACGGAGACTGATTTCAAAAATAGAGAGGGGGGAGGTGTTTATCGACGGATCTAACATTAAAATAATATAATTTCATTATATCGATCAAAATGAAGTTTTCATGCCTTTTAGACAAGACAAGGTGATGATAAGTGAACAAAAAATGAAATTGAAAAAAAATAAAAATAAAAAGGAAGAGGATTTTAACTCTTAAATCTCTCCTCCATGAGAACCTCCTTAAGGAAATATTTTTGGAATTTTGATGAGAAAAGGATATCATGGATGTGGGATAGGTTCTTGGGAAATGGGTTGGGAAGAATTTGGAGAAGTCCCAATGCTAGAGATGTGTGAGGAGAAGAGGGGTGAGGGTGGTATTTATAGTGGATGAGGGGGTGTTTTCGGGTTATTTAATTCATTTGATTATTAATTTTCTCAAGATAAGAAGTAGTGTTTATTATTGAATCTAAATATAGTAATTATAACATGTGAGTTATAACCAATGGTTCTTAAATCATAAATGAATCAATTAATTGTGTATTAAATTTATAGTGTATTTATATCGTAAATTATTATACTTTACTTTTCACCAAATATTCATGTATTTCAGAAAAAACCCAAAAAATCCCTCTAACATTTTTTCGATATGTATAATTAATAAATTAATTCCATTTTATGAAAATAATTTTATAAATATGATTAATTTAATTTTTAATTAAAATCCCCATTTAATTGAAAAATACCGATTTTAAAATTATAACTGGTTTTATAACACTTTAAAAAATTAATTAAGGTCTCATAAAATTATCATAAAATCATAAGATATAAAATTAATTATTTATGAATATATTTTATAAAAATAAAACTATTGAAATTATTAAATTAATTATACAATTGTATTTAAATATTTATAACTTAAAAAAATAACAACAATTAATTAATAATTTTAAAAACATTTATTTTATTTTAATATTATATAATTATACTATAAATTCATTTATAAGTTTTTTAAATTTTATTTATACTTTCATGGGTGATTCGACTATTCATTAGACCATTTTACTATTCATAAGGGTCGTATTACTATTCATATGGCTGATTTTCTATTTCATTAGTATTGGTTCTTTAACTTCTATAAATATATATTATTTTATTAATTATTAATTTACAAAGTCTATATAATGATCTATAAGTGATTTTATATGCTTTATACTATATGAAATCACTATAAGAAGGGATAAATTTCATTGATAAAATTTTAGGTCGTCAAAGAAAAATTATGCCCATTGAAGATAAAAAAGTAAGTATATATATAACATAGGGGATGAAATTTATATAATATGAATCAATAATAAAAAATTAAAATATGGTCATTATAATAACCATATACCATGAATTTTCAACATACATATCCCGAATTATTTTCTATAAGAAAATCATATATGTACTCATTCAAAAATAATCAAAAAATTTACCAATAAAGCATTTATAAACGAGTAGAGCCATATAAAAATCCATGAAATAAATCCAACAAAAAGACAATACTATCTCTATGCAGTTCCAAATATTTAAATATAAAAATTTACTAATCCAAGAGACATAATGTTTGCACAATTCTTAGATGGCCCTTGCAAGGTGTCTAAATAAACGTAATTGGACACCAAAAAGGGTATCCATAACTAATTTAATTCCATATTCTAGTGTATTAATTTTTAAAATAATTTCAACTGAAAAATATTAAATAATTCTCTTCACTTATTTGAAAATTCCAAACCGTTATCTCGAATGGGTTGTGCTAGAGGGGATTGATACATCCACAGTCTATCATACCAGATTTTCCCTCGACAATATACTCTATTTAAAATCACAATCCATTAAATGTCAGTTAAAATTTTATATCTATTCTATTTCAAATATGATTCTTCATGACTTTCTATAAATATTTTTAAAACATAACATACATCCTAAAACACTCAAGTTCCCATATGGTTTTCTTACACCACATCTGGGGAATTTTATGATATATCCCTCCTACATATCAATGCTCATCATCATCAGACCTCACCACTCAATCTATAAATGTTACTAAAAATAATAAGTGGGTTCAACTACCTCATGGGAAAGTTTCAATTTTCATATGACTGTAATGACCTCATCCACCATGGTGGGAAGTAATCATCGACAACCTTGAAAACTCTAAAGGTGATCCTGCTTCTTCTATTATTATAGTTTTAACACAAACCAAGCCATAATAATGGACTACGTCTCCCCATATATAGTGATCAATATCACCAATATTCATAAGGGTTACACCAAACATGTTCCAATGGAACAATATTAGTTAAAATAAGATAATAAAGAACCACATTAAAACACATCACATCATGACCCTCATGGATTGAACCCAAATTAGTTGGAAAGAATGACATATTAGATCATATACATCATTCCCAATAAGTGACTAATTGTAGTAATATTAATAAAAAATAGAATCCCCAAGTGGTTCCATTCTAGATAACATAAAGTCAAAAGTTCGAATATCTTTTTACAATAAGAAATTTGGCCTATTTCTATGGTTGAAAACCATGGGAATAGGGCCAAAAGTCATGGTCATAGCCTACAGCCACAGTTTTACCCAACCATGGGTGAAATTTCTATGGAAATAAGGTCATACCGATTACCATAGTTTTGAAAATTGTGTAAATAGGTCTCATCATTGTCTACAATGGTAGTTCACCTATATCCATGGATAAAACTCTAGATATGGTCTCAAAAAACCATGGAAATAGACCAGAAATAATATTTCATCGGCCAGATTCAATCGTTGTACCTCAGCCATAGGATACTACCACATAACCACTACACCACGATGAGCATCATGTATATATATATAAATATAATATTTTATATATATTATTAAAACCTATGGCGGTAGTATAAAACAATGACAATAGATCTACCCGCTCTACTTTCCAAAGAAACAATTTTATCCCATGCAAGGGCGGGAGACCTATATCCACTGTTTTATAAAATCGTCACTATAGCCCTAGGAAAAATGGCTTATAGCCACATTTTTTAAAACCATGGCTATATGCCACATAACCGTGACTATATCTTGTACACATAGTTTTAAAACCTTGGAAATAGGTTAGTGGCAACAGCCCAATTTTCAACTTGTGTTTTATTATATATTACATATTTCATGTGTAATACTAAAAATAGTTAGGCACTACCAACCTTGAGTATGATTAGTTCCACTAGAAAAAACCTTCAAATAATTAATCTTTAGTAACATGATTAACAAAAATCTAAAAAAAATCCCTTTTTGGGAACCACTAATATAACATAAAATAAGGTTAGGGAACCAAAGAATAAATTCATGGGAGAAGTTATACTTACCCAAGGATAATAACTATGAAATTTCATATTAAGAATCAAAAAATATCAAAGAATATATTGTGAAAATAAATATGAAATATTTTGGAGGTTATAGCCAATGCATTCCATATATTCTTTTAAAACAAATTGTCCCTTTTATAATTGGATTCCAAATTATTATTTCATTTTCAATAGTTTTGGATAATATTTAATTTAATATAAAATGTAAACTTTTGAAAAAATCAGAATTACTAAAAACACGTTGTGTATATTCCCTCACTGTAAACATAAGTCAACTATTTAAAAAGTATTTCTTAGCAGCATCAATTACCCATTTATAATATATACATGATGTTATATATCACAATTTGATTCATCGCCTTACCATCTCTCACCAAAAATATCATAAGAATCTCATATATATCATTTTACTTTGGATCATAATATTTTTTTTATAATACATAATTTATTTTAGTTAATAAATTAAAATATTCCCTATAATAATTTGTCATTTGAAATATATTAAATTATAAAATAATATATTTACCCCTTTCATAATATTACATTTCTTAGCTTATTAGTATTTCTCTATAGTGTTAAAAAACCTCTTGATTGAAAAAGAAAATAAACACATCCAATATTTAAATTATTTTCCTAATTTCTATCTTTTTTCATGCGTTAAATAAATTCATCATCCCCATTTGAACATAATATATATTCCTTCACACACATTTAATTTTTTTAATCAAATTCATAAAATAAAATATTCTATAATTCGTCTAGTTTTGTTACGACACAAAATTGGAGGTAAAAATTATTCCACTAGAACGTCTATATCATATAATACATTAAAAAATGGAAAAAATGAAATTAAACTACAATTAACCCCCCCTCAAAACCTCTAAAGGGTTTATACACACATGGATGACCATAGGCCTAACCCAAAAAATACTATTATAGATATTAAGGACCATAAAAATACAAAAAATAAAATTCCATAGGATATAATATGTTATCAAATGAATTTGAAGGATTTTTTATTTTATCTCTATCATTAACATCATAATTTTCTCATAATCATGTCCTCCATATAGAAAAAAATATACATCATGCATAAAAATGAAAAAAACATGTGAAAAGAATGGGTTTTCTAATAATATTTTAAAAAATATTTTGATGAATAAATATGTGGGAAAAAACAATGTACAATTTCATTTTATACTGTTAAGAGTAGTGTAATATAAACTATAAATAGTTTTTATGATAGAAAGAAATAGGATAAGAATAATTAATGGGTGATATCATGAAGAAATTATTTATAAATGGTCGTTTAATCATGATTAAGAATTCATCACAATGAATTATGAACATGCATATCTCTATTTGAGAAAATTAGAAAGAAAATTAAAATATTTTAAGAAAATAATTAAAAGGAATAATAAGGAAAATAAGGAGAAATATGGAGTAAATACTAATAAAATGTGATAAGTTGAGAGTCCCCTTAGCTTAGGTCACATTTCCTTTTATCACATTTACTCACCATGTATAATAAAATAATATCTCTTAAGGCATTAATATATATGTGTATTATATTAATTTATGTTATTTATGAATGGTTATAAACATTTTATTTTGTTTAGTATAATATTTTAATAGTTAAAATGGATTTATGAAATGTTTGTTTGAATTATTCATATTTTCATTTCAAATTCATGGATTTACATAATTTTAATTTTTAAATTATCCTTATTATTAGAATACTAATAAATATATGAAAAATGTATGTTAATACATAATACAAAATTTTTTCTAACCATGCATAATGAAAGTGATAATAATTGAGTTGATAATGTCCTCATAGGTGGAAAACTGACAATTAACATGACTTTTTCAAGAAAGGGAGTGATACATAATGCATTTATATTATAAATAAAATTTAAAAAATGTTGTAAAATTTTAAATTTTTTAGATTTAATAACAATATAGTGATCCAGACAATTCATTCATAGATATTATATCTTTCCTTAGGAATATTAAAAACATCAGACAACACACGCTTGGGGACTGAAATATGTTTTTGTATTTGGATACTATGTACACAATATTCTAATTTGGTGAAAGAAATTTTACAAATCAAATAAAGATCTCACCCTTTGGTAATCTTTAAAAACATAACATTATTAAGACCATTTTTTACAACCTAGTGAATGAAAATATACGAAAGGGTGAGATCATATGATCAGTAAGGGTAAAAATAGTAAATATATACACATTATGTGAGCTTAATGGTATGAGAACATGATAATAACATTTAAAAACCATACCCAAAAAATCAAAGTTTATAAACATGAGTCATGGAATATATATTATAAATACATAAGACATGAATCAAAAGGAAAACAAAGAATGTGGTCCATGAGATCGTTACAATAAAATATGACATAAATTTTTATCACATATAAAAGAATAGAAACTATTTTGTCTAGAATATAAAAAACTATTTATTTTTTATTGTATTGAGTTAAACATGTTCTTTTCATTAAAATAGTTTTTCTGAAAAATATTTCATTTATTTAAAAATAATTTTTATTTTCATTTCTAATTAATCATTCACCAAATAATTAATTATATATACAAGTCTAAAAAATATATTTTAATACTTTATTTAATTCTATTTATACCCACCATTCCAATGGTTATGTGATAATAATCATATTAAATAATAATATTTTAATATTAAGTCTTGTTTTATTTAAATACATCATTTTGTGTAACACAATATAATCTCAATGTTTCAGGTCACACAGAGCTATAAATATTATTTTATATAATGTAAAATTTATAATACGTTAAAATTATTTGAAATAAATCATAAAATATAGAGGTGGTATATTATACACTTTTAAAATGAATTTCACCCTCAAAATTGATCACTTTAGTATATAAAAAATAAAAGTAATTTTCCCTCATTACATTCTAAGGGTCCCAGGTAGCTTCCTCAATGTGGTAGTTTCTATAAAAAAAATTACTACATTAGTGGTATTATTTTTTATATCTTTTGATATTCAATCTAGAATATTTACTAGTTGTCCCTCATAAGAAATATCTGACTATGGTCGTACAACCTTTGAGTTTAGTACATGTGATATAATAGATATATACATACTGAAAAGTGATATAAGGAAAACATAAACCTAATAGTGGTTAACTAGAAGTTCAAAATATTAAGAAACATTCCCAATATGATCAACTATTTAGTGGGGTTGATTTGTCTAGGCATTAGTTTTTCCTTCTTTCTTCCACCAAGATATTCGTAGAAAGAACTTCTCACCAACTTAAAATTCTACATCAAATTCACAATTATCTTCATAACATTTTTGTAATCTTTTTACAGTCCTTACATGTTATTGTATGTATATAACCTTCTCTACCATCTCATCAGTTATCTCAGGTCCCAATATCATTATTTTTTAAATGTTATTCTAGTATGTATAAAGGGATTCATAAGGAACCATCTAAATGCTCGAGTAAAATATAGTGTTGTAAGGAAACTTAACTATAGTATTTTGTTAACCCAACCACCTTTCAAATCCATTGAACAAGATCTCATCAAATCATCCATGGTTTCAATTATTCTAACAGTGCTGAAACTCAACTATATATAAAGACCTTGATAAAGAATTCACCAAAACATTGAGGTATTATTAAGATCCCAATCAGATACAATTAAATATGGTACTCCATGAAACCTTATCACATACTTAATGAATATAATGAAAAACATATCCCAAGATAAATTTTATTCTATATATATGAAGAGTGATGACTTCATGTGATGTTCGAGTAAAACCCATGTAGCATTATCCCCTTTAGATGTTTTTTGGATTCTAATGACAAAACTATTGGTGATTTCATCCCATTTCCTTTCTTATGTTTATAGTAATTATAGAATCCTTTTAGACCATTGTCTCTTATACTTAACTTGATAAATTATAAATAATTAAGATAAAAACTCAAAAATATATATATTTATGTTTTCCCATCAAAATTAACCTTTCATATAGGCTAGTGGTCGATTTTATACCATTGTTTCACTTCATTTTTTGGGTTCAAACCTCGTGGCCTTTCCAGATACAAGAGGTTTTCACCCGGCTTGCGGGATGACATTTTTCTGAAAAAATATATTAATAAAAATGTTATGAAATTTCAATAACCCACAATTACCATAACATTGATGATAATATAAACCCTGAATTTTTCCAATACCTTTAATCACATGTCTATAAAAAATAATTCATACTCAAAACCAAAGGGTTGTGTTATAATAAATGTCTCTTAAAATACACTTAATCTTGATAAAATATCATCACCTATAACCTTCTGAGGAGTGTTTAAGACATTGAAATTATGATATAACTAAATCTTATAAAACCACGATAAATCCACAACTATTAATTTCATATTAAATGAAGAAATATTTACATCCATAAATTAAATAATCCTTATAATATTCATGATTCTTACAACACAAATACCATTGGGAAAATACATCTATAATATAATTATTGAATCCAAATACATAAGTAATTCAACCCTTCAACGTCAATTAATGATATGGAATATGGAATTACTTGTTCTAAATGTAAATTATTTTGTTAGGGTATTATGTTAGATAAATCCCATGTTCCTCACACATACAACATTTAAATCCTTGATAATTTGACACTATATGACCTTATTTTTCACATAAACAACATCTTCCCATCTATTTGAGTTATTATTATAGGTTTTTCTTCCCAAATTCATAGTTTGTAGAAAGATTAATCTCCCTTGTTATATGTTATTTACCATAAGAACATTCATAAAAGTATTTCTTTATATTATTTGACAATTTATGAATGTCATCGAAGTTCACATCGTTAGTTATATATCAGGACAAATGATTAAGAAAAATCCAAATATCTACCTCTCTAGAAAAAATCCAATTTGGTTTCTCAGAGTTACTAAATTTACCATCATGATGTTAACATGATACCTTATGGTTGAATCCATTGACTAAAACCAAAAATTATATTTTGAGTAAAAATATTCATAGTAGGAAACCCCGTAATCCTGAAAAAACACTTATATGATTTTAAATCATGACATCATGTTTTTAATTTATGATACATTAGGTTTATATTTGGATATACATAGTCGTTATCTATTTAAATCCTTCATGATGGTTCATAAATTATCTATTAAATTCCAAATAATATCCCTTAATAGTGTCAAAAGAGATGTTCATAAAGGCCTATTTTAATGCCCCAGGTGATGATTGAGTCATGCTCAAGGCACCCATTTTTTAGTTATCATACCTAATTACAAATATTCTGTATATAAATCCACTTTTAATATCTATATATGGATGTAATTTCTTAGAACTCACTTTTTCAATCATTTACCAAAATCCCAATACATTTTTCTATACTTTTACTCATCCTTAGGCTTATCATTAGATAAATACCTAGACATATACTTATAAATATACATATTAATCTCACTGATGTTTTCTCATCCTAGTTTGCAATGGTTAACTAAAAACTTCCTCTGGTACTAAATATAGTCAAAAATTCCTTCCATACATAAATATTACATTTTTTAGATGAATATTAAATACATTACATAACATATTTGTAAGGTCATAATAATTTAGAGTCTTATGAGACTAGGTACATGATATTCTAATTTGGTGAAATATATGTAATATTACTCATAAAGATATCCACCTTTAGTAATCTTTAAAAATATACCCTACTTAAATCCTTTATTAATAACCTCGTGAAAGGAAACATAAGAAATGGTGAGATCCGATTCTCAGTATAAGGAAACAAGATAAATATGTAAATATAACGTGAGAAAAAGGGTATTAGGACAAGATCATATTATTTTAAAACTATACTATGTATATTAAAATCATGATCTTGATTAATGTAATAAATATTGGAAGTTCTTAAGACATGAATTGCAAGTAAATTAGAGAACATGAGTTATGGGGGCATAAAATTGGAATAATACATAAATTTATGGAATACACGTATGAATATAAAATCATATGTCAAGGATATCCACTAATAAATTAATAACATTTTTGGCTTCATTTAACCTCCCATGTGCCTACTTGGAGATAGGGATTACCTTCTGTGTACACTCATTCAATCATAGGATAACCTATCTTATACCCTCTTTTAGTCTTGATATAACATCTTGTGTTCCATTTATGGTAAAATAACATTAATCATTACCAAATCAATTATAGTATATATAGGCACCACTCATCACATAATATATATATTTATTTTCTATAAGATCATAGATCATTCATCATATCACAATTCATAATATATATGGGTTTTTTAAAAATTACATCATATAATAACCTGTGGAAAATAGATAGGTTTAATAATAATTTTACCATCTCATCAAATCATAACCTATGGAAAAAAATAGTTTTCATACGCACTTTTCCTTGGTATAACCCAGGAAAGAAAAATTACTTTAATAAACATGTTGTAATCATAAACCATTTAGATAAATAAAAGAAATGGTATCCTTGGTTCATATCCGTTGTAAATAAAAACGTACCTCAATATTTTTTATCTTAAAAGGAAAATGATTTTGAGTGATAAATAATTTTAAAATATTGTTTAGGGAGATATTTTTTCCTTAATAATGACTTTTTAAAATATAAAACATGTTGGTAATATTTTTTTTCAAAATAAATAGGAAAACATATAAATGTATCTTTAAAAATTAATTATAATTTTTTTAAGGAAAATATCATTTCCACTCAGAAATGAAATTTACAAATAAAAAATTTTGAAAATAAATTCCTTTGAAAATATCCTTGAAAATTTATAAAGTAGGCTTGAAACAAATTAATGGTCAAGCTGGTGGGAAATTTATTTGATGTCATACACCAAGATTCTTTTCACATTTTCAGTAAAATCAAAATGGTAATTATTTATTAAGGATATGTAAATATTCCTTTTAAAATATTCTTAAAAATTTTATACATGGATAAAAATTTCTTTAATAAATCATTTAAAAAAATAAAAAAAAATTATAAAACATGGTTTTTCAATGAAAAAGGGTTTACAAATGAAAAGATGATTTCTCATGAAAACATTATTTTCCAACTCTTGAGTACATATCAAGGGGAAAATAAAAAGGGAAAATTGTATAATCATGAAATAAAAATATTATAACAAATTTAATCGGTTTATTGATATATGTATCGTAAGATACTGTCATCCAAAACATAATTGTAAACAATCCCGATAAATGATGAGAAAGTCTTAAAAAATTTCACCACATTGGATAATTTGAAACAAATGTACCAAAAAGTAGTATGATTAAGTGAAACTTAAAGTATAATTAGGATAAATAAATTCGTGATATTACATGTTAATGGAGCTTTATATATTCCTAGTATGAGAATATAGGTTCCTAACAATATCATATGTCTCAAATTAAGAAAAATGAAACAAAAATAACTTACAGATTTGGTAAATTTTGAACAATAAAATCTATGAAAGATAGATCTTAAAATGGATATGTAAATATAAATAATTTTAATTTTTATCATGATATAATATATTAAAGGGTCTTATATACACAATATTAAATAAAAATGTGGTTATTATGCCATGTTTCTCATCAAAAAATAAAATTTTGATGGAAATCCCTAACTCCATTAGTAATTTTTTAGATCATAAAGACCAATAAAGAATAACATAAAATAAAAAATTAAATATAATGAAAATAGTATACTAATGATATAAAATTTCAAGGGTTCATTATATAAACCACAAAAAATAAACACTTATTGAATTATCATATGTCTCCTATAAATAAAACTGAGACTAAAAATCTCTTACTGTAAGTCTTTACTTCTTTCATACCCATTAAATCCTCATGTATAATAAATATAATTTTATTATAAACCTATTAATGAACCAAAATTTCATATATCATTCTATATATTATTTACATTTTTTTATGATTCCCCTTTATTAATAATTTCATGTTAAAGTTACATTTCAGGTAATAACTTCATTGTTTCTCATATAAGATTTGATTAGTTATTTTATGTCTTCTTACATTAATTATGGTTACATTATATAAAGAATAATAATAATTACATATTTATTTTATTTATAAATAAAATATAAATTTAATAAAAATCATTAAATATGTTTCTGAGAAAGAATTATATTACGATCGAGATGGTAGGTCGTACGTACGCATGAGTAACGATTCCATTTTTCAACAAAATTTCTCTAAATAATTTAAGTAATATATTATATTGAAATAAATATAATAGTATCGTAAATATCATATTATTTATTTATATATACCTATACATATCATCAGTTTTTTAGTTAATAAAAAGAGAGTCACATTGCTTCATGAAGGCAATAGTCCACATGTACACGAATAATGTTATCTTATTATAGTGAGTTAAATGTAATAAATTAAATGATGTATTATCTTTTAATAATGATTAATATTCCATTAATATCATATATATTTAATTTATTTCATATATATTTGTTAAATTTACCTTTATTATATTTGATGTCAAGTGTAAGTGAAAACAAATCACATCAATTTGGATAGAGGTAGTACGTCGTACACACGAGTGACATTTTCATATACCCTAAAAATTGAAGGTAAAAAGGCATATATGATATAATTCATCCATAAATATATTTATTTTATAATTATCATATATATAATTTATATCCATCATCATACCCAATCACGAGATGTGGTAATGGAAAAATGAATGACATCGATTTACGAGTCGGTAGTTCACTGTACACATGAAGGATGATTTCATAACCCATTTGATATAAGTAAATATGATTGATGTTCATGACCTTTAAATAAAAACATATCTATATATTTAATTTTATTATATTATTATATTATAAATTTTTATTATAATTTATGGAGTTTTTGGAACAAGTAAAATAAAAACACTTGTTGATTAACGTTACCTCTTCTTCAGGTAACCTACTTAGGATTGCACCAAAATCCATCCTTAGGAAGATTTATGGACAAAAAGGGATTATATGATGATATTAGGAATATTGGAATGTATGTGGGTAGTTATTTTCTAAACCAAAATGGATTTATGTTTGAATAATACAGTAGATGAGTGACATTTTATAAGTGAGGTGAGTGAAAAATTGTAATTTTTGAAAATAAAATTGTGTACCCACATTTCTATCATACCAAAAGGATAAAATATGGATTATTATCAAGTGAAATACATGATATCATCTATATATGGTAGTAAAATATATTTTATAAAACTTTGTAGCTTATATTAATGATTATATTGTTAGTTTATCCCTTAGTAAAAACATTTTTACCTTAACCGCATTAAATTAGTTTTTACTATTTTTAAAATTAATTATGGTCAAAAATTAATTTAACATTAATAGATAATATTTATTATGATTATTAAAAATATTTAATCCATTTTTTAAAATTTAATTCAAAAAAAATGGAACATTTTTATTTAAAATAAATCCCATGACACAACAATAAATGCAGTTATCAAAAAGAAAATATTGAAAAGTATAAAAAGTTTTTTTATCCATTTTCAATAAGAAATTTACTCCAATGATGTAAATTGGATTAATATATATATATTTAAAATTATTTTTCTTTAAACCCAATTTTAAATATAATTTAACTTTTTAAATCATTTAAAAAATAATGTTTCATTTAAAAATCATTATTTTTTACTATTCATCAATAAAATAATATTTTATCAAAATTTTCAAAATAATAACACTAAGATTATTTCTATATTATGATTTAAAAAAATTAATTTTATTTTTAAAAATAAATTATCTAAATTTATCAAAAAATTTTTTTAAAATAAGTTCTAAAAAAGGCAAAAATAATATTTTTTTTGGAAAAAATGTTGTTAATAAGCATAAAATTGAATTTATTATTATCTCTTGTCTTGAAAACAAATAAGATGAATATTAATCATTTCATTGAGTATATACTATATATATTTCATTAAAATCATTCACCAAAATTTTGTTTCAAATTTTATTTAGGTAAAATTAGTTTGTTTTCATAAAATTTGTTTTTTAGAAAAATATTTATTTTATTTTAAAATTGTGTTGATTTTAATTATTAATTAATTAATCTCTAAATAATTCATACTATATATATTTTTAAACCATAAATTTTCATAATTTAGTTAATAGTACTCATACACTTCATTATAACATCTAGGTGATAACTGACATAAAAAATAATAATATTTAAATAATAGGTCACATTTCATTTACACTCAGTGTTTCATGTAATGCAGACCAAACTCAGTGTTGCGTGTCATGAAAGCTAAAATCATGCTTTATTTAATGTAAAATATATATAGGATTCAATTTTTTTAAAAAAAAATCACAAAATCTTTGGCTGTTATATGTAATCTATAATAACCATTTGTAACAATGGTGATATAAAATGATGATAAAACATCCTTGTAGGAGATACACATGCCTAAATATGACTTTTTCAAATATGGGAGATAGATAATTTATAAATACATATATTATAAATACTATTTCATAATATATCTTCATATAATTAATATCATGTTATCATACTACATAAAGAATTTTGGAAGGATAAATTATGTGTTAGAATTGGAAATCTAGAAAAGGCAGTAAAATGAAAGGAAAAGGGAAAATGATACCTCGTCCTTGAATTTTTTCCATTTATATAGTCCTTGATTCCTAATAAGAAAATTCTTTGATGTGACCAAAGTATCTATAAGTCCATAAGGAGGATTATGTGAAAAAATAGGTAGTGAATTTTCAATATGAAGGATTCGAGATGTGGTTTTATATTGTTTGTGAGTGGGTGGTTTATATATCAAGGGAAGGGTATTTTCAGTTAAGATTATGAAATAAATATTATTTAGATACCATGGTCTGTAATAGTGGATTTATTCAAGAATTTTAATGATATATAATTAAATATACCTGTTTTTTGTCTTTGAAACCCTTCCACCACAAAATTTAGTTGTTCATAAAAAAGTTGAAAATAAGAAAATAACATTTTTTAAAGAATGAAATATCATCTTAGCCCTTTTAAATTTCATATTAGGTATCAAAATTTCTATTAATGATTTTAAATGAATTATTTTTCATATTCATCTTATTTTTCTTCTTAATAATAATAATTTTTTTATTAGGTTATTATTATATCAATTTTTATTCAAAAACATGTAATATTTGAAAATTGTCTTTTTTAAAAAAATTCTAAAATTATTCCTTTCAAAATATTGAAAAAAAATCACTCTTGGATAATTTATTTATGTTAGTTCCAAAAATGAAAGTATTTTTATTAAAATATTTTTAACCCAGGTAAATTTAATATTTAATTATTAATATTAAAATAATGGTTTTTAAAAAAATATATTAAAATGCACTTATTTAGAAATATAAAATTATAATTTCAATTAATTTATATTTTATAAATATTCATTTTATATCAATATATATTTTTATTTATTTACACTATTCATATATAAAATTTATTATTATCCATTGTAATATTCTAATGGTCATATTTTGGATCAAATAGTTATATTAAAATTCAAAATTTTCAAGTATTCTATTCCCACAAACATATTTCACTTCCAATATTAAAATTAAAATTCAAAATCTAATATTTATTTATAAATCCAATAAATACTTCTTATGTTGTGATTCATTATTTAGATAGTTTTATCTCAATGTTCTCAGTATTTTTACAAAATTAAAAAAATAATATTATCATTTGTTTTTAACTATTAGTGTTGTTTGTATATTTTATATATCTAAGAGACCATGACCTGTTGGATTTTAAATTTAATAGGGAGTATCTTTTCAACCTAAAAAAATTAATTTTTTATTAAATAATATTTTTTTTATTAAATTATTCTGTTGTTCTATATTCTACCTTCTAAATTAATATTGAAATTTTATATATATAAAGGAAAATTTTATAAATAAAAGTCATGATCATTACATTCTCCCACCAAAAGGAAATTCTTCGATAAAATTGCAACTCTTATCCCCAATTGAGAGTAAATGAGAAAATTTATATATAAATTATTCATTAGGTTTCCATATTACATCTTCATATATATCGTTTCATCAAGGTAAATTCGGAAAAGTTATTGTTGTGTAGCGATTTATCATTAAAATTAAAGAGAGGTCATTATATAGTTTTACAACCTCCTCATTCATAAATTGGGGTGAATTAGATATATACATCCATAATATATATATATCTAGAATAATATATTCACTTGTTCTATCATTTTATAAGTGTTAGATGATTGGCCATAAATCCTATATGATTTAAGATATTAATTTTGTCAATATACCTCATATTAAGATTCTATTTCCTTGAAAACGCAATGAATCGATTCATTGGCGACATTTAAAGAAGTTATTTATCTCTAACATAAAACTATATATCTCATTAGTGATTTTAAACACATCTCTTTCTTTAACCATGTGATTATTTATTGTGTTATTGAATGGATTGAATATTTGATGATATTTTTACATTTATTTTTATCCCTATAAATTCCATTTACCTAATATACCCCTGAATATTATATTTATATATCTAATCTCATATAGTGGTCAAATGTGGTTATTTGAATAATTGAGTGTAAACTATCATTAAATTAGAACTCAACCATCAAAATATATTGACCTCAAACTCATTTTATGTCACAAAAGACTTCTCACATTATGTCTTCAAATGTTGGGATTTTCATTCTAGATTATCCATAAATCTAGTAATGATAATCTATAATATAATTAAATAATTTATTCAGGACATTTTTATTAATATTCAAAAATGTGAAGGTAAATCATATATCTCGATCATATATAATCAAATGTGGTTCCACATGTAACCTCACAATTTTCTTAACATATATCAATGAAATATGATAAGATAGTAAATTTCTTCAAATGATAATGTTATTACCATTCATATTAATTCAATCCAATACAATTCATAATCAATATTTCTATTTATATATCATTGGAACAACCATGATAATGTCCATGGTGATATTTCTCCCAATTCATTGTTTTTTTGGGTAATGGTTGAATTAAACTATTATATTTGTTACTTCTTGGGTTGATTGAGAAATATTATTTATGTGAATTATATATTACATTATTTATTAATTGTTGTAATTCATTCATATAGATATTTGTAAAATATTAAATGGCTCAATTTTAATCAATGTTTAATTCATTATCATTTTTGATGATTATTACTCACCTTTATTAAAATATCCATATTATACCATTGTTCCTCTATGATTTTTTATTGTGTAGATGGATTCGTAATTATATACACAAGGTAATATTTTTTCCTTATCATTATGATTTCTAGATCTATACATTTCATACCCATGATCTAAGGCTCATTATAAATCCACATCATGTATAGGGTAGAATATTCCATTCATGAAAGTAAAATAAACACCATATTCACCTTTACTATATTGTATTGTATCATTATTCATAATACTTAATTTAATAAAATATCTTTTTTGACAAATTTAAAAAACTATATCTGAAATTATATAATTTAATCACATTGTTCAATATATATGACACAGTTTTATTCATATAGGTAATTCCTCAAACTATTAAATGAATAGAACACAATGCTTAAATCCACACCATTTTTTGTGTATTTATAATCATAAGTATTAAATTTTTAGGTTAAATATGATTTCACTTTATCATTTTAAATTTACATATAACATAATAAGTTTATTAATGTATAACTATATTTCACAAACCATTTTATACATGTGGACAGTTTGAGTACAAGTGTTCTGACACATCACTTCATGAATTCCTTAATTTTATCTTCACATTCTTCCTCACTAACTTATGTTATACAAATTTATGATAAATTTGATAGTAGACTATAAAATTCCATGAATGTTTCCAAAATATTCAATATTAATTAGATAAATCTAAAAACATAGAATCCCTATGAAAATTATTAATCTAGGACATTCATCAAATTTATATGTCTTTGATGATCCATAAAAATTACATCTACTATGATTTGATGTTCCTTGAATGTGAGATGAATCATCTAAAATCCACATTTAATGATATAATACTAGGAATACATATTTCATAAATAAATAATAAAAAACATTACATGTTTGTCATTTTATTTCATTGTATCAGAGTATATTAGATAATTCCCAACAAAGTCCACTGAATATTTATTAGGGTAGTCTCTATAGACTCTATCCATCAATTCTAGGATAACTATTAGGGACTTTTTATATCCAAATTACATTACCATGAACTAATAGTGTCCATATATTAAATGGAAGGGTAAATTTTGAAAATAATATTTCTAAACCTTTAGAATATGATATTGGGAATGATAATCAAGTTTTTAGAACCATTGAGCTTATTGAGGATGATCATACATGTCTTAAATTCAAGGGACTGGATACTTATCTTTATTTTTGTGGTGAATACATACTCATACTATTCCAATTGATCGTGAATTGTAATTTAAATATATAAAATTGTATTTATGGTGTTTCTATTATGGGAACATCAAGATGGAATAATTTGATCAACAACTCCTTAAAGTGGGTTGGGTGAAATTCATATTTAATCTCTTATAAGTTCATATTTGTGTCGAGGTTTGTCTAGGTTCCCCAAATATGATTTGTTGGGCTTGGTTTCTCAATAATTATAACAATAATATGAAAACGGGACCCCATAGAGATGTTAAAAAATTGTTCCTAGAGCCACTTTTTTTATGAAAATTAAAGAACTATTTTCTCTATGTACAGGTAAAAAATTGCATGGCCAAAGGCCTAGTAGATGTTAAATCACACTACATTATGGATCGTAGGCCTTGATTTGTATACCAGATCCTGAACCATTATAGTCCACTAGTAGCCTACGTCTCCCCATCCACCCAATTCATAGAACCACAAATACTTCCCCTATCATTGGCTCATGTACCCATACATGTCATATCTCCCTCCTCACATTAGGGTGCATCACGAGTTGATCCTCCAACCACATGTAGTCTGAAAATGTTACAATACCACTCAGCTAGTACCCTAGATGTAATGATTCAAGAATACATGGAAGGAGGTGTTATTATACCTATTTTAATGTGAAATATTTTCCACTAATATTTGACCTAATCTCATTGGTTAGTCGGAGGGATTACTCACCCAATATCTAGAAGTTAATCCCTCATTATGAACACGTATTAACTAGGATAGAAGGTTATTTTCTAGGATATTATGTATATTTGAAGGAACCCAAATCAATACTCATTCTTAATATGGATATTGTGTGTAAATAAGGCATCATGAAACGAATATGTGTTGTTTTGGATGATAGATATTTTATTGATATGGGCGTTAATGATTTTTATGCTCAACTGAGATCTCTCATAACAAAATCCTAATCCATTATTTAAGGGAAATCGTTATAAAATATCATTAAAATTGTATTACTTGTGGTTATTTTAATCATAGGATTTGTAATTAAATTATTTCAAGGGTATTTAACTATAAACTTCTCTATAAAATATTGTATATATAATTGTATTAGGTTTCTTAATCTGAATATGAATATTATAATCACATGGTGTGATGGTAATATAGAATCAACATTAATTCTTGTAAATGTGTGTACAATGATACCTTCAGGATTTACACTAGCATGAACTCCCTACACATGGAATGTAGAAAAAATGTTCATTGGGATTCCCCACAATCCATCATTTTATACCTCTCTAAAATGTATATTTGTAGGTTTCTACCCTTTATTAAAATCATTAAATTATGATTGAGTGACACATCTCATTATTGAAAACTTTTTTATATCATAATTATCGATGAAAAACTACATTGACCATACACTATATGGGTGTAATGGTATTGGTTATCCAAAATGTGACACACTATAGAATATAAACCATTAATAAAACATCTCTTAAAGTTAATTAATCAACTCCTCTAGTTCTATGGGGAAATCCTATAGTGAAACTACGATATAACCATCACATTGTGTATACTTTATAAAAATGAACTCTAACTAAAAATATAGGAGGTAGTAAATTAACTCATTATGGAATACATCAATATATTCAATTAAAATGTACATGTCATCAATGTTGGGGTATCTTATTGTCCCAATAATTTATGATTTATATGCTTATTCCTTGGTGTGAATACCCAAAAAAATTGAATGTTTCTATAAAGTAGATTCATAATCATCCTTGAATTTATATCAGAGAGTGATATGATTAGGGATATCAAAATGGATTTCCTTTTATCAGAAATTGATAATATATCTCTAATTATAGTTACAATCCATGTGTATTGTTGCATCAAATTCAACCAAATAATGGATTATGAGATTTTCTAGATAAATGAACCTTCAGATTCTATTTGGGAAATATTATAACAATTAGGTTGCATATATTTCACCACTTAGTGTTTTTAAAAATACAACTACCTCAATTTATATCGGATGATATTCAATAGTTCAATAAGAAATATAATAATTAAACAAATGCACCAAACAAGAATAAAATGTAGGATTCTCCATTATTGAGAAAATGGTAAGTACACAATCCACCATTTCATTTTTTTTATCCCCTTAGTAGTGTTAATGGATAAATAATTTCATTTATTACTTGGATTATGTTGTTTTTAATGTTTATTATCATCAAAGACCTTTATTTTGGTTCACATGCTTTTATAGTTTCCAATATACATACAATTTAGGAATTAAACAATAGGTAGTGGAATGAGTAGTACCTTTTATTCCATCATTATATTGTTTTCATTCTTATTTAACTATAATTATATTTTATCCAAAAGCCTTTATATTACACAAATGAAGAATTTTATTTTTCTTTTTCTGAATTTTCTCGGTTTATTCCACATAAATCATTTATATGTTGGTAGTTTGATATTATTACCTCCTCATATTATATAATTTTATCATCTAGTTTAAAAATCAATCTTTTTTTCTTATCTACATAACTACAAGAATATTATCTAAAATTTTTCTCTACATTGAGAGCACATCAAACTACTTTTTCATGACTCCCATTTACTCAAATAGAAAGGCAATTTCATTATAGTGATTTAAACAAAAATAATAATATATCTATTGTTTTATAATAGGAGATAACAAAACATGATTCAAAAATTTAAATACTATTTAACCTAATATATTTCCATATTTTCATTCTCTAATTACATATGTTTTATAAATTAACTCTTTATAACTATTTTAATGGTATGAGAAAAATATTTTCTATGAATATTTCCACAACATGGATTCAAATACATACATCATTATTTTATTATTAATTAACAACCACTATTTATTATATTCTCATTCTAAATGGTATATGTCCAATGTGATTATGTTGTGTTAAAATTATTGAATCATATATAACATATATTACATATATGTTTTCCATTGTTATGCAATAATTTCTTCAAAAGATAAATTAATATTTTTATCATTTCCAAAAAATGATTCAACAGCTAATATAATTGCCATGGAAGAATTTGGATGTTCCACTTTTTCGAGTTATTGTTCATAGCCTAGGATAATTGGTTAAGTACCTCCATGATGGATCCAATACTATCTCTAACTGTATTAGGAATTTTCTCTAGATAAATAGTGAATTTTCTACCAATTTGTATTTAATTTGTTTTCTTAATTTTATGACATTTTCTCATTATAAAAATTTAAAATATTTTATAATATTTTATTTCATATATAATCAACATATTATATATTTAAATCGATTATATAGACATAATTTATGAAATAAAAAAATTTATAATACAATTTATTTTTATAGCCTATTTTAAAAACATTACCAAACAATAATATAATAATAACTAATTTGATTCATTTTGTAATAAATGATTATTATATCATATTATTTCAGTGATATAAAATATCTCTACATCAAACATATACTGGTTTTATATCCTGGTAATATTAGGTTTGTAAGACCAAAACACACTTAAAACTATAATATTTATTTAAATGCTTCTTTTTAGACCCCAAATATGCTTTCAAAATATCATTAGTACTTGTGATTACCTATGTACATGCAAAAATAATGGGGTAATCTAAAATCTAGAAAATTGGTTAAATTATATTGAGTATTATGAGAAAATATTAAATATTAATAAATGGGTGAGCATAATAATCTACATGTAATTATAAGTTTTATATCATAATCATTAGTATATAAAAGAAATTTTTAAGAGATTTGGAATGTGTAACATCCATAAATTTAAAAGCATCATAAGTCAAGGATCATTTCCATGAGATCATAACGGTATGGAAAAGGCTAAAAGCATCATGTACATGAATAATAATGTGCACAAAGATAAATGCATCATGTCTTCACATAAATATCTCATGAGATATAATAATTTAGATAATTAAAAACATAGTTATATAATTGTTAACAAACTCAACACAATGTAATATCAGCATAATCATTCATTCCCAAAAGTAAGAAAATTTACATCAAATATAGAAATTATATACTATCAAAGGAAACAAATTTGCTTCATAATAATGTTTCATGACATAAGGTTATTGAATAAACCTATTGGTTCTAAATATAATAAAAAATTTATATTAACAGGTATTGTAAATGAACATTTTATAGGACATAGATAAAGGTAGTGACAATATACAAATAGTCAATTTGATTTTTCATGGTTAAGTTCATTGTAAATAATTACTAAGTCATTGATATGAAATCACAAAAAAAAATTGTTAATTACATTGATATCACTATAAGAAGAAAATACAAGGGAAGAAATAATTTAAAATTAATTTTAAAAGATTCATTGGTAAAGGTAAGAGAATATTTAAGTAAACCTAGAAAAATGGGAAGAGTTAAGATTCCCATTAAAATATATCCTAATTTATTTAATTGCATGGACACATCATTTATAATAAATTTTTACTTACAAAAATATTAACACCAAATAATTTTAAAAAATATATATGTTATAGTTTATCAATTTTAATCATTTGATATATTTAGTAAGCATTAATTATAACTAACATGGTTTGATGAAAAGTTTTAGAATTTTATCGTATTTTTGTTTTTATTTTTTTAATTGATTCTTTTTTATTTATGTCTTAGTGAAATTATCTCAAGAATAATAATAAAAATAAATTTATATGTTATTCATTATATATATATATCCATAAATAGATCTAATTAAATGTAAATAATAATAAAAAATCCTCATGGGTAATAAAAAAAATAACTAACTAATCATTTCCATGAGAAGGAGAGAAACATAATACAAATATATCATAGATTTAATATAAATACTATATTGTAGCTTAATAATAAGTTGATATTGATATATAATCATTAATAAACACCCACTAATATGGTGATAAATAATTAATTTACAACATTATCATAGGTTGTAAACTGACTATTAATGGAAATTTTCTTAATTGGGAGTGAATGAGATATGTTATGTTTACATTTATTGTAAATAAAAAATTTACAATAACATAATATCATTAATATGTAATTAATATATTAATTAATAATTTTAATAAATATTATCAAAATATAAATATGGGAATAAGAAAATATGAGGAAAGTGAAAAGAATTTTTTTTGAAAGGATAACCCATTCATGATGTTTCACCAATATTTCCATAGAGGATAGGAGTTGGATGAGATGTGAGAACCTCTATGAATATGAATAGGATTAGAAAAATATAATTGGGTAGATAATTGATGATGAGATTTATTTTATATGTTATCATCCATGACTATGTGAGATATGGTATTTATGCTTGAATGGTATATCGTGTAAGGCCCTGACCCCAGACACTTGAAGTTGGTGAATTATTTTAATACATTTTCATGATTACAAGGAATCAAGTCCTAATGTACTAATCATTTTAGTAGTATTGGAAAATAGATTACATATATCAACATTACATTACACATTCAAACATAAAACAGAACATAAATAATCCTTTGATAATTCAATTATTCCCCTAGGCTAACCCCTAGCCTAAACCTTTATATCAAGAATGATAAACTTCTTATAATCCTGGGAAAACAAAACATAAGAAAGTGGAGAACTTAGATGCTCGGTAAGGGTAAATAATTTAGTGGAAGATATAAACTTTTAAGGAAAGATGTGTAATAAAAAACAACCTTTTAAACATAAATTTGAACAAAATATGGAAAAAAATCAAACATTACCATATAAACATGCACATGGATATTATACTAGTTGGATAATCACATTTAATAACTAATTTCATAATGAGGGAATGCATAATATCTTACATCATAACAACATAGTCAAGGCCTCGTTCCAAGACTACAGATAAAAAATTTGTCAAGGCCTTATGCCAAGACACTAATTTTCTCATGAGACCTACCAATGCATCAAGGGGATATAGCGGTCCCTACCCATCACATACTAAGTCCAATACATTCCTCATATGAAAATGTTGAAACATAACATAAACATTCATATTAAAACTAGCATGTGAAATGTCAATAATTTAACTATAAACCATGAATGGTATAAAAATATCTCATCCATAGTCAAACATATCATAACTGATTCAATAAAATATAGAACATTGTATTATAATAAATAAACCTAAATCATGAATAATATCTAGTAAAGGATGTTGACATAGTTGAAAATGATCAGTAAAATTATTTGAGAGAAATATACCTTTTCATGAAAACATTTAAAAGTCGCACAATTTATAAATGAAGAAATATAAAAGAAATTTTTGAATCAAATTGTCCCATACCAATTTTAATATTTGTAAATGAATTAACATTTTAAAATATTCATGTCTATATAAATAAATCCTTAAAATCATTTTGAAAACATGGAAATTAATGATAATGATTTAGAAGAATAAACATTTAAAACATTTAAAATTAGGTTTTAGTAAAATAGTACCACAATATAATCCTTTTAAAAAAACTTTTATGAGACATGGACATGGATTATAAATATGTCCTGGTAAATACTTTCACATGAATAATCTCAGATAATAATGAGATTGAGGAATTTAACCTCACCTTATACATTCTTTTAGTCGAGGGTACATTTAACCTCCTATATAATGACCATAGTATGTTATTAAATTATACAAGAACCATATTAATATTTATTATATCATATATGATTCATTTATGACTTTATATCACCCATTTAATAATAATTATCATGTTAAAATATTTTTTTTGGTAATGATCACTTTCTTTATAGTACGTGTTTTAACTTGTTATTCTTGATCTTATCACATAGATCATGATTTACCTACTTCCATAATATAAAAAATTATTTATATATCATATATATTTAGAATTTAAAAATGTATAATAGATAGATATATGAAATGGAAACACTTTTCGTGGAGATGGTAGTCTGTACGTACGCATGAACGTTGTTTTTGTTTTCTTTATCGTGCAGTATAGAAGTAAACGGAATATATTTATCTAAATAAATATATATTGTTCCAGTAGTAATATTCTTTTATGTACCTCATAATTAATCAATATATATTTTTATAAAAATTCTTGAAGGGTGATCATTTAAGATGAATCCCATTGCGTCGTGGAGACGGTAAGCCATACGTACGCAAGAGAAACAATATCAATCTATCGATTGTAAAACGGTGTTTAATTAGATGATATATTATATATTCAAAATAATTACAATTTATATTAATTGTTAAAATTAATTATGCTCATTATTATACAAATCCAAATAATGTAGTGTTGAATAACCAACTACACCACGACATGGAGACGGTAAGCTGTATGTACGCCCGTAATGTGACTTTATCATTCATATGATGGATAGAATAATGAATATTGCTTTAAAAAAATTATAATAACATCTAATTATGTATAAGGTACTAGAGTTATTATTTCAGTATGGAAATAACAAGGAAATAGGAAGTGGAAGAATAAAATAACTACAAAAGAGGTGATGAAATAATTACCTCTTCTTCGGGTACTTCCTTTTGATTTGAACAAAAGGGCTCCTTAGGATGAATATAAAATCAAATTAAGTCCTATAGATTGAATACAGGGTAGTTTGGTGGATATTTGAGTAGGTTTTGGTGGATTCAAATGGCTTTTGAGGTGTGAAGTTAAGAGAAGGGGAAGTACCCTTTTATAAGAGAGGTGAGGGGCACTTTAACAAAATCTTGAAATATTAATTTATTATAAAATCATTTTCAGTCTCTAATAGCTCCAAAAGGATTTATTTCGAGTCTAAGGAGGGTATGGGTAAAAATACTCTCAACCAATAGGTTTTATAAAACTTTAGGTCACTGTATTAATGTTATCTTTTAGATTTAACTCTTAGTTAAATAGTTTAACTTTAACTATGTCTTCTTGTATTCTGACACTATATGGTTAATAAACTAAATATAAACTTAAAAGAGAACCTCAAGCGTTTCATTAATTACATATATAACATTATTTAAGACCTTTGGATGAACCTTATATTTTTTTGAATAGTATATCATTTAATAAAAAAGTATTTGTTTTAAATACTCATTTATGTTAATTTTCACACTATTTAGTATTTGGTTTTTTTGAAAGTCATAAAAATATTATTTCTTCAAAAAAAAATTAATTGAATCAACCTTAACATGTAATATTAACCTATAAAATTATTTTAATGCATCATAAGTCTCAATTTATATTTTTTTTTAATATTTATAATATCAATTATTTTAATATTTCAATAATAAAATAATTACTGCATCATCATTGTATCATAAATAAATTTAATTATTTAAGATCAAAAAATTATAAATCAAATTACATGATATAGGAAATACTTTTAGATTTATAATTAATATTAATAGTATAATTTATCTTATGTATAACTCTATATTAAAAATGGTTTAGTTATTAAAATTTGAATCTTACACTTTTAACTCTTCTTTAAATAAAATATAATAAATGTCCTAATCTAATAAAATTGGATCAAAAAGATCATATTTTTGTCCTAAGGTTGATTTTTGTCTAAATAAACTAATACAATAGAATTAGGACATGTTTTAGGGTAATTATAATATCATTTTAACCTTTAATTACCCAATTTACTTTTAACTTTGGTAAATAAAATTCAAAAGTTACTATTCACCAAAAATTATTTTCAGCCAATTGAGCCACATTTTACTTACTGATGTCAACTTTTTCTCTTGTATTTTTGAAATTCAATTCAAAGAAGTGGTAAAATTGTGTTTTATGAAAATTTTCAAATGTGCCTAAAAGGTGGGTAAAAGACATTTAAAACATTCAATAAAATTTTATATGTCTAATATTATTATAAAATAACTCCAATTAATTACATTGGACTAATATATGTATTATTTATCTATTTTAACATTAAGAGAAATTTTTAATTAAAATAATTATTTAAATGAAAAAGTTGTTTTTTATCTACAATACAGTGTTTTTCACAATTCATCAAAAATTGAATGTTTTCAGAAAAAAACCAAAAAATCACCCAAAGATAATTTAAATATTAAAAATTAAAAAATGATGTCAATTTTAAAAAATTCAAAACATAGAAGTTTTGGTAATTAATTTAAAATTAATTCATGTTGTCAAAACTAGAAAGCGGGTTTTTAAGAAGTAAAATCTATCAAAAGATTGACATGTGTTTATATACAATTTAATTGTGAAATTACATCCAATAACCTAAATTATATTTAATGATAAAAATATAATCTAATGATAATTTAAAACCACTGAAATGTATAATTTAACACTATAAATTATTTCTATTAAAAAGTTGTTTTTAATTACAATTTAGTATTTTTCATTATTCGTCAAAATATGAAAGTTATCAGAAAAGTTACAAAAATTTATCCAAACTAAATTTTTTTCTCCTAATTCTAATTAATAATTTAATTTCATTAAATTTAATATATAAAAGTGTCAAATATTTGATTTAAAAAGGGTTCGTCATTAAAAGGATAAAATACAGCATTTTTTGAAAAATACTTCTTTTATCTGAAAATTTGAATTTGTCCTTATATTATTTATAAAAAAAATAATTTTAAAATTATGTAGGATGTATATAAAAATTCAAAATTTGTTTAATACTATTTATAATCGATTTTTAAAATGCTATTTTCATATGTTGTTTTGCGCTTGAACTTGGTGTTGTGTGTAGCGTAATCTAATGAATTACATTAAATAGATAATATATTATGAAATATTGTGGTGTTACATTATCCCCTCCATAAATAAATTGAGTCCACACAATTTGAAATTTTTCTTCGAAAATAATAGGTTGAAAATAGAAAATAACTTTGTGGAAAACCCACTTCAGAAATAGGGTTAATAAATTTTAGTTTTAATAAGAGGGAAAGGGAAATTAAAAATTCACCACCAAATTAGGATTTTTAATATGAGAATATTGGTGGAAATTAGAGACACATAATTGGAGGTAAAAAGTAAATATTTATAGGGTGTGATTGAGGTCATCCATCACAAACAAGTGAACAATAAATATAAAATTGAGGGCCTCAATGCCATCAATCTATGATGATTTAAATTATAATTGGTTCAACAAAAAAAATGGTATTAGTATAACACATTTTTTAGATGATTTATTTTTTTTAAGAGGAGGGATTCATTTAATATCAAGATAATAACTCAAGAAAACATACTTGATTTCATTACCTGTCATAATCATATTCTCATCATTGGGTAGTTCTTCGATCTATTTTCACTTCGTCCCTTAAACTGGGAAATGAATGTTCAAAATGATATTTTTTATGCCTTAACCACATTTTATAAATCATAAGGTCCTCAAGTATTCCCTTAATCCTATAAATGTTTACTAAAACCCAAAAGGTTAGGTCAAAGTATTCAATAAATCATAATTTAACCTCAAATAAAATATCAAGTGTTTAACTTACTCAATTCTAACCTTTAGACTTATCCAAAATACTTGTGTCCCAACTCACAGTCCAAAAAATGATATGGAAGGTCAACACAACATAATGAAGATCTCTTTTATCACATAAAAACATCTGAATACTATCATCATGTATTCGATAAAAACATGGTAACAACTAAATTACCATAAAACCTTATTTGAATAGGTATGTACTTCCTTATTCCTTCTATAAAACATAGAATATTGGATATACTCCTTAAGTCCAAAAATGTTGTAATCTCCAACAATGATGGAATAAAAAACCATTAATTAGTTTCAAGTTAGTCAACAATATCCAATATAATTTATCCAAGTCAATCATATCTTATTCCAAAATCACTACCTTAGTATCAGAACTATAGTAAGTTTTATATTTCCTTCAACTATGTATTTTCCAAAAAGATTAACATATTATTGAGTCACTTTTCATAGAACCATAAAGTCTCAAATCCTCAATGAAATAGTACATCATTATAATCCTTATTTATTTACTTAAATCATATAGATAGTACATCATTTATACAAAACTCAAATGAAATAATTCATTAATAACAACGTAAAAACACAAGTCATTCCTCTTCATCTACAGTAGTATCAAAAATTGATTATTATCCAATATAGTCATTTGGGGCATACTCTGATGAGTTAGACATTGATTTTTGTATTGTCCTAACTCCTTGAAGATGAAGAATTGTACATTTTAAACCTTTTTATTACCCTTGAAATCACGAATGTGTTGTCCTTTTTCTCTGCACTTATAAAATTCTCCCATTCCCTTTAATAATTTACCAATGTGATTCATTCCATAGTTATCACATGTGGGAAATCCTTATTTCACTTCTTCCTTTTTTCCATATTTTTTCATCCTCTTCTTTTCTTGGTTCCCTCCAAAGCCATAGAACTTAGAGAATTATTTAATTATCTTATTAACACATGATATTTTCTCTTCATATGATGCAGATACATGGGAGACTATTTCCCTTAAAAATGATGTCTTAAGACCATGAAATATATGATCCTTCTTACTCTTTGGATCATGCGTATTGATGGAGTTTTCAATCCTTCTACTGGGTGCTATTTCTAAATGATGACATACACTAGGTTGGAACATATCATAATGTGTAAACCAAAAACTATAAAAATTCATTGCATTAATTTAAGATTTACACCCAACTAGACTCATAATGATAACATTGGTTTCTTTGATGAAATATTTATTCATAAATCCTTCATAATGGTTTGTAAATAAAATATGAATTCTCCTAACCATATCCTTCAGGAGTGTCAGTACCAAGAGTTAAGCAAGTCCTGTTGTCATGTATCGGGGTACCCCGTGTCAAGACCAAAACTCCTTGTTGAAGTTTTCACTCCTAGATACATTTATGTCAGAGCCACCTCTACCAGTTGGAAACCAGATAGGGATGTATTTGTTTAGAAAAACCACATAATATTTACACTACCAAATTTTTTTAATGTTCTTCTATCCTAATCCTTAAATTCTATATTAGGGTAATGTTCACTAATTATAGTTTATCTAAATCTAGTTTCCAAGGTTTGTACTAAAATTACTCTAATACCAAAAGTAACCCCCCCCCCCACCCAGAATTCTGGATCCGGTGCATTATTTTAATATATTAGCCTAATTATAAGGAATAAAGTCCCAAAGGACAGATTAGTTTAGCAGTCTCTAAAAATAGATTACATACATGAACGTTACATTACATATTCAAACATAAAACATAGCATAAATAATCCTTTGAGAACTCCAATATCCCCCTAGCATAACCCTGCATATCAATCATAATTCACTTCTTCAAATACTTGGAAAACAAAACATAAGAAAGGGGTGATCTCAGATACTCCGTAAGGATAAATAATTTAGCGAAAGTAATAAACTTTTAAGGAAAGATGAGTAATAAAAACAACAGACTTTTCAACAAAAACTTGAACATAATATGAAAAAAATAAATCAGAAATTACATATAAACATGCACATGGATATTCTACTAGTTGAATAATCAGATGTAATAACTAATTTCATAATTATGAGATGCATAATGCTATACATTATAACCACATAGTCAAGGCCTCATGCCAAGACTACAAATAAAAATTTTGTCAAGGCCTTTTGTCAAGACACTAATTTGTCTCATGAGACCTACCAATGAATCGAGGGGATATAGTGTCCCCTGCCCATCACTTACTAAGTCCAATATATTCTTTATAAAAAAAGTTTGAAACAATACATAAACATTTGTATTTAAAAAATCATACAAAATGTCAATACTTTAATCTAAACCATCAATGGTATAAAAATAGCATATCCATAGTCAAATATATCATAACTGATTTAATACAATTTAGAACATTTTATTATAATAAATAAACCTCAATCATGAATAATATCTAGTAATGGATGTTGAGATAGTTAAAAATTATTACTAAAACTCTTTGAGATAAATATCCTTTTTTTATGAAATCATTTAAAAGTCACACAATTTATAAAGGAATACATTTAAAATACATTTTTGAATCAAAGTTTCCCATACCAATTTGAATCGTTTTAAAGGAATTAATATTTTAAAACATTCAAGTCTATATAAATAAATCCTTAAAATCATTTTGTAAACATGGACATTAATGAGAAAGATTTAGAAAAAATATATTTAAAAATTTTAAAATTATTTTTTATTTAAATAGTCCCTTAAAATAATCCTTTTGAAAAATCTTTTATGAAACATGTACATTGATAATAAATATTTCTTAGTAAATACTTACACATTAATAATCTCGGATAATAATTAGATTGAGAAATTAACCCTTACCTTGTATTATTCTTTAGTAAATGGTACATTTAACCTCTTGTATAATGACCATAGTATGTTATTAAACTATACCATTACCATATTAATATTTATTATATCATATATGATTCATTTATGACTATATATATCCCATTTAATAATAATTTCCATGTTAAAGTAATATTTTGGGTAACAATTTTTTTCTTTCTCATACGTGTTTTAACTTGTTATTATTGATCATATCACTTATATCAGGATTTAAATACTTCCAGAATATAAAACATGATTTATATATCATTTATATTCAGAATATAAATATGTATAATAGATAGATATATTAAATGGAATCACTGTTCATGGTGATGATAGTTCATACGTACGCATAAACGTTATTTCTGTTTTCTTATTATAATGTATGGAAGTAAGTAAAAAAAATATATTTATCTATATAAATATATATTTTTATAGTAGAAATTTAATTTCATATACCTCACAATTAATCAATATATAAATGTTTTATAAAAAAACTTGAAGGGTAATAATTGAATATTAATTTCATCACGTCGTGGAGATGGTAAGTCGTACGTACGCACAAGTGATAATATCAATCTATCGATAGAAAAACAGTGTTTAATTGGATGTTATATTATATATAAATAATCCTTACCATGTTATATTCATTATTTAAATTAATTATACTCATTATTATACTCATCCAAATAATGTAGTGTTGAATAACAAACTACACCACGACTTGGAGACGGTAAGTCATACGTACGCACGTATGGTGACTTTATCATTCATATGATAGATAGAATAATGAATATGGTTTTACCATATTTATAATAAAATCTCAGTATGTAGATGGTACTGAAGTTATTATTTTGGTATGGAAATAACAAAGAAATATGAAGTCGAAGAAGAAAAGAACTTTAAAAAAGGTGATGAAATATTTATCTCTTCTTTAGATGCTTACTTTTGATTTAAACAAAATGGATACCTAGATTGGCCTTATGATCAAATTAAGGAATCTAGGGTTAAGTGAGGGTATTTGGTAGGATATTTTAGTTGGGTTTGGATGAGACAAATGGCTATGGAGGTGTGAAGTTAAGAGAAGGGTAAGTACCCTTTTATAGGAGAGGTGAGGGGAACTTCAGTAAAAGCTCGAAATATTAATTTATTATAAATTAATTTTCAATTTCTAATAGCTCAAAAAGGATTTATTTCGAGAATAAGGTCGGTATGGGTCGAAATCCTCTCAACCAAAATGTTTTATACATGTTGTAGTCACCATATTAACCATATCTTTTAGATTTGACTCTTTGTTAAATAGTTTAACTTTTACCATTTCTTCTTGTATTCTTACACTATATGGTTAATAAACTTACTATAAACTTACAAGAGAACCTCAAGTGGTTAATTAATGACATATATAAAATTATTTGAGTCCTTTGGCTGAACCTTATATTTTTAGGAATATTATATCATTTAATAAAATAGTATTTGTTTTAAAAACTCATTTCGGTCAATTTTGATGCTATTTAGTATTTGGTTTTTGTGAAAGTCATAACAATATAATTTCTTCAATAAATCATTTAATCAACCCTAACATGTCATATTAACCTATAAACTTCATGTAATGCATGATAAGTCTAAATTTACTTTTATTTTAATATTTATAATATCAATTATTTTAAACATTCATTAATTAGGTAATTATTGCATCATCATTATGTCATAAATAAATTTATTAATTTAATATGTAAAAATTATAAATAAAATAAAATTATGTAGGAAATATTTTTATATTTATAATTAATATTTATAGTCGAATTTATCTTATGTGTAACTCTATATTGAAAAATTTTTTGTTATTAAAATTTGAATTTAAAATTTTTAACTCTTTTTTAAATAAAATAAAATAACTCTCCTAATCTAATCCAAGTGGATCAAAAGGATCATATTTTTTTCCTAAGGTTTATTTTGGTCGAAATAAACATAGACAGTATAATTAGGACATGTGTTAGGGTAATTATAATATCATTTTTACCTTTAATTACCCTATTTACTTTTAATCGTGGTAAATAAAATTCAAAAGTAACAATTCACCAAAAATAATTTTCAACCTATTGAACCACATTTTACTTAATAAGATAAATTTTTTCTCGATGATTTTTGAAAATAAATTTACAAAAGTGGTAAAATTATGTTTTATGCAAATTTAAAAATGTTCATAGAAGGTGGGTAAAAGATGTTAAAAAAGTTCAATAAATTTTTTTATGTCTAATATTATTATAAAATGACTCAAATTAATTACATTGGACTAATATATTTATTATTTATCTAATTTTACATTAAGATAAATTTTTAATTAAAAAAATTATTTAAATTAAAAAAATTATTTTTTATCTACAACGTAATGTTTTCACTATTCCTCAAAAATTGAATGTTTTTAAAAAAATAACAAAAATTCACCAAAAGATAATTTTGATATTCCAAATTCAAAAATGATGAAAATTTTACCAAATTAAAAACATATAAGTTTCATTAATTTATTTAAAATTAATTCCCATTGTCAAAACCAAAAGGTAGTTTTTTAAGAAGTAAAAACTATCAAAAGATTGACATGTGTATATGTACAATTTAAATGTGAAATTACATAAAAGGAACTAAATTATATTAAATGATAAAAATATAATCCAATGATACTTTAAAACTACTAAAATATATAATTTAACACTATAAATTATTTTTATTAAAAATATGTTTTAATTAAAATTTAGTATTTTCATTATTCATGAAAATATTGAATGTTATCATAAAAGTACCAAAACTTTATCCAAACTAAATTTTTATTTCCCTATTATAAAGGAGAACTTAATTTAATTAAATAGAATATATAAAAGTGTCAAATTTTGGATTTAAACAGGGTTCTAAATTAAAAGGCGAAAAATATACATTTTTAAAAAATACTTCTTTTATCTGAAAAATTGAATTTCCCCTTATATTACATCTAAGAAACACAAAATATGAATGTTAAAATTATATAGGATATATATATAATTAAAAAATTTGTTAATACTATTCATAACCGATTTTTAAACGGCTAGTTTGATAGGCTGTGATGTGCTTGAACGTGGTGTTTCGTGTAGTGCAACCTATTGAATTACTTTAAATATATAATCTACTTAGAAATCTTGGGGGTGTTACAAATGGTCTCTTAGGATAAAATAAAGATGAAAATAATATTTCATCACCAAGACATATAATGGAATACTTTTTCATTTTTTCATTCCAAATTACATTAAAGGTTTATAAATTTATCAAATTGTTTTTAAATGAATAATTTATCATAATACCATTATTTAGGGTTTTTATAACCAATTATGAATTTTATATGACATTATTATTATTATTTTATTTCATAAAATAGGCTTTATTTTACTAACTATATTTTTACTTCTCTCAAAAGATATTTTTTTTAAATTACCAAACAATAAAAATTAGATAATTTTAATATTTTACTTCTAAAAATTGAATTAATTTTATCAATATAATTTTCTAACTAAGAATATTTTGTTATTTAATTTTTTATATAAAATTAATTTTTTTATAAAAATAATTTAAAATGTACTTTATTAAAATTTTACACATATAATTTGAAGTAGTTACCTAATTTTCATACTTATTATATAAATTTTTAAAATTTCTATTTCATTAATTTATTCCTTGTAATTATAATTTAAATGTAATTCAACTATTATAATGGTCATGTTACCATTCTAACACAAATATTACTATTCCAATGGTTAAAATACTATTAAAATGGCCATATTATGATCCAAAGGACCATATTACTATTTTTGTTGTCATATTATGTATGTGAAACCCCCATTTCACTAGTGTATTAAATAATATATAATTATGAAATATTTTAAAATTTTTGGTGCTCGGGGTGTTTTTGTAGTTCTGCAATTCTAGGTATCTAGTAGGTCATGCAGTGAACCTAGGGTATCATGGATTTAAATTTGTTGTGTTTTTTTAGCACTCGTGATTTAAAATTTTATTTTATTCAGAAAAATATTTGATGGAGCTTGGAATACACAATATTGATCTTAAATGATCAAGATATACATTATGAATATTTTTATTTAAATAAGATTTTTATATCATTGTTATTGGTTTGGAGTGTATGAATACGAATCAACATAATATGAAATATATTTTTTTTATTTTTTACAAATAAAATTAACAATATATCTAACATTAATTATGAATTTTTTGGAAATGGAGAAAAAATATATTGAAGATGAAAGAGATATTTTCTATAAAACCTTTTTTATTTATAATGTATTTTTATCATAATAGATTATATTAATCACTAATGAATTGTTATTATAATAAAATAATTATATTATATATTAAATTATATAAATTTTCATTATTTTAATTATTTTTAGTAAAGGAATGATAATAAATTCATTTTATGCTTTGAAAATACATTTTCTTCAAAAATGGGTTTTATTACATTTTTGCATGGATATTATAATCAATTAATATCACTTTTAAAAATTTCATTCCAAAAATAGACATAATTTTTAAAATAGTCCTATCATAATAGTATTAAGATGAATTTTTTGGATTTTTCTAATGATGTTGAATTTTTAGTGAATAGTGAAAATAACCATTTTTTCAAAACTATCATTTATTTTCATTAAATATAGATATATAAAAGAAAAAATATATTTTGGATTTAGTTTTATATTAAAATAAGATCGATTTAATTAAATTTTATATAAAAAATTTCATTAGAATCAACATTATTTTTTATTTTAATATAAGTTCATTTTTTTGAAAAAAAAGGACATTTTCTAAAAAATGATTTTTGTTGCATTTGGTGCACGTACATTAAACGTAATTTATTCAATTTCTAAAAATTTAATCCTAACAAATTTTATTAAATATTTATAATTAAGATGTTCAAAATTTATTAATTATTTTAACTTCATTTTTTATCATTATGAATAATATCCATAGTAAAAGATGTGACATCATGGTAATGGGTAAATAAGGTTAATTAAGTTAAAAACTAAGATATAATGCCAAAAAAACATATATAAATTTTTATTATATGATGATATTTATTTCATTATTAGCATGTCTTATAAATTGATAATTTATGGGTCTACATTCCAATGATTAATAGTTTATAATATTTAAATGACTCCCCTCAATTACAAAAGGTCACCTCCTCTTCTCCCTTATTCACGCATTTTGAGAAATCCAATTTGGACAATCACATACCAAATATGTCCCAAAAATTCCTTTAAAATATATTACATTTATTTTTCTTCTCAAAATATTAACCTAAGCGGGTTTAAACTGTAAGCCAAATAGAGATATCTTATGATAAGGTATAAATCATATCATACCTATTTCATGTTTATTTTTTTCTTCCACCTCATTAAAATATTCTTCAATGATTATGTAATAACATCAATATCTTACATATATTTAAATTTTACTATTATTTTTTTACAATGCTTTTCATCTCCTTTTATATCATATGAGAAATGAAATCATCACTCATTTATATGTGTAGACTACCACCTCCATAAAGTAATGTGTTTCATTCTTCATAATTGTACCATATGGTTGGTTGAAATGATATAAAAATGAATATTTATGATATTAATGAAATTATTGATATTTTTTAGTGTAATATATTACATAATATCCTACCATTTCCATATCATAAAAATTTATAATGTTCATAATGCATACATGTGGAATACCACATTCACAATGTGATGTGATTTAGATTTCATAAACACCGTACATGGTTATTTTTAAAAGTTACTATAATGTATAAATATTATAATTATTATAATTATAAGATTATAACTTTAAGCGAACCGTAACTAATTAGACAATGGGAAACACACCAATATGTTTCTGAGGTAATAAATCTAGTGACCCCAAAGCATCCAACGTGAACTTAATCATATTAATAAGTTAATAATATTGTAATAAAATAAATAAAAGGAATAATAATGATAAAATTAACATGAAAAAATTTATTAATAAATTAAATGATAGATATAATTTTATTATTTTGGATTTAAATAAAGTAAAAGTCTATATGTGACTTAAAGAAATCGATTTCTCGTCTCCATCTCCATTCTTTGAGACTTATTCCATTTTGACCACATGTTTTATTTTTTGGTGTTGTATATATTACCACATGGATTTATTTTATAATTAGTTTAATGATATTAAAGTGGCATAATATTTTTTTAATTATCTTCTTCAATGTCCTTTTTGATTCAAAAATTACCAAATTGGTAAGATATTTTCTTTAAATTATTATTTTAAAATTCTATAATCGAAATTTTTTTCTTCCATAACATATACTTTCAAATTATTTGAGAATATTGTTATAATTAGTTAAAATGAAATTTTTAACTAACCTTTGATATTTAAAAATAAATAAAAATGATTCTTTTATATTATTTCAGAGTATGACACCTTCGACTCTTTTTACCATGGTGAAATAGAATATTTTTCAATGCATATGGTATGAGTTAAATTTCCCACCATTATATCCATTAATTTTTATAAATATAACACTTAAAGATTATAATATTTAAATATAAATTTAACTACCATTTTTTCAAGAATTTTTCAGGTGAATGTGTTTTCGAAACAAATGGTATATTTCATTTAATTTTTATGTTAATATTGTGTTTCCTTGGTTTTGGTTTCAAATGAGTTTATCATGGGATTTATGAATAAAAATTGAATTATTAAAAATATTTTATTCCTGATATGGTTCTCATGAATTATAGATGATGATGAAGAGGGATGGGCTCATAAGGGGCACATCGTCACTCCGCTAGGGTTCTCACGCCGCCTTCCCCTTCCCGGAGCTGCGATCCCTCACCTTCTTGGTTCTACTGGTTGGGGTGGTGGTTCTCTATTTCTACGGCCATATTTTAATCATTATGTGCGGACTGGTGTCTTTATCTTTGACACAGTGTTGAATCTGTGCCTGAGTTCCTGGCTTGGTGGTCCGAGACCGTCCATTCGTCCAGTTTTGGGTGTTTAAAGGTAGAGCGTTGTTCCTGTGGAATTTTCGGATAGCGGCATCGGGATATGGTCTTCTTGGAGTGAATGAGGTGATTTTGCTTTCGTTGCTTCTTTGATTTTTCATTTGAGTTGGGTTTCTTGATGTTTGCTGGGATGATTTTTTTATGTTGATTTTGTTTTGTTGGTTTGGGGAAGTCTGTTTCATGTTGTTTTGTATCGATCTAGTGGTGGATTTTTGATCGCCGATTTTATCCTGGTTGTTTCTTGGCCACTTAGGGCTTGAATCATGGTCTGGTTTTTCGTTGGTTTTGTCGAAGGACGATGGTGAAGCTTAGCAGTGATCCGGTTGAAGTGGATGAATCGTTTTTCTATTCATTCGAGACAGACCGTGGATTGTGCATCAGGGTTTGTTCTACGGTGGACGGGATGAATGTGGTGGTCTGATAGTGCTTCGGAGACATTGTCAGCTGATGGTTCTAGAGTCTTCCTACAGTGAACAGTGGCGCTTGGTAATGATCTCGGTTTTTCGGCGTCGACGCTTTCGACGGTCTCGCCGGCGACCGGTAGGGATGATGTGCGTGATTCGATGCAGTGTGCCGGTTTGAACTGCAGTGACTATGATTCAGTGAAGGCGACATGTGATGATGGGTTCGAAACTCAAGGTGTGGAGAGTGGCTTTTGAGGGATGTTTTTTTATTTTAATTTTAAATTTGAATGCTAGTTTTGGGGACTGTTTGTATGGGTACCGGGAACCCATAAACCAGTTATTGAGAAAAGAAAAAAAAGTTTTGTTAAAAAAATAGATGATGAGCAATGAGCCCAATATCACTCATGATGATATGTGAGCCATATATTTCACTATAATTCATTAGCAAATCAATTGTATTCGAAAGAAAAAATGAGGGAGGTAGTAAGGTAGGTTAACCCTTTGGAATTAAGTGGGACTTGGCTATTCTATCAGGGGTTAAAATGAGTTAACATGGGTAATTAATATAATTCTCCAATATACATTTATTATACTTGAAAAAAATAAATTTTAGGGAAATATTTTAATTTCAGGTGGTAAGTAAATTTTAATAGTGAAAGGTTTATTTTTTTTTAATAGAATATTTTTAAGAGTTCCCACCTGACTCATGATACATTAATGTGTTTTACAATTATTTATTAATTTTTTGAATTTTTTTCTCTTAGTAAAGATCAATTTTCACAAGTGGAAATGATAAATATATGTTCTCAAAGTTTTATTATTCAAATTTTTAACAACTACATAGATTTTAATGTTTTTCATTGGAATAACAGGATGCCTTTTTTTATATCTGAAAATTATTTTTTTTCTTATTCAACATTTAAAAATTATTTCCAAAAGATCTAAGAATATGTAAAAAAAATTATGGTGAATATTTTTTCTAGGTTGACTCATCTTAAATGAAATAAAATTGTCATGAATAAAACGTATATGCAAATTAATTCTATTGTGGAAAAAAATGGATAATATGTGGAAATTTTCCCATTTTTATGTAATGTTTTATCTAATTCTCTAAAATGATAAACTGAAAAGTTCCAATAAATTTAAAAAAAATGCAACCATTATTATAAATAATGTAATTATGTATTTTTTAAAGTTACAGGTCATTATAGTTAGTGTCAAAGGAATGGATTGCATAACATTATAGATTAGGATGTTATTGTTTAATAACCAGAGAGGTTAATATGTTATAAAGAAATATTTCTTTTTGGGAATATGTTAAATAGTATAAGAGAACTATATATAATTTATACTATGTTAATCCTACAGTTAATAAAAAGTATCCTAGAAAAAAGGACATGTTCATTAATGAAGTACATTCAAAATATCAACTAATAAAATTAAATAATTTATGTATTATTAAAATAATTAAATAAATTATAGTGTTTTTTACATCTTGATTTCCTCCATCGGTGTAAAAGTTCTTCTTCAAGAAGTATGGGTGGAAATAAAATGAAAACCTCATTTCTCTTTCATATGAAACACTTATAATGATAATTTTAAAATATTTATCATGATTTTTAAAAACACTAACTAATATTAAATTTACATATAAAAACATTTATAAAGTATCTTAATCCTCTTATATACATTAATATCTTAAGGGGTCCTAGGATACATTTGACCATGTCTTGAAAAAACAAATATCTCATCATACATGTTTTTTAAAATCCCATAATGTACTTTATCAAGTTTTTATAATTGATGTCTTAGTAAAAGGACATACAACCCTCTTCTTTTCTAAAATTATGTCTTTATTTTATTATCATGATATTTATATTTTTCTAAAAAATAAACCTTATTTGAAAAAATCAAGTCAACCCATATAATATTATATTATGGGAAACAAGTTTATGATAGTGTCTCAAATATATGTATTCAAAATATGGGATTGTTTACTAATTTCAATATCAATTGACATAGATTTCAATCAATATATACTAATTATGCATGGATAAAGGAAGAAAAGTAACTTGGAAATTTTTTGATTCTTTCTGGAGATGTAAGGGATCAACCTATAAGATTAGGGGGATTCCATCATTCAAATTAAGATTGGAATAACTGGTGATATATATTTTGATGGTAGAATTTTTTTATATTTAAATTACACAAAAAAATATTTTACTATTTATAAATATTAGAAAATAAATAGTTTTTTTTAATAATAATAATGATGTATTAAGGAATAATATGGGAAATATTGGTTAATAGATAGTAAAGAACATTTAATGGTTGATTTCGCAACATATATGGTTTCAAGAGTTATGATGTAGTTTTATTTTATTCAAGGATGATAATATGTTTAATAGAATTAATACTCTTGTGCATTTTTATGTGATCGGTGTTCCTTGGAAACATTTATTGAGTTTAAATGTATGTTTTAGGTATATGTATCCCTTAATATTGACTTTTTTTTAATGAAAATTTTATCTGATGATTAATTATTTTGTATAATTTGGATATAAAATGAAATTTAATTGCAACCATTATAGTAAATATGATATTTGATGTTGAGGTAATTGTTGTAATTGGGATAAAAGGTTTATTATATTTTGGTAACATTATATGATTAAGTTAAATGGAAATATTATTTTCACTAATATGGGTGTTTATTTTAGATATGGCGGTTGAATTATATTTAGAAACATATCTTATTTTATTATGGTTTTAGGGATATTTATGATATATATAGAAAATATTAAAATATTATGGATATTATAAGATTATATAAAATGAATTTTTGGTATTTGAAATTATGTGTGGTTATGATTTTTGAAGATAAATGTTAAATTGGTCTTAAAAGAATATGTGATCAAATCATTCATAATTTTGGGTTATGAACTTGAGTAGAAATATTTTGGAAGAGTTTTATGGTTAGTTGTTCATGAATGATCTAATATTAACTATGGGTGTTATTGTTGAGGTTTTAGATATTAAGGTATTATTTATTCATTTAAATGTTTAATAGTATTTAATACTATATTAACTTGTTCTAACCAATTTATGGTTTTGATTGGTGGTTAGAAATAGGAAAAATAAATTGTCTTTCCTTTTGGATCTTTTAATATTTTAAAAATAAATTTATGTTCTCAGGAATGAAAAAATTATCTCATGTATTCATTTGTTGGAGTAATAGAAGATATGTAAGTGGAAATTGATGGATTTTCTACTAAAGGATGAAATTTTGATAATGAAATTTGGAGAAACCATGTATATATATTTCATCATATTCTTTATCTTGGAAGTAAAAAACCTATCCACTCAAGTAGAGGGATCCTAAAATAAAAAAATAAAATCTTTTTAACTTTGTTTATGATGAATTTATTTTATTATATGTCCCTAACTAATTTATTATGTTGTGGTTATTGTCTTTCTCACAATCATATTTTTGATGACTCTATATTATTTTGTCGATGTTATTTTTCACCTCCATTTCCATATATTCAGTTCCAATTATTTTTCTTATTATGTGGGAACATAATTACGTGTTATTCCTGGTGGAATTCATATTTACATTATCCTATTTTAAAATAATTGATTTGTTATCCCTTTTTTATTATGTGGGTTTTCCAAAAATATATTTCTAAACGTAAATTTTTTCCCTTTCATGATCATTTGTTTTATCTTCCACACATTGGATTTTATTAAAAAATGTTTTCAAAACTTATTACTGGATAAGAGTTAAAATTGTGAGGAAAATATTTATTTCAGGTGGTATAATGTTACACCCCATGATTCTCAATTTATTTTATATAAAATATATATATTTGAGAGCATTTGTTATATGAAATACTAAGCTAAAATGAACCAGAATAAAATATAAAATATTATTATTTAAATATGTCTATTATGAACTAACTATTCATTTGGAGGTATGAATAGGAATACTATATTATGAAATATATGTCTAATTTTTTTCTATAATAACATTAATAATAAATATTACCTTTATTATCAATTTTTTGAAAATGAAGATAATCTGTTTTAAAGAAAATAGTTTTTTTCATAAAACAATTTTTTTGGGAAATATATTTTTATATTAACAGATTAAATTATTGACTATTGTTAGATTTTTATATTGAAAAAACTATATGATATATTTAATATAATGAATTATAATTTATTAAATTATAGTTATCATTAAGGGAATGAGAATAATGTCATTTTATGCTTCCATTATACATTTTCATAAAAAATGGTTTTATTTCATTTTGTGTGTGTATATTATTATTAATATATGTCAATTTTATAAATATTATCTAAAAGAAATTAAAATATTTTTTTAAATAATCATGTTATAATGATATTGTGATGATTTGTTTTGTATTTTTCTAAAATGACTGATTTTTTATTTAATGGTGTAAAATATTGGTTTTAGTAAAACAATCATTTATTTTCGTAAAATGATGTAATTTAAAAGAGTTAATATATTTAGAATTTGGTATTAAAGTAAAAAAATATTAATTTTATTAATAATAATATAAATAATTCCATATTAACAAAAATTATGATTTAATTTCATATAAGTCATTTTTATGGATAAAACAATATTTTTAAAATATATTTTTTTGTTGTGTTTTTCACACTTATATTAAAAATAATTTATGATAGTTATATTTATTGAATCATTGAAAATGGATTAATTTTTTATATTGTGAAGTTCTGGTATTTTAGTGATTTAAATTTCATTTTTGGTCATCATGAATGGTGACCACGTTAAAAATTGGTCAACATAGAAAAGGGTAAAACATTTTAATTAGAGTAATAAACTAAGTGATAAGCCTAAAAAGTTTTAACTTAATTTTTATTATATTATTTAATTTTAACCCTTATAACCTTATATTAAAACTTGGTTAGTTTTGGAGAAAATTTCACATTATTTAGACTTTATAATATAAAAAAATAATAAAAATTACATGTGTGCCACTCCCCTAACTTATAATAGGGCCTCTCATCCCTTACTCAAATATTATGAGCACAATATATGATCCCAAACCTTTTGAATCCTATACCCAACACCCATCCTTATATCCTAGAGGTATTTTTATTCCCAAAATATGAATCCTGGAAGACATAATTTTAAATCCAATTGGAGATATCTAAAGAGAAAGTATAAGTCCAAACCTAACTATTTCAAGATTATTTATTCTTCTAACTCCTTCAAATATTCTTCAAGAATGATGATATAAGGACATAATAATATTACATATACTTAAATTTTGTTATTATTATTATATTAAAATAATTTTTCTTATCTTTTTATAGCTTTCGTGAAATGATAACATTGCTCACGTGTACGAGTGGGCTACCACCTCCACGAACCAATAATTTTTATTTTTCATCACCAAATCACAGGGAAGGTTAGAATTAGGGACCAAATTAATATATGCGATATTTAGGACATAAATATAATTATATAAAATTATTATATTAATTATGTTCTTACCCATTCCTTCCATTTGAAATTTATAACATTTCTCGTGTCTAAGTATGGAATTCCACCTCCATGAAACAATGTGATTTATTTTTCCTAACCACTTCAAAAGGATGGTTTTATAAGTTAATTTATCATTTCAAATATGATAATTATAATATATTAAAAATTATTCATTTAATGGAATGACATGCCCTTTGACTATGGAAAACACACTAATGTGGTTTTGAGGATATAAAACCAAACAACCCCAAAACATCAAATGTGGAATTAACATTATTAGTAGCTACATAAAAATTTTAAAAAAATAAATTAAGGGAAAAATAATAAAGAAATTAAAATGAATTTGGTTATTAATCATATCTCAAAATAATATAATTTTATTATTCATGAGTTAGAGAACATATGAAGCTAGGCAGAACATAAAGTAAAGGATTTCTCATCTTAATTTCCTTTCTATGACCCTTATTCCACTTTCACTGCATATTTTATTTTTAATTATAATGAATAGTGATCTTAATATTTATTTTCCTATAATTATGAAAAATACTTTTGACCACTTCCTCCACACACAACACTGAATGTATACCAAAACGTGATATATTTAGATAATATATATATATATACATATATATATATATATATATATATATATATATATTCGTTGAAACATAGTAGTTAAATTTTCATGAATTGGTATGAGTAAAAAGATTCTTAAATATTTATAGAATAAATATAATAGATAATTTTAATATTAATATAAATTAATTAATTTTCCTAAAGTAACTAATAAGATTAGTTATTTTATAGAAAAAAAATCAAGAAAAAAATTTATGTGATATTCTTTTAATTTTTAAGAAACATATGATAATTTATAATAAATAATATTTCATATTATAATTTTTTAAAACCAATTCAGTTGGTAAATAGTATTATATAAGAATAATAATATTTAATATTTGAAAATTCAATTTCCTAATAAAAAATGTTTTCCATTCAATTGGATTATTTTATTTATAAATTGAATTTATAAATTTTAAAATTTTAATTTGACCAAATAAAATTTTTTTAGATTTATTATATAGTTATTACATTAAGATGATTTTTTTATATTTTTTAAAAATAATTAATATTTAGTTGAACAGTAAAAATTAATATTTTGCTAAAAATTATCACTTTTATAATATAATAATTTTTTTTAAGTTTATGAAACTATTTGGATATAAAAATATATATTCAATAAGTAATATAAAAAAGTTAAAAATAATATTTTTAATTTATAAAACACGTATTTAATAGTTTTTAAACTCAAGTAATATTTCACACTAAAAATTGTTTTTACGTACTTATATTAAAATTTTGAATTTATCACTTTAAGAAATTAAATATAAAAATTTATATAACACACCATCCGAACCCACTGAGTCTAAGACAGAGGGTAATAATACCTTATGCACACATCCCTCTATATAGGTGTTTGTTGACAAATAGTGGGTGTCTAAGTCCATCAGTGGGGAGACTACTCTCATTGTATCAAGTCAAAGCACAAATAAATAAAAATAATAATAATTAATATAATTATTATAGTATTTTTTGGAACTGGATAAATAAAAGGGAATACATGTCATACAGGTAATAAACAGATCCTAGAGTGGTAATCGAAAATTGAATAGTAAGTGAAAATAAATAAAGGAATAAAAAAGGGACCCTCTAGAGTCCATCTTTTCCCGATACCATCTACATGTTCCTCTACATATCCATTAACCAAAGGTACCTTACCCTATACTAAAACATTATCTATAAAGTCTATAGGTTTAGCAAAATTCCTTAGTAATGTGTGATAACCAAACTTAGTAGGACACCACCATACATCCTTAACTATTTTTAATTAAGTATAATATTTCTATTCCATTATAATAATTAATGTGTAACAAGAATAATAACTTACTATCCAAAAATGAGTGTTTATGCACTAACCAAGCCACCACAAACCAATATAAGTACCTACATCAGATCCTTACTAGACAGATAATGAGGGGAATATAGTAACAATCAAAACTAGCCATAGGTATAAAGAATTTTTTCTCGAGAGAATTATAGAATAATATATAAATAAAACTCAACATCCTCAGGCCACAAGTACGGTATGATTCTCAAAAATCAACTAAGAATCTAGGGTGATACTTTAAAATATACTAGGAATCGATTAACCTCATACTTGGAATCAATTTTCCATCGAGTGAATTCCCAACATGGATTTCCATGGAATTTTCATATCTCAGCCCTGTTATCAGGTGCATCTTCATCATCGTCTCAAGACACATGCTCTCCCCCTATAATAGAAAATCTTTTCAGGGTGGTCTAACTATTCTATTTACTAAGAATGATAACCCAATAAAGGTAACACACATAACATGAAAATACATACTAGGAAATCATATCATCACAATAAATAAATTAGTACCATACACAAAATGGATCAATATCAAACATAAATAATCTATAAAAAGTCATGGAATTAATTAACTTAATAGGTCTCATAGTTTATATACAAAAAAAAGCAATCACAATCATGAAAAGTTATTAGTTAGGCCAATACAAAATTTAAAACATGAAAACATGTGTAAACGAGTTCCCCAAAAAGTATTAATCTTCAGACATCATTGTTTTCAACATTAATGTCATGGATAAACCACCTTGTGTTGTTAGAAAGTTGGAGTGGAAACCTTTACATCCAAGAATACCTCTTCTTATGCCTTATTATTTTAATTTTCAATGCATCAATTATGAAGTTTCATTAAGGGTTCCTTGAACCAAATCCAATTATTTCATTTAAAAATAAATAAATATCATATGAGACGATACTTTATCTCTCCTAGATAATTTTAAAACTATAATTTTAGTCCAATTAATTTTCTAGAAAACTTCTCTTCGAGAATAATTATAAAACCACATTTGATAATATATATATCTCTAGATAAATCAGATATCATATATGGTAATTACTTATAATTATTATTTGAAAAAATAGTATAATTATCCTTGATACATTCCATAATTACCATTCGATAATATTTATTAAATTATATTAGGATAATTTGAATTATTAATCCCTTGATAACATATTTTAATTATCCTTCTATGATTTCTCATAATTATTTTTTGATAATTTTATTTTTAAAATATAATTTGATAATTACATGAAATTTTATTTTTGATATATCTTGATAATTATCATTTGGTAATCTTGAATAATTATCTTTTCATAATTTTTATTAATTAGCCTCTCATAATTTTATATAATTATCATTTGATAATTATTTATAATCATATTTTTGATCATTTTGTATAATTATCTTTTTAAAATTCTTTATTATTATATTTTAATAATACCATTTAATTATAATTTGATAATCAGTTTAAGAATTATACATTCATAATTTTAGTTCCATCATCATATATTAAGTTGAACAATTCTTCCATAATTTTCGATGGAAGGAAAATTGAATGAAAAAATTAAATATTAAAAAACCTATTTTCTTCCCCAAGCACGACGCACTGGGGGGTATCCATCCACACATGGATCTAGAAAAAATACCCAAATCTAATCAACATATATGAAACTATGTTTCACAAATGAGTTCCAATGTAACTCAAACTTAATCAAATCAACTATGAAAAAATATTGTATGTTCAATCTATTTTGGAGGCACCCACCGTGTATACATTCGGAATTTTATAACCCCAAATAAAAATTAAATTTTAATTTTAATTTTCAACCGAATCTGGAATACCAACTGTTTAAATTAATCTCATCAAGGCATTGAAAATTTAAATAGATTAAAAATATATATTTTCCACGATTTTGGATCAAACCCTGTAAAGAAATTGAGGGTTTTGACAGCGTTCTTTGAATAAGATGAAAGATAAAAGAAATAAACAATAAAATAAAAAAAAATAAAAGAAAATGGGTGTAAAAATTTCACCCTTACACATGGGCATGTTATTAAAGAAATAACCTCATATGTAAAAAGGTTATATCATACCTATTATAGAACCCAAATTCTAAATTTAATGATAGCCTTAGATTTTTCATCTAAAAATCCATTCAAGAGATATTATATTATTCCAAAAACACATTGTGTGCATGATATAATATATTTAATATTTTTATTACATCGACACTGAGGCTCTATGGGACTTGGAATTCCATTTTGACTTTTTTCCTAACTCCTAAAATATTCCTTCGAATAATACAAAGTGTTATAAGTAAAAAATAAAGTCTTTATATTAATAGGTATTTTACACTTACATAAATCCATAAAAACACAAGGGTGATTTTTATTGAAAATTTTAAATTTCATGTAAAAAATTGTAATCTATGAAAAAAGATGGGTTCATGGATTGGATATAATGGAAAATAATATAATTATCCCCCTATAATGACTTTTAATCGCTTATAACCATCTCTAGTGATCTTGTTTGAAAAAAAAAATCATTACAACGAGCTCAAACATCAGGATCTTGCTTCCACATATCCACCAGGATCCATCCACGCTACCATAGGATCTGAATAATTAGTAGCATATTCCCTCAAAGAACATTCTCAATTCGGTATATAATCTACACTAGATTCTCCTCATATGATGTATCTATCTCCAAATCCACATCCTCATAATCTATACCATTTGTAGGATCATCCATGTAACTCTGATGTGAAAATTTTAACACAACATGGATACATCGATAGTCTGAAAGATTATTTGGATGATATTACATTATCCAAATTCATTCTAAAATCATAAAGGGTCCAACAATGATTTTTTCCAACTTATACAACTTCTTGAAATGAAGATTCCCCAACCAAGGTGACACTGCTAATAATACAAGATTACCAATAGATAACTCTAATGTTCATCACCTTGTGTGTGTTTATGACCATTTCCTTCTCTATGTAGTGATCACCGTCTTATGAATCAACATCACTCTCTCAGAGGTCTCCTAAACCAAACTCATCCCCACAAATGATTTCTAACCTACCTCATGTTAGTAAAGTAGTGAATGACATGGGCTCCCATAATGTTCCAAATAAGTTTCCATCTAAATATAATCCTTGTAATTGTTGATATATGAAATATAAACCATGTCTAGGTGTCATGTAAATCACCAATAAATTTTAGGATGCAATATCATTACATATCCTTTAGTATGTGAATCATTTAATCTGATTATCCATCTATTTTAGGGTGCATCGTTGTACTCATTCTCAACTGGGTCCATAGGTATTTTTATAATCCATGGAAAAATAATGACTTGAAATTCACATATATGTTAAATAAAATTATTAATAGAACTCTATTTTATTATACAATCTTACATAAATATTGTATTCACATATCATCCTGTTGGTGTGTCTCTTGTATCGGTATAAAGTGAGAACCTTCATTGGACAATCACCTTGATAGCATCACGACTCCTCGGGGTCCTGGGTAACCCCATAAAAAAGTACATTATGAAATAAACCCACTTCCACATGGTCACTGGAAGTAGTTGGAGCATCCCACTAAGATGTTGGTTCTTGTTCTTTATCATCTTTTCGATAAGGTACTGGGAAACAAATCCTTCCATGTACCTCTTCATCAATGGACACTTTAAAGTTCTCAAAAATTCTTGGTACATCTCCATCACACCAATATGTACAACCCATCTAGAGGTATATAAATCTCTCATCACTACCCCTCAAAAAAAATTGTACCACTGATCTCTCATGTATCATGATCACATATTCATTTTCCAACAATAACTTGAGTATCATTTCACATCCAAATAACTATTTTCTTATCATACTCTAGGTAAGAATCCGGAATAGTCTTTACTTGATCTATTAGTAGGGAAGTGACCACCAAGGGAGCACAAGTCATTCATCCTGGGACTTCAGAAGAATCCATCCTCTAGTCATCCAACTAACTCATCAAGTGAAAATACTCCTCTAAAGTATCATCACCAAGCTCCTTCTCAATATACATCTTAAAAATAAGAGAATATATGTTGTTGTTACTTTTCCCTAGTGAATAATACATATAAAATAAAAATGTCTGCAAATACTAATACAAGCTACTCTACCTCATGTTCAGGCCCTATTGTGTGATGATATAACATATAATATTTTGGTTAATATAGAAAAAACCATATCATAGAAGATGTATTATCCCCCTAACTACTAATAATGAACCAAAACTACCAGCTTGATGTCATGAGTAGGGTAGTTCCACTCATGGGTAATAGATGACATGAACCACAGTCTATTACCTTCTCCCTATACATCAATAGTATTCTAAATCCAATTATTAATGCATTAAAGTATATGGTGTGTCCAATCCTTGGATTGGGTAGTATCAACACTAGAGTTGTAGTAAACCCCCTCTCTAACACAAGGAACGCCTCATCACAACTATCTATACACTAAAACATAACTATATTCCTCATCAGTGTATTCATGGGTGACGACAATAAAGAGATGTCCTGGATTATGTGAAATTAGTATTCTGGTAAACCTATAAATCTCATGATCCAAAACATCTTCCAAGGATGTTTACAAGAAATTACTTCCTCCACTTTACTTGGTTTAATGGATATACCTATTTCATATAAGACATTCCTAATGATCTTCACCCCCTAAATATATAAATCATACTCCAACATCTTATTGGAAAACATGTGTTCTCAAAGAATAATTAGGAGTATCTTGAGATGTCTTGTATACTCCACCAATGTCAATGAGAATATGAGTATATTTTCAACAAAACCCATTCTAAATGAGTTCAGATATGCTTAGAATATCTTTTTCATGAGATCCATGAACACTTCTATCTAATTCATTAGTCAAAATGTTATCACTAAGTACCCATACTGGTGCTATGATGTACATCTCTGATCATACTCTTCCCACCACTACAAGAGGTAAATACCATATTACTAAGAGGTCCACCTTCACGGGAACTAAAGTATAGGAGATAAGTGTTTCTCTACCATCCTAAAAAATCTTCTTGATGGTCAGATTCTTCCCCCAAACTTCCTGGTATTATGCCAATTTTAATCTCTAGACTTTCATCCTGATGTTTTGATGAAGTCTGGTCTTAAATTTCATAGCCCTATGAGGCTCATTCCTAGATAGAAGCAAAGTAAAATAGAGCATATTTGTAAAATATGCAATGTGATAAGACAACGTCATGGAACCCTACTATAGCTCCATGAAATCATGTGCTTGATCATGGTTCAGTGTATCTGGAAAGAATTATCCGAACCATATGTCCTTGAAGGAATCCCAAGTGATTCCCTTACATAGAGTATTATGAACCATGACTCGTCACCAATTTCTACAAGTTTCATTCAATATGAACACTTCCATCTCCACCATAATGTTTTTTAGCATCTTGACAAGATCAAATATTCCCTCAATGGTTTCCACCCAGTCATCAGGATCATATAGTCCCCCATATCCATAACTAAATATTGATGTATTTGGAAAATACGACCACCGACCTTGGTGGAATGACTCCTCACTAGGGTGGGACTACTACCTACACCATTGAAATAGGTTTGAGGATGTTCTCTATATAACCTTTTTTTCTCAGTTACTAGTACCACAAAACATCTACGATATGGAATCATAAATAAAAAAGAGTAACATTAGGAACTCAAAAAAATTATATCCATTATATGGTATCACCCAAAGGATTCCTAGGATTCTACCCATAACACAATCTACACCATTCCTAGCACTAACCCTGGTGTTTTTTCCTACACACTAGTCATATTCAAATACATAAAAAATACAATATTTTAGCATTTTTCTTAAAGGGTTGGGGCTAAAGCCTCATTTATTATTAAAAAAAAGTAGAGACCTATTTTAACTGAGTAGAGGGAGACCCATTACATAGCCCGAAGGCCTAGTGGGAATTTAGCACATTACATGGCCCGTAGGCCCAAATTTTTGGCCCAAGGCCCATTTTATGAACATTACTACTACAGTACACACCTACTACAGTAGTGCACTGTACCAACCACTTCTATAGTACTTTGTCACCGCTATAGTGCCCTACCGCCACTATAGTTCCCACCGTTTCTATAGTGCCACCACTTCTGTAGTACGCTATAGTACTTCTACAGTACCTATGCCCCATGGGTTTTGAACCCCCATTATTAGACCAGCTGATTAAGAATAATCGATATATATCACAACCACATGGAATACCAAAAAATCAGGAAACTATCTCAAAAATATTGTAAAATACATGGTATTTAATTTAAGAACAACTATTCAACACAAAAATATGTATATATATGGAATCTGGACTAATGTTCCTATTAATAATGCATGAAAACACCAAAAAGTCCAAAAAAATGGTAATAGAAATCAAACTAGTGGTAACTTAGAGTTCTGTTACACATGAACTTACTAGAAACCTAGAAATACCCATACCTGAGTCCCACATTGATATCTTCTTTATACCATGTCATGGGGTTGTAGAAAATAAAATAAGAAAACTAATTCTCGGATACCATTTTGCAACTCCCTGACTTGAACCATTGGTTTGAGCTAGAGGTTCACATGACCTCAAGCATTCCTCCCCATATGCAAGAGGTTTCTGACTAACAGTGAGGGTTTAAATTCTCATAGGGGAGATTATGAACTCAGTTTCAAGTCATAGATCAACAATATTAATAAATTAATAAATAATATTGTGTTCATAATATCTTGTTCACCTAAATATATAAAAAGGAATACATGTCAAATATGTAATAAACATCTCCCAAAGTGGTATTCTAATGTAGATTAATAAGTGAAGATAATTAAAATAATAAATTAGTAGGGTACTCTACAGCCTGTCCCAGTCCACTACCATCTCCATCCTCCTATGATAAGTCATTCAGCATAAGGCCATTTCCCTTCTCTATATCTCTAGTCATGAAATCTGTAAGCACAACGACATAACTGAGTAGTATGTGAGTATAAAACTCAGTAGGACACCACCAATCCTTCCTTAATCAAGTGAACTCAATTATAACTGAAGAAACATCTCATCCTTATCCCTTTGTCTTGGGAAGATATTGAGGTGCTACTGGCCTTTGGTGACATCCGCAAGACACTAAAGGCTAATAATAAATGTAAAGGGAATAAGAGAATATTAGGGGAATATTTTCACTAAATAAGTGAAAAACGAGCTATGAAAAGTTAACATCTATAAAAACTACATGATATATGAGTATAATGAAATATAACTCAAAAGTAAAACCAAACATCCAATAATATCATATTGATAATTGGTGTGAATGAAAACATCCAAAAAAGATAAGAAATGAAACTAGATCCAATAACACCAAAGTGGAAACATAATAAGAAACATTCGTACTAGAACCAATATCCAACTTCACATTCTATTCCATTGTATAAATATGAATCACTATAAAAATGATATACCTTTCCATTCATAGGGTTATAGTAGATGACATCCACAAATACACCAAAATTCTCAAGTAGAGGGGTATTTATAAACTCAGTTGGCATTCCCTAAAGACTTCCCAACACACTCCACAGAAATAGAAACTAGATAGAACATTTTATATGAAGCGGTTGAAAGATATATAAATAGTTTATACAAATCCATAAAGGAAAACCGTGTGTGATAAACCATATCCAATCATAAATCTCTTCAACTAATATTTGGGATTATCCTTTCGATTCCCTCACATAGCCCACCATGCATACACACAAGGTTTGTGTAACCATTTATTGTGGTACTTTACTAAAATACTTTATCCAAGTTTTTTGGGTGGTAATTCATGACCATATTCTATCCCATTTTAATGCACACCCACACAATTATTCCATATTCCATGATAACTTGTTTCTTATAAAATAATTCTTTGAAAAAATGTATCAAACAAATTTTTTCATCCAAACCACTCCATAATTTTAAAATCATCATTTTAAATTTATAAGAAAAAAAATTATCCAAAAATCAGCGAATTTTCAATGTTTCAAAAAAAGATAAACTCAATATGGTTTCCGACAAGAATCACATCATGTTTTTAGATAAAATCCAAAAAGATATTTAAATAAAACCAACATATAGTGTTCAAGATCGAGTAAATATGAGGGAGAATCCACATACCACTCAATGGGTGACAAAAATGAATAATATAGCTAAAAAATTCTAGATATGGTCACACAAATCCATCCATTTAAAATATCCAACCAATTTCATCAAGATCCATAATATGGAACATAGATCATTCCATTGTGGACTATATCAAACAATTCGGGTGAGATAAAATGATATGATCTATAGAGAGAGAGGTAGGAAGTTATGACTTACTAATGAATATAGATCTATAATTAACATTAACATTCCTAAATATTCCAATGTATTTAAGGGACTTTTGAACAAATCCTAGGTAAGGAGAGATGTTCAAGATGCTTGAATAATGGGGAAAATGTGGCTTTTGGGGTGTTAATCCATGTTAAAATCTAATTTTCAAATCATTAACTACACATCACATTGTTAGGCCACATGGTTTCTCAAACAATATACCAACCATGTGAATGATACTACCTCCAAAATAGATATCCACAAATTTTTCCCACACAGTTGGATAACCTTGTCCCAACCATGTGGTGCTTCTCTCTTAAGGCCCCACCATTACATGGTTATCTCGTATTGTTTTAAAACATTTTTGCATGCCATCATTTTACTACTATTCCCTCTTACACTATTTATCATGGGAATTATCATAGTTTAGAGAAAGCATTCTCCAATAATGTTAATATATAGTAACTACCTTATTAATGGTTTCCTATAGATAGTCAATGGTTTTTACTAATCATCCTCAAACCATGAACCACCAAAAATATTTCCAAGACACTATAAAGCTCTCTAAAAACTCTAAAAACATAACCTAATCATTATATAATCACAAAATACATAATAAAATAGTGAATTAACTAAAATATATGGTGTCATATTCTAACATCTATTGGTATTTACATCCTTAGAATAAAGGTGTCCAATGTTTCTTTAGAATATCTCAAGCCACTACTCTGGTGTTTCTTATTCAAGTTCTCATATCTTTTCTTAAATATTCCCATGCTTCCATAAAACTCATAATAAACTGATTATTTTCCATTTAGGAGCATCTCTATTCTATCAAAAATTTGTATCGACATGTCAATCAATATACTATCGATCTCTCCATCAATATGGACCCATAAAATTACATTGTTAAGATTAGGCGACCACTTCTTTAATTTAGATACATGAAACACATTATTAATAAAACTAAAACAGGTGGTACAGGCAATAAAAAATCCAAAACACTAACTTATTCATGTATCTCAAAAGAGACAATTTAAAGAGGATAAAAAAAATTTCACACCAAAATTAAAATTCCTTATCCATGGAGAGATTCTAAAAAAAATATCACCCACCTCAAAAGATAAGGGTCGATGATAATGATCCATATATTATTTATGAAAAATATGAGTTTTCTCTAATATATATTTGATCTTCTAAATAATATTTGTTGTCTCATGCACAAGGCTAGGTATTATAAGTGAAGTCTCAACTTCTTCCACCCAAAAAAAATTAGAGAAAAAAAATTAGGTCATGCAATGATTCAAAATGAGTCATACATATTGAGTATTGATAACTATTATTTTATAATAACACTACTAATGGTATGTGATCCTACCATGAGCCTACAAAATCCATCACACTATCTATAATCATGTCCTCTATTTTTTATATTATCCATTCATATTTTCTATCCATTTGATCATGATATTATTTTCTCATGGTAATCTTAGTTTTGAGGGATTAATATAAGGAATTCAAAATATATATATATAATCATGGGGTAACAGTCATCAAAAATCGAAACTGGTATGTTGAGAAACTTTACAAATTACCATATATATTTTTTTACAAGTATTCCATTATATTTTCTTCAAAAATTAAGATATAGTGGGATAAATTTGTGATCCAATCAATGATAAACCATATATAGTTGTGTTTTCACACTATTTTTTGTAAAACTATAAAAAAATATTTAGTTATCTACCCCTATTTCCATATAAGAATAGGTAAAGAATGTAACATACCAGCCGACCATTGGTTCTCCACCTTGACTTGATGATAGGTAAGGCATATCGAGGAAAATTCTACCACTTTTCTCTTCATACTAGTCCATAAAGGATCTACTCTCAAATCCTAGTACATTTTATAAATACAAAGTTGAATAGTAAATTTTGAATGGTGGTAGGAATTAAGGAGTTGTTCCTAGTAAGTTGTAGCAACCACAATCTATTCTCTAAAATACAGCATAAATTTATCATCTATAATTCATCCTTCAATGGTCTCCCCAAAAATTAATTTTGACCTCATGGATAGAAAATCTCGATTTGATTTATTGGCATCCCCTACCTAACTGAACAAATCAAGAAAAAAATTATGGAAATAAAACCAAAGCATGGTCTTTCTTAGCACAGTTTAGATGAAAATCATATATTACTGACGTTAGCTTCCATTAATTTGAAACATCATTAAACAATTTAATATATGAATTACTACTCTAATATTTAGTTTCATAATTCTCATGACTTGGTGTATATATCAAGTTTAAGTGATATATATATAGATATTTTTTCCATATTTTTTTCCTTAATTTCAAATAATTTTTTAAAAAATTTGGTTCAGGATTTTGGGATCCATATACATGGTATATTTTACATGAAAAATATAATGACACCAATTCATCTTATCATTGACTAAAATAACTAATTTTAAATAATTTTTTGGGGAGTTTTTATCATAAACCCATAACATTCATTATCCATTATCTATAACATGATTGTTTTTCATGATAACAAATCCCAACCCTAATCTTGATGCATCATAATAGACCATGTAGTCATTTCTTGAATCGGGAAACATTAGGATAAATGTAGATATAATTTAAACCATAAGCTATTTGAAGGATTTATAGAACTAATTATTCCATTAGAAAAGAACATTTTTCCTTTTCAAAACTATCATATGTGAGAAATTTCATGAAAAATCATGATCAAAGCATCTATAATATCCTACTAATCCAAGGAAACTATGTATCTCAAAAACATTATTCAGTAGATTCCAATAGATAATAACTTATATCATTTTAGGATCTATAGAAACACCACTTTAAGAGATGATGTAACCAGGGAAACATTTCTCTTCTATCCATAAATTAGACATTGAAAACATTTAACAAAGGTGACGTTCCCACATGATACCCAACACTATAGCCAACTATTTATCATGACCAACCATAGTACTAGAATAAATTATAATATCATTAATGAACACCAAAACATAAGAGTAAATAAACATATGAAATATCCGATTCATCTATTCTATAAACAATTTTGGTTCATTTTTTAAGGAAAAATGGAATTCCCACATACTCATAATGTCCATACGTTCTTCTGAAAGATTTTATCAGAATATCCTCCTTCTAAATTTGAAGTTGATGATATCCTAGTCATAAATCAATTTTAAAGAACTATTTATAGCCTCTTAGTTGATAAAATGGATCGTCAATATGGGGAAGAAGATACAAATTATTTATCTTAAATTATTTTATATTATGAAAATCCACACATATCCTAAGATTTTAATCCACCTATATTACATAAAGCACTGGTGTATCGCACATCAACATGCTCAGTTAAATGAACACTTTACTTACCAACTCATTGAATTGGCCCTTAAAATTAAAAAAAAAAATCAATAATTTAGATGTGAAATAGTACTAGACAGATATAAATCAAAAAAAATTAAAGCCCTTTTGTGAAGAAATCCTTAAAAAAATATCATGAAATACATTAGGATATTGGTCAATAATGGTTTGAAAATTGTTCTTTTTTGTTTTATAAATGGATTAGGAATTCATTTATACCAATTTATAAGAGATATTCCAAACCACTGATACCAAATAACATTCATTACTTTCATTCACATCATAATCTCATTTAAAGAGATATTTATTTCAATCAAAATATGTGAAACTAACCTAATGACCAAAATCGATAATGTGTGATTTAAAAGATGTCAACTAATAAATTTATAAAATAAGGTCATTGATATCCATCATAGGAACTGATAAGTACAAAACCAATTCAACCCTATCATTATTTATGGTACACATTGAACATATAAAGGCTCAATGCTCTCATTATAACATATCTGTTTGATGTTTAAAAACTGAAATCATCATTTCATTATATAAACATATATATTCAATAACATAAGAATAAATAAAATAGTGGGATCCACCTATATCAAATAAGGATTTCATAATGGTATGATTAAAAAAATATTGTCTCTCTCCATCGAAGGGTTGGGTTGATACTTCATGGTCAACTATTGATTATTATAAAATTGATTTCTTGCTCCTAATTGATAATTATTTCCTTACCAATATGGAATAGCCTAAGGATTCATGGTGTTCCTATAATCTCCTTGTCTCACTCAGTTCAGTGGACGAGAATTTTTCTGACTAGATTTCCCCATCTAATTATATGATGTTTGAGAAACATGAGATATATTTATAGAACCAGACTTCAGAGCACTATGATAATATAATTGGAGATTTCATGTCTGGTTGCAGTTATTACATGATCTTATGAGTTCCGTATAGTCTCTCTTCATTTCATCATGTTAACCACACTTAAATAACATAGGCTTACTCTTAGGTCATAGAGTAAAGTTAACTAATAAAATTGGATGATTATAATATGCTCCACCACTTTGGAATTAATTTCACCTCTTATGTTTATTTATAGTGTTTTACATCCAACATGTTACCATGGAGATAAACGTGGTTCCTCTAGCCAAATTTATGAAAAATAATTCTTTCAATTACATTTTCCTGATCTACCATCTTTGTATAATCCATAACGTAAATAAAAATTATCATAGAGAGAATCTATAAAAACATCCCAGAATCAAAGATTAATTCCTTCAAGGATGGACTAGAATAAACTTTTTGGGGTGAAGTGGACTAAGTTAATGAACTTAACTACATAATAAATCATAGATTGATTCTATTTCTTCATGAAGAAAACATATATTTTTCTCACAACCCTGAATGTGTGAGGATATAATTTCTTATTTAACAATTCTTAAAAGTCCTCCAATATAATACATTTTTTAATTTAGTTTCGACTATTATATCTCACCAGTGGACTCTAATATCCTTAAATATATATAGAGTAAATTTAATCATTAACTCAGCCATTGTAAAAAGGAAATGAAATATTTAATTTATTCAATTTATCTATTCCTTTTCTTTTCTTTTCTCATAATCCCCAAAAATGATAGTTGGATTCTATTTTAGAAACATTATTGAGTGATCCACTTATATAGGATCGTTTTTCGTATTTCCTCAATCAATGTATTGAAAAGAAAATATGATGCTTTGAACAATTTTTTGGTTCATCTATGGCTCAACTGAAACCATATTATTTATATAATCTTTTATTATGATGTATACCCAATTCCATTTTTATAATATTAAAAAAACACCACTTAGTCATCATTCACTAGATACTAAAGACATAGAAAATTTAATATCACACAATCATCAAGAATCACAAGAAGTAATGTCAAAATCCTAACAATATAAATTATTTAATCATTATTATAAATTATCAAATACACAATGAACAATGAATTCATAGTAGGATTTATCAATACTAATATAGGATATGATACACTCATAGGCTAACCCAAGATGATGAGATGATGAATACTATATAGGTGTCTTAGAACTCTTTTTTACCCGACTAAATAGTAAAATAAAGTTCAAAATAAGATATTTATCTATGTATTTTTATGTTATATATTTCAAGTGTAGACATTTCTATCTCTTTACTACCTTCCTAAAATAATGGATGGACCAACCAAGACTAATACCATTTGTAACATCCCACCCCCATATATTGTATTCGGAATAGATGGAGGTTATACTATCCTTGATGGATATTACAAAGATACATAGGGCATATTAAAATTTTCAAGGTCATAAGAGTACATTAGGGTAAGATTCTCTTTAATAAAGTAAAAAAACTTTCAAAACAAATTAATCATCTAAACTAAATAAATTATTCATGAGTATAAAGAAATATAAATCAAAATTAAAACTAACCATCCCAAAAAGATTAGATTTATAATAAAAAATAATGAAAACATCCATAAAGGTATAAAAATGAAACCAGACCCGAAGACACACAAGTGGAATCATCCCATGAAAAGGTGTTACTATCTACACACTCCAAATTCACATGTTAATCCACGGTATAAAGATGAATTAGTAGGTAAATTAGATACATTTACCTTCCCTATTTCCTAATAGATTACATTTTCCAATGCACTAGTATTTCCAAGTAGATGGTGAGTATAAAATTAGTATGCATTCGCTGAAGACTTCCCAACTCATTCCACTAGGACAATAACCAATTGAGACATATTATATAATGTATTTTAAAAATATGTAAACTATTTAGACCAATATATAAAGTAAATCCATAAGAGATAAACCTTAAATTATTATAAATATGTTTGTTTAATATTTGGTATATTCCTTTTTGTGTCGACACGCACCCAACTATGCACACATACAAGATTGGTGTTTACATTGATGGTGGTGCATTATGACCATACTCCATCCCACTTTTGATGGTGGTAATTCACGCCTATAGTCTGTACCATTTGAACACAAACCAACCCAATTATTTCAAATTCCATAATAATTCATTTCTCATAAAAAAATTCTTCCTTTGAAAAAAATTAATAAAAAAACCTTCTTGCATCAAAACCATTCCATACTTTTGAAATCTTATTTTCAAATTATAAGAAAAGAGGTTGTCCAAAAGAAAAACCATTTTCCGTGTTTCCAAAATAGATAATAAATATTTGTTCGTTAAATAATAAAACCATGTTTTAATATAACATCCAGTCAAATATATAAATAAAACCAAGACTTCCGGTTCTAGTTCAAGAGAAGATGAGAGATAAGACACCGACCTCTCAAAGGATGAAAAAAATGAAGAAAGAAACTGAAATCTTCTAGATTTTGGGATAATAAAACATTCCATTTAATAGATGAAATCAATTTCATCAAGATAGAAAACAAAGAAAATAGATTTATCTATAGATTACTATATCTAATGATAAAGGTGAGAGAGAAAAAAGAACATATAAATAGAGAGAGTAAATCATGACCTATAGATGAATATATATCTCCAATACACTTTGACTTGCTGAAATATGCCTCTAGACTGAATTAATCTATTATAGGTTCCTAGGTAGGTATAGGAGTTCAACAAAATCAATAAAATAAGGGTAAATAAGAGTTTTGGGGTCTTAATCAAGGTTAAAATATCATTTTTTAATTATTAATGACATGTCACATTGTTAAGATGCACAGTTTGTCAAAATGTGTGCTAAGCACATTCATGCTACATCATCATAAATTGAGATCTTCAGGGTTTTCCCATATGGTTTGACTAAATTCTCAAAAATAATGTAGCACTACTATCTTAATTCCACACCCTCACATAGTTGGATCACACAGTTTGAAAAACAAGCACTAATTGTTATTTTCCCTATGTTCCCACTTGAAATATTTTTCATGGTAATTAACATGAATTGAAAAAAAAATCCTACCCATTAACTCATATCCTCACTTTCACAATTTTCTAGATTTATATCATAGTTTCTAATAGACGGGGTCCTCCAAAAATGCATCAAAAGTACTCTAAACATCTCTAAAAACTCCAAAAACATTAACAAATAATTATATAAGCTCAAAACACATAATGAAAAGGTTAATTTCCTGAAATTGATGGTGTTAAAACTAGTTAATTACATGATAATAAAAATTTCATAATAATTATAAAAAAATATAATCCCAAAAAGATAATTCATGCACTAACTAAGCCACTATAAACCCCTTCGCGTACCTACATCAACTCCATGGTAGAAGGATAATGATGAGAACACAACAGTAATAAAAACTAGCAATTGGTCCAGGAAACCAATAGCTCAACAACTTCATGGAAATGTGTGTACATGAGACTTGTCTTTACCATGCTACAATTATGACATGCTACACCCAAATCAACTAAGTGTTAAGTATGCTACTTTTAAATGAAATAGTAATAAGTAAATCCAATACTTGTAATCTACCTATCATCAAGTGCATTCCCAATATAGTGTTACAAGGTATATTCATATAATCACATTGTTCTTAGGTTCAACATCTACATTATCACAAGTTACACACACTCCCCATCTAGGGGAAAATCATTTTATAATGGTCCAACTCTTCCATCTACTAAGAATGATACCTCGAATAAAGGTAATACACATAATGTGGTAGTAGATATAAGGCATCATATCAACTGAGACATAAAGTTCCATCAGACACACATGTGATCATTATAAAACATAAAAAAATAATCAATAAAAACTCATGTCATCAGATATTATAATATTATTCACATGCTACACACACATAAACATATGATCACAATCAAGCATAGTTATAAATTATGCCAACAAAAAATTATAACGGGAATCCTATGTAAATGATATCCCCATAAGGTAAGTATATTCCTACTTTAAAGTCAACTATGTTAGAATCATGGATAAATAACCTCTTTTGGTTTGAAATTTTTAGTGGAAACCTCTACATACATAAAAACCTCCTCCTGTACCTTATTATCATAATTATTTACACATCAATTCCCTTGTTTCGTCAAGGGTTACTAGAACCAAATCTAGTTATTTTATTTCAATAGAAATAAATAAGTAATGCAATGATACTTTCTATAACCTGAATAATTTCAAAATTATCATTTTAAGACAACACATGTGATAGAAATATTTCCCTCAACAATAATTATAAATTGATATTTCATGATATATCCGTAGATAAATATGAGATCATATATTTTAGTTCTTTATAATTATTCTTTTATAAAACTATATTATTATCCTTGATAATTTTTATAACGACCCCTTAATAATATTTATTACATTATCCATTAATAGTTTTTTATATTTATCACTTGATATTTTTTTAAATTATCCTTTTATAATTTCACATAATTTTATTTTGATAATTTTCATTATAAATTGTCCTTGGAAAATTAAATGTAATTATCTTTTCGTAATCCAAGATAATTACCAATTTTTAATCTCAAATAATTCTCTATTGATAATTCTTGATAATTCAATGTAATTTTTTTAAATTATCCTTTGGTAATTCAATGTAGTTATCATTTGATGATTATCTATAATTATCATTTTATAATTTCACATAATTATATTTTGATAGTTCATTGTTATTGACTTCTGATAATCTCATGTAGTTATCCTTTGATAATCTATTTAATAATTATCCTTTTTTAATTTATGTTTCATCACTATATATTAAGTTCATGTTTTTATTCCAATATTTAGAAAGGAAGGAATAAAGAAGATAAAAAATATAAAAAATATATTTTCATCCTCAATTGAAACACAAATGGGTATCCAACAACACCTTGATCTGGAAAAAAACAAATGTAGAATTATAGAGCTTAACCTATCTAACATAGAGGAGTTCCAAGGTCACTTTGACTCAATAAAATAAACCAATAATGAAGTCAGTATTTTTTGGCTATTTTAGAAACACCCACCCTATATACGTCTAGTATTTTAGAACCCAAACTTCAAATACCAATTTAATTTTTGTTTCAAACAAATATTGAACGTATAGTGTTTAAATTCATCTCATCAAGGCGTTGAAAATTTAGAAAAGGTCAAAATTATTGATTTTCCTTGATTTTAGATCATGACATGTGAAGAAATTGATGGTTTTTGGGGTATTCATTTAAGTAGAAGGAATAGAAAAGAAAAATATTGATAAAATAAAAAAGTAATAAACAAAAAAGGGTAAAACAATGTTACCCTTATTAACAAGAATGCACTTAAACCAGTCACCTGATGTGCATAAAGGTCATGTCGTGTGTATGGTAAAACTCGTATTACATATTTAATGGTGGTCTATTCTTTCTCATATAAAACATCATTGGGTATATATTCAATTATTCAAGAAAACTATTTATATGTGATATAATATATATAATATTTTTATTATATCAACATTAATGCTCTTTGAGCCCCACAATTATATTTTGACTTCTCACCAAACTCTAAACATATTAATTAAAATATTCAAAATTTATACAAGGAGAAACATATTATATTGATTAATAGAGATTTTACCCTTATTTAAATCTATAAAAACACATATTAGGGTGATTCTAATTGAATATACCATTGTAGGTATCTATAAAAATTAGTCTTCTACATTCCTTATAATGATTTAAATTATTCTTTGAGATGATTGATAGTTTTGAGGACTTGTTTTATTGATCTCTAGGTTCTATGGGGTTTTCCAGTGACCTTTTCTCACTAGATCCTACTTAGATTTTCACTTCCCTATAGTCTCTTAATTTGGGTAATGAGTTTTTGATTACCCATGGATTCAACTATTAATGATTACTTTTTAGGGTATAAAATTGAAAAGTGGGGATAATTATGACACAACCATGTCTATATTGAACTAAATAAATTTAATTTAATAATTATTTTGACTTTTTTGGAAATTTTTATGATTTTTATGTTCTATAATTATAGGTTAGAAATAGTTAACATTATGGACCATGTTTATCTTAGAGTTATAGGTGGAGTACAACTTATGTAAAAGTAACATTTATTCATATTGGGTACCCAATGAATTAAGTTCCCGAAAAATCCATTATTTTCTTATGTAATGTTATTGATTATTTCATGTCCTTAGATGTCACTTCATGATGACTCCTTATATTTTTTGGATTTATATAAATTTTGGGTGTGGATGTATAGGTAAAATCATGGTCGGAGACATTACGGTGTGATGAGTATCCTAATGAGTTATATGTTAATAAAGGTAAAAACATCATTATATATATAACATTATTTGAATAGATATGTATGTTTCACCAAAAAAATTAAAATTTCTCCCTTTTTAATATTTTGATAATGGTTGTCAGTTTCCTCATGGGGTTCAGATTTTCGTAGGTGAGGACACGCCATGTGGATTTTCAATGGAGGTGTTCCATACGGTTTAGAAGGACATGTCATGGTGGGATAGATCAGGTGATTTTTTTTTCTTTGTAGAATATATCAACAAACTTGTGACTAGGACAGTTTTTAAATAAAGAGTGTATTCAAGGGGTTCAATATCATGGTAAGTTGGGATTTGTAGTGAGGTGTTCTACCCATAATTTTAGAATTATAATTTCTTCTTATAACCTAATTCTATTTTAAGGGTTTCGTATATCCTCTCCACAATATATAGTTTTTTTAGATATGGGATATGTTGAGGTATATTCGTCATCCATTTCTTATGGAGTCCAAATAAATTTTCCTTGTATTTCAAGAATTTTGTGAAGGTATATCCATATTCTTATTTCATATTCTTCTCCTCATCACCCGACATCCTTTTTATATTGGTTTTCTTTTCCAACAAGAACCCTAATAGTTGGGATGGTGAATATATAGTTTGTGATGGGATTAATCATTGGGTTATGGTTTTCTAATAATTTTATGGACTGTTTCCATGGGAATGGGTGCATTCCCCATTGAAGTATAAATTTTTATTGTGATTTTGGTAAGAATTTTTGTAATTATTTTGTTCATAATTCCATGAAATGATTCAATATTCTGAATTATTTATCAATCATGATTTACATGTACATGTTACCCATGATGGGTTTAACAATTTTTTTATGTTTTATAAAATTAGAACAATGTCTTTTAAATTTTTTGGAGTTACTAATTTGTAAGAACGTATTTTTTTATTCAAATTGTGTATATATATATATATATTCAAATGTGACACATTCTAATGATTTTGGATATAAAAAATATAGGTTTTGGAGCTATGTTTATTTCAAAATAATGTGACACAAATTTCAATGACTTGTTTTAAATAAATTCGATGATTTGGATTATAATTGATTCCTCAAAGAGGTAAAACATTTTTCCATGTTGAACCTTGTATGGATTTTAATGGGTACTATAAAATTATTTTATATTTTGGATATAAATTCCATTTATAACTTGATTAAAATTATTAATTTGAGTGTTTGTAAATGATGGTTTAATAAAATTTAATACATGGTTTGTTTTAAAGGATTGTTTTAGGAGTTTTTAAACTTTTTTTATTTATTATTATATTGATGTTTTTTCAATACCCTTGTGTTATTCTTTTGATAGGATTTGAACTCTTTATAGGATTCTAATTGATGATTGTTATTTGATATAAGTATTATGTGAAAGGAGTTATTTGTTGAGTTTTTGTTGGAGGTGAGATGAGGTTTATTCTTTATGATTAAATGATTGATTAATGTGATGATAATATTTTTTTATTTACTACTAAACTCCACTTCAATTATTTTCTTAGAACCCAAGGTAACAATTTTAGGGATCTAGTTTAAGAATACTAAATTAGATTCAACATTTAATACTTCTATAGATAAACTTTTCTATGGCTAAGTGATTGTGACTTGTGATATTGATTTAGATATTTATATTATATAGAAAGACAAAATATCCCATTATTTGATTATAATTTTATATTTATAAGTTTGTATCATTTTATGTAAAAATAATTTGACAAGGGTAATTATTTTTTTTATATGATGGTATTATCTTAAGAATTCTCATTTCCCTTATTATTGTATACCATAGTTCATATATTATATTAGTGAAAAAAAATCATTTTTTTGACTTATGTGTTATATATATTGAAATTATTTACAACATTTTTTATATGACTTATTAATTTCTGATGTGATTTACATTTAAATTTATTTTAAATGGTTTTATTTTTTATGGTTTTCAAAATAGGTAAATTATTTGGTTTTGTTTTCATGAAATTAGAGGTCCTCCATTTAACATTATTAAATTTCCTTATTTTTTAAATTATGGATCCACCAATTATTGATAAAATGGGATTTTTAAAGAGATGACTAATTTAATATTTTGGTTTGTACTTGAGTTTTGAAATGATTTTTTTTCAATCTTGGTAGGGTTTCTTTTTTTTAAGTATTGTTTGACCTTATGGATTTCAAAAAGAGATAAATATATGATACTTTAATCTTTATACTTCTTATTTATAAATACATTTTTTATAATTTATGTGTAAAATTTAATTTATGAAAAACAATTTAAAATTATTTCATAAACTCTTTGGTCAAATCATACTGGTCCTTTTATGGTCATACCCTATATACAAACATATATGTGTGTATTCATCCCTTATGTTTTTATTTAGATTCTGTGGTTTTGTCCCATGATTGGGTGTTGATCGAGTAGTCCATCAATGTAAATTGTGGATGTTTTGACTGACTATGTGTCACATGGATGTTTTTAGATGTTATCTGAGGCACTTGGTTTATTTTTGGTTGTTTATATATTGGAAAATTCATTCACTTGACTTATTTATATTTTTTTATGTCATAAATAGATTTTTTATTGCATATAAATGTTGTATATTTATTTTTAAATTGATTTATTTTCCATCTGCCCGGTTTCATTCCATTATTTATTTGAACAACTTATTTAATATTCAATTTGGTCTATTATATGGATTCACCATGCCTAAATCTCAATGATATTTCCACTGCTCCTTTATTCTTATTTGAGGTAGAAAATATTTCCATTCGGTTTCAGTGTGTTTCCCTGATGCTATTTTTCAGTGTAGGTTGATCAAGAACACACCTCAGGCCATATGGAAGATTGATCAAACTTATATAGATGGTTTTCTTATGTTCCCTCTATACATGGTACAAAATTATTAGATATACATCTTTTTTACAACATTTTTAATTCACTTAGATATCCCAAAAATTACTCTATATTTTTTTATAAAATACTAATCACATTCATATGTTTATTTTATCTATTTATAGTGTGGTCGATTAGTGTGATATTTCAAGATGATTTTGACCTATATTATTTTTAAATATTATTTACCTTGTTTATTTTTTATTATCCCAATGTAATATTTTTAATTTCATATAGTATATTTATCCATTATATTTAATTTTAAATATTAATGAATAAAGGTATTATTGGTTTTTGTTACATTGTTTATTTCATTTATATTATAACTTATACATAAATATTATAAACATATATATTATAATGATATATTTCATATAGAAATTTATTGTTAATTAATTATTAGACATCATTTATATGATTGGTTTGTTTCCTTATGTAGCCTACTCATGAGGTGGTATATTCCTCCAGTTATTTAAGTTCAAAATAGATGAATTTTTTAAATTGAAAATTGAATTTAAAAATGTGATCCATAATTTAATTTGTTGGTGATAATTTCAATTTTTCAAAAAAACATGTAGTTTTAACCTGTAAAATTATTATGAAATAAATTTATAATTATAAATATGTAAATATTAGGACAATTAAATTTATAAAATACATAAATATTCTTTTATTTGAATGGTGCCACATTTAAAGATAATTTTTTCACAAATTCTATTTATAAGATATTTATAATATATAAAAGGTAATAATTATAGTAAAAATAGAAACAAATGGGTATTCTTATTAAATTTTTCATAGATGTTAAATTGGGGGTTAAAAAAGATATTTTTATCTTGTTTTCAAGTTATACATTTTTTGTTTGATCATGTTATTAAATATAAGTTGTTCAATTCATAATTTTAGTAAATAAGTATAATATTAATTTTTTAGGATAAAAATGGTTAGTATACTTAATAATATAATGGTACTCTTAATTTCTAAAATAAATTAATTTTCGATGTATCGTTAATGTGGAAATTTATATATGATTGTAATAATTATTATTCAGTTCATTATCTTGGTGGATTTAAAATGTATTATGAAGTAATGTTCTTTTATTGATGTTGGAGGATGAATCTTGAAATCATTTCAATTATATTTCATTTCCACACTAATCATAACATGAATTTTGATTATCAAATCTCCAAAGGAGTTATACCACTAAATATTACTCATATATAAATATGGGATTTGGTTTTCAAAAATTTCATGATTATGATACCTAAATATATATGGTTAAGGGATGAAATATTGGTGATCATAGAAAAACAAACTCAATTACCTCATAAAATTAGTATAAACTATTTTTTTATGAAATTTCATTGAGTAAAATAAATTATACATACTATAAATTTAGAAAGGCATATCATGAATGACTAATATTTTCAATTTACATATTTTTTCTATAGGAATATCTATGATGATATTGTCACTTATTTGAAATTTATTGTGGCATGTCATTCATTAAAAAAGGACAAAAAGTGTTTTTAATACTCATTTGTATATTCTCCATGACTATGTTCTTGAATTTATACATTAATGAAAAAAAATTATAAATTATTAAATTATACTATAATATTAGTTTTATTTCATTAAATAAATTGATCCCTCTAAAATTTAATGTATCATTTTTCATATGTATCCCTTATAAGATGGAAAAAACTATGTGAATGATTATTAGTTGGACAACGAATTGTGTATGTGATAATCAAAAAAATAAAATTAATAAATAAATTATTACAGATGGAACAATGATATACTAATTCATACGTGTATCATTGTAATTGATATAAGAAATCAAAAAATGGTGATAAATTCATACATAATTTTTATTCTCAGCTATGATGTTGGATATGGAGAAATTAATGAATGATTATGATGTAATATATTAATACTTAAAATTTATTTAAATGAATTTGGAGAGAGGCATATCACATTGATTTACTTTCTAAATATAAATCAATTCCTAATGTAATAAATTTCCCTAACCTATATCTCATACATATAATATTATAATATTTCTTTCATAAAATTCAAAAACCATCAACCAAAAATTTATATCCCTTGTTTAATTAGATGATTAGATACATACTATATCCTTTAAAATTGAATTAATAACTATTTTATTTACATATTCATAATTTTATCCAAGATCTCTTCATACTTATATCACATAAAGGGATATAGTTTGGATATACATAACAAAATGGGTAATCAAAAAAATTATAATGAAAAAATCAATATAATCATAGAGTTTTAAATCATAAAATTCGATAAGGATAACATGAAAATAAAAAATGGAATGACCATAAATCACATCATTAAAATATTTCCAAAGATAAAATATAATATAATGATACATAATATGTTGAATTATTAAAATGGAATGAACATAAATCACCTCTTGAAATTGAACATCAAATAACCTGAATAAAATATAATTCAACATATTATATATCTAATCGTTCATATAAAAACTATTTAAATTAAATTATATGTATAAACAAAACATGTTTCAATTAAATGAAATTGATATGAAACATCCTTACATCATTATTATCATTCTAATTGAGAAACCATGAAAGTTAGAATATGAGATGAATTTTTAAATCATATAGATCTCATGAAAAGTTATGATAATAAATATATTGGTCAATATATACTCCAAATAAAAGAAACAAGTTTTGAATACAGTTAATATCTCAATAATGGAAAATTAAGATAAAAAACCTTATATATTATCCTATTTAGTTGAACATTATCTAACCAAAATAATAAAAAATAACTATCGTAATAACGTATTTCCTAAAATTATTCATATGTATATGCCTTTAAAAAATAATTGATAATAATCTAGAATAAATATATTAGTGATTTAGAGTTAATGTTCATCAACCGATGTTATTTTCATCGATTGTTTATTTAGGACTAGTCTTGTAATAGTGGTGTTGATTCTTATTTATAGATTCAAATAAAATAATTAGGATATAATTATAGTTACCTTATTATATGTTTTATAATCATATATAGGTTTATACTTTTATTTTATAGGTATTTTATTCATGATTCATGGTGATGATGTTGGGGATGGACTTCATTCTAAAATTTCTAAAGAACAAATGGGTTGAATTATAATAATAAGATAAAAATTAATATAACCTTAAAATAACCAAGTAAAAAAATTATTTTCATATTAATGTATAATAACACTTGTTTTTTATATATATAATCATTCATGATATAAATATATATCACTATTCAAGTACATGGTTCAACTAACCCAAACAAGAACAAGTTATAACCCATGGGTGAATATGGTTAATATAGTGGTTCATTTGGCATAATATCCTTATTGAATAAGTATAATTATATTATTAATATGTTTATATGGTGTTAAACTATAATTTATGATATCTTTATAAACAATAAAAAAATACAAAAAACATAATATTCCATGTCAAATGAGGTGGTAGTCCACATGTTATGGTGGGTGACACATTCGCTTATATAGATAATAATTAAGGTATAAATTGTTTTACATATTAAAAATAATGGAAAAAATTAAATATAACATTTATTCATTAACCCCCCCCCCCCCATTTTTACTAGACTTATATTGTAGTTATGATAAATGGATCATGTCTCTTATGGTGGAAATAGTATGTACAAAAAAAGTAACATTTCAATTTTCTGAATGGGTGGGAGGAAGATTTTAAAATAGTTATATAATATACAAAATGAAAATAAAATATTTTTTCTACTATGATTTTATTATTTCAACATGGGTTTAATGGATTTTAAATAATTAAAATATGAAATAATTGAAAAGTAAAACAAAATGAGTAATTGAGAATTTTACCTTGGACATTGGAAGAGCTCCATTTCAAAAAGGATAAAGTTTTTTAGAGGTTGTATATTTAGAATACCCAAACCTCTAGGAGGTTGAAATAATTTTTTTAACTATTGGGGTATATTTTTTCTACATCTAAGAGGATTGGGTTTGGATGAGGTGGTGTGTGTTGATAGATCCTTATATAATGTAGAGGAATATAATTTTTTAAATATAAAAGGTAACATCAATATTAAATGGTAAAATGGTTCCAATAATGTAATATAATAGAGTTTAGTATAATTTGAGTTTAATTATTTCTCAAAAATATATTTTCAATAATATTCTAACTATATTACACTATGATTTTTCACTTTTACCATTTTGAGTTTTTATTGTGGTAAATAATTTTTACATATATATTTTAATTTGAATGACTAAAAATAAAATGTGACTTATTAAATATTTTGTAACCATATATTCCAAATATAAAATAAATTTTATCAAATAGAAAAATATTAGTGAAAAAAATTAATTTAAATAATAGCACATGTAATGTGTAAAAACCTATTATTTTAAAAAGTGTATTTTTAAGGTTAAAAATTATATAAAGAATAAAATTATCAATGTTGATGATTGTAATTAATTTAATTAGTTTATTTTTGTCAATATAAGAGTTATATGGATTAAAAATTATTCCAAAATAAAATAATACCTTGGAAAAACAAAATTAAAATTATAGGATGGAAACAGTTATGATTAGAATAACAGATTATTTTTGTTTCAAAATGTTAAACATGTTTTTTCTAAATTAAAAATATTATTTTTAAAGGAATTATTTTAATTTATATGTCTATATTTTTTATATATAAAAGTTTTCATAAACACTCATATCATTATTTTTATGAAAGTGTCATAAAAGTTATAGTATTTACAAAATTGGTATATTTCACTATTCAACCAAAAGTTTAACCTTCTCAGAAAAATCTCAAAAATTAATCATAAGATAATATTGATATTATAAATTTTAAAATGATATAAATATGTATATAATTAAATTTATAAATTTTATAAAAAAATTTAAATGAAAATAAAAAATATAGAGATAAATTGTATTTATTATAAAATGAATCTTTTAAGTGTTATTAATTTCATTTCATATAAATATCTAAATTAAATAATTTTTATATATTAGTTAATATATAATAGTATTTTAAGTGTTTTAAATTTAATTTATTTTGATAAAAAATAAAACAGATTAAATCCAGTCATTTCAGAATGAACAATCCTTTTTTAGTATTAAATCATATTAATTATTTATCCTCTAAATATAAGAATTTTTTGAGAAATTTTTTTTTGTTGACTATATGTTTTATTATTATTATAGTTTTTATAATAATATTTATATAATATGTTTCATTTAGTTTATATTTTGTGTTTCTTTTGAGAGTATCTAACAAACACATTAAGTTTATTTTAAGAAATAATATATTTTAAAATATATGGGAGTTATATTCACCACCTCATTAAATGAATTTCACATTCAAAATTTTAATTGTTAATTGTTAGTGAAAATGCTTATGTGTGTCTAAATAAGAATTATGAAATCATGATTTAATTTCTATAGATATATCAACCTCATAATAATAGATTCTATGGGATTCATCACTTCTTGCATAATAGGTAGGTATTGAGATTTTTATTTTTCTCAAAAAATTATACAAAAAAATGATTCTTTAGTTAGTTATTTGGGTTCCTTGATAATATCATCTCAAAGAATTATTTTCATTATATTATTATTAAAAAATTAATAAAAATAAAAGGGTTATGATGATATCCGATAAAAACGGTTTAAATGATCATATAAATATGAAATAGAAAACCTATGATGAATTCTCCAATGACACATTCTTTTCATCCAATGATACATTAAATTATGATAGGATATAATTTGATCAATCTATAACTCCTTCATTTTTATATAGGTTTTCTAATTACATAGTCTAATTGGTATATCAAACCTACTATTATGTTTATCTCAACTACTTAATAATGGTTTATAAAGATTATATGATGAACCAAAGCATATCCCCCTAAAGTATCTAGTCAAGTGTGAAGCTTTAGGCTTGCTCATCATGCATCAATTGAAGATTGAGTAGATACTCAACAATCCTTTTTTGGATGAATACCCCTAGGTGAATATGTGTGACATCTGTATCCAATTTATAGTATCTAATTAGAGATGTAATATCTAGGAAAGACACATAAACATTCTTTTAAACAAATTGCATGATATTATACAATACTTACACTTATCTCTTATTCATATCCCTAGGTTTTTAACTAATTTTCTCTAATAATAATCCCCACAAATAACTAAATCAATCCTCATAAATAACAAAAAACTAGCACTAATAGAAATTTATGATCCCTAAACCCGCACTCCTGGGTACTATTCTAAAAAATAATTTCAAAACACTAACTTTGAAATAATGTTAGAAGATCTGTGATAATTATATAATTATTTTATATTATTTTCAATTATTTAAACATTAAATATCAAAAATAAACACCCAATCCAAAAAAAATATAATGTTTTCTAAATATTTATACTTATCTCCATGTCATATGGAACAGAAACATAAGAAATTGTTATGCTAAACTTCTCAATAATGGAAATATTATAATCAGCTCATAAAGGGATAGATCATAATCATTTGAAAAAACATGATTAGGAGATATATATCATATTAAAAAGAACACATAACAGTGATAGTTGTCCAAAAGTCATGAAATAAGGACTTGTGATCTCAAATGAAAATACATATACCATAATAAAATTATGTGAGACAATAAAAAATTGCCACATGACATAATCATAGGCATATGTAATTATAGAATTTCATTGAAACATTTCATAAATTATAATTATTATTTAAACATTATTATATAAAATCTTTTGAACCAAGATACCCATATAACATCATGCAACAACATGAGACCAAAGATAACTAAAAACCGTTCAAAAAAAATATACTTCTGAAAAAATCTACAAGCATCTTATTCATAAAAAATTGAACTAAGAAACCCTCATCGCATTTTCCCAAAAATCCTTTTAAAAAAGCTACTTGAAACTCATTTACACAACAAAACTATGAAATAATGATTCATGCATTATACATAGAAAATATAATTGTGAAAAAATATACCCATATCACATTCAGACAAAATACATTTCAATAGAGATATCCACATCCCATACATGAAACATTTTGTCGTCACATGTGATATGAAATATTAAAAAACAATTAGAAGAGTATATATGTCCCCACCCATAATTAAAAATCATCCATATGATTACATTCTAGGATAACATGATAACATTAATATTGCTCACATTAATTCATTTACCTTTGTAAAATAGATCGTTTGATGAAAAATACCATATAACCTTACATAAGAAATCTTGAGAGAGAAAGTGAATTTGGGTATAAAAATAAATCCACAATGTCACATAAATAATATTAATGATGTTATTATATATTAAAATACATTTTCAAGATCATTGGAAAAATAACTTTGAAAAATAAGATGAAATTTTCGACTTTGAAATTCATGAAATCAACCATATATGTGATTTTATTAAAATACAGTGATCTTGATCAATAATTTTAAAAAATACCATTGAAAACCATAAAGTGTTTTAATAAGAAAAAATAAATTAAATAATTATTCATCTACAAATTTACATTGATAATTCATAAAAACATTGAATATGTTTTCTTTAAAAACATGAGAATTTAAAATCCAATTTAAAATAAATTTTTTTTTTAAATCAAATATTTAATTTTAAAAAATATAACAATATTTTATTTTCAAATATATATAAGTATGAATTAAAAACATTTATAAAACAATTTAAAACCTATAATGGAATATTGATAGGGATGAATTCTCATAACAGTGAAAGAAACCATAAAATATGTTTTATAAATTATATTTCACATATTAGTAATAATAAAAGTTATGGGTCCTATTAAAAAGTCATTTTAAATAATGTAAAAATGAAACACTCCAAATAATTTAATTTTTAAAATACTCGTTAATAGTTGAACCTTTTAAATGACATAAATATTATCTCAACAATATTTATAGTGAAATTTAAAAAAAACAATCATAAAAGGAAATATATTTTAAAATCTTAATATACCATTATTAAAATATTGCATCATAAAAATAGTAATAAAACTTCCTTTTGAAAAAAAGGAAAATGGAAATATAAAATCAACATGAGATAAAAAATAAATAGGTTTCCAAAAATGATCACATTGGTAGGAAAAGAAAATACAGATAAAAGAGGGAAACTGTTTTCAAAGAAGATGGGAATTATTTTTAACAATGTTATAATTTTATGAGAAATAAATTAATCAAGGTAAAATATTTTAATTAAAAAATTAAATTTTCCTTGAGAGAGAATGAATTATAGATTCATAATATAATATAAGAGAACTATATTGTAAAATGATTTCCTAATAAGAGTAATTATAACTCCAAAAAAGAAGTTGAGTTAAGAGAATTACCTTATGACATAAGAAATATGTTAATAGGAATCCCTTGAGGGAGAGAATAAAGTTCAAATTGAACATCAAATTATATGAATAAAATAAATGTAATGATATATGAAACATCTTAACTTGAACCAATGTATCCAAGTTGAAATTACACATGATCACATGAATGCCTCCTCATAAGTAAGACGGTACTGACTACTAGTGAGGGTCTAATTTAGATTATCGAGAGACTATACCTGATGTATAAGGTCATCGAGAAGGATAATAAATAATAATAACATGATATTGAAAAAATGATCAGAGTAAATGAGGAAAAATAAATATTTAATACCTAACATAAATAACTATCTTCGAGTGTGGTAAACCTTTCCAGAGTATATAAAATAGATAAAATAATGATTGTGGTTCCACCATATCTCATCACCATCTACTACTAGCTCTATGAATCACTGCCTAACCATCTACCATAGGGCCCTTCCTTTCTTTGGGAATCTCATTAAATCTTTATTCACATCGAAATACCAAAGTATGGTGTTAGTACTATACTTAGTGGGACACTACCAATGAATCCTTACTTGGTGTGTTCATGTATTAAAAGTTTATTCCACAATAATAATAAAATCAGGAATTATAAGAACACAATACAAAACTGATTGATAGTATACCAACCAAGACACCACCAAAACCCTCAATCATACCATCTTTGGATCCTTGCTGGAAATATAATCAAGGAATGCCTCAAGGAGTATGGAGTAGTGCATGGAACATGGAATCCATCTCTGAGTTGACCAACACATTTTGCTTGGAATATATCTCTAGATGTACCAATATATGGAACTCAGAATCCATATCTCAAAAAATTAGATTGTAACCAAACTGTCCCTTGTATGGAATCCTCATGGATTTGTGTGAATATGCACCCGATGTCATCTATCCCTCAAGTCTACCTTATCATGTGGAATCCTCTAGTAATGACTAGGGTACCTCAATGAGAATGATACTTAGAATCAAGGCTTCCTCCAATGCAGCCACAACACGACATCATGGATACATCATACCCTCACTATATCTCAGTTCCTTCATCGCCATCTTCATAAAATAACATACTCCTTCTATAAGGGATAAATATATCACTATGGTCTAACTTTCTAAAATAAAACTAACCACCACCAAGTCATGGTAACATACATGCAGAGTGATCACACAGGCATTCATAACTTAATATATCATCATGAGTATATATAATAAATATACCAATATGAAATAATAATCAAACATGGAAAAAGTTGTACCAATATAACTCATAGAATAAAAATAGTTCTCATGGGCTATACACACTCCCATATATAATCCCAATCAATCACTACATCAAATAATCGAACACATAAAATAAATATGGAAACAGGTGTAAATGAGATCCCAAGAGGTAAGGAACTTCATTCCTCAAAATTCATTTGTATCAAAAGTATAGATAAACCACCATATGTTGTTTTTTAGATGGACTGGAAACCTCTATAGTTAGGAACACCTATTCATAGACTTAATAATGTAAACGTTGACACGTCAATGCTCGAGGTTCATCAAGGGTTCCTATAACCAAAATCAGTAATTTTATTTCAATAAAAAATAAAATATCACATGAAATGATACATTATCTATCATGGATAATTTTCAAATTGTCATTAAAATGTCACAAGTGATTACATTTTCTCTCTCCTAAATAATTTCCAAATTATCATTTTTGTTAACACATGAACTCACAAAATTTTCGTCAAGAATTATTATCTTTTGATAATTATTATAAATTATCCTTGTATAATTTTATCTTGATAATTTATTTTAAATTATCATTTTATTATTAACTCTTCATAATTTCCCAAAAATTATCCTTTTATAATTTTTATTCATTAATTTATCATAAATTATCCTTTTGAATTTATCTTTTGATAATTTCTTATAAATTATCTTTTTATAATATTTTTTAATAATTTATCAAAAATTACCCTTCTATAATTATTTTTTGATAGTTTTTCATAAATTATCCTTTTAAAATTATATTTTGAAAATTTTTCATAAATTATCATTTTATAATTATCTTTTGATAATTTCTAATAAATTATCATCTTATAAATATATGTTGATAATTTATCATAATTTACCCATTATAATTTAGTCTAATTGTCATTTGATAATTTTCAAAAAATATCATAGTCTAAAATTGTAAAATTATTGTTTGTTAATTTTCCACAATTATCTATTTTTAAAATTGCGCAATTATCATTTGATAATTTTACAAAGTAAATTTTTTTAAAATTTCACAATTATTTTTTGATAATTTTCCACAATTATAATTGTTTAAAAGTTTACAATTATCATTTGATAATTTTTCAAAATAAATATAGTTTAAAAAAATTAATTATCATTTGATAATTTTCTAGAATTATCATTTTTTTAAATATAAAATTGGAAATTTATAATTTTCCATAATTATCATTATTTACACTTATTCATTTATCATTTTATTATATGCCACAGTAATCATTGTTTAAAATTTTAAAAATATCATTTGATAATTTTTCACATTTATCATTTTTAAAATTATACAATAATATTTGACAATTTTTCTATATTATCCATTGAAAATTCATTGAAATTATACCTTGATAATTTTGGGTTTATCATAGTTTATTTAAACTGACTAGTTTCTCATTAATTTCAGAATAAATGAATAACGTATGAGAAAAAAATAAAAAAAAAAGAAACAAACCTAAGGCCCTATGAGCAGGAGGCCTCATAAGGGTTCACCACTAGAGAAGAAGATCCCAAAAGATATAGAATTAATGAGTTTCATTGGCCACACAAAGATGAGGTTCATGATCTCCCAAACTCGACAAAATCATTCCACATCGAGCACTAAATAGTTCCACTATTTCAAAAACCCAAAAAATGTATCAATTAAATTCCTAAAATAATACACCAAATAAAATCCTCAATTCAACTAAAAATTAATTATGGGAGTATTAAATTTTCCACATTAAGGCATAGTTATCGAAATGATGAAAATGGTGATAAAACAGATGGTTTTGAAATCAATTAAGTCCATCAATGGTGTTTTTTCACTTTGGAAAAGAAACCAGGTATTAATATTTTTTAATAATTATTTTAATAATTAAATTCGTAATTATTTTACAAATAAATATGAAAAATCAATTTCTAGTGTGATGACCCAAACACCCAGTGCACATAATTTTTATGTCCCTCCTAGGGTGAACTCCATATCCCAGACCTAACGATGTTCTCAGGCTTCTCATACGACCCACCGTTTTTGAGATATTCTATTATTTTCACAAAAAAATATAATAAAAATATTAAATAAGTTATCCTCACATGCGATATGACAAAAAAATCTATGCACAAAATATTATGTCACGCCTTGGATAAACCCCTAATCCCACACATAACAATTCATTCAGATTTCTCATACAATTCATAGTTTGGTAAATATTAAAAAATTTAAGAAAAATATTATAAAAAATTAAATAACTTATCCTCATATGAAATATCTCCAAACATCCTATGTGGACAAATTTTTAACCCCTCTTAGGGTAAACAGTGCATCTTAGACCTAATGGTGGTTCCATATTTCTCATATGTTGCACTTTTGGAGAGATATTCAATTATTTTATATAAATTTAACATGTGTAATATAATATATTTTATATTTTTTTCCTCACCAATAAGGATCTACTACCTTATAATCTCTCTCTAAATTACCCTATAACTCTAAAATTATTCTATAGAATATTCCAAGATTCTAACTAGGATTATAACATTATTAAAATCTTTTCAATCATTTATTAATTGATTTTATTGAAAATTTACATTTTCACATAAAAATACTTACCAATTATTAAAAAAAAGGGTATTAATATCTTGATCACCCTTGTAAAGTATCTCTAGCAGTATTTCTTGAACAACACAGGCCACTGAGCTCAAACATCATACTTGAACTCCCACATCTCTTCATGCATCCATATATTCTACCACCGAAACTAGAATAGTGGTATCGTCTATCCTCAAAACACCTTTTCAATTTTATCTCTGACTTGCAATGGCTAATAATAGAATTCATCGGTCTCCATCTCAACATACTTGCATTCAATAACATGTGTAGAGTTAGGGATGTACGTTTGAAGCTGTGACACATGAAACATTTTCATCATACCTCGATAAAGATATGGGAGATCGAGATAGTATGCCACTTACTCTATCAAGTCGGTGATATCAAAGGTTCTAAAAAAATGAGGTGTTATCTTTAATTATTTACTCCAATTTCACTTCCCCAAATGAAGATTTACTCACAATAAAACCTTATTACACACAGTGAACTCTAATAGTTTCCTCAAATGGTCTTCATCAGAATATTTTTAGTTCTAAGTCGTTACCAAACTCTTCAAAATCATATTCACTATCTCTAAGGCCTCCTAAACCAAACCGAGCACACAAACACTACATCACCTACCTCATTCCAACAAGTGGTGATCAATATGGTCTCCTATACAGAGCCTTATAAAGTTCCATACAAGTCAAATATTAGTAAATTTTATTTAATGATAACTCAATCAATGTTGGGTGATCATTTCACGCTCCCTCAAAGTCGGGTATTCAAGCACAAAGCATACCCTCTAATATTTGCATAGTCTACTCAGACTATCTATCAGTTTGAGGGTGGTACGTTGTTGTTGCACCCCCAGTTTCAATTATAAGACCCTTTTTATATATTTTTTATATAATGTTATTGTGATTAGTTTTGGGAGGTTAAAATGAGTTTCTGCGTGCCTTGAGACTTTTCTAGTGGTTCATGGTCTGATTATGATTAGTAGAAACCATAAAGCACCTTCCATGAAACTGTGTAATTGAAACAGTTGGAACGAGGTTGGAACACGATTAGGAAAATAGTGTAGAGAAACCATGGTGTTACCCAATAGAAATTGTATAAGGATAGAGAGAAAGGAATATCACATTGAGCGAAATTTTTTTCTAACTATAAGATCCATCCATGTGAGGGGTCTTTAGAGGTAGTGGATCATATACAGTTACTATATGGTTTTCCTAACCATACTCTATAACCATGTACCATTAAAAATTAGATTCCATAATATTGGATCTAACTCGGTTTACCATATAAACCACTCATTTTCCTCTAAACAAATCATTACCTAAATTCCCTTTCCCCCCTAGGCTATGGTGACCATTCTTTTTTATATTTTAGTCATTCACATGTGAATAAAAGAGTTTTGGAGTCATAGATTCATCATTAAGAGATCATGTTTCTCCATTGCGTTATATTTATTATCCATACCTCTATTAGAATCATTGAGCTAATCTTTTGGGGATAGATTCATGTTTTGTGATGTCAATTGTGATGAGATATGTTTTTTTTATTAAAGGAAACAAGATCTAATGGATTTTTGGAGTATCAAGGTGAGGAGTTTTTTTGTCATTATTTGGTTTCTCTAATGGTTGTAATGTAAATGGATTCACCCTCAACTCTTATTGATTAGAACTAATTTTTTTATTTCAAATTGATTGAATTTAATAAATTTCATTGTGAAATTCATGTTTGATTCTTGGTGAAAACACTATTTAGTGATTGTTTTATTAAATTTTGAAAATGTATTTTTTTTGAAAATTTGTTTTGGTAAATTATTTTAAAATTTTTTTTAACTATGTTTTGGTTTTGATACGTGGAAATTTTTTGTAGAAATGTTTTCAATAAAAGAATTTTTTGTATTGACATACTTTGTAATGATTCAGTTTTTCATAGTTTTTAGAAATCATGGTTGGATTGAGTTCATATTCATTGGGGATGGATTAGGACGTGGAGTTTCCCCCATCAAAATGGGATAGATAAGGGCATGAAGTTTCCACCATCAAAATAGTTCATGAAGTGACACCTTGGTGAAAGGATGACTCACAAATCATAGATATAGGGAGTTATATGGTTAAGATGCATGTGTGGGTGTGTGGATATGTGGATCCTGGTATTATTTATGCCAAATGATTTTGATAAATGTTTTTAAATACATGTTTGTTTTATTTAAATAGAAATATAATAAGGTTTAGAAAAAAAATTGGATTGGAAACTGATATGTCTTCTTATAAGCTTCTTTAATTTTTTTTAAACTATTTTATATAAATGTTATAACATGTTCTATCCTAGTGTAATCAATAGGATAGTCATTGGGGAAATCATAAGGGGTTTTATACTCACCCCTTCTTGGTCACTTTGGTGAATTTGTAGATGTTTCATATCGAGAAAAAGGTAGTGAGGAGGTATCTCATTTATTTTTTGATGTATCATGATACCATGGACATGGATTATGGAGTTGGAGATTGGAGTAGGTTGGGAGTTGCTAAGTTGAGGCTTCTATGTTTTTAAGTTTTGTTGGTCATTGTTTCCATATTTTACTCTGATATTGTAGTTGGTTTGGTTTCAGTTTTATTTTTGAACTCATGAAACATATAGATATTTTATTGTTATGGTTATTCTGGATTATATGTTTTATTTTAAATGGTAAATCATCTCTCAATTGTTTAGAAAGACATGGGAATTTATTTCCATCCTTTCATGTATTGGGTATGTCACCTAAGGCCAGTAGAACCCATCACTTCTTAATAAAATGAGAAGGGGTAGGATGTTACAAATGGTATCAGTCATGGTTGATCCATCTTCCATTTTGGAAAAAATAGTATCAATTTGTTTGGTTCTGTAGTTGTAAATTCATTCTTCTTTAGTACTTGAGTTGGGTGGACATCAAAGACTATGATCATTTGAACATAAAATGTAGAGCATAAAAAGGTTTAGCTAACCAATTTATGTTTAATTTAAAGTTACTAGAGGGTTTGGGTACATATTTTTTAAGACACTCCTAGGAGATGTAGCCTCATTTTAGTGGGTTTAATCAATGATAATTGTGTAACATAAAACATTTTCATAGAGGTATAGATTGTTCTGTTACTATTAATAACCTCTATTTTTATTATATTATTTGGATCTAATGTATAAGGAATGGTATTGGAGAGTATTGTTCTAATTTGGATCCTATAGATCTATATATTTTGGTGGCAGTATAAACCTCAAGGTGAGGGCATAATTATTACTAACTATGTAACTCAATCGTGCCAATATCCAGTGAATCGAAGGAGGCCACATGCTTTTTTTGTAACTATATAAGCTAGGTCGCATGCCCATAGAGGGTTATATACCTCTTTGTAAAAGGATAATTATATGGGCTACACATGTATATTCATAGCATGCTTTTAGACCATGTGAGGGGGTTCCCTATAAAGTAGATGTTGCAAGGTTGGGGCATGGTTTGGTAAACCCTGTAGTTAAACCATGCAACCCCGATTTAAAATGGGAAATTACACTTTTTCCCCTATTATGTTTTAATACTCAATTCATATTTCTCCCCTTTTTTCTAGCGGTCGACTAGCCCAAGACCCCCTCCTCTTCTCCATCTTGATAATTTGATTCCTCCTCCATCTAAACTCTATTCTTTCCACCATCGGATTAATTTGTAATGCTAAGGGAAATCTATCAAATCCTCTACATTGTATATCTTGTTTACCTTTGAATATGTTGCCCTATTTTTGTGAGATTAATCACCCTATTTTTAATTATTTTCTTTTTTCTTTAAATTTTTCTTGTCCTAGATCGATGCATGGGTTGAAACTGGATGAAGAGAGCACTAAGAAACTAAGTTATGTGGGCTAGATTCTATCCCCCAGTATTCATTTAATTTATATAGTTCTTCATCATGCCTAAAGTTGGATCATTCCAATGACACCTCTCAAATTTATAATTAAATAAATAAATTTTTGTAATAGGCTTAGTATAACTCTAGTGACTTGTGAATGGTGTTGGAGGTTGGTCACCTTGATGTAAGCCACCCCATGGGTGTTCCCTTACTTAAAGTCCCAGTTTCCCCTTTGTTATAAATTTCTAATCACCCCTTTTAGGTGTGTTATCCTTGTAATTAAATATGTTTGGTTATGAATGGATCTAATGAATTGAATTACCATGAGTTAGTCTTGTTTTCATTCTGCCTTATTCTATATGTATTTTATCCAATTCCATATACCATGTGATATATTTCATAGTAGAAATACATAAGTTAAATGAATTATACAACTTTTTTTCAACATTATAAAATAAATTCATTGTTGTGATGGTATTTCAACCAGATAGTATAATCATACTTTCGTTCCAAGCTGGGAGAGATACAAGGGTCCCGACATAAGGATGCATTGTATGGGATCATCATACTTTATTGTTGGAACCAATTATGGTTGTGCATTCATCAGGATTGATTCTTGGATTTTCTTTATACCAACTTATTAGGTGGTAAACATACCCATGGGAGAGACTGGTTCCCCATGGGAGACACCATGGATCAGATCGTTGGTTATATGGGTACACTATTCCTCAAGTGATAATCAGTCCCTTACATGAGATACCAAGAACGGGAAAAGATTCTCATGATTACACCATGCCTAGACTGATACATATTATTCCTTATGGATTAACTCATAGAGAATCTATAGAGTGTAATATTTATAGTACTTTAGGTGTGATACTTGGGTTCCTTATATGGTTTCCCTTAGATGATTCTAGTATTTATAATGATTGAACTCTCTTGATGCCTTATATTAAATCCTTACTGTGATAACTGGATAAGATAGGGACACATCCCCCAAGACAAATCACATTCTTGAGGTCATTTCTATCATGATACCTTCTTTATGATTGACCCATGTACACTCCTAATTATCCTTGTGTATGTTTACCTTGTTTAAGACATTCATTATAGGACGAAGTAGGTAGTGTCAGTCATGTATCCATGGGGAACCCAAGATGATATACTTATTTTTTTATTTATTGCTTATCCTGCATTATTACTAGAAGACTTGTCATTTATATTCACATAATAGATTGATCTAAACATTGTTGGGGATGTCCTACAGAGTGTATCTCACAACCTACTCGGGCCATCTTTAGTACCAGAGAAAACATCATGAATTTTAGTATAGACAAAGGGAATTGTCTAGAATCTGATTCTTCAATTATGGTATTTTTATAGAGTAAGGGAGTAGAGGATCGATCTTATTGTTGAAATTATGGTAATATGAGCTTTTGGATTTTTTTTATTTTCATATATCATGTTGTATATGCCTCTTTCCCTAGTATTAAATTCCCATTATTTTTATATTACTACATGACATCATTATCATCATCACTTGTTATCTGTTCATTATTCAGCTTCCCCCTATAGTTCATTTCTATTGGATGGTTTACCATTATTGTTTTTCCTCTACTACATGTCTGATATTACTGCTCCCTCTTTATCTTGTTGACATATATACCATTGTGTTAAACTCTAACTCATGAGGTCATAGTCTTCCCAATGAAATCTCATTGGCCCTATATACTAGTCTAAAACCTCTGGCATATGGGGAGGTGTGATTTAGTTCATGTGGTTGACCATCTTGAGGCACCACTCAGTGGATCTCATGGCAGGATGCTATAAAGTGGTATTAGAGTGGTCATTTTCCTATTGTATTATTGTTTAGTTATTATCAATGAGACTATGATATATTGGAATTTTTAAAAGAGTATGTTCCTAATTATATCTAACCCACATAATGGGGAATCCCAAATTATATGGTATGTGTTATTTATATTATTATTTGCATTGTTATAGTTTACAGATTTCGTCGTTGGGTGATGCACATGTTGTTTGATGGTAAAATTATTGATATAATTATGATGTAATTTCTTTTACTTGGTCTTGATGAGATAGGTTAAAAACATCTAATGTATCATATTAGGTACTTCAATATTAATATGTTATTCATTATGCCACACCATATTTATATTACTGTGAGCATTTATTGTACTAAATAAGATTTTTATATGTTCTTTGTTATATATATATATATATATATATCATTGTGATAACATTTCATGTATAGATAACATAATTATAATTATTAATGTTCCTACATCAATCTAAATGGTCTTTTTCAGCATATATTGGTTATAACACATTAATTAACCAATTATGGCACATTTGATCCATGAGCTACTAGTTATATGGGTTGAAATGTTAGCTGATTTGATTGATTAATTCCAATTAAAATTTATGAGAAAAGTAATTATATTAATTGATAATGTTATCTCATTAGTAAAATTATTATACATGTTATGTTACACCTTATTAACAGACATACAGGTCAGATAAAAGTTACATTATGTACCAATTGAAATTTATAAAGAGTATGGGCCTTTAAAAATTCATAATTGGTGAGGCAATTAACTAAATTGATATTTCAATATCTATATAAATAATAATGAACATAAATAAAATTAATAATTTAAAACAAAATTTTTACCACTAAATGGGGTTCTAATTCAAATTTAAATGGGGGTTTCCTATGTACCTTTCAATTGACACTTCAAATACTATAACCTATATTATGTTGTATGAGACCTTGAAACTAATCTGAACATTATAGTGGGATGTAGGTTGTGCCTTCTGTGATCTTTTGTATCCTTTTTACCATGTATACCTAGATTTTGGAATAATATGATAGGTGTGTCTTATTATATAAGGGCTCATATCTTTTATCCATGTTATCTCTTTTACGATATATTGTTAAATCATATATGAGGAGTGATGTAATAAATTTTAGTGTTATGAAATCTAGATTTCCTCATGTTCTACCCAAGGTGGGTGGTTATGATCATTCTTTGAAGGTGGTGGTCCCTCATCTACCAGTATTACCTCTTGTAATTTTACCTAAATTACCTCCTATTGATCATCTACAGGGCGTCGATGCTCATTTCTATAATAGATTCCTACACCTCATGTAGTCCATTCAGGGGGATCCATTATCTGCCCCTACTATTACATAATTGACATGGGTGTTCCATTAGCAACATTCTCCCACCATCTCAAGGGATGGTGGAAATCAGGTTCTTGAGTCCTAACTAGAGGACGTCATATTTATCTTTTAGAATATGGATATACCTCCAAATTAGAGATTTGGTCTCTCTATATATATGATCTTTGACTTCTCTAATAATTGGTGGAATGTTATCTCTCATGTTGATCATCATTAGGGAATGTCCTAGGAAGACTTCTATACATCCTCCAACAATCAATTGTTTCTGTAGATGCTAAGAGCAGTCCACATCAGGGATTTTATGCATCTTCAATAGGATTTTATGCCTATGTAAGAATACTCAAATAATTTCACTGGTCATTTGTGATTTTATCTGATTCTAACCAGTGATAAGCTATTGAATATGATATAATTTTATTATGAGATTTTATATGTCATTTGATCATAGGTGAATGTGTTATGGTGGACCACTATGATATAGATAGTGAAATAGTCCCCCATTATAGAGTAAAACCATAGGGAATATGGAAATGTGAGCTATGGTGGTTCGTCATCTTAGTATGGTGATGGTTTATATGGTATCAAGAGGTGTCGTTTTGATGGTGTATGTGGGGAATGAACTAGAAAGATTCCATTCACTGATTAATATGGGGTGTGTCAACAGTTTGGGAGAATGGGTCATAAGAATCCCCAATGTATGAGGATCCCGATTGAGTGTCACGTTTGTGGTGGGATGGGTTATCTTTAGCACTTATATTGACATTTACCTCTAATATCGAGTTATTGGGGATCTATAAGGACATTTCATTTGGGGTACAGGATCCATACCTCCATGGAAGGTAAGGAGATGGTTTTTTACTGGATAATAATGATGAGGAGGTTGTCATGGATGAGGTATTCATGTTTCAGGGGTTCAACATCATCATATGATACCTTCTCATGGATGTCATATTGCATCTCAGTGATGCATTTCAGATCATATCTATGAGTTATAGTATACACCTTGGGCCAAGAATTTAGTTCCTTCTAAATTTAGAGGTACTATTATGGTAGCCTCTATATTAGTTTCTACCCAATTTGATATATGTTCATCACACTGTTTTAAATATTATATGATTATGGAATGTATGTTCCTTGAGATGGAGTACATATATGTCATTATAGATATTTACACCCCATTTGGAATTCAATTAGAGATTATACATCAATGTAAGGAATTCCCCCATGAGGTATGTGTGTACTATTTATTTTGTATTTTCTTTATCCTAGAATTACTAGGTTCTATATTATTCTCAAAATGGAATGTCTAGATATTTACTATTCCTATATTGATTTCTATTTTCGGAGTGTGTCATTCACATCACACAGGGGCAGTACATATATCCATAAGTGTGATTTAGATATTCATGTGAGTTGAGCTAGATCCATGTGTTATGGTCTAGGTGGAGTGACCACCCAGATGGATAGTCTCTTTATGAGAGATTAAAGAATACAGAATATAGAATTCCATCCTATTTTGGATTATTTTAGGTAAATTTTCCTTAATTATTTCTCTTTTTTCCCACATGTGAGAGATATGTAATTCACTAATGAAATAGTGTCAGGTGTGACACCAGTACTCATTCCCCTGGTAGTATGGAAAATATAGATATCTAGGAAATCAATAAATAGTTAGAGGATCTGGAGGGAAAGGGTTTCATCTGACGCATCACTTTTCCCTAGGGTTCACATGTACTTTAAACCAGTAATTTGGATCTTACCCTTAGGTTATTCATGGACTATAGATGGTTGAACCATTTTATTTTGAAGAACCAATATAAATTGCCTTGTATAGATGTCCACTTTAAGCTCTAAGGAGTGATGTGTTTCTATAAGATTGACTTGAGGTCACCCAACTATTAGGTTCATTTGGGAAAATCATAAATACCATCTATAGAATTATAAATAATGAACAACATTTAAGAATATATGGTTATGTGGTTCAGCCTTATGAATGCCCTATAAGTCTTTATGACTATGATGAATCAATTTTTCCACCCGTACATGGATTAATTTGAGGTAGTCTTCATAGAAGACATATTGGTGTGTTATCATACCATACATGAAAAAAAACATCATGAGATCATGTTGAATATAATGAGAGAGAATTAGCTATATACCATGCTCACCAAATTTTACTTCTAGATTGATAAGTTTCACTTCTTAGGTTATATAATTTCAAAGGTAGGCATAGTTGTAGACACAGCGAAGGTCATCATTGTGGTTTCCTATGAGAGGCCCAAGATTTTATTTTATATAAAAAGTTTCAGGGGATATCTAGATATTATATTCGATTCATTTAGAAGCTTTTAGGACTAGAAGAATTTCTCATGGTCTTAACTAAAAAGGGTGTGAAATTCATATGATTAAAAGCTTGTGAGATGGTATTTCAGGAGCTAAAGGGGATACTGACTTTAGTAGTGATCGTGATTCTTCGAGAGACAGGTATAAGCTGTATAGTCTATTATGATTATTCTGAAATTTTTCTTGGGGAAATTATGATACATGGTGATTAGGTTGCGGCATGTGGGCCCCACTAGCTGAGGTCTTATAATCTAAATTACCCTACACACAACCTTGATCAAGAAACCATGGTTTATTCCCCATGATGTTAGAGGTATTATATATTGGGAGGGTGGTTCATTGGTAACATATATAAAAAAAGTTCCAAATAAATCTCCACACAGTGGGACATGAATATCTGGCAGCACATGTGGGTATAATATCTATAGTAATTCGACATAAATATATCTTATACACCAAGGATGGGTAATATTGTGACTGATTCCCTAATCTAGAATACTCAAATATAATCCCTTCAGGAGGCTAATAATGAGTGTCATTTGATGTCATTTTTTTCAAAGATGCACCTGTAGGTTTAGGAATTTCATCGAAAAAAAATTCTAGCAGATTTGATAGTGACATCCTCCCTTCAAAAGCGAGTGAGGATGTGATAGCTATCAGATCATAAGGACCTCACCCAGAGGGAGATTGTATTAGTGAAAACCCACCACCTATATCGGATTTTTACAAGAATGATCCCCTACTCTGCCATGGGATTTTATAGTTACTAGGTAATATATGGGAATATTTTATACGGGCATCTCATGCCTTAGTTTTGGTAGATAACCCTGGGATTATAAATATATAACAATATGTACTCTATAATTTTTAATGTTCAGGTATGAAGTTATAGATTGCAGGATTCATCATGAGGTTTCCCACATATTAGTAGGTGAAGGTACGAATATAATGAATTATAAGACTTATACAGCCTCTATCCATTTTTGTGTGTAAATGGAACGATGCATCGTGGATTTCATGACGGGCCTACCGAGTTCCCCATGAGGTAGTGATGTAGTATGGGTGATCTTCAAAATGATGGCCAAGGTTTTACACTTTATACATATCCAATATTCTTCATGGTAATATAATTTGAGTATTTATATATAAGATATTTTGTGCCTCCACGATGTTCCCCATTCTATCATATCATACCAAGATGATCATTTTACCTCATGATTTTGGTTGAGATTGCATAAGGCACTAGGTTAACAGTTTCTATTGAGTATATTGTAGTGCACTTAGACTGACAGGTAGAAAAAGTGGATCATACGAGTATTGGGAAACATGATCTGAGCACAAATCCATTATTTTGTAGGTTCATGGGAGAAACATTTACCTCTCGTGTTTTTTCCAATTGAAATATCATTTAGGAAAAAATCTGATTGATCCTTTTGAGGACATTTATGGTAGGTCATTCCACTCACCTATATTGTAGTTAGAGGTAGGTTAGGCATCACTACTAGGTCTTCATCTCATTCCAGATACTCAATATAAAGTACATCTACTTTATAAGTGTATGACTATAGCTCAGTTTTGGAAGAATTTTTATATTGATCTTTGTCATTGACCTCTAGATTTTGAGGTGGAATAACGAGTCTTTCTATATGTATCACCTAGATTTGATAATAGACAAATTATAAGGCAATGAAATCTATCACCATAATATTTCAAGCCTTTTTTGATATTTGATAGATTTGGATCGGTATCATATTGGTTGCAATTACCTATATTGATAATGATCCATGAACGACATATACCATGTATCACAGCTTTATTGGTATCATGTTGACTCATCTCATTCGTTTGATCTAAAGGATATAAAGATAGAGGTGCATTCATCCTTTGAGGATTATCTGATACATATCATTGAAAACATCACAAAGGATATCTAAGGGAGGCCAGTTCCACTGGTCTGGGTGCGATGGAATCATAGCCATGTACAGGACAAGACCTCAGATTGGGAGGCTGACGTGCATGTTTAGTGGCTAGAATATTTATCAGGTGATGTCTTACCACACACATAAGGGAATATATTATATGGGTTTCTTTGAGGAGGGGAGTTTGTAATGTCTTTGCATTACATAGGGGTACAAACTCTTTTGGGACTATTTTAAACTACTAGTTTTATTATAATCATGGGATATAATTTCTAAGGAATGGTCTCTAAGACTTCATGGCTCGTTTGAATCCTAGAGACCTAGAAATTTAGGAGGAGAACAATGGAACATGGTTATCACATGGTTAGTGATAACCATGTTAGAATCCATTAAACATAAGTAGGTTTCACTGTATGTCTACAGTAGCTCGATCTAGGGAGCATTCCCAAGCAAGATTGCAGACCTCCTTGGTAGAGGCTAATTACATGGGTTTCACATGGTAATCTAGAGTATTCATCTAGCCCATACAAGGGGGGGTTCACTGTGTAGTATATGATGCATGGTTGGGGTAAGGTTTTTTCAACATTATTAGAAAACCATGTGACCCTAATTATAAATGGGGGATTACAATTTTTCCTTATTAAATGTTAATACCCCATTCCTTATTCCTCCTCTTTTTTCTAGTAGATGACACACTTGATCTCCCCTCCTCGTATCTATCTAGGTATTTTTATTCCTCCTCTATCTAAACTCTATTTCTTCCACCATTTGATGCTTTGGAAAGCTATGGGTAAGCTCTTGAATCCTCTTTCATTTATTATTAGTTTATCTTCCCATATGTTGTGCAATATTTTCTGTAATATTAATCCACCTATTTTCATGGTTTTTCTCTATTATTATAATATCACTCTTTATAGTTTGATTCATGGGTCTATATTAAATGAGGAGATAACTATAAATCTATTGTAGGTGTTTTGGCTTCTTTCCAAAAGTTTTCATTGAATTTATATGGTGTTTTTTTATGTATCATACTAATCCTTTTCAATGATTCCTCTCAAATGTGTAATTAATTTAATAACATGATGTACAATGCTTATTACACCTATAGTGACCTCATAATTATGTCAGATATTTTTCACCTCATCATGATCCACACCATTAATGTTCCCTTCCATAAAGTCCTAGTTTCCCCTTTGTTATAAATTGAGAATCACCCCTTATTGGTGTGTTTCCTTTATTAATAAATATATTGGGTTATAAAGGATTTAAGGAATTAAATGGTGATGAGTTAGGCCCTTGTGCCTTGTTCCTTAGGCTATATATCATGTACCCTATTCCAATACCATGTGATATACATCATAGTATAAATAAATGAATTAAATGAAGTGGAAAACATTTTTTATATCTCATAAATGCAATGCCTTGTTGTGATGGTGTGTGCTCTTAATAGTTAAATAATACATACATGCCAATATTAGAGAGATATAAGGGTCCTGACTTTAGGATTCATTGGACGGGATTATTGTGATTTCTTGAGAGATACTATATTGGTTGTATGTATTCTAGTAGTGATACATGGATTTTACTTGGATGGTCTCACCAGCCAGTTTACATACCCATGGGAGATACTGGTTCCCAATGGGTGACACCATGGATGGGATAATTGGAAAGATGGTTACACCATGCCTTGAGTGATACTCAGTACCCTATGTGAGATACCTAGAATGAGCTCATAGGGACATTATTACACTATGCCTAGTGTGATAATAGGGATTCCTTATGGATTTTATTGGACAGACTCTATGGTGTTCGGTATTTATAATTCTATTGGTGAGATAATAATGTTACTTATACAGTTATCCCTGTATGGGGATAGAATGCAACTTGATTAAATTCTAGTGATGTCTTATCTTAAATCCATATTGTGCCTACTGGTTATTTTATGGATGTGTCCTCGATGAAAAATAACATGCTTGGGGTTAGTCTATTCATGGTACATTATTTATGATTAACGAATGTACACACATTATCATCCTTATACATGTTCACCTTAGTTTAAAAATCCAACTCAAGATGTAGCACGTAGTGTCGGTCAGGTATCCTTAGGGAACGAAAGCCGATATGTTTATTTTTCGTAATTTATTTATTTGGTTACATTATTTTTGGAACACTGCTCAATTATATGCATGTACTTGATTGATGTAGACACTATTGATGGTGGACTACTGAGTGTATATCACACCCTACTCGAGACTCATTTGGAACCCAAGTAGTCTTCATGATTTCAGTTACCAAAAAATGGATATTTCTGGCTTCTAATTCTTGATTTATAGTATTAGGATGAAGTACTAGAGTAGGGGACTAAGCCTATTCTAGAGATTCTTTTAGATTATTTTTTATTTTTTTATTTTTTATAGAATGTGGTATATTCCTATTTCCCCTATATCTCATTTCCATCATTTTCATAGCTATATGACATCATGATCATCATCAGTTGTTATCTATTTATTATTCATCTTCTACCTATTGTTTATTTATCTTGGATGGATTATCATTTTTTATTTTTCCACTAATTCTTTTCTGACACTACTACTTTTATTGATTTTTATTTACTTGTATAACACTTTTGTAAACTTTAACTCTTGAGGGAATAGTCTCCCCATGGAAAATATCAGGGTCCTCCCTACTATTTTTTAGCTAATAGCATACAAGGAGGCTTGCTGGAGGCCATGTGGCTGACCATCCTCTAGCACCGCTCAGTGGCTCCAAGGGTAGGATGCTCAAAGACTATGACATACATTTATAGTAAGGAATTCCAACTAGGTTTTCAAAATTCATCTCGACTAATAATTTATGATTTCAAGAAGTTTTTATTTTAAAAAATAGATTACAATGATTTATTTTCCAAAATCATGGTGTAATTTTCAAAAATGGTTACAAAACAAGAATTTTAAAAAATTTGATATCCTTATTTTGATATGTGTAATGTGGTAAATTTGAAATTTATAAGCCTTAAGTTTTTAGAGAGTGATAATAAATGAAACAATATTTTAGCAATATAATATGGCGCCTAGTAGGTCTCATATATCAAACTAGAAGTATCAATTAAGAATATGGTTACACCTAAACCACATGTGAAATAACAGTTGATCCAAATCATTATTTGCGCTATTCAAAATATTGAGTTAGGACTACATCCAGATACTCCTTCTATGATAACTTTCTTTAATATTATAGATTTTAAAAATACTATGAATATAGTGATAATTGTAGAAGAATAAACTTCTATAAATTCATGTCGATGAAGAACGGTTTTCTTCAGGAGAACCGGTCATAACACTAACACTAATTGTAAGAGTAATAGGAACACAAATTATCAAGGGGTGGGGAACCACAAACAAGAACCAATGTATTAGTTAACTTTAATCCAATACTCAAAAGGTAATAAGGGATATTTCCAATGTGTTTCCTTAGATAAATGAAGTAGGATTGTATGGAACCACATATAGTTTTCGCAATTAAAACCATATGGGACATCTTTAGTGCTATTGTCACAATGCTCCAAGGTCAAGGGTTAGGGATGCATCTCATTATTATTAGGAATCATATACTTTAGCAATATGATTTTAGATAAATAGATCACATCAAAAAAATCTAATCATGAAATTGTATTCCTAATAATACCATGACTTCTCATCTAATGAAATATCATTTGGGTAATAAAGAGCAAGGTGTCGTGAGTAATAAATTGTATAGAGATGAAAAAGTGATCATAGATTATCAATAAAGACCATTAATAGTGGTAGATTAAATTCTTTTGAATCCTACCCTTATAAATTTTTTATTTTATATGGGTATATCCCATTTTTTTATTGCTCCTCATGAAGTTTATCTTCTTGGTTTTCATTTCAATATTATGCTATATGTTTTGAAACATCAAACACCTCTTGGTCAAAAATAATTTTGATCCGTTATGTAGAAATAATTATATATAACTATAGATAGGTCTAAGTTTATTTTGGATTTATATATTCTTGAAATTTATGTATATTAATTAATCCTAGTAATGTATTAGTTGAAAATTTTAAAAGATTTCATTGACGGTTATACCTAAAAGGATATTTTTACAGCTAATGTTGGCATTGACCATCTCTTTATATTAGATCAAAATGAAACGGCATGTGTTGTTGGATATTAGGCACCAATTATTGGAACTATCTCAGAACATTTGGTATCTTTGAACTTCACATTTGATTATGGTATCGATAATAGTGGTTTTCCAATTATTCTTGATCTTTTTCCTGATGTTTTATAGATAATTTCTTAGTTTTTTTACCAAAAATATAAGTGGAGTTTATGATTTATCTCTTACTAGGAACTAGTCCTATCTCACTTATGTATTATCATATGTAACTAAAACAATTAAGGTTATTTAAATACTAGTTAGATGATCTTGAAATAAAATGTTTCATTTGGCCTAGTACACTTTCATGGGAAGCATTATTTTTGTTTGTGAAAAATGTGGAATGAAATATTCATATTTTTGTGGATTCTCATAAGTTTAACCAAGTTATTATGAATAATTAGAATCCTTTTACATGAATTTATGACTTATTTGATCAATTTTTTTGATCCTAGTGGTTCTCTAAAACTGACATGTATTTTTGATATCACCAATTATAGGGTTGGAAGGAGGATATTTCGAATATATGTTTCGGGAGTTGATATATCCATTATGAGTATCTGTTAATTCTTTTTGGAAATATGACTACACCGTATCTATTTTTATGGAATTGATGAATTAGATATTTAAATGGTATCTAGATTCATTTTTGGTAGTTTTGTTGAGGATATACTAGTGTATTATAGGACAAATGCCAGGCATGAGAAACACATTGTGATATTTTTAGGTATCATGTGGGATCATCATCTATATGAAAAAAAGTTCAGAGTATGATTTTTAGATTTAATAGGTATGTTTATGTGGAAATATTATCTTTGATAAAGGATATTATACGAATCTAGAAAAGATGTATCTTGTGATCTCTTGGAAACCACCAATTAATGTCTTTCAAATACATAGTTTCTTTAGCTTGGATTGTTATTACAGATGTTTTTTCAGGACTTCTTATGAATAGAGTCAATATTGATAGATTTGAAATGGAATTGTGTTCCATTACAATGGAATAATGAATTTCATAAGTCTTTTTAAGATATTAACATTTCCTTACATTGGTAACAATCTTGATATTTCCAAAATCATGAAAAGGTAATGTAGTGTACTTTGATGTTTTGAAATCTAAGTTGGGGTGTGTTGTTATAAAGATAGATCATTTTGTATCTTATGGATCACAAAATTTACGGTTACATGAGAAGAAATACCCAACTCGTGATTTTTAATTAGCTGTTATGTTACATTCTTTGATAACATGGGATAATTACCTATTTAGTGAGAAATTTATGGTTTTTGTGGATCATAAGATCTTGAAACAAATTCTATCACAAAGGGATTTGAAAATGAGATAATGATGATATATAGAGTGCCTTCAAATTTTTAACCTTGACTTAATGTATACATCGGTTAAAGGGAATTTATTGGAGGATACATTATGATGGAATTCATATAATAACTCGGCTAAAGAATATTCAAATAAGTGGAAGCTGATTTTAGTTATTACAGACATACACAAAGATAGTACTAACTAGGGTGATGTTACAATTTTCTTTTTGGTTTCTTTTGTTCTGGATTTGGTTGAGAAGGTTAATGTGGAATAGGAATTTGATTCTAAATGTGTTTCTATGAGGCCAAAACTCAATGGTCAGGAGACCATTGAGAGATGTATTGTTGACATAGATTTAATATTGTGTTTTTTAGATCGATTGGTCATAAATACGGATTGTCATGAACAACACCTCTGTGCTTTCCATAATTTAATATTGGATGTTCATCCAGGATTTCTAAAGAGTTATAAGGAATTGAATGCATAGTTTTTGTTGGTTGTACTGAAAATGGAAGTTGAAGAGTTTGTTTTAGGTTGACTCAGCTATCAGCAAGTAAAGGAAGAGCACCAAATACCAGTAGGAATGTTATAGTATTTATTGATTCCCATCTGAGAATATGAGAATATATAGGGGGGTTTTGTGATATCCCCCCATGTAAAATTTAGAAACATGATTCCATATGTGTGATAATCAACCATCTCACGAATTCAACTCATTATATCCCTATTTTGGAATCTTATATGGTACAGGACGATTCCAATTTTTATATTCAATATGTTGTAAAGAGGCATAGTGTTCCAGTTTTGATAGAATCATTTTGAGATCCAAGTTTTACTTATCATTTTTATAAATCCTTAAAATAATAAATTGGTACTCATATGACTATGATCATGGGGTATCACCCTCAAATGGATGAAATTTATAAAAGGTCAATACAAACATTGGAGAACAATATCAGGGCTTTCATAATGGAGTTTTTTGGATCATTGGAGGAGAAAATTTTGTTAGTGGTTTCCTCTTACAATAAACATTATCATTTATCGATACATATGTCTTATTTTGAATCATTTTATGGGATTCCTTGGAATTATCCACATTGTTTTTTGGAATAGGTGAAAATTCACTAGTTGGACCAAGCCTTGTGCAAAATACAACATTGAATATTTAGTTGATATACAAATGAATATTAGAGGTTCAAAGTCATCCAATATCATATTTCAATCATCTTTGATGGTCTTTTTCATTCAATGTGATTGGTCATGTGTTCTTGAGAATCTCTTCATGCCTTAGGAATCATCTTTTTGAGAAACCAGTCAAGATATCTCTTTGATACATTGGCCCTTTTGAGATACTCGAACATTCTTGTGAGGTGGAATATCAGTTGGATTTTTCTCCAAAGATAAATTAAATTAAAAATGGGATTTGTGTATCTCAATTTAATAAGTATCAACCTAATCCTGACCATGATATTTGATGGGGTCATGTTGACCCAGAGCTAGATGCTACATTAGTTCATGTGCCAATGTGGATTATGGATAGGCGAGAGAATGTCCTACATGGTAAAATCATTGGTCTATTAAGGGTTTTATGTCATCATGGTTGGATTTAGTAAGAAATGTTTAGGTTTGAGAATGAAATGATAGAGAAATGGCCCAAATCCTTTCATTCCAATGGTGGTTTTCTATATTCTATGGATAGAAGGAAAAATGGTAGGGAGAATCTAGCACCCCCATTTTCTAGTACATGACCCTTTATTTATGTATTTTAAGTATATAATGTTATTGGGTTTTTTTTGGGATATTAATAGGTGTTTTTTATTATTTTTAGGATTTTATGGAGTTTCACAATTTGATCATGGTTAGTAGAAACTCTATAGAACCTCCTAGAAAATTATGCAACTAAAAGAATAAGAATATGGTAGGCTTTTGATTAAGTGCACGGTTTGGAAAAACTATGTAGAAGCATAGGAGAAACCATGCATGGTTGGATATAGGGGAGTAGAAAATTTATCATATAGTTTGTCTAACCTTCCAAGCCAACTATGCAACAGGGTTTTTAGAGGCAGTGGATCATGCACGATTAGCGTACAGTTTTCATAACAATGTTCCCTACCCATGTAGTATTAAAAATTAGATCCTAAAATCTTGTATTTAACATTTTTACCCCCATAAAACCCTAATTTTATCCCTAAAATGACATTTACCTACATTTTTCTACCTCACTAAGATATCGGTACCATTACCTTGGATTTGGGAGCACGTCTTAGGGAATTCAAAGAGTGATGGAGGCCCTAATTCATCATTAACTAATCATTATTCATCTTTTTACTTAGATTTATTCTTATCCCTCTCTTTTAATCATGGATCTAATCAATTGGTAATATATTCAATTTTTGTAAAGTAAATCATGACATGATATGATTATTTTGATTGAATCTAACAGGATCAATTTTTTTGGAGTTTCAATCCATGTTTTTTTATTTTTGTGTCATTCATTAGTTACACGTATGGTTGTGAGGTAGGTGGATTCACTCTTGGCCCCTATTCATTATAACCAAAAGGATTTATTTCAAATTGATTGAATTTATTGAATTGAATATTGAAATTAATATGCGATTATTGGTGGAAAATTACTTTAGTTATGGTTTTGTGAAATTTTTAAATTGGATAGTTTTGAAGAATGTGTTTTGGTTAATGATTTTAAAATGATGGTTTTAAAACTATGGTATAGTTTTGATACATGGAAAATGTTTTTATAAATTTTTTCAATAAAATAATTTTTTTATTAAAATTGATTGAAATTATTTTTTCATCATGGTTTTTGACATAAATTATTGATGTGTGTTCAAGTGAATTTGGAACAAATAAGGATGTGAATTTTTCCCCTCAAAAATTGGATAAATAAGGGTGTGAAGTTACCCCCATTGAAATGGTTCACTATGTGATGGATTCATAAAATTATGAATCAAATATTATGATTATGGAGATTCTTATGGTTTAAATGAATGTGTGGCTGTGTGGATATGTGGAACCACATATTGGGTATGCCATATGGTTTTCAGAAATGGTTTTAAATATTTTTTTCTTATTTTCATGGAAATATGTTTTGTTTTAGAAATATATTTTTGGTGTGAAACTATTTTGGATTATTATAGATGGATTTAAATTGCCTTAAACTATTTTATATAAATATTCTAACATATTCTATAATAATGGTGCAAGTTGGGATATCATTGGGAAAATCCAATTGAATTTTATATTTATCCACTTTTTAGGAACTTTGGTGCTTTCTGATATATTATATATTGAGACAATGTTAATGGCAAGGTATCTCATTTATTTAGTGATGTGTCATGAGACCATGGGAAGTTATTTTAGAGTTGAAGCATGGAGCAGGTTGGGAGTAGATGAGTTAAATTATTCTATGTCTTTGAGTATTATTGTTATTGGTTTCTGTATTGTACTTATATATTTTAGTTGGTTTTTATTTAATTTTATTTGTGTACTCAAGAATCATAAATAGGCTATATTATTATAGTTATACTATTTTTTGTTTTAATTTTAGAGGAATAATTGTTCCCAAATTCATTTTATACTCTTTGAAATATATTTTCTCCCATTAGTGTCTTGGTTATGTCACTTAAGTCTAGTAGTATCCATAACTTCTCAAGCCAATGAGAAGGGGTGGGACATTATAGCCGTGATTAATCTCATATATGACCCAATGGATTTCTGAAAGACTTTCCATAATTTTGTTGTAAAACATGTGTCTCTATCTAAAAAAATTATTAATAGAAATCCATAAAGTCATATGATTTCTCAAACATAGAGCTTTCCTAACACCTACACTAAGTGAGTCTTTCTGATCGATAAGAAGTGAGAAGACTTTTCTAACTAATCTAAAATCACCCAGATTGTTTCACGACACCTCAGGGTTCTTGGTAATCCCATAAAAAAATCCATTATGTCATCATACCACATCCATATAGGTATCAATAGTGGTTGTAACAAACCCCATGATGTTGGTTCCTGGCATTCACCCCCTGATAGGTAAGGCATTCGGAGATGAAACTAGAAATCATTCTCATAATCCATCGCCCCTAGAACTACTGCCTAATGTCATGATACATTTTTGTTGGAATAGGATGGTATTTATTTCTAGATGTATAGTAATTCTTCATTATCTATTCTTTGATGTAGGTAGGGACTATAAATTTCTTATGTACCAAGAACATGTCAACATTGTCCATCGACAATTAGGGTACTGGGTCACCACCATCTAGTTTTTCCCTCATTACATAAGACTCTAATATACATTTTGTTTAACCTTTTCCTAATCCAAAAGAAATGATTTCACTACCAATGGAGAAAAATTCATATAACCCTGGTCCTCTAAGGAATTCAACCTCCAATCAGCCAATAAGATCACTAAATATCATTGTTCTTATGAAGGCCTCTTACCATGATCTCATTCATCTTTTTTCTTATGGATAAGAGAATCCACAATGATGTTACCATTTCCTAAGTACATACATCATCCCAAAAACAAATTTCTATAAATACTAATACCAATTCATCAATCTAATATTCAGGTCCCTTTATGTGAAGATATTGAGAAGGATATTATGTTCCATATAAATAAAAAATATCTCAAGGAAGATATTGTGTGTTCAAAATTTCAGATCATGGACCATGGATTACTACTCTAAGTCATGTGTATGTTATTTCCACTAATTGGATCATATATGACTAGAACCATAGGATACTTCCTTCTCTCCCTATATTAGTACCACTCCTAGACCAACTCCTGATGCATCATAGAACATTCGAAAACCTATTCTAGGATTAGGGATTTTCAGTACTGTAGTTTTTTTAAATCTTATCTTTAGCTCATGAAAAGCCTCTTCACCCAAGTATGACCACTGTAACTTAACACAATTCTTTGTGGGTTCCACCATGGGTGCATATTTTTGGGGGAAGTTCAGGAAAAATCGTAGTCAATATCTTATAAAACCCAAAAAGATAATAATAATAATAACACATTCTAAGGATGCTTCCAAGACATGACTACCTCAAATATCATTTGGTATATAGATATTCCCATCTCAAACACCACATATCCTAGGAACTTCACCTATAGAATTCATAAGTCACACTTAGATAACTTGGCATAAAGACTATATTCTGGAATCATACTTGGGACTATCACTAGTTTCCTAGATTTTTTCTCTAGTTTTGGAAAGTAGATGAGGACATTATAGAAAAATGCTATGAAATTTTTTTTCATGTATGGTTGAATGATATTTTACATGAAGTCCATGAACATAGATAGTGAGTTCATCATTCCGAACGACATCAAACTGTACTCATACAGTTTATACCAACTTTGAAATAACATCTTCAGAATTTAATTTTTGCCTAAATATCTATTGGTAATAGCCCAATAGAATATCAATCTTATAGGAAAACTGGGATCCCTATATCTAATTGAGAACTTCATCAATCATAGTAAATGAATATTGGTTCTTCACTAACACCTAGTTAATTTTTTGGTAATCAATGCATAGTGGAAGACTACCATCCACCTTCTTGAAAAAAAACATAGGTGAACCCCTTGGTGAAGTATTCATCTTTATAAATACCTTACTCTCTGAGTCTCCTAGTATAATTTCATGGTCCTTCATTCCAGTTGGAATCATATGATATGAGGTATCAAAATTGTTCCACTCCAAGAATTATGTCAATATTATCTGAACGTTTTGTTCATTCATAGTCTTTACTAGGTCAAAGTCTCCCAAAAAAATTTCAACCCATTATTCAGCATTGTGAGGGCCTATGGTGCTCTGGATGAATGAATAATGTTGGAGATAAAAATCAAGTCATGTTTATCCATAGTTCTGAAATCTTATTCTAAGGTCCTAAATATGATAAATACTTATTATTAAAGTGAACCTATGGCTTAAAACATGGAGCAGGTGTGGGAGAAAGATCAACTAAATTCTCTTACATGTCCAGTGGTAATGTTGAAACCTCCTCCCTTGTGGAAGTATTCCAGCCGACTTCCCATGTAGTCCCATAACAATACATCTAGGAGACATCTTTCATAATGCGAAGTAACACACTTTATAAGACAATAAAATTCCTTTGGGTAAACCTTAATCAGTTTATGGGACAATACAAGGTTTCTTCTATGATTCTATGGGATCACATAAGGTTATTATAGGACTCTACCCTTAACCCAGGGTATACCCCACCTAGAAATAACCCTTTTTATCCCCTCTTGTTAGTCATTAAAATCATATATATACTAAGACAATATCATGATTAGTTTAACAAATAAAAGTCAATAAATATATATCACAATAGCATGGAAATAGATATATCACAAAAGGTTATACTTTCTTGGATAGACATCACAAATCAAGGAATTTAATTAATAACTACAATTTATCCCAATATCAAGTATATAGATTATCTACCTAAACCTAAGTGCCAATTAATGATTCTTGAATGCACATAAAATCAAATATATCACATATAAGCATCACTCACATCACTTGAGGTGAATTTAATCAACAAAAAAAACATAAATTCCCTACTTAATGGAAACTCATATGTCCACTATGTAGTGTAGGCCAGGCACTGATGCAGTTCACCCACTTGAGTCCCAATTTTCTATCTCATGTCTACCATAACCCATCCCAAGAAAATTAAAGAACAAGTTAGTGAATCCTGATGCTCTGATGCCATTTTGTAATATCCCTACTTGAACAACAAAGTCTGAGATTAAATTTTTCATGAACTCGTGTGTACCTACTTGTATTCAAGAGGGTCCAACTAGTAGTGAGGGTCTTAGTCTGACTGTGGGGACACTAAAAATTTGTTATCATGTCATCATGTAGGATAATATATAATAATAATAATATAATTAATAAATAATCATAGTAAATGAATAAAACTGATGATGAAATATGTAACATTAATAACTACCTCCAAATGTACTAATCATGTCTATATTATGTAAAAAAGATAAAATAAAAACTTTTGGTCCCCTAGATCTCAATCTCATCCACTTATATCAGGATTATCCATTTATCATCCATCTACCACAATGTCATTTTCCTTCACTGGGTCTCTTATAAAATCTGTAATTTCTAAAAATGGATGAGTACGGTGTGAGTATTGGACTCAATGGGAAACAACCAATGTTCCCTTAACTGGTGTTCTCATTTATTACAACGGTATTCTATAGTTATAAAAAATGTTGTAAATGTAAAAATAAAATTAGAAATTGAGTGGTAGTGTGATGACCAAGCCTCCACCTGGACCCCTAGTCACACCTACATTGGATCCATGCCAGAAAGATAATCATGGAATGTATTGAGTATGGAATAGTGCATGGAACAGATAATCTATATATAAATGGACCAATTCATGGAACTCAAGATCCATCTATGAATGAACCATAATATGGTTCATTACATCCTTCTCTCGACAAAGTCTATAATAACCAAGCCCACCCCTATATGGCTTTCTTATGGTGTTGTGTGAACCTTCAATTTGAATTATCTATTCCATAAGTTCAAATTATCGTGCAAAGTCCTCTAGTCGCAACTAGGATATACCAACATGAAATATACTTGGAATCAAGGAAACCACAAATGAATACCTATCTTCACACAATGTCTACCTCATACCCCACCTATTCCTAGGTCTTTCTTCACCATTGTCACAAAACAGCACACTCCCCCTCTGAGGGATAAATATGTCACGATGATCCACAAATCTCAAATACAACTATCAACAAACAAGTCATGGTACCATACATAAAGGGTGAGCACACAAGTGGGTATAACATAATATATCATCATGAGTATAATGGATAAACACAACAATATCTAATAATAATAAAAAATTGAAAAACCTATACGAATATCACTCATGGAATCACAACGGGTCTCATGGGATACACACACAAACCCACATGCGATATTAATCAATTATTTTGTTAAATAAGCAGAAAAGAAAATAAAATATGGAAACATATGTAAATAAGAGCCCAAGAGGTAGTGAACTTCCTACCATAAAATTTTTTGATGTCAAAGGCGAGGATAAACCACATGATGTTGTTCGACAGTTGGGGTGTAAACCTAAATAGTCAAGAATACATATTTACAACTTTATTAACATAAATGTTGAAACATCAGTGGTTGATGTTTAGTAAGGTTTCAAAGAACCAAAATTAGTTATTTTATTTAAAAAATAAATAAAATATTGCATGCAATGATAAATTCTTTCTCCTGGATAATTTCTGAATATTGATTACAATGTCACATGCAATGATATTTTCTCTCTCCTAGTTAATTTTCAAATTATAATTTAGGTCGATGCATGTGCTCACAATATTATCATATAGAATAATTATCTTTTGATAATACTTATAAATTATCCTTTTATAATTATCTCTTGATAATTTATTATGAATTACCCTTTAATATTTATCTCTGGATAATTTATCATAAACTATGTTTTTATAAATATCTTTTTATAATTTCTCAAAAAATATCCTTTTATAATTATATTTTGATAATTTCACATAAATTATCCTTTTGTAATTATTTTTGGGAATTTCTCATAAATTATACTTTTATATTTATCTTTTCATAATTTATTATAAATTATCCTTCTATAACTATCATTTCATAATTTTTCATAAATTATTATTTGATAATTATATTTTCATAATTTATCATAAATTTTCACTTTATAATTAACTTTTTACATTTTATCATAAATTATATTTTTATAATTATCATTTATTAATTTCTCATAAATTATCATTTTATAATTATATATTGATAATTTATTATAAATTTCCAATTATAATTTTGTTTAAATATCATATGATAATTTTCCTGAATTTTATACGTTTAAAATTATGAAATTATCATTTGATAATATTCAATAGTTGTTTTTTTAAAATTATAGAGTTATCATTTGAAAATATTCTAAAATTATCATTATTTTAAAATTCACAATTATTATTTGATAATTTTCTATAATTATCATTGTTAAAAAATATTCAATTAACTTTGGATACTTTTATACAATTATTAGGGTTTAAATTTGTTTAATTATCATTTGGTAATTTTACACATTTACCATTTCCCAAAAAGTTGAAATTTTCATTTTTTGAAATCTTGAAATTATCATTTAATAATTTCCAACAATTACCATTGTTTAAAATTTTGAAATTATTATTTGATATTTTTTCACAATTATATTTGCTAAATTTACACAATAATGATTGATAATTTGTATTAATTATCCTTTAACAATTCATTGTAAATAACACTTTTTAATTCTTAGTTTATCATATTTTATTTATATTAGACATTTTTTTATTAATTTTAGAATAAATGAGAAATTGATAAAATAAAATAATTAATTAATTAAACCCCCACCTATGGTACCACAAACATGAGGCCTCATATGGGTTCACCACTAATGAAAAGAATCTTAATAGATTAAGAATGAAGGAGTTTCATCAGTTATGTGTAGATGAGTTTTTGGGTCTCCTAGACTCAATGAAATCAACCAACATTGAACTCCAAATGATTTATCTATTTCAAGAACCCAAAAATCATACTAATTAAAAAAAATAAAACACCCAACTTAATCCTTGATTAAACACAAAATTAATTTCAGAGTCATTGATTTATCTTAATTAATGAATTTTAATAGGATTAACTAAAAATCATGATGAAATAGAAGGTTTTGAAATCAATTTATTCCATCAATGGGGGTTCTGGTTTTGGGTAGTGAAACCATGTTTTAAAAATTTTTAATAAAAATTTTAATAATTAAAGTCTTAATTATTATATAAAAAAATATTATAATTTTATTTTTATGTATTATTTTATGAAACAACCAACTTGCATAAAATTTATGTCCCGACTAGGGAGAACCTCACATATCAGACCTAATAGTGGTCACAGTTTTCTCATATGATACACTTTTTGAGTGATATTAAATTATTTAGAAAAAATATATTAAAAAATATTAAATTAGTTATAATTGGGTAAAATATAACCAAAAATATGGTACGCACAATTATTATGTCAGTTTTATTGTAAAATCATCATCTAAGACATAACGGTGGTCTTGTATTTCTCATATACCTAACTATTTGGAAGATATTCAATTATTTTGAGAAAAAAAATTAATAAAAAATTAAATAACTTATTCCCACATTATCCCTGACCAAAATTATGATGTGACAAAAATTTATACACATCCTAGGGTAAAGGCCATGTCCTTGATGTTATGGTGGTATTGGAAGTCTCATGTAGCACATAGTTTGGGAGATATTTAACTATTTTGGATAAATCACACCAAAATAATATAATGTTTTTAATGTTTTTATTCCATATGTGATGAGGTTATATAGTCCAATAATATCACACTAACTTAGATCCTAACTCTAAAATTATTCCAAGTAATATTTAAAGATACTAACTGGACTTTACCATTACCAGATGCCTTCAAAACTATAATTAATTAATTTTTAAAAAGAATTATATTTTCAAATAAAAAATATATATAAATTATTATCCAAGAGGGTTGTTATTATCATTAAAATTTTAGGATATTACCTTAAAATATATTTAATTTTTATTTTACACACTATAAAATTGAAATTTACTACATAAACGAAACACATCTTAAAGAACGAGAATTGAGATGAAACATTGTTACATCATCTTATCTTTAAAATTAAAACCCCCTGAAAGGATGAACATGTGATGGATTCTTAAATAACATATATTTAATGAAAATTTATAATAAATAAATTCCATGTAAAATATATATACTGAAAAATAAAAAAATGGTGAATACATGTCATATCTCAGTCATGTAGAATTTAGATGTAGAAACTCTTATCATTTATCTGTCTAAGTAGAACATGCTCTAACCTCTCATATAAAATAGAATAAATATCATAATAACTTGTTTTATAACATTATTCATAAATATAGTCTTTTATAAACATCGTTTATCATCATTTATTACAAATATATTAATTAGTTCAAGTTTATTTTCATCATCTTATGTCATTAGATTCAATTGTTTGTTTAGTACTTGTTAAATAATTTCTTTGTAAATTCTTGTATATAGATTCAAAGTTTGTAATTCTGATATCATTATAGGTAATTAAATAAATTTTTTGATTTATAATATTTTAATTTCACTTTCATAGTATTTTATTTATGAATCATGATGAAAGACATTGTGATGATTCTATTTCAATAATTAACAATGAATAAAAGGGTGGAACAAAAATAAAAAAAGTTAAGTATAACTATGAAATTAAAAAATACATAAATAAAAAAATAATTCCACATTAATTTATATTTATAGAAGTAGATAATTTTCTATAGTCATAAATGATTTAAATTCATATCATTGTTCAAGTTATTGGTTAATTTAACCTAGAGAAGAAGAAATTATAATCTATGGGTGAGTGTGGATACAGATTTGATTATTTTGGTATAAGATAATTATTATAGAAGATCAATTATAATATTTACATTTTTTATGGTGGTTAATAATATTTTAATATATTTTAAAAAATGTTAAATTATTAAATGAAAAATTAAATATGAAATAATAATGGAATCAATAGTCTGCACGTACACACATGTGAAAAGTTCATTTCCATATAATGTAAAGGGGGTATGAATTTATTTTTTTCATAATATATTAATGATTAATTTATAATATTTATTCATTAAATACCTTATTTAAACCATTATTGTATGGTTGTTATGAAGAATGCATCACATCGCTATTGGAGGTTACAGTATGCACGTAACATAAGCTACATTTTTTTGTTTCAAATTGCCTATAGGAAGGTAAAAAATAATTATCCTATAAATATAATAATATTTCAATAAAATTATGATATTTATTTAATTATTTAAACTTATTTTTATTGGATATATTGTAGTTATAATATGAAATTAATAAAAATAATAATAAAAATGGAGTAATTGATAATATTACCTTACTCCTTGGAAGAGCTCCATTGAAAAAGGGATTAATTCATTGAAAGGTGGAAGTTTCAGAATATTGTATCCTACAAGAAATGTATAGTGGTATCAAAGTGTTATTTGGGATGAATTTGTGTGGATAAATACAGCTTGGGGTGAGGATATGTTGGTTGTTTATTTCTCATTTTAAAATGGAGGGGAGTGGAAATTTGTAAATATAAAATGTAAAGTCACTATTTAAAGTCCAAATGAATCCAATAATGTGTAACAATGGAGTTGGTGAATATTTATGTTTGGGAAATCATAAAACATATATTTTCAAACATTTTTTTATTAATTTTATTCTTAAATGTCACAGTTATACCATATTTTTTTTCCATGGTAATAATTTTCTATCTAAGTAATTTACATTTAATTTCTAAATATAAAATGTGAATTATTACATCATTTTGAACCTCATATTTATTAATATTAAATATATGTTATTAAATTAAAATTTTATGTGTATACCAAATGAATTTTAATATAATTTATTGTAATGTAAATAAATCTATTTTAATAAAATTTAATTGGTATACTTAAAATCAATGCATATGATAAAATTATCAATGTTGTGGATTTATATTAAATTAACTAGTTTATATTTAACCAAATAAGATTTATATGGCTCTTAAATAAATATAACATATAATTAAACATTGTAAAGAGATAATTAAATGAAAAGGATTAAAAAGTGTTTTTTTAATAAAATTTTACTTATCTTTCAAAATAACAAATATGGGTTTTATAAAATAAACATTGTATTTTAAAATTAATTATTTAAATTTTTAAATATATAGATATTTTTTATTGACAAAATTTTCTTTAAAAAAATTCATTCCTATATGTTGGTAATGTCAAAAGAGTTACTATATTTTCAAAATCGGTATTTTTCAATATTTACTCAAAATTTAACATTTTAAAAAATTCAAAACTTCATATTATGGTAAGTTTGAAATTATAGATTAAAAATGAAATTTATTTTATATAATTGATATTATAATGCATATAAATTTATTTTTTGAATTGAAAATATAAAATATAAAAAACACTATTTTTATTGAAAAATGAGTTTTTTATGTGTTGTTAATATAATTTTAAATGAATTTATAATTTAAATATAATTAAAAAAATTAATATTTAATATTATTTTAAATTTATTTAATTAAATTTATTATATTAAAATACACAACACTATAAGATTTTTTTTATATTGAACAACAATTTTTTGATAATAAATCAAATTAATTATTTATCCTTTAAATATAAGAAATTTTAATTGAGTAAAATATTTCTCTCTATGTGAGAATATATTATTATTATAATTTTCTTAATAATATTCATATAATATATTTTCCTCATTTTTGTTTGGTGTTTCATGTGAGAGAAACTATCAAACAAACAATATTTATTTAAATGAAAGTCATATTGAAAATATTGGGATATTAAATTATACTCCCTTAAATAATTTTTTTAAATTATTACACATATGTAAAAATATAGAGGGATTTTTAAAATATTGTATGAACATCATGATATAATTTATACATATATAATGACCTCAAAATAATATAAATTATGTGACTCAACATTTCCAACATAATAGGAATGTATTGAGAATTTCATTTCTCACAAAATTTTGTGAAAAAAATTATTCCATAGTTATTGGAGTTTTAAGGACAATCCTTTCACATAGTTATTTTCATGATCCAATTTCCAAAAATATAGTAAAACATAAATGGCTATGATAATATCCAATAATTTTAGTGCACATGATGATACAAATATTAATTCTCAGGCCTATTATGCCTTCTCCAATGTCACCTTCATTTAAACATGTGATTTCGTTGGTTCATTTGTGATATAATTATATTAATCTATAATAACTTATGTTTATCCTTAGTTTTACAAGGTCATATTACTATTAATTTCTCTAACTTACTAAAAATATGTGCTCAATCATTCATAATGGTTCATAAAGTGTATATGATTTACCATTGCATATCCCCGGAGAGTGTCTAACTAGGTGTGTAGTTATAAGCCCACTCATCATCCACCTAGTGAATATCGAGTTTGAAAAAAACTATCCTTTTCATGGTTGATTACCTTTAGGTGCATATTTTTCAAAATAGTATCTTATTTCCAATATCTAGACATGGGTTGAATTAATAGGGGGTCTACATTTACATATCTTTCTATAATTTCATGATGTTTTCATATACTTATATATTTATTGTATATGTATCCCTAGGTCTTTAGCTAAGTGTATCTAATTCCGGTCCCCAAAAATAAAATAAAATCCTAAAAAATAACTAAACCTGAACTCTAATTCCAAATTAGGCAACCTATACCGGCACTACTTGGTTTAGAGATAAAAACATCTTCTTTAAACATTGTATTTGAAATGTTGTGAGATAACATAAGCTAAAAATATAATTATTTATCGTCGTTTTAATAAGTTAAACATTACATCCCAAATATAAACAAACAATATAAAAATGTATGTTTTAATCTATTTTAGGATAACATACATAAGCTAATTATTCTATGATACTTGTGGGAATTTCCATATATTTTACCCACACAATAATTTTTTCAACACTCAATAATTTATACTCAATATCAAAACGTAGGGAATTGAAAAATAATAAAATGTTAATATCAATATTTTAGTAAGGTAATACTTATCAATATTTCATCAACAGTTTGATTATATGAATATGAGAAAACATGATAATGTGATAAATGTCTTATAAAAACAACATGGAAAAAAATTCATAGGGATATAGAAAAATTTATTAATGTAGAAATTTCTAATCAACATGTTATCAAGGGTTAAATCATTAGAGTAGTCTATATTTCAAGATATATGGACATCTAATCTCAAATAAATATACATATAAAAAAATAAAGGAGAGATAATCAATATAATATGAGGGACATAGTCATAGGGATATAGAAATATTATCATTGAAATATGGAATATTAATGAATTATAATGCAAAAAATGTTTAAAAATCTTTTGAACCAAGATACACACATCAAATTCACATGATATCTTTTTAACAAAGCTAAATAAATCACGTTTGGACAAAAAACTTGTGAATAAATATACCAACATTTCGTTCACAGATAAAACTTATAAAAAAATATACCGATAAAATTTTTAAAAAATAGACTATTTAACAATGATACCACAATCATTTTTATACAAAAAACTTGTGAAGGAAGCTAATAATATCATCTTAACAATAAAAACATATTAGAAAAGATACCAAAATAATTCTAACACAAAAACATGTGAAAAAATATATCCACTTCACATTCATATCACATTTCATCATCTCATGTGATATAAAATCTTAACTAATGAATTGTAGGAAAATATAGGTCCCCACCAATAAATAGTAGTTTTGTATTATTTTTTGGGCCAATATAACAATAAAAAAATCATATTTCAAACATAATTTAATTTACCCAATAAAGATAGATAAGTTTCATGAAAAAAATATACAACACATTTAATAAACCATCCTGAAAAATAATGTGGGTATTTTGTATAAGAAAATTTATATATACTAACATAATTTCCATTAAGCATGTTTCCATAGATGAAAAAAATTTAAGATCCTAAGGAAAATCACATTAAAAATAAGAAAAAAAATTCCTTTAATAATATATTGAAATTATTCATATATGAGATTTAATTAAAATAGAATACTAGATACTGATATATCATTTTTAAATTTATATTTTGAACTGAAAAGTTTTTTTTGAAAAAAAATCGATGATAGAAACATGGTTTCAAAAAATTTCAATGATATGGAATAAAAACACTAAATATTTCTTTCACAAAAATAAATGCTTTTAAAATCCCTTATAAAATCAAAAAAATTAGTTCTAAAATCAAATATTTTCTTTTGAAAATTATAACAATATTTTATATTATTATAAAAATAAATAATAATTAAAATAATCAGTCAAAAAATTTATTTTAAATGTAATAATCATAAATAATAATCCCTATAATGTTTAATTAAATTATAAAAGAGTTTTTATAAAAACAAATTCACTATAGTCATAAAAGTTGGAGTTATGGGTCATTTTAAACACTCGTTTTCAGAAATATTATCAGAAAACATTTGAAAATTTTAATTTTATAGAATAATATTCAATAATTGGACCTTGAAAAGATATAAAGAATATATCAATGAAATTTGGAGTGTAATATAAAAAAATTATTGGGGATGGAAAAAATTTTAATTCTTTAATGTAACTTTATTGAAATCCAACTTCATAGGACGAGTAATAAAAAATTATTTTAAATAGTAGAAAATGGAAATATAAATTCCCCATTAGGTAACACATAATTATGTTTCCATAAATGAAAATATTGGTATGAAGAGATAACATGAACATTTAATGGAACATTTGGTTAAATGTGATGGGAATTAATCGTAATAAATATATGTTTTTGAGAAAGAAGATCATCAAGGTAACAGTTTTTAATTAAAAATTACACTATCCCAACTGATAGAATTCATTATAGTGCCATCATAAAATATAATAGAATAATATTTTAGAACTACGGTCAAATATGAATAATTATGACTCAATAATATATTTTGAGTCTTGAATAACCCATTAAAACTTACAAAACATTTTATTGGAAACCCCTTCAATGAGAAGCTTGAAATTCAACATGAAAGACCATGAATAAAATTTCTTTAATTATATTATATATCCAACATGTTATATACACACTATTTAAAAAAATTAGTTGTATACATAAATCATGTTACGGAGAAGGAAAATAGAGATCTAGCACCCTCACATTGTTGTTATCTTTTTAATTAGAAGCCCATAAAAAGTAAAAAATAAGACATATTTCAAAATCCAATTAAAAAAATGAAAAATGATGATAAAATAATTCCAATTACAATATATATACCCACAATGGAAATATGTGGTGAAAACATATCATATATCAATAAACAAAAATAGATATGAAAAAACCTTACCTTTTATCATTATTAGAAAAAGATGATCTAACCATAAATATAAAAAAAATAACTATCACAATCACCTTTTTCATAAACTAATTCATACCTATATACTTTAATAATCCTGTATATATTATGTAAAATAGATAAAATAAAAACTTTTGGTCCCCTATATCTCAATCTCATCCACTTCTATCATGATGCTCTATTTCTCATCCATCTACCACAAGGTCATTTTCCTTCACTGGGTCTCTTATAAAATCTGTAATTCCATCAAAATGGATGAGTACGGTGTGAGTATTGGATTAAATGGGAAACCGCTAATGTTTCCTTAACTGGTGTTCTCATTTATTATAATGGTATTCTATGGTTATAATAAATGTTGTAAATGAAAAAACACAATTAGAAATTGAGTGGTAGTGTGCTGACCAAGCCTCCACCAGGACCCCAGTCACAACTGCTTTGGATCCATGCCAAAAAGATTATCATGGAATGTATTAAGGATTATGGAATAGGTCATGGCACATATAATCTATATATGAATGGACCAATGCATGGAACTCAAGATCCATCTCTAACTGAACCATCGTATGGTTCATTACATCCATCTCTCAAAAAAGTCTATAATAACCAAGCCTACCCTTATATGGCATCCTTATAGTGTCGTGTGAACCTTCAATTGGAATTATCTATTCCACAAGTTAACATTATCATATGAACTCCTCTAGTTTCCACTAGGCTACCCCAACATGAAAGATACATGGAATCAAGGAAACCTCAAATGAATCCCCATCATCACACAATGTCTACCTCATACCCCACCTTTTCCTAGGTCCTTCTTCACCATTGTCACAAAATATCACACTCCCCCTCTGAGGGATAAATATGTCACGATGATCCATAAATCTCAAATACAACTATCAACAAACAAGTCATGGTACCATACATAAAGGGTGAGCACACAAGTGGGTATAACATAATATATTATCATTATTATATTGCATAAGCACAACAATATCTAATAACAATAAAAAATTGAAAAATCTATATGAATATCACTCATGGAATAACAACGGGTCTCATGGTCTACACACACAAACCCACATGAGATATTAATCAATTATTTTGTTAAATAACCAAAAAAGAAAATCAAATATGGAAACATATGTAAATGAGAGCCCAAGAGGTATTGAACTTCCTACCATAAAATTTTTGGATGTCAAAGGTGAGGGTAAACAACATGATGTTGTTCGACAATTGGGGTGTAAACCTAAATAGTCAAGAATGCCTCTTTACAACTTTATTAAAATAAATGTTGAAACATCAGTGGTTGATGTTTAGTATGTTTTCAAATAACCAAAATTAGTTATTTTATTTAAAAAATAAATAAAATATTACATGCAATGATAAATTCTCTCTCCTGGATAATTTCTGAATATTGATTAAAATGTCACATGAAATGATATTTTCTCTCTCCTAGTTAATATTCAAATTGTAATTTAGGTCAATGCATGTTCTCACAATATTATCATATAGAATAATTATCTTTTGATGATACTTATAAATTATCCTTTTATAATTATCTCTTGATAATTTATTATGAATTACCCTTTAATATTTATATCTAGATAATTTATCATAAACTATGTTTTTATAAATATCTTTTTATAATTTCTCAAAAAATATCCTCTTATAATTATATATTGATAATTTCTAATAAATTATCCTTTTATAATTATCTTTGTAAATTTCTCATAAATTATACTTTTATATTTATCTTTTCATAATTTATTATAAATTATACTTCTATAATTATGATTTCATAATTTTTCATAAATTATTATTTTATAATTATATTTTCATAATGTATCATAAATTGTCCCTTAATAATTAACTTTTTATAATTTATCATAAATTATATTTTTATAATTATCATTTCATGATTTCTCATAAATTATCATTTTATAATTATATATTGATAATTTATTATAAATTTCCCATTATAATTTTGTTTAAAACTCATTTGATAATTTTCCAGAATTATATAGGTTTAAAATTATGAAATTATCATTTGACAATTTTCAATAGTTGTTGTTTTTTAAAATTATAGATTTATCATTTGAAAATCTTCTACAATTATCATTGTTTTAAAATTCACAATTATTATTTGATAATTTTATACAATTATCATTGTTAAAAAATATTCAACTAACTTTGGATACTTTTATACAATTATTAGGGTTTAAAGTTGTTTAATTATCATTTGATAATTTTCTATATTTACCACTTCCTATAATTTTGAAATTATTATTTTTTAAAATCATGAAATTATCATTTAATAATTTTCAACAATTACCATTGTTTAAAATTTTGAAATTATGATTTGATAATTTTTCACAATTATTTTTTCTAAATTTCCACAATAATGTTTGATAATTTGTATTAATTATCCTTTAATAATTCGTTGTAAATAAAAAAAATTTAATTCTTAGTTTATCATAATTTATTTATATTAGACATTTTTTAATTAATTTTAGAATAAATGAGAAATTGATAAAATGAAATAATTAATTAATTAATTAAACCCCCACCTAAGGCACCACACACATGAGGCCTCATATGGTTTCACCACTAATGAAAAAGATCTTAATAGATTAAGAATGAAGGAGTTTCATCAGTCATGTGTAGATGAGTTTTTGGGTCTCCTAGACTGTATGAAATCAACCAACATTGAACTCCAAAAAATTTAGCTATTTCAAGAACCCAAATATCTTAATAATTAAAAAATTTAAAACACCCAACATAATCCTTGATTAAACACAAAATTAATTGCAGAGACATTTATTAATCCTTATTAAAGAATTTTAATAGGATCAAATAAAAATCATGATAAAACAGAAGGTTTTGAAATCAATTTAGTCCATCAATGGGGGTTCTGGTTTTCGGTAGTGAAACCATGTTTTAACATTTTTTAATAAAAATTTTAATAATTAAAGTATTAATTATTATATAAAAAATATTAAAAACTATTTTCAAGTATTATTTTATGAAAAACCAACCTGCATAAAATTTATGTCCCAACTAGGGTAAACCTCACATATCAGACCTAACAGTGGTCACAGTTTTCTCATATGATACACTTTTTGAGTAATATTAAATTATTTAGAAAAAATATATTTAAAAAAATTAAATTATTTATAATTGGGTGAAATATAACCAAAAATATGGTGTAAACAATTATTATGTCATTTTTATTTGTAAAATCTTCATCTTGGACCTAACGGTGGTCTCGTATTTCTCATATATCTCACTATTTGGAAGATATTCAATTATTTTGAGAAAAATAAATTAATAAAAAATTAAATATATTATTCCTACATTATCCCTATCCAAAATTATGATGTGAAAAAAAAGTTATACACCTCCTAGGGTAAAACCCATTTCCTTGGTGTTATGCTGGTATTAGAAGTCTCTTGTGGCACACGGTTTGAGAGATATTTATCTATTTTGGATAAATCACACAGAAATAATCTAATGTTTTTAATGTTTTTATTCTATCTGTGATGAGGTTATACAGTCCAATAATATCACACTAACTTGTAACCTAACTCTAAAATTATTCCATGTAATATTTAAATATGATAACTGGACTTTACCATTACCAGATTCCTTCAAAACAATAATTAATTGATTTTAAAAAATATTTTTTTTTCACATAACAATACATATAAATTATTATCAAAGAGGTTTTTTTAATCATTAAAATTTTAGGATATTACATTATAATAAATTCAATTTTTATTTTACACACCATAAAATTGAAATTTACTACATAAACGAAACACATCTTAATGAACGAGAATTGAGATGAAACATTGTTACATCATCATTATCTTTAAAATTAAAACCCCCTAAAAGGATGAACATGTGATGGATTTTTAAATAACATATATTTAATGAAAATTTATAATAAATAAATTCCATGTAAAATATATATACTAAATAATAAAAAATAGTGAATACATGTCATATCTCTATGATGTAGAATTTAGATGTAGAAATTCTTACCATTTTTCTATCTAAGTAGAACATGCTCTAACCTCCTGTATAAAAATAATAAATATCATAATCCCCTATTTAATAACATTATTCATAAATATAGTATTTATAAACACCATTTATCATCATTTATTATAATTATATTAATTAGTTATAGTTTATTTTCATCATCTTATGTCATTATATTAAATTGTTTGTTTAGTATTAGTTAAATAATTTCTTTGTCAATTTTTATTTATAGATTCAAAGATCGTAATTCTGAGATCATTATAGGTAATTAAATAAATGTTCTATTACGATTTATAATTTTTTAATTTCACTTTCAGAGTATTTTATTTATGAATCATGGTGAAATACATCATGATGATGTTGTTTCAATAATTTACAATGAATAAAAGGGTGGAACAGAAATAAAAAAGTTAAATATAAATATGACATTATAAAATACATAAATAAAAAAATACTTCCACATTAATTTATATTTATAGTAGTAGATAATTTTCTATAGTCATAAATGATTTAAATTCTTATCATTGTTCAAGTAGTTGGTTAAATTAACCTAGAGAAGAAGAAGTTCTAACCTATGGGTGAGTGTGGCTACGGATGTGATTATTTTGGTATAATCTAATGATTATAGAAGAACAATTATATTATTTAAATTTTTTATGGTGGTTAATAATATTTTAATATATTTTAAAAAATGTTAAATTATTACATTAAAAATGAAATATGTAACAATAATGGAATCAATAGTCTACATGTACACACATGTGAACTATTCATTTCCATATAATGTAAAGGGGGTATGAATTTATTTTTTCCATAATATATTAATGATTAATTTATAATATGTATTCATTAAATACCTTATTTAAACCATAATTTTATGGTGTTTATGAAGAATGCATTACATCACTTTTGGAGGTTGTAGTATGCACGTAACATAAGCTACATTTTTTGTTTCAAATTGCCTGGAGTAAGGTAGAAAATAATTATCCTATAAACATAATAATATTTCAATAAAATTAGGATATTTATTTAATTATTTCAACTTTTTTTTATTGGATATATTGTAGTTAGAATATGAAATTAATAAAAAAAATAAAAATGGAGTAATTGAGAATATTACCCTACTCCTTGGAAGAGATCCATTGAAAAAATGATTAATTCCTTGAAAGGTGGAAGTTTCAGAATATTGTATCCTATAGGAAGTTTATAGTGGTATCAAAGTTTTATTTGGGATGACTTCGTGTGGATAAATGAAGCTTGGGGTGAGGATATGTTGGTTGTTTATTTCTCATTTTAAAATATAGGGGAGTGGACATTTGTAAATATAAAATGTAAAGTCACTATTTAAAGTCTAAATGAATCCAATAATGTGTAATAATGGAGTCGGTGAATATTTATGTTTGGGAAATCATCAAACATATATTTTCAAACATTTTTTATTAATTTTATTCTTAAATGTTACACTTATACCATAATAGTTTTTTACCGTGGTACTAATTTTCTATCTAAGTAATTTAGATTTAATTACTAGATATAAAATGTGAATTATTACATGATTTTGAACCTCAAATTTATAAATATTAAATATATGTTATTAAATTAAAATTTTATGTGTATACAAAATTAATTTTAATATTATTTCTTGTAATGTAAATAAACCTATTTTAATAAAAATGTTAATTGTTATACTTAAAATCAATGTGTATGATAAAATTATCAATGTTGTTGATTTATATTAAATTAACTAGTTTATATTTAACCAAATAATATTTATATGGATCTTAAATTAATCTAACATATAATTAAACATTATGAAAAGAAAATTAAATGAAAAGGATTAAAAAGTGTTTTTTCAATAAAATTTTACTTATCATTCAAACTAATAACTATGGGTTTTATAAAATAAACATTGTATTTTAAAATTAATTATTTCAATTTTTAAATATATATATATTTTATTGATAAATGATCTTAAAAAATTTCATTCCTATATGTTGGCAATATCAAAAAAGTTACTGTATTTTCAAAATCGGTATTTTTCAATATTTACTCAAAATTCAGCATTTTAGAAAAAATAAAAACTTCATATTATGGTAATTTTGAAATTATAGATTAAAAAATGAAATATATTTTATATAATTAATATTATAAAGAATATAAATTTATTTTTTGAATTGAAAATATAAAATATAAAAAAAACTATTTTTATTGAAAAATGAGTTTTTTATGTGTTGTTAATATAATTTTAAATGAATTCATAATTTAAATATAATTAAAAAAATTAATGTTCAATATTATTTTAAATTTATTTAATTAAATTTATTATAATAAAATATACAACACTATAAGATTTTTTTGATAATGAACAATAAGTTCTTGATAATAAATCATTTTAATTATTTATCATTTAAATATAAGAAATTTTAATTGAGTAAAATATTTCCCTCTACGTGAGAATTTATTATTCTTATAATTTTATTAATAATATTCATATAATATATTCTCCTCATTTTGGTTTGGTGTTGCATGTGAGATAAGCTATCAAACACATAATATTTATTTAAATGAAATTCATATTAAAAATATTGGGACTTTACATTATACTCCTTTAAATAATTTTTTAAATTATTATTGTAAAGACCCGTAAAATTCAAGGGAATTTTTTTTTCTTAATTTTCTTTGGGATTTTACAAGAACGCGGTTTCTGACGGAACTTGATTCTGAGGCCCGGTTTTCCCGAAATTTCTATCCGAAGTTTAGCTCAGGTATGTTCAGCGAACGAACAAGCGGGATTTTCTAACTTTTGAACCGGTGCTCAGAATCAAATTCTGAGGGCACCGATGGATTCGCAGCACCGGTAATTGCTTAGGAACACCTTTTCTGGAGTTGTATTTACATGAGAGAAGATGTTAAAAATTTGTGGAAGGTAAAATAAAATTGAGCATCAATTTTATTTTTCACTAAGTGGTTTAAAGCTTTGGGTGGAAGTTGGGGGAAACCACCCAACTTCCCATGGGAGGTTATGAGGTTGGTGGGGCCCACACGAACCCCACCCCTTCTTCTTCCCTAACCTTCCATAACCCTTAATTTAATTTGACAACTTCAGTTAATTAATTGAGTAGATTAATTCAACTTTTGAATTTCAAACTTAAGTTATGTTAATAAAATAAGTGATGTACTTATTTTATTTTGGTTGGGACTTGTTGCTTGAGATGTTTGGGAGAAAAGCTAAGGGAGGCTTGAAGATCTTTATCTTCTTCGTCGAAGAACACGAAGAATGCGAAAAATGCAAAGAACGCACCGATCTCCGACGAAGAACGTCGAATCCTCGGAGATCGACTACGCGATGTCGTGTACCGTGACACCAACGATGCCTTCTTCCGCGACGATTCTCCTTTCGCGACGCCTCCTTCCATGACGGTTATTTCTGAAACGAACCTCCGTTCAAGCTATGCTCGAGGTAGGGGTTTTATGTGTTTCTTTTCGTAAATTCCTTCTGTCATCTACCCTCATTCAATTGGACCGCTTGCTATCGTTTAACGGGAGGGGGTCGGACCGCACAAACACGGCCGACCCTCCTACCTTATTATTTTGTGTTGTTGCGGTTCAAAGGAAAGTGATGTGCTACCGTCGCACCGCGCGGTAACGAGCGGCAAGCATGCGCGGCACCGTCGCGCCGGGCATTTGAAAAATCAAACCAAGTCGCGGCACCGTCGCGCTGCGCCGGAAAAACCCAAAGACACTGCGGCCAGAGCGGGGCGGCGGTGGAGGGGCACGGTGCCATCGCGTCGCGCCGGACGAACCAAGGTCGTGGCCATAGGCCGCGGTGGAGCTGGGATCGGCAGCCGGTTCCGGGCCGCCGGCATCGGAGCAGGGGGACCGGCCAGTGCCGGTCCCGTGGTGCATCAGTCGGCCGGCCGGAGCGGGCCGTCCGGACAGAGGAAGATTCGGGGGTTCATAACCCCTGGCTGGCCGGACATGAGTGGCCCCCCACATGGGGGCCACGGATTACAAACGGGTGGGGGGCAGTGCCCCCCCCCCCCCCCCGCACACCTGTTCGCTCGACCGGAACGGCCGAGCCACCTGGCTGGCGCCAGCACGCCGGGCTGGTTGCCCAGGCCGGTCCGCCAGGCCGGGTCGCGCTCAGGCCGGGCCGGACCCGGACCCGGGACGGGTCGACCTGGTTCGGGCCAACACATAGGGTATCGGGCCGGGTCGGACCGGGCCCGAACCCCCTAATACCGGACCTCTCACGATATATTTCCCATAACTTGGGTTGTGGACCTCCAATCGATGGACCTTCAGCTGCGATGCGATCCTTCGATCGAGACGGTCGTTTCGGTATATTACACTCAATGTTTCAGAGTACTTTGGGTTCAGCCGGGTTGGTTCGTACACGAAACCAACCGGGCCCTCGGAGCGGAAACGCTTATAATTTGAGCTTCGGACGTCCGATTGACGTGCCGTTGACTTTGATGGATTCCTCTAAGTGAGATGGACCTTTTGGCTTACTCCACTTGAGGTTTGGACGCAGTTGGAGTACGGTCGGATTGGTTTTGACTTAAAACCCAACCGGGCCCCTGGAACGAAAAAGCCAATAACTCTCAGACCGGGCGTCCGATCGACGCGCCGTCTGTCGCGTTGAGTTCCTGTGAACGATACGGAACTTTTGGATACATCAACTCCGGACTTTGTGTCAGTTGATGTATCATCCCCTCGGCTCGTGGAGCGGATCCTCCCGAATGAGCTTGGTTTGTGTGGGAACCCTAGAGCTGGCTGCGACTGCGACGACGGTGACGACTGTGCAGAAATCCTCCGTGGATTCGACGGAAACGACTACAGCACTCGGGGATCCTACGTGGATCAGTGTTACCGATCCTGTGTGGGCCAGATCTTGTGTGGGTCAGCGCTCAGCAGTCCTGTGTGGGCCAGCGCCTACAGATCCTGTGTGGGTCTGATCCTATGTGGGTCATTGCGGGGGTTAGTTACCTATCGATCATGTGTGGGTCAGATCCTTTTTGGGTCATTGCGGGGGTTAGTTACCTATCGATCCTGTGTGGGTCAGATCCTTTGTGGGTCATTGAGGGGGTTAGTACCTATCGATACTTTGTGGGTCTGATGGCTTAGATGAATCAGTGGCTCTATCTAATAATCTCTATCGTCATACGAAGAAATATACCTGTGTGAGTTGTATCTTGACTTTAAATCCTTATCTTCAATATGATTGACTTGATATCCTATATGGATTACGTTATGCTTTCCTGTGTGGATTGGGTTGTGGTTTCCTGTGTGGACTGGGTTGTACATGAGCTCGGATGTTGGAGTCGAACGAGAATTGATGACTTAGGTATATGTATGGGCATATACCTAAGTAGTGTCGGATGTTACTTCTTGTTTGTTTCTTTCCTTTTTGGATTATCCTTTGTGGATTCTGGGAGACCTTAGGGGGTCTCAGGGTCCCTACTGAGTAGCTTATACTCACCCCTGCACGAGTTATGCCCGCACTATGTTGTGTTGGTTGCAGACGATGGACAACGCTGATCGTGGTTGAGGCACGAGGAGCAGGTCGGTACCCGGAGGTGGATCACTGGGCGGGACGTACTCGGAGCGGACGACTAGACCCGAGGAGCTGTGGAGGCTATCTGTACCCACCTTTCAGGTGGGACTTCCAGTGGACGGCTCGAGGCTGCGGCTTTACTTTTAGTTGATGTTTTCCCTTTCTAGTTGTACTTTACTTTCAGTTTGGGTTTGTATTATGGCCCACTTACTTTTTGCGCACTTACTGTTGTACCAAGTTTTTACATAGTGTTTACTTATGCTTGCTTGATCTGTGGTGTTTGTTTACTTTAAAAAGGCAATGTCTTCCCTTTTTATCGGGAATTATGCCTTGGTGCTAGTCGCCAGCCCCTGGCCTATAGAAGGCGGGCTTGGGGTAGTCACGGCACGGGCCCCGAGGACGGGTCATGACAAATTGGTATCAGAGGAGTTCGGTTCTACCACAGAACTCAGGAATCTGATCTTTTTCTATGTGAAGCAATAATATTAAGAGTATTGAGTGTGGTTATCAGTCCAGGGAGTCCAGTGTTGGTGCGGCGGCCAACGTATCCGTACACCAGGACCCTGACTTCTGATTTCCGACTTAATGCACGAAAACATTGATTGCATGTGTGTTTCAAGTTTTCTATGTGATTACTTTATGTCAGCTCACCAGGTATACTGTCTGACCATGGCGCACCTTTTTCTTTTCAGGATGGCCCCACGATGGCAGCCAGCTAGGGTTCCGAGTGTTGTGCGTTACGACAACCCACCGAGCGACTAGGCGTCGGTACAGGGTCCTTTGACAGCAGAGGCATCAGTGGTACCTCTACCCGCCGAGCCACCGATGCTACCAGCCCTATCCGCTGACGATGCACGTTGCCTTAGTGCACTGCACGAGTTTCAGCATCAGCGACTGCCCAGGTTCTGTGGGGAGACGGACCCTCAGGCAGCCGAGGATTGGTTGGAGGTAGTTGTGCGATTTTTTAGGTTAGTGAGGACTCCAGCAGACCTCATGGTGATCCTCGCAGCAAGCCTCCTACATGCGGCATCAGGAAGATGGTGGAGCTTGATGCTCCAGGTGCATGACGAGGCATCACTCCTATGAAAGGACTTTGAGAGCCTCCTCCGCTCGGAGTTCATCCCAGCCACCCTCCGTGCGGTGTGCATCCAAGAGCTTCTACAGCTGCGGTAGGGCAGCTTGACGGTCACCCAGTACTCGGCGAGATGTACCGATCTCTCGTGCTATTCGACGGGCATGGTACGGGACCCATTCTTCCGGGCCTGGACTTTCGAGCAGGGACTGAGGCATGAGATCAGGGCATCGCTGATCTCCCTTAGCATTCCAACACAGGCAGGGGTACTAGAGAGACCCTACTCATCGAGAGCTTTCTTGCTGAGTCTACACCAGCAGCGAGACCTACCACAGGGCGGCACGTGGCGGAGTCTTCTGCAGCCGGCAGTAGACAGATGTCGCAGAGGTCCAAGCGGACCAGGCCATCAGGCGGACGACCTCAGGATACTGGCTCGGAGTTGCAGGGCACAAGCAGCAGAACCAGTCTTGCGAGTGGAAGACAGTGCTATGCAAGCATCGGGCAGGCCCACATGGCTCATGACCGCCCAACCCGCCATGCAGAGGAGCAGCAGACGGTTGAGGAACCACCTAGGAAGAGGCAGAGGTTTGACTGTGGCGGTTCGCAGGGAGCAGGTGGACGAGGCTGAGGAGCTGGTCGAGTGGAAGGTGGTGGACGACGTTTTGAGGCTCTACCACCACCACCACCAAGAGGTCCACCCCGACCTCAGGGGAGAGCACAGCTTCAGGCAGTTGAAGCTTATGATCATGGAGCTCTGGAAGCGGGTGGACAAGTGCAGGACTATCTCCAGGCATAGAGGCCTTTGCCCATAATGCCTCTAGCTTCGTAGTTTGTGTTTCCTTGTGTCCTTGTACTTTGAGTTGAAGTAATAAAAGACACTTTCAATGGTGACGTTTTCTTTCTTGTCTTTTGTATGTTAATACTAAGAGGCGCCGGTTAAAAGCTGTTGACTTGACCCTCACTTGTGAGATTCTTACTGGAGGAGACCCAGTAACCACACACTGATGCTGACCGTGTGACTCAACCCTTGGAGGCGAGAGTAACGGTTGGATCTCTTGGTAGTAGTGTCGAGGCCTTACAACATCATCCATGGAATGAATTAATAGATCATTACGGGATTTACTGTAATAGGCAAATAACGTGGTTCATCCAGGGGATGAGACCGGATTTCCCTTTTCGGAAAAGGAGAAATCTTTTTAGCTTTGTAGAACGTTAAGGAGGAAGGGGAAACCCTTCGTGTGGTCAGACAGATGTCAGCAGAGTTTCCAAGAGCTAAGGCATACATTGACCAGCGCGCATATCTTGAGGTTTCCGGAGGAGGTAGTAGTGTATCTAGTTTACTGCGATGCATCAGGGACTGGACTCGGATGTGTCTTGATGCAGGAGTGGGCCGTGATCGCCTATGGATCACGTTAGTTGAGGCAGCATGAGCAGAACTATCCTACCCATGACCTGGAGTTAGCAGCAGTGGTCTTCTCTCTGAAGATGTGGTGACACTATCTGATGGGCGAGCGCTTTACAGTCTATTATGACCACAAAAGTCTCAGGTACATCTTCTCGCAGAAGGACTTGAACTTGAGATAGTGGTGATAGCTTGAGTTCCTCCAGGACTATGACTTTGATATATTCTATACTTCTGGAAAGGGAAACATGGTAGTCGATGCTCTCAGCAGGAGGACGGGCATTCGGCTTCTTGGGGAGGCGATAGATCAGCTATCCGCTTTGCAGATATCCTTCGTGGATAGAGATGGAGCATCCTTTCTTCAGTCACTCACAGTCACTCTTCCACTACTGCAGCGGGTCAGAGAGGCACAGCGTGGAGACGCTGACAGTGAGACGCGACGTGCGCAGATATCCTCAGGACAGGCACCTGATGGTTTCTCTTTAGAAGGAGATCATGATGTCCTTTTCAGAGGACGTACCTTGGTACCAGTTGCATTACGGGAGGAGGTGCTGAGAGAGTTTCACACTTCCCCTTTGGCGGTACATCCTGGAGTGGCGAAGACGTACCAGGATCTCAGATGACATTACTGGTGGCCGGGCATGAAGAAGGTTGTGGCAGAGTTCATTTCTCGATGCCTCACCTACCAGAAGGTGAAGGCAGAGCACCAAGTACCAGCAGGCTTGGTGCAGCCCTTAAAGGTCCCAGAGTGGAAGTGGGACGGAATATCTATGGACTTTATGACTGGAATTTCATGCACTTCTAGAGGTCACGACTCCATTTGGGTGATTGTCGACCGACTCACCAAGTCGTCTCACTTCTTACCCATCAGAGAGAAGGGCTTAGTGGAGATCTTGGAACGTCTCTACGTTCAGGAGATTGTACGGCTTCATGGTGTTCCATCATCTATCGTATCCAATCGAGATGCTCTCTTTACTTCCCGGCTTTAGAAGGGGTTGCAGGAGACATTCGGGACGCAGCTACGTCTGAGTACCGCCTTTCACCCTCAGACAGATGGTCAGATGGAGAGGACCATTCAGACTCTCGAGGACATGCTTCGTGCATGTGTCCTCGACTTTGGTCGCAGCTGGGAGGACCACCTACCCTTGGTGGAGTTCGCATACAACAACAGCTACCACTCCACCATCGGGATGGCACCATACGAGGCATTGTACGGCCGACCTTGCAGATCTCCTCTGTGCTGGACAGACCCTAGGGAATCAGCACTTGTGGGACCGAAGATGGTCCAGGCCAAGACAGAGAAGGTCCAGGTCATCCAGGAGAGGATGAGGATAGCTTAGAGCCGGCAGAATTCTTATGCTGACAGGAGGCGGAGGCCACTAGAGTTTGAGGATGGCGACCACGTCTTCTTGCGGGTCTCACCTCGATGTGGATTGCGGAGATTTTTCAGGGGCATCAAGTTGTCTCCATGCTTCATCGGACCATTCCAGGTCCTTAGGAGGATTGGCGAGGTGGCTTATCGTCTGGCTCTACCACCTCAGTTGCACTGGGTGCATGACATTTTCCATGTATCTCATCTGAGGAGATACGTGCACGACCCGACGAATATCATTGACCATGGGGAGCTGGACATAGATGATGGGGCGACTTTTACGGAGGTTCCAGTGGAGATCGAGGATCGATAGAAGCGGGTCCTACATGGATGGTTGATTCCTCTAGTGCGCATCAGATGGCAGCACCGGAACCTCCAGGAGACCACTTGAGAGCGGGAGGCTCAGATGCGTGCTCAGTACCCACATTTGTTCCCCTAGTTTTTGATGTATCTTTATGGGGACGTAAATCCCTAAGGTGGGAGTAATGTAAAGACCAGTAAAATTCAAGGGAATTTTTTTTTTCTTAATTTTCTATGGGATTTTACAAGAACGCGGTTTCTGACGGCACTTGATTCCGAGGCCCGGTGTGCCCGGAATTTTTATCCGATGTTTAGCTCAGGTACGTTCAGTGAACGAACGAGCGGGTTTTTCTAACTTTTGACCTGGTGTTCGGAATGAAATTCTGAGGGCACCGATAGATTCGCAGCGCCGGTAATTTCTTAGGAACACCTTTTCCGGAGTTGCGTTTACACGAGAGAATTTGTTAAAAATTTGTGGAAGGTAAAATAAAATTGAGCATCAATTTTATTTTTCACTAAGTGGTTTAAAGCTTTGGGTGGAAGTTGGGGGAAACCATCCAACTTCCCATGGGAGGTTATGAGGGTGGTGGGGCCCACACGAACCCCACCCCTTCATCTTCCCTAACCTTTCATAACCCTTCATTTAATTTGACAACTTGAGTTAATTAATTGAGTAGATTAATTCAACTTTTGAATTTCAAACTTAAGTTATGTTAATAAAATAAGTGAGGTACTTATTTTATTTTGGTTGGGACTTATTGCTTGAGAGGTTTGGGAGAAAAGCTAATGGAGGCTTGAAGATCTTCATATTCTTCGTCGAAGAACATGAAGAACGCGAAGAACGTACCGATCTCTGACAAAGAACGTCGAATCCTCGGAGATCGACTACGCGACGCCGTGTACCGCGACGCCAACGACGCCTTCTTCCGCAACGATTCTCCTTTCGCGATGCCTCCTTCCGTGATGGTTATTTCTGCGACGAACCTCCATGCAAGCTATGCTCGAGGTAGTGGTTTTATGCATTTATTTTCGTGAATTCCTTCTATCATCTATCCTCGTTCAATTGTACCGCTTGCTATCGTTTAATCATAGGGGGTCGGACCGCACAAACACGGCCGACCCTACTCCCTTATTATTTTTTGTTGTTGCGGTTCAAAGGAAAGTGACGCGGCACCGTCGTACCGCGCGGGAACGAGCGGCAAGGATGTGCGGCACCGTCGCGCCGCGCATTTGAAAAATTGAACCAAGTCGCGGCGCCGTCGCGCCGCCCCGGAAAAACCCAAAGACACCACGGCCAGAGCAGGGCCGCGGCGGAGGGGCGTGGCGTCGTCGCGCCGCGCCGTACGAACCAAGGTCGCGGCCATAGGCCGCGGAAGAGCTAGGACCGGCGGCCGATTTCGGGCCACCGGCATCGGAGCAGGGGGACCGGCCAGCACCGGTCCCGTGGTGCATCAGTCGGCCGGCCGGAGCGGGCCGGCCGGACAGAGGAAGAGCCGGGGGTTCGTAACCCCTAGCTGGTCGGACATGAGCGGCCCCCCACATGGGGGCTGCGGATTACAAATGGGTGGGGGGTAGTGCCCCCCCCCCCCCCCCGCACCCCTGTCTGCTCGGCCGGAACGGCCGAGCCGCCTGGCTGGCGCCAGCGTGCCGGGCCAGCTGCCCAGGCTGGTCCGCCAGGCCGGGCCGCTCCCAGGCCGGGCCGGGCCGCGCCAGCCGGGTTGGGCCACGCCCAAGCGGGCCGGACCCAAACCTGGGACGGGTCGACCTGGTTCGGGCCGACCCAGAGGGTATCGGGCTGGGTCGGACCGGGCCCGAACCCCCAAATACCGGACATCTCACGGTTTTTTCCCATAACTTGGGATGCGGACCTCCGATCGACGTACTGTCAGCTGTGATGTGATCCTTGGATTGATACGGTCGTTTTGGTATATTACACTCAAGGTTTAGAAGTACTTTGTGTTCGGTCGGGTTGGTTCGTACATGAAACCAACCGGGCCCTCGGAGCGGAAACGCTTATAACTTGAGCTCCGGACGTCCGATTGACGTGCCATCGACTTTGATGGATTCCTCTAAGTGAGATAGACATTTTGGCTTACTCCACTCGTGGTTTGGACGCAGTTAGAGTACAGTCGGGTTGGTTTTGACTTAAAACCCAACCGGGCCCCTAGAACGAAAAAGCCAATAACTCTTAGACCGGGCGTCCGATCGACGCACCGTCTGTCGCGTTGAGTTCATGTGAACGATACGAACTTTTCGATACATCAACTCCAGAATTTGTGTCAGTTGATGTATCAGCCCCTTGGCTCGTGGAGGGGATCCTCCTGAACAAGCTTGTTGTGTGCGGGAACCCTAGATCTGGTTGCGACTGCGACGACGGTGGCGACTGTGCAGAAATCCTCCATGGATTCGACGACGACGACTACAGCACTCAGTGATCCTACGTGGATCAGTGCTACCGATCCTATGTGGGTCAGATCCTGTGTGGGTCAGCGCTCAGCGGTCCTGTGTGGGCCAGTGCGTACAGATCCTGTGTGGGTCTGATCATGTGTGGGTCATTGCGGGGGTTAGTTACCTATTGATCATGTGTGGGTCAGATCCTTTGTGGGTCATTGCAAGGGTTAGTTACCTATTGATCCTGTGTGGGTCAGATCCTTTGTGGGTCATTGTGGGGGTTAGTACCTATCGATCCTTTGTGGGTCTGATGGCTTAGATGAATCAGTGGCTATATCTGATCATCTCTATCATCATACGAAGAAGTATACCTGTGTGAGTTGTATCTTGACTTTGAATCCTTATCTTCAATATGATTGACTTGATATCCTGTGTGGATTACATTATGCTTTCCTATGTGGATTGGGTTTTGGTTTCCTGTGTGGACTGGGTTGTACTTGAGCTCGGATGTTGGAGCCGAATGAGAATTGATGACTTAGGTATATGTATGGTCATATACCTAAGTAGTGTCGGATGTTACTTCGTGTTTGTATCTTTACTTTATGGATTATCCGTTGTGGATTTTGAGAAACCTTCGGGGGTCTCGAGGTCCCTACTGAGTAGTTTATACTCACCCCTGCATGGGCTATGCCCGCACTACGTTGTGCTGGTTTCAGACGATGGACAACGCTGGTTGTGGTTGAGGCACGAGGAGCAGGTCGGTACCCGGAGGTGGATCACTGGGCGGGGTGTACTCGGAGCGGACGGCTAGACCCGAGGAGCTGTGGAGGCTATCTGTACCCACCCTTCAGGTGGGAATTCCAGTGGATGGCTCGAGGCTGCGGCTTTACTTTCAGTTGTTGTTTTCCCTTTCAGTTGTACTTTACTTTCAGTTTGGGTTTGTATTCTGGCCCACTTACTTTTTGTGCACTTACTATTGTACCCAATTTTTACTTAGTGTTTACTTCTGCTTGCTTGCTCTGTGGTTTTTGTTTACTTTACAAAGGCAATGCCTTCCCTTTTTATCGGGAATTACGCCTTGGTGCTAGTCGCCAGCCCCTGGCCTATGGAAGGTGGGTTTGGGGTAGTCACGGCACGGGCCCCAAGGACGGGTCATGACAATTATACATAAGTAAAAATATAGAGGGATTTCTAAAAGATCTTATGGACATTATGATATAATTTAAAGATATATAATGACCTCACAATAATATAAACTATGTGACTCAACATTTCCAACATAACAGGAATGTATAGAGATTTTCATTTCTCACAAAATTTTTTGAAAAAAATTATTCCATAGTTATTGGTGTTTTAAGGAAAATCATTTCACATAATTATTTTTAGGATCCAATTTCCAAAAAAAATAGTAAAACTTAAATGGATATGATAATATCTAATAATTTTAGTGCACATGACCATATAAATATTAAATCTCAGACATATTATGCCTTCTCCAATTTCACCTTCATTTAAACATGTGATACTATTGGTTCATTTGTGATGTAATTCGATTAATATGTAACTCCTTGTGTTTATCCTTGGTTTTACGAGGTCATATTATTATTAATTTATCTAAATTACTACAAATATGTGCTCAATCATTCATAATGGTTTATAAAGTGTATATGATTTACCACTATATATCCCCAGAGATTGTTTAACCAGGTGTGTATTTATAAGCCCACTCATCATGCACCTAGTGAATATCGAGTTGGAAATAAACTAACCTTTTCTTGGGTGATTACCTTTAGGTGCATATTTTCCAAAAAAATTATCTTCTTTCTAATATCTAGACATGGATTGAATTAATAGGGCATCTATATTCACATATCTTACTATAATTTCATGATGTTTTCCTATACTTATATTTATATTGTATATGTATCCCTAGGTATTAAGCAAAGTGTATCCAATTCTAGTCCCCAAAAATAAAATAAAATCCTAAAAAATAACTAAACCCCAACTCTGATTCCAAATGAGGTAACCTATACCGGCACTACTTGGTTTAGAGATAAAAACATCTTCTTTAAAAATTGTATTTGAAATTTTGTGAGATAACATATGCTAAAAATATCATTATTTATCATCATTTTAATAAGTTAAATAGTACATCCCAAATACAAATAAACAATATAAAAAATGTATGTTTTAATCTATTTGAGGATTATATACATAAGCTAATTATTTTATGATACTTGTGAGAATTTCCCTATATTTTACCCACACAATAATTTTTTCAACACTCTCAGTAATTTATACTCAACATCAAAGCCTAGGGAACTAAAAAAAATTGGTTAATATTAAACTTTTATTATGGTAATACTTATCAATATTTCATCAACGGTTTGATGATATGAATATGAGAAAACATGATCATTTGAGAAATGTCATATAAAAACAACATGGAAAAAATTCATAGGGATTTAGAAAAAAATATTAGTGTAGAAATTTCTAATCAACATGTCATCAGGGGTTAAATCATAGGATTAGTCTATATTTCAGGATATATGGACATGTAATCTCAAATAAACATACATATAACATAATAAAAGAGAGATAATCATCATAATATGAGGTACATATTCATAGAGATATAGAAATATTATCATTGAAATATGGAATATTAATTAATTATAATGCAAACAAAAGTATAAAAATCTTTTGAACCAAGTATAAAAATCTTTTGAACCAAGATACACACATAAAATTCACATTATATCTTTTTACCAAAGCTAAATAAATCATGTTCGGACAAAAAAACCTATGAATAAATATACTAACATTGCATTCACAGATATAACTTTTAAGAAAATATACCCATAAGTTTTTAAAAAAATAGACCATTTAACAATGATACCACGGTCATTTTCACACAAAAAAACATATGAATGAAGCTAATAATATCATTTTAACAATACAAACATATTAACAAAACTACCAAAATAATGTCCACACAAAAAACATGTGAAAAAATATATCCACTTCACATTCATATCACATTTCATCATCTCATGTGATATAAAATCTTAACTAATGAATTGGAGAAAAATATAGGTCCCCACAAATAAATAGTATTTTTGTATTATTTTTTGGGCCAATATAACAAGAAAAAAATCATATTTCAAACATCAGTTAATTTAACCATTAAAGATAGATAAGTTTCATGAAAAAATCGATAACACATTTAATAAGCCATCCTGAAAAATAATGTGGGTATTTTGTATAAGAAAATTTATGTATATTAACATAATTTCCATTAGGGATGTTTCCATAGATGAAAAAAATTTAAGATCATAAGGAAAATAACATTGAAAAATAAGAAAAAATATCCATTTAATAATATCTTTAAAGTATTAATATATGATATTTAATTAAAATAGAATACTTGATACTTATATATCATTTTAAAATTTATATTTTGAACTGAAAAGTACTTTTTTTGAAAAAAAATCAACGATAGAAATATAGTTTCAAAAACTTTCATTGATATAGAATAAAAACACTAAATATTTCTTTCACAAAAACAAATTCTTTTAAAATCCCTTATAAAATCAAAAAATTATATCTAAAATCAAATATTTTATTTTGAAAATTATAAAAATATTTTATATATTATAAAAATAAATAATAATTAAAATAATCAGTCAAGAAATTTTATTTTCAATGTAATATTCATAAATAAGAATCCCCATAATGGTTAATGAAATTATGAAAGAGTTTTTATAAAAACAAATTCACTATGTTCATAAAAGTTGGAGTTAGGGGTCATTTTAAACACTCGTTTTTTAAAATATTATCTGAAAACATTTGAAAATTTTAATTTTATATAATAACATTCAATAATTAGACCTTGAAAATATTTAAATAATATATTAATGAAATTTAGAGAGTAATATAAAAAAATTATCATGTATGGAAAAACATTTTAATACATTAATGTATCTTTATTGAAATCTATCTTCATATGATGAGTAATAAAAAATTATTTTAAGTAATAGAAAATGGAAATATAAATTACCCATTAGGTTACACATAATTAGGTTTCCATAACTGAAAATATTGGTGTGAAGAGAGAACATGAACATGTAATGGAAATTTTGGTTAAAGGTGATGGGAATTAATTATAATAAATATATGTTTTTGCGAAAGAAGATCATCAAGGTAACATTTTTTAATTAAAAATAACATTATCCCAGCTGATAGAATTCATTATAGTGCCATCAAAAAATATAATATAATAATATTTTATAAATTTCATAAAATATGAATAATTATGACTCAAGAATAGAATTTGAGTCTTGAATAACACATTACAACATACAAAACATTTTATTGGATACCCCTTCAATGAGAGAGCTTGAAATTCAACATGAAAGACCATGAATAAAATTTCATTCAATATATTATATATCCTACATGTTATATACACACTATTTAAAAAAATAGTTGTATACATAAATCATGTTGCAGAAAAGGGAAATTGAGATCAAACACCTTCACATTGTTGTTATCTTTTGAATTAGAAACCCATAAAAAGTAAAAAATAAGACATATTTCTAAATCCAATTAAAAAAATAAAAAATGATGATAAAATAATTCCAATTACAATATATACACCCACAATAGAAATATGTGGTGAAAACATATCATATATCAATAAATAAAAATAGATATGAAAAAACCTTACCTTTTATCATTATTAGAAAAACATGATCTAACCTTAAATATAAAAAAAATAACTATCCTATTCACCTTTTTCATAAAATAATTCATAGCTATATACTTTAATAATATTAATTTATAATAATTTGTTAAAATTATATTATTTATTTACAGATTATTTCCATGAATGGATGTTATTAACATTGATATTTTTCTAGAACTATTTTTGTAACAACAATTTTAAAAAAATTATAAATTAAGTCTTAATCATTATGAGATAATTATAGGTAGAATAAAATATTTTTTATAATGAATAAAAAAAATTATATTTTCATTTAATAATTATTTTAGTTATGATCAAGCTGATTATGTTGTTGATGAGTTTTTTTAGAAGTTTTTAATAAAAAACAATGGTACAATAATATTAAGTCAAATATTGATATAAAAATTCTAAAATCATAAATAAAATAATGTTTTATCATAAATTTCTATTAAAACAAGTATTTAAGTTTCCATATCAATCCATTATTGAAATTTATAACATTATTCAAGTAAGTAGTTAAATCAACCAAAATTAGAATAAACAATAATCTTTAGGTGAGTATGGTTATGAAATTGATACCTTTACCATAATATCATTATTACATAATCATAATGATATTATATAGTAGTGAATATTATTTAAATATATTTTTATAATGTCAAATTACTATAACAAAAATTAAATTCATCACTTTTATGGAGGTTTTCTTCTGCACATAAGCAGGCGTGACACACTCACCTACATAGAATGTAAAAGAGGTATGAATTGGTTTTTATTTTCTTAATGTATATAATTTTTAATATAATATTTATCCATTAAATATAACATGTTAACACACTTTTTATTATAGTTATGAAAAATAGATCACATTGTTTATGGAGGTGGTAGTCCATATATAACACAAGAGACATTTTTGTTTCTCAAATTGTTGGGAGGAAGATAGAAAATTAATATCACAAGAACATAACAACATTAAATATACATATAGTAAAATTTTAATTATTTCAAAATGATTATGTTGTATTTTTATTAGGAATATGAATAAATAAAATAAAATTAATGATTAAATGATAATTTTATCTTCCATCTAAAAAGATATCCTATGCAAAAAAAAGATTATGGTTTTGAGATTTGGTATTTCAAGAAGACCAAAACAACTTTGAAGTGTTTAGAAGTCTTGTGGTTTTATTTGGGTATCAATTTTACCAATATATGAGGCATGGGGTGTGAGGATATGTGGGGTGTTGATATCCCCATTTATAAGGTAGATGAGTGTTATGTATGTAAATATAAAAGGTTGGGTCACTATTCCAAATCCAAATTGATCCTATAATGGAAAATAATTGTTTGGGGAATATTTAAGGTTTATAAATCCTAATCCATAAATTTGAACACATTTTAGTGACATATTTGTATGTATTTTACACTTAGAATGGTCACTTTGACATCTTTTTAGTTTTTATCATGGTAAATAATTTTTAATTACGTAATTTACGTTTAATGCCTAAAAATAATATAGTACTTATTAAATAATAGTCATATAATTAATTCAAATATTAAATCCATTTTATAAAAATAAAATTTCAACTCACATGGAACAATAATTATAAAATTAGTGCATGTAACATGCAGAAAACCATTTATAGATGAAGTGTATTTTTAAGAAAAAAATTATTTATAGGAAAACATTATCAATTTTATTTATTTCCATGATATTAGTTAGTATATTGTTAAAATAATAAGTTTCATATGGATTCCAAATCAATCTGAAACATAATTCTACCTTGAGAAATCATAAATAAAAGAAAATTTTGAAAAACAAGTTTTATTAGAATAAAAGATTACTTAAGTTTGAAAATGTGAAACATGGACTCTGTAAATTCAACATATTATTTTTAAATGAAATATTTTAATTTATATTTTTATATTTTTTATATAAAATATTATTTATAACATTTTAAACCATTCTTATATTATGAAAATTTTATAAAAGTTTGATTATTTGCAAAACTAGTATTTTTCAAAAATCTCCTAAAATTTAACAATTTTAGAAAAATCACAAAAAAAAGGCCAAGTTAACTTTAAAATAATAAATTAATAAATGCTATAAATTTTATTAAAATAAAATTATAACAATTATAACCTTGTTTTTTAATTAAAAAAATATAATTAAATATAATTTTTATTGAAAAATTCCCCTTTTAATTAGTCTTAATATTATTTCAAATAAATTTATCATTAAAATAATGTTAGTTTATTGGTTAAAATAAAATATTATTTTAAATTTTATTAATTAATGTTATTAGGAAAAAATATGAAAACATTATAAAAAACTTATTTGGGAAAGAATGATCATTTACCAATATTAAATCATATTAATTATTTATCGACTAAAAGTAATCAATTTTAGCTAACTAACATTTTTTTATTTACTAGTGGTTTCATTATCATTTTAATTTGATTAATAAAATTTATTTATTATTTCAGGACTCATTTTATTTTACTATTTCATATGAGACAAGATAATAAATAAATTAAATTTATTTTAAGGATGGATATATAATAAAATAATGGGGTGTTTCAATTATATAAACAAGTGAGAACAAACAAGTTGGATAACAATATCACAAAGAATATTCAAATCATGAGTCATATTCATAACCAATATAAGAAGTGAATATATAAAATTACATTTTTAATAGACTGAATAAATATATAACAAATGATAATAGGAAATTTATGGTAGAATAAAAGGGGTAACGAAAAAATATAACAAGAACTGATGAGAGGAATAAATAATGGATGAATTTCCAATAAAAACAATCCAAGATTTTATATAAATAAATAACAAAAAATGATATAAAATTTCAGGATAATCCATAAAAAAGATAGAAAATGGAAGTTTAATGACAATAAAATCATCAAATGATAAAATGTATAATGAGGAAGACATTGATATAGTTTGAAAAATAATATAACTAAAATCTAGAAAAAGTATGGTATGGTCCCTTTACCATGACTATCGACTCATACAAGATACTCTATTTTTTCATGAATAATAGAATTATATTTATCAATAAAATATATAAATACCATATTATTTTTTATTTTATCTATTATATATATTTATTTTAGTGTATTATTCCTTTATTAAATAATTTTTTTGTATAATTTCATGAGATTTTCGGTCAACAATTCCAAGGATTAATTATTTTAATGTATTGTTAAATGGTGTTTTCTATTTTTTTGATAAAAAATTGATGTTTATTATTATATATTCAATTTATTCCATTAGTATAGGATTTTTATAATATAGTATATACTCAAATGAAGTTATAAATTTAGTTGTGTTTTCAACATTCTATTTTTATATAATTTCTACATCTACAACAAATTATTCTTAATAAATTTAAAATAATAAAAATTATGAGGCTATAGAATCTAAATAATTTCATTAATTTTTCAATAAAATTATAAAAAATATCTAGAATCACATTTTACTATTATTCATAATAGTCTCATGTGAAAATTGAACATTATCATTCACATAGTTACTATCAAACATCCATGGGTGAATTATTTTCTTAAGGGAGAATAAAAATAATGAAAAACTAATCAGTATAAGGATTTCATATAAAAATTATAATATAAATACTCTATAGTTTCAATTTTACTATAAGTAAACTAATGTTATGGGAGGGGTAATATGAAAATAAAAATGAAAATAAATGTGTTTTGAAACCTTTACTTTGATCATTGAGACGCCTCATGTGGAGTGAGGTTTAATCCTTTAGAGGAGAGTCTTTGAATTATTATAAGAAATCATGAACATGTATATGAGGGTTTACATAGTTATTTTTTTATATTATTTTAAAAAATATATATTTTTCATATGAGGGGAGCTTAGTGGAGGAATGGTGTATTTATAAAAACTGGAGATGGGTGTAATTGAATAAAATAATCAATTATTTATTATTTTGGATCTTGATAATGAATATTTTTATTATTGTCACAAATATATGGAAAAATCAGTTTTCATACATGATTATCAGTAAAATTCCTTTATAGTATATTATATTAATAACATGAAAAGCTATTTTTGGATTTAGTTTCTTTTGAACTATGTACATAATACAAGATATAAGTAAAGAAATGTGAACATAAAATTTATATAAATCATTATAAATACTCCCTTATTAATCAATTATAAGTCACATCACATTCTATGATTTCCTAGGGATTTTAATCAACAAAAAATATATAGCATAATTTCCAATAATGTATGATTAAAGTAAAAAAAATTGATTGATCGTCACAGATTAAACATGAGGTATAACAATATAACATTATCATAAATACATGAAGCCTAATATTATAACTCTATCATAAGTATATGCAGGATAACATGGAAATGTGGTTGCATCATAAAAATGATACATTCATAATAATATCTCTATAGTTCATCCCTAATGTGTTATAAAATGTATTACCATATTAACCAAGTTATTATAAACATGTTATCTCAAGAGATTAATCATTTATCCAATGCATTGGAGTGTTATCAGGGAGAAAAATCCATATGTCTAAATTCATGTGTTCCACATAGATCATAGACCATAAGAATGTTTTTTATTATTTTAACCCATGAGTAGGGAATGTGGGTTTTATAAATTCATTCCCACAATCATTTAATTATAGTTGTGTCTAGTTAAATTATCATGATTGGAAATATATTTGGGTATTCACAAAAATATGCCATAGAAAAATCAATGGATAATTTCGATAGCATAACAGATGTAAAAAAATTATATATGAGAGTTTAATGAGAGAGTAATGTAGTAATTCATTTTTTATCATTCAATGGATTTATATGAAAATATTGGGAACATAATTATTTGGAAATAAAATTAATTATAATAATATAATTGCTTTAATTGAAAAGATGATATAGAGAACACCATATATTGAGGGGATTCATTTTAATGATTGTGAAGAGCTTCCTAGAACCTTAAGAAATATATAAAGAGACACTAGATTGAGAAAAAGGGATAGGAATTTCATGATAAAAGGCTTGGTATTAGAGAGTAATATGAGAATGGGTGTGGTTTATATAGAAAAATTTGGGGGGTTATTTATTAATTTCCCAAATTAGAAATTAGACACCTTGTTAAATAAAAAATACAATACCATTTTCCTTTTCATGGTTTTTTAAAATTAAATTTTAGAAGGAGGAGTGGTTATTAATATTTTATTAGTTTATATATGCAGATCCTTATTATAATAGCATTAATGATGTAGAACTAAGTCATGTTCATAATGATTTTTTAAATCATAAAATACCCCTTAAGATTTCGAAGGTTGATTATATTCCTTAAAATTTATATTACTACATTAAATTACATTATTTTAATAAGAATACATATTTTTTGTCAATAAACAAATTAATTTTTTTATTTCAGCACTTTTTTCAATGTTATGTCATAATACTGATTGTATATCTATATTATATTATACTTTTTAAACAAAAATTTGACTACCTCAGAAAATTATGAAAAAATAACTGTTGGATAACTTTGATATGGTTATTTAAAAATGAAGTCTATTTTTTATATATAAATTTATATATATATATATATATATATATATATACGTATATGGAATTTTACTTTTTGAATAAAAAACATATTTATTGAAAAATAATGGTTTTAAAGAATATTCATCTTTCTGACCCTTATAAAAATTATTTTGAAATTATAAAATATTATTAAATATTATATTTAAATAAATGGTATAATATATGTCTATTTCATGATACTAAATATTATTTTAAAAACTACATTTTAACATAAAAATTTATTTTAGAAGAAATTATGTATTTTCCGAATATGCAATTATGTATTATTTGTATCAGAAAATATAAGTTTCTCATTCATGTGTATTTTTCAGATAAAATAATAATTAAAATGTGATTTAACAAACCACCAATTAATTTCTAAAAATAATACTATGCACTTATAATACTAAGGTGTCGATACATGTCCTTTATAAACAGAAAAATGTCGTAAGGGAAACATGTGTAGTAGTGGTATTTTAATGGGATGGTTTAGCTTTTATTGATCTATTTTTTATATCAAGTAACATAAACTTATACTATATATGAATCCTCTTGAACCATACATATTGGTTCCTTGAATAGAATTGGTCAAGGGTAAACCCCATTGATGCTACCTCCCTCCCAAGTCATGATAGATGGGATTTAAATGGCATGATCTGACTAGTCAAGGCTAACATTTATCCCTTATATAGAAATTGTCTCTCATAATTTCCCATTATATAAACTAAATAAAATGGTTATAATTCAAAATGTTTATAATTCCCAATGGTCATATTGACGAATAATCATATCGACCAATGGTTTGGTAACAGTCAAATACTATTAGTCACATTTCACATTAAACACTATATATATATGTTGTACCATTATAATACTTCATTATATTTTATAATTGTAACATCCCAAGTAATTAATGAATAATATATATTTTTATCTATGTATATTTATGAATTAGATAGTGTTTTAGAGGATTAAAATGAGAATAAATCCAATCTTAAGCATGGAATACACTAATATTTTTAAAAGATTGTTTTACTGCCTTTTGATGGAAAACCATTTTTTAAATCAAAATTTTGACAATTTTATAATCTCTATTTGTCAAAATAAACTTATTATTTTTTATTGTGACATTGAAATTTACAATGGATAATTTTTTGGTATTTTTTTGATAATGTTCATTTTTTAATGAATAGTGAAAAATACTGCATTTTACATCAAAACTGCTTTTTCATCTAATTTAATTATATTGTTAGATTATCTTTTTAATTAGTTTTAAAGTTTAAATAGAATATATTTTTAACATTTAATCCAATTTTGGTCATTGGGATTAATTTCACTTTTGAATTTGGCATAAACAAGTGCCAAACTTTTCATAGATATTGTTTCAAAAAAACCCGTTATTTGTTTTGACAACTGGAATTATTTTTAAATTAATTATTGAAATTTATATGTTTGGAATTTGTTAAAATGGATTCCATATTTGGAATCATAAGTTCAAAATTATGTAATTAATAATCTTTTGTTTTTGGACATTATGAATAGTAACGACGGTAATTATCTTTAATTATCTTGATTAATGAGTAATCGGGTAGTTAAGGATAATAAAATAATATCATAATAATAAAAAAGGACACCAAAATGTTTCTTAATTCTACTGTTTGTCTCATGTCCGACCATGGGATTCCTTGTGCCAAACTTGGGGACCCCATGGAATCACTTTTGTGTGAAAGTGACTTTTTATCTTTTTATTTTTAAAGAGAGTTAAATATAACAAAGAATGTATCACCTGAGTAAAAAAAATTAATTTTGTCTACATAAATGATCTGTTGGACTATAAATATTAATTATAAATCTAAAAATATTTCCTACATCATGATATTTTTTTTATAATTTTTAGACATTAAATAAATTAAATTATTTATAACATCATGATGATGCAGCGATTACCTCATAAATAAACGATTTAAATAAAATGAAAAGATAATGTAAAATATAAGACTTACACTTGTCAAATACCTATTGTATGAGTTTATTTCGAACCCTTATCAGCTTATCCTCTAAATAAATCAATGTGGGACCTTTAAAATCCGAAACTCATTTGAAAATAAAGTATCCTTTTATAACTTTCCAAGAGTTCCCCTCCTCTCCTCTTATAAAAGGCCCCCACCTCTACTACCTTACTCACACCTCTCAAGCCTTTGGCTCGGCCAACCCCTTCCCATTTTTTCTCTCCATATCCCTCTCTTACACCTAGAAGCCTCACTTTGGGCAGAAGTCTTCCCAAGGAAGCCTTTGAGCTCAAATCAAAAAGAGTTACCCGATTTAAAGGTAGTGTCTTCTCTTGTGTTATTATGTTTTATTTTGCTTCTCCAACCCCCTAAACTCTTTTTATTCATTTATTTTGTAAAAACTCCAGTACCTTCAATATACTAGGATGTTTTTATAAGAATCATTCTAGCTACACTTACACACACCTATATCTAATGGTAAAAGAACATACTGTTTCTGTGGATAGCGAATTTCTGCCTCACGAAACGATGATTGTTCAATATTCTTTTAACACCTTCAAAGGGGGCCATTAAGATGTCACTATATTTATATATTATATATAATATGTTTATTTTTTCCTTAATCTTCTGTATTTTTCATTTATGGAATACCTTTATGGCTTCTATTATGGGTATACGTGATATCTTCATTTTAGGAAGTGCGGACTACCACCCCCTCAAAGTGATTTGATTCGTCAATACCATATGTGGTACGTATAAAGGATAGATTTAATGATATTATATATGATACCATACTGGAATTATAATACTATTATGTATAATTATGTTTTAATTCCATTAAAGTATGATATAGAAATGAAAGTAGCGTTCATGCGTACGTACGGCTTACCATCTCCATGAACAGTGCATTTCATTTCTTATCCCCAATTGTAATGTACTATTATAAGTACATATATATATAATGGATATATATGATGTATGTTACATCTAAATGATGAATATAATTCTGGAATTAAAATATACAAATCTCTCATTTAGTTTTAATTCCATTAATATGACATAGAAATGAAAGTAGCGTTCATGCGTACCTACGGCTTACCGCCTCCATGAACGGTGCATTTCATTTCTTACCTCTAAATGATTATTTAATATTATAAATGAATGTATATACTGGATATATATGGTATATATGATATCTACATAATTAGGATAACTCTGGATATAATGGATACATGAACAACTTGTAATTATAAAGAGTTTATTTTTGACTCAAGTACCAATGATCGTTAAAACGACCGTTATTAACTTAAATAATTACATAGTGTTCATGACATGGTAATAACTGATATAAAAGGAATAATGAACTTGAAAAAAGGTTCTTAAGCAAGTAGAAATTAACTCAAGTTTATTATTCAGGAGATTAAAGAACTATCAAGTCAAGTCGGACCCGAGGTAAGGGACTTCATCTCAATCTCCTTTCATTGAGGTATATTTTGTTTTATACACAACTTTCTTTTATACGGTGTATAAACCCCTTTGACATTTACATTTATTCAAAAAGGAATATTTTTATATGAAGCGTTTACTAAACGATAAAAGGGAATTTTTTTTTCGTACGTATGTGGCGACAACAACTTCTTTGCCGCCGTGACCATTATTTGAGTTTCGACTTCCTCTACAATCCATAACTTTTTTTTAAAATGAAAAATAAATACCATGTATTACTTTTCTTTTATTATGGTATTGAAAGTGGTTTTCATAAATTTTTTATTATATCAATGTGTTGTATTGATATCTCGTGATTGAAATGTGGAATGTAATGCATGTTTTATGATCTAACTCTCTAAAACTCTAAACCTGAAAAGATCCTCAATGTGTAATCTTGTAATAACTCAAGATTAAGTAAGGTTTAAGGTTGGGGCCTTATAATAATGGTCTAACACTTACCCTAATAATTTTAATCATTTTTTAATTCATCTATTTCTTTTTACTAATTTTATAGTGTGAGTGATCTTTAGTAGATAATTAGTCCTTTGGATTATAAAATAGTGCACGCATTATTATTATTTATTTATCTTCCTATATTTTTTCTTGTTGTTATAGTCAAAAATATTTCATGATTTTTAAGGAAATGTAAAATTAATTCTATAGAATATATTATAAATCATAATAAAATTATCATTTAGAGTTATAAAATTATTTATTATTAAAAATGAAATTTTTGGGTCTTTATATTCTTCACCCCCTTGATAAATTTTTCACATGAAATTTTTTTCAAACATCAAAATAAACATGGGTATTTCTCCTTTATCACGTGTCCAATCTCCTAGGTTTCTTCTTTGAAATTTTTTTCTGAATAAGATATTCATGATTTTGGTTTTCTTGTTCCTCAAAACATGACCCATTTCATTAAGAATATAAATCAATTCTTCTTCATATGACAGGTCATGTTCCAATTCGACACCATGTGTATCTATTTTATGTGTTGGGTCTAACATATACATTCTTAACATAGATATTTTGAGGAACGGTTGAATCATTTAATTATATAAAGGAAGTTCTAAGCTGTAATAAATTGTTCCAACACATAATATAATTATAAATAATTCATGGTAACATGAAATAATTTTCCCTTTTTTCTAACTATCCTGACCCTTTTATATGGTGAAATTTATAGTAATTCATGATCCTCAATATGAAATTATATATTCTTTTTTTTCTCATTATAAATCATTTTTAAAATTTTGGTTATCCAAGATATGTCTCTCAATCAGTTGTATCTTCTCTATGGTATCCTTCTTAATTCTTGGTCCAAACATTTTTCCTTCTCCAACATCATAATAAGGTGCAATAGTTTGACACATCTTCCCATAGACTCGTTTATAAGGATTCATTTTAATAATCATATAGACACTATTTTTATTTTCTAATTCTACAAGAGGAATGTGTTAGTCCCAAATTCCCTAAATATCAATTGATTTTTTCATCGATATATTTTCTAATGTTTATCCCTCCAAGATTTACAATTAGTTTGTATTTGGTAGGTTTTGATAAGGTTTACTTTGCTTTTAATATAATTTTTAATCCCCTCTAGAACATATATGTTAAAATTGGATCATGATATGAAACAAATGATAATGGTTCCCCATGAATTCTCAAAACATTTTGAATATATAGATGAGCAAGTCACTCAATATAAAAATCCTCTCGTGTAGTAATAAAATGATTAAACTCTATAAATATATCAATGATTACCCATATGGAATTGTTTACATTGGATTTCATAGGATGGTTAGTAATAAATTCAATAGTTCTTTATTCCCACTTCCCTATAGGTATGGGGAGTGGTTTCAATAATCCTTTAGGTTATTATTTCTCCACCTATACATGTTTAAATATCAATCATCTTCCTATATAATCAGAAATTTCCCTTTTCATGTTATCCCATAAATAATTACACCGTAGATATCTACACATTTTAGTGATTTTAGGATGTATAGAAAATAAAGAGTTATGATATTCATCCATCATATCTTTTTTAACTCTGTAAAAATGATATATATATATATATATATATCTGTGTACTAATCCTTGGTACTCTCTCTTCATTAACATTAAAATAAGGAAAAATATAATTATTAATAGTTTATATCTTCTTTTTTAGGTTAGGATCACCTCATTGTACTTTCTTGATCTCATCTAGTAATGATGGTTTGAAAATAATTTGTGTTTAGAATCATTATTTCCTTACCCTTATGACTACCATGTCCATATTTACAATTTTCTTGATTAAAATATCTTTATCAATGTGGTCATTGTATGAAAATTAGGGTAATTACTACTCAATGTATCAATGAAGTTGTTTTCTTTTTCAGTGTGATAATGAATAGAATGATTATAGTCCTTAATAAGAACCATCAATATCCATTGTCTCTAGTTTAGTTTCTTTTGTGTGTATATATACTTTTGAACCTAGTGGTTGATTTAGATATCAAAATTCTCCTCATAAACATTGTGTCTTTATATCTTTAATGGATAAATATATGTATTTAAATCCAAAATATGTGTAGTATAATTTTATGAGTCTTTAATCATCGATACGATTAGGAAATCAAGTTTTCATTCTGTATCAGTCTATATCCAATACCTTTATATTATGCATCAATATAAATAAAAAATATTTCCCCATTAGTGGGTAATGTTATCACAAGTACCCTAAACATTCTCTATCATCCATTGTACCAATAAAAAACCCCTTTTGATTTAATATTTTTAATGGATTAGATAACAATGGAAAAAAAATCAGAAACTTTTTAAGGAATCCTACTGGATAACTAAAACAATGAATATCAGTTATTTTTTAAGATGGGGAAACTCTTTTACATATTTTAACTTTTCTAAATCAGCTGAGATTCCTTTATTAGTCACAATGTGTCCTAATAAAGACACTTATTATAACCAATCCTTCGAAGATGGTATTTTATTCTTCATTTTGATCCCATTATTTTTTCTGTAATCAATAAATAACCACATAAATCTATCCTTTATTACTAGGAGAATATGTTCTCCCAATAGAGACAAACTCAATCGAAGAAAACCCTCCTCCAAAAGATATTGATGTTGTTTATTTAATCCCTATAACTATATAGATGTTATATTTTATAATGTATTTAATATTATATTGGATCTATGAATGATTTAAATTTATAACTCTTCATCTCTTTCTAGGTAATATCAAGGAATTTATTTAGGAAATACATCAATATATTCTTGAACAATGGGAATGTATCGTATATTTATAATTTATCTTTATTCCCTTTATACATAAATTATTTCCATAAATAATTCAATGGGATATGGTTCATTACAATAATTGGGATGTGATATCACTCCTCTGAAAATGAAAATCTGTTGTCCCATTAAGAAAAACTGACTTCTATACTTTTAGAGTTGATCACGTCATGATATTTTGATAACCAATATATTTCCTATCATTATGTGAAAGTTCACCATTGGAATGGCCATCATTTTTTCAGATAGATTGAACTCCCAAAATTTATCATAAGAATATATGTATTTCCTTGATTCTTTAATTGTTTCTATATTATTTTTAACCAACAACTCTACATGTAACACCCCATATATATAAAGTGGTAAAGGAAAAAATGTTTCTACCCATGTCAATAAGGTACATAATTATTTCAAAGATCCTACCTGATTATAACATCATTGTTATGAGAGATTTTCAAGCAATAGTGTCTATATTGATAATGGATTTCTCCTAATAAGTTTCTTTCAGTGTGGGTGAGTGAGTAAAAACACACTAAAACAACATATGTTAGCCTGTTAGGGAAGTAATTATTCTGATGATATGTTCATGAATATAGGTGGGGCCTAGAGAGGGGATAACATATGTCTTTGGGAAAACTGATGGGACTTCACAGTCCGAGATAAGATGGATATATTAAAAAGGTGGGATGCATGCATTACAAAGAGGGCTTAGTTTTTCTTTTAGTATCAAAATAAATATCAAGCTATATGTAATGTAGTGATATATGTGTTGAAATGTGTTACCACCCAAGAGGCATTGTTAATTCCAACATGGATACAAAATTTAAAAATTTATATATAATATGAAACTACAATAAGAAAATATAGAATTAATTAGTATATGATTTTATTGTCCGGAGGTTGATTCCATGAGGAAATGATGGAGAATTAAAATTAATTTAATTATGTATGATTTGTAAAAAATAAATCTAAAATACTGGGCATGATTGTTTTTAAGAAAGTGGTAGGACAAAATAAAAACCAAATGCACCAGGTATGTAAGATCTGAGTTCATGTAATTAATAAATTAGAGGTCCCATAATTCCTCTAAATTTTCATCAGAATCATATTTATGTTGGCCCCTTGTTTCAAGAGAATACTCTCTCTCTCTCTCACTAATTTTCACAAATCGCCTTCTTCAAGATGGGGGAAGGGATGAAAAAGTGACACACCCTTCCTTCCACAAGTTTAAGGACAAATAATGACCCCTGAGTCCTGCCCCTAGTAGGCCTTAGAGTGGAGACTAGCACCAAGGGTTTAAACTCTCACACAGAAATAGAAGGCATTGCCTTTTTTATATAACAAGATCGGGAGATACAATGGTAAATCTCAAACAACCCCAAATACCAAAAGTAAATATGAATCCAAAATCTATTCCTGCATTCATGTTCAAAATTAAAGCTATACAAGGTACAAAAAAATCCAAAGTTAAGTACCAAAATAAAAGAGACTAAGTCGGAACAGCAACCAATCCTGACGCCCAAGCTAGTAAAGTTCAGCATGGTCTTAAAATTCCCATTGGAAACCAGAAAATAGTTTTATATACGTAGGGTGATCATACAAGTATACTCAATAGGGAAATCTAAAGCCACTTGTGCACAATTGGGGGTACATACTAATGTCCCTGTAAGAAAATAGTGGAACCTCAAACCATATATCAAGGAATACTAACCATCCCAACCTCACCAAGGTACACTCAGCAAATAATGAAAGTGAAGTAGAGTAATGGTATATGAACATCGATATTTGGGTACCCTGCACCACTTTCCCATTAGTCAGCTTCTCATTCCTAATGGATAATGTCTTGATGATACCAATATTTCTATACACAGTCCTATTTCCACAACCTGTCCACACTCACATGGGCCTCAAACCACACACAATCCCACCCACATATACCTGGTCCACAACAACCACACCACTAGCCCGAAGACACCTAGGCCTCATCCCGAAGAAAATTGGGAAAAACACCTGGCCCGAAAACACCTAGGCCTCTCATCTACAACAAACCCTCACCCAAATAATCATGGACTAAGGTAATCCTCAAGCCATTACATCCTGCCTAGATATGCTCGAGTAGTAAGAAATCGAAAGAGGGTGCGAGGAAAAAGTCAGTAACTAGCCAACCATCCTCCCACTGGGATGTTAGTAAAGACAACCTCCCCCATGAAATGGAGGTTTTCGAAACATAGTGCTCAACAAGGGTGGGGAGAATGTATAAATCACAAGAAACTACAAGATATATGTATTTATAGGTAAACATACACTCAGCCCAACCTATGGGTTTCCAAACAAGAAATTAGCTCACAAAAACCACCTTTGTTACTACCCCTATATGAACAACCACATGAATAGCCACAATAAAGCACAAGAATAACCCCTTTTTATTTAACCACTTTCCATTTATTAATTAAGGGGTTTACTTTAATTTGTTCTAGCACTACCTGGGTTAATAAACAAGCACAACATATGAAACTTTTCTCAGAAAGTTAAAGGCCACTTAACACTACCAAGAAAAAACTCAACTGCAGTCCCAATACATGACAATAAAAACCAAGATTTTTTTGTAGTTCCACTACACACCAAGTATATATCCACACAACAGTCCCACTGCCCAATGTTTCTCTATGACCACAACACAACAAAGGCAGTTCAACTGCCTACAAGTTTAACTATTCCACAATCAATCAATCTCTTAGACTGAGAAGCCAACTCCCCACCTATGCTACCCCACACAGAAATCCCACTGTAACTACCATTAACCACATCCCTGCTGCACACTCATACCACACCCTTCTCACGGAGACCACTCATTTGACCAACCTTGTACCCAAAACTGTGCTCCCCACATCAGCACCACACAACTCACACAAGGTTACAAAACTCTACAGAACACATAACTTAGCCACACATATCACCAAGATGTGTATACAATCATATTTAACTAGAAGAGGTTCTTTAATTCCACATATTTATAATCGGGGTGATCACACAATAGGATTGATCCTGGGGCATTCATTTATTTAACCAAATATATGTGATTAAGAAGATTTTGTGATACAATCATTTGTTCAGGCATCTCAACACAATAGAACATTATTAGTGTGTAATAAAATACAAAATACATCCATTCTTTTCATAAGGAATATAGACATGGAAACCATAAAAAATATAAGATAAGAAATAAAATAGGTGATTAACATCAAACCCCTCTCTACCCATTATTTCATTTACCCTTGTTATCTTTTCATCAAATTCAATCCTTATATATTTCCTATATATAAGAAACATTTTAAGTTGTTTCTCACAAGGATTCATTAGTATACCCACCTTTCATGATTCACAATTAAAGGGAAAAAAACATAATCCCTACTTGGTTTATCAATGGATCGAAGTTCCTCCTTGCGCCAAGAACTGGGGTCGCACAAGAATCCCGGAAGAACCCCAAGAAAACTGAGCAGGAGGGGCTCTAGCACAGGCACATGACTCATCTATGGAGGAAGGATCTAGGTGCACCAAGGGGAAATGGAAAACACACAATAAAGGTAAGATCCCAGCTTTAAAGATTTGGTTCCTATTTTAAAGGAAGAATAGTTTTAAAAGATATCATTGTGGAATCATGGTCAAGTCATGTGGTTTTGGTATCTCAAATCACTCATAACATTAGGATATTTAAATATATAATCAATTCCCTTGTAAGATCCCTTAAAATATCATGAAGAAGGCTTTAAACATGGTTTAAATAAAATAAAATGTAAGAGGGGTGAAACTAGAAAACTGGGAAAACCGTAATTGAGTTACCAATGGGTGAGTCGCCGACACTAAGCCACAGATGGGTGAGATAATAATACTAATCCACCGACGTTGATCTACTGATGAAATGACATACCGATGCCTTGACCTACTGACACCAATGCCCTCAACCTACCAACATTGATGCCCCTGACTTGCTGATGTTGACATACCTGACTCACTAATGTCGATGCACCTTACTCACTGATGCCGACATGCATGAATCAGTGATGTTGATGCACCTGAATCACTGATGTCGATGCACAAACATGTCAACGCACTAAAATTCTGACGCACTGACATGCCGACGCACTGACATACCATTTAATTTCAAAATTTCAATACCAATATTTGTGATGTGTGAAGCCTCAAGGTTAAGTAGTTCTAGAACATACAAAAAACACATAGGTAACCATATGAAACTAGAAGTAAAATATTAAAAAAATACAACAACAGGTTGAGTTGAGGGTAGTATTATTTATATAGATCTTTCTAGAATATCTTCCTGGACCATGGAAAATTGATTAAATTATATTCAAAAGGATAAAATATTCACCAATAATCTCACTGTTTCACATTTCCAAGACTAACTGTAGTAGATGACCAATTGAATCAAAATGGAACCAATTGATCACATAAAGAAAATATGATTGATCATAGTTGAAAATCAACAATGTATATAAAATACATGTTTTATATATCAATATTACAAAAAATAGTTATACATTTACCAAATAATGGAAAACTAACTAACTTCATGGGAACAAGTGATCACATGAAGAAAACCTACATTACAGACCTAAAAATCACCATTTAATAGACTACCCATGTGGGCCTTGTGGTAGGTAAACCGACTGCAATTTGAAAACTCATAGACTGCACATGGAAATTTTAAATTCCCTACTATGAATTTAAGAAGAATCAGGTATAAATAACCAATTTATATAATGTGGGGATACGAGACTATATATGTTATAAATTCTAAGGTTTGAATCAATAATGTTTTTCAATTGACAATGAGAATAGAAAAATTCAACAACATATAGGATTAGCTACAAGTAGACTCAGTTGAATGTGTGGGAAAAAGATACCATAAAAAGAAGATAATACAGTCAGTATTATTCTTATTGAATATATGAATACAAAGACATGTACCCATGGGTTAGCTACCATGAAGTAATGTGTTCATGTTTTTCAGCTAGACTTATTGGTAGCTTAGTTCTCAATTAAGGAGATGTTATCCAAGCCTTTTATATTCTCCTTGAAGTAGATTTTGATTCTCTAAAAAGAAAACAAAAATGGTAAATTATCCTCTATAACCTACACATTATACCCATTGACATGAACACTAAAAATAGTGATGTTTCTATAACACTTTTTCATGAGTTTTCTTAGAAAATTTTTAAGATTTTAACTGAATAGAATGGCCCTGTATTCAGTCATAAAGTTACTTTTTCATTTATAGAATTGTGGAAGGATTTTCCCCTTCTTTTATATACTTAAATTCTCATAAGAAACATTTCCAATTTCCTCAATCCAAATTAGCTGATGCAACCTTATTTCACTAGTAAATAGGAAATCATACTTTAGGGACTTCAAATACAAATAGAACTCATTATGAGAATAAATAGGTATATTCTATTTTTTTCAAAATAGAAAACTATAATGACAAATACCAATAGAGTTCTTGCGATAATTTTTATAACCCCATAATGTCTCATCCAATTTTATTAACAAAACATTCATTTAACTATACATTTACTTCTCTAAAATTTTCTTACTCTCTATTCGAAATTTCAGATTGGCCCTTAAATTATAGATGATAAGGGGTACTAGTTATATGAGAAAACCCATATTTCTCAAATAAATATTTGAAAAATTTATCTATAAAATTTCTGACATTATCAATGAAAAATGTTGTTGTAAATCCAAATCCTGAGAATATAATATTTTTGATAAATTTGATAACACCCATAGACAGTTCATTCGAATGTTACATTTCTTAAACCCACATATATGCATAGATTATATCAATAAGAATATAAACATTACTATATGAATATGTAAATGGACCCATGAATTATAAACCCCAAAAATCAATATATATAACCTCCAATATACACTTTTGGTGCAGTTCATGTATTCTATAAAAATTTCCTTTCCTCTGAAAGTTTTCATGTAAAACCACTAGAAACCTAACATCATTGAATAAACTATGATATCTAAACTATACTTAAGAAATTTATTTTATGTTCTCTCACCCCTATGGTTTCCAATCCATGGGGAAGAGTGAAAACTCTTAATTATGGGAATCATTTCCTCCTCAACAACACAACTCCTTAGTTAACCATCATCACATATACTAAAGAGAGATGGGTCGTCCAAAAAGTATTATTTTAATTCATAAATAAACATATTTATTTTGTTCTATGAATGGTATTTTGGTATGATTTCTAAATTAAAAAAAGAAATTGGAGAAAACCATGTATATTGAATAGATTACGCAACCATAAAAATCATTAGGAAATATAGAATTAATTTCCCTTAGGTCCTTGTTTTGATCACTATGCAGCCTAAGCATGAGGCTTACCACAACATTATAAGCACTCTACTTATCTATAATACCCACATAATATTCCTATAATAATAGGATCTAACAAATCAATCATAGATTAACCTCATTCTTATCTAGTAGATACTTCAAAGAAGACTTATCAGTGAAAAAAATTGTCTTTGAACCAATATATTATGAGAAACGTTTATAAAGTGAGAGAAAAACTGGTCATAATTGTTTCTCAGTTTTAGTGTAATTTTATTGAGCCTCATATAGTAATCTACTACCATAGTACACCACATGATTCCTCTATTATTTCCTTTATACAAAAATTTCTCCCATACCCCTTTCACTAGCATCACACATGACATCAAAAGGTAACTTCAAATCCCTGAAATGGATTTTGAAAATGTGAAATCTTTGTTAAGAAATTTAAATGATTCTAAAAACTTTTCTCCAAACTCAATGGGAGTATCCTTGACAAGTAGATTGTGAAAAGGCCTAGAGATTTTAGAAAAGTATTTTATAAATCTCTAGTTGAAACTTTTATAACCTAGAAAGATATTACTTCCTTTTATATATTTTAGAGTTTATAGCTTTTGGATAACTAAAAACATTGAATTATCTCCCTCTATACCCATAATTTAATCTATTTAACCTAATATTATAACCTTTATAACCCTATAGTGAAACAATTTCTAGTTTAAAATAATTTTTATTTTCTAAAATCATTCCAAAATAGTTTATCTATTTTTAAAAAATATTTTTACATTACTTCCAATAATTTAGAAATCATCAAAAAAACATAAATTATAACTTCTATAATATCTAAGAAAATGACTATCATACATATTATAAAAGTAGTCAGATCACTAAAAAATATATCATACGTTCTTCGGTTGGAAATTTCCTTAAGTGGGCATGTTAAGGTGATTTTTCCTTGGCCTTTGAGGTCTATAAAAATCATGTTGGGGGCCACTGGAACATGACTAACAAATGGGTTGTCTAAAATTGTAAATATTATTCCTAAATCAAGAAATATTATCACTTCTTACTTAATAACTTCTTTCATGTTGGGTTTGTTCTCATATTTCCCTCAACTATAATTATATGGTGAGAATCAATGTTAATTTTATGTATATAGTATATAGGACTTATTCCCTTTACATTAACTATTTCCCAACCTATAATATATTTAAACTTCCCTGAAACTATTAACACACTCACATATTTAATTCCTTTTGTATTTGATGAGACGATGATATAGAATGAAGATAAGTCTCCAAGAAAAGGCTATTTTATATTAGCAATAAGGGGTTTGTGCTCTAACATTGGTGTTTTTGACTTAAAGGAATATTATTGGACCAAGAATATAAAAGGTCCTCAAGCTACCTCTTAAATATTGAAATGTTTCATGCCTACTCTTCATCACTACTTTATCGATAAAATATTTCCTTATATTCATAATTATTGTCTGGGATTATACTAGTTTCTATAGAAAAATCATCTATTTGTAAATGAAACTCTTACACATATTCATATATGGGTTTTTCTCCCTTACTATTGAAAATAACAATGGATGTTTATATACTAGATTTTCAAGTATTAATTTCATTAATAATTTTAAATGATTCTTCCTCTTCATCATCAATAAGTTTCAAAATCTCAAGAATCTCACTTTTTTAATATATTTCATATTGTGAAGGTTCTTTAATTCATTCTATAACAATAAATTCATCCTTTTGTTATCATAGTTTGAAAATAAATTTACCTTTAGGTACTTATATTAAATATACTCATGTGGATAGGAAGGGCATACCAAGAGAGATATGAACTTCCTTTTCACATTCTATATCTATGATAATAAAACCACTAGTTAGATATGACTTCCTCAATCTGAAAAGAAAGTCATAAATCCTCTTAATTGGTGAATAATGGATCAGTCTGCTAACTATAAGAAAATTGTGTGGGGTTGTTCTTTATCTAATTTAAACTGTTGACATAATGAGAATAGAATTATATCAATACTCACATAGTGATAACACAAATAGTTAAATAGGTCATTATCCACTAAGGTGTAAGTGATATGAAAGCTTCTTGGATATTGATGTTTTTTAGGTATACTATTCTACAAGAATTGTTAAACTCCTATATGATATATTATGTATAAAATTAGTCCAAGATTTTAATATTTGATAAAAATATGGATTAATTAGAATAGTATAGAAATTGTATAAAACCTCATAGAAATCAATATTTATTTCATGTTTCTTGGAAAGATCTAGAAATTTGAGAATTTTTTATTCCTAAATTTTCTTTTTGATTCATTAATTGAATGGAATGGTTGGATTTGAATTATTTAAATTGTTTACATCCCTGCAATATTCTTCTTCTATTTATTATTTTCAATTTTCAGTACTTTTTAATTTTTGTTTTTATATATATCTACTTGTTTCAAATTGATTATATTTATAACACCCCAACCTAGAATTTTTATAACACCTGAGTAGAGACTCTATAAAACCACATGCACACCACTTCATATGAAATAGGATATTAAATAGAAGTGAGAGTATAAAGGTGAAATAGTTTAAATATACCCTCAATAATAACATTTATACACCATAAAAATAATTAAATATGACATCCCAAAATATCACATAGGAAGATAAAGTAAACAGAGTGTAGTAACAAATTTCACCCATTTCATACATGTAAAATGAATCAATGTCCAAATTTAAAAATCCAAGCCATGTATAAATAATTGAAAAAGTAAATAAATTTAGTATCATATTATATGGAGTATTTAACAGCATTTCCTCTAAATCAAAACACATATCTTCTCAACTCCCTGTCATAGGACCCTTTCCCTTCATCGGATCCCTAGTTATGAAATCTATATGTTAATCAAGATTCCTATGTAGGGTGTGAGTATAACATAGTAGGACACACAAAATTAATCCTCAAAATAAATTCACATTAATATAGAGGTTTATTACATGATAATAATAAAAATTGACACACACAAAAAAATAATAACATACTGATAATCTATGTTCTAACAAATTCACAACAAACCCCATCCATACTTACGTCATCTCTATAATATAATAATATCTAAATGTTAATGGTAAAATTATATGTAGAGGATCCAACCTCAAGGTTCATCAGTAGTACTATAGGACCAAGTCCATCGGATAAGAAACATATGTTTATCATGCCTCATATCCTGGCCTAAGGCCATAGGTAAATCCACATAAATATATCATGTCATTTCTTCACTACTGCCTCTTAGGTCAAGTCACTAAAATACAACATTCCCCCTAGTTAGGAAACACAAGGCCAGAATACTCAGAATTCTAACTCAGCATTATCATCATGTCAGATGAAACATCTATACATTATCCCACTTTAGGAATAACATTCCATGGAATTCTATCACACCCAAGCTTCCATTTTGAGGTATTTTTTTCATTACATATGTGTTTTCATCATGTATTTTCCTTTAAAATTTGAATTTTTTTGGGGACATAGGATAGTTCATGGTTATTTAATGGTTATATGAACCACATGCCATTATCATAAAACTGTGGGGGTTGGGATAAAGTCACCATAGTTCCTGAATGATTAGGAACACAGTTTCTGAAACAATGAAACTGAAATTGTGAGTCCTATTCCAATTAAACTACAAGAACCAAAACGGTTAGAGCATGGTTATAAAATCTTTTGGAAAAAACATCCAGTTTTCTAGTTTTTTCAAAATTTTGAATTTCCTAATCTTCTCTCCCAATTTTAACCCTTCCCACCCCTCATTTTTCTCTATTTGTGACTCCTCCAGCCTTATGTATTCCATCCCTCTTCCTCCCTCTCCCCATGTCTCAATTTTTCAGTGTTTTTTTCTTAGATACATAAATAAAATTGAATCATGAACAATTTTAACCTATCTACCATTAAAATTTTCATTTCTCTTCTAATGTGTGTAGTGGCGCTCATGGTGAATCATCGGCGATAGTACATTTTTATAATTTATTTTTTTCTTTTGACTTGGGGGCCTATTTGTGAACATAATTAAATTGATTGATAGATGCAGATTTATTTAAAATTTTGATAAATATTTGGGTCAGTTCATTATTTGGGATTTAATCTTATAATATCCTTGAGCTTTGTGTAATATTTCATTAAATTAACACCCACTTCATAATATTATTTCGATCCAAATTTTCGATTGTTGAGGCTTTAATCCAAGATGTTGCTTAACTAAGGGTATAATATTAATAAATAATGGTTTATGGTTGTGTATTTTTTGTTCCAATAGTCCATGTAATCCACATTTTAAACAAAATATTTCTTTAATCTATGACATTTTATTCTTAACATTCACAATGTTATCCTAAAGAATATTTAACAATCAAAAGATCTCAATCACCTGAAATACCCAAATTATGACCTACAGTAATAGAATATTTACTTATCAATTTATATGGTTATTAATCTAGTTTATTATGCTTCTGTTTATTCGTTATAAAGAGAATAAAATATAATTTACAAGAAAATAATTTTGTGCTGAACATACACAAACAGTGAAGATAGTTAAAAACAAACTTTTGATTAAATAAGAAAAAGAAAGAATAGAATGGTTTTCAACATGATTTATTAAATTATAATAATATTAAAATTTAAATAACATAGGGTGTATGATTATAAGATATTATTAAGATGAAATATGCATTAAAATTCAAATGAAATTGAAAACAACTTACACTATAACATTTAAAAATAGCCAAAGTTCATGAAAATAGATCATGGAGGAAAGGTATCTCAAATATAAAATTTAATTTGGAATTTAATCTTAATACTTTGGAAGATATTTGTTTGTTACAATGTATCCTATTATTTTCTAAAGTGTCAACCCCTTTCAAGGAGAATTAGGGGACGAATTTATAGCCAAAGTTAGTGGATTGTTTGCATTCCAAATCATCCCTCCAATTTTCTTGGACCATTTGACCATATATAAATCCTAATATAAATTAATACTCTTATTAAAAGTTTTATATGTATATTTCACCTATTCACCCACAAAATTTGGTGCCCATTGGAATTATTTACCCATTTTTATGGTTGCTTTCATAAATAATGTGTTGCTCCCAATTTTTTATCCTGAATTTTTCTAGATCCAAAATGTGAATTAGTTTTAGGTCTGAAATATGACCTCGTATATGAACCATTTATTCAATAAATACGGTTCCAATATCTTTAAACTATAAACAAAAAATATCATCTCAATGGTACTATTGTATTGAGATAAATGTCATGTTTTGTGGGATGTTTTCAAATCCGGGACAAAATTGTGGGATGGAATTTCATGAATCAATTGGTCCCTTATTGGTTGAGTTGGTCCTTGAAATTTTTATCAATGTTTTAATGTAATTTCCATGGACATATTTTTCATAATAAACTAATTTTTACTTTTAGATTGAGTCCATAAAATATAAAATCATATCTAGTCTATTTTTAATGAAAGATTCTTTACGCCTTCTTTTATGGTCTATATAAACATTTAAATATAAAAATTTTCATAATATCTAGTTGATTTATTTTTAGTACATTGATCTATTAATCCTAAAAATAATAATAAAATAATATTTATAATTAGGGTGATATTTTGGACTAAAATATAATCTAAATCAAATCTTTATTAAGTCAAATAATGCACAAAAATTATATTTAATATTAAAACATGGGTAACACCCACAAATTATTCACTTTTAATTAAATATAAGTTAAATGAGTAGAAAAAAAAGTTATTAATTAATGAATAAAATAAAATTCCCTAAACATTGGATTGTGAATTCCCTCATGTACATAAAATATAAAAACACAACTAAATCATTTTCACTCACCAACAAATATAAAAATTTTGTTTTCTCCAATCAGGGATTTATATTAGTTCACTCCTCCATAATTAATTCTACCAAAAATTGTTTCAACAATAATGTTCCAAAAAATATTTTTTCTATGCTCAAAAATTGCAAACATGTGTTTTTTAGGGATTGAATGTGAGAAGGAAGAAAATAGAGGGTGAGAGAAATTTTCTAGTGGACAACAATATGAAATTTGTACAACACATAACTTCTCCCAATAATATAAGAAAATATGATTCAAGGGTTATTTTTTCATTTTTTTTAGAGGTTGATTGTGGAACAAATCTCACACTAATCTCTCAAACCATGTTTTATCTTCTCACTAAACTAATTATAATATTTAAAACAAGATCAAAGGTTTAGGAATATATATTTTTGAAATTCCAAATACACAACCAATTATTCTTTTTAAATTTTTTATTTTTTCATATTTTTTAATTTTTTGAATACTTCTGAATAACATATACAAAATTACATTAACATGAATCCATTAAAAAATAACTACATGATAACTTATACCCCTACACATAAATGTATTCTTACCCTCAATCATATGATAACACATTTACTATAATGGAAATGAGACCCTAAATGAAATCTATTCCCCCCATACTTAAATTTAAATAAATTATACAATATAAATCCATTCAGATTTTGTGTTTGATAAGTTTATGGGAATGTAATTTTTCTATGAAGAAAAGGGTTTTTATATTCTTAAAGGGGATTCCAAAAGGAGGATCAAAGTAAGGTTAATGGGAGGATATTTTTTTATTTTAATTATCATTTGGTTTAGAAAATTCCTTCATCATATTAATTTCTTCTAAAGTAGAAAATTAATCTTGAAGGTACACAAACTCATGAATCATAATCATGGGTAAAACACACAAAATGAAAATAGGTCATAGGTGGCCTTGGCATTAAATCTTACATTATTCCTTATGTTAGGGGAGGAATCATTTTTTTAATCAAAAAACTATCATTCAAAATTTATGGTTCTTGAAAAAAAAATCTTTATGAAATTTTATGATGAAATAAAAAAACAAAACAAGTCGTTTAACTTCAAAAAATGGTTGGAAAATTTTATAATTTTAATGGTGAATAATAATAACTCTTTTTTTATATTTTTAGTTTTTTGTTATTTTTTAATACACAATCATGAAAAATAGAAAGTGGAAAAATATGTTTCATGAAAAAATTGGTAAAATGGTTAGAATTTGAGAGGAAAAAGAATAAAGATATAAATTGAGATAGATAGAGATGGAGGAGGAAGAATATAAGGAGATAGAGTTAATGAGAAAGTTATTCCTCTGAGTTTGGATATGGTGGGTTGTAATCTCTATCTATTATTGGGTTGGTGGAAGTTTATGTGGTTTATGGGGCATGTTTCCTCTCTGATGATTCTTTGTAAAATTTCCATTACCTATAACAGAATCAAAAATAAAAAACATTACTCATTTAATCAATTACTTAAAATAAATTAAAATTTCATACAGGTAAAATAACACTTGGGTTTCATCCAAAGAATCACTGCATTTATTTTTTATAAAATTAGGTAGTAGTAGTGGACTACCTATATTCTAATGATGGATACTTTATTTTCTCAACCCCAACATTCTTCTAAAAAAACTTCTCCTTTGGTCGGCCCGATTATTCATTTGATAATTTCACACCTTCCTTTTTTTGATTGAAATTCAATGGGGTTGGAAAGAGAATGTTTATATCCACCCTTTGGTCTTAAACATGGTTTATTATATAGTCCACCAAGTGTTTATTCTAAATTATAGAAAGTTTAGGATTACATTTAAATTCTGATGGTGCATGCATGTGTGGTTTAGAAAATAAGAAATTAGAGTTTTTGATACCTATTGTTTTTTACACATTTTTCATCACATTCCAAAATAGAGTAGTGATGATCAAAGGGTACATAAAAATCAATAGATTTTACAATATTATTTATATTGATGTTTTTTTTCAAATAATGGTAAATTTAAAACTCATTAATTCTCACATTATTAATTAGGGAACAAATCACACAAATTTAAATCCCATTAGAACAATATAATCACATTATCTCAAGGATCACCTCACATATAAAAGAATTTTCAGAATCATGGATAAGAAATGATGAATGTTGGATAATGTGATTTGAATCAACAAATGATCAATCTAGTTCATTTACCTCTTTACTATACATGTTGGAGAAGTGGATATTACAATTGATATGGGATTCTAATGTGTTTCCAATATCCTTTAGATCAATGGAGTTTACATATGAAAGGTCAAAATCAACTTCTCAATTTATTTCTTTGTTAATTATGATGAAAAATTCACAAAATACACTATCATTATACTAGAATGAACATGATGGATCAGGGTTCAACACAATCTTAGTGATAATTTTACAATCATGGATAGTGAATGCAGATTGATTCTATAATTGATACCTAATGTCTTAAAAACTATTAAACTTGAATAGTTGGTCACAAAATTACATGGATAATATTCTAGACTAAACATCAATATTGTTTCTAGATGTCGTGAGGAAATATATTCCTATAATTATTAGAGATTGAGAAGAATTATTCTCACATTCATTTTCAAGGACATAGAAATATACTAGTAAGATAACATCATTTACCTAGACAAGAACATCCTCAATTATTACCTCAGGACTGGAAGTTCCTTCATTGGCTAATTGGATGAAAAACTCATTGGGTGTAGTGTACCTAGACCATGGTTGGAATATATGGGTTTGGGAATGACATTTATCAAGGCTCCTATATCTATGATGGAATCATCAAAGTTGGAACTCCCTATTAGGAATAGAACTATAAGGGTTCCTAAATCATTTCACATTATGGGAATGAATTTTTGGGTTAAAACATTTTAAATGGTGAAATGTTGTCTCATATGGGAGAAAATTCCCTAATAGACTATATATAATTAGGGATTTGTTTGATGACATCCAAGAGGGGAATATTGACTTCAAAAAATATAAGCATGTTAAGAATTACAAAATTACATTCAAATGGATTCTTTATATTAGAGATGTCTTCAGGAAAATGAATTGGGGTTTTAGTGGGATTGAAGGAGTTGAGGGAGTGGATAAGGGTTCTATTTTAGGCCTTTATATTTTTTTCATCTCAATATTTAAAGTGGTTTTAGAGGATTCTTCACATGTAATAGAAATTTTCTTTCTAGAAATAATTGAAATTGAACTTACATTACCCTTGGGTTTTGGAAAGTGGTTGGGTTGGGAGATTTGAAGAATTTAATTGTTTCTTTTGGATCAGGCAGGATGAAAGTTAACAAATTTTATTTTTACCATTTTTAAAGATTGAATAGGTGAAGGATGAAAGATCTTCCATAACATTGTTCCATGGAATCTTTTAAGAAGAGGCATGTCACGCATTGGAATTTACTTTATTTGTGTTCTTGGGAAATCAATTGTATTAGTTTGGGAATTTGGAAGGCTTACTAGGATAGTGGAATATAGAAGGAGAATGAGGAGTATTGAACCTTTGGGGTTGAGTAAAAATAGTATAAGTTTATGGAATTTACTTCCACCATGACCATGTTGGAATTGGTTTAGATTTTTAGGAGGCAATTGAGGGGTTGAGATATGGTATTACCTTACCTAAAGTATGGGTTATAGGTAGAATAGAATGTATCAAAGTGGGATTGAGGGGTTTCTAATGAACTATATTGATTATTGAGTGATGGTGTTTCACTGATAATATGTTTTATTAATCACTATTGGACTAGAAGAATTAGATGAATCGTACTAAAGTTTTGGACATGTGTTTGTTGGATGAGTTGGTCAGCTGTATATTCCACCCCTTTTTATAGGTCCATAAAACAGATCCTGTGGAGAATATGAGGTTGACTCTTATTAATTCATATCCAGCCGGTGTGAAAGACCTATAAGTTCACTCATCAACTTATTCATCTTGTTGGGATCTATGGATTGATTCTCTTGAACTTTTTTGACTTGATTATGTGCTTGAGTGTGGAATTTTTGGGTGTTTTCATCCATATTTTTTATAAGATCATGTGAAGCAGTGTGTTTTTTGTCATATACATCATCTATGAGAGTTCTATCCATAGAAAATAACCCCTCATTGGATTATTGGATGAATATTTGTTCAGGTATTTAGTGGTGCAGGCCAGTTTCTCTATGTTTTTTGAACTTCACCCAGTACTCTTCACAACCACAAAAACAGTTTTTCCCAGTGCTAACCTTTATCAGTGCTAACAAAAAAGCGCCGATAAAGGGGGGGTGCCTTTATCAGCACTTTTTTTAGCGCTGATAAAGGTACCCCCTTTATCAGTGATTTTTTAGCGCTGATAAAGGGACCCCCTTTATCAACGCTTTTTTAGTGGCGCTGATAAAGGGGGGCCTTTATCAGCAGTTTTAAAAGCATTGATAAAGGGTCGACTTCAAAAAAAATTAATTAAAAATAATATATTAATATATAAATATAGTTATATAGTTATATTGATATAAATATAATATATAATTTTTAAATATATTTTAGATAAGTATAAATATACATTTACACTTAATATACTTAATATATAAGATATTTAGTGAAAATGGATTATAAAAAAATTAAAAAAAAAATTAATTAATTATTTTCTAATTATTATGGAGTAATAGTAATTTAATAACAATTTGAAGACTAAAAAATTAAAAATCGATCCAAAATATGTTGAAAACGCAACTCGAACTTCAAACAGCCATAACTTTTTATCCGGGTGTCCGTTTGAGCTCTACCACATATGAAATCGAATCTTGCGATGAGCTCTAAATCGCTGTGACCTTGGGGGGTCCTTGGTCAAGGTTTTTTTAGGCCAAAAGAGGCCCATAAGGCCTCCAAAACTGAGTTTTTAGTCGGGGTACCCCGATTTTTTTGCAGTTTGTAGATTTTCAGCCTTGATTAAGGGGGTATTATTGGATTTTTTTGGTGGGGACTAAATTTATTCCAAGTTATTATATTCATATTGATATTATATATTTTAAATTTCATCGTTTTTTATAATTCACTACTATTTATAATGAAATATATAACAATATATACATATTTTTTATATATTCACACCTAAAAATTTAATTAAAAATATAAATAATAAAATATATTTATATATAAAATATATTAGCTTTATCTAAATAATAACTAATATTAATTTTATTTAAAATACAAATATATGAATATTTATATACCTATATATTAATCTAACTATATATATATATATATTAATCTAACTATATATATATATTAATATAACTACACATATATATATTAATATTACTATAAATATATATATTAATATCACTATAAATATTTATATTAATATCACTATAAATATATATATTAATATAACTATATATATTAATATAACTATATATATTAATATAACTATATATATATTAATATAACTATATATATTAATATAACTATATATATATATTAATATAAATATATATTACTATACGAATAAATATAACTAAATATATATATATATAGAGATATATATATTAATATAACTATATATATATATATTAATATAACTATATATATTAATATAAATATATATATTACCATACGAATAAATATAACTAAATATATATAGAGAGATATATATATATATCATGAAATGGAAAACAAATCAAAATAGAGGAGTGGTAAGGGCTTAGGCGTGCAAGGGGGAGGTCTCGAGTTCAAATCCTGGTGGAGGTAGGGGCGCATGCACATGGGGGAATATGGAAGAAAGTGTTGATAAAGGGTGGAGGGGGTGTGTGGGGAATTGTAGGGTGGTGGAAAAGTGTTGTAAAAGGGGGGGCTCAAGTGCTATAAAAGCCCCCCCGTTTGGCAGTATTTTTTTAATTTTTTTTTATTTTTTTATTATTTTTTTATTTTTTTATTTTCTTTACCTTTTATCATCGCTTTTTTAAAAGCACTGATAAAAGGGGTCCTTTATCAGCGCTAAAATGAAAGCACTGATAAAGGAAGTGCTAATAAAGGGTTCTTTTATCAGCGCTAAAACAAAGCGCTGATAAAGGGGACCCCCCCCCCTTTATCTTTGCCAACTTTAACAGCACTTTTCTAGCACTGTTAAAGGACATTTTTAGCACTGATAAAAGGAATATTTGTAGTAATGCTTGGAGTGATTCGTTAGGGAATTTATGGATACCAAATATTTCCTTTCAAATAGAAGTGGGTAAACAAGCAAGGAATAATTTATCTAAGAAGATTCACCTCATGTCATACCTTATGGTTATAGAACTGGGAGGCAGGTAATATATCCATGACTTTTCAGATTCAGTTGGGGAGAAATGGAATGCTTAAATTTTGATTTTTTGTTTATAAAACTCTTTAAGTGCCATGGTAGAACATTCCACTTGGAACTCTTTGAGGTGAATATGTGGATCCCCACTGGTAATCTCTTGTAAATGTGGTAAAATATGAATCAAACCTAAATTGAGTTTCATATCAACATCGATATTGGGATATTGAATAAAAATGGGTTGGTAAGACATATCATAGGCATCCATTTATTTAAGGTTTTTTTCTTAGGTTTGGCCATATACATTTCAATTTGATGTGCAATAAATGGGTACTGAGTGATTTTATTGTCGTTAATTATCCTCCTAAGTTAGTAAAGAGTTCACTTGATTTACAAGTCAAAAAAATAATATGGATTGTTGGAAATTTTTGGGGAATTCAGATATGTTTTTAATGGATGAGTAATCTAAGTTATAATTTTTTCAATTATTGTTTTTATGGGAAGATATGTTCTTCTTTGTGTTTTTTTTAAATTGATATATTTTTAATGTTTTTGGTTTTTTAATTAAAAACTACTAACTACTTGTTACACCATCCTCAATAATGGTTCCATTTTAAGCATGGATGATTCTCACCTATCATTCATTCAATGGTATGGTACTCTACTAATGTGTATAGTTTCACTAATGCCAAATCCTCGATGATGGTACTTTTTTTATAATCGGTTTTTTATTTGTATTTTGAATGGGGGATTCTTTGCAAAGAATAATTAAATTGATTGATTAATGATGTTTGTTTTTTAAATTCAATAAATTTTGGGGTGATTTCATTATTTGGGGTTTTATTTTATGATATTGTTGAACTTTGCGTGGAATTCAATTAAATTAACACCCACTTCACAATATGATTTTGATCAGAAATTCCATGTGTGGAGGCTTAAATCCAAGACTTTACTTAATTAGTTTTCAAAACTCAATAAATTCTTGTTTCCGGCAGGGTATTTATGGTTCCAATAATCCATTGAATCCACAAATTAGACGATAAATTTCAATAATCTAATAATTTTTTTGACTAACATAAACAATATTATCCCAAAGAATATTTAACAAGAAAAATATCTCAATCACTAGAAATCCTATATTATAACTCACCCCAACATATTATCTAATCATACATTGATATTGATATTAATTAGTTATGTAATTTTTATAGTGATGAGTAATAAAGAGAATAAAAATAACATTACAAGGATAGGGAATTTCACCAAACAAACACATGAATAGTGAAAAAAGTTAAAAACACACTTTTGAGTGAATAATAATAAAAAATAATGGAATATTGTTCAACATTATGTTAAAATATAATAATAAATTTAAATATTAAACATAAAATCATGTATTATTATAATAGAATATAAAGATGAAACATGAACAAGAATTGGAATGGAATTGAAAAAAACATACACAATTACAATTCAAAAAAAATAATGTACACGAAAATACATATTGAAGGAAATTTCTCTGAAGTAAAAAACATGGGTTTGGAAGGTCCTAAAAAACCTTTGGTAGGGATTTGGTCATTAAAATGTGTCCTTAAATGTGTTTATGATCCAACCACTTGCACGGAGAATAGGGGGATTAATTTGTGGCCAATGGTGGTGGACTATTTTCAATCCAAAACAACCCTCTTAGATCCATTGACTATTTGAATATTTATAAAGATTAATGTAGATAAATATTATTCTTAAAATTTGTATATATGGATTTATAATGTTCACAGCAAAAATTGTGTGGCCATTGGACATTTTCATCAAAATTTATGGATTTTTTCATAAACTATGTGATGATGTCCATTTTTATCCTAAATATATATAAGGCCACAATGTGAATGGGTTTTAGGACAATAATATTAACTCAAATATGAACTAATTATTATAAAAATGTGATCATATATCATTTATTTCTATATAAAAAATTTAAGCTCAATTGGACCATTGGATGGGGAGAAAAGGCAAGAGGCATGGGATGTTTCCAAATCCAGAAAAGAATTATGGGATGGAATTCCAAGCATCAATTGAGACCTTTATTGTTTGAGTTGGGAATTGAAATTTTTATCCATGTTGTAATTAAATGTCCCTTGAATTCATTTGTAGAATGAATGAATTTGAAATTCTATTTTGATCCCATAAAATAAAACATCACAGATGGTCCAGTTTCAATGAAATATTCTCTCAGCATTCTTATCTAATCCATATAACACTTTAGATTACCAAATTATCCAAAGGTCCAATTGAATTATTTGCATTAAATTTAATTATAAACCCTAAATAACCATAATCAAACAATTTGGATAAGTAAACTGGAAATTTTTTTAAAATAGTAAATTGGATAAAATTTGGATTAATTAAAATAATTATCAAAAACTATATTTAATATTAAAACACTGGTATAAAAAAAATTATTCACATTAACTTGAAAATAATTCAATGGAGTCGGTAAAAAAATATGAATTAGTTAATAAATATGAAACTCTAAATAAGTGTCTCATCTCTTCCCTCGTTTGTTTCTCCTCTCTTCTTTCTTGACTTTTTTTTGATATGTGGTTTTGATATCCTTATATTGGTCTATTCCAAACTCTATAGAATGTTTTTTTATGTTTTTTTGTTTATTATTAATTTTTTAGGCTCTCAACTCTTCTTGGTTTGTGGTTTCCAATTTGTAAAAGTTTGTTTAAAGGGGAAAGATAGGTGGTTTCATGTTGTTCCATTATTCGATTACTTAATTTTTCTTTCTTCTAAATCTTGTGATTTCCAAAAATGGTTTGGTTTGTATAAATGGGTGGATTGAAAGGTATTCCCATGAGTGTGAAATGGTTGAAATTGGGATTTACTATATAACTATGGTTGAAAATGTTGTTCATTATCATGTTATGGCTGGATTGTGATGAAAGAGGGTTTTATGGTTTGGAAAAAAGGGGGAAAAATAAATTGGCATCCTAGGTATCTAGGTGGGAAACTATGAATATTACACTAGGAAATCCATTCCATACCTATAAGGATCTTGTTAAATAACTAACTAAACTATTTATGATGCATTTTGGTGGTAACATAGATATTGAAATGGACCTTCTCATCCCTTGTATAATCACTAAGAGGATGAGGATCATAGGTTCCCACATTCCTAGCTACTTAGGGATTTCCTATGGTACTTATGTTCTATTTTTACATGATTACCATGTATTCATATTTTATTCACATCCCATATAGATATAAATAATTTTTTAAATTAAAATTATGTTTTCTTCCTTTCTTTTGAAAACTAGAATAGTTATTTTTATTATAATTTTTATGCATAGAACACTTGGTGTAATCTTATTGGGAATGTGAGTACACACCCTAAATACACCCAATTGGTGCATGTATAAATTTTTTTATCTATCTTATGTAAATTCAATGATTCCTATAGAGGTGTAGGGCACTATTTCAAGTGGTTTCCTTTGATATAGGTGTCATTAGTGACATGATGGGTGGTTGTACCTTCTTTAATGAGGATAATTTGTGTTCATTTACTAATTCCCTCCCCTTTTATTCATTTTAGTTTTTGAGTATGGTTATAAACATAGAATTGTGTATGTTCTTTTCAATTATATCTTTTTCATGGATGGTTGATATAAATTTTATGTGGATTACAATTATAAGATTGGGAAAATCATTCCCAAATGATTTCATTGATGTCGAGTCACTGTTTTCCAGGTCATGGGGATTGGGAAAACCATTCATTCCATGCCACGGCTTAGGTTGGGTGTCATTATGGAAAGAAGAATGGGTTGGTTTGTGAAAAAATGGTATTGGAGCATGGTTTTCCATTTCTATGGGTCTTTAAATTTTTTGATGGTTAGGATAGATAGGAAATAACAATGTTGAGGCTTGAGGTTATGGTTCCATGTGGGGTTACTAAGAAAAACACCTTGTGAAAGGCCTTAGGTATCCATAGGATGTCAGGAACATGACTTTAATCACTCATAGAATTTAATTTGATGGATATAGATTAGGTTTGGGTACCATGATATGGTATATTATCTTGATATGTTCTTGTTTTATTATTATTTAAGGAAATTTTCTTTTTTTTATTTCTAGTGGGTTGATGTTTTGACAATTTATATTTTTTTATTTCATATGTATTTTATCATGCCTACCTAAATAACACTTGTACATCCATCAAAAGATCATAGAGATAAATTCTTATTGGTTATCCCATCATTTGATAATATATTTATTAACGCATTGGTTTGAGTAGTATGAACCCTGGATTAGGGAGAGAAATTGGATCCTACTCAATCTAGGGAAGAAGAAGTAGGGATAAATAATGATAGGTCCCAGTAGTTGCTCATGTATACACCCCCTTATTTTCAAGTAATCATAGAACTATAGTATGCTGAGGAGTGGGTGAATAAATTAAATAGGATCAATGAGTTTCATGGAACACTTAAAACCATTAATGTGAACTGTGTAGCATTTATGTCGGAATTTCTTAATCGAAGGTGGTGGGAGACTATGGTTTAGTATAGGAAGAATAAATATATATGATGAAAGGACTTTAAGGTAACATTTATCGAGAAATTTTTACCTAAAACGTTTTCTTTTTCTATGTCCTTAGAGTTCTTGGGACTTAATCAGGGGGACTATTTAGTGTTAGAATATTCCAACCACTTTACATAGTTATTACACTTTTCTCATAAGATGATAACCAATGATAAGATGAAATATTTTTGGTTTGATATGGGGTATAAAATAGATATTTAAGCTTAGGTCTTCCTGTTTAAGATGAATACTTATTCTAAGGTGGATGACTGGGCTTTGTAGAGTAGATCATCCAGGAGGTTTTTCCATGTCTGACTGAGATACTTCTAGTATCAGGCCAGAGTGGTAATATCTCATTGAAAATGAATAGGAATTATGATGATTAAGGGATGAAGTGTGGCAGTATCCTTGGATATCCACCCTAACCGCCATTTTCAGTAGCTACAGGTGGAAAACTGTTGTGTTCCGTAATTATGGAATGTCTAGTCACATGTGTCCCCCATGTCTAGTTTCACCTATGGTGAGAAATATTTGTGGATGCATGAGACATATTTAAAGGTTATATAGTAATTACCATCCTTCTCAAAGTGATATAGGTTCTATAGCTAATAGAAGTACAACATCACAATATGATGCATCAATGCCTATGGGATATCATTCTAGGAGACAGGGTGAAAAGGTTGGATATTCTTGTGGGAACATTCTCCTTAATGTAGGTCCACAAGTTAATAGACAGCCTTAGGGTCAAATAGAGATAGAGAATCTTCATGCTATGAATTTTTCACTAGTGGAATCTAATGTTGCTTCTATGAAAATCAAAGGTATTATTCATATTTCATCCTCCATAGTAATTACATTTTTTTGATATAGGTTCTTCATACTCTTTAAAATATTTTCACCTTTTAGAAAATATAAAACTCTCAAATGATCATATGTTATATTTTATGGATAAGAATACACCTCTTTAAAATATGAAGAAATAAGGTTTACTATGACCATCGTATGTTGTCTCCTTGCTGAAAGTTGAGTTGAAAGGGGATTAACTAATACTATAGATGGAAATCATTTTTGTGATCCAAGGGGTGGATTGGATGACATACTTTATGGCTCATATTGATTGATACTTTCAGGGAGTTTCCTTTACAGTACTTGATTGGACCACTCAGTTTTTCTAGGGAGAATGGGTTTCATTTTCTAGATGACAAGGACCTTCACTTTCAAAGTAGGTTAGTCTTTCACATCATGTTTCATCCCATTTGATATATTATTATGGATAAGGTTTATATAGTTGGTTGCCTTATATTATTATTTTACCTCCAAATTTTTTATAAGAGTATTTCTTAGGTTTAACTATGAAATGGGATGTTGAGTTTAATATTGACTTAGTGTTAGGGACACAACTGACTGAAAATCTATTTTTAGTTGATTTTATAAGAATGCTTTATGGATGAGCGAGAACCAAAAGAAAGGGAACCTGAAATTACAGATCAAGATTCAATATATTTATAAAACCCGAGAAGATAATGAACCAAATTCATCCAAATTACCATAAGTAAAGTCACATGTCACCAACATCAAGAGACCCTGGCATTGTCACCATCTATCGCCACTATTGACATCATCGTTCAACCACCATGCCATTGGGTAATTTGATAGCCCACTGAATCCACTGAAACCATTTCACCATCATCATAGTCCCCCAAAGAACCAGTTAAAGCAATCACCAAAACCCAATCAAGCTCAACTTCTCAAAAATCAACCGACATAGTACCCTCGAGAGCAACCCGATAGCCACCACCATATCCAAAGTTGAACAAAAAATGTACCAAAACCACAAATATAACACCAAAGGAACACAATAAAAAGATAAACCATCTATAAGTAATGACTAAACCTTCAAATAAATCATGAGGGAGAAATCTTAAAAGTCAAATCCATTTATGAAGGGAGCAAGCCTAGAACACCGGCGGCTGTCAAACCACACCTCCCAAAACATCAATGTCACCACTAATCCATATCTGAATAGGATAGGATCAACAGAAAAATATGTTACAGCAGCAGTAAGATATGAATAGGGATTTGAGTGTTAGCACCTTTAAAGAGGTAGAGAACCAGGAGCCTTCAATATAGGAGAAAAATAACCCGGTCATCACCTTGAGACCCATCAAGCCCCATATCACAAAACTCAAAAACCCTATGAACCCCTATTCCAAATATCACCTAGAGGAGATATGAGGAACGAGGTGTTAGATCTGTGGAAGAAGAGACCAAGTGCACCAATAGTGAACAACCAACTTCAGGACCCCAATGCTCTTTGAAGAAGAAGATGTCGATATGAATGAAAAAAACATGATCACAGAGAAGCCTTGTTTAAAGGAAGAAGGATATAGGAGGAAATAAAAGGTTATGATGGATGGATAGGGATAAGCACATCGCTCGTGAACTCCATCAACTCCACAACAGAGTGTTTTAGGAGGAACCACTAGTTGGAGCAAGGGATGAGAGGAGGAGAGCCGTTGGAGAAGGGAGACATCTCGTATCTCGCCTAAATACACCTATTGGATATTTAGAACACAACCACTATCTCTTACTTCATATTGTATGGCCCCCACCGAATTTATGGACTTAAAATTTCATATGGATGATTTAGATTCCAAATGTTTGATTTTTATGAGCGTATCTCCTTGGGAAACAATGCAAATCTTTTCAAAGAAATCATATGGGTCCCTTTGGCTATGGATTTACTATAAAAAATTAATTGGGTCATGATCAAGAATAAATATTCATTTCACCACATTGATAATCTCTTTGATCAACTCAAATGGGAAAGGTTTTTTTCCCAGACTGGCCTTTGTCCAATGTATCATCGCGTTAGGGTAAGAGAATTTAGTGTTCACATGCTCACATTACGAATCAAGTATGGCCACATTGAATACCTGGTAATATAATTTTTGTTAATGAATGATCATATAGTTTTTATGGAACTTATGAACCATGTGTTCCATAGATACCTCAACCCATTTGTAGTCATTTTGGAAGACAATATCCCAATTTATTCAAAATTATAATCGGATCATAGAAATCATTTGAGGATTGTTCTAGGAACATTATAGAGTCATCATATGTTTACTAAATTATAAAAATAAATTTTCTATATCTTATAATTCATGTTTCTAGGTCATGTGATATTGGAGTGTTGGGTTTCAGTTGATCCATATAAATTTAGAGCAGTGATTTCATGTGAAGAGATGTGGGATATTTTTAAAATCAAAATATTTTTTTATCCTGGATGTGTATTATAGGATGTTCATTGAGTAATTATAAAAAATTACCAAAACAATGATATCTCATACCTAACTAGGGGTAAATTTCTCTTGGATCCCAGAATTCCAAGTGTATTTTCAGGAGCTCAAGTGGTGTTTGACCATTGTCCCTATCTTTATCTTAACCAAAGATAGATAAGGCAACGTGGTCTTTTATAATGATTGATGAATGGGTTAGGGTTTTTTGGTTATACAGGGTAACCATATGGTGGTTTATGGATCTCACCAACTCCATCACATTATAATAATTACCCAACTCATAACCTCGATCTTGCGGGTGTGATGTATTCCCTCAAGTGCTAGCACCACATTTGTTTTGGGGAATGGTTTGTCGTGTACTCAAACATAAAATTATGAGATATATATTCTCCCAAAATCATTTGAACCTGAGTCATAAAATGTGGATAGAGTATCTTCAAGTCATTGACTTAGATGTCATCTATACCATAGGAAAAAGGAATTTATTTATTGATTCCATAAGGGGGGAATTTCAAACTCATTCTCTAAAGGAGTCCAATGGTGAGTGGAATTTGATGGGGATTGTTTCCCGAATACACCCCAAGGCCAATGAAGAGAAATGGTTAATTTTTAGAAATCATATACTTGAATCACTATTTTATAGTGCTTATATGGAAATAAAATCAAAAGGATGAGTTTTTCCAGTGCTCTAATTAGTTTCTAAATAGTGGGGAGGTTACCAGTGAATTTTAATTATCTTGTAAATGATATATTTCTTTCAAGGGGAATTATGTTGTGTTATTTTCTCTGAGGTAGGTGGTGATGTTGGATTGTCACAAATCATAATGGGTTTTCCATCCAATTTAAACTAAGGTGTTTTATAATGTTTTATAATGGTTCTAGGGGCCAGGCACGAGGCATGCATCAATAACTTTGTTTCTCAGTGTTATACTTGTCAGAATGTTAATGCATAGAATTAGAGACAATTAATCTTGTTTCAATATATTTATATTCCTATATAAAATAGGGATGATTTATCCATAGATTTTACCATTGAGTTACACCATAAACCCCAAGGAAGGAAAGAAATTTTGTTGGTGATTGATTTTTTTATGAAATCCACTCACTTTTCAGTGGTCAAGTCCACCACCAAAGTATAGGATTTATGAAGACTATATGTTAAAGAGATCATGAGGCTTCATTGTGTGTCATTTTCTATTATGTTATATTGGGAACCATATTTAACCTCTTGTTTTTGGGAAGTACTTCATAAGGTAATGGGGTCATAATTCAGTATTAGCATGGAAAACCAATCCCAAAAAGATTCCCAAACAGATAATGCAACCAAATCCTATAATATATACTCCATGACTATGTGTTGGATTTTAGTTTTTTATGGGATGACCATCTTGAATTGGTAGAATTATCCTACAATAGAAACTACCAATCATAGATCAGGATGGTTCCCTTTGAGGCTCTATATGGTCTACCATGTTGTTCCCCTTTATGATAGATGGAAGTCAGTGAGATTTCTTTAGTGGGACCAAGCATTATGAAAGAAATGACTGATAGGATTTAAATGACTAGGAAGTATTTGATCATAGCTCAGATCCATTAAAAGTACTGTGTTGATCATTTACACTAAGCATTGTAATTTTCCTTGGTTTATTAGGTGTTTCTAATGGTGACACCTTGTTTGGGCCATCATCATCTTGGGAAGCAATGGAATTTAACTCTAAGGTATATCAGTACTTTCAATATCATTAATAGGATTGGTAAGGTTTCATAATTCTTGGAATTTCATTATTATTTTATGATGATTCATGATATTTTTCACATATTTCAATTCAAAAGGTATAATTTAGATACATATCTTTTGCTCAGTTAGGAATATCTTGAGCTGGAACCCAACTTATTAGTGACTCAGAAAATAGTTCATATTATTAATTCTGAAGTTAACATGTCATGAGTGAAATCTATTCCACTGGTTTTATTATTATGGAAACAAGGGTATAATGTGAATTAGACATGGGAATAAAATTATTGGGTGGAATATTGGTGTCTTCATTTACTCTTTGATCAGAATATCGATTGAATTTTTAGGGGATGAAAGTGACATAGTGAGGAGAATTGTCACACCCAATATTCCATTTTCAGGTATTTATAATTTATTTTTGGTCATTAGTTTTATTTATATTATTCTTTTTTATTTTACATTGAAATTTTACATTTTTTAGGAAATAGGGGTTTGTTCATAGTTTGTACATAGTTAAGGGAAATTGTGGGAAAACCTCAGCAAACAATATGATTTGGGATAGAGGCACTAGGGTTCCCATATAGTGAGTCACATGGTTTGTGAAACTATGTGACCCATACTATAGGTCCTCTTCTTGTGAATCTAAAATTACCCACATAGATGGAATGTGGTTTAGAAAATTGTGTGTCCAAACCATATGATCGTCCTAGTTTTAAAAAAAATTAATTTCCTAAACTACCCCTACCTAATTTAACACCTCTCATCCCTCATTTATTCCATTCAATACTCCTATATCCCTAAGAAATCCATCCCTCTTACTCCATATCCACTTAGTTAAATATTTTATTTATTTTACCTTAGATCCTTCAAGGAAAATACAAGTAAGTTACTCCATTATTCTATCCTTGGATTTTCCTCTCTCTATTTTTATGTTTCTTCCTAATCAATGGTTCTGATGACCTTGGGTTGGTATAATCTGAATGATATGGAATGGGTTTGTATGTTTTTGTTTTTTCCCTTAATCCATGGGATATCCTCTCCTCTTAGATTGTGGTTTCCAACTGGTAATTGGTGGTTTCAATGGGAAATTTAAGTGGTTTCATGTTATTACATTATTCGACAACATAATTGTACATTCTTAAAAATAAAATGATTTTCTAAATGGTTTGGTGTGTTTAAATGATTTGTTTAAAAGATGTTTTTGTGTGTATGAAATGGTTTTAAAATGGATTTCCATTTTGGATATGGTTGGTGGTTTTTTTTTATTGGCATGTGATGGTTGGTTTGTGATGAAAGATGATTTTTATCATTTTGAAAAAGTGGGGAAAGAAGATGGGGATCTTAGGTATCTAGGTAGAAATTCTGGGAGAAGTACTCTACACTTGTACTCCCTACCCAATAGGAGTACAGTACAACACTAACTACAATATTGATTTCATGTTTTGGTGATACCTCGATCATGGGAACGGACATTCACATCTATAGTATGATCACTAGGAGTATGAGGATCATTGGTCCCCACTTTCCTACTAAATATGGATTTATTAGGGTTATTATGTCATGTTTTTTCCTTCTTACTCAATATTTTTATTTTATTCACTATCCATGTAAAATTGATACAGTTTTTAAATTAAAAAACGTTTTTCTTACTTTATTTTAAATACCAAAATATTTATTTGTGTTATAGTGGATATTCCTGGAACACATAGTGGGATCTTATTGGCTATGTGATCTTAAACCCTACATACACCTAATGGGTGTTTCTAGACATTTTTTTCTCTAACTCATGTAAATTTAAGTCTTCCTACAGAGGTGGTGGTTATTTTTTCTAGTTTATTATTTTGGGATAGGATTTAGCGGTGATATGAAAGATGGTTTTCCCTTGTTTCAGGATGATATATTTGTTTCATTTCCTTATTTCTTCCCCTTTTATTAATTTTAGTATTTGAGTATGGTTTTAAACCTAAACTTGTGTTTATTCCTTTCATTCATATATTTTTTTCATTTATAGTTGATATAATTATTTATGTGGATGTTGATTATTATGATGGAATGAAATCATTCAGAAAGGATTTCCTTGATTCTTAAGTAGTATTGTCTAGCCTATGTGGATTAGGAATGCCCTTCGGGTCATCCTATGGGTTGGGATGGGTGTCTGTTTAGATGGAAGACCAGGATGGTTTGGGACACGATCCACCTATCACTTTAGTGCCATGAATAAAATAGCAACAATATAGTAAATACCAAATACATCACATTGAAAAAATTCATTATATAATTAACATAAATCAATAGGAATATCACAACAAGAATGGGACTTATGTAAAACACACACATATTGGCACACCATATCACACATTGGTTCTCCATGATATGTCTAAACATACGCTGACATGTCATGTCACATAAAGAACTTATGGCTATGCATGCACATAAAACAGAACATGAAAAGTAACTCAATATGAAGGAATTATATGGTAAGGACCTAATAACTTTTTATCATTTATGACAATCTCTAAGACCCTTTGAGATATGTTACCTGATTCACACCCATGTGCCAACTAGACCAAACCCACATTCCAAGGACCCCTAGAACTGATACCAATGTAATCACATCAAGTTTTATAGAGTTAAATTCAATAAGATTCTTTGAAAAATGGATTTATTCTATTTCAAAAAACCTCTCCGGATCCAACAACATATCTATATTTTAATTAGTTCAACATAGAGCCACCAACACACTAGATCCACCACCAATCTAGTAAAGATCCAAGAGTTCATTATTAGATGATATCAAAATCCATATATCTAAACATGAAATTCCAGATGTATGATTTTATTCAAGGGAATAATGTTAGATCCTAAATAATCAAAATGAACAGTGGTTCATGGATTATATACATTAATTTTTAAAGAAGTAACATGCTTGGATCCATCATAATCTGGGTAAGAGAGGATGAATTTATCCAAGGAAGGATTATGGATTCTCTAGGTTTGAGGTACTTGAGAGAGTGGAAATTAATGTGTCAAATATGGTGGTTTATGGTCATTAATAAGTATATTTGGATCATTTATTCACACACACATGGTTTGATTTTATAGTTTTATAAACTATGTTAAAACCTTGTGAGTTTTATAGTGGTTTTTCAAACTGTGTTCCAACCATTTTTTTTTCACTAGAACCATTTACAAAATTTCATGTAGCAGTCATACGTTTTGTTAAAACATCTTCATTAACCATTTTTGGTTTTTTGGTTACCTAGGAAAGGTATCATGGTTATAAAAATCATTCACCCTAATTGTGCTCCATCGCAAATTCTCCTATAAAAACAATGTGGTTTCTTAGATAAATATCACAGTTTGTACAAACTATAATCCCTTAAAAAAGGCATCAAATACCCCCTAGAACATCCATATTCCCCTAGAACTCAGTCCAAACAAAACTTATCTAGAAAAATAAGATTTAAAGTCTGAAATTAACTCATAAAGAACCTGAAAGTTATGAGGATGTAACATTGTCCCCCTATAATTCCATATCATCCTTAATAATCGTCTCTTGGGATTTTTATAAAAAAAATATAGCAAATGATCCAAAATTTTAGACTCTGTCTCCCATGATTTCTTTAGTATATGACCATGCTTCTATAGGATCCAAATAAGTGGAACCATTTTCCCCCAAAAAACATTATCTCTTTAATATATTATCTTTACTAGGCACTCTAAAAATTATGTGTTAGGAAAAAATAAAATTCTTTATAGTTGATCACATGAATGGGATTGGTCTGGTACTTTTAAATTTGATATGCATAGAACACATTATCCATACCTCACTACATTGGAGGATGACCGAAATTATATGCCATTTTCATGCCTCACTTGGTAATATCGAACATCCCAATAAATATCAGTGCCATATTTCCTTGATTTAATATACATTAATTTCCTAGTTGATGGGTCGCCCTGAAGGAAACTTGGTTACCCACAATAAGCTCCAAGGCTCACCTCTTCATATCATCGTATGATAACTATATACTTTGAGAGGTGTCCAAATACTTTCTGATTAGAAACAGTCACTAAAAGGTCTCATATATAATTGTCTACCCCACTAGAGTTTCCTTACCAACCCTAGGACAATATATCAGTCAATGAAATCCCTATTTTTTACCTTTAATGATCATGGTATTGAATATGTAATTTATTTTTATGCCTTAGGAGTTATCTTGGGAGTTTTGTTGATGCATAGGGTTCTAGTAGTTTCTTATGGGTTACGTCATCTAAAACCCCATGAGTGAAACTACCCAATGCAAGACTTAGAGTTGTTAGTTACGGATTAATTCCTAATTTTTTTGTGGAACTATCTATTTTGTTAGAGTTTTTTCAACAATAAGGACCATAGGATCATGATTTATATCTTCTCTTAAAGGGATATCAATCTGATGTAGACACATTAGATGGGGTATCTGACGACATTTTACTATGATAGGGCTTATTCTCAAAGTAAAGGTAATATAATTATGGATTCTCTAATAAGGAAAACACAAGTGATGCAAGAGCTTAGAGAGTGACCTTCACAAGAGGATTGGAATCCAAAAAGACCTATAGAAGTGTCTATTGGATAAATCATACGATCATGGTGTGATGAAATGTGTGAATTAGGATATAATGTATTATTTGGTGGATCATGTTAAAGTAATCCAAGAGTCAAATTTTGAGGGTATGATGACACAGTAATTCTTATTAGGTTCTAATTAAGTTTTATGGTGTCCATTAGATGATTTTTGACAAGATCTATGTATATGGGAGGGTTTTTTCTAGCTTATTCGATGGAGGAGCTAATGAGATAATTTTTTGTCAGGAAATGGGGATGACCTTATTTGATTAAGGTTCAAACTTTCCAATTGGTTCCTAACGGGTTTATTCATAGAACTGGAAACACCCAATGATTCTATATCCATTTGGACCTACATTCCAAAGGTAGGTTCTCATTAGTTATAGACTGATGAGGCTTAAGAATTTTCATTGGTCAAGAGGATGTGAGGTTAGGCTCATCACACCCTTTTGGGGGGAATTATTGCCTACTCCTTGACTCTCTTATATATTTAAGTTATGTTCACGAATCCTTATTAATTCAACAAGAATGAAAATGATTTTTCCTTTAGATTTAACAATCGATGATTAATATGTATGGGATTTAGAGAATCCTCTATATGTATTTAAGGTTCTTCATCAATGGAGAATCATCCAAATGTATTAGGTATTATTAGTCAATGGTATCCTTCAATACATTATATAGAAATATCTTGGTCATTATGATGATCATAGTAGTTTTGAAGCCACTCAGTGGGGCACTTGAAGTTTATTGTCATTCAGAAGTATAGGGATTATTTCCGGGTTGGGATCGTACCCGCAAATGGGCTACCTATGTATCCTCATTAAAAAGGAATCAAAACCCACGTAGTTCGATAAGAAGGATATAGTTTAACATCATATGGGATGGAAAATAAGTAATGAATGATGGGATTGAACCTTGGAAAGGCTTCCTACGTACTCTAATTTTAAGTCAGAGATCAAAGTCCACGTAGCTAGGGTGAATAAATGTGAGGCTTATGCATGGTTAATGGCCCAAAGAGAGATGTCGTGATTACTTTTACACTCTAAGCTCACGTAATTCATGCTCGGTGTGAGAAACAATAGGTATCAGTAAACCAGACGGTTGTGCCATGAAATATAAAGTCACAAGAAATGAAGTAGGGCTTACGTATGTATGAATACACAAATAGATGAAGACCAAGACTTACTTCAAGAAAGAAGCCCATGAGTAGGGTCCATGAAGGTATTTTTACTTTATGGAGATTTGGATTTTTAACCCGAGGCTTACTCCTGAGAAGGAGGCCCAAATTAAAAGGGAATTATGATTGGGGCTTATTCCTGAGAAGGATGCCCAAATCAAAAGAAATTAATATTGGGGCTTACTCCTGAGGAGGCTGCCCAAATATTAAAGGGGACTTATAACTTTGGCCTTACTCCTGAGAAGGAGGACCAATGTTAAAGGAAATTATGACTGGGGCATACTGTTGAGAAGGATGCCCAAACTAAGAGAACTTGGGGCTTACTCCTGAGGAGGATGCCCTAAATCAAAATATATTCTCATCTTAAAGGATGAGGTTACATGGAGGAAACCTCTAACTGTGGTGACATAAAGCTTGTAACTCACGAGGTTTTGGGAGAGGTTCTCACAGAATTCCTTTGAGATAAAGAATCCAACAAAGGAATCATTCCATAAATGGCTTTGAAAAGGGATCTGAGGGCTAATATCTTGAAGAGAAAAGGTGAACAGGATAGAGGTGCACAAATGAATTTGGTGTGCATGTCTTGGTCGCGCAAGTGTACTTTCGTGGCATGGGTTCACCTGGGTGATAGAGAATCTGTAGGGTAATACTTGGTCGAGACTTAACTCAAGCCTTTAGTATTATCCTAAGATGTTTCCAAAAGGGAGGCACCAAGTTTCATCGAAAGGGTAGGGCGGCGCGTGAGTGTTTCTATTTTTAAGGAGGTCTGGATACTTAGGCGCACAAGTGTTGATGAATTATAAACACTTAAGCCTTATCCTACTCTTTCAAGTCTTCCATTCTAGGTAAAAATTTACCTTAGACATTTTTGGAAGAGTTGAGTTGAAGACTTGGGCGATCAGAGCTTGAATTTGACTTCTGAAAAATACATCCCCAAAATGGGGGGGCCCACATGGGCTATTTATAGGCCACCTTGCGCCTTGGGTGAAAATAAGATAGGTAACTCAAGTGACTTTTGTGACCCATAGGTGCTGTGCAAGTGACTTGCATGCCTTACTCCGAATGGGCTCCTAGTCCATTCCTTCATCAATTGTTTTGATGTTCTTCAAAGGGTGTTCCTCTTTTTGCTTAAGGTATTCCCCTTTTCCATTCATTGGACTCTATGACAGAAAGGAGCATCAACAAAAGTCCTCCCTCAGAGTTGGATCTGAAAAGGAAATATGATCTGGCTATGAGGTAAAGTCGTAGGAATCAAGGGTTTGTGGCGCGCACGTACAGCGTGCAGATGCTGGAGCGTGAAGGTATGGTGCACAGGTGGCCTGGATTGCCTGTATATACAGGCTCACTCCCATGCATACTCACTCGGCTTCTAGAAACTTGAGCTCTCTTCGTGCAGTTACTTCTGTCTTCAGTGAATCGCCCTTCTTTTATTTTATCACGCTTCTGCAAAAGGTATTCAACTTGCACGCCATGATTAGGGCGGCAATACTTGCATGACCGAGTTGACTTGCGCACCAAGTTTGGGACTTGCACGCCTTAATGCCTTTGCCATTTTTTTGATTTCCTTCATCAAAATTTCACAAAACAAACTTACTTAAGATTTGATTGTTTGATCTTTGTGCAGATTCAATGGCTCCCAGAATAATTGGATCAGCTGATGAGTTGGCCAACAAGAGAATAGATGACATGATGAACTTTTTCGGACATTATTATTATGTTATCTGTGACAAAACTCTCTCATATTTGGCTATGTACTTGAAGAAATATCATGCCAATTTCCCACAGATCATCTACTTGCCTTTGTATGGCCACGGTCATCTGCAAGGATTCTACGTTCTAGAGGCAAAGAATTATATCCCTTATTCCTGGTTTCATACTTACACCAACTTCTCTTCGGAAAATGTCTCAGTTGCAGGATCATTTGCCAATGATAGGACAGTGGAGAAGGCATACATAATGCATCATATCCCATGTGCTCTAGATCTGAATCCCCACACACCTGAGCTGTATCCATATTTATATCCCTCTATTTTCTGAAATTATCAGATAGACTAATCTAAGGATGGAAGAAGAGTTGGGATTTCCATCCAAGAGGAGGTGTGAAGCTGACTTGGATGTCAGCATATTGGGTGCGATAAACCTGTGCAGATTTTGTCAATGATCTGAAGGGATCTGCAATATCTGAAGTTTTCTAGGATGGGCAGACATATGTCTATAGGAATTATAATTTTGTGCCAGAGTTAATCAGTCGTTTGAGCCCAGAAACAAATTATTTCTATCTGACTCGTAGAGAAGTAGTCATCAGTTTATGGGATGTTTACAAGATTTCAGGGGGCTCCAATTTTAGGAGATATGTATGATGAATTCATTCCCCACAAGGTGACTTGGAATGATTCAAAGAAGACTCCGGCTTTGGATCTAAAGTTAATTAAAATTTTCTACAAACTTAATAATACCACCACCACGAAAACCCACTCCAGAAAAGATATCCATCCAGAAGAGTGTATGAACATGTTTCTGATTAAGAAGAGAGAGGAGGTACATTCCTATACTCTTCCTACTAGTTTCCCTAGAGAAACAAATAGGGGTGCTCCAGTCACATTTTGGACAATTCTGGAAGCAGGAGAGTTTGATAGGTGGGGGTATGAAGTGAACCAGAAAATTCTAGCGAAGACCTGTCTGGAAGGATTTTTGGCCTTGTGGCTCAGTGTTTACCTTTTACCAGTTCAGGATTCGAAAGAAGGTGGGAGGCTGGTGACCTTTATTGTTTCATCCAAGCTAGGTGAAAGGAAGATGGTTGGGTTTGCCACCTCAGTTTTGGAAAATATTCATAGGATCCTACTTCATTTTTATATGGGTAAGTCTCCTCTAAGAATAGTGGGACTGTTTCAAGTTTTATGGGGATGGATAGCCACCCACTTCAGGACATATGTTGTACAAAGTGGGGTATAGGTTCCTGGAAGTTCTTTCCGATCATTTGTTTAGGCCTTTTCTAGAATTTCTCCCTTATCCCACAACGCTTATGACATCAAAATAAGGCTAAGCATGTCCAAGGAGTTTCATTTATTTCCTTATGGAAATCCGCCAACAGGGCGATTTTTTGATGATGGAATAGCCAGCCTGGAGTTAAGGGCATATATGTTGGCATGTAGATATGGTACACTAGCCACGAGGATTGATAGAGAAATTATATGTGAGGCCTATGCTCCATACAGATTCGCACGTCAATTCAAATTTTTGTAGCAAATTACCATATCCCCTCCGGTGCATGTCAGGTTAGAGAAGCATCAGATGGTTTCTCGTCAACTATAGTTACTGACATCTATGGAGAAGACTGGAGCAGTATTTGATCTACCAGCTGTTGGAGTGGCAAGTCAATTGACTACATGGTATGCCAAGAGCTGGGTAGCATCAAACCCTGAAGGGGTACTGAATCAGTCAGTCCCTCAGGTGGGGATAAAGAAGAGAACCATTAGGAAATAAGCTCTTCATTTGTAAGTTGACTCTTCCTCACCCGGAGCTGATTCACCAGATTCCTCACCCGGAGTTGATTCATCGGATTCCTAGGATGGGGATGATGAGGCTCGAAATGCGTCAAAGTGGACTCGTTCCAGATATAATTCTCCTTCCAGAGTTAAGAGACATACTCCATCGACTCCTGGTGAGTTACATCATTGAGGAAATTTAGTCTCCATTATTTTAAAGAGAAACAAGTTTCATTTTCTTATGCTTTATCTATGATTGCAGGATCTGTGAAGAAGTTGAACTCCCGGATTGCAGGACCCTCCTCATGACCTTCTGGTGCACATTATGAATATTTATGATCAGAGGCTATCTTGACATGGTGGATTTTATATTGTGATGCTGAAACCGCCTGGATGGACTTATGTGATGAGCTACATATCCCTAGAGTGGGGAATCTCTGGGCTTCCTTTGACATCTGTTTTGAGTAAAACCCCTATGAAGTGAAGTATTACATCAAAGAGCTATAAATGCTCATATATTCCACTGATAAATCAGTTCTTGACACCAAGTGGGTGAAGGAAATTATGGACCGTGGTACCGCTGAGGGGATTGGTCCTTTTATTAGATGAAGAGTGGCTTGATTACGTGGCTCCTGAAGATGTAAATTTTCCTTTTTCTCATATTTCTATTTTCTTTGAAATTTTAATTTAGTCAAAGCTTTGTTATTTTAGGAAATAATATTCTTTATCCTACAGCTTTTTAAAGAAATAACCACTAAAATCCTTTCATCATGGTATAGCCATGGTGGAACCGCTCTTGGATCCACTGAATCTCCTCGTGAGCCAAGCGAAGTATCTCCAGGCCATCAAGTCATGGATGAGGAGTTAGAAATGAATTTATTGTCTCTGATACCTATTTTCGGAGATAATGATGTCAGTCCACCCAAAAAGGCCAAGTAGAAAAGGCATCGAAGAAAGAAGACCATAGTTAAACACTTCATTAGTAGTGGTAAGTCTTTCTGGTAGTCATGAATCTTAACTTATGAAAAGTACTCAAACTTCTTCAAATTGTAGGGGCTTCCATAGTTTCCCCTTTAAGGGAAAGGACTGACCACCCTCAGAGTACAACGGAGGGTGTTGGAGAATGGCCACAAGTTCCTACTAAAATGGATGTTCCTGAAGAAATACTGAGAGTAGATGTTCCAGTGTCTGTTCCCAACACCACTCCTGTTTTTGATGCCATGAGAGAAAATACTTCTAGTAAATTAACAATACTTCTTAGAACCTCAAGTGAGACAAAAAATGAATTCCATTATATGATGTTTTAGGTTCAACACATGCACCAGAACATTTGGTAACCACCGAATCTAACCCCACAACTGTCTCTGAAGAAGCTATTCGGGGTCAGAGATTGCCAGATGAAAGTCACGAAGAAGACATGCCAATTTCTCCCACTGGTGAGACTAACTTGGGATCTGGGACATCATTGGATAAAATGATGAATCTTGGCATGTCCATTGAATAAATTTTATAACATGTTAAATTACCATGTGATTTAGAAGATTTTCGAGATCTAGTTATAGAATCAACTGGACGTGAGTTTCATCATTTTTTCAGTTAATATTATCATGATTACACTTCTAACCATGTTTGGTTAAAAAATGTACAGTTCCATCTAAAGAAACTGTTGAAACAACAATGCTTGAAAGGGGTGTAGACATTGATGTCAACCCTATTATTTCCGAAACACTAGCTTAAGTGGGACTTAACACAGCAGACCCTCCTGAAACCCATCCTGAAAATCCTGTTGAAGCTAGGAAATATGGGGAGGAGTCTTCACAAGTTTCTAATCTACTATTAGGTAAAAGATAATGATATTTGTATCTTACTTAACCTACAAGATAATCAATCAACTTTTACTGTCCTTTGAAACTAACCATACTTTCAATTTACCAAACAGGGGTGTAAACTTCAATGGATAGGTCTGGAGGTGAAGCCTCAGCCTCAACCCAAACAGTAGCAGAAGGGGAAGCAATCAGGGTCAAGGAAGGAGTAGAACAGGGCACTTCCTTAAGTGCATTAATCCCTAACTATGTTCCTCTCTATGATAGTGATGATGAATCAGAACCAGAGGTGCAAAAGGCACTCCAATTATAACGTTGCAAGTCATAGAAAAATATATGGAAGATAATATCTAAGGTGCCTCTTGAAGAGCTACCTTCGAAAATTCCAAGACTTTCATCCATATTCATCATGCTGGGACTCTGCGGTTTTGGATATCATGAAATCCATGTCACAGTGAAACAAGTCATTCAAAGGAGGGATCAAGAGCAAAGGTGTCGTCAAGACCTGATCAATGCTAGATTGCTAACCAATATTAGTGAATTTCAGACTGTAGTGTCCCGAGCTGAGGCTGATCATGCTGCAAAGCTGAAGAAACTGAAGAAAAAGATCAAGGAGAAGATTTTCTAGTAGTTTCACCTTCAACAAGAGCTAGATGCTGTTACTGGGGAGCTTGACCATCTTTATAATTCGTCGGAAGAAGTCCAAGTAGATGGCATAAAACACATCAAAGATTCCAAATAATCACTTTGTCGATCGGAAGAGAGTGAAGCAGGTCGAGTAAATTAACTTTAAGTGGATATTGATAAATCTAGAGATGTTGTGATATAGATGAGAAGTCATGTTGAAAGTCTTCTATAATTTCTAGAAAAAAAAGAGAAGAGACTCCAGCCTGTGGATGTTCTTATAATCTTGTTTATCAAATGAAAAACAGTTCATCTTCAATCATTTGTACCTCCATTTTCTTAATAATTGATCTTATTTTTATCTAAGACAATGGGCCTAGTAAATATAGTTTGATTTTTACTAGGGTTATATAAACAACCCCACAAACATTGCATCCTTTAATTGGTCAGTATTGCCTAAATCATACAAAATGTACGTTCAGCAAGCTGGGACTCGACTTTTGTTCAGAGTACCCTTTATAGGTTCCTCATTTAATAAGTACCATGTCTTTTGTTATTGTCAGTTTAAAGTCATTCATGTTGGACTATATAAAGGATAATATCTAAGGTCGAATATCTTTGACCGAATGGATGATATTTACTCAACTCTTGATAATTTGTTTGGAAACATATTACCATATTAAAGTGTGGAGGGGGGAAATTGTATATTGTGACTTGAGAAATTTTGAATCTGAGGAATGACATGGGAAAAGAGCTAAATGGCATTAAAGGAAGTATTTTCTATGAATGAAGTTACCACTAATTTAAAAACCCGTTATGGGGGATGAATTACACAGGGCCAACTGGGGTATAAGCTGCATAGTCAAATAGTAGCATCTTTTGGCTGATAGGTCCATTATGTAGACAACTTATGAAAGGCCACCTAAGGGAAAGTGTTTCATAGTCGGGAAAAAGAACCCTCAGAAATTTTACTTTCTATTTCTAAAAGCTGAAGAAAGTTTTATGGGGACTCAAATTTTCCAAAGCATAGGGTCTGCTTTATGGAGAAAGATGCTTGAATTTGGAGAGGATATTTCCAATCAAAATTGTCAAAGAATTGGAGGAATGTGACTTTAATGAAGGTCTGAACCAAACGTAGGAAAAAGGGTATATGTGGTTTTAAATCATATGACTAAAACCAGATATAGAAACATTATACGACATAATACTTTCAGACCATGAAAAAGAGTATGGAACAAACATGTAAAGGATGGCAGTTTTTTTGCAGATCCCTACATATCGACGTTAATACCAATAGGGACAAAAGATGGTTCTCCTAAGAATTAAATTACCACTACTTGACAAACTCATTATAGAGGTTGAATTATGTAGGGCCAACTGGGGCCTAAGTTGCATAGTCAAATAGTAGCTTCTTTTGGGCAGACAGGTCCGTTATGTAGACAACTTATGCAAGGCCACCTAAGGGCACGTGCTGCATAGTCAGGCAAAAGAACACTCAGGTATCAGACGTTTTGCAACCAGAAGTCAAGAAAAGGGTTATGGAGATCATGAATATTATTTTTATAATTTTGTGGTGGTCCTGAATTGATATTCTGGATGTCACTACATATCTCATTAGGATGAGAATCAAGCCACATGTAGTTCTTGAAATACATTTTAACGTCATACAGGATGAAAACACGGAAGATCTTAGTTTAGGGTCATAGAGATCGGACCATAGTGAGAGAGACACATCGTGCATTTGTTATAAATCTGATGTGAATAAAGACCAGGGTGTTCCATATCACACCATGTGCTCCCAAGGGGACTTTTTAGCCAAGGGACCGAAAGTAGAGTTTAGGGTTAGGCCCAAAGGCTCGGGTCTGGACTTGAGGAATGCTCGAGCGTTCCTACGTATCCCATGAGGATGGGAATCAAGATTTATATAGTTCTTGAGATACCCTTTGTACATATTTGGTTCATACATATGAGGGTTAAAGAGGACTTTATTGCAATTATGGTTGGACCCAAGATTAAAGACTTGGGTGTCACTATGTATCTCATAAGAATGAGAATCAATCCAAACGTAGTTCTTGAAATATGACAAGGTTGGAGACCATGTTGATGATGATTCCTCTTGAGTGAGGGTATCATGGATTGTTGCAGTTTATTGTCATACAGGACAAATGTACAAATAGTTTAAGGTCATATGCATGGACCAGTGCTATGCAGTTTAATGTCTTGTAGCAAGGACAGTGGGGAACTATATAGTTTAATGTCATATATCTAGGATGATGGGACATACACAGTTTAACATCATATAGGATTAAAGTGAACAGATATGAATAAGATGTATGACGGGGACTCCACGGATCAACATCGTATGGGATGAAGATGAATCGATGTGAAGAAAGTGGTTTTCGGCTTGAACCTCAGGAGGTTGCCTACGTATCTAGCCTAGGAGGCAAGGATCAAAGTCTGTGTAGTTCAATTGAGAGGGATTTAAAGATTGGGGTGTACTTAAGGACAGCAACCCGAAGATTTTGTTGGGACTTAAGCGTGGTTAGCGGCCTAGAGAAGATGTCATGGTCGAAGCTTACTCTAAACTCACGTGAGTCATGCTCGGTGTGAGAAACAAAAAGCAGCAACAGACCTGATGATCATGTCGTGAAATATGCTACCACAAAGTATGGTGTGTGGTTGATGAATGATTAGCTTCTCAGGGCACACATGGAAAAAGAGTTTCAAAGATAATTGCGCATGTAGAGATCATAGTTTAATGTCATGTGTTATAGACTTGGGGTGCTTGGCAGTTTAATGTCTTGCAGCTCGTATGATTCACAGTTCAACATCATGTTGGACGATAGAGGGGACACAATTTAATGTCATGTTGTACGATAGAGGGGGCTATGCAGTTTAATGTCCTGCAGCAAGGAAAAGGGGTTTATTTGTGTTACACAATTCAAAAATCTTTCATTGTTTGGATTTGTAATGAGTTCTTTATCCATTGAGATTAAACAATAAGATCCATTGTAATAGACCTTATGTATTGAGTAATGTCCTTCCCACTTTGGCTCAAGGTTTGGAGGCTTCTTTCCCAGTATCGTTGGGGTTCTGAGGACCAATACCAATTCTCCTTGAATGAATGAATGAAGATGAACTTTTTTACTAAAAGCTCATGCTATTCGATTCTGATAGACTTCTAAATGGTGCAGTGTATACAATCTTTTTTCATCTAGTCATTTCAATTCATCCAATTTATTTTTAGATTGTTCATATATAGATAACTAATCACAAATGGTGACTCTAAATGAAGGTAATTGGACTTCAATATGAAAGACTGCTTCCATTCCATATACTAATGAATATGAAGTTGATCGTGTAGTAGTGAGAGTGGTAGTCTAATAAGCCCATAGAGCATGAAAAATTTTATCAGGCCATGACTTATTATCTTTATCCACCATCTTTTGAAGTATGTTTGAAAGAGTCTTATTGAAATCCTCTACTTGACCATTGGTCGTTGCATGATACTGAGATGAATGGTTCGATCTGATATTGTATTCTTGATACAATTTTCTTACCTCGGAAAAACAAAAGTTGGGGCCATTATCCATCAATATGGTATGAGGAACACCAAATCTGATAATGATATTGGACTTGAAAAAGATAAAAATGATTTTATCACTGACTTCTTTGAGAGGTATTGCCTCTTCCCATTTGGAAAAGAAGTCAGTAGCAGTAAGAATATACTTAAACTACTTATTTGTTTCCATAGGATAAGGTCCTACTACATCCATTCCCCATGTAGAAAACGGGCAAGAGTATTTAGTCGTGTGAAGAAACTTTGGGGGTTGATGAATGAATTTGGAACATACTTGGAAAGAATTACACTTCTTAGTGAAATCAACACAATCTTGCATCATTGAAGGCCAGAAGTATCCAAGCCTTCGAATTTGACCGAAAATTCTATGTCCAGACTGGTGGGCACCACAAACTCCTGCATGTACTTCATTCATGACAGCCATTGTCTCTTCACCATCAATAAATCTGAAAATAATTCCATCAAAACCATGACTGTAGAGAATTTTTTGGTGATCTGGGCTATCATAAAGAGTAAAATTGACCACACGTCTCTATACTTGTTCTTTCCCAGCTCTATGAGGTGGGAGTGTTCCATTTTGAAGGTATTCCCTGATAGGTGTCATCCATCCTGTAGTATAACCATATGGTTCAGAAATGGGACTGATTTTATTGATTTCATCTATTATGATTTGAACTTAAGGTGAAAATATACGACGGTGGGCAATACTGATGATTGTTTTGTCCCAATTTGGATCTGCAAGGGTTGTGGCTACATTATCCAATGCATCAGCTTGGGCATTTTGTGATCGTGGGACATAAGAAAATGTCGTTTCCAAGGGAAATTCCTCCATTAACTCTCTGACGTAATCACACAAAGGTATTAACTCTTCATTTCTAATGGCATAATCCCCATTGATTTGTTTGATTACCAAATCTAAATCACCTTTTAACTTCAAGTGATTCACCTATGCCTGAAGTGCCAATTCCAAGGCAGTGATGAGAGCTTGATATTCTACTTCATTGTTTGTACCACCTTCTAACAATAAGAAGGAATAGGGTAAAACTGCCTTTTCTGGGGAAATAAGCACGATTCCTAAACCAACTATGTTGAATTTAGGATCTTCCATTTTCTTCCCTATTGGACTTATGGAGGCACCATCAAAGTACATTTCCCATGTTTGAGGATTATCTTGAATAGAGAATACTTCCTCATCAAAAAGTTAAATATTTAAAGATGTATCTTCTACAGATGGGTGTTCAGTAAGGAAATCGGCTAGAGCTTGTCCCTTTATTTCCTTTTGAGACACATACTGGATATCAAACTACTGCAAAATAACTACCCACCTTTCTAGACGTCCTGTAAGCATTGGACGACTAAGGATAAATTTGAGTGGGTTATTGTGAGATACCAATTGGTCCTCATGATGTTGCAGGTTGTGTCTTAATTTCATAACTACAAATATTAATGCTATGCATCACTTTTAAATACTTGAATATCGATTTTCTGCCTCAAGCATAGTCTGACTAAGATAGTAAAGGCTGTTTTCATTCCCAGCATCATTCTTTTGGGAAAGGAAGGCACCCAACGATCGCTCTAAAGCTGTCACATAGAGAATAATTTGTCTTCATTAAATAGGTGGCATTAATACTATTGGACTCAAGAGATATTTATTAAGGATATCGAATGCTTCTTCACATTCTTTAGTCCACTGGTAAGTGACTCCCTTCTTCATTAATCTGGTGAAGGGAAAACACTTTCTTGAAAAATTGGCAATGAAATTCAAAATATAGGCCAAGTGTCCCTTAATTCCTCTTAATACTTAAAATTTATATGAGGTGACATGTAAAGGATTGATTTTGTCTTCTCAGGATCAACTTCGATACCACGATGGAATGCAACAAAGCCAAGAAATTTTCATGAGGTTACCCCAAAAGCACATTTCAAGGTGTTCATCTTCAAATTTTGTTGTCGAATTTTGTTGAATATGATTTCCAGATTGGCCAAGTGATCAGAACATTGTATGGATTGAACCACAAAATCATCTACATAACATTCAACCAATTTCTCTAAAAAGGGTTTGAAGATATGGTGCATGGAACGTTGATACATTGCACCTGTATTCTTTAGGCCAAAGGGAATTACCTAATAGGAAAACACACCATGAGGAGATCTAAAGGATATAGACTCTTCATCTTCTAGGGCCATTTGTATTTGATTGTACCCAGAGTAACCATCCATGAAGGAAAGTGCTTCTTAGCCAGTTGTTGCATCAATTAAGAGTTATGTGATCAGAACTGAAAAATTATCCTTGGGACAATGTCGATTAAGATCTCTAAAGTCAATTAAAACTCTAATTTGTCCATTATTCTTTTTTAGAGGGATAATATTAGCCAGCCATTTGGTATATTTAACTTCTCTAATGAAGTTATCCTTGATAAGATTATCAACTTCAGCTTCAATTTTGGAGGTATAATTTGGGTGTGTTCTTCTGGTGGCTTTCTTGAATCCTTGATGTTCTTTTGGAAAACACAAATGATGAGTGGAAACATCAGGATCAAGACTTGGACTTTATGTATAACTCCAAGAAATCACATCTCAATTTTTCTTTAGAAATGAATTATAAATTTCTTGCTCTTCAAGAGTCATGGTTTCACTAATTAAAGTGGGGCATGGATCTTCTTTTGTACCCAGATTTATTTCTCTGAGTACATCCACAGTAGTAGAGATACCCTCTTAAAATGTTGGAGGATCATCCCTGAGATCTTCCTCTTATTCTTCAATATGTGTTACTTATTTTGTTTATACTTGAATAGTAGATAACGAAGCATAATTTCGATGGTCAGGAGAGAAGTTAAAATTTAAACATATTGAAGAAGAGGCTGCCATTTCTGACTTTATTGACGACAAAGGGTCTTCCTGGGGTGATAGAGAGGAGATGATGGATTGATAATCGACATCGGTTTTTTCCTCTGGTATTGCTATGACTTCTTCTGGCCTGGTTGATGAAGTATAGAATTGTTGGATTTTAGCGGATGAAATGAAGACATCTCCATTTAAGCTTTCACCACTGCTTGGTGAATCAACAATTTCTCCCATGTTGTCTGGCTTAGTTTCCACAATTGAAATTATGGAAGTTTACATAAGAGTTTTTGGATTTAGGTCTATCTTGTCAATTTGACTGATAGGAAACACATAATCTGTACTCACATGTATGAATGGGTTTACTGGAATCTTTTCCCAACCATTTGGAGCATTAATTTTGGTGACCTTATTTGCTGTGGATTTTTTCTTTCCCTCTAAGTGATAAAATTCTGCCTTAATGTATTGAGATTCAAATGCTTTGAATGGGGCCTTGTCACCATATAATGTCTCAATTTGACCATTGAAACAATATTTGAGACATTGATGGTATGAAGAAGGTACAGCTACATGTTGATGTAGCCAAGGTCTTCCAAGAAAAATGTTGAAGGCGGTGTCTTGAAAAACAACCATGAAATTTATATTAGACACAAGGTCTCCGAACTGAATTCTAAGTGTAATCTTGCCCAGAGGTTCTTGTTCATTATTATCATATCCTTGAAACATCAAAGTAGAAGTAGATAAATCAGATTCGGTGAGGCCCAATCGACGAAGTGTCTGAATAGGAATGAGGTTGACTCCTGAGCCATTATCAATGAAAGCTCGTCGGATGTCTATGTCATTGACTTTTCTAGATAGATATAAAGGTCTAATATGTCCATGTACAAAATCATATTCAACTTCATCTGTAAAAGATATCACTATATGGAATTCTACAGGATAATTCTCTATATGGTAGACCTCAGCCATACCAATTTCGGTTTCAAATTCTTGAGGACTTGACAAAGCCTCAATAAGCGCCTCCCGAAGATCTTTTGATATATTCAAGGCATCCAGAATTGATAAATTGGATAGTACTTGGGCCAAATGTTTCAATACATCATACTTTTGGTCCAAAGGTCTACGTTTTCCTTCATGAAAATGTTCCTTTGTAAGTGTCTAGGAAGTTGATGCTTTAGCAGTAGATGCAACCCGTATCGGTGCAGGAATTGGAAACACTCCTAGCTTTGGTAGACTAGTCCCACTAGGTCTATCTATTTACTAAGAGGAAGAAGGTGTAACCTCTAAACGATCCTCCAAAATAACTGTGTCAGGACCAAATCTTCCATGTGTGGAAGAACTTTCTTGTTCCTGTTGAGCCCGCTGAAGGGATTTTCCACGAGTTTCTACCACATATACAGTTCTAGCAGGGGTAGGATTGAAATAGTGGATTATGGAATATCCAAATCTTCCCCTGTATCCTAGACCTATGTCTCTTCCTCTAATTCCTCTGTTAGATACAGGGAACTCAGGATCATCATGATCGAAACTATCATTGGCATAGGGATTCGTTAAATGAATCATGTTAATAGAACCAAAGAACAATTCTTCATCTGATGAAGATTCTGTCTGATGAACCAGTTCAGGTTGTACCATTTGGTGGGGTGGTGTCCGTGCTTTTAAAGCAGTTGGCATAAAATCTTCCAGATTCAAAGACAAATTAGGCTTTTACATGAGATCGTCTTCTTCTGACTGCTCTTCTTTCTTCAAATTATGCTGCTTCTTTGAGGATTTACCTTCTGATGAAGGGGGTTTTGTTATGGTAGAAAGAGAATAAGACACAATTGGTTGATTCAATTATGTTCATAAAATGGCATGAGTTCGGTTGATCATTTTCCTGACCATACAATCATCATATTTCTGCGCATTTTTACTTTTGACTTCGTGCCACTCACCCTCTTCCTTTGGATCAGTAGTAGTAACACATGCTACCTGGGATGAATAACCTTTCAGTTTTACTTGTCAAGAGTCCACCATCTTTTGTAGGAGGTATTTTAAGAAAAAACACTCCTGAATGGGATTCCCAAACATCTGATGAAATGGGTAATAGTTTGGGAGGTCTTCATCTCCTTCCTTGTTCGGCCTTCTAGGCCTCGGAAACTGAACAAGATTGTTTTCCAGAGCCGAGAAGAAGTAACCAGGAACTTGTTCATTCTGGAAATAATAAACATTGTTCTTTAAATCATCAAACTGTTTCTACCTTTGATCTTTTTGATCATCTTGATGAGGTGGCCATTTTTGTTGATGCTCAGGAGGTGCAGCCCTTCGATATGAGGAAGGTTTTGAAGTAGAAGCAGGTACAGGTGCTTGTTTAAGTGTAACTGTAGTAGCTTCTGTCTTTCCTATTCTCCTTCCTAGAACTGATGGAATTTCAAGAGTTTTAGACTTAGTCTTTATAATAGAGTCTTCTATTTCCTGAGCGACTGAAGTAAGGTCTTCAAACCCTCCTGTATATTTCACAGCGATCAACGGTGTATGTAATTCCTCATGTAGATTTTCCACACATATTGGTAGAAACTCTTCTTGAGGGAGTGCTAAACTTAAGAAATATGTTAATCCCTTCCAGCAAGCAATGAAATCTGAAACTCTTTCATTTTTCCTTTTTTTACAATTGGTAAGATCAAAAACTGTCATCTTTGGTAAGGTTGAGCTAAATTGAAGAAGGAACCTTTGACAAAGATCTTCCCACTCAGTAATTGACCGAGATTGCAAACTTGTATACCAGACAAAAGTAGGTCCTTGTATTGACTGCACAAAACACCTGAGATTAACTACTTATTGTTTTTGAGGAGTTCCCATCATAGTATCACAACGAGAAACAAAATGTGCTAATTGTTGTTTTGGATCTCCCAAACCATTAAAAATTGGGAATGTGGTATTCGAAAAATTTGATGGGGGAGGAATTACATCCACCCGTTCAGGGTAAGAACTCTTTTCCAATTGAACCGGTGCACATCGTCCTTCCATAGCTTCCAACCGAGATGTTAATGACTCAATGGTAGTAATTAATTTTTGAGAAACATCTGGTTGAGCTTGGACCTGAGCAGGTGCAATAACTGGAGTTTGGACGGGTGTGGTGACTGGTACTACCACTGATGGTAGTATTGTCAGTTTCTATCACGTATGACCCATAGGATAAGACCTGTGAAGGTGTACTTGTAAATGGGGATATTCTTGATCCATCCTAGTAGCTGCAAAAAATTCCCTTGACTGATTAACTCTAGCATGCTTAGGAGGAATACTACCTTGAAGTAGTTCTGCATTTAACCTCCTTAACTACTTCATTTCTTCTTCTTGCTATGAGAACCTTTCCTCTAATGAGAGTGATTGTCCTTCTCCAGAGGTAGGGTGGGACGTAACCTAACTTTTACCCTTTTCCTTGGCATGTGCCTTTCTAGAGTATGGAAGGGCATTACCCGAAGGAATGTATTGCCTCTGGGAAACCCTCTGGCTTCTGGTACGCACACCTCCTTCATTTGTTTCTGTGTGTACAACCTCTTGAATAGGAACTTCTTCATCTGATTCCTCTGATTGAGCCTCATGTTATAGGGGATCATTGTCAATGGCATTGATGACATTTATCGATGCATAATGCATTGTAATACTTCTATCATCATTTCTACGATATTGTCTTCTTCCAGGTCCTTTATGAGACATTGCCTTTTGTTTGGTTGATCCCTCGGGAACTTCTTGATGAACCGTAATTTGGAGGGAATTTCCTGATAATTTGGCTCTATGTTCCTCTTGTGGCTTCATCCCCAATCGATAGAAGACTTAATTTCGCTGAGGAAGATATTGAGAATTTGAAAAATTCCCCAGTTCGGTGGACTGTGGCCATTCCTATTTTTCCTGCTCAACTCCTCGAATCATGTCTATTGATCCTGAGGGTTGGATTAAAAGAGTCCCCATACTGGAAAGCTGAGGTGGATCTTGAGCTGCTACATCTGAAAATTTCTTAAAATCTCTCTTGATTTTACGGATTTTAGTCCAGAAATTGGATGGATGCATCATCCTACATCAACTCAAATCACATGGCTCAGATGACCGTTGGATTATTTTTGACACCTCTATCACCTGATGATGTGCATGCTCTAAATGAGAAGCCTGTTTGATATTCTCATTTGCTTGATGAAAGAGTAATTTGACAACTTGTTCTTTATATGCCTGACTTTGGGAAGAACTATTTGAGGCATGTTCTTGAGCAAGCCTTTGATTACACACAAAACCAGTTAGTTGTGTCCATCCATTGGCAATAACATTGCATGAGACCACTTTTGGAGGGCTTTTTTGACTGTAGAGCACAGGTGAAATGCAATGCTCCACGAACACCCCATCCCCTGATATGAATACCATATGGGGCATTGGTAATTAACTGGTACAAACTTTTTAATGCGCCAAGGCATGTACGTTGAAGGACTCTCTACTGCTTTTCAACCTTTGGATGCCGGGAAACTGAGAGAGATGCCAAGTCAATTTGGTGTTGCAATCCTTCTATTACCTTAACATGATTTTGATATTCTTCATAAGGTAATATTTTCTCTTTTAAGTGAAAAAGAGTTTTCCACATGTTGAGACGAATATCGTGAATACAATATTCTATCAACGTTTCTGTAATATCATACTGAGATTCAGCCAAAGGCCAAAACATGACTGGTATTTCACCTTTTGCCAATTATTTTTTCATATTCAGCACTTCCTCTTTGTCATTTGATTAAGATTCTTCTACCTGATTGGACCAAAGTTGGTGCTTCTTTGTTGCTTCATCAGATTCAACAAGATTGGTATAGAATTCATTTGTAAAATTAGAAGATGAATGACCTAGGGGTGGTTCGTAGAATGACCTACACCCCAGTCTATCTTCTGATTGAGAAAGTATTTCACCTGCTAGAGATAAGGAATCAGACATGACTGGCTTCGTATTTTCAAGTGACTCAAGATAATAGGGCTTTCCCATTACTACATTGTCCATTTATGAATTTTCCAGGAAATGTGAATTACTATTGTGGAGAGGAATTTTGCAGCTAAATTCATCATCATGGGGAGGATCACCATGGTGGGTTATAGAAAAAGATGAAACCTTTTGGTCCTTGGTCTTCTGGCCACGCAGAGGGTTATCGTGGCTCTCGTCTAAAGATGATACTTTGAGATTGAACAAATTGTCATGAAGCAAGCCTTCATAAGGAAGTTTCTGATGAAGACCTTCATAATTATTGTTGTTAGTTCCATAATTTGGAAATGAGAGAGTAGAATATTGAGTTGCAACAGATAATTGTCTGAGGGCTTCAATAACTCCAGCATTGAGGAAGACCGTATTGTAGATTGGATCTTGATTTTATAACTGTGCTGGATGCGTCTTTTTCTTGGATTCCTTCTTACTCAATTTGGAAACCACTTTTTGACAAAAGTGGTTATTATGGGTAGGTTTATGTTCCTTCTCAGGATAAATGGTCAGGTTAGGCTTTCTATCTCCATTTAAATTGGGTGTATGTGCCCGACTTGATTGTATGTATGACATGGGGGAGTATGCCCCATGACCCTCCTGGATTGGAACAGAGGTGTGTATCTGCTCCGGGGTGACATGTTGATGAGTCACTCCATTTATAGAGATAGATTTATATTTCTTTCCTGGTGATGTTACTTAAGTTGTTGTAATATTCTGATAGGTATCCACAATATGGGCAGGGATTTGCTTTTGCTCTTTCACCATTGTCAGAATGTTTGATTATCCAATAAAAACACATATGTTAATTACATTTTAATAGTATTAAATTTTAATTTTTGATCTTATGGGCCTGAGTTAGTGGATTTTGATTTTGAACATCCATTCTCATCATTTGTGCACTTCATGCCTAATGTACACCAATTTAGGCCCAATGAGTCATCTGATTATAATGAATGTAATTATCCATATTTTAATTCGATATTTTTTTAAATGTATCTTCACTTAAATTTAAAAAAAAATTCATTCAGGGATCAATGGATGATTCATAAAGGACGATGGAGATATTTGGCGATGAAAAGAAACAATTCTGGAGAAGATAGATTGGACACCATCCCACTGATGAGAATTTGGGGCCCACAATACAAGCCCAATGAAGTCAAAATTTAGTAGTATACTAGAAGACATATAGAGGAACAAATAATTATTCAAGATCCAGTGCTAATTCTGCTTCCATTATGGTTATTTAAGCATCCCAATTTAGAGATAAAATTCTGGGCCCGATTCTGCGGCCCAGAAAAACATCCCACTAATATGATCATATCTAGGAATAAAAAACTCCAAATGGTCCCAAATTTTACAGGAGGTTATATTCCATCGGAGGCTCCATTTTCTTATTCTATGGTCCACTCTGATTCAGCCATCTAGAAGGTATTCCAAGCTCTTCGGTTCGGTGAAGGAAAGTTGTCTGCCACCTTGGGTCAAGGGTGGAAAAAATCAACTCTCCCTTACTTTCCACCCACCTATGGCCTACCAGAATTAATTGAGGAGACTTGGACTGTTGGAGGATCGACCCAAGGGCTCAAAAATGCATATTTAAGGCAGTGGTGTTGGATTATTTAAGGATCTTGGGTGTTTGGTTTAATTGTAATGTTATGCTGCCACTTTGTGTTTGTAATCGCATTTCAATTTCCATGTAAGTTTCCTTTTTGTACTTATTTGTTCTTAATCAAAATATTTCTCTTATATTCTTCCCATTTATTTCATTAAAACTTTATAATCAAAAATCACAGTGATATCTCTTTGTTGTTCTGAATTAGTTCACACATAGGTGTGAATTTCAATCACACACACGGAGGAGTGCTTGTTATTTCCGTAGTTTTAATTTCTTCAATCTAATTCTTGCAAGTCATATTCCGCCCACCATTGAGAGTATACTATCCATGGAGGGATAACCATTTAATGGGTTGATATTAGGAAGATGCAAAGGCTGTATTTAATGTTATTTTGTGAACGAATTGTTGTTAATTGGTTAACTAATTCAAGACTTCCATTCTTCCGTTATTTCCACTCTTCATCTTCACTGTGTTTGAGGAAGATAAATCCAATTACTAAAAGGACCATATACCTTGGAGACATCATTAATTTGGTTATATAAGTGTGTAGGGGATTATTAATTGAGTTTAGTTGCATCAAACTAGAAAATGATGAAGGTAGTGTTATTTTGAAGAATGGATTCATCAAGAATTTATTAAACCAAAATTGTCTAAAGAAGTAAAATTCATTCAATCCACCCCTAGAATAATCTTATGATCAACCCATTTTCATTTAATTGAATTCACTTAAGTCTCTTATATTTCACTTAAAACCATAAAAAAAACAACCCAAGTTGGCCACTTCATAGCCAAAACAATCCATAGAATGTACGTGTATATAGGTTACTTCTTAGGTCTCTGAGGATTCGACAACCCAAGCTAGACTACAAGGACTGTTCTACCTTCATCTCTTGGGTAAATTTGAGCGTGAATCAATGTTCTTGGTGAATTCAGCTTCCAGAATAGGAATATACGTCCATTCCATGTTTGGAGTAGGTGTGTGGTCCTACTCCTATCCTCCTTTTTCCTATCAGTGAATTCTGACAGTACTCATGTTTGGGGGCATAAAGTTGTTTCTACCTCTTCTTTGTCATTGGAGCTTTCCCATTGACATCTCCGGGTGCTACCAAACAAGACTATTGGTTAGCTTGATGAATTTCATGTTTATGTGCCTTCTGATTGTTCTCCACCTAATATTATTGATGAAATTCATTCAATACGGGCAGATGAGACTGCTGGTAGAATTGATGAGTGTAAGCAGGTGTATGTTCCTGTTTACAGGTGCTCACCACATTTGGTTGGCGGGCTTCTTCGGATGCAGTCAGACGAGCCTGCTGACTGGATGATTATTTATAAACAAGTGTATATGCCTCCCTATAGTACTCTACTATAATTACCTGGTGGGATTGGGTGTTACTGCCAAACGAGTCTACTGGGCAGTGAAATTAGGACGGACAGGTGTATATGCTCGCTTGTTATTTTCAATCAAGTTTGGTTGATGGAATTCTCCAAAGGGGGCAGAGGTAAGAACCTACTCCCTTTTGTCCGAATTTCACCTCTAATGGTTCATCTTGTATGCTCGGGTTTGAGGAACCTAATTCGAACGACTAGAGGAGATACCCTCATCATGTTGAGGGTGCACTACCACACGAGTCTGCCGATGATTGTTGGTGGGAGTCCTCAGGAAGGGCTCCTATCTTCTTGAACTGAGGCCTTGAGTGACCTATTTATTCACCTCCTGGTAATATAGTAGGGACTGGTTGTTGTGTTCTAGGGATAACGACCCAAAATGGTTGGAGACGGTGGTTGGAACCACCTGCTTCTTGACAACTAGTCGTCGCTGTCCGGACAACCAGGGTGAGTTATTAACTTGGAGGGCTTATCGAGCGGCCTCCAGAGTCGGGATAGTACTGTTTTGATGGTATTCCCTCACCAATGCATTCAAGACCCATTGTTGAAGATGCTGAGTAGGTGATGTCTTCCTCAGAGTGGACGAAGATCCAGCAGGAGTAGCGGCCGAGGCATTTACAGGTGTGAACCTTAAAGAAGCCATTTTTTGTTGCAGAGAGATCTCGGAAAAGAGTTTCTGTTGGATATAACAGACATAATCAAGATAAGTTTGGCCAGACTACATCTTTTGGATGATCACATATGTTATTGATTACTTTTTTGGCCCTCATATTGAGTTTAATAGGGGCCTAACAAATAATTAAAACATCATTTAACTTGGTTAAGGATTCACATCGGGTTCACCATTTTTTTTCTTCGGGAAATGGGGATGACCTTGTTTTCTTAAGGTTCAAACTTTCCAATCGGTTCCTAATGGGTTTATTCGTAGAACCAGAAACACCCAATGATTCTATATCCATTTAGACCTACTTTCCAAAGGTGGGTTCTCATTAGTTATAGACTGATGAAGCTTAAAAATTTGCATTGGTCGAGAGGATGGGAGGTCAGGCTCATCGCACCCTTTTTGGGGGGAATTATTGCCTAATCTGGGACTATCTTATAGATTTAAGTTATGTTCACGAATCCTTATTAATTCACCAAGCATGAAAATGAGTTTTCCTTTAGATTTGGCAATCGATAATTAATATTTATGGGATTTACAAAATCCTTTATATTTATTTGATGTTCTTCATCGATGGAGAATCATTCGTATGTATTAGAGATTATTAGTCAATGGTATCCTTCAATGCATTATATAGAAATATCTTGGCCAGTAAGATGACCATACTAGTTTTAAAGCCACTTAGTGGAGCACATGACGTTTATTGTCATTTAGAAGGATAGGGATTATTTCAGAGTTGGGATTGTACCCGCAGATGGGCTACCTATGTATCCTCATTAAAAAGGAATCAGAACCCATGTAGTTCGATAATAAGGATATAGTTTAACGTCATATCTGATGAAAAAAAATTAATGGATGATGGTCTTGAACCTTGGAAAGGCTTCCTATGTACTCTACTTTTAAGGTAGAGATCAAATTCCACGTAGTTCAGGTGAAGAAATGTGAGGCTTATGCATGGTTAATGGCCCAAAGGGAGATTTCATGATTTCTTTTACACTCTAAGCTCATTTGAGTCATGCTTAGTGTGAAAAACAAGAGGCATCAGTAAACCTAATGATTGTGCCATGAAAGATGCAGTCACAAGAAATGATGTGGGGCATACGCCAATGAGCCTATACCCTAGTGGTTCAGGCTCCTTCTTGGCATCCAAAAGACCCAGGATCAAATCCGGGCAGGGGAGAATTCACGAGTACTGTAGCAGGGAACTATAGAATCATTGTAGCAGGTCACTATAATAGTACTTTAATAGCGGCGGACTGTAGCATCAGCAGCACTGTAGTGGCGGAGGGACTGTAGCAGGGTACTGTAGCGGTGGAGGCACTATAGCAGGTATTGTAGCTGCGCGGGTACTATAGTAGTATTGTTCACGGAGGGGTCCTTTGGGCCAAAAAATGGGCTTTCTAGCCCTGTATACAGGCCACTTGGCCTTGGGCCTTTGGGCTATGTAATGGGTCACCCTCTACCTAGTCTAAAGAGGTCTTTGATTTAATAATAAATTGAGGCTTCGGCCCCAACCTTAAAAAAACTCATGTGGGGCATACGTATGTATGACTACCCAAATAGATGAAGACCAGGACTTACTTCAAGAAAGAAGCCCAGGTGTAGGGTCCATAAAGGTATTTGTACTTTATGGAGATTTGGATTTTTAACCTGAGGCTTACTCCTAATAAGTAGGTCCAAATTAAAAGGGACTTATGATTGGGGCTTATTCTTGAGAAGGAGGCCCAAATCAGAAGAAAATAAGATTGGGGCTTACTCCTGAGGAGGATACCCAAATATTAAATGGGACTTATAAATTGGGGCTTACTCCTGAGAAGGATGCCCAATGTTAAAGGAAATTATGATTGGGGCTTACTCCTAAGAAGGAGGCCCAAACAAAGGGAACTTGGGGCTTACTCTTGAGGAGGATGCCCTAAATCAAAAGATCTTCTCATCTTAAAGGATGAGGTTACATGGAGGAATCCTCTAACAGTGGTGACATAAAGCTTGTAATTCATGAGGTTCTGGGAGAGGTTCTCATGGAATTACTTTCAGATAAAGAATCCAACAAAGGAATCATGCCATGAATGGCTTTGAAAATGGATTCTAATGCTAATATATTGAAGAGAAAAGGTGAACGGGAGAGAGGATCACAAATGAAGTTGGCGTGAAATTCTTGGTCACACAAGTGTACTTGCACGGCATGGGTTCAACTGGGTGATGGAGAATCTGTAAGTTAATACTAGGGAGAGACTTAACTCAATCCTTTAGTGTTATCCTAAGATGTTTCCAAAAGGGAGGTGCGCAAGTTTCATCGAAAGGGTAGGGCGGCGTGCAATTGTTTCTATTTTTAAGGAGGTCTGGATACTTAAGCATGCAAGTGTTGATGAATTCTAAACACTTAGGCCTTATACAACTCCTTAAAGTCTTCCGTTCTAGGTAAAAAGTTACCTTATAAGTTTTTGGAAGAGTTGAGTTGAAGACTTGGGTGACCAGATCTTGAATTTGACTTCTGAAAAATCTGTCCCCAAAATGGTGGGCCCACATGGGCTATTTATAGGAAACCTTGAACCTTGGGTGAAAAATCAGATAGGGCGCGCAAGTGACTTGCGCGACACATAGGTTTCGCGTAAGTAACTTGGGCACCTTACTCTGAATGGGCTCCTAGTCCATGCCTTCGTCAATTGTTTTGATGTTCTTCAAAGGGTGACCCTCTTGGTGCTTAATTTATTCCCCTTTGACATTCATTGGACTCTATGACGAAAAGGAGCATCAACAGATACTTTCATGATTTGAGTTGGGTAGTGCATCACGAGTAGAAGATGATATACTATGATATCCAATTTTTATTTTGGGGGCCAAGTTTGATGGGAGATTTTATCAATTTTGTCTCATGATTCCATACCAACTAGACCACAAATGTGGAGAATTAGTGTCCTAGTAGTTTTCTCTAACTAATTACAGTGCCTATGTGGATGTGGGATGATGTGAACATGGACATTGTGATCGTATTATCAAAGACTCCAATGAGTCATGGTTTTATTTGGGTGAAATTTGTTACAACACTATGTTTATTTTATTATCCATTATGATATTTGGGGTTTTTATATTTATTTTGGTTTGTGGTGAATGAATGAAAATTAAATTTTTATTTCAAAAGAATTTTTGAGGAAAAAGTGGGAAACTTTATATAAGAAATTATTCAGATCAATACTACAAGTAACTTCCCCTCTCCAGCAAATACAACGTTGTATTAAGTCTCCACCTCACAAGACCACTCGGCAATTTGCCTTGTGCAAGGTTGCATGGGCTTGGTACCAATGACAATGTCATACCCTCTCATTCATTAAAATCTGAATGACCATGCACAGATGGAAACTTCCTACCCTATAACCTCATCTAGGATTGATCCTTTTATAGTTTTGGTTTCTTCGACCATCAAAATTCAGAACAAAACCAAATAACAAAAAGTGCCTCATATCCCAACTATTTTAGATTTCAAAAAATTGCCATTGAGAAAAAACCAAATACAAAATTAAAAAATTACCAAAAATCCATCGAACCGATCACCGCCATTGATTTCCATGAACTGGTCAATTGAAATTACATCCCAAAGGACCAAGAAGACCACAGCGCTTCTCCACCTCAAAGAGAAAGGAGGAATCATGGAACCAGAGCAGACAACCATGAAGATAGAGGCAGAAAGAAACACCAGTGATGAGATGGCCTGAATTCCAATCAATGAAGAAAATCACATGCATCTCGTAGACATGAACTTCATCATTTGATTCAAGAGGATCAGAAAACAATGCAAGCAAAACCAAAACCAGATTTGTGAACCGAAGGAGGCCGCGAAGACCAGAAAACATAAATCTGAACAAAACACTACCGATGATTGAATATGAGGCCGGCTATCATCAGAACTGTAACCCTCATAGCAGAAAAATACATGACCATATACACAACAAAACAAACCAAAACCAAATTAAAGAGAACCAGACCTGAACCAATAGATAGGATGAATAATAGATGAGATCAGAACCAACCATGAGGATGAAGAAGAGATGTGCCCTCCATCTTGTTCCCAAAAATAGTAGGACTCTCCTATGCAACATCGGCCATGAGACCCTCTCTATCGCATCACAAATTCTTAAAAATTCCCTAATAAGAATGAACCCCAAATCAACAACATCCTTTAACACAAACTCCATAACTTCGGGCTTCTCCCCCATCTTCCGACCCGAAAGCTCCTCTCAGGCTGTGGCTAAAGGCCGGAAGCCGAGAACCCATCACCGCCTCTACTGAAAACCGACGGCCGAGCTGAGAAACCCCCATGGCCACTGAGTGACTCCATCCCCTGAAGGCCTTATCCAAGTTTAGAAATGAATATTCCATGCGAAAAACAGAACCATATCCAAAGACCGAATCTGCCGAAGCCAGAACCTAAAGAAGCCACCACCTTGGACCTACCACGATCGGAAGAAGAGAGCTCCTTTGATGAACATCGGACCATCGAATCTAACCACCGTGTGATGAAGCTTCCTCACCAAGACCCTGCGCTATCCCCACCTATCGATTGTTCTGAAGGCAAACCCCTAGGGCGCTCCTAAGATAAAATCTCTCAAGAGATCCCATATAGGATTTGATTAATCCAATACTAGTTTGTGGTGAATGGTTGTGATTATTGAGGGTATAGTCCCCCAAATTCTCCCTTATACTATCTATTCTAATTAGAAGCCACTTATATATGATGATACACAAATTAAATCTTTTAGTGTTTCTAATTAGGGGTTGTTTTGGAAAATCCAAGTTGGGTAATTACATTAGTATTTCTTTAATATTCTATATTTTAGGTTTTCAAGATTTTGGTTTTCAACTTCATTTTGTGTAGGTTTAGGATCATTTGTAAACTTATTAGTGATTTTACCAACCATTTCTAGTTGTGATATACTTTAGAGTCTCCTTGTGATTAACATCGTGGTATTTGGTAGTTTTCCATTTACATTTTTTCATTCCCTTATCCACCTACCCCATTTTAAATTCAAGGTTATACATCCTGAAATATATTTGAGATTTACCTAATTCATACTGATATTTTTTTATCAAATTGATCATTAATAATTTAAAAATAAATCCCGTTAGATTATATATTTGACCCAACTTTGAAAATATTTTTCTCTCAAAAAATATTTGGAGACTAGAAGTCTCATCCCTTTATTGGTTGTTTAATTATTAGTTATGATGTTATTCAATCCCAGGGGTAGCATGAGGTCTAAGAAACCAATATTATTTATATGAGTGATATGTATGGATTCTATACACATGGATGTAATTAATAGGGAATATAACTTCGAAATTTAGTATCATAGGTCCATACCAGGAATAGTTCATCTTTTTAGGTGGCTCGGAAAGAAAATCAAAGTAGGCTTAAGAAGATAATAAGTGTCAAAACATACCAAAATGGTATAATTTTTCCCTATGTGAGATTTGATTATAATTATTATATAATCCATAAACATGTACATTGTATTTTTAAAAAAAAAATTACTTTATTCCTTATTATGGTTCTTCTTTTTGATGCTCTCTATTTTAAATTTTATGAATGAGTGAAAAAACAATTTTAGTTTCTCTGTATTTTTATTAATAAAATCTACTCCATAAGATTGGAACAATAATGTTTGGTGGTATAGGGTGATAATTTTATATAATATGTCTATGGTAAATTCTAGAATACATTTATTTTTTGGAAACTTCTTAAACAACACTATGAATCGATATCAAGATTCATTGGACATATCACTATCATCTTGAATATATCTTGTGATTTTGTGTATAATTTTAGTTTTAATTATTCTTGGATATGATTTCATCACAAACCCATTAAAAACTTGGCTCCATGTATCAAATATCTCTTCATTCATTTATTAAAACCATGTTATTTTATTTTCAATCAAAAAAATGGAATAATTCCCAATTTTGGTTCTTCATCCCTCATTCCTCTAAGTGGTATCTATTATGCCAAACTATAGAAGTCCCAACTGAATTCAAGATAGTATTCATTAGGTAGTCTATTATATAATGGTAATATATAAAATTTGGTTGTGAGACATAGGGTTTTTCCTTTTCATCGTAGGTTACTTTAAACTATGGGCATATAGAACTCCATATGTATGACTCTCTCCACTAACTCATTCCAAGGTGGAGGTGGATAAATGTTTTAATTTATGTTATTCATAGCCTACTTTTTATCTTTCATTTTATTGTTTTTTCATATACTTTAGACCATATGAATTCTTTTTTCAATTATAATGTTATCTATGTTTTGAATGTAATACCCCCTGGGAATTCACAAATATTTTTTAGAAATAATTTTTTCACAAAAAGAAATAGAAAATTTGTTTTAAAATAATTTTCTAGATAATTTGTATATCTTCCAGGGCCGGACATGACTTCACTGGAAATGACATGAAAATATGATGATGAATTTTCATTAAGGCTCAAATAATAAATTACATATATCTACTAACCATAGTATATATGAGTGAAGGTTTGATCCCTCAAGGAAGGTGTTGGATTTTTTTGAACATGAACGAAATTAAAAATACTTTATAAAATCTAACAACAATTAGAGATTGTAACATAAGAAAAGGTAAAATAAACATGTGGAGTGAGTGTAATAGTATCTGAGTAGGTGAAAAAATTTACATAAAGATGTTTCATATGTAAACTTGGGAGAAATAAAATATGGGGTAGGGGAAATTGATTTTATGGGTTTAAAATATGTTTTACATAATCCATGCACAAAACCCAATAGAAATGGATGAATAGAGATTGAATACCATTGTCAGTAGATAAACTTTTTAGTGGATAAATCCTATAGTCTTTCAAATATATAAATCACTCGTTTAAAAGATAATGATCATAGTAATGACTTGAATAAATTTTTCAATTGATCTTGGTATGTTTTTATCAAGAGATGATCACGTTTTAAAGTGATCCTCAGATAATTAATCTGAAAAAATAAATTCATTAAAGATCATTTTTCAATAGATCTCAATGATTTCAAAAAATTAAATTAATTAAGAGATTAATTTTAGATTAAAATCAGGACAATAAGTGAATGAATGAAGAATATATGTGAATAGTAAAATCTTATATCTCAATAATGGTTTAGCCAATGATTATTTTTTATTCAAAAAGATTTAAATAAATCATTATAATCAATAGATTTGGGAGTGATGAAATAGGGAGACTAAAGTATTATGTGTTGAGGATCTTCCAGTTTCCAATCTCTAATGATACTTTCTTACCACCTAGTAATCACATAATCACTACCAGAAACCATTCTCTAATTCTTGATCATTATCACTCCTTAAAGTCTTGGATAGCTCTATCCTTAAATGTAAATCATGTTCCCATGACTAGATCAATCTTTTAGGTGGAATAATAAGACTATTTTCCTCATATGCCTCATGAAATTAATTTCAAAACCCTTATATAACATAGAAAAATCCCCCAAAATAGAATTTACCCTTCCCATTTAGTAAAACTCCCAGCTTGTTCCTTCAATCTTCCAAGCTCATTCTGTAATCCGGAGAAGCATTCCCAGTATTTTCATTGATTTTTTCCACCATGATCCTTAACGTAGACTTATAATTTTTTAATATTGGGATCCAAACATAATTTTAATTCATTATCTAGAACATTACATAGCTTCAAAGTATCACAAATTATCCTTTCATATCCTTTGATTTTTTGTATTTATAATTTTGTAGCATTGACATTTACTTATATGAAAGTCAGATATCTACATTCATGTGGCCTTTGAAAACATGATATGACCTTTACACAACCATTTGAAAAATATTTTTACCCTTATGTGGCCTACTGAAAACAAACATGATTCAAAACATCATGTAAACAATTATTAATTCTAATAAAATATAACATCCAATGATTAATTGCAATAGTAATTCACTAAAAATAACAAAATAAATATTTTAAAAAATATATAAAATGAATCAAATTATTTTTAATCATTTGAGACCCAAAAACACATATTTACATTAAACCCATAAATGAAATCATATTTCATCAAATAATGAAAAACATTTAATATTTCTACATTTAAAGCTCATTTTCAGTATGAAATACTCTAAAAGTACTAAGAACATATGGGGAAAATGTATGTAACAATTTCCATATAAAAAAGTATTTATGAATAGTAGATGGATTATTATGCGCTATTTATACTTTTTAATAAGTAATCAATTTTCAAATGTATAAAAAAAAGTCCCTCTAAAAAATAGGCCACTAATTTCTTTTTATCCAGACATAATTAGTATTAGTGTTCTGATGTTGGACTACCTATTGATGGTAATGGAATTATTCATCACAATTTCTCTCATATAATGATGAAAATATATAAATTATTGAATTAAAAAATTACCTATATAGAAAGTAACCGATCAAAGATGGTCTCCCCATTATTTTGGAATCCCTTAAAGAACTGAAAATCATCATCTATTTGTTTCTTTTAATAGGGTTTCTCTGGGAGATAAGGTATAATATTTATTTTATCAAGGAAAATCTTCTCACTTTCATCCAAATATAGATTAATTTTTATCAATCATGCAACAAACCTTTTATACCAAGTGCCAGTGACAACATTTCCCTCTCTTAATGTATATACTATGACAAAATCAATTATCTATAGGAATTATGGACATCATCTCTTAGAGAGATTCAAATAAACTTTTAATGAAATATATAAATATTTTATAATTGGTATACAACATGAAAATCATACATTAATGATATTGTTGAAAACACTGAGGATCATGGATGAATGTTGTTAGCTCATTGTCATGGGTTGGGTAGTTCTATTCTTATAGGAGAAGTTTGAAAGTGCATTAATCCACCACATGATCTCTTAATATATATATTAATCCCATTAAAATTCCTAAGGAATCACAATATACCATACAACCATAACTATGACTAGGTATAATCAATACTAGACTTATCATCATTTACAATTTTATTTAATCAATGGGCTCTTGGAACTCAATTCCACTTGAAAACATTACCACGTTATTAGTGAGTGATGTTAATAGAGATGAATTCATTAAGAAAAACTTTATGAAGAATTTATAAAAAAACATATTGACCTATGAATATTTTTATGTTAATTAATTTCTATTTCTCTTCCAAATACCTAATATATTTCACCTTTTTCAGATATAACAAAATGCCTTGATCTAATATCACATATCCTAATAAAATTCCGACTATGATTAAAATTTTACACTTTGACAATATTCAATAAAGGTAATGATAATAGATAGTTCCTAGAATGATTATTGTATGATACTCATGCTTCTTTTTTTCATATATAATTGAACAATTTTTCATCCATTAATACCATTACCAAACATTTTAGCCATCAAGAAAAAATATAATTAATCACAACCATAAATATTATGGGAGCACTGGTAAAACCAAATAGAATTTTTAAACACTCAGGTTTACCATACATGATCTAGATGTTTTTCATAGGAATGAAAAACATGATTCTAATGATTTGATGATTCCCTAACAAGAGGTAACTTTTTAAAAACCCTCCTGTCTGGTGAAGTTGATAAGAAAGGATATTGATGTGAGTAAAATGATACCACGATTTTTAGTCACCCGGTTCATCTACTTATATAGGATGTATAGACCTAATGTTCTATCATCATTCTCAGAAATGTGTATTGGATTGGCCCGTGGTGAAAGTATAGGATGAATATATCCATTATAATTGAATTCATCCACTTGGATTTTCAACTCATTTTGTTTTTTTTTTGTTCTATGTTATATGATGAAATGATATTGGTCGTGTCACTAGAAACAAGTCCATCAAGAAATAAAATTTCAATTTTTTAGTAAATACTAATAATTTATCTAGAAACAACATTTAAAATTAATTAATAATCAATGAAATATCACTTTTGGAATTCCCTTTATCATCCCCCATGAAGTGGGATGTGAACTATAATAATAACATAAAAACGTTAAGAAAATGATTTATTTATTTCCTATATCTAGGATTCCCCTCACTTGAAATAAATTAGATCTTCTATATAGGTTAATGAAGGATACCTTTCCATGATAAAAAATTAATCAACACCTTAAATTACACCATCAAATTCATCATGAGAATGATTTCAAATATATTCTTGTATTAAATGGTGAATGACCATGTTGTCTAAATATTTCATATCAGAAGATTGAAATATGGTAACTAGAAACCCAGTTCTTTCCTGGGGGAGTATATTTTTTCATTACATAATATATGAGTTAAAATGGGAGGTTCGATAATTCTAATATACCTATAGATAATTATTAGGCCTCTAAGTGTAATATCTTCTTCTATCTTAACCAAGGGAATTCTCCATCATCCATTTAGTGGAGTATTCTAAATCATTACTTCTCCAACATAATCTCCCCCTTCCACTTTATCCCCTTCACGTGGTTCATGGATTGATGAATCTTTGTAGGTTATGTGCCTAGTTTCCCACCTCATGAAATCTTAGTGTTGGAATATCAACCTTATCCTAAAAAATGACAATAATTTTGTAACATCCCAGTTCTGAAATCCACCCAAAGCTGCCCCGTACCCGGTTGGTCACATGGCCTCAAGCACATTTCCCCTAATTCCAGATCTTGTCGACTAGCAGCAAGGGCCTTGGGTGTGATAGTGGGAAAACTATGCCCTCATTGTCAGAGTACAAATCGGAAGTAAACAACACACAATAGAGGAAGTAGTAAATATCCAACAGTAGTAAATAGCGGAAGACTGATAAAGAAACAACTGGAACATAAATATATATATATATAAATGATCCATGATACATATATATCTATGAAAGCAGTCAAACAAGTCACAATGCTGAATACAGTACTAAACCAAAGTGAAAAAGGAAAATATATGAGCAACTCCTCAGCATCGCAAGCCTTAGCGTGGTCCCATGCTCTCCAACTCCAATAAAATCAAGTACCTGAAGTCGAAGGATGCTTACCCTTGTCTATACCTACAGCAATATAATCTGTTTGGGCCCAAAATCATGGCCCAAATAGGTTGTGAGACTAAATCCCAGTAGGCAACCACCCGAAGATCTGTGTCTAATAGTCAGTAATTATATAGCAGGTAAAAGTACAAAAATAAGTAAACAAGGAAGCACTAAGCAGTAAACAATTCCCAGTTTAAGCATTCAAAACACCACACAACATGCAACAGTAGAATAGATAACACAACAGGTAACCCTTTGGTAAGTACCCACAGCCTATCCCCTTTGGTTCTACCTATCAAGTATAAGCAACCCTCTGGGTAGCACACACAGTCTCACCCCTCTGGTTCAGCTAAAGTATAGAATCTCTGAGGAAGCACTCACCATCAATTCCCCCTATAGTATCGTATCGTACTAAAGGCGCTCTAGGGAAGAAGTCAAAGTCAATTCCCCTTGTGGCCCACATCGAGGAACTACAGAAACTTTGGGGAAGCACTCAATGTCAATTCCCCCTGTGGTCTCACATCGTATAATTATAAAGACACTCTGGAGAATCCCTCAACGCCAATTATCCCTATAGTCTATACACCAGGGTCTTATGGCCCTGTGTAAGTCAAGAAAGCATAGCATCGTTTAACGGCCAAAATAAACCTCAAGAACTACTTGGATAGCAGTCTACAGCATAACAGCATGTCAGAACAAAAGTCACTCCATCCTACAATACTAGGCATGGAAAAGGAAACATCATCCAAATAGGAAAAATAGACCCAAAGGTGAAATAGAGGAAAAACATGCATGGTAAATACATCCAAAGCACAGCTAATTACGCTATTCAAAAACAATAACCTCTACTCAGGCATACAATCAAAGCACGCAAACAACAGGGGAAAAACAGTAAACACGCAATACCCTGTTCAAGGGTATTGGTGGAATTTGCACATAATACTCAAATAAAATCTACAGAAAGGCACAAACTACCTAACTCAGGGTTAGGAGATCAATATAATTTAACCTCAAATCTTGAATCTCCTTAGAATGTTGTAGATCTACGAAAATTCATAAAAAGTTCAACCCATGATAACTTGGAAAAGAGGAGGAATTGGAAAACAATGCTCTAGAAGAAGGAAGAGCTTACCACTGTGATTCCAACGCAATCGATGACGGTCGACTCAGAGAACGAATGCACGATCGGGGGATCAGGGAAGTATCGATGTCGTATGGGTGCTCCGGGATGTTTTGGCCGAAGAAGAAGAAGACACCCATATCCATTAGACGTGACCCCATTCCATTTAATAAAAAAAGAAAATACATGGTGTGTACTTTTTAAGTACACGGCGTATAATTTCCCTTTTCGTACTCCGCTTTAGGTGGCCTCCACATCACCCGACATGACCATGTGTGTCGACATGACACGAACAGCACACGGCCTCCTGCGTTCATGAAGTACACGGCGTGTACTCATAAAGTACATGGTGTGTACTTCAAAAATTTCTAGAAACTCATATTTTCTCAAAAACTCCAAAAAAAAGAAAAAAATACCTGAAAAGAAGATATGGGTTCTTACAAACTTCCCCCCTTAAAGAAATTCATCCCCAAATTTCCCTAGCGCGGCGTAGAAGAAGAAACCCCGAACAAATCTGGCCACTATGATCATACATCGGCCTCCCTCTCCCAAGTCTCGTCATGTACTAGCTCGTGCTTCCGTATAACACGTACCAGAGGAACAAACCGGCCATAGATAACCTTCATACTGCGATCAAAAATCAAAATAGGATTCTCCTCGAAAGATTCATCCACCTCCAACTCGACTTCCTCGGGTTGGAAAGCATGAGACGGGTCTGAAAAGTAATTTCGGAGCTAAGAAACATGGAAGATGTCATGCATAGCCCAGTATCTATGAGGTAACTACAACTGATAGGCAACCGGCCCAACTCTCTCCAACACCTCAAACAGCCCGACGTACCTCGGTGAAAGCTTTCCCAGCCTCTTAATCCTCTTGTGTCCCAACCTCAGTGTGACACGTAGAAAAACCAGATCCTTGACCTCGAACTCTAGAGGTCGTCTCCACAGATCAGCATAAGACTTCTGACGAGACTATGCATTATCCATCCTCTTCTAAATCAACTCTATCTACTTTGTGGTCTCCTGAACAAGACGAGGTCCCAACAAAGCTGCCTCTCCTGCCTCCGGCCAACATAAAGGTGATTGGCATGGCCTACCGTACAAAGACTCATAAGGTGACATCTGAATAATCGCTTGAAAACTATTATTGTAGGGAAACTACACCAGAGGTATATGCTTCTACCAAGAACCTCCAAAATCTAGAATGAATTCTTGGAGCATATCCTCTAGCACCTAAATTGTACGCTCGAACTGGCCATCTGTCTGGGGACGGTAAGTCGTACTCAAAAGTACCTGTGTGCCCAAAGCCTTCTGAAGCCCCTGCCAGACCCAATAATTAAAACGGGCATCCTTATCTGAATCAATGGAGTGTGGAACTCCATGCAGACGTACAATCTCCTGGATGTACAACTTCCCTAGCTCATCAAAACCAAAGGTCTCCTTGATTGGAAAGAAGTGAGAAACCTTCATGGGCCTGTCGATGAAAACCCAAACTGCATCATTCCCTCAAGGAGACCTCGGCAAACCGATCACGAAGTCTATCGTGACATCATTCCACTTCCACTCAGGAATGGGTAACTGCAGTAAAAGCCCTGCTGGTCGCTGATGCTCTACCTTCACCTGTTGACAAGTGGAACACCTCATGATGAAACTAGCAACGTCCCTCTTTATACCTGGCCACCAATATTGACAGTGTAGATCAGGATACATCTTGGTGACACCAGGATGAACTTCCCAAACTGAGGAATGAAAGTCCCACATCAGCTCCTCGCGTATATCTGTTGGCACCAATATGTGTCCCTAGAATCGCAGGATCTCATCCTCACCTATGGTCCACCCCGAAAAAGGGTCCTATCCTAACAAACTCTCCCTTAGGACTAGGCCTTCAGAATCTGATAGCTGCCTCATTCATATTTGATCAAGAAGTGTAGAGGTAACAGCTACAGAAGAAAGAAAGGTTTTCCCCTGTCTGTCATGCACCTCCAAATGCATCTTAGAGAATAGATCCATAAGCTTCCACTCACTGCTGGCCTCTTGAACGACATGTATCTGAGTCCTCCTGCTCAACACATCAGCCACTACGTTGCCTTTCCCCAGCGTGTGGGCAAGCTCAAAGTCAAAAGACTGAAGGTACTCAACCCACCTTCACTGTCTCAAATTCAGATTGCACTGATTGAGGATATACTTGAGACTCTTGTGGTCGATGAAAACCACAAAGTTCTCTCCCAGAAGATACTTTCTCCAGTAGCTTAAGGAATGAACAACAGCTACCAAGTCAAGATCGTGCATTAGGTAATTCCTCTCATGTGGCCTCAGTTGCCGAGACTCGTATGCACGACTCCATCTCCTTGCATAACCACAGCTCCCAACCTGATACCTGATGCATCACAGTAAACAGTATAGCTCTTGCTTGGCTCCAGCAAGACTAGTATCAGTGCTGAATTCAACCTCCATTTCAGCTCCTAAAAGGCTGACTCACAAGAATTTGACCATAAGAACTTCGCACCCTTCTTGGTCAGACCTGCCAGTGGTGCTGCTAAGAATGAAAAGTCTTTTATGAAATGTCTGTAGTATCCATCCAGCCCTAGAAAACTCTGCACCTCAAAGACATTCTTCAGCTTCTCCCAGGAAACTACTACTCTCACTTTCTCTGGGTCTACTGACACTTCTGTCTCTGAGATAACATGACCCAAGAAGAGAATCTGGTCCATCCAAAAGTGGAACTTGGAGATCATAGCATATAAATGATGCTCCCTCAGTGTAATAAAAATTATCTCAAGATGGGTAGCATGGTTGTGTCGAGTGTGAGAGTACACCACGATATCATCCATGGAAACAACCATGAAGGAATCCAAGTATGGATGGAACACTCGGTTCATCAGTGCCATGAAAACTACAGGCGCATTCGTGAGACCTAATGGCATAAACATATACTTGTATAGACCATACCGGCTCTGGAAGGCTATGAGAGGTATATCAAATGGTCTAACACGCAACTGATGATAACCAGATCTTAGGTCAATCTTCTAGAACACTCGGGCTCCTTGAAGATGATCAAAGAGATCATCAATCCTCAGCAAGGGATACCAGTTCTTGTACATCAACTGGTAAACTTTCAATAGTCCACACAAAGCCTGAGGGTATCGTATACCTTATTCGCAAACAAGACAAGCGAACCCCAAGGAGAAGTACTGGGTCAGATGAAACCCTTTGCCTACAAATCCTCCAACTACTTATTGAGCTCTTGCAACTCATGTGTAGCCATCATATAAGGAGTAATGGACACTGGTGTTGCTCCTGGCATAAGCTCAATCGAGAATTCTACCTCACGCTCTGGAGGCAAACCTAAAAAGTCCTCTGGAAAGACATCACTGAAACAATCCACCATTGGCGAAAAGTCTAACTGTGATGTCCCCTGGTCATCCAGATAAAGACTTGAAATCTGGGCTGTAACTACTCCCAACCCATGATGCTCTGGACCCGCTCTGTTCGGCTGGACATCCCACTCTCCCTTATGAAGAAAAGATCCACCCTCTAGTGATATTAAACTCACCCTACGGTGATAACAGTCGATGACTGCCTAGAAGGGAACTTGCTAGTCCATTTTTAGAATGAAATCATAGCCTTTCATCTCAATAACATAAAGATCCCAAAGGAAATGACACCCACAAACCTCAAGAGGTCACTCCTTGCACTTACATACACTAGATATTCTTGTCCCCAACGGAGTGTCTAGTGTCAAAACATTGGTAGAATAAATGATACAGAGCCCAAGGCTCTCCACAACAACGATAGATATAAATCTATTCATAGCACCAGTATCGAAAAGAGATGAAGATAAAACCGAGGAAACTAGGATCATACCTCGAATCATAGAGGGGTTGAGATCCTGCTCCTGATGGGTCTGCTCCAATGCAAAAGTCTAGACAGCTTCGCGGCCCTGTGACCCTACCTGACTACTCTGAGCTGATCCACCCCACTGTCATTGTGTCCTGGTGACTGACCACCACGGCTGCGACCTCCACCTCAGCCTGAACGGCCGGAAGAACTCTAGTTCCCAGACTGGTGAGAAACTGGCGGAGCTGCTCCTGTACGAGGAGTCATAGATGAACCCATGTCACCAGCTGCTGGTGAAAAGATCTGACAGAAATGTTGAAGGTGTCCCAACTTGCTGCAAGATCAGAACTCCACCATGTCTCTCTGTCACTGCAGTCCCATATGACCACTTCTCCCGCCTTGACAGAACACCACCTGGCTACCAGAAGATGCATCCCACCTACTTGGATCTCCCCATGTAGTCTCCATGCGGTGCTTCTGGCTATCATCTGGTGGAGCACTAACTCTGGATGTCGATCCTCCCTGGCTCACAACCTCGGATTCCCTCAGATTCCACTCCGTGAATAGTGTCTGGTTGATGATGGAAGCTATGGAAGTCAACCTGAAGATATTCACCTGAGAGCGGATGTCCTGTCTGAGGTCATCCTCAATCTTCCTTTCCATGAATAACCCATCTCCTCCCAGGAAGGGTGTAAAATGTTAAAGCTTGGTGAAATGGGAGGAATACTCCATTGCTGATAGGGTACCCTACTCAAGGCTCATAAACTCCTGGGATCAGTCAGCCCTCAGGGCCTCCAGATAGAAGTAGTCATAGAAGATGCACTAGAACTCCTCCCAAGCCATAACCTGCTGATGACCCACCTATGAGATCACATCCCACCATATCTTGGCATAATCCTATAGCATATATGTAGAAATATTGACTATCCTCTCTGGAGGAATCTCCAGATGCTCAAAGATCATCAACATGGCTTCGATCCATGACTCTACAGCCTGAGGTACTTATTCCCCTTAGAATGTGGGAGGATGCTGCTGCTAGAATACCCGTGTCAAATCATCCATCGACATGGAAGGAGGCGGCGCACCCTGAAAAGTCAGAATCATTCTCATGAATCCTTCCCTGAACTATACATCAACACCAGTAATAGGTATAACTGCTGGTGCGAAGACTGGCACAACAGGAGGATCTACAGGTGGTCCCTGATCAGCTATGTTTGGTGTCTGATCACCGCCTAGCAACTGGCATACAACTGGAGGATTTCTCAGTGGCATATCTCTGCAAGGTCAAGCACACACCTTAGATCAGAATTATCAAGGACTGAAAACAAGGAGTGTAAGAAGAGATCAAGAGGAAGAGAACATTCATGTTTTACAAAACCTGACTACACGGCGTGTACACTACCTACACGGCATGTTCCCTGAAGTCATTCACATGGGTGTGTACCTTTGCCTAAACTGGTCATGTAACACCCCAAACACATAGCATGTTCTAAAAACACATGGAATTTAATTGAATCATCTTCCCTTTCATAGGTCCATCTACACGGTTAAGCCACATGGATCTCCTAAGACAAGACTACACAGAGTGTTCAAGGTAGACATGGCATGTACTGGACAAGATTCACATGGACCATCTTGTTAGTGACACAGTCAGATGCATGTCTCAAACTACACAGTTTGTTCCTGATAGACACGACATGTATGTGAAAGGATAACACCGACCCGTGTTGTTCGTGACACGGTCGGGTACCTGGTTCAGACTACACGACGAGTTCAAGGGGGAAACGGCGTGTATAAGAAGAGACTCCACAGACCTATGATTTTAGCTACATGGTCAGGTTCCTAGGATTATACTACACATCATGTTCAAGGCAGACACGGTGTGTTTCCACCAAACATTTCCCATCCTGTGTCTCTTCCCACATGGCCTACGACATGGTCAGAGACTACACGGTGTGTGTATAAAGTACACAGAATGTACTTAAGAAAAACTATTTCTTCCCAAATAGAAGAACACATGGAATGTACTTATCATTACACAGCGTGTATTTGGGTTTTTCCAGACAGTAAGCCTATGAAACTACTCTGAAACCCATAAAATACTGAAAGAAGCACTGAAAGTGCCAAATTCTGATCTGTGAGGGCCCATACTTCCCATGAATCAAAGTTTGGAATCTCAAACAAGTTATAAACAAGGTAAACAAGTCAATGATCCACCAAATTCTAGTCCATGAGGGCCCATAACACCTTAAGAACCAAAGTTTGGCATTCATTCAAACAAAACCTTACACAATCAAAGCGCTAAAAAGAAGTAGATATTTTTATCAAGGCATCTATCACAACAGCATGCATATTCTACACAAAATCTATCACAACAACATGCAATTGCTAATGCACCCTAGATGGAATGGCAAGAATGCATGACATGTGATTTATATAAAGTTCCTATATAATGCATGAGATGGCATACCCTCATCCCATTGGGTTGCAACAAAAATAGAACCTCAATAACATCAATGATAATCACACAAAACATGTGAATCACCCAACGGTGAAAATCAAATCAACCGTAAAATTGCAAAACCAGAAAAATTGCAATAACGAGGTAGGTTGACTTTTCCTCATACATGGGTTAGATACTCCCGGGCACAACTTATTACCAAGTACCTATTCCATCTTATCCCTATCTATAGGATACAAATATTAAGTCAAGAGAAAAGAACATGCCCTCTAATACCACTTTATAACGTCCCGGTTCTGGAAGCCACCCGGAGGCACACCGTACCCAGTTGATCACATGGCCTCAAACACATTTCCCCAAATTCAATAGGATGCCGACTAACAGCAAGGGCCTTAGGTGTGATAGTGGGGAAACTATGCCCTCATTGGCAGAGTACAAAGAGGAAGTAAACAACACACAATATCGGAAGCAGTAAATATCCAACAGCAGTAAACAGTAGAAGACTGATAAAGAAAGAAGTGGAACATAAATATATATATATATATAAATAAATGATGCATGATACATATATGTCTAGAAATGTAGCCAAACAAGTCACAATGCTGAATACAATACTAAACCAAAGTACAAAATGAAAACAAATGAGCAACTCCTCAGCATCGCAAGCCTTGGATTGGTCCCATGCTCTCCAGCTCCAATGCAATCAAGTACCTGAAGTAGAAGGGTGCTTACCCTTGTCTATACCTGTAGCAATATAACCTATTTGGGCCCAAAATCATGGCCCAAACAGGGTGTGATACTAAATCCCAATAGGTAACCATCCTAAGATATGTGCCTAACAGTCAGTAATTATATGGTAGGTAAAAGTACAGAAAGCAGTAAACAAGGAAGCACTAAGAAGTAAACAATACACAGTTAAAGCATTCAAAACACCACATAGCATGCAACAACAAAACATATAACACAATAGGTAAACCTATGGGAAGTACCCAAAACCTATCCCCTCCAGTTCTACCTATCAAGTATAAGAAACCCTATAGGCAGCACACACAGTTTCACCCCTCTGGTTCAGCTAAAGTATAGAGTCTCTGAGGAATCACTCACTGTCAATTCCCCCTATAGTCTTGTATCGTACTAAAGTCACTCTGGGGAAGCACTGAACGTCAATTCACCATGTGTCCCATGTCGAGGAACTACAGACACTCTATGGAAGCACTCAACATCAATTCCCCCTATGGTCTCCCATCGTATAATTATAAAGACACTCTGGAGAAGCCCTCAACTTCAATTCCCCCTATGGTTTATACAACAGGTTTTCACGGCCCTGTGTAAGTCAAGAAACCATAGCATCGCGTAACGTCCAAAGTAAACTTCAAGAACTACTTGGCTAGCAGTATACAGCATAACATCATGTTAGAACAAAACCCACTCCATCCTACAATACTAGGCATGGAAAAGGAAACAACATCCAAATAGGAAAACTAGACCCAAAGGTCAAAAGAAGGCAAAAAATGCATGTGAAATACATCCAAAGCACAGCTAATTACCCTATTCACAAATAATAACCTTTACTCAGGCATACAATCAAAGAAGAAAAACAATAGAGGCAAAACAGTAAACATGCAATACCCCGTTCAAGGTTATTGGAGGAATTTTCACATAATATTCAAATGATTTCTACAAAAAGGCACAAACCACCTACCTCGAGGTTAGGAGATCAATATACTTGAACCTAAAATATTGAATCTCTTTAGATCGTCGTAGATCTGCGAAAATGCATAAAATGTTTAACCCATGATAACTTGGAAAAGAGGGGGAATTGTAAAATGATTCTCTAGAAGAAGGAAGAGCTTACCACTGCGATTCCAATGTAATCGATGGCGGTCGATTCAGAGAATGGATGTGAAATTGGGGGATCAGGGAAGTCTCAGCATTGTACGGGTGCTCCGGGACATTTTGGCCGAAGAAGAAGACACCCTTGTCCATTAGACGCAACCCCGGTCCATTCAATAAAAAAAGAAAATACACAGCGTGTACTTTTGAAGTACACGGCATGTACTTGACCTTTCTATACTCCACTTTAGGCAGCCTCCACATCACCCCATGTGACTATGTGTGTGTCCATGACATGACTAGCACACAGCCTCTTGTGGCAACGAAGTACACAGCGTGTACTCATAAAGTACACGGTGTGTACTTCAAAAATTTCCAGAAACTCCTCTTTTCTCAAAAACTCCAGAAAAAAGAAAAACTTACCTAAAAAAGAAGATTCGAGTTCTTACAAATGTGAGGTATTTTTTCAACAATGGATTAATTGTGGATTCTTGTGTGTTTTCTAGTTTCATTGTGTTCATTATTTCAAATGATGATAATGGTGTTTTTTCCTATTGATGGACATGGTTTTGGTGAGGAGGTGTCGATGACATCATGCAATGGTTGATGGTGATATATCAAGTTATGTGGTATTAGTTTCCACATTAGACTAGGATTAATATATTTACTAGACTTCCTCAATCTCATAATTATAATTATATTTCAATTTGAAACATTATTTTTATGTTTTATTTTTTTCCAGTTTTTGAATTTGTCTGTATTTTAATTTTGATGGTTCCTTATATCTCATTAGTGTTTTTTATGTAACCACTAGACATATAAATTTTGTGTTTATTGAAGATAAAAATATTTAATTTTTTATATGGATGATACTAGTAGTAATAGATTAGTTTGAGACATTATTATCATATAAATAATGATCTGCATATGATGTAACAAATAACATTCCTCACTTTATTATGACATGCATTATATTCTTATAAAGAATGATCAATGGAATATAAATCTCTATATTTATTATAGGTATGAGTCCCCTTATAAAATTATGAATAATTATTTATTTAACTTATATATATTTATAATTTCCTCTTCATCTTCATTATTATGGTGGGTATCCCACTTCCTTTGAGGAATCCGATTACACTTGAGATACCTTGGGATCTAAATAGGTCATATCACTACTAATAAAAATAATGGATCTAAAAAATATTTTTTAGTTTCCCATATAACCACATCCATGTGCCTCTTGACACATAGTATTTATATGAAATGGATTTTTACATTGATGAAATAAGATATCCATACTTCCTATTAGTATTGATAATTATGATACAATAGGATGACTCATGACATTTCCCTCCCTTTTGATTTCATCCCACATCTTCTTTTTCTCAACGAGTCATTCTTCTCTTCTGCATGTGATAGGGGTTACATCAATTGTATTAGGAATCTAGACCTAACCAACCTCAACCATCAAGGTTATGTCCACAAAATTTGAATATATTATGTGTTTTAATACAATTAGATGTTATTGAATACATAATCAGATAACCATTTAATTTTTTTTACATTTAAAATTACATTTAAGAAATGTTTTGGTTCTAAGTGAATGAGATGAGTGATTTGGTCTATATACACCATTATAGTTTGGTTACTCTAGTAGATATTTTCAAAGTATCATGACTTTTTGAGTGTTATCATTTTAGGATAGTAGAAATGAGTGAATAATATAATTATATATTTCTATACCATTTTCTCGTTAGGTTTTTATTTAACTAAGGATTCCCATCACATCTGAATAGGTTCTTTGATCCTAAATGCACTACACCTTAGTGGGATACATTTAAAACATCTAAGAAGATAAAAATAATTTCATTATTTTATGTCCAATACTCTAACTCTTTAGTTTAATTGCTTACCAGAAAGGATATAGATTTATGGGGAATAATCTTTTGGGCATGGTCAATGCCATGAGTTAAAACAATAATAGCTTCCCAAAAACAATCATAATCAAAATTATCTCTTTATCTTGTACCCCAAGTGTTGTGAATCAGGGTATTGATTAGAATTTGATCAATATGGGGATTTAATTGTTAAAATATATTTATAGGTCCATCTTGGAGGGTTAATAGAGATATTTATTTAATAAATGGTATTATAAAAAATAAAATAATAATTAAAAACATCAAACTCATTCAAATGAAAGTGAAACTATATAAAAATATTAATACATATTATAAAGGAAAATTATATTAATCCAAAACAATATGAGAAGGAAATAAAAATAGGTGACATATAATTTGAGTTTCACATTTTTTATCCCATGAACATTTCCTATACAACATCCTATTTGTTTATCAATACTCTTTTTGATCTAAAATTTCAAGTCTAGTCGCTAATGGGTAGGACATAAAATTAAAATTACATATCATCGATGAACCCTACAACTCAAAACACATCACAATGAGTGTTTTATAGAATCTCAATTAACATGAATATATTGTTTTGAAACCCCTATATTCTTTCTATATTTGATTAAAAAATATCCTAAAAACTAAATTGGGCACTTATGACATTTTATAATGAAGAAACATTGAATATCATGAACTGATACAGGAGATGACCCACCATAAGGCTAAAGTTTCATTCCTGATAACATCGTGCTAACAATTATCCCAAGGAATAATAAATAATTAAGTATTAATTATTTCACTAAATGAAGAATAATAATGTTAAGGGGTGATATTTGAGAACCTCACTTGACATCACTATACTTTGAGATTAATTAAACCCATCAAGATTATGTAAAACTAAAATACCAATAATGGAATAATATAATATAACTCATAGTGGGACTATATTACAACATGAAAATATTATTTAAGGTTAATAATAACAAAACATAATCATACAAGTAATATAGTTAAAACCTAATCATAATACATAAAATATGAAAAGAATAAAAGTGGGGGAAATTGAGAAATATACAAGGGGGTGTGATAAATGACTAAAAACAATAAAAAACTATCATTTGTTACCCATATATATGGGAGAAATGGTATCTTAATCTTTTTCATATCACCTAAAACATTGACCAGGATATCATACAAACATATCCCTTTATGAAGGTATTTTAATTTATTTTTATCTAAACAAATGACTACAAACACCCATACTATGTATTTAGGGTGTTATCATAATTAATCCTACATCATTATACAAAATACATTATTTAAAATCATTAAATATTAATTTCATTCATCCTATTTTGGAATAAAAATATAAAATCTTCACATTTATCCTTTTTTGGAAAACAAATAAATTTTTCACCATAAAAATGATTCAATTTCATTAATGAAATAGAAGTAGTAAAATAAAAGTTATAAAATAGATAAATTATTGAATAAAAAAATAATAATTGTTTAGTAGAACATTATTTGTGGGTACCAAGGTATTATGGTTTGGATTCCTATGATATCCACCTCATCATTATATTCTTGAATTTTGTCTTTAGGGAGATAATAATGTTACTAGACTAACTAATTTGGATACTTTAATATCCCTTATGTGGATTTGAAAGGGACTGTTATGTCTGAATAATGATCACATGATTATAAATTAACAAACATATAGGGATATTACCATATAACTCCAAGAAGTTATCGATCATGGTTTCAATGATTCAAGTTTCCATTTCCTACCCACTTAATATAAATTGAAAAATTACTTAAATAATTATAATCCTTAAACATGTGATCATATAAACATGGGATCATATAAACATGGAATCATATAAATGTGGAAGAATCATAAAATGTGTCTTTAGTTCAGGTCAAGTCTTACCTCTAATCCTATTTCTCATTTTAGTATGGTTCAAGGCTAACCACCAATCCTATTTCCCATTTTAGTATGGGTCAAGGCTAACTGCCAATCCTGTTTCCCATTTTAGTATGGGTCAAGGCTAACCGCCAATCCTGTTTCACATCACATATCATGAGACTTAACTTTACCCAATGTATTGGAGGGCTATCTGGGAACACCCATATCAACATTTTCATGAATATTCTTGACACATAAATAATTATACACAATCAACCATACATAAACATAAGGGTACCCATGGAAAGAATTGGGTACCACAATCATGACATAAAGCATAACCAATGGGTGTATCATGAAAGTGTCCATGAAATAAAGGGATTAGAACATAAATGTACTTTCATAAGGTAAAATAGGAATATAACATGGTAAGTTATTTCAAACATAAGTTAAAACATATAAGAAATGTATTTGAGAAACATTATCATTAAAAAAATTGTGCGGTTTTAAGTAAAATACTATAGAGATTTTAAAATAGAAATAATGACAATATTTTATAAAAACATTAACCAAGAAGGTTTTCTCAACAAAAATACTGATTTTATAAAGGAAAAGGTGTCTTAAAACAAAGGATATAGTTCACTTGAAATTGGGTAAAAATTCAGGAAGTTCCCTTAAAACTGGTTTTCTTATCAGAAAGGTCTAAGGAGGGAATCTTTTAAAAACATGTATACCCAAAACAGAGTGATGAAAGGGTCATCATAAATGAATTTTTTAAAACTAAAAATAATTTATAATATTTAAATAAAAATATAATATAACTCCATTTTGATATAAATAAAAATAAGGCAACCTGAGAGAATAAAGAAGGTTCGGGTAGAATTTGTTACGATTTATCATCATGGTGTTGGGTGTTCCTAAGAGGGATTGATGAGAGAGAAAATGGGTTTATCATCAATAATAAATCATGAGGTAATTATGGGGAGCTGAAAAATCATAAGCCATCTTTAGGGATTACAAATAAAATTCCATAGCATAGAGGACATCATGATTAAGAGTGAAATGGATAAGATATATTACCTTAAGTCTGGTGGTGTTCTCCACTTGTTATTAATGACCTGAATAAACAAATTAGGATTATTAATTAATAATTACAGAACCTATTATATAATTAATTGATTTATTTTAACATTTTTTAGATCATTAAAGACCTTTTTGATTGGTTATAAGGTTCAATTTCATTGTTTATGTATGTTTGCTTACTTTGTTTTTAATGATCAGTTCACTTATATTCATGTTCGGATAAACATGTAAGATGAAAGTGGTTTTCCATAATTGAAGTTATATGTTATTAGTGAAAATGCATCATATTACATGCTTGTAATAATTTATTTGATTATTGGGAGGGATAATGAATTATTATACAAAACCTTAGTGATAACCGTTTTGGTTAATCAGTGGGTTTGATTACAATAAACATGTTTTTATTTATAACATAATAACATTTGTAAAAAAATGATTATAGAACCTTAACTAGGATATATTAAATATATAATAATCTGGTTTAAACATAACACAAATGGTTTCATGATCAAATTAAATATGATAACATAAATTGATAAATTTTTGTCCTTGAATGTGCTAAATTAACACATCTCAAACGGCGTTTTCATCTCTTTCAAATAAAATATAGGGAAAGAAGAGAACATAATGAAGTATCCCATTATAATGATATAATTCTAGTACATTTATGTTACTGGATTTATCATACCATTTGGGTGAAGGGTGGTGAGTAAAGAAACAATCAGAAAAGAACTTAAAGAAAAGAAAGTATTAGAAAGAGAAATTTACCTCTCGAGTCTTCCTCCTTTCAGAACCTCTTAAGGGGGAGGTTTTTGTATTTTGAAGAGAATAGGGGCCTTTGAACTTGGGGGTGGAGATTGGGGAGATATTTTTGCAAAATATTGGAAAGGCACAAGGCTTGAGAAGAGTGAAGAGAGGAGGGAGTGGGGGGGTTATAGTGGAGGAGAGGAGGGTTTTCATAATTTTTTAATCATTAGTTTATTGATTTAACTCAAGACCAAAAATAATGATGATTACATGACCATGAACGGTAATAAATGCATGTTATTTCTAACCAATGGTCATTTACATCATCCATGACTCAATCATGATGCATGAATTCAGGTTTTAGCATTTATTGTGAATTATCAGATTTTACTATTGATTAAAAATTCAAGTATTTTAGAAAAATCCCAAAGATTCACCCAAACTATTTTTCAACTTGTAGAATCCAATAATGAAGTCCATTTTTCAGAAATAATTTTATAAATATTATTAATTTAATATTTAATTTAAATCATAAATTATTATTAAAAACGGTTTTAAAACATTCATTTACTTATTCTAAAATATAGGTACATCATACTTTCACTTGAATCTTATTTATATACTATCATAGGTAATGTTACTATTCATTAGGGTATATCACTATTCATAAGGGTATGTAACTATTCATAAGGTTAGGTTAATATTCACCATAAAATAAGTTTTTCTTATCGAACTCCAAATAACTTATTGATTGCAACTGTGTATGTTAGATTTTCGAAATTCCAAACACAGTAGTGAAAAACTTATGTTTAAAGGTCACAAATCACTTAGTAGTTCATTATGTTGTGATTTCATGTGCCTGAATGGCCCGAAGGGATTCATTTTTATTGATTTTTGATAACCCCCCTTTCAAGGGATGAGGGGGAACCCTTACAAGGCTCGTAGGCTCAGATCTTCATTGGTTGCTCCTCATAGGAAAGATCATCCTCCAACTATACCACCTCTGAAGAGAGTACATGTGAAGGGTCTGGTATGTACTACCTTAGGAGGGATACATAAAAGACATGATATACTTTTTCCAAGTTAGGTGTAAGTGCCAGTCGATAGGTTACAAATCTAACTTGATCAATGATTTAGAAGGGGACAATGTACCTAGGACTTAACTTCCCTTTCTTTCCAAACCTCGTGACCTTATTCTATGGAGATATGGGTAGAAATACCATGTCTCCAACTTTTAACTCAAGGTCTCTTAAAAAATTATCTGCATAACTCCACTGTCAACTTTGGGTTATCCTGATATGTTGTTGAATGGTTTTCACCTTCTTCACCATTTCTTTGACCATTTTAGGTCTTAGTATCTTACACTCACAGACTTCATCACAACACACTGGTGTTATGGACCTTTTCCCATAAAGGGATTCATATGGTGCCATTCGTATACTTGAGTGGAAACTATTTTTGTAGGAGAATTCAACCAGTGGAAGATGTTGGTACCATCCTCCTTTGAAGTCCATAGAATATTCTCTCAACATATCTTCTAGTGTCTGAATCGTTTTCTTAGATTGGCCATCAGTTTGAGGATGATAGGTCATACTGAAGTTTAGTTCAGTGCCTAGAGAATGTTAGAGACTTTTCTAGACCTTATAGGTGAATCTCAGATCTTGATCGGATACAATAGACAGTGGCACTCCATGCATCCATACCACCTATTTGATATATATTTGTGCAAGTTGATCCAATGATAAGTCCTCTCAAATCACGATAAAGTGAGCTATCTTTATAAGATTATCCACAACAACCCATATAGCATTGTTTCATCTGAATGTATTTGTAAGTCTAGTGACAAAGTCCATGGTAATTTTCTCCCACTTCCATGTTGGTATGGGTAGTGGTTGCATCATCCCCTTAGACTCTTTCCTCTCATCTTTCACTTTTTGACATACCAGGCACTTTGATGCATATTCAGCAATCTCCCTTTTCATATTGTTCCACCAAATGTTTTCTCAAATATCTCGATACATCTTTGTGCTCCCTAGGTGAATAGAGAAGGTCGAGCTATGTGAGTCATTAAAAATTTCCTCCTTTATCTCTGGATTAGATGGTACAAATAATCATGACCTAAATCATAAAACTCTTTCTTCATCAATCATAAAACCAGAGGATTTATCATTTCTGATATTTTTCACCCTTTTTTTAATTTACAAATCTTTTCATTTAGTATCATTTATTCTCTCCATAAGGGATGGTTGATAAATCATTTGAGAAAGGATTGATAATTTTCCTCCCTTAAATATTCCCATGTCCATCCTCTACAAATCTAAGAAGATCAAATCTTTTTCAATTCTCATCATTGATTAAGATGCAGGATATTTTCTACTTAGAGTATCCACCCCCTTATTTGCCTTATTGGGAAGGTAGTGAATTGAGTATTCATAATCCTTGATGATATCTATCCATATTCATTGGTTAATATTAATCTCTTTTTGTGTAAATATATATTTTAGACTCTTTTAGTCAGTATATATCTCAAACTTCTCCACATGGAGATAATTCCTCCAGATTTTTAACTCAAAGATCACACCAGCAAACTCCAGATCATGATTATGATTTTTTTCTCATGTATTTTTTAATTTCCTTGAGGTGTAGGATATCACTTTTTCATTTTCCCTCATATTAAACTAAAGTAATAATTATAACATTTTCAAGAACAACATTCCCATAAACTTCGACATTCGATACAATACTCATAGAAGTCTTCCATAATGATATAATATCATTTCAAGTGGGGAATCAATGTTCTTAGAAAACATGAAAGATATAACAATAGGATGTGAATTAAAATACATTATGACATACACTACTTTAAATTAGTGGTTACATGTAATTTATTCATCATTATCCACCATATCATAGGACCTTCAGTGCTCCCTTGATCATGGAGATTGTTGATGCTCATCATGCTCCTCCGCCCTTGCAATAGAGTATTGTGTTGGATAATGTCCAACTTATCTACATTTATGACATAGAACTATTTACGATTCCTTAGATGAAAAATTTTCTTCTTTCATCACATTATTCATTTTTTCATGGAAATTTGATACTTTGTTCCCAATATTTCTATACTTAAAACATCTCTGAGTCCCTTTGTGACATTCCCCTTGGTGCCTCTTTCCACACTTGTTGCACAAAGTAAATTGGGTATCCTTTCCCTTATCACCTTTATCAGATGAACCTTCCTGAGATTTCGTCTTCCTCTTAATTTAATCCATTGGTCATTTAACCAAGTATCAATTGTTAATTGTGATTTTTGATAGTTGGTATGGCATAATCATGTTATGTCCTTCTTGAGCTCCCATCTGATTGGGGATCTTGTTTTGGTATTCATCACATTTACCTTCACATTATTTGTTAACCTAATTCATCCTATTACTAGCCATTGGCTAGAATAAAAGAAAATTTTTGGATGAGTATGACATAAGGTGGAAACCAATGACATTAAAGGGATAACTTTCAAATTACACTTATCTACTTAACTTATGTGTTTCTAGGCCTCAATCTATGTTATTCATGATCAATCTACTAACATATATTCTTATGGGATCCTTTTTGTTCCCATAATAACATTTTGTACTAAGCTTATGAAGTTACCAAGGAATATCCCCTAGGAGTGTCAACCCAAGAGTGAAGCAAGGCCTGTTGTCATGTACCAAGATACCCGAAGTCAAGTCGGAAACTCATTGTCAGAGTTTTCACTCCTTTGTACATCTATGACAGAGCCTCATCTACCTATTTTTATCCATAAAGGGATGTATTTTCTTGATAAAACACTTACTCTATACTTACAAAAACACAAGGGTGTTTCTTTATACTTAGTCTCATCATTAAGATTTTCACTAAGGTTCTCTATTCCTAACATCCAAAGTAACTAGACCATCCTCTGATACATAATGTATAGACCCTATCCTTTTACATATAACATTACATGACTTTAAGAATAATTATACATTAGAGTACAATCCAAGGATCGTGAAGTCTAGCATCTTGGAAGACTAGGTACATAAAACATGAAACATGGGGCTAAAAAACTTCCTTATTAAATCTCCATAAAGTAATCATAACTTCCTTTGAGCCCTTATATCTTCATAGGTTACCCTGGGGGAACATATGATCAAAGGGATGAGCTAAAAATCCCAGTAAGGGAAAGAACATAATAATATAGCTTAAGAACATGAGTTAGGAGGCATGACATAATGATATAAAAATGATGGAACATATGAAATAATATCATATAAACATGGGATCACATAGACATGGAATCATATAAATGTGGAAGAATCATAAAACATGTCTTTAGTATGGGTCAAGGCTAACTACCAATCTCGTTTCCCATTTTAGTACGGGTCAAAGCTAACCGCCAATCCCATTTCACATTGCATCTCATGAGACTTAAATTTACCCAATGCATTGAAGAAATATCTGGGCTTACCCATATCAACAATTTAATGAATATTCTTTCCACATAAATAATCATTCATAATCAACCATACATAAACATAAGGGTACCCATAGAAAGAATTGGGTACCACAATCATGACATAAATCATAACCAATGGGCCTATCATGAAATTGTCCATGAAATGAAGAGATTAGAACATACATGGAAGTTCATAAGGTAAACTAGTCATATGAAATGGTAAGTGATATCAAACATAAGTGAAAAAATATAATAAATGTATTTGAGAAACATTACCATTAAAACATTTTTGTGTGGTTTTAAGGAAAATACTATAGGGATTATAAAATAGAAAAGAGGAAAATCTTTTATACAAAATCAGAACTGAAACAAGAAGTTTTTATCAATAAAAATTCTGATTTTATAAATTAAAATGTGAATTAAAACATAGGATATATTACACTTGAAATTGGGTAAACATTTGGGAAGTTCCCTTAAAACAGGTTTGCTTATCGAAAAGTTATAAGGAGGTAATCTTTTAAAAACATGTATATCCCCAAAACAGAGTGATGAAAGGGTATTCATAAATGAATTTTGTAAAACTAAGATTCATTTAAAATATGTACATAAATAGATAAGATAACTATATTTTGATATAAAGAAAGATAAGGCAACCCGAAAGAACAAAAAAGTTTTGGGTAGAATTCGTTACGGTTTATCAACATGGTGTCAGGTGTTCCTAAGAGGGCTTGATGAGAGAGAAAATGGATTTCTAATCACTAATAAATAATTATTTAAGTATTTTGGAGGTTAAAAATAATACCCCAAAATTATGTATTACACATAAAATGGCGTAGAATAGAGGACATCATGATTAAGAGTAAAATGGTGGGGATCCCTTACCTTAAGTCTAGTGGTGTTCTCCACTTGTTATTAATGACATGAATAAAAAAATTATGTTTATTAATTAATAATTAGATAACCTATTATATAATTAATTGATTTAGTTTAACCCTTTTTAGTTCATTCAATATCTTTTTGATTGGATATAAGGTTCAATTTCATTGTTTAGGTCTGTTTGTTTACTTGGTTTTTAATGATCAGTTCACTTATATTCATGTTCGGATAAACATGTAAGATGAAAGTGGTTGTATAGAATTAAATTTTTATGTTATTATTTAACATCTAGTAGATTAAATGGTTATAATAATTCATTTGGTTATTGGTATAGGAGATGAATTATTATGCAAAATCTTAGTGATAACCATTTTGGTTAATCAGTGGGTTTGATTACAATGAACATGTTTGTATTTATAACATAATACCATTTTTACAAAAAGTATTATATAACCTTAACTATAATATATTACATATATAATAATATATTTCAACCATAACACAAATGGTTTCATGAGAAAAATTAAATATGATAACAGAAATTGATAAATTGTTTTCCTTGAATGTGCTAAATTAACACATCTCAAACGGTGGTTTTGATCTCTTTCAAATAAAATATGGGGAAAGGATAGAAGATAATGAATTATCCTATTATCATAATACCATTCCAGTACATTTATGTTACTGGAGTTATTATATTATTTGGGTTAAGGGAGGTGAGTAAATAAACAAAAAGAAAAGAACTTATAGAAAAGAAAGAATCGGAAAGAGGAATTTACTTCTTGAGACTTCCTCCATTGAGAACCTCTTAAGGGGAGAGGTTTTGGTATTTTGAAGAGACTAGGGGCCTTTGGACGTGGGGGAGGATCTTGGAGAGATATTTGGGAAGAATATTGGCAAGGCACAAGTCTTGATAGGAGTGAAGAGAAGATGGAGTGAGTGGGGTTTTATAGTGGAGGAGAGGTGGGTTTTCATAATTTTTTAATCATTAGTTTATTAATTTACCTCAAGACCAGAAATATAGATGATTCCATGACCAAGAAAAATAATAAATTCATGTGATTTTGAACCAATGGTCACTTACATCATACATGACTCAATCGTGATGCAAAAATTTAGGTTTTAGCATTTATTGTGAATTATCAGATTTTACTATTCATAAAAAATTCAAGTATTTTAGAAAAATCCCAAAAATTAACCATAACCATTTTTCAACGTTTAGAATCAAAAAATGAATAACATTTTTTAAAAATAATTTTCTAAATATTACTAATTTAATATTTAATTTAAATCATAGTTTATTATTAAAAAACAGATTTAAAACATTCACTTACTTATTCTAAAATATAGGTACATCATACTTTCACTGGAATATTCTATATATACTATCACAGGTAAGGTTACTATTCATTAGGGTATATCACTATTCATAAGGGTGTGTTACTGTTCATATGGGTGGGTTACTATTCATCAAAAATTAAGTTTTTCATATCAAACTCCAAATAACTTACTGATTGCAACTGTGTATGTCATATTTTCAAAATTCCAAATACAAAAGTGAAAAACTTGTGTTTAAAGGTCAAAAGGCACTTATTAGTTCATTATGCTGTGATTTCATGTGATTATATTACATAATTATAAGAAAGTAATTTCCATTTAAAACTCTAGGTCGTTACAAAAAAAACCTCTAAAAATGAACTCTATTGTTCTCCTCTTCTCAATATTTTTATGATACCATAGATAATCACCAATTTCCATATCTAGAATAAGGTTACATCAATATATCTTCTCATATCTATGTAAATATCTAATTTTTAATGATTTTAAATGAAATTTTTTTAATACACTAATGAAATGAAAAATAATTCTCTCATGATCGATGAAAAATCTAGAGGTTTTCCTAAAATTTCATTTAATGTTTTTTGTATGAACCAGTTAATTCATTATCCCTTTTGATGAGCGGAAAAAATTCATACACTTTATTAATTTGAATATTTTAAAGGAAAATATAATGGAAATTTATTTCCTTGAGTTTTTCACATTCCATTATGTAAAATTATTCTTTAATATTAATTTTGTTGATCATTGTTAACCACTAATTATATTCCCCATCTATATCATAAATGGTTTAGAAGACTTCATATTTCCCGAATCATTAGGTAATAGAAAATATGTTTACAATATAATTTTTTAATTACTCTATGATTAATGGATTTGATAACCCCCAAAATTGGGTAGTTATTGTCACATAAAAATATCAATATATATTTCATCCTTCTTTAGAGAATATGTAAATATTACATTGTTCAAGTTATTATTCATAACCTAATTCCAGTGAGAGGGTACCCCCATGAGGCATTCTACTCCCAATTATATTATATTAATCTTATAATTAAAGAAAAATTACATTTAAAATAAAAATAGTTGATTAAATGGTTCTTATTACTGATATACATTAACTGAAACATTAGAATCTATGGATAAGAAAACAAAAATTAATAATAATATAATAGGAAAATCATGAACATATAAATAATAACTTAGAAATCAATTAGTATATCCTAACATGTGACATTATATGTATCAATATAGATAATTAATGATGAATTTATAATAATGTAAACTAAATTTCTTCCATAATAATATAACTTTATATGATATTTAATATAATTACCAACATCATAGAAATTAAATATTATTTCATTTTTAAAAAAAAATAAAATTAAAAACACCAATAATTCATGGGGTTCACTATCTTTAAAAGATTAGTTAAATTATAAAACATTTTTAAATGAACTACGTAACATTTTTTTCCTTTATAATATGATTTTATAAATCATCATACCCCTATAAATATAAGGGAAATCATAGGGACAAATATTAAAAAATATTTGACTAAAAAATCATAGTAATGTGATAAATGAGGATAAACATATTATGAGATGTCATAAAAGTCAATAATTAAAACATGGAATTAGAAAATATAATGATAAAAACCCATTATATAGATACATGGAATACCATAAAATATATTAGAAAATAATTATAACCATATGTATTATAAATATTATAAAAAAAATCATGTCATTATAAACATAAGTAGAGTATTCCTTCCATGAAAATAAAACGTTACGTGTTAGGCTCTCTATTCATGAACTGTACATAGTATATCCTAAAATGTATTCTTCTAAAATTATATTGGGGGTTTTATAATTATATTATCATTTCTTTATCAATAAATGACATACTCTTGAGTTCCACAATAAAAAGAAGTATATATCATACCTGATCCTAAAATTAACCCAAGATAAAAAATAGGATGTAGAATAATATCAAAAATCATATTCAACTAGGGAATCACATATATTCTCATAATAATAAAAGAATATATCATATAGTAAATTAAAAATTCATAAGAAATATATAATTATATATTATTAGGAAAGAGCATTAGAATAAATGTGAAAGAAAAAACATCATAATAATTAAATAAAAGAAGAAAAAAATGAAAAATTTCCTATATAATATGAATCTTATATGAAATTAATCAATATTAGGATAAAAACAATAAATAAATGATTATATATAGATAAATAGATAAAAAAAATAAGAAGAATGAGCATAAATATAGAATATGAGAATGTGAGAATGAAGAAGATGGATAGATAGGGAGGGAAAGAGAACATAACAAAATGGAAAAAATAGAGTCAGAGGATTCCCTTAACTCAAGTCCTGAAATAGATTGTATACTCCTATAACCTATGAAAAAAATATTAATTATTTACATAAACCCCTCTTCAAAATTATTTAAATTACTATAATCCATTTATTATCATTTATTATTCATTTATTATTCATTTATTAGATTAATTTTGTTCTCATTGATTGTTCTAAGTTTTTATCATTGGTTCTAAATATTCTTCTTTGAAACATAATGGAAAATTTTATTTTTCAATTGGTTTTATTTACAGTAGTTATTTTAAGGTAGAGATTCATTTAATTCAATTAGTAAATAATATCAATAATTTAAGAGATCCTCTAAAATATTTATTCTTCTAGTGGTGTTTCTTAACATGATAGTTTTTATTTTTTTATGAAAATTATTATAGATTGTATTTAATATAAGAAAATTTGTACACACATAAGGAATCTTTATTTAAAATCATAAATTAATTTTAATTTTTTTTAATTCATTTTAATCACTAACTATTATGGAATACAATATATATAGTCTGAGGTTGAACCCACTCAAACAAAAATCCCAAATATGATACATCAATCTGAATTTAAAGAAGATCAATTTAAAATAATATTTTTATATAAATCTAATAATGTAAATTCTATATGATGGTTGTGAAAAAAAAATTTATAAATTTATTATCATGATATGATTAAAATTATAAATTTATTACCGAGTAATGATGTTATTATCATAATTAAATTTTAGTAAAACTTTGTTTTAGTATTTACAATATAATTACTAAACTATATTATTCTTATGGTCAAGTGCTTCAAAATATTTAGTGATTAGCTGATCCAAAAAATCTATAGCAATCTAAAATCATTTTCTGATTAGGGAAGTTTCTAAAAATTAATAAATTCATTAAAAATATATAAGATAATGTTCATTATTAATTAAATAAAAACTAATATAAAAGTTTCAATGAATGAATAAAACCCATAAATAATCACAATTAAAAGAAAAGTAAATAAAAAAATTCAATTATTAATTATTTCTAAAATCACCACATAGCATTTACCCCATCATGTTTTCACATGATCTAAATGATTAACCCTTTTTAGGAAAAGGATAATAGGATAAAAATCTTAAACTAAAAGATAAACATGAACTTTGAACTCTAGAACCTCAAGTTAGTGATTGATCTAATGAGTGATGATTGATCCACTAAGCCAAGAAATCCTTTTACAGATAAAAATCAATTTTATTACAACTATATCATAGTAATTTAATTGGTATCCCAATAAATCTAAAATTAATCATCAAAATCTTAGTCAGATATTCCAATTATATCTCTAAAATTGTTTCATCAAGTGTCATAAGGGTGAAAAATAAATCATTCAAAAAAAAATAGTTTCCATAATCATTTTTTTTGGGTAATGCCTCGATCAAGGACCGAAGCACCATTTATTAATTAAAGAAGCAAAAGTATACATGAGTCGAAAGGATGGGATCTTATTACAATCTCTTTTAAAGAGGTGAAATAAATCAGCTGGTAGTGCATCCAGCTAAGTCATGCTCTGGTGAACACCTTTGTTGGCAAGGGCATTAGCAACAGTATTCACTTCATGTAAGACATGTGTGGAAATGTAGTCAATTTCCTGTAGCGAATTCAGGCAATTCATCCAAAGTGTAGTGAGCAGCCAGGCGAGATGAATGACTTCATTCCTAATGGCTTGAACAATGGTGGTAGAATCACTTTCAATCCAAAGTTTTCACCATCCTCTTTGCAGTGCAAAATCAACAGCATGGATGACTCCTAGAATCTCTGCTTCAAGGGATGAGGCAATCCCACACCCACTCTAAAATCAACCCTGGCACTGGTCTGCAGAATCTCTAAAAATGTCCCCGTAGTTGGTAGGTCCAGGATTGCCTTTTGAGGCACCGTCGACGTTCACTTTAATCCAACCCGGCATCGGAGGTTGCCAGAAAACTTCAAAGGGGTGCCTGGTCTTCAGGAAAATACCCGGGACACGGATACGTCTGAGGATCTTGAAGTCTCCAATATAATTGCTGCAACAGTCTTTTTGAATTGATTAATCTTCATGTATCGCAATGATAATTCGATCTTTTCCAGCATTGAGACTGAATGAGTGATTATTATGGATAAGATCATTTCTTACGTACCAGATTTCATGCAGGAGTTCTACCACTGCCGCAAGAAAAATGCTTTTAACTTGCTGAGAGGCTTCATGTTTAGTACATTTCTTCAAAAGAAACCAAATAGGGTCAGATAAGGACCATGAGCAATTAAATAAATCAAAAATGTAGTTCCATAAAGCTGAGGCCGTAGCACAAGACAAAAGGAGATTATCAGAATCCTCCCTGTGCTGATTACACAAATGAAATTTAGAGCATAGTTGAATGCCAAAGGCTTGAAGGCGAGTTTCAGTGGGCAATCTATTGTGAGAAATGCACCAAATAAGGGTGAACCTAGAGGGTCTGATACAAGTCTTATTGAAGGTTCTCACCCATTTATAATTGGGTTCATTTCCAGAGAAATTGTTCATGTAGAAGTTTTTCAAGTCAAGGATGCCATTAGGAGTAGGTTCCCAAACAACGAAGTCCCCAGAATTAGAGAAAGTGTAATTCTCAATGATCTGAGCAATGTTGTTAGGGAGATCGTGCCTATAAAGCTGCATAACATCTTTAATAGTATGTATGGTATCTTCAGGAGTGTTATTATGAGGCATCAAGGACATCAATGGATTGCCCATCCAGTTGTCACACCAGAAATTAATGTTGGAGTCAACGCTGACCATCCATCTAGAGTTAGCCATAATCTTCTAATACGAGTTTCTAATAGAGGTCCAGATCGAGGAGTTAATGAAATTAAAATTTCCTTTTAAAAGTTTATTTAGGAATCTATGTTTTAAAAATTCAGAGGCTTTAGAGTTTTCATTAATGAGACGCCAAGTGAATCTCGCTTGCAAGGCATCGTTAAACAATTTTAAGTTTTTGATGCCAATGCCTCCGTTATCAAGAGGTTTATAGCAGGTCTTCCACGGGATGGTGACGAGTTTCCTTTCAAAGATACTTCCCGTCCAAATGAAATTTTTTATATAGGTATTAATTTTTTTGAAATTCCCTGTGGGCCATTTATAAATCGTGATGGAGTAAACCAACTTTGAGACAATGGTTGATTTGACAAGACAGATTCTACCAGCCATGGAAAGGGATTTCCCCTTCCAAGTAGAGAGTTGATTTATGATTTGATCGGTGATATTAGAGAAATAACAGGATTTAGGATGTCCCCAGAAAATCGGTATTCCTAAGTACGTGAAGGTAAAGAAATCTTCTTTAATTCCAAGATTATTGGTGATAGTAGTTTTCCTTATAACAGGGAAGTTTTTTCCGAAAAAAATATGAGATTTGTTCTAGGAAATGGTTTGGCCAGAAATGTTCTCATAATGAGAGATAGCTTGCTTAAGACATTGAATGTTTCTTTGATCTCCTTTTAGAAACAAGATAATATCATCAGCGTAGAGGAGGTGAGTGGGGACATTGAGGTTTCTAGCAGCTTGAATGGGTTTAAGTTTATTTTGATCGACCAAATTATGAATGAGTCTGCTAAAGTAATCTTCTGCAATAAATATAATTTAATACACACATTTTCATTAAATTATGATTCATGCCCAAATTCATTTGTCATGGATCCAACTATTATATCAGCTTGAAAAATATAATCATGTAGAAATTCATTCATTATATCTACATGGAATATTGGTGTTACTCAATATTCCTTATGTTCTTCTCTATTACCATTAAAAATAAATAATTAAAAATAAAAACATTTTCACAAAATGAAATGTTGTTCCCTATGATATTATTTGACTTTTTTTTCCTCCTCAAATTTTCATGCATAAATGACTCCAATTGTGTCATGAGTTACACCTCTATTTCCTAAAAAAAGTTACAATCTCATAAAAGTTCATACTAAAGTCACATCCCTCTATAAAACATTAAAAATAATATAAATTGTGTAGGATATGAACATTTATAAATTAAATAACTAAAGAAAAATGTTTCCTGATTTTGAGTTATCACTTTACCATGCACATTAACTATTTATTATACTCATGGATATATCTCCATATCATCACAATGAAAATAAATCATAACATAATTTAAAATAAATATTCAGCACAATCCAAAAAATAATTTTGGAATAATCCTTTTGGCATCACAAAAAATCAAATTTTAAACACAAAGCATTAAAAAAATCGATAGTGTATCATAATTTTTCCATATAATTTATTAATGAAATATTTAATTCTATTCACACATTTTTGAAATATCATTAGATGTCTTAGACACAATGATAAACCTTACCAAAAAATCTTTATCTCATCACTCATGATCTTTGAAGTTGGAGTTATGACCATTCTCACCTATATACACTCTATCTATATGTATGAAAGATATCAAAAATCCACATATAAATCAAACCAAAAAAAATTCAAGTTGATATTCATTATGGTTCTGACTATTTTGATGTTAAATATTGTAAGGTATGGATGTAAAATTTTAAAATTAAAGGCTAAAAAATTAATTCTTTACTATTAATTACAATGAATTTTATAAATTAATGGATAATGGATATTATTCCTTTAAATTATAAAATATACAATGTAACACTCATAAAATATTTTTGACTCTTCGCAAAGGAACAAAAATGATATAAATAGACCTAATAATGAATCTTTCTTATAAATCAACACATTTTCTTCTTTCTTTTTTATAGCATGGCCTTGAAATCATAGTAAAAGGTAATTTATAGCCATTTTAAACTATCCTAATGAAAATAATCAACACATTATCACATTAATTATACATTATTTGCCTTTTTAAATCATGAAACTACTCCTCATCCAAACTAATTCCATTATAAATCATAAAAAATACCAATAATAGTGTATGATAGATATATAGTCTTGTAATGTGTCTTCCTAAAGGGAAATTCATGGTCTATACATGATTTAATGTTAAAAGTAGATTAATATAATCAATAAATGACTTCAATAATGATAATTTCATTCAAAAACATCATGTTTTGAAATATATCAAAATGAAGGTAATAGTAGTGACACATATATTGAGAATATCCAAAAATGGAATGCCTAAGAAATAATATTTCAAAAAAATTATAATAAAACTCATTAATAGGGAAATATTCTATACAATCAACCATAACATGAATAATAATAATTTATCTGTTAACATATACTTCAAAAGAATAAAGCATAAAAAATTTAGATAAATTTCATTTACAAAAATCAACTAATAAAAAATCACGATTGATCATATAAATATTCACAAGCTTATCATTTATCATCCACCTATTATCATTGTCATTTGATTATACCAAAAATGATATTTAAAATAGGGTATGATTATATAATAAAGAAACTATTTTTATTGTAGTTAAAAAATATAACATGAAATTTTATCTCAACCATGAATTTTAATAACAAAAAATTTATTAAAAAATGTATGAAAAGAAAATAATTTTTAATAATTTATAATAACACCTAATTATTCAAAGAATCACTTATTTTTCTTTCTTACATCCTATTCGTTCCTTGTGATTATTTATTATAAAAAAATACTAGTGAAATTAAATGATTAATTATATAAAATCACACAAGTATAAGGGAGATTGAATTCATTACCTAAAACAATCATCAAAAAATTTATAAAAATTACTACTTATGTAGGTAATATAAATATCATGTTAAATTGGATATGATACTTGTTTTAACTACTCATCGTGACATATAATAGATGATTTTATATAATCTTATAGATATATATAACTTAATGGTATAATTATAGATATATATAGGACTTATTCCTTTCTCTAAAATTATATATACTCTTACCAATATTAGAACATTATTTGCATATATATGAATAATAGATTCATCATTAGTTTGTCCTAAAATTAGTAGTTAATTTATTAACTAACCAATAATTTATTACCTCTTTTATATACTTTAACTCAATATATTTTTCAATATTATTAATAAAATAAATTATCCATCTTTTCTCCTTTTTCTTATCGATGTATCATTTTTTATCCTTCCTCGTGGAATCTTATTCTATCATTTCATCAATGTTTAAATAAACCTCTATCAAATACACATATTCATCATAAAACAAAACAACCATGCAATTATTATCAAACTTTACATACTCACTACAAATAGTCAATGATAACTCCCCACTATGAAACTCAATTAAGGTACTTCTCTTTTCTAAAAAACAATCTATGAATTATAAGTAATTCATCTTAATCTATCCAAAGATAAACAAAATAAACTAGAAAGTATATATTTTATACATTAACTTAAATATCTTCTATCAACCTCAAGTAAAAAAAATCTATCAAAACTCATGGATATGTCATCATCATATCTTAAAATTAGAGTAAATGTTATTTTTTTGGTTTCACCTCACCCAATACCAATAATTGTAATGTTGATGATGAAATTATGTTCAAACTTACACATAAATATCCCAAAGAAATCCATAATCATAATATCCAATAATGATTGTAATTTAAAAACTACCTGGATCTTATTAATACATTGGTAGACTCCCTGATACCACTTCTGAACCTTAAATTATGAATATTATTGTGAAAATATCCATAAACATCCCTTTTTTGAAACAAACTCCTTTATTAACTTATCATGCAAGTAAATTTTTGAAAAAGATTATACATAGTGAATTTTAATAGGATTATTATTTAAAATTTCAATAAACATTCTCCTCTGATCATTATCTCTCTATTTCTCTATCATTCATAGAAATTATATTAGGGGTTTATAGGGTGACTGAGTTTTGTCCATAACTTCTTCTATAGCTTAATTTTATTACCCCTTTATTTTTTATCATTTTTATAATATTTTTCATTATGATTACTATGTTGAATCTATAGTGTTTAATAGATTTATACCATAGTTTTTCAACAGTTTAAGGTGATCTCTTTTAATTAGACACATTTTTTCATCATCATATCACTCTAAAGTACTCCTTGAGACCATTCCATAAGTTGATTTGTAATTTTTCAAACATGAAACTCAATATTTCAAATGGAATATATTTAATCTTTATTATATTCTTTAAACTTATTAATCCAATCCTTGGTGCTTGCCATAAATGTTTTAAATCATTCCCCCAATGTATTGGTTTGATATTGAAGTGATATTCTTAATTTTTTTAGAACCACGATATTATCTGGTGAAATACATGACTTCCATACAAAAATTATCTCAAATAATTATTTTAATGATTAAAATATATATAGTTCTCATATACAATGTATATACCTTGGTTTTGTTTAAGTTCCTAATGATATCCACATTATTTATCATTATATTTAATTATGTATAAAAACATTAATTAGAGTATTCCATGCGCACTCTTATTGGTTTTTTTACCTCATCTCTCTATTGAAAACTACTTGTAGACATATCATACACTAGGTTTTAATATTACTCTAAAAATTTCATTATTGATATCCCTATTACAATTTTATTAATAGTTTTCATATTAACTTTTGAAATATCATTATAAATTGTGTACAAGATTAACCATATCACTTGAAAATAACAAGAAAAATTTTGTAATAATTGAATAAATATATCCCATAAATAATGAAATGTTTCTAATTTGAAGTGTCTTTAATTTAAGATTTCTATGTAGTGATTAATCGTTTTTGATTGGGGAAATATAATGTTATGAATTGTTTTTACATATCATTCCATGAAGTGATGGAATGTTGTTCCATGATTTGAATCCATCCTTTGAATTTTCTCATAAAAAAAATCTAAAAGTACTATAACTTATGATGTATATAAAAAAAATTAAATGGAATATATCAAGGAGAAAATGAATCTTCTCGACTGTGTGTTAATGTATTCAAGGGTTATTTTGAATATTTAGAGTGATTTTTTTTCATTTGAGTGATCCCCTGTATTATATTAAATTTATTTATATGATGTGAATGATCTGTGATATATGTTTATAGCACCACACTTAATAATTATAATTATTCCATTAATCTCCTTTATCTTATTTATCTCCCTTGTAAATATTGATATCTCTCTTTTACTCATTCTACTATTGTAATGTTATCTTCCCTTTTTATTACAAACAATCATTTCTATCTTTGGATCATAATATAAAGGTTTCTTCCCCAATTCCTACATTGAATTCTCATTTATCCATAATTTCAAACCATAGATTCAAAATATGAGCACACTATACATAAAAATAATAATTTTAGTTAAAAAAGGTTGAAAAGGGAAGAATTTTTCATATCTATAAACTGAGTTTTTTAATAGGATCATAAGACCCTAGAAATTGATCTAAATTAATTTTACCACTTTTTATGAATCATTAATTACATTAAATAACCATTTTTAGGAAATTTATTTTTATATTTATCTAATTAATAAATATTATGGAATTATACAGGTCTACTCTGAGCTCAGAACCAAGGGGAAAAGGAATCCATGTGTGAAAAATTAGTCTAAAATTGAGAATGATCAATTTGAAATATAAGTAAATTTAAATATACTTATGTTAAATCTAGATGATTAATACACATGTAGATTTTATTAATATATTATCATGATATAATTGAACTTCCATTAAAATTACAGAGTGATGATGTTGTTTTCATAATTTAATTTATGTAAACATGTTGTATAATATATACTCTATAATTACATAAAACATGTATCATTTTTGTTAAGTGGATTAATTAAATTAAAAATATGTTAGATGAAACCATTATAAATATATCCAACTAATATCATTCTATAGTGAAGGAATAATCTATCTGACCTTTTAATTCATAAAATATCAATTTAATAATCCAGAATACAATGACCATTTTGAAAGGGATATAATTAGGAATAAAATAATGAATGAATAAAAAATCAAAAAATAATCAAAACTATAAAAAAATTATAATCTATTTAATAAAAAAATCATTAAAAAACTAAACACAATGCCTTTACCAACTCATGGTTTCTCATGGACCAATAGTTTTATCCTTGTTTTCCATGGGATGGTAGGATAAAAGTAGTAAACTAAAAGATAATAATAACCATTGGGAAAAAAACGGAAGTAAATGACTGATCCTATAACATATGATTGATAACCCAAGACAAGGAATCATATTATATAAAAAATTTACCATATATCACTTATACATCATTCCATTATTTTTTCATCCCAATAAATATCAAAATATCCAAAGAAATATAAATTGTTACACCATATAACTATCCAAAAATGTATCTTAATGTTTCAAAATTTATGGAGAAATAAAAATTATTTTATTTTATCTAGCTTCTATATTCATTTCACAATTCCAATAAATATTCTATAATACACATTTCTCCCATAAATTAAACCATCACATATGAAATATATCTAACTTTTATAAATGTTTATAAAACATAATCAAGTTATAATGACTATTTTTATGTAATATAATGGTAGTGAAACATTCACATCCACTGATTTTTCCCAAAATTAGAACAATATAAAGTGTTTTGTGAAACATTAGATCTCATAGTGCAATGTAGTTACCCATTCAAGTGTGGGACCCCTCTATCTATCCTCCTAAACACTTACACCATAAAACCTATAATTTGCATATTATTTCCTACACCACTTCCAAAAAAATTTCCAAATACCTATAATGTCATCCTTATGTAAAATACTACCATAAAATAGTAATTACATTAAATTTAGTACGTTGAACCCAAAATTTTTTTAAATAACTAATGAAAAATCATGAGGAATTTTTAACTATAATTATCATTAATAGTTTTGAATTAATGACTATTAAACATATCATTAATTTATTTTAAATATTAAATAAACACAAATAAACATTTTTTAAATCATCTATGAAAGGAGGATTTAAAAATATAACATTATCTTTCACTTGTATTGTATACACAAACCAAGGCTAAACATTTTTAGAAGGAAGATTATAAATAATTTAAAACTAATAAGCATACATATTTTGAAAAATAATTTAACGTATAAATATAGTAATTGATTAATTTTACTACATTGACATTGTAGATTATAGAAGGCGTAACTAGATAATAAAAAAATAAAATTCATGGGTTTTGTTACCATTACCATGATTTTTGAGACACCTCTATTTGGGTGAGTCCTAATTCTTCGAAAGATGGAATTTTTATTCAATCAGTGAATTAAGAAGATGTATTATTGGATTTATAGAGATATTTTTATAGATCAATGGAAATAGAATATTTCTTTCTTGTAATAATAATTTTTTAGATAAATGATGAATTTATAAGTAATCTAGAGGAGTATCTTTCAATAAAATAATTTCAAATTTATTATTTTGTCCCAAGACCATGAATTGTTCTTATTCATGTGAAAATTTGTATTAATATATCCAATTTTTATAGAAATTTAAACATATAAAAAATTAAATAGTTTTGTTAGAACATGTAATTAAATAAAAGTATCTAATTCAAATTTTTATAATAAAAAAATATTATTTAGTCATTTATATTTCATTTATAGGTTTTAAAATTATTTTTATTATTTTTTTATATAATATTTTTATATATGAATACATTTTATGTTAATAAAATATTTGATAAATTATTTAATCATTTTTATATCATAATGATTTCATAATACTTATCATAAATGGGATAACTATATTTTTAACAATTATTTTAAAATTTAATTTTTTAAGAAAAATACTATAAAATCAAAATTAGGTAATTTAGACATACAAATTATAAAATTTTGATTCATTTATCAAAATAAATTTCCAAATTATGTATATTTAATATTATAATTTCCATATAAAAATTATTATTTTCCTAAATAAGTTAAAACATGCCATATTATATTTTACACTAATACATACATAGAGATACCAAATTTGAGGCATCATTTTATAAGATTATATTATTTATTTATAAATATATTTTTTATAGTATATATTGGTTATTCTACATTTTACTTCCCCCAATGGATATGAAACAATTCTAACTATCACATAATCGTACATCTAGGAGGACTTAACCCATTGGATTTCAAAATTTTAGTTATATTATTTACTTATTCTTATTTCTCAATTATACTTTTCTTGATGCCATATAATATATCCATTCTCTATTTTTAATGTTATTCTATAACATAAATTTTTATTTTCATACTTACTAGGATAATATGATAAATTAAAATTTAATTATATTACTTTCCTAAAAAATTAGTATAATAAATTATAATGTTACATATATATGTCTTAGGTAAATAATTATCACTCTAATCCCACTCCTGTTACACATTAACATGATCTATAAATAGAATATGATGTTATTTTCCAAGAGAATTCTCTTCTAATTCATGATTATACCATCAAATAGTTTTTGAGTAAATCTATTCCTCTTAATCATTTTATATCATTCTATGGGAAGGATATCTAGGATACTTAATAGTTAGAATCCTTTATGTAGGTGGAATTTCTTCCTCATTTCTCCAATTAAGAGTATTGATAAAATTCATGGAAAATAAAGTGGAATAGTAAGTAGAATTTTTACTCCCAAAATTCCACTCAAATGTATTTCTTATTTTTATTATTTATTTATTTTTATTTTTAAGTGTTCAAGTTAGAAATTTCCAAATTTATAAAATTATTTCAAAATGAATGTTTAATATGCATAGTTGTAGTGAACTTTATCGGTACTATATTTTGGTTCAATGGAAATGTATATTAAAGTGCACAGTACAATTTATTATGTAATAAGTTCATTCATTTTTTACTGACCATAAATATTTATGTTTTAAAAAATTATATTCTAAAACATTCAATCATATTTCACTATGAAAGTGTGTTTGGTTAGACTACATACTCCATACAATGCCCTCCGGGTCATAGGTATGTTTTATTTTGTTTTTATTATTTATCAATTTTTGTTATAAATTATTTTAGGAGTTAGGGGTTGAGATTTTGGATTTTTGGGAGAAATAGGCAAGGTTAATGGTCTGTACATAGTTAATAATAACCTTGCAGTAACCATGAGATATAGATCTGTTAGTTCTATTGGCATTTTTCATGGTTGGAGAATGGTTTTTCTAACTATGTGAGATCACCATGTAAACTATGTGGAAGGTTTGTTTTGGTTCCAAATTAAGTCAAACAGACTGTAATGGCCCACCAATTCTCATTGGCTTGAGAGTACAATGAGTCATTACTAGGCCCTAAGCGACATCCCAAAGACTTCAAAGGTTGGCAATAAATGCCTAAGCGTTTCAAATACAAGTGGGGGACAATTTAACCTTTAGGAAATAAACCGATAAACCTACCAACCAAAACCAAAAATTCACTATATGATGTATGAACAAATGAAAGACAACTCAACAAATTCATGCACTCAAAACCACATCAATGTAAGAAACAATGAAAGGATAACCAAGTATCAGAGTACATAGTGGATAAACTACACAAGACTCTCCAAAGACCACAAGACTCCATGCTCCACATGATCCAATCTCCAAAATCTCTGAATATCCCAACATCGCGAGGTAGTTCTAAACACGTGTGAAACATTACCTTTGTCCCTGACCCAGAAGATAGCATTTACAAAAGCAACAAAGTTCCAAAGCAGGGTGAGTATAAAACTCAGTAGTTTTTTCCCAATGACTTCCCTACTCATGCCACTATTATAGAAGAGTTAGAAATAATTATATAAAATGGTTTATACAAAACAATTTCTAAAAAGTAGTTTATAACGAAATATAAACAAGTTTCCAAAATCATTCATTACCAAAACCATACAAGTGAAATTGAAACCAATATTTCCAGAAAGATATTTTTCCAGAAAAATAACCAAAAAAACTTTACAAACATTTCCCAATATCCCTATATCGGTTTACCCAACCATTACTCAAACACATGCATGCTCTGTTATGACAGTTCCATACTCATGAGAGGTTTCTCGTAGATCTACCAAGTCATCAAAAGGTAATTATTTTTCATGTTCCATTAATCCTTTGGCACTGAGCACAAGTTCATATTTCAACCAAGCCCCGTATATACAATATGAACACACAACACATATTCTCAAGGATCAAGCCAAAATAAACCTTTCAATAAAAACACCTTTTTATTGAAAACTATTTCCATAAAAACCATTTCAATGAAAAACCATTTCAAATCCAAACCATTTCAATAAAACTACACTTTTATTGAAAATCATTTCTATTGAAACCCCCTTTTTCATCAACTATTGAGAAATTTCGGAAAATCCAAAATTTAAATTCATCATTTTAAATTAAACCCCCTTTTGCACAACTATTCACCAAGATCACGCAATTTCACAAAAACCATAAATCATCAAAAATGAATATTTTTCCATTAATTTCACAATAAATAACCAATTTGAATCTAAGACAATCAATTCTATCAAGAGGAGTCGAGAGATAATCTACCTACCTCGAAGGTTTTGACGAAACTTTAACAATAGACGAAGAACGCACAAGGAAGCGGGTCGATTCTCCAAGAGAGGCCTTACATCTCTTATCCTAGCAAGATCAATACTCAAAATTGAAATATTTGTCATCCAAAAATGTAGATCTATCCACTATAGGTTCAAATATGAGAAATAATGGAGATCGGAGAAGTAGATCTAAGCAGATCTAAGAAAACATGACAAATCCGTAAAGAATGGTGACATACCTCAAGAATCAGACTCGAAATCACCAAAGGAAGGCTCCTAAATGGATTCAGCTCATGTGGGGAGGGTTATAAATCCTTATATGGAGAGTAACCTTGAATTAGGGGTGTTTTTAAGCCAAAAAGAAATAAATGGAGCAAAAATGAGTAATCTTCTAGAAAATAGGATCTAGATTTGACCTCTGCGCAAGATTTGACCACACAGTTTATACCAACCATGTATGGATTATGCGACCTTCCTTTTGGTCCCAACACTCCTTAAAAACCCCCCAAAATCTTCCATCCTTAACCTTTACCCCTTTTATGGAAACATCCCAATTTACGGAAACACGCTACTTTATGGAAACAACCCGCTTTATGGAAACATCCCACTTTATGGAAACACCCCACTATATGGAACACCCCACATTATGGAAACAACCCACTTTATGGAAACTCTATATTTTATGGAAACTATATATTTTATAGAAACTCTCTATTTTATGCAAACTCTCTATTTTATAGAAACTCTCTATTTTATAGAAATTCTCTATTTTATGGAAACTCTCTATTTTATTGAAACCCAATCAAAGACACACCAATTAAAAAACATGAGGAAAGGGGGTTATGTACCCGAAAATGGGGGTAATACATTCTACCCACCATTGTTCTTTCCATCCTTAGAAAGTAGAAAGCCATTACTATCCAAAAAGAGTTCCGGCCACTGCACTTTCATTTCCTTCTCACGTTCCCAAGTCTCTTCCTGAATCTGACCATGTTGCCATAAAACCCACACTAGGCCGATGTTTTTCACATGAAAGACTTTCTCTTGTCTATCCATGATCCAAAATGGAATATATACCAGTTATGCATTAGGTTATAGCTTAACGTGATCCCATCTGATCACATGGTCAAGATCAGGGTGATACTTCTCCAACCATGATACATGGAACACATTATGCACCGAACTAAACCGTGGTGGTAATGCCAACTGATATGCCACCTCTCCAACCCATTAAAGTATCTCAAAAGGGCCAATATATATAGGAGATAACTTTCCATGCTTCCTAAAATGATGATGTCCAAGCCTTGTAGAGATCCTTAAGAAGACATGATCACCCACAATGAACAACAACGGTCTTCGACAGTGATCTGCATAAGATTTCTAATGACTCTGAGCTGTCTCCATCCTATTTCTAATCAAATGGATCTTCTCTATTGTTTCTTAGACAAGGTTTGGCCCGACTAGTGAAGTTTCACCCATTTCCACTCAGCAAATTGGAGAACGATAAGGATGCCCATACAATTCTTCAAACGGAGCCATGTGTATTGAGGCTTGATAGTTGTTATTTTATGAGAACTCCACTAAGGGTATATGCTCCTCCCATGAGCCACAAAAATCCATTACACAAGACCTCAACATGTCTTCCAACGTTTGTATCGTCCGCTCAGATTGTCCATCCATTTGAGGATAATACGCGGTGCTCATATTCAACTGATTTCCAAGGGATTGCTGTAATGATTTCCAGAAACGAGATGTGAACCTCAGATATCTATCTGAGACTATTGAAACTGGTACACCATGCCTCTTTACCACTTCTCATATATAGATTTTTGAAATATCCTCCACCATATGAGTTTAACAAAAAGGGATGAAATGGTCCAACTTGATTAGACAATCCACTATCACCCAAATGGCATCGTGTTTCCAGACCATTCTTAGAAGAACTGTAAAAAATCCATTGCTATTTGACCCCATTTACACACTAGTATGGGAAAATATTGTAGCATACCAACTGGTCTCTGATTCTTTTCTTTAACCTGCTGATAAGTTAAACACCATGAGACAAACTAGGCCACCTTCCTTTTCATGTCGATCCACCAAAACTGCACCTTCAATGCCTTATACATCTTCTATGTACCTAGATGTAAAAACCATCTTGAATGGTGGTAAGCATGAAGGAGTTGTTCCTGAAAAACCATAGGTACAACCATCCAATCTCCAAAACACAAAAATGAACCCCCATCAAGTTCTTAGCCCTCAATGGTCTCCCCACCATTGAGTTTTTAACTTACAACCAGACATTCTACATCAGATGTTTGTGCCTCTTTGATCATTTTTACTAAATCAGGAACAAGCATAGCAAAAAAGAAAACTGCAAAATCACCTCAGTCTTCACATTCCACATGCATGTCGGCTAAGACCAACATCAACTTCCATTCATCTGAAGCTTCTTTAACCAACTGAGCATATGAATTTCTACTCAATTCATCCACTACCTAATTTACTTTCCCCAGTCTGTACATCAAGTCAAAGTCAAAAATTTGGAGATACTCTATCCATCTCCTTTTCCTCATATTCAAATCATGATGTGAGAAATTGTGTTTCAAGCTTTGTGATCCATAAACACAGTAAATTTCTCACCAAAGTGAAAATGTCTCTATGTTTTCAAATCATGGACGACTGCAGATAACTACAAATCATGTGTTGGGTAATTATTCTCATGCACCCTTAACTTCCTTGAACCATAACCAACCACATGAACTCTTTTCATGAGAACACAACCCAACCCTTATCCTGAAGCATCACAATACACCACATACCCCTATCCTGATTCTGGAAAGATTATGATAGGTGCCGATGTAAGCTGAACTTTTAGTTCCTGGAAATACTTCTGACATTCCTCTGTCCATTGGAATAGAGCATTATTCTTTTTCAGAGATGTCATTGGTGAAGATAGTCGTGAGAAATCATGCACAAAGCGTCGATAGTAACCATCTAGACCATGAAAACTTCATATCTCGAACACATTATTCAGTGGTTTCCAAGAGATAATGGATTCTATCTTTTCAGGGTCAATAGAAACACCTTTCTCAAAAATGACATGGCCAAGGAAATGTACTTCCTATATCCAAAAATCACACTTTGATAATTTGGCATACAAACGATGATCTCACAAGATTTGTAACATTGTTTCTAGGTGCACCTCATGATCATCCATTATCTTAGAATAGACCAAAATTTCTTCCAAAAACACCACACAAAAAAATCCATATATTTTTTGAAATATCTGATTCATCAATGCCATGAATACTGTTGGTGGATTCGTTAGACCGAAATTCAAGACTGCATATTCATAGTGTTCATATCTACTTCTGAAAGTTGTCTTTGGAATATCCTCTTTTCGAACTCTCAATTGGTGATATCCTGATCTCAATTCAATAATGGAGAACCACTAAGCTCCCCTTAATTAATCAAATAGATCATTAATTCATGGAAGTGGATATTAATTATTTATAGTAACTTAGTTAAGCTTACGATAATCAACACACAGCCGAAGAGTTCCATATGCCTTCTTCACGAACAAAACTGGTGCTACCCATGGAGACGTAATTGGTCGAATGAAACCCTTGGTTTCTATCTCCTCTAACTGAACATTCAATTCCTACAACTCTATTAGTTCCATCCTATAAGATAGAAGGGAAATAGTACTGGTCCCCAGAAGAAGATCAATCGTAAACTCCACTTCCCTTGGAGTTGGTAACCCTGAGAAGTTCCTGGGAAAGACATCTGGAAATTGATCCACAATAGCTAGAAAACTATTTTCCTTGATCTCTTCCATTGATTCCAAAGTCAACACTGCCAATTTGTAATATATCGTTCCCACCATTGGTTCCAACAAGCTCTTTTCACCTTTCTTTACAATCCTCTCTCCTATAAAGAGATGCTCGATGCCATCCTCAGTCATGAAACTAACTATTCTCCTATAACAGTTGATTTAAGACTTGAACATTGTCATTAAATCCATACCCAGGATTACATCATATAAATCTATATCCAACATCGAGAAGTCCCATTTTAGCTCAGCTCCATCAATAGTTATAGCACATTCTCTACACACAAAGGCTTTACATTCTCTTTCACCAAGATGAGTTTTCAGTTTGAAAATAGAAGGCATCATTTCCATTTTTAAACATATAAAGTCAACAACACGAGAATAAATGACGGAATGTGATGCACCAGTATCAAAAAACACTTGCACAAAGGTAGAATTCAAAATAATCGTACTTCTCACTGTATATGGTCCAGCCTGATCATCGAAAATCATCTACTCATCTCCATAAAATTGCATCTTAACTATACTATTCTCCTTGTTTCCTTTCTGAGGTTACCCTGGTTGAGAATTCATGGTATTTATAGAATCACCATGGCTAGCACAGCTCTGCTGATGAGATAGATTCTATTATCCTCGTCCAGTCGAAGCATACGATTCTTGCGATAGCTGAGAAGTGTCTCGAGCACCTGACCTTAGATCACTGCAACAATAGTTCTGAAGATGTCCCATATTGTTACAATTATGAAATGCTCTAGGTTGTACCATACAATCTCTCTTTATGTGGTCAAACAAACCACATTGAAAATAACATTCTTTTCTCTGGGTTCATGGAAGAAGGTTTACTGATCCAGCTGTCAGGTTCTGATTTCCACTTGCACCATTGAAATTGGTTTCCCTTTTCCTCTTGTTCCCAGTGGTTGAGTTACCACCGTTTCCTATAGGTATCATCATGCCTCCTCCCATAGATCTCAAGATATCATGTTCATACACAGTCTCTCTGTTCACCATCTCTGTATATTCTATAATACAAAGTACTGTAATCTTTGATCGAATCTCCTATCGTAGCCCTGATTCGAAGATGTGTGCCTTTAAAGAGGCACTTTCCATGACTTCTGGTGCAAAGCATACTAAGTTCAGGAACTTAGCCTCATAATATGTGAGAGAGAGACTCTCTTGTTTTAGGCTGAAGAAGTACGTCGTTTTATGGATCTTGAACGTGTGAGGATAGAATTGTTTGTTGAAAAATTCCTCAAAATCCTCCCATGTAAGTCATTCATCCAATTTAGCCTGCACCGCTAAATCCCACCACTGAGGTGCAAGATCCTCGAGAATATATGCCACCAGTTTGACCTTTAGCTCTACTGTTGTGCTGATGAAGTCGAAGATACAATTCATCCTATATAACCACACCTTCGCCTTCTCGGGTTCAGAATCACCCCAGAAATTAGGTGGATTCTACTTCATGAACTGGATGGTATGATCCACATGTCATGGCTCATTCCTCTGGTTCCCTGTGTCCACAGCTTGAAAATCTTGGAAAATAATCTGAACCAACTCTTGGTTCACATGTGGTTCAGGTTCAACCACATTCTCTACAACTTATTTAGGTTGGTTTCGATGATTCCTACCAGGTTCCATTTTCTAAACTTACAAAAAACTCTGTTAATCTCACTCTCTAGCAACTGTTGGCTTAGCATTTCAAATTCTATCATATCAACTATCACAACATTGTTTTCCAAATCATCCTTTTTCCATGTTCAACTATTTTTGAAACCACTTCACATGATTTTGAAAATTAAACCATTTTCAAAATACGATAATCATTCGCTTTTTCAAAATATTTTATTTAAAAACTAATTCCATACTTTTCAAAAATGATTATTTCTCGAAATGATGTATGCACTCTTAGTGGGAAGTTATTCCTCTATAATGGATTTCAAGATTATCTCATTAGCTAAACCCATGAAAATGATATTTCAAAATACTAGAAGTGTCTCTAAACACTTATTTACCCAACTCCCTGGTAACTTGAAGTTCAGCATCAAAGGGTTAGCTACATCCTTTTATGCTATATATTTCAATTTTTAACAATCCTACTCCTTTATAAGATTCCCACCCAAGGAATAGACAAGAAGGGATTTCATCTCCAAAACTAGGAACATCGATGACTACTTGTTAGGTAAGCACCGAACAAGTTGATACCATTTATAACGACCCACCAATTATCATTGGCTTGAGAGTATAACAAGTCATTACTAGGCCTTAAGAAACATCCTCAAGATACCAAAGGCTGGCAATAAATGCTGAAGGGTTTAAAATACAAGTGGGGGACAATTTACCCTTTAGGAAATAAACCAATAAACCTACCAACCATAACCAAAAATTCACTATATGATGCATGAACAAATGAAAGACAACTAAAAAACTTCATGCACTCAAAACCAAATCAAAGTAAGCAACAATGGAAGGATAACCAAGTATTAGAGTACACAGCAGATAAACTACACAAGAATATCCAAAGAACTCAAGACTCCATGCTCCACATTCTCCAAGATCCAAAATCTCCAAACAGCCCAACATCACGGGGTAGTTCTAAACACATGTGAAATGTTACCTTTTCCCCTATCCCAGAAGATAGCATCTGTAAAATCACCAAAGTGCCCAAGCAAGGGTGAGTATAAAACTCAGTAGGTTTTCCCTAATGAATTCCCTACTCACGCCACTAGGATAGAGGAGTTAGAATCAATTATATAAAATGGTTTATATAAAACAATTTCTCAAGAGCAGTTTATAACTAAATATAAACAAGTTTCCAAACCCATTCATTACCAAAACCATACAAGTGAAATTGAAACCAATATTTCCGGCAAGATATTTTTCTATAAAAATAACCAAACAATATTTAAAACCATTTACCAATATCCCTATATCGACATGCCCAACCATTACTCAAACCCATGAAACCAACCATGCATGCTCTGTTATGAAAGTTCCATACTCATGAGCGGTTTCTCATCTATCTACCAAGTCTTCACAAGGTAATTGTTTCCCATGTTCCATTAATCCTTTGACACCGAGCACAAGGTCATATTTCAACCAAGCCCCATATATGAAATTCCCATGTTCCATTAAACCTTTTTCACCGAGCACAAGGTCATATTTCAACCATTCCCCATATATGCAATATTAACACACAACACATATTCCCAATGATCAATCCATAATAAACCTTTCAATAAAAACACCTTTTTGTTGAAAACTATTTTCATCAAAACCATTTCAATGCCAAACAATTTAAACTCCAAACCATTTCAATAAAACTCCACTTTTATTGAAAACCATTTCTATTGAAAACCCTTTTTTCATCAACCATTTAGCAATTCCAGAAAATCCATAATTTAAAATCATCATTTTAAATTAAACCCCCTTTTGCACAACTATTCACCAAGATCACGCAATTTCACAAAAACCATAAATCATAAAAATTGAATATTTTTCCAGGAATTTCACAATAAATGAACCAATTTGAATCTAATCCAATCAATTCTAGAAAGATGAGTCAAGAGAGAATCCACCTACCTCGAAGGTTTTGACGAAACTTTAACAATAGACGATGAACGCACAAGGAAGAAGGTCGATTCTTCAAGATCAGCCTTAGATATCTTATCCTATCAAGATTAGGACTCAAAATTGAAATATTTGGCATCAAAAAACATATATATACCCACTATATGTTCAGATCTGAGAAATAATGGAGATCAGAGAAGTAGATATAAGCAGATCTATGAAAACATGACAAATCCATAAATAATGGTGACATACCTCAAGAATCGAACTCAAAATCAACAAAGGAAGTCTATAAAATGGCTTCAACTCGTGCGGGGAGGGTTCTATAGCCTTCTAGGGAGAGTAACCTCGAATTAGGGGTGTTTTGAAGCCAAAACAAATAGAGCAAAAATGAGTAAGCTCCTAGAAAATAGGAACTAGATTTGACCTCTGTGCAAGATTTGACCACACGGTTTGTGCCAACCAAGTATGGATAATGCGACCTTCCTTTTGGTCCCAACACTCCTTAAAAAACCTAAAATATTACATCCTTAACCTTTACCCCTTTTATGGAAACATCCCAATTTATGGAAACACACCACTTTATAGAAACACCCCACTTTATGGAAACACCCCACTTAATGGAAACATCCCATTTTATAGAAACTCTATATATTATGGAAACTCTCCATTTTATGGAAACTCCCTATTTTATGGAAACTCTCTATTTTATGGAAACTCTCTATTTTATGGAAACTCTCTATTTTATGGAAACCCAATCAAAGACACACCAAATAAAAAACATGAGGAAAGTGGGTTATATACCCAAAACCATGGGTACTACACATACATTCCATGGTTTTTCTAACCATTTAGTTATTTCTAGGTAATCATCTTCTTTGGTTTTCAACAGACAACAGCAACCACACAGTTAGTGCATGGTTTTTCTAATTGTGAGGCCTAACCATGTGACTCGTATAGTTTCCTTAATATTGTAAAATATACCTAATATATTTTATTTTTTTACCCAAATATCACCATAATATCCCATTATCTAGGCCCATCCATTCATTAATTCTCTAAGATGTTCTCCTTATGGTATCTTAGTTATTCTTTACCGATTCAGGTGGATCTCATCGTGGTACAATGAATCTCCTCTCAATTCCCCTTTTTTTCTCAAGATATACTCTTGATATATATTTCCCTTATATCATGGGAACCTGAGTAGGGAAAGAAAATAAAATATAGGTCATTGGCTGGGAAATTGATGATGTTTATTATGAATCTAGGATTTTGAGGACTGAATATCTTCATTTCCTTCACCATTTTTTAAAGGTGACTAAGTTTCCTCCATTGGTGAGGTAGGTGTCCCTTTAAAACGGTTATTTATCATGGTATACCTTTTAGTTAATTAATTTTCCATTCATTTGGATTTTTTAGATGATTTATTTGAAATCTGTGAGGGTTATATTGTTTAAATTTATCTTTGGAGGGATGTTAAATGCTTATAAAGGGTTTTCTCTTCAATTTTTTTCATTATATATGTTTGATTTAATGTATCAAAGATGGTTTAGAAACTAAATGGAATTCAAGAATGAGATTTTTAATCATTTTTTTATGGAAATGTTTTATAAAATTTTGAGCATGATTTACTGGAATGTTTGAGAAAACATAGCACTTCAGAACCTTTGGTTTTTCATATTATGGATATATAAAAGCCTTAGTGAGTGTTGAACCAATAGGGGTTTTGGTTTTGATACTAAAAGAATATGGTAGGACTTGGTATCATAAGATTCATGTCACACAGACTTGCTATTAATGTTGTGTACTAATTATATATTTCCATAAGCTACAACCCATTTATTATTGGTTTTAATCATGATGTAAATGTTTCATGATTTGATTCCATGTATTTTTATCTTATAAGTTAACTTGGATTGTTTTGATTATTTTCCTCTATATATATCTCATATTTATTTCCATACACATATGGAATTGAATATTTATTATTTTAAAGGAAACCAATGGATATTTATGAGAAGTTTTTTAAAATTAAATTCTTTATAAAAACTATTTCATTTTTAATGTTGGATCTAAAATTTTCATTGTGACATAAATTGTATAGATTCATGTTGGTATCTTATTTTAAATTTTCCTCACACCTTACATAAATCAATTTGTGTATGTATACATGGTTTTAAAGGATCCAAGTAATCGGAATGGGTTTCATGTAGCCTAAAAACTTCTTTTTCTTGATGTCACTATTATAGCGGTTTAGGATAGTGGTAAAGGATAGCCACATGGATATTTCTTTTGGATTTGAACTTGGATTTTATTTGTTTTTATAGGATTTTCCATTTGGATTCTCCATGTTATGTCTCATGGTTATGTATTTTTTTCTTCTGTAATGTACTCTTGTTTTTTTTATTTATTTTTTTATACATGATACATTTGTGTTGTGATTTTAGGGTGAAATAATTCCCATGTTTATATTTGTTGAAAACTATGTGCTTTTTACAGGCCTTGGAAATAGATAATGTACCACGGGCCTTGTGGTTGTCGAATTTGGGTGAAGTGTTTGGTCGACATAGTTTGGATCATTCAAAAATGGTATCATATGATGTTTTTTCAAGGATTTTGGTATATGGGACTTAGGATCATCGACGTTTGGGTTTTAAGTGAAGAGGATTTCATCACCATCTCACTTTTGTAAATGGCCTTGAGTTACCATGGGTGGTTAGTGATTTCCCATTAATCCTACAGATTAATTGTTGGTCTATTTAGGTGAACCTTTTCATTCTTTTAAATTATTTTTTATTGTTTTCTTAAATAATTGTTGTTTAAGGGCATTAATATAGATTCTTGAATTTTATATTTGTATTTTAAGATGAATTACTATGATAATTAGGTTTTATATCTTGTATTTAATAAATAATTCCTCCTAAAATGTTCTCTTCAACTCACAAGGAAGGACCATTAGGGGAACTCCCATAGTAAAACACTTTTGTTGACGCTTCTTTTTTGGAAAGAGTAAACTGAACTATTAAATCCCTAGGTCAAACTAATTATGGATTCCAGGAATAGACGGTGGATCATGCTCTGATTTTTACTAATAAATACCCACCAATAATTCATGGTGATAAAGGAACCCAAGAACTCGATGACTATATTGAGAGAATTGAAATTATTTTTGACTATTTCAAGACTCAAGAGGGTTTTAAGTTGTTATTTAAAACCTATATTCTTTAAGGAACTAGAATTAAATGGTGGGATTTAATCTTGCAAGATAAGTTACACAAGGACTTCACCTAGAATACTTTCAAGAATTCCTTCAATTAATAGTTTTATTAGGGTATGTTACATGTGGAAATGGAACAAGATTTTGTGACCTCGGATAAAGGGTATTATTTAGTGATTGAGTGTGTCAGTCATCTCGTCAATTTAGTTCACATATCTCCATAACATCCCAATAATTACAACCACAAGGTTGTATAGTTTGAGATTGGTCTAAACACCAAGATCATATCGATGAATATCCTCAGGAGGTTACTAACCATTACCAAGGTATTTTATAAATAGGTTATGGATAAGGAAGTATTAGTTAGGATAATAGGTCTTAATATAGTTTTTAGTGCATCATTTGGTATCCCTGGTGTGTTTTCAAGATAGAAAAGGAATCATAATAAAAGTTCTAAATTTATGTCAGGATTAGTTTCATGGTCTTATTACCAAAAACCTAGGTGGTTTGATATATGTGTGGAATACCATTCCATACTAATCATTACTGTATAGTAGACATAATTATTTTCCATCATATTGTATAATTCGTCCACCTTAATCATTTTTGAAAAACTATATCCTAGGTGATGGACTAACCTATTATCAATTAGATGCAGAGAATTGTTTTAGATATCATTCTCATCCAAAGTAGGATACTCAAGATACAAAGAAGTCCTAGGAAGGGGATAAAGTCAAATGAAATTATATAATGGATTATTCACCAGAGGTATATAATGTGGGGATAGCTACAGTGAGAGGTATAGTGTTTATTTCATCCTCTATAGTTTTAGTTTTATTTAATACAAGTGCATCTTATTATTTTACATATTATAAGTTGATTTATGTTTTGGGATCTCACTTGGAGCTCATTCCATTTGTGATGGAACATTCTAATCCCTTGGAGATGAGGAAATAAAAAAAATATTCCAAGTGTGGTGTTATGATTTTTTACCATGAGGTAGTGTGGGATTTATTTTTTCTTGATCATACTATCTTCGACCATATAATTTTCATGGTAGTGTGGGATTTATCAACCCATAGAGATTTCAAGTTTAATATTAATTTATTTCAAGGAACAATTCCCCTAACATTTCCATCATATCATATGGAACTTGTTGAGTTAAATTAACTTAATGTTCATCTTGATGATCATGGGGATAAAGGATTTTTATATCTCAGAAGCTAACCTTAGGATTCCCAAATACTCATCATGTTGAAGGTAGATTGAAGTATGTGTATTTATGTTGATTACTGAAAGCTTAATGAAGTTAATGTAAACAGTATGTATCATTTTCCTAGAATGAATGATCTATTTGATCAATATATAGGTGACCAATTGTCTTCTATAATTTATTTATGATCAAGGTATCATTATATAAGGGTCTAAGTATAGGATATTCCTAAGACAATATTTAGGATTAGGTATGGATATTATGAGTATTTGGTTATGCAATTTAGTGTTGAGAATTTTATTCATTTTTTATATATTTTAATAATCATTACTTTAATCATTTCCTAGACTCTCTTTTTGTTTTTTTGTAGGTTTTATTTCTATGTATTCCATGTTGAAGGAAAAACATTGAGATCATCTAAATTTTGTTCCCAAAACTCTAAATGAATTATTTCTATTAGGAAAGAATTATAAATTTTATTTTTGATCCAAAATGTAAAGGTTTTAGGCTAATTTTTATCTAAAAGGGTCATCTTAGGGATCCTGGAAATATTTAGGCACTGATTTTATAGAAGAAACCAAGGAACACATTTTAAATTTGGAGGTTCTTGGGAATTTCTTATTATTATAATCATTTTATTATAAATTTTACAAATATTTCATATTATATGAGAGAATTAATCTGAAAGGTTTTTATTATTTAATGGAATTATTAATTTAAATGATCATTTGAGAAACTAAAGGTGAGGTTAACTTCATCTTGAGTATTGATTATTCCATAACATTATTTTTGTTATGATGTCTTTTATAATTATTTATGTAAGGGGTTTGGGTGTTTTTTAATTCATGGTAAATAGTAGTTGGCATATGTATCTTGCTAACTACTCCCTCATAATAATAAATTTCATACCCATGATATCAAGTTGGATAGAGTGATTCATGTTATTAAGATTTAGAAACACTATCTCTTTGGAAAGTTTTTTATTGTATATTTGGATAATAATAGCCTGAAGTACATTTTTACTTATATGGTTTTGAACCTATGATAGATAATTGGGTTTGAGTATCTTTAGAATATTTTTTATATTTAATACATGCATAGAAAATGAAATATGGTTTTTGATGCATTAATAAAGAAGTTACTGACTCAAGAAATAAAGGCATCAGTGAAATAATGGCCATTAATGATTTTGTTCATTGAGATGTTCTTGGATATGATTGAAGATGATTGGTGGGTGTTATTACCTTGTGTGAAAGATAATTTTTCATTTTATGATTAGATTTTACATGGATTGGAAAGATCCACTATTTGTCACAATTTTATTAAAATAATTTTTGTTTGGGATACCTTGGTTGAGTTGTCACAATATCATGAAGGTGTCTTCTATTTCTGAGGTGGATTCCTTGTTTCTATAACTCAATGGAAAAATTTAATGGATAATGGAAGTTGCTATAATTTCTTTATGAAACATAAGAATACCAAGATATATCATGATTTTATATTTCAGTATTGGTGGTCAGGGATAGGGTGGTCAATTACAGACTTCGTATCATGATGTATTACATGCCAAAAGATAAATCTAGGGAACTTGAAACCTAGTGGTTTTTTGCAACCCTTAACTATTTTGGTATGTAAGTGGGTTGATATAACCTTGGAAATCAATTTTGGTTTACCATGTAATACTTGAAAGAATAATTCAATTTTGGCGATCATTGAGTGACATGGGAAATCAACTCATTTTCTTCCTATTATAGAGACAAAATACTGGAATATCTTGGGGAACTATATGTAAAAGAGATCAGGATTCTCCATGGAGTCCCATATAAAATTTTATCTATAAGATATTTATGATTTATGTCTTAGTATTGAAATATTTTACAAGAGGCAATGGGTACCTAGTTAAAGTTAAGTAGGGTGTATCTCCCTTAAATAGATGGATATACTAAGAGTGCAATTCATATTCATGAAGATGTGTTTCAGGATGGTGGGATTTATTTTGGTTGATCATGTAAAAAAACTTCCCTTGGTTGAATTTTATTATAACAACAATTATCTTCATTTTATTAAAATGTAAACCATTGATGAATTTTATCAAATCCTATGTATATACCCTTTATGTGAGGAAGGGTTAGGGAACCAGTCTTTAGTTAGACCAGGTCATGTTCAAGAGATGATGGAAAAGGTGAACTTGATCCATACAAGGTCAGTTTCATCTCTGAGTAACCATAAATAATATTTGGAATATTTTCATTTCCATTGTATTTAGAGGTAGGTGTTAGGTTTTTCAAGGGTTTTTTCCTCATTAGGGACATCATCCTTTGGGATGAAAGGGTAAGCTCACAGCTTGTTTTACTATTCCCTTCAAGATAATTGAATGAAATAGAATGGTGGGATATGTATTGGACTTATCATCTCATATAATGTTGATTCATGATGGTTTTTATGTTTCCCAACTTGTGATATATTATCCATACCCTTCTCATGTGATTGAATGGGAAGATAATTATCTTTATCCCAACACCTGAGTAGTTGAGAAAACAATTTAGATTATGGATTGTTAAAATAATTTTCTACATGGTAAAGTGATTTCCTTGGTCCATGTAATATGATAGTATAAATGTGATAGCCCTGAGATGTGGTATCATGAAGCAATGGTGATGTAGTAGTGGCCTCATCTCTTTGGAATTCCAGAATCATGAGCACTTTATGGGGATAGAAAGTGGAATAATGAGGAGAATTATGACACCCTTTGGGTAACCTGTATGTTTTATTTTATCTTTATTTTTTATCACATGTGAATATAAATTATTTAAAGATTCATGGGTTAATATTTTAATTTTTGGGATTAAAGGGCTAGGAATATGTTCTTTTCATGGTCCTTAGTAACCGTGTAATATGGATCAATTGGTTCTGGTGCCATTTTTCATGGTTTTAGTAGGGTTTATCTAACCATTTTAGATTTATAGGTAAACCATATAGTGGTTTGAGTTAGTATACAAAGGAGGTTTCACATATTATTAACTATTTCCCTAACAATTCTTTTATTCTTATGTAATTTTGTGCTTTAGTTTTCAAGGGATAGTAGAAACTGATTGATTAGTGTACAGTTTACCTAACTATAAATCATTTTTGGATTTCATAAAATTAAAAATTTACCACATAAAGTTGTTCATTTTAAACTCAAATCTCTATATATCTCAACTTTTCCTTTCCTTGATCCTCTATACATTTCTCATCTTACTCTCTTAGTGATTCTCCATTGATATTGGTTGATCTATTTAAGGAGTATGTGAATATTATATCAATTCCTTATTTATTATATAGATCTACATTAAATCACTCTTCTCAAAGTTTAGTTGGAACCCTAATGAGTCATGATGGAAAGATTAATGGTGTTGGGTCCATAATTTATGATGTTACTTAATGATCTAGTATTTTAAGGTTCATAGCTCTATGTTTCGATCACTGTTTTCGAGGGTAACTATGTTTCCTCCATTGGTGAGGTAGGTGTCTCTATAAAGTGGTTATTTCTCATGGAATAACATGTTTTTATTTTATTTTCCATTGGTTTGGATTTTATGAATTATTTATTTGGGATATATGAGGGTTATTTTGTGAAAATACATCTTGAGTGGCCAAGTAAATGGTTATAATGTGTTTGTTCATTGAAAACAATTTTTACACACTTTATATATTCGATGTAATTCCACCAATATAATTTAGAAAATAAAATGTTTTTCAATAATGGGAGTATTAGTTATTTTATTATTTAAATGGTTTATAAAATTGTGATCATGATTTACTTGAATGATTGAGAAAACATAGCACTTAGGAACGTTGGTTGGATTAGGTTAGGGAAATCTGAAAACCATAGTGAGTGTGGTAACAATAGTGTTTATAGTTATGGTAATGATATATTGTGGATAGACTCGTTGTTAGAGGATTCAAATTAAATCATCTTAATTCTATGTGTGTTTACAAGTTACATATTTCCATAGGATAGAGCCCATTTTCTCTTTTTTTTACTCATGAGGGTAATAATTTATCCTCTCATTTCTCACATGTTTATCTTATGAGTTTCCTTATATGTTTTTTATTATTTTCCTTTGTTTTCTTCCCATATTTATCTCAATGTTATTATTGATTTAAATATAGACTATTTTAAAGGAAACTAAAGGTTTTTTTATAAAAAATTACATAAAATGAAAATCTTTATAAAACCTGTTTTTTAAGCTAGAGATAAATGTTTCATTGTGATAAACATTGTATAGATTAATAGTGGTATCCAATTGGGAATTTTTCCAACACATTATATATGAAAGTGGTAAAATAAATTTTTGTTTTTTTAGGATCCTAGTAAAGGTAAGGGTGTCCTATAGACTGAAATTTTCTATTTGATGATGCTGTTATAATGGTATGTTGGTAGAGTGGTGACATACGGTCACAAAGAGACATGGTTTTGGATTTTTTATTGCATTTGGTTTGTTTTTTCAGGAATAGACTTATATATTTTATTCTTAATGTCTAGTTGTTATGTGATTATTCTTCAATGATGTACTCTAGTTGTTGATCATTATATTATTATTCACGAGACATGTTGTTACGTAATTTTATAGTGAAATCATTCCCACAGTTATCTATTATGATACTAAAATGTTTGTCTCTAGCTTGAGGTGATAGGGAATTTCATTTGGGCCTTATGGCAGTCCAATTTAGGTGACATGCTAATTTGATCTGTGTTTATTTGTTACACTACCCCACTTGAAAATCCCTCTTTCCTTTTCCCGTATTTTTTATTTATTTATGTTTATAATGATTTCCCTTCATTATTTCATGTATAATTCTTCTTCTTCCTTACATTCTTATTATTTTTCGATTTTTTTATTTTTTTCACTTGATAACTATGGTGTATGAATACATGGTTATCACACAATATGATATTAATGGTTTTTATGTTTATTTTTTTTCAAGGTTATCATCACCCAAGATGTGAATTTATTATTTAGAATTGTTTCAACTAAACTTGTTTAATGTTTAGGATTCAATAAATTTATAATTATTTTATATAAACAATTATATTATTATATAAAACCTAATATACTAATGAATCTATCATCATATGATTATATATATATATATGAGTATCAAATAGATTACCTCTTCTTCGAAAACACTATGTAATTTCAAAAAAAATCGTAAAGTATGAATAAATTCTATTATAATATTTTTTTATAAATTTTTTAACATGAGGTGTTTGGTTTCCATTATATTATTATAATATTTTGTTAAATTTAAAATGATTTATTAAACAAATATAATGAAAATTTTCAATATTTGTATTTTATTAAAATATAAATTCATGTGCGGATTACTAGGGTGACTTTGAGAGTTTAAACTCTCTTTATTTGCTCCCATGTTATTATTGATATAAATAATGAATAATTACATGTATATTTTTGTTATATGAATGTAAAAGGAAATGTTCCTATATTGGATTCTTGACTATGACTTGAAATTTAAAAAAAATCAGACTAAATTTTGGTGTAGGATTTAGATAACAACATGGGATGTCATATGTAAATATGTGTTAATTATTGACCCAAACATTATACCAGTTTTGTTTCACATTATTAGAACCTATAGAGAAGTCCCAACATTGGATTATAATAACCCCCCCCCCCCCCGATGATGTTATGTATGGATAATTAAAATGTTAACATATATGATCTCTAGAATACACTAATTTTATTGATGATATTTTAAGTGCTAAATTTTTCCATTGGCACTATGTAATTTTCAAATGATGCTTAATATGTGACTTTATTTTTCTTTTATATAATATTAACCATAATATTTGTTATTTTATAAGGTATTACATTTAGATTAAATGAAAAGATATAAATACTTTGACTTGTTCACAATATTTATTCTTTTCAAAATACAAGTACTTAAATATATATTTTCAAACTATCATGTATGGTTTGTCTAATAAAATTGAAGGTATAGAACCATTAGTTTTATATTGTAAGTTTTATTATCATTTATTGTGTAAAATCATTTTTTTATAAATAAATTTTATTATCTATGTTGCGGGAAATTATAAAAGGTATCCAATTTTTTGTATTATTCTATAGTTATTCATTGGTTCATTTTTTATGTCATGTTGTAGGTGACCATGGGACACACATGGAAAAAGTTATTTTTGAAATTTGGGTATTGTAGTTTCATACTTTAGTTTTATATTATCAAATGAAAAATTATCTAATACCTTTCCTTTTTAGTCTATATTTATTATTTTTATGTCATATATAAATTTTATTTAAATTTTTTATTCACATGTATCTTGATGTTTTCATTTAATATATTTTTTATATGTTTTTTGGTATTTTATGTTATTTAAAATGTTTATTCCATGATTGGTTGATCATCACAATAAATGTTTATTTCTAGTTTATCATGGGATTTTTAACATAATGATACATCATGATATATTCTTAATAAAATATGATGATAATATTTTTAATTCTTATTAGTGTTAAATCATACTCAAAATAAAATAATCGATACACATGATATTTTTTCACAAATACAGAGAATGAGAATTCATGTGAGGCCATATGGAATATTGGCTTAGGATTCATAATAGGGTAATATATGACTGTATATTACATGACCTATAATTACTTAATGTGAAAATCATATAACATTTATTGATTTGATTTATATTAATGTTATTATGACTCTCATTTTTATGATATTTACATGGGTATTATGATAATTACCTTGAGTGATGAGTTATGTACAAGTTGAGTTACTCTTGTATTAAAAAAATATTATTTATTTACTCCTAATTACTATCAATCATTCTTTTGTATTTAACTATAAGCATGAAATCATGGTAGGTGGATGGGGGTTCATTAAAAATTAAATATAGTTAAGTAAAAAAGAAATATTTATTAGTATTTATATAATCTAAATGGGTTAAAATGACACTAAAATTTGAAATTATGATAAGGTTTAAGAATCATGTCTAGAACCTTATTTGTGAAAATTCTTAATATGTGAGTATGTTGATTTATTTTCATTAAAAACATATATTATAAATGGGTAGTTTTATTTTTATTTTTGAATGATTTTATAATCATTTATACACATTAATCTAGTGATGAGGTTGGTATTAATTGTGAATGAAGAAAAATCCATTGATTTATAGAGAATTAATTTAGGGTGGATTTTTTTAAGATAGAAAATTATATAAATGTAATTGATTGTGGGTATGATAATTAATTATGGAGTTATTAATCAATATTATAGAATATTATGGTATTATTTATATAATATTTTTTAGTTATGATCTTCATCATTTGTAAATGATCATTTCCATATATTATTGCAGTGATAATATATAGAATGAATGACTAATTAACCTCTTATTTATCATGTATAGTTTGGATAGATGTGGTTTCTTGCTTTATGTAATTTATAAATAGATTCACACTTGTGGATGATATGATGATGGGATTCTCACATGGAATTAAACATTAGGTAAAGATAATAGGCTTGTTGGTGTTCTTATATAATAGAATATATGTGTGTGTGTGTGTGTATTTGGTTTCAAAGTGTTATATTAGTTTTATATATTATATTTTGTAGTGAATGTGTTTATTATGAATTCTTGTTGTTTATATGAATCCATTCTCATTTTTACTTTTTTTTGTTTCATTACATGAAATCTTAAAAATTGACATATTCATAATTAAACATTTTAGGGGTTTATAGGAAAAACAAATATTTAATTTTATATCCCATTCAACTACCAAAAATATCACATATTTATAGGATCTCATCAATAGTGGTGATGATAAATATTAGTTTTGGTGGGGGAGTTCATTTGAGTAAAAGATATTAAAACTTTTTTATTTGAGGTTTACTAGACTTTTTATTATTTTAATTATCCTATAGTTCATGGTTTTATTCTATACATAATGAATTATATATCATACATACATGTTGTAAAGATTTTATGATTCATACTAATTGAGGTTATTTCTATTTTTCATATTTTGGGTTTCTATTGGATGTTTTATCTAGTTTTCCTTCATAATGTCAATGCCACTAAATATTTTAATGATATACAGTTAATAATTATCATTACCCTATATCCTATTAGATGTGGGAATGGGGTATCATACAGAGTTACACCATTAGTCATAGATAGATCTTGATAAGGTTGGAAAAAACGTAATATTCATTCAATTCTCCATTACAAATGACATGTTCTACTGATATATGATGATTTTATGTCCATAGACACTATTGATAAAAATTACTAGTTAAATATTTAATTTTTTAAATATGATATAATTTTTGAAATTATGTCTGATTATTTTCATGGAAAATTATTAATCACTTATAGGTATTCATTTTATCATATCTAATTTTATGATTTTCTCATGATTTTCCTACACATAGAAGAGCTACTCTTCTAATTTTTCATTAACTGTATTTTAATAAAAAATTATTTATATCTTTAATTGTTTCAAAAAATATAACCTCGTGATTTTAGGGGTATTATATATTATAATATACATCCTCTTTCATCTATATGAAAAACAATATATATTAAAAAATTAGGAATTAATTATTTTAAATTAAATATTTTTTATGTAAACATATTAATTCATAAATATTTTAACATCAAGATATCATAAATAATCATTTTTGTTATCATTATACATCAATTTAAATAATTTTTTAAATTTCAACATATTATGAATTTATGGATTCATCTAGTGTAACATATTTATATTTGAGTTCAAAAAGCCTCTTTTATTTTCCATCGTTATTGGATTCATGTTTTTATTTGACTCTCTCAATATTGGAAACATAAACATTATCCATTAATTTTTTATTAATTTCATTTCATTCTTTAATAACTATGAATAATTAAATAAATTTTCATAGTTTTATTATAAACTATTTTTGTTAAAATATTATGATGCTTTTTAAAACAAGGAATGATTTTAACAGTTAATTAACCATACTCTCCACATATGACTCTTAATGATTTAAAATTTGATGAATCATCAACCATATATGTGTGATTTTTTAATTAAATTTTATTATAAATGGAATATTGTCTTTCAAATTACACTTCATATTTAGTGAATCATCCTTTATGAAGCATACTTAATCAACTTATCTTTTCATTTCAGATATTTATCTTTCATTGTAATGAATTTTTTTTATTTCATTGGACTTTATCTCCTTATAGATTCTCCTATAATAAGTTAGATCCCCTTGATATCATTGTCACATTTAATATATTTCATTGTATTATAATTCATATAAAATTGTCCTGATGTAGAAAAACTAAAACAATATAATGGAAATTTTCATTAAATAAAACATTTTAATATTTTTTTATTTCTTAGAGATATGTGAAATGAATTGATAAAATTAATAGTTAATTAATTTATATTATAAATCACTATAAAAAATATTCAATTTCATTTCACATCATATTTTTCATTTCCTTGAATGGAATTTCCCTGACCCGTATAATCAGGGTTTATAAGAAACTGTCACTCGATCCTCTAAAATATTCCTAGGAAACCCATGGTTATATTACATTGGGTATGTAGGAGGCCCTCGTATGTGTGAATCACATTACCTGTCATCTCCACACTTTCCTACCCCAAACACTGACACCACCTATATGATAACCCATATAGGAAATCCCTCTATAGGGGTGTTATCATACAACAAGATATGAACAAGTGTCAATTAGGAAATCACATCATTTGAGTTTCAACCCATTTCACAAAACATTACAAGTCACCAACTAGGATTTTATATTCAAAAAAAACAACCATTTCAAAAATATCATAAGATAACAATCGGGACTTACATAATTTCCATTTCAAATTCATTCTAGAAACATTTCCAAACCATTTTCAAAATACTATCAAATAACATTTTCAAGTGTACAATGATAAATGGGACTTTAAACCAATTAGAACCCAACCATGTTCCAAAATACCAAACAGTTTTAGTTTTAAAGAACACATTCAAAATCACTTTAAATCCCCATAAAATTCCAACACACTATTGAGAAATTGAAGAGACATTTTATAATTAATATAATATGAGAGAGAAGATAAATCATTTGAAATACCAAGGTTCATGTATAACATCATTTTTAAGTTTCATTTTCACTTGAATTCCCATACATGTTTCCACCTAGTGCACCCATGGATGTGTCGACATCCAATGACACACTTTGTAGATCAATAAGAACACCCATCACCATTTTACTAGAAATAATACTTCTCTTTAAAAAAATACAATTGAAAAAAATATTAATAATCATTTAAAAACTTGATGAACCTTTATAAAACATTTCACCATAAATCATCAATCAATAAAGAGGCATCTAAATCACATATCATGTTACATTTATTGTTTCAACTAAGATAATAAATAAAACCATGTTCAAATACTACAATAAGTTCTATATTTCATGTTTATAAAACAATAGACATTTTATCAAACACCTTTTGTGTAAACATTTATAGTAATAATAAAATAAAACCTTGGAAAGACATTTTTTATCAAGTTATATCATCATAAAAACACTAAAATAAATGAAACCAACATATTACAAGTATAAGAAAAAAATTATAAATTATTTTAAAGAAACTAGGAAAGATCAAGTATCAATGAAATATTCTAGAATGTGAAGTAATGGAAAAACATACCTTACATTGTGAAAACGCAGTAAAACTCCAAGTGATTGAATAATACACACCAAAGAATGATCAGAACACCCTAACATCCAAGAAAAACGACCCACACATCAACCCTAGCTTTTACGGTTTGGCCTATGTGAAACCCCACTAAGAGAACCCAATAAATCCACATAGGGAATATAGGGTAAGAGAAAGGGGAAATATTTGATGAAGAAATCATGAAGAATCACTATCCTTTGGTGAGAAATATCCCAAAAAGTAGCTAAAAATAAAGTAGAAAGAAGAGTATTCCCTCTAGTCAATATATAACAGATAGGGATTAAAATGGGAGGTGTAATCAACTAAATATTATTTTTTAAATAAATTTTATTTAGTTCATAATGGGCTCTAGGGTTTTATTGAACGATTTTGTACATTGTGTGCTAACCATGTGAATGCTACTGAAAACATTCTGTAACATGAATATTTAGGTTTCATAGTTTGGGAAACCATTCTCATACTACGTGACCAAAAAAATTGTCCAAATCCCCCAAATGAAATCCCAAACACTATTATAGTCCACCAAAATATCCTTAAAATACTTAAGCATAATTTAGTCACACTATGGGTGTCACAAACTCCCCACCATGCGACTTCATCCCAAACCTTTCACAATAACCATTCCTCGGGGTAGAATCACATAGAAACCACCAAAAGTCAAAGATTATTGTCGTACACTCAACTTGAACATCAACCAAAAGATCCAACATTGAGAAATAAATAAAAAATAAAAGAAACTCATGGTAGGGGTGTGAAAAGTATCCTCACCACAAACACTTTCTACCCCCCATAAAGTCTCCTAGAAGAACAGTAAATAAAACTCATTCCCATGTTCAAAATAAGACAAATGAAACCATGAAATTATGGGTCACCTTTCACTTCACAAGTCACACCTCACCCACTCTAAGGTAAATAAAAAACAAAATAACTGTGAAAAAGAGGAGGGTTCTCCCCCCCACAAGAACATAACTAACACTATGGCACTACTTTAGAATATCCCAATGTGGAAACTCCAAAAATGAACCAAGAATCACTGACACAAGTTGAAACTTGAATTAGGGTTAAAAAATTGGAGGGGAAAACTTGTAATTTTAAATTTTTAATGATCTGGGTAAGATGCATGGTTTAACAAACCATGTACCAACCATGTGATATGCCACTGCCTGATTATATAACAGTATTTCATGCTTGCTATAGGATTTATCTAATGGTGTGAAGTTTGTGCATCAAACCCCTATAACCAAAATCAAGCCACATGTTTTCCTATTTGAAGCATCATGGTTCACCCTAATCATGTTCTAACTGGGCACGACCTGCTGTAAAGCCCCAAAATTTTCATTTTTCATCAAAAACTCACTTAAAGACTCCCAAAAACTAAAATTTCAAGCTAGGACTATAGGAAAATAGGATCAACCATCTTCTTCTATGGATAAAAGTAACTCAAATCAAACATCAAACCAAAAACATCATCCATCAATTCCACAGACCTCAAACATCTCCAAACGAGATTAGCTAAAACCAAAATTGACCCACATAAGGGCTAAGAACATTAAATGAAGAACCAATGATTCAAATATCCACATTCATATAAATAAAACTACTCATTTTATGATAAAACAAGTCCATCACACTTTTATAATGAAATTATGAACTTAAAATAACAACAAAACTAAAACACAGAAACATCAGTCGTCACTATTCTGACACTTGGGAAAAAAACTAATCCATGGTTCCCCACACCCCCAGTGATTCCTAACCATGTGTGATATTCACTTCAAGGAATGTGTCTAGATCCCTGAGTACTAACACATATTTTTCTTAACAGTCATACGTGGTCATCCTCTGATCATAACATATTCTTCAGGTGACACTTCCTAAAAAACTTCTCCAGATGACCCAGAAAACAACAATGATGGAATGTTTTTTGAGGATTGTGACAAGATGGCATTTAATTCCCAAACTAGATACATTGGTGGAAAAAAGAGAAAGATCTAATGAACTTGGAGTCTGATTCAACGAATGATACTGTAACACCCCAGGTAAATAAAGAATATGAAATTTTTATATGTATCCATATTTGTGTATAAAATGAAAATATTAATTTAAAGGGAATTCTATGCTCGATGGCTTACCCAATACGCAACAACGAGTTCCTTTGAAATCTTATGTTGCACTCTAATAATAAAATAATATTATTTTAAATGGTAGTTAACGCCTAGCCGTTGTAATGGCGGGAATGAACAGAAATAACTACAAAATGATTATATATGTTTGTCAAATATTTTTACTTTTTTCAATAAATGTTAGAGGATTAAAATGCAAATGAATCCATTTTTTTAGCATAAACATTCTAATATTCTTTAAAAGGTCAATTAACCGCCTTTTGATGGCGAACCCCTTTTAAATCCACTTTTTGACAATTTTATAAGCTCTATTTTTCAAGATAAACATATTATTTATGATTGGGACATTGAAATTTACCTTGGGTTAATTTTTTGTATTTTTCTGACAATGTTCATTTTTCAATGAATAGTGAAAAACACTGCATTTTACATCAAAACTGCTTTTTCATATAATTTAATTATATGGTTATATTATCTTTTTAATTTGTTTTAAAGTTTAATTAGAATATATTTTTACCATTTAATTAAATGATGGTCATTGGTATTAATTTCACTTTGTAATTAGGCATAAACAAGTGCCAAACTTTTCATAAATATTGTTTCTAAAAAACCCGCTATTTTTTTGACAACGGGAATTATTTTTTAAATTAATTATTTCAATTTATGTGTTTGGAATTTGGTAAAATGGATTAAATATTTGGAATCATAAGGTACAAATTATGTAATTAAGACTCTTTTGTTTTTGGACTTTATGAATAGTAACGACGGTAATTATTTTTAATTATCTTGATTAAGTAGTAATCGGGTAGATAAAGATAATAAAAAATATCATAATAATAAAAAATGACCACAACAAGTGTCCTAAGGCTACTGTTTGTCTCATGGCCGACCATGTTATTCCTTTTTCCAAACTTGGGGGCCCCACAGAATCACTTTTGTGAGAAAGTGACTTTTTATCTTTTTATTTTAAAAGAATGTTAAATGTAAGAAAGAATGTATCAACTAAGTAAAATATTTTTAATTTTATCTACATAAATGATATTTTGTAATATAAATATTCATTGGAAAGCTAAAAATATTTCCTACATCATAGTGTTTTTTTTATAATTTTTAGACATTAAATAAATTAAATTATTTATGACATCATGATGATGCAGCGATGACCACATTATTTAACGATTTAAATAAAATGGAAAGATAATGTAAAATCTAAGACCTAAACATGTCCAAAACCTATTGGATGGGTGGATTTAGAAACCTTATCACCTTATCCTCGAAACACATCAATTTGGGACCAATAAAATCTGAAACTCATTTGAAAATAAAGTTACATTTTATACCTTTCCAAGAGTGCCCCTCCTCTCCTCTTATAAAAGGCCCCCACCTCTACCTATTTACCCACACTTCCAAAGCCTTTGGCTCGGCCAACCCCTGCCCATTTTGTCTCTCCACATCCCTCTATAACTCCTTGAAGCCTCACTTTGGGCAGAATCCTTTCCAAGGAAGCCTTTGATCTCAAATCAAAGGAAGTTACCCGATTTAAAGGTAATGTCTTCACTTCAGTCCTTTTGTTTTATTTTGCTTCTCCAACCCCCTAAACTCTTTTTATTCATTTCTTTTGTAACAAATCCAGTATCATCAATATACTAGAATGTTTTTATAAGAAGTATTCGAGCTACACTTACACACACCTGCATCTAATGGTTAAAGAACATACTGTTTCCGTGGATGGCGAATTTCTGCCTCCCGAAACGATGATTGTTCAACATTCTTTTAACACCTTCAAAGGTGGCCATTAAGATTTCACTATATTTATATATGATATATAATATTTTTATGTTTTACTTAAGCTTATGTATTTTTAATTTATGGCATACCTTTATGGTTTCCATTATGGGTAAACGCGATATCTTCATTTAAGGAAGTGCGGACTACCGCCCCCTCAAAGTGATTTGATTCGTTAATACCATATGTGGTATGTATAAAGGATATATTTAATGATATTATATATTATACCATACTGGAATTAAAATACTATTATTTATAATTATGTTTTAATTCCATTAAATATTAAATAGAAATGGAAGTAGCGTTCATGCGTACGTACGGCTTACCGTCTCCATGAACGGTACATTTCATTTCTTATCTCAAAATGTTATGTACTATTATAAGTACATATATATAATGGATATATATGTAATATATTACATCTAAATTATGGATATCATTCTAGAATTATAACACATATATATATATATATATCTCATTTTGTTTTAATTCCATTAATATGACAAAAAAATGAAAGTAGCGTTCATGCGTACGTACGGCCTACCGTCTCCATGAACGGTGCTTTTAATTTATCTCCAAATGCAATGGAATGGTATAAAATGAACATATACTGGATATATATGATATTTAAAACATCAATACTATTCTGGATATTATGTACCTATAACTACATGGAAAATTATTTTCCAACAAGTTCAATTTTTGACTCATGTACCAAACATCGACAAAAACGTCTGATATGAACTAATATTATTAACCAATTATTATAACATTAAAATATGTGATATGAACTGAATAATAATCTTTATAGGAGTTCCTTAAGCAATTATAAATTGACCAAAGTTTATTATTCAGGAATATAAAGAAACGAACAAGACAAGTTGGACTTGAGGTAAGGGATCCTACTCCTCTCTTTCTTTTTAAGTACACCCTTTTATGTCATTCCTTTTAAGCTCATATTTCTTGTGATTGGGATGTTCTTTTATATTAATCTTACTGTAATTTTTATGTTAATATTATGAGAGACCCTATTCTCTCTCATCAATCCATTTTGGAAGTTTTGAGTGGTGCCGTTAGGCTGCCGAATTTTCGTAAGAGATTTAACCTCTCTCTTTCTTTTTAAGTACTCTCCATTATGTCACTTCTTTTAAGATCCTCTTTGTTATTTTGGGGGATGTTCTTTTATATTCCTCCTGCTGTAAACTTTATGTTAATATGATTAGAGACCCTATTTGATCTCATCAATCCATTTTTGTAAGTTTTAAGTGGCGTCGTTAGGCTGCCGAGTTTTCGTAAGGGATTTTTCATCTCACTTTTATTCTCGTGAGATTTATGCTACATTTGACACAATTTACTTTGAGTGGTGTATGTACTGCCCATTATTATACACTTTGTGTAGTATAATTTCATTTATGGGTATTCACATCTTCATTGTATGACCCTTCTTCCATGGGGTGTATGTTTCGAAAGTTACCCAACTCGGTAAGGGGACCTTTCACCCTCCTCTTTTTAAAAGACTTCTTTTGTTATGTCTTTTAATTCACATACTATTATGTTGGGATATGTTATTTTATATCCTTATTGATGTAAATTTTATTTCCAAGTGATTATATTCCCTTTTTATCTCTCATCAACTCATTTTCTGAATTTTGAAGTGATGTCGTTAGGCTGTCGAATTTTACCAAGGGAACTTTTTAACCCAATTTTGATTTCTTTGGGTTCAACATGTAGTTATTGAATATGTCATATTTTGAATATGTGTGAATTACATTTTATTGTTTTACACTTAATATCCACTTATATTGGGTGTATTTATATTTGTCACACATAATTTTGAGATTGAATTATCCTTAATTTAAGGATACCTTCTTTGTAAGGGAATTCATCACATTTGACATTTCTATTGAGACTTCATTGTTGTTATGCACCAATTCACTATTATATGGTGTATATACTGTCCTTTGGAATATTATATCATGAATCCATTTATTCTCAAGATATTATAAAGTTCTAACTAAATATTATTCCTCAATTATTGTATTCAAGTGTCTCTAATTTTGGTAAAACCCCTTTAACCAAAATATCGATTTAAATGTTTTAATTATTTTGTCTTATTAATATCCATGTTTTCAAAATGGTTTTAAGGATTTATTTATATGGATATTAATGGTTTAAAATTTTAAAAGCTTCAAGGTGGTATGGGACACTTTGATTCAAAAATCTCTTTATTAAATGTTTTAAATGGTTTTGGAAATGGTTTCTTTTTGAATGGATTCATTATTTCAATATACTAAAATGTTATATTGTGATTGAAATGTGAAAATGTTATGTTTCCTTTATGCATGTTTTATGTGATACGTTTATGTTATGGTTCTTGGGCATTGTTATGAAAATGGGTGGTTCCGTGATAAACTAAGGTCGGGTGAGCCCGATATAGCTCTCCAATGCATTGGGTAACGCGAAGGAGTGAAACGTTAAGGTTTCTCCGAAGATATTTAGGGAATATACTGTGGTGGGTATTCCAAACATAACCAAGAGGGTTACTCCCTACGTAAGAATGTTATGAATGCCTCAAGTTACCTTTTATGTATTATGATTTCTATGATTTATTCATGATTTTATGAGGTATGTTAAAGTGACTATGTTTTATGGGTAAAGTATGATTTCATTCTTATGTATATATGAACTCATGTTTCCTTTCCATATTTTTTTTATAACCCTTACTGAGCTTTTTATGCTCATCCCAAGTTTTTTTTGAAATTTTTTTCACAGGTCAAGGGAAAGGTACATGATATGATGATAGTGTCAAGGAAGTGTCAAGGAAGTGTCAAGAAAGAATCCATGTTTTATTTTAAATATGTTTCCGTTGATGGGAAAAATGAATACAGTATTTTATGTAACCACTTTGTTTAAATGTGGAATGTAATGAAAGTTTCATGATCTAATTCTCTAAAACTCTAAACCTGAAAAGATCCTCAATGTGTAATCTTGTAATATCTCAAGATTAAGTAAGGTTTAAGGCTGGGGCCTTATAGTTGGTATCAGAGGTCGGTTTAGATAACTTTAGAGGTTAGGGTATTCTCTAAGCATAAGTGACATTACAATAATGGTTAGGATTTCAGAAAGAGTCCTAGTTTTAGATAAAGTGAATAAGTAAGTATATCTTAGTGTTTACCTTCTTCATTGGTACATGATGGTTTTTTTGATATACTCACATTGACATTTCTGTTTTTAGTGAATGGATGGATCTAGCAGGCACCAAAGAGACAACATGTTTGAAAGAAACTGTGGTGGTTCTCTGATTAAGATACTATATAAAATGGGGGATTCAATGAGGAAACTCATGGTTGTTCTAAACCAACTATCAAGGAGTCATGATCAATCACTTGAACCTGGGTATGTTCTGTAATGCATCATGTACGAGATGACCAATCGATGTGGAAGTTCAGGTAATAATTATAAAGGTAACCATTAGATTTTATATGATCCTTACTTTTGAGGTAATTATGGGTTATTATATGATATGATGGAAAATGAAAGGCATGAGATAAACTTGAGGTTAAAATATGTTATGTTTATTTTTGAAGATTTTATCTCATTTTGGGGAATTTTTTAAGAATTATATAGTTTTGTAAAAAGGACAACACGCAGACCATGTGACAACCCGTCGCGTCGGACAAAGCTGTGGGAATCGAACCCACAACCAAAGTGAAACTGGTATTTATCGCCTACCACTGGACTACGTGAAGTTCCTAGTTAGTTTGACTGATTCTTTTTAGTTAGATGATTTTATGAATTAATATTAAGTTGATTTTGGGTTATCTATGGAAATTTATTAACCTATCATGGAGGATATGTGATTAGGTTAATTACTTTTCAATACGAGACATTAAGAGCAACTGATGTTGTTTGGAGATAAATGTTACGATTTAACTTGGAAGACTATGTGACTAAATCCTTCAAATATTTGGGTTTCAATCTTAGTTTGGTTTACTTTGAATAATTTTATGGAAAAATTTATTTTTGAATGGTCCTCGTTGAACTTTGGGTTTTGTTGGACAAATTTTGGAGATTAAGAATAGATTTTCTTTTTATAAGGGGTTATCCTTTTCTGGATTATCTGATCTTGTACTAACCTTTTTGGTTTTGGTTTTGGTTAAAGTATAAATACATGGGAAGTATATAGTTCTCTTTTTTCGATTAGGTGATTCTCTAGAAGTTGATTATAGTACTCTTAATGTGAACAAGTCTTCCTAAATACTCGTCTTTTAGAGAAAATATGAGTTTGTGTAAGGAATCTAATAAAAGTTGAAAGTCAACATGATAACTGATTATGTTTCCTTATGAATAAATTCCTCAATAAAAATTAACTTAAAACAAAAATTTTGTCTATTAACTTTTCCTACTGGGGAATCGAATACCGTTTAACCCATCACAAGTTTGTGATTTTCTTATGGTTAACTTTCTCCTAAACATGTTTTCTATCACTCTCCATCAGAACATGACCCTTTGTTTTTTCCTCCATGTCCATATTTTCATACTTGGAATCCTAGTATGGGTTAACTCGGGTGACCTCTGTACTTATCTTTCTTTATTTTAAAGTGATTGTTTTACTGACTCTTGTTCCGATGTGGGACTTTCATGGATGTTTCCAAGCTCAATTTTAAAATTGCGAGGACGTAATTCCCAAAATGGGGGAAGGATGTAACACCCCAGGTAAATAAAGAATATGAAATTTTTATATGTATCCATATTTGTGTATAAAATGTCAATATTAATTTAAATGGAATGCTATGCTCGATGGCTTACCCAATACGCAACAACAAGTTCCTTTGAAATCTTACGTTGCACTCTAATAATAAAATAATATTATTTTAAATGGTAGTTAACGCCTAGCCGTTGTAATGGCGGTAATGAACAGAACTAAATAAAAAATGATTATATATTTTTGTCAAATATTTTTACTTTTTTTCAATAAATGTTAGAGGATTAAAAATGCAAATGAATCCAGTTTTTAAGCGTAAACATTCTAATATTCTTTAAAAGGTCAATTAACTTCCTTTTGATTGTGAACCCCTTTTAAATACACTTTTTGACAATTTTGTAAGCTCTATTTTTCAAGATAAACATATTATTTATGATTGGGACATTGAAATTTACCTTGGGTTAATTTTTTGTATTTTTCTGACAATGTTCATTTTTTAATGAATAGTGAAAAACACTGCATTTTACATCAAAACTGCTTTTTCATATAATTTAATTATATGGTTATATTATCTTTTTAATTTGTTTTAAAGTTTAATTAGAATATATTTTTACCATTTAATTAATTGATGGTCATTGGTATTAATTTCACTTTGTAATTAGGCATAAACAAGTGCCAAACTTTTCATAAATATTGTTTCTAAAAAACCCGCTATTTGTTTTGACAACGGGAATTATTTTTTAAATTAATTATTTCAATTTATGTGTTTGGAATTTGGTAAAATGGATTACATATTTGGAATCATAAGGTCAAAATTATGTAATTAAGACTCTTGTGTTTTTGCACTTTATGAATAGTAACGACGGTAATTATCTTTAATTATCTTGATTAAGGAGTAATCAGGTAGATAAAGATAATAAAATAATATCATAATAACAAAAAATGACCACAACATGTGTCCTAAGGCTAATTTTTGTCTCATGTCCAACCATGGTATGCCTTGTTCCAAACTTGGGGGGCCCATAGAATCACTTTTGTGAGAAAGTGACTTTTTATCTTTTTATTTTAAAAGAATGTTAAATGTAACAAAGAATGTATCACCTAAGTAAAATATTTTTAATTTTGTCTACATAAATGATATTTTGGACTATAAATATTCATTGGACAGATAAAAATATTTCCTACATCATAGTATTTTTTTTATAATTTTTAGACATTAAATAAATTAAATTATTTATGACATCATGATGATGCAGCGATGACCTCATTATTTAACGATTTAAATAAAATGGAAAGATAATGTAAAATCTAAGACCTACACATGTCCAAAACCTATTGGATGGGTGGATTTAGAACCCTTATCACCTTATACTCGAAACACATCAATGTGGGACCAATAAAATCCGAAACTCATTTGAAAATAAAGTTGCATTTTATACCTTTCCAAGAGTGCCCCTCCCTCCTCTTATAAAAGGCCCCCACCTCTACCTCTTTACCCACACTTCCAAAGCCTTTGGATCGGACAAACCCTGCCCATTTTGTCTCTCCACATCCCTCTATAACTCCTTGAAGCCTCACTTTGGGCAGAATCTTTTCCAAGGAAGCCTTTGATCTCAAATCAAAGGAAGTTACCCAATTTAAAGGTAATGTCTTCACTTGAGTCCTTTTGTTTTATTTTGCTTCTCCAACCCCCTAAACTCTTTTTATTCATTTCTTTTGTAACAACTCCAGTATAATCAATTTACTAGGATGTTTTTATAAGAAGTATTATAGCTACACTTACACACACCTGCATCTAATGGTTAAAGAACATACTGTTTCCGTGGATGGCGAATTTCTGCCTCCTGAAACGATGATTGTTCAACATTCTTTTAACACCTTAAAAGGTGGCCATTAAGATGTCACTATATTTATATATGATATATAATATGTTTATGTTTTACTTAAGCTTATATATTTTTAATTTATGGAATACCTTTATGGTTTCCATTATGGGTAAACGTGATATCTTCATTTAAGGAAGTGCGGACTACCGCCCCCTCAAAGTGATTTGATTCGTTAATACCATATGTGGTACGTATAAAGGATATATTTAATGATATTATATATGATACCATACTGGAATTAAAATACTATTATTTATCATTATTTTTTAATTCCATTAAATATGAAATAGAAATGGAAGTAGCGTTCATGCGTACGTACGGCTTACCGTCTCCATGAACGGTACATTTCATTTATTATCTCAAAATGTTATATACTATTATAAGTACATATATATAATGGATATATATGTAATATATTACATCTAAATTATGGATATCATTATTGAATTATAACACAAATATATATATCTCTCATTTTGTTTTAATTCCATTAATATGACAAAAAAATGAAAGTAGCGTTCATGCGTACGTACGGCCTACCGTCTCCATGAACGGTGATTTTAATTTATCTCCAAATGCTATGGAATGGTATAAAATGAACATATACTGGATATATATGATATTTAAAACATAAATACTATTCTGGATATTATGTACCTATAACTACATGGAAAATTATTTTCCAACAAGTTCAATTTTTGACTCATGTACCAAACATCGACAAAAACGTCTGATATGAACTAATATTATTAACCAATTATTATAACATTAAAATATTTGATATGAAATGAATAATAATATTTATAGGAGGTCCTTAAGAAATTATAAATTGACCAAAGATTATTATTCAGGAATATAAAGAAACGAACAAGACAAGTTGGACTTGAGGTAAGGGATCGTACTCCTCTCTTTCTTTTTAAGTACACCCTTTTATGTCATTCCTTTTAAGCTCATATTTCTTGTGATTGGGATGTTATTTTATATTAATCTTACTGTAATTTTTATTTTCTTATGATGAGAGACCATATTCTCTCTCATCAATCCATTTTGGAAGTTTTGAGTGGCGCCGTTAGGCTACCGAATTTTCATAAGAGATTTAACCTCTCTCTTTCTTTTTAAGTACTCTCCATTATGTCACTTATTTTAAGATCCTATTTGTTATGTTGGGGGATGTTATTTTATATTACTCCTTCTTTAAACTTTATGTTAATATGATGAGAGACCCTATTTGATCTCATCAATCCATTTTTGTAAGTTTTAAGTGGCGTCGTTAGGCTGCCGAGTTTTCGTAAGGGATTTTTCATCTCACTTTTATTCTCGTGATATTTATGCTACATTTGCCACAATTTCCTTTGAGTGGTGTATGTAATGCCAATTATTATACACTTTGTGTAGTATAATTTCATTTATGGGTATTCACATCTTCATTGTATGACCCTTCTTCCATGGAGTGTATGTTTCGAAAGTTACCCAACTCGGTAAGGGGACCTTTGACCCTCCTCTTTTTAAAAGACTTCTTTTGTTATGTCTTTTAATTCACATAATATTATGTTGGGATATGTTCTTTTATATAATTATTGATGTAAATTTTATGTCCAAATGATGAGATGCCCTTTTTATCTCTCATCAACTCATTTTCTGAATTTTGAAGTGATGTCGTTAGGCTGTCGAATTTTACCAAGGGAACTTTTTAACCCAATTTCGATTTCTTTGGGTTCAACATGTAGTTATTGAATATGTCATCTTTTGAATATGTGTGAATGACCTTTTATTGTTTTACACTTAATATTCACTTATATTGGGTGTATTTATATTTTTCACACATAATTTTGAGATTGAATTATCCTTAATTTAAGGATACCTTCTTTATAAGGGAATTCATCACATTTGACATTTCTATTGAGACTTCATTGTTGTTATGCACCAATTCACTCTTATATGGTGTATATACTGTCCTTTGGAATATTATATCATGAATAAATTTATTCTCATGATATTATAAAGTTCTGACTAAATATTATTCCTCAATTATTGTATTCAAGTGTCTCTAATTTTGGTAAAACCCCTTTAACAAAAATATCTCTTTAAATGTTTTAATTATTTGTTCTTATTAATATCCATGTTTTCAAAATGGTTTTAAGTATTTATTTATATGGATATTAATGGTTTAAAATTTTAAAATCTTCAAGGTGGTATGGGACACTTTGATTCAAAAATATCTTTATTAAATGTTTTAAATGGTTTCTTTTTGAATGGATTCATTATTCCAATATACTAAAATGCTATATTGTGATTGAAATGTGGAAATGTTATGTTTCCTTTATGCATGTTTTATGTGATACGTTTATGTTATGGTTCTTGGGAATTGTTATGAAAACGGGTGGTTCCGTGATAAACTAAGGGCGGGTGAGCCCGATATAGCTCTCCAATGCATTGGGTAACGCGAAGGAGTGAAACGTTAAGGTTTCTCCAAAGAGGTTTAGGGAATATACTCTAGTGGGTATTCCAAATGTAACCAAGAGGGTTACTCCCTACGTAAGAATGTTATGAATTCCTCAAGTTACCTTTTATGTCTTATGATTTCTATGATTTATTCATGATTTGATGAGGTATGTTAAAGTGCCTATGTTTTATGGGTAAAGTATGATTTCATTCTTATGTATATATGAACTCATGTTTCCTTTCCATATTTTTTTTATAACCCTTACTGATCTTTTTATGCTCATCCCAAGTTTTTTTTTGAAATTTTTTTCACAAGTCAAGGGAAAGGTACATGATATGATGATAGTGTCAAGGAAGTGTCAAGAAAGAATCCATGTTTTATTTTAAATATGTTTCCGTTGATGGTAAAAATGAATACTGTCTTTTATGTAACCACTTTGTTTAAATATGGAATGTAATGAAGGTTTCATGATCTAATTCTCTAAAACTATAAACCTGAAAAGATCCTCAATGTTTAATCTTGTAATATCTCAAGATTAAGTAAGGTTTAAGGCTGGGGCCTTATAGATACTTTTTAGAGATTGGTTCCTCTGGCACACCCTTCTCACCAAATTAGGAACCTTCATAAGAGGTGAGAGACACCAAATTTCCTACTTGCCCTCTGGAAACCATCTCAGATAGGAATGATTCATCCACTAGATTCTTGAAACTACGGTCCATGTAGGAGATTAACAACTCCTTGATATCTATATGAAGACCCCTAATTAAAAGATAATTCTTCAATATATCATGTGATGATACCTCCAGAGAAAAGGAAAATAGCTCCTTGAAGTGTTCAACATACGCCTTCACTATCTACTGGACTTGATGAACATTCATGAGATCATACTTTTTCTTCATCTTTACCACCTTAGGTATAAACCATCAGCCAAAAAAGGACTTGAAAACTTCCCATTTCATCCCAAATTTCATCGATAGTGGGGAAAAAAGCTCCCATTCCTCCAAATCTGGAACCTCAAAAAACTACAACAGAATGAACACTAATATCTTCAGGAGTTACTAATGATCTAAAGACACTATCAACTTCCTCAATCCACTTTACTTCCTTTAACATGCCTCAATCACCATGAAGAATATGTAACAACCAAGAATAATCAAGAATTGAGGATTACTCACTAGAAACTTTGGGGATCTTTCAAGGTAGTATATTCTGAACAACATCAAAACGCAAAGCCAAAAAATCAACATCCAATCAAATTATTACCAATAGAACATCTAAAGAAAAAACAACTAACTCCCAAACAAATAATACTCAAGCACAATCAAAATATCTCTTTTCAAAACCTTAGTTTCATTTCAATTTCCGAAATCATCTTCTTTCAAGTCCAATAATCCAACACCAAAATCCATTTTTTTCAGTGAAAAATCCACTTTTAAAAGAAAATACAATTTTACAAAATAATTTTCCATTCCAAACCATTTAAAAAATCAAATAGAATCTTTTGGTTTCAAAACCCCACCCATGTCATCCTATGAACCACCACATATGTGTTCATCCACTTCCACCCACAACATATACACTCATGTGCCAAAATGCACTTTCCATACATAACCTCACATGTGTGAACTTTCATATGGATTACTAAGGGTCACACATCCCTTTTCCTCATCAAAACCCAAGTGTTTACCAAATTTCAATCCAAAACACTTTCCCTTAAAACACATTTTTCTAATCCCGACCCCATTGAAAGAAATAATTTCCATTTCAAATGATGTTTTCTTCATTTTAAAAGATTACCCACCTAATCCAAGACCAAAAAAAGTAGGATTGACACCAAAGGAAACTAAGATAATACAAAACTCATTCCAACCACCAAAATGAGGAAGTAGTAGTTATGCTTAACTCAATAACATAGTAGTGGGACATTTCCCATGTAAGCATCAATAACTAGGTTGAGCTTAAACTATGTACTCAAACTCCACATGCATCACTACTCCATTTGAGATCACAAAATAACATCGGATCACCTCCATTGTCTCCCTAAATCTAAACAAATACATAATACTCAAATCTCGGACTACCAATGGAAATTCGAGGTTCCAAATGAACAAGAGTTTGCAGAGCTCTTCCCGTACCTACCTCCCAAATCACAACAATCCCAATATCCAACTACCTAACACACTAAATATTAAAGGTCCTCCTTTGATACCATTTCTTCATGAACAAATCCAGGATACCATCCAACCCAACACCCGACCCAATCTGAGACATGGCCTGAAGGGCGTACCCGATCCCCACAGGTTGGAAACTAGTGTCAATAATTAATGTAATCACTAAGGGGAATGATTTTATCCCAATAAACATGTTCAAATAAAATAATGGAATTATAATAATAACTAATGATAGCTGAAACACAATAAATATATATAATTATCTGAATACAACAACTAAAAATAAAATAGAAACAAAATAAAAACTGAGACCTAACACACCAACATGGTATCTGTGTGTCCACTTGGTCACCTCTAACCACAAGACCAAACTACTCCAATGATGAGCACACAAAATATAAAACATGGAATTGAAAAACATATTGGGTCTACTAACATCGAAGGGTACAAGTAGGGTGTGAGCTTAACAGCGTAGTGGGAATCCACTACAGAATCCATACATTTCTTTTACCAAAAAATTCCATTAACACTTGTTTGAAATACTTGTATTAAAATAGGTTTTTATCATTTTAATAAACAACACTTCCTTTCCTTTTTAAAATGTTACACACCACATCACCAGTTTTCAAAGATGATTATCATTTTAACAAATCAAACCCAAGATAAAATCCAAAAAAACTATACCAAACCATTCTAAAAAAAGAAACATATAGAATAAACATAAAAATAAATGCATTATAAAGTAAACAACAAAATATAGATAGAAATTTATGGTAATTTCTTAAAAATACCTAGATAAATCCATGGATTTACTTGATTCATAACCACATGTCGGCGTATGGTGAAGGTCCCTATTAAATAACCAACTAGCCGCCCTAAACTAACCAATCGAGAGGCACATACCACCTGTCCTCTCAGATAATTGAGGGGGTACCAACCCATTTAATATGGGTTTATAAACAACCATCACTTGATACTCTAAAAGACGCCCGGGAAACCGTTGGTAATAGTACATTGTGTATGTTGGAGGCCCTTAAACGCTTGACTCTCATTACATGCCATCACTGCACTTGTCTACCCAGAACACTAAAACCACCTACATGATAACCCATATTGGAAATCACTCTATAGGAGTGAATTCATACAACAAGCTATGAAAAATTTACAACCTAGTCATCACGTCATTTGAGTTTCAACCAATTTCTTAAAACATTCCAAGTCACTAACTGATCATTTATATTCCAAAAACAATAACCATTACACAAATACTGTAAGATACCAAAAAATTCTTAAATAATTTCCATTTCCAATTTATTCCTGAAACATTTCCAAAACATTTTCAAAATACTATCAAATATCATTTTCAAGTGTACAATGTTTAATGGTCCTTTAAACTAATTAGAAACCGACCATGTTCCAAAATACCAAATGGTTTGAGTTTTAAAGAAAACACTCAAAATAAATTTAAATCCACGTGAAATTCAAACACACTATTTAGAAATCATAGAGCCATTTTAGAAGGAATTTAATTAGAGATATAAGCGAAATCATTTGAAAGACCATGGTTAATGGATAAAATCATTTTGAATTGTCATTTTCATTTGAATCCCCATTCATGTGTGCACCTAGTGAACCCACAGATGGATCAACATCAAATGACACATTTAAGATCAATAAGAACACCTCACACCATTTTTTAGAAATACTACTTCCCTTTAAACCAACACAATTGAAACATTATTAATAATCATTTAAAACCCTGAGGAACATTTCCAAAACATTTCACCATAAATCATCAAGCCAAAAGAGGAATCTAAATCACATATCATGTTCCATTTATTGTTTCAACAAAGATAATAAATAAAAACATGTCCAAATAATATAACAAGGTCTCAATTTCATGTTTATAAAACAATAGTCCTTTTATCGAACACTTTTTGTGCATACATTTATAGGCATAATAAAATAAACCCTTGGAAAGAAATTTCTTATCAAATTATATCATCATGAAACCACTATAATAAATCAAACCAACATATCATAAGTATGTGAAAAAAAATTAAATTATTTCAAATAAACTAGGAATTATCAAGCATAAATGGAATATTCTGAAAAGGAAAATAATGGAAACACCTACCTTGATGTCATTTGAACATAAAGAAACTCCATGTAAGGGAATAATACACCCCAAAGAATGATCTGCACACCCTAAAATCCAACAAAAATGACCCATACATCAACCCTAGCTTCTAGGGTTCGGAAAAGGTGAAACCCCGCCAAGAGAAACCATGAAATCAAGAGAGGGAAGAGAGGGGAAGAGGAAAGTTAAATATTTTATAAATAAATCATGAATAATCACTAACCTATAGTGAGAAATCCCCCAAAAAGTGTCCCAAAAATAAGCGTAAAGAAGGGAGATCCCTCTAGTCGATGGTTAATAGATATGGATTCAATTGGTATGTGGAATCACATAAATCATATTTTTAAAATAAAATTTATTTAGGCCATAATGGGATGAACATTTTTGTAAACTATTTTCAAACCATGATAATGATACTGGAAACATTCTGTAACTTGCTGGTTTAGGTCGTGCAGTTTGGAAAAACCAAGATCAACTCCCATGACAAAAAAAAATTTGGCCGAAACCCTCAAATTATACCCCAAACACTAGGATATTCTCCCCAAATATCCTTGGAAGATTTAAACACAATTTAGTGACACTGTGGGGGTAAAAAAACTACCCACTAGGCCACTTTCTCCCTAAACCATTCAAAATAACCATGTGCCAGGCTAAAAGCATAGAGAAACCACCAAAATTCAAATACTATTATCATACACTCCACCTAAAAATATACCAAAAGATCTAAAATTGGTAAATAAATAAAAATAAAAGAAACTCATGGTCGAGGTGTGAAAATATTAGTTTTTATTTGAAATTCAGCTAAAATAAAGAACCTTTGCGATTTCATAATTATTTTATTGTTTATATATATCCCCCATAGGAAATTTATTCGGATCTCTATCATTAATGGGTTTGATGAATTAATATTTTGATGTCAAAATTATTCCAAACATCTTCATTATATGAATATAATCACACAAAGTCTCCCCATATCATATAATTGTATTTAATATTTCAATAATGATTGTGAATAAATCTCAAATAAATTTATCATCAAGACTTATTTTATGTTCAAAGGATTCTAATTATATTCTAAAATATTTCTCATTTTTTTCTTTATTTCTATAATAATGAATTTTTATTCTATTTCATATATCATGTGTTATTTTACATCCAAATATAAGAATTAATTCCTTCTTTGAAAATATATAATTTAATATATTTCCATTATTATAATGATTATTTCATTATAATGAATTCATAGAAACTTTTATATCCAATGGTATTAAACTTATTGCAACATATATGATTACAACTAAAAGGAATTCATATAAATAATGAAGCATCATATGCTATAAAATATTGTAATTATAACTATAAATGTTTATAATCCCCAATATATAAATATAATTAAAATTAATTATATTATATTAATGAAATTAATTTTCTTATACATTGAGGAAATATAAAATAGATAAAACTGATAAAAATATATTATTTAATAGATCACTAGAAAACTATGGATGAATAATTTAAATGGGGTAAGAGAATGTGACTATAAATTTTTTAAAAATTTACCTTTATTATATGTCATAGATATAAACATATATATTTTAATCTCATTGTATTATGTAATGAAATATAAAAATATATAACTGTATACTCAAGAATGTATAATTTTTTACTTACATATGGGTGACTTTGTCATTTGAAATGCTTTGGGTTTTAAGATAAGATTTAATTTTCTTGTACAAGGAATTTGACATCCATTTTAGCTTATTTCAATATATTAAAATCTATTTTTATTTAAATAATTCTTCTGATGGTTTACTTTTACACTACCACAAATTTTAAAAGGATACATTCTTTAATTAAAAAATGTAAATTCAAAATTTTCTCTTTATTATAGTTTTTTATTAAAAAATTGAATTCATAATTGAGTTTGAAAGGAGGTATTCCATATTTGGTGAAATTTCAGAGATAACCCCACATCATTGATATTATAGGTGACATGAAATATTTTAATAAAAACATTATTATTATGTTTAATAAACAATTTTAAACCAATTTTCTTCTATAAATACTCTATTTTATAATTTTTTTACAACACATTCCACCCAATCCCTTATATTTTATTCCAATTTCACATTAAAAGATGACCTCAATAAGATATATATGTATATATATATGGAATTTTGAATGATGATTGAGAGTCATTGGAGATAAAAAAATCATTGAATATGGGTATGGTTCTTTGATTTGGATTTCATGCCCTATATTATCCGAGTCAATTACACTATTCATATTTGAAATTAAATTTTTTTCATCATAAATAGATTATCATATATATATAATCTAACATATTGGGGATATAAAATCCTTATGAAAGAAAATGAATTATTCTTACCATTTTTACAAAGATTTTAATACTATATATTCCTTAATTTATATATTTTTCATAATTTTTTCTTGTATTTTTAATAATATTTATTCAAAATAAATCATGTTATATAATTAATATCAAAATTATTATCTCATCGAGAAGAATAAAACAATGTATTGTCTGTATTAATAATGTAGATGAGTCATAATATTAAAAAGGAGAAACATTAAATATAAATAATCTTAAAATCCACTATTATTTTTCATTCTTTATAAAATAAAAAAAATTCATATTAGGGCAATAAAATAATAACCATAATGTTTGGTAATTTTATTATAATCTAAAATTTCAGGGGATTTTTTCAAAAAAATAAAAAAAATACTAATTATTCTAAAAAAACCAATTTTCTATGTAAATGGATGATGATCCATATTAATTAGGTGATATATTAAATTATTTTTATAATGAATATTCTTTGATAAATGGATATGAAATGAAGAAAAAATTGGGTGATGAATATTTTGATGGTGTGTCACCCTCCCCCTTCCCAACCACATAGAAATTTACATATGTTTGGATATATATATATATACTAGTAATAATAATAAAATAATATTATTATTTTCATATTTATTATAGTTTGTAACATTCCAGTGTGACATCAGATTTATGATCCAATTACGATATTGCAATTTCTTCCATGAGATTATCAATTCATGAATAATTTGTGATAAAGAATTATTAAATATTGTTTGATCCTGAGTCCTTCCATGTGAAATTTTATAGTGATTTTATGATTAAATTTAAAATTATAACTATGTGTCCTTTATTGGAAAATATATAGACTATTTTATTCATTTTGTTTCATACATCAAAACATATTTTTTGGGCCACATTAGGAATGTTTCACATACCATATTAATAAATGCTGATGATAATATAGTAAATAATTATTATTAATAAATTAATAACACGTTTCAAATTATTATATTGGAGGAATTAGAAGTAATGGTTCGCATAGATTATGTGAATTGTTTTTATAACATTAATGACATGTAATAATAATGTATGGATGTTTTTCAAATATTATTTAACTTTTTTAATTGTTATTATAACTAATAAGTGAATCATTAAAAAATTAATCATAATTATATTTAAGAAAATATTATGTTGTTGGGAAATAATAGTATCAAAGCAAAGGTATATTATAATGATGTATTATTCCATGATAATTTAATTAGCTATGAAGTAAGAGTTACTAATGTAAAGAATTGCTATATTATAAAATATCTATAGTAATAAATTGTTATAAATGAGAGAAAAGTGGGAACATCATTATAATATTAATTACATACTAATGATATCTTGATGAAGCTAATGTATGATATAAATATATTTTGATGAAATGATATTAAAGTAATCATGTTTAATATATGGAAAATATGGTATATCATTTGAAATTATGTTTGGTATTATTAATAATGACATATGTAAATAAATATTATCATATAAGTTTTTATATTAGTTGATATTGTGTTAATTGTGTTACATAATTACTTATGTGGAGAGTGTTTATTTATAAAAAACATGTTATTTTTTTATCAAATTTAGAAGGTTAAAACTTAAAAGAGTTAACTTGATAATATATATATATATATATATATATAATTATAATAATTATTGAAATAAATAAATATTGATTAAGAAGTTAAAATATTAAAGCATAATAAGGAATATAATATTCATAATCTATTAAAATATTGAAACTATTAGTTTAATAAAGATAAATAGATGTCATATATAATTTAATGTATATAAAAAATAAAGTTATTATATTTTTTTGTTACTTATAACTTTGAAAAAGGCAATGAGGAATGACTATATTAATTTCACAAACATAATTGGTTTAATACTTAATGTAAAAGTTTAGTTTAATTTTGGGGATTAAAAAAATATTAATTTCATACGTTTAAACCATTTACAAATTGGTCGATGTAAGGGTCCATATTTCAAGATCCCTCTCTCATTGAATCCCTAGGGATTTGCGGTGACAAGAGGGAGTTTAGAGGTGTTTTAGAGGATATAGAGGAGTGGGTTTTATTATAATTATAATTTATTTAAATGTTTAATTACCTGTATATAGGACCCCCTCCGTGTAAAATGGTAAACTCGTCTATCCTTGTGCAAAGCCTTTATACATAAGGGTAAGATAGTATTGATTAGTTTTATGGGGGTAAATCTCAACTTTATCAGGGTTGTTCTAGTTTTATGTAATGATATTCTTTATTTTATCCATTTTTTAAGTTAAATCCATTTTTTAAGGGTATATCCAATATTAAATGATGTTACATGTTCCAGGGTCTTCACATCATAGTCCTTACAATATTCAAAAAATTGTATGTGTAAAGCTCATGTAATGATGGATCTCACATTAGGGTAGATCATGCCTCTAGTTTAGTTTCCTAGGGAATTTATATCTTCATTTTTGTGTGGTTTGATCGTGTTTTCTTTGTATGGGGGGACCCCATGGTCATTGAAATAGTATAGGTGGATTTTTTGTGATCTTTTTGTATAAAGGGTCCACCTATGAATAATCGGTACATGGAACGCATCTATATAACTCTTTTTTAAGGGTGTAGAAGCATGTAGGTGAGGAGACACTAGGTGAGGTTCTTATTGAGTCCCAATATTTTAAATGTGTAGAATGACACACCCTTCTTATTAGACATAGTTCTTTTGAGGGCCAACTAGTGGGAAACATCCAAATGGAAATCCTCTAGGGAGCCTATTTTATTGGGTGTGTTAGTGAGTCTAGGTGGTCATCGAGGAGAAGTTGATTTTCATTAAAGGGGTTCAAAATAGTGAATAAGTGCTCAATATGTCATAGTTCTTGAGAGTGGTCGGCTGAAATGAAGATGGACATTGTAAAATTTCATGATGGGAGGATGTGGAGGCTATCTCGTGGATAAAACTTCATGCACCATGCCACATTTATTTTCATGGTTATTCTTACGGTGGTTTATTTATTTTTCAAAGTGAGTAGATATTTTGAGATTCAAAAGTCATAAAAATTAAATCACCCTTTGACCAATGTCACCATATGCATAGTATGATTCATTATTTCTTCATGGTTTCCATTGAGGGTTCATTAATAAATTTAAGGTTTTATTCTTCCTAGTTTTATTTTTCTTCACTTCCTTTAAACCCTAGTCAATCCCTTGACCACAAACCACTCTTCATCCTCTTCTCTTAAGATCCTATACCTTTTTTGGGAATATTGACCTAGACCGTGTGTGTTGTCCTACACTCTATAGCTATTTTTTCTGCATCATTAATCTCATATCGTATTTATCTTGCATTTTCATTATATTTTCCTCCCTTTTCATCAATTGAATCCATATATTTCCTATTTTTTAATCCTTTTATACAACTCAACTATGGGGCTAGTATTGGTTCCCTCAGGTTGATTCAACATATGAACCTTGTTGGGGGAACTAATAACCCCTATAAATGTCTCTTTGATGTAATGGTATCCATCAATATCTTTTGGATTGGATAATTCATTTTCATCTCTAGCTATAGAAACCCTATTTGATGATCGAGATATTCCTATAAAAGTTCTACCATTCATGTTGTTCAGAGATAACTTCAAGCCTTGTCTTCATATCCTGGAGAAGAAGAACCAATCCAAAAGTAATTCTTCAATGGATATCTGGTTCACTCTTGGTTTAAGGATCCTTCTAAGTGTGTAATTATTATTCCAAAACCAATAATGACATCAAATCAGAGTTTTAAAGAAGGTATTATAAGTCAGGGTAAGCTTATAGAACATTTTTCATCTTTCTAATTGGTTCATGATTTAGTTTTTAATCTTCTTATATTTATAATGTGCACTTTCATACTACTGGGTGTCTATTCATATATTTTTTACTTTGATAATTAATAAATCACATGAGTAGGTTGATGTTCTTTCTATGAATATAGGACCCAAAGGATTAAATAACATTATATTTGGTGTTCTTTTCTTATTTCTTTCTCCATTTTTTTATTTATGGTTTTCTTTTATTTGTCTTATTTTATCTCATATTAATTCCCCCCTTCTACACCACTTCCTATGTATTTAATCACAATCACAAAAATTCTCATTTCTATTTCAAATACTTTATGAAACCAAACACTTTTTTGGGGGTCCTATGTAATGGCCCGGACCTCTCCGGTCCACTACTTTGTGGAATTTTGGTGTTGGAGTTGTTCCGGGAGGCCAAGGGGACTTATTCCCAACACTTTTCCAATTTTCCAGTTCTGTGAACAGTGTTTCCAGTTTTATGAACAGTAACAGATCGGTCTCACCGATCGGTCTGACAGATTGGTCTCACCGATCAGTTTCACAGATTGGTGTGACAGATCGGTTTCACAGATCGGTCTGACAGATCGGTTTCATAGATCGGTCTCACCGATCGGTCTCACCGATCGGTCTCACCGATCGGTCTCACCGATCGGTCTGACAGATCAGTCTCACCGATCAGTTTCACAGATCGGTCTCACCGATCAGTTTCACAGATCGGTGTGACAGATCAGTTTCACAGATCGGTCTGACAGATCGGTTTCACAGATCGGTGTGACAGATCGGTTTTACAGATCAGTGTGATAGATCGGTTTCACAGATCGGTCTGACAGATCGATTTCACAGATCGGTCTGACAGATCGGTTTCACAGATCGGTGTGACAGATCAGTTTCACAGATCGGTCTGACAGATTGGTTTCACAGATCGGTCTGACAGATCGGTTTCACAGATCGGTGTGACAGATCAGTTTCACAGACCGGTTTCACAGATCGGCTTCACAGATCGGTGTGACAGATTAGTTTCATAGATCGGTTTCACATATTGGTGTGACAGATCAGTTTCACAGATCGGTTTCACAGATCGGTTTCACAAATCGGTTTCACAAATCGGTTTCACAGATCGGTTTCATGTACAGTAACAGTGGGTGAACAGTGTTTCCAGACTCCTACAGTTTTGCCCCTTTTGACGTTTCCTTTGACGTAAAATACATTTAAAGCCTTATTTTAAGGGCTCTTAAGGCCGTTTAAAATGCCATAAATCCTATATTAATTATTCCTAAGGCTTGGAATGTTTTACTTGGTCAACCGCGTGGTTTAATGCGATCCGTTTTTAATGGAGAATTAATCGGATCTTAAACCGTCGCCCCATTAAATCTTAAAAAGGGACGAGATATCATTCTTCCTTGTTATTTCCCTTTTTTCTCGATTAGGAGGCACTAGAACCTTTCAATCCTTTCCGTAGGAGTTGCACAATCAATCTTTACTCCTAGGATTGGTTCTGCTCTGTTTTGGATGCAACTGAGCCGTGTCGATCAATCTTCGATATAAGGTATGTTGTATCATCGTTCTTTTGGGGTTCATATTCTCCTATCCTCTTTTCCATAATTATACCATGTATTCTCGAAGATTCTAATGGGTTTTCTTGGGGTTGGTTGGTACTGTCGTATCGCAGCATCCTCCGGTGGATGCAGTTGTCACGAGGGGAGGATCATGACCTGTTGTGTGGATAAAGAACGTGAGGAACTGTTTGAGGTAGGGGATTCATGGCTTCTCTAATTGTATATGTGCAATCGTAGAATTAGAATGATTTATCCCTTTGGATCACAATGAAATTGACCTAATTAAATACTTGAAACGGATTAAGAGAATTGGTTGATCGCATGTTGTTTCTTTATACCATGATAACGGTTGCCTCATGTTGTGCTAGATAGAATGTTATCTATGGTTTCTTTGACTTGTTGTTCGTTCATGATAGAAATTGATAATGAATGTAAAGCCGGAATTAATTGTTAATTAATTGGCTAAATATAAAGAGGCATGTAAATTAATCTGGTTTTTGTCGTTGTTGTATTTGTTCTAATTTGAGGATAATCAAATTAGGGAAGTAAGCATGGTTATTTGTTTGTGATAGCTTGCCGATTAGGTATCCATGATTGGAACCTATGAATAAAAAATCTGCCAATTCAATATGGATTAGAGAACAGATTATGTGGGAATTTCTAAAAGGGTTCTGAGTTACCTTCTTGCTTGTAAGGCTGAATGCCTTGTGGTTTGGAGCTCTGAGTGCTCATTTTTGTATGAAGGCTAAATGCCTTGTTAAAGGGCCGAGAGCCCATTTTGTGATCTTTGATTTCCTGCTGCTTGTGATTTGATGTGAGCCTGGATGGCTGTTGTGATATGTGGAGGTATGGGGACTTGTGGTTGTGGCAGCGGATGACGCCTAGTGTGGCGAGATGCATCAGTTTATGCATGTGGGTGTCGGGGAGGACACCAGGGGTGATGGAATGGGATGGATGTGGTTGCTGGTTTCTTGCGGTTTTCTTGAATGTTAATCTACTTTTCTTTTCCCCACTGCTCAAGGCAGTTGGTCTTGCTACCCTTCTTCCGAAGGAGGCGATGACGCGCGGGGTATGCCACGTGCTTTCTGTGTTTAGCCTCTCGAGGGAGAAGGGGTATATGCTCTTTCTATAGGCGGAAAAGACTCGACAGGTAGTATATCTACTCATCGTGTTGAGCCTCCTTTGTATTTAGAAGCATAGGATGTTTTTCTAGAATTCCTGGGAATGTGGAAAAGTAATTCTGTAATGAATGTTTGATTAAATGCTGAAAATCCATAGGGATGGAGATGCTGGAATTTAAAGGTGATGTGAATCTTAAAAAGGAGCAGTTGTTTTTGAATGTGATGCCAATTCAGTTTAATGTGGAATTGTTCATTCTTAATTAATGTTTAAAGAATTAATTAATGTACAGTGGAACTGATAAAATGAGAATGAAGTAATCTAATAAATCTCTTCAAATGTTTGTGTGCTTATAGGATACCTAGTCTTAGAAGTAGCAGCCTGGAGTCTGAGAGACGTTAGCTGTAGTTGTATCTAAGACTAGGTAATGCCCATAGTGTGGATGTGAGTTAATTATATATTCTGTACTTTTTGTGTTTCTATACGCTACTCCACCCTGTCGGTAAGGTAAATTGACACCCCCGGGATTCTGAGCCCTGGGGGGGTGTTTTCCCCAACATTCTGATGGGAGGTTGAATGGTTGACTACCCCCTTTGGCCCTGCTCTCTTCTCTTGGTAGATACTTGTGCCATGAGGCACAGCGGTTAGTTACCCCATATATGTGTGTAGAGGGTTGTAATGGCTTGTGGTTATTCACACGCATATATTCTGGATATAGTATCCTATGGACTACTATAGGTGTAACGTGTATAGGCTATGATGGCTTGAGGATCCTTACTCGGCGTATGGGCTGTAATGGCTTGAGGTATTATACCCGACGTATGATACACGTTATGCGAGCTGTGGTGGCTCCTGGAAATTACCTGGTTACTTTTGGTTGTGAGGACGGTGTGGTGCTTCGCCCAGGTGTCTACGGGCAAGCCTATGTGGTGCACGAGGTGCAGATTCTGGAGCTTAGCCCAGGTGTCTGCGGGCAAGCCTTTGGATAGAGATTAACAGGACGTATGTCATTGGGGAAAAGCGGAAAACCAGTGTGGAAGTAGTAGCGGGGTACCATTGATATTCTTTACTATATGCTATATTCTTGTATGCGTTACTTGGTGAGAGTAGCCATGGTGAGGTTGGGAACATAGTATACCTGTTTAGGTGACGAGTTAGTTTCACTTGTTGTTCACTGGGCTTTAGCATGCTTTCTTTACCTTTGCATGAGAGGCTTGGGGAGGATCCTACTGAGTATACTATTATACTCACCCTATGTACATATAAACTGTTTTTCAGGTCACTTGGAGCAAGTTGGAGATCAGGCGGGTTACTACTAGCTTGTGGTTGGAGGAGGAGCTGTTCGGGCTCGTGGTCGCTGTCGTTTTTCTTTCTTTTGGGTACTTTTAGTTTTCCCTTTCAGTTGTAGTACTTTTGCATGACATTTCATATATGTACTTGGTTTCCTTTTATATCTCAGTTCTAAGTTGGAGTTGATTGGAGTCTATTCTATCTCTCTCTTCTACATGTGTTCTCTTAGAGGGTAATGCCTCCCATTTGTATGTTATTATACCCTCGGTGCTAGTCGCCAACCCGGGGCCTACTGGAGGCGGGACTCGGGGGTCATTATCTTCCTTTTCACATTGCCGGCCCAGGAGGGGTACACTTTGTGGGGAGGGGGTCGTGACAGAGTGGTATCAGAGGTCTGGTTGAGGGATATGATGGAGTTTGGAGTTAGGCACAGGTGAGGATGCATGGGATGGTAGGGAAACGGTGCCATTCATGTTTAGCAAGTGGGGTAAACACTGGAGACCGGCAGAGACATAGGTGTTCAGGGACCCCTATGATCTGTTGCACGGACCTTTAAGTTTACGATGGCTACTAAACAAAGTGATACTGGTTACAGGGTAGAGACCTAGGAAAGGATCATGCATCATTATTCTTTGCGCCTGTGTTTGAATGGGTAGACCTTGGGATAGGTAACCTAAAATTAATAAAACAAAATAATTAATTAATTAATGTTGAGTCTTCCATATTCCAGGCATAGGAGCTCTAACGGTTGTTATTTTACAGGTATGGATCTAGGTCGACATCCTCTTCAGGTTTGGGCAGAAGGTGCCCAGCAGGTTGTTCCAGCAGATCGCCGCCAGGTAGAGGTTGACGGCGATGACACTTGGAGGAAGACACTCCGAGAGTTTCAGCACCAGAGTCTACAGAAGTACGAGGGCTCCGTTTCAGATGCAATCACAGAAGACTGGTTGGAGGAGGTCGAGATAGGCTTCAGTTCAATTCGTGCTCGGAAGGAACACTGGGTGTCCTTGGTTGTGACGATGTTGCGTGGAGTAGCGAGACAGTGGTGGTTCTTGTTCCTCGAGGATCGTGAGGAGTCAACGATCTCATGGGAGGATTTTCGAGACAGGTTTAGAGTCGAGTTTCTTTATTCGAATGCGAAGGCGTCCAGTCGCCAGGAGCTTCTTACCCTTCGACAGGGGAGCTCCAGTGTTCGAGAGTTTGGAATTCGTTTCAGGAACCTTCTACGATATGCTTCAGACCTGTTACCAGATGAGGAGGCCATGGCGAGGCATTTCGAGGAGGCTTTGCGTCCAGAGATCCAGCGCCAGGTCACCCAATTTATGCTGAAGACATATCTTGAGGTGTTGGTGAGGGCAGAGGTTGTTGAGAGGACTTTGGCTAGGACCGTATCGTCACGAGAGGGGAATCATCATGATTCCTCACGAAGTAGAGCTTTGGTCCAAGGTTCCCGGTTTTCAGGACAGAAGAGTTTCTGTTCACCTGGGGGTAGGTCCCAGCCCTTCCCATCTCGTTTCTATGGAGGCAGCAACTCTCAGGCCTATGCCAATGGATCAGGCGCTTGTTTTTCTTGTGGTGGTCGTGGTCATCAGCAGTGGGAGTGCCCAACTTTTCAGAGCAGTCATCGTGCACCAGGCGCTCCACTCCAGGTTCCTTCGTTGAGGCAGTTCCAGCCGAGGCAGCAGCAGCAGGTTGCACCAGTTTTAGATCACCAGAGGGTAGATGGAGCAGGCAGGGGACAGCCCCACGACGCTCCCCGTCCTCAGAGTGTAGAGCTCGGCCGTGGTGGTGGTCGTCATCAGGGTCAGAGAGGTCATGGAGGTGGTTGTGGTCAGCTTCATGCTCTAGCGTTGCCAGCTCCAGGCGATCCAGACGTCATTTGAGGTACCCTTTGCTTGTTTTCTACCTTGGTGTATGCCTTTTTTGATTCAGGGGCAACACACTCCTTTATATCCCCTACCCTTGTCCATGCTTTGGGACTTGAGGTAGAGAGGCTTCCAGTGCCCTTGGCGTTGACTATGCCAGTTGGAGGTCGAGCTAGCTTGTTTGAAGTATGTAGAGACTGTGAGCTAGTGTTGGGGCAGCACCGCTCTTGGGGATATTTCCTATGTTTATGAATACAACCATATGATGTCATCCTCGGCATGGATTGGTTGTATTCGGTGCAGGCTATTGTGGATTGAAACAGGAAGAAGGTCATTTTCTTTGATGAAGATGGAGAGGAAGTGGTGTTTGTTGGTGAGAGAGATCCTCGAATGAATCATAGACGAGTTTCATCCTTATCATCCATGATGGCTGGGATGATGCTGAGTTCTTCAGAGGTTCAACAGTTGGCGTTTCCTAGGGTCGTAGAGGAGTACCCTAATGTCTTTCCAAGAGAGGTTGTATCCTTACCCCCTCGATGAGAGATTGAGTTTGGGATCGAGCTATAGCCAGGAGCGTCCCCTATCTCTATGTCTCCGTATAGGATGGCCCCTTCTGAGTTACGAGAGCTACGTATTCAGCTTGATGGTCTGTTGCAGTGTGGTTTTGTTCGGCCAAGCGTGTCACCGTGGGGTGCACCAGTTTTGTTTGTGAAAAAGGCTGACGGTAGTTTGCGGTTGTCTGTCGATTATTATCGATTAAACAAAGTGACAATAAAGAATCGCTATCCTCTTCCACAGATTTATGACCTATTCGATCAACTTAAGGGTGCAAGTTGGTTCTCAAAGATCGACTTGCGGTCAGGATATCATCAGATGCGTGTAAAGTATGAGGATATCCCGAAGACTGCTTTCCGTTGTCGTCATGGGAATTATGAGTTTGTTGTAATGCCATTCGGTGTGATGAATGCTCCAGCTGTTTTCATGGGGTTGATGAATGCTGTGTTCCGTGAATTCCTGGACAAGTTTGTTGTGGTTTTCATCGATTACATCCTTGTGTAATCGACATCTGAAGAAGAGCATGCAGAGCATCTACGAGCCGTTTTGGGAGTTCTTCGCCAACATCAGTTGTTTGGTAAGTTGTCCAAGTGTGAGTTTTGGGCTCGAGAAGTTCGTTTCTTGGGGCATGTTGTGTCCCAAAAGGGAGTAGCTGTGGATCCTTCGAAGATAGAAGCAGTGGTGTCATGGGTATCCCCCAAGACCGTGTCAGAGGTGCGAAGTTTCCTTGGTCTCACAGGCTATTATAGGAGGTTTTTAGCCAATTTCTCCAGAGTTACGACTCCTCTGACAGCTTTGACCAAGAAGGATCAAGCGTTCATATGGACTGATCAGTGTCAGGAAGCTTTAAAATATCTAAAGGAGAAGTTGGTAAGTGCTCCAGTCCTTTGTCTTCTAGCGGAGGGAGTCCAGTTTGATGTTTTCTGTGATGCTTCACATCTGGGGCTAGGCTGTGTTCTCATGCAGCAAAGGTCAGTTGTTTCTTATGGGTCCCGACAATTGCGTCCCCATGAACGCAACTATGCCACCCATGATCTTGAGTTGGGAGCCGTGGTGTTTGCTCTGAAGTTTTGGAGACATTACCTCATTGGTGAGCACTTTGTGGTTTTCACCGATCATAAGAGTTTGAGGTATGTTTTCTCCCAACGTGACTTGAACTTGAGGCAACGTCGGTGGATGGAGTTCTTGCAGGAATACGACTTTGAAATATCGTATACACCTGGAAAAGGGAACGTTGTAGCTGATGCACTAAGCCGAAAGTCACGTAATGATGTTGTGCATGAATCTGGTGATTCTTGGAGAGTAATGGAGGAACTGTCAGCATTACATCTTGATATGGGAGAAGTTGGGGGGTAGAGGTTGTCTTTTCCAGATGACGGTGCAGTCATCCCTGATGCAGAAGGTGGAAGAGTATCAGTTGGGTGATCTAGAGGTGGAAGTTTGGAGAGATAGAGTTGTTTGTGGGGAGGCCCCTGATGGTTGGTCGGATAATGAACAACACCGAGTGTTATATCATGGAAGGCTGTTTGTTCCCTTGGCGATGCGCGAGACGGTTCTCCGAGAGTTCCATAGTTCACCCTTGGCAGTACATCCTGGTGTGACGAAGATGTACCGATCCTTAAGGAGTCAGTTCTGGTGGCCTGGGCTGAAACGTATGGTTGCAGAGTGTGTGTCTCGATGTTTAGTCTGCCAGAAGGTGAAGGTCGAACACCGTGTTCCTGGTGGTCTTCTCCAACACATAAAGATTTCTCAGTGGAAGTGGGAGGACATCTCAATGGACTTTGTTACAGGTTTACCTCGAGCTCCGGGAGGACATGATGCTATATGGATGGTAGTGGATCGTTTAACTAAATCGGCCCACTTCATAGCAATCAAGGAGTCGAGCTCAGTGGAGGTTTTATCGAGGCAGTATCTGGAGGAGGTGGTGAGGCTTCACGGAGTTCCTAAGACGATCATTTCTGATCGAGATCCTCATTTTACCTCTAGGGTGTGGAGAGGTCTCCAGTATGCTTTTGGCTCTCAACTCTGCCTTATCACTGCTTTTCATCCTCAAACGGATGGTCAGAGAGAGCGAACCATCCAGACTCTTGAAGACATGCTGCGCTCTTGTGTTCTTGATTTTGGAGGTTCATGGGTGAAGCACTTACCCTTGGTAGAGTTCGCTTACAATAATAGTTTTCACTCTACCATCGGTATGGCACCGTTTGAAGCCTTGTATGGCCGGCCATGCCGTTCTCCGTTGTGCTGGACTGGGGTCGGAGAGTCAGCAATTCTCGGACCAGAACTAGTGCAGAATACAACAGAGATGGTTCAGGTGATTCATGAGAGGATGAAGACAGCACAGGATCGTCAGAAATCATATGCTGATCAAAGAAGAAGACCGTTAGAGTTTAATGTTGGGGGCCATGTGTTTCTAAAGGTGACTCCCCGTCGTGGGCAGCGAAGGTTTGGTCGTGGAAGTAAGCTTTCTCCCCGGTTTGTTGGGCCTTTCGAGGTGTTAGCTCGTGTTGGAGCTGTGGCGTATCGAGTAGCACTTCCCCCTCATATGAGTCGGATACATGATGTTTTCCATGTATCACAGCTCCGTCGTTATCTTCATGATGAATCTCATGTTATCGATTGGGGAGAGATCAATATTGACGATGATGCAACCTTCGAGGAACGACCTGTGGAGATCCAAGACCGCAAGGAGAAAGTGTTGTGTGGGCGTTCTATCCCCTTAGTTCGTGTCTTGTGGCGACACGGTGGCATGGAGGAGAGTACCTGGGAGCGTGAGTCACAGATACGTTCTCAGTACCCAGAGTTGTTTAATGTTTAACTCCTTTCATGTAATGATGTTTCCTCTCTGGTTAGACCTTTCATGTTTTATTTATGTACCTTTGATGTGATGTTGTGAATGAATTGTTTGGGTATGGATTGTTTGTTCCCGGATTTCATAGTTTGTTCCATCTTTCGAACAACTCATGGTGGTTTTTCCCTGAGAGGTATCTTATGGGGTGGTTGTTCGGACCCCTCTTCTCTTCTGGGTTGGTTTTTAATTCTCAAGGATGAGAATGTTTTGAGAGGTATCTAATGTAATGGCCCGGACCTCTCCGGTCCACTACTTTGTGGAATTTTGGTGTTGGAGGTGTTCCGGGAGGCCAAGGGGACTTATTCCCAACACTTTGCCAATTTTCCAGTTCTGTGAACAGTGTTTCCAGTTTTATGAACAGTAACAGATCGGTCTCACTGATCGGTATGACAGATCGGTCTCACCGATCGGTCTGACAGATCAGTCTCACCGATCAGTTTCACAGATCGGTGTGATAGATCGGTTTCACAGATCGGTCAGACAGATCGGTTTCACAGATCGGTCTGACAGATCGGTGTGACAGATCGGTTTCACAGATCGGTCTGACAGATCGGTTTCACAGATCGGTGTGACAGATCGGTTTCACAGATCGGTGTGATAGATCGGTTTCACAGATCGGTCTGACAGATCGGTTTTACAGATCGGTCTGACAGACCTGTTTCACAGATCGGTGTGACAGATCGGTTTCACAGATCGGTCTGACAGATCGGTTTCACAGATCGGTCTGACAGATCGGTTTCACAGATCGGTGTGACAGATCAGTTTCACAGATCGGTTTCACAGATCGGTGTGACAGATCAGTTTCACAGATTGGTTTTACAGATCGGTGTGACAGATCAGTTTCATAGATCGGTTTCACAGATCGGTTTCACAGATCGGTTTCATGTACAGTAACAGTGGGTAAACAGTGTTTACAGACTCCTACAGTTTTTCCCCTTTTGACGTTTCCTTTGACGTAAAATACATTTAAAGCCTTATTTTAAGGGCTCTTAAGTCCGTTTAAAATGCCATAAATCCTATATTAATTATTCCTAAGGCTTGGAATGTTTTACTTGGTCAACCGCGTGGGTTAATGCGATCCGTTTTTAATGGATAATTAACCGGATCTTAAACCGTCGCCCCATTAAATCTTAAAAAGGGACGAGATATCATTCTTCCTTGTTCTTTCCCTTTGTTCTCGATTAGGAGGCACTAGAACCTTTCAATCCTTTCTGTAAGAGTTTCATAATCAATCTTTACTCCTAGGATTGGTTCTGCTCTGTTTTGGATGCAACTGAGCTGTGTCGATCAATCTTCGATATAAGGTATGTTGTATCATCATTATTTTGGGGTTCATCTTCTCCTATCCTCTTTTCCATAATTATACCATGTATTCTCCAAGATTCTAATGGGTTTTCTTGGGGTTGGTTGGTACTGTCGTACCGCAGCATCCTCCGGTGGATGCAGTTGTCACGAGGGGAGGATCGTGACCTGTTGTGTGGATAAAGAACGTGAGGAAATGTTTGAGGTAGGGGATTCATGGCTTCTCTAATTGTATATGTGCAATCGTAGAATTAGCATGATTTATCCCTTTGGATCACAATGAAATTGACCTAATTAAATACTTGAACCGGATTAAGAGAATTGGTTGATCGCATGTTGTTTCTTTATACCGTGATAACAGTTGCCTCATGTTATGCTAGATAGAATGTTATCTATGTTTTCTTTGACTTGTTGTTCGTTCATGATAGAAATTGATAATGAACGTAAAGCCGGAATTAATTGTTAATTAATTGGCTAAAGATAAAGAGGCATGTAAATTAATCTGGTTTTGCCGTTGTTGTAGTTGTTCTAATTTGAGGATAATCAAATTAGGGAAGTAAGCATGGTTATTTGTTTGTGATAGCTTGCTGATTAGGTATCCATGATTGGAACCTATGAATAAAAAATCTTCCAATTCAATATGGATTAGAGAACAGATTATGTGGGAATTTCTAAAAGGGTTCTGAGTTACCCGCTTGCTTGTAAGGCTGAATGCCTTGTGGTTTGGAGCTCTGAGTGCTCATTTTTGTATGAAGGCTAAATGCCTTGTTAAAGGGCCGAGAGCCCATTTTGTGATCTTTGATTTCCTGCTGCTTGTGATTTGATGTGAGCCTGGATGGCTGTTGTGATATGTGGAGGTATGGGGACTTGTGGTTGTGGCAGCGGATGACGCCTAGTGTGGCGAGATGCATCAGTTTATGCATGTGGGTGTCAGGGAGGACACTAGGGGTGATGGAATGGGATGGATGTGGTTGCTGGTTGCTTGCGGTTTTCTTGAATGTTAATCTACTTTTCTTTTCCCCACTGCTCAAGGCAGCTGGTCTTGCTACCCTTCTTCCGAAGGAGGCGAAGATGCGCGGGGTATGCCACGTGCTTTCCGTGTTTAGCCTCTCGAGGGAGAAGGGGTATATGCTCTTTCTATAGGCGGCAAAGACTCGACGGGTAGTATATCTACTCACCGTGTTGAGCCTCCTTTGTGTTTAGAAGCATAGGATGTTTTTCTAGAATGCCTGGGAATGTGGAAAAGTAATTCTGTAATGAATGTTTGATTAAATGCTGAAAATTCACGGGGATGGAGATGTTGGAATTTAAAGGTGATGTGAATCTTAAAAAGGAGCAGTTGTTTTTTAATGTGATGCCAATTCAGTTTAATGTGGAATTGTTCATTCTTAATTAATGTTTAAAGAATTAATTAATGTACAGTGGAACTAATAAAATGAGAACGGAGTAATCTAATAAATCTCTTCAAATGTTTGTGTGCTTATAGGATACCTAGTCTTAGAAGTAGCAGCCTGGAGTCTGAGAGACGTTAGTTGCAGTTGTATCTAAGACTAGGTAATGCCCATAGTGTGGATGTGAGTTACTTATATATTCTGTACTTTTTGTGTTTCTATACGCTACTCCACCCTGTCGGTAAGGGCAACTGACACCCCGGGGATTCTGAGCCCTGGGGGGTGTTTTCCCCAACATTCTGATGGGAGGTTGAATGGATGACTACCCCCTTTGGCCCCGCTCTCTTCTCTTGGTAGATACTTGTGCCATGAGGCACAGCGGTTAGTTACCCCATATATGTGTGTAGAGGGCTGTAATGGCTTGTGGTTATTCACACGCATATATTCTGGATATAGTATCCTATGGACTACTATAGGTGTAACGTGTATAGGCTATGATGGCTTGAGGATCCTTACTCAGCGTATGGGCTGTAATGGATTGAGGTATTATACCCGACGTATGATACACGTTATGCGAGCTGTGGTGGCTCCCGGAAATTACCTGGTTACTTTTGGTTGTGAGGACGGTGTGGTGCTTCGCCCAGGTGTCTGCGGGCAAGCCTATGTGGTGCACGAGGTGCAAATTGCGGAGCTTAGCCCAGGTGTCTGCGGGCAAGCCTTTGGAGAGAGATGCACAGGACGTATGTCGTTGGGGAAAAGCGGCAAACCAGTGGGTAAGTAGTAGCGGGGTAACCTTGTTATTCTTTACTATATGCTATATTCTTGTATGCGTTACTTGGTGAGAGTAGCCATGGTGAGGTTGGGAACATAGTATACCTATTTAGGTGACGAGTTAGTTTCACTTGTTGTTCACTGGGCTTTAGCATGCTTTCTTTACCTTTGCATGAGAGGCTTGGGGAGGATCCTACTGAGTATACTGTTATACTCACCCTATGTACATATAAACTATTTTTCAGTTCACTTGGAGCAAGTTGGAGATCAAGCGGGTTATTACTAGCTTGTGGTTGGAGGAGGAGTTGTTCGGGCTCGTGGTCGCTGCCGTTTTTCTTTCTTTTGGGTACTTTTAGTTTTCCCTTTCAGTTGTAGTACTTTTGCATGACATTTCATATATGTACTTGGTTTCCTTTTATATCTCAGTTCTAAGTTGGAGTTGATTGGAGTCTATTCTATCTCTCTCTTCTACATGTGTTCTCTTAGAGGGTAATGCCTCCAATTTGTATGTTATTATACCCTCGGTGCTAGTCTCCAACCCGGGGCCTACTGGAGGCGGGACTCAGGGGTCATTATCTCCCTTTTCACATTGCCGGCCCAGGAGGGGTACACTTTGTGGGGAGGGGGTCGTGACATCCTAGGTCAATTTTTGGGGTCTTACCTTTCAATGTATCCCCCAATATGAATCATACTTATAAATTTCAATGAATTACAATCAATTTAGTCTTAATATATAGAATAAAATTTCATATAAAATATTACCAAAATCTTAAGTGTAGTGCTCAAAAAATTCTTTTAAAACTCATAATTTTAACCATAAAAAGAATATTTAATTTAGAAATGAATTTATAAAAGTTTTTTTCAAGGAAAATATAATCTTTTAAGAATTATTCTTCATAAATGAAAACATATTAATATACTACTCATATCAGTTGGAAATAATATTTCCAATTCCTAATATACCTTAAATTTTAGTATTTTAAACCTATCATATAATTTTAGTAAAGTAAATTAAGCATCTCATCATATAAAAATAATTTAGCACAAGTATGAAATTTTATCATATTTATTAAAATAAATAAATCCGACTATGAAAATGAATCAGGAACACACAATGGGAACCAAAATTCAATTATATAATTTTAATCGTTTAGAATTCTTAAGAAGACATTAAGAAAAAACATAAACATTAACAAATCCATTTTAATCATACAAATCAAGGGAACTCAACTACTACACCATGAAATTTTCTTCATTGGGTGGCCCTGACTCACTTGTATGTTTTTGAAACGTATCATAAAAATAACACATTTAGGTTAAAGAAGTATCCCCTATAGTCATATTATTTAATAGATAACATGTTTTACCTACAAAAAAAATCTAAAATCTCAGTAGTATGAAATTAATTCAAATTCATTTAATTAAATTCATTTTTATTCTCAAAAATACCCCGTTAAATCAAAAGTGAAAAAAATTATGATACACCTCTTTTAGGTCTCTTCCTTATAAGAATAAAAACCTCACCTAGACATTTAGTATATTAAGAGTCCTTGAATCAGACCATGAGTTCCCTTACAATCTCATGTCTTTGTCGGTCACCATAGACTATTTCATATATTAAGCTCAACTGGTACCATTTATTTACCAACCCATTCAATCCTCACTATGTCTAACTTATTCTCTAACCTATATCTCAACAATTGTCTCTAATACCACTCTATTACAACCCACCCTATCAGTACACCTCCTGGTCCAAAAAAATAAGAGTGACCCCCAAATCCCTCCCCTAATAGACCTCGGGTTGGTGACTAGCATCTAGGGTATAAAACACACACTATGACGAATTACCCTCATAATATTAGTTAAGGAAAATATATAAGAGTGGAAATACATATCAACACTATGTCATATAAATTATACTGACATCCAAAGAAATATGTACAATAATTTATGTCAGAAGAAAACTCTAAAATAAAATATAAACCCACTTCTAAGTGGAAACTATGGACCGCCACTCCTACTCTAAGCTAGCCTGGTCTAGCTCGACCACAAAAAACATTATAATCAAATAAAAAACAATTTATATATATTTTTTGTGAGAATAAATTTTATAAATAGTATAATCCTCCCTATGACCTCTCATTAAAATATAATAAAGTTGTTATAATTCTCTAGGGAATAAAGTGTAAAACCAATAGGAAGCTATTAGGTAGACTACCCATTCCTAGCCTCACTAAGGATCACTCACCATGTATCAAATACAAGGTATACAAAAATAATTTCAGAATAATATAATCATAGGTTCCCACAACCACTTCCCCAATAGCTTATCATTCTCACACCCCAACATCAAACATCTTGTGATGTCATCCCTTCCTACCTGATATAGGTCATGTTGCAACCCTAACTACCCTAACTCACATAGGTCCTAATCTCACATATTGGAATTATGTAAATTCCACATATCAAGTACTATAAAATCATCATCAAAATCAAACCAAATCCATTTACTCATAAGATCAGGGCATTAGGGTATCTAGTATGTGAAATAAAATCATCCTCATGCCCTCCTCCTACCATGAACAACCACCACCACATGTCCATTATCACCACATTATCGATACACTACATTCCACTCCCACACTTTGCATGATTATACCAACATCAGTACATGATAGTTAATCTACTACTGAAGGGAGGGTGGAGAATATGGGGTAGTCATCCACTCACCATCATCATCATGGATGTTAGGTAAAACACTTGAAACCAAAACATTTGGTGTTAGTATAAAATACTCAACCCGGGTGGGGTGCATTTATAAATCACAAAAAATACATGATATAATATACATTACAAATACCAACCTAGGGTGTACACAAATAGCTTTAAAAACTCATCTATTCGACAATTTCATCACCACTACACATCCCTCTATAAACTAAACCATTAAAAAACCACACAAAACAACCATGAAATTCCATATAGTTCCATTTTTTTATTTTTTTCACCTCATTTTATATTTCCAATCATCAATCAATATTAGGTTAGCCTATTATTTTCCATAATCAAAGACATACCATCCTATTTAATTACCCACATTTATCTATGTTTATTATTATTTTTTTGTGCATTTATATCTCAATTAAAACATTTATATATTTTTTTCTAGTAATGACACATCTCCAGATTTACCTAATAACACACATAATATTATTCCATTCGCAACCTAGTTTCCACAATTATTAATTCCAACCCATTATATACTATCAGACATCAATAAAAACCACATATCGTATATCACTAATACAACCACACAAAAAAACAATAAACTTATTTCTAGGCATTTATATTACATGGGATGGTATCAACATCATTCTTATCTTGATTGTCCAAACAACTCATTTAATTACCATATTTAATTATTATTTAATCATTTAAAGCAATCCTAGAAAATAAACACAACAACAACACACATTTTGGATTAGTGGTAAGCACCTCGTAATACTACATGGAAAATGGGGGTTCAAAACCCATGGCGTGCAGGTACAGTAGCAGTACTGTAGCAGTACTGTAGCAGTGGGGACACTGTTCATCAGCAGGTACTATAGCGGCGGCAGGGAACTGTAGCGGCGGCGATATTGTGCGGTACTGTAGTAGTAGGTTACTATTCACAGAATGTGAATTGGCCATAGAATTTGGGCCTACGGGATATGTATTGGGCTACAAGACCACTGGGCCTTCGGGATATGTAATGGGTTTCCCTCTACCCAGTTAAAATAGGTCTTTGCTTTGATTTAATAATAAAAATGAGGCTTCGTCCCCAAACTTTTAAAAAAAAGGAACTCACACAAACAAGCAAGACATGATGCATATGTACTTTAGGATTTATAGGGATAAAAATTCAAAAATATTACAAGGTTATCATGAAAATTCATTTTCAAAATTAATTTAATCTCCATTATATAAAAATTTCCTCTTTTATTTATTCATATTATTTTTTTCAAAAAAAAATTCAACATTAGAAACACATGAAATAACAAAAAGATATATAGAAAATACATGTGCGACACTTCTCTTTTCTTATTTTCAAATTCAAAAATTTTATCTTATTTAAGTTGATTTATACTAATTATCTAGTAAATATAAAATCATGATAAACACAAAATTTAAACCAAAATAAAAGAGAAAATCTTGAATACACTACCTATTCAGGAAGATTCACAATTGTACATATAAAAATAGAGAAGAGAGAGAATGAATAATTGACCTAGAACATGAGGAAGGGGATTCAACTAGTCTTAAAAGGATAAAAGATCATGAATGGGGATATTTTGATCATCTATACTTGAAGATAATGTCAAGAAGAATCGAACAAGGGAAAATAATTTGTATTTTAGAGAAATAATGCATTGCAATATCCATCAGGGATATTTCAATTATACTTTTCCAAGATTTCCATTTTAATTAACATTAATTTCAACTTGATTTTAATCATCTACACATAATCCATTTAAAAATTTATAATTATGGAAGGCCAAAAATTTCATTTGAAACACTTAAAAAATTTAATAACCACCAATTTTTATTCATTATTTCCCTTTATTTTTTTAAATTCACATTATAGATATAAATCTGGGGAAAATATTGATTTTTTATTAAAATGCAATTCCCATATGCTAGAAGAGCGCTTTTCATATAGATAAGATCAATAACCCTGATACAAGCTAGTGAAACCAAGTACCCTCACACAAGTCTCAAGAATTGAAGCTTGCATACTTGATATTAAGGAGACAACCCTATAGATTCAATTGAATCCAATACCCTTACATGAAAAATAAAACTACCCTTACACATTAGATACCAAGACATGTAGCATTATATGGGTAAGGAAAAAATACCATTGTCTTTTATATGACTCCACTTTACCCTCACACAACTTTAGAAACAACACTTGACCACCACCACAGCCTCCATCATAGAATAGGGATAAATCCCTTTCTATTTTGAATATAAAATCCAGATAGCACATCTTATAGATCCCCTTCTCATCCTTTCAACCCTATCTCGTATTCTCAATCTCGCTACACCATCATATTCAAACACACACACCAAATTCAAAATTCCCCCTTTCCCATTTTACATAAATGGGATCTACATTCAAAACATTCAAAACCCCTACCTATACAGTTACCCCTACTAGGATATAAATGAAGGAAGAGAATTAATGACCCCTTAGTTCTATTCCACATATAAGGCCCCAGCATTAAATGTTACATAATCTTGAGTTAATTAAAAATTTCATATAGAGGATCTTTTTAGTTTTTGATCTTTAGAGAATTAGGCCATAACTATTACATAACAAAAACATAGAAATACAAAGTGTAAACTTCCAATAGTATCCATTTTTCCATAATATAAAAAAATTAAAAAGAAACATGGTTTGTTTTCATGTTTAATCATCATAACTTTTCCTTTGATTCCATCCTAAACTCTATTCTCCCTTAAATCATATAAAAACATTTAAAAACATAGGATGAACAAAAAAATCTCAATGAGGGAATTAAAAATAAATAAAACCCATTAGTCTAGTTAAATCATGATAATCTTTTCAATATTATTTGATTCGATGAAACAAAAAAAATGCACATGAATAACACTCAGACATTTTTCTTAATGAAAAACACTAAAACCAATACCAATCCATTAAAACTCCTTTTGGTGAATTAGAGCATCATATACATAAAACCCTTTTAAGCATCTTCCAATTTTAATAACCATATTTTTTACTTCCAAATTAGATATCTATAATGGGGATCACCCATTTTATAAGCTATATACGGCTCACTTGTGAGCTATAATGGGGCTCAATCCTTTGTATAAGTTATGTCAGGCTCAACCGTGAGCTATAATGGGGGTCAACTCTTCATATAAGTTATATCAGGCTCACCCACGAGCTATAATGGGGTCTAACCCTCTGTATAAGCTATATCGGGCTCACCCATTTTATATAATTCTCATGTACCATTTCATGAATAAAACACATTCATCACAAAATCCTTTTTTGAAATCTTTTTATAATCCCATATGAAAAAAAATTCATAAAAAAAATTCCATTTTCATTTAAGAACCTATTTTCATTAATGATACCAAAATAAGGGATTTATTTTCCTTTTAAAATACATTATCTCTTATTGAGGAAGAAAAATATCAAATAACGGTTACAGCAGCAGAGAATTTTTTGTCACCGTATGCGTTAAAACAAAAAACATTACTCTTATCATTTTGTAACGAATGTAAAACGCCTGTATCAAAATATTTCATTTTAAAAACTTTTAATGAAATTAAATATAAACATAAAATTTCATGTACAATCCTATTATATTCATATAAATAAATATGTAAATTAATATCATGAAGAAAAATATTTTATAATTAAATATTTAAACATTCAAGGTGTCTCATACCACTTTGAACATTTAAATCTTAATCTCCATGAATTAATACATTTATAAAAACAATAAATAACATTATTATAGATTAAATATGGATATAAAATGTCATAGTGGCGGTATATATTTCTTATAAAATAATAAAGTTTTATATTATCAATAAATTCCTCAATGAAAGGATATTGAGACGAAATCCCTTACCTTGAGTCTAACTTGTCTCGTTCATTCTTTAATTTATTAAACAATAAACTTATGTAAATTTCTACATTATTTAGAACCTTTTTAAATTTTATTATTCATTTTATATCACTTTTTACCATGTTATATCAATTATTTAATTATTTGAGTTTATATCAAACGTTTTGTCGATGTTCAGTATTTGAGTCAAAATGAACTTGTTTTGATGCAAATTATCCATATGGTCATAATTCAATTATATCTAAAATATTATTCTTGATTTAAATATCATATATATCTAGTATATATTTATTTAGAATATCCTATAACATTTGGTGATAATAAATTAAATTCACCATCCATGGAGAGGCTAGGTCATATGTACGCATGAACGCTACTTTCATTTCTTTGTCATATTAAATAAATGAAAACAAAATGATACATAGTTATATTATAATTCATTTATAGTATCTATGTTATATAATTTACATAAGTTCATTAACTCCATCCTTTATACATTCCATGTATGGAATGAATGAGTCATATCACTTTGAGGGGGTGGTAGTCCACACTTCCTCAAATGAGATTATCATATTTACACATTATGGAAAGAATAAAGGTATCAATACTAGAAAAATAACCTATACCAATGGTTTGGAACTATTGGTATAGGCCTCCAAACCATTGGTATAGCTTATACCAATGGTTTGGAGGACCGTGGCCAAGTAATCCATGAGGATAGGTCTATACCAACGGTTTTGGGAAAACCGTTGGTATAAGTAATATGAAAATCTATACCAATAGTTCCATAAAACCATTGGTATATGTATTTCAAAAAAACATCCAATGGGATTTGATCCCAGGACCTCTATTTTATAATTGAACGACCTAACCACTAACCTAACATGACTTTTGTGAACATAATTTAATAAATATATATATATATATTATCATAATTATTTTAAATTTTGATTTATATAATATTCTCGGTAAGTAGATTCGATAAAAAATCAAAGGACCTATACCAACGGTTCTCAAAACCATTTGTATAGACCTATACCAACTATTTTGAGAACCTTTGGTATAGTTCCTTTGATTTTGGGACCTATACCAATGGTTTTGGACAAACCGTTGGTATAGGGTCTCTATAATGGACCTATACCAACAGTTTGGCCAAAACTGTTGGTATAGGTCCTCAATAATGGACCTATACCAACGGTGTGGACAAAACGTTCATATAGGTCCCCCCTATACCAACGGTTTGTCCAAAACCATTGGTATAGGTCCATATAAGTGACCTATACCAACGGTTTTGGCCAAACCGTTGGTATAGGTCCAAATTAATGAACTATACCAACGGTTTGGCCAAAACTATTGGTATAAGTCATATTTCCAGTAGTGTATATTGTAAATAAAAATTATAGAAGCATGTAGAGAATATAAATATAATATATATCATATATAAATACATTTCCATAGTAATGGACACCATGATAGGTGGTAGGAGAAAATTGAACAATCATCATTTCGGGAGGCCGTAGTCCATTGTACACCGAAACAATATGTTCTATATAAACTAGATGGAGGTGCGTGTAAGTGTAGGTTGAACCCTTAGCCTAAAAGATACTAGTATATTTATTATACTGGTTTTGTTATAAAATAATGGTATAAATAGAGTTTAGGGGTTGGGTAAAGAAAATAAATGAAAGGAACTTGAGAGAAGACGTTACCTCTAAATCAGGTAACTGCTTTTGATTTGAGACGAAGGACTTCCTTGAATTTCCTTCTGTCTAAGGTAATACTTATAGAAGGAAGGTAGGTATGTTGGGAGATTATTTGAGTAGAATTTTTATGATCAAAGGGGCTTGAGAGGTGTGATTAAGTGTTTAGAGGTGGTGTCCTTTTACAAGAGGGAGGAGGGGCACTTTAGGAAAGTCTTGAAATATTATTTTATTATAAATTTATTTTAGAATTATAATAGTTCCTAAGTGATATATTTAGAGGATAAGATGAGTATGGGTCTAAATTATCACAACCAATAGGTTTTAAAAAAAATTATGTTACAAAATTAACCTTATCTTTTAGTTTTAACGCTTAGTTAAAAACATTTAACTCTTACCATGTCTTCTTGTATTTTAAAAATATGTGGTTACTATAATAAATATAAAATGCCAGTCAAACCACAGTTGGATCATTAATGAAGTTTTTTACATTATATAATTCATTTGTCCTAATACTATAATTTTAGTACTATTATATCATTTAATAAAATAGTATTTGTTTTAAAAACACATTTATGCCAATTTTGAAACTATTTAGTAATTGATTTTTGTTAAAGTCATAACAACTTGATTACTTAAAAAAAGATATTAAATCATCCCTACCATGTAAATGTATTTCAAAAAATTACTGGATGGCATAAAAGTTTTCAAATTACATTTATTTTAATAATTATAATATCGTTTATTTGAATATTTCATTAGTAAGGTAATCAATGAATCATCATTGTATCATAAATAAATAAATTTATTTAATTTATAAAATTTATAAATAAAAAACCATGATGTAGGAAATATTTATAGCTTTCTAATTACTATTTATAGTCAAAGAGATCATTTATATAAACCAAATTAAAATTGTTTTAGTTAGGAGATACATGTTTATGTTATATTTCCATTTTCTTTAAAATAAATATTATAAAAGGTCATTATCACACCCAAGTGGCTCCATGGAATCCTAAAATCGACCGAAGGATTCCCATGGTCGACCATATCTCATAAAATTGTATTAGGAAAATTTTTTTGGTATTTTTATATTATTAAAATATTATTTTTTACCCATATTTACTTGATTTACCATTTAACCATGGTAAATAAAAAAAATTACTGAAGTTACTATTCATAATGTCAAAAAATAAAAGGTACCTATTTAAACAATTTGAAACTTATGATTAAAAATATGGAATAAATTTTTACAAATTCAAAACAAAAAATTTTCAGTAATTAATTTAAAATTAATTCCCGTTGTCAAAACCAAAAACTGGATTTTTAAGAACTAAAAACTATCAAAATATTAGCATGTGTTTATGTCCAATTTTAATGTGAAATTACTTCCAATGAAAATAATTGGATTAAATGATAAAAAAATAATCAAATTACAATTTAAAACTAATTAAAATGATAATATTACTATATAAATAAAATAGATAAAAATTAATTTTTGAAATAAAATGCAATATTTTCACTATTCATAAAAATATGGATTTTATCATAAAAATACCAAAATTTCAACTGAAGTAAATTTTGATGTCCCGATTATAAATAATAAGTTTATTTTATAAAATTGAACATATAAAATAGACAAAAAATATTTTTAAAAAGGTTTCTCCATCAAAAGGCGGTAAAATAACCTTTTAAAAATATTGGAATATTTTATGCTTAAAATTAGATTCATTCTCATTTTAAGCCTCTAAAATTCATTGGATAAATGTAAAAACATTTAAAAAATATGTAAAATCATAATATAGTTAATTCTATTCATTACCACCAATACAACAGCTAGGCGTTAACTACCCTTTAAAATAATAATAATAATATTGTATTATTTTTTGGTATAACTCAGTGTTGTGTGAAACATAAGATTTCAGAGAAAACTGTTGTTGCGTGTCTAGTACACTATCATACCTAGTACCCCCTTTAAAATAAAATAAATATTAAATTAAAAAATATTAATAGATATAAAAATTTATTATTCTATAAATACCTAGGATGTTACACCCAACCTCACCATAGAATGCTCACCAAATAACACATTTTACTATAATAACATATCATCGAAAGAGTACAAGAAAAGGTACCCTATATCCACTTCCCAATTTATTTCCCACTCTCACAACCCAAAATTAAATTTCATGTTCTCCTATCCCTTTCATGCATATCACATCAAATAACCATCCATCTCTGATGTGGGTCGAGAAACATCCCTACCTATCCCACCCTCACAAGGTCTAGAATCTTGTGTTTGAATTAGTCACATTCCACACATCACAGCCTCATCACATAACTATATCTCATATACATAGCAGTAGGGTATCATGAACATGAAATACACCAACCTTGTGCCCTCCTCTTACCATACATGACCCTCGCCACACATTATATCTTCATTATCATTGGAATAAGTCCAACACCAACCTTTATTCATCACAACTATTGAAGGAGGAGTAGGGAAGAGTTGGTAGCCATCCATATGATTCCCCACCATTAAGGATGATGAGGAAAATTCCTAAAAACTAAAATATTTTTCCATTAGTAAGGTTATACAACTTAGTGGGGAGCATATAGAAATAACATCAAAAACATGATAGATAGAAAACACAAAATCCTGACATATGGATTTGTAACAAGATCACCAACGTATCTCATAACATCACCTTAACATATCACAAAATTTTACACTATCCACTACCACCATTAATGCTTCATACTAAAAAATATCCACAACAATCCGACTTTCCAATTACAATTTCCACCACATCCATAATTTTTGACTTTTTAGTAACACCAATTTACTAAGCCATTTTGTTTTATATTAATGCATCTCATTAATTTATCATACAATTAATTTAGGCCAATTACCATACATGAATTTCATCTTATGAAATTTTTAGTTTTAGTATTTTAAAATTCATTCCATTTATAACCAAGAAAATAACATTTCCACGCCACATCATATATCTCCCACCCCACATCAACCAATGACACATCGTAACATGTGACAAGACATTAACACAACCAAACTGTGTCACCAAAATAACCACACATCATAATAACCTCAAATCACCCCACATAACATCCCATTCTAACCAACCATGACTTCACTACCCAAAATATTATTTATTTAAACTAGGTCACCAAAATCCCTGGTAAAAACCCCAAAAAGTATACACACAACATGAAAGACAATGTAGCTATAATAGCAACATAAATTAGCACATTCCATCTTCTGAATCTACCACAATTTCAATTTAAGGGATTTCATATCATCACATATTCTTTAGAAAGGGTATTATCACAAAATTACATATTTCAATGGGAAACTTGATCATTATACATATATAAGTTATTTTCCTTTTATGCATGGTGAGATCAATAAAACAATCATAATAAGGTTCTCATTTTTCATATCAATCACAAAAAAACTAGGTTTCCATCAACCATTATTTTCATCATGGAAAAAAACATGGATGATCCTTTAAAATTTTCACAAAAAAATTAAAATTATGTGAGAACTCTCATCCACTTCAATTTTATATTAATAAAATTAGTTATCAGACTATGTCAACCCATACTATCCACCCAAAGAAAGATAAGAGCATTAAATTTACACATAATCATATAAAATAAGGATATAATGAGGATATACAACCAGGAAAAGAAATTGAAGTTCTATTTAATAGAAAATAGATGAAATAGAATATGAAGTTTCCTCATAAAATGAGACACACTCTTGTAGAAAACAAAGAGGGATCCATGATGATGAACACTTCTAGAATCATGAGTAATAAGGTTATAGTTGAAAACATAAAATTATTATGGTTCAATAACAATGTTTTTATTTTTCTAGACTTAAATGAATTAATAAATGATTTTAAGGGAGTAAATCTCATACTTTTAAGATGATATATATAATTTCCTAAAGATACATGAGAATTTAAGGTAGTCAACTTTCCTTTTTATTATCTTAAATTTAGTTTCATTTAAAACATGTGGAATAAAAATTTAAAACCATAATGTTTATGAAATTCAAAGATAGATTTAAATCCCCACTTAATATATTTAAAATAATTTATTTATCCATTAACTTATTTATTTTATATTAAAAACATTATTCACATCATTATAGGAAAATATGGGTATTTTAAAAACCTTGAAATTTGGAAAACTACTAAACTAGCCTGAAAGGGTTCAACCATGAGAAGGTATCAAACATTATAATGAATTGACCATGAGAAAAAATTATTTACTTTGAAAGAAAACTGATCGACTGTGACAATAAATTGATCAACCATGATAACAAATTATCGACTGTGAGAAAAAACTGATCGACCGTGAGAAACAAATATCAATTATGCGGAGGAACATATCATCTGTGAGGAAAAATGATATAATGTGAGAAATAGTTGATCAAACTTGAGAATAAAACATCAAATATCTAAAGCAATGGATCTATTATGAGAAAAACTTGATAGGCTATGAGAATAAAACTATCGACCATGAGAACCAACCATAGACTATGTAAAGAAATGGATCTAATGAGAGAACAAACCATCAACCATGTAAAGGAATGGATTGATCATGATAATGAACTGATCAACCTTGAGAAAAAAACTATTGGCTATGTGAAGGATTAGATAGACTGTGAGAATAAATTGATCGATCATGAGAAAAATATATTGATCATGAAAAGGAAAAAATAAATTGTGATAATAAACTTGGAAACTTCATAGGAAAAAATACCCAAACACATCATTGACACCTCCGGGCCTTGGTAAATCACAAGTAAAGCTTTTTGGGAACTTGTGACATTATACCAAATACCTCTCAAACAATTATCATCCTAGATAATAAAAAAAGTACCTGGAAATAAATTTTAAATTGAATCCAAAAAATCAATGGTGAGATACTACTCAAATATATCACTATAACAAGAACATATCCAAACATGGGATGAAAAAAATAAATATAAAGGTGAATTAATAATCAACCATATGAGAGAGTAAATATTATATAAATCATAAGTTTAAACACGTAATTTAAACAAAATAAAATAAATGAAATAGTGAAACCCAAAATATTGACCATTGAACAACTTGGGGTATTGAGCATGAATTTGTGACTCTCTCTCCAAAGTACTCTCCTCTATTCCACCATGCCTCCATAGAATGAAAACCTAGGTAATATATCTATCATGAAACACATTATCCTAATGATCTTGGAATATAATTTTTCACTCCACAAACATCATGTCATATTTGATGGTCAACTCTCTCCAATCAATGACATGAGTTCCATCGTGAAGATAAGGATGTATCTAGGGAACATGGAATATGTTGTGAACTTTTTCAAGACATTAGTGGAGCACTAACAAATAATCCACCATACCAATGAACTCTAACACCTTAAAAGTTCCAATGAACCTAGGATAAATATTTTTACCTCGATCATACCTTATCTTCTCCAGATTATGTGAAACATTCAAGAAAACATGGTCTATAACCTTAAACTCTAGGGGAATCCACCTATAATATTCATAGGCTTTCTAGAAATTTTGCTCTACCTTCATCTACTCTCTAATCACACGTATCTTCTCTTTTGTGATAACACCACATCAAGGCCAAGGAATACTAAATACCCAACCCCAATCTAGAATAATGGAGAATGGCATGGATGCCTATAAAATTCCTCAAATATTTTCATACTAATGGATGAGTTATAAATTTTGTAATTGGAAAAATCAACCAATGGTAGGTGTGTCACTCACAATCTACTAAAGTCTAATACACAACTCTGTATATATCTTCTAACATCAGGATGGTTTGATTTATCTAGCTATCTATCCATTGATAGAAAGTAGAGCTAAGGAATAAATAATATCCAAAAGAATTTTAAATTCATCTCCAGACTCATGAGTTAAAATGACCATCCTAGTTAGATATAATGGAATTTGGAACCCTATGGAATCTCACAACCTCATCCATATACCACCTTTCTAGAGAATCCACATCACTTGTAACATCCCAGGTAAATAGAGAACATGACATTTTTCATATTTATTAATATTTGTGAATTAGATATTAATTTTACTTTAAAGGGGTTTCTATGTTTGATAGTGTACCCGATACGCAACAATGGGTTTCTTTGAAATCTTATGTTGCACACCAATAATATAATATTATTATTTTAAATGGTAGTTAACTGCTAGCCATTGTATTGGCGGGAATGAACAAAACTAACTAAAATATGATTATACATGTTTGTTAAATGTATTTACATTTATCCAATAAAAGTTAGAGGCTTAAAATGTGAATGAATCTAATATTAAGCATAATTTACATTAAAAGGTCGATTTACCACCTTTTAATAGAGAAACCTCATTAAATCTAATTTTGGTCGCTTTAATATATTCTATTTGACCAAATAAAATCCTTCTATAGAATCGGGACATCAAAATTTACTTTGTGTAAATTTTTGGAATTTTTCTGATAAAGTTCATTTTCTAATAGATAGAGAAAAATATTGTATTTTAATTCAAAACTGTGTTTTAATCTAATTTATTTATATGGTTAGATTATCTTTTTAATTGTTTTTAAAGTGTAATTATAATATATTTTTACCATTTAATCCAATTTTAGTCATTGTAATTAATTTCACTTTGAAATTGGACATAAACAAGTGTCAATCTTTTGATAGTTATTGTTTCTTAAAAACACGTTATTTGTTTTAACAACAAGAATTAATTTTAAATTAATTAATGCCAATTCTATGTATTTAAATTATCAAAATAGACATAATTTTTTAATTTGTAATATTAAATAAATCTTAGGCTGAATTTTTGGTATTTTTCTGAAAAACATCATTTTTTGATGAATAGTGAAACCACTTAGTAGTAGTTAAAAAAACTAACTTTTTCATTTAAATGAAATTTCACCGCTTTTGTGAATTGAATTTCAAAAATCAGACATACATGGTTTTTATCAAGAAGTAAAATTTGGTTCAATAAGATGAAAATATTTTTTGGTGAATAGTAACTTTTGAATTTTATTTACCACAGTTAAAGGTAAATTGGATAATTAAAGGTAAAAAGAATTTTTTAATAATTCAAAATTACATTAACACATGTACTAACCTTATTCGATGAGTAATATATGACCATAGGCATCTTTAGGTCTATTTTGGGACCCCATGGAGCCACTTATGAAAGATAATGACACTTTAGATTAATTAATTTAATGTAAAGGCAACAGTGACATAAACAAAAATCTTTTAGTAAATTAATTTTTATATGATGTTATATAAATTATATTTTAGACTATAAATATTCATTGGAAACCTAAAAAGATTTCATACATCAGGGTTCTTTTTTTATAATTTTTAGACATCACATAAATTAAATTATTTATGACACAATAAGGATGCAGTGTTTACCTCATTAATAAATGATTTAAATAAATAAGATTATAAATATTAAAATAACATCCAAAAAATGTCCAATTATGATTTGATGATTTTATTTAGACTATGATTCATCTTATCTTTTACTTTAATTATTTTTTGACCTTTAGAAATCGAATATCATTATATAATAAAGTAATATTATCACACTTTCCTAAAGAGCCCCTCCTCCCCCTTATAAAAGAAGACCACTTATAACCAATTCATCACACCTCTCAATCCTTTTGGCTCATCCAACCTCTGCCCAATTAATATACCTACATCCCTATACTCCTCCTAGAAGTCTTACCTTAGGCAGAAGGCACTTCAAGAAGTCCTTTGGTTCAAACCAAAGGGAGTTACCCAAATTAAAGGTAACAGATTCTCTTAAATTGTTTTCTTTTATTTTACTTCTCCAACCCCTAAACTCTTTTTATTACTTTCTTTTGTAACAACACCAGTATCATAAATATACTAGGATGTTTTTATGAGAAGTATTCTAACTACACTTACACACACCTCCATCTAATGGGTGAAGAACATAATGTTTCTGTGGATGGAAAACTAACGCCTCACGAAACGATGATTGTTCAAATATCTCCAACCGCCTCTCATGGTGGCCATTATGATAGAAATGTATTTATATATGATATATATTATGTTTATTTTTTATTTATTCTTCTGTATTTTTTCATTTATATAAATACTTTATGGTTTCCATAGTGGAAAAATACGATAATCTCATTAGAGGAAGTGCGGACTACCGCCCCCTCAAAGTGATATGACTCGTTAATGCCTTATGTGGGACCTATAAAGGATGGAGTTAATAATATTTTATATGATATTATACTATAATTATAATATTACTATGTATAATTATGATTTTAATTCCATTAAAATAATAAATATAAATGAAAGTAGCGTTCATGCGTACGTACGGCTTACTGTCTCCATGAACGGTGCATTTCATTTCTTACCTCTAAATGTTATATACTATAATAAATACATGTATATACTGGATATATATGATATATATGATATCTAAATCATTAATATCATTTTGAAGATAATGTATATCTTACCACATGAACAACTTTTAATTATAAGGTGTTCATTTTTTTACTCAAGTACCAAATATCGACAAAATGACTGTTATTAACTTAAATGATTACATAATATTTATAACATGGTAATAAGTAATATAAAAGGAATAATAAAATTTAAAGAGGTTATTAAGCAAGTATAAATTAACATTACTTTATTATTCAGGAGATTAAATAACGAACGGGTTAAGTCAGACACAAGGTAAGGGATTTTCTTATCTCACTTTTAATTCCGTGAGATTTACATTGTTCGCCACTTATTCATTGCATGTGGTGTATTGTGTACTAACATTTGATATATATTATCATGATTCTAATTATATTCATGGTATTCTATTATTCATTTGGTGGTTATTAATTTTTGGTCATACGACTCAGTTGATTACAACGTGGCAAGGGGTTTTCATATCACTTTTTATTCTCGTGAGATTCATGCTATATTTTACACTATTTACTTTTGTGTGGTGTATTTACTGCCCAAGATTGTATTCATTGTCTAATATACTTCAATATATTGGTATTTACATATTCATTTTTTTTATCCTTCTTTCATGGGTTGTATGTTTCGTAAGTTACCAAATCGGTAAGGGAACCTTTTAACCCAATTTCCATTCCTTGGGTTAATCTTCTAATTATTGATTATGTCATGATATAATTATGTGGGGAATCACTATTTATTATTTTTTTAGTAATTTACACTCCCATTTCTGTGTATATACCTTTGATACACATAATCACTCCATTAATAAATTCTCAACTCATCGATATGAACTTGATAAGAGTAATTTTAACTCAATCTCTATTTATTGAGTTAAAGATCCAATTCATTGGTGTTGTTTTTACAAGAATATGTGTGAATGTACTCTGATTGTTTTATACTTAATATCCACTTATATTTGGTGTATTTATATTTTTCACACATAATTATGTGATTGATTTATCCTTAATTTAAGGATACCATCTTTATAAGGGATTTCATCTCAATTTACATTTACATTGAGACTTCATTGTTGTTATACACCAATTCACTCTTATATGGTGTATATACTATCCTTTGACATATTATATCATGAATCCATTTATTCTCATGATATTATAAATTTATGATTAAATTTTATTCCTCAATTATTTGTATTCAAACGTCTCTCTTTTTGTTAAAAAAAACTCTTTAACTAAAATATCATTTTAAATGTTTAAAATATTTATTCTTCTAAATATTTCTCATTAATTTCCATGTTTTAAAAATGGGTTTTAGGAGTTATTTATATGAAAATTAATGCTTTAAAATTATAATTCATTTAAAAGCTTCAAATTGGTATGGTACACTTTGATTCAAAAAATATTTTTTTAAATGGTTTTTAAAATGATTTGATAAAGCATTGTTTATTTCAATATCTTGATATGAAATATTAGAATGTGGAAATTAAATCTTTCTTTTATACATGTGTTATGTGTTATGATTATGTTATGGTTATTGGGAATTGTTTATGTATATGGGTGGTTTCGTGATAAACCTAGGGCGGGTGAGCCCGAGATAGCTCTCCAATGCATTGGGTAACGTGACGGAGGTAAACCTGGTGTTTATCCTAAGATATTTAGGGAATATACTGTGATGGGTATTCCAAGTGTAACTCCCTATGTAGCTGTGATAGCTATAATGTAAGTTTGATATAGATTCCATAAGTAACCTTTATGATTTATGAATTGTGTGTGTTATTCATAAATATTATGATTTCGTAAGGTATGTTATGATTGAAAAGTATGGTTTCATTGATTTTTATTTATTGATGGGATAATGTTTTCCTTCCTTATTTTATAACCCTTACTGATCTTTTTTTTCTCATCCCAAGTTTTTGAAATGTTTTCCACATGACTTAAAGATTAATAGGGTCAAGGATGTGATCAAGGAAAATTCATGATATCTAAAACATGGAACTAGACATGTTTCTTTTTATGAGTTTTTATTTTATGAAAAAAAATGGATACTGAGTAGTAGTGTCTGTATGTAATATTCAAGTTGTAATGTAATTGTTATGACTAATTCTCTAAAACTATAAACCTGAAAAGATCCTCAATGTGAATTATTCATTTAATTCAAGATTATGTAATGTTTAAGGTCGGCTCCTTATAGTTGGTATCAGAGGTCGGTTTAGATAACTTTAGAGGTTAGGGTTTTCTTTAAGCATAAGTGACATTACCATAATGGTTAGGATTTCAGAAAGAGTCATAGTTTTTTTAGATAAAGTGAATGTGTTTAAGATAACATGAATAATTATATCTTAGTATTTACCCTCCTCGTAAGATATTATATGATGATTTTACTGATATACTCACACCTATCGTTCTGGTTTTAGTCAATGGTTGGATCTAGCATGCATCAAAGTAACAATGGATGTGAAGAAAACTATGACGGTTTTATGAATGAACAATTGAATGAAATGGGATCTTCAATGATAACTCTTTTGGTTATTCTCAACCAACTATCTGGAGTCATGATTTACCACTTGAACCTTGGTGATTTTTATAAGGCATCGTATATGTGAGAAACAAATCCCCACGGAAGTTCAAGTAATAATCATAAAGTTATGTATGTTCAAAAACATATGTGTCAAGGATGTGGAAAGAAACACCTAGTAAAATGTTTCAAAGGGACAGTAATATGCTATAGATGTGTAAATGAAGGTCATAAAGCAAGAACCTTCCATGGAAAAAGGAAGCATCTAGTTGACTCTAGGAAAGGGAAAGAAGTTCTTTCTGAGGGATCTATTGAATGTTTTAAATGTGGTGTGCATGGTCATTATAAAAACACATGTCCTACGAAGAAGTTTCTGGAATGGGATCACCAGGATCATAAAAATATTTGTTTACCAATACCTAATTCCATTCTGATTGAGGATGAAGAAACTGACAATGACCAATGAAAGGTATGGATTATTTCTTAACATATGTTTTGATATTATTGAATCTTAGGATATGATTCATGATTATTTCTGTAGGAAATAATTATTTCAAAATAAGTTGAAAAGTAATGGTTAATGGATCATGAAGAATGTTGAATGATTAAGAAGTCAACATATAAGGGATTTAAGAGTTATGGTAGATTTTAGGATAGTGAAATTCTTAAAAGTATTAAGGCTCTTTTGATTATGGGAATTACATTAGAAGACTTTTTATAGTATGTGTAACCCTGAAGTTTGATATATGAAAATTTTATTCAAGGAATAATTATCTTTTCTTTTGTGGATATAGTTATAAAGAACCATTTGGGTTTATATGATCCTTGAATTTGAGGAAATTATAGGTTAATACATTTTTTGGGATGAAAAATGAAAGTTATTAGAAAACCTTCATGGTTAAAATATGTTATGGTTATTTTTGATAAATTTATCTCCTTTTGGGAATTATATAAAATTATATAGTTTTTGAAAAAAGGACAACACGCGGACCGTGTGACAACCCGTCGCGTTGGACAAAGCTGTGGGAATCGAACCCACAACCAAAATGTGACTGGTATTTATCGCCTACCACTGGACTACGTGAAGTACCTGGTTTATATGATTAATTCTTTTTAGTTAGATGATTTTATGAATCAAGAATAAGTCAATTTTGGGTTATCTATGGAAATTATTAACCTATCATGGAGGATATGTGATTAGGTTAATTACTTTTCAATATGATACTTTAAGAGTAACTGATGTTATTTTGAGATAAATGTTAAGATTTATCTTGGAAGACTATGTGATTAGATCCTTTTGAGATTTGGGTTTCAATCTTATTTTGGATTGCTTTAAAAAAATTATGGACAGATGTTTATTAAATGGTATTTGTTGAACTTTGAGTTTTGTTTGACAAATTTTTGGAGATTAAGTGTAGTTTTTTTGTAAAATATTATCCTTTTTGTGTATTATCTGATCTTTCACAAACCATTTTGGTATTGGTTAATGTCTAAAGACATGGAAAAAAATATAGTTCCTATTTTATGGATTATGTGATTCTCTAGAAGTTGATTATAGCGATTTTAATGTGACCAAGCCAGTTTGAATACTCATCGTTGGGAGAAAAGATGCGTTTGTTGTAGAAATTTAGAAAAGTATGAAAGTCTATATGACAAGTAAGTATGTTTCCTTATGTTATTATTCTATGTAGTAAATAAAATCCTCAAAATTTTTAAAAGGAACATAAAACAAAAAAACATTATTGGTTTACCTTTCCTACTAGGTAATCAAATACTATTTAACACATCACAAGTCTGTGATTTTCTGGTGGTTAACTTTCTCTTAATCATGTTTTCTACCACTCTCCATCAGAACTTGATGGTTTTTTTTTCTCTTCCATATCCATGTTTTCATGGAATCCTAGTATATTTTGTCTCAGTTGACCTTTTTACTTCTCTTTCTTTCTTTTAAAGTGATAGTTTTACTGAATCTTTTCCGATGTGGGACTTTTAAGTAAGTTTCCAAGCCAAGTTTTAAAATTGCGAGGACGCAATTACCAAAAGGGGGGAAGGATGTAACATCCCAAGTAAACAGAGAACAAGTAATTTTTCATATTTATTAATATTTTTGAATGAAATATTAATTTTACTTTAAAGGGGTTGCTATGTTCGATAGTGTGCCTGATACGCAACAACGGGTTTCTTTGAAATCATACGTTACACACTAATAATATAATATTATTATTTTAAATGATAGTTAACTTCTAGCCATTTTATTGGAGGGAATGAAAAAAACTAACTACAATGTGATTATACATGTTTGTTAAATGTATTTACATTTATACAATAAAATTTAGAGGCTTAACATGTGAATGAATATAATTTTAAGCATAATTTACATTAAAAGGCCGATTTACCGCCTTTTAATGGTGAACCCTATTTAAATATAATTTTGGTCACTTTAATATATTCTATTTGACCAAATAAAATCCTTCTTTATAATGGGGACATCAAAATTTACTTTGTGTAAATTTTTGGAATTTTTCTAATAAAGTTCATTTTCTAATGAATAGTGAAAAATATTGTATTTTAATTCAAAACTGTGTTTTAATATAATTTATTTATATGGTTAGATTATCTTTTTAATTGGTATTAAAGTTTAATTAGAATATATTTTTACCATTTCATCCAATTTTGATCATTGGAATTAATTTCACTTTGAAATTAGACATAAACAAGTGTCAATCTTTTGATAGTTATGGTTTCTTAAAAACACGCTATTTGTTTTAACAACGGGAATTAATTTTAAATTAATTAATTCCACTTCTATGTTTTGAATTTAGAAAAATAGACATCATTTTTTAATTTGGAATATCATATAAATCTTAGCCTGAATTTTTGGTATTTTTCTGAAAAACTTCAATTTTTGATGAATAGTGAAACCACTTAGTAGTAGTTAAAAAAAACTGACTTTTTCATTTAAATGAAATTTTACCGCTTCATACATGGTTGTTATAAAGAAGTAAAATTTGGTTCAATAAGATGAAAATAATTTTTGGTGAATAGTAACTTTTGACTTTAATTTACCGCGGTTAAAGTTAAATAGGGCAATTCAAGGTAAAAAGAATTTTGTAATAATTCAAAATTACATTAACACATGTCCTAAACTTATTAGATGAGTAATGGACTACCATGGGAATCATTGGGTCTATTTTGGGACCCCATGGAGACACTTATGAAAGATAATGACAATTTAGATTAATTAATTTAATGTAAAGGGAAAAATGACATAAACAAAACTCTTTTAGTAAATTAATTTTTATATGGTGTCATATAAATTATATTTTCTACTATAAATATTAATTGGAAATATAAAAAGATTTAATAAATCATGGTATTTTATTTTATAATTTTTAGACATCACATAAATTAAATTATTTATGACACAATAACGATGCAGTGTTTACTTCATTAATAAATGATTTAAATAAATAAGATTATAAATATTAAAATAACATCCAAAACATGTCCAATTCTGATTGGATGATTTTATTTATACTATGAGTCATATTATCTTAGACTTTAATTATTTTTGGGCCTTTAGAAACCAAATATCATTATATAATCAAATAATATTATCACACATTCCTAAAGAGCCCCTCCTCCCCCTTATAAAAGAAGACCACTTCTAACCAATTCCTCACACCTCTCAAGCCTTTTGGCTCGTCCAACCTCTGACCAATTAATCTCCCTACATCCCTATCCTCCTCCTAGAAGCCTTACCTTGTCCATAAGGCACTTCAAGAAGTCCTTTGGTTCAAACCAAAGGGTGTTACCCAAATTAAAGGTAACAGTTTCTCTTAAATTGTTTTCTTTTATTTTACTTCTCCAACCCCTAAACTCTTTTTCTTCCTTTATTTTGTAGCAACAAAAGTATACTCAATATACTAGGATTTTTTTATGAGAATTATTCGAACTACACTTACACACACCTCCATCTAATGGGTGAAGAACATAATGTTTCTGTGGATGTAAAACTAAAGCCTCACGAAACAATGATTGTTCAAATATCTCCAACCGCCTCTCATGGTGGCCATTATGATAGAAATTTATTTATATATGATATATGTTATGTTTATGTTTTCTTTATTCTTCTGTATTTTTTCATTTATATAAATACTTTATGGTTTCCATAGTTGGTAAATACGATAATCTCATTAGAGGAAGTGCGGACTACCGCCCCCTCAAAGTGATATGACTCGTTAATGCCTTATGTGGGACGTATAAAAGATGGAGTTAATAATATTGTATATGATATTATACTTGAATTATAATATAACTATGTATAATTATGATTTTAATTCCATTAAAATAATAAATAGAAATGGAATTAGTGTTCATGTGTACATACGGCTTACCATCTCCATGAACGGTACATTTCATTTCTTACCTCTAAATGAAATGTACTATAATAAATAAATGTTTATACTGGATATATATGATATATATTATATATAATTCATTATTTTCATTATGAAGATAATGGATATCTTACCACATGAACAACTTGTAATTATAAGGTGTTCATTTTTTTACTCAAGTACCAAATATCGACAAAACAACTGTTATTAACTTAAATGATTAAATAATGTTTATAACATGGTAATAATTAATATAAAAGGAATAATAAAATTTAAAAAGGTTATTAATCAAGTATAAATTAACATTAGTTTATTATTCATGAGATTAAAGAACGAACGGGTCCAGTCGGACACAAGGTAAAGGATTTTCTTATCTCACTTTTAATTCCGTGAGATTTCCATTGTTCGCCACTTATTCATTGCATGTGGTGTATTGTGTACTTCCATTTGATATATATTGTCATGATTCTAATTATATTCATGGTATTATGTGATTCATTTGGTGGTTATTAATTTTTGGTCATACGACTCAGTTGATTACAACGTGGTAAGGGGTTTTCATCTCACTTTTTATTCCCGTGAGATTCATTCTATATTTGACACTATTTACTTTTGTGTGGTGTATGTACTTCCCAAAATTGTATTCATTGTGTAATATACTTCAATCTATGGGTATTTACATCTTCAGTTTTTAATCCTTCTTTCATGGGTTGTATGTTTCGTAAGTTACCAAATCGGTAAGGGAACCCTTTAACCCAATTTCCATTCCTTGGGTTAATCTTCTAATTATTGATTATGTCATGATAGGATTATGTGGGGAATCACTATTTATTATTTTGGTAGTAATTTACACTCCCCTTTCTGTTTATATACTTTTGATACACATAATCACTCCATTGATAAATTCTCAACTCATCGATATGAACTTGATACGAGTAATTTTAACTCAATCTCTATTTATTAAGTTAAACATCCAATTCCTTAGTGTTGTTTTTACAAGAATATGTGTGAATGTCCTCTAATTGTTTTACACTTAATATCCACTTATATTAGGTGTATTTATAGTTTTCACACATAATTATGTGATTGATTTATCCTTAATTTATGGATACCATCTTTATAAGGGATTTCATCTCAATTTACATTTCCACTGAGACTTCATTGTTGTTATGCACCAATTCACTCTTATATGGTGTATATACTATAATTTGACATATTATATCATGAATACCTTTATTCTCATGATATTATAAAGTTCTGATTAAATGTTATTCCTCAATTATTTGTATTCAAGCATCTCTCTTTTTGTTAAAAAAAACTCTTTAACTAAAATATTGTTTTAACTAAAATATCATTCATGAATGGATTTATGCGAGGGGGGTCTGGTTCGGGACAGTAGTGGATCGGTTTTAATGGAATTTAGCATCTTTCACGGTCCGGGGAACTCGATGGGGGCAGAGTTACGGGCGTTATATACTGGTGTTATGCTATGCAAAAGGTTCTCGTTGATGATCATGGAAGTGGAGTCGAACTCTGAGGTGCTGATTCGGGATCTCCAAGGGAGAGGTGATGTCCCTTGGTGTTGGAATTACTTGTTTAATACATGTGGAGTATAGATTTATAATGATTTTTTTGTCCATCATATCCCTAGAGAGGCCAAATTTTTCATAGATGCTCTTTCTCGTGGATGTAGTCTTGATAACCCTTTAGTGATCTTCTATACACTGGGTTCTCTACCTCAGGAATGTATAATCTTTATGTTAGCGGACGCTTTGGGGCTCCATCATTTTAGACCTCTGTGATCTTGTAATGTAATGTTCCTCTCTTTGAAATAAAAAAAATCAAGGTTCAGTTCATTTAAAAGCTTCAAAGTGGTCTGGGACACTTTGATTCAAAAATATCTTTTTAAATGGTTTTGAAAATGATTTGATAAAACATTGTTTATTTCAATATCTTGATATTATATATTGGAATGTGGAAATGTAATCTTTCCTTTAGACATGTTTTATGTGTTATGATTATGTTATGGTTATTGGGAATTGTTTACGTATACGGGTGGTTCTGTGATAAACCTAGGGCGGGTGAGCCCGAGATAGCTCTCCAATGCATTGGGTAACATGATGGAGGTAAACGTGGTGTTTCTCCTAAGAGATTTAGGGAATATATTGTGATGGGTATTCCAATTGTATCTCCCTATGTAGCTGTGATATCTACATTGTAAGTTTGATATGGATTCCATAAGTAACCTTTATGATTTATGAATTGTGTGTGTTATTCATAAATCTTATTATTTCGTAAGGTATGTAATGATTTAAAATTATGGTTTCATTGATTTTTATTTATTGATGGGATAATGTTTTACTTCCTTATTTTATAACCCTTACTGAGCTTTTTATGCTCATCCTAAGTTTTTGAAATGTTTTCCACAGGACTTAAAGATAAATAGGGTCAAGTATGGGATCAAGGAAAAGTCATGCTATCTAAAACATTGAACTAGACATGTTTCTTTTTATGAGTTTTTATTTTATGAAAAAAATGAATACTAAGTAGTAGTGTCTACATGTAATATTCAAGTTGTAATGTAATTGTTATTCCTAATTTTCTAAAACTATAAACCTGAAAAGATCCTCAATGTGAATTATTCATTTAATTCAAGATTATGTAATGTTTAAGGTCAGGTCCTTATATCACTTGACTCCTTAATCTCCAAAATACAGGCCTACTTTATCAGTGGGTCAATGATCACCAAAATAACATCATATTTTCCCTAGGAATAGGGTAACCTAGAGATGAAATCCGTAAAACTTTACTCCCACTTCCACTCAAGGACATCTATGAGATGAAAAAAAACCTCCAGGAACATGGTTATCTACATTCACCTTCTGATAAACTATACACTATGCCAAAAAAATATTCCATTGGAAGCTTATTACCAGACCACAAAAGTTTCCTCTTAAATACATGATACATCTTAAACACACTTGGACGTAACGCTAAGTGTGATTTGTTAAAATAATAGAAGAATTACCTATTCATGTCCAATGTAAAAAATATCTTCCCCTATAATTACACCTAATTCAGACTATCCTCTGGATACCCTTATAGAGCATCAGTATAGCCACTACAATCACACATCACCTCCACTTCTGAGCCACCCTACTAAGACTCCTATACCTACCATATAAAATATGATTCCACAGTCATATCATAAATACATCCTCTATAACTAGCTTCCTCTGCATTAATATAGATCACTACAATCTCTTCTATCCCTCTCTAAGCATCATATAACTATCTAATGAAATCTCCTTTTGACTTCTTAATCAAATAATTAGTCATAATGTTTCCTTTCCTTAAAATATAGGAGATATTGAAATCATAATCCCATTGAAACTCCATTCACCTCCACTTATACTGATTTAGATACCACTTATTGATGACGTAATTTAGTCTCTTGTGATCCATGAAGACTATAAAGAGATCACTGATGAGGTAATGTCACTATATATTTGTGGGAAGTAATATAATATCTTTAGATCATGAGTGGCATAGTTACATCCATGGGTATGCAACTTCCTAGACCTATAAAAGATAGCTTCCCATTTCTGAATCAAGATGAATCCTAATCCTAGAAAATAATAACCACAAAAGACCAAAAACATTACCCCTTCCTTGAGAAATATAAGCAATGGAGCACTGATCAACCTCACCTTTAGGTGGTTGAATTCTTCCTGAAACTGATTAATCTAGATAATGGCCTTTTTTATCCTATTCAAAGTTGTCAATGGGGATAAAATCTGAAAGAAATTTTATACAACCTTGGGAAATGTCCTAAAATACAAAGGAAGTTGGGAACCTCTACCATGTTCTTGGTTTATACCCAAGAAATAACTTCCTCTACCTTTGAGGGATCCACTTACACACCCCACTAAGACACCACATTCCCAAGAAAATTCACTTTTCATATCTAAAATATTCACTTGGAAAACTTTCCATGTGGTAGGTAGTGTCTGAGAACCTGCATGAAAAATATGAGATGCTCAAAATTCTTCTCATTTGATATCAGGTATATAAGGATGTTACCAATAAAAATTACCACAAACTAGTCTAAGAACTCATAGAACATGGATTTATTGAGTCCTACGAACACTATTTGTGAGACTTTAATACTAAATGGAATCACTATGAACATAAAATCACCATACCTACATCTGAAGGTAGAATTCAGGATATTATATTTCTTTACCCTCATACGATGATATCAAAATGTGAAACAATATTCAAAAATTAGTTATCTCCCTTCATCAGAATGAATAGGTCATCTATTCTTGGAAGAGGGAAATGGTTTGAGACTATTACTTAATTCACCCTCTGGTAATTTATATTCAATCTCATACTACTATTCACTTTCTTAGAGAAAAACAATGGGGAACCCCAAGGGATACACTAGGCTAGATGAAACCCATCTACAATATATCATCAACTTGGAGCCTCAACTCCCACAACTCCATGGCTACCATTTGATATAGATATATTGAAATTGAAGACATGCTCGGTTGTAACTCTATCTCAAAATTGATATCACACTATGGGGTTAATGTCACAATATCATCCAAGAATACATCCATAACTCCTCAAAACACTTAGGGACATCCATTTTAAGGACTTCCACTCATAGAACCACCAATAGAGACAAAAGAGGTTCCACCCACCTATCAACCATTTGATATCCTTACTATCTAACAAACACCACTTTTTGATATTCAATGTCTTATATTGAAACTCTCCTCTAAAAGAAATCAAAAAATTCAAACACAAAATACCGCCAATGTCCCGACCCGTCCCCCGGGCCCCGTGCTGTGACTACCCCAAGCCCGCCTTCCATAGGCCAAGGGCTGGGGACTAGTACCAAAGGTGTAATTCCTTAAAACGGGTAAGGCATTGCCTTTATAACCTGTAAACACGCACACACAAGTAAGAACACAACTGGATGAAACACCAAGTAAACTGTATAACAAAAGAGTGTTGAAAGTAAAAGGGGCTAGAATACAAGCCTAACTGAAAAGTACAAGTACAACTGTGATACTATACAACTAGAGAAAAGGGGAAGTCAGTTGATGGGTCATCCTACGAGGTTCCTACCTGAAGGGTAGGTATAGATCACCTCCTCAGTAATCCTCATCCAACTGTCTCCTCCGTGTAAGGACTTTTCGTAAGGTCCACCTCTAGGTACCATCCAGTCCTGGTACTCTCAGCCTCAGTTAGAATTGTCTGTCGTCTGCATCCAACACAACAAGGTACGGGCATAGCCCGTGCAGGGGTGAGTATAATGATACTCAGTAGGGACCCCGAGACCCTCAAGGTCTCACAAAATCCACCAAGGATAAACAACAAAGAATGAAATCAACAGATAAAACTACTTATTTATATGCCCATACATATACCTAAGTTATCAAGTGATCCATATTAATCATGAGAAAAACACAGAAAAACTAACTCAGCTCAAACCAAGATTTTATTCTAGGGGGTAGTATCAAGTAACATCCACCATCACATTGTCGAAACCTCAGCTACTAGAGAACTACTCCTCTATCGATAATAGTGGTCCTACCATGACACCAAGTTCGATTCCCACTAACCTTGGATTTCTGAGGTACTACTCCTGTCGAGTACCATGGATCTACTGTGTCACAAAGCGTTCTCCCCACCGTGGGTCTGTCGTGTCACCAAGCGTGCTCCCCCTCAAAGACTTATGAGGTACTTCTGTCGAGTATCATGGGTCTGCCGCATCACACAGAGGCGCTCCCCACCGTGGGTCTGCCACATCACCAAGGCACTTCCCACTAGGAAGGTCAAGTCATCCGAGTCAAACGGTCAGCAGTCGTCAAGTCTCAGCCAGCCACTAGGTCTCTGCACTATGCTCGCTCGTCTCCGAGAGGATCTGCTCCACAAGCTACCGGTAAATACTCCAAGAGCCAAAAATTCCCATGAATAAGTATCCCAAAGGTCTGCCACATCATAGGGGTATCAACGTAACCGACAGCGCGTCTATCGGACGTCCGGTCTGTGAGTTATTAGCATTTTTGTCCCGGGGGACCGGTTGGATTCGTGCTTGATCCAACCTGACCGTTCCCCATCTCAATCCAAAACACAGTGGGGTATCATCAAAGGGACCATCTCGATCAAAGATTTACAGCACTGCTGACGGTTCGTAAAACAGACGTCTGGTGCCAAAGATATGACCGAAGGAAAATAAAGGGTTGTAGCGAGCCCAGGTCCGGTCAGACCGACCCGGTCCAGCCCAGCAGGTCATGAAAGGCCACAGAGAGCCACGAGGGTAGCTCAGATACAGAGGGTGTTGCGAGGGCTCGAGGGTCACAGGGGAATGGCTCGGGGTGCAGTGCGACCAGGGTGCGGCGTGGCTAGGGAGGTCGGGGTCGGGGTGCGGCGGGACTGGGGCGGTCGGGTTCGGTTCGGCCGGGAGGTCGGGGTGCGGCACGGCCGGGGCGCGGTGCTACATCAGGAGGCCGGCGGAAGTGTAGTTGGTGGGTGGCGCAGCCTGTGGGTGGCGCGACCGGGGTGACTCGGCCAATTTGGTCGGGACACAATGAGGGGCAGTGTGGGTCACGGTGGCTGTGGGTGGCGGCGTCGTTTCCTTCATCTCCTATGTTATCTTCCTTCATTCCAATGAACACCACAAAGAAGAATGACGGAGGGGGTCAGGCCATGTGAGTTTGGCCCGCACCCTCCATGTTTAGAGTGGAAGTAAGTGGCTAAACTTTAATCATGAATCAAGAATGAGAATATTAATTGAGAAGATTCACGAATTTAATAACCATCCCTACAACTTCCCGCAACAATTTATTCTCAATCCTCAAGGAAAACATCCATGGATCAACTTGATAATAAGTTTATCCACGTTATTTTTTTTATAAGGAAAGAATCAAGTGAATAAAATCATACTTAATTAAAAACCCTACTTCTTATAGTTCGTTGTCGACAATGAGAAGGGAAGTTCGGTTGTTGAATATTTCCCACGTTGGTTACCTCCGCAAGGTGCCTCCAAGGAAGAAGTTGAAGACATTCCTTGTTGGAGTTCTTCATTTAGAGTATATTTCTTCATTGGAGAGCTTTCTCCCTATGTCCTTCTCTCCCCAAATTTCACCAAAATAAAAGAGATATCCAATAATAAAAGTGTTTTTCTAATTTAATCGTAGGCACATTTCAAATTGGATTAAATTAAATTGGATTAATTGAGTGGTGCATTAGCAAGATTAATGGTATGTGTGTTGGAACAATTAAGGTGGAGGAGTTCAAGAGGCTCTCCATCATTAATTGTGGGAGTTTAGGGTTTCTCCCAATTAAAGGGGGGTTTCAGGGGGGTTTAATCCCAGGTGTTCCCCACAACCATAACCTCTCATGGGAGGTTATGGTTCGGGTGGTCCCCACCTCCTTAACCTATCATGTGAGGTTAAGTTCTGGTGGTCCCCACTTCCAACTTCCACATGGAGGTTTAGTTCTGGTGGATCCCACCTAAAATAACCACATGGAAGCTCAAAATAAAATAAAATAAAGTTTATTTTATTTTATTATTTCCACAAAAAAACCCAAAAACTAACTTTCACCCTCATTCATCTATCGTCAAGGTGAAAGTCTCCTTAAGCGAATATCAGCGTTGCAAGTTCAATGGTGCCCTCGGATTTCAACTCTAAGCACCGGTTCAAAAGTTAGAAAAACCTGCTTGCATGTTTACTGAATGTACCCGAACAAAAGTTCAGAAATTCATTCTGGGCACTCCAGGCCTCGGAATCACGCGCCGTCAATTTTCGCAGACTTGTAAAATTCTCATATATTTAAAAAAATACATGGAAATTCTGGATATTTACATTCTACCCACCTCAGTATTTACATCCTCATAATCCACAACTCAACTAAGGGAACAAGTGGGGGTACTGAGCATGCATCTAAGGCTCCTGCTCCCATGTGCTCTCCTGGAGGTTCCCCTGATGCCAGCGAACACGCACCAAAGGTATCAACTGTCCATGAAGGACTCTCTTCTATCGATCCTCAATCTCTACTGGAACCTATGTAAAAGTCACCCCATCTTCGACGTCCATATTTCCATGGTTGATGATGTGAGAAGGTTCATGCACGTATCTCCTCAGATGGGATATATGGAAGACGTCGTGCACTCGGTGCAACTGAGGTGGAAGTACTAAGTTGTTTGCCACCTCGCCAACTCTATTGATGAACTGAAAAGGTTCGATGAACCTCATAGATAACTTGCCGCCTCATCCAAATCTCCGCAAACCTCATCGAGTTGAGACCCGTAGAAAGATGTGGTCGCCATCCTCGAACTCTAGAGTTCTCCATCTTCTATCGGCATATGACTTCTGCCTACTTTGTGCATTCTTCATCCACTCTTGGATGACCTACACCTTCTCTGTGGTAGCTCTTACCATCTCTAGTCCCACTAGTGCTGAATCTCCTGGGTCAGTCCATCACAAGTGTGATCTACAAGGTCGCCCATATAACGCCTCAAAAGGTGTCATCCCAATAGTGGAGTGATAGCTGTTGTTGTATGCAAACTCCACCAAAGGTAATTGATCCTCCCAATTTTTAATGAAGTCTAGGAAACAAGCACATAGCATTTACTTGAGGGTCTGAATGGTTCGCTCAGTCTAACCATCCGTATGAGGATGGAAGGCGGTGCTCAAAAAAAGTTGTGTCCCAAAATCCTCCTGCAACCCCTTCCATAGCCGGGAAATAAAATGTGTATCACAATCAGAGACAATCATTGAAGGTACTCCATGTAACCGAAAAATCTTCTGCACATAGAGGCATCCCAAGATCTCTACTTAACTCCGCTCTCTGATCAGTAAGAAGTCGGTCGACTTGGTGAGTCGGTCGACGATCACCCAAATTGAGTCATGACCTCTGGATGTATGTGGAAGTCCTATCACGAAGTCCATGTATATCCCATCCCACTTCCACTATTTGACCTCTAAAGGCTGAACCAAGCCTGCTAGTACCTGATGATCCACCTTCACTTGCTAACAAGTGAGGCATCGAGAGACAAACTCCGCAGCTTCTTTCTTCATTCCCGGCCACTAGTGTTATCTTCGGATGTCCTGGTACATCTTCACCACTCTGGGATGTACCGCTAGAGGGGATGTGTAGAAATCCCTCAACACTTCCTCTTTAAGTGACACTGGTACCATGGTACATCCTCTGAAGAGAATGACGTGCTCCTCACCTTCAGAAAATTCATCGGGTGCATGTCCTGTGGATATCTGAGCACGTCGTGCCTCGCGGTCAGTGTCCACACACTGGGCCTCTCTGACTCGCTAAAGAAGTGTGATAGTGACTGTAAGAGACTGAAGGAAGGTTTCTCCATCTCTATCCACAAAGGATATCTATAAAGCAGCCAGCTGCTCCATCAGCTCACCTAGCAGCTTTATACCAGATCTCCTACTGAGTTCATCTGCAACAACGTTCCCCTTCTCAAGAGTATAGACCATCTCGAAGTCATAGTCCTGGAGGAACTCAAGCCAACATCTCTGTCTCAGTTTCAGGTCCTTCTGGGAGAAGATATACCTAAGACTCTTATGATCAGAGTACATGGTAAAATGCTCACCCATCAGATAGTGTCTCCACATCTTCAAGGTGAAGACCACTGCTAGTAACTCCAGGTCATGGGTAGCATAGTTCTTCTCATGTTGTCTCAGCTGTCGAGAACCATATGTGATCACTTCTCACTCCTACATTAGGACACATCCGATTCTGGTCCATGATGTGTCGTAGTAGACTATGTACCCTACACCTTACTCTAGAAGCCTCAAGATGGGGGCACTAGTCAGCCTCTGTCTCAGCTACTGAAATCTTTGCTGCTATCTCTCCGACCACACAAAGGGTTTCCCCTTCTTCTTCAGGGTTGATAGTGGTGTTGTAACTCTGGAGAAATCTGGTACAAATCTCCAGTAGTATCTAACCAAACCCAGGAAACTCTGTACTTCCGTCACACTCCTGGGTGGATCCCAAGCAAGTACCGCCTCAATCTTTGCTAGATCCACTGCAACTCCAACCTCCAAGATGACATGTCCCAGAATGTGAACCTCTCAGATCTAGAACTGGCACTTTCAGAGCTTACCATAAAGCTGGTTCTCTCGAAGTGCGTCCAGTACTACCCGTAAATGATAGGCATGGTCCTCCTTAGTAGATGAGTATATCAGAATGTTATCGATGAAGACTACTACGAAGCGATCAAGGTACGGCTGAAATATCTTGTTCATGAGTCCCATGAACACTGTTGGAGCATTGTTTATGCCGAATGGAATAACCAAGAACTCATAGTGGCCATACTGACACCTGAAGGTTGTCTTCTGCACATCCTCATCTCGTACTCTAAGCTGGTAATAGCCTAATCTGAGGTCTATCTTCGAGAACCATCATGCTCCCTTTAGCTGATCAAAGAGGTAATCAATACTTGAGAGTGGGTACTTGTTCTTCACGGTCACCTGGTTCAGGCACTGATAGTCAACACAAACCCTCAATCTCCCATCCGCCTTCTTGGAAAACAAAATCGGGGTTACCCAGGGAGAAACATTGGGCCGAATGAATCCCTTCTCATGAAAGTCCTCTAGTTGTACCTGCAGCTCATAAAGCTCTGCGGGAGCCATCCGATATGCTGTTGTAGATATTGGTGTTGTCCCAGGGTACAAGTTGATTTAAAAGTCCACCTATCTATGAGGAATTAGACCTGGGACATCATCAGGGAAAACATTCGTGCACTGGTCAACCACTACAGGATAAGTTGGACTCTCCACATCAACAGTTCCGAGGGTAATGCTAGCCAACTGATGAGTGATAGTCTGCACTCTCCTCCAAGAAAGTCCATCCTGTGCTGCAAAGGCTCCCTTCTTTCCGGTGAAGGTAAACCTGGTCCCATCAGTGCGGACACACTGCACTTTGTGCCTAATATAGTCAATCTGAGCATGGACTGTAGATAACCATTTCATGCCCAAGATGATGTCGTAAGGCCTCGATGCCGCTACTAGGAGATCTCAGCCAAAACTCTCACCTCCTAGAGTAATCTCACACTGCTGGAATCAGTGCATAATCATCAAATCTACTCCCATAGGAGTCTCTAGCCGTAAGGATCGAGCCAACTGCTCTGTCGTAATCTCCGAGCTCCGAACGAGGGAAGTGTCAATGAAATAATGACTGGAACCTGTGTCTATAAGTATTGCATATATGGTGGAATAGACCTAGACCATGCCTCGTATCACCTCCATAGCATCGTGATTGTAAGCCTCAGCTACCTGGAGTTGAGCTCTCCCTAGTCCACCAGCTCCCTGCGGTCAGGATGGACCTCCTGGTGGTGGTAGCGGTAATATCTCGAATCTTCGCCCACCACCAGCTACACGACCAGCTCCTCTACCATGTCTGCCTTAATCGAATCACTGTCTCTGCCTAGGCGGTCCTTAAACCATCTGCTGATTATCTGAACGGTAGGTCAGATAGTCACGAGCCATGTGATCCTATCCGATGCATGAGTAACATTTCCCGCTCCTGGAAGGTCTGTCTCCGCATCGGGTGCCCCACACAACCGATCCTGAGTCATGAGGTCATCCACCTATAGGTCTGGTCCACTTGGACCTCTACGAAATTTGTCTGATGATAGCTGCAGAAGACTCCGCTACGTGTTGATTGGTGGTGTATATCACTGCTTGAGATTTCTTAGCAAGGAAACTCTCCACCAAGAGGGTTCTCTCTAACACCCCCGCCTACATTGATATGCTGAGTGAGATCAATGAAGCCCTGATATCCTGCCCGAGTCCCTATTCGAAGGTATGGGCCCTGAATAATGGGTCCCACACCATATAGGTGGAGTAATGTGGGAGGTCTGTGAACATCGTTGTGTATTGAGCTACAGTCATGTTACCCTGCTACAGATGAAGAAGCTCCTGAATGTGCACTGTGTGGAGAGCTGCTGGGACAAACTCTTCCTGAAACAGGCTCTTGAAGTCTACCCAGAGAAGCATCATCTCATCATGAACCTGGAGCATCAAGCTTCACCATCTTCCCACTGCTGCCTGTAGAAGGATAGTAGTAAGAATAAATATGAGTTATGCTGGTGTCCCTACTAGTCGGAAAACTATCACCATGGCCTCCAGCCAATCCTCAGTCGCCTGTGGGTCTATCTCTCCCCTAAACATGGGTGACCTCTAGTGCTGGAAATCGTACAACACGATCAAGCGGCATGCACCATCTGCTGCTGGGGCTGGTGGTATCAGTGGTCCAATGGGTAATGGTACCGTTGGTGCCTCTGCTGGTGCCTCTACTGGAAGAGGGCCCTCCACTGAAGCCTCATCGCTCGGTGGGCTATTAGTGCGTACAACTCTCGGAAGTCTAGCCAGCTGTCTTCGTGGAGGCATCCTAAAAAGAAACTGGTGTTCCACGGTTAAAAGGTTATACCTGGTGAGATAACCTGGTGAGATGACTTAAATAAAACTTTTGAAAACACACACACAATCAGTTTTTTCATGCACGGATTCGGAAATTAGAAGTCAGGGTCCTGGGGTATGGATACATCGGCTGCCGCACTAATACTGGACTCCCTAAACTGAAAACCACACTCACTACACTTAACTCTATTGCTTCATAGAAAAGATCAGAGTCCTAAGTTCTATGGTAGAACTGACTTCTCTTATACCAATTTGTCACGACCCATCCCCCGGGGCCCGTGCTGTGACTACCCCAAGCCCACCTTCCATAGGCCAGGGGTTGGCGACTAGCACCAAAGGCGTAATTCCATAAAAATGGGAAGTCATTTCCTTTATAACTTGTAAACACATACACACAAGCAAGCACACAGCTGGACAAAACACCAAGTAAACTGTATAACAAAAGAGTGTTGAAAGTAAAAGGGGGCAGAATACAAGCCCAAGTGGAAAGTACAAGTACAACTGTGATACAATACAACTGGAGAAAAGGGGAAGTCAGCTGTTGGGTCATCCTCTGAGGTTCCTACCTGAAGGGTAGGTACAGATCACCTCATCAGTACTCCTCATCCATCTGTATCCTCCGTATACCAATGAGTCGTAAGGTTAACCTCCAGGTACCGTCCAATCCTGGTACTCTCGGCCTTAGTCAGCATTGTCCGTCATCTGCATCCAACACAACAAGGTTCTGGCATAGCCCGTGTAGGGGTGAGTATAATGATACTTAGTAGGGACCCCGAGACCCTCAAGGTCTCACAAAATCCACCAAGGATAAACAACAAAGAATGAAATAAATAGATAACCCTACTTAGGTATATGCCCATACATATACCTGATTTATCAACTGATCCATATCAATCATGAGAAAAACATAGAAAAAACTAACTCACCTCAAACTGGGATTTTATTCCAGGGGGGTAGTATCAGGTAACATCCCCCATCACATTGTCGAAACCTCGGATACTGTAGAACTCCTCCTCTATCGAGTATAGTGGGCCTGTCACGACACCAAGGACGCTTCCCAATAACCTTGGACTAATGAGTTACTCCTCCTGTTAAGTACTGTGGATCTGTCACATCACCAAGCGCGCTCCCCACCATGGGTCTACCGCGTCACCAAGTGTGCTCCCCCTTAAATCCTGCTGAGGTACTCCTCCTGTTGAGTACCCTGGGTCTATCGCGTCACACAAAGGCGCTCCCCATCGTGGGTCTTCTATGTCACCAAGGCGCTCCCCACTGGGCCTGTCAAGTCACTCCGAGTCAAACGGTCTGCACTCATCAAGTCTCATCCATCCACTAGGTCTCCACACTATGGTCACTCGTATTTGGAAGGATCCTCTCCACAAGCTACTGTTCGATACTCAAACTTCCATGAAGTCCCATGAAGAAGTATCTAAAAGGTCTGCCATGTCATAGGGGTCTCAACATAATAGAAGGCACGTCAATCGGACGCCTGGTTTGTGAGTTATTAGCCTTTTTGTCCCAGGGGACTAGTTGGATTCATGCTCAATCCAACTTGATTGTTCCCCATATCAATCCAAAACACAGTGGGGTATCATCAAAGGGATCGTCTCGCTCCAAGATTTTCAGCGTCGCTGACAGTTCGTCAAATGGACGTCCGGTTCCAAAGATATGACCGTAGGAAAATAAAGGGTCGTAGTGGGCCCGGGTCCGGTATGACCCGGTCAGACTGACCCAGCCCAGCCCGTAAGGCGGCCCATCCTGTTGGGTTCGGCCTGGCCTATTGGGTCTGGCCCAGCAGGCTGCGAGGGGCCGCAGAGATCTGTGAGGGCGGCTCGGCCGTAGAGGGTGCCGCAAGGGCTCGAGGGTCGTGGGGGCGCGGCACGGAAAGGGTACGGCGCGGCCGGGGCGGCCGGTGCCAGTTCATCTAGGAGGCTAGGGTGTGGTGCGGCTTCGGGAGTCCAGTGGCGGCATAGCCAATTCGGCCGGTGGGTGGCGCGGCCGGCGAGTGGCGCGACCGGCGTAGCTTGGCCAGTTCGGTCGGGACGCCGTGAGGGGCGGCGCAGGTTGTGGTGGCCGCGGGTGGCGGTGCTTTTTCCTTAGTTTCCTCTTCCATCTTCCTTCATTCTGATGAACACCACAAAGAATAACGGTGGAGGGGGTCGGGCCATGTTACTTTGGCCCGCACCCTCCATGTTTAGAGTGGTATCAAGTGGTTTAACTTTAATCATGAATCATGAAAAGGAATATTAATCAAGAAGATTCATGAACTTAATAACCATCCCTATAACTTCCCACAACAATTTATTCCCAAACAATAAGGAAAACATTCACGGATCAACTTGATAATATTTTGATCTGCATTCTTTGTTTTTAGAAGGAAATAATCAAGGTAATAAAATCTTACTTAATTAAAAACCCTACTTCGTATAGTTTGTCGTCGATGATGAGAAGGGAAGGTCAGTCATTGAAGATGTCCCACGTCAGTTGCCTCTGCAAGGTGCCTCCGAGGAAGAAGTAGAATACATTCCTTGCTGGTGTTCTTTGTTTGGATGAGAATTCTTCATTGGAGAGCTTTCTCCCTAATTCATTCTCTCTGCAAATTCCACCAAAATAAAAGAGATATCCAATAATAAAATTTTTTCTCCAATTTAATCGTAGGCACAATTCAAATTGAATTAAATTAAATTGGATCAATTAAGTGGTGTTTTGGAAAGATTAATGGTATGTGCATTGGCACAATTAAGGTGGAGGAGGTCAAGAGGCTCTCTCTCATTAATTGTGGGAGTTGAGGGTTTCTCCCAATTAAAGGGGGTTTCAGGGGGTTTAATCCCGTGTGGTCCCCACCACTATAACCTCTCATGGGAGGTTATGGTTTGGGTGGTCCCCACCTCCTTAACCTCTCATGGGAGGTTAAGGTCTGGTGGTCCCCACTTCCAACATCCATATGGAGGTTTAGTTCTGGTAGACCCCACCTAAAATATCCACATGGAAGCTCAAAATAAAATAAAATGAAGTTTATTTTTTTTTATTTCCACAAAAAAACCCAAAAACTAACTTTCACCCTCATCCATCTGTTGTCGAGGTGAAAGTATCCTTAAGCAAATACCGGTGCTGCGAGTTCAACGGTGCCCTTAGATTTCAATTCGTAGAATCGGTTCAAAAGTTAGAAAAACTCGCTTGCACGTTTACTGAACGTACCCAAACAAAAGTTCAGAAATTCATTTCGGGCACTTTAGGACTCGGAATCACGCACCGTCAATTTTCACAGACTTTTAAAATTCCTATATATTTAAAAAAAATTACATGGAAATTCCAGGTCTTTATAGCCAATCCATGATAAAGATAGCATCGTATGGTTGTATCTTCAATAATAAGAATTCCCCCAATGACTAATTTTTTCCCATCATCATTCGACATCCCCAGTCAAACAAAATAGTCTAACCTCTGAATAGAATGGATAATTGTAAGGGAATTGAAGGCATCTCCACCTTGAGTCCTAAAACATGGACCAAGTTCTGAGTAATGAAGGAGTATTAAGCTCTGAGATCAAACAAGGAAGAAACTAGGGTAGATGATTAATTGTTCATTCCTAAAACAACCTCTAACACCTCTAGTACTGAAAAATACATAGAATTCAATTTACTATTCTCATCTACTATACCTCATTGATGAAATACTATATGGAAACTCTATATTATAGGTACCTTAGGATGAGTACCATCACAGAGTTATCCTCTAGTATATCTACCTCCCCTCTACTGAGAAAATTTTAGTAGCCTTCACTAAGTTTGTGGCTATATAGGTTTCTAACCAACTATAGTGACTGAAGACTTTTACACATAATATTATATGATTTTTAACATAAATATCCAAAAAACACAAACCAAACATCATGAGGCCTAATTTATTTGTAATACTAGGTTTATAATACATAAAAAAATTAACCAAAAAATGTATTTTATTCTCCAAAATAATCTCCTAAATCCATTTGAGATCCTAAAACTGCATAGTATAACCTAAGGAATGCATAAATTAAATGTTTGAGCTATAAATCTCAGTAAGTTAATAAACATGATAACGAGACATAATATATGATTCAAATGGAATATAACAATATCATAAAACAGAAGGTTCATGAATAATCAGATGGAAACATAACATAAAAAACATGGTATCATAATATCATTGAAATATAAGAAAGTGGTAGAAAATTATAACATAATATAAGCATAAGTCAAGGCTAACTTCTAGAAAAGCATCACTTTGTGGACAAAGTACCATCATAGATTAGGTTTACTCCATAATCATATACATATAATCTCATGACACAAAAACATTAACCAATACATTGGATATCTATCTACGTGAAACCATCATAACATGTATATTCTTACATGTTCTCTAAAAGTAAATCAACCATAAGGCATAAACATAATAATTACTAATAGAAAGAAATAGGTTTCATAATCTTGCTTTATATCATAATCAAATGATATTTCATAAATATTCCAAAGGTAAGAAGGAATTAAATATTTTGTATTTTCATATATAAGTACATAAGAATAGGACTCCAAATATAATATTCTTTTGGAAAGAACGTCCTGATAAATTTTATAGAAATGAACTTTTAAAATAGTGTTTTAAGGAATCACTTAAATGTATTTGAAGAAATAATAAGTAATTTTCATTGAAAACAATAGGTAAAAAAAATTTATACATAAAATATTACATTATTTTATTAAATCATGATTGGGATGAAATACTTTAAATTGGTGTTATATAAAAGGATTTATGGATTAAAAATTTCCCCTTAAATCACTTTTTATTTTAAAGAAATAATTTAAGAAATGAAGTTAAGGAATGTATTAACCCCTTAAAAAGGTAAAATAATCTAGGTATATATCTATGAGACATATACTTATAATTTAGAATCATTTAATAATTTCAAATATTGATATATGTTATTTATAGAGGGAAAGGTCATAACACAAAGAAAAATGGTGATTCAGAGAGATTCTTTACCTTAGGTTCTATAATCGTTATGAACTTCCACTTAACATCCTGGATAATCAAATTAAATTAATTATTTACTTAATTTATGACCTTTAAAATCTATATTTTATTTATTATAATTTATTATGTTAATTTATAACCATTTTAATGAGATATAATGTTTACCTTTTCTTTTTTGAGATCATTCAATTCATGGTTCGATTATTAGATCACTTGTGAATAATTATTGAGGTTCTTGTAAAACAAGACTAAACATATAGATGTGTTGAAATGGGATTAAAAATGTTAAAGAAATTGAAGTTGTATCTTTTTTTTTCTGAAATAGGTACAATCCATTTATTAAAAACTTTAACATTATATGGTTAGTTCATTTAAGTGTTTTTACCAACTGTTATGAAATGGTTTCATTTAATTTAATATTATGTCTATATACTTATTAAAAAAACATTAAATAAGTTATAATATACTTATTAAAATCTTATTTAACCATAATAATTTTTTTATCAACTGACTTTAAGGTGGTAATGGAAAACAAAATCTCATTCCATGGAAGCGGTGAACCAATATAATATAGACAATGGTTTTGTTTATAGAATAAAAAGATAAGAGAATAGGATGTATGGATGATATTCCATTATTTCTATAAAATTATAGTTTATATATGATACTAGTGCAATTATTTCATGTTGTATGAGGGAGGTGAGGATAAGGTATAATAAGCAAATAATTTAAAAGATGTAGTATGAAAATTTTACCTCTTGAGTGTTGTATCCTTGAAAAACTCCTTATAGAACTTGTAATTAGTATTTTGGTTATACCATCAACAATAGAACATGATTTAAATTATTAGGAACAGAATTTGGTATAAATGTGTTAGGATCCAATCTTAGAAGTTGTGAGGATAATGGGTATTGAGGGGGGGTATTTATAAGGGGGAGCAGAGTGTTTTTGATTATTATATTCATTAGTTTATTATTTTTCCTCAAGACTTACAATAGTATTGATTCTTATGAATATATATATCAAATTGTGCATGTTATTTTGAAATAATGGTTACTTAAATCATCAATGACTCAAACATTCATGTATTTATCTTATAATGTTAAATATCATTTTTGTTATATTTCATTATTAAGCAAAAAATTAACTATTTTAGGAAAATACCAAAACCTTAACCCAACTTTTTTTGGACATTTATATTATAAAAATTAAATCCATTTAATGAAAATAATTTTATAAATATTAGAAAATTAATTTTTTATTTAAAATCATCATTTATTTGAAAAGTACCAATTTTAATATTATGATCAATTTTCTGACCCTTGGAAAAATTATTTAGGGTCAAATAAAATAATATTATCAGTATAATACAGCATAATATTAATTTATAAACCCATTTTATGATAATAAAACTTATTTTAAATCATTATATTAATTTCAAAAAATAAAAATAAAACATATATATTTTACAAAAATAGGAACACTTATTTTATCATTTTGAAAACATTTCATTACTAGTGTCATGATATAAATATTAAATATTTTAATTTTATTATATACCTAAATATTATTTTATATTTTCATAGGTGATTTTATTATCCTATGTTTGGGTTACTTTTCATAACATTCATATTACTATTTCAATGGTCATATTTGTAATGGTTATATAGGTTCCCAACATTCTATAAATACATAATATTTCATTCATTCTCCATTCAATTATATTCTATCTCAAATATATATATATATATTCATTTTTATAATTTATATTACATTACAAACATTCTTCTTTATTTCTGTAATATTTTTCATGAGTGCGATTATTATGGGGGATCGAGCATATCTAAATTTTCCTATTATTATTATCATATTTTCTATTTTTTTATCACATTGTAATACTTTCAATTATAATGGAATTTATTATTCACTAAATTCAATTTTAAAATTAATAAAATAAAATTTTACAGGTTTCATCATGTAGTACATGGGCTTTATACTGAATAAATAAATAAGTCGCAATTATAATAAGGGAAATCCCATTGTTAAAATTATGAGTCATTAAATTCTTCCCCCCTTAAGAAATTATACTATCAAAATTTTATTTTACATACTAATGTGAAAATAGATAAAGGTTCTTTTCTTTCATAGCTTTCTCTGGTACCAATGTCACTACCTCATACGTATGGTTTCACCATAGTACATTGATTAGGTGAGTGTTCTTGTTACATAGAACCTATGGTCCATGATCTTAAACAGATTCTCCTCATAAGGGATATGATTTTATAGTTGTACCACCTATTAATTTAGTACATGTTAGGGATTTAGTGTATACTTATTCAATATGGGTATATGGAATACATCATGTAATTAGTAATGGGTTGGTCAGAGGGGTAGTCATTAGGCCAGAGCTTTGATGCGATCTAGAATATAAAAGGGGATGGTGTACTTTGGACTTAGCTTTACCTTATTCAAAAACTCATGATTTACTTCCATGAATATATTCATAGGAACACAAAATATCTAACCACAAAATCTTGGACTCATCAATGATTTTCAACATAGCACTTCTTTTGAATTTGAGCAGCCTTGATATGATGTTGAATTATATTGATATTTTCTACCATTTCATCAACAATTTTAGGACCTAAAAGTTTGTGTTCTCCAACTTCATCCAAACATGTAGGTGTTCTATATCTCTTCCCATAAATTGATTTATATGGACCCATTTATATTATTAAGTGAAAATTATTATTGTATGAGAACTCAACCATAGGAAGATATTGATATCATCCTCCTTTTAAGTTCATCAATAATTGTCTTAACATGTATTCCAGTTCCTAGATAGTCTACTCAGATTAGCCATCAATTTGGGGGTGTTAATACATACAAATGTTCAATTAAGTTTTTACATCTTGTTAGATACATTTCCAAAACTTAGAGATAAATATCATATATCAGTCAGATAAAATCAATAGTGGTATTCCATACATCCTTTCCACTTCTATGATTTATATCCTTGAAATTTTATCAAGTCATAAGTCTTATCAAATTGTAATAAAATGAGAAGTCTTTGTAAGATGATCCACCACAACCCATATATCATTATTTCTACTGGATTAATTTTCAATACTAGTGAAAAAATCAATGGAAATATTTTACCCTTTCCATGTAGGTATGAATAATGGTTTCATCATCCCCTTATTATTTTACCTTTCCTCCTTCACCTACTGATATACTAGGCACTTTGATTTATATTTTGTAATCTCTCTATTCATGTTATTACTCCAAAATTGCTATCAAAGATCTTGATATGTCTTTGTTATCCCTGGGTCAATGGAGAAGGTTGGGATATGTGAATTATTCAATAAATCCTTCTTTATCATAGGATTTGACGGTAGACATATTCATTACCCAAATATTACAACTCCTTATTCATAACTTTTGAACTCTGAGGATTTCCCTTTTCTTATAGCTTTCATATCTTTCTATATTTTCACATCATCCCTTTGAGTATAATTTATCTTCTAAATAATATATATTTGGTAAATCATTTGAGAAAGTAATGATGACTTTCCTTCCATTATGATTCCCTTGTCCATTTTTTCATGACTAAGATGATCAGATCCCTCTCAATTCTCATCACAGATAAGTTTTTGGGATCCATTCTACTTGGGGTATCTTCTGCTTCCTTTTACTTCCCATGATGGTAGTGGATTGAGGATTCATAGTCCGTTATCAATTCTAACCATCTTCACCCTAAAATATTAAGATCCTTCTATATGAATATAAGTTTGAGGCTTTTATGATCCGTATATATCTCACACTTCTCCCCATAGAGATAATGCCACTATATTTTCAACTTGAATATCATTTCATCTAGCTCCAAATCATGCATCAAATAGTCCTCCTCATGAACTTTAAATTTCCTTGACATTTAGAAAATCACTTTATAATTATGTATTAGTAAAAAACTCAATCCATTCTTTAAAGTATCATTGTTTACCATGAAAATTTCCCCACTTGTGGGCGAAATGAGGAATGGTGCATTGGTAAACCTATTTTTCAATTCCATAAATCTCTCTTCATAATCATCAGTCCAAAATACTTTTCTCCCTTATAATTCATCTAGGTTAGTCGATTTGAACGTCATGATAAGTTTCTCACAAATCATTGGTAAAAACCATCTTGTCCAAGGAAACCAAGGATATCCATTATAGATTTTGGTATGGGCCACTCCTCAATTTTCATTATCTTATAAGTGTCCACATATATCCCTTTTATAGTGATAATATTCCCCAAGAATTATATATCCTTCATACAAAACTCATATTTACAGTACTTTTCATATATCTTCTCCTTTCAAAAAGTTGTATCACTGTATTAAAATACTACTAATTCTCTTCCTATATTTTTTTGCATGTTACAATATAATCTATAAAGTCTACCACAGGTTTTTCAATGAAATATATAAATAATATATTCATTAATTCCATAGATATTGTTGGGGAATCAGTGAGACTAGATGGAGTCATTATGAACTCATAATGTTCATACCTTTTTTGAAAGTAATCCTTGAATATATCTTCCTTATTCACCATTAATTGGTGATATAGAAGGCAGTCCTCAGGAGGGCCAGCCTTTGTAGGGGACTTATCTGGTGGTTCCAGTAGTGAAGGTTGTGGAGGCCATTACCTCCTTGCCACGGGTTGAGGATTTCATAGCTCAGTTAAGGCAGGATTTGGGGATCAATTCCTTGCAGGAGAATGGAGTGGAGGCAGTGCAGGGGGGAGTAAAGGAGCTATCCTTGCATGTGGATGTGGTGGAGCATTCGGTCTCGGACAGAATTGTCGATATTGGTGTGGTGAAGGGTGCTGGTGAGGTCCATGGCCCAGGGGGTCCTCAAGGTCGGGAATGAGAGGGATCTAACCAGCAGTCTCAATTTGGAAAGGAGGCCAAACCATCTGTCAAGGCATTGCAGGGTAAATCCTTTTTACATGCAGCTACAAGCTCTCTCCACGGTAAAGGAAGGAAGGACGGTCAAGGAAGGCAGGAAGGGGATAGCGTATTGGGTCCTCTTGACCCAAACATGCTCATTTTGAAGTCTTCCTTTCAGATGACTGGGAGCGAGGGGAAGAATAAGAAGGATTTGGTGGTCAAAGAAGGCAAGTTGGATTCTTCGGGTAGGCCGAGGGCTCTGAAAGAAGGTCCGGGGGTTGAAGTGAAAAATCGATTTGAAGTCCTGGAAACTTAGGAATAGTCATTTTCACAAGAGGATGTGGATTTAGGTGATGATATTTTTATCCAACTCTCTGTTGACAGCCTGGACTAGTTCCAAGGGAAAGGTCCCCACAGTCCAAGAAGGAAGAAGGGGAAAAAAGGAAAGCGCGACTCGGGGAAATGCATAGTGGTTCAGGGTAAAAAACCCGAGGGGTGAAAAGACTACTCTCACTTTCCGAAACCAATGGAAACCAGGTCATCCAAGAAATGTGGAAGCAAGGAAAGAAAAGGCCTTCAAAATGGGGGAAGTGGGGATCCAAGCAAAGAATCAAGAGTAATAGAGGAAGAGGGTGAGGAGTGTCTAAGGCTCATCTGCCACTCTAAGGAAGAGATGTTTGAAAAAGTTCGTCGGTAAAATGCATCAAATGAAGATATTTTAATGATTTATAAAAGATGCTTGCATACTGAGGCCACAGAGGAGAAAGAAGCATGGATAGACGAGCAAGACCGAATCATCGTCTCAGGCTTCAACCAAGGCAGAATCACCTTGGAGGAATTCATCCAGATAATGGACAAAATGATTTCTCACCTTGAAACACTTATTAGGGAGGATCCAAACATCCAGGTTAGTACTCTGCACTAGGAATTATACAGATCATCTGACTCAAATAACCTTAGTCTTGTGTTTAAGAATTCTGTGAGCTCTTTCAGCACGTAGTCCTTGTGTGCGAACTTTGGTTTCCCACTTGTCCTTAAAGTGGCTTAATAAAAAATTATAGGTGTGCTGTTGGTGATATCCTAATTGAAGATCCACCTTAGAGAAATATTAGTCTTTAGATAGTTGATAAAACAAGCCATCTATCTGTGGAATGGTTTACTTCTTCTTTATTGTGATTTTCTGAGTTCATGATAATCAATGTAGAGGTTTATTGACCCATCCTTACTCTTGATTAAGAGGACTAGAACACCCCATAATGAAGCAATTGGGCATAGAAAACCTCTGTATAGATTCTCTGGTAATTTATACTTTAGTTTTTCTATCTCAATATTTCCCATTATGTATGGATTCTTGTATTTAGTTTGAGATTCAATTATAATTTTTATTGAGAACTCAACTTCTTGGTCAGGAGGAAGGCTAAGAAACTCTTCAAGGAATACATCAGTATAGACCCTCATAATGGGAATTTATTCAAGCATGATTCTCTCCTCAATCTCTATCATTTTAGCTATATATTATTACGAATAATGTGATAATATCCACACTTTAGAATAATATTATAAAGTATATTCATCATCCTACTTACACTAAAAAATAATCTAAGAATGACTCAATATGTGAATAGAGATGCACCTCTCCCAATAGTTGATGTTGTATTTATATAAGTATAGTAATTCAATCCCAAAAAATCATCAAACTCTTCTAAAAAAAGTATGAAAATATTTTCAAAGTGGTTAAATCCAAAAAAATTGACTGGGGAGGAGTTATATACTTGGGATGCAATAATTTCTTTGTTTTTTTCTCACATATAGCTCAACCCCCATGTTTTGAGGTGGTGTTTTAATAGTTATAATAAAATTAAAAGATATGAAATAATGTGTAGAACTATAATCATATAGTACTTTTAAATATCATGAATGGATAATGATCACAAATTTCAATATTTGATTATGGTTCTAAGAATACTCAAACTAAAAAACATAAAAAAAATTGAAATTATGACCATAGATGGAATAAATTATATTTGACATGTAAATCCTAAATTATGATTATATAGGATTAAATATATTTTATTCATGGTAATTCATACTATTTGGTTTTCCGAACTTAATAATATATTCAAGTCCTTTGTAATAGTTTCTATAGGGTGAAATTACTGAATAATATACCCCAGGAGTGTCAAGAAAGGTGTGCAGCAAGGAATCTTTGTCATGCACTAGGTGATGATTGAGTTAATACCCAATCCACCCATTTTAGTGTAATTAACCCTATGAAAACTATGTGAGATCCACATTATACTTTTATTGTCTCTATTGGGATGTAATTTCTTGAAAACCAATCACTCTATAGTTCACCAAACTTTCAATATATTCTCTTATACTTATACTTATCATTAAGGTTCTCAATAAATGATTATAGTACTAATCTCAAAAAAATAGATAGAACATACTATAATACCAACTATAGTGACCCAATACTTTTACACATATTATTACATTATTTTTAAAATAAACATCTAAAAAACCCAAAGATCATGAGGCCTAGTGTATTTGGAAGACAAGGTTCATAATACATCCAAAAGAAACTAAAAAAGAACATCTTTATTTTATTATCCATAATGAGATCCTAAATACCTTTAATCTCCTAAAACTATATAGGATAACATGGGGAATATATAAAATAAATATGTGAGCTATAAATCCCAATAAGGGAATAAACATGATAATAAGGCATAGCATGTGAGTCAAACGACATTACATGATATTATAAAATATAAGGCTTGTGAATAATCACATGGGATCATAACATAAATAACGTGATATAATAATATCATGGAAACATAGGAATGTGGTAGAATCATACAACATGATATGAATATAATTCAAGGATAACTTCCAAGACAACATCGCATAGTGGATATAGTCTCATCATGGTTTAAGTTTACTCCCTAATCCCATACATATCATCTCATGAGACAAAAACATTACCCAATTCACTAGATAATTATCTAGGTGCACTAATAATAACATGTACATGCTTATGTGTACCATAAAAGGAAATCGATTGTAAGGCATAAACATAATAATTACCCATAAAAAATGGGTTTCATAATCTTATCTCATGTCACAATAAAAAGAGATTTCATAAAGATTCTAAAGAGGAGAAGGATTATTTATTTTATGTGTTCATATCTTGGTACATATGTATAGGTCTCAAAATATTTTTATATTTTTGAAATAACATCACTATAAAGTATATATAATTGGGTATAGAAATGATCTTTCAAAAAACTATTTTAAAGAATCAGATAAAGACTTTTGAAGATTGAATAAGTATGTAATTTTCTTTGAAAACTAGAGGTAAAAAAATGGTTATACCTAAAATATTTCTTTATTAAAATAAATCATTGATGGGAATAAAGACTTTAAATTATCTTTTTGGAAATGGATTAATGGATTTAAAAGTTCCACTTAATTGGGAATGATTTTAAATAAGGCATTTGAGAAATGAACTTGAGGCATATATTACCCCATAAAAGGAAGTGAGAATAAGATAGGTATATATTTAATAGGAATATATAAAAAAATTAAAGAATAAAATAACATTAAACATATAGAAATTGAGTTCGAGAGAGAATGGTCATAACCCAAAGAAATAGGGTGGTTTGGGAAGATCCCATACTTTAGGTTCTAGAATCATTATGCACTTACACTTAACATCCTGGATAATCAAATTAAATTCATTAATTACTTAATTCAAACCCTTATATCAATATTTAATATATTGTGATTTTATTTTTTTCATTTATAATCATTTTAATGAGATATAAAGTTTAATTTCTTTTTTATGATGGTGTCTGTTTCATGTTTCCATAGTTGAATCACTTTTGGATTATTATTGACGATCTTTTCAAATAGTACTAAAACTCCATAAGTGAAATTAAGTGGTATTAGTTTACTTCTAGAAATTGAAATAGTCCCAAATATCCTTTTGTGTTCTAGTATAGGGGTGATTCATTTGATAAAAAATTAATTGTTACAATTTTAGATCATTTATGTGTTTTTACCGACCATCACAAACTAGTTTTGTTTTATTTAATATTTTTATCATATTATTAACTATATAAATATTTTTATCACTATCCATGAAGATAGTAATGGAAAATAAAAACTCATCATCCATGAAGTTGGTGAACCGACATAATGTGTACAATTGTTTTGTTTATAGAATAAGAGATAAATAAAAGAGTATGGATGTTATATATTACATTAGTACTATTAAATTCTAGTATATATTTGATACTAGATTTTTTATTACATATTGTATAAGGTAGGTGAGGAGAATTTATAAGAAGAAAATAATTTAAAAGATGAAGTTTGAGAATATCACCTCCTGAATTTTGTCTCCCTAAAAAACTCTTTAAGGCGCTTGTAATTGGTCTTTTGGTGAGACCAACAGTACTATGATGTGTGAAAAATGATTGGGAAGATAATTGGGTATAAATTTTTCAAGATACAAGTCTTATAAGTTGTGATTAGAAGTGGTGGTATTTATAAGTGGAGGAGATGGGTGTTTTTAAATATTATATTCATTAGTTTGTTATTTTTGGATCAATAATAATGATATTGTTGATTCTTGTGACTATATATAGTAAATGGTTTATTTTAGTACGAACTAATAGGTACTTACATCATCCGTGACTCAAAAATTTATTTATTTATCTTATAATGTTAAATATTGTATTTTTTGTATACCACTATTCACCAAAAAAATGAACTATGTAAGAAAAATGTAAAAAAATAACTTGATAATTTTTTGACATGTAGATTCAAAAAATAAAATCCATTTAATAAAAAAATATAAATTTTATAAATGCAATTTTTTAAATAAAATCCTCATTTATTTGAAAAATATAGATTTCAATATTATGATCAATTTCCCGACCCTTTGAAAAATTACTTAAGGTCTCATAAATTTATATAATCATTATAATAAAACATAGTATTACTTTATTAACCTATTTTATGAAAATAAAATTTCTTTTAAATAATAATATTTTTTTATCAAAATGAAAATAAAACATATATGTTTTACAAAAATACAAACACTTATTTTATCATTTTTAAAACATTTATTTACTTGAATCATGATATAAATATATCATACTGTCATTTTATCTGATACAAAAATATTATTTTACATTTCCATAGGTAATATTACTATTCTAATGGTTATGTTAATATTCCTAATAGTCATATTACTATTCCAATTTCCAGATTTATAATGGTCATATAGGTTCCCGAATTTCTATAAATACATTATTTTTCATTCATTTTTTATTTGCTTCTATTCTATATAATATATATATATATATTAATTTCCAAAATGAATATTTCATTTCTAACATTCTACTTCAGTTCTACAATGTTGTTTGTGAGTGTGATTACTCTAAGGGATCGAGCATATCAAAATTTTCCTATTATTGTCATCTTATAATATATTTTTTATCCCATTGTAATAATTTCAATTCTTATAGTCATTTTTATTCTCTAAATTTAATTTTAAAATTAATATAATAATAAAAATTGGTTTCATCATGTGGTGCATGTGATTTATACTACATAACTAAATAAGTAAAAATTATTAGAAGGGAAATTCCTTTACTAAAATTATGGTTCATTACACCACCCAAACTAAACTAACCTCCCTGAGAATTCAAGCATTAATCTTGGTGGTGACCATAATCCCTATAGTTGTAACATGAAAATGGGAATCCATCATTAGCCAATAAAGAACCACTAGCCCAGAAAAATCATGAATCAAGTTGTTGTGATCGACTCCCTGCTAGTCAGAATCTCGACCAGCCTAACATCCATGATACAATGTTGGAAGCTCTACTCCTTGATCCACCTAGTTGGTTTACATCTCAGAGCTCTCCTCCTTGAGAGTGAATCTTCTCAATCATCTATAATTTCTTTTGCATCTCCATAGATGTAGGAAGCAAAATGGGTTGACAGCATATCTGATCATTGGGCACAATGCCTCCCCCATGTTTCATGCTCGAGACTCCTCATATACAAAGATTTTATGAGAGAAATACAAATATGTCCTTAAGCTTAATCCCAAGATATTTCATGATCAGGATCCCTTACTTAAGGGAGAGTAACTCCTACCTCTTTTCTTCCTTCATCACTAAAGATAATAAATACTAACAAAACTCCCTCAAGAAGTTATCCCACAAAACATCTTCTTCTTACCAATCACCAAGATATAGAATCCACCACTGACATACTTCCCCTATCATCTTACTAACTACCAACAAGACCCAAAACTTAGCCTTGGATTGAATCAAACCAAATTAAATCTCAATATATTCCATCCAATGATCCATATCTAAATTAGATACACTCCCCTCATACTTCACTAGACTTTACCACTAAAAGTCATTCAAGGCCCTCTTACATGCCTTATACTCCTATGCCATATCAAGCCTCCAATGATCAGTGGAGTTATCCTAGTGAATCTCCACTACCAAGACTTCACAAGAATGATGACCAAAATCCATTATTGAAAAAAATGGTATCCCTAATACTGGTAATATGGAATTTAAATATTTATTTAATTAAATTCATTTTGACTTCTCAAAAACACTCATTAAATCAGAAACAAAAACAATCATGAAGAACATACCTCACATAGGTCTCTACCCTGTAAGTGGAACCACATAACTTGGTTATTTAATAGGAATCGATCCCTTATATCAAATCATAGGGTAGGGGGCCTAAATATCTTGTCCTAGCTAGTATTCCTAGTTCATATCACACACTAAGATCTGTTGATATAATTACCCTACCAGACCTTGTAGTCCTCGCAAGTTCCTAACTCCAAGATCTATCCAATATCTCAACCATAACTTTTGATACTACTATATCACATCTACCTCCCTCTAAAGACACTCCTCCTAATCCAGTAATGAAGGAAGAGATATAATGACCCATGAGTCCCACCATTAGTAGGCCTCAGGTTGATGACTAGTATCAAGGGTATAAAATATCACATATGGAAGGCATTACCCTCAAGAATAGATATAGGATCATGTGATATAATTAATAACTCTGAATAAATTCCATCACATATAATATAAAAGAAAATCAATTACCTCACAATGCTTGAACAATGTCAAACAAATATGAATAAAAGTATTCAAATGAATACAAAAAAGATAAGTCATATGGTACCAACTTAATAGAAACTCTAATATCCAAGATATTAATGTCCAAATCAAACCCTGAAGTCCTCATGGAACCTAAAAAATGTTTTCATATATTTATGGTGATCATAAAATGTATACTCAATAGAATCATTCCCAAGATCTCACATGAAAATGTAAGAAAGGAATACTAATAGACCAGTAAACAAACATCGGAACAAACAAGCACCTAAACTGGTCAAAAATTTAATCCCAACCTCACCATGGCATTCTCACTAAATAAAAAATCCAAGTATAATAGCACATCATTGAAATATTATAAGAAAATGTTCCCTATATTCACTTCCCTAATGATTTTCTACTCTCACACCCCAAAAAATAACCTCTTATGATCCCATCTCTTCCATGAATATAACTTTACATAACCATCTGTATCTTATGTGTGAAAGGATCAATATTTACCTACCCTACCCTCTAAAGGTATAACATATTGTTCTTGTATCAGTCACTTTCCACGCATTATATCATCATAACATCATCAATTTTCATATCCAAATTAGTAGGGTATCATGAATGTGAATGACATAAATCTCATTCCATCCTCTTACCATGCATGACCCCCACAAAAAATAACATCTTCATTTTCTTTGTGTGATCTACAACACCAACCCATCATCATCATGACTACTAAAGGAAGAGCGAGGAAGAGGGGGGTAACCATCCATCTGATTCACCACTATCCTACATATTAGGGAAAAAATTGAAGCTGAAAACATTTAGGTGTTGGTAAGGTTATCCATCTTAGGTGGGGGACTTATATAAATAACATCAAATACAAGATATATAAATAAAAAAATTCCAACCTATTGGTTAACAAAAGTTCCAATATAACTCTTGGCATCACCACAACGTCTTGCAAACTGTGACAAAATCCACTGCATCCTATATAAGAATCATACCACACAATCGCTATGAATAATCCCACATTCCAATTACAAGTTCCACTATTTATATGATTATAGATTTTCCACTAACTCCCATTTACTAATCCATTTCATTTTACATTATCACATCCCATTCATATATAATACAATTAATTTTAAGCTAATTACCACACATCAATTTCATCCAATGAAATTTCGGTTTCAATATTTCCAAATTCATTCCATGGATAATTGGGAAACTAATAGAAACACACCACACCAAATATCATCCACCCCACATCAACCAACTCAAAATCACTACATGTTCCAAGACATCACCTTGACCAAACCATCTCACTGAAATAACAACATATCAAAACCACCACACATCAGCCCATATCACGTCTCATGCCAACCAATAATGGAGTCACTAACCAACACTTTTTGTATATGAAACCAATCACTAGAATCACTGGTAAACATCCCACAAGTCCATACACATCATACAGACCAATACAACTAGAACATCAACATGTAGTAGTACATTTCATCATCTGTATCTACCACAAGTTAAATTTAAGTGATTTTAAATCATTACATGTTATATAGAATGGGTATTATCACACAATTATATATTTAAATGGGAAATTGGTTCATTAGACATATATAATATCTTATCCTTTTATGCAATGTGAGATAAATCAAAAATCATAACAAGGGTCTTATAATGCACAATAATGACAGTGAAAATAGGGTTCATGATAACCATTATTTTTATCAAGGTAAAAAACATGGATGATAGTATAAATAATAATAATAAACAAGTAATTTTTTTTGATAATTCCCATTACCATTAATTTTATAATCGTCCCATTAATTATCTAATTATCTCAACCTATACTATCCACCCAAAGGAATTCAAGAGCATGAAATTTACATATATGCACATAAAAGGAGAGAATGAGGATCACTTACCTTGAAAATATATCCAAATCATGCTAAATAAAAAAAGGAAAGAGAATATGATTTCATTGCCTAAAATGTGAGAAACTATTATTGATAATAGAGAGGGAACCAAGATGTCAAATATGTATGCCTAAATGGCCCTAGGGCCTTCTTTTTTATTGATTTTTGATAACCCCCTTTCAAGGGATTAGGGGGAACCCTTAAAAGGCTCATAGGCTCAGAAATTACAAGGATTGTAGGCTTAGGAGATTACATGACCCAAAGGTCTTAGGTAATTCAACCAAACTATCTACAAGGAACTTCCTCTCCACAACATATTCATCGTGATAGTAGATCTCCACCTTCGCATGGTCGTCTGGTTAGGCTTCCCGTGTAAGCATAGGCTGGTCCTGATGGCATACCCATACACTCTCATTCTGATAATCCATTTGGCTCTACTCTGGTGAGTGTACCTACTCTGAATCCTCTTATAGGGATGATTCTTTTTTGTAGAGTTTGTTTGGGACAACTGCATGTGGCTTGAAGGCCTTGAGGTGGCCTAAAGGCCTTAAAGGTTTCCCAAAATCCCTACGGACCTAAAGGTCTGGGTGGCCCGAAAGCCTTAAGGACTCCAAGCCCAAACAGATGTCCCAAGGTGAATAGTTCCAGTTTGTACAGTACTGAATAGTAGCTGCTACAGTAACTACTATAGTTCCTAGTATAGTACCCGCACAGTGTATAGTTTTGCTACAGTACCGACACAGTGTATAGTTCTACTACAGTACCCGTATAGTGTACAGTTCTTCTAAAATACCCGCATAGTGTATAGTTCTGATACAGTGCTGATACAGTCCCAAAAATATGCCTCTACATGGTTTTGAACTTGGGTCTCAAGGATGCACTTAAGGATACCTCACCAACTGGGCTGAGGCTCATGTGCATGTCAAATGTGTATGGAATCTAAACTAGAAAGGTTCTGGGTGTAAGAATAAAACTCTTAAGGTTCAAGAAAAAGGTTCTTTTTTTTACATACTCAAAGAAAATAAGAAAATACTCAAACATTGTAAATCATTTACTTTTAAGATTCTATATTTGGTTTCCCAAATATCCTTGAGAAGTTAATGTAGTCAACATTCCTCTTTTCATATCATAAATTTGGTTCCATTTAAAACATGTGGAATGAACCATTTAAACCCATAGATTTTAATAAATTCAAAGATATATTTAAGTCCATTCTTAAAATATTTAAAATGGTTTATTTAGTCCCTAAATTCATTATTTTAAATTAAAAACATTTTTTAGGTATTTTTTGAAAAATCAAGGTATTTTGAAAAAATAATAAATTTATAAAACTACCAAAACAACCACGAAGTTATTGACTATTAGAAGGGATTTAATGTGAGAAGGGATAAACTGTGATAAAAAAATATCAATCATGAGAAAAAATTGATCAACTATGAGAACAAATCATAAATCATGTGAGGGAATAGATCAATTGTGATAAAAAAACTAATCTTCCATGAGAGAAAACTAATAGAACATGAGAATAAACCATCAACCATTTGAAGAAATGGATTAAACATGGGAAAAAACTAATCAACCATGAGAATAAACTAATTGGTCCGGATAAAAAACTATTGACCATGTAAAGGAATGGACTGGCTGTGAGAAAAAACCATCGACCGTGAAATGGAATGAATTGATCATGCGAAAAAAGTGATCAACCCTGATAATAAACTTCTGATAGTGTGAAGGAATGGTTAGAAAATGAGGAAAATTGATCCTAAGAATAAAACATTGATTTTGAAAAGGAATAGATTTAACATGTTGATAAACATGAAAGCTTCAGAGGAAATAATACCCAAACACCCCCTTGATACCTCTAGGCCTTGGGAAATCCTAAGGAAAGGTTTTTAGGAACATAAGACATTATAAAAATGATATCTAAAATGGTATCTTGGGTTGTTTTACTCTCCATGGAGAACCTATCACAACACAATTAACTCTAAAGCACTAATCCCCATAAAAAAATTATATCCAAACAACATTTACCTATACTTATAGATCTAAGGCACTCAAAATGGCCAGCACCACTCCTTCTATTGTAGTATGGTGGTCCCCAAGGTGGAAAAACTCAGAAATATTCTCCAAAACAACTCTAAACTACTTGAAACATAAGGTAATATGACATAAGGATATATACCCATAAAATGTATCCTACATATTAAATTTTAATGGAATAATATACCCATTTTTCCTGGAAATCATAATTTTCATGAAATAAAATATAGATCATCAATATATCATATACATATGTGTCTTTAAGGAATATCTCCTTATAATACCACTCAGGGTGAGGTATCATAACACATATCATACTAATACCATATAACTCAGCATGAGGTCTCAAATAATATCTCATAATAGGACCGTTTCCCTCAAGGTGAGGCCTCATAACCAAGTCTCACCAACTACCCTCTCACCTAGGGTAAGGTCTCAAACCTAAACTTGAAAACCTACCCTCTCAATCTTGTTAGGATCCCATACCAAGTATTGACCTATACCCTATCACTCAAGGTAGGGTCCAACACAATTTTTAAACCTATACACTCTCTCTCATAGTTGTGTCTTGTAGATGAACCATTAATTATACCCTATCACTCAAGGTAGGGTCTCATATCAAGTCTCAACATATGTCATCTCACTCAAGGTAGGTTCTCATACCTAATTCAAAATATCCATAAAATATGATATATTTTTCATCACAAGGTCTAGTCACACACTCAGACCTCGCATATTATCATCATACACCCCATCTAACCCAAAAGTCCACTCTCAAGCTTGAACCTCTCCTCTTTTAACATATTATATAACCATTCCCTATCTCTCAGTTAATCAATAATATATACTCAGTTCTCTACTAGATGGAAACACATGAATAACTCAAATATAACCATCCTTGACTAACAGATCTAAACTATATATCATCATAGGATAACCATTCCATTATAGTCCCTATCACACAAGGCATGTCACACTTAACCCATTAACTTATCCATGCCACTTGAGTAAGGAAACCACATAGTTCCTTTGGCCTTTATGGGATTCTGATCAATAATACCAACATGTATCCATCACTACACAGTGACCCCATAACCAGTAGGCCCTACCAAACCCAAGCTTCAATAGGTTGACCCATTTTTTCTAATTCCCATATCACTACCCTAGTCACAACATCATTTCCCCTTAGAAATTCATAACTAATCCATCATGAAAAAATTCCTATAACTCATACTAGTATTCTTATTAAACACACCTCATAGGAAATATCTTAAGACAAATATCTATAGGGAACCCTCCTCACCACACTACTAAGACTTGAAGGGTAATCACACTCACCTCAAGCACCAAGAGCACAACCCACCCCCAATGGGGGTGTTCCTAACTATACATAAGATGAATAGTCACCACACCCATTATTAAATGGAGTAATCTAATCATGAATGTCGTATTAGTCTCAATGATTCCCATCCTAGGCTACTCATATATCATCCTCAGTTTAGTGGTTGATCTTAGCTTCTCATTTGGTCTACATACAACCTAGTCCCCTTAGTAATGTAGTTAAATATTTTTTTAGAACATAAAATGTATGGTGAAGCACTCACTCTTAGTCCAGGAGGCTTAATAAAACTCAACTCCCTACTAGGTCACTCTCAGTACCTTTCCAATTTACTAAACTTGAATCCCTAATGTAGTCATGCATTATAATCCGTATACAAGAATATGGCAGTGTGTTATAGGTATCCCCTACCATGATATAGAGGTATGATCCTCAAGATATCTTCCACCCATATTCAATTAATCCCTCCCCACATCATACCAACTCTCAATCCCCAATCTCATATCACAAGGAAAATATAATTAATTAAATATTATAATTGATTAAAATTTCAATCCAATGTAGTATACCCCTTGAAAACTCACTGAGAAACCCTGCAACAATGATCATGTAATACATACGCAAGCGAATGGTCCATGTTAAAACCTAGGAACCACCATAAGAAAAATACCTATCATTTAACACCTTTCCATCCATTAATTTAATCCAATTAAAATAAAAAAAATTGTGAATAATATACCTCAAATTAAATGATGAGAGACAATGTATGTTCATCAATCTATTGTATCATTTGTCCACCATACCCAAATTCCCCATTTCCAAGGATGATTCCAGCATAATCCTATGGAATATTCGTCAAAACATTGACCCAAAACAACACCAATTTAGAGAGACACTAAAAATATAATAATGGTGGAGGGGATATGGATCATACCTAAAATAAAGGCATAAACTAACTCCAATTTTCCATGTATCTAAGGGAAACGTCAAGGGGGAAGGGGTAAAGGGGGAGGAATGGCTGGAAAAATAGGTATTCTTGAGATCATCCCCACTGAAGAACCTAATGGGCCTGATGGTAAAATTACCATCATTCCACTATTAATAAAATCAATAACCCACAAAATAATTGATTGAGTTGTACATGCCAATTAGTAGAATTATTAGGGCTACAACCCCTCTTCTAGCACCTATGAGTTCCCAGTGTCTCTCTATTGGGTACCCAATGGTAATTGGAATAATGATATAGTTCAAAAATCAATATGATATTTACCCAAACACTTAACACTCTCTTAAAACCTCTAAAAACATCCAAAAATTCATCCTAAAAATGTTCCATCTATTGTAATTATAATCTGGATCCCATTTCTCAAAATATCTGAGACAGGATAGGATATAACTATCCCATAATTACATGACATAAATAAAATATTTTTTTACATACATTATAATGACCTTTTAGATTTAGATATTTATATAATTATAAAAACTTATTAACTAATAAATCCCATGTCTTTCTCATCCGATGGGCAATTTTCCCATTACATAAGAAACTAATTAATCCATAATAATCCTTTAAAATATCCCATAAATTTTCTACATGTGATATTCTAATAAACATATCATATGTAATGTTTTTCCTTGTAACCTAGGGAAATTTAAACATAATAAGTGTGATCTCAAATTATCATTAAGGGAAACCATATATCATAAGCAATCATGGAATTAATAATATGTTAGAAATGAATAAGAGTAATATAATTTCATTCAACTGAACCCATGATCTTGAAATAATTCCATGGATGGAATAACTGAATAACCCAATTGAAGGAGAAGTTATGTTGGTGTTGAATTTATTATTAATAATTTTTGAAGATAAATAGTTAATTTGTTCTACTTGTGGTGATTAGAGAGTTATTATTAATTTTTAGAAAATGTTTTATGGATGCTTGGAGTTATAACAATGTCTAAAAAATGTTTACGTAAAAGATATTTGAGTAGAACTTTGAAGTTTGGAATAATAAATAATAGTAATAATTCACTTGAGATGGAATTTATATGGTGTAATTTATCATTTAGTATTTTACTAAGTGTTAGTATTTCCTAAAAAATTAGCCAGTCATAGCCAACCAAGTTGAGCTGGATCAACCAAACATATGAGAGTTTGGCACAATCATGTGGGAGTAATCCTAACAAGGCCATCCATAAAAACTGATAACAGTGATGACCAAGACTACACTCATACATGGTGGATGAATAGAACCCATAGAATGTGCATGAGTAGTGTTCAGAGGGAAAAAAAGTGCACACTCCACATATGGTGTATGAAGGTGTGTTAAGGCACCAACCCTGGTGCTAACTATAGTTTTGGATGAAGTTGATATTAGTATTATGCAGATCTAGAATAATCATTGAACTGATGTGGGATCCATCTTAGTCGAACGCTATTTATTTGTATTAAAAATATGAAAATAATGTGCTAGTGAATGATAAAGCACCACAGCATCACCTTATACCTTTAATTTTCCCATGATCTTAAGGATTTTTGACATCATTAAACTTCCATGATCATGCTTATTTCATGATACTAAAATGAGAAAGTTTTGTGTTTTTATGAATTTTTATTCATGAGTGTGTGAATGAGATTTTACAACTTCGTGATGTTTTCTGCATGTAGATGACTATTATCATGCAGCCGGTTCGAGTTACATGTAGTGTAATCAGTGGAGATCATGATGTACAGAGGCCAATTTGGTACATGTAAGTGTAAATAGGTGGTGGGATTGGGGTATTAAGGTAGGTTAATTCTTCTATAAAATTACACTATGAGATTTATTTGCAATACACAGATTCAATGAATCTAGAGAGAGATATGAGATCCAAAACAAATCCTTGAAACAGGTATATATTCATGTGAGGATTACATGTGATGTTCACACTATGTTTTACAAAGTGTTTTCAACCACATGAATATCAAATGAGTTTTGTGAACTAATTCTTGTGTAAAACATGTTCACTAATATTTTATAGTAACCTGTGAATCAATTTTTGAGTATTGATATTTATGAGGCACTATTTGTTGTGATATTATTTATGTGAATAAAGAATAGATACATCATGTTATTATGTGAGTAACATATTATAATAAAAATTAATGTGATAATATTCATGTATTAGGTTGAGTGAAACTATTCTGTGAGCTTGAGGTTTCGTAAAGAAGTTCTGTTTTTCAAGTACATTAAGCAATTGGAATAATAAGAAAGATGAGATACCATGTACTTTTTTGATACATGCAGAGTAGTGAGTTTCGTGATTTTTTTCATGCATAAAATAAGTACTGTGAGGGTGAGACTTTAGTAAAGAGAAAGTATAAATGTGAGATGGAAAGTAAGATAGTTTAAGTGTGATTGAATTATTCAAAATGTTCATGCACATAAAATAACACTTGCATGAAAATAATATGAATCTTATATATTTGTGTTTTATCACAAATTATAGATAATAATGATTGAGAATAGAATTTATTGTATCATAAATTAATGATTTTTGATAGAACAACACGCAATATACTTTTCATGAAGAGTGTGTAGTGAAAAATTTGTGACTGAAGTCAAGAAGTGTATCAGAATGCATTCATACCTGAGTAATCAGTGTGCTGAGAAAAATTATATATAATTTGAATATTATAGGATATTAATAAATATCATGTAGTTTATAATCATCTACCCAAATTCTTGAAGTTGTACATGGATAGATCAATCATACCAGTTTTCTCATGGAGAAAGATTATATCTTGAGGAAGTGTCATAATCTAATAGAGATATTTCTATCTGTTCATCATATTTTAGGATGTTAAAGAATTATGTTGGAATATAAAGTTTGTAAAAGATATTTGGAATTTTTTAACATTATGGAATTCATTATAATGATTAATATTTTGGAATTTTGAGAAAGATAAATACACAGTGTGATTCTGTGTTGATTTCTTATGTAAATGGGAATTTGTGATCACTAGTGTGACTCTAGAGTGGGATCCCTGTGGGACTCAGTATTTATGGGAATGGGAATTTCCTTGGATATAACCACCTATATATAGTGAAGAATTTGTAACCCGGTAGAATAACTGGTTACAATAATGAGTGAGCCTTTTGAATGAACCTTGTAAATACAGTTGTGAAGATTTATTTACATTCTTTATCTCATGTGGTAAAAATGTTCTTATGAATATGAAGTATCCACTCTTCCTAATAGCTAGAATATATTTGAATTAAAAGTGGTAAATGAAAAAATAATATAATTCATTAAAAAAAGTCACAGCTAATTCACCCCTCTTAGTATGACTACATGATCAATTGGGAACTTCAATCGGTATTAGAGTAAAGGTTCCACCTCTATTTTGACCTACTTTATGGGACTAGTTTTTTATATCATAAATATATAAAATAAATATTTAAATTTGAAGAAGATTCAAAATATCTTCAAAATGAAAAGGCCCTCTTATATTATTAGTGTAAAAATGTGGAAGTTTCAGATAATAATTGGAAAAACAAGAAGAAAAGTGAGGAAAAGAAGCTAAGGAAAATCTCAAATATACAAGAATATCAAATACTATCTTAATAAATTTATAGTGGTAATAATTTAGTGAAATTATTTGATTACAATTATAATGAATCAATTTTCATTTTTGATGAATTTTTGTTCAATTCTGAAATCAAAGACTGTTTGTATAAAGTTCCCAAAGAAGTGGTAAGAAGTATAGTTAGGGTTTTCAAGGAACTTATTTATAAAAAATCACAACTAGAATATGAAGATAATTCAATATAAGAATAATTAGGTAAAAAAATTTAGAACAATAACACTATTTTAAAAAATGATAGAGTCAAGGAAGATAATTTTATGTTATATAAATAAAGAGTCATCATCACTGAAGAAGAAAAATAAAAAATTGTGCCACTTTGAAATAGAAATGTTTCCATGATTGAAGAATAATTGCGAAGGAGTTTGTCTGATATGGAATTGAAAGAAATGGTTTTTACATAATTTATCCATGCACTGGAAAAGTAAAATAATACATCTATGAATGTTAAATATGTATAGATAGAGTTTAAAGAATAAATAATTATGTATCTTGACAAATTGTTAGTAAAGGAAAATCAGGTGTATGAAGAAAAGATTCATGAGAAGAAGATTTAGTGGGAACAAAGCTTGAAATAATTTGAAGATGAGAATGTTGATATTGGTTTAAAGTGTATTGAATAAGAATTAAAACTGAGAAATCTCAAAGTGACACAAGCCAGGACTTCCTAAGATGCTGAAAATATAATTGTTTCTAAGAATACTTTTGATAAGAGTCCTACTTTTAAAAGGCTCAACCTAGTGGAAAGAAGTTATTGATACTATATAAAGATAAATATATTTTAGGTTCATTAAATAAGGTATCTATTTATACTAATATATCTTTTTTTACTAATATTGTCTTGATAAATCCTGGCGTAAAAATGTTCTTTTTATGACTAGTGTAGATTCAAAAATAAAATCTAGACAAAATGGATGAAGAAAAATTCTTAGGAATCCACTACATATTTAAATGTTTATTTGAAGAAGTGTAGGAATTATTATTCCCCAAATAAATCACAAAAAGAAGAATTGTGTTGTCTAAAAATATAAAAAAATCAAAGATATTTGGAATATTTCATAAAAGAAGAAATAAAGAATTGTTGGGTATTATTGGTGTTATTAGAAGATTGGGAATCAGGAAATAAATTGTTGGAAAAATATGAAATTAAATGAAAATTTTAGAATGCCTATATTTAAGGGGATAATAGTAGATGAAAATAGGAGACCTATACAATAGAATCAAAATTCATAGAAAATGAATCATTTTATCATGAAAAGATATGAATACTTTGAAAATTTATATGATTATTACAATAGAATTGGTCATTAAGTGTTGGTATATACTATATAATAATGATTTATATGTTGATGATGAAATAGGGCCAAATAAGAAAACGATTCATGTGATATAAAATAAGATAACTTACCATTAGGATAGAAATAGAAGAAAAGTGTTGAGGAAATTACTCCTAATAAATTAGTAAAGAATGAAGTGAAGGGTTTCACACCAAAGAATAGATTCTTCTACTGTTCCAAGAAAGGTTATATCATAGACCAATGAAAATTGGTCATGAACATCAGTACTAGGGTAAGTAATCTTGGATAAAAATAAATATTGATAAAATAATTAAATAATGGGACTGGTTTGGTGGAAAATGTATCTAATGAATAATCTAAGAAGTTTCTTAAAAGGGTAACAAGGATGTGTGTGAAAGGTGTACTATGTTTGGGCATTCAACTAAAAGTTTCTTGACATGGTTTCCTAGATAATAAAATTTATTTAAGAATAATATAAAGGCACGTGTGGCTTACATTATTGAGAATAAGGATTTTATGCACAATGTGAAGACTGGGGATTCTTCCAAGTAATTCTTGATCATGTGTTTAGGATAATTGGAAGGGACTAATAAGATGGAGCAAACACATAAAATTTAAACTTATTTTCTAATAAATGTAAATAATCTTACATAATCAAAGAAGATATTCAAGTTGATAAGTAACACTCATCCATATTTCTATAATTGTGGAGCATTGACGAACCCCACTTTTCCTATATATACATTGTGTTTACTTTTCATACATGGAATTTAAGGTGATGCATTTGTTTAGGGGAGACTTGAATTTTCCAAAATTTTGTGAATATATTATGACTATAAAGTTATTCATCATGGAGTACTTTATCTAATTTGGTATTATGTTTCCTCCATGAAACACTTTAATTAAAATTATAAGTTTATTAGAGTCTATTATTAAATAAATCCAACCATAATGAAAAGGTATTAAGTGCATACCTTTAGGGGAGATTAGAAGAATAGCCATAGGATATATATATTATAATTGGAATCCCATGAATGTCTAAATTACTAGTGAGGGGATTATCTAATTATTCTTGAATTTGTAAATTGAAACATGTCATCATTGATGTATGTTAATTATATTATCTTATTTTTATGATGAAATATCAACAATAAAGTTTACAGGCTTATTACATGATGAAAAAAGGGAAACTTACTTACAAAAGGGGAAATGCATTCTTGAAAATGAATGTTTTTAATATATTTTATTAGATTATTGCAAGATATTAGTTAAAAAATATTCTAAATAACTCTAAAAATGTTTCATTGTTGGCATCACATGTTTAAGGGTAATTGACAGTACTGATGGTAAAATTTATCACTCTTCTTTTCTATATTGATCATACAACACATAGACATATATTTGGTTAACTTTAAATCTTTAATAAGTTAGTTGTGATTCTATCCTTAATTAGAGTAAGTTAGACTATTAGTTTCATAATAGGAGAATATTTTGGTTTTAAAATTTCAATGATGGAGAAAAGAATATCCTCCTATATTCATGATTTTCATTTATTTTTTATAAGGGATAAAAGATTACATTGTATTTAAAACTGAAATTGGTATTAACAAAAATTCCAAAGGGGGATATTTAACAACCGAACTGAAGGTGACACTACGTTGGTGTTGTATTTTTTTTCAATAAGTTGTGAAGATAAAAATTCAATGTGTTCTAATTATGGAAATTAGATATTTTTTTATTAATTTTTAAGACATGTTATAGATATTCTTGGAGTTATAAAAATTATTATAATATGTTTTCATAAAAGAGATCTATGTAGAAGTTTGAAGAGTAGAAGAAGAAATAAAAATAAGAAATCACTTGAGATGGAATTTATTTGGTGACATTTATCACTTAGTATTTTACTAAGTGTTAGTATTTAATAAAATATGGCCCATCCATAGACAACCAATTCAAGTTGGATCAACCAAACATGTGAGAGGATAGATCAATCACATAGGATCCAGCTTAACAAATCCATCCATAGAGTCTGATCATAGTGATGGACAAGACTATGTATACTAGAATGGTGGATGTATAGTGCATGTAGAATGTTCATATCTAATTCATAGGGGGAAAGTAAGTGTGATAAAACCATATGGTGTGAGAAGGTTTTTTTGGGTTCCAACCTCATTGTCAGCTTGAGTAGTGGATAAATAAAATACTGTTATTACAAATATCTAGTATAATCATCGAACCAGTGTGGTATTCATCTTAGTCAAACACAGTTGTTCTATCTTAAAAATATATACATAATTTTCCAATGAATGAGAATTTTATATAACATCACCTTCTACCTCATACATTCTTATAATATTGGGGATTCCAACTTTTGGCCACTTCCATAATCATGTTGACATCATGAGATTAAAAATAAAACACTATGTGTTTTTATAAAGTTATGTTCATGAGTGTGTGATAGATATTTTCTAGCTTCGTGAGGTTGGGTTAATGTAGAAGAGTGTGACTGCATGACTAGTTTAAACTAAATGCAGATTTTCTAGTAGAGATTAGGTTTTATAGAGGCTTAGTCGGTGCACTCAGGTGTAGAGAGGCGCTATTCTTAGGGTGTTGGGAAGTTTAATTTCTCTATAAAAGGATTCCATGAGATTAATTTGCAATGCATCAATTGGAATAATCTAGAGTGAAATATATGATTCAAAAAATCCTTTAAAGAGCACTATATTCATGTGTGGAATCAATGCGATGTTTGTTCTATTCTTTCCAAATACTTCATGACGGCATGAATATCAAATGAGTTCCATGAAATTATGCTTGAGTAAAACACGTTCATAAAGATTCATGAAGAACCTATGTATTGATCCATCAGTCATGATATTTGGGAGTCATTATTTATTGTGATATTATTTTCATGAGGAAATAATAAATACATCATTTTATTTTGTGAGGAACTTCTTGTGAAGAACATGCATGTGATAATATGCATGTAAGAGGTAAATAAAAACTATTCCCCAACCTAGAATTTGTGTGGAAATTTTTATTTTTTTTGCACAAAGTAAGGTATGTGAAGAAGAAAGAAACTAAGATACCATGTACTCTGTTAATATGTACAGAGTAGTGAATTTAATGTTTTGTTTTTCATTCATAAAATAAATATTGTGAGTTTGATACTTTCATGAATAATAATTATAAAAGTGAGAAGGAAAGTAAGGTATTTTAAGTGTGTTTTAATTTTTCAAAATTATCATACATATAAAATAACACTTTCATGAAAATAGTGTGATGCTGATGAATTTATGTTATTACACAAAGTACAGTGAATAAGAATTAAGAAGACCGTGTATTTAATATTTCATGCATGAAGTTTGAGAGAATCGTGTGAAATATACATTGCATGAAGAGTGTATAGTGAAAATTTGAGACTGAATTTGGGTAGTGTTTCATAAGGAATTCATACCTAAGTAATCAGTTTGCTAAGATAAGTTCCATATCATTTGAATATCTATAGATAGTGAGTAATATCGGTAAGTTGATAATATATTTTTGAAGTTATTGAATTTGTACATTAATAGATTTAGTGATCCAATTTTCATGTGGATAAAGATTATATCTTGAGGTAGTGTCAAAAGTTGATAGATATATTTCTATATATGGATCATATGTGAGGAAATTAAAATTTTAGTGGGACTCTGAAGTATGGGAAGGCCTATGGGATGGTGGTAAAACTATAGGATATAGTATAATGATCTTTACGTGGGATTCTAGAGTTAGAGAAGACATAGTGGGATTATGTGTTGATCGCTTATGTAGGTGGGAACCTGTTATATCCATTGGGACACTATTGTGGGAGTATTTGTGGGAATCAATGTTGATAGGAATGGGACAAAAACTGGATGTAACCACTTATATATAGTAATGAATCTTTAATCAATGTAAGTAACCAGTTTTGGAAAGGAATAGGTCCTTTGACTAAACCTTCTAATTATTTTGTGTTGAGTTTAATTTACTTTTTGAATTGCATATGGTATAAATGTTCTTCTGAATGTACATGATACATTTATCCAAATAGGTGAAATAGGTTTCAATTAAAATGGAGTAAAAGAAAAAGTCAACAATTTTATGAAACAAGTCTCACCAAATTCACCCCATCCCCCTCTCTGTGACTGTATGATCCATTGGGAACTTTAATAACAACATAAAAAATAACATGATTAATAATAATTGAATTCATGGTGACATATTTAATAATGTTAGTCATATTTTACCATGAATATTGTAACACCCCGAGCTTCCACGATACTCTTCTTTTTCAATAATGCAATAGCTTGCATTATACGCAAGTTCGAGATTCTAACGCACCGCGACCAATCAAAATAGTCATTATGAATAGTAATACCCACTTTTTGAAATTATATATATATTATATTTCAAAATTTACTTCATTTGTGGATTCGGAATATCGAAATTAGCCTATGTTGAATTTTTGATATTTTTCTAAGAACTTCCAATTTTTTATGAATAGTGAAAAATACTTAAAACAACTTTTTTAATAAAAATAATTTGTAGTGATAAATTATACTATTTATTGGTTTTAAAGTATAATTAGAATATATTTTTACCATTTTATCCAATGGTGGTAATTAGAATTAATTTCACTTTGAAATTGGACATAAACAATTGTCAATCTTTTGATATATATTGTTTCTTAAAAACACGCTATTTGTTGTGACAGCGGGAATTAATTATAAAATTAATTAATGAAACTTATATGTTTGGAATTTCTTAAAATAGACATCTTTTTTGAATTTGGAATATCAATTATAGATTAGGGTGAAATTTTGGCATTGTTCTGAAAAACTTCAATTTTTGATGAATAGTGAAACCACTAAGTGGTAGTTAAATAACTGATTTTTTTCATTTAAATGAAATATTACCACTTCTGTGATTTGATTTTCAAAAATCCGACATACATGGTTGTCATTAGGAATTAAAATGTGGTTCAATGGGATTAAAATAATTTTTGGTGAATAGTAACTTTTAAGTTTAATTAATCGCGATTAAAGGTAATTAGTGTAATTTAAGGTAAAGATGATGTTATAATAATATGAAATGACCTTTAAACTTGTCCTACCCCTATTGGATGATTCATGGACGACCAAGACAATCCATGGGTCAACTTGGGGACCCCATGGAGCCACTTTGGTAGGAAAATGACATTAAAAACGTTTTATTTAATGTTAAAATAAAAATGTCACAAACATGAGTTGTTTTACTAAATAAATTTTTAAGTGGGGTTATACAAGTCATATTTTTTACTATAAATATTCATTAGAAAGATAAAAAGATTTCATACATCATGATATTTGTTTTATAATTTTTATACATTAAATAAATTAAATTATTTATGACACCATGATGATGCAGCGATTACCTCATTAATTAACGATTTAAATAAAATGAAAATATAATGTAAAATCCAAGTCTTACACTTGTCCAAATCCTATTGTATGGGTATATTTCGAACCCTTATCACCTTATACTCGAAATATATAATTGTGGGACCTCTAAAATCCGAAAAGTATCTCATAATAATGTAACATTTCCTTACTTTCCAAGAGTGCCCCTCCTCTCCTCTTATAAAAGGCACCCACATCTACCACCTTATTCACACCTTCAAGCCATTTGGCTCGGCCAACCTCTGCCCAAATACTCTCCCAACTTCCCTCCCTTACTCCTAGAAGCCTCACTTTGGGCAGAATTCTTTCCAAGGAAGCCTTTGTCTCAAATCAAAAAAGAGTTACCCGATTTTAAGGTAATGTCTTCTCTTATGTTATTTTGTTTTATTTTGCTTCTCCAACCCCCTAAACTCTTTTTATACATTTATTTTGTAACAACACCAGTATCATCAATATACTATGATGTTTTTATAAGAATTATTATAGCTACACTTACACACACCTACATCTAATGGTTAAAGAACATACTATTTCTGTGGATGGAGAATTTCTGCCTCACGAAACGATGATTGTTCAACACTCATATAACACCTTCAAAGGTGGCCATTAAGATGTCACTATATTTATATATGATATATAATATGTTTATATTTTACTTAAGGTTCTGTATTTTTCATTTATGGCATACCTTTATTGTTTCTATTATGGGTAAACGTGATATTTTCATTTTAGGAAGTGCGGACTACCGCCCCCTCAAAGTGATTTGAATCGTTAATGCCATATGTGGGATGTATAAAGGATGGAGTAACTGATATTATATATGATATTATACTAGAATTATAATATACCTTTACATCATTATGATTTAATTAAATACGAAATAGAAACGAAAGTAGCGTTCATGTGTATGTACGGCTTACCGTCTCCATGAACGGTGCATTTCATTTCTTACCTCTAAATGTTATGTAATATTATAAATGAATGTATATACTGGATATATATTATGTATATGATATATACATCATGAATATAATTATGGATATAATGGATATATTACCACATGAACAAAGTGTAATTATAAAAAGTTTATTTTTGACTCAAGTACCTAAGATCGTCAAAACGACCGTTATTAACATAAATAATTACATAATGTTCATAACATGGTAATAAGTGATATAAAATGAATAATAAACTTGAAAAATGTTCTTAAGAAATTATAAATTAACTCTAGTTTATTATTCAGGAGATCAAAGAACGGTCGAGTGAATTCGGACACGAGGTAAGGTAACTTCTTAACCCAATTTCTATTCTTTGGGTTAATCTCCTACTTTCAAATTATGTCATGATATTATTATGTCCTATCTTGTATTTGTACTTTATTTATGCATACTTATAGTGAATACACATAATAGATCTACTTTATTTAAAAAAATGATCTTTGTAAGGGTCTTCGTCTCAATCTCCTTTCATTGAGGCATATTTTGTTTTATACACAACTTTCTTTTATACGGTGTATAAACCCTTTTGACTTTGACTTTTATTCAAAAAGGAATCTTTTTTTACAAAGCGTTTTACTAAACGACAAAAGGAATGTTTTTTTCTTACGTATGCGGTGACAACGACTTCTCCGCCTCCGTGACCATTATTTGTGTTTCGGCTTCCTCTACAAGCCATAACTTTTTTTAATGAAAAATAAATACAAAGTTTTAACTTTCTTTTATTTTGGTATTGAAAATGGTTTTGAAAGTTTTTTTATTTTATCAATGTGTTTTATTGATATCTTGTGATTTAAATGTGGAAATGTTTTGTTTCCTTTATGCATGTTTTATGTGATACGATTATGTTATGGTTTATGATATGTTTAAACCTATTCATATGAGGAATGCATTGGACTTAATAAGTGACGAGTGGAGCCCGTTACAGCTCATCGATGCATCGGTAGGTCTCATGAGACAAACTAGTGTCTTGGCACGAGGCCTTGACAAAATCTTATTGTAGACTTGGCATGAGGCCTTGGCTACGTGGTTATGATAGTCTGGCATTATGCATTCCATCATTATGAAAGTGGTTATTGATATTTGATGTGATTATTCGACTAGTAGAATATCCATGTGAGTAAGTAAATGGAATTATTTCATTTTACTTTTGTCATATTATGCTAAAGTTCAAGTTTAAAAGGCTTTTGTTTTAGCTATACATTGCCTTAAATGTTAATGTTTATTTTTGAAAGATTCCGCTATATTGTTATCCTTACTGAGCATCTGAGCTCACCCCTTTCAATGTTTTAATTTTTCCAGGATGTGAAGAAGTATATTATGAATGACCTACAGGGATAATATAAGGGGATATGAAGATAAGATGTTGTAGTTTTGTTTTACTTTATGAAGTAATGTAAGACTTATGAATGTATCTAGTGTTTCCAAGGCTACTAAACTAATCGGTCTTTCGAGACTTGATCTTTTGTGATCATGCCAATGATACGCAATAATGCACCGACTCTGGGTAACTGGGGTTGGGGCGTTACAAAGACCTTAATAGAGAAATTATTCATGTTGTCAATCTTGCATCCAATGCATTATTTTTGTTATCAAGGACATGACCAGGACATCATTCTATCATTTCATAGGAATACATTGAATACTCAAACCTTTCATCTAATGATACCAATAGATTCGTATAGGATATATATAATACTCATCCCCATACATCACTTATTTTATTCCAATGTATTAACTATGTGAATTATATGAATATAAATTCAATTCATAATAAACTTTCCATAGTAGTCAATAAAAAACTATATTGACATACTAAAATATGGGATTTCAATAATTTTATAGTCAATAAATGAACATAAACCATCCTAATAAAGAAGGTTTATGGTTAAATAATACATGATCATATTTCATGAGTAATCGATAAGCATCTATATCAGAATAACATGTATATTTATTTTCAATATTTCCCCAATAAATAAGTGTAATGTATTTCTAAGTAAGATTTCTCAAACTAACACCATATAGAGTAAGGTAAATGGTCAAGTCAATGATTTTCCAAAATTGATCAATTAATATGTATATATGTGAATTACCTTTAGAAAAAGAAATAAAAATAGGTTATTCATATAGTAAAGGCATTAGAATAAAAATTATGCCTATAATAGACGATTATTTGGAAATACAAAGGTGGTGATGGGTCATTTATCTTATATAGATTTGATTAAAATATATTAAATAAGTCCAAAGTAGTAGTAAATGTCCTTAACAAACTATTAATGTCATATATAAAGACATTCATAAAATCATCCATTGAATATGGTCATGGAAGAGAAGAATTCATGAATGAAAATAAGAGGTAGGTTCATTTTCCTTACAACGGGTAAATAATAAGTTGAGGGGGAAATAATGAGAAGACATGTAAAACCAAAAAATAACCATAGGATATCAAAATTATAGTATTTTTAGAAAGAATGTGTCTTAAAATTACCTAAATGTATTATCTTTCCAAGTCAATCCTGATTTTTAAATTGATATTAGATAAGAAAGTATTATTAATTGGGAAACATTTTAATCAAAAACCCTATTATAGAGAGTTTCAAATTATACTTTAGATATCACGAATGTAATATGATTCAGGATATATTATAAAAAATATGTAGTATACAAAACATTTAAATGAAATTAGGTTCATAGGAAAAAACATATCTCAATGAAAATAATTTTAGATGAAAAAAACTTATCGTAATTATAATGTAAGAATCAAGAGAAAGAAAGAGGGATATAATGAAATAAAAATTAAAATATCGTGAAATGAAATATATTAATTATACTTAAATAAAATTAAGGAATTGAATACATCATATACAATAAATAATGGTTTGAAATATCAAACATGTATCATGGAATTAAAAATAGGTAAAAATAACCCTTATAACCTTAGTATCATTTGAATCAAAATACCTTTAAATCAAGAACATAATATAGACATTCAAACCCCATAAATGAAATAAATATTATAAAATAGCTTAATTATGTAGTAATAACACTATATCAAAGATATCCTAGTGCGTAAGATTCCAAGAATACCTCAACCTTGAAGAATCTTGACCAAGATCATAATATTCTTGCTTGATCTTATTATAGAGAGGAAATCTTGATGAATGAGGATCAAAGTAAGTCTTCCTCTTCCCGAAAAATTTTCTCATCCTCCCATGATGCCTAATCTGTTTGTATTTATAAAAAAGTGGACACTTCTCATGTTATTAAAAGGAAAGATGTGGTATATTAGAGACTTGATTTTTTTAGCATTCTATAATTGGATGTGTTGTGCTTTGGAAGGGGAAATCCATGGAAACTGGTAGATATGGTAAGGAAACTGGCATCAATTTGGGTCTATTCTAATTTGAAATTTATTCCTATAGGATGCGGCTTCTATCATATCCTTATTCTAGATTCAGATTCAAAAAATAATTCATGGGGATTTGGTTTTATTTATATGACACCATGAGACCTTTGAATCCATGACTGGAGTCCCAATTTAAACCCCTTTGAGGTACGAAAATCCTTTATGCTTGTTTTTTTAGGATTTTAAATTTGAATTCTATATATTATCACCTAAAAATTCTGTTTTATATTTCTTCTTCAATTATATTTCCAATCAAAATGGATAAAACAACTCAATAGGATAGCTTTGGTCACATTTCTCGATTTCTAGTTATGGTTGACTTGAGTTAAATTTTAACTAAGAAGGTGGTTATTTCTAATCAAAATGATTGTCTGAATATTCATTTTGAATATGAAAACTTACCTACCTTCTACTCTGTTTGTAATGCAATTGTACATGCTAATATTTCATCTTGGAGGTCTCTAAATTGCACGGTCTTCCTTATCAGTGGGAATTATGCCTCTAATTGAAAGAGATAAATGAATAAGAAATACTAAAGGTTTGATTATGTTAAGCCTAATAATAATAGGAATAAAATTTATTCTATCTACTTTGATTATAATGATAAAGAATCTAGTAAAAAACTTTTTTCTAATGTTGCGTCAGATTCTTTGAAGGATCAAGCCTCTTCCTCAGTGATGAGGTCTTTCCTTGAGTTTACTATTGGAATGTGAAATCAAAATCCTTTCATGAATGATCATTATGAGATAGTTATTCATCATTTTTGGATGGTTAAATGGGTAGGTTTTGGACCTATCACATAAAGGAATGTGCAGGGGAGTTTATCTACTATTGACCAGGGTGGTGATGGTATATAGTAGGAGGGGGCGGTTACGGATGTTGACCAGACTTTGATTTTGTATTCACAGGTTGAGGGTGTTCATCCTAGGTAATTTCAAGTACTAGAGGAAAACTCTACATGACCTCGGATTTTGTGGCAATGATGCATACAGTTGGTGGCTTATGATCTTTTTGGATGGGCCCCACAGGATGGTGGTCCCAACCAAAATGATACTAAAAAAATATTGATTTTCATCAGGAGACCCAGAATATCTTTGATTCCTTGAGAATATCTGGTAAGTGGGGAAACAACTTTTATGATTATGTTTTGAATTATATCACTCCCATCAAGGTGTCATATAGTGGCGGGCATGCCTAATTTAAGGATGTTATCATAAATAGCCAGAAAAAAGGCGGTTGATAGTGTGAATTTCACTCATGCTCTTTCGAAGAGAAGTCCACAGAAGGACTATTCCAACTTTCCAAGGATTATTTATACTATATATTTTCCTAACATGCCCAAAAAGATCAATTCATGGATTTTTAGGATCTTTAATCAAGGTAATTCTCGTTCTGAGTGGGAAACTGTTGATATTTATGATTATGAAAATGATATATCTTAATATAATATTTAACTCTGTTGTTTGTTGGGTGAGGTAAAGTCCCTTTGTTTGATCTTTCTAGCTTACTTGATTACATTTTATTTCATTTTCATTAAATGGTCAAAATCTTTCTCTTCTCTCAAGGCTTGTTTGGTATAAATATTATAACATCGTTCGTGTAGGTTGTAAAACCTATAAAAATGAAAGAAAATTATAATGATTTATTGAGTAAGGAATTGTTTTAATGTAATTATAATATAAATTTTAAAAAATCATAAAAATGACATAAATATCATATATATTCATTAAATAAATTCTTATAACCATCCTTAAAGGGTGGTGATGACAAATGAAATTCATCATTCGTAGAGGTAGTAGTCTACATGTATGCACGATTAATGTTTACACTTCTCAAAAAATGGGATGGAAGGAAGTTATATAATGAATTATCATTTAAAATCATAATTTAAACATAATAAACATATTTATTCCTAAAATTAATCCTTTTTACCATCCTTGAGAAGTGGTGATGAAAAATAAACCACATCGCTTTGTGGAGATTTTCCACATGTACATACGATTGATGTTGTATTGTTTTTATTTATAAATAGGAGGGATTGAATAATTATTTATCCAAGAATATAATAAAATTAAATTATATTAATAAAACATATTTCATTATATTAGGGTATCTATAAAAAATTATTTGTAATATTAAGAATAAAATACTAAGGAGTAAGAAATACTCACTTTATGAACATGATATTTATCTTGGAAATATCCTTGGAAATAGAGGAATTAGGATAACTAATTTTGACCATATGCCTACAAACATGTGAGGTCATTATAGTAGGAGAAAAATGGTATATTTTTAAGAGTAAAATTGAAGTAAAATCTATAGCATGAATTGGTGGAACTACACCCCATTTATAATTGAAATGATGGTTAATTTTGTAAGTACCCATTCCATTTCCATAATGGTATGTCACTATTCAAGGGTTAAATGCTCCAAAAGTGATAAATAATGGAATTTGGAGTGAGTTAATTTTGATAAATCCTCTATCATTAATTTTCACACATGATTCGAATATGTATCAAGTCTTTTTCAAGTACATTTTTACACTTTCCCATTTCAATTTTTACCTAAGAAATTATTTTGTATGTTCAAAAATAAAATGTCCCTTATTAAATTATTTGGGCCTACTGATTAGAAATATGAAATCCATTTTATTATATAAAATTTTTCTATGTAAGAAATATTAATTTTAACATTATCACTTGTAATTCAAAAATCCCCTTTTTTTAAAGAAGTATATTTTTAAGACTAAAATTTTTGAATATGATAAAATAATCAATGTAATTTATTTTCATTATATATATTTGTTTATTATAAAAAAATTGTGTTTATTTCAAAGCAATATAAAAACTTATTTTACCAAAAATATTATTAAATTAAAAGAAAAGACAAAAAAATAGTTTCTTTTATTTTAAAATATTACTTAAGTTCATAAAATGTTAAAAATAGGTTTTATAAATTTAGAATAGTATTTTAAAAAAGTATAAATTTTCTCCTAAAATAAATACCTTATAAATTAAACTGTTTTATAAACTTGTAGGTTTTTTATATATAATAACAAGGACGTAAAACTTACAATTTAAGTGAAAATTTTATTTTTCACTATTCACCTAAAATCAAATATTTTAGAAAAATACTAAAACTTAATCGTATGATAATATTCATATAATGAATCAAAAAATAAATTTTATTTTATAAAATTAAAATTCTAAAATTAAAGAGTTTAACTTTTTAATAAAAAACATTAAAAAAAATGAAAACTATTCTTATAGGAAAACATCCATTTTAAAAAATATTAACTATTATTATTCTTATTTGCTATTAATTAATAAAAAATTGTATTAATATACCATTCATATAAATAATATATTTTATCCATAATATATTTAGTTTCTTAAAAAACATAAATGTTTTTTAGAAATATTGTATTTTAAAGTATAAATCAGTATTATTTGTAATTTAGCTACACTAATTGATTTTTTTATCAATGCCTTAGTATTAATAAATACCATTATTTTTATTTCTACTATATTTCATAATTTAGTTACATCTATTTTTATAAACCAATTCTATGGATATATTTTAATGGTTTTATAATGTTCTTCCATTTTGTGTGTTTTAGTATTGCATGTATCACATGTTCTTAAACATATTTGATATTAAAGGAATATATAATTTAAAATATTGAGATGTTACATTCTATTCCCAAATAAATTTTTTCCTCGAAATTTTAATTATTGCATACTAATAAAATCATTTAAAGGTATCTAAAAGGTAGACATAACTCAAGATATAATTCCAAATGTGTTGTATACCTTAATATCTTAAGTATGACTAGGAAACAAATCTTTTCCATTCATCATGTTAACCAATTTATTCGTATTTCCTTTTCAACTTGTTACTCTATTACCATAGTTTCCACACAAAAAGCATCTTATCATTCCTTTGAAACATTCCCCCGGGCATTTCTTCCCCCCTTTTTTAACAAGTAGGAAATTGAAACTCGTTTCTTACATAATATTTTTCACCTAAAATTACATGATACTCCATACTTCTCTTCTTTTGTGTGTTTTTGAATTTATCTAATTTCATGTTGTTAATCATAATTTGTGATTATTGTTTTGGTATCATCATAAGAATTCTCACTCCAACTATTATCCCATTTGGTTTCTCATTATGACCATCACTGAATTATCAATAATATCCATTTTTTTATTCGTTCTTTATAGATATATCCACTACTAAAACCAAAAGGGTTGACTATTGATTGGATCCTTGAACAACATTATGTATTGATAATTATAAAGTTTTATTTTTTTATTATCTCATTGAACCACTTTATGTTTTATTAATTACATTGTTTTATTTGTTTTATTTCCTTTAACATGAGTATTCAAAAGTCCTAATACTTTTAATTGTGTTATTATCATTATTAAATTATATGTTGATTAAAGTATTCTTAACCTTGATTATATCAAAATATTTATTTTCCTAAAATGTCTTTAAATTTCATGTTTTGAATATTCATAACATGTTCAATAAGTTTCATATGGATTTTATAGGATAAAATTTTCATTTTGGAGATTTAAATATCATTTATACATGTTTTTACAATTCCTAAATAGCCAAACCATGAAGACAATTCTCCTAGATATACAATTATCCCACGAACCCAAACCATAAATCCCAATTTCGTTATTTTCTTACCTTATGTATTTTGATCATAACATGGTCTACAAAAATAAAAAATGAGTGATTATTTTTTATTTGGAAATAAAAGATAATTATATACATTTAATTATAATAAATATAATTCTGAATAGATATTTATCATGTGTGAAATTAGGTTATAAGTCCCTGCATGTTTTCAGTCTACATTTTTTAGTTTTTGAGAACTATTTTTCTAATGTATTTCAATGATAATTGGAGATATATAAGTCTGACTGAGTTGATTATTGATTATTTAAAAAAAATTATAAATATAATTGAACTATAAACAAATATGATTCTATAATTTAGAATTTATTATTTAGGTCTGATGTTTTATAAGTCAAGCTGTTTATAGATTTCAGAATTTCACTTATGTGAATTCAACTACGTGATCAATTTGGCTATATGATCAACTCACTTATGTGAATTTAGATAAATGACCAATTAATATACATAAAATATTAGATATATTAATTTTGCTATGTGATCAATTCTCTTGTGTGATTTCAACCATGTGATCAATTCGCTTTCATGAATTCAGCAATGTGAAAATCAGCTACATAGATAGATTCACTAATGTTGTAAAATTTAGTTATGTGGTATATTTATTTACATAAATTTTGGTTGTTTAGATATTTTTTTATATAGATATTTCACCTATGAGATAAAATTAACCTATGTGGTAAGGTGAGTTTCTAAAGGTTGTTCTAAACCTAGAAATATGATCTATTTTTTTGTATGTTACATATTTCTTTTTCTATAAGTTTATTTTGAATATTTTTTATTTTTTATTTGTTCTAAAATTAGTCATTATTTATTTATATGTCATGAAAATAGGTTTTAGATTGTTGTGTGGGTAATTAAATGATATTCACATGGTATCAATCATGTATGGATATTCCAACTGATATTTTGGAAAATGTTATATTCAAAATTAAACTCACTGAAGTATAAAGAGCCAGTAAGATATATTTTTAAGGAGTTTCTCAAGGATATTAATATTGATTATTAATTATTTTATTACTTTTTCTAAACTTGATTCATTGTACAACATGTATTTTTTTACATAATATCAATATAGAGCTCACACTGATATTAATTCTCTCATTTATGAAAAATACACATGAAACATTTGTCTGAGAAATAATCATGAATAGTATGAATGTATGTAAAAAATGAATGTTTAAATTATAATTTCTTTTTAATATGAAGATTTTGTCTCTCATTAATTATGGTAGTATTCTAATGAATTTATGTCTGTCATGACCCCCTCCCCACAAGGTGTACCCCTCCTGGGTCGACAATGTGATAAGGGAGATAACGAACCCCGAGTCCCGCCTCCAGTAGGCCCCGTGTTGGAGACTAGCATCGAGGGTATAGTAAACACACAGATGGGAGGCATTACCCTCCAAGAGAACACATGCGAAAGAGAGAGATAATACAGACACCAAACAATTCCATCTCAGACTAAAATATAAAAGAAAACCCAAGTGCACATACGTAATGTCATGCAAAACTACTACAATTGGAAGGGAAAAACTGCAAGTACCCAAAAGAAAGTAAAAACAGCAGCAACCACAAGCCCGAACAGCTCCTGCAACCCCAAGCTAGTAGAAACTAGCTTGATCTCCAACCTGCTCTAAGGGACCTGAAAAACAGTTTATATATACACATGGTGAGTATAATAGTATACTCAGTAAGATCCTCCCTGGATCCTCTCATGAAAAAGTAAAGAAATCATGCTAAAACACAATGAATAACAAGTGAAACTAACTCGTCACCTAAACAGGTATACTAAGTTCCCAGCCTCACCATGGCTACTCTCACCAAGTAATGAATACAAGATTATATAATATAATAAATAATATCAAGGGTACCCCGCTACTACTTCCCCACTAGTTTTCCACTTTGCCCCAATGTCACACGTCCTAAGCATCTCTCTCCAAAAAGGCTTGCATGCAGACACTTGGGAAAAGCACCACAACATGCACCTCGTGCAATAAAACCACCATGTCCACACAATAAAGTAACCATGTAGTTTTCAGGAGCTGCCATAGCTCGTATAACGTGTATCATACGTCGGGTATTATACCTCAAGCCATTACAGCCCATACACCAAGTAAGGATCCTCAAGCCATCACAGCCTATACATGTTACACCTATAGTAGTCCATATGATACTATATCCAGAATATATGTGTGTGAATAACCACAATCCATTACAGCCCTCAACACACATATATGGATAAAACTAACCATTGTGCCTACCAGCACAAGTAACTACCAAGAGAAGAGAGCGGGGACAAAGGGGGTAGTCAGCCATCCATCCTCCCACTAGAATGTTGGGGAAAACACCCCCCAGGGTTCAGAATCCCCAGGGTGTCAGTTGCTTTAACTGACAGGGTGGAGTAGCATATAGAAACACAAAAAGTACCGAATATACTATATCTCACAACCACACTATGGGCATAACCTAGTCTTAGACTCAACTACAGCTAACGTCTCTCGGACTCCCGACTGCCACTTCTAAGACAAGGAATCCTATAAGCACACAACCATTTAAAGAGCTTAATTACATTACTTCATTCCCCTTTTGTCAGTTCCACTTTATGTTGATTAATTATTTAAACATTAATTAACCATTAACAATTTCACAATATATTTCATTAGCATCACACCCAAAGTATATTGTCCCTTGAAAATTGTAGCCACAACATTTCATTCCAGCAAGCTCCACCCCCATGGGTTAACATCATTTATTAAATTATTTATTACAGAATTACCTTCCCATATTCCCAGGAATTCTAGAAAAACATTCTATGCTACTAAACAAAAGGGGGATCAACACGGTGAGTAGCTGAACTACCTGTCGAGTCTTTACCGCCTATATCCATATCGTAGACCCATCCTCCCTTGAGAAGATAGACACAGAAATAACGTGGCATACCCCACGCATCTTTTCCCCTTTTGGAAGAAGGTTAAGCAAGACAAGATGCCTTGAGAAGTGGAGAAAGTAAAGCAGGTGACCAATCAAGGAATCAACAAGCATTCAAACATTTACATCCAACCCGTTCCATCATCCCTGGTGTCCTCCATGACACCCACATGTATAAACTGATGCATCTCGCCACTTTAGGCGTCAACTACTGCCACAACCAATAGGCCTCTCTACCCCCACATATCACAACAGCCATCCAGGCTCACACCACAACACAAGCAGCAAGAAAACAAACATCATACCAAATGGGATCTTGTCCCTTAAACAAACAATAGGATAACTCAGAACCCTATAAGGAATTATCTTTTATCAAACAACTAGTTCTTTAATCCATCTTGGATTAACCGATTTATTATTCGTAGGTTCCAAATTCGAGAAACCTAACTAGTAAGCTATCATAAATAAGTAAACATTCTTACTACCAATTTTATTAACATCAAATTACAACAAGAAGAACTAGATTCATTTACATGCCTCTTTATCAAAATAATTACTGATTAATTTTGGCTTTACGTCCTTTACTAATTTCCATTAAGAACAAAAATCTAAACAAATCAATCATAGATATCACACTATCTAGAAAAACAAGAGGCAATAACATACGATCGATATTAATTTATTAATCTGGTTCAAATATTTATTATGTCAATTCCATTGTGATCCAGTGGGATAAAACATGCTAACTATACAGTTGCACATAAAAAAAAAGATAAGCAATGAATCCCCTACCTCAAACAGTTCTTGACATTCTTTATATGAGAATTATCCACACAATGGATCACAATCGCCTCCTCTTGCAACAACTGCATCCCTAAGAGGATGTCACGGCATGACCGAACCAACCGAAACCTAAGAAAAATCCATTAGAATCATGGATATCGCATGACATAACATGGAAACAAGAAATATGATAAGATGAACCCAAAATAACCACGATAAAACATACCTTATATCGATGAAGGATCGACCCTTGTTGTTTTCACCAATGCAGGGAGTACGCATGCAGTAGGAAGAAACTTCAAGGGGAAACGATTCAAGGATTAAGGTTCGATCACATTGCTCCTATGGGAAAAAAGAAAGGTTCGAGCATCTTGCACAAGGTATAACAAGGAGTAAGAACAAGTGAGGAAGATATCTCATCCCTTTAGACAATTTAACGGAGCAACGGTTTAAGATACATTGGATTTTATATTAAAAGAGGATCGCATTAAACCACATGGTTTGACCAAGTAAAGGAATCCTAGGCCTTAGGAAAGTTAATATAGGAGTTTTGGGATTTGATTTGGCCTTAAATCCCTTAAAAAAAGTCCTTGAATGCATTTTACGTCAAAGAAAATGTCAAAGGGGCGAAACTGTAGGAAGCTGGAAACACTGCTCACGATCCTGGAAACAATGTACACCTACCGATCCTTGAAACATTGTTCACTCACTGATCCTGGACTCACCGATCCTGGACTCACTGATCCTGGAAACACAGTTCACAAATGACTCACCGATCCTGGACTCACCGATCATGGTATTGTTCACAGAATGACTCACCGATCTTGGACTCACTAATCCTGGACACACTGATCCTAGTATTGTTCACAGAATGACTCACCAATCCTGGTACTATTCACAGAATGACTCACTGATCCTGGACTCACTGATCCTGGTACTGTTCATAAATGACTCATCGATCATGGACTCACCAATCCTGGACTCACCGATCCTAGAACTGTTCACAGATTGACTCATCGATCTTGGACTCACCGATCCTAGTACTGTTCACAAAATGACTCACTGATCCTGGACTCACCAATCCTAGTACTTTTCACAGAATGACTCGCCGATCCTGGACTCACCGATCCTGGTACTGTTCATAGAATGACTCACTGATCCTGGTACTATTCACAGAATGACTCACCGATCCTGGACTCACCGATCCTGGACTCACCAATCCCGGTACTGTTAACAGAATGACTCACTGATCCTAGACTCACCGATCCTAGTACTGTTCACATAATGACAGACCGATTCGGTGGTATTGTTCACAGAACGACAGACCAATCTGATGGTACTGTTTAGATTGGTCTCACCGATGGAACTCTTCACATCGGACTCACCGATGGAACTGTTCACATCAGTCTCACTGATGGAACTGTTCACAACGGTCTCACCAATGGAACTATTTGAAAAAATGGAAAAATTGGAAAAGTGTTGGGGATAAGCCACCTCAACCACCAGAACACCACAAACACTAGATTTTTGCAAAGGAATTTACCAGAGAGGTTTAGGCCATCACATCAGATAACTCTCAAAACATTCTCATCCTTGAGAATTCAAAACCCACCCAAAAGGTACAGAAAAGACGTCTAAACAACCACCCATCGAGATACCTCTCAAAAGAGAGCAAGCCACAAGAATAAACCAAAGAAATCAATCTCATTAAATACGAAAGGTCTATAACCACAAATAGAACATTGTTACATGAAAAGAGTTAAACATCAAACAAATCTGGGTACTGAGCACATATCTGTGACTCACATTCCCAGGTACTCTCCTCCATGCCACTGTGTCTCCACAAGACATGAACCAAGGGGATAGAATGCCCACGCAACACCTTATCTTTGTGGTCTTGTATCTCCACAGGTCGCTCCTCAAAGGTCGCATCATCATCGACATCGATCTCTCCCTAATCGATGACGTGTGAGTCATCATGAAGATAACGATGGAGCTGTGATACATGGAAAACATCATGTATCCGGCTCATCTGCATGGGAAGTGCTACTCGATATGCCACGACTCCAACATGAGCCAAAACCTCAAAAGGCCCAACAAACTGGGGAGAAAGCTTACTCCCACGACCAGACCTTTGCTACCCACGATGGGGAGTCACCTTCAGAAACACGTGATCCCCAACATCAAACTCTAAGGGTATCCTCCTTTGATCGACATATGATTTCTGATGATCTTTTTCTATCCTCATCCTCTCGTGAATTATGATTTCTGATGATCTTGTGTTGTCTTCATCCTCTTGTGAATCACCTGAACCATCTCTGTTGTATTCTTCACAAGTTCCGGTCTGAGAACTTCTAACTCTCCGACCCCAGTATAGCACAACAGAGAACGGCAAGGTTGGCCATACAAGACTTCAAATAGCGTCATACCGATGGTGGAGTAAAAAATATTGTTGTAAGAAAACTCCACCAAGGGTAAGTGCCTCATCCACGAACCTCCAAAATCCAGGACACAAGAGTGTAACATGTCTTTAAGAGTCTGGATAGTTCACTCTGTCTGATCGTCTATTTGAGGATGAAAAGTAGTGCTAAGTCACAGTTGTGAACCAAAAGCATGATGGAGACCTCTCCACACCCTAGAGGTAAAACGAGGATCTCGGTCAGAAATGATCATCCTTGGGACTCCATGAAGTCTCACCACCTCCTCCAGATACTACCTCGACAAAAATTCCACTGAGCTTGACTCCTTGTTGCTATGTAGTGGGCCAATTTTGTTAAACAATCCACTACCACCCAAATAGCATCATGTTCTCCCTGATCTCGAGGTAAACCAGTAACAAAGTCCATTGAGATGTGCTCCCACTTCCACTGAGGAACATCTAATGGCTGGAGCAGACCACCAGGAACACGGTGTTTGGCCTTCACCTTTTGGCAAACCAAACATCAAGACACAAACTCCGCCACCACAGGCTTTAGCCCAGGCCACCAAAACTGGCTTCTCAAGGCTCGATACATCTTTGTCACGCCAGGATGCACCACTAAAGGATAACTATGGAAATCTCTGAGAACCGTCTCGTGCATCGTCAAAGGAACAAAAATACTTCTATGATACAACACTCGGTGTTTTTCATCCTCAGACCAACCATCAGGGGCCTCTCCACAAACAACTCAGTCTCTCCAGACCTCCACTTCTAGATCCCCCAACTTGGACCCTTCCACCTTCTGCACCAGAGATGATTGCACCGTCATCTGAAAAAGAAAACCTCTACCCCTAAACTTCTCCCATATCAAGATGTAATGCTGATAGTTCTTCCATTACTCTCCAGGAGTCACCAGATTCACGCACTACATCACTACGTGACTTCTGACTCAACATATCAGCTACAACATTCCCCTTTCCATGTGTATATGATATTTCGAAGTTGTATTCCTGTAAGAACTCTATCCACCGACACTATCATAAATTCAAGTCATGCTGGGAGAAAACATACCTCAGGATATTATGATCAGTGAAAACCACAAATCACTCACCAATGAGGTAATGTCTCAACAACTTCAGAGCAAACACCATGGCTTCCAACTCAAGGTCATGGGTGGCATAGTTACGTTCATGGGGACTTAACTACCGAGACCCATAAGAAACAACTGATCTTTGCTGCATCAGAACACAGCCTAACCCCAGATGCGATGTAAGGACCCGGCCTTAAACATTACATATTCTGGAAGTAAATGGATAATTACATTGAGTATCTTTTAAGGTTTAGAGTTTTAGAGAATTAGGTCATAACATTTACATAACAACATGAATATTACATTAGACATTTCTACTCAGTATCCATTTTTTCATAAAATAAAAATTCTTGAAAAAAATAGTCATGTCTAGTTCAATGTTTTAGACAGAAAGACTTTTCCTTGATCCCATCCTTGACCCTATTCATATTTAAGTCCTGTGAAAAACATTTCAAAACTTGGGATGAGCATAAAAATATCAGTAAGGGTTATAAAATAAGAAAGAAATCATTAGTCCATAAATACATAAAAAACATAAACTCTTTTACTTACCACATGAAAACATAATATTTATGAATAACACATAGTAATCACAAATCATAAAGGTACTTATGGCATTCATATCATACTTACATTGTAGCTATCACAGCTATATAGGGAGTTACGTTGGAATACACATCATAGTATATTCCCTAAGTCTCTTAGGAGAAACATTCACATTTACCTCTGTCACATTACCCAATGAATTAGAGATCTATTTCGGGCTCACCCACCCTAGTTTTATCTCAGAACCACCCATATACGTAACAATTCCCAAGAACCATAACATATTCATAACATATAAAACAAACATAAAGGAAATATGACATTTCCACATTTCAATCACAATATATCATTTAAATATATTGACATAACAAATCCATTATAAAAACCATTTTCAATACCAAAATACGTAAAAAGAGTATATATATTTATTTTCCTTTTAAAAACATTACAGCTTGTTATGAAATCCAAAAGATCAAATAATACTCGCGGCGGCGGAAAGGTCGTTATCACCGCTTACGTTAAAAGAAACATTTTTTTTTGTTTAGAAAAACGCTTTGTAGAGAAAATATTCCTTTTGAATAAAAGTCAAATTCAAAGGTTATTATACATCATATAAAATAAATTTTTGTGTATTAAAATAAAATATGCCTCAATGAAAGGAGATTGAGACGAAGTCTCTTACCTCGTTTCCGACTTGACTCATTCGTTATTTAATCTCTTGAATAATAAAATAAAGTTAATTTATACTTTCTTAAGAACATTTTTTCAAGTTTATTATTCCTTTTATATCACTTATTACCATGTTATAAACATTATGTAATCATTTAAGTTAATAATGTTCGTTTTGTCGATATTTGGTACTTGAGACAAAAATAGACTTCTTCTAATTACAAGTTGTTCACATGGTAAAAATTTCATTATATTCAGAATGATATTCATGATTTATATATCATATATATCATATATATCCAGTATATAAATGTATTTATAAAAGTACATAACATTTGGAGGTAAGAAATGAAATATATTGTTCATGGAGATGGTAAGTCGTACGTACGCATGAACGCTACTTTCATTTCTATTTCTTATTTTAATGGAATTAAAACATAATGATACATAGGTATATTATAATTACAGTATAATATCATATATAATATCATTGACTCCATCTTTTATATGTCCCACATATGGCATTAACGAGTCATATCGCTTGGAGGGGGCGGTAGTCCGCACCTCCTCAAATGAAATTATCACGTTTACCCATTATGAAAACCATAAAGGTAGGATATAAATGTAAAACACAGAAGCATAAATAAAACTTAGAAATATTATATATCATATATTAATATATTTTCATATTAATGGCCACCATGAGAGGCGATAGGAGATAATCAAACAATCATCGTTTCGTGAGGCGTTAGTTTTCCATCCACAGAAACAGTATGTTATTCACCCATTAGATTGAGGTGTGTGTAAGTGTAGTTCTAATAATTCTCATAAAAACATCCTAGTATATTGAGGATACTGATGTTGTTATAAAATAAAGCAATAAAAATATTTTAGGGTTTGGAGAAGTAAAATAAAATAAAAGAAGTTAAGAGAAACTATTACCTTTAATTTGGGTAACTCCCTTTGGTTTGAACCAAAAGGACTTCTTAAAGTGCCTTATGCCTAAATTAAGGCTTCTAGGAAGAGGAGAGGTATATTGAGAGCTTATTTGGGTAGGGGTTGGAGGATCCAAGGGGATTTAGAAGTGTGAGGAATGATTTAGAAGGGAGGGATTTTTATTAGGGGGAGGAGGGGCTCTTTAGGAAAGTGTGAAAATATTATTTTAATATAAAATGATATTCAGTTTCTAAAGGCCCAAAACCAATTAAAGTCGAATATAAGGTGACTCATGGTCGAAATAAAATCATCCAATAATAATTGGAGAGGTTTTGGATATAGTTTTAATATTTATAATCTTACTTATTTAAATCATTTATTAATGGGGTAAATATTGCATCATTATTAGGTCATAAATAATTTAATTTATTTGATGTCTAAAAATTATAAAAAAAAATACCATGATGTAGGAAATATTTTTAAATTTCAAATGAATATTATTGTCAAAAATATAGCTTATATAACCCCATGTAAAAATTTATTTACTAAAATATATTTGTTTGTGTTATTTTTGTCATTACTTTAAGTTAATTAATATAAAGTGTCATTATCACTCCCAAGTGTCTCCATGGGGTACCAAAATCTACCCAAAGATTCTCGTGGTCTTAAATGACTTATACAATAAGGTTAGGACAAGTGTTAAGGTAATTTTTTATTATTATGGTATTCTTTTTACCTTGAATTACCCTATTTACCTTTAACCGCGGTAAATAAAAGTCAAAAGTTACTATTCAAAAAAATAATTTTCATCTTATTGAACAAAATTTTACTTACTAATAATAACCATGTATGTTGGATTTTCTAAATTCAATTCACAGAAGTGGTAAAATTTCATTTAAATGAAAAAGTCAGTTTTTTAACTACTACTAAGTGGTTTCATTATTCATCAAAAAATGAAGTTTTTCAGAAAAATGCCAAAAATTAAGCATAAGATATATTTGATATTCAAAATTAAAAAATTATATCTATTTTACCAAATTAAAAACATTGATGTTGGATTAATTAATTTAAAATTAATTCCATTTTTCAAAACAAATAGCGTGTTTTTAAGAAACAGTAACTGTCAAAAGATCGACACTTGTTTATGTCCAATTTCAATGTGAAATTCATTACAATGACCAAAATTGGATTAATTGGTAAGAATATAATCTAATTACACTTTAAAACCAATTAAAAATATAATATAACCATATAAATAAATTAAATTAAAAGGAACTTTTGAATAAAAATATAGTATTTTTCACTATTCATTAAAAAATGAACTTTATCAGAAAAATACCGAAAATTTACCCAAAGTAAATTTTGATGTCTCGAATCTAAAGAAGAATTTTATTTTTTCAAATATAACATATAAAAATAACCAAAACTAAATTTAAATAGGGTTCTCCATCAAAAGGCGGTAAATCGACCTTTTAGTGAATATTAGAGTGTTTATGCTTAAAATTAGATTCATTCATATTTTAAGACTATAAACTTTATTGGATAAATGTAAAAACAATTAACAAACATGTATAGTTATATTTTAGTTAGTTCTATTCACTCTCTCCAATACAACAGCTAGGCGTTAACTACTATTTAAAATAATAATATTATATTATTAGTGTACAACGTAAGATTTCAAAGAAACATGTTGTTGCATATCAGGTAAGCCATTAAACATAGAGTCCCCTTTAAAGTAAAATTAATATTTAATTCAAAAATATTAATAAATATAAAAATGTATTATTTATTTATTTACTTGGGATGTTACATCCTTCCCCCCTTTTGAAAATTGTGTCCTCACAATTTTTTTCACTTATCAAATAAATGGGGGTATTTATATCTCATAGCATTTTCAGATTCCTGTGTTTCCTCTGTCGGAACCATGGTCATATATGCATGAATTGGAGTATGTTTTGTGTTTGTTTTCAATCCTCAGAGGAAGTTCAGAATGTGTGCCAGCAAAGTGATCATACAGGTCAATCAGATTACAGTATTGAAGGTGGCACCATTTTCCAGTGTTTACCAAATTTTTGGGCCTGAAAATCGACAAATGGAGAAAAGTGATTTTGTAAAATAAAATGGCACGCCGTGTACTTGAATGAGAGATAACTTGCGCGCCTAGTGTTTTTCAAGATTACAACATGGAAAAATGGCAAAGGGATAAGGGTCGCGCAAGTATTGGTTGGGTCGTGCAAGTGACCTGCGCGCCGAGAAGGGACTTGCGCGCCGGTGCCTAGGAGGTTTGGAAACTTGTGCGCCTATTGTTCTTCATGATCAGAACTTTAAAATATGTAAAAGGAAAGAGGGTCATGCAAGTATTGGTTTGTTTATGCAAGTGAGTTACGTGACAGAGGCTAGGGCGGTTGGAGCTGCGCGCCGAGACCTGCGCGCCGTGAGGATACTTGTGCGCCACCGCGTAGGGGGTCTAGTTTGCCTATAAATAGAGGACCACCCCTCATCATTTGGAACAAAGTTCAAGACTTAGATATTTTTCAAGCTCTCGTCACGCAAGTAGTTGATTCGCGCAAGTGGTAGTTGGGCCGCACAAGTAGAGGTTGTGCACCGTTTGTTGGTTGCGCGCCCAAGGCGGTTTGAGTGAGAACGGAATTGAGTCGCGCAGGTTTGAAGTTGAATTAGGAAGTGTTGCATAGGTGGTTGGTTGATACCTACGTGCCAGTTTGAAATTGAACGCCGAATTTGTGTCACGCAGGAGACCTGCGTGCCAGGCAGTAAAGAAGAGCACCAGTGTTTTTGAGCTATGTGAAAGTTGGGAGATTGCCCGGTACCCTTGAAGGGAAGTGAGATTTGACTACAGGCGAGAGTTGGACTTCAACAGAGCATATACACGCAACAGAGGATGTATTATTTAAGCGATGATGGAGAGACCTTCACGTCTATAAACTGAGTGTGACTTCACTAAGGGCAGTGAGCCAGGGGGATTCAATGGGAGTGACCCGAGGGAAGCAGTGATCTATCCCTGAATCTTTGTAAAGGCAGTGAGCCTTAGATAGAGTGACTGTGCCCGAACCTTTTTAATCCACAGTTAGTGAAGTTTAGTGGAATTTGGTACGACCGAAAACCTATCGGCGTATCCTCCTTAGACATAGCCCTTAGTGGTAAACCAAGTAAAAAGTTTCGTGTCGTCTCTCTGCATGTGAATGTTTGCTTTCTGTTCATATCCATCATACAGGTTTAACAATTTCCTACCAACGTGGGAACAAGATCCATCACTTTAAAAGAAAAAGTTTACACCCTAATTCACCCCTCCCCTCTCAGGGTGTCCCGGGGTCCTACAAGTGGTATCAGGGGGAAAAGGTTGCTGGTGTTGAATATGTCCTTTGTCGTCATGGAGAATACAGTAAATGTCAAGGGAGTCCCTCTCTTCGATGGAAGTAATTTCCAGATCTGGAAGAACAGAATGAGATCTCATCTAAGATCCCTTGGAATGGAAGTTCTATTTTCCACTGTGCAAGGTATTAATGTTTCTGATCCAACAGGGCTGGCTATGACTGATACAGATAGAAAAATTCTTGATGCAGATGTTAAAGCACAGAATTATCTCACCGTAGCACTTTCTGATCAGATTTATCTAAAAATGATGAGTTTCACATCAGCAAATTCCATGTGGGATAAAATTGAAAATATTTATGAAGGAGATAGAAAAGTGAAGGAGGTGAAACTTCAAGTGCTACACAATAGGTTCGATGATCTGAAGATGCATCCTGATGAGAATGAAGACTCCTTCTTCAATCGAATTACTAAAGTGGTTGGAGCAATTTGAGTCTTAGGAGAAGAAATCAGAGACATTGACATTGTGAAGAAAATACTGAGAAGACTACCACCCCTGTACAATGAAAAGGTGTCATCCCTTGAGGAAAGAGATCTTTCCAAACTTTCTTTGGATGATCTGTTGAGCAGCTTGGTGGCATGTGAAATGAGAGTCAAACCAGAAGATGCTACTACATGAGTAAGCAAGTAAATGGCATTCAAATCCATGGAGAAACTGAAAATATCAAAAGATAGTAGTGGTGAAGACGATGAGGAAAAAGAAATTCTCTCTCTCATTGCCAAGAAGTTCCATAAGGGAAAAGGGAAATTCAAAGGGAAGTTACCTCTAGCTTGATTTCGTTGTGGCAAAGTCAGGCACATTGCTTCTCAGTGATTAAGAAAGATCGATGATGATGATAGCGATGCTGAAAACATTGAGAAGCCTCAGAAAAGGTTTTTCAAGAAAGGAGACTTCAAATATAGAAAGAAAGTTCTAAAGAAGAGTTTTGTCTGTGAAGAGGAAGAAGATGATAATGAATTCTGTGACGAAGAAGAACCAGAATTTAAAACTGGGAAACATGCTTCCATGATGGCCACTGTTGAAAAATAAGAAGATGCTGATGGAGAAAATCAGTTAAAAACTAGTTTTGATCCCGAATTGCAACTTAAGGATGCTGTTATCAAGCTTAAGATTAAATGTAAGAGTTGCAATAAGTGTAAATCAATGGTAGAAGAATCAAATGAATATGTTGATCAACTTGAAGCTGAAATTGAACGACTAGAAGAATTTGTGAAAGTACAGTCTAAAATTCATGAAAGCAATGATGATGTAGTGGATCTAAAGCTGAGAATTGAAGAGCAGGAAAAGGTCATCAATGACCTCACCTCCAGACTAGAAGAAAAATCCAAGACTGTTGAGGGTCTTGAGGAGGAAGTAGTTACTCTTAGTAGTAAACTTGAGACTGAATCAATTTCAAAAGAATCAAGGAATAAAATACAGTTTGGAAGATTCTCAGATGCAAAATTACTGGCAAGAGCCAAGAGTGGTTCAGAAGGGGTAGTAAAAATCTTGAGTGATCAAAGACCCGCTTTCATGGGAAAGAGTGGAATTGGTTGTGAAGCTGAGACATCAACTGGTGGAAGTAAAGAGAGCCAAAAGAAAGAAAAGATGAAAGTTGGACATGTTGAAACGTTTCCTAAAGTGCTGGAAAAGAAACCCTCAATCCAAACTAAAAGGAGAACTGAAAATTATCCTCAAACATTCAGAAATGACAGGCAGTCCAACTATTCTCCCAAGGAAGAAAGTATGAGGAAAAACTCAAGTGAGAATACATTTCCTCTCATGAAGTGTTAGTTTTGTGGCTATTTGGTCCATACCATGTCATATTTCGAATAGGCAAGGAGATATCTGAATGGGGAAGATTTGGGACATCAACAAAAGAGACTGACTTCATATCCTCCATCTTATAGAAGAAACAGTTTCTATGGATACTGTTTTCATTGCTCTAACTTTGGTTATAAGGCTGTTAATTGCAGGCAGAGAAGGGACATGGACACCTCATACTGGAATTCAAGACAAGTCAAATCTCGTCAACAAGATAGTGTTTCTCTTTCAAACAGGTTTTCTCCTCTCGAAGAAGACTTCAACTATGAAGAACCAATGTACACAGATGAGATAATTGAAAGGCCATCAGTGCTCTATACTCATTCAAATGTCTCATGGATAGAAAGGAAGAACATTGAGAAATCCAACCATGCAGAGGTGGCCCTCAAAGCTACAAAAAGCAATAGTACTTGGATTCTGGATAGCGGTTGTTCATCCCATATAACAGGTAATGCTGGAATGTTAACAGATATAAAAAGGAAGGTTGATGGAATGGTTTGATTTGGTAATGATGGAGCTCTGAAAATCAAAGGCAGTGGAAGTACTGAATTAGCTAATGGAGAGCTAAATAAGACTGAAGTCCTTTACATAGATGGCCTACGTCATAATCTACTCAGTGTGAGTCAACTCTGTGACTCGGGACTTATTGTTACTTTTAATCAGAAAGGCTGCACTATCAAGGGAAAGATAGGAAATTCACTTATTAAAGGATGCATAACAAAAGGCAACATGTATCAGGTTGATAGTAAAGAAAATGTTTGCTACATGACTGTTGAAGAAGAAAACAATTTGTGGCATAAGAGACTGGGTCACATCAATCAACAATACATGGAGAAAATATCAAAATTGAGGATTTTCATGGAAATTCCAAACCTGAAGCGTGAGCGTGAAAAATCTTGTGATGCTTGCATTCGTGGAAAGATGGTCTGCAGTTCATATCGTCCAAAGAAGAAAAGGGCATCTCATCTTCTTGATCTAATTCATACAGATGTATGTGGGCCAATAAATGTTGTCGGAACTCATGGAGAAAGCTACTTTGTTCTTTTCATTGATGATTACAGTATAATGGCATGTGTTATGGTCATTCACAGGAAACGACAAGTGCTTGATTGCATGAAAAAATATCGGCGAATCGCCGAGAATGATACTGGACAAAAAATAAAAGTTTTATGATCTAATAATGGAGGGGAATACACGTCCATTGAGTTTGAGAATTACCTAGAAAAACATGGAATACAACATGAGGTAGTTACTGTGAGAACTCCATAGCAAAATGGATTTGTTGAGCACCGGAATCGATAGGTCAACAACATGGTCAGGACTATGTTGATTGAGAGTGGTATCTCTCGCCATTACTGGAAGGAAGTTGTTGAAGCTGCAGTGCACATTCATAATCGAACAGGGCTTTATATGGTAGAAACAAATACACTATATGAATTTTGGCATGGAAGGAAGCCTTCATTAAAATAATTTCATGTTTTCAGAAGTAAATGTTTCATTCGAAATAAAGAAGGAAATCAAGGGAAGTTTGGTGACAATGATGATGAAGGGATTTTTATTGGGTATCCAATGAACAGGAAAGCCTACAAGTGTTTCAACAAGAGATTAAGAAGGATTGTAGTAAGCAGTGATGTTAAGATAATTGAAAAGAAAACCACAAATTCTTCAAGGACATCATATGCTGATGTGATCGAAAGTGAGGAAGAAAGTGAACATGGAGAAAATACAAATACAGAAATAGAGGAATCTGTACAAAACACTCAGCAGTCACATCATGATGTTGACTCAGAAGAAGAATCTAAAGAAGAAACTATGGCTGGAGAGAATTCAACTGAACCGCACAGGAGAAATCATAGAGCTGAGATTGATCCATCTAACATAATTGGGGACAGGAGTGCACCCACACAAACAAGGAGGATGAGGAACAATATGCAATCTGCATTTCTGTCATTTGTGGATCCATCCTCATTCGAAGAAGCTGCAAAGGATGAATCTTGGGTGAAGGCCATGAATGAAGAGCTAGATTAGATTGACAAGAATCAGAAATGGGATCTTGTCCAGAGACCCGAAGGTCACAATGTGATTGGTACAAAATGGATCTTCAAGAATAAGTTTGATGATCATGGAAGTGTTATTAGAAACAAGGCTCGACTGGTATGTAAGGGGTATTCCCAGATTGAAGGTGTTGATGTTGAAGAAACCTTTGCTCTAGTGGCTAGACTGGAGTCAATCAGACTTTTTCTTTCCATGGAACTCCAAAGAGGATATAAATTATATCAAATGGATGTCAAGACAGCATTTTTGAATGGTGTACTCGAATAAGAAGTCTACATTGAACAACCAGTGGGTTTTGTTCTTGGTACTGATGAGACAAAGGTCTGAAAATTGAAGAAATCCCTATATGGTTTGAAGCAGGCACCACGAGCATGGTATTCTCTCCTGGACTTGTATCTCAAGAAGCTGGAGTTCAAAAGAGGGGGAGTGAATCACAATCTATATGTGAATAATTCTCCAAAAGATCAATTCATGGTTCTAGTCTACGTTGATGATATCATATTTGGTGGCAGAAGGCAAAAATCAGTGGATGAATTTTCCAATCATATGAAATCAGAATTTGAAATGTCTATGATTGGGGAGCTCACATATTTCTTGGGGCTACAGGCGATTCAAAAGAAGTATTACACTTTCATTTCTTAGGAAAAGTATGCAAGAGATATGTTGAATAAGTTTAATATGCAAGAATCCAAACCAATGTCAACTCCGATTGCAGTTGGAACTAAACTTGGAAAGCATGAGGATGGGGCCTCTGTTGATCCCACCATGTACAGGAGAATCATTGGGAGCCTACTGTACCTGACAGCAACATGACCAGATATTGTCTTTGTCACATGTCTTGTGGCCCGCTTTCAGAGTAATCCAAATAAGGAACATATGGCGGCAGTAAAAAGAATCATGAGTTATATTCAAGGTACACATAACGTTGGGTTATATTTTTCTGCAGGCGGGGATAGTGAATTATCAGCATTTTCTGATGCGGACTGGGCTGGTGATATAGTATACAGAAAGTCCACCAGTGGTGGAGCCTTCTATATTGGGCAGAAATGTGTTGGCTGGTTGAGCAAGAAACAAGAAAGTACTTCTCTTAGTACTGCTGAAGCTGAGTATATATCTTCCACAAAGGCATTCACTCAACTGCTATGGATAAAGAAACAACTAACAGATATTGGTGATGAGGTGAATCAACCAATGGTAATTTACTATGATAACAAGATCGCAATTGATCTCATGAAGAATCATGTTCAGCATTCCCGTACAAAACATATTGAAATAAGGTATCACTTTATCAAAGAAAAATTTGATCAAGGGGTGATTAGAATGGATCATGTGGGAACTGATGAGAAAGTGGCTGATATCCTGACCAAGCCACTATCAGAGGCTGTGTTTGAGAAGCATCGGTTGAAACTCGGTTTTCAGCCACCTCCCAGTGAATAAGGAGGTTACACAATACCAATCTCCCCGATTATGATAACTGTTTTTATCTGTTTATGTATATGATGCAGGTTTGTGGGGGAGATACTATCCAGGGGGAGTATGGTTTGAGCTGAACATTGAACAAAACACCGGTCTTTGGGTTTATTTTCAATGGGGGAGAAAGGAATAAATCCAGGCATGTTCATGCATGTAATGATTCCATGACACGATGCGAATTCAGTTTCAGTGATAGGATTAGAAGGATGAGAAGTAATACATCGGTCATGTAATGCTTCTTGGGCGTCATTGAGAATTACAAAACACTGGAACCCAATTCAAGCTTCCTCTCTTATTTTCTACATCGAGCATTGCTCACGTAGACTTAGAGTGTTGGATGAGTTGATTCTTGCATTTTTTGGTTTACATATGGATGGGGATCTATTGAATTTATTTTCTAATTGCCAACAAACCCAAAGGGGGAGATTTTTGGGACCATGGTCATCTATGCATAAATTGGACTATGGTTTGTGTTTGTTGTCAATCCTCAGAAGAAGTTCAGAATGTGTGCCATCAAATTGCTCATACTGGTCAAGCAGATTACAGTATTGAAAGTGGCACCATTTTCCAGTGCTTGCCAAATTTTTGGGCATGAAAATCGACAAATGGATAAAAGTAATTTTGGCAAAGAGACTATCGAGCCGTGTACTTGAAGGAGATAGAACTTGCGCACCTAGTGTTTTTCAAGATTAGAACATGTAAAAATGGCAAAGGGATAAGGGTCGCGCAAGTATTGGTTGGGTCGTGCAAGTGACCTGTGCGCCGAGAAGGGACTTGCGCGCCGGTGCTTAGGAGGTTTGGAAACTTGCGCGCCTATTGTTCTTCATGATCAGAACTTCAAAATATGTCAAAGGAAAGAGGGTCTCTCAAGTATTGTTTTGGTTGCGCAAGTGAGTTACGTGACAGAGGCTAGGGCAGTTGGAGCTGTGCGCCGAGACCTGCGCGCCGTGAGGATACTTGCGCGCCATCGCGCAGGGGGTCCAGTTTTCCTATAAATAGAGGACCACCCCTCCTCATTTGGAATGAAGTTCAAGAATTAGAGATTTTTTTAACTCTCGTTGCGCAAGTAGTTGAGTCGTGCAAGTGGTAGTTGGGCCGTGCAAGTAGAGGTTGCGCGCCGATTGTCGGCTGCCCACCCAAGGCAGTTTGGGTGAGAACGAAATTGAGTCGCACAGGTTTGAAGTTGAATTAGGCGGTGTCGCGTAGGTGGTTGGTTGATACCTACGTGCCAGTTTGAACTTGCGCGCCAAATTTGTGCCACGTAGGAGACCTGCGTGCCAGGCAGTAAAGAAGAGCACCAGTGTTTTTGAGCTGCATGAAAGTTGGGAGATTGCCCAGTATCCTTGAAGGGAAGTGAGATTTGACTACAGGCGAGATTTGGACTTCAACAGAGAATCTACACACAACAGAGGACGTATTCTTTAAGCAATAATTAAGAGACCTTCACATCTATAAAATGAGTGTGACTTCACCAAGGGCAGTGAGCCAGGGGGAGTCAACGGGAGTGACCTGAGGGAAGCAGTGAGCTATCCCTGAATCTTTGTAAAGGTAGTGATCCTGGGACATAGTGAATATTCTCGAACCTTTGTAATCCATATCTTGTGAAGTTTAGTGTAATTTGGTACGACCGATAACCTATCGGCGTATGCTCCTGGGATGTAGTCCTTAGTGGTGAATCAAGTAAAAAGTGTTGTGTCGTCTCTCTACATGTGAATGTTTTCTTTCTGTTCATATCCATCATACAGGTTTAACAAGTTCCTACCAATGTGGGAACAAGATCCATCACTTTAAAAGAAAAATTTGACACCTTGATTAACCCCTCCCCTCTCAGGGTGTCCCGGGGTCCTACAGCCTCTTCAACCATATGGTTTTTCCACAAAACATTTACCTGGTGAATTACCTTATTCCGAAACACTTGCTCTCTACGGTCAAGAATCTAGACTGGTTGTTCCTCATAAGAGAGATTCTCTTCCAACTAAAATACCTATGGGCTCAAAACATGAGATGGATCTGTCATATACTTTCTCAACATTGAAAAATGAAAAACATTGTGTACCTGGGATAAACATGGAGGTAAATCCACTCTGTACGCAACTGATCCAACTTTATCCAGGATTTCAAAAGGTCCAATAAACCTCAGACTCAACTTTCCCTTCTTATCAAAACACATCACACTTTTCCATGGAGAAACTTTGAGAAAGACATGATCACCTACCTTAAAAGATAGATCCTTCCTCCGGTTATCTGCATAACTTTTCTGCGTCCTCTGAGCTGTTCTCATGTGATTCTGAATCAACTGAACTTTATCTACCATCTCTTCTACCAATTTTGGTCCCATCAGCTTCCTTTCACCTACTTCATCCCAAAATGTTGGACTTCGACAACGCTTTCCATATAATGCCTCAAATGGATCCATTTGTATACTGGAATGAAAACTGTTATTATAAGAAAATTCAACCAAAGAAAGATGTTGGTCCCAACTTCCCTAATAATCCAGTGAACAAGCACGTAGCATATCCTCTAGGGTCTGAATTGTTCGTTCTGACTGCCCATCTGATTGCAGATGAAAAGTTGTACTAAAATTTAATTCAGTACCCAACGACTTCTGAAATCATTTCCAAAAGTTAGAAGTAAACCTGGAATCACGATCAGATACAATGGAGATAGGAACACCATGCATCATGACTATCTATTTAATATACAACAGATAAAGTTGATCTAGAGACAAATTATCTTTAATAGGAAGGAAATTGGCAGATTTGGTCAACCGATCAACAATAACCCAGATTGCATTATTACCTCGATATGTCTTTGGTAATCCCCCAATGAAGTCCATGGATATATTTTCCCATTTCCACTCTGGCATCGGTAAAGACTGAAGCATCCTTTTTGGTAACTGTCGATCTGCTTTAACCTACTAACAAGTCAAACACTTCACAGTAAAATCAGCAATATCTCTTTTCATTCTATCCCACCAGTAATACTCCGGAAGATATTTGTACATCTTAGTACTTCCATGATGAACTGAAAACAGGGAACTATAAGCTTCACATAACAACTCATTCTTCAACTGTGAATCACAAGGCATGTATAATCTATTTCAAAACCTCAAAACACAATCATTATCGACATTAAAATCAGACAACTTACCCTTCTGAACCAACTCTACCTTTTTCTGCAACTCACTGTCTTCTTTCTACGCTTGCTTTATTCTGTCTGATAGAGATGATTTCACTGACACCTGAAACAAAACAGAAGAATTTCCAACACCAACAAATTCTATACCAAAGTTCATAAAATCAAAAACCAAAGGATCTCATTCCAAACATATCATGGTTAATGAAATATTACTTTTTTGACTCAAAGCATCAGCCCCTTTATTTTCCTTTCCTGAATGGTAATGAATCGTGCAATCATAATCCTTGATCAACTCCAACCATCCCCTTTATCTCATGTTCAATTATTTTTGAGTGAATATATACTTCAAACTTTTGTGGTCAGTATATATTTCACATTTTACTCCATACAAATGATGCCTCCAAATTTTTAAATCAAAGACAACAGTAGCTAATTCCAAATCATGTGTAGGGTAATTTAACTCATGAGGTTTCAAATGACGTGAAGCGTAAGAAATTACCTGATCATTCTGCATAAGGAAACATGGTAATCTATAAATGATATATCATTTCAATATAAAGTAATTTATGGATATTAATTTAACAATACCCTAACTCCTAAAGTTATCTAAACTGACCTCTGATACCAACTATAAGGACCCGGCCTTAAACATTACATATTCTTGAATTAAATGGATAATTAAAATTTAGGATCTTTTCAGGTTTAGAGTTTTAGAGAATTAGGTCATAACATTTACATAACAACATGAATATTACATGCACACAATTCTACTCAGTATCTATTTTTTCATAAAATAAAAACTCTTGATAAAAAGAGTCATGTCTAGTTCCATGTTTTAGACAGCAAGACTTTTCCTTGATCCCATCCTTGGCCCTATTCATCTTTAAGTCCGGTGAAAAACATTTAAAAACTTGGGATGAGCATAAAATCTCAGTAAGTGTTATAAAATAAGAAAGAAATCATTAGTCCATCAATACATACAAAACATAAAATATTTTAATTACCTCATGAAAACATAAGATTTATGAATAACACATAGTAATCACAAATCATAAATGTACTTATGGCATTCATATCATACTTACATTATAGCTATCACAGCCACATAGGGAGTTACATTTGAATACCCATCACAGTATATTCCCTAAATCTCTTAGGAGAAACATTCACTTTTACCTCTGTCACGTTACCCAATGCATTGGAGAGCTATCATGGGCTCACCCGCCCTAGGTTTATCACGGAACCACCCATATACGTAACAATTCCCAAGAACCATAACATATTCATAACACATAAAACAAACATAATAGAAAGGTGACATTTCCACATTTCAATCACAATATATCATTTAAATATATTGACATAAAAAATCCATTATAAAAACCATTTTCAATACCAAAATATATAAAAAGATTATATGGTATTTATTTTCATTTTAAAAACATTATGGCTTGTTAAGGAATCCAAAAGATCAAATAATACTCACTGTGGTGGAAAGTTCATTGTCATCGCTTATGTTAAAAGAAACATTTTTTATGTCGTTTAGTAAAACTCTTCGTAGAGAAAATATTCATTTTGAATAAAAGTAAAATTCTAATGTGTTTATACATCATATAAAAGAAATTTGTGTATTAAAATAAAATATGCCTCGATGAAAGGAGATTGAGACAAAGTCCCTAACCTCGTGCCCGACTTGACTCGTTCGTTCTTTAATCTTCTGAATAATAAACTAAAGTTAATTTATAATTTATTAAGAACCTTTTTTCAAGTTTATTATTCCTTTTATATCACTTATTACCATTTTATAAACATTATTTAATCATTTAAGTTAATAATGTTCATTTTGTCGATATTTGGTACTTGAGTCAAAAATGGACTTCTTATAATTACAAGTTGTTCACATGGTCAAAATTTCATTATATTCAGAATGGTATTCATGATTTAGATATCATATATATCATATATATATCCAGTATATACATGTATTTATAATAGTACATAACATTTGTAGGTAAGAAATGAAATGCACCGTTCATGGAGACGGTAAGTCGTACGTACGCATGAACGCTACTTTCATTTCTATTTATTATTTTAATGGAATTAAAACATAATGATACATAGGTATATTATAATTCCATTATAATATCATATATAATATCATTAACTTCATCCTTTATACAACCCACATATGGCATTAACGAGTCATATCACTTTGAGGGAGCGGTAGTCCGCACTTCCTCAAATGAAATTATCATGTTTACCCATTATGGAAACCATAAAGGTAGGCTATAAATATAAAACATAGAAGAATAAAGAAAACATAGACATAGTATATATCATATATTAATATAGTTCCATATTAATGGCCACCATGAGAGGTGGTAGGGGATAATCGAACAATCAACGTTTCATGAGGCGTTAGTTTTCCATCCACAGAAACAGTATGTTCTTCACCCATTAGATGGAGGTATGTGTAAGTGTAGTTCAAATACTTCTCATAAAAACATCCTAGTATATTGAGGATATGTTGTTTTTATAAAATAGAGGAATAAAAATATTTTAGGATTTGTAGAAGTAAAATAAAAGAAAAGACATTAAGAGAAACAGTTACCTTTCATTTGGGTAACTCCCTTTGGTTTGAACCAAAAGGACTTCTTGAAGTGTCTTATGTCTAAGGTAAGGCTTCTAGGAGGAGAGGGATCTTGAGAGCATATTTGGGCAGGGTTTGGACGATCCATGGGGCTTGATAGGTGTGAGGAATGAGTTAGAAGTGAGGGCTTTTTATAAGGGGGGCTCTTTAGGAAAGTGTGAAAATATTATTTTAATATAAAATGATATTTGGTTTCTAAAGGTCCAAAACTAATTAAAATCGAAGATAAGGTGACTCATGGTCGAAATAAAATAATCCAATAAGAATTGGACTGGTTTTGGATATTTTTTTAATATTTATAATTTTATTTATTTAAATCATTTATTAATGGGGTAAATACTGCATCATTATTGTGTCATAAATAATTTAATTTATTCGATGTCTAAAAATTATAAAAAAAACAACCATGATGTAGGAAATATTTTTATATTTCCAATGAATATTTATAGTAGAAAATATAGCTTATATAACCCCATGTAAAAAAAATTTACTAAAAGATATTTGTTTGTGTCATTTTTGTCATTACTTTAAGTTAATTAATTTAAAGTGTCATTATCACTCCCAAGTGGCTCCATGGGGTCCAAAAATCGATCCAAAGATTCTCATGGTCGTAAATGACTCAACCAATAAGGTTATGACAAGTGTTAAGGTAATTTTGTATTATTATGGTATTCTTTTTACCTTGAATTACCCTATTTACCTTTAACTGCGGTAAATAAAAGATAAAAATTATTATTCACCAAAAATTATTTTCATCTTATTGAATAAAATTTTACTTACTAATTACAACCATGTATAATGGATTTTATAAATTCAATTCACAGAAGTGGTAAAATTTCATTTAATTGAAAAAGTCAGATTTTTAACTACTACTAAGCGGTTTCACTATTTATCAAAAATTGAAGTTTTTCAGAAAAATACCAAAAATTCAGCATAATCTATATTTGATATTCCAAATTCAAAAATTATGTCTATTTTACCAAATTTAAAACATAGAAGTTGGATTAATTAATTTAAATTTAATTCCTCTTGTCAAAACAAATAGCGTGTTTTTAAGAAACAATAACCGTCAAAAGATCGACATTTCTTTATGTCCAATTTCAAAGTGAAATTAATTCCAATGACCAACATTGGATTAATTGGTAAAAATATAATATAATTACACTTTAAAAACAATTAAAAAGATAATATAACCATATAAATATATTATATTAAAAGGCACTTTTGAATAAAAATACAGTATTTTTCACTATTCATTAAAAAATGAACTTTATCAGAAAAATACCAAAAATTTACCCAAAGTAAATTTCGATGTCCCAAATCTAAAGAAGAATTTTGTTTTTTCAAATAGAACATATAAAAAAGACCAAAACTAAATTTAAAGAGGGTTCTCCATCAAAAGACGGTAAATCGACCTTTTAGTGAATATTAAAATATTTATGCTTAAAATTAGATTCATTCGTATTTTAAGCCCATAAATTTTATTGGATAAATGTAAAAACATTTAACAAACATATATAATCATATTGTAGTTAGTTCTATTCATTCCCACCAATACAACGGCTAGGCGTTAACTACCATTTAAAATAATAATATTATATTATTAGTGTGCAACGTAAGATTTCAAAGAAACTCGTTGTTGCGTATCAGGTAAGTCATTGAACATAGTGTCCCCTTTAAAGTAAAATTAATATTTAATTCATAAATATTAACAAATATGAAAATGTATTGTTTCTTTATTTACCTAGGATGTTACATCCTTCCCCCCTTTTGGAAATTGTGTCCTCGCAATTTTTTCACTTATCAAATAAATGGGGGTATTTATCCCTCATAGAATTTTCAGATTCCCACATTTCCTCTTCAACCGTATGGTTTTTTCAAAAAACCTTTACCTGGTGAATTACCTTATTTCTCAATACTTTCTCTCTACGGTCAAGAATCTGGATTGGTTGTTCCTCATAAGAGAGATTCTCTTCCAACTGAACTACCTCTGTGCTCAAAACATGAGATGGATCTGGCATATACTTTCTCAACATTGAAACATGAAAAACATTGTGTACCTGGGATAAACATGGAGGTAAAGCCACTTTGTACGCAACTGATCCAACTTTCTCCAGGATTTCATAAGGTCCAATGAACCTCAGACTCAACTTTCTCTTCTCACCAAAACACATCACACTTTTCCATGGAGAAACTTTGAGAAATACATGATCACCTACCTCAAAAGATAGATCCTTCCTCTGGTTATCTGCATAATTTTTCTGCCTACTGTGAGCTATTCTCATGTGCTTCTGAATCAACTGAACTTTCTCTGACATCTCTTCTACCAATTCTGGTCCCATCAGCTTCCTTTCACCTACTTCATCCCAAAATGATGGAGTTCAACAACTCTTTCCATATAATGCCTCAAATGGAGCCATCTGTATATTGGAATGAAAACTGTTATTATGCAAAAAATCAACCAAAGAAAGATGTTGGTCCCAACTTCCCTAGTAATCCAGTGAACAAGCACGTAGCATATACTCTAGGGTCTGAATTGTTCGTTCTGACTGCCCATCTGATTGCAGATGAAAAGTTGTACTAAAATTTAATTCAGTACCCAACGACTTCTGATGGCCTTTCCAAAAGTTATAAGTAAACCTAGGATCATGATCAGATACAATGGAGAGAGGAACACCATGCATCCTGACTATCTCTTTGACATACAACCGAGAAAGTTTATCTAGAGACAAAGTATCTCGAATAGGAAGGAAATGAGCAGATTTAGTCAATCGATCAAAAATAACCCAGATTTCATTATTACCTCAAGATGTCTTTAGTAATCCCACAATGAATTCCATGGATATATTTTCCCATTTCCACTCAGGCACTGGTAAAGACTGAAGCATCCCTTTTGGTAACTTTCGATCTGCTTTAACCTACTGACAAGTCAAACACTTCATAGTAAAATCATCAATATCTCTTTTCATTCTATCCAACCAGTAATACTCCCTAAGCTCTTTGTACATCTTAGTACTGCCAGGATGAACTGAAAACGGGGAACTATGAGCTTCACATAACAACTCATTCTTCAACTGTGAATCACAAGGCATGCATAATCTCTTTCCAAACCTCAAAACACAATCATTATCGACATTAAAATCAGGTAACTTACCCTTCTAAACCAACTCTACCTTTTTTTCAACTCATTGTCTTTTTTCTACGCTTGATTTATTCTGTCTGATAGAGATGATTTCACTAACACTAGAAACAAAACAAAAGAATTTCGTGTACCAACAACTTCTATTTCAAAGTTCATCAAATCAAAAACCAAATGATCTTGTGCCAAACATATCATGGTTAATTAAGTATTACTTTTTCGACTCAAAGCATCATCCACTTTATTTGCCTTTCCTGGATGGTAATAAATCGGGCAATCATAATCCTTGATTAATTCCAACCATCTCCTATGTCTCATGTTCAATTATTTTTGAGTGAATATATACTTCAAACTTTTTTGGTCTGTATATATTTCACATTTTACTCCATACAAATGATGCCTCCAAATTTTTAAAGCAAAGACAACAACAGCTAATTCCAAATCATGTGTAGGGTAATTTAACTCATGAGGTTTCAACTGACGTGAAATGTAAGAAATTGCCTGATCATTATTTATAAGGACACAGCCAAGTCCTTACAATGAAGCATCACTATAAATAACAAACTCACCATTTTTGGAAGGCAGTTCTAAAACTGGATCATTCACCAATCTTCTTTTCAATTCCTGAAAACAATCATCATATTATTTTGTCCTAATGAACTTAAAACCTTTTCGAGTTAACTTAATTAATGGGCTAGATAACCATACAAAAATTTTCAACAAACCTCCAGTAATAACCTGCCAAACCAAGAAAAATATGGATCTCAGTTATATTTGTGGTTCTTGGACATTCTTCAAAAAAATTTGTTTTATCAGGATCAACAGTTATGCCATTTTTTGAAACAATGTGACCGAGGAAAGAAATTCATTGTAACCAAAACTCACACATGATGAATTTCCAAAATAGTTTCTTTTCTTTTAAGGTTTGCAAGAAAACCCTTAAATGACTTTCATGTTCCTCTTTACTTTTGGAATAAACCAAAATATCATCAATGAACACAACCACGAACTTATCCAAGAACTCACGGAAAATTCTATTCTTAATATCCATGAATACAGCAGGTGCATTGGTTAAACCAAAAGGCATAACTAAAAATTCATAATGGCCATATCTAGTATGAAATGTGGTCTTCATAATTTCTTCTTCCTTTACTTTCAACTGATGGTACCCTGACCTCAAATCAATCTTCTAAAAATACTGAGCTCCCTGGAGTTGATCAAACAAATCATCAATATGAGGCTAAGGATACTTGTTCTTAACAATGATGTTATTAAATTCTCTATAATCAATGCAAAGTCTCATTGAACCATCTTTATTTTTAACAAATAAGATAGGATCACTCCATGGTGATGTGCTAGGTCAAATGAAACCTTTATCTAATAACTGCTGCAATTGCTTCTTTAACTCGAAAAGTTCAATTTGAGTCATTCGATAAGGGGGTTTTGAAATTGGCTTAGCATCAGGAACTAAGTCAATAGTAAATTCAACTTTCCGATCAGGTATAATACCAGGAAACTCATCAGGAAAAATATCAAGGTACTCATTTACCAATGGCACGTCATTAATCTCAACACTTACTTTATTTTCAAAAATATGAGAAAGGTAACAATAATTTTCATCTTTTATTCGTTTCTCAGCTTCCTGATATGTTATCAAAATCAAGGGTTCATTCATGTACACAAACTAAAAATCTTTCTGAAATGAAACCTCTTTAGATCTACAGTCAATCTTAGCATGATAAACATAAATCCAATCCATACCCAAAATAACATCAAACTCTACTAGATGCAAAACAATAAGGTTTGCAGGTAGATTCTTTCTGCACACAAGGATAGGAAGGTTCTTGTAATTTCTTTTTGTCTCAACATCCCCCCCCCGGCGTTTTTACCATAAGTTAAGGATTCATATCTTGAGATGGAATTCCCAATTTACTAGAAAACTTCTCATAAATGAACGAATGTGTAGACCCTGAATCAAACAACACATTGGCATAATCTGAACAAACAAACAGTGTATCTGATACTACTTCATTTGATGGCCCAACATCTGCTGAAGTTGTTGAAAAGGATTTCACCACCCCTTTATTCTTGTATTCTGGATGCTTTCCCTCAATTGAGTTCTTCGTTAGACACTCATTTACATAATGACCCATTTCATTGCACTTAAAACATTTTACTGACTGTAAATCGGATTTTGTCTTACCGTTAACCAGATCTTTTTCAGTGCAATTTCGAGCCTTATTTCCCATTTTACCACATTAGTAGCACTTACCAGAATTCAAAATACATTCCCCAGTATGATTTTTACCACAATTTTCACAAATTTTAAACTTAAGTTTCTTACCATCAGACTTTTCTGAAGAGTTCTTCCCTTTCGCCTACCACCTCGACCTCTTATTCTTTTGTTTGACAAAGAACACTTGATCATCCACAAACTCCATTTCCACCTTCTCTACACAACAAACAAGTTTTTCATAACTTTTGAACTCACAAGAAGCTAAATCCCTTCGATACTTCGACTTTAATCCTGAGTAAAAATGGTTGATTTTACTATCAAGATCTCATATGAAATTTGGAGCAGACCTTGTCATTCGAGTGAATTTTGCTTCATAAGCAGCCACTGAGTCATCCTCCTGACTCAATTCTAGGAATTGTTTTACCATTCTAAGATGAACCACCTTAGGAAAATATTTCTCATGAAACATACCTTTGAATTCATCCTAATCAAGAGCATCAATCTCCTCACTATCCTTGATATTTTTCACCATCAACCACCACTGATCAACTTCACCTTCAAAACGGTAAACAGCGAGACTAACATTTTGATGTTCTGAACAACCCATGACATCAAAAAATTTCTCCAATGCATTAATCCACCCTTCTTCTAGCACAGGGTTAGATGATCCTCTGAATGATGGGGGTGTTTCCTCATGAAATGATCCACTACTGACATGTTTCTCTGTGGTTGATCTGGCTAATCTCATGCATGGATACCACCACCATTTATAACCTGAGTCAATTGTTCCACCACCATTTAGAGTTTTAGAGAATTTTGTCATAACATTTACATAACAACATGAATATTACATGTAGACAATTCTACTCAGTATCCATTTTTTCATAAAATAAAAACTCTTGAAAAAAAGAGTCATGTCTAGTTCCATGTTTTAGACATTAAGACATTTCATTGATCCCATCCTTGACCCTATTCATCTTTAAGTCCTCTGAAAAACATTTCAAAACTTGGTATGAGGATAAAAAGCTCAGTAAGGGTTATAAAATAAGAAAGAAATTAGTAGTCCATCAATACATACAAAACATAAACTCTTTTACTTACCTCATGAAAACATAAGATTTATGAATAACACATAGTAATCACAAATCATAAAGGTATGTATGGCATTCATATCATACTTACATTGTAGTTATCATAGCTACATAGAGAGTTACGTTGGAATACCCATCACTGTATATTCCCTAAATCTATTAGGAGAAACATTCACATTTACCTCTGTCATGTTAACCAATGCATTGGAGAGCTATCTCGGGTTCACACGCCCTAGGTTTATCACGGAACCACCCGTATTCGTAACAATGCCCAAGAACCATAACATATTCATAACACATAAAACAAACATAAAGGAAAGATGACATTTCCACATTTCAATCACAATATATCATTTAAATATATTGAAATAAAAAATCCATTATAAAAACCATTTTTAATACCAAAATATGTAAAAAGAGTATATGGTATTTATTTTCCTTTTAAAAACATTACGGATTGTTAAAGAAGCCAAAAGATCAAATAATACTCGCGGCGGCGGAAAGGTCTTTGTCACCGCTTATGTTAAAAGAAACATTCTTTTTTTCCTTTAGTAAAATGCTTCATAGAGAAAAGATTCCTTTTGAATAAAAGTAAAATTCAAAGGTGTTTATATATCATATAAAAGAAAGTCGTGTATTAAAACAAAATATGCCTCACTGAAAGGAGATTGAGATAAAGTCATTTACCTCGTGCCCGGCATGACTTGTTCGTTCTTTAATCTCCTGAATAATAAACTAAAGTTAATTTCAACTTGCTTAAGAACATTTTTTAAATTTTATTATTCCTTTTATATCACTTATTACCATGTTATAAACATTATGTAATCATTTATGTTAATAATGTTTGTTTTGTCGATATTTGGTACTTGAGTCAAAAGTGGACTTCTTATAATTACAAGTTGTTCACATGGTCAAAAGTTCATTATATTTAGAATGATATTCATGATTTAGATATCATATATATCATATATATCAAGTATATGCATGTATTTATAATAGTACATAACATTTGGAGGTAAGAAATGAAATGCACCGTTCATGGAGACGGTAAGTCGTACGTACGCATGAACGCTGCTTTTATTTCTATTTCTTATTTTAATGGAATTAAAACATAATGATACATAGGTATATTATAATTCCAGTATAATATCATATATAATATCATTAACTTCATCCTTTATACATCCCACATATGGCATTAATGAGTCATATCACTTTGAGGGGGCATTAGTCTGCACTTCCTCAAATGAAATTATCGCGTTTACCCATTATGGAAACCATAAAGGTAGGATATAAATGTAAAACACAGAAGCATAAAGAAATAATAGAAATATTATATATCATATATTAATATAGTTCCATCATAATGGCCACCATGAGAGGCGGTAGGAGATAATCGACCAATCATCGTTTCGTGAGGCGTTAGTTTGTCATCCATAGAAATGGTATGTTCTCCACCCATTAGATGGAGGTGTGTGTAAGTGTAGTTCAAATCCCTGTCATAACAATATCCTAGTATATTTAGGATATTGTTTTTGTTATAAAAGAAAGTAATAAAAAGATCTTAGAGGTTAGATAAGTAAAATAAAATAAAATAAGTTAATAGAAATTGTTACCTTTAATTTGGGTAACTCCCTTTGGATTGAACCAAAAGGACTTCTTGAAGTACCTTCTGAGTACACGCCGTGTACTCTTTTCCAGCTCAAATCCATGTGTTGGCCGTTCTCGGGCCACACACACAGGGTGTAGGGGTGACGTGGAGGCCGCTTAAAGTGGAGTACGGAAAAACCTAGTACACGTCGTGTACTCTAAAAGTACACGTCGTGTACTTTCTTTTTTTTCATTAAACGGACCGAGGTCGCTCCTAATCGAGGAAAACATCTTCTTCTCCAGCTTCTTCATCCGAGAGCGCTGGGAATCCGTGGATATTTGACGAGCTTTCGTTCCTCCGTCTGTTCTCCAAATCGATCGTCGTTGATTGCATTGGAATCGCAGCAGTGAGTTATCTCTTCTGCTTCAGCCTTGTTCTATGTTTCCTCCTCGCTTCCAAATTATCGTGGGTTGAGCATTTTTGGCATTTTCTCAGATCTTCACCGTTCTAAGGAGAATCAATTTTCGTGGTTCATGTATATCGATCTCCTAGCACCAAGGTAGGTGGTTTGTGCCGTTTCGTAGGAAGTCTTTGAATATTTTGTGCAAATTCCACCAATTCCCTTGAACGGGGAATTGTGGGTTTCCTTTTTTCCCTTGTTGTTTTCCTTCTTTGCTTTATTTCTTTAGTAGAGATCATTTCTTGAAAAATTTGATAATTTATACTGTATTCTTGTGCTTCACCTTGCATGTTTTTCTTATTAGGCGTTTTTCCAGTTGCCATGCCTAGTTGTAGGATAGTGGAACTGTTGTACTATTATGCTGTTGTGCCTTAGATTGATAGCCAAGTAGTTCTTGAGGTTTACTTGGGCCGATACGCGCGCTATGCATGTTCTTTTTCACACTGGATTGTGAGAACCTAGTGTAGTAGACCATAGGGAGAATGGATGTAAGGGCTTCTCCAGAGTGTCTTTTAATACGATGCGAGACCACAGGGGGAATTGATGATGAGTGCTTCCTCAGAGAGTCTTTAGTTCCTCGACACAGGCCACAGGGGGAATGAGACGTTGAGTGCTTCCCTAGAGAGCTTTTAGTACGATACAAGACTATAGGGGGGATTAAAGTTGAGTGCTTCCTCAGAAATTCTACTCTTAGCTGAACCAGAGGGGTGAGACTGTGTGTGTCTCCTAGAGGGTTGTTAGTACTTGTAGGTTGAACCATAGGGGTTAGGCTGTGAGAGCTACCCAGAGGGTTACCTATTTTCTACTTGTTTTTGGTTGTTTACTTGTGTACTTTATATGCTAGAACTGTGATTGTAGTTGCTGTGTGATTTTATGTTTACTACTTCCTACACTTTTACTTGCCTTGTATTCATTGACTGTTAGGCACAGATCTTTGGGTGATTGCCTACTGGGATTATATCTCACATCCTGTTTGGGACATGCTTTTGGGCCCAAGAAGACTTTGTTGTTGCGGGTATAGATAAGGGCAAGCGCCCTTCGACTTCCGATACTTTATTTCTTGGAGATGGAGAGAAAGGGACCAAGCTTAGGCTTGCGATGCTGCAGGAGTTGCTGTTATTTTAGTACTTTGTTTTTACTTTTATTCCAGCATGTTGTTGTGTTTGTTGCGTTCCTTAGATACTTTTACCTGCTACATCATTATCATCATTACTATATATTCATTTCTTCCATTGTTTGGTTTCAGTTGTTGCTTATTGTTTACTACTTCCGCTATTTACTGTTAATTTATTTTCTTTGTATACCTTACCAAATGAGGGCATAGTTTCCCCAATAACTTACCAAGGCTCTCGCTGCTAGTCGACAGCCTCTGGCGTTTGGGGAAATGCGCTTGAGGTCATGTGGCGAACCGGACACGGGGCACCTCTAGGTGGCTTCCGGAACCGAGAAATTACAAAGTGGTGTCAGAGGGTTTCTTTTCTCTTGATTTACTGTTTGGAGCCTTTATCCAAGGATAGGACGGATTTAGTACTTGGTGTTAAGCTATGCTCGGGAGTATCTAACTCATGTACAGGGAAAAGTCATACTACCTCGTTTATTACAGTTTTCTAGTTTTGAGATTTACGGTTGATATGATTTCACCTAAAGTGACTCATATGTCCTGTGTTGTTGTTGTTTTGCTATTGCAGTTCTATTTCTGTCGCAACCCGATGAGATGAGGGTATGTCATAGAATGCATTATATAGACACTTGTTAGAAATCACATTCCATGCATTCTTTCCATGCCATCTAGGGTGCATTAGAGATTGCATGTTGTTGTGATAGACTTGTGTAGATTTTTCATGATGTTGTGATTGATGCTTTGAGAGAATCTCTATTTGTTAGAGGATTATTGTATCATACTTTGCTTAAATGGATACCAAGCTTTGAATTTTGGGGAGTATGGGCCCTCAAAAATCGGAATTTTGAACCTTCTTTCTCGTTTTTCAGTGTTTTCTGGGCTTCGGTGCGATTTCAGAGCTACTGCCCAGAAAAACCTAGAATACACGACATGTACTTTATATATACACGTCGTGTAGTTTTAAATAGTGTCTTTGAATGTGTGAGCAGAAACACGGGTTGTGAAAATCACCAGGTACACACCGTGTAGTAGTGAGCGTGTACCTGGTCGTGTAACTAACAACACGGGTCGGGGAAGCTAGAGTAGAACACGCCGTGTTGGATAGCAACACGTTGTGTAGTCTTGTCCCATGTACTCGGTCATGTCATGAGAAACACGGGTCAGTGTTATCTTCTTCCATACATGCCATGTTTGTTCGGAACACGCCATGTAAGGGTCAGCTGTGTACTTGGTCGTGTTGCCAACAACACGGGTCGGGAAAAATCTTCAAGTACACGCCGTGTTTGTTCGGAACACGCCGTGTAGTCTCAACCGTGTAGCCGTCCGTGTAGCTAGCAACACGGGTCATGTAAACCTTGTCTACTACACACCGTTTCCACTAGGCACATGCCATGTAGTCTCAGTTTAAGAAGACTGTGTGGGTTAGTCGTTCAAGGAGACACGGGCAGGGAAACAGAGTTAAGTACACGCCGTGTAGATTTTATACACGCTGTGTATTCTTGTTTTGTAAATCTTGTGTGTTTCCTTCTACTGTTTTCATTTTTTACTCCTTGGACCTCTGTCCTTGTTTTCCTGTTTTTATCTTTCATATCTATGCCTTCGAGACGTCCTCCAGTTGTACGTCAGTTGTCAGGCAGTGATCAGACGCTAGATATGGCTGATCAGGTACTTCCTACCGATCCTCTAGTCGGGCCAGCCTTGGCACCGGCTGTCATACCAGTTGCAGGCGCTGATGCGCAGTTCAGGGAAGGTTTTATGAGGATGATGCAGACCTTTCAGGGATCACCGCCTCCTGCCGCGACCATGGCCGACTTGACGTGGGTTTTACAGCAGCAGCATCCTCCTACTTTCTCAAGGGAAGGAGGACCACAAGCTGCAAAGTCATGGCTGGAATCCATGCTGACTATCTTCGAGCAACTAGAGACACCTCCAGAGAGGCGAGTCAATCTCACTACCTACATGCTCTGAGAATTCTCCAAGAGGTGGTGGGACGTGATCTCACAGGCGGGTCATCCGCAGGTTATGGCTTGGTAGGAGTTCCAGCACGTGTTCTACAACTACTTCTATCCGGAGACCCTGAGGGCCGATCGAGCCCAGGAGTTCAGGAGTCTAGAGTAGGGTACTCTTTCCTTCATGGATTATTCCTCTCATTTCATCGAGCTGCAGCATTTCACACCCCTCCGGGGTGGGGATGGGATGTTCTTAGCGAGGAAGTTTGAGGATTGTGTCAAGCGGGAGATCCGCTCGTAGGTGAATCTCTTCCAATTGACTTCAATCACTTCCATCGTCAACTAGGCACTGATTGCGGAGTGCGATCTAAGAGACTCCGGAGCTGCGAGCCAGGGCGGTTCTGCTTCCAGAGCTAGTTTTCCTCCAGATGACAGCAAGAAGCGTCATAGGGAGTCTATGCATGGTGATCTGAGGAAGCGAGATGCATCGTCAGGCAGCCAGGTGATATGCTACAAGTGTGTCCGGTCAGGGCACACAAGGCCGTAGTGCCAGAGAGACCCCATGGAGTGCCGATCTTGCGGAAAGATGGGTCACCTTCAGGGTTTCTTCCAGGTTTTCTCACTAGCAGCTGGCGATGGGAGTTCTTCTATGACTCCTCATTCAGGAGAATCACCATCAGTTTCTCACCAGTCGGGGAACTGGAGTTCTTCTGGCCGTTCGGGCCGAGGTGGAGGTCGAGGCCATGGCGGTCAGCCAACAGTCTTTCAGCGTCAGTAGGGTGGATCAACTCAGAGTGGTTAGGTAGGGTCATAGGGCCGTGGAGCAGGCCAGTCTTTCGCCGTGGAACAGACATATCAGGAGCAGGATCCCGGACCTTCTACCGTTCGAGGTACGATTTTAGTAGCCTCAATTTTATCTTCAACTCTTTTCGATACTGGTGTTATGCGTAGCTTTATCTCTGTTGCTATCGTGGAGATCCTTGGGATCTGTATCTTTTCTTCTGTCGACTTGTTGACACTAGGCACACCTTTGGGGACGAGGACATATAGTTTACATCAGTGTAGAGAGTGCACCCGCAAGGTTTCAGGGTATCGTTTCTTATGGGATCTCTATGTCTTAGAGATGACAGGCTATGATGTCATTATAGGGATAGACTGGTTGGTTCCCTTCCAAGCAGTCGTCGATTGTTATCACCGCAGGGTGAGTTTTATCTCACCAGAGGGTGAGTCTTTTCTTCATAGAGGCGAATGGGATGTCTGGACGAGTCGAGCAGGATTCGAGCATCATGGGCTAGGAAAGGTGACAGCCCAGATTGCTATTCTTTATCTGGATGATCAGGGGACTTCACAGTTGGACTTTCCTCTAGTGGTGGATCATTTCAGGGATGTCTTTCCAGAGGACTTTTCAGGTTTTCCTCCGGAGCGTGAGGTGGACTTCTCTATTGAGCTCGTGCTAAGAGCGGCACCAGGGTCCATTCCTCCTTATAGGATGGTTACACCTGAGTTGTAGGAGCTCAAGAAGCAGTTGGAGGAGTTGAAGGCAAAGGGTTTCATCCGACCCAGTACTTCTCCTTGGGGTTCGCATGTCCTATTTGCAAAGAAGGCAGACGGTACCCTTAGGCTCTGTGTGGATTATCGGAAGTTGAACCAGTTGACGGTCAAGAATCGATATCCCTTGTCAAGGATTAATGATCTCTTTGATCAGCTTCGAGGAGCCCAGGTGTTCTCGAAGATCGATTTGAGGTCCTATTGTCATCAGTTGCATGTTAGACCATTAGATATACCTCTGACAGCCTTCAGGAGCAGGTATGGTCTCTACGAGTATACGGTTATGTCGTTCGTTCTCACGAATACGCCAGCAGTTTTCATGGCACTGATGAACCGAGTGTTCCATCCTTAATTGTATTCCTTCTTCGTGGTCTTCGTGGACGATATCTTGGTGTACTCTCACACTCGAAACGACCATGCTACCCCTCTTGAGATCGTTTTGAGTACATTGAGAGAGCATCGGCTTTATGCTAAACTCTCGAAGTTCCACTTTTGGATGGATCAGATTCACTTCTTAGGTCACGTCATCTCAGAGGCAGGAGTATATTTGGACCCAGAGAAAGTGAGAGATGTAGTTTCCTGGGAGCATCTGAAGAACGTTTTTGAGGTGTGGAGTTTCCTAGGGCTGGCTGGATACTATAGATGCTTCATTCAGGACTTCTCATGCCTAGAAACACCGTTGACATGTCTGACCAAGAAGGGAGAGAAGTTCTTATGGTCAGATTCTTGTGAGTCAGCCTTTCAGGAGCTGAAGGGGAGGTTAACGTCAGCACCGATACTAGCCTTGCCAGAGCTGGGCAAGAGCTACACTGTTTACTGTGATGCCTTAGGTGTCGGGCTAGGAGCTGTGCTTATGCAGGGAGATGCAGTCGTTGCGTACGGGTCTCGGCAGTTGAGACCACATGAGAGGAACTACCCGACGCACGATCTAAAGTTGGCAGCTGTTGTTTATGCCTTGCGCTGTTGGAGACACTACCTTCTGGGAGAGCACTTCGTGGTTTTCACTGACCACAAGAGTCTCAATTATATCTTCACTCAGCGGGATCTGAATCTGAGGCAGCACAGGTGGGTCAAGTATCTTCAGTCTTTTGATTTCGATCTCGCCTATATGCCGGGAAAGGGCAATGCAGTGGCAGATGCGTTGAGCAGGAGAACTCAGATTCAGGCAGTTCAGGAGGCCAGCAGTGAGTGGAAGCAGATGGCTCTGTTCTCTGATATGCATCTGGAGGTTCACGACATATAGGGATAGACTTACCTATCTTCTGTAGTGGTTACCTCTATGCTTCTTGATCAGGTACGGATGAGGCAGCTATCAGACTCAGAAGGCTTAGTCTTGTGAGAGAGCGTGTCAGGAGAGGACCCTCTTCCTGAATGGACAGTGGGCGAGGATGAGATCTTACGCTTCCAGGGATGCGTATGGGTGCCGACAGATATACGCGAGGAGCTGATGTGGGATTTTCATTCCTCTGTTTGGGAAGTTCATCCTGGCATCACCAAGATGTATCAGGATCTTCATCGCCAGTATTGGTGGCCAGGTATGAAGAGAGATGTTGTTGGTTTCATCATGAGATGTTCTACTTTTCAGCAGGTGAAGGCGGAACATCAACGACCAGTAGGCATTTTACAGTAGTTATCCATTCCGGAGTGGAAGTGGAATGACGTCGCGATGGATTTCGTGACAGGGTTATCAAGGTCACCTCAAGGGAACGACACTATTTGGGTTTTCATCGACAGGCTTACGAAGGTTGCTCACTTCTTGCCGATTAAGGAGACCTTCAGTGTTGATGATCTGGGATGGTTGTACATCTGAGAGATTGTACGTCTGCATGGAGTTCTACACTCCATTGTTTCAGACAGAGATGTACACTTTACTTCTCAGTTCTGGCAGGGGCTTCAGAAGGCCTTGGGTACACAGGTACTTTTGAGTACAGCATACCATCCCTAGACAGATGGCCAATCTGAGCGTACGATCCAGGTGCTTGAGGATATGCTCTGAGCTTTCATTATAGACTTTGGCGGTTCTTGAGAGAAGCATATCCCTCTGGTGGAGTTCTCCTACAACAACAGTTTGCATGCGACTATTCAGATGGAACCTTATGAGGCTTTGTACGGTAGGCCATGTCGATCACCCTTATGCTGGCTAGAGGCAGGAGAGGCAGCCTTGCTGGGACCTCATCTTGTTCAGGAGACCTCAGAGCAGATAGAGTTGATTCGGAAGAGGATGGCTACATCACAGTATCGGCAGAATTCTTATGCTGATCAGCAGAGATGACCTCTGGAGTTCAAGGTCGGGGATCAGGTTTTCCTGCGTGTCGCAACAAGGTTGGGAAATAAGAGGATTCAGAGACAGGGTAAGATTTCACCATGGTACGTCGGTCCATTTGAGGTTTTGGAGAGAGTTGGGTCAGTCTCCTATCGGTTGCAGCTACCTCATAGGTACCGGGCCATGCACGACGTCTTCCACATCTCCCAGCTCCGACGTTACTTCTCAGACCCATCTCATGTATTTCAGCCCGAGGAAGTTGAACTCAAAGTGGATGCATCATTTGAGGAGCATCCTATCCGGATTGTCAATCATAGTACGAAGGTTCTCCGTGGGCGGTCTGTTCCTTTAGTACGGGTGCTATGGCAGCATGGGTGAGTACAGGACGAGACCTGGGAGAGGGAGGTCGATGTACGATCGCAGTGGCTGGAGCTGTTCGGGGTTTCTTCTTCCATGCCTCGCTAGGGAAATTCGGGGATGAATTTCTTTAAGGGGGGAAGTTTGTAAGAACCCGGATCTTTGTTTCAGGTATGTCTTTCCTTTTTGGGAGTTTTTGAGAAAAATGGAGTTTCGGAAAATTTTTGAAGTACACGCCCTGTACTTTCTGAGTACACGTCATGTACTCTTTTCTGGCTCGAAGCCGTGTGTTGGTCGTGCCCGGGCCACACACACGGGGTGTAGGGGTGACGTGGAGGCCTCTTAAAGTGGAGTACGGAAAAACCTAGTACACGCCGTGTACTCTAAAATTACACGTCGTTTAATTTCTTTTTTTCATTAAATGGACCGGGGTCGCGCCTAATCGAGGAAAACGTCTTCTTCTATAGCTTCTTCATCCGAGAGTGTTGGGAATCCACGGATCTTCGATGAGCTTTCGTTCCTCCATCCGTTATCCGAATTGATCGTCGTTGATTGCGTTGGAATCGCAGCGGTGAGTTCTCTCTTCTGCTTTAGCCTTGTTCTATGTTTCCTCCTCGCTTCCAAGTTATCATGGGTTGATCATTTTTGGAGTTTTCTTAGATCTTCGGTGTTCTAAGGAGAATAAATTATCATGGTTCATGTATATCGATCTCCTAGCACCAAGGTAGGTGGTTTGTGCCTTTTCGTAGGAATTCTGTGAATATTTTGTGCAAATTCCACCAATTCCCTTGAATGGGGAATTGTGGGTTTCCTATTTTTCCCCTGTTGATTGCTTGAGTAGAGATTATTGCTTGAAAATTTTGATAATTTATACTGTATTCTTGCGCTTCGCCTTGCATGTTTTTCTTATTAGGCATTTTTTCAGTTGTCATGCCTAGTTGTAGGATAGTGGAACTGTTGTACTGTTATGATGTTGTGCCTTAGATTGATATCCAAGTAGTTCTTGAGGTTTACTTAGGTCGATACGCGCGCTATGCATGTTTTTTTTTCACACTGGACTGTGAGAACCTAGTGTAGTAGACCATAGGGAGAATGGACGTAAGGGCTTCTCTAGAGTGTCTTTTAATACGATGCGATACCACAGGGGGAATTGACGATGAGTGCTTCCTTAGAGAGTTTGTAGTTCCTCGATGCGGGCCACAGGAGGAATGAGACGTTGAGTGATTCCCCAGAGAGCCTTTAGTACGATACGAGACTATAGGGGGAATTAACGGTGAGTGCTTCCTCAGAAAGTCTACTCTTAGCTGAACCAGAGGGGTGAGACTGTGTGTGCCTCCTAGAGGATTGTTAGTACTTGTAGGTTGAACCATAGGGGTTACGCTGTGAGAGCTACCCAGAGGGTTACCTGTTTTCTACTTGTTGTTGGTTGTTTACTTGTGTACTTTATATGCTAGAACTGTGATTGTAGTTGCTATGTGATTTTCTATTTACTGCTTCCTACAATTTTACTTGCCTTGTATTCATTGACTGTTAGGCACAGATCTTTGGGTGATTGCCTACTGGGATTATATCTCACACCCTGTTTGGGCCATGCTTTTGGGCCCAAGAAGACTTTGTTGTTGCGGGTATAGATAAGGGCAAGGGCCCTTCGACTTCCGGTACTTGATTACTAGGAGCTGGAGAGCAAGGGACCAAGCTTAGGCTTGCGATGCTGTAGGAGTTGTTGTTATTTTAGTACTTTGTTTTTACTTGTATTCCAGCATGTTGTTGTGTTTGTTGCGTTCCTTAGATACTTGTACCTACTGCATCATTATCATCATTACTATATATTCATTGCTTTCATTGTTTGGTTTCAATTGTTTCTTATTGTTTACTGCTTCCGCTATTTACTGTTAATTTCTTTTCTTTGTATACCTTACCAAATGAGGGAATAGTTTCCCCAATAACTTACCAAGGCCCTCACTGCTAGTCGGCAGCCTCTGGCGTTTGGGGAAATGTGCTTGAGGTCATGTGGTGAACCGGGCACGTGGCACCTCTAGGTGGCTTTCGGAACCGGGATGTTACAGTTGGATGAGCCAAGGGGCTTGAGAGGTGTGAGTAATGAGTTAGAATTGAGGAATTTTTATGAGGGGGAGGAGGGGCTCTTTAGGAAAGTGTGGAAATATTATTTTAATATAAAATGATATTCGGTTTATAAAGGTCAAAAACTATTTAAAGTCAAAGATAAGGTGACTCATGGTCTAAATAAAATCATCCAATAAGAATTGGAGAGGTTTTGGATATTGTTTTAATACTTATAATCTTATTTATTTAAATCATTTATTAATGGGGTAAATACTGCATCATTATTGTGTCATAAATAATTTAATTTATTTGATGTCTAAAAATTATAAAAAAATACCATGATGTATGAAATCATTTTAGATTTCTAATGAATATTTATAGTTGAAAATATAACTTATATAACCCCATGTAAAAAAATTTACTAAAAGATATTTGTTTATGTCATTTTTGTCATTACTTTAAATTAATTAATCTAAAGTGTCATTATCACTCCCAAGTGGCTCCATGGGGTCCCAAAATCGACCCAAAGATTCCCATGGTCGTAAATGACTCAACCAATAAGGTTATGACAAGTTTTAATGTAATTTTGTATTATTATGGTATTCTTTTTACCTTAAATTACCCTATTTACCTTTAACCGCGGTAAATAAAAGTCAAAAGTTATTATTCACCAAAAATTATTTTTATCTTATTGAACCACATTTTACTTAATAATAACAACCATGTATGTTGTATTTTCTAAATTCAATTCACAGAAGTGGTAAAATTTCACTAAGTGGTTTCACTATTCATCAAAAATTGAAGTTTTTCAGAAAAATACTAAAAATTAATCCTAAGATATATTTCATATTCCAAATTAAAATCATAGAAGTTGGATTAATTAATTTAAATTTAATTCATGTTGTCAAAACAAATAGCGTGTTTTTAAGAAACAATAACTATCAAAAGATCGACACTTGTTTATGTCCAATTTCAATGTGAAATTAATTCCAATGACCAAAATTGGATTAATTGGTAAAAATATAATCTAATTACACTTTAAACCCAATTAAAAAGATAATATAACCATATAAATAAATTATATTAAAAGGCACTTTTGAATAAAAATACAGTATTTTCACTATTCATTAAAAAATGAACTTTATCATAAAAATACCAAAAATTTTCCCAAAGTAAATTTTGATGTCCTAAATCTAAAGAAGAATTTTATTTTGTCAAATAAAACGTATAAAAATGACCAAAACTAGATTTAAAGAGGGTTCGCCATCAAAAGGTGGTAAATCGACCTTTTAGTGAATATTAGAGTATTTATGCTTAAAATTAGATTCATTCATATTTTAAGCCCATAAATTTTATTGGATAAATGTAAAAACATTTAACAAGCATGTATAATCATATTGTATTTAGTTCTATTCATTCCCACCAATACAACAGCTAGTCGTTAACTACAATTTAAAATAATAATATTATATTATTAGTGTGCAATGTAAGATTTCAAAGAAACTCGTTGTTGCGTATCAGGTAATCCATCGAACATAGTGTCCTATTTAAAGTAAAATTAATATTTAATTCACAAATATTAATAAATATGAAAATGTATTATTTCTTTATTTACCTGGGATGTTACATGCGAAGCATCGCAGAAAACATCAAACTGAACTCCCTCAGCTGGAAGACAAAGAACCGGATCACTTACTAACAACTGGTTCTATCTTCGATTGATCCACAGCTACTCAGTTACAACCCGAACCATACCGAGGCTCGAGCCACAACTACCCCAAGCCCACCTCCATAGGCCAGGGGCTGGTGACTAGCGCCGAAGGCACAACAAACTAAGGGAGGCCTTTGCCTAAGAAACTGTACACACACACGTAGCCAAGTCACTACAAAAGTGCAGAGGAAAAGAAAGCAAGATACAACACTGTGATAAAAGGGAATCCAAACATATACTACGGCCTGAGGTTTCTATCGCGTTTCATGTTGGATGTGGATGTGCTGGGAGGATTTGGTCTTTCTGTGCGGGTTCGAAGGCGGCGTCGGGATATGCGACTCTAGTTTTCTGTGAGGTCTTCTTCCGGAGAAACTTGGGAGGTACCCTTTGCAGTGTTTGGTTTGTTTTTATTGTTCCTTTTCTACGTTTGATTTTGGTTTTGGTCATGCGATGGGTCGATGTCGCCGATGTTTTTGCGCTGGTTCTAATTTTGATTTCTGGTCGAGGGTGATGATTGCTTCTGCTGTTGAAATTCGATGTTGAGGTGAGTTGCTGAAGGCATTGGAGCAGTATGGACTGGTTCTATGAAGCGGTGGTGATGTCTCCTTGATTTCCTATCTTGTTTTTCTGTTTGAGTTTATGCTTTGGGATTTCTGCTTTTTTTGGACTTGGTATCGCTGTCTGCGATGGATGTTTGGATGTGAATTCATTGTAAGGTTTTCTGATTTTGGTTGGATGGAGAGCGGTGAAGGTTTTCTGAAGGTTTGGTCTCAATGGGCTGCGGCTCCAAGGATTTTTCATTCATTCTCTTTCAAGAAGATGCTCCATATGAGGTTCAGGGCAAAGAGATTTCATGGTTTCATGGATTTTCAGAATCGGATGTTTGAGAGGGTATGGTCTTGGCCATCGGTACCAGGCCCATGCTCTTTGGCACGGGACAGATTTCCGTGCTGTGATGGAACAATGTAAGCTGGTCTTAATGGTTCTTTTTGCTGGGAGGAGCTTCTATTTTGTAGTGAGCGCTGATTTTGTTATGGAGGTTTGGTCGGTTGAAGACTGTTTATTTTTTTCAAGTCTTGATGTCTTGATGGTTTTCCCCTCAATCCTTAAAAGGGGGTTTATTTCAATAAAATAATAATTGTCAGTCAGTCAGTCTAATCTATGACCACCGCATGCGGTCCAAGAACCCTATATCCCTAAGCTCCTCTAATATCATGATCAACATGTCTGTCGTCTGCAAGGGCACACCAAATGCGGGCAAATCCCAAGTAGGGGTGAGTATGAGAATACTCAGTAGGATGTCTGGAAGGCTCGAGGGAGCAACAAGAGAGGTATTGAAGAGGGGATTAGTAAGACATATAATAGAAGAAGACCAATATGGGAACAAAGTACAGTAAAAGTGAACAGAAGTATAGCTCAACCCAACAGGAGAGTGAAAGTAGACTCATCCAAACACAAGTAGCTTGAAACGGTGAGGAGATGAACTCTCCATCAAATATTCACTACCTATAGTAGGAGAGTGGACTCATCCAACCATGAGAAGCTAGACACATAAAGCACGTGGCATACCCCATGCGTCTTCACCTCTCTTAGAAGGGGAGTAACCAAAACCCATGGAGTGGACACTCGGAACAGGATATATGTGTGTGTGTGTGTGTGTGCGCGCGCTCAGTCAAAGAAACTCAAACGAGGGAGTAAGAGGATCTCCATCTCATAACTCTGCCCCAGAAAATGAGTAGTCAACAGTTCCAAGTAAAAACCATCTGTGATGCCCTGCATCTCGTCGCATCTTCCTAGGAGGCATAAGTCAAAGGGGCCCAAATCACCACACCTCGATACTATCCGTTTTGGACGGCATTGACTTGCCCGCATGGTTTTAAGTCACATCACAAGGACGCATCTTAATGGGGAAAGGGCCCCTATTCCTTGTGGGTCCTTAGATAAGTCGAACCATGCCTCGCCACCGTGCCGCACTGTCGAGGGTCTTCTCTGAACCATCGGGGACTACACTACCTGGCCCGGTAGGAGGGTCAGCCTGATATCTCCTTGGGGACTACGCTCTGGGTCAGCCCGATATCTCTTCGGGGACTACGCTCTGAGTTAGCTCGGTATCTCCTCGGGGACTACGCTCTGGGTCATCTCACTATCTCCTCGGGGACTACGCTCTGGGTCAGCCAGGTATCTCCTCGGGGACTATGCTCTGGGTCAGCCCGGTATCTCCTTGGGGACTACGCTATGGGTCAGCCCGCTATCTTCTCGGGGACTACACTACCCGGCCTGGTGGGAGGGTATGTTGAAATAGTGGGTTCCCTAGACCCAACTATGTAGTATTTTTGATTACCATATCATGTGTACAACTAGCTATGCATGATGTTATCTTACCATTATAGTGCAGACTTTTCTACGTCCACTATAATAATGGTAATTTCCAAAGGTTAGTTGTCGTGTCGAGAGGTTATAGCATATCTCAGGCTGTAATGAGAACCTCGAGATACAATGACATTGATCTTAAATATATGTTCTATAGTCTAGATACATCTTACTGACTGGACACAGTAGATGTCTGACTATCAAGTTTTGGGGGCTCATAAGCATTGAGACTTCTTCTCATGAAGTTCGCACTTGGTGATCTCTAGTAATGAGATCATGAGGACAGAACCGTCAATAGGAACACCACATGTTTTGGGTGTCATTGGTTGTTCCTATCTACGGACATGTGTATTGGTCTCTTGACTTGAGACCATTACCAATGTATATCACTTAATTACGTACTTTGATGCAAGGCAAAAACCATCGCAGTAATGTCGTGGAGAAGTAGTTTGTATTAGGTGCGTAGTTGGTGGTATGATGTTGGTTGAATGGTCAAGAAAGGATTTGTCACTTCCAAGTTTATGAAGTTTTATATCTCAGGCCTGGTTAATCAGGATGGTGTTGCCTTCATAAGTCTTTGGCCAAAGCAGTAGAAAGGCGAATCCATCCGGATAGATCAACAAATAATAAAGCAAGATAAAGACGATGACACAAGAGTGCGTCCTGCTTTATGAGATATTTAATGACGAAGAGATTATAGTACACATTCAGTGTTCGTAGGATGGTAGTCGTTGCTAAGACTATCCTTATCTCTTTAGGGGCCATGACGGGTTGCTAGACCCCGCTCTTGGTCTGTGAATTTTATTCACTGCTATCGAGATAAGGGCCTAGAGGGTCACACACAATAGCGTATTCAAGAATCTACCCTATTCAGTTGAATAGGTATATGGACATAGTGGGCCCCGCCATGGGGTCCGAGCATTGTCCAAGTTGATGATCACCAAAAGAATTGAATAAATTCATTAATATTCAAGTTACGAATATTTGGGATTGAATTTTTTTAATGTATTTACGGGTTTAGTAAATACGATAAAATATTAATCGAACGAATATTATTTAATATTCAAGGTTCATTTAATATTAAGCGGGATGGAGAGTCGAGTTAAAAGGCTTGGATTTTATCACGTAATATAATTTATATATTACAAGTATGTGATAAAATTAATAAATAATATTGACGCAGTTTTAAGTCGTCATAATTATTTATTTAGAGAACGTTGATATTAACGGAAGCTGGGGAACCCTACCGGGTATTTATCAACATGTCTATAAATAAGAGAGGAGGCTCTCTCTCTTTGGTGTGCACATCACTATTCATTCATTTATGGAATGAAATTTGAGAGCTTCTCTCTCCTCCCGCTTCCTAGAGAGAGAAGCTGAAGATCCAAGAGCTCGGATCAAGTTTCTTCTCACGCATCGCAAGATAGACAATGCGGTGATCATCAGGACGTCAAAGATATTGTTGAATCGCCGCGCTAGCACCCGGAGTTCGACGATCGGCGTTCCCGCGGATTTTTGAGGCACGTGTGGATGATCTAGAGGGATCCTGCTATGGATCCTTCGTGCAATGATTGTCGTCGACATGTAGCGGTCGACAACGGCTTCAGATATGCAACGGGTATGTTTTCCATTTATTTTTGTGCTCTTAACAATCTACGTGAGATCCTCGGACCTTTTTGGGGCTCGGATCGTCGGCGACGACAAGTATCGTCGTTGCGCCGATGAAAATTTTAAAATCCCCGGCCCACCGGCTTCCGCTGCGGGCCCCGGAAACCAAACAGTGGTATCAAAGGGATCGTGTAAATTTTTTGAGCCAAATAAAATTAATTTGCATAAAAGTAATTAGAGGGTTTAAAATCGGTCACGACCGTTCAAACCGCGCGCCGATCCGATTTCGAACGGCCAAGTTATGGCCAGTTTAATTTTTCAGATTGGATCGAAGGTGCGGTTTGATCTTGGGTTCTAATTTTATTTTATCTTGTTGAACCGGTTAAAATTCAATTGGTTCATTAGAAATAAAATTAATTGTGAAAATTATATTTTTGATAAATAATATAATTTGCACAATAATTTTATTATTATTATAATAATTATTTTATTATTATAATAATGTAATAATAATAAATTATTATTTCACTATAATAATTATATTATTAATTAATTTAAAAGGCTATCTATGACCTTTAGAAATGTTTAAAAAAAAGGGGGTGGAACCAAGACTTAGAAGTCTTGTTTTTAAAAAAAAAGGAAAGGAAGACCCCAAAGGGGGTCTTCCCGCGTGGAGAAGCCAAAGCAAGACCAATGGGTCTTGCTGTAGTTTAACAAAAAATAAAAAATAAAAATAAAAAAACGGGGGGGGGGGGGGCTGGTGGCTGCCGTGTGGAAGAGAAGAAAGCAAAAAAAATTGGGGCCTGTTGCGTGGAAACAGGCAGAGCAAAAAAAAAAAGAGGGAAGTCATGTTGCGCGTGGAAGAGAAAAACAGTAAGAATAAAAAAAATTGTTTCCCGAGTGGCGCACTGTAGCGTCGCTCCTCCATCAGGCCGCCCCGACGGTTCCCCAAGCCATGCCGCAACCCCAGGGCGCTGCACCCGTCCTCCATGTCGACCGCCCCGCTTCCCGGTCGCCTGCCCGCACCCCGGCATCCCTCCTCTCCCGCATGCTGCAGCAGGGGTCGCCGCTCCCTCCTCCTGCACGGTGTGCAGCAGGCCGCGGCAACCCAACCGGCGCCCCTCTCCTGCGGATCGGCCAGCCCCCCCCCCCCCCCCCATACAGCCGCCGCCTCCCCTCCGCACCCTGCCGCAGTAGGCCCTCCGCCCGGCCTTCTCTCCGGCGCGGCCTGCCTCTCCTCCGCCGGAGCCGCTGCACCCCGCTCCTCCGCACGGACCTGCTGCACCAGAACGAGCCCCCTGCCGGCCTTCCTCCGCGGGCCAGCGCTGCCGCTCGCCCAGGCCGCACCCTACAGCCAAAACCCCGCCTACAGCAGCTCCCGCCGGAGCCGCACCCCAGCCCGGCTGCTGCACCTCTTCTGCACCGGGCGCGACGCCCTGCCCAGCCCCTCCGCCGGCGCCGCCTCCTCCTACATGTAGAGGCCCGCACCGGGCCGCGTCTCTCCTCCCTGTTCGGCCGCAGCACCTCAGAGCACCACCGTCGCGGTCTCATATGATGTTCGCAAGTCCTGCGGTGCACCCGAGCGGCCAGGCTCACTACCTCGGGTTCTATCATTTGCGCGCTCGAACCAGGCGTCGCCGCTCTGGGCGCTGCCCTGCCGCGCGCCGCTCTGCTGCGGCCCAGGCTCGGCCGAACCCTCCTGCCGGAGACCAGAGTGGCCGGAAGCCTCCCGGGTGCCTCGCGCTGCAAGACCCTGCAGCGCCGCCCTTACACCTTGGCTCCCATGGGTGCTCCTGCCTCCGGCCGCCGCCCGGTCCTCCTAGCGGGAAGGTAACCCCTCGGGTTAAGATAAATCAATTAATATAATTAATTAATTAAATTAATTAATATATTAATTGTAGTGAAATATTTTTTAATACCCGATTAGAATTAATTTAATTTAGATATTAAATTAAATTAATTAATTAAATTATTTGAATTATTTAATTCATTTAATTTAATTAAATAAACCCTCGTACTTAATTTATGCATTTTAATATTATCGCGCTTTATTTTTACCCGTCGTCTGGTCTTGAGCATCGACCTTAGTATGTCTGCTTTTAATTATTTAGTTAATTAATTATTTTAAACTGCGTGCGATGTGTGTAATTAATTAAATGACGCTCTGCGCATTGTCTTTGTTTTTCGGTTAAAATGTATAAGGGTCTGCGCGCCCAATAATTATATGATGTACATTTATTCCCGAGTTCCCCTCACCTGCATGCAAGTACTTTTGTACTTCGGAGAAAGACGGCGAGCGACGTCGACCCTACCAAGACGAGGCGGAGCACGTTGATCAAGACGATGCAAGACCACACGTGGACTACGCCAAGACGAGGCGATAATCCAAGATGGGACGTGGACTCTGCCAAGATGAGGTGGTGTATGACGGTGCAAGACGACGCGTGGATTCCACCAAGGCGAGGCGGTACTCCAAGACGCGACGTGGACCCCGCCAAGACAAGGCTATGTTCCAAAAGTGAAGCAAACATACAACACAAGGGGCAAGCTGCATTTTGAGTCAAGCTTCGACTCAGGTACGATGTCCTTAGGTCATTTAGATGCTCAAGACCAGCCGGGTAGTAGTTTTACCTTTATGCATTTATTTATTATTTTATGCATTTTAGAACAGTGGGAAAAATACATAAAATGATAAATAATAAAATGTATAAAGAAGCGAAGTTTGATTTCTATTAAAGTCCAGTTGTGAGCACGACAACATAGATGAACATGATTAATAGAAATGGATTACATTCGTCAAGAGAAAAACATAAAACCCTCAAAGAAAATATTAAGTCACAAACAGCCTTCCATCATTCAAGTTTGAACAAAACTGGGTGTTCGAGGTGTCGGTTCATGCCTCAGCTGAGGGTGCCTCTTACTACCGGGGAGTTCTTATTTGTGTGGTGGGTCGACTTAACTAAAATTGCAGAAAAGATATAGCCTTAGCTAGTTTGTTGTAATTTTAGAGGCAAGCGTTGAGTAAATCATTAAATGATTTTGAAGCTGGGACTTCACTCAACAGATCAAGGAACCGTGAGTTAATGCGGTTGGCCAGCCAAAAGCCTACCTTGGACCCTCTAAGTACTGGCGTAGCCCTAACTTGTAGACTATGAGGGAGGTTCGGGGATCCTTGCCACTAGAATACTCAAGAGTATTCCGATTCTAGTACAGAGGGTTCCTAGAATTCGAAAAATTAGTGGGAGACATTTAATAATCAGTAATGTCATATAAGGTAATCACATAAAAGTAAAATATGCTAAAGTATTTTTGTAGATAATGGCAAGTAATACCATAATATAATTGCGATAAACATTGGACAAAGTTAATGTCTAGACAAGCATGAAATTCCAAGTGTAGTAAAGGTGCTTGCGCACATTACTACTATAATGGAAATTCAAGGTGCTTGTGTCCCAACCTGTTAAGACACCTTAAGAAGCGAGGATGTAAAACAACTTACATGAGACTCATGAATAAATAATATGATGGTTCATTCATAATGCTATCATCAACGTCTGATGTTAGTTGTGGTCGCTACATCAAGACATGGATGATGTTACATGTAGTCTCATCTCCAAGATCCTTTCGAGGACAAAGCGAAGCAAGATTTGAATGTGATGGTCGCACTCGGTTTGTGTAAAGTGAAAGACGATTCACAATCTTTCATGCCATCCCATTTCTTATACCTTTTTACACCCAATTACTCTAGTTTCATTTAAAGGTACAAACGAACGGTATAGAGTAAGCGCTTCATTACTTTTAAGGTAATATTTTCCAAGTAATAAGAATATTGGAGATAACGCAATCTTTTATTCTTATGGAGAATATATTGAATGACAAAGCGAAAAGGCTTATGGAAAGTTACGCCAAAGGCATATTCATCATGTCCTTCAATGAAAAGTGGTTGGTTATTTAACAGGAGGTTATTTGCATCACATAATGAAATAAATTCATGGAAGTTTAACTGAAATACAAGAAGCAAGTACTCGCTTCTCGTTCAGTTTATATTCATCAAATATATTAATGTTTCTAACATACTTCTTGGGTATTAAAATACAATATTCTTTTCACATATATGTATTGAAATACAATAACCAAGTAAGTCGAGAAACATTACTAGAAGTAAAGTGTCTTCTCCAAGCAGCTGAGAAAGGGTGATTCCTAAGTCAGCGGGGAGAAACACATAACTTCTAATTGTCAAGTGATTGATTCAAATTGAACAAGTTGTTGAGTATAACCAAAAACATTTATGTCATGTGCCCATTTGGACATGATGAGACATTATTCCATGTTTTTGGAATGAATGTTGTTTGAGGTGACATACTCAACAAATAGTTCACTACTATTTGAATCAATGGAAATACATAATGAATATAAAATGTAAGACCTACCCAGTTGTGGAAATGTGATTCTTTGTCAAGTAAAACTAAAAGCAGACGTCAACTATATACCCAGTATGGTATTTAGGCTCGGCACAGCTACACACCTATGGTATAATTGACATCTTTAGTTTAGACAAAGAAACCTTTGGAAATAAAGGTACGCTACAAAGCTTCTGAGGTTAGTTCAACACGAGAGTGTGAAATGTTCCAAAGAAATATAGAGGTAAAGATACTTCATAAGATTCCTTTAAATCATTAAGGAATGTACCAATGAAGTATAAGTTTGGTCAGAAGATATGAGTTGCTTCGGATCGGCAGGCCGAAGAATATCTTGACCAAGCAATCATCGATCATGATAATGTAGCGTGGAGTAATTCCTAAACGCATGTTACCTTATCTACATCACCGTATTGACGTTTATAAGGAGGATCGATGATAAAGTATTACATATTAACATTGATCAACAAACATATAGCGTAGAGTAATTCCTAAATGCATATGTTATACATCAAATTTATGATGTAAGTTGTATCAATGTTACAACCTGCAGAAACTTCCATTATATTTCATGATGTTCTTTGCAAATAACGGCTTAACCCCATAACCAATATTCCAACTAAAATGACAAATGGACATCATACGAGTCATAGTATGATGGAAAACCAATATGTCATACAACGTGTTTAGATGCAAAGCGTTTGTTAGGATTTAAACAAACATGCATCAAGTTAAACATGTTGTGCATCTAAGGTAATTATCCTAACAATTGCTTGAGATATTACCTAAATCCCTAAAATAGAAAAGATGTAGTCAAGTATTAGACTACATTTCTATACAAGGGTGCACATCTCTATTAGAGATAGTGGGAGCTGAATTGACTTGGACTTAGTCAATGCTCGAGATGCACAAAAGGTTGGCATAGGGAACAAGTTCCACAAGTACATGTGGAATAGGTATGTTCCAGAGACACATACTGCGTAGGAAGAATGAAACCATGGTGATGGTTTTATATTCACCACGGCCGGTGATAAATTATTCATTAAGAATAATAAATCCTACAAGTAAGCAGTATATGGCAACAAGCTAAGATTGACAAGATCAACTAAAATTCAATAATGGATTCCATGTATCAAATTTCAAAGGGGCTTATAAATTGAATACTGTGGTGGGTATTCAAATGAAATGATACACGGATGGTACAAGTATGGTACCAATAAGGCTCGATTGGTTATACCAAGTCGGTGCGCCTAAATCTATTAGAATTTTACTTGTCATAGCCAAACTTCTAAGATCCTTTTATTGTTCATTCGATGTCAAGTTCATCTTTCGTGGAAGGTGTCTATATGATGCAACCAGAAAGAGATGATGACATCAAATGATGCCAATAAGGGTTGCAAGTTACTGAAATCCAATTCTGGATTAAAGTAAGCAACAAGATCTTAGAGCATTCATTATAAATGAATCTTTGTCTTGTGTCTACCAAAGGTTAGTGGGAGCGCCAATGTTTTCCAAGTGATATATGTTCGGTAACATATGGAAAACAGATTTTGATCTTACAGATAAATAAGATCAGGTTAAAAACAATTCTCCAATGATTGACTTCAAGTAGCAACCTAAATTCTAGGGAACTGGATCCACTCAGGTAGATCCAATGGTTGCTTGGTCCTAGTCAATCGTACATATAGTGACATTGTATTGAATAAATACAAGTTAGAACAATTCAAGTTCAGAATTGTTGCCTATGTCACATGGCTTAATCTCTCCAGGTTAACATGTTCGGAGCATGTGTAGAGATTAAAGTTGTGAATTGATACCATATGCTTTAGCGATGGATCAATCACATATGCCATAATATGTACAATAATTGATACTGCCAGGATATAATTTATTATAGGCAGATATAAATTATTTCTAGGAGCACTGCAAGTGATGCAGTCAGAACTATCATCTTGTATTTCGGAAAGTACAAATGATATGTACCTGGAATATGGAGAGGAAGGTATACTAGTTTGGGTGGGACACAAACCAGTAATCCTTAGATCAATTTGATCTAGCATCGCAGTTAGGCAAAGGAGATGAGCGGGTCAAGCTCATAAAAGCTTGTGGTAGCCATACCTACAAATACCGAGTACGTTGCAGCTTCTAAGGCAGCTAAGAAGCAGTTATAAATTGCAACGATTTGTCCCAATTCTTGGATTCGCACCTAGTGAGAAAAGTATTATCATAATGAGAATCATGATATTCTTACTAGCCAAGTTGTCAAGTTATGAAAATGGACAAAAACAATATACTTGGGGATACCCTGTCTTGAGAAGTTTTACTCAAGTATATGAGGTCGCATATAGCAGATATGTCATACGGCGAAAACGTGGCATGCCCAGCATTTAAAGCCATTACTCAGCAGAAGCATGGTATTTATCATGTGAGTAGCTAACAAGTTTAGTTAGCAAGTTGGCTCTAGTGCAAGTGGGAGTGTTGAAATAGTGGGTGCCCTAGACCCAACTATGTAGTACTTTTTATTACCATATCATGTGTACAGCTAGCTATGCATGATGTTATCTTACCATTATAGTGCATACTTTTCTACGTCCACTATAATAATGGTAATGTCCAAAGGTTAGTTGTCGTGTCGAGAGGTTATAGCAGATCACAGGCTGTAATGAGAACCTCGAGATACAATGACATTGATCTTAAATATATGTTCTATAGTCTAGATACATCTTACTGACTGGACACAGTAGATGTCTGACTATCAGGTGTTGGGGGCTCATAAGCATTGAGAATTCTTCTCATAAAGTTCGCACTTGGTGATCTCTAGTAGTGAGATCATGAGGACGACCCGTCAATAGGAACACCACATGTTTTGGGTGTCATTGGTTCTTCCTATCTACAGACATGTGTATTGGTCTCTCGACTTGAGACCATTATCGATGTATATCACTTAATTACGTACTTTGATGCAAGGTGAAAACCATGGCAGTAATGTCGTGGCGAAGAAGTTTGTATTGGGTGCGTCGTTGGTGGTATGACGTTGGTTGAATGGTCAAGAAAGGATTTGTCGCTTCCAAGTTTAGGAAGTTGTATATCTCAGGCCTAGTTGATCAGGATGGTGCTGCCTTCACAAGTCTTTGGCCAAAACAGTAGAAAGGCGAATCCATCCAGATAGATCAACAAATAATAAAGCAAGATAAAGACGATGACACAAGAGTGCGTCCTGCTTTATGAGATATTTAATGACAAAGAGATTATAGTACACAGTCAGTGTTCGTAGGATGGTAGTCATTGCTAAGACTATCCTTATCTCTTTAGGGGTCATGACGGGTTGCTAGATCCCGCTCTTGGTCTGTGAATTTTATTCACTGCTATCGAGATAAGAGCCTAGAGGGTCACACACAATAGCGTATTCAAGAATCCGCCATATTCAGTTGAATAGGTATATGGACATAGTGGGCCCCGCCATGGGGTCCGAGCATTGTCCAAGTTGACGATCACCAAAAGAATTAAATAAATTCATTAATATTCAAGTTACGAATATTTGGGATTGAATTTATTTAATGTATTTACGAGTTTAGTAAATACGAGAAAATATTAATCGAACGAATATTATTTAATATTCAAGGTTCGTTTAATATTAAGCGGGACAGCGAGTCAAGTTAAAAGGCGCGGATTTTATCACGTAATATAATTTATATATTACAAGTATGTGATAAAATTAATAAATAATATTGATGCAGTTTTAAGTCGTCATAATTATTTATTTAGAGAACGTTGATATTAACGGGGGCTGGGGAACCCTACCGGGTATTTATCAACATGTGTATAAATAAGAGAGGAGGCTCTCTCTCTTTGGTGTGCACATCACTATTCATTCATTTATGGAATGAAATTTGAGAGTCTCTCTCTCCTCCCGCTTCCTAGAGAGAGAAGCTGAAGATCCAAGAGCTCGGATCAAGTTTCTCCTCACGCATCGCAAGATCGACGATGCGGTGATCATCGGGACGTCGAAGATATCCTTGAATCGCCGCGCTGGCACCCGGAGTTCGACGATCGGCGTTCCCGCGGATTTTTGAGGCGCGTGTGGACGATCTAGAGGGATCCTGTTATGGATCCTTCGTGCAACGATCGTCGTCGACATGTAGCGGTCGACAACGGCTTCGGATATGCAACGGGTATGTTTTCCATTTATTTTTGTGCTCTTAAAAATCTACGTGAGATCCTCGAACCTTTTCGGGGCTCGGATCGTCGGCGACGACAAGTACCGTCATTGCGCCAACGAAAATTTTAAAATCTCCGGCCCACCGGCTTCCGCTGCGGGCCCTGGAAACCCAACAGGGTCAGCCCGGAACTGCACTAGTCATCCATGTTGGATGGTACCTCTCAGAAAGCACTAAGGATCACTGGCCATCCATGCTGGATGATACCTCTCATAAAACACGCTGATGCAGTCATCGGGTGTCGCCCCGAATAGGTGTCGCACCCTGAACGTCTTCCATCGTATCTCAAAATCCACTATAGAGGGCATCGTCGCATTCTACATGGAAAAACACTCAGGATAGGCTACTCATATGCCAAAGTCTGAGTCCAAAAGAAGGAGATACGAGAGATTAAAGATTCGTAAAGTGTTACAGGATGCGTGCGGGGCCACACGTGTGGCCTCGCCTCTTCGCCTGGTCGTGTATCTTTCCATACTCGGGTACTAAACTGCAAATCAAGTACCCTTAGGTGTGCAAGTGTACTCCCAGAGTACATGACATCTCTAGCCAAAAGGCTAACGAGCATGCAATGCTCATTGTTAAAGCGAAGGGTGAAAAACACACGGGATCGACTACTCGTTTGCCCAGAATAGATACCCGGTGAAAAAGTCGCATTCCACTGTAATGTGTGCAAACCGGCTTTGTGGGGACCACATCTCAACTTTGGTTAAAACACCTGCAATTAGTCCTGAAAAGTCCGCCTCAATGTCAGGGTCACAACGCCGTTGACGGCTCACCAATCCAATGTCGTATGGGAGAGTTACGACTGATGCAATATTTCGCAACAACAATATTATTATTATTATTATTGGGGTGTCTCGTGGGCCCGAGCCACGAATCAGAATTTAATATTCAACATTAAACTTCAATCGATTGTCTTAAAGACAGGGTCACATTGACACTGACGGAAAGTCAATCAGACGTCGAACATAGGAGTGATGGCAGATTGAAGATTTATTAATAATATTAAATCTATTATTTCATGAGCATTTCGGGTATCTGATCTGAAAACCCGAAAAATATATCCAATATTGGACTTGGAATGTTCGTCTCAAAGTCAAGACCGCACCAACGCTGATGGTTCGTGAAACCGAGGTTGCACGACGAACGAATTATGATTTTACAACAACAACAAAAAGCATTATTATATTATTATTTATAATTGATTTTTTTTTTTTTCAATTATGAGATGCCACGCACAACCCATGGTAAGCTCTCCAATTTGGTGCGAATCGCACCCCCTTTCATCCGATTCTTCTTTATTTCCTTTCCAACTCTTTCTCTCTCCAATCTTCCATTCTTCCCCAAATTCCCGTGGGCCTCTCCTTGTTTCCATGCCCAGCGCGCCCACTCTTCCATCCTCCTTTTCTTTTCATCATCTTTTAATCCCTCTCTCCAATTAACTCCTCCCACGATACTCACTCTGCCTCTCCCTGTTTCACGATTTTCTTCTGCAACTGCAACCCTAATTTCACGCCACTCCCGCACACAACGCCTTCATCTCACCGGGTGTGACTCCACCTCGCCAGTGTAGTGACTTCATCGCAGGCGGGTTCTCGGATTCACGCCTCCCCCGCTGAAACCGTTGTCCACTGCCCTAGATCTCAGATCTAGGGTGACCAAGTCTCGCTATCCATCATGGCCTTCGCTCAATCCGATCTTCGATCCCCCTTTTTTTCATCTCCTGTCAAAGCATATCACACCTCGACCTCATAGTCGATCTCAAATTCAGATCCCCACGGAACCAAATAGTTGCATCAAAGATTTGTTACGCAACGATTTATTGTTGGGTATTTGTCGAACCGCCAGCCAAAATAAATATCGATGATCAACACGTGAAGAACGAAGAACAAAAGCACAATTAACAAATTTGAATAATAACCTCAGCTATTGTATTGTTTGGATTAGCTTTGATTCTATCTCTGTTATTCTAGAATCGCACAAGGAGACACAAATTAAAAATTCAATTATCAACATGCTCAAAATTTAATCAGAGATACTTGAAGATTTGATCGATCGTTGATGAAGAACGTGTTCGTCGAGATTTGTTGCGCTCGCCGCTTCTTGATCCGTCTAGAATTAGAGGTTCATCGTTGTCAAGGAGAGGAAAGGAATAGAGGAAAAACTAAATTATGAGCCCAAACCCTTAAAGCCTCATATTTATAACCTCTTATTAAGTTAAAATAGTTTTTAAATCAAATAAATAATTAAATAAATAATCATTTAATTATTTAATTATTTTCCCACGATGGCGCATAAGTCGAACACCCGACGCCGACAAAGGTTATACTCTGTCTAGGGTAAAGCCTACATTCTGAGCTCACTAGTGGCCTTAGATTTTTCATCTGATCTCTCATCCATTAGTTATTCGGGTTTGAGCCATTAAATGAATAAATTAATAATTTAATTTATCCATTTAAAACACCGCCAACGAGCAAGGGGTCCGAACGTCCCGCACCGACCTATCTTATGTCACGCCTAGGGGGGAAACACCACATTTTGGACCCAACTGTGGTCTCAGATTTCCGATCCGATCAATCATTTAAGAGATACCATTTTCTTTAGTTAACCGCGCATGCATAATATAAACACTTAACATTTTTATAAAATTAATTTCAGGCACATCGGGTCTCGGAATTGCATATCGTCTCTGCGTCCGGCTCTAGAAATATTCTTAGAAATATTTCAAAGTATTATTAAGAAAAAAATGGGTCTCTAGATACTCCCTAATGAGACATAACATGCCCCAAGAAACGGACTTCTCGAGCCCAAAACTCACACTTCGACAACTTCCCAAACAACCAACGTTGACAAAGAACCCCCAAAACAGCGTGTACATGCTTTGCATGATACTCTTCAGACGTGGAGTACAGAAGGATGTCGTCGATGAAAACCACCACGAATTTGTCCAGGAACTCATGGAACACAACATTCATCAATCCCATGAACACAACTGGAGCATTTGTCACCCCAAACGACATTACAACAAACTCATAATGCCCATGACGACAACAGAAAGTAGTCTTCGGGATATCCTCATCCTTCACACGCATCTGATGATATCCTGGCCGCAAGTCAATCTTTGAGAACCGACTTGCACCCTTCATTTGATCGAATAAATCATCAATCCGTGGAAGAGGATAACAATTCTTTATTGTCATTTTGTTCAAGTGACGATAATCGACACACAACCGCAAACTACTGTCGGCCTTCTTGTCACACCCCGACTTGTTTATTTTTTTTATTTTATTATTTTCTTTGGTCTTAAAATTTTTTGTCGAGGTTTGGGTTGAACCCCGAGCAATAATTTTTAAGTTTTGTCAAAAAAACGAGCAGTTTTCTGTTGACGTCGCCGAGCGTCCGGGCGGAGCGCGTTTTGGAGACCCCGCGCGGCTTCAACCATGCAACGACACAGTCCGCCTGTCTTTAGAAAATAAAATGAATAAATAAATGTTAATTGCATTATTTAAAATGGTTATGGTTAATAATTTTTAATTATTATTATTGTTTTAATTAAGGTTAATATTATTTTCATTTTCATTATTATTATTATTATTATTATTATTATTATCATTATCATTATTATTTATTTACCTTTTATTTTTATCTTATCTTATTCTATTTTTTTATTTATTTTTTCTCTTTCTCTTTCTTCTTTCCTTCTTCTCTTTTCTTTTGTTTTTCTTTGTGTTTGTCTTCCACGCGGTTGTTCCCCATCCCGTCGCTCCCTGCTGCAGCACCGTAGCGCCTCCCTTCTCCCCACTCTGCTCTTGCCGACTCCCTACATGACGCCTCCCCCTGCCATGCGACAGCACAACGCCTCGGCTCACCCACACCCATCCCGTCGCCGAACCCTGCTCTCCCTCCGCCCAACAGCCCCGCGCAGCAGCGCCGCACCACCCTCATCGCCAACCTCCTTCCCCTCCGCGTCCTCACACAACACCTGCCACCTCTAGCCGGCTCTCCCGCTTCGACCCGCTGCCTGCCCACTTCTCCCGGCATGCACCCCTGCAGCCAGCCGTCTCTCCTCGGCGCACCACCTCTTGGAGCGCCCTCCCTGTCCGTGCCTCCTACCGACCACCTATAGCACGACGCCCCCTGCCTGCTCCGGACCCCCGCCGCCCTGCCCCTCTGCTGCATCGAACCCCAGCCTGCCTGCAGCCCCCAAATCTCTCCACAGTCGCACGCCCAGCGGACCCCAGCTCCTCCTGCTCCGCCTGGCGAACCCCCCTCCTGCTGAAGCCCTCCCGCCGGCCTAGCACACCAGGCGCGGCCAGCCACTCCCCCGCGCAACAACCCGCACGACGCACCCCTCTGCATCACCCTGCCCTGCTTCCCGGTGTCGCGCATCCTCTTGCCTGGCCGAAGCCTCCTTGCAGCAGCCCCGACCAGAATCGCAGCGCCCTCCGCTATTCGCTCCTTCTCCAGCAGCGGCGACCCGCCTTGCCACCTCCCCTCTAGCCGCAGACCTCCTTTTGGCAGGTGTGCACCCACCTGACCTCCTTCTTACCGCATGCCTTTTAGTTGCGCGCCTCCCGACCCGCCAGGCGCCGTCCTGCCGGCCCCGTCGGTGCAACATGCGCGCTTCCAGCCAACGCGCCTCTTGTCCGACGGTCCTGCGACCTCCCAACTGGACCGCTTCCTCTTCCGGCGTGCTCGCCACCACTTTCCAACAGTTGTGTCACCCCGCTGGTCAATCGCGTCTCCACGCCAAAGTGAGGTTTGCGCTATTTTTGTCCAGAGTAGTAAATAATTAATTTTATCATGTGTTGTGTTTATTTATATTGGTGCAAATTTAATTTTAAAATAATTGAGTTTTGTTTGTGTAAATATATGAGTTAATTTTTTGAATATTATTTCACAATTCTTAAAGTGGTATGGTAATAATGCAGGCGATGAGAAATATGTTTTGAAACATGTCGAGATAGTTATTTTTTTGCATCGTTTGTTCGTTTAGATCGTTTTAAGTCCGTGTTTATGTATTCTAGTTATCTTTTCGGTTGCAGCGCGTTGGCAAGACATTTCCATGATACTACGGTCGTCAGCTTGCACGTGCATGTGCGCCCGCGCGAGGCGTGTCGCGTCATAGTGATTGGTTTACGAGTCGAGATAGGTCCCCCACTGCATTCACCTTTAAATTTAGATTTTATTAATTGCTTGATTTTTTTATTAATTTTAATAAATGAGAAATGATATAAGATAATTAATTCTTAAATAATTATTTGGGGTAAAAAGAGCCGTATATTTTATACACGACACTTGAAATATTTTATTGATGAAAGGACACTCAGTCGTGAAAGAATGCCCGTTTGGCCTTTAAACATAATTCACGAAATTTCAAATGTAGTTTTGGTTTAAATGATAAATGATTTCTTCTGAAGTATGAACAAGTGTTTTGGGTTTTCTTGAGAAATGAGGGTTTTCTTTAAAATTGGTGAAGTCTCGTTTGACACTTTAATAAAAATAAATTATTTTGGAAAACTCTCTTTGTGGTGACTCAGGGGTGATCTTTGGTGTACGTTGATTGCGTGAGTTGTGCGTGATATCTTTGCTACTTGATTGACTTTGCTGACTCACCCCTTTCCCTTTTATTATGCGTGTTAACATGAGAACCTGACATAATGAGTGAATCTTCAGAGAACGATTGCTGCACTAGTTTAGATTACGCACTGGCTAGTGGTCCCATAGTAGGGGAATACTGAGTTATTGCTGCTATGGGGATTGAGCCCCTCGGTTAGGCCATGAAGGGCTATACCGAGCGTTAGGGCTATACCAAACGTTAGGGCGTTATGACGTAATCGAGTTAGAGCATGCCTTCGTGACGAGTCACATGTATAGTACGTTCTACATTGTTCACGAGCTCCTATGTTTGACCCATGTTTCCTTTAGTGTTTATTTGCATGTGGCGGACGATTGAGAGGTCTAGTTCGGTAGCTGGCCCTTGTGTGCCACGTTTTCCATTTCCCTTAGTGTGTGTTGTGTGTTGTGTGGTTTTCCCTTTTTACTAACAACTAAAATTTGGGTTTCTAAATGATTCTAAAAAAAACGATTTTTAAAAATGCAATGCACATGTTTCTTTCAAACATTGAACTTGTTTTTAAATTAAAATGGGCAATGGACTGATACTTGTTTTAGAAATGAAAGTGTGCGTAGAAACTAATAATTTATATAATTTTGTTCAAACCTGAAATCGGTAAATTCTTTATTTAAAGGTAGTGCATTGGGAATAGTTTGTTGGGCACGCCTACTGAGTTTTAATACTCACGCCTATAGTTTTTTCCTGTTTTTTAGTTTAGCTGCAGGTTTGACTAAAACTCGCTCGCCGTGGGCGAGAGTTGGTTGTGGACTGGTGAGCGACTCTTGGAGTCATGAGGATTTTTGGTCGAGACCAAGTTAGTGTGTTTTTTGGTCATTCTTTCTTTTCAGGGTCATTTATTTACTTTGCGTTGTTCTACTTTTCTGCTGCTCTATTTATTTTTATTGGGAAAAATCATTCCCACTTGTCCTTTATTGATGCCCTGGTACTTGTCGCCAGCCCGGGAGGATCAGGAATGCCTCTCGGGTCATGTCGCGGATCGGGTCGGGTGATCGATTCAGGGTCGACCCGGGTTGGTTCGTTAAAAAATGGTATTAGAGGAGGTCGGCTCCTGAGCGGACCTTATTTTTTAGAGTGTCCATTGTTATTTGGGGTTGTCATGGTAAAAGGAGTAAGATTGTCGGGACTTGAGGTGTAGGAACGGGAAGGACGTCATGAACCCTTGCTCGTTCCGAACCTCGGGTTACCACGGGATGTTTGGGTTGTTGATGTCTTTTGATTTTTATGGTTTGTTTGGTATTGGGAAATGAAATGAGAGTCGGGAAAGTGACCTCTGTGAGCTCTCATGGTCTGGAAAGCCATGTGGAGCCGGGGAATTTACCCTATAATGCTCTCAGTGGCGATGGTGTGACTGGCGTGTGGCCACCAACCATATGTCCGAGTCACTAATCATCACTAGTTTCCCCCTAGTGAATCGTTTGAGTTTTCCTTCTTTCTAATTTTTTTTGTGAAAAGTGTTATTTTGGTATTTGAAATGATAATGACCATGTTTGGCCCATCTTCTTGTTTTCTTGTTCCTTAGTGTTCGCCCCCTCATGAAGGTTCGATGGATGCCCGAGGTGCAGCATCGGGTGGTGCATCCTTAGCAAATCCTTCAGTTGATCAGTCCATGGACTACATCCTTGAGTTTTGAAAGTTGAACCCTCCCCTCTTTTATGGGAAAAAAGATCCTCTTGAGGTGGAGGAGTGGCTGTGGAAGATTGAGAGGAGCTTTTATTCTCTCGCACCACCTAAGTCATTAAAGGTGAAGTTTTCCACCTTTATTCTTGAAGGTCCAACCTGGAAGTGGTGGAAGTATGTGTCTCGAAGCAAGCCTTGAGAAGATCTTACTTAGGAGTTCTTCAAGTCGTCGTTCATCCAATAATATTTCTCTGAGTTGACGAAGCTAAGGAAGAGGATGGAGTTGTGCGGTCTTCAGCAAGGTGATGGATCGGTGTTGGAATTATTTCGTCATTTCCTGGACCTGGCTCCGTATGAACTAGGGTATATTGGAAATGATCCCGTGAAAGCTCGGCATTTTGAGCTTGGATTACGTCTTGAGCTGAAGTCGAAGGTTGAAGAGTTCAACGTAATCACCTTTCCTGACGTTGTAAGACAAGCTTTCCTCGTCGAAGCTGAGTTAGTAGGAGGACATGAGGTGACGAATCCTCCTCCGGCCTTGAGAATCAGTGTAGAAGATAGCGATAAGAAGAATGGGAAGTGATCTAATGGTGGTGGAACTGGTAGAGGAATCAAGACGCCTTCAGACCTTCAGTCATCTTCCTCACAGCACAATGCCTTGATTTTTCACTAGTGCGGTAAGCGGGGGAACAAGAGGCCGATGTGCCCAAATTATCCAAGACCCTGCTACACCTGTGGGCATCTGGGTCACGTGAACCGATTCTATCGAGGTGTTTCCAAGAAGCGCGCTGAAGCTAGACCTGACTCGTTGAAGGTCACCTTAGCCTATCATTAAGAGTAGGATGGTGTTTGGGGATCGTTTTGAGGTTTTCTCTTTTTAGTCTTTCTTGGATGTAGTAGTCATCACCGGTACCATTTTGTGGTGTTTCTTTTCTTTCAATTGTAAGAATGGTTCTTATCGAACCTCTTTGGAACCTTTATTTTAATGGATTTGTGTTTGGTAAAATTCTAGTTCATGTGTCATGTTTGGGAAATTTTGAAGCCTAACTACGAGGCAGGAGATGCTTAAATCAACAGAGCTCCAACCATAGGTCTCGGAGTGAAGCTGACGCGTAGTCAGGTGAACCCCAGCGGTGTAAAAAGACCTTGGTTTAATCTCAGTCCTTAGTGAGTCATGGTTAGTGTTCATTCGAGAGTGTGACGTCGTTGGAGTAGCAGTGGTATTAATTTTGATGTTCAATCCATTGGGCCCTTCCCTTCTCCCCCTCGTGGTGGGGGTTTTTGGTCCGTGCGAAAAAATTTCAAGTTCAGTTAGTTTCACCAATTCTAATGGTTGGGAGACCCATTGTGGGTCCCGTTGAACTCAGTTTGGCTTTTTTCCTATGGCGGGGAGTCCGTTCGGGCTTCCCCGTGTTAGTATCAGAGTTTCGTCTTGGGTTTCATTTTGGGTGGTGTTTAAAGTGTTCGTGTTTTGAGGATAAGTTACGTGTCATGGGAGTTTGGTGTTCGTTTGGATCGATCAACTAGAGGCACTTAGGCTTTTAGGGGTGAGTGACACTCAAGGAGTTTCTTCTTGGGTCTAAGTCTTGTTGTAGCTTCCCGGGGACGGGAAGCGTTATGGTGGGGAGAATTGTCACACCCCGACTTGTTTATTATTTTTATTTTATTATCTTCTTTGGTTTTAAAATTTTTTGTCGAGGTTCAGGTTGAACCCCGAACAATAATTTTTAAGTTTTGTAAAAAAAAACGAGCACTTTTGTGTTGACGTCACTGAGTGCCTGGGCGGAGCATATTTTGGAGACCCCGCGCGGCTTCAACCATGCAACGACACAGTCCGCCTGTCTTCGGAAAATAAAATGGATAAATAAATGTTAATTGTGTTATTTAAAATAGTTATGGTTAATAATTTTTAATTATTATTATTGTTGTAATTAAGGTTAATATTATTTTCATTATTATTATTATTATTATTATTTATTTACCTTTTATTTTTATCTTATCTTATTCTATTCTATTCTATTCATTTATTTATTTTTTTCTCTTTCTCTTTCTTCTTTCCTTCTTTCTTCTTATCTTTTATTTTCTTTTTCTTTGTGTTTGTCTTCCATGCGACTGTTCCCCATCCCGTCACTCCCTACTGCAGCGCCGTAGCGCCTCCCTTCTCCCCCCTCCGCTCTTGCCGACTCCCTGCACGAAGCCTCCCCCTGCCATGCAAAAACACAACGCCTCAACTCACCCGCACCCATCCCTTCGCTGACCCCTGCTCTCCCTCCGCCCAGTAGTCCCATGCAGCAGTGCCGCACCACCCTCGTCGCCAACCTCCTTCCCCTCCTAGTCCTCGCACAACACCTGCCACCTCTAACCGACTCTCCCGCTTCGACCCGCTGCCAGCCCTCTTCTCCCACCATGCACCCCTGCAGCCAGCCGTATCTCCTCGGTGCACCACCTATTGCAGCGCCCTCCCTATCTGCGCCTCCTGTCGACCACCTGTAGCGCGACACCCCCTGCCTTCTTTGGACTCCCGCTGCCCTTCCCCCTCTGCTGCATCGAACCCCAGCCTGCCTGCAGCCCCCAGATCTCTCCGTAGTCGCATGCCCAGCCGACCCCAGCTCCTCCTGCTCCGCCTGGCGAACCCCCATCCTACTGAATCCCTCCCACTGGCCTCGCACACCAGGCGCAGCCAACCGCTCCCCCGCACAACAACCTGTGCGACGCACCCCTCTGCATCACCTTGCCCTGCTTCCCGGTGTCGCGCATCCTCTCACCTGGCCGAAGCCTCCTTGCAGTAGCCCCGACCAGAACCACAATTACCTCCACTATCCGCTCCCTATCCGGCAATGGCGGCTCGCATTTCCACCTCCCCTCTAGCCGCGGACCTCCTTTTGGCAGCCGTGCACCCAGCTGACCTCCTTCTGACCGCACGCCTTTTAGTTTCACGCCTCTCGACCCGCCACACGCCATCTAGACGGCCCTGCCAGTGCAACGTGCACACTTCCGGCCAACGTGCCTCTTGTCCGATGGTCACACGACCTCCCAACTGGACCGCGTCCTCTTCCGGTGTGCTCGCCGCCCCTTTCCGACAGTCGCGTCACCCCGCTGGTTGAGCGCGTCTCCACGCCAAAGTGAGGTTTGCACTATTTTTGTTCGAGTAGTAAATAATTAATTTTATCATGTGTTGTGTTTATTTATATTGGTGCAAATTTAATTTTAAAATAATTGAGTTTTTTGTGTGTAAATATATGAGTTAATTTTTTGAATATTATTTCACAAATCTTAAAGTGGTATGATAATAATGCAGGCGATGAGAAATATGTTTTAAAACATGTCGAGATAGTTATTTTTTGTGTCATTTGTTCGTTTAGATCGTTTTAAGTCTGTGTTTATGTATTCTATTTATCTTTTTAGTTGCAGAACGTTGTCAAGGCATTTCCGTGATACAACAGTCGTCATCTTGCTCATGCATGTGCGCCCACGCGAGGCGTGTCGCGTCGTCGTGATTGGTTTACGAGTCAAGGTAGGTCTTCCACTGCATTCACCGTTAAATTTAGATTTTATTAATTGCTTGATGTTTTTATTAATTTTAATAAATGGTAAATGATATAAGATAATTAATTCTTAAATGATTATTTGGTGTAAAAAGAGCCGTTTATTTTATACACGACACTTGAAATATTTTATTGATGAACATACACTCAGTCATGAAAGAATGCCCGTTTTTCCTTTAAACATAATTCACGGAATTTAAAATGTAGTTTTGGTTTAAATGATAAATGATTTCTTCTGAAGCATGAACGAGTGTTTTGGGTTTTCTTGAGAAATGAGGGTTTTCTTTAAAATTGGTGAAGTCCCGTTTGGAACTTTAATAAATATAAATTATTTTGGAAAACTCTCTTTGGGGTGACTCAGGGGTGATCTTTGGTGTACGTTGATTGCGTGAGTTGTGCGTGATATCTGTGCTACTTGATTGACTTTGTTGAGTCACCCCTTTCCCTTTTATTATGCGTGTTGATATGGGAACCCGGCATAGTGGGTGAATCTTCTGTGAATGATTGCTGCACTAGTTTATATTACGCACTGGATAGTGGCCCCATAGTAGGGGAATAATGAGTTATTGCTGCTATGGGGATTGGGCCCCTCGGTTAGTCCATGAAGGGCTATACCGAGCATTAGGGTGTTATGACGACATCAATTTAGAGCATGCCTTCATGATGAGTCACATGTATAGTACGTTCTGGATTGTTCACAAGCTCCTAGGTTCAACCCATGTTCCCTTTAGTGTTTATTTGTATGTGGTGGACAATTGAGAGGTCTAGTTCAGTAGCTGGCCCTTGTGTGCCACTTTTTTCCATTGCCCTTAGTGTGTGTTGCATGATGTGTGGTTTTCCCTTTTTACTAACAACTAAAATTTGGGTTTCTAAATGGTTCGCAAAATAAACGATTTTAAAAATGCAATGCACATGTTTCTTTCAAACATTGAACTTGTTTTTAAATGAAAAAGGGCAATGGACTAATACTTGTTTTAGAAATGAAAGTGTGTGTGAAAACTAATAATTTATATAATTTAGTTTAAACCCGAAATGGGTAAATTCTTTATTTAAAGGTAGTGCATTGGGAATAGTTTGTTGGGCACACCTACTAAGTTTTAATACTCACACCTATAATTTTTTCCTGTTTTTTAGTTTTGCTGCAGGTTTGGCTCAAACTTGCTCGCTGTGGGTGAGATTTGGTTGTGGACTGGTGAGCGACTCTCGGAGTCGCGATGAGTTTTGGTCGAGACCAGGTTAGTGTGTTTTTTGGTCGTTATTTCTTTTCAGGGTCATTTATTTACTTTTCATTGTTCTACTTTCCGCTGCTTTATTTATTTTTATTGGGAAAAATCATTCCCACTTGTCTTCTATTGATTCCCTGGTGCTTGTTTCCAGCCCGGGAGGATCGGGAACGCCTCTCGGGTCATGTCGCAGACTGGCTCGGGTGATCGATTCAAGGTCGACCTGGGTTGGTTCGTGAAACTTCTTCAAGAACAAAACTGGTGCACCCCACGGTGACACACTCGGCCGAACAAAACCACACTGTAATATACCATCAAGCTGTATATACAACTCTCATAACTCATAAGGGGCCATCCTATATGAAGACATAGATATAGAAGATACTCCTAGTTGTAGCTCGATCCCAAACTCAATCTCTCGTCGAGGGGGTAATTCTACAACTTCTTCTGTAAAGACATCAGGGTACTCTTCTATGACCCTAGGAAACACCAACTGCTGAACCTTTGAAGAACTCAACATCAGCTCAGCCATCATGGATGATAAGGACGAAACACGCCTCTAACCCATCTAAGGGCCTCGCTCACCAACGAACACCACTGGCTCTCCATCCGCATCGAAGAACACAACCTTCCTCCTGAAGTAATCCACGATATCCTGCACTGAATACAACCAATCCATGCCAAGGATGAAATCATATGGTTATATTAGTTAACATAGGAAATCTCCCCAAGAGCGGTGCTACCCCAACACTAGCTCACAGTCTCTACATACTTCAAACAAGTCAGCTCGACCTCCAACTACCATAGTCAACGCCAAGGGCACTGGAAGCCTCTCTACCTCAAGTCCCAAAGCATGGACAAGGGTAGGTTATATGAAGGAGTGTGTTGCTCCTGAATCAAACAAGGCATACACAAAGGTAGAAAAAAAGCAAAGGGTACCTCGAACGACGTCTGGCTCGCCCGGTTCTAGCAATGCTAAAGCATGAAGCTATCCAAGACCTCCTCCATGACCTCTCTGACCCTAATAACGACCACCACCATGGCCGCACTCTGCTCTTTAAGGATGGGGAGCATCACGGGGTTGTCCTATGACTGCCCCATCTACCCTCTACTAATCTAAAGCTGGTGCAACCTGTTGCTGCTGCCTCGGCTGGAACTGCCTCAACGGAGGAACCTAGAGCGGAAAACCTGGTGCACGATAACTGCTTTGAAAGGTTGGGCACTCTCACTGATGATTACCTAGACCACCATAAAAAAAACAATCACCTGATCCCTTAGCATAGGCATGAGAACCGCTGCCTCTGGAGAAATGAGACGCGGAGGACTGGGACCTATCCCCCGGCTAAATGGAAACTCTTCTGCCTTGAAAACCGGGAACCCCGAACCACATATATGCTTTGTTAGGAATCATGACTACTCTCCTCTCATGATGATCTGATTCTGGGAAAAGTCCTCTTGACAACCTTTTTCCTTTCTAGCACCTCAAGATATGTATTCAATATAAATGGGGTTACTTGGTGCTAGATATCTGGATGCAAAGTCTCCTCGAAATACCTCAATATGGCCTCCTCATCTGGCAATAGGTCTGAATCATATCGTAAAAGGTTCTTGAAATGGATTCCAAACTCTCGCACACTGGATCTCCCCTATCGAAGGGTAAGAAGCTCCTGGAGACTGGACGCTTTCGTGGTCGAGGAAAGAAACTTGACTCTAAACTTGTCTCGAAAATCCTCCCATGAGATCACTGACTCCTCGTGATACTTGTGGAATAAGAACCACCACTGCCTCACTGCTCCACACAACATCATCACAACCAAAGACACCCAGTGATCCTTCTGACCAAGGATCAAATTGAATCCTATCTCGACCTCCGCCAACTAGCCTTCCGTGACTGCATCTGGAACGAAACCCTTGTACTTCTGTAGACTCTAGAACTGAAACTCTTGAAGTGTCCTCCTCCAAGTGCCGTCGTCGTCAACCTCTACACTACGTCAATATGCTAGCACAGCTTTCTGGACATCTTCTATGTGATCCTGATGTGGACGTCGACCTGGAGCCATACTTGTAAAATAACAAATAGTTAGAGCTCCTAAACCTGGAATATGGAAGACTCAGCATTAATTAATTTTTTTTTCTTTTATTCATTTTAGGTTAACCTATCCCAAGTTATACCCATTAAAACACAGGCACAAAGAAGAATAATGCATGATCCTTTCATATGTCTCTACCTTGTAACTAGTATCACCTCGTTTAGTAGCCATTGTAACCTTAATGGTCCATGCATCAGATCATAGGGGGACCTAAATGCCTATGTTTCAGCTGGTCTCCAGTGTTTACATCACTTGATAAACATGAATGACACTGTTTCCCTACCAACCCATGCAACCTCGCCTGTGCCTAACTCCAAACTCTATCCTATCCCTCAACTAAAAATTCCTCTGATACCACTCTACCATGACCCCATCCCCACAGGGTGTACCCCTCCTGGGCCGACAATGTGAGAAGGGAGATAATGACCCCCGAGTCCCACCTCCAGTAGGCCTCAGATTAGTGACTAACATCGAGGGTATAGTAAACACACAGATGGGAGGCATTTCCCTCTTAGAGAACACATGTGAAAGAGAGAGATAAGATAGACACCAACTAATTCCATCTCAGACTGAAATATAAAAGAAAACCCAAGTGCACATATGTAATTTCATGCAAAACTACTACAAATAGAAGGGGAAAACTGAAAGTACCCAAAAGAAAATAAAAACAACAGCAACCAAAAGCCCGAATATCTCCTACAACCCCAAGCTAGTAGAAACCATCTTGATCTCCAACCTCCTATAAGGGACCTAAAAAACAATTTATATATACACTGGGTGAGTATAACAGTATACTCAGTAGGATCCTCCATGGAGCCTCTCGTGCAAAAGTAAAGAAAACATGCTAAAACACAGTGAACAACAAGTGAAACTAACTCGTCACCTAAACATGTATACTAAGTTCCCAACCTCACCATGGATACTCTCACCAAGCAATGCATACAAGAGTATATAATATAATAAATAATATCAAGGGTACCCCACTACTAATTCCCCACTGGTTTTCCGCTTTTCCCCAACATCTCACATCCTAAGAATCTCTCTCCAAAAAGGCTTGCCCGCAGACACCTAGGCGAAGCACCACAACATGCACCTCGTGAAAAAAAACCATCATGTCCACACAAGAAATAACCAGGTAGTTTCCAGGAGCCACCACAGCTCGTATAATGTGTATCATACATTGGGTATTATACCTCAAGCCATTATAACCCATACACTGAGTAAGGATCCTCAATCCATCACAACCTATACATGTTACACCTATAGTAGTCCAAAGGATAATATATCCAGAATATATGTGTGTGAATAACCACAAGCCATTATAGCCCTCAACACACACATATGGGGAAAACTAACCACTGTGCCTACCAGCACAAGTAACTACCAAAAGAAGAGAGCAGAGCCAAACAGGGTAGTTAACCATCCATCCTCCCACCAGAATGTTGGGGAAAACACCCCCCAAGGCTCAGAATACCCAGGGTGTTAGTTGCCCTAACTGATGGGGTGGAGTAGCGTATAGAAACATAAAATTATAGAATATACTATATCTCACAACCACACTATGGGCATAAGCTAGTCTTAGACTTAACTGTAGCTAACGTCTCTCGGACTCCTGACTGCCACTTCTAAGACTAGTTATCCTATAATCACACAACCATTTAAAGAGATTAATTACTTTACTTCATTCCTTTTTTTAGTTCCACTTTACGTTAATTAATTCTGTAAACATTAATTAACCATTAATAATTTCACATTACATTTCATTAGCATCACACCCAAAGTCCACTATCCCTTTAAAATTGTAACCTCAACATTTCATTCCAGTAAGATCCACCCCTATGGGTTAACATCATTTATTGAATTATTTATTACAGCATTACCTTCCCATATTCTCAGGCATTCTAGAAAAACATTCTATGCTACTAAACATAAGGGTGATCAACATGGTGAGTAGATGAACTACCCATCGAGTCTTTGCCACCTATAGCAAGAGCGTAGACCCATCCTCCCTTGAGAAGCTAGACATGGAAAGCACGTGGCATACCCCATGCGTCTTCGCCCCTTTTGAAAGAAGGGTAAGCAAGACTAGATGCCTTGAGCATTGGGGAAAGTAAAGTAGATAACCAATCAAAGAATCAGCAAGCATCCAAACATTCACATCCAACCCGTTCTATCATCCCTGGTGTCCTCCTCGACACCTTCATGCATAAACCGATGCATCCTGCCACTCTAGTCATTAACTACTGCCACAAAAAATAGGCCTCCCTATCCCCACATATCACAACAGCCATCGAGGCTCACACCACAACACAAGAAGTAGGAAAAAAACATCACACCAAATGGGATCTTAGACCTTAAACAAACAATAGGGTAACTCAGAACCCTACATGGAATTATCTTTTATCAAACAACCATTTATTTAATCTATCTTGGATTAACTGATTTATTATTCATAGGTTCCAAATTCAGGAAGCCTAACTAGTAAGCTATCATAAATAAGTAAACATGCTTACTGCACCAATTTGATTAACATCAAATTACAACAAGAAGAACTAGATTCATTTACATGCCTCTTTATATTTATCCAAATAATTACTAATTAATTATGGCTTTATGCTCTTTACCAATTTCCATCAAGAATGAAAATCTAAATAATGAAATCATAGATATCACAATATCTAGAAAAACAAGAGGCAATAACATACGATCAATATCAATTTATTTATCCAGTTCAAATATTTATTATGTCAATTCCATTGTGATCCAGTGGGATAAAACATGATAACTATACAATTGCACGTAAAAGGAAATAGAATCAATGAATCCCCTACCTTAAACGGTTCTTGATGTTCTTTATATGAGAATGATCCACACAACGGATCACGATCACCTCCTCTCACGACAACTACATCCCTCCAAGGATACCACGACACGACCGAACCAACCAAAACCTAATAAAACTCCATTAGAAGCATGAAGATCGCATGCCATAACTTGGAAATGAGAAACAAGAGAAGATGAACCTAAAATAACCATGATAAAACATACCTCACATCGATGAAGGATCGACCCTTGCTGTTTTCACCAAAGTAGGGGGTGCACATGCAGTAGGAAGAAACTTCAAGGGAAAATGATCAAAGGATTAAGGTTTGATCACACCACTCCTATGGGAAGAAAGAAAGGTTTTAGCATCTTGCACAAGGTAGAACAAGAAGGAAGAACAAGGGAGGAAGATATATAATCCCTTTAGATGATTTAACAGAGCAACAATTTAAGATAAATTGGATTTTCCATCAAAAGAGGATCACATTAAACCACATGGTTTGACCAAGTAAAGACATCTTGGGCCTTAGAAAAATTAATATAGGAGTTATGGGATTTTATTTGGCCTTAAATCCCTTAAAACAAAGCCTTGAATGCATTTTACGTCAAATAAAACATCAAAGGGGCGAAGTTGTAGGAAGCTGGAAACACTGTTCACGATCCTGGAAACACTGTACACCTACCGATACTGGAAACAATATACACGATTCTAGAAACGCTGTACACTCACTAATCCTGGACTCACCAATCCTGGAAACACTGTTCAAAAATGACTCATCGATCCTAGACTAACCGATCCTGATACTGTTCACAGAATGACTCACCGATCTTGGACTCACCAATCCTAGTACTGTTTATAGAATGACTCACCGATTCTAGTACTATTTACAGAATGAATCACTAATCCTAGTATTGTTCACAGAATGACTCACCGATCCTAGACTCACCGATCTTGGTACTGTTTGCAAATGACTCACCGACACTGGAATCACTGATCTTGATACTATTCATATAATGACTCACCGATCTTGGAATCATTGATCCTAGACTCACTGATCCTGGTACTATTCACAGAATGACTCACCGATCCTGGTACTATTCACATAATGAATTACTGATCCTAGACTCACTGATCTTGGTACTGTTCACAGAATGACTCACTGATCGCGGACTCACTGATTCTGGTACTATTCACAGAATGACTCACTGATCCTGGACTCACCAATCCTGGTAGTGTTCATAGAATGAATCACCAATCATGGACTCACCGATCCTGGTATTGTTCAGAGAATGACTCACCAATCCTGGACTCACCGATCCTGATACTGTTCATAGAACGACAGACCGATCCGATGGTACTTTTTAGATCGGTCTCACCGATGGAACTCTTCACATCGGTCTCATTGATGGAACTGTTCACATCGATCTCACCGATGCAACTGTTCACATCGGTCTCACCGATGGAACTCTTCACATCAGTCTCATCGATGTAACTGTTCACATCGGTCTCACCGATGGAACTATTTATAGAAATGGAAAAATTGGAAAAGTGTTGGGGATAAGCCACCTCGACCTCCATAACACCCCAAACACTAGATTTTCACAGAGGAATTGACCGAAGAGGTTCAGGCCATCACAATGTCCCACTTTTATATATGTATTTACTGCTATATTAATTAATTATTTATTATTCTAATGATTTTTTTTGTATATAATGGTTTTTATTTATACAGTGCATTGAAGATAAATAAAAGTTGTTCCGTATTATGATTTTATTGTTAGAATTTATAAAGGATAATTGTGGCTTTTAAAGTGAATAAAATAGTCATTAATATTTTTTTGTATAAAAATACAAAGGCATACAGAGAATGCATATATATGTGACTTTAATTTACATGTTTCAAAGTTTTCAACTAAGTCCTAGAGCTTCATCATTCAACTAGTTACTAGAGTAAACTACTAGGTTTCCCAAGATTCATTGTTTCAACATATTTATGGGTCTGAGAACTACCTGATAGAAATTTTTTCATCTTAATCAAAAATCATTAAATTGGTTAAATTGTCTTATTCTTTCTTTTTGTTATAATTGTATATTTTGTATCATCGCACTTAATGTGTCTTGAATGGGGTTATACTTCCCTAAAAAAGGTATGTATGGGTTCAATTTATCCTCTTATAATATTGGGTTTAGTCTATCCCCTTATAAGACCATGTTTATCTTAACCTATAAAATAATATAGGAATGGATGACTTCTATAAGATTCTGGGTTTAGTCTCTCCTCTTAGAAGACGTGGTTCTTATTAACCCATAACATAGAATATGTTAGGAATTTTCATTTGAAAGCCATGGTTGGGTCTTCACCTTTAAAATACTCGGTTAGTTTTCCACCCATAAAATATTGGGTCCTATCTAAACTCAAAAAAGGAATGTGGGTATGATTGATCTTGTAAAAGTCTTGGCTGGGTCTTCTCCTATAAAGTGATAGAGTTTTGTTTGAACCCATAAAAGATAATGGAATTAGGTTAAGCCTTTAGGTGTGAAAAATTTGGATGTAAATATTTATCATTATCTTTAAAAAGTAATATACCATAGTGGATACCATACACTGTCTTGGCGTGTGAAGTGTAGAAGTTGGATCATTTAAATCTAAACTACTACATTTTTTTGTTCAACTTTTACTTTCTCACATTTTCTCTCTCTATTTTCTTATATTGGTGTGGTTGAATTGTTTAATACTTAAACAATTCACTTTCTGGTATCAAATAGTAAAATTTGATTAACTTATAAAAGAAAGAAAATTCACCACCTCTTGTTTATTCTCATCACCCCTTCAGGACATAACAATTGGTATCAAAGCCTGACCCTTTGAGGATAGGTTAGTTTTCAACTTTTTTTAGAGGTTGGATATTTTAAGATGTATTATGATTCATTTTATTACTTATATTATTTGTGATAATTTTTTATCCTAGTCCTTAACAAGTCTAAGGGAAATATTTTTTTAGCGATGAATAAATTAAATAATAAAAAAGGATTGAATTCCACATTTCCACCACATTTCAATCATAGTAAGTATACTCAATGTAATATTATCTAAAGAGTATTGATATTATATTTTGGAATATTATGACTAAATATTATGTTATACTTAAATATTTTTCAATTTATTTGAAAGGATAAGTTGTTGTTAAATACTATATTAATTATTAGGTCCATAAAATTTTTTATTGTTCTTTTGTTGGAAATATTTTTGATAAAATTTGTAATTATAGTACTACTAAGGAAATTTGGAAATATCTTGAACCAAAAAATATTTGAAAAAGGGTATTTTAAGAAACTTTTCACTTTAATTATAGAAGGTATAGATAGATGAAAATGGAGTGTCCAACCAAGAAAAAGGAAACATGCCATTTTAATAAAATATAGATCACTCATGGAAATTCATATTTTATTTTAGATTGTTAAAATATGATTTTTTATGGTTTAAGGAAGAAAATAGATATTAAACCTGATTATTTAAAGTTCAAAAATAAAGAAAATGTAAAAAATAAAGAAAATAAATTTGTAAAATCATAGAGTGATTAAAAAAGCATATGAAACAAGGCTAAAAGTCTAAAAGAAACTGGTAATATTTCATTTATGGAAAAATATTCTGAGGTAAAATATTCTCCTCTAAATTCTTTTTTAAGTGATCTTGGTTAATAGGCTAGAAAGTATGAAAATATATTTGTCACAAGTATAACTAAATACAGTTATTTTAGCTCTAATTCTCATGCTTCTATGAATTCTAAAAATGATTAGCCAAGTATTGAAGATATGAAGGAAATGTGTGATTTATATAAAGAAAAAATAAAACAAATGACTTATATACATGTTTCACTCAAATAAAAATATAAAAGGTTTCATGAAAAGAAAAATAATTTCTCTAAAATTAAAGAATGTTGATTCATAAATTTTAAAGCTTAAGGAATTAAATGATGTGTTAAATTAAAATCTTAGAAACATAGGTTAATCTACACATAAAAAGTTTTGGGATTATTTGAAATCTATCCAAAAATGAAATAAAAGGCTAAAGAATGAATTACATAATGATTGAAATGATTTTTTTTCTTGAAAATTCCAATTTATAATAAATGTGGTTCAAATGATAATATTAGACAAATTTTTTATTTCAAGAAATGTATTTATAAAAGGAATGGAATTAGTTGAAAATTTTTATTCCTATACTATGTTTAAAAATAATTTTTTTGTAAGGAAAATTTTATGAAATATCCTCAGTTAAATGTTTTAAATGCTGATCTTATAGTCATTATTATTATGATTTTCATTTGATGATCACTCAATAATTTGGTCACAAAAGAAATTTTATGTCTAAATCTAATTTGAAGGAAAATTTTTCTAAAGCGTCTACTGGTTGGGTACCTAATGGTATATATTATAATTCATGTAAAATTAATTCATTCTTTATACCCTGGTAATATGTATTTTTTTATTCTTATTTTCATTATTATTATCATTATAGTTTTATTCTTATAATATTGGAATAAGAATTAGAAAAATTAGTATTTTATTTAGGATAATCTTGAATAACTTGTATCATTTTAGTATGCTACCATGTTTTTAAATAATAATTTTTTTCCCAGTAAACATGAGTAAAATTGGGTTTATATGTCATTATCTTGAATTTTTATCTTTAAATGGAAATTGAATATTCTATTTTAGTTGTAAATTATTATTTACTGGTATGTTATTATGATTTGGTTACTATAAAAAAATTAAATATCCTAAAATAAGTTTTATTGATCCTTATGATAATAAAGTATGTTTTAGAGGACTATTCACTAATGGAATAAAGAAAATTCCTAAACTACTTTTATGGTGTCATTTTTAATGGAAAGTATCAATTTATGGAGATTTAATCTTTTTCTTAATTATAAATTCATCTTAGATATTTCATTAACTGAAACCTCTTATATATAGCCTTATATGTTTAGTCTACATTAAAAACCAAATATGTGCATATTTAATTTTTTAATTCTTAAAATATTCATCAACAAGAATTATATTTATAGAAATAAGGAAACTGAAATTAAGTGGCAAAAAACTTATTTCTTATTTTAATAATTATTCCATACTTCTAAACAATTTAATTGTTCAATTTATGTTTTTTTAATTCATTTTTTAAATATATTTAGCTTAATTATGAAGTAATTTAAAGTTTAGAATCTATTTTCAAGATTCAAATATTTTTAGTTTTTTAATTTTAAATCTGATTTATCAAGTAAAATATGTTTACTTAAAAGGCTTTTTCACTATTTTTTCTAATCTGTAATTCAATTTCTATATAAACTAGTCTCTTTATTCCTGATAAGGTATCTGGAATTGAGGAGGAGTTTTTCCATTTGAAATTAATATTGTTTTAATTGATATATATGTATAATTCATCAACTAAGGGGGAGAAAACCATATTTTAATTCTAAAAATTTACCTAGAAAATTATTCTTGTATTAAGTATATTTTGAGCACATTGGAATCTGATTTGTATTTTTTTGGCATTAAAAAAATCTTAAATATGTACTTTAGTGCATAAAATGATATATCAAGGAGAAGTTTAAGTTTTTTATTTTTAAATATAATCATTTATGCATGATTAACAAGAGAAATTTTTAATTTATAAATTCTATTTTAAATAGATTGAAAATGAATAGTAATTTTCATATTTAATGCCTCGATTTAGGGGGAGTTTGAATGTGTTTATATTCTGAAATTTTAAAAAATCACATAAAATATTTAGTAATCAAGAATATTTTTTTCATTTTACAATGTTTTATTTCTATACATGTTTTATTTTTATTTTATTATTTTGAGTCTTATCATAGATGAAAGTTTATGTCTTATTATTGATTGAACTTATGATTTTTATAAAAGTCTATTTTATGAAGGGTTTCTTATAATTTTTAAAAAAAAAATTAAAATATGATCACTGTATATAGCTTAATGTTATAAAAATGGAAGAATTTATAGTGTCTCCTTAAGAGATGCTTTAAAATATGCATATTTAGGATTGTTTTATAAATTATTTATATTCCTTTTTTATCTATTTATATTGAAAAATCAACTTATGAAATACAATGTGATTTCATTTCTTAAGAATGTTTTAATTTAGGGGGGTTGATTTTTGACTATCAACTTAAGGACATGTAACATTGTCTTAAATATTTATGGGGATAAACACTATCATTTCAAAGATAGATTTTTTTATTGAAACTTTACCTTTTTGATATTTTTAAAAAGAGGGAAATTTTTTGAAATTATACTAGGTTTTTTAATTAACAAAAAAGAAAAGAATATTGAGTGGCGCCTTGAACCACTTTATACTTCAATAATAAAAAAGATTTATCTATTTTATTTTCTCAGTGAACCACTTTATGTTTCAATAATTACAAATTTTATTTGTTTTATTTCCATTAACATGAGTATTTAAAAGTCTTGATACTTTTAATTGTGGTATTAAAATTATTATCACATATATTTATTAAAGTATGTTTAACCTTGATTATATCATAATATTTTATGCTCAAAATATATTTATATTTCATGTTCTTAGTGTTCATAACAAGATTTACATGTTTCATATTCATTTTCTAGTATATATATGTCATTTGGGAACATTAAGTATCATTTATACATGTTTTTTATTGTTCCCACATAGACAAACTACATATCCAGTTCTCCCATGTAGCCAAACCACATAGATGAATTTTTAGATTCAGTTACCTTCAGTATTTAGGTCCTAACATGGGATACATAACTCCAAATTGAGTGATTCATATTGAGTTGTAATGATAATAAAATTGTATACATTTCATTAGAAAAAATAAAATTCTAAATTAATCTTAATCATTATTAAAATTAGAATACATGTCATTGTATGTTTTTAGTCTAAATTCTACAGTTTTTCAGAATTGTTTTGATATTGTATTTCAATGATAACTTGGGATATGGAAGTATAATTAATGTGATTCTTTTTTTTGGAAAGATAATGAAAGTGTATAAATATAATTTTATTGGATCCAAATCGTATTTGGTTGTTTATAAGGTAATATTTAGTTATGATTTTTTTTAAGTCAATCTATTTATAGATTTTAGAATTTTGCTTATGTGAATTCGATTACAAGATCAATTCAGCTCTATGATCAAATCACTTACATTAATTTATCTACATGATCATTTTGGATACATAAAATATGGTACATGTGAATTTTGTTATGTGATCAATTCACTTATGTGAATTCAGCTACGTGATCAATTCTCTTGTATGAATTTGGCTACATGAAAATTAGTTACATATAAATATTCACATACATGGTAAAATTCACATAAATGGTATATTTGGACATGTAAATTTTTGTTATATAGATATTTTAGTTATGTTGATATTTCACCTAGATGATGAAATTTTCCTATGTGGTAATGTTATTTTTAAAGGTTGTTTTAAATATGAAAATGTGATATGTTTTTATATATGTTTCAAATTTCTTTTTCTATGATTTTATTTTTAATAATTTTAATCTTTAATTTATTATAAATTTATTCATTAATTTTTTACAATTCAAGAGAATAGGTTTTAGATTATTTTACGAGTAATTAAATTATATTCACAAGGGATTAATCATGTATGGTTATTCATGTTGATATTTTGGAAAATGTGATATTTAAAATTAAACTGTCTAGAGTATGAAGAGTCACTGTTGTATATTTTCAGGGAGTTTCCAAAGGATATTAATATTTATTATTAATTATTTTATTAATTTTTCTAAACATGATTCACTGTAAAATATGTATTTTTTTACATAATATCAAGATAGAGATCACATGTATATTAATTGTCTCTCATTTATGAATAATACACATGAAAAAATTTATATGGGAAATAAGAATGAATAGTAAAAATGTATGTAAAAACGAAATATTCAAATAATAATTTTTTGGGGATATACAGAGTTAGTCTTTCATGAATTATGGGAGTATTCTATGAATTTATGATCAAATTTTATGGAATTATTTATTTCTATGTTAATTGTTTATTTATTGTTCTAATGATTCTTGGTGTATATAATGGTTTTCATTTTTACAATGTATCAAAGATATTTAAAAGTTTATTCCATATAAATATTTTATTTTTGGAATTTATAAAGGATAATAATGTATTTTAACATGAAGAAAATAATTTTTTCTATTTTTGTGTATAAAAATATTGAGGCATCTTGTGAAGATATATAGTCATGAATATTCTTTAACTATTATTTGTTACAAAGTTTTCAACTAAGTCTTGAAGCTTCATCATTCAAATAATAGCTAAAGTAAACTGTTGGGTTGCCTAAGATTCATTATTTCAACATCTTGAATGGACATAGCACTACCTAATCTAAATGATAGCATCTTCATCAACAATCATTCGCTATATTAATTTTTTTTATTCTTTATTTATGTTGTAGTTGTATATTATTTAACATCACAATTAGTGCATTCATAGGGAAATACTAATCTAAAAAAGGAACATGTAGGTTTAGTTTTTCTCTATAGAAGAATAGGTTTATTTTATCCCCTCTGAAGATTAGGTTTCTCTTAACTTATAAAATATAAGAGGAAAGTACCACCTTTGTAAGAGTCTAGGTTTAGTAATTACCCTTAGAAGATCGGGTTCCTCTTGACCCATAACATTTAAGATGTTAGGAAATTTATTTTTAAATACTGGTATGGGTATGCACATGTAGAAGGTTAGATTAGCTTTCCACCTATAAAAGACTGGGTTCTTTCTAACCCCTAAAAATTCAAGAGGTTAGGATTGATCCTATAAAATCTCAGTTTGGGTATTCTTTTGTATAATGTCATGTTTTTTTTCTAAACCTATAAATGATGTAGTAATTGATTTTATCCTCAAGGTGTTAAAGGGTGGATGTAAAGAGTTTTTACTCTCCTTCAAAAGTTATATACCATAATGTGCACCATACACAAGGTTAGTTTGTGATGATTAGACATAGGATAATTTAAATATGAACAACTATAAAATTATTATGTTCATTTTTTCTATTTATTACATTTTCTTTTCCCTATCTTTTCTTATATCTATGTGTTTGAATTTGTTAATATTTGAACAATTTTCTTTCAGCTGTTACGGTTTAAACTTTGAATAATTTTTAAAATAAATACTATTCACCCCCTTTGTCCATTATCATCACCCCACCCCCTAGGACCTAACAATTATTATTAGAGCATAACCCTTTAGGGATAGGTCAGTTTTTAACATTTTTGATATCTCATAATTGGTATCATAGGTTGGATATTTTAAGATACATTATGCTCCATTTTATTTTTTAAATTATTTGTATGAACTTTTTATCCTAGTCCACTACAACACTATGGGAAATATCTTTTTTATTGATGTACAACTTAAGTAATAAAAATGGTTTAAATCTGACATTACCACTACATTTCAATGGTAGTAAGAATACTCAGTGGAAGATCTTGATGGAGTCTTACCTAAAGAGTATTGTTATTATATTTTGGTATATTTTGATTGAATATTATATTTTACCTAAATTAGATCTAATTGATTTAAAATGGTAAGATGGTGTTACATATGATCTTAATTATAAGGTTATGAATATTATTTATTATTCTTTTTCTGAAAATATTTTTGACAAAATTTGTAGTTGCAGCACTACTAATGAAATTTATAAAGATCTTAAAACATATATATTTGAATAATGAGATTTTAGGAAAACTATTTTATTTAATTATGGAAGGTTTGGACACATGAAAATGGAGTGTCAAACCAATAAAAAGGAAAATTACCATTTTCCTAAAAGAGATATCACTCAAGATAATTCAAATTTAAATTTATATTTTTCAAATATATTTTTTTATGGTTGAAGGAAGAAAGGACATATTAAATCTAATTTCCCAAAGATAAAAAATTAGAAAAAGGATAAAGATAAATAAAACTAATATGTGACTACATGAAGTGATTCTAAATGCTCATACAATAAGGATAAAAGTCCAAAAGAAACAAGTAATGTTATATTTATAAAAAAATATTCTAAGGTAACTTGTTCACCTCCATATTCTTTTTAAGAAATCTTGGTTCATATATTGGAAAAGATGGGAATATATGTGTGACAACTATAACTAAAGATAATGATTTTAGTTTATATTCCCATTCTTTAATCAATTTTGGAAATGATGATCCAATTTTTGAAGATCAGAAGGAAATGTGTGATTCATATAAAGAACAAATAAAACAAATTACTACTGTACATGTTTTACTCAAAGAAAAATATAAAAGTGCCCGTGAAAAGTAAAATAATTCATCTCTTCAATTAAATAATGTCGATTCATAAATTTTAAAGACCAACAAAGAAAATGAGATGTTAAATGATAATATTAGAAATACAGCTTCTTCCACACATGTAAATGTTTTTGATGATTTGTAATTTGTTCAAAAAAATAAAAATAAAAGGATGAATAATGAATTAGATAAATTTATAAATGAAAAGGTTTGATTAAAAAGGAAAATTTATAATAAATGTGATTCAAATGTTAATATTGGAAAGATTTTTTATTTTATGAAATGTAATGATAAAAGGAATAGACTTGGTTGTGATTATTTTATTCTTACAATGTTTAAAAGAAACCGTGAAAGGAAAATCTACTATAATTTCCTCAGTAAATTATTTTAAATATGGATCTTATGGTATTTATTATTATGATTATCCTTGGCATTTTCATGATATTTTAGTCATAAAAGGAATTTTATATCTAAATATGATTTCAGGGATAAATTTTATAAACCATATATTTCTTGGGTACCTAAAGGTATGTATTTTTATTCATGTATCCATTCTTTATACCAAGGTAATATGTATTTTATTATCCTTGGGTTCATACTTAATGTCATTGTAATTTTATCCTTAGAATGTTATAATGAGAATTAGAATATTTTGTATTTCATTTTTTCTAAGCATGAATACCTTATATCATTTTGAAATTCTACCATTTACTTTAACATTTAACTTTTGTTTTGGTTATTAAATGTGAGTAAAATTGTGTTTATATGTCATGATCTTGAATTTTCATTTTCACATAGCCGGTGAATATTTTATTATAGTTTTAAATTCAGGTTTACTATTATATTATATCATTTGGTTAGTTCTAAAAAAATTGAACATATTATAACATATTTTATGGATCCATGTGATAATAAAGTATGTTTTTTGATCAGTATTCATTGATGGAATTAAATTTTTACATGAACTTCTTTAATAGTTTCATTTTTAAAAGTGTGTATCAATTTAGAGAGAGATAATCTTTTTTATTAATTCTCAATTCATCTTGGATATTTTAGTTATTGAAACTTTTTATACATATTTTTATATGTATAGTTTTTAAAAAAATAAGTAAAATTTAAATAAAAAATATATGTAGATTCATTTTTGAATTCTTAAAATAAACATGAATAGGTTTAATAATTTATAAAAAAAGGAAACATAAATTAATGGGTAAGAAACACTTGTTTTTTATTTTAAAATTTATTTCCTTCTTCTAAAATATTTAAATGTTCTATTTATTGGTTCTGGACTCAACAGAAGCATGCGATGGTAGGAGATACAGTAAAATTTATTTTAAAAATCATTTCTTGAATCAAAGAGTGAGGATATTTAACATAAAATTTATAATTAATTTATTTAATATTTTATGAAATAAATACATGGTCATGGGAAAATTCTTTATTGATGAATGTTGATCATCCGAAAATACCATTTCAGATTACCTTTGTTGCATTATGATTATCCAAGGATAGAATTACTCTAGAAATGATCTACACATGCTCCTATGATCTTCGAACAACACCACTCAATATCTAGGAGCTAGCGTAATGAGTCAAATGTATTGTGTTGTTCGTTCTTGATCTCTCTTTTTTTTGGTATTGAAAAAACATCTCTTTGTCTTCTCATTCTTGAGAGGGAGAGAGAAGGGGGAGTTGAGAGAAAATTCCTCACATGTAACAATTCTCTATTCTAAATTTTTGGATTCTCTACACAATAGACATATTATTCTATCTATAGAGTTAGGATTTAGGTTAAAATATTATTTAATTTCATTTCAGCCATTAAATAACATTTTTACATTTAATAAACCCCATTCCACATAATAATATATTTTTTTCATGCACAAAATTGCACAATAAAAAAATATTATTTAACCGGAATGTTAATTAATATTTTTCACCAAAAATGGTCTTGGTCTATTTGAACTACTCTTTCATTTATTGAATGCTCGAATAAATTTTTTATTCATAAATAAATATTTCATTCTTATACCAAAAAAGAAATATTTATTAAATATTCAATAAAATAAATAAATATTATTTTATTCACATATCGGTGAATACATATTTATTTAATTTATACGATCAATATTACTTGAATAAAAATATTCCATGAACTTGAAAATAAGTTTATTTCATTAATTAAAATCAAATTTAATTTAGTCAAGATCAATAAAAACACTTATTGTGTGACCCTCTAGGATTATTTCTCATTATAATTAGTGGTTTTTCCTAAATTCCAAGATTACCATCTAGTAATGGGTAATGGAACCCAATAGAAAGAAATTAATTTTTCAACATTGAAAACCACATATGAATGCTCACTGTGTAATATAATCCTGTTATCATACTATTTGAAAAATTAGGATGCACATCTGTATCACAAACCAATATGTTCAATATGTATTTCTTTGACTATTTTAAATAAACATATCATTACACCATGGCCATGTAATTTTAATGTGATGGTTATATTCCAATAAAAAGGTTTGAGATATTAGATTCCATAAATAAGAAAGTAACAAATCCTTCCTTGACTTATCCATTAATTACATGTCAATCATGACGCACCCGATGTACCCTAATTTCCTTCAACATATGGTGTGATAGTTTTGGTTAGTAAATATAAGTGTGTGAGTCATGAAATACATTAATGATAATCATAAAGTCTAATGATTCTTACACACACTCATAGAAAGAAAAATACAATGAAACCAAAACATGAGAAATTCCTAATTGCGGGTCTGTTCTCAAAATCTCTCGTCTTGGAGATTATAAATTATGAAATTCATGAGAAGAAGCCTCATACACTTTTGAGCACTCACACCTGGTTATCTAAATACTATGTCCCATTATAGTACATTATCCAACCAAATAACCAAATTAATAATATTTACATATCACTTAAAGGTTCTCATCATAGTGGGGAACTACTATGACCTTATTAATGCAAAAAATACTCAAGAAAATTCTTACAATTAATCCCTACATAAATAATGAACAATATATAATAATACATTAATTTAATATTAAATTAATCTAATATACATGTAATAAAAGTACAATAAGTTGGTCCTAGGACACCAACTCTAACAAACTCCCACTTGGACTAGAGCCAACTTCCTATGACTTTCAGTCCTCTAGACATAACATGATAATAATGTTTTTACTGAGTCAAAGGCTTTAGTTAAGGCATCCACCAAATTTTATTCTGTGTAAATACTTCTCACAACAACCTCACCACTCTTAGAAAAATCCCTCAAGATACGATGCTTTAAAGTACGCGATTCTTTAAATAATGTGACCTTGGATATTTTTCAAGATTTGTAACTATAGTTGTATCACAATACAATGTGATATGATCTTTACTATTAGGTTCCACATAAAACTCTTGTAAAATGTCGTGCATCCTTATTTTTTCCTTATCTACCTCATAAAACTTAATATATTCAAACTCTATGGTATAATCTGTAACCATAGACTACTTTGAGCTCTTCCAACTCACAACACCTCCAATCAAAGTGAAGATGTATCCTGTTTGTGACTTCATGTCATCTTGATCAGTTTGAAAACTAGTACCTATATATCCTTTGATGACTAGTTCCCCATATCCTCTATAGACCAGGAACATATATTTAGTTCACCTCAGATAATTAAGGATAGTCTTTATAGACATCCAATGGAAATCACCTGGATCATCTTGATATCTATCTACCACGCTCATTGTGTGGGAAAAATCTAAACTAGTTCATAGCATATCATACATGACTTACCCAATCAATGACACATATGGAATCCATTCCATTCCATTTATTTCCTCATGTGTTTAAGGAAACATTTTCCAAGAAAGATGAATGCCATGTGACACTATAAAAAAAATCCCCTCATGGATTTTTTCATAATGAATCTATTTAGTATCTTATCAATGTATGTACTTTGACATAGTCCAAATATTCTCTTAGATTTATCAGGATGGATCTTGATCTCTAGAATATATGATTCTTCTACCAAGCCCTTCATGAAGAATCATTTATTCAACCACATCTTAATAGACTGTAAGACTATTTTTTTGTTTCCTATGAGTAATATGTCATCAACATATACTATTAATAAAATTAATTCACTCCCACTAATTTTTTTACAAAAAAGTATCACACTAATTCTTTAGGAAAAATCATTCTATTATAGCTTCATCAAAATGAATGTTCCATGACCGAGATGCTTTATTTAATTCATAAATGAATTTAACCATTTTTATATCTTATTATCATCCTTTAGAGTCACAAAACCTTTGATTTTTGTCATATATAAATCTTTATGAAGGCTCCCATTAAGGAAGGTTATTTTTTCATCAATTTTCCAAATATCATAGTCATGGTAAGTCATAATGTGATGTTGAATTCTGATGGATTTCATTATTGAAACTAGTGAAAAGGTTTCATCGTATTCAATTTCTTAATGCTTTTAAAACCATTTTGTAACCATTCATGCCTTATATGTATTTAATTGTCCTTTCATGACCTGTTTCTTATTGAATACCCATTTTCAACCAACAGGCTTTACATCTACTATAGGATCTATAAAAATACAAACTTAGTTTTGGTATATGGGATCCATTTCAGAATTCATGGATTCTTTCCACTTGGAAACATCTATTCCACTTACTTCTTCCTTGTAGGTTAGAGGACCATTATTACCAACTAATAATGAGTCATCATTCACAATGACTAAAAAACCATAAAATTATAGTTCTCTAATCTCTCTTTTACTCATACAAAGTACTTGTGTCTTCAGAATAGTTTCTTCTTCCATAGGTATTTGTGGAATCTATTAATATACCAACTCTTTTGTACCTTTAGCCTCAAATTAATCAAAGTATATATCTCTCCCACTATCTATTTTAGAAATTTTATCTCTCTCAAAGAATATGGTGTGACTTTCCACTATAACCCTTTTGTATGAGGGTTTGTATAGGAAATATCCTCTTTTTTCCTTGGGGTATTCTATAATAGTACACTTTTTTCTATGGGGAGAAAGTTTATTACCTGAATATGACTTAACAAATTCTTTTCTTCCACACACATGTAAATTCAATAGCATGGATTTTATTCCACACTAAAATTCATTTTGGAATACCATTTATCAATTTATTTGGTATATAGTTTAGTATATGTGTTGTTGTTTGTAACGTGTATCCCCAAAAGGATAATATAATACTCACATGAATCATAATTGATCTTACTATGTCCAATAAGGTGTAGTTCCTCTTTTCTCTTACAACTTTCCACCGAGGTGTATAATGAGGAGTGCGTTGGGATAACATCCCAAAATCTAAGAAGCAATCAATGAAGTATTGACTAATATATTCTTCACCATGGTCTAAGTATAGTTTCTTAATATTTATACCAATATTCTTCTCAACTTCATTCTTGTATTCCATGAATTTATCAAAATGATCTAACTTATACCTAATAATGTAGACATATCCATATCTATTAAAATCATTAGTAAAAGTTATTATCTATGATTACTCACCCCTTGGTTTAATAGGAAATGGATTATACACATCTTCATAAACTAATTAAAGAAACTATTTAGCCCATTTACCTTTCCCATTAAATTGGAATTTGGCCATTTTTCCTTGTAAACACGTGTGACATTCACAAAGTGGTTTTAGTTCAAAATAATCTAAATATCCATCTTGATGTAATTTAGTAAATATTTTTTTGATTACATGGCCTAGATAGTGATTCTAGATTTGGGTTTGGTATGATTCATGTGACTTAACTTCATTATTAATTATCATTACTTGGTTTATGTAATATAATACATAAAGAGAATTACCTAAATGTGTCTTACCATAAAAATGATATCTTTGTAAAAGAAGTAAAATTTATTTCAAAATTTGAAGAAAAAATTCATCCATATAAAGACTGGACACATATATAATGTTTTTTGTAACAAATGAAACATAATAAGAACCTATAAAACCAAGATTATCCCAGTCAAAAAAGTGAGGTGATAGTCCCTGATAGCTAAAACAACAAGTTTAGCTCTGTTGGCTTCTCGTAGATCTTCCTCCCATCAATCAATATTTCAGAATCTACTGCATTCATGTATTTGAATAAATATGTGATCACAAAAAGCTATATCTAATACATAATTTATAGAAATAAATAAATTTCACTCAATAACAAATGAACCTGAAGAATCCCCATGATTATTTTGATGGGTGCAATTTTTTTCAAGTGGCCCTTCTTTCCATGTGCAAAAGAGACTTCATCATATTCCATTATTTTCCATTTGATCATACTTTTCTTGGAAGGGAGTATTTAAGATTTGGGCTTAAATGTATTTTATTTACCTTTACATTTTTTTACCATAAGGATGAAAGGATTTTTGTGCTTTGTATCCTTATCTACTTGGAAAAGAAGATTTATAAGGTCTTTTAGAGACTTCTCAATGTTGTTCACATTAAAATTCAAAATAAATATTGAGAAGCTCTGAGGGAGTGATTCCATAATGAGATTGATGCCAGGGATTTTAGACCATAGAACTTCTAGGTTTTTGATGTAGACGATGATTTTGACTACATGAGGCCCAACTGGGGAACCATCTCCAATATTTCTCTGAAAGTGCAACTTGGAAATCTAAAACCTTTCCTATATATATATATATATATATATATATTTCCTAGTAAATACTATGGAGGTTATCAAGCCTGTTATACTCATCAATGTTTTTGTGATACTTCATGGGTTTACTAGATATTGATGAAATCATCAAACATTGAATGTCGACTGCAACACTCAAATGTATTTCTTAGATAGGGAACTCTTCATCACTCACCTTTTTAAGAGTTGGATTAGGAATTGAGGATTCTATCACATAAGATTTATATTCATGGCATAGAACAACCTGAAGGTGTTTGTACCATTCCTGGAAGTTACTACCAGGTAAAAGGTTGTATTTTTTCAATATTTATCATAGTGATAATATGAATGAGGATATTTCCATGTTATTATACATTTGAAAAGATCATATTATTAGTAATTTTCTTGATTAAAAATTATTTGAGAAATAATAAATTAATTGATTTTATTAAATCTCATACTATTTTTTCAAGTCCCATTAGCCCTCACAATTGAACTTGGAATGTCTAGCTGGTTTAACATTTTAGTGTCAAGGATTTATATTCCCCTTCACATAACTCCAACAAGGGTTGTTCAAGATACTTGAAGTTAATTAGGTAGGAAAGTATTCACCAACTATTGGCTTGTAGATCCTTGGTCCACTGATTAGATTCCCCTATCCTGAAATCCTGAGTTGTATTTACTAAGAACATGCCTCCAAATTACACCAAGTCTATGAAGGGACACTCCCCTTGATGTAAAATGGTTAAGTCAACCCAATAACTTCATAAGAACTCCCATTATAAAAGTAATTTTCCTAATAAGGGTTGGTCAAATAATTAGTTTTATTGAGTTTTGTTCCTTATCAAGTAACAGAAGGCTTAGTCTGACTTAATATTAGGTTGAGGTATTTTAATTAATTATGCATAAATTTTATTTTTTTATCCTTTAAATGTCTTGTAAATATTAAGTAGATTTTACTTAATTAATTAATCATGTTTGATAAAAAATATATGCATAATTAATTTATTTAATTTATTATGCATAAATTTTATCTTGTTTTATCCTTTATAATTATTTTTAATATTAAGTGGATGCTACTTAATTAATTAACTATATTGGATAAAAAATTTATGCATAATACATTTATATACATTCTATATTTTCAAATTAATTCATTTATTTTTGTGGCCACGACATTGTATCCATAAAAAAAATTATTGCATAGATATAAATAAATAAATAATTAAATGTTATGTTCATGAGATTTATCTAATGGTTAATTTAATGAGCATACATTAAATCAACCTATGACCTAGGGAAAATAAATACTTTTTCATGTCTTGGTAAGATTTGTAGCATTCCACCTGTGTATCGCATGTGTAGGTATCAAAATGGTTCCATCTTGAACCACTTCAATACACCTTGAGATACACTATTAATTACATGTTTTTTTATGAATCACATGTAGGTGAGGGGATGAGGTGATTTTTTTAAGGGGCATTACATAAATATCCATGTACACACATTTCATACATAATAATGGAGAGTGGGATGACATGTAGAAGATCATATTTAATTTAATAATAAATAATTTCAAACTCATGAAATAAATTAAATTAAAACATCCAACGCATACATAGATCCTGGTCAAGCTCATGAATGATCATACATGTAATTAATACACATAAGTAATTGGATAACATCCATTTATTTGTTTAATCTTTATTATTTAATATGAGCGTACTTTTATTAATTAATCAATAAATCAATTAATTCACTAATTCTTTTTCAACTTAATGATAATCTAAACTTAACTGTAGATACCCATCATTTATGGAATTCATGAAAAATAAATGGAAGAACAAATAATGAAATATTTATTATAATAAATTAATTAAGTATTTAAAAATATTTAAAACCATTATTAAATTTTCAAACACACGATAGGTTCCAATCAATAAATTAAGGTTTTAATGCAGTAATTTTTAATTTAATGTAATTTAACTATTCCATTAATTCAGAGACTACACAATATGTACAGTACAACTACACATTGTGTACCTCCATTTTCATGTATCGAAGTCACATGCCTGGGGATTCAGTGTGTTAACTCGGCTGGATTACACAACATGTACATGCTAGAAACATGCCATGTATCCTCTTTTTGTGTTCCAGATTAGCCTGTTCAACATGCGGTATGTAATAAATGCACCATGTAAAATTAACTACTTGGCGCATCCATGTACAATGTGAATGGGTACACGACGTGTGATCCTAGTACACACTGTGTAACCCAGTTTTACTATCCAAATATTTGGAACTTCTCGATGGCATCTCCACTTATTATTCATTTGTTCTTAAACCTTTAAGAAAATGAAACAATGAATGAACATGATTAATATTTAAATAACATGTTAATTCAAATCAGATTATATAGTTAATAACATGAAATTAATTTCTAACAAAAATTGCACATATATCAAAAATAAAATAAATAATTATAATTATAAACGTGACCCCTTTAATATCACTTGTTGGTTCTAGGAGAAGAAGAAGCATACAGTGGTGGGCGATGTATTAAAATTTATTTTAGTAATTGTTTCCGGAAACCAAGAGTGAGGATCTTTCATGTAAAATATATAATTAATCTATTTAATATTTTATGAAATAAATACATGGGAATAGAAAATTTCTTCATTGGTGAATGTTTATAATATGAAAATACCCTTTCAGATTACCTTCGTTACACTATGAGGAACCAAGGATAGAATCCCTCTAGTAGTGATCCACACATTCTCCTATGATCCCCAAGAAATACCACTCGATCTCCAGGTGCTAGAGCGGTGATTTGAATTTCTTGAATTGTTCATTCTCGATTTATCATTATACACTCTTGAAGAAATCTCTCTTGAAGTCTTCATTATTTAGAGGGAGAGAGAATGAGTAGTTGGGAGAAAATTCATTATGCACAATAATTCTCTTTTATCAATTTTTGGATGCTTTATACAATAGAAAAATTCATCTATTTATAGATTTGGTATTTAGGTTAAAATATTATTTAATTTCTTGTCAGACATTAAATAAAATTTATTACCTTTAATAAACCCCATGCCACATAATAATAATAATAATATTATTATTATATTATGGTGCGAACCAAGCTACATAATAAAAAATATTATTAAACCTGCTTGTTAATTAATATTTTCACCAGACACAGTCTTGGTCATTCAAACTCCTCTTACATTTACTGAACACCTGAATAAAAATTTAATTCATAAATAAATATTTCATTTTGATGCACATATGTGCATATAGAATTTCCATTATTTTAAGAATATTGAAAGGTTTTTTTGGATCAATTTTCATATATTTACAACCTAGACATGTCTTTATAGGTTGGATTTAATCATAAAAGTAAGGTCAAAGAATATTTGGCATGAATCGGGAAATTCATATGGAAATTGAAAGATTTTGGACCCCTTTTTAATGATGCACGGTTACTACCGAGACACCCAAACCATTCACCACAACCTTGATAACCGTGTGCACCCAAGAACCTCAATACATAACCATTTTTACGCTCTCTACAAGGTTTTCCAAACCATAAAGATCCTCTAAGAAACCATGTGGGGTGCGCTTGTAAGGAGGCATTGGATTTTCTCATGGTATCTGCATGGTTAAAAAAACCTTTTAACCATACCATCAAACCATGTGCCTAAAATCTTCAAGAAAGATTCTTACGCATGTTTTTTTCATGGTTAAACTAATTGTGCTTATAAACCATGAAAAGGTCAACAATCATCCACCCACATTCTACCTACCATCCTAACCACAATTTGACCCTGAATTTGGACCCCTAATCACCTGTTGACACTAGGGGGAAAACAATTAATGAGTCCTAGATTATTTTGGAGGGGCATCATCATCCAAGGAGCATTAATATTGGAAAGGTAGGAGCTTAAAACTCATTATATGCATTTTTTAAGATTATTCACTTTTGGTTTTTTGAAATTTTTCCTTTCTTTCTCTGTATTAATGAATTCCATATGTGATAAGAGATTTTTTGTCAACATTTATTCTATTATTAGCTAATTAATTTTTTGTATTGGGGATGTGTACAATGAAGATTCATTGGTAACAAATTTTACTTGTTGTGTTTGTGTTCATTCATTTTATCTCTCATAATTATCATGCATCTCCATTATTTATCTTACTATAACTTTGTATCGGATCAAGAACGAAGGATCTATGGATCTCTAGAAGAATTATGACCAGTAATTACATGAACATTAGGTGAACCCATTATCATAAGTTTTTTTTAGGAATGTTACTAAAAACCAATTCTCAGACCAAGAAGTTTATTTCTATTTACCTAATCATAAATCACTAAATCAAAGGAGTTCTATTACAGTTGAATCCTATAGATGTGATTTATTATTAACAACACAATATAATAAGCTAATTTATCTTCAACAATATTAATAACCATACATGGCCCTGATTCATTTCTTATATTTATTGTTAAAAAAAATTCAGTACCTTCTTTTTTTATTAAAACTTAACGAATTTGGAAAGTGAATCACTCAACCATAAAAAAAACATTCATAAACCTCAAATATCGACTCTAAATTCATCAAAAATTCAATTAATTAATCTCGATTCAATGTACAAAACACTTTAAAACTCTCTTTGGATCAACCCAATACTTACTCTATACTAGTAATGAGAGTGGGTATTTAAATTTGAGTTTCCAAAAGTAACACTTCAGCTAGAATGACACAAAATCATGGCGCAGTTTCTGGGGAGAAATTAGATGGTGTTTTTTAAAATTGTCTTTGTATTAATTAAGTGAAAACAAAAATCCTAAATTGAAAAAAATTATATTCTTAACCCCATTTCTATTATTAGTTATTTTTGAATTTCCTTTTTACACTTAGTGTGTTGTTTGGTGTTGTGTAGGACCATAGGTGCATGATCCATTGGGTTACTCATTCCAAGAGCATCGAGTCAAAGGAAATGCTCTTTTTTGACCTAGAAATTGAATGAACAATATCAAGGAGACATTGATCACTTATGGGAGAACACAAATAGAACCCCCCCATAGAAAAAATGGAAGAGGAAGAACCAGTTTTTTTTCATGGATCTGGACATCAGTTTTCACATGATGGGAATCAGAACTAACAGCTCACTACTGATGGTGAACCGAATCGGCATCCACTTGACAACTTTACGGAGTACGTGCTATGGAACCATCAAAGTCCACTGGCTCAATTTCTATTGAGATATTTCCAAAAGCAACCAAAATAGTATCGTACACTAGAAAAGATACCATATATACCTCTAAATCAATTTCCATACTTTTCATAGGAGTAGAAATATGTGCCACAACCTCCTTAAGAATAGCTTCCTCCACTCCATAAACTTATGGAGTATGGGTTTCCATTAATCCATAGAGAAGATATGGACATTATTAGACCACTGGTGTAGGCCCAAAATTTTGAAATAAATCCATAAATTATAAAACTCATCCATAATACGGTTCAATTTGGGGGTTTTCAGAATGAGGACCCTAATGACCATCTCTAAAATTTTCTAGAGATATGTGACACATTCTATTACCATGGAGTGTCGGAGGATTTTATTAGGCTCCATTTATTTATATTATAATTAAGGTAAAAGGAAAAGGATTAGGTCAAATGACTACCTCAATGTTCTATCCTTATATGGGAGGCATTGGTCTAAGCATTTTTCCCAAATTCTTTCCCCCTCCAAAATGGTGATTTTATATAATGAGATTCATAACTTCCAGCAGCAGAATTAAGAATCATTGTGTGAATCATGGGAGAATTTCAAGAAGATTCTAATGAAATTATTTCATCATGGACTCCAAATATGGATATAACTTAAAATCCTCTATGGGGGTATTACAACAAACACCAAATATGTAGCGGATGTGGCTTCTGAAGAAACCGTCATGAAAAAATATCCTGAAGAACTATTTGACCTTTTGAAATATATGTTAGAAAATAGATTCCAATGGAATTGTGATTGGGGAAATTATAAGAGATGTATGCATAATTTTAATGCCACATTGATTTTTTTCTTCTCAACTTGATTCCATGTCAAAGAAGATTGATGCATTGAATTTCAAAACAACATCACAGGTTTAAGAAGTAAACCATCCAACTTGCAGCAAATGTAATGATAACCTCATCATGGGTGAATATCTGAGGTTAAGTGGAAGAACCTTAAAAACTAAAGTGAGTTATTTATATTAGAACCAATTACCAAATATGTTCCCTCAATATTAGAACCCTACATGTAAAGACAATTAAAATAAGTGTTGGGGATAACAGTAAAAATATCCTCAACCGCAAACCCAAAAGCCATCCAGTTATGGACCTCACCAATACTAATATCCAGATTCCAGAAAACAACATGTAAATAAATATAGACAAGTATTATATAAAAAAAATGGTATTAAAACCCTCGTTTGTCACAGCCTCCTCGACAACCACAAAAACAATAATTTTTTCAGCCACAACCTCAACAAGAACAACCGTCAAAGTTAGAATAGATGATGTACAAATTCATCACCAATATTGAAACCAAATTTGAAAATCAATAATCATATATTCAAAGCCTTAAAATTCATTTTCAATATCTAGACAATAAACTCTCTATGAGACAACCTAGCACACTTATAGGAAACACAGAAAACCCCACTGGAGGAGGTCAATGAAATAACCCTGATAAGTGGGAAGGAACTACCTCATCAAGTGATCGTAAATCAAGGAGGAGGTGAAGTTGAAAATAATTATAAATATACACCCTATTTGAAAAAAAATATGAAACAGAGGAGTTTTTATACAAAAAAAATACTTTAAAAGGTAAGGGGTCCATGTATGATAAAGAAAAGGGGGCAGTCAAGCCCTATGAACCCACCTTTCCATTTAAAAAACATATGAAGGAAAGGAAATTAGACCACTAGTTTGAAATATTTGTGGATGTTTTCATGAAACTACACATTAATAGTCCCTTTATAAATGAATTCACTAAATGAACACATACACAAATTTCATGAAGGAAATTCTATCGAATAAAAGAATGATAGAGCATTTGGGTACCATCACTCTCAATAAGGAGTGCTCCATAATGGTTCAACATTCGATTCCTCCAAAGCTTCAAGATCCTAGGAGCTTCTATAATTTGTATACAATCAGATCTTATGATTTTGGGAAATAAATTTATGACTTTGGGGATAGTGTGAATTTAATTCATTTTTGTGTTTTCAAGAAGTTGGAAATAAAAAAACTGAAGCCTACTCATGTAGCACTACAATTGGATTATTGCTTGATCAAATAAACAAAAGGGAAACTTGAATATGTGTTGGTGAAGATAATGACATTAATTCTCCTAAAAAATTTCATTATACTTTACTTGGGGGAAGATGCAGAAGTACCTTTGATTTTGGGGAGACCCTTACTAGATATGAGTAATGTTTTAATTGATGTTCATCAAGGTGAATTAATATTCTAAGTGGGGGATGAAAGAGTGTCCTATAATGTTCTTAAATATTTCAAACAATTTTAATTTGTGGAAAGTGAGGACTGTTTCACCTTAACCATAGTTGAAGATCATGTTGACTGTGTATTAATTGACATGGGCATGTTTTCTTCTATCGATGAGATAGATTCAGTGGACATCCATCGCAAAAATTAATACAAATAGTTGCAGTATATTTCATACTAGGGTGGTCATTATTGTAAGTGAGTAGTAATTATAAATATTTTGGAAAGAGAAGAGGTAGAAATTATCATTCATTTGGTTCTTAAGGCATCACAATTGGAAATGAATTTTCTTCCATCATCTTTGAAGTATGGGTATTTGGGAAATAAGGACACACTTCCTATTATTCACAATGATTCCATCACATAAGAGAAAGAGGATAAACTTTTTTAGGTTCTAAGAAGAGGGAAAAAATCTATTATTTGGATGGTGGTTGGTCTTAAGAGAATCAGCCCAATCATTTGTACCCACAAGGTACTCTTGAAGAAAGAGATAAACCATTTCAATAACCATATACAAGGTTAAAAAAGGTAAGTGATCAAAATGTACGATGCTAGAATTATATAAACAATTTCTGACAATCTATGGGTTAACCCCTCGATTTTGGTACTCAAAAGGGGGTATCAATATGATTTTAAATGAGAAAAATGAGTTGATCCTGACTCGAATAGTTATGGGATGAAGGGTATGCATCAATTACAGAATGATAAATGAAACCACATGGAAGGACCACTTACCACTCCCATTCATGGATCATATGTTGGAGTGTTTTGAGGGGCATGAATTCTAATACTTTTTAGATGGTTATACTATATATAACCAAATATCTATTTCCCATTAAGATCAGGAGAAGAGAACCTTCACATGCCTATACATAACATTTTCCTACTTTCATATGTCATTTGGTATGTGCAATGCTCCAGCCACCTTCCAACAATTTATGTTATCTATTTTACATGATATGGTGGAGAAAATTATATAATTTTTCATGTATTACTTCTATGTCTATGGGAACTAATTTTATATATTCTTAAAACACTTGGAAATCATACTAGAATGGTTCAAGTAAAAAAATATAGTTTTTGAATTGGGAAAATGCCATTTTATAATGAAAAATGGTATTTTATTAGGCCAAAGGATCTCCAAGAAAGTAATTGAAGTGGATCCCTCAAAGATATATGTGATAGAAAATCTTCCCATTCCCACTTATATCCATGAAATACAGATATTTCTTGAGAGTGTAGGATTTTATTGATAATTAGTTCATGATTTTTCTAAGATAGCTCAACCATTTACTGATATTCTTTTGAAGGATGCTATATTTGAATTCAATAAATCCTATGTTGGGGAATTTCAAAATTTGAAATAGATATTGGTGGAATCTATGATTATTATTGCTCCAAATTGGGATGATTAGTTTTAAATCATGTGTGATTCTAGTGATTATATAGTGGTGGAAGTTCTTGGGAAGTGTCTTGATCAAATATTCCATCCAATTTACTTTGCCATCCGTTCCTTGAATGAATATCAAATCAAGTACACCACCACATAAAAAAAAATTGGCGGTGGTTTTTGGTTTTGATAGATTTTGATCATACTTGGTGCTGTCAAAAGTCATTATCTATATTGATCATGCAACACTCAAGTACCTGTTAAAAAGGAATGATGTAAATCCATGGTTGATTAATTGGGTGCTTATTCTCCAAGAGTTTGATTTGGAGATTTTTGATAAAAATGGGAGTGATAAATTTATTACTGATCATCTCCCCTACTTATAATTACCTCACTTAGAAAAAGAATAAGATAGAGAGATCAAAAAATATTTTCTATATGAGAATATATTTTCTGTAGCTATTTTACCTCATCCATGGTTTGCTAATATGGATAATTATTTGGTTACGAGAGTGATCCACCCTGACCTCTCTTACCATCATAGATAACATTTTCTATTAGAGTTAAAGAAGTATTTTTGTGAGGATCCACTATTATTCTGATCAAGTGGAGATGGAATAATTCTCCAATGTGTGCTTGAGGTTGAAATCAATGGTGTTATTGAAATTTTCCACTCATCTCCCACTATAGGGAATCACAATTTGGACCTCATAGTAGCTAAAATTTCACAATCCATATTTTTCTTGAAAATAATGCATAAGGATGCCTAAAACTTCATGAAGTGGTGTGATAAGTGCTAGAAGACAAGTAATATTGGGCATATAGGTGAGATTATTTAACACACCATCCTTGAATTTGAATTCTTTGATGTGTGGGGAATTAATTTCATGGGGCCATTTCCATCGTCATTCGGTAACACATACATTCTAGTATGTGTGGATTATGTTTCTAAATGGGTGGAAGCTATTCCCATAGCACAAAACAAGGAAAATTTTGTCATCAATTTTATAAAGAAGCACATATTTAGTTGGTTTGGTGTTCCCTAAGTCCTCATCATAGATTGGGGGACACATTTGGACAATGTAATGATGAGAAATGTTCTATTGAAATGTGGGTTAAAGTAAAATACAGGGACACCATACCACACCCAATCTATTGAACAAGTGGAAGTATCCAACCATGAACTTAAACAAATCTTAGAAAATAAAGTGGGAGCATCAAGATAGGATTGGTCTAAAAAGATATAAATTGCTCGATGGGCCTATCAAACCAATTTCAAAAACCCTTTGGGAATGTCCCCATTCTAGTTGGTCTATGAAAATCCTTTTCACTTACCTATAGAACTCAAGCATAAGGAATATTGGGTTTTCAAATATTTGAACTATGATTTTAAGTCTATCTAAGAAAAATGGAAATTCCAACTGTCTGAGCTTGATGAGATCCGGAAGAAATCTTATGAAAATTCCAAGCTTTACAAGGAGAAAACGAAGGCGGTTCTTAACCACATAATTTCTCAGAAATCCTTATATCCTGGAAAATAGGTATTATTATTAAACTCATGGTTGGGATTTTTTCCAAGTAATCTAAAGTCCATATGGTTATGAAAATTCATGGTAATCATGATTTTCCACTATGGTGTGGTGAAAATTGTTGGCGAAGATAGAAATAAGTTCAAGGTGAATGGAAAACATATTAAACCATAATTTAAAATGAATTAAATGGTGGGAGTGGTTTGCAACATGAAATTTAGGAAATCAATATGCCCAAGAATTTTGAGTTTGAGAAAATAAACATAACTCTAGATAGGGGGTAACCCAGCATTCCAAAAATTTATCAAAACATTTGTTTGTTTTTGTGATGCTTAGGGGAGAATGTTAGTGTGTTATTAAATTTTTGTGTGATTTAGTTATAGTATTCATGAAAATTGATAGTTTTATCATTGAGTATTTTTTATTCTCTCCTTATACTTCTCATGGAAATATAAAATCATATTTTCAGCTAATTAGTAACCAAATATATTAGTTTTTAAAGGATTATATTTCATTCTAGTTGGGGAGAATCTAAAAATTTTCAATAGAAGCATACACATGGTTAAAAAAATGTGTGCCTTAACCATCCAAAATAGAGACCTCATTATAGAGGTAGGTACATGGGTTTTGTATAGGTAACTATCATGTCAAATTAAATCGTGTGGTAAGGGCACCACATTCTAGTGGTTATACGCACGGTTGCCACAAAGCTTAGTAAACCGTGTAAAGTAATCATCCACCATTTTAAATGACAAAATTTAACAACTTTAAATAATTAATACCCCAATTTTAACACCCCCAAATAGTCCCAACCCCCTCTCCCATTCATATGTATCCCTTAGACTCTTCATCTCCTTCAAACCTCAAGCTCCCTTATTTGTTATTCCACCAGATCTAAATCCAAGGTAAGTTAATCATCTTTCTCTTTTTCTTATCTCACTCCTTATCCTTATTTACTTCTATTTACTTTCTCTTACTTCCTTAGGATTAGGGTATCCACATGTTTTCTCCCACCACCTTTTAAATTTATATTTTGTTTTAAGTTTTCTTCACCCTTTCACAAACTAGTTTTCCAAAAACCCTAATTTTTCTTGCCTCTTTTCTTATATTTTAAAGTTGAAATGGGTTATTTAGGATTTTAATAATAAAAAATCAAATAAATATATCATGATTTTCATATTTTCAATTGATATGATTTGTATTGCACTGCCTACAGGGCATACAACCCAATCTCCATGGAATCTTCAAAATGTTCTCATGCTTTTGGATCTACCGACCTCCTCGGTACCAACATTAAATTCAGAAATAAATAGGATATTAAGTATTATTGAGTGATAATAACTCACAAGTTCAACACACACTACAACATTTCACCACAACATCTTGAGGCCTTGGGAGTTTCTGATGATATAGAGGCTGATTTCCTAGGGGCACCATACCGAGGTACTTTTTGTTCACCAACCAACTTATAAGAAAAAAGTGATAGATTTCACTACCACCTTTTGGTTATATGACTAATATATAGTTGACGAGCATTGGTAATTGGTAGTGGATATAGGTGATGTCACATTCTTCCTTATACACTGTCACTATTGTTTTTGATTGGGATAATTTTCTACATTTTCAAGACTTTATCATCAATTCTATGTTCAGATCATTGAGTATTCTTAGGTAGCCTGAGATTGGGACCCTATCATCACTAAAGAATTTTGGGCCACAATTTCCCAGCCTAAACCACACTATTTCATGCAAACTTACAAGACCTCTTAGCTCCTAAACCCCACCCTTTGACTTCTCCACTAGATCATGACCGCCTGTTTCACTTCTTGTCTGGAAAGTGAGGGAAATGTTATCTTAAAGGAATTATTCATTTTTTTAATCCATGATTACTAGATAACCCATCAATATTTCCTTCATCTTTATCCAGTACCTCCAGCATATGTTCACCAAACCCAAGGGAGACATTTTCGGCAGATCCTATATCACTCTCTTCACTAAGCAACCTGAGATTCAATTTGATGTTACTAACTTCATTAAATTACCTTTGACCCTCCCATTCAATCTCAATATGGTATGTTACATCAATATGATGGAATTTTAGGTCCAACATTATCAATTTTAAGGTCAATAAGAGGATTCCCAGGATGAGAACTATCTAACCTCCACCCCACCCACTGCCACCCACAACTCCTCCCCACATGATGAGGACTACAGACCTACCAATCCCACCATCTCTATTTATCCACCACCCTTTTCTTCCTATTCCACTTACCCAAAACTTTAGGGAACCCCATTTTATGACCTGGATCTCCAATACAAGTAGGATCAATATTTATATACATTGTTTGAATAGAAGGTTGAGGCCACTTGGAAAAAAATGGTAGGCATTAGCACACATGATCTCTCTTCCCCCAACCTCTACCATCCCTTTCCATGTCATCCTCCTTCCCACTACTTGTATGGGGATGCCTCCTCTCACTCAAATCCTAACTAGGAAGCCTCTCCACCAGTGAATCCACTAACAACACCTCATACTAAAGGAATGGAAATCAATCTATCCCTAATATATTCCTCATGGGCCAAGGCAGCCCACACCTAGTCCTGATATGCATTTAGAGTTGATCCCTCTATAGGCTGGCACTAATTTACTTTTATATTAATATGTTTTTCCAACTTCCTCTTCTTTTTGAATATTTTGAACTTTCCTAATTAGGTGGATGTTTTCCTTGTGTGGTGTGATTGTGTGCTTATTTTTCATTCCAATTTCTTATATTGTGATATTATTTCTTCACCTTTTCTAGTTTCATTTTCAATATAGCAGGTGGATATATATTTTCAGCATGAAGACACTCTTCCATCTAGAAAGATATCGCACAAAACCCATTGAACTTTCTTCGATCGTTTTTTCAGGGGAGCTTTTCTATTCTAAATTCCATTTTATTCCTTTCATTGTTTCTCCCTACCCTTTAATGAAATTTATCTACCCACCCTTCTCCACTTTACCATGTTCATGGGGGACTGTGCTTAGTTTTACATGTAGGGGAGGGCACCCACTTTTGGTACCCCATTTTCTCAATGCATTGACATTACCTAGGATGATATATTTTCTTAGGGGACATATAAAGGGTTCTTATAGATGTCACACATTTATATCAACTAGATAGAAATTTATTTTAGAGACTTCATTTTGAAATTCCTCTTGTGTTCGAATTGATAAAACTATTTTTAATGTGAATAAGTATTGTAACACTTAAGCAGAAACCTTTAGATATTCATTCATAAAATATTTTGATTAAAAATGAGCATTGTGATGGAGTATTTTAAATTAAGGAACCACTTAAAATGGAAATATACTTGTGTATTAAGGTAATTTAAGTATCGAAGTTGTTTATGTTTCACTAGTGGTTATTGTGTGGTCTTAATTTCACGAGCTCTTGTCTTTCTCCCTCAATTATTCAAGATAAAACATGGAAAATTTGGGCCCTAAATTTCAATGCTAGTATATCTCCCCAATGAAAACAATTCTAGATATAAAAAAGAATTCCCAAATATATTGATAATCTTTCATCATTCTTCAAAGAAGTAAGTGAATGAGTTTGTGTGATCTATAAAAGTGATATCCCTCCATTTTGTGTGAACAAAATCTAAACTTAACTAACCTAAATGTGTGATGATATGGAAATGTAGGATGGAACTTTCTTTGAATGAAGTAGGAAAATTTAAGTTTTAAACAAAAATGATTTAAGAATGAATATTTAGAGTTTTTGATCTAATTTTAATTTATTGTATAACTTCAAAGATTTGTTAGTAATAAAGATTTCATGTAGGAATTTAAATAATTATTCATCCAAATTATTCATTCATTTAGTTGATATAATATTTGAATTTTTTTTCTATTTTTTTGGTGACCCCTTTGAGATTATTTTCTAGGAATTTCTTTGAGGAAAAACAACTGATCAAGTGTGGGGGAGTTTGATGCACTTATGTGCATATGGAATTTCCATTATATTGGTCAGAGTAGATTACTCAAGATGGGGGGGGGGGTTAATTGAGTAACTATAAAAGTTTTTGGTTAAAAAAGTATTTCTAAAAGGTTTTCCCAAAAGATTAAAAACATCCTAGTTAATTAAGGTTATACTGTTATAAGAGTTTGACTGTTTAAATAACATCTTAGAAGATTGATTAGTTCTCAGTAATCTTAATGTTAGTTATTAATATTAATTTTGAAGCTATTATACTAAGACAAAACAATTATAACTTCTTTCTAAGAGTAACTATCAAAGTGAATTTAGTGATATCGGAATTATATAGTAAATTAGTAAAACATAGAAGACTAAATTAAGCAACACAACGGATATGAAACAAGTGGTTCAGTCTCAAGCCGAGACCTAATCCACTCTACTTAGTGAACACCTACCACCAAGCAGTTTATATAAATAAACTTGATCCACACCTTGGATCAAGGTTAACAATAGTACACAAGACTGTCCAGGTCACACATGGACCTCTTCCATAGTTTTTCGTGGGTATAAACAACTAGGCCACACAGGGACCTCTTCCACACTTATCCGTGGGTATTTATAAGTGTAAAAATATTTTTGAATAAGGATATATTTTATCCTTAATTTTAATGCAGGTGAAAGAGTGTGTTGTTATACAGATACACACACTTCTCAAAAGTTAATAAAATGATACACAACAGAGCAGAAATATTGAGATAGGTTTAGAAGTGCTCTGAGTGTTAGTCTTTGCAGCTCTGGACTTCTTGAGATGAAGAAGATGTAGAACTCAAGTCCTCATATGGAAAACAGAGTGTCGCAAGTCAGACAGATCCGACTTGTGTTCTTCATGATGTTTGAAAGTGAAAATATGTTCTCAGGATTCCAGTATGCTTCGTGTGTTCTTTAGCAGCATCAAGTTGCATGAGACAATTATTTCTTCAACAATTCTATAAGTTTATTCTTCATTGTTGTTATCACAGCCACCAGATTGTTTTTTTTAGTATCATGCCACACACCATTTTTTTCCTAGTCCGTATTACTCTTTTATCTTGGAGTGCACATGTTTGATCCAACAGGTTGCATGTATTCTGCACATCGTACTCATACTTGTCTACAAAATAAATATTAATTATGTCAGTGCATTAAAATATTTAAATATGACCATTAGAAATTAAATTGAAAGATAACAAAACATATTAAGAAATGGTGTCACAGTATTTCATGAAAATAGTGTCATCTTCACACGGTGTCTGGTTCACAGTGTCTGGTTCACGGTGTCTTCTTCATGGTGTCTTGATGTCACAATGTCTAGATGTCACGATTTCTGGATGCCATGGTGTCTGGATGTCATGGTGTTTGGTTGTTCACGGTGTCTGCTTGTTCACGGTGTCTACTTGTTCACAGTGTCTGCTTGTTCATGGTGTCTCATGGTCATGGTGTCTCATGGTCACTGTGTCTCATGGTCACAGTGTCTCAGACTTATGAAAATATCTGTATTCAGACTTAAGTAGCGATATTTATGGAATGGATTAAACTTAATAATTTTTCAGAGAAATCATTATAAAGTGAATCAAAAGATAGTGTATAGTAACCAAACAAAGTGTATAACACTTAAGAGAATTGGATAGATTTTACTTAACAAATTTACATTTAATGTGAGATAGATTACATATAGTTAACAAGGTTTATAGACTAAATAGTATTTTTGATCATTAAAACATGATTAATACATGAGGAGTCCAACAATCTCCCCCTTTTTTATGATCACAAACCATGTAAATTTAGAGTGTATATGTGTTCTAACAACATAGTTCGAATGTGCATATGTAGAGTGAGTGTTCTCTTCTCCTATATTTCTCCCATATATTGTTCATATATTCTTCATATTTGTTTCCCATATATTTCTCCCCCTTTTTGTATTATCATAAAGTAGTATGAAAAAGAAAGATAAGAGAGACAAGCAAAGTGCATAATGTATTAGAGAAAAGAAAGAGGGGCATTACAAAAAGTAAAACAAATGTAACAAGATTCCCATAAAAATAGAGTAAGCATGGGCCTTCTTCACTGGATGGTCTTATCTTTTCCTTTAGCAGCAACAAAAGAAGAGGAATCCATAGGAGAAAAAGTTGAAGTAAAAGAAGGGAGTGAGCTGGTTGATAGAGAAGGTAAAAGAAGGCCTTCAAAGACAGAGGGAGCTAGAGTAGGTGTAGTAGAAGACCGACAGTTTTTGATTAAGGATCACATGCCTGATCTGACTTAGTGCCTGAATAATAGACATATAAGTGGAGGCTAGGGAAGAGGTGAATTTAGGCAAACCAGGTCTTAGAGGTTCATCCGCAGGAGCAACAATGGCTATACTCTGTACATGAAGATAGGGTCTCAGAAGCTTAATAAAATATGTAATGATCTCTCCACCATACAGCATAGCTTTCTTGAATTCATCCTTTTTTTATATAAACTTGTCCAATAGACGAGTGAACTCTGTAATCTTTTGGACTTGAGTCTTGAAAGCTTGAGTAACCAGAGGAATCCTCATATTTTTTACAAGATATTTAAAATGATTGGTCATGTCAGTCTTTGAGAAGATTCAGTTGAAGTATAAATCCAATTTCTTGGAAATTTCTTGCTGAGTATCATTAGAAATTTTTGAATGGATTTGGACTAGATCAAGAACTCTGTCACTGTTCTTGATAACTTCATATAGAGAATCTTTATTAAAACCACTAAGCACAATTTTAAGTTCTTCTTTGACCACTATTCTGATTAGGTCACTGTCTAAGGAAGGTTGAGATGATTTTCCAAATTCCTTAGAAGCATTGACAACTGAGATAAGATATTTCATTTGATTTATCACTTTTTGAAGGCATCTTGTATACTCATCAGTGATCTTGTTAAGATTAACAACAAGCTCTCACATTTCTTTCACAATCTGTTTGTTTCATTCAGTAACCTTTTCAGCTAAGGAAGCTAAATGAGGTAGAATCTGAGAGACAAAATTTTGTGGGGTTTGAGGAACAACAGGATCCACAGGATGAGAAGAAAGATTTGATCTTGAATTCATCACTTTCTTCATGTATTCAATCATTCCTCTTAGGGTCTTCACTTCATCACTAAGCAGTCTATCTTCAACTCTGACGTCCTGAATCTCATGAAACATTTTGGGTTGGATCTACCAAATAACTTTTTTCAAAAACAGTGAGGAATATTTCTCACTTAGATGTGTTATAAGAGCAGGTTGGGAATTCAGGAGTTTTTCTACTCCAGACAAAAGTGTAGCTCCAGATTCTTTCAGATCATCTTTACTCACTAAGGATGGTTGTGCTGGTGAAGGTTTAGAGATAGGGACTGATATGGGATCAGGTTTTTTTCAGGGGAAAGATTTGAGATAGATTTCAATTGGAACATAGTAGAAAGGTGAAGGACTTTTAATAAGTCTTCCTGGGAGTCATTCACATCATAAAAACTAGGGAACTTATACCAAGTGTCTACAGGGCTTGAATCAATCAGGTTTGGTGCTTCAAAAGATTGAAGATTTGGGGTTTGCTCCCCCTCAATAGTTTCATCCTTCTCAGGACTAAGAGAATTAGGGTCTTGATCTAATTACACAAATTCATCTCTTAGATCCTCTCTCATTTCTTGTCTAGCTAGTTGAAAATCCAGCTCCATCCTTTACTCAGCCGAAGGAATGACTTCAGGAACATATTGTTCCACTGGGAGTTCTTTAAAGTCATCTTCTTTCACAATAAGTAATTCTTCTTCTATAGGTTCTTCCATATCATTCTTTTCAGTTTCTTTGACAGCAGATTCTATTTCAACCTTGGGATAATCTTCTATATTAACAACATATTTAGAAGCAGGGACTTCTTTTTCACTTACTACATGAGGGACAAGAGTACTGTCTTCTTTATTAGAAATAGTTTCCCTGGGAGGCACAACAACCTCTTCTTCTTCATAATCTTCAACAAACTCATCTGGTTCCAAACCAGGATCAAAAATATCTTTTTCTCTTGAGGGATGTTCCACTGGATTGAACTTTTCATAAATCCTATCATTATCTTCCACCCATGCCTTTTTCCAAGGATTCTAATTGATTTTCATCCTTTTGATAATGACTTTTGAAAGGCAGTACTCACAATCCTTGATAACTTCCTCATTAGGTCCAACCATACCTTTGGAACAAATCATGGCTGAGATAAGTTGAGAATAAAATAGGGAGGTTTACTTGGATGTGGTTTTGATCATCTCACACATATGGTGTATGATATACTTACAAAGGTTGATCTTATGCCCATTTTTCATAAGATGAATCAGAAACACATCCTGATATTTTATTATAGAAAAATCACCTTTTCTGGGGATAATCAAGTTCTGTATAAACTTAAACAGAAGCCTTGATTCTCTATCCATTTCATCAATAATGGCTCTCCTCTTGGTGCCATTTTCGATTAAGATTTTCAAAGCATCTTCCAAAACAAATAATTTACTAGAAGGTGGAGGTCCTCTATGATAGTCCTCACATATGCATTCATGAGGTATCCTAAGGCATGTATCCCATAACCTCAAATAGAATGATCATTTCTGGCCATTTATCCATCTTCTCACAGTATAAACATCTTCATAATCAAAGGATAACTGAACATACTGATAAAATTGAGCCATTAACTTAGGGTAGATAGGTCTATCTTCCTTCTAAAACCATTATAAACAGCCTTTTGTATTTTAAAACTTTAAAAACCAGAGACTTACTTGACATAATCCACTTAGGACATACCTCTTTCTCAGGTACTACTACTTGGTTAACCAGATTTGGATTTAGAGGACCTTTGGGTGCCAGCTTGGGTGCTATTTTCTTCTTCTTTGAGCTATGTTTCTCAGGAGTCAAAGATGAAGGGCATTTCATCCTGGGAATTCATCGAAGGTTCGAGAGAGAGAAGGATTGCAGGGTTAAAGAAGGGTTAAAAATTGAGTGAATAGAAGAAGGCTCGAGTTAAGGACAAGTTACACTTCCTTTATTTTATCATTTAGGAATACCAAACTTCACAAAAGTAAAAGTGCAGGAAAATAAAAAGGTGAAATGAATAATTACTGCGATACGATTTTTAATTCATACATAACAATCATAAAGAATCATTACAGTGATACCATATCAGGTCTTTATGGTGATACAATGAATGATTATTACGGTGAGACAATGACTGAGCTTTACGATGAGATAGGGATTGAACTTTACAGAGAGACAGTGACTGAGATTTACGGTGAGACAGGGATTGAAATTTATGGTGAGACAGTAAAAATGAACTTTATGGTGAGACAGTAAACATGAACTTTATGGTGAGATAGTAAACATGAAATTTACGGTGAGACAGTAAACATGAACTTTATAGTGAGACAGTAAACATGGAACAGTAATATATAAAACAGTAAGATAATTACTTAATATTTATCATGCCTAATTCATGTATGATGTATTCTATTCTTTCAGAATTTAATGGTTTGGTAAGTATATCAGCAAGCTGACACTCAGTACCAATGAATTCCAAAGTGATATCACCCTTTTGATAATGATCTCTCAAAAAGTGATGTCTTACATCAATATGATTTGTCCTAGAATATGAAATAGGATTTTTCGAAATGTTAATAGCACTTGTGTTGTCACAATTTATAGGTACATTACTGAATTGATATCCATAATATAGTAATGTGTGTTTCATCCACAAGATTTTTGCACAACAACTGCCAGCAGCTATATATTCATATTTTGCAGTAGATAATGCAACAAAATTTTGTTTCTTACTACACCATGATACTAGTGACTTGACTAAAAAGTGACATATTCCAGAGGTTCTTTTTCTATCTAACTTACAGACACTGAAGTTAGCATCAAAATAACTAACTAATTAAAATGATTTTCCTCTAGGATAGAACAATCCTAGATTGGGTGTATGCTTGAGGTATTTGAAAATTCTCTTTACAACATTTAAATGAGATTCCTTAGGATTTGTTTAAAAACGAGCACACATACACACACTAAACATAATGTCAGGTCAAATAGAAGTTAAGTAGAGTAAAATTCCAATCATTTTTCTATAAGTAGTTTGATCAACAGATTTTCCATATTCATCAAGATCCAACTTGCAAGTGGTACTCATGGGAGTGTTACTACTTTTAGTGCTATCCAATCCAAAAAGTTTTAGAAGATCTCTAGTATATTTACTTCGAGTTAAAATAATACCTTCATTATTTTAAAATATTTTAAATCTGAGAAAGAATTTTAGTTCATCCATTAAACTCATTTCAAATTCATTTTGCATCATTTCAGAAAAACCAATACATAAATAATTTCTTGAATATCCAAAGATAATGTCATCTACATAGATTTGGACAACTAAAACATCATTAGAAATTCGTTTTATAAATTGGGTAGGATCAACTATTCCTTTTGTAAAACCTTTAGAAATAAGAAAAGCACTCAACCTATCATACCAAGCTCTTGGAGCTTGTTTTAAACCATATAAAGATTTTGATAATTTAAAAATATGATTTGGAAAATGGGGGTTTGTAAAACCAGAGGGTTGTTCAACAAAGACATCCTCAGCTATATACCCATTTAAGAATTCACTCTTAACATCCATTTGATATAGTTTCATATTCAGATGTGTAGCATAATCAAGAAAGATTCTGATGGCTTCAAGTCTAGATACTGGTGAAAAGGTCTCCTCATAGTCAATTCCTTAATCTTGATTATAGCCTTGTGTAACCAATCTAGCCTTGTTTCTAACTATATTACTAGCTTCATCTACCTTATTTCTGAACACCCATTTAGTGCCTATGGTGAATGTATCCTTAGTTCTTTCAACAAGTTTCCAAACTTTGTTCCTTTCAAACTGATTAAGTTCTTCTTGCATAGCCATCACCCAAAATTCATCATTGATAACATCATTAATGTTTTTAGGTTCAAGTTGTGACAAGAATACTTGATGTTCAACCTGATTTCTAAGATAATCTCTAGTTTGAGTTACTTTGTCTAGGTCTCCTACAAAAACATCTAAAGTATGGTTCTTAAGAGTTCTAACAGCTCTAGAAAAGGAGGGAATAGTGATTTCAGGTTCATCAACAGGTTCAGGTTCATTATGACTTGAGTCTAAGTAATTTCTATAACTGGAAGTTTTCATAGATTCTTTCACAGAATGGTTTGAGGATTTTGAACTAATGTTCATATTTCATACATCATCCTCCAGATTCTCTAGAATGGTTTTAGGATCATGTGGATCTGCTTAATCAAATTTGACATGGAAAAATTCTTCCACACATTTAGTTATTTTATTGAACACTCTATAGGTTTTACTAGACATGGAATATCCTAAAAAGATACCTTCATCACTATTGGATGAAAATTTTTCAAGATTATATTTAGTATTAAGAATATAGACTTTGCAACCAAAAAATTTGAAGTAGTTAACCTTGGGTTTTCGATTGTTTCATAAGTCATAAGGAGTACTCTTAATAATAGGTCTGATCAACACTATATTAATTATGTAGCATGTTGTATTGACAGCTTCGGCCCAAAAATAAATAGGTAGGTCATATTCACTAAGCATTGTTCTAGCAATATCTTGCAGGGTTCTATTTCTTCTTTTTACAACTCCATTTTGTTTAGGTGTTATAGGGGCATAGAAATTGTGACTATAACCATTTTGTGAGAAAAAGGATTCAAAATCTTGATTTTCAAACACACATCCACGATCACTTCTTAAGGATTTAATTCTAAGTCTACTAAGATTTTCCACAAACTTGGCATATTTAGTAAAATAAGAGAAGACTTCACTTTTGTGAGCCATAAAGAAGGTCCAAGTATATCTAGAAAAATCATCTACAAGAACATAAACATAGTGCTTCCCATTTAAACTAGAAACTCTATATGGTCCAAATAAATCCCTGTGAACCAGTTCGAGAGGTTGAGAAGTTGAAACTTCTTTCTTTGGTTTGAAGGAAATTTTGTGTTGTTTTCCCTTTTGACAGGGATTACACACTTTTTCATTTGGAAACTCAAGTTTGGGTAAGTATTCAACTAAGCTTTTTCTAGTTAGCTTTCTAAGGCATTGAATATTACAGTGTCCTAGTCTCCTATGCCAAAGCCAAGACTATTTATGAAATACACTTAAGAAAGAATCATTTTGAGAAGCTAAGGAATCTATGTTAACAGAGTAAACATTTTCATTTCTTAATGCATAAAATACTAATTCAAATTTAGAATTAAAGACATTGTAAGCATCATTTTCAAATCTAATATGAAATCCATTATCACATAATTGTGATATACTAAGCAGATTATATTTTAATCCATCAAAAAATAGTACTTTAGAAATTAAAACTGAGTTAGAGTTACCTATTTGACTGAGGACAATGATCTTACCTTTGGCATTGTCACCAAATGTGACATATCCTCCATATATTTTTATTAGGTTCTTAAAGCATGAGTAGTCTCCTGTCATGTGTCTTGAACATCCACTGTCTAAGTACCATAAACTTTTACAGGAACTCTTTAGGAATATTTCCTACAAAATGATTAAGAAAAAACAGATTTTGGTACCCATACTTGTTTAGGTCCAATAATATTAGTAATAAGTGCTTTAGTAACCCATATCTACCTCATAGGTTTCCTATAATCATTAAGTAAAGTATTTTAAAAATAAACTCTATTTGGTCCAGAAAAACATGAAATAGTAGAAGGTGTATCATAAATTGAATTAGTTGATTTGTGTCCAAAACTGGGAGTAAAACTATATGTCCTAGATTTAGAAACAAAATTTGTTCTACCAAGATTTATTTTTCCAGGTTTATAACCAATGCCAGTGTTATATTTAGGGGATTTTTTTTTACCTAACATTTTATTAAGGGTATTTTTCCCATTGGTAACATTTTCTAGTTCATTCTTCAATTTCTCATTAAACATTTTTAATTCATTGTTCTCTTTGAGAAGTTGAGCATTTTTCTCTTTTTTATTTGTGAGTTCAGATTTAACAGTCACAGTGAGAGAATACTATTTCTTCAATGATTTATATTTTCTTTTAGTTCATTTAATGTTTCTTCAAGCATGTTATAGTATTCAAACATTTCTTTATTAGTTATATTTTTAGAGTCACTCTCATCTCCAGAATAGTATGAATTATCTACAAGAGTGTCTAGTGTTACCTCAGATGTGTTTGTCATAAAACACATATTAGCTTGTTCATCATGTGATGTTTTCGAGTCGCTTGAACTGTCCTCAAAATCACTCCAGGTTACTTTCATTTCCTTTTTATACTTCCTATACTTGTCCTCATATCTCTTTTTATACTAGAGATTTGGACAGTCAGCCTTGATATGTCCTTTGTACTTACATTCATAGCAGAAAATCTCATTAGTCTTGTCATTTATTTTCCAATCCTTCTTCCAACTTCCTTTTTGGTCATATTTTCCCTTGAAGTCAGGCTTTCGAAAAAAATTCTTCTTCTTGTAAAATTTATTAAATCTTCTGGATAATTGAGCCATCTCCTCATCACTGTCAGGTGATGATTGTTCACTACTAGAACTTTCTATAGAAGCTTCCAATTCCCATTGTCTTTGTGTTTAGAAGTGGTGTTCTTGAATGAAACAGATTTCCTCTTTGGTTCATCCTCCTCTTCCTTATTGTCTTTCAGTTCCTCTTCATACATCATTAGTTTCCCAATGAATTCTTTTACAGGTAGCTTGCTGATGTCTCATGATTCTCTAATAGAGACAGAGGTTCCTCTCCATCTGTCAGGAATACATATGAGAATTCTCATGATCTGTTCCTTGGTAGTGAATTATCTCCCAAGAGAAATAATTGTGTTGAAAATCTCATTGAACCTAAGATACATGTCAGAGATAGGCTCATCAGGTTTCATTTTAAAGTTATCGTATTTAATAGTATAAGTTTTAAGTCTCATTTCTTTTACACTATATGTTCCTTCATGTGAGACAGACAGGGTATCCCAAATTTCATGGGAAATTTTACAAGAATAAATTCTATTGAATTCCTCATCTCCTAAGGAGTAGTATAAAGAATTCATAGCTTTGAAATTGTTATTATAGGAAATTTTGACAAGTTCATCCCATGTGATTCTATAAGTAGCAGGAATATTATATTCATCTATAATGGAAGACCAAATTTCAAAACCCATACTCTATAAATGAATTTTCATTTTAATTTTCCATTGGGCGTAGTTGGTTCCATTAAAGAATGGTGGTCTGTTGGTTGCATCACCTTCCAATCTATTATTCATAATACAGAAATACTTTTAAATATCTAGAAATTTAGAATTAACAGAAATTTATAGATCTTCAAAGTTCAACTACAATCACAGTTTAATAAGGTTAAACAGAGTCTTAATAAACAACCTTTGATACCAAATTTTGGTCGGAGTATATTAATTAGGGGGGGGGGGTTTAATTGAGTAACTATAAAAATTTCTGGTTAAAAAAGTATTTCTAAAAGGTTTACACAAAAGATTAAAAACAACATAGTTAATCAAGGTTATACTGTTATAAGAGTTTGACTGTTTAAATAAATTCTAAGAAGATTGATTAGTTCTTAGTAATCTTAATGTCAATTATTAAAATTACTTTTGAAGATATTATACTAAGACAAGAAAATTATAACTTCTTTCCAAGAGTAACTATCAAAATGAATTTAGTGATATTTAAATTATACAGTAAAGCAGTAAAACAGAGAAGACTAAATTAAGCAGCACAATGGATATGAAACAAGTGTTTTAGTCTCAAGACAAGACCTAATCCACTCCACTTGGTGATCAAATACCACAAATAAGTTTATATAAATAAAATTGATCCACACCCTGGATCGGGGTTAACAACAGTACACAGGACTGCCCAGGTCACATAGGGACCTCTTCCATAGTTCTTTGTGGGTACAAAAAACCAGGCCACACAGGGACCTATTCCACACTTATCTATGGGTATACACAAGTTTAAAAATATGTTTGAGTAAGGATATCTTGTATCCTTCAGTTTAATGCAGGATAAAGAGTGTGTTATTATATAGAAACACACACTGCTCAAAAGTTAATAAAATGATACATAACAGAGCAGAAATATTGAGATAGGTTTAGAAGTGCTCTGAGTGTTAGTATTTGCAACTCTATACTTATTGAGATAAAGCAGATGCAGAACTCAAGTCCTCGTATGGAAAATAGAGTGTCACAAGTCAGATAGATCCAGCTTGTGTTCTTAATGATGTTTGACAGTGCGAATATGTTCTCGGGATTCTAGTATGCTTCATGTGTTATTCAGAAATGTCGAGTTGCATGAGGGAATTATTTATTCAATAATTCTCTAAGTGTATTCTTCGTTGTTGTGCTCACGGACACCAACTTGTTTTTATTTTTAGTATCGTGCCACACACCTTTTTTTCCTAGGCCATATTACTCTTTTATCTTGGAGTGCACGTGTTGAGACGATATGTTTCATGTATTCTGCACCTCGTACCTCGTACTTGTCTATAAAAGAAATATTAATTATTTCAGTGCATTAAAATCTTAAAATATGACCATTATAAATTAAATTGAAAGATGAAAAAACATATTAAGAAATAGTGTCACGGTATGTCATGAAAATGGTGTCTCCTTCACATGGTGTCTGGTTCACAATGCCTCGATGTCACGGTGTCTTGATATCATGGTGCCTGATTCACGGTGTCTAGTTCACGATGTCTTGTTCACAGTGTCTTGATGTCATAGTGATTGGTTCACAGTGTCTTGTTGACGGTGTCTTGTTGTCATGGTGTCTGGATATCACGGTGCCTGGATTTCACGGTGTCTTGATGTCACAGTGTCTTCTTGTTTATGGTGTCGAGTTGTTCACGGTGTATGCTTGTTCACGGTGTTTTCTTGTTCATGGTGTCTCATGGTCACGGTGTCTCATGGTCACAGCGTCTCAAACTTAGGCAAATATCTGTATTCAAACTTAAGAAGTGATATTTATGGAATGAATTAAACTTAATAATTTTTCAGAAAAATCATTATAATGTGAATCAAAAGATAGTGTATAGTAACCAAACTAAGTGTATAACCCTTAAGAGCATTGGATAGCTTTTACTAAACAACTATACATTTGATGTGAGATAGATTACATAGAGTTAACATAGTTTATAGACTGAATATGATTTGTGATCATTAAAACATGATTAATACATAAGGAGTCCAACACACTCTTTTAAGAATATTGAAAAGGTTAGTTTAGATCAATTTTCATATTTTTACAACATAAACATGTCTTCATAGATGTGATTTATTCATCGAAGTAATTTCCAAGAAGAGTTGGAATTAATCAGTCATTTAAAATGGAAATTAGAGGCTTTTAGAACCTTTTTCTATGGTGAATGGTTACTAATAAGTCACCCAAAATGTGCACCCTAACCTTGATAAACGTGTTCACCTAGGAGCCTCAAGATAGAACCTGATGCATGCTCTCTGTATGGTTTTTGAAACTGCATATATCATTCAAGAAACCGTGTGGGGTGTGCTTGTAACAAGGAAGTATCTTTTAAAATGGTCTTCACAGGGTTAAACATACCATGTGGACCAACATAGAAAACTGTACACCTCAAATATTCAATACAGATCCTTAAGCATGGGTGGTGGATGGTAAAACTGACCGTTCACCTAAACCATGTGAATGTCAACAATTAGCCACCCACTTTCTATCTACCATCCTAACCACCATTTGACCAGGGTTTTGGACCCATAACAACCCCCTGACACTGGGGGATGGAAAATTAATGAGTCATAAACTATTTTGGATGGGTATCATCATCCATATAGCATTCATCTTAGTAGGGAAGGATATTGAAACTCATTCTATGCATTTTTTTAAGATTATTCTCTTGTGGGTTTTTATAATTTATCCTTTCTTTCCCAGCTATAATGATTTCTATAGGTAAAAGGAGATTGTTTTTCATCATTTATTAAATGATTAGATAATTCATTTTATGTATTGTGGATGTGTACAATGAATATTCATTGTTAATTAATTTTACTTGTTGTGTTTGTGTTATTTCAATAATAATTCCTTAGACTTAAAATTATCCATGATAAATGTTTTACCATGTGGATTCCATTAAATAATTTCTCATTGGTCTGATAACGAGAGATTACTTAATTCAAAGATTGTTCTCTTATTTCAGTGATTAACTACTTAAAATACATTAAAGTTCTTTACGCATAAAGAAAGAGGAAACTATATCACCCAATGGTCATGGATTTACCTGCTGAAACTCCATTAGTTTTCACTACAGATGTTTTTCTTGATCTAACACAACATCAACATTCAATATGAAATTAACTTATTAAATTAATTATAAAATGGAATTCATAATAAAATCAACACTTAATAAATTCAATTAAAAATGAAATCTAACCATATTATAACCCCAGTATAAGAACTTAGCCTCTTATGACCATGGCCATGATGTGTGGATTGAGAATAAGTTCAATCCCTACCATGGATATGAGAGGAAGGAAGGGTTAAAGGGAAATTATAATAAAATATAAAGGAAAACATAAAAAGAAAAAAATGGATCTGGTAGAGATCAATTGACAGAGCAGAAACACCTCACCATGGAGTATCCAACCTTGAAATAGGAGGGATACCCTTTTATTTATAGAAAATTATACTACACAGTGTGTATCCATAAGTACACATCATGTACTTAGGTAAACTGTCTTTTATTCATTTTCTTTTTCGGTAGGTGTCCTACCATGATGCCCCTTTGATTTTCAAGGTGACTTCAGTTGGTCGGTGGGGTACACGGCATGCTGTTCCATCACACATAGCATGTACAATCTATTTTCATCCACCAACTTCTTCTAGAATGGACTACATGGTGTGTTATCAGCTATTACATAGTGTGTATGATCTGGATGGCTAGATGGACATGTACTCGATCTAGCCAAACCGTGTCGAGGAAAGGTTACATGCTTTTTTTTATAAATTACATGTCTTTTACAGTTAAAATTTTATTCTAATCACTCCTCATTCATGAATTTGGATGTAATCCCATGAAAGATCAAAAAGAATTACAAAATAAAGCATTTTATCCACAGAATAGAATGTATCTAGTGAAAACATGTTCTTATACTAAATAATATGTTTTAAAAGGTATACAAAAATCGAGTACATCAAACTCCCCCACACTTAGTCATTTAATTTCCCTAAAACAAAATCTCAACATTTAATCAATGGAATCCAAACTCTAAAAAGATAACCATTCAACTAATTATACTTATAAATACTATAGCCATATCAGTGGATTTTAAACAAGTAACAAAACATATTTCAATTCTAAATATATTCTAATCATTCCTCATTAATAATTCAATTAAATATTTTAGTCCTTTTTTAATCACATTTTCAACTTTTTCATACATACACATGCCACTTGATTTTTTACCTCACTATAATATAACACACTCATCACTCAAGATCATTTAAACATATTTATGATCAATCTCAAGTATATAAATTATATCTATAGGCTTTCAAGTATTGTCATTATACACTTAGAAATTAAATAAAAAAATCATGAGGACTTTCAATAAGGATCAAATAATTCTGAGGAAAAGGGTAGGTAGGTAATGATGTGAAAAGTAATCTTCGAGGATTGAAAATAGAGGCTAAATTATTAAATAATAAACCATGATATTCAATGGAAAAAATAAATGAAAATTCATCCCCAAAAATATCCCTCAATGTTCACCATAACAGTGATATTTCCTTTCCAATATGGGTTTGTAAACTAGAAATAAGTGTAATTAATGAATTTGGCCCATCTTTTTATGATTTTTTTTAAATAGGGACCACTTAAAAATACAATGAAAAGTGGTTTTGGAGCCCTGTTTCCCAAATTAAAAAGAGTCACTCTCTCCCACACTTAATATCATGGACACTCACCAAAATATTCCTTCAATATTCAAACTCCCTATTAAAATCTCAAATGAATAGTCATGAGAAATTATCAAATAATTACTGTTGGAAGGATAATTAGGCCTGTAATGTGGCTTCCTATCAAGGAATTTCATGGTTTCTATGGGTTTCATGAAGGTTATATGTATGATACATATCAAGGTCAAAGGGGCTGAAAATATCAATAAAATGACTCAATAATTTTAATTTGATTCAAAATCTCCATGTTTTGAAGAGAAAGACTCCCCAATTCTAGTATTCATGCATATCCCAAGAATCGCTCAAGAAAGAGTGTGTAAGAAAGAGTATGTCAAAGGGATCATAATACCTCTTAGGAATGAGGATAAAAATGGGTTAATCAGGTCATGATATGAATAAAAATGATTAGTCTAATGAATGTAAAGTAGACAAGGATTTACATAAAAAATAAAACTATATCAGCAATCATTTTAAAATAATTTAAAATTAAAATAATTATGTAACATTTAAAATTACCATTTATATTCTTATTATTTATAATTATAATTAATAAAAAAATAATATTTTAAAATATTTCATCTATTAATGATGTATCCTATATTAGTTTAAGGGAAAATACAAATGTAGTCAGAGACTCTCCCCCATACTTAATACTGCACATGGTCCTCCAAGTGCAATACTAAAGAAGAGAAGAGTCTATAAGGAAACAAAAGTGGTATATAGAGATGGGGAGTAGTGAAATTAGTAATTCCAAAGTAAATAAACAAAAAAAGACACCAAAATAATACTCCCTATGTAGAGTGCACTAAAAGGTGGAAAGAAGGTGAAAAATGATATGCCCATGTCGTGCCAGAGTACCTATGACTACCGATGAAATGGAAAAAGAATTTTGTAAGTATAAAAACCATCACATCACAATCATAACAATATATATATATATATATATATAATGAAATAAATGTGTAGAAATAGTAATAGTGTTTTCTCATTGGAGGCACTATCTGAAACAGGGGTCCGACAATGTAGGAGAAGATACAATGGATGCTAGAGGTACTAGGTACTCACTTTATGTGGTTGGTCTGACCGGCACATCCTCACTAGAAGTAGTAGAAGGAGTATTTGGTCTAGCAGTAGAGAGGATATGAGAATATGTGCATAGATCTATCAATGATGTATGCTCTGTTGAAGGATGAGGTTTCTGATGAGGATCAAGTGCTGGTGGAAGTGAGATTCTCAAGTGATGGAGAATGATACCCATAATTCTCTCCATATGCTCGAACCGATGATCCATGGAATCCTGATGATGCTCTATGATATCCTGGTGGTGATCCAGAGTGTCTAGGAAGAGGGATATGGGGAGATAAACTAAGGGTGTGGGTGGAGGTGGGGATATGGATTGTCCAAAAGAAGAGGGGGTGGTGGATGAAGATGTAAGGGAGGAATAAGTGGGAAGAGGTGGAGAAGGAAAGTATTTCAGTGGAGGGGGAATTACTTGGTCTGTAGAACCACCATGGGCTGGTGGTTCATCTCTCGCTGCATCTAGTGTTGGAGCGTATGGAATGATCACAAAGGTGTATCCCCAATGCTCGACCATCTTCATGTGTATAATCATGACCAAGTCTATACGCTGGGTAGAACCTAATAGGTTGTGATGAAGAGATGGCTCAAACACCCTCAGGTAGTGTGATAACTGGGTGGTATGGAAGCTTCCACTTAGTTTTACCTAATGGTTTTGGATCATGGAATGGAAGTTGGAGATTGTGAAGTAGGGGGTTAGGGTAGTCCTATCAGAAAATGAAATTGAGTAGCTCCGTATCACATCCAGCCATGGATCCCATGTCCTCGTGGTAAGGGAAAATACTGGAATTGAAGCACCAAAGGTTGGAATAGTGGTGAGGGAAAATGATGAGGACGATCTTTTGGAAAGTGAGGGTGTACTTGTGGTTAGGATCAACAAGTTCATGCCACATAGAAATGAAATCAGAGCGCTCCAAGTGAGTGAGGGTTGCAATAGGGGGTGGGGTGGCTGGATGGAGGTATAAACCTCAACCTTATCCAAACTCAGTCATGGTCAATGAAAAATGACATCCTACCATCCAGAATCAAACTAGAATCTTCGTGTCACTAGGATTCTAGTGGTATGTGGGACCATCAAACTCAAAAGTAACAGAAAACTCTAAAAATAAATCTATGAAAGTGATAGTTCTTACCTGGAGTGTCTCTATCAGATATGTGTGGTCGAGGAGCATGTAAATATCCTCCCAGAATCCCAAACACTAAGAAAATATAATGTCCAAAAATCACTTGCTCAGCTAGATCATACGGTGTGAAACTCATAACAGCTACTCTTCCATAGGATGAAAGTCCATAAAGATCAGGCAGGGGTGCAGATGGGTTCAGACTACTACCGGAGATAGCTTTGCAAGAGAATCTTTTGCTTATGTAGAGGATATATTTTTGGTTGTAGTGGGTGGATCAGTTGATTCTAGATCTGTGGTTGAAGTTGTGGTAGCTGTGGATAGTGGTGAAAGTGTAGTAGGGTCTATTATAGTCGTGGATGGATGAGATGGTGTCGTATGGGTAGTAGGATCTGAGGCACTAAATCCCTCAGCAATGGTAGAAGGAAGCTCAATGTATTTTGGGCCAGATACTGATGTGGATGATTTGGGTGCCATTAGGATAGGGGGAAACATTGACAAATCTGGTGTCTACAACACCAAAGGATCGATCACTGAAGGTACCATAGACCAAATGAGATGGATCCGACATGGGGGAGTTTTATGCGCTTTTGTTCATATGGCCTTTCCATTATTTTAAGTATATTGAAAAAGTTTTTTTATTAATTTTAATATTTTTAAAACCTAAACATGTCTTTATAGGTGTGATTTAGTCATCAAAGGATGGTCCAGAAGATTTTTCAAGAACTAAGAAATTCAGATAGAAATCAGAGCTTTTTGGACCCTTTTTCAATGGTGCAAATTTACTTATAAGTCACCTAAACCATGCACACCAACCTTTATAATTGTGTACACCCATGATCCTCAAGACATAACCAATTGCACGCTCTCTGAATGATTTCACAAACCATGTGGATCATCTAGGAATCCGTGTGGGGTGTGATTATAAGGAGGCAATGGCTTTTCTCACAACTTCTATATGGTTAAAAATACATTATAACTAGCCCAGTATACATTGTGCCTCAATTATTTAATATAGATCCTTAAACACATTTTTTTCATGGTTAAACTAAACATGCACCAAAACCATGTGAAGGTCAACAATCAGACACCCACTTTCTATCTACCCTCCTAATCGTTGACCTTTGATTTAGACCCCTAACCACCCCTTACTAATTGGGGATGGAAAATTAATGAGTCCTGGACTATTTTGAAGGATCTTCATCATTTTAAGATCATTAATCTTTGTAAGGTAGGCGCTTGAAACTCATTCTATGAATTTTTGAATATTATTATCTAGTGGGTTTTTGGAATTTATCATTTTTTCTCACCTTTAATGAACTCCAGAGGTAACAAGATCTTGTTTTCTTCATTTATTCAATGATTATATAATTAATTTTATGCATTGGGGCTATAGAAATTGAATATTTATTGGTAATTAATTTTACTAGTTATATTTTTTCTAGTTCATTTTATCTCTCATAATTATCATGTGTCTCCATTCATTTTCTTGATAGAAATCCATATCAAATCAATAACATAGCTTCTAGGGATCTCCAAGATAATTATGAAGAGTAATCTCTGGACCATTGGGTGAATTCATCATCCTAAAAGGGATTTTTTAGGAATGTTACTAAAAACCAATTCTTGGACCAAGAAGTTGATTTATATTAACTTAATCAGAACTCACTGGACCAAGGGAGTTGTATTACAGTTGAATCCCATATATGTGAGTTATTATGAACAAAAAAAAAATGATAATCTATTCGATCTTAGATGATATTCATAACCATCTATATCCCTAATGCATTTCTTATATTGATTGTTAAAAATAGTTTTAGCATCTTCTTGTTTTTAGTAAACCTTAAAGAATTTGGAAAGTTCATCACTCAACCATCCAATTTTTTTTTCATAAACCCCAAATATCGACTCCAAATTCATAAAAAAATATGTTAATTAATATAAAATCAAGGTACATACACTTTAAATCTCCTTGTTGATCGATACATACTTACACTATACAAGTTTTGAGAGTGGGTAAACATGTTCCCAATCCGTGTACTCTAGATGTACATGAGGAGGGGGAATCTGTTTGGGAAAAAGTCAGTACATATCATGTAGTAAGTTGTACATGTTGTGTGTATGAACATGGGGTACTAGTTGTGTAAGTTCCCAAACACAGACTCTATAATAGGGGCAGGAAAACAAAGTACACGACGTGTTGTGAGGGAACACATGTTGTGTGTGAGAACATGGGTAGTGAGCCCGTGTTTTTGTGTTTTATATAGGAAATTCTTTCAATGAGACCATACACTATGTGTGAAATTTTTTCATTCCATGTGTATGTACATGAGGTGGTGTTCATGTTGGTGTGTGAACATGGGTTTAGTGAAGGCTGAGTAGAGGGACTGTATATGGAATTTCCCAAACAGACACGCCATGGATTTTTAAAATTGAGAAGTGAGCATGTGTGGACATGTAATAAAAGTACACAATTTGTATTCATCATTCAGGATCTTGTACTATGGGTTTGGACAAATGCCTACCTGAATCCCAAATTACCCTAAAACACATGAAAATCAATGAAATGAAGAGCGTAGAGGCACTTACCTAGAGCAGGATTGAAATGAGGGCGGTTTTCTAGCCAAATCACACCAGGAATAAGGATTATAGGTGGGGAGGGGTGGTTTATGGGATAAGTAAGAGGGGTAGAAAATGGGGGTTGTAATACGGGGTCCACCTGGTTAGGGCTCCTTGGCTTTTAAATCCATGATACAAGACATGTTATATGTCTTACATGATGTATAATTGATATTTTTCACATTAATTTATGTCTATTATAATAAACTATATATTAATTATTTTTTATATTTATAAATAAATAATATATATATATAGTTATTTTCACACAAAAATAAACATATACATGTATTGTATCCGGTAAATACACATTGTGTTTTCTAAAATTTGAAAAGGAGAGCAACAAACTTCATTCTGGTACTTGGGGTGTGATTTGAATTGGAAATCGAGCCTATCTAAATACACTCCCCCAACCTATGGAGAAAAGGTTTTAGTATTTCACATTTTTATTAACTTTTAATATTTAAATTATAGTTTAAATAATACACAGTGAAAATAAGAACATGCAGCAAGTGGTTTTAATTAATTAATGATTGGGATGGTGTGGGGAGATTATCCGAGTTCAAACCTAGGTCTTTTTAACCCTAGGTAGTGACTCCACTAATCAACCCACATCACCCCTAGGTAATTTATTATTTTTAAAAAAATTTAAATTATTAATGAAAATATGACACACATGAATTTTTCCAACATACCTGTTGTGTGGTTTTTATTTTAGTAAAAAGGATGGAATTGAACCAACTATAAGGATCGAACCCAGGCCTTTTATATCAAAGAGATATGACTCTTCCAGTCAATTTAGCCCCACCATTGGTTTTATTTTATTTTTAAATGGTTTTATTTACTTTTGAAAACATTATAAACGCCATTTATTTAAAATACGAGATCTAAAATTATGAATCTTTTAACAAAGCCAGGTGTGGAGGGATTCAAACCAACGATGGATCAAATACACCATAGTGACCTTATTATCAGCATAGGTTTCATTCCTATTTATTTATGTAATTAATATTTATTTATATTAAAAGTTTTATTACAATATATAATAAAAATACAATTACATTCCATGTAAGTAGGTATACATGGTGTGTAAACTCATTTTACTCACATATCAACTGTAGAAGAGATAATGGGTGATACACAACATGTGGTGTAGAAGTTAACGTTATGTGTTAATTAAAAATAGAAAAGAAATGGAAAGAAGAGTGGTTGGGTTGCCTCCCATCAAGAGCCTTTGTTTTACTTATTTTTCTTGACTTGAGTTGATGTAATTTCCCATAATCCCAACGTGGATGTGGTTTTCACTGCATGAACCACCAAATATGTTCTGTTCCCTCATATTGTATCCAACTTTTTTGACCTTCAGGTGTTCTTGGAGGTGGTTTGTAGTATTCCTTATTTGTGACCAAAATATGCTGAAGTTGGACTTGTTTCATGGTCTTATCATGTATAATTTCTACCACCTAGGGTTCCTGCTTCACAATATTGAAAACCTGAAAATAGTCACAAGAGCCCTACGAAGCAGGTAAATGATCAACTGAGGGGCTAGAAATAAATAATTGACCAAGTTCAGTATTAACATGATTTTATGGGTCCCCACATTCAATGTTTGAGTTTTTAAAATCATATTCATAAATTTATATTGAATGAATGTTGGGGTCGACATCATAACATGTCTCCTTAGTTGAATGAAAATTAGAACACCAAGCCTCAAACTCAGACAAAGTATCTGTATTAGTGATTCTCTCTAAAAGTTTCTTGACTATAGTACCAAGTCATCCCAACCATTCAGTTTGGTCCAAATGGCATGTGGTAAAGTCTCCCAACATTGATAGTAATCTTTCAGTATTACCCGAAGATGGTTCTAGAAGATAATGAGGAATGGGTGGGGTGAAGAATGTACATGGGTATTCCTTATATTGAAACCCATCATCAATGTATGGATAATAATATTCTGGGTATGAGTAAAATATTGCTGGATCATTTAGATACAAATACTCCCCAAGTGGATTTTACCAGTTTCTAATTGAATAAAATCCATAATGAAGTGGGTTTGAGGGTTCCAAGAAAAGAATCAAGGAAATAATAATTAAAATTCTGGGTAAACCAACGTTAATTCAGAATCACACTAATGCTTTCCGTTGTCCCCGAAAATGGTCCCATAATTTGACCTCTCCCCTCACAAGGTAAAGAAAAATGAAAGTGTTTTATTATTCCCTTATAATATGACTAACTAGGTAGTTAGCGGTATTCGGGGCCAATCCCACAGGGAAAATAGAGAAGAAATAAATAGTACAAGTTGGTGAGTATAAGATGATTATATGGATATAATTTGTTGAAGGGAAGAGATGAAATAGTGAAACTATTTACAACAAAGTAAATTAAAATATAAGAAGTTATATAACAATAAGAAAAGAAATGTGTCAGGGTTTCAAATTGATTAAATTTTCAATAATCATTCCTTATCATTAAAATTATACATGAAAAAAATCTTACCATAATGATCCAATTAAATTGAATTTACTTGGTTGGAAAACAAGTGATCACATAATTCAAATATTAATCCCTTGATCTAGTGATTAACTACTTAAAATATGTTCAAGTTATTTACCTCTAAAGCAAGAAAAAATGGTCTCACCCAATGGTAATGGATTCACCTACTAAAAATCCTTTAGTTTTTGATATTGATGTTGTTCTTGATCTGACACAACATAAACAGTCAATATGAAATTAACTCATTAAATTAATTATAAAAAATATTTCATAATAAAATCAACACTTCATAAATTTAATTATGCATCACATATAACCTTATTACAACCCCAAAACAAGAACTTATACTCTTATGATCATGGTCACAATTTATAGATTGATAAAAATATCAATCCCTACCATAGATATGAGAGGAAGGAAGGGGGAGGGAAATTACACTAAAAGGGAAAGTCAAACAGTAAAGGAAAACACAATTTGGATCCATGGGAGATCAATTGACATAGAGGCAGCACCTCCTCGGGAGTTTCCAACCTTGAACTTGGAGGGATTACCTTATATTTATATAAAATTATACTACATGACATGTATCCATAAGTACACATTGTGTAATCAGTTCAACTATATTTTATTCATTTTCTCCACAAATAGGTGGACTACCATTTTTCCCCTTTGATTTTCAATATGGATTTAGTTGGTTAGTGGGGTACATGGCATGTTGTGCTACCACACATGGTGTGTATAGTCTATTTTAGCCAAAAACCGCTTCTGAAAGGGACTACACAACATGTTATCAGCTAGTACACAATGTGTATGATCTGGCTAGCTATATGGGTGTGTACTCAGTCTAGTTGAAATGTGTCGGGGCAAGGGTACACTGTGTGTCTTTATAAATTACATGCCTTGTATAGTTGAAATTTTGTTTTTATCACTATTGATTCGCGTCTTTGTCATGAATCTCCTAAAAGATCAAAAAGAACATCGAAATAAATCATTTTATCCAAAAAACAAAGTGTATTCGATGAAAAATTGTTTTTACTCTCAATAATATTTATGAAAATGTATAAAAAAATTGAGTGCATTTCATTCACATATCATTGGATAAATATTTTTTAAATATTCAATAAAATAAATAATATATTTTTATTCACATGCCAGAAAATAAATATTTATTTAATTTATGTGATCAATATTACTTGAATAAAATTATTACTCAGACTTAAGATTAGTATTTATTCCATTAATTAAAATCAAATATAATTTAATAAAGATCAATGGAAACACTTTTTGTGTTAGCCTCTAGGATTCTTTCTCATTGGTATTAGGTGGGCTTGCCTAATGTTTAAGATTACTGTCTAGCAACATGTCAAGGCACCCAAGAGAAAAAACTTAATTTTGAAACATTGAAAACCACATACAAACACTCACTCTATAATATAATCTCTTATTAACAATATCTCATCAAGCAGGTTTCACATCAATGTCACCAACCTATATTCTCGATATTTCATTATTTGACTATCTGAAATAAACACATCGTTACACCATGGCCATGGATGTTTAATGTGACTATTCTATTCCAATAAAAGGTCGGAGATATTAACTTCCATAATGATAGAAGGGAAAAATCATTCCTCGACTTATCCATTAATGACATGTCAATCAAGAATCACCCAATGTACCATAATTCCCACTAACATATGGTGTGATGGTTTTTCTTAGTAAATATAAGTGTGTGAGTCATGACATACTTTAATGATAATAAAAAATTACAAGGTCCATTACACATGCTCATAGAGTAGAATATCCAATGAAACCAAAACATAAGGAATTCCTACTGGTGGTTTTGTTCTCATAATCTCTCATTTTAGAGATTACCAAGTGCAGAATTCATGAGAATAAGCATCATTTTCTTATGAGTACTCTCACCTAAAGATCTAGATACTATGTGTCCCATTATAGTACGCTATCCAACCATAGAAATATATTAAAAATATTACCATATCACTTCAATGTTATCATCATAGTGTGGAACTGTTATGATCTTATCAATGTGAAAAATACTCTAGGACATTATCACATTAAATACCTATAGAAACAATTAACAATATGTAATAAGATGTTAATTTAATATTAAATACATTGAATACAGATGTAATCAAAGTATAATTAGTTGTTCTTGGGATACTCACTCTAGCACTATTTAAATATTTTTCATTTGTTTTTTTAGTCTATTTATTTTAATTTTAAAGTATTTTAAAGTGTAGAATATGTTTTCAAGATTCAAATATGTACAGTTTTTTAATTTAAAATATGGTTTATCAAGTTAAATGCGATCCCATTTTACTAAATAATAACAGTTAATAACATTTTATTAAATAAAATTTTAGTAAATAATAACAGTTAATAACATTAAAATACTTGTGCTTATGTTCATTTTTTCACTATTTTTCACAATTTTTCACCATTTTTTCACTATTTTTGCTCTTTTTTTTTCTTCTATTTTTTTTCTATTTTGGTGAATAAACAGTCTATAACATATTAGAAAACACACATTGGTACATAAAAAACTAAATATATGGACTTTATGTATTCTCAAAATATCCTACTAAATTGAATACATATCAAAATTTTCAAAATATTACTTTAATAGGCCTTATATGGACAATTTGATGTGAAATATTTTATTAAAAAACACAAAAATATCTAAAAAACTAAATATATGGAATTTATTTAAATCAAAATATATTACTAGTATTTTTAAAAGGTTTTTCACTTTTTTTATAATTTGGAATTCAATTTCATTATAAACTAGTCTCTTATTCAAGATAATCTAGATGGAATTAAGGAGGATCATTTTTATTTGAAATTAATATTATTTTAATTGATATATATATAATGAATCAATTAAGGGGTACAAATCATTATTTCAATTCTTAATTTATTTCTAATGAAATTATTCTTGTATTAAGTATCTTTCAAGAACATTGGAATAGGATATTTTTTTTAAGAATGATGAAATATTAAATATATACTTTAGTACATAGTATGCTATATCTAGGAGATTTTTAAGTGTTTTGTTTTTAAATATAGTCATTTGTGCATAACTAACATGAGTAATTTTCAATTTATATAATCTATTTTAAATAGTTTATTAATTAACAATAGTGTTTCGTATTTAATGATCAAATGTAGGGGGATTGAATGTGTTTATACACTAAAATTTTCAAATTTACATGAAATTTATATCAGTATGGAATATGTTTTTTGGTTTAGTATTTTTTATTTCTATACACCCTTTCTTTTTGTTTTGTTATTTTAATACATCTCAAAGATACTATTTTATGTCTACTTATTGATTAAACTTATTCATTGCATAAAAGGTTATTTTATGAAGGGTTTCTCATTACTTTTAAGTAACATATTTTAAGATCTAATCACTATATATAACTCAATGTTCTAATGATCAAATAATTTATAGTTGATCCTTGGAAAGTTTTTTGAAATATACATGTTTTTGAAAGTTTTATACAATATTTATATTATTTTCTTAATTTTACATTGAAAAATATACTTATGAAAAATGATTTTTTTTTTCATTTTTCAAGAATGTTTAAATTTAGGGGGAGTTAATTTTTTACTATCAACTTAAGAAAATGTAACACTATCTCAAATATTTAGGGGGATAAACATTATTATTTCTAATAGATAATTTTACAATTGAAGAATTATCTTTTTGATAATTTCAAAAAAGGGGGATATGTTTTGAAATTATACTTGGTTTTTTAATAATAAAAAATAGGGGAGAATGTTGAGTGGCACTTTGAACAACTTTATGTTTTGGTAATTACAAATCATTATCTATTTTCTTCTCTATTTGAACCAATTTATGTTTTAATAATTAAAAAGTTTTTTTGTTTTAGTACTTTAAAATGAGTATTTAAAACTATTAATAATTTTAATTATTTAATTATAATCATTATATCATAAAGTGACTAAATTATTCTTAACATTGATTATATCATAATATTTTTCTTAAAATGTGTTTAGATTTCATGTTTTGATTGTTCAAAACATGTTCTATACCATTCATATTGAGTTCCTAGGTAAAATATGTCATTTTTGACCTTAAAATATAATTTATACATGTTTTTTACTATTCAAAAATAGCCAATTCTCCCACCTAACCAAAACATCTATCGAATTCTCCCACATAACAAAACCACATAGTAGAATTTCTAGATTTAGTTACCTTTTGTATTTTGGTCATAAATTAGTCAACAAAACCTCAAATTGAGTTATTCTTGTTATATTGGTTAGTTAAAGAAATTATATACATTTCATTATAAAAAATAAAATTCATAATTGGTTTTATCATGTATGAATTTTTTTTATAATTCACTACATGTTTCGATTCTTAATTCTCTAGTTTCTAAAAACTATTTTTATACAGTATTTTAAGGATAAATTAAGATATAGAGGTCTGATTAAGGTTATTCTTGATTATTTAAGAATATGATGAAATTTTATAAATATAATTCAAATAGACCCAAATCTAATTATTTTATTTATAAGGTATTATTTAGGTATGAAATTTGATAATTAAATATGTTTATTGATTTCATAATTTTGATTACGTGAGTTACACTACATGATAAATTCAACTACGTGATCAAATCACTTACATGAATTCATCTATATGATCAATTAATATGCATAAAATAATAGATACATTAATTTGTATATATGATCAATTCGCTTATTTTATTTTATCTATGTGATCAGTTCATATTTGTAAATTCAGCTATGTAAAAATTAGATACAAATATAGATTCGCTTACATGAAAAAATTTAATTATGTGGTATATTCATCTATGTAAATTTTGGTTATGTAGATATTTTTGTTATGTGGATATTTCACCTAGGTTATAAAATTCATCTATGTTGTAATTTTAGTTTCTACAGGTTGCTCTAAATCTGGAAATATGCTATATTATTTCATATGTTTCATATTTATTTTTCTAAAAGTTTGTTTTGAATGTTTTGAATGTTTTATTTGTTCTAAAATTTTTCATTAATTACTTAGAGGCCATGAAAATTGGTTTTAAAATTTTTTATGAGTAATTAATTGAGATTCACATGGGACTAATCATGTTTGGATAACCATGCTAATATTTTAGAAAATTTGATATTCAAAATTAAACCAGCTGAAGTATGAAGAGTCAGTATTGAATATTATCAAGGAGTTTCTCAAGGTTATTAATATTTATTATTAACTCTTGTATTAATTTTTATAAACTTTATTCACTATATAACATGTATTTTGTTTTATAGAATATCAAGAGAGAGTGTACATGGATATTAATTATCTCTCATTTATAAAAAATACATGTGAAACTTTTATATGGGAAATAAGCATGAATAATTTTAATATAAACTAAAAATAAATTTTCAAATTTTAATTTCTCTAGAATATGAATATTTGGGATCACATGGATTATGTGAATATTCTAATAAATTTATTATCAACAATTATGGATGTATATAATACTATATTAATTGATTATTTATTACTCTCGTGATTTTTTGTGTATATAATGATTCTCATTTTTATAGTGTATGGAATCTAAATAAAATATGCTTCAATGTGAATATTTTATTATTGTAATTTAAGAAGGAGAATCATGGATTTTAAAGTGAATAAATTATTCATTGCTTTTTTGGTGTATAAAAAGGATTAGGCATGCAAAAAAGAAATATATATGTGACTTTGATTTAACTATTACATTTTATATAGTTTTAAATTTATTCTTGGAACTTCATCATTAATCTTCTTGTTGATATAAACTTTTAGGTTCTCTGAGCTTCATTGTTTCAATATCTTGAAGGGCCAAAGCACTACCTGATCCAAACATTGGAATATTCATTGAAAAACATTCACATAGTCAAATTGTTTTATTAATTATTTGTTTTATAACTTTCTTTGTTGTATCGACACACTTAGTGAATCTTTAATGGGGTTATACTACCCAAAAAAGGTACATCTAGGTTTTATTTATCCCCTTATAAAACTGAGTTTAGTCTATCCCCTTAGAAGACCGGGTTCCTCAAAACCCATAAAATAGAAAAGGAAAAGACATCTCCTATAAGATTCCATGTTTAGTATATCCCCTTAAAAGACCATGTTCCTCTTAACCTGTAACATTTAAGAAGTTAGGATTTTGATTTTGAAATTATAAGTTGGGACATCACCTATAAAATACTAGGTTAGGTTTCCACCTATAAAATACCGGGTTTTATCTAAACCCAAAAAAGGTAATAGGTTAGGATTGTGCTTATAAAAGTTTAGGTTTGGTATTCTCCTATAAAAGGATGAGTATTTTCCTAAACCCATAAAATATAAGGGAATTATGTTGAGCCTCTAGGTGTGAAAAATTCATATTTAAATAGTTTTCACTCTCCTTAAAAAGTGATATACCATAGTGGGTGACATACACTGGGTTAGTTTGTGAAGAGTGTACATAGGATCATTTAGATCTAAAATACTATATAATTATTATATTCATCTTTTATTTTCTTTCATTTTATTTTTTATCCCTTTTTATATCGATGTGGTTAATTGTTTAATATTTGGACCATTTAATTTTTTCTCTTAAAGTATAAACATCGACTAATTTATAAAAGAATTAAAATTCACCCCCTTCTCATCTGTTGAAATAAACCCTTAGGGACCTAACATTAACATGAATGATGAACAATTAAGATCATATGATAATTATAAAAAATAAACATCAATATGTGATACTCTATTAAACTATTATGTTAGATTATATTTATTTTTTTAGTTCAAGATATATCACTCTTGGTTAAACCTATGTTGCTTTAGGTTTGGTTATTTAATCATCCCAATCCTTAAAAATATAAATCCCAAATTAACATAGAATTTATTAAAATATTTTAAACCTAAAAATAATTGAATTTTATGCTCCCAAAATTCAAATCTCCCATTATCCATAACTTCAAATATCGATTAATATATACCTTAACTTATGAGTCTCTAAATTTTAATCAATTTTATCAATGGTCATTATCCTATTAGGTTCTCTAACTAGTATATTTAAATCCTTTATAATGGTTCATAGATTATGTGTGAATCATTCAAAGCTTATCTACTAACTATGTCTATCCAAGTGTGTAATCTTAGGCCCACTCATCATGTATCAAGTAAAGATCGAGTAGATACACAAATAGACTTTTCAGGCTGATTAACCCTAAGTTCCTCTATTCCATATCCACATCCACTTACTAGTATTTGGATAAGGATATAATTTCAGAACTACCAAAAAATCTATAATTTTCCAAAATATAATATTTTTTCCTATAATTAGATCCATCCCTAGTGTTATCTATAAATTTCTCTCATCCTAATTCCATAAAACATCTTATATTACCTCATATGGACTAAAAGTTTATCAATAACTTTAAAATTATGATCAAACTTAAATTATCAACCCTTGATGACATTTATGATCAACCTTAACTTATCAACCATTGTCATTGTATGCTCCTTGTATGTAGTCCACAAAGGGTGAACCAAGTATAATATTTTTTTTCTTGTTCTTTAATTACTACTTTACTTTTTTTCATCTTTATCAGATAATTTTGGAAATAAAAAGATTAATATAAACACTAAAGAGAAAAAAATTAACCCTTATAATAAAGAGGTTAATATCCAGTGGGGCATGAAGAGTTTCAAAAGAATATCCTTACAGTAATTCACCCCCCTCTCAGGGTATCTAGGAATATTTTGGACCTAAAAACATCTATATTAAGATAAAAACATATGTAATGTCAATAATTTTCCAGTAAATGAATGAATAAAATCCATCCAGATAAAGGTTTATGTATAAACAATAAATAATCAAATTTATTGAGTAATCAATAAATATTTGTATCATAATAACAAGTTTACCTATTATCAATATTTCCATAATCAATATGTGGAATATATTTATGTGTAATGCACATAAAACTAACACATTATATATTAATGGTATATTTTCAAGTTAATAATTTTCCCAAATTGATCAATTCATGGGTATTTTGGTGAATCCCCTTCAAAAAAATAAAAAATATGGTATTCACAAAAGAAAGGAATTTAAAGAAAAATAATTCATATTATAAGGGCTCAGATCCATATAGAATAACCCTTTGTGTGTTTTTGAAGACTGTGGATCTTAAAAGAGGCTTAGTTGAGGTCTGGTGGTGTTTAGATGCAAAAAAAGCTAAAATCAGGGAGAATTTTCACTGTAATAAGGGTTTATTGTGTAAGTGAGTTATACGATGTAAGTGCATCATATGGCCTGAAGGGTTTTATGGATTTATTTTTTCAACTCATGAAAATTACATTATAAACATAAATTTTAAAATTTTAATTAAATACAATACTTATGGTTCTTGGTAACATGTTTTTAAGCGTGACATAATGTTCAATGTGTTTATGACATAAACTAGGGGTTAAAACCATAAATATCCCATGTGCAGTACAATTTATAAATAACTATGCCTAGAGTTTCTCAAAACTTATTCATTATATCCTAAAGATACAAGTGACCAAAAATGTTTATTTAAGTGTTTTTTAACCCCTTGGAAGGAATTTTATTCTTAGCTTCCCATTTTGGATATACAGTGATCTGAGGTTAGTTCTCCCTCGTTCTCTTTTGGTTATTCAATCTTGTTCCACCCATTTTTTTCATTCCATGTGGTGGTTTTTATTCTCTATTTTTTATGGATTTTTGGTTGTTTTTTTGTGTTTTTGTGTTTCATAATCCTTTGAGGGATGAAACTTCTTTTAGGATAAGTGATCGGGATCTACAACGTTGGTCCATTCTTGTGTGAATAATGTTGACACTTTTAAGGTAGAATATTTGTTGCCTCTCTAATTTATTTATGTGAAATCATAATTTTTTCAAGTTTTATATTATTAAATGGAAATATAATTAACCTAATAATTATTAAACCATATTAATAAGTAATTGGACAGTGATCTCATGTCAATGTTTGATATCGTGATAATGGGTTTCTTCCAGATTTGATAGATAGTGAACGATCTATAATATGCTTGTGAAACATGTTGTTATTCTTGATTTTTCATGTTTATTTCATTATAAAATGGTGAAGAACATAAATATATAATTAAATTATTAAATGTATAGTTAACTTAAATAAACATGTTTAAATCAATTTGGTGTTTCTTATAAATTTATGGTAATACAAATTGATGCAATGCACAAGTTTAATTGAATATGATATTTCATGTGTTAATGGAATTGATAAATAATTTGAATCATGTTAATTATTTTTTATGAAAAGATTTAAATTCATGTTAATGATTTTTTTTTCTTTAATATATTGTTATATCTTATGCCTTGGGTTTCTGATAGTTGGAACATATGAGTAATGAATCAGTTAAATCAATATAGAATAAAAAATGGATGTTTTTTAAAGATAAATCTTTGGGGAAAAGAGTTATCATTTTCTTATAAAGTCATAATTCCTTGTCTTAAGATTCAAGAGAGATCTTTTGTATGTGAAGGCTTAATTCCATGTTTTAGGGCCAAATTTCCATGTTGACCATGTTTTTTATTGATACCTTGTGATGTTCTCTAGATGTGAGCCTTGCTATGTGATGTGATATGAGCCTAGTATATATGATGATATAGTATGGGGAGGCCTAGATAATATGTAAATATTTGATGCCTATGATGGTAAGATTCATTGGGATATGCATGATGGTGTTGAGGATGGAACTAGAGATTATGGGACAGGTTGAATCTAGGTTTACCCATTGATGTGATTAAAGATGGATGCTTTCTTATTATGAATCTTTTTAATGGTTGATGTTAGAATTTCTTGTTTATCTGCATTCCTTTCCCCACTACTCAAGGAAGTTGGATGTTATTAGTTGTATTTCTCTTTATGGTATATTATGATATTTTTTCTAAAGTACCTAGAAATATGGAATAGTTAATAATTTATAATAAATTTTTAACACATAGGGTCTATTTTTTAGGAATGAAACAAAAAACATGATCTGGAGAAACCATCGAATTGGTTTGGATTATTCTTATAGGTCATAGACTTAGCTTTGATGTATAATAATGTTTAATGCAGAATAATGTTGATATTTAATTAATGGGTAATGAATTAATTAACATATAGTGAATTTTTCAATAAAAAGAATGTAATTTAATGTAGCTCCTTAAAATGGTTGTGTTCTTATAGGATATCTAGTCACTAGAAGTGGAAACTTGGTGCCTATGGGATGATGGTTGCAATTGATTCTAAGACTAGGTTATTCCCATTGTTTGGTTGTGATATATATTATATCCTTTATATTCTATGATTTTATACACTTCCCCACCCATGTAAGTTAGGGAGACTAGCAGGGTGTTTTACTCAACATCCTAGTGGGAGAATAGATTGGTGACTACCCCCTCTGGTCTCACTCTCTTCTCTTGATAGTATTATGTGTATGTGTGAATGGTGGTTTGTTTTCACATATATGTGTGTAGAGGGATATGATATATTTTTTTTATTTTACACACATATATCAAGAGATGTAGTATCTAATGGATTATTATAGGTGGGATGTGTTTGGGTTGTGATGACTTGAGGTACTTACTCGGTGTATGGGATGTGATGGCTTGTGGTATAACACCCAATGTATGATACACGTAATATGGGTCATGGTGGCAGCCAAAATATACTTGGTTACTATATGGAGATATGATATGAGATGATTTGATGATGCGTTACATGATATGTGTGTTGGGATACTTAGCCTAGGTGTCTTCAGGTTGGCTTATTTTGGAGGGAGATGGATAAGGACATGCGATGTTGGGGTATAATGGAAAACTAGTGGGGAAGTGGTAGTAGGGAACCCTTATTGATTTATTATTATAATATATGATCTCTCATATGCGATACTTGGTGATAAATAGTCATGTTGATCCTAGGAACTTAGTATACTGGTTTAGGTGACGAGTTAGTTTTACTTGTTGTTCACTAAGATTTAGTATGCATTCCTTATCTTTTTCATGAGAGAATATGGGAAGGATCCCACTAATTATATTTTTATGATCACCCCACATATATATAAACTATTTTTTAGGTCAGCAGTATTAGGTTGGAGATCGGTCTAGATATTACTAGATTGTAGTTTGAAGAATCTGTTTGGGATTCTTGGTCACATCTAAGTTTACATTTTTGGTACTTGTAGTTTTCCTTTCAGCTGTTTTGGTGTTTTATGACATTACATGTATTTTCTTTCATTCTTTTAAAGTATTTATCGATTGTACTATCTCTATTATCTCTCACTTTATCATGTTCTATTAAAGGGTAATGCCTTACATATGTATGTTTATTATACCCTCGGTGTCAGTCACTGACATAAGGCCTACTAGAGAAGGGACTCATGCAGTCACCATCTATCTTCTCTCATTTCTAGCCCAGAAGGGGTACTCTTTGGGGGGAAGGAGTCATGAAGGAGTGGTATCAAATTTTCGGGTTGAGTAATAGGATGGAGTTTGGAGTTAGGAAAAAGTTAGGATTGCATGGATTGGTATGGAAACAATATAAGTTATGTTTAGTAAGTGATTTAAACATGGGATTCCAACTGAGACATAGGTATTTAGGGACCCTGTGATCTGATGCATGGAATTTTATGTTTACCGAACCTACTCAATGAAGTGATATTGTTGGTAGGGTCGAGACCTAGGAAAAGATCATGCATCATTCTTATCTGTGACTGTGTTTGAAATTGTTAGAACTTAGGATATGTTAAACCTTAAAAGAATAAATAAATAAATTAATTAATGATAAATATTTCATATTCTAGGTTTATGTGTCTAACTATTTTTTCTTATTGTAGGTATGTAACCAGGTCTACATCCTCATCAATTTAGCACCAAATATGTTCAGAATGATGTTATAGAAGATCATCGTGGGGTAGATGTAGATTTCAAATACACATGTAGGAGGACACTATGAGAGTTTTAGCACTAAATTATGCAAAAGTATGAGGTCTCTGTTTTAGAACTAGTCATATAATACTCTATAGTGGAGATGGAAATCACGATCATTTCAATCCATTCCTAGAAGGATCATTGGGTTTCCTTGGATGAGATGATTTTGTGTGAGGTACTGAGGTAATGGTGGTTCTTGTTCCTTTTCCTTGGGTATCATGTGGCATTTGTAGTTTTCAAGGATAATTTTTGAGACTAGTTCTGAGTAGAATTTATTTCTTTGACCATGAATGTGCCTTATCACTAATATATTCTTAACCTTAGATACATGAGTTTTAGTGTGTGTGTTTTTAGGATCCATTTCATGACCCTTCAACGATATGATTTAGTCATTTTTTCATATGAGGAGTCCAGGGAAAGTCATTTTATGGAGGATTTTCATCTATAGATCCATCGCCAAGTCACCATGTTTATGTTGTCAACTTATATCAAGGTACTAATAAGAGAATAGGTTGTTGATATGATATTATCCTAAAGAAAATCATTATAAGGGGGAGTCATTAAGATTCCTCACAAAGAATATTTTTGGTCTAGGATTCCCATTTTCCCAATAAGAAGAGATTTCAGCCAGTAGGGGTAGGTTTCATCCCACATCATCTTGTTTCTTTAGGGTTGGTGGACCTTAAGCCTATTCCAGGAGATCATATGTATGTTTTTCTTGTGGAGGATAAGGTTATATGTGAAGAGAGTGTCTGAACTTTCAAATTAATCAGTGTGTTCTTAGTATTACACTTTAGGTTCTTCCAATGAGATTTTTTATCCAAGGTAGTAGCAGTAGGGTGTTCTAGTTTGGGATCAGTATAGAGGAGATAGAACATACAGAGTACATCCCTGATATCCTCTTCCTCCTTAGAGAGTATATCTCAACCATGGGGGTGGTCACAAGTAGGGTCAGAGAGTCCATGGAGTAGGTTGTGGTCAGCTTCATTCCCTAGAATTTCTAACACTGAGCAGTCCATACATCATTTGAGGTACCCTTTTCTTGATTTCTACATGGGTTTATGATTTTATTTATTCATAAGTAACACACTCCTTCACATCACATTCCCTTTTCTATAATTTTTGAATTGAGGTGGATGGGATTCTAGTTCCCTTGTCATTGACTATACTAGTTAGAGGTCATGTTGACTTGTATGAATTTTGTAGAGGTTTTGATACAGTGATGAGGTAGAACTGATCTTAGGTATACTTTATATATTTATGGATATAGCCATATGATGTCATCCTTGGTATGGATTGAATGTATTTTGTGTAGGATATCATGGATTTCTTCATGAGGTAAGTTGTTTTCTATAATTCTGATGGAGAGCCAGTAATGTTCATTAGAGAGAAAGACCCTCTAAGGGGTTATAGGAATGTATCATCCTTGTATTCCTTGATGGATAAGATTATGTTGATCTCATAAAAGGTTTAGTAGTCTTTGTTTCCCAGATTTTTGTAAGAGTACCCTGATGTATTTCTAGATGAGGTTTTAGCATTATCCCCTCAATTAGATATTGAGTTTGGGATATATCTACAAAAAGTTGTGTCTTCTATATCGATATATTTGTATTGGATGTCACCTTTTGAGTTGTGATAGTTTCATGTACAGCTTTATGATCTATTGAAAATGGGTTTTTTTCATCCAAGTGTGTCACCTTAGGGTGAATCAGTTCATTAGTAAATAAGGTTGATTGTAGTTTGAGGGTTTTTATCAATTATCCTTACAAAAATTAGGTGATAGTGAAGAATCATTATCCTATATCGTGTATTGATGTTTATTTGATTAGATAAAATGAGAAAGTTGGTTCTCGAAGATTGATCTGCAGTTAGGATATCATTAGATGTAGGTGAAGGATGAGGATATTCTACAGATTTATTTTTGATGTTTTCATGGGCATTATGAGATTGTTATTATGTCTGTTGGTGTGATGAATTCTCTAGAAGTGTTCATTGGTTTGATAAAATCAGTTTTCAGAGATTTTTAGGATGACTTCTTGGTGGTTTTCATTGATTAAATCCTTGTGTAATCTGCATATAAGGAGAAGAATGCATAGCATTTGTGTACCGTTTTTGGAATTATTCAATGTCAATATTGGTTCGCTAAGTTTTCAATGTGTGAGTTCTAGACTTTTGAATTTCACTTATTAGGACATGTTGTATCCCAATAGGTATTAGTTGTAGATCCTTCAAAGATAGAAGCAATTATTTATTGGGAAGCCCCTAATACTGTTGCTGATGTGAGAAGTTTCTTTGGTATTATAGGCTATTACAAGTGATTCATATCTAATTTCTATCAGGTTGAGAATCATATGAAATCATTTACCAAAAAGGATAAGGCATTCTTATAGACTGACTAGTGTTAGGTATCTTTCTAGTACATAAAGGAGAATTTGGTCAGCACTCCAGTCCTTTGATTTCCAACAGAGGGAGTTTAGTTTGAGTTTTTTTATGCCTTACGTATTGGATTAGGATATGTTTTGATGCATCAAAAATCATTTGTTTCTTATGGGTCTCATTATTTAGGTGCCCATGGGCATAACTATGCCATCCTTGATCTCAAGTTGGAAGTAGTCATGTTTCTCTTGATGTTGTGGTTACATTACCTCATAAATGAGAATTTTATGGTTTTAACTGAACATAAGAGCCTGAGATATTTCTTCTCCCAACATGACTTGAACTTGAGGAAGCAATGTTTGACATAATTATGAAGTGGAGTTATATAGAGATTGAGTTTTCTTTGGTGATGCCTCCTGATGGTTGGCCTGAGGATGGACAACACCAGGTGTTGTTCAAGAGGAGTATTTTTGCTACTTTGATGATGTGTGAGATGTATTTCCATGAGTTCCATAGATGAAACTTGGAATTAAATCCTGAAATAATGAATATGTACTAATATTTGAGAGGTTATTTATGGTGGCTTGGGTTGAATCATGTAGTTACATAGTTTATATCTCGATGTTTGGTCTAGTAGTGGGTGAAGGATGAGCACCATGTCCAGCTGTTAGATGTTCCCCAGGGGAAGTGGGGGGATATCTTGATGGACTTCATTACTGGTTTACCTCAGGAAGAGGTATGTTACAATGATATATGGGTGATAGTGGATCATTTGAAAAAATCATCACACTTCATAGTGATATGGGAGTCAAAATCAGTGTGTATTTTTTCAAAAAAGTATTTGAAGGAGGTGGTGATACTTCACAGATTATTGAGGAAGATCATATATCATCAAGATCCTCATTTTATGTCCAGGGTGTGGATAGGTATCCATCATGCTATTGGATCACATTTATGCCTTAATATTACTTTTCATCCATATATGGATGTTCGGTTAGAGAAGAATATCTAGACTCTTGAGTACATGTTTCACTCTTTTCTCCTATATTTTTTTTGGTTCTTGGATGAGGAACCTTCCTTTGATCAAGCTTTCTTACAATGATAGTTTTCACTCCACCATTTTTATGACACCATTTGGAGCTTTGTACGACCTTCTTTATTTTTCTCTTTTGTGTTTTCCTAGGGTATAAGAGTTAGCAATTCATGGGTTGGATCTAGTAAAAAACACAACAAAGATGGTACAAGTGATATGAAATAGGATGAAAGTAGTGCATGATCATCAGAAATACAATAATAATTGTAGGATGAGACCTATAAAGTTTTAAATTAGATATCATATTTCTGAATATAACTCATCATCATTGGTAAAAAAAGGTTTGATCATGGGAGAAAGCTTTCTCCTCTATTTTTTGGGCCTTTTTAGATGTTGTCTCATGTTGGAGTTGTGTAATTTGAATAGAACTTCCCTCATAGATGAGATGGTACATGATGTATTCCATGTTTTGAAGTGCTTCTATTAACTTCATGACAACTATCACCTCATTGATTTGGGTGAGATAGATTTTTATGATGTCGTGACCTTCAAGTATTATACTATAGAGATCCAGGACCGTTAAGAGAAGGTGTTTCACAAGAATGTTATTCCCTTGGTTCATGTCATGTGGTGGCATGGCATCATAGAAGAGAGTACCTTGGAATGTGAGTCGTAGATACACACTCAGTAACCTGAGATATTATTTGTTTAGATCTTATCATGTTGTGATTCTTGTTGTGTATTTTGAACTAATTTTGTCTATGATATGGTTTCCTATGGTTATTTGTTGTGGACCTAATCTCATTTGAGAGGTATCTCCACCGAGAGAGTGTTTAGTAGCTAGTTTTTGTGGTTTCTTGGTTTTTGACTTTGTTCCTACAATTAGGTGGTCGAGTTCAAGTGATGGTGAGATCCTTAATAGGTATATCATTTGGTGGATATGAAAATGACCCTTTTGTCACCTATCTAGGTTTATTTTTTGATTCTCTAGGATGAGAGTTGTTTGATAGGTATCTGATGTGATGGCCCAAATCCATGTAGTTCGAACCTTTTCATATTTTCAAAGACCTTAGATCTTAGAAGAGGATTAATGGAGGTTGGTGGTGTTTAGATTCTAAATGATGAAATAAATGACAATTTAAATTATAACAAGTGTTTACGGTGCAAGTGTGTTTTACGGTGTAAGTGTGGCTTATGAACTAAAGTGTTTTACAGCTAGAGTTTTGTAGCCTATGGAAAGTATGTATTAAACCTAAAATTTATGATGTGAATTTAATATAGGCCTTGAGGCTTGAGGTGACATGTTTTTCAGTGGAACTTAATTTTCAGTATGTTTACAATGTAAACTAGAGTTTTACACCATAAATATCCCCTGTGTTGTGTTCTTTAGAACCTAAAGTACCTCGGTTTTTTTAAAACTCTATATATTCTCTCCAAAAGATCCAAAAGTATAGTAGAGTTTTAATATCCCTTCTAAGGAGGGTCTATTCCTAGCTTCCCTGCTAGATCTGCATAAATTAAAGGTTAGTTATCCATAGTTCTCTTATGGTTATTTGATCTTGTTCCTCCCATTTCTTTATTTACATGTGGTGGTAGTTTATCTCCATGTTCTTATTGAGTTTTGATTATTTTTTTGTGTGTTTTTTCATGGTTTCCTTAAAGGGACTCAACTTCTTACAAGAGAAATGATCAGAATTTGTAACGTTAGTCCATTATCATGCAAAGAACGTTGACACTTTTGAGGTAGGGGATGTGTTAATTCACCTATTATTTAAATGAAGTTATAAATTTTTCATGTTTTAACTTCTTGGATGAAAATGTAATTAACCTAATAAAATTTAAACCAAATTAATATGTAATTGTATAGAGAACACATGTTGATGTTTGATACCGTGATAATGATTTGCCTCTTGATTTTCTAAATAGTGTTTTATCAATACTATTCTTGTAAAGAATTTTTTTATTCTTGGTTTACCATGTTTTTTTCATTGGAAAATATTAAAGATCATAAATCTATAATTAACGGATCAAATGGATAAATAGATTAAAGAGGCATGTTTAAATGAATAATGTGTTTCTTATAATTTGATAGTAATTAAAATTGATACAATATGTATATTTAATTAAATATGATCTTACATTTATTAATTAAGTTGATAAAGAATGTGAATCATGATAATGGTTTTTTGTGAAAATAGTTAAATTCAAGTTAGTTAATCTCTTTTATTTGATACATTTTTATAGTTAATGCCTTAGGTTGCCCGTAGTTGGAACCTGGGAATAATGAATCAGTTAATTCAGGATGGAATATAGCTAATTTTTTGATAAAGATAAATCTTTGGGATTGAGAAAGATCATTTTCTTATAAATTATTAATTACTTTTGCTGAGAGTCATGAGATCTCATATATATGCAAAGGCAGAATGCCTTTTTTTAGGGAAATGTTTCCCTGTTGACTGTGTTTGTTCTTATTGCCCTATGATGTGCTCTGGATGCGATCATTACTATGTGATATGATGTGATCCTGGGATGGATGATGGGATGGGGTGGGGAGGCTTATATTATATGGTAGAAGTTGATTCCTATGATGGAAGGATATATTTGTATATGCATAAGGGTGTCAGGGATGGCACCAAAGATGATGGAACGAGTTGAAGCTAGTCTTACGCATCAATGTTCTTAAATATAGATGCTTTCTTGATGAATCTATTTAATTGTCGATGGTTGGGTTTCTTTATATTTCATTTTCTAAATTTTTATCTACACCCTCCTTTTCTGAATTATGCATATTCCTATTCCTTTCAGACATTCCCCTCAGTGTTTCATCCTTTATTTTTTGACATGTAGAAAATTTGATATTCTTTCATTCATCATATTTTTTACCCAAAATTCCATGAGATTAAATCCTTCTCTTCTTTTGTGTGTTTTTGAATTTAACAATATTCACATTTTTAATCATAATTTACGATACATGGTTTGGTATAATCATAATATTTCTCACTCTGGCTATTTTCCCATTTGGTTTCTCATTCATACCATCACTGAATTGTCCATCACATCCTTTATTAACTTGGTTCTTAGTAGATCCATCCGAACCAAGAACCAAAAGAGTTAAAATGATTTATTAATAATTATAATCATAAGAGAATTATAAAAATCCCACCTAAATATATCATAAACTATGAAACTATCATGTTATCTTACATTTCTTTTCAGTTTAATAAATATCACTCTTGGTACAACCAATGTTCTTTTAGGTCTGGTTCTTTAATCCTCTTAATCATAAAAAATAATAGTCCCAAATTACCATATACTTTATTATAATATTTTAGACCTAATTTTTTTTAAATATATGCTCTAAACATTAAACTCACCAATTATCCATAAAATCATATATCATTTAATATATACCTTAATTTATGAATCTATAAATTTCAATCTATATTCTCCATGGTCATTCTTCTATTAGGTTCTCTAACAAGTATATTTAAAACCTTTTTAATTGTTGGTTAAGTGTAAGTGAATCATTCAAATCATATCCCCTAGGAGTGTCTAACAAGGTTTTCAACCTTATTCTCACTCATTGTGTATTCATTGAAGACCGATTTGATACCCAACCAGACTTTTTTATGGTGAATACCCCTAGGTTCATATGTACTACAACCACATCCACTTTCTTGTAACCAGACTGTTATTTAATTTCTTAGAGAGTAAAAACTACTTTTCCAAAATATAAGATATTTTTCTATATTTGAGATCATACCTAGGGTTTTCTCAAAATTTATCTCATTCTAATTCTATAAAATATTCTATATCAACACAACTAATATAACGGGTTATCTAAATCTTTGGAATTATAATCAACCTTAACATATTAACCCTTTATGATATTTATAACTTTTAAATTATCCTTAATTGATGACATCCTAATATCTAAATTTATTTAAACCTTACTATGATACCAACTGAGACAGGCCATGAAATAATTGTCCCACAATTACATGAATTAAATATAATATTTAATTACATACATTCCAATTACCTTTTAGGTTTAGAGATTTAGAGAATTATGGAAACTTGTTAACTAAAAAATCCCATGTATTTCTCATCTAATGGTCATTTTTCCACAAAATAATAAAATAATTAATCCATAATAAGACTTCAACATCTCCCATAAATTATCCACATGTGTTATTCTTCTATACATGTCATGTGTAAAAAGTTTCTTCACAACCTGGGTAAATAGAAACATAAGAAGGGTGATCTCAAATGACCAGTAAGGGAAAACATATATCAGAAGATATAATGGAATGAATAATATGGATGGATTAAATAAGAGTCAAATAATTTCATATAATATAACAAGTGAGCTTAAAATAAATCCACGGATGATATCGTAATATAAACAATTAGATGGATAAGAATGAAAAAATTCATGCTGTTGGAATGAATAATTTTGTACATATTTTACCATCAAGGCATCAAACAAGACATTATTATTTTCATCAAGGTTGTATCCAATACATCATTCTTATAATCAATGTCACAACCAAGAAATCATGCTTTCATTGGGTAGGCATACACTAAATACCCAAACCATTTTTTTATTGAGACCAACTGATGCATCGATGGGATATATTATACTGATACTTTCCCATCACTTATTTAAGTAAAATTCATTCACCATGTTAGTGATATTAATATCAATTCAATTCATAATCAAATTTACTTATTAATCAATAAACATCTATATTGAGATAAAAATATATGGAATGTCAATAATTTTCTAGTCAATAAATAAACATATTTCATCCATAGAAAGAAGTTTCATGGTTAAAAAATACATAATAAACTCACTTATGTAATAAATAAACATCTATATCATAATAAAAAGTGTAATAATTATCAATATTTCCCTAATCAAAAAGTGTAATAATTTTCTATAAGAATCCTCAAACTAACATCGTATAGAGTAATGGTATACAGATAAATAAATAATTTTACCAAATCAATCAATGCATGGGTATCTAGGTGAGTTAAATTTAAACAAAAAGTAATAATAGGTATGGTATTAAAAATGTAAAGGCATAGGAAGAAAAATAATAACTATAATTAAGGAGAATTTTTTAGCACAATGGCAGTGATGCATCATTTCTCTTATAGATATTTGATTCGAATATTTGTAAAGAAGTAAAAATTTCATGGAAATGAAGTTAATAAATTATTTTAGGTGTAGATAAGTACATTCATAAAATTATCTAATGAATAAGGTCATATAATATAAGTATCCCCAAATAAAAAGAATAGGTGGGGTTAATTTCCTTACAATAGGTAAATAATGAGTCAATAGAGAAAATAAAATAGTGATAAGACATGTAAAAATCAAAAAAAATATAATTAAAAGAAAATTATGGTGGTTTTAGTAATAAATATCATTCAAATTACCCATATAGATTATTTTTCAAAGGTAATCCCAATTTTTAAATTTATATTTGAGAAAATATCATTACAAATTTGGTAACATTCTAATAAAAAACTATCTAAGATAGATAGCTTGAAATTTAAATTTAAATATCATGAATGAAATATAATTGATAATATAAAATAATAAAATATGTTTTATACACACCATTTAAATTAAATTAGGTGTATAGGATAAAACATATCTCAAATAAAGGAATTTGAGATGAAAAACTCTTACAGTAATGGTAACATAAGATTCAATAGAATATATAATGGTTACCATGAAATAAACATTAAAATTACATGAAATTAAAGATATTTATTATAATTGAAGTCAATTAGGGTAGTTAATACAACATATAAATGAAATTATAGTTCTTGATATCAAAAATGTCATATGGAATTGAAAATATAAAAAAATAATGTCACGAAATGAATCGTGGTGGTTTGAGAAAAATCAGGGGAAATTTTAATTTTTTTCACTTGGGTAGTTTTCAAGGGGAAAATGGAAAATTCTGATCTCATGATATCTTGGGTAATTTTTTTAACCACTTATTTTTTCCCAAAATAAGGTGTTTACCGTATGGTAGGATTTTAGTGTAATTATGAGTCCTTTGAATTTTGGAGGAATATTTAATATTTAATTAATTAAATATTATTTATTCACATGAATTCTTTCAGTGATATTTTTTTATACGAGATTTTTATTTAGATTATGAATTTTTGGTTGAGTCCATAATGTAGGGTTTTACATAGGTAATTCATAAACTTTCATTGGGCATTGAGGTCAGGGTTGAGCCCCCTTTTCTTTTTCTTTTAATTTATTTTTCTTTTCCCCTTTTCTCATTTTCTTTTCTCTTCCTTCCACTTTGGTTCTATAATATGAAACCCCTCCCATTTTGGATTTCTATTTTAACCACTAAGATAAATGGAGAGTGATAGGGATAGGGAGAGAGGTATAGAGAGATGGAGGTATCACCGTAGAGGTCATGAGGAGATAGATCATTGTGCGGTAGTTGCAGATCACGAATCGAATCATAGCATCAACGGTTTATAACTAGAGGTAGGCTCATTTTGTTTTTTTTATAACACTATATATTATTATTTTTATATTTTATTCCCATTTTTGAGTTTTTGGGGACACCTATATTGTCAAAAAAGTGGGTTTTGTGAGAAATCAGGGGTTTTGTGGGGATCCTAAGGGTTTCTCATTTGGAAAACTTGATCACATAACATGTAGTTTCAAGAACAAAAATCATGTGTTCTTTTTATATAGGTAATATAGAATTTTTTTAACTAAATGTTTTATACTTTATGTGCATTTAATATAGTGGTACATGTCCTTGTGGATTGGTACTTGGGAAGACACCCCATGTAAGGGGGACATTGTCGTATAATAGCACACGGTCAAAATCCATGTATACTATAGTTGTGTAGTAGTACATGGATAGACTTTGAATATTCCCTATACATGTATAATTACATGTACATGTGTATCTTTTTGAGTAAACATCATGTACTTTTCCCTTTAATTTATTTTAGGTATTTTTTTCCCTAGTGCTAGAATTAAACATAAGAGGAGTCCATTGTGAGTGTTTTTTCACATAGATCATGATGGTGGAATACTTTAGGAATATAGATGTCATCTGGATAGTATTTTGGACAATGAGAGTTCTAAAGGAGTATTTCTTTGATTTTATTATTCTAGAATCCTCATGGGGTTTGGGTTGTGAGTTTTGAGGCCTGAGTGGGAGTTGTGTGATTGTTTATCACCTAGTTTGAGGATTATAAGTGAGTTTGTTTGAGGTTTTTTGGATATGTTATTAAAGGTTTAATCAACTGTTTTCTTGTATTATCTTCATTAGTATGTTACTCAAGGTGTATTTATTTAAGATCATTTTTACTGTGTTGACATCATGGGATGTCAAGCATGGCCAGGATCCACTGACAAAGTTTAAGATAGGTATGCGGGCCTTTTTTAGGAATGACCTTATGGACATTGTATTGTTTGAGTTTTTCCTTATATGCATGGTGATTTTCAAGTTGTGTGTTGTAGAGGCTAATTGTGGTTTAATTTATAAGGATTGGCCCATGGTTTGGTTTTTCTATAAGAACTCTTATATGGTATCCTTTTTAAGTTGAGGTTATGGGTATTATAGAGTGTAGATCATTATTTTTTGAACTATGAGGCAGTTGGTGATAGTTTTAGTGGTTTTGGTTAATGGTTGTAGGCATTGGTCGACCTGGGTTTCTGAGTATTTTTCCAAGGTTGCTTTAGGTAGTTCTTATTCAAGATATAATGATATAGGATACCTTTGGGATGTTACTGGACTGGTAATTGTCCCGGATATTGATTTGGATGATCTCCTCTATTGGTAGGTTATTATGAGGTGGGTCTATGGAGCTAATGGACAATCTAGATGAGTGCACCCTCAGCCTCTATTTGAGTAGTACACCCTAACTATAGGGGATTATAGCTTGTGAGTTTCCTAGGAACTCATGGAGTGGGTAATATTTTGTAGGGATGAGTATAATTCTAGGGAGAACTGGTGACGCACTTATCTATTCATTGTGGGTCCAGATATTATAGTCTGGTTAGTTTTGTAGGACATATAGTACTTTAAAAGTTCTCTAGTTGTGTCAAACTAGAGGTTATTTTCACTAGTTTGGATCATAATATTGTAGTACTAGAGCTCGATAGATGCACTTTGTTATTTTAGATTCTTATGAAGAGATCATAGGGTCAAATATTCATGTATGTCCTTACATTAGATTTATAGAGATCCTTTTTTATCTCAAGGGAATTCTTAATGGTGTGGATATGTGAGTAATGTTCTATAATTCCTTTATATTGGGACAAAGTGGGGGGGAATTTACCTTGGATGTCAAGATATAACCCAAGGTTCATTATTTTCCCTTTTTTAGTCCCTTTTTTTTATTTTCTATCTTTTATTTTTTTATGCCCATATACTTTGTTTAGATTGTCTAAGAATATCACATGTTTTATGAATATGTTATCATAATATATGTTAGGACCACCATAAGGGGTGTCTTACTGAGGATTTTTTTCTCACCCCTTGTACGGGTACCTTGGTGCTCATGAAAACCTTATGTTTACTTTGGGGTTGAACAAAGGATGTAGTGGATCTAGTGGTGACCAAGTGTTTCATGGTTTAGTGAGATTACTAATGTGGAGTCTGTGGCTCATGTTAGGTCAGTTCAAAATTTGTGGAGATCAGTTATGTGGTTTGGCTTATGTTAGTAGTGGAGAATTGTGTCTTTATTTTATTTTATTTTAATTTGTATATGTGGTCAATCCAGTGGGAGACTAGTGCCTGTATGATTTTTGTGTGAGTTTGTATATTTCATTTATTTTATTAAAGTATACTTCTGTTTAATTATTTATTTATGTGAACTATTATGTTCATGGATTTTTATGTGTTTAGTTTATTTACAGAATTATTTCACTCTTATTTGAAGAGAAAGTCTCTCCATTGTACCCTTTTATAAACTATTTACTAGTCGACATCTCTGGTGTACAAGGAGGTTCACTTGAGGACTTGTTGTGTTCCAGATTGGTTGATAAGTTGGTTCGACCCAGGTCAATTTGTGATAAAATAGTATCAGTGCTTCTTAATATATGGTTTAGTGAGTTAGTAGATAATAAGTCTAGGAATTTGTCAAAGCTTGTGATAGATATCATCCTAGGGAATCATGAACACCTATTCTAATAGGATATACAGGTTACAAGGGTTATGGGATTTTTATTTTTGGTTTTCAATGTTATTTTTGTGTGATTTTCACCTTTATTGATGCACTTGAGTTTTCAGATTTATTTATTTATAATTTATGAGGTTTTTATCCTATCTTGGTGATAAGAGGCATGTTCTCATGCATCATTATAGGAACATATAATACTCATGAAATTTTCATCACTATGTTTATATTTATTAATGATGGAGGTTTGGTTGTTTAAAGTTTCAACAATAACCTATATGGTTTGGTTGTTTAAAGTTTCAACAATAACCTATATGGTGTTTACCCATATAGATTCTTGGTTTCAATCTACTCAATTAAACTATGAGTTTATTTATTCTTATAACATTTTATTTTGATATCCTAGTGAGGTATTATCTTGTATTAGAAATTTAGTCCCTTCATAGAGTGATGTGTGGAAACCCTTGTGGGTTGGTGTGGGCTTTGGGGTGACATTCTATAATGGTTTTCTTGTAAAGGAAAGATTGATTGGATGCCTGGACCTATTTATTTCTAGTTCATTTTAGGTTGTACGGTGAGAACGTGATCAGGAACTCATGGTTTTGTATTAACCTCAAGGTGGAGGGTGGTATTTTGGTGGATCTTACCATGAGCAATATTTATATTTTTCAAAGAGGAGTGTCGAGGGTGCTCCAACTTGTTGAAAATGGCCTGAATGAGGAGAATGGTTAGTTTTTTTAGGCATGTCAGTCTAGGATCATTTGTATATGGATAGTTTTAGCATGAGATCCTACAAGAGGATCTTAAATAATCACTCTACCTTGAATAGGATATTGAAAGTTGGTGTGGATTTTTGGGATAATTCCTTATTTTTTGATAGAATCCTTATGGTGGGGAGTACACCATAGGTATTAAAACGTTTTCTTCCTCATCTTAAGTTGTTTATTGAGTGTGGTGAATGTCATTACTGGTGATCTAGGATGGGTAGAAGTTGGGTTTCCATGTTTTTACTCTAGTTTTAGTGGGTTTTTCATGTACATCCATTACATTCGATAGTGGATAGAGCATAGTCCATGGAGTTGGTGTTTGGTTGAGGAGTGAAGATAAGTATACTCCTATGGTGGGGAGAATCAGATTGGTCATAGATGAATAACCCTTATTCTGGGAAATTTATGGGAACTAAGAGATCGGTTAATGGATGGTTGTGGTAGTGTTGGAAGCACATGTGTCTAAGGTGATTATTAGTAGCCAGTTGACAACCAAGTCTTTCTGGTGGTGGGAAGAGTTTATGGTGAGTAGTTTTTCATGAACCAAATCATTACTATTTGAAAAAATAGGTAAATTTTGATTTTTTTCTCTCAAGTGGTTTTCAAGGGTAAAATGGTAATTTATACTATCAATAGATCTTAAATAATTTTTATAACCACTCTATTGGTTACAGAATAGGGTCTTTACCCTAAATTAGGAATTTATTAGAATTCTAAGTCATTCAAAATTTGGGGGAATATTTAATATTTAATTAATTATATATTATTTATTTGCAATTATTCATTTTTTATATATTCTACTCAGACCATCTGATTGAGATTTAAATTCTATGGTTGAGTTCTTAATGGGGGTGTTTTCTAGGAGAGGCATAACCTTACATTGTGTGTCAAAGTAGGGCCCAAGCCCCATTTTGTTTTTTCTTTTCTTTTTCTTTGTTTCTCTTTTTATTTTCTCTTCCTTACCCTTTACTTCTCACATAACCCCCCCACTCCCACCCCCCATTGGGAATTTCCCTTATTTTGTATGAGATAGTGAGATATGGAAAGGGATAAGGGGACATGGGAAGGGAGGTGCCGTCACATAGTTTGGGAGGAGCCAGATCGTTGTTCGTTAGTTGTGGACCATGAATCAGATCGAAGTGTTGGAAGTTTACATCCATAGGTAAGACCTTTTTAAATTTTTTTTTCAAATATAACCATATATTTTTTGTTTTCAAGTTTTAATATTGTTTTTTCTGGTTGTTGGGGACCTCTAGAGGGTTGATCTAGTGGATTTTGGGGGAAATTGGGGGGGGGGGGTTTAGAGGATTTTAATGGTTTCTAAACCAGAAAAACCAATCACATGGTGTGTGTTTTCAAGAACCTACATCATGTGTTCTTACTTTTGGGAGAAGATAGATTTTTTAGAACTACACATTGTGTACTTTAAGTACATGTCATGTAGTAGTACATGTCCATGTGGCTGAGTACTTGGGATGACACCCCATGTAAGGGAGGCTTGGTCATGTAGTATTACACAACCAAACCCCATGTATTCCTTATCTATGTGGTAGTATATGTATAGAACTTGGGTGTTCCCTAACTATGTATAAATACATAGATTGGTGTGTATTTAAGAGTACACACCTTGTACTCAGAATTACATGCTGTGTACTTTTTTTTTCAAGGGGTTTTGAGTGTTTTTTCACCCTAGAGATATAATAGGACATAAGGGGTGTATATTCTGAGTTTTTTACATGTATATGATGATGGTATAATTCTTTTAGCATCTATAGTTCATATTCATGGTGTTTTAGAGTGGGAGAGTTTATCAGGAGGATTCCTTCAATATTGTTATTCTGGAATTCTCATCAGGTTTGGGTTGTGAGTTTTGAGTCTTGGGTGAGGGTTGTGTGTGTGTTCATCACCAAGGTTAAGGATTCCATGTGAGTTTATTTGAGTTTCTTTATAAAGATTCTGAAAGGTAGGATCGGGTGTTTTCTTGGATGAGCTTCATTAATCTATTTCTTGAGGTGTTTTTCATTAGGAGCCTTTGGGATGGATTGACATCATGATATGTGAGACATGGTTGGAATCATTGGGTGAGTTTGAGATATATCTAAGGGATATTTTTATGGAATGGAATTGGGGGCATGGCATTGCTTGATATTTCCCTTCCAGTTGTGGTGATCTTCAGGTTGTGTTTCGGAGAGGCTGGTTGTGGTTTATTTTGGCGTTCTAAGCTTGAGGTTTGGTTTTTCTAAATGATCCCCTTATAGGGTTCCCTACATGAACTAGTGTTTTGGGGACCAATAAGGGTGTTATGTGATTTGTTGACATATGATATGGTGGGTTATGGTTTTAGTGGTTTTGGTTGATAGGTTTGGGCGTTTGTTGACCCTGGTTTCTAAGACTTGTGTTGGGGTTGCTAATGGTTGTTCTTGTTTAGGACCATATTAGACAGGAGAACTTTAGGATGTTACTAGATTATAATTTTTCCCTAATATTGATTCATATTACCTCCTATATTTTTAAGTTATTGTGAGGTGATTATAGGGATATAATGGATGATCTGGATGAGTCCCCCCCTCTAATTGTGTATTATGACCTGGATAGAGGGGATTTGGGCTTATGAATTGTTGAGGCAGTCATGGAGTGGGTTATATTTTCCAAGGATGTGTATCCTATTGATGTGACCTGTTCATGCACCTATACATTGAATATGGAATTATATATTATAGCTAATTTAGTTATGTATGACTTTTTGGACTTGAAAAGTTCTCTAGTTTCATTGACCAAGACGTTCATGTGGTCAGTTCAAACCATAATATTGGTTTACTAGATCCTAATATATGTGTTTCATTGTTTTAGATTCCTAGGATGATATCCTAGGGTCTAAAATTATTTTCTATCCTTATGTTGGATGTCTTGATCTCTTTATTGATCTAGAAGATGTGTTTGATGATGTGGTTGGGTAATAAACATTCTATATTTCATTTGGATTAAGATAGAGAGCGGGTAGAATTACCTATGGTGTCAGGATAAAACCTCATGTTCATTTTTTTCCTTTTTGTTTGGTTATGTTTTGTATTTTTTTGTATTTTTTGTATTGTCATTCCCATAGACTTTGTTCTACTAGGATGGGCATACCACATGTCCCACCGACATATTATGATAGAAGTTGTTAGGACCTCTGTTGGGGGTGACCTATTGAGTATTTTATTCTACCCCACTTTACAGGAATGTTGTTTCTTGTAAAGACCTTATGTATACTTTTAGTTTGATCACTTTATGTAGTGGATCAGGTGGAGGATCATCATTTCATGGTTGATTAGGATTTCTTGTTTAGAGTCTAAGGCTTTTGTTGGAGTAGTTCTTCAGTCATGGAGACTGTTTATGTGGTTTGGACTAGAGTATAGGTAGAGAATTGTGTATTTGTTTTCTTTTATTTTATTCCCTATATGTGGTCATCTCAGTGGGAGACCAGTGTATGTATGTTTTTTCTATAAGTCTATATACTATATTTCATTTTTTACTGTAACATCCCAGGTAAATAAAGAATAATAAATTTTCATATTTATTAATATTTGTGAATTAAATATTAATTTTACTTTAAAGGGGTTTCTATGTTCGATAGCGTACCCGATACACAATAATGAGTTTCTTTGAAATCTTACGTTGCACACTAGTAATATAATAATATTATTTCAAATGGTAGTTAACACGTAGCCATTGTATTGGCGAGAATGAATAGAAATAACTAAAATATGATTATATATGTTTGTAAAATGTTTTTACATTTATCCAATAAAAGATAAAGGCTTAAAATAAGAAAAGAATTCAATTTTAAGCATAAATACTCTAATATTCACTAAAAGGTCGATTTATCAACTTTTAATGGGGAAACCTCTTTAAAAATAGTTTTGGTCACTATTATACATTCTATTGGACCAAATAAAATCCTTCTTTATAATTGGGACATCAAAATTTACTTTGTGTGTGTTTTTTTTTATTTTTTCGATAAAGTTTATTTTTAATGAATAAGTGAAAAATGATGTATTTTAATTCAAAACCTCATTTTAATATAATTTATTTATATGATTATATTATCTTTTGAATTAGTTTTAAAGTGAAATTATAATATATTTTTACCATTTAATCCAATGGTGGTCATTGGAATTAATTTCACTTTGAAATTGGACTTAAACTAGTGTCAATATTTTGATATATTTTGTTTCTTAAAAACACGCTAATTGTTTTGACAACGGGAATTGATTATTAAATTGATTAATTCAACTTATATGTTTTGAATTTTGTAAAATATACATCATTTTTTAATTCGGGATATCAAATATAGCTCAGGGTGAATTTTTGGTATTTTTCTGAAAAACGTCAATTTTTGATGAATAGTGAAACCACTAAGTGGTAGTTAAAAAACTGATTTTTTGTTTAAATGAAACTTTACCACTTATATGAATTGAATTTAAAAAATCCAACATACATGGTTTTCATTATTAAGTAAAATGTGGTTCAATGGGATGAAAATAATTTTTTGGTGAATAATAACTTTTAAGTTTTATTAATCGCGATTAAAGGTAATTAGTGTAATTTAAGGAAAAAGTAATGTTATAATAATATGAAATTACCTTGACACATGTCCTAACCTTATTGTATGAGTCATGTAAGACCAAGAAAATCCATGAGTCAACTTGGGGACCCCATGGATCCACTTGGGTAAGAAAATGACATTAATAACTTTTTATTTAAAGTTAAAATAAAAATGTCACAAACATGTATTGTTTTACTAAAAAAAATTTACGTGGGGTTATAAAAGTCATATTTTGACTATAAATATTCATTAGAAATCTAAAAATATTTACTACATCATGATATTTTTTTATAATTTTTAGACATTAAATAAATAAATTTATTTATGACACCATGATGATGCAGTGATTACCTCATTAATGAACAATTTAAATAAAATGAAAAGATAAGGTAAATTATAAGACTTAAACTTATCCAAAACCTAATGTATGGGTGGATTTTGAACCCTTATCACCTAATCCTATAAATATATCTTTTTTGGACCTTTAAAATCTGAAAAAAACATTTTATAATAAAGTAACATTTTATAGCATTCCAAGAGTGCCCCTCCACCCTCTTATAAAAGGCCCCCACCTATACCCCCTTACCCACACCTCTCAAGCCTTTTTATTGACCAAAATCTACTCATTTTATCTCTCCAAACCCCTCTCCTCATGCTAGAATACTTACCTTAGGCAGAAAGCTCTTCAAGAAACCCTTTTGGTTCAAACCAAAGGGAGTTACCCGATTTAAAGGTAATGTCTTCTCTTATATCCTTTTGTTTTATTTTTCTTCTCCAACCCCCTAAACTCTTTTCATTAATTTATTTTGTAACAACACCATTATCTTCAATATACTAGGATTTTTTTATGAGAAGGATTTGATTTACACTTACACACACCTCCGTCTATTGGTTAAAGAACATACTGTTTCTGTGGATGGCGAATTACTGCCTCACGAAACGATGATTGTTCAATATTCTCTTAACACCTTTCATGGTGGACATTATGATGTCACTGTATTTATATATGATATATAATATATTTATTACCTCTCTATGATTCTGTATTTTATATTTAAAACAAACCTTTATGCTTTGCATGTTGTGCAAATGCGATAATTTCATCTGAGGAAGTGTGGACTACCGCCCCCTCAAGTGATGTGAATCGTTCATGCCAAACATGGATTTTATAAATAATGTAATTAATGAAGTTATGTTAACTATATAAAATATATATTATACTGGAATTATGATATATATTTGTCTCATTTAGTTTTAATTCCTTTAATACGAAATAGGAATGAAAGTAGCGTTCATGCGTACGTACGGCTTACCGTCTCCATGAACGGTGCATTTCATTTCTTACCTCTAAATGTTATGTACTATTATAAATAAATGTATATGCTGGATATATATGATATATATGATATCCAAATAATGAATACCATTATGGTTATAATGAAACTTTGACCACATGAACAACATGTAATTGTAAGAAGTCCATTTTTGACTTAAGTACCAAATATCGACAAAATGAACATTATTAACTTAAATGATTACATAATGTTTATAACATGAAAATAAGTGATATAAAAGGAATAATAGTATTGAAAAAGGTTCTTAAGCAATTATAAATCAACACTAGTTTATTATTCATAAGATTAAAGAGCGATTGAGTCAAGTCGGACACGAGGTAAGGGACTTCGTCTCAATCTCCTTTCATTGAGGCATATTTTGTTCTAATAAAAGACTTTCTTTTATACACTGTATAAACCCCTTTGAAGTATACTTTTATTCAAAAGGAATATTTTCTATACGAATATTTTTACTAAACGACAAAAAGTATGTTTCTTTTTAACGTACGTGGTGACAACGACCTTTCTGCCTCCACAAGTATTATTTGATCTTTGGCTTCCTCAACAAGACATAATGTTTTTAAAAGTAAATAAATACCATATACTCTTTTATGTATTTTTGTATTGAAAATGGTTTTGATAATGGATTTGTTATGTCAATATATTTAAGTGATATATTGTGATTGAAATGTGGAAATGTTTTCTTTCCTTTATAATTGTTTTATGTGTTATGATTTTATAATGGTACTTGGACATTTGACGGGTGGTTACATGATAAAAAAAATGACGGGTGGTGCCGTGAATACCAGGATGGGTGGTTACATTATAACCTCCAATGTATTGGGTATGGAAGTCAGCCGTATGGCTATTCCATGCAGTGATATGTGTGTAAGTCGACCGTATGGTTATTCCATTTAAGTATGTTTATGTCCCAAGTTACCTTTATATATTATGTGTTCTTTATATGGGTTTTATGGTAATATTTTGGTTACAAAAGGGTAAGTAATGATCTTTTATTTAGTGAAGAGTATTTACTACTTCTTAAAGATGAAATGTATTACTTTGATAAAGTATTCATGGTTTACTTGTTGTTTTGAAAAACTAACAGTTTTCCTTCTTTGTGTATCACTTACTGAGCTTTTTATGCTCACCACAAGTTTTTTTTGAAATATTTTTCACATGAAATAATGTGGAATAGGGTCAGGGATGGGATCAAGGAAAAGTCATTCTGTCTTAAACATGGAACTAGACATGACTCTTTTTTTAAGAGTTCATGTTTTTTAAAAAGAAAAAAAGAAACTATGTAGAAGTGTCTACTTTGTAATATTTTGAGATGTAATAGTTATGTCCTAATTATCTAAAACTCTAAACCTGAAAAGATCCTCAATGTGAATTATTCATTTAATTCAATATTAAGTAAGGTTTAAGTCCATGTCCTTATAGTTGGTATCAGAGGTCGTTTTAGACAACTTTAGGAGTTAGAAAAAATGTTAAATTTTATGTCCCTAAATTAATTTATGGTATGATTGAAATGATATAACATTTAAATATTACCATGTTTCTTCACTTAAGATATTTCTGTGTTCAGAATGGTTTTCCACAAAGGAAACAGGGCAGCTATGTTGGGACGACATCAGGAGGTAGACAACCTTCCAAATCAGCAACCTAAGATGGCCAGAATCAGAACTAAATAGTTTGTTGCAGTGATGGAAAGTTGACTCAGGCTATAAATGGTGGTGGTATCCATGCATGAGATCAGCCAGATCAACCGTAGAGGAACATGTCAGTGGTGGAACATTTCATGAGGCAACACCCCCATCATTCATAGGATCATCTGACCCTGTGCTAGCAGAATGGTGGATTAAAGCACTAGAGAAGATTTTTGATGTCCTGGGGTGTTCAGAACATCAAAAGGTTAGTCTTGTTGTTTACCGTTTTGAAGGTGAAGCTGATCATTGGTGGCCTATGGTGAAAAATATCAGGGATAGTGATGAGATTTATGATCTTCACTGGGATGAATTCAATGGTATGTTTCTTGAGAAATATTTTCCTAAGGTGGTTCGTATTAGGATGGAAAAAAAATTCCTAGAATTGAGGTAGGAGGATGACTTAGTGGCTACTTATGAAGAAAAGTTCACTCGATATGCAAGGTATGCTCAAAATTTCATATGAGATCTTGATAGTAAAATCAACCATTTTTACTCAGGGTTAAAGCCAAAGTATCGAAGGGATTTAGCTTCTCGTGAGTTCAAAAGTTATGAAAAACTTGTTTGATGTGTAGAGAAGGTGGAGATGGAGTTTGCCAATGATTAGGTGTTCTTTGAAAAACAACATAATAAGAGGTCCAGTTGGAAGGAAAAGGGAAAAAATTCATCAAAGAATCCAGGAGGTAAGAAAACCAAATATCCATCCTGTGAGAAGTGTGGTAAAATGCATCCTAGAGAATGTTTATCCAAGTCTGGAAAGTGATTTCGATGTGGTAAGTCTTGTCATATTGATCGTAACTGTAAGGAAGATGATCAAGAAGGCAATGAAAAGCTATTGGTAACATGTTTTAAGTGTAATAAAATGAGTCATTATGCAAATGAGTGTCTAAAGAAGAAATCAACTGAGGGAAATCAATCAGAACAAAAGAAGAAAGGGGTGGTGAAATCCTTTGCAACTACTTCAGCAGATGTTGGGCCATCGAATGAACTATTATCAGGTACACTGTTTGTTTGTTCAGATTTTTCCAATATGTTGTTTGATTAAGGGTCTAAACATTATTTCATTTCTAAGAAGTTTTCTTATAAATTGGGAATTCCATCTCAAGATGTGAATCCTGAACTTATGGTAAAAACACCCAGAGGAAACGTTGAGACAAAAAGAAATTATAAGAACCTTCCTATCCTTGTGTACTGAAAGAATCTACCTACTAACCTTATTATTTTGCCTCTAGTAGAGTTTGATTTTATTTTAGGCATGGATTGGATTTTTGTTTATCATGATAAGATTGACTTTAGAGCTAAAATGGTTTCTTTTCAGAAATATTTTCAGTTTGTGTACAAGAATGAACCCTTGAATTTGATAACATATCAGAAAGTTGAGAAACTAGTAAAAGATGGAAATTAATGTTACCTTGCAAATATTGTTGAAAACAAAGGAAGTGTTCAGATTAATGATGTGCCAGTGGTAAATGAGTATCTTGATGTTTTTACTAATGATTTTCCTAGTATTATACATGATCGGGAAGTTTAATTTACTGTTGACTTAGTTCCTGATTCTAAGACAATTTCAAAACCCCCTTATCGAATGGCTCAAGTTGAACTTTTAGAGTTAAAGAAGCAATTGCATGAGTTATTAGATAAAAGTTTCATTTGACCTAGCACATCGTCATGGGGTTCTCCTGTTTTGTTTGTAAAAAAAAAAGATGGTTCAATGAGACTTTGCATTGATTATAAAGCATTAAATAACATCACTGTTAAAAACAAGTATCCTTTGCCTCATATCAATGATTTGTTTGATCAGCTCCAGGGAACTCAGTATTTTTCGAAGATTGAATTGAGGTCAGGGTACCATTAGTTGAAAGTAAAATAAGCAGACATTCCGAAGACTGCGTTTCGTACTAGATATGACCATTATGAATTTGTAGTTATGCCTTTTGGGTTAACCAATGCACCTGCTATATTCATGGACCTTATGAATAGAATTTTCCATGAGTTCTTGGATAAGTTTGTGGTTGTTTTCATTGATGATATTTTGGTGTTTTATAAAAGTAAATAGGAGCATGAGAGTCATTTAAGGGTTATCTTGAAAACCTTAAAAGAAAATAAACTGTATGGAAAATTCAGAAAGTGTGAGTTTTGGTTACAACAAATTTCTTTCCTTGGTTACATTGTTTCAAAAAATGGCATAACTGTTGATCCTGCTAAAATAAAAGTTGTTGAAGAATATCCAAGACCTACAAATATAACCGAGATCCGTATTTTTCTTGGTTTGGAAGGTTACTACCAAAGGTTTGTTGAAAATTTTTCATGGTTATCTAGTCCAATGACAATGTTAACTCGAAAAGGTGTTAAGTTCATCTGGACAAAAGAACGTGATGATTGTTTTCAGGAATTGAAGACAAGATTTGTGAATGCTCCAGTTTTGGCACTTCCTTCCAGAAATGGTGAGTTTGTTATCTACAGTGATGCTTCGTTGAAGGGACTTGGTTGTATCCTTATGCAGAATGATCAGGTAATTGCTTATGCATCACATCAGTTGAAAATTCATGATTTAAATTACCCTACACATTATTTGGAATTAGCTGCTATTGTTTTTGCTCTAAAAATTTGGAGGCATAATTTGTATGGATTAAAGTGTGAAATATATACTAATCACAAAATTTTAAAGTATATATTCACTCATAAATAATTGAACATGAGACATAGGAGATGGCTGGAATTAATCAAGGATTACGATTGTACAATTCATTACCATCCGGGAAAATCAAATAAAGTGGCTGATGCTTTTAGTCGAAAAATTAATGATTCATTAACCATGATACACTTGGAATGAGATACTTTGGTTTTTGATTTTATAAACTTTGGAATAGAAGTTTTTGGTGTAGGAAGTTCTTTTGTTTTGTTTTAGGTGCTGGTGAGATCATCTCTATCAGACAGAATTAAGCAAGCACAGAAGAAAGATAGTGGGTTGCAGAAAAAGGTAGAGGTGGTTCAGAATGGTAAGTTTCCTGAATTTAACATTGATAATGATTGTGTTTTAAGGTTTGGGAAGAGATTATGTGTTCCTTGTGATTCACAGTTGAATAATGAGTTGTTATGTGAGGCTCATAGTTCCCCATTTTCAGTTTATCTTGGCAGTACTAAGATGTATAGAGATCTGCAGGAGTATTACTGGTGGGATGGAATGAAAAGAGATATTGCTAATTTTACTGTGAAGTGTTTGAATTGTCAGCAGGTTAAAGAAGAGCGATAGTTACCGAAAAGGATGCTTCAGTCATTACCAATGCCAGAGTGGAAATGGGAAAATATATCCATGGACTTCGTTGTGGGATTACCAAAGACATCTCGAGGTAATAATTCAATCTGGGTTATTGTTGATCGATTGAATAAATCTTCTCATTTACTTCCTATTCGAGATACATTCTCTCTAGATCAACTTTCTTGATTGTATCTTAAAGAGATAGTCAGGTTTCATGGAGTTCCCCTCTCCATTGTATCTGATCGTTATCCCAGGTTTACTTATAACTTTTGGAAAGGCCTTCATAAGTCATTGGGTACTGAATTAAATTTTAGTAAAAATTTTCATCCATAATCAGATTGGCAGTTAGAACGAACAATTTAGACCATGGAGGATATGTTAGGTTCTTGCACGATGGATTACTAGGGAAGTTGGGACTAACATCTTTCTTTGGTTGAATTTTCTTATAAAAATAGTTTTCATTCCAGTATACAGATGGCTCCGTTTGAGTCATTATATAGAAAATGGTGTCGAAATCCAGCTTTTTAGGATGAAGTAGGGGAAAGGAAGCTGATGGGACTAGAATTGGTAGAAGAGATGGCAGAAAAAGTTCAATTGATTCAGAAACACATGAGAACAACTCAGAGCAAATAGAAAAGTTATGTGGATAACCGGAGGAAGGATTTATCTTTCAAGGTTTGTGATCATGTCTTTCTCAAAGTTTCTCCATGGAAAAGTGTGATGCGTTTTGGTAAGAAGGGAAAGTTGAGTCCGAGGTTCATTGGACCTTATGAAATCCTGGAGAAAGTTGGATCAATTGCATACAGAGTGTAATTACCTCCAAGTTTGTCCCAGGTACACAATGTTTTTCATGTTTCTATGTTGATAAATTATATTCCAGATCCATCTCATGTTTTGAGCCCAGAGGTTGTTTAGTTATAAGAGAATCTCTCTTATGAAGAACAACTAGTCCAGATTCTTGACCGAAGAGAGCAAGTGTTGCGAAATAAGGTAATTTATCAGGTGAATGTTTTATGGAAAAACAATATGGTTGAAGAGGCAACGTGAGAATCTGAAAATGGTATGAGGGATAAATACCCCCACTTATTTTGATAAGTGAATAAAATTGCGAGGACGCAATTCCCAAATGGGGGGGGGGAAGGATGTAACATCCCAGGTAAATAAAGAATAAGACATTTTCATATTTATTAATATTTGTGAATTAAATATTAATTTTACTTTAAATGGGTTTCTATGTTAGATAGCATACCCGATACGCAACAACGAGTTTCTTTGAAATCTTACGTTGCACACTAATAATATAATAATATTATTTCAAATGGTAGTTTACACGTAGTCATTGTATTGGCGAGAATGAATAGAAATAACTAAGATAATATTATATATGTTTGTTAAATGTTTTTACATTTATCCAATAAAAGATAAAGTCTTAAAATAAGAAAAGAATTCAATTTTAAGCATAAATACTCTAATATTCACTAAAAGGTCGATTTATCACCTTTTGATGGAGAAACCTCTTTAAAAATAGTTTTGGTCACTCTTATACATTCTATTGGACCAAATAAAATCCTTATTTAGAATCGGGACATCAAAATTTACTTTGTGTATGTTTTTGTTATTTTTCAGATAAAGTTCATTTTTAATAAATAAGTGAAAAATGTTGTATTTTAATTCAAAAACTCATTTTAATATAATTTATTTATATGATTATATTATATTTTGAATTATTTTTAAAGTGAAACTATAATATATTTTTACCATTTAATCCAATGGTGGTCATTGGAATTAATTTCACTTTGAAATTGGACTTAAACTAGGGTCAATCTTTTGATATATTTTGTTTCTTAAAAACACGCTATTTGTTTTGACAACGATAATTAATTATTAAATTGATTAATGCAACTTATATGTTTTTAATTTTGTAAAATAGACATAATTTTTGAATTTGGAATATCAAATATAGAGTAGGGTGAATTTTTGGTATTTTTCTAAAAAACATCAATTTTTGATGAATAGTGAAACCACTAAGTGGTAGTTAAAAAACTGATTATTCGTTTAAATGAAACTTTACCACTTATGTGAATTGAATTTCAAAAATCTGGCATACATGGTTGTCATTAGTAAGTAAAATTTGGTTCAATGGGATGAAAATAAGTTTTTTTGTGAATAGTAACTTTTAAGTTTTATTCATCGCGATTAAAGGTAATTAATGTAATTTAATGTAAAAATAATGTTAAAATAATATGAAATTACCTTGACACATGTACTACCCTTATTGGATGAGTCATGGTAGACCAAGAAAATCCATGGGTCAACTTGGGGACCCCATGGAGCCACTTGGGTAAGAAAATGACATTAATAACTTTTTATTTAAAGTTAAAATAAAAATATCACAAACATGTATTATTTTACTAAAACAATTTTTACAAGGGGTTATAAAAGTCATATTTTTTAATATAAATATTCATTAGAAATATAAAAATATTTCCTACATCAGGATATTTTTTTTATAATTTTTGGACATTAAATAAATAAATTTATTTATGCCACCATGATGATGCAGCGATTACCTCATTAATGAACGATTTAAATAAAATGAAAATATAAGGTAAAATATAAGACTTAAAATTATCCAAAACCTATTGGATGGGTGGATTTATAACCCTTATCACCTTATCCTAAAAATATTTCTTTTTGGGACATTTAAAATCCAAAAAAAACTTTTTATAATAAAGTCACATTTTATAACATTCCAAGAGTGCCCCTCCTCCCTCTTATAAAAGGCCCCCACCTATACCCCCTTACCCACACCTCTCAAGCCTTTGGATCGAACAAACTCTACTAATTTTATCTCTCCACATCTCTATACTCATCCTATAAGCCTTACCTTAGGAAAAAATCTTTTCAATAAACCATTTTGGTTCAAGCCAAAGGGAGTTACCCGATTTAATGGTAATGTCTTCTCTTATATCCTTTTGTTTTATTTTGCTTCTCCAACCCCCTAAAATCTTTTTATTACTTTATTTTGTAACAATAACAGTATCTTCAATATACTATAATGTTTTTATGTGAAGGATTTTATTTACACTTACACACACCTCTGTCTAATGGTTAAAGAACATACTGTTTCTGTGGATGATGAATTACTGCCTCACGAAACGATGATTGTTCAATCTTCTATTAACACCTTTCATGGTGGAAATTATGATGTCACTGTATTTATATATGATATATAATATATTTATTCCCTCTCTATGATTCTGTATTTTATATTTAAAACAAACCTTTATGCCTTGCATGTTGTGCAAATGCGATAATTTCATCTGAGGAAGTGTGGACTACCGCTCCCTCAAGTGATGTGACTCATTCATGCCAAACATGGAGTTTATAAAGAATGTAATTAATGAAATTATTTTAACTATATAACATATATATTATACTGGAATTATGATATATATTTATCTCATTTAGTTTTAATTCTTTTAATACGAAATAGGAATGAAAGTAGCATTCATGCGTACGTACGGCTTACCGTCTCCATGAACGGTGCATTTCATTTCATACCTCTAAATGTTATGTACTATTATAAATACATGTATATGCTAGATATATATGATATATATGATATGAAAATCATGAATATCATTCTGGATATAATGAACCTTTGACCTCATGAACAACATGTAATTGTAAGAAGTCCATTTTTGACTTAAGTACCAAATATCGACAAAACAAACATTATTAACTTAAATGATTACATAATGTTTATAAAATGGAAATAAGTGATATAAAAGGAATAATAATCTTGAAAAAGGTTCTTAAGCAAGTATAAATTAACACTAGTTTATTATTCAGGAGATTAAAGAGCGATCGAGTCAAGTCAGAAATGAGGTAAGGGACTTCGTCTCAATATCCTTTCATTGAGGCATATTTTGTTCTAATACAATACTTTCTTTTATACGCTGTATAAAACCCTTTTACTTTTACTTTTATTCAAAAGTAATCTTTTCTATACGAAGCGTTTTACTAAATGACAAAAAGTATGTTTCTTTTTAACGTACGCGGTGACAACAACCTTTCCACCACCACGAGTATTATTTTATCTTTGGCTTCATCAACAAGACGTAATGTTTTTAAAAGTAAATAAATACCATATAATCTTTTATGTATTTTGGTATTGAAAATGTCTTTAATAATGGATTTGTTATGTTAATATATTTAAGTGATATATTGTGATTTAAATGTGGAAATGTTTTCTTTCCTTTATAATTGTTTTATGTGTTATGATTTTATAATGGTACTTGGACATTTGACGGGTGGTTACGTGATAAACCAAATGACAGGTGGTGCGGTGAATACCAGGATGGGTGGTTAAGTTATAACCACCAATACATTGGGTATGGAAGTCGGACGTATAGCTATTCCATGTAGTGATATGTGTGGAAGTTTACCGTATGGTTATTCCATTTAAGTATGTTTATGTCCCAAGTTACCTTTATATGTTATGTGTTCTTTATATGGGTTTTATGGTAATATTTTGGTTACAAAAGGGTAAGTAATGATATTTTATTTAGTGAAGAGTATTTACTACTTCTAAAAGGTGAAAAGTATTACTTTGATAAAGTATTCATGGTTTACTTGTTGTTTTGAAAAACTAACAGTTTTTCTTCTTTGTGTATCCCTTACCGAGATTTTTATGCTCACCCCAAGTTTTTTTTGAAATGTTTTTCACAGGACATAATGTTGAATAGGATCAAGGATGAGATCAAGGAAAAGTTATGTTGTCTTAAACATGGAACTAGACATGACTCTTTTTTTAAGAGTCCATGTTTTGTAAAAAAAAACTATGTAGAAGTGTCTACTTTGTAATATTTTGAGATGTAATAGTTATGTCCTAATTCTCTAAAACTATAAAACTGAAAATATAATAAATGAGAGTTATTCATTTAATTCAATATTAAGTAAGGTTTTAAGGCCGGGTCCTTATATTTATAGTATGCTTCATTTTTCTTATTTATTTATGTGAACTTTGGTGTTCATGGATGTGTATGTGTTTAGTTTAATTCCATTATTATTGCACTATGATATGAGATCATAGTCTCCCTGATATATCATTCTAATACCTCTCCACTATTTGGTGGCCTCTCACATACAATAAGGTGTTGTTGAGGCCTTATTGCAAGTCATATTGGGTGATGCGTCAAGTCGACCAAGTCCAGTTAATGAAAAATAACCCTTACAACCTTGGTATCCATTGAATCAAAACCCCTTTAAAGAAATAACATGATACATGTATTAAAAACCCATAAATTACCTCAATTTGGTAAAATAAATTCATTTGGAAGTAATCACACCATATGAAATGTATCATGGTGCACAATATGAAATGTGTCTCAAGAAGTTAAATGTGAGACAAAGACACCTTACTTTATTTTATGATTAGTCTCAATGCGCTCTAACCTGTGGTATAAAAAAAACTCTCTTAATAACTTATTTTAAAACCTTATTAATTTATATTTTCCATTATACAATTCATTTATAACTGTTTATTTCAAATATGTTAGTCAGTTATAGTTTATTTTCATCATCGGGTACTATAAACATTGATTGCTTATCTTGTACTGGTTATGTAATGTAATTGTTGATTATTATTTATTAATAAAAATTTAGTAATTTCTAGATCATTCAAGATACTATAATGATGGTTTTTCAATGATTTATCATATCCCATTTTCATTTGGTGAATGATAATGTTAAGGTTTGTGAAAATGGAAGTCGTAAAGAGCTAGTTTCAGTGTATTTAACGACATCAAGGTGATTAATTAATTAATATATTAAATATAAATAAAAATCATCTATAATCACTAAAAAATATTAAATAAATTATTATTTCATGATATTATCATTATATAATATTCATTAATCATTCATAATATTAATATTATAAGATCGTTCATGTAGGTGGTAAAACTGACCCAAACGTGAGTGTGTTATAATGATTTATTAAGTAGATAAATATTTTTATGTAGTGATATTATAAATTTTATAGAACCATAAACATTCTATAAATATTATATATCTTCATTAAATTCATTCTTAGAACTATCCCTAAATGGTGGTGATGACAAATGAAAATTTTCATTTGTGCAGGTGGTAGTCCGCACGTACGCACGATTAACGTTTTCATTTCTACATGAATGTGATGAAATGTAGGTATATGATGAATTATCATTTAAGAATCCTAATTTTGAAATATGAAAAAAATTCAGTCATAAAATTCATCCATGTAACTATCCTTTATAGGAGGTGATGAAAACAAACAAAATCACTTTATGGAAGCGGTAGTCCACACATACACATGATCGATGTTGTTTTATTTTTCTTAATGGATTGAAAGGATTGAATACTGATTTATCCACTAATATAATAAAATTTTGTTATATTAATAATACAAAACCCATTATATTATTGTGGGTAGAAATATCTTGGAAGATTAATATGAAGAATAAAATACTAAGGAGTAAGAAATACTCACATTGAGAACTTGAGATTTTTCTTAGAAATATCCTTGGAAATGGAGGACTTAGGCTAATTAATTGAGACTAGAGGATTATAAACATGGGATGAACATTTAGTAAGACAAAAATTATGGTATTTTAGGAGTAAATTTGAGTAAATAAGTGTATCATGAAGTGGTGTAAGTGTTCTCCTTTTATAAGTGAAGAAAAGGATAATTTTGGAAATACCCATTACATTAAAATAGTGGTATGTCACTATTAAAGGGTCAATGTCTCAAAATGTAATGTCCTAGACCCTTACATATGATTAAATTGTGAGTTTTGGGTGTTGGTATCCTTAATATAGGATTGAGGAAGAGAGAGGAGGATCTAGAGTTGAATCTAAAACTGTAGGTGGTGATTCATGTCATGAATAATAAGTTCATGGTGTGAATGATGATTTTTCATGTGGCTTCATGAATTGAGAGACCTAGATTCTTGAATTTATATGTAGGAGTATTTCACAAATTAATTTTTTTCCATGGAATGAATGTTCATGGGGGATTTTTTGGTGGTTATGTCTTTATAGGTTTCATAACATGAAAGGATTTATTTATGATTTGAAATCCCTATTGAGTTTATCAGATCGATCAATTTTTTGTATGGATGCGAAACATGTGGGGTTCATAGCATGAACTAATAATTCTCACCATAAATGGGGATATTTCATGGATTTCTATAAATATATCCACCCTCTAATTTCCCTAATTATCCATTTTATTCTCTTGAACATCAGGAAATCCCTAGGAAATTTAGGGAGCCCTAATAGCATCTGATATTTGGTGTACGTATTTGGCTTCTGGAGATTTGACATCAGTGATTCTAGGTGGGTCCTTCTTATATTTCTCTTTGATTCATTCCTTGTTTATTTATTGGTTTCATATAGGTTGTGTTGATTAGATTTGGAGTTTTATTTGGATATGATTTTTCTAAGACATCATTTAATTTCTTATTGATTCAACGATACCTTATGATGTTGTGGCCTCATGGTTCATCCTCTATTACTTTGGATTTGGGCAGCAAGATAGAATGCTTATTTTTGGGAAGGGGATTTGATTTCTCTCCCTTTTTATGTGCATCTATAAGATTACAATAATTTTTATTTCCATTGGGAGAGTGATGTGAATTTTTATAATGAATATAATAAACCAGACAAATGAATTTGAATGTAATTGTATGATGCACATACATTTTTCAGTTTTCCTTAATATTTATTATTATTATTTCATACTATATGCTTGTTATGGAATTATTAATTATAGTGTTGGAATGATTTGTGAATAAACATTAAATGGTTAAATACATAAATCTGGTTAACAAAAATACTAAGTTGAATATGCTTGTTATATGATTGACTTGTTGTGTGTTGCTTGGAGGCCTTGGTTGTGTGAAGATTAATGGTCTTGGTTAGTGAAGCTTGGCAGTCTTGGCTATTTGCGGCTTAGTGTCCTTTATTGTGATGTGGATACATGATGTGGTGGATTCTTGGTAGTGGATAAATAAAAATGGAATAATATTTACATAGATAATAATGTGGTAATGGATAAATAATTCATTGGTGTAAATTTAAATTGATAATTAAATGAGTAAATATTGGTGGATAAATTGTTAAATTAAATAATTGGAAATGGAAAGTGGGTTGTGGACCTTTGTGTGATGATTTTGGTTGGTTTTTCTATATTAGAGTAAGTTTTTGGTGGTACGATATTTGTAGTATCTTGATGGTGGTTGTGGCGGTGTTTCTTATGTGAACCCATAGGTGTGGACTTTTGTGAGACTATTATATACCAATATTCTCTTGTTATTTTCTTAAGAAAACTACTTGAGTCAAATAACTTGACTGACACCCATAAACCTTGGGGGAATTTTTCCCTAACATCTAGGATTGGTAGGATATATATGGTTGACTAACCCCTCTCCCCCACTCCCCCTTTAGTAGAAACTTCTAGTGATATAGGTGGTGGATGATGATATATGTGGTGGGGTTCATGCATGGTTGGAAGAGGCCATGAGGTTTATTTCATACATGTTCATGATATCTTACTAATTGGGTTATATGTAATATGTGATATGTGGTCAGTTCGGAAAGATGTAATATGTGGTTGGTGTTATGAGACACGATATATGGTTGGTGATGTCATTAGTGGATATATAAGGTATGGGAGGAAAGGATGTATTTTAATTAGGTGAGAGTAGAAAATAAGTAGGGATAATGGTTTCAGGGTGTCTTAATCTACATTCTTGTGATATTATTATACTATGCTTTGATTAATTATTTGGTGAGAAAGACTTTGTGAGGGTGGGGGGAACCAGTTGACCTTTGCAGGTGCTGGTTAGTTCTGATTTTTTTTTCAATTGGGGCATTAGTATACTATTTTCACTTTTTCATGAGTGATCATGGATATAATCCTACTACATATAAATTTTATGCTCACCCCATTTATATATAAACTATTTTTTAGGTTTCCAGGAGGACTTTTATAATTGGTCTGGATAGTACTATCTTGGAGCTTTGAGTTTTTTCAGTTGCTTCCATAAGATTCTTTTGGTATTTATTTATTTTGGAGATGTTTGTATCTATTTTATATTCATGCATTTTGGTTTTTCTTGTATGATATTTTGTTTTTCTTACCATGTAAAGTGATTGGTTGGTGGTATTTCAATATTTTTTAAGGGTATTTAGTGGTAATGCCTCCCATATTTCTGTGATATACCCTCAAGGATAATCATTAACCCAAGGCCTACTGGAGGTGAGACTCGGGGGGTCACTCCTTCTCTTCACTATGGGCTGATAACGGGTACCAACGAATTGGGGGTTATAACAATAAAGGTGTGAAATAATGGAATTTGGGATGAGGTAAGGTCAAGAAATCCTTTTTTATTCATTTATATACATACTTTAAACATGTCTCAAGTCTTTTACAACTAAATTTTAGACTTAACCATTTTTTTACCTTGGAAATTATTTTTTACCTATGTAATTATTATTATTTATTTATAATAATAAAATGGTTATTATTAAATATTTGGACATAATTATTTTAAATATGAAATAAATTTTATTAGATAAAATTTTTATGTTTAAGAAATAATAATTTTAACATTAACTCATGTAATGTGTAAAAACTCATTTTTAGAAAATGTGTATTTTTAATCTTAAAAAATATTTGTATGATAAAATTATTTATTTCATTTATTTTAATTATATGATAATTTTAAATCATTCTAAAACCAAATTTTATCAAATTAATATTTATTTAAAATAAAAACCAAAAATAGTTTCTTTTATTAAAAAATATTACTTAATTTCATAAAATGTTTAATATAAGTTTTATAAATTCAGAATAGTATTTTAAAAATGTATAGTTTTACTCCTTAAATACATTCTCGATCAACCAAATATTTTTATAAACTTATAGTTCTTTCTTATATGATGATAGGTTTATAAAATTTATAGTTTTTTTTGTAAAAAACTATATTTTCACTATTCACCTAAAATCAATTATTTCATAAAAATACCAAAATATTATCTTAATCTAATATTGAAATGATAAATATAGAAATGAATATAATTTTTTCAAATTAAAATTCTGAAATTATAAAATTTAACTTTTAAATAAAAATATAAAAATATAATGAAAACTTTTTTCATAGGAAAATAACCTTTTAAAAGAATTAAATATTATTATTCTTATATCCTATTAATTACTAACCAAATTGGTTTTAATATGTCAATAATATTGAAAATGTGTTTTATCCATAATATATTTATTTTCTTAAAAAACATATATAAATTTTTTTATAAATGTAACATTTTAACCCTAAATCAGTCTTATTAGTTATTTAGATACACGAATTGATTTTTTTTGTCAATGAATTAGTATCAAAAATGGATTTTATTTTCAATTCTACATATATTTCATAAATTGGTCACATCCATTTTTATTCATCGATTATATGGATACATTTTAATGGTTATATATTTTTTTGCAGTTCATTATAGTTTGGTGTTGTGTGTATCACACCTTATCAAACATATTAGGTCTTACAGAAATACACAATTTAAAATATTAGGGTCTTACAATATCCCATACTCAATGACTCAAAAATAAAAATTTCCCAGAATTTACCAACCATTAATAATATGATTCAAAGCAATTCATTACTAGAATTCTTGGATAAATTCATCTAAAATAAAGGATATCTACATCATACATATTATTAGCATTAAGGTATATAAAAACTCCTTGGAGATAATATTTTCATCTAAATTATTCAAATACAAAAGGTTTACTTATTTCCATATACTAATAGTGATCTCAAAGCTTCCAGTATGGATTAAATCATATATAATTAATTTTTTTAAGATGAATATTATTTTATAATGTATCATATTATCAGTACTATGAATACATGTTCACACACATATTAATTATGATAAAATGTTATGGAAAAAATTTTCAAAATAAATCAAGGGATATTTAGAATCTAAATAACATATAAAGTGAATTTATAGTGAGGAAAATGAATCCCTTGTGATCATTTCATCAATCAAAAAAAGTATTTTAATATAGATCAAGTCATTATTGATAAATAAATTGAAATCAAAGTGCATATTACTATTGAAAGTCATGATATAGAAACTATTACATTATTTGTTTGGTTTCCTTAAAAAACTGAATCATTTCTCCTTTAAATATTATCCAAAGATAAATAATAAGAGTATCTGTGATACCTTAAGTGATAATTAAATATAATTCAAAAGTTGAAAGTGAAGAGAAATGAGTAAAGTCATTATTTATAGTAAAAACCAAAGGAAAATGTTTTTTAATATTAACACGTGAGAAAATTTGTTTTTTAAACATGTCGAGGCCAGATAAATTGCACAAGTTAGAAGATTGATGTTTGGTTGAACATGTAAACTGAATTTCACACTCTATAAAAAACTATTACAAATAAATAACTTGATTTTTAATATAAATATGAATTTAATTTATTTGTCATATTATATCATATTTATATTGTATTTCACTATTCATCATTGTATTTTACCATTCACAAAAGATTCAATATTCCATCATTTATTTAATTTTTATGCCTTTACTCCATGTTTGGAGACAATTTTACAAAATAAAAATGTTAATTAAGTATATTTTAATTAAAAATTAGAGATAGTAAGTATATTAAAAAAATGATATTTACTTATAAAACTGTATGCTCAACTTATTTACCTATAGGTCATACTCATAATTCAAAAAACAAAAATGAAACTTTGGTCCACTTTATAAATAAGTCTTAAAGGGAATTTATCGATTGTTTTTTATTTAAAAAATTCAACATTCAATGTGAGAAGCATTATCCATCCATTAAAATAAACATTATTTATTTTGAAAAGCGCACCTTAAATTCTATTTTAATTTATAAATACACAAACATCATTTACATGTAATAAATCTATTATTTTAACATTTAATTATAATACTAACTTATGATGACTGCCAAGTAATCACACAGTGAATTCCATTTCAGTAGTTGCATAACTTCTATGTTTCCACCTTTTAATGAACATATAACACTTATCTTACCCCCATAAATATTTTAAATTCACTCAAATTTAATCTTTAAAATAACACCACTTGTTCAATTGGTTTTTTCTTAGAGTTAAGATTATTTTTTAGAAAATTATTAGTCCAATGTTAATAATTTTTTTATGCACCGATCATTTTATCCAAGATACCTATTGGAGAGTACCCTTCATTGGATTTTTGAATTTTGATATCCTTGTTTGTTTTTATTTTTTTCACATTTATTTATAAAAATTGTGATGAATGTGAATGTTTGATTTGTGTTTTATAATAAAATAGAAAGTAAATATATATTTCAAAATTATATCCTGACAGAATAAAAATATTTAGAAGAAAATATGGAATATTTATCTCTCTCCAAATGTTTATCATTTTTATGGATGTTCATTAAGGGTATTCTTAAAACTATGGACACAAGGTTTCTAGAAACTTGTGTCCTTTATGTTGATAGGATCTTGAATATTTATGCGTACCATTTCCCGTGTGATACCATCAAACCAATTTAGGATAGATATTGATGAGTTTTTTAAAATTAATTTTGAGAAAATTGGTTTTGTTTAATTTTTTTTGATGTTTGGGATTATATGTTTTATAAATTAAAATATAGAATGAATATTCCATTCCATAAGTGGGAATTTGGTATGAATGATTTAGGTGGAAGATAAATGATATAAATGTGGTTAAATAATCATTTTTTTATGAGTTATAGATGGGGAGAGAAATGAAATGGAGAAGAGATGGAGATAAATACACTTCTCTTTCATTACAGTTTTGAAATCACCCTAAGAATGGGATTATTTGGATGAAAATAATTGTTGGATAATAAAATATTTTCCAATATTATCATATTATTATTCACCACTAATTATTTCATTTCTTTTTTTATTTTTCATTATAAATTATAAAATCATTTATTTTATTTTACTAAAACACGAGGAAGTTTCTATCATGGTGCACATGATCACTGATGACCTATATGGCACAATAAAGAATTTTCAAAAAATATAATCATCTTTTTTCAACGTTCACCCAACTATCAAACTCATCCCACTAAGCGATAAAGCACTGTGAAGACCAAAAGACTGTAGGCATCGAATAAACACACTTCTAACCCCTACTAGAGATTATTCTAGGTAAACTCAGTCCCATGTAGGTTCCTTTTATTATTATTTAATTATATTTTTTGATTTATTATTTTCTTAGCATATGAATTCTTTTTAATTTTTTCCATTTTTATTGTGATTGAATTGAGAATTATCTAATTTTTTATTAATTTCATTTTTTAATATTGGTTTTGATCTCTATAAAATAGAAACATTTTCAATCCCTATTTTGAGAAATCATATTACCCAAGTCGGCCCTATATTTGGATACATGTAGTAATGCGAAATGGGTGAGTCAGGGTGGGGAATACCAAGCCCATGCAAGTATGATCCCATGTGTTTTTGTTCAAAAAAATCCGGTATATAATGAAAACAAAAAAAAAATAATCCCACCCTACCCTGCATAATCCCTTGGGTAGCCTGTTGGTTTCCCACATTTTAAGAAAAATATACTATTTTTAATCATTTAAATATTTTATTTTTTCTCATTATTAATTTCAGTTAGGGGGATAAATAATGATTGACAATGTCTAGAGTTTTAAGGGATGTGATGGGACATTTTTATTTTGGTTAAAGGATCCATCTGGCATTGTCGATGTGATGGAAAAATGTTTCATTGCAAAGTAGGTGAGTGATTAGTGAGGGGTGATGAATGACAATGTTGGTTGTTTGGTGATGCGAACAGCTGGACCTGTGAATGAATGATGAATCTTCAAGTAACAACTAGTTTCAAAGGATTATATTAGGGGTTTCATTAGGTCCTTTTCTATTTTATTAATAAAAAATAAAATAAAATAATAAAAAAATTAAATCAACCTTGAAAATATTATGAATATAATTACTTTTTTTGAATTGAAACTATGTGAAGGGGAGATTGGTTCAAATTTTTAAGAGGTGGGATGAAACACCATGTAAATATGGTAAATAATTACTCTATAAATAATATAGTATCATATTAAAACAATAAATATAGACCTTTTTAAAAATCACATGTGAATGAATGGTGAATTCGTATGACCATTATAGTGAGAAATAATATTTCATGGTTTAATCATGATTTTTTATTAAAACCCTAAAATGTTAAAGAAGAATATATTGTAAAAAATAATTTTTTTAAATTACACCCATGGGTATGCTCGCACCCATGCAAGCTCAACCCACTTTTCCACGTTCTCTTAATAGTCAAAATTTCTAAGCCCACACTGCCCCACATTCACCTCATACCCATGAATACCATGGGCTTCAGGCCTATTTTGCACCAGATACTTGTTAATGGAGTGAATTAGTTTTCTCTTATATTGATCTTAAAATAATGGAAATCACCTGTAAGAACCCGGATCTTCGTTTTAGGTATGTATTTCCTTTTCTGAAGTTTTGGAGAATTTTTGGAGTTTCTGGAAATTTTTGAATTACACGCCGTGTACTTTCTGAGTACACATCGTGTACTCTTTTCTCGCTCTAAATTGTGTGCTGACCGTGTCCGGACCACACACACGGTGTGTAGGGGTAACGTGGAGGCCGATTTTGGCGGAGTACGGAAAAACCAACTACACGCCATGTACTTTAAAAATACATGTCATGTACTTATATTTTTTTTCACTAAACGGACCGGGGTCGCGCCTCATCGTTATTATCATCTTCTTCTAGGTCTAGTTCGACTGAGAGACACCGTACGACCATGAAAATTATTCGGATTCCTGAGCCTCCATCCGTTTTCTGATTCGAGCTCTGTCAATTGCGTTGGAAGCACAGAAGTGAGTTCTTCCTTCTGCTTGAGCCTTATTTTTCAATTCTTCCTCCTTATCAAGTTATCTAATGTTGAAAATTTTGTGGGTTTTCTTAGATCTACGAAGTTACAGGGAAAATCAACCATCTTGGTTCAAGTATATCGATCTCCTAGGATCGAGGTAGGTGGTTTGTGCCTTACCATTCAAAGTCTCTAAGTTTATGTGGGAATTTCCACCGATACCCGTGAACGGGGTATTGCGTGTTACCTCTTTCTGCCTTCGTTGTTTTCCTGCCTTGCTTGTATGCTTGTGTAGAGGTAATTTGACCATGTTATAGGATAATTTGTTGTTATTGGATGTTTTTGCCCTTGATTTGTTCTGTTTATGACCTTTGGGTCTCGTTTGCCTTTGGCTGCTACACCAGTTTTCATGCCTCACAGTTATAGGTTGAAGTGACACTCATGACATGCTTGTTGACTTGTAGACTGTTTAGCTAAGTATCTCTATAGGTGTACTTTTGTTAGACAAGTAGCTCTATAGGTGTACTTTGGCCTTATATCATTATTATGCACTAACTAGCACAGGAATGAGAGAACCTGGTGCTATAGATTATAAGGGATAGATCGAGTGAGCTTCCCAGAGAGTCTTAGATATTACAGACTACAGAGGGGATGGACTGAGTGAGCTCCTAGAGAGTCTTGGATTTTATAGAATACATGAGGGTAGACCGAGTGATCTTCCTCAGAGAGTCTTACCTTGTTTGAATCTCTTTAAGAACCTTCCCAGGCTAGAGGAGGAATTGGCCGAGTGAGCTTCCTCAGAGAGTCTGTGGTATACCTGAGGCTATATGAGGAATTGACTGAGATAGCTTCATCAGAGAGTCTCTAGACCTTGAGGCTAAGAGGGTTAGACCACGTGATATTCCTTGAGAGAGTCCCTGACTACCCTAGACTATAAGGGGAATTGACCGAGTAAGCTTCCCCAAAGATTCTCATAAATTCGTATGACCAAGCCAGAGGGGTTAAGCTGAGTGCACTGCCCAGAGGGTTGTAGTACTTCTTGGATAGAACCAGAGGGGATGGCTGCGAGTACTTCATAGAGGGTTTCCAGCTTATTAGATGTTTGTTTCACTACTGTTGTTTTGTGTGGATTGATTGCTGCTATGTATCATCCTGTTTTACTACTTACTGTTTACTACCTACAGCTTTCTATTGCTGTTTACTACTTATTGTACTTTTACCTGCCATATACTCACTGACTGTTAGGCACAAATCTTCGGGTGAATGCCTACTAGGATTTTATCTCACACCCTATTTGGGACATGATTTTGGGACCAATCATACTATGTTTTTGCAGGTATAGACAAGGGCAAGTGCCCTGCGACTTCTGGAACTTGATTGCTTGGAGTAGGAGAGCATGGGACCAAGATTTGGCTTGCGATGTTGAGGAGCTGTTTACTTTTCTTTTGTAATTTTTTTGGTACTGTAGTGTTTTCCTGCATTGTGACTTGTTTGGATGATTTCCTAGTTATGTATCATGCATCATTTCATACATACATATGTGTTCCAGTTGTTTAGTTGGTCTTCCACTATTATATTGTTGGTTATTACTGCTTCCGCTATTGCATGTTTATTTTTCTTCCGCTGTGTACTCTGCTAATGAGGTCATAGTTTCCCCACTATCACACCCAATTCCCTCGCTGCTAATCGACAACCTATGGAATTTGGGGAAATGCGCTTGAGGCCATGTGACTAACCGGGTACGGGGCGCCTCTCGGTGGATTCTAGAACCGGGATGTTACATAGTGGTATTAGAGGAATTCTTTTCTCTTGCATTACTGTTTGGAGACTTAGCCAGGGATAGGATGGATTCGGTACTTGGTAATAAGCTGTGCCCGGGAGTAGCTAACCCGTGTATAGGGAAAAGCCATACTACCTCATTTATTGCAGTTTTTTGGTCTTGAGATGTTACGATTGATACGATTTCACCTAGAGTGATTCACATGATTTATACTATTATTGTTTTGATATTACGGTTCTATTTCTATCGTAACCCGGTAAGATGAGGGTATGCCATCTCATGCATCATACATGCACTTGTAGAAATCACATTCCATTCATTCTTGTCATGCCATTTAGGGTGCATTAGTGATTTCATGATGTTGTGATAAAATTTGAGTAGATTATGCATGCTGTTGTGATAGATGCTTGATAGAATCTCTGCTGCCTTGTTAGAGGATTGTTGTATTGTAATTTGTTTAAATGAACACCAAGTTTTGATTCTTGAGGTGTTATGGGCCCTCTTGAATCAGAAATTGGTGGATCATGATCCTGTTTTCCCTTGTACATTACTGTAGGGGATGCCAAGCTTTGATTCACGGGGAGTATGGGCCCTCACAGATCGGAATTTGGCACCTCTTTACTTTGTTTTCTATGTTTCTGGGATTCTGTGTAGTTTCTGAGCTACTGCCCAGAAAAAACCTAGAATACACGACATGTATTTTATGGTTACACGCCGTGTAGTTTTTAGGACGTGTTACTGACTGTGTGTTCAGGAACACGGTGTTGTGAAAATAACTTCAGGAACATGCCATGTACGGTATGTACACGCCGTGTAGTGTAGAGCCTTGTACCCGGCCGTGTCACTAACAACACGGGTCGGGGAAGCTCGAGTAGAACACACCGTATTGTAAAGGAACACACCGTGTAGTTCTGTCCAGGTATCCGACCGTGTCACAAACAACACGGGTCAGCATGAACTTCTCTAAGACACGCCGTGTTGCTTTTGGAACACGCCATGTAGTCTTTCCCAGGTACCTGACCATGTTACAAACAACACAGGACGATGTAACCTTCTCCTATACATGACGTGTTTGTTTGGAACATGCCTTGTAAGGTCCATCCGTGTAGACGGCCGTGTAACTAACAACACGGGCCGCCGAGGTAGTGTCTAGTAGACATCGTGTCCCTAGGGTACACGCCGTGTAGTCTGGGGTTAGTTTGAACCGTGTGGGTTAGCTGTGTAAGGAGACTCAGGCAGAGGTTTAGAGTTCAAGTACATTCCATGTGGGGGAACAACACACCGTGTAGTTTGGGGTGTTACACGACCTGTCGAACAGGGGTACACACCCATGTTAATGGCTTAAGTAGACACGTCGTGTAGTTTTTATACACGCTGTGTAGTTGTGTTTTGTAAAACTTGATAGTTTCTTCCCCTATTCCCATTTTGTACTCCTGTGTTTTCAATCTTTGTTAATCCTAATCTAAGGTGTTATTTTGTTCTTTCAGAGCTATGCCTCCGAGACGTCCTTCGGTCGTGCGTCAGTTGCCAGATGGTGACCAGACACCGAATATGGGCGACCAGGGACCTCCTGCATATCCTCCTACTATGCCAGCCTTGGCACCTGCTGTTATAACCATTGTAGGCGCCAAGACGTAGTTCAGGGAGGAATTCCTGAGGATGATGCATAACTTTCAGGGAGCGCCGCCTCCTGCCCCGTCGATGGCTGAGTTGACGCGGGTTTTCTAGCAGTAGCATCCTCCTACTTTTTCAGGGGATGGAGGACCCCAGGCTACAGAGTCATGAATAGAGGCCACACTGACCATCTTTGAGCACCTAGAGATCCCTCCGGAGAAAAGGGTAAAGCTGGATACTTATATGCTCCGGGACACCGCCAAGAGGTGGTGGGAGGTGAACTCACAGTCAGGGCATCAGCAGGATATGTCTTGGGACAAGTTTCGACGCACCTTCTATGACTTCTTCTATCCGGAGACCCTGAGGGCTGATCGAGCCTGGGAGTTTATGAGTCTGCAGTAGGGTACTCTTTCTGTTATGGAGTACTCATCTCGTTTCACTGAGCTTCAACGTTTCTCACCGATCCCAGCAGGTGATGAGTTGTTTCTTGCTAGGAAGTTTGAGGACAGTCTCAGGTAGGAGATCCATTCCCAGGTGAATATCTTCCAGTTGAATTCTATATCCTTCATCGTCAACCAGGCGCTGATCACTGAGTGCAATCTGAGGGATTCTGGAGCAGTGATCCAGGGCGGTTCATCATCCAGAGATGGTGTTCCTCCTATAGACAATAGGAAGCGTTGCAGAGAGTCTTCTCGAGGAGATCGAGGTTCACGTGATGTGTCTTCTGGAAGCCAGGTTGTGTGCTACTAGTGTGGTAGGAGTGGGTATACTAGTACTCAATGACAGAGAGATCCGATGGAGTGCCGGTCTTGCGGCAAGATGGGCCATCTTCAGCATTTCTGTCACATCTTCTCACCTTCAGCTGGTGGTAGGGGTTCCTCTATGACCCCGCGTTCTGGAGATGCTTCACTTGTTTCCCACCAATCAGGGAACTGGAGTTCTTCTGGCCATTCAGTCCGAGGTGGAGGTCGCGGCCGTGGTGTTCAGTCACCAGGTCATCAGTGACATCAGAGTGGATCAGCTCAGAGTGGTCAGCCAGGGGCGCAGGGCCGCGATACAGAACAGTCTTTCGCTGTGGAGCAGACCTATCAGGAGAAGGATCCCAACCATTCTATAGTTTTAGGTATGATCTTAGTAGCCTCAGATTTATCTTTAGCCCTTTTCTATACTGGTTCTTCCCATAGATTTATCTCTTTTGCTGTCGTGGAGAGCCTTGGGCTCTGTATCTTTTCTTCTGCTGACTTGTTGACTCTTGACACACCTTTGGGAACGAGGAAATCTAGCATACGTCAGTGTAGAGAGTGACCTCTTGAGGTTGCAGGGTGTCATTTCTTATGGGACCTCTATGTCCTAGAGATGATGGTCTATGACTTTATTCTCGGGATGGACTGGTTAGTTCCTTTCCAGGAAATCGTCGATTTCTATCGCCTTAGGGTGAGTTTCATATCACTAGAGGGTGGATCTTTCCTTCATAGAGGCGAGTGGGATGTCCAGGTAGGTAGAGCTGGACTAGAGCATCATGAGCTTGGAAAAGTTACATCCCAGATTGCTAGTCTTTATCTGGATGACCAGGGAACTTCACACTTATACTTTCTTCCAGTGGTGGATCGTTACAGGGATGTTTTTCCATAAGACTTTTCTGGTTTACCTCCAGAGTGTTAGGTAGACTTCTCGATTGATCTCATTCTAGGAGTGGAACCGGTGTCTATTCCTCTTTATAGGATGGCTACACCTGAGTTACAGGAGCTCAAGAAGTAGTTGGAGGAGTTGTAGGAAAAGGGTTTCATCCGACCCAGTACCTCTCCTTGGGGTTCGCCTGTCCTGTTTGCAAAGAAGGCAGACGGTACTCTTCGGATTTGTGTGGATTATCGGAAGCTGAACCAGTTGACAGTCAAGAAACGATATCCCTTGCCGAGGATCGATGACCTCTTTGATCAGCTTCGAGGAGCATGGGTGTTCTCGAAGATCGACTTGAGGTACGACTATCATCAGTTGCACATTAGACCATCAGATATAACTCTGAAAACCTTCAGGAGCAGGTATGGATTCTACGAGTATACAGTCATTCCGTTCAGTCTCATGAACGTGCCTGCAGTTTTCATAGCACTGATGAACTGAGTGTTCCATCTGTACTTGGACTCTTTTGTCGTGGTCTTACTGGACGATATCTCGGTGTACTCTCACACTCGACACGACCATGACACACATCTTGAGATTGTTCTAAGCACACTGAGAGAGCATCGGCTATTTGATAAACTCTCAAAGTTCCACTTTTGGATGGATCAGATTCACTTCTTGGGTCACGTCATCTCAGAGACATGAGTTTCAGTGGACACAGAGAAAGTGAGAGTTGTAGTTTCCTGGGAGCAGCCAAAGAATTTCTTTGAGGTACAAAGTTTCCTAGGGATGGCTGGATACTATAGATGCTTCATTCATGACTTTTCGCGCCTAGAAACACCATTGAAAGTTCTGACCAAGAAGGGGGCGAAGTTTTTATGGTCATATTCTTGTGAGTCAGCCTTTCAGGAGCTGAAAGGGAGGTTGAAGTCAGCCCCGATACTAGTCTTGCTGGAGCCCGAAAATGGATATACTATTTACTATGATTCTTCGGGTATCGGGATAGGATCTGTGCTTATGCAGGGAGATGGGGTCATTGCTTACGGGTCTAGGCAGTTGAGGCCACATGAGAGAAAATACCCGATGCACGATTTGGAGTTGGCAGCTGTTGTTCATGCCTTACGCTGTTGGAGACACTATCTTCTGGGAGAGCACTTTGTGGTTTTTACCAACCACAAGAGTCTCAAGTATATCTTCACTCAGCGCAATATGAATCTGAGACAACTCATGTGGGTCGAGTATCTTTAGTCCTTTGACTTCAAGCTCTCCTATACACTGGGAAAGGGCAACATAGTGGCTGATGATTTGAGCAGGAGAACTCAGATTTAGGTAGTTCAGGAGGCCAGCAGTGAGTGGAAGATTATGGATTTATTCTCTGAGATGCATTTGGAGGTGCACGATAGGCAGGGACAAACCTTTCTTTCATCTGTGTCCATTACCTCTACACTTCTTGATCGGGTACGAATGAGGCAGCTATCAGATTCAGAGGCCTTAGTCCTACGGGAGAGTGTGTCAAGAGGGGACCCTCTTCCTGGATGGACAGTGGGTGAGGATGAGATCTTTCATTTCCAGGGACGTGTATGGGTGCTAGAAGACATACGCGAGGATCTGATGTGGGATTTTAATTGCTCAGTTTGGGCAGTTCATCCTGGTGTCACCAAGATGTATCGGGATCTTCATCACCAGTACTGGTGTCCAGGTATGAAGAGAGATGTTGCTGGTTTTGTCCTGAAATGCTGTACTTTTCATCCGGTGAAAACAGAGCATCAGCGACCAATAGGGATTTTACAGTAGTTACCCATTCCAGAGTGGAAGTGGAATGATGTTGCGATGGAATTTGTGACCGGGTTACCAAGGTAACCTCGAGGAAGTGATGCTATTTGGGTCATCGTAGACAGGATTACAAAGGTAGCACACTTCTTTCCGATCAAGGAAACCTTCAGTGTTGATGATCTGGGATGACTGTACATCCGAGAGATTGTACATCTACATGGAGTTCCACACTCCAGTGTTTCAGACAGGGATGCATGCTTTACCTCTCGGTTCTGGAAGGGACTTCAGAAGGCCTTGGGTACACAAGTACTTTTGAGTACATCATACCATCCCCAGACTAATGGCCAGTCCGAGCACACGATCCAGGTGTTTGATTATATACTCCGAGCTTGCATTCTAGACTTCGACGGTTCTTGGGAGAAACAAATACCTCTTGTGGAGTTATACTACAACAATAGTTTTCAGGCGACCATTCAGATGGAACCATATGAGGCTCTGTAGGGTAGGCCATGCCGATCACCCTTATGCTGGTTGGATATAGGAGAGACATATTTGGTAGGACCTCGTCTTGTTCAGGAGACCTCAAAGTAGATAGAGTTGATTCGGAAGAGGATGTATACAACACAGTCTCGACAGAAGTCTTATGCTGATCAGTGAAGATGACCTATGGAGTTCAATGTCGGAGATCCGGTTTTCCTGCGTGTCGCACCGAGGTTGGGACACAAGAGGATTCAGAGATAGGTTAATCTTTCACTGCGGTACTTTAGGACATTTGAGGTATTGGAGAGAGTTGGTCCGGTTTTCTATCGGTTGCAACTACCTCATAGGTACCGAGCTATGCACGGCGTCTTCCATGTCTCTTAGCTTTAATGTTACTTTTCAGACCCGTATCATGTCTTTCAGCCCTAGGAGGTTGAGCTCGAAGTGGATGCGTCATTTGAATAGCATCCTATCTGGATTTTCAATCGTAGTACACAGGATCTCCGAGGCCGGTCTGTTTCTCTGGTACGAGTTCTATGGAATCACGGGTGAGTATAGGACGAGACTTAGGAAAGGGAGGCCGAGATTTGATCGCAGTAGCCAGAGCTATTCGAGGTTTCTTCTTCTACGCCCATCTAGGGAAATTCGAGGATGAATTTATTTAAGGGGGGAAGTTTGTAAGAACCTGGATCTTTGTTTAAGGTATGTCTTTCCTTTTCTGGAGTTTTTGATAATTTTTGGAGTTTCTGGAAATTTTTGAAGTACACACCGTGTACTTTCTGAGTACACTTTGTGTACTCTTTTCCCACTCGAAACTATGTGCTGGCCATGTCCGGACCACACACACGGTGTGTAGGGGTGATGTGGAGGCCGATTTTGGCAGAGTACAGAAAAACCCACTACACACTATATACTTTAAAAATACATGCCGTGTACTTTTTTTTTCACTAAACGGACCGGGGTCATGCCTCATCGTCAGAATCGTCTTCTTCTAGGTCTGGTTCGACCGAGAGATGCCGTACGACCGCGAAACTTCTCCAGATTCCCGAGCCTCCATCTGTTCTCCAATTCAAGCTCTGTCGATTGCGTTGGAAGCGCAACTGTGAGTTCTTCCTTCTTCTTGAGCCTTGTTTTTCAATTCTTCCTCCTTCTCAAGTTATATAAGGTTGAAAGTTTTGTGAGTTTTCTCAGATATACGACGTTCTAGGGAGAATCATCCATCATGGTTCAAGTATATAAATCTCTTAGGATTGAGGTAGGTGGTTTGTGCCTTACCGTTCAAAGTATCTGAGTTTATGTGCGAATTTCCACTGATACCCGTGAATGGGGTATTGCGTGTTACCCCTTTCTGCCTTTGTTGTTTTCCTGCCTTGCTTGTATGATTGTATAGAAGTAATTTGACCATGTTAGAGGATAATTTTTTGTGCTTGGATTTTTTTCCCTTTATTTGTTTTTTTATGACCTTTGGGTCTCGTTTTCCTTTGGCTGCTACACCAGTTTTCATGCCTCACGGTTATAGGTTGAAGTGAAACTCATGAAATGATTTTTGCCTTATAGAATGTTTATCTAAGTAGATCTATAGGTGTACTTTGGTTAGCCAAGTAGCTCTATAGGTTTAATTTGTCCTTATAGCATTATTATGCACTGACTGGAATGGGACTGAGAGAACCTGGTGCTATAGACTATAAGGGATAGATCGAGTGAGCTTCCCAGAGAGTCTTAGATATTTCAGAATACAGAGGGGATGTACCGAGTGAGCTCCCAGAGTCTTGGATTTTATATACTACAGGAGGGTAGACTGAGTGAGCTTCCTCAGAGAGTCTTAACTTGTTTGAATATCTTTAAGAACCTTCCCAGGCTAGAGGAGGAATTGACTGAGTGAGATTCCTCAGAGAGTTTGTGGTATAACTGAGGATATAACAGGAGTTGACTGAGATAGATTCCTCAGAGAGTCTCTAGACCTTGGGGCTAAGAGGTTTAGACCGCGTGATCTTCCTCAAGAGAGTACCTAACTACCCTATACTATAAGGGGAATTGACCGATTGAGCTTCCCTAGAGAGTCTCATAAATTCGTATGACCAAGCCAGAGGGGTTAGGCTGAGTGCACTACCCAGAGGGTTGTGGTACTTCTTGGATAGGACCAGAGGGGATGGCTGCGAGTACTTCCCAGAGGGTTTCTGGCTTATTATCTATTTTTTTCATTGCTGTTGTTTTGTGTGGATTGATTGCTGCTATGTATCATCCTGTTTTACTGCTTACTGTTTACTGCCTACTGCTTTCTGTTGCTGTTTACTGCTTATTGTACTATTACCTGCCATATACTCACTGACTGTTAGGAACAAATCTTCATGTGAATGCCTACTGGGATTTTATCTCACACCCTGTTTGGGCCATGATTTTGGGCCCAAGAAGCCTATGTTGTTGCAGGTATAGACAAGGGAAAGCTCCCTTCGACTTCTGGAACTTGATTGCTTAGAGAAAGAGAGAATGGGACCAAGCTTTGGCTTGCGATGCTGAGGAGCTGTTTACTTTTCTTTTGTACTTGTTTTGGTACTGTAGTGTTTTCCAGTATTGTGACTTGTTTGGATTCTTTCCTAGTTATGTATCATGCATCATTTCATGCATACATATGTGCTCAAGTTGTTGATTTAGTATTTCGCTGTTATATTGTTGGTTATTACTACTTCCGCTATTGAATTTTTATTTTTCTTCCGCTTTGTACTCTGCCAATGAGGGCATAGTTTCCCCACTATCACACCCAAGGCCCTCACTGCTAGTCGAAAGCCTCTAGAATTTGGGGAAATGAGATTGAGGCCATGTGACCAACCGGGTACGGGGCGCCTATGGGTGGCTTCTGGAATTGGGAAGTTACATCACCCCAACCCTTATTTTCCTCTAAACCTCCACAATCCATATATCCTCCACATTCCCCAAATACTACCCAAAACCCTCAGTTGTAATGTCAATCATTGAGCGATGTCACATTGTCCTGCTGGGTAATTTCATCCCTAGTACTGTAGGTGATCAGGATTAATAATAGTGCATCAGTGTAGTTCATCCCTTCTCCTTTATCTTTTCTTAAGATGCAAAATGTTGGGTTTCTCATGTGTAGAGATTGTAGCTTTGTGAGTTGTACCTAGGTCATTTTCTAGGTTTATCCATTCAAATTATTTCATATCAGCTGTGTTTTGTCTGAAATGTTTGATTTCATATATTACAATTCCTATATTTTTTTATTTCCCTATGTTTTTGAATTCTTAGTAGACTATGTTTTCTTATCAATTCCATTTAATCATCTTAAATATAGAAGTGTTGTATGTTTTTATAAAAAATTAAAATCGGGGAGGATAAGAATGTTTTAAATACCACTTTCCTTTATCTTATGTTGTTAGTATTTCATTGGATTCTATCTTTGAAAGATCTCTTAGGTGAGAAAATAAGGTCTAAAACTAGAATAATACAAAAACTTTATCTTTAGAGTCTTTGACCTTAGAATTGGTCAGTTCACATTCAGATGGATTAAATATTAAAATTTAAGTAGAGCTTAATAAAGCGTTCTTTGAATGTTCAATATTTTAGTCAATTTATTGTCATTTTATTTGGGTTTGGTACATTAAATTTTCTCATATTATAATAATAAAATTGGTATGTCAAATTTTCTCTTTTTAATAATGCACATATTCACTATTTAGAATAAAAATAGGTTGTTCTTGATACTTATTTTTTCTCCTTTCTATATTAATAAACTCATTTGTTAATTTAAAATTCAATTGAATTCTATAATGGTCTTCAAATCGATATTATTTTTCAGTGTTTTCAAAGTGAAATTTATGAGAAGCTATTTTTTATTGAAATTTTTAAAATTTGTACTACCATATTTTTTATAATATTTTAATGTATAGGACCTCCTTTATTCTTATAATTTTATTATATTTTTAGATATGAGATAGCTTCTATTATTGGTGTATGATTGTAGACACCTATTATTCATACATATTAAAGGCATCAGAACAAGTAGTAAGTTGTGGTATTTTAGTGATGTGGCAAATAGAACTGGTGAAATGATTTTCCTGATAGTTGGATGATGTAATTGGGGGGAAATGACACACCTTAAGATGAGACTGCTTAGTGAGTTGGGGATATCAAGAGGAGGAATCTCAATGGTACCTGTTTTTTTCTTCTAACTTGTAATGACATAATTTTGTGGTTGTAAGTGTTGTTGTTGTAAATAATATAGTTAATAAAAACTTGTTATGTAAATTATTGTTTCTTTCTCTTAATATACATAAAATTTTGGAGGTTCCACCGAGATAAGTTTGGTATCCATCATTTTATGACTTAAATGGGTAGTGATTCAGAGTGAATGCAAGATATAATGGAAGCAAAGTTTATTATATTGAAACTATCTTCGATGGATTTTTGCATCGATATGAGGCTTTAGATTATAAATGAGACCAATTTTTCTCATAGATATATGAGAGCCCATGGAAACAAGAAGAATGGGAAAAGGATCGTGATCAGTCCTAGATGAATATTTAGGAAAACTTAGTTAAACTGATGCATGGATAGAATGAAGAACATCATAACATCCATGAATTTTTGTAGTAATCTGGGGAATTCATTTTAATTTTGGTGCACAATGTGGAGAATCATACATTGGAAAAGTTCAAAGTGATGGAGTCGCATGTGGAACCAGATTCAGGAAAGAGACTACTTTATAAGAACAAAATAGGCAGTTGTGGTCATATAGAGGATAATTATCTAGAAGATGGGTTTAGGAATATGTTGAAATGGGTGGAGCTACTGATATTTATGGGAGGGTATCCTTTCAGATGGACTAGCAAAGCAGATACTTATTTTTTGATGAACTAAACTCTAGAGGATTTGAAATTAAACTTGTACTAGATTAGCATGGATGAAAAAAATCTTTATTGTTTTCTATCTTAGTAAAAATCTAATTCTAGTTCAACATGGAAATAGTTTAAGCCAGTGGTTATGGAACAATATGAAAAGTTAACATAGGGTGATCTGTTGTGGTATTTGAAAATGATTAGGAAAACTGGGATGGTAGAAGAATACATTGAATAGTTTAAACATGTGGATCTGAGGATTATTTATTTTCTCGAATCATGGTATGAGAATTTTGATGGGAGGTTTTTAAATGGATATCGCAAATAAGTTTTTGACACATGATCTAGTTAACAATTATAAAATACACGTTATCACTAAGAAATTTGAGAGAGATCTTTTAGGTGAAAGTGTTCTCAAGTATTCTCATGGGAGGCCAGTAGTTTCAACTTTTCCAATATCATATGGAGATAGTATAGTGGTGCCTTATTTACTTCCAAAAATTCTAGTTTTTTATCATTATGGGATAATGTAAGATACTTTGAAAACTTTGAAGGATGAGCATTAGCAAGGGACCAATACTTTGTATCGATAGGGGAGGAACATTGAAAATAGGAGGGGTTATGTTTTCATTGTGGCCAATCTTATAGTTCCATACATAGGTGTCAGGAAAAACATTTGATACTGTTGGATTGGGAAATATAGGAACAAGATTAAGAAGAGGGAGATGAACAATCCTAGAAGGAAAATGATAGCAGAGATATCAGATCAGTGATACTAGGTTTTGCAGAAGTATAATAGTATGGAGAAATGATGGAATTTTGTGGCATGAATGGATCCAATTTTGGCTCATTATTATTTTTTGGACATATCTTTGGATTGATGGTGATGGTTCTCATTAATAATGGAGTTAGAAAAAATTTTATTTCCAAGTCATTCTCCAAGTTCTCTAATTTGGTGGTAAGTCCAACAAGACTATTCAGGGTTACTTTGGGAAATGGATACTGAGTTTTTTCTAGTGTAATCTATCAAGAGGTGGTATTAAGTTTAGAAAACTTTACCATTATGGTGTAAAATTATATTTTTAACACTGGAGGACCATATTAGGTGTTATGAATGAATTTTTTAAAGGGATTGAGGTACTTTTATATGAATTGGGAATAAAAAACCATGGAGATCCTATAAGAGGGAAAAGAAATAAAATTCTTGGGGGGGGGGGGGGTTATGGAGCCAAAGGTACCTCAAAGTTCAACATAGTTTCTAAAAAAATGGGATTTGTGTTTAATAGGTTATAATTAGAATATTTAGATGACTCTCCCAGATGACCAATACATCTTAGAACATGATCAACAAAAAAGAACAGTTGGGTAAAGTTTTACAGAAGTGTTAGGAAATTTTTAAAGAACTTAAAGGTCTATAACCATGGTGGTTGACCGATCATGTGATTACCTTGGTAGAAGGGGAAGAAACTATTAACATTAGGCCTTATAAGCTAGCCTATTATCTTAAATGTGAGGTGGAAAAACAAATTTCATATATGTTGTAATCAAGTATATTACATCATATCAATATTCCTTATGTCAATCCAATCATACTTGTTAAAAAATGGTAGTTGGGGAATGTGTGTTGATTTACATGATTTGAAGAATTTAACCACACTGTATAGGTTCCACATATGGTTATCGAAGAATTCTTTGATGAGTTTTTTGGAGTAATTTTTTTTCAAAACTTGATTTGAAGTCTGGATTCCATAAAGTTAGGATGAAAGTTGAAGATGAAAAAAAATTCTAAAACTCATGAAGGACACTATGATTTTTTAGTAATGATTTCTAAGCTTATGAGTTCTACAAATACTTTCTAGTCGACAAAGAATAGTATTTTTCAGATAAAAATTTGGAAGTTTTTTTGGTTTTTTATGATATTCTGTAATATATCAGAACATGGATAACTCATATTGAACGCATGTCTGCAGTTTTCCAGATTTTTCATTTAAAGTAGCTAAAAGAAAATTTGAATAAGTATTTTTTTATCAGACTACCATTGAATATATAGTCCATGTTATAAACAAGGAAGATTTTACATAGACCCCAAAAAATCAATTGTGTCTTAAATTGTCCCATTCCACAAAAGTTTAAAGGATTTTGAGGTTTTTTGGGGCTCAATGTTTATTACATGATGTTCATAGAAGGGTTTGGTAAGATCAAAAAGCCTTTTACTGAACTAACAAAGAAATAAGGTTTTCATTGGAATGAGTATGCTACAAAATATTTTGATGATTTAAAGACTCTCATGACAACTTCTCTCTTGTTAGCCCTTCCTGATTTCACATAGACCTTTGTGATAGAGTTTGATGCTTCAGTGAGAGGGATTTGGGAGATGTTGATGTATTAAGGTAAAACAGTCACCTACTATGGTAAGGCTTTGGATGAATTGAATCTTTCAAAATTGAACTATGAAAAAGGAATGATGGATCTTGTCTTGGATGTAAGTCATTGGAAGAATCATTTATAGGGAAAACACTTTTTTTATACTGACCACAAGGAATTGAAACATATGATCAACCAGAACATCCCAACAATTAACCAATAGTATTGGCAGGAAAAATTTCTGGGCTTGGACTTTGAAGTTGTATAATAAACAGGAAGGGTTAACCAAGCTGCATATTCACTATATAGAATTTATAAAAGTGATACTATTAATGATTCTGAAGTAACCTTATTTTATTCATAACTTTTTGAATATTTTTTTTTGGAGATTCCAGTTATTTAGATAGAATTACAGCAGGACACAAATCTTAGAGAGTTGATAAAATCCCTTCAAGTTGCTCCAATTTTGTTTCTTGATATAGTTATAAGGATGGAATTTTATTTTATAAATCTGGAATGGTATTTTCAAAAACTTCTACATTAATGATGAAGTTTTTAGACTATTATAACTCTACCAAAATAGGGGGGACATGCAAACTTCCACACAAATTATAAGCGGTTGGATTCTAGTCTCTTTTGGAGGGGAATTACACAAGGAATTTTGGAATTTGTAAGAACATATTCCATATTACAGTGGTATAAGTACCAAGCTATGACACAATATATATTGTTCCTATCTTTTAAAAATTCCAGAATTGGTTTGGGACAAACTCTTTATATACTTTATTTTAGATTTTCTAAAGTTACAGTGGTTTGATATGATTATGGTGGTCATGGATAGGTTGTCTAATTATTACCTCTTTGTGATTTTATGATATCCATATACAGATAAGGTGGTGGTGGTTGACTACATGGTATTCCCCATTCAGTTCTTAGTGATCGAGAGCCTTTATTTTTAGTAGTTTTATATGGAGATTTTCCATCCAGAGGAAACTCACCTCAAGATGATTTCATCTTAGTATCCCCAAATGGATGGCCAAACTAAAATTGTTAATAAATTTTTAGAGATATAATTGAGGTGATTTTATTATGAATTACCTAAAACTTGGATTTGGTGGAGACCATGGGCCAAATATCATTGTAACATTATAGAACATTATTCAACCAAATTGAATCCCTTTGAGTTTTTCTATGGTCTCAAACCACCCACTCTCAATAATTTTGTACAATGGGAGACACAAGTAGAATAAACATATCAGACTTTAGTTGAACAAGATGGAGTGTTAGATCAAGTGTGATAAAATATCAATCGTGCTCATCAGTTGATTTCCCATTTATCTAACCACCATCAAAGGGATGAGGGTTTTTCCATGGGAGATTTGTTTTTTGTCAAGTTTCATCCCAATGTTCATACCTAATGACTAAAAGGTTGTATCTGAATCTTTCCCCATGTTATTATGGTCCATTCAAGGTTCTTTCAGGTTTGTGGGCTATGGATTACAAGTTGAAGTTTCCATAAGTTTCTCATTTTCATCTAGTGTCCCATGTTTCACAATTGAAGCGTTTTGTGGGAGAATTTCCTATTCCATCTTCTCTACCCATGATCTGGGATAGCGGTTTGTATTTTTTGTTTTATCCATCTAAATTTTTGGAAACACATGACGTGTCAGGCCAGCCTCTCAATGTGATCCCTATTTAATGGGAAGGTTTTCTCCTATATGAATAAACCTAGGAAGATGTTGAGTCATTTTCTTAGTAATTTACAGATTTTTTCCTTGGGGAAAAGGTTCATTTTTATAGTGGATGAATTTTTAAAGATTATTAAGATTCAACTATTGGTGAGGGATTTTGGCCACCTATTATTCATACTTATCAAAGGCGTGGGAATTAGTAGTCAGTTGTGGTATTTTAGTGACTTAGAAAAGACAAATGGTGACCTGTTTTGTGAGACAGTTATTGATTCCTTTAAATAATCTATGTATTTTCTTTTGGTTGGGTATCTGTGAATAATAAATATTCATGATAGCTGGATTTTGTAATTTGGGGAAAATGATGCTCCTGAAGATGAGACTGCTTAGTGATCTGAGGGTATCAAGAGGAGTACTCTCAATGGTACATGTTTTCTTTTTTCTTAAAACCTATAATGACATATTTTTGTGGATTTAAGTGTTTATGTTGTATATAATATAATTGATACATACTTTTTTGATAAATTATATTCACTTTTTATTAATATATATAACACATATGACATGGGTTTATTAATTAATGTAGGTAAAAATATAATTCTAAAGTCATGAACCATTTTTCCTCCATTATTTTTATTGAGTAATTAAAATTAACTCATATTTTATTTTCTTTAACTAATAAGTTAAACTATAGAAAGAAGGTTAATAGAAACTCTTGGTGCTCAAAGTGATTATAACTACACTGATGTTTTTATATCTCGAGGATGGTCAATATATGTCACTAACATCATCAATCCCTTTATTAGGGTACCGAGCTTTCAAGATTCTATGATCCAATAACTGTAGGTACAAGGAGTATATAAGTATTGAAGGCACATTTATGTGTATTTGGGTTACATTTGACTTTTTTTTGTTGATGATACTTCCAATTTTGAGTGTTAATTGTTTTTTTATTATAGAATTTAAGAGATGGGACCCAATTGAATGCCTCTTAGTCATTTCGTCAAGATTTTTCATAAGTTTTATTTTCCATTTTCTGTTATTTTCTTTGAATATTTGGAATAAATCTATGTTTACACTATTTATGGTTTCATCAAGTGATTACCTTTTAATTTCTTATCCTATATTTAAGATCTTACAATATATGTTATTTTTTTATTTCATTGTATGATAAAAACTGTTCATAATATATGTAACCAAAAATAATTTTTACTGTTCTAAGTCATGATTACATGAACTTTTTAAAATCATCACCATTTCATTATCTTGATTCTCCATAATTCTTCATAACAATGATTTAAACTCATGTATTGATTGATATAGTAAGTGAATGAAAAGGAAGAAATTATTCATAGAGATGAAGGGACTTCTTTCAATGTTTATTGAAAATTATAAAAGCACAATGAACTCATAATAAATTCAGTTTAATCTAAAATAATTATATTTTTTACACACAATGTGTATCCAAATATATCATGTGGGTACTGATATAAAAACCAATTCATACTAGAAATATGTCCCAAGATCCATTTTAGTGACCATGTCTCAAACTTCATAACTTTGTCATGAAAATTGAAGAACATTATAAGGGTAGTGAAAATAATGATCAGAGAAGATAGATGTTTGAGCTAAAACATAAATAGAATTTATCTTATAAGTCTTTCTAAAAGACACCACAAATGAAATTGAATCCTTAAATAAATTTAATATTTAAGAAATAATGCAGGGTTTAAATCCAAATTCACAATATATGGAAAAAATTATTCATTCTCCCTTTGAGGTACAATTAGAGTGACTTTTTATAGCCAAAGGGGTGGTACAATCATTAAAAAACTAGTTCACTCAAATCCCAGAAGTACCGACTAATTTTTTTTGTATTTTTGTACTTTACCATGACTTTATAGAAAACCAATATGCATTATTTGAATTTTATGAATCTTCTAGTTAATTTGGAGACCATTGGCTCACTTGATTTGATGTTTATGAATTTATCCATGAATTTAAATATTATTTGGTAGGATTGATCTTGAAAATTCATAACAGCACTTGGATTTATCTTTTCAGATCATATATGGGACTAAATAAGAGACTCTATAGGATAGATTTTTTAATATAAGAAATTATGTTGAGTTTATTTTTTAAAATTCTAAATTAGAAATTTTAAAATATATTTTATTATTTTGGGCCTTTATCTTTTCATTTAGCATAAAATTTCTTAAAATGGGTGTTCTGAATTTGTAATCCCTATAACTTGAAGAATACTTTCGGGAACATGTTCTTAATTACTCATCGATGCATGTGTTTCATAATTCCCATCACCTCCTCCTTCATTCGGACTTGAACTTGAATCTACAAAATGAAGGGGTGAGAGATGGAAAACATTAAAGATTGGTTTAACATGTCAATATTTGTAGGGTAAGTCACTATGATAGGTATTTTCATTGATTCTCTCTAAAACATAGAATGGATGGCCATTTTTTTGTTGAATTTTGAACTTACTTTGATACAGGAACCTCTCTTTCAAGTTCATGCACACCCATTATCCAAGTCGAAACACTACTTTTCCCTGTTGATTGTTGGCATGTTTGGAAACAATTTCATTACTTCACTCAATGTAGAAAATGTCCTTTCCAACTCAAGATCAAACCTTTTTTTCACCTTAATTATTAAAAATATAATTAGTAGACAAATTAAGAATATTTAGTATACTTAGTCAGTTGAATCTTTAAACAATTTCAAAAAAGTATGTTTTAGTATGGAATATAATACTAAATTATAAAGAAACTCAATGTGAGGTAATAAATTTTCTAAACATTTCAAAAATTAACACAAAGCAACATGGAAAGTGTTATATAAACCTATTTTATTTTTCTATCTATTTGAGGATGTGTAGTGGTGGAGAAAAATATGGGTACCTAGTTTATTCTTGTGTACTCAAAAAATAATTAAGGAATTTTAAATCTTTATCACTTAAAATGGTCTTGGATAATTCATGCAACCTAACAAAATCCTTGAAAATAAAACCAATAATATGAGTAACATCATTGGTTTTTTGAACAAGTAATGAAATGAGCTATTTTGAAAAACATGTTTGTTTCCATAAAAATGTTCTCCTCCCCAAATTATGCGGTCGGTAATCTTAGCACAATATCCATTGAAATATTATCCTAAGGATAAAATAAAATGAATAAATGAGTCTATAAACCATGTTAAAATAATTTAAAATTGGTGTTTTTAAACACATTTCAATTTTTTCATAAATAAATAACATCCTTTCGCATGTGAAACCATTAAAAATATTCGGCTGATTACATCTGCCACCGTGGAACACATAAAAAGTTTCCCATATAATATCCCCAAAAAATCCACCCCAAAGTGTCTAATTATTCAACCTCAATGAGTTTCTCTCAAAAACAATCTACATATAGAACATGATGGAATAAAAAATTGATTATTCCTATCATTTATACCGAATTTATTTTACAATGTTTTCTTATATCTTCCAAATTTTGGCATCAACATCTTTTCTATACATGTTTTCAATATTTCAAACTCTAGTATCATTTCAAACATCATTATATCAGCATGAAAATAAGAAATAAGAAAATATTTTATAGAAAGAGCATAAGAAATAGTATTTCATTTTCCTTGTTTATGTCTAATGAAGTAGGAAAATGTTTTATTGATTTCAATATATCTCACATGTCACTAGTTCAATTTTCCATATAATTTCTAAAATTTTAAATTTTCATTGTTTCAATGAATCACAGACTCCTTTTTTCCACAATTAATGTTTCTATTTTTAAAATCCCCTCATGGAGGCATATAATTCCTTGTTATATGTGGAATAGTTTAATGCACTCCCATTTAGATTCACACTAAAAAAAGAGATATACTTAAGGTTCTTATTTTAGGACAACTCCAATTATTTTCTAAAATACATCATATTCAACCTTAAATTCCTTATAAATTTTGAGAACAATTATGAGTGAGAATTTTATCAACTTATATTTAAGGGTATGAAAGACCTATTTTTGGTCTTTTCCCCACTTTAAGTTTATCCCTTTCTGGACTAATTCGTTCAAGGGTGCAATAATGGTTGAAAATTATTTGATGGACATTCAATATAAACTTGTAAGCCTATGAAAAATTGGAATTTATTGGAATTTTCCACTTCTGAATTGACTTAATTTTTTATTCACCAACTCTCATTCTATAAAACAATGTGTTTTACCTATGAGTCTCAAAAAAATTTCTTAAATGATTAATATTCCCATAAAAACTCTTTGAATAAACTTATATTCCATTAGATTAATTTACCAAAAACATTCTAAGGATTGAATGAAACACATGATTCATTAAATTCATGAATATATTATGGGTATTATCTAAATAAATAGGCATAAATTCCCATTCATATTGACCAAACTTATATTTTAATGTTATTCTCCATTAATATTTCTCTGTCATCCTAATTTTTTGGTATCTAGTAAAAAATAAATTTTATTAAAAAAAACAGGCTCTATGATGCCCATATAACATATCAAACAAATAGAGAATTATATATTGATAATCTATCATATTTTTTTTGATTATATAGTCAATCAACACACATTATTCACTTGCCATTTTTTTGAAATAAGGATAATTGATATAATAGGACTCAATATTTTTCTTAAAAATCCCCTGTTCAATAAAAATTTAACTTAATGTTTAATTTATAAAATTGATTCTAGATTTTCTCAATAAACTAATTGATTAAGAAGTATTTATTTGAGTATAAAATTAAAATATGGTACTCAATACCCTATTTGGGAGGCTACTCATCAAGGATTTCCTTAGAAACATATCATCAAATTACTAAAAAAGAAACACAACACTAAAATACATTGATTGATTAAGAATTACAATGGTAAAAAATATCCCATTTATAGAAGCTTGAGAGTTCTCTATGATAATAAACCCCCTATGTCTTCTTTTCATTAAAACAGTCCCATGTTTTCTTCTTTATTCTTATTTCTACTCTTTGTTTTTTCCCATTTCTTTTGAATTTACTCACCTCTCCTTTTTTACTCTTATATTTTACCATATTTTCTATTATTTATTTCTTATCTAATATATATACCCCTTATCTTATTTAAAATTATCCCTAAATCCTCACATGATGTTAATTAATATTTTTAAGTCCTGAAAGGTGAAATTATAACAATACTTACATTGTATTCAAGAGAATAGTGATTTGTGTATCCATCATGTGTAACCCTCTAGTGAAATTGTTATGACTCTCTCAAAAAAAATATGGCTAGATTTCATGGGAATAGAATCACATGTCATCTTGTCTTGGTATTCACTAATAGAAATTGTAACATATAGATATTAACATCTCCATTATTTTTAACCATTAAAACATATAATTTTTTTTGGTTATAGTTAACTCTTATTTATCAATCATCAAAATACTTACCACATGTTTTATAACTTCCTCCCTTAACAATCATATTAAATACATTATCCTTGATCTGAAACCTATTATAAAAAATGTTTTATCTTTGTTCTTGATCTTTTATCATTTGGGTTGAGCAATCAAATCACTCTTTTCCATAAACATTTATCTATGTACAAAACCCTCTATTTCCATATTCGAACAAACCCCATGGGGAAACATCTCATCTTAATTTGAGTTAACTATTTGAACATCTTCATCATGAAAAATAAATACGATTATTATATTTTGGAGTTTGGAAGTAATGTGTTGAAATCCTTGCCTTTGAAAACATTTAATATCACATGATTTAAATGAAACCTTTCCCTTAATTTTAATTTTTTATTAAAAAAATAAGGGTTTGTTTTTTTGACACTTACAATTGATGTTTTATCTTCCATGATCTCTTGTTTTAGAATCATTCAACTTAATGGTTGATTTAGATTTATTTTTATAATATATAGAGCTCATACCTTGTTCCCTCACCCACCTCTTGGATATAGTTTATATTGGTAGGTTCTTTTCCATATCCAAATATTTTCATGTTCACTATATCCCCAATATTATGGGTGATTCCATTCATAAACCTTCCCATGGTGGTTGAGGTGATAGATCATTTGGTAATTTTAAATATCTATATAAATCACATTAAACATGCCTCAAGATGATCATCCAACAAATGCCTCGTCTCCTTTACCCTTTTTGGAAAACCTATCAGCCATGAAACCTCTTTCTGTGGCTAATAATCACCTCACCCCCTAGGTTCCTCATCCATTTAACACATCAATGACACCATATCTATTTTATATTGATTTTCTAATGGATTTCATCTAGGAAACATATCTATGAGAATCCAATACCATTCTAAAAACATAAATAACATTCCAAATATCTCAATTAGGGGAAGCTATAATATTAAGTGCATCCCACTACCCCATACGCTTCTCGGTTATACCCAATTCTCATACCATCTGACCCCATTAACCTACCTACCCATGTCAGGGCAATGAACCACACACACTATACACACATAGAATCCACATATATAATAACACCTAGAATCACATACCCAGTCAGGAAAAGTAGAACTTTTCCATAAATATATATGGGAAAACACCATATAGGTTTTTATTGAAATGTTTAAAAACCAAACACCTTTCCATTACAGAACCAAAATGATAATCACAAGAAGTAACACACATATCATACGAGCCCTACATGCATGAAATGACTCATGACTATCACCTATATTCTCTCTAGGATAGGAGTTCAAAATTGAAATTGATAACATCAAATACCAATTTGTCCAAATTAAATAAATTAATTATAACCACATAATCCAAAACAGAAATCCTATATTCCTTGGTAAATTGGAATTCAATCCATAATTTTTCTAGTCACGTACACAACATGACATCTGTCCCAAGTTCTAACACTTCCCTAAAACTCCATCTACCATAATCCAAATAAAGAAAATAAATAACACTGATTTTTTTTTACCTTAACCATACAACTTTATAACATATTTGCCCATTTTACTCTATATTGAATGGATTATAGTGTCCCTAGACCTTAGGCATAATAATTTTTACACTAAAATATATTGACTATTAGTGTAGTTTGAAGAGGTGATTGTGGGGACTATACTCTATGAAGATAAATAATAATAAAAAACATCAATAATGAAATAAATTACAATAATAAGAAAAAAATACATAACACACATATGATATAAAAAATAAGAACCTACCATGTCATTTTAACCATAAAACAATCCACAAATAATCCATAGGTTGATTACATATATACATGCATACAAATAATTAAAATAAATTATCAGGACAACATCGAGGAACCACTTGGTCCATCTGCAAAACCATTATTCCTAGCCCACACATAGTATTCACTTTCATCTCTATAAGACTCCTGATTCTAAGACCTTACTTTTACTAGTGTGATGAACCATAAATCATGCATTCATTCAAGAGGGTTTATGTAGCATGTGAGTATGAACATATTATATCACCACCAATGGTGTCCATAAATAATATTCATACACATAAAAGTGTATATTGTTTGATAAATGGAAACCAAATCACACTAATAAACCCACTCCATTCATGATTTACCATCCACGAGTTATCTTTTACCTATTTCATCCAGCACTAGAGTTGAATAATGCATCTATAGTCAGTCATATTGGAAGTTCCAACATAAATCCAACCAATTCCATACCACATGGGTTTATAGACCAACCATAACCAATGAACCATCTCAAATCAACTTTTATTCTCTAAAATCATGCACACATATCATATCAAAAATCCCATGGTCTTATGAACCCTTTACCAACCGCCAGATCAACAGTTCGATGAAACCTAATGCATGGAAGCATCCATCCTTTACCAATAATGACTCATTAACCCTAGTATATCTCACATATATAGTGAAAACCATTTTACCATATGGTGATCTAAATTACTTCCATGATATCATGGACTCATATGGTGTATCCATACTACACAATGATGGTCGAAACCATTACCCATAAGTTCCTCAATCCATATATGATACCACCAAAAAATAGTGGTCAAAACTACCCCATGAACCCTTACGTACATGCACATGACCTCAATAGGATCAGCTTCATGTTAATCAGTAATCCCTAATGACTTTTGGAAACAAATCAATAAACCTCTATCTCTAGTCGCAATTATGATCAACACCAATCATATTAAAAAGATGAACCTTTGTCTCCACCTAGGGAAATGTTCAGCATCATTCACATCACATTATTGAACTTTATCACCCAATTATCAATGATCAAAATCCCAAAAAATTACATGGATTATAACCACCACATTCCTAATGAATCAAATTAATCATCACATCCCAAGAAACATTATCCACAACATGTGATATCAATCCCACCAAGCCTTAAAGATACAAAATCAATAAATCCAAGCCCTTCTAGTCCAAACCCACCATTTTTCAAACAATAATTCCCCTACTAATATCTTATTAACAATATAAACTATAATTGGTTCAAAAAAAATTACTCACATAACCATATCCTCTCTCATTTATCACATAACACATATCACACATATAACACATGAAATGTATAGGCACTACCTATATGGAGTTAGTAGGACGCCTAGAACCATGGAAATATAGTCAATCTAGATCTGATAAAATGAAATCAATTAATTTATAAACAACCCTAATTTAGGGAATAAAAAACCTAAAAAAATAAAATAGTGATAGAAACAATGATTATACATCCAAATCTATCTATCCTTACCTTTAATTACTCCCTATAATGAATGATATAAGAGATAAGGGTGATAAAGAGTTAGAATGTACCCATTGTATTATTGTCCAAAATAGAAAAACCCATCTCTAAGAGTATGTGGTATAAAATGAAAAACTATAAACTCTATAAATTCTTCCCTTGATTTTGAACTCCTAAATATTTACAAAAAATTTAAAATATACATTTGGTATTGCATACCATTCAAAATTAAATAATTGGTTTATATAACCTATATATATGACATGGACATTCCATGGAGTTCCCCAAAACTCCTTCAGGTATCTCGATAATCTATCATATAGAATTATTAATCTATTTCCCTAAGATCACTAGGTTTCATTATCTTCTTGAAGAAACAATATTGAACTTTTCAAAAAAACATTTCTTCTTTCAATTTGAACTTATACCAACTATCACTAACCATACCACACTTAGAACCTATAAATCATATATCTAATTCATCTATTCTGAAAAACTTTTTGAATATCTCTTAAACATTTCTTGAATTAATTCCCATTGTTGAAACATTTTCATTAATGGAAATAAGATGAATTCACTAACCAAAATACATCATTTTTAGTTTCCTCTTAAAGAATGTTATAGAATTTAAAAAATCATAAAAAATGTGTATTAGAAAAACACACATTTTTTTAAAATAATTGTTTACATGCTCTTATCAAGAGGAAAATGAGATAAAACACATATTATAATAATTACACCTAAGATTGAAGCATCCGGGTTAAAATTGAAATAACTCCTTTACTCTATTACTTGAAACTCCAATCATTAATTATTTTCTCTTTCTAGACTTCTATATATTACAACTTTTTAAAATATACAGTTGATATCATATATCTATCAGAACAATATAGTTGAATTCTATAACCAATAAATCTTTAAGAGAACCTTTAGTCTTAATAAGTCAATAACTTATTTAATCATATTGAATATAAATTGGTATATGAAATCATATTGATAATATGAGACTAAAATTACTTAAATCACTGGAATACCCAATATTTTTGAGTATAGGAGTAGAGATTAAGATTCTTTTGGTAAATATTCATCTAATTCATTCAAAACCTTAAGTGGATCATTCTATATATTGAACAAATTCAACACTTTATTACACGGGAATAGGTATTTCACTTAACACATAGAATATTTCTTGTACTTTAAAAACTTTTAAAGTTACCATTCAAGCTTAATAACTTTTCTTTAGTTACTAGTCTCCGAAGTAACTTACATTAAGCTTCTCCTTCCAAGGAATAATCTCAATATTTAGTTTGGTGATGATAACGCTATTAATCTACAATATAAGTTTTTATCATATGGGTGTCATGTTTTATTAATTATTAAATAAGGAATATTATTAAATGGGATCCCACTAAAATGATGTCCCCTTTATAAAACATCATATCCATTAATGGTTCAAGATACATATTTCACCATGACTTACACTAGTTTTTTCTCATAAAAAAGACATGATTATTTAGGTAGGGAATCATCTCAATCACAATGGTTGTGGATATTGGATAATCGAGTGTATAAATCATTATACAATCAAATATATGGATTACCTATAATCCATTCCTCTATTACCTTAACTGTTAGGTTTTTCCAACTAGTATTACCCAAATAAAACACTAAGAATAAGATAACAAAGGAAAATCAATGAATACTCATGTAGATATTGACCTACTCACTAATATAATCTAGAGTCACTTATATCTTGATTTAATCACACAATATAATCCAGGGGTACTCTTATTGAGCTTGAGAATACCTAGTTACTTGATTGAGGTCTTAACAAGAGCCTCTTTGGAAGGAATCTAATATATAATATATGAAGGTGATTTTAATATAACTATATTATCTCATGTTATTATCTTTATGTATGTAGGATTTTAGTGATTTAGTTTAAAATTTTATTCCCTCCACCAAACCAATATGTTCAACCCATATTGATGTGTAACTCTTTACACAACCCACAAGTTTTTGTTACTCACCCAATAATACAAGCTAAGTATATTTACACATTTCCCAATTCATTATATGCATAATGTACATGAAAATTTCATGTAAAGTCATATATTTATATGAAATTGAAAATCACCACATGAGTAAGCCTCTAGAGACAGATAACCAACCCCATTCACCTTCCCAGACAAGGCATAATCCTCTAAGCCTCTAGATAGTCCACCCAAGTCCCTCTACCCAAGAATACTTTACTCAAGATAAAATTCAATTCATTGTAACTCTAAAACCAAATATGCAAGAAGTGTATTCAAAAACGAAATTTAAGTTAATAAATTCAATTAAAAAATAATGCCAAGGTAGATAAAAAACTAAATTTATCATCATATCTATCATGTAATGCAAGGATCTATTTCCTAGAATCAATTTGACATTTAAAATAAATCATAAATTATTTATAATATAAACAGTTTATAACTTTGAATAAAATAGGAAATAACCTTTAAATAAATGAAAAATAAAAATATTTAAACATGGGATAACCATTTATGAACAATTAATAAGTAAAAGCTAATTATAGATATTTTTTAATTTTATATTTAACATTATGGAAATTCTATAATTTTTAATATAAATCCTTTATATTAATTATGAAATGAACTATTTCATATTTATCATTATTTGACATTTTTATTTTATATATATGATATTTTTTGAATTATAAAAAATTTATATTCCAATTTCTATTTTGTAGATATTTTATATAATCTAAATGTCATATACTTTTCATTATTTAAACCTTGATAATATTAATCATCAAAACCCTTTTGATGTGGCTTATGTAATATCCCAAATAATTCCATTTAATTTAAACAATTCAAATTAATTAATTTATGAATAATTCAAAAATTAAAATATAAAAAAATACATTTTGGACTTATTTTATAATTTATAACTCTTTATAAATTCCCATTATGATTTCTAAATATTTTTTTCTAGACCATAAGGCATGACATATAATATATTAAAAGATATTTTAAATATTGACTTTTAATATTTATGGAATATTTATTAATAAATTTTTGCTAAACATTTATTGATTAATTATAAACCATTTCTAATTAATTAATTAATAAATATTTTATTAGTTAATAAATACTCCCAAATTACCATTTCATATAATTTATAAATAATTTATAAATTATAAGCAAAATTTAAAAAATATAATTTTTTTAAATTTTTTGTTTACCTTACATAGAAGGGGTTAGCTGTGTGAAGGTAAAATCATTTACCTTTAGGAAAGACACCTACATAAATTTAATTCTAAAATTTTGTTTGATGTGTAAAGGTAATACTGGTATTACCTTTACACATCCTTCTTCATGTAAGGGTAGCCTGGGAGTTATCTCATGTATAAAGGTAATACAAAAACTACCTTTACATGGGTCCATTATATGAATGATAACATTTACATACACCTTGTTGTATAAAGATGAACAAGGATTAACATTACAAAGACCCATCTACATAAATTTAATATACTCTAAACATTACAAATACCCCTCTGTGTAAAGATAAAATTATAACGACCTTTACATAAAATGTTTCTACATACAGGTAGTCAAGGATGACCCTTACATAGAATCCCTTATGTATGGGTAAAATGAAATAACCCTTAGATATACTGCTCTATGAATGGGTATAATTGAATGGAATTTAAATAGAACCCTTCTTCATAAAGGTAATTCATTTTGTATAGAATTTTTAGAATTAAAATACATGATTCTCTATTTTAAATTTTCTCATCATTTCATACATGTTTTCACGATACCACTATTGGGATTTAAATGAGTCTAATAAATATTATTATAAAATGAAGAAGTGATCAAAATACCTTACTTGAGTATCTTTATGAAAGATATATTAAAACTACACATATTAGTAAAAATTAATAATGTTGTAAATTAGTGTACCATCCTCGGAAGATACTGCTAAAAAGTCTTCAAAAACTCATTTAGATGAGTTTCAAAAAGATAAAAAAGATTTAAAAAAATCCATCTCTGAAGGTATCCCTAAGAATAATAAATCTATTTTCATACCAGAGGAATCCTCCTTCACCCATGATGTTATAGAACCTCACAACACAGAGAGTGAAAAAGATGATAGATTCAGGTTATAGAGAGGTTTGACTAAGTATAAAGAATCACACACACCCACACTTGCCATAAAATGGAAGTGATATATAATTCAACAATAACACTTCTTAGGATACTACATTTAATCATGAGAATTATGATTTTTATGAATGGGTATATCATTTTATTTGTTCTTAGCCTATGTTGGACACTAAAATAATTCACCTATGATTGGATATCATTTATGGAATCATTTCATAAGATGAAATGATGATGAGGGATATAATTCATATGAAGAATACTTTTTTCCATGTAATTCACTCATGTATTATGGATGCATGAGTTAATGATACAACCCATGGTGATTTATCATGACTATGTATATTACTTCCATTTGATTTCAATGTGTTCAGAAGCTTAGTTGAGACCGTTAGATTCCTAATACTATCTTCTTCCACATCCTTAGCATGTTGAGGTGCAAGAACACTGTGGGTGAGGGATATTTTTTCTGATATGGAAAATGATTCATCTTGGACCATGGATACCTTCCATGGTTAATGGATTTAAAATCCCAATTTGATGATCATTATCAAATGAATCAGAAAAAGATATAGAAGATTTCATAGGTTTATTTATTTAATTGTAAAAATATTTACACTAGTTCATCATTTGTTTTTTCACACAGTTTCATGTTTATTCTATCCCGATCCAGGATTAGTGTGGTTTTTTTGCTTCTTCTACTATGATTAATTATTAATCAACCCTGTAGAAACCCAAGAGTGGTATCAAAGAAAGTGATTATATAATGGTCCAGAATACTCTTGAGTCTTCCTTTGTCATTATGGGGTGTTTGGTTGTTCATAAAATTTTCATATTTTAATATGTAGTTTTAAAAAGATTTTTTAAATTATGAAAGTAATTTACAAAATTTAGAATTTTATTAGTAAATTAATTAGTAAATTTTTAAAGTGATTCTATTATTTTTAGAAGTGATTTGGAATTTTTAAAGTAATAATGAACTCTATTATTAATTATTTTTCAGTTTATTTTTTTGGAATTTAAATATTTTTTAATTAAAACCATACCCTTATATAGAACCCCTTCTTATATGAAGGTAATATGGTTTTTATATAAGATTTTTAAGGGTAAGAATTAGTTTTCATAGACTATATAAAGGTCAACATGGTTTTTCTTGAGATTCATAAAGGTCATCATAGTTTGACATGAGTGACCTAAAGTTAATCTATGGTTTTACTTGTTTTTGTAAAGGTGGATTTGTTTTAATTAAAGTTATGTATAAGTAATATCCTTTATTATTAACTATATAAAAGTAATCCCCATGGTCTCTTTTACATAAATTTAGTCATGTATATATCTTCTCACATCAGGTTCTGTACTCCCTTATGTAAAGGTGTTTGCAAGTTCATTAAAGCTACATAAGGGTAGATCACCCTTTTTTCTTTACTCGTGTAAGGGTAACTCTTGATTTAAAAAGGGTTTTTAAGGGTTAGTTTGTTATTTTTTAAGGGTAATTTGGTTTAACTATAAGATTCATAAGGGTTATTCAAGAATTTTGAAGCTCATGTAAAGGTAAATAATTATTCTAAATGTCGTGTAAGTTTAGATGGTTGTGTAAGGGTAAAACCCTATCATCCTTATTCATCATGTATGTCTCATGTAAGGGTATAATTATATTCTTAAAAAACCTATTTATCCCACCCCTCTCAATCCAAAACATGTTTTCAACATAAATTAATGAAAATAAATAAGGATTTTTTTTGAATTAGTTAAAAATATATAAAAATAGATCTTGCCTCCCATGATTTTATGGGTCTCAAAATGAGTTGTGGGAAGAATTAAAATGGAAATTAAAATTTATTGTTAATTAAATATCCATTAGGTAATTGTATTTTTTTATTTTAAAATACCATATTTTCCTCAAATGATTCCTACTTCATTTCTTTCAAGTTTAGGTTACCCAAACATCACCTTTTGAGATTTGTAAGTATTAAAAAATCATATTAATTTCTCCTATAAATTCTAGTCTAGTGTTTGTCTTCTTCTCTCCTCTTTTTTTATAGCATTGAAACCTTTTTATTATATGGTTAGGGGATCTATTGCAAGTGTGGTCAGATCATGCCTAAGTTTCCTTTGTTTAAATGGGTGAGATTAACCTTAAAAAGAAAATAATTTGGTTATATCATATGAAGAATGAATATATTAATAATTCTAGGAAACTTATTTTCATGCCTCAAATATGAAAAATTATTATGTAATAAACATGAAAATAGTTAAAGGGATATAATAATTATCATTTTCATGATGATGTTTAAATTGTTTGTTTCCCATAATAATCGCATGTTGTATTAGTTCCTTAATATTCATTATTCAGAAATTATATAATTTTAAATAGAGGATAAATTATCACATAATAGATAAATGATATTACTTATCCTTGAACTTAATAGGAAGAGGAATATTTTATCACATGTAGTGATTATTATTTTTATTCCATAAATTAGAATAAAATAATTGACATGGAAGAATTAATGTGTGTAGTAGGTTATTACTTCTATTAATAAACTAGAATTCACATGATACTTTGATAATATTTAATATTAAGAATAATTTCATATTGTAGAATATTCCTAATTTATTCTCTTGATATTTCAATAATTGAAATCCTATCTTAATTCATGTTGTAGAATTATTTGATGTAGATTCCTGGTATTTTCTTAATATGGAATTTGAAATAGAAAATGATTATCACACACTAGTTTTTTATTAATATTATTTTAAACATGTGAATTAATGTAATACTTTGGATAATGTTATCAAATGTGTTAAAATATTATTAATACAATATTTTTATTCCCATAATTAAATTATAAATAATATTATAAGCTATATAAATTTTTTATTATATTAAGGTTCTAGAAAATTTCATGTTTAAATATATTATTAAAATTTCCAGTTATACTTTAAATAATGGAAATTATTTTGGAGAGAGAAAACCAATTATCACATTTTTTAAGATTTTATTTGTTAAAATTTATTTTATGATAAAGAATAATTATAATTATTCTAAAAATTATCCAAGATAGAGAAATATATAATCACATGTTGTTGAGTTATTATTTCTTGATAAAATAAAAATTATAGCTTGTCACAATGTTAAACTTCTTGAAAAACACTGATGAGAATTATTTTATAATTTGGATATTATAAAATGATAATGGAATTATTGTATGTTAAAAATAACTATTATTTTATTTCATAAATCAAATTATTATTTGGGACTTTTTAATTGAATGTGTTTATATTGCCTTTTGATATTTACTATATAGTGTGTTGTCTACTTGATTGTTTTTATTGTTGATTTTTATCATAGTTAATTGATTTAATGGATAATTAATGTAAAGTAGGATGTTATTATTAATTAAATTAATGACACATGAGGAGAATAGTTATTGTTCTTCTTGGAATTATTTAAACATGGAATTAAGTCTTGAAGCATGTTATGTTGATTGTAGCCACTTCTAGATACTGATATATGTGTATTAACATGTAAAACCTATGAATAATAAAATATTTAATTTAATATGTAATTAAAATGGTAGTTTGTTAAAGATGAATTGATTAGGGATGATTGGGCCCATTATTAATTGTGGGAGGCTTGAATTCCTTGATGATATGGTCTTAGTTTCATTCAAAATTATGTGTTGAAAAAAAATAAAATTGATATGTATGTATGATATAGAATGTAGAACCTTTATTTGAATAAATGATAACCTAATATGATTAGTGTGATGACGAGTAATGGGTGGGGATGTCTCAGGCTATGGTGGTGTTGATGATTGTGATGGAACGAGGTATTGGTTATGATGGCGATATCGGAATAGGGTTCCAGTTATAATGATTATTTTGGAATGATATGCCAGATGTGATTTTATGTTAAATAGTGCGGGACATTAGGATGATCAAGATGAGTTTAGAGAGGGTATTTCTCTTCTATTATTACTTTTATCCTGATGCTTACTTAATAGACAATAAACCATTTTTTATATGATCAGTTTCCTACTATGAGATACATTTTGATATTATGTACTATGAGTTCATCTTATAAGTGGTAGCTTCAGATGAGTCCCAGAGTGTTTGAATGTTTATGAAATGAAAATGAATTAATTAAATAACAAGGTTGGTTCTTGATGCTTATTAATGATGATGACATGCTTGATAATACATGTAAAGAAATAATAATGTCACTAGCACTTGTATTAGAAGATTAAAATGTTTATCTTTGAAATTTAGTAATATTAATTAATGGATAATGAATTAATTAATATTGAACTTTTTATTTGCATGTTTATTTGATATCTAGACCTTAGTGCTGGTAGTCGAGTGTCCTGTGTGGAGATAGTGGAAGATGAGTCTAAGGCTATGTAGTTTCCCTTAGTGTGGTTGTGCATGATATTATTCTATATTTTTTTATTTCATATGCTACCCCACCCATGTTGGTAGGTAAAATGACACATAAATGTTTTAGGGGTGTTTTCTCCAACATCCAAGATAGAGAGAGAATCTATGATTGAATTCTCCCTCTCCCCCACTCTCCCTCTTGATGTAGATGAGTAGGCACATCTCAAGATATATTGGGTTACAATATATGGTGTGTTACTACCAATACTATGATGACTCGTTATTTTACTATACAATAATGTGAACTATAATATTTTTATGTGTAGCACATAATTGTATCTAGACATTGTGGTTTTAGTTTCCCATGGGTGTGCATGCATGGGTTGTGATGGATTGAGGTATAATGCATGTACTTAAGTTTTAGTGGATTATAGGAATACAATTGGTTATATATTGAATGATTATGGTGATGAATTGGATATCTGGAATGATTACAATATGATATATTAGTCCTTACTCATGACTGATCTAAGTAGGGTCATGACCTAACTCACATTAGGGGTAAATTAACTTGTGAATGAGATGAGAAAAGGATATGTGTCATTGGGTTGTGAGAGAAAAAAAATAGTGGAGAAGTGGAATCAAGGAACCTTAATTTATATATATTCTTTTGATATAGAACAATTCCCTTTTATGTGTTATTTGGTGAGTGGGTTTTGGTGAGGATGGGAAAGGAATAGTATACTAGATTAGGTGACAAGTTATTTTCATTTATTTACTCAATGGGATTTAGTATGCTTATTTCTCATTTTTTATGAGAGGTTTCAGGGAGGATCTTACTGAGTATACTTGTTATGTTCACCCTACATATATATAAACTATTTTCACAGTTAGCAAGAGTTTTTTTGGTGATTAATCTAGACATTTCTTGTTAGAGGTGTTGTTTAGAATTTATTGGAGATTTGTGTTCACTGTTGAGGATTTACCTCTTTTGTATTTTATTTTTTATTATATCTAGTTATGAATGGAATCAAATAATGTATTAGTATTTCTTATTTATTTATTATGATCATGGTTTATTTGGTTTTTTTATCATCTTACCTCTTACTTCTCAAATATTTATGAGGGTAATACCTCTCATGAGTGTGATTATATACCCTTGATGTTAGTCACCAAATCATGGCTTATTGGAGATGGGATTTGGGCATCATTATCTATCTTTATCTATATTTAACTATTATTATCATAGGAGGTATACCTTTAGAGGGAGGGGTTATGAAAAATGATATTAGTTTGTGAAATTGTGTTTGATAAATTAAGAACACTGAGGAACAAAGCACCATGCCAATCATTATCATGGCTTGGCTAGCCCATAACCATGTTGTAGAACCATCCATTTTATACCAAATATTAAGAGTTAATGGATATAAAATAGCCACTCTATGTTTACTTGGGTGTGGTGATAAAATAGTTTTGGTTCATGCATTAAGTGTTAATGCATGCGCAATGGTAAGCCAATATTCACTGAGGCATAATATGGATGTTGTCACAAACCAGCCCCAGATGTCCATCCATCGAATTCCCGAAATGGCCTGCAACCTACCTGAGGGGAATCCCTAATCACCATGGGATGATTTAAAGCATCATAGGCATCACAAAAAATATTTGAGGTTGATTTCACCCATAAATGAATGTATAATAAATGGCATATTTCAACTAAAAATATAGCATTATCCATTTATAATTCATGTGTCCACACCCAAAAAAATAAGAAGAAATAAATAATTAAACAAATAAAAAATATAACGTAGGTAGAGATAAATCCTTCATATCACTTTAAACTCCCAATATAGATAAATTTTCTACTTGTATTCATATTATCCCATATACATAGTAAAATCCACTAATAACTATAACATAAAGTAGTAAAGAACTCATTTAATAACCATACTTGGTAGGATATTCTATGAAAATAAATGAATTTTCCTATAAATCATGTAATAAGAACCATAGAATGAATGAGATAAATAAAAAATGAACACTAACATAAAATCCCCACTTGTCCCTAAGTGGACCAGTTATCTGATTTGTTTCCAAGAGTGAACAAGAATTGAATAAGTTCATGGAAATAAAATTTAATAGATTTGATTTTAATAACTCTTAGTAGGTCACCATATTCCTTTCCACATTCTTAACTATTAATTAAATATTCATTTTAAACTAGCTCTAAATATGGTATAAAATTAGGTGTTTCATTCTTAATTACATTTAAAATCAATAACATACAGATATAGTAAAATAATATTTCTTCTTTAATTATTTTAAATTAAAATAATCACTTATAAAACATTTATTGGTCCTAAACCCCTTTTTAAAACCAACAATTTATTTCATGTTCATCTTTGAATCATTTAACCAAAAAAAATTTGAACCCCTCCTTAAACAATTTAGAAGATATTTAATAAAATAAAATAAAAATGATTCTCAAAAGGTAAGAAAAACACCTCATTATCACACCCCAAAGTGGTAGGTATGATTTCATGGGTCAAAAAAATTATGAGATACAAAAGTGGGACCCCTAAGTATTATCATCTAGTATCATGGGAACCAAAGAGCTTAGGGGAAACAATCTAGGACATTTATAAAAAACTACTATAAAGAAAATTAGTGCAAGATGACAATCCACATTCCCTAACACTCAGTTTCACACTCACTGGTCTAACCAAAGGGTATATCCCATAAGAATATAAAATCTATCTTAGGGTCACTAGTTGTAGCATGATACTAAACTAGTGAAGCATGTGTACCTAGATTTAAGGCCTAACTACCCATGATTTCCTATGAAAATCAAAGGATGAAAGTGAGAAATACAATCAAACAATAATTAGTACATACATAAAAAACATGGGCAAGTAAACTTCACCTAACCCCCAAAACCCTCACACGCATCAACCTCAATCATAAAGTGTACATCACATATAACATAAGAAATACCTCACGGGCCACAATACACATCAAGAATAAACAATCCCTATCCATGGTACTATAAAACCCATATATTTTGGAATATATTTATCAATAAATAAATTTTTATATCTTGTGTTTCATGCAACGCCGAGTTTTAACAAATCACAGTATACTATTAAAATATTATTATCTAAATATGATCGTTATAACCTATTTATTGAATTAGAAGGTATAAATAGGAATAATGTTTTTTGAATATATATATATATATATATATGTAATTTTCTTAACCAATACAAATTTATCGATTAATTCATAGGAAATAAGCACACCATTTTCAGTAAAGTCATTTTATTCCTCAAAAACACGTTTTCATCAAAAATGTTTTTTATTGTTTTTTTAGTAGATAAAATAATTAATTTCTACCACTTTTAGTAATGTTATTTTGTAAATAAGATATCACTTTTTAAATCATAATATCAAAATTATCTTATGTTGTTTTTTTATTTTTCTCAAAAGATTGGTTTTTTAGTGAATAATGAAAACTATTTATTTTTGAAAAACTATCACTTATTTTCATTAAATAAATTTATTTAATGTAAAATTATATATATATATTTTACTTTGAATTAAAGTTAAATTGTATTCATTTTATTTATAATAATATAATAATTTTATTTGAATAAGAATTTTTCATTATTTTGGTATAAATTATTCTTATGGTTAAAAGTGCATTTTTTAAGAAGACCATTTTTAAGTGCATGGAGTTTTTCTAATTTAATTAATTAAAATAACCCCAAAAAAGGAATTATTTAAATGAAATTTATATTCAATATTTTATCTATATGAAGTTAGATTTATATAATGAATATTACTAGTCATAGAGTTAATATAAAATCATATTTTTCTTGAAAAATGCATTTTCTTGAAAAAAATATTTTTCATCCTGCTTTGCAGTATAATTATAAATTGAATTTTTACAACTTATAGAGAATTAATTTGTTAAAATTGATTATATATTTTTAATCATAAAAATTATTTTTATTTAAATATCTCAACTTATTTTTTTGTCACAATGAATAGTAAAAATAGTAAAACTTTGTCACCATAGTAAAAGGGTAAATTGGGTTAACTTAGGTTAAAAATCAGTGATAAAGACATCATTTTTCATATTCAATCTTATTGGATGAATTTATTCCGACCTGTATCACTTTATTCCTAATATATATTTGTTTATGGGATACTTTTCCATGAAAGTGACTAATATAATATTTTAAGTAAAGAAAAGGACAAAATGTCACCCTCTTACTTTTAAATATATCTTATGTGTTCACAAAGGTAAAAAAGAAAGTTTTTAATCAATATAAATGGTTATTTTTATAATAATTAAATTATTTTAATTAAGGTATTTTATTTATAATTTTTAATAATTATATAATTACCTTAAATACTCACGCAATACCAATACAATATTTATTTAATTAAAAGGTAAATAAAATAAATTATTTTAAAAATGTAAAAAGTAATATAATTTAAATGAATTATTTAATTCCAAAAAAATATATAATAATAAAATATTTGGGGTTTTTTAAGGTTTATATTTGAATTCTATCTTTGTATTTTTTTTAAATTCAAATTAAATTAATAGTGTCAAAATTGACATTAAGGATGTTTTATAAAAAATAATGTTTTATTAAATGATTTAAAATTAATTAAAATATTATTTTTATTCAATTAAATGCGATATTTTTGATAATATCAACCATGGTCTATTTTTCTTTTTATAGTAGCTTTCATGACCCCTAAAGAGTAAAAACTTTAATACCATGGTAATTATCAAAAAGGGTTAACACGGGTTAAAACAAAAAGATAAGGGTGAAAAAATCACCTAAACTTTTATATGATATAATTTATACTAAAAATGATCTTATATTATAATATTATCAATTTAAAACTATTTTAATGTGAAAATTTATTTTTATTAATTTAATACATTAATAAATTTCAAGAGTGCCCCACCCCGCTCTTATAAAAGAGAACCACCCCTCTATTTTTATTAGTACTTCAAAAACGTTTTTATTCTGAAAGTATCCAAAAAAATCCTTTACTTACTTAAATTAATAGGTCATATAGGTGTTTTTTATCATAAAACCCTACTAGGATGTCTTTTGATGCTTTCCTAAAGAGGTTTTCTGAAGAAGAGGTATAATTCTTAACCAAGTATTTTTGTTTTATTTATTCTTCCACCTCCATAAAATCTTATTAAAAATTATGAAATAATAACAAAAATATATTCATTGTAATTATATTTGGTTATATTAATGTAATAACCTATATTCATATCTTATTCTATCAAATGGGATATGAAACCATAGTCGTGTGTATGACGGACTACCACCACGCGAACCGATGCAATTAATTTTTCATCACCCCCTCTCACGACTGAATATAATGATGTATTTAAAGTATATATATTATATTTATTAAATAATTATACTTATATAATTATAATATCATATATATATTATTACCTTCCAATCTGCTAGAAAATAATAACGTCACTCATGCATATGTGTGGACTACCGCCTCCATGAAGTGATGTGATTCATTTTTCATTTTCTATTTAAATTGATATTAATAAGGATAGATTTAATGAATATATATTATATATATTATATAATAATAATTCTATAAAGGTGAATTATTATTTACCTTTATTTCATTCCTTCTGTTAAAAAATGAAAACAATGTTCATGCGAACATATGGCCCATTGTCTCTATGAATGGTGTAATTCATTTTTCTATATATAAATTGTATGGATTACTATAAATACATATATAATGAATATATATTATATTTATATCATGATAAAAACTCTATATATTATGTAACTATGATCTTAAAAGGACTGAAACTACTGAACCAAAACATACATGAAAAACGAAACAACTGTTACAAAAAATAGTGATTTTAACAAAGAATTATCAATAAATGGGTGATTAAAGATTATAAGTAAATAATATATAGTATGAAACATATGATTATATTTATTTAATATATTTATAATAAATCTATAATTTGTATACATGAGTTTTGGAAACATATGAAGTAAGTAGAACCCAAGGTAAGGGTTTGCTTCACAATCTCATCATTATTTAGTATCATTATGTTTTTGTCTCAATTATGTAAATTAATTTTTATTATATATTAAACTAAATATATTTTCTCATTATATATTTATTTCTATGAATTATAGGTTTTCCTTTCAATTTATTCTCTCTAATTACCCAAGGTTCCAAAATATTATTTTTAATGAAAACCGACCTTGTTTTTTTATTAGATAAGGAATCATTCTTTTCCTTGTACATATTTTCCTTAGAATGTATAAAATGATGCTTTTAAAATTTTAAAATTATTTATAAAAGAATTTTTTACCCATGTTTTAATTTTTATAATTTTTTTAAAAAATAATCTTCTTGTTGTTTTCTGAATGAGGCACTTTTTAACATTTCTACAATAGTGTGAAAGGAATTTTTTTACTTATATAGAATGAATAGAATTACCCACCATGATTAAAAATAATTTATTTGAAGATCACTTTAAAAATTTATAAGGTTATTTTCAAATAATTTTTTTCTTAATATTTGGGAAATATTTTATTCTTTAAATAAGTGATTTCAAAGTAAAAAGGGTATTTTTACCAATAAAATTTCTAGTAATATTTTTAAAGTATTTTAATCTATGTAAAAATAATTTTTTGAATACTATACTAAGTATATAATCTAATGATAATATACACCTTATTAATATGGAAAGATTATGATTAGTATGACTGGGGAAAGTATTGATATTTTTTATGCAAATTCTTCCAATATGGGCAGTTATTGATTTTTAAGACAAATTGATTAAGTTATATTGACTATTCATATGATGAATCCATTAGACTTATTAAGTGATGCATGGGAATTATAATTACATATCCCCTTGATGAATTTTTTGATAACACAAGAAAAACTAGATTGAGTATTTGGCCAAGGCCTTTCCCATTTATGTAAGATGTCTTGGAACGAGGCCTCAATGGTAATTTTTAGATGTTCGAAATTATGCATTCCACCATTATAAAATAAATTATTTATTTACATGTGATTATTATATTTTTTATTATGTCCATGGATATTTTTTATATCATGTGATTATTTATATTTCATTATTTGATAATTATTTATTCTTTCCATATTATTCATGCCTTAATAGATTTTGTTTTATGCATACTATTACTAAGAATCTAAGCTCACCAATTTCTTATGTTTCATTTTCTTAAGATACCAAGAAGTGTATTATGATTGATATAAAGGGATATTCTAAAGGTAATAATGGTTTTATCAATGAAAATACTTTTTTGAATTTTATGTTTTCAAATTTAACGTGAAATTCCCGTATGTATCTAATTTTCTAACAAATCTAAACTATTCAATATGTTAGGAAGTGGTTACTTTTTTACAGTTCCAATGTAATAATCTAACCACTAGCTCTAGGATATTATTTTTAGGATCTTTATAGTGGGTATTGGAGGAAGAAACCTTGTGAACTAGATTTAGGAAATCATAAATTATAAAATATAACCATATGACTGACTTTTAGAATAAGTCTAAGTATAGGATAACATCCTAATTTTTTTAAGAAAGATATTATTTGGTTTTAATATCAATAAATATCTTTATATATACTAAAATTGGATATGGTTTTGAAAAATATGCATCTAGGAGTAATAACCCTGAAAATAGTTGGTTGAGTATATATCATCCATCATTTTAGTGAATGGTGAGTGTGCCCTTACTGTGCACATAGTTTGAAACTTTCGGGAGATATTCTTGGGTTAATTTAAATTTCCTTTATGAATCATTATAAATAATTTGAATAGATGATGAATATGAATGACCTAGGTTAAACCAAAGGAATTTTATATTTAAAATAATGTGTCATGATTTAAACTTATTATAAATGATTATGTGGTTTCCTACTATGATTATTATTTATCATACTTTTCATTTCAATTTTAGTCAATGGATGGAACATTGAAGAAACATGTTGAAACTATATGTGATGGAAAATTTTCTGATTATGAGAAACCGAATTATATGATGACTGGAGAGAAAAATATTTTGATCATTCCTAATCAGTTATCATAATATATGATTTACAACATGCACCTTAACCAATTCTCAGACTCACCAAAGAATAAAATGATTGGGTTTTCTAAGAGCTATGGTAGTGGAGACCATGGAGGAAAAATGATCAATTTTCTTCATGTTGGAAATATGGACAACGACACCTAGGAGAATGTATCAAAAAAATGAGAATAAGTTTTCTATGTGGAAATTAAGGCTATAGTGTAATGAATATTCGAGGAGTTTAATGTCATATGTGTGGATAACACGATCATTATCTAACTCAATTAACCAATTAAAATATCAATCGTTGAAGTGGAAGGATTGAAGTGTTTATGTATTGTGATTTTAGAATTATTTTTTAGAAGTGTTATATCAATTATTATTTTTTGTTTATAAGAATCATGAAACATCTAATTATTATTCTGAAATAGTTTTTCTCTAGGGATTTGAAGGCATATATTAAATGATATGGATGACTTAGAAAAGTGATTTAATGGTAAGATGGTATTTTATGAAAAACATGTGATTGAGGGAAATATAACACTTAATATGTTCCCAATTTTGAGATAATAATAGTTGGTATAAATATATTATTAATATGGGTTACCTTGGAACTTATTAGTGGTTTGATGGTATCTTTGTGGAAGTTTGATGGATTTTTAGATTTATGTAATATATTAGATAATGTGATATTTTATTTAAATAATAAGAAGAGAGTTTATTTTTGAAATTATGTATGTTGTAATTAAGGTTTTATGGTAATTAAGGTTGTTACCTTATTTTAGAAGAATATATGATTAAGGAATTCACATATTTTATATATGATATTAAGAGAAACTTTACGTTATTTGGGGGATTAATGTTAAGTTTATTTAGGAAATTTAGTGACCCTCTTTATAAATTTTTGAATTTTAACTTTGGTCAGATATATTTTGGAAGGGTTTTAAGGATGAATACTTATATAATGTATTAAGACTACCTTTGGGTGTTACTATTGCGGTTTTGGAGACTAATGTATTATATTGGATAACTTGTTCTAACCATTTTGAATTTGGTAAATATATAGTGATAGAAAAAACACTATTTTATAGATCTTATGATCCATTAAAAGTTAATTTGAGTGCTTCATGAATAAAAAACATCTTTGATATTCATTTCCTATAGTAATAAATTATGTGGAAATTGATCAAAGCACAACCAAAGGATGAAATTGTGCTTATGAAATAAAAAGATATCAAGTAAGTATATTTTCTATTATTCTCTATCTTAATATTAAATGAATCCCTCAAAGTTAAGAAAATGGTATTGGAATAAAATATTTACACATTTACCTACATTTATGATGAATCAATTGTCTTTTCACCCATTATGGATTTATATTTTTGTGGTCGTTAACTTTCTCCTAACCATGTTCTCTATCACTCTCTATTAGACTTTGGGTGTTAGTTTTCTCCTACATGTCCATATTTTCACTTCCCATTAATTTTATCCTATTTGGAAGCTTATTTTTTGTTATTAAATATGTTTTTTATATTTCTATTTACCTCTTTTTTAGGAATTTTTATTAACCCTTTTTTACGATGTGGGTTCTCTATAATGGTATTTTTAAATATCAAAACCTTGATTGTTGAGATCAAGTTCATATTTCAAGGACGATATTTATTAAATGAGGGATACTATAACACCCTGATATTTTATAATATATTTATATTTAAATAAATTTGATTTATTTAATAGGTTTTGTTACATGCAACACCGAGTTTTAAAAAACTGCAATATACTATTAAAATATTATTATTTAAATATAACTGTTATAACCTAGTAATTGAATTGGTGGGTATAAATAGGATTAACTAAGTTATAAAATATATATAAGTTTCATAATAAATAAAAATTTACTGATTAATTCCTATTAAATAAGCACACAATTTTAATTAGTTATTTTCTTCTTCAAAAATACATTTTCTTCAAAAATAATTTTTATTACTTTTTCTTCAGGGATAATATAATTAAATTATAAAAATTTTATTAAATTTATTTTATAAAAATTATATAATTTTTAAATAATAATATAAAAAATATATTATTGTGACTTTTTAGATTTTTTTTGAAAATATTGGATTTTCAAAGAAAAGTAAAAAATATCAATTTTTGTAAAACTATCATTTATTTTCATTAAATAAAGAAATATAAAGTATGATTATATTTTAGATTTGGTGTTAAAGTGTAATTTTATCCATTTTATTTATAATAATCTAATTAATTTCATTTTAATCATCAATTTTAATTATTTTGGTATAAATCTATTTTTATGATTGAAAATGCATTTTTTTTCTTAAAAATAATTTTATGTGTATAATGTTTGTACATTTTAATTAATTAAAATAACCCCTAATGTGGAATTATTTAGATGAAATTTATATATTATATATCTATATATTTGAATTTAAATTCATATAATTAAGATTACTAGTCATATAGTTAATGTAAATTCATCTTTTTCATGAAAAATTAATTTTCCTAAAAAACATTTTTTATTCATGATTTTTGTGAAACTTATAAAATAATTTTTTTCCAATTATAGAGATTGAATTTTATAAAATGGATTCCAAATTTAAAATCATAAATATTGATATTATTTAATAATCTCATCTTAATTTTTGGTCATAATTAATAGTAAATATAATAAAAAATTCACCACAGTAAAAGGGTAAATCAAGTTTACTAAGGTTAAAACTAAGTAATAAGGCCACCATTTTTCATATTAAATCTTATTGGATGAATTTATTATTAACCTTATCACCTTAGGATCAATTTATTTTTTTATGGGACACTTTACCATGAAAGTGTCCTATATAATATAGTAAGTATAGAAAAAGACAAAATGTTACCCTCTTTCTTTTAAATATCCCTTATGTGTTCACAAATGGAAAAAAGAAATTTTTGTATGAATATAAGTGGTTATTTTTATAGTAATGAATTTATTTTTATTTTTATAATTTATTTATAATTTTTAGTAATTATATAATTACCTTAAATTCTTATGTAATGACAACACACTATTTATTTAATTAAAAGAAAAATAAAATAAATGATTTTAAAAATATTAAAATTAATATAATTTCAATTAATTATTGTTATCAAAAAAATGGGAAGATAATTATACCTTATTTTGGATGTTGTAAATGTTTATATTCAAATTAAATCTATGTATTGATATTTTTAAAGTCAAATTAGATGAATAGTGTCAAAATTGACATTAATGATATTTTATAATAAATTTTGTTTTATTAAATGACCAAATTTACTAAAATTATTATATTTGTCCAATTAAATTTTATATGGTTAATAATATCATCCATGTTACATTTATTCCCTTTTTTCTTTTTATAGTTACTTTTTTAACCCCTAAAGAGTAAAAAATTTAATACCATGATAATTATCAAAAAGGGTTAACTTAGGTTAGGAAAAAAAGATAAGGGTGAAAACATCACTTAAACTTGTCTAATTTTTATTTTATGAGATTAGTTATACTCACTATTATTTTATATTAAAATATTATCAATTTGGATCCATTTTAATATGAAAACTAATTTATATTATTTTAATACTTTAGGAAATTCTAAGAGTGCCTCCCCCCTCTCTTATAAAAGGTCACCTCCTATCCTTCATTAAGCACACTTTAAAAAAATTTTGTTTCAGAAAATAAAAACCCAAATACCTTAAGTAATTCCCTAATCATGTAATATGGGCCTTTTTTTTATTATAAAATTTTTCTAGGAAGGATTGTGGTGCAAACATAAAGAGGTTGTTTGAAGAAGAGGCATCCTTCTTAACTGAGCGTTTTTGTTTTATTTTCTATTCCACCTCCTTAAAATATTATTCAACTATGATGAAATAAAAAAACTATTACATATAATTAAATGTTATTATGTAAATTTTATAACCTATATCCATATCCTCTTGCATCAAATGGGAAATGAAATTGTTGATTGTGTGTACCGTGAACTACCGCCTTGAAAACCGATGTAACTCATTTTCCATCGCTACCTCTCATGGATAGATAAAATTATAGATTTAATGTATATATATACAATATTTTTAAAATTAATATACTTATATAAATATAATATCACATTAACCTTCTTACCTTCCAATCATTTGTAAAATGATAGCGCTGCTCGTGTGTATGTGTAGACTTCCACCTCCACAAAGTGATGCGATTCTTTATTAATTTCCTCTTCATGTAGATGTTAATAAGGATATATTTAATTAATATATATTATATATATGATATTATAATTATTATATAAATTTTAATTATTATTTACCTTTTTTCTTTCCATTTGTTAAAAAATTAAAACATCATTCATGCATACGTACGGTCTACCGTCTTCATGAACAATATATTTCATTTTTATATCTCCAAATTTTATGGATTAATATATATAAATATATATTATATTTATATCATGATTAAAATTTGTTAAATTATTTAACCATGATAAAATTAGAAGGATCAAAACTCCTGAACTAAGACATACATGAAAAACAAGTAGTTATTTCCCAGAATAGTAATTTTAACAAAGAATTGTTAACATATGGGTGATGAAAGATTATAAATAAATAATATATCATATGATATATATATGATTATGATTATAGAATATATTTATAATAAATATTTTTTATCATATAGGAGGTTCATACATAAACAATGAAATTCGAACTTGAGATAAGGTAATATTTCACAATCTCATCATTATTCAGGATTGTTTATTCTTATGTATCCACTGGGGAAATTCAATAATATTTTTATATTAAACCCAATATATTTTTATTATAATATTGTTATTTATTTAAATTAAGTTTTTTCCTTTTAATTTCCTCCCTCTTATTACTCAATGTACAAAAATAATGTTTTTTAAAGAAAACCAACCTTGTTTTTCTTCTTAGTCGGGAATATTTCTCTTTCATGTCCATATTTTCTTTAAAATGTCTAATGGAATGATTTTAACATTATAAAATTAATTTTTGAATAATTTTTTTCTCATGTTTGACTTTTAAAAAAATGGTTTAAAAGTATTACTCTTATCATTTTCCGAACGAGGTACTTTTTGACCTTCTTAAAATAGTGTTAAAGGAATGTTTTTTAAATTATAATACATGAATGGAATTACCAAAAGTAATGGACACTCAATTATTTAAAGATTCATTTACAATTTTACAAGTTTATTTTCAAATAAAATGTTTTCCTTAATATATGTTAAATATTTTATTCTTTAAATTGGTGATTTCAAAGTGAAAAGGGTATTTTCCTCAATAATTTTCTAGTGATCATTTTTAATTATTTTCATCCATGTTAACATCCTTTGCTGAATATTATGATCAAGATATTAACTAATGATATAATCCATATTATTTCTTTAGATGTTTTATGGCCAGTTTTATTGGGGAAATTATTACTATTTTGTTTGCTAGTTCTTCTAATATGGGTAGTTTTTTATTTTTAAGGCATGTAGATTAAGTTGTATTAATTATCGGTATTTTTATGCATTATAATTATTTAGTGACTGGTGGGGATTAGAATTTCATAGACCATCGATGCATTGGTAGGTCTCATGAGACAAACTTGATTGGTTATTTAGACCATATCATTCTCATTTATCTAAGATTTCATGGCACAAGGCTTTGATGATAAGTTTCAGATGTCTAGAATTATGCATTCCATCATTATGAATTTTATTATTTATGTTCATGTGATTATTTGATTTTATATGATATCCATGAATATTTTTCTATCTTGTTTTATTATTTATATTACATTATTTGATCATCATTTATTCTTTACATATTATTCATGTCTTATTAGCTTCCATTGTACACATACCTTTACTAAGCATTTGAGCTCACCTCGTTATTATGTTTCATTTTTCTAGGATTCCAAGAAGTGTATTAAGATTAATATATAGGGATATAATAACGGTAATAAGGTTGTTCTGAAATAAATTACAATGTTTTATTTTAAGTTTTCAAATGTAATGTGAAATTGAAGTATGTTTCTAGTTATCCAAGACTACTAAACTATTTGGTCCTTTGGGATGTGGTTCCTTATTTATAGTGCTAATGTAATATATTAACAACTAGATCTAGGATATTAGGGTTAGTTTCTTTATAGGAATAATCTATATAGGGACTCAAGAGTGTCTCACATGTACACAGACTAGTTAAACATCATTTAAAAGTGTCGAATGGGCCTATAAAAAAACAAATCATGATACTGAGTGTTTTTATAATAATTCAATATATTTAAACACATCCCTTTAAAATATTTAATTTAAAATAACCATTGAAACTCATTTTATAAATAACCTCCCTTTTTTATAAAACCCCTTTAAAAAGATTAAAACACCATTTTTTTAATATATTCTGTGAACCAAACTATGTAAAAACACTTTTATATTTCTCTTTTTATTCAAAAAAATCATTAAATTGTCTACCGATACTTGGAATTTCAAGTAAAAATTAAAATTCCATGTAAAAATATTTGTAAAATAATTGTAAATTCCAAGAAATTTTTTTATAACTTTAGTATAAATTTTAAATAGAAATTCAGGCATCATAATACAAATCAATGTTCATGATGTAATAAAAAAAAATTTAAATAATTTGTTAAAATAGAAAATCTCATCGATTTTTATGAAAAAAAGGAAAAACATAAAATTATGAATTGAAAATTATTAAATATAATTAATAATTTCACTAAATAATTAAAACTATAATTTAGAAATAATGTTTCTAATGGTTTTAGGTTATAATTTATACTAATGGGAAATCCTGCCTGGAATTGATGGTGGATGGTTCAAAGCTTCAATAATGGGGTGAAGGAGACCTGGAAATTGGATATAAAACACTAGAAACATGATATCCACAAAAATATTGTTTTTATAATACCCCTATGGTTTGACCGATATAGGGTACAACAAAGTAGGAGGAGAAAATAGGAAAATAAAAAGATAAAGAAGAGAAATTCATAACTATGAGATTCAACCTTGAATCTGGGAGAAACCATAAATAATCTCCAACAGAAGAGATGTGATTGAGAGAGGGAGGCACACATAAGTGGCTTAGATAGGAATGGTGGGGTGTGACATGAGGAAGATATGGTAAAGTAATAAAAAATAAGGATGTGGGAATAAAAAAAGAAAAGGGGAAAACTTTAGTTTGTAAATTTGGGAATTATGCACTGTTTACTTGCAAGGTTTACCAATCTGTGTCGCTCATGCTGCCTTGAAAAAATGACCAAAAAATTGTTTCCTCTATGTACTCATGCGGTTTATTAATCTTTATTTGACCATTAAAATGAAACTTCCCAAGTGAAAAACCCAAACACATAGTCGACACACGATTTTCCAAACCATGTTGGCTAACAATACAACACCTAAAAATATTTAAAATTTTAAAATTCAAACTCCAAAAATCACAAAAAATCAAAATAAATCAAAATAAAATGAAATAATATAATATAATATAAATAAAAAAATTACTATAGTTGCATGTGGGTGTGAAAATTCTCCCCACCATTCCATTTTTTCCCAGGAAGTCTCCAGTCAAAGTAGAAGGCATTAGAATAAGAAATGTTAGTCCAACACAATTAATGAGGTCAGAAGGGAGAGGAAAAACTAAGAAGATATCTTACTATAAGATAGAAACTAAAAATGATCCCTTATCTAGACTACCCATCCATAATCCTTAAAAAAATAAAAACAAATCTCCCAAAATCAAGATAAATTTCCAATCACAACATAGCGTATTCCAACTACCACAACACCCCCTAAGATAATTCTTATAGAAAATGGATTCATAACATATGTATCCCCAATATCTTAGAATTATAATAAAATGGTAAATTTAACCAAGGAACATACCTCAGAAGGAAGAAATACATAGATGCCAAAAGGAAACTCAACCCATAATAAACCTCATAAAAAACTAACATGGGTTTCAGACCTAGATTACTATGCTTCCCCCTCTGGTCATACTAGGACATCAACCACATGGGAACTATCTCATGGATACCTATAAAAGATCCAACACACTCATGTTCTTATTAAACAGAGTACTAGTCCTAGCTACCCAAGAATAGCTTCCCAAGGACTTCTCATGTTCAAGCCACAAATAAATCAACTACCACAAGGATAAACCCCAAAAACAAATCACGATCACCCAAAAAAAAACTAAAAACAAATACATATTAAATGGGTTTAAACTATACACACATAAATGAGTAACCCAATGGCTTATCTTGATCAAAACACCTCAAAATCTCTCACTGAATCCTAATTCAAAAAAGAAGGGAACACCAACCTAAAGAATCACCTCGAGAATAAAATATCCACAGATTCCCATGACCATCACAATTAACCTAGACCACCACAAAAAAATATGTATACCATTTAAGAAACCTTGAACCAAATCAAATTAAATAACTATTCCAGCCTCACCACTCAATTATGTGTCTGGGTGAGGACACCAGCTAGAAGAACGACATTTAAATGATGGAGAGAATTTCCCTAAATTTTATCCTTTGAGACTAGTCTTCTACCATTTTCCTTAACCATATTCAGAGGAATATATGAAATAACCCAAGACATGAACACAATCAATTCTTGTCTCACAACACATAATCAACATTCCCTTCATAAATGGACAAATCTAAGAATATAAATTACCAAAAAAACACCCCATTAACACATTATAAAACTATATTTTATAAAATAACAACCATATTTAAATAAATACTTATAAAACACAATAATCTATTCAAATAAACCGTTACAAAATTTTATTACCATTTAAAATCATTTTTAAATAAAAAAAATATTTTAAATCATTTACAGGAAAACCCATTTTCTTCCAAAACATTTTCCTTAAAACCCATAATGAAATAAACTACTTTTTAAAACATCATTTAATAAATAGAAAACTGCATTAAAATAATCCACTAAAACTATTTTTGAAAAGAAATATTTCATTAGAAAACAAGAAAATGTCATTTTTCTCCTAAAAAAAATTAAAATTCCAAACTATAACACAAAAAACCACATAAAATTTAATCTAATAACATCAAAAAACACAAAAACCTCTTTAATTACCCTTAAAAAGTGATAATTCACCATAAGAGAGATTTTTAAATTAAAAGGGGTAAAAAAAGTCCATAATGAAATAAAAAACTGCTTTTGGGTTTAGCGAAATCCTTAGAACCATCCACATGAGCTTCACATAGTTGGCCAACCCATTGGGGATAACCGTATAGCTCAAACTCTTTATACAATATAACCCCAACCTCAAGTGGACCCCAAATCACATATAACTCATTTAAAATTCAATCATCATTTCCATATCAAACACATCAAATTGATATAAACAAAAACAAAAAACTAATACTCAAGATTAGACAGTCCCTAATAAATCAAGGATCCAAACATAAGAGAACACTCGACACTCTCCCCCATGTGTAACTCTTGATTTCTGATAATCTAACCGCAAACTACCATTAATAACTAAATAAAAAAGGTTACTTTGAAACCTAGTCCCTATGAAGAACCTAGATTTTGATATTATTTTTCGTGAACCAGCTCAATTTATCTATCCATTATACACCTAAACCGGTCCACAACTTACTCGAGGTGAGTCCCCAATTTCCCTATAATGACTTCAAGCATCATAGGCATAATAATAAATCATTAGGTATGATTTATACCAATAATTAGAGTTTAATAAAAAATATATTTCTATTGAAAATCACACATGAACCATCCTTAAGTTGGACCTCCTTGCCAAAACCAAAAAATAAGATATAAATAATTAAATAAATAATAGATGTAACATAAGCATAAATAAATCCCTCATATCATCTTGAACTCCCTTTAGAGATAATTTCACCACCAGTATCCCCAGTCCCCCATATATATAGTAGAATCCACCAATGACCAGAATTGAAAGTAGTAAAGAACTCATTTAAAGGGAACTTTTGGATGTAAATTTTATGAAAATAAATGGAAAATATTACAATTAATCTAATAAGAATAAAATGTTGAATGAAATAATTAAAATTTAAATAAAACTTACCTCAAATCCAAATTGGACCCTCATGGGCTCTGATTCTAGATAAAAATCCCAGAGAAAAAAATCTGAATAAGAGTTTAAAACTGAAATGTAATAGGTCTGAGCATACAAACACTCCTTGAACGTGCACAAATTTTAATTAAAGATCTATTTTAAACTATATTGAAATATAATATAAAATTTATTTTTTCATTATTAATTAATTTTAAAAGGAATAAAATACTAATATAGTTAAATACACATTCTTCTTTAATTATTTTAAATGAAAACAATAGAAAACATTTATTGGGTCTATGCTTGTTTTTAAAACAAAAAAATTATTTCAGGTTCATATTTGTATCATTTAACTGAAATCATTTTTTTAAACTCATTTTTAAATAATTTAAAATATATTTAATAAAATAAAATAAAATTATGAACAAAGGGAAACAAAATAGTCAGGTATTGTACCCCAAAGTGGTAGGTATGATGACATGCTTCAAATGAATTTGGGGACACAAGAAGGGAGTCCAATAAGAAGTGTCATCTAGTATCATGGGAAACTGAAAGCTCAGGGGAAATGATAATGTATATATGTATAAAACTACTATAAAAAAATACTAGGGTCAAATAACAATCAAATTTCCCCAACACTCGGTTTCACCTTAACTGGTTTAACTAAGGGGAATATCCCATAATCCGAAATAAATCTATCTCAGGGCCACTAGTCAAAGTGTAATGTTAAACTAGTGAAGCATGTGTGATAAGATTTACCAAATAACTTCCCATGGTTTCCCATCAAAATCAAAGGATATAGGTGATAAATACAATCAAACAAGAAACAATATTAGCATCGAAAGCGTAAGAAATTAAAATTCACATCACCCACAACAACCTCACATGAATCAACCCCAATCATGAATTACACATCACATATGACATAAGGAAATCCCCAAAAGAAACAATCCATATCAATCATTAACAATCCCCCTCAGGGTATAATCTATCAAAGAGATCAAGAGTGTCTCACATGCATGCACACAAGTTAAAAGTCCTTTAAAAGTGTTGAATGGGATAACAAAAAATCTACTTAGGATGCTAGGTTTTTTACAATAATTTAATCTATTTAAAAATATCCCTTTAAAATATTTAATTTAAAATAACCCTTAAACCTTATTAAGAATATTATCTCCCTTTTTTACAAAACCCCTTTTAAAATATTAAAATTACATTCTTTTATTTATCCTAGTTCCCAAATGGGGTCAAAACACTTTATAATACTCGTTTTATTTAAAAAAAACTTATATAATCTATCAATACTTGGAATTTAAAGTACTACATAAAATTACAAGTAAAAATATTTGGAAAATAATTTGAAATCCCCCCTAAAAAATTAAAAAATTCTATATAAAATTTCAAGAGTCATTTAGGAATCATAATAAAAATTGATATTCAGAGTTTAACAAAAATGAATTTAAAACATTTCTTAAAATGAAAAATATCATCACTTTTGGTGAAAACCAAGGAAAAATAGAATTTCACACTAGTAATTAAATAAATATAATCAATACAATCAGTAAATAACTAAAAAAGGAATTTAGAAATAAAGTTGTTAATAGTTCTAAAATTAAAAGTTAGGTCAAGGGGAAATCATGCTTGGAATTGATGGAAGATTATCCAAAACAAAGATAACATGATAAAAGAGACCCCAAATGTGATAACACACCCAAGAAACATGAAAAACAAAAAAAAAGGGTTAGTATGATACTTATAGGGTTTGTATGATCTAGGACGTGATAAGGGAAGATAATAAAACAAGAAAAAAATAAGAGATGGAAGAGGGAGTCTTAACGAGGATATTTGGCCTTTAATTGGGTAGAAATCATGAAGAATCATAAATAGAATAGGGGATATTGGGAGGGGGCATGAACAAGGGGATTACCCATGAGGGGGGTGTAATAGAAATGATAGAGGGGGAGATGAATATAAAAAATATGTAATAGGGACTAAAAAAGAAAAAGGGGAAATAAAAAATTTTAGAGTTGGACATCAGGCACATTTTTTTCAGACTATGTGGAAACTATACCACTCATAATGACTAGAAAAAATGGCCTCGTATAGTTTCATATTGGGACCCGTATAGTTTACTAATGGTGAATTGACAATAGAAATGAAACTACCTAAGAGATTGACCTAAGCACGTGATCATCACACAGTTTTCCAAACCATGCTGGTTAACCATACGAAACATAAAAATATTTAAAATATTTAAAATTCAAAATAAAAAAACCATAAAAACTGAAAACAACTAAAATTAAAATAAAATAAATCAAATTAAAATAAAATAAATTATTATAGTCGCATGTGGGTGTGATAGATGCGATTTTGTACAGGCGTTGTGGTTCTTCTAAAAAATTTCAAAATGAACACCACAACATAGTATACTACATGGTGGAATTATTTATGCTTACATATCATGTCTATGTAAGGTTAAGTGACCATAGAAACCACGACGACCTAGATCAAGTCCTGGTTCTTCAAAACAACTTCAGAAATGACATCGCAACATAGCTCAAGCTGTGGTATTAAGGGAAACTATTTTTACGAATTTTTGTTTTTGAATTAAATTAAAAATATATAAATTATTTATATATTATAATAAAAGGATTTTTTTGGGGATACTTATTGATTAATAAAATTATTGTTAATTAATTAATTATAAAAGGTTTTTAATTAATTAATAAATGTTTATAAAGCATTAATTATTAAATATTCCTTAAAATATTAAATGTTTATATTTTAAATGCATTTTATTTATTTTAATTTGTTATGGATTATAAATAAAAGGGTTTATTTTATATTGAAAGGTTAATTTTCCAATTTTTTATAAATTATATAAATGAGTCTTTAATATAATTATATTTTATTTTAAATTATGAATTGTTCATAATTATTTTTGAATCATTTGAAATTAATAAAACGTTTTTTAAAATTTCATATAGTGATTAATATAAAATAATAAAAATTAATTATGAATATAAAGAAGTTATATTCCTAATTTTGGAATATCCATAAAAAAAGCTAAAATTTTAAAAGTTTTTATAATTTTATTTTATTTGTTAATTGTTCATAAATTTTATTATCTTTTTTAAATACTTGATTTTTTTTTATTTAATTGTTATTCCCTAATTTTTTTCATTGTTATAAATTATTAACATTATGAATATTTTTATACCAGAATTTATAAGATAAATTTATTCTAGGATAAAACCTTGAATTTCCATGCTTGGGATGCTCACTGATTATTTTTTTCATTAAACGTGAACTCAGTATATAATTGAAGTTATGATCATGAATTTAATTTTTGTATATTAGGTGTTAGAGTTATCATAAATTTAAATCTCTCTTGAGTAAAGTCTCCCTAGATACAGGGACTTGGGGATGAACTACCCACCGGCCTAGAGGTATATGTCTTGTCTAAAAATGGGAATGTGGTTGTCTATTGGTCACTTAGGGAATACTCATGTGGATATTTTCAATCTCAAATAACTATAAATATTTATTTTAATAGTTTATGTACATTATGCATAAAATTCATATAGATATGAATGAATGTACTTGACTTATAATTTTCAGTGAGTAACAAAAACTTGTGAGTTGTGTAAAGAGTTGCACATCAATATGGTTTGAACTTATTGATTTGGTAGAGTGAATATTATTACAAACTAAATTACCAGAATCATGCATACATAAAGGGAATAACGTGGGATGGGATGGTGAGATTAAACCCCTTTAAAATACTAAGTGTGAGATTCCTTCCAAAGTAGTACTTGTCAAGACCTCAATCATTCAACCGGGTAGGTTATTCCCTAGAAGGGCACCCATGAATTATCTTATGTAAGAAAATAAAGTAATAGATAACACTATATCATGATTGAGTAGGTTATTCCTTAGTAAGGTGCCTCTGTATTTTCTTTTTTAGTAATTTTATGGTGTTTTCTTTGGGTTAGACTTATCTAGGAAACCCTTGGGAAGGATACTAGATTAATAGAGTTGAGTGAATCCATATGATGGATTTGGATAAATATTTACCTACTCAACTATCCAAGATTCTCAATTATTGTGATTGAGATATTTATTTATCTAAATAATTAAGTTGTGGGAGGAACACCCTAGAAGATTTATTAAGTTTTTAAATATGGTTCTTGAATCACTAAATTAATATGATTTTATGGTACATAATTTTATTGGGAACCCATTTAAGAAAATTACATATTAAAAGTTTATAAAAAAAGATACCCATATGATAAAATATTCTGTTTTAGATTAATGATATCATTAAGATTTTCCTTAAGATAAATCCTTGAAAAAGAGAGACTAAATGTTTGCAACTTACTCAATTTGTATCAGAATTTGAGAATTTTCATCATATAGGAAGGAAAATTCTTTGTATTGAAAAAAAACTTCCTGAGTAATCCACTAGTGAAGGTGTACAACAAAAGGATTTAAATGATTATAATAAACATCTAAAAGATACACCGGAAGTCTCTACACTTATTCTCATTACTATAAAATGAAAAAAAATTAAAGTAACATGATACCCTTGATTTCTTTAAAATTATAGATAACCTTAATAGGTTTTATCAAGTGAAAGAAATTTATGAATGGTATGAAATTTCTAAATCACTTTTTTATTTCAGTATGAAATAAGGAACCACGGTCCCCACTCATTTACTCAATATTATTGGATAGGTCAATGACTTAAAGAGGCTAGGTTTACCTCTAACGATTGAGCTACAAATATATTTTATTCTAAAGTCATTTTCATAAATTTTCTGATATTTTTTTTGTGAATTTCAATATGAATGAACTCTACAAACCTTTACATGGTCTCCTAAATATTTTTAGGATTTCAGAATAGGGAATGGGTGGTATTGGTTCAAGTTCCATATTGACGATATAGAAGGTTAAAGGTAAAAACAAGAAGAGAGGGCATGGAATTTCCACACCACCATATAAGAAAGTAAATAAAAGGTATAGATAAATGTACCATTGTGAAAAACCTAACCACTATAGAAGAAATTTTCTAGGTTACCAAAAAGGATATAAGAATCCACATGGATCATCCACTTCTGGTATGAGTGTAATATAATTTTTTTTCTTTCTTATAATAGATATATGATACTAAATATATATTTTATAAGTGTTTTAAATATATATAAGAATAAAATAAAAATAAATAAATTACTAATCAAGCTTGAAGTTAGAGTTTAAGTCATAGATCAATAGAGTTTTTTCATTAAAGGCATTGAAGTTCCAACAGATCAAATAATAACTGAGAAGGGGTGGGGGGTTAAATCAGTTGTCCACTTTTTATAAGTTTTAACACTTTTATAACTTAACACCTGAATCTTGTTAAATTTTATATCCTTATCATATTTTAGTAAATAATCATTCATGTAAAATTAGGAAATCAAGTAAATCACATAAGATTTACAAGGTTTGGCCTTAGTGAGAGAACCTTCATTTTTATCATATCCACTCCCATGGGTTTATGTAAATTCAATATAATGAATAAGTGAATAAAAATTGTTAAAAATCCCATTATACACATCTTATATCCCTCTAGGAATGATTATACTAACTCCCCTAAGTTTATAAATTTTACATACAAATAATTAATCCACAAAATAAAAGATCAAAAAAACTTTTTCTCCACAAAACTTTGTCTGTAACCTTAGTCTGATGAACTTGGGTCTAATTTCCTTAGTATGATTATCTCATTATTATGGAATCCTTACAATGACCCCTTTTATCAAACTGCACTTCTCAAACTCCACACAAATTCTCTGTCTAATCTTCCTCGGTCCACTAATTAAAATTACAGTTGTCTGACTTTCCTAATGATATCTATGTATGAAAATAACTCTAATTAAAACTCTGAATCAACCTCTAAAACACTTATCCTTTTCAACATAGTAAAAAGATACAAATTATGAATGCACTGTGCTTCTATTTATAGGCATCCTATAATGGAAATGGAGGGAAATAGAAAAACTTTCCCACTTACTCAAATTCAAAAACTCTGAGATCAGCAAATATTTGAATTTCATGTTTGACCACTTAAACTATTCAATAATCTTATGGAATATTCTTGATTCATATTGAGTATTATTACTAATAAGACTTATTGAACTTCCTTACTTTTCTTCAATACAATGGAACTTCCTCAAATCATTATGGAGGAACTTCCATAGCTCATTATGATGGAACTTCCTCAGATCAGTATGATGAAACTTTCTCATCTCATTCCCAATTGAATTTCCTCATAAAATATTGTTTAATTGAATTTATTTCTAAGAGTCATTTTGATTGAATTTCCTCCATAGAATCTTTCAGATTAAATTTCCTCCTCAGAGTTAATCTTATGGAATCCTCATAAGGATGGAATTCTCATTATGATTTAGTTCTTATTACAATGGAAACTCTACTATGTAAATTTGAAATTCTTCAAACCTCATCAGTTATAACTCATTTAGACTTATAATTTTTTTTATGTATGGTACTTCTAGTTACAATGCCAAAATTTTCTTTATTCTTGTAAATGATACAATATTTAGAATTCCTTAATTTCTTCAAAATCTTTTATCATGAGAGTTTTAATGATTTATGAGAACTTCATGATTGGAAAATCATCATCAGAATTTAGGTTAGAAAGTTTAATAACTCTCTAACTCCTAACATCATTATCTTCATTCAACCAATTCCAAAATATTCTAACTTTCTAACTTAGAAACTTATTTCTTTCTATAATTATAGAAAATGAAAACTTCTAGCAATCAACAATTTCCACCTCAAATTCTTTTGGATCCAATGATCTTTATATTTGATTTATCAGTATGAATAAAAATAATCATCTTTATATTCTCAAGTTTCATCACACTAATGAATTCACAACTCTTCAAACATAAACTCTTTCTTGTATCATGACTCTCTCATGACATTTATAACTTTTGAGATTTGTATAGAATCATCTGACTTAAGGTTATAATGTGCATTAACATTCAAAAAAATATCAAGTCTGGTGAATATTGAACTTCATATTAATATATATGAGTATGATGGTTCACCCAATCAACAACTTAACAAAAATTTCAACTTCCATCTTAATTACACCTTCTGTGTCCAGTACTGCTCTATCTGAAAACCTATGTCCAAAAACCTATGTCCAAAAAATAAAATTTCTCAAAGATAAAACCCCCCCTTTTTGTTTGGATTCGAACATTCATCAAATTTCACCTGTTATTCAAAAACATTATTTCTAAAAACATTAGTTGAACAAAAAATACAAAACATCATTAAAAACAAAACAGCACAATGGTTCTTCAGTCTCCCTCTTTGGATTTGTGGACAACACTTATCAACAAAATTTTCAACTCTTAATTTTTTTTCCAGAGCTCAGATTTTGTAAACAAATCAAGGTTTTCAAATTTTATCAAAATAGAGAATTTCTCAAATGAGAGAGTCTTAACACCACACTAATGGATGAAATAATTTTTTTGAAGGAATTTTGTCCCTTAATGATAACAAAATTTTGTGTCCATGTGAAGATAAACTCCCTATCACTTTTATCTTTTCCTCTCATTGTTCTTTTTTCCCTACCTTTTCATTTTTTTCTCTCCCATTTGTTTTTCTCTCTCCCATTTTATTATATCCATAAATTTAGATTCCATAAATATAGATAAGTAAAAACATCTTACAAAGTAAAATTTTGTTACTTTCTCTCCCACTTTTTCAACATTATATGAAGTATGGTGGGGGACTTACTTATGATATTTAGGAAATAATTAGAGGAGGATGAACATGAATTTGTAGCCTTAACTCAATAAACCTTTATTTTGGCACTACCTTTATGAATATATCGGTAATTGGGTACTTCATTGAGATGTATTCCAGCAAAACATCTCCATTATAATCTTGTACTTTGATAAAGTGAAACTTTATGTCAATGTGTTTTTATCTTGAATGTTGGAACATATTTTTAGAAATATTTATTGAACTCTCATTATCATAGAGTATCTTCAATGGTTTAAAAACTTTTAATTTAAAATATCCTAGGTGAAATTTCATCCACAACATCTGAGTACAATCTTGAGTAGCCGTAACATATTCTGATTCCGCTATACTCAAATTTAATGAAATTTTTTTCTTACTATTCTAACTTATAAAACATGCACAGAAGAAAATAATTTCTCCTGAGGTTGATTTTTAATCATTACAATATCCATCCCAATTAGTATATGTATAACCAAAAAACGTCATCTCACAATTTATTATTTATAGAATCCCATGTGAAGTTGTTCCCTTGACATATTTAAAAATACTCTTTTCAACCGACATATGTGATTCTTTCGGATTACTTTGATACTTTTTCACAAAATTTCACAGCACAAAAAATATCAAGACTTGAGGATGTAAGGTAAAGTAGACTTCCTATAAGCTTCTAAAATTCTTTTTGATTCACACTTTTACTCAACTCATATTTACTTAACTTCATCACCATTGAGAGAGGAGTAAATAATTCTTTGTATTCTACCATGTAAAACTTTTGTAACAATTCCCCGACATATTTTTTTTAAGATAGTAAAATATATTTTTATTTTTCTCAAACTTGTAAACCAAGGAATAATTTTATTTCTCCTAACATTAAAATATCAAATTTATTTTTCATTTCATTAAAAAATTTACAGACTTATTCTCTATCACTAGGAAAAATTATACCATCCACATAAAAAATTAAAATTATAGTTCCAGAGTCAACGCCTTTCACATATAAGTTACTATCAAATTTTCTTTTATATATATTCAAGATTCTCAAAAAAATTTAAAACTTAGAATACCATGCATGTGGATCTTATTTTATCCCACACAAATATTTCTTCAATCTGCAAACTTTTTTTCATCCTCATCAAGTAGAAACCCACAAGGTTGTTCAATGTAAACTTCTTCTTCAATTTCTACATTAAGAAATGCTAAATTTACATCCATCTAAAATAATTTTTAATTATGATGAGAATCTACTACAATAAACATTTTGATATTTTCTTAACTTAAAAAATGGGAAAATGTTTCATCAAAATACACACCTTCTACATGTGCATAGCCTTTAAAAACAAGTTAGGATTTGTTTCTTGAAACTTATCCATGTTTATTTAACTTTTTTCTATAACCCAACTTTGTTTTGATAGTATTTTTACCTTTAAAAAATGGAATAAGTTCCCATGTTTCATTTTTTCTCAAATTGAACCATCTCTTAATTCATATAATTCACCCATTCTTTGTGTAGAATAGATTTTGATATTGATCTCGGTTTAACTATCAAAATTATTGAATTTTCATTTTATAATATCAGCTTCTTTCTTGTCTGAACTAGATCCTAATAATTCCTAATAATATTTCTAGTATCAATATTTTTTTAAAGTATGATATTTCAGAGTTCCTCTTCTTGCATCACTTTCCTCATCACATGATTCATCTAAATATTCATTCACATTACTTTTCTCACTTAAATTTTCATTAGAAATTTTCAGTTTTCCTTCCTCAACATTCCCAACTACTTTTGTTAAAGAAGTTTGATTCTCAATAAATTTCACATTCTATGAGTCCACCAAATTTTGAAATTATTTTTCCAACATTTTTAACTTATTCCATTAGGTAAATAACCCATAAACACTCCTTCCTCATATTTCTCATCAAACTTTCCCATACCCATATTTTTTATTTTAAGTAAACATAGAATTCTAAAATTTATAAATTACTTCAATTAAGGTTCTTTTATACCAAATTTCATTAGAATTCATGTTAGATTCTGGTCTCAACAACCATCTATTCTAAATATATATATGAGTACTAACAACTTCTCTCTATTAGAACTTTGTAAGTTTATATTCTACTAACATACTTCTTCCCATATCCACTTAACTTTTATTCTTTCCTTATACTAGTTCATTTTATTGAGGAGTTTATGGATAACTAAATTTATGTTTAATACCATGTTTTCTAGATAAGTTTCAAAAGTATTTATTTTGAATTTTTTACCATTATCTATTATCAACTTCTTTATATAAACGCCTACTTCTTTCTCAACTTCTCTTCTGAAAAACCTGAACATTTTCACAGCCTTATACTTGTGTTTCACAACCATGATGTTTGAAATATGAGTGAAATAATAAATGAAAGTGGTAAATTATAAATATAATTTTTTTATTGATTTCTCATTGGTCCACATAAATCATAATGAATAAGTTCAAGAGGTCTGGTTGATTGAATCTTAACTTTCTAATGACTTTTATTAGTTAACTCCCCTTTCTTAAAAGAAATAAAAATTAATTCCTCTTTTATTTTCAATTCTATAAAATTTCATATAGCATCAAATTTATAGAAAAAATATTTTTTTTCTACCCAAGGTGACCAAATATTTGATACCATAACTTGTTCTCATCTTCAACACTTAAGTAAAAAGAGTTGTCAAATTCTCTTATTTGGAAGATATTCCCACTTGTTATTTCTCTTTTTCTAATAAATTTTTCATCTTTCACACTTTTACTAACATAATAATAATTTTTGAAGATCACTTATTTTACTTCATGAAAAAGTTTTCTTACACAAAGTAAGTTATATTGTAGCCCATCAACTAATAAAAATTCTTTATATTTCAATTTTATGCTTCAATATCAACTCTTTTGATTCCTCTAATTTTTACGGTACTATCACTCCCAAAGGTAAAAATACCTCCATCATGATTTTAAACATGTTTCAAGATTTTTAAAAAACCTTTCATGTTTAAAGAAGAACCACTATAAAGCATCCATGGTTTTTTATTCTTACTTACTTTCAAGGAAGTCTTAAGAACAAAAGAACTTTCCTCAACTTTCTTCTTTATAGAGTCTTTTTATTTTATCCCATAAGAAACTTTTTCTAGAAATAGTTTCATACATCTTTTGACATGATAAATATCATGTTCAGATATTACAAAAACTTATTCTAGACATTAAAATTTATTTTTTGTTGGAAAGTATCTATCATATTGAGATTTTCCTTTTCTAACTTCTAGTGTGTTAGTAAATTTACCCATTATACTTTTACTATTTCTTACACTATGTTCGAACCTTCTTCTGAGAAGTGATAAGTTATGATAATAATTATAATCCTTGTGCCCAAAGATTCAAAAACACCACCAAAAAACTTATTCCTACTCTAACATACTCTAGGCATAGACTATCGTTCCTTTTGAGTGAGTTTTCACATTTTGTATTATGTTATAAATTTAAAACATCCTTTCTTCAGAAAAAATTTCCTATTACTTTTATTAACACATGATTTTTTTTTGAAAATCAGATGAAACATTATTTTTGGAGGGTGAGGAATTCACACGATTCTTGATCCGAGCATGCTCAATAACTTTAGAAGTATCAAATTTTACTTATCAATCTTTGTTGAAGTTTTAATTCATCTTCCTCAAGGTACTTTTAGACTCAATAATTTTAGATTAAAATATATTGACTTCTTCTTCCTTAGATGAAAATTTCATACAGATATCTTCAACCATATTTCCCTCTTTATCAACTCTTAATTTGTAACTTAAGATATCCTGAATATATTCTTCCTCCTACATGATGACATATTTTATTCCTTCGGAAATTTCTACAAAATATTTCTTCATTACTTTGATTTATTTCTTGAGAGTTATGTATTGATAAATACATACAACAAGTTATGTTTTGAGTTGATACTCTATAATATTCTTAACCGCCTTCTTCACTATCTAAGGAATATTTTGTTTTCTCAAAATTTTCATTGATGGTTCTAGATTTTTATGAACTTTCATCATCTAAATAATTGTTGTCAGTTGATTCTAATTCAACTTTCTTACTAACCATTATTTCTTTCCTGTAAACTTCTTCTTTTGTTTGATGTATGACTTTTCTTATTTATACATTTTATTACACTTCTTTTATTGATGTGTTTTATAAGAATCATCTTGATACTCTCCAAATTTCTTATTGGGGAAATTCATAGAGAAGTGTCTGATTCTACACTACTCAAAAAATTTAAGAGGAATTTTACCTCCATAATTTACTCTTCCTCTTTGATAGTTATTATAAATAAGAGACATGACTTTTTAATTCAACTCATTATACTTTTTATCATCAGAGTCACAAGGATCATAATTCTCAACATATTGTATTTTCATTTTTCTTATGGATTCAAAATCTATTTCATCTTTCATATTTTTTTGAACATTGGATCTTTCCTCATTTCATAAGAAACAAGAAATTTATGTAATTAATCAAGAGATACATCATATTTATATTCTAAAGCAAAAATTTTAAATTAAATCCTATTTGGAAAATTTCTCATAAGTTTATTCAAAGTTGTAAAATATTATAGGACATCTCTAAATCCTATGATGTTGCAAAAAATTTCATTTAATCTAGTGAAATATTCATAAATAGTTTCTTAATCTCTCATTATTATATCTTTATACTTATTATTCCATATTTTTATCTTTTATTCCTTCACTTTAGTATTCACTTCAATAATACTTTCCATATTTTCCAAAATACTCTTTAAATTTTTGAGACCCATAAACTTTATATATATTTTTTTATAAAGATGTAAGGATTCATTCCTATATTTTCCATCAACTCTGATATTTATCTTATCAAAAATATTGATTGGAAAATCCTTCTCAATAGGTGGAAAACCATTTATAGAATCATGAAAAACTTTTAGTCCAATAGATATGAGATAAGGAATCATCCTATTTTTCTATCCATAATAATTTTTTTCATAAAATATAAGAATTCCTATATTATTGAGAGAATTGATATTAGATATAATAAGGATTCAACAAAGGAACCCAATATGTTACCAATTAAATTTACAAAGGATCGAATAACAACATAAAGGGGTGGTGAATCAGTTTTTCACTTTTTATAAGTTTTAATAATTTTATTTCATAACCCTTGAAACCTATTAAATTTAATATCCTTATCATCTTTTAGTAAATACTTATACATGAAAAATAGGAAAGAAAGTAAATAACACAATATTTAAAAGGTTCACCCTCAGTGTGAGAACCTACATCCTTGTTATAGCCACTCCTATGGGTCTATAGAAATTTACTTTAACGAAGAAGTGAATAAAACTTGTACCAAATCTCATTAGACTCCTTATATCTCATGATAGGAATTATTATACTAACATCTATCCATTTATAAAGTTTTCATACAAACAATTGATCCACAAAAGAAAAGATAACAAAAACTTTTTCTCCACAAAACTCTATCCAGAACATCAATATGATGAACATGGGTATGATTGCCTCAATTTTATTTCTTTATTATGATGGAATTGTTACAATAACACATTTTATCAAATTTTACATCTCAAAATCTTTTCAATTTATCAGCGCGATCTTCCTCAGTCTGATATCCCATAGTCTAGTAAGAAAAAATTCATCTTTCTGACCTTCTTAATGAGATCTTTGTCTGGATAGAACTCTAATTCAAACTCTGAATCAACCTATATAGTGCTCCACCTTTTTTTCATTAGAAAAATATACAAAGTACAAATTTATTGTGCTTCTATTTATAGGCTTCCCATAATGGAAAAGGTGTAAAACTGAAAATTTTTTCACAATTACTCAAATTCAAAAACTTTGAGATCTGTAAATATTTGAATTTCAAATTTGACTACTTTAATGCATAACTAATCTTCTGAAATATTTTTGAGTAGTATTGAGTCTTATTAGTAATAATCCTTTTATAAATTCATTGCTTTTATTCAATATGATGGAACTTCATCAGCTTATTATGATAAAGATTCCTTAACTCATTATGATGGAACTTCCTCAGGTCATTATAATGGAACTTCCTTAGAACATTCTGAATTTACTTTCCTCATCAGACTTAGTCTGGTATAATTTTTTTCTCAAAGTCAGTCTAATTAAATTTTCTATATAGAATAATTCTGGTTGACTTTCCTCCTCATATTCTTCCTGATAGAATCCCCAAAAAATGATAACATTATAATTACTATAGAATCTCCATTATACTACTTTGAAATTATTCAAACCTCATCATCTATAACTCATTCAGACTTTCGAAATTTCTATATCTGGTACTTTTGGATTTGATTCAAAAATTTTCTTTATTCCTAGAACCCATAAAATCTTTATGAATCCTTTATTTCATCAAAATATTATATCCTGAAAGTTTTGATTATTTATGATAACTTCAAGATTAGAAAATAATATTCTGACTTCAGGTTAAAAATTTCAAGAAATTTCTAACTCGTGACATCACTATCTTCATTAAACCTCTTCATTAACATTCTGAATTTCTAACTCAGAAACTTATTTCTTCCATCAATTATAACAACAAAAAATTTCTAGTAGTTAATAATTTCTCATTCTGGTTCTTTTGGATCTAATGATATGTAAATTTGATTTATCAATCTGTCTAAAAACCATCGTCTTCATCTACTCACATTTCTTCACACCAATGAATTCATAACTCTTAAAACAAAAAACTCATGCTTGTATCATGAATATCTCACGATGTTTAGAACTTTTGAGATCTGAATAGTATTATTTGACTTAAGGTTATAAAGTTCAATAACTTTATAATAAACACTAATTCTGGTGAATATTTAACTTCATACAAATGGATATTAGGTTGATGGTGCATATGATCAACGAATTTATATAACTTCTATCTTCCATATTCCTTACACCTTCTACGTATGGTACTACTTAGTATGAAAACCTATTTTAGGAAAACTGTGTTAGGAAAAAAATCTAAAATATAAAAACTTTTATCCTCTTTTTTTTGGATTTGAACATTTATCAACTTTCACCTATTATTAAAAACATTATTTTTAAAAATATTAGTTTTCAAAAAATATAAAATTTTGTTAAAAAACATTGAAAATGTTCTTCAATCTTGGTTCTTCAAGTCTTGGATAAACTTTTCTCATGATGTATGTCTTTATCTTCTTTTTTTCTTATAAAAAGAATGTAAACAATGGTTGTTGAATGAAATGAAATGGGTGTTTTTTGATACACATAATTTTGATTATCTTAAATTCTATAACATAATTAAGGGAGAATAAAAATAGATTTTTCTAGTTATATAATCTATCATGTTGTCATTCATGGAAATATTCTAACAATATTATTTCATTTACTGTAATTTTACCCTATATTTTCAAAGTTTTGATAATTCATATGAACTAGGAATATGATTTCTAAGGTCTATTGTACTTTATAGATTGTATTGGTGAGTAAAATTTCAATCCATAAGATGAATATTTATTTTAAGTGTTCAATAATGTTTCTTCAACAAGTTAATCAGGGTTATTTAATCCTAGGTTTGTTAAGAGGAATAATAATTCCATGTGATGGGATTTTCCAAAATACCATAAGTGTTTTAAGAAACTCCATAAAAGGTCAATATTAGGTATGGCCATTATATAAATTCTTCTATTTTGAAAGGTGTTTGATACAAAATGTGTATTTTATAATGTTTTATAAATATATAGGATTCAAAAATCATGGAAATAATTGAATGATCTTGTGTTTTATATTCATGTAGTGAAGAGTTTCTATATCAATGTAAAGGTATGTATCAAGCTCAAATAAATCATAGTAAAGGATGTGAATCTTCATCTTTTCTCTTATATTAAAAAGAAGTTGTTAGCTATCAAAGAGTTGTTATGAATAACATGAGATAATTTGCTGTATAAAATGTATTATGATTAATATAATTATATGACATAATTTTAAAAGGAAGAAAAGGATAAAAGTTTTTTATTTTGGGATAACATGTTTATCCAGATATTTGTTAACATATAAGAGAATGTGTTCCTACCACCCATAAGTGTTATATTTTAATAAATTCTTTTTTAAAAGGAAAATTATTACAAACACATAGAATACCATATATGATATTGTAGTTTATTTTTTCAATATTCCTAATAGGATAAACTAATTTTTATTTCCTAACACAAAAGGGTTTTAGTATATTATCTATATATTCTAAAAGAATATAGTCACTAAGTGATAAGTGGGTTTATAATTGGACTCTTAGAAGTTCAAAGTTAATAAATAACAGATTATACTTGTTGAAGAATAATTTTTTTCACTTAATATACTAAAATAGTTTTAGGATATGTGATGGTATAGACAAATTTAAAGTGTTTAATTTAGATACCAATTAGAAAATGAATATCATTATTTCCTAAAATATTATACCATTCAAATGTTAAAGTGTTTTTCACATAATATCTTAAATAGTTTGGGATATACGATGATAAAGAAAAATGTAAAGAGTTACATTTAGTTATCATGAATAAGTGGATATCACTATAGTACTATACTAGAAAAATTAAAAATTTAATTACTCCTAAAATCCTAAAAGAGTTTTGGTTTTAGTGGTAAAGATAAATGTAAAGAGATGCATTAGTCACCATAAAAAAGTAGTTGGAAATTTATCCTAAAAGGTTTAGGATGTACTGATAAAAAATAATGTAAGTAGTTAAATTAATTCAAAGAAAAATTTTAATGGAAAGAGTTTGAAGGATGATGATGTTTCACTTAGAAAGAGTTTTAAGTAGACAATAGAAGTATAAATTATAAAATTTAATGGTATGAGGTTAAGAAGTTTGAATATGTCTAAAGAGTTGAAAAGTTAGTAATATGATTCCAATATCTCAACAGTATTCATATTTTCTTACTTCATATATGTTTCCCACCAAGGTGTTTGTGGGAGGGTGTTATCATATAGTCATATAGAGATATAAAAGGAATTAAATATGATGTAATGAGTAAACAAATCCCAGAAAGTGTATCATACTTAAGTCTAATCTAGAATTTTGTTAAATATTATATGATAGATCGATTATTATGTTGGGTTTGTTAATAATTATTAAAAGAGTTTTAAGAATAATAAAATGTAATGAAATCTTCATTTTATCATTCTTTCACATTGGATAGATAAATGTATATATAAAAATACATTTTAGGAAATGTATTGATAAATAACCTATCAAAGTATGACTCTGAGTTAACCCTAAATAATGTTCATCATATATTATTATAGGTTATGAAAAAAAATTAAGGTTAGTGTGAGTAAAGTTCTTATATAATGATATGGAATATACCCATAAGACACAAAATAATGAACAAGATTGTTTGTGTGTGATAGATGATCTACTAAGTATACCACATGGAGTTTTATACAGATGTATTTTGTATACTATAGGTTCATCGATCTTATTTGATCCCCATTACCTAAGGTTAGTGCGATAGCTAGCATGAGAACCTTCATACATTGATACCCTACCTACGCAAGTCTATATATTGACTTAAATAATATAGGTGCGGTTGGGTATGTTGTTGATCATGTCATTAGTTAGAGATCAACCAAGACATTATTTTTCCTCTTGTATTAATAGTATGACATATATACCCTCAATTGAGATAGAATATAGGAGATTTTAGCTACACCTAGATCATACATATCATGTTCTTATTTATCCGAATATGGAACATGTGATGTGATTATCCATAAGGATGAATGAAAAGTGATGTATTAATCAACCAGTTTACTCTATACAACGAGAATATAGAAAATATGAGTAGGTTTTATAGGATTGATATGCTCCATGTCCCATGGTCAATAAATGTCTTAGAAAAAGGGAAAATATTAGAAGTCATATTTTCATATGTTGTAGACTAATGGACACATGTATGATGATACATGTTCTTGATGGACATCAAACTAGATACCTTTATAGCTTAAGTAGGATTGAAAATTTAAAATAGAATGCTCTATTCTTACATTTTTGAATCTGGGATTCATATTTGTTATCAGTATTATAAAGGCTCAGGGGGTCAGACTTTATGTTTGACTAAATGGGGATTGATATTGAATTAGGGAGTTTCTCTAAAATGTTTTAGAGTAAATCCAAAAAAGTTTTAGATGGGAATTCACAAGGTATTTAATATTATGTTATAAGAGGTGAAATTAATGAAATATTTCAAAAGGTGTTTTGGAATATATCCAAAAGTATTTTTGGATATGGTTTCAAAAGTTAATGTATAAAAAACAATATAAGGTGAAATGACACAAAGTCTATTAGGCTTTAGTGTAAGTGGGATATATAAGGAAATATGACCTAAATATATGAGTATATATATATATGATATATATATATATATATGAAATATATATATGATATATATATTCTAAATATATATTTTAGTTTTATGTCATTTTCATGAAAATTATGATTTTCATGCATAGGTATATCATTTTACGTGATATTATCCTATGTTGGACACTCCCATCATTCACGCACAATTAGATATCATTTATAGACTCATTTAATAATACTAAATAACAAGGAGGGATAACATTTATATGATTAATTATATTTTCAAGCCATGGAATTCATTCATGAATTATTAATGCATGAGTTAATGATACAACCTATGGTGAGTTCCTATGACTCTATATATTCGGATATTCGAATGAAGTGTATGCAGAGTATTGTTAAAGACCCTCATATACATGATACTGTCCTTTTCATCATCCTTATAATTTAAAGCTTTTATAAAACCATGGGTGAGGGAGAGGATCATTTATATAATTAATGATTCATCTAGGCTCATGAATACTAGTGGAGGTGGGAGACTTCCATCTAAAACTTTGGTGATCTTTATCAAACACATCAGATGAAGATAAAAAAGGTTATAGAGGCTTATTCACTAAAATATGTGCATTTTTAAACTATTTATTCATTTCTAGTTTCACATGGTTTTATATTTCTTCCATGGAGGTCCTAGATTTTTTTCTTATACTTCTACTGCTATGATTTATTGTTAATCAACCCTAAGTAAACCCAACATAGTGCACAAAAATAGCATTAAAACAACTCATTTATTCATATAATTCATTATAAAAACCCATCCAAAACCATTGCTTCCTATATTACCCAATAAAAACAAAAATCACAATATATAGTCATAATAACCATCCAAAGTACCATTTTTTATTCATTTTACATATTCCATATTTCCACTCATCAACCAAAATTAGGTTCATTATCCATTTATTTTCCATAATCAAATACATACCATTATTAAGAATCTCCCACATTTATCCCCATATGTTACTAATTTTTAATGCATTTATATCTCAATTACATTCAACATATATTTATTTATAGTTATACACATGAGCCTTAGCCCGGTTGGTAAGGACTCTGTAAGTGCATCCGGAAGACCCGAGATCAAATCCAGGCGGAGACATTATTTTCGGGTTACTGTAGCAGTACTGTAGTAGGTACTGTTTGGAACTGTAGCATCTTGGAATATGCCCCCATTTGGGCCTTCAGGCCACTGATTTGGTCCCCGAGTCCTTTAAGGCCTTTGGGCCACCCAGGCCTTCGGGTCAGTAAGGCCTTCGGGCCATCTCAAGGCCTTTGGGCCACATTAAGTGCAGATGCAGACCATATGACCTAAAAAGAATAAGCTCTACAAGGAGGATGAGCAAGGAGCTTTCCCCACCACAGAAGCTAAATGGATTGCAAGAATGAGAGGGTATGGAACCTACCATCGGGACAAGCCTGTGCATGCATGGTAATTCCTAGCCGAACATCCATGCGAAGGTGGAGGGTTGATTTCACAATGAAGATGCTGGGGAGGAGCAGTTCCAAGTAGTTAGTCTGGGTTGTATGTAATGTTTGAAGCCTACAGGAAAATTAATTCCTCTAAGGCCTACGAGACTTGTAATACTTACGCCTACGGGCCTTGTAAGGGTTCCACCTCACCCCTTGAAAGGTGTATTATCAAAAATGAAGGCCTTTGGGCCATTGGATCGATATAGTTATCCCACTTCTCCATATTTACATAATAGCCCCCATAATCTTATTCCAACCACAACCTAGATTCAAAATTTATTAAATCCATATCATTATATACTACTGAGGATCACTAAGAAACCACATATCATGTATCATGTCTAAAACCACACAATAATAAGATTAAAATATATTTATAGGTATTTATATTACATGAACCAATATCAACATCATTCAAGTATTTATTAATTAAAAATATCTTTTAATTGCTAGCTTTAATTATTATTTAATTATGTGAAGTGATTATATCAATAAAAGGAAATAGCAACCCATATTTTTAGAAGAAACAATTATTAAGGTAATCAAAGAGCTTACACAGACAAGCGGTACACACAATAGAAGTTCTTTATAATTTAAAGGGATAAAAACATCAAAGATATTTCATGGTTTTCATGCCACTTCATTCTCATAATTAATTTCATCTTCTCTAAAGTAAAATTTCCAATTTTAGTTATTCATACTATTTTATTTCAAAGAAAATAATAAAATAAGAAACACAAAAAATAATTTAGATATATATAGAAAATATAGGTACAACACTTCCCTTTCCTTATTTTCATATTCCAGCATTTTATATTATTCATTTTGATTCATAATAATTACCCAGTGAGGAAAAAAATTGTCAAATCATAAATTATACCAAAATAAGAGAGAAGGTCACAAATACCCTTCTAAATCATGGATCTTCACAACTCACTACACAAAGTAATGAAGGTGGAGAAGGAATAATCAACCTGAAATGTGAGGAATGGGCTCATTCTAATCTCAAAAGGCTAAAAAATATTGAATGGTGGTATTTTGATCATCCAAACTCAAAGGTAAGATAAAAAATACTCAAATGAGGTAAAATAAGTTTCTTTTTAGATAAATAATGGGCTTTAATATATCTTGAGGATATTTTTATAATACTCAACAAAGCTTTCCATTTAAATTCACAATAATTTTGGTTTGATTTTAATCAGCCTCACATGACCCATTTAAAAATCCTATAACTATAAAAGGCCATATATTTCATTTAAAACACTTAAAAATTTCATATCCATTTATTTTTATTAATTATTTCCATTTATTTATATTAAATAATGTAATATATGGAAATATAGGGAAAATATGGAATTTTTTAAGTAAAATGTGCTACCCTTATTCAATAGGGGAACACTGTGTAAGGGTAAAATCAATAACCCTAAAGAGAGTTAGTTAAACTGATTAACCTCACACAAGTCATGAAAATATAAGATTACTTACACATTATGAAGGTTATGACCATTATGTAAGATTAAATTAGAGTCAATATCTTTTTTCAAAGAATAAATCTACCCTTACACAATAGAATCCAAGGGACTTACCTTTACACAGGTATGGAGAAACATCCACTGACTAGTATGAGACTCTATTTTACCCTTGTGTAGATTTAAAAACCACACCTAATCACCACCATGGACTCCACCACATCATAAGGACACGTCAATCACTTTTATAACCCACCAAACCAAACAACATGACATAGAAACCACATTCTCTCTATTTCATCCCTCTCTTTCATGCTCAACCTCACCATTCCCTCACACATTGACACACCCAATGAATTTGGAATTTCCCATTATGCATTTTACATAGGTGGGATTTCTAGGTAAAACTACTTCTTAAATAATATCTTTGGCCATTTCACTCTTTATGGTGTACCCGAATCTACACAAGAAACTCCAAAATGATCATCCCTTTAAAAATCCTAGTCAAATGTTATTTTTCCATGCTTACAAATCCAATTCACTCAAGACATATATCACCACACCTATTTCTATGACATGTTAGTCCTAAATATATTAAAAAACTCACCTTTAACCTCTAAAACACCTATGAACCCCGAAAATGAAAAGGAATGGTTCATAATGGTCCATACCATTACATTAGATACCTCTTAAACGATTCTCATCTTTGAGAATAAAAATAATTCTAAGAATGTAAGATAAAATTGGTCTAAAAATAATCCCATGAGATACCTCTCTAGGAACTCACTATATCTAGAACACAACCATCATAATCAGATCATACTTCCTAAAATATACCTATCAAATAAGATTAAACTACTATCATGATAAAAGGCATTTCAGATGGTCAATAAGTCAAGGATTCCACACAAATCTAAATAATTTCTCCAATTAGACCACTCGAATCACAATAAATCTACATTGATTGTCATAAAGACCTAACTAACAATTCTTATCAATCAATCACATTTTTATCATTCCTTTATCATGAATTGATTTTGGACAATATTATATAATCATCCAATTATAAAATTACTGCATCATTTTTCACTAAAAACTTCAGGTGATTAATTCTTTTATAAAAAGTGGTGGTTTCAATGGTTATTTCACATCCACAACACATAATCACAACAAAAACAAATATTATTGAAAATTGTCACTTCAAATGTATTTTTAACAATAGTTATAGAACTTCAAAGATTAGATTTTATTAGGGAAATACATCATGTTATCCAACCTTTATTAGACCAAATTATGGTTTACAAAATAAAGTATTTGGAATGAACCATGAAGGATCAAAGGCCTATGAGTGGCTTCCCTCTCTTGATGATCTCAGCTATTGTTCCCTAGATGGTTCTTCGGAGGGGGGACGCTAGCACGCCACATCTCTAGTATTGTATACCTCTCTTTTCCCACCATCATTCTTCCCTTCCCTATTCTATATTTCATTTTCACTCCTACATCTCTTCTTTGTTCTTGTTTTCCCCATATTGTTTTCTCTTTTTCCCCTATTGTGGACATTTTTTCCTATTGAAGACCACGTTGACTCTTCCCCTACTATTTCCTCCCAATGGCCATGTTTCTGACCCCATTCTAGTCTGGTGCACCTGTTTTCTTAGGGAGATTTGGGATGTGTGAGTCGAGTTTCATTAGTTTCCCAGGAGAACATCTTGCATCTCGTATCATCCTTTATTAGTGATTTTTTTCATGGTGGTTATTATTTCTTCAATGTTGTTTCATGTGTTCTATTCTCTTAGAGGTGGATTAAATAGTTGGTTCTAGTTACCTAGGTGAGGATGAATTTATCTATTGAGGCCCTAGTATGCTTAAAATGTTGTTATGGATTCTTATTCCTTATTTGATCTCATATTCGGACTATTATAGAGGAATCAAGAAGGGTTTGGGATGTGTTTTTTGATCAGTTTATGGTGTTCAAGGAGGTGTGTCAAACATTGGCTTTAATCTGAGTTGTAGTGTTCCTTGTTAGATGATGCACTTTTTTGGCATATTGGCATCCTTATTTTTTTGTGTATGAATTAATGGTTTTAGAGGCATGGTTTTCCTTCTTTTTCAGATTATCATTACTGTTGTTGGATTTTGTTTGGTTGTTCTAAGGTTCCCTCAGAATTTTCTAAATGATTTGAGTTCAATTATGTCATAACTCTTGATTCAAGGTTTGTAGAGGCTCTTGGTATGGCTAGGTAGTCTTGTCAATGGTCATGGCTCGTTGTTGATGTCTTGTCCACTTCCAAATTTTATCTAGATTCATATTCCATTTTTCATCTCCTAGATGGTCTAATGTTGTGGTTTTTAAGAAGTTTTGTAATGTGATATTCAAGCAGTCATTGGGGTTCATGACGACTTGACTGGAACATGCTTATTCTTTAGGTATGTTATGGTTTTGGTTTGATGTTTGTTTTTTCTTCTTGTTCATCATTAAAAAAGGTGTTTTCTGGGATAATGGTGTTATCTATTGACACCAATATTAGTGGATCAATAATGGTGTGGTTGAAGGAGTATTATTTTGTTCCAGTTATCAGCTTCGGTGGTTATCAGAAGACGAAGACAATGGTGGTGTACTCTTGAGGATGATGTCAGGTGGTGTGATTTTGGATGATGTGTGTGATTAAAGGTTCATCGTTAGTGGTTCTATTTAAGATCATCGTCTTATTGGTGATGGTGACGTGATGATGATGATGATGAAGATTTTATGATGGGGAAGATTGTGTGGTTGGCGATGTAGGCTCGATGTGTCAGACCTCAATGTAGGAGGTGGATCAGGACTCTCTAACAGCTTGAGGTGGTTGGTGGTTCTAGCATCGAGGCGAGATTTAAAATTTTTAATCCGTGGATTTGATTGATGTCTATTTTGAATTTTGAATTTTGATCCTTTATTTCTATATTTTTATTTTGAATGTGTGGTTCCCACTAAACCTTAAAGTGGGTTTTATTAAATAAAAAAACTATTTGAGAGATAAAAAGGTTATTATTCAGTATATATCAAATTATAACCCATTCTTAATTTATTAAAATTAATTTTAGTGGTGAATTATACCATGCATCTCAACAACATCATATAGGCATGATTTCAATGAAAATATTCACATGATTATTTTAGTTTACATTTTTTATCAATGTTTTTTCATGATATCATTTTATCCCTTACACTCTACATGATTCTATTTTATTATTTATAATTAAACAAATCATAAAAAAGCATGTACTAGATTAAATTCATAACATTAGGAACTTATCACACTAATCATAGCATGAAAAATATGTCTCATAAGTTAGCATGCTTGCATAAAAAAATTTCATTAGTACTCATTAATATTTTTTAGTGCAATATATTCCAATTTAAATCATGTGTCATTAATTCTGTTTTTAATATAATACAAATTATAAATGAATTATTTTAAGGACCCTAGAACAAACTGAGAGGGGAGGGGTGAATCAGGGTGTCAACTTTTTCTTAAAAAGTGATAGATCATGTTCCTCTGTTGGTAGGAACCTATTAAACCTGTCTGATGAGGACAAGCAGTAGACAAACAATCACATTCAAAGAGTAAACATGGAAGTTTTAGTTGATTCACCACCAAGGGATAGTCCAAGGAGAATACACCGAAAGTGTGTTAATCATACATAAATCCACAAATCTTCACTAGTTGTAGAGTATATGAGATTAGATATAGTCACTCTATTCTAGGAAAACTTCCTTTACAATATTTTAGGGATAGCTCACTATGAATATCACATCACTTCAGTCAACTCCCCCTAGCTCATAGCCTTGGTAGGAATCCACACATATTTTATGGACTTGTAGGTCCCTTTATTTGTATGAATACGTAAATCCTCAACTATAGATAGATACACTATTGAAGTCCCATTTTCACCCATGGATTAAATCCACTTATCCGTGAACTGTTAGTGCCTTTTCACAATTCCTTGAATCCTCCATGAACTTCCTTTATTCCTTAGTGAACTAAACCACTTTCTCTATGAACTGAGATGCACCACATAGCATGAGTGCTTCTTGGATCTTGTTTTCCTTCCACAGACCATCCCTACATCACAGAACCCTTTTCATTCTATGGACCACTACTTCATCCATGAACTGTATCCTCTTCCTCAAATGATATTCCTATTTCAAACCTCTACTACTTCTGCAGACCATTTTCCTTTGTGAGATATAATTCCCTACAAAACCCCTTCCACATACTATCTCTACGGATCACTTCTCCTTTTATAGAATCCCCCTTGAGAACCTCTTCTCCATCATCGAGTTGTCTTCCTGCAAACCACTTTGGACTTCAATGAATTCCTTCCAAATTTCTAATAAAAATATTTATAAGTAATGAAGGGATTATTGATCCTTATACAAGTAAATAGATCTAAAAGTATCACTAATCTAATTCACCAAAATCTTCTATGTGCTACTGCCTTCATCATGTACTATGCACCTACTGCGAAAAGTTTTTTCCTACGTGGTCTGTGTAGTGCCTCTCTTCCTTCACAAAGGTTGATCTCTTCCATTGATGAAACACTTTGTGGATATTCAAACCACTTCCTCATTTCCTTAAATGATGATTTATCCCATGAACATATAGCCTTCCACAAACTACTTGCCTCCCGTGAACCGCAAGCCTTCCAGTGATCCATTTTCCCTATATGGTCCATGTATCATGCTTTGAAGTCTGCATAGAGCTGCTATTTGGAAATATTAAATTTTATAATTTTCATCTATGTTCTACATACCTCTTATGTAGTCCACAAACTATACTTTTTTTCCATGAATAGTGCACTCCGACATGGAAAAAATTCCTTTTACAAAAACAAACTCCCAATTTTGAGGCCCAAAAATTTAGCAAACACTGGGAAACAACACCAAATTTAATACAATTTCCATATAGAACTATAATATACCTTTCCTTACAAAGTCCTTAATATTCCATGTGAGAATTTTCAAAAAAAAACCATACTCAGTTTATATCAAAGAACAGAATTGGTACCAACATTATTCTCTTCTTTAATTCGTGAAAGCTAATCAATAAGAATTCAAAATACATAGCATGCTCATTAACTATAAAAATCATACTTATAAGTTGTAGTAAATTCCAATAAATTTATCCTTAGTATATAAAATTAAATTTTATATCTTAGAATTCCAAAATCTTAAGTATGTTGCTCAAACATTTCTTTTAAAACTCAAAATTTTAACCATTAAAGGATTATTTAATTTAAAAAATTCTTCAGAAAAGTTTTTTTATATGTAAATTATGATCTCTTAAGCATAATTATTTCATAATGAAAACATATTAACATATTACTCATATCAGTTTTCAATAATATTTTCAATTCCTAACCTGATTTAAAATTTCCTATTTAAAAAACTAACATAGAATTTTATTAAATAAAACTAGTCATATCATCATATCAATATACTTTAGAATAAGTAAATTTTTTTAACATATTTGAAAATAAATGTCTAAATAAAACTATGAAAATGAATCAGGTACTCTTAAAGGAAAAAATGGACTAGTAGAATTTTAGTCACTTATCATGCTTGAAAATACCTTAAGATGAAACATCAACACTAGCAAAGCTACCCCAAATATACATCCAAATATATATTTTTATTAAAAGGACACTTTTATGGAAAAAGTGTGAAACCAACAAGTCCAACCAAGCCATAAAACATTATAACACATAACAAAATTATCAAGGACCAGCTTAAACCCATTAGACTCAAAACCCTTAAATAATTTCTAGGATAGAGTTGTTACCTTTTTGCTGGGGTCGTCCATGATGTTGTCTTCTACATGGGAAGCCAGCTTGTCCCATTTTCTCAAGAACTCCTCCACCAAAATTTTCTTATTATTGAAACATATTACTAGGATTAGGTTTTGTTTGTCAATCCACTCTCGTTTCTCCTTGTTTGTATCTACTCGGATAATCCTTCCATTCATCCTTTCCACATCCTCAGCAGAAGCACATATGGTTAACACCTTCTCTACCATCTCTTCCTCAGATTGTAAAAGAATCTCCCATGGAGATTCCCTAAGATCAGCCTCTTATTTTGGCTCACTAGGCATCCCCTCTGCACCCTCCTTTGTAGGAGAGAATTGAACCAATTGACTCTCACTCCCCTCACTTGGTTTCCCCTCCTCTCTTCCAGAGCCTAAACCTATTAAGTTTTATTTTTGAAAATACCTCATTCAGTCACAAGAGCAATAAGTTATGATGCATATACTTCTCCTAGGTATCTACCACACAAGTAGAACCACTTCACTTTGTCATTCAGTGGACTCATATTCCTTTCGTCAGACCATGGGAGCCCCAAAAATCTTCTTTCCTAGGCAATATCCCTGGCACATGTCATGTACCAAGATCAAATACAATTTCCTTATCAACCCTTGAAATATTTATCGTTTTTAACTCCATTCTCCATATTATCTCTCAAATATCATCTCTGATACCACTTTGTCACAATCCACTCCCTCCAATAGTATCCCTCCTGAGTTACAAATGAAGAGAAGGAGTGACCCCCAAAGTTTTCCTCTAATAGGCCCTAGTTTGAGGACCAGTATTGTGGGTATAAAACACACAATATGATGCATTTACCTTATAATATAATTTAAGAAGATGATATAAGAGGAGAAACATTAATAAAAACTATATCATATAAAATAGACCAAGATATATAAAAATAAATATAACAATTCATATCAATTCATATATAAGAAAACTGAAAAATAAAATACAAAACCACTCCTAAAAAGAAAATCCAGACAATAACTCCAATTTCAAGTTACCCAGTATAGCTCAACCACTAAACCCCTCATGGTAACCTAAAAACAGTTTATATATACCTAGGGTGATCATAACATGTATACTCACGAGGATCCTCCCCAGGTCATCTCATGAAAATAAGAGAAATTCATACTAATTCTCTAGTGAATAAAATGTAGAACCAATAGGAACCTATTAGGTAAATTACCCACCCTCAACCTCACCAATGATAACTAACCAATTAACTCATATAAGGTATACTAAAATAAATCTGAATCATATAATCAAAGGTACCCTACTATCACTTCCCCACTGGTTTTTTGTTCTCACACCCCAACATCAAACCTCTTGTGCTCTCATCCCTTCCTGTCTAATGTGGGTTAGGTCATAACCCTACCCACCCCAACTCTCATAAGGTCAAACATCTCAAGTTGACATTAAGTAAATACTACATATATAGTACCATAACCTCATTATAAATCTCATAAAACATCATTCACCTCATAAGACTGGGGTTGTAGGGTATTGCGATTATGAAAGACATAAACCATGTTCCCTCCTCCTACCATGTCAACCCCCACCAAAAATTCATCATCACTACATCATCAGTACACTACATGTCACTCCCATGTCTTTCATGATCATACCAACCTTAGGCCATCACATCCTGTCTACTACCCAAGGGAGAGTATAAAAGAGGGAGTATTAATCCATTAGCCACGACTTCAAAACACTCCTTTAATAGCACTAAAATAGGCCTTTATTGGTGCTAAAAAAGCATTGACTACCTTAGTGAGGTTAAAAGGCCATGTATTTTACTAGTGCTATAAAAGCACTTATAAAGGGAATCTTTATGAGTGTAAATAAAATCACTGATGAAGAATACCTTTATCGATGCTTTAGAAAGCACTAATAAAAGATTCCTTTATTAGTTCCTGTAAAAGCAGGGATAAAGTATTTCTTTATTAGTGAATTTAGTAGCACTAATAAAGGTGAAAACTACAGTGTGATGCTATAACACACTATGGAACTAGAAACAGGTGTAGTATGTTGTAATAACACACAAAATTAACAAAAACAGAAAAAATGAAAAAAATAAGATAAAAATACTTAATTTAAATTAATTAAAATTTCTAACATAAATACAAGATAAAAACACTATTATAGAGTATATAGGTTGTTTTTTACTAAAATTAATGTAAATTTTGAATAAAAAGGAACATTTTGAGTCATACTGGTCTCACAGTGAGTCGAATTGAGGTGTGACTGATTAATAAACATTAAAAATGACTTATAGATCATTTTCCTAAAGTAACAAATTAATCCAAAAGTTTTTTCTTAGTTTTGATTATGAGAGTTTTTTTATTAAAATTAATGTCAGTTTTGAATAAAAAGATGTACTTTGAGTCATACCAATCGCACCATGAATCAAATTTAGGTGGGGTTGACTCTTACATATCAGAAATGACATATGGATCATTTTACTAATGTACAAAAACAATCTAAATGTGTTTGATAATTTTTGAGTATGTTAGTTGTTTTTTACTAAAATTAATGTCAATTTTGAATAAAAAGATGCACTTGGAGTCGTACTAGTCACACCGTGCATTAGATTGATGTGAGGATGATTTATACACGTCCCAAATGACTCATGGATCATTTGTTCCAAATTATAAAAATTATTATAATGTGTTTCCTTTGTTTTTATTTTTCCATTTGTTTTTACTAAAATTTCATTTTAAACTGGAAAAATTACCTTTGAGCCATATAGGTCGCATCGTGTGTGGGTTTTACATGAGACCAATTCATACACACCACAAATGAATTATGAATCATTTTCCCAAATTATCAAGACAACATGAGTATGTTTTCTTGGTTTTTAGTGAGTGAAGATTTTTTGTATTAAAATACCAATTTTAAATTAATAATGGAAACTTGGAGTCATACCGGTCACACTATGCATCAAATTGAGTTTTGGTTGATTCATAAACATAAAAAATGACTTATGGGTCATTTTATTAAAGTACCAAAACAATCAGGATGTGTTTTCTCGATTTTGAGAATATCACTTGTTTTTTTCACCAAAATTAATGTCAATTTTGAATAAAAAGATACACTTGGAGTCCTAAAAGTCACACCATGAATCTTATTGAAGTTAGGGTGATTTCTACAGCCCAAAATGACTCATGGATCATTGTACTAAAGTATCAAAACAATTAGAATGTGTTTCCACAATTTTGAGTATGCCACTTGTGTTTTATACTAAAATGTCATTTTAAACTAGAAACATGCACTTTGAGCCATAAAAGTGGAATCATGTGTGGGTTTGACATGAGACAAAATCATACTAATCATAAATGAATTATGAATTGTTATCCCAAATTATCAAGAAAATCCGAGCACACTTTCTTCATTTTTAGTGAGTGACACTTTTTGTATTAAAATTTCAATTTTAAATTGACAACGGACACATAGAGTCATACTATTCACACCAGGCATTATATTTATGTGATAATTATTATTACAAATCAAAAATGACTTATGGATCACTTTCTTAATGTATCAAAACAATCTGATTTTTTCTTAGTTTTGAGTATGTTAGTTGTTTTTTCACTAAAATTAATGTCAATTTTGAATAAAAAGATGAACTTGGAGTCATACTGGTCACACCGTGTGTTGGATTGATGTGAATATGATTTATACACACCCCAAATGAGTCATGGATTATTTTACTAAAGTACCAAAACAATCAGAATTTTTTTCATCTATTTTGATTATACCACTTGTGTTTTTTTACTAAAATGTCACTTTAAACTGGAAACATGCACTTTGAGCCATACAAGTGGAATCATGTGTGGGTTTGAAATGATACCAATTCATAGATGTCAAAAATTAATTATGAATCATTGTATCAAATTATCAAGAAAATCCGATCAATTTTCTCTATTTTTAGTGAGTGAGACTTTTTTGTATTAAAATGACATTTTTAAATTGATAATGGAAACTTGGAGTCATATTGATCACACTGTGCTTCAGATTGAGGTTTGGATTATTCCTACACATCACAAATGACTTATGGATCGTTTTCCTAAAGTACCTAAACAATATTAATGTGTTATCTTAGTTTTGAGTATGTCAGTTGTTCTTTTCACTAAAATGAATGTCAATTTTGAATAAAAATACACACTTGGAGTCATACCAATCACATCGTTCATTGGATTGAGGTGAGTTTGATTTATAAACATCCCAAATGACTCATGGATCATTTTACTAAAGCATTAAAATAATCAGAATGTGTTTCCTTTGTTTTGAGTATCCCACTTGTTTTTTTTACTAAAATGTCATTTTAAATTTGAAACACACACTTTGAGCCATAAATATGGTATCATATTTGGGTTTTACATGAGACTAATTCATACACATCAAAAATTAATTATGAATCATTGTCCCAAATTATCAAGACAAGTGGTGGAAAACATTATTTCAATAATCCACCTGAAACAATTTCACAGTGACTCTTTTCTTGAGTGATAAGTGTTGTGTGCACTTTTAAACAATTGTTCTCAAACACAATCATGGTATGATCCTAATTATACTTCATTACCCATCAATTTTTTTTCAGGCCAATGCTTCTTATCCTCCTCCACCATGGTCTCCACCTCAATCTCCAACTTTTCCTCTTCCTCTGTGTCAGTCTCCAAATCCGACTCTGCCTCTGTCATCGCCTCTACCTCCACTTCTGCCTTTAACTCCACCTCCACCTCTACCTCTATCTCAACCTTCAACTTATTTTTTCCCAAAATTTTTATTATTTTTATGTCATCACTTCTAAAAAAATTATTTCCTCCATTATACTTCTCCTTGAGAAAGAGATAAAAAATAATATATAATCATTCTGACACTAATTCTTCACACCCCAAATATCTTTCAAAGGTCATAACTCATACTAGATCACTAACATAGAAGGTAATCACCTAATTTTTTTTTCAACATACATTTTGACAAAAATTATGTTTCTCACTCATCTCTAAATAAATTGATTTCTTCTTTTGTGTAACTAGGTTATCAATTGTCTTGATAGTAACAAGAAAATATATCAAAAAAAATTATTATAAAATATATTTAATGAAATTATAATTAACATCATAAATTACCTGCTGGGGGATGTTGGTCATGTCATGTTTTATGATTTCTCTTATAAATTTTCAAACATAATATCCAAAATTGGTGTCATTGTATTTTTTCAGACACCACAGAAACATTGACCAAAATAAGTAAATTGTTTTGAAATGTTTTGATAGTTAAATATTTCTATATATACCTTAACGTTTTTCCATTTGTATTAATCCACATGATTTATCCCTTGAGACACTGACTTCATACCATTATCTAGCCTGTATTGAGTGATCGCCCTATCATAACAAAATTCTTATTAAAACATGAAATAAATATATAATTAAAAGTTTATCAATAAAATTTTGATTAAAATGTATTAAATATTCATAATACACATCATGTGTAGTCAGTAGGTTTCATATACATGAATTGGATCCAAAAAATAAATATTTGGGGTGTCTACATTGACCGTGATCAGCATCAAGTTCATCCTAAAAAAACAAAAACTATTTAGTAATACAAAAATTAAAAATATATTTTATGTGATTAGATTTTAGAGTTTTACCTTTGAAATATAGGTATCAAAAAGATTCAGCTGTCTGATGATTATTTATTAAACTCTTTGAGTAACTAAACTTTTTCTTATTAATTGCTTCCTCATTCAAAGTAAGTTATAACAAAGAAATGATATAGGAATTAATGAATCCAAATCATGCTTCACACAATATTCCCTTTATATAGTTTTTATATAAACATAAATAAAAAAATATTAATATATATTAACTTTAATAAACATATCATATTCCTATTGGGAAAGATGTATTATGAAAATGTACCTTATGTATGTATTCACAACTAAGACACCCAACCATTCATGCTTGAGAATCTCATTTAGAGTCTCAAGAAAAATTTCATCTGTCAAGTAATATCAATATATTTCTTCTTCATATTCAATGTAAGACATATTTTTATCCTTAAATGTAGTCTCTGCATGAATTTGTAATGATAATAAATTTTTATCTGGAATTGGTGGGGAGAAGGTACTCTTGGAAGGTCATTTTGTTTTCTTAGTTTTTTCACTATATTTTATTGATTTGGTATTCCGTTTACTCGCTACTTTATCCATATATAATATCATACCACACTTTAGACCTTTTATCATCAACTATTACATGTTTTCATATGAATTTTTTTTAAAGATATACCACTTGTATCTTTATAATATTAGACATCCATTCTATGAAAGCTACAATATCATCTTTGATTGTTGTAATATCTGGGATATCAAGTGGAACATGCAAATTAGTAATCGGATCATAAGATAACTCAATCCCCACTATCATGTGATATTTTGAGAGGTCTTGATTGTGTAACTATTCTCCCAGGATATCATACATTGTACCCATCACAGTATAGCGGTACGAGGGTGTTGACAGATATAAATCACATACAACTGTACCCTCAAGAATTTTAGTAATATCAAGTCATCAAAAGTTATTTTATTCACATTTAGAAGAAAGTGTGATGATTTTTTTTGATTTACATGGGTAAGGTATAAGGTTGTTGGAATTACCAGAATCGAACATAGTGGGAATATTTGGTTCATTTTTGTATCTTTTCTCCACCACCGGTTCTCTTAGATCCTTTCTTATACATTGGTCTGCCAAACCAGACTACAAAATAATATCTTAAAGTCATTATATTTGTGTTTTAAATAATATAATCATATTATATGTATCTTCTTGTGTTTTTATGTTCCTAAAATATTTTAAAGTATATAATACAAAACCTAATCCTCTAACGTGACCATATTTTTTAGGATGCATCAAAGCTACCGATAGTATCTTTTCTTCTGGTACGGTCACTGTAGATTCTTGTGTCTAAAACATATAAAAAATATGAACAAATAATAGATATTTTTAGGTTATATTTTTATAAATAATAATTAATTACAATTATTTCATACTTACACATGCTTCCCATATTATTTTTCTATTTTAATTAACTAATTTACCCTCTTTATTTACTGAAGCCTCCTTCTATAGTAAATGAAGTGGGATGGAAGTGGCTTCAGATTTTGATTTATCAATATGAATATAAATAAATGAAAATATTTTGTTTCATATCACATAATTAAACTTTTATTATTGATTTAAAATACATACCAATTCTATCTCTAATGAAGTGTTCTCCATTCTTGCTTTGCGATAGGGGTATGTTGGTTTTGATACATGTTCTTTATTTTCATCACTCTTTTTTTGTTTCATAAATTAATAACTTTTAATAAATTTGGATAAAATAAATAATGTAAAATAATATATTATCAACTTTAATTCACCTAAAATGAGTTATCATTGTGATGATTGTTAAAAGAAGTCCATGTTTTGTGATTTATAAAGTGTGCATAACTAAGTGGTGGTTGGGGATTTATTTTCCCCCAAAATCTCTAAGATGTAACTTTGTAATAAGAGTCTAGAAGCCTCTATGGTATTTTCCAATAGCCATTAAGACAAATTTCTTATAGAAATATTCTAAAATAAACAAAGTCTATAAATAATAATTAAAATTAAATCAATATTTCATTATATAATTTTTTCAATAAAATAGAGTAGGTATATTGTAACATTACCGTTATATATTTCCAAAGTATTTATTTCATTATAGATTGTTTGCGGTACCATGAATCAATATAAATCGGAACATTAATCCTAATTCTGACCCCAAGATAACTAATGAACAATGACTTATTGGGGTCAACAGGTTGGTCGCATTGATTCCAACCAACTACAAATTTTATTCCCTGAACTCTTACCTTGATAATTTTATTTAGTACTGTGATGTTGCATCATTGTTGTTTTTTCATCAATATGTTGTTGGTCCTCTAATAATTCTATATTTTCATCATCAATAGTTTGTTCTTCCTCAAGATTAGTAGCATCATCATGTGCATAAGACATTGTTTGTATGAGTAATCAAACATTTAATTTTTCTGGAATAATAATAATACAATAAAATCCATGCATAAATGTCCACAATATCATGAATCTTGCATGAAAATTATTATTTTCTTGAACAAAGATGTAATAATTCAATACTATATTACAACTAACCTTCACTACCTTTATTTAATTCATCATTGGGAATTGATTGTCTTACATCTATTAATGATGGATTGGAATCCCTATTTCTAACTAGCATTCCTCCCATCATTGTGGTTCCAAAGTTCCTTGATGACAATATCCAAAATATTTATTATTGGATTTTGTTGTTTGATATTTATCTCCCATATTTTTTGGATATCCACTGATGTTACTTAAACTACTCTAACCAAAAGTCATCCAATGATCATTTTGGATGACTACTAATCAGAGTAGCTCAATCAACATTTAAGATATAGGGGATGAGTCTCAAGAAAAAAAATATTGTTATAACTATTTGGGATATGAAATTTGAGTTTACACTAAGGTTAAAAAATAACTTAAATGAAATTTTAATTATGAATTTTAACATATTAAATTAAAAAATGAAGGAATGAACATTCAAATCCACATGAATACCACTCACAGTTATTTTCTTCCAATCAGAAACATTTATTATTTATCACTTCCTCTGAAATATTTCTTTTTATGGTAGGGCTTAGAGTATACACAAACTTGTGGTGGTATTAATGTGAGGTGGATGGGAGAGCTTGAAAAATGTCCATTTCTCCAAGATACCAAGATAAAGTACTCTTAAGATGAATCTAAAAATAGGGTCAGATATCTCTACTCATTATGGGAGGAATACCTTGAAGATTCATATTATATGACTCATCATAGTAGTATTATCATCCAATTATGATTAACTACGGAGTTATAATAGGATCCAATGTGACTGAACTCAAAATAAAAGTAATTTTTGATGATGTTTTGTCAAAATTAACTGAGTGATTTTTATAAGAAAATTCATATCAAGAAACCAAAAAAATTTATTCATTATGTTTTGATTAATTATTTAGTTTCATTTTCTGTGTTCCTAGGAAGTATTAAATGAGTAGGATGAAAGGCTAAAATAGTTTAAGAATTATTTGGTAGATGTGGTATTTAAATCCATGGTAGTGGCTTTGATGAAGATTAACGAATACAATCCAAGCGGGAGGTATTTAATCAAGGAAATTTGGAACCATAATGATGGGAGGAAGGCTAGTTTGAAACAGTGAGTCGAATCCATCATCAAGAGATGGAAGGAAATCAAGCATCTCAGGATCAATTGAATAAAGGTAGTGAAGGTTAGTTGTACTACAGTATTGAAGTATTATAGATATGTTTAGGAGAGTAACATTTTTCTTTCCATATTCATGAAGTTGTGGAATTTTATACATGGAGTGTATTGTATTGTATTGCATATCTATCTTACCAAAATGAATCTTTATTTACAAAACCTTATTTGTGAAACTCGTGGTCCTTTTTTATGAAAAGTTATGCATGTTTCTCACATCTATTATGTTTTGTATGATTCTTTCACAAGAGCGGATGGAGATGCAATTCATAATGGTCTCATATGAAGTTGGAATGAGTTTACAGAGTTGTGGTGGCATTGTGTAGGTATAGGCAAGGGAGAGAGAGATAAGATACTCATAAATTAAATTGACACTCATTACTCTTTTTACATATGTTTACTTATATAGAATAATGATTTTAATAACATTATGAATAAGTTCTAATATCAATCCTAGATGAAATATAAGATACTCATAAATAAAGAATAGAAAGATTTTGTGTCCTAAGACCATCGACAAGAGTATAATATACTAGGATTGTACCTATCCCTATCAAAGAACCCTGTATAGCATCATCCATAGAATACTTAGCCTAAAATAATCTACCAATAATATCTAATTACCCTTCGGTGAAGGAATAACCCAAAAGGACAATTGGAAGTTCCCCAACTAAGCACATCTATAGAAATTTTTCAAATCAAAGAGGCAATAAGGATTAAAGTGTCCTAAGAACCTACTCTGATGGAATCACTCAAAAAGTATCCTCAATTAAAGATGAATTGTAATACCTCCACTCTAATGGTCTTGAATAAATTAATCTCACCCCACCTACATTTGACATCACTTATGTCTACTCAAGGATTACTCACCTTCCAATTTTGGATATTTTTTAATCCACCATAAGATCCCTCCAATAACATACATCCCTTTAAAAGGTGAAATTTTTAACTTATTCTCGGTATTGATCTGGAATTTTTTTACGCCTATAAATGAAATTAATATATTCATGAAATTATAAATTTATTATTATCATATATTACCATAAAATCTTAAAGGAACCACAGATACAATATGTTCCTGTCATTGAAAATTATACCACATATCTTGAAGTAGATCTACAATTACCTCTAAGAAATGAGGTTAAATATAAGTTCTAACATACATAGGATGTTCATTGGATTATTCTTACAAAGATCTGGGGGTTATATTAGTGACATGTTCTATATTAATGTAGATATTCACATAATTTTTCCCTTCTAAAAAACAGTAATATTTCAGAAATAGGCACAAAATAATCTATATTAAATGTGAACCCTCCACCCCTATCTCTAATTAATTTCCTTTTTAATAAGTCTTTTCATACATTAAATATAATTTAAAATATGTTAGAATCATTATTTTATATATAATTATGAAACAAATAACTAATATTATCAATAATGGGGGTTACTAAATAAACTCAATCAATTAATAAGTTGTATAGAACTAATCATCACTAATAAGTAAATAAGAATATGATATTTATTTATTATTCATGTATCCATTATTATAAATTTATATCTGATTCAAGAAAAAAATTAAACAAACGCACATAAGAACATGAAACTTCATATATTCTTACAAATTTCTTTACATATCAACTCCTAAATAAGAGGCATGAGACTTCAGAAGATAGATCAAGGAAAAAATAAACAAAAAATAACCTCGAATCATATGGTAACTCAAGTATCAAACATAATTATGCTATCCAGACATATTTATGGATTACTTATTATGTATAGAATTTTTTTCTTTTGGATATAATCAATACCAATATCCCTAGTTTCACTCTGATTCCATTTTGTGTCATTTTTGACCTAGTATACCCAAATAGTTTCCAATTCAGGTCTGCACATCACGTCAGACACACTTCCCAATCACTAAAGTCTCGTGTCAATGATAAGGGATATAGATAACATTACCTTTTCAGTAGTGTGAGGTGAAAAATCTATTTTATTTATCTATACAGGCCCATACAGATATGTCGACTGACTATACCATATGAAAACATCCTTCTCTTTCTTCACAACCATTGTCTATTAATGAAAAAGAATAAATAGAACCACTTGTTGTATTAAAGTGGCAAGGAGATGAGATGTAGGGTTTTTCATGGTTAAGAGCAATGCAAAAATGAAAAATGGGGAACCCAAAAAATCAAACAATGATATAGGAAAAGTAGAAAATAACATACATTGGATTCTAGACTTGATTCATTTGAGGGAACATAGAGGATTCATGCCGATAATAGAGTAGTTCTACAAGGTCTTGAGAATTGCAAGTGACTGAGTCGTGGTTAGGGTTCTTTTAAATAGATTGGAGACACTTTTAACAACGCCTTTTTATCACTGATAAAAGACATTTTTATCGGTGCTATTGTTTTAGCACTGATAAAGATAATTTTTAACAACACTTTTTTAGCACTGATAAATGATTTTTAATTATAATTATTTAAATAAATTTATTATAATTTTATAATTATTTGAATACATATAGTTAATTATTTATAATTATATAAATACTAATTTAAAAAATAATATTTATTTATTTATATTAATTATAAATATATAAAATTTATAAAAATATATAGTAAATATAAATTTATAAATATATTTATTTACAAATATATTTTTAACATTATTAGGGGATATATAATCTTAAATACATACATTTTAAAAATGAGTGAAATTGAATAATTCAAAATGAGTACGCTTTATAAATGTTGAAGGAATTGATAAGTTTTATTAATTAAATATAAATTATTAAAAAAATATGGATATATATATATATATATATTAAAATACTAAAACATATTAAATAAATAAAAATATAAAAAATAATTAATAAAAAATGATAAATTAAAAAATAAAATAAAAAATATATTAAAAATGAATACCCTAACTGTAATAGTATTAAAATAAATAAACAAAATTGATTGATTAAAAACATAATATATCATGTTATAATGAAAATTCTAAAATATACTAAAATTTGAATAAATTACATAAATATTTGGTGCATGTGTTTCTATATATTGCATAAATATATTTGTGTGTGCATTTGTATATAGAAATTCATCAATTACATATATATATATATAAATATATATATTTGTGTGTGTGAAATCAATGTAATACGCAACATTTGATATATGTTAAATTGAAAAATCAAACAACATTAAAAACGAATAAGCCATTAATATGTTTTTAATTAAATTTTTTTAATTATATATATATATATATATTTAATATATATTATTTATCACTATTTTTAATTAATATCTATATATATTATCCTTATTCATTTTTATTAATAATTTTTTCATTAATTAATTTTTAAATAATTTTGTAATTTTTTTATTTTTAATTTTCTTATTTAATTATTACAATCTATTAATTTTATATATCTATATTTGATATACAAAATTTATTAATATTTATAATATATATATATATATATGTATATTAAATTTATTCATTTTTATCAATAACTATTAAATTAATAAAATGTTTAAATTTTTTCTTAATTTACTTATTTAAAATTTTTATTTGTATAATTATTTCATTTCATTCATTTTAAATATCTATATATTTAGTGTATACTATTTTTTAATTTTAAAAAATTATATATGTATATTCAATATATTTATTTTTAACAATAATTATTTAATTAATGAAATTGTTAAAAAATATTTTTTTATTTTTTTAATTATTTCATTTTATTGTGGACCTTTATCGATGCTAAAAAATGCTGATAAAGGTTCCATTCTATTAGTGCTAAAAAATTACGGATAAATGGTTCCCTTTATCAGTGATTTTTTTAGCACTGATAAAGGTCTCCCTTTATTGGCACTTATTTTAGTACTGATAAAGATGGACATTATCAGTGCATTTTGATAGTACTGATAATGTTAGCACTGTTAAAGGTATTTTTTGTATTAGTATCCCTCATCCACTTAGATATTGGGGCATACACCTAGAAACAAAACATTTCGCATCGATAATTTTTTTTTTGACTCGGGTGGGGTGTGTTTAGAAATCATAAAAAAACATGATATAGTAGATACACAGAAATCCATGCTTAGGGATTCACACATATATCCTTAAAAAATAATATATTCCACCAATTTTTCATCACTTACCATCCATAACCATCACTTCCTCTATAACCTAAACCATCCCAAAACCACATAGAACAACCATAAAAACCATCTACAGTTCCATTTTTTTCATTCATTCACATCATTCCAAATTTCCACTCATCAACCAAAATTATGTTCATTATCCATTTATTTTTCATAATAAAATACTTATCATTCTTAGTCATCACCCACATTTATCCACATTATTTACTCATTTATTCATGTATTTATATCTCAAATTCATCCAATATCTTTTTATTTCCAATCATGCCACTTTTATAGATTTACTTAATATCCCATGGAATATTATCCTAAAACAAACTATTTTCTATATTTATTTATTTTATCCCATACCATACTACCATGCATCACAAATAAACTACACATCATATATCATAGCTAAAACCACATATCAATAGTCAGAAAACATATTTCAAGGCATTAATATTATATGGTCCAACATCAGCATCATTTGAGTTTTTATTTTTAAAAATATATTTATTTGTTAGATTTAATTATTATCTAATTATGTGAAGTGATTCTAGTAAAAAAAACAACAAAAAACCATATTTTCAGCAAACAAAAATTAATCACAATAACAAAAGAAATCACAAAAACAAGCAAGACACGCAATATAAGTTCTTTAGAATTTAAAGGGATAACACATCAAAGAGTTTTTAGGGTTCACATGATAATTAACTATCATAATTATTATCATATCATTTACAATAAAATTTTCAATTTTAGTTATTTATATTATTTTATGGGATAAATAATGACAAAAACAGTAACACATAAAATAACATAGAGATATATAGAAAATATAGGTTCCATACTTCCCATTATTTTTTTTTCATCTTCCAATATTTTATCTTCCTTATGTTGATTTATAATAATTACCTGGAGAAGAAAAAACATGATTAACTCACAATTTGAACCAAAATAAGAGGGTTGGTCTTCAATCCCCTATATATTCAAGGAGCTTCACAATTATCCATGGAAAAATAGAGAAGGTAAGGAATGAATAATTAGCTTGGAATGTGAGGAAGGGGCACATACTGATCTTGGAAGGCTATTAGATTCTGAATGGTGATGTTTTAATCATCCAAACTTGAAGTAAAGATCGAGAATACTCAAACTTGGGAAAATAATCTAGTTTTAAGAGAAATAACCCTCTATAATATCTTCTAGAGATATTTCCACAATACTCATCCAAGATTTCCATTTTAATTCGCATTAATTTTGGTTTTATTTTAATCAACCTTACATGACCCATTTAAAACTCTTATAATTATATAAGGAAAAATATTTAATTTAAAACTCTTAAAAGATTTAAAAATTACCAATTTTATTTCATTATTTCCATTTTTTTAATTTAAATCATGTTGTGGATGAAAATATATAGAAAATTTGGAATTGTTTTTGAGTAAAATGCACCACCCTTACATAGGAATAGAACACTATGTAAGGGTAAGTTCAATAACCCTAAAATGAGATGGAGAAACTATGTACCCTCATACAAGTCATGGTAATAGCATCTTACTTACATGTGTTGAAGAGGATAAAACTTACAATAGATTCAATTAGATCTGATATCCTTACATGAAGAAGCAATCTACCCATATATGATAGAGTCCAAGGAACTTACCTTTATGTAGGTAAGGAGAAATAACCACTAAGCTTTACATGACTCTACATTACCCTCACGTTTCTTTAAAACCCACACCTAACTTCCACTGTGACCTTTACTATGGATTTGGGATAAATCTCTCATCATTTTGACTCACACACTGAAGACCATGGTGTAGAGACCCCCTGCTATTTTTTCGTCTCTCACTCACATGATTAGCCTCACCACACACTTACATGCCAATACAAACAATTTATTGGGATTTTCTACTTACTCATTTTATATAAGTGATATCTATAGGAAAAATACTTTCCAAAATGGTCTTTTTGTCATTTCATTCCTCGTGACACACCCATATCCACACAAGAAACTCCAAAATGCTCACACCCTTCAAAACACATATCCAAACAAAATTTCCCCATACTTACAACTCCAAGGAACTCAAAATGGATAGCACCATGTCTACTACTATTACATGGTGGTACTTAGGATGGAAATAACTCATCTCTATCATCTAGAACACATATAAACTCTCAAAAATGATAATTAACTAGTTTGAAGTGAGCATACTTTTATAATTTAGCCTTCCAACACAAGTTGCATAGAATAATATGCTCGGATTTCATAAAAATAAAAAATTTCATGAAATAAGGTTCAGTTCATACATATATCATATAAATATATGGATTTATGTTATATATCATTCACCCACCACTTAGGGCGAGGTTTCATAACACATCTCGTACCAACACCCTATTACTCAGGGTGAGGTCTCAAATCACATCTCATACAAGTGCCTTATAAGTCAAGTTAAGGCCACATAACCAAGTCTCAACCACTATATAGGGTAATTTCTCACACCTGAACTCGAACCACTACCCTCTCACTCTAGGAAGGGTCCTATACCTAGTCTTAACTTTTACCCTCTCACTCAGGGTAGGGTCCCATACCAAGTCTCAACCTGTACCATCTCACTCAGAGTAGTTTCTCGTACAAGAACCTCGACCTCTACCCTCTCACTCAGGGAAGGGTCCCATATCAAGTCTCAATGTCCATCCTATCAATCAGGGTAGGTTCACAAACCTAATTCACACTAGCCAAAACATCTGATATAAGAATTATCTCATGGTCTAGTCACACACAGAGATCCTACATCTTATCATCTGACACCCCATCTAACCAAATAGACAGCTCTCAAGACTAAAACTATCCAATTTTAACATAAAAGATAACTATTACCAAGCCCTAAATTAATAAACATTCCATACCTATAATTCTACTAAAGTTAAATACAAGAACAACTCAAATATAAATAGCCTTGTAACAAACCAACCTAGGTTGATATGACACATCACCTGAGGTGTAAAACCACATGGTGGAGATCAAACAGAACAACTAAATAGGTCTCTTGAATAACCAAAAAAGAGATAAACCAATATATTACAATTCATAATAAAGGTACATATCTATGAGATATACAACATCAATCCCAAAGGGCTAAAATAGGAAGTAAAATAAGACAAGACATAACTGAGACATCATATAAACATTATTCATACCAATCTATCTCACTAAGAAGGTGATGAAACTCAAGAGAATATAGTGAAATAAAAGAAATCCTTCCCATTTAGTATGACTTTTAAAATCACATATACAAATTCCTAAGGGAAAAAGTAGGGTGTGAGCATAATTCCTAGTAGGATTCCACCAAAGAATCTATACAAAGTCTAATACCATGAAAACCTTAGCTCTATCTTAAAAAAAAACTAGTTTATAAATCAATTTCAAAGAGAATAATTTTTAAAAAAATACTTTGGTTTCCATAAAATCCATTCATATTCACACAAATAAGGAATATTATAGTACATGAAATAAATCATGAAATCATTAACAAAACCAACCATGTATACAACATAAGATAAACAAGTGGTCAACCAACCATGAAATATATCATCATGTGTAAAACCAAGAATAAATGAAAAAGAATAATATTGGTCTCTAGACTATGGGAATACATACATTTACATATAAAGAAAACATAAATTTAGTCATCACATGAATATAACCAATATCGAGTCATGTCACAGTCTGCAAATATCAAACCTCTAGTGGGGTTACACACATTAAAGTGACATAGTCCATTTCTCAATGCACCCAAGATTAAAAGTGTGCCAATTTTTTCCAAAAACAACTTAAAAATCATAATCACAATTTATAAAACGTTTTCACTTTGAAGAATTATTACTTATATACTTGAAAAATAATTTTTTTATTAAAATCACTTTTAAGAAATTTCATTGAAAACTTTGTGTGAACAAAATTACTTTTAAAGAAAAAACCCATTAAAAACAAATATTTCATGAAGAAAAACCACCTCGATATCAAATCCATCATTTTAATAAAACAAAACATGGTAATTTTATATGAACTCTAAGTAATTTGTGAGTTAAAACCTTTTTATAGAGATGTCCGCCTCAATAATATAGGGGAAACTAATCACCTTTGAAACCTGATATTAGGAATGAGTAGATTATATCTTAATGAAACTAAATCCATAATGAATAACATAAAAACTCTTTCAAACCCATTATATTCAGCATCCAAATCCCATTTGGGTTCTAATAGGAAAATAGGATGGGAGATCAAGAGGGGATCTAAGAATAGGATAAGAAATGAGAAAAGAAAGGAACATACCTTGAATAGATCTAACAAGAATGAATGGAAACAATCAATAATAAATGGGGAGAATCATAAATAGCATATAGAAAGGTTTATTTCAATCCAAATTAATATTAAGTGGTTAATATACATAAAAAACAAGGGAAAAGTGGTAAATTAAATTTTTTTAAAGGTTTGGATTGGTGCACATGATTAATCCTATGGTTAGAAAAACCATATGAAAACTATTCATGCCCTTTGTCCCTTGAAAAAAAGGCATATAATTTCTTAGAGATGAGCCACACAGTTTGGTCATCTCATTCTCAATCAATGCAACACCCTTGGATAACCACCCAGACACCCACACAGTTTCCTTGGAAATATGCATTTTTTGGATAACCATGCTCAAACCATGAAAAATGCCTTTGAATCCTTATAGTTCTATACTGCACAATTAAATAATGGTTAATACTAACTATATTCCCTAACCATAAACCTAAAATATTTCCTAAAAAACAATTTTCAACCCCCATATCCCAAAATCCTATCAAATGACCCAAAGGATAAACCAAGCTCAAACTATGGAATACCTGTGACTCAGAGGACATCACAATTACACCCACTATAAAATATTTATATCCTTATAAAGTGGTCAAGATTCTGAACTAACAAAAAGATAAGTCCATTGATACCTTATCAATTATTCCCACTCCTGTGCCTCATGGATGTCCCATCCACACTACCACAACACACGAACTAAGGGACTTGTTTTATCTTACAATACCTTTTCTTGGAGATCTATAATCTGAAATGTTTTCTCAACCATAGTGGTGTTAGGTTCAAGATTAGTATATTCCCATTAAATCACATGGTAAGGGTCCAATTGATACCAACTCAACTGGGAAACATGGAACATGTCATGAATTGATGTTAATAAATAAATAAATAAATTATAACTGATATGTTTCCTTTATAATTAATTCAACAATCTCAAAGGGTCCAAAAAACCACAATGACAACTTACCTTAATTACCCAACAAACAGTGTCCCAAAAAAGGTAAAAATCTTATAAAAACACAATTAACAACCACAAACTATATAAAATGATGGTGAAAACCCGTATTGCATTTCTGATGACTATGTTCCATGATAAATCTATTTTGGATCAACTATACCTTTTTCATCATCTTTTGAATAAGGTTCAACCTAACCAAGGAAATTATCTAAACTTTGACCCACATAATAGAGATTTGCATGGCCTCCTATACAGTCTTTTTAAGGGAGAAATCATGATCAATTCATGATAACTATTTTTATAGGCAAATTCAACTAGAGGAAGATGCCTTTCTCAAGAACCACCAAAATAAATCATGCATTCCTAGAGTATATCCTCAAGAATATAAATAGCTCTCTTAGTATACCCATCCATCTTTGGATGATATGTAATGGTCAATTTAAACTAGGAACCCATTGAATCTTGTAAACCTTTCCAAAATCTAAATGTGAACCATGAGTCCCTATATGAAATGATTATAGTGGGAACTCCCTAAAGATTTACAACCTATTGGATGAACAAGTCCCAGAGATTCTCCAATTTAGTCCTCCCCTTGATAGGAATAAAATGATATAATTTCATAATATAGGCAATGATCATCCAAATAATACCTTACCACTATTATTCCATTGTAAACTAACGACAAAGTCCATGAGGATCTCATCACACTTCCACACTAGAATAGGAAAAGGTTGTAACAAACCAGCAGGTCATTGGTGCTTTATCTTAATTCTCTGACATGTAAGGAACCATGATACAAAGCTTGTAATTGAACACCTCATTCTTGACCACTAATATTGATGTCTTATATCATGATACATCTTGGTAGTCCTAGGGTGTACATACCAATAAGACTGGTTCCCACTGTCTAAAAATTACTTCCTCAGTGATATAGGATCAACCAAGCTACTTTAGAAACACAAAGCCCCATTAGGAGACCAAGACCAATCACCCTTGGTCTCTCAACCTTTTAGTATATTACTGAATCACTAGAAATAAATGTATTATACGTTTTCATTCCAAATATTGTCATAAAATGACTATTAAACCTTCATATAATCCAAGAACACTTTCCCACCAACATCTTCCACTCCCAAACTCATCTCAGTGAACAACCTCAACAAATACCACTCCTCCACCAATTCCTTCAAGGCGTGAGTTAGTAATTTATTTCTCAAATAATTGACAACCACATTTAAATTTCCATTTGTATAAGTAATATCAAAATGAATATTCTTAAGATACTCAACACAATATATTTTTAAAAAGTTTAGTTCTCTTTTAGAAAAAAATATACTTTATACTCTTATGATTAGAATAAACCACAAATTGTTCACTATAAAGATTGTGGCACCAATTTCTAAGAGCATGCATAATAACTTCCAAATCAAGGTCATAGGTAGGGTATTAATTCTCATGAGATAATATTTGGTGAGAGAAAGAGGCTAGAACTAACTTTTCCTACATCAAGACACACCCCAATCCCATTGTTAAGGTTCACAATAAATATCATAAACCAAACTCAATTTCGGAAGAATCAAAACTAGATCCAAAGTTAATCACTTCCTTAAATCTTCAAAATATCTCTGACATTTTTCATTCCATCCAAATTAACACCCTTACAAGTAAAATATGTCATTGGAGATGAAATCTTGGAGAATTACTGAACAAGCTGCCTGTAATAACCATCCAAGCCCAAGAATCTCTAGAACTCAAACACATTTTTTGGGATACTAACAAGAAATTACTACCTAAATATTTTTAGAACCAATTGAGATTCCCCTCTTCGATAAAAAATTATCTTGAAATTCTACTTCTTGGATCCATAACTTACACTTAGAAATCTTAGAATAGAAGCGATGTTCTCTCAAGTTTCTAAGGATGATATCTAAATAATCTATGCATTACTATTTTGACCTAGAAAACGCCAAAATATTATCTATAAACCTGACTATGAAAGGGTCCAAGAACTGATTATAAATTTGGTTCATCGACACCATAAATACTAGAAAATCATTAGTGAGACCGAATGGAATAATGAGAGACTAAGAATTCCCATATCAACTCTTAAATGATGTCTTATGTATATCCTCTTCTAAAACTCTCAATTGGTGGTACCCAAGTCACATATCAGTCTTAAAAAACCAATGATTCCATCTAATTTGATCAAAAGGTTTATAAATTCTTAGAAAGGGATACTTATTCTTAACATTCACCTGATTTAGAATTTGGTAATCAATGAAAATTTTGAGGCTCTAATTTTACTTCACAGAAAAGATGAAAGGAAAATCCCAAGGTGACATACTAGGATAAATAAATCCCTTAGCCTCAAAATCTTCTGTTTGAAATTTAAGCTCCTTTAACTCAGTAGGTTCCATGTGATAATATGACATAGAAATGGGCATCATACCAAGAAGTGGTTAAATAGTGAACTTGACCTCTCTTTGATGTGGTAACCCATTAAAAGTTTTAGGAAATACCTTACTGTACACATTCACCACTATAAGAGGTGGGATACTCAAGCAAGAGTCAACAATAACACGGAATATCTATAACAATTGACATAATATCACACTATAATAAGAGAAAAAAAGACCCTACCTCCTAGATCTAGAGTCACACTCACCCTGAAATACATGAAAGACTCCATCGAGAGATAGGAATGGAACTCTATGACAATATTAGTCAATATGGTCCCTAATACTAATCATCCAATCCATGTAAATATTAAGGTAAAATATATCAAGATAAAGAAATAAAAAGTCCCATACCACTTCAAGGTCATCTATCATCACATGGCACATGATACATTTAAAACCTTGCTCAGACCTCTTTACCAAAGTTGTGGAAAGATCCAATATGAACAACACAAGTTTGGAATGCAATCCCAACATGTCAATTAACTTTTATGAAATAAAATAATGAGTAGGACATATATCAGATAAATCTTGAACCATAGAGGATGAAATAAACATTGTACCTATAACAGTAGTTGGCCTAGTCTCATAATCCTTCGGTTCATACTCCACTTTGTAAATACATTTGGTCTCAACCCCTCCATGGTCCTTTTTAGCCACATAAACATCCCCCTTTTCATGAGGATAAGATCCACAACCCTTTGAAGTATCGGAAAAACCCTAAAAACCCCTTGGTGAGAGTGTATCCGATATTACTACCTTGAGAAATACTATCATAAAAACACCTGATAAGATCATATCACCCACAATGATGATAAGTTCATGGTGCTTCTATATAGTTAGGCATGGTATAACCAGGATTTCTACACTGATATAAAATAACACATTGTTTTCCTGATAAATCCACTGACACTGGTCTTAAAAAAAGATATTCACCTTTGTGTTTAATTTTCTGGATAGAATACATTCCCTGGTTAACAACCGCAGCAACTGAAGCTCCATCTAAACCCATTATCCAAGCTATGTATAACTCTACCGTATACACTTTATTGAATGCCTTCACAATGGTCAGAAGGCACAAGAGAATCAATATATACCAAATATCATCACTCATATCCTTCTCTAACCTCTGATATTTAAGGTAATCATTAGTAACCATCTCAGGTGGTAGGTGAACCAACTATATGAAATGGGTGGGATACTCCAAAACCAAATGGTTCCCTTATTTTAAGGTTAGAAATTACAATTTCTTGGTTACTCACAATGTCTCATGATAGATCTGTTGGTTGAAGATCTTCTTGAAATAAGTCCAGTTGAGGTCCTCATGTAACATAGCTTGTATGATAGAGTCCCACCATTTCCTTCCATATAATTCAAGCATGTACATGGAAAAACACAACTTATAGTCCTCTATAGTTTTAAGAAAATGGAAGATATATTCAATATTATCAAGCAACTCTTTATATTCTTGGGGTCCCCTTTCAACATGGATGATGGGTGTATTCTGTTTATTGTAGTTCGAGCCATGATCCACCACTCATCCCCAGCTTCCAACACCCACCAAACCCAGAGTCTGAATAGTATAGATAACTACTTCTATTAAAGAATGTTCTATTGGAGGATTCTTCTATGAAAACGTTCTCATAGATTCCTCTCCTGTATTTAGAAGATATCTTCTAAGAGGAATTATCTCATAATTTAAAAAGAAAATAACCAAACAACTTAAAAGAAATTCCATAATCAAAAGAACAACTTCAAAAAGTCACATCAATGCCTCCAAATGAAAATAATTTAAAAGAATTATGGATTCCATGAATAAAAGACAAAAAATTAAATGAATAGATTCATTTAAATAAACCCAAAATACATTTCATTGAAATAACCATAAACACCAAGTCTCAATCTGGAAAAAAAATCCCCACCACCCATGGAAATTCAAGTTCAGAAATGAAATTGAGATGGTCGGGAACCCTTATACACTTACTACTCGAATTCTGAAGGTCCTAACTCATGTCTACCAAAGTCCCTAAACCAAACCCAAGAAGTGTCATAACACTTCTGTTTAGGTATTCCTTCTAATACCATTTTATAATGAACCAACCTGGGTCAACATGAAACATCACTCGAGGTGGCCCTTCACATGGTTGAGATCAAACAAAATAACTAAATAGGACTCATGAATAACCATAAATAGATAAACCAATAGATTGTAATGTGTAATAAATGTACACATCCATGAGAAATACAAAGTAAATCCCAAATGGATAAAACATAAAGTAAAACAAGATAAGAAATAATTGGTTCTTCATGTGACCATCTTATCCACTAATTCATCACACTAAGAAGGATACGACACTCAAGAGAAGCTGAAAAATTAAAAGACATTTTCCCCTTTACCAGTGTCCTATAAAACCACATCTAAAAACAACCAAAAGAAAAATTAGAGTGTGATAACCAATCCTATTAGTATTACAGTAAAGAATATATAAAATGTCTAATACTTTGATAACATTTGCTCTAACTTTAAAAAAAACTATTTTTTAAAGTAGATTTAAAGAGAATAATTTTGAAAAACATCCTTTGGTTTACATAAAATCCTTGTATATTCACAAAAATAAGGATAATTATATTACATGAAATAAATATTGAATGCATTAGAAAAACCAACCACAGATACACCAAAAGATAAACAAGTGAGAAACCAACCATGAAATATGACATTATGTGTAAAACCACATATAAATGAAAAATCACAAGATTGGGCTCTATCCTATGGTAATACATACTTAGATATACAAATAAAACACTAATCCATGCATCACATGAATCCAAATGATATCAAGTTCTGTCACTATCTATAGATATTAAACCTCTATTGTTGTTACACACAATAAAATTACATAGTTCATTTCTTGATGCACCCAAGGTTCCCAATGTGCTATGTTTTCAAAAAACTATTTGAAAACCTTTCTCATAATTTATAAAAAAATTTGCAGTGAAGCATTACCACTTCATACTTGAAAATCCATTTTGTAATCCAAACTTACTTTAAGGAATTTCATTGAACACTTTCAGTGCCCAAAATTATTTTTACAGAAAAACCTTGTAAAAACATAAATTCATGAATAAACCCCACATTGATATCAAATAAATGATTTTCATAAAACAAATCAAAATAATTGTACAATAACTTCAAGTAATTCATAAGTCAGAACCTTTTTAAAGAGACACCTACCTCAATAATGGAGTGAAAATGAATTTCTTTCAAAAATGGAGATTAGGAAAAAATAGTTTGGGTCCTCACAATCCTATACCCATAAGAAACAACATCAAACCTCTATAAAACCCTTTATATCTAGCTTCCACAACCTATTCAGGTTCCAAATTGTTAATAAGGGGAGATTAAGAGAGGATATAAGAAGTGGATAGGAATCTGAATAAAAAATTTAACATATCATGAAGATATCCATCAAGAATGAATAAAACCATGTAGAATCCAAGGGTAGAAGCCACGAGAGCACTAGGGAAGGTTTATTTTGCACCAAATGATGATTATGAGGTGGTTAGATATAAAAACCAATGGAAAGGGGTAAATTTTAATTTTTAAAGGTTTATATCAGAGTTCATGGTCAGTCCACATGGTTAGAAAAAATTATTCACTAACTATGTATGGACTTTTTCCCTGTCAAAAATGGGTTCATGGTTTCCTCGATATGAGTCTCACAGTTGGGTCATGTTGCGCTCAAGTTGTGTGACACCCTTAGACAGCCACCCAGACACCTGAATGGTTTCCTTGGAGAGTCGCACGGTTTGGCTAACCATTCTGAAACTATGAAAAATGCCTCTATATTCTCATAGTTCTACATTGCATGGTTACCATATGGTTAGTACTAACTATGTTCCCTAATCGTGTTCCTAGTATGTTTCCTCCAAAAATCTATTTTTTTAACCCCTGTCTCTTGAATACTCTCTCAAACAACCTAAAGGATAAACCAATATCAAACTAAGGAATACATGTTAATCTAAGGGTTTCATAGGCCTTGACTAACCATACTACACCATCTAGCCTCATAGGTTAACCTTTTCATTCCAGGACCTATCTGTAATGACCTAAGGTTTTACTATATATTTTACTTAAATAAATATTAATTTAAATTGTTTTATAAAAAATACCAAACTAAAAAATGGTGATATGTTAAAATAAATTTTTTCCATTATAATATATTTTTTAAACTACTTTGTATAAAATAAAGTAACCACATTAGAAAATATATGATGAAAATAAATAACATCGAGTACTAGAAGAATCTCTTATGAAGAACGTTTATCTGAGATTGTGAAGGAGGTAGATTTTATAGGGTTTTACCTAGACCAATACCAATCCAAAATTGAATAACTATGGTATTAGAAAATTCATATGTGATATAAATTCAATCTCATGGAAATTTATATGAGATCTAGGCTAGCAGAATCACCAACATCAACTGCCACCTGAGCTTACCTTTTCTAAGATTTTACATGGAGATATTAATAGGCTATGTAACTATAAATTAGGATGACATAATCTGATAATTATTAATGAAATAATTTATTTATCATGTTTATTTTACACATTTTTCATTTTCAATTTTAAATAAAAATGTTTTTTATTTATTAATGCATTGATATCATTTACGAGATCATTTTATCCTGGAAAATATTTGTCAAAAAACGAATTTTATGTGACTTATTTAAATAATCTAATTATATTATATATTATTTATATTAATAATATATATAATACATAATAAAACTAATTTTATTATTAATTTATAGGAAGTAAGAATAAGAATAGTTAATACTTTGAAAAGTTATTTTTCTATAAAAACAATTTATCATTATATTTTATGATTTTATTTAAAAGTTAAAATTAAAAATTATAGAAATAAAATTTGATAAAATGAACTAAAATTTTAGATTTAAAATTTTTATATTATTTTAAGATGATTTTTTGGGATTTTTCAAAAAATATTAATTTTTAGGTGAAAAGTAAAAATATTGTTTTTACAAATAACATGAATTTTATGAGATTATTAGTATATAAGTATGAATTTTAAATTAATGAAACTTTTTTATATGACCAAATTTTTATTTTATAAGTGAATTTAAATTTTTAAAAATGTTTTTTAATTCACAAACCCATATTTTACATTTTAGTACATAAGTTATTGTATTCAAAAAAAATGTTTTTAATACATTATATATTTAGTATTTAAATTTAATTTTTATTAATTTTAGAAAATTAATATGATAAAATGGATTTAAAATTTTAAATAATTGGGTACAAATTATTTAATAATTGTCAATTTATTTCCAAGAATAAAAGATAAATTACTTTGATAAAAACTATCTACCTCGATAAAAATAAAAATGGGTAAAAAAGGTTTAACCAAGAGGTAAAGACCACAAACAAGTTTAAAAAATGTTTTTAAATTGGTTTTTTAGGATATTTCAACCTTATCCCTCATAATCAAAATTATTTCCCAATTTTTGACTTACTTTCCTTGATATTGATTTTCTATTATTAAAAAATGTTAGGTATGTATGAAAATTCCATCCATTTTCACTTATAAAAGGGGAACTCCTCTCCTCACTTCCCCTCACACCACAAAAAACTTAGATCAGTAAAAAATATGAAAGAACCTCTACTCAAAATTATTATAAACCTCTAAGATGTTATGTTCTTATATTAAGACCATCCCAAAAAGGATTAACCCCCATTGTAAATGAGATAATCCAAGAGGTGGGGTATAAATTTCTAACCATTCCTTCCTTATTTTATTTATTTATGTGGACTTATTATTTATAAAATTACACTAAACCAGAATAAAATGAAAAAATAAGAATCATTGGTATACTTTTATGATATTATAATTATGGTACAATCATTAACCACCTTTCCTCTTCTATTAAGAAAAATGAAACGGTCATTTATACATTGTGCTGACTATCACCACCACGATGCAATGTGTTTCATTTTCCTTTACCTTATTACAAGTATGGTACCAATAGGTAAATTAATAAATAATTATAATATTTATTATATTTTTTACAATATGAAATGGTAAAAAATATTACTTGGTTTTCAATTTCTATGGAAAATGAAATCAACATCCATGCATATGTGTTGACTACCACCTCAAAGGAATGATTGATTCTAGTTTTTATTATCATCACCTACTTAAATAGAAGTTAATTAGAATTATTTTAATGGATAAATATGATTTTTATAAAATTATTAATTTTCTATAAAGAAAAATCGGAGAAACTATTAACAATATAAGCAGTAAACAACTATGGTAAATTCAACCGTCCAAAAGAGAATTCTAGGAGAAAAATTGATTTCCTAATACTATGAAATAACTTCATATAGGTTATATTATTCTTAAAATTAATTAAAATTCAGATATATCACCCTAATAAACACTAAATAATATCATTATGCTTTTGTTATAATTATATTACAACTAAATCACTTTATAATCATCCATTAATTATGGTATGTTCTTGTTTGGGTTGGTTTAACCATATAATTAAACAATAATATAAATTTATATCATAGATTAATATGCGAATTTGATTTAAAATAATATATTATATAAATATGTAAATAATGAGTATTTTTTTTGGAATTTTTATTTTAAAATTTAACTCAATATTTAAGAAAAATCTCTTTATTTACTAAGAATCACTGAAACATGTTCATCGCCAAATTTATCTTTAAGGATCATAAACAAAACTCACATAGAATGAAATTATAAGGTTATAAATAATTATAAAATATCAATTCCAATACCTTGTGTTATTTTATAATGATGAAAATTAGAATAATAATGATGAGCATAACTATTATTACAAACTAGTTAAAAAAGATCAAGATTGCGCACATCCAATGTTGAAAATAGATAAAAAATAACTAATATAAATTTAGAGAATAATTATAAATAAATTTTATAGAAGTTTATACACATTAAAAATAGTTCTAAAATTTATGACTAAGATAGATACTTTTTTATATAGGAGGTTAAAGCACGTTTTGACTAAACAAAGATTGAGGTAAGGTGGTTCTTTGTCTCGAATTTAATTTCTTGAGTCTTATTTATTAATGTAAACCATGATAAATTTAATATATTTTTATTAATAAAAATTTAATTTATTTAATAATATTCATGGGGTTTGAATATCCATGTCATTTAATTTCTTTAAAATAACTTTGATTCAAAATATATCAAAGTTGAAAGGGTTTTTGATCAAAATTTTACTCAACCCATAAGGGTTTCCATTTAAAATATTATTTTCAAAATCAACATTGTTTCATAAATATGATACATATAGGGAATTTTTATTATTTATAAAAATCCTCATCATTTTCATTGTATATTCATGTGGTTTTACATGTACCCTCAAAATCTCATTTCCCATTGACTCATATTTTTCACAATTTTTTTCTTATAAGTAAAGTTGACCATGTCTCTTTTTCTTCATCAGGAGCCTCAATTTTCCATAATTTTATTAATTAGATTACTTTAAAAGTTTTCTTATCTATTCTTATATAATTTTTTAATTTCATTTTAAACTACTTGAACTTATTTTAAAATATTTAAATAATCTTAAATGCTTTTCATATGGTTCATTTTCATCAAAATGTGAAAATATTCTTTCTTAATGTTTATGTTTGGAAACATTATTTAAATAAAATTTTCATTTTATATAAATCTTTCTCTATAAATTTACATGTTTTATAAAGGAAATTATTTTTCTCAGATTTTTATAAAATATTCCTTTTAAAATATTTTAAAAATATTTAGAATATTTTTTATTTCTAAATTAGTTTTTCTAAATCATAAAAAAATTCATATAAGTCATTGTTATTTAATATATATTATAATTAATCAAGTATATTCTTAAAATTATATCATACATATTATTTAATTATATGAATTATATAATATTCTTCTCTTTTAAAGGAATGATCTATCACTTCCTTTGTATTGCCTAATAATCCACTATATAGAATCCTAAGTTTTCACCTAATGTTTTTCCTTTGTGAATACCCTATTTTTTATTCTTTTTATTAAAGTTTGTTCACATAGATACAATTCATCAATTGATTTGGTAAATTATTGTCTAAACAGTATAACATTTATCTATATGGTGTAAATAATATATGATTTATTATCTTGATTTAATTTTGTTTAACTAAATACTTACATGATGTAATTGGATACCCATTTATTTTCCATGGGTTTACTATGTTTTGATTATTTATGGAATTATTAATGATTTTATTTTGTGAATACATTTTAAAATGACATGAAACCCATTTTCTTTCCAAAAGTTCTTTATAATGTGCATGAAACCCTTTTATTTTAATGGGTTCATTATGTTGTTAAAATTTAATTATTTTTATTTGAAAGTTTTATGAAACACATTTTATTTCTATAGGTTCTTTATGATTTGATAATTTAATGATTTTTAATTGGAACTTTTAAGTTTGGATGAATGATGGGTGGGATCCAATATCACCCTCTAATGAATTGGTTAAAATATTATATCTCATGAGAAAAGTATTTATGAGTACATTTTAGTTTCTTATAAGTGTGTGTAATAATGATATATATCCTCAAAGTAATATTTTCCTATACTAATGTGTGTTTTATATTTGAAAGATGTTTCATAGTTTTATTCTTATTACATTGACTATTTCACTCCCTGTTGGATTATGTTTATTGACTTGTGTTTCAACAATCTTTTGATTCACATCTTATGTTAATACAAGTCATATTCCATGATTTATAATCCTTGTTATGTTAGGAATAAGTTTCTTATGTATCATGATTATACCCATATGATCATATTATGATCACTTATGATATTTTATTATTAATGCTTATTTTTACCCTTAATGAACATCTAGTATCACCACTTTCTTATATTTACATTTCCCACTATTATGAAGATGGTAAAATAATGAAATTTATAACAGAGTTTTTTTATTTAGAGAATTTGTGGGAGATGTTGAATACTCATTATAGATTGAGTAGTTTCTTATATAAGGGTAAAAATATCCAGTTAATTTAAATAACATGAGTTTGTTAGTTAATGGTTTTTCCTTATTATATAAAACTATAGACCTAAAATGTATTAGGAATTTATTATAATGAAATATTTTCTTTAAGTTATGTAGATGAGACAGTCATGTTTGTGGGTTTCTATAGTTGGTATCATAGTTGGGTTTGTATAAATTTGATGATTATGATGATATTGGTTGAGTATAAATTGGGAGTTAGAAATGTCATCAAAGGTTGATAAGTTAACATTGATTATAATTTCAACGGTATAGATAACCCTTTAGGTTGGTTAAGGTAACATTCTATGGATTAGAATAAGAAAATTTGTTGAAAATCTTTGGGATGAGTCTAAAGGATAAGTATAAGTATAGGATAACATAAAGAAATTTTATTAAAAGTATATATTGTGCTTTTTATGGAAATAACAACCATATATAGATATTTTAAGTGAAAATAGGATTTTTCACAGATGTACCTCGGGAAATAACCCTGAAAAGGGAATATTGGGTATTAACTCAATCATCACCTGGTGTACGATAAAGAGACTTAATTTATTACTTAATCTAACACTCTCAGGGGATATGATTTGATTAATCACATTAATTTACAATCCACTATGAAGGATTTATTATGTTAAGGAATTAGCATAAAAATACGAGAGAACCTAAACTAAAGAAAACTATATTAAACCAAGAGTAATATACGTTGAACTGAAAAATAATGTAATAATTTTGAAAATAGAAAATTTTGAGGTTAATCTTTTCATTTAATTATCTTATAATAATTATCTTGAGGAATTAATTATTCATCACTCAAGATTAACCCCTTTTTATTTCATTAATGGAAGATGCCAAAAGGAACCAAGTTAAAACTTGATGACATGGACAATGTATATATTATCTCTATGAGTAAATTAAAAAGATAAGATCTGGAGTGAGAAATATTATGAAAATTACAAGACAACTATCAAGAAGTAATATTAATAATGTAAAATTATTTATAATGACCCGACCATAAAACATTACATAATCATGAATTAAATGAATAATTCACATTAACGATCTTTTCAAGTTTAGAGTTTTAGAGAATTAGGCCATAACTATTACATTTCATTTAAAAAAAACAAAGTAGACACTTCTACTCAGTTTCCATTTTTTTCACAAAACAAGAACTCTTAAAAAAAGAGTCATGTCTAGTTCTATGTTTAAGACAACATGAATTTTACTTGATCCCATCCTTGACCCTATTCCACATTATGTCATGTGAAAAACATTTCAGAAACTTGGGATGAGCATAAAAATCTCAGTAAGGGATACACAAATAAGGAAAACTATTAGTTTTTCAAAACAATAAGTAAACCATGAATACTTTAACAAAAGTTATACTTTTCAACTTTATGAAGTAGTAAATACTCTTCACTGAATAAAAGATCACTACTTACCCTTTTTTAACCAAAAGATTACCATAAAATCCATATAAAGAACACATAACATATAAAGGTAACTTGGGACATAAACATACTTAAATGGAATAACTATATGGTCGACTTCCACACATATCACAAAATGGAATATCCATAAGGATGAATTTTATACCCAATGCATTGGAGGTTATAATGTAACCACCCATCTTGGTTTATCACGACACCACCTGTCATTTGGTTTATCATGTAACCACCCGTCAAATGTCTAAGTACCATAATAAAATCACAACACATAAAACAAATATAAAGGAAAAAACATTTCCACATTTCAATCACAATATATCACTTAAATATATTGACATAACAAATCCATTATCAAAACCATTTTCAATACCAAATACATAAAAGAGTATATGGTATTTATTTTCCTTGAAAAAAACATTACGGCTTGTTAAGGAAGACAAAGAGAAAATAATACTCACGGAAGAAGAAAGGTCATTGTCACTGCTTACGTTAAAATAAAAATTACTTTTTTTCATTTAGAAAAACACCTCTTAGAAAAATATTCCCTTTGAAAATTCAAGGTATAACATATAAAATAAAGTCGCGTATTAAAACAAAATATGCCTCAATGAAACGAGATTGAGACGAAGTCCCTTACCTCATGTCCGACTTGACTCAACTATTCTTTAATCTCCTGAATAATAAACTAAAGTTATTTTATACTTGCTTAAGAACCTTTTTCAAGTTTATTATTCCTTTTATATCACTTATTTCCATTTTATAAACATTATGTAATCATTCAAATTAATAATGTTCGTTTTTTTGATATTTGGTACTTGAGTCACAAATGAACACCATATAGTTACAAGTTGTTAACATGGTCAAAAGTTCATTATATATAGAATTATATTCATGATTTATATATAATATATATCATATATATACAGTATATACATGCATTTATAATATTACATAACATTTGGAGGTAAGAAATGAAATGCATCGTTCATGGAGACGGTAAGCCGTACGTACGCATGAACGCTAATTTCATTTCTATTTCTTATTTTAATGGAATTAAAACATAACGATACATTGGTATATTATAATTACAGTATAATATAATATATAATACCATTAAATCTATCCTTTATATGTCCCACGTATGGAATGAACGAGTCATATCACTTTGAGGGGACGGTAGTCTGCATCTCCTCAAATGAAATTATCGCATTTACCCATAATGGAAACCATAAAGGTATGATATAAAATAAAAATACATAGGAATAAAGAAAAAATAAAAATAATATATATCATATATAAATATAGTGTCATATTAATGGCCACCATGAAATGCGGTAGGAGATAATCAAACAATAATCATTTCGTGAGGCGTTAGTTTGTCATCCACAGAAACAGTATGTTCTTCACCCATTAGATGGAGGTGTGTGTAAGTGTAGTTCGAATACTTATAATAAAAACATCCTAGTATATTTAGGATACTATTTTTTTTATAAAATAAAGTAATAAAAAGAGTTTAGTGGTTGGAGAAGTAAAATAAAAGAAATGAAGTTAAGAGAAACTGTTACCTTTAATTTGGGTAACTTCTTTTGGTTTGAACCAAAAGGTATTATTGAAGTGAATTATTCCTAAGGTAAGGCTTCTATGTGGAGGAGAGGGATTTAGGGAGATTAATTGGTCAGAGTTTGGATGATCCAAAAGGCTTGAGAGGTGTTAGGAATTGGTTAGAAATGGTCTCCTTTTATAAGGGGGAGGAGGGGCTCTTTAAGAAACTGTGAAAATATTATTTTATTCTATAATGATATCCGGTTTCTAAAGATCCAAAAATTATTAAATTCGAAGATAAGATGACTCATAGTTTAAATAATATCATTCAATAGGAATTGGACAGGTTTTGGATAACATTTTTATCATTATAATCTTATTTATTTAAATCATTTATTAGTGAGGTAAATACTGCATCATTATTTTGTCATAAATAATTTAATATATTCGATGTCTAAAAATTATAAAAAAATACCATGATGTAGGAAATATTTTTATCTTTTCAATTAATATTTATATTCAAAAATATTACTAATATAACACCATATAAAAATTTATTTACTAAAAGTTTTTTGTTTATGTCATTTTTTCCCTTATACTTTAAATTAATTAATCTAAAGTGTCATTATCATTCATAAGTGGCTCCATGGGGTCCCAAAATCGACCCAAGGATGAAAATAGTCGGCCATTACTCATCCAATAAGGTTATGAAAAATGTTAAGGTAATTTTGAATTATTATAATATTCTTTTTACCTTAAATTACCCTATTTACTTTTAACCACGATAAATAAAAGTCAAAAGTTACTATTCACCAAAAATTATTTTCATCTTATTGAACCACATTTTATTTACTAATAACAACCATGTATGTCGGATTTTCTAAATTCAATTCACATAAGAGGTAAAATTTCATTTAAATGAAAAATTTGGTTTTTTAACTACTTCTAAGTGGTTTCACTATTCAGAAAAAATTGATGTTTTTTAGAAAAATACAAAAAATTCAGCCTAAGCTACATTTGATATTCCAAATTCAAAAATTCTGTCTATTTTACCAAATTCTAAACATATATGTTGCATTAATTAATTTAAAATTAATTCCCGTTGTTAAAACAAATAGTGCATTTTTAAGAAACAATAACTATCAAAAGATTGACACTTGTTTATGTCCAAATTCAAAGTGAAATTAATTACAATGAATAACATTGGATTAAATGGTAAAAATATATTCTAATTACACTTTAAAACCAATTAAAAATATAATCTAACCATATAAATAAATTATATTAAAATGTAGTTTTGAATTAAAATATAATATTTTTCACTATTCATTAAAAAATGAACTTTATTGGAAAAATTACAAAAATTTACACAAAGTAAATTTTTATTTCCCCATTATAAAGAAGGATTTTATTTGGTAAAATAGAATGTATTAAAGTGACCAAAACTATATTTAAAAAGGGTTCTCCATTAAAAGGTGGTAAATCGACCTTTTAATGTAAATTATGCTTAAAATTATATTCATTCACATTTTAAGCCTCTAAATTTTATTGGATAAAATTAAATAAATTTTAAAAACATGTATAATAATATTTTAGTTAGTTTTTTTAATTCCCTCCAATAAAATGACTAGGAGTTAACTTCCATTTAAAATAATAATATTATATTATTAGTGTGCAATGTAAGATTTCAAACAAACCTATTGTTGCGTATCAGGTACACTATCAAACATAGAAACCATTTTAAAGTAAAATTAATATTTAATTCAAAAATATTAATAAGTAAGAAAATATCTTATTCTTCATTTACCTGGGATGTTACATTATAAGTACTTAAAGACACCCAAAAAATAGAAATATATAGTCTTATGGAATTTTGGGTGACGAAGATGATGAAGGAAAGAAAAACTGAATTCATTTGTATCAAAAATGTGGTAAGAATCACCATGGGGAATGTCACACCCTAAATTTTTAAATTAATTTATTTTATTATTTTCTTGTCTTTTTATGTTTATGTTTGAGTTTTGGTTTGAGTACCGATTTAAATTTTTTAATTTTGGAAGTTTTGGGTGAGTTTTGGAATATACACTGTTTAAAAAAAAAATTCATGCCCAGGAAACCATATGGCTTGGTATGAAATTTTGGGAAGTGGAATATCACGTAGTTGGAACATGTTTTGGGAACCATGTGTCCATACCATGTGGGGTGTCCCTTATGGACAATGAGGGTCTCACGGTTAGCGCATGGTTCAGAAAACTGTGTAGCCAAACCTTGCGAACTGCCCAGAAATTTTAAATCTTAAAATAACCATATTTCCCTCCCCTATTTTTAGTCCCTTTTAGGATTTAATACCCTTTGGTTTTTTTTTGTGCAGTAAGGGAGACCCCGAGCCCTCCCCCTTAATCATCCTCCCTTTTGGATGCCCCTCCATCAAATCTAAGGTGAGTTTCTTTGGTTTTTCTTCAATTTTCTCCTTTTCTTCTCCTCCTCCTTGGATTTTTAGTGTTTTATTGGTGGGGGTTCTCTCTTGGATGAACCCTAATGGATAGTATTGGTGTGTGACCTGATTTTTTGAATGTTAGGGATTGAGGATTGTGTCTCATGCTTAGATATCCCTTCTCTCAAAGTTTCATTGCATCCGCACTCCATTTAGGTAGGTGTTTCTATTATTTTACTCTTCAGAACATGCCATTGATGATTGTTATTTCCTTGAGTTCCTTAGAAATTTTATAATATTTATTTTATTTTGTTAGAAAAAATTTATTTGTTTTTTTATTATGTGAATTTTGTGTTGAGGTTTTTTTAAAGGATTTCATTAGTTTTACTTATATTGAAATGTATGCAAGGTGTTTGATGAAATGCCCTTTGTTTTCTTAAAATGAAATGTAGAACTTATTGTGATGTTTTTCCTTTGTTATATTTCAGTATCTTTGTTGAAGTAATGAATTGATCATAATATTTTATGTATTAATGACTTATGGTGAAATACTTTGGTGATATTCTTTTGGATTATAAATATTTGGTGCACTTTTGTAATTAGATAAAATTGTTGGGTTTGGTTTGCTTTGAATGAAAGTGGTGATTATGATAAATGGTTTTTGGTGTTTCTATGGAAATTTAGAGTGTTTCATTATATTTTGGCACATCCATGGGTGCATGGGGTGCACACATGGATGAAAATTCAAATTAATATGGCACTTTAAAACAATGTTTTCCTTGAACCTCAGTTTTTTAAATTGTATCTTTATTTCTAAATGGTGTGTTGTCATGTTATATGGTTTTGAAAGAGGTTTTTAATTTGTTCTTTAAAACTTTTAATGTTTGGTATTTTTTTAATATGGTTGGTTTCTAAATGGTTTTAAGTCCCATTTGGAACCTTGTGAGATGTTTTGATAAAGGATTCAGTATAAAGGCTCATTTGGCATTGAGCTCTTGAAAGTGGTGGTATATAAATATTGTTGGAAATGGTTGAGAAAATTTTGAAAGAATATTTGAGATGGAATGATGTAAGGCCTGGTTAGAACATTACAATGTTTGGGAAATGAAAGTTATTTTACAAATTTAAATTTCTATTTGGAATTTTAACATGTTTTGAGAAATGGTTTGAAAGATTATGTGATGTGATGGCCCGATTGGAATTTGTGATTGGTATTTTGTGATACAGGAACCCCTATGGAATATTTCTATATATGTTTTATCGCATGGGTGGTTTTGGTGTTTGGGATAGTCAAGTGCGGTGGCAATAGGTAAGGCGAGTCACACATGCGAGGGCCTCCTCCTTTCACCATGTACCATTAACATGGGGTTTTAGGGCATATTTTGAGGGTCGAGTAATGGTTACTTATTGACCCTGATTAGATGGGTTGGTACCCCTTGGATGTTTTAGAGTTCAGGTGGATTGTGCCACTGGTGAGGCTAGTTTAGAGAATCCAGTTGGTTATTTACTATAGAGCTGCACTATATGCCTGTAGGTGATTCCAGTCTAAGTACATCCAGGGATCATTCTAGGTATGTTTACTATCTATATTTTGTCATTTACATTCTATTTCAGTTGGTTTATTTTATTATTTATCTATTTACTTTCATCTTTTCTTGGAATGACTTTGTTAGAATTTATTTTGGTATTTATTTTCTAAAATAGTGAACTTGTTTAGAAAATGAGAATGTGGTGTGTTTTGTTTTGAAAAATAAAAAGATATAGGGGTTTATTTGAAATGTTTAAAACCAATTTTTATAACTATATTTCAAAATAGTGTTTGGGGAATGTTTTAAGAAAGTAAATGTATGGATTATGTGGTGGTTGCCTAATATGGTGTTATACTCACACCCTACTTGTGTTATTCAGTGTCGATAGACCTAAGCTATTTTATAGGTTCAGGTTCTTAGTCTAGTTTCTCTTAGATCATATTGGTCTTATGGAGGGTGGTGACCATGAGGTTACATGGAGATCGTGTTGGTATCTTTGGTTTGGTTTTTCTTTTGTTTCAGGTTTGTATAACTCATTTATTCAGTTCCTATTTTGTTTTGTGGTTGTATCTACATTAGTTATTTTTAGTTATTTTCATGTGCTCAATTTTTTTATTTGATCCTGGTTTGTTGGAAAAAATCATTCCTTTAGTGATTACTTTGATGCCTGACACTAGTTGTCAGCTCATAGGGATTAAGAACTCTCTTTGGGCCATATCTCGGACTAGGTCGGGTGTTGGGTTGGATGGTATCCAGGTTTGGTTTGTGAAAAAATTGTATCAGAGCAAGACTTTATTATTTTGGGTTTCATTTAGTTATAGATTAGGACTACCGGGACTTGAGAGGTAGGTATGGGTAGATCATCTCGAACACTTGCTTGTTCTGAACCTTGAGTTTCTAGGGGTAGTCTGAGATTAGAGTCTTTTTTCTATGCTTTGGATTAAAAAATGAAAATTGAGGAGATATAGTGTCACATCATGGTCTCACATGGATTAGTGACCCATGTGAAATATGAGTTCCTGTTTCATGGTCTTCTTAGTGTTGATGCTTACTTGGTACATGGAACACTACCTTGTCGCCGAGTTAGTAATGGACACTAGTTCTTCATTCCAGAGGTTTGATGTGAGTCGTTCATTTGTGATTGTCCTTTATTGGTAAGAAACATTTTTTGTTTTGGTTTTGGTTGTTTTTAGTGGGTTTTAAATGAAAATGGTTGTTTAAATGAAAATTATCTCTTCAAGTTTCCTTGAATTGAAAGTTGAAATGATTTTTTTGGAAAAATAAGAGAAATTTGATAGGAATTTTGATTTTTTTGCTAAATGTTTGGATTCTATGATGGAATGGTATGAGTGACCCTTGTTATTCCTTATGAAAGTTCACATATGTGTGGGTATGTATGGAAAGTTCACATTGTTACATGCATATGGATGATGTGGGTGAAAGTGGATGAGCACATTATGACGGTTCGTAGGATGTCATGGGTGGGGTTTTGAAAATAAAGGGTTGAATTGTATTTTTTATAAATTATTTTTGAATTGTAAATGATTTCATAAGTTGGTTTTTCTTTGATAAGTGGGTTTTATTTGTGAAAAGTGTCCTTGGAATATGGCAGTTTTTAATTTGAAAATGAACAGGGTGGTTTTGAAAAAGGAATTTTAAGGTGTGTTTGTGATGTTTGGCAAGTTAGCCAGTTGTTTTGTCCTGAGATGGTATTTTGGTTATGATTTGGTTGGATTTTTATTTTTAGCTTCATATTTTGGTGATTGTTCAGAATATGACACCTAGAAGTGTACCAAATTTTTCCAATGGTTTTTCCCATTTTTTTGTTCTTCTCTAGTTTTTTATATCTATTATGGTGATCAAGGTTCCTTAGAAGTAGTGGAGTGTCTAGAGGAAGTTTAATGTGTCTTCAAATTGTTGGTAACTCCTAAAGATATTAGAGTTCGTATAGTCCAGATTTTTTTTGAGGGCCCAACATTGGATAAATGGAAGATGTTTTTCCCATCATCATTTCAAGATGGGATGTCTTGGGAAGTCTTTCATACCGCTTTTATCCAAAGGTTCATACCTGAGGAGGTGAAGATGAGGAAGGTGGAAGAGCTGTGGGATGTTTGGTAGGGCATGCGGTCAGCAAAATCTTATGTTGACCACTTTAAAGATTTGGTTTCCTTTTCTATGGAGGCATCATCATAGGATCATTTGAAAGCTCATATTTTCATTTGGGTTCTTTTTCCATAGATTGCAGAAACATTTCTCTCATCCGGTGAAACCCATTTTGATAAGTTGGTGGATGAGTCATCTTTGGCTGAGCTGGTTCTCTGGGTGTATTCAATGGTGGTTGGATCTCGTGGAGGTTCCCCATCTGGTGAGAGGGATATTCTTGGGGAACCTATTTTTGAAAAGTCTCTTTCATTGGTTCTAACTTTTAGTTCATCAGATCATTCACTTGTGTGCCACCAGTGTGGGCAGTTTGGGAATTTGAAGTTGTGATGGGGAAATCCTCCAAATACCTGTCATCATTGTGGTCATTTGGGTCATCTGGAAAAAAAATTTAAGAAGCATTTCTTGAATAAGAATACGTTTTCAATGGAGGATGTCAGTGCTTGACTATGAGGCTGGAGGTGCTTCAGTCATCAGGGATCTATGCATAGGCCTTAGAGAGAAGCTCATGTGCATTCAGGAACCGCCAGGTGATATGGAAAACCTTGGTCCTATTTTCATCTCCAATGTTGGAGTGGAGACAATTTCAAGTTCTTTTTTTTAAATTTTACTCCTATTTTGAGCTTCTTTTATTATTGTATGAATCATGGTGAACCTATTTTCTTATAGTGCCATGCTTATGTTTTGAATGTGGATCTCTAAATTGTTGGCCTTTCGTAAACTAGTTTCTTTTTTATAGTTGTGATTGCTTGGAGATATGTGGGCTCATAGGAATCAATGGTTGCAGTCTATGCTCAAGTTCATTGTTTGGTCCTGGTTTCCTTTTGTGGGTTTCCCTTTGTGTTGGGAGTTCCCACTTTTCTTCATGGGGGGTTTCCCATTTAGGTTTCATTGTCTTGGGGGTTTAAATGTTGATCATGTTGGATGATTTATTATGGTGGGGAAAACCCTCTCATGTTCTACCATTTTCCCCCATTCATTAGTTTTCTCAATATTGGTCAGGTGTGACTTGTGAAGTGAAAGGTCACCCTAGGGCTTGTGGTTTCTTCCCGTCTTTATTGAGCTTGAAATTGAGTTTCATTTATCTTTCACCTGGGTGAATTTTGGGGGTAGAAATTGTTTTTTATGGGGAGAATTATCACACCCCAACCTTATAAATTTATTTATTTTATTCTTTTCTTTGCTTTGGATAATTATGGTTGTGGTCCAAGTTGAGTTCTAGTTTTAATTTTTGAATATTTGGGTGAGTTTTTGGCCTACATATGGTTTGTGGATGGTTAGAGAAAATTGTGCGCTATGCCCAGGAAATAGTGAAGCTTGGTGCCATTTTTAGGCAGTGGCATATCACACAGTTAGTACATGGTTTGGGAACTGTGAAGTAAGACCATGTGAGGTTTCCCCTACGGATAGTGAGGGGTGAACATTTGGTGTATGGTTTGGAAAACCGTGCGGCCAAATTATGCGAGCTGCCCAAAAATTTTAAATCCTAAAATCTCTATATTTCCCTTCCTTATTTTTAAACCCTTTTAGGATTTATGCCCCTTGGTTCATTTTTATTGCATGAAGGTATCCCCCAATACCTATTGTCATAATCATCCTCCTTTTTGGATGCCCTTCCTTTGGATATAAGGTGGTTTTCTTTGATTTTTGTTCAATTTTATCCTCTTCTTATCATACCCCTTGGATTTCTAGGGTTTTCTTGGTGTGGTTTCTCTCTTGAAAGAACCCTAGTGGCTAGGTTTGGTGTGTGAATCAATCTCTTCAATGTTAGGGTGTGTTGATTGTGTATCGGGTTTGGATCTCCCTTCTCCTAAAGTTTCATTGTGTCCGCACTCCGTTGAGGTAGCTATTTCCGTTATTTCCTTTCCGGAACATGCCATTGATGCTTGTACTTTCCTTGAGTGCCTAATAAATTTTATAATCTTTCTTTTTTATGTTATCATAAATTTATTTGATGTTTTACTAAGGAAATTTTGTGTGAAAGTGTTTTTAAAGGATTTCATTAGTTTTTCCTATATTGAAATGCATTCAAGGTGTTTGATGAAATTCCCTCTGTTTTCTAAAAATGAAATTGAGCACTTATTATGATATTTGGATTTTTTTTATATTTTTGTATCTTGGTTGAAGTGATGGATTGGGTATAATGTTTTATGGATTAATAACTTGTGGTGAAATATTTTGGAAAGATTATTTTGGCTTAAAATTGTTTCTTTCACTTTTTTAATTATGTGAAATTGTTGGTTTTGATTTTTTTTGAATGAAAGTGGTGATTTTGATAAATGGTTTTGGGTGTTTCCATGGAAATTTAGAGTGTTTCATTGGATTTTTTCATATCCATGGGTTCACGGGGTGCACACATGGATGGACGTTCAAATAAAGATATAACTTTAAAACAATTTTTTCCTTGAACCTCAGTTTCTAAAATGGTATCTTGATTTCTAAATGGTGTGTTGGAACGTTATGTGGTTTTGAAGGTGGTTTTGAATTTGTTCTTTAAAACTTGTCCCATTTGATATTTTTAAACATGTTTGGTTTCTAAATGGTTTAAAGGCCCGTCTAGACTCTTGTGGTATCTTTTGATAAAGGATTATGTATAAAGGCTTGTTTGGAATTTTTATCTTTAAAGTAGTAGTTTATAATGATTTTTTAAAATGGTTGAGAAAGGTTTGAAAGCATATTTGATATTGACATGATGTAAATCATGGTTGTCACTTTTCATTGTTTGGGAAACAAAAGTGGTTTTGGAAATATAAATACCTAATTGGAATTTTAACATGTTTTGAGAAATGGTTTGAAATCTTATGTGATGTGATGGACCGATTGGCATTTTTGATTGGTTTGTTGTGAGATGGGTACCCCTATGGAGGATTCACCTTTATGTTTTATCACGTGGGTCGTGTCGGTATTTGGGGTAGGAAAGTATGGCGGCAACAGGTAAGGTGAGCCATGTGTGTGACGACCTCCTCCTTTCACCATGCACATTTACCATGGATTTCCTAGGCATCTTTAGTAGGTCAAGTGATGGTTTTTTATCAACCCTAATTAGATAGGTTGGTACCCCTTTTGTAACATCCCAGTTCCAGAAGCCACCTAGAGGCGCCCCGTACTCGGTTGGTCACATGGCCTTAGGCACATTTTCCCAAACATCAGAGGCTTCCGACTAGCAGCGAGGGCCTTAGTTGTGATAGTGGAGAAACTATGCCCTCATTGGAAGAGTAACACAGTAGAAGAGAAAAAACTACACAATAATGGAAGCAGTAAATATTCCAACAATAGTAATAGCGGGAGACTAGAATAACAAACAATTGAAGCACATATATAAATGATGCTTGGTGACATGTGTCTTGGAAAGCAGCCAAACAAATCACAATGTTGGAATAAAAACAATACTAAACCAAAGTACAAAAGGAAAACAGATAGAAACTCCTCAGCATCGCAAGCCTCAGCTTGGTCCCATGCTCTCCAGCTCCACAGTCAATCAAGAACCTGAAGTAGAAGGGTGCTTTCCCTTATCTATACCTGTAGAAATATAATATGTTTGGGCCCAAAAGCTTGGCCCAAACTGGGTCTGAGACTAAATCCCAGTAGGAAACCACCCAATGATTTTTGCCTAACAGTCAGTGAATATATGGCAGGTAAAAGTACAGAAGCAGTAAACAAGAAAGTACTCAGCAGAAAACAATTCCACATATCAAAAATAACTAATCAAGCACTGTAACCCTCTAGGAAGTGCACATAGCCTATCCCCTTGGGTCCAGTTATAATAATATATAAAGACTCTCTGAGAAAACACTCATAGTCAATTCCCCTTATAGTCAGAGGTAAAACAAGACTCTATGAGGAAGCTCGCATAGTCCATTCCCCTTATAGTCTAAGGTAGTCAAGGAATCTTTAAGGAAGCTCACACAGTCAATTCCCCTTATAGCCCTAAGGTCAAGGACTCTCTGAGGAAGCTCACTCAGTCAATTCCCCTCATAGCCCAAAGTCATTCAAGTAATTCAAAGACTCTCTAAGGAAGCTCACGGTCAATTCCCCTTATAGTATAAAGCAGTCAAGGACTCTTTGAGGAAACTCACTCGGTCAATTCCCCTCATAGCCCCAAGTGGTACTAGGATCTCTGAGGAAGCTCACTCGGTCAATCCCCCTTATAGCCTAAAGTGATAAAAGACTCTCTGAGGAATCTCACTTGGTCAATTCCCCTTATAGTCTACTACACCAGGTTCTCACAGCCCTGTGTATGTCAACGAGCATAGAAGTGAAATATGGCCAAAGAAACCTACAAAACTACTTGGCTAACCAGTCTACAACACATCAAGTATGTCAAAAATAAAAACTCTCCACTCTACAATAACACGCATGGAAAATAGGCAAGGCGGCCAAATGGCTAAGCATGACCAAACGGTCACTAATGGAAATGGACATTTTCCCAACAGTTCAGAACTGTTGAGAAAGCCTACAGAACCGTTGGTATATCTTATACCAACGGTTCTACAAACCGTTGTTAAGTAAGACATTGGGAAAGATTTTCCCAACAGTTTACATAGAACCGTTGGGATGGCTTAGAAAAATGAAGTTATCCCAATGGTTGTACCAAACCATTGGGATAGTTTTTCCCAACGATTTGGCTTGAACAGTTGGGAAAACCAACAATAGGACTTCTTACCCAATGGTTTAGAAAACTTTGGAAAAGGTTTTTTACCAATGGTTCTCTATGAACCATTGGTAAAAACAATAATCAGAATCATATGCCAATGGTTTGAAACCGTTGGCATAGCCTATGCTATTCAAATTGCACAGCAGGCTGCAAATTGCATAGCAGGCTACAATTTACACAGAAGCCTCCAATTCCCTCTCATTTACAATTATTGTACCTGCAATAATCAACTAAAACATACATATACAATTATTGTACCTACAATAACCAACTAACACATACATATATAAAACAAATTCATACACATTTAACATGTAATGCATCCTAGAACTATAAACATCTATAATTAAATCAGAATTCATAACATAATTATAAACATACACAATTCATTTAGAATTCAATTTAAAATATAGATGACAATTATATGTGGAATCCGGAATTCAATTCATAATTTGATCGGTTTTTCGCATACCAGATTTTTTACTAGAAATGATGTTCATTTTAAAAAAAATACATACACCTGGAGTGATACCGGCCACAACGTGTCTCGGATTGAGGCGAGGTTAACTCGTACACATCACAAATTACCCATGGATCATTGTTCTAAAGTATCAACATATTCCAAAATTTTTTGGTCGGTTTTCCGTATGTCAGTTGTTGTTTTCACTTAAAATGAAGTGCTTTCTAAATAAAAGAGAGACACTTTGAGAGGTGCCGGCCACACCTCACCTTGGATTGAGGTGGGGTTGACTCGTACACATCAAAAATGACCCATGGATCATTGTGCTAAATTATCAACACAATCAGAATCCTTTTGGTTGGTTTTCCATATGTACTTAAACTGTTATCCATTTTAAATATAAGAGAGACACTTTGGGTGGTGCCAGCCACATTGAGACTCGGATTGAGGCACATTTGGTCAGTTTTTCGTATGCCAGTTGTTCTTTTCACTTATAATACTGTCCATTTTAAACAAAAGAGACACAGTTAGAGTGGTACCGGCTGCACCGCGCCTCGTATTTAGATGGGGTTGACTCGTACACATCTCAAATAACCCATGGATCATTTTCCTAAAGTATCAACACAATCCGAATGTGTTTGGTTGGTTTTCCGTATGCCAGTTGATGTTTTCACTTAAAATGATGTCCTTTTGAAAAAAAAGAGAGACACTTTGAGTGGTGCCGGCCACACCGCGACTCAGACTGAGACAGGGTTGATTTTTACACGTCACATATGACCCATGGATCGTTTTACTAAAGTATCAACATAATCAGAATCTGTTTGGTAAGTTTTCTGTATATACTTAAAATGTTGTACATTTTAAACAAAAGAGAGACACTTTGAGTGGTTCCATCCACACCGTGCCTCGGATTGAGGCGGGGTTGACTCTTACATATCAAATATGAGCCATGGATCATTTTCCTAAACCATCAACACTTTTCGAATGAGTTTGTTTAGTTTTTTATATGTCAGTTGTTGTTTTCACTTAAAATAATGTCCATTTTAAACAAAAGAGAGTCACTATGAATGGTGCTGGCCACACCGTGCCTCAGATTGAGGCGGGGTTGACTCTTACACGTCACATATGACCCATAGATCATTGTGATAAAGTATCAACACAATCAGAATCTGTTTGGTCAGTTTTCTGTATGGCAGTTGTTGTTTTTACTTAAAATGAAGTGATTTTTAAATAAAAGAGATACACTTTGAGTGGTGCCAGCCACACCGCGCCTCAGATTGAGGTGGGGTTGACTCTTACATGTTACAAATGACCCATGTATCATTTTGCTAAAGTAACAACAGAAACTGAATGCATTTGGTTGGTTTTCCATTTGTACTTAAAATGTTGTCCATTTTAAACATAAGAGAGACACTTTGGGTTGTGTCGGCCACACCGCGACTCTTATTGAGGCGCAGTTGACTCTTACATGTCGCATATGAACCATGGATCATTTTTCTAAAGTTTTAACATATTCTGAATGTGTTTGGTTGGTTTTTCGTATGCCAGTTTTTCTTTTCACTTATAATCCTGTCCATTTTAAACAAAAGAGACACAGTTAGAGTAGTACTGGCCACACCACGCCTCAGATTTCGATGGGGTTGACTTTTACACGTCTTAAATGACCCATGGATCATTTTCCTAAAGTATCCACACAATCCTAATGCGTTTGGTCGGTTTTCCATATGTTAGTTGATGTTTTCACTTAAAATGATGTCCTTTTGAAACAAAAGAGAGACACTTTGAGTGGTTTCGGCCACACCGCGCCTTAGATTGAGACGGGGTTGATTCGTACACATCGCATATGACCCATGGATCGTTGTACTAAAGTATCAACACAATCAGAATCCGTTTGGTTAGTTTTCTATATGTACTTAAAATGTTGTGCATTTTAAACAAAAGAGAGACACTTTGAGTGGTGTCGACCACACTGTGACTCGGATTAAGGCGGATTTGACTCATAAACATCAAATATGACCCATGGATCGTTTTCCTAAAACATCAACACATTCCGAATGCGTTTGGTTAGTTTTTCGTATGTCAGTTATTGTTTTCACTTAAAATGATGTCCATTTTAAACAAAAGAGAGACACTATGAATGGTTCTGGCCACACCACACCTCGAATTGAGGTGGGGTTAACTCGTACACGTCACATATGAACCATGGATCGTTTTTCTAATGTATGAACACAATCACTGTTTGGTTGGTTTTCCGTATGTCAGTTGTTTTTTTCACTTAAAATGAAGTTCTTTTTAAATAAAAGAGATACACTTTGAGTGGTTCCAGGCACACTGGACCTCAGATTGAGGCGAGTTGACTCATACACATCACATATGACCCATGGATCTTTGTGCTAAAGTATCAATAGAAACCGAATGCGTTTGGTTGGTTTTCTGTATGTACTTAAAATGTTGTCCATTTTAAACATAAGAGAGACACTTTGGGTGGTGTCGACCACACCACAACTTGGATTGAGGTGCGGTTGACTTCTACACATTAAAAATGACCCATGGATCGTTTTCCTAAAGTTTCAACAGATTCCAAATGCGTTTGGTTAGTTTTTCATATGCTCGTTGTTCTTTTCACTTATAATCCTGTCCATTTTAAACAAAAGAGACATAGTTAGAGTGGTACCGGCCACAACGTGCCTCAGATTTATATGGGGTTGACTCATACACGTATGAAATGACCCATTGATCATTTTAATAAAGTATCAACACAATCCAAATGTGTATGGTTGGTTTTTTCGTATGCCAGTTGATATTTTCACTTAAAATGATGTCCTTTTGAAACAAAAGAGTGACACTTTGAGTGGTGCCGGCCACACCGCACCTCAGATTGAGTCGGGGTTGATTCGTACACATCACATATGACCCATGGATCATTGTTCTAAATTATCAACACAATCAGAATCCATTTGTTCAGTTTTCCGTATGTACTTAAAATTTTGTCCATTTTAAACAAAAGAGAGACACTTTGAGTGGTGTCGGCCACACCATGCCTCAGATTGATGTGGGGTTGACTCTTACATGTCAAATATGACCCATGGACCATTTTCCTAAAGAATCAATACATTCAAAATTGGTTTGGTCAGTTTTTCGTATGTCAGTTGTTGTTTTCACTTAAAATGATGTCCATTTTAAACAAAAGAGAGACACTATGAATGGTGCTAGCCACACCGTGCCTCGGATTGAGGTGGGGTTGACTTTTACACATCATATATGACTCATGGATCATTGTGCTAAAGTATCAACACAATCATAATCCGTTTGGTCGGTTTTCCATATGTCAGTTGTTGTTTTCACTTAAAATGAAGTGATTTTTAAATAAAAGAGAGACACTTTGAGTGGTTCTGACCACACCGCGCCTCGGATTGAGGTGGGGTTGACTCGTACACGTCACATATGACCCATGGATCTTTTTTCTAAAGTATCAATAAAAACCGAATGTGTTTGGTCGGTTTTTCGTATGTACTTAAAATGTTGTCCATTTTAAACATAAGAGAGACACTTTGGGTGGTGTCGGCCACACCGCGACTCGAATTGAGGAACAGTTGACTCGTACACGTCACATATGACTGATGGATCGTTGTACTAATGTTTCAACAGATTCCAAATGCATTTGGTTGGTTTTTCGTATGCCAGTTGTTCTTTTCACTTATAATCCTGTCCATTTTAAACAAAAGAGACACAGTTAGAGTGGTACCAGCCAAACCGTGCCTCGTATTTAGACTAGGTTGACTCATACATGTCTCAAATGACCCATAGATCATTTTACTAAAGTATCAACACAATCCGAAAGCTTTTGGTCAGTTTTTCGTATGCGAGTTGATATTTTCACTTAAAATGATGTCCTTTTGAAACAAAAGAGAGATGCTTTGAGTGGTTTCGGCCACACCTCACCTCTGATTAAGGAAGGGTTGATTCGTACACATCACATATGACCCATGGATCATTGTGATAAAGTATCAACACAATAGGAATTTGTTTGGTTAGTTTTCCATATGTACTTAAAATGTTGTCCATTTTAAACAAAAGAGAGACACTTTGAGTGGTGTCGGCCACACCGTGCCTCAGATTGAGGCGGGGTTGACTCGTACACATCAAATATGACCCATGGATAATTTTTCTAAAGCATCAACACATTATGAATAAGTTTGGTCAGTTTTTCGTATGTCAGTTGTTGTTTTCACTTAAAATGATGTCCATTTTAAACAAAAGAGAGACACAATGAATGGTGCTGGCCACACCGTGCCTCAAATTGAGGCGGGGTTGACTCTTACATGTCAAATATGACCCATGGATCATTGTGATAAAGTATTAACACAATTAGAATTTGTTTGGTCAGTTTTTCGTATGTCAGTTGTTGTTTTCACATAAAATGAAGTGCTTTTTAAATAAAAGAGAGAAAATTTGAGTGGTGTTGGCCACACCGCACCTCAGATTTAGGTGAGGTTGACTCGTACACATCACAAATGACCCATGGATCATTTTTCTAAAGTATCAACAGAAACCGAATGCGTTTGGTCGGTTTTCCTTATGTACATAAAATGTTGTCCATTTTAAACATATGAGAGACACTTTGGGTGGTGCCGGCCACACCGCGACTCGGATTGAGGCGCGATTGAATCTTACATGTCACATATGACACATGTATCATTGTACTAAATTTTCAACAGATTCCGAATGTGTTTGGTCAGTTTTTCGTATGCCAGTTGTTCTTTTCACTTACAATCTTGTCCATTTTAAACAAAAGAGACACAGTTAGAGTGGTACCGGCCACACCGCACCTCATATTTAGATGGGGCTGACTCATACATGTCTCAAATGGCCCATGGATCATTTTACTAAAGTATCAACACAATATGAATGCGTTTGGTCAGTTTTTCGTATTCCAGTTGATGTTTTCACTTAAAATGATGTCCTTTTGAAAAAAAGAGAGACACTTTGAATGGTGTTGGCCACACCGCGCCTCAGATTGAGGCGGGGTTGATTTTTACGCATTACATATGACCCATGTATCGTTGTTCTAAAGGATCAACACAATCAGAATATGTTTGGTCAGTTTTCTGTATGTACTTAAAATGTCATCCATTTTAAACAAAAGAGAGACACTTTGAGTAGGTCCGGACACACCATGCCTCGGATTGAGGCGGGGTTGACTCGTACACATCAAATATGACCCATGGATCATTTTACTAAAGCATCAACACATTCCATATGTGTTTGGTTAGTTTTTCGTATGCCAGTTATTGTTTTCACTTAAAATGATGTCCATTTTAAACAAAAGAGAGATACTATGAATGGTGCTGGCCACACCGCACCTCGTATTGAGGCGAGGTTGACTCGTACACATCACATATGACCCATGTACCGTTGTTCTAAATTATCAACACAATAAGAATCTGTTTGGTAGGTTTTCCGCATGTCAGTTGTTGTTTTCACTTAAAATGAAGTGCTTTTTAAATAAAAGAGAGACACTTTGAGTGGTGTCGGCCAAAATGTGCCTCGGATTGAGGCGGGGTTGACTTGTACACATCACCTATGATCCATGGATCGTTTTTCTAAAGTATCAACACAATCAGAATCTGTTTGGTCGGATTTTTGTATGTCAGTTGTTGTTTTCACTTAAAATGAAGTGCTTTTTAAATAAAAGAGAGACACTTTGAGTGGTTCCGGCTACACCGCACCTCGGATTGAGGCGAGGTTGAATCATACACATCAAAAATGACCCATAGATCATTGTGATAAAGTATAAATAGAAACCGAATGCGTTTGGTCGGTTTTCCGTATATACTTAAAAGTTTTTCCATTTTAAACATAAGAGAGACAGTTTGGGTGGTGCCGACCACACTGCGACTCATATTGAGGTGTGGTTGACCCGTACACGTCACATATGACCCATGAGTCCTTAACATGTAACCCATGTCTTATCCTAACAATTGACAAGTAAAACTAATCAAACAAGGCATAATTCACACAACATGGAGAATGTACAACAAGACTTTGTATTCAATTTAAAGCATATCATCACATGAATTTGATGAGAATGAGCTAATAAGCTTACCAAGACATTCATATAATTCAATACATACAAAAATGGAATAATCCTAAATAAAATTTCATGATCAGAGAAATACAAAAAGGCATGTGAAATCAAGGAGGAGGGTGGGGGACTGTTTGGGGGTCTACGGAGGAGGGTGGGGGCTGTCCGGGGTCCAGGAAGGATGGTGGGGGGGGGGGGCTGTCTGGGGGGCTGTCTAGGGGGTGTCCGGGGGGGCTGTTCAGGGTCCAAGGAGGAGGGTGGGGGGGGGGGGGGCTGTCTGGGGAGTTCACAAACACCCAAAACTCTATAAACATGCTCAAGATACACCGAAACCACTAAAAGACATCAAAATCCATGAAAAAAAATATATAAAAATAACTCAACTCTAATACTATACTACGAGTCTAGATTAAACCAACAACTATAATATATTAAACATCAAATCTTGGTAATATTAGTCAAAAATGTAACAGATCAACTTGTCCCACATCACCATCACCATCATCACCATCACCATCACCCTCGTCCTCATCCTCGCCCTCCTCAACGCCCTCCTCCTCGCCCTCGTCATCTGCCTCACCCTCCTCCTCTCCCTCCTCTTCCGCATCAGACTCCTTGCCATCATCATCGTCAAGCTGAACATCATCTTGAACACCACTAGAATTGACACCTAGAGAGCCATATATAGAACTTATCAACGACATATATTCATCAAAAGATGGGTTGGCCTCTGGTGGAAGTGTTGGACGTAGAACTTCAATAAATTTCATAAATGCACGGTTTTCCCTAGCAGACTATTCTGCCGTCTCTATGGCCCTTTTTCAACCTATTCTGCCTGTTCCCTAACTTTCTGCAGCTAAGTGGAACTACAAATTGTACCTGAGGAGGGAAAATACCTTGTCGGGGCTATCCTAGGTCGACAGCTTACTCTGCCAGGATGCTCCTCTCCCAACACCTAATGTAAGTGATCAGTTGGCCCAAAATTTTCTATTTTTTGGGCATCGAGGGCCTCTAAAGTAGCCTATTAAAATATAAATATATTCTTAAGTTACAAATAGATATTAAAATATGAAATCAACAGATTAAAACTTACAATCTGCTGCTGAGTCGCTTCGTTGATGGCACTTCCATCCCTGTTCCGTTTACTCGAGCAAAACCGTTTTTCTCGAGCACACGTCCTTCAATATTCTGTATTTGGCTCTAAAATGACATTGAAAACTAAAGTTATATGAAAACTTTATCAAACGATTAAATAATTGAGGAAACAAAAGAAAGTGTACGTCGTAAAGAAAACTTATAAACAATTGTCATACCTGCTTCCTCTCATGATCTGGCATCGTAGTACATCCTAGTGTGTGGAGGTATTTTTTTGCATCAATGTTTTTTTTCAGATGATTCCTAAATAAAATTAGATAATTAAAAAGATATTATTAATGAAAAACATTAAAGTTATTATTTAAATACCTCAAATGTAATTAATACCTTAAACTGGGTAGTCGTCCAATGAGTAATCATCTGAAGATACTGCTCTATAGGACAATCATCCACGACTGGTACCACCTCTAACTTAGTGCCAACTCTTTCACGCCAACCAATATACAACTCATGATTGTAGGCTCTCCAAAGCTCACCTAAATCCTTTAGACATTCTGGTCGTGCACCCTCACCATCGGGAAAATTAAATCGAAGCTGACATAAAAATATTAATTCATATAATACAAACATAATTAATGGAATTAAATACAACAGATTTTTTACCCATATCTCTGCCCAAGCTCTATCCTTGACCTCATGTGGAAAATGTATCCATGATAGAGGGCTGACGGGAATTATGTCGGAGTATTTGGAAAGCGTCGCCAAAAAACTCCAACATTGATGCCCTGTTTTCTCAACCATTTGGTTATCTTCATTGTAATCCACCATAAACTGTGTGTGGAGGTTACATAATGCACGCATGTGTGTACGCCCCTGCCCCCACCTCCTGTCAGTATATGTATCTATCATGAAAGAAAAACAAATATTTTATCAAAACATGTTATAATGAAAATAAATATGGCTATAAAATTTTGTTAGGGTTCTATAAATATACCTACGCTAGTCTGATCGCTGAGCGCCGTTGGATCCATATAAACTGATGGAACACCCTATGGTGGAACAGGAGTCGAAGACGATGGAATATAGAAGCTCGGAGAGACAGAAGTAGAAGGAAAAATAATATGGGACATCTGTATGACCATATTCTGACTGGGGAGTGGGAATCATCATGGGATATGAAAAAGATGGGCTAGAAGATGCAAAAGGTGGAGAAAACATGGGAGGTCTAAATATCCCGTGTGTCCCTAATGACACATCGGGATCAGAATGTGGGAAGGATGACATGTCAGTGGGAGGGGCAGGGCCTAGTCGTGTACGCAAAGCTGCTCATCCACCTCTGGTACGAACCCTCCTCGTACCACCGGCCTGAGTACTAGGACTAGTACTAGGCTCCTCGTCGAATAACTGTCGACGTATAGGTGGATCCTACAAAAATTTTTACAAAAAAATTAATTACATGACATTATATATTATTTATATATATATTTTAAATAAAGTACTCACTGTAGGCACTAATGGTGGAACGCCCATCTCCACCATTCGACGATTGTTCTCCATCATTTTTTTTCCTTCACCCCTCTTCAATTGGCTGAATTTTTTGCTTTTGAAAACAAATATGTAGTTAATTAGAAAAATTAAACTAATCTGTAACCCATAAAACAAAATATATGAGGGAATAGGGGGATTCATTGGTAATTTAGCTATCAATTTTTTTAGAAGATCTTGAATGGATTTAATAAATCATAAAAGTTGTAATGTTCACCAAGTTAAAAATATTGTTTGACTAGGTTTGAATACAATTAAATTCAAAATTAGAAAATGAAATTCAAATAAAACTACAACTGATAAACATTGAAAATTAACATAATGGTCAATTCATCTAAAACATATTTGTGATCAATACTAAATAAATTTGAATATTACCAACCTTAACAACCCAACTAGAGGTAAACCAAAATAATTGAGAACATGGATGAATGATTCTATATATTTTCAACCACAACTTCAGGTTCACAATCAACTCTGACAATTGAGCTATTGGAGTCATCAAAAGAAATAAATGGATTAGTTCCAATGGCACTAGGGAAAGTGTCAATTCCATCATCACCATCATCAAAAATATGTATTGTAATTACTTCAACTATGACACCAAATTAAGGTTAAAGTTGGTCTTTGACATAAAAAAACTTGTTTAGCCATTGATGCCAACACATATGGTTCTTCGGTAGCAAGAGTTCAAGTCATATTAATTACTCGAAATCCACAATCATCAATAAATGTTCTATGTGTTGTCATTGAATCAAACCAATGAAATTTCATCATTGTGACTTGTCCATGAGAGTAATAATCCAATATTATTATTTTCTCAACTATTCTATAATAACCCACATTTTCAAGTCATAGTCTACTATTTGATGCACTGGCATAACAATCTGTTGTGGCAATAACCATAACACCATCATGTTGTGTTCTCATGTTCTTTGCTCGTTCAGTGACAATAAATTTGTACCCGTTGATAACAATTGATTTACAGTCATGAACCACGGTATTAGGACCAAAAGCCAAAGCTCTTATTTCCTCAGAGATAGAGTCAGCAGACAAACTCAATACCTGCAATATAAATGACTATTAAACTTAATTAAATATTGATATAATTATTTTAAACAGTATATTTTTACCTTCAATTTTAACCAAGCAGAAAACTCTTTGCTATGAAAAGTCTCCCTCCTTCTCAAAGATAAATAACAATGATTTCTATTTATCATTGTTTTGTGTTTCCTATAGATAAAAAATATGAATAGTTTAACAAATATATATGTAATATATACATATTCAATTTAGTTACCTGATATAGTCATCGAACAAATCATATTTGAACAAAACTGTGCGATGTTCCATATCCCGCTCTTCATGGATTAATGTCTTCAATGTATATGATCTAGGAATTCCTCCTATTTGAGGAAGTGATGGAAAACTAGGTTCAATTTTCTCATACCATTCTTCTTCATTTCTCATTGGTCTGTTCATTCTTGTAGTAAGATCAAACAAATACATTGAGAAGAAATCCATACATTCTTGAGCCAAGTTACCATTCACGATAGAACCTTCGAGATGATTCCTGTTTCGGACATATGGATTTAATGTGTACATATTTATTTTAGTTGGATACATCAAACGAAAAGAAACAGGTCCTTAGAGAAGTATTTCAGTGGGAATATGGACAGTCAGATGCAGTATGCATGTGAAAAATGATGGAGGAAATATTTTCTCCAACTCACACAAAATTAATGTGGAATCTATCAACATTTTTTGCAAGAAAGACTTGGACAACTTCTTAGCACAAAGATCTCTAAAAAAATGGCACAAATTAATGATAGTCACTCTTACATTATTGGAAAAAAGATGACGGATTTCTATTGGAATCAACTCATGCAGTAGAATGTGATAATCACGAGTCTTCAAAGATTTTAGCTTCAACTTTCTTCTGTTGACCTATTTATATATGTTTCTTGAATATCCATATGGAACTCTAATAGTATCTAATACTTCCAGAAATTATTTTTTTTCATAGGTGTCATCACATAAGAAGCACATGGAAGTTTCCATTTATTTTCACTGATACGCACAAGATGCAATTCTAGTCTGATTCCCCAATCCACCAAGTCACGCCGAGATCGTAAATCATATTTTGTCTTCCCCTTGACATTTAGAATAACTGAAAGAAACATATTGCATGTATTCTTTTCAATATGAATTACATCTAAGAAATAACATAACAAATTGGGTGACCAATAAGGAAAATCAAAAAAGATACTCCTCTTACTCTAATTGTAACAGGTTTTAGTGGAAACATTCTTTCTCTTTCCAGATTTCATTTGACCCTTCCCGAATGAAAAACTGAAATATTTCAATTCATTAAGCACATCAGTTACAGACATACGCTGAGGTGGATCATTGGTCTCTATGGTATTATCAAATCTTAGACAATTCATTCTATATGGATGATCCTTTGGAAAGAATTGTCGATGTCCCATAAAACTGAAACTACAGTGATGTTTCAGTCTTCTAGATCATGTATTCTTCATACAAACTGGACATGACCATTTTCCCTTTGTGCTCCATCCAGACATCATTGCATAAGCTGAAAATCATTGATCGTCCACATAAGCGCAGCATGCATCTGAAATATGTCTTTCGAACATGCATCATATGTGCGTACACCCACATCCCAAAGAAGTTTCAACTCTTTTATTAAAGGTTGCATGTATACATCAATATCAATGTCGGGATTAGAAGGACCAGATATGAGTATACTCATGAAAGTGAAAGGTTTTTTCATACACAACCATGGGGGAATATTATAAATGTGTATAAAAACTGGCCATGTGTTGTGTGAAGTAATCATTTTCCCAAACAGATTAAAATCATCGCATGAAAGGCCCAGCCTCACATTACGCACGTCAGCTGCAAAATCAGGATGTCGAGCATCAAATCTCTACCATGAAAATCCATCTACAGGATGAACAAACTCATCATTAGTCTTCTTTCTCTTGGTATCATGCCATCTCATTTTTGTTCATATGTCATCAGACATAAAAAGATTCTGGAGTCTGGGGATCAATGGAAAGTACCACATTACTTTCTGTGGAACGCGGGATGGTGTTCCATCCGATTTTGACTTCCAGCGGGATGTGCCACATTTTATACAATCATTTCGTTCAGCAGTTTCCTCCCAGAATAAACTACAATCTTTCGAGAAAGCATGACTTTTGTTTCTTGAAAATCCAAGTTCCTCAACTAACTTCCATGCCATATAGTGGTTTGAGGGAATATCTGCATCGTCTGGAAGTAAATCCTTCAAGAGGGTAAGAATTTAATCGATTGCTATATTAGAAATCCCATACATAGTTTTCCCATGAAACAATCAGATTAAAAATTCCAGCATTTTCATTTTATCACATTGTTGATATACTGGAGTCGTGGAAACATGATTCAATTTTTTCACCCTATCAATATCATCATTTTCACTAGATGCATCATCTGTCCTCATATCTAATTCTTCTTGAGTCAAAATCCTTTCTTTTTCATGATGACTAATAAACGAAAACCAATCATCTAACAAATTCTCCATTCCAGTCCTTTAATTTCGATCATCACCTATTTGAGATTTCATTTTCTCCCCATTGTGATACAACACAAAGTAGTTTTCTTGAAAACCATATTTGGTTATGTGGTAGTTGACTTCTTCACAGCTCAACCAAGGTCTACCAACACAATTGGAACATGGGTAGTGTATGTGACCACTATCTGAAGCATTGTGAAATGCAAAATCTATAAATCTCTCCAAATTGTATTGAAAATCGCTTGAGATCTGATCAGTTTCATACATCCAACTTCTGTCCATTCTGTAAAAAGAAATTATATAAGTCATTTTGTCATAAACAATTCAATAGGATTGAACTTTAATATAAAATACATCTAAGTAAACGATAAAGGAAGAAGTTTCTAGTCGACGTAGTGAACTATTTAAATATTGTAAAGAACAAATACTCAAAAATTAAATTAAAATTCATTTATATTCATTTTCATTAGGTCTATAAGAGGCACATGCCTCAGGTCCCATTATGTGTTATAGGCATCCCAAATCATTCAATCATGTTCAATAACTCATTATTGGCACCTCTATGGCCATACCTTTCATTACCCAATTACTTCCCCAAGTCAAGATCACCCCATGGGTAAATAAATTTTAGGCTTCTACACTAATAGGTTGTTCATGGATTGTAAAAAGATTTAATTTCATAATGTATAGAAAAAAACATTTATTTTTAAATTTGAGATTAATAATAAAGTATGTCAATGATAACAACATTACTTAATCAAAATTGTGACTTATCTAACATTTTTATGGATGTCTACACATGCCAGCATGGCTAGTGAAAAGAACCCCACCCTCATAAAAGTGAGTATTGTCCAACAAGGACACATAATATAAAACGTACAATGAGAACCATATTTAATTGACCCTAAAGTTATATTAGAACAGTCATCTTAGGGGAAATGGAATATATGATCCTGGTTAACTGATGAATTCAAAATATCATATTCCATATGTTGGACACTATCTATGGTAGGAAATCATGTGAGGATGGGTATACATCATTCAATTTCTTACATGCTAGTGAGAATGAAGGCTTGAATTAGTGACTTGAGTTCACTGATTAAATGAGGGTAGAGGTTGCATAGGTTGTGTAAACAGAATGGTTAAATAAGGGTAGAGGTTGCATACACTGTGCATGGTGGGGGAGTCTCAGCCGATTTAGAAACTAAAATAAATTCCATCGTAGGTATCAATAAGAAACATGAGCATCAAAAGAAACTCCAAATAAAAAAGGACTAAAAACATCAAACACTTTTTATGTTATCCCACCAAAAAATGATCACGAATGGACCTAAACATTTTCATAATTTCAGAATTTATAGAGAGTTTATAGTTATGAGCTACATCCACCTGCACACCCTCCCCACCCCACTTGGACAGCCCTACCCCCACCCCACTTGGACAACCCAGCCCCCCCCCCCCCACCCCACTTGGACAGCCCTACCCCCACCCCACTTGGACAACCCAGCCCCCCCCCCCACCCCACTTGGACATCCCTACCCCCACCCCACTTGGACAACCCAGCCCCCCCACCCCACTTGGAAATCCCTACCCCACCCCACTTGGACAACCCAGCCCCCCCACTTGGATATCCCTACCCCCACCCCACTTAGACAACCCAGCCCCCCCCCCCCACCCCACTTGGACAACCCTACCCCCACCCCACTTGGACAACCCAGCCCCCCCCCCACCCCACTTGGACAACCCAACCCCCACCCCACTTGGAAAACCCAGCCCCTCCCCCACCCCACCTGGACACCCCTACCCCCCACACCCAACTTGGAAAACCCACCCCCAACCCACCTGGACAACCCTACCGTCATTCCACTAGGACAACCCATCCCCCACACCCTACCTAGACATCCCCTCACCCACCCCACCTACACACCCTCCCCACCCCACTTGGATAACCCTGCCTAGACACCCTCCCCCACCCCACCTGCACACCCTCCCCCACCCTAAACAGCCCTACCCCCACCCCACTTGGACATCCCTACCCCCACCCCACTTGGAAAACCCATCCCCCCCCCCATCTGGACACCCCACCTAGACAGCCCTACCGTCACCCCACTTGGACAACCCATCCCCCCACCCTACCTAGAAATCCCCTCCCCCACACCACCTGCACACCCTCCCCACCCCACTTGGACAACCCTACCTAAACACCCTCCCCCACCCCACCTGCACACCCTCCCCCACCCCAAACAGCCCTAACCCCACCCCATTTGGACAACCCAACCCCCTCCCCCACCCTACCTAGACATCCCCTCCCCCACCCCACCTGCACACCCTCCCCACCCCACTTGGACAACCCTACCTGGACACCCTCTCCCACCCCACCTTCACACCCTCCCCCACCCCAAACAGCCCTACCCGCACCCCCATTTGGACAACCCAGCCCCTACCCCACCCTACCTAGACATCACCTCCCCCACCCCACTTGGATAGACCTCGACATCCTCCCCCACCCCATCTGCACACCCTCCCCCACCCCAAATTGAAACATAAATTCATCCAAATCAAAACATAAAACAAAAATTCATAGATTCATAAATCCAAATCCAAACAGAAAACACAAAATCATAGATTCATAACAAAAAAAAATATAGCACTTACCGACTTACCGATTTGCAGTGTAAAACAAGAAAAGTGTTGATTGAAGAGGATAGAAGGAGTTTCCGAAAGTCGGTAATGAGATATCTTCGGGAGAGACGGTGAGCTAGGGCAGTTGCACATGGACTGGGAATTGGGGGTTCTATGTATTTGGAGTAAAACTTTCCCAACAGTTTTAAAAAACCATTGGAAAAGTTATTCTTTACCAACGGTTTTGTATACCCGTTGGTAAAGGATTTTAAAAATAGAGATTTCCCAATGGTTTGAGGAAATTGTTGGAAAAACTCATCTAATGGGATATTTCCCAACGGTTTCCTTAAACCGTTGGAAAAAATGAACTATGCCAACGACTTTCTCAAACCGTTGGCATGAAACTATAGGTATATAACACCATTCCAGTAGTTGGTTGTAAATAGAACATGCATGGGTAAAACATAAAAAGCATGAAAATCAACCCTATTCACATCCAGTTAACCTCTACACAAGCATACAATCATGGCAGGAAATCAATAGGGGTAATATGGTAAACACACAATACCCCGTTTAAGGGTATTGGTCAAGATTGCATATAATACTCAAAGTCCTTCAACGGAAAGGCACAAACCACCTACCTCGGCATTGTGAGAACGATATAATCCGGTGTCGGCCCTTGGATCAACCTAGAATTCTATAGATCGAGGAAATCCCAACACAATCGATGTCGGTCTAATTGGAGATTTGATAGAGGCTCGGGGTCTCGGAGAAGGATCGCGGCCGTACGGGTTCTCTCGAATGAAGAAAACCTAGAAGAAGAAGGTTCTTGCGATTAGACACGACCCCAGTGCATTTAATGAAAAAAAATAACGTACATGGAGTGTAATTTTGAAGCGAATGTCATGTAATTTCCGTTTCCATACTCCACTTTAGGCAGAATCCGAGTCACCCCCACACGGCCGTGTGCATGGTCGTTACAACGGCCAGCACCCAGCTACCTGTGGTAAACGAGTACATGGACTGTACTCATAAAGTACATGGTGTGTACTTCGAAAATTTCCATAATTTCATCTTTTTCTCAAAAACAACCAGAAAAGGAAAAACATACCTGAAAAGAAGATCCAGGTTCTTACACCTTTAATGTTTTATATTCTAGGCAGATTGTTCCAATGGTGAGGATAGTTTAGAGTTGACAGTTGGTTATTGACTGTATAGATGCACCATACACTAGCAGGTGAGTCCGATCTGAGTACATATAGGGATTGTTCTAAAGATGTTTAGGAAATCCCCATGTTTAATATCTAGATTTTTTTATTTACATTATATTGAACTTTTTTTCCTGTATTGTTTATCAATTTACTTTCAACTTTTCTTGGCATAAATTTGTTGGATTTTAGTTTTTCATTTAGTTTCTAAAATGGTGAACTTGTTTATAAAATGGGAATGTGGCATGTTTTGTTTTGAAAAAGGTAAATGTCTGGTGGTTTCTTCAAAATGTTTAAAACCTGTTTTTATAATTTTATTTCAAACTAGTGTTTGAGGACTATTTCAGGAAAGGAAATTCATGGATTCTATGTTGGTTGCCTACTAATTTGTTATACCCAAACCCTACTTATGCCATTCAGTATTGGTAGACCTGAGATATTTCATAAGTTTAGGTTCTTGGTCTAATTTATCTTGGAGAGGGATGGTATTGTGGATGGCGGTGACCATGAGTTCTCACAGAGAATGTGTTGGTAGCTTTCAATTTGATTTTGTTTTTGTTTCAGCTTTATATCCCTCATTTTTTAGTTCCTATTTTGTTTTGAAGTTTTATCTCGATTAGTTATTTATTTATTTATATTTAGTTATTGTTGGTTATTTTTTCATGCTCATTTTGTTTATTTGATCCAGGTGTTTTGGGAAAAAATTGATCCCACAGTGATTACTTTGATGCACGGCACTAGTTTTCAGCCCGTGGGGATCGGGAAGGCCCTTTGGGCCATGTCACGGACCAGGTCGGGTGTCAGGTTGGATGAAATCCATTCTTGGTTTATGATAGGGAATGTCTTAAAGAAACTGTTAGATGTTTTATGTATATAAAAAGTTCTCAAATAGAAATTAATTATATAGGAAAAGTGAAAATCTTATTGGACATAGTGAAAGGAAAAAAAGGGTCCATCCTCTAATGTACAACTAAAAATTCACTGTATTAAATGTGGGTAAATTGGACGTTATCTAAGTTAATGTCCTAATTCAATATATAAAATGTATTGATAGGCATTGAAAACTTCCAAGGAAAATGAATTCCTATGAAACCTTAACCACAGAAGTGAGTTTGGAAGATACAGTGGAGTGAGGAACACAACTTCCCACTCAAGAAATGTTGAGTGTTGATTTTTATCTTATTCAACCCCTACTTATTTCTATATAATGTTTGCTAAAGACATAAAATTTCTACTCTTATGGATAGATGTTGAATTTTTGATGAAAACTTTTAGTTCCCAAGTATATAATTCCTCTCCAATATATTTTTATAGGGGTTTGTATACTATAAAATCATATTATCATTCCTTTAATCAAATTTGATATAATATTAGACATGGATTGTCCCTATTAACATTATAAATTCTAATATTATAAAATCACATCTAAAATTCTTCCATTATCACATTTAATTCAAGGATGACTATAAACTCCATTTAAAAAAATATTGGGTCATTTAGCACAAATTTTTAAAGAAAAACTCAACATTAGTAATATACCTATTATGAGAGAAAATATGAGTTAACTAGTCAAACTCAGGATATTTAGGATGAAACCTCATCATAAATTAAATCTAAATTCATTGAATCCCATAACTTTTAAGCATTTAAAAATTATAATTAAAAGGATTCAATTTATTTAGGGTAGAGAATGTAATGACTTGATATTTCACTATGTATTTTCCTTAAATAAATATTATTTTAATATATTTTTTACATATAACACTAAACTAAAAATAAATTATGATATATTTAAATAAAATTTCATTTTTATAATATATCTTCAAAATTATCAGGTATAAAAAAATAACCATATTATAAAATTTATGTCGGAAATAAATGGCATCAAGTAGTGGAAGACTCCAATATGAAACTCATTTATCGAAGCTTGGGAAGGTGGTAGATTCACTAGGTTTTACCCTAGAAAAATACAAACTGAACTCAAACAATTATGGTATGAGTGAAATCATATGCGAGATAATTCAACCTTGTGGAAATTTCCATTAGTTCTATTTCAGCACAATCACCACCCTCGACTTCCACCACAGCTTACCATATACATATATCTTATGTTAATATTGTAAAGGGATATGTGACTAGAAATTAGGATAATATAATTCATTAATTATTATTTAATAAATTATTTATCACACGTGTTTTAAAAAAAATAAATTTTTACTTATAAAGAAAAAGTATGTTTATTTACTAATGAATTGACATCATTAACGAGGTCATTTTACTCTTATAAATGTTTGTTCAAAAGAAATAATTTTATGGGCCTTATTTAAGAGAAACTAAATATATTATATATTATTTATATGATTAATATATAATAGCACTGATTTTATTAGTAATTGAAAGGAAATAATAATAAGAATGGTTAATACTTTGAAAAGTTATTTTCCTATAAAAATAGTTTCTCATTATATTTTATAATCATATTTAAAATTAAAAATATATAAATATATAAATAAAAATTGATAAAATAAATTGATTTTTTGTATTTATAATTTCATTATTATTTTAATATGATTTTTTGTGATAAATCTAAAAATATTTATTTTTTTGGTGAATAGTGAAACATGCCATTTTTACAAATAAAATTTCATTTATAACATTATTATATAATAAGAATTTAAATTCATGAAACATTTTTATAATATAAATTTTTTATTTTATAATTGAATTTACAATTTTAAAAATGTTTTTTAATTTTAAAACCCATATTTGACAATTTAGAACTTCAATTATATTTTTTAAAGAATATTCTTTAATACATTATACATTTAGTATTTTAAATTTAATTTTTTTCACTTTTATAAACTTAATATAATAAAATATATTTCAATTTTGGGATCATAATTTCCAAATCATGTAATATGAACCAATCGTTTCCCAATCATAAAGGATAAATTACTATGGTAAAAACTGTTTACCTCGGTAAAAATTAGAAGGGGTAAAAAGGGTTTAACCAAGAGGGAAAGACCAAAAAATGTTTAAAAAATGTGTTTTAATGGATTATTGAGGCCTTTATTGACCTTTTCCCATCACCTATCAATTATTTCCCAATTTTAAAGATATATCCTTAATATTGACTACCCATTATTAAAATATTTTATGTATTTATGAAAATATCATCCCTTTTCACTTATAAAAAGTGCACTCCTCTCCTCACTTCCCCTCATACCAAAACCCATTTAGACCAAGAAAATATATACCAAAACCTAACCTAAAAATTATATCCATCTTTATTAGGTTATAGTCTTCTCAAAATACTATATAAAAATGGACTAACCCTCTTTACAAAGTAGATAATCCAAGAAATGAGGTATAAATTTCTAAATGATCCTTTCTCATTTGTATTTCTTCATGTGCACTTCCTCTACCTAAATTTACAATAAAACTTCTTAAAATTATAAAATATGTATCAATATTATACTAATATGTTATTATATTATGTTACAATCATTAACCTCTTTTCCATCTTCTATTAAGAAAAACAAAAATGACATTCGTGCATTGTGTGGGATATCACCTCCATGATGCAACATGTTTTGTTTTCATTCACCAAATTAAAAGGATGGTAATAATAATGAATTTCATATATAATTATAATATTTATGACAAATTTTATATTCTTAAATTATAAACCATATTAACCTTTTCCCCATTCTATGGAAAATGAAATCAATATCGATGTGTATGTGCAGACTACTACCTCCATGGAATGATTGATTTATGTTTTTATTTATATCACCTACTTATGTGGATGGTCATTAGAATGAGTTTAATGGATAAATATAATATTTAGGAAATTATTAATGTTCTAGAGAAAAAATTGGACAACCTATCAATAATATTAGCAATAAACAACAGTGGCAAATTTAGCCATCCAAAAGAGAGTTTTAAGACACAAAAATGATATCTTCATACGATGAAATAAATTAATATAGGTTTTATTATTCTTAAAATTATTTATAATTATAATATATAACACTATTAAAAACAAAAGAAGATTATTAATATTCTGTTATAATTATATTACAACTAAAACCCTTCATAATCATCCATTAATTATGGTATGTTCTTGTTTAGTTGGTTTAACCACCTACTTGAACAATGATATAAATTTATATCATGGATGACCATTGGAATTTAATTTCTTATAATATATGATATAAATAAGTAAAAAATTGGAATTATTATATAAAAAGTTAACCCATAATTTAAGAAAACACACTTTGATCACTAAGAATAATTGAAACATGCTCATCGCCAAATTTATCTTTAAGGATCGTAACAAAAAATACCATATAATGAAATTATCACAATATAAATAATGATAAAACATAAATTTTAGTACCTTGTGTGATATGGTAATGATTAAATTTCTAAGAATAATGAATAACAACATAGCTAATACAGACTAGTTTTAAACGATCAAGATTACTCACACCCGATATCAAAAATAGATAACAACTAAGTAATATAAATGTAGAGAATAATTATAAGTGAAATTTATAAAAGTTTATATACATGAAAAATGTTATGAATTATTTGATTATTATGGTTAGTTTTTTTTGTACAGGAGTTTAGAGTACATTTCAACTAAGGATGAATAGAGGTAGGGGTTCTTTGTCTCAAATTTATTTTCTTGAGACTTATTTCTTAATATTCACCATAATAAATTTAATATCATATGATTACTAAATAATTTATGTATTTTAAAATATTCATGGTTTTTGAAGAATGATTTCATTTACTTTCTTTAAATTTCCTTCATTTCAAAAGATACCAATGTTAAAATGGGTTTTGATCAAAATTTTACTCAACCGTAAGGGTTTCAATTTCCAATCATATTTTAAAAATAAAGATTTTTTAAGAAAGATGATATATCTATGAAATTTTTATTTTTTAAAGAAACCCTCGTCATTTTAATTATAAATTCATATCATTTTATATATCCACTCAAAATATCATTTCCAATTGACTTATATATTACCTGAAGTGTTTATTATAAGTGAAACAGACCCCATATCTTCTTCTCAGTTGGAAACCTTTATTTTTTCATAAAAATATTCATTGGATTAATTTTCATGTTTCATTATATATTCTTAAATAATTTATTAAGTTATTTTTCTACTAATTTAACTTCTTTTAAAAGTTTTAAACAATATTTAATGTTGTTGGTATGGTTTGTTTTCATCAAAATGTGAAAATATTATCTTTTTAATGTTTATGTGTGAGCACATTATTCCTCTACATTTATAATTTTATATGAATATTTATCTATAAGTTTTCATGTTTTCAAAAAGAAATTATTTTTCTCCTAGATTTATAAAATATTTTCTTTAAAGTTAATTCAAAATATCAATAATATTTCTTATTTCCAAAGTGTTTTTTCTAAAAATTAAAAAAAGTGTTTTTCATCTAAGGAGCTATTATTTGAAATATATTATACTTGATCAAGTAAATTATTTAAATGATATCATCCACCTTATTTATCTATATGGATTATATAATTTCCTTATATTTTAGAGTAATTATTCATTATTTCCTTTGTCTTGCCTAATCATCCAATATTTATAATCCTATCTTTTCACCAAATTATTTTCCTTTGTGAATGCCCTATTTTATATTAATTTGACTGAATAGTGTTCATATAGATTTCATTATTCTATTTATTGAGGAAATTATTTTATTAAACATATACCCTTTATCTATATAGTGTAAATTAAATATCCTTTATTATCTTTATTGAATATTATTTACCTAGAAAGTTACTTTTATCATTGGATACCCATTTTTTAATGGGTTTATCAAGTATTATTTATAGAATTATTAATTATTTACTTATGTAAATACATTTAAAAAGGATATAAAACCCATTTTATTTCCATGGGTTCTTTATAATGTGTTGAATAAAACTAATTTTATTTACATGGGTTCTTTATGCTATAAAAGTTAATTATTTTCATTTTAAAGTTTTATAAAACCCATTTTTTATGTGATAAGTGAATTATTTTAAAGAGTAACTAATAATGTGGATGAATGATGGGTGGGTTCATTTATCTCCCCCTAATGAATTGGTTAAAATTTTGTATCTCATGAGATAAGTATTCATGAGTACATTTTAGTTTCTCATAAGCATGGGTACTGATAGAATGTCTCATGAAAGTAATGGTTCCATCTACTAATTTTTGTGCTATATTTTAAATATGTTACACAATTTTATTAATGTTCTCATTACAATGTTATTTTCTCATGAATCATGTTTATCAACTCATGTTTTTACACACTTTTGATTCATGTATTGTATTAATCCAATCTGTATTCCATGATTTATGATCAATACTTTGTTATGAATGATTTTTTATATGTCACGATTATACCCATATGCTCATATTGTGCTCAATTATGATATTTGATTTTTAATGCTCATGTTTAACCTTACTGAGCATCCAAGATCACCCCTTTATTATTTTTTTATTTACCCAGGTTATGAAGATAGAAAAATTATGAAATGTATAAAAGAGTTTTTTATATGGAGAATATTTGCGAGATGTTGAAGACTCGTTATGGATTGAGTTGTAACACCCAAACCCAAATCACTAAATCTAAGAAAGAGATAAACATGGACTTATGTGTTATTCCCCATACATAAGTGGTTTTTAACTAGAGATGAGGTTCTAAATGTTTTCATTGAGTATATTATACCCTCAATATCAATAAAGACAAGTATAAATAATAATTATACAGTGTAATAATAAGAAATTTTATATCAATGGAATGGAAAGTATCACAAATCATATAGAATAATAAAACAATGACCCCCAAAGTGGTAGTTTAGACAAGACTATGAGAAATATAGGAAAGTAAATAAAATACTACAACATCACCTCAGAGTCTATCCTAGTAATGTCTTCAATCACAAGGCTCCATCACCTACCCCCTATTGTTGGGACCTTTCCCTTTACTGTATACTTGATCATGAAGTCTTTATGTGCATCAAGATAACCATCCAAGGTGTGGGTATAAACCCAGTAGGATACTACCAATGTGTCCTTAATATAAGTGTGAATGCATAATATTTCATATGATGATAATAGATAAATTCACATGAAAAAAACATACAATCATGTACCGAGTGATCATATGCTGACCAAGATACCATAAAACCCCGACCATACCTACTTCAACTTGATACTGATAAGGATTTCAAGGTCTATCACATTATTTCACAAGACATACCACAAGTCCATGCGTTGGTTGGAACCCTCACATATCAGTCCTGAACCCAAGTTCCAACTTTAAGGAAACCCCACATAACCCACCCTGATAGTGGTCTTTATCAAGAACACCACATGATCTACCATGAGGGGGGTCATTATCCTCTGATGATGGTATGTCCCACCTAAAATGTTTAATGTAATTTGATAACACATAACCCCTACATGGAATTTTCCCACTTCATTCTATAGCTGATGGATTCTCAATTACCATGCATGGTCTACTCCTACATTTTCAACATTTCCATTATCCAACCCATACAATGAAATGATCCATAGTCAATATCCATCACCATGCCATCATTATCCCTCAACAAGGGGCCATCTAATTGAAACTAGGAAACCTAATCATCTTGATACTTGAAGCAAGGTTCCATGGGCTATGAAATACTAAAAGGAATATATATCATAGAAAGTGACAATAAGGAATATCAAGAGCAGTTCTCAAGGTTATACACACAAAATATATAATCACATATCAAGAAAGAATCTCAATATTATTAAAAAATCATGATAACATCATATACAAGTCACTATATGGTAAGGAACTTCCTACCTTAAGTGTTCCATCATCAATTTATAGGTTCTTCAAGATATCCATCTCCCAAACCACGTTCTCACACCAATCATAAAACTTACACACCAAGAAATCCAAGAATCAGTTCCAATACCGAATGACAAGGGTTCTTGAGTAATATAGAGAAGAAGAAAAATCCAAGGGTAGAATCAATACTTACCAAAAATTTAATTGCCTTCAACAGTAATCTGTGAGTCCAATTAAAGGAAGAATAACTTTTTAACTCATGTAAAACAAAAAAAAAAGAGATTCAAGGATCCTAAAAATTTGAAACAAATATTAGAACCTCATTACATGATTTTCAAACAAGTAATAGATGAAATTTAACTAAATTATGAATGAATAACTAAAAGGAGTCCCCCAAAACACTCAAAACTAGAAGCACCAACAAATTCAGATGAATCAAGTACTTAGATCAACCAAAGACAAGGTAGGATCGAGCTAAATAAAAAATAAATTTGATCTCAAAAGAAGGATACAACACTAGACATCCTTATATCAATTTGTTCCCAAAAATCATCAATAAATGATAGGGGATAAGAATAAAGAGGTTTAATAGAGATAAAACTTGCGAAAAGGGTTTTAATCTCTCCCTCGTAATGATCAAATATGGTTTGGAGATCAAGCACACTACATTTATGGATATTTGTATAGAAAGAAGTGTAATGTCCCAAACATGGATTCTAATCAACAGTTCCCCAAGCCCAGTTTTCCACATGGACTCAAAAGTATCTCCCCAAATTCCATAGGTTTCCAACTAGTAGTGAAGTCCAAGGTGTGTCAGTGGGAAGAATATTACCTCATCACTAGAGTTGAACACAGCAGAAATATAATTACATAAAAATAGCGAAATTAGTAATAACAATTAGAAAATAGATAAACAGATGGAATAGATAATGATATCAAACAGAAGCTCATATACGATGATGATGATGATGATGACGATGATACATGTAATATGTCTCTACAAAATTTACAAAATAGGTATACATGGAATCAGTAAAATATATGGAACAAAAGTTCAAAAAGACCAAAAACTATCCAGCTAGGATCACAAGATTCAACTCGGTCCCATATTCCCCTAATCCTATGTAGTAATCAAGAACTTGTAGTGGGTAACTTTCCCTTATCTATACCCACAATCATATAACTTATTTGGGTACCTAGGGCAGCCTAAATGGGAGTGAGAATAAATCCTAATAAGAAACCACCCAAGGGCAAGTGTCATCCAGTCAATGAATATATATATATATATAACAATAACAGTTTGTAGGAAGTAATAGAATATGAAAGGAATTACTAAAAGTAAAATTCCTATAAATTAAAAGTCTCATTTAATAACAATTTCATTTTATCAATTTTATTTACAACTAATTCTCTGAGTTAATAGTCAGGATTGTGTCATTTATATCAAGTTAATTTAATTAAATTTTCATATTTAATTAATAAGTCTTGGGACCTGGAACATAGCCCAGTGTCCCCCATAGTAATATGTTCAAAGGATGCCTAAACAGGACATCCATAAGGTATAACACAAATACCGAATAAAAACTTTTTCTTTGGCTTGTCATAAGAATCATATAAACCATTCCAATATTTATTCAATTCAGAACATATGCCCCTCCTTATAATTCCTAATTTGTAATCCAGGTATTGCTCTAGGTATAATATAAACCAAAACCCTACAATCCCATCCATGATAATCCTCACAATAACCCATGTATATCTCTAGGTGTGGTATAATATCATAGCCACTCGAGTCCATCCTTGGTGGTCCACTAAGGGAACCCAAGTATCACCCATGGCATATATGATCAACTTCTCTTTGATTCCATCATATTTTTACTCTATTTTGATTCATGTCTTATATTAATCCAAGCGTTATTCTATGATTTATGACCAATAAATTGTTGTGAATGAGTTTCTTATATATCATGATTATACCCATATGATCATATTGTGATCAATTATGATGTTTAATTGTTAACACTCATGTTTACCCTTATCAAGAATCTGAGCTCACCCTTTTATTATGTTTCCATTTACCCAATTTATGAAGATTGGAAAAGAATGAAATTTATAATAGATTTTATTATATAGAGAATTTTTGGGAGATTTTGAAGACCCGTTATAGATTGAGTTGTAACACCCCAAACCAAATCACTGAATCTGAGCCAGATTTTCACATGGACTTATGTTCTCTTCCCTATACACAAGAGGTTTTCGACTAGTGATGAGGTTCTAAATGTTTTCATTGAGGATACTATACCCTCAATATCAATAAATACAAGTATAAATAATAATTACATAGTGTAATAATAAGAAATGTTATAATAATGGAATAGAAAGTATCACAAATCATATGGAATAATAAACCAATGACCCCCAAAGTGGTTGGTCAAACAATAGTATAAGCAATATAGGAAATTAAATAAAATACTACAGCATAACTTCTGAGTCTATCCTGGTACTATCTCCAATCACCATGCTCCATCACCTAGCTCCCTATTGCTGAGACCTTTCCCTTTCATGTATCCTTGATCATGAAGTCATCATGTGCATCAAGATGACCATCCAAGGTGTGGGTATAAACCCTGTAGGATACCACCAATGTGTCTTTAATACAAGTTAACATGCATAATATTTTCTATCATGATAATAGATAAATTCACATCCCAAATACATAAAATCATGTACCAAGTGCTCGTACGCTGACCAAGCTTCCATAAACCACCAACCATACCTGCTTTGACTTGATGCTGGCAAGGATGTCAAGGTCTATCACATTATGTCACAAGACATATGACAAGTCGATGCGTCGGTTTTCACCCTCACCTATCAGTCCTAAAACCTAGTTCCACCTTTAAGGAAACCCCACATGACCCACCCTGATAGTGGTCCTTATCAGGAACACCATATGCTCAACCCTGAGGGGGTCATTATCCACTGATGATGGTAAGTCGCACCTAAAATGTTTAATGTAATTTCACAATGCATCACCCCAACATGGAATTTTTACAATTCATTCAATATCTTATTGATTCTTAATTCCCATGCATGATATACTCCCACATTAGCAACATTTCCATGATCCAACCCATACCAAGAAACGATCCATAGTCTATAGCCATCACCATGTCATCATTTTCCCTCTACAAGGGGACATCTAATTGAAACTGAGAAACCTAATCATATTGAAACTTGAAGTAAGTTTCCATGGGATATTCAATACTAAAATAAATATATATCATAGAAAGTGACAATAAGGAATATCAAGAGTAGTTCTCAAGGTTCTACTGACAAAATATATGATCAAATATCAAGAAAGAGTCTCAAGATTATTAATAAATCTTGAGAATATCATATACAAGGCCTTATATGGTAAGAAGCTTCCTACCTTAAGCGTGTCATCATAAATTTCTAGGTTCATCCAAAGTGTCATCTCCTAAACCACATTATCACACCAATCATAAAACTTACACACCAAGAACTCCTAGAATCAGTTCCAATATAACATGACAAGGGTTCTTGAGTAAGGTAGAAATGAATAAAAAAACAAGGGTAGAATCAATACTTACCAAAATTTAATTTCCTTAAACGGTAATATTTGATTCCAATTGAAGGAAGAATAACTTTTTAACACATGGAAAACAACAAGAAAAGAGATTCAAGGCTCCTACAAATCTGAATCCATGATAAAAACCTCATTACATCATTGTTAAATAAGTAACAGAATAAATGTGGTGAAATTATGAATGATTAACTGAAAGGAGTCGACCAAAACACTCAAACCTAGAAGCACCAACAAATTAAGATGAATCAAGTCCTTAGATAGAAAAAAGAGAAGGTAGGATCAATTGAAATAAAAAAGAAATTTGATCTCAAAAGAAGGATACAAAACTACCCATCCTTGAATCAAATTGTTCCTAGAAATCATAAATCAATGAAAGTGGAGAAGAATAAAGTTTTTTAATAGAGATTAAACTTCTAAAAAGGTTTTTAATCTCTCCCCCATAATGATCAAATATTATTGGGAGACCAAGAACACTACATTTATGGAGATATGAAGAGGAAGGAGTGTAATGTCTCATATGTGGATTCCACATAATAGTGATCCAAACCCAATTTTCCACATGGATTAAAGTGCATCTCCCCAAATTCCATGGGTTTCCAACTAGCAGTGAAGTTTATGGTGTGTTAGTGGGAAGAATATTCCCTCCTCACTAGAGTTGAACACAGTGGAAATACAATGACATAAAAGTATAAAATGTAGTAATAACAATCAGAAAATAGATAAATAGAATGAATAGATAATGATATCAAAGGAAGATAATATAAAATGATGATGATGGTGATGATGATACATTTAATATGTCTCTACAAAACATCCAAAACAGGTATACATGGCATCAATAAAATACATGGAACAAAAGTACCAAAAGATCAAAAACTATCTAACTAGAATCACAAGCCTGAACTTGGTCCCATATTCCCTCAATCCTAAGTAGCAATAAAGAACCTATAGTAGAGAAATTTCCCTAATACATACCCACAATCATATAACCTTTTCAGGTACCCAAGGTAGCCCGAATGGGTATGAGACTAAATCTAAGTAGGCAACCGCCCAAGGCCAAGTTCCATACAGTCAGTGAATATATATATAACAATACAAATTTGTAGAAAGTAATGGAATATAAAAGTAAGTACTAAAAGTAATAATACTATAAAGTCTAGGTTATCATTTAATAACCATTTTATTTTATCAATTTCATTTAGAAGTAAGTATCAGAGTTAACAGTGAGGAATATTTCATTTATATCATGTTCATTTAATTAAACTGCTTCATTTAATTAATAAGTCTCAGAACCTAGCACGTAGCCCAGCGTCCCTTGTAGTAATATGTTAAAAGGATTACTAAATAGGACATTCATACAGTGTAATAAAAAGACCAAATCTAAGCTTGTGATTTGGATTGGAATAATTATCATATAAACCATTCCATTATTTATTCAATTCAGAACCTAAGCCCCTCCTTGGCATTACAATTTAGATTCAGGTTATCGATATAGTTAAAATATAAACCCACACCATACAATCCCATCCATTCTGATCCTCAAAATAACCCAGGTATCTCTTTAGTTGTGGTATAATATCATAGCCACTTGAGTCTGTCCTTAGCGGTCCACTAAGGTAACCCAAGTATCACCCATGGAATATATGATCAACTGACCTCTAAGTCCATCCTTGGAAATATATAAGGTTTCCAAGTATCACACGACATGTAATATTCATACCCCATGAGTCCATCCTTTCTAGTCCATATCAAGAGTCTAGGTGTCACTCAAGTATAAATAAGGTAGAATCTAGATAAGTTTGTCCATGGTGTTCGTATATGAACCCACATGACACCCAAGTCATAAATGCATTCCATAAATACAATTTAATTGATTTAAATTAAATAATTACATTTAAACATGTTAATTTCATCACCAAGAACATTAAAATTAAATCTCACCTCATAAGGTGACTCAAAGAATTGTCCAAGCTTAGAAGGATTGCCTCAATCTAACTCACATAGGAATTTATTTATAAAGTAAACTCAAGCATGACATGGTATTACATGTTTAAAGATAAGTTAATGGTTATCCATACCTTCCCATTAATCATCTATATTACCAATTCAATTATATATCAATTAAATTAAAATTGACAATTCAAAATTAAATATCCCATAACAAGGGGTAAAGGGAACACCTCAAAGGTATCCAAAATTCAATATCCATTCATGGTGGTCCATTCAACTAAAAAACTCACCCAAATGGGTGGTTTCAAATCATGGTCCTCTACCAATAGTCATTCATTGATGAGCCTCTTTAATTACATAGGACATGCCAATAAATTTAATTGAAGGATTTAAATTCATTTCAAGGGCGTCGCTCTGAGAATTGGGTGGGCAGAACAACAAAATATATAAACACTTCAACTTTAAATAAGAGGCATGAGACAAAATACCATAGGTTAATGGTGGATATATCATCTATTATCAACTATGTATTTGACTCATATTTGGATATAATTAAAGAACTGGGGAAGAACCTATAAATATGAAAAAATATCTTGCATCTAAATAGAATAGATGATACCAAACCAAACAAGGAATGACACAAAAGGAATTGAGATCTTACCAGCATAGATCCAAAAAGATGGATGGATCATGATTCCAAGATCAGATGAATAAGATCTATCAATTCCTAGAATATTCACTAAAGAGTTCTCTCCAAAGGTGAGTTTTCTATGCGGGAGGAGAAATGAGAGAATTTGGTTATAAATTTATTTAATTAAGGTTAAATTGGAAAATTCACTAAAATCCTTGGGTTTTATGGTTGGTCACATGGTTTTCCAAATCCTGCACCAACCATGCACCCTTTACTGTAGGAAGGGGTACACCACATGGTTTGTCACACAGTTTGACTAACTGTGCACAAATCGTGTCTCATTCCACTATAAAAATTAAAGACATGGTTGCATAGTCATGCTCCCCATTTCTCATGGTTTATCTAACCATGCAACCTGTAGCCTCCTACTATTCATCTTATCACGGTTAAAAGTAATCATGCGGCCTACCCAACATAGTTTCTACTAACTGTACACCAATACATTTTCACCAAAAGGTTAGGTTTCGGGCTCCAAACTAGCCCCAGAAACCCCCATCAATTCCATGACCTCAATGAGAATTCAAATTGGGACATAATTAAGCATTTAAACTTATAATTATTGGAAATTAATGGATACTTTCCTTAAAGAAAAACTATGTTCTTACAAACTTTCCCCCCTAAATTAATTTGTCTTTGAATTTTCCTCTCAACGATGGTCAAGAATGTTGTAGAATAACTCTATCCACTACGATCATACATTGGCCTCCCACTCCCAAATATCGTCATGTACTCACCATGATGCCATAGCACCTGTAATGAAGGAACTAACCGGCCTCATATAACCTTATTTCTATGATCCAAAATATGAATAGGATGCTTCTAAAAGGGTGAATCTACTTGTAACTCAACATCCTCAGGATGAAATGCATGATACGGGTCTGAATGACAGTGGCGTAACTGAGATACATGGAATAAATCATGTCTGGATCATCACCTCTAAGGTAACTATAGTTGATAGGCTACTAACCCAACTCTCTCTAAAATCTCAAACGATCGAACATACCACAGTGAAATATTAACCTCTCTTCTGATCCTCCTCTTTCTCATCCTCGATGAGACACGTAAAAGACTTTATCCCCATCCTTAAACTTTAGACTTCATATACAGTGATAGGTGTATGGTTTATGTCAAGACTATGTAGTACCCATCCATTTCAAAATCAACTTCACCTGCTTTGTGGTCTCCTAAACATGATGAATTCCTAGAATAGCTACCTATCCTACCTCTAACCAACACAGGGGTGATCAACAGGGGATACTGTAAAAATCATCAAAAGGATCCATCTGAATATTATTCACAAAGCTATTGTTGTAGAAGAATTAAACCAGGGGTATATGACTCTCCCTAGAGCCCCAAAAATCTAAGACTCATGCTCGCAGCATGTCCTCAAGAACCTGTATAGTATTCTCCAAACTAGCCATTAGTCTAGGGGTGGTATGATGTGATCATAAGCACCTGTGTACCTAAATCCCTCTAAAACCCTTTCCCAAATCGTGAAATAAACCGTTCATCCCTATATGAAATGATAGTATCTGGAACCCCATGAATTCATACTATCTCATGGATATACAAGCTTCCAAGCTCATCCACACTAAATTTTTCCTTGATTGGTAGGAAATATGTAACCATAATGAGACTGTAAAAGAACAATCCATTCGACATCATTAACTCGATGTGACCTTGGTAAACCTGTCATGAAATATATCGTGACATCATTACATTTCCACTCAAAAATGGGTATCTACTATAAAAGTTCAGATGGTCACTGATGTTATTCCTTCACTTGTTGATGGGTGGAAAATTTCATGACAAAACCAACTACATCTCTTTTTCATACCCATCCACCAATATTGGAGATGTAAATTCTAATAAATTTTGGTGATGTAGCGATATACTACCCAAGATGAATCATAAAAGTCTCACATCATCTCCTCATGTATGTTTGCTGAAACCCATATGCGTCCATGTACTCACATAATTTCATCCTCACCTAAATTCCAAAAAGGATGAGGGTACCACCTACCACACCCTCTCATCGGACTAGTCCCCTAGAGTTTGATAGATTCCTCATCCAAACTCTATCCATAATGGTAGAGTTAATATCTATATATGACAGATAAATCTTCCACTAACTATCCCACACCTCCAAGTGCATCTCAAAGAATCAGTCCATAAGCTACCACTCACTACAGGCCTACTGAAATACCTATATCTGAGTCCTCCTGATCATTGCATCGGTTATAGAATTTCCCTTCCCAAGTGTGTAGGAAAGGTCTAAGTAGAAAGACTATAGGTATTCAACCCACCTCCATTACCTCATATTCAGATCATATGTGTAAATTTGTACTTGAGGATTTTTTTATCTGTGTACACTACAAAAAATGCTCCAAGTAAGTAATGTCTCCAACATCGCAATTCATGAATAAAATCATCTAACTCAAGGTCATGAGTTGGGTAATTCCACTCATGTGGCCTCAAATGCTGATAGCCATATGCCACAAACCTATCCCCCCTGCATAAGAACTTATCCTATCTTGATACCTAATGAATCATAGTAAATAGTTTAACTCCTGCTTGGATATTGAAAAATCAGTATCGAGGTTGAAGTCAATATCTCTTTTAGCTCCTAAAATACCATCTCATAAGAATATTACCATAAAAACTTCACACCTTTCCTAGTCAAGCCCATAAACTGTGCTTCTAAGCATGAGAAGTTCTATATGAAATGCCTATAGTTACCAGACAAATCCAAGAAACTTCATACATCAAATATTTTCATGGGCTGCTCCCAGGAAACTACTGCTCACACATTCTCTGGGTCAACTGATACTTCTATCTCTGAGATGATATGGCCTAGGAAGTGAATTTGATCCATATAAAAGTGGGACTTTGTGAGATTAACATATAACTGATTCTATCTCAATGTATTCAACATAATCCCAAGATTTTATTCATGGTCATGTTGATTGTGATAATAAACCAAGTTATCATCCACAAAAACCACCACAAAGGAATCCAGATAAGGAATGAAGACTCAGTTCATCAGCGCCATGAAGACCACAGGCACGTTTGTGTGACCAAACGACATAAGAAAATATTCATATAGACTGTAGCTATTAAAAAAGGTTGTGTGAGGTATGTTTTATGTTTTAACATGAACCTAATGATAACCATATCTAAAATAAATCTTTGATAATTCCTAATCTCCTTGAAGATGATCAAAGAGATCATATGTATGCGTTAGAGGATAGTGATTATAAACCATCATTTGGTTTAATTTTTAGTAATCCACACATAGACTAAGATTTTCATCAGCCGTTATTTGTAAAAAGGATTAGTGAACCCCATGAAGAAGTAATGGTTTAGATAAACCCATTTTTCTATAAATCCTCTAGCTATATATTGAGCTCCAACATCTCAGTATTAGCCATCCTATAAGGAGGAATGGATTGGAGTATATCCCCTAGAACTAGCTCAATAGAAAACTCTACCTCTCTCACTAGAGGTAATCCTAAGAAGTAATCTAAGAAAATGTCCCTGAAATGATCAACCACTAGAGGGAAATATGTCTAATGTGTTCCCTTATCATCTAGATATAAACTCACAACCTGGGTTTTCATCCCTCATATCCCACAATGCTCGAGTCTTTCTTGACTTGACTGGACATCCTAATCACCCTTTTGAATAAACATTCTACCCTCTAGTGATGTGAAGGTCACCCTGAAGTGATATAAATAAATGAAATCATGAAATGGAACCAACCATTCCATCATGACAATGATGTAAAAACCTGTCATCTTGAGGAAAAAGAGATCCCATATTAAGTGACACCCACCAATTTCAAGGGTCACTCCCTACACTGACCTACCTCCTCCATTATAATCCCCAACATAGTTTCAAGTGTCATACTTCCATGAGAACACTAAACATCAATCACAAGGCTCTCCACAAAGGGAATAAATATAATTCTATGAGAATCACCTGAATCAAAAATAGAGTATGCTAAAGTAGATTCTACTATAATAGTACCTCTCACTATAGATGGTCTAGTATCATACTCCTCAAATATCAATTTCATTTCATATATTTGACCTAATACTAGGCCTTATGATACTTCCTAGATACCTTGAGTAGATATTTTCTTCTTTCACTGCAAAATCGAGGTCTGATTCCATGGCCAGGACCACTGCCTCAACTTGATCGGTCAGTTGTACTCCAACTCCCTTCTTGATGAGAATTTTCTAACCTGGCTCCTACATGTGGAGTCAGTGTATAACCTCTCTCACTAGCTATTAGAGGAAAATCTCTACAAAAGTGATATATATGTCCCATCTTGCAAAAATATCTGTACTAAAATGGGTCCCTCATACATTTTGGATTTTTATTTCCTGGATTACCACACCGGTATCACCTAACCTAGCTACTTGAGTATGCACTCTAGCTACTAATGTCATTGTGTAGAAGGTACAGATGTTTATTTTTACTAATGGTTGATCCATTACTAGATCTAGAATCCAAACCACCCTGGATTTCACCCCTAGCCTCTCATAGGTTATGCACTATCATAAGTACCTAATAAACTATTCCATAAATGGTAGTCATTCGAAATACATTAACTTGGGATAAGATGTTGTACCTGAGACTATCCTTGAATATATTGGCTTTAGATAACTCATCACCCATCATAATAGTTGTGAAGCACTGAATTATAGTAAAACAGGTCAAATAATCCATAACTGATAGTGTTCCTTTCTCCAGGTGCATGAACTATCAAGATCTATCAGCCCTCAACATCTCAGGATAGAAGTAATCATATAAGGCCATATGAAAATCACTATAATCCATCTCATGATGGTGTTTATTCTAAGTTATGTAATCCCACTATCTCTTGGAAAATCATGTATCATATACGTAGCAATTTTTACCCATCTCTTAGGAGGAATATCTAGATTTTCAAAAATAGATATTACGGCCTATAACCATGACTTTGCATCTTATAGTCTTCCATCCCTCAAAAACATGGTCATATGCTGCTACTGGAACTCACGTGTCAACTCTACCATAGTCGGGGAACATCACGATGCTCCCTAAAAGGTCTGCATAAATTTCATAAAACCCTTATGGAACCATGCCTCAACACCTATGTTTGGTACATATACTAGTGCCATAGATAGAACTAATGGAATATAACTGGAGTTTTTCATGGTGGAATACCTCTACAATGCCAAACACACACCTCATTTCAAGATCAATATCAAAGTTTTCAGCTCAAAAGCATATTTATTTAGGATAAGTACAAGCCTTCCTATATAAGAACACACCTATATGAATTATCTATGAGTCAGATCTAGGAATTTTATAGATCATACATAATCAAGATATAATACCTACTACTCACTACTAAGGTTGGATCTGGGTCAAGTTCTCTGCGATAAGAAATTCAGTTTCCATTTCATTTTCACTTGAATTCATATATTCATTTGAATTTTAATTTATACTCATTTAACATTTATATCACACTTAATTCCAAATTTTTAACCAATGGTTCACCAAATTGTGATCTATAAGGGCCCATACACCTCATGAATCAAAATATGGAGCCCATATAATCCACACAATAACATGTTCTAGAATACCTATCACAACAGTAGGTATATCTATCATGAAACCTATCACAATAGCATGTAATAAGTAATGCATCCTAAATGGAATAGAATAATGCATGGCATGTAATTCCTATAAAGTTCCTAAAATGGTGCATGAGATGGAATTCCCTCATCTCATTGGGTTGCAAAAAAAAATATCCCACAATAATATCAATAATATCATCACAATTCATGTGAATCACCCGATGGTGGAATCAAATCAGCTATAATAGTCAATATTCAAATAATATTAATTTAATTCGAGGCAATTTGGCATTTTTCTATACACAGGTTAGCTACGCCCAAGCATAGATCATTAAAAAATTCTTATTCCTTCCAGTCCATTTATATTGTCTTGAAATAGTAAACCAAACCAGAAAAGAACCCTTTGATACTAGTTTGTAACATCCCAGACCCAGATGCCTCTCAATAGTTCCCCCAAGGCCGATTGGAAACATGGCCTCAAGCGCATCTCCCGAAATGCTAGAGGCTATCGACTAGAAATGAGAGCCTAGGTGTGTCTATGGGGAGACTATTACCTCCTCACCAGAGTGGAATACAGTAAAAATAAATCGACATACAAGTAGAAGAAGCAGCAATAACAATCAAATAATATATAAATAGAAGTAATAGATAACAATATCAAAAGGAAAATCATGTACAATGATAATGATGATTCATGTCATATGTATCTAAAAAATAGACAAAACAAGTATACATGGAATCATTAAAATATATAGAACAATTGTACAAAAATTCTAAAGAATATCTATCTAGAATCATGAGCCTTAGCTCAGTCCCATGATCCCCTACTCCTAAGAAGCGATCGAGAACCATTAGTAGGGAACTTTTCTTTATCCATAACTACAATAATATAGTCTATTCGGGTACCCAAGGTGACCCAAATAGGGTGTGATACTAAATACTAGTAGCTAACCACCCAAGTTCATGTTCCATCCAGTCAGTGAATATATATATATATATATATATATATATAACAACAACAGTGTGCAAGAAATAATAGAATATTCAAGGAAGTACTAAAATTAATCATCCTATAAAGGTTGGGTTCTCATTTAATAACCATTTCATTTTATCAATTTCATTTAGAAGTAAGTATTTTAGTTAACAGTCAGGCTTGTGTCATTTATATCAAGTCCGTTTAATTAATCATTCCCATTTAATTAATAGGTCTTAGAACCTGGTGTGTAGCCAAATTTCCTCGGTAGTAATATGTTCAAAGGATTCCTAAACATTCCATCCATAAGGTGTAAGACAAAGACCAGATCTAATCCTGTGCTTTGGATTAGTAGACACTTCATATTAACCATTCCATTCTTTATTCAATTTAGAACCAAATTTCATCCTTGAAATTCCTATTTGGAATCCATGTATCTCTCCAGGTATAATATAAACCAACACCTTATAATCCTTTCCATAGTGATCCTCACAAGAACCCGGGTATAGCTCTAGGTGTGGTATAACATCATATCCACTCGAGTCAGTCCTTGGTGGTCCAATAAGGAAACCCAAGTATCACCCATGGCATATATGATCAACTTCCCTCTGAGTCCATCCATGTAAATACATAAGGATTCCAAGTATCACTAATAATTTAATAGTAATCCTCCATGAGTTTTTCCTTGGCATCCCATATCAGGAGTCCAAGTGTCACCGTGGAATAAATAATGTAGAATCTAGATGAGTTCATATATGGAGTTTGTATATGAAATTATGTGTCACCCAAGGAATAAAAGCATTCAATCAATACCATTTAATTAATTTCATTTAATTATTTCCATATAAACATTTCAAGGTCATCACCAAGAACATTTCAATTCAATATCACCACATAAGGTGACTCAAAGCATTGTCTAAGATTAGAAGGCTTTCCTCAAACTAACTCAGTTGGGAATTTCTTTATAAAGGAAAATCAATATTATCAAGCTATTGTATGGCCAAATATAAGGGAATGATAATAAATCCCTTCCCATTAATCATATACATTTCTAATTCAATTATATCTCAATTAAATTATTATTGAAAATTAAAAAATAAAAATCCCATGACAAGGGGTAAAGGGCACACCTCAAAGGTATCCAAAATTCAATAGCCACTCACAGTGGTCCATTCAACTAAACAAATCACCCAAAGGGGTGGTTTGAAATCAAGTTCCTAAACCTATAATCATTCATTGATGGGCCTCTTTAATTACCTAGGCCATTCCTATCAATTAAATTAAAGGATTTAAATTCATTTCAAGGGTGTCGTTTTGAGAATTGGTCTTGTAGAACAACATCATGTATAAACACTTCAACTTTAAAATGAAAGGCACAAGATCAGCTACTGTAGGTTTGTGGTGAATAGTGTAACTTCCTAGAATTATATCAATGTAAATTACCCTATTATAATTATTCCATATAGTATAAATCACATAAGATCACATATAGAACACAATAAAAACTTTATAAATGAAGAATTAATGAAATAAGAGGTATTTATAGAATTTAAGGAACCTATACCAATATAATAGTAACATGACCTTTGGAATAGTAATATGACCCTTATGAATAGTAAACCTTCTAATAGAATAGTAAAATAACCAATGAAAGTATGAGAAAAATTTAGGTGTCTTATAAATGAAAATATGACATAATTATAACATAGTATAAGTAAATAAATGTTTTGGAAATGATAAATTAAATTTTGGTAGTTTTGTGAAACAAAAAGAAAATTATTAAAAAATTTATAATTAATATATTTATTTAATATAAAAATTATTTTCATAAAATATATTAATAAATTAATATTTTTTATCTTATGATTAAAATATATTTTTATGACACCTTAATTAATTTTTCAAAGTGTTATAAAATCAGTTATGATTTTAAAATTAGTATTTTCCAAGTAAATGATGATTTTAATTGAAAATTAAATTTCTCATATTCAGAAAATTATTTTCATAAAATGGACTTAATTTTTGAATTCTACAATTGTAAAAAAAGTAGAAAACTATCTAGCTAGCATCACAAGCCTTAGCTCAGTCCCATGCTCCTTGACTCCTAAGAAGCAATCGAGAACCATTAGTAGGGTGCTTGCCCTTATCCATAACTACAATAATATAGTCTATTTGGGTACCCAAGGTGACCCAAACATGGTGTGATACTAAATAAAAGTATCTAACCAAACAAGTTCAAGTTCCATCTAGTCAATGAATATATATATATATATATAACAACAACAGTTTGAAAGAAATAATAGAATATTCAAGGAAGTACTGAAAGTAATCATCCTATAAAGGCTGGGTTCTCATTTCTTACCCATTTTCACGTACCATCCATAATCTATTTTAATCCACCATTATGTTTCTAAAATCACTCATTTTATTATAAAAAACTGTCTTGGATCATTTTTGGTTTTATGAAAACAAATATTCATTTTCTTCTTTAAATGATCTTTAATATTTTCCTTAAACCACACTAAAATGTTTCACTTTTAATGTCTCTTAAAAACTCTTTTTACATATTTTCACTTCAGTTTTAAATAACTTATCCTGACCTATTCCTATTTTTCCTTATTAATGTACATGTATAATTTAAATACATTCTTTCATGGACACCATTATGATATTCCCTTTTGTTATTCTTAATGACATGATTATGTTACCCAATTATTTCCATGGGTAACTCTTATGATTGATTATTCATGTGGCATGCATATTCAGGAACATGTTATATTGGGTGTGATTAGATAGCACTCCAATGCATTAGTTAATGTTTATTCACATGATATGTCATGTTATGATTGGGAGTGAACCTGATTCATTTACGGGACTTTGTCTACCATGTGCAATGGTCTTGGGAGATAGCCTTGACTTTTGCTTATGTCATGTTTTTTGTTGTTTCCACATTCCTATGAGTCGATTATTACATGTACCCATGATCTACATGTTATGTTTACTTCTTTTTATTCATGTTCTATGCCTTTTTATGTCATCATGTTATGCCTTCTAACCCATGTACTTTGCTTTATTCCTCTATTTACACCCCTACTGGGGTTTATAGATCATCCCTTTTATTCATGTATTCCCCAGGTTATCTTATAAGATCAATGGAGGATAATATCTCTTTATGGACGATTAAAATAAATATGTTTTATTTTATTTCCATGGTTTCAGTTTTATGTACCTAATCATCCAAAGACACTAGAATTTACAATCCTTAGCTTGTAATTTGATGGTTAATTATGCTTGAAATCATGTAATAATATGTTTAAAAGACTGGGGTTACTATAGTTGGTATCTGAGAAAGGTCAAGTTATTTTTAGAGATTAGGACTAGATAACTTTATTAAAAAAACACTAAGGATAATTCTATCACCATGGATAACCTTGATTAAAACCTATGGTATCACAAGTTAGGATATACTTTCCATTTGCAATGTTACCCTTCTATATTAAATGTTTTATTTTTATATGTTTTTTATCTAAGTATTAAACCCCCTAATTGTAATTTATCTTTTAAATTAATATATGTAAATAAAATAACTAGTTACAATAATCAATTTGATAGGAAATGTGAAGATTTCCCTAATTATATTACAAATATGATGGGAATGGGTGCTCAAAACTTCAGGAAAGTAATTTCTAAACTATATCATGTTATGAATAATAACACGAACCACATGGAATACCATCCTTATCCTAACAAAGAATAAGTTATGGTTGAATCCTTTATGTGAAAAATTCATCCCATGTTTATAGTATATTTAGATCCCCTCCTCACAGAATAATGGATTAATTCCATTGAGAAGATATTCTATATCCTCCAGTGCTCAGAAGAAGAGTAATTTGTGCTGGTGGTATATATTTTTGATGGGGAAACTGATCAGTGGTATACAATAATCAATAACACTAATTCTAAAGAGAAAATTGATTCCATGGAATAGGAATATTTCAAAAAAATATTATTCAATAAATATTTTCCCCAAGCCCTCCATCTTAATATGGAAAGGGAGTTCCTTGGACTAAAATAAAAGGAAGATGAGTCTATTGGAGTGTATGAGAAAAACTACACAAGGGTTTCATGATACTCCTTTGGGTTTTTCCAGAACACTGAAAGAATGGTGGATCTCTTATTTAGCAAACTAAAGCTGAGTCTATGAAAAGAATTGGTGATTCAAAACTTCTACAGTTATGAGGAGATTGTTTGTTGTTCCCTTAAGGTTGAAATGGATATTGGAGACTCTTAGTGGTCTTTTAGGCCCAGTGACAAAAAGAGTAAAATTGAGTTTGATATGGGTTGATCAATAGACAAATACCATGATAGAAAGAAGACCCAATGTGTCAAAAGTGTGGAAAGAAGCATCCTAGAAAATGCTTAAAGTGAACCAAGAGATGCTTCAAATGTGGAAGAGATGGGAATATGGTTGATAACTGATGAAGGTATATGAAGAATCCCAATAATTCAAAAGAATAAAGTATGTTAGAGATCAATACTTGGCCTATAGTGAAGTGTTTAAACTACACAGAACATTGTAATTATGCAAGTTATTACCCTAATCTAAGGGTTGTTAGAGGAAATCAACAACAACAACCTCCAAGGCAGCAAGGAAGGGTGTATCCTATCACTACTTATAAGGTGGATCCTAAAAATTATGTTGTGATAAGTACACCGATTATTCATTCAATAATAGCGAACATACTATTTATTTCCAGTTCTACACATTCTTTCATACATTTCAAGTTTAGTATAACTATTCAAACACCAACTTAAAATATGGAGTTTGAGTTATCTATTAGAACAATAAATGTGGAAATTATTTCATATTGATTATATAAATCCTCCCTAATTAATATTTGTGGACTGAACCACCCAAAAAATCTTTTCTTACTTCCTTTGGTGGAGTTTAATGTTACATTGGGCATGGATTTGGCTGTCTTTATACAAAGACAACATCAAATATCGGGAAAGGTAGATCACTCTTCACATCCTGAGGTATCCTCTAATTCTGCACAAGTGTAAGGAGGAGGATGAATCTCCATCGGAATCATTGTCTCAATTTTGGATATTATTGCCTTATGATCAAGCAAATCTAGTTAAAATTATTTATACAAAGGAAAGGATCATGCTCAAAGACATTCCCATTTTGAGGGACTACAGTGATGTGTTCCCTGAAGAATTTTTTGCTATTCATCCATATAGATAGGTTGAGTTCTCAATTAAAATTATTCCTGGATCTATACCTATATAAAAAAACCTTATAGAATGTCCATCATTGAGTTGGAATAACTAAAGAATCAGTTACAGGAGAATATGAATAAGGGTTTTATATGCCCAAGTGATTCACCATGGGGTGTACCGAACCTCTTTTTCAAAAAGAAGGATGAATCAGTGCCCCTATACATTAATTATCATGAGCTTAATAAAATCACAATAAAGAACAAGTATCCCTTCCATGGAAAGATGACTTGTTCGATCAACTATGTAGGGAAGATTATTTCTCTAATGTGGACCTTTGATCGGGATATCACCAATTAAAGGTGAGGAAGGAAGATATTCCCAATACTACCTTTCAAACAAGGTATGGACACTTTGAGTTCATAGTGATACCCTTCAGACACACTAATGATTTAGTAATTTTCATGGAATTAGTGAATAGAGTCTTTAGATATTACCTCAAAAAAAAATTTAGTCTTTATTGATGATATTTTGATATGATCAAAGAGTAAGGAGGAACTTGAGAATAATTTTAATATTTTTATGAAGAATTTTCTAAGGGAGAAAATTTATTCAAAGTACAGTAAATGTGAGTTATGGATGGAGGAAGTATCATTCTTATGGAATGTTATCACCAATAATAGAATATCTATAGACCCTTACAAGACAAAGGAAATCGAAGAGTGGCCCAGGAAAACATATTTAAAATAGATCCATAGTTTCCTTGGTCTAGCTAGGTATTACTGATGATTTTTTAAGGAAATAATCATGATTTCAAAACTCAATAACCAATTTCACTGAAAAGGGAGTTAATTTTTTCTGGATAAGCGAATGTGAAGACTACTTCAAAAATTTGAAAAATCAGCTTATCACTGAACCATTTTTCACACTACCGACAAGTGGAGAAATATTTTTGGTGTACATTGATGCTTCAAATAAGGGATTAGGCGGTGCACTAATGAAAAATGATTAAGTTATGGCCTAAACCTCAAGGAAGTTGAAAATTCATGATCAAAACTATCCCACTCATGATTTGGAGTTAGAGGCTCTGATCTTTGCATTGAAAATTTGGTGGAATTATCTCTATGGGTAGAATTGTGAGAAATATACTGATCATAAGAGCCTCAAATATATATTCACATGGAAGGATCTTAATATTCCTCAACAAAGATGGTTAGATCTCATCAAATATTATGACTGCTTAATCCACTACCATCCAGGTAAAGCAAATAAAGTTGTAGATGCTCTATATAGAAAGGATACTTCATCTTTATCAATGATGGGAATTTAAAAGGATCCAATATTATTATATTTTCAAAGGATGTACATGGGAATCATTAAGAAAGGAACATCATAAATACTTTCTAAAATGATTTCTCAACCATCCCTCATATAGAAAATAAAGGATTCTCAAAGAAATGATGTGGAAATTGAGAAGAAGGTGGAAGCCATGGGAAATGGGAAATCTTTAGAGTTCAAAATAGAAGAGGAAGGAGTTGTAACATTTGAATCATGAATATGTGTACCATCTAATTCATAGATAAAGAAGGAGCTTTTGAATGATACACATAGATTATCCTTCTATATTCATCCAGGGATTACAAATACGTATCGAGATATTTGAGAGAACTGTTGGTGGAAAAAATATGAAGAATAATATTTCTGAATATACATCGAAGTTCCTGGTATTCTATAAAGTGAAGGCTGAAAGGAAAAATACTAATGGGATGTTTCAACTATTACCCATACCAACATGGAAGTGGGGAAATTTCACCAAGGACTTTTTCACTGGACTTTTAAAAAAATCCATAGGAAACAATTCTATATGGGTTGTTATGGATCTTCTCAAAAAAATAGCTCAATTTATCACAATTTGAGAGGACTTCTCACTGGATAAAATTTCATGGATATACATTAGAGAAGTGGTAAGGGTGAATGGAGTACAATTATTGATTGTATCTGTTTGAGATCTGAGATTTACCTCCAAGTTCAAGAGAATTTTATAACATTCTATAAAAATTGAGATGAATTTCAGTACGGCTTATCATCCTAAAACTCATGGCCAATCTGAATGGAATATTCAGACACTGGAAGACATTTTCAGAGCATATTCTATGGAATTAAAAGGAGGATGGGACCAACATATTCCTATGGATTTATTCTCCTAAAACAATAGTTCCCACTCAAGAATCCAAATGGATTCATATGAAGCCCTTTATGGGAAAAGATTCAAAACAATGACATTCTAGGATGAAGATAGTGAAAGTAAGTAGCTAGGACCTGAAATAGTTGAAGAAATGGCGGAGAAGGTAAAAACCATTCAGAGAAACATCGAGGCATCCCAAATTTGACAAAATATATATCCATAAAATAGTTAATGATACCATGAGTTTATGGTTGGAAACATGGTATTCCTCTACATATCTCTATGGAAGAGGGTCATGATATTTGTGAAGAATGGAAAGTTTATTCCCAAGTACATTTCCCTTTTGAGATTATTTATCGTGTCAGAGCTATGACCTATCGACTAGCACTTCCACCTACCATGTCTCAAGTATACAATGTATTCCATGTATCCCTCTTGAGGAAGTAGATACTATATACATCACATGTACTGAATCTAGAGGTTGTACAGTTGTTAAATGATCTCTCTAATGAGGAGCAGGCGGTGAAGATCTTATATCATAGAGATAAAGTCCTAGGAAAAAAGACTACTCACCTGGTCAAAGTACAATGGAGGAACCATAAGTATGAAGAGGCAATATAGAAACCATAGGAAGTGATTAAGGATAAGTACACTCACTTGTTATCACCATAGTATATAAAAAGAAATTTAAAGGGTGAAATTTCCTAAGGGGGAAGAATGTAATAACCCAAAATTATATCAATGGAAATTCCATTATTATAATTATTCCATATAGAATAAATCACCTAAAATCACATAGATAACACAACACAAACTATATAAATTAATAATAAATGAAATAAGAGTTATTTCTAGAAGTTAAGGAACCTATACCAATGGAATAGTTACTTGACCTTTGGAATTGTAATATGAACCTTATGAATAGTAAAATTCCAATATAATATTAAGATAACCATGAAATTATAAAAAAAATTAGGCACCTTATAAATGAAAATATGACATAATTATACCATAGTATAAGTAAATAATTTTTTTTGGAAATGATAAATTAGGTTTTGGTATTTTTATAAAACATAAATGTTTATTTACAATTTTATAATTAATATAATGATTTAAAAGAAATTTAATTTCATAAAATATATTCATAAATTAATATTTTGTTTTCTTATGATTGTAAGATAATTTTATGAGGTCTTAATTAATTTTTTAAAGTGTTATAAAATTAGTTGTAATTTTAAAATTCCAAGTAAATGATGATTTTAATTAAAAATTAAATTTATCATATTTAGAAAAAAAAATTCATAAAATGGAATTCATTTTTTAATTATACACATTAAAAAATTGTTATGGTGAAGTTTTTGGGATTTTTCTAAAATACTTGAACTTTTTGTGAATAGCAAAAACAATAATTTACAATAAAAGCTAAATACATGAATTTTTGAGTCATTGTTGATGTAAGTCTAATGTAATCCCAAAATATCAAAATATAATTCATTATTTTAATATATTTAGTGATAATTATAGAATTATTCATAGTTTTTAGCTAAAATAATAAACTAATGAGTAAAATAATCAAAAAACTCTCATCTCCTCCACTGTAAATACCACCCTTCACCACCTCTTATCCTCACACCTACAAATCCTTTAATTTTTTCCAAATTATACCATATAATAAACCAAGCCTCTCCACCCATGTCAAAAATTATTTTGTCTCAATAAAATAAGAAAATCAAGTTTCTAAAGGAGGTTCTCAAGGGGGAGAAATTCAAGAGGTAAAATCCTCTTATGTTCTCTTTTAATTTCTTATAATTTTTTTTTCTTATTATCACATCACCTCCACTTATCCAAGTGAAATGATAACTCTAGTATCTTTTATATTCTGAAATTTTATTTTGTTGATGGAACAACCCTTCATAATTTCTCTTCCCCTCTTTTTTTGTAATAAAAATGAAAATATCGTTCGTGATATGTTGATTTATCGTATTCAAGGATGAAGAGTTTTCAATTTATTTACATCCTTAAATACTAGTCATAAAACCATTTTTATTATTAAACCATATTAAAATATATGTATTAAATCCTATTTAATGTTCTGGAACCATTATATATACATAATATTAATTAATAAAACAAAACTAGTTTGTGATGATTGAAAATTCATCAAAATAATCTAAACCATTGTCACTAACATATTATCTAATGATTAACCCTAAAAAATAAAAAAATGACTTATATAACCATTTAATATTATGGATGTTAATTAATAACATATAACTTTAATTCTAAACAACCATTCTCATTTTACATGATTTTCTATACATATATACAAGTAAACCGGTCTTGAAAACAAAGGAAACAAACACTCCTGAACGATGAAATTTTATCTTATAACTCATAAAAAAGGCCATAAATTAACTTAATAAAATTATAAAAAATAGAGAAAAGGTTCTTAATTAATTAATTAATGGAATTAATTTGATTATATAGGACATTAATATCAAGTGTAGAACACTTTCGAACATAATGTAAGGGATTATTTATAAACCTCCATTTTTCCTTCGGGTTGCATTTTCTCTCTCTTTACCCCAATTTAATTCTTATTTTTATCTAGATCATACTTCTTTGACAAGGAAAAACATGTTTTATAAGGGTTCCCTTCTCAAATCCTCCAAATAAGAAAGCCTGGTTAAAGGGAACCTTCCGATTTCTTACCCATTTTCACATACCTGGAAATAGAGGTATTTGTGACGGGCTATTTGCGATAGGATCCCGTCGCAAATAGGCTTTAGAGATGGGGCCCCGCCGCAAATAACCCATTGCAGAAAACAGCGTCGCAAATATTATTTTTTGTGACGGACCTATCACAAAAAAACAAGTATTTGTGATAGGACAAGTCCGTGTAGCAAAAAATCCTCCGATTATATACATTATATATAAATAAATCTTTTGTACCGGGGAACTTCCCCATTGCAAATAAACGTCCGATTATATACATTATATATATAAAAACCTTTTACAATGGGCCCTTCACAAATACAAATTGCGAGGGGCCCGTCGTCCCGAAGAAAATACTAATAATAAAAAATTATATTTAAATTATTTGTGACGGGAGCCCATCGCAAAAGGTCCTATCGCAAATACTAAACATAATAAAAAAATATATTTAATAAAATTATGATTAATGAAAAAATTATATTAATATTATTAAAATAATAAAATAATAATAATTATTATTAGTAGTAAAATAAATAGACATTAAAAAATATAATACTAAAAAATATATTTAATAAATTTAGGATTAATAATAAATTAATATTAATTTTATTAAAATAAAAAAATATTATAATTCTTAATATTTACAAAAAAATATAAAAAAATCATAAAATGTTATTATTATTAGTAAAATAAACAAATATTAAAAAATATAATACTAATAATAAATAATAAAATATTAAAAATAAAAATAAATAAATTATGCAATATTTATACCAATATAAAAGATAAAAACTTTAAATAGTTCATATTACAATAAATCTTCAATTCAAATGTTTTTGACATAAAAAATCGTTGGAGGGTTGTCTTCTGGAGGAGGTGGAGGAGCTGTAGGAGATGGTGGAGGAAACTCCATCCCTAAAATATGAGTCAGATGGAACATGTACTCCATCTTCTTGTGATGTTTCTTCTTCTCTACTGCTACTATCGACGCATCTCCTCCTCGTGTTGCTGTTGCTGTTGCTCCCACCGACACATCTCTTCATGCTGCTTCTGCAAACTCTCTATAAGCTCATACTGAGTTCACAACTGCTCCTGATACTATGAGGTAGAAGATGATGCCTCTCTATGAGCTCCTCTCGAGCTAGATACCGACATCACAACAGTACCATAATAAGTATCAGGAGTCAAATGAGAGTAGATACCAACTACTCGACCCTTCTCAAAGCCATATTGTGTCACCTGCATCCATGCCGCCTCATCGAAATGGTGGGAACTAGTCTACTTAGTCGTCTCGTCCTGACTCTCAGCCTGTGTCAGAGAGGTCACAACCTTATATGACTCCTTTAATTCCAATTTAAAATTAAAATTGTGATAATATTATATGCAGTTAATTGTAAAATTGAAAAAATAATACAAACCACAATCCGATGCTGGCAATCACCTCTAATCTCTCCAGTGGCTGGATCATTGTACATCCTTTGATAAATGTCGAACTCCGTAATATCTGGATGCTCGAATGCCTATAGAAATATAAAATAATCTGTTTATATTTAAAGTTATATAAAATATTTAAAAAATATATTTACCAGATGCTCACTATGCGTACTAAATATACGACTACCAGCTCGATGCGTCACCTCCTGTCTCCCCCGGTTCTGCCATCCCACTGAAGATCTCCTCTAAAATTCACCACCCAACCAGTGTAAACATAATCCATCCCAAAAATGAGATGAAATGTACTCTGGTCGGTGGTCTCTACACAACTCATCAAATTCTATCACTCCTACTTTCTTAATGGCTCTTCTTCTCAAATTGTGCAAAAAATTACGGAAACAGTCACACATAGACACCTTCCATGCCATGTGGATAACGTCACACATGTTATCATCGATGGGATACCATAAACCCTACAATTAATTTATAATATCAAGTTATTAATAAAATAAATTTTAAAATAAATATTCTTTATTTACGTACTAGACAATGATCGAACATGTCACGCCACACATCAATGAGAATCTGTTCCCATGTGATCCATGGCTGAGAAAAATAATTGTGCAAGATAGCACTCCCATGTCCAATAGCTACATGTAAAAAACTATGAAAAAGGAATAGATAATCAAACAATTAGTATATATATAAATTAATTAAAGAAAGCTAACTAAAATATACAGGTTACCATACCTCTGTGTACGTGGATCAAAGCCAAGACTTGGACGTCACTTGGGGATATGGTCAGGAATCATCAGTCGCGCAAGATCACACCCCCTCCGTATACCCCCTGAACCATCAGTAGGTTGAGGGTCAGATGATCCACAATCCCCCTCATCCAAAGGAAGATCAGCCTCCTGAAACTCGTAAAACAGATCAGGATCCATCTGAAACACAAAATGATTTTTGTTAGAAGATAGTTGAAAATAACTATTATATATAGATATATATTAATTATGATTATAACCAGCATTTAATTGTGTCAATATCCATCTTCCTCCTCATCTTCATATCTTTCAATGTCAATGTATTCATTTTCTTCCTCAACATCATCAATATTCATATGAGTTTTAGTTTCATCATCTCTTGTAATTTCAAATTCATTTGTAACATCATTGACTTATTTTTCATCATCGATCCTTAATTGTGGAGTGTAATCATCGATATTCATGTCTCTTTGTGAAAAATATGGATTTTGAGTAGTCTCTTGAAAAATTTCAATTCCTTACACTTCAGTGGAACCACATTCAATTTGAGTAAACTGATTTTCCCAAGATTTCATTTTTATTATGCTCCACCAATCACTCAAGTCTCTTGAAGTAGCACAGTACTTTGCATAATAAATTTTTTGTGCTTGTTGAGCCAGTAAAAATGGTTCATTTACAGCAAGAAGACTTTTATATTTAATATTTACGTTTCCATGAGTCGGATGAACATGCAAGACTATCTCGGTATCCAACCACCGACATTTAAACATCGTTATGTAATTATGTCCTAGATAACACAACTCAATAATTTCATCCATAATTCCATAAAATTCAACTTCAGTTTCTCTGTTATGAGATCCTTTCAAGAAAAATCCACTGTTCATTGTTTTTTTTGATTCCCCATATGCACGTGTATGAAATCAAAAACCATTCATCACAAATGCATAATAAGATTTATCCATTTTGGATGGTGGGTTACTAAATATACAAAATCTCTTATCATTTTTATCAGCATGTTGAGACACCTGAAATTTTTTTAAAAAATTATCAATATGAAAAATAATAAATAGAATTGATATTAAACTATTAATAATTTATGTTACCAGTTTTTGAAACCATTGAGAAAAAAAAATTGTCTGCTTTCTTCAAGAGCAGCTGCTGTAATTTGTGGAAGTTGTTTCTTGATATGATTATCATATAACCTACAAATAAAATAAGTTTACATACTGTAACATAAATTATACAATAAGTGATGAAATAACTCATATTACAAATGATGTCATTTATTCACAGTTAAGAAGAACATATGCATGAGCTCTGTGATGTTCAGTATCTAAAAATCATCATTCATGAAATCCACCGAAACCAAGATTTGGCTGACTAAAAACTGATAATTGATTTTCCATTTCATCATTAACATTCACCTCGTTTTTTTTCCATGCGATTGTGTTTTGAGGGATATTGAGATTCAAAATAATGAGAGCAGAAGAAAGAAATTTCCTCTTATAAATAAGCTTCAGCAATTGAGCCTTCAACTGATGCTTTGTTACATACTTTTTTCTTCAATTTCTGCACGAATCTCTTGAATGGGTACATCCATCAAAACTGTACTGGACCTCCACATTTAGCTTCATGTGGAAAATATAATATCAGATGTTCCATTGAGTCAAAGAAAGATGGTAGAAATATTTTTTCCAGTTTACATATAATTATAGCAACATCTTCTTCCAGTTTTCTTAGCACATCGTAGTCTATTTTCACTGCATAAATTTCTTGAAAAAATAAGATATGTCTGTTATCGAATCCCAAATAATAGAATTCAATGAACCTTGTAATCCAATCGGCATAAATCTTTCCATTATAACATGACAATCATAAATTTTTAATCTGGTAATATAACCATTCTTAACACATCTGCCCAAATTGGAATCATAGCCATCTGGAAGTCTCAAATCTACAATCCACTGACAAAATAGTAAGTGAATCTCTTTAGATAGTTTATAAGCTACTTTTAGATTCATTAACCTCTATGATCTGACATTTTTAAATAGTTCAAGTTCAGGTCGCTTGCAAATTTGGGCAAGATCTAATCTTTCCTTTACAGTATCTTTGGTATTACCTGGTGTATCCAAAATTGTATGAAATAAATTATCAAAACAGTTCTTCACAATATGCATGACACCTAACATGTGGAAGACCAACAAATCATACAAATATGAAAGACCCCAAAAAATGATTCGTTTTATCCAACTATGTTCTTTCCCAAAGCCATGAATTTTCTGTTGGTTTACTATTGGCCCAAATGTGATGGGAGGAAATGAAAATATAACTAATTTTAACTCTGTACCTGAGATCATTTTTGAAGGTTCATCCCTTTCAATTGTACCTTTTCTAAAATGAGATTTGTTCCTCTGAAAAGGATGATCAGTTGGAAGAAATCTGCGATGATAGTTAAAATAGCAAGGTTTTTCCCCCATTGATGAGCATAAAGGCTTTGTTGTCTTTCATATAGTAAGGACATGATTTCAGACCATTGTACTCTAGCCAGATAACATTCCATATGCCAGAAAATTACTAATCATCCACATCAATGAAGTTTTTAAAATAAAATTTTGTTTGGCAACAACTTCATATGTACTAACACCATCAATTCACAATGCATTTTACTCATCAATCAATGGTTTCAAATAAAAATCAATATTCTTTTTCAAATGTGCTAGGATAAATAAGGTCAAAAGGATATAAGGGTCCTTCATCAACATCAATGGAGGTAAATTATACAGATTTATAAAGACATTTCAACATGGATACTGACTACCATAAGAACCAAACGGACAGAAACCATCAGTAAAAAGACCCAATCGCATGTTTCAGGCTTCTAAAGCAAAAGACAGATACAGATGGTCAAAATGTTTCCATGAATCACCATCAGATGGATGATTCAAGATTTTATCAATTGAAATCTTGGTTTTGTGCCATGAAATCATTGACGCTGTGTTCTGAGACATTAATAAATGTTTCAACCTGGGTGTAAAGGGGAAATATCTCTACTGTTTTACTGGAATCAATCTAGACTTCCCTGGTTGAGCTTCTTTATACCTTGATTTTCCACATGTGGGACAACTATCCAATGAATAATTTTCACCATAATATAAGATGCAATCATTTTTACCTGCATAAATCTTCCGATAACTAAGGCCCATATTACAAAACAACCTCTTTCTCTCATAGTAATTTGCAGGCAACACATTTCTTTCAGGTAACAATGTTTTAACCAAAGAAAATATCTGATCAAAACAGTTGTTTGACATTGAAGTATCTGATTTAATAGCCATAAATTTTGCAACCACATCTAATTATATTATATTTCATACAAGATATAATGAATCCTCAGCATACATCAACAAATCATAAAATTCGGATGGTGCCAACTTAGGAGTTAAATCAATATCATCTTGAGTTTCAGTTGGCTGAACAGATGGACCGGTAACATCATGTACTAAATTTTGAAATCGTGATGGATCCGAAATTAAGTTATTAGTATCTTCTCTGGAACTGTATTCATCATTTTGATACCAAAAAACATAATCTAGTTGAAAACCAAACCACAAGATATGTCCCCCAACCCTATCAAATGTGTCAAACATTATTAGAGAACATTTTTTACAAGGACACTTTTTTGTTCCTTCTAAAACATATGAAAAATGTTGTCCTATGAATGCATATTCGAACTCATGCATATGAGATTGGATATGCATACGTAGAAGCATACTTATCATAATGTTTTGAGTCGGTGAATGTTGAAAGGAGAAGATTCACCGAGAAACAGGAGTGTCGTCAATCCACTAGAAATTGTGCCAAGTTATTACAAGTTATTACAATTTATTACAATTTATTTTCTTCCTAACTTTTCCTATTTTTTACTAATTTTTACTAATTGTTCCTAATTGTTACTAATTGTTACAAATTCATCATATCTATTCATATTTATTGCTAATTTTTACTATTTATTGCTAATTCTTACTATTGTTTGCCAATTCTTTCTATTTATTGTCAATTCTTGCTATTTATTGCTAATTCTTACTAATTAATGCTAATTATTACTAATTATTTCTAATTATTTCTAATTATTCTTAATTATTTCTAATTATTACTAATTATTACTATTTATTACTATTTATTCCTAATTATCACTAATTATTACTATTTATTACTATTTATTACTATTTAGTACTATTTATTACTATTTATTACTATTTATTACTATTTATTACTATTTATTACAAATTATTACTAATTATTCCTAATTATTACTAATTATTACTCATTATTAGTAATTATTACTAATTATTACTAATTATTACTAATTATTACTATTTATTACTATTTATTACTAATTATTACTAATTATTGCAAATTATTACTATTTATTACTATTTATTACTATTTATTACTAATTATTACTAATTATTACTAATTATTAGTAAATATTTGTAATTATTACTAATTATTTCTAATTATTACTAATTATTGCTAATTTTTACTAATTATTACTAATTATTACAGTTTATTACTATTTATTACTAATTATTCCTATGTATTACTAATTATTCCTATTAATTACTAATTATTCCTATTTATTACTAATTATTCCTATTTATTACTAATTATTACTATCTATTACTAATTATTCCTATTTATTATTAATTATTCTTATTTATTACTAATTATTCCTATTAATTACTAATTATTCCTATTTATTACTAATTATTCCTAATTATTCATATTTATTTCTATTTATTGCTAATTATTTCTATTTATTGCCAATTATTCCTATTTATTTCTAATTATTCATATTTATTACTATTTTTTCTATTTATTACTATTTATTTCTATTTATTACTATTTATTACTATTTATTCCTATTTATTACTATGTGTTCCTATTTATTACTAATTATTAATATGTATTACTATTTATTACTATTTATTCCTATTTATTACTATTTATTCCTATTTATTACTATTTATTCCTATTTATTAAGAATTATTTCTATTTATTATGAATTATTCCTATTTATTACGAATTATTCCTATTTATTACGAATTATTCCTATTTATTACCTATTTATTACTAATTATTACTAATTATTCCTATTTATTCCTATTTATTACTAATTATTCATATTTATTACTAATTCACTACTGGAAATTCGGGCTATAGCCGCGGTTTTAAACCGTGGCTATAGGTCCTCAAACCGTGGCTATAGGTAATAGCCACGGTTTGAGGAACCGTGGCTAAGTTTGGCATGGCTATAGGCCTAGACCTATAGCCACAGTTCCAAACCGTGGCTCTAGATCGATAGCCACGGTTTAGAACCTTGGCTATACAAGAGGACATATACACTTTATTGCCACAGTTTTAAACCGTGGTATTAGACCTATAGCCACGGTTTTTAACCGTGGAAATTAACCAATAGCCACGGTTTAAAACCGTGGCTATAGGGTCTGAAAATCCATAAAAAAATTACCCCCCCAACCCCACTGCACAGCCCCCCACCCCCCACTCCCCTTGTAGCCCCTCCCCCTGCAGCCCCACCCCCTGTAAACCAACCTGGAAAGCCCCCCCCCCCACTCCCCTTGCAGTAGATAGCCCCCTCCCCCTGCAAAGCCCCCCCTAGACAGCCCCCGCCCCTCTGTAAAGCCCCCCCTGGACAGCCCCCCCCTTCCTGGACAGCCCCCCTCCCCCCCAAAAAATAGCCCCCACCCTCTCCCCTGTACAACCGACCCCCCTGCAGCCCCCTCCCCCCTGCAAAGCCTCCTCTGGATAGCACCCCTCCCCCCTGCAAAGCCTCCCCTGGACAGCCCTCCACCCCTACAAGGCCTCCCCTGGACAGCCCCCCTCCTCCCCCTAAAAAGCCCCTTCTGGACAGCCCCCCCCCAATTTAATAATAGTTTAATCATCTTATGCCAACATGGGAGATTGATGAGTGGTTGTACAAAGTTCAAGTCATAATGATATTTAAGTTACAGTGGAGTTGAATAGAACTATGGTTCCCAAAAATTGTTATATACTGATTGATGTTGAATGAAGAGATATATGATGTCATTACAACAATCAATATGTGTAGTTAAGAAGTTATTCTTAATGGAATGAAGAAATCATTTAATGTGGTAGCCCACCCCCCCTACAACACCCCCCCTCTTGGACACCTCCCCCCTACTTGGACAACCCCCCTCCCTCCTGGACACCTCTCCCCCCTGCCTGGACAACACCCCCCCTCCTGGACACCTCTCCCCCTGGACACTCCCCGTCCCGGACAACACCCCCCTCACTCCCTACTGGACACCTCTCCCCCCTGCCTGGCCAGCACCCCCCCTGCTGGACACCCCTCCCCCCTGCCTAGACAGCACCCCCTCCCTCCTGGACACCTCTCCCCCTCCCTGGACAGCACCCCCCCTGCCTGGACAGCACCCCCCTCCCTCCCTCCTGGACACCTCTCCCCCCTGCTTGGACAACACCACCCCTACTGGACACCCCTCACCCCTGCCTGGACAGCACCCACCCTGCCTGGACACCCCCCTCCTCCCTCCCTCCTGGACACCTCTCCCCCCTTCCGGGACAGCACCCCCCTCCCTCCCTCCTAGACACCCCTCCCCCTTGCCTGGACAGCACCCCCTCCCTCCTGGACACCCCTCCGCCCTGCCTGGACAGCACCACCCCTGCTGGACACCCCTCCCCCTTGCCTGAACAGCACCCCTCCCTCCTGGACACCTCTCCCCCCTGCCCGGACAGCACCACCCCTGTTGGACACCCCTCCCCCCTGCCTGGACAGCCCCCCCTGCCTGGACATCCCCCTCCCTCCCTCCTGGACACCTCTCCCCCTTCCTGGATAGCACCCCCTCCCTCCCTCCTGGACACCTCTCCCCCCTGCCTGGACAGCACCCCCTCCCTTCTGGACACCCCTCCCCCTGCCTGGACAACACCACCCCTGTTGGACACCCCTCCCACCTGCCTGGACAGCACCACCCCTGCTGGACACCCCCCCTGCCTGGACAGCCCCCCTCCTGGAAACCCACCTGGAAACCCCCCCCCCCCCCCCAGGACAACCGCACCCGGACAACCACCCCCCCCTGCTGGACAACCCTTGCACCACCCTTGCTGGACACCCCCCCTCCTGGACACCCCCTCCCTCCTGGAAACCCCCCCCCCCTCCTGGAAACCCCCTTGGACCACCACACCCGGACAGCTGCCACCCCCCCCCCCCTCCTGGAAGCCCTATACTGTTGTGCTGCCTTTTGGTCCATTGTGGGTTTTTGGTGCTGGATTTATCCCTTGGTAAGGGATAGGAATGTAGAGTGTATTTTTTGGCTAGTTCTCAGCTTGTGTGGGTCATGCAGGCGATGTTCTTGTGGGGGTTCTTGTTGCTATTATGGTGTTGGGTGGGTGTGGGATGTTTATAGTGCAAGGATCCTATGCAGAGGATGCCTGATTTTAGTGTGTGGGGATGATTCTAGTGTGGTGCAGATAGAGTCACATTTTATTATTCTAGGTGCAGTTGTAGAGGATAGGGTTCATGGTGTGGGTGACTCAAGCGAGAATTTCTAGTTTTTGGTTTATTGGTTTCTTTTTGGGTTGTGGTTTTCCTGCTACTTGGCTACATGTAGGGGATTTGTTGTGGATGGTTTTGGTTGAGTTTGTGGTTGACTGGTTGGGTGTTCCTTTGGTGGCTGGTCTTTTTCATATGGTGATGTTAGGATATTGTTTCATTGAGTCTTTGAGTGGTCGAATGTGGTGGTCTGGTGCCATGATATTGTATAATTTTTCCTTGGCTTCAAGGTTCATGAAGTAGTAGATGGTTGAAGTTGCATATGGAATAGTGTTGTTGTTCCTAGAGGAAGGTTTTCTTTATTGGATGGGTTATTTCCAATAGCCTTTTGGGTTGCAGTAGCTATTCTGGTGTGAGTGGCTAGGAGGGTTGGGTTTTGTTTGGTGTTGGGTGGGATGACTGCAATTATTGGTGTTTTGGGGAGCGGTGTTGTGGTTGTGTGGTAGGTGGATGGTTTTTGGTTTTGTAAGGGTACAAGAAGGTGGGTTTGATTGATGGTGATTATTGTAGGTGAGTTGAGTGGTCTATTGTAGGGATTATGTGATTATGAAACTATTAACTTTTGATGAACAATACTAACAAAGATTGGGTCATATTTCATAGGAGGGGTGAGGGATTTTAGGATCTTCACCTTTAGTGCATATTCAAGAAGAAGATAATTCAATGTCCATAATAGATTTCCAAGTTCAAGAAAAGAGAAAAAGAATTAGACACAACATCTCTAATATAGAACCTGAAATATATTACCTCAATCTATAGAATAACATTTGGGGTAAACATTGTTTGAGGCCCTTGTAATATGGCATAGTCAGAGGAACGAACCTACATTTTAGGGTACTACAGTTCTTGCACAAAACATAGTGGTTTCAGTATATAGTGAAATTAATCAACCATAGAACAGAGAATAGAAAGAGGCTTTTATTATCAATCATGATGAAAATAAGAATCAAAGGTCTTTTACTGAAGAACAAGTTAAAGACAATGATAAAATAAATCATCAAGACCAACTAGTAGTCTTTGACACTAAAATGATAGTCCAAATCGAATCAATTTATATCATAAATGATTACATAGAAACAGAACTGTTTATTCATACTGATATTAAAGTGGTTTTTGAGACTGCATTCTTTGCCTCTATTTAGAAAATTGGAGATCAATCCTATCCCACTGTTGATAGAGTCCAATCATCTAAAGAAAAATATGAACAATATTTTGATTCATTGAATACATAATCAAAGGAGGTGGTGTGGCTGCTGGGAGATTTCCAAAATATTGGGTGATTATTTTTGGTGCTACAGATACTGGGAGATGTTGTTGAGTAGTTCGGTGAGCTTCTAGATAGGAACATCAAGATGGATGTTTGGTGATGGATGGGTGTAGAGGCTAAAGTTATGGCTGGTGTTGGCTTAGAGGTGCTTGAGGTTCTGTTTCCGTGGACTGATTTGTTAACAGAGATTGGGTGTTATTGTTGACTATGAGTTGGTAAATGGGTTGTTGGATGGTTTGTTTTTGTGGTGCAGGATTCCTCTTTGATGGGGTGTGTTGCAGGAGTGGCATGGGTTGGTGTTGGTGGCTTGGGGTGTAAATTTGAGTACATTCCTAGTGGCTGGACATTGCTGTTGGCTTATAGGCATTGGTGCTATTACTGTTGAGTGGTTTACTGCTAAAACTTTGATTGTTATTGGGTTTTTCTCTAGTACATGTGCTATTGGCTAGTGTTATTGGATTATAGTAGGTTGCTGCTTGGTGGGGAGTGCTTCTGGTGTCAAGTGGGCTATTACTATTTCCAGTTCAACTAGGGGTTGGATACTGATTGAAAGCTGAAAGGTTGGGGTTTAGTGTTAATGGAGATGAAGGGGGCTGATTTCAGGTGATGGGGGGATATTGTGGGCTGATTCAGAGGTGGCAGGGGGGCTATTGCGGACTGTAATACTAGTGGTAGTGGGATGAAATGAAGGTGGAAGGGGGCTGGTGTGGGCTGGATGTGGCTGGATCGGGGCCAAATCATGGCATTAACGCGGCGTGTTGGCCCGGTCCAGCGACATCCGCGGGGCAGCATCTTCCGACCATGAGCGAAGGGAACGAGAGGAGGCAGGGCAACATTCCAGTCGTCGCCCCACCGGCAAAAATTGTGATTAGTCAGTCTCAACATTGATCACAAGACTCATGGAATACTATCACTGTGAACCACCATAGGGTGTCATTCTGGAGCAGGTCCAAATCATGGTGTGACCGTGGCGTGACCGCAGTGTGACCGCAGCGTGACCGCAGCGTGTTGGCCCGGTCCAGTGACATCTGTGGGGCAGCATCCTCCACTTAGTTTCAAATAGGATGATATGGATGGCATGAGAGGATGTTTTCTCAGAATATTTAAAGAAATGAATGTTAATCTGTGATTACTAGAGGATTGGATGACCCCTAATATACCTAATTCGGCGAGGGCTCGAATGAAGGTTGAAGGGGGATGGAATGCTGGTGGAAGGGGGATGGTTACAGGTGCTGGGGGGATGGTGCAGGCTGATTTGAAGGTGGCAGGGGAGCTGTTGCGGGCTGGAATGCTGGTGGCAGCAGGCTGAAATGAAGGTGGAAGGGGCTGGTGTGGGATGGATGTGGCTGGAGCAGGGCCAAATCACGACATTACCACGGCGTGACCGCGGCGTGACCGCGGCGTGACCACGACGTGACCACAGCGTGACCGCGGCGTGACTGCAGTGTGACGGCGGCGTGACCATAGCGTGTTAGCCCAGTCCAGCGACATCTGCGGGGTAGCATCTTCTACTTAGTTTCCAATAGGATTATATGGATGGCATGAGAGGATGTTTTCTCATAATATTTAAAGAAATGGATGCTAATCTGTGATGACTAAAGGATTGGATGACCCCTGATATACCTAATTCGGTGAGGTTTGGAGATCTAGCAATGTATAGGAATACCTAGAGTAATACCCCATGGGATCAGGAAAATATCAGGTTACATAACATGTAATCTGACATTACTGGTACTGTGGGACCCCTGGGCTGTGGAACTGGGCTTTTGGTTGGATTTAAATATCACATGCCATGTGACATGGTCACACAACATGGGACCCATGTTAAAAGTCTAACAACACTTAAAGAGTGTCTTGGTTCAAACAATCGTTTTAATAAAAAGAGGGAAACCCCCTACATGGATATAAAAAGGGTCAAGTACGATGTGTGCTTTATGACTAACAATGACATCAAGTATAAGGAAAACATCAATGCAATAATATTAAGCAAGGTATACCACTGTGAGTTTTCGCAGACAGCGCACCTCCGTTGGAGGGGTTTTATTACAAAACCATGACTTATTTATCAAACGTAACAATTATCTTAACTAACACTTATTCAAGAATTGAAATTTAATATAAACATGCACAATTAATAAGGCAACTAAATACAATTTAAAAAATTCTTGAATTAAATAGGCTAGGAGAGGGACCCTACCTCAACCTCAAGGCGTGTTTGCTTTTGACGACGACAATTCGAATATTCCTTTTTTCCGCTTGCAAGCATATGCAACTTAACATATATATAAGGACACCTAGCCCCTATGTACATATTTTCCTAGCCAAATATGCACAAGGGGGTCCTTATATATATGTTTATACTTGCATATACCCCTTTACACTTACACGCGTATGCATTTTTCATATCTATATATAAGCACAACTAGCCCCAATATATATATTCATACTGCCATGAGTGAATATATATAAAGGGGGAACTTATATATGCATATGCCTACCTATGCATACACATGTAAGCCTTCATCAACAGCGACTCGAATCCACCTCAATGAAATCCAAAACACACAACAAAAATATAAGGAACCCAAAAATCAAGAAAGCCCTAATTAAAATTGGCCCAAAGAATAAAAACGGAATAAACCTTACCCAAATATTGAACTCATTGTCTTTGATGGTGGTGGATAGAACCGGTCTTATCATAAGAAACCACCTATAAGAAAATAGTGGGAAAAGAAATGATATATAACAACTTCTTATATATATGTGATCAATGTGTCAAGTGTACATGATAAATGATACATGAATCCATAACCAACAATGAACAAATAATATTCAAATTTATATGTACATCCCAATACTAAATAACATGATCATTAATAAAGCTCTTTATTTTTCAAACATCACCTTCAATTGTATATTCAAAAATAAAAAATCACCAAAATATGAGAATAAAGTAAACCTCCATCATCACTTAAAAGCGAGAAATAGGGATTAGACATTGTTCTTAACCTAGAAAATCCATTCCTTGAATGTATAAAATACCTAAAACTCTTCATGCCTATATCCTTCTTAATTTTATAGATTGAAACCTCATTTTTTAGCATGTTCTTCTTCTTGAATTCACCTTTATTCTTAGTTTATATAGGTTTATCAATTTTATAAAGTAGAGAATTTTTCTTCTTTTATTCTTACTCAATCCACTTGGATTTTTCAAACCAGTTCGCTAATATGATTAGACAATCTTTTGGTGCATGATCTTCCTTCTTCTTGATTGTATTTTCCTTCTTTGTAGAAAATATTTATGAACATGCGATAATTGGTTCTTTCCTTTTATCTTTAAACAATTATTATTGTTATGGAATCTATGTCATAAATTCTTAACAATTTGGACTACTTGGTTTCCCTTCCACACACACTTTCAACATCCCTTAGAGTACCCTTTTTAGGCTCCCTTTTTAAACTACACACTAGAATTGTCAAGCACTAGCCCACTAAAATATCAAATATTGATCCTTAACCCAACACATTGATCTGAATGACATCTTAGAAATACAGAAGCTCTAAATAGCATATTTACCAAGATATACTCCTCATAATTAACTGAACACACTGACTATACCAACCAATATAGGTAAATCATTAATTTTTGTGCAGTCTTGGAACCAAATATGGATCATCCAACATCCAACTCCAGACACTAAATTCATCCATTTACTATCTAAGTTCATACATTTCACAAACTTAATAATGATCACCATCCCTTGATATAGATTTCACTCAAAAAAGACGAGTATGAATCTCCCCACTATAATATTATCGATACCATCATCAATCCTACATACACAAGTCTAGTTCTTAATATCACATTATGATCACTATAGAAGATCCTAGCCCAAAAATGATATAGCTCCATGAATTACCAAAACATTCTCTTATTCTGTAAATCTACCATAGCCTCTCATAGAAGAGGGACTAAAACTCGATCCATAAAACCTCCCCATTCCTTATTTTATGATCAAATGTATTTATCCATTCTGATTCATCTCCTTTGAATTTAGAAACTTCTAGTTTCACACATATATCCTCTAGAGTTCCAATCCTTTCAAATAGGAACTAAACTTTCTTCAACATATTCTAAACATCCTACGATCCCATGTCACTACTAAAAATTAGATAATGCTACTCCTAAAACTCATGGATAACTTATGAAACCATTGTTTTTCCTTTTGAAGGCCTTGGTCAATGGATCAAAGTAGTTGTAACATAATATGAGGGAAACAACCACTTGATCATATTTTCCATGAGAACACAATGCCATCCTAATTAGATGCTTTGTTGATGAATTTTGACTCAACATTAATCGGTAATAACAAAATTACTAACTAGAAACCCATCACGCCACAATCCTAATCATGCATTATTACCACAAAATCATGAAACTACCTTTAATCCATACTTCATAACAAAATATCATTTCCAAAACACCAAACCCTAAGGTTTATCATAATAATCTAAGGGTTACTCTCCTACAAAAACCAACTAAAGGTTTTCATCTACCATATAAACATGATTAAGATATCATAAATCAAACAAAAACACATGAAAACCACTATTCCCTACAGATCCCCCCCTCCTGCACCCCTCCCATATGCCCTGTAGACCCGCCCCCCTTGCACCCCTCCCCACTGCCCTACAGACCCCCCCATCCCTCCTGCATCCCTCCCCTATGCCCTACAGACCCCCCTTCCCTCCTCCCCACTTCCCTGCAGACACCCCCCCTACCCTCCTGCACCAGTCCCCCCTGCCCCTACAAATTCCCCCCTCCTGACCCTGGACACCCCTGCCCCCCACTCCCCCCTGCCCTCCTGCACCTCTCCCCTGAAGACCCCCCCTGCCCTCCTGCACCCCTCCCCTATGCCTTGTAGACCCTCCCCCCTTGCACCCCTCCCCACTACCCTATAGACCCCCCGACCTCCTGCACCCCTCCCCTATGCCCTACAGAACCCCCTTCCCTCCTCCCAACTACCCTGTAGACCCCCCCTGCCCCTGCAAATTCCCCCCTCCAGACCCTGGACACCCCCCACTCCCCTCCTGCACCTCTCCCCTATAGACCCCCCCCCGCTGTCCTGCACCCCTCCCCTATTCCCTACAGACCCTCCCCACCCAGACATGACCCCTACCCCTTGCCTACTGCCATAGAAAAACCAATCCACTCCACTCCACCTCGATCTCACAAACTGGAAGAAAACAAAAACCCAGCCTGCTCATCAAGATATAAGCATCGTAAATTTCTCTTCCACCGAATCTAGTAATAGGAGATCCTTTAATAGAGAAACTAACATACAACAAAATAGATTCAATAAGGTGGATAATTACCTCTATTATCATGTTTAATATGGTGCAAAAACTATAAACTATAGTAGACAGAAAAAAGGACACATTGTACATGCTTTAGGTAATTATACTGATTTTCCAAAGATTAAATCATCTTAAAAAATGAAGAAAAATGGATTCTTGAAGCTACTGCATTGAACAGCCTGCAAATACAGGACATACCTGACTATAGAGACTTTGAGAGAGCTTCCCAATTAGGATTTTCAGCATGAAAAAATAATAGGGACCATCCTCAGTCAGGAACATTCCTAAAACCAATGACGAGTGTAGCCCTTCACTTCTACAGTACCATAAAATACTTAATAACTAGACAATCATAACTAAATATTAGAATAACACTTGAATGATTGAAGAAAGGGATGGAAAAAAAGAGGCATAAACACTTACATAACACTGTTTGGTTCCAAGTGTAGAAGTAAAGAAAATAGATGACACGAGAACTCATCCAGCCATTCAGAAAATTGGATCATTGGCATGAATGATGAACCATCATTTTCATCTTCCAGGGAAACTATCTGCAACAATGATCAAATGAAACAGTAGTTTTCTTCTCCATGTAAAAGCACATATATCATGTTTTTTTATGAAGTCTGGTTCTTACATTGGAAAATATGGAACCAGTCAATTTCTTGGTTTCCAATGTTTTAGGAGGATCATTGGAATCCATACCAAGCAAAGCATTGGATAATGAAATTGTCAAGAGATCAATGTATGCATCAGCAATAGCAGAATCATCTAACATTGCATAATAATTAGACAAGGAAGAGAAGAAATGTGATCTCCCATAAAAGGCCACTAATGTTACATGAGTTTTCAAATAGTGAGTGGTTGTAATATGTGAGAAGCTACATGGCTACTATTTCCAACGTATGGTTTTAAAATAACATGAAAAAATCATTTAACTCTTTAATAATTGAATATGGAAGAAGTATTACTAACCGACTCAAGAGCCATATGGAATCCAGATGCCAAAATTGATGTCACCCCACCCGTAAACCAACACACCAAGTGTGGGATCCTCTCCGAAATTTTTTTGAATAACAGGAATGGGAATTGATTTTAGGATGTCTATTTCAATTTTTGGGTATTTCAGATTTTAATCCCCATGTTCAACCGTACCTAGAAACTTTTCTAAGTGTGGGATCAAACCTAGATAGGGTACCAATAGTGCTGGCCTGAGCAACCGTACCTAGAAATTTTAATTTCTCATTCTTTTATCTCACCATTATTGATAAAAAAATACAATTTATAGGAGATATAATGGTATCATTTCATACTCAAGTAATGCGACATCAATTATTCCACTCTAATTCCACATGATTCCTAATCAATGCATAAAAAGGTGGGTTTGATTTAGACATCAAGGCTCTCCATTTAACAAAGAATATGTTTCCAATATGAAATGAAACTACTCATCACATTTTTCAAGAGTCACCAAACTATTTTTGTAGGCTGGGACAATTGATTGATACAAATTGTTATAATTATTCTCATTGAAAATTTCAAACTTATTTTTTTACCCACTTTAACACACAGGTGAAAACATTCAAATTAAGTAGCATGTTTTAATTTCAGAAAATAGCCCCGAAACTTATTCAATATTTCATATAAATTCCACTAATTTAAAAACATCATACCCCCGTATAGTAGTATTTTATTGTTTTAATCAAGAATTAGATATTATGAAATCATAACCTTTCAATAATACCTTTTTCAATCACCTTCTAAAATTCATATTTTGATGAAGTTATATTTGTAGAAGATTCTTCAAAACCTTCTCTACTTTTCTAACCTTCAAGGAGACACTACAGTTTTCAAAATTAATAATGATCCAATTTTGAATAGTACTAAATGTTTGATCAATTTCAAGATGGATATATTCACCTTACTTTCCAACTTTGATATCTTTTTCATCATCATTAAGGATGATTATTTCATCATATGTTCTTTAGAATACCAATTGATAGATCATTTCATAATGGAGCATTATTCATTTTATTTTATAGTTTTTGATCTATTACAAACCTTATTTAGTTCTCACCTTGATAACATTCTAAAAATTCAAATACTAACACTGTAAGCACATATGTACAACACATGTGATAGGGAATAAGATAAAACTTCTTATTCCTCAATGTGAGCAGAATGGTTTTGAGAATTTTCTCAACTATCTCCATTATTCCTACTAGGAAATATTTTTTTTTCTTTTCAAATATTAATCTACTCTAAAAAACTAGAACTGTTTTTTAACTCTCTTCTTAGTTGTAACCATAGAAAAATAAAATGAAAAAACCATTTTCTTATTCCCTTTCATAAATAAAATACACTTGTTTCATTGAAAATTTGACTTCACATAAATCTTATTACCTCTTCTTATTCATCTTCTTATTTAGTGAAACCAATCTGTACTAGATATCCTATTTACATTATAGTTAATCCATAAAATTTATTCAGAATATATTCAGTTTTGGATCTATTCTCTCCTTCAATACTCAAGGAATTTTTCTATAGGATTCAATATCAGTTATCTCTTCTTGATTCAAGGATTTTTCTTTCTTGGGATGACAGTTTCAAACTGACAATTTATTTGACATGATATATATATATATATATATATGTGATACGTGAAACAATATCCATTATATTAATTCTGTTCTTTGTCTCTTATCTGTAAACAGTATACCATGTGAATACTACATTTTTAATTACTATAATTCTCAATAATTCAAAATTCCTAATATCTTGACATTTCAAAACTCCCACTACTTCTCTTCAGAATTGTTTGTAACTGTATACATACATGTAGACACCACTTCATAAAAAACTCCATGTATGCATAAATTATATATAAAAATATTCAAGGTTTCATCTCCTCATTTCATGGTGTAAAGATTTCTGTAAAACATGAAGTTATGAAATGGAAGCATGAATCACAATCTTTCTTTAAGATATTTATGTCGATGAAGAACAGATTACTGTGCATCATCATATTTAGTTTATCATATTTTATTTTATTTTACTAAGCATAATTTTATAATACTTTTAGATAAGTCTTATAATTTATAAAGTCTTACATAATTACCTCAAAAGTCTTATGAAGTTCGAGTCTTATGAAATTTCCTCAAAAGTCTTTCAACCCTATATTCTTCCATTTGCATCTAAAAAATATAACCTATGGAGATATTTTCACATACCTTATAATTCCTATGATTCTTGAATATGGCATGAGTTTCTCATGATCTCACATTATGGATCACTCTATAAATTATAGTGCGGCTAAACTATAATCATGACACAAACTAAATAATTTAAGAAGAAAACCTATAATATATCATATCAATTACCAATGCCTGAGTTTTTAAATGATGAAAAATAGTTCTATTTGATGTGTCCCACTCCAGACTTCTGTTTGTGATACCTCTTATTTATTACCTATAAAATGCCTTAGTCTGTCATTCAAATCCATTATGGTCACGGTTCTATCATGCTTTCCTGTACAGTGGTTCTAACCACCACTCTCCACTAATAAAAAATTGGTGCACTCTCCTCAGGTCATTTTTGACCAACACAGGCTTTTATGCATTCCATCCTAACTGGAATGACTTTAATCTTGGCCACCTGTATCTGATGACTTAGCTTCTTGGGTAGTGCTGTATTAAGGTATTTTTTTTATAAATCCTTCTCCAAAATTTAAAACAAACAGAAAAATCATAAGGGTCAACTCAGCAAAAATTCACTCATAATTCTAGTTAAAAAACAACTCAAACATAAACATTCCTTTTCAAATATAACAATATCCTATACTCTAATAATATCAACATTTTTTTAATCTTCCTCGAATTCATCTATGTATTTTCCTGAATAGTTTTTTTACTTTGCAAGATTATATACATAAGAAAGGAACTTCTAAAATTACTTCATCATACACATATAAGATTCATCATTATAAATTCTCCATGAAACTCAAATAATTATTGAAATTTCCTTTTCAATTTCCCCTTTTAAAACTAGAATATTCCAAGAAAAAAGAATCTTGGCAGTAATTCAAGAACACTTAAAACATTTTTTACTTTATATAAATTAATCTCCAAAAGTCCAAAGGTAAGGTATTCCCTTTTCATATGAGGAATGAAAAGTATTTCATAATCAAATTTCAAACATAAAATATGTGTCTCTAAATCTCATTTACTTAATATAATGTCACACCTCTCTTAGGAACCCTTCTTCTCAACAAAACTAAGTTCGCTAACCAACATCCAAGATATTCTTATCCATAAATTCTTATTTCTTGAATATTGACAATAATATTCATTGAAACTTCAAAATCATTGGAAACAATAAAACACACACAATGTGGGATCAACAACACTAACTTCTATGAATTAAAACTGAAGAATGAATGGCATAATTATAATATTCAATACAAAAAATTGTCCTACTATCATGCAACTATAAATGGATAAATAAAGGACTTAAATAAGACCCTATATAATATCCTTCATATGATTGTGAACAAGGATAATAGATCTTATTCTAATAATATCTTTCATGCTTTGGGGGAATATCGAAACACAAAACATACTGGTACAAAAGAAACCCCATATTGTCTAGTATATATGAGAGAAGTATCTTTCAATTTTCAGAATATGGGAAGTACTAGACATATATTGATGAGCTATAATGAGTTTATGAGAAAATTTTATTCACACTATATAACCATGGATTCTATGAAAAGCATGTCACATGAGAATTTGACCAGAAGGTTCACATCTTCTAATTCATTCGTGGAGAATTTGTATTTTCCATGAGAACACCAATGATACATGGAACATAGCCTCCAATTCTAGAATAGAAATGGTAATGACCTTATATATTCCATAAGGTCCACTCTAATGGGATTATTCCCTGATCACAATGGATATAGGGAATACCAAACCTTCCACCAAGAAAAGATTTATAATGAAATAAATTACATAGCCTTAGCTAAAAGTGAATTTCACATGAATTTAAACTACTTGGATATGGTCCTTGTCATATAACCTTTAAATTGATGGCAATAAATGTCCTTTTTTCATGATTTCAAATTGCATAGTATATAATCCTTATCACATGGTGTTGTACTAAACGACAACATATCCACCCCACATGACCCTTAAACTACATGGAGTGGTTTGTATCATATGAAAAGGTTTACTTACACAAGATTGAGATTTATAAAAGATTCTAAAAATATGGTTTCCCCTATCTATGACCCAATGTCTAGATAAAAATACCCTCATGTTCAATAACCACATATTACATAATTCATGTTATCATGATATATGCAGTGAATACCAAATCACTTATCTTGGGGTCAACCAAAATTCTTATCTTATTCAAACCACCCCATTTATCCAAGTGTTTTGGATCTTTACCTCATTAATACAAGGTCTTCCAATGGCCCTACATTATGATAGAACTATGTTAATTTATCCTTGTTATGAGACCTTATTCACATCATGTTTCCTTCCTTCTATCACCACAAAACTCATATATTTCATCACCCTTTCCGCTATGTATAATCCATATATATATATATAGACTTTGTTCAAGAACTATATGTGGCTTGATTACTATTGTCATTGGATATATAGTGAAAGTAGGACAATCTATCTTGGGGCCAACCACAAGTATCATTCCCACCAATTTCATATCTTATTTTGGTAGGTGGTCCCTCGTTGATTCACACAAAGTATTCTCCAATAACCCTTCATTTGGATGAAATATTTTCATTTTATTTTGTGTTTAATCTAGATCTTCATAGGGACCATTTTACGAAGAAATATTTTTATCCTTACTCTTGTTATTATAAGATATGTTGTAACCCTAAGATTTGTTTATCTAAGTTCCATCCAGGAATTCCATTTCTATCCCATTTCCCATCAATATTCTAACACTAAAGTTTTCTTATTCTCGTAGGATTTTCCTTCATCAACCCTACACCAGGATGGGAATTCTTATACCATCCCATAAATATCTATAGCTTGATTACTATTATTTTAGGATATATGATGACATCCATATAACCTTTCTTGGTCCCAATTTTAAATTTTAATCCACTCAAACTCCTCCATAATTTTCCTCAAGGACACAATACCTATCAGCTCTGAACTATAAACTAGCTTTAAAATATCCTTTTCCTTTGTAACAAAATTTTTAACTTGAGAATTTGAGTTCCCAAAGATTTTCCATGTATACTGTTAATGTGTACATAAAATCTTGACAGACACCTCTCTTGGGAGATGGTAAATACACTATGTATCTAACCTACCTATAACTAACCAAAGGAATGTCCTTTCCCTGAAGGATAAGACCCAATAATCTTATAGTCTTTCAATAACAATACAGTAGAACCTATAATTCAATTTTGGCCAACATCTATCCTTGGTATGATTTTTCAAAGGTATGGTAATAGACACACCATTTAAAATATATTTTGTGATTATCACAGTCTACCCATATGCATTTTATCATTATATAATTTAAATGACACATGTTATTTCCCTAATTTAAAAGGTTTTAAAATACTTATGGATTTAAAAACCCCTTTTTGTTATCACATTCCTTCAAATTAGAGTAAACTCTATGACTTGAATAAATTTCTGAGAGACTTTCTAATATGTCTTAAATTTATGTTGTGTATATCAAAATAACGAAAGATGACTCAATTAAAATTAAAATTAGTGATAAACAGACCAAATAACAAAATAATTATGAATTAAAATCAAATTAACATATCTAGATGAGATCAGAAAAATACCCCTCATCAAAAATTTCTGCAAAAAAGATAAAGGAGAAAATTAAAGTACTTACAGAGAAAATGGAATCCGATGTATCTATATGTGAAGAAAGGAGAAGAACCCTGGAAAAACCAAGTCATAAGGAGGTAAAAAGGAAGGAGTCATGGTAGGGTGATTCGTTAGTAGGGATGAAATCCATAGAAGGAAGGTGTGGCTGAGTGATATCATTATGGGGAAGGTGAAGGGGGTGGAGGAGACAGGGAAGCAAGGCTAGGGGGCACGATGAGGATCGGGTTGGCATGGAGGAGGTGAGGCGGGTGGGTGGAGAGGCACGACAGTGGAGGCACGCAGCGAAGCAACCGCCGCTGGTATGCTGGGTTTGAGATTCAAGGAGGGAGCAATGAGACCGTGCCAGAGCCGCATCAGAACCGTGTCGGAGCCGATTTGGAGAAGGAGAGTCGCGAGGAGGTGGGATGGCCGTGTCAGAGACGTTGGGAGAGAATTCGGATCGCGAGAGGGAGGAGGATCACGGGGGCCGTGGGGATAAGAAATCCGCGAGGGCAGGGGGGAAAGGGATCGCGTGGGGCGCTATTGCCACGGACATCAAAAATAGTCATGGGTATAAGCGATCCATAGCCACAGTTTTTATTGTCCGTGGCTGTAGATCTGTAGCTATAAGTCCAAATTATAGTAGTGATTATTTCTATTTATTATGAATTATTATTTTTATTATGAATTATTCCTATTTATTACGAATTATTCTTATTTATTATGAATTAGTCCTATTTATTAGGAATTATTCTTATTTATTACGAATTATTCCTATTTATTACTAATTATTCATATTTATTACTAATTATTCCTATTTATTCCTATTTATTACTATTTATTACTAATTATTACTAATTATTACTATTTATTACTATTTATTACTATTTATTACTTATTATTACTCTTTATTCCTATTTATTTCTAATTATTCCTATTTATTACTAATAATTCCTATTTATTACTAATTATTCCAATTTATTACGAATTATTACTATTTATTCCTATTTATTACTATTTATTACTATTTATTACTATTTATTACTAATTATACCTATTTATTACTAATTATTCCTATTTATTTCTATTTATTCCTATTTATTAATATTTAATCCTAATTATTTATATTTATTATTATTTATTACTATTTATTACTAATTATTACTATTTATTACTAATTATTACTAATTATTACAAGTTATTACTAATTATTACTATTTATTACTAAAATACAGATAACAAAACAATTTAAATCTAATTTAATTATAACTAATCAACAATAATTAAAATTAACATAAAAATTAAATAAATACTTAATTAAATAAAATATAAATACCTTTAAACTTGATCTCCTATTGATGTAAGCGTCGTCACAACTTTTCCGTAAAAAAAATTAACTCAGAGAAATTTTCACTCTAAAATTCCAGTTTAGAGAGAGAGAGGAAGTGAGAAATGAGAGGAAGAGAAAGAAAAAACGGAGGGGGTATATATCAGTTATATTAGTTGTGATGGGCTTACCGTCGCAAAAAAAGTACTTTTTGCGACCGGCCCCGTCTCAAATACCTTTGCCCGCATTAATTGTTGTCGGTGGTTAAAACAATATTTGCGACGGGCCCCGTTGTAAAAATTAACCTTCCGACACACCTTTTGCAATGGGACAACATCCTGTCGTAAAAACCCATTTACTGCCGCTGGTATTTACGACGGGTGGATCCCCCCGTCGCAAATAACCTTCTGGCGCTTTGGCGTGCATCCTGCGCCAAAGCGCGCATTACCTATTGCGACAGGACCCCAAATCCTATCGCAATTAACTTGTTATTTGCGACGGGACAAACCCCCTATCGCAATTAACCTCTGGGATGGACTATTTGCGGCGGGATTAATTCCCTTCACAAATTCCCCGTCCCAAAATACAGTTTTTCCCGTAGTGTACCATCCATAATCTATTTTAAGCCACCGTTATTTTTATAAAATTACTCATTTAATCATGAAAAAATATCTTAGTTCATTTCTAGTTTTATGAAAAAAAATATTCCTTTTCCTATTTAAACGCTCTTTAATATGTTCCTTAAACCGCACTAAAATGTTTCATTTCTAATATCTCTTAAACACTCTTTTTACATGTTTTCACTTCATTTTGATATAATGTATAGTGAACTATGACTATTTTTTCTTATAAATTTCCATGTACGATTTAAATCCATTCTTTCATGGACACCATTATAATATTCCCTTTTTTATGCCTTATGACCTGATTATGACACCTAATTATTTTAATGGTTAACCCTTATGCTTGATTCTTCATGTGGAACTCATATGAATGAAAATGATATGATGGGTTCACCTAGATGGCACTCCAATGCATTGTTTAATGTTTAGTCTCACAATATGTCATGTTGGGACAGAGAGTGAACTTTATTCCTTTATGGGACTTTGTCCCCCATGTGCAATGTTCTAGGCAGGCGACCTTGACTCATGCATATGTCATGTTGTGTGTTGTTTCTAAATTACTATAAAGTCATGATTACATGTACCCATGCTCTACATGTTATGATTCCTTATGTTTATTCATGTTCCATAACTTTTTGTTTCATTATGTTATGACTTATAACCCATGGACTTTTCTTTATTCCTATTTTCACACCCTTACTAGGATTTTTAGCTCATCCCTTTTGTTCATGTATTCCCCTGGTTATCCTATGTAGTTGTAAGAGATCAATGGAAGATATGAGCTCTTTATGGATGATTAAAATAAATATGTTTTATTCTATTTCCATGTTTTCAGTTTTATGCACCTAATCATCCAAATACATTAGAATTTACGATCCTTGTCTTGTAATTTGATGGTTAAATATTCTTGAAACCATGTAATAATATGTGTGAAAGGCTAGGGTCACTATAGATATCTTGTCCAGTATCAGCTTCGGATTCGACTCAGATCGGGAGAAAATAAAAGAACATAAAAATAACCAATAAATAGGTCAAATTAGTTTTCACCTAAATAGAACATCTGATACCAAACCAAATAAGGAATGACATAAAAGGAATCAAGATCTTACCATTGAAAATCCAATGAGATGAACAGATCTCAATTTTGATCTCGGATGAAGAAGATCTCTCAATTCCTAGAATAGTCGCCAAAGAGGGCTCTCCAAAGGTAAGTTTACTGTGCAAGATGAGAAATGAGAGAATTATGTTAGAAATATATTTAATTAAGGTAAAATTTTTAAATTCACCAAAATCCATGGGTTCCATGGTTTGGCTGCATGGTTAGCCAAATGATGCACCAATCGTGTGCCCTTTCCTATAAGAAGGGGCACACCACATGGTTTTTTGCACGGTTTGACTAACTATGTGCAAACCGTGTCTCAATCCACTATCAAAATTACATACATGGTCACATGGTCATTCACACCATTTCTCATGGTTTATATAATCATTTGGCATGTAGCCCCCCATTATCCATCTTATCACGATTGGAATTAACCATACGGCCTACCCCGTATGGTTTCTACTAACCATGCGCCGAGCCATTTTCACCCAAAGATTGGGTTTCAGGCTCTAAACCAGACCCGAACACCCCCCCATCGCTTCTATGACCTCAACATGAATTCAAATTAGTCCATAATTAAGAATTTAAACTGAGAATTTATGGAAATTAATAGATCTATACCTCAATAAAGAATCAGGTTCTTATAAGGAGAGTGTTTCATCAATTACAAAGAAGCATGATTATTGTCATTCCCTACACCACATCCTAGACATGGTTGTGGTGTCCTTGGACATGAAGCATGAATTGGATTCCCCTACAGTGTTCTACCAAAGACTATGCAATTTTCCCCTCACCACTCCCTCCAAAACGGGCATGGTTGGGTCACCCAGGTCATATCCAACAATTGGCCCTCTCATGAACCACGTCTAAGCCAAGACATTTCCCCCCTTTCCCGTTTTACACGGAGACAAAATAGGGCCAAAATGGCTTGGACCAAGGTGTGGTGCTAGCCATTTTGGATAGTGAGATCTTTAAATCCCAAACTAAGATTCCTAAAGCTTCACATGACTTACCCAAGAATTCATGACCCATGGTACAACCATCATAAGGTTCAAAACATCACTTAAGACAAGAATGTTATTAAAAAAAATAACCACCTAAAATGAGGGTATTATCATTCTCCCCCTATAAGGAATTATCATCCTTGAGAAGTATCTTTAGAGGAATCCTTGAATAAACTGGGCCATTACATCAGAACATCTAACTCTCACTCTCAAGTTTCCTCCTATAACTGTTTGTGACTCCATAAGATCCAAATAAGTGGAACCCTTTTACATAGTAAAAAATTTTCACACAAAACTACAATTTTCACTATAAACTACATGAAAGATTCATATGGTTCTAAATCAATGTCCTTACGGTCAATAACATATGTAGGATTGGTCATGTACATTAAAAGTTGAGATGCATAGAACACATCATCCATACCTCAGTAACACTAAGGAAGACACAAATGGTAAGTTTTTATCCCAACAAACTCGATGATCTCAAACAGTCCAAAAAACCTTAGAGTTTGCTTTCATTACTTTTGAATATGTTAATTCCCTAACTGAGAAGTTATCCTTAAGGAAACCATGTTTCCTAGAGATAACTCCAAAGGTCTCCTCTTATAGTCAACTCACGATATTTTTCTTCTCTGAGTAGTTACCAACCACTTCCGAATTATTTTCACTCTATTTGATGTCTCCTTTACCAGGATCTGTCCCAAAAGAGTTGTCACACCTACCTCATACCATTGTAACATTGAGTAACAGGTTTTACTATATATAGCCTCATATGGTATCATCTAGATATAATCTTGATATCTATTATTATAAGAAAACTCCACTAAGTATATATACCAATCCTATGATCCACCAAAGTATAGGACACAAGTTCAAAGAATATCCTCAAGAATCCAAATTTTCCTCTTAGATAGAATTTTTTTCATGGGTGATATGCCATGCTTAATTTCAAATGAGTCCCTGGAGCCTTATACAATCCCTACCGAACTGCAATGTAAAATAAATATCTCTATCTAATATAATTCTCAAGGGAACTTCATATAGACTTACAATCTCATAAACATATATCATTCCCAACTCATCCATAAAAATAGTCTCTTAAGTCAGTGAGAAATGGGAAACTTTTGTTAGTTGATCCACTATCACCCATACAACATCATGATTCCTTGAGGTCCTTGGTAACCCTATCACAAAATCCGTCATGATATCTTCCCATTTAAACATGGGAACTAGTAGTGGATAGAGTAAACCATGAGGATTTTTATGCCCAATATTTACTCTCTAGAACTTAACACATCTTAAAAGAAAACTAGTGATATCCCTCTTTATATCTAGCCACCAAAACAATCATATGATGTCATTGTACATATTCCTAGTCCTAGGATCCACCTTCCACCGTGAGGCATGGGATCCTATCATAAGATCTTCTTTGATGGAAGTAGAAACTAAAACCCTCCCATGGACATAAATAATATTTTCATCTATTAATCAAACTAGTAGTATATGATATCCTTCCAACCATTATTGCATTACCTCACACTCAAAATCTAACTCCTAGCTGACCTTAACTTGATCCACAAAAGAAGATGTGATAACCAAAGGCACACATGTCACCACCCCATTTTCCTCAGTTGCATTCATCCTCCAATTAGCTAATAAACACATTATATGACACTCTTCCTTTGAAGGCCCCTCTCTAAGATTTTGGAAATCCGGCATCTTTTTACTAAGATTATATGCAACAATGTTACTCTTACCCGGTTTATAAGCCATATCAAAGTTGAATGTATATAGATACTTCACCTAGAACCTATGACTAAAATTTTGGTCTCTTAATTTGAAGATATATTAGAGGATATTGTGGTCAATGTAAAAAATCCCCTCTCTAAAGATATAGTGTCACCAATACTTCAAAGCATGAACTACAACTATACACTCCAATTCAAGCATTAGGTATTTATACTCAGGAAGTCGTAGCTAATGTGACCCATAAGCTACTTCATGGTCCCTACACATCATCAAAACTGCTAAACTAACTCCATAGTCATATAAATTGACCTCATATCCCATCCTAGGTTTTGGAAATGTCAACACTATAGCTATCATCAACCTTCTCTTCAACTCAATAAATGTTTCCTCACACTAATCCAACTACTCTAACTTCACCCATTTTATGGTAAAAGCTATCCTGGGGTATGCAAAACATGAGAGGTCCAAGTTGAAATGTCAATAGCACCCTACTAATACAATAAATCTCTTAATCTTGAATACATTATGAGGATGAGTCCAAGACATCACCACCTATGCCTTCTTTAAGTCCACAATAGTTCAATTCTTTGTCACTATATGCCCTAGGAAACACACCTCCTAGATAAAAAGTGGAACTTATTAATCATTGCATAAATTTTATGTGATAAAACTATACTCAATACTATTTTAAGATACTTTTCATGCTACTCTGAATTTCATGAATAGATGAGGATTTCATCATTGAGCACCATGAAGAATGAGTTAAGATATGGGTGAAAGATATTGTTCATGAGGGACATAAAAACTATAAGAGAATTCTTGAAACCAAAAATAACCACCAAGAACTAATATATCCCATACCTTCTCTTAAGCACTGTTTTAGTATGTATTCCTAATCTAAAGCTGATGGTAGCCTAAATGTTGGTCAATATTAGATAAATAATGATCACTTTTCAATTGATTGAATAGATCATCAATCCTAGGTAAAGGTTACTTATTATTCATCGTCACCTGGTTCAAATTTTTGTAATTCACATAGATTCCAAGAGTACCATCCACCCTTTTAGAAAAAAACTAAATCACTCTAGGCATATGTTCTCATTTTGATAAATCCATTCCATTCTAAGTCATCAAGATGAACTTTTATTTCTTTCAAATCTTCTAGTTCAATATGATAATATGTTATCGACATAGGTTGTTCCCCTATAATGAGTTCTATTTTGAACTTAATCACTCTATTAGGTGGTAGTCCTAAACATTATTCTGAAAATATGTCCTAATAAAGATATAAAACTAGAGGTAAATATGATGTAGATAACTATGATCCTAAAGAAAGTTATAATCCTTCAACTTGCACCGTAAGATCTCCAGTATGACTCAAATCCATACCTACTCTACCAGCTCCAAACTCCCACTCATCAGTCATCACAATCCCCCACCCCCTTAGGTGAGGTAAAGGATACCTATCTCCAATGGAATTTGATGTATATAAGATATCTCAAAGGAGGAAATTCCATCCAAAAGATCACATTGAATATAGTCATCTCTAGGATCATAAAATCTTATAAATCCCCATATCCAGCGATCACTATAGGACATATTGGACACCTCTATAGATAGTTTAATTTATACCATAAGTATTTTTTGAGCGAAGGAATATATGAAGATATTAAAATTGATAGGTCCAAGATGACTACCACTTGAGAAGAGGTAAATTAATTAGAAACACTAGTATTAAAAAAAAGTGGTAGATAATGTGCAGGTGATCAAGATCATACCTCATACTATAGATGGACCCTTACCATCATTATCTAGAGCCTTTTCTACTAAAAAACTCAGATTTCCTCAACTCTAAACCATTTCCCCTAAGTCATCAAAGTCTGGGGAGTTTTCATCTTCTGCTAAGGTTCTCTATCTCCAACTTGCCCTGATCTCCTAGAACCCTTCTAAGAATCCATCAAACAAAAATTCCAAAGATGAATATCCTTTCCACGTCGGTGGCACTCCATAAGCATCTTCCTATAATAATTGCTAAAATTACCTCTTTTATCATAATTAAATCATCTGGTATAATCACCTCCCATAGATAAATCAAAGGAAGTAATACTCTAACCCATATTACTATAACCTTAATAATCCTAATCATGTTTCATTTTATACTACCAAAAAAGGCACTCACAGTAGTAAGATAAATCCCAATCACTGGTCCTCTAGAAACTAGAAGTAAACCTACTATCATGTCCTCTTTTAATAATTTCTTGATGTTCATCACCTTGAACAACACCTCTAGGTATGAAATTAGATCAAATCTCCTAACCTATCATTTAATCTTAGTACAGATGCATATCTTGAACTTTTGGGCCCTTTGGGACTTGTTTCTAGATAGAAGAGTGGTTACGTATACCCGTTGTATAAAATGAGTATAATATGAAGAGATAGACATAGATCGCTGGTAAAACTTCATGAACTCCTAGGAATAATCAAACTTCATCATGTTAGGAAAATAATATTTGAGTAATAGATCCTTAAAGGTCACCCAACTGAGACCCTCTCATCTTCCATCCTGATTCATAGTATTCCACTTTCTGCTGGTAGGGCCTTGGAATATGAAGGTGTCCAACATCACTTTCCCATCCATTAGAGTCTATACCTAATAAAAAATTATCTAGATGATATCTGTCTAGTTATATACATCCTACAAACCTCTAGTGACCTAAAATTGGTGGATGTTGTAGATATAATTCCTTAGAATGATTGGTCATGGTCTTCTAAAATTTTACACCTTGAATAGGAATAATCTGAAAAAAGTCATGGATGAACTAAATCTCCATCTTAAATAACCAAAATCCAGTATAGGAACATATTGGGGTACATCCTCATACTCTTATAGTAGTGGTATAGGCATGTTATACCTAAATATATCATCCTAGGATACCTATATCATTGATCCCAACAAACGTCTCCATAATTGTATTTTTGAAATACCAAAAGAAATTTTAAGATGCCTAAATATGTTACTCCATGATAGATCCTAATAAGTATATAGGATTATATAAAGGTTTTCTTAGGAGGCTACCCATAACCCAATGAATATCCCTCCTAGAACTACCCATAGCTGAAGTTGTGTGTTTTGTACCATCACATTAGTCATAATCATATATATATATATATACAAATATAACAACATTCTTAAGTTTAATTAATTAATGAAAAAACTAATATATAATAATAATATAGAACATAAATATATCACAGAATAGAGAAAAGTAGGCCTCTACTAAAAAAATCTCATAATTTAAAAAATTTAATTAAAGAAATACTACAAAGCACAAAACAGGCATATATATATGACATTTTATCCTATATTCTTATTCATGATGCATGAATTCACCAAAATTCTATAAAAAATAATAATAAAATACACTCAAGATCATCCTGAAACCATAAAAACATAATTATATCAGAAATACCAACAATGGTAACTGAGAGGTCTGTTATACATGTTCTATCTAGGTACACATATAAATCCCCTAATAGATCCCCACATAGCCTAAGTTCCTTTCCACCTTATCCCTAAAAATATGTAATTAAAATTAAAATAAAATCTCTTTTGATACCACTTTGTAATACCCCTACCTGAATCATCAAATCCAATTCAGAGTACTACATTGCCTCATGCATTTTTTCCTATATGCAAGAGGTTGTCGATAAGTAGTTAGGGTCCAAATTCCATTAGTGGGGACACTATACCCTCAATATCAATAAATACAATCATTAATAACAATAACATAGTATAATAATAAGAAATTCTATAAAAATGGAATGAAAATTGTATCAAATTATACCAAATAATAAAACAATTTCCCGGAAGTGGTAGGTCAAACAAGAGTACAAGTAAGACAATAAATTAAATAAAATACTAGAAATCACTATGGAGTTCATACCAATACTGCCTATGATCATTATTCTCTATCACCTAGATCCTTGTCTCTAAGGAATTTCCCTTTCCTATATCCTTGATCATGAAATCTACACATGCATCAAGATTATCATGTAGGGTGTAATTATAAACTTAGCAAGACATCACCAATGAATCATTAATATGGGTGTACATGCATAAGAGTGTATGTTAAGATTATAGATAAACACATTATTAGTAACATAAAATTAGGTACTGAATGATTGTGTGCTAACTAAGACACCAAAACCCTTATTTTTACTTTCTTTTTCTTGATACTAATAAGGATGTCAATTTCCATCACATCGGGTCATAAGACATGCCACAATTCCATAAATCAATTGGCATTCTATGCCTAGAAATACTGACCCCAAGATCTACCTTTAATGAAATGCTACATGCCCTGCCTTGATGGTGGACATTATTAGGAACACCATAAGAACCACCCTGATGGTGTTCATTATCCTCAGATTATTTTAAGTCCCACCTGACATGTTTGATGTTTTTGGATAACATATCATCCATGCATGACATTCTCATAATTTATCCTGTAGCTAAAGGATTCTCAATTCCCATGCATGGTTTACTCCCACATGAGTAACATGTCCATGATTCGACCCATACCATTAAACAATCCATATTACATAGCCATCTTCATATCATTACTATCCCCCTCTTTGGGGTCTTCTAACCAAAACTGAGCAACCTAACGATCTTGATACCCGAAGCAAGGTTCACAGGCTATGAAATACCAAAAGCAATTTATTACATAGCAAGGAATAATAAATAATATCAAGAGAAGTTATCAAGGGGATATAGACAAATAATATGATCACATTTCAATTAAGGGTATTAAGAATATCAATAAATCGTGAAAATATCATATACAAGGCCTTATATGGTAAGGAACATCCTACATCAAGAATTTCATCATCAACTTCTAGGTTCATCAAGAGTTTCATCACCTAAACCATGTTCGCACACTAACCAAAAATCTTGCACACTAAGAAATACTAGAACTTGTTCTAATCTAAAACTACAAGGGTTCTTGAGTAAGTCATAGAATAAGAACAATACAAGGATATAATCAACACTTACCCAACATTAAATTATCTTCAACTGTATTCTTCGAGTATGGTTAAAGGAAAAATAACTTCTCAACTCATAAACAAAAATAATTGAAGAGATTAAATTCTACAATGAGTTTGAATCAATGAGAAAAAAGTCATTCTATGATTTTTCTATAAGTAATAAAAGAAATTCAAGTGAAGGAATAATTACTCACTAGAAGAATTCCATTGAAATTCCCAAAACTAGAAGAACCAATAGAGGAAGATGAATTAATGCCTTAGATTGACTAAAGAAAAGGTAGTATTGAGCTGAACATAGAGAAAATTAAAGCTCAAAATATGGCTATAACACCAATCAAACTTCTATCAAAATAGTCTCAGAAATTTCTAATAAACAAAAGGATATAATAATCAATAGTTTTAATATAGGGAAAATGATTGAAAAGAGTGTTAGTTACTCCCCCATAATGCTCGAACACTTTTTAAGGACCAAACATGCTACATTTATAGAGATTAGAATAGGAAGGAGATTATTTCATCTGTTATAATGAAGTATGGTAGTCACCATTCCCTAAACCGAAACCTATCCTTGGTTGTTTTGATCTTTAATAGGCATCCCAAAATAGATTCCTCTATGGTGTTCTACCCAAGCCGATGTCATTTTCCCCACACCATTCCCTCTAAAATGGGCATGGTGGATTTGTTGACGTCATGTATGAACCCATTCCCTATCATGAACCACATATTTTCCATGGATTATCCAATCCAATTTCCCCCTTCCCCATTTTACATAGATACAAATTAGGGCCAAAAAGGATTGCACCAGGGAGTGGTGCTAGCGATTTTGGACAGTGATTTATCCAAAAATAAAACTAAGGTTTTCAAAGTTTCATAAGCCTCACCTATTCATTCCACACCAAAGATTAAACCATCATAATTTTTAAAACAACAAATATGATAATAGGGTACTTATAAATACATATCCACCCAAAATATGTATGTTACATGAGAATTTTTTTATATAAAGGGTGAAATGTACAATTGATACAGATAAAATGGGTATTCTAGTTAATTTTTTATCCTAATTATCTAAAAATATAAACATAAAATGTATTGTAAAATTATTGTAATAAAATATTTTATTTAAGTTATGTGGATGAGATGGTCACATATGCAGGTCACTATAGTTTATATCAGAGAAGGATTTTGATAAATTTGGTGATTAGGATGATATCGGTCTGGGAAAAATTGGGAGTTAGAAATGTCATCAAAGGTTGATAAGTTGAGGTTGATTATAATTTTAAGGGTATAGATAACCCTTAAGTCTGGTTAAGATAATATTATAGGGATTAAGATAAGATATCTTTAGTGAAAACCCAAAGGATGAATTTAAAGGATGCATAAAGTATACGAAAAAATCCTAAAATTTTGGTAAATTAGATATTATATGGTTTTATTGGTAATAACATACCTATATAGATAGTACATCTACATACAGGATTTGGAATAGATGTGACTAGGGGTAATAACCATGAAAAGGTCATATTAGGTATTAACTCAGTGGTCACATGGTGCATGAAAAATAGGCCAATTTTCACACCTAGTTTGAAACTCTTGAGGAATATTCTTTGGCTAATAACATTATATTTATAAGAAATTATGAAGATTTATTATGTTAAGGAATTAATATAATAAGTATGATTGAAACTAACCAAAAGAACCTATATTAATCCAATATTGATTTAATTTTAACTAAAAGTTGATGTAATTATTTTTAAAAGTAATTCATTTCAATAATGAATTTTTTCATGTAATTATATTATAATAATTCTTTTATGGGGTTAATTATTCATCACTTGTGATTGAATAATTTTGGTTTTTGTAATGAATGAAACCTAAAGGAACTAAGTTAACACTGGATTCCAAGGACAATGTAGAGATTATCCCAATAAGAAACCTAATAGGATAAGAGTTAGAGTGATAAATCTTGTGATTATGCCAAACTAGATATTAGGAATTATGATTAACAATGCAAACTTAGTAGATATTCCAAACACATCAAATAAGATAATGGTAGATTATCATGGATGTTCAGGTGATAAAGATGATGAAGTAAAAAATGTTAAAATTCCTTCCTGTAAAAAATATGGTAAGAATCACTAAGGGGGATATCTTAAAGGAACTATGAGATATTTTATGTGTTGAAAATGAGGGAATATAGCAACTAATTGTGGAGGAAAATTTAATAGATAAGTGGAAATGGTTAAAGGAACTAGATTTCATCCTAATGAACCACAAATATTACACTATCTTAAATGTGGGGAACATAGACATTATTAAAGTCAATGCCCTAATCTAAAGACAAAGAAGGATAATAGGCACTGACAACTTATAAGATAATAGAATACCTATGAAACCAAAATCATATAAGTGATTTGGAAAGATAATATAGAGTGATTAAACATATCCATCTACTCCATAAATGCCAAGTGTTGTCTTATTCAACCTACTTCTTTTTACCTATAATGTTTGATAAGGACATTAAATCGCTACCCTGATGACCAGATGTTTAATTTTTAATAAAAACTGTTAGTTTCCAAGTATATAACTCCTCCATAATAGATTTTTATAGTAGTGTATTTCCTATAAAATTCTATTATCCTTCATTTAATTAAATTTGATATGATATTAGGCATGGATTGGCCCTCTTAACCATGATAAATTCTAATATTATAAAATCACATCAAAAATTTCACCCATGGTCACCTATTAACACAAGGATGAAAATAAAATCCTTTTTTAAAAAAATTATTGGGTTATTTAGCACAAATGGTTTAAAAAACTTTACATTAGTAATATTTCTATTATAAGAGAAAATATTAGTTCACTAGTAAAACCCAAGATAGAGAGGATGAAACCTCATTGGAAATTAAATCAAAATTCATGGAAACCCTTAATTTTTAAGTAATTAATAATAATAATTTCAAGGATTCAATTTATTTAAGGGGTAGAATGTAACGACCATAGATTTAACTATATATTTTTCTTTAAATAAATATTATTTTAATAGATTTTTCTACACACAACACTGAACTAAAATGAAACTATGATATGTTAAAATAAAATTTTAACATTATAATATATCTATTAAATTAGGTGATATAAAAAAGAAACTATATTAAAAAAATCATTGAAGGAAAGAAATGACATTGAGTAGAGGAAGTCTCCCTTTCGAAGCTCATTTATCTAATCATAGAATGGAGGTAGCTTCATTATAGTTTTCCCTAGAACAAGCTTAATACAAAGTTAATCAACTATGGTATGATAAAAATCATATTCAAGATAAATCCAAGATCATGGAAATTTCCATGAGATATATGCTAGTGGAATCACCACCCTCGACTGCAACTAGAGGTTACCTTGTGGATAGATCTTATGTGAAAATATTAAGGGTCTATATAACTAGAAATTAAGATGATATAATATGGTAATTATTAATTTAGTAACTTTTTTATCATATTTATTTTAAAAATTTTGACTTTTGACTTTTAAATAAAAAAGGTGTTTATTTACTAATGCATTGATAACATTACTGACATCATTTTATTCCTAAAAAAGTTTTTCAAAAATTTGAATTTTATCTTCCTTATTTAGAGAAAATAAATATATTATATATTTTTTATATCAATGGTATATATATATAACACTAATTTGATTTGTAATTTATTTGAAATAAGAATAAGAATGGTTAATGCTTTGAAAAGTTATTTTCCTATAAAAATATTTTCTCATTATATTTTATGATTTTATTCAAAAAGCTAAAATAGACAATTATAGAAATGGAATTTGATAAAATGAATTATATTTTTGGATTTATAATTTCAATTTAATTTTAAGATTAATTTCTGGGATTTTTCTAAAAGATTTATTTTTTTGAATAGTGAAAATACTATTTTTAAAAATAATATGAATTTTATGACATTATTAGTATATTATTATGAGTTGGAAATTCATGAAAAATTTTTATAAGACCAAATGTGTATTTTATAAGTGAAGTTACCATTTAAAAAAAATTAATTTAAAACCCATATTTTACATTTTAGAAATTAATTATATTTTTTTTAAATGTCTTTAATACATTATATATTTAGTATTTTAAAATTATTTTTATCACTTTTAGAGAATAATATAGTAAAATGGATTTGAAATTTTGAATCATTAGGTCTAAAATATTTAATAAGGACTAATTTTTTCAAGCATAAAGGATAAATTACTTTAGTAAAAATTACTTACCTCAATAAAAATAAAAAGTAATAAAAAAATTTAATCAAGGGAGAAAGACCACAAACATATTTAAAACATGTGTGGGAATATGTGGTCGAGGCCTTTATCAACCTTATCTATGACACCCACATGTAATGAAAGAGGTTAATTTTTTCTATTTTATCTTATCTTGGGTCGTTCTGAGTTTTGAAAAATTTTAGGCTAGAATTTTGGATGCTTTGTTAGTGTTTCACAATTTTCCCACACTATTAAGAGTAATTGTGTGGTTCCCATGTAGTGGGGGTGTCATGGTGATAGATCCATCATTCATGTATTTTATATGGTTTTTTAAATCATGTAGATTTCACCAGAAACCAAGTGATATTGTTTGGTCTAGGAGGTGGCCTGTGCATGGTTGGTGCACTGTTTAGAAAATTGTGTAGTCAAACCATATGGTCTACCCAAAATCATTTAAAGTATGATTTTCCTAGATTTCCCGTTTCAAAATTAAATTTCTTTAACCCATTTATTCCACCATATGAGTTTTCCAACCCTTGGGATCCCAATAATGAGATCTGACCTCCTTCCCTCTTGATTCTTGGCCCTCCTTTGGTGATTTTCAAGAGGTTTCAAGGAAAATATTCATTATATTCCCTATTTATTTGTAAAGAACCTAACCCTATTATCCTGAAGTAGGTGTCTGAATTTATTATATTGAAATATATACAAGACTTTAATCCCAATGGAACAATAATTTAAGCAAATTTTGAATCTATATAACATACATAAACATTACATTACAAATTGAAATGAAATACAACATAGAAAACCCATTTGAAACACCCATAAAATTTTAGATTATCCCTAAAATTCATTCATAATATACACCTTCATATCCTAGGGAAAAATAAAACATAAGAAAGGGTTAATATCATATTCTTATTAATGGTAATTAATATAGTGGAATCGAATATAAACAATAAGTAATGGTGAATGACTAAAAACACATGCTATAATCTTGATCATAATATGGAAATAATAAAAGATGAATAAATAATTCCATATAAATAATCACATGAGAATGAAGATTAACCATGGATATTATAATAGTTTAATATTAACATGGATTATCAATTAATAATATCATAATGAGTAAATGAATAATGTTGGATATTATAAACATTCCATCGGTGCCTCACCCGAGACATCTAGAAATAAATGGTTAAGGAATTCGCCAAATCTATTTCTGTTTTGTCTTATGAGACCTACTGATTCACTAGGGGCTATATTTGGCCCCACACATCACCTTCTAAGTTTAATTCATTACTCATATGAATGGGTTTAAACAGAACCAACATATACATATTGAATGTAAATATCTTTACCTAGTCTATAAATATAATTACTAACCATTCTAAGTAGCATGGTGAATAGTATCAAGATAGCACATCCATAGTCGAACTGATCATAAACCATTTAATAAAATATGGTAGATGATAATCATAATAGATCAATATAAATAAATAATAAAATTCAATAGAGTTTTTTAAATAGATGAAAATTCTCTAATAAAATCATTGAGGAATTCTTGAGAGAAATACCCCTTTTACTTTGAAAAGAAGAGTTCTTTTGGAAAAATAATTTATATTTGTCATAATTCTTTGTATAAAACCAGAAATGAAAAAAAGCATATTTTTCATGAAAAAAATTAGTTATTTTAGAAAAAATAATGGTGTCTTAAAATAGATTATGTATGGTAATTGAAAATGGGTAGGAAATCGAGATGTTCCCTTTAATCAGGCTTCTGTATCAAGAAGAATTGAGAAGGGAACCTTGTAAAACATGTATTTACCATAAAAAAGATGAACTGGTCTAGATACATGACTTTGGAATGTATGAACATAATTTAAAATAATTATATAGAAATAATTAATAATTATATTGGTGTATAGATGGAGAAAGCATAACCCAAATGAAAATGAAGGTTCGAGAAGAAACCCTTACTTTATGTATGAAAGTGTTCTGTACTTGACTTTAATGTCCTGGATAATAAAATCAAATAAATTAATTAATTAAAGACATTTTATACATATATTTTATTTAATATAATTTTATTAATTTCATTTATGGTCTTTTTGATGAGTTATAAGATACAATATTATCATATGAGAGTGTTTGTTTCCTCGGTTTTCATAATCGGTTTACTTGTATATGAGTATGGAAGTTCATGTAAAATAGGAATAGATATCCATAATTAATGTTATATATTATTAATTAACATCCATTATATTAAATGGTTATATAATTTATTTTTTTATTTAGAGTGAGGATGAATCATTAGATAAGACGTCAGTGATAATCGTTTAGATTATTTTGGCATTTTTTCGATCATTACAAACTAGTTTTGTTTTATTAATTAACATCATGCATATATAATGGTTCCAGGACATTAAATAAGATGTAATACATATTTATAATATTTTTTAACCATAAAAATGGTCTTATGATCATCCTTTAATGTGTTTATGGATAACTGAAAACTCTTTATCCTTGAATGCAATAAATCAACACATCACAGATGATGTTTTCATTTTTAGAACAAAATGAGAGGGAAGAGAAATTATGATGGATTATTCCCCAAACACAATAAAATTATAGTATATAATATATATATATATATATAATTTTACTTTGGAATAGGGAGGTGAGGATAAGGTAAGAAAATAAAATAACTTGAAAAGAAATAGGTTTTTACCTCTTGATTTTCTCCTCCATGAGAACCTCCTTAGGGAAAAGGGTTTGGTCATCTGATGAGAAAAAGGGATCCTGAATTTAGGGAAGAGTCTTGGGAAGATGACTGGGAATAAATTTTATGAGGCTCAAATCTTTGAAGGTGTGAGGAGAAGGGGTGGTGAAGGGTGGTATTTATAGTGGATGAGAGAGGTGTTTTTTGAATATTTTATTCATTTGTTTATTATTTTGGATCAAGACTATGAATAGTTTGAATATTATCACCAAATATAGTAAAATAATTAAGGTGAGTTTGATATTATGGTTCTTACATCAGATATGACTCAAGGAATAGTGTATTTGACTTATAATGTATTTATACTGTAAATTACCGTATTTTACTATTCACCAAAAATTCAAGTATTTTAGAAAAATCCCAAAAATTAACCCCAACCATTTTTTAGGTGTAAAATTCAAAAATGGACTCCATTTTATAAAAATAATTTTCTCAATATGATAAATTTAATTTTTAATTAAAATTATCATTTATTCAAAAAAATACCAATTTTAATATTATAATCGATTTTATGACACTTTAAAAAATTAAATAAGGTCTCATAAAAGTATTATATAATCATAAGACAAAAAATATTAATATATGAATTTATTTTATGAAAATAAAATTTCTTTTAAATAATTATATTAATTATAAAATTGTAATTAGATATTTATTACTTACAAAAATACCATCAATTAATTGATCATTTTTAAACTATTTATTTACTTATTCCAAGATATAGATACATCATATTTTTATTTATAAGATACCCAAATTTTATTTATACTTTTATAGGTTATGTTTCTATTCTATTGGCCGGTTTACTATTCCTAAGGGTCACATTACTATTCTAAAGTTCAAGTTACTATTTCATTGGTAAAGGTTCCTTAACTTCTAGAAATACCACTTATTTCATTCATTATTTTTTTGTATTATATTCTCTATGTGATTTTATGTGATTATAATATATGAAATAATTATAGGAAAGGAAATTTCATTGATATATTTCTAGGTCGTTATAGTCTTCCCACCTATAAGAAATTTCATCCTCAAAATTTCTAGAATATTACCTCATAAAAAGATTTGGGTAGTTATTCACCATAAATTCCGCTAGTTCCCATGTCGCCTCTTCAATTTTATGATTTTTCCAAAGTACCTTAACCAGCCGAGTCATTTGATTCCTCAACACCTGCTCTGTAGTGTCTAGAATCCAGATATGATCTGCACAATATGATAAATCAGGTTCCAAATCTATTTCTTCAAAATTGAGAATATGTGTTGGGTCTAGACTGTACTTCCTTAAGAAATATGTGTGGAACAAATCATGAAATTTGGAAATGTTATGTAGAATTTTCAAATGATAAGACACAATTCCAATCCTCTCTAGGATTTCAAAAGGATCAATGTGCCTAAGGATTAATTTTCCTTTCTTTCCAAATATTATAACACCCTTCCATGGAGATACTTTGAAGAAAAAAATGATCTCCCACATGAAATTTCAAATCCCTCCTTCGATTATCATTATATCTCTTTTTCCTAATTTGAGTTTCTTTGATATGGGTTTGAATAGTCTTTACCTTTTTCATTATTTCCTCCACAAGATATGGTCCTATAAGCTTCTTTTCACCAACTTCATCCCAACAAGTTTTTGTATGAAATATCTTTCCATAAAGTGCTTCATATGGTGTCATTTGAATACTTGAATGGAAACAATTACTGTAGGAAAACTCTACAAGAGGTAAATATTGATTTCACATACCATGAAAGTCAAGTGAGCGTGATCTCAACATGTCTTCTAATGTTTTAATGGTTCTTTAATACTACCTATCTGTTTGAGGGTGATAAGAAGTACTCAAATAAAGCTCAATATCCAAATATTTCTAAATACTTTTCTATAATTTCAATATAAATCATGTATCACAATCAGACACAATTTAAAGAGTTTATCCATGAAGTCTTAAAAAATCATTAATATGTAGTCACACAAGGTGCTCCAGTGGGAAATCCTCCCTTAAAGCGAGGAAATGTGAAGATTTGGTAAGTCAATCAACAATTACCCATATTGCATCATTCTTTCTTGGATTCCCTGATAATATAGTGAAAAAATCCATAGTAATTTCATCCCATTTCAATGTTGGAATTATAAGAGGTTACATGACTCCTCTAGGATGTTTTCTTTCATCCTTCACATATTGATAGACTAAACATCTTGATACATAATCAGAAATTTCACATTTCATATTATCCCACAAAAAATGTTCCTTAAAATATCTATAAATTTTAGTGCTAACAGGGTGTATAGAGAAATTCGTGCTATGGGCATCGTCCAATAACTCCCTCTTTAGCTCTGGTATAGTGGGAATATAAAGCCTCTTCACAAATTTCATAATTCCATCCTCATACACGAAGTCTTCCAACATCTCATCTTTCACATATTTAATTTTCCTTTGAAAATTATAATCATTAGACTGAGATATTTTAATCCTTTATAATAAAGATATTTGGGAAATCAATTGAAAAAGTAATGATGTTTCACCTTCCTTGATAATTTCCATATCCATATTTTCTAGTTCCATGTATACAGGATCCTTACCAATCCTCATTTTTTTCAAAACTCCATGATCCTTCATGCTAAATGCATCTGCTACCTTATTCTCCTTCCCTATGTGGTATTGTATTGATCAATCATAATCCTTGAGCATCTTGAGCTATCACCTTTTCCTCATGCTGAGTTATTTCCGTGAGAATACATATTTCAAACTCTTGTGATCTGTATATATCTCACATATTTTACCATATAGATAATGTATTTATATTTTTAGAGAAAATATTAAAGTTGCAAACTCAAGATCATGAGTCACATAGTTCTATTCATGAGTTTTTAACTTCCTTGATTCATAGGAAATAATTCAATCATTTTTCATAAGGACAGAGCCAAGTCATTTCTTTAATGAATCACTATAAATCACAAATCCACCATTTCCTGGTGGTAGAGACAAGATCGGAGAATTCACTAATCTTCTCTTTAATTCATCAAAACATTATTCACATTCTTTTATCTATACAAACTTAATAAATTTACAAGTAAGATTGGTTAATGGGTTATCTAATCAGTAAAATTATGAATTAAATGTTGATAGTAACATGCTAAACAAATTAAATTATATACCTCGGTTATGAACATTAGTGTAGGAAATTCATTAACTACCTTTTTCTTCATAGGATCAACTGAGATTCCATACTTAGAGACATTATGGCCAATAAAATAAACTATTTTAATACATAATTCACACTTTCTAAACTTCCCATATAACTCTTTTATTCTAAGATCCTCCAAAACAACCCAAAATTGGTTCTCATGGTCCTCATAGATTTTTTAATATATCAATATATCATCAATAAATACCACAAAAAATCATCAAGATATTCCTTGAACACTGTATTCATTATATCCATAAAAACAGAGGGTGCATTAGTCATTCCAAATGGCATTATTGTAAACTCATAATTTTCATACCTAGTTAGAAATGTTGTCTTTGGAATATCTTCCTTCCTCACATATAATTGATTATATCCAGATCAAAGGTCAATATTAAAAAAATATTGAGCTACATGAATTTGATCAAATAAATCATTAATGTGTGCTAGAAGATAATTTTTCTTTATTGTAATAGAATTTATTTCTCTATAATCAATGAAAAACCTCATGGATTCATCTTTTTTCTTGACAAAGAGAATAGGGGATCCCCATAGAGAAACACTAGGGTGAATAAATCCCTTATAACTCAATTCCTCTAGTTGTTTCTTTAGCTCTTCTAATTCCAAATTTCCCATTCTATATGGAGTCTTTGATATAGGTCTTTTATCAAGAATTAAATCAATAGATAACTCAACTTCTCACTTTGGAGGATGTCTAGATAAATCCTCTAGAAATACATTAATATATTCTTTCATACTAAGTACATATTTAATATAAAGATTTATTTCCTTATCCATAGATGATGATTTCTCTTCCACTCTAATAATTTCATTTAGAAAATAAACTAGAGGTGGATCTAGATATGACTCAGATTATTTGGTTTCTTCTCCAATGATAAGGGATTCTGCATCTTCCTCACCAATCATAATATCCTCTTTTTACAATAGATTTTTGCAACATATTTTGAAATCCAGTCCATATCGAGGATTTTATAAAAGTAAATCATAGGTATGTTGATAAGGTCAGCAACTAAATAATGTTTATGTGTCATAAAGGGGACTAACTGACATATCTTTTTATTGCAATGATACTTCCCTTAATAGTTTTTATTGAAAAATAATTTATTAAATAAAAATGGAAATGTATAATTTTCTTAGAAAATTGGAAATATATAAAAGAATGTAATGATCCATAATCATATATAGCATTGGATAAGTTTTAGGAAATGATTAAAGTACCTACCACCACATCATTAGTAACTTCAACCTCTACAATTGTGATCGCATAAGTTTGGCCTTTCTCCCTTGGCCATTTATAGGGAAATTTTCCTCAAATATTAGTACAATCATTTTCATAGTGTCTCATCTCCCTATGATTATAGCATTGAATATTAGTAGTTTCTTTCTTTCCCTTGAAATCACAGGTTTTGTGACCTTTTTATCCACACTTGTAATATACTCCTTTTACTTTTTAGTGAGAACTAGGGTGTTTCCTTCAACAAGTATCACATGTTGGAAAATTACATTTTTTATTATTACCTTTATCCATTATTTCCTTCTCTACCCTCTTCTTCTATTTTTCCCCTAAATTCATAATACTTTGATAATTATTTCTCTATCTTGATAAAACATGAGAAAATATCTTTATATGATGACAAATTTTTTGATACCAGTGCCCTATGAAGGAATGGTTTTAAACTATCAAATAATTGATCAATCTTTCTCCTTGTATTACATATATAGTCTATGGAATTCCTTGATAACCTTGTAAAGTTATATTCATACTTTTTTACATTTTCATCATCTTTTTGTTTTAGTCTCAAGAATTTTCTCTCTATATCCACTCACTATTCACGAGAAAAATACTTTTCTAGGAAAATTTTCTTAAAATCTTTCCATTCCATATTTTCTATTTCTTCCTCCTCCTTTTTGTTTTAAATCAAAGACCACCATTGATCAGAATCTACTGAGATATGATAAACTGTCATGATAACCTTCTCCCTTTAATTACTTACCAAAGCTAGAAATATATTCTCTAAGGAACTTATACATTACTCTGCTACAAATGGTTTTGTAGTCACATTGAATAATGGAGGATATTGTCACATAAAGTGGTCTAACATTGCACCTCCACATTTTGGATAAGGATGCTCCATACGGGTAAGGTTATTGCTCATAACCTGATTCAGTTGTCCCATTATAGTTATAATTTTCTCATCACCAGTCCCAACTCCATTACCAACATCATTATCTTGCATATGATGGAAATCCCTACATGGGATATGAATGTTGATATGGTTTCCATTACTTCCACTAGGTGTCATTTATAAATAATGGAATACACTAAATTAGGTTATGAATCATAATTCATAATCTTGAACTAGAAAATCAATTATTATAAACTGAAATTTTATACATATCTAATCTCATAATCATAAACATGGTTTCTTTGGGGACATGTTTAATTTTAAATATTTCATCATGGTTTGTAAAGAAAATGTGAATTATCCTAAGAATATCCCCTAAGAGTGTCAGACCAGGTGTGCAGTAAGGCCCATTTTCATGTACCAGGTTACCACAAGTTAGGTCTGGGACACCTTGTCAGAGTTGTTACCCCTAGGTGAATCTATTTCATAACCACCTCTACTTGTAGTATCCAGAAAAGGATGTATTTCTATGAATAAACACATAATATCTACCTTATAAAAATTATAGTATTTTCTTCTAGTCTTATCATAAAATTCTATATTAGGATTATGTTACCTAATTTATGTTTTCTAAATCTAGTTTCCAAGGTTTCTATTAAACTTCATTTGATACCAACTGTAAAGACCCCGACCCTAGTAGCCCAGATCTAGTTCCTTACTTTATTACATTGTCATAGATACAAGACACAAATCCCAAAGGATTGATAATTTTATCTATTTTAGAATCTAGATTATATATATGAACATTAAATTATAACTTGAAATGAAATACAACATAGAAACTTCATTGGAAACACCCACAAACTCCAAGATTATCCCTGCAAGTAATTTATAATATACATATTCACATCCTTGGGAAAAATAAAACATAATAAAGGGGTGACCTCAGATGCTCAGTAAGGGTAAGTAATACAATGGAAGATAATATAAACAATAAGGAATGGTTAATGACTAAAAATATATGCCATAATCTTGATCATAATATAGAAAGAATAAAAGCTGAATAAATAATTCAACATAAATAATCAGATGAGAATGGATCTTAACCATGGATATTATACTAGTAAAATATTCACATAGATTATCAATTACTAATATCATAATGAGGTAATTAATAATTTTAGACATCATAAAAATACCATTGACTCCTCAGATAAGGAATATAAAAATAAATGGTTAAGGCATTGGCCAAATCCATTTCTGTTTTGTCTCATGAGACCTATCGATGAATCAAAGGGATATAGCATGCCCCACATATCACTTTCTAAATCCAATTTGTTCCTCATATGAATGGGGTTAAACATAAACAACATATACATATTAAATGTAAATAAATTTCCCAATTATATAAATATAATCACTAACCATTCTGAGTAGTATGGTGAATGGTATCAAGATAACACATCCATAGTCAAAATGATCATAAACCATTTAATAAAATATGGTATATGATAATAATAATAGATAAATATCAGTAAATCATAAAATTCAACAAAGGTGTTGAAATATATTAAAATAATCTAATAAAATCATTGAGAAATTCTTGAGCGAAATACCCCTTTTACTTTGCAAAGAAGAGTTCTCTTGGAAAAATCATTTGTATTTCTCATAATTGTTTGTATAAAACCAAAAAATGAAAAAATAAAGTTTTTCATGAAAAAAATATTTATTTTAGAAAAATAATGGTTTCTTAAAACATATTATCTATGGTACTTGAAAATGGGTAAGAAATTGATACCTTCCCTTTAATCGGCCTTGCGTATCGAGAATAATTGAGAATGAAACCTTGTAAATCATATATTTTCTATAAAAAATGATTAAATAATAAGAATACATGATCTTGGAATGTATAGAAAGAATTTAAAATAATTATATATAAATAATTAATAATTACATTGGTGTATAGAGGGATAAAGCATAATCCAAATGAAAATGGAGGTTCGGGAAGAAACCATTACCTTATGTTCGAAAGTGTTTTTCACTTAACCTTAATGTCCTGGATAATAAAATTAAATCCATTAATTAATTAATTAATAACATTTTATAAATTTATTTTATTTAATAAAATTTTATTTAGTCCATATATAGTTTCTTTTATGAGTTATAAGATACAATTTTATCGTTCAGGAGCATTCATTTCCTCTATTTTCATGATCAGTTTACTTGTATATGAGTATGGAAGTTCGTGTAAAATGGGAATAGGTATATAGAATTTAATTAATATGTTATTAATTAAAATAAAAAATATTAAATATTTATATAATTCATTTGGTTATTTTGGTTGAGGATGAGTCATTAGATAATACGTTATTGATAATCGTTTAGATTATTTTGGCAGTTTTTTTGATCAGCACAAACTAGTTTTGTTTTATTAATTAACATCATGTATATATAATGGTTCCAGAACATTAAATAGGATTTAATAAATATTTTATAATCTATTTTAACCATAATTTTTTTTATGACCATCCTTAATGTTTTTAATGAAAAACTAAAAACTCTCCATCATTCAATGTAATAAATCAACACATCACGGATGTTGTTTTCATTTTTAGAACAAAATGAAAGGGAAGAGAATTGATGATGGATTATTCCATAAAATAAATAAAATTATAGTATATATAAGATACTGGATATATCATGTTGCTTTGGGATATGTAGGTGATGATAATATAATAAAATAAAATAACTTGAAAATAAATTAAAAGAAAAGGAAAGAGGTTTTTACCTCTTGATTTTCTCCTCCTTGAGAACCTACTTAGGTCAAAGGACTTGGTATTTTAATGAGACCAAGAGATCCTAAAAGTGGGAGAGGGTATTGGTAATAGTATTTAGTATAAATTTTATTAGGCTCAATTCTTGGAATGTGTGAGGAGAAGGAGTGGTGAGGGGTGGTATTTATAGGGGAGGAGAGGGGTGTTTTTTGAATATTTTATTCATTTGTTTATTATTTTGGCTCAAGAATATAAATAATTTGAGAATTATCACTAAATATATTAAAATAATTAATGGGAGTTATATATTATGGTTCTTAAATCAGTGATGACTCAAGTAATAGTGTATTTAACTTATAATGTATTTATACCGTAAATTACCATATTTTACTATTCACCAAAAATTCAAGTATTTTAGAAAAATCCCAAAAAATCACCATAACAATTTTTTGATGTGTAAAATTAAAAAATGAACTCTATTTTATGAAAATAATTTTATAAATATGAGAAATTTATGTTTTAATTAAAATTTTCATTTATTCAAAAAATACCAATTTTAATATTATAACTGATTTTACAACACTTTCAAAAAATAACTAAGGTCTCATAAAATTATCATATAATCATAAGAAAAAAAATATTAATATATGAATATATTTTATGAAAATACATTTTATTTTAAATTATTATATTAATTATAAAATTTTAGCTAAATATTTATTACTTACAAAAACACCAACACTTAATTTATCATTTTTAAAATATTTATTTACTTATTCCAAGATAAAGATATATCATATTTTTATTTATATGATACCCAAATTTTATTTATAATTTAATCGGTTAGGTTACTATTCTATTGGCCAGTTTACTATTCCTAAGGGTCACATTACTATTCCAAAGGTCAAGTTTCTATTCCATTGGTATATATTCCTTTACTTCTAGAAATACCTCTTATTTCATTCATTCTTCATTTATAAAGTTTTTATTGTGTTCTCTAAGTGATTTTATGTGATTTATACTATATTAAATAATTATAATAAGGAAAAATTTATTTATATAATTCTGAGTCCTTGTATTATTCTCTCTTTCCTCTTAGTTTTGGATTCCCCCATGAACCCTAGAACCCTTCTGGATGATTTTAGGGTTTTGTATGGATCTAATTTTTTAGTTTTTGGAGTTTAGGATTTATAAAAACCATCTATATCCCCGTTTGGGTGCTCTCCATTGAAGGAAATGAGTTATGACATGATTCAAATCTATTCCATCTCTTTAACGTAGGTTTTTCTATAGAAATGTTTCATTTTTCAATTAAGAATATTCTTATTCTTTCTAAATTCTTTTTTATTAAAAGTTTGAATATCTGTTATATCCATGTGATGATTTGAAAAAATTTTAATGTGTTTTTTGATTAGAATAATGGTATTCTCTTATAAATTCCATGTTTTCATATTTGAAATGGAATGTTTTATTTTATAAGAATATGTGAAATTCATATGAGAATTTGGAAATGGTCTTGATGGTGTGTGTTGTATTTTGATCCAGTTTTGGTTTTCAATGTGTGAAAACTATGTTTTAAAATGGAAATTTTATGAAAGTGAGATGTTGACCAAGAAAGGATTTATAAATAGGTTCTTTGATGAATTTCAAATGTTGTTTTGAAATGATTTTGTGGTTTACTCCTTGTAAAAATGTATTAACAGATATTTTAAAATGTGTTTTATGGAAATGTATGGCCTTTGGACTTATTTTATATTTCAAAAAGAAATAACCATGTTTTAAAGGGTATATTTTAAATATTTTAAAAGGTGTGTGATATTTCCATAGATTTACAAAGAGTATTTATAGTAGTGTTTTATGAAATGTTAATGGGGTAGGAAATATGATCCATGTTTTATGATAAAGGCTCATTTCGAAATTTGGTTTTAAAATGGTTGATGTGAAAGGCACATCTTGATTTCCCCCTTGAATTATTTACCCTTTGGGTCTATTTGTTATCACTATGTGATGGAGGTTACTACCCTTGAGTTGGAATATGATTTTTTATGTGTTGGATGTATGAGATATGTGGGGAAATTCATTGTGAGGGTGTTGGGGTGAGAGGTAGTCATTTCTTATGCCTTTTGTGTTAATCTTAGTTTGCATATTTTTTCACCTCACTACTTTATTAGTCATGGGTACCCAATTACTAATTAAGAGATATATATTTATGTTATTCTAGTTGGTTTAGAAACCACTAGTGGCCCTCTATTCATGTTAGAAACTACTCTTTGGAGGGTTTTTCATCACAATGAGGCTTGTGTGGGATAGTTGGATAACTTTTGGTTTATATTTTAGCATATGATAATAGTTGGTATATGATTGGAAACTCATAAAATATTATATGCATCTCATGTTATGGATCCTATAGTAGAGCCCATGAAACGTTCAATTTCATTATCAATTGTAGATATCATGGATTTTGATCTAGTGATTGACTTTATCATTTCCATTTATTATATTTTTGTGGCACTCGTATCTTGCATTCATCAGTTATATGCCATGTAAATTGTGGCACTTGATTTGTTATGCTTGACTCATATATTTTTGTGTCATTTACTTTAGAAAATGACATTAAAGGATGTTTGTAAAACCTGTTTTGAATTTAAAGACTCTTGTTTGGGTTTTTAAATAAGATTTCAAAAATGGGTGTTTTGGAATATAGAGGTATTTATCTGGTTAAATGTTTAAGAAGTTATCATTTTCATTTAAATAAAAAAATGTACTTTTCTAAGATATTTTAATGGGTGAGTGGTTTTGAAAAGTCTTAGGTTGATGGAAATATTTTTTAAATAATTGGTTTTATTTTAAGGAAATAGAGTTGAAGTTTTCTAAAGATTTTTATAGATTTTTTTTTTGTTTTTCATAAGTAATATTTAAAAATCCTACTTTTGAGTTATATTTTCAAACTAACATTTATGAATTTCTTTAGGAAATAGATTGTGTAGTCTCAATGGTTTATGGTGAACTACTATGATTTTTATCCCAAACCTCTATATTTCAACTTCTAGGTTTCCAACTAGATTCGTGTTATATGTTCTTGAGTCCAACATGTGGTGATTTGTGTGGTGGTGAGAAACCAGAGGTTGTATGGAGTTGGTTCCAATCTTTGCTCATGTATTTTTTATTCTTGGTTAGCATTGTAACATCCAATACATCCTACTTTGTAGATGATTTCAATTTTTTTATGTTTAAATTCATTACATATTATATATTTACACTTATAGATTGATCTTTTATATTTATGAAAATGGGTTAGATTATCATTTTTAATTATGACCTGTTTGGAATGTTTGTTTGTTTGAGATGCTTATTTGTTTGATCATGCATAGATTTCCAATGTGAGTGTATTCCATTATAGACTCTCAATTTATATTCCACTACCATTTAACTCTAATTTTGTGAAAATCATTCCCAAATGGATTCAAGTGATAATCAAGCACTAGTTTCCAGCCCGTGGGGATCGAGAATGCCCTTTGGTCCTTGTGGAAAGACAATTTGAGTGCCAAGTGAATGAAATTATAGTTTTGTTTTATAAAAATGGTATAAAATGTTTTTGTTCTTTAGTTAGAGACTAATTTTCTTGAGTATCCCTCTTTTATTCAGGGATAAACTGGTAAAAAGGACATTAATGTTGTCTAGTATTGACATGTAAGGGAAAGGAGAGTCTGGATAACTTGTTCTCGTCCTGAGCCTCAATATTATAGGATAATCTAGTTTTTTAATTGTGATTTTGAGTTTTTTTAGGTTTTTTCTGATTTATTTTTATAATAATTGATATTTTTTACCTCATTTTAGAAGAAAGGTGATTTCAGTCTTTGTTTTGGGATTTTGAGTTGAAAATGGAAGAGAACTTGAATAGTGTGGTTGGAAGATGTAGCTTAGAAAACCATTAAATTCTTATGTGATTGATTTTATCTCTTTTAAAGAGTGCATTTTATGGTATTCACATGGTTTCCCAACCCATACATCCAAACCATGAATAACCATATTTCTTTCCTGGTTTAGTTTTTTGACTCCTCTCAATCCTAGAATTATCTTAAAGTGAATTTCACTTGTTGGAGGTGGATTGAGGAGTGATTTGATTATTTTTAGATATTATTATTGTAAACTTTTTTTTAAATCTTATATAGATCTTTGTTTATGCTTGATTTTAAAGCCTTATTTTGGAAAATTAGGGAATTTTGCAAAAAAATGACTATAAAACATGGTTTTATGAATATTTGGAAAAAAGATATTCCCTTAGTTTTCATTTATTATTTTTTTTCCATTGTTTTTTTTGTAAAATAATAAAAATTTGATTTTTCAAATTTTCTTCCTTGGGTATTTCAAAAATAAATTTATTTCAAAAAGGATATTTGATAGTTTTTTAGGAAAAGTGAATTTTTTTTAAAATAAGTATGGAATGTATTTGGAAAGAAGATTTGATTTTTATGATCATTCATCGGATGCTTTGGTTTTCAAAATGGAGTGTAATTTTGAAATGAATTTGATGAAAATATTTTTTTAGTGTGTTTTAAATCAAGTTTGTGTTGTTTTTAAAAAATATAATTTTCTTGGTTTTTAAGAATATGCCTTGGTGGAGTGTGATTTCAAAATTACTTGGTAATGGTTGGTGATTTCAAAATAAAAGTATTATTTGTGATGTTATGTGATGTGATGTGAATTGTTTTAGTTTTGATCCAAAATTTATGTTGGGATTGTTTGGTTTAAGTTTTGAGGCATGAACTGATGTTGTTCATGTCTTGTGTTGTTTGTAGTATACCTCCTGGAATTATCAAATGATTTTATCCAATTTTGGTATCTACCATAACTCTAAGTGGGTGGTGTATGTGGAAACTTCCTTGCTATAAAACCCCATCTTGTATTTATTGAATCAATATACACATTATTTCTATGATGATCAAGGGCTAACCAAAGTGGTAATGTGGTTGGAAGTGATTTAGGTGATCCTTAATTCTCAAGAAACACTTGAAGCTTCACGGTTTAGAGTAGTTGTGAGCTTTTTTTTTGTTCTAGTTGAGTTTGGTGTGAGTTAATGGTACATTCTTAGCTACATGAAGTTATGTCTTAGGAGTTTTTTATGATATTTTTTATTCAGTGGTTCTTTCCTGAGATTGTGAAAATAGAGAGAGTTCTTTATTTTATGAGCTTTCATAAGGGTGACCTATCAGTAAGGAAGTCTGTCAATCACTTCTTTGAGTTGGTGAAATTCTATCTAAATATAGTCATAAATGATTCTGAGAAATATAATTACTTTATAGGTGGTATTTTACTAGAATTTGGTTCATCTATACTTGAATTTTTCTTGAAATATATTTAGTATCTTGTTAGTGAGGTCATTAGGGTGTAAGTTGGATATTCTAGGAAACCAGTTGTGGGTGATGTCTTGGTTCTATCTGATGGGAATAACGGTAACCCAGTGGGTGAGGAGTAGAAGTAGGATAATCCAAATATAGGAGCAAAGGGTCCTTCTCATGGGAATAAAATATCTTTTATGTTCTTTCAGTGTGGGGTTTTATAGAATTATAAACACTCCTATTCAAAACCTCTTATATTTTACCTTAGTTGTGGCTATTAAGGTCATCTTTATAAGTTTTGTAAGTTGGTTTTTTGGAATATTTCTTAGGTTTAATCCTTTTGTGAATGGGTTGTTTTGGGAAGTTTCCTTTGATGGTCATATTTTGGGTTGAGTAGATGAATCATTGTAAATTGGTATTTAGAATCTTTGGGATGAATCATTTTTTGAATATTTCTTATGGATGGATGTTATGTCACTTTTAGAATTCCCTATTCTTTTGAGGATGATTTGAGTGTTGTTTTATTTATCCTTATTATCTGGGAAACCCTTTATGATGAGTTATAGTTTTCACCCATTGTTTGTGTTGAGCCTTGAGGTGCTCATGTTCTAGAAATAAAAAAGTCCTTGGGTTCATGATTAGATAACTAAGGTGGGTAATGCACTAGTTGAGTTAATGTACTGGTTAGTGTTGTTCTTGATCCATTTGGGATCCACCATGTGAGGGTGATCTGGTATTTAAACCTAGGTTATCTGTGTGGGTTTTGGCCTAAGGTGAGAGCCCGTGTTATTATTTTAAGGCTACTTTTGGATTTTTCTTCCTTCTTTTGGTTTGAGAGTGATTTTGGTTTAAAAGTGAGTTTCACTCATGGTTTCTCAGTTGTTTCAAGGATGTGTTTATCGATACTTTCTTGTATTACATCATGTTAGAGGAATTCTAAATGATGATAACATGCTATGTCTCCCTTGATTCTTAGGAATTCTTTTCTAAGGTTCTTGGTTTAGGTATTCTTGGAAATTTTGTGGATGATCAGTTCGATCTTTTTTGAGGATATTTATAGTTAACTTCTAAGATGGATCCTATTGAGAAATTATCTTTAGTTAAGTCCTATATGGATCGTTCATTTTGTTTTATTGTTTTATTTTTTAACATGGAATTTATGGAAGTAAAAAGTGAAATGGGGGGATAATTAAGACACTCACATATCACTATAGATATTAATTTTCTATATGTTATATTATCTTGGGTCATTCTGAGTCCCATTAAATTTTAGGCTAGAGTTTTGAAATTTTGGAGGTTTTGGTACCAATGTAGAATAAGTTATCATAGTGGTAGAGTCCTTTTTCACATCTTTATAACCATTTTCAAACCATACAGAGTACCCTAGAAACCGTGTGAGGGTTTTTAGTCTAGGAAGTGGACTTTGTATAGTTGGAGCATGGTTTTTCAAACTGTTCATCCTATCTAAAATCACATAAAGTGTGATTTTCAGAAAATTCCCCTTTGAACATAAAGGTTTTTCACCCTTTTATTCCCCCATACAAGTCTCATAACCCTTTGGAGCCCAAGGAGGTGCACCAAACTTCTTTTCTCTTAATTCTTTGCTCTCATTCAGTGATTTTCAATAGGTTTCAAGGTAAATATTCCTCTCTTTCCCTCCTTATTCCTTTCTTCACTCTCTCTTCTTGGTTTTGGCTTCCCCCATAAACACTAGAAACCTTATGGATGGTTTTAGGGTTATGGGTTGATCTAATGTTTGGGTTTTTTGGTATCTATGGTTTATATATTCCATCTCTATCCCCATTTGGGTGATCGTAACTAAAGGCAATGAGTTCTAATACATCTAAGATATATTCCACCTCTTTAAGTTATATATTTCTATGAAATTGTTTAATTTTATAATTCAAAGTGTTATTATGATTTTTAAATTAATTTTTATCAAAAGTATGAATATATGTGATATCCATGTGATTATTTGAAACCTTTTTAATGTGTTTTGAGCTTGGAATAATGGGTTTCTCTTTCAAATTTCATGTTTTCATGTTTAAAATGGAATGTTTTTATTTTATAAGAATATGTGAAATGCCTAAGAGTATTTTGAAATGGTTTTTATGTCATTTGTTGGATTTTGATTAAGTTTTGGTCTTCAATGAGTGAAAACTATATATTAAAGTGTAAATTGTTCTAAATTGAAGTGTTAACCTCAAAAGGATTTATAAAGGGGTTCATTTATGAATTTAAAATTTTATTTTGAAATGAGTGCGTATTTTACACCTTGTTAAAACACATAAATGGATCTTTAAAAATGTGTTTTATATAAATGTATTTCCTTTGGCCTTGTTTTAGATTTCAAAGAGGAAAACCCATGTTCTAAAGGGTATCTTTTAAATGTTTTAAAATGTGTCTAATATTTCCATTACTTTACAAATATTTATTAGAATAGTTTTTATGAAACATTAATGGACTTGGAAATCCAATCCATGATTTACGATAGAGACATGTTTGGAACATTGGTTTTAAAATGTTTGAAATAGAAGAAACCTCTTGATTTCCCCCCCTTGAATTGTTTACACTTTTTGTGGGTTGTTTATCACTATGTATTTCTTGTTACTCCCCTTGAGTGGAAATATTCTTGTTTATGTGGTGGATTCATGGGATATATGGGTTTATTTATTCTGAAGATTTTGAGGGTGAGGGATATTCATTGGTTTTTCCTTGTGTGTTAATTTGGATTGCATGTTCTTTTGTCTCTCTTCTTTGTTGGTCATGGGAACCCATTTACTAAGTGGTATTTCTATATTTATATTACGTTAGTTGGTTTACATACTGATATTGTAACTCTAGTCATGATAGTAAATATGTCTAGGAGGGTTTTTCATTTCAATGAGGCTCATATGGGATAGTTGGATACCTGTGGTTTGGATTTAAGCATATGGAAGCAGTTAGTCCGTAAGTGAAAACTCTTAAAAGATTATGTGTGTCTCACTTTAGGGATACCAAGGTAGATACCATGACACATTTCATTATTTTATCAGTTATTTATATCATTTATTTTGTTCTCATACTTGATTGAATCATTTTCCCTTGTTTATATTGTTAAATCACCCATATCTTACTTTTATTGGTTATATACCTTGTAAATTGTGGTGTCTACTTTATTATGTTTAACCCTTGTTTTTTTGGGACATTTCATTTAAAAAATGACTTCCAAAGATTTTTGGAAAACCTATTTTTAATTTAAATACTCTTGGGTGGGTTTTTAAAATAAATTTCAAAATAAGTTTTTTGGGTTAAATAGGGATTCATAAAATTAAAAGTTTAAGAAGTGATCATTTTCATTTAAATAAAATAAATGATTTGTTTTTAAGAAATTTTAATGGGTGAGTGTTTTTGAAATGGATTAGGCCAATAGAAGTTTTTTCAATGAATGTTTGTTCAATCTAAGAAAAAAAGTTTAATTTTTTAAAATATGTTTATAGACTTGTTTTGGTTTTTCATAATTTATATTTGAAAATTCTACTTTTGTGATATATTTTAAAAATAGAATTTATGAATTTCATTATGGAATGAATTGAATGGTATTGATGGGTTTTGGTGACCTAATTTTTTTTTTATCTTACACCTATAAATTTTAGATTCTAGGTTTCTTTATGGATTTGGGTTTCATATTCTTGAGGCTGACATGGGGTGAGTTGGGTGGTGGTGAGAAACTAGAGGTTGCATGGAGTTGGTTTTGAGCCTGGATCAGGTTTTTTTGTATTCTTGGTTAGCATTGTATCAACCAAGATGAATTTTTTATCTACATTTAGTTTTCATTTTTTTTATGTATCTATTTATTCTATATTGTATATTTCTACTTATAGATTTATGTTTTATATTTATAAAAATGTATTATAATAGTGTTGTTGGTTGTGATCTATTTGGAACATTTTTTGTTTTTTGTTTATTATTCATTTGATCATGCATAAACGTTCGTTTTAATGAAAATATATTCAGAACTCTTGGTTTATTTTATTATGACTTTTAACTCTGATTTTGTGTAAAATTATACCAAAATGGATTTCTGTGATGCCCAAGCACTAGTTTCCATCCCGTGGGGATCGGGAACACCCTTCATGCCTTGTGGAAATCCGATTTAGGTTCCAAGTGGATGGAAACCCAGGTTGGTAGACTACATTATCCCTTACCATCTCTATTATTTCCCAATTTTGGATCTAATTTCCTTAATAGTGACTTCCCATTATTAAAAAAATAGTTATTTATTAAAATTCCATCCATTTTCACTTATAAAAGGGGAACTTCTCTCCACACTTATCTACACACCACAACCCACATAAATCATCCCAAAATCTACTAAAAACTCTCCTAAACATTCTTATCCACATTCAAGGGCTTCTATTCTTATAAAAATACTATAACTCAAAGTCTTAACCCCCATTATAAATGAGATAATCCAAGAAGTGAGGTATAAATTTCTAACTACACCTTTCTCATTTTTGTCTCTTGATGTGAACTTATTATTCCTAAAATTGCATTAAAACATATTAAAATTATAACATAAGTATAATTGTTATATTTTTATGTTATTATAACGATTTTACAAGCAAAAAACACCTTTCCCTCTTCTATTAATAAAAATGAAACTATTATTTGTGCATTATGCATATTATCGCCTCCATGACACAACATGTTTCATTTTCCTTAATCACCTTACAAGGATAGTGATAATAGGGAATTTAATATATAAGTATAATATTTATGATATATTTTATATTCTAAAATGATGTGTCATATTACTCATTTTTTCCCATTCTATGGAAAAGAAAATCATCATCAATGCAAACGTGTGGACTACCACCTCCATGGAATGATTGACTTCCATTTTTCTTTTCATCACTGCCTTAGATGGATGGTCATGATAATGGGTTAAATGGATAAATATAATATTTATAAAATTATTAATTCTATTTAAAGAAAAATTTTACAACCAATTAATAATATGAGCAATAAGCAATTGTGCTAAATTCAACCATCCAAAAGAGCATTCTAAGATAAAAAAATGATTTCTTCATACTATGAAATAACTTCATATAAGTTATATTATTATTCAAATTCATTAAAATTATTATATATAACACTAATAAACACTAAATAATATCATTATTACTCAATTATAATTATATTAAAACTAAATAAATTCATAATCATCTATTAATTAGGGTATATTATTGTTTGGGTTGGTTTAACAACCTACTTAAACAATGCTATAAATATATATAATGGATTACTATGGGAATTTAATTTATTGTAATATATGATATAAATAATTAAATAATGATTTTTTTCTATAATTATTATATAAAATTTTAATTCATTATTTAATAAAACGCCCTTTGTTCACTAAGAATCATCGAAACATGTTATTCACCAAATTCATCTTAGGATCATAACCAAAACTCCCATAGAATGAACTTATAACATTATAAATAATTATAAAATGTCAATTATAGTACCTTTTATTATCTTATAATGATGAACCTTGGAAGAAGAATGAAGTACATCACTACTATTACAAACTAGTTCAAAATGATCAAGATTACTCAAACCCGATATCAGAAATAGATAACAACTAACTAATATACATGTAGAAAATAATTATAAATTAAGTATATAAAAGTTTATATATATTAAAAAATTTCTTAAATGGTTGATTAATATATTTAATGTTTTTATATAAGAGGTTATATAACATTTAGACTAATTGGTAATTGAGGTAAGGTGGTTCTTTGTCTCGAATTTAATTTCTTGTGTATTATTTCTTAATGTCCACCATGATACCTTTAATATGGTATTATTAATACCTAATTAATTACTTTTACCAAATTAATGGGGTTTTAAGAGAAATTTCATTTAATTTCTTTAAATTTCCTTCTATTTAAAAAATACCAAAAGTTGAAAGGGTTTTTGATCAAAATGTTACTCAAACCATAAGGTTTTTGATTTTCAGACTTATTTTTAAAATAAAGATTGTTTAAAAATGATAATAAATCAAGTTAATTTGTATTGTTTATAAAAACTCTCATCATTTTTATTTTATATTCATGGGGTTTTATGAATCCCCTCAAAATATCATTTCCCCTTGACTCATATTCTATATGAAGTGCTTCTTGTAAGTGAAACTGACATTGACATGTCTTCTTTACCATAAACCTCCATTTTTTCATATCTATGTTAATTAGATGCCTTTTAAAGTTTCATTATCTATGATTAAATAATTTATTATTTTCATATTCTGCTAATTTTCTTTTTTTTAACTTTTAAATAATCTTTCACAATTTTTATGGGTCATCTTCATCAATATGTGAAAATATTCTTTTTTAAAATTTATGTGTAAACATGTTATTTTTCCTCCTTTTTCATTTTATAAAAATATTTATCTATAAATTCTAAAATTCTCTAAAATAAATTATTTTTATACAATTTTTATAAAATATTTATTTTAAAATTCATTTAAAGGATAGAGAATATTTCTTATTTACAAAGTTGTTTTTCTAAAAGTTTAAAAAAGTGTTTTTAATATAAGTATCTATTATTTGAAATATATTATACTTGATCAAGTAAATTATTAAAACAATATAATCCACCTTATTTCTTTGGATGGATTATGTAATTTTCTTCACTTTTGGAGGAATGATTTATCACTACCTTTGTCTTGACTAATCATACACTATTTATAATCCAAAACTTTCACCCATTTCCTTTCCTTTATGAATACCTAATTTTTAATTCCTTTGATTGAAGTGTTTTCACCTAGATTCCATTACTATATTGATTAGGGAAATAATTATCTTAACCGTATACCCTTTATCTATATGGTTTAAATACCAATTTCTTTATTATTTTGATTGAATTATATTTACATTAAAAGTTTATTAATTTAATTAGATACACATTTATTTTCCATGGGTTATCATTTTTTCATCATTGATGTAATTATTAATTGTTTAATTATGTAAATCCATTTGAAAAGGACGTGAAACTCATTTTATTTCTATGGTTTCTTTATGTTGTGTTCAATAAAACCAATTTTCTTTTCATGGGTCCTTTATGCTATAAAAATTGAATGGTTTTCATTTGAAATTTTTATAAAAACCCATTTATTTTCATGGGTTTTTTATGATGTGATTAGTGAATGATTTCCAAGTGGGGCTAATAAATATGGATGAATTATGGGTGGGATACTATATCAACCTACAATACATTGGTTAAAATTTTATATCTCCTAAGATAAGTATTCGTGAGTACATTTTAGTTTCTCATAATCATGGGTATTGATGGTGTGGGTTATGAAAGTAATGTTTCCCTATACTAATGTTTGTTCCATATTTGAAATATATTCCGTTGTTTTATGTTTTTTCTTATGACTATATTATTCTCTCATTGATCATGTTTATTTACTCATGTTTCCACAATATTTTGATTCATGACTTGTGTTAATCCAAGCCTTATTCTATGATTTATGATCTATGCTTTGTTGGTAATAAGTTTCTTATGTATCTTGATTATACCCATATGCACCTCTTAAACTTGTGATATTTTATTATTAATTCTTTTCTTTATCCTTATTGAGCTTCTGATTTCAAACCATTCATATGTTTCTATTTACCCAAGTTATGAATATAGGAAAACAATGAAATGTATAGAATATTTTCTTATATTGATAATTTATGGGAGATATTAAAGACTCATTATATATTGAGTGGTTTCATATATAAGGGGGGAAATACCAAATTTATATAAAGAACATGTGTTTTCTAGTTAATGTTTTTTCTTAATTATATAAAATTATAAACATAAATGGTCTTGGGAATGTGTTGTAATGAAATATTTACTTTAAGTTATATGGATGACCTGATCACATCTGCAAGCTTCTATATTTGGCATCAATGTAGGATTTAGATAACTTTTTAGATTATGATGATAGAGTTTGTAGATAAATTGGGAGTTATAAATGTCATAAAAGGTTTATAAGTTAAGGTTGATTATATTTTCAAAGTTATATATAACCCTTTAGGTTGTTTAAGGTAATATTTTGGGGATTAGGATAACAGAAATTTAAAGAAAACCCCGGGGATGAGTATAAGTATAATATGATATCTTTAAATTTTGGTAAAGTAGATATTGTTTACTTTTTTGGAAATAAAATCCTTGTTTGAATACTAAAAGTGGATTTAGGATATTTTATAGATGTACCTAAGGGTAATAACCCTAAAAAGGGATTATTTTGTATTTACTCAATTGGTCAACTAGTGCATGACAAAGAGGCTTAACTACACACCTAGATTGACACTGGTGGGGGAAACTCTTTGTATAATCACATTATCTTTACAATTAATTATTAAAGATTTATTATGTTAAGTAATTAGGATAAGATATATGAGAGAACCTAATATAAAGAAACCAATATTTAACCAAGTGTGATTTAAGTTGAACTGAAAGATGATGTAATAATTTCAAAAAGTAAGATATTTTGAGGTTGAATTTTTCATGTAATTATCTTATAATAATTCTATTATGGTGTAAATTATCCATCACTCATGATTAATTACTTTTGGTTTTATTAATATTTGATTCCTGAAGGAACCAAGTTAACATTGGATTTCATGGACAATGGATAGTTTTTTCCAATGTGTAACCAAATGAGATAAGAGTTGTAGTGAGAAATATTCTGATTATGATAGACCAGTTATCAAGAATTATGATTAAAAATTTAAAATTAGTATAGCTACCAAAAACACCAAAGAATAAAAATATAGATTATCATGAAAGTTTGAGTGATGAAAATGATAAAGTAAATAATGTTTAAATTTCTTCATATAAAAAAAGTGGTAATCACCAAGGGGAATGTCTAAAAGGAAACAGGTGATGTTTTATATGTGGAAAAGAGGTCATATAGAAACTAATTGTTGAGGAAAATTGAAGTGGTCAACAGATATATTTAAAGGAAATAGAGTTATTCCTAATGTTCCACTGATAATTCACTATCTTAAATGTGTGGAACTTGGAAATTACTCAAGTAAATTCCCTTATCCAATGGATAACAAGGATGATAGGAAAATGTAACTTTTGAGATAATAAAATTCCTACAAAAACAAAACCATGGAAGTGATTTTGGAAGATAACGTGGAGTATGGAATACTGACCATCCACTCATGAAATGTTGAGTGTTGTATTTATATCTTATTTAACCCCCTTATTTTATCTATAATGTTTTCTAATGGAATAAAATAACAACCATGATGGCTAGACATTAAATTATTAATAAACACTTTTAGTACCCAAGAATAAAACTCCTCTAATAGATTTATGTAGGGGTTTATTTCCTATAAAATCATATTATCCTTCCTTTAATCAATGTTTATGTGATATTTGACATGGATTGGCCCTATTTATAGTGATAAATGCCAAGGATGACTATAAATTCTCTTCAAAAAAAAATATTGGGTTATTTAGCATTAATGGTTAAAGAAAAACTCAACACTGGTTATATTCCTATTATGAGGAAAAATATTAATTCACTGGTCAAACCTAGTATAAGAAGATAAATCCTCATTGTAAATTAAATATAAATTTATTGAATCCATTAACTTTTAAGTAAGTAATAATAAAAATTATGAGGACACAATTTATTTAATGGGGAAGAACGTAACAACCAAACATCTCACTATGTATTTTCCTTAAAAAATATTACTTTAATAGCTTAAATTGTACTCAATACTGAACTAAAATGAAATCCTGATATGTTAAAATAAAATTTAATTATTATAATATAGCCATTAAATTGTACGATATAAAAAAATAACCATGTTACAAAATATACAAAGGAAATAAATGACATTGAGTAGCAAAAGTATCCCTTATGATGTTTATTTATCTGAGATTTGTAAGGAGGTAGCTTTTCTAGGGTTTTCCCCAGACCAAACCTAGGCCTAAATTAAATAAATAATGTATGATAAAAATATTATATGATATAAATTCAAGCTCAGGTAAATTTCCACGAGATCTATACTAGTAGAATCGCCATCCAAGTATTCCTTGAGAGATTACCTTATGATTAGATCCTAAGAGGATTTATAACTAGAAATTATAATGATATAACCAGGTAATTATTAATGTAAAAATTTATTTATCACATGTATTTTAAAAATTTATAATTTATAATTTTAAAGAAAAATGATGTTTATTTACTAATGCATTTATAACATTAACGAGATCATTTTATTCTTAAAAATGTTTTTTAAAAAAATTGAATTTTATGTTCTTTACTTAAAGAAACTAAGTATATTATATATTTTTTATTTAAATAATATATATAATATAACAATAATAATTTTATTATTAATTAATAGTAAATAAGAATAATAATGCTTAATACTTTGAAAATTATTTTCATATAAAGAATAATCTCTCATTATATTTTACGATTATATTTAAAAGTTAAAATTGAAAAATCTAGAAAAACTAATTTGATAAAATGAACTATATTTTTGGATTTATAATTTAAATATTATTTTAATAATATTTTTTTGGTATTTTTCTAAAAAGATTGATTTTTAGGTGAATAGTGAAAATGCCATTTTTACAAATAACATGAATTTTATGATATTATAATATTAGTATGAATTAAAAATTCATCAAACCATTTTATATTACCAAATTTTTAATCTATAAGTTAATTTAAATTTTAAAAAAATTAAAACCCTATATTTTACATTTTATAGCTTAAGTTATATTTTTCAAAAAAAATTATTTTTAATACTTTATACATTTAATATTTTAAAATTAATTTTAATCACTTTTAGAAAATTGATATAATAAAATTTATTTATAATTTTTAATCATTAGTTATATATTATTTAATAATGACCAATTTTTTTAAAGCACAAAGGATAAATTACTTTGGTAAAAACTAGTTACCTTGGTAAAAATTAAAAGGGGTAAAAAGGGTTTAACCAAGAAAAAAAGACCAAAACCATGTTTAAAACATGTTTTGGAAAGGGTGGTTAAGGCATTGATTAAACTTATACCTTCATCTCTCCATTATTTTCCAATTTTATAGATACTTTCCTTGATAGTGACTTCCCATTATTAAAAAACATTAAGTATTTACAAAAAATTCATCCCTTTTTGGTTATAAAAGGGGAACTCCTCTCATCAGTTACCCTAAAACCAAAACCCAAATATATCATAAAAAAATATTCCCAAAACTCTCCTCAACATTCCTATACATATTAAAGAGTTTATGGTATTCTCCAAAGAACTTTCCTCAAAGACTTAACCCCCTTCTTCTATTATTAAAAATGAAATTGACATTCGTGTGTTGTGTTGACTACCACCTCCATAATGTAACATGTTTCATATTCCTTCACCACATTAGAATTATGGTCCTAATATGTAATTTAATATATATATATATATATATAATTCCTTCCCTTCTATTATGAAAGTTTGGTTAGCAATGATAGGGACAGTGTTTTGTATACACGGCTTTGTAAGGCCCCCTCTTTCTGAGTTGTTTTGTACTGTTTATCCTTTTTATAATAGTTTGTTGGGAGCTAGCTTCTACCTATCTCTAGAACATTTTGGCTATATATAATTATAATATTTATGAAATTTTTTATATTATTAAATCATAAACCATATTACTTATTTTCCTCATTCTATGGAAAATGAAATCAACATGCATGTGTACGTGTGGACAACCACCTTCATGGAACAATTAATTTCTATTTTTATTTTGATCACTAACTTACATGGATGGTCATGAGAATAATTTTAATGGATAAATATAATATTTATGAAATTATTAATTTTCTGTATATAAAAATGGTAAAACCTATTAACAATATGAGCAATAAACAATTTTAGTAAATCCAACCGTCCAAAAGAGTGTTCTAAGAGAAAAATATTATTTCTTCATACTGTGAAATAAATTTTTATAGGTTATATTCTTCTTAAAATTATTTAAAATTATGATATATAAAAAAAATAAACACTAAAAAATATCATTATTCTTTCATTATAATGATATTACAACTAAATCACTTCATAGACATCCATTAATTATGGTATGTTTTTATTTGTGTTAATTTAACCACCTACTTAAACAATACTATAAATTTATATCATGGAATACTATGGGAATTTAATTTCTCTTAATATATGATATAAATAATTAAATAATTAAATAATTGTTTTTTTGTTCTTTAAATGTTATATAAAAAATTTAACTCTTTATTTAAGAAAACACCCTCCATTCGCTAAGATTCATTGAAACATGATTATCACCAAATTTATATTTAAGGATTGTAAAAAATAACATATAATGAAATTATAAAATTATAATTAATTACAAAAAATTAATTCTAGTACTATATATGATATTTTAATGATAAAATTTGGAATAATAATGAATAAAATCACTGCTATTACAAACTTGTTCAAAACAATTAAGATTACTCGCACCCAATATTGAAAATAGATAATAACTAAATAATATACATGTAGATAATAATTATAAATTAATTTTATAGTATATATATATATATATAATTGGTGGTTAAGATAGTTACTATTGTTATACAGGAGGATAGAGCACATTTTAACTAAGTGGGAATTGAGGTAAGGGGATTCTTTGTCTTAAATTTAATTTCTTGAGGCATATTTCTTAATATGAACCATAATACCTTTAATATGGTGTTATTATTTCCTAATGAATTTCATTTACCATATTCATGGGATTTGAAGATTCATTTAATTTAAATTCTTGAAATGGACTTTGATTCTAAAGATACTAAAGTTGAAAGTGTATTTGATCAAAGTGTTACTCAAAACATAAGGGTTTCAATTGCCAATATTATTTTCAAAATAAAGATTATTTTATAGAGATAATAAATATAGTGAATTTTTATTCTTTATAAAAACTATCATCATTTTCATTTTATATTCATTGGGTTTTACATGCCCTATCAAAATCTCATTTCCACTTGACTCATATTTTTCCTGAATTATTTCCTATAAGTAAAATTATCCCTATCTCTTCTTTTTGGTTGGTAACCTCCCTTTTCCCCTAACCATATTCATTGGATAACTTTTCAAGTGTCCTTAGCTATGATTAAATAATTTATTATGGTCATTTTATACTACTTAACATTATTTTAAAAGTTTTAAAGAATGTTTAACATTTTCTATATGGGTTTTTTTCATCAAAATGTGAAAATATTTTCTTTTTAATGTTTACATATGAACATGTTATTTCTCCACCTTTTTAATTTTAGATGAATCTTTATCTATATGTTTTCATTTTTTCTAAAAGTAATTATTTTTTTCCTAGTTTTATAAATTATTATTTTTAAATGATTTCAAAATATTAATAATATTTATTATTTATAAAGTGGTTTTTCTGAAACCTCAAAAAGGTTTTTTCATCTAAGTCACTATTCATTGACATATATTATAATTTATTGAGGTAATTCTTAAAATGATATAATTTCCCTTATTTCTATGTATGTATTATGTAATTCCCTTATATTTTTTAGTAATGATACATTGTTGCCTTTTTTCCTAATATTATGATATGTATAATCCTAACTTTTCACCCAATACCTTTCCTTTTTGAATACCTTGTTTTTTATTCCTTTGATTGAAGGGTGTTCACCTCAATTTCATTCCTTTATTTATTGGGTAAATTATTATCTTATTTATATACCCTTTATCTGTATGGTGTAAATACCATATGCTTTATTATCTTGATTTAATAATATTTACCTAGAAAGTTTATTTATGTAATTGGATACCCATTTATTTTCCATGGGTTTACCAAGTTTGGACTATTTATGGAATTATTAATGATTTACTTATGTGAATCCATTTTAAAATGATATAAAACCAATTTTATTTCCATGGATTCTTTATGACGTGTTTAATGAAAACCATTTTATTTATATGGGTTCTTTATGATATAAAAAGTGAATTATTTTCATTTTAAAATTTTATGAAACCAATTTTATTTCCATAGGTTCTTTATGATGTGATAATTGAATTGTTTCCAAGTGACACTAATAAGTATGGATGAATAATGGATGGGATCATATATCACCCTCCAATGAATTATTTAAAAGGTTATATCTCATGACATAAGTATTCATGAGTACATTCTAGTTGTGCATAAGTGTGGGAACTGATGGTGTGGCTCATGAAAATAATGTTTCCATATACAAATATTTGTGTCATATTTGAAATATACTCCACAGTTTTATACTTGTTCAGCTGACAATATTATTCTCTCATGGATCATGTTTATTGACTCATCTTTCTACACTCTTTTGATTCATGTGTTAAGTTAATAAAAGACATATTCCCTGATTTATGATCTATGATATTTTGGAATAATTTTCTTATATATCCTAATTATAATCATATTCTTAACTTATCATCACTTATGATATTTGATTATTAACACTTATGTTTACCCTTACTGATCATCTGATCTCACCCCTTTATTATTTTTTCATTTCCCTAGGTTATTAAAATAATAAAATTATAAAATATAGAGAAGAGTTTATTATGTGGAGAATTTTTGGGATATATTTAATACTCATTTGGGATTGATTATTTTCTTATATAATGCATAAAATGTATAATGGATACAAATAACATGGGTTTGATAGTTAGTGATTTTTATTCATTATCTAAAACTCTAAACATAAAAGGCCTTGGGAATATATTACAATGAAATATTTATTTTAAGTTATGTGGATGATATGGTAATGATTGTGGGCTATTATAGTTAATATCATAGTAGGGTTTAGATGAATTTAGATATTAGAATGATATCAGATGAGGATAAACTGAGATTTAGAAATTTCATTAAATTTTGATGAGTTAAGGTTGATTATAATTTCAAAGGTATAGATAACCCTTTAGGTCAATTAAGGTAATACTCTAGGGATTAATATAAAATAACTTTAGTGAAAATACTATGGATGAGTCCAAGGGATGTTTTTAATTTTTTGATAAAAAAATTAAATTTTTAAAAAGTAGAGATTGTCTGTTTTTCCTAGAAATAACATATCTTTCTAGATACTACAAGTGGATGAAGACTCTAACATATATGTACATTGGGATAATAACCCTAAAAATAGAATATTGGGTATTAAATAAATCTTCACTTGGTGCCCAACAAATAGGCTTGACTACACACCCGTTTTGACACTCCTAGTAGATCTAATTTGGTTAATCACATTATCTTTACAATCTATTATAATGAATTTATTATTTTAAGTAATTTTGATAATAAGTATGATAAAACTTAATCTAAAGAAATCATGATTGATCTAAGAGTGATTTAATTTTAATTAAAATTTGATGTCATAATTTTGAAAAATAAAACATTTTGAGGTAGAAATGTTCATTCAATTATGTTACAATAATTATATTATAGTTTTAATTATTCATCTCTTTTGATTAAACCCTTTTGGTTTTAGTAATAGTTAACACCTGAAGTAACCAAGTTAAAACTGGATGACATGTACAATGCATATATTTTCCTAATGAGAAACCTAACAAGATAACCTCTAGAGTGAGAAATCATATTATTATTTCAAACTAGATATTATGAATTATTATTAACAATATAAACTTATTAGATATTACAACCACACCAAATAAGATAAATATAGAGTCTTATGGAAGTTCAATTGATGCAGATGATGAAGGAAAGAATGATCAAATTCCTTCATGTTGAAAATTTGGTAAGAATCAAAAAGGGGGGGAAGTTTTAAAGGATTTTATAGATGTTTTATGAGTAGAAAATGAGGGCATAGATAAACTAATTTTTTAGGAAAATTTAAGAGCTCGGTGGACATGGTGAAAGGAAAAAAGAGTCCAAACTAAAGTAACATTAGCAGTTCACTAACTTAAATATGGGTAACTTAGAAATTATCTATGTTAATTCCCAAATATAATGGATAAAAAGGATGATGACACCAAAAAATTTCAAGAAAAGGGAATGTGTCATGACCCCCTCCACCCAAAGGTACTTCTATTTGAATAGAAATGAAATAAAGGATATAATTATGCATGAAGCCTAACTAAAATAGGCCACAGGTTAGTGATAAGAACCACGGGTATATCATACACACATATGGTATAATTACCATCTAAAATAACATAAGTAAACATAGATAAGATAAAAACAACAAAAAACACCAAATCATGAAAAAAATTATAAAATCCTAAATACATGCATGTAATTTCAATAAACTAAAACAACTGTAAAAAGAGAACTACAAGTACCAAGAGATAAACCTCAACAACAACCATGAAATCCCAAATAGGTCCTAAATAACCCATAATCTAGTAATGTTCAGTATGATCACCAACCTACTCTTATTGAACTAAAAAATAATTTTTATATATAGGTTGATCATAGCATGTATACTCCTTAGGATCCTACCTAGATCCACTCATGAAAAATATAAAGAAATCATGATAAAGCCCTATGAACAACAAGTGAAGCAAACTCATCACTTAAATAGGTATACTATATTCCCAGCCTCACCATGGATATCTCTCACTAATCATCTCATACAATAGATCATATAATATAATATCAAAAGAAGTTATCCTACTACCACTTCCCTACTAGATTTCTGGTCTGCCCCAATGTCATACATCATGATCCATCTCACTCCGAAAGTAATCTATCCTAAAGATGCCTAGGCTAATGTATCATATGATTTACATTATATCATCATCACATACCATGGACCATGTGCATCACATAATCCCATTTCACATATTCAGAAAGTAACTGAGTAGTTTTATGAGCCACTATAACTCATATATCATGTATTATACCTCAATCCATCACATCTCATACATTATTTCCTCAAAATATGTGGATGGATTTTTCCTAGTGATTTGATTGTGAGGGATTCAATGTTATTCACAATCATTCATGTCAGGATCACCATTTTTTAATCTTTTATAGAAAATCCCAACAATTCCCACATCTATAACTATGTAAGGACCTACTTTCTATAAGTAGGTGATAACTTGGGGTTTTAAAATAAATGATTCTTAGAAACTCACATTGGTCGAGAGGATGGGAGTTCAGGCTCATCGTACCCTTTTGGTGGGAATTATTTCCTAATATGGGACTCTATCTTATAGATTTAAGATGTGTTTGAGAATATCTTCTTAATCTTGATACATGATGGGTTACCCTAACAAAATGATCATAGGTTAAGTATCTTTATATTAAAAGATAGGGGGTCTTGTTTGTGTATCCATCTATATATATATCTAAGGCTACTTATCCATTTCTCATTATAATGTAGCTACTAATATGTTTAAGCCATATAACCAAGCACCCTGAATTGTTTTGTTATCTAGGGAGGTGATTAATATTTCAAGGATGGGATTGATCCATTATGAGGTATCCTACATATCCTGTTTTATAACAGGAATAAAAAACAATGTAGTTCATTAAACCCTTGTATTTTAACATCGTACATAAAAGATATATATGTTGGAACTTGGGAACCAAGTATTGATCTCAAACATCAAGAAGGAATCCTATATATCCTGATTATAGTTGGAATCAGAGTTTTTGTAGTTTAGTCACACCCTTAGAACTTTCTCCAAGGTAGATGCCACTATGTGATGGGTAATTTTATCATACCACTGATTGGGGATAATGTATTGAGGTTTCCTTGACTGGTGAAGATTCGTGATTCCAATGAGGTGATCATTGTGACTCCTTAATCCCACATGTACTATGATCGGTGTGAGAAACAAGGGATAGAAAGTAATCATAATCATTGCATATGGATGTGGGGATTACATACTAGGACATCCCATTGGAATCTTAATAGAGGGATAAGGCCTTTGGAAGGGATTCTATGTATCCTGGTTATGGTAGGAATCAGATTCATCATAGTTCATTGATTTCTCAATCCATTGGTGGATGAGGAAGGATCATTGGCCCATGGGATAGATTGATTCATGATGGTCGGAATGTTGGATACATGGAGGTACTTACACTGAAGTTTATTCCAATTTGAACTCAGGCTTGGGCCTTATGAAGGTGTCTTATGTATCCTGGTTATGGTAGGAATCAGAGTCTTTATAGTTCAGTAATTCAAGGATTACACACTGAGGCTTCCCTTATATGAGGTACATATCATATTATGCTACTGATCTGGGCTTACACACTGAGGTTTCCCTTTCTTGATAGAGCCTTACAACATGAATAATATGATCATTGTAACTCCCTAATCCCATGTGAGCTATTCTCATTATGATAAATAAGGGGTAGAAAATAATTATTCTCACTGCATATAGAAGTGATATGTATTCATTAAGACAACCCTTTAGAGGTTTATATGGATATTGAGACTTAGGAATGCTTCATATGTATCCTGGTTATGGTAGGAACCAGAGTTATTATAGTTCATTAATTTGGGTCTTACACACTAAGGCTTCCCTTATATATAGTCTTCACAAGGTTATCATGTCATGGGATGCCTACTTTACCTGGTCTTATTATCTACCTAACATGCTTTATTGTCTTCCTTATATGCCTTTATTGTCTGCTTGACATCTCAGAGAATATATTTCTAACATTTCCAAAGAAAATCGCATGACCCAGTTGGATTTTATAAGATAAATTGCATGATATATATGGAATTCATGTTGTTCAACGCATGAACAAGGATGAATTGTCCGGAGGACATCGAAAGACCTAACTGGATGATCCTAGAATCCATTTCATGGTCTCTACTAGCATTCTTGGAGGGCATTTCATGATCCAACTAAATTTTCCCAGTTTCATTATAAAATCTAGCTAAAATGCTTGGAGTGTGTCGCGAGACTCAATGTAACATGTATGGAGGTAAATTCATGTACTAGATGAATCATCTGGGTGACATCGTGAAAGTCAATTAACTTGTACGGGGGATGTCTCAAGAGCCAGCTGACATAACTAGAGGGTAGTATGAGATCTGGTTGGATTCTCTAAAGGATGTCACAAGAGCTAACTAACATGCCCTAGTACCATCAAAAAACTTAGCTAACATATATTGGTGCCATTGTATGATCTAGGTGATACGTCTGAAGTAAATCACAAGGTTTTTATGGACAGTCTGGAAGGTTTCGTAAGGAATAGGTGGCATGACTGGGGGGTTCCATGTGACTTCCACTGACATTACTAGGGGACTTCTCATGATGAAAATAGTATACCAAAGGAGCGGTATGTGATTTGGGTGACATTTACTGGTGTTGTCTTATGACCTGGGTGGTTTATAAGAAGTGCATGAGGATCAGTGTATATGTTCTTTGCATAAGTCTCCTATCTTTTTAGACTTAGTTCTAGCCTTTTATTGCATATGCATTATATTTTTTCGGTGTTAATTTTTTTAAGTCACACCTGAATGATCAGGTATGTGGGATGTCCTTCACATAAGCTACATTAAGTCCTTTGTGTGATCTATGAGTAATCACATGAAGTGCCTATGCATGTCACGTGATCTTCTTAGGTGGTTCCCTAAATTATTCCTACCAGAAAACCTTCTCGATCGCAAGATAAGATCCTCTGGGAAATCTATTTTGATGCCTGGGTGTGCTGGTGTGAGGATCCAAAGATTCATTTTTTGATGCTAGGGTGAGGGATTTATAGGTATCACCACCCCAATTATTCAATACTCTATGTGGTGCATATCAAACAAATCCATGATGGATTCAGTATAGGTATTTGATGTAATGTGTTTCACGAGATCCTAATGTATGTCATTCTAGGGGCATATCATTATTTTCAGTGATCGTGAGTTCATCTCTTTAATTCCCCATTTATTAGATTAAGGAAAATTAAAAGGGGGCTCACCTAATGATGAGGGAATGCCAAGGGACTTTCATAAGGTCAGGATAACATGTATAAGGACTTTTTTTAGATCATGATGCCTTCTGAAATTCTTTTTTGTGATCTAACAATACTTTTCTAAGACCTTTTTCAAGACAACGATGGCTTTCTAGGGGGCCTTCATGAGATCCGTTCGTCATACCAAAGGGATTTTACAAGGTCTTGTGGAGTGCATGTATGTGTCACATAAAATTTACAACCTCAAGAGGATCTTTCCTTTTCTATTTTATTTCCTTATTTTATTTCTCAAAGTCATGAAGATCTTGTGAGATTTCATGAGTGTTGTTAAATATAATCAATCTCCCCATTGGTGAAGCATCGCATGAAAAAAAATGGTCTTGTGGTGATGTTTAATCATTTCATGGAGAAACCCTTATGTTTTCTTTATGGAGACAAAGGGTGAGAGTAGGACCACTTGGACATGTCTGAATCCCTTTGTGTGGTGAGGGTGACATGCCAGTGATCTCTCCTATGGGAAGGTGGAAATGTCTCCATGGGATTGTGGTGTCTTGAAAACCATATGGGGTGCATCACATGATTTTTATGACCGCAAGACGCTCCTTCCTTTTCCCCTTTTTTATTTCCTTGTTTTATTTTACAAGGACCTTGGGTCTCACGAGTTTTCTTGATTGTCTTCAAGGACAATAATTCTCCCCACCGATGATATGTCACGTGACCAAAAAAGGGTCTTGTAGTGATGCATGATTATTTCATGGATAAACCCTTCGTCTTGTTTTTTGAGCTAAAGTGGGAGCATGATATCACCTGGACATGTCCAAATCCATTCACGTGATGGGGGTGACATTCCAGTGGGTTCTTGCACGATTAAGAAGACACATCATAAGGGGATTCAATGGTGTCTTGTGAGCTGCATGAGTGTGTCACGTGATTTTTACAAAAGAAAGAGGCTCCCACCTTTTGGATATTTTCATTTTTATTTTTCAAGGATTTTTTTTATGGTTTTTCATGCACCTATCTCTTAACAATTCCTTACCTGAGGGTTCTCGTCTGCTAGTCATTGATCGCTGATTATCTAGGAAAATATCACAAGAGCATAATGACTCGTCAAAGGGGCTCCACGGGATCTACCATAGGTTATTCACTATGCGTGGATCCTTTGTGTGACCTTCTAAAGGTCTCATTATTGCATGTCTCTGGGAGGCTTATGCAATCTATAAATTCTAGACACCTTTTCTTACTTCGTTTTATGGAGAAAATATTACCCATATTTAGTTATTTCTTCCCTTATGAATTTTATGATGCTTATTTATTGGGAATAAATAAATCCCCCCCACTAGGAGAAATTTACATGGGTAAAAGAGCTCACTTCTGAGGAAATTAGATGTCTTCCTGAGGTTTGGCACTATTTCCAGTTGGCGTCTTTGGAAAATTATTGGCTTGTCAAGTGACATTTCTAATTCCATGGGAGAATAGAGGGGTTCATTCACTGAATACCCAACTTCTCAAAGATATTGTGCCCTACCACTATCTTGTAATCATTTCACAAGACCCTTCTACAAGAACTAATCATGATATCCGATGGTGATACCTTCCCATGAGAACTACTCTATGAGATATATTTTTACTAGGAACTTGTTAAAATAAACCATGAACTAAATTTTAGTAATTTATTGAACTTTTATTCGTAGTCATGCATGGATGCCTTTGAAGGTTTCATGGGATATATTTTCTTGATCGTGTGATCCTATTAGACTATTTTGCAGCTCATGTGACCATGTTAAGGTCACGCGATCATGAGTCTCTTGAGGGGTCAGGCAGTTGTGTGATGCCTTATGGTTTTATGTGGTTCATGAGATCTTCATGAACAATGAAATTTGTGATTCCTTTATGTGATCACGAATTCCCTACTAAATCATTCAATAAGAATGAAGTTGTCAGAATTTTATGACATTCCTTTAACAAGATTATATTTTTTTCCTCCTGACATATGCCACTTAATTTTGTTCATATGGATTCTGGATCTCATCATGCTTCCTCTATTTCGGCTAATCAAAGGTCCATGATTATTGGAAACCAAATTCATGACCCATGATATCATGTGAATTATGATAATGAGGTTCTGAAATGGCTTCTTCCATTCATGCTCCAAAATTATCTCTTATAACACTAGTTTCCTCTATATTGGTTTGGCTTACTGGATGACTTTTTTATTCCTTCTTCGTACTACAATATACCTTCTTGCTGGGTGTTAACTTCTCTTAACTATATTCATATGATAATTTTAGAGGATATTTTACTATTCACAACTCAATCCCATGGGTTTTCTTATATGTTGGAAAACTCTCCCTTGGGTATGGACAACTATGATTTTTCTCACCAGTCCATCGCTCAGAGTTATTTGAGTATATTTGTCTCTTATTTAAACAAAACAGGTTATGGATGGAGCTCAAAATGTGATCTTTGTCTTGGTGTTAACTTTTTTTGATTAATGTGAATATCCATTCTAGTTTAGGGAAATCTTCTTAGAGTTTTTCGACCAGTTATATGTTGTCAATATTTATAAAAAAAAGTACAGATTTCCCAATTTATTTCTTATCATCAGTTTGTTCTTATTTGAGAACCAGTTATACATTGGTGTCCGAGAACCAACTCATTTAATCTGTCCCATTTTGAGGTAGGAATCATCCTATGGGATATCAACCAACTAGGTGGGATACACCCTCTCAGAGAGATGTATGATGAGTTCCTTCCTACCACATATTTCTGGGATGACCCTTTTCTGTCATGACCCGTCCCCTGGGGCTCATGCCGTGACTACCCCAATCCCTCCTTCCATAGGCCAGGGGCTGGAAACTAGCACCAAAAAGAATATTCCATAAAACTGGGAAGGCATTGCCTTTATAACCTATAAAAACACTCAACCAAGTACACAGCAAGATATGAACACAAGTAAACTATATAGAAAAAAGAGTGATGAAAGTAAAAGGGGTGGGAATATAAGCCCAATAGTAAAGGTATAAGTAAAACTAAAATAAAATATAACTGAAGAAAGATAAAGACAGATTTTGGGTCGTCCTCTAAGGTTCCTACCTGAAGGGTAGGTACAGATCGCCTCCTCAGCACTCCACGTCTTCCTGTTTCCTCTGCGTACCGATACATCGTATGGTCCACCTCTGGGCACCATCCAGTCCTGATACCCTCAGCCTCGATCAGCGTTGTTCATCGTCAGCACCAAACACAATAAGGTGTGGGAATATCCCATGCAGGGGTGAGTATAACGATACTTAGTAGGGACCCCGAGACCCTCAAGGTCTCACAAAATCCACAAAGGATAAACCACAAAGCATGAAATCAACTGACTACCCTACTTAGGTATATGACCATAAATATAACTAAGTTATCAAGTATGCCCATCTCAATCATGAGGAAACACAGAGTCCAACTCAAACCCAAAGCTCAACTATTCCAAAAAGGAAGGAATACCACGAAGGTAAGTACCACACAGGTACTCCACTCAGAAGAATACCACCAAGGTATTAACACGAAAGAAAGTACCAATTGGTACAGACTCAGCTCACACTAGGTATAACTTAGGTACAGTAGTAGAGATGATTACATGTAACTACTAATTAATATTACTCTGTTAAGAGGCATACCCACAAAGGATCCTAAATCATCATAAGACCCACAAAGGACCGTAGTACATCGTCAGACCCACACAGGATCCTATTACATCATCGGTACATTGTCAGAACCACCTAGGATCCTAGTACATCTCCATTATGTCGTCAGACCCACACAAGATCCTAGTACATCTCCAGTACATCATCAGACCCACATAGGATCCTAGTAGATCTCCAGTACATCATCAGACCCACACTAAATCCTAGTACATCTCCAGTACATCGTCAAACCCACACAAGATCCTAGTACATCTCCAGTACGTCATCAGACCCACACAAGATCCTAGTACATCTCCACTATGTCTTCATACCCACACAGGATCCTAGTACATCACCAGTACGTCGTCAATCCCACACAGGATCATAGTACATCTCCAGTACGTCGTCAGACCCACATAGGATCCTAGTACATCTCCAGTACATCATCAAACCCACACAGGGTCCTAGTAGATCTCCAGTACATCTTAAGACCCACACATGATCCTAGTACATCTTCAATACATCATCATATCCACACAAGATCCTTGTACATCTCCACAGCCAGCTACAAGGTTCCCGCACTAAGCTCGCTTGTCTCTGGGAGGGCCTGATCCTCAAGCCACTAGTTGATACTCTAAATGCCACAAAGTCCCACAGAGAAGTATCTCAAAGGCTCACCATGTCATAGGGGTCTCAACGCAATAGACGGTGCGTCAAACGGACGCTCGGTCTGTGAGTTATTAGCCTTTTAGTCCCGAGGGCCCAGTTGAATTCATGCATGATCCAACTCGACCATTCCTCAACTTTATCCAAATCTCTGGTTGGGTATACAAAGGGACCCTCTCTCTCCAAGGTTTCAAGCACCATATATGGTTCGTCAAATAGACACTTGGTGCCAAATTTATGGCCAAAAGAGAGTATAGGGTCGAAAATGGTCTGGGTTCGGTCCGACTCAGTCAGACCGACCCGACCTGCTGGGTGGCCCAGCCTGGGCAGCAGCCCATGGGAAATGGGGCGGCCGCGAAGGCCGCCAGTGGCACGGGGCCGCAGAGCGGCGGAGTCCACAAGGGCCTCAGAGTGGTGGAGGCTGTGAGGGACGTAGAGGCCATGGGGGTTGCGGAGCGGTGGAGGCCGCGGGGGCCACAGAGAGGCAGAGGTCGTGGAGCGGCGAAGGCTGCATAGGCCGCAGAGCGGTAGAGACCACGGGGGTCGCGGAGGCCGTGGGGCGGCGAAGGCTGCAGGTCGGCGTGAGGTGGAGCGGAGGCTATGGTCGGGCAGGGCGGTCGTGGTGCGGCGGGGCGGCAGCAGTGTGGTGGTTCACCACGGCTGGCCGGATGGCCAGCCCTCTTCTCTGTGTGGCGCGGTCGCGCGCCGTGCCTTCATCGGTGGCCGATTCGACCAGCCCCTCTTCATTCATCACTGTGGCACAAATCCTCCTTCTTCCATCGTGAATAACACACCATTCATGAAGAATGGTGGAGGGGTTGGGCTATGTTTGTTTGGCCCGCACCCTTCGTGTTAGAGCGGTAGCAAGCGGCTCAAGGGGGAATGATTCAATGTGAGGGGAAAAATTAACATTGATCAATTTAAAACAAACCCCTACCTTGATTTCTCATTAACATTGGAAGGGGTGAAGTTGGTGACTTTTGAATTTCCCTGATCGCCGGTTCGTTGTCGTCAAATATGTCCTACATTGGATGCATCCTCAAGGTGCTTCCGATCCGGCTTGGGGTCGGTTTCCTCGTTCTTCGATCTCTAGTGGTCATTCTTCATTGGGAGGTGTCCTTCGTTGGAGGGTTAAAAGTTTATCCAAGTGTTTTTCCAATACTTCTCCCAATAAAATAATATCCAATATAAATTAAATAAGGTTTTATTAATTTAATTTGAATTGGCACCATTAATCAAGATGTGTTGGCATAATTAATGTGGAGGAAGTTCAAGATAATTCTCCACACTAAAGAGGGAGTTTAAGAGTTTCTCCCATTATGAGTGTTCGGGTGGTCCCCACCTTTAAGAATTCAAATTGGGGGGACAGGCTCGGGTGGTCCCCACCACCATAACCCATGTAGAGCGGTTTTAATAGAAATAAAATAAAAGTTTATTTTATTTTATTTTATTTTCCACGAAAAACCAAAAATCTATCTTTCACCCTTGACCTACTACGGTCAAGGTGAAAGTCTCCTTAAGTGAATACTAGAGCTGTGAGTTCAACGGTGCCCTCATATTTCAATTCCAAGCACCGGTTCAAAAGTTAGAAAAGTCTGCTCGTACGTTTACTGAACGTACCTAAAAAAAGTTAAGAAATTCATCCCGGGCACACCGGGACTCGGAATCACATGCCGTCAATTTTTGTGGACATGTAAAATTCCCATATATTTTAAAAACAAAATTTCACACGGAATTTCCTTGTCTTTAAATTCTTCCAACCTCAGGTATTTGCGTCCCTGAAAGCCACATCACAAAATTAAGAAAACAAGTGAAGGTACTGAGGACGAATCTAAGCCTCCCGCTCCCATGTGCTCTCTTGGAGGTTCCCTTGCTGCCAAAGAATGCGCACCAGAGGTATCGACCACACACAAAGGACCCGCTCCTATAGATCCTAAATCTCTACTAGAACCTCCGTAAACATCGCCCCATCATCGACGTCCAGCTCACCGTGGTCGATGATGTGAGAAGGGTCATGCACGTATCTCCTCAGCTGGGATATGTGGAAGACGTCGTGCACCCGGTGAAACTGAGGGGGATGTGCTAGGCGGTAAACCACCTCACCAACTCTGTTGAGGACTTGGAAGGGTCCGATGAACCTCGGAGATAACTTTCCACCCCGGCCAAATCTCCGTAAACCTCGTCGAGGTTAGAATCGTAGAAAGGCACGGTCACCATCCTCAAACTCCAGAGGTCTCTGTCTTATTTCGGCATAAGACTTATGCCTACTTTGTGCAGTCTTCATCCACTCCTGGATTATCTGCACTTTCTCTATGGTAGCCCATACCATCACTGGTCCCACGAGTTCTGACTCCCCCTAGGTCAGTCCAGCACAAAGGCAATCTGCAAGGTCAGTCGTACAATGCCTCGAAAGGTTCCATCCCAATGGTGGAGTGATTTTTTTGTTGTATGAAAACTCCATAAAAGTCAAGTGATACTCCCAGCTACAACTGAAGTCGAGGAAGCAAGCACGTAACATGTCCTCGAGGTTCTTAATGGTCCACTTAGTCTGGCCATCCGTCTGAGAATGGAAGGAGGTGCTCAAACAAAGCGACATCCTGAAAGCCACCTGCAACCCATTCCATAGACAAGAAGTGAAACGTGTATCACAATCAGAGACAACCATCAAGGGTACTCCATGTAGCCACACAATCTCCCGTACAGAGAGGCGTCCCAAGATCTCAACTGAACCCTTCTCTCTGATCGGTAGGAAGTGGGCCGACTTGGTGATTCGGTCGATGATCACCCAGATAGAGTCATGACCTATAGATGTATGTGGAATTCCTGTCATGAAGTCTATGGATATCCCATCCAACATTTACTCTGGGACCTCTAAAGGTTGAACCAAGCCTGCTGGTACCTGATGCTCTGCCTTCACTTGCTGACAAGTGAGGCACCAAGAGACAAACTCTGCTACTACTTTCTTCATTCCTGGACACCAGTGCTATCATCGAAGATCCTGGTACATCTTCGCCACTCTTGGATGTACTGATAGAGGGGATGTGTGGAACTCTCTCAAAACATCCTCCTGAAGTGACACTAGTACCATGGTACGTCATCTGAAGAGGATGACATGCTCCCCACCTTCAGAAAATCCATTAGGTGCTTGTCCTATGGATATCTGAGCACATAATTATTCGTAGTTAGTGTCCTCATGTTGTGCCTCCCTGAATCACTGAATAAGTGGGGGAGTGACTATAAGAGACTGAAGAAAAGATTCCACATCCTAGTCCACAAAGGATATCTACAAAGTGGCCAGCTGCTCTATCACCTCACCTAGTAGCTGCATACCAGATCTCCTGCTGAGAGCATCTCCTACAATGTTCAACTTCCCAGGAGTATATAATATCTCGAACTCATAGTCCTGGAGGAACTCAAACCAACGTCGTTGTCTTAGGTTCAATTCCTTCTAAGAGAATATATACCTGAGACTCTTGTGATCTAAGTAGACTGTAAAATTCTCGCCCATCAAGTAATGTCACCACATATTCAAGGCAAAGACACTGCTGCTAACTCCAGGTCATGGGTAGCGTAGTTTTGCTCATGTTGTCTCAGTTTTTAAGAACCATATGAGATCACTGCTCACTCCTGAATCAGGACACATTCAAGCCGAGTCCCAGATGTGTCGTAGTATACTATGTACCCTATTCCCTCCTCTGGAAGTTTCAATATGGGAGCGCTTGTCAGCCTCTGCCTTTGCTTCAAGAAACTCTGCTGGAATCTCTCCGACCACACGAAGGGTTTCCCCTTATTCTTCAACACTGATAGTGGTGATGAAACTCTAGAGAAATCTAGCACAAATCTCAGGTAGTATTTATCCAAACCCAGGAAACTTCGTACCTCTGTCACACTCATAGGTGGCTCCCAAGAAAGTACCGCCTCAATCTTCCCTGGATCCACTACAACTCCAGCCTCCGAGATGACATGTCCTAGAAAGTGAACCTCTCGGATCTAGAACTGGCACTTCGAGAGCTTACCATAAATATGTTGCTCTCAGAGTGTGTCCAGTACTACTTGAAAATGATAGGAATGCTCCTCCTCATTAGTTGATTAGATCATAATGTCATCGATGAAGACTACTACAAAGTGATCAAGGTATGGCTGAATGATCCTATTCATGAGTCCCATGAACACTGCTGGAGCATTGGTCATACTGAATGGAATAACCAAGAACTCATAATGGTCATATCGACATCTGAAATCCATCTTCTGCACATCCTCGTCTCGTACTCTAAGCCGATGATAGCCTAATCTGAGGTCTATTTTCGAGAACCATCATGCTCCCTTTAGCTGATCAAATAGGTCGTCAATCCTCAGAAGTGAGTACTTGTTCTTCACAGTCACTTGATTCAGGCGCTGATAGTCTACACAAAGACTCAAGCTCCCATACTCCTTGAAGAACAAAATTGGGGCTTCCCATGGAGAAACACTGAGCCGAATGAATCCCTTCCCCTGTATGTCCTCCAGCTATACCCGTAGCTCACGAAGCTCTGTGAGAGCTATCCAATATGATGGTGTAGATATCGGTGTCATCCCAGGGTACAAGTCAATGTAAAATTTCACCTCTCTGCAAGGAGGTAAACCCAAAACATCATCAGGGAATATATCCGCGTACTGGTCCACCACTACAGGATAACTCGGACTCTCCACATCAATCACTCTGAGGTTAAGGCTAGCCAACTGATGTGTAATCGGCTGCACCCTCCTCTGGGTAAGGTCATCCTACGCTACAAAGGATCCCTTCTCACCAGTGAAGGTAAACCAGGTCCCATCCATGAGGAAACACCAAACTTTGTCCCTAATACAATTAATTTGAGCATGGAATATAGATAACCAGTCCATACCCAAGATGACGTGGTAAGGCCTCGATGCCGCTACTAAAAGATCCCAGCCGAAGATCTCTCCTACTAGAGTAAGCTCACACTTCTAGCACTAGTGTGTAATCATCTAATCCACTCTCGTAGGAGTCTCTAGCCGTAAGGATCAAGCCAATGGCTCCATCGGAATCTCCGAGATCCAAACGAGGGTAGTGGAAATAAAATAATGACTGGAAGTTGTGTCTATAAGTATTGTAGCAAAGGTGGAATAGACATAGATAGTACCTTGTATCATCTCTAGAGCACCATGATCGTAGGCCTCAACTTCCTGGAGCTAAGCTTTCCCATTTCCACCTACTCCATGCGGTTGGGGTGGACCTCCTGGTGGTGGTGGCGGTAACATCTCGAATCGTCACCCACCGCCAGCTGCACGGTCATCTCCTCTGCCACATTCGCATGATCCCTATAGACCTCCTTATTAGAACCTTTGTCTCTTCCTGGGTGGTCCCTCGACCATCCACTGATCATCTGTATGACGGGTCGGACAATCATGAGCCATGTGACCCTGCCCCATGCATGTATAACACTGCCCGCTCCTCGCATGACTGGCTCTGTCTCAGGTGCCCCAAACAACCAACCCTGAGTCATGCGGTCGTCCACCTATAGGTCTAGTCCTCTTGGACCTCTGTGACATCTGTATTCATCCAATTGCAGAAGACTCTTCTATGTGACGACTGGTGGTGGGTCTCACTGCTGGTGACTGCTCATCAAGAAAACTCTCCACTAAGAGGGCTCGCTCTAACACCCCTCCTGTGTCGAGATGCTGAGAGAAATCATCGAAGACATGATCTCTCGCCTGAGTCCCTTCTCAAAGGTCCAGGCCTAGAAGAATGGGTCTTGCACCATATCAGTGGAGTAGCGTGAGAGTTCAGTGAACCTCACTGAGTACTGATCCATAATCATGCTTCCCTATTGCTGATGAAGAATATCTTGTATGCGCACTGAGAGAAGAGTCATTGGAACAAACTCAGTCCAAAATAGGCTCTCGAAGTCTACCTAGAGAAGATTCACCTCATCGTGAACCTGGAGCATCAAGCTCTACCATCTGTCTGCTGCTGCCTGTAGAAGACTGGCAGTAAGGATTCCCATGAGATCGGTTGTTGTCCCTACTAGTCGGAAGACTCTCACCACAACCTCTATCCAATCATCAGATACCTATGGGTTCATCTCTCCCCTGATCCGGGGTGGCCTCTGTCATTGGAACTCGTGCAACATGCTCAAGAATCATGCACCCTCTACTGTTGGGGCTAGTGGCATCAGTGGCCCAATAAGTAATGGTACCGCTGGTGCCTCCAATGGTGCCTCTACTGGAAGAGGACCCTGCACCAAGGCCTCGTTTCTTGGTGGGCTATCAGTGCGTACTATATCTGGAACCCTAGCTGGATGTCTGCGTGGAGGCATCCTGAAAAGAAACAGGTGCTCTATGGTTAATAAGTTATACCTGGTGATCTGACTCAAAGAGTTCACAAAGAAGACTCTTGAAAATACACATGCAATCAGTGTTTTTGTGCACTGAGTCAGAAATCAGAAGTCAGAGTCCTGGTGTATGGATACGTCATCCACCACACCCACACTGGGTTCCCTAAACTAATAACCACAATCGCTACACTTAACATTGTTGTCATTAAAAGAAATATTAGATTCCTATGTTTTATGGAAGAACCTCCCTCTAATACTAATTTGTCATGACCCATCCCCCAGGGCCCATGTCGTGACTACCCCAAGCCCGCCTTCCATAGGCCATGGGCTCACGACTAGCACCGAAAGGCCTATTCCCTAAAACTAGGAAGGAATTTCCTTTATTACATGTAAACACACTCAACCAAGAAAATGGAAGATACAAACACAAGTAAACTGTATAGAAAAAAGAGTGCTGGAAGTAAAAGGGGATGGAATAGAATCCCAATAGTAAAGGTACAAGTACAACTAAAATACAGTACAATTGAAGAAAGAGAAAGACAACTATTGGGTCATTCTAAAAAGTTACTACCTGAAGGGTAGGTACAGATCGCCTCCTCAGCACTCCATGTCTGCCCGTCTCCTCTGTGTACCGACACGTCGTATGGTCCACCTCTGGGAATTGTCCAGTCCTGATACCCTCAACCTCAATCAGCGTTGTCTATCCTCTACACCAAACACAACAAGGTGCAGGCATATCTCATGCAGGGGTGGGTATAACGATACTCAGTAGGCACCCCGAGACCCTCAAGGTCTCACAAAATCCAAAAAGGATAAACCACAAAGCGTGAAATCAATTGACAACCCTACTTAGGTATATGCTCATACATATACCTAAGTTATCAAGTATGACCATCTCAATCATGAGGAAACATAGAGTCCAACTCAAATCTCAAAGCTCAATTGTTCCATAAAGGAAGGAATACCACGAAGGTAAGTACCACACAGGTACGCCACTCAGAAGAATACCACCAAGGTATTACCATGAAGGAAAGTACCACAAGGTACAGACTCATCTCACATCAGGTATAACTTAGGTACAGGAGTAGAGATGATTAGATGTAACTACTAATTCATCTTAATCTATTAAGAGGCAGACCCACAAAGGATCCTAAATCATCAGTAAACCCAAAAAGGATCTTAGTACATCTTCAGACCCGCACATGATCCACGTACGTTGTCAGTACGTTGTCAGACCCACACAAGATCCTGGTACATCTCCAGTATGTCTTCCGACCCACACAGGATCCTCGTACATCTCCAGTACATCGTCATACCCATACAGGATCCTATTACATCTCTAGTACGTCGTCAGACCCACACATGATCTTTGTACATCTCCAGTATGTCGTCAAACCCACACAGGATCCTAGTACATCTCTAGTAAGTCGTCAGAATCACACAGGATCCTAGTACATCTCTACTACGTATTCAGACCCACACAAGATCCTATTACATCTCAAGTAAGTCATCAGACCCACACAGGATCCTAGTACATCTTCAGTACGTCGTCACACCCACACAGGATCCTAGTACATCTCCAGTACCTCATCAGATCCACACAGGATCCTATTACATCTCCAGTACGTCTTCATACCCACAAAGTATCCTAGTACATCTCCTGTACGTCGTCAGACCCACACAGGATCCAAGTACATCTCCACAGCCAGCTACAGTGTTCCCACACTAAGCTCTCTTGTCTCCAGAATGGTCTTCTCCTCAAGCCACCCTTAGATACTCCAAATACCATGAAGTCCCATGAAGAAGTATCTCAAAGGTCCGCCACGTAATAGGACTCTCAATGCAACAGATGGTGCATCAAACGGACGCCCGGTCTGTGAGTTATTATCCTTTTAGTCCCGAGGGCCCGGTTGGATTCGTGCTCGATCCAACCCAAATGTTCCTCAACATTATCCAAATCTCCAGTGGGGTATACCAAAGGTACCCTATCGCTCCAAGATTTCTGGCACCGTAGATGGTTCATCAAACGGATTCATGGTGCCAAAGTTATGGCCAAAAGTCAATATAGGGTTGAAACTGGTCCGGGTCCGGTCTGACCCGGTCGAACCGACCAGGCCCGACCCAGCCTAGGTCGACCCGGTTCGGGTCGACCCAACCCGACCCGTTGGGTCTAGGCTGGCCCGTGTTGGGCGACCCGGCTTGGGCAGTGGCTCGCGGGTGGCGGGGTGGCCGCGGAGGCCATGGTCGGCGTGAGGCCGCGGAGGCCACGGGGGTCGTGGAGGTCGCGGGGGCCGTGGAGGCCGCAGGGTGGCAGAGGCCGTGGGGCAGGAAATGGGGCAGTCACGGAGGCCGTGGGTGTCATGAGGTCGAGGGGGCCATGGAGGCCGCCGGGCGGAGGAGGCCGCAGGGCGGCGGAGGCCACGAAACGGTGGAGGCCACGGGGCGGCGCGAGGCAGCGCGAAGTCTGTGGTCTAGAAGGGAGGCTGTGGTGTGGTGGGGTGGTCGTGGTTCGGCGATTCACCACAGCTGTCTGGATGGCTAGTCGTCTTCTCTGTGCAGCGCGGTCGCACGCCGCACCTTCACCGACGGCTGGTTTGGCCGGCCTCTCTTCGTTTATCACCGTGGCACAAAGCCATCTTCTTCTATCACGAAGAACACACCATTCATGAAGAACGACGGAGGGGTCGGGCCATGTCTTTTTGGCTTTCACCCTCCGCATTAGAGCGGTAGCAAGCGACTCAAGGGAGAATGATTCAATGTGATCGGGAAAATTCACATTGATCAATCTAAAACACACCCCTACCTTGATTGCTCGTTGACGTTGGAAGGGGTGAATTCGGTGACGTCGGTGTTTCCCCAAACTTCAGTTCGTTGTCTTCAAAGACTTCCTACGTTGTTTGCCTCTACAAGGTGCTTTCGATCCGGCTTGATGTTGGTTTCCTAGTTCTTTGATCTCCGGTGGTCATTCTTCATTGGGAGGTGTTCTTCGTTGGAGAGGGTATACGATTCTCCAAGTGCTTTTCCAACACTTCTCCCAAAAAAAGAATAGCCAATATAAATTAAATTAGGTTTTATTAATTTAATTTGAATTCGCACCATTAATCAAGAGGTGTTGTCATAATTAATGTTGACTAATTTCAAGAGACTTCTCCACCTTAAAGAGAGAGTTTAAGAGTTTCTCCCATTATAAGGGTTCGGGTGGTCCCCACCTTTAAGAATTCAAATTGGGGGGTTTAGGATCATGTGTTCCCCACCACCATAACCCATGTAGAGAGGTTTTGATAGAAATAAAATAAAAGTTTATTTTATTTTATTTTCATTTCCATGAAAAATGCAAAATCTATCTTTCACCCTTGACCTACTGAGGTCGAGGTGAAAGTCTCCTTAAGCGAATACCGGCACTGTGAGTTCAACGGTGCCCTCAGATTTCAATTCTGAGCACTGGTTCAAAAGCTAGAAAAGTCCACTCCTACGTTCACTAAACATAACTGAAAAAAAGTTCATAAATTCATCCCGGGAACACCGGGTCTCAGAATCATGCGCCGTCAATTTTCGTAGACTCGTAAAATTCCAATATATTTTTAAAAAAAACCACATGGAATTTATGGGCCTTTATATTTTTAACCTCTATTCTTAGAGAGGGACATTCTCGTCATTATGAAGGAAAATTTAATAAAAGGAGTTGACTATGTGATCACTTATCTCTTTCAAATATTGGATCAACATTTCCCTTTATCACAGTAGAGTTAGGCCGACTGCTATACACCCCCACCAGTGCCCTTCTTGGTAGGTTCCTGATAGTGTAAATTCATATTGGGCTATTTTTAAAGTGGGAATCATAATTTATGGGGTACTGAGGAAAGACAGAGATATCTATAAGCCATAGGTCGGAGAACTTCATAACCATGTTCTTGGATGGGTGGATTTTCCAACTAGGGATGCGCGTTCAGGAATCCGGTTCAGTATGCTAGTGATGGAAGCACAGCTAGTGTAGAGATGGCACCTTCATCTGGTGGTGATGACCCTTTCCCAGATTTACCAACTCTTGGACCACATTCATCAGGGTATAATCCCCTATAGTATTAGTATTCATTTCCATTTTTTATTTGGATAGATAGGGGTGAGTTTTCATTGCTACTAATACTAAAATACCACTAGTGTAACAACCTGAAAAATGTACATCTTTTATTTATGGATCTCTTTACTCCCAATAACTATTTATTATGTTTTACAATAGAATTGCATAGAATTAATTTTTATTTCATGATAAAATCATGCATCATGTATAAATTTGGACTTAAAAAACTATGAAAAAATAATGGTATATACACATTAAATAATAATTTTTCTTAATAAAACATATATTTATTCCAGACAAAATTTGATAAATTGATTTTTTCAGACAAAAATGTTACTTTTATATGGAAGTATTAAATAAAATTTGGTATTTTCTAATAATTTTAATAAATTATTTCTAAATGATACTATATTTTAATGAATCCCAATGTAATTTCCACAGTGGTATGAAAGTTTTTTATCCTATTAAATTATTAATTTTCATTAAAATATTGATTTATTTAAAAGATATAAATTTTTATTATAAAATAAGGTATTATAAATAATTTTTATTTAAATTAAATTGTATGATTAAAACACTCTTATTTAAATTTAAATTATAAAATAATTTTATTTTTTTAAGTGTCGAAAATTTTACTATGCATTTTCTATCCGCTGTTATTTTTAATAAATATGGATTTTTATATTTAAAAGATAATTTTATCAAAAATATAGAATTATTATGTTAAAATAAACATAATTTTTTAAATCATCACTTAGAAATTAGGTTAGGGTAAATTTATAAGAATTTTCTAAAATACTTTATTTTTTCATGAATAGTAAAAATACAGTTTGAGTTTTTCAGTATGTTTAGTGGAATCATAATTATATAATAAGTAATATAAAATGTTGGTCAAATATTTTGGATTAAAATATTATAATAGTTTTCCCATGTGTCCAATACCATGGGAAAATACCATGGGCAAGCCCCTGGTTTTTCATATACCACTACCTAGTTGTCCAAGGAAATTATAAAACAAATCCTCCTCTTTTGCTATAAATACCCACCCATTTATCCATTATCTTTAATTCCCAATTAATCCTCCAAAAATATATAATATTTTAACCTACCAAATTTTACTCCAAAGGTTTCCTCAGGCCCCCAGGTTCCCAATGTTTTAGTTTTAGGAGTTACTCTTCAAGGTAAGGGAAATCTCAACTTCTCTTTTCCTTTCAAGTTCACTTTCTATGTGGTATTTCTTTAAATTTTAACTAATATTATATTTTATCCATTTTATTATTTCCCTTTAATGTATTAATAGTATTTTATTAATGTTATAACTTTATCTCCTATCTTTTTATTGTTTTCTAAAATCGTGTTTCATACCCGTTATGCTGCCAAAATTTCTTCTCAGAATTTATCTCTTTTTCTCAAGAAATTATTTTATTTTATTTATGTGAATATCCAAAAATATTAACCAAAATGTAAAAAATATATTTATTTTATTCTTTAATTGACATGCGTAAAATCCTCATCCCCTTTTCGTGGGTTATAAATGATATCATGATCATGTTTTTAAACACTTTTTAAAACGCCATGATTTTGATACGAAAATAGTTTCATTTATTATCCATAGGTTATTTATGGTATGTTTGATTGTGATATATGTGTATAAAATTAAAATTAATATATATTAAGGTTTTTCTATGATACCTCTAAAATTCATTGGCTAAAGAATTTAATCAATACAGATGACATATTTTATGATACCTTAGTGAATAACTTTGGTAATTTTTATGACACCTCGGTGAAAAACCTTGGTGATATGCGTATGAATGTATAAAATAAATGTTGTATCTACATTACCATATTATAATTCATGTTATTTTTACTATTATAGTTCTATTTCTCTTTACTCGTGTCTTTATGATATTCTTCAAGTTTATATCAATAATTCTCATGATCACTTGTAAATTTATTCCCATGTTTTCACTTACTAGGCCTTATGTTGATCCTTTCTTTTGATGTATGTCCCCAGGTTATAATATTCAATAAATTTATTTATGATTATCCTTTAAAGAATATTTTCAATTGTATTAGAAGAATTTTTTAATTTTTCATGTATTATGTACCTTGTTTCCAATGCTGTGTAGAATGAGATAGGCCCGTAAGGGGAGACGTAGCATGAGGGTTCTCTCCCATCACCGCCTCCTGGTTCTGCTCTGGTTGGCTCCTCTTTCCTCCCCATTGTTTGTTTTTTGCGGCGGTGGCTTCCTTGACTCGGTCGTCGTGACAGTGCGCTTGATTCGGCCTTCTTTTCTCGACCCCTCTCTCTGGGTTGGGTTTCACGGCGGCGCATTCATCCTATGATCGACTCCTGGATTCCGAGGGGTGAGGGAGTATTTCCGTTATCGGATGCAGCCACTTGGTGGTTGGATGTGGCCTCCGGGGGTCACCGGGTTGGTGGTGATGGGTTTTGGAACAAGATCTGGTTTTTTGATCAGGTTCTGTTCCTATTTTAAGTTTACAGTTTTCTCATTTTTACATTTCTGCTGCTAGATGCTGTTTTGGTGATTTTGTGATGTTGGTATGTGGTTGGATCTGGTGGTCTCGTACTGGCGTTGATGCTCTGATGGAAGCAGGATGACTCTCCTGTTCTCAAGATGCGATTTTGTTTTGTTTCTTGTGGATTTGAGATCCCGTATTAGGATGCAGGGTTGGTCTCTTGCTGAGGAGCGGTGTTTATTTTCTTTTGCGGTGATGAAGAAGATATTTTTCTGGTTGCTTTACCCACTAGATTTGGTGTTTCTGGCAAGGTTGATGGTTTCCTTTCTGTTCATTGAAATGGCGGTGCGGATGGTGGGTGGTCTGGCCATCTGTAGGGTTCTGGAGACTGCTTCCCTTCTCCGGCGACCTGCAAGATATCGGTGTACCTGCAAGGATGGCGATGCGTGATTATTGGTTCACGGTTCGAGGTGCAGAGCATGGAGTTCAATGCATTGACCGCTTTAATTTTCTCATGGCTCGAGTTTTCCTCGGGTCCTGTAACTGTTTTCTTTTTGAATTTTCTCCTTTGTTTTTGTATCCCACGGTTGGTTTAACGTTCGTGTTTTGTGGTGCTATGGTTACCCCTTACCCATAAAGCGGATATTTAGAAAATCAAAAAATGTACCTTGTTTCCAAGAAACTAAACTTTAAAAGATACTCTATTTTGTAAAATATAATGAAAAGTTTATGTAATTAAAAGGTAAGGCATTATAGTTGGTATCAAAGGATGGTTTAGTTATTTTTTGAAATTTTTATTTGATATAAATATGAATAACCATAGGGACATGTTTAAATATAGAAAAATATCCTGGTATTCTGGTGAAGTACTAAGTGGTTTCTGAGAAAAGAAATCTTTGTCTGGATACGAACAAGTAGAGGTGATTCTAACACAGATGCACCTAGAGGAGAAAACTATGATAAGGGGTTTCGGACCTGACTCAGTGTAACTTGGTACATGACAATGGGCCTTATTGCATATCTAGTTCGACACACCTGGGGGATATGTTTGGTTAATCATGATGTTTTTATAAACCATTATGAATGATATAAAGATAATGTAAATATTTTATTAATATTTAATTATATTATCTCTTTATAATTAATTTTATAAATCAATAATATACAATTGTGAGGATGCAATTTCTTTAAGCGGGAAGAATGTAACGACCTGAAAAATGTACATCTCTTATTTATGGATCTCTTTCCTCCCAATAACTATTTATTATATCTTACAATATAAGCACATAGAATTAATTTTTATTTCATGATAACATCATACATCATGAATAAATTTGGACTTATGAAACTATGAAAAAACAATGAAATATAGACATTAAAAAATACTTTTTCTTAATAAAATATATGTTTATTTGAGATGAAATTTGATAAATTGATTTTTCAGACAAAATTTGTACTTCTATTTAGAGTTATTAAATAAAATATGATATTATATAAAAATCATAATAAATTATTTCTAAATAATTCTATATTTTAATAAATCCCAATATAATTTCTATAATGGTCTGAATGTTGTTTAACCTATTAAATTATTAATTTTCATTAAAATAATGATTTATTTAAAAGTTATAAATTTTTATAATAAATTAAGGTATTATAAATAATTTTTATTTTAATTAAATATTATGTTTAAAACACTCTTATTTAAATTTAAATGATAAAACAATTTTATTTTTTTCAAGTGTCTAAAATTTTACTATGCATTTTACTATGCATTTTTTATCCGTAGTTATTTTTAATAAATAAGGATTTTTATTTTTAAAAGTTAAATTTATCATAAATATAGAATTATTATGATAAAATAAAAATAATTTTTGAAATCATCATGTCGAAATTAGGTTAGGGTGAATTTATGAAAATTTTCTAAAATACTTTATTTTTTCATGAATAGTAAAAAATACAGTTTGAGTTTCTCGGTATATTTAATGAAATAATAATGATGTGATAAGTAATATAAAATTTTTTTCGATTCTTTTGGATTAAAATATCATAATAGGTGTACCAAGTGGCCAATACCATGGGAAAATACGATAGGCAAGCCCCTGGTTTTGCATATACCACTACCTAGGTGTCCAAGGAAATTATTAAACAAATCCTCCTATAAAAATAAATACCCACATATTTATCCAATATCTTTCATTAACAATTCATTATACATGAATTTATGATATTATTACCTCCCAATTATTCCTCCCAAGGTGTACTCAATCTCCCAAGGTCCCAATCTTTGAGTTTTAGGATTTACTCTTTAGGGTAAGGGAAATCTCAACTTCTCTTTTCATTTCAAGTTCCCTTTCTTTGTAGTATGTCTTTAAAATATCCATACTATGTTATTATTTCCATTTTATTATATATTTTTACTATATTAATATTATTTCGTGAATAGTAGACCCTTGTTCCCTCACTTTTTAATTTTTTTAAAACCATGTTTCATACCTGTTATGCTATCAGATTTTCTTCTCAAAATTTCTCTCTTTTTCTCAAGAAATTATTTTATTTTATTTATTTAAAAATCCAAAACTATTTATTTTCTAGAGGTATTCACCAAAATTTTTAAAAAATATTTATCTGATTCTGTAATTTACATACATAAAACCCTCATTCCCTTTCCATGGGTTATAAATGACATAATGATCATGTTTTAAGCACTTTTTAAAACGCCATGAATTTGATACGAAACCCATTTCTTTTATTCTACATTGGTTATTTATGAGATGTTTTATTATAATCTATGTGGATCACATGAAAATTAATATGTATTAAGGGTGCACTTTTATAGAACTCTAATGCATTGGGTAAAGAATTTAATCTCTGGAGATAACATGTTTTACAATACCTTGCTGAATAAACTTGGTAATTTTATGACACCTTAGTGACAAACCTTGGTGATATGCTTATAAATGTCTAAAATAAATGTTTTATCCACATTTCTAGGTTATTATTCATGTTATTTTTACTATTACATGTCAATTTTTATTTTTCTCATGTTTTTATGATATTCTTCAAGTTCTTATCAATAATTCTCATGATCACTTATAAATTGTTTCCCCTATTTTCCCTTACTAGGCCTTATTCTCAATATTTCCTTTGTTTTATGTTCCTAGGTTATGATATGTAGTAAATGTACTTAGGATGAACCTTTTAAGAATCCTTTTGAGTGGATTAGAATAATTTTTTAAGTTTTCATGTATTATGTACCTTGTTTTTTAGAAACTAAAAATTAAAAGATCCTATATTTTTTACAATGTAATGAAACATTTATATAATAACAAGGTGAGGTGTTATAAATAGGAACCATGGTGCCTTATCTCATCCTAGGTTTCTGAAAATATCCAAGGTTGGGGTCATGTCATTAGGCCCTAACAATGTTACTGAGGTGTTGATTCAGTCTGATATATTTGATTTCACCCCTTATCCTGCACCGACTAGGACAATCATTGATAATGGAAGTGGCTCTCTTGATGAAAGATTATATGATATCTCCCTTCTAGATGGGGTTCTTGTAGCTTGGATGGACGCATTGATCGCGTTGTAACCATATACACCTTGTTAATTTTCTCATCAGTTCAGTTACATCAAAAGGGAATCCCCTTTTCCTTTGTCCAGCATGCGAGGAGAGTGACACCTTGAGATCATCCACCAGTTTTGGAAGATGTTGTCATGTGAAGACACTGATATTGAGATCATTCTTCTACCTAATGACGCACTTGTATTTCGTTCTCAATATTATGCCTCGTCTTGAGTATAAACCTACACAGGTGTTATGCTAAGCCGAATGGTTTTTCATATGAAAACACTATTTGCCTCACCAACCCCTTTGTTTGTAGCAACTATGGATTTGATTTAGGACTTGGGTGAGAATTTGAGGAAGCTCCCTCATTATGGAAATGACCATCTCGATAGTAGGATAGAATATATAGAGGAAATTATCCCTTTGGCATAAGATATAGGTGATTCCACTATTGAGGGAAGAATATATGGGAATTCCTCTCCATCTTCCTTAGTAGGATAGAAGCTCAAACACATAGTAGATTGATCTAGTAGTATATTCATGCCATTATTATTGATACTCCCCTAGAAATGATTCGTGGCCAATAGGAACTCCTTCCTCATCTATTTTATGACTTGGGGGGTGGATGTATTTGATCATTAACCACTATACAAGTTCCTGAGAAAAATTATCCTGACTCAAAAATATTTTTCCACCAATGATAGGGGATTGCATGATATTGAATATGTTACTCCCCTTGCTAAATAGATAAAGGAGGACTTAGAGGCATTGGAGCAGAGTTTCCAGTTTATATCTGATTTGAAATCCAATATGGATTCCTAGACTATGTAAATATTAATATATGATTAAATCATAGCTCACCCGAGGTATGACCTCTCTGTGTCATCATCCTCATTGGAAACTTCTCAAAAAATAGTTGAGGAGCTAACTACTTTATTCGAGACCCTCTGTCCTGGGGCGGAAGTAGAAAAGGAAAGGTGAGCGGAACTTCAGCGTTCGGTTGAAACTTCTCTCTAGACTCTTTCCAAATTGGACATCTCATCCAATCTAATCTTATTATAGTTTAATATTTGACATGTATTTTTTGTTTGATGAGATTCTTGGAGAGACTCTTAAATGTGGATATTCCTTTAACAACATACTATCAATGAATGGATTTTCTAAACCTTTCATGTTGTTGTATAGTTTTCTTTCATTCATGATGTGCATGAAACTTCTTTGATCTGATATTATATTAATCTCCAATAATACACATCCTTTTCATAATATAAAGTAAACCTGTATGTATCTATTTAAATATTTAAATCATAACAGATTCTTCTTGATAAGTGATTATGAATTCACACCAATCATGAGGTTCCTCATTTATGTATATGTTCCAGTTATCTTGATATTACATATTTTTAAATAGAATAATTGTGTAGAATATATGTTCCAGAGGGATATTTCTCTATATTTTGTTTAATCTGATAATCTTGGTGGGTGTAGCTTAATTTTTTCCAAGGCCATATGTTGGGCCTTACAATCTTTTCCATTCAAGCATACTAAATCACTATTGTGTTGTAGTTTAGGGTCTTTTATCTTATAACTTCTATCATTGTAGTTTAGGGTATTTTACCTCAGACCTTATATCACTATATTTTAGTGTCTTCTATCTCAGTCATTATATCACTTTAGTTAGGGTCTTTTAGCTCATACATTCTATCATTTTAGTTTATAGTCTTTTAGATCAGACCTTCTATCAATGTAGTTTAGGGTCTTTTAGCTCAAACCTTATAAATATATAGTTTAGGGTCTTCTAGATCATATATTAAGATAAAATGTATTTTAAATTTTTACTTCAAATACTCTATTTATGATCTTAGAATATGGTTCAGACATTCCATGAGTGAATAAAAATACACTAAGTTACCAAGTTATGGTGTGGTGTTACCGAGGCTCACGAGGATTAGAGATCATTTCCTGTAAGGAGGAGATGCCTTTGGTTGGTAGGTAAAATCCCTTATGCATCTATATAAATGTCAAATAGAGGTATATCTAATATTCTCTAGGGGACATGGAAGATTTATGGGGTAATATTAGTTGAGGGTAAAATACTAGAGTAGCTAGGCCAACCTGAATTGTTTGAATGTGGATGATATAAATCATGTGAGTAGGAGTTTTAATTGATGGATAATTGAATGGGTTATACATTCCAGGGATAACCCAAGATACCCTAAGGTTATGAGTTTCATCATGGTGTCACTGGGGCTCATGAGGATTGGAGCTCATTTTCTATAAGGAGGGGGCGCCTCTGGTTGGTATGTCAAATCCCTTTATGCATTTGTAGAATCATCAAATAAAGGTATCCCCACTCTTTTACAAGGTCTATGTAAGGTTTTTTAAGTCTCAATAATCTGGCCAATGAAGTTTCGTATGAAGGAAAAGCTATCTATAAAGGGTTATGGAACCCTAGGGAAATTTATCTATTAAATTGTGAAGCTCAATCCCTATACCCTATGGTTTCGAATCATGAGGTGTGGACCATCAAAGGTTCATGAATAGAGTGTCACATTCTTACTTCAATAAAGAGTACAAAAAACAGTGATGTAATGTTGAGTATGTCGAATCCACTTAAATAGTTTGGTACAAGGATTGTAAATCATAGTCTAAATTGATCAGGTCAAGAGGATGATATGGGAAAATCATATCAGGAATAGACCAGAACACACTACGGTGTTGAGTTATTTTGTAGTGATATCAGGGATCACAAGGATCAGAAAGCCCTTTTTTCAGAGTGATGCATTTTTTTGATGACTATAGGCACATATGAAGGATCCATAATCATGCATGAATAGTCAAACAAAGGTTCCCTTTAATCAAGGTACCATTTTTTAAGGTCCATGGAAGTTTTATGGTGATTTGAGGCACTCAAATCATGAAGTTTGATTTGTGGAAAGTGTAATATCCAAGAAGGTTTCGAGTACCCTAAAAGTTGTGACACTGCCTAGAAAACATATTCTCATGGAAAAGATATGTAAAAAATCATTACTCTAACTTTTCCCTAAACCAGGGGGTCCAGCAAGCATAAATTGGATTTTAATAGGGCTAAAAAGTAGGCCCTATGATCTTTATGCCTTATTTATTTGCACCCAAAGTTTTTCCTAAAATCTGGAGATGAAGAGTTTAGATAGTGGAGACTTTAATTTTTCTCAGTACACCCTTTGCAGGTTTTCAACTTGGAAAGTTTTATGTCTCTTTCACTAGCAGTTTAAGGTCTTGTGATTTGGACCATTATAGGCTATAATTTTAAGTTCATACAGCTTTGACCAAAGTGTAGGTGGTTTAAGGTCAAGAAGAACATGAACCTAATATGGGGTATGTTATAAAAGAGACAAATTAGGATATCAGGTACAAGATCACTCCAATATCCTTCTGGGTGGAAGATGAAAATGTTGTAAATCATGGATTGAGGTTCTCAAGTCATGAGTAATGATATGGGAAAATCATAATAAGGATGGACTAGAACACCCTCAGGTTATGAGTTCTTACATGATGATGGAATGATCATTAGGATTATAAATCCCTCATTAAAGAATGAAGATTTCTCTAGTTAGTAGTTCTAATCCCTTATGCATCGATAGCATGGTCAAGTAGAGAGATCCCTTTTCCATTCCAAGGGACATGAAAGGTTTGCGGAAACTTTAGGTTCTAGATACATGAAGTGTGATTTATGAATTGAAGTGCTTAAAAGATTTTGTAAGCACCCCATACTCTGGATATCAGGGTACAGCTCTTGTGGTCCTTTGGAAAGGGATGAAAATGGATGATGTTCTATACAGTTTAACTTCATGTTTTAGGGATGCATTTTCTTCTCTATGATTTAACATCATGCTATAAGGACATTTGTATTGTAGTTTTACATTATTAGTTAAGGATTTGGTAACCGACATGAAAAATTGTGTAAGATATACTACATGTACAAGCAGGACACACATAGTTTTGACTTGTATATAGGCAAAATGGTCTTATATGGATCAACACCTATGCAGTTGGGGTGCATTTTTTACTAATTATTATAGATGGGCCTAGTATTAGATATTTGGGCATCACTATGTATCATGTGATGATAGGAATCAATACACACATAGTTCTTGAATGGGAAACGCTCTATACAAGTCTGACCCATACGTAGGGGTGGGAATTGTTTCTATTGATTGTTGTAGTTGGGACCGGGATTGGAGATATGGGGGTCACTGTGTATCATGTGATGATAGGAATCAAGAAACATGTAGTTCTCAAGGAACTGTGTAGTTTAACTTCATACAGCAAGGACATAGTCTTCCCAATATAAAAAAGTGGTATTACGGTTGGACCCAAGGATAAAAATATGGGTATAACTGTGTATCCTATGGTAATATGAATCAAGACACACATAGTTCTTGAAACATGAGATTCCTGTACAAGTATGACCTATACGCATGGAGGGTGAATTTTTATGTTTATTTGTTGTGACTGGACCTGGGGCTGGATATTTGGGTGTCACTACGTATCCTATGATGTTAGGAATCAAGTCACATGTAGTTCTTGAATGAAGGTGTGGTAGGATACCAATCACCAACAATAGTGGTCCTCTCGGGTGTGGTCCATAGGAATGTGAAATTTTATATCATAAAATGGATATCAACCATGTAGTTTAAAATCATGTAGTGAGAACTTAGGGTATTCCTTTTAAGGTCTTGTATTTAGGACCATGATGAACCTATCATGAGCATGAAGCCCTTACTAAAATTTCTAAGATCATAGGAGCTATAATCGGTGTGAGAAACAAGGAATGTAAAGGGTTACTCTCACCATGAAGAGGAGATTAAGGATACAATAGAGGAATTTTGTATCATATGGTGGCTGGACCAATATATAGGATTGAAAAATCCCTACGTATCTCATTGAAATGAGAATAAATCCATAAATAGTTCTAGAAACCCGTGCAGTTTAATGTCATGCAGTAAGGACATCAACAATGTAGTTTAACATCTTGCGGTAAGGATATGGGTGACTCAATGTGGAAGAGGAGTAATTTTTTTACTGTACCTGAGAATGGAGGTTTAAGTGTTACTATGCATCTTGTAATGGAAGAAATCAATCCACACATAGCTATTGGGAACCGTGCAGTTTAGAGTCATGTGGAGAGTACATCATCCATGAATTTTAACATAATGTGGTGAGATGAGAATCACCCAACATGAAAGGAAATTAATACTATGTTTGGGACTAAAAATAGAGGTTTTGACAACACTACATTTCCTTTGATGGTAGTAATCAAGCCATACATGGTTCTTATAAGGAGAGTCTCTCTATGTGGAGTTGACTCACACATAGGGATGGGGTTATTTAATCCCTCTTTCGCATATATATAGCTCATCTATAGTGATTCCTTAGTGAGATAGTGCTTCCCATGTAGTTTAACATCATTTGGTGAGGAAATATTCTATGCAGTTTAATATAATATGGTAAGGACCCATTTCATACAGTTTAACGTCATGTGGTTAAGATGTGAGACACTTTGTATTTTAAAGTCTTGTTTATATAACTTGGATTTTCTAATATGGATGAATATTATCCATTATGGGATCCATGTAGTTTAGTGCCATACGATGAGGATTGTTCTCTATAGTTTAGCATCATGTGGTCAGGACATGCCAGTACAGTTTAATGTCATATGACTAGGATGCCTTTTTCATACAACCAGGACAACTTCATATGGTTTAACATCATGTGGTTAGGACCTGATATGTTGTGATTTTTAAATCCTTTCTTCTAGGACTTAATGTTTTATGAAATCTCTGCAAAGTATTTCTTGAGAAACCTCACATTGGTGGGTGTGTGACATGTTCCCCATCCATTATGTCCAATGAGTAGGCTCCATTGTGATAAAACTTATGTATGATATAAGGCCCTTCCCATTTGGTTTGAAACTTTGGAGGATTCATCCCTAGTATCATTAGGGTTCTGATAGGAAACACTAGTTCTCCTTGTAGGAATGAATGAAGGCAGTGATTTTTATTTAAGGCTTGTGTAATCTGATTCTGATGGATTTCAAGATTGTGCAATGTATGTAACCCATTCTAATCGAACTGTTCCGGCTCATCTAACTACTTTTTTTAAAATTTGAGGTCGAAGCCTCAGTTTATTCATGAAAGGGGATATATTACAAAGAAAATAAAGAAACATACAATGCGAGGATGTACTCAGCAATACTCGAACTCAAGACCTCACTAAGACCCAAATGGGAAGCGACCACTAAGATACACCCTGGGGGATCATCCAATCACTTTTTTTATTTCTCATCATTCAAGAGTTGTATTCAAATTGCTATTCGAAGTGAGGGAAACTGGACTTCTATAGGAAATATGACCTCAATCTCGTACACTAATGAGTACAGAGTTTCTTTTATAGTAGTAAGCGTGGTGGTACGATAGGCCCATAAATCATAGAGAAGTTTATCCAGCTAGGACTTTTTGTCTTTATTCAACATCTTATGGAGTATGTTTGACAAGGTCTTGTTGAAGGCCTTTATTTTTCCATTTTCTGATACTGATATCAGTATGAGTGATTAGACTCAATGTTTTACTCTTGGTATAATTTCTTCAATTCCATATAACAAAATTTGGTGTTGTTTTCTATCAATATTGTTTGAGGCACCCTGAACCTAGTGATGATATGGGACTTTATGAAGTTGATGATATTCTTCATCCTGAATTCCTTAAGGGGTATTTCCTCATCCCATTTGGAGAAGAATTCTATAATATAAAGGATTTAATTGAACTTATTAGTTGTGGCTGGGAGATATGGACCCACAATATCCATTCTCAAAATGGAAAATAGCCAGGAATATTTAGCTATATGTAGAAATTTTGGGGGTTGATAGATTAAGTTTTCATGGATTTGGAATGAATGAAATTTCTTGGTGAATTCCACATAGTCCTGTCTCATGGTTTTCCAGTAATAACCCAGCCTCCTGATTTGGTGGGAGAGCCTAGTCCCATACTAATGAGAATCATATAAGCCCGCATGGACTTCTATTATAGAAGTTTGAATATCTCTTTCTTATATTCATTTGAGGAGGATTATATCAAATCTTTGCTTGTATAGGATTTTTTTCTCATTTGGGTCATCCCATAGGGTGATGTTCATTACACGGCATCAAATTCTTTCCCTTATGGATCAATCTATCAAGAGAGTCTTGTTTTAGAGATAAATGATTATGGGTTCCATCCATTCATGGGTGTATACCGGTTCATCATGCTCCAAGGAGTTTTTTACCTCATTTATTTCTTCTATATCATAGAAAAAATAAACAAGACCATTATTCAGTGTGTGATACAGGAGATTGCTTCCTCCTGATCAAGGTCGTCCAATACTATGGCTGCATTAGCCAATGTGTCATCATGATCATTCTATGATCGGGGTACATGATCCAATGTGGTATCAAAAGGTAATTCTTCCATTAGTATGCTGATATATCTAGTGAGAGGGGTTAATTCTTCCTTTTTTATGGAATATTATCCATTAATATGCATTATTAATAGTTTTAAATCCCCTTTGATATTTAGGTAGGATATCTACAACTGTAGGGACAGTTATAAGCTAATGATTAAGGCTTTTCATTCTACCTCATTATTTATGCATCCTTTAGATAGTGAGAAAGAGTAGGGGAAATTTTATTTGTTTGTGGAAAAAAATACAATCCATAATCCAACCTAATTGAGCTTTTAGATTTTCCATAATTTTTCCAATAGGACATAAGAAGGTTCCATCAAAATACATATCCCATGTATAGGTAGTTTCATGGGCATATAAAACCTCCTCATCTAGTATTTCGATGTCTTTTAGTAAATTTTTTGGGGAAAGATGTTTCATAAGGAAATCAGTCAATGTTTTCCCTTTCACTGCCTTCTGTGACATGAATTAGATGTCATATTATTACAGAATGACTGATCATCATGCCAGATTCCCAATTGACATGGGTTGACCAAGGATGTACTTATTGGATCAATATGAGAGACTAGATGGAATTTTTGGTTCTGGAAGTAATTCATTATCTTTTTCACTATAAATATTAGCGTGACGCAGTTCTTCTCAACATTTGAGTATTGGGTATCAGTACCTATCATTGTTCAACTGAGTTAATAGATATTGTTCTCACTCCTCGCATCATTCTTATGTGTAAGGAGGGTTCCAAGTGAGTGTTCCATGGTGGACACATATAAGATGAGTGGATTTCCCTCCACTGGTTGCATTAGGACCAGTGGGTGCAGTATATACTTCTTGAGACTTTTAAAGGATTCTTGGAAGTCCCCAACCCATTGAAAGGTGATTCCATTATTCATTATCCTAGTGAAAGGGGGATATTTTACATCTAAGTTGGATATGAAATTCCAATTTTAAGGTATGTTCCCTTAAAGTACCCTTAGTTCTTTAAGATTTATAGGGGTGACATTTCTAAAATAGAACAAGTCTTCTGTAGGTCAACCTCAATATCAATGTGGTGTACCAAAAATCCAAGGAACTTCCCTAATGTTACTATAAAATAGGATTTCATAATATTTATATTTAGACTATAATATCATGTATTTTTTAATACAATTTAAAGATCTATGAAATTATCATATCTCTTTTATGATTCAACAAATGGGTCTTTGATATAACATTCGGTTATCCTTCCCAGAAATGGCTTAAAGATATGATGCATGGCTCATTGATAAGTGGTGTCATCATTATTTAAGCCAAAGGGAATGAATTGATATAAAAATATACCTTGGGGTTCTCTAAAGGTAGTGTATTATTCATCTTCAGTGGTTATCTTTATTTGATTGTACCATGAATACCCATCCATGAAGGAAAGATCTTTAAAGCTAGAAGTTGCATCGATCAAGAATTTTGTTATTGTAAATGGGAAGTCGTTATTTGGGAAATTCCAATTACTATCTCTAAAATCGATGTATACCCTAATCTATCCATTCATTTTATTAACAAAGATGATATTTTTAAGCCATCTTGGGTATTTCACTTCTTGAACAAAATTTTATTTGATAAATTTTTCAAATTTAGCCTCTATATTGGTAGCATGAGAGGGGTGCATCCTCTTTTCTTCCTACTTAAATCCTTGATGGTCATTGGTTAATCCAATATAGTGTATATACACATTTAGATTCAGTACATAAATTTCTTTCTAGTTCTAAATGAAAACATATTGGTGTTTCTTTAGAAATTCAATGTACATATCTTTCTCCTCGAGAGGCATGGTGGCACTAATCAATGTAGGTCACAGGTCTTCTTATATTCCCAAATTTACCTACCTGAAATCATCAATGGTGGAGGATATGCCTTCCTTGAATACGGAAGGGGCATTCCGAAGTTCATCCTCTTCTTCTTACCCCTCTAATTCTATAGAGGCATTCTTAGATGGAGATAGAAATTTGGGGTTATCTGTGTCATTGTCGAAGAGAGAGTGGTCATGAGAAAAGACATTATCATCCCCTACTACCGGAGTCATTATATAGAGATATCGAATATGATTTTATTTTACACTATCATTGGGGATAGGAGGGTCTTGGGCCTTTGGGACCAATTCTATTGTGTCAACTAGATTTATATGGAGCACATAGCCACTATCGAGCATACTCTAGGGATTTTCAGGGGTGTTCTCCAAGCCATTGGGGATACAACTTATATATCATCATCCACCATTGGTTGTTTGTCTTCTCTATTGTGTAAACCTACTTTAGCATATGTGTCTTCACAAGTCTAAAAGGGGGAATTATCACCATGTATTAAGCCTAATTTCCCATCGATGGGTTATTTCATACACTAATGGAATGTTGAAGGCACCACCACATGGTTGTGGATCTAGGTTCTTCTAAGAAAGAAATTTTATGCGGTTTCATAATGGATAACCATAAACTCATCATTAGATGTGAGATCCCCAAACTTATCATTGAGTTTGATCTTCCCAAGAGATATTTTCTCAGACTTATCATACCCTTTAATGGTCGGTTTTTTGGGATAAAAACCATCTTCTCTATATCCCAAACATTGGAGGGTTCGAATAATGATGAGATTAATCAATGAACCATTGTTAGTTAGATCCCTTTGGATATAGACATTATTGAGTCTACCCAAAACATATAGGGGTCTAATGTGTCCCTAGATGACCTCTTCCTAATCTTATTCTATATAAAAGATGGCGAAATGGCATTCTTCTAACATGGTCTCCATTAGATAGACCTCAGTTGTAGGGACTTTTATATCAAAATCCTATGGGATCTAGAGGGTTTCAATGAGTGCCTCTATGACTTATTTTGAAAGATAGAGTGCATAAAGGATTGAGATCTTGTATGAGAAAACCACGAACTATTTTATAACTTTATACTTTTGTTCCAGAGTTTGGAACTTACTGAGGTGGGGTTTCTCCTTGACATGTGTCTCAAGAGCTGAGGCATTTGAGGTTGACATTCTCAGTGCTTGGGTAGAGGTTGAGGGTGCATCTGATGCCAGTGTAATGGTTTGTGATGGCCTTCTCTATTTCCTGGGATTACTAGGTAATTAAACCCCCAATAGGTGGTCATGAAAGAAAACTAGGTGTAGACGACCTCTATAGGGTTCTGAGACATGTTCATGTCTTAGTTGGTCCTATTTAAGTGATTTCCCATAGGTCTCAGCTTCATATATGTCCTATGTGGGAATGTGGGTAAAATATTGGGTTCAGACATGCCTATGTTGTCCCATGTATCCATGGTTCCTACACATATATCCTATTTCTCCATATTTTGGGGTGAGGAACTCATACTCGGAGGCAAATTCATCATCTAATATGACATTTTCCAAGTGTATCACATTAATAGAACCAAATATGATATTTTCATATGATGAGGATTCTATTTGGTGGGGTGGTTCCCATATTTCTAATATTGTAGGGAAGAAATATGAAAGTGGCAGAGCTTGTGTTGGAGAAAAATATGACTCTTCCTCTTCTACCTCTTCATGTATCTTATGGTCATTTCCACATTCAGGAGACATGTCTGATGTCACCTTCTTGGGTGGTGGAGATTTTTTGGGTCTATGAAGTTGTGCTCTCAAGGTGGAATGAACTCATTCAACTGTTTTATGAGTCATATAGTTGTTTAACTTCTATCCACACATAGAAGGAACTTTCTACCAATCACTATCTTCTTCTGATTAGGTCATGGTTATGCAATCCACCTACTTTGAGGAGTTATCTAACACCACCTATCTAGAATTCACCATGCCTTGAAGTACACCTTTGAAGATGAATCAGTCCTAGATATTATGACCTATCCTTCTATGGAAATGTAATTATTCCAGATGGTTTGTGAGTTTGACCTCATTGGGATTCCTGGGATGTGGTATCTTGAGTAGGTTATTATCCATGGCTGATAGAAAATAATTGGGTACCTATTCATTTCAGAAATACTAGACTTTATTCATCTGTTCCTCAAATTCCAGGTGACCCAAGTTTATCTGTGATTTTGGATGAGGGTGATTTTGTAGTTTTTTCACTCGATAGGAACCATTGGGAAGTTCGAGACTTGCATAGGTGCTTGAATTGGAACTACTGCTTGTTTGAGGGTAATAACGACAGCTTCTTCCTTGTCGAGTCTTTTCCCCTATGTTGAAGACATGAGTTGAGATTTAGATTGGGTTCACTGAATGGAATCTTCAAATTTTTGGGATGTTTCTGCAAAATCATGGAACGCACTATGATATTTCATTGAGATCAGAGATGTCTGTAACTCATCCTAGATATTTTCATCACAGAGTTCCAGAAATTGTTCCTGTGAGATAGGGATGTTGAGTGAATAGGTTAAACCCTTTTATCTAGCTATGAAATCAGAAAATCTCTCATTTTATAATTTCTTTTAGTTTGTTAGGTTGAAAAAAAATTCCTCATCATGGAGTAGAACTAGTAAACAAATTGATGATAAAGGTCTTCTCATACTTCAATGAATCCTACTGGAAGGATATTGTATTAGAAAAGGCTAGCCCTATCTAAGTCTGTTCAAAACAGCTTAGATTGGTCAACTCCAATTGTTCTCTAGGTCCCATCATTGGACCACATCAGGATACGAAGTGTGTGAGATTTTTTTCAGGGTTTCCCACACCGTCAAAGGTAGAGAATGTAGTATTGTAAAAATTGGTTGGAGGAAAAGTGTCATCCAACCATTCAGGATATAGATTCTTCTTAGGATACATAGGTGAACATCTCCCTTACATGGCTTCCATTTGAGTATTTAGGTACTCGATGTCATTAAGAAGATCCAGAGGTACTACTGTTTGAGTTGCCTCCCATTTATAGGGAGCGGGTGAGGCTTTCTGAGGTGGTATCATTTTTGTCACCCTCTGATTTTCAACTCATACAAAAACTGAGTGATCACCCTATTGGGGGAGAGGTTATTGCCGCAATGGAGGTAAGTCAAACATATTTTTAACTTCCTAATTTATGTATACTAGATTATTGTATCTAGATCCAGTCTAAAGATCATATGTCACTCTTACCATCAGATCGACTCTTGTAGTAGGAGTAATATATGCCTCGACCAGAAGATGATACCTAGTAGTAATATTTCCCTTGATTAGGTCCTCATTGAGTTGTATAATAGTTTTTATTTAATTCTCATATCATGAAAACTATTCCTCCATGGAAGTAAACTCGACTCTTTAGGGTGTTTATTGGGATGTAGTCACACCCTTCCCTTTATACTTGGAAGTGTTCCTTCGGAGAGGTGGCAACTATGTGACAACCCTGGCCCCAGTAGCCCAGATTCGGTGGTAATTTTATTATAATGGAATAGATACAAGAGATCTCATCACCAAGGATTGATCGGTTTAGTAGTCTTGAAGAACTAGATACATACATGGTTCCCTTATTACATTGGTGATTAAACATAAAACATAACAAAGTAAAATAAACAACTTCCTTGACACTTATTTAAATATTTCATCTTCATAACCTGGGAAAGGAAAAAAATAAAAGGGTGAGATCAAATGGTCGTTAAGGGTTAATTTTAGTATAAATTTGATTCAATAATAATTGAAGCATAATCAATCAGGATTAATAAATATGTAAAGGTAAATAACTAGAAACGCATTCCATTTATTCAATAAACTGATAATGAAAATGCATCCATAGATTTTATCATAGTGAAAATATCATGGATAGTAATAGCTAAATACTAAATGAATAAAATGATTAATTATTGAACATCATGTATCTAGAACATAAACCACTATAGTCCAGACGTTTCACAAGTTATTTTAAGTCTATGGGTAAAAACTAGTCTGATTCTTCTTGGATACAAATTAAAATGGGTTTTCATCAACTGTTCTGTCTCATGAGACCTGTCAATGCATTGAGGGGATATATATTTGGGGGACCACTTATCACTATAAGTCTAATGAATTATTAATAAATAGATTTAATTCATGAACAATATGCCTTATCAAAATATTTTTATTGATTAGAGGATGTTGATTTATCAATATTTAACCAGTTAAAATAACATTCAAAGTAAACAATATGTGAAAAAATGGTATACGGCTTAGAAAATAATCATATACATGATACAAGAAATATGAATATTTAATGAAATATAATTTCAAATGTAAAATGATCTTAAAGGGTTATTAGATACGCCATATAAAAAAATATTTGGTTCATAATATCAAGTAAGTCTCAATGAAATGGAAATTGAGATGAAGTCCCTTACCTTATGTCCAAAAGTGTTCTCCACTTGTACTTAATGTCCCATATAATAAAATTAGATTAATTAATTAATTAATATAGAACCTATTCAACATATATTTGATTTATTATAATTTTATTAAGTTTATTTATGGATATGTTTATGAGTTATAATGTTTAATTTCATTGTTCTGGGAGCGTTTGTTTCATTGTTTTATGGTCATTTTCATTGTATATAATTATGGGATTTCTTGTCAAATTGAAGAAAAAATCCAAAAGTGGAATGTAATAATATTAATATAATTTCATGATTTTAAATTTTCCTCATATATCATTTTATTATATTGTATTAGGGTGATTTTTTAGATAAAACATTAATTAAAAATGATTAGTTTATTTTGTCAGTATTTACAACTATCATGAACTAGTATAATTTTATTTAATATTATGTTTAAATAATGGTTACAGAACATTAAATAAGTTTTAATAAACATATTATAATATTTTTTAACCATAAAAATATTTTTATGACCATCCTTGAAGTAGGTAATGAAAAAACAAAAAACTCATCGTCCAAAAAGGTGGTGAATAATCACCTCAGGGATGATGTTTTCATTTTTAGAATAAATAGAGAAGAGAATAGACTTGATGATGGATATTACATTAACATAATAAAATTATAGTATATGTATAATACTATATATACCATCCCACTTTTTATATGTTATGTGAGAATAGGATAAGAAAAATAAAATAAATTAAAAGAGAAAGAAGGAGAATTTTACCTCTCAAATATCATCTCCTTAGGGAACTTATTAAGACACTTGGATTTGGTATTTTGGTAAGATAAGAAGGTCTTAGATGTCTGTAAGAGTTTTTATAATGCCCCGAACCCAGAAGCCCAGAGTCAGTTCATTATTACATATCATTGTCATGATCATAAAAGATCAAGTCTCGAAAGACCAATTAGTTTAGTAGCCTTGGAAGTACAAGATACATTCATAAGGTTTACATTACATCATAAAATGGAAAACTACAACAACATTGTCTCCATAGACAAAACTGAGATCCCATAGACTATCCCTGGAGGTCAGTCATAATATACTTCTTTTCATCCTGGGAAAATAAAATATAGAAAGGGGTGAGCTCAGATGCTCAGTAAGGATAACATTATAGTAGAAACTTTCATAAATAAGCATAAACATTTAAGGCAGTGTATAGGACTAGAACAAAAGCCTTTTAAACTTGAACTTCAGCATAATATGGAAAAGATAAAATCAAATAAAACCATTTACTTATTCACATGTATATTCTACTAGTCGAATGATCACATGAAATATCAATAACCACTTTTATAATGATGGAAGGCATAATGCCAGACTATCATAACCACATAGTCAAGGTCTTGTGCCAAGACTACAAATAAGATTTTGTCAAGGCCTTGTTCCAAGACACTAGTTTGTCTCATGAGACCTACCGATGCATCTAGGAGCTATAGCGGGATCCACCCTTCACTTACTAAGTCCAATGCATTCATCATATGAAAATTTTGAAATATAACATAAACATTCACATTAAAACTAGCATACGAAATGTCAATATTTTATCCACAAACCATGAATGGTATAAAAATAGCACATCCACAGTCAAACATAACTCATTCAATACAATATGGAAGACTTTATTGTAATATATTAACCTCAATAGAGAATAATGAAGGATATTGACATAAATGAAAATAATCATCAAAACTATTAGAGAGAAATATCCCCTTTTTTCTTGAAATCATTTAAAAGTCACACTATTTGTCAAGAAGTCATTTAAAAATAGATTTATGAATCAAACTGTCCTATAACACTATGAAACTTTTAAAAATAATTTTAATTTTAAAACTTAAATGTCCATATAAATAAATCATTAAAACCATTTTTAAAACATGGACATTAATGATAAAGATTTAAAATAATAAATCTTTAAAACATTTAAAAATAATATTTTAGTTTGAGTTTCTAACCAAAAGAAAGAAACTTGAATACAAATAATTGAGGTAATAAAAAATTTATAATATCATTAGAATAAAGGGATTCATGATATAATATGTCAAAGTACATTATATACACCATATAAAAGATAATTGGTGTATAATAACAAATAAGTCTCAATGTAATGTAAATTGAGATGAAATATCTTATAAAGACTGTATCCTTAGGTTAAGGATAAATAAATGACATAATTATGTGTGATAAATATAAATACACTCAATATGATTGGATATTCAGTGTAAATCAATCAGAGGACATTCACACATATTCTTGTAAAAACAACACCAATGAATTGGATGTTTAACTCAATAAATGGAGATTGAGTTAAAATTACTCTTATCAAGTTCATATCGATGACTTGAGAATTTATCAATTGAGTGATTATTTTTATCAAAAGTATATCCACATAAAGGGGAGTGGAAATTATGACATAAGAAAATGAATAGTGATTCCACACATAATCTTGGAGTAAAATAATCAATGAAGTATGCGTAAATCTGAATGAGTGGAAATTGAAATTTCAAATTCCCTTATCGATCTGGTAACTTAAGAAACATACACCCATGAAAGAAGGATCATAAAATTATTATGTAAATATCTATAAATTAAAGAATAATACACAATGAATACAATCATGGGTAGTACACAAACCACATGAAATAAATAAGCAGTGAACAATGGAAATCTCACGGAATTAAAAGTGAGATAAGAAATCCCTTAATTTGTACTTTTTCCTTGGTCTAGGGTAGGTTAAACTAATGTATAATGGTGAAATAATTATTATTTAATTATACAATAATTATATACATTAATATTATATCATATATGATCTTTTAGCATTGATTTGTTAATAATATCTTATATTATTGTCATTTCGGGTGTTAACGGATTCATTTTTCTTTATATTATTTGTTATGTGAGCCATATTTATTATGGATGGGGTGTATATTATTAATATCCAGAATGATATCATGTCTCTAAACATTATTTTTAATCATCAAATGAAATTTAGTCTTGAATGGATACGATGGGGAATGAATCTCATCGCGTTTGTGGAGACGGTAATCCGTACGTACGCACGAGCGACAATATCACTCTTTTGATATTAAAATAATATATAATGGGATGGTATATCATATATAAAGAATAATTATCATGTTATATTTATTATTTACAATAATTACACATCATTATTATACCCATTCAAATAATAAAGTATGGAATAACAATTACACCACGACTTGGAGACGGCAATCCGTACGTACGCACGTATGGTGACATGTCATTCAAAGGATGGGTAGAATAATGAAGATGGTTGTACCATATTTATAATAACTTCACAGTATATATATTATAATAGAGTTATTATTTTATAATGTAAATAACAAAAAATAATAAGTGAAAGAAGAAAAGAACTTGAAAGAGGGTGGTGAAATTATTACCTCTTCTTCAGGTTCTTCCTTTTGATTTGATCAAAAGGGATCCTTAAGTTGTCTTTATTACCAAAGGAGGGCCTCTAGGATTAATTTAGGGAAGTTTAGAGGATATTTTGGTAGGGTATGTCCGAGCCAAAAGGCTTTTAAGGTGTGAATTAGTGAGTAGGGGGAATGCCCATTTATAAGAGGGGTGAGGGGCACCTTAGGAAAAGCTAGAAATATTATTTTATAATAAATTCATATTCGGTTTCTAATGGATACAAAGTGGAATATTTAAATTTTAAGGTGGGGATAGGTCTAAAACCACTCATCTAATAGGTTTTAGATAGGTTTGGATCACTATATTAACATTATCTTTTTGATTTAACTCTTAGTTGAATAGTTTAACATTTACCATATCTCTTTGTATTTTTATATTATATAGTTAATAAACTTACTATATACTTAAAAGAGACCCCAAAGTGGTCCATTAATGATACACATATCATTATATATGTCTTTTGTCCAAACCTTATATTTTTAGGAATATAATATCAATTAATAATATAATATTTGTTTTAAAAACTCATTTATGACAATTCTGACACAATTTAATAATTGATTTTTGTTAAAGTCTTAAAACTTTATTAATTCGAAAAAAAATCATTTAATAAATCCTAACATATAATATTAACCAATAAAATTCTTGGATGTCATCAAAACATTCAAATTATATTTATTTTAACATTTATAATACCAATTATTTGATTCTTTCATTAATAAGGAAAATACTGCATCATTATTGTGTAATAAATAAATTTAATTATTCAATGTCTAAAAATTATAAATAAAATACCATTATGTAGAAAATATTTTTAGATTTATATTTAATATTTATAGTCGAAAATATAACATATATAACCCTACGTAAATTTTTTTTTGCTAAAATATATATGCTTATGTCGTTTTTGTATTTACTTTAACTTAATTAATATAAAGTGTCATTATCACTTACAAGTGGTCCCATGGGGTCCCAAAATCGACCCAAAGATGTCCATGGTCGGAAATTTATCAACAAATAAGGTTAGGACACGTTTTATGGTAATTTAATATTATTATAATATTATTTTTTTACCCTTATTTACCGGATTTACCCTTTAACCATGGTAAATAAAATATTTACCGAAGTAATTATTCAAAATGTATAAAAATAAAAGTTAACTATTTACACAATTTGGACCTCCTGATTATAAATATGGAATCCATTTTTCTAAATTCAAAACACAGAAGTGGAAGAAATTAATTTAAAATTAATTCCCGTTGTCAAAAACAAAAAACGTGTTTTTAAGAAATAATAACTATCAAAAGTTTGGCACTTTCATATGTCCAGTTTAAATGTGAAATTATGTCCAATGAACAACACTGGATTAAGTGGTAAAAATATAATCTAATTATACTTTAAAATCACTCAAATTCATAATTTATCACTATTAATTATTTCGATTAAAAAAGTTGTTTTTAATTAAAATTTAGTAATTTTCACTATTCATAAAAATATGAAAGTTATGAGAAAGGTACCAAAAATTCACCCTAAGATAATTTTAATATTATGAATCCAAAAATGAAGTCCATTTTGAAAGATAAAATTTAAAAAATTTCAAAAAGTGGGTATTACTATTCATAATGGCTAGTTTGATTGGTTGTGGTGTGTTAGAACTCGAAGTTGCGTACAACACACGCTACTGTATTATTCAAAGAGAAGTGTACCATGAAAGCTTGGGGTGTTACATTCTCCCCTCCTTCAATAAATTTTGTCCTGGCAATTTTTAAAATTGGGATTGGGAATATAATGTAAAGTCCCACATCGGAAAAAGAGTCAATAAAACTATCACTTTAAAAGAAAGAAAGAGAAGTACAAAGGTCACCCAAGATAACCCATACTACGATTACATGTAGAAAAACATGGATATGGATGATAAACTAAGTGTCAAGTTATGTTGTAGAGGGATAGAAAACATGATAAGGAGAAATTTAACAACAAGGAAACCACAAACTTGTGATGGGACAAACGGTCATTAGTCTCCCAGTAGGAAAAGTAAACAGACAACATTTTTTTTGGTTTTTTTTGTTTTATGTTACATTACATAAAGATGAGGAATTAATTTATGAGATTGAATAAGAAAATAAAGAGATATACTTAATTTTTAAACAGAGTTTCATTCTTTAATAGATTTCTACCACTAACTCATTTTTTTTAAACGTTGAGTATTCAAGAAGACATGGTCACACTGGAAGAGCTAGAATAAACTTCAATAGAATCACATGATCCAAGAAGGATAAACTATATATTTACCTTGTATTTAGAGATTAATAAAAACCAAAATGGTTAGTATAAGATCTGATGATCCCCCAAAAGGGTATTCCATTAGAGAAAGAAACATTAATCCTAATTTCTAAAACTAAACCTACAATACCCAAAAGTTAAATAAAAACTATTCAATAAACAATTGTCCTTAAAATCCTTCAATATAATCCAAACTAATATTGAAACCCAAAACTTAGAAGAATTTTGTTATGTAGTATTCCACATTAAATTTTATCTCCAAATGACATCAACTACTCTTAAAGTCACATACTTAAAAGTAATTAACCTAATCACATATTCTCTATTATTGGTTTATCATTTCCATAAATAAACCAAATCACTATAAATACAAAATAAAAACATAGATAAAAATCCACCATTACTCCTCAAATGAAATCTCATAGTATTCTATTTTCCTTGGGATATAGTGTTCCCAAAAAAGAGAACATCTTCCAAAATAACATTTATCACTTAATCACCAAATAATTTTCCTATACTAAGGGTATTCATTTGATAAGACATAAGATCCCAAATAAACTTATTACTGATCAATAAAATCATTTAACTAAAAATAATTAGTCACACTAACCAGGGACTTCATGTAGTCCAATGGTAGGTGATAAATCCCAATCGCACTTTGGTTGTGGGTTCGATTCCCGCAGCTTTGTCCGACGCGACAGGTTGTCACACGGTCTGTGTGTTTTCCTTTTTCAAAAACTATATTTTATAACATTACCAAAATGAGATAAATTTCTCAAAATAACCATAACATAATTTAACCACAAATGTTATCTCATACCTTGCATTTTCATCCCAAAATATAATAACTTGTAATTGCCTCAAACCCAATGATCATATAAAACCAAATGGTTATTTATAACTATATCCAAAAGAGAAAATATAAGTCTTCCTAAAATATCATTTTCACATGAAAAACTGCAGGGCTACAAATACAAGAGAAAATTATTCCAAAGTAATCCCATTAACAAGGAGTACTAGTACTTTTAAAAATTTCTCCAACCATTTATTTCCACATAGCTTCTTCTTTGACCAAAAAAATATCCTATAGAATAGGGTATTCACTCAGGTAATGGCCAGGTCCCCTAGATTTATGGAAAATGACTGTAAATGGATTCTTGGAAATTGAGGATTCTTTTCTCCATGGTCTCCAATGCTGGAGATCTTATCATTCATCACCTTTCTCTTCTTTGTTGAGTCTGTGAGTTGGTTAATATATATGTTGTTGATCATATTTTTGGAAAACTGCTTTGGCATGAACACGATATCTTTTACACCTATCAACATTCCATTTTGTTGCTCATTTCCACCACCATTCCCACCTTGTTAATCATTCTCAAAGTTACTATGACTTCCTTAGAATCTAGCCATTGACTAAAACCAAAAAGAATTCTGTGAGTAACAATAGTCATAAAATCATTTAGAGAATATCATGACACCATATTCTTAGTTTGAAACACCTTAGGATTAACCAAGGTCATTTATTCTCATCTTATATTAAAATACTTTAAATCTGTTTGTAAAGAAAATGTAAATTATCCTAAGAATATCCCCCGGGAGTGTCTTAACCAAGAGTGTTGCAAGGCCCGTTGTCATGCACCAGTTCTGGTTCGAGTCTAGCTCAAAGCGGTGTTTTCGGGTTTTACCCCTAGGTACATCTGTGTCAGAGCAGCCTCTACCTGCTCGTATCCAGACATGGATGTATTGCTTGGAAAACTCACAAAATCTCTACAATACCAAAATTCTAGGAAGTTCTTCAATATTAATCCTAAAAGTCAATCTTAGGTCTATGTGCTTTAACCAGAGTTTATCTAAATCTATTTTCCAATGTTTGTACTAAACCTCCTCTGATACCAACTATAATGCCCCGACCCCAGAAGCCCAGAGTCAGTGCATTATTACATATCATTGGCATGATCATAAAAGATCAAGTCTCAAAAGACCGATTAGTTTAGTAGCCTTAGAAGTACTAGATATGTTCATAAGGTTTCCATTACATCATAAAATGGGAAACTACAATAACATTGTCACCATAGAAAACACTGATATCCCATAGACTATCCCTAGAGGTCATTCATAATATACTTCTTTGCATCCTGGGAAAATAAAACATAGAAAGGGGTGAGCTTATATGCTCAGTAAGGATAACATTATAGCGGAAACTTTCATAAATAAGCATAAACATTTAAGGTAGTGTATAGGACTAGAACAAAAGCCTTTTAAACTTGAACTTCAGAATAATATGGAAAAGATAAAATTAAATAATATCATTTTCTTATTCACATTGATATTCTACTAGTCTAATGATCACATGAAATATCAATAAACACTTTCATAATTATGGAATGCATAATACCAGACTATCATAACCACATATTCAAGGCCTTGTGCCAAGACTACAAATAAGATTTTGTCAAGACCTTGTGCCAAGACCCTAGTTTGTCTCATGAGACCTACCGATGCATTGAGGAGATATAGAGGGATCCACCCGTCACTTACTAAGTCCAATGCATTCATCATATGAAAAGTTTGAAACATAACATAAATATTCATATTAAAACTAGCAAACGAAATGTCAATACTCTATCCACAAACCATTAATGGTATAATAATAACACATCCACAGTCAAACATAACTCATTCAATACAATATGGAAGATTGTATTGTAATAGATTAACCTCAATAAAGAATAATGAAGGATATTGATATAGATGAAAATAATCATCAAAACTATTAGAGAGAAATATCCCCCTTTTTCTTGAAATCATTTAAAAGTCACACTATTTGTTAAGAATCCATTTAAAAATAGATTTTTGAATCAAAGTGTCCCATACCACTTTGATACTTTTAAAAGGAATTTTAATTTTAAAACTTCAATGTCCTTATAAATAAATCCTTAAAAACATTTTTAAAACATGGACATTAATGAGAAATATTTATAATAATAAATATTTAAAACATTTAAAAATGATATTTTAGTTAGAGTTCCTAACCAAAAGAAAGACACTTGAATACAAATAATTGAGTTAATAAAAACATTATAATATCAGGACAATAAATGGATTCATGATATACTATTACAAAGTACATTATATACACCATATAAAAGTGAATTGGTGTATAACAACAAAGAAGTCTCAATGTAATGTAAATTGAGATGAAATCTCTTATAAAGACCGTATCCTTAGGTTAAGGATAAATCAAAGACATAATTATGTGTGAAAAATAACAATACACTCCATATTATTGGATATTCAGTGTAAATCAATCAGAGGACATTCACACATATTCTTGTCAAAAAAACACCAATGAATTGGATGTTTAACTAAATAAATGGAGATTGAGTTAAAATTACTCTTATCAAGTTCATATCGATGACTTGAGAATTTATAAATGGAGTGATTATGTGTATCAAAAGTATATCCACAAAAAGGGGAGTGGAAATTATTACATAAGAAAATGAATAGTGATTCCACACAAAATCTTGGAGTAAAATAATCAATGAAGTATGCGTAAAGTTGAATGAGTGGAAATTGAAATTTCAAATTCCCTTATCGATTTGGAAACTTACGAAACACACACCCATGAAAGAATTATCATACAATGATGATGTAAATATCCATAAATTAAAGTATTTTATACAATGAATACAATCATGGGTATTACACACACCACATTCAATAAATAAGTGGTGAACAATGGAAATATCACAGAATTAAAAGTGAGATAAGAAATCCCTTACTTTGTAATTTTTCCTTGTTCTTGGGTAGGTTAAACTCATATATAATGGTGAAATAATTATTATTGAATTATAAAAGAATTATATACATTAATATGATATCATATATGATCTTTTAACATTGATTTTTTAATAATATCTTAGTATTATCATCGTTTCGGGTGTTAACAGATTAATTTTCCTTTATATTATTTGTTATGTGATCCATATTTGTTATGGATGGTATGTATCTTATTCATATACAGAATTATATAATGTACCTAAACATTATTTTTAATCATCAAATGTAATTTAGTCTTGAATGGATACGATGGGGAATGAATCTCATCGCATTCGTGGAGAAGGTAATCCGTACGTACGCACGAGCGACAATATCACTCTTTTGATATTAAAATAATATATAATTGGATGGTATATAATATATATAGAATAATTATCATGTTATATTTATTATTTACATGAATTACACATCATTATTATACCCATTCAAATAATAAAGTATTGAATAACAATTACACCACGATATGGAGACGGTAATCTGTACGTACGCACATATGGTAACATATCATTCAAAGGATGGATAGAATAATGAAAATTGATGTACCATATTTATAATAAATTCACAATATATATATGATAATGGAGTTATTATTTTATAATGGAAATAACAAAAATGAATAAGTGGAAGAAGAAAAGAACTTGAAAGAGGGTGGTGAAATTATTACCTCTTCTTCAGGTTCTTCCTTTTGATTTGATCAAAAGGGCTCCTTAAGTTGAATTTATGAACAAAGGAGGGACTCTATCATTAATTGAGGGAAGTTTAGAGGATATTTGGGTAGGTTTTGGCCAAGAAAAAATGATTTGAAGGTGTGAATTAGTGAGTAGGGGGAGTGCCCATTTATAAGAGGGGTGAGGGGCACCATAGGAAAATCTAGAAATATTATTTTATAATAAATTCATATTCGGTTTATAATGGATCAAAAGTGTATTATTTAAATTTTAAGGTGAGTATAGGTCTAAAACCACTCAAACAATAGGTTTTAGATAGGTTTGGTTCACTATATTAACTTTATCGTTTTGATTTAATTCTTAGTTAAATAGTTTGACATTTACTATGTCTCTTTGTATTTTTATATTATATTGTTAATAAACTTACTATATACTTCCAAGAGACCCCCAAGTGGTAAATTAATGATAAAACTATAATTATATAAGTCCTTTGGGCAAACCTTATATTTTTAGGAATATAATATCAATTAATAATATAATATTTTTTTTAAAAACTCATTTGTGTCAATTTTGACACTATTTAATAATTGTTTTTTGTTAAAGTCTTAAAACTTTATTAATTCGAAATAAAATTCATTTAAGAAATCCTAACATGTCATATTAACCAATAAAATTCGTGGATTTCATTAAAACGTTTAAATTATATTTATTTTAACATTTATAATACCAATTATTTGATTCTTTCCTTAATAAGGAAAATACTTCATTAGTATTGTGTCATAAATAAAATTAATTATTAAATGTCTAAAAATTATAAATAAAATAAAATTATGTAGGAAATATTTTTATATTTCTAATGAATATTTATAGTAAAAAATATAACATATATAACCCTATCTAAATTTTTTTTTCTAAAAGATATATGTTTATGTCATTTTTGTATTTACTTTAACTTAATTAATATAAAGTGTCATTATCAATTACAAGTGGCTCCATGGGGTCCCAAAATCGACCCAAAGATTCCCATGGTCGTAAATGTATCAAAAAATAAGGTTAGGACACATTTTAGGGTAATTTAATATTATTATAATATTATTTTTTACCCTTATTTACCAGATTTTCCCTTTAACCATGGTAAATAAAATATTTACCGAAGTAATTATTCAAAATGTCTAAAAATAAAAGTTACCTATTTACACAATTTGTACCTCCTGATTCTAAATATTTAATCCATTTTTCTAAATTCGAAACACAGAAGTGGCCGAAATTAATTTAAAATTAATTCTCGTTATCAAAACAAAAAGCGTGTTTTTAAGAAATAATAACTATCAAAAGTTTGGCACTTGCTTATGTCCAATTTAAATGTGAAATTATGTCCAATGACCAAAATTGGATTAAATGGTAAAAATAAAATCTAATTATACTTTAAAATCACTCAAATTCATAATTTATCACTATTAATTACTTGTATTAAAAAAGTTGTTTTTAATTCAAATTTAGTAATTTTCACTATTCATCAAAATATGAAAGTTATCAGAAAGGTACCAAAAATTCACACTAAGCTAATTTAGATATTCCAAATCCAAAAATGAATTATATTTTGAAAGATAAAATTTATAAAATTTGAAAAAGTGGGTATTACTATTCATAATGGCTAGTTTGATTGGTTGTGGTGTGTTAGAACTCGAAGTTGCGTACAACACATGCTACTGTATTATTAAAAGAGAAGCGTACCATGGAATCTTGGAGTGTTACAGTTTTGGGAAGTGATTTGGGTATAATTTAAATAATGTTAAAGTCTTATAATGTGTGAGGAGATGGGGTGGTGAGGGGTGGTATTTATAAGGGGTGGAGAAGGGTGTTTTTTATTATTTTATTCATTGCTTTATTATTTTGGCTCAAGACTATCCATAGTGTTTATTATTGTGACTAAGTACATTAAATAGTGAATTTGATTTTTAAATAATGGTTTTTTTGATCATATATGACTCAAAAATCCATGTATTTGGTTTAAAATGTTAAATACCGTAAAATACCCTATTTCACTATTCACCAAAAATTCAACTATTTTAGAAAAAATTCAAAAAATAAACCTAAACATTTTTAGACATATAGATTAAAAAATTCAATCCATTTTATGAAATAAATTTTATAAATATGACAAATTTAGTTTTTAATTAAAATAATCATTTATTTGAAAAATACTGATTTTATTATTATAACTGATTTTACGATACTTTAAAAAATTAATTATGGTCTCATAAAATTATCTTATAATTATAATAAAACAAAATATCAATTTATAAATCTATTTTATTAAAATAAATTTTCTTTTAAATCATTATATTAATTATAAAATTGTAAATAAACATTTACGTTTCATAAAAATACCAACACTTAATTTATAACTTTTAAAACATTTATTTACGTATACTATGATATAAATATATCATATTTTTATTTATGTGCTACCAAAATTTTATTTATAATTTCATAGGTTATTTTATTATTCTAATGGCCACATTAATATTCTTAATGGTTACATTACTATTCAAACGGTCATGTTAATATTTAATAGTATATCATGGTTCGTTTGTGCAACGTAAAATATCGAATAAATTGAATTTATTTAAGAAGATATAAACTGTAAAATCTTGGGGTGTTATTTTCTTACCTGCTTTAAAAATTTCATACTTGAATTTTTTTCATGAATATTTCCTTCTAAATAAATGAGGGTGTTTTTTCTTCATAACATACTCAGGTTCTCATGTTTCTTATTCCATTTTATGGTTTCTCCAAAGAACTTTAACCATTAGAGTCATCTAATTTCTCAATTCTTGCTCTCTAGTGTCAATAATCTCGATATGCTCTTCATAGTAAGACAAATCATGTTCAAATTCACTTTCTTCATAAGTGATTACATGCATTGGGTCTGGCATGTACTTATTTAACAATGATATGTGGAACACATCATGAACTTTGGATAGACATGGTGGAATTTCTAATTAGTAATTATTTCCATAATTTCAAATGGTCTCATGTACCTGGGGGTCAGTTTACCTTTCTTATTGAACCTTATGACACCCTTCTATGGAGATACTTTCAGAAATACATGATCTACCACCTGAAATTCTAAATCATTTCTATAGTTGTCATCATAACTCTTTTTCCTACTTTGAAATGCTTTAATATAATCCTAAATAGTTTTTACCTTTGTCATTTTTTCTTCAATAAGTTTTGGGCCTATAAGTTTCCTATCACAAAATTCATCCCAACAAGTTGGATTACGACAACTCTTGCCATATAATGCTTCGTATGACATCATTTGAATACTTGAATGGAATCTGTTCTTGTAAGAAAACTCTACCAAAGGTAAATATTGATCCCACATACCGTGAAAGTAAAGTGAATATGATCTCAGCATGTATTCCAATGTTTGAATAGTCCTTTTAGACTGTCTATCGGTTTGGGGGTGATAATAAGTACTCAAATGAAGCTCAGTATCCAAATCCTTCTAAAGGTTCTTCCCTAATTATCATGTAAAATGGGAATCTCAATCTGACACAGTCGATAGAGGTGTACCATGAGGTATTAAAACTTCATTAATATAGAGTCTTTCTAGGTGATCAAGAGGTAAATCTTATATCATATAAAGAAAATGTTCCTATTTTATAAGAAAATCAACAATAACTTGAAGGACCCTAGGACACCCTGAGAGGGGAGGGGTGAATCAGGGTGACATCTTTTTTCTAATAAAGTGATGGATCTTGTTCCCACGTTGGTAGGAACTTGTTGAACCTGTATCATGAATATGATCAAAAAGTAAACATTCACATGCACAGAGAAGACACAATAATTTTTACTTGGTTCACCACTAAGGGCTACGAACAAGGAGCATACGCCGACAGGTTGTCAGTCATACCTAATTCCAGTAAATTTCACTAGATGTGGATTACAAAGGTTCGGGAATAGTCACTCTGTCCCAGGCTTACTACCTTTACAATTGTTCATGAATAGCTCACTACTTCCCTCGGGTCACTCCTGTTGACTCCCCCTAGCTCACTACTCTTGGTGAAGTCACGCTCGGTTTATTGACATGAAGGTCTCTTCAATAGATTCACATTGAATTATTTGTCTCTTCTTAGCATGAGACTCTACTTACATCAAAATCTGAAATTGATGCACTAGAACGCACAGAACTACTGAACCGGATAACCCGAACGTTCAGACAAGCTTCACTGACAGTCGAGCACAACACCAACCCTTTGCGCGTAAAACCTCCCTATTGCGTGCAAATTTTAATTTTTTGCACGGAAAAATATTTCACGCCACAACACCCTTTTTCACGCAACTGAATCTTTTACGCGCAACCCCAATTTTTACGCGCAGTTCTACCTTTTTCGTGCATCCCAAAATTTTCCGCACAACCTAGAATATTTCACGCAAGTCCCTTTACACGATCCATTTTTGCGCATCAGACCTAGGACCTTCTCTAAGTCTTTTTCAGTACAGAATGAGGGGGGTCACCTCTTATTTATAGGCGTCTGAGACCCCCATGAGCAAAACCACCTGTGGCGCGTAAAACATCTTATACGGCGCGTAATATTTCGCATCGGTATTGTTTTTCACGCACATCTCTATATTTTTCGTGCATCCCATGCCTTTTCCACTTTTCGACGTTTTGATTCCGAAACATTATTTTCACGAAAACCCTTGATCCTCTATTTCGCGCACCACGATGTTTTGCGCGCAAACCCGCTGTTTTTCCCGCAAACCCGCTGTTTTTCATTCCCAACTCAAATATTTCGTGAAAAGCCTTTATTTTTCACGCACCACTTCCTATTTTCACCTGCCTACTTTTACCATCAATCCATGTCTTCATTTTACGATTTTGAGGACCAAAAAATTTGGAAAACATTGGGAAACAGTGCCACCTTCAATACTGTTGTCCGCTGGAGCTGTACAATCACTTTGTTGGCACACATTCTGAACATACACTAAGGATTGACAACAAACAAAAATCATACTCCAATTCATGCCTAGAATAGACATGGTTCCAACAATATCCCCCTTTGTTTTTTTGGCAATCAACAAATAAATTCAATAGATCACCATCCACAAGCAAACCAAAAACGCAAGAATCAACTTAGCCAACACTCTAAGTCTATGTGAGCAATGCTCGGTGTAGAAAACAAGAGAGAAAGCTTGAATTGGGTTCCTGTGTTTTGGAATCCTCAATGACGCCCAAGGAACATTTCATGACCAATGTATTCCTTCTCATCCTTCTCATCACAGAAGAATTACATGCCTGAACATGCCTTGAATTTATTCCTTTCTCCCCCATTGACAAGAAACCCAAAGACCGGTAATGTGGTCATTGTTCAGCTCAAACCATACTCTCCCTGGATAGTATCTCCCCCCAAAAACCTGCATCACATCCATAAATAGATAAAAACAGTTATCATAAACGGGGAGAGGGGAAATTCGTAACCTCCTTATGCACTAGGAGGTGGCTGAACACCGAGGTTCAACCGATGCTTCTCAAACACAGCTGCTGACAATGGCTTGGTCAGAATATCTGTGACTTTCTCATCAGTTCCCACATGCTCCATTCTAATAAATCCTTGCTCAACTTTTTCTTTGATAAAGTGATACCTGATTTCTATATGTTTTTTACGAGAATGCTGAACAGGATTCTTCGTAAGATCAATTGTGCTCTTGTTATCACAATAAATTACCATAGGTTGCTTTACCTCATCACAAATATCTGTTAGTTGTTTCTTTATCCATAGCAGTTGAGTGCATGCCTTTCTGGTAGAGATATATTCAGCTTCAACAGTACTAAGAGAATTACTTTCTTGTTTCTTGCTCAACCAGCCAACACATTTACTCCCAATATAGAATTCTCCACCACTAGTGGACTTTCTGTCAATTATATCTCCAGCCCAGTCAGTATCAGAAAATGCTAATAATTCACTGTCTCTTCCTGTAGCAAAGAATAAGCCAAAATTGTGAGTACCTTGAATATACCTCATGATTATTTTTACCGTTGTCATATGTTCCTCCTTTAGATTACTCTGAAAGTGGGCTGCAAGACATGTGGCAAAGACAATATTTGTCCATGTCGTTGTCAGGTACAGTAGGCTCCCAATGATCCTCCTGTACATGGTGGCATCTACAGAGGTCCCATCCTCATGCTTTCCAAGTTTAGTTCCAACTGCAATCAAAGTTGACATTGGTTTGGAGTCTTGCATATTAAACTTCTTCAACAGCTCTCTTGCATATTTTTCCTGAGAAATGAAAGTGTAATCCTTCTTTTGAATCACCTATAGTCCCAAGAAATATGTGAGATCCCCAATCATAGACATTTCAAATTCTAATTTCATGTGATTGGAAAATTCTTCCATTGATTTCTTCCTTCTGCCACCAAAAATGATATCATCAATGTAGACAAGAACCATGAATTGATATTTTGGAGAATTATTCACATAGATATTGTGATCTACTCCTCTTCTTTTGAATTCAAGCTTCTTGAGAAATGAATCTAGCTGCGAGTACCACGCCCGTGGTGCCTGCTTCAAACCATATAGAGCTTTCTTCAGTTTACAGACCTTTGTTTCATCAGTACCTAAAACAAAACCCACTGGTTTTTCAATGTAGACTTCTTCTTTGAGTACCCCATTCAAGAATGCTGTCTTGACATCCATTTGATATACTTTATATCCTCTTTGGAGTGCCATGGCAAGGAAAAGGCTGATTGAATCCAGTCTAGCCACTGGAGAAAAAGTTTCTTCAACATCAATGCCTTCAATCTGGGAGTATCCTTTACATACCAGTCGTGCCTTGTTTCTGATGACACTTCCATGCTCATCAAAATTATTTTTGAAGATCCATTTTGTACCAATCACATTGTGACCTTTTGTTCTATGGACGAGATCCCATGTCTGATTCTTTTCAATCTGATCTAATTATTCATTCATGGCTTTCACCCAGTATTCATCTTTTACAGCTTCTTCAAATGAGGATGGCTCCACAACTGACAGAAATGCAGATTGTGTGTTATTTCTCATCCTTCTTGTTTGAGTGGGTGCACTCTTGCCCCCAATTTTGTTGGATGGATCAATCTCAGCTCTTCGATTTCTCCTGTGAGGTTCTGTTGAATTCTATTCAGTCACACTCTCTTCTTCAGATTCTTCTTCTGAGTCAAAATCATGATGTGACTACTGAGTTTTTTGTACAACTTCCTCTATTTCTATATTTTTATTTTCTCCATGTTCACTTTCTTTATCACTTTCTATCACATCAGCATATGCAGTCCTTGAAGCATTTTTTGTTGTCTCTTCAATTATCTTAACAACACTTCTTTCCACAATCCTTCATAAATGTTTGTTGAAACATTTGTAGGCTTTTCTATTCATTGAGTAACCAAGAAATATTCCTTCATCTGCATTGTCGCCATACTTCCCCTGATTTCCTTCTTTGTTCCTGATGAAGAATTTACTTCCAAAGACACGAAAGTATCTTAACGAGGTCTTCCTTTCATACCACAATTCATATGGTGTCTTCGTCTCACCCATATAAAGTCTTGTTCGATTCTGAATATACATTGCAGCTTGAACAGCCTCTTTCCAGTAATTTCGTGGAATATGACTCTCAATCAGCATAGTTCGTGCCATGTTGTTCACCTGTCGATTACTACGTTCAACAACTCCATTTTGTTATGGATTTCTCACAGCAGCTACCTCATGTTGTATCCCATGCTTCTCTATATAATTTTCAAATTCAATGGACGTGTATTCTTCTCCATTGTTAGATCGCAACACTTTGATTGTTCGTCCGGTATCATTCTCGGCGATTCGCCGATATGTTTTCAAGCAGTCAAAGACTTGTCGTTTCCTGTGAATGACCATCACACAAGTCATTCTACTATAATCATATATGAAAAGGACAAATTACCTTTCTCCATGATTTCCAGCAACATTTATCAGCCCACATACATCTGTGTGAATCAGATCAAGAAGGTGAGATACCCTTTTATTCTTTGGCCGGTATGAACTGCAGACCAGCTTCCCACAAATGCAGGCATCACAAGACTTTTCATGCTCATGCTTCAGGTTGGTAATGTCCATGACAATCCTCAATTTTGATATTTTCTCCATGTCTTGTTGAATGATGTGTCCCAGTCTCTGATGCCACAAAGTTTTTTCTTTTTCAACAGTCATGTAACAGACATTTTCTTCACTATCAACCTGATACAAGTTGCCTTCTGTTCTGCATCCCATCATAACTGAATTGCTTGTCTTTCCCTTGATAGTTCAGCCTTTCTGATTAAAAGTAACTATAAGTCCCAAGTCATAGAGTTGACTCACGCTGAGTAGATTATTATGTAGGCCATCTACGTAAAGGACTTCAGTCTTCTTTAGTTCTCCATTAGCAAATTCGGTACTTCCACTCCCTTTGATTTTCAGAGCTATGTCATTACCAAATCATATTGTACCATCAACCTTCCTTTTGATATCCGTTAACTGGACAACATTACCTATCATATGAGATGAACAACCGCTATCCAGAATCCAGGTACTATTGTTCTTTGTAGATTTGAGTTCCACCTCTACAAGGTTGGATTTCTCAATCTTCTTTCTTTCCTTCCATTGGACATTGGATTGAGTATAGAAAACTTATGTCATTTCAATTATCTCTTCCATATACCCAGGTTATTCGTAGTCGAAATATTCTTTGAGAGGAGAAAACTTGTTTGAAAGAGAAACACTGTCTTGCTGTCGAGACTTGACTTGTCTTGAAATTCGGTATGAGGTGTCCATGTCCCTTCTCTGCCTGCAATTAGCAGCCTTATGACCAAAGTTAGAATAACAAAAAAAATATCCATAGAAATTGTTTCTTCTATAATAATTAGTATATGAATTTGTTCTTCTTTTTTGAACTTCTATATCTTCTCCATTCAGATAGCTTCTTGTCTCTTCTCAATAAGACATGGAATGGCCCAGATAGCCATAGAACTGACACTTCATGAGAGGAAATGTCTTCTCTCTTGAATTTCTCCTCATACCTTCTTCCTTGAGAGAATAGTTAGATTGTATGTCATTTCTGAATTTTCGAGGATAATTTTCAGTTCTCCTTTTAGATTGGATTGAGGGTTCCTTTTTCATCACTTTTGGCAGCATTTCAATATGTTCAACTTTCAACTTATCTTTATTTTGGATCTTTTCACTTCCAGCAGTTGATGTCTCAGCTTCACAGCCCATTCCACTCTTTCCCATGTAAGCGGTTCTTTGATCACTCAAGATTTTTCCAACCCCATCTGAACCACACTTGGCTCTTTCCAGTAATTCGGCATCTGAGAATCTTCCAAACTATATTTCCTTCCTTGATTCTTTTCGAATTGATTCAGTCTCAAGTTTACTCCTAAGAGTAACAACTTCCTCCTCAAGCCCCTCAGCAGTATTGGATTTTTCTTCTAGTCTGGAGGTGAGGTCATTGATGACCTTTTCCTGCTCTTCAATTCTCAGCTTTAGATCCACTACATCATCATTTATTTAAATTATTTTATACTATACCTTCACAAATTCTTCCAGTCGTTCAATTTCATCTTCAAGTTGATCAACGTATTCAGTTGATTCTTCTACAATTGATTTCCACTTATTGCCACTCTTACATTTAGTCTTAAGCTTACTAACAGCATTCTTAAGTTGCATCTCGAGATCTGCACAGGTTATCAACTATTTTTCTCCACCAGTATCTTCTGGCTTTTCAATAGTGGCCATCATGGAAGCATGGTTCCTAGTTTTAAATTCTGGTTCTTCTTCATCACAGAATTCATTATCATCTTCTTCCTCTTCACAGAAAAAACTCTTCCTTTGCATTTTCTTTCCAGATTTGAAGTCTCCCTTTTTGAAAAACCTTTTTCTGAGGCTTCTTGAAGCTTTCATCTTAACTATCTTCATCATTGATCTTTCTTAAACACTGAGAGTCAATGTGCCCAACTTTTCCATAACGAAAACATGCAAGAGGTAACTTGCCTTTGAATTTTCCTTTTCCCTTCTGGAACTTATTTTCAATGAGAGAAATAATTTATTTTTCTTCATCATCTTCACCACTACTATCTTTTGTAATTTTTAGTTTTTCCATGGCCTTAAATTCCATTTCCTTGCTCACACGATTTGTAGCATCTTTTGGTTTGATTCTCATTTCATATGCTACCAAGATGCTTAGAAGCTCATCCAGAGAAAGTTTTGAAATATCTCTTTCCTCAAGGGCTGATACCTTTGCATTGTACAGGGTTGGAAATATTCTCAGTATTTTCTTCACAAGGTCAACGTCTTTGATTTCTTCTCCTAGGCCCCGAATTTCTCCAACTACTTTAGTGATTCCATTAAATAAGGAGTATGCATTCTCATTAGGATGCATCTTCAAATCATCGAACCTATTGTGCAGTACTTGTAGTTTCGCCTCCTTCACTTTTCTATCTCCTTCATAAATATTCTCAATTTTATCCCACATGGATTTTTCTAAGGTACAATTCATCACATTTAGGTAGATCTGATCAGAAAGGGCTGCGGTGAGTGCATTTTGTGCTTTAGCATCTGCATCAAAAATTTTCCTATCTGTTTCAGTCATAGCCAGGCCTGTTGGATCAGTGACTTTTATTCCTTTCATGGTAGAAAATAGAACTTCCATTACAAGAGATATTAGATGAGACCTCATTATGTTCTTCCAGATCTGGAAATTACTTCCATAGAAGTGAGGGACTCCCCTGACATTGACTTCATTCTCCATGATGACAAAGGACAGATTCAACACCGGTAACCTCCCTATGATACCACTTGAAGGACCCTGGGACACCCTGAGAAGGGAGGGGTGAATTAGGGTGACAACTTTTTCTTTTAAAGTGATGGATCTTGTTCCCACATTGGTAGGAACTTTTTGAACCTGTATGATGAATATGATCAGAAAGTAAACATTCACATGCACAGAGAAGACACAACACTTTTTACTTGGTTCACCACTAAGGGCTGCGTCCAAGGAGCATATGCCGACAGGTTTTCAGTCGTACCTAATTCCACTAAATTTCACTAGATGTGGATTACAAAGGTTCGGGAACAGTCACTTTGTCCCAGGCTTACTGCCTTTACAATTGTTTAGGGACAGCTCACTGCTTCCCTTGGGTCACTCTCGTCGACTCCCCCTGGATCACTACTCTTGGTGAAGTCATGCTCAGTTTATAGATGTGAAGGTCTCTTCAATATATTCTCATTGAAGTCTTTGTCTCTACTTAGCATGAGACTCTTCTAGCATAAAAATCTGAAATTGATGCACTAGAACGCACAAAACCACTGAACAGGATAACCAGAACGTTCAAACAAGCTTCGCTGACAGTCGCGCACAACACGAACCCTTTGCACGCAAAACCTCCCTATTGCGCGCAAAATTTACTTTTCGCACGGAAAAATATTTCGTGCCACAACACCCTTTTTCTCACAACTGAATCTTTTACGCGCAACCCCAATTTTTACGCGCAGTTCTACCTTTTTCGCGCATCCCGGAATTTTCCGCGAAACCTAGAATATTTCGCACAAGTCCCTTTACGCGATCCATTTTCGTGCATCTGACCTCGGACCTTCTCTAAGTCTTTTTCAATACCGAATGAGGGGGGGAACCTCTTATTTATAGGAATCTTAAACCCCCACGTGCAAAACCACTTGTGGCACATAAAACATCTCATCCGGCGCGTAATATTTCACACTGGTATCGTTTTTCGAGCACATCTCCCTATTTTTCACGCAGCCCATGCCTTTGCCACTTTTCGACATTCTAATTCCGAAACATTATTTGTGTGAAAATCCTTGATCCTATATTTCGCGTACCACGCTGTTTTGTGCGCAAACCTGCTATTTTTCATGAAAACCCAATATTTTTCGCGCCCAACTCAAATATTTCATGCAAAGCCTTTTATTTTTCGCGCACCACTTCCTCTTTGCACCTGGATACTTTTACCAACAATCCATGTCTTCATTTTCTGATTTTGAGGCCCAAAAAAATTGGAAAACACTGGGAAATGGCGCCACCTTCAATACTGTTGTCTGCTGGAACTGTACAATCACTTTGATGGCACACATTCTGAACATCCACTGAGGATTTACAACAAACTAAAATCATAATCCAATTCGTGCCTAGAATATCCATGATTCCAACAATCTACCCCTTTGGGTTTGTTGACAATCACCAAATAAATTCAATAGATCACCATCCACAAGCAAACCAAAAATGCAAGAATCAACTCAGCCAACACTCTAAGTCTACGTGAGAAATGCTTGGTGTATAAAATAAGAGAGAAATCTTAAATTGGGTTCCTGTGTTTTGGAATCCTCAATGACGCCCAAGGATTATTACATGACCAATGTATTCCTTCTCATCCTTATCATCATAGAAGCATTACATGCCTGAACATGCCTTGAATTTATTCCTTTCTCCCCCATTTACAAGAAACCCAAAGACCGGTAATGTGGTCATTGTTCAGCTCAAACCATACTCTCCCTGGATAGTATCTCCCCCACAAACCTGAATCACATCCATAAATAGATAAAAACAGTTATCATAAATGGGGAGAGGGGAAATTCGTAACCTCCTTATGCACTAGGAGGTGGATGAACACCGAGGTTCAACCGATGCTTCTCAAACACAACTGCTGACAATGGCTTGCTCAGAATATCCGTGACTTGCTCATCAATTCCCACATGATCCATTCTAATCACTCCTTGCTCAACTTTTTCTTTGATAAAGTGATACCTAATTTCAATATGTTTTGTACGAGAATGCTGAACAGGATTCTTCGTAAGATAAATTGTGCTCTTGTTATCACAGTTAATTACCATAGGTTGCTTCACCTCATCACCAATATCTGTTAGTTGTTGCTTTATCCATAGAAGTTGAGTGCATACCTTTGTAGTAGAGATATATTCAGCTTCAGCAGTACTAAGAGAAGTACTTTCTTGTTTCTTGCTCAACCATCCAACACATTTACTCCCAATATAGAATGCTCCACCACTGGTGGACTTTCTGTCAATTATATATCCAGCCCAGTTAGCATCAGAAAATGATGATAATTTACTGTCTCTTCCTGCAGCAAATTATAAGCCACAATTGTGAGTACCTTGAATATACCTCATGATTCTTTTTACCATTTTCATATGTTCCTCCTTTATATTACTCTGAAAGAGGGCTGAAAGACATGTGGTAAAGACAATATCTGGTTGTGTCGCTGTCAGGTACAGTAGGCTCCCAATGATCCTCTTGTACATGGTGGGATCTACAGAGGTCCCATCCTCATGCTTTACAAGTTTAGTTCCAACTGCAATCGGATTTGACATTGGTTTGGAGTCTTTTATATTAAACTTCTTCAACAGATCTCTTGCATATTTTTCCTGAGAAATGAAAGTGTAATCCTTATTTTGAATCACCTGTTGTCCCATGAAATATGTGATCTCCCCCATCATAGACATTTCAAATTCTGATTTCTTGTGATTGGAAAATTCATCGACTGATTTCTGCCTACTACCACCAAAAATGATATCATCAACGTAGACAAGAACCACGAATTGATCTTTTGGATAATTCTTTACATAGATATTGTGATCTACTCCTCCTCTTTTGAAGTCCAGCTTCTTGAGATATGAATCTAGCCGCGAGTACCACGCCCGTGGTGACTGCTTCAAACCATATAGATCTTTCTTCAGTTTGTAGACCTTTGTTTCATCAGTACCTAAAACAAAACCCACTGGTTGTTCAATGTATACTTCTTCTTCGAGTAAACCATTCAAGAATGTTTTCTTGACATCCATTTGATATACTTTATATCCTCTTTGGAGTTCCATGGAAAGGAAAAGCCTGATTGACTCTAGTCTAGCCACTGGAGAAAAGGTTTCTTCAACATTAATGCCTTCAATATGAGAGTATCCTTTACATACCACTTGTGCCTTGTTTTTTATGACACTTCCATGCTCATCAAAATTATTTTTGAAGATCCATTTGGTACCAATCACATTGTGACCTTTTGGTCTCTAGACGAGATCCCATTTCTGATTCTTGTCAATCTGATCCAATTATTCATTCATGGCTTTCACCCAATATTCATCCTTTGCAGCTTCTTCAAATGAGGATGGTTCCACAATTGACAGAAATGCAGATTTTGTGTTATTTCTCATCCTTCTCGTTTGAGTGGGTGCACTCCTGTCCCCAATTATGTTGGATGGATCAATCTCATCTCTTCGATTTCTCCTGCAAGGTTCAGTTGCATTCTCTTCAGCCACAATTTCTTCTTCAGATTCTTCTTCAAAGTCAACATCATGATTTGACTGCTGAGTGTTTTGTATAACTTTCTCTATTTCTGTATTTATATTTTCTCTATGTTCACTTTCTTTCTCACTTTCTATCACATCAGCATATGATGTCCATGAAGCATTTGTGGTTTTCTATTCAATTATCTTAACATCACTGCTTTCCACAATCCTTTCTAAACGTTTGTTGAAACATTTTTAGGCTTTTCTGTTCATTAAGTAACTGAGAAATATTCCTTTATCTGCATTGTCTCCATACTTCCCCTGATTTCCTTCTTTGTTCCTAATGAATAATTTACTTCCAAAGACACGAAAGTATTTTAACGATGGATTCCTTCCATGACACAATTCATATGTTGTCTTCGTCTCACCCATATAAAGTGCTATTTGATTTTGAATATACACTACATCTTGAACAACCTCTTTCCAGTAATGTCATGGAATACGACTCTCAATCAGCATAGTTCATGTCATGTTGTTCACCTGTCGATTCCTACGTTCAACAACTCCATTTTGTTGTGGAGTTCTCACATCATCTACATAATGTTGTATCCCATGCTTCTTTAGATAATTTTCAAATTCAATGGACGTGTATTTTCCTCCGTTGTCATATCACAACACTTTGATTGTTCATCCGGTATCATTCTTGGAAATTCGCCGATATGTTTTCATGCATTCAATGACTTGTCGCTTCCTGTGAATGACCCTCACACATTCCATTTTACTGTAATCATCTATGAAAAGGAAAAATTACCATTCTCCATGATTTCCAGCAACATTTATCGGCCCACATACATTTGTGTGAATCAGATCAAGAAGATGAGATTCCCTTTTCTTCTTTGGCCGGTATGAACTGTAGACCAGCTTCCCACGAATGCAGGTATCACAAGACTTTTCACGATCACACTTCAGGTTGGGAATGTCCATGACAATCCTCAATTTTGATATTTTCTCCATGTATTGTTGATTGATGTGTCCCAGTCTCCGATACCACAAAGTGTTTTCTTCTTCAACAGTCATGTAACAGACATTTTCTTCACTATCAACTTGATACAAGTTTCCTTCTGTTCTTCATCCCTTCATAAGTTAATTGCCTGTCTTTCCATTGATAGTGCAGCCTTTCTGATTAAAAGTAACTATAAGTCCCGAGTCACAGAGTTGACTCACGCTGAGTAGATTATGACGTAGGCCATCTACGTAAAGGACTTTAGTCTTCTTTAGTTCTCCATTAGCTAATTAGGTACTTCCACTCCCATTGATTTTCATAGATCCATCCCTACCAAATTGTACCGTACCATCAACCTTCCTTTTGATATCCATTAACAGGCCAGCATTACCTATCATATGAGATGAAAAACCACTATCCAGAATCCAGGTATTGTTGTTCTTTGTAGCTTTGAGGGCCACCTCTGCAAGGTTGGATTTCTCAATCTTCTTTCTTTCCTTTCACGAGACATTGGATTGAGTATAGAGAACTGATGGAATTTCAATTATCTCTTCCATATACCCAGGTTCTTCATAGTCGAAATCTTCTTTGAGAGGAGAAAACCTTTTTGAAAGAGCAACACCGTCTTGCTGTTGAGACATGACTTGTCTTGAACTTCGGTATGAGGTGTCCATATCCCTTCTCTGCCTACAATTAGCAGCCTTATGACCAAATTTAGAACAACGAAAACAATATCCATAGAAATTTTTTAATCTATAAGAATTAGGATATGAATTTTTTCTTCTTTGTTGAACTTCTATATCTACTCCATTCAGATAGCTTCTTGCCTCTTTGTAATAAGACATGGTATGGCCCAGATAGCCACAGAACTGACACTTCATGAGAGGAAATGTATTCTCTCTTGAATTTCTCCTCATACCTTCTTCCTTGAGAGAATAGTTAGAATGTCTGTCATTTCTTAATGTTCGAGGATAAGTTTTAGTTCTCCTTTTAGATTGGATTGAGGGTTCCTTTTTTAGCACTTTAGAATAAATTTCAACATGTTCAAATTTCATCTTATCTTTCTTTTGGATCTTTTCACTTCCAGCAGTTGATGTCTCAGCTTCACAGCCAATTCCACTCTTTCCCATGAAAGAAGGTCTTTGATCACTCAAGATTTTTCCAACCCCATTTGAACCACACTTGGCTCTTGCCAGTAATTCAGCATCTGAGAATCTTCCAAACTATATTTTCTTCCTTGATTCTTTTGGAATTGATTCAGTCTCAAGTTTAATCCTACGAGTAACAACTTCCTCCTCAATCCCCTCAGCTGTCTTGGATTTTTCTTCTAGTCTAGAGGTGAGGTCATTGATGACCTTTTCCTTCTCTTCAATTATCAGCTTCATATCCACTACATCATCATTGCTTTCAATTATTTTAGACTGTACCTTCACAAATTATTCCAGTCATTCAATTTCTACTTCAAGTTGACCAATGTATTCAGTTGATTCTTCTACAATTTATTTCCACTTATTGCAACTCTTACATTTAGTCTTAAGCTTACTAAAAGCATCCTTAAGTTGTATCTCAAGATCTGCACAAGTTCTCAGCTGTTTTTCTCCACCAGTATCTTCTGGATTTTCAACAGTGGCCATCATGGAAGCATGGTTCCCAGTTTTAAATTATGGTTATTCTTCATCACATAATTCATTATCATCTTCTTCCTCTTCACAGACAAAACTCTTCCTTTTCATTTTCTTTCTAGATTTGAAGTCTCCCTTTCTGAAGAATCTTTTCCGAGGCTTCTCAATGCTTTCATCTTCACTATTTTCATCATTGATCTTTCTTAAACACTGAGAGGCAATGTTACCAACTTTTCTGCAACGAAAACATGCAAGAGGTAACTTCCCTTTAAATTTCCCTTTTACCTTCTGGAACTTATTTGCAATGAGAGAAAAAATTTCTTTTTCTTCATCATCTTCACCACTACTATCTTTTGTAATTTTTAGTTTTTCCATGGCCTTAAATTCCATTTCCTTGATCACACAATTCGTATCATCCTCTGGTTTGATTCTCATTTCATATGCTACTAAGCTGCTTAGAAGGTCATCCAGAGAAAGTTTTAAAATATCTCTTTCCTCAAGGGCTGATACCTTTTCATTGTACAGGGGTGGAACTATTCTCAATATTTTCTTCACAATGTCAATGTCTTTGATTTCTTATCCTAGGCCCTGAATTGCTCCAACTACTTCACTGATTCGATTAAAGAAGGAGTATGCATTCTCATCAGGATGCATCTTCTAATCATCGAACCTATTATGCAGAACTTGTATTTTTGCCTCCTTCACTTTTCTATATCCTTCATAAATATTCTCGAGTTTATCCCACATGGATTTTTATGAGGTGAAATTCATCACCTTTAGGTAGATCTGATCAGAAAGGGTTGCGGTGAGTGCATTTTGTGCTTTAGCATCTAGATCAAGAATTTTCCTTTCTGTTTCAGTCATATCCAGGCCTGTTGGATCAGTGAATTGTATTCCTTACACGTTAGAAAATAGAACTTCCATTCCAAGAGATCTTAGATGAGATCTCATTCTGTTCTTCCAGATCTGGAAATTACTTCCATCAAAGTGAGGGACTCCCCTGACATTGACTGCATTCTCCATGATGACAAAGGATAGATTCAACACCGGTAACCTCCCTCTGATACCACTTAAAGGACCCCGGGACACCCTGAGAGGGGAGGGGTGAATCGGGGTGACAAATTTTTCTTTTAAAGTGATGGATCTTGTTCCCACGTTGGTAGGAACTTGTTGAACTTGTATGATGAATATGATCAGAAATTAAAAATTCACATGCACAGATAAGACACATCACTTTTTACTTGGTTCACCACTAAGGGCTACGTCTAAGGAGCATACGCTGAAAGGTTGTCGGTCGTACCTAATTCCACTAAATTTCACTAGATGTGGATTACAAAGGTTCGGGAACAGTCACTCTATCCCATGCTTACTACCTTTACAATTGTTCGGGGATAGCTCACTTCTTCCCTTGGGTCACTCCCGTTGACTCCCCCTGGCTCACTGCTCTTGGTGAACTCACACTCAGTTTATAGACGTGAAGTTCTCTTCAATAGATTCACATTGAAGTCTTTGTCTCTTCTTAGCACAAGACTCTGCTTGCATCAAAATCCGGAATTGATGCACTAGAACGCACAGAACCACTGAACTGGATAACCAGAACGTTCAGACAAGCTTCACTGATAGTCGTGCGCAACACCAACCCTTTGCGCGCAAAACCTCCCTATTACGTGAAAAATTTACTTTTTCGCACGGAAAAATATTTCACGCCACAACACCCTTTTTCACGCAACTGAATCTTTTATGCGCAACCCCAATTTTTACTCGCAGTTCTACCTTTTTCATGCATCCCGGAATTTTCCGCGCAACCTATAATATTTCGCGCAAGTCCCTTTACGTGATCCTTTTTCGCGCATCATACCTCGGACCTTCTCTAAGTCTTTTTCAGTACTGAATGAGGGGGTTCACCTCTTATTTATAGGCTTCTGAGACCCCCATGCGCAAAACCACCTATGGCGCATAAAACATCTCATCCAGCGCATAATATTTCACACCAGTATCATTTTTCATGCACATATCTAGATTTTTCGCGCAGCCCATGCCTTTTCCACTTTTTGACGTTCTGATTCTGAAACATTATTTGCGTGAAAACCCTTGATCCTCTATTTCGCGAACCACGCTGTTTTGCGTGCAAACCCGCTATTTTTCGCGCAAACCTACTATTTTTCGCACCCAACTCAAATATTTCGCGCAAAGCCTTTATTTTTCGTGCACCACTTCCTCTTTGCACCTGCCTACTTTTACCAACAATTTATGTCTTCATTTTTTGATTTTGAGGCCCAAATAAATTGGCCAACACTGGGAAATGGTTCCATCTTCAATACTGTTGTCTGTTGGAACTGTACAATCCCTTTGCTGGCACACATTCTGAACATCCACTGAGTATTGACAATAAACACAAATCATACTCCAATTCATGCCTATAATAGCCATGGTTCCAACATAACTCATATCTCATCATTCATTCTATATTTCCTTTGTAGTCCTATGAAAAATTCTATTATAATGTCATCCCACTTCCATATAGGAATAGGTAGAGGTTGCATGGATTTTATAGGATGTTTTCTCTCAGCCTTCATTTTTTGAAAAAATAGGCATCTTGACACATGGTAAATAACTTCACGCTTTATATTATCCCACCAAAAATATTTCTTCAGATCTCTATGCATATTGGTACAACCAAGGTGTATAGATAAATTTGAGATATTAGAATCATCCAAAAAATTTCTTTTTAGCTCAGGTATTGATTGAACACATAACCTCTTTACAAATTTTTGAATTCCATCCTCATAAACAAAGTATTCCAATCTTCCATCCTTAACGGATTTAATTTTATTTTGAAAATTCTCATCATCATATTGAGAGAATTTTATCTTTTCTAATAAATATGGTCTCATAAACATTTTAAAAAGGAGTGATTTTTCCCCTTAACAATTCCCATTTCTATATTTACTATATCCATTAACATAGGATTCTTATAAATCCTCATTTGGGTTAGAAGTCTGTGATATTTCCTGTTGAATGCATTCACTACCTTATTTTCATTTTCTATGTGGTATTATATTGAGAAATAATAATCTTTGAGTAACTCAAGCCATTTTATTTTACTCGTGTTGTGTTATTTCTATGTAAAGATGTATTTAAAACTCTTGTGATCCGTATATATCTCACATATTTCACCATAGAGATAGTGTTTCCATATCTTCAAAACAACGATTATGGATTCTAACTCATGATCATGAGTTAGATAATTTTTTTCATGAATCTTCAACTTCCTTAATGCATATACAATAACTTTATCATTTTTCCTAAGGAAACAACCTATTCCTTTCTTTGATGCATTGCTATATATTATAAAATCATCATTTCCTGATGGTATATTCAAAATCATATAATTGGATAATATTCTCTTCAATTATTCAAAAAATTATGCACATTATATTTTCCATATGAATTTAACCCCTTTACATGCGAGCTTAGTTAATGAGTTATCCAATTGGGAAAAATTATGAACAAAATTCTAATAGCAACCTACTAAACCAATAAAACTATGTACCTTGGTTATGTTCATTGGTGTAGGCAATTCTTGGATTTCCTTTTTATTTATATGATCAACTGAGATTCCATCCTTAGAGGTAATATTGCCATGAAAATAAATTTCCTGAAGCCAAAATTAACACTTTTTAAATTTATCATATAACTCTTTCCTCCTTGGAGTCTCAATAATGATTTATAAGTGATTATCATGGTCTTCATAGGTTTTTGAATATACCATAATATCACCGATGAATAACACAAAAAAACATCAATATATTCCTTGAATATTTTTTTCATCATATCTATAAAAACTGAGGGTGAATTAGTCAATATAAAAGGAATTATTATAAACTCATAATTTCCATACCTCATTTGAAAAGTTTTCTTTGAAATATCTTCCTTCTTTACTCATAATTTATGATACCCAGAATGAAGATCAATCTTCAAAAAATATTGAACTTTGATAATTTGATCAAATAAATCATCAATGTGGGGTAGAGGATACTTATTATTTATTGTAATAGCATTGATTTCTCTATATTCAATGCACAACCTCATGGATCCATCTTTATTATTAACAAATAGAACATGGCCTCCCCATGGAGAAACATTAGGGAGAATAAATCTCTATTACTCAACTTATCTAGTTGTTTCTTCATCTTAACTAATTCTATAGTGGATATTTTATAAGGAGTCTGTGACATTGGTTTTTCCTCAAGGAATAAATCAATGGTAAACACAAATTTACTCTCTAGGGTTGTTTAGGTAATTCCTCAAGAAATACATCAATGTATTCATGTACAATTGGTACATAATCAATTTTAAGATTACTTTCTGCATACCTAGATTTAGTCTTCTCTTCCTCCCTAAGAATTTCATTCAGTAGAGCTAATAGGGGTGGATTGAGATAAGAACCAAATGATGAAGTTTCTGATCTAAAGATAAGGAATTTTACATCTTCCTCACAAATCATAATTTCCTTCTTCTTGAAATACATTTTTGCATCATATTTTAAAATTCAGTACATACCAAGGATTATATAAAATTAATCCATAGGTCTGATGATAAGGTCAGAAAATAAAGCCTTTTTATATGCCCTAATGGGGACTACCCTATACATCTTTGTTGAAACGAGATCTCCCTTAGAAGTTTTGACTGAAAACTCCCTTATTTAATCAAAAGTGAAATATCTAATTTTCTTGGAAAAATGGGTAGATATAAAATATTGTGATGATCCAAAATCAAATAAATAATTGGATAAATTTGAATATAGAATTCATGTGCCTGTCACCACATCATTGGGAACTTCTACTTCAATTGTGGTGATCGTATAAGCCTGGACATCTCCCCTTGACCTCTTCTATGGTAGATTAACTTGAATCATGGAACATTGGTTCGAATAATTCCCCATTTCATTATAGTTGAATCATTGAAAATAATTGATTTTTTTCTTACCCTTTCATTCATTAGCTTGATGAACCTTTTCTCCAAACTTATAACAAACTCTTATTCCTTTCAAGCATTTCTTAGGATGATTCTTTCCAAAATTTTCACATAATGGGCATTTCTTTGTTCCCCTATTATTCATTGATGATTTACCTTTTTCATGGTTATAAAAATACCTATTATTCTCTTTATTTACCTTAAACATATAGGATATAGAAAATTAATTCTAAGTTTTTATGGCACTTAATACTATTTCATCATATGGAGAAAATGTTTGAGAATCCATTTGTAAGAACTTGGTTCTTCTTGGAGGTATGGATCCCTTACTTTCTATCAATTCTTAGTTTAATTTCTCAAATATAGTCTAATGTGAATTCCCTTTGAGTTCATGGAGGTTTAGGGGGTGTTTGGGGCTTTTTGGAGCTTGGGGACCAAGTTTAGGGGTGAAAATGGACTGGTGCATGGTTAGTTCAAACCGTGTGGGGCAGTCCACATAGTCTGATAAATCATGTGAAGTCGTGTTAATAGAGCACGAGTAGGCCACATAGTTATGCCAAACTATGTGATTTGGGCTACACTTTTGTGCGGCCATGTTTTCAATTTTGACATTGGTTTTTGGCATGGTTTTTCCATGTTTAGTCAAACTGTGTGGACAAACCGTGAAAGTGCCCCTTACCTATAGGTAAATGTGCATGGTTGGATCACAATTTGACAAACTATGTGCTCAAACCATGTGACACCCTTTAATTTAGGAAATTTTATAATTTTAAATCTAATTAAATTATATTTAACATAAAATTACATCTTCTTCCTACCGCACACCAAGAACAAATTTTGGAGGGATCCCTTGAATCCTAAGCTTGTATTTGATGCCTTCTCCTTTTGTACTCTGATTCAGGAACTTCTCTTCTTGTTGGATCTGCATTGGTTAGTTTCCAATTCCTTTTTAGTTGTTTTTTATTCTTATAAATATCAGTTTCACTATTTAGGCACTAGCTAATATGCCCTATTGTTATTTTCTTCATCTGTTATTTAATTTTCTCCTGATCTGAGCCAAATCAGGAGTTGATACTGGAGAATATATCAACTAAGGACCTATGGTAGGTGGTCTCATGCCTTTTGTTTAAATTCTAGTTGTTTATATATGTTTTTGTGTTGCACACCCATTTTTCGGGCATCACCTTGAAATGAAATTAAGTCTTTGAACTAATAGTCGTGTCCCTTGTAATTAAATAGACACGTTGATGTTGGGTTTTTGGTTAAGGAACTTGAAACAGAACCACCCCATGGGTGTGTTGATTAATTTAACTAGCCCCCCATGAGTGGATTTTGGAACTTGGATACCCTTGAGATGCGCCTTACCTTACCTTGGGTTTTAAATGGATTAATGGAATTATAATTTGAATAGATAAGGGGTAGTGGATGTATTCCATGACATTATATCCTTTACATGAAATATATTGTTAAGATTGAGTTATTTCTTTAAATGAAATGCCCATGTGAGTAATTGGAGGCAAGCCTTCTAAGCATAGCCCTTGATATGAAATTTCTTGATTAATCATGAATTTCCCTTTGTATTGTTATGACCATGTGATATGGATAGAAACTATTCCATGAAATAGTTTATCTGAGATTGAGAATATTGTTCTCAAGATTTTCCAACATGAGTATTTGGAAGCCAAGAATTCTAAGCTTGGAAAATGCTTGAGTTGCCTTTTTAGGTGAGTTTAATTGGAATGTTCTTAGTTGTGACCTCATCATGTTAAATGAAATTGATATAATGATATTTTTGAATGATAATGAGTAGTCCTTGGGTGAAAAATGGATTCAAATGATTAATCTCATGGATAAAATCATATATACTTGACCTTACTTATGCATGAGTGACACTTGAACTTCTGATATGGACTGTCAAGGATGGACTCAATGGGGTTGACCTTTATATATCAAACGATACATGGATTCATATGAGAATGCCATGTATAGACTCAAATGGCATTTAACATATATTCCATGGGTGATACTTGGGATCCCTTAGTGGACCGCCTAGGATGGAATCGAATGGAAGTGATGGTATACCACACCTAGAGTGAAACCTGGGTTTTGAAAGGTTTTCCATGGATGGGCTCGTAGAGTGTTGTTTTATATTACACCTAGAGTGATACATGAATTCCAAATTAGGAATGTCATATATGGGATAATTTTCAAAATTGGATAATTAATGAAATGGTTTATATGACATTTTTTTCAAGCTAAAGCACAATCTTGGATTAGATCTTGACTTACACATTTAGGATGTCCTGTTTGGGCATCCTTGAATGCATGCGCTTATGGGGGACACCGGGCTATATGCCAGGTCTAGAGAATTGTTGATTAAATGAACTATTTATTTAAATGAGCATGTTATAAATGACACAGGTCTGACTGTTAAATTAAATATTTACCTTTTAGATGAAATTGATTAAAAATGAATTGAATATGAAATGAGAACCTATTATTATAGGATTTTTACTTCTGATTACTTCCTTTACTTGTCATATTTTTCCTGCACACTATTGTTATATATATTCACTAACTGATTGGAACCTGGCCTTGGGTGGCTGCCTACTGGGATTATATCTCACACCCAGTTTGGGATTCCTTTGGGTACCCAAAAAGACTATATGATTGCAAGTATGAATAAGGGAAAGTTACCTTATATAGGTTCTTGATGATTGATTAGGACTAGGATCATGGTACCCAGCTGAGTCTCACGATTCTAGTTGGAAATTTTTTGGCCTTTTTGTACTTTTGTTACATGTATTGTATATCTTCCTTGTATACATGTTTTTCCTGCTTTATTATAGATATATGAAATGTTTCATCATTTTTTATATGAGGTGTTTTCTAGCATTTCTTATATATAATTCTTACACTATTTACTTATTGTATGGTTATTATAATGCTTCTACTACTTGTATATTATTGATTCCTCTATGTTACACTCTGGTAAGAGGGAATTGTCTCCCCACAGACTCACTCTAGGCCCTCACGACTAGTAGGCAGCCTCTGGAATTTGGGAAGATGTGCTTGAGGCCATGTGGCCAACCGGGCTTGGGGCATCTTCAGTGGCATCCGGGTCTAGGACATTACAAAGTGGTATCAGAGAGTTTCTTTTCTGGTTGCTTTATTTTTTGGAGATAATATAAATGGATCTATAGGAAATGGAATTTGGTAATGAGTTGTGACCAGTTGTAGCAAACCCACGCATAGAAAAAATCCAAATTTCCTAGAATTAAATTTTTTTTTTGGATTTTGACTGTTACAATTAATTTGGTTCTTCCATTGGAAGATGAACTCGATTTGGGATGTTATTATTGATATGATTATGGAATTTATTTCATTTTATCCTAATGAGATAAGGGTGTTCCATCTCATAAATCATATAAGCACCTACTAGATTTTTCATTCCATGCATTATGTCATTCCATTTAGGATGCTTTACTTGTTACATGCTATTGTGATAGGTGATGTGATATGTATATACCTGCTATTGTGATAGGTATACTGATGTGGGTTATGATGTGAATTAGGTGGATGCTAGACTTTGGTTCCTGAGGAGTATAGGCCCTCATGGATCAGAATTTGGCGAACCACATGGTTCAGCCTTTTAAATTAATTGTGACATCAGTATGAAATGAGTTTGAATTCAAATAGGAAATGAATATATATAAACAAAATGGAAATTAAAACTGTTTATGGTAGAGAACATGACCCAAAACCGACCTTTGTAGTGGGAATTTGGTAGTATCTATGGCTTATATACGTTCTGGATGTCTCCTAGTCCTGAATAAGGGAGAAGGTAGAGGGGTGTGTTCTTATAGAGGATGGATTTTACCTATCCTTCTTAAATATATGCGCTTAGATCTGTGAACTTTGATAATGATCTTGAAATGAGGTGTGACTTTGTAATTGTAGAGGCATGACACTACGATGACCTCCAGCAGTGCACTAGGAGGTTGGTGATGATCACACTCTAAAAGTGGTATTCCATAGGCTACCAGTGGATTCTCCAATGGTGATAAATATAGAACCAGTAGATATACTAGAAATAGGTGTTGAGGCATAGTTCTGAGAAGGCTTTATACGGTTACTATAGACCATTCAGGGAGCACTGTGACCTTCCCCAACTATGGTAGAGTTGACATGTGAGTTTCAGTAGCATCATCCACCCATATATTCTAGGGATGGAAGAACACATGCTATGGAGTCATGGATATAGGAAATGTTATCTATCTTTGTGAATCTTGAGAATCCTCTTGAGATGAGGTTCATGCTCACTATGTATATGTTGCGTAATTATGCTAAGAGGTGGTGGGATGTTATCACTCATATGGATCATCATTGGGATACGGCCTGGTGGGATTTTTATATGGCCTTCTATTACTACTTATATCCTGACATGTTGAGCACCAATAGATCCCATGAGTTATTGCATTTGGAGATGGGCATGTTATCAGTTATGGATTACTCTTCCCATTTTTTTGAGCTCCATCATTTCACACCTATTTTATTGGGTGATGAGTTTTTTTTTGATAAATATGAGCTCATAATATCTTGGATAAAATGAAAAAACTATAAGAGTCTGAAGGTGGAAACTTTACATTTGTCTTTTTGATGAAATTTCAAAAGATAATTCGAGAGAAAAGTGGTAGAGACACCAACGTCATCATGCACTCCCTTGTTTGAAAGTGCATTTTCAAGTGTATTGTCTTCACTAAAAATATGTGTAATGTTGTAGCTCATTGAGGAGAGTTGATTAAGGAAATGTTCCCATTTCACAATCAGCTTCTAAGAGAGATGAATCTTCCCATTCCTGACCACCTAAGAAATAGTTGTGGAGTCACATTCAAGACAAATATTAATTATACCCCATTTTTGAGAAATTATTACTGCATTAATAAAGCCCATCATCTCTACATCAAGTGTTATTGCAGTTCCACACGGTCCATAATGGTATTCCATAACATCCCCTACAACATATCTAAAGATAAAACTATAACTAGCTATCCCTGGATTCCCTTTAGATTCTCCATCAGTGTTACATTTAACCCATCCATAAATCGGAGGATACCAACAAACTTCCATCATGTAACTAGGATGAGGGAAGTACCCATTCACCTTTAGTCTCCACAGCACAGAAAAATTAGTAAAGAGTTATTGCAGAACTCAGAATGCAGGGATTTGGCATGCTTAGTAGATAAAATAATTTCAGAAAAAGAAACCTTGAAGTTGATGTGATCTCCCTTGTGCAGTGCCTTGTTTATACCCCTCCATATAACATAGTCTAGCTCGTTACATGCTTCCTCAAGAAGAATGGTAATCTTCTTTGACAAAGAAAAGTTCGGAATTGCAATTAGAAAATCATTAATAGTACCTTCATGAGGAGGCCACAGCTCGAAGATATCAAAGATTTAATTCTATAGGGAATAAGTAGTATGGAAACTAAGGAAGATACTATACAATTACTCTCAATGTTGATGACAAAGAACACACTGAGAGTAGAGTGAAATTCCAACTTTCTAAATATTTCATTCAACAGGAATTCTATTGTAGAAAATCCTATAAAGAAGAGTGAACCTAGAAGGTAGGATCCATTTCTTATTGAGTTTCCCAATCCATTTACAAGTACCCTATTAAGTGTTCTTGTAAAATTCTTTAGAGGTGAGCTACCTATTCAAAGCTATCTCCCAAATGAGCATATCATCCTGGCATAAAAAATCATAGTTTGAAACTATTTGATAAATCTCAATGGGAAGAGTGTCTAGGCTATCTATTTGATCCTTGATAGAAAGTTTATCATCAATAACATTATTTGATGTATCAATCCTGCCAATGAGTGGTCATATGGTTAAATTATCAGACCATAACTTGAGGGGGAGTTTGTACTTTCTAGCCAATGAGAGTCTATAATGATCTTTTGAAAAACTACCTTAAGACCAGGCCAAGTCAAAGATTCCATATAGAAAATTCTTCCTGCTTTCAGTTTTTCATCAAACCTAGATCTAAGAAAGGGTAAGGCATTATAATTAGAAGTTATTTGTTTCCAAATGAATTTATCCTGGAGGGATTGATTAAAAGGTGTCAGATTCTTAATCCCAAATCCCCCAATGGCATAGGGCCTACAAAATTGATTCCATGATACTGTGAGGATATTTCTCTCCAAAATACTTCCACTATAGATAAATTTTCTCATTAAATAGTTGATATATTTAATAACTGAGGAAGTCAATATGTATACCATGAATGGGTAAACCATTTTTGAAATTATAACATGCTTGACAAGGCAGATCCTTCCAGCTATCGAGGGTGATTTTCCCTTCCAAGTATCCATAGTTCTTCTAATATGGCTCTGGATAGCTGTGAATTGGGAGGCATGTGGTTTGCCTCAAAATATAGGTACTCCAAGATATGTGAAGGGGACAGTCCCCTCCCTTATTCCCAACTCATTGAGCACTTTGATCTTCCTAGGGGTTGAGAAGTTTTTTACAAAGTATATAAAAGATTTTCCCCAATTGAATTCCTGACCAGAGACACACTTATAATGGAGGAGGGCCTCCTTTATGTTTTTGATGTTCCTCATGTTACCCTAAGAAAATATAACTATGTCATCATAAAAAAATAAATGGTATGGATCACTAGTACCTCGAGCTACCCTGATGGTTTTCAAATCACTAGAATCTACCATATGAAGAAGGAGCCTGCTGAGATAGTCTTCAATGATGGAAAATATGATGGATGAGAGGGGATATCCTTGTATCACAACTCTCGAGTATCTAAAATAACATTCTAGGGATCCATTTATTAATATAGAAACCTGATCCAACCCAAGCATATTTTTGATCCAACAAATGAACTTTTCATTAAAGACGAAGCTTGTAAGAACATTGCATATGATTCCCTTGTCCATAGTATCAACTGTTTTTTTGATTTCAAGTTTGAGATCAATGTTACATCCCCACATTGATTTCATAATTAGGCTTACACATTCTAAAGTAGAAATCAAACAATATTGTATGTTTCTACCATGAACAAGACCAAATTGGTTCCAAGAGATCATCTTATGAGTGATACGGGCAAGCCTATTAGCTAGGATCTTGGAAATGATATTATGAATTGTGTTGATAAGGGAAAAAGGTCTAAACTAACTAATTTAACACTCATTCTCAATATTCAAGATAATAGAAATAAATTGAGAATAAAAACCATGGGATAAGGATCCAACCTTAAACAAGTGTTTGATCAACTCACAAACATCCATCTAAATAACATCCTAGAAGTGCTGAAAAAAGTGATTGGTGAACCCATCTAGACTGGGGGATCTACCCCTGTTCAAACTAAATATATCCTATTTTATTTTGAATTCAAGGGGATTGGAAGTAAGAAACATATTTTCATCCTTAGTGACCATCCTTGGAATGATAACCTCCTTCAGAGTTTCAATCCTTGACGGACCATTAAAGATATTTTCATAGTAGGATACAATATGGGCAGTGACGGATTGTCTGTAATTTAGAATGTGATCACCATACTTTAGGAGAGTGATAGGTTTATTGGCCTTTCTTGACTATTTAAGATCATTGAAAAACTTGGTATTTTGATCCCCATCATTAATACATTTGACTTTGAAAGTGTCTTTAAGCATATTTCCTTTGGGCTGTATAAGATCTTGGAGTTTAGAGACCACTGTGGGATCTTGATAAATACCACCAAGAAAGTTATTCCTAGTGATCTCCTCTTGCATCGAGTGAAGGGAAATATCTAGAGAATCAATTTATTCATCAAGTCTGATGAAACTTTTCCTACTTCAATCTTTCATAATAGATTTAATATTTTTCAGTTTGGAAATTCAAACAAGTGGATTTCCATAACAACCAGCCCTATACTAGGAATCTTGAACAAGTCTATTACATTCCAGGATATCATTCCATGAATTGTTAAACCTAAAAGGTATGGGAAGTATCTTGTCATTACCAAGAAGACTTACCAATATTTGATGATGATTGGAATTTTTATTTATAAGAGTAACACATGATATGGATCTCAAATTTCCCAATAAGGAATCATTGACAAAAGAACGATCAATCATGCTAGCTCTTATACCACCCAAATCCCTTTTTACCGGGTTTACTTAGCACCGGTGAGATTCACTGTAGAAATTTTGGCATACTCAATGCAGGTATTAAACTCTTTTATGGAGGTAGAACTGAATACAGAACCCATTTTTTCATCAGCATGTAGAATTGAATTAAAGTCCCTAATGAGCACCCAAGATTCCATAATTGAATTGGCAAGGGCCTAAATTTGATTCCATAGCAATCTCATGTCAATATAATTGTTGAAAGTATAGAGGAAAGTACAGAAGACTTTCCTGTTATCCATTGAGAAACTGTAAGTGATGTGCTGGTCCTCCTTCTGGAAAATTGTGGGGTTATCCACAGAGTTATGACCAAACAACCAAAGTTGATCATGACTAAAAGGGTTTTGGATTTTCCCCAAAAGATGGTATCCACTACCAACAAAAAATATGTCCTATGTGATTAGATTCCTTTTAGGTTCAGCAACACCAATGATATCAGGTTTATACTTACCTGCATGTAGCCTTAGGGAACCTTCAGTTCCAGGGTTTTATATACCTTGGCAGTTCCAAAACAATATCTTCATTTTGGTCTTGTTTTGGGGGTGCCATTCACCTTTTCAGTAAGCTTCATTTCATTTGTTCTTTTAGACCTATGGTTCTTATTATTTGAATCTAGAATAGACGAACAATCATTTTCCCCAGCCTGGTCATCCATGGATTCTTTTCCCAACTTCTCAGAACAGGGAACAATTACTTTACCTTCCTCGATACCAGAAACTTATTGCACCAATAGCAGACTAGTGTCACCCGGTTGCTCTTATGATGTATCAAAACCTTCAATAATCAGATGAGTGGCTGAAATAGTTGTCCTAAGTGATAAAATAGTCTCTCGATTTCCATATGTCTCTTGTTCCAGGCCTTCAGTTCTATCCAAATGTTGCATTGCGGTATTGATCTCATGGTATAATATCCCAATAAGGAAATCCTATGATTGAAGAGATGTAACCATATAGCATAGCTCTACTGAGAAACCTAGAATGTCATCATCATCACTGTTGTTAGAATAGTCATGAGTATCAATAACAGGATGCTTGGTGACCCTAGTTAGCTTATCATGGGGTGGTGGGGACTATTTCTGATCTTCCTCTTCAACCAATGTATCCCATGAATTACTTGAATTGGATACATTCCACCATTTAACATATTTAATTTTATCAGGCCTATCCTTCATGTTTTCCACTGATTCATCCTTCTTGCTTCTTGTAAATTCCCTCCAAGACATAACACCGGGGGCTGGAGCTAATAGATTTTTGACCACTCTGCAGTTGTTGATGACATGTCCCACCATTTTGTAGTGATCACAAAAGGGTAGAAGATTATCAAATTAAATCCTGACATGAAAATTATGATCATTCGTAATGAGGGATATGTGATCTGGTGTTGGTAGTTCCATATTAATTTCAACAAGAATCCTCAAATAGAGACTAAGATTCCTATTGAGCGTCCTATAGTCAATTTTAACTGATATGCCAAAGTTGGTTGCCAAGTCAAGGATTTTAGGGTTCCAATATGCCCATACCTGAGCATTTTTGTGTTTCTGGTTATAGGGATTGAAATTTACCTCCCATTATGAAAGTTGTAGTATACCAGGCTTCAAGTTAAGATTCCCCATCCTCCAAACTGCATTGATGTCCTCCTTTCTCTCCAAGATGATATGAAAATAAACTTTTTCTATTGGAATGAGCCTCCATTTATCATTTTTCCAATAATGAGAGATCTTATCCTTGAGATCTGAATAGGACTAGGGTTTTACACCCCTTTCATAAGCAATGCATCCAAGAAAAGAGAATAAATATAGATCTGTCATTTGCTTAATCTCTTATGGATCTACAACCACTAAAATTGCACCATCATCCGAATGATTAATGATAGGTGAGCCACTAGAAGTATTTGGAGAACGTGCAGAGCCAGCAAGAAATTATGCAAATGAAATGATTTATTTATTAGGACTATAGGGTTTTCTTTATGAGTTGACTTCATTAGGAGAGGAGACAAAGGATCTCTCCCATTCTGGATTAAAGGACTCCATGAATCATCAAAACCTCAGATAATGAGTTATCGAAATCTAAGTGATTTGAGGATGGTCTCAGGTATGATATATGATCATAGTTGAATGTTTTTTAGCTAACTATCATTTATATAATAGTGAATCAGGTGCTTATCAAAAAGTGTAACCTGAGAGAGGTTGTATATGTGAGTCTCATTGGTTCAGAATCTTGATCTGGTACTACATAGACTGGTAGTAGGAAGCGTTATCTAGATCTTCTATGCGGTGATATTAGTAGTCAGAGAGGAAACTCAGGTATCCAGGTGAGGTGATACTAGTGCAGTAGGCTAGGAGATATGATGACATAAAGTATGCAGATCCAGTCGATTAACGATCTTATAGAAATACAGTCCATCTATAAAACTTCTTCATAACGTTTCTACTAGAAGCCAAGGAGAGAGGGTTTCCACTGACTCTACATGCAGGAGTGGGGTTAGCAGCTTCTCATCTGGAAGGGAACTGGAGTATATCCAGATGATCAGGTCGAGGTGTTGGTCGTGGCCATGATAGTTAGACCTCGGTCTTATATAAATAGTATATTGAACCTTCTAAGGGTATCTAATAAGTATCATAGGGTCACGGTTCAGGATAGATATACACACTACAACAGACCAATCTGGAGTAGGATCTCAAACCTACTACTATTATATTTACATTTCTAGTAACCTCCACTTAAGCTTCTACACTTTTTGATACAGGGGAAGCACATTGATTTATATCTATTCCCATTATGGAGAGCATTGGGCTCAGTGTTTTTACTTTTGATGGATTCCTGATTTTGGACACTCCTTTGGGGATTAGAATGGAGGATGTACATCAGTGCAAGGAGTACCCCCTTGAGATTTTTGGGTTTCACTTCATATGGGACCTCTTTGTTCTCAATATTATGGGTTTTAATATCATTTTTGGGATAGACTAGTTGGTCTCCTTTCATTAATTCTTTGATTTATATCCCTACATGGTGACCTTCACATCACTAGAGGGTGGAGAGTTTATTCCCAAAGGTGAATGGGATGTCCAGGCAAGTCAAGTTGGACCTAAGCACCATGGTCTAGATGGGATGACATCCCAGATTAAGATTTTGTATCTGGATGATTGGGGAATTTTTTAGGAATATTTTCTTCTAGTTGTTGATCGTTTCAGGGACATCTTCCTGGATGATTTTTTAGGATTGCCTCTAATGAGATAGGTAGAGTTTTTTATTGATCTAGTTCTATGAGATACACCTATATCCATTCCTCCTTACAAGATGGCTACTACTGATAATCAAGAGCTCAAGAGGTATCTAGAGGATTTAAAGGAAAAGGGTTTCATTTGAACTAGTATTTCTTCATGGGGTTCACTGATATTTTTTGCAAAAAAGGTAGATGGACCTCTCAGGATATGTGTGGAATACTAGAAATTGAATCAACTGATGGTTAAGAACTGGTATTCCCTACCGTAGATAGATGATCTCTTTAACTAGCTCTAAGAAGAACTGATCTTCTCAAGTATTGATTTGAGTTTTGGTTATCATCAGGTGTAGGTTATACCACCATACATATCACTCACATCCTTTCATAGTAGTTATAATCTATATGAGAATTTGGTTATATTTTTTGGCCTCATTAATGTGCCAGTAGTCTTCATGGAACTGATGAACTGAGTATTCCATCCTTATCTTGATTCATTTTTTGTGGTTTTCATGGATAAAATCTTGGTGTATTCTTACAATCGACAAGAAAATTACAAACATCTTAATATAATATTGAATACATTGAGAGAGAATCAATTATATGTTAAGCTCACAAAGTGCCAATTCTAGATAGATTAGATTCAATTCTTGAGTCACATCATCTCAGAGACAAGAGAACCAATAGACCCAGAGAAGGTGAGAGCTGTAGTTTCTTGGGAGAATCCCAAGAATGTCTTTGAGGTGTGGACTTTCTTAGGGATGTATGGTTACTACAGGAATTTTATATAAGACATATCATGCTTAGAAGCACCATTGAAAGGCTTGACTAAGAATTTTGTGAAGTTTTTTTGGTCAGATTCCTATGAGATGACCTTTCAAGAGCTGAAAGAGAGATTGACTTCAGCACCGATATTGACTTTTCCAGATTCGGGAAGAAGTTGCATGGTTTACTATAATGCATCAGGTATTGGTATGAGAGTATTTATTATATAGGGGGGTATATTATTAGCATACGGGTCTCAAAAGTTGATTCCACATGAGAGGAATTATATGACACATGATCTCAAGTTAGCTGCAGTTGTCCATGCATTGTGTTGTTGGATACATTACTTAATGGGAGCACGATTTTTTGTGTAAAAAGACCACAAAAGCCTCAAGTGAATATTTACACGATGTGGTATGAATCTAATATAGTGAAGACAGTTTGAGTACCTACAGTCCATCAATTTTAGATTACCTACACACCTTTTAAAGGTAATGTAGTGGTCGATGCACTGAGGAATCACATGCAGTGCAGTAGGACAGTAGTGAATGGAAGCTCATGGATTTGTTCTATGAGATGCAATTAGAGTCACATGACGGTTAGGGGAATAATTTTCTATCATCTTTATACATTACCTATATACTTTTAGATAGAGTTATAATGATGCAGTTATCAAATTCAGAAGGCTTAGTCTTATGATAGAGTTTGGAAGGCGAGGAACCTCCTCTTGGATGGACCATAGGTGGGGATGAAATTATATGAGTATATGATTGTGTATGGTTTTAAACAGACATGCATGAGGAGCTGATGTGGGATTTTCATGCTTCATCTTGGGCAGTGCACCCTGGAATCACCAAGATATATCAGGATTTACATCGCAAGTACTGGTGGTTGAGTATGAAAATATATGTAGCTTGTTTTTTCATGAGATGTTCCATATGTTAGTTGGTGAAGGTGGAAGACCAACGACCAGTAAGACTTTTACATCAGGTACCCATTCCCAAGTTTAAATGGATGGAATGATATTGTGATGGATTTCATGACCGTATTATTGAGGTCACCTCAAGGTAATGATGTCGTATGGGTTGTTGTTGATAGGATCAAGAAGGTTGTATATTTCCTTCCAATAAAGAAAACTTTCAATGTGGATGATCTTGGGAGGTTGTATATTTGTGAGATAGTATTAATTCATGGGGTCCCAGATACTATCATTTCATATAGGAACATCTATTTTACTTCATAATTCTAACAAGGGTTGTAGAGAGTGTTGGGTACATAGGTGCTTCTAAGCACAACATACCACCTCCAGAAATATGGATAGTCAGAGTGCATGATTCAGGTGCTTGAGGACATGATGAAAGCATGAGTCCTAGATTTTTGTGGTTCTTGAGATAGACATATACCCCTAGTTGAATTCAACTACAAAAATAGATTTCGGGATACTATACAGATGGTGCCTTATGAAAATCTGTACGATAGGAAAAACCAATCATCCTTGTGTTGATTAGAGTAAGGAGAGGAAGTTTTTTTGGGGCCTCATCTTGTTTAAGAGACCACAGAGTAGGTGAAGTTGATTTGGAAGTGGATGGATATTGTGAAGTCTCACAAGAAATCATACAATGATCATCGCAGATGACCTCTAGAGTTTGAGGTTGGGGATCAAGTTTTCCTACATGTTTCACCAAGTCTGGGATACAAGAGGATTAGGATATAGGGTAATCTTTCACTATGTTATTTTGGGTCGTTTGAGATTCTGAAAAGATTTGATCCAGTAGCCTATTGATTGTAGTTACCTCATAGGTATCAGTCCATGCATGATTTCTTCCATGTTTCTCAGCTATGATGTTATTATTTAGAACTATCTCGTGCCTTTAATCCTAAGGAGGTTGAGTTACATGTATATTATTCCTTTTAGGAGAATACTATATGTATTTTGGATCGTAGCACAAAGGTTCTCTAAGGCCGATTGGTTACTTTGGTATGGGTGCTATGGAAGCATGATAATGTATAGTATGAGACCTAGGATAGGTAGGACGATGTACAATATCAGTGGTTGGAGTTATTATTATATCATGCTTCATCACCCTTGAGAAGGTAATTTGGGGATGAATTTTTTGAAGGGGGGGGGGGGGGGCAGTTTGTAAGAACCCTATTCTTATTTGAGGTATGGATCACTTAATTTCTGTCAATTATAAGTTTAATTGCTTAAATATAGATTAATATGAATTCCCTTTGAGGTCATGGAGGTTTCAGGCATTTTTTGGGGATTGTTCGATGCTTGGAACCCAAGTTTTGGGGTGAAAATGGTCTAGTGCATGATTAGTTAAAATAGTGTGAGGTAGGCCACATGGTCTGATAAACCATCTGAGGGCATGGGCAAAGATTAGGAGGATGTTTACAGTTATAACAAACCATGCGATTTGAGATTCATTATCATGTGGCCATGTCTTTAATTTTGAAAGTGGGTTTTGGCATGGTTTGTGAATGATTAGTCAAACTGTGTGGAAAAACCATGTGAGTGCCCCTTGCCTATAGGTAAAAATTCAGAGTTGGTGCATAGTTTGATAAACCATGAAACTCCCTTTAATTTGGGAAATTTAATAATTTTAAATCTAATTAAATTCTATTAAACCTATAATTAGATCTTCTTCCCCCCATATAGTAAGAATGTGTTTTAGAGGGGTACCTTGAATCCTAATATTGGATTTGTGGAACCTTATCTATCTTGACTCTGATTCAAGCGTTGTTCATCTCGTTGGATCTACATCAGTGAGTTCCCAATTCCTTTTTATCCATTATTCATTCTTATGGATATTGTCTACACTATTTAGGTGCAAGCTAATATGCCCTATTATTAGGTTCTTCATACATTCTTTTATTTTCACCCAATCTAAGCTGAATCATGAGTTGATACTAGACGAGCTATCAAATACAGACCTATGATAGGTGGTCTCATTCCTTTTGTTAAAATTTTAGGTGTTTATATATGTCATTGTGTCACGCACCCATTTTCTGATCATGGCCTTAAAAGGAAATTAATGTCTTTGAATTAAAATTCATGGACCTTATAATTAAATAGTCATGTAAATGTTGGGTTCTTGGTTAAGGACCATGAAATGGAACCACCACATGGGTGTGTTGATTAATTTAATTAGGCCCCCAAGGGTGGATTTTGGAACTTGGATTCCCTTAAGGTGTGCCTTGTCTTGCCTTGTGTTTTAAATGGATTAATGGAATTGTAATTGAATAAATAAGGGGTAGGGAATGGATTACATAACCCTAGATCCTTTCCACGAAATAGCTTGTTAATCTTGAATTGTTTCTTTAAATGAAATGACCATATGAGTAATTGGAGGCAAGCCTTCTAAGATTATCCCTTGCTATGAAATTTTTTGATTAAGCATGAATTTCCATTTTTATTGTTATTCCCATGTGAGATAGATACAGACTGTACCTTGTAATAGTTTATATAATCTTGAGAATATTATTATCAATATTTTACCATGTGAGTATTTGGAATCCAATCCTTCTAAGCTTGGCCAATTCTTGAGTCACATTTTTATGTGATTTGAATTGGAATGTTATTGGTTTTGACTTTGTCATGTTAAATGAAATTGATTAAATGATATTTTTGAATGATAATGAGTAGGCCTTGGGTGACACGTGGACTCAAATGATGAATTCCATGGACATACTCATATGTACTTGACCTTTCTTATGCCCGAGTGACACTTGGACTCCTAATATGGACTGCTAAGGGTGGAATCGATGGGGTTGTCCTTTATATGTCGAGTGATACATGTATTCATATGAGAATGTCATGGATGGACTCAAAGGAAATTGAATATATAATCCATTGGTGATACTTGGGCTCCCTTAGTGGACTACCAAGGATAGAATCAAATATAAGTGACTTCATGCCACACCTAGAGCGATATCTAGGTTCTTGAGTTGTTCTCCATGGATGAGCTCGTATGGTGCTGGTTTATATTACACCTGGAGTGATACATGAATTCCATATTAGGAATTTCAGGGATGGGTCAGGTTCTAAATTGGTTAATGAATTAAATGATTTATATGATGTGTCTGCAAAGATAAATCACAATCTTGGATTTGGTCTTGAATTACACATTAGGGATGGAATGTTTAGGCATCCTTAGATGCATGTGATTACGTGGGATGTGGGGTTGTATTCTAGGTCCTTATAATTTTTGATTAAATGAACTATTTAGTTAAATGAGCATGTTATAAATGACACAATAATGAATATTAAATTAGAGATTTACCTTTTAGATGAAATTTATAAAAAATTAATTGAATATGAAATGAGAACTTGTTCTTATAGTATGTTTACTTTTGAGTACTTCCTTTGTTGTTCATATTTTTTATGCACACTATTGTTATATATATTCATTGACTACCTAGAACCTGAAATTGGGTGGTTTCCTACTAGGATTATATCTCACACCCTGTTTGGGCCAAATTTGGGTACCCAAACAGACTATATTATTGCAAGTATGGATAATGGAAAGCACCCTTCTATAGGTTTTTTATTATTTCTTAGGATAAGGATCATGGAACCGAGTTAATTCTCATAATGCTAGTTGTATAGTTTTTGGACTTTTTGTACTTTTGTTACATGTATTATATATCTTACTTGTATACATGTTTTGGATTCTTTATTAGAGAAATATGACATGTATCATCATTTTTTATATGAGGTGGTTTCTAGCATTGCTTATATATTAGTATTCCATTGTTTACTTATTTTCTGGTTATTATACTATTTTCGAAACTTGTATATTATTTATTTCATTGTGTTAAAATTTGGTAAGAGGGAATATTCTCCCCATAGACTCATCCTAGGCCCTCACTACTAATTGGAAGCCTCTAGCATTTGGGTGGATGCGCTTGAGTCCATGTGGCCAATCGGGCTCAGGGTACCTTCAGTGGCATCCATGTCTGGGACGTTGCACCAATTACCTTTGAATAATTAGATTAAGACCTTAAAAGAAATGATCAATCTTGTTTTTTAAATCATGTATATAATTTATAGAATACTCGGCTAGTCTTTTGAAGGTATCCTCATACTCTGCAACACTCTCTTCTTCCATTCTCTTTAAGTTAAGGAATTTTCTCTTTATTTTAGTTCATTGCTCATGAGGGAAATATTTGTCAAAGAATTTTTATTTAAAATTTTTTCATTCCATGTGTTCTATTTCATATCCCTCCCTAGTATTCTAGATTAACTACCATCATTGATCAGTATGTCCCTTAAGACAATAGACTACCAGTACTACCTTTTCATTTTCATTACATCCCAATGCTAGAAATATCTTTTCAAGGGACTTGATCCATTACTCAACTACTGTTGGATTATTTATCCTACTAAAATATGGGGGATTATTCCACATGAAATAATACAACATAGGTGTAGTATGGTTATTCTATATAACTTGAGTAAGATGACTGACTATGTTTATGATCTTCTCAGCTCCAACACCAACTATGTTGACTTGCTCAGTGGGGTAATTTCTACATTGTTTTTGGGCATTGATCCATTTGTTTATTATGTTTCATCACTAAATAATGAGACACAATAAGCTATCTCATAGTTATCATGAAAATTGAGACACAAAAAAAAACTATAATTAATTGTTATAATTCTTATGATTATTTAACATCTAGTTCCCAATCCTTCTACTAAACCTGCACTGATACCAACTATAACAACCTCAGCCCCTATAGCCCAGATTCAGTGGTTATTTTAATATAATGGAATGGATACAAGAGATCTCATAAATAAGGATTGATCGGTTTATTATTCTTTAAGTACTAGATAAATACATGGTTCCCTTATTACATTGGTAATTAAACACAGAATATAACAAAGGAAAATAAACTACTTCCTTGACACTTATTCAAATATTTCATCTTCATAAACTAGGGAAGGAAAATAAATAAAAAGTTTAGTTCAAAAACTTGGTAAGGGTTAGATACAATAGAAACATAAATCAATAATAATTTAATCATAATAAATAAGGCATAATCAATATGGAAAGGTAAATAACTAAAAAAACACATTCCATTTAATCAATAAACTAAGAATGAAAATGCATCGATAGATTTTTTCATAGTAAAAATATCATAGATAGTAATAAATTAATACTAGATGAATAAAATGATTAGTTATTGGATTTCATGTATCCAAAACATAAACCACTACTTTTAAGACTTTTCTCAAGACAATTTAAGTCTATGGGTAGAAACCCATCTGATTTGACTTAGAAACAAATGTGAAAGGTTTGTCACTAAATTTTTGTCTCATGAGACTTGTTGATGAATCAAGGGGATATATAATTATGGGGCCCACCCATCACTGTAAGTCTAGATAATTATTCATACATATCTTTGATTCATGAACAATATTCCTTATCAAAATATCCATATTGAGTAGAGGATACGAATTTATCAATATTTCCCTACTTAAAATAATATTCAAAGTAAACATTGTATGTAAAAATGGTATACACCTTAGGAAATAATCATATACCTGATATGAGAAATATGGATATTTAATGGAATATAATTTCAAATGTAAAATGATTTCAAAGTAACAATACCAAGTAAGTCTCAATGAAATGGAAATTGAGATGACATCCCTTACTTTATGTCTGGAAACATTATGCACTTGTACTTAATGTCCTAGATAATCAAATTATATTCATTAATTACTTAAGAAAGATCCTATTCAATATATATTTAATTTATTATAATTTTATTAAGCTCATTTATGGTCATTATGATGATTTATAATGTTTAATTTCGTTGTTTAGGGATCATTTGTTTCATGGTTTTATGGTCGGTTCCATTGTGTATAATTATGGGAGTTCTTATCAAATGGAAGCAAAAGTACAGAATTGGAATGGAATGATATTAATATACTTCCATATTTTTCAATGGTTCTCATATATCATTTGGTTGTATGGTATTATGATGATTCATTATATATATTATTAATGAAAAATTATTAGTTTATTTTGGCGGTTTTTACGACCATCACGAACTAGTATCATTTTATTTAATATTATGTTTATATTATGGTTCCAGAACATTAAATAAGTTTTAATACTTATATTATAATATATTGTAACCATAAAAATGTTTTTATGACCATATATGAAGGTGGTAATGAAAAAAATGAAAACTCATTGTCCACGAAGGCGATGAATTGACACCTCACGAATGATGTTTTCATTTTTAGAATAAAAGGAGAAGAGAAGAGACTTAATGATAGATATTCCATAAAAAATAATAAAATTATAGTATATATATAATAATGGAGTTAACATTCCACTTTTTATAGGGGAGGTGAGGACAGTATAATAAAATAAAATAAATTAAAAGGGAAAGGAGGATTTTACCTCTTGAATAATATCTCCTTGGGGACCTTATTAAGACACTTGGATTTGGTCTTTTGGTAAGACCAAAAGGTCTTGTATTTTGGGAAGAGGCTTGGTAAGGGACTGAGATAGAATTTAGACAATATTAAAGGCTCATAAGGTGTGTGGAGAAGGGGTTGTGAGGAGTGGTATTTATAGTGGGAGGAGGGGTGTTTTGATTATTTTATTCATTAGTTTATTATTTTGGCTCAATACTATCAATAGTATTGAATATTGTGACTAATTATAGTAAATAGTTAATGTGAGTTCAAAATAATGGTTTATTACATCATTCATGACTCAAAAATTTAGGTATTTGGATTAAAATGTTAAATACCGTAAATTATTGTATTTCACTATTCACCAAAAAATCAACTATTTCAAAAAAATCCCAATAATTCACCCTAAACATTTTTTGATGTTTATATTTAAAAAATTTACTCAATTTTATGAAAATAATTTTATATGATAAATTTAATTTTTAATTAAAATCATTATTTATTCAAAAAATATCGATTTTAATTTTATAACTGATTTTACGACACTTTAAAAACAATATGGTCTCATAAAATTATTTTATAATTATAATATAGAAAAATATTAATTTATAAATCTATTTTATGAAAAGAAACTTTCTTTTAAATCTTTTTATTAATTATAAAATTGTAAATAAACATTTACGTTCCACAAAAATACCAATATTTAATTTACCATTTTTAAAACATTTATTTACTTATTATATGATATAAATATATCATATTTTAATTTATGAGATATCTACATTTTATTTATAATTTCATAGGTTTTATTATTATTATAATGTCCACATTACTATTCCTAATGGTTATATTACTATTCCAATGATTAGGTTAATATTAAATAGTTTATCAGGGTTTGTTGTTGCAACGTAAACTATCGAATAAATTGAATTTATTTAAGAAGATAAATACCATACAATATTAGGGTGTTATAAACATGATATTTAGAGGTGTCATATTTTTTCTTTTTCTTTAATTCTAAGTGCGTACAAACTCAGTTGGTGCATCCAAATCACCTTTCTCTTAGGGTAATTTTTCATATTATGTCCCTTTTCAGTTGTTTCTTGATCCACAACATCTATTGTATTGATAGTGATGAAATTTACAGAGGTATATCGGTCAATAGTTGTTGTCCCATTACTTGCAATGCAATAGGATGATTCTTCACTGCCTTCATTAGGGGTTTTTCTCAAACCTTTGGCCATATTGGCCCTTTTTGTCTTGTGACCCTAGTGGAGTTTGATTTCCTTTATCATACGCTCCTCCAGTCTCAGCCTATGAGTATTTACCTTGAGGGAGTTTCTAGTCATGACTATCGAATAGGCCCTGAATAGTAGAGGTTTTTCTTGTGGTGGGAGGAATAAATGGAATGTCGACCATCAATTTTTACCTCCCATCCTAGAGAAGACTGATTCTCTTTGTGGTAATATTGATGATGAAAATTCTCCCAGCCTTGTGGGTTGGGGACTATCTGGTTCCATGGTTGGGATTGATTGATCATGTTGCTGAGGATTCAATGATTCCTATTAAAGGTTTGATAACTCCTCAGATGGAAATTAAAATATAAATTCCCCCATCCTAGTAGGATGGGGTTGATCAAAAATTGTCATTGATTTCCCAAGGACCCTCTTAGGGGATGATGAACCTAATGATGGAGATTGAGATATAAATTCCCCCAGACAATCAGGCTGGTATTGATCTATAATTTTCATTTTCTTTAAAAGGTCAGGGTCGAAGCCTCAATTTATTATTTAAATCAAATAACTCTTTAGACTGGGTATAGGGTGACCCATTACATAGCTCGAAGTCCCAAGGCCAAGTGGCATGGCTACAAGTCTTGAAAGCCCATTTTTTGGCCCAAAGGACCCCTTGGTGAACAGTACTGCTACAGTACCTACGCAGCTACAGTCCCTACTACAGTACTGCCACCGCTAAAGTCCATTCTATGGTCCCTCCACCACTACAGTATTGCCACTTCTATAGTTCCTCTACCGCTATATTCCCTGCTATAGTCCCTCCGCCGCTACAGTGTCGTCACTGCTATAGTCCCGCTGCTGCTACAGTTCCCTACTACAGTACCCGGAAATTCGCCCCTGCCCGGATTTGATCCTGGGTCTTTTGGATGCCAAGAAGGATCTTGTACCACTAGGGTACATGCTCATTGATTGAGATATAAATACCCCCATCCTAGTGTTCTAGGTTTATTTATAGTTTCTACCGACATGTCCTAAATCCCCTCAAGAATTGACGATCTGATGGGTGGAGGTGGTGGTAAATATTCCTCTAGCCTAGTGGGATAGGATTTCTCCTGGACAGCTTCTATATAAGCTAATAATATGGCATGTTTGATGTAGTGTGGTTGTGCTCATGTGGGATCTGGGTTCAATGATAGCCTATGACGGGTTTCGGTTTCTATAGGATGTCACCTAGTTGATTGTATCATGGAATTCCATGTCTGAAATGAATTCTTGCTACTTTGAGGGGCCAAATTCAAATAATTTTTGTCTATCCTCTTCCTCCGTTCATTATTTCTTGGCATCGTTAAAGCGGGAGTATTTATTTTTAGTGATCAATTGGACTGATCATTACCAAATACCTTAATTTTTCTAGAGTCTATGACATTATAGGATGTTGTATCTGAGGGTTTATTCTATTATAGGGGTTTGGTGAAGTGGAATAATCCATAATTTCTTCATCCTCAAATGTAGATACCTTACATGGATTCGTATATCAATTGTTGGAGATCCATGATGCAATGGAGGTAATCATGTTGTAGATTTGCATTGTGTTTTTCTGGTTTTGGATCCCAGGCTATGGAGATAGAAATCAGGTCTAGCTGAAAATAGAGTATCTTGATGGTTTGAAGGTGAACCTCATATCTTGGATAAGGGAGGTTCCTATCCTTTAGTCGCTGAGGAGTAGCCCACATATTTTGGCATATATAAGGCATGAACTCCTTTTCTAGCTCATCTGGGGTATCATAGTCAAAAGTAGTAAGAGGATAGAACATGATGAGGAGGTTTTTTCTGGATAAATCTATCCATATATAAATGTATCCTTCCTCTTCATTAGACTTACACACCTCCATCTGATCAAACCATAGAATATTCTTCTTGGGGTTGCATGATAACTGGAGTAGAGTGTAGTTGGATGTTGATGGGGAACTATATACAGTTGACCCTGATGTTTTGAGAAACTCTCTATACGAAGGCATCTGAGTTTTAAACACCTCTCTATTTGGAAGTGTCTGGTCAAGGGGAGGATTTCCTTGTCCATGGGAGATATCACCATGGGGAGGTTTACCACAACAAATTTCAATAGTAGAGTCCCTGTGATCCATCTCCACACTACCATGATGAGGAATATCATGGTAATGATCATATTCTACTTTGGTTGAAGAGTTTACAAACCCTTGGGTGTTGAGAATGTGTCTCTAACAACCTAAAGGACACTATTATTGAGAATATTAGGGATATTATCCTCATTCAACGTCATGGTTGTAATATTTTGACCTGTTTTCTAGAATTGTTTAGGGATATGAGACTATTGTATGATGGTTTTTGGACCTTATTTATAACCATTTGTTATTGTGGGAGTATAAACCCGCTATTGAGAAGATACTAAAGTATTCTAATGATATTACTCATTATTGATAGGAATATGATCTTGTCTCAAGTCATGTTCCATTCTCACTTGGTGAGCCTCGGTTAAAACGGGAGTATGATCCTGATCTTGATCCTTTTGAATATGTTGATAGTCTTTTTTTAGGGATATATGCCTTCCCTGAGGCATGTACCACTCTCAATTCATGAGATCATATTGGAATAAGAATATGATCCTAGTCTGAATATGCATTTCTCATCAGAGTATGACAATAGACCTCCAAAATGGGAGAATGGATATGAGCCTCCTTCTATATTACCTCATAAGGATGATAGTGCAGTCATTCATTAGCAGAACTAGGAATATGATCCTGGATTCTGTGATCTGCTGGAATATGGAAGGTTGATTCAATAATAGGAATATGAGCATATCTTGAGGCATGTTCCATTTTCACTTAGTGAGCACCAGGCAGAACAGGGATATGAGCCCGATCCTGGGCCATTATAGTATGTCTTTGGTCTTCTTCAATAATATTATGATATTTTCCTAATGCATGTACCACTATCACTTAGTAATTCCCAACCAAAATTAAGATATGAGCCCATTGCTGGGTCTTTTTAATATGAATTTAGTCTTTATCTATAGGTATGTGAGCTTATCCCAAGGCATGTGCCACTCTCACATTGTGAGCCCTGGTTTCAATGGGGATATGAGCTCGGTCCAGCACCTTTCCCTTTACTAGAATATGATGATAATCCTATTGGGAAGTATCAAGAATATGTGCTTACTCCATAGTAACCACTTGTTCATAATAATCAGAGTGTTGATTTTCCTTATCTATAGAGATAGGAAGATGCACTTATCCCTATATCTATAATAGTTCAAGATATGTCGGTGGAGTTCATTGGTTGTTTATAAGATGTAATGGAATTTTAGAAAAGTGTGTGCAGGGATATATGCCTACACATTTTCTGTCTCTACTATATGATGGTAGATATCATTGATTGAATCGGGGATATGATCCCACTTTTTTCCTCCTTGTTCCACCGGAATATGTTTATGGAATTCATGCATGGGGATAGGGATATGACCCTCCCTCATGCCTACTACAAGAATATGATCATAGACTAGTTTTGAGTGAGTAGAGATATGAGCCTACTCACTGGTTATTTTCAGAATATGTCGGTATACGTCATTAGTGTGATTAGGGATATGATAATGCTCATGATTATCCAGAGCCTTCCATGCTCGACATGTCTTCCTTGTTTCTCATGCATAGGTGTCGAAGGTGGCAGTGTTTCGGGTGGTTTCCTTAGTAGGTGACTGAAGGGTACCGATGGGATAGTGTTGGTGATTGTGGTTTACAGGATCCCTCCTCTTCATCCCCTGAACCAGAAGGGATCCATAGTTGTCTCCTTGATATACCTTCATCAGATACTGAAGGTGGTGATTGTCATGCTCTGGGGATAAACTTATAAAGAGGTTTAATATAGAAATGTGGTACACTGAATTTATTTCATATTTCTTTAGACGATGACGAATCGTCAGTTTTAGTATTTGTAGATCCTTTCGGGTAGCCTCTATGTTATTGATCATACCATGTCGATGGTATTCCCGGACCATTGCATTTTCCACCCTACACTGAAGGTGTTAGGCGAGTGGGGTCATTCTGAGGCCCGCAGGGGTTGAAGTTGCAGTTGATTTTCTAGGACAGTTGTTATATGAAGACATTATCTTATATTAGGGTGTTATTGATGAGAGTAGTATCTATAGTCATGTAGATAATAAGGAAAAATTTCACTAATCAGTGCACCATTATAGGCATGATATGTACTCAATAAAATATGCATGGGTAAAATAATTGTCTTTTTATTTCTAATATAGCCATTCTACTCATGTGAACATTTCAAAGAGAATATGGACTTATTTCATAGTAACTCTAGCTACAAAGGACCATCCATAAGATCCATTTCATGGTCAACTGATCATCTTTCTATTTGATATTTTTATGTTGGTTTCACCATTTTTTTTATAGAAAATGAAAACAAAACAGTCATGATATATAATAAAAAAATAATTTTGTTATTTGAGATATTCAAATTAGGTTCACCATTTTTGTTTTCATATAAAATAAAAACAAAATGGACTGATAGGTAATAAACCAATCATTTTTTTTATTTTAGATATTCACATTGGGTTCACCATTTTTGTTTCCTCAAAAAGATGTGTGTATCTTTTGTGTGGTGGTTTGATTGTAGGGATTTCAATGATCTGCAAAATCATTCATGTTAGGATCACCATTTTTTATTATTTCATAAAAACTCCCAACGGTTCCAGAATCCATAACTGGGTATGGCCCTACTTTCCAAAGGAAGGAGCTAGTTGGGTTTTTAGACATGATTATGCTTAGGAACTCACATTGGTTGAGAGGATGGGAGTTCAGGGTCATCGCACCATTTTAGGGGGAATGTTTTCCAACTTAATGAATCTCTATAATAAATTTAATATATGTTCAATAGTGCCTTCATAATCCTAATATGGGACTATTTACCCTAATAAAACAATCATAGGTTAAGTCCCTTTATATTCAAAGAGAGGGGGTCTTGTTGGTGAATCCATCTATAAGTACCTAAGGTTGTTCATCCATTTCCCTTTGGAAGGTAGTTTCTTATATGTTGAATCTATATAACTAGGCACCCCATAGTTTGTTGTTATCCATGGAGGCAGTTAATATTTTTAGGATGGGATTGAAATAATATGATGTGTCATGTGTATCACGTTTTATAATAGGAATCAAAACCCACATAGTTCATTAAACCCATACAATTTAACATTGTATGGAAAGTATATATATGTAAGAACTTTGGCACTAGAAGTTGAGATAGAACCTTGATTAAGAATCCTACATATCATAGTTATAGAAAGAATCAGAGTTTTCATAGTTTAGTCACACCCTTGGGACTTACCCCAAGGTAAATAACCATGTGTGATGGATAATTGTATCATGCCAGCAATCAGGGATTACACACTGAGTTTTACTAGGTTATTGAAGAATCATAATTCTAATGAGGTGATCATTGAAACTCCCTAATCCCACGTGAGCTATTCTTGGTGTGAGAAACAAGGGACATAAAGTAACTAGCCTCATTTCATATGGATGCGGGGATTATATTTTGGTACAAACCATTAGATGATTAATATAGGGATCAGGCCTTTGGAAGGCGTCCTAGTTATCCTGGTTATGGAAGGAATCAGAGTCATCGTAGTTAAGTTATTTCTCAATCCATTAGTGGATGAGTAAGGATCATCAACCCATGGGAGAGATTGAGTCCTGATGGTTGGAATGTCAAATACATAGAGGGACTTACACTGAAGTGAATTCCCATTTGAGCTTGGTCTTGGGCCTTAGGAAGGCTTCCTACATATCCTAGTTATGGTAGGAATCATATTCCTCATAGTTCAATAAGTCAGGTATTACACACTGAGGATTCCCTTATATGTGGGTCATATCATATTATGCCACTAATTGTGGCCTACACACTAATATTTCCCATTTCCTGATAGAGGCTTATGACATGAATGATATGATCATTGAAACTCCCTAACCCCACATGAGCTATGCTCAATTTGAGAAATAATGGATAGAAAATAATCAGTCTCACTACTTATAGATGTGGGACTTATGCATTGGTACATCTCTTTAGAGGTTTGATATGAAGCTTGAGCCTTAGGAAGGCATCCTACGTATCCTGGTTATGGTAGGAATCAGATTTCTCATAGTTCGTTAAGTCGAGGCTTATATACTGAGGCTACCCTTATATGTTGGATGGACAAGTTTATCATGTCTTGGGATGCCTGTTAGGTCTGATCTTCTTGTATTCCTCACATGCGTTGAGTTTTTGCCTGGTATGCCTTAATTGTCTACTTGACATGTTAGATAATATTTTCCTAATATGTCCAAATACAATCACATGACCCTGTTAACTTTTCTAAGGGACGTCTCATAATATAGATGGGATTTCTAGAGGTCATAACATGGAAAAGGCTTAATTATCCATAGGAAATTGCAAGACCAAGCTAGATGATCCTAGAATCCATCACATGATCTCGGATAACATTCTTGGAGGGTGTTACATGATCCGGATAACATTCCTTGGTGTTGTTGTGAAAGTTGGCTGACACGCTTGGAGGGTGTTGCAAGAGTCAATGTGACATGTCTGGAGGGTGATACATGTCCTGGATGACTTTTTTGGGTGTCATCATGAAATCCAACTAACATGTATGGGGGACGTCTCAAGATACAGCTGACATACCCCAAGGGTGGCATGAGATCTGGTTAGATTGTGCAGAGGACATCACAAGATCCAGTTTACATGCCCTAGTTCCATCATGATAACTTAGATGACATGTACTAGTGTCACTTTATGATCTGGGTAACATGTCATAAGGACATATCAAAGTCTATATGGCATGCCCTAAGAGTTTCATGAGACTCAGGCAGCATGCCCAAGGGGTTCCATATAACTCAATCTGACATGCCCAGGGGACTTAGAATGATTCAAATAGTATAACAAAGGAGCGTCGCGTGATATGGGCGACATGTGTTACTATAATCTCATGACATGGGTGGTTTATGAAAAGATCATGAGGATCAACATATATGTTCTTTACATAAGTCTCTCAAATTTTTATTCTTGGTTCCAACCTTTTATTGCATATGCCTTATATTTGTTCAGTGTTAATTTGTTTAAGTCTCACATGGATAATCAGGTATATGGGATATCCTTCACATAAGATACCCAAAGTACTTCATGTTATCTATGAGTGATCATGTGAAGTGCTTATACATGTCACATGATATGATTAGGTGGTTCCCCAAATTTTATTTTTCTGAAAACCTTTCTGATTATGAGATCAGTTTCTTTTGGAAATATACTCAGATTCCTTGTTGTGTTGGTGTAAGGATCCAAGGATGCATTTTTGATGTTTGGATAGTGTAATTATAGGCCTTTACACCTTTATTATTCATTGCTTTGTGCATATCATATCACGGAAATCCAGGATGGAGTCGGTGGAGGGCATCGATGTCATGCATTTCACGAGATCCTGTTGTAGGTCATTTTGGGGGTGTCGCATGATTTTCAGGGACCGTGAGATCATCCCTTAAATTCCCCATTTATTGTATTATGGCCAATTAAAAGGGGTCTTTCCTAATTATGATATCATGCAAAGGGACTTTTATAAGGTTAGGATGATATGTCTAAGGACTTTCACGAGATCAGGATTCCTACTGAAAGGATTTTGTGTGATATGAGATGACTTTTCTAGGACCTTTTGTGAGATAAGGATGGATTTTCATGGGGCCTTCATGAGTTCTGGCCATCATGCTGAAGAGATTTTACGAGATCTTGTAGAGTTCACAAGTGTGTCGCATAAATTTTATGGCTGCAAGAGGCTCCCACCTTTTCTCTTTTTTTCCTTGTTTTATTTTTCAAAGTCTTAGGGGTCTTTCAAGATTCAATGAGTCTTGTAAAAGACAATAAATCTCCCCACTATGATTTGTAATGTGACCAAGAAAGGGTATTGTGGTAATACGCAATCATTTCTTAGAAAACCCCTTTTTCCTTATGCATCTGAAGGGGGAGTGCAGGACCACTTGGACATGTTTGAAGTCCTTCATGTGGTGAGGGTGACATTCCAACAAGCTCTCACATGGTGAGGTGTACATGTCTCCATGGGATTATGGTATCTAGTGAACCATATGGGGTGTATAGCCTGATTTTTATGATTGCAATAGGCTCCATCCTTTTTCGCTTTTTGTTTTTTTATTTTATTTTACAAGGGTCTAGGGTCTCACGGGTTTTCTTGTGTGTTGTCGAGGACAATCATTCTCCCCACTGGTGATGCTTCATGTGACTAAAAAAGGGGAATGTGGTTATGCGTGATCATTTCATGGATAAACCCTTTTACTTTTTTTTAACCAAAGGGGGAGTGCGATACATCTTGGATATGTCTAAAGTACTTCATGTGATGGGGGTGACATGCCAACAGGCTCTTGCACGACCAAGCGGACATGTCACTGGGGATTTCACGATGTCTCATGAGTTGCATGGGTGCATCACGTGAGTTTTAGAACCATAAGAGGTTCCCACATTTTGGATATTTTCCTCCCTATTTTCCAAGTATTTTTGGATGTCTTGTTAGGCACCTTCCCCCTAACAATTCATGTGATCTAGGGGTAATCGTCTGACAGTCGTCGTGTGATCACCGATTGTACGGTATGGCTTCGCAAGAGTAGAAGGAATTGTCAAAGGGACTCCACGGGATCTACCATAGGTTATGTGCTATGCATGGATCCTTCATGTTACCTTATGAAGGTCTTGAGATCATGTCTCTCTTAGAGTCTTATGTGATCCATGAGTTCTAGACACCTTTTCTTGTATTGTTTTTTGGGGAAAATATACCCATATTGAGGTATTTCTTCCCTTGTGAATTTTCCAATGCTCATTTGGTGGGCATCAACATACACATAATACCTATAATAATATATATTATACTATATTTATAGATACAAGTGTGTGAAATAATCAAAATCCATTAAATCCCTCTACACACATATATGGGGAAAGATAACCACCATACATACCAGCACATAATACCACCAGGAGAAGAGAGTGGGGCTAGAGGGGTAGTCATCCATCTATTCCTCACTAACCTAGATGTTAGGGAAAATACCCTCCAATGGTTCATTGGGTGTCAGTCTCCATACCAACATGTGTGGGGTATCATATAAAATCATAAAACATACATGATATAATATAGATCAGAACCACACTATGGGCATTAGTCTAGTCTTAGGATCAACTACAACTATCATCTCTTGGACACCCAACTTCTTATCCTAAGGGATAAGTATCCTATAATAACACAAGCATTCAATAAGACTTATTATATTTGGTTATTTCCTTTTAACATTTCACTTTACATTAATTAATTCATTATCCATCAATTAACATTATTCTGTTCACATTTCATTAACCATCAAGTAAAGTTCATGCCCTTCGGGTAGAATCCAACCAATTCTATAGTTCTATATGATTATCAACATTTTTACTCCATTAAATTACTAACCCCATGGGTTAAAACATTTATTAATCATATAATTCCATAATTCTAGGAATTTTAGGAAACATCGGAATCTTCCATAAAAGAGATGCATAAACCAAGCACAACCAACTACCTCAAGTAGTGGGGAAAGGAATACAGAAACAAGAAACCCAACCATCCATCCTTTAAGAAAATTTATTAAAAAGTAAGTATACTATATTTCATCACAACAATAGAAAATCCCAACTTCAACCTATTCTATCAATGTCGGTGCCATCCCTAACACCACCATACAAATCACCATGCATTTGTCTATACATAACCGTCATCAACTGCTACCACAAACCCAAGACTCCCCACCCATATATCATAAAACCATCAGCTATCCTAGGCTCACATCACATCACATAGTAAGGCTCATATCATAGAAACACACAAGGTATCTAGGAAACAACAAACAAAGTCAACAAGGCATCTAGGCCCTAAAAATCAAGGCATCCAGACTTTACAAGCAAATAGGTGTTCTTATCCCCAAACATAGATGTTTATCAAACAAATGGTTCTTTACCATCTTAAATTAACTGACTAATTTATCACAAGTTAAAAACATAGGAAACCTAAGTCATTGGTTATTATAATATATAAATTATTTAGACATGCTTTCAAGCATAACTTCCTTTTTCAACAAACATTAAGGAAGAATAATTCCATTAACAAGCCTCTTTATTGTTATTATTAATAAGAATTTTAGTTTTATGTTATTTATCAAAATCCATTAACATATGGAAGAAAAAATTCATTAAAAATGCCTTAATAATTACTTTTCTTTACTTCAAAACATAAGAATAGTGGTTTATTTAAACATGCCTATTTAATTATTTAGTTAGAATCATTTCCGAATTTATGTTATTTAGTTAATTTTATCAAATAAACATGCTAAACCCAAGAATAAAAAGCATACTAAAAAATAATAAACATAGATATCACATTATCTAGTAAAAGAAGAGGCAAACTGTTATCACAATGGAGATACATACGATCACTATATCCATAAACCATTTATTTTATTAATATAATATATTTTTTATTAAGGTTAATTCCACCATCATCCAAAGTAATAAAGCATGATAACTTTACAATTGCACATAAAAATAAATGGAGAAGAAATTAATCACATACCTAAAGGATTTTAATGTTCTTGAATGAGAATGGAACAACAAGAATATCTATGATATCATCTTCTATAAGGAAAATATATCCCCATAAGAACATTATACTACAATCATGCCAGAAAAAATAAAATAACTCTATAAGAACAAATGAGATCATCATCCAATATGGAAATATAAAATAAGAGGAAAAACCAATTAAAGAATAAGCTATAAAATAAAGAGGTAAAACTCACCTACTATCACCACAGATCGAACATGGGAAGTTGAGGATCAATATCTTTCTAAAATTATTCAAAACACCTTGAAGAAGCACCTATAACTTCCTAGGGTTGGGATAGAATTAGAGGTTTTGATAAAAAATTGAGTTTGAAGGAGGATTTATAGTTATTATATTAGATATAATTTTATGAAACGAATGGGTTATTCATGTCATGAATTTACCAAGTTTAATATCTACTAAAAAACATTGCTCGGATCCAAAAAACCTAAGTCATGTCATGAAATTAATGTTAATGTTGTGAGTTTTTAGGGATAGATTCATCAAATACAATCCTCACCAATTCACATCATGAATATATCATACATGGTGTGAATTACACCCCACAAACTTCTCTTATTCAAGCTGTAAACAACCACTTCGGGTCGTGAACTACCCACTCATGTTGTGAAATATGGTTAATGTCATGAAATTCTCCTACAAATAGATTCCTTCCCCCAAACTCCAATAATAATCATCTAGTATTACTTTAAGGGTCATGTACCTTGGAAACATGTAAAGGGATAGACTAGAAGGATATGGGCCTTTACTTCAAATACCACTCAAACAATTCTCACCGTCGAGAATTTAAACCAAACCAAGAGAGAAGGAGAAGAAAAGGGGTCATCTAAACAGACATCCCAAGAGATAACTCTCAAGAATCTTACCATCACATGAGATCAAACACCTCACTTAATGTAATAAATAACAAAACTAAACAACACCAACAACCATCTCCTAAACACTCTCATGGGGTGAGATACCTCACAAACATGATCAAGGTCAAAAACAAGGAATCAAGGAAGAGGGAACCATCTCATATGACAGATAAATATTAACAAACACAAAACATGGATACAAAAGAATAGATAAACATCAATTAGATCATGATACTGAGTGTATATATTTGACTCATGTTCCCAAGTACTCTCCTCCATGCCACTATACTGCCAAAGAACACGAACCAAAGGAATAGAATTCCCATACAGCACCTTCTCTCGGTAGTCCTATATCTCTACAGGATTCTCCTCAAAGGTCGAATCATCATCAACATTGATCTCTTCCCAATAAATGATGTGTGACTTTTCATGAAGATAATAGAGAATATAAAACACATGGAATACATCATGTATCTAGATTATCTATAGAGTAATTTTTACCTGATACGCAAAGGCTCCAACACGATCCATCACCACAAAAGGCCCAACAAACTGGGGAGAATATTACTCTAACATTCAAAGCTTCACTTTCCATGATGATGGTTCACCTTCAAGAACACATGTTATATAATTTCTAACTCCAAATTTCTCCTCCTTTGATCATCATGTAACTTTATACGATCGTGTGTTGCCTTCATCTTCTCACAAGTAACTTGAACCATCTCTGTCGTGCTCTTCACTAATTTTTTGCTGATAATTGATGAATCTCTGAATACAATCCAACATAATGGAGAATAGAAAGTTCATTCATAAAAATCATAAAATTGTGAAATACTAATGGTGGAGTGAAAACTAATTTTTTAATAAAACTCGACCAAAGATAGGTGCCTCATCCATGAACCTCTAAAATTAAGAACACAAGCATGCAGTATACACTACTACAAATATAGCTTTTATCAGCGCTAAAAAGTCCTTTAACAGCGCTAGAAAAGCACTGTTAATGCCGGAAAATATAAAGGGGGTCCCCTTTATTAGCACTCTAAAAAGCCCTGATAAAGACCCTTTTATCATCACTTTTTTTAGCGCTGATAAAACAAAAACAAATTAAAACAAATTAAAAAAAATACTACCAATCTCGGGGGGGGGGCTTTTTACAGTGCTTGATCCCCCCTTTATCAGTGATTTCCCCCACCTCCAACACCCGCACACACTGCCTACACCCTTTATCAGTGCTAGCCCCTCTAAATCACCCTTGCGCGCACGCCCCTGCCTCCACCCAGATTTGATCTTGAGACCTCCCCCCTGTGCACCTAAAGCCTTTTCCACTCCCCTATATTGATTTTTTCTCTTGTTTATGATATATATATTTATTTATAAATATATTTAGTTATATTTATTCGTATAGTAATATATATTTATATTAATATATATAGTTATATTAATATTTATATTTATAATTATATTAATATATATATTTATAGTTATATTAATATATATATATATAGTTATATTAATATATATATAGTTATATTAATATATAGTTATATAAATCTTCATATATTGGTATTTAAAAAAAATGGATATTAGTTATTATTTAGATAAAGCTAATATATTTTATATGAAAATATCATTAATTATTTATTAAAAAAAATGAAATCTTTAGGTGTGAATATATAAAAAATATGTACATATAGTTATATATTTCATTATAAATAGTAGTGAATTATAAAAAACGATAAAATTTCAAAGACATAATATCAATATGAATGTAATTCCTTGGAATAAATTCAGTCCCCACCAAAAAAAGCCAACAATACCCCCTTAAACGAGGCTGAAAATCCACAAAATGTTAAAAAATCGGGGTACACCGACTAAAAACTCAGTTTTGGAGGCCTTCTAGTCCATTTTGGCCTCTAACAAACCTTGACCAGATGACCCTTGGTTATAGCGACGTAGATCTCATCACAAGCTTCGATTATATATGTGGTAGAGCTCAAACGGACACCCGGATCAAAAGTTATGGTCGTTTGAAGTTCGAGTTGCGTTTTCAACATATTTTGGATCTTTTTTTTATTTTTTTTATTTTATTAGTCTTCAAATTGTTATTAAATGACTATTACTCCATAATAATTTTCAAATTATTAATTAAAAATATTTTTTAAATTTTTTTATAATCCATTTTCACTAAATATCATATATATTAAGTATATTAAGTGTAAATGTATATTTATACTTATCTAAAATATATTTAAAATTTATATATTATATTTATATCAATATAACTATATTGATATATTTATATATTAATATATTATTTTTAATTTTTTTTTTGAAGTAAAACCCTTTATCAGTGCTTTTTTTAGCATTGATAAAGGTACCCCCCCCCCTTTATAAGCGCTTTTTCGTTAGCGCTGATAAAGGGGTGGCACTGGCCTTGCCCAGTTTTGTGGTAGTGATGTCCTCAAGAGTCTGATTAGTACACTCTGTTTGACCAGATTTCTATGGATGGAAAATAGTGTTAAGGAATAACTGAGAGAAAAAAATCATTTTGGAGACCTCTCCACACCCTGGAGAGGATCGCGATTAGAGATAAACATCCTTGGGACTCTATGGAGTCTCACCACCTCCTCCAGGTATTGCCTTGACAAAAACTCCACTACAAATACATGATCACTATAAAGTGGGTTGATTTCATCAAATGGTACACTATAATAGATATAACATAAAAGAATATTTTATTTCAAGGTAAACTAGTGTGAACTCCATTGATATTTTCTCCCACTTCCATTGAGTAACATCTAATTTCTAGAGAAAACCACCAGGAACATAGTGCTTGGACTTTACATTCTAGTAGACTAAACATCAAGACACAAACTATGAAATTGAACACTTCAAACCAAGTCACAAAAACAAACCTCTTAGACCTCAATACATATTTTTCATGCCAAGATGTACTATCAAGGATGAGATATGGAACTCATATAGAACCACCTCACACATCTCCAAATGGATGAAAATTATCCTTTGGAATAATACTGGGTGTTTTCGTCCTCAGAACAACTATCATGGGCATCATCGAAGACAACTCAGCTTCTCTAGACCTCCACCTAATAATCCCTCATAAGGGACTCCTCCACTTGTTACAAAAAATATGACTACACTATCATCATAAAAAATAAAACCTCTACCACCAACCTCTCCCATGTCAAGATGCATCAATGAGAGCTCTTCCATTACTCTCTAGAAATCTCTATATTAATGCATAACATCACTATGTGACTTCCCACTCAGTGAATTAGCTACAAAATTACCATTTATTGATTTTTATAAAATTTAAAAGTTATAATCTTGAAATAATTTCATCTTCCAACATTATCACAAGTTCAGGTTAGGCTGGGAGAAGATGTGCCTCCGAATCTTGTGATCAATAAAAACCAAAAAACACCTTCTAATGAGGTAATGTCTTCATAACTTTAAGGTAAACATGATTATTCTAAATCAAGATCCTGGGTGGCATAGTTACACTTTTGGGGATGTAACTGCCAAGATCCATAAGAAAAAAATAATCTATGATACATCAGAACAAAACCCATACCAAGATGTGAAAAATTATAGAAAACCTTGAACTGAACTCCCTCTTCTGACAAATGAAGAACTAGAGTACCAACCAACTTCTCCTTCAGGTAATCGAAACTTATTTAACATTGATCAATCCATCAGAACACCTGATCATTTCTATTCAAGGATATTATAGGAGTCATAACGTAAGTTAAATCTTCTATGAAACTATTATAATAGCCTTCAATACCAAGGAAACTATGCACCTTTGTAACTACCTTGGGGGATGCCCAAGAAACAACTACCCCAATCTTCAAATGATCCATAGTTACACCACATTGGGATATGGAGTTCCCCAAGAAAAAAAATTCATGATCCCAGAACTCACACTTAGAAATCTTCCCAAATAGTTATTAATGATGAAGAACTCCAAAAATGGCATGTAAATTCTCTGGATGCTCCTCCTCTTACGCAGAGTACACAAGGATATTGTCCATAAAAACCACCATAAACTGATCCATAAACTCTCTAAACACTGCTTTCATCAATTACAAAAATAGTGCTAGATAATTCTTTATAGAAATTCAAAACAATTGGGTAGGGCTAAGCCCACATAAAAATGAGTGGAATTATCAAGCATGCCCTACCCCACAATAGATGCAAGTAAGACCATATCCAACCTGTATTCATTATTTTTTTTAGAATTTTTTAAATTTGTAATAGGTCCACAAAATCCCACATGAATAATGAGTAAATTTATGGTTTCAAATCATGATAATGGGAATGTAAGGTTAAAAATATAAAAAAAATTAAAAAATTATTATGATTCCTATTCAAAATTCTATCAAATTATAAAATTTCCCATTATTAGCATAAAAAGTCAAAATTTTCAAAATCAAAGTTAAAAATATAAATTATAAATAAAATACTCAACAAAAAATGTAGAATAAGATAAATACATTTATCATTCTTCTCCAATATTACATGCAACCTTATCTTCTTTTATGTTTCCTCCAAATCCTATATCAAATCATAATTAAAAAAAATTAAAATCAAAGATAAAATATAAAATTTAGTAAAAAAATGCATTGATGTAAGTAATTTTGATAATAAAATTATGAAAATTTATCAATAAAAGTAATGTATCTTTATTAATTATTAAGAAGACATACATTTAAGAAATTAAAGGAGTTCTTGTACTATCCATATATATAGTTACAAAACTAGAATCTTTATCCAGGTCAAATTCTTTCTTTTCATCATCTAATCCTATAAGAAAATAAAAATGAATATAATTATTATTATATATATATATAATATGATAAAATATAGTAATGATAAAATTAATAAAAGTTTTATGACCATGAATCCAACTTTGAGCATAAATTAATGCTTTTTTGTAAAATATGACTCCTATATTTATTCAACACCCTCTATCTAATGCTAAAGGATGACTCTAAGGACACTCTGGTAATGGGAATGATTTAAAAATAAAATTCCATGAGTGATAAAATAAGAAATATTTTTATTTTATCCTTCCCCCAATCAAGCATATTTAGATTTCTATAAATTGATATTTCAACCAAGAACATCTCCAAATAAATTTCCAATTGAGATTTTGCATCATTTGGGATAACTATTTAATTTTTTAGATAAATGCACATCTATATATATATATATATATATAATTTTAAATAAATAAATAATGATTTAAATAATAATAAATTAAACTTACATCAATGATATCATCATTTTCCCTTGTAGAAGAATTCAGAGAAGATGAATCCATTTTATTAGTTCCCATTGATGAAACACAAGGGAAATCCTTTTCATACTATTTATAAATATGATATAGCTTTCATTTCACCAAAAAAAATATTTTCTTGGTAATGATATGAATCAATAATTTGATAACTAAATTATAACATTTTCAACATGATTCAGGGAACAAAAGTAGCCACCATTGCAAGTAGAAAGCCATAATGACACTAATATTTATCAAATTTGGTATTTATATTGTAAGAAATTTTTCTAATCATATCATCATCATTATTTACATTATTCAATAAAAACCACTCGATTTTTTAAACATTCCCAAAGTATAAATTTTAAGTAGGGTATGGGGATCCTGGAATCAAATTTTTCATATCATAAAAGGGCCTCAAAAAAATAAAAATCAACTCACCTATTTTCTATTCTTCTTTTGAAGGAAAATTATTATAATTTGGATCATAAATATTCAAATTATTGAAAAAATTCTTATAATTCAATGCACTTTCAAGTATTTTATATGTGTAATGTCACTTGGTGGGCATATCTAATCATAAAATCACACTAGTATAAACTAAAACACTTTTCAAAAAATATTGAAAGCATGTCATTATACCCTTATAACCTTTAACATAATAAATTATTTCTCTAATTTTTTGGCATATAGAAACAATAACCTTCAAACTTTCTTGGAAAATAATATTTAAAACATGGTCACAACATTAAACATGAAAAAATTAACCCATGAAAAGAAAATTATTTTAAAAATTCAATTAATATCTCAAATTTTATTGAATGGTATCATTAGAAGAATCATTACCAATGATAAGATAGAAAATTATAATTCATATATCCCAATCAACAAATATTTATTTTAATTTTTTTTCCAACTCAAAACCAAAATTTTGAGGTCGTATATCAATAAAATAAATAATTATTCTTTTTAACTACCACTCCAAATCAATATAATGTGAAATCAAAAAAAGATACATCTTACTAGTACAATCCATCCACAAACCAGGAGTATGGAATATTCTTCTACTAATGTTTGAAAAAATATCTTCTATTTTTTTATGTTGATCATACACTTCCATCACATCAGAACTTATAGTGCTTCTAGAAAAAAAAACTTTACTTCTAGATTCAAGTAATTGAAGATTGATATAACTCCTTAATATTAAATAAATTTAAATGGGAGGTCATGTATTATAATGGTTATTGATATATTTTCATGAAACACCTTTGAATCAAACTTTTTCTTTCATAAATTTCATAATGGTCCAATATCATTGAAGGAACATTATAATCTTTTATACTTTGATTCTATTGAATTTTTCAATATGTTTAGGAAATTTGGTGTTCCTATCTTAGTCTATCTCCTACCAATAATAATTCATATACTTTACACCTAACCTTGGTTTTTTCATTAATTATTCCCATTTTCCCAAAATAATACCAAATATTATATATAGTCTGTTTTTATCTTTTTTGCTTCAACTTGAACGTCATCGTTTTTATTTTCATCTTTATACATGCCTTGATTTTATTGGAAAGTGCTATCCACATCATATATCATAGATTTATTGTCATTAATTTGAGTAATTTCTTCAAGTCAATCGTTATTTTCATATTGATACATGTTTAAGACAACTAAAAATAACAAAATTCTACATCTATTTTAGACACATAATTTATATAGAGTTTTTTTAATATAATTATTGGTGATTTAAAACAAAAAACACATTAAACATTAAAATAATTATATTTTTACAATAAAAATGTTAATCACTAAAATTAATAAGTTATAATTCAAATACAAATAAATAAATGATAAAATTTGATAATATAATAAAAATATTATAAATTAAAAAATGAAAAAATGAATGGTATCTATTTTAATGAAATTATGAAAAAAATCATAATTTCAAAAAAAATTAATTAATTTAAATAATTATCTAATTTTATTATGAAAAATATAATATTTTGATGAAACATGATGAAAAAATATTTTTTAGAAAAATGGATAACATATAATTATTTGTTTTAGATAATCACATTAGATGAATTTAAATTTATTAATTATTCAAAATTTAATTAACTAATTTGAAATCATGTTTCAAATATAATGTGATTTTTAATATAAATAATTATAAATAGAATATAATTGTTAATAATTTGAATAATATTATTTATCTAATTTAAAATAAGGAATTATTTTGATAATATGATGAACTTATAATTATTAAATCTTTTAGCATGATAAAATTAATGAGATTAAATAACTATTTTTTATGGTTTCATAATATGTTTTCTTATAATTATATAAATTTATTATCTAATGAATTTCAACAAATAATTATTACCATAATAAATTTAAGACTTAATAACCATATAAATCAAAAATTAATATAGATATGTAATAAAAATAATTATATTTTAAATTAAAAATAATGTTATGAAATTCAAATATTGAATGATATGATAATTTCTTTAAAAAAACTTAAATGAAAATTTTTATGAGATACAAAATAAAAATATTTAAAAATATTAAAGTTAAAATAAAAAATAAAAAAAATGAAATAAAAAACCAAAATATTACAAATTTAAAAAAAAATATTGGAAGACGAGAAAGGGAGAGAGCGGTCGACAATGGTGATAGAATTAAAGGAGGTGGGGTGGAGGATGATGACGTGAAGTGGGGCTGGTTGGGTGGACAACATTGGAAGGGTGGTAATAGGCGGAATGGAGGTCGAGATGAGGGAGGACTTGAATGGTGTTGGTGGTAAGGGTAGTAATGATGGATGTCAGGCTTATAAGGAGGAGGGGATTTTGGGAGACAAAGTGAAGTACAATGGAGGGAGATGATCTAGAAGGAAGCGAGGTTAGTGGAAGATGTCATCATTGGTGAGGATGGAAGTAAGTTGGTGATGGGGAGGTAGGTTCGTGGATGGGGAAAATATAAGCACATTGAAAGGAGATGGGCTGGAATGAGGTGGGGTTGGTGGGTGATGTTAGTGTTAGTGAGGATGGAAGTAGGTGGGGGTGGGGGATGTCATGGATGGAATCGGGGAGGGGGATGACGACATGGTACGGTACAGATATGGAAGGAAGCAGGGGATAGTGGACGTTGTGGATGACAATGGGGAGGGGGTGATGAAATGGAACACGTGACATCAATGAGGATAGAAGTAGGTAGGGGTAGGGGATGACAATGTTGACCACAAAATGTTAGTGAGGGATACTCTGTATGGATGAGGGAGGAAGTTTTGGGTGGATACAGGACAAGCATACAAGGGAGTGAAGTTAAAAGACTCAAAGATGCCTACCTAGTTGAATTAAATTAGAACAAAGAAGATTTTGGGAATCGAAGGAGTCAATTCATGCATAGGATTGAGAGGTCGATGGTTCACACATATGGGGTGCAACATTTTAAGTTTCACATGACCGTTGGATCCTAATATTTTTTAAAAAATAAAATGGCATGTGCACCAACCCGTATCTGTGTGAGTAAACCCATATGGTTCCACTTCCCATGTGGGCTATCTATATAAACCCATTTTAGATGTGGATTTTTTTTAATAAACCCACCCCACTTAAAACCCACCCCAATCCTTCCCCAATACCTCTTATCCCATGAACCCACAACCTATTTTACACTGCTAGTTTTTCACACTGAACGAAATCACAATGAACTCATAATTCCCATAACAAAATTGAAAAGTGATCTTTGGAATATCCGCATCTATTACCCACATATATTGATATCTTGGCCACATATTGATCTTTGATAACCAACTAGATCCTTTTAACTATTGAAATAAATTATCAATACATGGGAAAGGATAGTAGTTCTTCATTGTATCCTAGTTCAACAAATGATAATTAATATAGTGATGTAGACTGACATCGACCTTCTTCAAAAATATAATTGGAGTACCATAAGGTGACACACTTGGCCAAACAAAACCTCACTACAAAAGGTCATTGATTTTTACCCATAGATCTCTCAACTCAGAAGGTTCCATCCTATATGGAGACATCAAGATTGAAAAAGTTCCCATATATAGCTCAATTCTAAACTCATTCACCCATAGAGGGGGAAACACTACAAACTCTTCATGAAATACATCAGGTTACTCTTCCACAACTATAGGAAACACCGTCATATGAACCTTTGATGAACACAATATCATCTCATCCATTAAGGAAGTGAAGTATGGAACAAACCTCTAACACAAATGAGGGAATCACTCACCAATGAATATTGTAGGATATCCATCAGCATTATAGAACAAAATCTACTTCATGAATCTATTGGATCGGGTTATACCAAATAAACACAAGAGGGGGGTGAATTGTGTGTATTATAATTTCTTCATGAGATCGTGATATGTCCTTTTAACTTTATCAGAATGATTAACCAGCAGAAAATAAATAGAAAAGGATGCACAATGTATAGTGGTTAGGGGAACAGAAGGCCCCTAGTTCACTCCACCAATGCTCTACTCCATGAGCTTGGTGGTTTTCACTATCTGGTCCACTTATCAACAGACCATTCCACAACTAAGCGCAGGCAGTTGAAATCTTTAAAACTTCAAGGAAAAACAGAACCTTCTAGTTCATACACAGAACCGTACACACATCTTAGTATGAGAATTTGGTCACCCAAAGTAAAAGAATATTTGTTCTTTGAAATGATTTCCAATTTTTCTTCACAATTGCAATATCATGCAATTGATAGTCGATGGATCATCATCTTCAGAAAGAATGATCTTCAGATAGAAGAGTTCTGAGTCAATCCGGTTGCAATAGATATTGAAATATAATCTGTAACTTTAACAATGGTTGATTCACAAAACATATTCGATGTAGAATTGGTGAATATTTAATTGTGTTTCTTCTTCTTTAGAAAAAAGAGTTTGATAGATCATGGTCGCAGCAGATCTGTAAATCTCGAAAGTCTCTGTAAACTGTAGTGGTGAAAAACTCAAGAATCTATTATTCTCATCTCTTTCACAATGATCTATATCATATCTACTTTAATTCAAAATAGCAAAGATATATATAATAAAGACAATCATTTTCCTTTCAAATTTAGATCCACAAAAATAGACTATAGAATTGCGATATTAAAATATTTGAATAACAGAGCAGTCTAAATCCCCTTAAAATTTGTCATGGAAAGCTCCTCTTAAATCAATCATTTGAATCATAAATAAATAGCTTTGAATCAGTCAAATACGTGATTTAGATTTGGGCTTTTAATCTGGCTTGAAATCAGCCTGATAATCCGCATAAAGACCGTTACTCGATAAAGTCATGTTTGAATCTCCAACGCCAAACATTGGGTTGAACTGCATAGCATGCATTCTCTGAACGTAAGGTTCACAACATAAGGTTGATCTCAAACGTAAGGTTGATTACAAATGTAAGGTTGATCATCCATAATTTTCTCTTCAACTTTCAAACATACAGTATGTAATCTATACTTTTATCAGCTTCTAAATGAAAGTTAAATGATCCAACGTAAGGTTGTTTACAAAAGTAAGGTTGATGAACCATACTTTTGAGAAACAAACATGACATTCCATACTAACATAGGATTTTTTTCTATACTTTTTTGATATTCCAAACGTAAGGTTCCTTCCAAATGCAGGGTTCTTCTTCCATACTTTTCTAATAACATATGGTTGCTTAACCATACTTTTATAATAACGTAAGTGACAGTTCTCATCCTTATTCTATGCTCCTCATTGTATGGTATGAATAGTGTTTCCAGAACACGCTAAAAGTGATTTTCGAACACGTAGAGTATGAACAGTGTTTCTAGAACATGCTAAAGTGATTTCCAAACACGTTGTCAAATATTTCACATGGATTAAAATGATTAAATATTATTTCAAAATAGAGAAATACATAATATTAATTTCTTGAAATATACTCAAATAAAATCATTATAATTACAAATAAGGTTATTTTTGAACACCAAAATCATCATAAAAAGATAGAGTATTTTTGAAAACAACACTTTCTCAACAATCTCCTCTTTTTTGATGATCACAAAACCCATGAAATAACCAATAAAATTATCTTACAAAATTAATTGAATATAATTTATAATTTTTCAAAGATAAAAATATTATTTTATTTTAACAAAATTATTTTCTATTTTTTAAATTTTCTTCCTCTTTATAAAATAAAATAATATCTCTGCCTTTATAAATAAAGAATTTTGTGTTTATCCAAAAAAAATTCCCAAAAAAAATTTATGTTTATCCATATTTCAATCCCTTTTTTGATATCAAAAAGAATGATAGAAGAATAAATATAATGCATGTTAATGTAGTACTAAACTTAAGTAAATTCTATGATAAACTAGTTATCAATATTTGAATCTGGATTACTGGCATTCTAATATGGACAATATAGAAAAACAAAGTAATTAGACATAAACATGGGATTCAAATATATGTTATTGAAAATATAATTAAAAGTATAGTAATGACAATAAGAATCAATGTTGGGATAAAAAGGTTTTAGGAATAGGTTTCAGTTCCTCTGAATGATTTCCTTGAGCTCTGACATATGTAGTCTCAACCTTCTCATCAGTCCATCACCTAAATGGACTATGAGATCTCTTCCTTCCTAAGTCAGATGGATGTCTTCAATTAAATTGACTCTGAAAAACTCATGTAACCTATCTTCATTTTCCATAAAAAGAGTTAACTTATTAGTGAACTAATTCAGAAAAACTCTAATTCTAGGTTCATTCAAAGTCAACTGGTCAATAAGAAACTTCTGATTGTCCAACAACACCGATAAAGGAGCACTATTGCATTGAAGGTCCTACAGACTGTCATTCATATTGCTCATAGCTACTGTAATGGCTTGAAATCTTCTGATCAGATCAGGTGAAGTACCTGATGTACTAGCTTCACTATGTCTGACAGCTATGAATTGTTGCTCTATGAAAGATTTAAACTCTAGTAAATTTGACTTCATCACCATTTCAGATTTGATATATGAAACTTCAGCCAACATTTCTTTCTTGAATTTTTTGACTTATTGCTTAGAAATAGAACTGGCTTGCAATATTTGAAATTTCAAATGTTCCTTTTCTAATTCTCTTCTTAAAGAAGAATTTTAGGCTTGAACTTTATTAAATTTTTGAATTAACTCCTCCACATTATTATTATCAGAATCGGAGGAACCTTTTGCTTGATTCTCAATCTGAGCTTCCACTGGATTTATCAGTGCTAGAGGTAGGGATTCAGTATCTGACTTCTCTTCATCATTCCTCTATATTGGATTCCCCATTGATTTTTCCTTCGAATTGTTTCCTGGCTCATCCACAGAAAAATCATCACCAATAATTTTAGTTTGAATTTCAGAAAGATTCTCAGCTTGATTCATATTCACAGGTTTATGCTCATCTTGGGCATCCTCTTTATGGATTTCTTCCAAGGCTGGATCCTCTAAAATTGGTTCCTCTTGGGCTAATTCCTCTAGAATAATCTCAATAGGCTGTACATTTTCAGATCTAGACACTTCAACTTATCTTGGTTTTTCAACAGTTGGATGAAAAATTTCTTTTTCTTCTTGAGGAGTCACCTCAATCGGAGAAATTGTGGGTTGATCAACTTGATGTATTGCATATTCTCTTAGAAATCTATAGCTTAGAAGAGGTTCAGTTGTTCCAACATTTTCTTAAACAGGTTCCTTATCAACTTGATCTACTCTTTGCCTTCTCCTCTGAATTCCTTCTTGACTTTCCTCATTAGCAGGTGTATTAACTATCTCAAACCATATCCTGCTTGATACTAAACTAGTTCTAGATTCAGTTACTCCTTCCTTTGATTTTTTAGGTATTTCCTGAGCACTCTCTTGTTCTTCTTCTTCTCCAAAAATCATGAGTTTTCCTTTTATTGTTCTAAAAAAGAAACCAATATTTCTCAGTGTTCTAGCATTAAAGATGTTGCTATGGTGGCATCTCACTCAGGAATCAACCAGCCTTATCATATCTTTCTTAAATAAAATCTTTGAAATGAACCTTCCAAAGGGATAGAAGTTCATCCTCGCTTCTGGTTGGTAGCAGTAATGGAGATATATCACCATATATCTTGGAAAATTAAATTTAATATCACTCATAAATAGAAACATTATGTACATATCAGGGTACAATATTTTCTCCATCTCTGACATTATGGGTGCAATACCTGTTTGCACAAATTTACTAAAATATTCTGGTCAGGCTCTAGATATTTCACTAACATATTCATTATGTTTGTAGAGACAATAAGAAAAGACATAATGTCCTCAGACTTATGGAAATTATCACTAATATTAATTAAATCAAAATGGAAAACTCCCTCATGAGGGCAGTTAATAATTTTGGATATCTCCACAGATGAAATCGAAAAATCTCTATCCTCGATCTTAGCTATTATTTAATCTTCATCTTCTCCCAGTTTAAAATGAACTGATTTAAAAAAGTGACGAAGTTATACCTCATATAGAAACTCTTTATAGTCTCCATTGAAGGTTTTCTTGAGTTTCTGAAATTCTAGGGCCTGCCTCAGCATCAGATCTTTCTGGTACAACCATTCCAGATCGATCACTTTTCCTTGAAAAATCTTTCATCTTGCCGAGCGTTGTCTCTTGGCATTGTTGGTTTCTAGCTCATCAGTCATTTTGGTTTTGATCATTGATGTCAAAAAATTTTAAAGGTTAAAAAATATAGGGTTTCAAAGGTTTAGTTGCAGGTAGATAAGAGAAGTAGAAGTTCTCAGGGTTTTGAAGGGTTTTGAGAAAATTAACAGTTTTGGAATTAGAAGTGGTTTGTGACATCCTTGATTTCTGTGTCATTATACACATATTAATTATTACATTATTTAAAAGTAAAAACTTACGTGGAAAAATTTTAAAGCAGAACTGATGAAATTTTTAAATTAATAAAGACAAGTAATAATAAAAATAGATAAAATAAGAATTAAAATAAATAATTAAAAATTAAAAAAAATCATTTAAAAATAAATAAACCTCTCTCCCCTTAATAAAATAAAACCTTGCAGTGGGGAGTGGTTTAGTAAAAATATCATATAATTTAATTTCAGTGCTTACAAATTCTAAGAATATTTTTTTTGGAACATGATCTCTTAGAAAGTGATGTCTGGTATCAATATTCTTAGTTATAGAATAATTAATAGGGTTTTTCGAAATATTTATAGCACGTTTATTATCACATAAAATAGGTGTATTATTAAAATTTATTCCAAAATCCATAAGAGTGTTTTTCCACCTCAAAACTTGTGCACAGCAACTGCCAGCAGATACATATTTTGTTTCAGCTGTTGACAGAGCAACTGAGTGTTGTTTCTTACTAGACCATGACACTAAGGATTTTCCTAAAAAGTGACAAGTCTCTGAGGTTATTTTTCTATCTAATATAAAACTTCCAAAGTCTGTATATGAATAAGAAATTAAATTAAAATCAAAAGTTTTTGGATAGAGAATAGATTGAAAAATAGTTCCTTTTAAATATCTAAAGATTCTTTTGATATCACTTAAGTGAGATTATTTAGGATCAGATTGAAATCTATCATAAAGACATATTGAATACATTATATCTGGTCTGATAGTAGTAAGATATAATAAACTACCAATCATACCTATATATAACTTTTTGTCAACTGATTTCCCAGTTTCATCTAAATCAAGTTTTATATTAGTACACAAAGGAGTTGAATATATCTTGTTGTTTTCAAGTCCAAATTTCTTTATCAAATTGATAATGTATCTTCATTGATTTAAAACATTTTCAAAATCTTTTTGATAAATTTGAAGTCCTAAAAAGAAATTTAATTCTCCCATAATACTCGTTTCAAATTCTTTTTTGCATTAAATTGGAAAACTCATGACAAAGTTTTTTGTTTGTTGAACCAAAAATTACATCATCAAAATAAATTTGAACCAATAAAATATTAGAGTTGACAGTTTTCTTAAACAATGTAGGATCTTTCATACCAACAATAAAATAATTTTTTAAAAGAAAAGAACTTAATCCTTCATATCAAGCTATAGCTTCTTATTTAAGTCCATAAAGAGATTTAGTAAGTTTAAAAATAGAATCTGGTTTTTGTGAATTTTCAAAACCAGGAGGTTGCTCAACAAAAAATTTCTCCAATAAGTAACCATTTAAAAAGTTAGACTTAACATCCATCTGAAATAATTTAAAGTTCATATGAGATGCATAGGATAAAAGGATCTTAATGGATTCTAGTCTAGATATAGGTGCAAAGGTCTCATCATAATCTATACCTTCTTCCTGATTATAACCTTTAGCTACTAATCTTTATTTATTTATAGTTATTATTCCTTGATCATCTTGTTTATTTCTAAAAACCCATTTGGTTCCTATAACTGGATAGTTCTGAGGTCTTTCAACTAATTTCCAAACTTCATTTATCTTGAATTGGTTTAGTTCTTCTTTCATTACTATAATCTAACTTTCATAAACCAAGGCTTCTTCTAATGTCTTAGGTTCTAATTGGGATAGAAAGGAAGAGAATTAAAAAATATTTACTACATTTATTCTAGTTTTTATTCTACTGTATAGGTCTCCTATAATAGTTTCTAAAGGTTGATTCTTTAGGGTTCTAGATTGTCTAGGTAGTACACTGTTAGGTTCTTCAATGTCATGTTCTTCTGAACTGGACAGAATTTCATTTAAATATTTTTCAAAATCATATTTTAAGTTCTCAAGTCTCATGTTATCACTAGAGTCAGATTCATCAATTTGGTCTTTCATTTTCTCAGAGGGATCATATTCATCAAATTTCACATGAACTGATTCTTCAACAATCCTTGACTTTTTATTAAAAACTCTATAAGCTTTGGAAATAGCAGAATATCCTAATAAAATGTCTTCATCATATTTTGGATCAAACTTACCAAGATTTTATTTTGTGTTTGAGGTGTAAACCTTGCATCCAAAAACTTTAAAGTAATTTACTTTAGGTTTTATTTTATTCCAGAGTTCATAAGGTGACTATTTTAAAAAATTTCTGATTAAAACACTATTCATTATATAACAGGTTGTGTTTATAGCTTCTACCCAGAAATAGGTAAGAAGGTTGTATTCATTTAGCGTAGTCTTAGCCATTTCTTGAATAATCATATTTCTTCTTTCAACAATTCCATTTTGTTGAGGTGTTCTTAGTGCAAAAAATATGTTTTTAATACCCATATTTGATCAGAAGGAATTAAATTATAGATTCTCAAATTCTCCACCCTGATCACTTCTTAATGAAATTATTTTAGAATCTTTTTCATTTTTAACAGCTTTGAAAAAACTTTTAAATATAGTAAAAACTTCATTTTTATATTTTAGAAAAAAATACAAGTAAATCTAGAATAGTATCAACTAAAACAAATACATATAATTTACCATCCAATCTCACTATTCTTAAAGGTCCAAACAAAACCATATGGATAATTTATAGAGGTTTAGATGTAACAATTTTGTTAACAGATTTAAAGGATTATTTTTTGCTGCTTGCTAAGTTGACATGCATTAGAGAATATATCACTTTCAAATTTGAGACTAGGAAAATCAGAAACTAATTATTTCTTAGATAAATTTTTTAAATAATATATATTGCAATGTCCAAGTATTCTATGCCATATCCAAGATTCAATTATCTTAGCAGTTATGCATTTTACTTTTTTTACACAAGGAATTTAAGTCTATGGTGTAAACATTATCAGTTCTGGGTTCTCTAAATTTATGCAATTTATCTTTAAAAATATAACAACAATTATTAGAAAAATAAAAAAAAATAACCATCATCACAGAGTTGAGATATACTTATCAGGTTGTGTTTCAATACTTGTACATAAAGTACTTTATTGATTGTGACTGCTTCTGGATCTCCAAATGTTCCAATGCTAATAATCTTACCTTTGGAATTGTCACCAAATGTGACTAGACCACCATCCTTTTGAGTTAGTGTTCTGAAATTTGATGAGTTTCCACTCATATTTCTGGAGAATCCAATGTCCATATACTATATTTCAGTTTGGATTCTATGACCTGCTTCCTGCAATGGCATTTAGAAAAGGATTTTTTTGGTACCCATATTCTATTGGGTCCAGTAATGTTAGCTAGTAGAGACCTGGGAATCTAGACTTTCTTTGTTTTTCTATAATCAATAGAATCATATAAACTACCTTCAACAAAGTCTCTCTTAATCCCACTTATTTTTGGTTACATAAAAAACTGTTTTTAGATATGTGACCTTTTTTTCTATAGTAGTTACAAATTTTACCTTTTATACTTGGGACAAAATAGTTCTTATACAGTTTAGGTTTCTCACCTTTACTACATATTCCATATCTTTCCTTTTTAATCACATTCTTTCCAAGTATTTCATTTAGTGTATTTTCTCATTTTGTAAAAATAAGAGCTGCAATTTTGTATGTTTCTACTTCTATTTGCAGTGTTTTTATTTTAGTTTCATTATTTTTACAATTTGTGTTTGATGAGTTATATTTTTCAATTAAATCTTGACGTTGTTTTAGCAGAGTGTCTCTTTATCCTAAAATAGCAGTATGAATATTTTTCAATGATTTATGTTTCTTAAATAAGGAATCATATTTATCTTCCAGCATATTACAATAGGCTACAAGTTTATTATTTGAATAGCTAGAACTAGAATCTGAATTAGATGAGTAATAATAATTTACCTCCTTAGCTTCTACCATAAAGCACATGTTTGCTTTTAGATTTGATTCTTCTTTTTCCGAGTAAGACTTTGATGAGCTGTTGGATTCTTCATAAACACTCCAGGTGTATTTCATTGCTCTTTTTTCTTTCTTCTCATAATCATTATTTTTAACAAATTTCTTATTCTTTTCTCCTTTTAATTGAGGAATGTCAGGTCTGATATGACCCATATTTTTGCATTCATAGAATCTGAATTTCTTTGGTTCTTTTTCATCATTTTTGAAGGATTTTCTGAATCCATTCTTCTTTTTGTAGAATTTTCTGAACTTTCTGGCTAGCTAAGCTAGTTACACGGCTAAATTTGATGAATCATAATTTTATGATTTCACTTTTATTTCATTCTTCATTTTTTTTGTTCTTCCTTTGTGATGTTACTTTCAAGGCAGTATTTTCTCTCTTGATCAATACTTTATGCTCATTTTCTTCATCTTCCATCTCATCTTCATACATCATAAGAGTTCCAATTAACTCTCTCATTGTAAGATTTTTTATTGGTGATGATTGCCTAATGGAAGCCGAAATTTCATTCCATCTTGGTGGTAGTAATCTTAGAACTTTTAGGGCCTGATCTACTTGTTTGATAGGATATCCCAAGGCGGTGGTGTTATTAAGAATTTTTATAAGCCTTCCATTCATATGGGTGATGCTTTATCCTTCAAGCATTCTAAATGTGTCGAATTTTAATTTAGCAGTGGCATACCTCATTTGTTTGACATTGTCAGTTCCGTTATAAGAAACTGCAATCATCTTCCACATTTCATAAGTCGTAGGGCACTGAGATACTCTGTTTAATTCATCTGGTCCAAGACCACAGATGATGGCATTCATATATTTTGAGTTTCTTTCATACTCTGCTTCTTTATCAGCACTCCATGTTTCAGGTTTCTCTAGAATCACATAGGGAGTTAGAATTTTTTTAGTAGACTCTGTATCTAAGGTTATTTAAATAAATTATCATCCTTTATTTCCATCATCCATAATTATCACCGTTGAAGTAGGGAGCTCGAACCATTGGTATACCCTCTTATGTATTAGCCATTGTGCTTTGTATAATCCAAAAACTTTCAGCTTGTTATAGCTTTATCAAAAGAACCACCTATAATAATAATTGTTGGATTGGGTTATACCAAATATACACAAGAGGGGGTGAATTGTGTGTATTAAAATTTCTTCATGAGATTGTGATATGTCCTTTTAAATTTATCAGAATGATTAAGCAGCGGAAAATAAATAGCAAAGTATGCAAAATGTATAGTGGTTTAGGGAACAAAAGTCCCCTAGTCTAGTCCACTAATTCTCTAATTCACAAGCTTGGTGATTTTCACTATCTCGTCCTCTTATCAATAGACCGTTCCACAACTGAGTGCAGGTAGTTGACACCTTTACAACTTTAAGGAAAAAACATATCCTTCTGGTTCATACACAGAACCACACACACAACTTAGTATGAGAATCTAGTCACTAAAAGTAAAATAGTATTTGTTCTTTGAAATGCGTTCCAGATGTTCTTCACAATTGCAACAACACGCAATTGACAGTTGATGGATCGTCGTCTTCAAAAAGAATGATATTCATATAGAAGAGTTATGAGTCAATCCGGTTATAGTAGATCTTGAAATATAATTCAAAACATTAACAACATTCGATTCAAAAAATATATTCAATGTAGAATCGGTGAATCTTCAATCATGTTTCTTCTTCATTAGAAAATAGAGTTTTGATAAATCATGGTAGCAGCAGATCTGTAAACCTCAAATTTCTCTGTAAACTATAACAGTGAAAAGCTCAAGAATCTGTTCTTCTCATCTCTTTCACAATAATCTATATCATATCCACTATAATTCAAAATAACACAAATATATATAATAAATAAAATCATTTTCCTTTCAAATTTAGATCCACAAAAATCTCCTATTGAATCATGATATTCAAATATTTGAATAACAGAGCAGTCGTAACTCCCCTTAAAATTATCTAAGAAAAGCTCCTCTTAAATCGATCCTTTGAATCATAAATAAATAGCTTTGAATCAGTCAAATACGTTCTTTAGATTCGGGCTTTTAATCTGGCTTGAAATCAGCCTGATAATCCACATAAAGACCATTACTCGATAAAGTTGTGTTTGAATCTCTGACACCAAATGTATGGTTGAACTTCATAGCATACATTCTCTAAACATAAGGTTCAAAATGTAATGTTGATCTCAAATGTAAGGTTGATTACAAATCTAAGGTTGATCATCTATATTTTTCTCTTCAACTTTAAAATGTACGATATATAATCCATACTTTTATCAGCTTCTAAATGAAAGGTAAATGATCCAATGTAAGGTTGTTTACAAAAGTAAGGTTGATGAACCATACTTTTGAGAAACAAACATGATGTTCCATACTAATGTAGGATTCTTCTTCTATAATTTTCTGATATTCCAAAGGTAAGGTTCCTTCCAAATGTAGGGTTCTTCTTCCATACTTTTCTGATAACATATGGTTGCTTAACCATACTTTTCTGATAACGTAAGTAACAATTCTCATCCTTACACTACGTTTCTCAACGTAGGGTATGAATAGTGTTTACAGAACATGATAAACGTGATTTCCAAACACGTAGAGTATGAACAATGTTTCCAGAACATGCTAAAGTGATTTTTGTACACGTTGTCAAATATTTCACATGGATTAAAATGCTTAAATATTATTTCAAAATAGATAAATAAATAATATTAATTTCCTGAAATATACTCAAAGTAAAATCATTAAAATAACAAATAAGGGTATTTTTGAACCTCAAAATCATCATAAAAAGATAGAGTATTGTTGAAAACAACACTTGATCAATAGAATCAACCCATGATAGTATGAACTAAATGCATCTAGTCGATAGTGAGAATGATATCATATGATTGTATCTGTAAAAATAGGAAGTCTCCCGAAGAGCTATATTTCCCTAGCACTAGCTCATAGTCTCAACAAATTTAATATAGATAAGCTCAACTTCCGATTAGTGTATTCAATTCCAAGGGAACTAGAAGCCTCTCCACCTCAAGTCCCAAATCATGGACTAGGGTAGTTGATATGAAAGAGTGTGTATATTTTGAATCAAAAAAACACATGAACCTATGTAGAAAACAATTAAAATGTACCTTTAACAATGTATAGATCACCAAAAATTGTCAACTTTAGAGCATGAACCTGACCACGAACTTCTCCATGGACTCTCTAACCCTAATTATTACCACCTCCATGACCATGCTCTTATCTCTAATGATGAGGATCATCATAGGGTTATCCTATACCTACCCAATATCTTCTCTATTGATCCAAATATGGTTCACTTTGTTACTGTTTCCTTGTATAAAACTACCACGATGGTGAAACCTGAAGTGGAACACCTAATACACACTACCTGATCAGAAATTTCAGGCACTATCATTTTTGATAACCTCAAAATCCATAAGAAAAACATGTATATGATCCCTTGGAAGGGTTTTGGGGTACACTACCCCTAGATAAGAGAGATGATGAGGAATAAGACCTACCTCGGGCTATATGTAATCTCTTATATCAAGGAAATTTTTAAACCTAAACCACATCTCTTCTATGTGGGGAATCCTAAAAACTCTACTATTGTGAAAATCAAATACTAACTAGAATCCTCTCAATGACCTATACTCTATTCATCACCTTGAGATATGTCAACAGTATAAATAGGTTGACCTATAGTTTGATCTATGGATGCAAAGCCTCCTTGAAATGCCTTATCCTAGCATCCTCATATGGAAATAGGTTTAATTCATATTAGATAAGGGTCCATAAATGGATTATGATCTCTTGAATGTTGGAAATCCCCTGTTAAAGGGAAGGTAGCTCTTGGAGACCGGCCACCTTTTCAGTTGGAGAAAGAAAATCTACTCATAATGGGTCTCAAAACTTCTCTCATAATATTGATTTCTCCTCAAAATACCCAAGGAATGAGAACCACCACTACCTCATTGTTCCATATAGCATAATCACCATAAAGGAAACCTAGTACCCCCTTTATGTGTGGTTCAAATTGAAGGCTATATCCACCTCCTCCAACCAATCCTCTATTATGGAGTTAGAAATAGAGCCCTTATATTTTTAGACTCTGGAAATGAAACTCTTAGATTATCCTTCTACAATTTCCATCAGTGTCAACCTATACTTTGTTTAAATATTTTGGCACATCCTACTGAACATATTTAATGTGAACTGGAAGTGGATGTTGACTTATAGCCATACCTACAAAATAATAAACTATTAGAGCGTCTTAAAACTAGAATAAGGGATATTTAATATTTATTTAATTATTTAAGTTTCAACATAAGCCCAAGGTATAACCATTTAAAACATAGGTGAAAAGAAGTGTGATGTGTTATCATTTTATTGGTATCTACCTTGTAATAGGTATAACTTTGTTTAGTTATAATAGTAAACTTAAAGGTATTTGAATCATATCATAGGGGCCCCTAAATACCCATGACTCAATTGGTATCCCTTGTTTACATTTATTATTAAGCATAAATAATATTGTTTCCCTACCAACCCATATAGTCCTAACCTGTTCCTATATCTAAACTCCATATTATCCCTTAACCTAAACCTTTGATACCACTCTGTCATGACCCCATCCCCCCAATGGTACCCCTATTAGGATATCAATGATATAAAGGATATAATGATGCCCAAATCCCACCTCCAATAATCCATGGGTTTGCAAAAAGCACCGATGGTATATCATACACATGGATGGGAGGGATTACCTACTAAAAGAACATGAGGAAATAGAGATAAGATAAAAACACCCAAAAAACCTACTCAAGGTAAAATTATAATTTCCAAAATACATGCATATAATTTCATACGATTGAAACAACTGCAAAAAAGGTAACTACGGGTACCAAAAGATAACCTCAGCAGTGTCCACAAAATCCAAATAGCTTCTAAGAAACCCATGAGATATTAATGTCCATCCTGATCACCAACATACTTCTACTGACCTAAAAAAAGATTATATATATATATAGGGTTATCATAACATGTATACTCACTAGGATCCTCCATATATCCTCTCATGAAAAAAAGATAAAGAAATCATGTTAAATCCTAGTGAACAACAAGTGAAGCTAACTCATCACCTAAATAGGTATACTATATTCTCAGCCTCACCATGGTTATCTATCACTAAGTATTGTATACAATAGATCATAAAATATGATATCAAAATAAGGTACCCTTCTACCACTTCCCCATTGGTTTTTCTCTCTTCCCCAACATCGTATATCTTGGTTCATCTCTCTCCAAAGTAATTCAGCCTGAAGAAACCTGGGATAATGTATCATAACACGAATCTCATACATCACATCATCTCATCATCACGTAGCATGAACCTAGTGCATCACATAATCTCATCATCCCATTCCCTATCTCAAGATAGTAACCAAGTAGTTTTTGAGAGACACCATATCTCATATGTCATTTATTATACCTCAATCCATTGTATACCATAAATTTCATGCCTATAATAATCTATAGGATACTATAACTGGAGATGTGTGTGTGTGAAATAACCACAAGAAATTACATACCTCTACACACATATATGAGGAAATATAACCAGTGTGTATACCAGCACATAATACTACCAGGAGAAGAGAGCGGGGCCAGAGGGGGTAGTCATCCATTCATTCCCGGACAACCTAGATGTTAGGGAAAACACCTTCCTAGAGTCCACTAGGTGTCATTCACCCTACCAATATGGGCGGGGTAGCATATGAAATCAAAAAACATATAGGATATAATATATCTCACAACCAAATTATGGTCATTAATTTATTCTTAGGCTCAACTAAAGTTATCATGTCTTGTACATCCAGCTACCACTATTAAGGACTAGATATCCTATAAGTATACAAGCATTTAATAATATTTGTTTTATTTTATTATTTAATTTTAAAATTTCACTTTACATTAATTAAATAATTATCCATAAATTAATATTATTTTATTCAAAATTTATTAACCACCAAGTGAATTTCATGCCCTCCCAGAATAATCCAACCAATTCCATAGTTCCATAAGATTATCAACATTTTCATTCCATTAAAACACCAACCTCATGGGTTAAAACATTTATTAATCATTATCATTTTACAATTCCATGTATTATAGGAAACATCCTAAGAAACCATAAAATATATGAATAAACCAAGCATAACCAACTGCCTAAAGTAGTTGGGAAAGGAAGGAAGAAACAAGCAACTCGGTCATATGACCCTTAAGAATATTTATTAAAAATAAAGTATCCCAACTTTTAGCATAAAAATGGGAAAATCCAACTTTAACCTATTCCATAAATCTTGGTTCCATCCCCAATACCACCATGAAAATAACCATGCATCCTTCCCACCATCACTGGCATCAACTATTTCCACAAACCCTCACCTACCCACCCATATCTCACCTAACCACTAGTCATCCCAGACTCACATCATGTTTCATAGAAAAACTCATATCAGAGAAACACATATGGTTGTATGGAAACAAGAAACATAGTCAATAGGGAATCTAGATCCTAAAAACCAAGGCATATAGCCTTTACAAGAAAACAAGCATGATCAAACCAAAACATTTATCTTTATTAAATATAGGTTATTTTCCATATTAAATTAACTAATTAATTTATCACAGGTTATAACCATAGACAACCAAATAAATCAACTATTAAAAGATATAAATTATTTAAAATGATTTTAAACATAACTTCTTGTTTCAATAAACTTTAAGGAAGAATAATTATTTTGAAATGGATCTAAATTATTAACAAAAATAATTACCTACATAATGTTCTTTATAAAATTCCATTAATACATGGAAGAACAAATTAATTAAACATACATTAATCATTCATTTTATTTCCATCAAAAAATAAGAAGAATAGTTTATTTAAACACACGTACTTAATTCTTTAACCGACATCACTATCAAATTTACATTATTTAAACATTTTTATGATAGTAGTATTCTAAATAAAATCATAATAAAAATGGTAACATTTTAAACATAGATAGAACAATATCATGTAAAACAAGAGGCAAACTGTTATCACAGTGGAAACACATACGATAACTATAACCATAAACTATTTCTTTCTTTAATGTGTTTTATTATTTATTAAGGTTAATTCCACTATCATCGAAAATAATAAAACACTATAAATTTATGATTTCTCATAAAAAAATATAATCAAAAAAATCCCTACATCAAGGATTTTAACATTCTTAAACAAGAATAGAATAAGTAAATTCCTTATCTCCTCTCCCACAAGGAAACTGCATCCCTATAAGAACGTTTCACCACAATCATGAAAAAACATCAAATAACTCCATAAGAACAAATGATATAATGCTCCATATCATGGAAAGATAAAATAGGAGGAAAAAACTAATAAAATAAGAAATAATAAGAGAAATATGGAAAACTCACCTTAGATCACCATAAATCAAACACAGTAAGTCAGGGATCAATCCCTTTTTAAAGGGATTCAAAGAACCCTGAAGAATAACCTATATACACTTGGGGATGGGTAAGAATTATATTTTTTTCAAAAAAAATCAAGGGTGAAAGAGGCTTTATAGGAATTATACCAGATATACTTTCATGATGTGAATGGGTCATTCACATCATGAATTTCCTGAGATTAATACACACCAAAAAACATATAACTATATCCAAAAAAACCTAGGATCATTTTTCATCAAGAACTCCATGTTCACATTTTGAGTTTTTAGTGATAGATTCAATGAATCCAATACTTATCCATTCATGTTGTGAATTTACCATACACTTCATGAATCACACCTACAAACTTCTCTTAAGTAATGTGAAAATCCACTTCAAGCCACAAACTTCCCACTCACATCATGAAATATATTTCACATTATGAAATACTCCTACAAACATATTCTAGTTCTCAAACTCCACTGATACTTTTCTAGGCTTCCTCCAATATCCATGGACCTATAAAACATGAAAAGGAATCAGATATAAGGATTTGGGACTTTAAATAATGCATATGAAACCATAACCATGGAAGTGAGTTTAGAAGATAATGAGGAGTGAGTAACACTAACCATCCACTCGAGAAATGTTGAGTGTTGTATTTTTATCTTATTAAAACTACTTATGTATACCTAGAATGTTTTTTAAGGATATAAAATTTCCACCCTGATGGCTAGATGTTGAATTATTAAAAAAAATTAATTACCAAGCATATAACTCCTCTCTAAAAGATTTTTATAGGAGTGTGTTTCTTATAAAATCTTATTATCCTTCCTTTAATAAATTTTTTTTGATGTTAGGTATGGACTTTACATCTTGATAATGATAAATTACAAGTTTGGAAAATTACATCTAAAATTCCTCCCATGATCACTTATTAATAAAAGGATGGCTATAAAATCCCTTTGAAATAAAAATATAGGGTTATTTAGTACAAATGATTTAAGAAAAACTCAGAATTATTTATATTCTTATTATGATGAAAAATATGAGTTCACTAGTTAAAACTAGGATAGTGAGTATAGAACTGAATTTGAAATTAAATATAAATTAATTGAAGCCCCTAACTTTTAAGCAAGTAATAATTAAAATTTTGAGGATGCAATTTATTTTAAGGGGTAGAATGTAACAACCCAATATTTCACTATGTATTTTCCTTAAAAAATATTATTTTGATAGCTTGTTCTATATGAAACACTGAACTAAATTGAAACTATGGTATGTTAAAATAAAATTCCACCATTATAATATTTTTATTAAATTAGAAGTTATAAAAAAATATAACCATGTTACAAAATTTGTGAAGGAAATAAATAACATCGAGTAGCGAAAGTATCCCTTATGAAGCTCATTTATTTGAGCTTGGTAAGGAGGTTTCATTTTTATGGTTTCTCCAAGACCAATTCCAATCCAAAATCTTACAACTATGGTATGATAAAAATCATATGTGATAGAAATTAAATCTCATGGAAATTGCCATGAGATCTATGCTAATGGGATCACCACCCTCGACCGCCATAAGAGTAGGCCTTATGCTTAAATATTATGTGGATATATTAAGGGTATAAGTAACTATAAATTAGGATGATTTAATCAGATAATTATTAATTAAATAAGTAATTTATCACATGTATTTTACACACTTTTCATTTTGAATTTTAAATGGAAAGAATGTTTCTTTAATAATGAACTGATAACATTAACGCCATTATTTTATTCTTAAAAATGTTAATCAGAAAATGAATTTTATGTGCCTTATTAATAGAAAATATATATATTATATATTTTTTATATGAATAATATATATATAAAATATAATATAATAAAACTAATTTTATTAGTAATTTATCATAAATAAGAATAAAAATAGTTAATACCTTGAAAAGTTATTTTCCAATAAAAACAGTTTCTCATTATAATTTATGATTTTATTTAAAAGTTAAAATAAAAAATTTTAGAAAGAAAATGTGATAAAATGAAATAAATATTTGGACTAATAATTTCAATTTTATATTAATATTATTATTTTTTTATTTTTCTAAAATTTTTATTTTAAGGTGAATAGTTCAAAATACTATTTTTACAAATAACATGATGTTTATGATATTATTAGTATATAATTATGAATTGGAAATTCATGAAACCTTTTTATAAGAATTTTTTTTATTTTATAATTGATTTTAAACTTTTAAAAATGTTTTTTTTAATTTACAAGCCCATATTTTACATTTTAGAACTTAAGTTATATTTTTCAAAAAATTGTTTTTAATACATTATACATTTAGTATTTTAAAATTAATTTTTATCAATTTTAAAAAATTAGTATAATAAAATGGATTTAAAATTTTGAATCATTGGGTATGAATTATTTAATTGGAACAATTTATTTTCAAGTATAAAGGATAAATTACTTTGGTAAAAACTAGTTACATCAGTAAAAATCAAAAGGGATAAAAAAGGGTTTAAAAGGAAGAAAAGACCATAAAAATGTTTAAAACATGTTTGGGAATGGGTAGTTTAGGACTTGATTTATCTTATCCCTTAAACTATCCATTAAATATTAATTTTTGAGCTAATTTCCATGATATTTACTTCCAATTATTAATTTTTTTAGGTATTTATAAAAATTTCATCCCTTATCACTTATAAAACTGGCACTCCTCTCCTCACTTCCCATCACACCACAACAGACTTAGATCAGTAAAAAAATACTACCAAACCTCTCTAAAACAATTATATACACATTTAAGAGGTTATTTTATTCTAAAAGGATCATACCAGAAATGCTTAACCCCCTTTGCAAAGGATATAATCTAAGAAGTGGGGTATAAATTTTTAACCTCTCCTTTCTCATTTCTGTTTATTCATGTGCACTTATTCTTCCTAAAATTATATTACAGCATATTAAAATGATAAAATAAATATAATTAGTATATTTATATATTATTATAATTATGTTTTAATAATTTACCATCTTTCTCTCTTATATTAAGAAAAATAAAATTGTCATTCATGCATTGTGTGGAATACTGCCTCCATGATGCAACATATTTTGTTTTTATTCACCACCTTAAAAGGACTATTATAATAGAGAAATTAATATATAATTATAATATTTATGTCATAATTTATATTCATAAATGATAAACCATTTTAATCCTCTTCCCCATTCTATGTAAAATGAAATCACCATCTATGCATATGTGTAGACTACCACCTCCATGGAATGATTGATTTTATTTTTTATTCTCCTAATTGTCTTATATTTTTTATCTTGAGAATGGGTTTAATGGATAAATATTATTTTTATGAAATCTTTAATGTTCTTTAAATGAAAATTGGACAACCTATTAAAAATATGAGCAATAAAAAATTGTGGTAAATTCAACCATTCAAAAGAGCGTTCTAAGAGAAAAAAATGATTTCTTTATACTATGAAATAACATTATATAGGTTATATTCTTCTTAAAATTATTTTCAATTCTAATATATCACACTGTTAAACACTAAATAATATCTTTATTCTTTTCTTATGATGATATTGCAACTAAATCACTTCATAATCATCCATTAATTATGGTATGTTCTTATTTGGATTGGTTTAACCACCTACTTGAACAATGCTATAAATTCATATCATGGATGACCATGGGAATTTATTATCTGGTAATACATGATATAAATAATTAAATACTGAGTTTTTTTATTCTATAATGGTTATATAAAAATTTAACTCATTATTTAATAAATCACACATCATTCACTAAAAACATTGAAATGTGTTCATCGCCAAATTCATCTTTATGTATCATAACCAAAAGTCCCAAATAATGAAATTATAAAATTATAATTAATTATAAAAGATAAATTCACATACCATGTATGATATTTGAATGATGAAGTTTGGAATAATAATGAAGAACATAATTATCATTACAAACTAGTTCAAAATGATTATGATTACTTACACTTGATATCAAAAATAGATAATAACTTACTAATATATATATATATATAGATAATAATTATAAATTAAGTTTATAAAAGGTTATAAATATGAAAAAAAGAATCTTAAATGTATGATTAAGATAGTTAATTTTTTTATACATGATTTTAGAGTGCATTTATACTAAGAAGGAATTGAAGTAAGGGGGTCTTTTGTCTCAAATTTAATTTCTTAAGACTTATTTCTTAATATGAACCATGATACCTTTAATATGGTTTGATTTTTTCATAATTAATTTATTTTACCATTTTAATTTACTTTGAAGAGAAATTTCATTTATTTTCTTTAAATGTACTTTGATTCAAAATATACCAAAGCTAAAATGGGTTTTGATCAAAATGTTACTCCAACTGTATGGGTTTTGATTTTCAATATTATTTTTGAAATCAAGATTGTATTAGAGAGATAATCATTTTGGGTAATTTTTAATATTTATAAAAACCCTCACCATTTTCATTGGATATTCATGGGGTTTTACATGCCCCTTCCTGAATGGACTGAAGGCCTTAATTTTTTATTCATTTTTTATAATCCCCTTTTTAAGGGTTGAAGGGGAGCCCTTGACATTACATGAGCCTAAGGTATTAAAGGAATTCATTCATTACAGACTATAAATACTTTAAACCTCCCCTCCCTAGTGTCTACATCATGATCATCTCTCCACCTTTTCATGGTTTTACGGCTAGTTGTCTTGTGTAGAGGTGCACAGGCCTAGTACCGATGGAAAATTCCATACCCTCTCATTCTTCTAAATCTGTTATATCTACTCTAGTGAATATTACTTGCTCTGAATCCACTTTTGGGGCTTGTTCCTTGTAGAATCTGTCTGGTAGCATCTACACATTAGGTGGCCTAAAGTCCTTGAGGTGTCCTGAAGGCCTTGAGGTGGCCCAAAAGCCTTACTGACCCAAAGGCTTGGGTGGCCCAAAGGCCTTAAGGACTCCATGCCCAAACCGGTGGCCTGAAGGTGAATAGTTCTAGCTACTATAGTACTAAAAAATATATACATAGTACCTACTACAGTACCTACATAGTTTCTACTACAGTTCTAGCTACAGTACCTACTATATTACCTTCTACAGTAACTCATAATTATGCCTCTACCCAGAATTGAACCTAGGTCTCATGGATGCACTTGAAGATTCCTCACCAACCAAGCTAAGGCTCATGTCTAGTTTTTCATTTCCCCTCAAAATATTATTTCCCCTTGAATCATATATTACCCAAATTGTTTCTTTTAAGTGAAACAAACCTCGTCTCTTCTTATCGATCGGGAATCTCCCTTTTTTCATAACTATATTCATTATATTCCCTTTACAATGTTATTATCTATAGTTAAATAATCGACTAATGTCATTTTATACTACTTTACCTTATTTTAAAAGATTTAAATAGTATTTAATGTTTTTTGTATGGGTTTTTTTGTTCAAAATGTGAATATATTCTATTTTTAATGTTTATTTGTGAACATTTTATTCCACTACATTTTTCATTTTATATAAACACTTCTCTTTATGTTTTAACGGTTTCTAAATGAAATAATTTTTCTCCTAGTTTTATAAAATATTTATTTTAAAATTATTTTAAAAGATTAATAATATTTATTATTTACAAAGTTGTTTTTCTAAAACATCAAAAAAACAATCTAAGTCGTTATTATTTGACATATCTTATACTTGATCAAGGATACTCTACAAATGATATCATCCACCTTGTTTATCTGGATAGATTATGTAATGTTCTTCTCTTTTTGAGGAATGATCCATCACTACCTTTGTCTTACCTAATCATCCATTATGTATAATCCTAAATTTTCATCCAATTTCATTCCTTCATAAATACCCTATTTTTTATTCCTTTGATTGAATGGTTTTTACTTAGATGTAATTACTCAATTGATTAGGGAAATTATTATCTTAACCATCTACCCTTTATCTATATAGTGTAAATAATATATGCTTTTTTATATTGATTGAATGGTATTTACCTATAAAGTTACTTGATGTCATTGGATTCCCATTTATTTTCCATTGGTTTATCATGTATTGATTATTGATGGAATTATTAATGATTTCCTTATGTGAATACATTTAAAAGGGATATGAAATATATTTTCTTTTTATGGGTTATTTATGATATGTTGAATGAAAATCATTTTCTTTCCATGGGTTCTTTACATTATAAAAATTGAATGATTTTCATTTGAAAGTTTTATGAAACCCATTTTATTTCCATGGGTTCTTTATGATGTGATAAGTTAATGATTTTAAAGTGGCACTAATAAGTATGGATTAATTATGGGTGGGATCCTATATTTCCCTCCAATTCATTGGATAAAAGTTTATATCTCATGATATAAATATCTATGACTACATTTTAGTTTCTTGTAAGCATGGGTACTAATGATGTGGCTAATGAAAGTAATGTTTCTTTATACTGTTGTTAGTGCCATATTTGAAATATGATCCATAGTTTTATACTTTTTCTCATGACTATGTTATGCTCTTATGTATCATGTTTATTGACTCATGTTTCCACACTCTTTTGATTCGTGTCATATGTTAAGACAAGCCTTGTGCAATGATTTATTATCCATGCTTCATTGGGCATAAGTTTCTTATATATCCTAATTATACTCATATTCTCATCTTATGATTACTTATGATATTAGATTTTTAACACTTATATTTACCATTACTGATCATTTGTGATCATCCCTTTATTATATTTCCATTTCTCTGGATTATGAATATAGGAAAATAATGAAATGTATAGAACATTTTCTTATGTAGAGAATTTATGGGAGAGGTTAAAGACTTGTTATAGATTGAGTATGTTCATATATAAGGGGGGTTTCTAATTTATGTAAAGAAAATGGGTTTTCTAGTTAATTTTTTATCATAATTATATAAAATTATAAACCTAAAATGACTTGGAAATGTATTTTAATGAAATAATTGCTTTAATTTATGTGGATGATATGGTCAAGTATGTGGTTGTTATACTATCACACAAAGCATATCACACCAAACTCATTGGCCTATATATTTCACTCAAGTAAGGAAACCATTAGGTTCCTTGGTCCTATATAGGATTTTAATCACTTATACTAACCTGTATACATCACTCTATAGTTACCCCACATCCCATAGTCCCTACCATACCTAGGATTAAATAATTCAATCCCATTTTCTTCCAATTCCCACATCAATATCTTGGTCATGACACCATGTTCCATTATCAATACATTACCAAGCCATCAGAAAAAAATCATATAACCTACACCAGGGTTCCCATTACACAAACCTTATAAGAGATATCTTAATCCAATCATCCATAGGTAAACCTCCACATCACACTATATTATTTCTTACTCTCACCTCAAGCACTAAGAGAACAACCCACCCCAAATGGTGGTGTTCCCGACCAAACATAAGATGAACAGTCATCTCACCCATCACCCAATAGACTAATCCCATTAGGAATACCACACTAGTCTTAAAGAGTCACATCCTAGGATACTCATATCCCATCCTGATTTTGAAGATCAGTTGAAATTTCTCATTCAGTCAACTGGAATCTTATCCCCATTAACGATGTAGTCGAAAAGCATTTATAGATCACACGACACATTTTGAAGCACTTGCTCTAAGTATAGGAGGTTTAATACTGAAAAATTCTCCATGAGGTCACTCTTAGTCCCTTTACAATTTACTAAACTTTAAATCCCCATATTATAATGCATAATAATTCATATAAAAGCATATAGTTAAGTATTATAAGGACCGCCTACCTCGATATGGAGTTACACTCCTCAAGTTATCTTCTACCCATACTCGGTTAATAACTCACCAATTCACACCAAATATAAAACCCCTATATCATATAACAAGGAAAACACAATTAATTATAATAATTTATAATTAATTAAACAATTTAAACCTATGCATTGTAACCCCTGAAAATTTACGGAGCTTCCCCGCAACACTGAACCTGCAATAAATAAGTAAGCAAAGGGTCCATGGAACAAACCACAATACCACCATGAGAAAAATATATATCATATCATGCTTGTTCATATTATAATTTAATCCAATTAAAATATAAATCCCAAATAAATTTAGACTACAGAATACCACGAAAGAAACAATGAGAGACTGTGTGTGTTCGTCGCTCCATGGTGTCCTCTTTCCACCACATGAAAAAGCCGCATTACCTGAGATGATTCCAACATACTCAAGTGAAATATTCATCAAAAATTTAACCAAAAGAATCACTAAGTTATAGAGACATGAATAAGATAATAATAGAGGAGGGTAAGATGGATCAGACCTCAAATAGATGCGCCAATTACCTCCAATTTGACATGGATCCAAGTGAAACTTCAAGGGGGGTAGAGGAAAGGGGGAATGACTCAAAAAATACCTATTTTTGAACCACTACATACTAAATAAACTAATGGGGATAATGGTAAAATTATTTTCATTACCATATTAAAAAACCAAGAACCTTCCAGATACTTGGTGGAGTTTCATTGGCCAACCGGTGAAATTATTAGGGATCCAACACCTCTTCCAGCACCATCGGGTTCCCAGTGGCTCCCTATTAGGTACTCGGTAGTGAATGAAACTATTATGTAGTTCAAAACCCCATATAATATTCATAAAAATACCCATCACTCCTCCAAAACCTATAAACACATATGAAAAAACCTCCTAGAAATGTTCCAACTCTAGTAATCCTAATCTGGATCCCATTTCTCAAATATCTAAGATAACCCAGGACATAAATATCCAATAATTACATGACTTAAAGAAAATATTGAATTACACACATTCCCATGACCTTTAGGTTTATAAATTTAGAGAATTAGGACTAATCATTAACTAATAAATCCTATTTCTTTCTCATCCAATGGATATTTTTTTCCACTAAATAAGAAACTAATTAATGTATAATAAGTCTTCAATATCTACCACAAATTTTCCAAGCATTTTATTCTTACAGACATATAATTTATAGTTGTTTTCTTCATAACCTAGGTAAATATAAACATAAGAATAGTGAGATCAAATGCTCAGTAAATGAAAATTTTAGCCCCTCAATAAGGTCTTAGAGTGAGATTACCTTGAGGTGAATCAGAATATTCAATGCGTTTAAATAATTAAAAAAAATTCTTTAAACACTCACTTCCATATATGGATCTCAAAATATCAAATTTGAGTTTCACTTGTTATTATAATAAGCTTTCTTGATCTATTTTGGTGTGCATGCAAAAATTAAATATGATATAGAGAATTTAATTGATTTACCCTCATTGGGATACTCCAAGGAGAAAGTAACAATTATGTACCCTGAACCAAATCACAATAAATATAACTAATCTTTACAGAGGCCACTACATTTATAATTTTTTAGGGGTAGATCACTATTTCCCAGGGGTCACACCCTTAAACATTCCTTCCAATTCTTACTGTTGGTGGAAAATATAATTTCAACATAGTTTATAGACATGAAGGTCCCTTATCCGGAATCACTTTATTGGATTATATATTCAAGAATAGGTAGACTATTTATTTTTATCTCTCTAGGTTACTCCTTCATAAACAATGAATATCTCCTTACAGTATTTATTATACTTTCCATTTCAATTATGGAATATCTCCATCACTGCATAGTAGTTATGTATCCCTTCTTTCTTTGGTAGAGTATTCAATGAGTGCCAACTTCCTCTATCCCCTCACCTAGAACTCCTCTTTCACATAGATATTCAGATATACAATGTTCCTCGAGTTTGTCTCTCACTCTCTCCTTACTTCCAGTCGAACCCCTTATAAAATGAGGGATCATGCCATCCAAATTTGACACATGTAAGCATTATTATGGGCCATTAAAATCACCCATAAATCCTACATAAAACTACTCTAAAATTTTACATAAATATAGTCCATAAAATAACTTCATCAAGGAATATTTATCTTTCCATATAGTGTGACTTAAATATCCATTTAATTTATATGTTTAACACTGTAAAATCCTTTACATCAGACTGAAATCATGGTCTAAGTCTAAGTCACATGATTATTCATGCATTCATGATTGATTATTGCATTTCCATAATGAATTATCAGGAATTATATGTGTCACTAGCTAATAATCCCTTCACTATGGTGTGAAAAAAAAAACTAAAATGGAGAGAACTATGGTGTGGTCACCTTATAGAACCCTAAAATTTTATGATATATTTCTTTTTAAATAAATTTAATCACTTTTATAGTTAGCGATATACGCAACCCTAAGTCTAAATAAATCATAATATAATATAATATTATAACCTAACTATTAAATTATCAAGTATGAATATGATTAACTAAATTATGAAAAGTAAATGGTTAACACATGTATAGAATAAATTCATTGGTTATCAATTTATTAGAAATGAAAACAAAAATCATTTTAAAGTATAAGAAATGTTTTTATGAAATTTTATTTTTATAAAAAATAAATTAATCACTATTGGTTAATTATTTTAATTAAATTTATATATAATATATTCAATCAAATATTTTATCAGTCATCTAATATTTTTTCTAGGCATGGTATAAGAATAAATTCTGGTTTATGCTTAAAAATAGTATTTTTCTAAAACGTGGTTTCATCGCATTTCTGGAAATTATTTTAAAATTATTTCTTGATAATTTTAGAAATTTTATTTTAAAAAATTAACTTAATTTTTGAAATAAATAATTAAAAATTATCCTAGAGTGAATTAATACATCTCAGATGTTGTTTTCATTTTTAGTATAAGATGAGGGGGAAAGATATATGATGATGAAATATTAAATTTGCATAATATAATTATATTAAATCTAAGGTACTATAATTATTATAGAATTTGGATGATGGGAGATGAGGATAGAGAAATAATAGAATGGAACTTGTAAAAGAAATTGAAAGAAAAAAAGGAAAAGAGGTTTACCTCTTGAGTACTCCTTGAGAACCTCCTTAAGGCCTTTGGTTTTGGCCTTTTGGTGAGACCAACAAGTCTTGTACATGAGGAAGGGGATTGGGAAGAGTATTTGGTAGAACTTAGTAAAGGCTCAAATCTTGAGTGGAGTGAGAGGAAGAGGGGTGAGGGGTGGTTTTTATAGTGGAGTAGAGGAGTTATTCTCAATATTTTATTCATTATTTTATTATTTTCCTCAAGAAAAGCAATAGTATTGATTCTTGTGACCAAAAATAGTAATATTTTCATTTTATTTTAAACCAATGGTTTCTTAAATCAGTTATGATTCAATGAATAGTGTATTTATCATATAATGTATTATATTGTAAATTATCGTATTTTACTATTCACCAAAATATTGAGTATTTCAAAAAAATCCCAAAAATCCACCCTAACCATTTTTTGATGTGTATAATTAAAAAATAAACTCCATTTTATGAAAATAATTTTCTAAATAAAAGAAATTTAATTTTTAATTACAATCATCATTTACTCAAAAAATACAATTTTTAAAATTATAACTATTTTTAAAATATCCTGAAAAATTAACTAAGGTCTCATTAAATTATCCAAAAATCATAGGACAACAAAATATAGATTTATGAATACATTTTATGATTTATCTTTTAAATTAATTTATTAATTTAAAAATTGTAATTAGATATTTATTTCTCACAAAAATACCAACACTTAATTATTAATATTTAAATGTTCACTTTCATTTATAAGGTGCCTAAATTTTATTTATAATTACATGGGTGAGGTGACTATTCATGATAGTACATTACTATACATATGGATCATGATACTATTCATAAGGGTATATTACTATTCATAAGGGTCAAGTTACTATTAACTTAAAAATTAAGTTGATCCTATTAGACTCTAAAAAACTTACTGGTCGCAAAAGTGTATGTCTGTTTTTCAAAATTCAAATCATAGAAGCAGAAAAATTATGTCCATTGGCTAGGTTATAACAAAGTGTTGTTTTATAGTGACCCAGTGTTCTGTGCATATAATCTATCTAATGAATTGAATTTATTTAAGAAGAACATTGAATAAAATCATAGGGTGTTAAATTAATAGTGAATGTATTCGTGATATAATTTAGTATTTATCAAAATAATTATAATAGTTGGTAGATGTATTATTATTTAAAATATTTAATTAAATAATCTATTGATCAAATACATATATTCATATTAAAATATTCTTTTATGCAAAATAATAGTGTGAAATAGTATTTCATTTTTTAGAACATTAATTAATTAATTTAGAAGCTATAAATTTTAATTATTTATAAGTATTATTATTAATTAAAACACTTAATTTTAAATTATTTAATATTATTAAACAAATTAATGGGGTGTTACAATATTCCCTCCTCAACATAATTGCATCCTTGCAATTTGAAACTACACTCCAGAAGTTAAAGGTTAATGCTTGAAAATTCCCTTCTTGGAAACCCACATTAGAAATAGGTTTAATAAAATATCCTATTAAAAATAGGTTTAGGTAAATGAGGTGGTTACCATAAAAATTATGATTTCAAATGGGGTGACATTATTTTTAAGTAAAAACATGTACATGGAATAAAAATAAAACTATGAAGTTCTAATGAAAAGTGATAAAGAACATGTTCATATGAAAGTTGATTAATACAAAACTATAAAATACTATAATTTTTTTGATATTATCAAATATTATGATAATAGGAGAACATTTTATTTAAGACTCTTTTCCTTACGTTGAGGAATTATTCCACTCTATAAGAGTATAAATATACATTTTTATTTCATAAACACAATCATATTCTTTGATTACACCTTGAACTATTTATACTTAGTCTCTTAGCATAGGTTGGGTCATGTGGTGAAGTAATACATTAGCCTCTAAAACCTCATACAATGATCAACTTAAACCATTCATAAATGGTTAAAATTTCTAAAATATAATGATTCAACACTTTAGAAAAAATTTCACTAAATTTACAAGATAAACTTGTCATTAGCCCTTAATTATCATGAAGTAACTCTAAATTTTCGCATTACAAACTTGTGAATATATTCAATAGTATCTCAACATCAAGAATATATTTATGGTTTTCTTTCCCTCAATCATGTGTTTTCCAAAAAGTTTAACTTTCCACTGAATATTCTTTCTTGGTAATATTCAAATTATGGTCTCAAATCCTTAATGAAAAAGTACTTCAGTACAATCCTCATATATTCCATAATTATTATAACTAGTACATTGCTGATAAAATATTCAAATGACATGATTATTGACTAGGAATATTAATCATTTAACTTCATCTGAGGCAGTATCATAACTTGATCATTATCCAATAATATCATTTGGGGTATATTCCTTTAACACTTGGGACATTGATTCTCATAGTGTCCCATCTCCTTATAGTTAAAACATTGTAGATTGGAAACCTTTTTCTTACCCTTGAACTCACAAACTTGGTGTCCTTTTCCTCCACACTTATAATGAACTCCCATTACCTTTAAGAATTTACCAGGGTGATTCTTTCTATAGTTATCACATGTGGGAAACCCCTTCTTTCCCTTCTCCCATTTATCCATATTTTTCTTTATCATCCTCTTCTTCTCTTGCTTCCTTCCAAATCCATAATACTTATAAAAATATTTCTATTTCTTGTTATAAAAATATATTATCTCTTCATATGATGAGAACATTTTAGAGACTAGTTCCCTTCGAAATACTGGCTTAAACCCATCAAAGAAATGGTCATTATTACTCTTTGAATTATGTGAATTAATGTGGTTCCCATTCCACCTGCTAGGCACAATTTTTAAACAATTCCATATAATATATTATCTCATAAAATTATGAAATTTCTATAACTCAAATAATGGTATAGAACATAACATAAATTTATGCATCGTAAATCCTAGAACCATATACTTTGGTTACTTTGGAAGCATAAATCCTTCATAATGGTATGTAAGAAAAATGTGAATTATTCTAAGCATATCCCCCGAGAGTGTCAAACCAGGTGTGCAGTAAGGCTCATTGTCGTGTACAAGGTTACCCCAAGTCAAGATCGGAACACCTTGTCAGAGTTGTTAGCCCTAGGTATATTTGTGCTAGAACCATGTCCACTTATAGTATCCAGGTAGGGATGTATTTTCTAGGAAGATCCACATAATATATACCTTACCAAAATTCTAGGATGTTCTTTTATTCTTATCCTCAAAGTCTGTCTTAGGGTTATGTTCCCTAACCTATGTTTTCTAAATATGGTTTCCAAGGTTGCTGCTAAACTTCCTCTGATATCAATTGTAATGCCCCAACCCCTAAAATCCCAGAGCCGGTGAATTATTTTAATACATTAGCATGATTATAATGAATCAAATCCCAAAGGACCAGTTAATTTAGAAGACTCGGAAGAACAAATTATAGTCATGATACCCATATTACATTAAAAAAAGAAAATAAAACATGATGAAATATGAAATAAACTACATCCTTTAAAGCTTATTCAAAGTTTTCTTCTTCATAACATGGGGAAAGGAAACATAAGAGACGGTATGAGATCATATTATCAGTAAGGATAATTAATACAATAGAAGTATCATAAACATAAACATTATGCATGTTGAATAACTGAAAACACGTGCCTTTAAAAATAAACTTCAGCATAATATGGCATGAATGAAAGCTGAGTAAATAAATCCATATAACTGGTCACATAAAACTCCACCATGGATATTCTATTAGTTGAATAATAACATGATTTATAAATTACTAATATCATAATGAGGAAAATTTATATGTTGAACATTCTAAAACATACTATCAAGGTCTCGTCCAAGACATCTAAAAATTATTAAGGCCTCATCCAAAACCATATCTAAAAATGGGCAAGGCCTCATCCAAGTCCATATATGTTTGTCATATTATACCTATTGATGCATCGAGGGGATATAGTAGGCCCCTCCCATCACTTAATAATTCCAATGAATTCCTCATATTAATGGGGATAAAATTAAATAATATATACTTTTATATTGAAACTAAAATATGAAATGTAAATCACTTTCCCCAATCATTAAACATAAACACTAACCATTCAGAGTAATATGGTGAATGGTATCAAGATAGCACATCCATAATCAAACTAATTAGAAACCCTTAAAAAAATATTATATATGATATATTAAGATATAAACATTAATGAATTACAAGATTCAACAAAGTATGTTGACATAGGTGAAGATACTATTAAATGAGACCATTGAAATTTTCTTGAGGAAATAATCCTTAAACATTCCAAAGTGTCTAATACCACCTTGAAACATTCAAATAATAATACATTAGAATATCATGATAATAAGGAGACTCTTTATATGATATACCAAAGGTAATTACATACACTGCATGAAATTAATAAGTGGTTAACAAGGCATATATCTCATAAAAGTTAAAGTGAGACGAGAAAAATCCTTTTTACTTTGGAAAGAAGATATATTTTGGAAAATCATTTATATTTGTCATAAAAATCAGATTTTAAACATGTATATCAAATAGAAGAAAATTTAAGGCTATTTATATTATATTTGAGGCATTAATGATGTCCCATTGAAGTGAAATCATGTAAAAAATAGTCGTTAAGAAGCTTTAGAAATAAAACATTTTTGTGTGGTTTAAGGAAAATATTTAAGAGATTTCAAAGTGGAAATGAGTGTTTGTTTTCATAAAACCAGAAATTAACCAAGATAGTTTTTTATGATAAAATGTGTTATTTTAAAAAATATATGGATTAAAATAGAATATATAGTGCACTTGAAAATGGGTAAGGATTTGAGAAGTTCCCTTGAATATGGCTTGTATTTTAGGAAGAATTTTTGAAGGATTATTTTAAAACATATAAATCCCCATAATAAAGAAGGATTATTATTGGTACACATATATAGAACATTAAAAAAAATTATTAGTAATAAATAATAATAAATAATAATTTCATTGAGTTAAGTAGAGAATAAGATTAACCCGAATGAAAATGGAGGTTCAGGTAGAAAATCCTTACCACTTTGTAATCAATCGAATCATATGACCCTAAATTAATATTAATAAAATGATAAATTTAATACCATGAAAATAAATAGATTAATTATATGATACATCAATGGGTAGTATACATACACCATACTCAACTAATAGTAGTGAATAAGAAATATCTCACAAAAATGGAAGTGAGATGAGGAAACCCTTACCTTATGTGTGAATGTATTATGCACTTGATCTTAAGGTCTTGAATAATAATATTAGATTAATTAATTAATAAGACCAAAACCTTATCTACATGTAATTAATTTATTATATCTTTATTAATTTCATTTATGACCTTTTATATGGGTTAAGATATTCAATTACATCATTTAGGAGTGCATGTTTTCTTAGATTTCATGATTGGTTTTCTTGTATAGGAGTATGGTAGTTAATGTTAAATGGAAATTGAAATAAATAATTTAAGTTATGATTTATTATTGATCATACATATGGTTAAATGATCATATAAATCCTTTTGTTATTTTTTAGAGGATGAATCACTAGATAAAATTTTAATGATAAATGTTTGGATTAATTTGGTGGTTTTTTGATCACCACGAACTCATTTTTGTTTTATAATTTAATACCATGTGTAAAAACTGATTACAGAACATTAAATATGATATATTACATATATTATTAACTGGTTAAATCATAAAAATTATTTTATAACCATAATTTAATATGGTAATAGAAATTGAAAACTCGTCATCCTTAAGTGTGATAAATAAACACATCTTGGACGGTGTTTTCATTTTTAGTATAAAAGGAGGGGGAAATAGAGATGATGATTAAATATTACATTAGAATAATATAATTATATTACATTTAAGGTAATGGGATTATCATAGAATTTTTATGAGTGGAGATGAGGATAGAAAAACAATAGAATGGAACTTGTAAAAGAAATTGAAAGAAAAAGGAAAATAGGTTTACCTCTTGAGTACTCCTCCTTGAGAACCTCCTTAAGGCCTTTGGTTTTGGCCTTTTAGTGAGACCAGTATGTATTTTATGTGAGGAAGGGTCTTGGGAAGAGTATTTTTCAGAACTTAGGCAAGGATTAAAGCTTGAGTGGTGTGAGAGGAAGAGGGGTGAGGGGTGGTTTTTATAGTGGAGGAGAGGAGTGATTTCTCAATATTTTATTCGTTATTTTATTATTTTTCTCAAGATAAGTAATAGTATTGATTATTATGACCAAAAAAAGTAATATGTTCATGTGTGTTTTAACCAATGGTTTCTTACATCATCCATGATGCAAGGAATAGTGTATTTATCTTATATTGTATTATACCGTAAATTATTGTATTTTACTATTCACTAAAAATTCAAGTATTTTAGAAAAATCCGAAAAATTCACCCTAACTATTTTTCAATGTGTAGATTTTATGAAAATAATTTTCTAAATAAGAGAAATTTAATTTTTAATTACAATCACTATTTACTCGAAAAATGCAATTTTTAAAATTATAACTGTTTTTATAATACCCTGAAAAATTAACTAAGGTCTCGTTAAATTATCCAAAAATCATAGGACAAAAAATATTTATTTATAAGTAAATTTTATGAATTATATTTCAAATTAATTTATTAATTATAAAATTCTAATTAAATATTTATTGCTCACAAAAATACCAACACTTAATTATTAATGTTTAAAATATCCACTTTCACTTATAAGGTTCCTAAATTTTATTTATACTTACATGGGTGAGGCAAATATTTATAAGGATACATTACTATTCATATGTGTCATGTTACTATTCATAAGGATATATTTCTATTCATGAGATTCAAGTTATTATTCAACAAAAAATTAAGTTGATCCTATTAGACTCTAAAAAACTTACTAATCGCAATGGTGTATGTTTGTTTTTCAAAATTCAAGTCACAAAAGCAGAAAAATTATATTCATTGACTAGGTTATAATAAAGTGTTGTTTCATATTGAGTCGGTGTTTTTCGCATATAATATATCTAATAAATTGAAATTATTTAAGAAGAACATTCGAAAAAATCTTAGGGTGTCATATTAATAGTGAATATATTCATAACATAATTTATTATTTATCAAAATAATTATAATAGTCAATATATGTTTTATTATTTAAAATATTTAATTAAATAATCAATTTATCAAATAAATATATTCATATTAAAATATTCTTTTACACAAAATAATAGTGTAAATTGTATTTATTTTTTTAGAACATTAATTAATTAATTTGAAAGCTATGAATTATAATTATTTATAAGTATTATTATTAATTAAAACACTTAATTTAGAATTATTTAAAATTATTAAACAAATTACTCTGTTGTTACAATGTTTATGAAACTTGTTCCCTTTTTTATAAGTTATACTTTGATGAAATTTGTTTCTTTTCATGAGTTCTGAGATGATGAATGTTTTATAATGTTGTAGCACATGTATATATGATTTTCTTTATATGAAGTTTGGGAATTATATCTCTCTAAAATGAATTGGGTAAATACTGATATCTCATGAAATAAACATGAATGGAATGAGGAGTAAACCCGATTTAGTAAGGGACATTTTCCATTATGATAATCTTGAGAGTGAACCTTGACTACTACAATGATTTGAGGAGTGAACTCATTCCACTATGATAGTCTTGGTAGTGAACCATGACCACTAAGATGGTTTGGAGAGTGAACTTATTCCACTGTGATAGTATTAGTAGTGAACCTTTACTACTACAATGGTTTGGGGAGTGAGACTATTCCACTATGATAGTCTAGGAAAAAATCCTTGACCACTAAGGAAATGGTTTTCTATACTAATGTGTATGCCACAATTCCCTGTCTTATATAAATATTAAACTCTCATGGATTGTGTTTTTTGATTTTTTTATGATTCATGTCTTATGAACTACCAATTCGCATTCCATGACTCAAGATTATGATCTATGATATGCAGGGTTTAGATTTAAAATGTGAAAGTCCATGTTCTCACACCCTTATGCCCATGTTAGGATTATATGATTATCGATATCTCTCTTGTTTACCCTTACTGAGCATCTGATCTCACCTTTTATTATTTTTTCTTTCCCTAGGTTATGAAGAAAGGTTTTTAGAAATGATTTTTCTAAGAAGGGTGTTTGACTTGAAGAAATTTTGGGAGATGATATAGATTTTTATGAGATATTTATTTATTTTTTCAAGATATGTAAGAGTTTTTTCAAATTATCTAAAACTTTAAACCTAAAATTTACTTCAATATGAGAGTGATCAAATCTTTCCTTTGAATTTTTAAATTTTGGGTATTTGAAATTAGGTTATTTTTAAGGGTATTAAAAGAAAAAATGTAAATTTTGTGTTTTTAGCACTGGATCTGGTGGCGCAGGTTTTGGGCTGTTGCAGTTGGTATCAAAGGTTGTTTTAAATAACTTTGGAGATTAGGATGTTTTTATGGGAAATTATCTTAAGAGTTATGGATACCACCATTGGTTTATAATTTTAAGGTTGACCATAAGTTTAGAGTATTATATGTCCCTTCTGAGTTTTTAAGTGATGAGATTTTATGTAGGCTAATGATATTTTGGGATAGGTATATGTAACTTTTAGGTTTAACATGAATTATTTTTTGAGTAATAATTACTTTAATTTTTGTGGAAATGTGTTTAAAGGTATTGGTATCCTGTATGGTTTATAATATCTTTGATTTTGTGGTAATTATGGGTTATTACATTTCTAAGGATGTTTCCCACATTTCTTGAATTTTATAAGGATTATATTAATATAGTTTTAGGAAAAGGGTTTCCCCATGGATGGGTGACAACCCTTCACATCTGGTAAGGACATTGGGATTGAACCCACAATCAAAGGGATACAAGGGTGAAATGCCTACCAATTACATGCATGATTTCCTAGTTAGCATGATATTTTTTTTATTATTTAAACTATTGGATAGATAAAAGTTAATTTCATTTTAGGAACATGTTTTTTATCATATAGATAACCATGGGATTTGAAATTGATTTGGTGTTAACTGATTAATGTTATATCAGAAGATGTTCACTATTTTGGGAACCCTATATGATTAAGGTAAATAGAATATTATGTAATTTTATTTTAGGAATAAAGTTTGAATTTTATTTTAGAGGCATATCTGATTTTATTGTGGATTTATGGTGGTTCATATTATTTATAGAAATAGTTAGCATATTTTGAAGATTATATGTTTAGGGCGTGTATATTTTTAGAGATAAATTGTATATTTATATTAGAATAATATATGATCAAATCCTTCTGATTTTTAGGTTTTAGTCTTAGTTTGAAATATTTTGAGAAATTTTAAGGATAGTTATTTATTGAATAATCTAATTTGAACTTTGGGTATTACTGTTGAATTTTAGAGATTAAAGTTGTTTTCCTCATATGAAGGTTTATTCTTTTTGGGAATCATATTATCATGTGATAACCATTTTTTTAGTCACTAAATATAGGAATGATAGATTTTTATTATTTTTTATGATTATGAGATCCATTAGAGGTTGATTTTAGTGCTTCAGGCATGAAAATTTCATCTTAAATACTCATCGTTTGGATAAAAGGATGAGATTGTGGTGGAAATTTATTAGAGGATGAAATTATACTTGTAAAGTATATTTCCTTATATTACTATTATATATGGTAAATTAATGCCTCAAATCAAGGAAATGGATCTTAAGATAAAAAATTATCTTATAACCTTCAATTTTAATGAATTGATGGTCTTTTCTACATCTATGGATGATGGTTGTAATGTCCTGACTTGGTATCCACTTAACCTATTCCTCAATCCAGTGGGTCACATGGACTCAAGCATGCCTCCTTGTATTACAAAGGCTACTGACTAGTAGCGAGGGTGTAAAGTTGGTACAATGGGGAGACTATACCCTCATATCAGAGTGACACAACAGATACAATAGATAACAAAAAAAGTAGAAGCATGTATGTATATATATAAGCAGACACAATAATGATTAGACCAGTAACCTGTCATAGCAAAAATAAAAATATAATAATTATAGTAAATAGGTGTGGGAGTGTAAATAACTAAACAAATGTATAATAATATAAAAATACTCTAAGTAGTGTCATAAACATGAATGCATGGCATGATGATGTATGAAAGGGGAATAGGGAATAGAAATATGCAATCATGTTATACAAAAACTAAAAAAATCAAAACGTTTTCTCTACTAGAATCTTGAGAATATTCTCAGTACTCTTCTCCTATGATCCAAATATAGGTAAATCATATCAAGAACCTATTGTAGAGTGATTTCCCTTATCCATACCTATAGATAAGTAATCTACTCAGGTACCAACGGCGGCCCAAGTAGGGTGTGAGATAAAATCCTAGTATTCCACCACCAACAGTGTCTATAATTAATCCAAGTATTGTACATATAAACAATAGTGTTAAATAAAAAATGAAATAATATACAAATTAGAATAAATAAACACCAACCTGCTTATGTTCCTAAAGGACACCTCGCGACTCTACCTACATCAGCTCATGGATGGAATGAGTGTCTGATTAGTAACTACATATATACAGTAATAATATATATATGTGGTGTGGTTATATATTTCATCCACCTATATATACCAAGTACGTGCATACGTAAGTGGCCATATACCTAGAATACTAGGTGCTTGCTGGACCGGGGCATAACTCTGACATCCATAACCAGTCTAAACGAGTCTATAAGCTCAAATAATAGGGTACATGACCTAAATATCATTATTAATGAGAGTAATCATGCTCTTCACTCAAGATAGTGGGTGAGTCTTCATGTCAACACCCGAAGCTAGTTACGTGGTGTGTCATGCCCACCATCCAAATATTGTTAATGGTGTGAGGCATCATGCTCAACACCCAATGTAAGGGAAAATGGAATGTCATGCCCAAAAGAACCCTTAACATCATTCCATATCCTATATAAAAGGTGTAATAATATTTATAATAATATCTATGAGGCATTACCTATCATTCATCTTATTAGTCAAGCCCAAAATACAAACAAGGCATTATAATCCAAAATAAGCATTTGATAAAGCATGAAACAATCAGCGTGGCTTTTCCACCCTTTATATGTCATTTCAATTCAACCATTTAATTTATTTAAGGAAAAACATCACAAACAATCCATTCAATTTAATATGTGACATTTAATCTATCAAAATATGGAAATTCAATTTATAAGGCTCAACGAGTCACTTAAAAGGTTACATTATCAATTAGGCAACTACCAACATGGTAATTTGCCATTATAAGTCAATCCAATCACTTAGGGGGTGTCTTGGGTTCAATCAACATCTATATAAAAGAGGTAAAATCTAACTACAGCCTAAGAAGAACACTTAGTAGGTGTTATGGTCATTTAATCAATTAATTTTAAAGGTTTAATTTAATCTGAAACACCCAAGGGGTTCCCGTGATCAAGGTTATCATCCTTTATTTACATAAAAATGATCATCAGGAATATATCGAGGTGCATATAAAAATTTATAATAAAGAAATCTATTTTAAATTGATGTGTGGTGAAGGCCAGCATGTGGGACAATGGAATTACTATAAAAACACCAAAAATTTTGGGTAAAATGATGATACCACCAACCTTATTGTCATTGATGAATCCTTATTTGATGGAGGCCTCATATTTTAAGCAGATTGGGAGAAATCAAAGAAACTGTCTAATTCCCTAAAAATATGGCAAAATATATTGCACCTAAATAGCACAAAGGATATGAAGATAAACTTAGATCTAAGATAATATGACTAAATATCATACCTCTAGATATCCAACACTTCTGATGGATCTTAATTTAGAGTCTGGATGTGTGATTTGAATCAAATCTTAACTTAGGAAAAAAGGGAGATCAGTGGGAGAGAGAGGAGTTAATGCACTTGAGAAATGAATTGGAGAAGAAAGAAATTAATTTTAATGTTTAATGAAGGTAAAAATTTTAATTTCACCCTCAAAACTAGGGGCACACGGTTTGGTTGCACAGTTTTTCAAAACCATGTGCAAATTGTGCTCTGCCCACTACCAAGGGAGATACCCCGCATGGTTAAGGCACACGGTTTCCCTAATCATGTGAAATGCCTCTGTCAAGATGGTATAACTCATATAGTTGTGCACCTTATGTTTCATGGTTGAAGACAAATTGTGAATCCCATTCTACTCATAAGGTTCCCCTTACAGTTACCCCCACATGGTTAGTACTAACCATACGATAACTATACGGCCTACCCTATTTTCCCATTTCTTGGAACTCCGAGCTCCGAAAAAGCCTTGGATACTCCTGGTACCATCCTTAGTCCATAGTGAATTTTTATCAAGATTAAACAAGGGACTCAATTCAAAAAACAAATGATTCTTATCTTCATAAAAATATGGTTCATTACAACCTCCCCTCCTTAAAGCAACTCGTCCCCAAGTTGGCCTTCTGAGGGTAAATAGGTATCATCAGCAAAGATTTTAGTCCACTAAACTTTTATATCAGCTTAATGCTCATGGGTATCATCATGTACCCATCTGTACTACCATAGAACCCATAATAAAGGAATTGATCTACCTCAGAGTGTCTTCATGCTCTGGTCCATAATATGCACTAGATACTCCTCTAAGGAAGCATCCATAGCTAACTCAGCCTCATTAAGATGAAAGACATGAGATGGGTCTGGATAATTCTAGAGAAGCTGAGATACGTGAAATACATCATGCATAGACTAGTATCTCCAAGGAAGTGTCAATTGGTAATCCATTGGTCTGATTTGTTTCACAGCCTCAAAGGGTCCAACGAACCTAGGTGAGAGCTTTCCCTACCTCAAAATACGTCTATGGCCCAACCTAGGTGAGACTCACAAGAAAATACGATCTCCGACCTCGAACTCAAGAGGTTTTTAGTGTTGATTGGAATATGCCTTCTATCTGGACTGAGATGTCATCATGAACTTTTTGATCAGCTGGACCTGCTTTATAGTCTCCTGAACAAGATGCATCCCAAGCATAGCTGCCTCCCCCACCTCTATCCAGCACATAGGTGAACTATAAGGCCTACTGTATAAGGACTCATAAGGATCCATCTCGATAGTATCCTGAAATATATTATTATAAGAGAACTCAACAAATGGAATGTGTTTCTACCAAGAACCTCCAAAGTTAAGGACACATGCATAAATCATGTTCACTAAAACATGAATTATACACTCTATTTTCCCATCAATTCAAGGGTGATAGGTCATTCTCAGAATAACCTATCTACATAACATCTTCTATAACCCATTCCAGAACAGTGATGTAAATTGAGTGTCTCTATTAGAAATGATAGAATGAGGAGATCCATAAAGACATGTGACCTCCCTAATGTATAAACTTAATATATTGTCTACTATAAAGGTCTCTTGAATAGGTAATAAATGTGTGACCTTTTAAATGATCAATGAAACCCCACACAGTATCATTTCCATGAGGTGATCTGGATAAACCAGTAACAAAACCCATAGAAACATTGTCCTATTTCCACTTGGGAATGGAAAATAGATGTAAAAGCCCTGTTGGTCACTGATTTTTTGCATTCACCTTCTAATAGGTGGAACACCGAGTGATGAAGTTATAAATCTTCCATTTTATACGAGGCCACCAATAATGGTGTTTTAGATCTTGGTACATCTTGGTGACACTAAGATGAACTGCCCACTAAGTCGTGAAATTCCCGAATCAGATCCTCTCTAATTTCTGCTAGGTCCCATACACACCCATGGAATCAAAGAGTATCATCCCCATCCATGGTCCAACCTAAATATGTATAATCATATGAGATGCTTTCCCTTAGGACAAGGCCCTCAGGATCGGATAATTACCTCACTATTACCCGTTCCATAAGAGAGTTCACTGTTAAGGCTATGAGGATAGTCTGACCATGATCCTCCTGAACCTCAAAATGCATCTCTAAGAATAAAGTCATGAGATGAAACTCTCTATTGGCCACCCAAACTACTTGTATCTGAGCCTTCTATCTCAAATCATTGTCTACTACATTACCTTTACCAGGTGTGTAGGTAAGCTCAAAATCAAACGAATGTAGGTATTCAACCCACCTAAGCTTCTTGAGATTCAAATCACACTGTTTAAAGATTTATTTGAGTATTTTTTTTATTATTGAATACCACAAAACTCTATCCAAGTAGATAGTGTATCCAACAACATGAGGTGTGAACTACAACAGCTAGATCAAGGTCATGTTTTAGGTAATTTTTTCATAAGACCTCAACTGATGAGACTTGTATGCAATGACTCACTCATCCTGCATAATTATATCTCATATTCCAATACCTGATTCTTTATAATAAACAGTATAGTTTCTACCAGGATCTAGTAGAATAAGTATTGGTGTTTAATTCAATCTTCTCTTTATCTCCGGAAAGGATGCTTCATAAGATTCTGACCATACAAATTTCACACTGTTCTTTGTTAAGCCCGTAAGTAGTGTTGAAAGGTGTAAGAAATCCTAGATGAAGCATATGTAATATCTGACTAGTCCCAAGAAACTATTAATATCAAATAAATTCTTATTATTCTCCCAAGAAACTACAGTTCTCACTTTATCTGGGTCAACTAAAACTCATGAATCTGAGATAATGTGACCCATGAATTGGAATTTTTCAATCCAAAATTGGCATTTATTGAGATTAGCATAGATTTGATGCTCTATCAGTGTATTAACATGATATAAAGATGTTTGGAATGGTCATGTCTATAGCGTGAATACACTAATATATCATTAATAAATACTACCATGAATGAATCCAAATACAAGTGGAAAACCCAATTCATAAGATCCATAAAAACTATAGGTGTGTTCGTGAGTCCTGATCACATGAACAGGTACTCATATAGAGCATAAATACTCACAAAAACTGTGTGGGGTATGCATGATTACCTGACATACACCTAATGATATCTTGACTTCAAATCTATCTTTTAAAACACTCTCACACCTTAGATCTGATCAAATAGGTCATCTATTCGAGGCAGTGGATATTGATTCTTTACTATGAACTGGTTCAAATGATGGTAATCTATGAAAATCCTAAGGGTACTATCCTCCTTAGAAAAAAGGATCGGTGAACCCCAAAGAGAAGTGTTGGGGAATATAAAGACTTTAGCCTCCAGACCCTCCAACTATTTCCTGAGCTCCAGAAGCCCCATAAGTTACATCCTATAAGGAGGAATGGTCACAAGTGTTGCTCCTAGAATAAGCTCAATGGTAAATTTTACCTATCACAATGGAGGTATACTAGATAAGTTTTCAAGAAAGACATTCCTGAAATTCTCCACTGCAGGAGGAAAAAAAGTGGGTCGTAGTACCTGATCATCCAGGAAAAGATTAGAAATCTGAGTTGTCACACTGCCCAACCTTTGCAGCCCAGGTCCTGATTACATAGGTTTCACATCCCATTCTCCCTTATACATGCTCTTATATCCCTGTGGTGATGTAAAATTCACCCTCTTATGATAGCAGTCAATATGGGATCGATAGGAAACTAACTAGTCTATCCCAATGATCACATCAAAGCTTTTCATATTGATGAAAAAAATATTCCACACGAAGAGGTATTATAAGGCCCCGGCCTTAAACCTTACTTAATATTGAATTAAATGAATAATTCACATTGAGTATCTTTTCAGGTTTAGAGTTTTAGAGAATTAGGACATAACTATTACATTTCAAAATATTACAAAGTAGACACTTCTACTAAGTTTCCATAAAATAAAAACTCTTAAAAAGAAACATGTCTAGTTCCATGTTTTAGATAGTATGAATTTTCCTTGATCCCATCCTTGACCCTATTCCACATTAAGTCCTGTGGAAAATATTTCAAAAAAACTTGGGGTGAGCATAAAAAGCTCAGTAAGGGATACACAAAGAATGAAAACTGTTAGTTTTTCAAAACAACAAATAAACTATGTATACTTTATCAAAGTAATACTTTTCACCTTTATGAAGTAGTAAAAACTCTTCACCGAATAAAAGATCATTAATTACCCTTTTTGTAACCAAAAGATTACCATAAACCCCATATAAATAACACATAACATATAAAGGTAACTTGGGACATAAACATACTTAAGTGGAATAACAATCCGGTCGACTTCCACACATATCACTTAATGGAATAGTCATACGGCCGACTTCCATACCTAATGCATTGGAGGTTATAACATAACCACTCGTCCTGTTATTCACGGCACCACCCATCATATGGTTTATCACATAACCACCCGTCAAATGTCCAAGTACTATTATAAAATCATAATACATAAAACAAATATAATGGAAAGAAAACATTTCCACACTTTGATCACAATATATCACTAAAATATATTGACATAACAAATCCATTATAAAAAACCATTTTCAATACCAAAATACATAAAAGAGTATATGGTATTTATTTCATTTTAAAAACATTATATCTTGTTGAGGAAGCCAAAGACCAAATAATACTCGCGGCGGCGGAAAAGGGTTGTTGTCACCGCGTACGTTAAAAGAAACATTCCTTTTTTTCGTTTATTAAAATGCTTCGTAGAAAAAGATTTATTTTATATAAAAGTAAAATTCAAAGGGTTTTATACACCTTATAAAATAAAGTTGTGTATAAAACGAAATATTCCTCAATGAAAGGAGATTGAGACGAAGTCCCTTACCTCGGGTCCGACTTGACTCGATCGTTCTTTAATCTCCTGAATAATAAACTTGAGTTAATTTCTACTTGCTTAAGAACCTTTTTCAAGTTCATTATTCCTTTTATATCACTTATTACCATTTCATGAACACTATGTAATTATTCAAGTTAATAACGGTTGTTTTAAAGATCATTGGTACTTGAATCAAAAATAAACTCTTTATAATTACAAGTTTGTTCATGGGGTAAAATATCCATTATATCCAGAATTATATTTATTATGTAGATATCATATATATCATATATATCCATTATATACATTCATTTATAATATTACATAACATTTATAGGTAAGAAATGAAATGCACCGTTCATGGAGACGGTAAGCCGTATGTACGCATGAACGCTACTTCCATTTCTATTTCATATTTAATGTAATTAAAACATAATGATACAAAATAGTATTATAATTCCAGTATGGTATCATATATAATATAATTAAATATATCCTTTATACGTACCACATATGGTATTAACGAATCAAATCACTTTGAGGGGGCGGTAGTCCGCACTTCCTAAAATGAAGATATCGCGTTTACCCATAATGGAAACCATAAAGGTATGTCGTAAATGAAAAATACAGAAGCTTAAGGAAAAAATAAGAATATTATATATCATATATAAATATAGTGACATCTTAATGGCCACCTTTGCAGGTGTTATAAGAGTATTGAACAATCATCGTTTCGTGAGGCAGAAATTCTCCATCCACAGAAACAGTATGTTCTTTAACCATTAGATGTAGGTGTATGTAATTTTATCTCTAATACTTATCATAACAACATCATAATATATTTAAGATACTGGTTTTTTTACAAAATAAAGGAATAAAAAGATTTTAGGGGTTGGAGAAGCAAAATAAAACAAAAGAACACAAGTGAAGACATTACCTTAAAATCGGGTAACTCCCTTTGGTTTGAACCAAAAGGGTTTCTTGAAAATATTCCTGCCTAAGGTAAGGCTTCTAGGATTAGGAGAGGGATGTGGAGAGACAAAATGATCATAGATTGTCTGATCCAAAGTCTTGAGAGGTGTGAGTAAGGTGGTAGAGGTGGGGGCCTTTTATAGGAGGAGAGGAGGGGCACTCTTGGAAAGGTATAAAATGTCACTTTATTTTCAAATGAGTTTCGGATTTTAATGGTCCCACATTGATGTGTTTCAAGTATAAGGTGATAAGGGTTCGAAATACACCCATCCAATAGGTTTTTGACATGTATAGGTCTTAGATTTTACATTATCTTTCCATTTTATTTAAATCGTTAAATAATGAGGTAATCGCTGCATCATCATGATGTCATAAATAATTTAATTTATTTAATGTCTAAAAATTATAAAAAAAATACTATGATGTAGAAAATATTTTTAGATTTCCAATTACTATTTATAGTTAAAAATATGACTTGTATAAACCTATGTAAAAATTGTTTTAATAAAACAATACATGTTGGTGTCATTTTTATTTTTACTTTAAATAAAAGGCATTAATGTCATTATCTTACCCAAGTGGATCCATGGGGTCCCAAAAAATAGACCCATGGGTTGTCTTGGTCGGCCATGACTCATCCAATAGGGTTAGGACAAGTGTCTAGATATTTTCATTTTATTATAATATCATTTTTACCTTAAATCACACTAATTGCCCTTTAATCGCGATTAATAAAACTTAAAAGTTAATTTTCATCAAAAATTATTTTTATCCCATTGAACCAAATTTTAATTAATAATGAAAATCATTTATATTGGATTTTTGAAATTCAAATCACAGAAGTGGTAAAGTTTCATTTAAACGAAAAATAAGTTTTTGTAACTACCACTTTGTGGTTTCACTATTCATCAAAAATTATGGGTTTTCAGAAAAATACCAAAAATTCACCCTTAGATATATTTGATATTCAGAATTAAAAACTGATGCCTATTTTACCAAATTCATAACATAGAAGTTGCATTAATTAATTTTATAATTAAATCCCGCTGTCAAATCAAATAGCGTGTTTTTAAGAAATAATACCTATCAAAAGATTGACACTCGTTTATGTCCAATCTCAAAGTGATATTAATTAAAATGACCACCATTGGATTAAATGGTAAAAATATATTATAATTTCACTTTAAAAAAAATTAAAAAGATAATCTAACTATATAAATAAATTAGATTAAAAAGAGGTTTTGAATTAAAATACAACACTTTTCACTATTCATTAAAAATGAACATTATCAGAAAAATACCAGAAATTTATCCAAAGTAAATTTCAATGTCCCAATCATAAAGAATAAGTTTATTTTGACAAATATATCTTATAAAATTGTCAAAAGTTAGATTTAAAAATGGTTTTCCATCAAAATTCGGTAAAACAATCTTTTAAAAACATTAGAGTATTCCATGCTTAAGATTGGATTTATTCTCATTTTAAGCCTCTAAAACACTATATAATTCATAAATAGGCATAGATAAGAATATTTATTATTCATTACTTACTTGGGATGTTACATCCTTCCCCTCTTTAGAAAATTGTGTCCCCGTAATTTATTTACTTATCGAATAAGTGGGGGTATTTATCCCTCATAGCATTTTCAGATTCCCACGTTGCCTCTTCAACCATATGGTTTTTCCAAAAAACCTTTACTTGGTGAATTACCTTATTTCGCAACACTTGCTCTCTTCGGTCAAGAATCTGAACTTGTTGTTCTTCATAAGAGAGATTCTATTCTAACTAAACTACCTCAGGGCTCAAAACATGAGATGGATCTGGCATGTACTTCCTTAATATTGAAACATGAAAAACATTGTGTACCTGAGATAAACTTGGAGGTAAAGCCACTCGGTAAGCAACTGATCCAACTTTTTCCAGAATTTCATATGGTCCAATGAACCTTGGACTCATATTTCCTTTCTTACCAAATCACATCACACTTTTCCACGGTGAGACTTTGAGAAAAACATGATCACCTACCTCGAAAGAGAGATCCTTCCTCCTGTTGTCTGCATAACTTTTCTATCTGATCTGAGCTGTTCTCATATGTTTCTGAATCAACTGAACTTTTTCTGCCATATCTTCTACCAATTCTGGTCCCATAGGCTTCCTTTCACCTACTTCATCCCAAAAATCTGTAGTTCGACATCGTTTACCATATAATGCTTCAAATAGAGCCATCTGTATACTAGAATGAAAACTGTTATTATATGAAAATTCAACCAAAGAAAGATGTTGGTCCCAAATTCTCTGATAATCCATAGAGCAACCACGTAGCATATCCTCCAAAGTCTGAATTGTTTGTTTCGACTTCCCATCTGATTGAGGATGAAAATATTTACTAAAATTTAATTCAGTACCCAATGACTTCTGAAGGCCTTTCCAAAAGTTAGAAGTGAACCTGGGATCACGATCAGATACAATGGAGATGGGAACTCCATGCAACCTGACTATCTCTTTAAGATACAATCGAGAAAGTTGATCTAGAGAGAAAGTATCTCGAATAGGAAGGAAATAAGCAGATTTAGTCAAGCGATCAATAATAACCCAGATTGCATTATTACCTCGAGGTGTCTTCGGTAATCCCACAACAAAGTCCATGGATATATTTTCCCATTTCCACTCTGGAACTGGTAAAGGCTGAAGCATCCCTTTCGGTAACTGCCACTCTGCTTTAACCTGCTGACAAGTCAAACACTTCACAGTAAAATCAGCAATATCTCTTTTCATTCCATCCCACCAGTAATACTCTCGCAGATCTCTATACATCTTAGTACTGCCAAGATAAACTGAAAATGGGGAACAATGTGCCTCAGATAACAACTAATTCTTCATCTGTGAATCACCGGGCACACATAATCTCTTCCCAAACCTCAAAACACAATCATTATCAATGTTAAATTCAGGCAACTTACCCTTCTAAACCAGTTATACCTTTTTCTGCAACCCACTGTCTTTCTTCTGCGCTTGCTTAATTCTGTCTGATAGGGATGATCTCACTGATACCTGAAACAAAACAGAATAAATTCCTACACCAACAACTTCTATTCCAAAGTTCATCAAATCAAAAACCAAAGGATCTCGTTCCAAATGTATCATGGTTAATAAAGCATTACTTTTTCGACTCAAAGCATCAACCACTTTATTTTCTTTTCCTGGATGGTAATGAATTGTACAATCATAATCCTTGATTAATTTCAGCCATATCCTCTGTCTCATGTTCAATTATTTCTGAGCGAATATATAATTTAAAACTTTGTGATCAGTATATATTTCACACTTTACTCCATACAAATGATGCCTCCAAATTTTTAGGGCAAAAACAACAGCAGCTAATTCCAAGTCATGTGTAGGGTAATTTACCTCATGAGTTTTCAACTGACGTAAATCATAAGCAATTACCTGATCATTTTGCATTAGGACACAACCAAGTCCTTTAAATGAAGCATCACTTTATATAACAAACTCACCATTCCTGGAAGGTAGTGCCAAAACTGGAGCATTCACCAATCTTCTTTTCAACTCCTGAAAACAATCATCACATTCTTTTGTCCAGATAAACTTAACACCCTTCCGAGTTAGCTTAGTCATCGGACTAGATAACCGTGAAAAATTTTCAACAAACCTTCAGTAGTAACCATCCAAACCAAGGAAACTACAGATCTCGGTTACATTTTTGGGTCTTGGCCATTCTTCAAAAACTTTTGTTTTAGCAGGATCAACAATTATGCCATTTTTTGAAACAATGTGACCAAGGAAAGAAATTTTTTGTAACCAAAACTCACACTTGCTGAATTTTCCATACAGTTTCTTTTTATTTAAGGTTTGAACGATAACCCTTAAATGACTTTCATGCTACTATTTACTTTTAGAAAACACCAAAATATCATCAATAAAAACAACCAACATTTTTAACCTGAGTCAACTGAGCCATCACTACAATAAACTGTTTAGTTTTGATTCTGACCATCTCAGGATACTGATTTGAAAGGTCATTTACCTCTGTATGCCTTCCCAGAAAATCTGTTCTTTTTCCTCTATTAAAAACCATTCTTAACACAGAAATATCTTAGGAGAAGCAACATGGTAATCTTCAAATTTTATATCATTTCGATCATACCATAAATTAATTTATAATTTAACAATTTTCTAACTCCTAAAGTTGTCTAAAACGACCTCTGATACCAACTATAAGGCCCACCCCTTAAGCCTTACTTAATATTGAATTAAATGAATAATTCACATTGAGTATCTTTTTAGGTTTAGAGTTTTAGAGAATTAGGACATAACTATTACATCTCAAAATATTACAAAGTAGACACTTCTACTAAGTTTTCATAAAATAAAAACTCTTAAAAAGAAACATGTCTAGTTCCATGTTTTAGATAGCATGACTTTTCCTCGATCCCATCCTTGACCCTATTCCACATTAAGTCCTGTGAAAAACATTTCAAAAAAAACTTGGGGTGAGCATAAAAATCTCAGTAAGGGATACACAAAGAATGAAAACTGTTAGTTTTTCAAAACAACAAGTAAACCATGTATACTTTATCAAAGTAATACTTTTCACCTTTATGAAGTAGTAAAAACTCTTCACTGAATAAAAGATCATTACTTACCCTTTTGTAACCAAAATATTACCATAAAACCTATATAAATAACACATAACATATAAATGTAACTTGGGACATAAACATACTTAAGTGGAATAACCATCCGGTCGACTTCCACACATATCACTTAATGGAATAGCCATACGGCCGACTTCCATACCCAATGCATTGGAGGTTATAACGTAACCACCAATCCTGGTATTCATGGCACCACCCGTCATATAGTTTATCATGTAACCACCCATCAAATTTCCAAGTACCATTATAAAATCATAAGACATAAAACAAATACAATGGAAAGAAAACATTTCCACACTTTGATCACAATATATCACTAAAATATATTGACATAAAAAATCCATTATAAAAATACCATTTTCAATACCAAAATACATAAAAGAGTATATGGTATTTATTTCATTTTAAAAACATTACGGCTTGTTGAGGAAGCCAAAGACCAAATAATACTCGCGGCGGTGGAAAAGGGTCGTTGTCACCGCGTACGTTAAAAGAAACATTCCTTTTTTTTTGTTTTGTAAAACGCTTTGTAGAAAAAGATTCCTTTTGTATAAAAGTAAAAGTAAAAGGGGTTTATACACCGTATAAAATAATGTTGTGTATAAAAAGAAATATGCCTCAATGAAAGTAGATTGAGACGAAGTCCCTTACCTCGGGTCCGACTTGACTCGATCGTTCTTTAATCTCCTGAATAATAAACTTGAGTTAATTTATACTTTCTTAAGAACCTTTTTCAAGTTAATTATTCCTTTTATATCACTTATTACCATTTCATGAACACTATGTAATTATTTAAGTTAATAACGGTCGTTTTAAAGATCATTGGTACTTGAGTCAAAAATAAACTCTTTATAATTACAAGTTTGTTCATGGGGTAAAATATCCATTATATCCAGAATTATATTCATTATGTAGATATAATATATATCACATATATCCATTATATACATTCATTTATAATATTACATAACATTTAGAGTTAAGAAATGAAATGCACCATTCATGGAGACGGTAAGTCGTACGTACGCATGAACACTACTTCCATTTCTATTTCATATTTAATGGAATTAAAACATAATGATACATAATAGTATTATAATTCCATTATGGTATCATATATAATATCATTAAATATATCCTTTATACGTACCAAATATGGTATTAATGAATCAAATCACTTTGAGGGGGCGTTATTCCGCACTTCCTAAAATGAAGATATCGCGTTTACCCATAATGGAAACCGTAAAGGTATGTCGTAAATGAAAAATACAGAAGCTTAAGGAAAACAGAAACATATTATATATCATATATAAATATATTCACATCTTAATGGACACCTTTTAAGGTGTTATAAGAGTATTGAACAATCATCGTTTCGTGAGGCAGAAATTCTCCATCCACGGAAACAGTATGTTCTTTAACCATTAGATGTAGGTGTGTGTAAGTGTAGCTCTAATAATTATCATAAAAACATCCTAGTATATTTAATATACTGGTTTTGTTACAAAATAAAGTAATAAAAAGAGTTTAGGGGGTTGGAGATGCAAAATAAAACAAAAGAACACAAGTGAAGACATTACCTTAAAATTGGGTAACTCCCTTTAGTTTGAAGAAAAATGGTTTCTTGAAGAGCTTCCTGCCTAAGGTAAGGCTTCTAGGATGAGGAGAGGGATGTGGAGAGAAAAAATGATCAGATATTGTCCGAGCCAAAGGCTTGAGAGGTGTGGGTAAGGTGGTAGAGGTGGGGGCCTTTTATAAGAGGAGAGGAGGGGCACTCTTGGAAAGGTATAAAATGTTACTTTATTTTCAAATGATTTTCGGATTTTAATGGTCCCACATTGATGTGTTTCGAGGATAAGGTGATAAGGGTTCAAAATCAACCCATCCAATAGTTTTTTGACATGTTTAGGTCTTAGATTTTACATTATCTTTCCATTTTATTTAAATCGTTAAATAATGAGGTAATCGTTGCATCATCATGATGTCATAAATAATTTAATTTATTTAATGTCTAAAAATTATAAAAAAATACTATGATGTATGAAATATTTTTAGATTTATAATTACTATTTATAGTTAAAAATCGAACTTGTATAACCCCATGTAAAAATTGTTTTAGTAAAACAATACATGTTTGTATCATTTTTACTTTTACTTTAAATAAAAGGCATTAATGTCATTATCATACCCAAGTGGCTCCATGGGGTCCCAAAAATCGACCCATGGGTTTTCTTGGTCGGAAATGACTCATCCAATAGGGTTATGACAAGTGTCTAGATATTTTCATTTTATTATAATATCATTTTTACCTTAAATCACACTAATTGCCCTTTAATCGCGATTAATAAAACTTAAAAGTTACTTTTCATCAAAAATTATTTTTATCCCATTGAACCACATTTTAATTAATAATTAAAATTATTTATATTGGATTTTTGAAATTCAAATCATAGAAGTGGTAAAGTTCCATTTAAACGAAAAATCAGTTTTTGTAACTACCACTTTGTGGTTTCACTATTAATCAAAAATTAAGGTTTTTCAGAAAAATACCAAAAAATTCACCCTAAGATATATTTGATATTCCAAATTCAAAAATTATTTCTATTTTACCAAATTCATAACATAGAAGTTTCATTAATTAATTTTATAATTAAATCCCGTTGTCAAATCAAATAGCGTGTTTTTAAGAAACAATACCTATCAAAAGATTGACACTCGTTTATGTCCAATATCAAAGTGATATTAATTCCAATGACCACCATTGGATTAAATGGTAAAAATATATTCTAATTTCACTTTAAACCCAATTAAAAAGATAATCTAACTATATAAATAAATTAGATTAAAAAGAGGTTGTGAATTAAAATACAACACTTTTCACTATTCATTAAAAATGAACATTATCAGAAAAATACCAGAAATTTATCCAAAGTAAATTTCAATGTCCCAATAATAAAGAATACGTTTATTTTGACAAATATAGCTTATAAAATTGTCAAAAGTTATATTTAAAAACGGTTCTCCATCAAAAGGCGGTAAAACAATCTTTTAAAAATATTAGAGTATTCCATGCTTAAGATTGGATTTATTCTTATTTTAAGCCTCTAAAACAGTATCTAATTCATAAATAGGCATAGATAAGAATATCTATTATTCATTACTTACTTGGGATGTTATAGGTATCCACCTATATCAAGGGGAAAATCATTAAAATGGTAAATTCCATCTGATTGGATACTTAACGGGGTATCAATCATCATAACACCATATAAGTGTTTGATATTGAGGCCCAAACTCTCCATGATTTCTTCAAATATAAAAGATTAAGATGCGTCTATGTCAAATAAAGCAGACACTAAAGTAGAAGCAACTAGAATAGTTCCTTGAATTGTAGAAGGTTCGGTTCTCTACTCCTCCAACATAGGCTGAACTATATGTAATTGTCTTATATCATGGCCTCAAGTAATTATCCTATTGCCTTGAGCAAGACCGCTCTGTTGGTGTTGAGAATCATTAGTCTGAATACCTTTCCCTCAACCACCACCTCAGCCTGATTGGCTAATGGTATTTTAGCTTCCTACCTGGTGTGATCCTACTAGCCCCTCTCTTGAATGTGGAGTGGGTGTAGATCCCTACTTGGTAAGCACTGATGGAAAGGTCTTGTAGAAGCTCTAGATATGCCTCAACCTATCACAGCCTCTGCATTCCACTAGATCTCATAAGCACTGAGGTTTTGTATGTCTTGGATTCCTCCACTAGTGACATATTAAGAAAATGTATGCATGAGGAGCCTAACAATTTCTACCCCCATTAAAAACCTCAAAGTAATGTTTGCATCTACTATAAGAACCACTGCTAAATTTAGGTGCCAAACCACCCTGAATCACACCATCAGATTACCTCATATTTCAATCTATAATAAGGTTCTGGTTGATGATTTTCGAAATAATAGTCAACCTAAATACATTGAACTATAACAGGTTAGTGTATACCAGCCTATCCTCAAATTGCCTGGTGGTCATAAGGTCATCACCCGCTAGAGTCAGTATGAACCATTACAGATCTGTAAGGTGACCAGAATACTCCATGATAGACATAGCTCCTTGTTGCAGGTTAATAAATTCTCTATCTTTGTCATCCCTAAGAGTCCATGGAAAGAAATAGTCATGAAAGATAGTCTAGAAATCTACCCAAAACATATCTCTATATCAATCCTCCTAAGTAATAACATCCCACCATCTCTTGGAAGAATCTCACATCATATAAGTAGCAAGTTTGACCTTATGATCTAGAGGCACCTCTAAATGATTGAATATAGAAAGAATAGATTCAAGTCATGACTTATCAATGTGTGGTACTCCATCCCCCGAAAAGGTGAGAGGATGCTTCTACTAGAACTCCCAAGTCAACTCTTCCATACTTGGGGTAGGTTAAAAAACACCTTGCATATTCTAAAACATACATAGAAATCCCTCTCGGAACTGGGCATTAGTGTCCATATCAAGAATAGGAAGAGGTTCTGCATGTGGAATTATAGGATGGATCACTAGTGGCTTAAGGCCAGCCACCTCTGCTGCATGGTCATCACCATCTTCAGGGAATACGACTAGAGGATATCATGGAAACATTATGCTAAAATTCCAAATTCACACCTCAGAAGAGATTTTAACAATTGAAAATATTGTAGATAGAAAACTAAGATAGGTGTATATCCTTCCTATAGACAGATCACACCCCATATTCCTACTCTTAAAGCTAGGAATGGGTAATAGATAAAGACCATATATGGATATAAGAACATAAGAGACACACCAAATACCCACTACTAAGTCCTGGTTCAGGTCTAGGTCTCTTTTTTACATGTATAAGATGTATGTTCTCACTTTAAAATTCATATTCATTTTAAATTTGTGATTTTACAAATATTTAAATCTCTTTAAATGGTTTAATTAAATAGATCACCATTTATAATTCATAGGGGCTCATACTCCTTATGAACCAAAATATGGTATCCACTTAACCCAAACCATAACACTTTCCATCCCATACGACCAATGGTCCATCGCTCAATGTTCCATAACTGACTGCTTAAGGTGTCTACTTTAACCTATTAAAAAAATCATTAGGTTAAGGAAGACACTTTAGGTGTCAATTATTTTTTCTCAATCCTTTAAGGAAAGTTAACAAATTCTCATACAATAATCAAGGCACCGATAATATGCAACAGGCAAATGTATGCTGAAAGTAGATGTGACATGGAAAAATTCATGGCATATTAGTCCTATTGTGCCTAAAATGATGCATGTAATGTAACGCCCTCATTTCATTGGTCCAAGGTAAAAGGAATCATCATTTCAATAATAATAATAATAATAACATCACAAGACATGTCTGTCACCCAATGGTGAACTTATATTAACTATAATAGGTGTAATAAATAACTGTAATAACCCATCCCAAGTAATTTAGGTTTCCCCTATACATAGGTTAGCTACGACCATGCACAGACTCATTACTAAATCCCATTAACTCTTAGTCTCCTATTTAATATCAAAATAGTAAGACAAAGGAAAAAGACCTCTGATTCCACTTTGTAACATCCTGACCTGAGATCCACTTAACCCATGCCTTGAGCTAGTGGATCACATGGCCTCAAGCGCACCTCCTCTTATGCCAGAGGCCGGTGACTAGAAATGAGGGTGTAAAGACGGTATGTTGGGGATACTATACTCTCTTATTAGAGTGGTACAACGGATACAATAGCATTAAGAAACATACAATAGTGGAAGCACAATATTAGTAGACACAATAATGGCTGGACCAGTAACTCACTGTAGTGGAAAACAGAATATAACAATTATAGTAAACAAAATCAGAAGTGTAAATAACTGAACAACCATATAATAATATCAAAATCCTATAGGAAGTGTCATATACATTAATGCATGGCATACTAATGTAAAAAGGGGAACATAGAACAAACATATACAATCATGATATTCAAAAAACTACAAAAAAATAAAAGGTTGCTCCACTATAATCTCAAGAATATGCTTGGTCCTATGCTCCTATGCTCCAACTATAGGCAAATCGTATCAAGAACCTATAATGGGGTTCTTTCCCTTATTTATACTTGTAGACAAGTAATCTATTCAAGTACCAAAGGTGGACTGAGTATGGTGTGAGATAAAATTGTAGTAGGCCACCAACAATGGTGTCCAGAAGTAATCCAAGTGGTGTCCATAGAAACAATAGTGTGCAGGAAAAATGAAATAATAGAAAAATCTAAATAAATAATTACCATCCTGCTTAGGCTCCTAAAATACACCTAGCAGCTCTACCTACTTCATCTCATGGCTGGAATGATTGTTTGATCATTAACTATATATATATGTAATAATAAAATATATATGGTATAGTTATATATTTAATCCACCTATATGGACCAAGTATGTGCAGACGTAAGTGGCGATATACCTAGAATACAAGTTTTTGGTTGGACTAGGGCATAACTTAGACATCAATAATCATACTAAACAAGAATATAATCTCAAGAAATAGGGTACATAGCCTATATCTCATGATAAATTAGAGATTTCATTCTATTCACTCGAGATGGTGGGTTATTCTTCATGTCAACACCTGAAGCAAGGTATGTGGTATGTCATGCGCACTGTCCAAATAGTGTCAATGGTATGAGACATCATGCTCAACACCTGATGTAAGGGAGTGTGGAACGCCATGCCCAAAAAACCATTACCATCATTCTATAGCCTATATCAAAGGCATAATCATATTTATAATAATATCCATGAGGCGTTACCTCTCATGCATCTTATTAGTCAAGACCAAAAATACAAACAAGGAATTACAATCCAAAATAAGCATTTGATAAAGCATGCAACAATTGGTGTGGCCTTGACACCCTTTATAATTCATTTCAATTAAACCATTTAATTAATTTAAGGAATAAAAACCATCATGAACAATCCATTCAATTTAATACATTCCATTTAATCTATCAAAACATAGCAATTCATTTTAGAAGCCTCAATGAAGAAATTAGAAGGTGTCATTATCGATTAGGTAACTACCTACATGGGAAATTCCCTTTATAAGTTGATCCAAACACTTAGGGGTGCCTTGGGTTCAATTAACATCTATATGAAAGATGGAAAATCCAACCACAATCTAAGCCAAACACTTAGAAGGTGTTCTGAGTATTTAATCAATTAATTTTAATGGGGAAATTCAAGTCGGAACACCCAAGTGGTGTCCATGATTGAGGTTATAATTCTCCATTTACATAAAAACAATACTTGGGAGTATATCAAGGTGCGTATAACAATTCAGAATGAAGAAATATATTTCAAAGCGACGTACAGTGAAGGTCAGTGTGAAACACAATGACGTGACTATGAAAACACCAAAAATTTTGTGGAAAACAATGAGACCACCTACCTTAGGTTCGTTGAATACACTTTGTCTAATGGCGGCTTCAAATTCGAATTATATTGAGAGAAATCGAAGAAACAGTCCAACACCCTAAAAATAGAGCAAAAGATCTTGCACCTAAATAGCACAATAGGTCCAAAGATAAACTTATATTGAAGGGAATAGGACTCGATATCATACCTACAGTTATCCAACACTTTTTATGGATCTTAATTTGGAGTCTAGATGTGTGATTGGCATCAAAGCCTATCTTAGGTAAAAAGGGAGCTCAATGGAAGAGGGAGGAGTTCATCCGCTGGAGAAATGAAGTGGAGAATAAAGAAATTAAGTTTAAAGTTTAATTAAGGGAAAAATTGTAATTTCACCCTCAAAATTGAGGGAACACGGTTTGGTCAAACCGTTCACAAACCATGCTTAGCCCACTGCCAAGGGAGAGACCCCACACAGTTAAGGCGCATGGTTTCTCTAACCGTGTGCAAACTGTGCGAAATACCTCAGTAAAGATGCTCTAAAATTCCACACGATCTTTTGCCTTGGTTTTTATGATTGTAGAAAATTGTGTGACCCATTCTACTCATAAGGTTCCCCATATGGTTACCCCACATGATTAGTACTAACCGTGTGATAACCGTGCGACCTACCCTGTTTTCCCATTTCTTAAAACTTCAGGCTCCGAACAAGCCTCAGATGCTCCTAGGACCTTTCTTAGGCTATATTTCACATTTACCAAAATTAAACAAGGGACTTAATTAAACAAGTCTTACCTTTGTGAAAATACGGGTCATTACAATGGTTTTTTTATTGTTAACTTTCTCGAGATCATTCACTTTCTAATGATCAATGATCTCTGGACATTACTTTTCTTTCATATAAATACCTTCACTTCTCACCAATATTTTCCTATTTTAAAAATTAATATGTGTAATACTATATGACCTTGACAGTTCCCTTTATCTCCTTTCAAGATAAATTTTTATCAACCCCTTTTTATGATTTTTGTTTCCATAAAGGAATTTTCAAATAACAAACCATTGATTTCTGAGCACAAGTTCAAATTTTGAGGATGTAATTTATTAAAGGGGGTATAATGTAACACCCCAATATTTTAGAAAATATTTCTCTTTAAATAATTTTATTTCTCTGATGGCTTGTGTTACATGTAACACCAAGTTCAAACAAACAGCAATACACTATTAGAATATCATTATTTAATGTGATAGTTATAACCTAGCCATTAATTTAGAGGGTTTGAATATGATTAAATAATTTATGAAATATATATAAATTTTATACTCAATATAAATTTATTTATAAATTCTTAGTAAATAATCATTCAATTTTTAGTAAATTCATTTTAGTCTTTAAAAATACAGTTTCTCCACAAATGTTTTTTATTATGAGTAAATGTATTTGAAAACTGTATGTTTATTTTAAAGTATTTACAAATTAAAATTATATTGTTGTTAGTATTAAAATTTTATTATTTAATTTTTATTTAAAATAATTTAATTATGGTTTTTTTAAATGGATTTTATACTTAAATTTTGTATAAAACATTTAATATTTAAAAAGGGCATTTTTTCTGAAAAATTGTTTATCATTGCGTTTTGCTGGTTTAATTTTAAATTAAATTCTAAAAAAATTGAGATTTGAATTTTTGAAAATGGATTTAATATTTAGAATCAATAGGTATAAATTTATTAAATATTTCCCTTTTTATTTTTGTACAATATGAATAGTAAACATGGTAAATTTTGTTACCACGGTAAAGGGTAAAACAAGTTATTAAAGGTTAAAAATAAAATGATAAGGACTATAAAATTACCTAAACACTTTCTTAAATCTTATTGGATGCTTATATATCATCCATAATAATATAAAGGTCTAATTTATGACATTTTGGGGCCACTTGGATAATATTATGACATTTATTGTATTTTATTTAATGAAAATTCAAACATGTCACACTCTTATTTTTAATAAGTGTAATATTTTTAATATGGTGTTATCCAGGGGATATGATCAATTATAAATATTATTTTTAAATCTAAAATATTTATATTCATCACAGTAATTTATTTTTAATTTTTAGTGAACAAATAATCAACTTAAATTCTTACACAATGTTGATGCAGTAATTATTTCATTAATGGAATAATCAAATAAATGATATTAAAAATATTAAAAGTAACATAATTTGAGATATTTTAGGTGATCCATGAATTCTCTAGATGACCATGACATGTTTAGGATAAAATAAAAAAATTGAATTTGACTTGTTTTCTTGATGTTTTTAAATTCAAAGTAATGAATAGTATCAAAATTGATAATAATGATATTTTATGAGATTAATATTTTATTAAATTATTTAAAAAAAACTTAAATAAGCACAAAGGGGATAAGATATGGTCTAAAATTTTATCCCCTGTGCATTTATAGACCATTTGAAACCATTTGGATCTAGAATAATCTTATTATAATTTAATATTTTGAGAAATACCAAAAGTATCCCTCACCTTAATTATAAAAGGGTATTTACTCCCTCACTTATCTACACCAATTTGAGACTTCTAGCTTGACCATACCCTAAAAAAATCTCTTCTAAACTTCCCAATCTACATTCTAGAGCTGTTGGTCTTCCCAAAAGACCATCCCTAGATCCCTTTAGAGGAGATCAAAATGAGACATTTAGAAGAAGAAGAGGTTTTAATGTGAATGGGGAAAGAAGGGATTTGTGGTTAGGGATTATCATCTCACTTTTATTTTTGTGGGACATATGTCATGTATACCACTTATTTCTTTTGTGTGGTGTATGTATTTTTCATGATTGATTTTATGATTCTTATCATAAAAATTGTGGGATTTTTATATTCATCTATGTTTTTTTATTTTATGGGAATTATGATTCAAATTATACCAAGTGGTAAGGGTTTATTTCACAATCTCATAATTATTTAGGATTTTTTATATTTAAGTCTTTTTTGGGTAATATTTCTCTTCTGTGTCCATATTTTCTAAAAGTGTTTTAAAAAAGATTTTTACTATTCTCATAAAAAATTTTAAATCTATTTTTACCCATGTTTCACTTTTTACAAAATAGTTTGAAATGAATATTTTTTGTTGTTTTACAAATGAGGTAATTTGTGAATTTTCCAAAAAAAAATGCGGAAACAATATTTTTTTAACTTATACAGCATGAGTGGATTTTCCCTCCATCATTACACCTTAATAATTTGAAGCTTCCTTTAAAATTTTATAAGTTTATTTTCAAAGAAAATGTTTTATTTTATAAGTGTGTATCTTTTAAAAAAAATATTATTTTAAAAATGGAAAATTTATTTCCCTCAAGAATTATTCCAATTGATATTTAAAAATCATATTTCCATATAAGATGACATCCTTTGATAATAGTTAACTTTTACTGGGGATATGATCCAAGGATATTATCCTTATTCTTTTTTATGGATGATTTATGTTTATGATGACAATATATTGATGAAACTCGTTCCCTTTTTAATAGGTTGTACTTTGATGAAATTTGTTTCCTTTCATGAGTTCTCAGATGATGAATGTTTTATGATAGTGGGTCACATGTATATATTATTTTATTTATATGATGTGTGGTACCTATAAATACATTCAATGCATTGGGTAAATATTGATATCTCATGAGATAAACATGATTGGAATGGGTAGTGAACTCATTTTAGTAAAGGAAATTTTTCACTATGATAGTCTTGAGAGTGAATCTTGACTGCTATAATAATTTTGGGAGTGAACTCATTCCATTATGATAGTATTGGGAGTGAATATTGACTAGTATGATGGTTTTTGGAGTGAAATCATTCCACTATGATAGTATTGGGAGTGAACCTTGATTACTATGATAGTTTGGGGAGTGAACTCATTCCACTATGATAGTCTAGGAAAAAATCATTAACTATTAAGTAAATGATCTTTTATGCTTATGTGTATATCAAAATTCCATGTCTTATGTCAATGTTATGCTCTCATGACTTGTGTTCTTTTATTATTTTATGATTCATGTCTTATGAACTATTAGTTTGTATGCCATTACTCAAGATTATGATCTATGATAAGCAGAGCATAAATTTCAAATTTTATGTTCATGTTCCCACACCCTTATGATCATGTTATGCGTATGTGATTATTAATATCTCTCTTGTTTACCCTAACTAAGTATCTGATCTCAGCCTTTATTATGTTTCATTTCCCCGGGTTACAAATAAATGTTTTTAGAAATGATGTTTCTAATAAGGTTTCTAGACGTGAAGATATTTTGGGCGATGATATAGATTTTTATGATCCATTTTTTTATTTTTACAAGATAGGTAAGAGTTTTTCCTAATTCTCTAAAACTCTAAACCTAAAAGGTCCTTCATTATGAGAGTGATCCAATATTTCCTTTTATATTTTAAATTTTGTATATTTGAAATTGGGTCATGTTTATCGATATTAAAGGTAGAAATGTAAAGTTTATGTTTTTAGCACCAAATCTGGGAGTATGGGTTTTAGGATATTACATTAATATGAGAGGTCACACAGTTTATCAACCTATGTTCCTTAACTACATGCCACCCCTTGATCCATTGTTTTATGTTTCATGGTTTGGGAAAAACTGTGTTTAAAACATGAACCCTTTAAAAGACCTCCAAAAGTCTCTAAAACCATTTAGAAACTTCTAAAACATGACCCAGTCAATTATTATTTCAAAAACATGAGATTAAATGTCACGAACCGACCCTACCAGTCTCGAGCCACAACTACCTCAAGCCCGCCTTCATAGGCTAGAGGCTGGAGACCAGCGCCGAAGGCATAACAATCTCAGGGAGGCCTTCGCCTAAGTACCTATACACACGCACACAAAACTCACTTGATGCAGTAGTGCAGAGTAAAAAAGAAAACCAAAAGACAAATAACTGTACCCCAACCACAGTCATGCATCAACCACTAAATAGAGTAAGTAAAGTGCTGGAAGTACTGACAGGTAAACTAAAAAGTAAAAAGGAAAAAACACGTGCCCAACCATAAAGGTGCCACAACTCGGAAATAGGTAAACAAAAGAAAACAACTGGATAGACTCCCACCTGAATACTCTAGCACGACCACGGTACGATGCTTCAACTGTTGTGACCTCTACACTTATCCATAGTCATGATCGACCTGTTCATCATCTGCAAGGGCACACCAGGTGCGGGCAAAGCCCAAGTAGGGGTGAGTATAAAGATACTCAGTAGGATGACCCGAAAGCCCGAGGGAGAAACAAAGGAGGCACTAAAGAGGTGAGAAGTAGACTAACAAGTATAGTGGAAAAGTTTAGTAAAGAGAGTGCAGCTCAACCCAACAGAAATAAGTAAGCACAGACCCCAAGGAGTGGAAATGAAAGTAGGGTGCCATTATATATATATGCTCAACAAGAAACCCAAACGAGTGTGTAAGGGGATCTCCATCTCCAAGCTCAGTCCAGGATAAGTTGCCATCAGTTCCAAGTAAAACCATCCGCACAGCCCAGCATCTCGTCTCGTCCACCTAGGAAGCCCAAGTCAAAGGGTCTCAATCACCACACTTCGATACTATCCGCTTTGGGCGGCACTAACTCGCCCACACGGTTTTAGGTTGCGTCTCAAGGATGCGTCTCAGTGGGGAAAGTTCCCCTCTTCCTTGTGGGTCCTTAGGTAATGTTAAAACTATCACACCACTGATCCTCATAACCAGGGTCCCGCTCCAATAGTCATGGTGAAAAGTCACCGAATATCCTCATAAGAAGGGATGAGTCTGAAATGCCAACGGGTGACCCACTGCCCAGCCCTGCTGGAGGGTAAATCATAATATGAAATTGGGTGACCCACTTCCCAGCCCTGCTGGAGGGTAAACCCTAATACATCATCAGGTGACCCACTGCCTAGCCCTGCTGGAGGGTAGGCCTGGAATAAGTCGACAGGTGACCCACTGCCCAGCCCTGCTGGAGGGTAAACCCGGAATAAGTCGATAGGTGACCCACTGCCCAGCTCTGCTGGAGGGTAGACCTGGAAGAAGTCGACAGGTGACCCACTTCCCAACCCTGCTAGAGGGTAAACCCGGAACAAGTCGACATGCGACCCACTACCCAGCCCTGCTGGAGGGTAGACCTGGAAGAAGTTGACAGGTGACCCACTGCCCAACCCTGCTGGAGGGTAGACCTGGTACAAGATGACGGGCGACCCACTGCCCAGCCCTGCTGGAGGGTAGACCCTCAAGAGTCGTCGTGTGACCCACTGCCCAGCCCTGCTGGAGGGTAGACCCAGAATCGGTCTGATAGCTCCGCACTTCCACTGACATCACCAGGTGTCACTAACAACGCCACCGTGCATTGGTTCAGAGTGCGTCAAAAAGGTATCTCCATCCAACACCCTCCCATGTTTCAACATTTAACATGATCTCAAATGAGGCTCCACATTCCCAAATGGATTACACCTTTGCAGTCCTCACAAAAAAACACGTGAGATAGACTACTTACTCGCCCGAAACGGACAACCAGTGAATATGGTACTATTAACCATAGCCAGCCCGTGTGGGGACTGCACCCCGACTCCGATACTCGTCGGGAAAACTACACCATCGCGATGCTATTGGAAAAACACGTGGAAATGACTACTCAAACGCCTCGAACAGACATCTGGTGAAAAAGGTGCAAAAACGCTGCACGCAACTCAAAAGACGGCCCATAGGGCCCACATCTCAACTCCAACTTCAATTCCTGAAACCAATCTATAAATCTTCACCTCGATTTAAGGGTCGCAATTCCGCTGACGGCGCTCAAATCGGTCATCGGATGTGTCTGCGCCATCCAAAACAAGAATCCCGGCGTAGTACTTAACGAGCGTGTCGCGCCACCAAGCTCTCATCCCGGGAATTAAAAATCCCCAAAACCATATCAAAACCTTTGTATCAATCCAAGGATTACACTTCCACATACGGCATGCAAAACGGACACCGGTAGCGAAATTTACGGGTGTCCGAAGTCAGAGGGGACGAAGCCCCTTGGGCTAGACCGGCCTGGCCGGCCGGTCCACCCGATCTCGGTCGGCCCGCGCCGGCTGCCCCGGCTCGCAGAGCCGGCCCGAGGATCGGCTACGTGCACCAGCCATGGACCCACGGTCCACCAATCTACTGACCATCCCTCGTGGCTGGTCTTTGGTCCACGCGGAGACCCACTTCCAGCGGTTCTCGGTTCCTCCTGTGGGGTTGCGTGCCGCGACCCCGGTCCACCTGACCGACCACCGCCGCCTGGTTGGCCCACTGTGCCTGCCTCCAGAGATCCACGCCACCGTCATCGAAGCCTACACCACCGCCGCCACTAGATCCCACCGGACCACCACTGTAAATGCCGAAAAACGGGGGAAACGGCCGGAAAACTTCCTAGGGCCACCCCGGACACCCCGGGACTCGGATTTTCAATCCAAAACATGAGTTGGAAATATTCGAATGATACCTACTCGAATATGGGCTTCTATCGATTATCAGACAACAATTTGATGCAAATAAACCAATTTTAAGAAGACTGTGGGAATTAAAACGATAAAACACGAGCCTACCTCGATGGGCGTTGCCCAACGCTTCACCGATGATCCGCCAGAGCCGTCACCACCTTTCCAGAGGGATGGAGGAGAGGATAGGAGTTCCTCCTTCATCGTTGGGAGAGTTTGTTCCAGGGAAGAAGGGGGAGAAGAAGGGTGGGGGTCAAGTTTAAATAGAAAATACTTAAACCCCCCGCCCGTAGGCCCCGTACCCGAACTCCCAGTGGGGTTGAGGTTAAGCCTCCCTTAGGGTAAACGCCATGCCCTGAGCACAAAGTTGGTCTTGGAATTTTAATCTGAGCCTCCATTCAAAAGTTATAAAATTCGACGCCTGAGGCCACTAAATTACGAAAACGACCCTGGTGGCGTTTTTCACATAAGGGTCGTGCCCGCGAAAGTTACACCCCTCCTATGGTAAACAGAACGTTCTAGACTCAACGGTGCCCTCAGTTTTCCCGTCCGAGCAACCTTTTAAGAGTTATTCTGTTTATTTGTCATGTCCAGCGTGAACGCACTTAAAAAATTAATTCTGGCCACATCGGGGCTCGGAACCGCACTCCGTCTGAACGCCCTATTCTCGAATAACATCAAGAAAATTTCAAAGTCTTACAGGCTCAAAACTGGGGTTCTTACATCATTCCCTCCTTCAAGTTTTTCATCCCCAAAAAACAAAACTACAAAAACAACTCGGGATACTGAGCCCGCATCTGGCTCTCTCGCTCCCAGGTGCTCTCTTGCACCCTCCCGTCCTGCCACAGCACACAAACTAGAGTAATGGCCCATCTTCTCAGAGTTCACTCATGTCGGTCCTCAATCGCCACCGAGTGCTCCACAAAGGTGGATCCATCCTCAATTTCTAGCTCTCCATATTCGATAATGTGTGTGGGTCCGTGCACGTATTTCCTCAGCTACAACACGTGGAAGACGTCGTGCACTCTCTCCAGCTGTGGGGATAGGTAAAGACGGTAGGCGACCTCACTAACCCTACGCATGATCTCAAAGGGCCCGATGAATCTCAGGGATAGCTTGCCCCCCCGGCCGAACCTCCGTGTACCATGACACAGAGAGACTCTCAAAAAGACATGGTCTCCCTGCTCAAACTCCAAAGGCATGCGACGTCGGTCTGCATAGTACTTCTGTCTGCTCTGAGCCGTCCTCATCCGCTCACGAATGACTTGCACCTTCTCCGTCATCGCCTGCACCAACTCTGGGCCAATGAGGTAGGTCTCCCCAACCTTCTTCCAACACAAGGGTGACCTACAGGGTCTCTAGTAGAGGGCCTCAAAAGGTTCCATTCCAATGGTAGAGTGGTAAATGTTGTTATACGCAAACTCTACCAAGGGCTGGTGATCCTCCCAGCTTTGGACAAAGTCTAACATGCACGCCCTGAGCATATCCTCCAAAACCTGGATAGTGCGCTCAGTCTGCAAGTCAGTCTGGGGGTGAAAAGTTGTACTCATCTGCAACTGAGTCTCGAATGCCTCTTGTAGGCCTCTCCATAATCGTGATGTAAACCGCACATCACTGTTGGAGACAATCGTAGAGGGTACTCCATGAAGTCAGACGATCTCCCGAACATATAACTGCCCCAGACTCTCCACTGAGCTCTGATCCCGGATAGCAAGGAAGTGCACCGAATTTGTGAGTCGATCCCCTATCACCCAAATTAAGTCATGGCCCTTCCCTGTGCGCGGAAGCCCTGTGACGAAGTCCATAGATATGTCATCCCACTTCCACTTTGGGATATCAAGGGGCTACAACAACCCTGTCGGAACTTGGTGCTCTACCTTCACCTGCTAATAGGTAAGACATCGAGAAACGAACTCAGCTACACTCCACTTCATGGAAGACCGCCAAAACTATCGTTGAAGGTCTCTGTACATATTCCCCACACTGGGATGTGTGGCCAAGGGAGAAGTGTGGAACTCCCACATCACCTCCTCCCTCATCACTACTGGTACTACAGCTCGCCCCTGGAACAGGATCTCGTGATTCCCTCCTTAAGAATACCCATCGGGTGCATATCCCATGGATATATGATCACATAGTACCTCGCTATCGACATCCCCAAGCTGCGACTCTCTCACACGCTCAAGGAGCGAAGGAGTCAACACCATCATCTGCAAAAAATCCGTACCCTCCTGCTCCACCAAGTTCAGCCATAGGGAATCCAAATTATCTAAATCTTCCCACACTAAACGGGTCTGGGACTTCCTACTAAGGGCATCTGCTACTACGTTGCCCTTCCCTAGAGTGTAGAATATCTCGAAATCATAGTCCTACATAAACTCCAACCAGCGCCTCTGCCTCAGATTCAAATCCCTCTGAGTGAAGATATACTTGAGGCTCTGGTGGTCTGAGTAGACCACAAAACGCTCACCCAGAAGGTAGTGTCTCCATAGCCTCAAGGTGAAGACTACCGCTACCAGCTCCAAATTTTGAGTTGCATAATTCTGTTCACGGGGCCTCAACTGCCTCAACCCATATGCAATCACTACCTGCTACTACATCAGCACGCACCCGAGCCCAGCTCTTGAAGCATCGCAGTATACCATGAACTCAACGCCCTCCTTTGGCAGCCTCAACACCGGATCACTAGTCAGCCTCTGCCTCAACTCCTCGAAGGCCTTCTGGAACTAATCAGTCCAGGTGAATGGTCATCCCTTCCATGTCAATGCAAACAAATGGTCAGCAATCCTGGAGAAGTCCTCCACGAACCTCCTATAGTACCCTGCCAAACCAAGGAAAATACGCACCTCAGATGCATTCTTGGGTGGATCACAAGCAAGAACTTCCTCTATCTTTGCGGGATCCACAGCCAAACCATGTTCCGTAATGACTTTCCCCAAAATGTGAACCTTGTGAATCCAGAACTGGCACTTCGAGAGCTTCCCGTAGAGCTGGTGCTCTCGAAGAAAGTCTAGGACCATCCTCAAATGTTCTGCATGCTCCTCCTCTGTCATTGAGTAGATGAGTATGTCGTCAATAAAGATAACCACAAACTGGTCCAAGTACAGCTGGAAAATATGGTTCATCAAATACATGAAGATGGAAGGGGTATTCGTCACTCCAAAGGGCATCACCAGAAACTCGTAGTGCCCATATCGACAAAGAAAGGCCAGCTTCGGGATATCAGCCTCACGAACCTGCAACTGGTGGTAGCCAGATTAGAGATCGATCTTCGAGAACCACTTCGCACCTCATAACTAGTCAAAGAGGTCGTCGATCCTCAGAAAAGGGTACTTTTTCTTTATCTTGGCCTGATTCAGGCGATGATAATCTATGCAAAGTCGTAGGATCCTATCTGCCTTCTTCGCAAACAAGACCGGAGCTGCCCAGGGGGACACACTGGGCCAGATGAATCCCTTCCCATAAAGGTCATCCAACTGAAATCATAGCACCCGAATCTCTATGGGTGCCATCCGATATGCTGCATAATATATCGGAGTAGTCCTCAGCTGCAAGTCAATGCATAACTCCATCTCTCACCTCGGAGGTAGTCCCGGAATATCCTCGGGAAAAATGTCCATGTAGTCCTCTACAATAGTAGGGATCCAGGTGCTGGTAGCGTCTGCTGCTCCGAGAGCCATACTCACCAACTGATGAGAAAAAGGTCATGGCATCCTGCTCAAAGTACACATCTGCTCTTCCATGAGGTCTCGCTCACCGAGGATGGTGAACCTTGTCCCATCAGCATGCATGCACCTGACTCGTCTATGACAACAGTAAATCTGGGCGTGAACCATGGAAAGCCAATCCATGCCCAAGATGACGTCATAAGGTTCCATCATGATGAAAAGTATGTCCCACATGAAACTCTCTCCATCGAACGACATCTCGCACTGTCTATAGACAAAGGTCACCAACGATGCACTACCCGTAGGAACCTCGAGGCTAAGCGCAAGTGTCAGCGCCTCTACTGGAAGATCCAACTCCCATACCAAGAGCAGAAATATAAAGAAATTGTTGGCGCCTGTGTCTAATAGTACTGAAGTAAGTGTGTAGTAAACACAAAGTGTACCTCAGACCATATCGTGCGCTGGAGGGTCTCGAACACCCAAGGCATGAAGCTGCCCACAGCCCCTACCACCAACTCCCTGAGCCTAGAGTGGGCCGCCCGGTGGTGGCAGTGGAGGGATCTCGAAATGTCATCTTACACCTCCTGGTCCTTCCGATCTACATGCGCCACCTCCCTGAGGACCGCTCGGTCCCCCCCTAGGTGACCCCTGGTCACTCCACTGCCTCTGCCGCTGCGATGCGCCCGCTGCCTGCCACGGCTTCTCGGCACGCCAGGTCGGGAAGTCCTGTGCTAGGTGACCCAGTCCATCACAAGCATAGCACTGGCACTCTCATGTCTTCCCTGGCGCCCTACGGTGCCACTTCGGTGTACGACCCTGCCCCAGAGCCTGCTCACAGAAGGGTCTCCTCGACTGAGGCCCAGCTCTCTATCGTTTGCCTGCTGAAGACTCTGCTCTAAAGCGGACATTGCTAGGTCCTGTTATCTGGTGCCCCTCATCCAGGAATCTCTCAGTCACAAGCACCCACTCCAAAACCCTGGCGTAAGTGGGAATGCACAAGGCTACCACACTAGCACAGATATCACTACAAAGCCCCTTCTCGAACTTCCGCAGCCGGAAGTAGCTGTTGCGGATCATGTCCTGTGAGTAGCGTGTAAGATTAGTGAACCGGGCCGAGTACTGGGACACAGACATCCCCCCCTGCTTCAGCTCCAGTAGATCCTAGATCCAAACAAAGCATAAACACTAGGGGGAGTACTCCTCCCTGAAAAGCTTTTGGAAGCCATACAATGTGAGGGATGACTCGTCATGGTTCTGTGTCACCAAACCCCACCATCGCCCAACTTTCCAGAGAAAAATACTGGCAACTAGGGCCACCATTTGGTCTACTGGGGTCTGTACCAGCCTAAAGAGTCATGCCACTAACTCAAGCCAGTCCTCCGCCACCTGGGGATCCGGTTCCCCACGGAACCTCGACGGCCTCTGATGCTGGAAGTCTCGTAGCACGCTCAGTCTGCGCGCAACCTCGGCCTGAGCTTCCGGTACTAATTGCTGCTCCTTAGGTGGAGGGGCTACTACTGAAGCACTGGGCAGAAGGGGATAACTTAAGGGTCCCTAAACTAACACCTCGTTTCTAACCAGGTCGTCGTCGCAAATTGAAGAGGGTAACCTGGCTGGCTGCTGTCGTGGGAGCATCCTAAAAATTATCAAGGGATACCGCAATTAGATGATCATATATATATATAATACTAATAACAAAGGGGATCTTACTCAAACAAATATAGTCAAAGACTCAATCCTATGGGATGCTTGTTTCAAAATTCCCTGCAATAAGTGTCTCAACATGCCGAGTCAACAAGCGGGTTATCAGGGTCCTGGTGAATGGATACGTCGGCCGCCCGTACCATCATTGTACTCCCTGGCCTAAGAGCCACTCTCGAGACACATCGACATCATTGCCCTAAATCCCAACCAATTCCTTTTTAGAGATGTCCGAACAACATCCCAAGGAATTAACCACCTATGATACCACTCTGTCATGACCCAACCCTACCGGTCCCGAGCCGCAACTACCTAAAGCCCGCCTCCATAGGAAAGAGGATGGTGACCAGCGCCGAAGGCATAATAATCTCGGGGAGGCCTTCGCCTAAGTACCTATACACACACACACACACACAACTCACTCAATGCAGTAGTTCAGAGTAAAAAAGAAAACCAAAAGACAAACAATTATACCCCAACCACAGTCATACATCAACCACTAAATAGAGTAAGTAAAGTTCTGGAAGTAATGACAAGTAAACTGAAAAGTAAAAAGGGAAAAACACGTGCCCAACTACAAAGGTGCCACAACATGGCAATAGGTAAACAAAAGAAAACAATTGGATAGACTCCCACCTGAATACTCTAGCACAACTGCGGTACGCTACTCCAACTGTTGTGACCTCTACGCTCCTTCATAGTCACGATCGACCTATCTGTCATCTGCAAGGGCACACCAGGTGCGGGCAAAGCCCAAGCAGGGGTGAGTATAAAGATACTCAGTAGGATGCCCTGAAAGCTCGAGGGAGAAACAAAGGAGGCACTAAAGCGGTGAGAAGTAGACTAACAAGGATAATGGAAAATTTTAGTAAAGAGAGTGCAGCTCAACCCAACAGAAATAAGTAAGCATGGACCCTAAGGAGTGGAAACTAAAGTAGGGTGCAATTATATATATATGCTCAACAAGAAACCCAAATGAGTGTGTAAGGGAATCTCCATCTCCAAGATCAGACCAAGATAAGTCACCGTCAATTCCAAGTAAAACCATCTGCACAGCCCAGCATCTCATCTCATCCACCTAGGAAGCCCAAGTCAAAGGGGCTCAATCACCACACTTCGATACTATCCGCTTTGGGCGGCACTAACTCGCCCGCACAGTTTTAGGTCGCGTCTCAGGGACGCGTCTCAGTGGGGAAAGTTCCCCTATTCCTTGTGGGTTCTTAGGTAATGTTAAAATTGTCAAACCACTGATCCTCACAACCAGGGTCCCACTCCAGTAGTCACGGTAAAAATTCACCGACTAGACTCATAAGAAGGGCTGAGTCTGAAATGACAACGGGTGACCCACTACCCAGCCCTGCTGGACGGTAAATCATAATATGATCCCGGGTGACCCACTGCCCAGCCCTGCTGAAGGGTAAACCCTAATACATCATCAGGCGACCCACTGCCCAGCCCTGCTAGAGGGTAGGCCTAGAATAAGTCGGCAGGTGACCCAATACCCAGCCCTGCTGGAGGGTAAACCCGGAACAAGTTAACAGGTGACCCACTCCCTAGCCCTACTAGACGGTAGACCTGGAAGAAGTTGAAAGGTGACCCACTACCTAGCCCTACTGGAGGGTAAACCCGGAACAAGTCAACAGGTGACCCACTACCCAGCCCTGCTGGAGGGTAGACCTAGAAGAAGTCAACATGTGACCCATTGCCCAGCCCTGCTGGAGGGTAGACCTGGTACAAGATGACGGGCAACCCACTGCCCATCCCTGCTAGAGGGTAGACCCTCAAGAGTCATCGGGTGACCCACTGCCCAGCCCTACTGGAGGGTAGACTCAGAATCGGTCTGATAGCTCTGCACTGCCACTGACATCATGAGGTGTCACTAACAACGCCACCGTGCATTGGTTCGGAGTGCGTCAAAAAGGGATCTTTGTCCAACACCCTCCCATGTTTCAACATTTAACATCATCTCAAATGAGGCTCCACATGCCCATACGGATTACACCGTTGCAGTCCTCGTGGAAAAACATGTGAGATAGACTACTTACTCACCCGAAACGGACAACCGGTGAATATGGTACTATTCACCATAGCCAGCCTGTGTGGGGCCCACACCCTGACTCTGATACTTTTCGGGCGAATTGTTCCATCGTGATGCTCTCACAAAAACACACGGAAATGACTACTCAAATGCCTCGAACGAACGTCTGGTGAAAAGGGCGCAAAAATGCTACACGCAACTCAAAAGATGGCCCATAGGGCCCACATCTCAACTCCGAATTCAACGCTGAAAACCAATCTGGAAATATCCTCCTAGATTCCAGGGTTGCAACGCCACTGATGGCACTCAAATCAGTCATTGGATGTGTCTGCGCCATCCAAAACAAGAATCTCGACGTAGTAATTAACGACCGTGTCGCGCCACCAAGCTCCCGTCCCGGGAATTAAAAATCCCTGAAACCATCTCAAAACCTTCATCTCAAGCCAAGGATTAAACTTTTATAGATGTCACGCAAAACAGACACCCGTAGAGAAAGTTACGGGTGTCCGAAGTTAGAGGGGATGAAGCCCCTTGGGCTAGACCGGCCTGGCCGGCCGGTCCACCCGGTCTGGGCCGGCCCGCGCCGGCCCGCAGTTCGGCCGTGCGGGCCGGCCGTGGACCCGTGGTCCACTGATCTTCCAACCAGACCTCGTGTCCAGTCTTTGGTCCACGCGGAGACCCGCTTCCAGCGGGTCTCGGTTCCTCCCGCGTGGTCGCGCGCTGCGACCCCGGTCCACCCGGCCGACCACCGCCACCCAGTCGGCCCGCTGTGCCCGCGGCCAGAGAGTCACGCCACTGTCACCTGGAGACCGTGCTGCCACTGCCAGAGCCAGCGCCGCCACCTCCAGAGCCCGTATTTCCTCCGTCGGAGCCCGCCACCGCCGATGGAGCCCGCTGGACCACCGTTGGAAATGCTGGAAAACAGGGGAAACGGCCGGAAAACTTACCAGGGCCACCCCGAACACCCCAGGACTTTTATTTTCAATCCAAAGCATGCGTTGTAATTCTTAGAATGATACCTACTCTAATATGGGATTCTTTCAATGATTGGGAAGAAATTTTACACAGATAAACCAATTTGAAGAAGACTGCGGGAATTAAAATGATAAAACACGAGCCTACCTCGATGGGTGTTTCCTGATGCTTCACCGATGATCCGTCGGAGCCGTAACCTCCTTGCCGGTGGGATGGAAGAGTGGAGAGAATTTCCTCCTTCATAGTTGGGAGAGTTTGCGCCAGGTAAGAAGGGGGAGAAGAAGGGTGGGGGTCAAGTTTAAATAGAAAATACTTAAACCCCACGCCCGTAGGCCCCATACCCGAACTCCCAATGGGGTCGAGGTTAAGCCTCCCCTAGGGTAAATGCCATGCCCTGAGCGCAAAGGCAGTCTTGGAATTTTGATCGGATCCTCCTTTCAAAAGTTATAAATTCGACGCCCGAGGATGCTAAATTACGAAAATGCCCCTGGTGGCGTTTTTCACAGAAGGGTCGTGCCCACGAAAGTTACACCCCTCCTAGTATAAACAGAATGTTCCGGACTCAACAGTTCCATCGGGTTTCCCATTCGGGAAACCCTTTAAGAGTTATTCTATTTATTTGTCGTGTCCAGCGTGAACGCACTTAAAAAATTAATTTCGGCCACACCGGAGCTCAGAACCACACTCCGTCTAAATGCCCTATTCTGGAATAACATCAAGAAATTTTTAAAGTCTTACAGCCTCAAAACCAGGGTTCTTACATTAAAGGTTGAAATTAAATAATAACGCATCTAAAAATCCTGAGACTGTTACATTAATTTTTTTTGTTCACCGAGGCATTAGTATGTTCTTTTCACTTTTTCATGAGAGATTTTGGGTATTATCCTACTGAGTATACATGTTATTATCACTCTACATATATATAAAATATTTTTAGGTTTCCATAAGGACTGTAGTGATCAAGCTAGTCAATACTATCTCGGAGATTAGGTTTTTCCAATCGTTATTATGAGATTTACCTTTGGTATTGTTTTATCTTTAGAGATGTTTGTATCCTTTTTGTCACATCTATGTCTTCATTTTGAGGTATCACTTTGTTTATTTTCAGTTTGGTGCTTCTCTATGGGTTTTCCCCTTGATTTTGGGTGAAAAATGAGAGTTTCTTGGTTAATAACAGGTGGTACACGATTGGTGCGTGGTTTGAAAAACCAGGCACCCTTACCCAGGAAACCGTGTGCCCATTTAACATTTTTGGGCAGTGGTTAATCACACGGTTAGCACATGATTTGTAAACCATGCAGGAAAATTGTGCCCCATGTCTAGGTTATTAAAATTCTTAAATGATGTATGTGTCCTCTCAGGATTTAACCCTAAATCAAAAATTTTCTTCCCCATTTGGGATTCTCATCCCTAGGTTCCTCCCCCCAGCCCTTTTGATGCCTTGTACCTCCATTTTTATGGTGGATTTGGTGTGTTTTCTCAAATATTATTATATTAAGTGCCCTTCTCCCTTAGTTTCTCCTCTTTTATAAGGTTTATATTCTTCATTATTAGGGGTTTCACTTCAATATGGGTTAGTGACCTATTTAGGGTTGGATCTTGTTTAATAGGGCTCAATCATGATGTTTATGGCTCGATCTTGCCTTTATAGGGTTTGTTTGAGGTGTGGTTGTGGTTTAGCATCAATTTCTGGAGATTTCTACACTTGAGGTATGTGGTTCCATGCTTAAACATTAGTTGGTGACTTGTATATGCTTACTTTGATTTTTTTTTTGTATTCTATGTATTATGAATGAGGTGTGAAATGTGTTTTAAAAAGAATCCAAGGTGCGTTTGTGTTAAAAAGTGGGTTTTTCAAAGGAAATGGGCCATGATTCATGTGTGATTCATGTGTACTTTCTTTTTTTGTTACTTAAGGGTGTTTTATAAAATGTATAAGTAGTTTGAAACGTATTTTGAAATGTCTTTTGTGTTTTTTTCATTGAAAGTGGTTTTGGTTTGTGAAAAAGGTGATTTATCAAGTGTGTTCATATTTATTGGCTCATGCATGTGTGAAAATGATGTCTTATATGATATATAGAATGGAAATTGAGAACAAAGGGAATCCTGGTGTCCTATTTTAGCTAGTTCCTATTAGGATTTTTTTTTACTTAGTTCTCTTTTTTGATTTAATTCTTATCGTTGGCATATGGTACATTTTGTTGGTTATTTCAAAATCAAAGCATGTTCTCCTTTAAAATATTTTCTTGAAAAGTGTCTCTAGATTTTCTATTATAAAACATGGATGTTAATTTGTCTTATAATTTTTTGGAATATAATCTATTTTATCAGGTGGAATTATACTAAGCTTCATCTCACACCCTGTATACACCCTTGGGTGTATGTAGACTTGGTTGTGTTTGTCTCAGGTAAATGAAAGATATATTGTGATTGTGGTTCAGGTTTCCAGTGGTCCTCTCTTTCAGGTGTTGGTTGTGGTGGATTGAGGATGATGGTCTTATTATTACATGGAGTTTTTTGGGATAGTGTCATTATCCCTTTTTGTTGTAGTCATTTTTTGATTTGTTTAGAGTTGTAAACATTAAGTTTGAAAAAATGTTTTACCATGTTTGGATTTATTATCTAGTAAGGTTTTGTTTATTTTTTTATTGTTTATGATTTTATAAAGGTTTTAAATCATTCCCATGATGTATTGTTGATACCCAGGCACTTGTTTCCAGCTCATGGGGATCGGGAATGCCCTACAGTCCATGCCACGAGATGGGTCGAGTGTCACGTTGGATGACACCCTGGCTTGGATCATGATAAAATGATATCAGAGTAGGTCACGCTCTTTTTGGGACAATATTATTTGGGATGTGTCTAGATAGATTGGAGCTAGGATTATCAGGGCTTGAGGTTTGGATTTTGAGTAGGGTGTTTGGCCAGCACACCTCGTGATAGATCTTGAGTTTCCATGGGATGTTGGGATTTTGTTTGACTTCTCCTCTAGGTGGGTCGTATAGCCTGCAGACTGTATATAGACACTGGGTGGGGGTTGATTGGTTTGTTTGTTGGGATTTTTATTGTGATTTATTCGGTTTTGTTTTGATTTGTGTATGTTTTTTAGATTTTTTTTCATTGCTAAAAATTTTCAGAATTGTTGAATTGATGGTTTTTCATGTGGTTATTACTTTTTTTGGTGAAATGGATCCCTGGAAAATTATTGTGCAACCGCGGGAAGAGGCCGGAGAGAGTTCTCCCTCACTAATTGATCAGATATTAGTAGAAGTTTTGGTTTTTGTTGTCTAAGCTCTGAGATAAGGAGCGGGATCTAGTCCTTCTTAGGTTAGAGAAGTTGAACCTGGTCCTATAAAGGACAAGTCCCAGGAGTTCCTCAAGAACAAGCCTCCTTATTTATGATGTATCAAGGAACCCTAGGAAGTAGAGGTGTGTCTTGAGAAGATAGATCAGATGTTCAAGTTACTTGATACTTATAATTTTTTTAGGGTTAAATTTATTTTTTTCATGTTATAAGGTCCCAATCAGAAGTGGTGGGACTCAGTAGTGCAAGATGGGAAGCACGGGCAGATGGGTTGGAAAGACTTTAAAGTCATTTTCAACGAGCAACATTGTCTTTATGTCTTGGACTAAGCTAGATCCTAGAAGTTTATGGATATTATCCAAGGATATTGGTCTATGATTTAATATTATAATCTCTTTGTTGAGCTAGTTCAGTGCGTACCTGATTTCATTTCCAACGAGAAAATGAAGGCTCGTAGAAGAAGAGGAAGTAGGATGAGCAAGGGAAGAATGGAGGTGGTATTTCAGGTGATACAAAAAATATTTTCAATTATTTTATTCTTAATTTAAATGTTTTTAATACCACTAATGTGTTATTTTAAGTTAAATTGTCACATTTTATGTTTTAGGAGCATTTTTTAGCTTAATTGCTAAAATGGATTATTTTGGAATTTTAACAGTTTTATTTTATTTAAATATTTCGGCCATAAAAATTCCTTCACTGATAAAAATTGAAAAAATATTATTTTATAGTTTTATATGTTCTATGGTCTTCATTTTATCCTTTTGTACCCAAAGCTCAATCCATCATTTGGAAGCTCAAATCCAGCTCCCAAGTCAGGCCTTGAAAACTGTGCATAGATTTGGAGAATTGTATTATCAGGCCGATATATCATACTTTATCAAACCAATTGAGCTTATATTTTACATTTAGAAATAAAATATCATTTGGAACAAGTTTAATTAATATTGACGCACCTTATTCCTTCATTATCAAGGCCATAAATTCGTTGGAACTCAGTGCATTAGAATACGAAGAGTCTGTTTGGTAGAATTAAATATCCAGTGTAATTTGACTATATCTATCTCCAAACTTTACCAATAAAGCTAAAATTTTGTGTGTAGATGTAGGAGACATATAGGAAGAACTTTTAGGGAGTATTATTTCCCAAATTATTCCATTAAAGAGGTATACCAAGTGTTAACTTTCAGAGGATGATTTTAGAGCCAAATATTTCACTCTCTTTGCCTATAAAAGTGTATCTCTATTTCTTCTCAAGATGTTGGAAACTTAGGGGTATCCTTTGTTATAAATTTCCTTTAGTTTATTATTTTATTTTATTTTAAATTAATTCTATAATATCATTTCATATTTTAATTTAAGTGTTCTCTTTTCTCTCCATTTTCATTCTCTATTTTGTTTTCTTCACCTATTTTCTTTCCACTGTGAACTCTTATGCTCGTGATCATGAGTAGCTAACCTGAGGAAGTTCCTAGGGGATTAATTCAGTGGTGAACCCAAGTAATTTAAAATTAATTCATATTTTTTCTTATTTACTTAGAGTTAGGATAAGTTGGATCTTAGTGGGCAAGACGCCTTTGTGTCTCCACTTGCCACCCGAGGTTTAGTTTTCACTTCTGCAATATTTTCCCTCGATCGGGGAGGTGGATGTGCGGTCTCTCGGTGATCATTGAGATAATTGTATATTTACAAACATATTCATAGTATTATTTTCACACATACAATAGATCATGTTCATTAAGTAAATTCAAAATTAATTATGAGACGATGAAGGTTCACTCGTGGTAATTCTCTCAGGAATGTCTCATTTCTATCTAACATCATTCTATTTGAATTCATTCTATTTGCATTTCATATGCATATTTAATTTTAGTATTTAATTCTAATTTATCAAAATCTATATTTCTGGTCATTTTATTTCATATATATATATATATAAAGTGAATTAGAAGTAGTGAGGGATTGACTTCAAAAGCTCCTCAAGAGATCGACCTAGGTCAGCCACTGTGCTACACTTAGTTATAAATATTTTTGAGTGTGTGCACGATAATGCTTCATCAAATTGGAATTTTTTACAGAGATCCAATTGGTCTTCACTCACTATTTTTTATTCACATTTTTTAAAATAGTTTTCATTTTATTAAAAAAACAAAAAAAATCATAAATTTCAAAAACACTAAAAAAATTTTGTTCGTGATGTCTTTCAATTAAAAGTTTTATGCATGGACTGACTAATATTAGGTGCCAGAAGAAGTTTACAATGATGTTGATGCTAATTATCAGATGATTATTAATGTAGTGTAAAATTGGATAGTAAAATAGAGTTGATTTCTGAATACGTACATGCATGTCAAGAGGAACCAAAACCTGAACCTGAACCAGAACGAGTGATATAAAAGATTTCACCAATCATTTTTATTCTAAAGTAGCTAAGGAGGGTGATAAGTAGATTCTAAAGTAACTATTCATATCATCCCATACTCAAAAATTATTCTATGAGGTCCCTTATGTACACATGCCAGCTAATTTACTTATAGGAGATCAACATTTTTTGGAAGAATCCTCGAATCACTTTGTTGAAGATAATCTGAAACTTGATCTTCCCATCATTGATATTTAAAAATAAACACCTTTTTACCTATCTCTTTCTTTGGAAGATTATGAATAATATTCACCTAATGATATGGATTTTACAATGGTCTTTCCCAAAGAGATCAATTTCCTAGATGACTTACTTGAAAGGGAAGATTTCTTGATTAATTCATCATGTTTTAATCTTATTCAAACTGAATTGTTTTCTAACTTCTCCTTTCCTAAAATTTTCGATATATCACAAATGGATAATACCTTGGATGTTAAAGAAGAGATCATATAAGTGGTGGTGATTAAAGAAGAAGATCTATAAAAGATGGTGGTGGTGTGACTGCCTCCTCTACAACAACTTGAATACCCTATAGAGGAGGAAACCATGAAAGTCGACAGGGAGCACCCCTATTTTATTTTCCCTCCCACTCTAGAACTCAAATTAAATATTTATAATTTATTGGGGGTTAGTAATTTTCATATCTTCTATGGGTTAACTACTTTCAATGTCTACTAATGGACACTGGGAAAATTCACATGTGGTGGTTTATCTTAAAGAAACCACACCCACCACCTGATTGGGGATAATCTACTGCAACTACCTGACTAGGGGTGGTAAAAATATAGCACCCACTTAGGAGGTAAAACCAGGAATTATCACTTTTCTATCCCATTCCTATTTATTTTTATTTATTTTTCTTATTTCTTGTCATTTATTTCTTGTATTTTTAAAGTGGTAGTAGCTAGGAGCTTAACTCAAGGTCACCACTAAAAAATAAATTAGGTTGTGCCTTTCTTTTTCTTTATTTTATTTGTTGTTGAATATAAATTTTGTGTGAAAAATTATCTTGATATGATTTGAGCTAAAATAGGGTAGTAAATGGAATAAGTGTGGGGGAGGGATTTAAACTTTATTTTAGGAATTTTTTATGTGTTTTCCTTTAATTTTTCATGTTGTTTTTTGAAATTTTCTTTTTTTTCCTTTTTCATTTTTTGTTTGTTTTTTAGAAATATTGAGTTAAGTTGAATAATTTGGAAAATTCAAACCATCTTAGTGTTTATGTAACATTTCTTGATTTGAATATTTTAGGATTTAAATGATTTCTGAATGGGTTTTTTTTATTTCTGATATTTTCATTTGAAGAAGTTTGATTGATTTTGAAACTCGTGTGCACTAATGCTGTCCAAATTAAAAATATTGCTCAACCTGAGAGGTTTCTAAACCTATTTCACATATTATTACATTTATCTTTTTATCTATAGTCTTGAGACATGTTTTGTGATCCAAAACTTACTGTTTTTCTATTTTTCAAAGCTATTAAATTTCATGGAATGTGTCAAGTATGATTGAGGCACCACTTTGAAATCCCTTTTGCATTGAACTCTTATTTTGGCCTACCATTACATATGACCTTCTTTAAGCCCCTATTTTCCATGAAATACCTTGTTATTCAGCCAAATTATAATCCATTTATCCCTTTCCAACCTTCTCTGGAATTTAAATGCATGATTATTGTTGAACTCATGTGTGGGTGAGGGAGAAGATGGGATATATTTTTCTTTCTTGAAGAATCTATCTGAGATGAATTGAAAGTTTTTTCATATTTATTACTTCTTGGGTGAAATAAATTTCATGATGGTAATAAGCATGGGTGGCCCAAAATATCATTACAAATATTTTCTAGGTGTTCACCAATATTTAAAGATCAAAAGTTTCCTCTCTTTACCTCAAAAACATGATTCTGAAGAGAAATCTAGATCTGAATTCATGCTGAAACAATGAAACAACTATGGAAAAGAGGGAATAAATTCATTGATGATGAAATTACAAGTATGAACTTACCAAATTAAGAGGTTTTTAGAGGTGATTTATTTTTGAGTTGATTGAGGAGCACACCATTCTTGAGGAAAACTATTTTCATGAATTTACTTTACTTAGAGCTTAACCCTCCTCATTTTGCCTCAGATGTTTTTACATTTAAAACCTTCCAAACCTCAACCTCAGAACAACCCGTGAAAAAGACCTCATTATTGACACATTTTTGACTCTGTGAAGTGGAGATACTAGGAGTATATCAAGACTATGGAGATCAGAGGTGTTCTTGGTAATGAGAAAAACTCCACATTAAATATCCTTGAGTGAAAAGAGAAATATTTTTCTTGGGAGGTAGGTATGACATGCATGTGAGGATTAACATGATATTTAATATATTAATATTATTTTTGAGGATTTCTTAAATGTTTATCCATGTAGGAGGCGTGATATTTTCGTTGATATGATAATTGAGTTGTGTTGTCATTTATGCTTTGAGAAGTTTGTTTTGACCTTGGTATAAGATGATTGTCCAGGAGTGCAATGTTTAAGTGTGAGGGAATTGATAGAAAAAATATTTTAAATTATTTTATTCTTAATTTAAATGTTTTTAATCCCAAAAATGTGTTATTTTAAGTAAAATTGTCACATTTTATGTTTTAGGATCATTTTTAGCTTAATTGCTAAAATGGCTTATTTTGGAATTTTAATAGTTTTATTTTATTTAAATATTTCAGACATAACATTTTCTTCACTGATTCAAATTGAAAAATTCTTCTTTTTTAGGTTTCTATGTTCTATGGGATTTACTTTATCCTGCTAGACCCAAATCTCAATCCATCATTTGGAAGCTCAAATCCAACTCACAAGTCAGGCCTCGAAAACTGTGAACATATCTGAAGAATTGTATTGTTGCGATGATATATCATAATTTAACCAACCAATTGAGATTATATTTTACATTTATAAAAAATAAATCAGTATTAACAAGTTTGATTAAGATTTTCATGCCTTATTACTTCATTATTAAGGCCATAAATGCGTTGGAAATCAGTGCATTGGAATACGAAGAGTCTCTTTGGCAGAATTAAATATCCAGTGTAATTTGGATATATCTCTCCCCATACTTGATAAATAAAGATAAAATTTTGTTTTCAGATGTAGGATAGATATAGGAACAACTTTAAAGAACGACAATTTTCCAAATTCTGTCATTAACGAGGTCTACCATGTGTTAACTTTTGGAGGATAATTTTGGATCCAAATATTTCACTTTTTTTCTATAAAATTGTATCCCTCTTTCTTCTCAAGGTGTTGGAAACTTAGGGTTATTATTTGTTAGAAATTTACTTTAGTTTATTATTTTATTTTATTTTAAATTTATTCTATAATATCATTTCATATTTTAATTTAAGTATTCTCCTTTCTCACCATTTCATTCTCTCTTTTGTTTTCTTCCCCCGTTTTATTTCCACTATGAACTCTTATGCTCGTGATCATGAGTAGCTAACCTGAGGAAGATCTTGGGGGATTAATTAAGTGGAGAACCCAATTCATTGAAAATTAATTCATATTGTTTATTATTTACTTATATTTTTGATATGTTGGATCTTAGTGGGAAAGATGCCTTTGTGTCTCCACTTGCCACCTGAGGTTTAGCTTTCACTTCTCCAATATTTTCCCTCGATCATGGAGGTGGATGTGTGGTCTCTTAGTGATCATTGAGAGAATTTTATATTCAAAACCATATGCAGAGGATTATTTTAATGCATACGATAGAGCATGTTCATTAAGTAAATTGAAAACTAATTATGAGACGATGAAGGTTCACTTGGGGTGATTCACTCAGGAATGTCTCCTTTTTGTCTAACATCATTCTATTTTTCATTCATTCTATTTGCATTGCATCTGCATATTTAATTTTAGTATTTCATTATCATTTATCAAATATACATTTCTGGTAATTTTATTTCATATATATATATATATATATATATAAAGTTAATTAGAAGTAGCGATGGATTGACTTCAAAATCTCCTCAAGAGATTAACCCAGGTCAGCCATTATGTTGCACTTAGCTATAAATATTTTTGAGAGTGTGTATGATAACGCTTCATCAAATTGGTATTATTTACAAGGATATAATTGGTCTTCAATAACTATTTTTTATTCACATTGTTTAAATAATTTTCCTTTTATTAAAAAAACAAAAAAAATCATAAATTTTAAAAACACTAAAAAACCTTTTTCATGATATCTTTTAATTCAAATTTTTATGCATGGACTGACCAATATCAGGTGCCAGAATAATTTTACAATGATCTTGATGTTAAGTATCAAAGTATTAGTAATGTAGTGGAAAATTGGAGAGTCAAATAGATTTGATTGTTGAATACATACATGCATGTCAAGAGGAACCAGAACCTGAACCTGAAACGAAATGAATGATGGAAGAGATTTCACCAATCATTTTTTATGCTAAAGAACCTAAAGAGGGTGAGAAGGATCTTCTAAATGAACTATTCATATAATCCCATACTAAACCATTACTCTATGAGGTACCTGATTTACACATTCCAGGTAATTTACTTATGGGAGATCAACATTTTTTGGAAGAATCCTGGAATCACTTTATTGAAGATAACCTGAAACTTAATCTTCCCATCATTGATATTAAAAAATAAACATCCTTTGACCTCTCTCTTTCTTTGTAATATGATTAAGAAGATTCACCTGATTATATGGATTTGACAATGGTCTTTCCCAAAGAGATCAATTTCCAAGCTGACTTACTTGAAAGGGAATATTTCTTGATTGATTCGTCGTGTTTTAATCTTATTCAAACTGAATTGTTTTCTCACTTCTCATTTCCGGAAATTTTTGATACAATAAAAATGGAGTAGACCTTTTATATTAAATAATAGATCACACAATTGGTGTTGATTGAATAAGAAGACCCAGAGAAGCTAGTGGTGGTGAGACTGCCTCCTCTACAACAACTTGAATACCCTATGTAGGAGGAAACCACAAAATTCGATAGGGAGCACCCCTATTTTCTTTTCCCTCACACTCTTGAATTAAAATTCTATATTTCTTATTTATTGGGGTTGGTAGTTTCATTATATTATATTTGGTTCTATACTTTTAGTGTATACTAATGGAAACTGGATAAACTCTAATGTGGTGGTTCATCTCAAAGAAACCACGCCCACTATCTGATTGGGGATAATCTTCTGCAACTACCTGACTAGGGGTAGTAAAAACCTAGCACCCAATTGGGTGGTCAAACCAAGAATTATACATTTTCTATCCCATTTCTATTTCTTTTTATTTACTTTTCTTATTTATTATCATTTATTTCTTGTAGTTTTAAAGTGGTAGTAGCTAGGAGCTTAACTCAAGGTTTCCACTGAAAAATAAATCAGGTTATGTCTTTCCTTTTCTTTATTTTATTTGCTTCCCAATATAAATTTTGTGTAAAAATATCTCTTGATCTGATTTGATCTAAAAGAGGGTAGTAAATTTAATAAGTTTGAGGGAGGAATTCCAACTTTATTTTAAGAATTTTGTGTGTACTTTCATTTTATTTTTCATGTTATTTTTGAAATTTTCTTGTTTTTTGTTTTTCATTTTTTGTGTGTTTTTTAGAATTCTTGAGCTGAATTAAATACTTTAGAAAATTAAAACTATATTGGTGTTTATGGTGCATTTATTGATTTGAATATTTTATGATTTAAATGATTGCAGAATGTATTTTGTTTCTAATTTCCGATCTTTTCATTTGAAGAAGTTTGATTGATTGTGAAACTCATGTGCACTAGTGTTGTCCAAATTAAAAATATTACCCAAACTGAGAGGTTTCTAAACCTTTTTGACATATTATTACATTTAAATTTTTCTTTAGAGTCTTGAGACATGTTTTTTGATTCAGAACTTGTTGTTTTTCTCTTTTTCAAAGCTGTTAAAGTTCATGTAATGTGTCAAGTATGATTGAGGCACCACTTTGAAAGCCCTTTTGCATTGAACTCTTATTTTGGACTACCTTTACATATGACCATATTTAATCCCCTATTATCCAAGAAATAAATTCTTAGGTATCCAAATTACAATCCATTTATCCCTTTCCAACCTTCCCTAGAATTTAAATTCATGGTTATTGTTGAACTCGGGTGTGGGGGAGGGCGAAAATGGGCTATATTTTTCTTTCCTGAAGAATCTATCTGAGATGAATTGAAATTTTTTCCATATTTATTACTTCTTGGGTGAAATAAATTTCATTATGGGAATATGTATAGGTGTGCCAAAATATCATTACAAATATGGTTCAGGTGTTCACCAATTTTTGAAGATCAAAAGTTGCCTCTCTTTTCCTCAAAAACATGATTATGAAGAGAAATCCAGATCTGAATTAAAGATGAAACAATGCTACAACTGGGGAAAAGAGGGAAGAAATTCATTGATTCTGAAATTACAAGTGTGAAATTCACAATTTAATAGGTGTTTGGAGGTGATTTATTTTTGAGCTGATTGAGGATCACACCATTCTTGACTAAAACTATTTTCATGCATTTACTTCACTTAGAGCTTAACCCTCCTCATTCTGCCTCAGATCTTTTTACATTTAAGACCTGCTAACCCTCAACCTCAGAACAACCCATTAAAAATATCTCATGATTGACACATTTTTGACTCTGTGAAGTAGAGATACTAGGAGTATAGAAAGCCTATAGAGATCACACATGTTCTTGGGAATGAGAAAAACTCCACATTAAATATCCTTGAGTTAAAAGAGAAATATTTTTTTGGGGAGGTAGGTACGACATGAATGTGAGGATTAACATGAGATTTAATAGATTCATATTATTTTTGATTAGTTATGAAATTTTTATCCATTTATGAGGCATTATATTTTCTTTGATATGATAATTGAGATGTGTTGTCATTTATGCTTTGAGAAGTTTCTTTTAACATTGGTATAAGATGATTGCCTAGGAGTGTAATGTTTAAGTGTGAGGGAATTTATAGAAAAAATATTTTCAATTATTTTATTCTGAATTTAAATGTTTTTAATCCCACCAATTTTTTATTTTAAGGGCAATTATCACATTTTATGTTTTAGGATCCTTTTCTAGCTTAATTGCTAAAATGGCTTATTTTGGAATTTTAATAGTTTTATTTTATTTAAATATTTCGTCCATAAATTTTTTTTCAATGATCTAAATTAAAAAATTATTCTTTTATAGGTTTATATGTTCTATGGTATTCATTTTATCCTTATGTACCCAAAACTCAATCCATCATTTGGAAGCTCAAATCCAACTCGCAAGTTAGGCCTCGAAAACTGTGTACAGATCTGAAGAATTGTATTGTTGGGCCGATATATCATAATGTAATGAACCAATTGAGCTTATATTTCACATGGATAAATAATAAATCATTATTAACAAGTTTAATTAATATTTCCACACCTTATTACTTCATTATCAAGATCATAAATGTGTTGGAACTCGGTGCATTGGAATACAAAGAGTCACTTTGGAAGAATTAAATATCCGGTGTAATTTGGATATATATCTCTCCAAACTTGACCAATAAAGCTCAATTTTTTTGTAGACATATTCAATATATATAAACAAATTTCAAGAAGTAATATTTCCAAAATTCTGTCATTAAAGAGGTCTAACATGCGTTAACTTTCAGAGAATGATTTTGGATCCAAATATTTCACTCTCTTTTCCTATAAAAGTGTATCTCTCTTTCTTCTCAAGGTGTTGGCAATATAGGGGTAGCCTTTGTTGTCCATTTCCTGTAGTTTATCATTTTATTTTCTTTTAAATTTATTCAATAATATCATTTCATATTTTAATTTAATTATTCTCCTTTCTCTCCATTTCATTCTCTCTTTTGTTTTCTTCCCCTATTTTCTTTCCACTATGAACTCTTATGCTCGTGATCATAAGTAGTTAAACTAAGGAAGTTCTCGGGGAATTAATTCATTGATGAACCCAATTAATTTCACATTCATTCATATTGTTTCTTATTTACTTATATTTAGACTAATTTGAATCTTATTGGTCAAGACGCCTTTGTGTCTCCACTTGCCACCCGAGATTTAGCTTTCACTTTTGCAATATTTTCCCTCGATCAAGGAGGTGGATGTGCGGTCTCTCGGAGATCATTGAGAGAACTCTATATTCACAACAATATGCATAGGAGTATGTTCATGCATATGATATAGGATGTTCATTAATTAAATTGGAAACTAATTATGATACGATGAAGGTTCACTCAAGGTGATTCTCTCAGGAATGTCTCCTTTCTGTCTAAAATCATTAAGTTAGCATTCATTTTGTTTGCATTACATCTTCATATTTAAGTTTAGTATTTCATTATCATTTATAAAATCTAAATTTCTGGTCATTTTATTTCATATATATATATATATATAAATTTAATTATAAGTAGTGATGGATTGACCACAAAATCTCTTCAAGAGATCAACCTAGGTCAGACACTATGTTGCACTTAGTTATAAACATTTTTTAGAGCATGCACGAAAACGCTTCATCAAATTGGTGTCGTTTTTGGGGAGGAAAGTGGTCTTAACTCACTATTTTTTATTCACATTTTTTAAAATAATTTTCTTTTTATTAAAAAGAACAAAAAATTATAAATTTCAAAAACACTAAAAGAAACTTTGTTCATGACGTCTTTCAATTCGAATTTTTATGCATGGACTGACCAATCTCAGGTGCCAGAAGAAGTTTAAAATTATCTTGATGATAAGTATCAAAGGGTTAGTAATTTAGTGGAAAATTTGGAGAGTCTAATAGAGTTTATTGATGAATACATACATGCATTTCAAGGGGAACTAGAACCTGAACCTGAACCTGAACCTGAACGAGTGGTGGAAGAGATTTCAATGATCATTTTTTATGCTAAAAAACCTGAGGAGGGTGAGAAAAGATCTTCTAAAGGAACTATTCATAATATCCCATACTAAAATATTGCTCAAGGAGTTCCCTAATGTACACATTCCAGCTAATTTAATTATGGGAGATCAACATTTTTTGGAAGAATCCTGGAATCACTTTGTTGAAGATAACCTGAAACTTGATCTTACCATCATTGATATTGAAAAATAAACACTTTTTGACCTCTATCTTGCTTTGTAAGATGATGAAAAATATTCACCCAATGATATGGAGTTTCCAATGTTATTTCCCAAAGAGATCAATTCCCAATCCGACTTACCTGAAAGGGAATATTTCTTTATTGATTTGTCATGTTTTAATTTTATTTAAACTGAATTGTTTTCAGAATTCTCCTTTCCTAAAATTTTTGACACAACATAAATGGAGAATACCTTGGATGTTAAATAAGAGATCACCCAAGTGGTGGTGATTTAATAATAATAGGTGAAGAATCTGGTGGTGGTGCGACTACCTCCTCTACAACAACTTGAATACCCTGTGGAGGAGGAAACCACGAAAGTCGATAGGAAGCACCATTATTTTCTTTTCCCTCCCAGTCTTGAACTCAAATTGTATATTTCAAATTTCTTGGGGGTTAGTGATTTTATTATATTATATGGGGTTATATACTTTCATTGTCTACTAATGTACACTGGGAAAACTCACATGTGGTGGTTCATCTCAAAGAAACCACACCCACCGTCTAATTGGGGATAATCTGCTTCAACTACCTGACTAGGGGTAGTAAAAACCTAGCACCCACTTAGGGTTAAAACTAAGAATTATCCATTTTCTATCCCATTCCTCTTTATTTTTCTTTATTTTTATTATTTCTTGTCATTTATTTCTTGTATTTTTAAAGTGGTAGCTGTTATGATCTTAACTCAAGGTTGCTACTGAAAAATAAATCTGGTTGTGTCTTTCATTTTCTTTATTTTATTTGCTGCCCAATATAAATTTTGTGTGAAAATTTATATTCATCTAATTTGATCTAAAATAGGGTATTAAATTTAATAATTTTGGGGGAGGTATTTCAACTTTATTTTAGGAATTTTTTGTGTGCTTTCAATTTATTTTTCATGTTGTTTTTTAAAATTTTGTTATTTTCCATTTTTCATTTTTTGTATATTTTTTAGAATTCTTTAGCTGAATTGAATACTTTGTAAAATTAAAACCATATTAGTGTTTATGTAACATTTCTTTATTTTAATATTTGATTATTTAAATTATTTTTTAATGGATTTTGTTTCTGATTTCTAATCTTTTCATTTGAAGAAGTTTGATTGATTGTGAAACTCATGTGCACTAGTACTGTCCAAATTGAAAATATTACCCAAACCGAGAGGTTTCTAAACCTGTTTGACATATTATTACATTTATATTTTTCTTGAGAGTCTTGAGACATGTTTTTTTATCCATAAATTTTTTTTTTCTCTTTTTCAAAGCTGTTAAAGTTCATGGAATGTGTCAAGTATGATTGAGGCACTACTTTGAAAGCCATTTTGCATTAAACTCTTATTTTGGACTACCTTTAAATATGGACTTCTTTAATCCCCTAGTATCCATGAAATACCTTATTATTAATCCAAATTATAAGACATTTATCCCTTTACAACCTTATCTAGTAGTTAAATTCATAATTATTGTTGAACTCAAGTGTGGGGGAGGGAGAAGATGGGCTATATTTTTCTTTCTTGAAGAATCTGTCTAAGATGAATTGAAAGTTTTTCCATATTTATTACTACTTTGGTGAGATAAATTTCATGATTATAATATTTATGGTTGGTCCAAAATATCATTACAAATATGGTCCAGGTGTTCACCAATTTTTTAAAATCAAAAGTTTCCTCTCTTTTCTTCAAAAACATGATTCTGAAGAGAAATCCATATCTGAATTCAAGCTAAAACAATGCTACAGATGGGGGAAAGAGGGAAGAAATTAATTGATGCTTAAATTACAAGTGTGAACTTCACAAATTAAGAGGTGTCTAGATGTGATTTATTTTTTAGCTTATTGAGGAGCACACCATTCTTGAGTAAAACTATTTTCATGCATTTACTTCACTTAGAGTTTAACCCTCCTCATTATTCCTTAGATGTTTTTACAACTAAAACATGCCAACCCTCAACCTCAGAATAACCCATGAAAAATAACTCATGATTGACACATTATTTACTCTGTTAAGTGGAGATACTATAAGGATATCAAGCCTATGGAGATCACATGTGTTCTTGAGAATGATAAAAACTCTACATTAAATATCCTTGAGTGAAGAGAGAAATATTTTTCCGGGGTGGTAGGTACAACATACATGTGAGGATTGACATGAGATTTAATATATTCATATTATTTTTTAGGATTTCTTAAATTTTTTATCCATGTAGGAGTTATGATATTTTCTTTGATATGATAATTGAGTTGTGTTGTCATTTATGCTTTGAGAAGTTTGTTTTGACCTTGGTATAAGATGATTTCCCAGGAATGCAATGTTTAAGTGTTGGATAATTGATAGAACAAATATTTTCAATTATTTTATTCTTAATTTCAATGTTTTTAATCCCACCAATGTTTTATTTTAAGTTCAATTGTCACATTTTATGTTTTAGGAGCATTTTTGAGCTTAATTGCTAAAATGGATTATTTGGGAATTTTAATAATTTTATTTTATTTAAATATTTCATACATAAAATTTTTTCAATGATCCAAATTAAAAAATTCTTATTTTATAGTTTTATATGTTATATGGTATTCATTTTATCCTTTTGGACCCAAATCTCAATCCATCATTTAGAAGCTCAAATCCAACTCACAAGTCAGGCCTCAAAAATTGTGCATAGATCTGAAGAATTGTATTGTTGGGCTGATATATCATAATTTAATGAGACAATTGAGCTTATATTTTACATGGATAAATAATAAATCAGTATTAAAAAGTTTTATTAATATGGAAGCACCTTATTCCTTCATTATAAAGGCCATAAATGCATTGGAACTCGGTGCATTGGAATATGAAGAGTCTGTTTGGGAGAATTAAATATTCGGTGTAATTTAACTATATCTCTCTTAAAACTTGAACAATAAAGATAAAATTTTGTTTTTAAACATAATAGAGATATAGGAACAACTTTCAAGATGTATTATTTCCCAAATTTTTTCATTAAAGAGATATACCACATGTTACCTTTCGAAGGATGATTTGGAGCCAAATATTTCACTCTATTTGCCTATAAAAGTGTATCCCTCTTTCTTCTCAAGGTATTGGAAAATTAGGGGTAGACTTTGTTTGACATTTCCTTTAGTTTTTTATTTTATTTTCTTTTAAATTTATTCTGTAATATCATTTCATATTTTAATTTAAGTGTTCTCCTCTCTCTCTATTTCATTCTCTCATTTGTTTTCCTCCCCCGTTTTCTTTCCACTGTGAACTCTTATGCTCATGATCATGAGTAGATAACCTGAGGAATTTCATGGGGGAGTAATTAAGTAGTAAACCCAAGTCATTTCACATTCATTAATATTGTTTCTTATTTACTTATAGTTAGGTTAAGGTGGATCTTAGTGGGAAAAATGCCTTTGTATCTCCACTTGACACCTGAGGTTTAACTTTCACTACTGCAATATTTTCCCTCGATTGGGGAGGTTGATGTGTAGTGTCTCAGAAATCATTGAGAGAAATATATATTAACAACTATATGAAGATTAGTATGTTCATTAATATGATATAGCATGTTCATTAATTAAATTTGAAACTAATTATGAGACGATAAAGGTTCACTCGGGGTGATTCTCTCAGGAATGTATCTTTTCTGTCTAACATCATTCAGTTTTCATTGTATTTGCATATTTAATTTTAGTATTTCATTCTCATTTATCAAATATAAAATTCTGGTAATTTTATTTCACAAACACACACACACACACACACACACACACACACACACACACACACATATATATATATATATTTAATTAGAAGTGGTGAGGGATTGACCGCAAAAGCTCCTCAAGAGATTGTCCTAGGTCAGCCATTGTGTTGTGCTTAGTTATAAATATTTTTGAGAGCATGCATGAAAAAGCTTCATCATCATCCCATCCTTCCTGACTATCTTTTTTCGTGGCTTCAGATGTTGGGTCATTCATGTACCATCAGTGTGGGAAGTCAGGGCACATACGACTTGCGTTCACATCTGCTCCTCGACCTTGTCACTGATGTGAAGCTATGGTAAACTTGTAGTGTTTTTGAAAAATGATGCATCCTTATCATAATTATATAGGATTAGTGGATTCTAGGGGGATTTCATCCCAATCAAAACTGTCCAGGTTAGCGGGTTCTCGGTTCAATGGTCATGGAGGCAGGGTTGGATCCTCGTTTGGTCAGAGTCAGTTTAGGGCAGATCCACATGCTAGTGGTTGTTCTCAGGCTCAAGTTGAGTCGAAACATCTTCATGTTGTGGACCAGGTACGGGCGGGATCAGATGCGGGGCTTGCGACAATTCAAGGTACTATTCTTATTACATCGTCCTTAGAAATTTTTTTGTTTGATATTGGTGCTTCTGTCTCTTTTATTTCTACCCGCCTTGTTGATGTGTTAAAGTTTCCAACTAAACTTATGTAATATGCAATGGAGTTAGTAACACTTCTTGGTAAGAAAAGAGAGTAGGGTTTCAGGTGTCCATATTGTTCACTCATCGTGTCAGGGGTCAAACTGGAATGGGACTTTCTCATTTTAGAAATAGACCTTTTAGATGTAATCCTTGGTATGGATTTAATGGTGTTCTTTCAGGTATACATTGATTATTATAGTCAGCGAGTGATCTTTGTGGAACCTGATGGAATTACCTAGGTTTTTCATAGAGAATGAGATCCTTGATCAGGTCGTTCTGGACCTCCACTTTCGGAATTGGTTAATCTCATTTTACATTTATCACCACTCACATTGGAGGACAATGGTAGTGCTCTTGATGATGGATTATCTCCTATGGTGGATGATTTCCTAGAGGTATTTCCATAGTATTTCCCAAGTTTTCATCTAGAGCAAGATGTAGAGTTATCTATGTACTTGGATCCAGGAACTCTGGTGATATCTCTTCCCTTGTACCATATGGCCCCCACTGAGTTGAGGGAATTAAAAGTACAACTGGACAATTTGGAATCCAAAGGATTCATTCACCCAAACATCTCTCCTTGGGCCACACTAGTTCTAATTTCAAAAAAAGTTTGATGGATCTCTTCGATTATGTATTGATTATCATAAATTGAACAAGGTAACCATCAAGAATAAGTATCATTTTCCCCGCATTTATGACCTTTTTTATCATATTAAGTGATCAAGGTGCTTTTATAATATTTACTTGAATTCTGGTTATCATCAAGTTAGATTTAGATAGGAAAGTGTTCCTAAAATAGCCTTCTAAAGTAGGTATGACCATTTTGAGTACTTAGTCATGTCTTTCGGGCTGAAAAATGCTCCATTAGTCTTCAAGGAACTTATGAATAGGGTATTCCACCAGTATATTGACTCCTTTGTTGTGGTGTTTTTGGATGACATCCTGGTTTATTTGAGGACTGAGGAGGAGCATGAGCATCATTTGATAATTGTTTTGAGCACTCTTCAGGGTCATCCCCTCTATGCGAAGTTTTCAAAGTGAACCTTATGTATTAAAGAAGTGAAGTTTTTGGGTCACGTTATCTTAGAATGAGGGGTTTCAGTGGACCCCAAGAAGGTATGTGCAGTTATGTCATGGGATAAGCTGAAGAATATTTTTGAGATCGAGATATTTTTAGGCTTGGTAGGTTATTACAGGCAGTTTTTTCGAGATTTCTCTTGGCTTACTTAGTCCATGAGGGAACTCACCCAAAATAGGGTAAAGTTTGAATAGATCCTAGAGTGTGAGGCATCCTTTGAGGAGCTTAAGCAATGGTTGACCACCTCCCCTATTTTGATATTACCAGAATCTGGAAAAGGGTATGTGGTTTATTTCGATGCCTTAGGTATGGGTCTCAGGTGTGTGCTAATGAAAGATGATCATGTGGTGGTATATGGTTCTCTCCAGCTTTGATCACATGGAAAAAAATTACCCAACTCATGACCTGGAGTTAACAGCGGTGGTGCATGTCTTGAAGTCATGGAACCATTATCTTTTTGGGGATAAATTTTTTGTTTATTATGATCATAAGATCTTGGACTATATTTTCTCCCAAAAATATCTAAATCTAAGGTAGTGTCATTGGGTTTATTACCTTCAGGGGTTCGATTTTGATATAGTTTATACCCCAGGAAAAGGTAATGTTGTGGTAGATGCATTTAGTAGAAAAGTGATTATTCAAGCATTGAAAGAGTCCAGTGATGAGTCAACTTTGATGGGAATATTTTATCAAATGCACCTAGAGACCAAGGAGCACAATGGAGGTGTGTTCTTGGCCAGTGTTCAGTTAACTCTCTCTCTCTTTTAGAACTAATTCAGTAGGATCAGCCTAGAGATGAGTTGTGTCAGTGATCTATGCATCTTCTTAATGGTGGGGATACACCTAGTGATTTTTCGTTGTCTCCTAAGGGATTATTATGCTTCAAGGGTCACTTTGTGGTGTTGTTGCCTATGAGAAATGTGGTGATATGGGATAGCCACCAGTCTTAGTGGGTTATTCCTCCTAGTGCTACCAAAATTTACTATGATGTACATCATCAGTTCTGGTGTCCAGGTTTGAGGTGGGATGTGGATGACATTATATCTCGGTGTTATACATATCAACGGGTGAAATCATAGCACTATAGGCCCTTCATTTTTCTCTAAATACCACATATTCCCACATGTAAGTGGTAATATATTGACACAAATTTTATTCTTGGCCTACCTCATACACCCCGGGCAAGGAATGATATTTGGGTAGTGATCGACCATCTGAACAAATCAACTCATTTTATTATAATTGGAGATTCGACCAAAGTGGATGAGTTAGGATAATTGTATGTTTAGGATATTGTGAGGATTCATGATGTGTCGTCGACAATTGTTTCTGATAGGGACTCATGATTCGCCTCTCAGTTTTGGTAAGTCCTTCAAAAGGAAATGGGATCACAGGTCAAATTGAGTACGACATACCATCCTCAGATAGATAGTCTAATGGAGGGAGAAAATATGATTTTGAAAGACATGCTTCGGGCATGTGTGTTATATTTTAGTGGTTCATGGGATATTCATATGGGATTTCTTGAGTTTTCATATAATAATAGTTATCAATCTTCAATTTTAATGGCTCATTTTGAGGTGCTTTATGGTCGGTCGTGTTAGTCACCTTTGTGTCAGGCTAAGGTGGATGAGACCTCACTACTGGGACTGAGCCTTGTGAAAGAGACTTATGATAAAGTCAAGTTGATTAGGCATCATTTTTTGATAGCTTAGAGTTTCTACAAGTATTATGTAGATCAAAGGTCTCTAGCTTTATAATTATTTGTAGGTGACCAGGTTTTCCTGAAAGTAGCACCTCTCTTAGGTCATCATCATTTGGGTAAACAAGGGAAGCTAACATCAAGGTATGTTATACTTTTTGGTATTACCAATAAGATCAATATGGTGGAATATATGTTGTTTTTTCCTTTTTAATTAATTCCAATTCATGACATGTTCCATGTTTCTCAGTTGAAGAAGTATAACCCAGATCCAACTCGTGTGTTGAATTGGGAAGAGTTGGAGTTGGAACCTGATTTGTATGTGTTTGAGCAGCCAATATGGATTATAGATTCTTAGGAGAAAGTGATTTGTGGGAATTCTATTTTTTTGGTCCACATTCTTTGCAAACATGAAAATGATGAGCATTATACTTGGGAGTGAAAGTCTTGGGTTGAAGAAGAGTATCTTTTTTTATTCTCTAATCAAGATTCAGGTTGACTTCTGGGGGCAGAAAATTTTCATAGTGGGGATAATTTTCACACCTATGTCTTCATTTTGAGTAATTCCTTTGTTTATTTTCAGTTTGGTGCTTCTCCATGGGTTTTCCCCTTGATTTTTGGTGAAAAATGAGAGTTGTTGGGTTAACAGCAGGTGGCGCACGGTTTGGAAAACCATACACCCTTGACCAGGAAATTGTGTGGTCTTCATGACCCAACCCAGTGGGGTCAAACCCATGACTACCCCAAGACCGCCTCTAATAGGCCAGGGGATGACAACCAACACCGAGTAGGCATATCCCACAAATGGGAGGCATTATCCTAAAGTACTTGTACACACGTACACATCTCTAATCCATACAAAGATAAAATGTAAAACAACTAAAAGAATGCATGCATAAAGTTAAGATTCTAAAACCAGAGTATAACATGAACTAAAGGAAAAGTAAATAGGGCCAAATACAATCCAACCGCAAAGAGTGTTTGTACACAATTCCAACTGAAACTGTAAATATTCCAACCTACTATAAGGGAGAGGACTAAGTAAAATGTATGATCCTAATAAACACCTCAGTCTATCCATCTCCAACTATACTCTACCCACTCCCTGTCCTCCTAGGATGCCATCAAAAGGGTCATTGTATGCACAAGACATGACTCGTATGGGAAAAACATGTGCAGGGGTGAGTATAACAATATTTAGTAAGACACCTCGAAAACACTAAACATGAAGCACCAAGTATATTCATCTCAATACAAGATGTAACAATGTATCAAAAATACAAGCAGTACAAAAACAACCCAGATATACTCAAGAAAGACACCACACCATTAGGCGGTCATAACCAACTATCATCCATATGATTCTACTTGAATCGATGATCATTCTAGGAGAACTCACTCCACAAGCCATGTTATCATTGAAGACACTCAGCGAAGAGGTCTAGATTATTTGGGCCCTACCCAAAGAAAACATACTGGTTAGAGAAGACTATGATACACATAGATGGGGTCACACCCAGAATCGCTTGGGGAGACCACAAACCCAATCTAGATCAAACTACTATGTAGGGGATCGTATGCTAATGATTCCACAAACCCTACTGATGTGGCCCGCTAGATAGAGGATCAACATCCTACTTATTTAGGTCACATTGATTCCACAAACTCCACTAAGGGTGATAGAGGATTGTACTCTAGTCTCACAGAGGGACACCACAACTCTATCTGAGACTCGGCCTCTAGAGGGGATTACAATCCAGTGATTTGGATGTAATGTCGTATTGTACCCTTGAGGAAAGGACCAAGGTAACACACTCAATCTATACTGGTCCAAAGTAGGAAAACAAAGATCCCCAAGCACTCTTGTTAAGAGTACAAGGCATGTCCAAAGGGGTACACGACATGTTCAATTATCCCAATCTCTTTCCCATGTGGAAATACTAACACGGCATGTAGTCTCCATATACACAGAGTGTAGGATGGGTACATAGGGTATAGAGACACACATTTCCCTAACGATGTTTCTTGGTTGTGTCTATGTAATGAAGTTGTGTCCTTGTACTGGTTTGTGTATGCTAAGCCGCGTCTATGTCTAAGTATGTTATTTGTTCATGTACTATTACTCATGTTTGTGTACTCTTTGGAGTACATGTAGAGTTGTTTGGGGAGGGTCACATTTCGTGTGATCCTTTACTTCAAACAAACCATAGTGTTGTAACCAGGGGGCCTCACACACCGTGTAATATCATATTATACTCCATGTGTTACAGGATTTTCCAGAAACCATGGTTCTTCCTCCTAATCGCGTCTGCGTTGATGTCGCCTTCATATATGGATTCAATCAAACTGAAATATGTGGATCTGCTCAAGATGAGCCTCACTGTCAATGAGCAGCACACTCTGACCGTCTAATCTAGTCGAAAATTGAAGGTGTTCATTTGGTTCTTCTTCCACATCTGAAGCTCGAAAATTAGGGGTTCCCAAACCACCTCGATCCATCTGTTGTTGCACCTCTGTTGCATCATACTGACTTCAGATCTAAAATATCAGATCATTGTGCTAAGAATCACGCATGCAATGATTGATCCATCGATAAGGATTCGAACCACGAACCAAGGGGTTGCTCGTAATAAATGAGAAAAGAGGGAGAAAAGCGCAAAGAAAAACCCTAAGGAATGAACCTCAAATGTTTTTTGTTTTAGCCTCGATCCATTTCTATAAGAATTATAAATGAAGAGGATTGAATAACCATGAGGAATATCCCACATAAACCCCATAGAATAAAACCATTGCTACAATGCGATTGATCCACAAACTAATTTGTCTGTTGATTGATTTTTGATCATTGTAGAAATTAATAATGGGGAATTAAACAATTGAAACACATGCCCTACTTGAATTTTGGATCGATCATTGATGAAGAACAGTTGTGTTGTCATCATTGACAAGATCCCCCAACTCTGATGGTGTGAATATCCACGATCTATTGTCATCTGCTAAGAACACTATCCTACAATGGTGTCTAGGTCTCCAAGGTTTAGCAGCCAACCCTGAGAAAAAATCTATAGTCATATACTTATATAGGAGCAAGTCACTACATCGAAGAAAAATAAAATAAATCTTTCAATTAATTTATTTTATTAATTTTGTGCCCCAACAACTTTTTCACAAATGACCTATTTCAACCAATTTTAGGTCACACCTAAGGTAAATCCACTATTATAGATTCAATGATGCCCTCATATTTTTTATCTGGACACCCTTCTTGGAATTTTTTCACTTTTTCAAGAAAACTGTGCATGCATGATATTTAATATTTTAATATTTTTCAAACATTTGTTTCGGGAACACTAGACCTCAGAATCACACATCATCTGAGCACCTAGTCTTGAAATCAATCCATATAATATTAAAAAATAATACACATAAAATTAAAGGTGTTACATTCTCCCCACCTTGGGGATTTATGTCCCCAACAAGGGCTACTAAAATAGATGAGGGTGTTGAGAATGAATTTGAGCCTCCCACTCCCATGTACTTTCCTGGAGATTTTTGTGTTACCATTGGACACGACCTAAAATAATTGATCACCCATGAAGGATCATAACCTACTAATCCTCAACCCCCACCGGGTACTCAGCAAAAGTTATTTCATCCTCAATGTTCAGCTCGCCCCATGATGCGTGATGGGTCATGCACATACCTCCTTAGATGTGACATGTAGAATATGTCATGTACCTGGTCTAACCGTGGAGGTAGATCCAAGCGGTGCACCACCTCTCCAACTCTACATATTATCTGGAAAGGGATAATGAATCTTAGATATAGCTTGTCTCCCTAGCCAAACCTCTATAATCTACATCGAGGTGAAACCCGAAGGAACACATGGTCTCCTTCCTAGAACTCCAAATGCCTCTTTCGCCTGTTAGCATAAGACTTATGATATCTCTTTGCAGTCTTCATCTACTTCTAGATAATTTTTACCTTTTCTGTAGTAGGTTTCACAAACTCCGAGCCCATGAGTTTTGACTCTCCTGGTTCAGTTCAACAAAGTGGTGACCTACAGGGTCACCCGTAAAAAACCTCGAATGGTGTCATACCAATGATAGAATAGTAGATATTATTTTATGCAAACTTCACCAGTGGTGGGTGATCCTCCCAACTACGACCAAAGTCTAACATGCAAAATCATAGCATTTACTCCAAAACTTGAATAGTTTGCTCGATTTGGCCATCCATCTATAGGTGAAACACTGTGCTCAAGTGCAACTGGGTCCCAAAAACCTCCTGTAAACCCTTATATAGTTGGGATGTAAAGAGATAATCATGATCAGAAGCAATCGTCAATGAGACTCCATGGAGTCTAATTATCTCCTGGGCGTAGAGGCATCCCAAGATCTTTACTAAACTCTTCTCTCAGATAGCTAGGAAGTGGGACGACTTGGAGATTCAGTCAATGATCATGTAAAGACCCGGAAATCCCATGGAAATTTTTTTCTTAAATACATGAGAATTTTATGAGCCCGTGAAAAATTACAGCACATGATTCCAAGGCCCGGTGTGCCCGGAATCAATTTTTTAAGTTTTGTTTGGGTACATTCAATAAACATATGAGCGGGATTTTATAAAATTCGAACTGATGCTTGGAATTGAAATTTGAGGGCACCGTTGAATTCGCAGTGCCGGTATTCGCTTAAGAAGACTTTCACCTCAACAACAGTTGATCGATAATGAAAGATAGTTTTTGGGTTTTTATGAATAAATTAAATAAAAATAAAGTTTTAGCTTTATTTTTATTATTAGTTGGTTAAAACCTCCAAGAGGAGGTTGGATGTGGGGGCCACCACACCTTAACCTCCCATGAGAGGTTATGGTAGTGGGGCCCACCTGAGGTATAAAACCCCTCTTCATGTGGGGTTAATGTGGTGGGGACCACCCAAGACTACTTAAACTCTTTAACTCCCCATTAAGTGGGGAGAAACCTCTTGAGCTCCCCACTTAATGGTGCCACCACCCTCCACATTGATTAAGTGGGGATATCCTAATTAATTATTTAATTTTAATCTTTTTGAAATGTGTGCCAACAACTAAATAATAAGACAAATCTATTATTTTGTGGAGGGACTTATTTTTTCTTTTTCGTGGAGCTTGGGAAGAGGAGAGAATTTAGGAGAAACTTGTTCTCTCCAACGAAGAACGCTCCTCCCAACGAAGAACTTCTTCCGCCAGCGGTGAACAACTTCTCCTTTGATCTCTAACCGGAACAAGGGAGGAAGGACCGTCCTTGTAGAACTTCGATGACGTCGTCCTCGACTTCTTAATCTTCTTTCCTAATGTCAACGAATCTGAGGTAGGGGTTTGAAATTGTTTCATTTCTAGTTCTTCGTTTTCCTTTCGTGGATTATAATTCTAAGCCACTTGATATCACCCTAACACGGAGGGTGCGGTCCGAACAAACACGGATCGACCCCTCTAACTTCTTTGTGAAATTTAACACTGAACGCATCATGAGTTCGGGATGAGAGTTACTCATCAAAAATGGTTTCGGATCGAAGGCGGCATCCCGAGGAGTGCACAACTTCTTCCAGAATGGGAATCGGGCCACCGGAACTCGTCTGGTGACCCGCGGAAGGTTCGTCGGCGGTCGGAACCGGCAAAAGACACCAGTGGAATGAAGGAAGGGTGGCCGGCACACCGGTCGGCCGCGTGGATGGCGGCGGCGCAACCGGCGGCGCATGGTGGATCGAAGGAGGGTCGCGGCCCCTGGCCATGGTGGTGCAGCAGCGGCCGGCTTGAGCCTGGCTGAGAAGAGGTCCGACGGCCCAAGCTGTCGAGTTACCGAAAGAGGTGCGGTGAAACCGTCATCATGTGAGGAGTCGGTTGGCCGCTCGGCCAGCCGGAAACAGCGGGACCCCGCTGGGTCCCACGTGACACACTGGTGCTAGCCTGGTGCCAGTTCCACTTGCCCGAACAGCTAAACCATTCGGGAACCAGGGGCACGGGCTCCCCTTGGACGCGGTTAGGGCGGACCCCCGCGGGACACTAGGTTACCGGGCCGGACCCAGTGTGCGCCGGACAGAGTGCGGGTCGGGTCGCCAGCGCGGTTCGGGCCGTCTCAGCGGGCCGGGCCGACCCCACGGGCTGGGTTGGACCCGCAGGCCGGGTCGGACCTGCGGATCGGGTCGGACCCCAGTCCGGACCCGGGTCGGGCTGAGTTGGTCCGACTGGGCCGGACCGGACCCGGACCCGTTTTGGCCTGTTTTCACCTTTTCGCCCATAACTTGGGCTATGGGTATCCGATTGATGAACTATCTATGGTGACGGAAATCTTGGAGAGAGATGGTTATTTTGGCATACCCCACTTGATTTTTGGACGTAGTTGGGGTACGGTTGGGTTGGATTGAACCTAAATCCTACCGGGCCCTCGGAACGGAAATTCCAATAACTCTCATACTGGGTGTCTGACTGACGCGACGTCTATCGCGTTAGGTTCCTTTTGATGAGATGGAACTTCAGGATACTTCAAATTAAGACTACGTGGCAGTTGATGTATCGACTCTTGGCTTGAGGAGAGGACCCTCCCGAAATCAAGCATGCTTTGTGGAAACCTTGTGGCTGGCTATACTCTGACTTATGTTCCTGGATCATGTGTTGGTCCGACAACTCTGACGACTATTCTTGGATCATGTGTTGGTCCGACAGTTTTGACTTTTATTCCTGGATCATGTGTTGGTCTGACAGAATAGCAGGTCCTGGATCATGTGTTGATCCGACAGCTCCAACTACTGTTCCTGGATCCTGTATGGGTCTGACAGTTCTAACTACTGGTCCTGGATCCTATGTGGGTCCGACAGCTTAGATGATTCAGTGGATATATCTAATCATATCTATCTCTCTACATAAGTTGTATACCTATGTGGGTTGAGTCAGTGACTTATGTGTTTTCCTCCTGATTGATATGGGTTACTTGATAACTTAGGTATATGTATGGGCATATACCTAAGTAATGGATATCCATTGATCTCATACTCTGTGGTTTATCCTTGGTGAATTTTGAGAGACCTTGGTGGTCTCGGGGTCCCTACTGAGTATCGTTATACTCACCCATGCACAGGCTATGCCCGCACCTCATTGTGTTGGTTGCAGATGATGGACAGTGTTGACTGAGGATCAGAGTAGCAGGACGGGACGGTACCCGGAGGTGGACCTTACAACGAGTCAGTACCCAGAGGAGACGGACAGATGTGGAGTGTTGTGAGGCTATTTGTACCTACCCTTCAGGTAGGACCCGTAGTGGATGATCCAGGAGCTGCTCTTCACCTTTCATCTATTTTTCCATTTTCAGTTGTACTTGTACTTTACAGGTGGTCTTGTATTTCTAGCCCCTTTTACTTTTTAGCACTACTATGTTATACAGTTTTACTTAGTGTTTTACTTCCATCTTGTACCCTGTTGTGTGTGTTTACAGTTATAAAGGTAATGCCTTCCCTGTTTTAGGGATTTACGCCTTTGGTGCTAGTCTCCATCCTCTGGCCTATGGAAGGTGGGCTTGGGGTAGTCACGGCATGGGCCCTGGGGGATGGGTTGTGAAAAATTGGTATCAGAGGAGTCGGTTCTACCGCATAACTTAGGACTCTAGTCTTTTTTTTCTATGAAGTAATAGTGTTAAGAGTACTGAGTGTGGTTTTCAGTCCAGGGATTCCAGTGTTGGTGCGGCATCTGATGTATCCATACACCAAGACCCTGACTTCTGATTTTCGACTCAGTGCATGAAAACACTGATTGCGTGTATGTTTCAAGAGTTTTCTTTGTGATCTCTTTGAGTCAGCTCACCAGGTATAAATTATTGACCGTGGCGCACCTATTCCTTTTCAGGATGCCTCCACATAGACAGCCAGCCAGGGTTCCAAGAGTTGTACATACAGATAGGCCACTAAGCGATGAGACCTCGGTGCAGGGCCCTATCATAGCGGAGGCACCAGTGGTACCACTACCCGTTGGGCCACCGATACCACCAGCCCCAACAGTAGAGAGTGCACACCGTTTGAGCATGTTGCACGAGTTCCATCACTAGAGGCCACCCAGGTTCAAGGGTGAGACGAACCCAAAAGCAGCTGAGGATTGGCTGGAGTGTCACGACCTGTCCTCGGGGCTCGTGTCGTGACTACCCCAAGCCCGCCTTCCATAGGCCAGGGGCTGGAGACTAGCACCAAAGGCGTAAATCCCGATAAAAGGGAAGGAATTTCCTTTATATAAGTAAACAAACACAATAGAGTACGCAAGCTAAAGTAAACACTAAGTAAAATGAGTACAAAAGTAAGTGCTGGAAAGTAAATAGGCCAGAATACAAACCCAACTGAAAGTACAGTACAATAGTAAGGAAAGAACAGTTTTAGTAAAGTAAACCAGCAACCACTAAGTCGTCCTCCGGATATCCCACCTGAAGGTTGGGTATAGATGGTCTCCTCAGCTCCTCGGGTCTGACCGTCCGCTCTGTGTACATCCCGCCAAGTGGTCCACCTACAGGTATCGTCCCGCTCCACTAGACTCCATCCTGATCAGTGTTGTCTGTCATCTGCATCCAACACAACGTAGTGCGGGCATAGCCCGTGCAGGGGTGAGTATATGATACTCAGTAGGGACCCCGAGACCCCCGAAGGTATCCCAGAATTCACAAAGGATAACCACAAAGGAAATATATAAACACGAAGTATCAACCAACTATACTTAGGTATATTCCCATACATATACCAAAGTCATCAATTCCAGTTCGGCTCCAACTCACGAGCCCAAGTACAACCCAGTCCACACAGGAAAGAACAACCCAATACACACAGGAAAGCAAGTCAATCACATCGATGATAATGACTGAAAATCAAGACTCAGCTCACACAGGTATACTACACACTAAGAGGGTTGGAGATGATAGATGTAGCCTCTGAATCATCTCCCATGTCGAACCCACGTAGGATCCAAGTATAGAAGTCGTTGCTGCCGAACCCACGTAAGATCCAAGTACAGTAACTATCGTTGTCGAACCCATGTAGGATCCAAGTACATTCGTCATCACTGCCGAACCCACAGAGGATCCAAGTACAGTCATCCTCACTGTCGAACCCACGTAGGATCCAAGTACAGTCGTCATCGTCGTCGCAGTCGCAGCCAGCTCTAGGGTTCCCGCACACAGCACGCTCAATTCCGGGAGGGTCCGCTCCACGAGCCAAGGGGGTCGATACATCAACTATCATGAAGTCCAGAGTTGATGTATCACAAAGTTACGTCTCATCAATAGGAACTCAACGCGATAGACGGCGCGTCAATCGGACTCCCGGTCTGAGAGATATTGGTTATTCCGTCCTAGGGGCCCTGTTAGAAATACGCTCATTTCTAACCCGGATGATATCCAAATTCATTCAAAACTCACTTAGATTATCGAAAAAGGTCCGTAGCATCGAAATAGTCCCATTGTCGCAGACGGCGCGTTGATCGGACGCGCGGTCCTTAAGTTGTTCATGTTTAAGTGAATAACAGGGCCCGACCCATTTAGCCCAGTGGGCCGACGTGTCGGGTTGACCCAGTTTGACGGGTCCGACCCAGGAGGGGTGTCGGACCGGTCTGAATAATTACAAAACTCTCCCTGAAGGGGCATGGACCGGCCCGGCTCAGCCCAGCCTGGCGTGGCCCGGCTGGCTCGGTCGGCTGGCCGAGCGGGTTCCAAAGGGGCGGGCCTCGGTTTTCCGCACCGACAGCGCCAGGCGGCACCTCCCTTCCCCAAATCGGCCAGTCTCCTACGCACGCGGCCTACATGGGCGGGTCGCCGATCCTCCAGCGTGGTGCCCTCCTGGCGCTGTGGATCCTCTTCGCCCGGTCGGCCGGTTCATCCGCCGAAGCAGCCTGTGTAGCGGGCCGCGTTTCTTCCCGCACAACCGGCGCGACGGTGCTGGCCTCCTTTGTTGCGTTCTCGGCATAGCGCAACGGCATCATGCCTCCTCCGCCTTTGCTTGCCAATTCTAAATAAAATAAACAAGTTCAACAGAGGGTCGTCAGGTCGTGTTCGTTCGGCCCGCGCCCTCCGCGTAAAGCGATAGCAAATGGCCGAGGTAAACAAGATGCTCAACGACAAACCAAAGCACAATTTTAATCCATTAAAATTTAACTTAACCCCTACCTCGATAAATGATGATGAACGGCAGCGTCACGGTTGACGGCTTCACGAGGTGAGGATTCGTAGATGTTGACAGAGAGCGTCCAAGGAAAAAGCGGCGTCTCCCCTTTTTATCATAGAGGGAAGAAAACAAGGCGGACGTTGTTGGTGAGTTCCCACGTCGGTGTCTCCTCCCTTGTCGCGGTGGAAGAAGAGGATGGATAATTCAGGGTCTCCGAGTCGAAGTTCTTCATCGGAGAGTTGGCGTTCTTCGTTGAGGATGAAGTTCTTCAAAAACACTAGCGTTCTCCCAATTCCTCCTCACACAACAATTCTAACCAAAATAAAATAAGGCTTCTCCTTGTTTTATTTTATTTTTCCATGCATTAAAAATTACAAAATTCAAATTCAAATTCACTTAATTAATTAAACCATGATTTTTCTAATTAATTAGGTGATAGGTTGGAAAGTTTTAATGAGGGAGAGAGAGAGGAGAGGAAGAGTTACCCAAATAAATTCAATGGGGTTGTCAACATTAAACAAAGGAGTTTAATGGGAGGTTTAAGGGGTTTAAGGAATGTGAATGGTTGGGTATCGTGTGTGTCCCACCTCATAATTATCCTCACATGGGTAGTTAGGAGTTTGTGGGTCCCATCCTAACTTCCCCATGTAGGATATAACCACTTAAGATAAAGAATACAAATTGTTCCACAATTTTTATTCAATTCTTATTTAAAACACAAAATTAAACTTCTCCTCCCGTGCAAACGCAATTGCGGTAAAGGTCCTCTTAAGCAATTATCAGTGTTGCGAGTTCATCGGTGCCCTAGGATTTCAATTCCGAGCATTGGTTTAAAAGATAGAAAAACCCGCTCATTTGTTTACTGAACGTACCCGAGCTATACTTCGGAAATTGATTTCGGGCACACCGAGTCTCGGAATAAGGTGCCGTCAGAAACTGCGTACTCGTAAAATTCCAAAGTATTTAAGAAAATATTTTCCTTGAAATTTCTGGGTCTTTACATTACTCCCACATCAAGGTTTTACATCCTCGTAAAGCTACATCACAAACTAGGGAAACAAATGTGGGTACTGTGCACGCATCTGAGCCTCCCGCTCCCATGTGCTCTTCTGGAGGTTCATGTGCTGCCAACAAATGTGCACCAGAGGAATCGACCATCCACGTAGGACCCACTCCTGTCGATCCTCCATCACCACCAGAACCTCCGCAAATGTTGCCCCGTCATCGATGTCCAGCTCCCCGTGATCAATGATATGTGTCGGGTCATGCACGTATCTCCTCAGCTGAGATATGTGGAAGACGTCGTACACCTAGTGCAACTGAGTTGGAAGGGCCAGGCGATAAGCCACCTCACCTACCCTACTGAGAACCTGGAATGGTTTGATGAAGCATGGAGATAACTTGCTACCCTGGCCAAATCTCTATAATCCACGTTGAGGTGAGACCTGTAATAAAATGTGGTCTCCATCCTATACTCCAGTGGTCTCCACCTCTTATCAGCATAGGATTTCTGTCTGCTCTGTGAAATCCTCATCTGCTCCTGGATGATATGCACATTCTCTGTCGTAGCCTGAACCATCTCTAGTCCTACGAGTGCTGACTCCCCAGGGTCAGTCCAACATAGAGGTGATCTGCATGGTCGGCCGTACAATGCCTCGTATGGTGCCATCCCGATGGTGGAGTGGTAGCTTTTTTTGTACGCAAACTACACCAAGGGTAGGTGATCCTCCCAGCTACGACCAAAGTCAATGACACATGCACAGAGCATGTCCTCGAGATTTTGAATGGTCCTCTCCGTCTGGCCATCCGTCTGAGGATGAAAGGTGGTGCTCAGGCCTAGCTGCGTCCCAAAAGCCTCATGTAACCCCTTCCAAAGCCGGGAAGTAAAGCGAGAGTCTCGATCGGAGATGATAGATGGTGGAACACCATGAAGCCGTACGATCTCCTGAACATAGAGGCGTCCCAAGCTCTCCACTGATCCCTGCTCTCTGATAGATAGAAAGTGGGCCGACTTGGTGAGTCTGTCGACAATCACCCAGATGGAGTCGTGACCTCTGGAAGTACGAGGGAGCCCCGTCACGAAATCCATGGATATCTCGTCCCACTTCCACTCTGGGACCTCTAAGGGCTGCACCAATCCTGCCGGTACCTGGTGCTCCGCCTTCACCTGCTAGCAGGTGAGACATTGAGAAACGAACTCTGCCACAGCCTTCTTTATACCCGGCCACCAGTGCTGTCATCTGAGATCCTAGTACATCTTCACCACTCCTAGATGTACCGCAAGAGGGGAAGTGTGAAACTCCCTCATCACTTCCTCCTGCAGTGCAACTGGTACCATGGTACGTCCCCTGAATAGGATGACGTGCTCTGCTCCTTCATAAAATCCATCAGGCGCCTGTCCTATGGATATCTATGCACGTCGCGTCTCACAGTCAACATCCCCATGTTGTGCCTCTCTGGACCACTGAAGTAGCGGAGGAGTGACTGTGAGTGACTGTAGAAAGGTTTCTCCATCCCTATCCATGAATGATATCTGCAATGCGGCTAGCTACTTTGTCGCCTCTCCAAGTAGTTAAATGCTCGATCTCCTGCTGAGAGAATCAGCTAATACGTTCCCCTTCTCAGTAGTATAGACTATCTCAAAGTCATTGTCCTGGAGGAACTCAAGCCATCACCGTTGTCTCAAGTTCAGGTCCTTCTGCGATAAGATGTACCTGAGACTCTAGTGGTTAGAGTGGACTGTAAAGCGCTCGCCCATCAGATAGTGACACCACATCTTCAAGGCGAAGACCACTTCTACTAACTCCAGGTCATGGGTAGCATAGTTCTGCTCGTGTTTCCTCAATTATCGTGAACCATAAGTGATTACTGCCTGATCCTGCATCAGTACTCACCCGAGTCCGGTCCCTGATGCATCGCACTAAACTACGTACCCTATTCCCTCCTCTGGTAGCCTCAAGATGGGTGCATTGGTCAATCTTTGCCTCAGATCCTGGAATCTCTGCTGACATCTATCTGACCATACGAAGGGTTTCCCCTTTTTCTTCAAAGATGAAAGTAGTCCTGCAACTCTGGAGAAGTCTAGCACAAATCTCTGATAGTACCCAGCCATACCTAGGAAACTCCGCACCTTCGTCACACTCCTGGGTGGCTCCCAAGCAAGTACTGCCTCGATCTTCACAGGATCCACCGCAACTCCCGCCTTAGAGATGACATGCCCCAATAAGTGTACCTCTCAAATTCATAACTGACACTTCGAGATCTTACCATAAATCGGGTGCTCTCGTAGTGTGTCCAGTACAACCCACAAGTGGTAGGCGTGCTCCTCCTCAGTAGTCGAGTAAATCAGTATGTCGTCGATGAAGAATGCGACAAATCGATTGAGGTAAGGCTGGAAGATCCTGTTCATGAGACTCATGAACACTTCTAGAGCATTGGTTACGCCGAAAGGCATAACCAAGAACTCATAGTGGCCATACCGACACCTGAAGGTCGTCTTCTGCACATCCTTGTCTCGAACTCTGAGCTGATGATAGCCTAACCTGAGGTCTATCTTCGAGAACCATCGTGCTCCCTTGAGCTGATCAAAGAGGTAGTCAAGCCTCATGAGTGGATACTTGTTCTTTACGATCACCTGATTCAGGCGACGATATTCGACACATAGTCGTAAGCTCCCATCCGCCTTCTTGGCGAATAAAATCGGAGAAGCTCAGGGTGAAACACTGGGTCGGATGAATCCTTTGCCCTGCAAGTCCTCCAGCTGTAACTGCAGCTCACAAAGCTCAGTGGGAGCCATCCGATATGTTGGAGTAGATATCGGGGCTATCCCAGGGTATAGGTCAATGTAGAAATCTACCTCTCTACGAGGAGGTAGTATAAGGCCCCGTCCTTAAACCTTACTTAATATTGAATTAAATGAATAATTCACATTGAGGATCTTTTTAGGTTTAGAGTTTTAGAGAATTAGAACATAACTATTACATCTCAAAAGATTACAAAGTAGACACTTCTACTAAGTTTCCATAGAATAAAAAAACTCTTAAAAAGAAACATGTCTAGTTCCATGTTTTATATAGCATGACTTTCCCTTGATCCCATACTTGACCCTATTCCACATTAAGTCCTATGAAAAACATTTCAAAAAAACCTGGGGTGAGCATAAAAAGCTTAATAAGGGATACACAAAGAATGAAAACTGTTAGTTTATCAAAACAAAAAGTAAACCATGTATACTTTATCAAAGTAATACTTTTCACCTTTATGAAGTAGTAAAAACTCTTCATTGAATAAAAGATCATTACTTACCCTTTTGTAACCAAAAGATTACCATAAAACCCATATAAAGAACACATAACATATAAAGGTAACTTGGGACATAAACATACTTAAGTGGAATAACCATACGGTCGACTTCCACACATATCACTTAATGGAAGAGCCATATGGCCAACTTCCATACATACTTAATCTAATAGTCATACAACCGACTTCCATACCCAATGCATTGGAGGTTATAACGTAAACACCCATCCTGGTATTCACGGAACCACTCATCATATGGTTTATCATGTAACCACCTGTCAAATGTCCAAGTACCATTATAAAAATCATAAGACATAAAACAAAAATAATGGAAAGAAAACATTCACACACATTGATCACAATATATCACTTAAATATATTGACATAACAAATCCATTATAAAAACCATTTTCAATAACAAAATACATAAAAGAGTATATGGTATTTATTTCATTTTAAAAAAACATTACGGCTTGTTCAGGAATCCAAATACCAAATAATACTCACGGCGGCGAAAAAGGTCGTTGTCACCGCGTACGATAAAAGAAACATTCCTTTTTTTCGTTTTGTAAAACTCTTCATAGAAAAAGATTCATTTTGTATAAAAGTAAAATTCAAAGGGGTTTATACACCGTATAAAAGAAAGTTGTGTATAAAACGAAATATGCCTCAATGAAAGGAGATTGAGACGACGTCCCTTACCTCAGGTCTGACTTGACTCGATCGTTCTTTAACGTCCTGAATAATAAACTTGAGTTAATTTATATTTGATTAAGAACCTTCTTCAAGTTCATTATTCCTTTTATATCACTTATTTCCATGTTATAAACATTATGTAATCATTTAAGTTAATAATGTTTGTTTTGTCGATATTTAGTTCTTAAGTCGAAAGTGGACTTCTTACAATTACATGTTGTTCGTGTGGTCAAAGGTTCTTTATATCCAGAAAGGAATTCCTGATTTGGATATCATATATATCATATATATCTAGAATATACATATATTTCTAATATCACATAATCATTTAGAGGTAAGAAATGAAATGCACCGTTCATGGAGACGGTAAGCCGTACGTACGCATGAACGCTACTTTCATTTCTATGTCATATTAATGGAATTAAAACTAAATGAGAGGTATGTATATTTTAATTCCAGAATTATATTAATCATTTAGATGTAACATACATCATATATATCCATTATATATATGTACTTATAATAGTACATTACATTTGGGGATAAGAAATGAAATGCACCGTTCATGGAGACGGTAAGTCGTACGTACGCATGAACGCTACTTTCATTTCTATCTCATACATTGATGGAAAGAAATAATAATGATATAAAGGTATATTATAATTCTAGTATAACATCATATATAATAACTTTAAATCCATCCTTTATACGTCCCACATATGGCATTAACGAATCACATCACTTTGAGGGGGCGGTAGTCCGCACTTCCTAAAATGAAATTATCGTGTTTACCCACAATGGAAACCATAAAGGTAAACCAAAAATGAAAAATAAAGAAGAATAAGGAAAACATAAACATAATATATATCATATATAAATAGAGTGACATCTTAATGTCCACCATTAAATGTGTTTAAAAGAAGATTGAACAATCATCGTTTCGTGAGGCAGAAATTAGTCAACCATAGAAACAGTATGTTCTTTAACCATTAGATGTAGATGTGTGTAAGTGTATCTCAAAAGATTCTTATAAAAACATCCTAGTATATTTAATATACTGGAGTTGTTACAAAATAAATTAATAAAAAGAGTTTAGGGGGTTGGAGAAGCAAAATAAAACAAAAGAACACAAGTGAAGACATCACCTTAAAATCGGGTAACTCTCTTAGATTTGTGCTCAAAGGATTCCTTCGGAAAACTTATGCCCAAATTGAGGCTTCAAGTAGTAAGAGAGGGATGTGGAGAGATAAAATGGGTATGGTTTGGCCGAGCCAAAGGCTTTGGAAGTGTGGGTAAGGTGGTAGAGGTGGGGGGCCTTTTATAAGAGGAGAGGAGGGGCACTCTTGGAAAGTAAGGAAATGTTACTTTATTTTAGAATGAGTTTCGGATTTTAATGGTCCCGAATTGATTTTTTTAGAGGATAAGGTGATAAGGGTTCAAAATAAACCCATACAATAGGTTTTTGACATGTTTAGGTCCTATATTGTACATTATCTTTCCATTTTATTTAAATCGTTAAATAATGAGGTAATCGATGCATCATCATGGTGTCATAAATAATTTAATTTATTTAATTTCTAAAAATTATAAAAAAAAAATACTATGATATAGGAAATATTTTTACCTTTCCAATGAATATTTATAGTCAAAAATATTATTTTTATAACCCAATGTAAAAAATGTTTTAGTAAAACAACTCATGTTTGTGACATTTTTATTTTAACTTTAAATAAAAAGTTATTAATGTCATTTTCCAACCAAAGTGGCTTCAAGGGGTCCCCAAGTTGACCCATGGATTTTCTTGGTCGTCCATGACATATCCAATGAGGTTAGGACATGTTTCAAGTTCATTTCATATTATTACAACATTATTTTTACCTTAAATTACACTAATTACCTCTAATCGCGATTAAAAACTTAATAAGTTACTATTCACCAAAAAATTATTTTAATCCCATTGAACCACATTTTTCTTCTTAATGAAAACCATTTATGTCAGATTTTTGAAAATCAAATCACAGAAGTGGCAAAGTTTCATTTAAACGAAAAATCAGTTTCTTTAACTACCACTTAGTGGTTTCACTATTCATCAAAAATTGAAGTTTTTCAGAAAAATACCAAAACTTCACCCTAAGCTATATTTGATATTCTGAATTCAAAAATGAATTCCATTTTACAAAATTCAAAACATATAAGTTGCATTAATTAATTTAATAATTAATTCCCGCTGTCAGAGCAAATAGCGTGTTTTTATGAAACAATAAGTATCAAAAGATTGACACTAGTTTAAGTCTGATTTCAAAGTGAAATTAATTACAACGACCACAATTGGATTTAATGGCAAAAATATATTCTAATTTCACTTTAAAACCAATTCAAAAAATAATCTAATCATATAAATAAATTAGATTAAAAAGAGGTTTTTGAATTAAAATACAACATTTTACACTATTCATTAAAAAATGAACTTTATCGGAAAAATACCAAAAATTTACACAAAGTAAATTTTGATGTCCCGATTCTAAATAAGAGGTTTATTTGGTCCAATAGAATCTATAAGAGTGAAAAAAACTATATTTAATGACGGTTCTCCATCAAAAGGCGATAAGTGAACCTTTAGTGAAAACTAGGGCATATACGCCTAAAATTGAATTCTTTCCGTATTTTAAGACTTTATATTTTATTAGATAAAAGTAAAAACATTTAAAAAACATATATAATAATATTTTAGTTATTTCTATCCATTCCCGCCAATACAATGGCTATGTGTTAACTACCATTTAAAATAATATTATTTTATTACTTGTGTGCAACGTAAGATTTCAAAGAAACTCTTTGTTGCGTATCGGGTACGCTATCGAACATAGCAACCCCTTTAAAGTAAAATTAATATTTAATTCATAAATATTAATAAATATGAAAATGTTTTATTCATTATTTACCTGGGATGTTACATCCTTCCCGCCTTTTGGGAATTGCGTCCTCGCAATTTTATTCACTTATTAAAATAAGTGGGGGTATTTATCCCTCATAGAATTTTCAGATTCCCACATTGCCTCTTCAACCATATGGTTTTTCCACAAAACCTTTACCTGGTGAATTGCCTTATTTCACAACACTTGCTCTCTTCGGTCAAGAATCTGGACTGGTTGTTCTTCATAAGATAGGTTCTCTTCCAGCTGAACTACCTCTGGACTCAAAACATGAGATAGATCTGGCATATACTTCCTCAACATCGAAACATGAAAAACATTGTGTACCTGAGATAAACTTGGAGGTAAATCCACTCGGTAAGCAACTGATCCAACTTTCTCCAGAATTTCATATGGTCCAATGAACCTTGGACTCATCTTTCCTTTCTTACCAAATCTCATCACACTTTTCCATGGAGAAACCTTGAGAAAAACATGATCACCTACCTCGAAAGATAGATCCTTCCTCCGGTTATCCGCATAACTCTTCTGCCTGCTCTGAGCTGTTCTCATGTGTTTCTGAATCAACTGAACTTTTTCTGCCATCTCTTCTACCAATTCTGGTCCATTCAGCTTCCTTTCACCCACTTCATCCCAAAATGCTGGAGTTCGACACCGCTTCCCATATAATGCCTCAAATGGTTCCATCTGTATACTGGAATGAAAACTGTTATTATAAGAAAACTCAACCAAAGAAAGATGTTGGTCCCAACTTCCTTGATAATCCATCGAACAAGCTCGTAGAATATCCTCCAAGGTCTAAATTTTTCGTTCTGACTGCCCATCTGATTGCAGATGAAAAGCTGTACTAAAATTTAAATCGGTACCCAACGACTTCTGAAGGCCTTTCCAAATGTTAGAAGTAAACCTGGGATCACGGTCAGATACAATGGAGAGAGGAACTCCATGTAACCTGACTATCTCTTTAAGATACAAATAGGAAAGTAGATCTAGGGAAAAAGTATCTCGTATAGCAAGGAAATGAGCAGATTTAGTCAAGCGATCAACAATAACCCAGATTGCATTATTACCTCGAGATGTCCTTGGTAATACCACAACAAAGTCCATGGATATGTTTTCCCATTTCCACTCTGGCACTGGTAAAGGCTGAAGCATCCCTTTCGGTAACTTTCACTCTGCTTTAACCCACTAACAAGTCAAACACTTCACAGTAAAATCAGCAATATCTCTTTTCATTCCATCCCACCAGTAATACTCCCACAGATCTCTGTACATCTTAGTACTGCCAGGATGAACTGAAAACGGAGAACTATGAGCCTCACATAACAACTCATTATTCAACTATTAATCACAAGGCACACAAAATCTCTTCCCAAATCTCAAAACGCAATCATTATCAATGTTGAATTCATGCAACTTACCTTTCTGAACCAGCTCTACCTTTTTCTACAACTCACTGTCTTTCTTCTGTGCTTTCTTGATTCTGTCTGATAGAGAAGATTTCACTAATACCTGAAACCAAACAGAAGGACATCCTGCACCAACAACTTCTATACCAAAGTTCATCAAATCAAAAACCAAAGGATCTCATTCCAAACGTAGCATTGTTAATGAAGCATTACTTTTTCAACTCAAAGCATCAGCCACTTTATTTTCTTTTCCCGGATGGTAATGAATTGTACAATCATAATCCTTGATTAATTCCAGCCATCTCCTCTGTCTCATGTTCAATTCTTTCTGAGTGAATATATACTTTAAACTTTTGTGATCAGTATATATTTCACACTTTACTCCATACAAATGATGCCTCCAAATTTTTAAAGCAAAAACAACAGCAGCTAATTCCAAATCATGTGTAGGGAAATTTACCTCATGAGTTTTCAACTAACGTGAAGCATAAGCAATTACCTGATCATTCTGCATAAGGACACAGCCAATTCCCTTCAACGAAGCATCACTGTATATAACAAACTCACCATTCCTGGAAGGAAGTGCCAAAACTAGAGCATTCACCAATCTTCTTTTCAACTCCTGAAAACAATCATCACATTATTTTTTCCAGATGAACTTAACACCCTTACAAGTTAGCTTAGTCATTGGACTAGATAACTGTGAAAAATTTTCAACAAACCTTCGGTAGTAACCTGCCAAACCAAGAAAACTACGGATCTCAGTTACATTTGTGGGTCTTGGACATTCTTCAACAACATTTGTTTTAGCAGGATCAACAGTTATGCCATCTTTTGAAACAATGTGACCCAGGAAAGAAATTTGTTGTAACCAAAACTCACACTTGCTGAATTTTCCATATAGTTTCTTTTCTTTTAAGGTTTGCATGATAACCCTTAAATGACTTTCATGCTTCTCTTTAATTTTATAAAACACCAAAATACCATCAATAAAAACAACCAACATTTTTCACCTGAGTCAACTGAGCCATTACTGCAACAAACTATTTAGTTTTGATTCTGACCATCTCGTGATACTGATTTGGAAGGTCATTTCCCTCAGTATGACTTCCCAGAAAATCTGTTCTATTTCCTCTACAAAAAATCATTCTTAACAAAGAAATATCTTAGGCGAAGCAACATGGTAATCTTTAAATGCTATATCATTTCAATTTTACCATAAAAAAATATATTTTTGGATAATCATTTAATAGAATTCTAACTCCTAAAGTTATCTAAACCGACCTCTGATGCCAACTATAAGGCCCCGGCCTTAAACCTTACTTAATATTGAATTAAATGAATAATTCACATTGAGTATCTTTTCAGGTTTAGAGTTTTAGAGAATTAGAGCATAACTATTACATCTCAAAAGATTACAAAGTAGACACTTCTACTAAGTTTCCATAGAATAAAAAAAACTCTTAAAAAGAAACATTTATAGTTCCATGTTTTATATAGCATGACTTTCCCTTGATCCCATCCTTGACCCTATTCCACATTAAGTCCTGTGAAAAACATTTCAAAAAAACTTGGGGTGAGCATAAAAATCTCAGTAAGGGATACACAAAGAATGAAAACTGTTAGTTTATCAAAACAACAAGTAAACCATGTATACTTTATCAAAGTAATACTTTTCACCTTTATGAAGCAGTAAAAACTCTTCACTAAATAAAAGATCATTACTTACCCTTTTGTAACCAAAAGATTACCATAAAACCCATATAAAGAACACATAGCATATAAAGGTAACTTGGGACATAAACATACTTAAGTGGAATAACCATATGGTCGACTTCTACACATATCACTTAATGGAATAGCCATACGGACAACTTCCATACATACTTAATGGAATAGCCATACGGACGACTTCTATACCCAATGCATTGGAGGTTATAATGTAACCACCCATCCTGGTATTCACGGCACCACCCGTTATATGGTTTATCACGTAACCACCTGTCAAATGTCTAAGTATCATTATAAAAATCATAAGACATAAAACAAATATAATTGAAAGAAAACATTTCCAAACATTGATCACAATATATCACTTAAATATATTGACATAACAAATCCATTATAAAAACCATTTTCAATACCAAAATACATAAAAGAGTATATGGTATTAATTTCATTTTAAAAAAACATTATGGCTTGTTCAGGAAGCCAAAGACCAAATAATACTCGTGGTGGCGGAAAAGGTCATTGTCACCGCGTACGATAAAAGAAACATTCCTTTTTTTCGTTTTGTAAAACGCTTCATAGAAAAAGATTCCTTTTGTATAAAATTAAAAGTCAAAGGGGTTTATACACCGTATAAAAGAAAGTTGTGTATAAAACTAAATATACCTCAATGAAAGGAGATTGAGACGAAGTCCCTTATCTTAGGTCTGACTTGACTCGATCGTTCTTTAACGTCCTGAATAATAAACTTGAGTTAATTTATATTTTCTTAAGAACCTTTTTCAAGTTCATTATTCCTTTTATATCACTCATTTCCATGTTATAAACATTATGTAATCATTTAAGTTAATAATGTTTGTTTTGTCGATATTTGGTTCTTAAGTCGAAAGTGGACTTCTTACAATTACATGTTGTTCGTGTGGTCAAAGGTTATTTATATCCAGAATGAAATTCCTGATTTGGATATCATATATATCATATATATATAGCATATAAATGTATTTCTAATATCACATAATCATTTAGAGGTAATAAATGAAATGCACCGTTCATGGAGACGGTAAGTCGTACGTACGCATGAACGCTACTTTCATTTCTATGTCATATTAATGGAATTAAAACTAAATGAGAGGTATGTATATTTTAATTACAGAATTATATTAATCATTTAGATGTAAAATACATCATATATATCCATTATATATATGTACTTATAATAGTACATTACATTTGGGGATAAGAAATGAAATGCACCGTTCATGGAGATAGTAAGCCGTACGTACGCATGAACGCTACTTTCCTTTCTATCTCATACATTGATGGAAAGAAATAATAATGATATAAAGGTATATTATAATTCCAGTATAAAATCATATATAATAACTTTAAATCCATCCTTTATACGTCCCACATATGTCATTAACGAATCACATCACTTTGAGGGGGCGGTAGTCCGCACTTCCTAAAATGAAATTATCGTGTTTACCCACAATGGAAACCATAAAGGTAAAACACAAATGAAAAATAAAGAAGCATAAGGAAAACATAAACATAATATATATCATATATAAATAGAGTATCATCTTAATGGCCACCATTAAATGTGTTTAAAAGAAGATTGAACAATCATCGTTTCGTGAGGCAGAAATTCGCCAACCACAGAAACAGTATGTTCTTTAACCATTAGATGTAGATGTGTGTAAGTGTAGCTCAAAAGATTATTATAACAACATCCTAGTATATTTAATATACTGGATTTTTTACAAAAGAAATGAATAAAAAGAGTTTAGGGGGTTGGAGAAGCAAAATAGAACAAAAGAACACAAGTGAAGACATCACCTTAAAATCGGGTAACTCTCTTAGATTTGTGCTCAAAGGCTTCCTTGGGAAGACTTCTGCCCAAAGTGAGGCTTCAAGGAGTAAGATAGGGATGTGGAGAGACAAAATGGGCAGGTTTTTGCCGAGCCAAAGGCTTTGGAAGTGTGGGTAAGGTGGTAGAGGTGGGGGCCTTTTATAAGAGGAGAGGAGGGGCACTCTTGGAAAGTAAGGAAATGTTACTTTATTTTAGAATGATTTTAGGATTTTAATGGTCCCACATTGATGTTTTTCGAGGATAAGGTGATAAGGGTTCGAAATCCACCCATCCAATAGGTTTTTAACATGTGTAGATCCTTGAGTTTACATTATCTTTCCATTTTATTTAAATTGTTAAATAATGAGGTAATCGATGCATCATCATGGTGTCATAAATAATTTAATTTATTTAATGTCTAAAAATTATAAGAAAAATACTATTATATAGGAAATATTTTTTACCTTTCCAATGAATATTTATAGTCAAAAATCTTATTTGTATAACCCAATGTAAAAATTGTTTTAGTAAAAACACTCATGTTTGTGACATTTTTATTTTAACTTTAAATAAAAAGTTATTAATGTCATTTTCCAACCAAAGTGGCTTCATGGGGTCCCCAAGTTGACCCATGGATTTTCTTGGTCGGCCATGACACATCCAATAAGGTTAGGACATGTGTCAAGTTCATTTCATATTATTACAACATTATTTTTACCTTAAATTACACTAATTACCTCTAATCGCAATTATAAACTTAATAAGTTACTATTCACCAAAAAATTATTTTAATCCCATTGAACCACATTTTACTTCTTAATGACAACCATGTATGTCGGATTTTTGAAAATCAAATCACAGAAGTGGAAAAGTTTCATTTAAACAAAAAAACAGTTTCTTTAACTACCACTTAGTGGTTTCACTATTCATCAAAAATTGAAGTTTTTCAGAAAAATACCAAAACTCCACCCTAAGATATATTTGATATTATGAATTCAAAAATGAATTCCATTTTACAAAATTCAAAACATATAAGTTGCATTAATTAATTTAATAATTAATTCCCATTGTCAGAGCAAATAGCGTGTTTTTATGAAACAATAAGTAGCAAAAGATTGACACTAGTTTAAGTCTGATTTCAAAGTGAAATTAATTACAACGACCACAATTGGATTTAATGGTAAAAATATATTCTAATTTCACTTTAAAACCAATTCAAAACATAATCTAATCATATAAATAAATTATATTAAAAATTGGTTTTGAATTAAAATATAACATTTTACACTATTCATTAAAAAATGAACTTTATCGGAAAAATACCAAAAATTTACACAAAGTAAATTTTTATGTCCCGATTCTAAATAAGAGGTTTATTTGGTCTAATAGAATGTATAAGAGTGAACAAAACTATATTTAATGACGGTTCGCCATCAAAAGGCGATAAGTGAACCTTTAGTGAAAACTAGGGCATATACGCCTAAAATTAAATTCTTTCCATATTTTAAGCCTTTATCTTTTATTAGATAAAAGTAAAAACATTTAAAAAACATATATAATCATATTTTAGTTATTTCTATCCATTCCCGCCAATACAATGACTATGTGTTAACTACCATTTAAAATAATATTATTTTATTACTTGTGTGCAACGTAAGATTTCAAAGAAACTATTTGTTGCGTATCGGGTACGCTATCGAACATAGCAACCCCTTTAAAGTAAAATTAATATTTAATTCGTAAATATTAATAAATATGAAATTTTTTATTCATTATTTACCTGGGATGTTACAGGTAGTCCTGGAACGTCGTTAGTAAAAACGTCCGCATACTAATTCACCACAACAGGAAAACTCAGACTCTGCACATCAACTGTTCCAAGGATGAGACTAGCCAACTGATGTGTGATCGGTTTCCCTCTCCTATACATAAGTCCATCCTGCGCTGCAAAGGCTCCCTTCACACTAGTGAAGGTGAACCTGCTCCCATCTGTGCGGACACACCACACTTTGCGCCTAATACAGTCGATCTGAGCATGGACTGTAGATAACCAATCCATGCCCAAGATAACGTCTTAAGGCCTCAACGCCGCTACAAGAAGATCCCAGCCGAATCTCTCACCTCCTAGAGTAAGCTCACACTGCCGGCACCAGTGTGTAATCATCGAGTCTGCTTTAGTAGGAGTATCTAGCCGTAAGGATCGAGCCAATGGCTCCGTCGGAATCTCTGAGCTCTGAACAAGGGCAACAGTAATAAAAGAATGACTTGATCCTGTGTCTATAAGAACTACAGCAAGGGTGGAGTAGACACAGATAGTACCTCGAATCATCTCAGGTGCGCCGTGGTCGTAAGCCTCCACTGCCTGAAGTTGAGCCTGCCTCTGTCCGCCAGCTCCCTGTGGTCGAGGTGGACCTCCTGGTGGTGGTGGTGGTAGAGCCTCAAAGCATCGCCCACCACCCGCTGCTCGGCCAGCTCCTCTACCTCATCCGCCTTCTCCCTGTGGACCGCCATGGTCGAACCTCTGCATCTGCCTGGGTGGTCCCTCAACCGTTTTCTTCTCCTCTGCATGGCGGGTTGGGCAGTCACGAGCCATGTGGCCCTGCCCACCGCATGCATATCATTGCCTTCCTCTTGTATGACTGTCTCTGCTGCATGTGCCCCGCACCTGTGAACCAGTATCCTGAGGTCACCCACCTAATGTCCTGGTCTGCTTGGACCTCTGGGACATCTGTCTACTGCCAGCTGCAGAAGACTCTGCTACGTGTCTCCCTACGGTAGGCCTCGCTTCTGGCATAGGATTAACAAGGAAGATCTCCACAAGAAGGGATCGCTCCAGTACTCATTCCTGCATCGGAATGCTGAGGGAGATCATCGAAGCCCTGATCTCATGCCTAAGTCCCTGCTCGAAGGTTCGGGCCTGGAAAAATGGGTCCCATACCATGTCCGTGGAGTAGCGTGAGAGGTCAGTAAACCTCACCAAGTACTGGGCTACTGTCATGCTGCCCTACCGCAGTTGTAGTAACTCCTGGATGCGCACCGCACGGATGGTGGCTGGAACGAATTACGAGCGGAAGAGGCTCTCAAATTCCATCCAAAGTAGAGATGCCTCTTCGTGCACCTGAAGCACCAGGCTCCATCATCTACCTGCTATTGCGTACAGGAGACTCACAGAAAGGATCACCATAAGATATGATGGTGTCCCTACCAATCTGAAGACTCGGACAACAGCCTCCAACCAATCCTCGGCTGCCTGACGGTCCGTCTCTCCGTGAAACCTGGGCGGCCTCTATCGTTGAAACTCGTGCAACGCACTCAGGCGGTGTGCACTCTCCGCTGCTGGGGCTGGTGGTATCGGTGGCCCAATGGGTAGAGGTACCACTGGTGCCTCCACTGTAATGGGGCCCTGCACCAAGGCCTCATCGCTTGGTGGGTTGTCATCTCGCACAAAGCTCGAAACCCTAGCTAGCTGCCATCGTGGGGCCATCCTGAAAAGAAACAGGTGCGCCACGGTTAATACATTATACCTGGTGAGACGACACCAAGTAATCACAAAGAAAATTTTTGAAACACACATGCAATCAGTTTTTTCGAGAACTGATTCAGAAATTAGAAGTTAGGGTCCTGGTGTATGGATATGTCGGCCACTGCACCAACACTGGACTCCCTAGACTGATAACCACACTCAATACGCTTAACACTATTGCTTCACAGAAAGAAATTATCAGAGTCCTAAGTTCTGCGGTAGAACCGACTCCTCTGATACCAATTTGTCACGACCCATCCTCAGGGCCCATGTCATGACTACCCCAAGCCCACCTTCCATAGGCTGAGGGCTGGAAACTAGCACCAAAGGCATAAATACCGATAAAAGGGAAGGCATTGCCTTTATATAAGTAAAAAAAACACAACAGAGTACGCAAGCTGAAGTAAACACTAAGTAAACTAAGTACAAAAGTAAGTGCTGGAAAGTAAATGGGCCAGAATACAAACCCAACTGAAAGTATAGTACAATAGTAAGGAAATAATAGTTGTAGTAAAGTAAACCAGCAACCACTGAGTCATCCTCCAGATATCCCATTTGAAGGGTGGGTACAGATGGTCTCCTCATCTCCTCGGGTCCGATCGTCCGCTCTGTGTACATCCCTCTAAGTGGTCCACCTCCAGGTACTGTCCCGCTCCACTAGACTCCACCTAGATCAGTGTTGTATGTCGTCTACATCCAACACAATGTAGTGTGGGCATAGCCCGTGCAGGGGTGATTATACAATACTCAGTTGGGACCCCGAGACCCCCGAAGGTCTCCCAGAATCCACGAAGGATAACCACAAAGGAAAGATATAAACACGAAGTATCAACCAACTCTACTTAGGTATATTCCCATACATATACCTAAGTCATCAATTCCAGTTCAGCTCCAACTCACGATCCCAAGTACAACCCAGTCCACAGAGGAAAGAACAACCCAATCCACACAGGAAAGCAAGTCAATCACATCGATGATAATGACTGAAAATCAATACTCATCTCACACAGGTATATTACACACTAAGAGGGGTGGAGATGATAGATGTAGCCTTTGAATCATCTCCCATGCCGAACCCACGTAGGATCTAAGTACAGAAGTCGTCGTTGCTGAACCCATGTAGGATCCAAGTACAGTAACCATCGCTGCTGAACCCAGGTAGGATCCAAGTACAGTCTCCATCGCTGCTGAACCCACGTAGGATCCAAGTACAGTCGTCCTCACTGCTGAACCCACGTAGGATCCAATTACAGTTGTCATCGTCGTCGCAGTCGCATCCAACTCTAGGGTTCCCGCACACAGCACGCTCGATTCCGGGAGGGTCCGCTCCACAATCCAAGGGGTTCGATACATCAACTATCACGAAGTCCAGATTTGATGTATCCCAAAGTTTTGTCTCATCAATAGGAACTCAACGCGACAGACAGTGCGTCAATCGGACGCCCGGTCTGAGAGATATTGGCTTTTCCGTCCTAGGGGCCCGGTTAGAAATATGATCTTTTCTAACCCAGATGATATCCAAATTCATCCTAAACTCACTTAGAGTATCTCAAAAGGACCGTCTCATTGAAAGATTCCCAATGTCGCAGACGGCGCGTTGATCGGACGCGTGGTCCTTAAGTTATTCACGTTTAATTGAATAATAGGGTCCGACCCATTTAGCCCAGTGGGCCAATGGGTCAGGTTGACCCAGTTTGACGGGTCTGACCCAACAGGGGTTTCGGACTGGTTTGAAGAATTACAAAACTCAGCCCGAAGGGGCACGACCCGGCCCTAAGTGGCACGGCCCAGCCCGGATCGGCCTGGCCCGCAGTGGCCCGACTCTGCCCGGCCCGGCGTGGCCCGGATGGGTGCGCGACACAGTTGGCTCTGCCGGCTAGCCAAGCGGCTCAGCTGAAGACGAGCGGATTCCAAAGGGGGGTGGGGGCGGCCCCCCCGATTTTCCACACCGGCGGCTCCATGCGGCACCGCTCTTCCCCAAACCGACCGGCTAGACCGGCCGGTCTTCTGCGCACGCAGCCCGCATGGGCGGGCCGCCGATCCTCCAGCATGGCGCCCTCCTGGCACCGTGGTCCAGCTCTGCCCGGCTGGCCGACGGGCCGAGCCGTCCTCTAGCGTAGTGCCCTCCTGGCGTCGCGGCTCCTCTTCGCCCGGCCAGCCGGTTCTTCTGCCGAAGCGGCCCGTGTAGCGGGCCACGTTTCTTCCTGCACAACCGGTGCGACAGCGCCGGCCTCCTTTGTCACGTTCCAGGCACGGCGCGACAGCGTTGTGCCTCCTCCGCCTTTGCTTTCCAATTCTAAATAAAATAAACAAGTTCAACGGAGGGTCTTCGGGCCGTGTTCGTCCGGCTCGCGCCCTCCGCGTAAAGCGATAGAAAATGGCTGAGGTAAACAAGATGCTCAACAACAAACCAAAGCACAATTTTAATCCATTAAAATTGAACTTAACCCCTACCTCGATAAATGATGATGAACTTCGGTGTCGTGGTTGACGGCATCGCGAGGTGAGGATTCGTAAACGTTGACAGAGAGCGTCCGAGGAGGAAGCGGCATCTCCCCTTTTTATCACGGAGGGAAGAAAACAAGGCAGACGTTGTTGGTGAGTTACTGTGTCGGTGTCTCCTCCCTTGTCTTGGATGAAGAAGAGGATGGAGAATTTGGGGTCGCCAAGTCGAAGTTCTTCATTGGAGAGTTTGCGTTCTTCGTTGAGGATGAAGTTCTTCAAAAACACTAGCGTTCTCCCAATTCCTCCTCACAAAACAATTCTAACCAAAATAAAATAAGGATTCTCCTTATTTTATTTTATTTTTCCATGCATTCAAAATTACAAAATTCCAATTCCAATTCACTTAATTAAATAAACCATGATTTGTATAATTAATTAGGTGATAGTTTGGCAAGTTTTAATGAGGGAGAGAGAGAGGAGAGGAAGATTTACCCAAATAAATTCAAGGGGGTTGTCAACAATAAACAAAGGAGTTTAATGGGAGGTTTAAGGGGTTTAGGGAATGTGAATGGTTGGGGCTCATGTGGGACCCACCTCACAATTATCCTCACATGGGTAGTTAGGAGTTTGTGGGTCCCATCCTAACTTCCCCATGTAGGATATAACCACTTAAGATAAAGAATAAAAATTGTTCCACAATTTTTATTCACTTCTTATTTAAACCACAAAATTAAACTTCTCCTCCCGTGAAAACTCAATTTCAATAAAGGTCCTCTTAAGAAATTTCTGGTGTTGTGAGTTCATCAGTTCCCTCATATTTCAATTCCGAGCACCGGTTCAAAAGATAGAAAAACCCGCTCATTCGTTTACTGAACGTACCCGAGCTAAACTTCGGAAATTGATTTTGGGCACACCGGGCCTCGGAATCAGGTGCCGTTAGAAACTGCGTACTCGTAAAATTAAAAATTATTTAAGAAAAAAATTTCCTTGAAATTTTCGGTTCTTTGCATGGAGGCTGTGGTGGGATTCTTCAGGCTTGTAGGGACACCAGTCGACCTTATAGTGATCCTTTTCGCAAGTCTTCTTCAGGAAGTAGCAGGCAGATGGTGGATCCTGATGCTCCAGGTGCATGATGAGGCAACACTACTCTGGGATGACTTTGAGAGACTATTTCAGGTGGAGTGTTTCCCAGCCACCCTACATGCGGTGAGGATACAGGAGCTACTGCATCTACAGCAGGGTAGCATGTCTGTGGTATAGTACTCAGCAAGGTTCACTGACCTCTTGCGCTACTCCATAGATATGGTTTGGGACCCATTCTTCATGGTCCGGACCTTTGATCAAGGGATAAAGTGAGAGATCAGAGCTTCGATGATATCCCTCAGTATCCTGACGTAGGCGGGGGTGTTAGAGAGAGCCCTCCTAGTGGAGAGTTTCCTTACTGAGCAGTCACCAGCAGTGAGACCCATCACTAGTTGACATGCATCAGAGTCTTCTGCAGTTGGCAGTAGACAGGTGTCGCAGAGGTCCAAGTGGACCAAGCCATCCGATGGATGACCTTAGGATATGGGTTCATTTGTGTGGGGCACACGAGACAGAGCCAATCATGCTAGGAGCGGGCAATGTTACTCTTGTGGTGGGTAGGGTCACATGGCTTGTGACTATACGACCCACAGAATTGATGATCATACAACATTTGAGGGACCTCCCAAGAAGAGGTAGAGGTTCGATCGAGGCGGTCCGTAGGGAGCAGGCGGACGTGGCAGAGGAGTTGGTCATACAGCTGGCAGTGGATGCCTTTATGAGGTGTTACCACCACCACCACCAGGAGGTCCACCCCAACTGGAGGGCATAGGTTGACAGGGAAGAGATCAGCTCTAGGAAGCTGAGGCTCACAATCAAGGCACTCCAGAGATGATTAGAGGTATGATCTGTGTCTACTCCACCTTAGCTGTAGTTCTTATAGACATAGGTTCCAGTCACTCTTTCATTTCCACTTCCCTCGTTCATAGCTCAGAGATTTCTACAGATTCATTGTCTCAATCCTTACGGATAGAGACTCCTACGGGAGTAGACTTGACGATTACCCACTGGTGTCAGAAGTGTGAGCTTACTCTAGGAGGAAAGAGCTTCGGCTAGGATCTCTTCGTAGTGGCGTCGAGGCCTTATGATGTCATCTTGTGTATGGACTGGTTATCTATAGTCTATGCTCAGATCAACTATATTAGGCGCAAAGTGTGGTGTGTCCGCATGAATGGGATAAGGTTCACCTTCACCGACAAGAAGGGATCCTTTACAGTACAGGATGGACTTACTCGGATGAGGGTGCAGTTGATCACTCATCAGTTGGCCTGCCTTACCCTCGGAGCAGTTGATGTGAAGATTCTGAGCTATCCAATAGTGGTGGACCAGTACGTAGATGTTTTACCTAACGATGTTCCAGGACTACCTCCTTACAAAGAGTTGTACTTCTACATTTACATGTACCCCGGTACGGCACCGATATCTATACCAGCATATCAGATTGCTCCCTCTGAGCTTCGTTAGCTGCGGGTACAGCTGGAGGACTTACAGGGGAATGGATTCATCAGGCCCAGTTTTTCTCCCTGGGAAACCCCGATTTTGTTCGCCAAGAAGTCAGATGGAAGCTTGAGGATTTGTGTCGACTACCATCACATGAACTAGGTGACCATGGAGAACAAGTACCCACTCACGAGGATTGACTACCTCTTTGATCAGCTTAAGGGATCACGGTGGTTCTCGAAGATAGACCTCAGATCAAGCTATCACCAGCTTGTATTTCAAGATGAGGATGTGTAGAAGACAGCATTCAGGTGTCGGTACGGCCACTAAAAGTTCTTGGTTATGCCCTTCGGCGTAACCAGTGCTCCAGTAGTGTTCATGGGACTCATGAGCAGGATCTTCCAGCCATACCTCGATCATTTTGTCGTAGTCTTCATCGATGACATTATGATCTACTCGACTACTGAGGAGGAGAATGCCTACCATTTGCGGGTAGTGCTGGACACACTCTGAGAGCACCAGCTATATGGTAAACTCTCAAAGTGCTGGTTTTGGATTAGAGAGGTTCAATTTTTGGTACATGTTATCTTAGAGGCTGGGGTTACAGTGGATCCAGCAAAGATTGAGGCGTTACTTGCTTAGGAGCCACCCAGGAGTGTGATGGAGGTACAGAGTTTCTTGGGTTTGGCTGGTTACTACCGGAGGTTCGTACCATACTTCTCCAGAGTTGCAGCACCACTATCAGCCTTGAAGAAGAAGGGGCAACCCTTCGTGTGTTTGGAGAGATGCCATCAGATCTTGCAGGAGCTGAGGCAGAGGTTGACTAGTGCCCCCATCTTGATACTTACAGAGGAAGTTGTAGGGTACGTAGTCTACTACGACGCATCAGGGACCAGGCTCGAGTGTGTCCTGATGCAGGAGTGAGCAGTGATTGCATATGGTTCTCGACAGTTGAGATAACATCAGCAGAACTACACTACCCATGACTTGCAGTTAGTAGTAGTGGTCTTTGAGTTGAAGATGTGGCGACACTATCTTATAGGAGAACATTTTACCGTGTACTCTGATCACAAGAGTCTCAGGTATATCTTCTCTCAAAAGGACCTGAACCTGAGACAATGATGTTGGCTTGAGTTCCTCCAGGACTATGACTTCAAGATAGTCTATACTCCTGGGAAGGGGAACGTTGTTGCAGATGCACTAAGTAGGAGATCTGGTATACAGCTGCTAGGAGAGACGACAGAGAAGCTAGCTACTTTACAGATATACTTTGTGGATAGAGATGGAGCATCCTTTCTACAGTCTCTTACAGTCACTCCCCCACTTCTTCAGTGAGTCAGGGAGGCGCATCTTGGAGACGTTGACTGCGAGACATGACATGCTCAGATATCCACAGGGCAGGCACCTGATGGATTTTCTGAAGGTGGGGAGCACGTCATCCTCTTCAGAGGACGTACCTTGGTACCGGTGTCACTTCAGGAAAAAGTGTTGAGGGAGTTCCACACATCCCCTCCAGAGGTACATCCAGGAGTGGCAAAGATGTACCAGGACCTTCGACGATAGCACTGGTGGCCAGGTATGAAGCAGGAAGTAGTGGAGTTTGTCTCTCGATGCCTCACTTGTCAGCAAGTGAAGGCATAGCACCAGGTACCAGCAGGCTTGGTTAAGCCTTTAGAGGTCCCAGAGTGGAAGTGGGATGGGATATACATGGACTTCGTGATAGGTCTTCCACGTATATCCAGGGGTCATGACTCGATTTGGGTGATTTTTGACCGACTCACCAAGTCGGCCCACTTCCTACCGATCAGAGAGACGGGTTCAGTAGAGAGCTTGGGATTCCTCTACGTGCAGAAGATTGTGCGGCTACATAGAGTACCTTCTTCTATTTTCTATGATTGTGACGCACGGTTTACTTCTCGGCTATGGAAGGGGTTGCATGAGGCTTTTGTGATGTAGCTTCATCTGATCACCGCCTTCCATCCTCAGATGGATGGTCAGACTGAGCAGAGCATTCAGACCCTCGAGGACATGCTTCGTGCTTGTGTCCTCGACTTTGATCATAGCTAGGAGGATCACTTACCTTTTTTGGATTTTTCATACAACAACATCTAACACTCCACCATTGGGATGAAACCATTTGAGGCCTTGTATGGTTGACCTTGCAAATCGTCATTGTACTGGACAGACCCAGGGGAGTCAGCACTAATGAGACTAGAGATGGTATGGGCTACCACAGAGAAGGTGAGGATAATCTAGGAGCGGATGAAGACTGCATAGAGCAGGAATAAGTCATATGCTGATAGGAGATGGAGACCTATGGAATTCGAGGATGGAGACTATGTCTTTCTATGGGTCTCACCTCGACGAGGTTTACGAAGATTTGGCTGAGGCGGAAAGTTATCTCTGAGATTCATCAGACCTTTCCAGGTCCTCAGAAGAGTAGGTGAGGTGTCTTACCACCTGGCTCTTCCACCTCAGTTGCACCAGGTGCATGAAGTCTTCCACGTACCTCAGCTGAGGAGATACGTGCATGACCCTTCTCACATCATCGACCATGGGGAGATGGACGTTGACGATGGGGCGAATTTTATGGAGGTTCCAGTGGAGATTTAGGATCGATAGGAGTGGGTCCTTCATGGATGTTAGATACCTATGGTGCGCATACATTGGCAGCATGGGAACCTCCAAGAGAGAACATGGGAGCAGGAGGCGCAGATGTGTGCTCACTACCCCCACTTGTTCCCTTAGTTCGAGTTATAGCTTACGGGGACGTAAATCCCTCAGGTGGGGAGAATTTAAAGACCCAGAAATGTCGTGGAAATTTTTTTCTTAAATACATGGGAATTTTACGAGTCCGTGAAAATTTAAGACGCATGATTCTGAGGCCTGATGTGCCCAGAATCAATTTCTGAAGTTTTATTCGGGTACGTTCAGTAAATGTATGAGCGGGATTTTATAACTTTTGAACCGGTGCTCGGAATTGAAATATGAGGGCACCGTTGAACTCGCAGCGCTGATATTCACTTAAGAAGACTTTCAACTCGATGGCAATTGATCGAGAATAAAAGATAGTTTTTTGGTTTTTATGAATAAATTAAATAAAAATAAATTTGTAGCTTTATTTTTATTATTAGTTGGTTAAAACATCCAAGAGGAGGTTGGAGGTGGGGGCCACCACACCTTAAACTCCCATGAGAGGCTATGGTGTTGGGGCCCACCTGAGGTCTAAAACCCCTCTTCATGTGGGGTTAATGTGGTGGGGGCCACCCGGGACCACTTAAACTCTTGAACTCCCCATTAAGTGGGGAGAAACCTCTTGAGCTCCCCACTTAATGGTGCCACCATCCTTCACAATGATTAAATGGGGATATCCTAATTAATTCTTTAATTTGAATCTTTTTGAAATGTGTGCGAATAACTAAATAATAAGATAAATCTATTATTTTGTGGAGGGACTTATTTTTTATTTTTGGTGGAGCTTGGGAAGAGGGGAGAATTTGGGAGAAACTTGTTCTCTCCAATGAAGAACACTCCTCCCAACGAAGGACTTCTTCTGCCAACGACAAACAACTTCTCCTTTGATCTCTAACCGGAACAATGGAGGAAGCGTCGTCCTTGTAGAACCCCGACGACGTTTTCCTCGACTTCTTCATCTTCTTTCCCAACGTCAACGAATCTGAGGTAGGGTTTTGAACTTGTTTCATTTCTAGTTCTTCATTTTCCTTCGTGGATTATAATTTGAAGCCGCTCGATATCACCCTAACGTGGAGGGTGCGGGTTGAACAAACACGGCCCAACCCCTCTGCCTTCTTTGTGGAATTTGATGTTGAATGAGACATGAGTCTGGGATGAGCGTTACTCGTCAACAATGGTTGAGGATCGAAAGCGACATCCCAAGGAGTGCACGACTTCTTCCGAAACGGGAATCAGGCCACCTAAACTTGTCTGGTGACCTGCGGAAATTTCTTCGGTGGTCGGAACCGGAGAACGACACCGGTGGAACTAAGGAAGGGCGGCCAGCACACCGACTAGCTGTGTGGACGGCGGTGGTGCAACCGCACCCCCGGAGGAGAAGCCGCAACCCCTGGTCGTGGCAGTGTAGTGGTGGCCAACGCATGGCCGACCGCGAAAGAAACCAGCGGCTCAAGCCACCGGGTTGACTGGGAAGGTGCGGTGCAACCAGCTCCACGCGGTAGATCGAAGGAGGGTCGCGGCCCCTGGCCATGGTGGTGCACCAATGGCCAACTTGAGCCTGGCCACAAAGAGGTCCGACGGCTTGAGGTTTCGGGTCGCCGGAAGAGGCGCGGCACAACCGGCGCTGCGCGAGGAGTCGGTTGGCCGCTCAGCCAGCTGGAAACAGGGGGACCCCACTGTGTCCCGCATGACACACCGGCGCCATCCTGGTGCCGGTTCCACCTGCATGAACGACTAAGCCATTCAGGAACCAGGTGGCGCGGCCTCCCCCTGGACGCGGCTAGGGCGGACCCCTGTGGGCTGCCGGGCCATCGGGCCGGACCCAGCGCGGGTCGGGCCGCCAGCATGGGTTGGGCCACCTCCACGGGCCAGGCTGCTCCCACGGGTCAGGCTGGACTCATGGTTAGGACCCATGGACCGGGTCGGACCCCAGTCCGGACTCGGGTCTGGCAGGGTCGGTCCGAATGGTCCGGACCGGACCTGGACCCGTTTTGGCCTATTTTCACCTTTTCACCCATAACTTGGGCTACGGGTGTCCGATTGATGAAACGTCTATGGAGATGGAAATATTTGAGTGATATGGTTCTTTTGGAATACCCCACTTGAGGTTTAGATGTAGTTGGGGTACGTTAGGGTTGGATTGAACCTAAATCTAACCGGGCCCTCAGAATGGAAATGCCAATAACTCTCAGACCGAGCGTCCGATTGACGCGTCGTCTGTCATGTTGGGTTCCTTTTGATGAGACGGAACTTTAGGATACATCAACTTGGGACTAAGTGTCAGTTGATGTATCTACTCTTGGCTTGAGGAGCGGACCCTCCCGGAATCAAGCATGCTTTGTGGAAACCCTGTGGCTGGCTGTACTCTGACTTCTGTTCCTGGATCATGTGTTGGTCCGACGGAATAGCTAGTCCTAGATCATGTTTTGGTCTGATAGCTCTGACGACTGTTCCTGGATCATGTGTTGGTCTGACAGTTTTGACTTCTGTTCCTGGATCATGTGTTGGCCCGATAGAATAGCTGGTCCTGGATCATGTGTTTGTCCGACAGCTCCAACTACTGTTCCTGGATCCTGTGTGGGTCTGACAGTTCTAACTGCTAGTCCTGGATCCTGTGTGGGTCTGACATCTTAGATGATTCAGTGGCTATATCTGATCATCTCTATCTCTCTACATAAGTTGTATACCTGTTTGAACTGAGTCAATGACTTCTGTGTTTTCTTCATGATTGAGATGGGTTACTTGATAACTTAGGTATATGTATGGGCATATATCTAAGTAATGGCTATCCATTGATCTCATACTTTGTAGTTTATCCTTGGTGAATTTTGAGATACATTGGTGGTCTCGGGGTCCCTCCTGAGTATCGTTATACTCACCCATGCACGGGCTATTCCCGCACCTCATTATGTTGGTTGCAGACGACGGACAACATTGACTGAGGATCAGAGTAATAGGACTGGACGGTACCCAGAGGTGGACCTTACGATAAGTAGGTACCCATAGGAGATAGACGGACATGGAGTGTTGTGAGGCTATTTGTACCTACCCTTCAGGTAGGACCCGTGGTGGATGATCCAAGAGCTTCTCTTCACCTTTTAGCTGTTTTGTCCCTTTATTTGTACTTGTACTTTATAGTTGGGCTTGTATTTCCGACCCATTTTTCTTTTTAGCATTGTTTTGTTATACAATTTTAATTAGTGTTTTACTTCCAGCTTGTACCCTGTTGTGTGTGTTTACATTTATAAAGGCAATGTCTTCCCTGTTTTAGGGATTTACACCTTTGGTGCTAGTCGCTAGCCCCTGGCCTATGGAAGGCGGGCTTGGGGTAGTCACGGCACGGGCCCCGGGGGACAGGTCATGATAGATCACCGAGATAGAATCGTGTCCCCTAGATGTATGTGGTAAGCTCATCACGAATTCCATAGATATCTCATTTCACTTCCATTTTATAAAATCAAGGGGTAGAGTTAAACCCCCTGGAACATGGTGATTAGTCTTTACTTGCTGACAAGTAAGGCATCAAGAAACAAACTCTGCAACTCTTTTATTCATCCCTGGCCACCAAAATTTATGTTGGAGGTCCTAGTACATCTTCGCCACACCTGGATGTACTTCCAAAGGGGATGTAGGAAACTACCTCAGAACCTCTTCATGTAATGTCATTGGTACTACTATGTGTCATTTGAAAAGAATGACATGCTCCCCACCTTTTGAGTATTCATCAAGAGCATTCCCTATGGATATATGATCATGTAGGGTCTCATAGTTGGTATCCCCAAGTTTTTCCTCCCTAACTCGCTGTAAGAGTATAGGGTGACAGCCATCAATTGGAGGTAAAGTGCTTCATCTCCATCCCCAAAGGATAACTACAATGTGGTCAACTGCTTCGATGCATGATTCATAAATTGTGAACTAAATCTCTAGCTGAGAGCATCTTCCACCATGTTCCCCTTCCCAGGAGTATAGACAATCATGAAGTCAAATTATTAGAGGAAAACTATCCATCATATATATTTCAAGTCCATATCCTTTTAAGAGAAGATATACTTGAGACTCTTGTGGTCAGAGTAGATGAAAAAATGTTTGCCCATAAATTAGTGTTGCCATATCTTCAAAGAGAAGACTACCACTACTAACTCAAGATCATGGGTCGCATAATTCTTCTCATGCGGTCTCAACTAGTGTGAGCCATAGGAAATCACTACTTGCCTCTACATTAGGACACAACCAAGCCTAGTTCTTGATGCATCACAGAATACCATGTACTTGAAACCTTCCTCTAGTAACCTTAAGATGGGATAAATTGATGTTATTAATAGTTTCATGACTTATTATATACTCCATTTACTGATTTTATATGAAATTTGCATAATTTGTGTGAAATATTAATGTTTTAATACTAATTATAATTTTTTAGCATTTTTAGAAGTAGTCCAATTGATTTAGTTTAATATTTTATTTATAGATATAACCCTACTGATCCAAATTGTGTGGTTATTGTTTTTTAGGTTTCCTTATTCAATTTCCCACATATTATTAGAAGGAATCATTGGCCCATTCTTCCATTTGAATGGCCATATGGACCACACAAGAAGACCCACATAATCTATGAAGAAACTGGACCATCCATGAAGATTTAATTTATGGGATTCATAAGGAATTCCAAATTCCTTTATTATCCTCCAAAGTTCGGGGGATAATTTAAGGATTATTTTATAAAAATTTCATGGCCCAACTCTAAATAAAAGGGGCCCAAATGGTTCATTTAAACTCATCCCACTATTCTATCCAGGAAATAAAATAAGTATAATATTCATGAAATATCTCATGATGTAATAATACAATCAAGCTGATATTTTTCAGTGTGAAATAGGATATATAGGTTTCCTACTTTGTTTAATAAAGTTTTCAGATTTGAAGGCATATTCCTATTGATAAACTCATTCACATTTCAGCCTTCTAAAAAGTATGGATTGAAATGGATAGTTTAACTTTGTTTAATCCAACCACCATAACTTTGGCTAAATGAGTCCAAATTCCCCCAAATTTTTATATTAGTCGGACAACATTATTATATACAACTTTGAAGAAGGATATATCTAGATATTTGGCTGTCTGAATGTCCAAATCATATATCCAAGTGGAGGGACATATTGGGAATGCAAACAGCCCACTTCCTTAGGCTATAAATACATCCCCCTCCTCTCCTTCAAAGGGGTTGGCATTTAACAATAGAGGAGAAAATATTGTAATGAAAAAATACTTGAAAAGGGATTAGGATTACCTTCCATACTCAAGTTTTCACTTGATATACCCTTCCTCCTCTCTTTGTTTCCTTTTACTTTTGTGTTGTTCTTCGTTTGTAATCTTGTAAGTCTTGGTCTTTGTAATTTTTTTAATGCATGTTTCTTCTTCTTAATCTATTATTATCATCCACCTTTTGTTAAATAATATTAGTGGTCTTAAAATAGTTTAAATACAATTTAATCTAATTCCCTTATTATGCTTTCTCATTCAATCTAAAGTTAGTATTTAATTCCCTTCATTGTTTGTGTGTGTGTGTTCGACGCACAACTCTTTTCTTATCCCTTTATTTTTCTTCTATTTATAATTCATAATAATAAAAATTAAAACCATATTATTAACCAAAACAATGGATGAGTAAATCTACCATTGGTTTGAGTTATAATTTGGGTATGTTAAGTGATTGAGAGCATTTTCTAGATGGATATTTTTTAAATTAACATTATGTATGTTAAACTTAGAATGTCGTGGATTAATGACATGATTTGTTTAATGTGTGGTTTCCATGGATTATTGGAACCATAAATACACTACTATAAACAAGATCTAATTGATATTATAACCCTAAGATAAGTTAACTCTTGGATTAAAGCCTTAACACTTAGGAATTCCAATCAACATTATCTTGTGAAGTGGGTGTTAATTTAAATGCAATATAAAGAAAATATCAAGGATATCACAAGCTTAAATCCCTAAAAATAAACTCACCCCAATATTTATCAAATTTTTAAATTAAACACAAATCATTAATCACTTTATTTAAGCTCTATAAATAAACCCCCCAATCAAAATACAATCAACTAAAAACATTTGACTACTAAAAGAGTATCATCGCCGAGGATTTGACCTGAGTACTGCTATACACATTAGAAGAGCATCGGAACTTTGAATGGTCGATAGATGAAAATCAGTCGTGCTTTCAAATGGTGTCGTTGCTGGGGATGGTGCAATTAAGTAGTCTTTAGTTTTTAGTTATTGTAAAAAAACAAAAAAAAAACAAAATTGTAGAAAAAAAATTGAAATAAAAAATAAAAAAATATATAAATCCCAACCCGCCTTCCTCATAAAAATCATAAATGGAAAACAAAAAAAGAAAAAATAGTCTTCCACTTTCTTACAAAATCTCTTTGAATTCCTCGTAGCCTCCTGAACAATCCCTCAGATTTTTTTGACCCTGAAATTGAGCGAACACTTCGCCAACTTAGGAGGAACATTAGGGATAATCAAATAATTCAAGAACCAGTCCTTGTCCAACCAATTGAATTAGATATGTCCAATCCTAGGGAACAAACACTTAAATAACTCATTGTCCCTAATATGAATTTCCAACCTCTTGGTATTCAATATCCAAACATAGAGGCTAACTTCGAACTCAAATAGGGTTTTATTCATCTTTTTCCTCATTTCCACGGGCTAGCTGGTGAGGATCTGCATCTCCACCTTAAAGAGTTCAAAGTGGTGTGCTCTACCATGAAGCCCCAATGGGTTTCTAAGGAACAAATAAAACTTTGAGAATTACCTTTCTCCCTAGCTGACTCTGCCAAGTCATGGCTCTACTACCTTCCTCCTGGTTCCATAACCACATGGAATGACATGAAGTGACTCTTCTTAGAGAAATTCTTTCCTGCTTCTCGTACTGCTTATATCCAAAAGGAAATAAGTGGTATTTGTCAATTCCCAAGTGAATCACTCCATGAGTACTGGGAGAGGTTCAAAAATCTTGTTTCAACCTATCCACACCACCAAAACCCTGATCAACTCTTGATCCAATACTTCTATGAGGGGTTATTGGTGATGGAGAGAACTCTCATTGATGTCGCAAGTGGTGGTGCTCTTGTTGATAAAACTCCTGCAGCTGAAAGAGATCTTATAAGTAACATGGCTGAAAACACACAACAATTCCATACTCAAGCACATGCTCAAGTAAAACAAGTCCAAGAAAATCAATCCATAGAGCCGAACAAGATAACCGAGTGGATTAGTGAACTTGCAGGTCTTGTGCGACAACTAGCTATGGCATCCAAAGCCCCAACATCATCTTCTACACAATCTATGTTTCTTGGACCTGTCAAAAACTATGGAATCTGCAACTCCCCAGCTCATCCAACTGACACATGTCCACAAATTCAAGAGGATAAATCTGATTCATCTAGACCAATGGAGCTCAGTGCAGTATATGCTCAGCGGAACCCCAACCCTCAATAATCAGGTCAGTTCATTAGGAATTTCAACCAACCTCACTTTGAGCCCTTCTATTATTCTTATAACCAAAGCTTGAGGTATGGTAATCCCTTCTCTCATCCCCCTCAATTCCCTCCTCAAAACCCAAACCAGTTTCAATATGGTCAAGGTGTTGGTAACTTCCAACAACCTTATACTTTTGTTCCTCAACAACAAAGGATCAATCCTCCTCCTAGATTACACTATCCTAATGAGCCTTCCCAATTCCCAAACCAATAAAATCTCTTTCCAAAGAACCAAAATCAAGGCAATCCCAATTCGGGACAGACCTCTTATTCCAAGCAACTATGGGAAAGTGTAGTTGAAGATCTTTCCTCATTCACCCGTTCCAGCCTCAAAAACATTGAAACCCAAATTGGTCAAATTGAATCCCACCTAAGCCAGCAATAATAATCAAATTCTTCCCAACTCCCAGCTCAACCATTAACCAACCCCAAGGGTAATGTAAGTGCAATTGCACTTAGATTGGGAAAGCAAATTTCTATGCCTCAAGCTAAGTCCTCTGACCAACTTTAAATGTTGACATAGAAAATGAAAAGAAATGGAAACTTGAAAAGGTATTTGAATTCATTCCCTCACCTCCTTCCATTCCACTTAGGAAACCAATTTCTTTTCTTCAAGCCTCTTCTAAGCCAAATAAGTCCTTTGAACCCGATCTTGAAATGCTCGACATGTTTAGACGTGTTGAAGTGAACATTCCCCTCTTAGATGCCATTAAAAAAATCCCTAAGTATGACAAGTTTCTTAAGGAATTGTGCACCCACAAGAGGCAACTTAGGACCTTTGAAAATGTTTCCACCCAATATTCTATTCCCATAAAGTGCAAAGATCCAGGGACCTTTACAGTTCCATGCCAAATTAGAAGTTCCAAATTCAATGATGCACTCATAGACCTAGGAGCCTCAATTAATGTCATGACCAAATCTATCTTCTCCAAACTTGGTCTAGGTCCCTTAAATTCAACGGGTGTTGTAATTAAATTGGCCAATAGAAGCACTGCTAGTCCTGAGGGTATAATTGAGGATGTCCTTGTTCGTGTGAATGATCTTATCTTCCTTGTTGATTTCTATATCCTTGACATGGAAGGTGAGATTAACTCTTCTTTATCTCCTCTAATTCTAGGAAGACCATTCCTAATAACTTCTAGAACTAAGATTTATGTCCATTCAGGCATCGTATCCATGGAATTTGGTGACCAACTGATCAAGTTCAACATTTTCCAAGCCATACGATACCCGTCTGAGGATCACTCTGAATTCTCAATCCATGCTTCTGAGTACACTTCTAAGAGTCAATTGAACCCAAATCCATCATGTTCTTCATGTTTAAATGATAAAGGATCTTGTGAAATCTACACCATGATTAACCAAGTCATAAATGGTGATGTTGATGTGGACCTCTCATTCATAGACTCCATCAATCTAGTGGAACTTGAAAACTCTCTTGAATCCCACATCAACTATGATCTCTACTGCTCCACCTTGGATAGTATTAAGGAAAATGAATCTTAAGCAACTTAAGTCCCTTACTCCATTCCTGAGTTGTCTAACCCACAAATGAAAGATGAGACTGATCTGAAACCTCTTCCTGAACACCTGAAATATGCATTCATTTTCCATGATCACTCTTATCCTATCATTGTCTCTTCTTCACTTACCGAAACTGAGGAGTCCAAACTTGTTCAAGTGTTATAGTAAAACAAAAAGACCTTAGGTCGGACCCTAGATGACATACCAGGAATCAACCCTGCTCTTTGTATGCATCACATCCATCTTGAGAAATCATACAAACCAATTAGACAACCACAAATAAGACTCAATCCACTCATACTTGAGGTAGTTAAGGAAGAGATCACCAATCTTCTTTAAGCTGGTATTATCTACCCAATTTTTTATAGTTAATGGGTTATTCCAATTCAAGTTTTACCTAAAAAGGGTGGGATAACTGTTGTCACAAATGAACATGGGGAGGTAATCACAACTCGAGTGAAGAACAAATGGCGTGTGTGCATCGACTACTGAAAATTGAATGTTGAAACACAAAAAGATCACTACCCTCTTCCATTACTTGATAAAATGCTATAACGATTAGCCAGAAAGTCACACTATTGATTTCTTGATGGATACACTGGCTACTTCCAAATCCCAATCGCACCTCAGGACCAAGAAAAGACTACTTTCACATGCCCCTTTGAAACATATGCATATAGGAGAATGCCTTTTGGCCTTTTCAATTCTCATGAAACATTCCAGAGGTGTATGATGAGTATCTTTTATGAATTCATTGAACATTTCATAGAAGACTTCATGGATGACTTTACCATTTACGGTGAGTCATTTGAATCATGCTTGAATTATCTCTCTCTAGTCCTTAAAAAGTGTGTCAAGTGTAACCTTGTGTTAAATTTTGAAAAATGTCACTTAATGGTTGCAAATGGGATTGTTCTAGGGCACATAGTTTCAAAATAGGGTATTGAAGTTGATCCTGCCAAAATTGAAGTGACCCAATCACTTCAAGAACCAACATATGTTCGAGACATCCGTTCATTTCATAGTCATTCTGGTTTCTATCGGCGATTCATCCATAACTTCAATAGTATTTCCCTCCCACTCACTTGTTTTCTCCAAAATGATTTCACTTTCCATTTCTATGAGGTTTTCAAGAGATCCTTCATTGAACTCAAAACTGCTCTTACATCTTCCCCAATAATCCAACCCCCAAATTGGTCCTTACCCTTTGAGTTGATGTGTGATGCTTCTGATAGAGATGTTGGGGTTGTTATTGGTCAAAGAAGAGAAAAAATTCCTCATGTCATCTATTATGCCTCAAAAACATTGTATGAAACTCAATCTCACTACACTGTGACTGAAAAGGAACTTTTAGCAGTGGTTTTTACCTTAGATAAATTCTGGCCCTATATCTTAGGTGCCAAAATCATCATCTTTACAGACCATTCTATTATAAAGTTCTTACTCAAGAAAATTGATTCCAAACCAAGGCTAATAAGATGGATCCTAATGCTCCAAGAGTTTGACCTTGAAATAAAAGACAGAACGGGAAAAGAAAACCCTGTGGCTGATCACTTGAGTAGAATTTGTAATTCTTCTCATTCTGAAATAATTGATCCAGAATTTCCAACTGATCACCTTTCATCTCTCACTCCAAAAATACCATGGTATGCCCCAATTATAAATTACTTGGTTTCTAGTGTTTTTCCTAAAATTTTTTCAAAAGGAAAAAAAATGAAGTTGAAAAGTGATTCAAAATACTATTTTTGGGAAGAAAATAAACTTTGGGAAAATGGGTTAGACATGGTAATTAGGATATTTTTTGATGAAAATGAACATTATTCTATCTTATAATTATGTCACTCAATGCCTGGTGGTGGCCATTTTGGACCACAAAGGACCTCCCAAAAGGTCCTAGACTCTAGATTCTTCTAGCCTTCACTCTTTAAGGACTCACATGAGTTCTTTCAATCATGTCCCACTTGACAAAAGTTTGGCACAATTTCCAAAATAAATGAAATGCCCCAAAATCCTTTAATATTCTATGAAATCTTCGATGTTTGGGGCATCGATTTCATGGGACCATTCCCCCCTTCCAATGGATTCTCATACATTCTTCTTGCGGTTGATTATGTTTCTAGGTGGGTCGAGGACAAACCCACTATAAAGGATGATTCACATACTGTTAGTGAGTTCCTAAATACACACATATTCCACCGATTTGGCACACCACGTGCCTTGATAAGTGACATAGGAACCCATTTTCGTAATAGAACCATGGAATCTCTTTTGAAAAAGAATGGTTTTGTACAGAAAACTTCAACTTCATATCACCCCAAAAAATGGCATGGTTGAACTTTCTAATAGAGAAGTGAAAAGAGTGCTTGAGAGAATTGTAAAAACCACCAGAAAAGACTGGCCTAAAAGACTTGGTGAATCACTTTGGGATTATCAAACTGCCTATAAAACACCCATTGGGATGTCTCCTTTTAGGATATTTTTTGGTAAATCATGTCATTTACCAGTTGAAATCCAATATAAGCCTTTTTGGGCTGTGAAAACTTGTAATTTTGATTGTGAAAAATCAGGTGAAGAAAGATTGTTTCAATTGGATGAACTGGAGGAGCTTCGACTTGAATCCTATGATAATTCCAATCTGTACAAAGAAAAGGCTTAGGTATGCCATTATAAACACATCCTGAGAAATGTATTCCATGAAGGTGAAAAGGTATTTCTTTTCAACTCTCGATTTCAGATTCACCTAGGTAATCTTAATTCTCATTGGGAAGGTCCTTTTATTGTTTCTCATGTTTACCCATTTGGTGCAGTGCAAGTCTAAGACCCCTCTTCCAAAAGCACATTCACAGTTAATGGACATCGATTAAAGCATCACCGTGAGAGGAAATACAATCCTAAAACCACATCGACTTCCATCAAATCCCCAACTTCTACAGTCGACCCACCACTGGATGGAGATGGAAACCCACCAAATCCAAACTAGGGGGACCTCTTTCCCTTTAACTCCTCTTATCTCTCTCTCTCTCCTTCCTCCCTCATTCTCATTTTGTTTTTTTACCACTTTCCTCATCACATTTTTATTTACTCTTTCTCTTTTGTGTGGGTGTTTAATTTAAAAACACAAAAAAAACCTAAAAATTTAAAAAAATGAACAAACAAGAGTCATATTTACTCACCATCCAATTTTTAAATTTTTCCAACCATTTTTGGGAGTCAAAAGACATGGTTTCATCTTAATTTTTTTTGGTTTCTTCATAAATTTGGATAAATAATATTGTGTCAAAACCAACAAATTTTGAATGCTAACTTTTTGATTTGGAAACTGATTTTTCCCAACTATGAAGAACAAAATTATCTTTCATGCCATGGCCACCTATGGCCATCTTTTCAAAATGAGTTTTTTTTCACCGCCATTTTTGAATCTTGAGTTTTTAGACCTTTGAGCTGAATTTCTTTCTTTAGTTTACATTAAAATGATAGAGTCATTTTATGAACCACATGAGAATCACAATAGCCAAATAGCCTCCCATTTACCTTACATTAATCCTCCTTTTGAAAGTCCCTTCAAGACTATGAAAACCTTTTCTTTGATAGACACATTACAAGCCCAATACCTTATCCCACCCATTATCAACATGGATTTTCATTGCATAATTTTTTGAAATTTACGTGTGGGGGGAATGGATTTCATTGTTTGGGTACCCTTTTATTTATTTTCAATGAGTTATCATCTACTTGAGGGAAAGTATATATTTTAGTGTGGGGTAGAGGTTTTCCTTCAGTGGGGTTTGGGAATGTATATATGATTATGACATACTGTTCAAATTTTAATGACAATTTTTCAAAAAAATTAATTAAAAAAATAAAAAATAAAACTCAAAAAAAATTAAAAAAATGGGTTGTGTCTTGGGTAGGTCAAAAATCACTATTTATAATCCTTTGATCTTGTTATAAATATTACAATTAGTGTCATGATGAGATCAATCATGGGTTGGGATATGAGTGTGAGATATGTTTCAAGTTCAACTTTTAAAAAAAAGAGGAAAAAAAAGAAAGAACACTTGCATTGTATTCTTATGTCATTGGGAGAAGTTTTGTGTTTTGTAAATATTTCATCTTCTCATTCCCTTAATATTTCCTTCCACTTTTGTGTCTTATTTCACATTTTCATTCCCTCGTAAATATGTGTTTCCATTTCCTTTCATGTCTCATTTCAAAAAAAAATGTGCATTGGTTTTTCCATGTTGGTTTTTTACCCCTCTTCTTCTCTCTCTTGGACATTATATTCCTACCATCCCATAGACATAGAAAAACCCCTTCAAAATACCTCTTGATTATTGTGTACTTTGGATAGGGAGTGGAAGCTGAGAGCTCTTTCAAACTCTAAGATTTTCACTTTTGGTTGGTGAATGAGTGAAGCTCCATAAATTAATTTTATCATCTTGAGAGGAGTAAGTTTTGTGTGCCACCATTTTCCATTTATAAATTTGAGCATGAAAAAAATGAATTGTTTTTGTAAAATTTCTTCTATAACAACTTGTGGTGGAATTCAATATGGATGAGTGATATTTTCTAAACCTCCCTGATTGGGGAAAACAAAATTTTAATATTTGATGGTGAGTGAAAATGGTTTTTGTCATGCTTTTATATTTGTTCCACATGAGGACATGCACAAGACTAAGTGTGAGGGAGTTGATTTTATTAATAGTTTCATAACTTATTATATACTCTTTTTACTGATTTTATATGAAATGTTCATAATTTGTGTGAAATATTAATGTTTTAATACTAAGTATAATTTTTTAGCATTTTTAGTAGTCCAATTGAGTCAGTTTACTATTTTATTTATAATTATCACCCTACTAATCCAAATTGTTTAGTTCCTATTTTTTAGTATTCCTTATTTAATTTTAAACATATCATTAGAAGGAAATATTGTCTCATTCTTCCATTTGAATGGTCATATGGACCACACAAGAAGACCCACAGAATCTGTGAAGAAACTGTCACATCCATGAAGATTTAATTGTTGGGCTCCATCAGGAATTATAAATTCCTTTATTATCCTCCAAAGTTCGGGGGACAATGTAAGAAGTCTTGGATAAAAATTTAAAGGCCCAACTTCAGAGACAAGGGTCCCAAATGATTCATTTAAACTCAGCCCACTATTCTGGCCGGGAAATAAAATCAGTACAGTATTCATGACATATCTCATGATGTAATAATCCAATAAATCTGATATTTTTTAGTGTTAAATAGGATATATATTTTAAAGACTTTGTTTAATAAAGTTTTTGGATTTGAAGTCATATTCCTATTGATAAACCCATTCACATTTCGGCCTTCTAAAAAGTATGGATTGAAATGGACAGTTTAACTTTGTTTAATCAAACCGCCATAAATTTGGTTCCATAAATCCAAATGCCTCAAAATTTTGAGAGTAGTCGTAAAACATTATTATATAAAACTTTTAAGAATGAGATATCTATAGATTAGACTTTATGGATGTCCAAATTGTCAAGACAAGTGTAGGTACATATTGGGAATGCAAACAGTCCACTTCCTTAGGCTATAAATACATCCCCCTCCTCTCCTTAAAAGGGGTTGGAATTTCAAAGGAGAGGATCACATATTGGAATGAACAAATACTTTAAAAGGGATTGGTAGGAACTTCCATACTCAAGTTTTTACTTGAGATACCCTTCCTCCTCTCTTTGTTTCATTTTACTTTTGTGTTGTTCTTCGTTTGTAATCTTGTAAGTCTTGGTTTCTGTAATTATATTTTAATGCATGTTTATTATTATTCATCTATTATTCTTATCAAACTTCTGTTAAATAATATTATTGGTCTTAAAATAGTTTAAATACAGCTGAATCCTCTTCCCTTATTATGATTTCTCATTCAATGTTAAGTTAGTATTTAATTCCCTTCATTGTTTGTGTGTGTGTGTTCAACACACAACTCTTTTCTTATCCCTTTATTTTTCTTCTATTTATAATTCATAATCATAAACATTACAACCAGATTATTAACCAAAACAATGGCTGAGTAAATCTACCATTAGGTTGAGTTATAATTTCGGGATGTTAAGTGATTGAGAGAATTTTCTAGATGGATATTCTTTAAATTAACATTGTGTATGTTAAACTTAGAATGTCATGGATTAATGACATGATTTGTTTAACATGTGGTTTCCATGGATTATTGGAACCATAAATACACTACCATCAACAAGCTCTAATTGAGATTAGAACCCTAAGATAAGTTAAGTCTTGTATTAAAGCATTAACACTTAGGAATTCCAATCAACGTTATCTTGTGAAGTGGGTGTTAATTTAAATGCAATATAAAGCAAAGCTCAAGGATATGACAAGATTAAATCCCTAAAAATGAACTCACCTCGATCTTTATCCAATTTTTAAATTAAACACCAATCATTAATCACTTCATTTAAGCTCTGCAAACAACCCCCCCCCCCAATCAAAATACAATCAACTAAAAACATTCGACTATTAAAAGAGTATTATCGTCGAAGATTAGACCCGAGTGCTTATATACACATTAGAAGAGCATCAGAACTTTGAACGGTCGATAGGTTACAATCAGTCGCACTTTCAATGCTCATCAACCTCTGTTTAAGCTCTTGAAATCACTTCTAGCACTTTTCCATCCACATGAAAGGATTCCCCTTTCATTTCAAAGATTTCAAGGGTGTTTCCATTCTATAGAAGTCGGGTAAAAACCTCGGATAGTACCTTATCAATCTAAGGAAACTTCACACCTCGGTAACACTCTTAGGTGGATCCCAATCAAGCATTTCCACAACCTTCACTGGATCCACTACAATGCCAGCCTCTAAGATGACATATCCTGGAAAATGGATCAACGAGATGAGGGACATCGGGGACCATCCCGCAGTAGACAGGAGAGGCTGATGAGGGGAGGGCGATTGAGACACAGGGAGTCAGTGTCGCAGGATGCACCAGTGATGAAGGCTGCCTTAGAAGAGCAACGGAGGGGTGGGGGTGGCCGACTAATTCTACTGGGATTCACCGCCCTTGACCGGGGATGAAAAAAAAGAACCTAGGCCAAGAGAAAAATGGGAATGAGGGATCGAGTTATAATACCCCCTCAGATACCATGCTATAGTAATAAAAGAGGTAGACCCAAAACCCAAGGTTATATTATAATGAATAATAAAGACCACATTAGACTGCAAGTCTGATGTGAGATGCATACTCCAACAAATACATATAGGAGGAAAATGATGTGAGATTCTGAAATACACTTAAACAGGTCCAACATTGCCACTTAAGCTAGAACAGGTATAACTTGGAAGAAGAGTCGCAAAAAAAGAAAGATACACCAAAAAGACCGAACATGCTCCCCCTCAAGTTGGGTCGTTGATGCTGTGGATTCCCAACTTGGTGCATAGAGAATCTGATTGAACTCCTGACAAGCCTTTGATGAAGATATCGACAAGCTGATGAGATGTTGAAATATATCTAAAGCTGATATGTTTTTTCTCAAAGTGATGATGAAAGAGTGAAGGGATACACCGATGCTAGTTTTCATATAGATCATGATGATCTGAAATCATAGTTAGGCTATGTATTTTGATTGAATGGTGGTGTAGTGAGTTTGAGAAGCTCAAATCATTCTATGTTCGTCGACTTTATAACAAAATCAAAGTATATTGCGGTTTATGATGCAGCTAAGGAGGCATTTTGGATACACAACTTTGTCTTAGATATTGGTGTTGTGCCTAGCAGTGCAAACCTTGTTCCGGTTTATTGTGATAATACTGTAGTAGTGGTGCTTTCCAAGGAGCCCACGTCATACTAGAGGAAAAACATATACTTAACAAAAGTTTTATCTTTAGGGATATTTTACTTAGAGAGGTGAAGTCATAGTTAGCAGAGTAGACATAGAGGATAACACGACAGACCCCCTAATGAAAGCCATATGTCAGCATAAGCATGATTCTTATGTGAGAGTTAGCGGTTTGAGGATTGTTAGTAGTTGACTCCAGGTTATAATGAGAACCTAGAGATATCATGACAATAATGATTTGAGACTTGTTTTCATGAAGTTATCACTTAGTGATCTTGAGTAGATAAGATCATGAGGATCGGCATGCCAATAGGAACACCACATGTTTTAGGCATCATTGGTAGTTTCTATTTGCGAATATGTGTAATGATCTCCTGACTTGATATTATTATCAGTACATATTATTTTATTACATGCTTTGATGTAAGACAAAAACCATAATATTTATGTCGTGGTGATGTGGCTTTCTTTGGGGCACCATTGGGTTCATGACATTGGTTGAATAATCAGGATGATAACACCTTCACTAAATCAATGACCAGTAGAAGAAGGTAAGTCCTTCCAATAAGGTCAACACATAATAAATCTAGAGAGTATGATGACACAAGGTGTTCATCCCACTTTATAAGATATCCTACGACAAAAATATCACTATGTGTTCGTAGTAAAAGTTGTTGTTTCTGTGACTTTTCCTTATCTTCTTAGGGGCCTTGATGGGTTTCTAGACTCTGTTCCTAGTATGGGAATAGTATTCACCCCTATCAAGATAAGGGTCTGGAGGGTCACAAACTTAGCGTATTCAAAAGTTTGATTTATTATGATGAACTAGAGTATAAGACATATTGGGTCCCACCAAGAGGTTCGAGATGTTCGAGAATAAACGATCATTAATGAATAAATAAATTCATTATTATTCAAGTATAGAATAATTGGAGTTGAATTTATTTATTTAATGTATTTACTAGTATTTAAGTGAATACATGGGAAAATATTTAATGAACAAATGTTATTTTAATATTCAAAGTTTTTTTAATATTTGCAGGAAATAACAAGTTGATTTGATGATTCACTTTTATCACGTAATATATTTATTATATTACAAGCGATAAAAATATAAATGACATTTATGCCACGATTGGTCAAAACGTTTCATTTATGACTTATTTAGTGAGAATTATTTATATGGGGGTTGATGATCCCTTTCCTAGTGTTTAATCTCTACTATATAAGTAAGAGAGATCTCTTTTCTAAGGGGCTATTCATCCACTCGAATTTGAGTGATCCTCTCTCCTCCCTCCCGCATCCCAAAGAGAGAAGTGTTCGTTCCAAGTATATGATCCCAGATCTCCTTCTCGAATCGTAGTAGCGACATAGTGGTGATCATCAGAACGTCGAAGGCTTCGTCGGATCTCCGCACCAGCACATGAATTTCGACGATCGACATTCCTACAGACTTTTGAAGCATGTGTGAATAGTCTAGAGGGATTCAACCTCGATTATTTAGATCAACGGTCACCGACGATGAGAGGTTGTTGAACACGCATTCAATTCGAATGATTTAATTGTTTGTTTTTAATTTTTGTGCTTAAATTAATTCACACGAGATCCTCAGCCTTTTACTAGGGCTCGAATCGCTAGAGACGATGTTGTTGCGTCGATTTAGCGATCAAAAATTCTAAATCATTGACCAATATGCTTCCGCTGCATGCCCCGGTACCTTCATTTTCTTGGTAAAAAAATTATGGTGGGTGGCATATGTGTGTAGATTACCGGACGCTTATTAATTTTACAGTGCCTGATCGCTACCCAATACTAATGATAGAAGAGACTTTGGATGAGTTGAGTGGAACCGATTTCTTTACCAAGATGGATTTGAAATCTGGTTTCCACCAGACGTATATGAGGGAGGATGTGTAAAAAACAACATTTAAGACCCATGAAGGACATTTAATATTTAGTGATGCCTTTTGGACGCCCCTACAACTTTTCAATCCACAATGAACGCTCTATTTCGGCCATTACTCAGGAAAGGGATGCTGCTGTTTTTTTATGACATTCTGATTTACAATAAGGGGTGGACTTGCCATTTGAAGTTGCTGAAACGGGTGTTGCAGTGAATGAGTGCCCAGGAATTGTGTGATAATGAAAAAAATTACACATTTGGAAGATGTTTTATTGAGTATTTGGGACATATAATTTCTGCAGGAGTTTCCATAGACCTCAAGAAAGTAAAGACAGTTTAGTATTGGAGTGTGCCACAAAATTTCAAAGAGGCGATGAGATTTTTTGGCCTTACAGGATATTATAGGAAGTTCATCAAGGATTATGGGAAAATTTCCAGGCCTTTAACAGAATCAACTAAATGCGGGGAATTTAAATGGTTTTTGCGGCTCAAGAAACTTTCAATAAGTTGGATCATATGATTTCAGCACTAGTGTTAGGCATGCCAGATTTTTCTCAAAGGGTTTCCATTGAATGCGATGCTTTAGGTGCTGGGATCAGAGTAGTACTTATGCAACTGGGGCAGCCACTTTCTTTAGTAAAGCTCTTTCACACATCATGTTGGCGAAGTCTGTATGCAAAAAAGAACTTATGGCGATAGTGTTATCTATTCAACACCGACAACAATATCTGATGGGGTGACGATTTGATAATTTTATCGATCACCGGAGCCTTAAACACTTGTTCAGTCAGAGGGAGGTATCTATGGACCAACAATGTTTGAAAAAAAAAGTTATCAAGCTATGATTTTGAGGTCATATACAAGACCGATAAATATAATGTAGCGGAATGTGCCCTTTCTTGAGTGGTAGGGAGCCAACAATTATAGACTATGGTTGTTTCCGAGTTGAGATGGCTAGAACACCAGATTTTCAGGATCGAGTTACTCTGAGACACTCGGTTGCAGGTCATAATTACTAACTTATATCGGGGATCGATCGAGCGCAAGGGTTACACCTACCGAAATGGGATGCTTTTCTACCATAATAGATTGGTTTTGCCACACAACTATGATATGATTCCTAAGTTCTTTAGTTTTACCACTCTTCTCCTACAGGGGGCCATCTGGGGTATTTGAAAACCTATAAGTGACTTGTTGGAGAGATATTTTGGGCTGTAATGTCATGGAGGGTGCATCAATATGTTTGTCAATGTGCAGTTTGTCCACAAAATAAGTGAATCCCTTAACCCAACTGGTTTACTTTAGTCGTTGCCTCTAGCTAATTTGGTTTGGGAAGAAATATTCATGGATTTTGTTTTGTAATTACCAAAGTCTCAAGGCTATTAGATAGTACTTGTTGTCTTTGAATGGTTGAAAAAATATGCACACTTCATCCCATTAAATCACTTATTTATAGCGAAATCTATGGACACTATGTTCATGCTAGATAGGTTGTGAAACTGCATGGGATACCTAAAGCTGTTGTCAGTGACATGAATCCATTATTCACCTACCTATTTTGGAAATAATTATTTAGGCTTGGGGGAAAAACTTTGAAGATGAGTTCTTCTTACCACTCGAAGATTGACAGGCAAACAAAGGTAGTTAATTGGTGTTTAGAAGCTCATTTATGGTGTTTTTCAAATGATTATCCTGGATAGTGGGTGATATGGTTTTCTTGGCCAGAGTTTAGTTACAATACCTCTTTCCACACATCTACGGGAAAGAAATCATTTTAACTGGTGTATGGGTGCAAGCCTTCGTGGATTTTCCATTATATAGTAGGGGAAACTGCTGTTGAGGTGGTGACAGCGGTGTTAGTCGATAGGGATGAGGCTTTGAAAAAACTCAAAGAAAATTTTCATCGTTACCAACAACTTGTGATGAAATATGATAATCATCATCTACAGGATGTGACTTACAAAGAAGGATATCGTGTTTGGGTGAAGTTGAGGCCGACTATGGCAGGTTCCAAATCATAGATTCATCGAAAATTAACTTTTAGATATTTTGTCCCTTTCACAGTTGTGGACAAAGTGGGCATCGTGGCCTACAAGCCCGCCCTTACTAAAAATAGTGGGGTGCATCTTGTGTTCCATGTGTCTCAATTACGTGATGTTGTGGGTATGACAGCTGAGTCGGTGTCTTTGTCTACCGACTTTACAAACGAGGGAATTTTTTTGGAGAAAATCTTAGCTGAATGATCCCAGGGGAAGATCCTCCAGTGGTTGGTATAGTGGCATGGAAAGTCTAAGGACGAAGCAACCTGGGAGGATATTGTTGTTATTGCTTTGCAGTTTCCTTACTTATGTAACGATTCTCAATGGGCCCCACCACACCTTAATTGGTCACATCATCAGTCTTACATGTGTCGGCCAAACACCTCTCCACAAGAAAGAAGGGTTGGGAAATTAAGAGTCACCATTCTGACATCCATAAAATAAATGATAATTCATAACAGTTCGAGTATTTTTGGGTTGCGTTTGTTGAAAATGCCAATGAAGAAGACTTCCAAAAAAGCTCAAGAAGTCATACCGTGGTGATTGGAGGATAATTTGGGGATATGGGTTTTTTTTATTGGGTTTAGGGTAAAGATAATTAGGGATATGGGTTTGTTGAGCACCACATGAAGTGGCGCTCAACACTTCAAGTGGCTAGCACCACTTCAAGTGGCGCTTTTCCATCCCCCCTTTTTTTGGATTTTTTTCTTTTTTTTTGTTTTATGGTTTATTTTGGTTTTTTTTCTTTTTTTTTTGTTTTCTGGTTTTTTTTTCTTTTTTTTGTTTTGCACCCCTCCCTTTTATTGTTTTTTTTTGTTTTTTTTGTTTTGTTTTTTTTGCACCTCATCCCTTTTTTAATAAATAATTTCAAAATAAATAAATAAAATTTTAAAAATAAACTTATAAATATGTATTTAAAAATGTTAAATTAATTATAATTATATTTATAAATATATTTATAATTATATAATTATAAAATTATATTTATATAGTTATAAACCTTATTTAATTATATAATAAAATAATGAAATAAACCTTATATATAATTATTTATATAAATTTATAAATTTATATATAATTTTTTAAATAAAAAATATGTATTAAGTTAAAAATATATGGTTTATTTATATTTATATAGTTATATTATATAAAATATAAGGGTTTTTTTCGATTTGTGTGTTTTATTTATATATTTACATATAAATATTATAAATATTATAATTATAAATAGTTATATATATGTGTGTGTATAAATATAATTATGTATATATATAATTAAAAATAAATATTTATAAATATATTTATATTTATATATTTTTTTTAAATAAAAAATATATTTGTAATTATATAATTATAAACTAATATTTATAAATAAATATTTATAATTATATAAATATGAATATATTTATAAATATATAATTATGAAAATATTGTTACATATATATTTAAATTTTATTTATAAATATATATATATATATATATATATAGAATTATATTTTTAATTATATTTAGAATTATATTGTAATTATAGTTATACTTATATATTTATAATTATATATTTGTACATATATATATAATTTTAAATCTATAATTACTAATCTATGTTTACATAGTTATAAGTAATTATTTATAAATAAATTTGAAATATTGTTAAACATATAGTCTTTCAATACCACATACTTGAAACTTAAAAATGTTTCAAGTATGTGATTTTGAAAGCCTATAAAACATAATCTATATGACCAATATGAATGAAACTTAAAAAATGTACTAAAAATATACTAAACAGATGAAAATAAAAAAATTACGTAAAAAATGACGATAGAAAATATTTTATAGGCTTTCAAAACCACCTAGTTGTAACTTAAAAAATGTTTCAACTATGTGACTTTGAACGCCTATAAAATATAATCTATATGAACAATATGAATGAAACTTAAAACATGAATTAAAAATATACTAAATAGATGAAAATAAAAAAAATTACGTAAAAAATGTCGATAAAAAATATTTTATAGGCTTTCAAAACCACCTAGTTGAAACTTAAAAATGTTTCAACTATGTGACTTTGAACGCCTATAAAATATAATCTATATGACCAATATGAATGAAACTTAAAACATGGATTAAACATATACTAAATAGATGAAAATAAAAAAATTACGTAAAAAATGTCGATAGAAAATATTTTATAGGCTTTCAAAACCACCTAGTTGAAACTTAAAAATGTTTCAAGTATGTGACTTCGAAATCCTATAAAATATAATCTATATGACCAATATGAATGAAACTTAAAACATGGATAAAACATATACTAAATAGATGAAAATGAAAAAATTACATAAAAAATGTCGATAAAAAATATTTTATAGTCTTTCAAAACCAACCACTTGAAACTTAAAAATTTTTCAAGTATGTGACTTTGAAATCCTATAAAATATTATTATTTAATATACAATAATTAATTAGTTAGTAATATAATTATTAATTATTATTCATCATTATAATTATTAATTATTAATAGTTAATTATTAATTAAATAATTACAAATTAGTAATTTACATTTATAAATATATTTATTATTATATAATTATAAATGTAATGTTTTTAAATATTTAAGTAGTCATGTAAAATATTTTTTGTTTACTATATGTATGTTTTTATTTTTATTTTTCAAGAAATTATCAGATGTTTAGTCTGTGTGACAAATTTTGTTTATATTGTACTTGTATTTTATAATTTAATAGTTAATTTAAATCAGTTTGTATTTACTATATTTTTTATTTTCTTGTTATTTGTCTTAAACAACAATTACTTATCATAGTGAATAAGTTTTTTAATATATACAACATTACATCCAAAAACATCAACGACGATGCCCCCTGGTACCACAACGCGGTGTCTGAATCTCACATCCTCTCCGCATCTGACATCTGTGTCGCTCTGGTGTCCTCTCTGCAAGTTCCTCCTCTTCTGGTGCTTCTGGTGCCTCCCCATGGTGCTGTGTAGAGGACTGACCAAAACCATGTGAGGAGGATGCCCCAAAATCATATGGGGTTCCATATGGCTCCGAAGATCCTATAAATGGTAGAAATTGGGTACTGAAGAAGGCCTCATCAGGAGGAGAGGGGGCCACCATAAGCTATGTGAATGCACCCAGATCGAAGTCCATAGTAGTCTGCAAAGACTCCATATGTGGTATATAAGCGTCTCCCTACTGTACAAAATCATCATTCGGTTGGGCCAGATCGTCTCTCTGTGGTGCGACGACATCTGCAGGAGTCACTCTCAGATGTCGATGTCATCGCCTCTACCCCTCCGAATGTGCTCGTCTCTGTCATCCAGCTGGCGGTGGCGGTGCATCCTCCTTAGCAGGAATAGAAGGGACATCGTCATCCTCAGGTGATTCTGCCTGAAGATATGGATCAGGATATATCTGTGGCTCCTCATCAAAAAAACTATCACGTATCAACCGGAGATGATCGAACAGAGCCACCACATCCCGATGAACTACATCCCGCAGAATACATGCATGATCCTGAGGCTATGTGGAATGTGAAAGTTGACCAATGGCGTCTGTCTGCAAATGAAATAACAATCAATTTAATATCAAATATGAGTTAAACAAAAATAATAAATCTTAGTAAACATATCAATCGTTGAATGTCAATCCCCTGACGTGTAAGGTGCATGATGGTGTGATGTCGATACCAGTGTGCATAATCCCCCTGATCAAATAAATGAGAGTGTGACGTGGTATATCCATGTGGAAAGATACTAAATCAGGAACGCCTGTCCCAAAGCTGGATATAAGATGCATGATGTTGCCACCAGTCTGTCGTCTGTCTACCTATAAGCACAATCGAATGTAACTCAGTAGACTGTCGTGGTGCCAAGGGGATATGCTGTATAAACCTGAACTGGCGCATGACCCGGTCTGGCTGGTTCCACTCAATGATGTGGAAGTGAATGAGTGGCACCACTACAGCATGATCTCTAGCCATAGCTGTGCAGTATAGTGGAAGTGATGCGTAGACATAACATGTATAAGGATTCCATGAAACCTGAAATGTAAACTCAAAAAATAAGTCATATAGTAGCATGAAAATTTTACTGAGATTATATTTAAATAACTTAAAATAGTGATAACAAAACAAATTTTCCTACAAAAAAGTATTGTTTAACTTACATCAGCTGGCATTATGGCATCGAATATCTGTCAGAAGCTGTGCACACTATGTCTCAGAGTATGTGCAAACTTCTGAGGCTGACTCCACCTGGTGAAAAAAGAGTAATCTATGGTAAGTTTATAAAAAATAAAAAAAAAGTACTAAATAACCGAAATTAATGACGTAGACATACCATCGTCCCTGAGGACAGTCCTGAAGTAGCTCCGGTGCAAGCGGTGCGACAACTCGAGGAGCGATGCATGGAAAATGCTTCCAGGCCCACATCTGTACTAACACCATGCAACCTGCAATCTGATGTGAATCGGCCTGACAAATAGTGCAGAGAGATCTATACAAATGTGCTAATATAGCAAACCCCCAACTGTATGTAGTCGTCTGATCCAGATCCTCAAGTAATGGGAGGTACATCATATGTACCAAAGCGGTGGAGTAGTCGACACACAACATGAATCCGAGAAACTGCAAAATGTATGTACGTGTGTGCTAAAGAAGCGTCTCCTCGTCTGCATCATCAGTAATGACGTTGAAATGCTGATCAAGCCACCTCATGCGCAAGCGCGAACCCTGGAGGACACCCCGTGCGTCGATGACATCAATGCCTAGCAGCCTCTGTATGACTACAGCCCAATCGCCAGTACTGGCACCCATAACTGCATGTCCATGGATAGGTAACCCCAGCATGTAGGCGGCGTCCTCTAATGTAATAGTCATCTTCCCCTCTGGGAGATGAAATGTGTGTGTCTGTGGCCACCATCTCTCAACCAACGTAGCTATCAAATGATGGTCGATGGTCTTGAAGTCACACATAACGACTCCATAAAAGCCTGTGTGTCTAAGGTATGGACAAATAGCTATCAGTGGTGCCTCATGATGGAAATGATGTGCTCTCTGAACATGAAGATGTCTAACAGGTCATCGCGCCAACACATCGCGTGACACGTGCGTCTCCTGGCCAGATAAAAGTGGCTGCTCCATCTAAATGTGCAAACAGTAAAACATTAATTTCATGTAAGATATGACATTTATCATGTAAGATATGAAATTTATCATTTAATGATTGAAATAAGCATAAACACATTGGGTTACTTGTTGTCTCCCATGTTGGGGTGTTGGGGTGAAGACGTTCGGAGTTTCCTCATTTTTGTTTTGTGGCCATTGTAATTTCATCTTTCATTATAAAAAACTAATGACATTTTCATTTAATAGTTCAACTGGTTTTGTTTTCTTATACAGGTACATTCCTTTTTTTGAGTTGGTGTTGTCTGTTTAAAGCTACTCATGTGATGTTGACCGTTCGACAAAAAATGTCACGTGAAATCGTGGTACATTTTCCAAAAGTTACCCTATATACAAGTAAGACAAATATGATTAAAAATGGTGATAATGATAAAAATGATTACATGTAAAAAAATTTATAGTAACTGATAGAGTACATGATTTATTTTAACCATTGGATGATTTCCCTATGTGTCTAGGGCAATGTGTCTTCGTATGACCTTCCTGGCGACATATGCTGCACCGCCATCCAGCTGAATGTTCACTAGGCCAATCCATCTCATTCCGAATACGAGTTGACTTTGGCCTCCCTTTAGGTCGAAGTCTATTGTTGTTCAGTAGAAGCGTGGGTGCACCATCAGGCAGCCAAAAATTCTGATATTCCCCGATTGGCATCCACGGAGTACTGTAGTAGGAGTTGATGCTCTCGAGTCGATAAGCCGGATCAACTAACTGCTCCCAAGATACGTGTATGTAAGCACAAGAAGCAATCACATGGTCGTAGGGATATCTCAGTGCCTGAAATTTTCCACAATCACAGTAACGCTTCTCCAGTAAAACAACTCGCACACGACCATTGCTACATGCCACAGCATCATCGGGCTCAGTGACCTCAAATCGTTGCTCTGGATGATTAAATGAAGTTACACGGTAAGTTGCGGCCTCTTGAAGAATTGTATCTAGCTCGAGTTGGAAATGGTGTCCATAGCGCATCCCTCTATTCAAGCCCTCTTCAGTCTGCTTTCCTCGTTTCAGAAAGTACTTTACACTATGATAGAAGGTCTCTTGTACCAACCCTGAAATTTAGATTTACGACATTATACAAATATTATATTATAATAGTAGCTCTTATGAGTAACATATATTCAAATATTAGTATTTACCTGTGATAGGTAGTTTTCAAACTCCCTTGAAAACTCTATTTATACATTCTACGATGTTGGTCGTCATATGACCATATCTCCTCCCATCATCATATGCCAATGACCATTTCTGATTTGGAATTTGCATCATGTAATCATACAATTCCGGATTCACTCTGTGAATATCTTGAAGACGCTCCTCCATCCTTTGTTGTTGAGGCTCATATGTTATCATACAAGCAGCCATTTGAATAGTTATGAAAATAACTATGACAAAAACATTTAAAACGGAAAAGGATGTGCATACCAATTTTTAATATTGTCTTTTTCATCAACTCATTCTTGAACTTCTTTCACAAATTGCGGGCAATTTGTTGAATACAGTATCGATGATGGGAATAGGGTGGTCTCCACAAAAGTCCCTTAGACTGTATCGACTCCTTGATTGCACGGTGATGATCAGAAATAAGAAAAATCCATTCTGCATCTGTAACAAACTCTCGGAGACATTCCAGAAACCAGCTCCATGATGAGAAGTTCTCTTTCTCCACAATTGAAAATGATATAGGTAGAGGGGCTCGATTTCCATCTGGTGTGGCGGCAATCAATAAAGTTCCTGTATACTTTCCATACAGAAATGTGCCATCAATCTGTATGAACTGCTTGCAATGCCTAAAAGCTGCCACACATGGTAAAAATGTCCAAAATAATCTATCAAACACCCATTGAGCAGTCAAGTTGGTTCTGTTGGTTAACATATTCAACAGTATGTAACCGATAGACTATTTGATTATTATGGTGTAGAAGCTCCAACAGTTTTTGTAAAACTCGATAAGAGTCATCCCAATCACCGTACACTTTCACAATAACCTTTTTTCGTGTTTCCCATGCCTTCTAGTAAGAGATTTGATACCCAAAAAGTTTTTTGATTCGCTCAATGACCAGAACCACAGGAACGTCTTGACATGCTCTAATCATTTCAACAATAATAGTTGAAACAAACTCAACATCTAATGAAGAGTTTTCATGTGCCAAGCTTGGGTTCACACAAGTGTGTGGAGTAAATCTAGTGATGTGCCAGCTGTGAAAAGTGTTATCAATAATAGCTCACAGACACATTTGATAGTTCGATTCATATTTGTCACAACGGATCAAATAGTAAAATCTCTTTGACTCTTCTACAACATATGAGTAATGTCTTTCAATGTGATATTGTTTTATCACATTTTCATTGCTTCTTTGCTCTCAAACTCTCTGCCAATATACATAACACCATTATCTGACACTCGATTTGTGCCACCAATGATTCTTGGAAATTCTGAAATGGGAGTAATAACTGAATAATCAAATTCTGGCAAGCGATTCATGCCTTCAGTCGACCATGAAGCCAATAGTGGAGGATGGTTCAATGGTCGGTTGAACCTCACATGAGTTGGTACAGACTGATCTTCCGCATGCTCTTCTTCTTCTCCAACTTCCTCTTCATCTTCTTCTTCAAAATTGTCATCGTCGTCAAATTCATCGACCAATGCATCTAAAGTTTGTAGAGGACTATCTATTGAAACTGTGGCCGATGGAAATGATGGAACAACTACCGATGCTGAAGGAACTTCTTAATGTGAATGAGCATATGACATAGTCTCATGAATTTGAGATGGGTCAACTTCCAATGTCAATGGAACCTCTATTGTAGCTATAGTTACATACAACTCCATCATTTGATTCTCAGGTATATACTTAACCAATGAAAGTATATATTCCCAATCATCATCATTAGTTACCAGATAGGGCACATGCCAAATCCTATCTATAAATTGGAGATGTTTGAATGTGATGGACTCTATCACTTGATTCCTCGCCAATTTTAACTTCCGATGAATTTTCGTTTGCACAACTTCCAAAGTAGTACATCCTCCAAGCATCACAACAGCTTCTGGATGTATACTATAACTACATCTTTGTTCTGTCTCAATTATTTGACTGTTGCAATAAATATAGGCGGCGACCATCTTTTTTATCTAAAAGAAACCATTGTTATTAATTAAATTTGATTAAAGAATCAATTTATGTATGCATTCTTCTAGTAATTTAGGTTGGAATCATAATCCCTCCACCAAATCAATATGTTCAAACCATATTGATGTGTAACTACTTACACAACCCACAAGTTTGTGTTACTTACCCAAAAATAGAAGTCAAACATATTCATACATATCCACATGCATTATATGCATGAGGTACACGAACACGTCATGTAAAAGCATAGAGTTATATGAAATTGAAAATCTCCACATGAGTAAGCCCGGAGCGACAGATAGCCAACCCCATTCACTTTCCTAGACAAGGCAAGCCTCCAGGAAAGTAGGTGGTCCGACCCAAAGCCCCTCTACCCGGGGATACTTTACTCAAGAGGGCAATCATTTCATGACAACTCTAACACTTAATATGCAAAAAAATATATTCAACTACTAAATTCAAGTTCATAACTTCAATTACAAACTGAGGTCAAGGTAGATTGGAAACTAAATTCATTATCATACCTAGAATGTAATGCAAAGGTATATTCCATAAGCAATTTACTACTACTTCGCTAATTAATATAACTAATTCGCTGATTAATATAACTACTTCGCTGATTAATATAACTACTTCGTTGATTAATATAACTACTCCGCTGATTAATATAACTACTTCACTAATAACCTCGTAATAATTAATTAATAACCTAATTATAATTAATTAATAACCTAATAATAATTAATTAATAACCTAATAATAATTAATTAATAACCTAATAATTAATTAATTAATAACCTAATTACAATTAATTAATTACCTAATTGTGATTATTTAATAACCTAATTCTGATTATTTAATTACCTAATTAGAATTAATTAATGACCTCATAATAATTAATTAATAACCTCATAATAATTAATTAATAACCTAAGTATAATTAATTAATAACCTAATTATAATTAATTAATTACCTAATTAGAAATAATTAATTACCTAATTAGAATTAGTTAATTACCTAATTATGATTAATTAATTACCTAATTATGATTAATTAATTACCTTATTACAATTAATTAATTACCTAATTACAATTAATTAATTACCTAATTAGAATTAATTAATTACCTAATTATGATTATTTAATTACCGAATAATTATTAATTAATTACCTAATAATTATTAATTAATAACCTAATTTTAATTATTTAATAACCTAACTATAATTATTTTATAACCTAATTATAATTATTTAATAACCTATATAGAAATAATTAATTACCTGATTATGATTAATTAATTACTTAATTATGATTAATTAATTACCTAATTATGATTAATTAATTACCTAATTATGATTCATTAATTACCTAATTATGATTAATTAATAACCTAATTATGATTATTTAATAACCTAATTACAAATAATTAATTACCTAATTAGGATTAATTAATTACCTAATTATGATTAATTAATTACCTAATTGGAAATAATTAATTACCTAATTATAAATAATTAATTACCTAATTATGATTAATTAATTAAATAATAATTATTAATTAATTACCTAATAATTATTAATAAATTACCTAATAATTATTAATTAATAACCTAATAAATATTAATTAATAACCTAATTATAATTATTTAATAACCTAATTACAATTAATCAATTACCTAATTAGAATTATTTAATAACCTAATTATGATTAATTAATTACCTAATTATGATTAATTAATTACCTAATTATGATTAATTAACTACCTAATTATGATTAATTAATTATATAATTATGATTAATTAATTACCCAATTATAATTAATAAATTACCTAATTATGATTAATTAATTACCTAATTATGATTATTTAATAACCTAATTATGATTAATTAATTACCTAATTATGATTAATTAATTACCTAATTATGATTATTTAATAACCTAATTATGATTAATTAATTACCTAATTATGATTAATTAATTACCTAATTATGATTAATTAATTGCATAATTATGATTAATTAATTACCTAATTAGAAATAATTAGTTACCTAATTATGATTAATTAATAACCTAATTATGATTAATTACTTACCTAATTATGATTGTTTAAAAACCTAATTATGATTATTTAATAACCTAATTATGATTAATTAATTACCTAATTATGATTTATTAATTACCTAATTATGATTATTTAATTTCCTAATTATGATTATTTAATAACCTAATTATGATTAATTAATTACCTAATTATGATTAATTAATTACCTAATTATGATTAATTAATTACCTAATTATAAATAATTAGTTACCTAATTATGATTAATTAATTACCTAATTATGATTAATTAATTACCTAATTATGATTAATTAATTACCTAATTATGATTAATTAATTACCTAATTAGAAATAATTAGTTACCTAATTATGATTAATTAATTACCTAATTATGATTAATTAATTACCTAATTATGATTAATTAATAACCTAATTATGATTAATTAATTACCTATTTATGATTAATTAATAACCTAATTATCATTAATTAATAACCTAATTACAATTAATTAATTATTTAATTATGATTAATTAATAACCGAATTATAATTAATTAATTAATTAACTAACTATAATCATTTCATTACCTAATTACATTTAAAAAAACTATACTATTTATATAATACAAATATTATAGACTAATTCTATAAATTAAACAACTAAATTATTAAATCAAAATATTAAATAAATTTAAAGAAAGATTTAGCTCAAATATGTGGAGACGCAGCTACGCAGGCAGAGCAACCGGAGAGGTAAGGTGCAAAGCAACCAGAGATTTTTAGAGAGATAACTTTGAGAGAGAGAGAGGAGGGGAAGTGAGGAGATGAGAAATGGGGTAGACGAGGGGCCTATTTATAGGTAGTGGGGATGTTTCGGTGCCACTTCAAGTGGCGCCGAATGGAGAGGGAGTAAGGGGGAAACTCCACTTCAAGTGGCGCTGAAGCGTTCCTCCGCTGAAATGGCCGAGCGTCACTTGAAGTGGCGCTCGGCTTCCTATTTCTTTGAGCGCCACTTCATGTGGCGCTCAAAGGCCCCATTTTCCTAAATTATTGCACCCTAAACCCATTAAAAAAATGGATCACACCAAATCTGCTGTGATCAGAAGTACCGGAGAATGTTTTAGCAGTTATGTTTGCTAGATAGCAATCACGCCGCAACAACATGAATAATGCCGCAGAGGATCTCGCGTCAGAATAAAGTTTTGTGGCTGAAGGTAAGGTTGCACTTTGAAGGATGTAGCAGCGCCGCAACAGACTTATGGAAGAATGAATTAGAAGCTACGAACGGTGAGATCGAGGCTACATAGGGATAACGCAGACTTGTGAAAGGATCGCAAGGAACAAAACACGCCACAATTGAGCTATGGTAGGATAACCTATTCTAATGGCGAGTATTGCGGGGAATGGTTTGTGCCGTGGAGGTGACCCTGTGATGTTAGGCACGGGGTTATCTAGAGTTGGTAATTGGTTTGCGCCGTGACATCTGGGTGTTGAGCCGCAACGAGTCTTGTGTGTAATTAAATCAAAGCCACATAAGAATGAACTTGGAATGCTCAAAGGGAAATCATGCCGCAGTAAGTATTGTTGTGCCGTGAGGAAGGCTTGATATCTGGTGTTCTTCCTAGAAGTGCAGGTTGCACCTTTGAAGAAGGCTCGTGCCGTGGTGAGCTGGTCAAAAAAGGCTAATCCTGAGTTTTTCACCACGCCGTGAAAGTAGACTCCGAGCTTCGATTCTTGGAGGTGAAGGGATTTGCACTGCGAAGAAGGTGCTCGTGCCATGGAGGTGTTAAAATTGACGATAATGTGGATTTGGGCTTTCGAGTGAGAAGGGAATTTCGCCTTGAAGTTGGTGGTCACGCCGTAACGGAGTCGAGTCAAGCAGACTATCCAAAATTCAGAATGCCTCCTTTAGGGATCTCATGAGATCTTTTCATGATGGAGTTTGACTCGGATTTCAAGGCTTAATTGGATGAATTTTCCCATCCTAGGCAAATTGAAGACCTATTAAAGTGGCAACTTGAAGATTATCTCAAGATTGGAGAGATACCTTTCTCTACAAAAAAGGGGAGGAGGATCGTGGATCAATAAAGTGGAAACTTCATAACTGTGATGGAAAGTTGGAGAGGAGAAAGAAGTGAGATTCAAGAGTCTATCTCGCTGGAGTTTTTTGGAGTTCAGCTTGTGGATGAAGTGTTGGATTGGTGTAGCCCGATCTGGTTGGGCCGAATGCTTGTGCCCCACAACTGTCGCAGTGCGGACTTCGGAGTCAACAATACTATAGCACTTTTGACTTCCATTCGGCAGCCACTGTAGCACTTTTGACAAAGGTGGCAGGCGTTCACTGTAGCGACGCAGACTTACTTTTCGGAACAGTGATCGTCTTCTCCATTTTATAGCCCATTTTCGGGCTAGGGTTACTACTGAGAAAACTCTATAATTTTGTGCTCCCGAATTAGTGAAGTTTTTCCTCTCCGTAGACGTAGGGTTATTCCCGAACCACGTAAATTTGTGTGTCCCGTGTCTATTTTCTTTCTGCATTCTTCTTTCGTTTCTTGTTTCTGTCGTTGTGCCTCCCGACGATTCCGCAACATGAAGGTGGAGTTGATTGATACACTATCGATAGTGTAATCTCATTCTTGGTTCGTGGAGATCAAGACAGTTTTTCTTGGAGGAACAGTGAGCTTTTTGAATGATTGAGAACAGTTAGTTCTATACTTTGTGAGGGTTGTAAACCTGGAGGGTTAGTGCGGCCTCTCTGAATTGTAAGAAATAAGCAGTTTGCTTAGTGATTCTTGTGCATCGACACATCGTTGTTGTATGCTTCTTAGATTAATTTAGTTTGGGTGATCCACAGAAAAATTGCTTGTGTCCCTCTTTACTTGTTTTGTCGCTTGGTATTTATTCTGAGGGAGAGAAGAGTTCCCATTAACGGTTGAACTAGATCATTGGAGGGGGTTGTTTGAAGAAATCGACTTACCCTGATTCACGGTCCCCTCTCAGGGTATTTACTTTGTTGGAGACCAACATAATTGAATTTTATGAGTACCCTTGAAAAAGAAAGCTCGACCCATCCTGGGTGGGAGTGAAATTTTGTCCAGCAGGTAAAGAATCATTGAGACCCTGAAATTTCTTATGTGCATGGGTGGATAAGTCGATGTAATAGGTAGGTGATTGCTTGTATTTTTAAAAAAAATTCTAATTTGTAGTCTACAATAGAGTTTTTGTGACAGGATATGTTATGTGATTCTCCCCATGTTACACAGACCATACAAACAACTACTGCCTTTTGCAACCGTTGCCCATGTAGAATATCAAGGAAGATTTTTCTCTGCACCAGTTTTTAGATTATTATTGTAGAATGGGAAACCCCCTTACCTTCAAGGTGAGGCTGAAGACTTATTTTATAGATTGAGAAAGAGGAATACACAAAGGAGTATTCCGATGTGGGACTCGAAAATACTCATAATAATAAAAAGAATAAAAAAGAGGGTTTAACACTCCCTCTCAAGATGGACATGCCCAGCTTGGACAATGAGTCCCACAAAAAATGACATCATACAAAACCAAACACAGTCCCCCTCAAGCTGGGCGACAGATGCGGTAGATGCCCAGCTTGGAACTGAGCGAGGCTAGGCGAGCCCCTGGGAGGCCTTTGGTGAAGATGTCAGCAAGATGGTTCGCCGTCGGAATGTGGCTAAAGTTGACATGATTGTGCTCCAGGTGGTGTCGAAGAAAGTGGTAGTCCTCCTCAATATGTTTCGTGCGTTCATGGAAGAGGGGATTCGAAGCAATCTTGGTGGCTGCCTGATTGTCACACCAGATGTGAGCAGATTTCTGCTGAGGTAAGTCAAGCTCTTGGAGGAGTTGGCGAAGCCAAAGGATCTCCGTAGTGACGGTGGCCATGGCACGGTACTCAGACTCCGTTCTGGATCGGGATACGACAATCTGTTTCTTACTACACCAAGAGATGAGGTTGTCTGCCAAGAATATGGTAAACCCAGAAGTAGATCTCCGAGTAGCAAGACAAATAACATAATCAGCATCACAAAAGGCCTCAATATGCAGATGAGGATGCTGGGAGTAGCGAAGACCACGGGTAGGATCTCTCTTGATGTATTTGGCGATGCGGATGACAACATCCCAATGTGAGGTGGTCAGATGCTCCACAAACTGACTCACTTTTCCAACAGCACAGACAATGTCAGGACGAGTCATGGTAAGATAATTGAGTTTACCCACTAGTCGATGGTACTACTCTGGATGTGGATACAGTATTGAGGAGGCATAAAGAGACCGTTCTCCAGGCTCCAGAGGAGTGTCGACAACAGTGGCCTGTATCAGCCCAGCATCCTGCAGAATATCCAACGCATACTTCTGTTGGCAGAGGGAGATGGTGTCCGAAGAATAGGAGACCTCGATGCTGAGGAAGTATGTGAGAGGACCGAGATCCTTAGTGTGGAAGTGTTGGTGAAGATGCCCCTTGACATGAGTGATACCCGCAGAGTCGCTGCCAGTGATGATGATATCATCCACATAAACGACCAGTAGGATGCAGTCAGCGGAGGTCATTCTGTAGAACACAGTGTGGTCCTTCATGCTGCGAGAGAGCCCAAAGTCGGTGACGACCGTGCTAAAGTGGCCGAACCAAGCACGGGAAGACTGCTTGAGTCCGTAAGGAGAGCGGTGGAGTCGGCAAACTTGAGACTCGGCGCCGAAAGCACAAAATCCGGGGGGCTTCTGCAGATAAACCTCTTCCTCAAGGAATCCATGTAGGGAGACATTCTTGACATCCAGTTGATGAAGAGACCAATAATGATGGGCGACCAGAGAGATGAATAACCGTACGGAGGCCATCTTGGAAACTGGTGAGAAGTTATCAAAGTAGTCAATACCGTAAGTCTGCGCGAAGCCCTTGGCCACCAGGCGGGCTTTGAGGCGATGGAGAGTGCCATCGGGATTCAGCCTGACCGTGTAAATCCATTTGCTGCTGACTGCCTGTTTCCCTGCTGGAAGAGTGACAAGATCCCAAGTATGGTTTTCTTCCAGAGCCTGCAATTCATCTCGCATTGTTGCTGGCCACCCGGGGTGAGACTTGGCTTCACCAACTGTGCGAGGAATAAAAACTGTCTCCAGAGCGGACAAACCCCTGTATGAAGATACAAATAGAGGATTACTCTGACAGGAGCGAGTACCTTTCCGCAAGGCAATGGGCAAGTCCTCAGGCGGCAGGGCAGGAGCATCGGACGAAGCGGGGACGACGGTGTCATTGGTCGGGATAGGGGATACAGCTGATGGATGATGGGAGTAGACCTGACCAAAATGGGTGTCAACAGGGGTTGACACTGGTGGAGGGTGGATGATGAGAGGAAGACAATCATCGAGGGCAGAGTCCGGATGAGGAGAGGGAAGGGTGAACGGAGAGCTCTCAACAAATGCGACGTCGGCTGAGATGACATACCGCCGTAGGTCGGGTGAGAAGCAGCGATACCCGCACTGAGTGCGGGAGTAGCCAAGAAAAAATGCACCGGAGGGATTTGGGAGAGAGTTTGGAGAGTCCATGACGTGTGTCACGAATGTAACAGAGGCATCCAAACACTCTAAGGGGAAGGGAGTGAAGAGGGAGAGAGGGTAACAAAGCCCGAAAAGGAGTCTCCCCCTAAAGGATAGAGGACGGAAGACGGTTTATAAGGTAGGTGGCGTGAGAATTGTATCTCCCCAAAAATGCAGAGGCACCTGTCGGTGGAAGAGGAGGGCACGAGCAGTCTCCAGAATGTGTCTGTGTTTCCGCTCGGCCACGCCATTCTGCTGGGGTGTATCAGGACGTGAGGTTTGATGAAAGATGTCTTTTTTCTGGAGAAACTACCGAAAGGGAGTGGAGAGATACTCACGCCCATTATCTGAGCGGAGACATTTTACAGAGATGGAAAATTGATTTTGAATTTCATTGTAAAAGGTTTGGAATGTGGAGAACACTTCAGAGCGTTCTCGAAGGAGGTAAAGCCAAGTCATTCGGAAAAAACTATCAATGAAAGATATATAATATTTGTACCCCAAATGACTCAAAATGGTACAAGGACCCCACACATCTGAATGAACCAGATCAAAAGGGTTTGGGGCCCTTTTATCCTCTCAAGGAATGTATGTAGTGCGATGATGTTTTGCAAATGTACGTGACTCACAATGAAAATAATTATGCCGACTAAAGTCTGGAAAAAGCTGATGAATGGTGGAAGTAGGCGGGTTTCCCAACCGGGAATGAAGATCCAATTCTCGAGCAGAGGCAGATGTGCAAGCGATGAGTGTCGGTCCATCGAACATGTAGACCCCATCCCGAAGCTGGCCTCTACTAAGTTCCTGATTCGTAGTTCGCTCCTGAAATGCAACACCAGAGGAGGTAAATATGGCAGCACAGTTATAATCTCGTGTCAGCTTACTGATGGAAAGAATATTAAATGGACTGCGGGGCACATGTTCCATGGATGGTAGGTGAATCGATGGAGTCAGGGAGCATGCACCGAATCCCACAATGGGGATAGTGGAGCCATCAGCGACGGTGATGGCTGAGGAACCAGTATAAGGGCAGTAGGAGGTCAACATACCAGCATCACCGGTGAGGTGGTCGGAGGCACTTGAGTCGATCATCCATGCAGGGGAGCGACGACCGACAAAGGCAGCAGAGCGAACAGAATGAGCCAGAGAAGTCGAGGATGGACCGAGTCCGGCGGGGTCCCGAGGATCATGAGTCAGCCGGATGTCAGCCATAGACAGTTCCAAAGATGGTGGAAGAGTGGCGACCGCCGAGGAAGCCTCCCGGACCGCTGTATGTCCCTGCCTCGGACACTGAGATGGACGTCCATGCAAAACTCAACATTGGTCGATCAGGTGGCCAAGCTTGCCACAATGTTGACAAAGAGGACGTGGACGACCTTCCACACAGCCACGTCCATGAGGGCCTGAGGAACGTCCACCGCCATGAATGGCGAGAGCGGAGTGGTCGATAACCAGGGCAGGAGGGGGAAGAGTCCGCTGGGCCTTTCTCAGTCAATGATAAACCTGTGGGTTTCCAGCGATGAAGGGTTGACGAGCAGCTCAGTTGCCGTGGTAGCAAACTCCGGAGCGAGGCTGCTGAGAAGAGTGAAGATGCAAAGTTGCTCCCACTGGGTCTGAGCCTCTGCCGGTGTTTGGGGAACGAGCCACAACTCCTGCAACTCATCACGAAGCCCTTTTCATTCTATGAAATATGCGGTGAAGGACTGGTCTTGCTGTCGAATATGGGACAGGCGCTGGAGGATATCGGAAACCCGAGCCAGTTTGTTGGTCTCGGAATACATGATGTTCAAGGAGTCCCAGAGCTCCTTGACTGTATTCGCCGTTCGGGTGACATCCTTGACCGATCGGTCCATTGAATTGACTAGCAGAGCGAAGATCTTGCTATCAGCAAGCTTCCAGGAACGATATTTTTGGGTCAGTCGAAGCCGGAGGAGGATCCTCAAGGTGATGATCAAGGTCCATCCCAGTCAGGGACATCACCACCGTCTTTCGCCAGACGAAGAAATTTGTGGAGTCCAACTGGTCATCGACGAGGCGGGTGGAAGCGGTGATCATCTAAGGTAGAGGGGAGGAGTCTTCCATTGAAGCGTCGGGTAGTGGTTTAGGACGCAGTTGTGGGCAGCGCTAGAATCAGCGGGGGGTTGGGCATGCCGGGAAGCCGTGTGGAGCCGCGAGATGCAGCGGCCAGCGGGAGGGGCGCCGGGAGTCGGTGCAAGTCGTGCGCAGGAATAGCCAAGAGGATGTCAGTTCATCTAGAGGGATCCAGTTCGCCTGGAGGGAGCCGGTTCTCCTGGAGGGAGCCGCGACTGGAATGGAAGAAATCGGACTAGGCCTGACGAGAGGGCGCCGGGAGGGATCCGCCGGGAATGGAGCAACCGGACTGAGCGCGCTGGGAGGGTGGGGCTGTCGCGCTGGGAGGGTGGGGCCGGGGATGAGAGCCGCCGGAGAGAAAAAATTGATAGAGGGAGGGCTCGGAATTATATTACCTCTGATACCATGTAGAATGGGAAACCCCCTTACCTTCAAGGTGAGGCGGACGACGTCTTTTATAGATTGAGAAAGAGGAATACACAAAGGAGTATTCCGATGTGAGACTCGGAAATACCCATAATAATAAAAAGAATAAAAAAGAGGGTTTAACAATTATGTTAATCCAGCACCTTCCATTTTATAAAACATACAACTCTTTTAATGCCTCATGATTATAAAGAATATAGATGAGGAATCTAGTTACTAATTTGCCTTTTTTTCCTTTTCCCCATAGGACTTTAAATGATGTGCATTTTGAAACCACTGAAGAAGCACCAGATCCTTCCACTTCAATTTCGCCTCTCGAAGGCTTGCCTGTTAGAACTGATGAAAGTGGAAAACCAAGGACTTCTTGTCAAAGAAGAGAAAGAAGGGTTTGGCAATCCATAATAATTTGGATGTTGAGGTATTTTCATACTCCATTCCATTCCCTTGTATGTTTATTGTGGAGACTGTTAAATATGTTTAGCCAGCGGTGAGCTTGGCCTTGGACACTCAACATGATATGGACACTTGTCAAGCAATTTAAAAAAAACAGTTATTTTCTGATATATTTTGCGTGTGTGTGTGTGGGCGCACTTGTGAAAACAATATAATATAGAATGAAATTTTGATATCGGATTTCATCTTTATATATCAATGAATTAACACTTGCAATATTATGCATAACATTCAAAGTGGAGGGCAATAGAAAAACAAATGTCATTTCATACATAACTGAAACCTGAAGTATCAATGAATTAACACCTGCAATATTATGCATGACATTCAAAGTGGAGGGCAATAGAAAAAAAATGTCATTTCATACATAGCTGAAACCCGAAGTCTGATACTTTTTTGTGTTACCAACAACAACATCGCCTCAATAAAAATTTGAAATTTTATATCCTACTCTTGAAGTGAGGGATTTTCAACTTCTAGCATTTGAATTGCATGTATTGCTCCCAAATTTTCACACTTGCCCATGAAGCTTGCACACTTCAAGAAGATACCTCCTTTCTCTGCTCCTTGGTTAATTTCATCACCCTTGTGCTGAGGACCTTTAGTGGGACCTTCTTGAATCCATTTATCATTATAATGCCTTGGTTAAATGGTTAAAAATCTCAGCATTCATTGGAATGATTTTTTTATGTTAAAGAAAGATTTAAATTCATGAATTTATAGTTTATGGGTATTATGACCCTACTATTGACCGTAAAAAGTTGTGCTCCTTGTTGAATAATTAGAAGAGTTGCATGTCAGAGGTGGAAAATCTTGTGAAGATACGGGAAAAACAGGATGAAGATAAAGCTGCAGCACGACTGCACTCTTTTCAGTATGAGTATTTGTTTTGTTGACTCAAAAAAATCAAATCAACATATCATTTATAATGTTTCTTCTTCTAGTGGTGGTCGGAAGAGTGATCAATGTGCCATCCCTTTGCCAGAAAAAGATGAGAAGACGAGGTTCTTCAAGTCCCAAGCTCAAAAACAAAAGTCTGTTTGAAAATTGTTCACTATTTTTATTTCTTAATTTCTTTAGTCTCTTGCTATTTATTTGTCTAGTTAATGCCATGGCCAATAACTTTGGTGCCACATTTTTCATTTCAAAAGCCAAACTATCAGTATAAACAACCTTTTTCTTGACTAGGGTTAGTTTGGAAAGTGACTGGGACTTGAAATTTCTCCCTTAAATTTTATAATGAAAATAAAGAATGGCCCAAAAGGGATTCTGTATCCTACAATAGCAATAATAATGATGATGATGATGAGGAGGATGACAAAAACAACCATACTAGCTGCTGCTTCAGAGCTTTGTTTGCTATATTTAATATTGTATTCATGGCAGGTGAAATCATCCAATTTCCAACAAGAGCTGGTGTCCCACCCTGAGATTGTTCTTTGTGTGGAGGTTTACAATAACAAACAAATAAAGGGAAAGGTGTTCTAGTTTCTTCTCTAAACTTGGACGCCCATTACTGAGCTTTATTTTACTTTTATTTCTAGCTTATTAATCCCATTTATAATGTTTTATAAGATTTTCATACTAGTTGTCTCCCCTCGACTGTTTTATGAAATTTCTGTATTGTTTCTCGCCTCGGCATATGGGCTCCATTTGACAGCACTTATTGAAAACTGCTTAAAAGTTTATGTTCTGTTTCTGAAAAACACACTTGCGCTTAAATAAGTGGCTGAAAAACATTTTTTTAATAAGCAATCTTGAAGCCCTAAACCAATGTTTTAATTTTGTGTAGAGACAGGAGTTGTTGGTGTTGGGACAGCAGGTTTTGACTGAACTGAGGGACAAGATCTATTGCTTGATAGGCGAGGTTATGCAAAAGGCAGGGCAATATGATCGGTCAGGATATTTCCTCATAGAAGTAAATGGCTAAATGAAGTCCTTATTTGTGTTGTGGATAGGGATGGGAACTGGTGGATGCCTGTGAAAATAAAGGTACCTAAACCCAAACCCGTTTAATAATATTTGTAGAGGTGAATTCCCCTTACCTCAATGTGAGGTGGGACCATTCTTTTATAGATGAGTAAAAAAGATTATATGGTGGGATAATTCGATGTGGGACTCGGAAATACCCATTATAATAAAACGGGGTTTAAAAATATTGAAGCCCGAACCAATTTAATTTTAAAAACCACTGCCCAAACCCTACCTAGATAAAATTTGACATTCCCATTTAATAATCTGAACTTGAATCTGTTTAGGGTACCCTATAAGAGGTATTCGAATCTGACCTGAATTTTAAACTCGTAGTGAATTTATTACCCAAACCTGATTTAATTGGGTTGGGTAGTTCTGGGACCTCTTGTCATCCCTAGTTGCGGAGGATGATATTAAATAAAATTTTATTGCAGGATGTGTTTTTCAATGACTTAAGAGACCATGTATCCATTGACTACAGCTGATATTCGAGTGGCTTAAAACTTGTGAGGCCGAGGCAGTTGAAAAATGGAAATGCATCCTGTCGGGCACGTTTCAAGAGAGGTACAAGATGTTTGGCGACTTAAAGTGTTAGGAATATAGGGGACTATCAGGTGTGGGTTGTACTTGGGATATTGTGCTGCCAGCAGTTGTGAACTGTTAATTGGCTGGGTTGTTTGTTAGTGGGTAAAGGGTTCGTGACAACTAGAAATAAGCTGGAAATAGGTTGTTAAGAGTTTGTTAGATGGTTAGGGGGCAATATTGTATTTTGTAATTACGTTGCCAGCTGTGGCAGTGGGTTGGAGGGCTATTAAAATGGCAGCCTGGGGTTGGGATGGGGCACAGAATGATATTTGGAAGTTTTCCACAGCAAGCTGCTATGTGGGAAGGTGCATTGGGACGTTCCAGTAGGAAATCAGTGGAGTGGTCTTCCACAGGTTCCTCACTCTTTTTTCTTCTCCTTCCTCTGCTCCTGTATTACTCTCCCTCCCTATTGTATTTCTGAATTTTGCTGGATCTATACGGTGAATACAATCAATATATACTGTTTCTCTTCTCGCTTCTCCCTCTCTTACATTTTTACATAACAATTTGGCGACTCCGCTGGGGAGAGAGGGAGAAGAGAGAAGAGCAGCTGTATATATTGATTGTATTCACCGTATAGATCCAGCAGAATTCAGAAATACAATAGGGAGGGAGAGTAATATAGGAGCAGAGGAAGGAGAAGGAAAAAGAGTGAAGAACCTGTGGAAGATCACTTCACCGATTTCCTACTGGAACGTCCCAACGCACCATCCCACACAACAACTTGTTGTGGAAAACTTCCAAATATTAGTCCGTGTCCCATCCCAACCCCCTGCTGCCATTTTAATAACCCTCCAGCCCACTGCCACAGCTGACAACATAATTACAAAATACAATATTGCCCCTTAACCATCTAACAAACTCTGACAGCCTATTTCCAGCTGTCACCAACTCTTTACCCACTAACAAACAACCCAACCAATTGTTAGGAATATAGGGGACTGTCGGGTGTGGGTTGTACTTGGGATACTGTGTTGCCAGCTGTTATTGGTTGAGTTGTTTATTAGTGGGTAAAGGATTGGTGACAGCTGGAAATAGGCTGTTACAGTTTGTTAGATGGTCAGGGGGCAATATTGTATTTTGTAATTACATTGCCAGCTGTGGCAGTGGGCTGGAGGGCTATTAAAATGACAGAAGGGGGTTGGGATGGGGCACAGACTGATATTTGGAAGTTTTCCACAGTAAGCTGCTATGTGGGCTGGTGCGTTGGGACGTTCCAGTAGGAAATCAGTGGAGTGGTCTTCCACAGGTTCCTCACTCTTTTTACTTGTCCTTCCTCTGCTCCTGTATTACTCTCCCTCCCTATTGTATTTCTGAATTCTGCTGGATCTATACGGTGAATACAATCAATATATACTGTTGCTCTTCTCTCTTCTCCCCCTCTTACATTTTTACATAACAATTTGGTGACTCCGCTGGGGATAATCGCTCGAGAGAGAGAGAGGTCGTTGCTAAGAAGGAAAAGGTAGGGGAGCAAAACTGCAGCTGGAAGTACGCTGGAAGTGCCGAACGACTGCAGAAGAAACTCCGTCATCGTCGCTGGAGGAGAGGAGTCGCAGGAGATGGTCAAAAAATCCTGCTCGAGCTGCGTACGAGTGTTCGTTCAGTTCAGGAATTTTCTGGCGCAAACCAGTACTAACAAAAAAAGATGGAAAATCGGGATAACATTCGCTGTTGAAGTGGTTCTGTGAGCATATTGAGGTAGACGGTCACTACAGTGAATTCATCTTGATCGCGGAGTGCGTCCGACGTTATTTCGCTACAGCAGTGCGGCGCGCTTTGTAGAGGAAGAGACGTGCACTGCTGGAGCAGAACTAAACGTAGCGGAAAGACGTTTGTTCATTGGAGGAAGCTTGGTTACTGCTGGAGACACGGACGCCGCTGAAGTTCGTTGCAGAAGAAAGGATCTCTGCCAGAGCGATTGAGTGAGTAAACAGAGGACGTTCGCGACTGGAAGATCATTTTACCGTGGAAAACATTCGATGCTGTCGCTATAGACTGACGAGAAAGGACAAAAAGAAAAAAATAAAAAGAATCGTGGAAAGCATTGTGGCACTGTAGATGGATGAGAATTTAAAAAAAAATCAGTTGGCACAATATTCCTCTTTCCGCCACATGTGAACAGATGTGATACCAGAATCACAGCGGGGAATATTTTAGGTTAGAATTGATCGGGAGCATTAGGAGAGAGAAGGGAGGTAGACGTGACCTAGCTTCAGTAGGGAAGATTCTTTCTGCAAGCTAGGCGATAGAGAAGTGGACTTCCAGAGGAAAAGGTTAGGAAGAAAGCAAGATACAGGAGTTTGAAACATTTTTCGAAGCTTTTTCTAGGAGACAGGCTGTGATTGATAGGCAACAATGAGAGTTTTAGATTTTAATGGATTAGATGAAGGCTTACGCTGGATATACATGTCGATAGGAGGATTCTGGACAGACAAGGAAACCGATGGAGGAGCCTACGACAGTGAAGGTGCAGGATCTATTTGAACTGAGTACCATTGTGGAAAAACGGGAAAATAACACTGAGTGACAGCAGTCTCTGCGGTTACTGAAAGATGGACTCAAAAGGCAGACGCACGAGCAAACTAAGGAGTTTGCTGAACTCTCTGTTCAGCAAGGTACGAAAGAAAAATCCAGTCCTACTCTCTTCGATAAGGAAGTATGCATCTCTCCTCCTAGTTCAAGGAGTGTGGAAAGTAGTGATGAGAGGGATGTCCCTGCTCTAGGAGTACGACACGAGGTAAGGGCAGGGAACAATTCCTATAGGACAAGAAAAGGATGCACACCAGACAAGCCCCACAAAGCTGTTGAACACTCACTAGAGTCCGAACAAGCGCGACAAGCAGTAAATTCAGAGGTTGAGGTTGTTAATCTTATGCAAGTAGCTATTCTGGGAGAGTTTGCTGCTATTGGAGCTACAGTTAATCAGCCTGCGGAAGTAGAATTAGCAGAAAGTGGAAACCATGACACTAATCCTAGTTCGAACAATGAAGAATGTGGTGAGGCGGATGATAGTTTTACTTGTGAGGACGTTTTGAACCCAGGAAATGATGACTTTATTAGGGACTCACAGACTATCTCTTGGTCAGTCTGGTTTCCAGTCATTACAGGAAACAAACCCAATATTTTGGAAGATATCAATGTTCTTTATACAGAGGCTGTCGTTGCCTACGATGGGAAGAACATAAAAGACCAACTGTTTCAAAAGCCGCAGAATCATGGACTTTGAGTTCTAATTTGTTTTTCGCCAACAAAGACTCTAGATATTTTGCATAATGTAATGGAATTCAGGAAATATTCTTATGTGTGTCAAGATGGTTTAGTCCAAACAGTGGAACGTTTTGCTGCTATTAAAATCTTTAGACAACATTTGTCTGATGATTAATCCATCTTGCTTAAAGCATTTAATGGTGCAGATGTGTTTTTAAATCTTGAGGTGGCTGATATAGTTGTTTTCTATGGGCAAGTTTGGGTTCCTCAGGCGGTCAAACAGGCTCTCTGACATGCATACCGATTTGACCAGATGAATCACATAATTCCAGTCAACCTCATTTTCAACGATGGGTTGCGTCGGTGGGTGGTATCCCTCTGTGAGGGGCAAGCAGTGGAGTTGGAGTTGTGTGAGGGGTGTGTGACTATAGGAGATCTAGAAGACATCCATCGAGTAACCGAGATGCCATACAAGGAAGAGGTAGAGTTGTTTTTTACTGGCCTATTAGAGAAAACTCAATATACTTTCAAATCAGAGTTCGGTTCAAGTAGGTTTGTTTCTGCTTGTGAGTTGGATAGTTTTGGTGCTATTGTGGCAACAGTGCCGAATGAAACTGTTTGTTGTGCTTTGGTAACATATAGGGGTTGTCCTGTTGTTCTGAAGAAGGGTTGAGGAGCCGAATATGGTACTGTTATAGTCTCCTTAAGGGAGTGGAGGTTGATGCCCTGGCCAAAGACATTGTTGAACGTGTTGGTTTGGGAAGTAAGCGAGCCACTATTGTTGACTGTTGAAGTATAGTTTACTTGGATAGCTCACAACTGGTCTATGATGTGGACTTATTGGAGAACTTCCAGGTTGACTGCTTAAAGGCGCCTAACAACTTCATAAAAAGTTCCTATAAAGATTTAGTGGTGTATGGAGGGCGTGCAGTTGCAAAAGCTGTTTGTGCAGTCAAAAGGGGGTTAGGGAAGCTTTTTTCCATTGCTGATGTCACTTTTTTTTGGGCCAATCTCTATTTAACCCAGGAAACGTTTCTTGAACTATTTGATGGCTCAGAATAGGGCGTACCGGTTTTACTGATTTCAACTAATAGGACTCTCAAAAGAACTGAAGCTGAGAGGGAATCCCTCAAGGGAACTAAGGGGGTGAACAAGTTCGTAGTAGTGCTGAATGTTCTTCTTCCCCAAGAAGAGCTGTTGTTGCAGAAGACCGGCTGACATTCATCGGGTTCGATGCTGAGGCCTCCATCAAAGCCGCCACCGGGAGTCGCTGTCTCAATGCACAACCGAGCAAATCTTTGGTTGTTCCACCTTAGGGACAAGGTGGTTTTTAGGTGGGAGAGAATTGTTAGGAATATAGGGGACTGTCAGGTGTGAGTTGTACTTGGGATACTGTGCTGCCAGCAGTTGCCAACTGTTATTGGCTGGGTTGTTAGTGAGTAAAGGGTTGCTGACAGCTGAAAATAAGCTGGAAATAGGTTGTTAGAGTTTGTTAGATGGTTAGGGGGCAATATTGTATTTTGTAATTACGTTTCCAGCTGTGGCAGTGGGCTGAAGGACTATTAAAATGGCAGCAGGGGGTTGGGATGGGGCACAGACTGATATTTGGAAGTTTTCCATAGCAATCTGCTGTGTGGGCTGGTGCGTTGGGACGTTCCAGTAGGAAATCAGTGGAGTGGTATTCCACAGGTTCCTCACTCTTTTTCCTTCTCCTTCCTCTGCTCCTGTATTACTCTCCCTACCTATTGTATATCTGAATTCTGCTGGATCTATACGGTGAATACAATCAATATATACTGTTGCTCTTCTCTCTTCTCCCTCTCTTACATTTTTACATAACATAAAGTCCCCAAAGCTGCCTTGATCCAAGGCTGGTTTAATGGAGAAGACTCGGTTTTGTGACTTGAGGTTCCAAATCGGTGCAGGGTATCTGTATTTTCATCAGGTATGGTGGTTTGAATTGAATTTTCATGAACCAAAGAGGGGTATTAAATGGCGGGATTTGCAGGGGGTTGCAGGCACAAAGTGGTGATAAAGGACGTGCGGTTGAGGCATGCAGAGGATGTGTGCAGATACCCGATGGTGACATACCAGCAGAGTCTGCACTTTTGGAAATGCTCGGCGTGCAAGATTTACAAGGCGTCGAGGGTGATAGTGGATGACAAGTTGGCACCGGAGAACCCCTTCTACTTTCGCGACCAATGATATTTCCTGCTCCACTATTCGGATGACCATTCTCTCTTGTACACCGGTTTCTCGGTGTTCAATTACATCTTTTGAGACACATTTTGTGTGATGATGAATTGATTATATCGGTTTGATGATTATTATATGGGTTGTTTTATGTACATTTGGCTCTGACTGTTTGAGCATTTCATGGTGGTTCTTCACAGTGGGGCACTGGCTTCATTGTTGTCCGTTCATTGCAGGGAGTTGCCAGGTGGAGGTTTTAACCAAATTGATCGAGGTGAAGCTAGCATTTTGGAGACGGGTATGGTTGTTTTGGGGTCCTTTACATGTCTGATTGGAGCAGTGGAGTCTGGTTTGGAGTTTCATTGAAAGGTTTGGTCTTGCATTTTTATTTTGGTTTTGTGGTTTCTGCTGTGTTTGATTTTGGTTTGTCTCGTCGTTGGGGTTCTACCATTGTGTCTTCTCGGCGCAGTCTAAGGTTGTTCAGGTGACCTTGGGACTCAAGATGACAGGGCATTCGAGTTCCTCAAACAGACCCTTCAACCAAATAATTTTCTTTTCATCCTTCATTGCCGCCTCATGCTCTGTTTCTGTGGTTGACATTGTTATTACTATTTGTTTGTAGTCGGGGGTGATCGGCCATTCTGTGAATTAACATTATACCTGTGGTGCTTGTCCTGTTATTTTCTTCTCCCCAAAGTTTTCATCCACATCCCTGAAATGGCTCTTTCTTTCCAAAGCATTGAGATAGTCCCATGCTCCCATTTGAGATATTGAGTATCCATTTCACAGTTTCTTAGTACTCCTTCCCTAATTTCATCATAAACTTGTTGACAACTCACATTCCATGTATTTGAGGCTGTAGAATGATAAAAGAGGTGGATTGAAAACCCAAGTTGCCTCTTTAAAAGAGGTCTTGAAGTTATTTTATAATGAATAATAAAAACTAGATCAGATCACAAGTCTGATATGGGATGCAGACTCCAACACTTCCCCTCAAGTGTTATGTGTGTTTAGATTGAACACATAAAGAAAAACAAATCAATCAACAGACGCTGCAAACACTCCCCTTCAAGTTGGACATACCCAGTTTGATTACCAAACAAGACGAAACAAAATAAATCATTCACGATTGCAACCCCCCTTGAGATGAAAAACGATGGAAGATGTGTCAGATTACATCGGTGGCGCAGCATAAGAACTGCGCAGGCGAGACCGGTCGATGAAGCGCTTGGAAATCCATACTGATGTGGCGGGAAAGCCGCACTAGCAGGGCCGGATGACGGAGCGCCGAGAAATCCGCATAGGTGGGGCCGAATGATGGTGCGTCGAGAAAGCTGGGGTTGAGTGGGTCGCTGCCGGCGAGCCGCGTTGGGTGGAGGGAGAGTCGGCTAGTGCACAGAGGGCCGTTGCAGAGGTCCCACGAGAGGGAGAATGATGGGGAGGAGCCGCGTAGAGGTAGAGAAGCCGCGCTATAGCAGAACATCACGGAGGGACTGTTGGATCCGTCATGCAGGAGAATCAGGAGGGGCGGACGGGGGAGATCCAGAGAGGAGATTTAGTCGCTGTCGGCCAGATGTGGCCAAACGGGAGGGAGAGGGGGATGCCAGAGGAGCTGTTGATGTGTATTACACGAGGAGGCCAATGCCCAGAATAGGGAAACCGGGAGGGTGCGACATGTAGGGACTCATCCTGCAGGAAGGAGCAGCTCACAGGGAGTCGGCGTAGGAGCATCGTGTCGGGAGGGCCCGTATAGAAGGCCAGAGCGAAAGCGGAGGAGCTGCGCATAGGTGGAGGAGGTGCATAAGTAGAAGAGGCAGTCGTTGACCGATGAGAGGAGGTGTGCGCGGCGGACGGGATCCGACGGGATCTGGTCGGATCTGGGAGGGCGGCGCCTCTAGTGTCATTGCACGCTTAGGGAGAAACTACGGCGAAAGCTGGTGAATGGCAGAGGGGCGCTGGCGATTCCGTCGAGGACGCACGACGGAGGGGTCACACCAGGAGGAGGTCGTCGCTCAAGGGAGCCGCAATGGATGAGATTCATCGGGAGGAGGCGCACGCGTAGCAGGATGTGAGGCCGCACAAGGTCCATCGCTCGCTGAGGGAGGCGGATCATCGACAGGAGGGGAGGGGGGCCTTGATGATGGCCAACGGCCTGGGGTCGTCCCCCCCCCCCCCCCAAAGTGGGGAAAACATAAGAAAACCTAGTGAATAATAAGAAGTGGGCCAAATATCCAAAATGTCTCTCTAAAGGAGGCCTTGAGGTTATTTTATAATGAATAATAAAGACCACATCAGACCACATGTCCGATGTGGGATGCAAACTCCAATAGAGACCATTATTCGTCCTTGATGCCTTTTCTTTGTTTAACTTGAAGTGACCAACCAATATGGTGAAAACAGGCATTGATCTTGACATTTCTGACCTTTACAAAACCTCACTATAATCAATTTGAGAAAACATCAGTGTTCTCATATTCCAATCTCCACATCTCCAAAGTATCCCCCCATCTCTAATATCTTTTATCTCAAGCCTTTCGTCAACTCTTGCATGACTCTACTATCTGTTTCATCTTCGGACTTTTCAAGAGCATATCTCTCATATACAAGTATGATCAAATTCGCATCACCAAACAGTCTGAAGTAACAACAACGACCAACATTGAATTATATGAAACCTTTATGTTTCATGAAAGTATCAAACTTCTTATTCCGTTGTTCAGGTGTTTGTTTTAGCCCATACGAACTGCATTTAAGTTTACACACTGAATCCTTCTTTTGGTTTCTTGAAACCCGATAATTGTTTCATTTAAATTTATACCTTCAAATCCCCATGAAGGAATGTTGTCTTCATATTTAACAGTACAAGATTTAGACCTTATGATGCAACCATTTTGAGTACCATTTGGGTATGCTTCACTATCAGAGAGAATATTTAATTGAAATAAAATCTTTCCTTTTGTTGAAAGTTTTTTTTCAACCAACTATGCCTTTTACCGTTTTCTATCATCTGCTTATTCCTTGATATGGTATACCAACTTGTTATAAAGTACTTTCTTCCCTAGAAATAGATCCATAAACTCTGATTGTCACGTCTTGACGTTGTTGGCGCCAAAATATTGAACGCAAAGAAGTGAAGAAAAAGAAGCCCGCACGCTGCCTCGCGAAGCCCCGACGTGGAGCGCCGCCGAACACTGCGACTGCCGCGAAGCCTAGGAGGCGGTAACGCTCCGCGAATGCCCTGACATTCGCGAGCCCGCCGTGAAGCACAGGAGGCGGTAACGCTCTGCGAACGCCCTAACGTTTGTGATCCCACCGTGAAGCCCCAAAGGCGGTACCGCTCCGCGAACGCCCTGACGTTCGCGAGCCCGCCGCAAAGACCCTGAGGCGGTAATGCTCCGTGAACGCGCTGACGTTCGTGAGCCCGCCGCGAAGCACCGAACCCCCCTTCGCGCCGCGTGAGCTCTGCTTCGCGGCTCCCCTTGCCTATAAATACTGGGCTCCCCCTGAGTCCAACAGACGGGAATCCGACCTTTCGGCTTCTCAACTCCCGAATCACAAAGCACCCTTCGCCCTGAGAATCATGAGCTCCGTGAGGTATTTTTGCTTCGCGAGATGCCTTCACCTTGTCTCATTTTGAGACCCTCTTCCGAGAGGGATGCCCTTCGCGAAGCCTAAGGGCATTCGCGGAGGAAGGGGATTCCCAAGGGAACCCGGGCAGCCGCGGAGCGTTTATGCTTCGCGAAACACCCATCCTATACTAGTGATCCACATGCCAAGGCAGGGTCATTGTATATCGCGAAGCACACTGCTTCACAGCACCTTGCTGCGTGAGGCACCTCTGCTTCGCGAGGTAGTGCTCCGTGAACACTATTCCACTTCGCGAAGCACCTCCCATTCACACCCCTACCCCATGCTAAGGCCAAGGCACTCCACTTCGTGAAGCAGACCCCTTTGCCTGGAAATTCTTCTTCCCTTGCGACCCTCTAGGTTTGCACGATGTGATTTCGAAGTCCCATGGACAACACCACTCGTAGCATTGTTTCGCCTAATGCTTCTTCGCATAGGCACGACAATGGCTATTGCTTCTTCGCATAGCCACGCTAACGTGGACCCCTCGATGGTTTGTTATGCGACCCCCCTTGACCACAGCCTTACCGGTACCTTCCCTTCCCCAAGGAGCAGAGGGTACCGGTCATGTAAGTCCTAGGGGTGCAGAGTAAACCCACCTTGTCTGAGCTGCAGGATGTTAAACTGCCAAGCACCTCGTCCTCAACACATGACGTTAAACTGTGATCCGACCCCGTGCCTCGCACGCAGGGTCCGCCCATCTCAGACATTCTTTACGCCGCTCGTCTCCACAGAGATGGGATCACCCCCTCCACAGGGGATGATATCCTCCTTATCGGAGTGACGTATGTCCACGGGAGAAGGGAAACCACCTTGGTGTAAGCCCCCAAGCCTCTCTTGCGGAAGGTAGCACTCATCCACCTCCGTACTTCCCCACTGCCAAGGCCAGTGGAGAGCGTGATAGGGAACGCGACACCTTCCATCTTTGGTCCCAAATCCCTCTCACGCTACGCTTTGCCGCACTATGGGCCTCCATCTTGGAGTAAGTCCCAGCACCATGGGCCGCCTAACGCGTAATCCCCTCTTCGCTTCTCACAGACGCACCCTTCGCGACGTGATTGTCAGGTCCCTGTTGCCTCTTGTTTCTTACACCGAGCATGACTCACGTGGGCTTAAAGTAAGCATAGACCATGGCAATGCCCTCGTCCAGCATGACGTTAAACTGTATGCCTCCGCCTAGCATGACGTTAAACTGCACATCCATTTGAACTACGAGGACTTTGATCCATGTCAAGGCACGGTACGTAGGAAGCCTCCACCAGGTTCAAGCCCACCGCCCATCATTTCTTCACGTCAGGTTCCACCCTCATCCAACACGACGTTAAACTGCATTCCAGTCCGACGACAAGCCGTTGTGACCAACCCGAATTACGAGGACTTTGATCCATGTCAAGGCATGTTACGTAGGAAGCCTCCCCGAGGTTCAAGCCCATCTCCCATTGGACCAAGGTCCTTTCTTCATGTCGGTTCGCCGACACCCACCATTATTCCCGAACCACGAGGTCTTTGATCCATGTCAAGGCATGGTACGTAGGAAGCCTCATGAGGTTCAAGCCCACCACTAGTGGACCCCCGGGTTCACCTTCATGTCAGTTCGCCGATGAAACCCTTTGAACTACGAGGTCTTTGATCCATGTCACGACATGGTACGTAGGAATCCTCCCAGAGGTTCAAGCCCACCACCTGTTGGTCACTCCGACCCTCTTCACGTCAGTTCACCAACACCTGGGCAACCTAGTGTGTAAGCCCCACACCATCTGGACCAAGGTCCTCACTCACATCGGTTCGCCGACACACTATTATGAACTACGAAGTCTTTGATCCATGTCAAGGCATGGTACGTAGGAAGCCTCCATAAGGTTCAAGCCCATCACTCGGTCGTTCCGAACTCACTCACGTCGGTTCACCCTCGTCTCGCATGACGTTAAACTATATTCCACATTCCATTTGAACTACAGGGACTTTGATCCATGTCAAGGCATGGTACGTAGGAATCCTCCACAAGGTTCAAGCCCACCACCAGTGGACCCCCGGGTTCACCTTCACGTCGGTCTGCTGACGATACCCATCGGGCCAAGGTCCACCTTCACGTCGGTTCACCGGCACCATCCCGAACTACGCGGACTTTGATTCCCTGCCACGGGGATACGTAGGAGGTCTCCTCGAGGCTCAAGACCAACTTCACTATCGTCGCCCTTGTGATGGTTCCGTTTCATCCCCCTCCACTTCATTCATCCATCCCGATTCTCACCCGGGCCGCCACATCTTGGTGAGATCACGCCACTCCACTCCCCTCCACAACATCCGGGAAGCTGCCCACGAGCTGACCCCGATATCGGTATCCCTTCAAGGGGGATTCCTCAATCTGATCCACTCCAGCTAGTGTTCTGATCAGGTCGATCCGTCCCTGCTGGACGTTAAACCTGCGGCATACCCTGTGTTAAACATAGGAAGCTAAGGAAAACCTCAGATACATGCCTATGACATATGATTCCCCGTACTCGATGTGGGATGCCTAGGGCTTCCATGCCCTCGAGAAACCCTATAATAAGGGACAGAAGACAGATACCAATTCCCCAGCGTTCAGACACGTTACTGATGCCTCAACGTGACTACTCCCCCGACTGAAGGTTGCTGCCCTGACCAGACCCTTTGGAATGTCCTGAAAGATGAAGTGTAATTAACCGGCGTCCATGGAAACATGACACTGGGAAGAGTTTCACGAACAACGTATTAAATCTATGAGGGAGACTCGGACTAGGTGACGATTTCTGAGGAGGAATCCACGGAAGGAAGAACTGACATCCCATCATCCTGGTTTCGAACAAGGATCAGACGTCCCTGAATAAGGAGTGGATGCCGCCCGCCTTTGGAAAGCGGGAATGTGGGGCAACACAAAGAAAGTCGTGCCTGTCTTGCCCTAGCGGACGGACACGCACACCCCGACGAAAGCGTCGGAAACAGACGTATTGGTAGGTGAACTCCCAAAGTCTGCCTCCACCAAGTTAATGGCTAGCGATTAGTGCCAAGATATTCACAGAATCATGAGAGATATTACCTCTAAAAAACTGGTCAATTGCTATCATACACACACCTCTACTATACATGTATGAAACATAAACTAAATACACAAACACACACACACATACACACATATATCAAAATCCTGATATAACGTGAACTGACACAAAAGAAACTGTAAGATACAATCTATGCAACATGAACAAATAAAACCCCTAATAATGATGACACAAGGGTTGCCTCCATAATTAATCTCCACTCCACCCGCTATCCACATCATCAGTCCATCCCTAGGCTCCATGATCATCCATTGTCCACTCCTACTGATCTGCATGAACATAAGGTGAACGATGCACAAGTGCACATGTAGGGATGGACATAACAATACTCAGTATAGTCATCCCAAGTAATGGACTAGCCTGGTAAACATACAGTGTCTATATATATCAACAATAAATAGTGTCAACATTCGATGTCACCAGACATCATCAACAAGCATAACAATGCTCATAACCAATCTTGTTCGTTCTACCCATGAATCATTTTCATCACAGTCACCAAATAACAATTCTAATTTAGAGAATAATAAAAACCTGATCACACATCTCATTTTATATAATCCTGCAAGATAACTCACCCTAAATGCACCAATCATGAGATGCTAGAGGAAATACGTGTCTCCAACTATCTCAGAAGTGTTGGACAAAATACCCACCCCAAGGTAGCAGTTATATACATGCATGGATGTCAAAGGAAATACACATGATGTAGCGTAGGGGGATAAGGTGAGTCCTTACATGATGAACTTGAGTGGAACACACATAAATGAGAGAACTTTCTTTGAACAACTATTAATCTAGTAAAAAAACTGATTATAATGCACTACTGGCACCTAAAACAAAATAAAAAACTAATATGCACTTAAAATTCCCTAAATTGGAGGGAAAATTGACAATGAAACAAAAGAATTTAAGAGGCACTCATGGGGTTCTGGGCCAGCATGTAGTGGTTGTGCTAGTAGCCAAATTGGTGCATCGGTTTCCCCTACTTGGATAGGTCTCGACCTAGAGTCTGAGAGGATCTTGAGTGTCTAGTTTCCTGATCAAATGTGACAAGATGTAGCGGGCCTTGTTCTTGGAGAATTCCACCATGTTGGCGCAACTTTTGTGACGTGAACCATCATTAAATTCCCATGGCTACCCCAACATAAGTTGATAGTCATTTATCTTAACCACATCGTAGGTCACATGGTCTTCATATTATCTGATGGAAAATGGAATGTTGCAATGCTCCATGATATTGATGTTGCCTATGGACTTTATTCCCACAACATGGTTGGGTGATAGGTGATTCATCATCTGTAAGTTTAACATCTCTACCATGTATTGTGAGATCAAATTCTTTTGACTCCCTCCATCAATGATGAGCTCAAACATGCATCCATTAACCCTACTTTGAGTGTGGAAGAGATCAGGTCACTGCGATTCTTCCCATGTTTGCTCAATGGTCATCACCAAACGACGCACCACTTGAAATATGAGCTCTTCCATTATGATGACCTTGATGTTAGTGACGTACTAATCTATATATCCATCATTGATATCTTCCACATCCTTGGCATTAACTACAACATTAACTATAACGAACCGACCTGGGTTTCCCTCAAACTCGGCACCCGATCCGATCCGTCACATACCCGAAGGGCATTCCCGATCCCCATGGGCTGGCGATGAGCACCCGGGCATCGAACGAAAAAACTGAGGGAATGATTTCACCCAACCTGAACAACCACATGACATGCATATCTATATAGAAAGAAAGAAACAGCGGAAAAACAACAAATATATATGTCATAACTATGAGAAAAACAGAGGAACTAAAACAACTGTAATAGTAGATAAAACTCCAAAAGACAAGTCCAACTACAAAGGACTAAAAACCAAATAGCTACTCCAATTGATGGTAGGGACAGATTCCCACCATCTCACTACCAGATACCCAACCAACCGGCACGAACCTTGCCGCCTCACTGCGGTGCCTTGCCTTTCCCTACACTGGAAGACAAACAATGGTCTACGCACCACCAGATAGGTGTGCAAGGTGCGAGCTAACAGGATCAGTAGGATCCCATCCAGGTGTTTCATAACAAGTCTCTGTATAAAAAATCCTATATGCTTATTTTAAATTAAAACATGGCATGATAAGCAATAAAATAGTTTTATAGAAACATGGTAAACATTTCCCTTTTCTATAGTTCCAAAAAAAAGTAGGTATATCAATTTCAAAGCACATTTTCCATATCATTTTCCACAAGCTTAAACATGCATATCAAGGCTAACTCAGAAATCCAAGAAACACAAAATAGAAGCACAAGTATCATGAAACCAAGGAATACTACAGGTCCTGGCCGCAGACTACTCATACCATAATAATCAAGTGCAAAAATTTGATCCTAGAACAAAGGTCTAGGAAGCAGAGGAATACCCCATGAGTAAACCTCCCAAAATTTCAATATCGGTCCCCTAGAACAACGGGCCTAGAAAACAGAGGAAATCCCCATGACAAACCTCCTTGATAATCACAAAAAAATAGACAATGGCCCCAAGCTAAACCTTACACCTAAGTACCCAAGGTAACCCATGTTCTCTTTTCCACAAATCATTTCAATTCTTTGAAAACCATTTCAAAACCATTTCATAATTTCTATTTCAATGCTTGAAATACCCATTTTCTCTCCATTTATCAATAACCTGGGAAAACCATTTTTCATTAAAAACCCTTTTTAACACACACAAAACAACCATGCCAATTTCAATATACAAAATGGTTTATAAAGAAAAACAATCAGATTCATCAACATAGGCTAGAGATGGAACCACCTACCTCAAAACTTGGGTCACACATACCCGCAACAGAATCCACCAACAACGAAAACCGACCACAATAGCAGAGACCATGGAATCAAGACCATACATATTAGGATTAATTCAATTTAGAAGATGAGGGGTCTACGGATAGAAGATAACCCACGTACCTCGCACCGCAACTAACCAAGAAACGACCTCCCGAATAAGATCTCACAACGGATCTAGAAGAAGACAACAAGGATCATCTGAATTAGATCAACGAATCTGATAACACAACCCTATAGCTCTACCACGATCAAAATCAAGGAAGGAGTGGAAAGGTTGCTCACTCAGAGAGATGCACCATACTCGCAACAGAGATCGGACGTCAAATGGGCCGATCTGGAAGGAAAGGTGCCTCTAAAAATCACCTAGGAAGAGTCTCTGTTTGAGAGTGGGGGAGCTTAGAAAGAAAGGACCAAGAAAAAATACCAAAAGTGAGTTTTAAAACAGGGCACGGGCTGAGTCACGATGTGTAACCCCTGGTTACATCGTGAAGTCCACGCTGGATAAGTATGTCGAAAAACCCGTTGCCTCAGATTAAAAACCAACCTTTTGCAAGTCGCATCATGTAAGCCCTAGTCATGACATGTAACCCTTCACAACGTGATATCCCCTTTCATGACTTGTACCCAACAACCATTACAAGGTGTGTATCATGGTTACATAGCGTGTAACTATTCTACAACCTTCAAAAAATCCAGAAAACAAATTTTAAAGACATTGAACCAAAGGGGAACTTAGAGAGAGGAGAAAAAACTTACCCAACCAAGGTAACAGGATGTTAAAAACTCCCGACCATAAAGAATTTCCATCCCCAAGAAGTCATGTGGAAGATGTAAACCCTGGAAAAATATGAGGCCGCTGCTCCCTCATCAATGACTCACGTTCCCAAGTCTCATGAGAATCTGATCCTTGTTTCCATAGGACTCTGACCAATGGAATCGACTTCCCATGAAATACTTTCACTTGAGAGTTAATGATCTCAACTGGTTCCTCCAGAACAAAAGCATCTGGCTCTAACTCAATTTCCTCCCAACTCAGAATATGAGTGGGATCAGGGTGATACTTCCTAAGCTGAGATATGTGGAAAACATCATAAATATATGTCAACTGAATCGACAATGCTAACTGATAAGCAACCTTTCTGAGCTGTTCAGTGATCTCAAATGGTCCAAAATATATTGGAGTCAACTTTCCCTGTTTTCTAAGTCAACGGTGACCCAAATGAGGAGAAACTTTTAGGAAGACCCAGTCACCTATGAAAAACTCTAAAGCAAAATGTCGTCGATCTGCATACAATTTTTGTGGACTCTGGGCTGTAACCAGACATCGATGTACATCATGAATCTTTGCAGACATTTCCTGAACCAAACTTGGTCCAACTAAAGATACTTCACCCACCTATGCCCAACAAAGAGGTGATCTGCACGGGTGACCATATAATGCCTCGAAGGGAGCCAGTTTGATTAATGAATGATAACTGTTATAGAAGAAGTCAACCAGTCCCAGATGGATATCCCATAATCCTCTAAAATCCAAGACACATGCGCGGAGCATATCCTCTAGAATCTTAATTACTCACTCCATTTGACCGTCTGTTTGTGGATGGTAAGGTGTGATCAATTTGACCTAAGTTCCCATTTCCTCTTGAAGAATCCTACAGAACCTTGAGGTAAACCTAGTATCCCTATCCGAAACAATGGAAGAAGGACTCCCATGTGACCTCACAATCTCCTACACATATATCTTACCCAGATCTTCAACTTTAGTGGTGTCTTTGATCGAAATGAAATGAGCAGAATTTGTCAACCGATCAACAACCACCCAGATAGAATTCTTCCCTCGGGGTGTCTATGGAAATCCAACATCAAAATCCATGAATACCTCATCCCATTTTCAAACCAGCACCAGAAGAGGCTAAAGCAAACCAGGGGGTTTCAAGTGCTCTGCCTTTATCCGTTGGAAGACGTAACAACGAGACACAAACTCTACGATGTCACACTTTATACCTAGCCACCAGAATATTCTTCTAATGTCATAGTACATATTCATAGTTCCTGGATGTACGAACCATGAAGATTTGTGACAATAAAATAAGACTTAACTTCTCACAGATGTTGGGATGAAAACTCACTTCCTAAAGTGAAGCATACCATATGAATAAAGAGACCAACCTGAAACGGTCTCCCCACCATAAAGGCTTTCTCGAGTCTTTTGAAACTCATCATCTTGTTACTGACTCTGCAAGATAGAATCCATGAGAGATGATGATAACTGAACATTGTCTAGAACCATTCCTGAAACATCCTCCTAAGTGTCCAAGTACAACTGAGTGAAAATCCCCATAAGATTCCACTCCTTCGATTCCAAAACAGCCTATGATGGTACCCTCCTGCTTAGAGCATCTGCGAAAACATTCCCTTTCCCTGGGGTGTAGGTGATATCAAAGTCAAATGTCTAAAGGTATTCTACCCATCGTCTCTTCCTAAGATTTAAGTCCTTCTGAGAAAATATATAACTCATACTCTTATGATCAGAGAAGACTGTGAACTTCTCCCCAAAGAGAGAGTTCCTCCAACACTTAAGTGCATGCATGGTTTCTTCAAGCTCTAAATCATGAGTGGGGTATTTATTCTCATGTGGTCGGAGCTGATGAGATCCGTAAGCTACCAAATGGTTATCCTGCATAAGAACACATCCCAAACTAGTACCAGATGCATCACAAAACACCACATATCCCTTACTGGGATCAGGTAAGATCAGAATAGGTGTCGATTTCAGAAGTCATTTCAGTTCACCAAAAGAAGACTGACACGTTGCATCCCACGTTAATTTTACCGCTTTCCTGGTGAGGGAATTCAAAGATGATTCCAACTTAGAGAAATTCTTAACTAATCATCAGTGGTATCTAGTAAGACCAAGGAAGCTCCTGATTTCAAAGATATTCTGTGGTTCCTTCCATGAAAAAATATTATTTACCTTCTCCAGGTCAAATGACAAGCCATGATCAAAAATTCTATGTCCCAAGAACTTTACTTCTCAAATCCATAAAATACATTTTGAAAACTTTCCATACAAATGGTGATTTATCAGCATTTCCAGAACCAAAATCAGATGATGCTTGTGCTGACATTTGGACTTTGAATAAATCAGAATATCATCCACAAATACTACCACGAAAGTTTCAAGATATTGATGGAATATCAGATTCATAAAAGAAATAAAAACTACAGGAGTGTTAGTTAGACCAAAAGTCATCACAAGATATTCATAATGGACATATCTTTTCCTAAAGGCTATCTTTGAAATATCAGACTCCCAAACTCCGAACTGATGATAACCTGACCGAAGATCAATATTTGAGAACCACTTTTCCCCCTTCAACTGATCAAACGAATCATCCACATGAGGAAAATGATATTTTTTCTTAACTGTCACCTAGTTTAACTTTTGATAGTCCACAAATAAATGAACTGAACCATCTGCTTTCTTGGAAAAAATCATTGGGGCTACCCAAGGTGAAATGCTAGGGCAAATGAAACCTTTTTCTAACAGGTCGTCCAACTAAATCTTGAGCTCTTTCATCTCTGTTGATGCCATATGATAAGGAGGTATCAATATCGTCTTTTTATTTGGCACTAGATCAATCATAAACTCTACCTCTCTCTTTGGAGGAAGACTGGAGAAATCATTTGGGGAAACATTAGGAAAGTCTTAAACAACAACGAGAAGATCATCAATAGAAGAAACGTCATCAGGATCAAACACAATAGAAACCAACAAACTCTTGATCTCTGGGTGAGAAGGTCAAGTACGACTAGACCTTGGGTCCCACTCCCCCTAAAACACATGAGATCTCCCATCTACAACAAGAAACGAAACACGTCGATGATAACAATCAACCTCATCTCGATAAGAAACAAGCCAATCCACACCGATGATGACATCAAAAAGATCTAAATCAAGAATGAGAAAATCCCAGACCAACTTCGTATCGACTATTGTTAATAAAAAAGAAGGACATCAAAACCCCTACTCTTTCCTCATACCAAGAGGTGTCACTAACTCCATTTTAAAACACATAAGTTCCATTGGATGTTTAAGAACATCAATAAAACATTCAAATATAAACGAGTGAGAGGCACCAGTATCAAACAAAGCAATTTCTACTGAAGATGCAAAAAGGATAGTACCTCTCACTATTGCTAGAATTGCATCGACTCCCATTGGACTCTTATCTACTGCATGTAAATGATTCACTCTTGAGGCCTATAGCTGGAGCCCTATAGTCTTTAAAGCTTCTAATTGCATCTAAGTAGCCTTTGTATCTAACGAACCCTGACCATAATAAGGCGTATTCATAACCTGATAGAAACATTGTAGATGACCAACACGCCCACAACTATTTCACGTCTTCATGGGCATAGGACAAGAACATATGGTGTGTCCTCCCTTGACACACTGATAGAAATTCATAGGCACATCACCCACTATAACCGATGGTGTAGAGGAGGCTCACTGTTGAGACCCACCTCTACTAATTCTACGATGGTCCTGCCACTTCCTATTCTTCCCATGCACACCACTGAAGCTGTCACCATATGAAAGAGAAGAGGTGAAAAAACTGACCTTGCCTGCCATATTCATCTCTACCATCATAGCTCTGTCCACTGTCTATGCATATGTAGAAAGTTTCAGCATAAACACCTATGACATGATATCCGATTGTAGACCCTGAAGGCACTTCTGCGCCTTCAACTGGTCATTATTTACCACGTTCGAAGAAAAATGGACAAGCTCAACAAACTAGTTGGTGTATGCCGACACCGAACACTCTCCCTGCTATAATGATAGGAAATACATAGAATTTTCTAACATCAGAGACTCGGGAAAAAACTGTTGAAAGAACAGGGTTTTAAAACCCTTCCAATCCAATCCCACATGTATGTCTTCCTGGACCATAGAGTCCCACCAATGCTTGTCGGAACCCTCGATTCTGAATGTTTCACACTTCAACTTGATATTCTTAGGTGTCTCCAGGAAGTCTAAGATTTGATCGATCTTGTCCAGCCAATCCTCCACCTCTTGAGGTTCAGTCATTCCTTTAAAGGATGGTGGCTTCTCACATAAGAACTCTCACGATCTCTCTCTCTCCTCCAGCTCCTGGTTGTATCTCAACAACAACATTTTGAAACCGTGGTACATCCTAATCAACGGTATGGACTGCCCATACGACCATATCAATGAGGTTTTGATCTATAGGTGAGTTCCCTTGAGGATCATCAGTTTCACCCTCCTGAGGAACTCGTGGAAGATGTCTCAGAGGCATACTACTACACACCAAAACATAAGAATGATCATACAACAGAACAAATCTCAGTCCAGACTAGAAAACCCATAAGAAAAAACTGATATTTTTTTAAAAGAAAGACCAATAATAGAGACACACATCCCAACATCCAATGGAAACTTGAGTCTCCTTACAACAAGAGTTGGTCAGGCACTCATCGCAACATACCTCTCAAGTCCTGACAATCCTATCTCATGTCTAAAAAATGTACCAATAAAAGGTTTTTTGAGGGAAAACCTCCTATAACACCAAACTGTAATGAACTAACCTGAGTTTTCCTCAAACCCAACACCTGACCCGATTCGTCACATACCTGAAGGGTGTTCCCGATCCCCACGATCTGACGACAAGCACCCAAGCATCAAATGAAAAAAAAGAAGAGAACGATTTCTACTAACATGAAAAACCACATGGAATACATATCTATATATAAATAAATAAATATAAGAAGAAAAAAATATATATATGCCATAACTGTGAGAAAAACAGCGAAACCAGAACTGTAACAGTAGCTAAAACTCCAAAATACAAGTCCAACTGCAAAAGGACTAAAAAAACAGCTACTCCAAATGATGGTAGGGATGAACTCCCACCATTTCACCACCAACTACCCAACCAGCCGACACAAAACTCACCGCCTCACTGTGTCACCTTGCCTTTCCCAGCACTGGAAGAGAAACAAAGGTCTACGCACCACTGGAGAGGTGCACAGGGTGTGAGCTAATAATAGGCTTAATAGGATCCCACCCAAGTGTTTCATAAAAAGTCTCTGTATAAAAAATAATGTATGCTTATTTTAAATTAAAACATGACATGATAAATAGTAAAGAAGTTTTATAGAAAACATGGTAAACATTTACCTTTTCCATAGTTCTAAACAAAAGCAGGTCTATCAATTTCAAAGCACATTTTTCATATCATTTTCCACAATCATAAACATGCATATCAAGGCTAACTCAGAAAGATAATAAACACAAAACATAAGCATAGGTATCACAAAACCAAGGAATACTATAGGTCCCAGTCGTAGACTAGTCATACCACAATAATCAAGTGCACAAATCTGATCCTAGAACACAAGTCTAGGAAGCAGAGGAATACCCCATGAGTAAACCCTCCAAAATGTCAATATTGGTCCCCTATAACAACGGGCCTAGGAAATAGAGGAATGCTCCAAGGAAAACCTCCTTGATAATCAAAAAATAATGGATGATGGCCCTAAGCTAAACCTTCCACCTAAGTACCCAAGGTAACCCATGTGCTCTTTTCCACGAATTATTTCAATGTTTTGAAAACCATTTCACAATTTCCATTTCAATGCTTGAAAATACCCATTTTATCTCCATTTATCAATAACCAGGGAGAAACCATTTTTCATTAAAAACCCTTTTCAACACACACAAAACAACCAATCAGGTTCATCAACGTAGGCTTGAGACAAAACCACCAACCTCAAAACTCGGGTCGCACAAGCCCACAACAGAATCCACCAACAATAAAAACCAACCACAACAATGGAGACCCTAGAATCAAACCTATAAATCTTAGTAGTAATTCAATTTAGAAGATGAGGGGTCAACAGATAGAAGAAAACCCACATACCTCAAGAACGGACGTCCGCTGCACCACAACTAACCAAGGAACGACCTCCAGAATAAGATTTCACAACGAATCTAGAAGAAGACAACACAGATCATCCAACTGAGATCAATATATCCAATAATGCAACCCTAGGGTGCTTCGACGATCAAAATCAAGGAAGGAGTGGAAAGGTTACTCACTCGGAGAGACGCACCATACTCAGAACGGAGATCGAATATCGAACAGGCCGATCCGAAAGGAAAGGAACCTCTGAAAATCACATAGGAAGCATCTCTATTCGATAGTGGAGGATTTTGGAAGCAAAGGACTGAGAAAAACTTCCAAACATTAGTTTTAAAATTGGGTGTGGGCTGAGTCAGGATGTGTAACCCCTGGTCACGTCGTGAAGTCCACACTGGATAAGTACGCTGAAAAACCCATCACCTAAACTTAAAAACTAAAATTTTTCAAGTCACCTCAAGTAATCCCCAGTCAAAACATGTAACCCTTCACAGTGTGATATCCCCTTTCACGACTTTCACCTAGCAACCATTACACGACATGTAGCATGGTTACACAACGTGTAACTGTTCTGCAGCCCACAGAAAATCCAGAAAACAACTTTTAAATACATTGAACCAAAATGGAACTTGGAGAGAGGAAAAAAATTACCCAACCAAGGTAACAAGATGTTACATTAACCCATACTTGGTTTATACAATTATTTGAAAGGCACCCAAGTTGCTGGCACTGATAACACTTATGGTTGAACCATCAGGTGTAAAGATTATTGTTTTTTCAAGGTGGAGGGGGCTATCCAGGATGTGAAGTACCTACAGGGGGATGTATGGGACTATCTAAACCCCATTTCCCTATCATTTTAGGGCCCCTACCCTCCCCATGTGGAGGGGGCACAAACCCAGGGTTTTGTGTAACACCCTAAAAATTATAGAATATATTTTTCTTTAATAAATAAAGGTGATTGATAGCTTGCAAAACATGAAAACCTGAAATTATGTGGATAATTATTATAAATTATAAAATGAATCAAATTATATGGTATTTAAATGAAATATAATTTTTGAAAATAATTTCTAATTCTCTTAGAACATACCATCAATCCTAACAAACTTTTTTGAAATATTTTGTTTATGATAATTTTTTTGTCATATATATATATATTAAAAAATTAATTCGGAGTATTAAACATATGAAAAATTATTTTTTACACATATATAAAATTAATTAATTAGTTATCAATTAGTTATAACTAAAAATAAAAGCATTTGAGGGTAAAAATAAACGTTTTTCTAAAAAACCACTTTTATGCGCGCAATGCATTTTTATCTTATTAAATTAAATTAATCACTATTGATAAATGATTTTAATGAAATTTTTAGATAATATATTCAATAAAATATTTTAATATTAATTTAATGGTTGTTACTAGGTAAGGAATGAGAATAAATTCAGTTTTCTGCTTAAAAATTCATTTTTCCAAAAAAAAATCATTGCATTTTATGTGCTTATTTTAAAATGAATTTATGCCACTTATAGGAATTAAATTTGATAAAATGATTTCCATATTTTGAAAAATAATTTCTAAATTTGTTAAATTGTTCAATTTAATTTTTGGTCATTATGAATAGTAACCACGTTAAAACTTTGTCACTATGGTAAATGTCAAAAAGGTTAACAAGGGGTTAAACTAAAGAGATAAAAGTTAAAATAACCTAAAAACTTGAATAAATCATATTGTTTGAATGTATTTAAACCCTATCTCATACAAATTTATAAATTGATCCAATTTAGATCCACTTTTCCATGAAATTTACCTTATAATTTTTTAAAATTTAAAATAATTACAAGTGTGTCACCCCCTCACTTATAAAAAGGAACCTCTTATCCTATCTTCTTTATAAATTATTGTCTAAATTATCACAACCAAGATATTTCAGAATATATTTTTAACTTCTCTATCCATGTTTTGGAGGTGCTGGTATTCTTAAAAGACCAACCCAAGGGTCCTTAAGAAGAGATCCAGATGAGGTTTTTTAAAGAAGAGATAATCATCTTCACCGAATCTTTTTAAGTTTAATTATTATTCTACCTAATCAAAATCTTATATAACCATATTAACATGATTAAATAAATATTATTAATATACTAAAATATTGTTATGTTAATTGTACAACCATTTTATACTTCCTTTCCGTATGTGTAGACTACCACCCTCACGAAACGATGTGATTCATTTTTCATATACACCATACATGGATATTTATATAGATGGATTTGATGAAAATATATGATATATATATGAAAATATTATTATTATATAAATATAGATTATTATTTACCTTTTTCTATTTCCATTTGTTGTAAAATGAAAACATTACTCGTGTATACGTACAAACCACCATCTCCACGAAGTGATGTAATTCATTTTTCATTACCACGTTATATGAATGGTTATGAAAGTGTATATAATGAATAAATACATCACTAATAACATAATTAATATTTTTTAGATAATTAAACTATGACCAAGGTGTATGTACTGGAACTGTCAAACTAAAATATGCATGGGAAAAGAAAAAGTTAACTCCCAAATGTTGATTTTAATAAAGAATTGTTAAAAAATGGGTAATTGGAAATTATAAGGGAATAATATATTATAATATAAGTATGAATATGGTTATGGTATATATTTATAATAAATCTAAATTTATTATACATGATATTAATAATGCGTACGAAGAAAGTTAGGACCTGAGGTAAGAGTTTATGTTACAATCTCATTTTTAATTGGGGTTATTTATGCTTGAATCTACTTTAGGAAAATTATATACAATTTATCTCTTAAACCCCATCTATTTTCTTCCCATATGGTTATTTTTAGGGTTTGCATGTTTTATTTTTATTCAACTCTCTTTGTTATATAAAAATATCGATATTTTTTTTAAGAAAATACAATCTTATTTCCTCTTTGGTCAACAAACTTTTCTTCCATATCTATGTTCTTTAAAATGTTTCCAAGAATTTTATTTTCTATAATACAATGATGGTTTAAATTCATTTTCAACTATATTTGAATTTATTTTCAAAGGATTAAAAATTAATTTTTAAAATGTTCTCGAATAGGTTTTTTATGACTTTTTACAAAAAAGTGTGAAAGGAATATTTGTTTTAACATTTACCACACTAATGAATTTTCCCACTATCATGATTGTTATTTACATTGAAGATTTATTTACAATTTTTCACAATTATTTTCAAATAAAAATATTTTCTCAATATTCTGGGAATTTTTATTTAAAATGTTATCAAAAGAAAAGGATATTTTCCTCATGTTTTCAAAGAAAGGTTCAAATATTATTTTAAAGTTATTTTTCATCTATGAAAACATTCTTAAATGTTTCTTATGCTTCACTGGGAATATGATCTGATGATACCTTCAATTTTCTTTCTCTGTATGTCTTATGATCATGTGATGTTTAAATCTTTATAAACCCCATTTATTTTCCATGGGTTATACTATGATGAATTGATGAATGTTTTTATGATATTATGACACACATATGTATAGTTTTTATTATTTGATGGGTGGGTCTGTTAAATACCTCTAATGCATTGGGTAAGGATTGATATGTCATGAGATAATATGAAATAAGATGAGGGAGTGAACCTATTTCAAGAATTAAAAAAGGTTAGGGAGTGAACCCAATACATTATGGGACTTTTTCAACTATTTGATGATGGTCTTAGTAGTAAACCTATACTAATGAAACAATTTTATATGATTATGACTATGCTACAATTCCTATGACATTTTCTCATTCTTATGATATTCTCTTATGAGTCATGATTAATGACGATTCAACACCCTTATGACTCATGTCTTTTGAAATGATAAAGGTTTATTCCATGAATCCTAATATATGATATATTACTAATTGATTATGATTTTATTATTATTTCATATGATCTGTAACACCTTAGTATTTTTAAAATAAAAACATTATGTTTGATAGCGTATACAACACGCAACCCTGAGCTTAAATGACCCCTGAAATATATGACTTTTTTAACCTAGTCGTTAAATTGGATGGTATAAATATTATTAACTACTTTATGAAAAATATATATAAATTTCCTAATAAATATAAATTTATTGATAAATTCTTAGTAAATAACCACTCAATTTTTAGTAATGTCATTTTATTCATCAAAAATATATTTCCTTCAAAAATGAATTTTATTAATCTTTATAAGAAGATATTAGAATTAATTTCTAGAACTTTTAGAATTTTTTTTATAAAATAAACTTAATTTTTGAAATCAGATGATCAAAATGAACATTGGGTGAAATTTTGGGATTTTTTAGAAAATATTAATTTTTCAGTGAATAATGAAAATACAATTTTTTATAAAACTATTATTTATTTGTAATAAATTAAGAAATTTAAAATTATTTAATCCAATAAATTATATTTTAATCAACTTTATTCTACATTTCAATATAATTTTATTTTTGGGTTTAAAAATGCATTTTTCTGAAAACCATTTTAAAGTACATAATGTTTCTCCATTTTAATTAATTAAAATAACCCCTAATGAGAAATAATTTAAATGAAATTTATTGTTTATATATATATAAATATTAATTTATATTCATATAATGATTATGAAGAGTCATATAGTTAATATAAAACCATCTTATGCTTGAAAAATATATTTCTTAAAAAACTGCTTTTTCATCGCGTATGTGGGTTTTATTTTAAATTAAATTCTACCAATTATGTGAATTGAATTTGGTAAAATAGATTAAATTTTTGGAATTATAATAATTTATATTGTATAATAAGGTCCATTTTTTTATAATGAATAGTGAAAACAATAAAAATATTTTACCGCGGTTAAGGTAAAAACAAATTTATTGGGTGGTTAAACTAAAAAGATAAGAGTTAAAATGAAACTTTTATAAATTCTATTTTATGGTCATATTAAAACCTTATCTCATATAATTCGCAATAATTTTCCATTTTGGATCCTTGTTGCATGTGAAAAATGTGGGTATCACTTTTTCTTTTCAAAAATTCCAAGTGTGTCCTCTCTCCCATTTATAAAAGGCTACCTATTATCCCCTCTTCACACCTAAAAATCCTTTTGATTCATCGAATACATTAAAAAATCCCTTAATTACTTCCCTAACTACATCATAGAGTCCTTGGTTTTATCAAAAAACCAATCTAAGAAAGATTTTAGTGTAAACCTAAAGAAGTTTTCCGAAGAAGATGTATCATTCTTAATCAAGTGTTTTGTTTTATTTCTTCTTATACCTACCTAAAATATTATTAAACCATGATGAAATAATAAAAAATTATCTCTCTTATACTAATATGTTTTTATATTAATGGAATAACCTATATCCATATCTTATTCCATCAACTGGGAAATGAAACCGTCATTCATGTGCACGAAGGACTACTGCTTCGTGAACTGATATAATTAATTTTCCATCACCTCCTCTTATGACTGGTTATAATGATGAATTTAATATATATATATATATATGATATTTATAACATAATTATACTTTTTTAATTATGATATCACATATAAATTATTACTTTTCATTCTGTGGGGGATACGATAACGTCGCTCGTGTGTGCGATGGACTACCGCCTCGTGAAGTGATGTGATTCGTTTTCCACTAACACTTTACATGGAAGGTAATAAGGATAAATTTAATGAATTTATATGATATATATGAAATAATTATTATATTAATTATATATTTATCATTATAAAAATATAATATATCATTTTCTATCTTACCTTTCCACTCACTAAAAAATGATAACATCGTTTGTGTGTATGTATGGACTACCACCTCTACGAAGTGATGTGATTATTTTTTCATCACCACATAAGATGGTTGATATATATAAGTATATTTAAACAAATAATATGGTATTTATTATATTAAGATATTTTTTTAAAGATAAAATAATACTTTCTTTCTATAATGATCTTTGAAAAATGGAAAGGTTACTCATGCGTATGTACGGTCTACCGTCTCCATGATTGTATTGTAGTTCGTTTTTCATAAAAATATTTCACGGTTGTTTTTAAAAGTATAATTTATGTATAAAAATAATAATTATTTAATTATTATTATTCTGGATATGATGGAACAATGACCCCTTTGACTAAAATCAACAAACTGGAGTTATTTTTAAAATATGGGTTGAACATCCTCAAAACACTCGACATGAACATAAATGATTAAATATTTAAATATTTAATTAAAATAAATAAAATAAATTATTTAAGTATAAGGTATTAAAACTATAAAATGTTCTTAATAAATCAAATAATTGATATAATTTTATTATATAGGAGTTAAATGACATATAAGGAAAGGCTGGACTCGAGGTAAGGGTTTCTTGTCTCACTTTTATTTATATGAGGCATATTCCATTTTCACCACTAATTTACATTTTGTGGTATATATACTGCCCATGAATTTATATTATGATTATTTTCATGAAAATCATTAGGATTTCCAAATCCATATGAGGTTTTGATCCAGAGATTATAAAAATAGTAAGGGATTTGGTCTCAATTTTCCTCCATTGAGGCATATTTTATTATTATGCAACTAATTTATTTTATATAGTGTATATAATTACCTTTTAAATATTATATCATTAATACTTCATAAATCATGTATTTAAAGTTTAAATTTTAATTATTTCATCCAAGGGGATTTGATTTCAAAGTTACCAAGTGGTAAAGGGTTTCTTAACTCAATTTTATTTCGGTGGGTTATAAATCTTATTCACTGACTTTGTTATGATATGATAATGTATTAATAGATATCTAAATTGTTTTATTATGTATTTCAACTGTTTTTTTATTTAAATTCATTACACATAATAACTCCATTTATTAATTCTTAATTCAATGATATGATCTTTGTAAGGATTATTCGTCTCAAATTATCTTTCTTTGGGACATATGTTGATGTTATGCACCTAACTTATTTTATGATGTGTATAACTTCCAATTTGACATGTAATATTATGAATATTTTTATGTTATTGATATTTAAAGTTTCATTTGAAGTTATTATTTCATGGGGCTTATGATTGAAAAGTTACCAAAGTGGCAAAGGCTTTATGTTACAATATCCTTTCTTTTCGAGATTATTTATGTTAAAGGATACTTTGGATGAAATTATATGAAATTATTTTATTAAAACAAATATTTTTTCTTATATTATAGTTATTAATGTGTTTTACATGTTTAACTTCCATTTCATCCCTTATTTAATTAAAGAAACATCAAGGAGTCACTTGTAAGTAATATCAATATTGTACCTTTTTTCAGACCAGGAATCTTTCTCTTCCATATCCATATTTTCTAAAATGTTTTTTAAAATAATATTTTATAAATATAAATGATTTAATAAATCTATTTTACATGGTATTTGACCTTATTTTAAATAGTTTTAAAAGGAAATTTCTTAACATTTTCTAAATGGGTCACTTTTGACCCCATTTATAAAATGTTTGAAAAGAATGTTTATTTTTAACATTTACATCATGAACATATTTTCCCACCATTATTACCATTATTTAATTAGAATCTTACTTTATAATTCTACAAGGTTTTTTTCAAAGAAAATGATTTTCACAATATTTTGTGATTTTTTAGTTTTTAAAAGTGATTTTTAAAGTGAAAAGGTTATTTTCATCAAGAATGTTTTTAATGATCTTTTAATGGTATTTGCATTCATCAACATAAAAAACATTGATGTTAATTATGATCTACTAGGGATATTTTGTAATGATACCATCCTCATTCTTTATATGGATGGATTATGATTGTTTCAAATATATTTTCATGGAACCCGTTTCTTTTCCACAATTTAATCAAGTTATGAAAGGAATAATGGTTGTTTTATGATTTTTATAATGAAATGAAATATCAATATACTTTATTCACATTATAGTTCTTGTAAAATTTTTATGATTATGGGTGGTTTTATTATAAACCAAGTATGGTTGATTTCATTATAAACCATGTATGGGTGGTTTTGTTATAAACCAAGGATAGGTGGTTACTTTATAAACTAAATACAGGTGGGTACATGATAGCCTACAATTAATTGGGAATGGAAGTTGATTGTGTGGTTATTCCATTTTTAATAGTGATATAAATATTATTTCCCAAGTTAGCTATATGTTTTATCTATTCTTACTATGGGTTTATAATTATTTATATCACATGGCTCATGATTATTGATTCTTATAAATATTGCCTTTATTAAAGATTTATGACATGTTTCATGATTGATGATTTAGGTATTGATGGGTATTAATTCCATTATATTATGCTCATGAAATTTGATTATGTCATCATACCCTTAAGCTCATATTACTCTCACTGATGACATTTAACTGTTAATGCTTATCTTTACCCTTACTAGGCATTTGAGATAACCCTTATTACGTTTCCTTTTCACCAGATTATCAAGAATGATGTAAAATAAATTATTTATAGAAGGGTTTCATATGGATGATGATGGTGACCTAATATGGAATATAAAAATCTGGGTATAGTGGAAAAACACTCTCCTAAAGTTGTGAGTGCTATTTATGTAAGAGTTTTTCCTAATTCTCTAAAACAATAAACCTAAAAGGTCCTTGGGAATTTAAGTGATCCAATATTTATTTTTGATGTTTTAAGTTTCGTATGTAAGAAATTGGGTCACATTTATTGGTATCAAATATAGAAATGTAAATTTTTTGTTTTTAGCACTAGATCCGACAGTGCGGGTTTGGGGGTTGTTATAGTTGGTATCATAGCAAAGTTCAGATAACTTTGGATATTATGATGTTTTCATGTGAGGTTATCTTAATATTTATGGATAGAATCATATCTCTATAATATTAAGGTTTATTATAAGTTCAAAGTCTTAGACCCCACTTTTGAGGTTTAAAGTGATAAGCTCTTAAAGTGGTTAATGAAATTTTGGGAGACATTTTATTATATTTAAGTATATGTAAAGATTTGGTTTAATATGGATTATACATTTAAATTTTGTGAGAATATGTTTTAATGTATTAATAAACTTAGGGTTTATATGATCTTGGATATTGATTTAATTATGGGGACACATGTTTTACCATATAGATGAATATGAGATTGAAAAGTGATTTGGTGACTAAATGATTAATGTTATTACAGAAGAAGATATCAATATTTTGGGGCTTGTAAGATAAAAGGTATGATATAACCTTTTTGGTCAAAAAAATATTTAATGTTTATTTTATTAAGTTTATTTGGGATATACGTTCATTTATATATGGAATGATTTAGTTTGACCTTTGGGTATTACTATTGAATTTTTGATATTAATGTATTATTTCATCAAATGAAGGTTTATTCATTTTGGAAATTACCTTAACTTGTGTTAACCATTTTGGTTTTGGTTAAATTTTAAAGATAATAGAAATTTATTTTTATCCCTTTTATGGTTATGTGATCCTTTAAAATTTGATTTTAGTGATTCAGGCATGAAAAAATTATCTTGAATACTCATCTTTTGGAGCAAAAGATGAGATTGTGGTGGAAATTTATTAACGGTTGAAATTATACACATCATGTAAATATATTTCCTAATGTTATTAGTCTAGATGGTAAATTAATTCTTCAAATCTAGGAAAAGGATCTCAAAACAAAAATATTGTCATATTACTATCATTTCTAATGAAATTTGTGGTCTTTTTCATACCTCTTTGGTTTATGGTTTTATGGATATTGACTCTATTATGATCACTAACTTTCTTGTGATCAATGATTTCTATCAGTATCCACCATTATTTTGGCATGAAACTTTTCTTCCATGTTCATATCTTCACTTATCACTAATGTTTTCCTATTTGGAAACCTAGTAATTCATTATTCCAGATGACCTCCATACTTCCCTCTCTCACTTTTCAAGTGGAAGTTTTATTAACCCTTTTTACGATGTGTGATTTAAACAAGGGTAGTTTGAAATGTAAAACTCTTGTTTACCGAGTTCCAGTTCAAATTTTGAGGTTTTTTTTTGGGGTGGGTGTATTTAATTCCCTACTATTTTTGAAATAATAACATTATGTTCGATAGTGTATACGACATGCAACATCAAACTTAAACAACCCATGAAATATATGACCGTTATAACCTAGCTGTTAAATTGGTGGGCATGAATAAGATTAAATAATTTATGAAATATATATATAAATTTCATAATCAATATGAATGTATTGATAAATTATTAGTAAATAATCACTCAATTTTTTTTGATTTCATTTTATTCATCAAAAATATGTTTTCTTCAAAAAGTGATTTTTATTTATCTTCGTGGGAAGAAATTATAATTAATTTATATAAAATTTAGAAAATTTATTTTATAAAATGAATTTAATTTTTGAAATAATTTTATCAAAATTAACATAGGGTGAAATTTTGTGATTTTTTGGAACATATTTATTTTCCAGTGAATAGTGAAAGATACAATTTTTGTAAATTTTTAATCTCTTTTCAATAAATTAAGTAATTTAAAATTACCATTATGATATTAATTTAATTTAAATTAAAATAGGTATTATTTAGTTATATTTAATCCAATTAATTACATTTTAATCAACTTTATATTGTATTTTAGTATAATTTTATTTTTGGGTTTAAAAATGCATTTTTCTAAAAACTGTTTTAAAGTGCATAATTTTTCTCCATTTTAATTAATTAAAATATACCCTAATGAGAAATTATTTAAATTAAATGTATATATTATATATTTATAATTATTAATTGAAATTAATATAATGATTATTACTAGTCATAGATTTAATATAAAATCATCTTATGTTTGAAAAATAAATTTCATAAAAAACCCCTTTTTCATCGCATCTGTGGGTTTTATTTTAAATTAAATTCTACCAATTATGTGAATTAAATTTATTAAAATAGATTCCATATTTTTAATAATAATAATTTATATTATATAATAAGTTCAACTTAATTTTTGGTTATAATGAATAGTAAAAAAAGTAAAAATATTTTACCACGGTTAAGGTAAAAATAGATTTACCAGGGGTTAAAATAAAAATATAAGAGTTAAAATAAGAAAAAAACTTTTATAAATTATATTTTATGGAAATATTTTGAACTTATCTAATATAAGGGTCAATAATGGTCTATTTTGTAGCCTTGTGGCATGTGAAAAACATGGCTATCACCTTTTCTTTTCAAAAATTCCATGTGTGTCCTCTCCCTCACTTATAAAAGGCCACCCACTCTCCTATCCTCTCCACACCTATAAAAACTTATGGTTTGTAAAATAACTACAAAAATGACTTTATTAATTCTATGAACACATCCTATAGGCCATGGTTTGATCATAAAACCAATATAGGAATGATTTTGGTGTAAACCTTAAGAGGTTGTCTGGAGAAGAGGTATCGTTCTTAACTGAGCATTTTTGTTTTATTTCTTCTTCCACCTCCCTCAAATATTTTTCAACCATGATGAAATAATAACAAAATTATCTAAAATATACTAAGATGTTATTATATTAATGGAATAATCTATATCCATCTCCTATTCCATCAAGTTGGAAACAAAATTATTGTTCATGTGTACGGTAGATTATCGCCTCACGAACCAATGTAATTCATTTTTGACTAGTTATAATGATGGATTTAAAGTATATATATGATATTTGTAACATAATTATACTTATATAATTATTATATCACATAAAACTTACTTATTTCCATTCTATGGGGGATACGATAACGTCACTCGTGTGTATGGTGGACTACCACCTCGTGAAGTGATGTGATTCATTTTTCACTAATACTTTACATGGAAGGTAATAAGAATAAAGTTAGTGAATATATGTGATATATATAAAATAATTATTATATTAATTATATATTTATAATTCTAAAAATATAATATATCATTTTATTTTTTACCTTTCCTTTCACTGAAAAATGAAAACGTTGTTCGTGCGTACGTGTGGACTACTACCTCCACGAAGTGATGCAGTTATTTTTTCATCACCACATCACGTGGATGGTATATATAATTATATTTAAATAAATAATTGTTATTTCTTATATGAATATAATTATTAAAATATGAAATAATTATTACCTTCTTTCCATAATGATCTTTGAAAAATGGAAATGTTACTCATTCATATGTACAACCTATCGTCTCTATGATTGTAACATAGTTCTTTTTTCATAAAAATATATCATGATTGGTTTTAAAAGTATAATTGATGTATAAAAATTATAATTATGTCATGATTATTATTCTATATATTATGTAATAATGACCCCTTTGACCATAGTTAAAATACCAAAACCGTTTTGAAAATATGGAATGAACATCCTCAAAACACCTGACTTTGATATAACTGATTAAATATTTAAATATCTCATTAAAATAAATAAAATAAATTATTTAAGTATATATAATTAAACCTGAAAAACGTATCTTAAGAGATCAAATAATATATATAAGTTTATTATGCATGAGTTAAAGTACATACATTGAACGTTTGGACTTGAGGTAAGGGTTTCTTGTCTTACTTTTATTTCTGTGAGGCATATGCCATATTCACCATTTATTCATATTATGTGGTATATATACAAAGAATAAATTTATATTATGATTATTTTTATAAAAATTACTGGGATTTAAAAATCCATATGAGGTTCTCTCTTTCACGAGGTTTTGATCCAGAGATTACCAAAGCTGTAAGAGATTTCATCTCAATTTTCCTTCATTGAGGTATATTTTATTGTTATGCACATAATTTATTTTATATGGTGTATATAATTACCCTTTAGATGTTATATCATGAATCATTCATAATTCATGGTATTTTAAGTTTCAATTTTAATTATTTCATCCTATGGGATTTGATTTGAAAGCTACCAAGTGGTAAAGGGGTTATTAACTCAATTTCCATTCCTTGTGTTGTAATTATTATTTATTGACTTTGTTATGATATTATTATGTGTGAATTGATATCTAAATTGTTTTTTATTTAAAACTATTTTTTTGTGAATTTACATTTATTACACACAATCACTCCATTTATTAATTCTCAATTCAATGATATGATCTTTGTAAGGGTTATTCATCTCAAATTATCTTTATTTGGGACAAATATTGATGTTATGTACCTAAATTCTTTTATGAGATGTATAAACTACTTATTTTAAATGTAATATTATGACTATATTTATTTTTTTGATATTTAAATTTTCATTTTAAGTTATTCTTTCATGGGGATTATGAATTAAAAGTTACCAAAATGGAAAAGGCTTTATGTTACAACCTCCTTTCTTTTCGGGATTTTTTATGTTCAAGGTTCCTTTGGAGGAAATTATATTCTCTTATTTTATTAAACAAAATATATTTTATTATATTCTATATATGAATTTGGTTTACATATTTAATTTCAATTTCCTCCCTTATTTATTAAAAAAACATTAAGTAAGTTTCTTGTAAGTGATATTGATATTGTACCTTCTTTTAGATTGGAGATATTTCTATTCCACACCCATGTTTTCTAAAATGTTTTCAAAAATTTTATTTTATAAACATAAATGATTTCATAAATCTATTTTAAATTTTCTTTTAACTTATTTTAAATGGGTTTAAAATGTAATTTCTTAACATTTTTCAAATGGGACACTTTTGACTCCCTTTACAAAATGTTTGAAAAGAATGTTTATTTTTAACATTTACATCATGAATGGATTTTCCCACTTTCATGAACATTATTTTATTTGAAGATTCCTTTATATGTTTGAAAGTTTTTTTTCAAAGAAAATTATTTTCACAATATTTTTTGAATTTTTAGTTTTAAAAAGGTATTTTCAAAGTGAAAAGGTTATTTTCCTCAAGAATATTTTTAACGATCTTTTAATGGTATTTAAATTCATCAAAATCAACAACAATTGATGTTAATTATGATATACTAGGTATATTTTGTAATAATACCATACCCATTATTTATATGGATGGATTATTATTGTTTCAAATATATTTTCATGGAACCTGTTTCTTTTCAATGGGTTAATCAAGTTATGAAAGGAATAATGGTTGTTTTATGAGTTTTATAATGAAATGAAAACTTTATATAACTTATTCATATTAGGGTTCTTGTAAATTGTTTATGATGATGGGTGTTCCTATTATAAACCAAGTATTGGTGGTTCTATTATAAACCAAGGATGAGTGATTCTTTTATAAACCAAGGGCGGGTGTCTATGTTATAAACCAAAGATGGGTGGGTCTATGATAGCCCTCCAATGCATTGGGTATGAAAGTAGGTCATATATTTATTAAATTTTTTAGATTTATTGTAAGAGTGATATGGATATTATTTCCTAAGTTACCTACATGCTTTATCTATGCTTTTTATGGGTTTTTAATGATTGAAATCGCATGACTCATGATTATTGATTCTTATGACTCTTGGATTTATTAAATATTTACAACATGTTTCATGATTGATGATCCAAGTATTGATGGTTATAAATTCTGTTATGTTATTCTCATGCAATTTGATTACGTCTTCATACCCTTATGATCATCTTACTCTCAATGGTGAAATTCAACTGTTAATGCTTATGTTTACCCTTACTGAGAATTTGAGCTCACCCTTCTTATGTTTCATTTTCACCAGGTTACCAATAATGTTGTTAAATGAATTATGTATGTAAGAGTTTCGTATGGATGATGATGGTGACCTAATATTGAATATGAAAATCTGGTTATAGTGGAAAAAACACTCTCCTGAAGTCATAAGTATCGTTTATATATGAGTTTGTTCCAATTATCTAAAACTCTAAACCTAAAAGGTCCTTGGGTATTAAATTGATCTAATATTTCCTTTTGATGTTGTAAGGTATGGATAAAAAAAATTGAGTCACAATTATTGGTATCAAATCTAGAAATGTAAATTTTATGTTTTTATCATAGAATCTAGGAGTGTGGGTTTGGGGGTTGTTATATGATCATTGAAAAATATTTCATTTGGGACCGCCTCGCAGAGGGGAAAGGCATTAGGAATCATGGTGTAAGGTGGAGATGTTGGTGAGGTATGGTGGTATTAATGTTTGAAGCTTGGACGACACCCTCAGGTGCATGCATGCAATGTTGGCTTGGGAAGTGCTGGAACAAAGCACGTTGTGGGGGAAAACAATGCACCCTCTGTTTTGCAACCATTCTTGGGCAGAGGGGCAGCCCTCTTCATTTCTACCTAATATCACTTCCATGTTCTCAGAGCTTCAGGTACAGTCACAATGGATCATCAGTATAGGTGACTTGTCCTTTTGGAACCTTAACTGGGTGGGGACTGTTCTCAGTTTCCTGGGGTGCCCGAATCCCAAATTTCTTTCAGGGAGGAAATCCTTTACCCAAACTTCATCAAGGCTATATTGAATGAGGAACAACATGATTTATTCGACCTCATTTTTTTAACGTAGGAACCTGATCGTTGTTTTTTCACCCCTTCTTCCTCAGGCGTCTTCACCTCTCGGGACTATCGCTGTACCTGGGATATTATGGAGGAGCAGAATATTTGGAGTGATCTCCTGTGGTCCAAAGCGGCACCTTCAAAACTCAACTTTATGTTATGGAGGATCAGGCACTGGTCCATCCCCATGTATGAGAATATCAAATGGTGCAGTATTCCTTGTGCTTCTCAGTGCCCCTATTGTAAAGATCACTAGGAGGAAAGTGCCGACCACCTCTTCTTCAAGGGTGAATGGGCGTGTGAAGTGTGAAGATTATTTGGGGAGTTCACAGGGCTCCATGTCAATAACCTAGAGGATATTTCTTTCTTGGATAGATGGTTCTATGGCTAGGGTGAAAGAGGCCCAGAGAAGATGGCATGCATGATGATCCTGCTAGCAGGGTGTTGGGCTATATGGAAAGCCAGAAATAAGTTGAGATATGAGGGGATTAATTCGGTTGGTAATTATATTATCATCAGGTCTAAGAGCTATCTCATTAATTTGGATCATCACATTGGTGGCTAGAGGGATTCCCCCTCCTTATGGTGGATGCTTCCCCATACACATGATGGCCAGGAGGTTAACAGCAGCAACTGTGGCTAATGGGTGCGGTGGAGTCCCCTCGCTAGGGGTCTTAAGCTCAATAAAGATTGATCTTGCAGGATGGGTGTTCATCACGAGGGAGGGGTTGTCTGGGATTCTCAAGGTTCGGTCCTATTGGCTTTCTCCTCCATCTTGGGACACAGTTCCTCTCTTCAGGCCGAAGCTAAGGGCTATACTCATGGGTATCAATATCTGCCATCAAAGGGGTATATCTTTATCAAAGGTTGAAATGTATTTGAATATCCTTCATGATGTTCTAAATGATTAAATCCATCATCCTTGGTCGATTATCTATACTATCAAAAAGTGTAAGTTCATTTTCAATAACGGCATCAAAATTATGCATTCCTGGCGTGAGGGAAATCGAGTGGCAGACCATCTGGCTTCGATTGAGGTCCCTGGAAATTATATAGTTTGGATGCACGATATTACTTATCTGAAGATCGAAGGGGTTAATTTGATCATAGGGTATGCCCTTGGCCTTCACCATTTCAAACCTCCCTAATTTTTTTTCCTCTTTTAATTTTGGGTTTGTGATCTTGAATCCGTCTATTTAAAAAAGTAATTTTGATAATGACATTTAAAATCATGTAATATTTATTTATATAATACTTGGGTCACCTCATTTTTCCTGGCTGAATCCCAGGCTCTAGAGTGAGAATGGGGGTGTCAATGGATCTAAACCTCCACTCATAGGGATCGAGTAATATCCTCATACAAACTAAATTAAGTTATGAGCTATACTTGATCCCATATGGAAGGATAAAGGAAAATGATAAATCTCAATATCTATAGGCCCTTAGTTTCCTGAAGGTTGTTTTGAGTCAAAAGCCTATGGTAGTCTTGGGTATATTGTTGCATGGTCTGAGGGGCCTACTAACAGTCCTAATACCATTAGTCTAATACATGGTCATAGTCATTTGGTTGGAATAAAAGGCCCAGGTATTCCTTCATACACATCCATGATTAGATGGGGATCTTTCACTATAGGAAAATTACAATTTCGTGGCGGTTATTTTAGGATATGGCGGCGGTTTAAACTGCCACTATATGATTCTGTGGTGGTTTCTGAAAACCGCTACTGAATTGTGTGTTGGGAAACTATTGGCGGTAGTTAAAGTAGTTTAGTAGTGGTTTATGGATACTATAGTAGTTGGTGAATTTTCTTAGCGGTTATAATGTTTTTTGCGGCGGTTAAAACCTCCGCTAAAAAAAGTAATCCCCTACTAGGAAAAACCGCTGCTAAAAACATTATAACTACTACGAAAAAAGTGTGGAAGATGGGACACTGTAGCGATGGTTAGAACCGCTGCTAAATTTAAGACCGTAGTAGCAGTTAAAACCACCACTAAAAACATATTTACAAAAAAAAAGAACCAGTTTCTACAGCCCCTGTACCAGTGCCTTGAAAAAAAACTATTCCAAGAATACCAAAAGACCAACATAATACATACTACAGTCAATATGAAAAGAGATGCTTAACTAAGCACAACCAAATGCATCGTTCAGTGGGTAAAGGAATGCAGATAAACATATCACATGGCTATTAGACCTTTAAACAAAATTATAAACAAGCATGTATGTCATATTTCATGAAAACAATGCCAAGCCTAGGTTCAACCTATTCCATCTATACCAGTTCCAACCCTGACATAACCATTCATATCAACATACATCCCACTATCATTGGTATTAACTATTCCAAAAACTCAAGCCTCCCTACCCATACCTCATCAACCAATAGCCATCCCAAGATCACATAACATTATATATAAAGGCCTATATCTAGAAAAATAAAAATACAAAAAAACATCAAATAGAGTCAATATGGAATCTAGTCCCTAAAATAACAATCCATCCATTATAAGAAAATGGGCTTACTCAACACCATAAATTTATCTTTATTGAACTAATTGTTCAATTAAAGTCTTGTATTAATCAATTTATTTATGATTTGTTACTAATATTGAAAATATAAATTAACTAGAATGTACACCATCAAATATTCTTGTTTAAATAAAATTTAAAGAATAAATTCACAATAATATGCCTCTAATATTAAAAAAAACTTGAATTTTCAGCTTCATTCTCTTTATCCAATTCCATTTACATATTGATGAACAATTTATATAAACATGAATTAGGCATCAATTTATTTCCATCAAATTCTAATTAGTAATATAATAGTAAAAAATCCAGATTTTATTATTTTGGAAACCAATTATAACCAAAATTACATTGCACAATGATTTTCATCATATTATACTTTAGGGGAACTTGGGTTGATATCCAATCCTTGGTTGAGTTCACATAAAAATAAAACCAGAATTCAATTCAAATGACACATTTTGATGCTCTTTATGGTTAGATTTTTCATTCACTAATATGTTAGTATTGGGATGGGAGGTAGTAATTATGGTTCATTCGTGATTTTAGAGGCATTTGTGAGATTTTACTAGATCAAAAAGAATTTAATCACTTCTCATTTAAAATAGAGATCATATGACAATGGTAGTAGGAAACACCTGGAATTCATTGTGGGTGTTTGAGTTTTATTATGGGAGACTCCTCAATTAGGGAATCAATGATTGTAGAAGCAAATAATGTTGGCACTGAAGTTTATGGGGATGTTCGGGATTATCAAGAGTGTCATGATAGTGGAATTCTATTTGGAATTTCCTCCACAATATCAAGTAATTCATGATTTTTTACATGTATCTTATATTTAGTTGTACATTATCGATCAAAATTATGTGATCAACTATGAATAATTTTAGTTGGAGCCTTACGCAATATTTGTGGAGCGCTCGGTGTGAATTATGGACTATAGTGAGAAAATGTTTTGAAGAAAGTTGATATCACTTGTTAGAGTCATATGGGATCATGGACGCACACATGAAGAGTCTTAAAAATGATAATATGATGTGCGATCTCAATAGAACTAGTTTTTTGGGTGTGAAATATAGAGGTACTTCTCAAGAATGATAAATTCTCAAAGGGGGAGATTATAATGACTTGAAGTTTTCCAGGGGACTTAAGCCTTACATTCTACCCTTATTTAATTGTTTCTAAGATTTTATTTTATTGGGTGAATTCTTAGGTTTTTTTTGGTTTTAAGCTTTATAGAGGCCTATAAATAGTTACATGATAGGAACGTGGTCATGGGAAACCATGTGGTTCTCCTTAGAAAACCATGTGGCTTGGTTGAAGAAGGATACTAGGTGGGGAATGGTTAGAACATAGTTAGAGATGATCATGAATCATTTACCTTGAAATATATTTTTCTTGAAATAGAGGAAAAAATAATTTTTAGCACACAATTTACCAAATGAGAATATTCATTCATTGATGATGCTCTAGAATCTCATATTCAAATAAGGAAGAATGGAGAGAAATGAGTCTTAGGGAAAGTAGAAAAGACCAAGAGTATCATGAATACTAGGGAAAGTAGAAAATTTTGATGTTCAATATTTTTAAATGTTAGAAATGGAAATGTAGTAGTAAATGCATTGGGCTAGAAAATGTAGGATAAGTTATTATAATGAAAAAAATGAATTTAGTAAAAATGAATCATCACAATAAAGATTAGACATATATGGTGCATACCACAATTGAGAAATAAAGACATAAAAAGAAACATCAAAAATCAATAAAATACATAAAAGGAAACATGAGAAATCAAGAAAATGTTAGGTCCTGAAAATGTTTGGTGGTAACTATGTGCCACACATGATATATATACAAATAGACTATTACAATATTTTTCCAGCATATCAACAATACTACTAATCACTGTCCGATGATGAACACATATCATCACCCTCTCCACCTCCATCTCCACTTCCTGCTACCACCTATAAGAAAATTATATTTAAAATTAAATAGTGTTGCATATTTATATTTAAACTTAAAACCAATAAAATTTTGAAAACTAAATGATTTTGAATTTTTGTGATTTACCTACTCACCACCAATCGATGCAATACCACCAGGGGCATATCTGCTCATCTGCTAATGTATATTAGTCAACACTTTCTGCAAAGCGGATATCTGAGCCCCCTAGTCTTGAACTGTGTTTCGTAGAGAAATAATATCTCTCTGAGCATCTCTGGGTATGGACTGACTATAACCATAAGTAGATGCAGCTTCAATCCCTGGTGTCCTTCCAAATACCTTAGATGGTACGGGTCCCAAACCCATCCTGCTCACTCTACCTTGCATGTGATTAAATTTTTCAGATATGGGGTAGATCATGGAACATCAATGGGGGTTGAAACATAATGTGTACCTCTGTCAGAAATAAATTATAGTTGGCCCTATGATGTTTTCCTTTTAGTATCTAAGTAGATAGGTAAGTATACAATGTATTATTTGATCCATTGGTGGGTAGGTATAAGTAGAATAACAAGGATATGAAAAATCCATATCTTCTTTGAAATATAGAGGTTGGGTTGTCTTCTTTGTTTCTCTTGGTCCTAGTGTGGACTATCTTGGCATGGTAGTGAAGTCTTACTATGGAAATGGAAATTGATTAGAATACATGGTTTGAATTGGATGTTATTGTGGAATGTATAAAGGTAAATTTGAATCATCCATTTGTAAACTCTTTTTAGGGTGTTATTGTGGAATATAGAAAGGGAAAGTTGAAGCATCCATTTGAATTGTATGTTATATGAAAATCATATATAATGGTTATTAAAATAAAATTAATTATATTATTTTTAATTAAAGAATTATTATGTTACATTAATATCAAACTCAAAACATAATGGGACTTTTAATTAAATATAAATTCTTGTTTCTAAAAAAAATCATATTGGTTTCAATATTCACCGAAAGAATAAATCTTTTATAAAATTCCAAGAATTCACTCTAAGATAACATTGACATGTGGATTTTGAAAATAATATTCTTTTATTCAAGTAAAATATATATAAATGGTAAAAATTAACTCTAATGTATGCACATGTAAAATGAAATAAAACCATTTGTGAATAAACCATATTTTTGAAGCCTAAGATGACATAAATAGAAATTGGGTATTTATTTGTTATTAATTAATAAATACATCATCTTTATTTAAAACCATTATACATAATTTTAATAATTTTTTTATTACTATTTATTCTTTCCAATTCAATAACTATGATATAAATGATTACTATATCCTAGTTCATTTAGACTCTGGGTTAAATGTAATGAAATATATTGAATACATAAAGTTTATTTCAAAGGAAATTTATATTAAATATTGGGGTATTGATCGAAACACCTTTAATATTGAATTTAGAATTTCTCTAAATTTTTATTATTATAAAGCATGTTTTTATATAATGTGGGAGATGAAACAAATTCCTCAGTGGGATATATTATTCGTGATCCATACAAAGTTATGAAAGATATTGCTTATGTGATTGGTTCTATGAAGTACTGATATTATTGGATATTCATACTCAATGATGATGTTGATAAGTTGGATGATGTTAGAGAAGAATATATTAAGGATTGTATTTTGATGAGTTCCCTTCCCTAAAAATATCATGCATAAAATAATTTTTTGTAAGGATATATCTCCAAGATAATTTCAAGATGATGAAATAGAGTCATAGATAATATATTTTTTATTAAATGGAAAATAGTTAAGTCACCATCATTAAACCCTGAAACGAGTAATAAATTTATTAAAAAAATTCAAATCAAAGCGCTTTTGTGGCAAAAAGGTTAATCACTGATAATGCCATTATTGCTCATGAAATTTTCCATACCATGAAAACACGAACACGAGAAAAACGAGGGATCATGGCTTGGAAATTGGATATGGCTAAGGCCTATGATAGAGTGGAATGGAACTTCCTCGAACTTGTGATGCTCAAGATGGGTTTCTGCACCAAATGGATTGACATGATCATGCAATGCGTCTCGTCAGTATCCTTCTGTATTAATGTCAACGGGGTGCTCACCCGAGGCTTTTCCCCTTCCCGTGGGCTTCTCTAGGGAGATCCACTGTCACCCTTCCTCTTTATTTTAGTGGCTGATGTGTTTTCTAACCTCCTTTCCAGGGCAGTTTTGTTTTCCAAAATTCATGGGGCGAAAGCGTGCCGCAAGGGCCCTCCGATATCCCACCTCTTCTTCGCTGATGATTGCCTTCTTTTTTCTCGAGCTACCCCTAACGAGTGTACTGCAATCTGCCAGGCGATACAACAGTATGAACGGGCTTCAGGACAAATGATCAACCAGAGTAAATCAGAAGTTTCTTTCAGCTCTGGAGTCCCCCAGCCGAAAAGAGAAGATCTTTGCTCTTTAGCACGCATCCCTGGGGTCGATAAGCACCAGAAGTATCTTGGGCTCCCGACGGTGGTTGGACGGTCAAAGAAAGAAATATGTTCAGCTATTGTGGATCGAATTGAAAGAAAAATACAAGGTTGGACCCCTAAAAAAATATCCAAGGCCGGGAAGGAAATCCTCATCAAGGAGGCTCTTCAATCTGTCCCCAGCTATTTGATGTCTATTTTTAAACTGCCTGATGTGGTGCTCTCAAAGATTCAATCCAGAACATCTAACTTCTGGTGGGGTCGAAAAGACGGAAAAAATAAAGTCCATTGGATCACCTGGTCTGCTCTATGCCAACCAAAATCTGAAGGTGGAATGGGTTTCCGGGACCTTTCCCTTTTTAATGATGCTTTGCTGGCTAAACAAGGTTGGCGTATTATTAATAACCCATCATCCCTATGCTCGCGAGTTCTCCGGACTAAATATTTCCCACATAAGGATTTCTTGGATTGCCATCTTGGCTATCGACCCAGTTTTCTCTGGAGAAGCATTTGGGGTGGTCGTAATCTTCTGAAGAAAGGACTTGGCTGGAGGATTGGGAACGGTTCAACGGTCAAGATTTGGACTGTTCCCTGGCTTTTTGATCAGGCAGGCACGAAGGCGTCATCCCCTATCTATCAAGGATCTGAACATGCCACAGTCTGTTGTCTTTTTGATGATCAAGGGGCGGGATGGTGTCTGGATAAACTCTTCTCATGGTTTAATGAGAGGGATAGGAGAATTATTCTGAGTATCCCCTGTGTACCAGATGCAGGGCCAGATCATCTCTACTGGACAAACGACAGCTCAGGAGAGTATTCAGTGAAAGCTGGTTACCGGCGAGCTCTTGCTGCTCAAATTACAGAAGGAGATGCGAGGCCCTGGACATCAATTTGGAAGCTTTATGTTCCCCCTGAAGTTCGCTTTTTCTGGTGGCAGGTGTGTACCGGTATACTTCCTACAAAGAGCCTCCTTGCCTACAGACACTTTTCATATGACAACTCATGCCCTTTATTCCCTTCTGTGATTGAATCCCCTCTCCATGCTCTGTTTCAATGTCCCGGGGCCCAGGAGGTTTGGAATGGTTGGGGATCAACTATCGAGCTGTCCCTGGACGCCGCCTCAGATCCTACCTCTCTTCTGCTGCGATGGTGCTCCTCCTTTTCGCCGGCTAAAGCAGGCGCCCTGTGCATTTTGACTTGGATTATCTGGAATCGGCGGAACGAGGCCATTTTCAATCATTTCTGGAGGCCCCCCAGATTTTGGATTGACCGGGCTTTGTCATGGATTGCGGTTTGGCAGAACCACCCTGTGCAACAAAGACTTTTCACCCCCTCTCCTCTTCCCCAACACCGGTGCCCTCCACCGGAAGGGATTTTTAAGATCAATGTGGATGCCGCTCTCCCTAAGGATGGCCCAGTAGGACTAGGTTTACTGTCCCGAGACAACCTGGGAAATCTCATCGCAGCCAAATACGAAGCACGTTACACACTTTGGGAGCCCTCAGTCGCGGAGGCCACCGCCATCCTTGCTGGGTTAAACTTCGCAAAAGATCGCGGTTGGGATTCTATTCACATCGAGTCCGACTGTCTCACGGTAATCAATGCCATCAATCTCACTGACGGCGGGCTTCAACCTTTCGGCCCCATTATCCGGTGTATTCAATCGCGGAGACAAGGCTTCAATTCCTGCATTTTCTCTTTTGTTAAAAGGGAAGCGAATGAAGCCTCTCACAAGATGGCTGGCATTGGCCCTCCTTACGAGGATTTGCTTTGGTTCAATCATTTTCCATCATGGTTATGCTGCTGTATTTCTGCTGATCTCCATCATTAATGGATCCGTCTTTTTTTGTCAAAAAAAAAAGTACTTCAAAACCATGCTAAAGTGATTTAGTAACCTTTGAAAATTAAAAAATTTATTTGAAGTATATTAAGGGGAATTGAAATTGATTATATAAATTGGAAATGAGTTTATATGGATAATGAATAATTATAGAGATGATTAATATATTATTGTAGAAATGTTAAAGTAATATATAAATATGGATTGATATTTAAGGTGAAAATAACCCTTTATATTAGTGAGAATTCATTGTGGGGGGGGGGGGGTTGTGTATTCAAATGATTTTAAGATTATTTTTTTTAATTCCTACAAGTCATTATTTTTATTTCCAGGATAATCCACTTTTATGGGTTTAGTAGGAACCCTCACAATAAGTCCAATTTAAAGATATGATTAATTCAAGTACCTTAATCATTTCATCTAGATAAAATAACTATCAAGAATATTATAAATTAGTAATTAATATGAAAGGAATTTAGTTCTATTAGGATATTCTTAAATTATCCTGCCCCTTCATGTGATGCTTCATGGTTTTGTGTTTTCCTTGAGTCGTACCTTTATAATTTGGAAAGATTCACTCCAAGTCATCATAGCATGATCATTACCATAAAATACTCCAGTGAGGATATCATTCTGTTTATTTTCATGGATCACCATCACTAAGGCTGTAGAATTTCAAATAGACCTCTTACAGATAGTTCTAGGGATATTGGAGTAGTCCCTTTGTAGTCAAGGTATATTCTTCTCCATAGATTCAAATCCCTCATTATCAATTCTAGCAGTTAATTGTTTAGCTTTATCCACATTAGTATTAATTTTGTTGTCATCAAAATCAACAAAATTGGCAACAACCTATACCTCGTAATGCGAATCTTCCTCCTATGAGAATTGACAAGTATCTTCAACCACTATCTCCCTACCGAAATGCTTCACATTCTCTATAATAGTGAATCCCATTACAATTTATAACTCATACATGAACTTCATAGCATCGTATTTTGAAACAATATAATTAGTTTACTGGTTATCATTAGATTCATCAGCAGTACAAGAACCATACCCATCAACAACATCAGAAACCATTCCATGTATCATCTTATTTGGAAGCATTTCAAACCAGAGGGAACCTAAAACTTTACCAAAGTAGAGTTCATATAGGTTAGATGTAAAACCATATACTTTATATATGTTCATTACCTCTGTATAATTTGATCAAACAACTGGATCACAATATTGCGTGACCCCCTCCCCTTACTCAACCCTTCCTTACGACCACATGTTGAAGTTAAGTGACCACATCTCTTGAATATAAAGTAGAAAGGAGAAAAATAAATATAGTTTACCTGGGAGGTGAGCTAGGGCTTCAGGGGGGGTCGGCAGTGATGGGTGACGAGGTGTGCTGATGGGCGAAGGGGCATGCTTATGGGTGGCGAGGTCACTGACAGCATGGGTGGGAATCTGATCTAGGGTTCGGGAATCACCGGGGTTGGGGGGGAGAAGGTGGCGTAATGGGGGTCAGGGGGAGAAGGGGGTTGGGTTCGGGTGGTGGGGGAAGTGTCTCCACTGTAAAAAAGGGGGTTTAGCGGTAGTTTTGTAAACCGCCGCTGAAAGACCGCCACTAAAGGCGATTTATGTTGTAGTGTTTCCTTGATAACATCATTTTTTTTTCATTTATTCCCACCATGAAGAGGTTCCACCATGGAGCAATAGTCCATGTATTTGACTTAATGATGTTATAGTATATCTATAAAGTTGAAATAAATATATACCTTTTTAATCTAATTTAAAAATTATTCCATATAAAAGTTACTATAGAAAGGTGGTAGATCTGATTTAATTCCATGATTCTTTGAGGGCCTTGGTGTATTAACATAATCATTTATAGACTTCGAATGTTCCTCCCATAAAGCTGGTAGAACATAAACTACCATTCCAATTGAATCATAACTACCATCCACCAATGAAGGTACATAAATAGGTTCAACTTATTGGTGGTGGGTGGCTGACTCCCAAGGCTACGGTACAAGTGCTACAAAAAGGTCTCATAGTTCTTATAAAATTGCTTTGTGTTGGTCTCAATATTGATCCTATTATTTATATATTTGTTCCTAAAATTTATATTATTGTGACTAATATTGCTCTATAATTATTTTCATGGTATGATTCAAAATATTGATAGTTTATTAATTTCACTATTTTTTGCCATAATAACCAAAATATGACTGTGATATAATTAGATGATGTGGCCACGTGAGGTGAAGTAAGGATGCATAGACAGATTTTGGGATCAAAACATGCATAAAAGGTAGTGAAACACTCATATAGTGTGCATGGATGGGTCTTAGGAAATAAGAGGATTATTGTACCTATAATTGGCCCTCCCTAGGTCTTAGACTATAACACATTGAGATTTAAAAAAATAACACTGTGTTCGATAACATATTCAACATGAAACATTGACTTTAAACGAACCACATCATATTATTAAAATACTATTATTTAAATAAGAACATTACAACCTATCTATTAAATTGTAAGGGATAAATAGGATAAAATAATTTATGGAATTTATATAAAGTCACTACCCAATATAAATTTATTTATAAATGTTTAGGAAATAAGCACTCAATTTTTAACAAAAACATTTATTTCAAAAATGATTACTATTTCTTTTTGTGAGAAAATATTATAATTAATTTTTTACCATTTAGAAATGTTATTTTATAAAATTAAAATCATTTTTGAAATCATAATATTAATATTAACTTAGGGTAAAATTTTGGGATTTTTCATAAAATATTAATTTTTCAATGAACAATGAAAATATGTTTTTTTATAAAATTGTCATTTATTTTTAATAAATTAAGTCCCATTATTATTTTAATCAAATTTAAAATTAAAATAAATATTATTTGGTTATATTAAATTGAATTAATTATATTTAAATTATATTTATACTGAATTTTAGTATAATTTTATTCTTAGGCATAAAAAAAATTTAAAAAACTGTTTTAAATTGCATAATGTTTCTCCATTTTAATTAATTAAAATAACCTCTAATTAAGAGTTATTTAAATAAAATATATATTATATATATATTAATTTAAATTCATTTAATTATCATTACTTTTCATATAGTTATTATATGTTCATCTTATGCTTGAAAAATGCTTTTCTTGAAAAACTGTTTTTTCGACACATCTATAGGTTTAATTTTAAATTAAAATTTTCCAATTATGTGAGTTGAATTTGGAAAAATGGATTAAATATTTGGAATCAGTATAATTTATATTATATAATAAGTTCATCTTAATTTTTTTCTATATTTAATAGTAAAAATAATAAAAATTAATTACCGAGGTTAAGGTAAACACAAGTTTACTGGGGGTTAAACTAGAAAGATAAGGGTTAAAAATGAACCAAAACTTGTATAATTAATATTTTATGATCATATTTAGACCTTATATATTATAAGGTTAAAAATGATCAATTTTTAAGCCTTATGGCATGTAAAAAATGTGGTTTCAATTCTTTCTTTACAAAAATTACAATTGTGTCATATCCCCTACTTATAAAAGGATACCCTCTCTCCTCTGATTTTCAAACTTCCAAAACACATTTTTTCATCCAGTAAATATCAAAATAACTTTATTAATTCCATAAATTCATATAATAATCATTTATTTGATCATAAATTCAACATGGTAAGGCTTTTGGTGCAAACATAAAGAAGTTGTCTGAAGAAGATGTATCATCCTTAACCGAGTGATTTATTTTATTTCTTCTTCCATGTATTTAAATTATTATTAAAACATGATGATATAATAAATTAATTTTATTAAATATTATTAATTGTTTTTATGTTAAGTTAATGGCTAAAACTATCCCCTCCTCTCTCAAATGGGAAATGAAATCGTTGATCGTGTGTACGGCGGACTACCGCCTTACGAACCGACATAATTCATTTTCCATCACCACCTATCATGAATGGATATAATAGTGTATTTAATATATATATATATATATATTTATATATTTATAATATAATTATACTTATGTAATTATAATATCACATATAACTTCTTACTTATCATTCCATAGAGAATGCGATGACGTCACTGGTGTGTACGGCGGACTACCGCTTTGCAAAGCGATGTGATTCGTTTTTCACTTACGATTTACATGGAAGGTAATAAATATTAATTTTATATTTATATATTATATTAATTAAATATTAATAATTATGTAAAATAAATATTTCATATAATTTCTTACCTTACCATCCATTGAATAAATGATATTGTTGTTTGTGTGTGCGATGGACTACCACCTCGCGAAGTGATGTGATTTGTTTTTATTACCACATCACATGGATGGTATGTGCAAGTGAATTTAAATAAATAATATGATGTTTATGATGTAATTATAATCCTATAAATATAAAATAATTACCTTATTTCCATTATGATCTTTGAAAAATGGAAACATTACTCATGCGTACGTAGGACCTACCATCTCCATGATTGTAACATAGTTAGTTTTTCATAATCATATTTTATGGTTGGTTTAAAAATTATAATTTATTTATAAAAATGATAATTATTTCATGATTAAAATTATGTAAATTATTATATAATAATATTTTTTACCTTAGTCAACTTACCAAAGTGATTTTGGACATATGAGCTGTTTATCCTTAAAACATCCGACGTGAAATTAATTGGTTAAGTAATTGAATATGACATGGTAAAAAATAAAATAAATGGAATAATAAACTTGAAAAGGGTTCATAATCAATTAAATAATTAACATAATTTTATTATTCAGGAAAATAAAGAACACAAGTGACAAATCGGGCTTGAGGTAAGGGATCTCTCTAAACCACCCTTTCCTTCGGTTTATGATCTTCCTCTCTCTAAATCACTTTATATATATCTTCAATGTTACGGAGTGATTATAAATTATGTATATATACCTCTCACATATATACCTAGATTATTATCCCTTCCTTTTATGGGTTAATATATGCCTTATGACCATTTCTCAAATGCCTTCATTATGAAATTTCCTTAGATTATGATATGAAGCAAGATTATGGAACCCATTTTATTTCCATGGGTAAATATTATGCTATGAATTATGATTTATTCCTTTATGTGGTACACATAAATCATGAACATGTTATTATGGGTGTGCCCAGTTATCACTCTAATTCATTGGGTAAAGCTTTAATCTCATGAGATGTCATGTATGAGATTAGGGAGTAAACCTAATCCATTATGGGGCTTTGTCCACCATGTGATACTATTTAGAAAATTAACCTTGACTCATGTTTATGTCATGTTATATTTTGTTTTCACATTTTACATATTTACATAATCTTATGATATCATGTTCTTTTTGTTATGCTTCCATGTGATTACTCATGTGCCTCCTCTTTTATGATATCATGTTATACCTTTGACTCTCATGTTATGTTTTCTTATCATGTGTATTTACTTACTGGTATATTTAGATCACCCATTTTTTCTATGTATTACCCAATTTATCCCATGTGGTTTTAGGATCTCAAGGGTATTTATGATCTAATTATGGAGAATTAAATAAAAAAATGTTTTATTTTAGTCTCACTTTGATGTATTAAGAACCTAATCTTCCAAATGCACCAAGAATCATGATCTTTGGGTTGTAATTAATGGATGTTTATGTTAAAAATCATATAATAATATGTATAAATGGCTTGGTTTTTTGTATAGAAAATCTTTTTTTTGTTTTTTTATTGTGTTTTTTTTATTTTTTTCTCTCTATTTTTTATTTTCTTTTATAATTTACTAGTTTGAACCTATCATACTGCAACCCATACACAAGGCACATTAGCCTAAGGTGGTAAGGGGAAAGTGAATAGGGTGTTTAGGAACATATTGAAGGGTAACTCTTAGGAGGAGTCAATAATTAAGGGTGATTGGGTGTATCCTAGAGGGTCATGCTTAGGGAAGTTTACCGTGTAGAAAAAGGGTCATGTACAAAGTACTTGCACGATAAGGGTGTGTGCGTGGTGCTTGGGCGTATAGGCTTTGGGTGCATGGAGGGATCACATGGGGACAAGAAATTTGGGTTCTTAATATAAGAATGAGTGACCATATTGTGCTAGAGGTATGTTTTATAGGTAGGAAAATACCGAAGTAGTCTAAGGCGCGTATCATGGGGTGAAAATCACAGTGTGATTCATGGTTGCCGATAGGGTTTCATGTGGATTGAACTCAAATCACGATATGATTAACATGGTGTCATTATAAGATAATGAAGGTTTGAACAACTTTTTTTTATGAATTTAGGATGTGATTCAGATGACTAAGTGTAGGGTAGCATGTCATGACTAGTAGCAGCATGAGTAAGGGGGCAGTGTGCCAGAACTAGTAGTGGTGAGAGAAAAGGGGAAAATAACATCATCAAATTCTAAAAAGGATGAAATTGTAGGGTTTATGGACTGAGAATGAGTACAATAAAATGAATATGAATGAGTAATGACCTCATATGATACCAAATGATGTAACATAGTATGATAAAACAAGTCCTTACATGAGGAACTCAGGAGGAACACACATAAACAAGAGAAATATCCCTAAACAAATTTATTAATATGAAAATAACTTATTATAATGGACTAATGATACCCTATTTATAAAACTAAACCCTAAAATAAAATAAAAATACTAATATACCCTTAAAATACCCTAAACTATAAGATAAAAATGGTGATGAAACAAAATAATTTAAAATAGGCCCATGTGGGATGTTGGGCTAGCACGTGATGGTATCCATGGAACTATATCAACACATCTATAGGGATAAATCTGTATATCAAGGTACTAGAGGAAATAAAAATATCCCAAGACTTAGTTATATATATGGTCCTCCTAATCCCCAAAATTATAGGTAGTAGGAGAGATAATAACCTAGAGCATGAATATCCACCTCGATCCTAGAGTTGTGGGAGATTAGAAGTGTTTCCACTCATGTGAATTACCCTCCATAACATTTTTCATATGATGGATATTGATAGAATTAACCATCCCCACCTACCCTATATTAGAGATGCTAGGGGAATTAATCATCTTCACCTATCTACTATAAATATTTTATCTATTTGAACCTTGATCTGTGTGTGAGTAGAAGTAAGTGAATGTATAATCCATCACATGTCTCTACCAAGATCAGTGGGTGAGAAAGGTAATTCAACTATTATTCCACTCTATCCTTAGTCAGTGGGTGATTTTAAGGGATATCAACACATCATTCCTCGTAATTTATATCCATTCATCATAATTTATGCCATATATTAAGGAAATGAGTACACACAACAATTAGCTCAATCATAATCAGGGAATCCCCCTACCAGTCTTGTAATATTTCATATATAACAATATAGTTACTTATTTTGGGTTTCAAAGGATCTAAATATAATCATTAAACATAGTAGAATAAATATAAGAAACCAAAATCTAGGAACAACATGATAGATAAATGAAATCATACAAACTATAAAATAAATAAACTATGTACCTTTCACCAAAGATAGACACTGCAATTTTCTTCATCCAATGTGCTTGGTGAAGATCATATAAGAGGTAGCTAAAAGACATCCCTCCTCCAAAGGTATTAACATACTATGCTGAATCATTTTATTCTTGATTGGTATACTCTTATCACCCTCGACATGCTAGTGACTCATGAAGGAAAAGGAAGAATAGGAAAATTGCTATGAGATCAAGGGAGTTTTATCCAGTTACGTACAAGAGTTTTTCTCACACCCATCAAATGGGTATTGTCTCTTTATAAAGATTCCCTAAGGACACTTCTCAAGTAAACATGCATTAACACTTGTTATAAGTAAATGCATGCACATACATTGAATGGAATGTCTATCTATTCCAATCCCATGTATTTTATCTTATAAAATGGTTTATTTATGATAGTCAAATTAGGAATATTCAAATGATTATTATTATCATTAGGTAGTAGCATATTATAACTTATAATATGATTTAAAATATTCATTTTAAAAGGAAAATAATATTCCTTTTGTTTATACATGTCATACCTTATGGGTTGCACCAATCATATAATATGATATGGAAAAAAACTCATCATATGAGTTAAAGGTTTTAGTAAATATCTACTTCAATCTTCCACTTGCACTAAAGCCTCATATAATTTGTGTTTTTCACCTTATAATACATCACATACAATAACTTGTGAAACCATATCCAAAAATCCTTTTGGATGCCTTTTGGAAAACTTTTTTAAATTTATCATTAACTCTAATGTGTGTCATGTTATATGTAATAACTTATGAATACCCATCCAAAATTCTTTTAGATTAACTTGAAAAAACTTTTAGATAATCTCTCTGAGTCAAAATTGATCCCCATTTAGTCAATGAAAAATTTTGACCCTACGAGCCTTTCTAGACTTGAAAACATATATGAATCACTAGACCCAAAAATATGTGCAATGAACAGCCACTATAAAATCATTATTTCCACTCAAGCTATAAAGGTATTTGGCACGATATCCATAAAACACATGTATATCCATACCAATGTCCACCAGCTTTATCATATGAAAGAATGAATTATCATATGATCCCTTTGTTCAATTCATCAAGAGACCATGTGACATGCAATAATCAATCCCATATATCCTACTCAAATGTTCTCAATTCTTCAAGTATAGACTAATCAAATCGATGAATATATCACATGTCATTCACCTTTATGGATGAGTACATAACATGACCCTCACTCAAATTGTAACACCACAAAAAATATAAAAGAATAAAATTTTATTGGATAGAATATGTTACATGAAATACTGAGTTATCTTGCATTAAATTCAAAAATTAGTGTCTCCAATAGCTTTCATTACATGAAAGACCCAATTTTATTGAACAATAATATACCATTAATATTATTATTTAATATGATAATTATCACTTAGCCATTGGAATGTAGGGTATGAATAGGATTAACTAAATTATAAAAAAAATATTACACATGTTTATTAGTTATCTATTGATTAGAAATAAAATAATAATATTTTAAAAGAAAAAGAAATGTTTTCTGAAAAAACATTAATTTTTCTAAAAGACGGTTTAATCGTGCATGGAGCACATAATTTAAAATTAAATTTTAAAAATTTTATAAAATTTATATGAAAAAAATAAACTTCATTTTTGAAATTTGAGTATCAAAATTATCTTAGGATTAAATTTTGGTATTTTTCTAAGAAGTTTTTATTTTTTGATGAATAGTCAAAACTACTAAATTTTAATTGAAAACCGCCTTTCTATTTAAATAATTTATAAAGTTAAATTATATTTTGAATTTGTTTTAAAGAAAAAAATAGTTAAATTATAAATCTATTAATCTAATTTAGGCCATTGGAAACATTTTTATTTTTAATTTTGATATAAAAACTTTGTAAATTTTTGAACATTTTCACTTTAAAAACCTGTTTTCTCGTCACGTTTGCGGGATTAATTTTAAATTAAATTATGCCACTTATGTGAGTATAATTTGAAAAAATTAATTATATATTTTAAATCACAATAATTTATATTATATAATAAGGTAAACTAAATTTTTGACCATAATTATTAGTGAAAACAATTAAAATTAATTATAGCGATTAAGGTAAAAAACGAGTTTACTTAGTGGTTAAACTTAGAATATGAGGTATAAGAATGACCAAAAACTTGTCCAAAACCCATTGACTGAACATATTTCAACCCTTGTGACTTTTGGATCTATTTTTATAAGTTTTAGGGAAGCTTTTTTAGGAAATTGACCTATATAATAAGTTAAGTAAAGAAAATGACAAAAACGAAACCTTCTTTGCTTTTAATATCTATAAAGTTTTGAGATAGGAAAAAAACCACAATGGTTCAATTATACATATTATTTTAAAAAATAAAATGATTTTTTATCATCATAATAATTTATCTTTAATTTTTAGAGAGGAATTAGTTACTTAAAATGATTAAGAAATGCCAATACGTAATTATTTAGTTAATAATTAACTAAAATAAATGATACTAAAAATATTAAAAGTGAGGTAAATTGAATGAATTATTATCTTAAATTAATTTTTTAGATGAATATATCATGTTACACAGGTTTGAAATTAATATATTAAAATTATATCATTGAATTTATATTTTAAATTAAAATTAAATAAATAATGTCAAAATTGACATTAATGTTATTTTATAATAAATGATATTTTATTAAATGATTTAAAATTAATTAAAATCCTATATTATTTCAAGTGATTTTTAATTTTTAACAACTATAAAATATGTTCCATTAATGTACTAATTTATCTTTTATAATGAACATGTTGACCCCTAAATAGTAAAAACTTTGTTAGCACAGTTAGGGTTAAAGTAGTGTTTTTACGCGTTACATGCGCTTCTGTTAAAATAAATTTCCAACACACATGAAATTTTTTATTTTATAAATTGGATATAATATTTATAATTAGTGGATATAAATTTTCTAATAATTTTCACTTTAATTTAGTCTTAAATGATAAATTACCTAGGTTAGAAAAATAGTTATCGTGGTAAAAACACAAAGGGTAAAATTGAGTATACTTAAAAACTAAGGAACAAAATAATAAAAATACTTATATTTTTGTGTTTTAGAGGTTTTTATGGACTATATAAAACCTAATATCCATTATTATTCAATTTTATATCCACATGAGGTAAGAGATACCTCCTAATAATGAATACTTCTGAGTATTCACAAGAATTCCACTCCTTGTAATGGCTCGGACCCTCCTGGTCCATTACTTTGAAAAATTCTAGTGTTTTAGGTGTCCTAGACACCATTGGTGAGTCAAAAGGGAACCAGTTTCGGTGTAATGGTGTCACTGTGGTGTCACCTATCAGTTCCATTGATCGGTGCTGCACCCAAACGGCGCCACCATGGGGTATCAGGGTTCTTTCCCCAGTTTTCATGCAACGCCTCTTTTAAGTCTTCATACCCTTTTAAAGTGGTTTAAGTCCATTTTTAAGGCCCATAAAATATGTTTTAAACCCCCAAGAGTCATTTGACCCTTGATTTTCCAAAACGTGTAGCATTTTCCTCAGTGTCAAACCCTTTCTCATGTTTTCCAGTTTTAACCCTATTACGTGTTCTTTTCCTCTATTTAAAGGAAATATATTAAATCATAGCTATTATATCCACTATCTATGATGAGAATTATTAAATCTCAATTAATACTAACATGTGAAACCACCCAGCCGCGTGGTCGATCCACGATCCGACTTTTAATTACTTCGAAATCATCTCCCTAATTTTAGGATCTTGCATCTTCTTAAGCCGAGACCCTCTCTTCCTTTTACTTTTCATTTATTTTAGTGCACATTAAGACTTATTTCCAAGACAAATCATGTTCACGTGATGGAGCCATTCCTGCTCAGCCTTGGAGCCCTTAGAGTTCTTCCTCTATAAGTCGTTCATCCTCAGTTCTTGGAACGAGGAGAAAACTTTGATTCTTGATCATCCAGGAAGGGGTTTTTCCTTAATCTATATTTATTTTGTATCATGTGGGGTGGGTATGAAAATGATCCTTCAGGATATAGATGAAACTAAATTTAATGAAGATAGTAAACAAACTGTTAAAAAATGAAGGGGTGGAAAAGCTGATGATGTTGTTGTGTTATACCTTTGTTTTTATATTATGAATTGTATGGTCTTATGTTTATTGAAAATCATGTCCATTTGTTGTTATTTCTTATGAACTAATGAAGCTCTATTTTTTCTAGATAATCTTGTGATTTAATAACCGTAGCATTGAAACTGGTTAATCACATAAACTTGGTTGATTAAATGGATGCCTAATGAATAAGAACCCTTGTGTGATCACCCTAGTTAACCAAAAAGAAATGAAGAATTTAATGAATGGTGTTGTCTAAATCTGAAAACTTCTTTACCCCATTCTGGTGATATGTGTGGTTGCCCTATTTGATTCCTTATGGGGTGACGTAGAGGAGAATGTAACCTATGGTTGAGGGGTTGTTGGTTTGAGAATCCGAGGCCATGTGGAGATGGTATGTTGGGGCTTGTTTTGGTTCCAGTACTTTGAGGGATCTCACATATCTCTTTTGATGTTGTTACTTTACAAGAGAATCGAGTGTGAATGCTTAAAATCTTGCTTATCTGTTTTTCCTTCAATTTTTGTTTTGGATTTGGTTATGCCTATTAGTTTCCCAGTAGTTTTGGAATGTTTTAAATGGAATCACTTGAACATGATAACGAGAAAGGGTATAATGGGGGATTTTTTTATAGAAATGGGTTGTGCTCCAGTTGTGGCTGTTGTGTAATTATGCATGTAGGGATAGCAGCAAGAGTGGTTGTGTATGGGATGGTTGTCTATTTCAAAACCCTTAGGTCGGGATGAGTGCTTGATTACCTATATGTATAATATTTAGTTCTTGTATTTCTTATACACACCCCACCCATGTTGATAACTTCTTGCCAAACACCCTCATTTCATGGGGGAGGGTGTTTTTTCCATCATTCCTATGAGTGTCTGGTTATTAACTCCTTTTATGATCCCTCTACTAGATATCCCAAGACTATTCGGGTAGGTTGTGATTACCTAAGGTTCATTATGACCCAACACTCTTCAGGCAGGGTGTGTTATGGTGGTTGGCATAGGTGTGTGTGGGCAGGTTTTTTACCCAAGTGTCTTTGGGATGAGGCCTATGTGTTTTCAGGGATGGTGGTGGTTTTTGTGGCTCAACTGTTTACGGGTGTGGTTATGTGTGGTTGTGGTGGCCCGGGTGTATGAGGGCAGGATACGTGGTTGTGGTGGCCCACAAGGTTATTGTTGGGGCAACATTAGGATTGCAGTGGAACCTGTGGGGGAGGTCTGACGTGTAGGATGTCCTAAATAACCAGTGGGAAAGTGGTGTGGGGTACCCAAATATCGATGTGTTATTACTATTAATTTACTTAATTTACATTATTTTGGGAGTGTTCCTTGGTGAGGTTGGGTGGATAGTTTCCTTACTATATTTTTTGGTTATCTATTTCCTCACGGGGCATTGGAATGCCTCCCCAATTGTTCACGAGATCTTTTGGTTTTCCCTAATAAGTATACCTATATACTCACCCTACATATATAAAACTACTTTAAGGTTTCCAAGAGGAATTTGAGGACTGTTCAAGATCTTACTAGCTTAGGATTCAGAAGTTTTTCTTGCTTCTTTTCTTTCTTTTGGTACTTTTCATCAGGGTTTTTCTTGTACTTTTATCAGTTTATTTTGAACATGCATGTGGGAATGGTTTTTTGATTTACTTTTACTTTCAGTTTTTGGAGTTGTTTAGGTTTTACCATCTTATCTCCCGATCTTGTTCTATAAAAAGGGTAATTCCTTCTATATTACATGAGATTATATACCCTTGGTGCTAGTCTCCACTCTGGGGCCTATTAAAGGAGGGACTTGGGGGTCATTATCTCTCCTTCAACTTGAAGAAGGAAGGTTCTAGAAGTTTGTTGTCCCTTCACTTATCTTGGTAAAGGCGGGTCATGACAGAATGCTATCATAGGGAGGTTAAGAGATAGGATGGAGTTCGGGGTTAGGAATAGTGAGGATTGTATGGGATGGTAGGGAAATAGTGTTAGGAAATCTTGTTGCATGAAATAGGTCAGGAAAGACCGGATAGGGCATGGGATTTTAGGGCCCCCCTGATCCGATGTAAGGACTCTGGACCTGCCGAACGGCCAAGTGAGGCTACACTGATTGCAGGGTAGAGACCCTAGGAAAAGGTACATTCGTCATAATGACTTGTTTTCATGTGTGTTTTCGGTGTTTTAGGAATGTAAAATTAATAAAAAGTTTAGACAAAATTTAAGAGAATTTTCCACACTACTCAGACTTAGGCATTCCTTGTTTACCTTGTAGATATGGAACCCAGACGATGTCCATGAGCAGTGAGGGTGATCGAGGACCAGAAGGATGATTTGGATGATCAACGGAGGGATGATCGAGAGGGTGAGTATGACCAGTGGCAGATGACGCTTTTTTCCTTTCAGCGACAGACCCTTGGGAAGTATGAGGGCAGCGTCTCGTACATGGAGACAGAGAACTGGCTCGAGGAGCTGGTGATATATTTCAACTTGATCCAGGATCCAGAAGATTATTAGGTTCCTCTGTACATGATCCATATGTGGGGAGAATCACGTCAGTGGTGGATGCTCTATATCTAGGAGAATAAGGAATCTAAGGTTTATGGACTAAATTTGAGAAGGAGTTACGGAAGGAATTCCTTTCTTCCATGATGAAGGACGAAAATAGGAAAAAGATGCTCTCCCTTTAGAAAGAGATTATGATTATAAGGGAGTTGGGGATCAATTTCAAGGACCTCATTTGTTTCACTCCATACCTCTTCCCAGACAAGGAGTTGCGGGAAAGGTGCTTAGTGGAGGCACTCCGACCTTACCTTCAGTATGTTGTTACTCCTTTCACTTCGCCGACGTAATTGGATGTTCAGAAGAAGGATGAGGTAGTAGAGAGGATGCACACACTGGGAGGTGTTCCGCGAGAGGGGATCCAGTTGGGTTCATCAAAGGGGAATGTTTCTAACAGTAGGACTCCAGCATCAGGGCCTTCTAGGTTTCGGCTAGCAATGAGCAGGACTCAGCAGTTCTAGTTCTGATCTCCCAGTCCTCGCCCTTTCTCCACGAGCCTAGAACCAAGATGATTTATTTGTGGCATCTGTGGACACCTTTGGAATCATTTCCCAGACTGAGTGTAGTATAATGGGGGTGGGAAGGTTGAGTTCCCACCTCAGTAGCACCAGTTTCCATCCAGACCTTTTCAGCAGCAGTAGTAGGGATAGTGAGCTCCCGCTCCACTAAGGGCGGACAGTGCTGGAGGAGGCCGACATCAGGACGCTCCTCAGGGACCTTTACTAGGGAATTTTCAGGGAGGAGGTTGATATTCGAGGGGCAGAGGAGATGGTCTTCGGCAGTTGCATGCCACAGAGGCAACAATTCCAGTAGGGCCAAAGGTTATTCGAGGTATGATCTTTTTGTTTAGTACTCTTGTATGTGACTAGTTTGATTCTAGATCTTTTCACTCCATTGTTTCACCTAGTCTAGCCCATGCCTTGGGTCTAGATGTATAGATAATTTTCATGCCCTTGGTGTTGCGCACTCTAGTTGGAGGTCAGACCAGCCTGTTTGATGTTTGTCGAGAATGCAGACTAATATTGGGGCCACATCAGTCCAGTGGGGATCTCCTTCCATTGTAAATTCAGCCATATGATGTCATCCTAGGCATCAGCTGGATATTTTCTATACATGCTATTATCAAATGATTCCATAGAAGGGTCGTGTTCTCAAATATGGGTGGCCAGCATGTGGCTTTCATTATAAAACAAGGTTTTTAGGAGGGTAGCTGGTGAGCGGAGCCCCTTCTTTCCTTACTAGCCGAGCTGTCAGTGGAGTTAGTAGACTCAGATATGGTGGAAGTTTTAGGGATTGTTAGTGAGTTCCTAGATTACTTATCTGAAGGGGTTGTGACTCTACCCCCTCGATGTGATGTTGAGTTTGGGATAGACCTATAACTCGATGCCTGTCCGATTTCAATGGCTCCCTATCGAATGGAAGCTTCTGAGTTACGGTAGTTTCAGATTCAGGTTGATGACCTAATAAAGAAGGGTTTTATCTGACCAAGAGCATCGCCATGGGGTTCTCCAGTCATGTTCACAAAGAAGGAAGACATTGGTCCCAGGATGTGCATAAGCTACCAAAGACTGAATCAGGTGATGGTCAAGAACTATTACCCCCTTTCGAGGATCGACGAATTTTTTGACCAGTTGAAGGGGGGAAGTTGGTTCTCTAAGATCAACCTATAGTCTGGATATCATCAGTTGAGGGTGAAGGATGGTAACATCCTAAATACTGATTTCAGCTGCAGGTATGGGAACTTTGAGTTTGTGGTCATGTCGTTTGGCATTACGAACGCACTAACTATGTTCATGTGGCTCATGAAATCTATTTTCCATGAGTATCTGGACTGGTTAATGGTTGTGTTCATCAAAGAAATCTTGATATAATCAAGATCAGAGGAAGATCATGCTGGACATCTGGGGACATTTTTAGAGGTCCTTCGACACCACTAGCTCTATGGGAAGTTATTCAAGTGAAAGTCCTGGACACTAGAGGTGCACATCCTTGGAAATGTGGTGCCCCAGTAGGGGATAGCAGTAGACCCATCAAAGTTCTAAGTGGTTTTTTCTTGGGCAGCACCCAAGAACGTAGTAGAGTTTCATAGTTTCTTGGGACTGGAAGGTTACCATTAAAGGTTTGTACCTAACTTCTCTCGAGTTATAGTACCTTTGATAGCCTTGACCAGAAAGGACTAGGATTTTGTGTGGAGTAAGTAGTGCCAGGAAGCTTTCAATTATCTGAAAGATAAGATGGTAATTTCCCCAGTGCTGAGGTTTCCAGATGAAGGGGTAACGTTTGAAGTGTTATGCGATGATTCCAGTCTAGGTTTGGGGTGTGTGATGATGCAGTATTAGGGATTGATATCTTATGAGTATAGGCAGTTATGTCCCTATGAATGTAACTATTCCACCCATGACCTGGATCTTGCAGCAGTTGTGTTTACGATGAAGTTGTGGCAACATTAAATCATCGATAAATACTTCATGGAATTCACAGATCACAAGAGATTAAGGTATGTCTTCTCCCAGCGAGACCTAAACTTGCGGCAGTGGAGGTGGTTGGAGTTTCTTTAGGACTACGACTTCGATATCTCCTACACCTCAAGAAAGGAGAATGTAGTTTCCGATTCCTTGATAATGAATTCACAAAAGGATATGGTTAGTGACTCATCATATGATTGGAAATCAATGGAGGAGTTGGTTACTTTACATCTGGGCCTAAGGGTGGAGGATGGTAGAGGTTGTCTATTTCAGATGATAGTGCATTCTTCCTTGGTACAGAAAGTGGAGGAGTCTTATTGGGGGGACTTAGAGGCTGAAGTGATGCATGATCATGTTATCCATGGTGATGCTCCGAAAGGATGGTTGGAGGATGGTCAGAATCAGATGATTTTCCATAGGAATTTGTTTATCCCAGAGACGATGCACGATAGAGTTCTCGGTGAGTTCCATAAATCACCCCTGGTGGTACACCCAGGAGTTTACAATATATACCAAGGCTTGAGGGGTCAGTTTTGGTGGCCTTGAGTGAAGCGGGTAGTGGATGAGTTTGTGGCAAAGTGCCTTGTGTGTCAGCAGGTGAAGGTCGAACACCGGGTTCCCGGCGGTCTGTTGCAGCCCTTAGAAATTCTTGAGTGGAAGTGGAATGAAGTATCAATGGATTTCATCACAATACTACCCAAGGATGAGGAATTCTATGATTCCATTTGGGTATCGGTGGACTGTTTGATGAAATCAGATCACTTCTTAGCGATTAAGGAGTCGAGCGTAGTGGATGCCTTGGCAAAGAAGTATGTGGGTGAAGTTTTGTGACTGCATGAAGTTCCTAGAACCATCATTTTGGATCAGGATACATGGTTTACTTCATTATTATGGAAGGGATTACAGCGTGGTTTTGGAACCCATCTTTTTCTTAGCACTGATTTCCACCCTTAGACGGATGGGCAGACAGAGAGAACCATCCAGACACTGGAGGAAATGCTAAAAGCATGTGTTCTAGACTTCAGAGGATCCTGGGTATGACACTTAACTCTGGTATAGTTTTCCTACAACAATATATATCACTTTACCATTGGTATGACACCATTTTAATCCTTGTATGGAAGACAGTGTCGATCACCCGTGTGGTGAACAGAGGTTGGGGAGGAAAGTGTTCTTAGCCCAGAGGTAGTGCAAAGCACGATGGAGAAGGTTCAAATTGTGCATGAGAGGATGAAGGAAGCTCAGGACTGACAGAAGTCGTATACTGATTATAGGAGGATACCCTTATATTTTTAGGTTAGGGACCACAATTTCTTGAAGGTCTCCCCTCGATGTGGACAGTAGAGGTTTGACAGGGGGAGTAAGATTTCTCACAGGTTCATCAGACCCTTCAAGGTGTTGGGACGAGTTGGAAAGGTGGCATATTAGCTAGCATTACCACTGCCGTTGGAGAGGATCCACAACGTCTTCCATGTATCTCATCTCCGTCGGTATCTACATGATGACTACCACCTCCTTGACTGGGGAGATTTGGATATCGAGGACGATGTGACGTTCATGGAGTGACTAGTGAGAATCGAGGATCATAAGGATAAGGTGCTTCATGGATAGACCATTCCCCTAGTTCGTGTGTTGTGGAGTCATGGTGGCCTCAAGGAGAGTACCTGAGAACAGGAGGCACAGATGCATGCCCAATACCCAGAGTTGTTCTGAGTTTTGATCTTGTGTTTGCTTTGTGTTTGTTGTGATGTAATGCTTGACCTTGTTTGTTATAATATGGGCTATTTACCTTGTTCTTTGAATGTGTGTGAAAAGTACTGACTATAGGGAGGGGAGAACCTAATCCCTAATCAAGACACATTAAATTGGATGCGATTAAACTCGTGCGGGCGAGTCAGTGCTGCCCAAAGCGAATAGTATCTTGAAATGGGAAAAGGAACTCCCTAATATATAAGTTTGGATGGTGTGACTTTCATATGTTTTCATGGGTTCTTGGGGGAGAAGATTGGTAGTGTTTCTGTAGTTTTTCAGGAGATAGATGTGAGAGAAATGCTCCCGGATGTTGATATTTGTTCTAAATTTCAAACAAATCTAGGGTGGTTTGTCCCTAAAAGGTATCTTATGAGGTGGTTGTTCAGACCCCTCTCTTTTCTTTAGGTTTACTCTTGGATTATTAAGGGTGAGAATAGTTTGATAGGTATCTGATGTAATGGCCTGGACCCTCCTAGTCCATTACTTTTACAAATTATAGTGTTTCAGGTGTCCTGGACACCATCGGTGAGTCAGAAGGGCATCAGTGTCTGTGGCAGGGTGGCACTGTGGTGTCACCTATCAGTGCCATAGATTGGCCTCACCGATCGATGCCGCACCCAAATAGTGCCACTGTGGGGTGTCAGGGTTCTTTCCCCAGTTTTCCCACAACACCTCTTTTAAGTCTTCTTACCATTTTAAAGTGGTTTAAGGTCATTTTTAAGGCCCATAAAATATTTTTTAAACCCCAAGAGTCGGGCGACCCTTGAGTTACCAAAACAAATGGCATTTTCCTTAGTGTCACACCATTTCCCATGTTTTCTAGTTTCACCCTTGTTACGTGTTATTTTCCTCCGTTTAAAGGAAATATATTAACTCATAGCTATTATTTCCACTATCTCCAAGGAAAATTATTAAATCTCAATTAATTCCAACATGTAAAACTACCCAGCCATGTGGTCGAGCCACGATCCAAATTTTAATTACTTCTAAATTATCTCCCTAATTTTAGGATTTGACCTCTTCTTAAGTTGAGATCCTCTCTTCCTTTTCCTTTCCATTTATCTTAGTGCACCTCGAGACTTCCTCCCGAGACAAATCATGTGCCTGTGCTGGAGCCCTTCCCACTCATCCCTAGAGTCTTTGGAGTTCTTCCTCTATAAGTAGCGCATCCCCAATTCTTAGTGCAAGGATAAAACTTCGATCCTTAATCATCTAGGTAGGGTTTTTTCCTTCGTATATCTTTGTTGTGTATCATGTGGATGGGTATGATGATGATCCTTGAGGATGTAGATGAAACCAACTTTAATGAAGATATTAAATAGACTGTTAAAGAATTAATGGGTGGGAAAGTTGATGATGTTGTTGTGTTATACCTTTGTTTTTATGTTGTGAATTGTATGGGATTATGTCCACTAAAAATCGTGGACATTGGTGGTCCTTTCTTACACACTAATGAAGCTCTATTTTTATGGATAATCCTATGATTGAATGATCATAGCATTGAAACTGGTTAATCATGTAAACTTGGTTGATTAAATGTATTCTCAATGAATAAGAACCCTTGTGTGATCACTCTAGTTAACTAAATGAAAAGAATGAACTTAATGAATGGTTTTGGATAAATCTGAAAACTTCTTTGCTCTCTTCTGGTGATATGTGTGGTTGCTCTGTTTGATGCCTTGTGGGGTGATGTAGAGGGGAATGGAACCTATGGTTGAGGGGTTATTGGTTTGTGAATCTGAGGCCATGTGGATCTGGTATGTTGGGGATTTTTTTGGTTCTAGTACTTCAAGGGATCTCATAGATCTCTTTTGATGTTGTTTCTTTATAATAGAATCAGGTGTGAATGTTGAAAAGCTTGCTTGGCCATTTTTCCTTCAGTTTTTGTTTTTTCTTGTGTTTATGCCTATTAGTTGCCCAATAGTGGATGAATGTTTTAAATGGAATCACTTGAACATGATAACAAGAAAAGGTACAATGGGGGAATTGTTTTCCAGAAATGGGTTGTGCTCTAGTTGTGGCTGTTGTGTAATTGTGTATGTAGGGATAGAAACAAGAGTGGTTGTGTACGGGATGATTTTCTATTTCAGAACCCTTATGTTGGTATGAGTGCTTGATTATGTATATGTATAATATTTAGTTATTGTTTTTCTTATATGCACCCCACCCATGGTTATCGCTTCATTCTGAACACCCCCATTTCATGGGGGAGGGTGTTTTTCCCAATATTCTTATGAGTGGCTGGCTATTAGCTCCTTTTTTTCTCCCTCTCCTAGGTATCCCAAGACTATTAAGGCAGGTTTTGATGGACTAAGGTTCATTATGACCCAAGACTCTTCAGGCAGGGTGTGTTGTGGCAGTTGGCCTAGGTGTGTGTGGGCAGGTTTGTTTCCCAAGTGTCTTTGGGATGAGGCCCAGGTGTTTTCGAGTGTGGTGGTAGTTATTGTGGCCCAGGTGTCTACGGGTGGGATTTGTGGTTATGGTGGCCCACAAGGTAGTTTTTGGGGTAGCAATGGGACTGTAGTGGAACCTGTGGGGGAGGTATGATGCGTAGGATGTTCTAAATAACCACTGGGAAAGTAGTGAGGGGTACCCAAATATCGATGTGTTATTACTATTACTTTACCTAACTTTCATTATTTGGAGAGTGTGCCTTTGTGAGGTTTGGTGGATAGTTTACTTAATGGGTGTTTTGGTTATCTATTTCCTCGCAAGACATTAGAATTCCTCCCCACTTGTGCATGATGGATTTCAGTTTTCCCTACTGAGTATACCTGTATACTCACCCTATGTATATAAAACTACTTTTAGGTTTCCAGAAAGACTTTGAGGACCGTATTAGACCTTACTAGCTCGGGATTTGGTAGTTTTCATTACTGATTTTCTTTATTTTTGGTAATTTTCATCAGGGTTTTTATTTTACTTTGTATCATTTTATTTTGAACATGCATATAGGAAGGAATTTTTTGCTTTAATTTTACTTTCAGTTTTTGTAATTGTTTGGGATTTACCATCTTATCTCCTGATCTTGTTCTCTAAAAAGGGTAATTACTTCCATATTACATGAGATTCTATACCCTTGGTGCTAAACTCCACTCCTAGGCCTATTGAAGGTGGGACTTGGGGGTCATTATCTCTCTTTCAACTTGAAGAAGGAAGGGTCTAGTTGTAGAGACCCTAAGCTTGACGTACATGGACATTACATTACTTTTGTGGAATACTTATTACATAACAAAAAACACACATACAAGGACCGTAATAGTTTAGTGTCTTTGGAAACTCAGAACGTAATCTTCTAATCATGGTGAAAGATTTTCAACATCTCCCATAAAGATCTTCCCTTTTTTCTTCTTACCTAAAACCTTTCTTTATATCCCGAGGAAAAGAAAACATAAAAGGGTGATCTCAAATGCTCAGTAAGGTTAAACAAAAGAAATATCAATCACATCATATTCATAAGAACATAACAATTTGAAATCTTACCCTGCAAAAGAGATCATAATTTCATAACATGGGATAAATCATGGTAGTGAAATTTAATCCCAATAATCATAAAATAAAACATGACACTTTGTGGCATGCACACATAATCATAGAGAATCATTTCTTATTAGTCAAGACTCATTTCCAAGACTATCTTAGTGGACAAAGTCCATTTCTGAACCGAGTTCACTCCTCGTTTTAGTCCTATTTTACTGAACCGGTTTAACCTGCCGTTCCAGCCATGTCTATCTCATGAGATATAAAATCTTTACCCAATGCATTGGAGGGAGATATAGGTCCCACCCATCTCATAATGAAACCATTCTTATGTGTGCCACAAAATCGTAAATCATACATCATTGCATAACCCATGTAATAAAAATGGGAATCTTAAACATCATGACATAATAAAACAATTCATATAAGATAAAGGAATTCATAAAAATATTTCCATCACAACATAATCAAATCCATGTAATAATAGGGATAGAAATAGAACCCTATATTATCTTATATGGGAAATAATTTTGATAAAACTCTTGAACTCCATTCTTGAGGAAAATATCCTTTCTACTTCAAAAACATTTCCCTTTCTTAACATGTCATACAATTTTAAACTAAAAGAATTTGATTAAAAATAAACTTGAAAACTTGTAAAGTAAGCTTCTTGGAAATAATGTTTTAAAAATCCATTCATGTCGTATAAGTTAAAAAAACATTCTTCTCGTACTTTTGTCGGAAAAGTCAAAAAGTACCTCGTACGAAAAACGACAAAAGATTCCTTTCATATCTTTTACTAAAACTCACCAAAGGGTAAAAATGAATTTAAAAAAAAATTAGGTGGATGGAAATAATATTACATATTGAGGAAACATGGATGTGGATGATAAAATACACACCATTAAATACCAAAGTATAAACAATCTCGGATAAAAATGAGATTGTGATATTTTCCCTTACCTTAGGTCTGATTTGCTTCGTAAGTGTCCGAACCTCCTGTATAATGATTTAAATAATGTAATTGACTTATTCCAGAATCATAATCATTGTTATGATATCATATATGGTTCACTTATGACTTTATATTACCTGTTCTTTTGTAAATTCCATGTTAAAGAGCGTTTTGGGTAAAATTGTTTCATTTGTCGTCCGTGTTTTGACTTGTAATTATTCATATGATTACTTAGATCATGATTAATTAATTCCAGAATATAAAACATGATTTATATATAATATATATTCATAATATACATATATATAATAAATCAGTAAATGGAAAGAAATACACCGTTCATGGAGACGGTAGGCCGTACATACGCATGAACGTTGTTTTCGTTTCCTTATTGAGTTGAATGGAATTAAGTAGATGACATACATATATATACACATAAATATAGTATCATTATTATTTCATATATTTCATGATTACTTATTATATATACTTTATAATCATTCATGAATGGTTAAAGTGGAGAATGAATCTCATCGCGTCGTGGAGACAGTAGTCCGTACGTACGCACGAGCGATGATATCATTCTCATGATCGTGGGACTATATTGGAGTGTATGTATACTATTTCAGAATCAATATCACTTTAAAATAATCATATATAGTTATTATTTACACCATTATACCCATCCAAGTAAGGTGGTGGTGGAAAATAGATTTCACCACGGCGTGGAGACGGTATTCCGTACGTACGCAGGCGCGGTGATTTCATTTTCCGTAGGATGGATAGATGGTGAAATAGGGTTGTTTCATACTTATAATAACATATCAGTATATTAGTGATACTGATGTTATTACTTCATAATGAAACAACCTAAGAAGAAGAAGTGGAAGAAGAAATAAAGTTGAAAGAATCGGTAACGGACATTACCTCTTCTTTGAAGCGCCTCTTTGAGATCTCCTTTTAGGGCACTAAAATTGGTCTTTGAGGAAGACAAGAACCTCTAGTATGTTGCTAGGGAAGTGGATAAGATAATTTTTCAGGGGTTGGCCGAGCTTGAAGGCTCAAAGTGGTGTGAGGAATAGAGGGAGTGGGTGCCCTTCTATAAGGGAGGAGGGAGGCACCTTTGGAATAACTAAAAATATTATTTTATTATAAAGCCAAATTCAGTTTTAAATAGCTCCAAATTAATTTATTTAGAATCTAAGGTTGGTATGGGTCGAAATCCTCTCATCCAATAGAATTTAGACAAGTTTAGGTTCCTATTTTAACCTTATAATTTATATTTAACTTTAAGTTAGATAATTTTACTTTTACCGTGTCTTCTTGTTTTATTACACTATAAGGTTAATAAAATTATTATATCAAGCCAAACGAACCCCAAGTTATTTATTATTAATATATATAACCTTATCTAAGTAATTTGGCCGAACCTTAGATTTTTAGGAATAAAATAACAATTAATAATATAATATTTGTTTTAAAAACTATTTTATGTCAATTTTAACACTATTTAGTAATTGATTTTTGTGAAAAATATAACAGAATTATTAGTTCGAAAAAAGTTAATTAAATCAATACTATAATGTCATATTAACCTATAAAATTAGTGTAATACATAAAAAGTCTCAAATTAAATTTATTTAGGTATTTATAACATCAATTATGTCAATATTTCATTAATAAGATAATCATTGCATCGTCTTTGTATCATAAATAAATTAAATTATTTAATGTCTAAAAATTACAAATAAAATACCATTATGTAGGAAATCATTTTATCTTTCTAATGAGTATTTATAGTCGAATTTATCTTATGTGTAACCCTATATTAAAAATGATTTACTTATTAAACTTTGATTTTAACTATTTTAACCCTTCTTTAAATAAATTAATAATAAATGTCCTAATCTAATCCAAGTGGGCCTAAATGATCATATTTTATTCCTAAGGTTGTTTTTGGTCGAATTACACTTATCCAATAGAATTAGGACATGTGTTAGGGTAATAATAATATTATTTTTACCCTTAACTACCCTATTTACTTTTAACCGTGGTAAAAAAAGTAAAAAGTTACTATTCACCAAAAATTATTGTAACGCCCCGACCCCAGCTACCCAGAGTCGGTGCATTACTTCGTAACATTGGAATGATCACAAAAGATCAAGTCTCGAAAGACCGATTAGTTTAGTAGCCTTGGAAACACTAGATACATTCATAAATCTTACATTACAACATAAGGTGAAAAACTACAATAACAAAGTCTTCATAGTCCACACTCATATCCTCTTCTGACTATCCCTGCAGGTCATTCCTAAAATACTTCTTCACATCCTGGAAAATATTAAAACATTGAAAGGGGTGAGCTCAGATGCTCAGTAAGGATAACAATATTGCGGAAGCTTTCATAAATAAACATAAACATTTAAGGCAATGTATAACTAAAACAAAAGACTTTTAAACTTAAACATCAACATAATATGGAAAAAGTAAAATGAGATAATTCCATTTACTTCTTCACATGGATATTCTACTAATCGAATAATCCCATGCAATATCAATAACCACTTTCATAATGATGGAATGCATAATGTCATACTATCATAACCACGTAGCCAAGGCCACGTGCCAAGACCACAAATAAGATTTTGTCAAGGCCTCGTGCCAAGACACTAGTTTGTCTCATGAGACCTTCCGATGCATCGAGGAGCTGTAGCGGGCTCCACCCGTCACTTATTAAGTCCAATGCATTCCTCATATGAATAGTTTTAAACATATCATAAACCATAACATAATTGTATCACATAAAACATGCATAAAGGAAACATAACATTTCCACATTTCAATCACAAGATATCAATAAAACACGTTGATATAATAAAAACTCTTTAAAAACCATTTTCAATACCAAAATAAAAGAAAGTTAAAACTTTGTATTTATTTTTCATTAAAAAAATATGGCTTGTAGAGGAAGCCGAAACTCAAATAATGGTCACGGCGGCAGAGAAGTCATTGTCGCCGCATATGTACGGAAAGAAAAACATTCCCTTTTTGTCATTTATTAAAACGCTTCGTATAAAAAGATTCCTTTTGAATAAACTTAAAAGTCAAAGGGGTTTATACACCGTATAAAAGAAAGTGGTGTACAAAACCAAATATGCCTCAATGAAAGGATATTGAGACGAAGTCCTTAAAAAGATCATTTTTAAAATAAAATAGATCTATTATGTGTATTAACTATAGGTACACATAAAGAAAGTAAAAATACAAAATAGGACATAATAACATCATGACATAATTTGAAAGTAGGAGATTAACCCAAAGAATGGAAGTTGGGTTAAGAAGTTCCCTTACCTTGCGTCCTGTCCTGACTCGACCGTTCTTTAACCTCCTGAATAATAAACTAGAGTCAATTTCTATTTACTTAAGAAACTTTTTCATGTTAATTATTCCTTTTATATCCCTTATTACCATGTTATGAACATTATGTAATTATTTAAGTTTATAACGGTCATTTTTTCGATCTTAGGTACTTGAGTCAAAAATAAAATTCTTATAATTACAAGTTGTTCATGTGGTGATATATCCATTATATCCAGAATTATGTTCATGATGTAGATATCATATATATATCATATATATCCAGTATATACATGCATTTATAATATTACATAACATTTAGAGGTAAGAAATGAAATTCACCGTTCATGGAGACGGTAAGCCGTACGTACGCATGAATGATACTTTCATTTCTATTTCGTATTTAATGGAATGAAATCATAATTATATAAAGGTAAAATATAGTTCCAGTATAATATCATATATAATATCATTTACTTCATCCTTTATACATCCCACATATGGCATTAACGATTCACATCACTTTGAGGGGGCGGTAGTCCGCACTTCCTAAAATGAAATTATCGCATTTACCCATAATGGAAATCATAAAGTATGCCATAAATGAGAAATACAGAAGCATAAGTAAAACATAAACATATTATGTATCATATATAAATATAGTGACATCTTAATGGCCACCTTTTAAGGTGTTATATGAGTGTTGAACAATCATCATTTTGTGAGGCAGAAATTCGCCATCCACAGAAACCGTATGTTCTTTAACCATTAAATGTAGGTGTGTGTAATTTTAGCTCGAATACTTCTTATAAAAACATCCTAGTATATTGAGGATACTGTTTTTTTTACAAAAGAAATGAATAAAAAGAGTTTATGGGGTTGGAGAAGAAAAATAAAACAAAACAACATTAGAGAAGACATTACCTCAAAATCGGGTAACTCTTTCTAATTTGAGCCAAAGGCTTCCTTGGGAAGAGTTCTGCCCAAAGTGAGGCTTCTAGGAGTAAGAGGGGGAAGTTGGGAGAGTATTTGGGCAGAGGTTGGCCGAGCCAAATGGCTTGAAAGTGTGAATGAGGTGGTAGAGGTGGGGGCCTTTTATAAGAGGAGAGGAGGGGCACTCTTGGAAAGTAAGGAAATTTTACATTATTATACAATTCTTTTCGGATTCTAAAGGTCCCACACTTATATAATTCGTGGCTAAGGTGATAAGGGTTAAAAATCTACCCATCCAATAGTCTTTGGACAAGTGTAAGCCTTGGATTGTACATTATTTTTCATTTTATTAAAATCGTTAAATAATGAGGTCATCGCTGCAACATAATGATGTCATAAATAATTTAATTTATTTAATGTCTAAAAATTATAAAAAAAATACTATGATGTAGGAAATCTTTTTAGCTTTCCAATTAATATTTATAGTCAAAAATATGACTTTTATAATCCTATGTAAAAATTGTTTTAGTAAAACATTTCATGTTTGTGTCATTTTTTACTTTAACATTAAATAAAAGGTATTTATGTCATTTTCTAACTAAAGTGGCTCCATGGGGTCCCCAAGTTGACCTGTGGATTGTCTTGGTCAGCCATGAAACATTAAATGAGGGTAGGACATGTGTCAATCTCATCTCATATTATTAAAACATTATTTTTACCTTAAATTACACTAATTACCTCTAATCGCGATTAAGAACTTAAAAGTTACTATTCACCAAAAATTATTTTAATCTCATTGAACCACATTTTACTTCTTAATGACAATCATGTATGTCGGATTTTTTAAAATCAAAATACAGAAGTGGTAATATTTCATTTAAACGAAAAATTAGTTATTTAACTACCACTTAGTGGTTTCACTATTCATCAAAAATTGAAGTTTTTCAGAACAATGCCAAAATTTCACCCTAAGCTATAATTGATATTCCTAATTCAAAAATGATGTCTATTCTAAAAAATTCCAAACATATAAGTTTCATTAATTAATTTTATAATTAATTCCCGTCGTCACAACAAATAGCGTGTTTTTAAGAAACAATTTATATCAAAAGATTGGCAATTGTTTATGTCCAATTTCAATGTTAAATTAATTCTAATGACCACCATTGGATAAAATGGTAAAAATATATTCTAATTATACTTTAAAACCACTAAATAGTATAATTTATCACTATAATTTTTTTTTATTAAAAAAGTTTTTTTAAGTATTTTTCACTATTCATAAAAAATTAGAAGTTCTCAGAAAAATACCAAAAATTCAACATAGGATAATTTCGATATTCCGAATCCAAAAATGAAGTCCATTTTGAAATATAAAATTTCTATAATTTTAAAAGGTGGTTATTACTATTCATAACGGCTACTTTGATTAGTCGCGGTGTTTTAGAACTCGAAGTTGCGTACAATGCAAGCTATTGCATTATTGAATGAGAAGCGTATTGTGGAAGCTCGGGGTGTTACAATCTCCCCTCCTTCAATAAATTGAATCCTCGAAATTTGAAATTTTTCTTGGAAAATAAAAGTTTGAAAATAGAAAATACCTTTGTGGAAAACCCACATCGGAAATAAGATTAATAAAATGTAGCCTTAATAAGAGGGAAAGAGAAATGAAAAAGTCACCACCCAATTATGATCTCGATTAGGAAAACATTGGTGGCAATTAGAGACATATAATTGGAGGAAAAACGTAAATATTTGTAGGGTGTGATTGAGGTCATCAATCACAATCAACTGTCAAATTGAGGGCCTCAAAGCCTTCAATCTATGTTGATTTAAAATATCATCAGTTCAACAAGACATAAGGTATTAGGATAACACATTTTTTTGTTTTAATATCCATTTACTAAAGTTTAAGAATTAATTTATTCATTGAATAAGAGATAGGTATATATATATTTATGCTTGACAATTAGAGTTTCAACCTTCAACTCATCTTTCACTCAAAAAGATAATAGAACTAAAAAATATTATACTTATCCTAATTGTATAAGGTTCCAAATGTTAACACATACCATTTAGATTAGTAAAATTATTTTGTAATAACCAGGTACTTCCTGTAGGCTAGTGGTAGGAAATAAAGGTCTGTCGCACTATGGTTGTGGGTTCGATTCCTGCAGCTTTGTCCGACACGACGGGTTATGCCCCACCCTGCAGGTTATCCTTTTCCTAAAACTATAGTATAATAATATTCCAAAAATAATCTTCATAAATTTTTTAACCTTAAACAATACTATCCAAAGATCAACTTAATCCACTCCAACCTTTATAGTTATCCAAAATACCTCTGTCCAGACTTTCTCTAAAGGGTCTCTTAATTCCAAAATCAATTTATCAGATTCCCCAAACAAAGTAAAGTTTCTCTTATTGTCACATACTAAAAATATAATTACCTTCATCATATTAAAACCTTACTGAAATCAACAAGTACTGCAGTACAATCCTTATATATATATCACATTATTCTAATAACCAGAATATAATCCATGAGTCCAAAAGCACCAATACATTAGTTATTCTGCTTCAACTGTAGTAACAGCATAAGATTTTCCTTGATCCCTTGGCCTTTTCTGAGGTAAGTTTCCCTGACGCTTAGGACATTCATTTGCATAATGCCCCATTTTCCTACAATTGTAGCATTCAACATTGATAGCCTCTTTCTTTCCCTTGCAATCACGCGCCTGGTGACCTTTTTCCCCACATTTATAACAAACTCTCATTCCTTTTAGGCAAGTATCAGGGTGATTCTTCCCACAATTATCACATAATGGAAAATCCTTCTTTCCCTTTTTCCATTTATCTGTCTCTTGTTCCACTGTTCTCTTCTTCTCTTGCTTTACATTGTTGTCATAAGACTTAGAGAATTCCTTTTCTGTCTTGATAGAACACGAGACAATATCTTCGTATGACGAGAAGGTTTGTGAGACTAATGCTCGACGGAGAAATGGTTTTAACCCATCAAAGAAACGATCAATCTTACTTCTAGGGTTACGTATATAATCTGCAGCATGCCTCGCTAACCTTGTAAAGTTGGCCTCATACTTTGCGACATTCTCATCCTCCTTTTTTCTCAGACTCAAAAATTGCCTTTCCATATCTTCTCGATGGTCACGAGGATAGTATTTTTCTAGGAAAATCTCTTTGAACTCCCTCCATTCCATATTCAATACGTCATCATCTTCCTTTGTGTTTTGAATCAGCGACCACCACTGATCAGCATCTCCAGTGAGGCGGTAAACTACCATGATAACCTTCTCCCTTTTGCTACTCCCCAAGGCGTGGAATATTTTCTCTAAGGTGTTTATCCATTGCTCAGCTACTAATAGATTTGTACCCCCATTAAATGTTGGCGGTTGTTGCCTCATGAAGCGGTCTAACATTGATCATCCACATTGTGGATCAGGGTGATCTATACGAGTAAGGTTATTATTCATAACTTGAGTGAGTTGTCCCAGTATGGTAATAAGTTGATCAGCACCATTTGTATCTCCAGATCCACAATAATTATCTTGAGTAGGAGGGAAATCCCTACACGGAGTTCGTGCATTGATACGGTTTCCATTCCTTCCACTAGGCGCCATTTCTATACAATGGCATAAACTAGATTAGTTTATGAATCAAAATACATAATTCCATACTTATAAAATACTTAACATAAATTGAACTATTTATGGATATAATCTATAATCATAAAAAGGTTTTCTTTGAGGAAGTATATACTCATAACCGTTCATAGTGGTTTGTAAAGAAAACAAGAATTATCCTAAGCATATCCCCCGGGAGTGTCGTAACCAAGAGTGCAGCAAAGCCCGTTGTCGTGCACTAGTTCCCGTTCGAGTCTAGATCAAAGCGGTGTTTTCGGGTTTTACACCTAGGTACATCTGTGCCAAATCATCCTCTACCTGCTCGTATCTAGATAGGGATGTATTGCTCGGAAAAATCACAAAATCTCTACAATAACAAAATTCTAGGAAGTTCTTATATACTAATCCTCAAAGTCTATCTTTGGGCTATGTGCTCTAATCAGAGTTTATCTAAATATAGCTTCCAAGGTTAGTACAAAACTGCCTCTGATACCAACTGTAACGCCCCAAACCCAGCTACCCAGAGTCGGTGCATTACTTCGTAACATTGGCATGATCACAAAAGATCAAGTCTCGAAAGACCGATTAGTTTAGTAGCCTTGGAAACACTAGATACATTCTTAATTGTAACATTACAACATAAGGTGAAAAACTACAATAACAAAGTCTTCATAGTCCACACTCATATCCTCTTCTGACTATCCCTGCAGGTCATTCCTAAAATACTTCTTCACATCCTGGAAAATATTAAAACATTGAAAGGGGTGAGCTCAGATGCTCAGTAAGGATAACAATATTTCGGAAGCTTTCATAAATAAACATAAACATTTAAGGCAATTTATAACTAAAACAAAATCCTTTTAAACTTGAACATCAACATAATATGGCAAAAGTAAAATGAGATAATGCCATTTACTTCTTCACATGGATATTCTACTAATCGAATAATCCCATGCAATATCAATAACCACTTTCATAATGATGGAATGCATAATGTCAGACTATCATAACCACGTAGCCAAGGCCACGTGCCAAGACCACAAATAAGATTTTGTCAAGGCCTCGTGTCAAGACACTAGTTTGTCTCATGAGACCTGCCAATGTATCGAAGAGCTGTAACGGGCTCCACCCATCACTTATTAAGTCCAATGCATTCCTCATATGAATAGTTTTAAACATATCATAAACCATAACATAATCGTATCACATAAAACATGTATAAATGAAACATAACATTTCCACATTTCAATCACAAGATATCAATACAACACGTTGATATAATAAAAACTCTTTAAAAACCATTTTCAATACCAAAATAAAATAAAGTTAAAACTTTGTATTTATTTTTCATTAAAAAAAATATGGCTTGTAGAGGAAGACGAAACTCAAATAATGGTCACGGTGGCGGAGAAGCCGTTGTCTCCGCATATGTACGGAAAGAAAAACATTCCCTTTTTGTCGTTTAGTAAAACGCTTCGTATAAAAATATTCCTTTTTAATAAACTTAAAAGTCAAAGGGGTTTATACACCGTATAAAATAAAGTGGTGTATAGAACCAAATATGCCTCAATGAAAGGAGATTGAGACGAAGTCCTTAAAAAGATCATTTTTAAAATAAAATAGATCTATTATGTGTATTCACTATAGGTACACATAAAGAAAGTAAAAATACAAAATAGGACATAATAACATCATGACATAATTTGAAAGTAGGAGATTAACCCAAATAATGGAAGTTGGGTTAAGAAGTTCCCTTACCTTGCGTCCTGTCCTGACTCGACCGTTCTTTAACCTCCTGAATAATAAACTAGAGTCAATTTCTATTTACTTAATAAACTTTTTCATGTTCATTATTTCTTTTATATCCCTTATTACCATGTTATGAACATTATGTAATTATTTAAGTTTATAACTGTCATTTTGTCGATCTTAGGTACTTGAGTCAAAAATAAAATTCTTATAATTACAAGTTGTTCATGTGGTGATATATCCATTATATCCAGAATTATGTTCATGATGTAGATATCATATATATATCATATATATCCATTATATACATGAATTTATAATATTACATAACATTTATAGGTAAGAAATGAAATTCACCGTTCATGGAGACGGTAAGTCGTACATACGCATGAACGCTACTTTCATTTCTATTTCGTATTTAATGGAATGAAATCATAATTATATAAAGGTATAATATAGTTCCAGTATAATATCATATATAATATCATTTACTCCATCCTTTATACATCCCACATATTGCATTAACGATTCACATCACTTTGAGGGGGCGGTAGTCCGCACTTCCTAAAATGAAATTATCGCGTTTACCCATAATGGAAATCATAAAGTATGCCATAAATGAGAAATACAGAAGCATAAGTAAAACATAAACATATTATGTATCATATATAAATATAGTGACATCTTAATGGCCACCTTTTAAGGTGTTATATGAGTGTTGAACAATCATCGTTTCGTGAGGCAGAAATTCGCCATCCACAGAAACCGTATGTTCTTTAACCATTAGATGTAGGTGTGTGTAAGTGTAGCTCGAATACTTCTTATAACAACATCCTAGTATATTGAGGATACTGGTGTTGTTACAAAAGAAATGAATAAAAAGAGTTTAGGGGGTTGGAGAAGAAAAATAAAACAAAACAACATTAGAGAAGACATTACCTCAAAATCGGGTAACTCTTTTTAATTTGAGCCAAAGGCTTCCTTGGGAAGAGTTCTGCCCAAATTGAGGATTCTAGGAGTAAGAGGGGGAAGTTGGGAGAGTATTTGGGCAGATTTTGGCCAATCCAAATGGCTTTAAAGTGTGAATGAGGTGGTAGAGGTGGGGGCCTTTTATAAGAGGACAGGAGGGGCACTCTTGGAAAGTAAGGAAATTTTACATTATTATACAATGATTTTCGGATTCTAAAGGTCCCACACTTATATAATTCGTGGCTAAGGTGATAAGGGTTCTAAATATACCCATCCAATAGTCTTTGTACAAGTTTAAGCCTTGGATTGTACATTATCTTTTCATTTTATTAAAATCGTTAAATAATGAGGTCATCGCTGCATCATAATGATGTCATAAATAATTTAATTTATTTAATGTCTAAAAATTATAAAAAAAATACTATGATGTAGGAAATATTTTTATCTTTCCAATTATTATTTATAGTCAAAAATATGAATTTTATAATCCTATGTAAAAATTGTTTTAGTAAAACATTTCATGTTTGTGTCATTTTTTACTTTAACATTAAATAAAAGGTATTTATGTCATTTTCTAACTAAAGTGGCTCCATGGGGTCCCCAAGTTTACCCATGTATTTTATTGGTCGGACATGGCACATCCAATGACGTTAGAACATGTGTAAAGCTCATCTCATATTATTAAAACATTATTTTTACCTTAAACTACACTAATTACCTCTAATCGCGATTAAGAACTTAAAAGTTACTATTCACCAAAAATTATTTTAATCTCATTGAACCACATTTTACTTCTTAATGACAATCATATATGTCGGATTTTTTAAAATCAAAACACAGAAGTGGTAATATTTCATTTAAACGAAAAATCAGTTATTTAACTACCACTTAGTGGTTTCACTATTCATCAAAAATTGAAGTTTTTCAGAACAATGCCAAAATTTCACCCTAAGCTATAATTGATATTCCGAATTCAAAAATGATGTCTATTTTACAAAATTCCAAACATATAAGTTTCATTAATTGATTTTATAATTAATTCTCGTCGTCACAACAAATAGCGTGTTTTTAAGAAACAATTTATATCAAAAGATTGGCAATTGTTTATGTCCAATTTCAATGTTAAATTAATTCTAATGACCACCATTGGATAAAATGGTAAAAATATATTCTAATTATACTTTAAAACCACTAAATATTATAATTTATCACTATAAATTATTTTTATTAAAAAAGTTGTTTTTAAGTATTTTTCACTATTCATAAAAAATTAGAAGTTCTCAGAAAAATACCAAAAATTCAACATAGGCTAATTTCGATATTCCGAATCCAAAAATGAAGTCCATTTTGAAATATAAAATTTCTATAATTTTAAAAAGTGGTTATTACTATTCATAACGGCTACTTTGATTAGTCGCGGTGTTTTAGAACTCGAAGTTGCGTACAATGCAAGCTATTGCATTATTGAATGAGAAGCGTATTGTGGAAGCTCGGGGTGTTACAATTATTTTCATCTCATTGAACCACATTTTACTTACTAACATCAACCGTGTCTCTCGGATTTTTTAAATTCCATTCACAAAAGTGGTAAAATTAAGTTTTATGAAAAATTCAGTTTTTTTTTACTACCACTTAGTGGTTTCACTATTCATCAAAAAATGAAAGTTTCCAGAAAAATACCAAAAATTAGGCCTAAGCTATATTTGATATTATGAATTAAAATATGATGTTTATTTTACCAAATTCAAAACATATCAGTTACATTAACTAATTTAAAAATTAATTCCCGTCGTCAAGACAAATAGCGTGTTTTTAAGAGATAATAACTATCAAAAGATTGACACTTGTTTATGTCTGGTTTAAATGTGAAATTACATCCAATGACCAACATTGTATTAAATTGTAAAAATATATTCTAAATATACTTTAAAACCACTCAAATTAATAATTTATCACTATTAATTATTTCAATTAAAAAAGTTGTTTTTAATAAAAATATAATAATTTTCACTATTCATCAGAATATGAAAGTTATCCGAAAAGTACCAAAATTTCACCCTAAGCTAATTTCGATATTCCGAATCCAAAAATGAAGTCCATTTTGAAAAATAAAATTTACAAAATTTCAAAAAGTGGTTATTACTATTCATAACGGCTAGTTCATAATAATATTATAATAATATCTTGTTTAGTGAAACTCGGTATTGCTTACTACACACGCTATCATGGAAGGTCGCGATTGCGTGTAATGCAAGAAAATTCAGGGATGCGTGTAGTGCAATCTCCTTTTGGTGTAGCGTACAACACAAGATATCAATAAAATTAAAAAGAATATTTTTTATAAAATCTCGGGGTGTTACATTCTACCCCCCTTAAAATGAATTTCGCCCTCGAAATTCGTCAGAGTAATAAATGGTTTACTACTCGAAAGTTTCTTTAATAGAAACCCACATCGTAAAAAGGAATACCAAAACTTGGCTTTAAAAACTAAAGTATGAAATGTAACGGTTACCCAAATTAACTCATCACTGGGTTTCCACGTAGGAGAACATAGGTGAAAATATGGATATGGAAGAAAAATCTAACCATCAAGTTCTGATGGAGAGTGGTAGAGAACATGGCTATGAAAAATCCATCAATCATAAAGCCATAAATTTGTGATGATCTTAGGTACCATTTGATTCATCGGATATAAGAGCACTAGGAAAACATTTTTGGTTTTCAATATCATTTACCTAAAATTGAAAATTTTGAATTAGAAGAAATACTTGCTTGATTTTTGTACAATCTCACTGTTGTTCGTACTTTGAACAATTTCCACTTCATCTCTTAATGAAATGAAGTTGAATTTGTTATTTGTGAAGTGTTAACAGATCATGTGATAGAATGATGGGTCATTCCATCTGTCTCAAACAAAAGGTTAGAAAAGTTATCCAAAAATACATAAGTCCATATATAGTGAGATTAATGATATATGGTTCCTAAAATGGACTTATAATTCATATATCATACTGATTAATATAATAAAACTAGTTTCTACTAAACAGGGACTTCCTGTAGGCCAGTGGTAGGCGATAAAGGCCAGTCGCACTTCGGTTGTGGGTTCGATTCCCACGGCCTTGTCCGACGCGATGGGTTGTCGCCCGTCCTGCAGGTTGTCCTTTTTCTAAAATAATCCCATCAATAATATCGAAAAACTTCTATTCTTAAACAATACTAACTTATTTCCAACATAATCCATTCCAATCTTTAGGCTTATCCATAATACTGCAGTCCACTCTCATAATATAGTGAAAACGATTGCCAGAGATTTAATACCATCGTTGATCCCCATATATCATAAGATATGTCTTGTTGGTCACATTCCAAACATTCAAAGGCCTTAATCATGTATTCTCTTGAATACCCATTGAACCTTAGTGAAAACATGAATGCAGTTAAAAGTTAACACTTTCCACATACCAAAATTCTCAAAATTCTATATACTCAAACCATGATATCACTTAGTCCTTATATCAATCATGAGCTCATGAATACTGTCAAACATTTCATTTTCTCATTTTCCCTTCATTATGCGCATATCATCTTTTTTTCCAAAAATATCTCAATCACTTTATATGGTTACCGGTACCATAAAATTATTGAAAACCACAATAGACTGATACATAAATATTCCAATATTTCACGATACTATATACAACATTATTTTGGAATCCCATTACATAAACACTTAATCATTCCACCACATCGTTATCATATTCAACATTGCCAATGGTGATCGCATGTGACTTCCCTTTTTCCTTTTCCTTAAGTGGTTTCTTATGTCGATCATCACTAACCCTTGGATTAGGGCATTTATTAGCATAATGCCCCATTTCCTTGCACTTGAAGCATTGAAGTGTAGTAGGTTCATTCTGTGTATCCCTTCCTTTGTTTGCATCAGTAGACATCTTCTTCCCATCATTGCGGCATTCAAATGCCCGATGACCTTCCTTTCCACATTTAAAACATTTACTTGTCCCTTTAAGACAATCTCCACCATGCTTCTTTCCACACTTTGAGCATAGGGAAACATTCATCTTCTTTTCACCATTATTCTGAGATTTCTCCTTGAAATCCATCTTTCATTTCTTGTCAAAACTATGAGATGGATAAGTAACACCAACTTCCATTTCTACCTTGATAGCACAATGCACAATTTCTTCATAGCTACTGAAGTCACTTATAGCTAATGCCCTTAGAAGATTTGGTTTTAAGCCACTGAAGAATCGATCAACTTTACTTTCAGGTTGGATGATAAATCCATATGCATACCTGGCAAGCCTTGTAAAATTCGCTTCGTATGTACCAACAGATTCATCATCCTTTTTCTTTAGTTCAAGAAACTCCTTCTACATCTTTGTTTGAAGAATACGAGGGAAGTACTTATTGAAAAATAAGTTCTTGAACTCATCCCATTCCATGAAATCAATTTCATCTCTTGGCCTTGTATTCTGGATAAGATTCCACCATTGATCAGCTTAAACTTCCAAACGATATACTGCTAAGATGACTTTATCATGTTCAGAACATTGAAGAACTGAAAATATCTTTTCATTAGTACTGATCCATTGTTTAGCAACAAGTGGATCAGAAGACCCACTGAAAAAAGGTGGACATTGCCTCATGAAGGACTCAAAAGAATATTGTTCCCTTCTCTGCTCATTTGGAAGTCCAGAATGATTCATAGCTTGTGTAAGTATAGCAATAAGATTTCGCACTCCATCTCTCATAACATTTGTTTGTTCAGGAGGACAATCATTGCATTGTCCATTGCATTGATCAACACGGTTCCTTCGGGTTCCATCCATCGTCTAAAACCCAAAAAGAATAGTGTGAGAGGAAAAAATTATGATAGGGAAAACAACATAATAAAGGGGGAGTACCTTCAATATCTAACATCTTAGGTTTAATTATAAGATCGTTAGCGTGATTCTAGGACTATAACCTATACTTATACTTAACCTTAGGTACATCCCTAAACATACCTTAGAAATATCTCTAGGGATCTCACTAAAGTTCTCGCATCCTAGTTTCCAAAGGTTGACTAAACCTTTCCTCCGATACCAACTGTAGAGACCCTAAGCTTGAAGTACATAGACATTACATTACTTTTGTGGAATACTTATTATATAACAAAAAACACACACACAAGGACTGTAATAGTTTAGTGTCTTTGGAAACTCGGAACGTAATCTTCTAATCATGGTGAAAGATCTTCAACATCTCCCATAAAGATCTTCCTTTTTTTTCTTACCTAAAACCTTTATTTATATCCTGGGGAAAAGAAAACATAAAAGGGTGAGCTCAAATGCTCAGAAAGGGTAAACAAAAGAAATATCAATCACATCATATTCATAAGAACATAACAATTTGGAAATCTTAACCTGCAAAAGAGATCATAATTTCATAACATGGGATAAATCATGGTAGTGAAATGTAATCCCAATAATCATAACATAAAACATTAAACTTTGTGGAATGAACACATAATCATAGAGAATAATTTATTATTAGTCAAGACTCATTGACAAGACTATCTTAGTGGACAAAGTCCATTTCTGAACCGAGTTCACTCCTCATTTCAGTCCTGCTTTACTGAACCGGTTTAACCTGCCGTTCCAGCCATGTCTATCTCATGAGATATAAAATCTTTACCCAATGCATTGAAAGGAACATATAGGTCCTACCCATCTCATAATGAAACCATTATTATGTGTGCCACAAAATCGTAAATCATACATCATTTCATAACCCATGTAATAAAAATGGGAATCTTAAACATCATGACAACATAAAACAATTCATATAAGATAAAGGAATTCATAAAAATATTTCCATCACAACATAATCAAATACATGTAATAATAGGGATAGAAACAGAACCCTATATTATCTTAGATGGGAAATAATTTTGATAAAACTCTTGAACTCCATTCTTGAGGAAAATATCCTTTCTACTTCAAAAACATTTTCCTTTCTTAACATGTCATACAATTTTAAATTAAAAGAAGTTGATTAAAAATAAACATGAAAACTTGTAAAGGAATATTCTTGGAAATAATATTTTAAAAATCCATTCATGCCGTATAATTTAAAAAAACATTCTTCTCGTACTTTTGTCGGAAAAGTCAAAAAGTACCTCGTACGAAAAAACGACAAAAGATTCCTTTCATATCTTTTACTAAAACTCACCAAAGGGTAAAAATTGATTTAAAAAATTGTAGGTGGATGGAAATAATATTACATATTGAGGAAACATGGATGTGGATGATAAAATACACCCCAGTAAATACCAAAGTATAAACAATCTCGGATAAAAATGAGATTGTGATATTTTCCCTTACCTTAGGTCTGATTTGCTTCGTAAGTGTCTGAACCTCCTCTATAATGATTTAAATAATGTCATTGACTTATTCCAGAATCATACTCATTGTTATGATATCATATATGGTTCACTTATGACTTTATATTACCCGTTCTTTTGTAAATTCCATGTTAAAGAGCCTTTTGGGTAAAATTGTTTCATTTGTCGTCCGTGTTTTGACTTGTAATTATTCATATGATTACTTAGATCATGATTACTTAATTCCATAATATAAAACATGATTTATATATAATATATATTCAGAATATACATATATATAATAAATCAGTAAATGGAAAGAAATACACCGTTCATGGAGACGGTAGGTCGTACGTACGCATGAACGCTGTTTTCGTTTCCTTATTGAGTTGAATGGAATTAAGTAGATGACATACATATATATACACATAAATCCAGTATCATTATTATTTCATATATTTCATGATTACTTATTATATATACTTTATAATCATTCATGAATGGTTAAAGTGGAGAATGAATCTCATCGCGTCGTGGAGACGGTAGTCCGTACGTACGCACGAGCGATGATATCGTTCTCATGATCGTGAGACTGTATTGGAGTGTATGTATACTATTTAAGAATCAATATCATTTTAAAATAATCATATATAGTTATTATTTACACCATTATACCCATCCAAGTGAGGTGGTGGTGGAAAATAGATTTCACCACGGCGTGGAGACGGTATTCCGTACGTACGCACGCGCGGTGATTTCGTTTTCCATAGGATGGATAGATGGTGAAATAGGGTTGTTTCATACTTATAATAACATATCAGTATATGAGTGATACTGATGTTATTACTTCATAATGAAACAACCTAAGAAGAAGAAGTGGAAGAAGAAATAAAGTTGAAAGAATCGGTAATGGACATTACCTCTTCTTTGAAGCGCCTCTTTGAGATCTCTTTTTAGGGCACTAAAATTGGTCTTTGAGGAAGACCAGAACCTCTAGTATGTTTCTAGGGAAGTGGAGAAGAGAATTTGGCAGGGGTTGGCCGAGCATGAAGGCTGAAAGTGGTGTGAGGAAGAGAGGGAGGGGGTTCCCTTTTATAAGGGAGGAGAGGGTCACCTTTGGAATAACTAGAAATATTATTTTATTATAAAGCCAAATTCGGTTTTAAATAGCTCCAAATTGATTTATTTCGAAGATAAGGTGGGGATGGGTCTAAATACTCTCATCCAATATAATTTATACAAGTTTAGGTTCCTATTTTAACCTTATCATTTATATTTAACTTTAAGTTAGATAATTTTACTTTTACCGTGTCTTCTTGTTTTCTTACATTATAAGGTTAATAAACTTACTATATCAATCCAAACGAACCCCAAGTTGTTTATTATTAATATATATAACCTTATATAAGTCATTTTGCCTAACCTTAGATTTTTAGGAATAAAATAACAATTAATAATATAATATTTGTTTTAAAAACTATTTTATGTCAATTTTAACACTATTTAGTAATTGATTTTTGTGAAAATCATAATAGAATTATTAGTTCGAAAAAAGTTAATTAAATAAATAATAAAATGTCATATTAACCTATAAAATTAGTGGAATACATAAAAAGTCTCAAATTACATTTATTTGGGTATTTATAACATCAATTATTTCAATATTTCATTAATAAGATAATTACTGCATCGTCTTTGTGTCATAAATAAATTAAATTATTTAATGTCTAAAAATTACAAATAAAATACCATTATGTAGGAAATAATTTTATCTTTCTAATGAGTATTTATAGTCGAATTTATCTTATGTGTAACCCTATATTAAAAATGATTTACTTATTAAACTTTGATTTTAACTATTTTAACCCTTCTTTAAATAAATTAATAATAAATGTCCTAATCTAATCCAAGTGGGCCTAAATGATCATATTTTATTCCTAAGGTTGTTTTTGGTCTAATTACACTTATCCAATAGAATTAGGACATGTGTTAGGGTAATAATAATATCATTTTTACCCTTAACTACCCTATTTACTTTTAACCGTGGTAAAAAAAAGTGAAAAGTTACTATTCACCAAAAATTATTTTCATCTCATTGAACCACATTTTACTTACTAACATCAACTGTGTCTCTCAGATTTTTGAAATTCCATTCACAAAAGCGGTAAAATTAAGTTTTATGAAAAATTCAGTTTTTTTAACTACCACTTAGTGGTTTCACTATTCATCAAAAAATGAAGGTTTCCAGAAAAATACCAAAAATTAGGCCTAAGCTATATTTGATATTATGAATTCAAAGATGATGTTTATTTTACCAAATTCAAAACATATCAGTTACATTAACTAATCTAAAAATTAATTCCCGTCGTCAAGACAAATAGCGTGTTTTTAAGAGATAATAACTATCAAAAGATTGACACTTGTTTATGTCTGGTTTAAATGTGAAATTACATCCAATGACCAACATTTTATTAAATTGTAAAAATATATTCTAAATATACTTTAAAACCACTCAAATTAATAATTTATCACTATTAATTATTTCGATTAAAAAAGTTGTTTTTAATAAAAATATAATAATTTTCACTATTCATCAGAATATGAAAGTTATCCGAAAAGTACCAAAATTTCACCCTAAGCTAATTTCGATATTACGAATCCAAAAATGAAGTCCATTTTGAAAAATAAAATTTACAAAATTTCAAAAAGTGGTTATTACTATTCATAACGGCTAATTCATAATAATATTATAATAATATCTCATTTAGTGAAACTCGGTATTGATTACTACACACGCTATCGTGGAAGGTCGCGATTGCGTGTAATGCAAGCCAAGTCAGGGATGCGTGTAGTGCAAGATCCTTTTGGTGTAGCGTACAACACAAGACATCAATAAAATTAAAAATAATATTTTTCATAAAATCTCGGGGTGTTACACTAGTAGTTTTTTGTCCCTTCCCTCATCTTGGTGAACGTGGGTCATGACACTCCTCCTCAACTATAAAAAAGAACTCACTCTCCCCCCTTCTTCACACTTTCAAGAAACTTTGGTTTATCCAAAACCTAAAAAAATTGCATCCCAAATTATATCCCCTAATCCTATAATCCTTAGTATTGGAATAAATTCAACCTTTGAAGTATTTAGTGAAAACCTAAGGAGGATACCCGAAGGAGAGGTAATGTTCTTCAACAAGAATCTTCATTTTATTTCCTTCTCCACTTCCTTAAATTATTTTCAAACCATGATGATATAATAAAATAAATATATTATATATGATTATATTTTTTTTATGTTAATGGTATGACCTAAAAATGCACATAATTCCATCAAATGGGTTATGAAATCATCATTTATGTATATGGCGGACTACCACCCCATGGACCGATGTCATTCATTCTTCCATTGACACATTTCATGTTTAGGTATGATGATGAATATAAATTATATATATATTATATTTATAACATATTTATACCAATTTAGTCATTATACCATATATATATATATATTTACCTTTCATTCCATAGGAAATATGATAACGTCGCTCATGTGTACGACAGACTACCGCCCCACAAAGCGATATGATTCATCTTTCACTAAAATTTTACATTGAAGGTGAAAAGGTTAATGTTAATGATTATATGTGATATAAATAAAATAATTATGATATTCATGACTTATTCATAATTTTGAAAATATAATATATACCATTTTATTTTTACACTAAAAAGATGATTACATCATTCGTGTACATGTGGACTACCGCCTTCACGAAGCGATGTGACTCTATTTTCAAATCCATATTTAATTATTGGTATTAAAATTATAATTGATTTATAAATATGATAATTATTTCATGATTATTATTTTTTATATGATGAAACACTATAATATGTGCAAGAATTAGATATTTAATGACAAAATATTCCAAAGAAAATTAACACTCGAAATAATGAAAGATTATTAACAAACGGGTGATAATATATTATAATAAGATCATATATGATATTATAGATATTATTATGGTTTTGGTATAAGTTAATAACATTATTAAAACCATTATATATAAGTTTAAAGTGCATTCAACCAAAAAGAAGCGTAAGGTAAGGGATTTCTTCTCAATTTACATTCTATTGAGACTTATTTGTTGTTATGAACCAATTCAATTTTATGTGGTGTATATACTATCCCTTTGAAATGTAATATAATGATTTATTCATAATTCATAGTATTTTAAGTTTCAATTTTAATTATTTCATCCAATGGGATGTAACTTGAAAATTACAAAGTGGTAAAATTTATTGAACAATCTCGCTTTCTTTTGTGATTGTTAACATTATCTTGAAACAATCACATTCTTATGATCATTTTTCATTGAAAATTAAATTTTTATTAAATATACATAGTATTTCATGATGGATATGATTATTTCCTAAACCGTATACCAATTTTTACATATAGTTCTTACTTTGAAAGTTATTTGATTAAGTAAGTAAATATTGATAAATCCATATATTTTACACAATATGGATATTTGATGATAAGGAATATTGATTCATGAATTAAATTTATTATTCAATATATGAGGAATGCTTTGGACTGGAAGTGATGGGTGGGACCTGGTATAATATACCCCCTCGATGCATTGGTAGGTCTCATGAGAAAAATTAATTGGCCAAATTAAATGAGTTTCTAAATATAGTATTTGAACTGTATTTTGAAAGGTATTGACAGTAGAGGTACCATGATTCCAGAGATCACGGGATCCACTAATTAAGAATTACCTTCATTAAAAATTTAGTTATTATTATCCATGAGATTTTTTGTATTATAATATATATTAATTAATTTCATTCTCATTTTATTGATTAAGTGTCCTGAGTTTTCATCATTTACATTGACATATTGATTTTTCCTTATCTATTCATGCATTCAAGTTATTTAAATGAAATTTGTATTCAGTTATTTATCTTTCCATATTGATAATTCTTTATTAATTCATGATATCTTATGCATTACTTAACCCCTAATGATAATTTGAGCTTAACCATATTTTGTTTTCTTTCCCCAAGATATGAATAATATATCTTTGAATGAGTTTTCAAGGATGGTGTTTATTAAAAAAATTTATTTATTATGTTTTATTTTCTATTATCAATGTAAAATGGGTATAATGTATATATATGGTTTTCTAAAATTGTTAAACTGATTGGTTATTCGGGATTTATTCCCTATAATAGTGATAATGTAATAAATTAAGGCATTGAATCCGGGCTAATGAGGTCAGGGTCGTTACAGTTGGTATCAGAGGAAGTTTAATAGAAACCTTGGGAACTAGATTTAGTAAAACATATATTAGAGAACATAACCCCATGATATAAATTTAGGATAAGTATATAAAAACATCCTAAAGTTTTGAGATCATATAATGATATGATCCAATCTAGTATATGACCTTATTTATAAATGAAACCTACCAGAAGGAATGAGAACTACATTAATGCCCATAATCTAAAGAGTAAGAATGATTGTTTCTTAGATAGTATTAAGCCTATATTTAGAAGGTAATTAGTATCTCATCATATTATTAGATAGTATCATGTGATAATAAGACAAAGAAATAATTATATAAGTATTATTATTTCTAAGGAAAGTGAGAGAAGAAGAGGATGGTGGAGAAATAGATGGATAAAGGGATTAAGAAAAAGAAGTATTTCCCTTCATGTGATTATTGTGGAAAGAAACACCCTGGATATTTTTTAAAGGGAATGGGAGTTTTCTAAAAGCGTGGGGAGAAAGTCCACCATACTCATAATTTAAAGGGAAAGGAAAGGGTTTCCAATGTTCAATGCTTTAACTATATGTAAACGGGGCATTACAAAAAAAATCCCCAAGAGTCATGGGAATATACCTTAAAAGAAGTTAATGGACCATGGTCAAGCTTATGTTATTACTAAAGATAAAGAGGAATGATTAATGTTCATGTGTTTGGATTCAAGAATTATGTTATTTGAGTGTTTTATCAATGATTTCATGGTTATAAGAATTGTGAAATATATAATAATTGTACTACAATACTTTTTCATTAAGGATTTTTAAGAATGTGTTGAATAATACTAATGACCAAGAAAAATATTTCAGTGGAAAATTTAAACTTCTTATAAAACAAAGGATTTAGGGAAAGATAACCCTTAATATATTCCTAATATTGAGATAATGATGTTAGGATAAAGAGGTGATTGATTTTGATAAATTAAATTGGATAATACTGAGCACCATGGAACTGATTAATAATTTGTTGACAAATTGGTTATGATATCATTAATGAAATTTAAAACACCCTTGTATTTAAGTAATATATCCAATAATATGTGTTTTACTTGTGGAATAAGTAAACATGCATGTTTTCAATAAATTTTTATGGTAATTCAAGTTATTACCATGTTTCAAGATATTACATGATGAATTTATTCACATGTTTGGTATGTGATGATAAAGAGTTACTTCATATTATTTGAGGGATTAATGAAAATTTGATTTTTTAAATTCAGTGACCTTATTTCTAAAGTTTTGTATCTTGATATTTTGGAAAGGGTTATAAGGTTAACTATTTATGAAATGGTTTAAGTTTACCTTTGTAATAGGATTTATAGATTAATTCATTACTTCACCATATGAAATTTTTTGTATATTTTATAAATTTTTCAAACCATTTTGGTTTTGAAAAATAGTTTTAGATAGATGGAAATACTTATCACTCTTTTATGGGTCTTATAATACTTTAAAAGTGAATTTTAGTGATTTTGGTATAAAAAATTCATTTTTTATTTTCATTTCTTAGAGTAAGAGATCGAATCAAAACCAAAGGATGAAATTTTGTTTATAGAAAAATATCATGCAATTATATTTCCTTATATTCTTAGACAGTAAAAGAATTCCTCAACATTAAAAAAATGATATTTAAATAAAAAAATGTTACCATATTACATTCATATCTGATGAATAATATGGTCTTGTAAATCATCACAGCTTTATAGTTTTGAGCCCCCAAACTTTCTATTTATCATTCACCTATTTATGATCAATGACCTCAATCACTCTATATAAATATTTACACTTTTCCTCCATGTTCATATCTTCACATGCCACCGATGTTCTCCTACTTAAAAACCTAGATATGTGTTATTATATATGACATCTGTACTTCCCTTTATCTCTTATTAAGGGGGTATTTTATTAAATCTTTTATGATGTGGGTTTTTTAACAATGGTATTTCCAAATATCAAACCTTGGATTACCAAGATTAAGTTTAAATTGCGAGAATGCAATTTATTTAAGGTGGGGAGAATGTAACACCCCAAAAATTATAAAATAATAAAATTTTATTAGATAGAGTATGCTACATGAAATATTAAGTTATATTACATTAAATGAAACAATGTATTTATTTGATAGCTTACGTTACACGCAAGACCGAGTTTTATCAAACAACAATATACTATTAATATTATTATTTAGTATGATAGTTATCATCCAACCATTAGAATAATGGGTATAAATAGTATTAAATAACTTATTAAAATATATATATATTACAAATTTTTATCAGTTATATATTTATTATAAATAAAATAAGAATCATTTAAAAGAAAAAGAAATGTTTTATAAAAAATAGTATTTTTTCTAAAAGACGATTTAATCGTGTTTGGTGCACATAATTTAAAATTAAAATTTACTAATTTTATAAAATTTATATTATAAAATAAACTTAATTTCTGAAATTTTAATATCAAAATTATATTTGGGTGAATATTTGGCACTTTTATGAGAAGTTTCATTTTTTGATGAATAGTGAAAAATACTGAATTTTAATTGAAAACTGCCTTTTTGTTTAAATAATTTATAATGTTAAACTATATGTTTAATTGATTTTATAGTAAAAATAGTTAAATTATAAATATATTTATACAATTTAGGTCATTGGAATAATTTTAATATTTAATTTAGATATAAAAACTCTGTAAAATTTTGAATATTTTATAAAACTTTAAAAACCCACTTTCTCATCACATCTGTAGGATTAATTTTAAATTAAATTCCACCACTTATGTGAGTATAATTTTTAAAAATGGGTTAAATATTTATAATAATAATAATTTATATTATCTAACAAGGTCAACCAAAATTTTTACCCTAATTATTAGTGAAAATAGTTAAAACTATTTACAATGATGAAGGTAAAAATGAGTTTACTTAGTGGTTAAACTTACAATATAAGGTGTGCGAATGATTCAACACTTTTACAACACCCATTAGATATACATATTTCATACCTTATGAAATTTTTATCTATTTTATTAGTTTTAGGTACACATTTCTATGAAAGTGACCTATATAATAAGTTAAGTAAAGAAAATTAAAAAAAGAACCTTCCTTGCTTTTAATATCTACAAAGCTTTGGGATAGGAAAAAAAACCACATTGGTTCCGTTATACATATTTTTTAAAATATAAATTATTTTTTCATCATAATAATTTATATTTAATTTTTAGAGATGAATTAGTTACTTAAAATTATTAAGAAATGCCAACATAGTAATTATTTAGTTAATAATTAACTAAAATAAATGATACTAAAAATATTAAAAGTGTGATAAATTGAATGAATTTTGTATTAAATTAATTTTTTAGATTAATATATCATGTTACATAGGTTTCAAATTAATATATTCTAATTCTATCATTTTATTGATATTTTAAGTTCAAAATAAATAAATAATGTCAAAATTGACATTAATGTTATTTTATAATAAATGATATTTTATTAAATGATTTAAAACTACTAAAAATAATATCTTCTACCGAGTAATTTTTAAATTTTAATAAATATCAAATATGGTCCATTAATTGATCAATTTATCTTTTATAATGAACATTTTGACCCCTAAATAGTAAAAACTTTGTTCACACACTTCAGGTTAAAGCAGTGTTTTTGTGTGTTACATGCGCTTCTGTTAAAATTAATTTCCAACAAATCTGAAATTTTCTATTTCATAAATGATATATCATATTTAAAATCAATGGGTCTAAATTTTCTAATAATTCCCACTTTAATTTAGTCATAAAGGATAAATTACTTAGGTTAGAAAATTAGATATTGTGGTAAAAAAAGAGTAAAATTGAGTAAACTTAAAGACTAAGGAACAAAATGATAAAAATGATTTTATTTTTTATAGTGGAGGTTTTTATCAACAAAATAAACCCTACACTCCATTATTATTCAATTTTTTATCCACATAAGTTAAGGGAGACCTCCCAATAGTGAATAATTTTGAGTATTCACAAGAATGCCACTCCTCCTCAACTATAAAAGGGCATTCACTCTCCCCCATTTTTCACACTTTAAAACCAATTTAGTTCATAAAAAACCAGCCCAAATCACCTCCAAAATTCTCCACCCTTGTCCTAGAAGCCTTATTTTTGGAATAAATCCTACCTTTTAAGGATTTAGTTCAAACCTAATGAAGATACCTGAAGGAGAGGTAATGTTCTTCAACAAGCATCTTCATTTTATTTTCTTCTCCACCTCCTTAAATTTTTATCAAACCATGATGATATAATAAAATAAATATATTCCATATACAGATATTTTTTTATGTTAAGTTTATGACCTAAAACTGCACACACTTCTATCAAATGGGTTACAAAATCATCATTTGTGTGTACGGCGGACTACCACCTCGTGAACCATTGTCATTCGTTCTACCATTTCCACCTTTCACAATTGGGTATGATGATGGATATAAAGTATATATATTATATTTATAACATATTTATACCTATGTATTAATTATATCATATATATATATATATTTACTTTCCATTCCTTAGTAAACATGATAATGTCGCTCTTGTGTACGGTGGACTACCGCATCACAAAGCGATATGATTTGTCTTTAACTAACGCTTTACATGGAAGGTGATAAGGATAGTGTTAATGATTATATGTGATATAAATGAAATAATTATTATATTAATGAATTATTCATCATTCTAAAAAGATAATATATATCATTTTATTTTTACACTAAATAGATGATTACATTGTTCGTGTACGTGTGGTCTACCGCCTTCACGAAGCGATGTGACTCTATTTTCATAACCATCATTCATGATTGGTATTAAAATTATAATTGATGTATAAATATGATAATTATTTTATGGTTATTATTCTGGAGATGAAAAGACTCTATAATATGTACAAGAACCAGATATTTAATGGAAAAACATGCATACGAAAACAAAGCAATTAACACCCGAAACAATGAAAATAATTAAAGATCATTAACAAACAGGTGATAAGATGTTATAAGAAGATCATATATAAAATTATAAATATTATTATGGTTATGTTATAATTTAATAACATGCTTAAAACCATTATACATGAGGTTAAATATAATTCAACCAAAATGAATTTTATGGTAAGAGATTTCATCTAAATTTACATTCCATTGAGACTTATTTGATGTTATCCACTGATTAACTTTTATGTGGTGTATATAATGACCCTTTGACATTTAATATCATGATTAATTCATAATTTATGGTATTTTAAGTTTCAATTTAAATTATTTCATCCAATGGTATGTGAATTAAAAATTACCAAGTGGTAAAATTTATTCAATAATCTCACTTTCTTTTGTGATTGTTAATTTTCTCAGGAAATAATCACTTTATTATGATAATTTTCATTGAAAATTACATTTATATTAAATATACATAGTATTTAATTATTTATATGATTATTTCCTAAATAGTATATCAATTTTTACATATAGAGTTTACTTTGAGATTTATTTGATTAACTGAAAAAAAAAATATTGATAAATCCACATCTTCTACTAAATATAGATATTTAATGATAAGGAATATTGATTCATGAATTAAATTTATTACTCGATATATGAGGAATTATTTGGGTATTAAGTGATGGGTGGGGCCCGATATAATATATCCCTTTGATGCATCGGCAGCTCTCATGAGACAAATTAATTGGACAAATTAAACGAGTTTATAATTGTAGTATTTTAACTGTCTCATGAAAGGTCTTGATCGTAGAGGTACCGTGATGACTGAGAACATGGAATCCAATAATTAATAAATTCCTTCATTTATAATTCAATATTACTATCCATGATATTTTTTTTATGATATTATCTATGGATTCATTTCATTCTCATTTTATTGATTAAGTGGCATGAGTTTTCAATTATTTACATTACCATATTAATTATGCCTTATATATTCATGAATTCAAGTTATTTAAATGAAATTTGTGTTCAGTTATTTACCTTTACATATTGATTATTATTTATTGATTCATGATAGCTTCTTCAGTACTTAACCCTTAATAATCATTTGAGCTCACCCTTATTTTGTTTCCTTTGCCCAAGATATGAAAAAGAGATCATTGAATGTGTTTTCAAGGATTCAGTTTATTAGATTTTGTTATGTATTATGTTTTATTTTATATTCCCATTTTAAAATGGGTATCATGTATATATATTGTTTTCTAAAACCACTAAATTGATCGGTCCTTGAGGATTTGATTCCCTATAATCATGCCAATGTAATAAAGTAAGGTATTAGCTCTAGGCTACTGGGGTCAAGGTCGTTACACAAATAGATAACAATATAATATATATTATCTAGGTGTGACTAACACTTCCTTATTCTATCTTAAATGAGGGACCAAATTTCATTCTTTTCACATAAGTGGAAAATACTATCTTAATTAATCTCCAATATATGACATGATCAACAACATACCCAAACACCCCCTGATTAGTTAAGACTCAAGGATTTTATAAGAAAGTTATCAATGTATAAATATTCTCATGCAAGGTATCTCCCCAAAATTAGGTAGTGTGGACTCCAAATATGACTCATACACCCCTAGTATACCAAAGTTATAGTTTATGACACTCTATGTGGTATATCATCCAACACACAAAACCCATTTTTTATCTCATGATCATATTCTATATCCCAATATAAGAATCCTACTCAACATATTATCTCATATATTCCATTTTACATGCATGAATGATTTTAATTATTTAGTTTTGAATTATATTCATTTTAATATGTCAAAATGTTTAAACTATATTTGTGTGTAACTCTTTACACATCTCGTAGTTTGTGTTGCCTAAAAATAGAATCCAAATATATTTACAGACATCTAAATTCATCCTATACATAAGGTATATAGAATTTTCACATAAAGGTTTAGAATCATATGAAACTGAAAATACCCACATGAGTAAGTCTAGATCCATGAATAATTAACCCCCACTTGTCTAGAACAAGGCATAAGCCTCCAGGTGAGTGGAAAGTTTGACCCAATGTACCTTTACCTAGGGATAATTTACTCAAGATAGATTACAATTCCATCATAACTATAAAACCTAATATGTATAAACTATATTCAATAACTTAAATCAAGATAATAACTTTAATTATAAATTTAAGTCAAGTTAGATGAAAAATAAATCTATTATCATACAAAGTGTGTAACTACTTAGATGCATGTATGATAATCTCTAGAAGTGTCTTAGAAAATTTAAAAAACTCATACAAACATTCATAATATAAAAAAATTATAACTATTAATAATAAATAAGGGATTATATGGTAGACACAAAATGCATTGTGGAACCATAACTTGTAATTATTTTGTTTAGGTCTAAGTGTTAAGTTTTTTACCCCTATGAAAGAACTTGCCTCCCTCATTAAATGTTACAGATACTCTTCTTCAATTAGAAATCTCAGTACATAGATATAAGAGGGGGGTCACAAGGATGGTAGGTGAAGTGTAATTCCCCTCAGTCTGGTATAAATCATAACACCGATGGTGTGTGTGACCATGGTATCATGTGTGGAGGGGGAACTATCTGAAATATCAGAGGGCTCATTTTTATATCATTAAATGATTTTTTATGGTCAAGGTGATTCTTTTTAGGTTGAGGCATGTGATATTATTTTCAAAATCTCTCTTTGAAAACTCTATAATTTAATTATGATGGAGTTCGAAACATATTCTATTTTGGTGGAAAAATTATTAGCGAGACTCATCACCCCCGATTGGTCCATTTTCTATAACATCAGAATATTCAGATATCTACATGGTCAAGGTGTGGATTTAATTCACACATGTAGATATAGTAATATGTAAATGGGAAAGTTGTCCTCTAAAGGTGATTCATCATATCCTCTTAATTTTTTTCGGATATTTTTTCCCTTCCCTTGGATTATAATAATATTGTTCTGGGGAATTCCTTGGTACTTCATCACTATTGGTCTCCTTAAGTTTGTTATTTAGAATTATTGGTGTTTAATAAAAAATTGTATTGTCAAAAAATCATAATTATGGGATAATAAATAAATGAAAAATTCAAGTATTTAAACATGAGATATACTATTTATGAAAAATTCATAAATAAAGCTAAAAATAGGCTCTTTATAATTTTAGCCAATCATATGGAAATTCCATAATATTGAATATAAACACTTTATATTCATTCAAATATTAACTCTTTCATATTAATCATTATATGACATTTTACTTTAAATATATATGATATCAAATGAAATATAAACATTTTATATTTAAATTATATTGTTCAAAGAATTTTATATAATACAAATATCACATGCCATTATTTAAACCTTGATTAAATCAATCAAAAAAACTTATTTCGACATGGTTTAAATAATATCTCAAATAAGGCCTTAATTTGAACAATTTAAATTAATAATTATGAAAAAATCATAATTTTAAATCTAAACAATTTATAATTTTCCTTATTTTAGTAATTTATAAACCCTTTATAAATTACTCTAATAATTACCATATAAACATTTTATATTTAAATTATAATTCATTCCATATAATCTAGAAGGTATTTTAATATTAAAATTTAATATTATGGAATATTTATTAATAAATGTTTCATAACATTTAATTAATTAATTATAAAACACTTTATATTCAATTAATTTATAATCACTTTTATAAATTTATAAATATCCCAAAATACCTTTTATTATATTTTATAAAAAAAATTATAAATTATACAATTAAATTCATAATTTAATTTTATGAAAAACATTTTTTCTTTCAAATTATATCCAATGATATACTAGGAATCATAAAATATGATTGATAGGGTTATAACACTTAAACCTTTTAAGTGTTATTTGTCATATTTTACAACTGATAACCCTATTTCCACTTATGATAAGTGATTGGAATAAGGTTTTTTTACTTCTGTTGCAAAGTTAAACCCCTTATGTATTCAGGGATCCATCGTTGTAATAGTTATTCATTTAGACCCTCATGTATCAGGGTTTTCTCTTCTATAGAAAATGAAAATACCGTTACGTATACAAGGTGGCAGTGGTGTAACCCTTACACATGGGAAAAGGGATATGTAATGGTTACTAGATCAACAATTATTCATGGGAAAATGAATATATAAATGTTACCTATAGTGTAACCTTTATTTATCTATAGAGTTATCCTTATGTATGGGTGAATCTTAATTAACAATATCACCTATATCACAATTAATATTTGATGCTATGTTTTTGAAAAACCTAGGTTTCAACCATAGCCTATGATATAACCTATACAATATCTTACAATATAGAATAAAACCATGGAATATCATTGCATTATACCTTATGATACAAACTATTCATACTCTATGAATAAGAAAAAATAGAATCATGCATTACGATATCCTATATCATAAGGCCAATTACAGTAATCCAATGGCTGAAACTCATCCACATCATATCGTACCTTACGACATTGCCTGTTTTAGTTTATGATGCATGGTTTCTTCATTTTAAAAACATGGTTTTTAGAATCAAACATAATATAAATATCTAATACCACTACAGGGTTTCAAAGGTTCTAAAAATACTCATTAAACACAGAAAAAAACATAAGAAACCAAAAATTAGGAACACTATGCTAGATAAAAAATCATGAAAATTATAAAATAAATAAATTGTGTACCTTTCACCTAAGATAACCACTAAATTTTCCTTAATTACTTGTGATTTATAATGATCACATGAGTGGAAACTGAAATTCATCCCTCCTCTATAGTTATCAATGAGTTTTATTAAATTTATCAATGCTTAAAATGGATCCTCTCATATCCCAAAACATTATAGTGCCTCATTAAGGAAAAGGTTGGATAGGAAAAGAGATATGATATTAAGGGAGTTTTAGCTAGCTATATAAAATATTCTCTCACACAACCATGAAATGGGAATTTTCTATTTATATAGATACCCAAGGATTCTCCTTGAGTGAATATACATTAACTCATATTTTATGAGTTAATACTTATAGTTACATCGAATGAAATATTTTCCCATGCCAACCCCATGTGTTTCTTCTTATGAAATAATTTATTTATAATAGCCAATGCAGGAAGATTCAAATAACAACACTTGTCATTAGGTAGTAAAATATTATAACTTATAATATTATTTAGGATATCCCTTTTTTAAGTCATATGATATTCTATTTTCATGAATTTCATACCTTATGACTTGAACCAATCATATAATACAATATGGCCAAAAACACATCATACAAGTTAAAGGCTTTAGGAATATCTCCTTTAACTACATCATCCCCAACAGATTCCAACTTACCAATCCCATAAAAATTGAATGATAATTAAATAATAGATAAATTTTATTATTTAATTATCCATCTAGGCTCATCACAACACATAAGATAATATTTTTGTTATTGAAAAATATGTTTGTGTTATTGGAAACAACTCAAAGTACTCCCACTAGATTTCCCTATCATTCCCAAAATTTTACCTAAATATTTATCAAAAATATTCCACCACATTAATTCCTATCTTTCAAATAACCCTTCCTCATTATATTTCCATTTATCACATGATATCCAATAGGTTCCCTCATTTCCTTCCTAATCATATTTCATCACCTGGGAAAACAACTCTTTATCTGTGATGCACCATCACATTATCTTTTTTAATTACTTGCATCATTAGTTATTACTACTATAATTTATAATTCAATGTATTTATCCACATTATTTATTTCATTAATTTTCATTCAATGATTTGATATAAATTATTAAATTTATATCATTCAGTTAACTATCGTAGAGTTCTATTCTTAACCACACATTTATAGTGATCATCTAGTCACTTAAGCATCACTTTTTCATTCAATAAGTCAACTTAAATTATTATTAATTTCCATCATCATTTATCTTATTCTATTTCTATTTATTATATTTAAACATAATAAAACCCCATATTTTTAGTTTACTAATCCTGTCACAACCCCTCTCATTTAACCATTGCCCAAATTCATTATTTCATAGTGAATATTATAATTAGAATGAGTTCTATAAAAATATTTTAGAATAAAAAATTATATGGTTTAATGATCTTATTTCCTTGATAATAATCATCTTATCATAATACTTGAATCACCTTATAGGCCAAATTGACTCATCCTTGGTTAAACAACTAGCTGAATTATTTAATCAAGATTGTTTATCAAATTTCCAACATCATCCCCTTGAATATTATATTATTATTAAATAATAATATATTATTCACATATCCCAGGATAAAATTGAGTTTATACTTTGGTAATTATCATGATATTAAGTTCTCTCTTTCTACTATCCAATTTCTTAGTGAACATTGGTATTTGTTCACCTAATCATTTAATTAACCAATCTCAAATTAATATTATTTAATAACAATAATTTTACATATATAATTAAACTAAATTAGCTTAATTCATCTATTAAAAATTTCCAAAATTACCAAAACTTGGTTCCTTTGGATTTTTGGTTTCAATAGGAGTTTAAAATAACCCACTCATCATTGCCTCTACCACCTTAAAGAACATCGAAGAATAGTTCACTAAGAAAAAATGGAGGGAATAATTCTCTAAAGTGTTCTTCCATAATGAATGGGATAGAGGGTAAAGGTATAGATGTCTCTCTAATTTTTCTAATGGTGAAATTTATAACTGAGAGGAGAAATTATCTCCCCATAATCTTCCACTATAAATAAAATATAATATCTCACTATAACTCCCCTCATACTTTCATTGAATGAATTATTTCAATAAAACATAGTTAATTTGTTTAAAATATCCTTCCAATAATATATAATATTACATATAAGCACCATCATGGCATATTGATGTTGTGTAACCATTTATAAATAAAAACAATAGTTTATTTTGGATAATTAGTTATTTAAATAATGACAATTAATTATCAGTTTTAGGTTTTGAGTCCTTACCATAAGGATTATACCACTCCAAGGAAAATACATCTTTTCCAAACAAAACTATAATGTTATAATTTTGTTACAAGAATCCATTTAATAATTATTAATTATTCTCTTTTATTCAGCTAAAATAATATTATATATATTATATATTTTTTAAAGGCACGTGACACAAAATTAACCAAATAGTCATTATGTATAACTTTATAGATATATTGAAACTATTCAAAGTCATTATTGAAAAAAAATATGTCTCAAAAATATGATTTTACCCTTGGAAGGGATTGGTTTTACTCAATATTGTCCCACCATATTTTAATTTTTTTCTCCTTGCGAGTGAAATGGAAGTAGCCTAAACCATAAAAATGGGGTTATGGGAGATCCATACAAGCATCATGCTACTAGGAGAAGCGGTTTGGTTCTACAACCTAGATTGTGAGAGTCCAGTAGCCAAAATAATCACTAGATTACTCACTAAACCGAGTAGCATGGGGCGCGTGGAATCCCATGTGAATCATCAAGGACTAGATTTCATGGAAAAATACTCTAGGGTAACCAATAATGGAGTAGTACTGTGAGGGAAGGGTGAAAAGAACCCCCATATGGGAGTAAAATAGAACATAAAACCATAAGTTATCAAGCATTGGGAGGAGACTAGGGCTTTGACTACTTTCCTATTGAAGAATGAGCTGAAGACTCATAGGAAGTGGTTTTGACTCAGTACTTCACCTTGAATTTGAATATTATTTAGAATAATTGTGCTTAAAAATTCATAACACCACTCAAGTTTTTTTAAGATCATTTTGATCCTAAATAAGTAAAATTATAGGCTTCGATACTTCATTAAAATAAAGATTTTGGGTCTCTTATAAATTCAGAACTAGGAAATGTAAAGTCTCATTCATTCTTTTGATCCTTGATTTTTTCATCAATTATCCAATTCTTTATAATGAGTCTTGTAAATTTATGAATCTTATATGTTGAAGATTATTTAAAAAATCATGTTCTCTATCATCTCATAAATGTATATGTTTGGCATGAACCTTATCAAATAATGCACTTAGAATGCATACAATCTTCATTTACATGATCTAGGAATTTTATGCAATCATAAAATTCATTAGTCTGTTTTATCCTTGAAAATATCATTTTAGTTTTTTTTCTTAATTAAGTTTTCATATATGAATCAATTTATTTTGTTAACATTTGTGTAGGGTTAATGAACTCAAAATTTTCATTGAGGTGGATTTGGTAAATACATATTTAAAATTGTAATTCAAATTATTCTAATATATTTTATAAATTTAACAGATTTGAATGTTTTGTTGTAAGTTATTAATTTGTTACTTTAGGGTGGTATGGATGTTGAAAATTATTCTCTGTGTTTTATGGATCTATGGAATAAAGGGTAAATTATATTATGGAATTGGTTTTTAAATTTAAATTTATTATTATGATTTCTAATATAAATTATTACTCTCCACATACAATTTATTATTTTCTTGTCATAATTAATTACTACCAATGTTTAGTCCAAACCTTTAGTCGGTATTGGAAAATATGTTTTAGAATGTGAAATTTTTTCAATATTCAACTGATATACCTTATGGTTTCTTTCTATTCTTAAAAATATTTTATAACACATCTTGTAATGTATATTTGGAAAATGAAAATAGAAAGTTTTTATAGAAACCAAACATAACTTTCATATCCTTTAGAAAATATACAAAAATGTTGCATGAGAATGAATACCTAACCTAAAATTGCATGCATCCTTACATGATCTCTATAAAAGATAACAAATTTGAATATGTGTCCACAAATTTAATAGGTTCTAGTAAATTTTAATTATATGAGTACCCTCCCAAAATAAAGTGAGACCTCTATAGGGTGGGAGTGATATTATATCCTAATGGTAAGGAATTAATGGGACTCTAAAATATCTTATATGCATAGGTGGATAAGTCTATGTCATAGGAAGATTATTTTAAAGATTTTATTTTAAAAAATAACCAATTTTTAGTTTATAATAGAGTTTTATAAGGAATGATATGTTCTGTGATTATCCCTTTGTTATATATACCATAAAACTAGTGCCTTTTGAAACTATTTTCCATATATAATATCAAGGAACATGTCACTTTTCACTAATTTTTAGATTATTGAGTTAACATAGTGCCTTTCATTTAATAAATCATAACACTCTTTTAATGACTCAATTTTATAAAGTATATATATATATAATGAGTCTAGCTACTGATTTTGTTTTCCCCTTTTCCATTTCCCTTCGCTTTTATTTTTCTGAATCATCTACCTCCCAACCCCACAAAATGAATTTAAATTATATGAATTATAAAATCACCAAATAAGGACTGTAACCTTACACTTAAAATATTATAACTTATGAAAATGGAAACAAAAGTAATTTCATGTTAAAGAAGTGAATGTTGGTTTTGAAAATATAGAATAATTTTAGAACAATCTTGACCTAAGACCACTCATTAGTGTTTATATCATAGACTCATTGAGACCTCAAGAGTGCCTCCAAATAAGACAAAGGATGCTAACTAGTAGCAGGGGTCTAGGGTGTAACCATGAGGAGACTTATGCCCCTATATCAGAGTGTGAAATACCAGAAAAATAAACCAAAAATTATCCATAAACATATTTGAGTATTAAAAAGAAATATAAAGTAATAAACATGCTATAACAATGAACATACAAAAGCATACAGTCATACAGACTCGCGGTTATTCCAGTACAAGAAACTAATCACCCAATGGGATGAACACATATATAGATAAAAAAAAGAAATAAAATTTAGGAGGCTATACTACCATCCTAAAGCCACATCACATCTAGTCTCTAAATCCTGTATGAACTATCATTCTTGATCATGCTACTTTGGGCCTCTACCCAACCCAAACCTATGATCAGTGAAGTTTACTTAGGTACCCAAGTGACATGTCCACTCTAGAAGGGTGTGATTACAACTTAGTAGGGAACCACTAGTGTGGTCCCACACATAACCATTAAATATAGTGCATGTTCATGTTATATTCTCAATAAATAAATAAATATCTATGGAATCGTAAATAAATAACCAATGTTAATCCTTGGGTTCTAACACAAAACTCTAGATCGACCCAAACTTTCTTCAACTAGTGCCAAAGTTTCTTTGAGCATGACATGTAATCACACCAACTGAATTAAGTCCCATGGAAAATTCCTAGAATAAAGTCCCAGGAAATCTAACAGTATTAGACTTAATAGAAAATTTCCAAGAGTAAGTCCTAGGAAATCCAGTTGTATCAGCTTCAATATCTAGATGTTAAGAGAAAGTATTAATCATACCAAATAGTATCATATTCAAACCCAAGGTGCATGTACAATCTATTACAAACCATGTATCATCTAAATACAAGGACTGTGTCTAAGTTATTCCAAAACAAACTCTGAGGCTACATGGTAAGGTCACATCCCCTACCCTAATTACAAGGAACAAGTCTAAGGAAATAAAAATCAAGACCAAAGGCCACCTGAGAGGGTCACATCCCCCGCCCCGATTCCAAGGAACAAGTCCGAGGAAATAAAAAAAACAAGCATGTTGTCCATTGATTCCTAATAGAAAGTAATAAGCAATACAAACTCATCCAGAAACTTAGGGTGTCACGACCCGCCTTCACCAAAAGGAGGGAAGGGTCAGCAGGTTGCCAATACCTTCCTTCTTTAAGTTTAAGGAGAGATAACGACCCCTGAAACCCGCCTTCTATAGGTCCCGGAGTGGCGACTAGCACCAAGGGTATGGAAATTAAACACAAGTGGAAGACATTACCCTTTTTTTTTATAGGAACAGGATATAAGATGATGAAACCCAACAACACCAAGAGTAAAAGAAAAGTAAATCCAAAAGTAAACCATTCCCACATGCATGTTCCAAAAGTAAAAGCCATAGGGTACAAAAGTGACTACAAGGGTAAGTACCAAAGAAAGAAAACAGCAACTGCGACTGCCCCAAAGATCCAAGCTAGTACGGTCCTGCGAGATCCCCGAAGTCCTCCTAGAAACCTGAAAGTAGTTTTATATACATAGGGTGAGCATACAAGTACACTCAGTAGGGAAAACCAAAGACTCTCATGCACAAGTGGGGGAACGTAGTAAAGTCCCGTGAGAAGCAGACAACCATTACCATGAAGGAGTTCACCCATCCCACTCACCGGCTACACTCACCAAGTAACGCAAACCAAGTAATATATAATAAGAGAACATCGATGTTTGGGTACCCCGCGCCACTTTCCCACTGTTTATTGAGACATCCTATGCATCGAACCAATCCTGCCATTATCATCGCAGTCCCACTACCACACCCGCCCGCACACACCTGGGCCACAACTGCACGCAGTCCCATTGTCGAATCCCGCCCGCAAACACCTGGTCCACAACTATCACACGTACCACACCTGCAAACACCTAGGCCAGAACAACCACCACCACGCCCAAAGACACCTGGGCTGGAAGATCCACTGCCACGCCCGAAGACGCCTGGGCCTCATCCCGAAGATACTTGGGAAACTACCTGCCCGCACACACCTGGGCCATAACCACCACACTACCCTGCCCAAAGATTCTTGGGCTAATAATGGACCTCAGGCCATCACAGCCTGCCTGAAGGTACTTGGGCTATCTAGGAAAGGGAGCAGAAAATGAGCTAATAACCAGCCACTAAGAATAGTGTTGAGAAAAACACCCTCCCCCATGAAATGGGGGTGTTCGGAACTAAGTGCTCAACATGGGTGGGGCGCGAATAAGAAACACAAAACTACAAGTATATACATAGGTAACAAGAACTCACCCAAAGTTAGGTTTTTCTTAAGAAAGCCTGCAGATCACAACAACACTCAAGTCCGAGTCACAACTCTCGCCAACAAAACTCGTTTGTCCCATTCTTGTTTTCATGTTCAGTAATAATGTTTAAATAAGTTCATGCACCTACTTGGGTAACTAACACCATAAGCATAACCAAGGAAAGAATCCAGCCAAACGTCAATTTAAACATTCACACCCGGTTCTCTTGTAATGTTACAACAATAAGGGGATAAGTGAGATCCCTCGAAGTAATAGAACCAAAGAAACCCTCGAGACACTACCCCGTGTCCCCGAAAATGGTTTCTCATCAACAGAGGATCCCACCCCAATTCGTGATATAAACAAGGTAACCACCCGGTCTTAAAACTCACAACCACCGAATCCATATCAACAGGGGATCCCATCCCCTCCCACATCTCCAAAAATAGGCCCATAAAAGAAAACAACCAAACCACTACCACCAACATAAAGCAGGGCCATGCCGGTATTTTCAGATTTATAAGATTTAACACACTCCATGATTTCAATTTCATGTGCTTTAACTGGGGGTTATCACAGAAGGGTTGATCCTGGTGATTTCAATTCATTTATCCAGGTGTACGTGATTAACCAATTGCCCTTTTTACAGAGGAGTTCACAACCACAAACAAGTCATTTCAAACATCCCCAGGGGTTCATTAGTGCACAGAGAAAGACCACCAATGGCCATGATTTTCAGTAGGCGTAAGCCCGCACAATTCAGAAAGATGATCATAACATAAAACAACATCAATGATCATAGCCCCCCCCCCCTTCTTTCTTCATATAATCAGTTAATTATCTTTATTTAGGTCTGTTTTAACTAATTATACAGAACCAAAAGCATGCCCACCCCACATGATACACAAAAGCGAGAGACAAATAAATTCCCTACCTGTTGATCAATGATCGACACTAAGGCCGGGGGCGGAACTTCACGGATAGTGATGCGGTTCGCCTGAACGAAAAGCTACTCGTCTGGACGAAGGTTACTCTTAACACAGGGTGATCGAGAAAAGAAGAAACCACAGTTAAACCTTAGTTTATAAGAGCCGCGGACGGTTGAGATAAGAATGCCAAACCACGTAAGGAGCGGGGGTCGTGGGTTGACCATGCGGCCCCACACGTTATTAAAGGAGTCTGGTGGTTTAAACCAACAAACACACTAGGTTAATTTATTTAATATTTAATTATAACATTTATGGGCGCTACCGGGCTTTAAAAAAGCTTAAAGGGGGTCAAAGAAGGGTTTAAAACTCAATTTGCGCACGTCACTGGAAAAACCCTGAAAAAGCTGGGTGACGCCGATCAGTCGCGCTGATCGGTCTCACCGATCAGTCGCGCCGATCGTTCTCACTGATCGGTCACACCGATCGGTCGTGCCAATCGGTATCGCCGATCGGTCTCATCAATCGGTCTCACCGATCGGTCGCGCCGATCGGTCTCCCCGATCGGTCGCGCCGGTCGGTCTCACCGATCGGTCGCGCCGAGATGCTACCCCTTTAGGATCCAGATTTTTGGAAAAGGAAATGACCAAGAGAGTCTGGGTCATCACATCAGATACCTCTCAAACTATTCTTTCCCTCGAGAATTTAAATAGCCCAGAAGGAAAGAGCAGGTCTGAACAACCACCTCGAAAGATACCTCTCAAGAGTGAACCTCATTGTTAACTAAGAACACTTTTCTGTCACGAACCAAGAAACATATCATGTCAAACTGCCCAGTCATGTGGGGGTTAGGGAGTCTTCTTCCCCATGTCAAGATATTATCCACTTTGGGCGGCACTGACTCACCCGCATGGGTTTAATCGCATCCACCTTAATGCGTCTTGATTAGGGGTCGGGTTCTCTCCTCCCTCATAGCCAGGACTTTTCACACACATTCAGAGGAAAAAATAAAAGTAGCATTTCATATCCAACAAGGTAAAATGTCCTACCACAACATCTATAACAACAGAACAAAACTCAAAACAACTCTAGGTACTGGGCACGCATCTGTGCTTCCCTCTCCCACGTACTCTCCTCAAGCCTACCATGTCTTCACAACACACGAACCAAGGGAATGGTTTGCCCATGAAGCACCCTTTTCTTTGTGATCCTCGATCATCACTGGTCTCTCCAAAAAAATCATGTCATCCTCGATGTCCATCTCTCCCCAGCCGAGGACGTGTGAATCGTCGTGCAGATACCGACAGAGCTGGGACATGTGGAAGAAATCATGTATCCTCAGTAGCGGCGGTGGTAACGCTAGCTGATAGGTCACTTCGCCAACCCACCGTAACACTTCGAAGGGCCCGATGAACCTGGGAGAAAGATTACTCCCCTTGATGAACCTCCGTTGTTCGCGCCGAGGGGAGACCCTTAAGAACACATGGTCTCCAACCTCAAATTCCAAGGGCCTCCTCTTGGTATCATCATACGACTTTTGCCGGTCCTGTGCCGCCTTCATCCTTTCCCGTATGAGTTGAACCTTCTCTGTCGTGCTCTGCACCACCTCTGGGCCAAGGATGCTTGCCTCTCCTACTTCGGCCCAACACACAGGTGAACGACATGGCCTCCCATACAAGGCTTCAAAAGGGGATATACCGATGGTATAGTGATAGCTATTATTGTAGGCGAACTCTACCAGGGGAAATTGTCGCACCCATGATCCTCCTGAGTCTAGAACACATGCCCGCAGCATATCCTCCAAGGTCTGGATGGTGCGCTCTGTTTTTCCATCTGTCTGGGGATGGAAAGTAGTGCTAAGGCGTAACTGTGTGGAAAAATCATGCTGCAATCCTTTCCAGACCCGCGAGGTAAACCATGCATCCCTATCTGAGACTATAGACCTCAGAACTCCATGAAACCGCACCACCTCATCCACGTACTTTTGTGCCAAATCATCCACATTACTCGACTCCCTGATCGCCAGAAAGTGGGCCGATTTCGTCAACTGGTCCACTAACACCCAGATGGCGTCATATGCCCCTTGGACCTTGGGAAGTCCCGTGAAGAAATCCATCGAGACGTTTTCCCACTTCCACTCAGGGACATCTAGAGACTGCAGTAGGCCGCTTGGAACTTGGTGTTCATCCTTCACTTGCTGACACACTAAGCACTTGGCCACAAACTCTACCACTTCTCGCTTCACTCCGGGCCACCAAAACTTTCTCTTCAGTCCCTGGTACATCTTGGAAACTCTTGGGTGTACCTCCAGGGGTGATTTGTGGAACTCACTGAGAACCTTGTCGCGCATCACTCCTGGAACAAACAACCTTCCCTGGAAAAGCATCCGGTTCTGACCATCCTCTGTCCATCCTTCCGGAGCATTGCCCTGGTCAAATCGGTCACGCATCACTTCTCACTCTAGGTCTCCCCAATGAGACTCCTCCACTTGCTACAACAGAGACGACTACACTGCCATCTGATATAGGAAACCTCTACCACTATCCATCCTCACATCCATGTGTAAGGCAACCAACTCCTCCATCGCCTTCCAGGCGTCCGCCGACTCTCAGACCGCATCCTTCTGCGTCCTCCTGCTCAAGGCATCGGCCACTACATTTCCCTTTCCCTCAGTATAAGATATCTCGAAGTCGTAATCCTGGAGTAACTCCACCCATCTCTGTTGTCGCAATTTTAGGTCCCGCTGGGAGAAGATATATCTCAAGATTTTGTGATCTGTGAAGACCACAAAGTGTTCTCCGATGAGGTAGTGCCGCCATAACTTTAGTGCAAAAATGACCAATGCAAGCTCCAGGTCGTGGGTGGCGTAATTACGCTCATGAGGGCGTAGCTGCCTGGAGGCATAGGAGATCACCCCTTGTTGCTGCATCAACACACATCCCAGGCCCTATCTTGAAGCATCACAAAACACCTCATATGATGCCCCTTATTCTAGAAATCTCAGCACTGGGGCACTGACCAACTTCTCCTTCAGATAGCTGAAGGCTGACTCACACTACTCACTCCACACAAAAACATGGTCTTTCTTGTTCAGGGATGTCAAAGGGGCTGCAACTCGGGAGAAGTTGGGTACGAACCTCCGATAGTAACCCGCCAGCCCGAGGAAACTACGGACCTCTGCCACATTCTTGTGTACTGCCCAAGAAACAACTGACTCAACCTTTGATGGGTCCACCGCTACCCCCTTCTCGGACACCACGTGCCTGAGGAAGTGAACTTCTCGTTTCCAGAACTTGCATTTCGACAACTTCTCATAGAGCCGATGATGTCGGAGGACCTCCAGAACCATCCTCAGGTGATCTGCATGGTCATCCTCTGATCTTGAGTAGACCAGGATTTCGTCGATGAAAACAACTACGAACTGATCTAGGTACTTTCGGAAGATGGAGTTCATAATCCCCATGAACACAGTCGGGGAGTTCGTAACACCGAAGGGCATGACTATGAACTCAAAGTGTCCATATCTGCACCTGAACGCCGTCTTCAGGATGTCGCCCTCCTTCACTCTTAGCTGGTGGTACCCAGACCGTAGGTCGATCTTCAAGAACCATCCTTCCCCTTTCAGCTGGTTGAAAAGATCGTCTATCCTCGGAAGAGGGTAGCGATTCTTGATCGTCACTTGATTCAGCCTCCTGTAGTCTATGCACAACCTGATACCACCATCTTCCTTCTTTGCGAACAAGACTGGAGAACCCCATGGTGACGCACTTGACCGAACATAACCCATATTCATTAGATCATCAATCTGGATCCCCAACTCCCGTAGCTCTGAAGGCGCCATCCGGTAAGGATCCATAGAGATCGGATGAGCGCCGGGCTGCAGGTCTATCCCGAACTCGATATCCTTTTGAGGGGGTATAGTTATTAATTTCTCAGGAAAGATGTCTATAAATTCACGGAAAACCTCTAGCACCTCCACCATCTCAATATCTACTGATTCCACTGACAGCTTGGCCAACAAGGAGAGGAGGGGTTCCTCTCGCCTGCTGCCCTTCTGACTGCTCCGCTCGCTGGTGAAGGTAACATGTTGACCGCTTTAAGTCTGAGAACACAACCCTTCCTTGGAAATAGTCGATGATGGAACACACAAAAAATATCCAGTCAATGCCTAGGATGACATCGTATGGATGTATCTATAGCAGAAGAAGATCCCTAACCGACTGATGTGGCCCTATCATCAGTCTACATCCCCGAAAAACAAACAACAAGTCGGTCTGACCTCCAACTGGTGTTCTCAACACCAGGGGCACTGGAAGTCTCTTGGCATATAGGCCCAAGGCACGGGCTAGACTGGGTGCAACAAAGGAGTGCGAAGCTCCGGTATCGAACAAGGAATAAGCAAGAGTGCTAAACAAACTGATCGTACCTCGAACAACCTCCGGACCTACTGAAACTGCTGCCTCCGCGGCGTGTAGTTGTCCACGCCCAGCTCCTCTACCCCTCAGCTATCGACCACCTCACCGACCACACCCTGGTCGAGGTCCCTAAGGAGCGCCCTGAGGTTGTCCCCCTCCTCCTACGTCTGTCCTCGGAGGAGCGGGAGCTCGATGTCCCTGATGCTGCTGCTGGAAAGGCCTAGCTGGAAGCTGCTGTTGGGGCAGGTGTTGGGGATGTCCTCCACCACCGTACTATACCCGGTCTGGGCACTGACTCTGGAGATGTCCATGGCTCCCACATATGAAGCATCGTGGTCCCAGTCCCGAAGGAAAAGGGCGAGGAACAGGGGATTGAAACTGAAACTGTTGCGGCCTACTCCCTGCGGGTCAGAACCTGGAGGGTCCTGATGCTGGAGGCCTAGTGCTGACGGCCTTCCCCTTCGATGGTCCCAGCTAGATCCCCTCTCGTGACACACCTACAAGATCATGCATCCTCTCCACCACTTCGGCCTTCTTCTAGACCTCCAAGTACGTCGGCAGGGTAAAGGGGGTAACAGCATACTGGAGGGAGGATCGGAGCGCTCCTCTAGACGTCTTGCCTGAGACTCCTCATCGGGAAAGAGGTCTGGAGAAAAACGTAGGAGGTCTTTGAACTTGATTCCTATCTCCCTCACTGACATACTCCCCTGTTGTAGGGAGAGTAGCTCCTATCTATTTTCCGCCTTCATCGTCGAGGAGAGGAATTCCGCCCAGAACTCCTTCTCAAAATTAGTCCATGGCACCTTAGCCTCTCTCCTCTCCCTCAGGTAAAGTGTCCACCACTGACGCGCCGCTCCCCACATCTGGCTGACGGCCAGAGGAACCCAGTACTCAGTCAGGGCCCGAATCAGGCCGAAGGCTATCACTAGCTCCTCTAGCCAGCCTTACATCTTCATATCAGAGGTGCTTCCCTTGTACTTCTGAAGGGTCTGTCGCTGGAAGGTCCGAAGAGTCTTCTTCCACTGGTCATCCTCTTCCTCTCGATCAGCTCTCTTCCGATCGGCCAAAGTAGTCTCTGGGGCCTCGATCGCCTGTACTACACGTGGTTGCCTTCCAGGTGCCATAGCTGTATGGTAAATAAGGAATGCCTAAGCCCAAGTAGTGCAGAATATTGTTCTTAAAATTTCTTAAACTTTTCATTTATTCTTAATTCCCAAGACATCCCAGAAACACAAGAACACAAGTCATTATGATGCATGTAACTTTCCTAGGGTCTCTACCCTGCAATCAGTGTGGCCTCACTTGGTCGTTCGGTAGGTCCAGAGTCCTTGCATCAGATCACGAGGGGCCCTAAAATCCCGTGTCCTAGCCGATCTTCCCTGGACTAATTCACACACCAAGGTCACCCAACACTGTTGCCTTACCATTCCATGCAATCCTCACTATGCCTAACTCCAGACTTCATCCTATCTCTCAACCTCCCCTCTGGTACCATTCTGTCACGACCCGCCTTCACCAAAAGGAGGGAAGGGTTAGTAGGTTGCCAATCCCTTATTTCTTTAAGTTGAAGGAGAGATAATGACCCCCGAAACCGGCCTTCTATAGGTCCCTAAGTGGAGACTAGCACCAAGGGTATGCAAATTACACACAAGTGGAAGGAATTACCCTTTTTTTTATAGGATCAGGAGATAAGATGATGAAACCCAACAACACCAAGAGTAAAAGAAAATTAAAGGCAAAAGTAAACCATTCCCACATGCATGTTCCAAAAGTAAAAGCCATAGGGTACAAAAGTGACTACAAGGGTAAGTACCAAAGAAAGAAAACAGAAACAACGAATGCCCCAAAGATCTGAGCTATTATGGTCCTATGTGATCCCTGAAGTCCTCCTGGAAACCTGAAAGTAGTTTTATATACATAGGGTGAGCATACAAGTACACTTAGTAGGAAAAACCAAAGACTCTCGTACACAAGTGGGGGAATGTACTAAAGTCCCGTGAGAAGCAGACAACCATTACTATGAAGAAATTCACCTATCCCACTCACCGGCTACACTCACCAAGTAACACAAACCAAGTAATATATAATAAGATCACGTCGATGTTTGGGTACCCCGCGCCACTTTCCCACTGGTTATTGAGACATCCTATGCATCGAACCAATCCCACCATTATCACCGCAGTCTCACTGCCACACCCGCCCGCACACACATGGGCCACAACCGCACGCAGTCCCACTGCCGAATCCCGCCCGCAAACACCTGGGCCACAACTGTCACACGTACCACGCCTGCAAACACCTAGTCCAGAACAACCACCACCACGCCCGAAGACACCTGGGCTAGAAGATCCACTGCCACACCCGAAGACACCTGAGCCTCATCCCAAAGATACTTCGGAAACTACCTGCCCGCACACACCTGGGCCATAACCACCATACTACCCCGCCCGAAGATTTTTGGGCTAATAATGGACCTCAGGCCATCACAGCCTCCCCAAAGGTACTTGGGCTATCTGGGAAAGGGAGCAGAAAAGGAGATAATAATCATCCACTATGAATAGTGTTGGGAAAAACACCCTCCCTCATGAAATGGGGGTGTTCGGCACTAAGTGATCAACATGGGTGGGGCACGAATAAGAAACACAAAACTAAAAGTATATACATAGGAAATAAGCACTCACCCAAAGTTAGGTTTTTCTTCAGACAGCCTACAGATCACAACAGCACTCAAGTCCGAGTCACGACTCTCACCAACAAAACTCGTTTGTCCCATTCTTGTTTTCATGTTCAGTAATAATGTTTAAATAAGTTCATGCACCTACTTGGGCAACTAACACCATAAGAATAACCAAGGAATGAATCCATCCAAACGTCAATTTAAACATTCACACCCAGTTCTCTTGTAATGTTACAACAACAAGGGGATAAGTGAGATCCCTCGAAGTACTAGAACCAAAGAAACCCTCGAGACACTAACTCGTGTCCCCCAAAATGGTTTCTCATCAACAGAGGATCCCACCCTAATTCGTGATATAAACAAGGTAACCACCCGGTCTTAAAACTTACAACCACTGAATCCATATCAACAGGGGATCCCATCCCCTCCCACATCTCCAGCAATCGGGCCATAAAAGAAAACAACAAAACCAATACCACCAACACAAAGTAGGGCCATGCTGGTATTTTCAGATTTATAATATTTGACACACTCCATGATTTCAATTTTGTGCACTTTAACCAGGGGTTATCACAGAAGGGTTGATCTTGGTTATTTCAATTCATTTAGCCAGGTGTACATGATTAACCAATTGCCCTTTTTATAGTAGGAGTTCACAACCACAAACAAGTCATTTCAAACATCCCCATGGGTTCATTATTGCATAGAGAAAGACCACCAATAGCCATGATTTTCCGTAGGTGTAATCCTGCACAATTTAGAAAGATTATCATAATATAAAATAGCATCAATGATCACCCCCCCCCCCTTTATTCATATAATCATTTCATTGTATTTATTTAGGTATGGTTTGACCAATTCTAAAGAACCAAAAGCACACCCACACCACATGATACACAAAAGCAAGGGATGAAGAAATTCCCTACCTGTTGATCAACAATCGATGCTAAGGCTGGGGGCGGAACTTCACGGATAGAGATGCAGTTCGCCTGAACGAAAATCTGCTCGTCTGGATGAAGGGTACTCTTAACACAGGGTGATCAAGAAAAGAAGAAACCACAACTAACCCTTATTTTATAAGAGCTGCAGACGGTTGAGATAAGAACGCCAAACCGCGTAAGGAGCGGGGGTCATGGGTTGACCATGCGGCCCCACACGTTATTAAAGGGGTCGGGTGGTTTAAACAGACGCACACACCAGGTTAATTTATTGAATATTTAATTATAACATTTATGGGTGCTGCCGAGATTTAAAACAAGCTTAAAGGGGGTCAAAGAAGGGTTTAAAACTCAATTTGCACACGTCACTGGAAAAACCCCGACAAAGCCGGGTGACGCTGATCGGTCTCACCGATCGCTCTCCCCGATCGGTCTCACCGATCGGTCTCCCAGATCGGTCTCACCGATCAGTCTCCCCAATCGGTCTCACCAATCAGTCTCTGAGATCGGTCTCACCGATCGGTCTCCCCGATCGGTCTCACCGATCGGTCGCGCCGATCGTTCTCACCGATCGGTCGCGCCGATCGGTCTCACCGATCGGTCTCCCCGATCGGTCACGCCGGTCGGTCTCACCGATCGGTCACGCCGGTCGGTCTCACTGATCAGTCTCACCGATCGGTCTCCCCGATGAGTCGCGCCAAGACGATACCCCTTTAGGATCCGGATTTTTGGCAAAGGAAAGGACCAAGAGAGTCTGGGTCATCACATAGGGTGTTTCCCTGTTAGGAATACAAGTCACATAGTAGTAGGCATGAAGTCCATATCTAAGTATAACATCTAAATCATCCCATGTATCTCAAATACATATCATTGGGTAGTGAAACTCACCTGAATCATCTCATATAATGCATCTCAATGGGGTTATCCTTCTTCCTGAACCCATCCCAAAATCTAAGGTTAACATCTCAAGTGCATGATCAACGATTGTTAATATGGCCATATCTGGATCATTTTTATCTGATTTCCAATATGGAACTTTCAATAATTAATAAAAATTTCTCAAAAACACTCTTTCTAGGGACAACATATCACTAGGGAACCCTCTAACGTCCCCCCAAGTCACAACATAGCTCATACACCCTATATGAGTCCCTCTATCTCAATCTCATCTCTCAGGTTAAAACCCATCACATAGAGGTCATATTGTCCCTTAGCATTTCTATAGTATGACGTAATAGGAAAATCCCTAATGGAATAGGTCTAAATAGATTCCCACCCAAGTAATTGTATCTATGTGGGGGAGGAATACTCACCCCAAAGTTATCTCGACTAGCCCAAAGGATCTAGGGAATCATATGGTTCTCACATGGACTACTCAGGTTGAACACTCTAGTCCCATCACATCCCTCTACTTAAAAGTCACCAAGGAACTTACACCTAGGGACACTACTTACATAATCTAATTACACCCCTAATAGAATCCATGCATCTCAAATAACACAAATATAACCATGACCTCAACCACCAGTGACCTAGGCACCAATCTAGTGCACAAGTGTCTGTCATGGACATTAGAACCTTGTTTAGTTCATTCATGGGAATTTATTTTAAATTAAATAAATAATTTAAATTAAAATGATACTCACCCTCAGTGGTGAGACCACAAATTACATAAAAATAATAAATAAACAAATTAAAATACCATAGGGTTATTCTCAAGAGACCACCTACCTCATACAGATTCATTCCCTTTATTTCGTCGCCCAAAATCCCTCACCCATGCTCACCCAAGTCCAACCATCCATCTCCCATCACCATGAGGGAATAAATCATTCCATAAAACCCAATTTTATTAACTATAATCATTTATAATTAATTAAAAAAAATCAATTAATTAATCAATTTAAATTGTTTTGGCATAATCATAAAATAACTTACCAAACAACCTCATTTCATTAAAACTATGATCAATGGAATGCCAATATCTCATGGAATTTTCCTAACCCACCCTTACTCAAAAGCCTTAAAAATTAGCACTAATTAAATATCCAATTTAATTTAATCATGCCAAACACCTTAAGAAAAATCACTAAGATACATACCTTAACCAAAAAAAAGTGAGCAACGACGTCCAAATATCACCTTAGAGTATCATATTTCCACTACACACAAAATACCCATCAAACATGATGATTTTAACATTATATAGTGAAATAATCCTCCTAAATCCCTAACCATACAAACCAAAATCAATGAATAATGGAGAATCAAGGGAGAATTGTAATGAACCGGTCTAGGCCATCCCTATGATAGATGCTTGAACCATCCTTCCACATGCCTGAAGGGTGTTCCCAATCCCCATGAGCTGAAAAATAGTGCCTGAGTATCACAATAACACACTTGGTAATGGTTTTTCTCAATAATAAGAGTAAATTTTTTAATAATAATTTAATAAAAATCTATCACGACCCATTCGTATATTGAACGTCCATACCAAAACAAAAATATACAAAAATAAATAAACATACAATCAAAAAGAAACAAACTTTATAAACCCTCCACTACCCTAATCTCCCTCCCTTTTAAAGAAAACTTCATCCACCACTAGTTCCCTTTTGACCCCTTCATATAATATAACTACTCTCTATCCATATAAATCGGTAAAATCTTAAGTAGCAAGTGAAATAAAAGAAACTGAAATAAAAAATAAACTATAGAAACACATGTCTCCTTGTGACTAAATGAGTCACCACCAAAAAATCAAGAACTATAATTCCCCAAGGGAAATAATAAATAAAATGATGAACCTAAAACTTAAAATGGTAATATAGGCATGAGCACAAAAGCACTCAGTAGGAAACCACAACCCAACGAAATTAAGAAGTCGTTTTCATATTACATCCTAAGAATGATAGTTTGAAATACAATATAAAAGTAAAAATTTTATATATAGTTATAAAAAATAAGTAACAAAATATCACAAGTTTAATAAAAATTATTTTTCCAATATTTTTTAAATGAAAATAATCTCTTGGAAAACATCTTTTTCCCAGCCTAAACCACTTGGCCAAAACACTGTTTTAAAGTACCACTTTAAAATAATTTCATAAATTTCTCATTTTTGAATACCCATTTTAAAACTCATAATATGTTTCCATTAATCAAATGGTTTTCCAAAACATGTTTTAAAACCAACCATTTATAAAAACTAGGCACAACGGCCTAGAATCCCATTTTCTACTTTTCTTACAAGAGCATACTTTTCAAACTCATTTATAAAAATAGTTTGAAAACAATTTAAATTCAATATTTCACTTTCCCTATTTAAAAACCTTTCAAAAACTCTTTCAAAATATTTTAAAAGTAAACTATTAAAATTAGGAAGAAAACACACAAGCATACACCACTATGTTAAGTCAAGAATTAAGGGAAAAGAAATGAAAAGGGCATATGTGCCAAGAAATAAAATAATAAAAGGGGAATGAAATCAATACATAAATAGAAATACCTTAAATGATTCTAAAAAGGATCCTAGTGTCATGTGATCTACCCTAGGAAACATCCTTGAAAATCGAGGTTTAAAAGGATAAATGTTACTACCCATGTCAATAAGGTGAACCTTTCTTTTTGGGGGCCTACATGATTAAAACTTAATAGTTATTATTTATTGTCCCGTAGTAGTGGTCAGGATGGGTAAAATATTGGGAAGTTACCTAGGGTTTGTGTGAGTGAGGAAAAAGCATACTATAAGAACATGTGTTGGCCTGTGGGGATAGTCATTAGCCTGATAAGTGACCCCAGTGGGTAATATCTAGTGGTGTGATGGGAAGGAAAGCAAGGTATTATAGGATACCCATGGGTTTAGTTGACCAGGTTCATGGTTTAATTTAGTCCAGGTTGTGACAAATAGTATCAGAGCCAATACCCATTTGGAAGCATAGAGGCACTGCCTGGGTTTGATGTGTGGGGTCCACAATGAGGGAATTGTGCTTTAGGGGTGGGGGTGTAACACCACTAAAAAATGATACTTATAATGGATAATTTTTTCTACCCATTTCAACAAGGTACAATTTTTTTCGAGAGCCTACCAAATCAGAACTCCAAAATTAAGTGTTCTTGGCCTAGAGTAGTGGTCAGGATAGGTGACCTCCTGAGAAGTTTCCTAGGGTGTGTCTGGGTGAGGAAAAAAACACTGGAAGAACATGTGTTTGCCTATGGGGATATTCATTATTATTATAAGTGACCTTGATGGGTAATATCCCATGGTATTCTGGGAAGGAAACCAAGGAATTATAAGAGACCCATGGGGTCATTTGACTAGGTTCATGGACTACGATATGTTGGGTTGTGACAAGAAGAGAAGAGGAACCTACCTTGAATCCATGCAATGAAAGAAACCCAAATCATCCATATTGAAGGGGAACTAAGAGAGTGGAATAGGATACCCAAACATATCATAACTCCATAGTTAAGTGTGCTTGACCTGGAGTAGTGGTTAGGATGGGAGACCTCCTGAGAAGTTTCCTAGGGTGTGTGTGAGTGAGGAAAACACACACTAGAATAACATGTGTTGTCATGTGGGGATAGTCATTATTCTGATAACTGACCCTGGTGGGTAATAGCCTGTGATATTATGGGAAGGAAATCAAGGTATTAGAAGATAACCATGGGGTCATTTGACCAGGCTGGATTGACCAAAAATGAAGGAACCTGAGGGGGTTCCCAAAACAAAGACCCCTAAAAAAATTACCACAAATCTCTTGAAAAGGGGGGGAAGCCAACACAATTTTATGACATGAACAAGGGGGTTCACACTGTAAATCCCATTCCATGAAGAGTTCCCCCTCCAATTAAAACTTTCACAATGTAAACTATAGGTTCACGTCATGAATTTTTATGGGAATAAATACCATCACCTGAACACCCCATTCATAGCTTATAGGTTCATGGCCCGAGGTAGGTCGGTTTGTGAAAAGAAAAGAGGAGGAAAATACCTTGAATCCATGTAATGAAACCTACCCAAATCATCCAGATTAAAGGGGAAACAAGGTAGTGGAAGAGGAGAGGAAAAAATTTATCTCCTTCTTTGTTTGTTTGACCAAAAATGAAGTAACTTAAAACATTCATAGTGTAAACCATAGGTTTAAACCATGAATTCTTATTGAAATAAATCCCATCACCCCAACACCCCATTCACGACCTTTAGATTCATGGCCTTAGGTAGTTCAAGTTTTTATAAGAAAAGAAGAGGAAACTACCTTGAATCTATGCAATGAAACCAACCCAAATCAACCATATTTAAGGGGAACCAAGGTAGTGGAAGAGGAGATCCAAAGATGGATCTTCGTATTTGTTTGGCCGACTAAAAATGAATGAACTTGAAAATTTTATATTGTAAACCATAGGTTCACACCATGAATTCTTATGGGAATAAATCCCATAACCTGACCACCTCATTCATGTCCTATAGGTTCATGTCCTAAGGTAGGTTTGGTTGTGACAAGAAAAGAGGAGGGACCAGCCTTAAATATGTGCAATGAAAGTAACCCAAATCATCCATATTGAAGGGGAACCAAGGTAGTGGAAGAGGATATAAAAAAATGTATCTCATTCTTTATTCAATCAACCAAAAAATGAATGAACTTGATGGGGTTCCCAAAAATAGACACTTGAAAAAAATTACCATAATGCCCCTAAAAAAGGGGGAACCCAACACAAGTTCACACCATGAATTCTTATGGGTATAAATTCCATCACCCAAAAACTAAATTCACATCCTATAGGGATAGTCATTATTCTGATAAGTGACCCCAATGGGTAATATTGTATGGTGTGATGGGGAGGAAACCAAGGTATTATAAGAGACCCATGAGGTTAGTTGACTAGGTTCATGGCCCGAGGTAGGATGGGTTATTACAAGAAGAGAGGGGGAACCTACCTTGAATCCATGAAATGAAACCAACCCAAATCATCCAGATTGAAGGGGATCTAATGGGGTGGAATAGGATATCCCAATATGGCTCTCCTTCTTCATTTGATTGACCAAAAATGCAAGAACTCGAGGGGGTTCTCAAAAATAGAGCCTTAACAAAATTAACAAAAAGACCCTAAAAAAGGGGGACCCCAGTACAAGTTCATGACATGAACAAGGAGATTCACACTGTGAAAACCCTTCTAGGAATATCCCCCCCCCCACCAATTTAAACTTTCACAATGTAAACCATAGGTTCACACCATGAATTCTTATATGCATTAATCCCATCACCCAACCACCCCATTCATGGAATGAAAGGAACCCCATAAAGCATCTTTAAAGGTGTTAATTTTTCATTTTTAGTTTGTGAACTTTTGGGAAGAATCCACCTCTTGGGATACCCCATTCATGAGCTAAAATCACACCATGAATGGTCGTTTTTTATGTTAATGGCCCCTATAATTTTTTTAATGGACTAAAATTATAAATTATTAGTATCCCGACCACCTTTTCACTTCTTTGAAATCCACTTGAACCCCTAATACATCTAACAATCATCAAAACACATCTAAAAACAACTTTTAAGGACATCCAGACACCTGAAATCCTAATACAATATCTAGTTTTCAAAACGAACCTCTCACTAAATTCAAAAGATCAAATTCCCTTTGAAATTCAAAACTCAAATTCCCTAGGGTATATGTGGGAGAGGAAAATACACATTGAAATAACATGTGTTGTACTATGGGGATAGTCATTAGTCTGAGAAGTGACCCTGAGGGGTAATATCCTATGGTGTTCTGGGAAGGCAACCAAGGTATTATAGGATACCCAAGGTAATATCCCATGTATCCAGTTGACTAGGTTCAAGCCTCGAGTTAGGTCAAGTTTTGAAAAATAGTATCAGAGCCAATAACTAGCTAGAAGTGTAGAGGCATGACCTGGGTTTGAGGTGTTGGGTCCACAATGAGGGAATTATTCTTTAGGATGGTGTAATACCCCTGAAAAAGAGATACTTAGAAAGGATAAATGTTACTACCCATGTCAACAAGGTAAACCTTTCTTTTTGGGATCCTACAAGATTAGAACTCCATAGTTAAGTGTGATTGGATTGGAGTAGTGTTTGGGATGGGTGACCTCCTTGTAAGTTTCCTAGGGTGTGTGTGAGTGAGGAAAAAAACTGGAAGAACATGTGTTGGCTTGTGGGGATAATCATTATTCTAATAAGTGATGTCATTTGGTAATATCTCGTGGTATACTAGGAATGAAACCAAGGTATTAAAAGAGACCCATGGGGTTAATTGACTAGGTTCGTGACCTGAGGTAGGTTGGGTTGTGAAAAAAAGAGAGTAGGAACATACCTTGAATCCATGCAATGAAACCAACCCAAATCATCCAGATTGAAGGGGAACCAAGAGAGTGGAAGAGAAGATCCAACCAGATTAGAACTCCACAGTTAAGTGTTCCTGGGATAGAGTAGTGTTTAGGATGGTTGAACTCCTAGTAAGCTTCCTAGAGTGTGTGTGGGTGAGGATAACACACACTAGAAGAACATGTATTGGTCTATGGGGACAATCATCATTCTGATAAGTGGCCCTAGTGGGTAATAGCCTATGGTATGCTGGGAAAGAAACCAAGGTATTACAAGAGAACTGTAGAGACCCTAAACTTGACATACATGGACATTACAATACTTTTGTGGAATACTTATTACATAACAAAAAAACACACACACAAGGACCGTAATAGTTTAGTGTCTTTGGAAACTCGGAATGTAATCTTCTAATCATGGTGAAAGATCTTCAACATCTCCCATAAAGATCTTCCATTTTTTTTCTTACCTAAAACCTTTATTTATATCCTGGGGAAAAGAAAACATAAAAGGGTGATCTCAAATTCTCAGTAAGGGTAAACAAAAGAAATATCAATCACATCATATTCATAAGAACATAACAATTTGGAAATCTTACCTTGCAAAAGAGATCATAATTTCATAACATGGGATAAATCATGATAGTGAAATGTAATCCCAATAATCATAACATAAAACACGAAACTTTGTGGCACGCACACATAATCATAGAGAATCATTTCTTATTAGTCAACACTCATTGCCAAGACTATCTTAGTGGACAAATTCCATTTTTGAACTGAGTTCACTCCTCGTTTCACTCCTGTTTTACTGAATCGGTTTAACCTGCCGTTCCAGCCATGTCTATCTCATGAGATATAAAATATTTACCCAATGCATTAGAGGGAGATATAGGAACCACCCATCTCATAATGAAACCATTCTTATGTGTGCCACAAAATCATAAATCATATATCATTGCATAACCCATGTAATAAAAATGGGAATCTTAAACATCATGACATCATAAAACAATTCATATAAGATAAAGGAATTCATAAAAATATTTCCATCACAACATAATCAAATCCATGTAATAATATGGATAGAAACAGAACCCTATATTATCTTATATGGGAAATAATTTTGATAAAACTCTTGAACTCCATTCTTGAGGAAAATATCCTTTCTACTTCAAAAACATTTTCCTTTCTTAACATGTCATACAATTTTAAAATAAAAGAAGTTGATTAAAAATAAACTTGAAAACTTGTAAAGGAATCTTCTTGGAAATAATGTTTTAAAAATCCATTCATGTTGTATAAGTTAAAAAAAAACATTCTTCTCGTACTTTTGTCAGAAAAGTCAAAAAGTACCTCGTACGAAAAATGACAAAAGATTCCTTTCATATCTTTTACTAAAACTCACCAAAGGGTAAAAATGGATTTTAAAAAATTGTAGGTGGATGGAAATAATATTAAATATTGAGGAAACATGGATGTGGATGATAAAATACACCCCAGTAAATACCAAAGTATAAACAATCTAGGATAAAAATGAGATTGTGATATTTTCCCTTACCTTAGGTCTGATTTGCTTTGTAAGTGTCCGAACCTCCTGTATAATGATTTAAATAATGTCATTGACTTATTCCATAATCATACTCATTGTTATGATATCATATATGGTTCACTTATGACTTTATATTACCCGTTCTTTTGTAAATTCCATGTTAAAGAGCCTTTTGGGTAAAATTGTTTCATTTGTCGTCCGTGTTTTGACTTGTAATTATTCATATGATTACTTAGATCATGATTACTTAATTCCATAATATAAAACATGATTTATATATAATATATATTCAGAATATACATATATATATAATAAATCAGTAAATGGAAAGAAATACACCGTTCATGGAGACGGTAGGCCGTACGTACGCATGAACGTTGTTTTCGTTTCCTTATTGAGTTGAATGGAATTAAGTAGATGACATACATATATATACACATAAATCCAGTATCATTATTATGTAATATATTTCATGATTACTTATTATATATACTTTATAATCATTCATGAATGGTTAAAGTGGAGAATGAATCTCATCGCGTCGTGGAGACGGTAGTCCGTACGTACGCACGAGCGATGATATCATTCTCATGATCGTGGGACTGTATTGGAGTGTATGTATACTATTTCAGAATCAATATCAGTTTAAAATAATCATATATAGTTATTATTTACACCATTATACCCATCCAAGTAAGGTGGTGGTGGAAAATAGATTTCACCACGGCGTGGAGACGGTATTCCGTACGTACGCACGCGCAGTGATTTCGTTTTCCATAGGATGGATAGATGGTGAAATAGGGTTGTTTCATACTTATAATAACATATCAGTATATGAGTGATACTTATTTTATTACTTAATAATGAAACAACCTAAGAAGAAGAAGTGGAAGAAGAAATAAAGTTGAAAGAATTGGTAACAGACATTACCTCTTCTTTGAAGCGCCTCTTTGAGATCTCCTTTTAGGGCACTAAAATTGGTCTTTGAGGAATACCAGAACCTCTAGGATATTTCTAGGGAAGTGTAGAAGATAATTTGGTAGGGTTTGGCCGATATTGAAGGCTCAAAGTGGTGTGAGGAAGAGAGGGAGGGGGTTCCCTTTTATAAGGGAGGAGAGGGGCACCTTTGGAATAACTAAAAATATTATTTTATTATAAAGCCAAATTCGGTTTTAAATAGCTCCAAATTGATTTATTTCGAAGCTAAGTTGGGGATGGGTCTAAATCCTCTCATCCAATAGAATTTAGACAAGTTTAGGTTCCTATTTTAACCTTATCATTTATATTTAACTTTAAGTTAGATAATTTTACTTTTACCGTGTCTTCTTGTTTTCTTACACTATAAGGTTAATAAACTTACTATATCAAACCAAAAGAACCCCAAGTTGTTTATTATTAATATATATAACCTTATCTAAGTCATTTGGCCGAACCTTAGATTTTTAGGAATAAAATAACAATTAATAATATAATATTTGTTTTAAAAACTATTTTATGTCAATTTTGACACTATTTAGTAATTGATTTTTGTGAAAATCATAACAGAATTATTAGTTCAAAAAAAGTTAATTAAATCAATAATAAAATGTCATATTAACCTATAAAATTATTTTAATACATAAAAAGTCTCAAATTACATTTATTTGGGTATTTATAACATTAATTATGTCAATATTTCATCAATAAGATAATTACTGCATCGTCTTTGTGTCATAAATAAATTAAATTATTTAATGTCTAAAAATTACAAATAAAATACCATTATGTAGGAAATCATTTTTTATTTCTAATGAGTATTTATAGTCGAATTTATCTTATTTCTAACCCTATATTAAAAATTATTTACTTATTAAACTTTGATTTTAACTATTTTAACCCTTCTTTAAATAAATTAATAATAAATGTCCTAATCTAATCCAAGTGGGCCTAAATGATCATATTTTATTCCTAAGGTTGTTTTTGGTCGAATTACACTTATCCAGTAGAATTAGGACATGTTTTAGGGTAATAATAATATCATTTTTACCCTTAACTACCCTATTTACTTTTAACCGTGGTAAAAAAAAGTAAAAAGTTACTATTCACCAAAAATTATTTTCATCTCATTGAACCACATTTTACTTACTTAAATCAACCGTGTCTCTCGGAATTTTGAAATTCCATTCATAAAAGCGGTAAAATTAAGTTTTATAAAAAATTCAGTTTTTTTTAACTGCCAATTAGTGGTTTCACTATTCATCAAAAAATGAAAGTTTCCAGAAAAATACTAAATATTAGCCCTAAGCTATATTTGATATTATGAATTCAAAAATGATGTTTATTTTACCAAATTCAAAACATATCAGTTACATTAACTAATTTAAAAATTAATTCCCATCGTCAAGACAAATAGCGTGTTTTTAAGAGATAATAACTATCAAAAGATTGACACTTATTTATGTCTGGTTTAAATGTGAAATTACATCCAATGAACAACATTGTATTAAATTGTAAAAATATATTCTAAATATACTTTAAAAACACTTAAATTAATAATTTATCACTATTAATTATTTCGATTAAAAAAGTTGTTTTTAATAAAAATATAATAATTTTCACTATTCATCAGAATATGAAAGTTATCCGAAAAGTACCAAAATTTCACCCTAAGCTAATTTCGATATTCTGAATCCAAAAATGAAGTCCATTTTGAAAAATAAAATTTACAAAATTTCAAAAAGTGATTATTACTATTCATAACGGCTAGTTCATAATAATATTATAATAATATCTCGTTTAGTGAAACTCGGTATTGCTTACTACACACGCTATCGTGGAAGGTCGTGATTGCGTGTAATGCAAGCCAATTCAGGGATGCGTGTAGTGCAAGATCCTTTTGGTTTAGCGTACAACACAAGACATCAATAAAATTTAAAAGGAATATTTTTCATAAAATCTCGGGGTGTAACATTCTACCCCCCTTAAAATGAATTTCGCCCACGAAATTCGTCGGAGTTATAAATGGTTTACTACTCGAAAGTTTATTTAATAGAAACCCACATCGTAAAAAGGAATACCAAAACTTGGCTTTAAAAACTAAAGTATGAAATGTAACGGTTACCCAAATTAACTCATCACTGGGTTTCCACGTAGAAGAACATAGGTGAAAATATGGATATGGAAGAAAAATCTAACCATCAAGTTCTGATGGAGAGTGGTAGAGAACATGGCTATGAAAAATCCATCAATCACAAAGCCATAAATTTTTGATGATCTTAGGTACCATTTGATTCATCGGATATAAGAGCACTAGGAAAACATTTTTGGTTTTCAATATCATTTCCCTAAAATTGAAAATTTTGAATTAGAAGAAATACTTGCTTGATTTTGGTACAATCTCACTGTTTTTCGTGCTTTGAACAATTTCCACTTCATCTCTTAATTAAATGAAGTTTAATTTGTTATTTTTGAAGTGTTAACAGATCATGTGATAGAATGATGAGTCATTCCATCTGTCTCAAACAAAAGGTTAGAAAAGTTATCAAAAAATATATAAGTCCATCTATAGTGAGATTAATGATATATGGTTCCTAAAATGGACTTATACTTCATATATCATACTAATTAATATAATAAAACAAGTTTCTACTAAACAGGGACTTCCTGTAGGCCAGTGGTAGGCGATAAAGGCCAGTCGCACTTCGGTTGTGGGTTTGATTCCCATGGCCTTGTCCGACGCGATGGGCTGTCGCCCGTCCTGCATGTTGTCCTTTTTCTAAAATCATCCCATCAATAATATCTAAAAACTTCTATCCTTAAACAATACTAACTTATTTCCAACATAATCCATTCCAATCTTTAGGCTTATCCATAATACTGCAGTCCACTCTCATAATATAGTGAAAACGATTACCAGAGATTTAATACCATTGTTGATCCCCATATATCATAAGATATGTCTTGTTGGTCACATTCCAAACATTCAAAGGCCTTAATCATGTATTCTCTTGAATACCCATTGAACCTTAGTGAAAACATGAATGCAGTTAAAAGTTAACACTTTCCACATACCAAAATTCTCAAAATTCTATATACTCAAACCATGATATCACTTAGTCCTTATATCAATCATGAGCTCATGAATACTATCAAATATTTCATTTTCTCGTTTTACCATCATTATTCGCGTATCATCCTTTTTTACAAAAATATCTCAATCACTTTCCATGGTTACCGGTACCATAAAATTATTGAAAACCACAATAGACCAATACATAAATATTCCAATATTCTATGATACTATATACAACATTATTTTGGAATCCCATTACATAAACACTTAATCATTCCACCACATCGTTATCATATTCAACATCGCCAATGGTGATCGCATGTGACTTCCCTTTGTCCTTTTCCTTAAGTGGTTGCTTATGTTGATCATCACTAACCCTTGGATTAGGGCATTTATTAGCATAATGCCCCATTTCCTTGCACTTGAAGCATTGAAGTGTAGTAGGTTCATTCTGTGTATCCCTTCCTTTGTTTGCATCAGTAGACATCTTCTTTCCATCATTGTGGCATTCAAATGTCCGATGACCTTCCTTTCCACATTTGAAACATTTACTTGTCCCTTTAAGACAATCTCCACCATGCTTCCACACTTTGAGCATAGGGAAACATTCATCTTCTTTTCACCATTATTCTAATATTTCTCCTTGAACTCCATCTTTCGTTTCTTATCAAAACTATGAGATGGATAAGTAACACCAACTTCCATTTCTACCTTGATAGCACAACGCACAATTTCTTCATAGCTACTGAAGTCCCTTATAGCTAATTCCCTTCGAAGATTTGGTTTTAAGCCACTGAAGAATCGATCAACTTTACTTTCAGGTTGGATGATAAATCCAAATGCATACCTGGCAAGCCATGTAAAATTCTCTTCATATATACCAACAGATTCATCATCCTTTTGCTTTAGTTCAAGAAACTCCTTCTCCATCTTTGTTCGAAGAATACGAGGGAAGTACTTATTGAAAAATAAGTTCTTGAACTCGTCCCATTCCATGGACTCAATTTCATCTCTTGGCCTTGTATTCTCGATAAGATTCCACCATTTATCAGCTTCACCTTCCAAACGATATACTGCTAAGATGACTTTATCGTGTTCAAAACATTGAAGAACTGAAAATATCTTTTCAGTAGTACTGATCCATTGTTCAACAACAAGTGGATCAGAAGACCCACTGAAAGAAGGTGGACGTTGCCTCATGAAGGACTCAATAGAATATTGTTCCCTTCCCTGCTCATTTGGAAGTCCAGAATGATTCATAGATTGTGTAAGTATAGTAATAATATTTTGCACTCCATCTCCCATAACATTTGTTTTTTCAGGAGGACAATCATTACATTGTCCATTGCATTGATCAACACGGTTCCTTCGGGTTCCAGCCATCGTCTAAAACCCAAAAAGAATAGTGTGAGAGGCAAAAATTATGCTAGGGAAAACAACATAATAAAGGGGGAGTACCTTCAATATCTAACATCTTAGGTTTAATTCTAAGATCGTTAGCGTGATTCTAGGACTATAACCTATACATATACTTAACCTTAGGTACATCCCTAGACATACCTTAGAAATATCTCTAGGGATCTCACTGAAGTTGTCGCATCCTAGTTTCCAAAGGTTGACTAAACCTTTCCTCTGATACCAACTGTAGAGACCCTAAGCTTGACATACATGGACATTACATTACTTTTTCGGAATACTTATTACATAACAAAAAACACACATACAAGGACCATAATAGTTTAGTGTCTTTGGAAACTCGGAATGTAATCTTCTAATCATGATGAAAGATCTTCAACATCTCCCATAAAGATCTTCCCTTTTTTTTCTTACCTAAAACCTTTCTTTATATCCTGGGGAAAAGAAAACATAAAAGGGTGAGCTCAAATGCTCAGTAATGGTAAACAAAATAAATATCAATCACATCATATTCATAAGAACATAACAATTTTGGAAATCTTACCCTGCAAAAGAGATCATAATTTCATAACATGGGATAAATCATGGTAGTGAAATGTAATCCCAATAATCATAACATAAAACATAAAACTTTGTGGAATGTACACATAATCATAGAGAATCATTTCTTATTAGTCAAGACTCATTGCCAAGACTATCTTAGTGGACAAAGTCCATTTCTGAACCGAGTTCACTCCTCGTTTCAGTCCTGTTTTACTGAACCGGTTTAACCTGCCGTTCCAGCCATGTCTATCTCATGAGATATAAAATCTTTACCCAATGCATTGGAGGGAGATATAGGTCCCACCCATCTCATAATGAAACCATTATTATGTGTTCCACAAAATCGTAAATCATACATCATTGCATAACCCATGTAATAAAAATGGGAATCTTAAACATCATGACATCATAAAACAATTCATATAAGATAAAGGAATTCATAAAAATATTTCCATCACAACATAATCAAATCCATGTAATAATAGGGATAGAAACAGAACCCTATATTATCTTAGATGGGAAATAATTTTGATAAAACTCTTGAACTCCATTCTTGAGGAAAATATCCTTTCTACTTCAAAAACATTTTCCTTTCTTAACATGTCATACAATTTTAAACTAAAAGAAGTTGATTAAAAATAAACTTGAAAACTTGTAAAGGAATATTCTTGGAAATAATGTTTTAAAAATAAATTCATGCCGTATAAGTTAAAAAAACAATCTTCTCATACTTTTGTCGGAAAAGTCAAAAAGTACCTCGTACGAAAAATGACAAAAGATTCCTTTCATATCTTTTACTAAAACTCACCAAAGGGTAAAAATGGATTTCAAAAAATTGTAGTTGGATGGAAATAATATTAAATATTGAGGAAACATGGATGTGGATGATAAAATACACCCCAGTAAATACCAAAGTATAAACAATCTCGGATAAAAATGAGATTGTGATATTTTCCCTTACCTTAGGTCTGATTTTCTTCGTAAGTGTCCGAACCTCCTGTATAATGATTTAAATAATGTCATTGAATTATTCCAGAATCATAATCATTTTTATGATATCATATATGGTTCACTTATGACTTTATATTACCCGTTCTTTTGTAAATTCCATGTTAAAGAGCGTTTTGGGTAAAATTGTTTCATTTGTCGTCCGTGTTTTGACTTGTAATTATTCATATGATTACTTAGATCATGATTACTTAATTACAGAATATAAAACATGATTTATATATAATATATATTCAGAATATACATATATATAATAAATCAGTAAATGGAAAGAAATACACCGTTCATGGAGACGGTAGGTCGTACGTACGCATGAACGCTGTTTTCGTTTCCTTATTGAGTTGAATGGAATTAAGTAGATGACATACATATATATACACATAAATCCAGTATCATTATTATGTCATATATTTCATGATTACTTATTATATATACTTTATAATCATTCATGAATGGTTAAAGTGGAGAATGGATCTCATCGCGTCGTGGAGACGGTAGTCCGTACGTACGCACGAGCGATGATATCGTTCTCATGATCGTGGGACTGTATTAGAGTGTATGTATACTATTTAAGAATCAATATCACTTTAAAATAATCATATATAGTTATTATTTACACCATTATACCCATCCAAGTAAGGTGGTGGTGGAAAATAGATTTCACCACGGCGTGGAGACGGTATTCCGTACGTACGCACGCGCGGTGATTTCATTTCCCGTAGGATGGATAGATGGTGAAATAGGGTTGTTTCATACTTATAATAACATATCAGTATATGAGTGATACTGATGTTATTACTTCATAATGAAACAACCTAAGAAGAAGAAGTGTAAGAACAAATAAAGTTGAAAGAATCGGTAACGGACATTACCTCTTCTTTGAAGCGCCTCTTTGAGATCTCCTTTTAGGGCACTAAAATTGGTCTTTGAGGAAGACCAGAACCTCTAGGATGTTTATAGGGAAGTGTAGAAGAGAATTTTTCATGGGTTGGACGATCTTGAAGGCTCAAAGTGGTGTGAGGAAGAGAGGGAGGGGGTTCCCTTTTATAAGGGAGGAGAGGGGCACCTTTGGAATAACTAAAAATATTATTTTATTATAAAGAGAAATTCGGATTTAAATAGCTCCAAATTGATTTATTTATAAGCTAAGGTGGTTATGGGTCTAAATCCTCTCATTAAATAGAATTTAGACAAGTTTAGGTTCCTATTTTAACCTTATCATTTATATTTAACTTTAAGTTAGATAATTTTACTTTTACCGTGTCTTCTTGTTTTCTTACACTATATGGTTAATAAACTTACTATATCAATCCAAACGAACCCCAGGTTGTTTATTTTTAATATATATAACCTTATATAAGTCATTTGGCCGAACCTTAGATTTTTAGGAATAAAATAACAATTAATAATATAATATTTGTTTTAAAAACTATTTTATGTCAATTTTGACACTATTTAGTAATTGATTTTTGTGAAAATAATAACAGAATGATTAGTTCAAAAAAAGTTAATTAAATCAATACTAAAATGTCATATTAACCTAGAAAATTAGTGGAATACATAAAAAGTCTCAAATTACATTTATTTGGGTATTTATAACATCAATTATGTCAATATTTCATTAATAAGATAATTACTGCATCATCTTTGTGTCATAAATAAATTAAATTATTTAATGTCTAAAAATTACAAATAAATTACCATTATGTAGGAAATCATTTTATATTTCTAATGAGTATTTATAGTCGAATTTATCTTATGTGTAACCCTATATTAAAAATGATTTACTTATTAAACTTTGATTTTAACTATTTTAACCCTTCTTTAAATAAATTAATAATAAATGTCCTAATCTAATCCAAGTGGGCCTAAATGATCATATTTTATTCCTAAGGTTGTTTTTGGTCGAATTACACTTATCCAATAGAATTAGGACATGTGTTAGGGTAATAATAATATCATTTTTACCCTTAACTACCCTATTTACTTTTAACCGTGGTAAAAAATAGTAAAAAGTTACTATTCACCAAAAATTATTTTCATCTCATTGAACCACATTTTACTTACTGACATAAACCGTGTCTCTCGGATTTTTGAAATTCCATTCACAAAAGCGGTAAAATTAAGTTTTATGAAAAATTCAGTTTTTTTTAACTACCACTTAGTGGTTTCACTATTCATCAAAAAATGAAAGTTTCCAAAAAAATACCAAAAATTAGGCCTAAGATATATTTGATATTATGAATTCAAAAATGATGTTTATTTTACCAAATTCAAAACATATCAGTTACATTAACTAATTTAAAAATTAATTCCCGTCGTCAAGACAAATAGCGTGTTTTTAAGAGATAATAACTATCAAAAGATTGTCACTTGTTTATGTCTGGTTTAAATGTGAAATTACATCCAATGACCAACATTGTATTAAATTGTAAAAATATATTCTAAATATACTTTAAAACCACTCAAATTAATAATTTATCACTATTAATTATTTCAATTAAAAAAGTTGTTTTTAATAAAAATATAATAATTTTCACTATTCATCAGAATATGAAAGTTATCCGAAAAGTACCCAAATTTCACCCTAAGCTAATTTCTATATTCCGAATCCAAAAATGAAGTCCATTTTGAAAAATAAAATTTACAAAATTTCAAAAAGTGGTTATTACTATTCATAACGGCTAGTTCATAATAATATTATAATAATATCTCGTTTAGTGAAACTCAATATTGCTTACTACACACGCTATCGTGGAAGGTCGCGATTGCGTGTAATGCAAGCCAAGTCAGGGATGTGTGTAGTGCAAGCTCCTTTTGGTGTAGCGTACAACACAAGACATCAATAAAATTAAAAAGAATATTTTTCATAAAATCTCGGGGTGTTACAAGAACCATGGGGTCATTTGACTAGGTTCGATTGACCAAAACTGAAGGAACCTAAGGGGGTTCCTAAAAATAGACCCCTAGAAAAATTACCATAAATCTACTGAAAAAGGGGTCACTCGACCCAAGTTCACAACATGAACAAGGGAGTTCACATTGTAAATCCCCTTCTAGAAAGAGGTTCCCCCTCCAATTAAAACTTTCATAGTATAAACCATAGGTTCACACCATTAATTCTTATGGGAAGAAATCATATCACCCGACCACCCCATTCATGGACTGTAGGTTCATGGCCCGAGGTAATTCAGGTTGTGAAAAGAAAAAAGGAGGAACCTACCTTAAATCCATGAAATGAAACCAACCCAAATCGTCCAGATTGAAGGGGAACCAAGGTGTTGGAAGAGGAGAGCCAAAAATGGATCTCTTTATTTGTTTGATCAACCAAAAATGAAGGAACATGAGGGGGTTCCCAAAAATAGATGCCCGAAAAAATTGCCACAATACCCCTATAAAAGGGGGAACCCAACACAAGTTCACACCATGAATTCTTATGGGTAGAAATCCCATCACCCGACAACTAAATTCATAGACTATGGGGATATTCGATATTCTGAGAAGTGAAACTGATGGGTAATATCCTTTGGTGTGTTGAGAAGGGAACCAAGGTATTATAGGAGACCCATAAGGTCAATTGACCAGGTTCAAGGTCCAAGGTAAGATGGGTTGTGTCAAGAAGAGGGGAGAAACCTACCTTGAATCCAAGCAATATAACCAACCAAAATCATCCTGATTGAATAGTATATAAGGGAGTTTAAGTAGAGATCCAAAGATAGCTCTCCTTATTCATTTGATCGACCAAAATGAAGGAACCTGAGGGGGTTCCCAAAAATAGACCCCAGAAAAAATTACCTCCAATCCCCTAAAAAAGGGGGAACCCAGCGCAAGTTCACGACATGAACAAGGGGGTTCACACTATAAATTCCCTTTTAGGAAGATGGTACCCCACCAATTTAATCTTTCACACTATAAACCATAGGTTCACACCATGAATTCTTATGGTAATAAATCCCATCACCCAACCACCCCATTCATGGCTTGAAAGGAACCCCACAAAGAAACTTTCATGTGATGAATTTTTAGTTTTAGTATGTGAACTTTTGGGAATAATTCCCCTCTCAGGATACCCAATTTGTGGGATAAAATCACACAATGAATGGTCATTTTTTATGTGCTCAAAAAATGGAGAAATCAAAGAACGCACCCTACACACCGTCAGGAGTTTCAAATTTTCGGTCTGTTGGGTCGCCGCCTGCTCGCCCGCCGGAAGTCTCCCTCACAGGCCCGGATTTTGATCCAGCCTCTCTCGTCGGTGCTGGTCTTTTTGTGCCTTTCGGGATTGGATTGTTTAAGGATGCTCTTTGTGGATCACATCTTGCTTCCCAGCGTCCTTTTTTTCTGGATGTCTGTGTCTCGTCCTCGAAGGTTTTGCGCGAGGATGGAGGCCTATACCTGGACTTCCCAGCGCCGTCCTTTTCCGAGGTGGAGGCATGCTTGAAATGGATGTTGGTTGTGCGCTTTGGATATACGAATCCTACTTTAGCAGTGTTACAGTGTTTCGCCCTCTCCTGTGGCCTCCAATCCCATGTTCAGATCTCAGCTTTTCACAGGTGCTCTTTCTGCCTTGTTATGTCCTCGGAAGCAGATTTCTTGCATGTCTGGTGTAGGGCCCCTCAAGTTTTGGACGCTGATAAAACACTATTTTTTTGAATATTTTATTGATAATAAATTATATAATTTCCTCACATTATTATAGATATTTTCAATTATGGAATATTTGGGATTAGATCATTCATTTGCAAATTTGATGAAAACTCCATTTTTCCCCTTTTAAAATTCACTGTAGTATTTCGGGCATAAATATTTTTCAGTAAACTATTTTGACTTAAAATTTTGTAACTGTGTTTCTTACTTAAAGGGATAAAAATTATATTCAGGACATGGGAGTTGGATCGTGCATATGAGATGATTAAATGGTCCATGAAGACAAAGCTGGACTGAACTACCCATATTGGACATCACTTCACCATTTGGGCCCTATCTTCTTCATACGGGCTTGGATTGAGCCCAAATTTTGAGGAAAGCTCGGGGAAATGATTTGGAAAAAATAAAACTTCTAGAAATCCGGACAGGTCATGCGTTTTGGAGGTCAACTATGCGTTAAAACTTGGAATAAAATATTTGTCCGAGTTTTCATTTCACACTTAAAAAGTTATGTAACCCTAGCCCTCACAAACTCTATTTAAAGGGGGTTTTCACTATTTGGGAGGTATGTTCGAGGCTTTGGGAATTTGTGGCCGAAATTGTGTCTCTTTAGATCCCCTCACAACTCTTGGAAGAAGTAAGGCTTTGTGCAAACCTCTCTTCCAAAAAGGCTCTCCTCTCCCACCTCCTCTTTGTATTTCTTTTCTTTCATGTTTGTAGCTTGAATTTTTCTTCAAATAATCTTTTGTGTTCATACATTTACTTATTATCTTAATCTTCCTAATTGGGTTGGAATCAAGATTGGAGACAAGATTGGGTTCTACCCTTTCAATCCTTTGCTCATGCAAAACGTCTCCACGATGACCACACCACCCATGGAAGAGTAGTTTTTTTAGTGATCAATCTATCTTCTACCCTCTTTATTTAATTATTTTGAATAATTGAGCTAATATAATTAACTTAATATGATCCATGAATTGTATTTTTAAATTTTAAGAAACTAATCAAGCAATTAAACAATTAACACAAAAACATGCGAGGTCGAGATTTTGTGTAAATTGTGAGAGCGCAATCTTAATCGGTAATACAAGACCACGTGGGATAAATTTGTAGAGTTCAAATATAATACCTAAACACAATTCATACTCATTTATAGAATGGATATGTTCTCTAATTAACCACTGAACATAATCTAACCTTATAACAATAATCAATGTAGGGTGCTGCAATTGCGTGTTCCGAAGCTAGCATAGGGTTTAAGTAATTTCATCTTTGTGGTTAAGTTAACTCTCTTAGGGTTAGAGGGTTAACAAATTAGGGGATCATAATTAAGTGAATATTTATTTAAATGATAATGATTAATAAGTAAATGAATATCTAGAGTTAGATCTATTATTCCTTTTAAAATATTTTCTAAAAAAACATATTCTTGTTGTGTCTTTTTAATCAAACTTCATTCAAAATTAAAAACAAAAAAAAATGAAATCTTCTTCCAACAAACTTCTTCAAGTTTTATAAACGATAAACAACCACCCCCCATCCTTTCAAGTAGTGTTTTAATTCTATTCTATTTTATTTTTAGAATACCTCTAGAAATTTGTTTTAATTCACTTACTCCTTTGAGAGATGACCTTGGTCAGCCACTCTGCTGCACCTAAGTACCCCAAAATCACACTAATCATTTAAGGGAGCCCACAAAAGTGCTCTTTAAAATTTGAGTCTTTGTTGAGGAGGCAATTAATTATTTCAACCAATTAGAGGTATTTATTTTATTTTACATTTTATTCTCTTCCTCTCTTCTTTCTTCCTTCTTTACCCAATCTGGTTTTTTTTTCTTCTTCTTTTATTTTCTTCTACTTCTTTTTGGACCATCAACTCAAACTTATCATTATTATTTTACCATGTTCCAATTTATTTATTTTAATTTTTATTTGATTTATGAAATGAACTAATCGTGAAGATTTCTTAGATCTTGACCCTGAGATTGAACGTAGCCTTAGGGATTGAATCAGACATTATCAGTCTACGGGAAGTTTCAACATTCAACTAGTTGGATAATTACTCCAATATCGGATCATTGAAATTAGAATCAATTAAAATTCAACCATAAAACAAGAACAAATGGCTGACAATAATGGAAATGAACTTAATAGAACCATTCGAGAATTGGCTGCACCTGATATTAACTATCAACCAAATTGTATTTCATACCCAAATCTCGAATCGGACTTTGAACTAAAATCTGGGTTAATTCACTTACTTCAAAAGTTTCATGGCCTCTCAAGTGAGGATCCCAATAAACTCCTTAAAGAATTTAATTTGGTTTTCTCAACCTTAAAACCAAGAAATGTTTCTGAAGATCAAATCAAACTAAGAGCATTCCCATTCTCACTTGATGGAGCTGCGAAAGACTGGATGTATTATTTACAACCCGAAGATGTAACTTGTTGGAACGATTTCAAATGTCTTTTCTTACAGAGATTTTTTACAACATCGAGGACCACTTCTATTCGTAAGGAGATCTCAGGGATCAAGAAAGTACAAGGGGAGTCAATGTATGAGTATTGGGAGCGATTCAAGAAGTTGTGTGCAAGCTGCCCACATCACCAAATCAGTGAGTAACTACTCATCCAGTACTTCTATGAAGTACTCACACCTATGGAGAGAAGCATGGTGGATGCTGTGGCTGGAGGAGCATTGGTGGACAAGACACCAGTAGCTTCATGTGCATTAATTGACAAAATGGCCCAAAACTCCCAACAATTTGGTGATCGAGGTACACCACATGTCAGAAGAGTACATCAGGTAAGTCCTTCTCTTGAGAGTCATTTGATTGATACCAAGTTAGAAGAATTGAAAAATATGGTGAGACATATTTATTTGGTACAAAATACATCCCAACCCCCTCTTTCAAGGCCTTATGGTATTTTCACTAAGACAAGCCACCCAACTTACTGTTGCCCATAACTCCAAGAAACAGAAGATTGTGCAGCAGTGTTCCCTGGGAGACCATATCAGCAACAACAACAACAACAACCATATCCCCAAAAGAAGCTTGATTCCTTTTCACCAACATACAACCAAGGGTGGAAGGATCAATAGGACATGAGGTATGGCTCTGGACAACAATAAAATCCACCCTTTCAACAAAACTTCCAGCAACCTCCGCCTTACCAGCAGGGATTACAACAACCCCAAAGGAGATTTGAATCTCAAGCATCAACAAGACAACAACAAGGGAATCCCCCACCAAAGTTAGATTATAATACTGATGATATTTTGAAAAAAATTGTTCTTAATCAACAGAATGAGTTGAAGAGTCAAGGTTCGGAGCTAAAGGAGTTGAAGACTCAAATGAGCCAGATTTCCACCGCCCTCCATGAACTTGTAAGTAAGAATTCTAGAAATATACCTTCCCAACCCACTCCAAATACAAAGGGTAATGTCAGTGCCATCAGATTAAGAAGTGAGAAGCAAACAACTGATGCTTCTCCACCTACGATTCCACCGGGATTCACCTCAACTACAAAAAATCCCAATTCCACATCAACTGATGAGAAAACCAAGGAGAAAGATAAAGGTAAGCAAAAGATTAATGATCTTCCTCCTAAACCCCTTCCTTTTCCAAACAGGGTTGTTCAAACCAAGAAGATGGCTGAAGAATCAATGTAAAAGTAGGTTTTGGACACATTCAAGTGTGTGAAGATCAACATTCCTCTACTTAAAGCCATTAAGAAAATTCCAAGGTATGCGAAATTATTAAAAGAACTATGCACCAATCTAAGAGGGTTAAAGGGAAATGAGAGGATAAGCCTTAGAAAGAATGTATCAGCACTCATTACACCAACTCTAGCAATGCCAACAAAGTTCAAGGATCCCGGGACATTCACCATCCCATGCACCATAGGGGAGTTTCACTTTTCTGATGTACTTTGTGATTTGGGAGCTTCTATAAATGTGATGCCTCACTCTGTATTCTCTTCTTTGCAGGTTGGTGAGATGAAACCGACAAGATTAGTGGTGCAGTTGGTGAATAGAGCTACAGCATATCTAGTAAGAGTCCTTGAGGATGTACTTGTCCGGGTAAGAGACATGATCTTTCCAGCAGATTTCTACATGCTTAACATGGAGAATGATCAGGTAAGTTCTCATGCCCCCATTATCTTAGGTAGGACCTTCCTCAAAACTGCAAAAACTATCATAAATGTCAATGAGGGTACACTTTCCATGGAATTTGGGGATGATGTTGTGATATTTAATGTTATGGATTCCATGAAGTACCCCTCATAGGATCATTCTGCATTTGTTATCTCCCATTTTGAACCACCAAGTAAAAACCCCGTGGAATTTGATTGTCCTATTCTTAGTGAGATTATGAGTATTGGTTCTGATTTAATGTCTAATATAACTTCCACACTCATTTCTAAGGAACAAGACTCTCTAAGATTTGATTTTGAAATGGAGTCATATTCTGATTTTGATCATGTAGAATCTAATTATGACATGTCTATTGAGTATGCTGGTGGATTTGATGCTTTATTCTCTAATTTTGATGATGTATATTCTGATACTGATGCTCTTTGTGCACATATTTCAGTTCCTTCTATGTCTCCATCCATACACCACCCCCTACACTAGAACTCAATCCATTGACACCAAATATCAAATACTCATACTTGTTAAGTGGTGAGAAATTACATGTTATCATTGCTAACAATATCCCTTTTGAACATGAAGAAAAACTTTTGAGTCTTTTGAGGGAGAACATCAGGGAAATTGGGTGGGCCTTGGCTGAAATATCAGGTATTAGCCCCTCCATTTGCATGCACAGGATTCTTTTGGAGGATGGGGCTAAACCGGTTAGGCATCCACAAAGGAGACTCAATCCAACACTTTTGGAGGTTGTTAAAAAAGAGGTTGAAAAATTGCTCGAGGCAGGTATAATCTATCCCATTTCAGATTCTCAGTGGGTAAGTCCTATTCATGTTGTGCTTAAGAAAAGTGGTGTTACTGTTGTTAAAAATGAGAAAGATGAGATAGTTCCAATGAGGGTACAAAATAGTTGGCGTGTGTGTATTTATTATAGGAAACTAAATCATTCCACTTGCAAAGACCATTTCCCCCTCCCATTTATTGATCAGATGCTTGAGAGACTAGCTAGGAAGACACACTATTGTTTCTTGGATGGATTTTCTGGATATTTTTAGGTTCCTATAGCTCCAGAGGATCAGGAGAAGACTATATTCACCTGTCCCTTTGGAACATTTGCCTATCAGAGGATGCCATTTGGACTTTGCAACACCCCAGGTACCTTCCAGAGATGCATGGTGAGTATTTTTTCTGATTTTATTGAGAACTGCATGGAGGTATTTATGGATGGTCTTATAGTGTATGGATCCTCATTTGATGAATGTCTAAATAGTTTGGGAAAGGTATTGAATCATTGTATAGAGAAGAATCTAGTCCTGAAATTTGAAAAGTGTCATTTCATGGTAGAGCATGGAATTGTCTTAGGGCATGTAGTGTCAAAACATGGGATAGAGGTTGATAGATCTAAGATAGACATTATTTCATCCTTACCTTGTCCTTCATGTGTGCGTGATGTTAGATCTTTACTAGGGAATGCATGATTTTATCGGCGCTTCATTAAAGATTTTAGTAAGATTGCTCTTCCTATGTCACGATTACTTCAAAAGGATTCTGATTTTGTATTTAATGATTCTTGCAGGACTTCCTTTGATGAGCTAAATAAGTGTCTGACCACTCCACCTATCATACAGCCCCCATGGTGGGAGATTCCTTTTGAGCTTATGTGTGACGCCTCCAACTTCATGGTTGGAGCTGTCTTATCTCAGAGGGTGGATGGACGTTCACATGTGATCGCCTATGCATTGAGGACGTTGGATTCATCCCAATCAAACTACACAACCACAGAAAAGGAGTTTCTTGCTGTCATATTTGCTTTAGATAAATTTTTTTCATATTTATTGGTCTCTAAAGTAGTTTTTTTTATAACCATGAAACTCTGAGGTACCTATTGAAGAAGACAGATGCAAATCCCAGGCTGATCTGATGGATGCTCCTTCTTCAAGAATTTGATATTGAGATAAAGGACAAAAAGGGGTCAGAAAACTTGGTGGCGGACCACATGAGTAGGCTTACTCACACACTAGAGGATGAAACCTTGAACCAGGTACCACTTCGGGACACTTTTCCTGATGATCATCTTTATTCCATCTCAGGTATGCATCCTTGGTATGCAGATTTAGTTAACTACCTTGTTGCCTCTAAAATCCCTGCAAATTTAAAGAAACATCAAGTCCAAAAATTAAAAAGTGAGTCTCGGTATTATGTTTGGGATGATCCATACCTCTGGAATATGTGTAGTGATCAAGTTATTAGGAGGTGTGTTCCTGATCATGAGTTGGAGTCTGTTTTACATTTTTGGCATACACTTTCTTGTGGTGGGCACTTTGGACCCCAACAAATGGCTAGGAAAGTTTTGGACTCTGGATTATATTGTCCTAGCTTATTCCATGATGCCCATGTGTTTTTTAAGTCATGATCTCATTTCCAACACACTGGGAAAATTTCTAAGAGACATGAGATGCCCCAACAACCCATACTATTCTGTGAGATTTTTGATGTACGGGGAATCGATTTTATGGGTCCTTTTCCTAGTTCATTTGGACTTTTATATATTTTGTTTGATGTTGATTATGTGAGTAAATGGGTGGAGGCTAAGGCCACTAGGACTGATGATTCTCATGTTGTTGTGGACTTTGTCAAAGCACAGATTTTTTGCAGGTTTGGAGTGCCGAAGGCCATCATCAGTGACTAAGGGACACACTTCTACAATTAGAATTTTTCTTCCCTTCTTCAGAATTATGGGTTGACACACGAAATATCAACACCATACCACCCTCAAACAAATGGCCAGGTTGAGGTTTCAAATAGGGAATTGAAACAAATTTTGGAGAAAACTGTGCAGCCAAATAGGAAAGATTGGAGCAGTCGCTTGGATGATGCATTATGGGATTATATGACAGCATACAAGACACCCATTGGTATGTCCCCATTTTGGATTGTTTTTGGGAAATCATGTCATCTTCCCGTGGAAGTTGAGCATCAGGCTTATTGGGCTATAAAGAAATGAAACATGGATTTGGCCCAAGCTGGAATCCAAATAAAGCTGAAAATTCAAGAGCTTGAGGAGATTTGATTGTCATCATATGAGAACTCAAGGATCTATAAGAAAAAATCAAAAGCATCTCATGATAGAATGATCCAACAAAATTAGTTTCATGTTGGAGAGAAAGTCATTCTATACAATTCACGACTGATGCTGATGCCTGGTAAGTTGTGTTCCAGGTGGTTAGGTCCTTATGTTGTGACTAATGTTTTTCCTTATGGTGCAGTGGATATCACACAAGAGGACATAGGAAGGAGCTTTACAGTCAATGGGAAACATTTGAAGAGATACATTTAGGGACTTCCTACTGATGCAGTGTATTTTATCACACTACATGACCCCATCATCAATTGAGCACATCAGGTTGTTCCTAACCCTTTAAATTTTTTATTCTTTTTCCTATTTAAAATTATACATTTCATGTTCATATATCATCCCATGGGTTCACATTGAGGACAATTAAATATTTTAAGTGTGGGGGAGGGAACCTTTTAGTTTAGAAATTTCAATTGTGTTCCTATTTGAAAAAAAAAATGTGTGTTTTTCAAATTTTGTATGTTTATTTTTCAATTTTCTGTGTGTTTTTGAAACTTTTGAGCTGAAATGATTCTCAATAACCATTTTGAAATCCATATAAATAAGTGAAACAATTTTTCCCATGAAACTAAGCTTAAATGAATGCTGAAATGAATTTGTTTCAAGTTCAAATAGTTAGTAATTTCATAAAAATTACACTGAATTTTGAATCCCATGCCACATCTCACTGTCTTTATATTTGAAATCACTTTCCTGTGAGGCTTCTGAACCATTATTTTCATATTCTTTACATTCACCTCACTTCTTGAGAGAACCAAACCATGCTTGATTTAACCATAATTTTATTTATTCCTGTCAAAACTTGAGGGTTTGAGGTACATATGTTTAAATGATTAAGGCATTTGTTTGGTATTAAAGCCCCTATTTCAAAGAATCCTTTTTTATAATGGCCTAACTTGAACATTTAATCCTTTTAGCCCTTAGAATCCATGCATAGCCTGTTGGGTTAGCCACATTACAAGACAATTTTCCCTATCCAACCAACTCTTGAAGTGAAATTGCATAATCTAGTTGAGCTTAAGTGTGGGGGAAGCTGTCTTGTGTTGTGATACCACATTTTGTGATACTTTGGATGAAAAATTAAATTATGAAGAGATGTTTTTGCTGATGAAGAAAAAAATTATATTGAAAGCTGTGACTTTCTGGAGCTTTCATGATAAAAGAAGATGTGCCTTTCTGGAGCTTCTAATAGAGGGGGAAAGTTGTGCCTATCTGGAGCTTTTAAGAAAATCATGTTCGAGAAGATCGAAATTTTTACTGTGGAAATGTTGAATGGTGTGAAAATTCCTTTATTTTTCATGATGATGGAGCTGAATTGATACTATGGGGATTGAGGAGAAGACCATATTTAAGTGAAAATTAGATTAATGCAATTTTTCTTCAAAAAGAGTCAAGCCCTCCTCATTCAGCCTCAGAGTTTTTCACATCTAAATCCTACCAACCGAAAGCCACAGAACAACCCTAAAAATTCATCATGATAAACATATGTCCTTGAATCATATCGGGTAGTGATGTAGGAATTTATAAAGATTATGGTGACCCCTGTATGAGTTTGGATGAGAAAAACAATGCAAAAAAAATTTGGCATTTGTGTGATAAGAGAAAATTCAAGTGAGGTAGGTGTTTTGTGCATGGGAGGATAAATAAAGTTGAAATATATTGAATTATATAAATGAATAACTTGAAATAATGGTTTTTTATGAGTCATTATATATTTTGTTTCTTGTTGTGTAATTGTTTAATCTCAAGGATATGTGTTTTAAAATTGGTTTTGATTTGGTATTGATGGTTACTTGATATGAGGTTTTTCCCGGGAGTTTAAAAGAGTAAGTGTGGGGGAGTTGATAAAACACTATTTTTTTGAATATTTTATTGATAATAAATGATATAATTTCCTCACATTATGCTAGATATGTTCAATTATGTAATATTTAGGATTATATCATTCATTTGCAAATTTGATGAAAAATCCAGTTTTACCCTTTTAAAATTCACTGTAGTATTTCGGGAATAAATATTTTTCAGCAAACTATTTTGACTTAAAATTTTGTAACTGTGTTTCTGACTTAAAGGGATACAAATTCTATTCAGTACATGGGAGTTGGATCGTGCATATGAGATGATTAAATGGTCCATAAAGACAAAGCTGGACTGAACTATCCATATTGGACATCACTTCACCATTTGGGCCGTATATTCTTCATACGGGCTTGGATTGAGCCCAAATTTTGAGGAAAGCTCGGGTAAATAATTTTTCAAAAATAATCCTTCTATAAGGTTGTAAAATTCTCACGTTTTTGAGGTCAACTATGCATTGAAACTTGGAATAAAATATTTGGCCGAGTTTTCATTTCACACTTAAAAAGTTATGTAACCCTATCCCTCACAAACTCTATTTAAAGGGGGTTTTCACTCTTTGGGAGGGCTGGTAAAGGCTTTGAGAAGGTTTGTCCGAAAGGTTTTCCCTTGAGATCCCCTCACAACTCTTTGAAGAAGTAAGGCTTTGTGCAAACCTCTCTTCCAAAAATGCTCTCCTCTCCCACCTCCTCTTTGTATTTCTTTTATTTCATGTTTGTAGCTTGAATTTTTCTTCAAATAATCTTCTATGTTCATGAATTTTCTTATTCTCTTAATCTTCCTAATTGGGTTGGAATCAAGAGTGGAGACAAGATTGGGTTCTACCCTTTCAATCCTTTGCTCATGCAAAACGTCTCCACGATGACCACACCACCCATGGAAGAGTAGTTTTTTTAGTGATCGATCTATCTTCTACCCTCTTTATTTAATTATTTTGAATCATTGAGATACTGTAATTAAATTAATATGATCCATGAATTGTGTTTTTAAATTTTAAGAAACTAAGCAAGTAATTGAACAATTAACACACGAGGTCGAGATTTTGTGTAAATTGTGAGAGCGCGATCTTAATCGGTAATACAAGATCACATGGGATAAATTTATAGAGTTAAAATATAATACCTAAAAAAAATTCATCCTCATTTATATAATGGATATGTTCTATAATTAATCATTTACCATAATCTAACCTTAAAACAACAATCAATGCAGGGTACTGCGATTGCGTGTTCTGAAGCTAGCCTAGGGTTTAAGTAATTTCATATTTGTGGTTAAGTTAACTCTCTTAGGGTTCGAGGGTTAACAAATTAGGGTATCATAATTAAATGAATATTGATTTAAATTATAATGATTAATAAGTAAATTAATAGGTAGAGTTATATCGATTAATCCTTTTAAAATATTTTCTAAAAAACATATTCTTGTTTTGTATTTTTAATCAAACTTCATTTCAAAATTAAAAACAAAAAAAAATGAAATCTTATTCTAGAAAACTTCAAGTTTTATAAACAATAATCAACCACACCCCATCCTTTAAAGTATTGTTTTAATTCTATTCGATTTTATTTTTAGAATACCTCTAGAAAGTTTTTTTAATTCACTTCCTCCTTTGAGAGACGACCTTGGTCAGCCACTCTGCTGCACCTAAGTACCCCAAAATCACACTAATCATTTGAGGGCACCCACGACAGTGCTCTTTCATACGCTAGTGGTTCATCCTCTCTTGGTGGTCGATGGATGCTCACAGGGGCAAAGAGAACCCCCTTGCGGCCGTGTGGATTCACCTCTCGGGTCTTCCTCTTCCCTTCCAGAATGGAGGTTTTTTGAAGGCGATCGGCAATGTTCTAGGATTTTTTCTATACTCTGATGTCAGAAACTCTAGTGGGGTGGATGTTTCTTTGGAGAGTATTTGTGTGGAGATGAAAACTTCTCTTACCCTTCCAAGCAAGTTACTTCTTAGTGTGAAAGGTGTGCTTTCTTGGAACCAGGAGATTCTCTACCCTGTGTTCCCCTGTTTCTACTCCCATTGCCTCCTCCAGGGGCACTCCATCCAGGTTTGTCGTCGATAGTGGAAAGGTTATGGGAATCGACCTCCTAAGGCCTCATCACATAGGGGTAGGTTGGAAGTCTCCCCATCCTCTCTCCCTCTGAGGTTCTGCCGTAGGAATCCCTAGCTTCTATGGATCTCCCAGTGCAGGATCTCCCCTCTCTGGGTTTGGATCCAGTTATGTCCTCAGGTTCCTTTCTCAAAGAAGGTTTTTTGTAGTGCAAGGCGGTGGTTCCTTTTGTACCTAAAGGTGACTCCAACCTTCATGGGGGGTATGCTCTTGCCCCCTCTTCTTTCTATTTTTCTAAAGGATGTGCTCTTGGAAGCGGGTTTGTACAGGTTAAGGCCCTTCTCTTCAGATCTTCTAGCTTTACCGCACCTGGCCTCTGGCCTGCTGGTGTTCAATCCCAAGCCTAGGAGTGTTTATTCTAGTATGAATCTGCATAGCTTGAATGTACGTCCTAGGCCAGCCCCATCTGGCCTTTTCCAGGAGATGTAGATTGTTCCCCAGCTGCCTATTCACTCGATTTCAGGGAGCACTCCCCCTCCGGTTCTCAAGGATCAAGGCTCACCCAATAACTATTCTTCAGAGTTTGTTCCTTCTCCTGGTAGAATAGTGTATGTTTGAGAGGGTGTGTACACTTTCTCTCAAGCAAGGAACCGTAAGGAAGGATGGATCTCCCATTTCAAGGTGGCTACTAGCTCTGGGGCCAATACCAGAGCCTTATCCTTCCAATGAATGCTACTCTCATTTGGAATTCCTGTGGCCTTGGGGACCGAGTTAAATCTGATTTTGTATCCTCTATCTTAAGAAAACATAAAGTTGTTGTTGTTACCATCATTGATCCCAATATCTCATCTTCCAGAATTCAGGAATTCTCTTGGAACTTTAATATGCATGGATATCTACATGGTGGACCTTCCAACAACCATATATGGATTTTATGGAATAAGATTACCTCTGTGGAGCTTGTCCAAGTAGGTGACCAATTAATCACTACTAAATTGAGTAAGGGGCGTCTCTCATACTTCATGACCATGGTGTATGGGAGATGTGATCCCCTCCAACAGACCAAGATTTGGAGTGATCTTAATGCTTTTCTCCCGAGAAATCATCCATGGTTGGTCAGTGGGGATTTTAATATCGTTGCTAACCCGGAGGAAAAGAAAGGTCGTGGGACTTTTGAGAGGAGGGACAGTAGGTAGTTTACATAGTTCATGGTCGGGAGTAGCCTTATTGATTTTCGGTTCTCAGGTGACTGCTTCACATGGTGAAATAACCGAAGGGGTCTGCATCGTTCGTGGAGCAGATTGAACAGATGTATGGCCAATATGGAAGCCATCTCTAAGTTCTCTAATATTAAGGTGATTCATCTCATTCGCGACATTTTTGACCACTCCTCCCTGCTGGTCTCCTTTTCGCCTGAGATGGATCACCGGGACAGGTTTTATTTCCTCCATCAATGGGTCAGTAAACCGGGATCCATGGATGTGGTTGGTGGTATTTGTAATTCTCCTGGACAAAGTGGCTCGTGGGTCTCCCTTCATGATAAACTGCGCATTCTCAAATCTAGACTTTATTTGTGGGCCAAATACTTCCTCTCGGTTGATAGTGAGATTAGTGATACCATACAGGAGGTTGAGAGGCTTGAAGCTTGGCTAAAAGAGGAATGGGAGGACCATACTTTTGAGCAGCTTGCTACCAGGAAATAAGAACTTGCTGTTATGATCTTGGCTTAGGAGAGTTTGGCCAAGGACTTTATGAGAATCAAATGGCTTTGGGAGGGTGATAAAAACACTGGATTTTTTCATGCATGTATTAAAGAGAGGAAGAGACCTATCAAAACGAACATTATCCTGGATGATGGCTCTTACACTGATGATAGGGATATAGTTGGAGGTATGTCTCTCTCCCATTTACAAGATTTGTTGGCTGGTCCCAATAGTCGTATGCCCACTAGATATACAGGAGTTGATAATGGGATTTTTGAGGTAATACCCCATTGTGTCTCAGACCGGGACAATGATGGGTTGAGCTCTCTTCTAGGTGAAAAAGAGATTTATAATGCCATGATGAATCTTCACCCGGACGGTGCCCTGAGGCCAGATAGTTTTTCAGGCTCTTTATATAGAGAAACATGGGATGTGGTTAAGGGGGATCTCATTATGTCCATCCAGGACTTCTTTAGGGGTGGTAGTTTGCCTCGGATTGCATGCACCACCACTATGATTCTCATTCCCAATAACAGAAATCCCTCTTCAATCATGCACTATAGACCAGTGTCTATGTGTAACTTCCCTTATAAAGTGCTTTCAAGTGTTATCAATGTCAGGATTTTCATACATTTTCCAAGGTGGATATCTTCGAAGCAGCATGGTTTTGTGAGGGGTAGGTCCATCCAAGGTGCTATAGCTCTTTCCCAAGAAATTATTAGAGATTTGAACTTCAAAACCCATGGGTCAAATGTGGCTCTCAAGATAGACATGAATAAAGCATACGATCAAGTGGAATGGAGTTTCATCATAAAGGCAATGGAATGTATGGGTTTCTCTTCCTAGACTATTGACCTTGTTTTCAGATGTTTCAGCTCCTCGTGGATGGCGGTCTCATTCTTGGGGAAGTCCTTCGGTTTATTAAAAGCCATTAGTGGACTAAGGCAGGGTGATCCTTTGTCCCCAAGTATTTTCATCATAACACAAGAGGTGCTCAACCGGCTCATTCATAGGAGCATCAGTAAAGGACAGATTCTGCCCTATAGGAGGAGCATGAGGGCTACGGCCATCTCTCACTTAATGTTCGTAGATGACACCCTAGTCTTTATGAATGGGGGTAATAAATCTATCTGAGGCCTGAACAACATTTTGGAAGGTTACTACCACTGTAGTGGTCAACTTATCAATAAGGAGAAGAGTCTCTTCTTCATCCCAAACAACTGCTCTCCCAGAAGGTCTTCTTATATTCAGCTCACTCTTTCCATGCAAAGGGGGTTCTTTCCCATGCAATAACTTGGATCTCCCATCACCCCTATTAGATTTTGGATTTGGGACTTTGACTTTCTCTCCAGAAAGATTGCAGACCGCATTCACAACTGGAAAAATAGGTTTTTGTCCTTTGGAGGACGCATTGCTCTTATTAATAGTTTTCTCCTGGCCACTCCAATCCATGCTCTTTCTGCTGTCAAGGTTCCGAAGAGTGTCATTTCCAGTATTGAGAAACTCATGGCCGGTTTTCTTTGGGATCCTCTGGTGAAAATGAAGAAGCATTGGGCTTCTTGGGGTAAGGTTGTGAAGCCTTCTAGGGAGGGAGGCACTAATGTCCATAGCTTGAGCGGTACTCTTAGTTGTATGCATGCACGGCTGGCTTGGGAGGCACTGGAATAGAGTACGCTATGGGGGGAAATTATGCATCCCCTGTTGAGTATCCATCCCCCGATCAAAGGCCGGGTTTCCTCCTTACTTCCCAATATTGATAACCTGTTTTTGGAGCTCCTTTTTCACTCTCAATGGATCATCGGGAGGGGGGATCTTTCTTTCTAGCACCTTAACTGGGTTGGGACTGTGCTTGGATTCTCGGGGTTCCCCACCCCCACCATTTCTTTCAGGGAGGCCAGTTTACACCTGGACTTCATTAAAGTTGTTATGGACGAGGTGCAACAGGAGGTTTTCAATCTCATTTCTTTGTCACAGGAACCTGACCACTGTGTCTTCACCCCTTCTTCTTAGAGGGATTTCTCCAATTGGGATTATCGGCGGTCTCGGGTCTCTGCAGAGGAGCATGATAGATGGAATTACACTCTTTGGCCCAAGGTGATCCCATCCAAATATTCTTTTCTGTTATGGAGGATAAGGTATCGGTTGATACCCACATAAGAAAATATAAAACATTGCGGCATCCCTCTGGATTCTCGGTGTTCCTTCTATACAGTTTTTAGGGAATAAAGTGTTTATCACCTTTTTTTCTAGGGAGGTTGGGTGTGGGATGTGTGGCGTGCCTTTGGAGAGTTCACAGGCTTGAAGGACTCTAACCTGGTGGAGCTTCCGTTCTTGGATAGGTGGTTCCATGGGTCGGGTGATAAAGGACCGAAGAAGATGGCACGTGCAGTGATTCTTCTGGCAGGGTGCTGGTCTATCTGGAAAGCCAGATATAAATTCAGACAGGAAGGGGTTTATCCCACCAGAAAGTCTATCATCTTTAGGACCAAGACCATCCTACTTGATTTGGCTTGTCTTTTTGGCAACTGGAGGGATTCCCCCTCATTGCGGTGGATGATCCCTGCTTCAGACTTTGCACAGGCTCCTGACAGCAGCTCCCGTTGCCTCTGGTGCGATGGAATCCTCCCTATAGGGACCTTAAACTCAACAATGATGGTTCCTGCAGGATGGGAGTCTTGAGAGGGGGTGGGGATGTCCGAGACTCCAGGGGTTCGGTCCTCTTAGAATCCTCCTCCTACTTGGGATATGGTTCCTCTCTCCAGGCTGAGGCCAAAGCTATGCTCATGGGTATCAATATTTGTCACCAGCACGGTCTTATCTTATCTGAAGTGGAAACAGATTCAAAGATTCTCCATGACGCCCTGAATTATTTTTTCCCTCCTCCATGTTTGATCATCTATATAATCATAAAGAGTAAAGTCATTATCAACAACCACATCAAAGTGTTGCATTCTTGGCGTGAAGGTAACAAAGTGGCGGATTACCTAGCATCTTTGTAAGTCTTTGGCCATGACCCTATCTGTCTCCATGATATTTTCTCTTTGAAACCTGATGGGGTCAATTTGATTAGAGGGGATTCCCTCGGCCTTCACCATTTCAAACCCCCCTAGACTTCTTGGATTTTTTGGTTTCTCATTTTTTCTTGTTTTGGATGTTATGCTTCCTTATAATAAAAAAATAATGATGATGAAATGGTCATTTTTTATGTGAATGACCCCTATCATGCTGTGAATGGCCTATAATTATAAATTATTGATAGCCCGACCACCTGTTCACTTCTTTGACATCCACTCAAACCCCCAATACATCTAACAAGCCTCAAAACACATCTAAAAACATATTTTAAGGACATACAAACACCTGAAATACTAATCTAATCCCCAATTTTCAAAAGGAACCTCTCACTAAAGTCAAAAGATCAAATTCCATTTGAAATTCACAACTCAAAATGGAATGGGGTTTCAAAACCTCCACACCATAACACTTCTCATCCTTGAGAATCCTTGATGGTATTTCAATCGTTAGCCTTGATCTATCATGGTCTTTAATTCATGCTCAATTCATCATGTTCAATATTTGTATTCTAAAAGATATCCCACTACACAATACCCAATGTGAGGTGGACTATTCATCAAAAATTGATCCACCACCCATAAACCATCACCAAAACACCAATATAGAAAATAACCATTCCCTTATAACCCAAGATACTATGGTTTCATCAATCAATTCATCCTCAGGATTATATTAGTTCCCACCATAGCACTCATCTCATAAAGGACTGATTTTTATCCATAATGCTCCACATGATATGATCCACCTATTAAAACACATTCTTAGTGGTTTATTGACATGGTAACTATGGTTTTTATCTTGTTTCACCCAATTACACATGAAATCACTGGTCAAAACCTAACACTTATTTTCATCTTTGATCCCAAACTAAATCGTATAAGCTCACATCATCCATGAACAAGGACTAAATACACAAACGTTTCCTTGAAAATCCTTATATGATCCCTGAAATGCATCATTTATACTCAAAATGACATACATGATGTAGTTTACAACCCGCTACATCAAATTACATGAAAAATCACTAGTTGAACCTCCTCTAGCTGACCTTTTCTGAAAACACTTAGCCACACCCACCAACACATTATCACCAATACCCAATCATGATACCCTCACTCTTTGAGGCATAATGTGGCTATTTTAAACACCCCCAAAATTTTTAGACCTAAAATTTGGTGTAATTCCTTAGTTGGGTCCTCGACTAACCAAAACCACCACCATTATCTCACCCCTAGCATCGGTACACCCCTGATCTGACTCGTAGTCTGATCACATAAAATTCATCTCAATCCTTATGAAAATTATATAACTCTATCAATAACTCATACAAATTCCCAAATATGGTATTCAAAACAAAATTGGATAAATCAGATTCACTAGCTTACCAACACCCAAAAACCACCTCGACAATCCAACGACCGATCCCATCACACCCACAACCCTACTAACATGAGTTCATACCTTTTTGGATAAAATTCCATCCATAATTTCACATAATTACTAGGAACAACCATTCTTATCATACCTAAGAACCAATACAAAAGATCAATCGTCACCCATTTCCGACTCATTATGAACATCATCCTCAACATATACCAAATTTTGATCCATAATAAGGGTTACACCCTCAGAAAACCTATAGTACACTCTCTACCATAATTCTTCCCTTATACCTCTCATTAAGTTCAACCTAGATAGGTTCTATTATTTCATGTGTGTATCTCCTTTTGAGCCACACACATCTCATCCCAGGAAACACCTATCTAAAATCAACCCCTGGATCGACTTTTCCACTACACCTAGTCCATTTTGATGCCACCTCTCTCCTCACAAAGACATTTAAAATTTCTTTTCAAATCTCCAAGAAACCATTCCCACAAGCATCTCATAGAACCCATAAATCCTCACCCCATACACAACCGCTCACTGATTTCCAATTCAAAAAGCACCACACATAACTAATGTATACTACCTCAATATCATCAAAAACCTATTGGGTGTATGATCCTATATAGACCAATTGTAGAATCTAAATTGTGATCCAATGAGTTACATGTCATTGAACTTAGGGTCACATGCCTAACCACTGAGCATTCCCCCTGGCATGTATACCTCATCTAACCAAAATAACCCTTAACACTCCTCTTCAAAATTAGGAATTTTAACTATCCCAAATTCTATCACATGATTGAAAACCAATCAGCATTGTTTTTAAAAATCATTAACATCCACCCATGCTCTCACTATACTGTCGAAAGTGCATCTAGAACAAACAGGTTTAGACACTCGACGAGTCTCCCTAGAAATCTATCCCTGATACTAAAATAAATTTAAGTACTTTATGTCATAAAAGAACAAGGAATCTCCATGTATACCATATATACCCAGTATCACCTACCATACACTGGTCTCATCACCTGAATCATTTATCCATGCTTCCCGCTCTAAGGAACCCACAAACTCAATCTAATCCCTTACACCTCTTGGATTACCCTAATATATCACAACACATCATAACCATAATACTTTAATCAAAAATATCTCAAGACACATATCGAGGGAACTCATATCTCCCACTTAACCCATTAGTCACATCTCTTATAAGCCACAAATCATGGGAAACACCTCTCTATTCTCATCATAACTATCACCCAAAAATTTACATATCAAAACACCTACTCTAGGGTCTCATATATCTATCTCAAGCATCACATTATAAATCATTATCTCACTAAAGAACTTATACTCACTAGGCACCTGCATACAATACTACCCCCTTGAGAATCCGCACTCTAAAACTAAACCTCACTGGCCCTCCGTATACAGGATCCACCCCCCCCCAAGGATCACATTCTCATCTATCATCATATACATATATAAATACATAAATATGAAACAATCTATATTGAGTATTCCATAATTATATGGTTCAATTAAGTAGAATTCCACCAAGAAGTTATATGGTAATACACCATATAGTTTTTTGTTGATACTTTAAATAATGAAACATATCACCTCTTAGAAAGAATACCATAATTACCCACAACTGGTCAATCTATAAGGCAACATATTTCTTCACTAGCTTACTAGGGTCACTATACATCCCTTATAAAAGGGACTGTATATTCAATTCCACCAAGGATTTAGTGACCCAAGCTTAACATACATGGATATTACATCAATTTAGATGAATATTCAGCACATTAAAAAAGTAAAAGACAGACGACTATAATAGTTTAGTGTATTTGGAAACTTAGAAACATAATCTTCTAACTTAGTGAAAAATATTCAATATATTTCTTAAAGATATTTCCCTTTAGTAATCCTACTTAAAAGTTTGCTTCATAACCTAGGGAAAGAAAACATAAGAAATGGGTGAGCTCAGATGCCCAGTAAGGGTAAAAAAGGGAGATATGTAATCATAACATTATTATAAGGGCATGTGAACATGATCATAACATTAGAAGATCATACCCTGCATATCAAAGATAATAATCAAGAGTCATGGAATAAATATTGGTAGTTAATAATATATGAATCATAAGTGAATCAAGAGAATAAGACATTAAATAATAACATAGGAGTAAGACATGGAATTTTTGGTAGAATAATAAACATGTAAAAACATTCCCTAAGACAAGTATCATTACCAAAACTTATCTGGGTACTTCATGGGGACTACACCTACTGAGTGGGACACACCACCATCCCTAGTCACTATCCTTTCCTTATAGTGGACCGAGTTTTCCCTTATTCCCATAGTGGATCAATCCCATCGACGTGTTCCCATCATTATCTTATGATATATAAATATATAACAATATATACATATTTTTTATATATCCACACATAAAAATTAAATTTTATAAATAAATAATTAAACATATTTAAATATAAAATATATTTCTCAATATATAAGCCTTATCTAAATAAAAACTAATATCTATTTTATTTAAAATACAAATGCATGAATATTTATATACCTATATAATTAATATAAATATATATATAATATATATATATATTTATTTATGTGTATTGAAAAACATATATATATATATATATATATATTTATCTATATATTCTAATATATGTATATAAATATTTTTTGGGTGAAAACTCAATCCCACATCAGTTTCCACAAAAAATAATGGAAACTCACATATAATATTGGATGGGAAATTCATCCTAACACCTATGGGTTTTAGGATGGAACCCCAGAAGTACATATGTGATGGTCCTGGGAGATCTAGGGCTCGAGGAAATCAATCCTAACAAGTGGTATCAAAGGTGAGGTTTTGGCCTGAGGAAATTCTGGACTGATGATGTGTCCAAATGGCAGTGAAATTAGAGATCAAAAAAATCAATGGAAATAATTTTTCACTGTGAAAAATGAAGATACAAGTGGTGTTACGAAAATATAATTGCCTACAAGTGATTAGAGAAAAACCGGTGTGTGTGACAGAGAGTGGAATGATATGGATGGTAATGTTATTTCCATCATCCATTTGTCTTTGGTATATGGGGTCATATCAATCATTACATAGAAAAAGACAAAAAAGGAAATTTTGGATACTCTGACAAAGTTGTACGAGGCAAAGTCACTCCACAAAAAAAATTCTTGAAGATAAAATTATACACTCTTAGAATGGAGGAGTTGTAATTGGTGATCAACCACATCAACACACTCAATAACCTTTTTTCTCATCTTATGGTGTTGGGCTATAAAATTTTGGATATTGAACATGTGGAGATTCTACTCTAGAGTTTTCTAGATTCATATGATCAACTTATCATCAACCTTACCAATAATATCCAAATGGATATGTTTCCCTTCAATGATATTTCATCCATGGTTATTGAAGAAGAAAGTCGGCACAAGAACAAGGAAGACAGACAGATTACTTCACACTAAGTGGAATCTCTGTCAATAGAAAGAGGAAAAATGATAGGGCGTGGTTCCAGTGGGATCCAGAATCATAGAAGGTCTAAATCAAGGAGTAAGAAGAAAAAATCAGATGTTATAATTGTGGTAAGAGGGGTAATTCTATCAAATACTATTGTAATAAGAAGGGTGGTGAGAATAAATCTCAAGGAAATGTGGAAAGTACATTTTGAAATGGAGACGTACTAGTTAGTGAAGAGGTGACGACTTCTGAAGGTTGACATCATCTTGAAAATGCATGAATTATTGAATCAAGAGAAACATGGAACATGAAATATCAATGGTAATGGTTTGATCAATATGAACCTATCCCAGAAGGACTTTTGTATATGCGTAATGATCATACCTTGAATATCATTGGAGTCAAAACCATCAAACTGAATATTCGTGATAACATAGTTCAAACCATTCAAGGATTACACCATGTATAGATCCTTAAGAATAGAATTTTTTCCTTGGGAAAATTTGATGATATCGAATGCAAGACTTGCACTGAGAAAGGGATTATGGAGATTGTGAAGGGAGAGATTGTGGTGATGAAGGCAGAGAAGATCTCAAAGAATCGGTACATTATTATGGGTGAAATGTACAAGAAATCAAAGATAATTGTTGTATCAACAAACTTAATAGAATCATTGATGATTTTATGGCATCATAATCTTGGCCATATGTCCGAATGAGGCCTAAATATTCTTTCTAACTGGAAGTTTCTATCTGGAATTATGAAGGTATCCTTACCATTTTTTAAGCATTGTGTTTTGAGTAAGAAATACATGTTGAAGTTTGGAACATCAACAAAAAGGAGCAAGGAGATCTTGGATTTAATCCATTATGACATTTGGAAAGCAATGGTTATTCCCCTAGGAGGAGAAAGGTAATTTGTAACTTTCATTGATGACTATTCCAGGAGATTTTGGGTGATTCTAATCAAGATAAAATCAAATGTATTTGAATTCTTAAAACATTCAAAGTGTGGAAGGAGATTGAATCTGAAAAGAAGATCAAGTTTTTAAGGACTGATAATGGTGGAGAATATATAAGCGAGGAGTTTGATTCTTTTTGTCAACATGAAGGTGTCAAGAGACAGTTCATGGTGGCATAAACTCCTCAGCAGAATGGAGTGGCAGAGAGGATGAATATAACCTTGTTGGACAGAAAAAGGGTGATGCTAAAGACTGTAGGAGTTACCAAGACCTTCTGGGAAGAATTATAAAATACCGCTTGTTATGTGATCAATTGATCCCCTTCAGTGGAAATTTATTTAAAGGCACTAATAAAGATGTGGAATGATAAACCTGCTAACTAATCTCAATTGAACACTTTTGGAAGTCCTATATATGCATTGTTTAATGACTAAGAAAGATTAAAGTTAGACTCAAGATCCAGGGAATGTATATTTTTGGGATATGCTGATGGTGTAAAGGGGTATCATTTGTGGGATCCCACTGCCCACAAACTTATCATCAACATAGATTTCATTTTTGTAGAAGATAAGGTGAAAATGATGATTGATAAAGACATGGAGAAAGAGAGTACATAAACTACAATAGTCAAGGTGAAGGATGAAAAAAAGGAAGAACCAATTTCCTCTGAGGTATTACCAGAGCACGATGATCAAGTATCGGATGATCCTGGACTATGATAGTAAAATAAAGATAAAAGAGCACTAATATGGAACTCAAATTATGTCATTGAGAGAAATGTTTCATATTTATTATTGACAGAGGATGGAGAACCGTCATCTTTTTTGGAGGCAACCCAGAGTCTGGATGTATCTTCATGGATGGCGGCGATGCAGGAGGAACTTGATGCCCTGCACAAGAACAAGACTTGGGATCTTGTTTCATTACCTCATAGAAGGAAGTTCATTGGGAAAAAATGGTTCTACAAGATCAAGAGGGATGAAACAAACCAGGTGGAAAGATATCGTGCAAGATTGGTGCTCAAAGAATATGCTCAGAAGGAAGGTATAGATTTCAATGAAATATTTTCTCCTTTTGTTAGACTGAATACCATTCAAGTAGTTCTGGCGATGTTTGCTTCATACACTCTACATCTAGAGTAGCTAGATGTGAAAACATACTTTATCCATGATGATCTTAATGAAGAAATATATATGCTCCAACCATAAGGTTTTTTTGAAGAAGGTAGATAGAACTTGGTTTGTAGGTTGAAAAAATCTATGTACGGTCTCAAAAAGGCATCGAGGTGTTGGTACAAGAGATTTGATTCCTATATCATGATCCTTGGATACAATAGACTTAATTCAGATCCTTGTGTATATTTAAAGGGTTTAGATGGTAATGATTTTATTATTCTATTATTGTATGCAGATGATATATTGGTTTTAATCCCCAACAATGATAAAATCCAGGAGATGAAGGTGTAGTTGTCTAGGGAGTTTGATATGAAGGACTTGGGACCTACAAACAAGATTCTTGGGATTCAGATTTACCTAGATAGGAATAATGGATTTATTTGGATACCACAGAAGAATTATTTGAGAAAAGTCTTTAAACAATTCAATATGCAAGACTGTAAGACAATTTCTACCCCTCTTCCCATTAATTTCAATTTATCCTCCATGATGAGTCCTAGTAATGAAGCAGAGAGGATGAAAATGTCTAGAGTGTTGTATGCATCATCAGTGGAGAGTCTAATGTTCTATATGATTTGTACTAGACCAGAAATTTCACATGTAGTGGGAGTAGTTAGTTGATACATGAAAAATTCAGGACGAGAGCATTGGATCATAGTGAAGAGGATCCTGAGATACATAAAGGAAATATCAGATGTTGAATTATGTTATGGAGGATCAGATTTCACTATAAGAGGCTATATTAATTCAATTTTTTTATGTGATTCTGACCAAATAAAATCCAATACTAGTTATGTGTTTTCTCTTACAATAGGATCTGTGAGCTGGATTTCAAAGTTACAATAAATTGTGGCTTTATCCACAATGGAGGCGGAGTACATGGTAGCTACACAGTCCTATAAAGAGTTGATTTACATAAAAAGGTTGTTGGGGGAGCTCAGAAACAAAAAGGATAAGATTATATTGTTTTTTGATAGTCAAAGAACCTTACGCATTACAAGGAATCCATCTTTTCATTCTAGGACAAAGAACATTGGGGTAAAATATCACTTTGTTCAAGATGTGGTGGAGGAAGGAAGTGTGGCCATGTAGAAAATTCACACTAAAGAAAATATTCCATATTTCTTGATGAAAGATATTGGTCCTAATAAGTTCAGATGGTGTATATTCTCGAGTAGCGTTGTAGAGACATGAGTAGTAGGTTGACAGATAGAAAGGATGTGTGGAGATTTGATTTTCACTTAATCAAATCTCCAAGTGGGATATATGTTGGAAGACATTCTGGAGATAGAAAATAATAATGATGGTCGCCGCATTCAATTCATTCAAAGAGGGTGACGCCCTACCATTATTCCCCCATTTAATTTGGTAAAAGACATTTAATTGAGGGGAGACTAAAGGAGGGTGAGGGTGGGATATAAAAAGGGATCTCCTCCAATAATTTTCATCGTCAAATTCTTAAGAAACACATCTTCAGCTTCGAGTGTAGTATTTTTGTGAGGTGTTTCTCCACATATTCAATAGAGAATTTCTTGAGTGTTTTCTCCTTATAATTGATAGAGTTTGTACCTATATTTTACTATAGTGAAATCCTTCTATTTTCCTGTGGTTTTTTACCCCTTACATTTGGGGTGGTTTTACACATTACATCCGATGTTCATTTTATTTTCACACTTTTGTAATTTATTTTTATCTTGCAATTATCATTTTACCGAAGTTCCGGTTATTTCCAATCTCAACAAGTGGTATCAAAGGTATGGTGCATCCTAGGTGTGATGTAGGGTGAAGTATTTCCCAAACTAGTTTGAAAATGATAGTGGTTACTCATTTGAAACATGTGGATACATGGTGCCTTGTGTCAAAAGCCTTCCTAATAAATGGTGTTCAGGCGGCGAGTCCCTATGATAAAAAAACAACGGTGCAAGATGGTTGGATCAGATGCATTATCGTTGAAGGGTAGGCTTGTGCGGTCTTTGTTTTGAGGGGAGGATTATTGTGTGCAAATCCAATCCCACATCGATTTCCATAAAAAAAGGATGGAGGCCCAAAAACATCGTAAACGGCCTCAGAGTGTTGGGGCGACCTAGAAGTAGAAGTTTTGTAGAATTTGGATCATCGGAATGAAGAACGGACACCTCGGGAGGCGTGTTGGTCAGAGGCATCGTTTCTGTAAAATTCTAGAATACATGGCGTGTACACCAGAAGCGCACGTCGTGTAGTACAAGTGCACTGTAGCTTCCATTTCAGATGTTAGAAAGGTAACACATGAAGTGTGACTCTAGACACACGACGTGTACTCTCCACACTGTTTGTCAGAGGAGGCTTCGATGGACATGGCGTGTGTTCAGGTAAAATACACGGACACGGACATCAATACACGGCCAAGTAACACGGCGTGTATTCACTTCATAGAAAGGCAGAAGCGGTTTCGCGAGGCTCGGCGTGTAATTTGGGAGATACACGGACACAGGCAGAACCAAACGGCCAAGAGTCACGGCGTGTACTACCTTCACCATGGAAGAAGCGACTTTGTGATGACTCGGCATGTATTCCGGGAATACACGGACACGGGGTGGAGTACACGGGCAGGTACTCCACCACACAGCCAAGCATGGACAGCATACACGGATTTGACCCCATAAGTTTGGACACGGCGTGTAACCATACCACACGCCGTGTACTTACTTTTTACGCGAATAGCCCTTCGACATGGGTTGTGGTACACGGACAGTACCCATGGACTAAAGACACGGTGTGTAACCATACCACACGCCGTGTACTTACTTTTTACACGACCAGCCCCATAACACAGGTCGTTTCACACGGGCAGTACCCGGTGTCTAATGACACGGTGTGTATCACTTACCTACACGCCGTGTACTTTAGGAAAATGGCTTGTTTGTCTTGTTCTCTGTGACTTGGGAACATTCTTCTTGGTTTTTCCCCTAAGACGTGGGACGGAACGTTGGGATACATCATATCTTGTCTTCGTGACGGTTGATGTATCCACCCCTTTGACTCGAGGAGCGAACCCTCCCAGAATCGAGTATGCTGTGTGCGGGAACCCTAGAGCTGGCTGCGACTGCGACAACTACCGTGCTGGGATCCTCCATGGGTTCGACGACGATGACAACTGTACTTGGATCCTATGTGGGTTCGGCAGTGAGGAAGACTGTACTTGGATCCTACGTGGGTTCGGCAGCGATGGTTACTATACTAGGATCCTACGTGGGTCCGGCAGCGATGAATTTTGTACTTGGATCCTACGTGGGTTCGGTAGGGGAGATGATTCAAAGGTACATCTATCATCTCCACCCCTCTTCATGAGTAGTATACCTGTGTGATCTGAGTCTTTACTTTCAATCATTATCATTGATATGACTGACTTGCTTTCCTGTGTGGATTGGGTTGTGTTTTCCTGTGTGGATTGGATTGTACTTCGTGAGTTGGAGCCGAACTGGAAATGATGACTTAGGTATATGTATGGGCATATACCTAAGTAGAGTTGGTTGATACTTCGTGTTTGTATCCTTCCTTTGTGGTTTATTCTTTATGGATTCTGGGAGACCTTTGGGAGTCTTGGGGTCCCTACTGAGTATCGTATACTCACCCCTGCACGAGTTATGCCCGCACTACGTTGTGTTGGTTGCAGATGACGGACAGCGCTGATTGTGGTTGAGGCTTGTGGAGCGGGACAGTACCCGGAGGTGGACTATCAGGCGGGATGTACACGGAGCAGACGGCCGGACCCAAGGAGCTGAGGAGACCATATGTACCCACCCTTCAGGTGGGATAGCCGGAGGACAACTCATTTGCTGCTGATTTACTTTACTATTGTTGTTCTTTCTTTTCAGTTGTACTGTACTTTCAGTTGGTTTTGTATTATGACCCATTTACTTTTCAGCACTTACTTTTATACTCAGTTTACTTAGTGTTTAATTTATCTTCCATACTCTGTGGTGTTTGTTTTCTTACATAAAGGCAATGCCTTCCCTTTTATCAGGATTTACACCTTTGGTGTTAGTCTCCAGCCCCTGGCCTATGGAAGGCGGGCTTGGGGTAGTCACGACACGGGCCCCGAGGACGGTTCGTGACAAATTGGTATCAGAAGAGTCGGTTCTACCATAGAACTCAGGACTCTGATAATTTCTTCTATGTGAAGCAATAGTGTTAAGGGTATTGAGTGTTGTTATCAGTCCAGGGAGTCTAGTGTTGGTGCGGTGACTGACGTATCCATACACCAGGACCCTGACTTCTGATTTCTGACTCAATGCACGAAAACATTGATTTCATGTGTGTTTAAAAAGTTTTCTTTGTGATTACTTTGTGTCAGATCACCAGGTATAATGTATTAACCATGGCGCACCTGCTTCTTTTCAGGATGGCCCCACGACGGTAGCCAGCTAGGGTTCTGAGCTTTGTACGAGATGGCAGCCCACCGAACGACGAGGCCTCAGTGTAGGGCCCTATTATAGTGGAGGCACCAGAGATACCTCTACCCACCGAGCCACCGATGCCACCAGCCCCAGTAACTGAGAGTGCACGTCGCCTGAGTGCACTGCACAAGTTTTAGCATCAGAGACCGCCTAGGTTCCATGGGGAGATGGACCCTCAGGCAGCTGATGATTGGCTGGAGGTTGTCATCTGAGTATTCAGATTAGTAGGGACACCAGCTGACCTCATGGTGATCCTTGCGGTGAGTCTCCTACACGCAGAAGTAGGTAGATGGTGGAGCCTGATGCTCCAGGTGCACGACAAGGCATCTCTTCTTTGGATGGACTTCGAGAGCCTCTTCCGCTCGAAGTTCATTCCATCCACCCTCTGTGCGGTGCGCATCCAGGAGTTACTATAGCTGCGGCAGGGCAGCATGAAAGTAGCCCAGTACTCAGTGAGATTTACCGATCTCTCGCACTACTCCACGGACATGGTACAAGACCCATTCTTCTGGGCCCAGACCTTTGAGCAAGGGCTGAGGCATGAGATCAGGGCTTCGATGATCTCCCTCATCATTCTGACGCAGGATGGAGTACTGGAGCGAGCCCTTCTTATGGAGAGCTTTCTTGCTGAGCCTACACCAGCAGCGAGACCTACTGCAGGGCGGCATGTAGCGGAGTCTTCTGCAGCCGGTAGTAGACAGATGTCACAGAGGTTCAAGCAGACCAGACCATCAGGCGGGTGACCTCAGGATACTGGTTCGGAGGTGCGGGGCACACGCAGCAGATCCAGTCATTCAAGAGGCAGGCAATTCTATGCATGCGGCGGGTAGGTCCACATGGCTTGTGATTGCCCGACCCGCCATGCAGAGGAGCAGCAGACGGTTGAGGTACCACCCAGGCAGAGGCAGAGGTTCGTCCATGGCGGTCCATAGGGAATAGGCGGACGAGGTAGAGGAGTTGGACAAGTAGCAGGTGGTGGACAACGCTTCGGGGCTCTACCACCACCACCACTAGGAGGTCCACCCCGACCATAAGGAGCTGGCGGGAAAAGGCAGGCTCAGCTTCAGGCAGTGGAGGCTTATGACCATGGAACACCTGAGATGATTTGAGGTACTATTTGTGTCTACTCCACCCTAGTTGTAGTTCTTATAGACACAGGAGCGAGTCATTATTTCATTGTTGCTTCCCTTTTTCGGAGCTCGGAGATTCCGACAGAGCCGTTGGCTCGATCCTTACGGCTAGAGACTCCTACGGGAGAAGACTCGACGATTACGCACTGGTGCCGGTAGTGTGAGCTTACTCTAGGAGGCAAGAGCTTCAGCTGGGATCTTCTTGTAGCGGTGTTGAGGCCTTACAACATCATCTTGGGCATGGATTGGTTATCTACGGTCCATGCTCAGATCGACTGAATTAGGCACAAGGTGCGGTGTGTCCGCACAGATGGGAGCAGGTTCACCTTCACCGGTGAGAAGGGAGACTTTGCAGCGCAGGACGAACTCACGCAAAGGAGAGGACATCTGATCACACATCAGTTGGCCAGTCTCATCCTCGGAGCAGTTGATGTGTGGAGTCCGAGTTTCCCTGTTGTGGTGGATCATTATGCAGATGTTTTTCCTGACGACGTTCCAGGACTACCTCCTCGCAGAGAGGTAGACTTCTATATTGACTTGTACCTCGGGACAGCCCCGATATCTACTCCAGCATATTGGATGTCTCCTGTTGAGCTTTGTGAGCTATAGGTACAGCTGGAGGACTTGAAGGGCAAGGGATTTATCTGACCCAGTGTTTCACCCTGGACTTCCCTGATTTTGTTCGCCAAGAAGGCGGACGGGAGCTTGCAACTGTGTGTCGACTACCGTTGCCTAAATCAGGTGACTGTGAAGAACAAGTATCCACTATCGAGGATTGAAGACCTCTACGATCAGCTCAAGGGAGCACGATGGTTCTCAAAGACAGACCTCAAGTCAGGTTATCATCATCTCAGAGTTTGAGATGAGGATGTGCAGAAGACAGCCTTCAGGTGTCGGTAAGGCCACTATGAGTTCTTGGTTATGCCTTTCAGTGTAACCAATGTTCCAGTAGTGTTCATGAGTCTCATGAACAGGATCTTCCAGCCTTACCTCGATTGATTTGTCATAGTCTTAATCGATGACATACTGATTTACTCGACTACTGAGGAGGGGCACGTCTACCACTTGTGGGTTGTACTGGATACACTCCGAGAGCACCAGCTTTATGGTAAGCTCTCGAAGTGTCAGTTCTGGATTCGAGAGGTCCACTTCTTGGGTCACGTCATCTCTGAGGCGAGAGTTGCGGTGGATCCTGCGAAGATCGAGGCAGTGCTAGCTTGGGATCCACCCAGGAGCGTGATGGAGGTGCGGAGTTTCCTAGGTCTGGATGGGTACTATCAGAGATTTGTTCCAGACTTATCCGGAGTTGCAGCACCACTTTAAGCTTTGATGAAGAAGGGGAAACCCTTTGTGTGGTCAGATATATGTCATTAGAGCTTCCAGGAGCTGAGATAGAGATTGACCAGTGCACCCATCTTGAGGCTACCGGAGGTGGGCGTTGGGTACGTAGTTTACTGCGATGCATCAGGGACTGGACTTGGGTGTGTCCTGATGCTGGAGCGGGCAGTGATCGCCTATGGAACACGACAGTTGAGGCAGAATGAGCAGAACTATGCTACCCATGACCTGGATTTAGCAGCAGTGGTCTTCACCTTGAAGATGTGGTAGCACTATCTGATATGCAAGCGCTTTACAGTCTACTCTGACCACCAGAGTCTCAGGTACATCTTCTCGCAGAAAAACCTGAACCTGAGACAGCGGCGATGGCTCGAGTTCCTCCAGGACTATGACTTTGAGATAGTCTATACTCCTGGTAAGGGGAACATAGTAGATGATGCTCTCATCAGGAGGTCGGGCATTCAGCTACTTGGAGAGGCGACGGAGAAGCTAGCCGCATTGCAGATATCCTTCGTGGATAGAGATGGGGCAGTATTTCTATAGTCACTCACAGTCACTCATCCACTACTTCAGTGGGTCAGAGAGGCATAGCGTGGGGACGTTTACTGTGAGACGTGACATACACAGATATCCACAGGATAGGCACCTGATGGATTTTCTATAGGAGAAGAGCACGTCATCCTTTTCAGAGGACGTACCATGGTAACAGTTGCATTATAGGAGGAGGTGCTGAGAGAGTTTCACACTTCCCCATTGGCGATACATCCAAGATTAGCGAAGATTTACCAGGATCTCAGATAACAGCACTGGTGGCCGGGTATAAAGAAGGTTGTGGTAGAGTTCGTCTCACGATGCCTCACCTGTCAGCAGGTGAAGGCAGAGCACCAGGTACCAACAGTCTTGGTACAACCCTTAGAGGTCCCGGAGTGGAAGTGGGATGGGATATATATGGATTTCGTGACGGGACTTCCACATACTTCCAGAGGACATGACTCCATCTGGGTGATTATCGACTGACTCACCAAGTCGGCCCACTTCTTACCTATCAAAGAGCAGGGATCAGTGGAGAGCTTGGGACGCCTCTATGTTTAGGAGATCGTACGGCTTCATGGTGTGCCATCGTCTATCATCTCCGATCGAGATGCTCTCTTTACTTCCCAGCTTTGGAAAGGGTTGCAGGAGGCATTTGGGACGCAGCTATGCCTGAGCACCGCCTTTCACCCTCAGACGGATGGTCAGATGGAGAGGACCATTTAGACTCTTGCGGACATGCTCCGTGCATGTGTCTTCAACTTTGGTCGTAGCTGGGAGGATCACCTACCTTTGGTGGAGTTTGCGTACAACAACAGCTACCACTCCACCATCGGGATGGCACCATACGAGGCATTGTACGGGCGACCTTGCAGATCACCTCTGTGTTGGACAAACCCTGGGGAGTCAGCACTCGTAGGACCAGAGATAGTCCAGGATATGACATAGAAGGTCCAGATCATCCAGGAGCAGATGAGGACTGCACAGAGCCGACAGAAGTCCTATGATCATAGGAGGCGGAGACCACTAGAGTTTGAGGATGGCGACCATGTTTTCTTACGGGTCTCACCTCGACGTGGACTACAGAGATTTGGCCAGGACGGCAAGTTATTTCCGCACTTCATCGGACCGTTCCAGGTTCTTAGCAGGATAGGCGAGGTATCTTATCGCCTAGCTCTTCCACCTCAGTTGCATCGGGTGCACGACGTCTTCCACGTATCTCAGCTGAGGAGATACGTGCACGACCCGATGCATATCATCGGCCATGGGGAGATGGACATATGATGGGGTGACTTTTGTGTAGGTCCCATTGGAAATCAAGGATCGACAGGAGCGGGTCCTACGTGGATGGTCGATTCCTCTGGTGTGCATCCGGTGGCAGCATGGGAACCTCCAGGAGAGCACATGGGAGCGGAAGGCTCAGATGCGTGCACAGTACCCTCATTTTTTTCCCTAGTTTATGATGTAGCTTTATGAGGATGTAAAGCCCTAAGGTGGGAGTAATGTAAAGACTCGTAAATTTCAAGGAAAATTTTTTCTGAAATTCTTTGGTATTTTACAAGTATGCAGTTTCTGACGGCACCTGATTCCGAGGCCCGGTGTGCCCGGAATCAATTTCTGAAGTTTAGCTTGGGTACGTTCAGTGAACGAACGAGCGGGTTTTTCTATCTTTTGAACCGGTGCTTGGAATTGAAATCCGAGGGCACCGATGGAACCGCAGCGCTGGTAATTGCTTAAGAGGATCTTTATCGAAGATGCGTCTGCTCGGGAGGAGTTGTTAAAAAAAAGTGGATTAAATGAAAAGTAAAATAAAATTGTGTTACAATTTTATTTCTTTTTCTAAAGTGGTTTTAATCTACATGGGAAAGTTGGGGTGGGACCCACTAGTTACTAACTACCCTTGAGAGGATAAAGGTTAGGTGGGGCCCACACGATCCCAACTCTTCGCATTCCCTAACTCCCTAACTCCCCCTTTATTTTGAGTAACTCCCCTCTCTCCCTCTTTAATAATTCCAACTCACATTAATTTAATTAATTGAACCTCTTCAATTAATTGGATTAATTTTTGAATTTTGAGTTTTTAATTGCATGGCAAGGTAAAATAAAATAAGGGGAAGCTTATTTTATTTTGGGGTTAGCTTGTTGTGTTGGGAATTGGGGAGAGAGCTTTAGCTTTGTTGGAAGAACTTCATCCTTCCAACAAAGAACGTCAACTCTCCGATGAAGAACGTCGACTCGGCGAATCGGTTTCTCTATCCTCTTCTTCCTCTGTGACAAAAGAGGAGACACCGATGATGTGGGAATTCACCAGCGACGCCTTCATCTGTGGCGCTTGACAACCGCGAACTTCCTTCGAGGTAGGGGTGTGTTTGGATTGGGTAATGATTGGTTTTTCTTCGATGTTGTTGTTCCTCTTAAACCACTTGTTATCGGACTAATGCGGAAGGGACTGGACCAAACTAACACAGACCAATTCCTCCGCCGTTCTTGTGAATTTTTGGATTTCTTCAAGTGTTCTTGAGCGGTGAATCAAGTTATGTTTTTGGAGCCGATCGGAGGCCTGAAAACATCATAAACGGCCTCAGAGTATCGGGGCGACCTAGAAGCGGAAGTTTCTTAGAATTCGGATCATCGAAACGAAGAACAGACACCTCGAGAGTCATTCTAGTTAGAGGCTTCGTTTCTAGAAAATTCAAGAATACACAGCGTGTACACCAGAAGCACACGCCGTGTAGTACAAGCGTACTGTAGCTTTCGTTTCGGACGTTAGAAAAGTAACACACGACGTGTGACTCTAGACACACGGCGTGTACTCTCCACACTGTTTGTCAGAGGAGGCTTCGATGGACATAGCGTGTGTTCAGGGAAAATACACGGACACAGACAGCAATACACATCCAAGTAACATGGCGTGTATTCATTTCATAGAAAGGAAGAAGCGGCTTCGTGAGGCTCGACGTGTAATTTGGGAGATACACAGACACGGGCAGAACCACACGGCCAAGAGGCACGACGTGTACTACCTTCACCATGGTAGAAGCAGCTTCGTGATGACTCGGCGTGTATTTCGGGAATACACGGACACGGGGTGGATTACACGGGCAGGTACTCCACCACACGGCCAAGCATGGCCAGCGTACACGGAACCTACCCTAGAAGTTTGGACACGGCGTGTAACCATACCACATGCCGTGTACTTACTTTTTACGTGAAAAGCCCTTCGACACGGGCTGTGGTACACGGACAGTACCCGTGGATTGAAGACACGGCGTGTAACCATACCACACGCAGTGTACTTACTTTTTACATGACCAACCCCATGACACGGGCCGTTTCACATAGGCAATACCCAGTGTCTGATGACACGGCGTGTATCGCTTACCTACACATTGTGTACTTTAGGAAAATGGCTTGGTTGTCTTGTTCTCCGTGACTTGGGAACGTTCTGATTGGTTTTTCCCCTAAGATGTGGGACGGAACGTTGGGATACATAATCTTTGGTCTTCATGACAGTTGATGTATCCACCCCTTTGACTCGAGGAGCAAACCCTCCCGGAATCGAGTATGCTGTGTGTGGGAACCCTAGAGCTGGTTGTGACTGCGACGACTACCGTGCTGGGATCCTCCGTGGGTTCGACGACGATGACGACTGTACTTGGATCCTACGTGGGTTCGGCAGCGAGGATGACTGTACTTGGATCCTACGTGGGTTTGGTAGCGATGGTTACTGTACTAGGATCCTACGTGGGTCCGGCAATGACAACTTCTGTACTTGGATCCTACGTGGGTTCGGTAGGGGAGATGATTTAGAGGCTACATCTATCATCTCTACCCCTCTTCGTGAGTAGTATACCTGTGTGATCTGAGTCTTGACATTCAATCATTATCATTGATATGATTAACTTGCTTTACTGTGTTGATTGGGTTGTATTTTCCTGTGTGGGCTGGGTTGTACTTGGGCTCGTGAGTTGGAGCCGAACTGGAAATGATGACTTAGGTATATGTATGGGCATATACCTAAGTAGAGTTGGTTGATACTTCCTGTTTGTATCCTTCCTTTATGGTTTATCCTTTGTGGATTCTGGGAGACCTTCGGGAGTCTCGGGGTCCCTACTAAGTATCGTATACTCACCCCTGCACGGGCCATGCCCGCACTATGTTGTGTTGGTTGCAGACGACGGACAGCGCTGATCGTGGTTGAGGCTTGTAGAGTGGGATGGTACCCAGATGTGGACTATCAGGCGGGACATACACGGAGCGGACGACCGGACCCGAGGAGCTGAGGAGACCATCTGTACCCACCCTTCAGGTGGGATAGCTGGAGGATGACTTGGTGGTTGCTGATTTACTTTACTGTTGTTGTTCTTTATTTTCAGTTATACTGTACTTTCAGTTGGGTTTGTATTCTGGCTCATTTACTTTTCAGCACTTACTTTTGTACTCGGTTTACTTAGTGTTTACTTCAGCTTCCATACTCTGTGGTGTTTGTTTTCTTACATAAAGGCAATGTCTTCCCTTTTATCATGATTTACACCTTTGGTGCTAGTCGCCAGCCCCTGGCCTATGGAAGGCGGGCTTGGGGTAGTCACGGCACGGGCCCCGAGGATGGGTCGTGACAGAATCAACCTAGAGGCAAAAAAATCTTACTCATTTGGTTTGAGTTAACATTGTAAACTGACAAGATCCAAAATAAAGAACCTATTAGGTGATATTAAGTCTTTTCAGGAGATAGCCTCTTAGGTAGAAGATGATATTTGTCCACACCACTTGTAACTGTTGATTGATAATAGTGAAAAATTCATGTCTCGGACTGGAGCCGCAATAAGAACATAGTAACTCATACCGTGAGGGGGGACCTTGTAAAAATCCAGTGTGTTAATATCACTTATTTATTTACTACTTTGCATGTGGTGATTTTTGTTGGGAATATTTAAATAGATCCATACATCTTAAACGAGATAGAAGTCTGAATAATTAAACAAGGGTAAAAGTTTAAGTTAAATGAATTTGGTAAAATTGATCTAAACTGATATGGCTCCCTCCAAAATGGCTTATGATATAGAACCAGTTGGAGGTGGATTTTAATGCCAGAATGGCGTTCTAACGCCATTTTAGTGTTCTATTGGAGATTCTCTTAGTGACTGTTGGATCCCCATATTTTTCAAGTTCTATTTTTCATTGATTTTTCCATCATGTTTTTTCTAATAATTTTCATTGGTATTTTATAGTATACTTTTCCACCATAATTTTCCAATGAAGGTTTTCATTGCAATTTTCTATGAGGAATTTTCCACTTTAATTTTGATTTGAAAGTTTATGGTAGAAGTTTTCCACTGAAATTTTCCAGTGTAAATATTTATTTGAAATTTTCGATAGAAGTTTTCATTGGAACATTCCACTATAAGTTTCCACTAAAAGTTTCAATAAATCAATTTTTAATAGAAAATATCAATTTGAGTTTTTTATTGATTCTTTTTTGTGAAATGATTGAATCAATGTAATTTTCAATTTGAATTTCTTGAAAAAATCCATTTTAATATTCAAATGAGATTTCCCATGATTTTTCAAGGGATTTTTAAGTGACATTTTCAATAAAATTTTACATTAGAATGTTGAAATGTAATTTTTTATATGAATGGATAATTTTTATTTTTCAAGTGTAATCTTCTAATTGAAATTTTCAATAAAATTCTCTCATATAAAATTTCAATCGAATTTCCCAATGAGATTTTCCACCACAATTTTATCGTGGATTTTTACAGTTTTTCAATGAGATTTTTTATCGAAATTTTATAATAGAATTTCTTAGTAGAAATTTACAATGTATTTTTTATGACTTTAACGATATATAAATAAATTTTTAAAAACTATTTTTAAAGGGTTAATCACTCACAAGGATGAGAAATTTATTAATTTTTTAAAAAAGATATAAAATTTTCAATTTTTTAATAGTGATTTCCCCCTTTTTATGAATTGAATTGTGATTTTTTAAATATAAATAAAAAATATTTTTTGAAAAGTATTCAAAATTACTAATTAATTGTAAATATAAAAATAATTTTTATATGAATAATGATTTTTAAATTTTTCATAATAATTTTTTATTTTTTATTTTTAAAAAGTAATGTTTCCCTTTTTTATATTGAGATTAAAATTGTTATTTTAAAAATATAAATACCAATTATTATTTTCATAAGGTATTAAAAAATCACCACTTAATGGAAAATATAAAATTTATTTTTTATAGTAATAAAAAATATACTGTTTTTTAAAATGATTCAAACTTTGTTGTTTTTTAAGATAATTTTTTCATATTTTAATGATCTAGGTTATAATTTATTATTTTTCAAAATATAGTTACAATTTATTAAAATTTTAAAGTATCAATAAATTAATATTTAACTATAAATGTAAAAAATATTCTTTATAAAAATAAACAATTTATTGATTTTTTACAAGTTTTTAGTTTTTTGTGCTTTTGAAATTAATTTTTTTCTATTTTTTCAGGATAAAGATGGTTGTGAGCCCGTAAAAAAACATGATTGGGTTTTTCTAAAAAATATTAGAATTCCAATTTTTCAAAAAAAAAACTCAATCCAATGATCTAAATTTGTTTTTTTACATGTGTGGGTCTCAGAGTTCCGGTAAAATAGGCCACCCCAGAGAATTCTAGTTTTCTTTTTTTCCCCTTCTTAAATCCCATGTACATTATGTATCCCCAATTTATTTTTTTTATTTTTTATTATTTTTTGCAACATACCCATCCCTTTTCTTTTATGGTCTTTGATTTTATCTCTCGACTACATTAATTATTATAATTGCAATTTATTTAAATTGCGTTTATTTTATTATAACCCTGATTGTCTAACAAAAAATCAAATTAAAGTTTGTCGTAAATTTTAATGCACATAGATCATTATTACCCGCTTTTGTTTTAGAATCAATTATATTTTTAAAATAAATAATATTCTTTTTATGTTAAAAAATGGCTTTGTTATGTTGATTTAAAAATATTATTTTATCTTTGATAACTAATAATATATTTTTTTGAACGGAATAGATAAATTACTGATCAAGGAAACCAAGATTACAAAGCCAATCAGGGAACGAGTTCACCCAAGAATGATCACCCCAACATTTCCCAAAGTGATCTAAATGATGGGCTCTCGAATTACCATCCCTTATGATAAACGAAAATTTGCATGCCTCAAAACCATCGATCAAGGACCAAATCTTCCTCAAGATGAGGCCAAAAGGTTAGGAATCCTCATCTTTTGTTGAGAGAGCGTTCACCACTTTGAGGCAATCGGACTCCACCAGGATCTTGGGCCAACATTTTGAACGGGAAAAAAAGAAGCCCCTGAAGGATGGCTAAGGCCTCAGCCACCACAGGGCACCATGAGTTAGGCACCGCCCTACACTGAGCTTCCATAATCTGGCCAAGGTTGTTATGAGCAATGAGCCCAACGCCAACCCTTGAGTTATCAGAGACAGCAGCATCTATATTAATCTTGAAGAAACCCTCAGGGGGGGAGACCAAAAGGGAGCCGCCCGTCGGGTGTGGCCCGAAGAATGCACCGCTTCACTTTTCTTCCAACCATTCATCCACTCCAAAGCTCTAGCCACCCATAGATGATTAGGGGTCACCTTCCTTTGGAAAATGCATTCATTTCGTCGAGTCCAAACCAACCAAGAAAGTGTACATATCATCCCGACCATGCTCAGATCCAGAGAAGACACCCATTTAGTAAGGTTTGGGACCAACCCAATTGAAAGATCAAAGAAAATACCAAAATCCAGCCTCCAAACCTTCCACACCCCTTCCACCCCCTTACAGGAAAGAATTGCATGCAAAGGGGATTCCACTTCATGGAGGCACAAAGGACAAGTGTTGTCCTCCGTCAAATGTCGTTGCACCAGAAAGTCACGGGTTGGAAGAACCTCAGCACAGACCTGCCACCAGAAAAATTTCACCTTAGGGGGAGTGGTGAGGGACCAGAGGCACTTCCATCGATTATCGGTAAAGCCCTGGACAAAACCTTGAACCCTCATTTTGTAACCCGAACGAACAGAATATCTCCCATGAGGTTCCCTAGTCCAGCAAATCTGGTCATTACCCATTCCTGGTGTGAGAGGGATACTCAGGATGAGCTGACGATCCACCTCGTTAAACCAGCACCAAAGCTTCTCCCGATCCTACTCCTCAAGCGAGTCATCGAGCAGATCACGTATTCTTGCATCTTCGAATCCAAGGAAAACCGGTGAGGAAACCTTATGATTGATGCCATCTACCAGCCATGGATCATTACAAATTTTAACATTATTCCCATCAGCAATTCTCCACACGCAACCCAAGTCAATGAGAGATTTTTCTCCCCAAATGCTCCTCCACATAAAACTCGGTCGTGGCCCCAGCTGGGCGTGCAAGAAATCAGAATGAGGGAAGTACTTAGCTCACATCACCTTTGAAAACAAGGTGTTTGGGTGGGAAATAAGGCACCATCCTTGTTTCACCAAAAGAGCCTCATTAAACCATTTGAGATTTCAGAAGCCGAGGCCGCCACCTAATTTTGAAACACACAGCTTCTCCCAAGACATCCAATGGGAGTTATGTCTGCCCTCATGGGAGCCCCACCAAAAATTGGCCAACTGGGAGTGGATTTGATCAATGAGAGTTTTGGGGAATTTAAACAGTGACATAGCATAAGAAGGGATTGCATGGGCCACTGACTTCACGGGCACTTCCTTTCCCTCCTTGGAAATCCTCCTACTAGACCAAAGACAAATCAGATTATCCACCTTATCCACAATCGCACTGAAAACTTGTTTTTTTGATCTACCCACCAGGGTCGGGAGGCCAAGGTACTTAGTATTCTTATCAACCAGCGGAAACCCGAACATTCGCTGCAAATCCTCTCTCTTAGCTTGTGGGATGCCTTTACTGAAAGATAACTCTGATTTCGAAGCATTAAGACGTTTCCCCGAGGCCTTTTCATACAGATTAATGATATTCAGCACCGCACAGCATTCTTGCGGGGTAGCACGCGCGAACAGGAGGCTATCATCTTCAAAAAAGAGATGAGAGATAGGGGGGCCATTTCTACATCCCATAGCACCATGTAAAACTCCTTGATCTGCCGCCTTCAGGATGAGATGAGAAAAGACATCTGCCACCAGAATGAAGAGGTAAGGTGACAGGGGGTCCCCTTGTCTCAAGCCTCTTGATGGTTTAAAGCTCGCTGAAGGGACCACATTAATATTGATTCTGTAGGTGACAGGCGTAACACAATTCATGACATTAGAGATCCATTTCGTCCCAAATCCCAATCTGGACAGAACAAGTTCGAGAAAAGGCCATTCAACTCTATCATAAGCTTTCATCATGTCTAGTTTCATTGCCATAGTGCCACGCTTGGATGAAGAGCGAGTTTTCAAAGAGTGGAATAATTCGAAGGCCATGGAAGCCATGTAAGTAATAGATCTCTTTGGGACTAAAGCACTCTGGTTATCAGAGACAAGTAGCGAGAGAAAATCCCTAAGTCTGGCCACCAAGATTTTGGAAAAAAATTTGTATATCACATTACACAGGATGATTGGCCTAAACTCCGAAATTTTCTGGGGGCATTGGGATTTGGGGATAAGAGTAATAAGAGTTTCATTCAGGGATTCAAGAGAGGCTCTGCCAGCCCACACCTCCTTCATTAGGGCCACCACCTCGGGCCCCACAATATTCCAAAAGCGTTTAAAGAAAAAAGAGTGAAATCCATCAGGTCCTGGTGCCTTGGTAGAGTGAATACGATGTAGGGACCCAATCACTTCCTCATCAGAAAAATCTCTTTCCAGGTACCAATTCATGTCTTATGTAACCAACTTTGGGATGCATTCAATCCGGCATGAGGGAGTGCTTATACTTTCTACTGAATAGAGGTTGCTGAAAAAGTTTAGGATAATGGAGTGAATGTCATTTATATCATGTACAATTCTTCCAGTGGGGTCCTCCAGATGAGCAATATGATTCTTCCTTCTCCTCGCAGACGCTCGTTGCTGAAAAAAGTTGGTGTTCTGATCACCATCTCTGATATGGGACTCTCGTGCCCAGAGGAAACAAAAACTCTCTTTTTCCCTCAGAGTAGCGTTAAGATTATTTTCTTCCACAGAGATGTTTCTGAGGACAGAGTCAGAACAAGGATATTAGTGGAGTCGCTTTAATTGATTATCTGTCTCCTTAATACGTTGGTCAAAGTTTCCAAACCTAGAAGAGCTCCACTTCTGAAGGCAAGACGCAACAGTGCGGAAGTTGGCCATAGTGCACCGATTCGATCCCTCCCAAGCCTCTTGAACCACCTTTTCACAGTCACTATCTTGGATCCACATACTTTCAAAGAAAAAGGTTCTCTTAGGTCCCCTCTGTTGCCCTTGTGAGACTGTTGACAACATGATTGGGCAGTGGTCAAAGGATACGGGGGGTAAGTGGATGATAGAGAAGGCATGGAAAAGAGAGGTCCACTCATCATTCCCAAAAAATCTGTCCAACCTTTCCGCCAGATGGTTCTCCATTGACCTACCCTGATGCCAGGTAAACGGCAAGCCAGAAAACCCAAGGTCATGAAGAGAGTTCAACACAAGAGACATCCTAAAATCATGCATTGCAGCAGCACTCCTCACCCTTCCCCCTTATTTTTCATGGGGAGATAGGACCTCGTTAAAATCCCCCCCCCCCCATCAGGAGAGGGCCAGGGAGGGAGTCCCGCAGCCACTTCAAAAGGGCCCATGATCTGTGTTTATCCTGCACTCTCAGCCACCCATAGAACCCAACAAACGACCAAGGAGGAGCTCCTGGACCATCAACCGTCACAAAAATGTGATTACTTGAGTAATTAGAGATCTTGACCCCAAGATCCTCTTTCCACAAGAGGCACAATCCCCCTGAGTATCCCTGTCTTCCAATGGGAAAGACATTTTTTAACCCAATCTTATGGCCCATAAGGCCCGCATCCTTGCAATCCAACATAGTTTCGGATACAAAAACTATGTCAGGGCGAAATTTGGAACTACAGTGATGGAGAACTCAAACCGTTCGGGGATTGGCAAGCCCCCGACGGTTCAAGCATAAGATTTTCATTGCCCTGGGCGGGGCTAGGACACACCCGCCGCCACCTCTGAAACTTTGACTCCCTGACCATCGTCTTCCCCTTTCCACCTCTTTGGCGGGATCTCAGTCATCTGAGGTGCCTCCGAGTGTCATTTATGGTCCTTGGCCTATGAACTGGGGGTTCCACACCCCTATCCCTGCTAATTATTCTTTTCCACATCCGATTTTTTATAGTACCTGGCATCGTGATCCCCGTCATGTCATCAACTGTCTAAGGGGTAGCACTGGGAATAACATCCTCCGAACTGGAAACCAGATCCGGTGGGTCGTTACATAGCTATTGTACCCCTAGGCCTGGGTCTAGTGGTTTCTTGCAGTTTGGATGTATCCTAGTAGATGGGGGTGAAATGGCCTTCAAAATAGATACGGTCTGGCTTGGAGGGGCAGTTGGCCCCTGCCCTTGACTCATGTGTTGTTCCCTCGGCTCGACCGAGATCCGCGGCCAGCCCAGATTTATTCCTTCCACCCTTTGATTCACATGACTGTCAACATCAATGTTTGGCGGCCCAAGCATGATTATATTAGTATGAGTTGGTTCATCCCGCATATTAAGAGCCTTTGCAAGTTTGCCGCGATCCTGTTGTTTTTCAACTTCGGAAATAAAATTTGTCCCAGTGGTTTTTGCACGGAGCCAGGGCCCGTATTGCAGAATAACATTGCCTTGTCCATCCTCCTTTTTCACCTCACGTGCCTTTTCTAAGTGTCTGAGGCACCCACAAAATAAACAGAAGATAGGGATCTTTTAAAAATCAAAAGAAATCCAGACATCCGAGTCCTCAACTGTCTGGAACATGCCCCTCATAAGCGGTTGTGCAACATCCATCGAAGCTCTGATTCGCACAAAAGTTCCCCAGGGAATTGGATCAGACCAGTCCCATTCCATAAATGTACCAATGCGTCCTCCAATCTCACGCATAACACGTTCAGTTCTACCATGAAAGGGGATTCCTCGAATTCGAATCCAGAAAGGTGAGCAGGAAAGATTAACTGATTGGAAATTTTCTTCTCCTTTAAGGTCCTCCATGAAAATGATTTGGTTGTCAAAGGACCATGGTCGACCTTTGAGAACTTTTAATTTATCTCTTTCATTAAAGAATTCAAAGACTAAGAGTCCTGCTTCCACTTCTCTTATAGTAACTTCGTCCTCCAATCGCCAGATATTTTGTAGAGTATTTTTCAGCGCTCCCTGATTGAAGGACCTTTTTGCTAGAAATTTTCCAATAATAAGCAAGGACAGTCACTGCGAAAGAAACCCATCTTCACTCTTCCGTGTAGCAATTACTGGTTTTTCTTTGTCAGTTAAGGAGAGGTTCCTCCAGTGATTCATTAGGTCTGGCTCCATTTAACTGATGATGAGAGCTTCCCTCGTCACCACAAACCCCTTCGTCCCCGAGCTGTGTAGGCACACTTCTCCTTGGTCTCTCCTCCAGAGACGTCGCGCTTTGAGCTGCCGCACCCCTGTACCTTCACGGACCAGCACCTTCACGGACCCGCGTCAGAACGCGAATCACCTTCGGATCGCAACCCAACACCTTCTTCCCACCAACTCCAAGTCGCGAACCAACTTGACCCACCCCGTACTCCTGCCCGGAGCTCCTCAAAAGCCTTTAAACCCCACTCCCACCGCGGAACAAACCCGCCGCACTCTAGGGAAAAAGGACACCAAAGGAAATAGCGGCCCACCCCCAACCGCAAGCCACACCCGCAGCTGCCGCGCACCGCAGCCTCCACTCGGCCTACGTGGCTCTTCCTTCGCGGTCGCACCCTACGCGGCCCTTCTTTCGCGCTCACACCCTGCGCGAGGTCATGCTTCGCGGCCGCACCCTGCACCCAAAAAACCCTCTTCGCAAAAGAGAGTCCCCTCCGCGAACCAGAACCATCCTTCACGAACCAGTAACGTCCTTCGCGAACCAACAACTTCCTTCGTGAACCAAAATGTCCTTTGCGACCAAAACGTCCTTCGCGAAACAGGTCTATGCGACCTCTCCTTCGCGGATCAACAGAATCGTGAACCATCTCCTTCTCGAACCAGCTCCTTCGTGAACCAGCTCCTTCATGATGCCGAAGTTGACCACCACGAACCACACCCAACAACCGAATAGTGGAAAGCACCCTCTCCTTCGTGGATCAACAGAATAGCGAACCAGCTTCTTCACGGGCCACCCCCTTCACGATGCCGAAGTTGACCACCACGAACCACACCCAAAACCGAACAGTGGAAAGCGCATACCCCAGCTCCTAGAAATCGTAAAAACCTAAGAACGCATAAACCAGATCAAAGCCGAGAACCGCAGATCCGAAACCACTGAAGCTAAATCTCTGGACTGAAAAAGCGCATATCCCAGCTCCCAGATCCCAGGTTGAAGTCAAAATCGAGGAACCGAAATCTCCAAACCGAAACGCTAAACATTCACGTGCAGATCCGACACGATTCCGGACCTCTCATACAAGAGACGACGCCCCCCACCACCGGCGCAGCGACGCACCGTCGAACCCTAGAAACCCTAGGATGAAACCTCTCAACAACAGGAGGACATAGGTTTTCTTCAAGGAGTAGATTGAGTACAACTAATAATATTTTTAAATGCATAAAATGTATAAGATATATTTTCATATAGGGCGTTAAAAAAATTAACACCTTTTTAATGGAATTGATTTTAAAACGACTTTAAAAAATTTAAAGATTAATCGGTGTTCAAAAACATATCATTTTTTAAACATTTGAAAAAAATGGTAAATCTTATTTGTTGTCATTTCCAAAATGTGCTACATTATAAAGAAAGTTATGCAACACAAAAAATGCAAGGTAACAATTCGATGATACTCGAATTCAAGGTTTCACTGAGACTTACATGAAGAGTTAATTTTATTTATCTTTATTAACTAATAATATCTTGAAAACATGCGGATTTGTTTTTCAAGTCACACCCAATGTTTTTTTTCTAATCATGAAAATTGTTAAATTTTTAAACATAATTAAATACTGTTATTTTCTATAAGGAAAAAATAACTTTTTAACGGAATTTTCAATTGATTTTTTATTAAAAAAATTGTTGTAGTTTTGCATTAGAATTTTCAAATAGATATTTTATAAGAAAATTTGGATAAACAGTTCAGAATTTGCTAATTTTTTCACAAAACACATAATTTTTTTAAAACATAAAAACCCCATTAGAAATTTTAAATGAAAAACTGGAATGGTTAATTTCACTAAAAAAATATTGCAAGACACCATTGAAAAAACACAGTGGAACATTCCACTGAAATGTTCCAACGGATAGTTCAGGTAGGAAATTACTATGTAATTTTTCAATGGAAAATGAAGTTGAAAATTTTCCTTCAAAATTCATTGAAATATTTGAGTTTTAAATTCAACTCAAATTTTTTTATTAGAACATTTAATTAGAATACTCGACTGCAATTTTCCATTCAAATATTTCAACGTGCAATTTAATTTAAGTGGAAAATTTAAATGGGATATTCAAGTGTAATCTTCTATTAGAATAACTTATAGAATATTCTAGTGAAAAATCATAGTATAATATTATAGTGGATAATTTCACTGGTTAATTTCATTAGAGAACTCCCGTGAAAATCCCAATGAAATTTATTAGTATAGTTTTTCATTGGAATTTTCAAGTGAAGATTTTCACTTGAATTTTTTAGTGAATGTTTCTATCGAATTTTTTTAGTTAAGGTTTCGATTAAAATTTTTCAATGGAGTCTACTAGTATTTTTTGATGGAAGATTTTGCTAGAGTTTTTAAGTTTACATTGAAATTTTTAATTGAAATTTTCTACAGGATTTTTCAAATATTCCCACTGAATTTTTTCACGAAAGTTTATAGTAACATTAATGAAATTTTCAGTGAAAATTTTCATTGGAATTTTCCACTGTGATTTTTTAATGAAAGATTCCAATTGAAATAGTAAATATTTATACTATTATTTTGAGGTGGAATTTTTCAGTGCGGTTTTCATATAAAAAAATAGTGTATTTTCATGTCTTTAAAAAATATTTTTCTCTAAAAAACCACCTCTTCAAAAAAGCATTAAAAATTGGTTTTTTTAAAAGGATGAGTTTTTATGAATGGAATTAAACATTTATTATAATATTAAAGTTATACAACATTTATTAATATGTCAAACACAATTAATATATAAAGTCATGCAACACTTATCATAATACTAAAGCTATAAAGCATTATGTTAAATATATAATCAATATTATTGATGTCATACAACATTTTTCAATATAGTCAATTTAATTAAATAAAAAATATTATAAAATATATTTTTATATGGATAATAATTTTTTTAACAATATTAAACTTGCTATTTTTTAAAAGTAATTTTTTTATAAGATATTAAAAAATTACTACTTAATGTTAGATATAAAAAATATTGTCTTCTAGTAATAACAAATTTTTTAATTTTTTAAAAGATTTAAAATTTGTTAAAATCTTCAAACTATTTTTTCATTATTTTTATGAATTGAGTTATAAATTATTATTATTTTAAAATATAATTAGAAATTATTATAAATTTCAGGTATTTGAAAATTAATAGCTAATTGTAATTATAAAATATATTTTTTATAAGAATAATAAATAATTTATTGATTTCTTAATCATTTTAAAATTTATTATTTGTTTGAAACTAGTTTTTTCTATTTTTTAGGGTGCAAGACACTTGTACGCCTGCAAGGGAAAAGCTGGTTTTTTATAAAAATCTTGCGGTTCAGAAATTTTAAAACTTTTCAATCCAACGGTCCAAATTTCTATTTGTATACATGATAAGATCACAGAACTGCTCAATATTTCTGTAAAAAAAAGTACCTGGGAGGATTCTGATCACGTACATTCATTAGAAAAAATTTAAACCCCTTTCCCACCGCGGTGGTGTGAATTTTATTCGTTAAGATTTTTAATTGAAAAAAAAATGTGAGAAAAAGACCGGATTTTATCATCTCCAATTCCCTAAAATAATGGATCATCCATTCGCTTGGATGTTGACACCTGGATTTTTTTCCATACGTTGAAATCAGGTAATGGAATGAAGCAAGGGGTATATTGGTCTTGAAGTAAAACACATTGCGGCAGATTCTCCCTCTCTCCAATCAACAAAATCTCCTCTCTCAAATTTATAATATTATATTATATATTAAACCAATAATAAAAATTGTGATATGTTTTAAAACCGAATATATATTTAAATGAAATTATATTTGTCTTATATAAAAAAATTTATTACGCTTTACTAAAAAATGACCAAATAATATGTGTTCAATTTTTTGATTATTTGAGTAAAATGAATATATTTTTGTGAATATTTTTTAAGTGTGTACATTTTTTTAAAACATTTTAAATATTAATGACTTGATTTTATTTTAAAATAGATTATATTTTTAATTGAAAGATATTTTTTTGTTTAAAAAAATTGTGTTACATCATTTAAAAAGAATTAAAAATAAATATGTGATAAAAATAGACCTTTTAATCATTTAGTAGAAAATTAATAGATTTTCTTTTATATCTTTAAATTCATACAATTTTTTTAATGCATGAAAGAATATTGAGTTTATTGTATTATAAATATAATTATTATTGTAAATGAAAGGAAATATTTGTGTAGAAAAGGTTTATGCCATTTAAAAAAGACAAAATAATTTATCTTTAAAAAAATAGTTTTTTTTAATTATTTGATTGAATCTAAAAAATTTTCTTTAATATTTTTAAAGATATGAAATTTTTCTAAACATATCATAAATATTTTTTTAGAAAAATTAAATTATTAAAATTTTACTATTCATCTTAAAAAAATACGATTTATTTAGAAGTATAAAAAGTAATGTTTTATGAACAAATATTGATCTTTTTTGTAAAAAAAATATTATTATTTCTTTAAAAATTGTTAAAATTTTCTTTTTAAATTTATAATTTTATTATTCATCATAATAAATACAATTTTTATAAACTTATTAAAAGAAATGTGCCTCTAAAAGGTTAAAAAACTGCATTTTAAGTAATAAAAATTCATAGAAAATTTTAACTAAAAATGTTTAGGACAAAATTTTAGGAGGTTTCTGCAAAATTAGCCTAGAAATTTTTAGTGAATAACTTCAATGAAAATTACATTAAAAATTTGCAATGATAATTTTTGATACAAAAAAAATCACTATAAAGTTTCTAGTTGAATCATTAAAATTTTTATGATGATTTTATTTGAGTTATCTGTTTAGTTTTTTTAGTGAAAGTTTTCATTGAAGATCAGTGTAAGTTTCTAGTTCACACTGAAATGTTCCAGAGGAAGTTTCACTGGAATTTCCCGTTTAAGTTCCACTGGAACTTCCTCTTAATAGATTTATAATTTTTATTAATATAGATGTTGAGTAAAATATATAACATATATTATATATAATTGCATTTAATATAAATATATTTATTAAAATTTAATTTTTATTAATATATTCTATAGTTTTATAAATATATACTTTTGTTGTATTGTGCAACATCCATTGAAACTTCAACTAGAACTTCCACTAGAACCTCCACTGAAACTTCCACTGGAACCTCCACTAGAACTTCCACTACAACCTCCATTGGAACCTCCACGGAACCGTCCACTGAAGCCTCCACTGAAGCCTTCACTGAAGCCTCCACTGAAACTTCCACCAAAACCTCCGCTGGAACTTCCACTGGAACATCCACTAAAACCTCCACTAGAACCTCCATTGGACCTTCCACTAGAACCTCTACTGAAACTTCCATTGGATCGTCCACTGGAACCTCCACTAGAACCTCCACTGGAACCTGTACTGGAACCACTATTGGAACCTCCGCTGGAACCGCCACTCGAACCTCCATTGGAACCCCCACTGGAACCTCCACTCGAACCTCCACTGGAACCTCCACTAGAAATTCCTCTTAATAGATTTATAATTGTTATTAGTATAGATGTTGAATAAAATATATTACATATATTATATATAATTTCATTTAATATAAATATATTTATTAAAATTTAATTTTTATTAATATATTCTATATTTTTATAAATATATACTTTTGTTGTCTTGTGGAACATCCATTGAAACTTCAATTGAAAATTCCACTGGAACCTCTACTGAAACGTCCACTAGAACCTCCACTAGAAACTCCACTGGAACCTCCACTGGAACCTCCACTGAAACCTCTACTAGAACGTCCACTAGAACCTCCACTGAAACGTCCACTTGAACATCCACTGGAACCTCTACTAGAACCTCCATTGAAACCTCCACTGGAACGTCCAATGAAACATCCACTGGAACCTCCTCTTAATAGATTTATAATTGTTATTAGTATAGATGTTGAATAAAAATGTGATTTTTTCTTCAAATTGATATTTTTTTAGTTCCATTATAAGTATATTACTTTTATTCCATTAAAAAATTATAGCATAAAAATGTTTATACATTTATAAAATAATGAGTTTCTCTTTTTTGGGAAAATTTTATTATTTTTAAACAATATTTTTAGAAAACTTTTTAATGTAATAATGTTATGTTATATTTTTCTAAGTGCATATTTTTAATTTGTTTTATAAAAAATATTTTTTAAACTTGCAAAGATTAATAGTTGTTTACAACATTATTTAAAAAATAAAAAATTAAAATGTTTTAAGAAAATATTAATTTATAGGAAATTTATATTTTTCATTGTTATTATTTTTTTATAAATTGATATGTTTTAATTAGTAGTTTATATCACCGTTTTTTGTATCTATTTTTTGTTTTTGATATGCTTATGTTTTGTATAACGTTTTTTAAGATTTTTTATATGAATGTTTTTTATATGTTTTTTTATATGATATTATTTTTTTCGTAATTTATAGCATTTTTTATAGCATTTAAAATAGTATTTTATTATTCAGCATTTTTATTTTTTGAATTTTTTTTTTTTTGAAATTTTTTTTAATGGGTTACATTTTTTATGATGTATTATAGTTGTATGGCATTGATAAAAGAAGAGGGTAAAAATGGGTTTCTATAAAAATTCTGACAATCCGTTTTTTTATTTACACTTGAACGATTGCCATTTTTTTAATACATGTCAGCATCTAAGGTGTACTGGATTTTTCAGTAAACCCCATAACAGGAGACGATGTTAGTCCGAAAAAGACGACCAAGTCTAAACTCAAATACTTCTTTGCTCTTTTTTTGAATTTTGAAAGAAAACCCCTCAAAATCTCATGTTTGGAGACGTGCACCCTCAAGCAATTGTATATTCGCGTCATCAATGTCCATCAATTAAGATAAATGAGTTCCTTTGTTCTTCTCTGCCCCCTTCCCTGGATTTCATGATACCCCTGGATTTAACGTCTGCTGCTCAAGCCTGACCCTAGGGCAAAGCCCAGGAATCTGGCCAACCAACGACAATTTTATTTTCTTCCCTGTTAGTTTCTGGAGCATGAAATCCATGTGGCGCTCTGACTGAGATCTTGCTCGGACGCGTGTATTTCATTTCTGAAGCATCCCTTTGGGCGAGTTTCGTTCCCCATTGTTCACATGGTGACCCAGCTAGGCATGAGGTCTGTGAGCCCTTAAAGTTTGGCTCCATCTCGAGAAGTGAACAAGGATACTTCAGGAAAGGGAAAATTCAGGGTGAGGCTGCAACCACCAGGTAAATCTTATGTTGTTCATTTCTCTGCAATTTTATTTTCTTCCCTTCTGGTTGTGTGGGTTGGTTATAGTGTAACTTGAAATTGTGTTTTTAGATATTTTTTGTGCGAAGGGGCAATGTTTTTTAGATTAGGGTTGGGTAATCATATTGCTCGAGCCTGTACTGCTGCTACTATTATGATTCTTCCAACGAATCTCTCTATTGAAAGTATACTCAAAGCGCAGAGATCTCTCAACACCGATAGCATCCATCTCCAGATCGCGAGCTCCAAAATCCCACTTTCTTTCTTGATTTCGAATGGAACTGAAATCTCTCATTCTCTTCATCAATTTCTCTTTCCCTCATTTCCATTGCATTATTACGTCAATTTCTTATTCTTCATGCTGTAAGAATAATTCTTGACTTCTGTTGTTCCAACAAATCTGAAACACTCCTACAGTTAGCTCTATTTGATTCACTTTCACTCTCTACCTAGCTTGCTCATGCTCAAGATCGTTTCAATATTCATCGTGGCTTAACATTGTAAATTCACTTATTAAGATTGTGATTTGCAGTTTTGATTCATTATTTTAGTGGAGACTTGCAGTGCTGCTCCTTGTTTTTGTTGGGAAAGATGACAAAGCAACGAACGCGTAAACAACTGAAAAGAAAACACGCTGTGAAAATAAAATCTTTCCCTCCAAATAAAAGTGGATGCGCAGCAACCCAAAAGTAATTGTGCAGAATATAAAAGGTTGACACTGGAATTTTTTACGTGGAAAACCCAAAAAGGGAAAAACCACGGGACCTAGTCCAGAAAGAGAGATCCACTAAAATCAAGAGGTACACGGTAGAGACTCCCCAAAAATAGAAGGGATCTCAAAAGTAATACTCAAGAATAAAAGTAGTGAATCGAAGATGAAGAGAAAGAAAAAAATGATCATTGAAGAAAGGTGATCACCAAATGAGATTTGATCTCGGTGTTGTTGGTGTGTTGAAGCTTGGCCACTACCTCCCCTTTTATAAGGAAATTCGTCCGCATCAAAAATTGTCGCTGTGTGAAACTATCTCCACATTTTTCATTTATGCAGTCCATCAAATGACGCCACTTCATTTTTCTTTTTCAAAGCAGTGTTTCTATTTTTTTTCTCAAAGTCGTGTCCTCTAGTTGAGGAGGCGCCCAACAAAATCCCCCTTCGACTCAAGTGGGGATCACCGCCAACCCTACAATCAATCGGCATGTCTCAAATTTTTCTCTGGGTAAACTCTTGTTCAACATGTCTGACCCGTTGTCATCAGTTTGGATCTTCTCAAGCTCTAACTGTCTCGAATCAAGGATGTTGTTGATCCAATGACATCGAACATCAATATGTTTCGACTTGCCATGAAAAGTGGAATTATTTCCCAAAAAATAGCACTCTGACTATCACAAAATAAAGCATACCTGTCCTGATTTAAACTAAGTTCTCGAATAAAATTTTTCATCCACAACAATTCTTTGCACGCCTCAGTGCAATAAACTCTGACTTTGTGGTAGATAAAGCAACACATCTCTGCAATCTAGACTGCCAAGATACAGCTTCCCTTGAAAAAGTGATTAAATAGCATGAAGTGGACTTCCACAAATCAATGTCTCATGCCATATCTGAATCTGTAAATCCATAAAGCATAGATTCCCCTTTTCCAAAACACAATCTCATATCAGAAATACCACGAAGATAACAAAAAATATACTTCACTGCTCTCCAATACTCTCTGCATGGATTTGACAGAAAACGACTGACCACACCAACTGCAAGAGCTATATCAAGTATAGTACATATCATCACATACATCAAACAACCAACAACAAATTAATAAGGTATATGTTGTATCTCCTCTCTCTCTTCATCAGTAGAAGGTGACTGACCGGTACTGAGCTTAAAATGTAAATCAAGAGGAGTACTAACCACGTTCGCTCTATCCATAGAAAATATCTAAATAACCTTCTCAATGTATCTCTCCTGAGATAACCACAATTTCTTGGTCTTCCTGTCACGGGAGATCGTCATGCTAAGAATCTATCGTGTTAACCCCAAGTCTTTAATCGCAAAAGACCGACGAAGATCCTTCTTCAATATGTCAATTCTAAAAGTATCATGGCCAACAATGAGCATATCATCAACATAAAGCAACAGTATAATAAAATCATCATCAATAAATCTCTAAACAAAAACACAATGATCAGAAGATGTCTTCCTGAAACCCTGATGAGAAATGACAAATTCAAACTTCTTAAACCACCACCTCAGAGTTTGCTTCAAACCATACAAACTCTTCATCAACCTGCAGACATGATTTTCTTTACATGTTTTAACAAAACCACCTGGCTGCTCCGGATAAATCTCCTTCTCTAAATCTCTATGCAGGAAAGTTGTCTTCACATCCATCTATTCAATCTGCAAATCCAAACTAGCAGCCAAACCAAGAACAATCTGAATGGAAGACATTTTGACAACATGTGAGAAAATTTCATCAAAATCTATACCTTTCTTCTGACAGAAGCCTTTAACAACTAACTTTGCCATGTATGATGGAACATAACTGGATTTTTTATTTTTAATCTGATAAATCTGTCGATTTTGCAAAGCTCTCTTACCTGTCAGTAACTTCGCCAGATCAAAAGTATGGTTGTCGTGCAATGATGTCATCTCATCATCTATTGCTGCAACTCATCTGTCTTTCTGTTCACTTTCCATTACCTCATCAAAAGATTCTGGTTCTCCCCCTTTAGCGAGGAGCACATACTCATCAGCTGAATACCGAGTAGAAATTGTACGATGTCGAGATGACCTCCAGAGTGGAACTGTGGGTTCATTAATAACCCCTGGAACCTGGTCATCAAAAACAAAATGTGCATCAGAAATATCAACTCCAACCTGTTTACCATGAGCATCATTTTGTACATCAATGCAATCATCAAATTCAACAATGTGAGGTAAATGTGAATCAGAACCTGGCTCAAGACTGACAAAACCATCAAACGTTGGAGAAGCGGATTTTTCTCCCTTGTCAATGTCTGCAATAGTATGATCCTCCTTAAACATTGCATCACAACTTCTGACAAGTTTCTTCAAAACATGATCATAGAACCTGTACCCAAACTCATTGTGTCCATAGCCAATAAAAATACACTGGTGTGTCTTACCATCCAACTTGGATATCTCATCTCTAGGCACATGAACAAAAGTCTTGCAACCAAAAACACGCAAGTGATCGTACCTGATATCATTGTCATACCAAAACTTGTCGGGAGTGTCTGTCTGCAAAGCAACCGCAGGTGATAAATTGATAATATAAGCAATAGTAAGTAAAGTCTCACCCCAAAAATGTTCAGGCAACTTTACTTCTGAAAGAAAATAACGAACTCTTTCCAACAAAGTCATGTTCATCCGCTTAGCTACACCATTCAATTGAGGTGTCTTGGGAGGCGTCTTCTGTTGCCGAATACCTTCCTACCTGCAATACTGATCAAACAGACCACAATACTCTCCTCCATTGTCAGTGCGAATACATTTCAATTTCTTACATGATTCCCTCTCAGCAGAAACATGAAATTGCTTAAAAACAATGTGCACCTAACTTTTGGTATTCAAAACATAAACCCAGAGCTTACGTGAGTAGTCATCAATAAATGTCACGAAAAAAAGACTGCCACTAAAGATCTTAGATTTCAATGGACCACAAACATCAAAATGTGTCAATTCAAGTACTTGTGACTTCTTGTGCGGAGGATGACTATTGAAACTCACTATACTCTGTTTTCCAGTCATGCAATGATCACATGGGTCAAATTTGACACTCTTCAAATCTGGAAGAATATTTCTCCTGGCCAAACAACCAAGCTCTTTCTCACTGATGTGACTGAGTCTCTTATGTCATAACTTGGACAAAACACTGCACTCAACAACGTAAGCAGTATTACAAGAAATAAAAGCTTTAGTCTAATACAAACCTAACTGCTTCTTCCCTCAAGCCACAATCAAAAGGCCCTTGAAAATCTTTCATTGGCAATCACCAAAAGTACTGATAAACCCTTCATCGTCAAGAACGCTGGTAGAAATAAGATTCAACCGAACCTCCGGTGCATGTCGAACATTCTTCAAAATCAGCTTATTTCTTGTACTAGTCTATAAACAAACAGTCTTGATACCTACAACGTCACCATGTCCATCATTGCCCATCTTTAAAATCCCAAAATTACCTGAGTTGTAAGATATAAAGAACTCCTTCTCTGGTGTCATGTGAAAACAGACAACATTGTCAATAACCCAGCAAGAATCATCAAAAACAATATTAATGGAGTCATAAACAATAACAAGATCACCCCTGTAGCGGCGGTGACATGATCATCTCCATCGCCATTTTTCTTCTGTGGATTTTCCTTCATTTTATTCTCTCTTTTTAGCTGATAACAAAACTTCTTAACATGTCCCTTCTTGCCACAATGATGACATTCAAAATCTCTCTGCTTCGATCTGGATTTTCTTCTACCTCTGCTCTTACCTCGACTGCTCTGTCCCTGGTCCTGGCTTTTCCCCCTATTCTCTGTGACTAAAACCTCTGAAGAAGATTTCTCATGAGTACGTCTTATGACCTCTTCATTTAAACTAGCCGACTTAACAAAACTAAATGTCACAGCACCATTAGGAGCAGAACTGGTTAGAGTAACACGTAAATTCTTCCAAGAATAAGGTAAAGTGTTAAGCAACAAAAGAGCTAAAACCTCATCTTTAAAATTGATACTCATGTCATACTACTGATCAAAACATCCCTGATATTTACTTAAATAGTCAGAAATAGATGTACCTTCTTTGTACCTCAAATTCATCATTTGTTTAAGAAGAAACAATTTATTGTTTCCCGTCCTGAAAGCATAGATCATCTCAAGCTTCTCCCACAAAGTTCTGGCGTGAGAGATGTTGACAATGTGGTTCACCACGTTATCTTCAACCCATTGGCGAATGAAGCCACAAACTATCTCATGCTCGAACACTCATTCTTCATCTGACATCCTTTCTGGTTTTTGGGTACTAAACACCGAAAGATGCATTCGCTTGATAAAAAGCAGATCCTTCATTTTAAGTCACCACATATGATAGTTGGTACCATTAAACAAAATCATCCGACTTTAATTGGCCTCCATAATAAATATGAAATAAAAAACAAAACCCTCTAATACCAAATGTTGGGAAAGACGGCAAAGCGACGAATGCGCAAACAACTGAAAAACGAACACACGACGAAAATAAAATCTTTCCCTCCAAATAAAAGCAGATGCGCAGCGACCCAAGAGTAATTGTGCAGCATATAAAAGGTCGACACCAGAAATTTTTATGTGGAAAACCCAAAAAGGGAAAAACCACGGAACCTTGTCCAAAAAAAATAGATTCACTAAAATCAAGAGGTACACGGTAGAGACTCCCAGAAAATGAAAGGGATCTCAAAAGTAACACTCAAGAATAAAAGCAGTGAATCAAAGATGGACAGTAAAAAAAATGATCGTCGAAGAAAGGTGATCACCAAATGGGATTTGTTCTCAGTGTTGTTAGTGTGTTGAAGTCTGGCTGTTGTCTCCCCTTTTATGAGGAAATCCGTCCCCGTCAAAAATTGTCTCCGCGTTTTTCATTCACACAGTCCACCAAATGGCGCCTTTGCGTTTTTCTTTTTCAAAGCAATGTTTCTCTTTTTTTTCTCAAAGTCGTGTCCTCCAGTTGAGGAGGCGCCCGACAATTTTATCCTTGTTATATGCAGCTTCGATGCATATGCCTTCCTTGTTCTTCATGTTGTATGAATAATTCAGGATATGTGTCACTCACCTACTGCTAGCGCTGCTTGATTCACGTTCACTCTATTCTTAACTTGTTTATGCTCAAGATTACTGTTATATTTATCATGGATCAACACTGTAAATTCATTGATTAAGAATGAGATTCACAACTCGGATTCATAATTTTAATGGAGATTTGCAGTTCTGCAATCTGATTACCGCCCTATTTCATCCTTGTTATGGCAGCATGGATTCTCAACCTGAAGCTCTGGTTCAGCACATCCTATCACACATGAGTAGCACCAAGGATGTGGCAGCCTGTAACTGTGTCTCTAAGAGATGGAAAGATTCAACTCCTTACATCAGAAGCCTCTACTTCCCCCACAACTGTTTTGACAATCAGTCGAATGGGGGCTGCCCTGACTCCACAGTGCTCAAAAGCATCAAATCCACCATCCAATTAGAAGAAGTGATAGCCTACTGTCCTTTCTTCGGTGTAGGCCTTGCATCCTGGCTCTCACATTCTACCCCGTCCCTCGGGCACCTTGAGCTCCGAATGGACAGCCTCATTAGACACTAGGGCCATGAGAGCTCCCAGAAGATATACTACATTGCAACAGCTAGGAACTTGGAGTCTCTAATGCTCTGGGGAGTCCCCATGACACAAACACCTAAGTGGAATCATTTTGAGAGACCCATCAATCTTGAGATAGTCGACACCAGAATGGATGGTCGGATTTTGTCTGGTGTTCTCCATGCATGCCTAAAACTGGCCGATCTGTTGCTGCTCGACTGTGAAGGGCTGCAGGCAGTGTCAATCGAGTTGCCAAGGCTTAGGCAATCTCAAATGACTTATGGAAGCTAAAGAATCATGAAACTGCATTGAATGGTGTTGAACCAAAACATCAAATGAATGGTCTTAAATTAGGGCAAAAAAAAACATCTCACTCGATCTGCACAATCCCACGATTCATGTAGCTGAACCAGCAAATCTCTTCAAAGAAATCATATGTGATGTTATGGTTGCTCCTCATTTGAAGAATCTTCACCACCATCTTCCTCAAACTATTTTCATACCTCAGCAGCGAGTCTAGAGTGCTCATTTTTTGCTCGGCATTCAAAGGAGATCTCACAGTGATCGTCACCTCCTCTAAACACGGAATCAAAAAACTCAAGTCGACCTACAAAACAAGATCGAAAATGTCAACAAGTGATAAATTCAACAAAGCAAGAACCATTTTATGAGACTGCTAACATTTTTCAAGTTGGTCTTCCGACAAAGAGCAGCAAACATCATCCCATGAATGTCAAACTTCTTAAGCTTCGGATGGATATTAAAGAACTCGACGAAATCAATATCCCATAATGGGAGGAGAGTTTCATAATCCTCAGAAGTTCGACATTCATGGGGATTATGAAACTCTCCTCGCATTCCAAGAGATTGATTTCGTCGAGTTCTTTAACACCCATTCGAAGCACCAGAAGTTCAATATTCATGGAGCGATGTTTGCTGCTCTGCCAGAAGAACAGCCTGAAAAATGTCAGCAATCTCATAAAATGATTCTTGCTTTGTTGAATTTATCATGTGTTGACATTTTTGATCTTGTTCTATAGGTCGACTCGAGTTTTTTGATTCCATGTTTAGAGGAGGCGATGATCACAGTGAGATCTCCTTTGAATGCCAAGCAGAAAATGAGCACTCTAAACTTGCTGCTAATTTAAGACCATTCTTCAAATGAGGAGCAACCATAGCACCACAATGATTTCTTTGAAGAGATTTGTAGGTTTAGCTACATGAATCGTGGGACTGTGCATATCGAGTGAGGTGTTTCCTTTTTTTTTTTTTTTTGCCCTAATTTAAGACCATTCAATTGATGTTCTGGTTCAACACCATTCAATGTAATTTCATGATTCTTTAGCTTCGTCATTTGAGATTACAATTGATTTCAATTCAAGACAAAAAAGAAGAAGAATGAAAGTAGCCAGGAAGATGACTAGCAAAATTCATTTTTATGACACTAAAAACTGTAAATTATTTTGAATTAACAAGGACCAAAGCCCTATATCAGCTTCTTCTTTTGGAAGAATCTCTTCAAGTGGTATAAATGCCAAGCTGAAACTGCAACGCAGATGCCCAGTGACATGATGCTGAACCATGCAACTTTAAAATTTGTGTTTTCACTCACTATCCTCATTTCTGCTTCTCTGCAAAATAACAACAATGGTGATCATAAAGGAAGAACAAGAAGGGGGGGGAAAACTAGGCATCAGATTGATTACTTGGTCTTGAGGTAGATTAAGTTTTCATGGATTGCTTCCACTGCTCCTTCAAGTTTCTTCAATTCAAGTGCAACTCCCTGATCAGGCAAACAAGTATCAGACCTCAAGTTTATTCAATTCAATTTTTCATTGGGAATAATATTTGGAAAAAAATCCATGAACACCTACATCAATCTTTTCCTTCTTTGCAACTGAATCCCAATCCTTTGCAGCAATCCCAATTCTCCAGTCGAGATTAACAGTAACCTCAGAGAATCCACGATCATTCTTATGTATCCAAAAACATGCCAAGTAATTGCCAGCCTCATGTGTTGTAAAAGCAAAATCACCATGTGTCCTGTTTTCACTTTTATGAATAACATTTCCAAATGGGGACGTTACCTATCCAAAAAAAAAACAAAACAGACTGCATTATGACTTGCTAGTAATTAAGTATCTTGCAAGTAGAAGGGATGCCAATCTTATTTCCTATTAATAATTTTTCACATATGTTCAGCCACACTGCTTGATTTTAGTAAAATTCTAAGAAACAACAAGAATAACACAATGACCTAAAAATCTTACCATAAAAAAAGCAAGTTTAATCTTCATTCATCGCCTCCTCTTACCTAAAAGCTTACCACAATGTCACCATTTTTTTTTATACTAATTCAAATGTCAGGATTCTTCACACCAATCACAAATAATCAACTTGTTGAAATGAATTTGGTTGTGATATCACTTTTAATCCATCACGAAAATTCAACATTGATGAGTGATAAGTAGGGGTGTGCGTGATTGGTTTTGATCTGTTATGAAAAAAAAAATCACTTTAAAAAAACTAAGTTTATCAATTTATATCATTTATAACCAGTTTAGCTTAGTTAAGGAGAGAAAAAAAAAAAGATCAATTCAATATTAAAATGAGGATAATAGTTTGATAGACTACGAAGTCAATAACATGACACCGATTTAAAGAGATTCAATAACGTGAACCTAACTTTCAATGTGGTTTGATATATTCACTTAAACATTACATATGTTTATCACGTTCCATCATAATGAAAAATCATTAAAAACCTATGTTATATTAAATTTTGACCATAAACAATCATTTCAACAATGATTTATATAATTTATTTAATTGTTTAGTTTCAATTAAGACTACCATAACCGCATCAAACCGAAAAAACAAATTGTACAATATTCATTAACCAATATCAACTGAATTTTGTCGGTTTAAGTCATTTCCGTTAATCATGCACACCCCTATCCCTTGCATATTGTCCGACCTCTTTCTTTATTCATTCATGGGAAAATGACCGTCAGATATCATTTTGAACAATTTGTCAGTCAATGATAAAAAAAAAATCAACAATTATCGTAATGGATCAAAAGTTAGCACATAAGCAAAATTTAAATAAAACTTGCAATAAAAACGACGATGGAAGACATTTGCAAGGACCATCAAGCATCAACAATCTAAGATCATGATCAAAATAAATAAGGTTTGCCTTTCACTGTAATTGTTGAATTTTAGGTTACCAAAGTGTAATTAATTGCTCAAAATGATCTTTCTTGCGTCAGGCGAAAGCAACAAGCTTAAAAATGAGATGACAACCAATCTGCGAGGAACACCGAGATGCGATGGCGAAGGCACCGATCCGAAATCAGTGGATAACAGTCGAGATGAGGATCTAACCTTCGCCGCGATGGTGGCCGGCGGACGGTTTGGAGAATCGGTGATGACATAGTAATCGGCCAAAGCCACCACGTCGTTTTGGATCTCCTCGGAGACGCACTTCGGTCCCGCCGCCGGAATGACCAGCCAAATCGCCTCTCCGGCCGGAAGCAAATAGCCGGTCAATACCACCACCGACATTGCCAAAAGCACCGCACTGCTCCACTCCATCTCTCACCGTTCCTCTGGAAAAAGCGATCAACCCTCACCACTCCTCCGCGCTGTCTCTTCCTCTCTGCGACCCCGTCGTTCTCTCCCGTCGAGCATGTTTAACTCTAATTTTCATTCTTTCTTTATGTTTTGTTATTAGGAGATAGAAGATTTTAGTGATAAATAAATAAATACAATTCAATGTATGCCAATTTAGTAAGTGTACAAAATCAGCAAAATTAATATCACTAGTATATCGTATAATTCTCTTAGCTAGTAGTCCCCAACAAACATCCCGATTATAAAAAATAGATACATAGGAAAATTAATACAAGTCACAAAATAAACATTTTATATAAAAGATGTAAAACCAAAGGAAGTATGATTTAAAGAACGAGTTGAAAGAACTTATATGAAGTAATGAGTATAAAAAATTGTTACAAGGCCATTGGGTATCATGGTCATTCTATATCAAACCAATAGCAGTATAGTCATTCTAAGGTAACATTTATAAGTGATGTATTTAATTAAGGGGAATGATATGATTAAATTTTTACAAGATAGAGGAACCATGACCTCAAGTTGTATAAATATCTTGTATAAAGTGCACTTGTTTGAGCTTGGAAAGTAGGTAAGATCATTAGGGTTTACCTTCAACCTAGCTCAATCTTAAATGAAGGTTGAATGAAATCATTTGTGATCACTACCACAAAACAGAGTTTCTGCAGCGCCACCCTTTAACAGTGTTAAAAAAAAGCGCTGTTAAAGGGGGTGCATTTATCAACGATAAAAAACGCTGATAAAGGGCACTTTTAACAGCGTTAAAAAAAGCACTGTTAAAAGTGACCCTTTATTAGCGTTTTTTTAAGACTGTTAAAGGGGACCATTTTATCAGCGTTTTTTTAGTAACACTGATAAAGGTGGGGCTTTATCATCGCTTTTCCCTAGCACTGATAAAGTGTATATTTCAAAAAAAATAATGAAAAATAATATATTGATATATAAGTATATTTATATTGATATAAATATAATATATATTTTTTAAATATGTTTTACATAAGTATAAATAGACTATTACATTTAATATATAAGAAATTTAGTGAAAATGACTTTAAAATATTTTAAAAAATATCATTAACTAATAATTTGCTGATTATCATCGACTAATAATCATTTAATAACAATTTGAAGACACAAAAAATCAAAAATAAATAAATAAATAAAAGATCTAAAATAAGTTGAAAATGCAACTCAAACTTCAAACGACTACAACTTTTGATCCAGATGTCTGTTTGAGCTCTACAACATATCAAATCGAAGTGTGCGACGAGCTCTACACGCTGGTGGTTGAAGATAACTTTTTGTTACATTTTTCAAGACAAAAAGACTTAAAAGGCCTCCAAAACTGAGTTTTTAGTCCGCATACCCAAATTTTTTAACATTTGATGGAATTTTAGCCCAGTTTCAAGGGGTCTTTTTGACCTTTTTTCACTGGAGAATGAATTTATTCCGAAGGGTTGCATTTATATTGATATCATGATTTTGAAATTTTATCATTTTTCACAAATATAATGTTACTTATAATCAATTATATAACAATATATACATATTTTTTTATATATTCACCCATACAAATTTAATTTTATAAATAAATAATTAATCATATTTACATATAAAGTATATTTCTCAATATATAAGGCTTATCTAAATAAAAAACTAATATCTATTTTATTTAAAATACAAATATATTAATATTTATATACCTATATGATGTGTTTGTGTGTGTGTGTGTATTTGTGTGTGTCTGTATTGAAAAACTGATATATATTATATACACATTATAAACATATGTATATACATATTAATATATAATATTTGTATATATATATATATAAATATGTATAATTATACTTAAAAATTCACATATAATATGTGTGTGTGTTGTATATATGTATTTATTTATTTATAAACACATAAAAAAACATATTTTATAAATGTATTTAAAACTGATGTTATAAATATATATTAATATACGAATAAATATATTAATATACAAATATAACTATATATATATTGATATAACTATATATATATTAATATATATATATATATATATATATTAATATACGAATAAATATAACTATATATATATATAAATAAATAGATATATTAATAAGTGAACAGAAAAACAATATGGTGGAGTGGTAAAGACTTAGGTGTTGCAAACAACAGGTCGCAAGTTCAAATATTGGGGGAAACAGGTCGCGCACGCGGGTAGGGAATAAGGCTTAGCGCTGTTAAAGGGGGGTGGGGGTGGCGGTGGGGTGCTGTTGAAGGGTGGGCTTTAAGTGACGTTGAAGCCCCTCCCCGAATTGTAGAAATATTTTTTTATTTTATTTTTATTTTTTTTAACTTTTATCAACGCTTTTCAAAAGCGGTGATAAAATGAGTCTTTTATCAGTGTTAAAAAAGTGCTAATAAAAGGGACCCCCTTTATCTTCACCTCAATTAATAGCACTTTTCTAGCACTGTTAATACCCTTTTCTAGCGCTGATAAAAGCCATATTTTTAGTAGTGGTATTAATTCTAACTATTGAAAATCACTACAAGGTCAATATGAAGGATTTGGATACAACAGAAGCGATAGGACAAAATGCATGTTTAATTTTTTTTCCATCTAAACTCAATGAGATGGTTTTGAATCCTTTAATAGGATCATCAAACGATATTTATAATTAATTATTTAAATAAAATAAATAGCTGGATTATTTTATTTTTGATTTGATTTCCTCTCTTCGTTTACGTCGCTGACCTAATCATCGATTGCCTTGACGTTTTTGTTGCTTCAAGAATCCAAATAAGAATTTCTCTAATGACATCTACACATTCTTTTTAAAGTTTCGAACTCTATTATAGATATCTTAGATGTTAGCGTCAAAGAATCAAGTGTTTTACGCCATTCACTCTTGATTGTATGAAGAATTCTCTTATTTGTAAAGACTTGTGTTCTGAGTCAAGGTAAAATTCCGTGAAAATTTGAATTTTAGCGTTTACTAGACAAACCGTTCTTTAAACCAAGTTTCAGAATGTAATTATGAGAGTTGGAACACCTTTGTGTGTTGTTTTTAGACTTGGGTATAGGCCTGATGAGTCCCTCGGGTGTCTCTTTGAGTTTCGGGAGCATCGAACCCCGAAAATCTCAAGTTTGGAGGGTCTGCACAGGGCGCATGGTTTGTCTAAAACTATGCAGCCCCTAGCAAAAAACCGTGAAACTTGTGGTAGTGAGCAGATGTGAAGCGTATGGGCTACACACAATTTATCCAAACCGTACACCTAGCTCGCACTGGTAGTGCCACTTAGGCAGTACCTATGCACTGTTCATCGCACGGTTTGACTAATCGTGCAACCCAAACCGTGTGTAGTGTTTTTTAAAGAAATTAAATTAATTAAATTAAAATAAAAAAAATAAAAACAAAACCTAATCTACCCTCCCCCCTAATCTACCTCCCCCTCCATACTCATGTGACACACACACCCCCATTGGACCTCTCAGCCACGCGTGCGACGACCCTCCTCGACTCCCTCTCCATTCAACGATTCCACCAGATTTTCTCCAGTTTCTTGGTTGATGTCTTAAGGCAAGACTCTTGGCTCCCTCCTCTTCCTTTGGTTTGTTGTTTTTCTCTTCTTCGTCACCCTACCTAGCTCGGTTAAACCCTAAGGTTGGGGTTGATCCAATTTTTGTCATTTTCTTCTGTTGTTAGGGTATGCAGTGGCTCTCTCAGGTCAGCCATGTTTGTGTTCCGTCATCTGATGTCGAATGCGAAGTGTTTCAGAACGTTTCAATTCACCCGTCATCATTTTCAGGTAGGTTTTCTTCCGTTTTTCTTTATTGATCAAATTTTATTTGGGGATTTTGTAGTTTTTGAGTTCTGGTAATTTTCTTTAAGTGCGTTGGACCTTGCCGTAGTGGTTTTGGGTTGTTGTTGTCAAAAGATACTTTCATGTGTATGCATACCTGCATAAGTTCCCCCTTTATATATATTCACCCATGGAAGAATGAATATATATAATGTGGCTAGGTGTGCTATATGGGCATATGAAAATGCATACATGTGTAAGTAAAAAGGGGTATATGCACATATAAGCATATATGTAAGGATCCCCCTTGTACATATTTGGCTATGCAAATATGTACATAGGGGCTAGGTGTCCTTGCATATAAGTGAAGATGCATATGTGTTCAAGTGGTAAATGGAAGGTTCAAGTTGCTGATATCAAAGTCATCAAGTGCCAAGATGTTTCGGCTTGGTCTTCTTCTTCTTGAGGTAGGATTCCTCTCCATTTCCCCTTTAAGTTTAAGAATGCATTAATTGTTTGCTTTTCACACCTTCCTTGGATATTAATTAGTGACACATGTTTTTTTAGAATAAATGCTTATTTAATGTGAATTGAGTATGACTCTTGAAATGATTTTTAATTATGCTCAATGAATTGCTGGTAAACAATGTCATGTTTTTATAATAAAACCCTTTAGATGAGGTGCGATGTCTTCAAAATTACAAAGTGGTTATTAGTGTTTTGCTTTCTTCTTGGATTTATGACATGGGAGTTTACCTATGCCTTTTTATTGTTGTTTATGGCATTTCATGGGTGTGAAGTTTTTAGATATTATGAAATGGAGTTGTCCTCTTTCTATATAAATGTTAAATGAACCAAGGTACCTCCTAAGTGCTTGGCCCAACTTTTAATTGTAATTACCCGTGTAGGTAAATGCCATTTTTCCAATGACACCTCATAAGTGTTCATTGAGCTTTATGAATTGATTTGTTTTTATTTAGTAAATTAAATGGAATTGATCACAATGGTTGGCTTAAGCATGATTGAAGCCTTAACTTTAATGAATAAATTGGTTTTAAATGGAATGACCCCAAGGGATGGTAAGACCATGCCCTTTGTTTATGCATTATAAAATGCTTCATATGAATTGTAATGACTTAAATAGAATTGAACTTGTCTAATGATATTCATAAGAGGTTATGCATTATGTATTATATTATAAATGATTATTCCTTGATTATGTATAAGGGCTAGATAAAGGAGATGGATGGGAGGTAATGCCCCATGCTAGTTATACTTTTAATATGCCTTTATAGAGGCTGTGTACGATGGTAAGGGGTGTTGACCATGATGGATAATCATGCTCCCTTACATTGGGTGTTGAGCATGATGTCTCACACCCATGATACTATATGGGCGTTGGGCTTTAAGCACCACGTTCCATGATTAGACTGTTTTCATGACGGATCACTCTCCATCCTGAGTGTTGTTGCATGACATATCTCACTCTATTGGGATATAGGGAATGCACCCTATTTAATGAGCTTATAGGCTCATTAAACTGGTAATGAATGTCTGAGTTACACCCCGATCCATCCAGCAACTAGTATCCCAGGTATATGGCCACTTACGTTCGCACGTACTTGGTTCATATAGGTGGATGCAATATATATAATTATACTATATATATATTAATACTATATATATAGTAACTGATCAGACATTCTTTTCGATAACGACCTAAAGCGGGTAGAGTCGGTCAAGTGTCTAATTGGAACCCGATCCGACCTGTGTTATTATTTCAGTACTGTTTATTGTTTCATATTACTTACACACTACTTAATTTATATAGTATGAAATAGATTGGGCTAGACACTATGGGTGTCAACCTACTAAGATTGTATCTCACACCCTGCTTAGGTACCATTAGTACCCAAGTAAATTTTATGTCTGCAGGTATTGATAAAGGGAAGCAGTCAACTCCCAATGTTTAATTCACATTACTAGGATGGAGTTAGGGTAGAGGACTAAGATGGTGCTCAAAATGCTCATGGATCTAGTCGTTGGGTAGTTTTATTTTACTATATTGTATTGCTTATTATAATTATTACTGCTTGTACTTGTAGCATCATCTATCATACATGCATTATTGTAAATTGGCATCGACCACTTTTATTTATTTATCACTACTTCCGCTATTGTATGTCATTTAGTTATGATATTCCGCTATGATACTTTGATCATGAGGGTATAGTATCCCCGCTATCACCTCCTTAGACCCTCAGTGCTAGTCGGAAACCTCTAGATTACGGGAAGGCATGCTTGAGGCCATACAACCCACTAGTATGGCTACCAATTTATTGGTAATTCAGGTCAGGATGTTACATACTTTCTCTCTAGAAACTTTAGAGACATTGAATGATTCTCTCTAATTCTCTCTCTTGGTATCAATATGAAAATTAAATGAAATGATATTCATATGTCAAATAAAATGACATAATTTAGTTTATATACTTAGGTCACCTCTTGGTGGTCCCAAGAAAGGTGAATACCCTGGGGGTGGTAGTGGTAATGAATTAGGGTATATCTAATTTTTAATTGACCCTCACCAATGATCTTGTACTTTGAATATCAAGAACACTTTATCTCCCTCACAACTGATATGAAGAATTAAATAAATAAAATAAATTGACACAATCATTTTACTTGGTTCACCCAAACCAGGCTAATCTAAGGAGCATGCAATAATGATACGCCAATACACTTGAAGCACTAACCACACTTCTTTTCTTTTTCAATGTGGAGTGGTCACACTAACCCTCCAAGTTTATAACCTTCATATAATAGTAAAGAACTCATTACTCTTCCCACAAGATAGAACTCATTTATCTTCCTGTGATATGCTATGCCTTCCATGAACAACCATTAAAATTTACACCACATACAGTGTATCAATCAACACAACTTCCATGAACTTCCAATGAGATGCCCTCATAAAACCTCCTCCCCGTCTCTAACCTTCCAGTGCAAGTCTGGAAAATCTCCTCTTGATTCTGTTATGAAAAACTGATATCCAATCACTTCAACACCACCCCTCCTCTCTTTTCAAATAATAGGATATCTCTATTCTCTCTATATTGATGGAGTCTTCAATACTATTTATTATTTTATTTCTCCTTTTTTATTCACTAAATATCCATGTGTGAAATATAATCCATATATGAATATGAAAACTCCATGGCAACAATGTGGTTTTCTCTAGCATTGAATGCCATCCAAATTGCCTAATATTTTGGAAATAATAAGCTCCAAAATATGGAACTCATTACTCTTCCTACAAGATAGAACTCACTGCTCTTCCTGTAATATGCTCTTCCTTCCATGAACAACAATTATAAATTACACTGTAGATAGTGTAGAAATCAACACAAATTCTATGAGCTTTCAATGAGATTCCCTCATAAAGCCTCCTCCTCATTCTTCTCTAACATTTTAGTGAAATTCTAGAAAATATCCTCTTGATTTTTTTATGAAAAACTGATCTCTAATCACTTCAGCACTGCCCCCTCCTCTATTTTTGAATAACATGATATCTCTTTTCTCTCTACATCGAGAGAGTCTTCAACACTATTTATTATTTTATTTATCCTTTTTTATTTACCCAATATCCATGTGTGAAATATAATCCATGTGTGAATATGGAAACTCCATGGTAGAAATGTGATTTTATCTAGTGTTGAACGCCATCCAAATCACCTAATATTTTGGAAATAATCAACTCTATAATATTCATCCAAATACTATATTTAAATTTCAACCAAACTTTTCATGACCTGACCTTCCCGGGCCATGAAATTAGTCGTCTAACCCCATGAGTCACCTAAAATACCTTGGTTGTCTTCCAAACACACCATAGGATATTACCCACTGATGTCACTTATTAGACTAATGACTGTCCCCACAACCCGACACAAGTTCTTTTAGTGTGCATTGTCCTCACTCACACACAACTTGTGTAAATTCTTAGGAGGTCACCCATCCCGACACTACTTGTAACATCCTGAATCAGGTGCTACACACTGGTGCCCTGAGCCGATTTTCCACATGACCTTAGGCATGCCTCCCAGTACGTTAGAGACCGCGAACTAGTAATGATGGTCTAATATCGATCATGGGGAGACTATATCCTCTTTTTCAAAGTAGCACAATAATGGAAATAAATAAATAATGACCAACCGATATAACCATAACCAAAATAATACCAATATCATACGATAAAAAAACTGGAAATACAATATCAAAACTGGACAGTAGATATTCCATGCCAAAGTACATGCCAAGTATTAAAATGAAACTCAAAAGTAAAGACACCAACAACTCGAAGAAGGCCCCAAACCACATCCAGTTACCTCATCCACGATCCATCCCAAATCATCCACCTAACATAGGGTCTTTCCCCTTATCTTTTACTACAAACATGAAGTCTATTAGGGTATCGATTAGGAAGCCAGAGTAGGGTATGAGTACAACTCAGTAGGCCACTACCAGTGATGTCTAAAACAAATCCAGTCAATAACAATGTATGCAGTTGTATAAATAATAAAATAAAAGTAATAAAGTAAACAATTTACATTTATTTAATTATCATTTATTTAACTGTATAATTCACTGGGTTCCTGAGGACACCTGAACCCCAATACCTGTTTCAGCCCGTGTTGGAGTTTGAACCATATCACATATTTAATTCACAATCCATTTAAAAAATGGGCTTTCATTATCCATTAAATTTCAATTTATAACATGGTTAATTGGAACCATGGTCCAATGCCAACATTTTGGGTCTAGGTATCCATGCCTAGGACCCCATGGGATTTTGAAGAAATAGACCATGTCCCACACTCATTAATAAATTTATCACTATGGGATTTTGACATAGCAGACCTTGTCCCACACATGAATATCAATTTATCACTATGAGCTTTTGAATTTGAAGGCCTTGTCCCATACATGAATATCACAATAATCACATGTATCAAAAATAAACATATATCACTTTATTCAAGGTTAACCAATGTTATTCTTCACATCATATTTCATGATCACAACATCTATTATTTAATTCAAAAATTAATTAACCCATTCTAATCAATTCTATACTCATAAAAATTCTCATTAATTAATTCAATAATTAATTAATCACATAAATTCCTTCAATTAATCAATCAATTAATTGGTCACATAAATTTCATTAATTAACCCCACACTTAATTAACCACATTAATCACATAATCAAAACCATCTTTTTTATCAATTCAATAATTAATTAATATAATATCAAAATCCTGATAAGCCCATAATTAATTCAACAATTAATTATTTCAATCACACAATCCTAGTATCTCATAATTAATTCAACAATTAATTATTCTATTTCACAATATCAATATCCCCAATTAATTCAACAATCAATTCTTCAAAATATACAACCCCAATATTCCCAATTTTGCAATCCCTTAATTAATTAATCTACTAATTTAATTAATTCAATTTAGGAAAATCAATTTCTAATAATACAATAGAAATTCTACAATTTCATACACATAATTGAAATCAATACTTTGAGATTTTAATTTTAGACCACCTACCTCAAGATTTACGAAGAACGCTCTCCAATGAAATTCCCCAAACTGAAGCAGAATGATCAAGAGTGCGATGATGAATGAGATCTAGATCTGAAACCTAGATCCAACATCAAAATAATCAAGATCCAAAAATACTATATCTAGATCCAACAAATCTATATATAGATCCAAAAGAATAGAGGATAATATCCCTTAAAAAGATATAATAATGGGATAATAATGAGAAACCAATCAGGATTAGGATATCTTATTAGTAGAGGTACAGATCTTCAATCTGGGCTTTAAATCACCAAGAACAGTGGTTAGAAGCCTTCAGAATTTGTTTGGGAGCCTCCAAAATTGAGAGAAAACATTAGGGATTGAGTGGGGTTGACTTTGGGTTAATATAGGGGTTCATGGTATTTTAAAAACTAAAAATCAATTTAATTAAAAACCCATGCATGGTTTGCTGGGCAGGGGCGCACAGGTTTCCCAACCATGTGCCTTAACTGTGCACCTCTTCTAGGGGGGTGCATGATTTGAAAAACCATGTTCCAACCACACATTTCCAAAACTTCTTCCAAAACTCTCAATTTTCAACCAAAATATCCCCAAGAAATAATCCAAAAAATTACTCAAAACAAGGAAAAAGAGTACCTGAAAACAAGACCGAGACATCTCCAGAAAAGGTTAGGATCTTACAATATCCCTACCTTATAATAGATCATACTTGAGCTATACTCCCAAGAATCTCTAATATTAAAAGTAAAAAAGATCGGGTGATTGAGGTCATATATCCACTTCTCTCTCCCATGTTTCCTCCTGAACACAACTATATTGCCACAATACACGAACTATCAACATAGTCTTTCCCCACAACACTTTCTGACTAAAATCTTGCAAACGTATCAGATGCTCCTCAAAGGACGCATATATATCAAGCTCAACATCATACACATATATCACATTAGAAGGGTCGGGGTGATACTACTGAAGTTGTGACACATGGAAAACATCATGCATAACATTGTATTTCTATGGAAGAGCCAATCATTACGCCACCTGCCTGATTATCTCCACAACCTCAAGTGGTCCAATGAACCTGGGCATCAGCTTTCCTTAACTCCGTATCATATGGTGACCCAATCTAGGTGACACCCAAATGAATACATGATCACCCTTTGTAACCTATAGGGGTCTTAGATATCTATCATCATATGTCTTCTGTCTACTCTGATTCATATACATACATTTTCGAATCAATTGTACCTACTCCGACGTCTTCTACACAAGACTTAGTCCCAAAAACTCTGACTCATTCTCCTCTATCCAGCCTATAGAGGTGATCTTCATGACCTACTATAAATATCATTGTATGGTTCCATCTGTATAGTTTCCTGGTAACTATTTTTATAGGAAAAATCCACTAAATCCAAGTGCTTCTCTCAATACCCACTAAATTCTAGAACACACACTCACATCATATCCTCAAGCACATGTATAGTATACTTCGACTTCCCATATTCCTGCAGGTGGAAAGCCGTACTCAACAGAAGCTATGTACCAAGAACATTTTGTAATACCTATTAGAAGAAAGAGGTAAAACATGAATCACAGTATAAAATTATAGTCCATGATACCCAATTTAGTCCCAAACATATAGTTATCCCAACTGATCTACTGAGAAAGTCTCCCGTATAGTCAAGAAATGTGCTACTTTCATTAGTCGGTCCACAACCACCCAAATAACATCATTCTTTAAAGGCATTCTTGGGAGACCCACCACAAATTCCATGGTAATGTCGTCCCACTTTCATTTCGAAATGGGAAATGGTTGTAGTAAACCACTAGGTCATTGATACATAGCCTTTACCTGTTAACAGGTACAACATCATTTCATGAACCCTGCTACTACTTTTTCATGCCCGACCACCAAAACTATCATCGTAGGTTATGGTACATTTTGGTCACACCTGGATGTACCTACCACTTTAAGGCATGAAATTACTGCATCATCTCCTATCATATGCTCATAGGCACTACAACCTGATTCCTTAAATAGATGATCTCATCCTCATATATGCTCCAATCAAAAGGCGACTCCCTACCTTCAAGGCTTTCCATCAAGGCCAAACATTATAGATTCTCATACTGTCTGTCCCTAATCTAGTTCAAAAGGGTAGATTCCACTGAAACTAATATGATATTCATCTTCTACTGACTCTACTAGACCATATGATGCATATCAGCCAACAAAGTTATCATTTTATACTCAACACTAGACTCCTGAATCGCTTGAGTATGAGTTTTTCTACTTAAAGAGCCAAAAAAACTATTTCCATTCATGGGCGTATATTCTAGCTCAAAATCAAATGACATTATATAATTAACCCATATCTACTGTCGAAGATTCAAATATCGCTGTGAAAATATATACTTTAATATCTTGTGATCTGTATACATAGTAAAATTTTCACCCAACAAATAATACTGCCAACACTTCAAGGCATAAACAACCACTGCCAACTCGAGGTCATGTATAGGGTAATTATATTCATGTGGCCTCAACCATTTATAATCATACACCACAACTCGATCTCTCCACATCAACACTGCTCCAAGCCCCATCCCAGAAGCATAAAAAAACACCATATACTCTTCACCTGGCTTAGGTAGGACAAAGATTAGTGTCGATGTCAAGTGCTTATTCAACTCATAGAAGGAATTATCACATGATTATGACCAATAAAACTCTATACCCCTTTTGGTAAATCTTGAAAGTAGTGCTAACAATCAGGGAAAGTCTTGGATAAATCTTAGATAATATCCAGATAACCCCAAAAATCTACAAATATCAAAAAAATTCTTGGGATGCACCCAAGATAGAACTGCCTGAACCTTCTTTGGGTCCACTAAAACACCTTCCTCTAAGATTATGTGAACCAAGAAGTGTACCTGATCAATCCAAAACTGACACTTAGGTAACTTACACTACTACAAAATAGGCCTTTAACAATGCTATAAATGACCTTTATTAGTGCTAGAAAAGCACTGACTACATGATCGAGGTTAAAATCACTGGTCTTTTATCAGTGCTGAAAAAGCACTAACAAAGAGGTCCTTTATCAGTGCTAAAAAAACTAATAAATGAGACCTTTATTAGTTCTTTTAACAATATTGATAAATAGGACCTTTATCAGTGCTGATAAAGGGCCATACTGTAGTGTGCTCTAACAACACACTACAACACCACTGAAATGTGCTGTAATATCACACTGCAGCACCAGAAACACAACAGATATCAATAAAAAATCTCCAATATAGGATTTAAATGAAATGAAATTTACAACACAAACAGAAGAAAAAACACTATATTATAGACATTTCAAACATTATTTTATATAATTATATAAATAAAAATTATTACATACATTAAAAAACATCAATGTTCATTTGTATTTTAATCTTGACCCAACTCATGATATTACCAAACAAACCACCCCTTCTTGAGAAAAAGAATGCACTTCTATAAGAAAAAAATTATTATATTAGTAATAATATAAATAAATAAATTAACAGAAAGTGTTAATTTTACTAAAATTGATGTCAATTTTAAATAAAAAGGAGAAATTAGAGTCATACCAGTCACACCATGTATCAGATTAAGGTGAGGCTAATTCCAACATGTCTCAAATTACTTTTGGATCATTTTCCTAAAGTATCAAAAAAATATGACTTTTTGCTCAGTTTTGAGTATGTTAGTTGTATTTTTTACTAAAATGTCATTTTAAACTGGAAGCACACACTTTTGACTCATTCCAATCAAATTGTGTATCAGTTTTATGAAAAAAATATTCCTTCACGTCACAAATGAATTATGAATTGTTTTCCTAAATTATCAAGAAAATTTGAGTGTGTTTGATTGGTTTTCAGTGAGTGACACTTTTTGAACTAAAATATTGATTTTAAATTGATAACAGACACTTTAAGTCATACTAGGCACATCATGTATTGGATTGAGGTGTGGATAATTCCTACACATCAAAAATGACTTATGGAAAGTATCAAAACAATTTGAATGTGTTTTCTCAGTTTTGAGTAGGAAAATTGTCCATTTTACTAAAATTGATGATAATTTTAAATAAAAAGATGCACTTTGAGTCATACCAGTCACAACATGAATTGGATTGAGGCGTTATTGATTTCTAAACATCTCAAATGTCTTATGGGTCATTTTAATAAAGTATTAAAACAATATGAATGTGTTTTCTTAGTTTTTATTATGTCAGTTGTCTTTTTTACTAAAATGCCATTTTAAACTGGAAACACACACTTTTGAATCATTATGATCACATCGTGTATCAGTTTTATGTGAAATATATTCATACACATAAAAAATGACTTATGAATTATTTTACTAAATTATGAATAAAATCCAAGTGTGTTTGATCGGTTTTCAATGAGTGACACTTTTTGAACTAAAATGTCGATTTTAAATTAATAACATAAAATTTGAGTCATATCAGGAACATCGTGTATCAGATTGGGTTGAGGATGATTCCTACATGTCAAAAATGACTTATGGATCATTTTTTGTAAAGTATAAAAACAATCCTAATGTTTTTCTCAGTTTTGAGTAGGAAAATTGTCCATTTTACTAAAATTGATGACAATTTAAATAAAAAGTCACACTTTGAGTCATACCGGTCATACCGTGCATTATATTGAGGTGAGTCTAATTCCTACACATTAAAAATTAATTATGGATCATTTTACTAAAGTATAAAAACAATATGAATTTGTTTTCTTAGTTTTTAGTAAGTCACTTATCTTTTTTACTAAAATGTCATTTTAAATTGGAAACACATACTTTTGACTCATTCTGATCACATAGTGTATTGTTTTGATGTAAAATAGATTCTTAAATGTCATAAATGACTTATGAATTTATTTCCTAAATTATCAAGAAAACATGAGCATTCTTGATCAGTTTTCAGTGAGTGATACTTTTTGAACTAAAATATCAATTTTAAACTGATAATAGAAACTTTGAGTAATACCAGGAACATAGTGTATCAGATTTAGTTTTGTCTAATTCCCACACATAAAAAATGACTTATATATTGTTTTTATAAATTATAAAAACAATATAAATGTGTTTTCTTGGTTTTGAGTAGGACATTTGTCCATTTTACTAAAATTAATGATAATTTTAAATAAAATGATGCACTTTGAGTCATACTGGTCACACCGTGCATCAGATTGAGGTGAATATGATTCTTATATATCTCAAATGACTTATGGATCCTTTTAATAAATTATAAAAACAATATAAATGTGGTTTCTTGGTTTGGAGTAAGTGACTTGTATTTTTTTTACTAAAATATCATTTTAAAATGGAAACACACACTTTTGACTCATTCCAATCACATCATATATCCATTTGATGTGAAATATATTCCTATGAATCAAAAAAGAATTATGAATTATTATACTAAATTATTAAGAAAATCCAAGTGCGTTTGATCAGTTTTCAGCGAGTGACACTTTTTGAACTAAAATATTGATTTTAAACTGATAACGAAAATTTTGATTCATACCGGGAACATAATGTATCAAATTGATGTGTGGCTGATTACTACACATAAAAAATAACTTATGGATCATTTTTGTAAAGTATCAAAACAATATGAATGTGTTTGGTCAGTTTTGAGTAGGAAATTTGTCCATTTTACTAAAATTGATGACAATTTTAAATAAAAATATGTACTTTGAGTCATACCGGTCACACCGTGCATCAGATTGAGATGAGGATGTTTTTTACACATCCCAAATGAATAATGGATTTTTTTCCTAAAATATCAAAACAATATGAATGTTTTTTCTTGGTTTTGAGTATGTCACTTGTCTTTTTTACTAAAATGCCATTTTAAAATTGAAACACACACTTTGACTCACACCGATCACATTGTATATCATATTGAGGTGAGGATAATTACTACACATTAAAAATTAATTATAGATCATTTTAATAAATAATTTAAATAATTTTAATTCATTTTCTTGGTTTTGAGTAAGTCAGTTGGCATTTTTACTAAAATTGATGTCAATTTTAAATAAAAACACACACTTGGATTCATACCGGCCACACCATGCGTCATATTGAGGTGAGTATGATTCATGCACGTCTCAAATAACTTATGTATTATTATACTAAATTATCAAAACAATATTAATGTTTTTTTTGGTTTTGAGTAGGTCGGTTTTTTTTACTAAAATTGATGTCAATTTTAAATAAAGACACACTTAGAGTCATAACGGTCACACCGTGCACCAGATTGAGGTGTGGCTAATTCATACACATTAAAAATAACTTATGTATTTTTTTCCTAAAGTATAAAAACAATATAAATGTGTTTTCTCAGTTTTGAGTACATCGCCTATCTTTTTTACTAAAATTTCATTTTAAACTTGAAACATGCACTTTGACTCATAATGATCACATCGTGTATCAGTTTTACATGAGAATGATTCATACATGTCACAAATGATTTATGAATCTATTAACTAAATTATCAAGAAAATCCAAGCATGTTTGATTAGTTTTCAGTGAGTGACACTTTTTAAAGTCAAATGTTGATTTTAAACTAATAACGAACACATTGAGTAATATTGGGCACATTGTGTATCGAATTGAGATGTAGATGATTCTTACACGTCAAAAATGAATTATGGATCATTTTATTAAATTATCAAAACAATATGAATATGTTTGATCAGTTTTGAGTATATCAGTTGTCTTTTTTACTAAAATTAATGTCAATTTTAAATAGAAAGAAGTACTTAGAGTCATACCGGTCATATCGTGTGTCACATTGAGGTGCATCTGATTCCTACACATCCCAAAGTCTCAAAACAATACAAACTATCAATGTTACCATGATTTCCATTGAATTTATTTATTGAACTACTAACACTGCATGAGAAACTTCAAACAAACCACATCAACTTGAAAAAAGAATCCACTTGTATAAGAAAACAATTATTATGAGTAATACTAAAAAGAAATAAATTAAACATAAATATGAAATAATAAATTAGTTCTATTTACAATAATTTCACTATGAAAATATCAAGATTAACCCTGTGATTGAGCAGTGGAGGGAACTTGAAGGAAAGTGATAAATGTCAACACTACAGGGGTGAAAGGTTTTGAGGGAGAGAAGTATGTGGAAGTTTTGGTGTAAAAAGGCATGAAAGATGTACGGATAACCCCAAATCGAACAAAAGAATCCACCTATATAACAAAACAATAATTATGTGAGTAATACTAAAAATAAATAAATTAAACATAAATATGAAATAATACATTAATTATATGGATAAGGATTTTACTGTGAAAACATCAAGATTACCTCTGTAATTGAGTAGAGGTAGTATCATTGATCTTCCTACAAAGGTAGTGAAGATAAATTAAAATAAAGTGATAAATAAAAAATTTCAGGGGTGAAAAGGTTTTGAGGGAGAAGAATTCTGTGGAAGTTTTGGTGTATAAAGACATAACAGATGGACAAACCACCTGAACTCGAACAAAAGAATCCATCTATATAAGAAAAAAATTATTATGTGAGTAATAATAAAAAGAAATAAATTAAATATAAATATGAAACAATACATTAATTTTATGTAAATTATTTTACTCCAAAAACATCAACATTACCTCCGTGATTGAGTAGAGACAACATCGTTTCTCTTCTTGTAAAGGCATGACACATGGATAGAAATATTTTAAAATAAATGAACTCTGCAAGGAATAATGAAAATTAAATCGATGTTTCATTATATTTTTTTCCAGTAAAATGAAGAAAGTATATCATAACATTACCATTACATATTTCTAAAGGGTTTCCTTCATTATAGTTTGTTCTTTCAAGGGATTAGTAACAACATCATGTGTATAAGAAATTGTCTACATGAGCAGTCAAACATTTAATTTAGATTATATTAATATAGTAGATAACATATAATATTATGAGAAAAAACATAATATATTAAAAAACACTTTTACCTTCTCATTGAACTCTATTTATTTTTTTAAAGGCTTCAAAGATTTGGTTCCTCTATCAAGAATCCAAATCCCCTCTTTGTGGTCCCCTCTAACGTACAAGAAATTGTATGCATTGGAATTGACATAAATTGATTGTGATTTCCTAATAAAAGGGTCATCCTTGATTGAATTTTCATCTAACTCTACATTTTTTTAGTTTCCATTAGGATAATCGACCAATTATTATTTTTTGGATCAGATACATAAAATAATTTCACTACTTGTGATGCCATTATTAACAAATTGTCTTTTCCCCCTTCCACACTAAAATTCACCTTCACAAAGACCATTTCATCAAATTTCACTCCATTGATATTTTTAACCCATTTTCAATGAAAATAGTCACTTGAAATGTTGTATAATCCAACTCTTATATCTGTTGGATAATGCCAAAATGTGTCATATTTTCATAAATTGGATTTTTATCCTTATAACTAGATATGTGCATCACTTCAGCCACAAGTGTAACACCACTGATTTGCATCGTACTGAAGTTATCATGTTTTTTTTATAGAACATATAACCATTGATTACAAAAACAGTGTACAATATAACATTTTCATTCGGTCCTATAGCTATCCATTGAAGTTGTTCGAAAATTGAATTCATATTTTCAGATAACTACTTATAAATTTGATCTATGAACCATCCTATAAACTATTAATTATGTGAATTTTATATCCATCCTTCAGACTTTGATGGATTCAAATATATAATAATTTCTTTATGGGATTCAATGTATAGATCAACATCTTCACTATTATGTAATATGTAAAGGTGTGCTTGTTATCACTCTGTCAAAGTAATTATAACAACATCTCTTCTAGAAATCCCTTTGCCCAGAAGGCATTCGCTATGATGAGAATTTGGGAGAACGATGCTTTCAACATCTAATAGGTAATCAGTATATAATTCAATAGATTCTTCAACAATATATCATTCTACAATATAACATTCTCTTTGACTTCGATTCTTGACATACCCTTTCAAAATCTTCATATACCATTCAATGTATATCCATCTGTAATGGATAGGACCACATAGTTGAACCTATATAACCAAGTGAACCATAAGGTAGAACATTATATCAAAGAATGATGGTGGGAAGAATATCTACAATTCACATAATATGACTGAAATCTCCTTATTCATGATGGGAAACTTCACAGGGTCTATAAATTTACTGTATATGACTTTGAAAGATAAGCAGAGTTTGGTTAATGTATGTTGTACATTTTGAGGTAGAATGAAATAGAAAGCAACAAACATTAAATCTTGCATCAAAACATGACATTCGTGTGATTTTAGTCCTTGTAACTTCAAATTATTCATTGAAATAACATTCTTTATATTTGATAAATTCCCTTGTGAAACCTTTACACTAGTAAGAAAAAATCAAAATTGTAATTTTTCTTGTCTGGATAGAGCATAAGCTATTGGAGGAAGAAAATTCTACATTTTACCCTTCACAGGTGCCAACTCTTCCCTTATCCCCATTTCAATCAAGTACAACCTATCCTTGATTCCATCTTTAATTTTTCTAGTAACATTTATTAGCATGCCAATAACACTATCAAATACATTTTGTTCTACATGCATGACATCAAGAAAATGTCTGACATACAAATAGTTCAAATACAGTAATTCAAAGAAAAGTGATATCTTCTTCCAACCTGATTTTGTAAGGGTTTTTGAAAATGGTTTATCAAAAATAGTGGAAATATTTTTTACTTTATTTTACAATTTAGCGCCTACTACCAGAGACAATGTTGTACCTTGTTTGATATTCCCATTGAATGATGTCATCCAAGATCGGTATTTATGTCATCGAGGTAAAATTTTATGATGTCTTAAAAACATAGTCATTGAGGAATATTTCAACTGAACTGAGTATGTGCGTTTTTCAAAAATGGGACACCCCAACATTAATTTAATGCTATAGCCTGATAAATTTCCATAAGCAGAGATGTCATTTATCATTTTGTGAAACATGACCCTCAATATGGATTACTCACTTCTATGAGAATAATAAATTATAACACATGTATCCCACATAAATTTAAGATCATCGATCAATGGATCCAAATAGACATCAATATCATTATCGGGTTTCTTTGGTCCAGATATAAGCAGAGACAACACAATGTATTTACGCTTCATGCATAACCATGGTGTCAAGTTATAATTTACCAACATGACGGTCCATGTACCGTGTGTACTACTCTATACACCAAAATGATTTATTATATATGTAAATAACACAAGACACAAGTTTCTTATCTCATTTCCAAATTTAGGAAACTCATAATCAATTTTCTTCCACTGAGGAGAATATACTAGATGACATAGTTTCCCATATTTAATTCTTGTATTTTCATGCCATGTTAATTGTCTCATAATTTCTTGATATCCATATAGTCTTCTAAACCATGTAATTATGGGGAATTACCATAAATATTTATAAGGACTTGATTCATTTTTCTTGTATCGATCCATGCCACACTTAGGGAATTTTATGAGTGATTGATGGTCCTTGCGAAACAATATGAAATCATTTAGACAAGAATGTATTTTTTAGATATCATTCCCATTGAACATAACATTCATTTAGCATCATATGTTAGAAATGGTAGTTTATTTTCTTTTGGTAGCATATCATTCAGGAGACCCAAGTAGTTCTATAAAGTTTGTGTCAATCTATCCACTTCCAGATTTTAAATTATATCACTTCAATACAGCTGACAATGTTGTGCATTTAGTACAACCGGTATACAATGGTTTCTTAGAACAAATATTTAACTCCTTAAACAAATTTATACAATCATGAAATTCATATTCAATTTCCATTTTCATTTCTTCCATGTGATTCCATCATCATTTACAAAAGTATTCATATCAAATGATTCATAAATCGCAGTATCATTCCAATCGGTGTCCACATTCAATTTTTCCCCATGTTTAGTCCAAAATTTATAGCTTTGATCTATTTCATGATAGATCAAATGTTCTTAAAAATCTTCCAAACTATTTTTTTCTTGAATATCAACAACTTAACATGCTCTATTGAAAACTTTATGAACTCTTTAACTCTATCTTCATACTCGTTTGTCAAACGATTAGTGTACACCCATTTTCGATTCATATCCATTCTATTAGGTTCATAAAATATTAATTTTTTACAATATATAAATAAATACACATAATATATTCATTATAAAAGGTGAAATATATAGACAATTATAATAATGGAAAGTCAAAATTTTATTGTTTCAAATAATTTTAGTATGTTAAAGAAAATGGGTAATTGGATTTAAGAAAATAATTACTCCACTATGGCAGGTGTTATCCTATGAATTAATTCAAAGGTGAAAGTTATAGACAACTCATACTCATTTAATTTTCCATGATGCATACCCACCCTTAATATTTATAGTTAATTCACAAAACACATATATTATTTCTTTACATTGGATTCACATGAGATGTATATTTTTATTTATCACACATTAAGGAATGGGTATTTGAGAAAATTACACTTCTCAATTATATAGGAACCCCTACACCAACAACTAAAATTATGTTACCTCAATATAAGTTACAAATAATATTTATAATTTTCATCCATTACACTTTTTATAGGTCCATGTCTCAATAGTATATCCTAAATTATTCAATACGAAGAAATATTTTAACAAGAGATATGATTTCATTTATGTAATTAACAATTTCTTATATTTCTTTTCCATTTAGCTACTTCAACTACCTATTCCTAATACTAATTTACCACTTTAATAAAATCAAAATAAAATAATCATACTTTTGTAATAAATATATTACAATAAAATTAACTTCATATTAATTCTCATCCATTGATTATTACATGTTATTTTTTTGGCTCAATTTAACCACCAACATGAAGGATGATATAAAATGATATCATGGATTGTTATGAAAACATAATTAATTTTTTATTTTATATTTATAATGAAAGTATTTTTGTTTATGGTTCTATAAAGGTTACATGAAAATTAACCCGTTCTTAATAATCCACCTTAAGTTTTTCAAAAATTACTAAAAAAAGCATGTTATAGATTTTGTGTTGGGGAACCATACCTAAAACATCCATGGAATGATCATGGAACATATTAACTCAAAATAGAACTGCAATTATAATACCTTTATTATTAATAAGAAGTTGAAATACTGAATAGGGATCAATGACCAAGATCGCTATATAGAAATAGATAAGGAATAATTGGAACTATTATCAACTAATGATCAATATAAATTAAAAACTAGGAATTAAGCTTGCAGATCCAGCTGGGGTACAAATATAGACAACAGAGAAAATTGATTCAAAACAACAATTTAAAAATACCAAAATAGGATATCCAAATTGGTAGTCAATCAAACAACATATCATCAAAAAATTGTTCTATTCATAATCTAAAAGAAAAATAGTATACAAGGATTGGACTACAAATAACTCATGACATCATAGAATAATAAATCAAAAACAAAATGAAAAATACAAAAATAAAATCACAAGGCCTACCTCGTTAGGTTGAAGAAAATCCACTTTATAAACCCTAACTGCAACCGAACACCGGATGTCTGATGATGTTCGAGCAACTAGAGGTAGTCGAGTGGTGTGATTCGAGATTCAATTAATCAAAGAGGAGCACTGATAGTGGGTGGCTTATGTGGAAAGCTTATGATACCATGATGGGTTCGTAAATGGTTAAGGTATTTTAAATAGACTGAGACACTTTTATCAGTGCTTACAAATAAGAACTGATAAAAGGAATATTTATCAATGTTTTTAGTGCTGATAAAGGTATGTCGTTATCATCGCTAAAAAATAATTGATAAAATCCATATTTATCAGCACTAAAGTTTTAGCGCTGATAAACATTCATTTTATCAGCACTTTTTTTAATGCCGATAAAGCATAATCTTTATCATCTCAAAAAAGGCACTGATAAAGACTTACCTTTATCAGGGCTTATTACTTAAGAAGTGATAAATGATTTATAATTATAATTATAAATAAAAAAATGTAAATATATATATACTTAATAAATATATATAAATATAAATATAGTACATATATTCCCTTTTAAATATATTTATTATAATTTTATAATTATTTATTTATAATTATAGAAATATTTTTTGAAAAATAATATTTATATCTAATTTTAATTGCATTCGTATGAATATATGTTAAAAATGAGTAAAATTGAATAAATTAAAAATAGGTACACTTTAACAATATTGAAAAAACGGATAAGTTTTGTGTGTGTGTATTGTATACAAAAATACATTAGTTACGTATATGAGAAATCAATATAACACACATTTGATCTATGTTAAATTAAAAAATCAAAAGACACATTCAATTATACGTCCATTACACTGTGAAATTAGTTAGTATTTTTAATTCATATTAATTTTTAATTATAAACCATTATTCACTAAATATATGACTATTTAATGTAAAGCGTATAAATATATTGTAATATATAAATCATATTTATATACATTAATATATATCTATATATTTAATATATACAATTTATTATCATTAATTATCATAATTATCTAATTAATAAAATGTTTAATATTTAATAATGTATAATCAATTTATTTATTTTTATCAATAATCATTTAATTAATAAAATTTGTAATATATTTTTTTAACAAAATATTTTTTTGATTATTTATTTATTTAATTATTTCATTTTATTTATTCGGACCTTTATCAGTGCTAAAAATAAAGCACTGATAAAGGGTACCATTTATCAATACTAAAAATAAATCATTGATAAAGTTTCAATTTATCAGTGTTAAAAAAGCGCTGATAAAAGGTTAAATTTATTAGTGCTTTCTTTACCACTGATAAATATGCCATTTATCATCATTTTTTTGTAGCGCTGATAAATACCAGAGCTGTTAAATGTCAGTTTTATAGTAGTGTTGGCATATAGCCGATGCTCTCTCAGTGTACTCAGGAAGCTATCAAGATGCTGGGCATGATCTTCACAAGTCTTGGAGTACACCAAGATGTAATCCACAAACACAACCAAAAACTGATCAAGGTATGAGTGGAAGATTTGGTTCATTAAAGACATAAACATTTCTGGTGTATTCGTCAACCCAAATGACATCATGATCAACTCATAGAGGTCGTACCTGCTTCTGAAAGCAGTCCTCGGTATATCAGAAGGTCAAACTCTCAACTGATGATACCCTGATCTCAAGTCAATCTTTTAGAATACTCAATCTCTTCTCAACTGGTCAAAGAGATCCTCGATACATGAAAGAGGATATCAATTCTGTATAGTCATCTGGTTCAACTTCTGGTAATCAACACATAATCACAGAGTCCCTTCATCCTTCTTTGCAAACAAGACTGGAGAACCCTAAGGTGACATACCCAGATGAATAAAAACCTTATCCATAAATTCTTCCAGATGAGTCTAAAGATATTGAATCTCTGTTGGTTCCATTGTGTATGGTGGAATAGAAACTGGCTCAGTCCCCTACATGAGCTTAGTAGTAAATTCCACATCCCTCTCAGGTGGAATCCCTGAGAAGTATTTAGAAAAAACATCTTGAACTGATCCACTACTGGTGTAAAGTCATCCCATTTTACACCCCCATCATCCAGCAATAGACATGAAATTTGTATAGTAAGCTCCCCAGTAGCTGATGAACTAGACCTGCTTGGTCCGCCTTGACATCCCATTCTACACGGTGAATGTAGTTATCACCCTTAGGTGACATAAATTTCACCCTCCCACAGTAACAATTTATGTGGGATTAGTATGCTACTAACCAGTCCATACCCAAAATTAGTTCAAATCATGAAATGTTAAGGATATAAATATCCCATAGAAAAAGATACTCCCCAACCTTAAGAGAACACCCCTTTCACAAATAGATATCTCTTGATCGTACTACCAATGGTGTATCTATCATCAAAACCCCACTCACAAAATCCACCACTAGGATCAAACCATTCACAAGTTGTGTAGAAATGAAAGAATGAGAGTAACCAGTATCAAATAAGTCACTATATATCATAAAAGCTACAATAATAGTACCTATAAATATCAATGGTTCAGCCTCACTACCCAAAAGTGTAGGATGAACTACTTGTAACTGTCCTGCCCCTATTCCCTGTGATATAGTCTGAGCTCCCTAAGCTACACCACTTTTCTAATATGGATTTCATTAAATAGAATCCTCACATCCATCTCTTATATTTCCACAACCAATAGAACTCCAACTTCCAGACTAATAAGGTGTAGAAGATCCCCTTACACTATAACTCTATCTAGTTGCTCCATTTCCATGCATCCTTCATGGGTTCCTGAAAAACCTATATAGATGACCCATCATGTTGTAGACTTAGAACTCTACAAGTGGTCAGAGCACTGTCTCCGAAAGTTTCCCAACCTACCACACTGGTGACAGATCACTTGAGTAAGGTTTTGAGTAACTGATCCCTCTGTCTAGGTACTCTTCTTCCCACTACTCTGGATAAAGTTGTCGTAGTGATTATTCTTACTCTCAAAAGTTGTACCTCCCATCTGTATAGATGAAACCACATGTCCTCCACTTGAATCCTCCTATAGGTTTCCTTTGATATGAGAGACCGATTCACCACTTTTGAAAATTTATTCAGCCTGAATATATTCACATGGGACTTAAGTTCATATTTAATCCCATACTGAAACCAATTTTCCTCAATATCCTCATTCCCTACCAACATTGGAACAAAGCGCTATAAATCTATAAAATTCCCAGCATAGTCCATCACAGACATTATCCCCTAAGTTAGTATCATGAACTCAACTACTCGTTCCTACCTGAGAATCTTAGGATAAAAGTGCTCTAAGAATTTCTATTGAAAGTCCTTACATTCCATACTATCCAGTTATCCATCTCGAGTCTGGATTTACCACCAACGCTTTTCTTGACCACGTAACATATAAGAATCCAATTTGACTATTTTCTCAGTAGGAGTATCTAGATGGAATCAATCCAAAACTCAGCTACCTCAGGCACACCCTCTCTGATAAAAGTTGTAGGGTTCTATAACAAAAACTCCCTCATCATATCAGACATGATTTTTAAAACTTTCCTTATGTATATTTCCATGAATTGCATGAAGTGAGAAAAGTTATCTCAAAACTTCTCCCTGACTTCCTCACCCAACACTACCGGTGCCTCAGGTTCCATTAAAAGAGGACCATCTCCAGCCATGTCCTCCCATCATCCCCTCAACAAGCATCATCATGGAGGCATGTCTTTACAATGCCAAACACACATCATAGTTAACTAGATGGGTTCACATTAATCCATGACACATCATTCCCCCTTTTTCCACCATAAGGCCATCACCAAGAAACTCTCACTACCCTCAACCATTCTATATATAGGTTATGGTTAGAAAAGGGTAAGATCATTTTCATATTCAAGTTTCTAATTAGACACACATTTATTCATATTCTGTATCATTTTCAATTTTCGAGTTCACTTTAGGCACCATTTTCATTTAAAACACACAAGGAAAATCATTTCAAGTTCATTACCCAAAACTCGTTTTCCCATGTGTTCCTAGAATGATGCATGTTAAAAAATAATCCTGAGTTCCTAGAATGATACATGAATACTCAACTCTCATTCCATATTGGTTCATGAGTCAAATCTCAGGAAAAAAAATCTCAGAAATAATAATCACATCACACAATAAGTGCATCACTTGAGGTGAAATGACATCAACTATAATAACACACATCAATAATAGTAATCTCACCTTGGGTACTTGTATTTTACTCCCATACACGGGTTAGATACTCCCATGCATGAGCTCTTAACCAAGGTTCAAATCATCTTATTCTCCTATATACCTTTCCCAATTAAGAAAAGAGAAGAAACGACCTTTGATACCACTTTGTAACATCCTGACCCAAGTGCCACACACCGGTTTCTTGAGCTGGTTTTCTATATGACCTCAGGAATTCCTCCCTACATGCCAGAGGATGCCAACTAGCATCGAGGGTCTAATATCAATCATGGGGAGACTATACCCTCTTTATCAAAGCATAAAACCAATAGAAATAAATAAATAACGTCCAAAATATATAACTATAAACAAAATAATACCAATATCACAAGATGAACGAAACTAGAAATACAATATCAAAACTGAATAGTAGATATTCCATGGAAAAGTATGTTCCAAGTATCAAAATGAAACTCAAACATAAAGACACTAAAAAATCCATCCAGGTCCCAAACCACATTCAGTTCCTTCATCCATGCTCCATCCAAAATCAACCACCTAACATAGGGCCTTTCCCCTTATCTAGTTATACAGACATAAAGTTTATTCAGGTACCGATCTGGCATCCTGAGTAGGGTGTGAGTAAAACTTAGTAGGCCACCACCAATGCTGTCTAAAATAAATCCAGTCAATAACAGTGTATATAGTTGTATACATAATAAAATACAAGTAATAAAGTAAATATTTTACATTTATTAAATTATCCTTTATTTAACCGCATAATCCATCAGGTTCCCAAGGATACCTGAACTATAATACCTACTTCGGCCCATTTCAGAGTCTGAAACATATCACATATTTAATTCACAATTTATTTAATAGACAGTCTTTCATTATCTATTAAATTTAAATTTATAATATGGAAAATTAGAACCATGGTCCAATTCCAACATTTTGGGTCTAGGTCACCATGCCTAGGACCCCGTGGGCTTTTGATGCAATAGACCATATACCACATTCATTAATAAATTTATCACTATGGTCTTTTGATGCTGTAGAGCTTTTCCCACACATTAATATCAATTTATCACTATGGTATTTTGATGTAATAGGCCTTATCCCGCACATGAATATAACAATAACCACATGTATCACAAATACACATATATCACTTAAATCAAGGTTAACCAGTGTTATCATTCACATAACATTTCATGATCACAACATTTATTAATTAATTAAAAATTAATTAATCCATTCCAATCAATTCCATACTCACAAAAATTCCCATTAATTAATTAAAAAAATTAATTAATCACATAAATCCCTTCAATTAATTCATCAATTAATTGGTCACATCAATTTCATTAATTAATCACATAATTAATTAATCACATTAATAACATAATCAAACCCATCTTTATTAATTAATTAAAAAATTAATTAATCCAATATCACGGTCCTGATATGACCATAATTAATTCAATAATTAATTATTTCAATTTCACAATCCCAGTATCTCATAATTAATTCAACAATTAATTATTCCATTACACAATATCAATATCCCCAATTAGTTAAATAATTAATTATTCAAAATCTATAACCCCGATATTCCCAATTTTTCAATCCCTTAATTAATTAATCTACCAATTTAATTAATTCAATTTAAGAAAATCAATTTCTAATCATCCAATATAAATTATAAAATTACATACATGTAATTGAAATCAAAACTTTTGGATTTTAATTTTAGACTACCTTTTTCAATATTTACAAAGAATGCTCACCAATGGAATTCCCCAAATTGAAGCAGAATGATCAAGAATGCGATGATGAATGAGATCTAGATCTAAAAACTAGATCCAACATAAAATGAATCAAGATACAAAAATACTATATCTTTATCCTAGAAATATAGATATATATCCAACAAAATAAGGTATACCATCCCTTAAAATATGATAGAATAATGGGACAAGAATAGGAAACCAACTGGGATTAGGATCTCTTATTGGGAGAGGTGAAAATCTTTAATTCGGGCTTCAAATTGCCAAGAATGGAGGTTATAAGCCTTTTTAATTTATATGAGAGCCTCCAAAATTGAGATAAAATGTTAGGGATCAAGTGGGGGTTGAATTTGGGTCAATATAGGGGTTTGGATATTTTAAAAACTAAAATTTGGGTTAATTAAAAACCCACGCATCGTTTTCCAAACCATGCGCTTGAACGATGCACCTCTTCTAGGGGGGATGGTTTATCCTTTTTGGATCACTGTTTGAAAAACCATGCACCAAACATGTAATTATCCACTATCTAGGGTTACATGGTTTTCTAGGCCATGGCGTATGATTTGGGAAAACCGTGCACCAACCGTGCACTACCCAAAATTCTTCAAAAACTCTCAATTTTCAACCAAAATCTCCCCAAGAAATAACCTAGAAAAAATTTACTGAAAACAAGGAAAAAGGGTACCTGAAAGAAAGACCAAGACATATCCATAGGATCTTACACTACTTCATTACAAGAACACTTAACTGTGGGTAATAGTCTATGGTGTGCTAGGAAGGAAAACAATGCATTACAAAAGACCTATGAGGTCAAATGAACAATTTTATATCTAAGGAGGTCTATTTGTGACAAATGGCATCAAAGCCAATACCCAGCTTGAATTTCAGAGGCACTGCCTAATTTTGAGGGGTGGTTTCCACAATGGGGGTGTTGTGCTTTAAAAGGGGGAGATTATAACACCCCTATAAAAGTGATACTTAAAAGGATAAATGTTACAACATATATAAAAAATATTCACATTTATTTTTGAGATCCTACCTAATTAAAACTACATAGTTAAGCGAACCTTATCTTGGAGTAGTTTCAGGATGGGTGATATCCTAGGAAGTTTTTTGGAGTGTGTGTGAGTTAGGAAAAAAGCACGCTAAAATAATATGTGTTGGCATGTGGAGGAAGCCATTATATTGATAAGTGACCCTGATAGGTAATAGTTTGTGGTGTGATGAGAAGACAATAAAGGTATTACATGAGCCCTATGGGGTCAGATGACTAGGTTCATAGACCAGGGAGGTTGGTTCGTGACAAATTTTGTTATTTCAACCTACATGGTATGACTTCCCACATCACAGTGTATTGTTTGGTCAAAACTAGATCCACCAAATCTTTACAAACCTTGTATTTAAACCAATAAAATATCATGTCTTGATCCTCCCTTTAATCATGATAGATCTTTATCCAATGAAAATTGACTAAAATAATAATCACGTTTTTGAATAATAATGCATATTCTAATATCTTGCTGCAGGATGAAGATATAACCAATACTTCTACCAAAATTATCTTAATTATAAAATCTTACGCACCATAGGAAGGTTTTGAAGAAAAAAAACTTATGCATATCCATAAAAAAATATTACGAACCACAAAAAACTTACACAATAAAATATTCCAAGTTCAAAAGCTTACATATCACAAAAAACCTACACATGTACTCCAAAAATGTTACACATCACCATGGGTGCTTCCCTTTTTTACAATTCAACTCACTGTGAAAATATTATGTATCATACAAAAACTTATGTAGAATCCAAAAAAACTTACGCATCTTAAATAATACACTCTAGGGAAATTATATTTTTGAGACAAGTTATTTCAGACAAATTTTCATCACAAAAACCTATTTTTTATGTAAATCCATCGAAAATATTCCTTTATGGAAAAGAGTGTTGAAAATAATATTATTTTAATTGTAATTTCATAATTAATGTCATGAAGATACTATCTATATAAAATTATTATTTTTTCCATTACAATAAATATTTTTTCAATACTTTTTGTGATGAAATTATGATTCCATAAAAAAAATTATTTTCTATGATTATTGACACGAAATTATGATTCCGACATAAATAACAGAAAAAATAAAATACGCTAAATAATAAATAAAAAAAATGAATAATCATTATAAAATTACAACAACTATATTGTATAAAATTTTACATAGAAAAAAATACAATAATAATTTCATTAAGGGGGTGGGGGATCCGATCTATCTAGTGGAGGGAACTCCACCCCTAAACCACATAGCCAATACATATACTGTAGTTTTTGGGTGCAGTGAAGGATCCTTTTACTGGTATGACCAACTCCACTTTTAGTCTTAAATCAGGCGTAATAATTGCTTTACATGATAAAAATGTCATTTCCAATGAAATAAATAGATTTAATAGACTACATTAATATGCCAAAACTAGAGGGAGAAGATATTTAACTATAATTTATAATTAATTTATGATAAAATATAGAATTACCTCAATTTTTAATTCCAATTTTGTTGATGATCCGATGGAATAGAATTCACCACACTATCATTGCACTACAAAATAAAAGTGTAGAATCCATCTAGTGGTGATCCACATATGAACCACAATCTATGATCAAAGTAGTAGAATCACTGGGTTCTAGCATGACTATGATGACCCTGTTATTTTATTACAAACTTAAACCTGATTTATTACATAAAATTCACTTGATACAACATAGAAGGTCGATAGTTCTAGTGTCTTTGGGGATTAAGATCATTAAATAACAACTTAAAACATGAAATACAACATCTTTATTGAAAACTTCCTTTACATGAACACTACATTCCCTCGTACTTAGCATTGCATGGGATAATTTGAGGACATGCATAAGAAAAGGGTGAACTATAAAGCCCAGTAAGGGAATAATCATGGGATAACATGAGGAATATAATACATGTTAGAAAATAGGCATATCAATAGAGAACAAGAGAATCATAAACATAAAATCATGATAAAGCATGATAATCATAACATGGAAATGTGGCAACAACACTTAACATGGAATTAGCATGAGCCAAGGCTCTTTGCACATAGAGCATGAGTAAACCCTCATTGCACATAGAGCATGAGTAAACCCTCATTGCAATCATATTATTATGAGTAAAAACCCATTTCATATAAAGTATTATGATACTATACTTTACCCAATGCATTGGAGCGCTATCAAGGCACACCCTTCTTAAACATCTCATTTCATGCAAAAGTGTGCCACATGGATCATAAAACATCAAATCATTCAACATAATCATTTATTACACGATAAACTAATGTGAAATACATACTTGAAACTATTTAAAAAATAAGTAAATGTGAATAAAGGTGAATACCCTTGATAGAGAAATGGGCATGGTATTCACTACACAAAGACTTTGGCTTGGAAAAAGACAGTGCAATTTCGGCAGCGTAACGACGTGACATAAGAACTCATAAAAATGGTTGATGAGAGAGAAAGGGGTGTCTCATCATTTTTAGATGACATGGATAGTAAGGGGTAATATATATACATTTACCAAAAAATGTAATGTAAATATAACATTTCAACATTGCAATCACAATATATCATTTCAAAATATTGACAAAATCAAACCTTTTATCAAACCATTTTCAAAACCATTTAAAATATTAAATAAAGAGATTTTTGAATCAAAGTGTCCCATAACACTTTGAAGATTTTGAAATAAATTTCAATTTCAAAACATTAATGTCCATATGAATAAATCCTTAAAACCATTTTTAAAACATGGACATTAATGTGAAATATTTAGAAGAATAAACCTTTAAAACATTTAAAATGATATTTTAGTTAAAGAGTTTTTAACAAAATGAGAGTTCCTAGAATAAAAATAATAGAGGAATAACATTTAATCAGAACTTTATAATATCATGAGAATAAAGGTATTCATGATATAATATTCCAAAGGATATTATATACACCATATAAGAGTGAATTGGTGCATATCAACAATGAAGTCTCAATGGAAATGTAAATTGAGACGAAATCCCTTATAAAGAAGGTATCCTTAGATTAAGGATAAATAAATTTCATAATAATGTGTGAAAAATATAAATACACTAAATATGATTGGATATTCATTTTAAATAAATAATAGGAAATTCACACATGTTATTTTTAATACAAAACCAATGACTTGGATGTTTAACTCAATTAATGGAAATTGAGTTAAAATTATTCTTATCAAGTTCAAATCGATGAATTGAGAATTTATAAATGGAGTGATTATGTGTATCAAAATTATATTCACACAAAGGGGAGTTGAAATTACAACATAAATAAATAAATAGTGATTCCACACATAATCATAGCATGACATAATTAATAATTTGAAGATTAATCCAAGAAATGGAAATTGGGTTAAAAGTTTCCCGTACAGATTTGGTAACATACGCAACATACAACCCATGAAATAAGAATAATAAAATTAAGATGTAAATACCCATAAATTGAAGTATATTACACAATTAATAAAATCATGGGAAGTACATACACCACCCAAAAGGAAATAATGTCAAATATAGCATGAATCTCACGGGAATAGAAAGTGAGATGAAAAATCCTAACCACGTTGTAATCAATCGAGTTGTATGAGAAAAAGTTAATAACAACCAAATTAATCATATAATACCATGAATATAAATAGAATAATTATAATATATATCAAATGTAAGTACACAATACACCACATTCAATAAATAATTGGTGAACAATGGAAATCTCACGGAATTAAAAGTGAGATAAGAAATCCCTTACCTCATGTCCAACTTGACTCGTATGTTCCTTGTTATTCCTGAATAATAAACTTAAGTTAATTTATACTTGATTTTTAACCTTTTTAATTTTTATTATTACTTTTATATCACTTATTACCTTGAAATAACAGTAAGTTAATTATTTGAGTTCATATCAGACATTTTGTCGATGTTCAAAATTTGAGTTAAAATGAACTTGTTATAATTACAATTTGTCCATGTGTTCAATAATTAATTATCTCCAGAATGATATTAATGATTTAGATATCATATATATCATATATATTCAGTATATACATGTATTTATATTAGTACATAACATTTTGAGATAAGAAATGAAATGCACCGTTCATGGAGACGGTAAGCCTTACATACGCATGAATGCTACATTCATTTATATTTAATATTTAATGGAATGAAAACATAATGATACATAAGTATATTATAATTAAATTATAATATCATATATAATATCATTAAATCCATCCTTTATACATCCCACATAAGTTATTAACGAGTCATATCACTTTGAGGGGGTGATAGTCCACACTTCCTAAAATGAAATTATCACGTTTACCCATTATGGAAACCATAAAGGTATGATATAAATGAAAAATAAAGAAGAATAAAGAAAACATAAACATAATATATATCATATATAAATAAATTTCCATCATAATGGCCACCATGAGAGGCGGTAGGAGTTAATTGAACAATCATCGTTTCGTGAGGCGTTAGTTTGCCATCCACAGAAACATTATGTTCTTTACCCATTAGATGAAGGTGTGTGTAAGTGTAGTTCGAATAATTCTAATAAAAACATCCTAGTATATTTATTATACTGGTGTTGTTATAAAATAAAGTAATAAAAAGAGTTTAGGGGTTTGGAGAAGTAAAATAAAACAAAATAACTTAAGAGAAGACGTTACCTTTAAATCGGTAACTCCCTTTGGTTTGAACCAAAAGGGTTTCTTGAAGTGTTTTCTGCCTAAGGTAAGTCTTATAGGATGAATAGAGGGATCTTGGGAGATTATTGGAGTAGAGTTTTCATGATCCAAAGGCTTGAGAAGAGTGATAAATGGGTTAGAAGTAAGGGCTTTTTTATAAGGAAGTGGAGGGGCTCTTTAGGAAAGTTTGAAACAATTATTTTATTATAACCTCATTTTCGGTTTCAAAAGGTCAACTATTAGTTACTATCAAATTTAAGACGAATCATGTTTGAAATAAAATAATAAAATAAGAATTGGACTGGTTTTGGATATTGTTTTAATATTTATAATCATGTTTATTTACATCATTTATTAATGAGGTAAATATTGTATCATTATTGTGTCATAAATAATTTAAATGATTTGATGTCCAAAATTTTTAAAAAAAATACCATGATGTAGGAAATCGTTTTAGATTTCAAAATAATATTTATAGTAGAATATATAGTTTATATAACCCCATGTAAAAATTTATTTACTAAAAGATATTTGTTTTTGTCATTTTTTTCTTTACTTTAAATTAATTAATATAAAATGTCATTATTACTCCCATGTGGCTCCATGGGGTCCCAAATTCGACCCAAGGATTACCATGGTCGGATATGTATCATCCAATAGGATTAGAACACTTGTTAGGGTAATTTAATATTATTATAATATTATATTTTACCCTTAATTATTATTTTTACCTTTTAATCATGGTAAATAAAATATTTACTAAAGTAAATATTTAAAATGACTAAAAATAAAAGTTATCTATTTATACAATTTGTACCTACTGATTCCAAATATGGAATCCATTTTTCCAAATTCAAAACACATAAGTGGTAGAAATTAATTTAAAATTAATTCTCACTATTAAAACAAATAGCGTGTTTTTAAGAAATAATAACTATCAAAAGATTGACACCTGTTTATGTCCAATTTAAAAATGAAATTACTTACAATGACTAAAATTATATTAAATGGTAAAAATATATTCTAATTACACTTTAAAACCATTTAAAAAGATAATATAACCATATAAATAAATTAGATTAAAATGCACTTTTGAATTAAAATACAGTATTTTTCACTATTCATTAAAAAAATGAACTTTATTAGAAAAATACCAAAATTTCATCCAAATTAAATTTTTGTGTCCTGATTATAAAGAAGAATTTTATTTTTTCAAATAAAACATATAAAAGTGTCAAAAACTATATTTAAATAGGGTTCACCATTAAAAGGCGGTAAATCAACCTTTTAGTGAATATTAGAGTATTTGTGCTTAAAATCGTATTATTTACTTATTTTAAGCCTCTAAATTTTATTGGATAAATGTAAAAAAATTCAAAAAAATATATTATCATATTTTATTTAGCTCTATTCATTCTTTCCAATAAAACGGCTAGGCATTAACTACCATAATAATATTATATTATTAGTGTGCAACGTAAGATTTCAAAGAAACCCATTGTTGCGTATCGGGTACGCCGTCGAACATAGTTTCCCCTTTAAAGTATAATTAATATTTAATTCAAAAATATTAATAAATATGAAAAAGTAATATTCTTTATTCTCTTGGGATGTTACAATGACCGATCATAATCTCGTGTGTTGTTCATGATTGATCATAACAATATTCTTCATGAAGATAAAGAACCCTTGGTGTTCTCTCAAAGGATTGAGAGCAGAGGAAGAGAGAGCACACTCTAGGGATTAATCCAATCTATCCTTATCCATCATTCACACCAAAAGTGAATTAGGAAAGTGATATAATTAGATATTTATTATATCTAGTTTAGGGTTGTAAAATCACACACAATCCCCCAAACATATTTAATATTATTAAATGACCCCATGTACAATAATAATAATATTATTATTATTAATTTCTTGAAATGTGCGACAGATAAATAATATAAATAAATATCATTTATACTATTTAGACCATTAAACTCGGTCCACTTTCCCTTGTCAACATTTACCAATCCTAGAATAATGGATATTTAATTAAATAAATGTCATTTCATTATTCTATAATAAATATAATAAATATTATATTTTCCAAAATTGAAAACTAATATTTATTATTATTATTTGACTCACTTATTTTTTTTTGAATAACTTGTGATTAAATTATAATGTTAACCAAACTTGAGAAAAATATTATTTATTCCAACTTGTTAAATTCAATACTAGAATTTAACTAATATTGAGAATAAACTTAGTGCATTACCCTCTAGGAATATTTATCAGTGACATTAGGCATAACCACCTAAAGTACAAGGTTAGAATCTAAAAACACACCAAGAATTATATAGAGAAAGAAGTTACATACAACCTCCTATGAAAATTAACCATAAAATATAATCCTTTTATCACAATATCTTAAATCAAGCAGGTTTCATGTCAGTTCCATCAACCGATATGCTTGATATCACTTTCTTTTACTTTTTAGAAATGAACTCACCCATAGAACACCATGAACATGGATTTATTCAGGTAGTTACATTCCCATCAAAGGTCCTGAGATATTAACTTTTTTCAAGAGACAAAAGGGATAAATCATTTCTCACATTATCCATTAATTATATATTATTCATAACACACCCAACATATCCTACTTCACTGTGAACATATATCATCATAGTTTTCATCAATACATAAAAGTACGTGAGTCATGATATAAATTAATGATAATACTAATGTGTTACACATGTCAGTAGATAGGAAAATCCAAAAACACATGAAAATGTGGATTTCCAATTAATGAGCCTATTATCATAACCTTATATATTAGAGATTACCAAGGGAAAACACCATGAGAACGTGTCTCAATGTATCATGAGCCTCCTATCCCTAATATCCTGTATTGTTTGTTTACCATCAAATAATATCATTTGGCCATAGAAAAAGGTTCAAGAATAATATCACGTCACTTTTAGGTTCTCATCATAGCAAGTAACTACTATGGACTTTCAGTGTGACATATATTCTAAGGACATATCACATAAAAATATCATGAAAAATAATAATAAATATTTTATAATCAAACTTCTTTAATTAATACAAACATATAATAAAGTACTAAACAAGTTAGTTCTAAGGCACAAACTCCAACATATTCCCACTTGCACTAGAGCCAATTGACAACAACTTTTAGTCCAATATATCTCACATGATACTCATGCTTCTACTGAGATAAAACCTTCGTTAAGGGGTCTAACACATTTTTCTTCATGGAAACTCTTCTCACTACAACTTCACCTCATTGAGAAAAATCCCTCAAGAGATGAAACTTATGAAGTATGTGCTTTGTAATTTGGTGTGACCTTGGTTATTTAGAGAGAGACACCACTGTAGTGTTATCAAAATAAATTTTGATAGGATCTTTAATGCTAGGTACTGCATCAAGATATTTTAAAATGTTTCAAATCCAAACCGATTCCTTGGATTCATCAAAATCCACAATATACTCACAATCTACTATAGAATCATCAATAACTTTCTTCTTTGAACTCTTCCAGCTCAAAACTCCTACATTGATACAAAATATATATCCATACTGTGACTTCTGAACATTATGATCTATCTGAAAGATAACATATATATAACTCCTGATGAATAACTCTTAATCTCATCTATAAACTAGGAACATATCCTTAGTTAAACTTAGATATTTAAGGAAAATCTTAACAACAGTCCAATGTTGTTTACCTAGGTTTTCTTGATATCCACCTACCATTATCAATCAAAATAAACATCAAGCCTCACACATAACATGACATACATGATGGATCCTATCACAAAAGAATATGAGATATTAATCATTATCTCTCTTTTTACTTGTGTATGAGGACACATTTTCTTGGAAGGATATATACCACATGACACTAGAACCAATCCCCTATTGGACTATTCTATATTGAACATCTTCAGTATCTGGTCAATGTATGTACTTTGAGTTATCCCAAGTAGTATATTGGATCTATTACGCATGATCTTAATCCCTAGAATATAGGATTCTTCACCTAAGTTCTTCATGGAGAATCACTTTCTCAACCATTAATTATCCTCTTATAAGGTTGTATATCATTTCCAATTAGTAATATATCATCAACATATACTACTATGAAAACAACTATTCTCCCACCAAACTGCTCGTAAACACATGGATCACATTTTTTCTTAATGAAACAAAATTACTTTATGGATTAGTTGAATCTAATGTTCCATGACCTGGATGCTTTATTTAATCCATAAATGGATCTCTACAACTTTCATACCTTTTTGGAATTTCCTAGAGTCATAAATCATTCTGGTTGTGTTATATACACATCCTCTTGAAGGTTCCCATTAAGGAATGCAGTTTTGACATCCATTTTCCAAATGTTATAGTCATGGTAAGCTTTTATGTTAAGTAGGATTATGATTTATTTAAACACAAAAAATAGAGAAAAGGATTCATCATAGTTAATTATTTAATGTTTTCTAAACCCTTTAACCACTTTCCATTCTTTATAGGTATTTAATTCACCTTATATGACTAACTTTCTCTTGAATACCCACTCACACCCAATATATTTTACATCAAATGGTGGATCAATAAAAACCCAAACTTAGTTTTGATATATGAAATCTATATCACAATTCATGGATTCTTTCCATATTATATCCTATGATCTCTCTACTATCTCCATGTAGGATATAGGATCATCATTGTCAACTAATAATAAGTCACAATCTTCAGTGACTAGAAAACCATATCTCTCTGGTTTACTTACCTCACTTGCACCCTTATGTAGTAATTTTGTTTTAGGATCAACATCTTTTATGGGGTTATTGTTTTTTACTTGAGATATCCCTAAAAAACTCCTTACAAATCTATGCACAAACATGTGAAAAAGGGGTTTATTTACACTCCATAACTTGAAGGGAATACCTTTTTCTAATTTAATTGGCACTCAATTTAGTAAGTATAATTTTGTCTATAATGCCTACCTACAAAAGGATAATGAAAGACTTGTGTGACTCATAATTGACCTTAACATATCCAATAAGTTATAATTAATTATTTCAATAACACCATTCCACGGTGGTGTATAAGGTGGAGTGAGTTGAGATAAAATCTCATACTCCAGTAGAAAGTTGATAAATTCTTGGCTAAGATATTCTCCACCATGATCTTATTGAATTTTATTTATCTTATTACCAAGATAATTCTCAACCTCATTCTTGAACTATTTTAACTTTTTAAAGTATCAATACTTATACATCATTAAGTAAATATAACCATACATGCTCAATTCATCAATAAAAGTAATAAAGTATGAGTATCCACCTTTATCTTCAACTTGAAAAGGTCCATACACATTGGTGTGTACTAATTCTAGAAGATCTTTGGCCCTTTCACCTTTACCACTAAATGGTGGGTTGTTCATTTTTCTTTGTAAACAAGAATGAAATATTTCAAGTAAATTTATCTCAAAAGAGTCTAAATAACCATCTTGATAGTGATTTGTCAAAATATTCTCATTTACATGACCAATATGGTGATGCCACAACTGGGTGTCATATGAGTCACACATATTAGTTTCATTATCAATTTCAAATATTTGGTTTTTGTAATTTAATACAAAAAGACTGGTATTTATCTATCCTATACCATGACATATGCTATCTTTATAAAAGTATCAGCCTTAATTTCTAAAGATGAAAATAAATCCATCCATATATAAGTAAGAAACAGAAATAATGTTCTTGGTAACACTAGGTATATAATAATAGTTCTTTAAAACCAAAATAAATACTTTTAATAATGTGATATGGTAGTCTCCAATGGATAGAGTAGTCAAACTCACTCCATTGGTAGATTGTAGATCCACCTCGTCTCTTGAAAACTTCCAAAATAAACTTGGTTCCTGTATTTAGATACAAATGTGAGCACCAAATATAGTATCTAATACCTAAATTGTAGATATAAAAATATTACACTCGGTAACAAACACACCTGAAGATTCCCCTTTCTTCTTTGGTTGGGCACAATTTCTCTTCTAGTGTCCCTGCTTGCCACATGAAAAACATATCACATCTTGTTCCTTTATTTGAATATAGATCTTCTTCTTATTAGAGGGAAGATGCTCCAGATCCTTATACTTGGAATGAGTCTTCAACCCCTTTATCTTGTTCCTCTTCTTCTAATTCACCATAAAGACTGTGGTTTTTTCAAACCCCATGTATCTATCAACTTAGTAGATGAGAGTAAAAATTTAAAGCAATGTCTTCTTGTTATTGTTCATATTATAATTAAAAATAAAACAATATAAGTTTGTGGGTAGTGAGGATATAATGAGATATGTGTGAAACTAATAAGGGAACTTAAAACACAAGATGTCCAGGTTCTCAATGTAGCCAATCATCTTGACTACATGTGCCTCGGCTATCACTGAATCTCCAAGATTGAATGTAAATAGTGAATTTTAGATCTCATATCTCTCTGATCTCTCCTCTTTATAGATATCCCAAATATGAGAAACTATGTTATATGAATCCATATCCTTATATTTCTTTAAAATCACATTATAAATGGAAGATAATATAAAACATTGGACTTTCATTTCATCTTCCACATGATTTTGATATAGAGATACTTCTTCCTCACTAGATTCTTTGGAAAGTGATTCAAGAAGTGAATTTTCCAACATTTACAATTTACATTAATGGTCTAGTATAACAAGCAAACACCTATATAATTCTTGGAAATATTCTCTCATGAGAAGGTTATCCTTCTATATTACGGATCACAATGATATTATTTATGTCGTTTATTTTCCATTTATACAATTTAAGATCAAATAATTAGTACTTGATTTGATTACAAAAAAGATTAATAAATTTAAAATTAATTAAATTCTTAATAATATCCTACTTTTTTTAGAAACCTAATATCTCTCACCATAAGTTTTAGAATATCTTTTCTCTTAGATATTCTAGTGGAAAGGATCCATATTCTCTTCTCATAACCCAGACTTGGGCCTGATAATCTATTTGAAGGGTTTTAAGTAGGTGTAACTTTCCAACTACATTAACTCATAGTTCCTTGATTTGTTAAGTGGAATACCCAATTATAGAATCCTTTTTTTAATATTTAATAAACCTTTACCTCTTAGTTGCACCAAGTCCTTCTTGGACAGTCAACCCTTGATGTAAAATAAGTTAATCCAACCCAAAACTTTAAGCTAAAATTTCCATGATAATTTAAAGCACCCCAACTTAAGTTGTTTAATTAATTTATACCATGATTTCAATTATAAATTAATTATTAGAAGGATAATTTAGCTTAATATTTTATTTGATGGATTTTTATCCTTATGCATAAATCCTATTTTATCATTTTACATGACTTGTTAATATTAAGTGGATTTTACTTAAGTGATTAATCATGTCTGATAAAACATTTACACATAATCTAATTATATTTTATTCAATGTTACATTAATGTTAATTTATTTATTTAGGTGATCACACTGCATTCAAAAACATAAATAATCAACCATGAAACTAACATAAATAAAATATAAGTGGAATGATCATGAGATTTTTATGGTGGTTAGTTTATCTAGAAGATGATAAACTAACCCTAGACCATAGGGGACAAAACCTTGAACTATAGCTTGGTTCGTGTTGAAATATTTCACCTTGGATCCTATGCATTGCCTCAATTGGTTTCACCTCATCCCCTTGACTCATACTGCCTCCACTTTCTTGGGAGATCCATCATTACATAAGATTTTAATCACACACAGGTGAGGGGATCTAATAGATTTGGATAAAGGGGGTTTCATAAAAGAAACCATGGGTACACAAACCCTTATATAATAAGGATGAGGGGATGACACCTAGATAATAAATAATAATTTAACCATAATAAATTAAATGAAACCAATCACACATAAGGTATGGTCTAATTTCATGATCATCCACACATCAAGCAATGAGCATACATTTTCAATATTATTATCAATTGCTTCAATTTTCTCTTTAATTAAGATAACATGACATGAATTAATCCAATTAATTCAATTTATCTTAATTCCATCTGACCATCCTTAACTCACCATCATCTATAATTAAAAAAATATATATTTCATTTAAAATTAATGTAGTACACAAGTGTACTTGGTGGAAACCTCATGTGTTCTTCAAAATTTTAATACGGAAATTAATTTAACATATAATTATTAATACCATGACACGGAATGTACTTCCAAACAAAAGACACATAAAAAACATAATCAATAGGTTTTAATTATACACTTAATTCTTATTTTCATGAAAATTTTAAAGCACTTCCAATAGTAGACAACACGATGTGTACTTGTCTTTTGTCCATGTTCATAGCACACACCTTGGGTCTAGAAGTGTTTCATGCCATGGATGTGTTTGAGGTACACAATGTGTATTGGGAATATATGGTGTGTATCCTTGGATTGTATGGAATGTATGTCCCCATGTTGTGTATCCAATACAAATATCACTAGGACACCCCGTGTTATCAGCCATGAGAAGACATGGACTGCACAACATATAACCTACTTACACGACGTGTAGTTCTGCATGTCATGTGCTAGTTTATTCAGATACACATACTAAATCGATCTATTCAGATTAGAACCTATTTTGTTATATCTGACCCAATAGATCAATACATGGATATGAAAACAAAAATACACAGCATGTACTTTGAGAGTATATGACATGTACTTTTTTTCTCTAGGAAAATCCTTTAGCACATCTAGATGGAAATATCTACATGATTCTTTATTTTTAATCATCAATCGGTTATTGTTTATGTTATCGAGAATAAAGAAAATATGATACAATGATGTTAGATTATTAAAATTAATCAATTAAAGTAAAATAAAATGTAAACACATGAAATAATTCAAAAAATAATAAATAATTATAAATTAAACATGTGACCGTTCAGATACAACTTGTATGTTCTGAGAATAATAGAAACACACTTTTATTAGTATGAACAACTTAGTTTTATTCTTAAATTAGGGTTAATTGTTGATTTACATGATCAAAACATCATTTACAATGAAAAAATAGATTTAATAGACTACATTAATACATATAAACCAGAGGGAGGGGATATTTACATGTATTTTAAAATTAATTTATGAGTAGATATAAAATTATCTTAACTTGTAATTTTGCTTTCAATGATGATTTGATGGAATAGAATTCGTCACAATGCCATTGCGATGAAGGACTCAAGTGGAGAATATTTATAGCACTAACCCACACATGCACCACAATCTCTGATCAACATCATAGAATCTCCAAGTGCTAGTATGGATGATCCTGATCGCTTGTGTTCTGTAAAGACCCGGAAATTTCCATGGAATATTTTTTCTTAAATACATGGGAATTTTACAAGTTCGAGAAAATTGACGGCGCATGATTCTGAGGCCCAGTGTGCCCGAAATCAATTTCTGAAGTTTTGTTCGGGTACGATCAGTAAATGTACGAGCAGATTTTTATAACTTTTGAACCGGTGCTCGGAATTGAAATCTGAGGGCACCATTGAACTCACAGTGCCGAAATTCTCTTAAGAAGACTTTCACTTCGACGTCAGTGAGTCGATAATGGAAGATAGTTTTTGGTTTTTCATGTAAAGTAATAAAATAAAGTGAGCATCACTTTATTTTTATTTGAGCCTCCATGTGGGTGTTTGGTGGTTAAAACCTCCTCATAGAAGTTGGAGGTGGGACCACCACATCTTAACCTCCCATGAGGGGTTAAGGTTGTGGGGCCCACCCGAACATAACCTCCTATGAGAGGTTACGACGTGGGGACCACACGGGACTTAACCCCCTATTGATGGAGGAGAGCAAAACCTCTCAAATCTCCCTCATTAATGAGGGAGAGCCTTTTCGCCTCTCCTAATTAATTCCTTGACAACCCCTTGAATTAACTAAGGGGAGCCTACCTAATTAATTAGTCGAATTTGAATATCGGGCCAACAAATTAATAGGATATTTCAATCTATTATTTCGTTGGAATATTCATTTTGGTGGCAGCTTTGAGAGAAGGATTATTGGGAGAAAGATCCCAATGAAGAACACCATCGCCCAATGAAGAACAAAGAACGAAGAACGTTGACCTTCTTTGACTTCTTTCTCGAAGATTCAACCATCGTGAGATGTCTTCGACGACCGAATTCCGCATTGTCGTCAACAATCCGGCACAGCTCGGGTTTGGAAGTGCTTGGCGGATGCGACGAATGACGATCTTCTTCGTCTACTTTCTGTGACTCCATCAACGAACGATGAACAATGATCAAAGGTAGGGGGTTTATTTTTGTGTAACCTTTCTTTTATTTTTTTTCTTCGGATTGGAAAGGAATCTATGCGTGGTTGTAAAACAATAGTTGTTCATCTTTCTTATTCTTTGATGAAGCAATTGATACCACCCTAAACGCGGAGGGTGCGGGCCAAACCAACATGGCCCGACTCCTCCGCCGATCTTGTTTATGGTGAAATTCGGCATGGCGATGAGGCGACAGAACGATGAAGGCGATGACGACAAAGGCCGCGCTACTCGCGGCCTCCGCGAACCGCGCCACCCCCGCGGCGCTTCGGTGCTCCCGGCTGAACACCGCCGGCCCGCGCTGTCCTGAGCCGCGCCGAACCGGCCTACCTGACCACCTCCCGGACATTGGCCTGCCTGGTCTAACGTCGTCGGCTCGCCTGCTGGCCTCCATGCGCGCCCCGCATGCCTTCCCGAACCGGCCGCCTGCCGGCCTTCACGCGCCCCCCGCGTGCATCCCCGAACCGGCCCCCATATCGACCTCCACGCGCACCCCTCGTGCCTCCCGAGCTGGCTCCCCTCACGGCCTCTCAGTCGAGTCGGCGTTCTGGCTCCCTCGCGGCCTCCCAACTAAGCTGACGTCCCGACTCCCTCGCGACCACCCGGCTGAGTCGGTGTCCTGGCCTCCTCACGGCCTCCCGACTGAGCCGGTGTCCCGACCCCATCGCTGTGCCCTGGACGAACCGGCCCCGTCCGCGCCCTCTAGGCCGAGTCGCGCCTGGCCGTGACCTTATAGTGCACTGGGCCAAACCGGCCCTGAGCCCGGGCCGGATCGCCCTCGCGGCCGGCTGGGCTGGGCCCAGCGGGCCGGGCCAAACCCAACGGGCCAACCCACCCAACGGGCCAGACCGGACCCATTAGGTCACCACGGGTCGACCCGAATTGGGTCGGACTAGACTAAGTTGGGTCGGGTCGGTCCGACTGGGTTGGACCGAACCTGGGCCCACTACCGACCCTTTGCTTTTTTTTGGCCATATCTTTGGCACCGAACGACCATTTGATGAACCGTTAGTGGCGCTGGTATTCTTGGAGCATGAAGATCCCTTTGACTTTACCCCAATAGAGTTTGGGGTAAAGTTGAGATGTGGTTAGGTTGGATCGTGCACAAATCCAACCGGGCCCCCGGGACTAAAAGGTTAATAACTCACAGACCGGGCATCCAATTGACGCGCTGTCTGTTGCGTTGAGACCTCTATGATGTGGCAGAACTTTGAGATATTTCTACATGGGACTTCGTGGAAATTAGAGAATCAACCTGTAGTTCGTGGAGCGGATCCTCCCGGTGACGAGCGAGCAGAGTGTAGAGACCTAGTAGCTGGCTGAGACCTGACGACTGCTGACTGTTTCAACTTGTAGTGACTCGACTGGCCCAATGGGGAGCGCCTTGGTGTCATGGAAGACCCACAGTGGGGAGCGCCTCTGTGTGACGCGGTAGACCCATGGTACTAGACAGGAGGAGTACCTCAGCAGGCTATGAGGGGGAGTGCCTCTGTGTGACGTGGTAGACCGCAGTGGGGAGCGCCTCTATGTGATGCAGTAGACCCACGGTACTCAATAGGAGGAGTACCTTAGTAGTCCAAGGTTAGTGGGAAGTGCCTCTATGTGACCTGATAGGTCCACTGTACTCGATAGAGGAGGAGTTCTTCAGTATCCGAGGTTTCGACAGTGTGACTGGGGATGTTACTTGATACTACCCCTAGAATAAAATCCTAGTTTGAGCTGAGTCAGTAACTTTGTGTTTTCCTCATGATTGAGATGAATTACTTAATAACTTAGGTATATGTATGGGCATATACCTAAGTAGGGTTATCTGTTGATTTCATTCTTTGTGGTTTATCCTTGTTTGTTTTGTGAGACATTGAGGGTCTCAGGGTCCCTACTGAGTATCGTTATACTCACCCCTACACAGACTATGACCATACCTCGTTGTGTTGGTTGTAGACGACTGACAGTGCTGACTGAGGCCAAGAATATTAGGACTGGACGGAACCTAGAGGTGGACCACACAATATGACGGTACACGGAGGAGATGGTTGGACGTGGAGAGCTTTGGAGGCTATCTGTACCTACCCTTCAGGTAGGTTTTCCCAGAGGACGATCCAATAACTATTTTACTTTTCTTCAGTTGTACTTGTACTTTCCTGTTGGTCTTGTATTCTGGCCCCTCTACTTTCAACACTCTTTTGTATACAGTTTTAATTAGTGTTTTTCTTCCAAATCATAGTCTGTTGTGTGTGATTACTCTTTATAAAGGCAATGCCTTCTCAGTTTTATGGAAATACATCTTTGGTACTAGTCATTAGCCCTTTTCCTATGGAAGACAGGCTTGGGGTAGTTACGACCTGGGCCCCGGGGGACGGGTCTTGAAAAATTGGTATTAAAGGATTCGGTTCTACCACAGAACTTAGGAATCTGACATTTCTTTTCTATGAAGCAATAGTAAGGGTACTGAGTGTAGTTTTCAGTTCATGGAGTCCAGTGTTAGTGTGGTGGCCGATGTATCCATACACCAGGACCCTGACTACTGATTTCCAACTCAGGGCATGAAAACACTGATTGCGTGTGTGTTTTCAAAAGTTTTCTTTAAGTAAACTCAACTAGGTCAGCTCAACAGTTATAATCTTTGACTGTGTCACATCTGTTTCTTTCAGGATGCCTCCCCACAGATGACCAATGAGAGTTCTGAGAGTTGTACATACAGATTTCCCACCGAGCGATGAGGCCTCGGTGTAGAGCCCTCTTCCAGTGGAGTCACCAGTGGTACCACTTCCCATTTGGACACTGATGCCACCAGCCCCAGCAGTAGACGATGAATGCCACTTGAGTGAATTGCATGAGTTCCAGTGCCAGAGGCCACCCAAGTTCAGGGGAGAGACGGACCCGCAGACAGCTGAGGATTGGCTGAAGGCTATGATGATAGTTTTCCGACTGGTAGGGACACCGACTGACTTCATGGTGATTCTTGTTGCCAACCTTCTACAGGCAGTAGCGGGAAGATGGTGGAGCTTGATGCTCCAGGTGCATGACGAGGTGACACTACTCTTGGAAGACTTTGAGAGTCTGTTTCGGGCAGAGTTCATCCTAGCCACCCTACGTGCAGTGCGAATATAGGAGATACTCCACCTACAACAGGGTAGCATGACGGTAGCTCAGTACTCAGCGAGGTTCACTGACATCTCGCGCTACTCCACAGATATGGTATAGGACCCATTCTTCAGGGCCCAGACCTTCGAGCAGGGGCTCAGGAGAGAGATCAGGGCTTCAATGATCTCCCTCAACATCCCGACATAGGCAGGGGTGTTGGAGAGAGCCCTCTTAGTGGAGAGTTTTCTTGCTGATCATCCTCCATCAGCGATACCCACCACTAGTCGAGATGAAATGGAGTCTTCTACAGCTGAAATTAGACAGATGAAGCAGATATCAAAGAGGACCAGACCCATAGGTGGACGACCGCATGACTCAGGATCAGTTGTGTGGGGAACTCGGGGCAGTGAAATACATGCCAGGAGAAGACAGTGTTACTCATGCGACAGGCAGGGTCACATGGCTCGTGACTGTCCGACCCACTGTTCGAATGATCAGCAAACAATTGAGGGACCTCCCAGGTAGAGGCATAGGTTCGATCGAGGTAGTCTGCAGGGAGAAGGCAGACATGGCAGAGGAGTTGGTCGTTCAGCTGGCGGTGGATGATGTTTCAAGGTGTTACCACCACCACCACCACCAGGAGGTCCACCCCGACCGCAAAGAGCAGGTGGACAGGGGAGAGCTCAGATCCTGGCAATTGAGTCCTATGATCACGACACTACAGAGATGATTTGAGGTATGATCTGTGTCTACTCCACCATAGCTGCATTTCTTATAGAGGCAGGTTCCAGTCACTCTTTCATTGCCACTTCCCTCATTCGGAGCTCGGAGATTCCGACGGAGCCATTGGCTTGATCCTTATGGCTAGAGACTTCTACAGGAGCAGAATCGACGATTACTCACTGGTTCTGGCAGTGTGAGATTACTCTAAGAGGAGAGAGCTTCGACTGAGATCTCCTCGTAGTGGAATCGAGGCCTTATGATGTCATCTTGGGTATGGACTGGTTATCCACAGTCCATGCTCAGATCGACTATATTAGGCGCAAAGTACGGTGTGTCCACATGGATGAGACCAGGTTTACCTTGACTGGTGAGAAGGGAGCCTTTGCAGCGTAGGATGGACTTACTCAGAGGAGGGTGCAATCAATCACTCATCAGTTGGCTTGCCTTACCCTCGGAGCAGTTGATGTGGAGAGTCCGACTTATCCTGTAGTGGTGGACCAGTACGCGGATGTTTTCCCTAATTATGTCCCAGGTCAACCTCCTCGCAGAGAGGTGGACTTCTACATTGACCTGTACCCCAGGATGACACCGATATCTACACCATAATATTGGATGTCTCCCACTGAGCTTTGTGAGCTGCGGGTACAATTAGAGGACTTACATGGGAAGGGATTCATCCGGCCCAGTGTTTCTCCATGGGTAGCCCCGATTCTATTCACTAAGAAGGTGGATGGGATCTTGAGGCTTTGTGTCGACTACCATCGCCTAAACCAGGTGACTGTGAAGAACAAGTACCCACTCCCAAGGATTGAAGACCTCTTTGATCAGTTAAAGGGAGCATGGTGGTTCTCGAAGATAGACCTCAGATTAGGATATCACTAGCTGATAGTTCGAGACGAGGATGTGTAGAAGACGGATTTCAGATGTCGGTATGACCACTAAGAATTTTTGGTTATGTCTTTCGGCATAACCAATTCTCTAGTAGTGTTCATGGGACTAATGAACAAGATCTTCCAGCCATACCTCAATTGCTTTGTCATAGTCTTCATCGACGACATTCTGATCTACTCGACTACTGAGGTGGAGCATGCCTACGATTTGCGGGTAGTATTGGACACACTCCGAGAGCACCGAATTTATGGTAAGATCTTGAAGTGCCAGTTTTGGATCCAATAGGTTCACTTTTTGGGAAATGTCATCTCGGAGGCTAGAGTTGCAGTGGATCTAGCAAAGATTGAGGTGTTACTTGCTTGGGAGCCACCCAGGAATGTGTCAGAGGTACGGAGCTTCCTAGGTTTGGCTGTTTACTACCGGAGGTTCGTTCCAGACTTCTCCAGAGTTGCAGCACCACTATCAGCCTTAACTAAGAAGGGTAAACCCTTCATGTGGTGGGAGAGATTCCAACGGAGCTTTCAGGAGTAGAGGCTGAGGATGACTAGTGCCCCCATATTGAGGCTTCCATAGGAGGGCGTAGGGTACGTAGTCTACTGTGACACATCAGGGACCAGACTCGGGTGTGTCCTAATGCAGGAGTGAGCAGTGATTGAATATGGTTCTTGGAAGCTAAGACAACATGAGCAGAACTACGCTACCCATGACCTGGAGTTAGCAGCAGTGGTCTTCGCCTTGAAGATGTGGTGACACAACCTGATGGGCGGGCATTTTACTGTATACTCTGATCACAAGAGTCTCAGGTATATCTTCTCCCAGAAGGACTTGAACCTGAGACATCAGCGATGTCTTGAGTTCCTCCAGGACTATGAATTAGAGATAGTCTATACTCCTAGGAAGGGGAACGTTGTAGAAGATGCACTCAGTAGGAGATCTGGTATACAACTGCTAGGAGAGGTGACAGAGCAGCTGGCTGCCTTACAGATATCCTTTGTGGATAGAAACGAAGCAGCCTTTCTTTAATCTCTTACAGTTACTCCCCCACTTCTTCAGTGAGTCTGGGAGGCACAACATGAGGATGCTAACTACGAGACACAACGTGCTCATATATCCACAGGGCAGACATCTGATGTATTTTTTGAATGTGGGGAGCACGTCATCCTTTTCAGAGGACGCATTATGGTACCAGTGTCACTTCAAGAGGAAGTGTTGAGGGAGTTCCACATATCCCCTCTAGAGGTACATCCAAGAGTGGTGAATATGTACTAGGATCTTCGACGATAGCACTGGTGGCCAGGTATGAAGAAGGCAGTAGCAGAGTTTGTCTCTCGATGCCTCACTTGTCAGCAAGTGAAGGCAGAGCACCAGGTACCAGCAGGATTGGTTCATCCTTTAGAGGTCCCAGAGTGGAAGTGGGATGAGATATCCATGGACTTCGTGACAATACTTCCACGTACATCTAGGGGTCACGACTCAATTTGGGTGATCGTCGACCGACTCACCAAGTCGGCCCACTTCCTACTGATCAGAGAGTAGGGTTCAGTAGAGATCTAGGGACGCCTCTATGTGCAGGAGATTGTGCAACTACATGGAGTACCTTCTTCTATTGTCTCTGATCGTGACACACAGTTTACTTCCTGGCTATGTAAGGGGTTGCAGGAGGCTTTCGAGATGAAACTTAATCTAAGCACCACCTTCCATCCTCAAACGGATGGTCAGACTGAGTGAACCATTCAGACCCTCAAGGACATGTTGTTTGCTTGTGTCCTCAACTTCAGTCGAAGCTGGGAGAATCACTTACCTTTGGTGGAGTTTTCATACAACAATGACTATCACTCCACCATAGGGATGACACCTTTTGAGGCGTTATACGGGTGACCTTGCAGATCACACTTGTGCTGGACTGACCCTGGGGAGTCAGCACTAGTGGGACCATAGATGGTACGAGCTACCACAGAGAAGGTGCAGATCATCTAGGAGCAGATGAAGACTGCATAGAGCAGACATAAGTCGTATGCTGACAGGATATGGAGACCTATGGAGTTCGAGGATGGAGACCACGTCTTCCTACAGGTCTCACCTCGACGAGGTCTATAGAGATTTGGCCTAGGCAGCAAGTTATCTCTGAGATTCATCGGACCTTTCTAGGTCCTCAGCAAAGTTGGTGAGGTGGATTACCGCTTAGATCTTCCACCTCAGTTGCACCGGGTGCACGACGTCTTCCATGTATCCTAGCTGAGGAGATACGTGCATGACCCTTCTCAAATCATCGACCATGGAGAGTTGGATGTAGATGATGGGACAACTTTCACGGAGGTTCTAGTGGAGATTGAGGATTGACAGGAGCAGGTCCTACATGGATGTTCGATACCTCTGGTGCGCATTCGTTGTCACCACGAGAACCTTTAAGAGAGAACATGGGAGCGAAAGGCTCAGATGCGTGCTCAGTAGCCCCACTTGTTCTCTTAGTTCGAGTTATAGCTTACGGGGATGTAAAGACCTAAGGTGTGAAGAATTTAAAGACCCAAAAATTTCTGTGGAATTTTTTTTCTTAAATACATGGGAATTTTATGAGTCCGCGAAAATTGACGGCACATGATTCTGAGGCCCGGTGTTCCCAAAATCAATTTCTGAAGTTTTTTTCGGGTATGTTCAGTAAACATACGAGTGGGTTTTTATAACTTTTGAACTGGTGATCAGAATTGAAATCTGAGGGAACTTTTGAACTCATAGTTCCGATATTCGCTTAAGAAGACTTTCACTTTGATGGCAGTGAGTCGAGGATGGAAGATAGTTTTTGGGTTGTAGTGTAAGGAAATAAAATAAAGTGAGCATCACTTTATTTTTATTTGATCTTCCATGTGGATGTTTGGTGGTTAAAACCTCCTCATAGAAGTTGGAGGTGATACCACCACACATTAACCTCTCATGAGGGGTTAAGGTGGTGGGTCCCACCTGAACATAACCTCCCATGAGAGGTTACAACGTGGGGACCACACGGGGCTTAACCCCCCTATTGATGGAGGAGAGTAAAACCAATCAACTCTCCCTCATTAATGAGGAAGAGCCTCTTCACCTCCCCTAATTAATTCCTTGCCAACCCCTTGAATTAACTAAGGGGAACCTACCTAATTAATTAGTCCAATTTGAATATCGTGCCAACAAATTAATAGGATATTTAAATCTATTATTTCGTTGGCATATTCATTTTTTTGGAAGCTTTTAGAGGAGGATTATTGGGAGAAAGCTTCCAACGAAGAACCCCGTCTCCCAACGAAGAATGAAGAATGAAGAATGTTGACCTTCTTTGACTTCTTTCTCGAAGCTTCAACTGTCATGATACGTCTTCTATGATCGAATTCCACATTGTTGTCAACGAGACGATGTAGTTCAGGTTTGGAATTACATGGTGGATGCGACGAACGACTATTTTCTTCGTCTACTTTCCGCAAATCCATCAACGAATGATGAACGGAGATCAAAGGTAGAGGGTTTATTTTTGTGTAACCTTCCTTTTCTTTTTTTCTTCGGATTGGAAAGGAATTGATGCGTGGTTATAAAAAAATATTTGTTCATCTTTCTTATTATTTGATGAACCAATTGATACCACCCTAAACGTGGAGGGTGCAGGCAAAACCAACATGGCTCGACCCCTCCGCCGATCTTGTTTATGATGAACTTCGGCATGGCGATGAGGCGACGGAACGACGAAGGCGGCGACGAAAAAGGCCGCGCTACCCGCGGCCTCCGTGAACCACGCTACCCCCGAGGCACTCTGGTGCTCCCAGCCAAACACCACTAGCCCACGCCAGCCGGAGCCACGCCGAACCGGCCTTCTCGGCTGCCTCCTGGCCGTCGGCCCACTTGGTCGCGCCCTGCTCGGCCAAATGCCGCCGGCCCACCTTCCGGCCTCCGCGTGCACCCCGCGAGCCTCCCTGAACCGGCCACCAATCAGCCTCCACACGCCTACCTATACTGGACCACCTACCGGCCTCCGTGCGCGCCTCCCTGAGCCAGCCCCCCTCACGGCCTCCCGACCGAGCTGGCGTCCCATCTCCCTTGCGGCCTCCCGATCGAGCCGACATCCTAGTTCCCTCACGGCCACCCGACCGAGTTGGTGTCCCAGCCTCCTCACAGCCTCCCGGCCGAGCCAGTGTCTCATCCCCCTCGCGGTTCCCTGGCCGAACCGGCCCCGACCGTACCCTCCAAGCTGAGTCGCACCGGGCCGCGCCCTCGTGGTGCACCGGGCCGAACTGGCCCTGAGCCTGGGCCGGACCGCCCTCACGGACCACTAGGCTAGGCCAAGCCCAACGGGCCGACCCACCCAACGGGCCAGGCCAGACCCCTCAGGTCAGCATGGGTCGACCCGAACCGGGTCGGCCCAGACTAATTCAGGTTGGGTTGGTCCAACTGGGTCGGACCGAACCTGGGCCCACTTCTAACCCTTTGATTTCTTTTGGCCATATCTTTGGCACTGGATGACCATTTGATGAACTATCAGTGGCGCTGGTATTATTGGAGCACGACAGTCCCTTTGAGTTTACCCCATTGGAGTTCAGGGTAAAGTTGGGATGCAGTCAGGTTGGATCGTGCACGAATCCAATCGGGCCCCCAGGACTAAAAGGTTAATAACTCACAGATCGGGCATCCGATTGACGTGACATCTGTTGCATTGACACCTCTATGACATGATAGACCTTTGAGATACTTATAGGTGGGAGTTCATGGAAATTAGAGCATAGACCTGTAGTTTGTGGAGAGGATCCACCCAGAGACGAGCGAGCAAAGTGCAGAGACCTAGTAGCTGGCTGAAACCTGAAGACTGCTGACCGTTTTGACTTGGAGTGACTCGACTGGCCCAGTGGGGAGCGCCTTGGTTTCACAGTAGACCCATAGTGGGGAGAGCCTCTGTGTGACGTGACAGACCCATGGTACTCGACAGGAGGAGTACCTCAACAGGCTATGAGGGGGAGCGTCTCTCTATGATGTGGCAGACCCATAGTGGGGAGCACCTCTATGTGATGAAACAAACCCACGATACTTGACAGAAGTACCTCAGCAGTCCAAGGTTAGTGGGAAGTGCCTCTGTGTGACGTGGCAGGCCCACTGTACTCGATAGAGGAGGAGTTCTTCAGTAGACGAGGTTTTGACAGTGTGACTGGGGATGTTACTTGATACTACCCCTAGAATAAAATCCTGGTTTGATCTGAGTCAGTAACTTTGTGTTTTCCTCATTATTGAGATGAATTACTTAATAACTTAGGTATATGTATGGGCATATACGAAAGTAGGGTTATCTGTTGATTTCATTCTTTGTGGTTTATCCTTGTTTGTTTTGTGAGACCTTGAGGGTCTCGGGGTCCCTACCAAGTATCATTATACTCACCCTTGGATGGGATATTCCCACACCTCGTTGTATTGGTTGCAGAAGAAAAACAATGCTGACTGATTCCGAGAGTAGCAGGACTGGATGGTACCTAGAGGTGGACCACACGACGTGACAGTACACGGAGGAGATGGTCGGACGTGGAGCGCTTTGGAGCCTATCTGTACCTACCCTTCAAGTAGGTTTTCCCAGAGGACGATCCAACAACTTTTTTACTTTTCTTCAGTTGTACTTTTACTTTCCTATTGGGCTTTTATTATGGCCCCTCTACTTTCAGCACTATTTCATATATAGTTTTACTTAGTATTTTGCTTCTAGCTCATACTCTATTGTGTGTGATTACTCTTTATAAAGGCAATGACTTCCCAATTTTAGGGAAATACGCCTTTGGTTCTAGTCTCCAACCCCTAGCCTATGGAAGGTGGGCTTAGGGTAGTTACAACACAGGCCCTGGGGGACGGGTCGTGACATGTTGTTCATGGTTGATAACAACTATATTCTTCATGAAGATGAAGAACCCTCAGTGTTATCTCAAAGTATTGAGAGAGGATGAAGAGAGAGAACACTCTAGGTATTGAGAAAATCTCTCCTTATCCACTATGCACACAAAAAGTGAATTAGGAATGTGATATAATTACATATTTATTATATCTGGTTTAGGGTTATAAATCACGCACAAGCCTCCAACCATCTTTAATATTATTAAATAAATCCATTTACAATAATAATAATAATAATAATAATAATAATAATAATAATTTATTGACATGTACAACACATAAAGAATATAAATAAATACCATTTATACTATTCATACCATTAAACTCAGTTCGTTTTTCTTCATCAACATTTACCGATCTTATAATAATGGCTATTTAATTAAATAAATGTCACTGCATTATTCTACGATAAATATAATAAATATTATGTTTTAAAAACTTGAAAATTAATATTTATTATCATTATTTAACTCACTTTATTATTTTGAATAACTTGGGATTAAATTATGGAGATCAACCAAACCCAAAAAAATATTATTTATTCCAACTTGATAAATTAAATAATAAAATTTAAATGAGATTATGGATACACTTAGTGTGTAACCCTCTAGGTCTCTTTCTCACTAGAATTAGGTACAAATCACCTAAGTACAAGGTTAAAATCTAGCAACACTACAAAACTTCCATAGAGAAATAATTTGATGCCATAATGATATCCAAACTTCTATGAATGTTTACCTTGTAATATAATCCTTTTATCACAATATCTCAAATCAAGTAGGTTTCATGTCAGTGCCATCAACCTATATTCTTGATTTCTATTTATTTGGATTTCTAGAAATTAACTCACTTATAGAAAACTATGACCATGGATTTATTCATGAGGTTCTATTCCCATAAAAGGTCTTAGGATATTAACTTTTGTTAAGAGACAAAAGGTATAAATCCTTTCTCTAATTATCCATTAATTCTATATCATTTGTGATGAACCCAATGCATCCTACTTTTCCAAAAACATATATCGTTATATTTTTCATCAATACATCAAATTATGTGAGTCATGATATCTATTAATGATAATATTAAAGTCTAAGATTCAATATAAATATTCAAAAATAGTAATATCCAATAACACATGAAAATATGGATTTCCTATTAATGCTCCTACTCTCATAACCTCCTATACTGGAGATTACCAAGGGTGAACACAATTAGAAGGTGTATCAATATATTATAAGACTTATACCCCTAATAGAATATATTGTATGTGTCCTATCAAAAAATATCATCTGACCATAGAATAAGGTTTAAGAATAATGTCGTGGCACCTATAGGTTGTCATCATAGTGGGGAAATGCTATGACCTTTCAGTGCAACATATATTCTAAGGACGTTATCACATATAAATATTATACAAAATAATAATCAATGTGTGATAAGAAAACTTATTTAATTAATAAAAACATTTAATTAAGTACTAAAAATTTTTGTTCTAGGATAACAAATACAACATATACTCCATTATCTACTCATGATACTACTCCTAATTCCATCACTGCTCTTCCTGTTGTCATCACTTCTCTTTATACTCTCTGGTTAATCTCTATATAACCTCAAACTGAGCTTGCAGCCTCACCTCATACTATGCAATAGTAAATGACAATGATGAAATCACTACTTGTTTTGAGCCATATGATTCCATTAGTTTTGTTCCATAATAACTTTTCAAGGTTGATCACGAACCTATACCGACCACCTGACCTTTATGAAGACTACTCACCATCAAACTCATCCAATATGCCTCATTAAAATGTATCTTGCATGAGGAATCATCCTCACCATCTGTATTGGTCTGATTCTCATGCATTCAAAAAAAATCTATCTCATATATCTTCTACAACCATATAAATTAAAATTAAAAAGATTAAAAATATATATATTATGTTAATTTAAAAAAATAAAAAATACTAACCACAATTTGTCACAGTCTTTCATCGATAATCTGTCTAGTAATACTATCAGTATACATCCTCTTGTACACATCAAACTTTGTAATGGCTGGATCAACTGCATACCGCATAAATTAATTATATAAATTTAGTATTAAAAATACACACACACATATATATAATTATTAAATAATATTACTTACCAAATGTCAATGATGTATACTAAAATTATGACTAAAATCTCTATGTGTGATATCCTGTCTCCCCCGATTCTATTGATCAGAATTTGATCTCCTTTGGAAAGTCTCTACTATCCAGTACATGCACAATCCCTTTGAAGCCCGAGCGAAGACATAATAAAGTTTATGAGGTGTACAATAATTTTCAAATAGAGTAAAAAATTCTCTCTACATAGATCTCCTTCAAAGGCTATGTAAAAATTGACAGAAATGATCACACATGAAAGCCTCACATGCCTCTCAAATAGAGGGTCTCATGCTCTCATCAAAAAGAGACCATAAACCCATATTTTTTTTAATAATATAGTAAACTATAAATTATATAAATTTATAATAAAAAACATTGTTTATTTATATATACCAACCAATGCTCAAACATACGATGATATAACTTGGTAGGAACCTGATCTCATGAAACCCATGGAGAAGAAAAATAGTTCCTCAAAATAACATCAACCTAACTAACAAATAGATGGGAAAAAACCATGAAAATAAGGATAAATAGAAAAATAATTAATAAATAAAATAAATTCAATTAAAAGTAAATAAAATTAATATTTAAACTTATTTCCTCTAATGAGGATCAAAGTTAATATATGAATGTTACATTGGAATAAGATCCAAAACCATCAATCATGTAAGGCCCAAACCCCTCCAAGTAGCTAATGTCTAGTCAACACCCCCAAATAATTAATCAAGAATATCATCAAAAGGTAACAAATCCCCAGTAAAGTTATGAATTATTTCATCATAATTGTTTCTGTCCATCTGAAACATATAATTAATTTTATAAATAGACACTACAGTCTAGTTGTAATATAAAAATACATCAATTGTTTAACAAGAATAAATCTAAAATTTCATTAATGTACCTATTTATACCTTGACTTCCCACATATTGGATAATTATATAACATATCACATTCACTATAATATAATATGCATCCATTTTAACATGTACAAATATTTTGATAACAAAGACCCAAATTATGAACCAATTTTTTTGTTTTTATAGAAATTTACATGCAATTTATTCCCTTATTGAAACAATGATTTAACTTAAGAAAATATTTGTAATGCCCTGACCCCAGTAGCCCAAATTTAGTGCATTAATTTATTACATTGACATGATTACAAGGAATCAAATTATAAAGGACCTGATAGTTTAGTAGTTTTAGAAAACTAGATACATATTTGAAACATACATTACAATAGAATTATAAAATATAACAAAAAGATTACTTTAAGTACACAATTATTATACTATCTTATCCTTTCATGTCAATCATAATATACATCTTGGAATCCTAGGAAAAATAAATCATATTAAAGGGGTGATCTCAAATGCTCGGTAAGGGTAAGTTTACATCGAAAGCTATGAGTAAATATGGAATAAATAATATAGTAAGGTAAATAACTAAAACACATTCCATTTAATTAATCACATGATCTCGGAATCTTAACCATGTATAATTTACTAGTATAATAATCACATGGAAATCAATAACTAATCTCACAATAATGGAATGCATAATGCTAGACATATAAAACATACCATTAAGGCCTCGACCAAGACATCTAAAAAAATGGGTAAGGCCTAAGCCAAATCCCTATCTGGTTTGTATCATGAGACCTATCGATGCATCGAGTGACTATAGTGGGTCCCACCAAAAACTTACTAAATCCAATGCATTCCTATTATGAAAGGGGTGAAACATAATCAACATAAGCATTCATATTAAAAACTAGCATATGAAATGTGAATACTTTAACCATAAACTATGAATGATATCAAAATAGAACATCCACAGTCAAACTGAATCATAAATCATTCAATTAAATATGGTAAATTATATCATAAGAGATCAAACTCAATAAGGTATAATATTCAACAAAGGATGTTGACATAGATGGAAATACTATAATAAAATCATAGAAAAATTATTGAGGAAAAACTCTTGTTAAACCCATATGAAAAAATTTATATAAAAATACCATTTTCTTTTAAAAATAATCATTTTCAACACCAAATATCTCAAAATAAGGTAATATGGTTTTACATTTAATAAAATATGAATTATTTTAAAGGAATATAGAAATTAACTAATAGTCATGGTGGTAAGAAAGCCAATGTCGCAATGTACATTAAGAATAGAACATTTATTTTTTCGATTTCAAAAAAATTTCGTAAAAATATTCATTTTGAAAACCTTTTAATGAAATTAAAAATAGACATAAAATTAATTTTATAATTTTATTATATCCATATAAATAAATTTCTAAAATAATATAAATAATATTGACACGGAGAAAAATTTGATAATTAAATATTAAAACATTCAAGGTGTCCCATACCGATTTGAACATTTAAATAATAATACCCATGAAAGAATAAATTAATGACATGAAAATTCAAATTATATTTATATACACCTCATAAAATAAGGTGAGTGTATAACATCAAACAATGCCTCAATTAAAGGAGATTGAGATGAAGTCCCATACCTTACACTTACTTTTGGGTGAACATTATTTAAACTCTTGTATAATGTTTTTAAGAATATTATTAACTTATAAAATAACCATAATCATCTTTTTAATATCATATATTAACTTATTATACTATATTATTATCCATTTGTTAACAATATTTCATTATATTCACTATTTTGGGTGTTAATTGTCTAGTTTTTCGAGTATGTTTTGACTTGTTATTTTTGTTCTTATTATTTTGATCACGATTCTATCATCTAAAAAATTTAAACCATTATGTAATTATCATATATATTCAGTATATATGTATTTATAACAATCCATAAAATTTGGATATAGGAAATGAAATACACCGTTCATGGAGACGATAGGTCGTACACACGCATGAACACTACTTACATTTCTTTGTCATATTAAAAGTATGAAAAGTAAATGATATTGTCACGAAACACCTTCACCAAGATGAGGGAAGGGAAAAAAGATTACCAAACCCTTCTTTCCTCAAGTTGAAGAATAGATAATGACCCTTGAGACCCACCTTCAATAGGCCCCAGAGTGGCGACTAGCACCCAGGGTATAATATCACACATAATATGGAAGACATTACCCTTTTTATTTAGTAGGATCAAGATATAAGATAGTAAATCCCAAACAACACCAATCTGGAAGTAAAAGTAAATCCAACACAATCCATTCCCATATGAATGTTCCAATAATAAAGTGCTACAAGTATAAGAAAAATCCAAAGGGAAGTACCAAAAGAAAAGAAAAAAAAACAACGTCAACAGTCCCGATGTTCGAACTAGTAGGGTCCGACACGGTCTTAGAAATCCTCCTGGAAACCTGAAATAAATTTTATATATGTAGGGTGATCATACAGGTATACTCATTAGGGAAAACTAAAAGCTCTCGTGCACAAGTGGGGAGGCATTCTAATGCCCTATGAGAAAAGGAGATAACCAAAGCACCTAGTAAGGAAACTATCCACCCAAACCTCACCAAGGAATACTCTCTAAATAACACAAGTTAAGTAAGGTAATAGTAATAACACATCGATGTTTGGGTACCCCACACCACTTTCCCACTGGTTATTGAAGACATCCTACATGTCAGAACTCCCCCGCCATTCTCACTGTAGTCCCACTTCCACACCCCGCCTGTACACACCTGGGCCACCACAATCACACATCCCGAATGCACACACCTGGGCCACAATGACCACACATAACCATGCCCATATACACCTCTACTATAATAACTACCACTATGCCCGAAGACACCTGGGCCTCATCCCAAAGACACTTGGGAAACAACCTTCCCACACAAACCTGGGAAAACCACCAAAACTACCATACTCGAAGAATATTGGGATATAATGGACCTGAAGCTGTCACATCCTACCTAAAGAGTCTTGGCCTACTTGATAAAGGGAGAAGAAAAGGATCTAATAACCAGCCACTCATAGGAGTTTTGGAAAAAACACCCTCCCCCATGAAATGGGGGTGTTCGACACGAAGTGATCAACTTGGATGAGATGCGAATAAGAAACATAAGAACTAAATTATACATATAGATAAACAAGCACTCATCCCAACCTAGGGGTTCCAAAACCATCCCATATACAAACACCCTCATTACTATTCATTCATAAGAAGCACAATAGCCACAACTAAGTCACAACTCAATCCTATAAAAAAATTCCCCATAGAACCCATTCTTGTTTTCATATTCAAGTGATTCCATTTAAATAATTCTTCACTACTAGGAAACTAATAGACATAGCCATAAGCTAAAGAAGGAAAAACACAGCCAAGCACCAAATTCAGCATTCACACCCAATTCTCTTGAAAATTCACAATAAAAAAAGGGATATGTGAGATCCCTAGAAGTACTGGAACCAAACTAAGCCCCAACATATAGCCCCACACAGCCTCAAATCCACAAACTAACAACTGAACCACAACAGGGGGTCCCATCCCCTTCCACGTCACCCACAAGCGTCAATAAGAACAATCGCACATATCACCAGAACAAAGAAAGGATGTTTTTTTGTAGATTTAACCACACCATTCATTAAGTTCCTTTGTTATGTTTAGTTAACCGGGGTGATAACAAAAGGATTATTGTTAATTGGGAATCCATTTAATCAAACGAGTTTATATGATTAACCATTTTCCATGTTATAGTCATTAAATCATAGGATTAACTAGAAAAATAGAGGATCATTAGTGCACAAGTATAGACTACAAATGAACATGATTTTCAGTGTACATAAGCCCATACAATCCACAACATATAAGGAAGGATAAAAGAGTACAAAAACATCATCAAACACACCCATTCATTTTTTTAAAGTCCGTTTATTATCTTTGTTAAGGTTTAGTTTCATACATCCATGAAGGAAACATTATCATACTCACCCCGCATGATACAGAGTAAAGAGAGACGAAGGAATAACCCTACTTATATGATCAATGATTTAAGTTTTTCTATATGTGCCAAGAATTGGGGATGCGTGACTTGTAGGGGAGGAACTTCAGGGACTCCAAGAGTGAGTAGGAAAGGATACAACACAGGCGCACCACTAGCCTTAGGAAGGGGGACTCCAAATGCACCAAGGAAAGAAAAAGAGATTAGAAAAGAAGAAGAAATAATTCCCATGCGATTAAAAGGTGAGATACTAGAGTTACAGGATATGAATTTTGAACAGATTTAAAGGCAGATCATGGTTTCACCACATGGTTGGATGGTTACACATGATGGAATTAATTGTTATTTAATAATTCTCATCAGAGAGGTGGCCATAATGATTGTGAGTTAAAGGGATTCCTTTAAACAAAGGAAAACGCGTAACAGGGGCGGAATTGGAAAGTACAAGAAAAGGGCATGGCACTGAGGAAAAATCCACACGTTTTGGTAAGTCAAGGGTCTCCCGGCTCTTGGGGTATTTTAGATATCATTTATAGGCTTTTAATGTCTTTTAAATGGGTATTAAAACACTCTTACGCCAAAAGATACGTTGCGGGAGTGGAATTGGAAAAGGAAACAAGGGTGGGACACCATTTTGTGAGACACTGTAAGCAGTGGCACGGTCACGGTGCCACTGTAAGCGGTGCCACAATTTTGGTTTATGACCATGATGGTGCGTCCATTACAGTGCCACCATAATGGTTCCACTATTTTGGTGTGTGACCGTGATGGTGCGACCGCTACAGTGCCACCGTCATGGTGCCACCATAAGCGGTGCCACAGTTTCGGTGTGTGACCATGATCGGTGCCACTATTTCAGTGGAACCGTTTGATGGAACTGAGTTTTTGGAAAACTCTTTAATGAGTCACTACCTGAGCCATTACATCAGATACCTCTCAAACTATTCTCGCCCTTGAGAATCAAAACTAGACCTGAAGAAAAGAGAGGGGTCCGAACAGCCACCTCGAAAGATACCTCTCAAGATAAAACCTCCTCGACATCTAGGAATAACTCTCCCCCAAGTAACTACACAACATGTAAAGGTCATACCATCCAGACATATAGATTAGGGAATCCCTTCCTCATGTCAAGATACTATCCACTTTTGGTGGAACTGACTTTCCCATATGGGTTTAACCGCATCCAATTTAATGCGTCTTGATTAGGGATCAGGTTCTCCCCTACGCACAGTCAATACTCTTTACACACATCTATAGAACAAGGGAAACAATCCATCTCATTGTTAACAAGGTCAAACACTACATCTCAAACAAGTACAAAAAAATAGAAGAGAACAAAACTCAAAACATCTCTGGGTACTGATCACGCATCTGTGCCTCCCATTCCTAGGTAATCTCCTCGAAACCCCCATGCCTCCACAACACAAGAACCAAGGGAATAGTTCATCCATGAAGCACCTTCTCCTCATGATCCTCGATCCTCACTGGCCTCTCTGCGAACATCGCATCTTCCTTGATATCCATCTTTCCCCAGTTGAGGATGTGTGAATCATCATGTAGATACCAACGAAGCTGAGACATATGGAAGATGTTGTTCACCCTCAGTAGTGGAAGTGGTAGCGCCAGCTAATAAGACACTTTGCCAACCTGCGATAACACCTCGAAGGGTCCGATGAACCTGGGAGAAATCTTACCCCCCCTGCCGAACCTCCATTGCCCACGCCAAGGGGAGACCTTCTATAACATCTAGTACCCAACATTGAACTCTAGGGGTCTCCTCCTATGGTCAGCATATGACTTCCTATGGTCCTGAGCCGCCTTCATCCTCTCCCATATAAGCTGAACCTTCTCCATCGTGCTTTGCACTACTTCCGATACAAGAGCACCTGCTTCCCCGACCTCTGTCCAGCACATAGGTGAGCGACACAGACTCCCATACAAGGCTTAGAATGGAGCTATTCCAATGGTATAGTGATAGCTATTGTTGTAGGAAAAATATACCAGAGGAAAGTTTCATACCCACGATCCCCCAAAGTCCAAAACACATGCCCGTAGAATATCCTCCAATGTATGGATGGTGCACTCTGTCTTCTCATCTGTTTGGGGGTGGAAAGCAGTGCTGAGGCATAGCTGGGTTCCAGAAGCATGTTGCAAACCTTTCCAGACCCGTGAGGTAAACCAGATATCCCGATTGAATAATATGGACCACAGAACTCCATGCCACCACACCACTTCGTCCACATATTTCTATGCTAGGGCATCCACCACACTCGACTCCTTGATTTCCAGGAAGTGAGCTAATTTCGTCAGCCAGTCTAATACTACCCAGATAGCATCACAACCCCCTTGAACTTTGGGTAGTACCATGATTAAATCCATCGAGATGTCATCCCACTTACACTCAGGGATATCTAAAGGTTGTAACATACCTCCTGGGGCGTGGTGTTTAGCCTTCACTTGCTGACACATGAGACACTTTTCCACAAACTCTAACACTGCCTGATTCACCTTGGGCCACCAAAAATAACCTCTCAAGCCTTGGTACATCTTGGAAACTCCTAGGTGTACTGCCAGGGGTGATTTTTGGAACTCACCAAGAACTCTCTCATGCATTCCCATGGGGACGAACAACTTTCCATGAAATATCATCTGATTCTACCCGTCTTCCGACCATCGTCCTAGAGCATAACTCTGGTTAACATGATCTCACATCACTTCAGCCTCTAAGTCCCCCCACTGAGACTCCTCCACCTACTACTACAATGAGGATTGCACTATCATCTAGAATAGACAACCTCTTCCATCCTCCACCCTTGCATCTAGGTGTAGGGAATCAAACTCCTCCATCGCTCTCCAAACATCTACCGAATCTCGAATCGCATCCTTCTGTGACTTCCTACTCAAGGAATCAGCCACCACATTCCCCTTACCTTCAGTGTAAGAGATTTTGAAGTTGCAGTCCTGAATAAAATCCATACAACTCCACTATTGCAAGTTCAGGTCCTGTTGGGAGAAGATATACCTCAATATCTCATGATCTGTGAAGACCACGAAGCGCTCCCCAATGAGGTAATTCCGCCACAACTTTAGTGGAAACACAACTACTGCGAGCTCTAATTTATGGGTGGCATAGTTATTCTCATGGGGACATAACTTCCTAGACCCATAAGAGACCACCCCTACTGTTGCATCATCACGCACCCCAATCCTTGGCCTGAAGAATCACAGAACACCTCAAACATCACTCCTTCTAGAAACCTCAGTACTGGGTCATTAACCAGCTTCCCCTTCAGATAACTAAAGGATTCCTAGCACTGCTCACTCCATATAAAAGCCTGGTCTTTCTTGGTCAAGGCTGTCAAGGGTGTTGCAACTCAAGAAAAGTTGGGTACGAATCTCCGGCAGTAACCCGCTAAACCTAGGATACTATAAACCTCTGTCACATTCTTGGGTGCTGCCCAAGAAACAAATAACTTTACCTTTGATGGGTCCACTTCTATCCCCTGCTTGGACACCATGTGTCCAAGGAAGTTCACTTCTCATGTCCAGAACTTACACTTAGACAACTTCCCATAGAGCTTGTGCTGTTGGAGGACCTCTAAAACCATCCTTAGATGCTCAGCATGATCCTACTCCAATCTTGAGTAGATCAGGATTTCATCAATAAACATGACTATGAACCGGTCCAGATATTTCAGGAAGACGGAGTTCATGAGCCCCATGAACACATCTGGTGCATTATTAACGCCGAACGACATGACCACAAACTCAAAGTGCCCATATATGCACTTGAAGACAGTCTTCGAGATATCACCCTCCTTCACCCTCAACTGGTGATATCCTGACCATAAGTTGATCTTGGAGAACCACCCTACCCCCTTCAACTAGTCAGAAAGGTTTTCTATCCTCAGGAGAGGGTAACGGTTCTTGACTGTTACCAGATTTAGTCTTCGGTAGTCTATGCACAACCTAAGACCACCATCTACCTTCTTCACGAATAATACCGGAGCACCCCATGGTGATGCGCTTGTTCGAACAAAACCCTTCTTCATCAGATCATCAATCTAAACCCGTAACACCTACAACTCAGAAGGTTCCATCCGATAGGGAGCCATCAAAATCAAACAAGCATCGGGTTGAAAGTCTATCCAGAACTCAACATCACGCCAAGGGGGTAGAGTCACCACCTCTTTAGGGAAGACGTCCACGAACTCACCTAAAATCCCCGAAGCTTCTATAATTTCTGATTCCACTGATGGATCATATAACAAGGAAAGAAAGGGATCCACTCATCGGCTGCCCTCCTAGAAACCTCTCTCATTGACGAAAGTCACATGTTGGCTACCCATATCTTAAAACACAACCCTTCTCCAAAAGCAGTTGATAATGGCACACATAAATAACAACCATTTGATGCCTAAAATGACATCATATGGATACATCTGCAGAAAAAGAAGGTCCCCATTGGACTGATGTGGTTCTAATATCAGTCTACATTCTCATAAAACACGAGACAAGCTGGTCTGACCTCTAACTGGAGTACTTAAAACCAGGGGTATGAAAAGTCTCTCTATGTCTAGACCCAAAGCATGGGCTAAACTGGGTGCAACAAAGGAGTGCAGAGCTCCTGAATCAAACAAGGAGCATACAAGATTACTAAACAAGCTGATCGTACCTCGAATGACTTCTGGCCCTACTGGAACTGCTGCCTCTACGGCGTGAAAATTCCCATGCCTAGCTCCTATTCCCCTTGGTTGTCAGACGCCTCCCCCACCACGCCCTAGTCATGGTCCCTGAGGATCACCCTGAGTTCGGCCTCCTCTTGAAACATCTACTCTTGGAGGAGCGGGAGCTCGCTATCCCTGATGCTGCTACTAAAAGGGCCTGGATGGAAACTACTACTACTAAGGTGGGCATTGAACCTTCCCACCCCCACTATACTGCACTCGGTCCGAACACTGATTTTGAATATTCCCATGACTTCCATAGATGAATCATCTTATTCCTTGGTTTGCAAAGAATGGGAGAGGACTGGGAGATCAAAACTGGAACTGCTGGGGCCTGCTCCCCACTAGCTGAAACCTAGAAGGCCATGATGCTGGAGGACTACTGCTGACAGCCTTCCCCTTTTACGATCCCAACTAGATCCCTTCTTGAGGCACACCTCCTAGAATGTGCATCCTATCCACTACTTCAACCTTTTTTTGGACCTCCAAGTATGTCAGTAGAGTGAAGGGAGTAACAACATACTAAAGTGAAGGTCAGAGTGCCTCCTTTAAACATATCACATGAGACTCCTCATCCGGAAAGAGGTCCGAAGCAAAGCGAAAGAGATCCTTGAACTTGATCCCCAACTCCCTCACTGACATGATCCCCTGATGAAGGGAGAGTAGCTCCTGCCTCTTCTCCGCCTTCATTGTTGAAGAGAGGGATTCCACCCAGAACTCCCTCTTGAAGTCAGTCCATGAAACCTCAAGCTCCCTCTTCTCCCCAAGATAGAGCGTCCACCACTGATGCACTACTCCCTGCATTTGGATTACAACCAGAGGAAACCAGTACTCCATCAGAGCCCAAATCAAGATGAAATATATCACCATCTCCTCGAGATAGCTCTCTGTCTCTATGTCCGAGACACTACCCTCATACTTCCCGAGGGTCTGTTGCTAAAAGACACTAAGCATATTCTTCCACTGGTCATCCTCCTCCTCTCGATCAGCCCACTGTTGATCATCCAAATCAGCCTCTTGGGCCTCAATTTCCCGCACTACTCATGGTCGTCGTCCGAGTGCCATAGCTTCAAGGTAAACATGAAATTCCTAAGCCCGAGTAGTGTAAAATATTGATTTTAAATTTTCTTAGACTTTTTTATCCCCAAAATAACCAAGACACACAAGAACACAAGTCATTATGTTGTATGTACCTTTTCTAGGGCCTCTACCCTGCAATCAGTTTAGCCTCACTTGGAAATTTGGTAGGTCCATAGTCCTTGCATCAGATCACGGGGCCCCCTAAAATACCATTTCCTAGCCTATCTTCCCTGGCCTATTTCACGTGCCAAGATTTCCTAACATTGTTTCCCTATTATCCCATGAAATAATCATTGTGCATAACTATTAACTCCATCCCATCTCTCAACCAAATCTCCCTTTGATACCATTATGTCACAACCTACCTTCACCAAGATGAGGGAAGGGACAACAGATTGCCAAACCCTTCCTTCCTCAAGTTGAAGGAGAGATAATGATCCCTGAGACCCGCATTCAATAGGCCCCAGAGTGGTGAATAACAACAAGGGTATAATATCACATGTAATATGGAAGTCATTACCCTTTTTTATTTAGTAGGATCAGAATCTAAGATAGTAAATCCCAAAAAATACAAAGCTATAAGTAAAAGTAAATCCAAAACAATTAATTCCCATATGCATGTTCCAATAATAAATTGCTACAAGTAAAAGAAAAATCCAAAGGGAAGTACCAAAAGAAAATAAAAACAACAACATCAATGGTCCCAAAATCCAAAATAGTAAGGTCTAACATGGTCCTCAAAATACACCTGGAAACTTGAAAGCAATTTTATATACGTAGGGTGAGCATACAGGTATACTCAGTAGGGAAAACCAAAAGCTCTCGTGCACAAGTGGGGAGGAATTCTATTTCCCTGTGAGAAAAGGAGAAAACCAAATCACCTAGTAAGGAAAATATCCATCCAAACCTCACCAAGGAACACTCCACAAATAATTCAAGTCAAGTAAGATAATAGTAATAACACATCGATGTTTAGGTACCCCACACCACTTTACCACTAGTTATTGAAGACATCCTAAGCGTCAGACCTCCCCCGCCATTCTCACCGCAGTCTCACTACCACACCCCACCCGCACACACCTGGGCCACCACAACCACACATCCCACCCGTACACACCTGGGCTATAACGACCACATGTAACCATGCCTGCAGACACCTGGGCCGAAACAACTACCTCCACACCCAAATACACCTGGGACACACCCCAAAGACAAACAACCTGACCGCACAAACCTGGGAAAACCACCACAACTACCATGATTGAAGGATCTTGGGCTATAATGGACCTCATTCCATCATAGCATACTCAAAGAGTCTTGGGATACTCGTGAAAGGGAGTAGAAAAGGAGCTAATAACCAGCCACTCATAGGAGTGTTGGAAAAAAAACTCTCCCCCATGAAATGGGGGTGTTCGGCATGAAGTGATCAAATTGGGTGGGGTGTGAATATGAAACATAAGAACTAAATTATACATATAGGTAAACAAGAACTCATCCCAACCTAGGGGTTCCAAAACCATCCCATATATAAATACCCTCATTGCTATTCATTCATAAGAAGCACAATACCCACAAATAAGTCACAACTCAATCCAGGAAAACAATTCCCCATTGAACCCATTATTGTTTTCATATTCAAGTGATTTTATTTAAATAATTCTTCACTACCAGGAAACTAATAGGCATAGCCACAAGCTAAGGAAGGAAAAACACATCCAAGCACCAAATTATGCATTCACACCCAGTTCTCTTGTAAAGTCACAACAACAAAAGGGATATGTGAGATCCCTCTAAGTATTGGTACCAAACCAAGCCCCAAAATATGGCCCCACATGGACTCAGATCCACAAACCAATAACTGCACCACAACAGGGGTCACATCCCCTTCCATGTCACCCCACAAGCATCAAGCAATACAACCACACATATCACCAGAATAGAGAAAGGATGTTTTTTTCTATATTTAACCACACCATTCATTAAGTTCATTCTTTATGTTTGGTTAATTGGGGTGATCACACAAGGATTGTTGTTAATTGGGAATCCATTTAATCAAATGAGTTTACATGATTAAACATTTTTCATGTTACATCCATTTAATCATAGGAATAACCAAAAAAACAGATGATCATTAGTGCACAAGGATGGACTACCAACGACCATGATTTTCAGTGAACATAATCCCATACAATCTACAATATATAAGCAAGGATAAAAGAGTATAGTAGCATCATCAAACACACCCCTTCATTTTTTTTAAAAGTATGTTTATTATATTTGTTAAGGTTTGGTTTCATCCATCCCTAAAGGAAACATTATCATACCCACCACGCATGCTATAAAGTAAAGAGAGATGAAGTAAGAACCCTACTTGGATGATCAATGATCAAATTTTTTCTCCACGCGCCAAGAACTGGGGATGCGTGACTTATAGGGGAGGAACTTCGGGGACTCCAAGTGTGAGTAAGAAGGGCTCCAGCACAGGTGCACCACTAGCCTCAGGAATGGGGAATCCAAACTCACCAAGGAAAGAAAAAGAGATTAGAAAAGAAGAAGAAATAATTCTCGTGCGATTAAAAGGCAATATCCTGGAGTTACGGGATATCAATTTTGAACGACTTTAAAGGAGGATTGTGGTTTCACCACATGGTTGTACGGTTAAACACGATGGAATTGATTTTTATTTAATAATTATCATCAGATAGGTGGACATAATGGCTGGGGTTAAAGGGTTTTCTTTAAATAGAGGAAAACACGTAACATGGGAGAAACTGGAAAGTACGGGAAAAGGGTGTGGCACCAAGAAAAAATCCACACATTTTGGTAAGTCAAGGGTCGCCCGACTCTTGGGGGATTTTAGATATCATTTATGGGTTTTAATGGATTTTAAAGGGGTATTAAAATACTCTTACATCAAAAGATACATTGTGGGAGCAAAACTAGAAAAGGAAACAAGGGTGTGACACCATTTGGTGAGACACCGTAAGTGGTTCCATGGTCACCGTGCTACCGTCACGGTGCCACCGTAAGCGGTGCCACCATTTCAGTGTGTGACCGTGACGGTGCAACCATTATGGTGCCACCATTTTGGTGTGAGATCTTGAAGGTGTTACCACTATGGTTCCACCATCACGGTGCCACTGTTTCGGTGTGCAACTGTGATTGGTGTCACCGTTTTGGTGGAACCGTTTGATGGAACCGAGTTTTTGGAAAACTCTTTAATGAGTCACTACTCGGGCCATTAAAGATATATATGTATATTATAATTATAGTATCATATTTATGTCATATATTACATATATTTTTATTAAAATAATCCATAATACATTCCATGTATAATGTGAACAAATCACATTGCTTTGAGGATGTGGTAGTTCACACATCCACAAACGATATTATCATATCCCCACAACATGGAACACATAAAGATATGTGTTATAAAGTAATTACAGAAGTATAAATACATTGTAAATATCATATATATCATATAAAAATAGTGTGTACATCATAATTCCCAACCATGATAGGTGGTAAGGGAAAAATGAATGACATAGTTTCACGAGTCGGTAGTTTTTCGTGCACGAACGGTAAGTTCGTTACCCATTAGATGGAAGTGTGTGTAAGTGTAGACCAAAAACTTAGAATAAAAACATATTAGTATATTTATAATATGAAGATTATTATTTAATTATGGAATAAGATTATTTTAATACATATAAAAATAAATAAAATGAAAGTGATCGTTGAAGAATGTTACCTCTTTTTCAGGTAACTTCTTTTGGTTTATACCAAAAGAATTTATTGGTTGGATTTATTCAAAAAATGAGGCTTATTGGATGAGTTTAGGGAACTTTTTATCTTATTTGGGTAGGGTTTTTATGAGATAGAAGTCCAAATTTGGTGTGAATAATTGGGGGAGGAGGTGCCCTTTTATAATTAAGGTGAGGGGCACTTTAGGAAAATCTTCAAATATTAAATTAATATAAAATAATTTTCACTTGAAAATGGATCCAAAGTGATTTATTTAAAAGATAATATGATTATGGGTTTAAATAATCTCAATAAATAATTTTTATACAAGTTTGGGTCACATTATTACCCTTATCTTTAGGCTTTAACTCTTAGTTAAACCCTTTAACTCTTAACGTGACAACTTAGCTGTTTTACTCTTTAAGGGTTAATATAGTTACTATAAGATGTAAAAAGAAACATAAACGAGTCATGTATGAAATTTTAAACCTTATAAAAATTATTTGGCCAAAATTTCTATTTTTATTAATTTTATATCATTTAATTAAATATTATTTATTTTAAAATATCATTAATGTCAATTTTGACACTATTCATTTCTTGCATTTTTAAAAATATCAATACACAATATAACATTTAAAAAAACCTTTAATATATTCCTAATATTTATATTTCATATATAAAATTCATGGAGGATATTAATTATATAAATTATATTTATTTTAATATTTTTAATAACATTTATTTGATATGTCTATTAATTAAATAATTACTGCATCATCATTGCAAAAGCCTTTAATTTAATTATTTCTTCCATAAAAATTATAAATAAATTATCACGTTAAAGATAAATATTTTATATTTCCAATGAATATTTATAGTCAAATATATCCCCTAGGTAACCCCATATTAAGATATTTTAATTGTTAACCAATGAATTCATCTTATATTTTTTATAAACCATATATTTTTATAATTTAGTTAATACTATTCACAACCACTAATTTAATGGCTATGTTATTTCTTATTATATTAAATAATAATATTTTAATAATATATTTTTGTTTGGTAAAACCCGGTCTTGCGTGAAATGCAAGATAACAAAGAAACTCATTGTTACATGCGATGCAAGCTAACTCAGTGTTGCCTGCATTAAAAGCTATATAATATATTTATTTAAAATATTAAATATATCATAAATTCTAGAGACATTATATTACTTTCTACATTTGGTGTTGTGTATCGTACACGCTATCTAATAGAAGTTACTCTTTTATAATTTTTGAGGTGTTACATTCTCCCCACCTTAAATAAATTACATCTTCACAATTTAAAATCGATCTAAAAAATCTAAGATTCTATATTTTAAAGTTACTTTATTGAAATCCTACATTGTGAGAAGATTTAATAAAATATCCTCTTAATAAGAGAGAATGAGAAGTACAAAGGTCAAATGAAATGATATATAACTAGGTTTCTACATAGGATAAAATTAGTGGAAAGTGAAAATATGGACTTGGAGAAAAAGATTAAATAATTATAGATTGCGATTGAGTTCATTGATCACAAACAAGTGAATGATCAATGGAAAGTTTAGGGCCTTAAAGAAATAAATCTATAATGATTTAAAACACCATGAATATATTAGTATAATATTTTTAGGATAATTCTCCTAATGTTGAGGAATTATTTTATTGACTAAGAATATAAGGGAAAAAAATACTTACATGATATGTTTCTATTTCATAAGATCAATTTAATATTTTGTTTTCATTTAAGTCAAATTATAATTCATTATTTACTCCATGAAATAAATATCCAAAAAATGAATTTTTATGTCCGAATCACCAAAATTCACCTTTAACAAATCATAAGATCCATAAAGAGTGAAAATTATTTCTTCCCATCTCAACTGTCTTCCAATATAGTTAGCACAAGTTATCTAATAAATCATACTTTAACCAAAAACAATAATATAAAAATTTAATATTAATCCATTCCATAAGAAGTTAAATTAATAATCATAAAGAATACATCTATGTAAGACCAAATATTTATAAGGAAGGTCACTAAATTTCTAAAATCAACTTAACATCATATTTTCCCCAAACTACATAATTCAATTCTTTTTATAACATACCAAATTATTAATACCTTGATCACCTTAAAACCTTATTGAAAACATAATTCTTCCAATTCCTTAAAGAAGTATTGTAGTAAAATCCTTAAATATCTTATGAATCTTATAATTAGAAAAACAAATACTTTAATTATTCCACTTCGATAGTAGTAATAATATAAACTTGACCTTGATCCCTTTTCTTATTCTGAGATATATTTACTTGAAACTTGGGACATTCATTTGAATAGTGTCCCATATTATTAAAATTTTATCATTGAAAATTTATAGCTTCTTTCTTTCCCTTTAAATCACAATCATGATGTCATTTCTCACCACACTTGAAGCAAACTCCTTTTCCTTTTAAGAAGGCACCAGAGTGTTTCCTTCCACAAGTATCACATGTTGAAAAATTCTTCTATCCCTTCTCCCCTTTATAAATATCTTGATCAATGGTTCTCTTATTATAGTTATTCCAATTGAATTCATAAGAATTTGAAAATTATTTCTCTATCTTGATAGCACATGAGACTATATCCTCATATGATAAGAAAGTTTGGGAGACCAGTGCCCTTCAGAGGAATGGTTTTAACCCATCAAATAAATGGTCAATCTTACTCCTTGGGTTATTTATGTAGTCCAAAAAATGACTTTATAACATTGTAAAGTTGTATTCATACTTAGAAACATTCTTATCTTCCTTTTACCTTAGATTCAAGAATTGTCTCTCCATATCCTCTCTTTGTTTGTGAGGGAAGTATTTTTCCATGAAAATTTCCTTAAAATCCTTCCATTACATGTTTGTTATTTCCTCATCCTGTTTCATGTTTTGAATCAATGAACACAATTTATATGCATCTACTAATAGATAATAAACTACAATAACAACCTTCTCCCTTTGGTTATATCCCAAAGTAAGAAATATCTTATCTAAGAAACTTATCCGTTGCTCAGTTAAAAATGGATTTGTAGTCCCATTGAACGATGAAGGTTGTTGTATCATGAAGTGGTCTAATATTTCTAATCCACAATATGGATAATGGTGATCCATATGGGTAAGGTTATTTCTCATAACTTGAGTCAGCTATCCCAATATAGTTATAAGTTGTTCAGCTCTAGCTCCAATATCATTATCATGCATAGAAGGGAAATCCCTACATGGATCACATGCATTGATACCATTTCCATTCCTTCCACTAGGTGCCATTTCTAAACAATGGAATACACTATATTAAATCAAAAAATTATCATACATAATGTATAATATCATAACTAGTGAATCACATAACATATATTGAAAATTTAGGTATGACTAATCTCTAAATTATAAGCTTAGTTTATTTAGATATATTTCCAAATTTTATCATAGGGTTTTGTTCTCTAATCTTTGTTTTCCTAAATCTAGTTCCCAAGTTTTCTACTAAACTTACTTTGATACCAACTAAAAATCCCCGACCCTAGTAGCCCAGAGCTAGTTCATTACTTTATTATATTGGAATGATTACAAGGAATAACATCCCGAAGGACCGAAAAATTTAGTAGTTTTGTAAAAATAGATTCATAATTGAAACATACATTATAATAGAAATTATAAAATATAAAAAATGGTTCCTTTAAGTAAACCATTATTCTAATATCTTATCCCTACATGTGAATCATAATATATATCTTATCATCTTGGAAAAAATAAATCATATGAATGGGGTGAGCTCAAATTATTAGTAAGGGTAAGCATATAATGAAATCTATGAGTAAATATGACATAAAATATATGGAGAGGTAAATAACTAAAACACATGAAATTTAATTAATCACATGATCTAGTAATATTAACCATAGATACTATATTATTATAATAATCACATGGAAATCAATAACTAATCTCATAATAATGGAATGCATAATGCTGGAAATCTGAAACATACCGTCGAGGCCTCAACCAAGACATATGAAGATAAATGGGTAATGCCTCATCAAAATCCATATATGGTTTGTATCATGAGACCTATTGATGAATATAGGAGATATATAGGGACTTTACCTACACTTACTAAGTTCAACACATTCCTCTTATGTAAGGGGTGAAACATAATCAACATAAACATTCATATTAAAAACTAGCATACAAAATGTGAATACTTTAACCATAAACTATGAATAGTATAAAAATAGCACATAAATAGTAAAATTAAACCATAAAAAATTCAAAGAAATATGGTAAATTATATCATAAGATATCAAACTTAATAAGGTATAAGATACAACAAAGGATGTTGACATAGATGAAAATACTCTAATAAAATAATAGAAAATTTATTGATGAAAAAATCTAGTTAAACCTATATGAAAATAGTTTCATATAAAAATTACCTTTTATTTTAAAAATAAAAATTTCCAATACCAAATATCCCAAAATATGGTACGATTGTTTTTCATTTAATAAAATATTTAAGCTTGCAAAGAAAGCTAGAAATTAAATAATAGTTATGATGGTGAGAAAGTTGTTGTCTCCATGTATATTAAAAAAAATTCATTTTATAATTTTTCAAAACATTTCATAAAAATATTCCTTTTTAATTTTTTTTAATGAAATTAAAAGTATACATAAAATTCCCTTTATAATTATTTTATATCCATATAAATAACTATGTAAAATAATATAAATAATATTAACATGGAGAAAAGATTTGACAATTAAATCTTAAAACATTCAAGGTGTCCCATACCAATTTGAAAATTTAAATCATAATCCACATGAAATAATAAATTAATTAAATGATAAGTCAAAGGTTATGTATATACACCTCATAAAATAATGTGGGTGTATAACATCAAACTATGCCTCAATGAAAGGAGATTGAGACGAAGTCCCTTACCTTATGCTTTCTTTTGGGTAAACATCCTTTAATATCTTGTATAATGGTTTTAATAATGTTATTAACTTATAAAATAATCATAATAATGTTTATAATATCATATTTTAACTTCTTATAATATCTTATTACCATTTTGTTAACAATATTTCATTATATTCACTATTTCGGGTGTTAATTGCCTTGTTTTTCGAGTATGTTTTGACTTGTTATTTTTGTTCTTCTTATATCAATCATGATTTAATAATATAAAGAATATAAACCATTATTTAATTATAATATATATTCAGAATATATGTATTTATAATAATCCATAAAATTTGGTGATAGGAAATGAAATGCATCGTTCATGGAGACAGTAGGCCGTATGTACGCATGAATGCTACTTCCATTTTTTTTCATATTAAAAGCATGAAAAGTAAATTATATATATTTATATTATAATTATAGTATCATATTTATTTCATATATGTCACATATATTTATTAAAACCATCATTAATACATTCTATGTATATTTTGAACAAATCACATCACTTTGAGGAGGTGATAGTCCACACGTCCACAAACGATGTTATCGTATCCCCACAATATGGAACACATGAAGGCATGTGTTATATAATAATTATAGAAGCATAAATATATTATAAATATCATATGTATCATATAAAAATATTGTTTCCATCATAATTATCAACTATTATAGGTGGTAAATGAAAAACAAATGACATCGTTTCGCGAGGTTGTAGTTTGCCGTACACGAATGATAATTTTGTTACCCATTAGATGGAAGTGTGTGTAAGTGTAGGGTGAACCCTTAGAATAAAAAAATATAAATATATATAGGATAATTATTTTATTATATAATAATGAAATAATAATATTTTAATGGGTTGAGAAGGAAATAAAACAAAAGTTATCATTTAAGAATGTTACCTCTTTTTCGAGTAACTTCTTTTGGTTTATACAAAAATGATTACTTGGTTGGATTTCTGCCCAAAAGGAGGATTATAGGATGAGGGTATGAATGTTTTTAGATTATTTGGGTAGTTTTTTTATGATCTATAAGGTTCAATGTTGTGTGAATAATTGAGGGAGGAGGTGCCCTTTTATAATTGAGGTGAGGGGCACTTTAGGAAACTATCAAAATATTAAATTAATATAAATTAATTTTAAATTTCAAAATATAACTAAGTGAGTTATTTAAAATATAATATTAGTATGGATATAAATCCTCTCAAAAAATATTTTTTATACAAGTTTAGGTCACATTCTTACCCTTATCTTTTGGCTTTAACACTTAGTTAAACCCTTTAACTCTTACAATAACAACTTGGTTTTTTTACTCTTTAAGAGTTAATATAGTTACTATAAGATACCAAATGAAACATAAATGGGTCATCAATGAAATTTTAAACCTTATCCAAATTAGTTTGTCTAATTTTATATTTTTATTAATTTTATATAATTTAATAAAATATTATTTATTTTAAATTATCATTAATGTCAATTTTGACAATATTCATTTCTTGTCTTTTAAAAAAATATCAATACAAAAGATAACTTCAAAAAAAAATATTTAATACATACCTAATATGTTTAGGTAATCTATAAAATTCATATAAGATATTAATTATATCAAATTATATTTATTTTAATATTTTTAATAACATTTATTTGATATTTCCATCAATTAAATAATTACTATATCATCATTGTGAAAACCTCTAATTTAATTATTTATTACCTAAAAATTAAAAATAAATTATCATGATGAAGATAAATATTTTTAATTTCTAATGAATATGTATAGTCGAATATATTTCCTAGGTAACCCCATATTAAGATATTTAACTTGTTAAAAACAAAAGTATGATATATTTGACTTTCCTCAGAATATAATACTATAAAATCCTTAAAGACATACAAGTGGCTCCAAGAGGCCGTAGAATTGGACCAAAGGTTATTTTTGTCGACAACCACTCATATAATAAAATTAGAACAAGTGTCATGGTAATTTTATAATATTTATAATATTATTTTTACCTTTAATTACTCAATTTACCTTTAACGTGTTAACAAAAATTATTAAAGTTAATATTCATAATGTAAAAAATAAAAGGAAACTATTTAAAAAATTTTGATCCATTGATTCAAAATATGGAATCCATTTTTCAAAATTCAAAAGATAGAAGTTGCGGTAGTTAATTTAAAATTAATCCTGTCAACGGAAAGAGAAAATTGGTTTTAAAAGTGAAAACATTCAAAATATTGAAATGTTTTTATATCCAAATCCAATGTAAATTTTACCAAAATGACCTAAATTGCATTAAATAATAATAAATTGATCTAATTATACTTTAAAACTAATTACAAATATAATTTAACACTATAAATTATTTAGAATAAAATTTTGTTTTCAATTAAAACGCAATATTTTATTAATATTCATTAAAACATGAAGCTTATTAGAAAAATACCAAAAATTAAACCAAAGTAAATTTTTATATTCTACTTTAAAATTATAATTTTATTTTTTTAAATATAATTTATAAATGTGTCAAAAATATGATTTAATATAGGTTCTCCATTAAAAGGCAGTAAAACTGCATTTAGAAAAATATAGGTTTTTATGTATAAAATTGATTTTGTTCTTATATTATGTTTATAAAATTTATTGGATGGATATAATTTTTTTTTGAATATATAACTTATATATTTAATTAATATTATTCACTAATTGTAATTAATTTAATTTATTAAGACAAAAATCCTTTAGGATCCTAAGAATAAAAATATTTCCTTTATGTTCAATTGGTTTATATTTTTGTTTCTAATTAATTGGTAACCAATGAATTCATATTATATTTTTTATAAACCATATATTTTCATAATTTAGTTAATAATATTTATAACCACTAATTTAATGGTTAGGTTATATCTTATTATATTAAATAATAATATATTAATAATATATTGTTGTTCGGTAAAACCCAGTCTTGCATGAAACACAAGCTAATGAAGAAAATAATTGTTGCGTGTGATGCAAGATAACTCGATGTTACATGCATTACAATATATATAATATAATTATTTAAAATATTAAATATATGATAAATTATCGAGGCGTTATATTCGTTTTTATGTTTGGTGCTGCATGTCATACATGCTATCGAATAAAAGTTACTCTTTTAGAATTTTTAGGGTGTTATAATATTTGATTAAAATAAATATTTGACATTCCAAAATCATATTGAAAACATTAGATTGAATTTGAGATATAAAACCTCCTCAACAGATTTCAACAAATCATAAATTCTAGATTGCTCTAATTTGGTATTAAAATTGTCATTATGAGTTTTCCTTTCTTGAAAATATGGTCAAGAAATATCATGTACTAAATTTTGAAACTACGATGGTTTTGGAACTGAAAAATTTGTATTTATGAATTTTTTTCACCATGTTGATACTAAAAACATCATAATCTTGAAAACTAAAATGAAAAAGATAGATCCTAACATTATCAAATGTTTCATATCTTATGAGATCACACTTCTTACACTGACACTTAATTGTTCATTATGAAAAAATTCTAAATTTGATGATGTGAATGATATAAATTCTTTAACACCCTTTATGTAGATATGATTTATATTAGAACCATTTTGGATTTTTATGATGATTTATCCAATCGTGATATTTTAGTAAAAAATACTGTCTATTTTCTAGATCCATAGTTTTTTTAAATAAATAACAATAATTAGTTTATTATATAAAATTTATTACACAACCTATTTTAACTAAAAAACTAGTTCATTATTATTTTATAATTTATTTCCTAATATATTTCATTTTAAATATTATTACAAATTTTGGAATTTTAAAATATGAGTTTGGTGGGGGGGAGTGAGATTTTCTTCTCATTTGAGTGCAGGAGGCGAAGTCACACATAAAGGGATGCATACCCAACACATCAACACAACATGTGTAAACATCGCATGAATTTATAACAATTTATAATAAACTATACCAATTTTTATTAATTTATAGTTTTAATTTTTTTATTAATTTATACTAATTTATATAAATGTTTAATGATTTTTAATAATTTATACTAATACATAACATTTTTTATTAATTCATACTAAATTATAATAAATTATAATAAATTATAATAAATTATATTAAATTAAACTAATTTATACTAATTTTTATTAATTTACACTAATTTTGATGAATTTATAGTAATTTATATTAATTTATACTAAAATATATCAATTTATAGTAAATTATACTAATTTATACCTATTTTTGAGGAATGAATAATAATTTATAGTACTTTATATTAATTTATACTAAATTATATCAATTTAAGGTAAATTATACTAATTTTTACTAATTTATGAGGAATTAATACTAATTTATAGTAATATATATTAACTTATACTAATTTATAATAAATTTTATTAGTTTATACTATTTTATATCATTTTTTACTATTTTTTATTAGTTTATAGTAATTTATACTAAATTATACCAATTTATAGTAAACTATACTAATTTATACTAATTTTAGAGGAATTAATACTAATTTATAGCAATTTATATTAATTTGTACTAATTTATACAATTGTATAAAAATTTATAATAATTTTTACAAATTTTTACTAATACATTACAATTTATATTAATTTATACTAATTTATTCTAATTTGTATTAATTTACACTATTTTTTCAAATTTATGCTAATATATAATAATATTTATTAATTTATATTAAATTATTCTAATTTATAATATTTTTGTTTAAATTTATATTAAATTATACTAATTTTTATTAATTTATAATAATTTATATTAATTTATACTAAATTATATCAATTTATAGCAATGCATATTAATTTATAAGCATAGGTCAGAGAAGGCCTTTAGGTCATGAGTTGTTTACTTGGGCCACAGGCCATGATGTTACGGGATTTCATCCCCACTGGGCCTATGGGCCATGTAATTGGATCTCTTTACCTATAAAAAAGAGGTGTTTGGTGGTTTAATACATAAGTAGGGGATTCCATCTTACCTTAAAAAAAATTAATTAGCATTAATTTATACTGATTTTTAACAATTTATAATAATTGATAATAATTTATACTAAATTATATCACTTTATAGTAATTTATATTAATTTATACTAATTTTCTATGAATTTATACAAATTTATAATTTTTTTATGAATTTATACTAATTTAGAGTAATTCATAATAATTTTACAATAATTTATAATAAATTTTATTAATATATACCAATTCATACAATTTTTTATTAATTTACATCAATTTATATTATTTTTTATTAATTTATATCATTTTTACTAATTTTTGTTAATTTATATCAAATTATACTAAATTTTACTAATTTATATGAATTTAAAATATTTTTTATTAATTTAATGTTAAGTTATAAAAATTTATAATAAATTATACCAATTTGTAGTAAACTATAAAATTTCATACTAAATGTAATGGCTATTTAATAAATTAAAATAACTAACAAACTATATAAATTAAAAAAAAATTAAATATAAAAAGTTAATGATAATTCAAAATAAAGTTTAAAAAAATGCCTCAAAATTGGTGTCTTGTCAAACAATTTGCAGATTTGGTCTAAAATCTATTTGGTTGAAGGTTAGATTTGAAATCAGAGTGTTTTTTTGATAGAAACAGAAGGCTTATGAAAAGATTGTGAGGAGGGGGGGGGGGGGGGCTGTGTGTATTTATAGTTTATTTTTTTGCGATAAAAATTCCATCATAATTTTTTTTCCTTTGGACTATTTGTGATGAATTACTTATTTATGATAGATATTTGGAATGGATAAATTATCCATTGCAAAAACCACCACAAAAAATAATTCTCCCTTTTCAAGGAAAAAGTATTTATGAAGGAACGATCCATCATAAAAACACCTACTGATAGAGTATTTGTGATAGATCCATAACAAATAACTATAATTATTGTGTAATCTTCCTCAAATACCTAGTTGTATGCATATTTGTGACGGATTCGTCGTAAATTCCCCTTATTGGGATGACTATTTGCGATGGATCGACTGCAAATACCCATTATTGGAACAGGTTATTTGTGACAAACATACTAGTCCATCACAAATAACTATCCAAAATGAACTATTTACGTTGAAATTTTCATTTTGCCACAATAATTCGTTCCCAACACTACATAAGCATGGATGAATTTTTTTTACAACGGTCTAGTTCATCCATCATAAAAAACCATCATTAAAAAATTATTTGCGATAGATGAATTGGTTGGCCGCAAATAACCCGTCACAAAAATCAATTTTCCTATAGTGATATTAAGTATCAACTTGAAGATCCTAGAATTTAATATTTTTCTGTGAAACCCAAAAAATATCTCACATACCACCAGAAAAAACTGATACATATACTCTAAAATATTATGCATCATTGTGGGCTTCATACCTTTGCTAATTTTTTTAATTCCCAAAATATATTACACATTGAGGGACTTTTCTAAATTCCAAAAAACCTCATAGTGAAATCTTATGCACAAAGGGACTTAGCCAAAATCATAAAAACATGCTCATATATGTATTTTCCATAATTCATCCAAAACACTCCAAAAACTCCTCCAACCTTCAAAATACACTTTTCTCCTAACTTAGTAAGCTCCCTTAAAGTTTCCTTCAACACTCTTATCAATAAAAACCACCCAAAAAACATTCAAAAGGGATTTTTTAATACCTCTCTCTTAAAATAATAATAAAACTATTATTATTTTGGTGGCATGTATTATTCTAATATAACTTCCTAAATAAATAAATAAATAAATAAATAAATGGTTAAATTATATTAAATATATTTATTGGATCATTAAATTGACCCAAATCCTCCCATAAATATTACTGAACCTTGAACCATAAAATTATATTCATTCGACAAATTAAATATTATATTCACACAAATTGTGAATAAATATTTGTTTTATTAAATGAAATTATAAATAAACAATATATTCACTCATCCCATGAATAAATATTATATATATATTTTTAATAAATATGAGATAAAATTCAAATGATTTATTCTTGACTAGAATGATTTTGTGATTGAATTTTCTATCAATATAACTTGAGTAAATAATATTTCAGAAACCATGAATAAATTTATTTTTAAACTTATATCCAATATAATCTAATGATATTCTCAATAATATTATTATGTGATCTTTAGGATCTTTTCATAATGGCACTAGGTCCAACCCACAGAACAAGAATGGTATATAGAAACACATCATGACCCCTATAAAGAAAAGATGAGAACCTCTTATAAACACTATTATTCCAAAGTGTGTTTAGTTAAATTTATTGTCAATATGTCAATATGTGTTTGTAGATAAATTTACTTAAGTAACTTGGAGATGTTTGAGAGAAGAGTTATTGCTAAGTTTGGAGCAACATCATAAAGTCAGACGATGCAATGTTGATCTTCAAGTTTCTAACATCATGAAGATATTCACGATTCTAGTTAAGTTTGTACAATTTTTTTACAAAGGGGGATAATTTTTAAAAACATATAGATAACTCATGATGTTTCTGGACAAATATAGTTGTAAAAAGTTAAATATATGAATTTTGTACAAAGTTTGAAGTTACAGATATCGTGTTGTGGTAGTAAAAAGTTCAAGACTCTATATGGTGAAGTTATAGTTATTGATTGAACATGCTCGTATGAAGGCTAATAGAACAAGTCTACTAAACATAGGCATATGAAGTTTTCAAATAGGTAGTTTGTATGAAGTTTGAGTTGAAACATTTCAAGTTATAAATACATGGAAATAGGGAATTTAAAACTACCAGTAGAGGATGAGTTCATTATTACACTAGATATAAATCATTGAAGTTTATAGGATGAACATGTATAAAGTTACATTGGATATATATGTATGAAGTTTAATTTATGGATGATGAACAAAGTTATACTAGATAGATAAGTATGGATAGGAAGTTGATGAATGGAAAAAGTCCACCAGTTTGAGAAAAGTGATGATTTAAAGACTAAGAATTATGAAGGTTATTGTAAAAATATTTATATAGAGAAATATGATGTCATCAGAAAAGGAATTACATTTTCATTGGATGGAGAAATATAAATTCATTCTGGATAGAGAAAGTATATAAAAAGTTTTATATGAAGTTTATTTGTACTAGATAGAGAATGATTATGATTTATGAAGTTTCAATGGATATACTTTTGAAGATATCAATGAACATATATGAATTAGATAGAGGAATATTAAGTTTCAGCAGAAACAAAGAAATTAGATGTCATTATATGGAGGATTCCAAAGTCATCAGATAAAGATATGTTGATACTATCAGATAGAATCTTACAAGTATCATCGATTTTTTTAAATTCCATTGAATAGACTTTTTGAGACTATTGGATGTAGATTTTCTTAGTGATATCATCGGATGGAAGTGTGAAGAGATTTACAAAAATTTAGTAAAGTCATTCATTATGACAATGCTAAAATGTTCTTTCAATGTTCATAAATCTATATGAGGTTTAAGGAGGTTTTAAGAAATTTATTGACTCTGAGTTTTAAAGAAACTTTAAGAAATTTCTAGAAAGTTTGAAAGTAGTTTAATAAATTTGAGCTGAGTAGTAAAATTTAGTATTCAAAATTTGGGATCCTATACTTTCTCCTTAAATTTTGGAGGAAGCGTGTCTATATAAGGGGTAAATACATAGTATGAAATTATATACACTATTTTTTCATGGTAAGGAGTGAAATTTATGATTTTTTTGTGTGATAAGTACAATGTGAGTTTCTAATTGAGTTCTTACTTAGTTTAAGAAGAGAGTATCAGAGGGAAGATCTCTAGGAATACATCCAACAGATGGAGTACCGAACAAAGAAGAAGAATTATACTGAGGAACTTTGATAGAGGATTATAGTACTAAGGTTCACTGGATAGATTATATCACATAGATCATAATGAACTGAGGAGTACCAAATTCAATGCATCAGATATAGAATCCTAAACTTAAGAGAAACATATAGAGCATATCAGATAGAGTTCCATCAGAAATATTTTTTCTAAGGAATATATCTGGAAAATGTTTTTGATAGGTTATTTTGAGTTTATCCAAGTATTTATTAGATTAGGAGGATGTTTTGTGACCAAAAAATTCTTAAGAGAGTTATTTAAGATCTTTAATAAGTTGTACATAGGAAAAGGAAATAAAAATTTCTTGTGGAGAAAGAACATTTTAAGAAGAAATTAGAAAATAAGAAGGAATGAAATGTATATGGGTTGTATAACCAGTTGATTAAAATTGATGTGGGCAAGGTTTATAATCATCTGTGAAAGAAGTGGATACAAGAAGGACAATTTGGGGGTATAACCAACTGTGGTAGAAGAGTTGATTTCTAGGGTGTAAAACTAGATTTAACTAGTGAAATGGTTACTAGGGTGTAGAATCATTTGATTCTTATTCCTTTGTAATCCTAAAAGAATTTAGTAAAATAATCCATGTTAGGGTGGATAACTAACATGGAATGGAGTAAGTATTTTTACTGAACCTTGTAAACATCATGTGCTAACCTCTCTTTGTATTTACTACATATGAGGTGAGGTTGAGAGATATATTTTAATGTATAAAAACTCTAAAAAGATTTAGAGTTTGATTTCTATGAATAATTTATAAAATAAATTCATCACTGATTTTCCCCTCTTAGTGATCTCACACTAATCTTGGATTTTATATTGGTATCAGAGCATAGGTTCCCAATCAAATATCCAACTATCTACTGAGGATGGAGAATATAAATTCAGTAAATAACATGGGTGTTCCTATATTTTATGGAAAGATCTATCACAGTTGTAAGAATATGATGTTACCCTATCTTCTATCTCTTGGCCTAGAATTTATAGATGTTGAAACAGTGGGATTTCCCCCCATTAATGAGGTTTCTATGATAGTTATTGATAATAGAAATTTGTAATTGATGATGAAGCTTAAAATTCCATTTTTATGGCTCTCTTTGATAACTTTTTTAAAAAAATATGATATTTACAACTACTATAGAAATGTGAGATAAGTTGATAATAAATTATTAAGGAAATAGAAAATTTAAGGAGGAAAAGTTACAAATATGGAGGATCAAGTTTTAATATATTAAGATATTTTATGGTGAAATTATAGATGAATAATTTACAAGAGTTAATAAGAATTTTAGAAATATCATAGGTTTTGGTGAAAAGATGTAAGATTATAATATCATTAAGAAACTGATGAGAAAATTTCTAGATAGATTTGATGATAAGGTATCATCTCTATAAGATCAAGATGATTAATCTTTGGATTAACTTTAGAATATTTTCATGGCATATGAGATGATAAATACAATAGTATTTAAGAAGAAGGATAAGAAAGGAAGAAATTTCAAAGCTTAATTAAAAGGGAAGTTTAGAAATTAAGAAATAAAAGAAGAATAAAGTGATTCAAATGCTGGTGAAGATAAATATAACTTCAACACAATAATTGTTCTTATTTATAATAGTTATAAAAAGGGAAACTAGAAAGGAAAATCTAAACTATCTATTAAATTTTATAATTGTAATGATAGAAGTTATTTTTTAGAAACCTATCCTAATAATAATATTGATGATTCTAAGTTTGAATAACAAGATAATAAGTCTCAAATTTTTTTTAAGAAACATAAAAAAATTCCTAGTAAGAATAATAGATTTTTATAGTGCAGAAGAGAGCAGGATGATTCTTCATCCAGTAATGAATCTAATTTCCAGGAAAACTTCTTAGCTCGTCTTAGAAGAGAAAGCACTTCATCTAATAGTGATGATGATGGAGAAAAAATAATAGAACTTTAGTGGATTATAAAATAAAATTTATAAATATCTATTTTAAAAAATACACAAATCAAAAAAGAAAATAAGAAGTTAAAGAAATAAGTTAGGGAGATAACTTTTGATAATGATGATCATATCAAAAAGAAGAAGACACTCCTTAATGATATTAGATATCAAAAAATTAAATTTGATGAGATTGAAAGGAAATTTAATGGTTTAATGAAACATTAGTCATAAAGGAGAATATTAACAAGTAAGAAAAAACACTTATTGAGGAAAGTAAGTAGAATAGGATGAAGTTGGTTGAATTCGCAAAGATGGTAAATGATCTCAAGGCAAGATTAGTGGAGAAAGAGGAAGAGTTTTCTGAGACACAATAAATGTTTTTTATAACACCAAGTGAGTTTCATAGATACTTCACTAAATTAGTTGTTGTTAAAGGTGAATCTTCCCAAGTTGGTGAAAATAAGCGTCCACAGAAGCATACTGTTTCTATCTCCAAACAATCTCAAGATACATATAATTTTACTAACAATGTAGGTTCAAAATATAATATTGAATCATCTAGGATAAAGAAGATTAATGATAAATAATATTACACTAAGGAAGAGTGGAACACTTCAAGAATATTATCCCCTGAGAAAATATGTCCACATTTTGTAAATTGAAAACAACAACAAACTTTAGAGCAATACTAATATCAATATGAAAGAGAAGATTCACAGGTCAGTATTGGTGTTGTGGAGTATTTGGGAAAAACATACTTTTTCTGGTATAATGTGTCTCTACCATAAAAGAGGTACGAATCAAGGGGGATCTATATTGAGTAGATAAGAACACGATTTTTAAGAAATTGTGATGAAGAAGTAAATAAATTTTAGAAGGTGAAGAATGTTAAAGCATCAAGTGAGGAATATGAGAAGATTAATAAAGTTGAACAATTAAAGGATCTCAAGAAATTTGAACAAGGAATAAATATTAAGGAATTTAAGTATGGAATGAAAGAGGCTTATTTATTTGTCCTGAAAAAATATCCAAGGTTAGAAAGATGTAGGAACCACAAAATACTACTAAATAAAATGTGAATAGACAGACTTCAGAAGATGAAAAAAATTTATAACAAGTTATAAACTTATGGTAGCTTGAAGATTCAAATGAAATATAAGAGGTGTAAGAAATATGGGAATGATACTAAAGATTTTATGACTATATTACCATCCCAAGATGAAATCATGAAGAGGATATTGCAAAATCAAGGGAATGAATATAATTTTAAAAATAAAAAGAAGATGACAACTTCATTTTAAGTCTGAACATGTGAGAAAAAATCTATTACAAAATCTGTGAAGGATGATCATAAGGAATATAGAAAATCCCATTCTAAATATAAGAAGAAAAATTATATATTGGGAGAAGACTCTCAGTCTGAATGTTACTTCTAAGGAACACTAAGGTTCATCCTTATTCCCATTATTCTTGTTTATGTGAACTAACTTTCAGGGAATTTAATGGGAATAAGTAAAAAACTAGTTGAGTGTTGTAGTGTTTTTATATAAATAAGATACATCTATCATGAAATATTATAATTACTATGATGAAGTATGATATTATACCATTTATGGGGAGAAAAGATGAAGTAGAGGTATGAGTATCACACTTTTCTTAAAGAATAATCAATGATTGTTAATAAAGTTGAGATACAGGGGGAGTTATGTTTTTATACTTAAACTATTTTGATATTATTTTTGAGGTGGGTGTAGGTTTTATCTTAATAAACTTACTAACAAATTCCTTGATATAAATATATTGTAATGAGATTGAAGAAAGTATCACACAAGATAATTGTTATGGAAAACATTGACCACCATAATTATACACTCTTATTTTCTACAATAGGTTCACCCATGTAGACTTAGAGTTATCTAATTATAGGATATTTGTTAATAGATTAACATGATACTATTATTCTCTCAAGGAATGTTTTTTTATAAGATGATTCAATATGACCCCTATGTTACCATTTTCATTTGATTTTTAATAAGGGGGAGAAATATAATGTAAACATCAAAGTATTGAACATACATATTGAATTAGAATATGTTTGACGTTTTATAAGGTTATCGAAAAAACACAAGGGGTGGATTGTTGTTATAAAGGGTTTTAGGTTACATTTATTATAAATATGTCAATATTTATTTATTAAAAAGGTTACTTAAGTAACCTGGAGAAGTTTTAGTGAAAAGTTGTTGCAAATTTTATAGGAACATTATCAAGTCATATTATGTGATGATGATCTTAATGTTTTTAACATCATGAATATATTCATGATTCTAGATGAGTTTTTATGAGTTTTTATAAAGGGGTATAATTTGTACAAACATGAAGATACATTATGAAGTTTCTAAACAAATACAATTGTACAAATTTCAATATATGAAGTCTGTAAAAAGTTCAAAGTTATAATGATCTTATTGAAGCTGTAAAAAGTTCAAGCCTTTATATGGTAAAGTTAAATTTTATGATTAGACAGGCCTGTATGAAGGCCAATAGAAAATGTATACCAGACTTAGGTATATAAAGTTTTTTAGGTAGATAGTTTGTATAAATTTGGATTTTCAACTATATGAAGTTTAAGTTATAGATACATGGAAATAGAGACTTTGTAACTACCAGTAAAAGATGAGTTATTTAGTCCACCAAACATAAATCTCTAAAGGTTACTGGATGAAAAGGTATGAAGTTACATAATATGGAGATATATTAAGTCTAATGAATGGAAAATGAACAAAGTTATACCAGATAGAGAAGTATGGGGAGAGAGATGATGAATGAAAAAATTCCACTAGTTTGAGAAATTTGATGATCAATGAACTAATAATTATGAAGGTGACTAGATGGAAATTTATACAGAGAAATATGAAATTATTAGATGGAGAATCATGATGTCATCAGATGGAGAAATATGAAGGAATCATGGATAGAGAAATGATGTACAAAGTTTGAGATGGATTTGAGTTGTACTAGATAGTGAAATATGATGATCGATGAAGTTCTAATGGACATACTTTCGAATAGATCAATGAATAGACATGAACCAGATAGAGGAATATGAAGTTGTACCAGACATAAAGAAATGTGATGTCATAGAATAGAGGATTATGAATTAATTGGATAGAGATATATAGAGACTATTAGAACACACTCTTAAAAATATCATCGAACATACTTTTACAAAGTCCATAAAATAGAGTTTGTGAGACTATTGGATAGAGGCATTCTTACTAAGATCACTAGATAAATGTTTGAATAGATTTACAAAAAGTTTGTAATTTTATTCATTATGATGATCATGATATATTGTTTCAATGTTCATAAATCTAGATGAGGTTTGAGGAAGTTTAAAGGCATTTTTTGATGTTGATTTTTAAGGAAACATAAATAAATTTCTAGAAGTTTTGAAGGAAGTTCAATGAAGATGAGATGAGTGGAAAAATTTAGTATTCAAATTTTGGGAGCCCATGGTTTCTCCTTGAATTTTAGAGGAAGTGTGCCTATATAAATAGATAAAGGTACAATATGAATATATATACATTGATTTTTCCTGATAAGCAGAAAAATTGTAGAAGTTTTTGTGATAGAAGAATAACTTTAGTTGTTGACCGAGTTTCTACTTGGTTGAATAAGAGAGTATTGGATAGAAGATCTATGGATAGAGATCCAATGAACAGAGCATTGTATGAAAAGGGAGAACCGGACTGAGGTACTTTTATAGAGGATTATTGAACTAAGGTTCATTGGATTGAGTTAACCACACATATAAAAAAACTGAGGATTGATAGACACAATGCATCAGACAGAGTACAAAAAACCAGAGAGAAACAGATAGAGCATACCAAAAAAAGTTCTATCATACAAAATTTTTCTAGAAAATATATTTAGAAAAAGTTCTAGATAGGTTATATTGAGTTTATATAGGTATTTATTATACCGATAATAAGTTTTGAGACCAAAATATTCTTAAGTGAATTTTTTAAAATCTTGAAGAAGTTATACACAGGAAAATGTGATCTAACTTTATTATGGATAAATAATATCTGAAGAATAATATCTTTATTCAGTGGATCAGAAAAGAATAAGGAAGATCTTATAGAAGGGGTGTAGAAATATTTTTTGAAAATTCTTATAGCTGGGGTGTATAACCATTCATGAAGGAAATGTATATAAGAAGGATATTTGGGGGATCTAACCAACTATAATAGAAGAGTAGATTATTGGGGCTTGAAACTGGGGTTTGTTGTAAAAACAATTACTGAGGCATAGAACTAGTTGATTCCTATTAATTTTTAATCATAAAATAAGTTAGTAAAATAATCCATGTTGGGGTGGATAACCAACATGGTAAGGATTATGTCTTTATACCATACCTTTTAAATATCATGTGATGACCACTCTTTGTATTTAATACATACGAGGAGAGGTTGAGAGATATATTTGAGTGGATTGAAACTCTAAAAAGTTTCTGTACAACATTAGAGATTTAATTATAGTAATTAAATATTTGTTTTAATTAAACTATAATATAATGCACATTTTAATATTTCATGGAATAAACATTTTAATTTTATAGGATGATTCACTAGGTCAAAATAAGCCTAGAATAACTTTTTGAAATTTTCCCATAGAAACAAGCCTTTATGAATAATTGAAAATTTAGTATTTAAATATTCTTAATTTCTTATAATAATGTGTTATAATATGTATAACTAACCATATATTTATTATTAATTTGTTAAAATAATGAAAAGATCATTTAGAAGTAAAAAAGTGATATTTTTCAGAAAATTATTTTTAAGTGCATAATGTTTTTCCTATTTTAATTAATTAAAATAATATCTAAATGAATTATGTAAATAAAATTTATAGATTAAAAATATAAATATATTAATTTAAATCTATATAGTGATGATTAATATTCATAGAGTTAATATATTGTCATCGTAATCCTAAAAAACGTATTTCTTGAAAAACCAATTTTCATCACGTTTTGTTGGTTTATTTTTATATTAAATTAAACCAATTATATGAATTGAATTTGATAAAATGTATTCCATATTTAGAATCATAATAATTAATATTAGGTAATAAGTTCAACCTAATTTTTTGTCATAATGAATAGTAAAAACAGTAAAAATCCATTATCATGGTTAAGGTTAAAACATGATTACTACGGGTTAATTTAAAAAGATAAGGGTTAAAATGACCTAAAAACTTTCTTAAAACCCATTGGTTGGTTTTATTTTGACCTTAAAATTATAAACTTATAATATGAATCATTTTAGATCCATTTTTACAAGAAAGTGACTTAATAATATTTTAAAACTTTAAAAAATTACAATTGTGCCACTCACCTCAATTATAAAAGGGAACCTCTGCCACTCAATTATTCACACCTATTTAGCCTTTTATCTCAACAAAAACCTAAAAAAATATCTCCACAATATCCTTATACACATTATATTGGTTTTGGTCTTCCCAAAATACCAACCTTATAAGGTCTTTTAGAAGATATCCAAAGGAGGTTTCTCTAAGAGAAGATAATCATCTTCACCGATCTCCTTCTTTTACTTATTCCTTCACCACCTTCAATTATTCCCTAAAAATTCCAATAAAAAAAATTATCTACCATATATTGAGATGTTATTATTTTTATGGAATAATATTTATCCATATCCTTCTCCATAAAATGGGAAACAAAATCATCACTCATGTGTATGACAGACTACCGCCTCACGAATAGATGTAATTTTTTTACATCACTGCCTCACATAGCTAGCCATAATAATGGAAATAATGAATATATATGATACTTATGACATAATTATATTTCTATAATTATAATATTATATCTATCTTCTTACCTTCCAATATGTTGGAAAATGATAAAATCTCTTGTGCATATTTTTGGACTACTACCTCCACGAAGTGATGTGATTTATTTTTCACTTCATCTTTAAATTGATGGTAATAAGGATAGATTTAATGAATATATATGATATATATGATATAATAATGATTATTTAAAGTTGAATTATTATGTAATTCATTTTTATATCTCTATATTTTATGGATGAATCTAAATATAAATATAATAAATATATATGATATTTATATCATGATTAAAATTATAGAGATGATGAAACCATAATCAAATTATAAGGACAAGTTCCACCAAACCAAAATTCTCATGAAAAATGAAATGGTTAACACTTAGAAATGATGATTTTAATAAATAATTATTAATAAATAGATTTTGAAATGTTATAATAGGATCATATATGATATTATAAATATTAATATGGTTCTTTTATAAATTAATAACAAGTTTAAAACCATTATACAAGAGGTTAAATCATGTTAAACTAATTGGAAGAGTGAGTTAAGGGATTTCATCTCAATTTCCACTCCATCGAGACATATTTGGTATTATATACCTATTTTTTATGTGGTGTATATACTAACCTTTTATGTATTTAAAATTAATATCTATTTATTCATTATAATTAAAGTTTCAATTAAACTTTACTATTTTAGGGGGTTATAATTTAAAAGTTATCAAAGGGGTAAGGATTTATTTTACAATCTATTTTTTGGGATTTCCTTTATTTTTATTGAGGAAATCTAATAATACATCCTTCATAAAATCAATATATTTTCATATCCTCTAAATATTTAATGATTTACATTTTTTATTCAAAATTATCCTCTCTTTGTAATTTAAATCAAGCAAAGAAATGTTTAACAGAAAAACTGATCTTATTTCTCTTTTGAATGAGTATATTTTTCTTCCCTGTATATGTTTTTTCAAAATTGTTTTACAAAATTACTTTCAATTTACTCAAATTATTTATTATATAAATTTTATGATATCTTATACTTTTTATAGGGTATTAAAAGAATATTTCTAAATTTTTACAAAAGGGTCATTTTCGATGTTCTTTATAAAAATTCAAAAGGAATGTTTTTTTCTAACATATATATCATTAATGGAATTTCCCAATAATATAACCGTTTTACATTATTTATATTCTTCTATAAGATTTCAATGTTTTTATAAATAAAAACCTTTTATAAAAACTTATTTTAAATGTTTTTATTTAATTTTCTTATATTCTTTAAAAGAATTTATTTTACAGTAAAATATACCTTTTTAATGAATTAATGGCCATATCTCATCTCTTGATTAATTTTTTGGTCATTAAATTTATCTTTAAACATTCATTTTATTGTGATTATATTTCGTTGGACACTACATTTATCTTAAATATCCATATTCTTTGTATCATGGATATGATTATTTCCTAAATCAGATACCATTTTTATATATGGTATTTTGCTATGAAATTTATTTGATTGACTGGGGAAAATATTGATATTCCATATTCTTTACTCAATAAAAATATTTATTGATAATACATGTTGTTTATAAATTAAATTGATCATTCAATATATTAAGAATGCATTGGACATTGAAGTGATGGGTGGGGCCTGAAATTATATAGCCCCTCGATGCATCGACACATATTATGAGACAAACCAGTTGGATATCCTTATTAAATGGGTTTTGGGTGTATACCTACCCATAGTTTAAATTGTCTTGTCACAAGGCCTTGAAATTAAAGATATCATGATGTACAACATCATGTATTTCATTCTTTGAGAATTCAATTATTATTATTGTCCATGATATTATTTCATTGATATTATTGATGGATGCATTTTGTGCTCAAATTATTGATTAAATTACATGTATTTTTAGTTATTTACCTTTCTATATTGATTATGAATTATTTACACATGATAGTTTCTTCTATATGAAATCCTTACTAATAATTTGAGCTCACAATTATTTTATTTCCTTTCCCTAGGTTATGAATAAGGAATATTTGACTGAGTTCAAGGATGAAAGATATTTACTTTCACTATGTTTTTTATATTTTATTTCCAATTTAAAATAGAAATCATGTTTGTATCTGGTTCTTCAAGACTACTAAATTGATCAGTCCTTCATAACGAGATACCTTGTATATTATTCTAATGTAATAAAGTAAACATTGACTTTGGGTTACTAGAGTTGGGGTTGTTATAGTCAGTATCAGAGGAAGTTTAGTAAAAACCTTGGGAACTAGATTTTAAATGAATGTAGAAAACATGTGAATCATGATAAACCCTTATAGTATTTGAGAACTTTTACCATTAGATGGTTTTTTATTTTTTGGATCAATATTAATAATGATTATGAGTTAGATATTTGTTTTATATTATTTGGTGATGGTGACTAACATAATAAAGGGAATCACCATCCGTAGTCAATGTAGGGATTTCCTTACTGAACAATCCAATACAATTGGTGTTGGAACTGAGTAGGCTATGACCATATTAGGGAATAAAACCCATGTTATAACTAATAAACATACACATATAGAGAAATATGATGTTACACAACATGATACACCTATATTAGACCATTCATGCCATAGAAACCTCCATATTTTAGTGGAGATACTAATCCAGTGGTAGCTAGGAAATGGATTAAGTCACTTGAAAATATATTTCTAGACTTGGGATATAATGAAAGGGAAAAGTTTATAATAGAAGTGTATTGTATTAAATGTGATGCTAATAAATGGTGGTCCTTGATCTATAATACTAGGGAGGAAGAATAAATAGTACATATGGAATGTATAAATTTTAATGTATCATTCTTCAACAAATATTTACCATATGATAAATGAACTTAAATGAAGAGAAAGTTCCTTAGCTTAAATATAAAGAACTAAAAAGTGTTAAATAGTATGAGGATACCTTTACAATACTATCTATATATGATACATATTACATACATAATTTAGAGAGTAATATTGACCATTTTTTTGAAGGTTTTAATCCAAGAATATGAAGGGCACTGGTTTCTCAAAAAAAAATCATGTAATGTAATAATATTACGATCCATCAAAATAGAGAAGGAAATTTCTAGATCCTATATCTTCAAGGTAAATCAAGAGAATAATAGGTTATATGAGCACCAAGAAAAAAGGAACATGTCAAAGAAAAAGAAGGGAATGAAGGAATTTCCATCATGTGAAAATTATGGAAAGAAGTATCCTAGAAAATGCTTGAATGGCATGGGAGTTTGATACAAGTGTGGAGATAAGAGACATATGGCTAATGAATGAAATTATAATAAATAAATAAATGTTTTATGCTGATTAATCTATAGATAAATGGGGCATTATTCACAAAAATATCCCTAGCATGTAGGGAACCTATAGTAGAAGTTCCCGAGGGGAGAAGGATAATCTTATGCAATCACTACACCTGAGGTTAAAGTTATTAAAGTTGTAGTGGAAGGTACTTTAATCATAGACTCAAATTTAACTAATGCTTTATTTGATTCTGTATCTTCACACTCTTTCATATTTTTATGTCCAAAAGTGGCCTAGTTACCCTAAGGGGGGGGGGGTGTGAATTGGGGTATGCATATTCTTTTCTAAATTCTTCCTACCCTAATAGATCTTGAACTCTTTATTATAAGGTCACTTTATTTGATCTTAAGTGTTAATGATGATATTATTCTTTTCTTCTTTAGCTTATGATGATTATTTGAATATAATACAGGAAAGAAAGCATAACGACTCGGTGATTTTTACTTGGTTCACCCTCATTGGGCTATATCCAAGGAGCATACAATGATGATGTGCCTATTGTACCAAATTCACAAATTCTCACTATAAATTATGATGGTTCAGCATAGATCTTGTGTATAACTAGGATCACTACCTTTATATGGTTTACGGTCTTCTCACTACATTCCCAAGGGTTACTCCCTATGTCTCTTTCTTTAGATAACTACTGGTGGAAAGGATCACCATTTTCCTCTTCCTTCATTCACTATTCTTGGAAGGGATTCACCCACAATTTATGAACTTACATGTACTTTAATTATCTATAATAAATAAATACTCACTTTTATATAGATTCTATATTTATTCCTTACTTTCATTCACTGATGAATACCACTTTACCACAGATTTACTGGGAAATTCCTTCTGAACAACTTTCACGATACTCACTACCTTCTCTAAGTTCCTCTTTTGTGAAGCTCAAATAGTCTTCATGAAGCACTTTCCTTTTACAAAGCTCACTTGTCCTTTGAAAATCACACCTCTTTCATGAAGCCCAAATATCCTTCATGAATTTCCTTACTTTCATGATACTCATAAAATTTGGATGTCATTTATAGCCTTCGTGAACTTCTTCACATATCACCTTCACGAAACACCCTTCGCGAACCACCTTCATGATTCCATAGACTTAAGATTTTTATTAAGTATATCTTCTCCTTATGAAGAGGGTATATTCCTATTTATAGGCATTCCACCGATTCTAGAACCTTCTAAGCCATGTCATCACTATTTCATGAAGATCCTTCATTTCCTTCATGGTGATCCTTGTTTCACAAAGCTCTATAGATATTTACCATTCATGATTCTTGTCATAATCACGGATATAACCATCAAACTCTTTGGTCTACTGTGATGTTTCACTCCTGAGGCTCCTCAACTTCGGCATTCATGATGCTCGTTTTTGTTTGCATAGATCATCATCAACATTCGTTGACCATTCGCAAAACACTCTTCATGAATCCCATCTTCGCAAAACTCAATAATTTTCCATATTTTTATGAGATATTCAAGGAAATACATAGTTTATGATGCTATCCAAAATCTAAATTTTGGACCCCAAAAATTTGGAAAACACTAGGAAATGACGTCACCTTATGTACCCAATTTTATGTACCGCTTACATGACATCCCTTCTTATTTCTTGGATCTTTGTCAACATGTCTAGTAAATAATATCTATGGATATCCCCAACTGATTATGGAAAACCACTTTGTCAAAAAGCACAATCAACCAAAAAATACTGAAATGTTACCTTGATAGATTTTTCCCAACACATATCTTCCATTTTTTATAATAAAATAAGATATTTATTTAACACCTCAAGAATGGAGCTGTCAATAAAGACTCCTATAGGAAATCTCACTATAATAAGTATGTGTAAGTAATTTCCCTTTATGACACATAAACATTAACTATTTATAGACTTGATAATTATACCTATCATTTATTTTGATATAATCCTTGTTATGTGTTTATTTTCAAAATATAATTCAAAAATTATTTACCAAGAGAAGGAAATTATGATTCATGATGAAGATGTGGAATTACTTGTCATTAGAGGGAAGACTTCATCATCCAAGTCATGTATAGATCTACCTTTGGTATCTCTTCTAAATGAGATTTTTGCGAAAGAGGAGAAAACATAATCTATGGATGGGAAGGGTAATATTAAAATTATGTATGTACCTATTGTATAAGAATACATTAATGTATTTCCTAAGGAATTAACTGGATATCCACTAGAGCATGAAGTTGAGTTTTCCATCAATTTAATCCCTAATTCCAAAACTATATCAAATAATCCCTATAGAATAGAAACTATGTAATTAGTGGAGTTAAAAAAATAACTAAAATAGTTATGTGATAACGAATTTATACACCCTAATGTTTTACCTTAGGGAGACCATGTTATTTTTGTTAATAATAAAGATGGATCTATGAGTATGTGTATTGATTATAGTGAAATCAATGAAATTAATATAAATAAAAAATATCTTATACCTCACATTGATGATTTATTCAATCAACTTCAAGGAGTTCAATATTTTTCAAAGATTGACCTTCATTTTTGGTACTATAAACTGTGAGTAAAGAATGAAGATATTCCAAATATATATTTTTTATGTGGTATGGACATTAGGAGATTGCAATAATTCTATTTGGAGTAACTAATTCACCCTATATTTTAACGGATCTAATGAATAGAGTATTTATGTATTTTCTTAATAATTTTATTGTGGTATTTATTGATAACATCTTGGTATATTCTAAAAGCCATGAGAACCATGTGAATCACTTAAATATAATTATTAAGACTCTTAGAGGAAAAGGTTTATATAGGAAATTTAGAAAGTGTGAATTCTAGATTCAAAAAGTTTCTTTTCTTGGCCACATTATGTCCAATTATGGAATCTCAATTGATCCTGTAAAGAAAATGGTAGTCAAATAATGGCCTAAATCGAAAAACATAATTGAGGTACATAGTTTCATTAGTTTGGTAGGTTATTATTGAAGGTTTTTTCAAAAAATTTCTTGATTGGATAACCCAATAACCAATATTACACATAAAGGAGTTAAGTTCACATGGATAAAAGAATGTGAAGAATATTTTAAAGAATTGAAGAGGATATTGGTCAATGCTTCAATTTTGACTCTACTATCAAGAAATGATGGATTTGTGATATATAGTGACGAATCAAAGAAGGGACTTGGTTGTTTCCTTATTAATAATGATAAAGTTATTTCCTATGCATCAAGGTAGTTAAAGACTCATGAAAAAAACATTCCAACTCATGATCATGAGTTGGAATCTCTAATATTTTATTTGAGGACATGAAGACATTATCTCTATGGAAAAATATGTGAGATATACACAGATCATAAGATCCTAAAATACAAATTTTCATAGAAAGATAACAACATGTGGTAAAGGAGATGGATTTAGTTACTCAAGTATTATGATTTCTCAATACAATACCACCCAAGGAAGGCAAATAAGGTATCATATATGCATTAAGCAGAAAAGATCATGGAGTCCTGACCAAAATGAGGATTGACGGGGCTAATATATTCATTGATTTAGTGAATATGGATATGGAAATTACTAAGGAAGGATAAACATCACTATTTTTTCAAATTATTAGAAACCATCTTTATTAGAAAATCTAAAAATTTATCAGTCTAATGATAAGAATTTTAAAAAGAAAATTAAAGCCGTGAATGATGGTAAATTATTAGAATTCATATATAAAGATTGAAATCTAAAATTTGGAAAGAGTATATGTGTTCTATCTATACCTGAGAATAAAATGGAATTATTAGATGATTCTCATAGCTCGAATTTATCTATAAATCATGGTAGCACTAGGATGTATATAGATTTGAAGGAACATTTTTAGTGGGATAATATGAAATAATAAATTATGGGTTATAGATGCTTGGTTTTCCAATAAGTGAAGTTAGAGAGGTAAGAACCTAGAGGAGTTAGGTGACCTCTACCTATTCTTACATGGAAATAGGATAACATTACCATATACTTTGTCAATAGATTACCAAATAATCCCAAAATGAGTGATGAAATATGGGTTATTATTGACTACCTTACCAAATGTTCACATATCATTGCTATAAGATAAGATTCACCACTTAACTACCTTGTATAGATATATATTAATAAATTTATAAGAATCCATGACACACATCTTTAATTTTTTTATAATCATGATCCATGATTTACAATGAAATTATATAAAAATATTTTAAAGGCTTTGGATACAGAGATTTATTTGAGCACCAACAACTATCCTCAAACTGATGGATAGTACAAAAGGACTATTCAAACATTATAAGACATATTAAAGAAATTATCACTTGATTATCAAGGTATGTAGGATCAATAGTTACCTTTGGTGGATTTTTACTATAATAATAGCTTCTATTCAAATATTCAAATGGTTTCATATGAATAATTATATGATAAGAGATTTCATACTTCAAATTGTTGGGATGAAGTTAGTGAAAGGAATATTGTGGGCCTAGAACTTGTTGATGAGACAATGATGAAGGTAAAGAATATTAAAACCCATATTAAATAAGATCATAGTAGAAAAAATATCTATTCCAGTAGCCAAAGGAAATATTTGGAATTTCAAGTGGGAGATCACGTTTTCTTGAAATTATCTCTATAGAAGGGTGTTATAATGTTTGATAAGAAAGGGAAATTGAGCCTTAGGTGCATCAGAACTTTTGAAATTATAGAAATAATTAGAGTTGTGTATTACTATTTGGAAATTCCACTGAGCCTCTCTAAATTACATGATGTGTTCCATATATCATTCTTAAGAAATTATATTCTAGACCCAACAAATGTTCTCACTTATTAAGAAATAGAATTGTAAATTGATCTATCTTACTATGAAGAGTCTATCTAGATTATTGAAACTATAGAAAAAGTTTTGCGAAATAGGATAACTTGACTAGTAATGTTACTTTTGATAAATCATAAAATAAAAGAAGAAATGTGGGAACTTGAGGATGTTAGGATGAAAAACCACCCTCATTTGTTTCATAAGTAATATCCATGAAAATTTTGATGATGAAATTTTTAAAGGAGGGAATAATGTAACATCTGAGATTCAATTATAGTAAGTGAACATTTTATTTTAATGAAACAATAATAAAATGAACATTTTAATATTTCATGGAACAAATATTATAATTTTATAGGATGAATATCAATTTTGAACTTACTAGGTCAAAATAATCCTATAATGATTATTTGAAAATTTCCCATAAAAATAAGCCTTTATGAAAATTGAAAATGTATAATTAAAATATTATTACTTTTATCTATAAAAATGATCTATAATATTTATAATTAACCATTTATTTATTTTCAATTTTTTATAAATAAAAACAAGATCATTTGGAGGTAAAAATAGATATTTTCAGAAAGCTGCTTTTAAGTGCATAATGTTTTTCATATTTTAATTAATTAAAATAACCTATTAATTAATTATTTAAATTAAATTTATATATTATAAATATAATTATATTAATTTAAACCAACATAATTATGATTACTAGTTATAGAGTTAATATAATACCATTTTATGCTTAAAAATTCATTTATTGAAAAACCATTTTTCATTCTATTTTACAGGTTTATTTTTAAATTAAATTATAAAAATTATGTGAATTGAATTTGATAATATATATTACATATTTTAAATTATAATAATTTATATTATTTAATAATTTCAACTTAATTTTTGGTTATAATTAATAGTAAAAATAATAAAAATCTGTTACCACGGTAAAGGTTAAACCAGGTTTACAAGGGTTAATTTAAAAAGATAAGGGTTAAAATGAACTAAAAACTTAATTAAGCCCCATTGGTTGGTTTTATTTATACCATAACCTTATAAACTTATATTATTATTTATTTTGGATCCATTTTTCCAAGAAAGTAACATAATAAAATTTTAAAACTTTGAAAAAATACAAGTGTGCCACTCACCTTAATTATAAAAGGGAACCTCCTCCCATCAATTATTAACTCCTCTTGAGCCTTTTAATTAGAAAAATACCTGAAAAAATATCTCCCTAAAATCCTTATAAATGTTCTATATGTGATTTAATTCCAAAAAATACCAACCCTAGGGTCCTTAAGAAGAGATCCAAATGAGGTTTATCTAAGAGAAGGTAATTGTTTTCACTGAGATTCTTCTTTTATTTATTCTTTTACAACCACTAATTATGTCATAATAATTCCAATATAATAAAAAATTATCTAAAATATACTATGATGTTATTATGCTGATGAAATAATATTTATTAATCTCCTTCTCCATCAAATGGGAACCAAAACCATCGCTCATGTGTACAAAAAAAAACCGCCTTGTGAATCGATATAATTTTTTTCCATCACCAACACACATGGATAGTCATAATGATATAAATATTGAATATATAGTATAATTATGAAATAATAATTATTTTTTAATTATTATATCACATATACCTTCTTACTTTCCAATATTTTGGAAAATGATGACGTCGCTCATGAGTATGTGTGGACTACCACCTCCACGAAACGATGTGATCCGTTTTTCATTTATAATTTACATGGATGGTAATAAAGATAAATTTAATGAATATATATGATATATATTTTTTGGTCTGAGTAGGACACTCAAGAGGGGATGAATTAAGTTCCTATAATTTTTTTTGTCTTAAAATACTTATTTAAAAGTCCCCAAATTTAAAATCAAATGCAGCCCAGTTATCCAAAGTAATAAATTTATAAAAGTTTTGATCTTTTGAAAGATTTCTCAAAAATTGATTAGTTATTAGTTAAAACAATATGGATTTTTATTTTAGCTTTTGAAATAAATCTATTAAACCAAATTCTAATATAAATACTAGCTAATATTAATTATCAAAGTGAAAGAATTTTTTTCAATGAATCAATAAAACAGTGAAAACAGAACTTTGAAATATTGAGCAGATTTAAAACAAGAGATTTAGTCTCAGGCTGAGACTTAGTCCTCTTCACTTGTTAATCACCTGCCACCAAGAAATTTATTTGAATAAATTTTATCCACACCTTGGATCAGGTTTAAAAAAACTATACAAACTATCTCGATCAACAGACCTCTACCATAGTTCTAGTGGGAGTGAAATATACAACAGGCCACTCAGGGACCTCTTCCACTATTATTTGTGGGAGTGTAAGGTGTAAAAAGATAAGTTTGTGAACATATTAGAGTATCATCCATTTATGCAGAAGATATAGTGTGTGTTTATAAAGCAGAGGCACATACACTGGTCAAAATGTAAAACAGTTCACAAGTAGAGCATAAAATATTGAGAAGGGTGTTAGAAAGCTTTGTGTATTTGTATCTACAACTTTGAGACTGATTGAAGATATATTGAAATGAAGTTAAAGTAGAATTTTAGGAATAAACAGAAAAATAGAGGGTTATGAAGCCTTCTATCTTCTGTTCTTAGTAAGGTAGATATTTTCTCAAAGTGTTCTTTTACACTCTTAAAATGTTGTTTCATAAGTTCTTTGATTAGGATTCATAGAAATATCTTCATGTTTCCTTAGTTTTAAGTTATTTGGTTTTCATAGGCGCACTATCTCTCTACTGTACTACATAGATATCTCTTTATTTTTTATTAGGTATGAACTTTATACAATGCAGTAGACAAGTAGCATGTTATCTGGTACCTCGTACCTCATAACGGTCTCTAACATCCATTAAATATTGTCTACAAAAGGTAGAAAATCTCATTAATATAATAAGCAGTGATAAGTTTCATAAATATAACTGTTATAATTAATTTTGAATCTAAATGGAAAAGGAAGTAATGATGGTGTCTCAAGTTTGGTAGGTTAGTTTGTTGATGTTTTAGGCTATTAACATATTAGAATGTCGGTAGGTCAGTTTATCGATAGATCACCCTATCAATAGGTACTCTGTCAGTAGGTGTGATGCATTGATAGGTGATGCGTCGGTAGGTCTATTAGTGACTCATGCCATCGGTAACTCAAACTTTGAAAAAATACTGAGTTGAGTTGTCGGTAAGTTAATGTATGAGTGAATTAGAGCATCAGTAGGCCAATATTTTGGTAGGTTACTCTATCCGTAACATATGTTTTCAGTAACTTAGAATTCTACCAGTGACTCATCCTTAGTGAAGTTTTTGAGAATATTTTGGTAGGTGCTCTATTGGTAGCTCATTTTGAAAAGATATCTATAGATCAGGTATCAGTGACTTATCCATATCCAAATTATGTTAACTTGTCTTATGATATAGACACTAACAAAAGAGGTTAATATTAAATGTAAACATGTTTAAAAAATATGTAACTTAATAAAAAATAATTAAGCATGATTTGTGATCATTAAAACTAGAGGAGGCCAACAATCTCCCCCTTTTTGAAGATCACAAATCATGGAATTGTGTACCACCAGTTTAATTATGATGATCAAAGTAAGGTCTTCTCAACATTTTATATAGATCATAAGATGAACACAAATAGTATATAGATCACTTATTAAGATTTTTTTAATCTAATACTATTTTTTAATCTTATGCTTCCCCTGAGATATATGCCATACACATACACATTCCATACACATTATACCCCTTTTGAGATTATCAAAAAGGAAATAAAGAATTAAAATAAAGAACAGATAATGAGATAAAAACATAGAATATATTCCATTAGGAAAACAATAAAAGTGGTAAAAAATATATTACAAGAGATCCCTATCAAAGAGTCATCCAATCACTTCTTCTCCAAAGCAGAGTCCATCACTTCTTTTCCCTTATCAGATATATTAGTGGTAATAGAAGGAGGTACAAAAGTAGTGGTTAGAGTGTCAGTGCAGATACTGAGTGAGGGAAGAGGAACTCCAATAAAGAAAGGAGAAAGTCTTGGTCTAGAAGATGAGGAGGTCCTGTAAGCTCGTGATTAATGAATGGTCTGATTTGGATTAGATCTTGAGTAGGAGTCATGGAAAGAGGTGACAAGGTTGTAGAAGAAAAACAAGTAGAAGGGTGAAGGATAAGTCTGATAAGAGAATCTGTTGGAGCAATAATTATAATGTTGTCATGATATAGGTAAGGTTTCAGTATATTGATGAAGTCCTTGATGATATGACCACTATAATCCATATCCTTTTCAAAATTATCCTTATTTTCCATAAACTTATGAAGGGTAAGAGTGAAATCCTTTAGCTTCTTGACTTTATCTTTGAAGGCTTGAGTAACATGAGTGATATTAAAATTTTCTACCAAGTACTTGAAATTACTATCCAGCTTATTCTTTGTATAAATCCTCTTAAAGTATAAGTCTACCTTTTTGGTAATCTCTTCTTGAGCATTATTAGAACCATTTGAAAAAAATATAACCATGTCATAGATATGATCACAATTCTGCTTGATCTTAGAGTGGCTTTCCTAATAAGTGCCACCCATAATAGTTTTAAACTATTCTCTTATCACATTTTTAATCATATCAAAATTAGAAGGATAAACAACAGAAGAAGCTGAAGTGGAGGCACCTTACAAGATATCTCAAAGATCTGATATCAAATGATTCAAATCAAGAGTTAGAGGCTGAGAAAAATCAATCCTAGAAGATTAATACTAAAATATTTTCACCACCTTATCCATAGATTTCCTATAATCAATAGTTTGAATGTTATTGGCTGAAACTATAACAGTCAGTTCATTTCACATTTTTTGATCATCTAAGACAATTGTTTCCAACACTGAGATCAACTGAGGATCAACTTGAGAAAAAACCCTTTTTGTGATCATGGATGCATCACTTTCAACAAGAATTTCCACTAGAGCTAGTTGATGTGAAGGGATATATCTAACCACAACTAATAACTCTTCCTTAAATTAATTTAATTTAGCTGTAGTCACATAATCTACAGGCTTGGGTACAACTACAAGAGTAGGATCAAGAGCAATTATCCTATCTTCTGAATTAGGGTACTCCAAACCCAAATTCACATAACCTATATCCTTTATCCACACAAGAAAAAATATATCATCAAGAGGATAAAGTACATCAACTTTCACCCTTTTATGCTATCTATCCCCCTCAACAGATACTCTCCTTCTAGAATAAATCAGCTCTTGCACTGGAGCCACTAAAACTTCTCTTTTAGTATGAACTTAATCACACACATGGATATTAGGAGCTCTTTCCTCAACCACAGGTGCTTCAGGATCTTCATGGAATTGCACAACTATTTCTTGTTCCATTAAAGCAATATCAGAAAGATCTACATGCTCAACAAGAGCTGGAGTTAGATCATTTTGTTCTTCAATAGGACCTTGATCATCCTCAAGATAGTCTAATCCACTATCAGATTCCTCATCATCTTCTTCATTTTATTCCTCATCTATATCACCATCATCTTATTCTTCTTCAGTACCACTTTCTCCTTCTTCACTATTTGACTCCTCATCACTATCAGATCTAATAACATACTCAACATTATCTGACTCTTCAGTCTCCTCATTATCAGTCTCAACTACAAGAATTTCTTTTGTAGGAAGAGGCCTAGGAGGGCTAGCAGGATCATAGGTTATCCATTCAGGACTTTAATCTATATCAGGGTCACTTATATCATCAATTGGTGACTCATTTCCTTAATATTACCCATCTGATACTCACCAGCTTCATCTAGTCCTAGACCAAGATCAATCATGTTCCTCGACCTTGAGGGATGCTCAACAGGATTAAAATCCTCATATAGTTTGTCATTGTCCTCAAAACAAATCTTATTCCAGGGATTCCAATTTATTTTCATTATCTTAAAGATAGTTTTTTTGAGACAAAAACCATCACATACTAAAACTATTTCTTCACCCTCATTCACTAAACCCTTATCTTTCAGCATAGTAGAGGTAAGCCTAGGATAAAACAATGAATTTGTTTTGTAGTAGGGTTTTATCATTTAACTGATATGCACTATAAAATATCTATGTAGGTTAACCTTATGTCCCTTCTTCAATAGATAAAAGAAATATACCTCTTGGAACTTTAGGGAGGAAAATTCCCCTTTTATAGGACATAATTGTTGTTGAATAAACTTAAACAACAACCGACAATCACTATCAAGTTATGATACTATAGGCCTTATATGATCTCCATTACCAGTATGATTAGCTAAAGCTTCCTCAAAATTGAATATATCACTAGGTGGAGGTTCAATTCCTTGATGATCATCACACACACCCACATGGGGTACTTTCAATCATTCTACCCAATGCTTGGATGAAAAAGAGATTAATTTTCTATCTACTATAGATTTGATCCAAAACACTTTCGACCCTTCAAGAATAAATTCTACATATAGAAAAAACTCATTCACTAGCCTCAGAAAAAATTATATTTCATTATAGGATAACCACTCCAACCATCCTTGAGATTGAAACACATTTAACAATAGAGACTTACTTGTTAATAGCCATTTTGTGTGCACTTATTTCTCAGAAGTGATGATATGGTTCGCAAGTTTTAGATGAACAAGTTGTAGTTTAAGTTGAATAGATTCACCTCTTTACTTCTTATACAGATAAAAATCATCCAAATATATCTCAGAAACACATTTAACTCAATCTATTGGTGATATTAGAGGGTTTAGGTTCAAGGGAGAAATGTAGTAGAAGTTCGGGAAAGAAATGTTCGAAGGTAAGAGTACTACAGAAAGAGTGTGAGAGTGAGTAAAAGTTTTGGATCGACCCTTAATTTTATCATTTAGAGATTTAAAATCATAAAATACTAAATGTGGATTAAAATAAAATGAAATAATTAAAACAACAATGTTTCAAATTCTAGATAGAAAAAAACAACTAAGTATCACTTGGCGAGACACATCAGTGAGACCTATCGGTAAGTCACCATTAGTAATTCCTATCGGTGAGTCATTATCGGTGAGTCCTATAAGTGATTCATCATCAGTGAGACATCATCTATGATACATCATCGATGAAACATCATCGGTGAGAAATTTTGTGGTTAGTCACTCAAATTTTATCATTCCTAACTCATGTATAATGTAACTCATTCTCTTATAATTTAATGGCTTAGTAAAAATGTTAGTAAGCTGATGTTCTGTGCCAATGAATTCGAGATTTATATCACCTTTTTGATAATTACCTCTCAAAAATTGATATATTGCATCAATATGTTTTTTATAGAATGATAAATTGTATTATTATAAATTTTAATAGCACTTGTGTTGTCACCATTTATAGGGATATGTCTAAATTGATATCCATAATCTAGTAATGTGTGTTTCTTCCACAAAATATGAGCACAACAACTACCAATAGCTATGTATTTAGCTTTAGCAGTAGATAATGCAACATATTTTTTCTTTTTACTACACCATGAAACTAGAGAATTTCCCAAAAAGTGACATGTTCCATAGGTTCTTTTTCTATCTAACTTGAAACCACAAAAATCATCATCAGAATAACGAAGTCAAATGGTTGTCCTCTAGGGTAGAAGATTCCTAAGATGGTAGTATATTTGAGGTATTTGAAAATTCTTTCAACAACAAGTAGATGTGACTATTTAGGATTTTCTTGAAAATGAGCACACATACACACACTAAACATAATATCAAGTTGGCTAGTAGTTAAGTAAAGAAGGCTTCCAATCATACCTCTATAATTGGTTTGATCCACTGATTTTCCATTTTAATCAAGATCCAATTTACATTTGGTATTAATGGGAGTATCACTACTTTTAGTGCTTTCCATATTAAAACATTTTAAAATATATTTAGTATATTTAATTTGATTTAAAATAACAAATTTTTTTATTTTGAAAGATTTGAAATCAAATAAAGAATTTAAGTTCACCAATTAAGATCATTTCAAATTCATTTTGCATCATTTTTGAAAAATCAATACATAAAGATTTTTTTAAGATCCAAAAATAATATCATTAATATATATTTGAAAAACTAAAACATATTTATAAATTATTTTTATGAAAAGAGTATTATCAGAAATCCCTTTTGTGAAACCTTTAGAAATAAGAAAAATTTTGAGCTTATCATACCAAGCTCTTGAGGCCTGTTTTAAACTATAAAAATATTTTGTTAATTTAAAAAAATGGTTTGGAAAATGAGGATTTGTAAAACCAAGGGGTTTTTAAACAAAAAAAATAATCAACTATATAACCATTTAGAAACTATCTTTTTGAAATCTATTTGATAGAGTTTGAAATTAAGATGTGCTGCATAATCTAAAAATATTCTAATGGATTCATTTTTGGAAACAATTGAAAAGGTTTCTCCATAGTCAATTCCTTATTCTTGACTATAACCTTGTGAAACTAATCTAGACTTATTTCTTACTATTGTACTGGCTTCATCTACTTTATTTATAAAGACCAACTTAGTGTCTATTTCCAAGGTGTCTTTGGGTCTATCAACAAGTTTTCAAACTTTGTTCCTTTCAAACTGATTTAATTCTCCTTGTATAGACATCACCCAAAATTCATAATTGACTGCTGATATGGCTCTATTTTTGCATAGTTTTGTCACATCTTTTTACTTAATTTTTAATGATTTAATTAATTATTTAATCACTTTATGCTAAATATTTGTACTTTTTTATTTTTATAATTAAATTTGTCAAATATTAATTTTTTATAACATTTTATTTAATTATAGAACCATAAATAGTTGATTTATTCCTTCTTTGTTTTTAATATAATTAATTTCCAATTTGTTCATTAAATCTATATTTGTTTATTTTATTTATTTTTTACATTATTAATAATTATTGATTTCTCTATTTAATTTACCTTTATTTTTTAAAGTTTATATAACTTAGTTCAGCTTGCCTGTATCGGTGACCTTAGTCACCGATACTCTTTCCTACTGGTAGCTTAGCTACCGATAGTAGGTTACTGGTACTGTATCGGTGAATTTGCCTCTATTGGTGACCTTGCCTTATCGGTGACCTTAGTCACCAATACTCTTTCCTATCGGTAGCTCTCATTTATCTATAACCGGTGAATTCCTAAATGGTGAGTATTTAGTTTGGCTAATTTAATTCTGCTCGACTTTTTAATAAGTTAATTTATAATTAAACAATTATTTAATCAACATAATTCTAATTAATTAAGTTAGACTTTATTTTATTAATTAATATTTTAATTAAGTTACATTAGAATAGGTTAATTTTATTATTTTATATGTTTAGTCTTCCTACCCGTCATTTAAGTAACTTGTGTTTTTAAATTAAATAAAATGGTTCGCCCTTAATTATGTATTCAATTAGTTAGTTAATTAATTAATTAAGAGTTATTAATTATTAATTATATTATTTTATGTATGCAGATTGAATTTTTAATTCATTTTATAATTTTCTACCGGTAAGGTAATTTAGATTTTGCGTGATTTATTTGGGTCACCGTTGTTTTTATTTTTATTTGCTGTGACGCTTTAATAAATTTATTTAGTTATTTTAATTTGAGTCTCTTATTAATTAAGTTTAAACAGTTATCAAGTTTATTAATTTAATTTTATTCAATTAGTACTTTTTAATTAATAAATTTAATGTTTTAAAGTTTAATAATTATCATGTTTTTAATTAATGGAATTTAACTTCACTTTAATTATTTATTTTTAAGTCTTTTTATTTAATTTATTTAAGTTCTAATTCTATATTATTTTAGCAAACTATTATTTTATGTTCTAACGGTTTCTATCGGTGAACTATTTCTCACTGATACACCCTTATTTCCTCACTGTTACCCAAGTTTTTCCTCACCTATAATTTTCTTCTATCGGTAGCTTAGCTACCAATACCCCTCACCGACGCACCCGCTACCCTGTGCCGTTTTTCTTCCTCACTGATACTGTTCTTATTTTTTTTTATTACTGGTAGGTACCGATTTTAGCCTTTGTTTTATCTTCACTGATTGATCATGTCCCTATCGTTAGCTTCAGCTACCGATAACCCTCCTCACCACTCATTGATATCCTTCTTTCCAGTATCGGTCGCACCGATCCCCCGAAAAATCCTTTCGGTCTCGTTTACATCACACCACTTTATTTTTTACGTCGGCCTCTCGATTTCCCACTGATCCCCTACTTCAAATCTTCTATCAGTGAGTTATACTCACCGTTTGATTCTTCTTTCGGTTTCATGGCTTCACACCAAAACACTGTCGGTGTCTTCTCACCATCTTTTGCCAGAGCCTCCATGCTTCTGTTCAATTTTTTCCATCTTCAGTGTTTCCCAAGACACCGTTGATTCTTTCCTTTTTTTCATCCACGCATCACCGTGAAGAGAGATTCAGTCAACTTTTCAAATTGACTCAAACCAGAAGCTTGACTCTCACTAAGACTAAATAATGAAATCAACACAAATCCAAAGTAGTTTTTCACAGAAATTGAAATCAAACCCTATGAACTTGGTCTGATGTTGTAATTCTTGTATCGAAGGTTGACCATAGGATGAGGCGCAATGTGAAGAAGATCATTCTGTGGCCACAAGTTCTGAACTAGAGGAGGTCTAACCATACCACAACAGAGGAAGAAATCCACACTATTGCTGAAGGACTTTCGCACCGCAAGGGGATGCCGCAGTTTTCCACTATCCGCCGATTCCACCGTGATGCCTCCGCACTGGAGCCGAGGAACCCTCTGCCACTGCTGTGGTTTTCAATTCGAGCCAAGGTCCATTTTTGAACTAGAGCTGGGACACCGTGCTGCTCATAAGAGTTCGTCCGCGCTACAGGAGCTGAAGCTGCTGTTGAGCTGCACCATTACTGCGAGGAGGGTGTTGCTGGAATATCGCTGTGCCGAGTGAGGAGGATCCGACCACTAGTGGACCGCCTTGGAATCTTCTTGAAGAAGCTGGATACCCTCCCCCAATTTGTGTCGATTACGGGGGATGAAGGAAAAAAAACTTAACTAAACTTTTAACTAAATTAAAATTTAATAATAAAATAATAAAATCAAAGTCAAAAGTAAAACAAGAAAAAAAAGAAGAAAACAAAATTAAAAGTTAAAGTAAAAAAAAGTTAACTTTACAAAAGTCAAAAGAGTATAATTAAAAATTTAAAACAATTACAAAATTAATAAAATAGATTAATTATAAATTAAAATGTTAAACTAAATTAATGATAAAAGTTTATAATTAATTAATACATTATTAATAAAATAAATTTAGAATCAATAATAATTATAAATATACTATAAATTACACTTTATTAATTTAAAAATACTTAAAAATTAAGTAGTAATTTTAATTACTTAATTAAAATTAATTAATTAATTAATTAATTAATTAACCTAATGATTAAATTTGTTTTATAGTAATAATTAAATTATTAATTCAATATAAATTATTTTCTTAATTAATTATTTATTTATGTTCTTAATTTTTAATAACTTAGTTTAAAAAATGGATTAAATTAATAACTTAGTAATGATATCTACAAACTTAATTAAATTAATAACTTTTTAATAAGTTTATGTATCACCTTAGTATTATTAAGTGAATAATTTTATAACATATAAAAATAATTATCAATCAATTTCTGTTAACTTTGTAAAAATAACTCTTAACTTAAAAATTAACTAACTTTCTTCCTTTGTGCTCTCATTTATTTATTTTATTTTACATGGCAGGTTCATTCAAGGGAATTTAACACGTCCAGGTTCATCCAACTAACTCATCCGGAGTTAGTTACGAGGGAAAAATTCACGCGACGTTCCTGTCACGGGTTAAACGCACGTGTGCGGTGCGCTTGTGAGAAACTCTTAAAGTCAGTGGAAGTTGTGGTGGTGACATGAAATGGATGACAGAAGTTACTTAAGAAAAGCAAGAAGCATACATGGGATTGATTCGGGGAAGGAATTCATTCACTGTGGCCATTTATTCACTTGGAGAGGCATGCACTCGAGGAAAATTCGAGTCCCAGAGCAGAGCAGAGGTTCAGGAGCAACATTTGATGCGAGCAGAGGGAGTTTTCTTCTTCTGTTTTCTTTCAAATCTTTACCTCTGTATTAGAATGATTTCTGTATTTGATATAATTATAATGAACAATATTTTAGTTAGATAAATTTTAGTTCAGGGAGAGTTTTAGTTCTACTGGTAATCATTTTCATCCTTCTCTTTAATAAATTCTTCTGTGATTTGATTTGATCGGCGAGATCAATTCTAATTACACTTATCTGCTTCGTACCATAAGCACTGAAATTTTCTAAACTCTGTAATCATTCGGTGAGTTTGATTATGGGATCATCTTTTGAATAATTAACTTTTAATGAAAATGTCAGTACTTATGGTGAGTTTGTGCTGTTGATCTTTTAAATCATCTTTTTGGAGTTGTACATCTTGGAGTGGCGAACTCTGAGTTGCACAATTTCCACGACTTAACTCCTGGAGAGGGAAGTAAGTCACTTTTATCCAATGGTATGAAGAAGTAATTCTACTTGTTTAGGAGAAAAAATTCAAACCAGTAGACTAGAGAAATCCTTGAGCGCTCATCTCTTTTGTCTTTTATCAGCATTTCATTTTCTTTGTTGCATATTTCTTTCAGCTGTACTCTGTTTTAGTGTAGGTAGCATAAGTTTACAATAGATGTTTAGTTTCACTTTACAGTACATAAAATCATAAAAAAATATTAAAAGATTAAAAAGAAATAGAAAAACCACTCCACTGCTGACAACAGTGGAGCTTACCAGTTTTTTTAGTAATTAGTGGCCAAATTAGCCTTCCCTGTGGGTTCGACCCTGCTTTCCACATATACAGTAGTTAGTAGGAATATAATTTTTAAACTTTGACCGACTTAAACAATGGTTTAGGTCAAGTTTTTGGCACCATTTCTGGGGAAGGCACGAGCCATTTCTAAAAAAATAACTCTAAAAAAACACATATATAAAAATCTTAAAAAAAATTGAAAATTTTGAAAATTGTAAAAAAAAACTGTTACTTTACATTCTGAGTTGTTACTACTTAAACTATCGATTGTTGTGCATATGATCACAAGACACTCTTCTGTTATATTAGATCCTCTAAACCCTAAATTAGATAAACACTTAGCTGCTCTAAGAAGAAAGAACAAATTTGAAATGGAAAATTAAGAAAATAGAGTTCCTGAGCATAATAACTTCCAAAACCATCCAGAACTCTTAGATGAGAATGAACAGCCTAGAATGAGGGAGTTTCAACTCCCTAAAGTTTTTATAAACCCATCATCCATTAGATTAAGTCATAGAGCCATAAATTGTGAGCTGAAACAATCACACTTTTCTCTGCTGCCTGCATTCAATGGGCTCTCTAGTGAGGACTCACTAGCCTTAATTAGAGACTTTTATAACACTGTGCAACAAATTCCTTTATTAGGTATTACTGAAAATGAGCTAAGTATGAGAGTCTTTCCCTTTTGCTTTAAAGGGAATGCTAGGAACTGATTTTTAAGTCTAGATGAAAACATTTTTGAGAACTGGGATCAGGTGTATAACTCATTCATTATGAAATTTTATCCCCAAAGACTGAAAGGAGAGCTTAGAACTAAAATCACTAGTTTTTATCAAGAATATGGAGAAGCTTTTCATGAAGCATGGGATAGATTTAGGGACCTACTTAGGCAGTTCCCCCATCATCAAATCCCATAACATCTTCTTATGGATACTTTCTATGAAGGGTTGTCCTCCTCTGGTCAGAATTTAGTGGATCAAGCTGCTGGGGGTAATTACAATGACAAAACTGATGAAGAACTTAGACAAGTTTTTAACAATCTTGCACTTAATTCTCAACATAAAAATTCAAGAAGAAAAAAAAGTCAATAGAACTGTTAGTTCAAACATTGGTTCAATGAATGAAACTCAAGCTCAACTGGCTGAAATCACTAACCAACTACAAACTTTAATGAACCAGAATTTAAAACAAACTGTTAATCAAGTTGAAAATCAGAATCAATATCAATATCTTAGGCAACAGTGCACTCAATGTGGTATGTTTGGGCACTCTGAAATTTTTTGTCCTAATGCTGATTTAACTTCCCAACAACCTGAAACCTTAAACTTTGTCAATTATGGTCCTAGGATTCCTCTAAAAGAATATACATTCTCAAATAACTACAATCAAGGCTATAGGAACCATCCAAATTTGTCATGGAAAGATCAAGGAGTTATTAAACAATCAACTGCCCCTAGCTACTCTAACCAACCAAGACCAAAATTTCAAAATCAACAAAGGGGTGAGACTTCAAATGTTCAAGGAAATAATGATAATCAGATGTCTTCTAAACTGGATCAAATCTTGAATAAAATAAATTCACAATAGGAAAGGTACATGACTCAACTTAATAAACAGAAAAGTCAATATGAGTCTGACAAGATGCAAAATGATGTGAGAATTCAGAACATGGAAACACAGCTAGGCAAATTAGCTAGAGATTTGAATTCTAGGGAAAAAGGTAGGTTGCCTAGTACAACTGAACTTAATCCTAGGGAGAATATCATAGATGTTGTTACTAGGAGTGGGCTGAACACTCAAACTATTGCAGAAAAAACTGTAAAAAATGCCCAAAATGAGAAACTGTTTGAATCTAGAAATGAAAATCTGCTTTGTTCACAATGTGGAAATTCACATAAAGATGTTGAAAATAATGAGAATCTGAACCTGTCACCTGGATATCAAGCTGAAAATTGTTCTAAAAATTAAAAGAATAAAGGAATAGAAAAAGTTGTGGAAGAGGTGAGGGATATTCCCACTGTTCTGAAAATGTTTGCCCCACCCATCCCTTTCCCTGAGAAACTGAAACCTCAAAGTAATACCAGGGATGAACTTCTTCAGTTCCTTGGTCTTCTTTATAAGCTTCAAGTAAACATCCCTTTTATCCAAGCCTTAATTCAAATCCAATCTTATCTGAAATCTTTAAAGAAAATTGTTTCAAATAAAAAGACCCTTGAATAATTTGCTACTTACAGCCTCACTGAAGAGTGTAGTGTTGTTATTCAAAAGAAAATTCCACCCAAATTGAAGGACCCAGGTAGTTTTGTCATTCCTTGTACTCTAGAAAATTCAGGTCAGCTCAACTGTTTGTGTGATCTAGGTTCCAGCATTAATCTACTCCCATACTCACTGTTTCGGCAGTTAAGGTTGGGTGACCTTCAACCCACCACAGTCATACTACAGTTAGCTGATAGATCCTTCACTCATCCTATGGGTCGAGTAGATGACTTACTAGTTGGAGTTGGGAATTTGTTATTGCCTGCTGACTTTCTTGTTCTAGATATGAAGTGTAATCAAGAGGTGACCATCATCTTGGGTAGACCCTTCTTGGCCACAGGTGGTGCTGTCATATATGTCTCTAAGGGTCAACTGATCTTTAAAATTGGTGAACAACAAGAAGAGTTCAATGTTTTTAAGAATATTAAGGAACCAACATATTTTGAAAACTGTTCAAAAATTGAGTCTCTTGAAGTTGAATGTTCTTATAAAAATGAACTTGAACACTTTGAAAAATCTAAAAATCAATCCTTTGCTGAAGAAATTAATTGTGAAGCTGAAAATCTTTGTGAATATATTTGTGAAGTTGAAAATTCTACTATTATACCAAAACTGGAAAATCTTCCAGAACTGGACAACTGTCCAGTTTATGCTGTAGGGGAGTCCTCTATTTCTTATCTTAGGAGCTTTCTAAGAGGATTTGAGGGTGTTTCTGTTAGCACCAACACTTATGAGAACTTTGATGTTATTGAATGAGATCTTCTGAGTCAACTTGATGATTCTGTTTTCATTGAGTTGTTAAATTCTGATATGGAAAGTCTGGACAACATACTACCTGCCTTGGACAGTAGGACTGTTATCTCTGAATTTGAGCTTGTAATTGAAAATCTTTCATATTTCAATACCCCTTACAAGAAATATGTTGAAGATCTTGGACCTCCCAGGCCTAAGAGTCTTCCTTCGAGTGTAGAACCACCTGATCTTGAACTGAAGCCTATACCTGCTCATCTCAAATATTCATTTCTAGGTGAGAACTCCACTTTCCCTGTAATAATTTCTGCTGAACTTAATGGAAATCAAGAGGAAATACTGTTTAATGTGTTGAAAAAGTTTAAATCTTCCATAGGTTGGACAATAGCTGATATCAAGGGTATTAGTCCCTCATTTTGTATGAACAAGATTCCGATGGAGCCTGACCATAAGCCTAGGGTAGAATGTCAAAGAAGATTAAATCCAAACATGAAAGAAGTTGTGAGAGAGGAAGTAATCAAGCTGTTGGACACTAAAATGATATATCCCATTTCAGATAGTGCTTGGGTCAGCCCTGCTCAGGTTGTCCCCAAGAAGGGAGGTTTCACTGTAGTTAAAAATGAAAAAAATGAAGAAGTCCAAGTTAGGAAAGACACAAAATGGAGAGTCTATATTGATTATAGGAAGCTTAATGCAGCCACTAGGAAGGACCATTTTCCTATGCCCTTCCTTGATCAAATGCTTAAGAGGCTAGCTAGAAACAAATTTTTCTGTTTTCTGGATGGGTATTCTGGTTACAACCAGATCCCTATTGCTCCAGAGGATCAGGAGAAGACCACTTTCACATGCCCCTTTGGAACATTTGCCTATCGGCGGATTCCCTTTGGGTTGTGTGGAGCTCCAGCCACCTTTCAAAGTTTTATGATGGCTATCTTTTCGGATATGATTGAGATAATCACTGAAGTTTTCATGGATGACTTTTCTATTGTGGGCAGTACTTTTGATACTTGTTTAGGGAATCTTAAGCTGGTTTTAGAGAGATGCATTGAAACCAACCTTGTTCTTAATTGGGAGAAATGTCAATTCATGGTTACAGAGGGTATTTCCCTTGGTTATAAAGTTTCCAAGAGAGGTTTAGAAGTTGATACTGCTAAGATTTATGTTATTCAAAAACTGCCACCTCCTGTTAATGTAAAGGGTGTTAGAAGTTTTCTAGGGAATGTCAGTTTCTACCAGAGGTTCATAAAGGATTTTTATAAAATAACTAAGCCCTTGTGTTATTTGCTGGTAAAGGATGCACCTTTTAACTTTGATGAAAATTGCTTGAAATCATTTAATCTGCTTAAGGAGAAACTCACTTCATCACCCATTATTATTGCTCCTGATTGAAAGTTTCATTTTAAGATTATGTGTGATGCTAGTGACATGGATGTAGGTGTTTTCCTTGGACAGAGGAGGGATAGAAAATTTCATGTGGTGTATTATGCTCGTAGACTGCTATATGAAGCCCAAAAGAATTATACCACCCCTGAAAAAGAGTTGTTAGCTGTTGTTTTTGCTCTCGAGAAGTTTAGACAGTATTTTTTAGGCTCAAAAGTCATCATTTTCACTGATCATTATACCTTGAAGTACTTTCTATCTAAAAAAGAAACTAAACCCAGGCTGATTAGATGGATCTTATTGTTACAAGAGTTTGACTTAGAGATTAGGGATAAGCATGGAGATGAAAACTTAGTTGTTGATCACTTATCTAGGCTTCCTGTTATCCAATATGAATCTGAAAATCCTAGGGAGATTAACTCTTCTTTCCCTGATGAGAAGTTTCTCACTGTCTCAGTCAGGAAATCTGCTTGGTTTGCAGATTTTGCTAACTTCCTTGCAGTAGGTGTCATTCCCAAAAATCTGTCTAATAATCAAAGGAAGAAATTCATTTATGAACTTAATTATTATCTGTGGGATGATCCCTTGCCGTTTAGGAGGTGTGATGATGGTATTCTCAGGAGATGTGTACCTGAGGAAGAGATTTTGTCTGTCTTAGAAAATTTTCATTCTTCACCTTGGGGAGGTCACCATTGGGGTGAGAGGACTGCTCAAAAAGTCCTTCAGTCTGGTTTTTATTGGCCTACACTCTTTAAGGATGCTAGGAGTTTTGTGGTTGGGTGTGACAGGTGTCAGAGGCTGGGAAATGTGGGTAGGAAGCAGGAGTTACCCCAAAAGGGTATTTTGGAGGTTGAAATTTTTGATGTTTGGGGGTTAGATTTCATGGGTCCATTTCCATCATCTCATGGGAATGAGTATATTCTTGTTTCTGTGGATTATGTATCTAAGTGGGTTGAGGAAGTAGCTCTTCCCAACAATCAAGAAAATAGTGTGATAAAATTTGTGAAAAAGAACATCTTTACAAGATTTGGAGTCCCAAAGGCTTTTATTACTGATAATGGAACACATTTTGAGAATTACAAGTTTAAGGATTTGATGGAGAAATATGGTTGTGTTCACAAAACTAGAACTCCTTATCATCCACAGTCCAGTGGACAGGTGGAAATTTCAAATAGAGAACTAAAACAAATACTTGAAAAAACTGTTTCAAACTCTAGGAAGGACTGGTCTCTTAAACTGGATGAAGCTTTATGGGCATATAGAACTGATTTCAAGAGCCCAATAGGTATGTCTCCTTACAGGCTGTTGTTTGGGAAATGCTGTCATTTACCTGTGGAGTTGCAACATAAGTCTTATTGGGCAGTTAAGGCTCTAAACTTTGACTTTAAGAGTGCTGGTGAGAGGATATTGCTTGAGCTTAGTGAGCTAGATGAGATTAGAAGAGAGAGTTATGATAATTCAAGTATTTATAAAGAGAGGACTAAAATTTTTCATGATTCTATCATTCAAACCAAAGAGTTCAAACCTGGACAGAAGGTCCTCCTCTTTAACTCTAGACTTAAACTCTTTCCTGGAAAGCTTAAGTCCAAGTGGTCTAGACCGTTTACTCTTGTGAGAGTGTTAAATAATGGAGCTGTGGAAATTGTTGGTGAAGAGAATAAACCCATGTTGGTCAATGGGAAAAGACTGAAACTTTATTTTGAGGGGCAGCCAAAGGGCTTGGCTGCCTTCACTGTTCTTGAATGAAGTCTGGCTGGGGACTCTAAATCTAGCGATGCATGGGAGGAAACCCATGGTTCTTTTTCTTTTATTAATAAATAAAAATTTGTAATTAAATAAAGTATAACTAAAGACTTAAAACTCAGTGCTTATTGGGAGTCAAACCATGCTCTTTCTTTAGTGTTTAATTTTATTTCTGTTCTTGTTTTACTTAGAATAAAGTGTTGATTTGCATTTTTATATATACTATGTCTCTGCTGGATCTTTGTTCCTGTCTTACATACTCTGTGTCTTTAGGATGCTGCTGCTGTCATTTAAGGAGTGAAATTCCCATGCTAAAGGAGTAATGGAAAACTTAGTCAGGTAAGTGTCTCACTGTTATTGCTGCATTTCATTTTTCTGCTGCTTAATGCTCAAATAAAATTCTGCTACTTGTCATTGTCATGTGCATTAATTCTGTATGTGCCTCTTTTCTGAAAAACTAAATTGCATTGTGATAAAACCTTTTCACTGCATGAAACTAAGTGTGGGGGGGGGGGGAGTACATGCTTCTAGTCATTTGAATCTTCTTTTTTCATTGAGGTGTTTAACATGAACTTTGTCTATTGTATTGAACATATTATTGAACTTATTGTTTAAAATGATTACACCCATTTAATTATACACCCACACCTTATATGTTATGTTTGAACTTTAGTGAAAATATTTTCCACTGGACATTAATGTTAATGGGTGTACTTGTCAATGAACCTGCTGATTATTTATTCATTGTGTAAAACTAAATTTTTAAACTTCATTGAGACCCTTTATACATGTCATATTTCTAATTAAATGAAAATATGTTTTGAACCTTTTTTGCTAAATTGTTCTTCTCCATATTTAGAATTCAACTTTGGGGAAAAATTTGGGTTTTAAGTGTGGGGAAGGGGGGTCAATTCTTGACTGTGCTCAAATGTGCTTTAATGTAAACCCATCAATTCCCACTGCAATTTCAAAAATTTTGTAAAAAATAGATAATTTTTTTTCAAAATTCTCACATAATTTTAGGCTTTACACTGTACTCAATTGGGTCTTTCCTTAGGATAAGTTCTTTTCTAGTATTTAAGAGTTTATTTGAGTCTGAAATTTATGAGTTTGGATGATTTCTGAGTGTTTTTACTTAGTGATTTGATGGAAATTCGGTTTAGGACTTACTTCTGGAATTGATATGGGTTACATGTTTGTGGAGTTATGTTCATAACCTTTGGAACTGGAAGTTTGATTCTGATTCTAGGGGCCTCATTCATATTTTATTTATTAAAAGTAATCGCTTTAATGAGTCAATTTAAATGATTTTCATAAAAATATTTTGAAACTGGAGTAGTTTGGGCATCTGGGATCCCACGGTGAGTCTCTGAGACCTTATATGCTGGGTGCGTTTCTGTTAACTATAAGCTCTTTGTTCACTTTGAATAAGTGCATATTGCACAGTGCTTCGCACAATGATACATGGCTTGGGAAAAATAAAATAAAGTGTATAGGGTCAAAAATGAGCTCATTAAGGTGAGGGGAATGATGAACTCCAGATGAAGAAGGGATCAATTGATTTATATGGAAATAATTTAGGTTGTATCATTAAGGTGATTCACAAAAATATATTTATTTATGGGCCTTAAGATTGAGTCAAAGTGCAAAGTTCCGCGGTTAAAGTCATAATTCCATTGATATTTTATCTCCTGTCATTTTTGGACTTAGAACTTAAGCTTGGATTGAAATTTGTCACTAAGATGTATCACATATGAGGCATGAAATATTATTTTATGGATGGTATTTGTGTTCTTAATTATCAGTGAGTATTGGTTATAGGCAAAATTTATATGATTAATTCATTTTATTAAAGCCTACTGTTATGTTTTGTCCTCTATTTTGAGTGCTGGACATGTCACAGTGTGATCTTTATCATAAATACATTTCACTTGTTGTCAAATATAATAAAACATGGGATTATTTGAGGACAAAAAATGTTTAAGTGTGGGGGGAATTTAATGTGGCTCTATTTTTTCATAGTTTTGCCACATATTTTTACTTAATTTTTAATGATTTAATTAATTATTTAATCAATTTATGCTAAATATTTGTACTTTTTTATTTTTATAATTAAATTTTTCAAATATTAATTTTTTATAACATTTTATTTATTTATAGAACCTTAAATAGTTGATTTATTCCTTCTTTGTTTTTAATATAATTAATTTCCAATTTGTTCATTAAATCTATATTTGTTTATTTTATTTATTTTTTACATTATTAATAATTATTGAGTTCACTATTTAATTTACCTTTATTTTTTAAATTTTATATAACTTAGTTCGGCTTGCCTGTATCGGTGACCTTAGTCACCGATACTCTTTCCTACCGGTAGCTTAGCTACCGATAGCAGGTTACTGGTACTGTATCGGTGACTTTGCCTCTATTGGTGACCTTGCCTTGTCGGTGACCTTAGTCACTGATACTCTTTCCTACCGGTAGCTCTCATTTATCTATAACCGGTGAATTCCTAAACGGTGAGTATTTAGTTTGGATAATTTAATTCTTCACAACTTTTTAATAAGTTAATTTCTAATTAAACAATTATTTAATCAATATAATTCTAATTAATTAAGTTAGACTTTATTTTATTAATTAATATTTTAATTAAGTTACATTAGAATAGGTTAATTTTATTATTTTATATGTTTAGTCTTCCTGCCCGTCATTTAAGTAACTTGTGTTTTTAAATTAAATAAAATGGTTCGCCCTTAATTATGTATTCAATTAGTTAGTTAATTAATTAATTAAGAGTTCTTAATTATTAACTATATTATTTTATGTATGCAGATTGAATTTTTAATTCATTTTATAATTGTCTACTGGTAAGGTAATTTATATTTTGTGTGATTTATTTGGGTCACCATTGTTTTTATTTTTATTTTCTGTTACAATTTAATAAATTTATTTAGTTATTTTAATTTGAGTCTCTTATTAATTAAGTTTAAACAGCTATCAAGTTTATTAATTTAATTGTATTCAATTAGTACTTTTTAATTAATAAATTTATTGTTTTAAAGTTTAATAATTATCATGTTTTTAATTAATGGAATTTAACATTACTTTAATTATTTATTTTTAAGTCTTTTTATTTAATTTATTTAAGTTTTAATTCTATATTATTTCAGCAAACTATTATTTTATGTTCTAACGGTTTCTATCGGTGAACTATTTCTCACTGATACACCCTTATTTCGTCAATATTAGCCAAGTTTTTCCTCACCGATAATTTTCTTCTATCGGTAGCTTAGCTACCGATACCCCTCACCGACGCACCGGCTACCCTGCGCCGTTTTGCTTCCTCACCGATACTTTTCTTCTTTTTTTTTTATTACCGGTAGGTACCGATTTCAGCCTTTGTTTTATCTTCACCGATTGATCACGTCTCTATCAGTAGCTTCAGCTATCGATAACCCTCCTCACCACTCATTGATATCTTTCTTTCCGGTATCGGTCGCACTGATCCCCTGAAAAACCCTTTCGGTCTCGTTCACATCACACCACTATTTTTCGCGTCTGCCTCTCGATTTCCCACTGATCCCCTGCTTCAAACCTTCTATCGGTGAGTTATACTCACCGTTCATTTCTTCTTTTAGTTTCACGGCTTCACACCAAAACACTGTCAGTGTCTTCGCACCATATTTTGCCAGAGCCTCCATGCTTCTGTTCAATTTCTTCCGTCTTCGGTGTTTCCCAACACACCGTTGATTCTTTCCTTTTTTTCATCCACGCATCACCGTGAAGAGAGCTTCAGTCAACTTTTCAAATTGACTCAAACCGGAAGCTTGACTCTCACTAAGACTAAATGATGAAATCAAACCAAATCCAAAGTAGTTTTTCACACAAATTGAAATCAAACCCTATGAACTTGGTCTGATGTTGTAATTATTGTATCAAAGGTTAACCATCGGATGAGGCGCAGTGTGAAGAAGTGCATTCCGTGGCTGCAACTTCTGAACCAGAGGAGGTCTAACCATACCACAGCAGAGGAAGAAATCCACACTATTGCTGAAGGACTTTCACGCCACAAGGGGATGCTGCGGGTTGCCGCTGTCCGCCGGTTCCACCGTGCCGCCTCCGCACTAAAGCCGAGGAACCCTCTGCCGCGGCTGTGGTTTTCAATTCGAGCCGAGGTCCATTTTTGAACTGGGGCTGGGACACCGCGTTGCTCAGAAGAGTTTGTCCACGCTGCAGGAGCTGAAGCCGCTGTTGAGCCGCACCATTGGTGCGAGGAGGCTATTTCTTGAATGCCGCTGCGCCGAGTGAGGAGGATCCGACCACCAGTGGACCACCTTGGAAGCTTCTTAAAGAAGCTGGATACCCTCCCCTAATTTGTGTCGATTATAGGGGAGGAAGGAAAAAAACTTAACTTAACTTTTAACTAAATTAAAATTTAATAATAAAATAATAAAATCAAAGTCAAAAGTAAAACAAGAAAAAGAAGAAGAAAACAAAATCAAAAGTTAAAGTAAAATAAAGTTAACTTTACAAAAGTCAAAAGAGTATAATTAAAAATTTAAAACAATTACAAAATTAATAAAATAGATTAATTATAAATTAAAATTTTAAACTAAATTAATAATAAAAGTTTATAATTAATTAATACATTATTAATAAACTAAATTTAGAATAAATAATAATTATAAATATACTATAAATTACACTTTATTAATTTAAAAATACTTACAACTTAAGTAATAATTTTAATTACTTAATTAAAATTAATTAATTAATTAATTAACCTAATGATTAAATTTGTTTTATAGTAATAATTAAATTATTAATTCAATATAAATTATTTTCTTAATTAATTATTTATTTATGTTCTTAATTTTTAATAACTTAGTTTAAAAAATGGATTAAATTAATAACTTAGTAATGATATCTACAAACCTAACTAAATTAATAACTTTTTAATAAGTTTATGTATCACCTTAGTATTATTAAGTGAATAATTTTATAAAATATAAAAATAATTATCAATCAATTTATGTTAACTTTGTAAAAATAAATCTTAACTTAAAAATTAACTAACTTTCTTCCTTTGCGCTGTCATTTATTTATTCTATTTTACATGGCAGGTTCATTCAAGGGACTTTAACACGTCCAGGTTCATCCAACTAACTCATCCGGAGTTAGTTACGAGGGAAAAATTCACGCGACATACCTGTCACGGGTTAAACGCACGTGTGCGGTGCGCTTGTGAGAAAATCTTAAAGTCGGTGGAAGTTGTGGTGGTGACATGAAATGGATGACAAAAGTTACTTAATCAGAGCAAGAAGCATACATGGGATTGATTCAGGGAATTCATTCATTCATGGAGGCGATTCATTCACTTGGAGAGGCACGCACTCGACGAACATTCGAGTCCCGGAGCAGAGCAGAGGTTCAAGAGCAGCATTTGATGCGAGCAGAGGGAGTTTCCTTCTTCTGTTTTCTTTCAAATATTTACCTCTGTATTAGAATGATTTTTTTATTTGATATAATGATAATGAAAAATATTTTAGTTAGCTAAATTTTAGTTCGGGGAGATTTTTAGTTCTACTGGTAATCATTTTAATCCTTCTCTTTAATCAATTATTCTGTGATTAGATTTGATCGGTGAGATCAATTCTAATTACACTTATCTGCTTCGTACCACAAGAAATGAAATTTTCTAAAATCTGTAATCATTTGGCGAGTTTGATTATGGAATCTTGTTTTTAATAATCAACTTGTAATGAAAACTTTAGCACTTACGACGAGTTTGTGCTGTTGATCTTTTAAATCATATTTTTTGAGTTGTACATCTTGGAGTGGCGAACTATGAGTTGCAAAATTTCCACGACTTAACTCCTGGAGAGGGAAGTAAGTCGCTTTTATCCAGTGTTATGAAGCAGTAATTCTACTTGTTTAGGAGAAACAATTCAAACCAGTAGACTAGAGCAATCCCCGGGCGCTCATCTCTTTTGTCTTTTATCAGCATTTCATTTTCTTCGTTGCATATTTGTTTCAGCTGTACTCTATTTTAGTGTAGGTAGCATAAGTTTACAATAGATGTGTAGTTTCACTTTACAGTACATAAAATCATAAAAAATTATTAAAAGATTAAAAATAAATATAAAAACCACTCCGTTGCTGACAATAGTGGATCTTGACAATTTTTTTTAGTAATTAGTGACCAAATTAGCCTTCCCTATGGGTTCGACCTTGCTTTCCACATATACAGTAGTTAGTAGGAATATAATTTTTAAACTTTGACTGACTTCAACGATAGTTTAGGTCAACTGCATCATTGATGTTTTTAGGTTCAAGTTGTGACAAAAATTCTTGATGTTCAACCTGGTTCCTTAGAGAAGCTCCAGTCTGTGTCCTTTTATCTAAGTCTCCAACTATAATATCTAAAGGATGTTTCTTAAGGGTTCTAATAGATCTAGAAAAATAAGGTTTGGTTATATTGAGTTCATCTATAGGTTCTAGTTCATTATGATCAGAATCTAAAGAGTTTCCAGAATTGGAATTTTCTACTTCTTTAATAGCAGAATCAGAAACATTAGGATTTAGGTCTAGATTTAACAGATTGTCCTCAATATTTTTTAGGGAGGTTTTAGGTTCATGTGGGTATATTTCATAAAATTTTATATGTATGGATTATTCCACACACTTGGTTTTTTTTATTAAAGACTCTATAGGCTTTTCTAGAGGTTGAATAACCTAGGAAAATTCCTTCATCACTCGTGGAGGAAAATTTTTCTATATTATCTTTTTTATTAAGGATATGGACTTTGCAACCAAAAACATTAATGTAATTAACCTTAGGCTTCCTATTATTTCATAATTCATAGGGATTTTTCTTAAGGATGGGTATAATTAAAACTCTATTGATTATGTAACAAGTTGTATTCATAGATCCTACACAAAAATAAATAGGTAAATCATATTCACTAAGAATAGTTTGGGATATCTCTTGTAAGGTTCTATTTCTTCATTCTACAACTCCATTATATTGGGGTGTCCTGGGAATAGAGAAGTTATGACTATAGACATTTTGTGAGAAAAAAGATTCAAAATATTTATTTTCAAACTCACAACCATGGTCACTTCTTAATGTTTTGATCCTAAGTCCACTTAGGTTTTCTACTAACTTAGCATATTTGGTGAAATAAGAACATGCTTCACTCTTTTGAGATAAAAAGAAAGTCCAACTATATATAAAAAGTCATATACTAGAACATAGATATAGTGCTTCCCATTTAAACTTAAAACTCTAGAAGGTCCAAAAAAATCCATGTGAACCAACTCAAGAGGTTGAGAAGTTGAAACTTATTTCTTTGGTTTGATAGATATTTTATGTTGTTTTAATTTTTAACAAGGATTTCATACTTTATCATTTGGAAACTTAAGTTTAGGAATATCCTTAACTAGTCCTTTTCTAGTTATATTTCTAAGGGAGTGAACATTATAGTGGCCTAGTCTCCTATGCCAAAGTCAAGACTCTTTGTGAAAGGCACTCAAACAAGAAACATTTTGAGAAACTAAAGAATATAAATTAATAACATAAACATTTTCATTTCTAAAAACTAGTAAATACTAAATCATTTTTAGAATTTAAAACATTGCAAGCATAATTTTCAAATTTAACATTAAATCCATCATCACATAACTATGATATTCTAAATAGATTATACTTAAGACCATCCACATAAAGAACTTTAGAAATTAAAATTTAATTACTGTTATCGATTTGTCCAAGTCCAACTATATTTCCTTTTTCATTGTCACCAAAGGTTAAATTACCACCATAAATCTTGATAAGGTTCTTGAAGCTTGAATAGTACCCTATCATATGTCTTGAACACCCACTATCCAAGTAACATAAGCTCTTACAGAAACTCTTTAAATATATTTCTTATAAAAATAGATCAAATAAGAAAATAATTTGGTACTCATACTTTCTTGGGTCTAGTAATATTAGTAATTAAAGATTTGGGAAAACACACTTTCTTTATGGGTTTTCTATAAGTAGTTTGTAAAGTTTTAGAAAAATAAACTTTATTTGGTCTAGAAAAACTTCAATTAGTAGAAGATGTTCCAATTTTGGAAATTGAAACATATTTTCTAAAACTAGGCATAAAACTAGATTTTCCAGATTTATATACAAAATTAGTTTAAAAAAATTTATTTTCCTGGTTGATAACCAATACCAATAGTATATTTAGGAGAAAAATGATTTACAAACATTTGAACTAATGTATATTTACTATTTGTGAACCTCTCTAAATCCTTTTTTATTGCTCATTAGATAGTTTAAGTTCTGTATTCTCATTGAGCATTTAAGCATTCTTTTCCTTTTCAATAGTAAGTTCAGACTTCACAGTAGCAAAAAGAGCATGCTATTTCTTGAGAGATTTATATTTATCTTTCAGTTCATTACATGTATCCTCAATCATTTTATAGTATCAAAACATCTCTTTATTTTTCAAAATTTTATAATCAGATTCATCTCCAAAATAAAAATAATTCTATATAGAAGATTCTAGAGTTACCTCATATGTGTTTGTCATGAAGCACATATTGGATTTTTCATCCTTCTCATCATGTGATGATTCAGATCCACTAGAGCTATCCTCATAATCACTCCATGTGGAATTCATTTCCTTATTATATATTATATCTTTTCCCTCATACTTCTTTTTGTACTTTAATTTTGGATAGTTAGCCTTTACATGTCCTCTTCTCTTGCACTCATAGAATACTATCTCAGTAGTAGTATCACTTCTCTTCCAGTCTTTTTTCCAGTTTCTCTTATTGTCATACTTCCCTTTATAACTGGGATTTCTAAAGAATTTATTATTTCTATAAAACTTTTTGAACCCTCAGGCTAGTTTTTTCAGTTCCTCATCATTGTCACTCCGTGATTCTTCATTTCTTGAAATTTCATCACGAACTTTCATTTTCTAATTTTCTTTATGTTTAGAATCAATGGTTTTTAAAGACACTGAATTTATCTTTGGTTCATCATCTTCTTCTCTATTAACCTTGAATTATTCTTCATACATCATTAGATTTACTATCAGACCCTTTACTGGTAGAGTGTTAATGTCACAAGATTCCCTTATTGATACTGAAGTCCCTCTCCATTTATCTGGAAGACATATCAAGATCCTCATGATCTATTCCCTTGTAGTGATTGTCTTTCCCATTGATATCATTGTATTAAAAATTTTGTTTAACCTGAGATATATGTCAAAAATAGGCTCATAAAGCTTTATTTTAAAGTTATCATATTTAATATTATATTTTTTAAGTCTCGTTTCCTTAACACTAGTGGTTCCTTCATGTAAAACAACTAAATTATCTCAAATCTCATGTGTTTTTTACATACATAAATCCTATTAAATTATTCATAGCCTAAATAATAGTATAATTAATTCATGAATTTTCAATTATTATTGTAGGATACCTTAGTGGAATCATAGCAAGTGTTTCTAGTAGTATTAGGAATCTTATATTCATCAACTATAGTAGAACAGATTTGAAAACCCATGATTTCTAAATGAATTTCATTTTAATTTTCCACTGGGCATAGTTTTCACCATTAAATTAGGGAGGTATATTGGTAGAAAAACTTTATATCTATATTCTATTTAAAAATATTTTAATTAATAATAAATGTTGAACTGAAAAAAATTTATAGATCTTTAAAACACAACTAAAATCATAGTTGAAACAATTTAAAAACTTTTAACACTTAAAACATTCGATATCAAATGTTAGTCGGAGTAGGACACTTAAGAGGGGGTTAAATTGAGTTCCTATAAAAATTTATATCTTAAAATAACTATTTAAAATTAACCCACTTTAAAATCAAATTCAGCCAATTTAACCAAAGTAGCAGATTTATAAAAGTTTTGATCTTTTGAAATATTTCTCAAATATTGATTACTTCTCAGTTAAAATAATATAGATTATTATTTTAGATTTTGAAATAAATATACTAAACCAAATTCTAATATAAACACCATCTAAGATTAACTATTAAAGAAAAATAAATGTTTTCAATGAATCAATAAAATAGTGAAAACAGAACTTTGAAAGACACAATGGATTTAAAATAAAATTTTTAGTTTCAAGATAAGACTTAGTACTCTTAACTTGGTGATCACCTTCCACCAAGAAATTTATATGAATAAATTTGATCCACACCCTGGATCAGGGTAAACAATAGTATACAAACTGTCTTGGTCAACATAACTCTACCATAGTTTTAGTGGGAGTATAAAATACAATAGGACACTCAAGGACCTATTCCACTATTATCCATGGGAGTGTAAGGTGTAAAAACACAATTTTGTGAATATATCAGAGTATCTTCCAAATTTTCATAGGATATGGTGTGTGTTTATAAAATAGAGGCACACACATTGCTTGAAATGTAAAATAGTTCACAAGAAGAGCATAAAATATTGAGAAGGGTGTTATAAATCTCTATGTGTTTGGATCTACAACTTTGAGACTCCCTGAAGTAGTTTTTCAGGAACAAATAGAAAAATAGAGGGTTTAAAATCCTTCTATATTCTGTTCTTAGTAAGGTAGATATTTTCTCAAAGTGTTCTTCTCCACTCTTCAAATGTTTCTTTAGAAGTTATTTTATTAGGATTCATAGCAATATCTTCATGGTTATTTAGTTTTAAGTTCTTGGGTTTTCATAGGTGCGCAAGATCTCTATTGGACTACATATATCTCTATTTATTTTTGATTAGCTGTGCACTTCATACAATTCAACAGACAAGTAACATGTTCTCTAGTACCTCATACCACATACTGGTCTCTAAAATCTATTAAATGTTGTCTACAAAAGATAAAAAAGCTCATTAATATAATAAGCATTGCTAAGTTTCATAAATATGACCCTTAGAATTAATTTTGAATCTAAATGGAAAAAGAAGGAATGATAATGTCTTAGGATTAATAGGTTAGTCTGTCGGTGTCTCAAACTATCAGTAGGTCAGTCTGTCGATAGATCACCCTGTTGGTAGGTACTCTGTAGGTAGGTGATGCGTCATTAGGTGATGCATCAGTAGGTAATGCGTCAGTAGGTGATGCATCAGAAAGTTGATCAACGACTAATTACATTGGTAACATGGACTTGGAAAAAATTCTGATTTGAGATATTAGTAAGTTAATGTATCGATTACTTAGAGCATTGTTAGTTCAATCTATCAGTAGGTTACTCTATTGGTAACACATGTTGTTAGTAACTCAAAATTCTGTCAGTGACTCATCCTTAGTGAAGTTTCTGATAATCTATTGGTAGGTTCTCTATTGGTATCTCATTATGAAAAGTTGTTGGTAGATCAAGTATTGGTGACTTATCCTTATCCAAATTTTGTTAACTCATCTTATGATATAGACACTAACAAAAGAGGTTAAGATTTAATGTAAACATGGTTAAACAAGATATAACTTAATAAAACATAATTAAGCATGATTTTTGAGCATTAAAACTAGATTAGGCCAATAATATTATATAATAATTATTTTTTAAAGGTGAATTATGATTTACCTTTATTTCTATCCATCGAAAAGTGAAAACAACGTTCATGTGTACGTACAATCTACCATCTTCATGAACAGTGTAATTAATTTTTATATCTCTAACTTTTTTGGATGAATATAAATATATATATAATGAATATATATTATATTTATATCATGATTAAAATTATTTATATTATGAAACTATAATCAAAGTACAAGGACTGGAATTACCAAACTAAAATTTTCATGAAAAATGAAACAATTAACACCTAAAAATGATGATTTTAATAAATAATTATTATTAAATGGGTGTTGAAATGTTATAAGAGAACTATATATGATATTATAAATATTAATATGATTATTTTATAAATTAATAACAATTTTAAAACCATTATACATGAGTTTAAAGTAATTTCAACTAAGTTGAAGCATGAGGTAAGGGATTTCATCTCAAATTCAACTCAATTGAGACATATTTGGTATTATGCATCTATTTATTTTTATGTGGTGTATATAATGAATATTTTATGTATTTAACATCAATATATATTTATTTATTATTATTAAATTTTTAATTCAAGTTCAATCTTTCAAGGGGATACAATTTAAAAGTTACCAAAGAGGTAATGATTTATTTTTCATTCTAATTTTTTTAAGATTGCCTTTATTTTCATTGAAGGAATATTATAATATATCTTTCATAAAATGAATCTATTTTATTATCCTATAAATATTTAAGTATTTTCTATGTTTAATTCAAAATTTTCATATCTTTTTCATTTTAATTAAGTAAATAAATGTTTAAAAGAAAAAATGATCTTATTTCTCTTTTGATTGGGTATATTTTTCTTCATTGTATGTGTTTTTTTGAAAAAAAATCAAAATTAATTTTAATTTACTCAAATTATTTATTAATGTTTTATTTTTAACATATACGGTGTTAAAATAAGTTTCCACCGCCATACATATTTTACAATCTTTAGAACCTTCTTCAAGATTCCAATGGTTTTATAAAGAAAACTCTTTTATGAAAACTTATTTTAAATTTTTTGCTTCCATTTTATTTTATTATTTAAAAGACATGATTTTACTATAAAATATACTTTTCTAATTAATTTATGGTCGTATATCATCTCCTGATTAATTTTTTGTCCATTAACTTTATCTTGAGACATTCATTTTCTTATGATCATATTTCATTGGAAATTAAATTTCTATTAAATATCCATATTCTTTGTATCATGGATATTCTTATTACCTAAAACATATACCATTTCCATATATGGTATTTTAATATTAAAGTTATTTAATTGAATAAGGAAAATATTAATATTCCATATTCTTTACTCAATATAGATATTTATTGAAAATGAATTTTTTATGAAATAAATTTATTATTAAATATACAAGGAATGCATTAGACATGAAGTGATGAGTGGGACCCATAATTATATATCCCCTCGATTCATTGATAGTTCGCATGTGACGCACTAGTTGGATAGCCTTATTAAATTGGTTTTTACCCATAGTTTAAACTATATTGGTGCAAGGACTTGGTGGTAAAGATATCATGATGTATAAGATCATGACATCCAAAATTATTAATTTCCTTCCTTGAGAATTTAGTTATTATTATTATCCATGATATTATTGCATTTATTTTATCCATAAATGCATTTCATGCTCAATTTATTGATTAAATTACATGTGTTCTCACTTATTTACCTTTACATATTGATTATGCCTTATTTACTCACGATAGATTCCATTTTATGTAAATCTTACTGAGCATTTTATCTCACCCTTATTTTGTTTTATTTCCATTGGATATAAATAAATAATCCTTAACATAGTTAAAGGGTTCAAGATATTCACCTTGACTAAGTGTTTTATATTTTATTTCCTATGTAAAATAGGATGCATGTTTTTACCTTGTTCTTCAAGACTACTAAATTGATCATTCCTTCAAGATGAGACCCCTTGTATCTTATTCCAATGTAATAAATTAAGTACTAACTTAATGTTACTAAATTTGGGGTTGTTACATTTATAGGTTGTGTTCTAATAAGAGTTTCTAAAAGAAACTGATCATTGATTCACCCCCCTCTCAAGGATATCACACTGATCTTGAAACTTCAAACACTATTATGTAATATAAATAATTTTTTCAACTGATATATCATCAAGTAGGATGCATACATACAACATCATGATTTCTAATTAATTTATCTTTCTTTGACATTTTGATATAAACATGTCTATAAAATACCATGGACATGAATTTAACTCATAAACTTTTATATCAATTGATGGGTTAGGGATATCTTCTTCCATAACATGGAATTAACATATTCTATCTTGATTATTCAATTAATTTCATAGAAATCATGACAGATGCGACATAGACTACATCACCACATGTAAATACATTATAGTTTTCATGATGTATCAATGTATGTGAATTATGATACACAATAATAATGATCTAAAATCAAAGGACCAATACTTATGCTCCTAGATACAAAGATAAAATGACACATTAATAATGTAGTGTTTCTTTTATTAAGTCTATCCTCATTGTTGATTCATTTCCTAAATTACTTAATCCATATCCTTTATTTTTAAAATCAAAATACACGTCCTAATTAACTTATATTAACTTGAAGTTTTTTTTATGTTTTTATTGTGTAGTTTTAACTTATGATTCTCATGTTTGGGTGAGATAATTCTGATCCATGAAATTTTTGGAACATTGAGAAGTCAGTTGAATCATTACAATCAAAATACCAAGTGAGATCTTGTGAGTTCATTAAAAAGTGGTATTTGTTCCTGAAATATGTAGAGTTTACCATTAGGAAATTTCTTATGCCAACAACTATAAATAGAGATCAAGGATTTGAGTAATAGATGCTAATGAAGATACTAGAACACCTTTATTGGAGATATGTTCACCATCTCAGTTCTTGAGTGATTTCATTTGTATGTGTTATTCATAGTGTTCTTAAAGCTTATGATTTTGAGGAATTTATTGTAAAATCACAAAGATTTATTGTTGTAATAGCATGCTTCTAATCTTGTGTGATCAAATAGATTTCATGGATAATAATCTATGATTTAAATTTTTTATCTTATATAATTCCAAGGATAGAACTTTATGCCAATCATTTGATTGAAGAGGAGCTTAGGGATATAGATTGTAGCTACTGATATTTTTCAAAGAAGTATGGGGATAAGACTTGTGATTCCGATATTTTAGATCAATAAAGTTATAGAGTTTTAGAACTTGGTTCCTTTGGATTTGGGTACTGATATTCCAACCATTTTGGATTAAAAGTGAATATTTTAACTTATTATAATTGTTTATATCCTTTAATATAATTTATTTAAAAGAGTTTATGGTTTATAATATAGAACCCTACCATATTATTTAATTTTGGGTTTGTTCTCATTCAGTTTGGTTTTTTTACCTAAGACCATTCATAAATTTCATGTAGTTTATTTCTATTATATTTATTATCAGTAATTACTTTGATTAGTTCAAAAATTATAACTTTTGGACTACCTATTACCTCAAGTGGTAAAAATTATAAGTTTTTTTAAACTTCAATTCAACCCCTATTGAAGCTCCCATATATGAGAAAAAAAATTTTATATGATTTGGTCTCTATTTATTTATAATATATTTGGTATTAGAGCCTATATCAACATTTAATTCCTTACACTAATGTGTATTAGAGAAAATATTTTATATGTAAGGTGTTTTACTAGTCAGATCTTTGGAAAAATTAAATTTGGATTGACCAACTATATCTGATGGTTTTGATTATAAATGTTAGAGGGTTATGATAGAAAATTATGTTATTAATACAAGATTTAATAATTATATCACAATGATAGAAGAATAAAATATTTTAGACAAACCAATTAGAAACTTTAGTCATGAGAAGAAATCTAAGTTTCACTTGAATTTAAAAGTCCAAAACACACTTTTATGTTCTATATTATGGGAAATATATAGTCAAGTATCTTCTTATAGAACTAAATAGAGTATTTTTAAGAAAATAAAAATCATACATTTCATAATTTAAAAGGTTATATAAATGAAGAGAGCTATGTTATGAGTATACTATAAGTATTTTGATTTTCTACCTAGAGAGTTAGTTGCATAGACACATCATATATTCTTAACTATTGTGAAAATACTATAATCACTAAGAGAAAAAAATTATAGATGATCATTTATTTTCAAAAAAAATTGAAAACTTATGAAGGAGTTGGAGTTGAAAAGAACTATGATTGATAATACTAAGCATGTTATTAAATAGGTACTTGGTGATTTGATTAAAACATTGATCCAGTACAAAAAATGTTTAAAACAAGATTCTAAGATGGAAAAGTGGAAGAATGAAGTTAATTTTAATACTAATAATTTCAGAGTTACTATACCTAAGGTGAATATTCCATACCATTATAAACATTATTTAGATAAAAATGAGAAAGAACCTACTAATAGTTGGTCCACATAGTTGGTGAGATATATTCTTTAAAAGAAAAACTTATGGAAATATAATATCTAGAATGATAGAAAACACAGGTATAAAAATTTTAGAAGAAGATAATATTCCTTATATGTTATTTTTTATGAGTGTAAGAAGTTAGGGAGTATCAAACTTAAATATCCGAGATTAAATAAGAAATATAAAGAATACATAATATCTTAAAACTAAAGAGGAAAAAAGTTTTAAGAGATACCTATGACACTTGGATTGATAGTAAAGTTACTTCATTTGATAACAATGATAGAGACAGTGAAAAAACAAAAAAATCACTACTTTTATGCTATAATTCCTCAAAATTTTAAGTGTTTTATAGATAAGTTAATAACTGAAGTTCTATGAATATGTCTTTATATTCTCTATACCCTTATTCTTAGGATAATGAGGATGATAATTCTCTATCATATGAGGAAATGAATGATTATGTAATGAAATTGAAATAAATATATAAGAGGTATTTTAATAAATACTCTAGGGATAAGTCATATATTTCTCATGCTAAAATTTAAATTTCTAAGATTAATTCAGAGTTTATGTCAAATCAATTTCTATTTCAACATCTTCTTATGATTAGGTTAAAATTTTAAAACTTAAGTATGAAGTTGAAAGTTTGAAGAAGTTTTTTCCAATTATAATTTTGGAAGGAATAATTTTGATAAGATTCTAGGATATTTTAAACCATCTAATAAATCTTCTAGAGTTTAAATTACATCTTTTGGTAAGTCACATTTTCAATCAAATTACTTTGTTTTGAAGAGTGAACCTTTATATATGAAATTTCAAAGAGAAGGTCACTTGAAGAATAATTTTCATTGAAAATAGTTCAATTATATAGAACCATTAGATCTTATATTTTGAAATAACTAGTGGTTTTTAAACACTAGAGGTTGAGGCTGATGTGGGTTTTTGTAACAACCCATAATTTTATTAATAGAATTTCCCCTCTGATTATATAATTGTTTCATACTTAATAATACAATATTATATAAATCACATGCACCACATGATATAAACAAAAATATTTTATTATAATTATTTAAAAATTAAATTTAGAGAATAAAAATTTCTATAATAATTTAAAATATTACAATGAGATAAAAAATATAAATTAAGATAACTAAAATATGAAAATTTTGATCCGCAAGATCACCAGAATAACCACACCCCTGAAAAACACTATAGAAATGAATCAGAATATTAGTAATGAAATATTCATATTGAAAATGAAAATATAGAAAACCTTTATATAAAATATAAGTTAATGAATAATTAATGAAATATGAGGTATTTATAGAAAGTAGGGAACCCACATGACCATTGAAAATCTGACTATTAGAATAGAAATCTAACCATTGGAAAAGAAATATGACCATTAAGAATAGTAAACTAATTGTTATAATAGTACCCTCACCTATGTAAGTGTAAAATTATATTTTTTATCTTATAAAACAAAAATATTAAATATTTATATCATGGTACAAGTAAATAAATGTTTTAAAAATGATAAAATACATGTTTGTATTTTTTTGTAAAAACTAAATTTTCTATTTGAATTTTTATAACATATATAATTATTTAAAAGAAATTATATTTTCATATAATTTATTTATAAATTAATATAAAATTTTATCATAATTATATTTATAATTTTATTATACCATAAGTAATTTCTCAAAGGGTCATAAAATTGATAATAATATAAAAATTGGTATTTTTCAAATAAATATGGATTTTAATTAAAAATTAAATTTATTTTATTTATAAAATTATTTTCATAAAATGGATTTAATTTTTTGAATATACACATTGAAAAATGGTTAGGTTTATTTTTTGGTATTTTCTAAAATAGTTGATTTTTTTTGTGAATAGTGAAATACTGTAAAATATGGTATTTAACATTATAAATTAAATATATGATTTATTGAATATGGGATGATTTAAGAACACATTAATAAAAAATAAAAAGAAGAATTTAATATATATATTCATAATAATCAATAATATTGGTAATCTTGAGCCAAAATAACAAACTAATGAATATAATATTCAAAAAACACCTCTCTCTTTCTCTTATAAACACCACCCCTCACCTCTCATTCTCCTCACATCTTGTAAGATTTTTAGCTTTCCAAATTTATAAAAAATTATTTTCCTAATCCCATCCCCCATTTCCTAGTGATTATTTTCTTACCAAAAGACTAATTCCATGTTCCTTAAAAAGTTTTTCAAGGAGACAACATTAAAGAGAAAATATTCTCAAACTACCACTTTTAAATTATTTTCTTCTTCTACCTTCTCCCCTAATCCATAATCCAACATGGAATAATAACTAAATTATTATATATATACTATAATTTTATATTTATAATGTAATATCTACCTTCCATCCTCTTATCTTCTCTTCCTATTCTAAAAACGAAAGCATTTTCCATATTATGTCGGCTCACCGCCTTCATGGATGACGAGTTTTAATTTTCCATTACTACTTTATTAGTATGTTTAAATTCACTTATAATTATTTAAAATGACCTAAATATTTATATTATATATTTTTTACATTCTTTAATGAATATATTACCATAATATTAAATAAAATTAAACGAGTTTGTGATGGTTGGTAAAACCGTCAAAATAAACTAACCATATAACATTAACGTTTTTACTAAATGAATCATCAATATTTTAGAAAACATATGGGTATTTGGGACCATTTAAATTTATTTAAGGAAATTAATATCATTTCATTTTAATTCTATAGTTTTAGTCCCATTTGAAAATAATCTCTATAATTACCCTCTAGTGATCCAACCCTTGAACCATGAAACAGACTCCCTCAGAACAATGAAATTAAACCTTGTATCTCATTTAAATGGTTGTAAATTAAAAAAAATATAATTATAGTAAATCAAATATATATGTAAAATTTTTCTAAATTAAGTAATTTACAATTTGATTTTATTATTCGGGGTGTTAAGTGCAAGTGCATAATGATTCTAGAACATAAGGTAAAGGATCTCTCCAAACCACCCTATTTTCTTTAGGTTACATGTTATCTATCTTTACCTCACATTATATATCTTTTTTATATTTTAATTATTATATATTTTTTATATATTCCCCCCACATTCCTATTTTAATTCATCTTTATTTTATGATTATATATATGTTTTAAAGGCCCCCCTCTCAATTTTATTCGTTAAGAAAACCCGATTAAAGGGAACTTATCTATTTCTTAACCCATTTAAAGTGACACTACATAAAGTGTTTTAAAAAATCCTTAGTGTTTAAAATTTACCATTTGATTATAGAAAACCATTTTTAGTTAATTTTTGGTTTTATGGAAATTAATATCCTCTTTCCATTTTTAAAGACTCTTTACCCTTTTCCCTAAAATCCTACTTAAGAGGTACATTTCCAAAGTTACATATCCACTCTTTTTCACAAATTAACTTCACTTATACATAATTTTGTTTATTAAACATTATTTATTTTCATCTATGAACATCCAATAATTTTTTAATCCCTAATTTCCTGGAAACCATTATGATATTCCATCTGGTTATGCTATAAGATATTATTATGAAACACATTCCTTTACATGGGCAATATTTATTTTTATACCTTATGTTTTATTCCTTATGTGGAACACATATTCATGTACATGTTATTATGGGTGTTCCTATATATTTATCCAATTCATTGGATAATTTTATGTCTCATTAGATGATATGTATGGGATTAGGGAGTAAACCTAATCTATGAGGGGACTCTATCCACCATGTGATATTGTCTTGGAAGTTAGCCTTGAGTTATGTTTATTTCATGTTTTATGTTATTTACACATTATTATTTTTACATGATATTATGATTTTATGTTCTTTATTTTATGCTTCTATATGATTATTTACGATCCTTGACTTTCATGATATCATGTTATGCCTTTTGAATCATATGATATGTTTTTTTATCATTTTTATTCCATTATTGGGATTTATAGCTCACCCCTTTTTTATGTATTCCCTAGGGCATCCTGTATAGTTTTTAGAGCTTAAAGGTATTTAGGGGGTTATTATAGAGAATAAAATAAATATTTTTTTATTCTCATTTTGATGTATTATGAACCTAGTATTCTAATGACAGTAGAACTCTCAATCTTTGGGTTGTGTTTATTTGATATTTATGTTAAAAATCATGTAATAATATGTATAAATGGATTGAGTCACTATAGTTAGAATTAAATCAAGGTCTATTTTTTTGGATTAGGACTATAATACTTTGGTATAAACCCTAACTATAATTCTAAGTATAGGAGATTATCCTGAAATTTTAGTAAAGTATAGAGTGAGTGGTTCATATATAATTACGTCCTTTTCTAGATACTATAAGTGGATGTGGATCTGAAATAGTTTTACCTAGGGGTAATAACCTTGAAAAAATAAAATTGGGTATTAACTCAATTTCCACTTGGTGCACGACAAAAATTCCTTTATGTACACTGGGTTTGACACTCCTAAGGGATATCACAAACTCTTTATGAATTATTATGAAGTACTTGAATGGATTGTTAGGCTAGAAAACTTAATAGGGAAATTATCATGGATAACCTATATTGAAACCTATAGATTCATAAATTAGGATTTATGTGTCATATATAAGTTATTAATTCTATGTTTATAGTTTAAATTTTTATATGATTTTTAGTTTAAGTATTCTCATACCTAATTTATTATTTCCTTTATTTTAGTTAATAGTAGGAAATAGGAGGAATTATTCTAACAACCAATGTGATAGGAAACATTATGATTTCACTAATGATATGCCTATCCTGATGGTAGTGGTATTAGATAACTTCATGGAAATACTAGCTCAAACAAATCAAGATATTAATAATATATTTAATCATGTGGAACAACCTCATTCTATTAAGAAAGATCATGTTATGGTCGAGCCCTTTGTACGAAAAATGCCACCCAACTTTAGTGTATCTTATGATCCCCTCCTTATAAAACAATGAATTAACTTAATTGAGAAGATATTATATGTTCTATAATGATTATAATAAGAAAAATCCATACTGGCTATTTATCACATGTAGGGGGAATCTAATCAGTGTTGTACATTGATCATGAACACAAAGTCCAAAGAGGAAATTGATTCCATGTAATGGGAAGGATTCAATGAAATATTTTTTAATAAATATTTTCACTAAACTCTCCATCTTAAAATAGATAGTTAGTTACTTAGACTAGAGCAAAAGTAAGATGAGTCTATCAGGGCATATGAAAAAAATTTCAAAAGTCTTGCACAGTATTCCCCCAACATTATCATCAACATCGAATGTATGTTATGCTACTTGTTTAGTGGATTAAATCCAAATCTATGAAAATAATTTGAGATTCAAGACTTTTAAAAATATAAATATATTGTTTGTTGTTATATTAAGGTTGAGATATAGATTAGTGACTCATAGTGGTCTCATGAGGTTGAAGATAAAATGCATAAAATGGAGTTTAATTTAGGAGGATCAATTGATAAATCCCATGGAGGAAAAAAACAATTGGCCACATGTAAAAAATGTGGGAAGAAGTATCTCAAAAACTACCTCAAGGTAATTGGGAGATGTTTCAAATATGTAAAATAGGGGTATTATGAAAATAAATTCCAAATATAGATGAATAAACCCACTAGTGTGATGAAATAAAATAAGGTTTAGATAAACACTAAGCCAATGGTATAATGTTACAACTGTAAGGAACAAAACCATTATATGAGACCATACCCTAAGCCAAGGATTTTTAGATACCATTAGAAACAAAAAACTCTAAGTCCTAGAGTGTAATTAAGGGAATATATTATCTCTACTACTGAGGTGGATCCTAAAAATGATGTGGTGACTGGTACGTTGGTTATTTATTCAAGAATATTAAACACAATTATTTTATTCTTATTCTACACATTATTTTATATCTTGAAAGTTTATTTGAATTATTAAAATACCACCTCAAAACATAGAGGTTCAGAAATATGTGAGAATAAAAAATGGTGAATTTTTTTGTCTCCCATGTATATAACTCCTACCTAGTCAATGTTTGTAGACTAAATCTCCCAAAAAATATTATTATAATTACTTTAGTGGAATTTGGTGCTATATTGGGCATGGATTGACTATCCTTATATAAATACAACATCAATTGTTAGGATAGGGAGACCACTCTTCACATACTGATCTATCCTCTGATTCTGTACAAGTGTAAGGAGAAGGATGAATCTCATTTGGAATCATTATCTCAAGTGTGGATATTATTTACTTATGAGAAAGTATATATATCTAAAATTATTGAGACAAAGGATATAACCATTCTATAATAAATTCTTATTGTAAGGTACTATACTGATGTATTCCCTGAAGAGTTTACTGGTCTTCCTCCCAATCAAGAGGTTGAGTTCTCAATTGAACTTATACTAGGATCGCAGCTCATATCCAAGAATCCTTATAGAATGGTCACCATTGATTTGGAATAACTAAAGAATAAGTTACAAGAGAATTTGTAAAAGGGTTTTATAAACCTGATTGCTTCACCATAGGGTGTTCCAATCCTCTTTATCAAGAATAATGATGGGTCAATGTGCCTCTGTATTGATTATAGTGAATTAAAAAAAATCATGATAAAGAACAAGTATCCCCTGAAACAAATTGATTACATGTTTGACCAACAACATGGGGACCATTACTTATCTAAGGTGGAGATTCTTCTAGTATATCACCAATTAAAGGTGAATAAGAAATGTTTTCCCAATATCACATATCGAATGAGGTATGGACACTATAAATTCATAGTGATACCCTTCAAACTCACTAATTCTCTATAAATATTAATAGACTTAATGAATAGAGTCTTTAGAGATTACCTCAATAAATTTTTGGTAGTCTTTATAGATGATAAAATGATTTTCAAGAACCAAACCAATGGGGATTGAGCCGTAACTACCCCAAGATTTCCTCCATAGGCCAAGTGATGGAGACTATCACTGAAAGGAATAACTAACATGGGAGTACTTTTCCTAATGTACCTGTATGAATTCACTCAACCATCTCCATGTAGAATTTTAGAGGAATAAATATAAAATAAAGTAACATATAAAGTAACCAAAATACATGTTATAACCTCTAGGGAATATAAGAGCACAACATTATAATTTAAAAAGTAAAGGGAAAAAATACACGACCAGCCAAAAATATGTCCTAACTTGAAAATATCTGGAAAAGTAAATCTGAGAGAGACCAACTCTAGATCTCCAAGCCCCAACCACCGTATATGGTCAAATTCACCTGGGTATCCCCTATGATCCTCTATAATAACTAATGACCAGTCTATCATCTACATAAGACATGACACATGTGGGAAAATCTCATGTAGGGGTGAGTATATACATAGCCAGTGGGATGCCATAAAAACTATATGGGGAGAAATAGAAGAAATTATAGAAGTAGAAATATCAACACATAACAAAATAGAAATAAAATACAACAACAAGGATACATATATATTCTCATAAAAGAAACCTAGATGAAAGATAAAGGGGATCTCCTTCTCATAACCCAACCTAAAAAAAGTTTCTTCTAATATTTCCAAGAGGTCCATCAATGATTCCTAGCATCTCATTTGTTTGTCTGAAGAAATATCCATATTGAGCCACACCTCCCCACTGTGATGCACAATTAAGGGGAAATAATCTCTAGGTAGAGGAAGCATGGACTGGTATAATAGGAGGGTGCCACTCTGATGGTTTATAGAGGATCCATTCCCTATCTCAATATGAGGGTTCCAATCTGATGGTAGAGGACCCATGCTCTAACTCTATATGAGGGTGACACTCTGATGGTAAAGGAACCATGCCCTGACTTTATAGGAGAGTTCCACTTTAATGGTCGATAGAGGACCCTTTCCTTGTACCGATAGAAGGGTGCCACTCTGATGGTCGATAGAGGACCCATAACCCATACCAGTAGAATGGTTCCACTATGATGGTAGAGGACCCATGCCCTGACTGTATAGGAGGGTTCCACTAAGATGGTGTAGGAACCATTATTTGAATCCTCATGAGGGTGCCACTCTTGTGGTATAGGACCCATGCTCTAACTCCATAGGAGGGTTCCACTTAGTAGGTAGAGGACCCATACCCTAAATCTACAGGAGGGTTCCATTCAGTGTATAGATATAGGACCCATGTTCTATTCCAATATGAGGGTGACACTTTAATCTATTTGATGATCCTGCCTGATCATTACCATTTTTGAACATCTCTTAAAGAAGCATCATGCCCGGAACATCTCACATCATATCTCAAAATACACTATAAAGGCCACCATCATGTTCTACATGAAAAGAAATTAGGATAGGATACTTGTGGGCCAAAATTAGAGTCCAAATGAAGGAGATATGAGAGGTATAATTTTCCTCAAAAAGAGGTAAACAACATGTAAGGGACTCACACGGTGTGTAGTCTCACTCTGCTTCCTGGTTGTGTCCTCATCAGTACATGGATCTCTACCCATGTAGCCCTATATGATGTGTAATGTGACTACATGACATGTCTCAACCACCCAGGACTGATCCATGTTCTCCTGGTTGTGCCCGTGTCCTTTGAGACAAGTTTATGTCCTTCGAGCCATGTGCCTATCTGTTTTCTTGTACATGTACTCCTAAAGTACATACCAGGTTACCAGCACTGAGTTTCACAACATGTGGGGGTCCCACATGGTGTGTGATATTTAACTCACTAAAAAACCTTAGCCACTATAGCTGGGTCACTACACAGTGTATGTCTATCCCTGTACACACTGTGTAGTCAATATTTTCATAGAAACTCATATTCACTCTACACATCTCAAATATGGATTCTATGACACAAATATCATCATTTGACCACCTTTAATTTATGTAAATCACCTCTGACCATCATTTTCGGCCCTCTGGTGGCCAGAAAACAGAGTTCCGATTCTTTGTTCGATACCTACATGTGTTTTCGCATCTCTATCCATCTCCCATTTCTTCACCAAATTTCTAATCAATAGTGGAATCACCTAAATCCCATATTCTATTCAAAAACATCCCTAATTTTTCTATCCATTTTTTTTAACTGAATCCACCATGAATCCGGGGGTTTGATCATGCTTGAACCCACATTTTGACATTGTTGGGTGGGTTCAAGCATGATCAAACCCCTAGATTCATGGTGGATTCAGTTACAAAAAATGGATAGAAAAATTAGGGATGGTTTTGAATAGAATATGGGATAAACATACACTGTGTAGTAACCCATGGATATTCCATCCCATTTACACTCCAGGATCTCAAAAGGCTACAAAAAACCTATTAGAACCTGGTGCTCAACCTTTACCTACTGACACATGAGGCACTGAGAGATAAACACGACCACACTATGACTCATTACATAACACCAAAACTTCCAATAAAGGTCTATGTACATTTTTCCTACACTGATATGTATGACTAGGGGATATGTGTAACCCTCTCTCATCACCTCCTACTACATCATGATTGGGATCACCGTTCATCCATGTAAAATTATGACACTATTCACTCCTTCAGAAAATCCATCTGATGAATCTTATGAGGATATTTGGTCATGTAAGACCTCACAATCGATATATCCTAACTAGGAATATATCACATTCTAGAGAAGTGTAGTTGTTAACACCATTGAATGAAGAAACTCTTCACCATCCTCCTCAACTAGGGTCAGCTACAAGGAAGCCAACTGCTCCGACTCCTCCTACACCAAATGAGATTGGGACTTCCTTCTAAGGGTGTATTTCAATAATTTTCCCTTCCCATGAGTATAAACTATCTTAAAGTCATAGTAATATAGGAAATATAACTAGTGCCTCCATCTTAGGTTCAATTCTCTCTGCATGAAGACATACCCGAGACTCTGATGGTCTGAGTAAAAAAAACATTTTCCTAGAAGATCATGCCTCCACATCCAAAGAGAGAATAATACCACTGTATACTATAGGTTGTGATTCACATAGTTCTTCTCATGGGGTATCAAATTCCTCGACCCATATGCGATCACTACCTACCTCTGCATCAACATACAGCCGATTCCAATTCCAAAGGCATCACAATATTCTACGTAATCCACACCCTCCTCTAGTAGTCTCAAAATAGAACCACTCATCATCCTCATCCTTAAATCCTTAAAGGATGTCTGGAATTGACAAATCTAGGTAAAAAAATTCCATTTTTGTGTTAGGGCAGTCAAAGGGGATAGAATACTAGATAATTCTTACACAAACCTCTTGTAGTACCTTTCCAAGCCAAGAAATATCCACACCTCTAACGCACTATTGGGTGGATCCCAAGCAATAAATTTTTTGAACTTTGCTGGGTCCACAACTAATCCATGATTAGAAATGAAATTGCCCATAAAGTGAACCTCATGGATCTAGAAATGGAACTTCAAGAGCTTACCATAAATCTGGTGCTCCTGAAGAAAGTCTAAGACCATCCTCAAGTGATTTGCAGACTACTCCTATGACACAAAGTATATGATTATGTCATCAATAAAGAAAACAAAAAATTGGTCCAAGTACAGCTAGAAGATTCATTTTATTGAATACATAAACATAGTGGGGGAATTCATCACACTGAAATGCATCACTAGGAACTCATAGTGTCTATAGAAACATTAGAATTCCATCTTCAAAATATTAGCCTCATTAATTCTCAAATAGTGGTAGTCAGACCTAAGATAAATCTTTGAGAACCATATCATGACTCTAAACTAGTAAAAGAGGTCATAAATCATCAAAAAGGGGTACTTGTTCTTTATCATGGCCCAGTTCAGGCAATGATAATCTACACAACCCCACAAGCTTCCATCCACATTTTTCACGAACATCACTGGAGATGCCTAGAGGGACACACTGGGTTTGATAAAAACCTTCCCTCAAAGGTCCTCCAACTGTAAGCATAGATCTTATAGCTCAGTAGGGGCCATATGATATACTAAATAAGATATTAGAGAAGTCCTATAGTGTAAGTCAATTCAAAACTACATCTCCCACCTCACAGGTAGTCCCATAACGTCTTTGGGAAAGGAATCTATAAAATCTTTCATGATTAAAGGAATCCAAACTCCTAAAGAGATTGCTGAGATAATAGATACACTTTACAACTTATGGGTGATGGGTTTTATCCTCCTGCTCACAAAACCCACTCATCCTTCCATGATATATCTCACCCACAATGGATAACTCCATCCAATCAGTGTAAAGGAATCTGACTCATCTATGGTGACAATCAATATAGTATCAGGCCATGGTCAACCAGTCCATACCCAAGATGATTTAATAAGGTATCATTATAAAGACCAAAAGGTCCCATGAGAAACTCTCTCCACCAAGTGATATATTTCACTTCTGTTAGATAATAGATAATGAAGAAGTGTTCCCTCTAGGAACCTTAAGGTAAATAAATAGGGATAAAGTCTCAACTAGGAGATCCAAATCTCACATTAGGAGTAAAGAGATGAAGAAATTACTCACACCTATGCCTACTAATACTGAAGAAATAGTATAATAAATATAAATCCTACCTCTATTCATCTCATGATCTACTGGTTCATATGACTCCATAGCTTACAACTACCCATGACTCCAATTTCCAGCTCCCTGAGCCTGATGTGGGCCACGTGGTGGTGTTTGTAGTGGAAGGAGATCATAAAATTGTCCAAAACCCACAAATAACCCTCCTAGAGCCCCCACACACTTCTTTACCAACTACATCTCCCTAAGGGCCACCCTTCCCTCACCTAGGAGATCCATAATCTTGGAACTATCTCTTACAGGGAAGTCCATATACTATCTTTCTTCCCTCCTCAACACATTGGGTCAGGAAATCATGAGACATGTGACCTCACCCATCACATGCATAGCACTTCCCCTCTCCAGGCTGACATTTTTCCCTGCACAGTTCCTATTCCACATGACCACATGCCTAGTTCTAATCTTGGGATGATCTCTTGTGCCGAGATCCTACCTACTAGAACTTGATAGCTGCTGCAGACAACTCAACCCTATAACACCCACTTCTAGATCTCGCTAAATTGAATCCCTATGATAAAAATATCTCTATCAGTAATAACATCTCTAACACTCCTATATATGTGGGAATGCACATGGGTACCACACTAGAAAATATGTCTTTGTGGAGACCCTACTCAAACTTCAATGCTTAGAAGTAGCCATACAAAATTATGTCAAGGGACACATGAGGTTTTTAAACCTCACAAAAAACTCAGTAACTATCAACCCTTTCTACTAAAAGACCATAATCTCATGAATCTAAATTGAACTCAAGAACAATGGGTAGTACTCCTCATGAAATAATTTCTAGAATTCAAACCATGAGAGTGCCGACTTTTCATGCATTTGTGTAACTAGTCTCTAATAATGTCCAGATACTCCATGGAAAATACTAGCTACCAAAAAAACCACCAGATCAATTGGTGTCTGGATAAGCCTAAAAACTCATATCATTGACTATATCCAATCCTCTTTTTCATGGGGATCTATCTCACCATGGAACCTCAATAGAATTTAGTGATGGAACTCATGGAGTGTCCTAATTCTATGCACATCCTTATATTACTATTATAGTATTTTATTCTACTCAATAGGTGGGGGTGATGCTACCTATCCACCTGGAGAAAGGATCTTGTGAGATGGCCTTTGAATTAAGGCCTCATCACTCATCAGATTATCATTATGATCCTAAATTGATAACATGGTTGTATTTATTCATGGAGGAATCTTGAAAATTTAATCAAGATGTACCACATTTAGATGAGAATATATACATTGAGAGATGACTCAAGAAGGTCATTCAAAAGACTCAATCATATATGATTCATGTACTAGTGTTCTATGTAACCAATATCTCAATATTCCAAGTCAACAATCAAGTAGTCAAATTTCATATGTAGGGATATATTATCTGGAACACTAACACTAGGTTCCATGACTTGAAATCCATACTTGAGACACTTTGAAACTGTTTCTTTAAATCCCATAAAAATCCTCATAATGGGAAAAATCCAAACACCATCCCAAGGTATGAACCACCTATGATACCAATCTTTCAGACCCAACCTAATAGAGCTCGATCCATAACTACCCTAATCCCACTTACATAGTCTAGGGTATGGAAACAAGCACTTAAAGGAATAACTAAAATGGGCGGCCTTTTCCTAATGTACCTATATTCACACACCCAGCCATCTATATGCAGAAGTGTAAAGGAATAAATATAAAAGATAGTAAAATCTAGAGTAACAATCATGCATGTAACAACCTCTAGGGAATACAAGAGCATGAAAACATAATCTTAAAAGTAAAGGGAAAAAATACACGACCAACTAGAAAGATTTCCCAACCTAACAATAACTAGAAAATCAAATATGAGAGATCTCAGGTATAGATATCCAAGAATCGACCACTGTATGCAGTCAAATGAACCTGAGTATCACCTATTATCCTCTATAATCACCACCAACCCATCTATTATCTGCATAAGACATGAAACATGAAATAAAATCCCATACAATGGTGAGTATATACATACCCAATAGGAAACCCCAAAAACTGGAGGGGGAGAAATAAGAGAAACTGTAGAAGTAGAAATATCAACCCATAAAAAAATAGAAAAAAATATAACAACAAGGATACATATATATTCTCAGAAAATAAAACTATATGAGAGAGAAAGGGGATCTCCATCTCAAAATACATCATAGGAAAAGAGTCTACCAATAGTTCCAAGATGTCCATCAATGATGCCCTATATCTCGTGAATCTTTTTGAAGAAATATACATGTCAATATACACCTTTTCATTATGATGTATATTCTAGGGGAAATAATCTCTAAGTAGAGGACCCATGCCCTGGTACAAGAGGAGGGTTCCACTCTGATGGTTGATAGAGGACCCATGCCTTGTCCAAGTAGGCGGGTGCCACTCTGATGGTAGATGACCCATGCTCTGACTTTTTAGCAGGGTTCCACTCTTATGGTTGGTAGAGGACCCATGCCCCATCCCAGTGTGCCACTTTGATGGTAGAGGAACCATGCCCTAACCCCATAGGAGAGTTCCACTCTGATGGTAGAGGACCCATCCCCTAACTCCATAGGAGGGTGCCACTCAGATAGTAGAAGACCCATGCCCTAACTATATAGGAGGGGGACACTCAATAGGTAGAGGACCCATTCCCTAACTCCATAGGATGGTTCCACTCTTTGGATAGATATAGGACCCATGCTCTATTCTAATAGGAGGGTGGCACTCTGATATCTCTGATGATCCTGCCCAATCACTTCCATTATTGAACATCGTCTAAAGAAGCATCACACCCATAAAATATCGCATTGTATCTCAAAATAAACTATTAATGCTATTGTCACATTCTACATGAAAAACATTCATCATAGGCTACTCATAATCCAGAATTTGAGTCCAAAAAAATGTGATATGAGAGGTAGAAGTTTCCTCAAAAAGAGGTTCATAGTGTGTAAGGGACCCACATGATATGTGGTCCCACTTTTATACCTAGTCGTGTCTTCTCCATTACACGAATCACTACCCATGTAGCCATACACAGTTCTTAATGGGACTACATGGTGTGTATCATCCACATAGGGCCAAGCTATATTCTCCTGGACGTTTCTATGTCCTTTGGATCGTGTCTGTGTCCTTCGATCCATGTACGTTTCCTTTAGGCCATGTGCATGGTTGTTCCTGTGTATATGTACTCCTAGAGTACATGCCATGCCACCAATATTGATTCACATAGCATGTGGGAGTCCCACCTGACATGTGATATTTAACTCACCCGAAACCCCTAGCTACCACATTTGGGTCACTACATGAAGTGTATTCATTTTAGTACATTCCATGTAGTTGGGATTTTCATAGAAACTTAGATACACTATGTGCATCTAAGATCTAGATTTCCCACTAAAAATCCCACCGTTTGACCACCCATAATCAGTGGTAATCACATTCGGCTGTCATTTCCAACCCTCTAGTGTCTGGAAATTGGATTTCTGACTCTCTGTTCGATACCTGCATGGGTCATCACATCTCCGACCATATCCTATTGCCTCACTGAATTCCTGATCCATAATGGAATCACCTACATCCTATATTCTATCAAAAACCATCCCTTATTTTTCAATCTGTTCATCTCATGTGAATCCATAATGAATCTGGAAGTTCGATTGCACTCGAACTAGCTCGTCAATGTCGAACCATGGCCCTGTAGGCTAATGACAAATAACATAAAGAAAAATTAAAGGAATAATAATAATAATAAAGGTGAAAAATTCATTAGACCAGAATTCATGGCCAAATAATTAGATTAGGGATAATTGGGATGAGAAATATGGTACAATGAGAGTAAAAAATTGAATAAAAAATTTAATCCGATTCCTGGGCTTATGAAAAGGATGAATTTGAACGTAGATCAAAGAATAACAGTATAATCATGCTAAATCATATAATCATAAGGGAAGAATATAAAAATGATAAGACCTATCTCAATTTGTATCAATTGTTAGTGAAGAACACTTGTTCTAATAAAGGTGAAGATTTGTTGTGTTCGCTACGCCTCAATATTCCTTGATCCGAAAACTCATCATTATCCAATTTCAACTCACCAACAATGGGTGGTGGAATTTTACTATTAACGATCCTAGGTTTATGTGTATAACCCTTGAGATCATCTATAATAGTCTATTTATAGGGGAAATTAGGTTTAAATTAATTAATTTAAATATTTAATTAATTTTCTTAACGTACCTACCAATGGTCGCCTTATTCGAACATCCTACACCAACCCACTTTAGGTCATGCTTAGGGTAAAAATCAAATTACATATTCAACCATGGTATCGTATTTTTTATTTGAGACTCTGTTTATTATATATTCCATTATTTATGAAAAATAGTGTGTGGGTGATATAAAATATTTTTAATATTTTTATAAAATTAATTCTGAGAACACCGGGTCTCAGAATTGCACACCGTCTCAGCACCTGGATCCAAAAATATTCCTTGATATATTTAAAATTTTTAAAAGGAAAAATAAGGGTCTAAAAAATGATATAATACAAAATTAAGGAGGATTATGAGAAGCATTTAAATACTATGCTAAAGACTTTGAAAAAGGATAAGCTATATGAAAAGTATAGTAAATGTGAGTTATGGATAGAGGAAGTATCATTATTGGGGTATGTTATCACCATAAAAGAGATATATATTGACCCTTATAAGGCTAATGAAATTGAGAAGTGGACCATAACAACATGTTTAATTGATATCCATAGTTTCCTTGAACTATCTCGGCATTATAGATGATTTTTGAGAAACATATCATGATTTTCAAACCTATTAACCATGATGAATCAGAAGGGGTGATGTTTTTTTAGACCAATAACTATGAAGATATCTTCAAAAAATTAAAAAATAGGTTTTTCACTACACCAATACTTACACAAACCATAAGTGGGGAACTCTTCACGGCATACAATAACTCTTAAAAGTAGGGCTTGAGCTGTGTATTGATGAAAAATGATAAAGTGATATCCTACACCTTAAGTTAGTTGAATGTTCATGAGTAGAACTATTCAATGCATGATTTGGAGTTAGATTTAGTAATATTCACATTGAAAATTTGGTGAAAATATATCTATGTAGAGAAGTGTGAAATATATATAGATCATAAGAGCCTTAAATATATATTTACAAAGAATGATATTAATATGTTCCAAAGAAGATGGTTATATATGATTAAGGACTATGAAAAATAAATCCATTATCATCATGGTAAAGAAAATAAAGTGCTGGAAAATCTAATTAGAAAGTATCCTATGACCTTATCAATGATGATAATTAATAGGGATCTAGTCATATGAGACATGAAAAGGATAGATATGAGAATCATAAGGGAAGGAACATCATTATTCCTTTCTAAAATGATTGCTCAACCATCCCTTCTGGAAAAGATAAAGGATAAAAAAAGAGATGATGTAAATATTTAAAATAAGGTGAAATATATAAGAAAATGCAAATCCTCAAAGTTCAAAATTGATGAAGAAGGAGTTTTAAGATTCAGGACATGAATATTTTTACCATGAAATCACAAGAAAAAGGAGTTGTTGAATGATGTACATCACTCGAACTTCTCTATCTTCCCATGAACCATGAAGATTTATAGAGATCTTTAAGGGAACTATTTATAAGATATTATAGATAAGGAGATCATAGAATATACACAAAAGTTCTTGATATGTTAGTAGGTGAAGGTTGAAAGGAAAAAATTCGAAGGGGATGATGGAACCATTACCCATACCCACATGGAAATGGGAGAACATCACTATTGATTTTTTATAGGTATTCCAAATACATACAAAGTAAAATAATTATATAAGGGTTGTGGTGTATCTTATTATAAATACTTCTCACTTTATTTCAATTTTAGGGGAATTACAACTCAATCAACTTGCAAGGATATATATTAGAGAAGCAGTAAGGTTACATGTAAGACCACTATTGATTATATCTAGTTTAGATTTGAGATTTAACTCCAAGTTATAGAAGAGTCTCCAACATTCTATTAACATTGAGTTGAACTTCAATGTGACTTATCACCCCCAAAATGATGGCCAATCTGAGCAGATTATCCAAAAATTGGAAGACATGTTGAGAGCATGCTCAATGAACTTCAAAGGAGGATGTGATAAACATCTACCTCCAGTTGAGTTCTCATAAAAAAATTAATTTCATTCAAGAATATAAATGGATCCAAATGAATCCATTTATTGTAATATATGTTAAACACCTACATACTAGGATGAAGTTGGTGAAAATAAGCTATTAGGGCCTAAAATGGTCGAGCAAATGGTAGAAAGGGTCAAGACCATTCAACAATAAATCTTGGATACTCAGAGTTGATAAAAGAGCTATACTAACAATCATCAACAAGAATTGGAGTTTGAGATTAGACAAAAAGTGTTCCTCTATATATCTCCATGGAAGATGATCATGAGATTTAGGAATTTGGTAAAGCTAAGTCCTAGGTATATCATCCCCTTTGAGATTATTAATCACATTAGAGTCATGGCCTATCAACTAGAACTCTGAACAACCATGTCTCAAGTACATGACACATTCCATGTATCCTTATTGAGGAAGTACATACTATATACATCACTTGTATTGAATTTAGAGGCTTAATAGCTAGAAAATGATCTCTCTTATGAGTACCCACTGGTGAAGATCTTAGACCATATAGATAAAGTTATACACAACAAGACAACTCATATAGTCAAAGTACTATGGAGATTCCATAAGTATAAAGAGGCCACATGAGAACAACAAAAATAAATAAAGTAGAATTAACCTCACCTATATTTACCTTATTATATAAAATGAAATTTCTAGGTTAAAATTTCTAAATATAGGAATAATGTAACAACCCATAATTTTATCAATGGAATTTCCCCTTAGATTATATAATCGTGTCATACTTAGTAATGTAGTGTTATATAAAGCACATGCATCACATGATAGAACCAATTTTTTTATAGTAATAATTTGAACATTGCATTTAGAGAATAAACATGTCCATATGAATTGAAAATATTACAATGAGATAAAAAATAGAAAACAAGATAACTAAAAATATGAAAATTTGGATGTGCTCGATCCACCAGAATAACCATACTTATGAAAAAAAGTGTAGAAATGAAGAAAAATATTAGTAATAAAATATTAATATTGAAAATGAAAATATATATAACCTTGAAATAAAATATAATGAAGGAAATATGAGGTATTTATAAAAAGTATGGAACTCATATGGTCGTTACAAATCCAACCATTAGAATAGTAATCTAACTATTGGAAAAGTAATATGACTATTAAGAATAGTAACCTAACTATTAGAACATTATCATAACCTATTTAATTGTAAAATAATATTTTTTTTATCTTATAAATTGAAAATATGACATATTTATATCACAATACAAGTAAATAAATGTTTTAAAAATGATAAAATAAGTGTTTGTATTTTTTGTAAAACAAAAATATTTTATTTACATTTTTATAACATATATAATTATTTAAAATAATTTTTTATTTACATAAAATGGATTTATAAATTAATATTAAGTTTTATCATAATGATAATATAATTTTATGAGATAATAAGTAATTTTTCAAAGGGTTAGAAAATTAATAATAATATTAAAATTGGTATTTTAAAAATAAATAAGGATTTAAATTAAAAACTAAATTTCGAATATTTATAAAATTATTTTCATAAAATATATTTCATTTTTGGAATCTATATGTCAAAAAATGGTTAGGGTTAATTTAGGGTATTTTTATAAAATAGTTGAATTTTTGATGAATAGTGAAATATAGTAAAATTTGGTATTTAACATTATAAGTTAAATATATGATTTATTGCATGTGTTATGATGTAAGAACCCATTATTCAAAACTCACATGCACTATTTACTATATATAGTTATAATAATCAATAATATTGGTATTCTTGAGCCAAAATAATAAACTAATAAATATATAATTCAAAAAACACTCCTCCCTTACCCTTATAAATACCACCCTCAACTCCCCTTATAATCACATGTTCTAACCCTTGGAAATTGAAAAATATTTTCCCAATTATTTTCCTAATCCTCTACCCCATTTCCCAGTTATTCTGGTCTCACTAAAAGACCAATTACAAGTGCCTTAATGCATTTTTCAAGGAGACGACATTCAAGTGGTAATATTCTCAAACTACCTATTTTAAATTCTTTTATTCTTCTACCTTATCCTAAAATACCTCAAAAAACATAGAATAATAAATATAGTATCATATATATACTATAATATTATATTTATAATGGAATATATACCATCCATCCTCTTCTCTTCTCCTCTTATTCTAAAAACGAAACCATTGTCTATATTATGTCGGCTCACCACCTCTATGGATGATGAGTTTTTGTTTTCCATTACCATATTCATGGTAGGTTTAAATTCACTTATAATGGTTTTAAATGACCTAAATATGTATATTATATATTTTTTCACATTCTTGAATGAATATATGGCCATAATATTAAATAAAATGAGACTAGTTCACGATGGTCGGTAAAATCGCCAAAATAAAATAACCATATAACATTAACATTTTTACTAAATGAATAATAAATATGTCAGAACAAATATAGTTATTTGGGACCATTTAAAATTTTTAAGTACATTAAAATCATTTCATTCCATTTTTGGATTTAAAATCCCATTTTACAAGAATCTTCATAATTATCCTCAAGTGATCTAACCTTGGAACCATGAAATGAACGCCATCATAACAGTGAAATTAGTCCTTATATCTCATTTAAATGGTTGTAAAAAATAATAATTATTATTTAAAATAAAATATATTTGTAAAAGTTTATTAATTAATTAATTTATGAAGTTAATTTTATTATTAAGGACATTAAGTTCAAGTGCAGAATGATTCTGGAACATAAGGTAAGGGATCTCTTAGAACCACCCTATTTAATTTAGGGTACAATTTATCTATATTTACCATAATTTATATGTATGTTTTTATTATTTAATTAATATATATTATATATTTATTTTACCCATATATATATATAGTTTAATTCACATTTATTTTATGTGGATATACATGTTTTAAAGGTTCCCTTCTCAATTTTATTCGTTAAGAAAACCAGATTAAAAGAAACTTCTCTGTTTCTTACCCCATTTCAAGTACCACAGAATAAAATGTTTTAAACCATCATTGGTTTCTAAAATTTCCCATTTTATTAGTGGAAAAAATTATTTAATTTTTTATTTTATAGAAATTAATATTCTCTTTCCCTTTCTAAAAGACTCTTTACCCTTTTCCATAAAACCCCGCTTAAGAGGTACATTTCCAAAGTTACCTATCCACTCTTTTTCACATTTTCACTTCACTTGGAAATAATTTTTCATGAACCCATATTATTTTTCATCTATAAAAATACTATATTGTTTTAATCCTTGATTTCATAGAAATTATTATGATATACCATCCGGTTATGCTATATGATATGATCATGCAACTGATTTCTTTACATGGGTAATATTTATATTTATGTCTTATGTTTGATTCCTTATATGGAATGTAAATATATTTACATGTTATTATGGTTGTGAAAATATATCACTCCAATTAATTAGTTAAATTTTATGTCTCATGAGACAATATGTATGAGATTAGGGAGTAAACCCAACCCACAATGGGACTATGTCCACCATGTGATGTTGTCTAGGAAATTAGCCTTGAATTATGCTTATTTAATGGTTTATGTTGATTTTACATTCCTATTTTTAAATGATCTTATGATTATATGTTCTTTATGTTATTATCCCATGTGATTATTCACAAGCCTTATCTTTTATGATATGATGTTATGCCTTTTGAATCATATGTTATGCTTCGTTATCATGTTAATTCCCTTATTGCGCTTTGTAGCACACCCATTTTGTTTATGTATTTCCCAGGTTATCCTATAAAGTTTTAGGATATAAAATAGATTTAAGAGATCATTATGGAGAATAAAATAAATATTTTGTGTTTTAGTATTTTTTTATGTATTATGAACCTAGTATTCTAAAGACACTGGGTCTCTTAATCTTTGGGTTGTGTTTTTTGGATATTTATGTTAAAAATCATGTAAAAATATGTGTAAAATTATTAGGTCTCTATAGTTATGGAATATTTTTTTTCTATATTTTATCAACCTAAATAATTATATATATCAAATTCTTATATTTCATTTCATAAAGAAATATGAGTACCCATAGCTGAAAAAATGGTACATGGATACATATGAATGACTATATGTGATTAATTTTGAAGTTTGGAAGATGATTGAATCTATTTTTTATAAAAATGTGTAAGAATAATTTTTTTTTCACATTGATATATAATATTAGATTCATATTTTATTTTAATAATTGATAAAGGTGGAGTATTTTGTGCTAAATTTCACACATGAAGTTTATGTATTTTTCTGAGTTTTCATATGGAATATAGGATGTATTTTTAATACATCTTTTGAAACAATATTCTTTAGAAGAATACATTTTTTTGCATGTCAGATGATAACTTCCTAAAGTATATTTCTATTTATTCTTATCTTGTGTAATAATGAAAATATAACAACTTATTTTCATTTTATTTCATGTATTTCTTTGTATTTTTAGTGCCATAGGTAATAAAATTTATTTCTTTTTAATAAATTTTAAATTTATTCTTTAAATTAGATTTTATGTCACCATTTTTTGTGGGAAGTGAATATGACAATTCATTTTTTTAAATATCAATGGCTAAGGATCAATTTGGACCTCTATATAATGATTTATGGATCCCCAGTCTCTTTGTCATATTTTTGGTGTACAATGATTCAATTTTTGAATCAGAACTTCTAAATCCCTATTTATCTATTGTATTTTAATGTCAACTTACAGTGATATTGCAACCATGGAGATATTGTATGAAAGGTTTATTGGTATTGATTGGTATTCCAGGAATGAATCATTATTGAAGAAAGTTATCTAGTTTTAAGGTTGGGATCTGGTCACTTTTCTTAGTAAGAAATTTAATTTGTTTTATCCTAATATTGTCTAAATTTTTTATTTCACTACTTGTTTAAAATAAGTATATGGTTAGATAAGAGTTATGTTTATGATTCAGGATCATGAGTTTTTTATGACTATGAAAAAGTTTTCAAAATTAATAAAACTACCACTTAAAGTAAAGTCCTTGTTTGGTTCTTATAAGATTTAGAAATTTATTGAATATTCAATAAGTATTGATTTTTATATATATTAAATTATGGGTTAAATAAAAATTTTATATGATAGAACACATTGATCCAGAATCAAACTTTGTTTTTGAATGAATTCATAGTTTTTTTTTACTAAGAAAAGGAGATAAAGAAACAATAAAAATTCAGGTTGTTTATATCATTGATTATTTTTACAAAATGAGGAAACTCAATATTATCAAATTTATCTATGATCACATTGAGGATATTTTTACTATCCTAGTAAAGTTTAATATTATTCCATATTTGATAATTTGAAATTACATTTTGGTTAAGTCTTTGGAGAATAAAAGGGTTAATGGATGCATAACTTTTTAAAGGTTGGAGGAGAATCCGCTGAATAGAGAGACTATTTATAAAATGAATTTATTTTATGATTCCATAGAAAGTATATTTTTTTGAGAAAGGATTAAAAGTTAAAATTATAAAATGAGAGAATAAATCATAGAAGAGTGAGAAGAAGTTTTATGATAAGTTACTCAAATGGAAGGAGATAAAGAAACTTCTGGATGCTTAATCCCCTAACCAAAAGAAGGAGAATGTTTTAAAAACTTTTGAAGAGAAATAACAGAGGGTAAAAGAAAGTGTAGAGAATATTTATAGAGGAAAATTGATGAATTTATGAGGAATATTTATGATCAAAATACCATAAAATCCTAAAGTTAAGGATTTAAGAGAAGAAAAAGATATCTATAAGCAAGTTTAAAAGAAAAAAATGTTTTATTTGAAAATGATAGAAAAGTAAAAAGTGTTTTTTTAAAAAAATAAAGAAATATCAGTTTTTTCTACCATGACCCGACCTAAAAAACCCATCCAACTAGGTTAGAAATCAAACAATAGAAAGATTTGATGGGCATTCACGATCCCTGGAAAATAGTACTAAAGCATCCAACAACAACCAAAAGAAATGATTTTCCCAACCTAAAACAAGATACATAACATATATATATATATATAACCATAAAAGAAACATTCCATAAACAAAAGACCAAAAATGGTTGCAATATAACCATAGGTAAAAATGTAAAACTAAGGTACATATACATAAGAAAGAAAAAAATAAAGTACATTACAAGATAACAACTACTACTCTATGTGATATTTGGGAAGTATCCCATCATATCACCACCATCTACCCATACCCAACTGATATAAAAACCTCATTGTGTCACTAAAACACCTAGTAATTTCTTACATCAGATAAAACAAGGTTTACACACCCTCAAGGGAGCATGCAGGGTGTGACTTAAACATGATCAATAGGATCCCACCCAGGTGTTCTATAACTAGTCTCTGTCAAATAATCTCAATATTCTCAATTTAAAATAAAACATGGAATTATAAGTTGTTAAATTTTTTTATATCAAAATCATGGTAAACATTACCCTTTTACATAGTTTTAAAAAAAATCTAGGTAATAAAATTTCAAAGAATAATTTATACAATCCATTTACATTTATCAAACCATGTATCATAAAATATCAAAGAAAAAACAATACAAATCTAAAGCATAATGATAATCACCCCTAGGATAACGAAGGTTAGGATACCTAGGTTACTTATACCAAAATCAAAAACAACAACTAGTGCACAATCAAGTACCTAGATATAATGCATCCAAAACTATGGACAAAGGAATACCCTAGTAAGTGAACCCCCTACAATTTCATGATTATGTTTCTACATCCAATGTGTTTATGATCCAGGAACAAGAAAACAACCCAGAAAGTGAACCCCCTCAGAATTTCAATGGAAAATTCCCAATACTAAACCCTCAACCTAAGTACCTAAGGTTCACATATATTTCATATATAAAAAATATTTAAAAGGTATTATTACATTCCATAAAAAATTCCAAAACACCCTTTTTATCAAAAATATGATTAAAAACTAATTTTATAATCCATATCAAAATTCTTTGAAAACAAAGTTCTTTTATAAAACATAAATAAAAATCATATTTTATCTAAATTTTTTTTAAACATGCATATTAATTAATTCAAGGATCATGAAATTTAATTTAGAAAACCATTTATAAAACCAAGATCATTCATGGTTCATAGAACATAGGCTAAAGATAGGACCACCCATATCATGTTCGTGTAACACTTTACCTATAACAAGATCCACACACTAAAAAGTAAGTAAATTCAAGGAAAAGTGAGAGGATCCCATAAAAAACAATTCCAATAACTTAGAATAATGTCTCCAAAATAAAAATGGTTGATGACTAATTTTGATTAAAGCATACCTCAATAATAACACACCACACCACAACCGCTGCGGGAATTTGAACATGCATGAATCTTTTGATAACTAAGACCAAAATCATAAACCAAATTTTTAATTTCATATAATTTTAAACACAATGTATTCCCTTCATACAAAAACAATTTAACCAATGAAAATATTTTATTAAATCAATTATTTGAAATTTTAAAATAGGATTTAATAGCCATAAATTTTGAAAAACCATCAATTTTTTTACCTTGAATACATGATATAATACCTCCATAACATATTTAAACAAATCATAAATTCTATATGAATATAATTTAGGATTATAATTGTTATTATGAGTTTCTATTTTATGAAAAGATGGGTAAAAAACATCATGTTCTAAATTTTGAAACTATGATGGTTATGGAACTAAAAAATTTGTATTTTCTTTTGAATTTAGTTCACCATGTTGATACTAAAGACATGATCATCCCAAAAACCAAAAAAATAGAATATAGACCCCCAACATTATTAGAAATTTCATATACTCTTAGATCACACTTCTTACATGGGAACTTAATTGTTCCTTCTATTTTTTTTTGAATTTGATGATGTAAATGATATAAAAACTTTGACACCCTCAATGTAGACATGATTTATATTTTAAATGTTTGGATTTATGTGATGATTTATCTAATCACGATATTATAGTAAAAAATGTTATTCATTTCCTAGATCTATAGTTTTCTAAAATAAATAAAAGTAATTAGTTTATTATATAAAATACATTACATAACTTATTTTTACTAAATTAACAACTCATTATTTTTTATATTATATTTCATAAAATATTTCATTTTAAACATTATTAAAAATTTATAAATCTGAAAATATGAGTTGGGGGTGATATTTTCCTCTTATGCGAGTGTGGGAGATGAAGTCACACATGAAGGGATGTATACACCACACATTGACACAAAATATGTAAGCAGCACGTGAATGTATAATAATTTATAATAAAATTATATCAATTTGTACTAATTTATTTTAAAAAAATAATTTTTATTAATTTATACTAATTTATACGAATTTATAATATTTTTTATTAATTTATACCAAATTAAAAATAATTTTATTAATTTATACAAATTTATAATAATTTTTATTAAATGTTACTAATTTTTATTAATTTATACCAATTTTTATAAATTAATATATATTTTTATAAATTTATAGTAATTTATATTAATCTATAATACATTATATCAATTTATAGTAAATTATACTAATTTATACCAATTTATGAGGAATTAATACAAATTTATAATAATTTATATTAATTTATACTAAATTATATCAATTTATAGTAAATTTTACTAATTTATACAAATTTGTGAAGAACCAATACTAATTTATAGTAATATGTATTAATATATTCTAAATAATACTAATGTATTGTAAATTTTATAAATTTATACTAATTTAGATCAATTTTTATAAATTTATGACAAATGAAACTTATTTATACTAACTCTTATTAATTTTTATTTTTTATGAATTTAAATTAATTTTTATTATTTTATAGTAATTTATATTAATTTCTGCTAATTTATACTATTTTATTACAATTTATAATAATTTATACTAATACATAAAAATTTATATTAATTTATACTGAATTATACCAATTTATGCTAATTTGTAACAATTTAAACTATTTTTTTTCAAATTTATGCTAATATATAATGTTTTTTTATCAATTTATATTAAATTATACTAATTTCTATTAATTTATAACAATTTATATTAATTAATACTAAATTATATCAATTTAGAGTAATTCATATTAATTTATACTAATTTTCTAGGAATTAATACTAATTTATCGTAATCTATATTAATTTATACTAAATTATACTAATTTATATCAACTTATATCAACTTATATTAAATTATATCAATTTATATAAATTTATATTTATTTATACTAATTTTTATTAATTTATACTAATTTATACTAATGTATAATATTTTCTTATTAATTTATACTCATTTATACTTATTTTTAACAATATATTTTTAATTTAAACAAAATGATACCAATTCGTACTAATTTTTATGAATTTATACCAATTTATATTATTTTATATTAATTTATAATAATTTAAATGAAGTTATAGTAATTTATACTAAATTATATCAGTTTATAGTAATGTATATTAAATTATACTAATTTATATCAATTAATAACATTTTATATCAACTTATAATAAATTATATCAATTTATACTAATTTATATGAATATATAACATTTTTTAGTAATTGTTATTAATTTTTATCAATTTATACTAATTTATACTAATTTATAACAATTTTTTAATAATTTATACAAATTTTTATGAATTTATAATAATATAAAATAATTTATAGTAATTTATAATAATTTATAATAATTTATACTAAATTATATCTATTTAAAATAATGTATTTTAATTTATAAAAATTTATACAAACTTATATGAAATAATAATAATTTATATCAATTTTTAATAAATTATATCAATTTAGATTAATTTTTAAGAATATATAATATTTTTTATTAGTTTTTTTTTCAATTTGTACTAATATATATTAATTATTATTAATTTCTCCCAATTTTAATAATTAATACTAATTTACACTAAATTATATCACTTTATAGTAATTTATATTAATTTATACTAATTTCCTATGAATTTATGCTAATTTCTAAAAAATTATATGTATTTATAGTAATTTATAGTAATTTTACAACAATGTATAATAATTTTTATTAATTTATATCAATTTATACAATTTTTTATTTTTTTATCAAATTATACAAATTTTTATTAATTTATATAAATTTCTAATATTTTTATTAATTTATACTAATCTAATATTAATTTATTACAACTTATAATAAATTATACCAATTTCTAGTAAACTATACTAATTTATACTAAATGTAATGTCAATTTAATAAATTAAAACAACTCATAAAATATATAAATTTAAAAACAATTAAATAGAAAAAAAATAATGAAAATTAAAAATAAAATTTTAGAAAATACCTCAAAATTGGTACTTTTCCAAATGACTTGTAGATGTGGTTCAAAATCTATTAAGTTGAAGGTTAGATTTGAAATAAGAGTGTTTTTTCGATAGAAACAAAAGGCTTTATGAAGAGATTGTGTGGGGGGGGATGTGCATATTTGTAGTTTACTTTTTTGCTATGTAAATTCCATCACAAATAGTTTTTCCTTTGAACTATTTGTGGTGGATTTATTATTTATGAAGAGTATTTGCAACAGATAAATTATCCATTGCAAAAAAACCATCGCTAAAAATATTTTTTCCTTCTCAGGAAAAAGTGTTAACAACGGACTGATTCATCGCAAAAACACCTTCCGAAAAAGTATTTGCAATGGATTCATTTCAAATAACCGTAGTTGTGATAGAATCTATCGTAAATACCCAATTGTAGGTGTATTTGCAAAAAATCTATCATAAATACCCCTTATCAAGAAAACAATTTGTGATGGATCTTCCGCAAATACCCATCACCGGAATAAGGTATTTGCAATGAACATACTAGTTCATCACAAATAACTATCATATATGAACTATTTGAGATGAAATATCCATTCCATCACAAGTAGTTCATTCCAACCACTGCATGCACATGCATGCAATTTTTTTTTACGATGGACTAGTTCATCCGCCATAAAAAATCATCATGGAAAAATTATTTATGACAGATGAACTAGTCTATAACTAATAACCCATCACAAAAAAAAAACAATTTTCCTATGGTGATATTAAGTATCAACCTAAAGCTCCCAGAATTTACTATTTTTCAATGAAACCCAAAAAATATCTTACTTACCTCAAGAAAAAAACTTATACATGGGATCCAAAATATTAAGTATTACTCTAGGCTTCATTCATTTGCTAAATTTTTTAGTTCCCAAAATATATCACACATCTGAGGACTTTTCCAAATTTTAAAAAAAAGTCAGAGTGAAATCTTATGAAGAAAGGGACTTAGTCAAAATCATAAAAAGATGCTCGAATATGTCTTTTCCCAAATTCATCTAGAACACTCCCAAAACTCCTCGAGCCTTCAAAATACACATTTCTCATGACTTAGTAAGCTCCCTTAAAGTTTCCTTCAACGCCCTTGTCAACAAACACAACCTAGAAAACATTCCAAGGGGATTTTTGTTAACACCTCTATCTTAAAATAATAACACAACTATCATTAATTTGGTTACATTTATTATTCTAATATCACTTCCAAAATAAACAAATACATATTTGTATAAATGATATTAAATATATTTATTAGATCATTAACTCGATCCAAATCCTCCCATAAATGTTACTGAACCTTGAACTATAAAATTATATTCATTAAAAAAATAAATATTATATTCACATAAATTGTGAATAAATATTTATTTTATTCAATGAACTAATAAATAAATAATATATTCACTCATCTCGTGAATAAATATTATATTTGTTTGTGAATAAATAAGTGATAAAATTAAAATGACTTATACTCATCTTAAAAGATCTTGTGATTGTGGAGAAAGTTACTTAAGTAACTTGGAAATGTTTAATAGAAGAGTTATTTCTATGTTTAGAGAAACATTATCAAGTCAGATGATGCTATTCCAATCTTCAAGTTGCTAACATTATGATGAGTTTGTATGAGTTTTTACAAAGGGGGAAAAGTTGTACAAACATGAAGATACCTCATGAAGTTTTCAAAAAAATAAAATTGTAGAAAGTTCAAGATATGAAGTCTGTACAAATTTCAAAGTTAAAAATATTGTGTTGCAGCTGTACAAAGTTCAAGCCTCAATATGGTGAAGTTGTAGCTGATGATCAAACATACCAGTATAAAGGCCAACAAAATGAGTCTACTATATAGAGGCATATGAAGTTTCTGTACAGACAATCTTTATTAATTTTGAGTTGGAAATGTATGAATTTAATGTTATAAATACATGGAAAATATACAAAGTTCTACCAGATAGAGAAGTATGAAGAGAGAGCTGATAATGAACAAAGTCCACCAGTTTAAGAAAAGTGACGATAAATAGATTGAGAATTATGAAGGTGGCCAGACAAACATTTATACAAAGAAATATGATGTCATCAAATAGAAAATTTCAATGTCATAACATGGAGAAATATAAAGTAATTTTAGATAGAGAAAGGATATAAAAGTTTGAGATAGAGTTGAGTTGTACAAGACAGATAAAGATGATGATTGATGATGTTCTAATAGAGATAATTTCAAAGACATCAACAAATATATGTGAACTAGAAATTGGAATGTGAAGTTTCACTGGACATAGAGAAATGTGATGTCATCTAATAGAGGATTCCAATATTATTAGATAGATATATATTGATCTCATTAGACTGAATCTTACAAAGATCATTGAATAGAATTTTAAAAAGTCCATCAGATAGAATTTGTGAGGTCGTTGGATGGATATGTTCTTACTAAGATCATCAGAAAAAAGTGTGAATACCTTTAAAAAAAGTCAGGGAAGTTATTCATTGTGATTATGTTGAGTTTTTATTTCAATGTTCATAAATCTAGCTAAGGTTTGAGGAAGTTTGATAAAAGGAATTGATGGTGAGTTTTAAGGAAACTTCAAGAAAGCTCTAGAAGGCTTGAAGGTAATTAAAAAAAGATGAAGTGAGTGGGAAAATTCAATATTAAAATTTTAGGAGCCCTCACTTTCTTCTTGAATTTTGGACAAAGTGTGCCTATATAAAGGGGTGAAGTTATAATACAAATATATATACACTATTTTTGTGTGATAAGGAGCGTAAGTGTTAAATTTTTTGTGAGAGAACCATAATGAGAGTTTTTAACTGAGTTCCTACTTGGTTGAAGAAAATATTATTGTACAGAAGATATCCAAAACAGATATCCAAAGGAAAGGACACCGAATGAAGAAGGATTATCAGACCGAGACACTTTGATAGAGGATACTTAGACTGAGGTTCACAAGATAGAGTGTATCGCACAAATAAAAACAATATGAGGAGTACTAGATGCTGTTAATTAGACAGAGCACACCAAACTAAAGAGAAACATACATATCATAAAAGAATAATTTATATTGGACATACTTTTTCTAAAAAATAAATCTAGACACAGTTTTAGATATGTGAGTTTGAGTTTATCAAAAAATTTCTTAGATCATGAGAATGTTTCATGATCAAAAAATTATTAAGATAGTTTTTGAAGATCTTGAATAAGTTTTACTCAAGTAAAGGAGATTCAACTTTCTTGGGCAGAAAAATATAAAGAATAATAACTTCCTGTATTGGATCAAAAAATAATAAAGAAGATCTTGTAGTTGTCGTGTAGAATCAATTGTTGAAAAGGCTTGTGGATGGGGCATATAATTATAATGAAGGAAGTGGATACATAAAAGATAGTTGGGGTGTATAACCAACTATAGCAGAAGAGTTGATTACTAGGGTATAAAACTAGGGTTAACTGGAGAAATAATTACTGGGGTTTTAACTAGTTATTGCCTATGTATTTTTAATTATAAAACAAGATAGTAAAAAAATCCATGTTAGGGAGGATAACCAATATAGGAAGGCATATGACTTTGTATCGAAACTTGTAAATATCATGTGTTGATATCAGTTTTTATTTACTACATATGAGGTGAAGTTGAGAGATATCTTTGAGTGGATAAAAATTATAAAAAGTTTTAGAGGCTGAGTTTTAATAAGAATTTATAAAATAAAGTGATCACCAATTGACCCCTCCTCTTAATGATCTCACACTGATATAGGGACTTCAATTGGTATTAGAGCATATGTTCCCTTTAAAAGATCCAATTATCTATTAATGATGGAGAATATAAATTTAGTGAAAAATAGTTTTGTTCCTATATTTTATGGTAGGAACTATCACAATTAGAATAATAGGATGTTACCCCATATTATATCTCTTTTCCTAGAAGTTAGTGATGCTACAATAGTGGAATTTCCTCTTATTAACGAGGTTTCTATGATAGCTACTGATAAAATAAATTTATAAGTTGATGGTAGAACTAAAAAGTCCATTTTTATGTCTCTCTATGAAAATTTTTATACATAAATTATGGGATTTCCTACTGCTAAGGAAATGTGAGATAATTTGATAAGTAGTTATGAAGGAGATGAGAAAGTAAAGGAGGTAATGTAAAAAATCTGGAGGTGCAATTTTGAAGATATTAAGATGGATGATGATGAAAGTATTAATGAAATTTTTTCAATAATTAATGATATTGTTAGTGATATTAGAGGTTTTAGTAAGAAAATGAAATATTCTACTATCATTAAGAAACTAATGAGAAAATTTCCAGATAGATTTGATGCCAGGGTGTCAATTTTAGAAGATCGAGAATATTTATCTCTGGATGAACTTTAAAATATTCTCATGGTATATGAGATGATAAAAGAAAAATTATTTAAGAATAAGACTAAGTAATAATTATATTTTGAATCTTTATTAAAAGGGAAGTTCAAAGATAAATAAGTAAAAGAATAGTAAAGTGATTTAGATACTGATAAAATTTTAGATGAATTTAACACAATCATTTATATTATTTATATGAGATATAAAAAAGGGAACTTGGAAAGGAAAAGGTAAAATATCTCTTAAATATTATAATTATAATGATAGTGGTCATTTTATAGAAAATTTTCCTAAGAATAAGATCAATTATTCTGAGTCATAAGAATAATATAAGAAGTATTAGAAATATAAGTGGAAGAAACATAAGAAAAAGTTTCCTAGAAAGAGGAAGAAAAGTTTTTTGAACAGAAGAGAGAAGGATGATTCATCATCCAAAAATGAATTTGATTGTCATGTAAACTTTTTAGTTCGTGTTAAAATAGAAACTGATTCATCAGGAAGTGATGATGATAAATAAAATAGAATATAAATTTAGTTTATTCTAAAATAAAATTTGTAAGCATCTCTTGATAAAAATACACAACTCAATAAGGAAAGGAAGAAGTTGAAGAAAGAAGTTAATGATATAAGTTTTGAGAATAGTGAGCGTATAAAAAAGGTGGTGATACTCCTTAATTATATTTGATCTCTAAAAATTAAAGTCGATGATATTGAAAGGAAATTGAAAGGTTATGAAAAAATATCATCTAAAAAGAATAATCTTAACAAGTAAGAAACAACACTTTTTGAAGAAATTAAAAAGAACATGCTAAGGTTGGATGGATTCAAGAACATGGTAAATGATCTTAAGGAAATATTGGATGAGAAATAGGAAGTGTTTTTTGAGACATAATAAATTTTTCTTATATAACTAAGTGATTTAAGGAATATCGAATATTACTTCACAAAATTAGTTTAGGTTAAGGTGAATCTTATCAAGTTGGTGAAAAGAAGGGTCCACATAAGCATATTGTTTCTATATTCAAACAATACCAAGATACCACTACTGTAAAATATCCTTATACCCATAGTTTTTCCCAAAACCATGGGTATAGGTCACCCTATACCTACGGTTTTAGAGAATCGTGAGTATAGGGATAATATGGGAACCTATACCCACATTTTTGGAAAACCATGGGTATAGGTTTTTTTAAAGACCTATTCCCATGGTTTTAGAAAACCGTGGGTATATGTTTTTTTTCATGGCTTATACCCACAGTTTTGACAAAACTGTGGGTATAAGTTTTTTTTTCGACAACCTATACCCACGATTTTGTAAAACTGTGGGTATAGCTTCCTTGCATTATGGTAGGAAAAAAGTCCATGGAACACAAAAAAAAATCAGCAGGAAAACCTATACCCATAGTTTTCCCTCCTATACCCTCAGTTTTGATTAATATATATAGGAAAATACAAATATATAAACATAAAAGTTTCATAGGTGTGTTGGTGAAGCGTTGTTTGTTAGTATCAAAGGTCACAGGTTCGAATCCTATTGGCCATATTTTTCTAATGGACGAGAAATATTATTATATGTTAATAAATGTATATTTTAATATTCAAAAGTTCCATTGCTTGGTTGGTGAGGTGTTGTATTGTGTAACCTGGGGATGCGGGATCGAAACTCACTGGGTTATTTTTTCTAAAACAGATGATTATATTAATATATTTTTCTTAATGTACATATATATAAGTCATTTTTTCAATAGTGTACATATAATTTTACTAATAGTATAGGTTTAAAATATAATATTGAATCAGCTAGGATGAAGAAGATTAGTTATAAATCATCTTACACTAAGGAAGAGTGGAGTACTGAATATTTCCCCATGAGAAAAGATGTCCATTGTTTATAAAGAGAAAAAAAACTTTAGATTAGTAATACTATCTGTAAGATCCTATTATTTTACTAGGTATTTCCCTTTTGAGTTTTCTCCTTTTTAAAATGGTTGGAAAGGGTTTGATTTTGGTTTAGAAGGTTTTTAGATGGTCAGATATTTTATGTATAATTTTTGGGCTGAAAAACTATCTATAGAAAATTTACACATTATGTAATAATATTACACATCATGTAATATTTCATTCAAGATAAGATCACCCGAGGTGATGATTTTTTCAACATAAACCATTAAAAATAATTACACACCGTGTAATTCCACAATCGGTAGATTAAATGTTTCATGCGGTTCATTTTGGTTTATTTTCCCTTTGTGCAGCTTTTCTCTACTTGAACCTAGGGAGACTCTCAATAGTTTTGGAGTGGCTTCTTCATCTTTGATCATGAAGATTGGTGCTAGATACCCGATTTTGATCTATATATCTTCTACCATTGTTTATTCGACTGTCTTACATTAATTGATGGTTGTGGTAGGGTGAGCATTCATCAACGATATTAAGTTAGGTGGTCTATTATTCAATTCCAAAAGTCTTGATTTCAATTATGTGTATGTAATTTTATAATTTCTATTGTATGTTTAGAAATTGATTAATGAACTGAATTAATTAATTTTGGTTTCTTAATTAATCAATGGGTTGTGGAATTGGTTGATTAATGAGGTTATAAAATTATTCAATCGATGTGTTTGTGTAATTTTTCAATGTAATTGAATATGGAATTAATTTAATATAATTTTCAGGTGAAAATCAATTGGGTTAAATTTGGGCCAATTGGAAATCAGTGGAATTGGATTAATTAATTGGTAAATTAATTAATGGATTACTGTGATTGTTGAATTGATGGAAATTGGGATTTTCTAATTGTTTAATTAATATGATTATGAATTAATTGACAATGGGAATTAAGAGATGATTTGACTTGAACATAATTGGTTAATGGGTTATATGGTTAAATGATGAAAAATAGTTTAATAGTGAATTATTCATATTATTCCATGTGATTAAATTAAGGAACTGTGTTTGTTGTGATAAATTGTAATGGTATACCATGATGTGTTCTGTTTATAAAAGGGTTAATGTTGGTTAAACTTTAATGATTTGATATATATGTTATATGCATGATTTATTGATATATGAGTTTGATACACAGACTAATGCTCCAAATACCCATATGTGATAAATGAGGTATGGGACAAAGAATGATGCTCAAGATACCCATATGTAATAAAATAGGTGTGGGATAGGGACTGATGCTCCAAATACCCACATGAGTTTGTGAGTATGGGATAGGGACTGAACCTCTAAATACCCATGTGACATTGAGGTGTGGGATAGGGACCGGGGTTCTGAATACCCATGGGGTGTTATACATGACATTCTATACCTATGAGTTGGCATTGGACTATTGTTACAATTGGTCGTGATATGATTTGAAATGAAATGATAAATGATTAACATGGTATTGTGATATGGTTTAGACTCCATTATGGGATGAAAAAGGTATTGATGGTTCGGGTGTCCTTTATAACTCAGGGGTTTATGTGGTTAATTAAAGAATGTTTAAATGTGATAACTATTTACTGTATGCATTATACTTTATTCTTTATTAAAATTCATACACTGTTATGAATGAATATTGTTTTAGACATTGGTGGTGGTGGCCTACTGAGTTTTACTCACACCCTACTTGGGTTTCCTGATCAGTACCCAAATAGACTTCATGTTTGTAGGATAAGATTAGGGAAAGGGACATAGGGTAGATGCATGAGTAAGTATAGAGCATGGATGAGGGAAACAGAAGTGATCCGGGACCCAGTTGGGAATTTTCAATGTATTTATTTATTTTGGGTTTTTAAAATTGACACTTGACACATATTTGGCATGAAATATCTACTATTTAGTTTTAGATATTGTATTTCCTATTTTTCTCATCACATGATACTAGTTTGGTTTGGTTATTGGTAATATCATTTGGTTATTCTTATTTATTTTTGTTATTGAGATGATTTGATAGAGATTATAGTCTCACCATGATTTATATTAAAACCTCAATGCTAGTCAACAACCTCTATCATATAGGGAGGTGCACTTGAGGTCATGTGACAGGCCGACTCGGGAAACCAATGTGTGGCACCTGGGTCGGGACATTACAAAGTGGTATCAAAGTCATGGATTCTTTTATTTTCTTTTGTATTACTATTTTGGAAAGTTATACAGGATACTAGTATGAGTAGGGCCTTGGACAAGATCTCATTCATGGGAGTAGCTAACCCATGTATGGGAAAAAACCCAAGTACGCAAGGTGGGATTTTTTATTGGTATATTCTATTACAGTTGGATGTTATTTCACCTTGGGTGATGCACTTGTTTAGTGATGTGATTATTATTTCTGAGATTTCATGATATTTGACTTGTGACCTAGTATGGCATGAGAGTTGATTATGCATGCATCATTCTAGGCACTTAGAAATTATTGTGACATGTATCATTTTTAGGCATGCACAGAAAAGCGGTTTTTGGGTAAGATGTTGAAATTGAAATGTTTTTCCTTGTTATGTGAATTAAATGAAAAAATGGGTGATTAATATGAAATTGAGAATTTTAAATGGTGAAAGATGTGAATAAATGGGAATCTAATGAAACTTTAATTATGAGAATGATTTACCCTTGTTAACCATGAACTAGATGTAGGATAGTTAAGGGTAGTGATAGTGCCTTAGTTTTGACCATGTCATGTGGAAAAATTTGGGGGGGGGTGACCTATTATGGATTTTTTTGTGAATAAATATTACATAAATGTGTTAATTTTATGTTATATGTTCTTGGAATTGTGTAGGTATTCCTCCATGATGATTATTATTGAGGGAACAATAGGAGGACATGGATGGAGATGATCCACCAATAGTGGAACCTGAGGCACCGATAGTTCAGAGTAAGGAAGTTAGAGAGAAATTTCGATAGAACTTTACTTGATTCATGTAGTTTATAGAAAGAAACCCAAGGTGGGTTTTGAATAGTATGTATGACCTGACATGGGAGTTTCAACTACCGAACCCTCTGAATTTCACCAAAGTGGGTGGACCTAAGGTAGCAAAGTTCTGGATTGAGTCTATCTAGAGTATACTTGACCATTTAGAGACTCCTGTAGATAAGAGGGCTAAGTTGGAAACTTATATGTTATAAGGATCAATGAAGCGTTGGTAGGATGTTTAGTCTTAGACAAGGTAGGTAGATGGTATGGTATGGAAATAACTTTTAGAGAAGTTCCTAGAACACTTTTATCCAGGGACACTGAGGTAAGAGAGAGTAGCTGAGTTCATGCAATTGACTCATGAGAGTATGTCTATGATGGACTATGCTGGTCTCTTTATATAATTGAAGTGATTTTTTATAGTTATTTAAGGGGATGATATAGCTATGAAAATGCATTTCCAAGATAGAAATAAATGTGAGATTAATTCCTAGGTCAGAATATTTTAGTTGAAGATGTTTTTTGAGGTGGTGGATGAGGATCTCGTAGCCGAGGGGAGCCTGAAGGAGGCTTCCAATGGAGTAAATTTGGTTTCTACTGGACAATTTGGGGGTACCTATTTAGAGGGTAGGAATCATTGTTATGAAAATGTTGACCAGAGCTTTGGGAAGAAGAGTGGCCAGGGGAAGAATCAGTTACTCAAGATCTTACGTGAGTTCTTTGACACCATAGTGGTGGGTTGTTCCACTATCGTAGACATTGTACTTGAACACCAATAGAGTGCTAATATTGTGTTATTATGGAAAATCTACAAAGGTTATTCAAGATCCCATGATGTATGGGTAGTGATAGTGCAGGTAGGAAGTTGGAGTTCTATAATGTGCTAGACTAGCAGTTGGAGTTCTACTGGATATGGTCATATAAGCAGTGGATGAGGTTATTTTGGATAAGAACACCTGTATCAATAGAGTGGTACATATTAAGGGACTCAAACTACATCACATTGAATAGGGTCATGACAATTACATGTCGTTCAGCCTACACTGGTGGATACAGTGGCTGGACCATCGATAGTTAGAGGTATTATTCTTGTATCTTTTATGCTTTATAGTGATTTATTTGATACCAGTACCTCTCATTTTTTATATCTATAAAACTTGTGAATGGGTTTATTTTGGAAGTGGATTTTTTGAGCATGGTTATGACGATCAATACACCATTGGGTGTTCGGTCAAGATACGTATGTTTATACAAGGGCTGTTGTCTCAAGGTTGGGGAGTATCGTTTCAGTTGGGATCTTTACATCCATGATATATCAGTATTCAGCCTAATTATGGGGATGGAATGGTTAGTATCTTACCGAGATCACATTGATTATTATCAAAGTATAGTGACTTTTAGGACTCCTTAGGGTGATAATTATATTCACTATGGAGAGTGGGGTATCAAGGTGGGCCATGGAGGGCCAATTCATCAGCAATTGGGGGAGATCACCACCCAGATTTCTAGACTTTTACTAAATTATGGTGGTGAAAAGAATGATTTATTTCCACCTATGGTGGATAGGTTCTAAGAAGTATTTTCTGAGGACTTATCATGTATTTCACATGATATAGATGTGGAATTTATAATTGATCTCATGCTTGGGGATGATCCATTTTCTATTCCACCATATAGAATGGCACGAACAACACTTCAAGAGTTAAATACTCAATTGGAAGATTTGATGGATAAAGGGGTTATCTATTAAAGTATGTTGCCTTTTGGTTCTCCATTTTTGTTTGAAAAGAATACTGATAGGAGTCTACACTTATGTGTCGATTACCAGAAGTTGAACCAGATGATACTAAAGAACTGTTATCCAACTCTGCATATCGATGACCTTTTTGACCAGTTGAGGAGATCTTGCATCTTTTAAAACATTGAATTGAGATCAAGGTATCATAAATTGAGATTTAGACTTTATGATATATCGAGGAATACTTTCAGAAAAAGGTATGGCCCATATGAGTTCATTGTGATACTGTTTGGGCTGACAAATTCACCAGTAGTGTTTATAGCCTTGATGAATAGAATCTTCCACTCGTACCTAGATCAGTTTGTGGTAATTTTTGTGGATGGCATCTTAGTGTACTCCAAGAATCAGGATGATCATTCCCAATATCTTTACATCATCCTAAGTACACTGAGAGAGCATCGACTATACACTAAGCTATATAAGTGTCAGTTTTGGATTGATAAGGTATATGTTAGGTCCACTAGGCTAGATACCCTAAGAGGAGGGGGGTGAATCATGGTATGATAGATTAAAACAACTTCCCCTTTTTGATCTTGTTTCATTTTTAGAAAAAACTATCTTCTCTCTCCTTCTCGTTGTAGAGTATGAGTAAAAATTAAAGCATTCACATGACACAATAATTTTACTTGGTTCACCCTCACTGGGATATGTCCAAGGAGAATAAACCAGCAATTTATGATTTACAAAATACACTATAAGCGTATTGTTGTTTACAAATTTGGAGTGGACTCACTATCCCTCCTGGTTTATAACCAATCATAATTTGAAAGATCATTGCTCTCTCAACTGAAGTGTGGTCATTGATTATTCAAAAGATCCATTCATATTTTATAGACTTTAGGTATTTTCATTATATCTAATTAATGCATCCTACAATATATTTAGATGCTTTATTGATGTCCCAATTTTATCCACTGATGAATAAAAATTTATAGTACTATTACTGGGAAACCTCAAATCTTTTGTGCAACACTTACTGTGTCTTGTGCACAACTTTAATGTCTTACATGAAAGATTCCACTTTTTTTGTGAAATACCCCTTGTACGCATCTTCAATCTTATGTGAAAATCAAATCTTACGTACAACTTTCTTAGCTTGCGCGCAACTCAAAATCTTTAATGCAACTCCCTTTGCTTAAAATTATTAAATGATCTAGAGCTTAGATTCTCTCTAAGTGTTGATCTCTTTAAAATGAGTAGGGTCAACTCTTATTTATAGGTGTTTCCAACCCATGTGAATAAGATTTGATGTGTTGATCAAGATCCTCCTAAAGCGTGAAAAAACCCATTTGATGTTGCATTGGGCGCACAAGTTTTCTTCGTTAAACCTCATCTTTCCACACATTTCCAAATCTTTCATGACCATCATGTATTTGCCATTTTTTAAGGTTATGATCCCAAAACATGCCTTGTGTGAAAGTTTCCAAACCAACTTCAATATTGTGCCACCTTGTATCTATGATTTTTTTTACCTCCTTTAGATCAACCATTCCTTTTTCATGGTTCTTTGTCAACTTAGTTTGTAAAAAATATCTCTAAAACTCAACAACTCACTATGGAAACCCTCTTTGTCAACAAAAAAATCCCTCTTTATCAACAAACAAAATCAACCCACAAATGATTCAATTATTCCTTGAGGTATTTTTTCCCAAAAGTAAACTTATTGGGTCACATCATCTCAGAGGAAGGTGTGTCAGTGTACCTAGATAAATTTCAGGTAGTGGTTTCTTGGGATAATCCCAAGAATGTTTTTGATATCTATAGTTTTTTGGGGTTAGAAGGTTATTATTGGAGGTTCATATAGAACTTTTCCCATTTGGAAGTGCCTCTATCAGGCTTGACCAATGAGGGGATAAAGTTTGAATGTTCAGGGTCATGTGAGAATTCTTTCAAAGAGTTGAAGAAGCACTTGAAAATAGCACCAATATTGACCTTACCCGATTTGGGTGATGAGTATGTGGTGTTTTGTGACACTTATGGGATAGGTATTGAAGTAGTGTCGATGCAGGTAGATCGAGTTTTGGTGTATATATATTGGTATTTAAGTCCATATGAACTACTCTAAACATGACCTCAAGTTAGATTTAGTGGTTTATACCTTAAAGTGTTGGCAGCATTATCTATTGGGTGAAAATTTTAGTGTGTATATTGTTCACAATAACTTAAAGTACATTTTTTCCAATGATATTTGAATCTCTGATAGTGGAGGTGGGTAGAGTATATGAAGTATTTCAATTTTTAGCTTTCATATATGACTAATAATGGAAATATTGTTGCTAACACTTTGAGTAAGAAAACTCATACTCATATAGTTCACGAGTCTAGTGTTGAGTGGAAAATGATGACTTTATTGGTTGAGATGCATGTTGTGGTTCAAGAGGGGCAAGAGAAGATAACTCTCATATTATCTTTAGTTTATTATATAATTTTTATCTAGATTATAGATAAGTAACATGAGGATCTAGAATTTTTTCCTTAAGGGAAAGACTTGAAGGTGGGGATTCACCTTTATATTGGACCATAGATGAGAACATGATCATCTATGTTAAGAATTGAGTTGTAGTGACTAAAAGTATGAGAGAGGAGCAGATGTGGAAATTTCATGCCTCAAAGTGTGTGGTACACCCAAGTTTGACCAAAATGTATCATGACCTACATTGAAAATATTGGTGGTTTGGAATGAAAATGGAGACAACATGGTTCGTGACGTGATGCTACACCTATCAATAGGTGAAGGCTAAGCATCAATGACTGGGTGGTTTACTACAGTCGTTTCTTATTTTTTAATAGATGTGGGATGACATTACTATGGAATTTTTGGTGGTTCTATTGAGGAAACCTCATAAGAATGATTCTATTTGAGTGGTTATGGAACAATTGATGAAAGTAGAACATTTATTTCCTATACAGGAGACTTTATTAGTGGATCAGTTTGGAGATATATATGTTCAATAGATAGTCTATCTACATGGGGTTCCATAGATTATAGTTTCATACTGTGACTCTCATTTACTTCACACTTTTGGTAGGCATTATAAAAGGTGATTGGTACATAGGTTTTACTAAGAAATACTTTCCACCCATAGACATATGGGAAGTCATAGTGTACTATACAGGTGTTTGAGGATACGATTCAGATGTGTGTCCAAGAATTTGGTGGGTCTTTGGAGAAGCACCTAACATTGATGGAGTTCACCTATAAGAATAGTTATCAAGAAACTATTTATATGACACCATTTGAGGCACTTTATTATAGGACATGAATAATACCTCTATGTTGAAATGAGGCAGGTAATTTAGAGATGTTGGGACTGAGTCTCGTGTAGGAGATGTCAAAGCAGGTTCAGCTAATTCAGAAACGTATGGATATGAATCAGAGAATACATAATTCTTATGCTGACAAACATCATAAACCACTATAGTTTACAGAGGGTGATCATGTATTCCTTCAAGTGTCACCTAGATTGGGTCATCATAGGATTCAGAGATAGGGAAAGTTGTCGCCTAGGTTTGTTGGATCGTTTAATGTTGTGGAGAGAATCGGTCCAGTGACATGCTGATTGGGCCTTCCATAGAGGTATAATTATATGCATGATTTTTTTCATGTGTCTTAGCTTTGTAGATATCACCCCAAACCTTATCATGAAATCGATGTGGAATATGTTGATTTTTGAGATAGATGTGTCCTTTTAAAAGCATCTGATACATGTATTGTATCACAATGAGAAAATGTTGAAGGGAAACACCATGCCAATAGTTCATGTATTATGGAAACATGGGAATGTTCATGTGGAAACATGGGAGAGAGAAGTAGATATGCGGGATCATCGGCCCGAACATTTTTACTACAGAATCTTAGGGATGCTTGGGAGTACATCTTGAGGGTGAGCTATTATAAGGTGTGGAGATTTTAAGATCCTGTTATTTTTTCTAATACATCCCTTTTGAGTTTTCTCCTTTATTCTAGGGTTTTAAAGGGTTTGATTTTGGTTTGTAAGGATTTGGAGGTGGATGTATATTTTATATATAATTTTTGGGATGAAAAACTATTTGTAGAAAATTTACACACTGTGTGATGATATTACACATCATGTAATATTTTAATCAAGATAAAATCACATGAGGTAATGGGTTTTTTGATATAAATCATTAAAAATAATTACATGTTGTGTAATTCCTGTAGAAGCAGATTAAAAATTACATGTGGTTCATTTTGGTTTATTTTACCTTCATGTAGCTTTTCTCCACTCAACCCTTGGTAGACTCTCAGTAGTTTTGGAGTGATTTCTTGATCTCTGATCACATGGATTAGTGATGGATGCCCAGTTTTGGTCTATATCTCTTCTACCATTGTTTATTTGACCATATTACATCAATTAAGGGTTGTGGTTGGGAGAGTGTTCATCAATGATCATAAGGTAGGTGGTCTATTATTCAATTCCCAAAGTCTGGTTTTCAATTATGTGTATGTAATTGTAAAATTTATATTGCACATTTAGTAGTTTATTAATGAATTAAATTAATTAATTTTGGTTAATTAATTAATTAATGGGTTGTGGAATTGGTTGATTAATGAGGTTATTAAATTATTCAATCGATTGGTTTGTGTAATTTTTCAATAGTATTGAACATGGAATTAATTTAATTTAATTTCCATGTGAAAATCAATTGGGTTAAATTTGGGGAAATTAGAAATTGGTGGAATTGGATTAATTAATTATATTGTGATTATGAATTAATTGAAAATGGTAATTAAGAGATTATTTTATTTGACCATAATGGGTTAATGGGTTATATGGTTAAATGATGCAAAATGGTTTAATAGTGAATTGTTCATATTATTCTATATGATTAAATTAAGGAATCATGTTTGTTGTGATAAATTTTAATGGTATACCATGATGTGTTATGTTCATAAACAAGTTAATGTTGGTTAACCTTGAATGATATGATATATGTGTGATTGATTTATATACGAGTTTGGGACACAAAATGATGCTCCATATACCCATATATGATAAATGATGTGTAGGATAGAGACCGATGCTCCAAATACCCATATGTGATAAACGAGGTGTGGTACATGAACTAATGCTCCAAATACCCATATGAGATAGCGAGTATGGGATGGATAATGAGGCTCAAAATACCCATGTGACATTGAGGTGTGGGACATGGATTGAGGCTCCAAATACCCACAAGTTGTTAGAAACGATGTTTTACGCCCATGAGTTGGCATTGGATTACGATTTTAATTAGATGTGATATGATTTTAAATGAAATGATAAATGATAAAAATGGTATTGTGATATGTTTCAGACTCCTTCTTAGGCAGAAGCATGTATTGAGGGTTTGGGTGTCCTCAGGAATCCAGGGGTTTATGTAGTTAATTAAAGGATATTGAAATGTGATAACTATTTACTTTATTCATTGTATTTTATTTTTTATAAAACTGCACACACTATTTTGACTAGATGTTATTTTTGATGTTGTTGATGGTGGACTACTGAGTTTTACTCATGACCTACTTGGAATTCCTGATCGGTACCCAAATAGACTTCATTTTTGTAGGACATGATAAGGGAAAGGTTCCTAGGGTAGATGAATGAGTCGAGATGGAGCACAGATGAGGGAACCAAATGTGATTCAGGACCCACTTGGGAGTTTTCAGTGTCTTTATTTATTTTGGGTGTTTCATATTGACACTTGACACGTATTTGGTATGATATATCTACTATTTAGTTTTGGATATTGTATTTACTATTTTTTCATCATTTGATACTGGTTTGGTTTGTTTATTGGTAATATCATTTGGTTATTATTATTTATTTCATTGTTGAGATGCTTTGATAAAGAGGGTATAGTCTCCCCATGATCAATATTAGACCATTGCTACTAGTTAGTAGCCTCTAGTGTATGGGGAGGCATTATTTAGGTCATGTGATAGACTGGATCGGGGCACCAGTGTGTGGCACTTGAGCTGGGATGTTACACTATCAGTCTAAAAGAGGAATATTTAGAGGTTTCTTCTAGTGTTGTGAAGTATTTGGGCATAAAAAATACTCTTGATGGTATAATATGTCTCTACCAGGAAAGAGTAATGAATCAAGGGATAGCTATATTGAGTAAATAAGAACAATATTTTTATGAAATCATGGTGGGGAAGAAAATAAAGTTTAATAGTTGGAGAATGTTAAAGATTCAAGTTAGGCATATGAGAAGCTTAAGAAATTTGAGCAATGAAAAGTTCTTAGTTATTTGGCTTGAAAAAATAACCAATATTAGAAATATATAGGAACTAAAAAATACTACTAAAGAAAATGAATCAAGTTATCGACATATGGTAGTTTTAAGATTCATAAGAATTTAAAGAGGTGTAAGAAATATAGTGATGGTATTAAATATTGTATGAAAATATTACCATCCTAAGAGGAAAGCATGAAGAGGATGTTGTAAACTCAAGGTAATAGAGATATTTTGAAAACTGAAAAGAAGATGACATCTTCATATGATGACTCAACATATGAGAAGAAACCCATTACAAAATCTATTAAGGTTGATTATAAGGAATATATCACATCCCATGATAAATATAATAAGAATAATTCTAAATTGGGATATGTCTATCTGTATGAAAATTAATTATAATGAAAACTTAGGTTCCTCATTACTCCCATTATTTATCTTTACGTGAGCTTACTTGCAGGGAATTAAAGGAGAAGAAGCACAAAACCTGGATGAGTGCTATAGTGGTTTTATATCAAGAAGATACATCTATCATGGAAAATTAAAATTAATATGATGAAGGATGGTGTTCTACCCTTTAGGGGGAGAAATGATTAATATTATGTATGAGTATCTCATTTTTCTTAAAGAATACGTGATGAATTCTAAGAAATTTGAGATACAGGGAGTGTTGTGTTTTTATACTTGAAATGTTTTGATATGTTTTTTGATATGGGTACAGGTCTTATCATAAAAAACTTACTCAGAAATCCATTGATATAAATATTTTGTAATTATCTTAAAATAAGTATTACATAAGAGAAGTTTTATAGAAAACATTGATCACATTGAATATAGAATCTTGTTTTATAAAATGGGGTTTTCCTTGTAGACTTAGTGTTGTATAATTAGAGGTTATTTGTCAAGATATTCATGCAATTATATTATTCTCTCAAGGAAAGTATTTTTCATAAATATGAGTTGATATGACCCCTATGTTACCCATTTCATTTGATTGTCAATAAGGGAGATAAATATAATGAAAACATTATATGTGGGAGAAAGTATTGTGCACACATATTGACTTCAATGATGTTTTATGTTTTATGGGGATATTAAAAACAAAAAAATGGAGATATTGTTGTTTTAAAGTGTGTTTGGTTCATTTTTTTCAATATGGAAATATGTGTTTTTAGAGAAAATCACTTAAGAAACTTAGAGATGTTTGAGAGAAGAGTTATTGCTAAGTTTAGAGTAACATTATCAAATTAGAAAATGTTCTATTTATCTTCAAGTTTTTAACATCATGAAGATATTCATGATTCTAGTAGAGTTTATATTAGTTTAAATGAAGCGGGATAGGTTATAAAAAACATTAAGATACTTCATGAAGTTTCCAGACAAAGATAGTTATAAAAATTTTAAGATATAATGTCTGTAAAAAATTTAAAGTTATAATGATCATGTTATGTCTATACAAGGTTCAATCCTAGATATAATGAAGTTAAAACTGATGATCATAAAAGATATTATGAAGTAAAATGGAATAATTCTACTATATAGAGGCATATGAAGTTTTCAGATAGACAGAGGCATATGAAGTTTCTGAATAGACATTCTATATGAAGCTGGAGTTTAAACTATATGGAGTTCAAGTTATAAAGAAATAGAAACAGAGACTTTGTAACTACCAGTAAAGGATGATTTTTTCAGTCCACCAGATATAAATATTTAAATATTATTGGATGGACATGTATGAAGTTATAATAGAGAGAGATGTATTAAGTCTAATGGATGGACAATGAATAGAGTTTTATTAGAAATATAAGTGTGAAGAGAGAGGTGATGAATGAAAAAATTTCATAAATTTGAGAAAAGTGATGATCAATGAACATATAATTATGAAGGTCACTGGATGAACCTCTATATAGAGAAATATTAGGTCATCATGAAAGAATTAAAATGTCATTGGATGGAGAAATATGAAGGTGTTCTGGATAGAGAAAGGATGCACAAAGTTTGAGATGTAGTTGATTTGTACCTGACATAGAAAGATGATGATCTATGAAGTTCCAATGGATATAATTTCAAAGAGATCAATAGCCATATGTAGACCAGACAGAGGAATATAAATTTTCATTAGACATAAATACATTTGATGTCATCAGATGTATGATTCTGAAGTCATCAGGTAGAGATATATTGAACCCATCAAATCCACTCTTATAAAGATCATCAAACATTCTTTTTAAAAAGTCTATGAGATAGATATTGTTAGGATATTAGATGGAGGTGTTATTATTAAGATCTCCAAATATAATTTTGAATAGATTTATAATTTTTTTATAAATTCATTCATTTTGAAGATGTTGAGATATTGTTTAAATGTTCATAAATATAGATGATGTTTTAGGAAGTTTGAATAAAGTAGATGATGGTGATATTTAAGTAAACTTCAAGAAATTTCTATAAATTTTGAAGGCGGTTCAATGAAGTTGAGTTGATTAGGAAAAATCAATATTCAAATTTTGGTAGCCCATAATTTATCCTTGAATTTTATAGTAAGTGTGCCTATATAAAGGGGTAAAGTTGCTATATGAATGTATATACACTATTTGGGTCTGATAAGAAGATTAAATGTTGAAGTTTTCATAAGAGAAGCACAAAATGATTTTCCAACCAAGTTCCTACTTTGTTGAATAAGAGAGTATGAAAATAAAGAGATCCAGATAGAGATCTAACAGACATAGTACCAGATGAAGAAGGAGCATCAAACCAAGGCACTTTGAAAGAGGAGCATCAAAACAAGGTTTACTGGAAAGAGTGACTCACACATAGAATAATAGACTGTGGAGTACCGAATAAAGTGCATCAGAAAGAGCACACCAGAATGAAGAGAAAAGAGCAGAGCATACCAAACATAGTTGTATTTGATATACTTCTTTTAATAAATATATCTAGAAAAAGTTCTATATAAGTGAGTTTGAGTTTACCTAGGTATTTCTTAGATTATGAGGAAGTTTTAAAACCAAAAAATTTATTAAGAGAGTTGTTTAAGATCTTGAAGAAGTTATACATAGGAAAATATGATCCAAATTTATTATGGATAAAGAACATCTGAATAAGAATATATTTCTATAGTGGATCATAAAAAAATAAGGAAGATCTTATAGCTGGGGTGTAGAACCAGCTATTGAAAAGGATTAAAGTTGAGGTTTATAACCATTAGTGAAGGAATTTGATACAAGAAGGATAGTTTGGGATATAATCAAATATAGTATAAGAGTTTATTGTTAGGTATATAACTAGGGTTACCTAGTGGAATGATTACTGGGGTGTAGAACCAGTTTCTACCTATGCCTTTTTAATTCTGAAATAAGTTCGTAAAAGAATCTATATTGGGGTATCTAACAAACATGGAAAGAAGTAGGTATTTGTACCAAATATTTTAAATCTTATTTACTAATCTCTATCTATATTTACTATATAAGAGGTTTGGTTGAGATGTATCTTTGGATCAAAACTCTAAAAAAAATTCATTGGTTAAGTTCTATAGCTAATTTATAAAATAAAGTGATTATTGATTCACCACCCTTCTCAGTGATTTCAAAAAAAAAGAAACTCAAACACTATTATTTAATATAATACTTTTGTCAAATAATATCTCATCACATAGGATTAAAACATGTTTCATTATTCTTTATAATTTATTTATCTTTCTTTGACTTTATAAGATAAACATGTTTATAAAATACCATGGCCATGAATTTAACTTAGACACTATTATCTCAGTTAATGGGTCAGAGATATCTTCTTCTATAACTTGGAAGGTACATGTTATATCTTTATTATTCAATTAATTTCATATCAATCATGACACACATGACACAAACTACATCAATATAGGTAAATAAATCATAGTTTTCATGATGTATCAATGTATATGAATTGTGATACACATTAATAATGATCTTAAATCAAAGGACCAATACACATGCTCATAGATGGAAATATCCAAAGACAGATTAATAATGTGGTATTTATATTATAAATTTCATCCTCATTGTTGATTCATTTACTAAATGACTACTTCTACATCCTTTATTTTAAAAATTAGAATACACTTCATAATTAACTTGCATTTATTTGAGGTTTTAATTTTAAGTTTTTATTGTGAAATTGAAATTTGGATTCACATGTTCAGGTGAGATGATTCTAATCCATGTAATTTATAGAACATTTAGAATTAACTTGAATCATTTCAACCAAAAGATTGAGTGAGAGCTCTTGAGTTCATTAAAAAGTGAAAGTTGTGCCTGAAATATATTGATTTTACAACTAGGGAATTCGTTACACCAACACCTATAAATATAAATCAAGGATTATAAGAAAAAATATATCTTAAGCTATTAGAACACATTCATTATAGATCTATGAACTATCTTAGTTCTTGGGTGATTCTATTTATATTCATTATTCATAGTGTTCTTAGAGATTCTGATTGTGTGTAATTTATTGTAAAATCGCATAGATTTATTATTTTAATCATTTTATTATGATATTGTGTGATCTAAGAGATTTAGGTGATAATAATCTATTATTTCAAATGTCTAGATTATAGAATTCTAATGAGAGGAATTTAATCCAATCACCTGATCAAAGATGAGCTTAGGGATAGAGCTTGCTTCTACCAACATTTTTTGAAGAAGTTCAGGGATAAGCCTTGTTATTTTGATCTTTTAGATTGGGGAAGCTCTATAGTTTTATAACTTGGTTCCTTTGGATCTAGGTATTGATCCTCCTATAATTTTAGATTAAAATCAAAGAGTTACATTAAATGGAATTGTTTATATCCTTTAAAAAAATTTCTTTAAAGGAGATTATGGATTTTCATACAGAACTCTCTTTCATTGTTTCATTCTAGTTTTTTTCTCATTTAGTTTAGTTTTTTTACCTCATATAGTTCAAAACTTTTGATTAGTTTATTTCCACTCTATTTATTATCATTTTTTACTCTAATTATATCTGAACTTATAACTTTTAGACTACTTATTACCTTGATTGGGGAAAATTATAAGTTTTTTTAAAATTTAATTCAACCATATTGAAGCTAAGATATCTGAGGAAAAATTTGGCATCTGATCTAGTATCTATTTTTTCTTAATATATTTGTAATTAGATAGTGTCTCAACATTTACTTCCTTACACTAACATGTAGTAGAGGAAACATTTTTTATAGAAGGTTCTCTACCAATCAGATATTTGGAAAACATAAATCCAAATCAACCACCTATATTTAATGGCATTGATAATAAATTATGGATAAATATGATAAAAACCTATATTATTAATATTAGAGTTGATAACTATATCACACTGACATGAGAATACAAGATTCAAGATAGACCAATTCAAAAATTTACTCCTGAAAAGAAATATATGTTTTAGTATAATTTAAAAGTATGAAACACACTTTTATGTTCTATAAAATGGAACATATATAGCCAAGTATATTCCCATAGAACTATTTTTAGTATTTGGAAGAATCTATGAATCGCACATTTTATAATGTTAAAGGTTCTTGAAACTAAGAGAGATATGTTATGAGCAGACTATTAGTATTTTGATTTTATACCTAGAGATTTAATTGCATAGATGTATTATAGGTTCCTAACTATTTTAAATAGCCTATAATTACTTGGAGAGAAATAAATTATAGATGATTATTTTCTTAAAAAAACATTGATAAATTCTGAAGGAGTGGTAGTAAAAAACAACTACAATTGATAATACTAAACATATTATTAAGATGAGACTTGATGATTTGATTGGAACATTAATCTAGTATAAAAATCATATAAAGCTATATGTCGAGAAAGAAGTGGAAGAATGGAGTTTCTTTTTCTACTACTAATTCTGGAGCAACTACATCCAAGGTAAATATTTCATAGTATTTTAAACATTATTCAGATAAAAATGAGAAAGAACCTACTGAAGGATAGTCTGTATAGTTGGTGAGATAGATATTTTAAAAGAAAAAAATTAAGAACTATAATAACTTGAATGATATAAAATATATACATGAAAATTCCAAAAGAAGAGAATATTTTATAGATGTTATTTATTATGAATGTAAGAATTGGGGAATATTATACTTGAATATACAATATTAAAGAAGAAAGATAAGGAATCTAGAATATATTCAATGTAAAGAGGTAAAAAGTTATAAGAGATACTGATAAAACTTGGAGTTCTTGTGAAGTTACATCATTTCATAATAGTTATACAAATAGCAATACTTTTATGATACAATTACTAAAAATGAGAAGTGTTTTATAGATAAGTTAATAAATGCATCTCTTATGAATATTTATTTAGATTCTATCTACCTGTATTCTTTGGATGATGAGGATAATAATTCTCCATTGTTTGAAGAAATGAAATGTTATTTGATAAAATTGTAAGACACATATAAGATGTTTTTTAAGAAACACACTGAGTATGAGGTAGAGATTGATAAAGCAAAAAGTGATATTTTTAATATTAATTCAGAGTTTCATGTAAAATCTATTTCTATTTCAACATTATCTGATGATCAAAATGAAATTGTAAAACTCAAGTCTAAAGTTGAAAGTCTGAAGAAGTTTTTTTTTCAATTTTACTTGTAGAAGGAACAACTTTGATAAGATTCTAGGATATTTCAAACCATATAATAAATCTTATAGAGTTGAATTTATATCTTCTAGTAAGTCACATTTTTATTAAAATTATTTTTTTAAGAGTGCACCATTTTGTATGAAATTTCAGAGAGGATGTCAGTAGATTTTTTTTTCATTGAACAAAGTTCAGTTATTTAAAACCATTAGGGTTTATATTTTGAAATAATTATAAATTATTCAACATTTAAGGGTTAATACAATGAATTTTATGAAATATTGTTTGATAAAATTTACTAACTTAAGAAAATTTAGGTATTAAATTATTAACTTTAATTTCAAGAAATAAATCTAAGCATTGACAATTGAAACAAATGGTATATGGAATGACTATGTGTGATTAATTCTAAAGTTATACATATGATTGAATCTACTTTTGAAGATATAATGTAAGAGTAATTTTTTTTTCTCATTTCTATGTAACATTAGATTCATATTCTTTTAATCCTTGGGAAAGGGGGTTATTTTTTTCTAACTTTCATGAAAAAAAATTATTTATATTTCATAGTTTTTATATGAAATATAATATTTATTTTTAAATATATATTTTGAAAAAAATATTCTTAAGAAGAAGATTATTCTGTGTGTGTGTGGAGATAACTTCTAGAAGAGTATTTCTATTTATGATTCTCTTGTTGAATGATGAAAATATGGTAACTTATTTTAATTTTACTTAATGTATTTATTTATATTTTAAGTGTCATAGGTAATTGAATTTTTTTATTTTTAATAAATTTAAAATTTATTCTTTTAGTGAGATTTCATGTCACCATTCATAGTAGGAAGTGAATATGAAAATTCATTTATTTAGAGATCAATGGCTAAGGATCACCATGGACCTCTATATAAATACTTATTGATCCCCATCCTCTTTCATATTTTTAGTGCTAATTGATTATTTTTTCAAATAAAAAATTCTAAATCTATGTTTATATATTATATTTTCATGTCAACTTTTAGTGATATTGAAACCAGGGAGATAGTTCATGAAAGGTTTATTGATCTTGATTGGTTTTATAGGAATGAATTATTGTTGAATAAAGTTAGTTGGTTTCAAGGTTGGGATCATATCACTTTTCCTAGTAAGAAATTTCATTTTTTATCCTAGTATTGTCCAAAAGATTTATTTCACTATTTATTTTGAATAAGTATATGGTTATAGAAAAGTTATGTTTAAGATTCAAGAGTATGAGTTTTTTATGAATGTGAAAAAGTTTATAGAAGTAGTTTAACTACCACTTGATGGATATTCATTATTTGTTTCTAATAATATTCATAAGTTTCTATAATTTTTAATAAGTAGAGAGCTATTGATCATAAATTTTTAGTGAAAGAAAAAGTTTATATGATTAAAAACCTTGATCTAGAATCAAATATTATTTTTCAATGGATTCAAGTTTTTTTTCTACTAATAAAAGGAGATAAAGACACAATAAAAATTCAATATTTTCACATAATTGATTATTTTTTAAAAATGAGAAAATTAAATATTATCAAATTTATCTAGGATTACATTGAGGTTATTTTTATTGGGATAGTGAAGAAAATATTCTTCCATATTTGATGATTTTGAATTTGATTTTGATTAATAATTTGGGTAAGTAAAGGGTTAAATAATTCAACAAATTTAAAAGGTTGAAGGAGAATCTAATGAATAGTGAGACCATTTCCATAATGAATTTAGTTTTTGATTCCATAAAAATAATATTTTTTTATAAAGGAATAGAAGCTAAACTTCTATCAGCTAAAAAGAAACTAGAGAAGAGTGGTAAAAAGTCTTCTGAGAATTATCTCAAACAAAAGGAGAAAAAGAAACTTCCATCTACTGAATCCCCTAACCAGAAGAAGGATAATGTTTTAAAAACTCTTGATGAGAATTCAAAGAGGTTGGAAGAAATCATAGAGAAGAGTTACAAATGAAATTTTCTAAATTTAGGAAGAATATTTCTAATCAAAATACCATGCAATCGTTTTTCATATTAATGGAAGAGAAAGTTAAGTATTTAAGAGAAGAAAAAGTGAACCATAAGTGGGTTAAAAAACAGAAAATGTTTTCTTTGAAAATGACTAAAAATTAGAAAACTTTTTCTTTGAAAATGAAGAAATTTAGGGTTGTTATGTTATGACCTGACTTGGAAAACCCATCCAACTAGGCTCCAAACTAGATCACGAAAAAACCCAAAGGTTGTTCCTAATCCCTATGGGCTAGTGAATAAAACCTAGCCATCCGACAATAAACAAGGGGAATGATTTTTCCAACCTAAAACAAGATACATGACATATATATATATATATATCCATAAAATAAATATTTCATAAAAAAAGAGTGACAGTTGTAGAGATACAACTAAAGGCCGTAAGATAAAACCAAGGTAGATTTCCAAAAAACAAAAAAAGGAAATTCCAAGCTAACAACTGGTACTCCATGTGATACATAGGAAAAATACCACTGTATCACCATTAGATACTCATACTTAGCTAATATAAAAACCTTACTACCACACTAAGACACATTTTTATTTCCTATATCAGATAAAACAAGGTCTACACACCCCCATGGGAGTATTCAGGGTGTGAGATAAACATGATTAGTATGATCCAACTTAGGTGTTCCATAACCAGTCTTTTTTAAATAATCCCAATTTTATCAATTTAAAATAAAACATAACATGATAAGTAGTTACATGTTTTTATATCAAAAGCATGGTAAATATTTTCCCCTTTTCATAGTTCTAAAACATAATCTAGTTAATATAATTTCAAATAATAATTTCCATAAACCATTTATATTTATCAAATCATGTATCATAACATATTGAATCAAAAATAGTAAAAATAAAAAGCACAATGGTAATCACCACTAGGATAATAAAGTGAAGGATAGGTAAGTCACTCATACCCAAATAAAAAACAATGACTAGTGCATACTCAAGTCCCTAGAGCCAATGCATCTAGAACTAATGATGGAGAAACACCCTAGGAAGTTAACCCTATATAATTTTAAGATCAAGTTTCTATATCTAATGTATATATGATATAGGAATGGAAGAACACCTCAAAAGTGAACCCCCTTACAATTTCAATGGAAAAGGCCCAATACTAAACCCTCCACCTAAGTACCCAAGGATCCCATGTGTGACATATATTAAATCAATTTTAAAGGTCTTATCACAATAAATATACAATTCTAAACCACCCTTGTTATCAAAAACATTCTTTGAAAACCAATTTCACAATCTATTTAAAAATTCTTTGAAAACACCTTTCTTTTATTGAAATGAGGGGGAAAACATATTTTCTAAAAAAACCTATTTTACACATGTATATTTAACAATTAAATTATCATTCCAATTCATTTATAAAACCATTTACAAAATGAAAAGTGTTCAAGGTTCATATAACATAGGCTATATATGAAACTACCTACCTTATGTTCGGGTTGAACACTACCCACAATGGGATACACACATAAAAAAGAAAGGGAATTAAAAATCAAGTGATAATAGGACCTAAAAATGATTCCAATAACTTAGAATCATGTTTAAAAAATAAAAAGTTTCAGCGAATAATTTTTATCAACACATACCTCAATAATTACACACCACACCACAATCGATGAGAGAATCGGCCTTTGGAAAAAAATCAAACAAGGTATCTAAAATATATCGGAGAAGAATCATAATGTGATCAATATATCCTAGAAATGAAACCTATAACCACTACCAATTCCTAGAATAATGGAAGAGAGAAGCAAGAATGAGAGGGAATTGACAAAATTTACCGATTCATTGACAACCAATCAAACAATGTTTGAAATGCCAAGAGGAGATGTTTGAAGGGGCCTATAATGTCAAGGGAGATCCTATTTCAAAGGACTGGTTAAATTAGGTTTTAAAAAGAGGTATTATAAGGTAAATTAAGGGTTTTAGGGGCTTTAATTTAAAATTATTCCCTTCCTTGACCAGCCCAACCTAACACCACTGGCTAGACGATGGATACTACAACCATGAAGTGGCTACAGACCAGCTTACTGGATGTTTGGTGGAGGAAAATTAGTAGGTTAGTGGAAATAAAATCTATACATACTTCTATATAAATCCACTTGTTGGTTAGAGGCTTCCCACTAGTTGGTCAGTGGCTCCCTATAGCTAGCTTTTAGCTCAAGTTTTTAGAAAAACCCCAAGATCACCTATGATGCCCCTCAAACCCAAAAAATAACCTATTGATCATAAGAAGATAATGTAAATTAACTAGTATGTTATAATTATCCCCCACTATAATAATTTCTATCTCCATAAAGTCACATGGAAGAAGGATTCTCCATAAAGAAGTGAGACCACTACTCCCTCGCCAAAGATTCATGATCCCAAGTCGCATGAGAATCTGATTCATGCCAGCATAACAATTTGAACAATGGAATAAAATTCCTCCATAATATTTTCATTTAATACTCAATGATATACACTAGTTTCTCCATAATATAAACATCTAGATATAACTTGATCTCTTGTTAACTCAAAACATGAGACATATCATGGTGGTACTTCTTGAGTTGAGATATGTAGAAAAAATCATGAATACCTATCAACTGAGCGAATAATGACAGCTGATAAGAAACCTATAAAACTTGATCATTGATATCAAATAGTCTAACATATATTAGAGTTAACTTTCCATATTTCCCAAGCTCATGGTGACCTACCAAATATAAACTTTCAAGAATACATGGTCACCAATGGAAAACTCCAAAGGAAAGCATTGATGATCTGTATATGATTTATGTTGAATCTGAATTATAAAAAAGAATAAAAATATGTCTTGGGTCATTATTGATTTCTACTGAATAATACTTAGTCCATTGAGAGTGGAATCACCCACCTATGACCAAAAAATAGGTGACCTTAATGGGTGAACATACAAAGCCTCAAAGGAATCCATTATAATTGATGACTAGTAACTGTTATTATAAGAAAAATAGACTAGTACCATATGGCTGAACCATGATACACCAAAATCCAAGACACATGAACATATAATATCCTCTAAAATCTATATAGCATGTTTTATATAACCATATGTCTATGCATGGTAATTTGTACTTAACTTTACGTGAGTCCTCATTGCCTCTTGGAGACTCTTACAAAATTGGGAGGTAATTTGGAGATCCATGTTAGATAAAATGGTATAGGGGACCCCATGAAACCTCAAAATTTACTATACATATATATCATCTAAATATTCAACCTTGGTGGTTTCCCTAATCATAATAAAATTAGAAAATTTTGTCAACTAATTGATCACCCCCCAGATAGCATTATTTCCTCACCGAGTTCATGGTAGTACAATAATGAATTCCACGGAAACCTCATCCCATTCCCATACTAGCATCAGAAGAGGTTGTAGATGACCAGAAGACTTCAAGTGCTCTGAATTTATTTGTTGGTAGGTGTAGTAGTGAGACACATAATTAACAATGTTTCACTTCATACCCAGACACCAAAAATTCCATCTCATATCATAATAAATCTTCATATTTATTAGATGAAAAACCTACAAAGAAATTTGAAAATCATGTAACACTTAATTTATAATAGATTATGGGATAAAAAACAAATTCTCAAAAAAAATAAAACATCAAAAGGGAGTGACTAACTGTAAATGGTCTCCCCACCATATAAGGTTTCATCGATTACTCTAAACGCATCATCCTACTACTGGTCTTGAAAAATAGACTTAAGGAGAGATAATTACAACTAGAAACTAGTCATAACCATACTCTAATATTATTACTACACATATAGATGCAACTTAGAAAAAATCCCTATAAAGTTTCACTCCTATTTTTATTCTAAGAAAACCTAAGATGGGTTATTCCTACTGGGAGCATCTAAAATGACATTCCATTTCCCTAGGGTGTAGGCAATGTTGAATTAAAACATTTAGAGGTGTTCCACCCATCATATTTGTCTAAGTTTTAAGTCTCTCTAAGAAAATATGTAACTCAAGATCTTGTGATATTAAAAGATAGTGAACCTATCCCCAAAGATACAGTGTCACAAAAACTTAAGTGCATGCATAATAGTGATGAGATCCAGATAATGAGTGAGTTAATTATTTTCATGTGGAAGAAGCTGAAAATACCCATACACCACCACATGATCATCCTATATAATCACACACCCTATACCAGCACTAGATCATCACAATATACTATGTATCCCTTACCGATTCTAGAAATATAAAGAAATGATTTGATTTCATATGTCATTTACACTCATCAAAAGAAGTCTAACACTTAACATCCCAAGTGAATTTCACTCCTTTCATGGTAAGAGTGCCCAAAAGTGATGCTATATTTGATAAATACTTAATGATCCACCAATAATATCCATAAATACCTAAGAATCTCTTAATATTGAATATGTTTTGTGGTATTTCACATGAAAATACAATATTAACCTTTTTAGGATCGATTGAGAGACCATGTTCCAAAATCATGCTCCCCAAGAACTTCACATCTTTGATCTAGAAATTTCATTTTGATAGCTTCCCATAAATGTAGTGACTCATAAATATTTCTAATACAAGCTTTAGATGGAAATAATGCTCATGATCGTATCCTAAATAAACCAAGATATCATCCATGAATACCATAATAAAGGTATCGAGATAATGGTGGAATATATGGTTCATAAAATCTATAAATACTATAAGAGAGTTAGTTAGGAAAAAATGAATTAAATGATATTCATAATGTTTATACCAACTCTTTAAAGTGGTCTTTGGGATATCTGAATCCCAAAATATAAGATGGTGTTATCTTGACCGAAGATTTACTTTTAAAAACTATTATGCTCCCTTTAACTGATCAAATAGGTCATTCGCATGGGGAAAATGGTACTTGTTATTAAATGTTACCTGATTTAACTTTTTATAGTCTATGAAATAATGAAGAGTACCATCTACCTTCTTGGAAAATATCATGGGGTCCACCCATGGAGAAACACAGGGACAAATAAATTCCTTCTCAAGTTGGTCATCCAACTGAATCCTAAGCACTTTCAGCTAAGAAAATTCCATATGATAAGAGGGTATCAAGATTGGATGAGTATCCAGATATATATCAATTGAGAACTCTAACTCCCTCTCTGGAGGAATATAGGAGAATCCATCTAGGAAATCTTTTATGAAATCCTAAAAACCAAGGGAAGATCAACAAGAGAGGAAACATCATCAGGCTCAACTGAAATGGTAAACAAAAATCTATTATGCTCTAGGAAAGACGGTCCTACATGACTAGACCTTAGATAACACTCTCCCTAGAACACCCAAGATATCCCATCAGTAGTAAATAATGTGACACACTAATGATAAAAATCAATCATATCTTGATGAGTGATCAACCAATCCATCTCAATGATGAAATAAAAAATATCCAAATTAAGAACTAAGAAATCCCATACAAACTCCATATTAGTTATCAAAAGAGAAGAAAATGGAAAATAAAACCCCAACTATTTCCACTTTCCAACAGGCATCTCAATATCCATAACAATGTATGTTAGCTTCTTCAAAATTTTTAGCACATCAATAAAACATACAGATATAAATGAGTGAGATACACATGTATCAAACAGGGAAATTTCTATATAGGATACAACAAAGATGTCACCTCTCACTATTAGTAGGCCCGTATTGACCTCCACTATAAAATCATCCACTACATGAAGATGTTTCACTCTTAAGGCTTATGGAAGGAGCCCTATTTACTTTTAATCTTATAATTATTCCATAGTGTACTTTGGAGTTGAAGATCCATGATCATAATGGGGTGTAGAAAAATCATGATAGAACCTATATAGATGGAATTTGTGAAAATAAGCACTAAATTTATTCATAGGTTTGGGATAAGACTGTCAGGTTTTCCCTACATTTCAATACTGATAACAAGTCTAGGGTAAGATACTATATACTACTGATAATCATTTCCACTAAGCTTATGATTATAATGCCATTTTCTATTCTTTTTATTTCACTAAAACTACCACTGGGTAGAAGATAAGATCCATAGAAGCCAATATTACCCTCAATATCCATTTATTTCATCATATCCTTATTAACCGTGTCAGCATAGTTGGTGAGATTCAACACATATACCTATGATTGGATGTCAGGTCACAAACCTTGTAGGTATTTCTGATCCCTTAGCTGATTCTTCATCACCACATCTAGATAAAAAAACTAGATCTATAAAATGGTTGATTTATGCTGACACTGAATGATATCCCTACTTAAAATATATTAACTATAAATACTTCACTATCATCAAAGATTCTAAGAAGAATTACTAAAATAATATGGTCTTGAATCCCTTCCACTCTAAGACCACATGTTGGTTTTTTTGAACTATGGAATCCCACCACAACTTAGTAGGAACCTTAACCTTTAATGTTGTGTATTTAACCTTAACAGACTCAGGTATCTCCAAGAATTCAAAGACTAGATAGATATTTTCTATCCATTCCTTTACCACTTGGGGTTTATTCATACCCTTAAATGATGGGGGCATCTCATGTAGGAACTCTCACACTAGATCCATGTCTCCTCCATCGCCTGGTTGTGCCTTAATAGCTTGGTTCTGAATAAGTGGTATGTTCTGGTACACGACACAATCTTCTTATATGATAGACTCTAGGATATTTTGATCAAGAGATTCCCTTAAGGATCATCTTCCACTAAACCCTACTTGGGAATCCTTGGAAGACATCTCAGAGGCATGTTTCTACATACCAAAATCATAAGTAAATAATCATAAAATGAAAAAATATTTGTTTGGACTAGAATAATATAAGAAAAAACTAATAATAAGGTCAAAACCCAACATATAAGACACACAAACCAACATCCCATGGTAACTTGAGGCTTATATCAGTAAGAGATATCTAGACACTCACCACTACCTACCTCTCAAGTCTCAATAATCCTATCTTCCATCTACCAACATTCCAAGATTGAGTATAACCATGCCCTGATACCAAATTATCATGACCCATCCTAGATAACCCATCCAACTAGGCTCCAAACCAAACCACAATAAGACCCAAAGAGTGTTCTTGATCCCCATGGGCTAGTGACTAGAACTTGAGTATCCAATAACAATAACCAAAGGGAAAAAATTTCCTAACTTGAAACATGATACATGAAATATATATATATATATATATAAATAAAACCATAAAATAAATATTACTTAAACTAAATAGTGATAATGGTAGTGATACAACAGAATGTGGAAAGATAAAACCAAGGTACATGTCCATAAAAAAAAAGAAGAAAGGATATTTCAAGATAAAAAATACTAATACATATGATACATGGGAAATATCCCACCATATCACCACCAACTACCCATAACCAGACAACATAAAGACTTACCACCTCATTGTGGTGCCATTAAATTTCCCACATTAGATAAAACAAGGTCTATACACCCCCAAGGGAGTGTGAATTATGTGAGATAAACAAGATTAGTAGTATCCCAATTAGGTGTTCTATAAAAATTCTATGTAAAATGATCCCAATATTCTCAATTTAAAATAAATAATTTCATGATAAGCAGTTACATAGTTTTATATCAAAAGAATTATAAATAATTCCCCTTTTTCATAGTTCTAAAAAAAATCTAGTTAATACAATTTCAAAGCATAATTTCCATAAACCATTTACAATTATTAAAGAATGTATCATAACATATCAAATCCAAAATAGTATAAATCTAAAGCACAATGGTAATCACCCCTGGGTTAACAAAGGTTAGGCTAGCTAGTCACTCATACACAAATCAAAAACAATGACTAGTGCGCAGTCAAGTCCCTAGAGCCAATGCATCTAGAACTAGGGATAGAGTAACACCCTATAAAGTGAACCCCTATAATATCAAGATAAAGTACCTATATCCAATGTATCGATGATATATCAACCCTAATTTTTATTACATGACTATCACATCATTTTAAAGATAAAAAACATAATATTTATACATTCAAGGATTAAAAGTTTTCATATATTGGGAAAATTAGGATAATAAATCACTTATAAATAATAAAACATAATAATTTATTTAAATATTTCTTATTTATCCTTATAAAATTTCAAATTCTCCATTGTATATGTAGTCACCTTAGGATATACAACAAATAAAGGGGTGATCTATAAGCCCAATAAGGGGAGTAATAATGGACATGAATCAATAATACATGTGTATTCATAATAAATATCATTATATCATAAGCATAGTATCATCATCAACATCACGAGGAAAACATTTTAATGTCACGATGCATAAAAATGAAACATCATTTTATAGTGGTCAAATACCACACATAGTTGTGAACAATTATAGCATCATGTCAATGCATAACATATGTGAATGAAACACAACATCATCATTATGAAGAAATATAACATCATGTTCAGTCATAGAAAACATAATCTCATGATATACATCACATTACCCAATTAATTGGAGGGATATATAATTATTGGCCCAACCATCACATCATAATATTTACATAATCATGCATTCCACATAGAATGTATAACAATCATAATCATGAAATAACCTGTGGAAAAGAATGGGTTTTATAAGGATTTCATAAATCATACTTTCATCAATAAAATTTGGGGTTCCCAAATGAATAAGGTAAAACATATTTGGAATAAAAATCATCCTTCTTGAGTGATTAAGAAACAAATCAAGAGGAGTAAAAAATGTGTTTTGGAAATAAATGTCTTTTTGGAAAATATTTGTATTTGGTTTATAAATCAAGGTGGAAACATGTACATCCCAAAAAAGAAAAGGTGAGAATAATTAAATTATATTTAAGTAAAATTATAGGAATATCCATACCTAATGTTTCATGAAATAGGGATACCCCAAAAAAAGAGTTTTTTTTAGAATCCCCTTACCTTAAATCCCACTTTATTTAATCTCTTTACCGCATCTTGAATAATAAAATTCAGTTTATTAAAACATTGATAAAATTTTTAATAATGTTAATTTATGTAATTATTTATCAATTATAGTCATTGGATCATATTTCTTAATTTATTTTGTTTAAGTTTAGGTGTTTTGATATCATGTTTTCCTTAAAAATCTCTCATTTCACTTTTATTTATCGATTTTGTTCTAGGTAATTTATAATATTAAGAATAAATTAAAGAATATTAAAATAAATATATTTATGAATTTATATATAATAAATAATTTATTTTTACCTGCCATAATTTTTGTGATAAGGAAAGAAGTTGGAAATGTCATTGTTGTCAGTTAACCGACCATTATCAGGAATATTGTCCAAAGGAGTAGAAAAAGAGATATAAAATATAAATACATCAAAAATATAATTTTTACAGTAGGATAAAATAATTAATATAATTTTAAAATACATACTAATTAATATTATAATATTTTTTTGGAATGAATAGTGAAATAGAGGATGATAAGAGGAAAACACAAAGAAGAGTTGATGAAAAAAACCCTCTTCTTAGTGTTTTTCCCTTGTACAACACTAGAATCCTTGATGATTGGAATTGGATTACCCCATAATACCAATATGGATTCTAATAGGCTTAATAGAGAGTATTTGGGTATAGATTTTTCTTTGTAAAGGGTTTTAGGAGTGGTTTTACAAGGGGAGGTATAGAGGTTATTTATACTAAGGAGGGGTATTTTTAGAATAAAATATTGAATAAAATAATATATCCAAGGTAAAAATTGTAATAGTTCATTTTATGATAAAATAAATCATATATAAATATAATATAATGGTTTTAGTACTTTAAACCCATTAATAATTATAATTCACTTAGTTTATTAAAAAGAAAAGTGGAAAAAAGAAAATTTTGTTATTTTAAGGGAACACTTTTGACTTTAGCCTTTGGGAAATGCTTTTTTATATTTGGAAATTAAGTTTATTTTATTTTAATGATTCATTTGTGAAATTAAATATATTTTTTCTAAACCTCAAGTTTTATAAATTATTAGGTCATTATTACATCATAAATGATGTAATTTAAGATACACTGGTTACGAAAAAAACTGTATTTTTACTATTCACCGAAAAATTAAAGTATTTTATAAAATTACCAAAAAACCCTTGGACAATTTAGATGTGATTATTTCAAAAATTATATTAATTTTATAAAAATAAATTTCTAATATAGGTAATTTTTATTTTTAATATAAAAAATATATTTTTTACAAAATAATTTAAAATACAGTTTATTAAAAATATAATTTTATTTTATATGAGTTTTTTAATCATGATATTTACATTTTTTCATTATAATATTTATATTTACTTAAATTAATAATGATAAATATTATGTATATCACACTTTATTATTTTGAGGTTAAATTACTATTCCAACTTGTAACATCCCAGGTAAATAAAGAACAAGACATTTTCCATAATTATCCATACTTGTGAATTAAATATTAATTTTACTTTAAAGGGGTTTCTATGTTTGATGGCGTACCCAATACGCAACAACGAGTTTCTTTAAAATCTTTCATTGCACACTAATAATATAATAATATTATTTTAAATGGTAGTTAACGCCTATTAGTTGTATTGACTAGAATGAATAGAACTAACTACAATATGATTATACATGTTTGTTAAATGTTTTTACATTTATCCAATAAAATTTAGAGGCTTAAAATGTGAATGAATCTAATTTTAAGCATAATTTACCTTAAATGGTTGATTTACCGTCTGGTGAACCCACTTTAAATCTAGTTATAACCACTTTTATATGTTATAATTGACCAAATAAAATTCTTCTTTAGAATTAGGACATCAAAACTTACTTTGGGTAAATTTTTTGGTATTTTTCTGATAAAATTCATTTTTTATGAATAGTGAAAAATACTGTATTTTAATTCAAAAAGTGCATTTTAATCTAATTTATTTATATGGTTAGATTATATTTTAATTGGTTTTAAAGTATAATTATATTATGTTTTTACCATTTAATCCAATTTTGGTCATTGGAATTAATTTTACTTTGAAATTTGACATAAACAAGTATCAATCTTTTGATAGTTATTGTTTCTTAAAAACACGCTATTTGTTTTGATAATGGTAGTTAATTTTAAATTAATTAATCCAAATTATATGTTTTAAATTTGGTAAAATAGACATCATTTTTGAATTCATAATATAAAATATAGCTGAGGCTGAATTTTTGGTATTTTTCTGAAAAACTTCAATTTTTGAAGAATAGTGAAACCACTAAGTAGTAGTTAAAAATTGAATTTTTCATTTAAATGAAATTTTACCTCTTCTGTGAATTAAATTTTGAAAATAAAAAATACATGGTTGTTATTAGTAAATAAATTTTTTTTCAATAAGATAAAAATAATTTTTGGTGAATAGTAACTTTTGACTTTTATTTATCGCAGTTAAAGGAAAATAGGGTAATTCAAGGTAAAACGAATATCATAATAATAAATAATCACCTTAACACATGTATTAACCTTATTGGATGAGTCATGGATGACCATGGGAATCCTTGGGTCTATTTTTGGACCCCATGGAGCCACTTGTAAGTGATAATGACACTTTAGATTAATTAACTTAAAGTAAAGGCAAATATGACATTAAAAAATATTTTTTAGAAAATTAATTTTTACAAGGGGTTATATAAATTATATTTTAGACTATAAATATTAATTTTAAATCTAAAAATATTTACTACATCATGGTATTTTTTTTATAATTTTTAGACATCATATAAATTAAATTATTTATGACACAATAAGGATGCAGTATTTACCTCATTAATAAATGATTTAAATAAAAAAGATTATAAATATTTAAACAATATCCAAAACCTATACAATTATTATTGGATGATTTTATTTAGAACATTAGTCATATTATCTTAGACTTTAATTAGTTTTGGACCTTTATAAACCAAATATCATTATATAATAAAATAATATTTTCACACTTTTCTAAAGAGCCCCTCCTCCCCCTTATAAAAAGACCTCACTTATAACTCATTCCTCACACCTCTCAAGCCCCTTGGATCGTCCAAACCCTGACCAAATAAGCTCTCAAGATCCCTATACTCCTCCTAGAAGCCTTACCTTATGCAGAAGGAACTTCAAGAAGTCCTTTTGGTTCAAACCAAAGAGAGTTACCCAAATTAAAGGTAACTCTTTCTCTTAACTTTTTTTATTTTATTTTATTTCTACAACCCCTAAACTCTTTTTATTACTTTATTTTATAACAAAAACAGTATCCTAAATATACTAGGATGTTTTTATGATAATAATTATAACTACACTTACACAAACCTCCATCTAATGGGTGAATAACATAATGTTTTTGTGAATGGAAAACTAATGCCTCACGAAACGATGATTTTTCGATTATCTCCTACCACCTCTCATGGTGTCCATTAAGATGAAAATATATTTATATATGATATATATTATGTTTATGTTTAATTTATGCTTCTGTATTTTACTTTTATAGCATATCTTTATGGTTTCCATTATAGGTAAACGCGATAATTTCATTTGAGGAAGTGTGGACTACCGCCCCCTCAAAGTGATATGACTCGTTAATGCCTTATGTGGGATGTATAAAGGATGTATTTAATGATATTATATATGATATTATATTGTAATTATAATATACCTATGTATCATCATGTTTTAATTCCCTTAAAATAAGAAATAGAAATGAAAGTAGCGTTCATGCGTACGTACGACTTACCGTCTCCATGAATGGTGCATTTCATTTATTACCTACAAATGTTATGTAATATTATAAATACATGTATATAATTAATATATATGATATATATGATATCTAAATCATGAATATAATTCTGGATATAATGAAATTTTGACCATGTGAACAACTTGTAATTATAAGAATTCCATTTTTGACTCAAGTACCAAATATCGACAAAACGACCATTATTAACTTAAATGGTTAAATAATGTTTATAACATGGTAATAAGTGATATAAATGGAATAATAAACTTTAAAAATGTTCTTAAGCAAGTATAAATTAACTTTAATTTATTATTCAGGAGATTAAAAAACAAACAGGTTAAGTCGGACATGAGGTAAGGGACTTCGTCTGAATCTCCTTTCATTGAGGTATATTTTGTTTTAATACATGATTTTATTTTATACACTTTATAAACAACTTTGACTTTTCATTTCATTCAAATTGAATCTTTTTCTATGAAGCATTTTACAAAACAAAAAAATAATAATGTTTCTTTTAATGCATGTGGTGACAATGACCTTTCCGCTGCCGCGAGTATTATTAAATCTATGGATTCCTTAACAAGCCATAATGTTTTTAAAAGTAAAATAAATACCATACTATTTTATGTATTTTGGTATTGAAAATGGTTTTTATAATGGATTTGTTATGTCAATATATTTAAATGATATATTGTGATTTAAATGTGGAAATGTTATCTTTCCTTTATGTTTGTTTTATGTGTTATGAATATGTTATGGTTATTGGGAATCGTTTGCGCATATGGGTGGTTCCGTGATAAACCTAGGGTAGGTGAGCCTGAGATAGCTCTCTAATGCATTAGGTAACATAATGTAGGTAAACATGAATGTTTCTCTTAATATATTTAGGGAATATACTGTGATGTGTATTCCAAATGTAACTCCCTACATAGCTGTGATAGCTACAATGTAAGTATGTTATGAATGCCACGGGTTATCTTTATGATTTATGTTTTCTATGTGTTATTCATAAATCTTATGATTTCATGAGGTTTGTTAAAGATCTTATGTTATGTATGTGATGATGAACTATTGTTTTCTTTCTTTGTTTTATAACCTTTACTGAGATTTTTATGCTCATACCAAGTTTTGAAATGTTTTTCATAGGACCTAAAGATGAATAGGGTCAAGGATGGGATCAAGGAAAAGTCATGCTATCTAAAACATGGGACTAGACATGACTCTTTTTTCAAGAGTTTTTATTTTATGAAAAAAATGGAAACTGAGTAAAAGTGTCTACCTTGTAATTTTTGAGATGTAATGTAATAGTTATGGTCTAATTCTCTAAAACTCTAAACCTGAAAAGATCCTCAATGTGAATTATTCACTTAATTTAAGATTATGTAATGTTTAAGTTCAGGTCCTTACAGTTGGTATTATAGGTTGGTTTAGATAACTTTAGAAGTTAGGGTATTGTTATATTCATATCCATAAATTACTTTATATTGAAATGATATAGCATTTACAGATTACCATATTGCTTCGCCTAAGATATTTCTGTGTTCAGAATGGTTTTCCATAGAGGAAACATGGAAGTTATATTGGGATGACATCAGGAGGAAGAAAACCTTCTAAATCAGCAACCTGAGATGGTCAGAATCAGAACTGAATAATTTGTTGCAGTGATGACACAGTTGACTCAGGCTATAAATGGTGGTTGTATCCATGCACAAGATCATCCAGATCAACCACAGAGGAACATATCAGTAGTGGAGCATTTCATGAGGCAACAACCCCCATCATTCAGAGGATCATCTGACCCTATGCTAGCTGAAGGGTGGATTAAAGCACTGGAGAAATTTTTTGATGTCATGGGGTGTTCAGAACATCAAAAGGTTAGTCTTACTAGTTACCGTTTTGAAGGTGAAGCAGATCATTGGTGGTTGATAGTGAAAAATATGAGGGATAGTGAGGATATTTATGCTCTTGATTGGGATGAATTCAAAGGTATATTTCTTGAGAAATATTTTCCTAAGGTGGTTCATCTTAGGATGGAAAAAAATTCCTAGAATTGAGGCAGGAGGATGACTCAGTGGCTGCTTATGAAGCAAAATTCACTTGACTGGCAAGGTATGCTCCAAATTTTATACGAGATCTTGATAGTAAAATCAATCATTTTTACTCAGAATTAAATCCAAAGTATCAAAGGTATTTATCTTATCGTTAGTTCAAAAGTTATGAAAAACTTGTTCATTGTGCAAAGAAGGTGGAAATGGAGTTTTCCAATGATCAGGTGTTCTTTGACAAACAACATAATAAGAGGTCAAGGTGGCAGACGAAAGGGAAGAACTCTTCAAAAAAGTATGATGGTAAGAAACTTAAGTTTTCAGTCTATGAAAATTGTGGTAAAAATAATGTTGGGGAATGTATTTTGAATTCGGGTAAGTGCTACTGATGTGGTAAAATGGGATATAAGGCTCGTAATTGCACTAAAAAAGATCAAGTTAATGGTAAGAAAAAATATGATTTACAATCAGTAAAATGTTTTAAGTGAAATGAAATGGGTCATTATGAAAATGAGTGTCCAATGAAGAACTCAATTGAGGGAAAGTAGCTAGACTACAAGCAGAAATGGGTGGTGAATTTCTTTGTAACTACTTCAGCAGATGTTGGTCCGTCAAATGAAGTAGTATCAGGTACAATATTTGTTTTTTCAGATTATGCCAATGTGTTGTTTGATTTAGGGTCTACACATTCATTCATTTCTGAGAAGTTTTCTAGTAAATTGGGAATTCCATCTCAAGATATGAATCCTAAACTTATGGTAAAAACACCTGGAGGAAATGTTGAGACAAAAAGAAAACATATGAACCTTCATGTCCTTGTGTGCACGAAGAATCTACCAACAAACTTTATTGTTTTTCCTCTAGTAGAGTTTGATGTTATTTTGGGTATGGATTGGCTTTCTGTTTATCATGATAAGATTGACTACAGAGCTAAAGAGGTTTCTTTTTAGAAATATTTTCAGTTTGTGTACAAGAATGAACCCTTTATTTTGATAACATACCAAGAAGCTGAGAAACTAGTAAAAGATGGAAATGAATGCTACCTTACACATATTGTTGAAAACAAAGGAACTGTTCAGATTAATGATGTGCCAGTGGTAAATGAGTACCTTAATGTTTTTCCTGATGAATTTCCTGGTATTATACCTGATCAGGAAGTTGGATTTGTTGTTGAATTAGTTCCTGATGCTAGTCCAATTTCAAAACCCCCTTATCGAATGGCTCAAATTGAACTTTTAGAGTTAAAGAAGCAATTTCATGAGTTATTAGATAAAGGTTTCATTCAACCTAGCACATCACCATGGGGTGCTCCTATCTTTTTTGTTAAAAAATAAATATGGTTCAATGAGACTTTTTATTGATTATAGAGCATTGAATAACATCACTATTAAGAACAAGTATCATTTGCCTCATATCGATGATTTGTTTGACCAGCTTTAGGGAGCTCAGTATTTTTCGAAATTTGATTTGAGGTAAGGGTACCATTAATTGAAAGTAAAGGAAGCATACATTCTGAAGACCGTGTTTTGTACTAGATATGACCATTATGAATTTGTAGTTATGCCTTTTGGTTTAACCAATGCACCTGTTGTATTCATGGATCTTATGAATAGAATTTTCCATGAGTTCTTAGATAAGTTTTTGGTTGTGTTCATTAATGATATTTTGGTTTATTCCAAATTTAAAGAGAAGCATGAAAGTCATTTAAGGGTTTTCTTACAAACCTTAAAAAGAAAGAAACTATTTGGGAAGTTTAGCAAGTGTGGGTTTTGGTTACAACAAATTTCTTTCCTTGGTCACATTGTTTCAAAAAATGGCATAACTATTAATCCTACTAAAATAAAGGTTGTTGAATAATTGAGAAGACCCACAAATATAACTGAGATTCGTAGTTTTCTTGGTTTAGCAGGTTATTATTGGAGGTTTGTTGAGAAGTTTGCACGGTTATCTAGTCCATTGACTAAGTTAACTCGAAAAGGTGTTAAGTTTCTTTGGACAAAATAATGTGATGATTGTTTTCAGAAATTGAAAATAAGATTGGTGAATGCTCCAGTTTTGGCACTACCTTCCAGAAATGGTGAGTTTGTTATTTACAGTGATGCTTCATTGAAAGGAATTGGATGTGTCCTTATGTAGAATGATCAGGTAATTTCTTATGCATCACGTCAGCTGAAACCACATGAGTTAAATTACCCTACACATGATTTGGAATTAGCTGTTGTTGTTTTTGCTTTAAAAATTTATAGGCATCATTTGTATGGATTAAAATGTGAAATATATACTGACCACAAAAGTTTGAAGTATATATTCACTTAGAAATAATTAAACATGAGATAGAGGAGATGGTTGGAATTAATCAAGGATTATGATTGCACAATCCTTTACCATTTGGGAAAATAAAATAAATTGGTTGATTCTTTGAGTCAAAAAAGTAATGCTTCATTAGCCATGATATGTTTGGAATGAGATCCTTTGGTTTTTTATTTGATAAACTTTGGCATAGAAGTTTTTGGTATAGAAAATTCTTCTGTTTTGTTTCAGGTAATAGTGAAATCATCTCTATCAGACAGAATAAAGAAATCGCAGAATAAAGACAGTGAGTTACAGAAAAAGGTAGAGTTGGTTTAGAATGGTAAGTTTCCTAAATTTAATGTTGA